>JAKFHU010002332.1:0-9471438 GCA_023783475.1 Daubentonia madagascariensis | reverse complement strand
GGTAAAAATTTTGTTTGGAAAACACAAGGCCCAAATTTATAAAGGGAGCCCAGTGTTTACTCCTTTCCGGATAGGGGACAGGGGGACTAAAGCGGAGGTTTGAAAGAAAACAGCTTTTCCACCCAGTCGGGGTTTCTTCTCAGTGCCCCCCTTAGGTCGCCAGGAAGGAGACGGGGGGGTTAAAGGGGGGGGGGAGGGGGACTGATGGGGGCAGGAGGGGAAAGGGGGGGGCCCCAGTTGGGGGGGGAAGGGGGAGGGGAAAGGGGGGATGTGGGGGGAAAAGGGGTTTTGGGCCCTGGGGGAGGAGGAAAAGGGGGAAGGGGTCTGGGGAAGTATCAGGCTAAAACCCCAAAGTCCTCGAGGACGGGGATGGGGGCCTTACAAAAGGTCAGGGTATAAGCAGGTGTATTGAACAGCAGTCTGTTCGGGGCAGGTGAGTGGGACACTCAGGATTATTTGGAGGGGCACAGAGCTCCCTCCAAATCTTGCTCCTGTGTGATCCCTGCTCTAGCAACCAGATGCCTTATGCTCCCTGTGGACCAATCACCTGCCTACCCTTGGTGCATCATAGTGGGCTCCCCCTTGCCACCTCACCTCTTTCTGAGGTCACCCCACCCCCAACTGACCCTCACCAGACACTGTCCCAAGTCAGGTCCTCTCTGGAAACTTCGCTGACCTTCTGATCTCTCGTCCTCCCCAACCCAGCTCCCCTGTCCCAGCTTCTGGGCCTTTCCTTCCTTCCCAAACTCCCAAGGGTTCCCATGGTCAGAGTTGGCTGCCAAACATAGAAAGTCAATGATGACAGAACCAGAGGAAGAATCCAACACACAAGCAGAGTGGGATGTTTCACACCCTCTCTCAACAATTCCTGTAATAAGCAACAAAACCCCAGCGAGATGTAGAAGATTTAAACAGAAACCCACCTGTCATATTTATTTATTATGTATCTAACGTCTTTCTAGATGTTAGATCTTGTTCAAGATACAGTCACTTTAACCATACATGGTATATCTATAAAAATTAACTCTATTTTTTGTCCATAAAAGTAATCTCAATATATCTCAGGGGAATAAGACCATGCTGCATGTTTGTGATAATGGAGTCATCCTACAAGTCAGTAAACAAAAGGTACCTAAATATGCTCATAGGGTGGGAAATTCGGAAGTATTCTTTTGAGCAAAATATAAATGTAGGAAAAAAATCCAAAAGAAAACACGACTATATTTGATCTGAATGACATGAGAATATGGCAATAAAATGTCTCCTGCTGGCTGGGAATTCCACTTTGTGTAACAAGATTGTGTGGTCTCACATCACCCCTAACTAACCTAGACATCTGCACATCTGAAACAGGGGTGTGTATGCCATTTACCTATGTCACCTTATGGCCTGTGAGCCTGGACTTTAACTGTGGAACCCACACCGGGGAAAAAGAAAAACCAAGCTGACTTTTGACAGTTGACCTCCCAGGGATCTTGCAAGTTATTTGTGCCTTTGAAGAGAGGAAGTTCATCAGCTTCTATCCTGTGGAATTTAGGGACAATACCCAGAGAGAATGGCAGCATCAGGGTGCATGTGTGGGGAGTGCCAAGCTGGTGAGCAGGGACCCAGGGGCCCAGGTGACCAGGACAAACCCCCACTGATGACCCTCTATCCTGGGCCCTGTCCTCACCTGAACTTCATAAAGGTCTTCTTCTGCCTGATTGCACAGAGTGTTCCCAACGTCATTCAGGCTTCTGACAGCTTAAAATCAATGCTTTATAACCCATTACTCCTTATTCTTACAGAACTGTATTGTGCATATGAAACATTCTGTCACTGCTGTAAGGGGAAAATGAATGCTTTTATCATAAGTACAAAGAAACCATAAAAAATAAGCAAAACAAAAAGAAAACAAGTAAAAGGATACAATGGTATGTAGTATTATATTCTATTTCAGTGCTGTTGCCTGCATCAAGGACCCAGAGTTGGGTTCTCCTGGTCTTATAAAGAGAGACCAGTTACAGGAGAGGTTGGAGTCAGATTAGCCCAAAAGTGAGTGGGAGACAGACCAGAGTTTCCATGAATAGTTGCCGGGGTCACCCTGATTGTAACCCGAGCAGAGACAGGGAAAGGAAGGAGAAGTGCACAGTTGGGGCCTCAAACAGAGGAGGTCATTCCTGCAGATCAGGAAGTGCTCCCCAAAACCAGTGTCAAGCTCCCACACGTGGGGGTCCTTCGTGTCCCCTGGAGGCCGGGCCAGGAGCCCTTGGCAGGGTCAGGTGGGTGACAGAAGCTGTGCTGCTGACCAGCTGTGTGACCCTGGGCTGCTGTCCTTCCCTCCTGTGAGGGTGGGGACTCAGGAGGAGCACCCAGTGCGGAATGAGAAAGACTTCTCACACAAACGTTAGCATGAAAAGTAGTAAAAACATTATTTTACTTTCTCAAGAAAGAGAGAAAGAAGGAAAAAGGCAATGTGATGGAAAAATGAAATTCACTAAAATCCTTTTACCCTGAAACGAGAAGCTATAGTCCTGTTTATGTTAATTGCTTATCTGCTTCTGTGAGTCTGCCTGTCGCCTTGTGAAACTCATGTTATAAAGAAAGAAAACTGAAACTGACTAAGGGCTGCAGCTCCCGCTCCTGTAAACAGCCCCCTTGCAGCAGCTGCCTCGTACATGACAGTAACTTCCCTATGTGTACACTTCCCGGTATGATCCGCTGTGTACCCGCCCTGCTCTTGAAGT
Source organism: Daubentonia madagascariensis (assembly GCA_023783475.1). Lineage (NCBI taxonomy): Eukaryota > Metazoa > Chordata > Mammalia > Primates > Daubentoniidae > Daubentonia > Daubentonia madagascariensis. Next base: position 9,468,712 of record JAKFHU010002332.1, on the reverse strand, counting down.
ACAAAAGACAAGTCCCCCTCACCAGGGGTGCTCAGAATTTGGCGGAGGATCCCCTCTTAGCCCACCAGCGTTCATAAACCTGATCTGTCTGCATCCTCATGTACCTCTCGGTGTTTCTCTTGACAACGTGACTCTGGTTTTGCCGCTACAAGAGTAGAGAAAGTAAAACCATTCTTCTAGACTAAGTGAAATAAGCAGAAATTTTTATACATTGCCTCTGCTCATACTCCACTGGTCTGAATTTAGTCATGTGGCTGTACCAGCTTCAAAAGAGGCTGGGACCGTGATCTTTATTCTGAGTGGCCACGTGCCGAGCTATGAATTGGAGATTTCATTTCTATGAGCGAGAGTAGAGTGTGACTATTGAGGGACAAGAGTTTCTGTGAGTCTACCCCTCTGTTTAAACAAATATCCATACATACACATAGAGAATTTTCCCATGCACAAAATATTCTCACCTCCTCTTCAACAATTATAAAATTGAAAGGCTCATAGAAGTGCTACATCTAATTCAAAATTCAAGGTCTTTAGAATTTTGCTCCAGTCTCTCCATCCAGAAAGGACTGGTCTCCCTGTCATCTGGCAAAGTATAACCTGAAACGTAAGTTATCTCTACTCTGCAAACAACCCACTCTGTAGCTCTGGAGCAGCAACCATAAAATTGCATTAAAAATCCAAGATTGGAAAGTGAAGAATGAGCAATACCCAGCTGACATGGGTCCATGGCAGTACTCAAACCCTGCAGGGCAGGAATTGGGAAAGCTCCCCATCCTGGCAGTGCTTGGTCTCAGTTAGCCCACGGGGCAAGCCGTGATTCTGCCTTCTGGGAGGCATTCCACATCTCTTGTCACCTCTACCTCTGTCATACTTTCTGGAACATTATTTTGTGCCTATCACCCCTGTAGCTGCATCTTAAGTGGCCACGGGACAATTGCCACTCTTGAGAACAGCTTGACTTTTGCAGCCCTCGATGTATTGGTGCAGATTTGGGTCCCAGCAGTTCTTTTAGAGTTCAAACTAGTCTACGCCTCAGAATCTCAGACATACGGTTTCTGTGGCAATAAAATGCCCTCAAATATTCAGGTTTCTGGTCGACTCACACCTGTTAAATTCCTTAGCCACACTCAAATATCTTTTCCAGACATAGTTTGGGGGACTGAAACTATGGTCTTCTTTATGCTAGATCCTGGGCTTTATCAATGCTGCCTACTAACTAATGGAAGCTTCCTCGAGACCATTCAGAATAACAGGTGGGGATGTAATGGGGATGCACTGACCCAGTGTACCTTTGGGTGGCTGTGTGGGGGATGTGACTGAGAAGTGCTTCTGTGCACTGTCCTGCTAAGGCCGTCTCTTCAGACTCACTTCTTGTATATGCTTCAGTTTGGCTTAGAGAGTAGAAGCTCTTGCCTCTTTAAATTTTAGGAGGCACCAATAACCCTGTCCTCAGCTAAATTAGATTGTCCACACAGGCAAAGAGAGCTCCTTCAGCAGAGCTGTGTTGCATCACATCACCTCTTGCAAACTGGCCTGAGATCTCCTCCTTGATGTAGGTTTTTTTGTGACAGTGTCAAGATGCAACCAACACACACTCACTGTTCCGAATGTTCCTATTAATGTCTCCTCTAGGTACAGGCTGTGAGGGCACTTCAGTCTGCCCCCCAAAATATCATAGGCAAGAGTTTTGTAAGCATTTTGTCACAAATAAAAGGTCAGCGTAGTTTCACCTGTAATACCTATGTCAGTCCAACCTTCTACACCTAATGCATTTACATGGCACAGGGGGCCAATGGCTCTATCACCCCAGGCCTGGGGCCCAGTTGTGGAACATGGCGGCCACCCAGCTGGCCCAAGTGGGAAATGTCACAGGGACCTGGGCAGCTGAGGGAGGCTGCTTGGGGTCTCCTCTTGACTGAGGGGGCTCCAAAACTGACCCAGGGCAGCCCTCTCCCCTGGAATTGACCCCTGCATGGACAGACCCAGAGGCTCCACCCAGCCACCCAGCCGGAAAGGGGGACCTGAGTGTTCCAAGTACCATGGGCTCTGCACAGTTGGGCCCCGGGAGGTCACAGCTTTGTAGTTCGAGAGCCCCTCGAAGTCCCTGATGCCCAGGACTTCCTGCCTTTCTGGGTCACCACACCTGGGCCCCTCAGTCCCTCCCCTCCCCTACCTTGCAGGCTCCTCCCTTGGCTCCCTGCTCCCTCTCTGTCTCTCTCTGCCTGTCCCTCTCTTGGACTCACTCCCTCAGGCCCTCTGCTGCACCCTAGCTCTGTTCAGGGATGCTGTCACCACTGAACTCTGTCCATCCCACAATGAAGAAATACAGAAGGGGGGGATTCTGGAGAAATCCTTGCTCCCAGCTCTGCTTCCCTCGTGCCCCCCTGGACTGGGTGCTTTTGGGGGGCAGCTGGCTCAGTAGGGGAAGGGCCCTGACACAGCCTGAACTGCTGGGACATCCGCATTGGTGTCCCCAGCCCCTGCGGATCTGTCCTCTCTGCTCCATTGTGCAAAGTCACCACTTCATGGGGAAAAACCTGCCCATTCATCACAAGGCACCCCTGGGACTAGGAAGCAGCAGGGGCTCTCTGAATATTTTTATAATAAACCAGCACCACCCCCACTCCTACATTGAGAAAAAATGTTTCCACCAACCCTGGACACCCCTTATGTCACTCCCAGTACAGACCACCTCACCCGGTGACCCTGCTGCTGCCCGCACCACCACAGTGTCTGCCCGAACCGCATGTGTAGGAATCACCCTTGGGCACCCCAGGGGGTCAGCGGGTCCTCCAGGAAGCAGACACTGAGCCAGGTGGATATGGAAGGGTTTATGAGGGGAAATTCGGAGAAGGAAAGGAGGGGAGGAGGGAGCATTGGGCAGGGCACAAAGTGAAAGGACAATGAGGATGTGACACCATGAGGAATACTGCAGCCGCCTGATGGACATGTGGGCTCAGGGTCCGCTTCAAATTTCAAATGGTGGTCCTGGAAGGCAAACAGATTTTTGTTTATATCAATGTGATCTTCTTTGGTGCTACATACATTTTATCTCCTGTAATATATCTGTGCTTTTGACAAATACTTCTGTGTCTGGCTGCATCTGCGTGGCTACAGGCCATGAGAATGACAGTCTTCAAATGTAAGCTATGGACCACTGAGCTGCACTGTGCACACATTCGCATAATTATCTGTCCTCTCTTTAGCTGGTGGGATCTGCGTTTTAATAGCAGAGAAGGGGGCTTTGCTTTATGTTGAAAAAGGGAATAGAAATCTCTGGGCTGAGCTCCACACACTGAGATTTATTTTAGGGACTTCAATGAGCACCTTTGATGATCTTCTGAGTGGAATATTTTCGTCTAAACAGTGAGGGGCTCAGTGCCCAACAGGGACCAGCCATGTTGCCAGATCCATCCCTTATGTGCTTGGTCTCTGTGTCCTCACAGTGTCCTCAGATCGCAGCATAGTCCCGGCTAAAACACAGCAGAGCCGAGGCCCTGCGCAGGCCCCAAATAGTGGGTGTCGGGGCCTGAGGCAGCAGGGCACAGGGAAGGCTGAGGGTGCTGCATGGAAACGCCCGGAGAGCAAAGCTGAGCGACAGGGCTGACACCCAAAGGTTGCTGGGGAGCAGCTGACACAGCTCGGGGTGGGCCTGCACCCCCGCCAGGGTCTGCCCCATTCTGAAGGCCAAGGCCTCCCCTCCACTCAGCCAGGCCCGGCCTCACTTTTCCTCTCTTTGGGCCGCAATAAACTCAGGCAGGAAAAGTCTCCTGACAGAACCACGTTAAACTGCACAGACCCCCAGGGCTCTCCTCACACTGATCCAGAACCTTCCCACATGCAGGGAAACAATCATCCTTCCGATGGATTATGGACTCAGAGGGCAGCAAGGACCTTCTGAGGGCCTCAACCCCAGGCCACACGGTGCCTCTCAGCTCCCCACAGTGGCTCTTCGTGTCTCTCACTCGGCCCCAGAATCCTGCCCAGGCTGGGCATGTAGGAATGGCCACCCTGCTCTCCTACATGAGCTCAGCACCCCCACGAGGCTTCCCCCCACTTCCTCCACCTCCCCTATGCCCTCCCGTTCATCCGCAGAGATTCCCTCTCCCTGCTTATCACTCCGGGGCCCTTCCCTGCTGTTTCCACTACCACTAGCTGTGTGCCCTGGGTGGCGTGTGTCTCTCCTACGGGACACGTGAAGCCCTCAAAGGCAGGGGCATGTCTCATCTTTCTTGATGCTGGGCACGTAGCCAAGGTTGCATGCCCATCTCCAAAACTGAAATGTCTGGCTTCTATAAACAACCTCCTTCCCCATCTGCAAGAGACACCTGCACCCCAGCTCGTGATGGGGAGAAGAAGCTGCCCAATGTGTGGCATGGAACCTCAGGAAAGCACTGGGTCCTCAGGCAGCTTTACCATTGTACTGACCAGCCCTGCAGCACCATGTGTGACATGTTTTACTATAGACTCAATGAGAGAAAAAGCACACACTATATGTGTCAGTTCACCTCGTCAGATCACCATATCGAAAGGTGGAGGGGCAGGAAGGTGTGGAGGTCTCAGACGCCACCAAGGGGGAGGAAGTGGCCCAGGACCCCTGAATACTGATGAAGGGCCATCCATGGGATATGGTAAGTCAGCTGGTCCCGGGAAAGGACGCGGCCCTCTTGCGTCCACCTTCAGCTACAGAGGAGAAAATGGTAAAGTTTTCAAGTCCTTTGATGTGATGGGCAAAAACACCAGCACCAGTAAAACCTGAACCCCATGAAGCAAGTGACAGACCATGACACCCTGTCCTCCACTGGGTTAAAAACTACCAATGTCAGTGCCAAAATCTTTCTCGCACTGAGTCCATCTGACTGGTGGGAGTGAAGGGAAGTCATGGGGACAAAGTGCTGTGACCACACGTCACTGCCTGTGTCTCCAAATGCAGGATGGCAGGGGCCGTGTCTCAGGGATCAACAGAGTGCTAACACACTGATGAAGTAGCATCTTCCAAACAGACGGGCATCTGCGTCCAGGACCACCCACCTCTCCCTCCCCACCAGCACAGTCATGCATTCCTGGACCAGTCAGAACAGACAAAATGAGAGGAATAGAAACTCGGCCCTCCACGCATGGCTCACAGCTACTCTTGGGAGAACTTGCTACCAGTGCTTAATGTTTCATCTCTGATTCCCAGAATTCTGCAAGGTAAGTACGACCATCCTGCTCTAAATCTAAGGGATAGAGGTGTTCAGAGGAAGAGGAAATTCCCCCAGGGTCACAGAGCTTGCAGGAGGCAGAGCTGAAGTGGGTCCCAGCGCCACCTGCACGCCCCCCTCGCCCCCTCTGCTTCCTCCCGCGACAAAGGGGCTTCTCCCCTCTGCAGGTGCTGCCTGTGCCCACAAACATCTCTGGGGACATGGGGATTCCTGCAGTCCTGTAGGGAATTGGGAAAGCGTTTTCTGAACAAAAACAATGTTACCTATGCAAGGCACTTAGGCACAGAAAAGATGTCACAGAACACACAAAGCAGAGATGAGGCCAGGAGAAGGTGCTGTAGGCAAAGAAAAGTTCCCTGAAATAGTTACAGTGAACATGACCCCAGCATTTACCTTTTCCTTCTGTGCATTTTCAGATGGGATGTGGCTGCTGTTCGTCCTGGGCACGGATTCAGGTCCTGAATCAGCTAAAGGCCAGAGGAGGGACAGGGGCTCATTCTGACTTGCACGTTCTATGCACAGGGTGAGCCCTCCATGCCCCCGTCTGCCATCTCACTGTCTGTCCCACACCTGGGCCCCTCACCACAGGCACAGGGTTTACCAGACACCTCAGTGACCCCGAGCCCCCAACCCTCATGCTTGAGGAAGACACTGCAGAGCCCAGGTCTAGGTGTTTTTTTATATCATACAATTGTGGACAGGTCAGGGCTCTAACTAGGTGGAAATGAATGTTAAATTGGTAGCTTCCCACTGCACGATGGGGACATCGCTTACAACTTCAGCAGAGATTAAAATTAAAATAAGAACAACGTTGGACAGGAAGAATATTAATAAATCCTTGACATAAATAGCCCTGGGTCCTTATCTTCATGACAGCAGGCATTTCTTAAATCTCTTGATCTATATGTAATCTGTCTCCCATATCTGACCAGGTGTTACAAATACTTATGTCCAGAAATGGACTAATATCACAGTAATGAGAAAAGGAAAGAGCTACAGGAACTAACTGTGAAGTTTTGGGGTTACACTGACAAGGTTATAGCAGTGAAATTACATAGATACATAATTTACTAATAGAGTTTCCCAGCTCACAATAAACAATTAAAAATAGAAAAAGAATAAAGGAAGCTCCAAAAATAATAATTAAATGCCTCCTGTCTTAAAGCAGGTCTCATGGTACAGCATTTACCCAGAAAAACATAGCAAGAAAATGTCCTGTCTCTTCGGCACATACAGCCCGATTCTAAAATGTCGCTGGTGTTACCCTTCTCAAATAAAAGGATAATGAAGTTGGTCAACACTGACTAGAGGAGGGAGGGAGAGCTGACCCATTTCCCTTGTAGGCTCGTGTCTTCAGTCAGGAGTAACCACGAGGGCGTTGTGCGGTGGGGGGGTGTCCAAAGTCACTGGAGAGGCCAGAGAGCCACCATTCACAGGGGACCCACGCAAGTGCCATCTGGCTCAAGCACCTGACAAAAAGTGTCCTGCGACCCCTGAGAGACTCCCATTACCTTAATAATACCTTGGGACTGCTTCCAGGGAACGTAACAATTACCCCCAGGAGGAGAAGCAGAGCGTGTGGATTGTGCAGCACAAGTTAAGCTGCTGCCTCCACAGTGGGCTCCTACCTCTGCTTGGAGGCTTCTCTGGGTCGGTCTTCTTTGGGGCAGGTTTCTCCATCCAATGAGCATATAGCTGCCTCTGGTTTTGCATTATATCCAATCTTGAAAATAGAGAGGGAATGGACTTGAGTAAGAATGGCAACACCAAGTTCTGTACTAGACACTGACAGTTTCATCTTTATACACCAAAAACATCCTTAAAAATGTCGGTCACAATCACTCACCTGCGCCTCAGCCAGGCAGCCTCCCTGGTCAGCTCCAACTTCTCCCTCTCAAAACTTTGAGTCTTCAGCTGTGGGAGAAAAACAGGTGCACATTCTGACCTTGCAGACTATGCACAAAACCAAGGAAAGGAGAAAATCTTACCCAGTTATCCTGAGCTTTCTTTTCATAAGCAGCAATCTGGAAAAGCCAACACATCAGAAACCATAAGTTTAGGATTAAATGTTTTGGCCATTTAATCATCTGCGTTAGGTCCTGAAGGATTGTGCCACTGTCGAGCAGAATGCACGTTACCTGGTAGCTGTGGTTCAGCTTTGCTTCCTCCTGCTGGTCGTTCATCTCCTGAATGATTTTTCTATAAGGTAGATTTGGTTTCAACAGATAAAGCACAATATTGAGTATGATTTTAAATAATCTGCCCATGTTCTCATGATCCTCACGTCTGTACCTTTATGAAATTTATCCATACATGTAAAACACATTTCACATGATTGTAAAAGGACATTAGGATCAAAACTGTTGCTGTAGTGTTTCCTTATCAATTATGTAATGCCTGCCGGGTTCTGAATTGACATAATGTCCTTACCCGTTCTCAGCATTTCCCTAATTTATCCTTCATTGAGTATCTTTTCTCATCAAGCTCTATTGTCCTTGTCCTAAGGTCCTTACCATATTTCCCAGGACAGTGACCACTGGGTTTAGAAAATGGCACAATCACTTTTATGGATGTGGTTCATCCTACAACAAAATGCTTTCCTAAGGATTATGACAATTTTCACCCCCCTGCAGATGTTTCTGTGAATCGAGTCTCCACTCCCTCTGGCCAGCCCTGGGGATCAGGAAATGTTTAGCAACTTAACATTTTTGGTTACTTGTGAAACTTAAGGTACTTTCTCTTTCTCATGTGAATTCTCTATGGATATGGCTTCTGACCGTTTCTTTATATTTATGTATGAATTGGGTCTAAACGTTGGAGAAAGCTCACACACACTCAAAACAAATTGTAACAAGGGTGTCCTGAGAGGCTGGTGTTCAGTCTCTGAGCTCACTTGTAGGACTCCATTTCTTCTGTGGCCAACTTCAAGTTGTTCTCCATCTCCGACAGCTGCCTTTCACGTTGTTCCCGCTGAAATTTTTCTACTCTCAGCTTCCTGAGAGGGGAGAGAAATGCACATTATGCAGTAAAGCCCCTGTGGATTTCTGCCTTTCTTCCCTCCGCCATGAGAAGGTTGCGATTCAAAGGTTCCCTGCCACCTTCCCTAAATGTACACACTGACAATCACAACAGGGGGCAGTTGAAGCCTCCCATGAGGGACACAGAAAAATCAAACTCTGGCCTTCTGCCAAGTGCTCTCCAATTCTGAGCTCCTATTCGTAGCTCTCTACTCTTCTTCATTAGTAAAAAGTCAGGGAATATTAAAAGAACCTGTCAGATGCACTATTTGTCCTTCCGGGGTCAGTCTCCTGCTTGAGACAGTCAGTGAAAGTTCATTTCATGTCAATGTGGAACCAGACCTCACCAACTCATCCAACTAAACACATCAGCATGGAGCGGGGGATCGTTACTGACTCCTCCTGTAGGGAGACCAGATTCTCAGTCAAAGGCTGATCCAGGACCCAGACAGTCAGCCTTAGAGAGATCCTTCCAGGACATGGAGTCATTAATCCTGCAGTTCACTACTGAACATTTCTATAATTCAGGATTGGAACCCTTATCACCTCCTTCTAGGGTCCTGCTTGAGGGAAAAACAAATCTTAGTGCTGGCCACATGCACTGGACTGAAAATGATCTGAAAGGGTGTTATCTCCTGGGAACAGATGACAAGTGGAAACCCTCCAACTTGGTGTTCAGAAACACAAGGTTGAGTTCATATAAAGTGGAGGCGGAAAAGAGAGATGACCTTAATGCTAGACTTGCTGTGTTGCTCTCAAACTATTTCATTCATGATTCTGATTGAAAGGATGTCACTTGACACTTAATTTAATATGGAGGATGCATAAAATGGAACAAACTCTAGGAAACAGGGACAAAAATTCTTATGAGAGAAAGTTAAGGCACTTGTTGTGGCCACCAAGGGAATGCTTCAGCAAATGCTTTCTGGAGTGGCTCGAATGCTGTGGGTGCATTGCAAGGTGCTCTGGACACAAAGGGGAGCAGGGCACTGTCCCCACCCAAAAGAAGCTCAGTTTTATGCAAAGGAGCAGCCAGTGAGGACATAGCTGCCTCTGTTGTGCACATGGGAAGAAACAGCAGAAAACCTGAGTGTCGAGGGAAGCTAGGGAAGAGTTCTGCTTTGGAATATGGATGAGTGCATCTGTAGCCCCTGACCTCCCCTGAGAACAGTAGGAAACCCTGGGCAGAATATGAAACACATGGCTGAATGCATCAAATTTGATGTAATCTATGAAATTACATGATGTAAAGAAACATGTGGCAAAGATGGAGAAGGAGGCTTAAGGTCAACCTGGCTTTTGGGGTCAATTTACTCTAGTTTCATCAACGACTCCCAGAAAAGATCACCGACATGCAGAGACACTGAGCACCTTTCACACACATGCACGGGTGCAGAAGGAAACAGAGTGGATTTCAGAGTCTGATAAAAAAGTGACCCCCACTAAAGTCCACTGGCTTTGGTTGGGATCGAGAAGAGCTGTGCGCTAGGAATGAAGGTGACAGGAAACACACCGGCCTTTGTTGGGACTGAATAAGCATGGAGTGATCTCATTGCTGACTGGGTTCAGGGGATCCAGCACTGCTAGTGACCCTGACAACCTGCTACAGGTAAACTCCCATCCTCTCTGCAGCAGGATAACATCATACCAGGTCTCAATTTTTGTCTCGGTATTTTTCACCCAGTGTCTTGGATTTAATAAAATATGACTACAAATATCACAGGACAATACAATGGGATATGATGGAATCCAAAAGGATTATATAAAGGGATCCAGATATTGAAGTTAAACAATGTTGGTGTCACTACCTCCTCCAGCCCCAAGTAAATTACAAGGAAGAGTACATGAAGAGAAAGGAACAGTGCAGATTACACAGATCAAGGCAGGATTGACAAACACAATTCTTTACCTACTGAATCAGCCACAAATACTGCAAAAACTATTCTAAAGGAAATTACAATTGTCTACATAGATCCACACACTGTTCACAGCACAAACAGTATTGGTGTCAATAAACACATGCACATCTTACTCTTCTGCTGCAGTCTGACTTCGTTCAAAGATTTCATAAATTTTATCTACTTTCATCTTCAACATACGGAATGTAGCCTCCCCAGTTGCCTTCATGTCCCCCAATTCCTGACAGTTTTTGTCCAGTTTCTTTTTAATTCCTGGAAAGGAAAAAACAGTTCTCTTTGTGTGAGCAGGAGGACCTGAAAACTCGGTTGGGGTGGGGAAAGGAGGAGAGAATCCTGAAGGCAGGAAGCCCTGCTTCGCCTTCCAGGGAAAATTCTTTTCCGCTCTCTGGGGACGTCTTCCCCACAGTAGCATACCTTGCAGGGAACAGTCACTGCACCTCGAGGCTCTCAGATTTGAATCCTCCAATTTGTCCTTCACATTTCCTGTCTTTAGCACAGATTTGAAAAAAGATATTTAAGAAGTAATGATTGCACAACAATGTGAACATACTTAACACTACTGCACTGTGCACTTGAATGTGGTTAACATGGTGATTATCCTGTGATGAATGTTTTACTACAGTGAAAAAAAATTTTTAATTAGAAAAGGAAGTAATTATGCTCAGTTCTCTGAGTTATATAATCGGCAGGTGTAACTTTTTGTCACCTGCTCCTCCTTGACATTCAGCTGCACATTTTCCTGCTGTACCTGCCTCCTTCAGACTTCACTTTCCCTTCCCTGACACCAGGTTCATTAAGGGTGATGTAAATATAATGTAAAACACTCTCACTAATGACTTAACTCCCAAGAATGAAAATTCCATGTAGATATCATATCATTGTGATCTTTTAAGACCTGAAATATTTGTTCCTCATCAAATCTAAGATATACAGTGAAAGTCTTGTGGCAAATGTGGGTCACAAATTTCTGACATGTTAACTGAAGTAACGTCATTCAACTTCTCTGCACAATGTTCTTTTTCCAGGATCTGCACATAGGATAGAAATCGAACACACACTAGGATGTTACAAAAACACTGGGTGATCTGCTAAAATGATGAAACAGCAACCATGTGTATCTTACAGTTACCGCTATATTTCATGGGAAATTGGTTGATCTAGTTTGGGGCTAGGAGAAACGTCAAGCACATAAGAAAATGAGGAACAGAGAAACACCATGAGGCATGAATATTTTGTGGCACCCACCACCATCCTGCTTACGAGATGACAGAATAGGTGACTGGATGACATGGGGAAAGTGAAGAAGGTGGAAAGTTGTTCAAATCCAACAGCTCAACTGACCTTTTCTGAATGGAATGGCTTTTCTTAATGGGATATTTTTTAAATGGAACATTAAAAAAAAACTTCCTCCAATTCCCATTGCAAATCCTTTCTTCAGCACTAAGAGGAAAAGGGACTGTTCACCGTGGCTAGATATCTTCCTTCATCTCATGTATTTTCTCAGTTGGGGGCAGTGCTAAATGACGTAATAATTACCCAGGTTATAAAAATATAATACAGTTCCTGTTCCCTTGAATATAAAAAGTTGTTTTGATATCAGTCTTTAATTCCAGATCATTATTCAGAGAAGGCTTCAGCCCCCCAGACACCCACACTCTTACTGTGGTGAACAGCAAGAGAAAACGTAGAGCTCCACTCACCCAATGGACAAAAAGGCTCAAAAGCCCAATTATGGGAAAACTTGGCAGGCAAATTCTTACCAAGTTCGGATTTTTGACATTCTGATGTCTCTCCAATTTAAACCTGGCACATGTAGATTGAATGATGTCATTGGCAATTTTATTAGTTTCCTCAAATGTCTCAATGTGATCCTTCAAAAAAAATCGAACTATTAACAATTATTCATTGCTTTTCTTTTTGTTTATAGAATGTAATCCAGGCAAAAACAAGAGATTTTACCTTAAATTTACGTGAAACATCCAAAAGAATCTTATTTTCTCTCTTCTTCTCTTGAAGACATTCCATTGTCTTATTGAGCTACATAAATATGTAAAAAAAATCAGAATTCAAAAATATCAATTATACTACTAGAAAAACCTACCTTCAAGGGTGTAACTCATGACACAAAGACAAAATACATGACATATATGAAGCTTGCTTTGAATGTGGACAGTTTATAGAACATGTGAACTAGGATCCTCAGGGAATGACGAGGGAGCAAAATAGCTGAACTATGGGAGGTGGAAGTAATTTAAAGTTAAACCATGAAAAAATAAAATTTGAAAGAACAATGATACCTTCTCCTCCAAAGTGGATATTTTTTCTACAACTTCTGCATTTCCCTTTGGGAAATTATTGATTTTCTCAGAAATCTGCTGTAGATTAACTAAAAGGAGAACAAAACAAGCTCTAAGATTAGCAAAACTCAATAAAATTGAATAACCCTCAATGCATTAGCAGCAATTATACATTATCTGGCAATATGAACATAAAATAACTTTTTAGTTTTATATTGTGCCTGGAAAAGCAAGTTTTAGTTTGTTCCTTTTCAAATGTAAGAAAACAAATATGAAAATAAGAGCCCTATTTCAATGAAATTCCTATTCCAAATGTTTTCAAAGATGGAGAAAACACATCATCTTTGCCTAGTATCTCTCTTATCAGTTGACACTACTCATCTTAGAAAATTCCATCACTTCAAATGGTTGTATCCTCATCAGAGATAAAACAGATAGAAAAAACAAGCATCCTATCAATAAACACTTCTATCCTCCAATTATCAAGGCAAATACAAAAATCCCTTCAAAAAATTCTCTTCCCCTCAGGTTTGAGCCACTTCCAGCCACTCTTTCCAGTTCTGCAGAAGGAGCATTCAAAGTGTCAATGGACTGGCTCCTCAGAGGGCTGCAATGTCTTGCTGCTGCCCAGAAGGCTCTCCTTCCTGAGATCTGGTGTGGGGCCTCCTGCAACGTGGTGTAAGAAATTAAACACACTTGGGTACAATGTCACCTTCACAACTGAGTCTCTGGAGGGTCTGGATAATCAAACTCCCTGTAAAACAAGCCTTTTCATCCCTAAGATGAGGACGTCACCACCTACTGTAAAGGTGAACACCATGCATCAAGCACCCACCTCACAGGTGGGTAACACACGCAAAGCACCTAGAATGCAGCCCACGATTCCAGACCCCTCACACAGGCATCTACTTCTCTTATTTGTCATCAAGTGCAAACTCATCTTCTGTTTGCCCATCGTAAGAGCTCCGCTGCCCTGACCTCTTCCCAACACCACCAGTGCTGCACTCACTGTAACAGTACCCCCATTTGAGGGCCTACTATGTGCCAGGAAGCCACCCTGGCTCTCCCTACATCTGCTTTAAACCTCTTGTGTGACACACATTTTGCCTGGCAGTAACTGGGCTCTTGTCTAAGCCTTAAGCTTCTCGACAGGCTCAGGTAGTGTCCTGATCATTTTCCCATTTCCCCAAGAGCCAGGTCGTGCCAAAGTACTCCCTCCCTCCACACCTCAGACTCATGTCCTCACTTGCTTCCTACACATTCCTGCACAAAGCTAAACTCATCCTGTTCTTCCTACTCCTGTGATCTCTTCCTCCAGCAAATCTCTCACCTCAATCAATGGTAACTCCCTCCACGTTGTCATTCAGACTTCAACACAGAAAGAGTACAATTTTCAAGAAGTAAGACGTCAACCAGACGTTAACAAATCACTGTATTTACTCCAAGCTGAATTAAAACCCACATGAAATACCAGTGTTGAGAAATCATTGCAAGAAAATAGGAGCCTAAAAATCTTACCTTGATATTGTGGTTGATATATCTAGGAGAACAAGAAAGAAAATTAAATTTGATGTCAAAACATCATGAGGAATACTTATATTAACAGTTTCTAATAGTCCAAATTGTAATCCAATGAAACTATAATAATCATTTAGTCTAACATAATAAATTCATAGTGTTGGATCTCATGAAACAATATCCCCAAATGTGGCACTTTGGCATGCTCAATGCTTTGTATGAAAAGAAATTGTAAGGCCTCAGAAGCAAACCTCAGAACAAAGTCTCTTTCTGATCTTCTCCCGCCCCCCTGTGTCTCTGACCTTCTTTCTTTCTGGAATCACTGACAGGGGCTGTCTCTGACGTTTCCTTATGTGATTAAAGGAAATTCCTCCAGAAGGAATACAATTGTTTCAAAACGCCTTCCACAGAAATATCATCAAATAACCAGGGAAGATTAACCACCAGAGAAATGAAAAAAACAAAAATTGTCACCATACCCAGATATCCTTGTCATTTATTCTTCTGACAGGAGCTCCAGGAGATTACCTGGGAGACTTTTCCTGCACAGCAAGTCAACCTTTCTTCACAGTGAAGTCCTGCCCCTCACCTTCCTGACATTGGCCATCACCTCCCCCAGAGCTCACGGGATCTTTGTCCCAGGCCAATTGTTCATTGTTTGGGCTCCTTCATTTCCCTGGAAAAGCATTTGCTGCCCCTCTAAATTGCCTACATCTCTATGTCCCTCTCCCCTATGGAGATATTGCTATTTAAGCTTCAACCATCTGACTCTTTTTCGAGTCTCATATTTTGTTGGCTCCCGTGTTTTTGCATGTGAATAAGTTTATGTGCTTTTTTCTCCTGTTAAGCTATTGTCAGTTCATTTCAGCAGTGAACCTTCAGAGAGCAAACGAGAAGCTTTCCCTCTGCCTGTACAATAGGACTAAAAATAAGAAAAGGTTAGAAATGATTTCCTACTTAAGTGGTGATACTTCATGGACCATTTCTGAGAAAGAGCACAAAGATAAATAACTTATATGGTATATGTTTGTATACTCACAGGAAAAATAATACACCAGACGCAGTAGACCAATGTAACAATTCCTAAGTATGCAGCAATAACAACAGTCTTCGGAAGAATTCCCAAAAAGTCAGGCCCAAGGTGAGCATAATCAGGCAGAATGTGGACTAGCTGCAATAATAGTATTTGGAATAATGAGACGCCTCAATGACATTTAAAATACCTCAGTCACAAAGAGTCCTCCTGAGATACCCAAACCCATCCTCCAAGAGCTAACTACACCCTCAGGTATCGCCAGGGAATTCTACTGCCGCAAGAAAGTTTGGAAGTTTCTGGTGTCATGTGTTTTGCGTGGCTGACAGTGGTGTTAGACATTGTGAATATAGTGTTTTTTTGTTTTTGTTTTTGTTTTGTCTAAAGTAATTATTTTTCTCCCCAAATATATTCATTTATTTTTTAAAGTGACATATGAAATTGTATATATTCATCATGTATAATGTGATGTTTTGAAGTATACTTACATTGTGGAATGGTAATCTAGCTGACAAGTGCATTACTGCACATAGTCACTGGGTGTCTTGAAGTAGATTGCAGTTTCTAGTTCACCAGGGGCCCTGCCCTCTCTTGTGTCTAATGTTGTGCAAGAATCCCTTGGAATCACATTTTCTCCCACATTAGATGGATCTTTAGCATTTAAAGATAAGTTAAAAATACAATAAAGAGATGACTTTCTTCAGAAATAAATATCAAATTTGAGTGCTTAGAAATAACCAAGGTGACACTAATAGTGTGGGATTTCTCCAAGATTCTTGATGCTAATTCTATTAGACTCTTATGTGAATGAAGACAGAGATTTCCACTAAGACAGTTCAGACTGATTCTGATAACTGTCCTAGAGATTCCTCTGGATTTAATTGTATGTTCTTGAAAATTCAACGTCTTAATTCTAAATGTTTCTTTCAAGACATGAATAAACACAGATAAGTCATTCAACAGTTTGACTCAGTATTTACTGATCAGAGCGAAAGGAATGAATGTCTGATCCAGCAACAACGTGAATGATTTCAGACACAATCTGCTGAGCAGAATAAGGCAGACACAGAAGAGTAGATGTGGCACCATCTGTATATACGAAATTCTAAATTAAGCAAAATTACCCCATGATGAGAACAGGGACTGACTGGGAAGAGGGAGACAGAGGGCACTTTCTGGGGTGACATAATATTGTAGATCTTCAAAGGGGTTTGGGTGATGCTGCTTTACGTGCTTTCCCACGTTAGTGACTTATACTTAAGATTTGTAGATTTTGTGTTATATGCCTTTTTTTGAAAAGAGAAATCTGTAAAGAAATACTGAATTCTACTTAATGACAGTCATGCAAAACTACTTAGCAGGAAGTATATTAAAGTCTGTGATTCAATTGGGAAAACATCCAAAATAAGACGCAGTGATGGATGGATAGAGGGATGTAAGAATGGATAGACACGTATTGCATCATGTTTACTAAAATGTTAACAAATCAATGCTGTATGTTTGAATGTTTTCATAACAAAATGATGGTGGTAATTAACAAAGTCACCTGTATCATGACAGTGATTTTTCTTTTAAACAAGAGTTCCAAAATAATTGTTATTCATGTTCTATGTGTTTGAACAATTTTAGGCACAATCCCAATTGTATCTTTCCCCAGTCAATTCATCGTGGAATCCTGCAAAATGCAGGATCATCGCGCAAAATGCAAGGATATACTGAGAAATCTTGCAGAGGTGCTACTTTATGGGCTTTTGTTTTAAGGACAAAGTCAAATGGAAAATATATGGTTCATATCTCTTTCCTAGGTAAAGGACAAATACATTATTGTAAATGCATACAAAGGAATTCTACTTTTCAGCAATGAAAAAGAATAAGCTATTCCTAAACAATGTGTATAAATCTCAAAATAATTCTGCTGACACAGAATCTAGAACAATACAACCCATCCTGTATGATTCTGTTACATGAAATGCTATAAAATGTAGATCAGTACATCAGGGGGAGGATGGTAGGATGGGGAGATCAGAAGGACACATGGATTAAGGAGCAGGAGGAAACCTTTGAGATTATGGGTGTGTTTACTGTCTGGAATCTTGAATGTGGTGATGGTTTAATTGCTGTACCCATATTTAAAAATCAACAAATTGTATCCTTTTAATAAAAGATCCTATTTACTATACATAACTTTGCCACACTTATACCTTAGGGAAAAAATCTGCTACACAAACTGTTAGTTTATGTTTTCCAGAGAAAAAACATTGCAAATATTTTTGAAAGCTAACAGAATTTTACTGATAAATTTATGAGCCAATTTAAAATTGAGAAGTAAATAAAAATAAACTTACAATGGATGAGAAGTGTTGGTCTTCTTTGAAATATTCATGAACTGTGTGGGTGAAATTCTTTGGAAAATATTCAAAAATATTCCCAAACTGTATGGAAGAATAGGAAAAAATAATTAAAAATGTACTAAAGATATAAATGAAAATAATATAAACAGATATATTTATATATGTATTCCCAAATTCTTCCTTTATGACAGTACACAGTTACTATTTCCATGTTCCGTGCTGTCAACCTTTCCTGTGTTTGGACCAGCCCACCTGGGTGTGCACAGGTGTGGGCAGAGCGGCCAGGCTGCTCAAGACGCCCATGCTGAGGTCCCTTGGACTGCAGGGAGAACAAGCTCCCATCATAGCCTCCATGAAACGCTGTTGAGTAAACCACAGTGTGACGCAGCCCAATATAAAGGGAGACCATGGAGTGTCCAGTGTTTACTCACATTCCTGGTTGGGTGACAGGGAGAGCTGAGCAGGAGGATGAAGAAGAACAGCCTCTTCACATCCATGTCGGGGTCTTCTCGGTGTGCCCTTAGGTCGCCAGGAAGGAGGCTGGGTGGGTCGGGGGGTGGGGAGGGGGTCTGATGGGGACAGGGATGGGAATGGGGGTCGCAGTTGGGGAGGGGAAGGGGGAGGGGAAGGGAGGATGTGGAGGGAAAGGGGTGTTGGGCTCCTGGGAGGAGGAGGAGAAGGAAGGGGTCTGGGGAGGTATCAGGCTCAAATCAAGTCCTCGAGGGGTGGGATGAGGGCTTAGCGACAGGTCAGGGTATAAGCAGGTGTATTGAACAGCAGTCCGTTCGGGGCAGGTGAGTGGGACACTCAGGATAATTTGGAGGGGCACAGAGCTCCCTCCAAACCTTGCTCCTGTGTGATCCCTGCTCTAGCAACCGGATGCTTTATGCTCCCTGTGGACCAATCACCTGCCTGCCCTTGGTGCATCACAGTGGGCTCCCCTTGTGACCTCACCTCTTTCCGAGTTCACCCCCTCCCCCAACCCGAGCCTCACCAGACACTGTCCCAAGACAGGTCCTCTCTGGAACCTTATCTGACCTTCTGATCTCTCATGCTCCCCAAGCCAGCTCTCCTGTCCCAGCTTCTGGGCCTTTCCTTCCTTCCCAAACTCCCAAGGATTCCCATGGTCAGTCTTGGCTGCAAGACGTAGAAAGGAATGATGACAGAACCTCAGGAAGAATCCAACACACAGAGTGGGAGGTTTCACACCCTGTCTCACAATTCATGTATTAAGCAACAAAACACCAGTAACATGTAGAAGACTCTAATGGAAAACCACCCCAATCATATTTATTTATTATCTATCTGACGTCTTTCTAACTATGCAACAACTGTTCAAGATACAGTCATTTTAAGCATACATGGTACATCCACAAAAATTAACTCTATTTTTTTGTCGATAAAACAAATCTCAATATGTTTCAGGGGAATAAAACCATGCCGCATGTTTCTGATAATGTAGTCGTGCTACAAGTCAGTAATCAAAAGGTACCTAAAAATGCCCATAAGGTGGGAAATACAGAAGTATTCTTTTGAGCAAAATATAAATGTAAGAAAAAAATCCAAAAGAAAACACGACTATATTTGAACTGAACGACATGAGAGTATGGCAATAAAATGTCTCCTGCTGGGCTGGGAATTCTACTTTGTGTAACAAGATTGTGTGGTCTCACATCACCCCTAACTAACCTAGACATGTGAACATCTGAAACAGGGATGTGTATGCCATTTACCTATGTCACCAACTGTGGAACCCAAATGGGGGGAAAAAACCAAGCTGACTTTGACAGTTGACCTCCCAGGGATCTCTAAGGAATTTGTGCCTTTGAAGAGACAAAGTTCTTCAGCTTCTATCCTGGGAGATTTGGGGACAATACCCAGAGAGCATGGCAGCACCAGGACTGATGGGTGGGGAGTGCACAGCTGGTGAGCAGGAACCCAGGGGCCCAGGTGACCAAGACAAACCCCACCTATGACCATCTATCCTGGGCCCTGTCCTCACCTGAACTTCCTAAAGGTCTTTTTCTGCCTGATTGCACAGTGTTCCCAAACTCATTCAGGCTTCTGACAGCTTAACATCACTGCTTTATAACCCATAACTCCTTATTCTTTCATAACTGTATTTATTCATATGAAACATTCTATCACTGGTGTAAGTGGAAAACCAATGCTTTTATCATAAGTATAAAGAAACCATAAAAAATAACCAAAACAAAAACAAGTATAAGGAAACAATTGTATTATAGTATTACATTCTATTTCGATGCTGTTGCCTGCATAAAAGGCCCAGAATTGGGTTGTCCTGGTTATATAAAGACAGACCAGGAATAGGAGGGGTTGGAGTCAGATTAGCCCAAAAGTGAATGGGAGAGAGATCCAATGTTTCCATGAAGGGTTGCCGGGGTCACCCTGATTGTAGCCCGAGCAGAGACAGGGAAAGGAAGGAGAAGTGCACAGTTGGGGCCTCAAGCAGGGGAGGTCATTCCTGCAGCTCAGGAAGTGCTCCCCAAAGCCAGTGTCAAGCTCCCATGCATGGGGGTCCTTCGTGTCCCCTGGAAGCCGGGCCAGGAGCCCTTGGCAGGGTCAGGTGGGTGACAGCAGCTGTGCTGCTGACCAGCTGTGTGACCCTGGGCTGCTGTCCTTCCCTCCTGTGAGGGTGGGGACTCAGGAGGAGCACGCAGTGCGGGTTGAGAAAGACTTCTCACACAAGGATTGGGGTGAAAAGTAGTAAAAAGTTTATTTTACTTTCTCAAGA
Organism: Daubentonia madagascariensis; assembly: GCA_023783475.1. Taxonomy (NCBI): domain Eukaryota; kingdom Metazoa; phylum Chordata; class Mammalia; order Primates; family Daubentoniidae; genus Daubentonia; species Daubentonia madagascariensis. The sequence goes on along the minus strand of JAKFHU010002332.1, from coordinate 9,448,621 downwards.
AAGAGAGAAAGGAAGAAAAAGAGAAGAGAAGGAAGATGGTGGGACACTGCAGGAAGGCAGGGAGGAAGCGTCGGCAGCTGAGGAGAAGTGGCTTGGAGTTTTTAAAGGGTTGAAGGGATTTGTTTTCTTTGCCGCAGACGGGTAACAGCAGGGGCTGGTGGCCCTCGTTCCTTTTCTTTTGGTCCTTGTGAGGCCGCGTTCCAGAGCCCTTGAAATGTGGTCCTAGCGGGAGCTGAGGCAGGGAGCTCACGGCCCTGCTGCCTGTTCAGGGCTCTTCAAGGCTGTTCAACAGACTCTGGAATAAAACAATTTAAACCACAGGTGTGAGATCAAAGAAAAGGGCAGTTAAGTTGTGAGTTTTTTCTTCCAAAAGGCAATTGTGTGTTATGAGTTTATTTCTCGTAGTTTCTGTTTGAAAGTTTATTTTCCTCTGTTAGCTTATTAGTAGGGCCACCTTCCTCGTACAGTGGGTGTGCCAGTGTGCACTGCACAGACTGTCACGAGGACAGGAGGACCTGCTCTGTTGAGCACCTGTGCACGTCCTCATTGCCACCTCCCAGGGGCATCTTTCCTCCCAGAACTGACACCTTGGTGAGTCCACAGCTGATAAAAGCAGTAATGAGCCCAGCATGGTGTTGCTCACCTGTAATCCCAGCTACTTAGACAAAGCTTTAGCCTAGGAGTTGAAGAGAGCCTGGACAACATAGCCAGACCCATGTCCCTGAATATAATGAAATGAGATTTAAAAAGATGACCATGACAGCCCCTCCTGTTCCCGCCTGTGCTAAGCACCTCCCTTCCCATGTGTCACCTCCTGGGACCCTGAGACACCATCACTGTCCCCTGGCATAGGTGGAGAGGCCAGTTCAGAGTGGTCAGGGAGGGGCTGTACCCAGGCAGGGACAAGGGTCTTAGAGGACTTGGGTGTGGGAGGGGCCATTGGGACAAGGGAAGCTGGGGCCTGGAGACTCCTGAGGGAGGTGGGGCCAGAGAGAAGCTTTGCCCACTGCTCAGCTTTGCTCGGGTCGCCCCTGCTCAGATAAGGCTCAGCCAGGTGGCCGCGTTCCCAGCCCAGCTCCTCCCTGTGCTGGTGAGTGGTCAGTCAGTACTATGATGATGAGGACATAATATCATCCTGCCTTCCTGATAATATTGACACAGGATAGTGACTCCCTATGCTGGGAGCCACTTGAAGTCCAAGTGGGTCCTTGGTTTCATGCAAGAAAGAATTCAGGAGCGAGCCAACAGTGTAAAGTGAAAGCGAGATTTATTCAGAAAGTAGAGAAAGTCTACTCCATAAAGCAGAGGCAAGTTTTCCCTGCAGAAGAAAACCATCCCCTGGTTCCTGTTACCTTTCTGTTTAAACAACAGCGTAATTATAGATTAAACAAGGGGAGTAATATTCATGGAAGGGGTGGTGTTTCACCATCTTGATTCTAACCAGTTGGAACTTGTGCTGCCTCCATCCTGTTTTCATCAGGGTAATTTGAAACTTTGTTTTGAGACTTCCTGACTCAGGTAGTGCTGCAGCAATGCCCAAAGGAATGCCTAATTTCTACTCCATGCCTTGGAAATTTAACCTAAAGAACTCTATTTTGATATCAAATTTAATTTTGTTTCTCTCTCTTCCAGGTGAAACCTCCAATGTTTTAAGGTAAGATTTTATTCAAGCACCTGTGTTGGTAGGAAGAAAAAAAAAATAACATTGAGGTAAGATTTTAGCCTTCTGTTTCCTTTATAATATTTTCTCAGTACAGGTGTTTGATGTGGGTTCTAATTCAACCAGGAGTAAACGCAGTGACTTCCAAAGTCTGGTTGGCTTCTTAACGCTTGCCAATTTTTACTATTCCTTGGTAGAAGTCTAAACGACAATGTAGAGGGGGCTGCCATTTATGGAGGCCAGGAGAAGGAACAGATCACAGAAGTAGATAGAATAAGATGAGTTTAGTTTTGCATGGAAATGTTTAGGAAGCAAGTGATGATATGAGTCTGAGGTGTGGAGGGAGTACTTTGGCATGACATGGCTCTTGGGGAGAGGGGAAAATGATCAGGACACTACCTGAGCCTACCAGGAAGTTCAAGGCTTAGAGAAGAGCCCAGATATTGCCAGCAAAAGTGTGTGAGTTTAAACTCAAGAGCAGTTTAAACCTTGTGTTAGGAGTCTTAAGTGGAGGAGGTCTTTAATGTCAGTGGAGAATGAGTAGGAAGGAACTTGATGCAAAATGAGGTTAATCAATTCTGTACAGTCTTCTTAGACTGTGATGATTAAGCGGTGCTGTCTGCTGAGAGCCAGGGTGGCTCCCTGCACACGGTAGGCCCTCATATGCCAGGGTTTGGTACAGTGATTGCAGCATCGGTGGTGGCAAGAAGAGCGACTTCAGGGAGGCAGGGCTCTCATGTTGGGCAAACAGAAGATAAGTTTGCACTTTGGGGTCAGGAGAGAATTAATGCCTGTCAGAGGGGCCTGGAATCATGGGCTGTGTTCTAGGAGCTTTACATGTGTTATCCACCTGTAAGGTGGGTGTTTCTTGCATGTTGCTAACCTGGATGGTGGGTGGTAACATTCTCATCTTGGGGATGAAAAATCTTGTGTCTTAGGTTGTGAGTTGTCCAGGTCCTCTAGCAGCTAAGTGGTAAAGCCGAGATTCGACCTAAGTGTGTTTGATTCCAAAGCCTGTGTCCTCTGGAGCACCCCCACCCTGGTCTTGTGACAGGAAGACACTGGAAGCCTTGCAACAGCCAATCAAGTGATGTTTAGAAGGATCTTTAGGGGAATTATAGAGTGGATGAAGTGGGGAAAACCTGGAAGAAGTGAGGTGATTTGTTTTCATTTTTTTTTTAAAGCAGTTGCAGTGATCTATCTATTTACCCTGATAATTACAGGACAAAAATGTAAGTAAATATGATACTTGATTTTTCTCTGGTAATGACAGGTCTATCTGAACTATTTTCATTTTCTAAGAAGAATTGTTGCTTAGTGATGAAAAAGCTGTTAGGCTAAGAAATTTTATTGTGTTCCTCCATCACTGAAAAAAGATTAAATAGGAATCTCATTGAAACAGAGTTCTTATTTTGATATTTATTTCCTTAGATTTAAAAAGCCACTAGCTATGATTTGTTTTCTTTAGGCATCGTAGTTATAACAAAAAGTTATTGGCACTCTTAATGGCAGATAATGTGCCTTAGCTTCAAATATGTTGGGGTAATTCAATTTGTTGGGTTTGGTAGTAATCTTAGATATTGTTTTATCTGTTTTTAGTTAATAAGAGACCAGGTCTCACTCTGTTACCCAGACTGGAGTGCAGTGGTGAAATCGTAGCTCACTGTAGCCATGAACTCCTAGGCTCAAGCAATCCTCCCACCTCAGCCTCTTGAATAGCTGGGACTACAGGTGTATGCCACATGCCCAGCTAATTTTTCTTATTTTTTGTAGAGACAGAGTCTCACTATGTTGCCAAGGCTGGTCTCGAACTCCTGGCCTCAAGCAATCCTCCCACCTCGGCCTCCCAAAGTGCTGGGATTATAGGTATGAGCCACCACACCTGACCCAAACCAAGCATCTTATATGTAAAGCACAGCTTTCTTTATTTCTGTAAGGACCCGCCCACTTGGAGATAGGTTTTGCTAGCACTATAGTTAATATTTTTGGATTCCAAATCCTATATTATATGTTTGTATAGACCAGTGAAATAAAGAAATATGCTCAAGAAACCAAGCAGCAAGATAAGCTTGTCTCTGATAAAGCATATAAATTTAAAGTAACCCCTTAATCCCTTCTTTCTTTTGGATTTTTTCTTTGTTTTTGATTTGTTCTCTGTTCTAAAAACAGAAGTAAAAGTAATGAGTAATCATCACTAATCCCAGTGTGCTCTGTTGAAGGATAGCATTGAAACACTTGAAAGGACTAGTGAAATCCTAAATGACATCATTCAAAGTACACGTGCTAAATGATGGCCTAACAGAGACCAGAACATTAAGAATTGGGACTTGGTGAGAGTTTTGCTCTTGTTACCATAACTTGGTTTTTGAGACTTTTCGTACATTGGATGAATTGGGCCCTACATTTTCCTATTCTGTTGGTTACAGTAAGAGTGGGAGTCTTAGAGTTGAACCTTCTAAATGATGATCTTGAATTTCAAGTACTAATACCGCAATAGCCTTTTCTATTTAAGGACCTGGGAAGAATGTTTGCTTGTTTGTTTTCCTCCACAACCCTGGATAATTTTCACATCATTTACTGCCCACTGAGACATGTAGAACTGAAAAATTGTAGGAGAGAGCACTTGAGATTTGGAGCCAAGATAAACAGTCCTATCCCTCTTAATGCAGAATGGAGAATTTTCTAAGTAAATCTGGCAATGATATTTATCTTCCATTAAGAAAAGCCATTTATTTGTGCTGTTTGACTTGAAAGATTTTACTCCTTCTTTGTTTCTGCCTTGTCACCCAGTCAATTATTCCACTGCCTTCAACTATTTTCTTCATTTCTCATTTTTTTTATGTGCTTAAGTTTTCTCCTATGCTCAAACTGGATCAACTGCTTTTACATAACATAGGGGCTAACTGTGGGATGTGTTTTCTTGACGTCTCTTCTTTCTAGCATATTGCCAGGTGTTTCTGTTGAAATCCTGGTATGTGTTTTGTTTGTATCCTACATGTAGATAATAGAAAAATCTACAAACAATTTGAGAGGTGTTATTTCAATGAATGCCTTAGGAATGTCAGAGGTAAATTACCTGTATTTGCTACATGATTGCTGCCTTAGTTTGGGTAAGGAACAAATGTCTCATGTGCTTAGAATATTAAAATTATATGGTCTCTACTCAAAATTTTTGTTCTTGGGAATGAAGTCATTAGTGAGAATGTTTTGCATTAAGTTCAAATCACCTATAAGGAAGCTCATGTCAGCAAAGCAGAAGTGAAGTCTGAAGAAGAGCATATACAGAAGGTAAATGCTTGGCTGAAGATAAGAATGGACAGATAACAAAAAGTTACTCCCATAGATTATATAACTCAGAGAACTGAACATCGTTATTTCTTTTAAAAAATGTTTAAATTATGGTCCAAGACACATAACATAAAATTAGCCATCTTAGCCATTTTTAAGTGTTCCGTAGTGTTAAGTGCCTTCATAATGTTGTGCAATCATTACTTCTTGAATGTCTCTTCTCATATTTGTCTTAAAGGCATGACACATAAATGACAGATTCAAGGATTCAAAGCTGAGAGCCTTGAGGTCCAATAAAGGTAACCTGGGAGGTATGTTGTTTGTTGGGAAGAAGTCCCCATACAGTGAGAACAAGCTTTCCCTGGAAGGTGAAGAAGGGCTTCCTGCCTTTACAAAGATTCTCGCCTTGTCTTCTCCCCACCTCAACCAAGTTCTCAGGTCTACATGCCCGCACGAAAAGAAAACTGTTTTGTCCTTTCCATAAAGTAAAAAGAAGCTGGGAGACAACTGAGATGCTTTGAGAGCTGTGAAAGCAACAAAGGAAGCTAATTCAAAACACTGGAGATAAATGTAGACAGTCTTTATGAAATCTATGAACAAAGAAAGATGGCCACAGAAAGGTAAGATGTTCATGTGTTCATTGATACAAATACTGTTGTATGAACTTAGCGTCAACCAATGTAGACAACTGTAATTTCTTTTAGAATAATTTCTGCAGTGTTACTGCCCTATTCAGTCTGTACAGAATTATGCTTGTCCTTCTTGCCTTGATTTCTGTAATCTGCACTATTCTTTCCTTTCTAACTGGTTGTCACTCTTGTTTGTAATTTATTTGAGGGTAGCAGAGATACTGGTGCCATCCTTGTTAATATTGTGAAAATAAATAAAATTTAATAGCTGTTGGAACTCCCCAAACACTTTAAACCTTGAGAGAGGTGACTGATCTGAGTCACCTAGCATATAGCTGCAACTTCTGCTTCTTAGATTATAGATTAACTTTCTTTTGCATTGTTCTTGTTCTGTAAATGACTATCGAGAGAACAGAAACCAGATCTCCTCTTCTAATCACTGATGTTTATTATAAATTAACTGCCTCCTTTATTGTCCCATACCTAACTCAGACCAGATTGCACAGAAGACCTCAGGCCTGTTACATCTTCAGCATGGAATGGGAAAATACACCTTTCCCAAAAGAAAAAGACCACCTTGACCAATCGGATCATTGTAACATTAAGCCTTATATAGAAAGATGCTGAAATTCTGTTAAGCTTCCTTAAACCTTGCCTATATAAATGACCCCAAACTCCTATAGTTTGGAACACTGACTTCCATTCTTTGGAATCTGTGCGTCCTGGGTGGCCGCCCTCAAGCTTTTTGCTCAAATAAACTCTACATTTAATTATATTTTCTGAATCGCGTTATTTAAGGTGGACAACATCTGGTTTGCCTCTGGGTCCATTTATATTGTCCTTTCAGTTTTAATCCCAGCATCCAGCATATTGTCTTGTCCTGCCATATGTCTAGTCATTTTTAATTAAATGCCAGACATTGGATAAAAAATATTTAGAGGAAAATCGAGGCCTAGTATGTTAACTTGCTGCAGAAAAGATGGGAGTTTTCTTCTGGCAGGTGTTCAGGGCATGAGCAGTCCTGGATCCCCTTAATCCAGTCAGCAATTAAGATCATCACTGTAGGCTCAGTCCCTACAAAGGCCAGTGTGTTTCCTGACCCCCTTATTCCTAGTGTGTAACTCTCCTAGGTCCCAACCAAAGCCTGCAGGCTTCAGGAGGGGTCAACTTCATTGGCAGACCCTCAACTCCACTTGTTTTCCATCTAAGCCCATGCATGTGTGCAAAGGCTGCTCAGCTCCTGTGCATCCCAGTAGTCTTTTCTGGAATTCATTGATGAAACTTGGGAACATTGGCTCCAAATGCCAGGCTGATGTTAGTCTTTGGTCTCCTTCTTCTCCATCTTGGCCTCCTGTTTCTGTACTGGCTTGTTAGCTACTTAATGCCTTTAATCATGTGCTTTATTAATATATCCTGTCCCATGTTTCCTGTTGTTCTCAGGGGGACATGGTGACTTCAGACCCATTCATTCATGTTCGAAAGCAAAACTGTTCCCTATTGTCCCTCATGACTCAAGTTTTGTGTTATTCCTTCCCAAGCCCTTGGCAGAGGCTATGATTTCCTTGATTTCTTGTTTACATTACACTGGTTTCTTGTTTACATTACACTGGTTTCTTGTTTACATTAAACCAAGCTCGTTTAGGGTGGGGGCAGTGCCCTGCTCCCCTTTGTATTCGCAATACCTTATAACATACTCGCTCCATTTTGCCACTCCAGAAAGCATTTGCTGAAGGATTGCCTGGGTGATCAGAAACAAATGCATGAATGTTCTTTCTGTAGTGCTTTTGTCTCTGTTTCCTACAGCTCTTTGAATTTTATGTGTGATCCGTAGAAAGTCAAATGTCAAGAATTTTTTGAGGCTGGGCGTGGTGGCTCACGCCTGTAATCCTAGCACTCTGGGAGGCCGAGGCGGGAGGATCGCTTGAGGCCAGGAGTTTGAGACCAGTCTGAGCAAAAGTGAGACCCCGTCTCTATAAAAAATACAAAAATTAGGCTGGCATGATGACGTGGGCCTGTAGTCCCAGCTACTCAAGAGGCTGAGGCAGGAGGATCGCTGGAGCCCAGGAGTTTGAGGTTGCAGTGATCTGTGATGATGCCACTGCACTCTAGCCAGGGTGACAGAGCAAGACCCGGTCTCAAAAAAAAAAAAAAATGAATTTTTTGAATCAGAGCCATGAACAATGTAGTTAGAGGACGACACAGAAAATCAACCTTTTGAGGTCAGTGCCCTTTATAGCCTTCACTATCAATGAAGTCAATTTTGTTAAAGTAGGTTGGCGCCCTGAGATTGAAGGTTTTCCAGCTGAAACCCTTTTGCAGGGGCTATGTGGCAGTTCAGATCCTATTTTAATTCAGCAGATTTTCCATTCTCCTCAAACAGGGTCTTTGATGTAGATGACAGGAGTTACATTCTCTATTAATTATTTATTAAAAGGATTTGTTCTATAAAATTTGGATTCAGCCAAAAGGCCGCACTCAAGGATCCAGAGGCCACCTGTGGCCCTAAGGCCACAGGTTCCCCACTCCTCCTTGGCTTTTTCAGATTGCCATTCATGAAAAGAACTACCAAGACAACTGGGTGAGATTTTTTCTTCTTACGTTGCTTTTGTGCATAGTCCGCCAGGTCAGACGTGGACGTGTTTTTCTCCCACAGCTCAGGGCTGGTGCTTTGGGGGTGCAATGGTGGATCTGACCATGGAGGCTACCCACTGAAGTGCAGGTATGTGATTGTGATGGACATTATTATTTATCTATTTATTTATTTTTAGAGACAGGGTCTCGCTCTGTCACCCAGGCTGGAGTGCAGTGGCGTCATTATAGCTCATCGTAGCTTTAGCCTCCCAAAGTGCTGTGATTACTGGCATGAGCCACCAGGCCTGACTAATATTAGTCTTTTTCAAGTCCATTTTTGTTCATAAATATTTATATCATATCTAGTCAGATATAGAAAACATATTATACATAAACTGAAAGATTTCAAAATCTACCTATGACTTGAAGAAAAGGGCTGACTGGTGCTGTTCATGTTAAGGGTATATTGATATTCTTCCTACCCAAAGCTGTTCTTTTTTTTTTTTTTTAAAGCTGTTTTTATTTTAATTTTAATCTATGCTTAAATTTTGATTTCCCTTGAGGTCAAGGGAAGCCCCTGTTTAAATGTCAATTTCCAGCTATTTTGAGCCCTGATCTATCCACAGTTGGTGGATTTGTTATGAAAACACCTGAACCAGGGCTTTGCGGTGTCTTCCTTAAGGGTCAGGGGATGGGCTTCCCCCCCTCGCCCCGGCCTCAGGGGTCACCTGAGGCCTCTGGGAAGGGACTTGAGTGTGGCTTTCCACACTCAGTGAACAGGGTGCGTAAGACACTGAAATGGTGGAGGAAGGCATGGAGGGCTCGTTCTTCTGCACGGAACAGGCAAGTCAGAATGAACCCCAATCCCTTCTCTGGCCTTAAGCAGATTCAGAACCTCATTCAATTCCCGAGAGGAACAGCAGCTCGTTCCCTACTGAGGACATAGAGAAGAAAAACGTAAACGCTGTGGTCATTTTCAATGTAACCGGTTCAGGAAACTTGTCTTTTCATACAGCACCCTCTCCTGGCCTCATCTCTGGTTTGTGTGTTCTGTGATATTTTTACCGTGTCTTTACTTTTCAAAAAACACGATCTTCCCCAGGGCCCTACAGCCTTCTCCATTCCCTGTCTGGCATCTTTGGTGGCACCTCCAGAGCCATTGGTGCTTAGAGGCTGGAGACTGAAAGGTTTTCGCTGTCACGTTTCTGGAAATAACATGAGGAGGATGCCGCTTGACTCCACTGCTCTAAGTCTCATGGCACAGTGGACTCTTTATTAATCTCTTTTATTTGGTTATTATTTTACCCATTTCCTGTTTGGGATTACAGATTAACCTGTTTAGAACATCTGCTGCAATCCTCGTAAGTGAAAATATAAAAAATCATCCCTCCAACTTCATATTGTGTAGTTTGTGCAATTTTTTTTTTTTTTTTTTTTTTAGAAAGGGTTTTGCTCTGTTGCCTAGACTGCTGCAGCACAGTGACACGATAATAGCTCACTGCAACCTCCAACTCCCTGGCTCAAGCGATCCTCCTGACTCTGCCTCCTAAGTAGCTGGGACTACAGGTGCATGCCTGGCTATTTTTTTAAATTTTTCGTAGAGACAGGGTCTTGCTCTGTTGCCCAGGTGGTCTCAAACTCCTGGCCTCAAGTATCCTCCTGCCTCAGCCTCCCAAAGTGCTAGGATTATAGGTGTGAGCCACTGTGCCTCACTGCTTTGTGCAATTTTGAATGCTCTTAAAGTCAATTTCTTGTAAATTTCATAATTCATCACTGTCCAGTCTGTTTGGAAACGTGCTATTGCAGAGTTCCTCCAATTGTACACTCCGTAGAAATATTCTGAATGGTCAGAAATTACTTATTTGTAATAGAAGGTGTACACTGGAAGTTAGATAGTAAAGGGTGGTGCCAGACCTGTAGGCCAATTTCCAGCAAACAGCTGGTATTATGTTCATATAACCACGTTCTTTTGTGGCCTTTGTAGCTGTTAGAGCTGGTAAGTCTTCTGATCATACTTCATTGGACTTTTCCACCTTGATATGAAAGTACATTTATTTTAATTCTGTCATTTAGAATTCCAAACATGTTTTTCCATAGGACAAAATTAGTCTGCATCCCATAGCGTACTTAAAATTTTGTATTACCTGTGAATTAAGATTAGTATTATAGCTATGCCTAACTACCTTCTTTTTTTTAGAGAGACAGGGTCTCGCTCTGTTGCCCAGGCTGGACTGCAGTGGCACGATCATAGCTCACTGTAGCCTCCAGTTCCTGGGCTCAAGGGATCCTCCTGCCTCAGCCTCCCGAGTAGCTGGGACTACAGGCTCACACCACCACTCCTGGCTAATTTTTAAAAGTTTTTTGTAGAGACAGGTCTTATTATGTTGCCCAGGTTGGAATAGGTAACATTGTTTCTGTCATAAAATCCTTTCCCTGTTCTCCTGCAGGACTCAGGAATCTGCATCTCCCCAGAAATGTTTGTGGGCACAGGCAGCACCTCCACAGAGAAGACCCTTTGTCAGGGAGGGAAGTAGAGGGGGCGAGGGGGGCGTGCAGGTGGCGCCGGGACCCACTTCAGCTCTGCTTCCTGCAAGCTCTGTGACCCTGGGGGAATTTTCTCCTTCCTCTGGGCGCCTCTGTTCCTTTAGATTTAGAGCAGTACAGTCGTACTTACCTTGCAGAGTTCTCAGAATCAGAGATAGGACATGAAAGACCAGTAGAAAGTTCTCCCAAGAGCAGCCATTATTGGGAGCCTATTATAATCCCTAGGACACAATTTTGAGCACCATAATCCTAAATGTTAAAATCTCGAAAGATCACAATCCTGAAAATATAATTCTGGAAAATATAATTTTAGGTTGGGTGCAGTGGCTCATGCCTGTAATCCCAGCACTTTGGGAGGCCGAGGCAGGAGGATCGCTTGAGGCCAGGAGTTTGAGACCAGCCTGGGCAACATAGTGAGATCCCGTCTCTAAAAAAAAAAAAGAAAAAATTAGCCAGGCATGGTGGTGTGTGCCTGTAGTCCCAGCTACTTTCGAGGCTGAGGCAGAAGGATCGCTTGGGCCCAAGAGTTTGAGGATGCAGTGACCTATGATCATGCCACTGACCTCTGGCCTGGGCAACAGAACAAGACCCTGTCTCTAATAATAATAATAATAATTTTTTAAAATTACTTAAAAGACATTTATTTACATTTTATTTTTATTTATTTTTTGAGACAGGGTTTTGTTCTGTTGCCCAGGCTAGTCACAAACTCCTCAGCTCAAGGGATCCTCCTGCCTCAGCCTCCGGAGTAGCTGGGATTATAGACACACGCCACCCCACCCGGCTTACATTTTAGAAAGAGAATTTATTTGAGATACTTACAAAAATATGACAGAACACTTCATAGGCCACTTTATACAATAAAACAGGCAATAATATCATACATATTTTTGCAAGCATAAACACTCAGGTATACTAACAGCCACATGGGTATAACAGTTATGAGCAGACGAACTGCATTCATAAAGAAATAGGTCAAAAAGCAAAATGTATAAGTGCATATCGATATCTTTGGTAATTGTGTGTGCCCAGCTTTATAACTGCAGTCATCTGAAATACTGTGACAAACAACCTAAGTCTTTTGACAATATGGATCAAAAACCGTGATGGGTCACCACTGAATATGCAGTCACCCAAAGAGCTAAGATCTTGAGAAATTTTATCTTTCACAAATGCGGATGTACAAAAAAGACATCTGTTCCTTTATTGAGAAAGTTTCAATGTTTTTATAATACATACACACACAATGCTTACACACAAAGTCAACATTGTGATCAATGTACTTTTGTGGAGTCAAATTTCTGATGTACAAGGCAGCAGAAGAAAAGTCTGTCCCAGCTCTTAGAGAGAGACCAATTCACCTTCCATATTTGTTTCTTTCCAGGTCCCCAGATGATTGGATGGTGCCTGCCAACACTGAGGGTAGATCTTCCCCACCTAGTTCACTCAGATTTACACACTAATCTCTGGTAACACCTTCCCAGACACACCCAAAATAATGCTTTACCAGGTTTCTAGGTGTTCCTTAATCCAGTCAAATTGACACCTAAAATTAAGTCTACAAGTCTACTCCTTGTCAACTTGGCACCCATATGCATCTCCTTAAACCTACTTGATTTCCAAATAAAGACAATAACAAGATAATAGTTCCGCCCAACATGATGCAACTAACATGATGCAACGATCCTGTATACAACCAAAAACACACTAATCCCTTTCCCAGAATTTGGCTTTCAGGATTTCAACATTTGGGATTTTAATCTTTTGGGATTGGGATTTTTGGGATTCTAGACATTAGCGATTTTGATCTTTTGGGATTAAGACTTTGGGGATCTTGATCTTTTGAGATTGCAACATCTAGGTTTATGGTTCAGGATTGTGATCCAAACCTGCTGTTACTACACTGCGTGGAGAATGCACTTTTAATTCCTTCTCATTCTGTCTGCTCTTGACATGCAAATAAAAAGCTTCTGTGGTGGTAGCGTGGGAGGCCTGGGGGTGGTCCTGGAAACAGATGCCCTTCTCTCTGGAATACACTTTATTAGTCGTGAATCATCTCTGTTCATCCTCTAGGACAGGCCCCTTCCATTTCCTACATTGGCAAACAGGTAGCGACATGTGGGGACGGAAGTTCACTGCCACGGCTTCCCTACCTCCCCTAAGCTGTCACTGGGACCCAGAGGAGGGGTGGAGTTTTACAGCACTGATGCTGCTATTTTAAAACCTGGTGGAGGCTGGGCGCCTTGGCTCACGCCTGTGATCCCAGCGCTCTGGGAGGATCGCTTGAGGCCAGGAGTTAGAGACCAGCCTGAGCAAGAGCGACTCCCCATCTCTACCAAAAAAAAAAAAAGGAAAATTAGCCAGGTGTGGTGGCACGTGCCCGTAGTCCCAGCTACTCAGGAGGCTGAGGCAGGAGGATCGCTCCAGCCCAGGAGTTTGAGGCTGCAGTGAGCTGTGATCACACCTCTGTACTGCACCCAGGGCGACAGAGCAAGACAGAGAAAAAGAGGAATAAAGACAGAGGGAAGGGGAGAGGGGGTGAGGCTGTGACAGCCGGGCAGAGGGAGCCAGAAGGAGCCCTTGAGCTGAGAACCCTTCAGCTCTGAGGTTTTGAGGAAGCCCCTGGTAAGTAAACTTTGTTCCTGTAGTGGCATTAGTTCCTCTGTTGTAACTGTCAGGATAAACAGGGATGATGCAGTAGCAAGTAAGCCCAGTTCTTAATGGCTCACTACAACAAAGGTTGATTTCTCTTCCACGTGACATGTCCACAGCAGGTGAATGGATTAGTCTGCATGGGGAATATCTACAGTCCCGTGGCAGACAGATAAGAGACATGCCTGGCCACTCGCTGACTCTGAAAATTTCTGCTAAAAAGTCACACAAGTCCCTCTCACCCACATTTCACTGGTCAAAGCAAGACCCAAGTCCCAGCCTGCTTGATGGGGTATGTAAGGGCAAAGGGAAAAGTTCCCCTTTGCCCTCTGAAGGTTCATTGAAAAATCAACTCACAAAAGGCAGATTAATTCGAGAAAAGGCACACAGATTTATTTAATGTGGACACAGGAGCCTTCAGAATGAAGACCCAAAAATACAGGGGAAATTGTCCATTTTTACGTTTAGGTTCAACAAAGTATGGACAGTCATGTAGAAATATGATTGGACAGAAGAGTATGATCAAATGCGTATAGACTGAGTCGGGAAACCCAACGAGGCCTGTCTGTCTAGATTCTTTTTGGCCTTTCTGTGTAGCGTTCATTTTTTTCTGGGTGTGGGGCAGGACCCTCTCTGAAATGGGAGTCTTATGACCTACAGTAAAACAAGGTAGGTCAGATACTTTCTTCTTTCTTTTCTTTTGAGAGATGGGGTCTATGTTGCCCAGGCTGGTCTTGGACTCCTGGGCTCAAGGGATTCTCCCTACTCAGCTTCCCAAGTAGCTGGGATTACAGATGCTGGGAAAAGGGGTTCTAGTTTCTATGGCCTGCCTTGGGGAAGAGGGATTCTAGTTTCTATGGCTAGCCTCGGGGGAGAAGGGGCCTGGGAGGCAGAAGGGCAGGAGAAGGTCAGAGAAAAACTTTTGCTTCTGAGGCCTTTATTTTGAGGAATTGTTTTCTGAGTACCAACAGTGGGGAAGTGATAATCTCTCAACAGGAGGGTCAGCAAATATTGTGAATGCTAATACAAGCTACCCAGTCATCAGGAAGTTTTTGTTTTGCTTTTCTTGTTTTTTGTTTTCCCCACCAATAACCAGTCCATGGTTTCACAATCTTTACCGTAAGAAAATGTTTTCTTCCATCTGACCTATTGATTTCCTGCTTGGGGCTTCATGCCAAGATCGTCCACCAGGTGGAGGCCTGCACCATCTTTCACTGCTCCCCGAGAGCTCCCCGAATTCCAGGAATCCCCCTGCACCAGGCTCTTTCACTTGCACTTGGCCTTTGCCTAGGCAGGCTCCTCTGCCTCCCATGCTTTCTCTCCGTTTCTTACCATTCTCCAGCCCCTTTGGAAAGTTCAAGACATCTAGTCTAGAGAATTTTCTTTGACCTCACTGCCACCGCTGAGCTGGCTGGGCGAGAGGTTGGACACTTTCTGTCTCCTGCCTCACATCCTCTTGGCCTCAGCTCGGATTCCAGCCAGGGCTCTGGCAAACAGTCCATGCGAGCTTTGACCACATTCACGCAGGACTCCCTTCCTGCCCTGCGCCCACGGGGCAGCCCTCCACAAAGGGGAGGCAGGCACCTGGGGATAAATGCTTCTCCCATTGTCCATCAGGCTGACAATTATGATACAATTTCTAGACGGATCCCTAGGAGATCCCTTCAGGTTAAGCCTCAGTAGCCCTTACGGCGGCCGCCTCTATAAACGCACCCTTGTTCTAGCTTTTCTCTTCTCCTTCACCTTCCCAGTCCCTCCTCTGCTCCCTGCATCCACTTCTCCAAATAATCCACCTGCTCCACAGTCCTGGGTCCAGGCCCTGCTTTCGGTTAAGACCATGAAGCCCCACTGTGGGCGCCCACAGCCCTGTGCCTTCCTCTATCACTGTCCTGGTCACATTCTCGTGTCCCTTGGTGCTTTCATGCCTGTCCCTTCAGCCCACCATGAGCTCCTTGAGGCAGGAACTGGGCCTGATCCCCTGCCGTACCCCTAGCACAGGGCCTGGCCCTGAGGACGTGTTCGATCCATGCTGGGGCCTAAGTGATGAATGAATGAAGAATTGGGTAACGCTTCGTGATTAGCTTTGTCTTCTACACACTCATCAGTTTCTTGCTCTGTCCCTACTGTGAGCTCAGTTTTCTCATCTGTCCAATGGGCATCCCACTCTCCTCCTTAGGCTTCAGTTTCAGCAAACATTGAGGCAATGCACCTGGCCATCTGCAGGGGTCCACCCTGGGCAGGGGACTATGAGCACCGGGGCGGGGGGAGCCCCAGCTTCTTGGCCCGATTCTGAGCTAGACCCACTTCCGGATGGGCACAGCACCCTGGGGCTCATTATTCACATCCTCTGCTCATTACTTACTCCAAGTCTTGGGATGTCTGTAACCCATATTCTACATGGAAAGCCTTTATTGAGCACCTAGGGTGGGCTAGGCAGGCCAGTGCTGGGCATACAAGAGCAAGGAGACCCAGATTTTGCCTTGAGGAACTCATATCCAAGTGGGGAGATAGTTATCCCTGAGTGTGGCAGACAAGGGACTGGAGCTGCAGATGTTCATAGGAGGCAGAGAGAGATTTGGCGCCGGATAGAAATGAGTTAGAATCATGGTTCTGCTACTTCCTGGCTCTTAGCTTCTCTGATTCTCAGTATCTTCCTGTTAAAGGGAATGCCAGGGGCTTAAGGTTGTGATAAGCTCTTGCACCTGGTGCTGGTGGTGCCCTAATAGCTGGAGACACAATATCACCTTCATTATCATTGTGTTTACTAGAGATAGGAGGAGGGTCTAGGGTTCCACACTCGGAAGTAGTTATGAAGTCAAATCCACAGAAATTGGTGACTATTTGGGTAGCACCAGCACTAGGGACAAAAAAGGAACAGATATTGTGGACTACGATTGTCATCTCTTTTCAATACTGAGCACATTGTGTATGCCTTCCCCGGCTCACACAGTCCCTTGGAGGAGGCCTTGTTACCTGTGGACAGGTGAGAAACATCAAGCCCGGCTTGCTCAGACACGGCTGAGGCCTCTCTGCCCTCCCCCTTTCCAGCACCATCTTTTACCAGAACCCACTGTGACCTTGGGCAAAAAAAAAAAAAAAAAAAAAAATCCTTGGCTGCCTCAGTTTCCCCACTATGGTGGTGGTGGTGGGATTCCAGAGAGTTGATCTCGAGGGGCGTCAGGAGTGCAAAGTGTCCTACATTTGCAAATTTTAAGGTAAATTCAGTACTACCCCTCCCCAAGTCTTCTGCTCCTTTGGGGTGCCCAGGTGAGGGCCGGGAGCGGGGTGCGGGGAAGCACAACATCGCAGAGCGCGTCTTTGCTCATTTACCCCAAGGAGACATCCGGAGGCCTGACGCCCTCCGGCCCCAGCGCCCCAGTGGCCTCTCGAGCCCACCGGGCGGCCAAGATGCGGAGGTGCGGACAGACGCGGCGCGGCCTCGGGTGCCCGCCCTGGCCTGGCTCCGCCCCGCGGGAAGGTGAGGCCGGGGCGGGGCCGGGCGCGGCGGCCCGGGTGGGGGGCGGCGGGCTTGGTGACTACCCGGCTCTGCCCGGCCGTCCCGCACCTGCCACCCTCGGGACGGGCCGCTACGTCTGTGCCCGCCAATCATGCTGCTGCTGCTGCTGCTGCTGCTCCTGCGGCTTCTGCCGCTGGGACCTGGCCTCGGACCCAGCGCCGGTGAGTGAGGAACCGCCTGCGGGGACCCAGGAGCTCCCTAGCCACCCAGGAGCCCTGGACCCCAGTCCTCTCCAGGGGCCCCTACTCACTCCTCTCAGGGACTCCGAACTAGCCAGCCCTTCCCCAGGGGCTCAGAGTCCTCTGCGGAAACCCCCCATCCGCTGTAACTCTCCAGCCACCTGGTCTGGGGTCCTGTGCACTGACCCTCCACCCCACCTGTGCCTGAGGTCTGAAGTAGGACCACCAGGGACACCAGAGGGTGAGAGGAGCTGGGCGGAAGGGGCCTGGCCTGGGGGAGGGAGAACATAGTGTCTCCGTCTCACCCACCCCTGGGGGCCACCCTCAGAGAGGTCCCCTTGGTGACTGCCCATTTCCGGGGTGCACAGATACGTGCACTTACAGGGAAGTATACAGACACTGCAAGCATGGAGAGGCACAGCCTTGAAATCAGCCCCTAGACTCACCTGGACACTCAGGTGCGCGGCTCATGGTGTACGGGCTCACACAGATCCATGCTGCAGACACAGGCAAATACCCCAACACACGAACACACAGCTCAAGGAAAGCTGAGGCAGCCCCCAGGACAAATTAGATGCACAGTGGACACACACACAGAGAAGCACAGACATACAAATAAGTGCACATAGACCCTGGGCCCATAGGATGCCCAGACAGCCTTGGCACTCCCAGAGGAGGCTGCAGTGTGCAGACAGAGCAAACAGACCCCAATGTGACCTGCCCCACCTATGTTGGCACAGAGGGAGTGTTTTCCTTCGTTCTAAACCCAGTGCCTGGTGGCCGCACCACGCCTGGGCCTTCCATAGGGCTGTTCCTAGGCCTCTGAGATACCAGAGAGTGGTCAGCTCAGGGTAAGGGGGGACCTCCGGGGACAGCTTCAGGGCATAAAGGTAGGGCTGGGGCCATGTCAGGGGGTGCTCACAGTGGGAGTGTTCCATGGGGCTTGGTGGATCCAGAAGTTAAGGGATCTTTCCTGGAAGCTCACCATGTGCCAGGGCATCCAGGGCTGCCCAATCAAGAGATCTGCTCTCGAAGACCTGCCAGGCTGAAGGGCTGCTCCCATAAGCAGATAGCAGCACAGTATGGGGAGGGTCCCTGTGGCCAGCTGGGGGGCAAGGCAGACTCTAGAAGGAGGTAGCCTGTGAGTGGAGTGAGGGCATTTGCGGCAGAGTGTGTAGGTGACAGGGTATAACTGGAGGGACACTGGAGAGGTGGGAGGGGTTGACTCCTGCCAGCCCTGGGGGTGCAGTGAGGCCTCTGAGCTTGTGCAGACTCGGTGGGAGCCCCGGGAGGTTTGAGGCAGAGGCGGGGGCGCGGGGAGAGTGAGGACGGGCCATCAGAGAGGAAGGTGAAGCTTTCAACTCTAAACTCGTTTTTGCGTTTTCTTCCTATTTGATTCATCTCTGTTCCCCTATACTAATATGCTACTATTTTGACTGAGGAAAAAAAATCAAAATTGAGTTTAAACTTGGTCTGGACTCCTCAAGAAAGTCAGCGTGATGAAAACATGTTCTAGGTAAGAAAGAGATGCAAGAGATGGGGCGACCCAGTGCAGCGCCCGGACCTCCGAGCTCCACTGGGTCCTCCATTGCCGAGCGGTAGAGAGGGGACTCCCAGGAAGTAGGCAGGCCTGGGAGTGAGTTTCTGCTCTGCTGCCAAGGCCCCTCAGCTCTGTCACCTTTCCCTGCTGTTCCTGTGCTCGGAGGGAGAAGCACTGGTTTGCGAGTCAGAGCCTGGGCAGGAGCCTCAGCTCGGGCTCTTGTTGGCTGTGGGAGTGTGGGAGGCACCTTTCCCAGCTGGCTCCTCCTCCTCACCTGTCCAGAGCAGGGGTTCCAGTCGTGTCTGTTGGGCACTGCTGTGTGTCTGAGCTGCCCCGGGATCCACAGAGATGGCTGGACCCCGGCCGAGGGGCCTCCCCGTCTGGGCGGTGCAAATAAGAGGAGATGCAAAGGGCCCTGAGCCAGGGTCTGGAGGGGAGGGGAGAGGCCCAGGGTCTGGGAAACCCCCACAGAGGAGCCCTCCTTGGTGACAGGGACCCTACTTAGCTCGTCTCTGATGCCCAGTGCCCATCACAGGCAACTAGACAAACATTGGATGCATGACTTGCAATCTGACTGCATGTGGAGTTGACACAACAGGGGACTGGGAATTGAGGCCTTCCAGGAAGAGGGACCTCTTCCTGTGCAAAGGCCCAGTGGTGTGATCTCTAACATGCTACAGTCTGTGACTCTTTTTTTTTTTCCCATGGCTGCCTTGAGGATATTGATTATAATAGTTAGGCCTTGTCATGGGCCAGGTGCTTTTCATGCACTATCACTTCTTTCTATGAGTTGAGGTCACCTTACCCTCCCATTTCCCCGACAAAGAAACCAAGGCACAGAGAGGTTAGTAATTTTTCCAAAGTCACACAGCTAGGAAGTAAGGTTCAAACCCAGACAGTCCGGCTGCAACATCCAGGCATTTTTCAGGCTACTACCCTTCTCTACAGACCTGCAGCCTCTGATCTTTGTTTACCACCACCACACCCCCAGCCTCTAGGAGATCACATGTTCACCGGCGTGGGATCCTGGAACTGGCAGGGACTGTGAGTTGTGTTGGCACCCGAACCCCCATTGCCTACGTGAACTATGGCTGCTATTGTGGCCTGGGTGGCCATGGCCAGCCCCAGGATGCCATTGACTGGTGAGTGCATGCTTGGGCCCAGGCTACAAGGTCCTCCACCCCTGGGGGTAGTCGAGACCTACAAGGAAATACCCAAAACTGAAGTTAGGGTTTGTCCCAAGAAGATCCCAGCATGTGGTACTCCCTTGCAGTCAGAGGACCTTCTGGGTAATGTGGCCAGTGAGGCCGGATCTTGGTACCAGCTGCCCCTGGCAATGGGCTGATTGATTATGTTGCCTAAAAAAACCCATAAAGGTAACCAGACTTATTATGCACTAGGAACTGCTCTGAGAATCCCTTTGAGGCCTCACAATAACCCCATTTCACAGACGAAGAAACTGAGGCACAGAAAGGTTAAGTAACTTGTGTGGGGCCACGCAGAGAGGAAGGTGTGGGAGCAGGTATTGGAACCCAGGCAGTCTGGCTGGATTCATGCCCCCAACCTGGGCACTCTTGCTGCTGTGTGAGAAGTGTCTGCCCTGTGCAAGGCTGTGGGCTGAGATTTTTCTGTGACTTTCTCTCATTTACTCTTACTGCCATTTGTGGAGACAGGTGTGACAGTTGTCCCCCCCATTCTACAGGTGACAGCCCTGAGGCTCAGAGAGGTGCAGCCACTCACCCATTTCCACGAAGCTCGTAGGTAGCAGAGGGCAGAATTTGGCTGCCTCTCCCCTAGCTTAGAGGCTGTGATTGTCACCGAGAGGTCTTTATTTACCCCTGTGCCTTGGCTGCTTCTGCCACCCTCCGTGTGCTCCTGCACTCTGGTTGTCTGGTTCCTGCATGTCCTTCAGCTGTGGCTCAGCCCCTCCAGGAAGCCTTCCCTGAAGCTGGCTGGGCTGCCACCTCGGCTGGACTCCCAGGGTCCCCGGGGCTTATGCCGCATCCCAGTACTTCTTGCCGTGCATGTGGCTGGTGGCCGTTTGCCTGCCTTACCAGACAGGGGGCTCCCTGAAATGCTGCCCTCTCCACGCCACACCTCGCTGAGGGATTGGCAGGGTGTGGCTGCCGGGTGGATGGAGACAATACCAGTGAATTAATGAATGAGTGAGTGAATGAATGATTGACAGGTATGGGGGGTTTGTGAGTCTTCCCCAGGGCATTGTTCAACAGTAGATGTTTACTGAGGTCCTATTATGTGGCAGGCCCTGGGCTGGGCCTTGAGACCCTGTGGGGAACTGAACAGACATGGTCCTGCCCTCACAGAGCTCTGGTTACAGATGCCAAAGAGGTTTTTAAGGAGGGTTCCATTGTAAACCTGCCCTAAAGGAAAGGAACCTGGCTTTATGAGGGGGTGGAGCCTGGGGAGGTCAGGTGAGGCCTAGATGACACCCTAGGGTGGGGGCTGGTGCTTGGGCTGAGACCTAAAGAACAGGAGTGGGCATGAAGGTTGTCCCAGGCAGAGGGTACAACATGGGCAATGCCAGAAGGTGGCAGGGGCTTGGCTCACTCCAGGAACAGACAGGAGGCTAGCGGAGCTGGAGCTCAGAGCCCAGAAGCTCAGAGAGACAGAGTGAGGCAGGCAGGCAGGCAGGCAGGCACCGGGCTGTGGCACGGCCAGGGGCTAGAGGTGGTGTGGGGTATGCTGGGCCGGTGCGTGGGGCTTTTCAGGGACAAAGCGTAGATCTAAGGATGCTGGCTCCTTGGGGGTCTTCACTCACCCATAGTCCCGGCAAGGGAGGGTGGCCAGGAGAGCTCCCTGCCTCCACCCACCTGCTGGTCTGCCCGTGTGACATCCACAGGTGCTGCCATCGCCACGACTGCTGTTACACTCGCGCCGAAGAGGCTGGCTGCAGTCCCAGGATAGAGCGCTACTCCTGGCGGTGCGTCAATCAGAGCGTGGTGTGCGGTGAGTTCCCTGTGCCACACACACCAACCTCCCCAAGTGTCCCCTGGGCATCCCAGCAGAGCCAGATGACTTCTGTGCCCTGTTGGATTAACATACCACTGCTTCCGACACTCCATAGACCATGCTTGGGTTTATCTAATATAAGTGATCTTTAATACAGAGCATTTGGGGGGGAAAAAAACCCCAAAGAAACCTGTTTCTTCTATGTCTGGAACAAAAAGGAAGAAGATAGAAATGACACCGGGTATAAACAACCTGAATGTGCATCAGAAGGGGGCTGGGCAAATAAACACGTGATGTCTTCTCACTCTGCAGCCTGGAGGGAGGATGAGGTAGAGCCGTGTGCTGACACGGAAAGAGGGTAAGTGAAAGAAAAAGCTGCAGAATGACTTTTCCACTACAGCGCCATTTGTGTGTTTAAAAAAAAGGAAAAGAAAAGAAACTTGCAAAATAGTACCATACTACTTTCCATGGCTACACGTAGGCATACACAAAGCTCAGAAAAAGATGTGCAAGGATATGCTCCAAACTGAGGATGCCTGTGGTCATCCCCAGGGACAAGGTTGAGGGGGCAGTGGTACAAGGCAACTTCATGTTCTCTGTGTGTGTCCATTATTTACAAAGAGAATGTCTTCATGAATTACTTGTGAATTAAAAGTTTAAAAGGAAAGGAATACACAGCCTAAAGTATTTAAGGGTGACGCGCACTGACGTCTGCAATTTATTTTGAAGTGCACCAGAACAAAACAAAACAATAAGGCAGATGGATGGATAGACAGAGGGATGGACAGATGGAGGGAAAAGTGATGAAGCAGAATATTGATCTGTGTAATGGATATACAGGTGTTGTCTGAGCAATTTCTTCAACTTCTCTGTATGTTTCAAAATTTTCACAATGAAATGTTGGAAACAAAAAAATAAATGAAAGGAAAGAAAATGGCAGGAGGGCCCCATACCACCACTTCCTCACCTCCAGCCACCATGTGGGAGCCTCTCACCAGTAGGGCTGGCTGCATCTCAGCCTGGTGTGATGACCCTCTGGCCCCAAATATTCTGTGTGAGGAGGGTCAGAGGCCTTGGCTGGGCCCCATGGTAGTGAATAGAGTGTAGAACCCAGACTAAGCCTGTGCCCCGAGTGTCCATTTCCTTGGCCCTTTTTCCCTAAGGCTGTGCCAGGCGAGAGTGGCCACTTCCCAGTTGGGGACTCCAGGAGATGCCCCTTCCCTCTCTGGGAGACAGCACCTTCATCTCTGCAAAATGGGGACAATTGTATTATATTACAAGTTGATATTCCTTGGACCATGTTTGGCCTGCATATGTTTTGCTTCATCGGCACAGTGTTTGGAAAAGTACTTTGAGCTGGTATTTGAAAAATCAAAATATTTCACATAAAGATCTGAACTTCTGCATGTTTAGTTTTCCTTTAAAAATTGGAGGTTCTAACAGCATCAAACCCAGTAGAGGGGCTGCCACTAGCCTGTCTCTTTCATCTGCCCTGGTCCCCACTATGCTCTATTTTCTGTCCAACATTGAGGACAAGTGTTGATTAGCATATTTCATATTTCTTGTGCTGTTCATTTTGTTATAAAAGAGAAATATTTCTAACAAACCCAGGAAAACAGAAGGTAGACCAAATGGCTGAATGTTTCAAGAAAAATGAGTACTGAGCCCATTTATTTGTGAAAATGGAGAGTATTCCTGTGTTTGACGTGCCTCTTTGCTTCACTCGCTAACGCCGCCTGCCCCAGTGGACATCTGAGTTTGCAAACCCTCACCTGGTGGTCAGTAGATTCTGCCTGAGTTCATTTCTAGTTATGTGATTGTGGGCAAGTTCTGATCTCTCAGAGCCTCGGTTTCCTCATCAGTAAACTAGGGGTGAAAATCAAGGCTGCCTGTTATGAGGACGAAATGACAATGACACTAGGCTTCATGCATAGTAGACATCAAGGGCAACAGAGCAAGATTCTGTCTCAAAAAAAAAAAAATTCAAACCCTAGTATGTGTTTGTTGTGAAAAATTCAAAGAGTATGGAAATATTCTAACATAGAAAGTTATGCTCCATCCACTAGAGTTAACCCTCTGTTACATTTGGCATCTGTTCCTCCAGATTTGTGGGGGGGGGATGTAAACACATATATACACATATGTATTCAGATCACATTACATATATTTTATAATCTTTTTTTCCTAAGACTTAACACTAATGTGAATAGTGCAGCTTTGAGCATTCATGAACAAGTATTTATTTGAATACCTGTTTTCAGTGCTTTGGAGTACATACCTAGGATTGTGGGGTTATATGCTAACTCTATGTTTTACTTTTTGAGGATCCACCAAACTGTTTTCCACAGCAGATGCACCATTTTATATTCCCACCAGCAATGGATGAGGGATCCAGTTTCTCCACATCCATGCCAACACTTACTATTTTCTAGTTTTTTTTATTAGTGGATATGAGGGATTTGCTTTTCCCTAATGACTAACATTGAACATCTTTTCATGTGTTTCTTGGCCATTTTCATATTTTCCTTGGAGAAATGTCTATTCAAACCCATTTTTAATTGAGTTGTTTGTCTTTTTGTTGTCGAGTTGCAGGAGTTTTTTGCATATCCTGGATACTGAACCCATATCAAATATGTGATCTGCAAATATTAATACTTTCTCCCATTCTGTAGGTAGTCTTTTCACTTTCTTGATAATATCCTTGAGGCACAAAGGTTTTCAGTTTTGATGAAGTCCAATTTATCTGTTTTGTTTTTTCTTGCTCGGGTTTTTGAGTCCTAAGAATCCATTGCCAAATCCAAGGTCATGAAGGCTTACCACTATCTTTTCTTCTAATAGTTTTCTAATTTTAACTCTTATATTTAGGTCATTGACTCATTTTGAGTTAATTTTTGCATATGGAGTGAGGTAGGGGGTTCAGCTTCATTCTTTTGCATGTCGTTATCCAGTTGTCCCAGCACCATTGTTGAAGAGACTATTCTTTCCCCATGGAATAGTCTTGCTACCTTTGTTGAAAATCACTTGGCCCTAGATGCATGAGGGTCCCATCACTTTGAGCTAATGACTTGACCTCTCTGAGCCTCAGTTTCCTCACCTGGAAGATGGGTGTTGTGAAGATGAGAAAAGGGTTTAACATGAAAACAGACTGGAGGGGGGGTTTTTCCTCTCTCCCTTCCCCTCTCCTCCTCCCATCCAGATCTGAACTCCTCCCTGACCTCTGCTACCTCCTCTAGAGAGGATTAAAGATCTGATGTGACTCTTCACTAAAACCCCGCTTCTGCAGACTTGGTCTGCGCTGGGGCAAAGAGGCTATCATAAGGCTTGCTAGAAGTGGATTTTTAGATATGTGTGGATTCTCAGCCATAACTCCCGACTATGAATTAGGAGTTGGCCTAAGAGCAAGGCTGAATTAATAGGGAGGCATAATATAGATTTTTTAGGACGAAAAACACCCCAGGCATCGTCTGATTCAACACTCTTATTTAGAGCTGGGAGAGTAAGTAACTTGTCCCTAAAATGCCCCCTTCCAGTGTGGCTGGAGAGGAGGTGAAACGGGGCTGAATGAGAAATCTGCTAAAGATCTTTCCCTTCTCCCTGCAGCTTGCACGTTCCGCTTGTTTCTACCCATGTGAAAATGAGGTTTATAAAATAGGCTGGTGGAGTCTATGCCTGTTTACAGAACTGTCCTCCCTGAACCAAACGAAAAGAACCAAAATATCTATTATGCATTTTTGGCTAAAAATATTCCCTTATTCTGTTTGGAGATATTCTGAACATAGTTATTTATTTAGTTACAGGTTTGGCCCATTTTCCATTTATGGACCTCACTTAAATATATTAAAAAAAATTTAAGCTATAATAATATTTACTGGCAGGCCTTAATTTTAAGCTTAACCTTTGGGAGCTATTTTTCCTTTTAAGTTTTTATTCTTCTTGAAAAATGTGATGCCATCAGGTTCCTGAGGCCCTGGGGCAGTGGGGCCAAGTCTTGCTTTTGAGAGACTCTTTCTTGCTCTGGGAGACGGGTAGGAAGGTGAGAGAGGTACAGGCGTTGGGTCAGGAGACCCTGGGCTGGATCCTGGTCCACCTCTTCCCAGCTCTGTGACCTTGGACAAGTTACTGAACCTCTCTGAGCCTCCCTTTCCTCATCTGTAAAATGGGAATAACGTTGTTGGGTTTGTATGAGTATTGGAGACGATGTATGGCTTTTCTATATTCTGTTAACAAATGTTATTGAAAATCTACTCTGTGCCAGCCTCCGTGCTAGGTTTTGGGCAAGGCAGAGCAGCAAGGAGTTTGAGGTTGCAGTGAGGTATGATGACGCCCCTACACTCTACCCTGGGCAACAGAGCAAGATTCTGTCTCAAAAAAAAAAAAAATTTTAAACCTAATATGTGTTTGTTGTGAAAAATTCAAAGAGTATGGAAATATTCTAACGTAGAAAGTTATGCTCCATCCACTAGAGTTAACCCTCTGTTACATTTGGCATCTGTTCCTCCAGATTTGTGGGGGGGGGGGTAAACACATACAAACACATACATACACATATGTATTCAGATCACATTACATATACTTTATAATTTTTTTTCCTAAGACTTAACATTGTATCTTGGATATCTTGGAACATAAGTTCTGAGCTCATTGTTTTACAGCCAGATAGTAGCCTATGGCAGGACGTTTCAACCCTGACACTATTGACCTTTTGGGCTGGATCTTTCTTTGTTGGGTGGGCTGTCCTGTGCACTGTAGGATGTTTAGCAGCATCCCTGGCCTGTACCTACTAGACACCAGTTGTGACAACCAAAAATGTCTCCAGACATTGCCAAATGCCTCCTGGGGGATACACCTGCCCACGGTTGAGAACGACTGGTCCATGACATGAGTGTACTTTATTCTGACCACTTCCCTGTCAGCTGCTTACACATGGTTGCAAATAACAGGGATGTTTATAAATCTTTGTGCACTTGGATGAGGATTTTAGTAGTCCTGGAGTTGGTGGGTCAAGCACTGTATTTGAGGGTCTTCTGGAATCTATAGGTAGGAAGGTCGGGGAGAGCAGCCCGAAAGGGGGGTTAGAGGACTTGTGAAGGGGCATTTGTGTGACAAGGGCATTTTTAAAAAATGTGAATTGTGTTTATTTGTAGAGGCTCAGGAGGGGGAGAAGGGAGACCTGAGAAAGATTAGGGGGGAAGGGGCCACCAAAATCCCCACAAGCCACTTCCTTTCGGAAGTGCCACGGAGTGTTTGGTATAGATATTTTGGATCTAACAGATAATGTAAATTGATTCTTGAAATAGCTACTCCTCAAAGTTTGTTAATAAGATTGACTTTTCTGTGGTGAAACTATCATCTGGCTCAAAGTAGAAAAGTCTGAAATTATGAAATGTAAAGTTTGAGGAAATAAAACTCCCATAGACACTGCATACAGACAACCACTTGGTTAACCTTCTGGTGTTTTTCTTCTCTTCTTTTTTGAGTGAATAATTTTTAAAAATATAGCAGTATTTTTTTTTTCTCTTAAGTATATAAGCTGTGTTCCCTGTCATTAAAACTCTGTTAGACAATCCTCTATTATAAACATGAATTGCAAGGGTGGGCACATCCCCTGCGTGGACACACCCCATCCCTTCCTGCGGACAGACACGCCACCAGGCACGGGGCAGAGGAGGCCTGCGTGGGCTGGGCTGGTCCCCTCGCCCCTTCCTGGATCTCTCTTCTGTAAGGTCGGGGTGTCGATGGGCCTTGTCTGTTGCCTGGCTGGCATAACTGCTCGGTAAATTCCAGGTCCCAATGTAGCTACTTTTATTGTTACCGGTTTAATGGTTTGTAACGGGCAGTTTACAGAGTGTGTAAACACGGCTTTTAGAGTTGGGAGTGTCTTGTGTTTTGCCCTCCCTCCCAATAATGTTTCTTAGAGTATGGGAATCTTAACAAATGAGTTTAACTGAGATTTTCCCTTTCAGTCCCCTGCTAATTTTCCCGGCTAGGCAAGGAAGAAGTGTCAACTGTGTGATGGTCTGACTAGTACTAGCGGGGTTGAACCTCTCTTACACTAGAAATCTCTCCTTTTTTTTGAAAACCAAGATACTCTAATGTGGGTGCTCACAGCCTTTCGGCAGGCATCAGCAGCTAACTAGACTTTAATACTAGAACTTAATCTTCACTGGTTTTTGTTGTTGATGTTCTTTGTTTTTGTTTGGTATTTTTAAAAATCAGTTCTTTATATTTATGGTGTAAGATTTTGGTTTTCCATTATGGCAGCGATAGAATTTATTTAATGTGATTTAATATAATTTAATCTAATTAAATTATAATTTAAGAAATTATTTATTTTAGTTAATAATTGGATTCAATTAAAAAGGGAGGGGCATTTAAAGCAGTAATCTTGAAGCTGCCATGGCCCTGACTGAGCTGGGGAAGCCCTGTGTATAGCCATGCAGATAAACTCCTTTTTTTTTTTTTTCTTTTTTTAGAGACAGGGTCTTGCTCCCAGGCTGGGGTGCAGTGGCTCGATCATAGCTGACTACAGCCTCGAACTCTTGGGCTCAAGCGATCCTCCTGAGTAACTGGGCCTACAGGTGCTCAAGACCACGCCTGGCTGATTTTTAAAATTATTTGTAGAGACAGGGTCTTGCTATGTTGCCCAGGCTGGTCTTGAACTCCCAGCCTCAAGTAATCCTCACACCTCAGCCTCCCAAACTGCTGGGATCACAGGCATGAGCCACTGTGCCCAGATAAACTCCTTTAATCCGCTCAGCTCACAACAGGGCTGGAAAGATGATGGCCAAAGGAGTCCCAGACCCCCACCCACCACTCTGTCCCCTCCTGGCACTGCACCTGTCTCTCTCTGGGTGTTGTCCCTGGAGAGAAGCTGAACTTTCTGACTCTCACGCCTCATTTCTCTGTGATCTCCAAGGAACTTGTGCATTTTAAGAGAACTCTTGAAAGATTAGCTGGCAGCTTAAGGAAGTCAGTTCCTGCTTCCTGAGCGCCTACTGTATGCCCTGCATCTTATTGACTTGGTCTCTCAACAGCCCTTAGAAGTGGGTACTATTATCATCCTCATGTTGCTCCTCAGGGAACCGAGTCTGGGAAGGGTGAAGGGACATGTCTAAAGCCACACAGCCGCTACGTCCGGGCTCTGGCCGACTCCAAGGCTCATGCTTCCTCACTGTGCCTCTTGAAGGAATTTGGAAGGATTTAATAGTGGGCATTTTTTTTTTCATTTATGTGAATTAAAAGCCCACACTAAAAGGCAGCAGTGACACAATTAAGTGACGTATCCATAGCTGTTGAAGGCATTATATCTTCTAGATTAGTAAGATATGACTTGAAGACTACAAAAATCTTTCCAGGTCAAATAACAAATCTCTAGTGGTAGAATTCGCAAGACAGAAAGAGATTTGTCTTGCGTGGCAACCTTTGCTTGTCTGTATAGGGTAGGCCCAGGACAGAGGGGTGAGATGGAGTACATGACTATTACCTAAAATAAGCTGTTCTTCTTGAAAGAGCATCTGAAGGAGACTTGGAGAAAGGAGGCAGAGAAGTGCAGGGGGGAGCACTTTATGTAGGCTTTCATACCCGGGCTGCCCAATAACCCTGCAAAGTGGAAAATGCTGCCATTTTATATGAGGACTTGGGCTCAGAAAGGTTAGGCAAGGTCCCAGAGCTCGGATGTAGTAGAGCAGGCATTCCAAACTCACGCCTGGGTGGACCTACTGTCTTATCTGAATGGATCTCCAAATAGTGTCATATTGAGGCAGAAGAGAAGTCAAAGGTTCTACAGACTTTGGACTCTGCCATTTGAAACTTTAATTTCCTTTTCTGTAAGATGGGGCTGATGTCACCTGCCTCCTGGGGTTGCCATGCTGATGTAGATCACCTGGAAAACTGTCAAGTGTCTCAGAAATGCAATTTATGACCCGTCCTACCTCCAGCTTTACTGGCTTTCCTCATGTTTGCCCTCGAGTCTCTGCAGGTCCCTATCCTAACCTCAGTTTCCCCACTTCTTCCAGGACCAGCAGAGAACAAATGCCAAGAACTCTTATGCAAGTGTGACCAGGAGATTGCTTACTGCTTAGCTGGAACCGAGTACAACTTAAGACTCCTCTTCTACCCCCAGTTCCTATGTGAGCAGGACTCGCCCAGGTGTGACTGACTACTCAATTGCACGTTCTTTTGCACGGGGAAATAAAGCTCCTTCTCAAGAATGAACAACAGCTCTCAGTTCTTTGCAGAAGGGAATGGAAGCCAAGTGATAAAGCCACAACCCTTATGTTTGCTTTTCTCTCTCCATTCCGGAACTCAGGGCTGGAGTCTGTTTGGTTTTCCAGTTTGATTAAGGTAAAAAGCCCTGTGCCTGTTTTATAAAACCATGACTATGACTATGTTGGGTTTGGTACCGTTTTTGATGTTCAACCTTTACGAAAAGTTGGACTTTGTCTACTAGCCTGCTCCTGCTGGCCGGTTGTCAAATGTGAACAAACACCTACTACGTGCCTGATCATGTTCTAGGTCCTGGGTTGCAGCAGTAAACAAGATGGCCACACGATGCCCACCCTTGTGAAGTTCAAGTCCAGTAGCTGTTAGGTTAAGAAAGAGTATATTCCCCGTCCCATTCTACT
Organism: Daubentonia madagascariensis; assembly: GCA_023783475.1. Taxonomy (NCBI): domain Eukaryota; kingdom Metazoa; phylum Chordata; class Mammalia; order Primates; family Daubentoniidae; genus Daubentonia; species Daubentonia madagascariensis. The sequence continues at coordinate 9,418,447 of JAKFHU010002332.1, read as the reverse complement.
TTCAATGGTTAAAATTTATTTCCTGATTACAAAACTAGTATATACTCATTGCTTAAAAAAAAAAAAAAGGAAAATACACAGAAACATGGAGCAGGAAAAAAAAAAATCACTCCAATGCCCACAATCCAGAATAATCCGTTAGCATCTTAGCGTGCAGTCCAGCAGTCTTTTCTATAGTTTTAAAAATGTAGTGGAGATTATACCGTGTGATTTTCGTAAGCTTTTCATGTTATTACAACTCTTTGGAAATTTTATTTTAAATAGATATATTTAGATACCATTTTATAGAGCAGTAACTTTTGGATATTGGAGATGTATCCTGTTTTTATCAATTGCTGTGATGAAGGTTCTTATAAATAAATCTTTGCTGCCTCCCACCCCTACAGCCTGTTTATTTATCATTCCTTAGCCCAGATTTGCAGACATGACATTTTTGGATCAATGGGTCTGAGTATTTTAAATAGACACCGACACCCTCTTCGGATGCACCCAAGCCTGCTATGATTAGTAGAGGGTCCAAGGGAGGCAAGAGGCAGCCTGTGGCCCTTGACTGGAGAGTCCAGCCTAGCCCGTCTGCTGTCGGCCAAGTCTCCTTTGCCCTCCTTCCCTGAGCAGACCTGGGTATTACTCATCTTTGAAGCAGGGTGTGGGAGCAGGTGGGGACAGTGTGGGAGGCCACGGTGGGGATGGGTGGCACTGGCCTGGAGTCTGGCAGCCTGTGGGTGGCCCAGGCCTGGCTCTGCCAATGCCAGCCAGCACCAGCCCAATGACCTTTGCCAGCCAGCCTCCATCTCTTCATCCGGAAAGGAGAATACTGGCAGCCCCGCAAGGCATGAGACCAGGATGTACAAACACTGCGGTGTCCCCAGACTTATAGTGCCATCAGTGTCTCTGGCAGGTCATGAGTGTTAAACAGGTAAAGCCAGGCAGCTTCTGGGGCCTGACCAGCAAACTCAAGGAGGAAGAAAAACACTCTTTCTCCTTTCTCTTCAGATCCCTTAGGGTGGCTCTGAGGCTCAATGCTTGCATCAGGCTGGGGGACTTAAGCATGACTAGATTATATTGGGCAATGCAGATTTTTTTTTTTTTTAAAAAAACAAGTTTTTCTCTATATAGAGGTTTTATCTGCATAAAAAAAATCTTTCTTTTTATTTCAAGTAATTTCTTTCAACTTTCAGATGCAAAGTTTGAGTAAAATCTTCACTCAAAGATACAAAGGGTTAATGAATGGTTCATGGAGTCACAAAAGAACACTTTGGATGCAGGCTTATCTCTGCAAGGCCAATCTCCAGACAGATGACATCTCATAGCTGCTGTTGTCACACTGGAAGGAACTGAAAGGCCATAGTTCATCTTGTTCCATAATTATAATCACAGCACTTAGTGTAATTATACTTGCTGTTTTATACATCAGGACAGGACCATAAAGATTATACAGTGTGAGGTCAATTTACAAAATGTTTCCTTGAACAAAAAGGACTATCCTGGAATTTATTTTACAGATTAAATTCTTACAAACAACAAAACAAAACAAAGCCTAAAACAACAGTTTTAGGTAGCACTGAGGCAGCTCAGCCTGCTGATGGGAATCAGTGCCCATGAATGCCTCACATCCAACTCATCTCCGTGCTCCGAGAAAGGGATCCAGACTTTCAATGATTACAAAAAACCCCCCAGATACTACAAGTCTAACCATCATTCTAGTCTCAAACTGAATCCTTTTAGAGGTTTTACTCTGAAACCTAGCAACTCTTCAATGAGACAGAATTGTCGATTGAATTTTGGGTTTTCCTCTGTACTTTTTATATGAAACTGTCTATGACTATGACAAAATTTTATCCTTGTTTTCCTAAAGTTGACTTACACGACAGGCCTGGCCCCAACAAGCCTGGTCTCAGGCTCTGGGAGCCTCTGTCAGTTCCTGAGGTTGGGGCAGGGGACTGCCGACATTGTGGCCTTCCAATGTCACCCACAACCGCATCCTCTGAGGATACTGGGTCTTGCCAGCTGTCATGGATTAAGCCTTCCAAGTCCCTGTGAGGAAGGTGGCTGGGTGGGAGGGCTGCTCCTATGTTGGCCAAACAGACTGTCCTCCCCACACTGGGATGTCAGCCCCTGCTGCCATGATGACACAGGCTGAGGCGGGGAGGACCTGGTTAGAGCCTTTGACATACAAAGCAGCACCTTGCTTTGCTAGGGGTAGAAAGTAGGAAGTCTGCTCCCTGCCTCAGCCCTCTTAAGCATAAAGCTTGCACGTCAGGGAGACTAGAAGAGTCTCTCAGAGCCTGGGGAGTGTCAGTCACAACACCTGAGTTTCCAGCCGTCGGACTTCTTTGACCACGAGATCAATGTTAATAATTGGGTTAAAGTACAAGGCCCAGTAAAACAAACAGTTGCAGACAAACTGAGGAATGAGGGGCCAGAACATGGCCACAAAAAGCCCCTGTGTTGATACTTTCCAGAAATGGCTCCACATCCTCTGAGGCACAGTCCTGAAAAAAGAAGAGAAGCAGTTCAGAGGCAGAATCAGGGTGGTGTTTCTAGTGACACTGCCCAAGTGCCCAGACCCTGGGCCTTTTCCTGATGCCTTGAGTGTGGCTGCCTGCGCTGCAAAGACCTTGTCTCTGTCCCCAGTGCCTGAGACGGCTTTGCCTGATCAACCCATCTCCCATGCCCAGGCCACAGCCTAGAGAAGGTACTTCCTCAAGCACTATGGCCTGGCCCCCGCGCCCGGTGAGGCCTCCCTGTTACAGCCCCAACCCCACTTACACATATTTTTTAACATACATGTTTTCTCTACTAGCTATAGGCCCTCAGAGACTGCCTTCTTCACCAAAAGACCTGTAATATCCAGCGGACAGCCAGATAGGCATGAATATGCCTATTCTGTGCATGAATAAATGAGTTTGCTGAATCAAAACAAATGAGGGAGGTTTTTGTCAGGTTCTCAGAACTATTTATAAGGCTGTGGGTCACAGGATGTCAAGAGCAAAGGTGCTGGTATGGTGGCAGTGTTACCTGCTCAGCTGCCATCCCCTCCTTCTAGAAACAGCTTCTAAGCTTTCCTTCGGGGATTCTCCCTCCCCTATTCTTTTCCATGTGGTCTGGGTGGGGCCGAAGCCAGCCCCTGACTGTGGGGTGAGCCCATGCCTTGAGCCTGGCCAAGGACAGCCTTGCATACCCCGGCATGGAGTGATGGGTTTGGGGGCATGTGACCCAGGCTGGGCCAGTCAGAACGAAGGCATGTGCATCCTGAGACCTTTACAACTGCTACAGGGAAAGAAGTGCTTTCTTTCCACCAGTTTGCTAAACTACTCAGATGAAAGCCTGGAGTGGCCAAAGGCCCTCACATAAAGAGAGCTGCCTGAGGCTAAACAACACAGGAAAGAACAGCTGTGAGAGGGACAGAGTCAGTCCCAGTGATAGCCATTTGGGTCTCTGGGTCCAGCCATCCTGAAGCCTTGACTAGGCATTTCCTTTTTAGTAAAGCCAGTTTAGGTTGGTTTCTGTCACTCGCAACCAAGAGTCCTGAGTCAGAGACTGTCTAGTCTAATGTGTTCATTTTATGCATTAATCCAGGTAAGTTATTATTGTCCCAGATGGTGGCAGATCAGGATTAGAACTCATAACTACAGAATTCCCTGTCAGATCTCTTTATGCTCTGCCATACTGCAGTTTTCCATAAAGCACCCTTTTCTTCTTACTTGCTTATTCCTTGATTATTAAAATCCTTTCTTGCCTGCCCCCCCCATTAAATGGTATCTTATTGCATAGAGATAAGATATATGGAAACACTTTAACAACAAGCACCATGAAATGCCCCCTTCCCAAACACAAGGTAACTTTCCTATTCTCCACTTAAGTGGTGTTTCTCAAAACCAGAGACCGAGGAGTCTTGGTAGATGGAGGATTTATTTCCTTTTCAAGTTTGAGAAATACTTCAAAGAGGATCTTTCCCCCACTTGGTGTTTCTTTCCCAGCCTCTGTTGCTCCAACCATCTCCTACATAAAAACACACTTACTTCAGTTCACTTCTTGACCAGATTCTCCAAAAGGAGAATAATTCCAGAACTGAAAGTAACATGGCATTGACGATGAGAAACCGCGACGTCCAGTAATGGACCTCCAGCCAGTCCCAAGCAAATTCAGCAATCAGCTGGTACGGAAGGAAGGAGTACTTGACAAGGAATTCTCTCCACTGCTTCCATGTGGGCTCTCTAAGATCCTTGAAAAAGAACACACAGACACAAAAAATAACGAGGACTGACTTTTACACAAGATACTACGATTGCCCCAATGAGTTTTACATTTATTAAACACACACACACATATATATCCAACAATCTAAAATGAAATTTCCATCCATCATCTCATAATAATTAATCTTAAATTAGATAAATGTTACCAAAAAAGTTTGAATTGGGAGGCTTGCCACAAAATTGTGGAAGCTCAGATGCAAAAATCTAAGCATGAGTTATGAATAATGGGATTGGAATGAATTTAAATTTACCAGGGTTTTATTCTTCCATCACTGCCATGGGTAGCTCAAACCATTTCCTAAATTCAACATCTTAGCTGTGGTAGAATGATGAGAGTTTTTGGGGAAATTACACACACTCCCCTGGAAAAAAAGTGATTTTTTTGTGGTGGTGGTGGGGGAAGCTTTTTAATTATAGATATTAGCAGATAAAAAAGTTAGCCTGATGAGCAGTTAAAGGCTGTTGGGGCTTGTTAAAATGGAAAGGTCGGGGTCTCTGTGCTCCCGGTCTGGCAAGGCAAGTAACAACTGGAAACTGGGTAATTAGAGGAACACTGTGCAAGGGGGTTAATTAGCAGGCTTTAAACTACATTCAAGGCTGAAGTCAGTTAGGCAGGTACTTAACTATATTGTTTAAAAAGGGACTTTGGAAATTTAGAAATTCCATTTTAATATTTATGGATGTGGATTATATAGAGATTCCTACATCCTTGTGACTTTGTGATACAAACAGGTCAAAAGGATTGGCCCCACGAGGAGCAAAACAAAGGATGTTACACACAAATGACCTATTAGACACAGAGAAATCACCCCCAGTGAATGCAATCCACTAAAAACTCTGAAAGAATCCATGGGTCAAAATGAAGAAACGTGCCCATGGTGGATAACCACCCTGGAACAGCCTTTGTGTCAGCTGACGTGATGACTTGCATCAGAGAGCTGGATGATGGCCACCAGGATGGGCACTGACCCTGCCTTGTGGCAGGACAAATATCACGCTTTGGGAATCCTGTTAAGAGACAGATTACCAAACTGGAAAGCCCATAGGTCTAATCCATTAGGGCAATCTGGATCTATCTTCTTTTATGACAAAAGCATTTTTTTTTTTTTAATGTTTCAAGTCCAGAGGGTAGCCCCTCTTGCTAAGCAATGCAGGAACCAAAATGGGCTTCTAGGAGTGAGGAAGGTTGTACTTTATTTTCTTCTGCAGGTGGCTCTCCCTGCAAAATTCAAATGAAGACTGGCTGTTGTCTGCTCTCCCATGACAGGCTACAGCCATGTCTCCGATTCCATACCACACTGAGGGACAGGAGAATAATTCTATTCAAGGCAGTCTGCAGACCTACCAGAAGCTTGGTGATGATGTCGTCCCCAGAGTTATCTTCCTGCAGAGGGCAGATGGTGTGGATGAAGGGTAGGAAGGTGTCTGTGTAGTCAAACAGGTACAGGTATAGCAGACCAAGTCTGGGGGAGCTCTTGAGGGCATACAGCAAGAACAGGGACCTGCCTGGGTTCACGGCCTGCAGAGGACAAGGCGAGCACAGGCACACATTACAACTGTGGTGGCCAGCTCCCCACCCATGCTCCTTCCAACCTCACGCTCTTTGCCATCAGCCTCTTTGCATGATGTGCACAAACAATGCATGAATCAAGCAATTAACCTGCCTTTCCAGTACAAACTGTACTCAGGGTAATTAAATGGTTGATGAGGGAAAAGTTCCTGTTTTTAAGATTTATTGCAGCTAATAAATGAAGAAGGAATGAACAAATTACAATATCATCATTTTGCAACCCCTAATGAACTAATGGATCTAAACAATCAATGATCACAGTGGCTGGTGCCATCAGAAAAAGAGAGCCTGCTGGATGTTATGAGCCTCTTAGTGGAAGAAAACACCAGCACCTATGGAACAGTCTTGCCAAAACATCAAGCCTGAACCAAAGCAAGTCTTTAGATCTAACTACTAGATTCCCTGATATGCAGGGAACAGAGGAACTGCTAGGTGATACCTCATAGGCAACAGCAAAATTCCAAAATGTGGGAAAACTCTACAGGACAAAATGATCTGGTTTCTTCAACAAATATATGTGGGGTAACAAAAAGAGGGAGGGAGAATCCAGAAACTAAGAGAGACTTAAGAGACATAACAGCCAAATGTAGACCTTGTTTGAATCCTGATTGCAACAAACCAACTGTTAAAAAAAAGGGGAAAATTTGAAAACTGACAAGTTATTTGATAATATCAGAGAATTATTTTTAATTGGGAGGGAGTAAAATGGTGATACTGTAATTTTGTCTTTTAAAAATCTTCACTTGGCATGAAGAGGCCTAGGTACTTGCTGGTGTTCCCACAGCCAGTGTGTCCTGGAGGAGCCCAGATAGGTGGGCACCAGAGCCTTGTTCTTGATCGAGGCGCTATGCTGCCTTTGCTCTTAGTACAGAGAAGTAACATTTAAATTTAAATGTTACTGACGAATTGCCCTCCAGTGAGACTGTACCAATTCAAGATCCCCAAAACACACGAATGCCTCTTTCCTCTTATTATTAAATGTTCTCATCCTTGACAATATCATAGGTGAAAAAAAGGACATTGGGTTGTTTTAGTTTGCACTTCTTTAATTATAAGCATTTCCCCCCATAAGTTTATTAGTTATTTGTATTTATTTTTCTCCACGATATCTTTTTTAGGGCATAAGTCTGTGTATTCCAGATATTCTCTAACTAATAAAAATACACTATTTGCTTTACAGTACAATATTCATTAAATTCCCTCTCTGAAGGAGAAGCAGCTGGTACAGTTACATTGATGATCAATTTCTCAGTATCTAGTAAAGCTGAAGACATGCATTACTAGTAATTCCACTTCTCAGCATATACCATAAAGAAACTCTTATACATGAGCGTAAGAACTTCCCAAGAATGTCCACAGCAGCACTGTTTCTAATAGCAAAAATGGAAACCCCCTCAGTGTCCATCAATAGGGAAATGCATAAGCTGTCATATACTCGTGCAATGAGATACTGAACAAAAGAGAAAATGAGTGAACTGGCGCCACAGTTAAAAGCTACTTGCAGAAGGATATGCTTAGTTCATTCACGTCTCTTGTGGACACACACCAATAGTACAAGTAGGAAAACAGGCCCAAGAATGAAGCACAGCACCAGCTGCAGGAACATGGTAACCTTTGGAGAGGGAGGGGTTTCAATTGTACCTGTGATGTTTTCTTTCTTAAATTAAGCTGTGGGCATACAGATGACTGCTAAATTGTTTTCCACACTTTTTTCAATTAAAAAAATAGTTTACCTTATATTCCCAGAGATTTTGGGGGGGCTTCACGCCTAGTGCTTTGACACGTTCTAGCTCCATGAGGATAGCTCTTCTGTGGCTGCTGTTTTCTATGGTATATGGTGCCCTTGAAAATTCTTCCTCTGTCAAAGTTAGAAGCAATCTGTGGAGGGGTGGGGGAGGGATTTCTTTTGAGATTATATAGCTGAAGCAAACTTTCCACATTCAGAGTTCTACCTTATCAACGTAAATACTCTAGGCTTAAAGTAAGGTGAGGCATTTAGTATGTGCAACAACATTAATAACAGCAAATAACCGAATGCTTACTATTTGCTAGTAACTATCTGAAAATACTTTCATAATTCATCACTGATCCATTTAATAGTTCTTCAGGAAGGGTGGCATTACGCCCCTTTTGTGGATCAGAAAACTGGCTTAGAGGAATAAAGTGACTCGCCCAAGGTACACCCAGGTCTGTTTTGTTCCTAAGCCTTTGATTTCCCAATTATATACTCTGACCTCTCACATACTATTCTATTTTTAAAAGTGTATATATATAGAAAACTATTAGAAGGAAGTCAAATAAAACATTACAACATTAAGAGTAGTTGTTTTGGGGTAGTGCTTTAATTTAACAAAAATTACTGGAGACTCCTTATCTGCTTTCCTCATCAGAAAACATGAATCTACCTCCACAGTGATTTGCCATTAAAAACATCACTGTACGCTGGTGGAAGAGAGATCGGCAGGCACATGCAACCACTGGTGGAGGAGGGTAAATTGATGGTCCTTTTGTGGATAATTTCATAATATTTATTCAAGCTGTACAGATTTATTCTCTTTGACTCGGCAATTCCAGTTCTAGGAATTTATCCTCTGGAAGACAGTTATGCAAAAATACATTGTAATAATGAGGTAAATGACTTTTTAGATCATAATTTTGGGAGGTGAATTTCTATTAAAAAAATACTGAAGTGCAAGTATTTCTCTGTCCCCAAAGGAGAGCTCAGTGGAGGGGAGAAGTGACTGGAGTAGGAAGGGTGGCAGTTGGGCAACCCAGCAATGAGTGGATCTCGTGTCTGAAATAAGTGACTTAGAGCAGCTACTCTTATCATTGTGTGGTGTTCTACGTAATGCCTCTACTCAGGGGGTGGATATGTAAATAAATATTATATTTTTATATATATATATACACACACACACATATACATATAAACACAAGTCTGTTTAGTACAATAGCATTTTCAGTTTAAATTAAAAATATTTATTTATATATTTATGTCTGCATAAATGTTGAAAAAATCTGGAAAGATGTCTAGCAAGATGACAACAGTGGTTTTTTCTGAAGAGTAGCATTATAAAGGTATGCCACTTATTTTTTAAAAATAAATATGTTAGTTTTATAATCAGAAGGCAACAAAGAAATCAAGATCTCATTGATATAAATGCTGTGGAAAATAATTTGAAAGGTAAACATAGAGTCAAAATATAGTTACCATATGACCCAGCTATTCCACTCCAAGACAATACTGAACACAGATGTCCATGCTAAAACTTGCACATGAATGATCACAGCAGTATTATTCATCATAGCGAAAAAATGCAATCAACCCAAATGTCCATCAACTGGTGAATGAATAAAATGTAGTATAGCCATACAATACAATATTATTCAGTCATGAAAAGGAGTGAAGCACTGATACATGCTACATCATGGGTAAACCTTGAAAAAATTACGTTAGGTGAACAAGCCAGCCACAAAAGGCTACATATCATATGATTCCATTTATATGAAAGGTCTAGAATAGGCAAATCCATAGAGATAGTTGTGTTTTTCAGGGGCTGAGGGGGAAGTGAGGACTGACTAGTGAAGGGTAACAGCTTTTCTGGGGGGTGATGAAAATGTTCTAAGACTAGCTTGTGGTGATGGTTGCACTATTTGTAAATATATTAAAAACCATTGATTGTTCACTTCAAATAGGTGAATTCTACAGTATATGGATTATATCTCAATTCAGCTGTTTTAAAAAAGGACCATGGTGTGTCAGAAAACTTTGCTCCTCACCTTCCATTTACTCTTTCAGATAAAAACCTATCCCTGTAGAGAGAAGCCCAAGGGCCCAGCTGCTCCAGCCAGAGGACGACTTCTTCCGCTGTCCATTTGGCCACAGCCTTGTGGACCAGGAGATCATGCTCAGATTCCCTGCTGCTCCAGTGATACACAAGCAGGACCACCTGGGGAAAAGTGACAGGGACCTTAAAACATGGAAAAGTCAGAGAAGCCAGTTTCTAAATATGCTAGTGTGAGGCAGAGAAGGCAGAAGGCTGAACTCGAAGGGAATGATGCTGAGTGTGTACATGGAAGAGAGTGTGTACGTGGAAGCAGGGCGATGCCACTGCCACGGAGAACTGGGGAGCCCAACTATCCTCAGCACATCTCTCTGCTGATTGCCAGGCAGTTAGGGAACAGAGGCCAGAATAGGACTCATTGCAGGGCACCTGGGAGCACCTGCACCCTTGACTCCATCAACTTGGTCAACATAACTGACTCGTGCTTTTTCCATTGGAAAAACATTTAGATTTTTGTAGCACAGAACTTAAAATAAGCCTCTACGCTGGAAGTTAGTAAAGTGGTGCATACTTAAGATTGAATCATCAAGGCAGACATGGTCTTGAATTCTAGTCCTACCAACTTTCTGCACCTGTTTCCTTAGCTCTCTATAGGAAAAATAATAATGGTGCCTGCTGCGTAGGTTATCAAAAGGATTAAATAGGATAAAGCTAACATTTATTGGGTGCTAACTATTATGGGGTCTACTTGAGTAAGCAACATTCCTGGAGAAATCATACAACCCAAAAGATTTCAACGTAGGCAGTGAATTACATGCAGTCATGTCACCAATTGTTTAAGTGATTTCAACAGCAATGACTTCACTGGAAACCAGGGTAGGGGGTGAGGGTGGGGTGTGCAGAGAAACACAGTGACAGACTTACTGCTACTCCAGTTAAAGCTGTGAGCACTCCAGAAAAGAATCCCCCTCCTCTCTGCTGATTCACTTGGCCTGTGTTGGGAGCTAAAGGAATCTGATCATTCCCATATTTTTGAAAGGCTGCGAGACTTTGGACTATGTCATTATTCTGCTGAATGTCTTCAAATCTCATTCTAATGGCATCAGGAAATAACTTTTCAATGGCATCCCTGTGGAGAACAGAGAAAAAAATCACAAGACAGCTGTTTGACTAAATATATTAATACTTTTGTCAACATTTAATAATATACAGATACCCTAGGTGAATTGATAAGAATATCTGTTATAGTCCTATTGGTAAAAGCAAAAAATTAGAAATACTCTCAGGTCCACTATTAGGGAAAGAGTTAAATAAAATATGGTATATTCATTCAATGGAGTACTACATAGTTTTCAATGAATTTACTGGATCAGTATGTGTCAAGATCGATAAATTTAAGACATATATATTGTTGAATGAAAATAGTAAACTGCAGAACCATACAGATAGTACACCACTGACTGAGAAAATACTTGCATTTTCTATTGGCACATGTATGTTTAAAAGTATTTTTTAAAATCTTAAAGAAATGACAACTAAGTCATAAGTGAAATTACTCTGGGGAAGAGGACAGAAGGATTCTAACATGGAGAAAGACGGCTCAAAGAGGTCTTTCTTTATCAGTAATGCTCCAATATTTTAAAAAGAATGTAAACAATGAATACATATGTAATATGTATTGCTTAAGTTATTAAAATTAGTTTATAAAAAGGGGGAAAAAAGCAAAATTCAGTAGTAAGAGAAAGACCAACCATCAGGTTTTACTGTAGGGCTCTTTTCATTTTTAGTTATACACATCAGAGAACCCTCTTTCAATTTAAGATTAACCTTCAGGTAAAGCAAGCCTGACAGGTAAGAGCAAACTGTAAATACATCTCCTGTGAAAAAGAGAATGTTGGGTTAATGGTTTCATGGAACTTTCTGGTACTCTATTGATATCAAGAAGGCTGCACACATTGCTAAGGCAACAGAAGAGGGGACAAGGATTTATGCCTCAACGAGCTTACACGCACATTATGACCACATGGAAGCAGAGAAGAACCGACTATCTGAAAGGTAGCTTTGTCTGTGTGATGCTATGCATGAGAAACTATTAAGGTGATAACTGAAACAGAGTTTTTAAAAAGATTATGAAAACCAGTATCAAATCAGTTATTCAGAATTATACAGTTATACCATTTTCTTTATTAGACCTAAGGTGTTCTCAGTAAATGCAAATCAGTAAAAAGTATTATATGACATAGGATTACAAGCAATGTTCTGATAACTAGAATTGATTTCTTTCTGTCACTTATAATAAATAATAAACAAATTATGGGCCGGGCGCAGTGGCTCGTGCCTGTAATCCTAGCACTTTGGGAGGCCGAGGCGGGAGGATCACTTGAGGTCCGAAGTTCAAGACCAGCCTTAGAGCGAGACCCTGTCTGTACAAAAAATACAAAAATTAGCTGGGTGTACTGGCACATGCCTGTAATCCCAGCTACTCAGGAGGCTGAGGCAGGAGGATCCCTTGGGCCCAGGAGTTTGAGGCTGCAGTGAGCTATGATGACACCACTGCACTCTAGCCTGGGCAACAGAGTGAGACCCTGTCTCAGAAAAAAAAAACAAACCAAAAAAACAAAAACAAAAGCAAAACAACAAATTATGGCCACCAATGAGGAAGGGAGTCTGAATTTTCAGGTCCTTGAGCCCCTGACTCATATTTGAGTAGGTGCAGAGTGACCACCCAGGAGGTGAGCTCCAAATCTGCAGCCTTTTCAAACACTGCTGCTTCCATTAAAGAGAGAACACATTGTATAAGCTGTCTGTACTACAGATGTGGGTTGAGCATTACCTGAGGAGAATATTGACTTTGGGGAAACCTTCCCATTTTTCTCTGCATTCCGGACACTCTGTTTTCTTTGAAGACACCCACCATAAAGCTAGGCAGTGCCGGCAGAAGCTGTGCCCACAGTTCAAGGTGGTGGGGTTAACCAGGATGTCGTAGCAGCAGTGGCAAGAAAATTCACTAACAGAAATCTGTGGGCCGGTGCTTTTGAGAGGGTCATCTTTCTCAAGGCCCACCATGTCCAGGTCATTTTTTGGAGGGTCCTCCATCTCTTAGCAAATTCTGGGATCCATAGATACAGAAAATTTCAGACTTAGAAAACTGCTGCAAAGCACCATTAATCTAGGAAGAAAAAAAAAAAGACAGCAATAGGACAAATAGTAGTTGTTTAAGGAGTAGTTAATACAATAATATTGCCATTCTATCAAAGTTCTAATTTTTAAATGTGACAAATCTGGTTTGGAAAAAATCTACATTCCATAAACTAAATAATCATCATTGAATTTCTTTCTGGTCTATTCATTATACTTTTCAAAGTTAGTAAACCAAATGGTGTAGTGGAAATTTCAGTACGTTTGGGGGTTGGGGATAGAGAATTCTGGATCCTTCCCTTTCACTAACTTCCTTTGAAATTTCTCTGATCTCAGTATTCTCCATTAAATTTCTAAAGTCTTTTTCTAGGTGTATGATTTTAAAATAGCCCAGCTTCTTGGTCTGGTAAAACATCTGGGGTTGATGACAACAGATACACTTCACGTAAATAACTCATTTGGTCCACACAAATAATTCCCATTAGGGAATTTGATTTCAGAAGCTCTAATAGAAGCAATTCCAAGAAGTGAGTGGTGCCCTATGCCAGGCCAACTCCCCCATGGCTCAATATACCTTTTCCCCCAAAATCAACCCAAACATGCACATCATGTCCTCTGGATCTGGCCAGTTTGGTGCCACAGAAACATGCTAATGTCATTAATATGCACATGGCAAAGCACCATTCTCTTCTCGTTCTCATCCAGGCTCTTAGGAGATTTTTTAAGTTGAGAGGCTGTGACAGAGAAGACTCTGGAGTTAGAACCTCTACTCCCCAACTCACTAGCTCTATGACGGCGCAGAAGTTACTTGAGCTCTGACTCGTTTCCTCAATTGTGCAACGGTGGTAACAGTATATAAACCTTAAAGGCTTCTTGTGAGGATTAGAATAGTGAAGGAAAGTAGCTATGATGGTGAATGGTGTAAACAGGGGCCAAAGAAATGATTGTTCACACTATTTCTGGTGTTACGGTGAGAGTTTTCCAATCTCACTATTGGGAAGGAAAAGAAAGGAAATCACTCTCTACCACCCACACTAGCCACACAGAGAAGGGCTCATGCTTTATGCTTTGGAGGCACACTGGCTAAGAACACAGGTCCTAGGGCTGGGTGGCCTGGGTTCTTACCCCACCTCTGCCTTTTGCCAGCTGTGAGTCTCAACTTCCTCATGTATAAATGGGGGTATTCAGAATATTTACCCCATTGGGAGGTTTGCAGAATTAAGTAACAGAATGCAAGTATAGTGCCTAGTACAGAGCCTGGCATTTGGTTTATTTAAAGATAAACCATAAATGGCAGCAATTTACCTGATTTTTAAATACAATGGTAAGAGAATTTTATCACATTTTATAGGGTACAAAATTTTACATATAGCACGAAAACACTGTGTTTTTAAATAAGTAAACCTGTAAATAGAAACTAGAAGTAAAGATAGAGTTAGCAGTAGCTGTGTTTGGAAGGGGAGGATCATGGGTGATTTTTTCCTTCGTTTTTGGTTTTCTGTATTTACTAAGTTGTTTTTAATGAAAATGTGACTTTATAATACTTGTAAAAAAATACAAAAATTATAAAAAAAAAGATTGCATTCCTTTTGGCCAAACACCAGTGGGAGATATTTGACTCAGAAAATAAACACAACTGAAATTTAAATTCAGTCTTAAAAGTGGAATAGAGTTTCCGCATCCAGCACTAAAAAGATAATTTGGTAAAGGTAAAATATAAATTTAGAAAATAAATATAACTAACAAATGTATTAAAGTAAAAGATGATAGTAAAGACGGGAACAACCTTCTGTACAGGCCCATTAATAACTCTTCTTTTTGGGAGAGAAAGTGTCTAAATAAATGTTCTCGACAGATTCCAGATTATTTCCGATAATCAATTATATTTGTTCAATATTTGTATGTTTAGGAACATTTAAAACATTTCTAAGTGCTTTCCTTTGGGCAGCCTCTTCAAATTGCTAAGAAAGTGGGAGAACTTCTATAGGATTTTGAGAAAAGAATCATTTAATAGGTTCCTTGATCCAACTAAATATTGAAACATACCCTGGTAGGCATTATTTGGAAAATAATAAACCATGAGTATTATTGAGCATCTCCCATAACTGGCACGGAGCTCTTGATTATTGGATTTTGCAGAGGCACGGACTCTGAACTTGAGTAGGGTCGGGCAAGGCGGACTGCTGGGCATCGCCTTGTATCACGACGCTGGTGTGACAGCCTGCTAGATGACTGACAAGGTGTACACACAGGTTGGAGAGGCGGCGAACAGGGTGCACACCAGAAATTGCAGAGAGGCAGATGCAGAGATGGGCTGTGGATAAAATTCATAGTGACAGAGAGGTGGGCTGGAGAGGAGAACACATAGGGAAGTTAGAATGAGGTATATACTTGGGACTAAGGTGGCAAAAGTGAAATTTGACGTAGGGATAAATTGAGAAAGTGACAAATGAATTAAGGGTTCTGAGAATGTACGGAGAAAGAGGTTAAGTTGACTAGGTCTAGACAAGAAGACAAATTGCTATTCTGATCAGAAAAACTGGTTCTGTAAACAACTGTGAATTTTAAAAATGGGTTTGATTGTAGAACTTGGTTGAATGTCTAGTGAGCAACTGCAACCCAAAACTGTAGTGGAATGGAGAACAGCAAATGTAGTGGATTCAGAAGCATGCAAAAATTTACAATAACTGATATTGAAAATTATTCAAAAGTTAGCCTTTAAAAATTCATACAAACTAGCCATTTTAAACTGATACACCATTGCAGTTTTTCTCAACTGCAAGATTACAAATCTCACTAAACAATTACAGTAATTTCAGCAAAGCTAAGGTGACCATTAATTAACTTTGTTTTGCAACTGCTTTTAACAAATTAGAAACTTGCAGGGCGGTAACCCCTTCAGAGTTTTGCTTGTTTCATTTTACCCTAAATTCAAAAAGTGGAAGCTAACAGAGAAAGAGTACCTGCTCTTAAACAAATTCAGTGGATCATTTCTGTTACTTCTGTATCTATTTGGGTTACTAACTAAAGAAAGCAGTACTTTTAGAGGAGGAAAGTGCCTCTTAAGTGATAAAATCTAGCTCTGACACTAAAGTTACAAGCTGTGGTGTTGGGACTTGGGTAAACATAGCTCCCTTGCTGGCAACGATTAAGGCCTCTTGAGAAGCCTAGGATGTTACAGACTGTTCCGCAAGTGCCGCAGAGCGGCTGGACCTGAGAACGGCTCTGGCGATCCTGAGTTCCTTCACATGTTGAGCGCTGTCTCTTTCTTTCAGCCTTTTCCCCGAGTCAGGCCTTGAAGACCACAGGAGGTGGCAGGATGGAGTTGGGGGAGGAATCATGTCCATTCCTACCCCGAGTGTCTGTCACATGGAGTGGCAGTTTTGTTGTAGGGAAATAGCAAGTAATTACCTAGTTCAAAACCAATGGGAAGAATGCCTGAGCTTGGGATAATCGACAAAACAGCAAACAGCAACAAATTTATGGCCAGGTGCAGGGCTCTGGCTAAATCTACAGACACTGGGAAGCTTAGTGACAGGATGCTTGGGCCAGGATTCAGACCACCTGGGAACCAGTGAGACCCCGATCTCTTACCAGAACAAAACAGAAAAAACTCAGTGGCTGTGCTACACAAGCAGTCCAAGCAAAGGACCCTTGAGGCCAGGAGTTTGAGGTTGCAGTGAGCTATGAGACCCTTGCACTTGGCCTGGACAGGAGCACCTGCCAAAAAAGATTTTTTTTTTTAATGATGGTGAACAGACATGCCTAAAATGTGGGTTTTTCCAAGGTACTGGGGTCTTCTGAAGATGTTTGAACAAAAGTTGGGTTTTCAACTGAACTCTGGAGAAGTGCTCAGGAGGTCATGAATTGCACATTCAAGCTTGTATCTGTAGCATGGTATGTGCATTTCCGTGGAAGGCAGTCTAGAGTTTTTATTAGGCTCTCAGAGGGGACCAAGACTTGGAGGAGGTTAAGAACTACTGTTTATCCATTGGGGAAAAAGGCTCTTAATAGAATATACCCGTTTGCCCCTTGTAGTGGTTATCACAAACCAGGTGAGCCTTGCCACAGTGATGCAGCTTTATCACCATGAGCACCCATCCTCCATGTCCTGGGCCAGTCACCACCAGCAGCACCGCCCTACTGAGGCAACATCTGCCCTGAGGGCACTCTTCCCTCAGAGGTTTTTTCTTCCTTTTCTTTTTAAATTGAATTTGGTGCCAACATTTTAAAAACTCTTGCTTTTACATAAAAATGTAGATTTCTGGCTTGCTTCTCTTTTAAAAAAAATCAGCTCTGGCAACACTGGGATCTAATTTTTCATGTCAGGGCGCAACACTTACAGTCTGCTCCGGTCCTCTCCCAGCTGTTCAGTTTTGTTACTTGCCTGACCTCTGAGTTCTCCTCCTGTCCCATAATGTGATGTCTTCTGAGTCTGTATGGGTGTATGGTTGTTCTGTATGGGTGTATGGTTCTGATGGGTGTATGGTTGTTTCTAGGCTAATTGGCTTTAGGCTAGTCAGCTTTTGGAGTTCTGTCAGCTTATAGCTTTCCTCTCTTTTTTTCTTTTTTGAGACAGGGTCTTGGTCTGTCGCCCTGGCTGGAGTGCAGTGGTGTCATCATAGCTCACTGTAACCTCCAACTCCTGGGCTCAAGCAATCCTCCTGCCTCAGCCTCTGGAGTAGCTGGGACTGTAGGCACACCACCACACCCAGCTAATTTGTTTTCTATTTTTTGCAGAGACGGGTTCTCACTATGTTGCTCAGTCTGGCCTTAAACTCCTGGCTTCAAGCGATCCTCCCCCCTTGGCCTCCCAAAGTGCTGGGATTACAGGTGTGAGCCACCACACTGTCAGCTTTCCTTATTCTTGATTTGCTGTCAGGTTATCATCTATTGTTGGCACAACTGATAGGAAACAACTATCAATCTCTGATGATCTGGGCAATTCCAAGATCTCTAATCAACATAACCTTTTCTATGTTTGCTCAAGAAGACATACCTAACTGATCTACTATAGTAATCTGAAAATCCGTGAAAGAAGAGAAAGGGCTGGGATACACACAATCTCCCAATAATGCTATGTAACTAAAGAACCCAGGATGAACTTGGCTATTCCTTCCTTGGAAGGAAAGTTGTTTGTCTGACTTTGTGAGTGCTTACCTACGGATTTATCCAGAAGGAAGTGGTGGCACTACTGTTACCTGTTTGCTTCTTTAGTCATACAGCCAACTAAAATTTAGGAAACTCAATTAATAAAATAAAATAATTTTTATTGAGTATATCCAAGATGAGTGCATTAATTCTGAGTTTAAGTAGCTTTATACCTTAGTAGCTTATAAAGATCTCATTATGTAATGATTAACTCTTTGGAAATTGTAACTCTTAAATTGCTTAGCTCAGTGGTATATGATTATGGTTCTACCTCTTCATTCAACGTACATTTATTTTGACTGTATTTTGTCTAATATTTTAGGAGTACTTTTAAGGGCTAATTGGGGTTCCAGCCTGAAAAATATGATTCCAATCATTTCTTAGCAAGGATATTCAGTGTAAGAAGAGAAAGATTTTGGCTTCTTTGGGCCTCTGGTTAGGCTATTTCCTCTCATTGCGTAATACCTGACAACAAAGAATAATGACAACTACTAATATTTAGTGAGCCCTTATAATGTGAAATACACAACAATCCTATGGGATAAGTATTACTATCACCTCCATTTCACAGACGAGAAAATGGAGGCCTAATTAGTAAAGGGCAGAGCCAGATTTTAAATCATGGTCTGACTTAAAAGCCTGTCTTCATAACACTTCATTATTCCAATAAAGTAATCAATAGCAGTTATTAGTTCAAAGGACTGATTTATTCTTTTATCATCTAGGCCACATCACAGAGCTGCTACTGCACAGCTGAGAAAAACAAACCGGAGAAAACAAACTAGAATGTGAAACACTGCATTTTGGAACATGAACTCCAGCTGGCAGCTGCTAGCACGAGTGTGCTGTTCCATGCAGAAATGTTACAATAGAACCGGGCAGGTTCTGTGATGCAGGAGTTGAGGAAAAAAAAGAGAAGAAAAGAAAAACAGGGGTAGGGATGGGTAAGGAAACCCCTAGCTCTGGCACCCCAGATCCACTCCTGGGGACACCTCTATAAACACTGGCAGAACACTACAGATATTATTAAATGCCCAAAGTGTGTCCACCTGTTTATGGTGACTATGAAATAAAAATAAACGTGCCCAAATGTAAACAAGGCAAGGGTCAGAAATGACAATAAGAACAGAATATTATGTGTACTTCCTGCAGGTGGCAAAAACTGGCCCTTCCATTAAATATGAATAGCATTCCCAGTCGCTTACTGTGTAAAACCTTGTGTTTTTCTGACTCCAAATAGATTTTCTTTCTGGATAGGGTCAGAAATCAGTATGGCAAAGGTAGCTAGTGGGTTTTGACTCACTGCCTGAACTTTGAAGCTCCGTGATTTATTGTCTTGAGTGGTGTTGGGCAGGATGACAGCAGACTGAGGAGATCCTGGCTGTTTCCAGATCCTGTCCTCTTTTGTTTCTGTTACGTGCCCTATATTCAAGGACCTATCCTGTACTAAACCCTGCAGATGTTCAACAACTCGGAAAGCTGTCAAAAGCTACTGGAGGTTACCAAGTAACCCATACCTTAACTATTGCTTTTAAAATATTCTGTATGACTCATATTATAAACTAATGTGTCCCTTCAGATTCAGCTCACTCCTACACTTTTTACACACTACTGTTCCGGTCACGTCTTTGCCTCTCCAATCAAATCCTGCGCTCCCTGAGGTCAGGAACCAAGCCACTGAATTTTATCACCATACCTGAGAGTGACTGGCATGAAGCTGGGCTGTAGATATTTGTAGATGAAAACCAAATCAACAAGTATTTGGCTCCCTATCATAGTACTGTAGTTCTCAACACTACTCTATCAAAATCACCTGGGAAGTTTGGTGAACCTCGACCAGGATGTCTGGGAGACTAGGAATGTACATTTTAAACAAGCCCTCAGGAGATTCTTATGCAAACAGAAGTTTGGGGGGGCGGGGAGAGAGAGAGAGAGAAAGAGAGAGAGACCGCGCGGTTGCATACAAATACACACTGATATGCCACATGCCTAAATATATCTCAGAAAAGGTATGAATGTGCGAACAAAATAAGTTTAAATAGCACTTTCAGTTCTCTTCTTGCCAATCCTGTCTCTCTTCATTGCCTGAAACATCCTTCTAGAACAAAATTCCAGTCAAACCCCTCCTTTGCTCAAAAGCATACCTACAAGAAAATAAAGCCCACAGTTGAAAGCTGGCCATTGAATTTTTATGGTCCATTACCAATCAACGTAACTTTTTAACTTAGAGCACAAACTCTGGAGCCAGAATGAATGAGTTAAAATCCCAGCTCCACCAGTTATTAGCTGCATGACCTCTGGAGAGTCACTTAACCTTTCTGTGCCTCTGTTGCCTCACCTGTAAAATGGGGATACTAATAGTACCTACCTGATAGGGTTGTTGAAAAGATGAAATGGATTTAATATATGCACAGCATTCAGAACAGTGCCTGGCACACAGTAAGTGCCATGTAAGTGTTAGCTATTACTATTATTGTGATTGTTCCCTACTACTCATCTGCTCACATAGGAGACTACACTGTAGTCTCACCTATGAATTCCTGCTCCTTGGGCATATTTCCATATTCTCATGTTGTTCTCTCCATCTGTAACGCAGCTCCACAGTATTTCTGGGTCAAAAGTATCCAACTGACAAGAGCCAAATCAATTGTCACTTCCAAGTCTAACCCTCTCCCACCCAAATTAATCTTCCCTGCCTCTTTGCATTAGTGTAACTTTTATTTGTGTAAAGTTTTCTCATCTCTTGGACTACGGTTTCTCTGAAGAGGATGGTAGAGTTGAAACAGTATGGTTTTAAGAGTGAGACTGATCTGGGTTCCAAACCTGGTCACCATTTATTCTCCCTGAGCCCCACAACCTCATATTTCCCATTTATCAGTCTAGGATAATAATACCAACTTCGAAGGGCTGTTGAGAGGTTTAAATGACAAACCCTATCCATAGATACTCAAAAAGAGTTTGTTGTATGGTTGACTGGTATTATTAGAATTATCAATAGTGACATTTACTGAGAGGTGGCTGTGTAGTTAGTGCCAGTGCCAAAAGCTGGAGCGCACACACACACACACACACAAAAGGACAGAACTGTCTTGGAGAAGTACAGTTTTTCCATCAAGTTTATGGAGATACCCAGGAAAACACAGAGCACTTGGGTCATGGCACAGCCAGGTTGCCTGTTTACAAAGCATCAGTGACAAGAACAAAACAACCCCATCAGCACGTGCAGTCTGTCCTGGCTCTGGGGTGTGCCCTGGGTAGAGAGCATAGCCGGTTTCCTATTGGCCTTTCGGAGCATGACATCAAGATCACTCCCAAAGGACCGACCAATGGGCTTCGGCGGGGAGGACCTAACGGCGACAGTTGAGAGCATGACAGCATCTAGGCTATCACTTTCTCTTCACCAAATTTGGGGGGCTGCCTCCTGCCCCGCCAAATATCCTCAGATACACACAACCTGACTCCCGTTTGCCTCCCCCACTTTTAATAAAAGAAAACTCCTTTTTGCACAAGTTCTGATTTCTAAGCCGTGAGGCTCGGAATCGGAAGAGTCCAGCCCAAGTGTGACTTTGGCGTTTCACTTTCCCCTGGCGCTTCCGTTACCCTATTTTAAAAGGGGGGAGCAATCACCCCGCCTGGGGACAGGAACAAGCCTCGCCAATCAGACTGTGAGCTCAGCCTGGCGGCTATCAGGAGCCCGATCAATTCTGGCTGAACTGCTGCAGGCTGTGGCAGGCGCTCGTGGCGGGCAGGCACCCCGTTGTCCCCCTCCAAAATGTACGGAAGCGACGCCCCCTCCATACCGCGCTAGGGAGCCCCTGGAGCAAGTGGCTCTGACCCTGACCCCCGAGAGGACGCAGGCGAGGCCCAGCGATCGGCTCTGTCGACGTGGGGCTCTCGTGAAGGGATGGGGAAGTTGGCCAACCTGGGATCCGCACCCCGCGGCCAGGACTGCTGCGGATCAGGACCCCGGCCTGGGTGAGGAAAGGCCCGCGCGCCTCCTCCAACCCCGCCGGGACGGCGACGGATCGGCCGAGAGGATTCCGGCTCCGTCTTCCACACCACGCCCCGAAATCACGCTTGGGCCGCTCCCTCACCGTCCCCCGCCGTGCTGTGGCTTACCACTCCATTCGTCCCGGGGCCAACCCGGCCATCGCCCCCCGCCCGGACCCCCGCGGAAGCAGAGGGAGAGGTAGAGGCTTCACTTCCGGAAGTTGCTTGGGCCGGCCTCCGGAGGAGAGTGCCCCCAGCCCGCGACCATAGAGCACAGGCCGCAGTCCTTTCCCAGTCCCCTTAACCCCTCGACCTCCCCGCTGCCTAGAGCGGCCACTCCCCGGCGGAGGAAGTGGGCGCATGCGTACCACTGCCGGTCCCGCCCCTTCCTCTTCACCAACAGAGGGCCGGGGCTCTGGAGTTACGCCTAGGGGGGAATGCGGGTGTAGGTTGTGCTCCTCCGGGGAGGGTTTTTCTGTACCTGGAGGATACAACTTTGCCCAGAAATTAAAGTAATATTACAAGACCGCACTGTACTCGCCACAGGTTTTTTTTTTTTTTTGCCTTCACATTTTTTGCAGAAAATCACACGCCTGTAATCCCAGCACTTTGGGAGGCTGAGGGCGGGAGGATCGCTTGAGGTCAGGAGTTTGAGACCAGCCTGGGCAACATAGCAAGACCCCATCTGTACAAAAGATTTAAAAAAAAAAATTAGCCGGGCGTAGTGGCGCATGCCTGTAGTCCCAGCTACTGAGGAAGCTGAGAATGACTTGAGCCCAGGAGTTAGAGGTTGAAGCGAGCTGTGGTGAGACCACTGCACTCTAGCTCCGGGGGCAGAGTGAGAATCTGCCTCAAGAAAAAGAAAAAAAAAAATCAGAATTAAAATGCCCTTATCACCACTTTTTCCCCCCCAGCATGTTTGAGAACGCATGCTGATTATCTGTTTTAAATCGTTGGCCTGGAGTTTGCTCAGGTGCTAATTTGAGATGACATTTTCTTTTCTACCTACCAAATTGGCAAAGATTAAAAATATTGGTAATCGTTTTACCAAACTCCCTGCTAGCGCAGGCAGTGTGTGGAATCAGTTTTTGGAAAATAATCTGGCAATAAGATAAGCATTTTTAAAAATTGTGGTAGAAGAGACATAAAATTTACCACTTTAGCCATTTTTAAGTATACAGTTGAGTGGCATTAAGTACATTTATATTGTTGTACAACCATCACCACCACCCATCTCCAGGACTTTTTGATCTTACCAAACTGTAGCTCCACTCCCCTTAAACACTTACTTATGCAAATTTATTTATACTGTACTTAACACTTCACATGCATTGTCACCGCTGATCCTCAACACAACCCCAGGAAATTGAGATTTAGGAAGGTTGAATATGTTTTAGAGCTAAATGGCCAAGCTCGCCTTCTTCCAACCAACTTCATAATCGGCTTTTATGGAAGACCAAGGTGAATTCATTCACTCAACCCATGCTTACTGAGTGTCTATATGTCAGCCCCGTGCTAGGCTTTGGGTATCAACAGCAACCCCAAACCAACATACAACTCCTTTAGGGTAGGACATCACATGTTGCATGCGCCATAGTATTCCCAGCGGCTAGTGCGGTAGATAAAGGTCTCTTTGCTTTTCCTGCTCACTAGGTAACAACCCCCATTGTTCTCTATTACAGCACCCTGCTCTTTTTTTTCATAGTAATTATCATGTGTTTTCAAACGGCAAGTTTGATTCTCGCCCAAATTTCCCCTCTTACCCCCAGTTTAAGCTACGATGGCAGGGAACATGTCTTCCTGTTCATCACTGTATCCCTACCCCTATCATAGTGGCTAGCACAGCATAGGAACCCAGTAAATATTTGCTGATCGACTGACGTCAGGACACACATATTTCTCCTTCTAAAGTGAACACCCGCACAAATTAGGCCACGCCTTGGGGACTTCCATGGCCACGCCCCCTCCCCTGCCCCCCCTGGAGGAGCGAAAGGCGCCCACCTTTGGCCCCGCCCCCGACGCTGACGCAAGCGCTGACGCAAGTACAGCGGGCGCGCGCTGTTTCCGGAAGTCGCCGCCGCCGTGTCCGCTGCTGCTGCGTCCGCTGCTGCCGCGGCCGCCGCGGAACTCTGCGAGTGGAACGGCTGAGGCTGGCCCGGGCGGGGCTGGGATTCCGGCCACTCTGCAGAATGGAGATAATCAGGAGCAGTGCGTGTCTGCCGTGCACCTCCCCGCGTCCCCACCCCTCCACCCCGGCCTGCTAGGCCCGGACCGCCGCCGGCCTGTTTGGCTGTGCCGGGGGCTGAGGCAGCGCCCCAGGGCTTTGGCCCCTGCTTAAGCTCGTGCGCCTCTTTGGGCCTTGTCTCCTAGCGGACCGTGCACCCTTAGGGGCCTTGTCCTCCTCCGGCCCGGGCACCATCCGGGCCTTGTCTTTCTCCGGGGTGTGCACCCCTCGGGGCTTGTCCCGCTCTGGCCCATGCGCCCCTTGGGGACTTGACCCCTTATGGCCGGTGTACACCTCTGGGACTTGTCCCCTCCACCTTCCGGCCCTCGGCCTCAGGAGCTCCTCGGCCCACCCTCCCTCGCCCCTTAAGAGCCCATGGGCAGGAATTCAGGCCACCGGTTCTGAGCCTCTTCTCGGTTTCTCCGCAGATTTTAAGAGTAATCTTCACAAAGTGTACCAGGCCATAGAGGAGGCGGACTTCTTCGCCATCGATGGGGAGTTTTCAGGTATCCCTTCCTTGGAAGGTCAGGGCTAGCACCTGCAGTGCATAGCCAGGGCTCTTTCAGTCCCCCAGCCTCCGACTTCTCTTGCCTGATGGCGGCTCCTCGCTTTTTGTAGCCTCGGGCGGGTTGCACAAGTCTCAACATTTCCCCTTAAACGTTGCAAAAGCACGGAAGAGGTGAAGAGTCGCGGTGGATTTGTGATGGGTCTCTGAGGATTGCAGATAGAGATTATGGTCTTGGTGCTGCTTAAAACAGTTTGACATGTACATGGAGGAAAGCTTGAGGATTAGGTCAGGCTTTTTTTTTTTCTTTGTGATAAAGTGTATATAACAAAGTTTACCGTTTTAACCATTTTTAAGTGGTTTTACAGTTCAGTGGCATTAAGTACACTCACATTGCGGTGCTACCATCACCATCCATCTCTGGAACTTTTTCATCTTCCCAAACTGAAACTCCTTACACGTTGAACTCTCCATTCCTCCCTTCCTGAAGCCTCTGGCAGCCACCATTTGTCTATATGAATTTCACTAGTCTAGACTCCTTATACGTGGAATCATTAAATATTTGTCCTTCTGTAACTGGCTAGAGTCAGGCTTTTGCAGATAAATGAGGATATTCCTTTATCCATTAGGGGAAGTGTTCATTGCCTACCTAAGCAGGTGTGTTAGTTGTGTTAGTGTGTGTTGTACTTTACCAACACTTAAAATTGCAGTGTTTTTTCTTTTTCCTTTTTTTGGGGGGAGCAAAGACTAATTTTTAAATTGTTGATATCAATATGAACGTTTTACTCCCTGTGGTATAAATATCCACTTTTGCTATGTGATTTTACATGTTTAAAAAAATCCTAGCTCTTTCTAAAGGAATCCATGTTGGGGTAAATGTGGTCGTTGGCTTTAAGCATGCAGTTTCTAGTTGGAGTAAATTCCTTAGGAGGCTAAGAGTTTTCACCAAAAATAATTTTTTTCTTGACCTTGAAAATACTTTTGTTTTATAGATGTTACTACAAACTGTTGACCAAGACTGGTACTCTAGCAATAATATGCTTAAGGAATCTTTGATGTCTGGTTATGCATTAATCCTTTAGAAAGCTGCAAAACTTATTCAAGCATATAGGTTGTTTTCTTAAATGATTACTTTGCTTTAAAACCCATTTTAGACACTGGAACTGCCCATTTTCAAGTTGAAACATTCACATCTCCAAATTCATTATTAGAGAGCTTAGCTTGGTGGCCAGTGAAATTAATGCTAATTTTGAAAATGTGAGATAGGGTGCTCTTCCAATTAATCTTAATTCATGATGTGAAATTATGGAGGCATTGAATGGTTGACTGACATTTTTACATTTATTAGTAAGTTAAAAACTTTTATTTCTTAAAATCTAGGAATTAGTGATGGACCTTCAGTCACTGCATTAACAAATGGTTTTGACACTCCTGAAGAAAGGTATCAGAAGCTTAAAAAGGCAAGTGGATACGCTGGAAAATCTTTTTCTTTCTCATATTGGTCTTCTTTATGTTAAATTATAGAGAAATAGAATTATTAAACTTGCACATTAAGGTTTTCTAAGCGCAGCACTTCTTCTCAAACCCAGCCACGAAGTGATATTTTAGTGATATTTAAAACAGCAAAAATAATTGTTTGCTGGAAAACATTTAGGGAAAAATTTGGTATTTTCAGTGTTAATTTGATTTACGGGAAATAAGATGTGACTATTTTAATCGTTTGGATATAGGCCTGCTATGATACTCTGGATGATGGATAGGTATTTAATTGGGGGAAAAATTAAGAAATGTATATAAATTAATAATGCTTCTGATACATAAACTGTAATCGGTTCAAATCGGAAGTATCCCGCCAAAGTCAAGTTGAGTAATTCAGAAAGCCTGCCTGTTTGAGAATACTATTGCTCACGTTGAATATGCAGCACTATTGTGACAGATGTTTTATTTCCCTTTTCCAGCATTCCATGGACTTTTTGCTGTTTCAGTTTGGCCTTTGCACTTTTAAATATGACTACACAGATTCAAAGTAGGTTGTTTTGACAAACAGTGGGAATTCTTTTGTTGTGGCATGATGTAAACCCCTAAATCTCCTTTTATTTTATTTTCCCAGGTATATAATGAAGTCATTTAACTTCTATGTTTTCCCAAAACCCTTCAGTAGATCTTCACCAGATGTCAAGTTTGTGTGTCAGGTTAGTAGCATAATTGAGCTTTTTCTTTTATGGATTGCTGATGAGGCAGCATGGAAATATGGAATCTGAATCTTCTTTACAATTTGGTTCTACCACTAATTTTGGGCTTTGGGCAAATCATTTCACCTCTCTGACCTTTGGTTTTAGGATTATAAATTAATGACACTGGAATCTTACCCTTTGCTTCAGAATAAGGAGTAAGATGCAAAGACAGGCAGATGGAAATCAGAACATGAGCTTTATTATTAATAAAGCTGAATTTGAGGACATGGCTTTCTAACTCTATTTGGGATTTTTAATATCTTACCCCCAAATTGAACTTACTCATCAGGACTTCCAGGCTTCTCCCTGTCCCATTCTCCTTGCACCCACTCTAAGGGTAGAGCTTTATATTCTGGAAGAGCAGAGTATGTGTGTATCCTATCCAAAAAGAGAGAGTCTGGAAGGGGCTAAACTACTTACACTCAGTTCCTTTTCCCAAGCTTAACAATTAGGAAAGAGAAGGTAGAAAATGATGATTATCTCCTCTTGAAAAGGAGAGGGCTTACTTTTGGGGACAAGGTAAGGATGCAGGGAGCTTCTCCCTTAGAGTATGCCCTCCAAGGTCATTGTAACTGGCAACACTGAGTGGTAGACACTGAGTAAATATCAGTTTTCCCTTTCTGCCCTCTTGCTTATCTTTTGTAATGGATAAAGGAAGGCTAATAAATGATATGAGTGTATGGATATGTGATTAAAGATAGTGTTAATCTTTTCTCCCTTACAATCTTGCTCCCTGTCTTCTCTCCCAGTAGCAACATGAGTTCATTTGAGTCTTGCCATCTTTCATTTCTCTTGCAAATAAGTGGTAAAGCAATTATGAAAGCCTGGAGGGTAGGCTTTTGAGTGATTGAGTCATGTCAAATTCTTTCTGAAATAAAGCAGGATATAAACAAATGAAGTTGAGAGTTATGCCTGGGAGCAAAAGAGAAAAGGTGAAAGTAATTTTAATCTTGTAGCCGTTCTCTTAAGTTAGCAAGTAAACCATAGTTGCCATTTCCTTCACGCTGCAGTCAGTCAACAGCTCTTTACCAATCAGCCAGTATTTATACATTTTCACTGAGAAATATTTTGAGTATTTGGAAATTTATGTGGTTATAGTTTTCTAGCAGTACCAGGAACAGAGAATTACTTAAAAAGTGTGTTCCATGGCTTTGACCAGGGGATGTTCTAGTCTGGAAAAGCAAAGGCAGAGAAAAGGTTTAGACTCTAACCTTGTGAGTTGTGTGGATAAGGTAAATGTCTTTGGATCTTCTTCCCTCTGTCTCTTACTTAAGGTGTTTTTTGTTTTGTTTAAAATTCTGGTATTGCAGCAGAGTTGCCATCTCACAAGGGGGTTAGGTTTTGGAGTCAACCAAGTAGGGTGAAAATTGTGTCAAGGTCACTCTCAAAAAGCTCTTATCACCCTTAAAGCATATAGGATTTGAGGGTAAAGCAACTTAATATGTTCTTTGAAAAAGAAGTATCTATATGCACAGTGTGAGACACTCACATTTTAGGCGAGATGTGGAGAAATGGGCTCACAGAACCACACGTACACCCAGGGAATGTACTCGTCGAATAGAATGGCAGGCAGAATAGCATGGTACTTACATAGCTTGTTTCTCCTTCTTTTTGTTTTCTTCCTCTTCCTTTTTCCGGCTGAACATCTGTAAAATTCATGGAAGGTGGTACATATATGGTTGTGAAAAATTAAAACATTACTGCTGTCTGTAGAGTAACAGATGAGTTTCTTTTCTTACAACTTTTTCCCATGCCACTTCCTACCCATTTCACTCCCTTTCTTGTAGCTTTTATGTACATGTATATGTATACCCATATGTCTACACATACACATAATTTTAGCATTTTCCATCAATACAAATGGAATCCTAATATTTGTATTTTATATAACTTGCATTTTCCTTGCAATAGAATGTCTTTGTATTTCATAATATAGAGAAGTATAATTGTTTAGTCAGTTCCTTAATTGGAATTTAGAGGCTTTCCAATGGTTGTGAACAATGCTACAATCAACATTTGTGTGCAGTATATCTTTTTGTATTTCTAGGAATTTTTCTGTGCAATAGACTTCCTAGAAGAGGAATTATTGAGTTGTAGGACATGTGCATTTAAAATTTTGATAGATGCCTCAAATTGTCCTCCCAAATACCTGTGCTTATCTCTTGAATCTTAAAAATGTCACATTTAGGACAAATTAAAGGTATTGGATAGTAAACCACAAATAGGTTTAGTTAGTTCAAAGGTTTTCATTTTTTTAAACTGTGGTAAAATTTACCATTCTAACCAATTTTTTAAAATTCATCAAAAAGAATTTTTTTTTAAGAGACAGGGTCTCCCTCTGTCACCTAGGCTGGAGTGCAGTGGTGCAATCATAGCTCACTGTAACTTCTAACTCCTGGGCTCAAGTGGTCCTCCTGCCTCAGCCTCCTGAGTAGCTGGGCTATAGTATAGTACCACCACAGCCAGCTGATTTTTTTATTTTTATTTTTCGTAGAGATAGGGTCTTACTGTGTTGTTCAGGCTGGTCTTGAACTCCTGTCCTCGAGTAATCCTTTGCCTTGGCCTACCAAAATGCTGGGATTACAGGCATGAGCCGTTACACCTAGTTTAAATATATAGTTCAGTGACATTAAAAGCATTCACATTGTACAACTCAAAGAGTATTGTTTGATTAGAAAATAAATTGCTTCAAAGAAGGAATGATGAATCTTTGACTCTGGATTTAATGGCATAAGGGGAAGTAGGGTGTTTTGGAGACTAGTACAAGGACAGAAATGCCTTTTCACAATCTATCTTTTGGTGCCTCTGAGAATGAAATTTTTAGGTGGGCAGAATTGTAAGAACATTCAGGCATGGTAGAAAGGAGGCTGGTAGATCAAGCCAAAAGACATTGAGTCTTGATTTAGGACAGGATAAAAAAGAAGTGGGGGTGGGGGAAAGTTGCTTCTTTAGAGTATAGAAAACCTGGACATGATGGAAAATGATTTGCATGTACCTCCGTTTGTATGTATATGTGCCTATCTGTGGTAAGACTGTCTTTTTATATCCCACCATGTTTAAAAAAGGATTTGTGTTGGCTAATAAAGATACATACATATTTACCTTTTAACATAAGATTTTAAAAAGTAAGTAAATGAGAAATTGAAAGACAAGACAAATGATATGATTACTATGATATGAATAGAACACAGAATTTGTACCAAAGAAAGTCTCAGTTGTTTGTCTCTGAGCTTCCTAGCAGCAAAGAAAAGAGGGAAACACACAGTCAGTTCTGTGGTCCATAGGATTGAAACAATCCAGGGCTCAGGATTAGTATTAATATAGCTTTTCCCAGAATAGAGACCTCAGAACATTTACCCTTTAAATGTAAAGAAATCATTACTGTAGAAAACCTTGTTTTTAGTCATATCTCTGAAGTGAATACTGTGATGAGTTTAATGGGAATGTTTTGTATGAGGTCCCTTGATCTAGACTGATGGTATAATGTCAAAGTACATTTCAGTAAATGGACCATATTAAAATGATTCAGGTGTGCAGCCTGCTGGTGTGCTTGACTTAATCCAAGAATAGAATTAGAGTAGCTTCAGTAATACTCCCTCTCTTTAGTCAGTTTGAGTAAGAACTTTATGATTTTGCCATACTCGTGTACCACCTGTAGTGTTGTTTACTTGAGATTTTTATTTAAATCTGCTTAAGTGTTTCTACTCATCCTAGGTTTGAGATATGTTTGTTTAGTAAGGCTTGTTACTAGGAACTTTTCTTTCTTGATCTTGAATGTTAAGAACATACAATTAAAATTTTGGGGCCAGCCATAGTGGCTTATTCCTATAATCCTAACACTTTGGGAGGCTGAGGCAGGAGGATTGCTTGAGGTCAGGAGTTCGAGACCAGCTTGAGCAAGAGTGAGACCCCATCTCTACAAAAAAGAGAAAAATTAGCCAGGCATGGTGGCACGTGTCTAAGTTCCAGCTACTCAGGAGGCTGAGGGAGGAGGATCACTTGAGCCCAGGAGTTGGAGGCTGCAGTGAGCTGTGATGACACCTCTGCACTCTAGCTGGAGTGACATAGGGAGAACCTCTCTCAAAAACAAAACACACACACACACACACCCCAAAACCAAAGGAGAAGAGCCCAGATATTTTAAGTTAATGAATGGATCATTTGTGGAGTAGAAAGCCCTCGTCTTCTGACCTTTGGCACGTCGTCGTGTTTTCCTCCCTGAGTTACTTCTCTGCTTCCGTTCACAGACCTGCCACTAATGTCTGCGAAATGTGTGTTTTGTTTATTCTTGTTTCAGAGCTCCAGCATTGACTTTCTAGCAAGCCAGGGATTTGATTTTAATAAGGTTTTTCGCAATGGTAAGATTATATGTGTCTTGTTTTACAGTTTATAAACATCCTAAATGTCCTGAGGAAGTAAATCTGGATTTGGTCAAGAATTATCATTAACAACCTGTTGGTTTTATTTTCATGAAAGAAGAGAAATAGCCAAATTGGAGTATGCCTCATTCTCATTGTTTTATAGTGACGAACCTGGGCATATTTTGGTCACAACTGAATCAGGACTCCCAGGCCACCGATTGCTGCCAAGACTTATCCCCATGCTGTTGGTGATGTTCTCTGAATCTGCTCTAGACCCTCATTTCTCTTTATTATCAAATCTTTCTGTTCAGGCTCTGTAAATGCCAGACCCTTTTCTTCTGGCAGTCTTTGAAGTTCCTTTGACTTCTTGTGGGAAAGTGGACCAGGTGGCTCCTCTTGTTACTCTTTCCCCCTGCAGCCTCCTCCAAGGCAGGTGGTTTTACCTGTCACCCTTCTCTGTCTCTGGCCAGGCCGTGCTCGGTTACTCTCCTTGCTTCTCCATGCCAGTTCCAAAGCACCTGAATTCCCTCTTCTGCAGGAGCCACCATTCTCAGGGCTGTGTGACCCAGCCCTGCCACCCTCTCCTTGCTGACTTCACAGGCATGGTGGCTTTGGCTCATTGTCCTTCTCTCCACTCCCACCCCTCTCCTCATTCTGGGTGACTGCAGCATCCACAAGCGTGATAGCAAATGCTCTGTCGGTCCTTGACCGGGCAGGCCTCAGTCTTTGCTTCTGTCTCCCTTTAATCCTCGGCCCTTGGCCGAGTTGTGGGTCTTGTTGTCACCAACTGCACGTCTCATTTACCATCTGTGGCGTTTCTCTCTTTGACAGCGTGGCCTCTCCCCCTTCTCAGTCACTTACCCTAGTGCCTCGTTGCAGCCGTCTGCTGCCTTTTGTTGCCTTTTCACTTCCATTGCCTGCCCCTCTTCTACCCTGGCTTTCCTCCTTATCCACGTGGTTCATCACTGTCCTTCCTTCCTTCCCTTGCTTCTCTCTCCCTCCATTGTATTTGCCTAGCAAAGTCCCGACCGTGGTGGAATCTGACCATCCACCTTCTCTGTTTCTGAGCATCTGAAAGTTGCTGGAAAACATGACACACTTGAGCTACTTTGTCACTCTAAATTTATGGGCACAAGCTTCAAATAAGCATGCAGTTGTGCTCAAAAATCTTTTTCTGACCTAGAATTACCTTTCCAACTCTCTAAGATGTCTTTTTTAACCACTTATTTCTCCCAGCTCCCCACCCCA
This sequence comes from Daubentonia madagascariensis, assembly GCA_023783475.1. Taxonomy (NCBI): domain Eukaryota; kingdom Metazoa; phylum Chordata; class Mammalia; order Primates; family Daubentoniidae; genus Daubentonia; species Daubentonia madagascariensis. The sequence goes on along the minus strand of JAKFHU010002332.1, from coordinate 9,385,982 downwards.
GCTCATGACCATGTCTCTCCAATGAAAATAGAAGCCAGCAGAGAAGAAGGGTTTCATATTCCTACCACCCAATCCACAAGTCTGTCCTAAGTCTGAACCTAGCTTTTTTGCCTCCCTCCTTTGCAGTGGAAGAACAGTTCCTACACCTGCCAAAGGCTAATCTGTCTACCTTGTCAAGTACTAGTTGTATCAGTTTGCCCTTTTTTCTCCTGAATTACTATTTTCCCTTCACTACTAGATCATTGCCATCAACCTTTATAAACGTGGTACAAGTACAGAACTTCTTAACCCAGTCCTCAGGCACCCTTTTCTACTCCCCATAGATAGAATTCAGGAGTCTGTGAACTTGGTGGGGGGAAACATTTGTGTCTGTATTTTCTCTAACCGTGAGCTGAAATTTAGCAATTTCTTCCATTATGAATGTAGGCAGCAACCCCAGCAGTAGTTAGCCGTATCTGGGACTGTGTCATCAGTGGAGATCCCAGGTATCTTCAAATGACTATTTAGTTGTTACAGATATCTTGAATATTATTTATGTTCATCAGTACTTTGAAATTGACATAGTTACAGCACTTGCCACTACATCTTGTCATTTAATGTGTTGATCAAGAAGCTAATATACTATATCACAGATATTTAAAACTATTCTTACGACTATTTTAACATCATTGCCTTCCTTTATAATCTTTTATATTTTATTTTACGCATTTAAAAACATCGTTCTGAGGGAAGAGTCTGTAGGCTTCACCAGACTACCAAAGGGATCCGTGGCACTAGAAGGCTAAGGATGCCTGTAGGAATATCTCTGTCTTAAAATAACTCAAACCAAATACAGACCAAACCCTCTCACTTGATTCCATACCCCTTCCCTCTTTTTGCCAAGTGATGCACCCACTCAGAGAAAGTGCCTTGAACAAGTGGTGTGCTTTCACTGCTTCTGCTTCTTCCCTTCCAGTCTTTTCTTCACCCTGCTCCAGCTGGGCTTCCTTCCACACCCGTCTGCTGAAGCCATGCTGGCTGGCCTTAACCGGGGCCTGCCAGGATCTGAAATCCAGCGCATCCCTCTTTGTCCTCATCTTGCTCCACCTTTTGGCAGAATTCAGCCCAGTTGGTTGCTCCCTCTTGGCTTCCAGTGTACTTCGTGCTTTTGGTTTTCTTCCTGCCTCACTCTTGGCTCTCTGTGTCCTGATTGCCTCTTTTTCATCTTGCCAGCTTCTAAATACTACTTTCCCTAGCTGGTCTCATATATTCCAGGGTCTATTTTATTATTATTATCATTATTATTATTATTATTATTTTGTGGAGACAGGGTCTTGCTCTGTTACCTGGGTAGAGTGCAGTGGCATCATCATAGCTCACTGCAACCTCAAACTCCTGAGCTCAAGCGATCCTCCTGCCTCAGCCTTCTGAGCAGCTGGGACTGTAGTCACGTGCCACCATGCCCAGCTAATTTTTAAATTTTTTATAGAGATGGTGTCTCACTATGTTGCTCAGGCTGGTCTTGAACTCCTGGCCTCAAACGATCCTCCTACCTCGGCCTCCCGAAGTGCTAGGATTACAGGTTTGGGCCACCCCACCTGGCTTTAAATTTTTATTTTTGAAATAATTTCAGACTTACATAAATGTTGCAAAAAAATACCATGAAGAGTTTCTGTAGACCTTCCCTCCAGTTCCCCAAATGCTAACAATGTACTGCATTTGCCTTGTCGTCTTTATATACATACATCACACTTTTTTTTCCTGAACCATTTTAGATTAAGCTGCGTCTGCTACCTCTTTGCCCCCAGCTACTTGTGTGTATTTCCTAAAAATAAGGACAATGTCTGCTGCAGTACTGTTACCTAATTTACAAATCTTATGTAAGTTTTGCCACTTACGGCAAGAGAGGGAAAAATGTCCCCTGGTGCAGACCCGATCCAGGGTCCCATGTTGCATTTAAGTTGTCATTTCTCACTCTTCTTAAATCCAGCACCGCTTCTCAGTCTGTTTTTGTCTTTTAATACCTTTACACTTTTGAACGTGGAAGTTAGTTATCTTGTAGAATGCCCATCTCTTTGGCCTTATCTGATGTTTCCTCAAACCTGGCCATACGCCTTCACTCATTCTTAGCAGGAATACCATCGATGCGAGTGTGTGTCCTTCTCAGCGCTTCGCGTCGGGAGGCACGTGATGTCGACTGGTCCCATTATTGGTGATGTTAACTTGGATCACCTTTTTTTTTGGTCAGTTAGTTTCAGCATCCATTACTGATTCTTCCTTCCAGTAGTTATTTTGTTGACAGATGGTGGTTTTCTAATTTCGTTATTCTTTCTACGAAGTCCATAGTGTCTCATGGCTTTTACTACCACCCATATCCTCAGGATAACTAAATTTTTTACCTCGACACCTTTCTCTTGAGCTATAGGGTTATATCTGCAACTCTGTGTATGTATATCCTTAGATGATTTAATATTCCAAAATCTAGCTTTGGATTTCCACCCCTTGAACTCCCAAACCTGTTCTTCCGCTAGTTTTCCTTACCTCAGTTAGTGACCCTACCATCTTCCCAGTTGCTTAAACCAAATAGCTAGCTGTCATTCTTGATTGTGCGTTTGTCTTTATTCCTCACCCCTAGTGTATCAGTAAATTTTATCTCTTCTATTTTGAAAATCACTCTATCTATCCTGCCATCTCCACTGTCTAAGCCGAGGTCACAAATAGTGGCCTACTGCTGGCTGCCTATTTTGTAAATAAAATTTTATTGGAACACAGCTGTGTCCACACAAGTACACGTGTGTATGGCTGCTTCTGTGCTACAATGGCAGGGTTGAGTATTGCGACAGAAACCCCCATGTGGCCCAAAAGCCTAAAGTATTTATTATCTAACCCTTTAAGAAAAGTTTGCTGACCTCTGATCTGAGCTGTTTCTCTTGCCTGGCTGGTTGCTCCTAAGTGGTGTCCCCACTTCCACTCTCACAGTAGACGACGTGACCTTTTAAACATGAAGCTGATAATGTAATGATCTTGCTTAAAACCTTCTAATGGTGTCTGTTTGCTCTAAGAATAAAATTAATTTCTTACCATGGGCAGTAAGGGCCGGCATAATCTTGCTCCACTCTCTTTCTAGCCTGATGTCATACGACTCCCCTTTTGCTCACTATGTTCCGGCCACACCAGCTTTCTTGCTGTTCCTGCAGCAGTCAGAGCCATTTCCGTCCTATGGGCATTTATATTTGTTTCCCCGCCTGATGTATCTTCCCTCAGCTCTTTGCATATCTGACTTGTTTTCATGCTTCGAGGCCTTTTCTGATCATCTTGTCAGAAGTAGTTCCCTTCGCTCCAGAGCAGGATGCATGTTTGTTCACTGTTAGTTCCCCATTTCCTAGTGAAGTGAAAGCCCCAAGTAAATTATTTGTTGAAAGAACAATGAGTGAACGAACAAACACATTTCAAAATCACTTGCCTTTTCTGTTGATTTTTTGAGATGTAGTTAAATATGGTAAATCTTTCCTGAGTAATTTAGATTCTTTGGTGTGTTAACAATTTTTATTTCAAACAGTTACTTCTGCTAATGCATTCTTTTTAAAATTATGCTTAGGAATTCCGTATTTAAATCAGGAAGAAGAAAGGCAGTTAAGAGAGCAGTATGACGAAAAACGTTCACAGGCCAATGGTGCAGGAGCTCTAGCGTATGTATCTCCTAACACCTCAAAATGTCCTGTGACGATTCCTGAGGATCAGAAGAAGTTTATTGACCAAGTGGTGTAAGTTCCTAAACTAAAACTAAATGTGCACTTCATAATGTGTATTGGGGTGGGATTAACATCTATGTCTCAAACCTGTGCTGCGCATACACAGTATGTTGTGAGTGGCAGGATTTAATTGTGGCATATCTGAATTTGTGCAACAGCAGCAAATGTAAATAGAGTTCCATGTATCGTACTTGGACTCACTGCATGTCACTAGGCAAGAGACCTCAGCAAGTGGGCAGACCTGCAAGCATTGAGGGCCTGACAGCCACTGTCCAGCCTCCCTGAAGGCAGAGGAGGGGATCAGACCCATCCAGACTGCAACGTGTCCACGTTTATTTCTCACACAGTGAAATTTCTGACATGTAGATGTACTGTTGGAAGAGTATGTGCTCTTGCTTAGTTTAGTTGTCAGTATAACTGCTTTACTAGAGAAGTAAAAAATTAAATCACTTGTATTGATGAATCCTTGAGAAGTTGTCACTAATTCATTAATAACATTAATCCCCCCCAAAAGAATATCCAAAATAAAGCATTTTTTAAAAAGTCTTTGAACTAAGAAGTTATAGCATGATTTGGTAGAATTCCATTATCATATGTTCTTGTATTTAGACTGCTTTTGGGTATGATTATTCTGTTGGTCGATGACTTCATTCCCTCAAGGTACTGATGGTCATGGTCTGTTCTGATTCCTCAGAGAGAAAATTGAAGATTTATTACAAAGTGAAGAAAGCAAGAATTTGGATTTAGAGCCATGTACCGGGTTAGTTGTCCTGAATGTTTTCACGTGTTCTTTTTTTGGAAAGGTAGATGATTTTTGGCGTTTGGTGCATTTGGTCTTTTAAAAACACCTTTATAAATAGTCTTTTTATTATAGGTATGTTCTCAAGATTTAAGCATTAACTTTAGCATTACACAGTGAGGGTGATTGTGTATTGAGACACTGAATGAATGCTTTGTCCTGTACCTGGAGGGGAGAAAAGCTGTGCAACTTTGATTTTGAGTTATGCCCAAGAATGGCATAATTACTTTGGCCTTGAGGAGCGCTTAATACATGAAGGCTTCAGAAGATAAGAGTTCACTGCCAGTCAGCTTCTATTCTTTTAATTTCTCTTTACAGTTAAAAAAAAAAAAATCAGCATTTCAAAGAGTCAGGAACTTGAACATCTTTTTTCACTTTTCTTTTTTGATGAGCTTCACAAGAGTGTTTTAATGCATCTGTCTACTTTAAACTCTCTTTATGCAGCTGCAGGAAGTAATATTTTGATTAGACACAAGCTTCTACCTCTTCTATAAAAGAAGTATAGTAATATTAAAGAAAGTTTTGAAAGGACAAATGGTGAGGAATCCTCCTACCTCAGACATCCTGGCTGTTTTCTTTCTTTCTTTCTTTTTTTTTTTTTTTGAGATAAGATAATGCTCTGTCACCCTGACTGGAGTGCAGTAGCCTCATCATAGCTCACTGCAACCTCCAACTCCTGGGTTTAAGCGATTCTCCTGCCTCAGCCTCCCGAGTAGCTGGGACTGCAGGTGTGTACCACCACACTTGGCTAATTTTTCTATTTTTTGTACAGACGGGGTCTTTCTGTTGCTCTGGCTGGGCTCGAACTCCTAGGTTCAAGCAGTCTTCCCACCTCGGCCTCCCAAAGTGCTAGAATTACAGGCATGAGCCACTGCACCCCGCCCATCCTGCGCATTTTTGTTTGCATATTACCTGTCAGTTCTAATGAAGTCTGTTTTTAAAATTAAGTCTTTTCCTATCAATGCTTGATAAGTTAAGGTTTACTTTTAATGAGCCAAAATTAATACCTTTTCTTTTGTTTTTGTAGGTTCCAAAGAAAACTAATTTATCAGACCTTGAGCTGGAAGTAAGTATTTATATTGTATGTGAGAACTCTGAGGGACCCAGGATTTAAAAACTAAATATAATCTCTTAGCTCTCATTTCCTTTTTGAAATTCTACAGTTCTTGGTGATTTGTACCATACCAAGTTCCCCCTACTTTCTTAAGTTTAATACCTACTTAATTTATTTTCTTTATCGCTTTTTAATAGATGCTTTTAATCTTTTTAAAATTCCTTTTAATTGTCACATTGGCCTCATCCTTTAAGCTCCAGATATGTAGTGTGTTTGTTCTTTGGAGGTGGTACGACAAAGATTCAGTTTTAAGACCCAGGAAATACTCAGGTGAATGCTTTTTCTAAAGCACGGGTTCTTAACTTGGGGTTAGACTTTGTGTGGATTTCAGGAGATCTGTGAATCCCCTGAAGTAACATCCAAAATTTTGTATATATATTTTCCCCAGGATGTTTCCCTTGGTTCCATTGTATTTGCGAGTGGGTCTCTAACTCAAAAATTGAATTGGGCATTAGACAGATGGACATTTGCATTTGCCCTAGGGAATCCTTGTTCTTCTGTTGGAATCTGCCTGTGACATTTGTGCTGGGAATATACTTTGAAGAGAATAGGTCAAGGCCATTATTTAGTATTCCCAGGCTCTTTTCCTGTCATGTTACCCTTGCAGCTTACTCCAGATGCGTTCCAGATCCCTCTCCTTCTCTCCTGATGCAAACTACCGTGCCAAATTACAGCAAAGTCAGCCATCTCAAACCTCCCCTTAGTATGCCCCATGCGATCTAAAAATTCAAAATTTCAGTTAGGAAATAGACATTATATTTGGAAACAAGATTTAACTGTGTGGTAATGAGTTGACTATTATGAGATATAAGGCATTTTAGAAAATGCCCAAGTCCCAGAAAAAATTAATTTGAAATCAGATACATTCCTATGTGTTTAGGGAACCATTTAGCAGCTGAAATATTATGAAATAGGCTTCCTATAAAGTCTTCACTGTAGTGGTAATTATTTCATATTTAATAAACTTATTTAGTTTATAGCTAGATAGTTGCTTTTAAAATACTTTGTGTTTTAGCTGTCATTGACTCATCTACTAATACCATATTTTCCGTCTTTTCTTTAGGTATCCCAAAGGCATTCATGTTGAGACTTTAGAAACTGAAAAGGTAACCCCGAGAATTATCCAGGGCTAACATTAAACACAGTCAATTATATATCTACGTGTTGAAAGTCAGAATTTACACCTTGGCTCTGCTATTTATGAGCTGGGTGACCTTTGGCAAGTCATTTAACCACTCTAAGCTTCATTTTCCTTGGGGTTGAGCATGATAATGATTTATACCTATCTCACAGCTTTTTTATGGTAACCCTATGGGTAAATGGAAGTGAACGTGCTTTGTAAACTTGAAAGTATGCAAATGTTCGTATTTTTACTACAGCGGAAAGCTGTAATGGTGTGCGTGAATGAAATGGCTTCGTGTTATGTGGGCAGGTAAAATTAAATTAGAATCTGGGTTATAAGCATACGCATAGCTATTCTCATGTATTCCCAGGGTGCACTAATAGAACCGTAATATGCAATGGGTGGCTAGTGGTGGGTTCCTTTTGCAGAACTTTTGAATTTTAGAATTTGGTTGTTAACTCTTAAGTCAGATATCATATTAGAGATTGAATAAATTAAAAACAATCTTGCTAGAAGATAAATCTCAAACTTTGACATAGAAGGTTTTTGTTACATTTAATGGTCACAAAATGCAATATATGAGAAAGCCCTTATTATCTAGCACATTACCAGAAAGTCCAGGATTTTTTTCTTACGCTATTAAAATATATAGAACTTCTACTTTAAAACTAGTTATTTTGAAATTCATGTTCCAATGCAGGATAACTTTTCTTTTTTTTCTGAAAAAATGGCAAAAAGCTTAACTTTTTAGTATTTGTCATAGAAAATGTCTTTTTCTCACAGTCTGTTGATATTTTTAACTGACATCTATTAGGTTGATTTAATAAACCATGGTAAAATGTCATGGAAACAGAGAGGCAAAATTTTGGTTTGTAATGCATCAACTCAACTTTTGTTGGCGTATCAAAATATTTTATGTTGTGTTTGGTCCATGAAAGACTGTAGTGATAAAAATTATAACTTGTAATGCTAGCAGAATTCTGAATTTTTTGGGTCAGGTTGCTTCCAGAAAATTGTATATCTGCTTTATGTCTTTTAGAAGGAGCGATACATAGTTATCAGCAAAGTAGATGAAGAAGAACGCAAAAGAAGAGAGCAGGAGAAACATGCTAAAGAACAGGTAATTGGGCTATAGAAATTTCCTGTGAGTGAGCAGTGGCAGCATAGGTACTGATTCATTCCTCTCTGTGTTTCTAGAGTGTGTGTTGGATTCAATTTGATGAATAGTCTTCTACCATGGAAGGTGAATTAGTTAAAAAAAACCCCATAAACCTAGAATAGAATAAGGAGAAGTTAAGTTTAAGCATTAGGCATAGCCAGCAAAGTGAATCTGATGTCATGGTTGACCAGTGTCCACTTGATGAAGCAGTCTTGAAGGAAGTATACTTGATTATCATTCAGCTTATGTGTCACTAGCATCACTGCCTATTAACTAATACTGCCGTGTCTAACTTTAGGTATAGTTTATTACTAGTTTTCCTAAAACAAAGTTCAGAACATGTGATCTGACAGATTAGGATGGCATGCTCATATTTACATTGTTGGAACATCATCACCCTGGTTGCTGTTCGAAGAATGGATTCTCGTGAGTAAGACTTGGAGGCAGGAGGCTAGTTTGGCTGTGGAGTAACCTAGCTAAGAGATACTGGCAACCTGGAATAGGATAGTTAGTAGCAGTGTGGATGGAATCTGGACATATCTGGAAGGTAGACTCTGTGGAATTTGTGATTGGATGTGGGTGTGGAAGGGAAAGGGAGAGGAAGGAAGATACTCAAGCCAGCACCTGGCGCGGCTGGGTAGGTTGTGGTCAGATCACCTAGATGGGATTGGCTGTAGTGACATTGGTGAAGGAAAGGGTGGAGGAGGCAGAAGTGGGTTTGGGTGTGGATGGATGTCAAGCTCACACACATGTAAGGCAGGGCCACTCCTGACTGCCTCAGCCAATGAAGAGACAATGAGCCACTTTCAGATTTAAAGAGCTTATTACCCACACAGAGAAGGAAGATTAGCAAAAAGTGCTAGCTGCCTGTGGTCCTTGTCCCACATACCAAGAAGGACAACACAGAAACAAGAGGGGCCAGATGACTGTAACTTGAGTTGTGGGATATCCCATTACTAGGGAACCAGTTCTAGACTGTAGCTCTTTCTGAGGGGGCGAGGCAGAAAGCCCCACAGCTCCTCAGAACCCGTGACAGCCTCCCAGGAGTGCTAGTGAAGCGGGTGGGAGGTGGCCTCATAGCAGCTCCTTGCACTCCTCTGCCTCCCACCCTTTCCTCCTGAGGCCACCTGCCAAGACACACACTGGTCTGTGGCCAGGGTGCAGATTAGCCTTTTCCTGTATGACCTGTTTGGAAATGTGCATGGTCGCCAGGACACCATGTCAAGACTGTTCCCCTGCAGTGGGAGAAGATGTTACCTTTTGTTTTTGAGCTGATGAGGTTTTAGGTGTCTTTGGGTGTCTAAGGGTGGATGTCCTGTCAGCAGATGTGTCAATCTTGAGCACACAAGAAAGGTGAGGGCTAGACATGATTGTCATTGGCAGAGTTATTGGGACTGGATCAGAGCACCCACGGAGTGTGTGAGGAATGAGGAAAGGACCTGGGGTGGAATCCTGAGGACCACCAGCATTTAAAGAGAGGCAAAAGTAGGGAAAAAGTACCAGGAGATTATTGTGACACACAGCCAAGGGAAGAGAGTGTTTGAAGAAAGGGGTGGTTGACAGTGTCAGATGGTCTTGAGAGGTAAGGGTGAGGATGGAAATATGGCTGTTGGATTTAGCCTTGGGAGTTGTTTGTTGTTTTTAAAATATACTTTAAATTTTTAATTGTAAAGTACACATAACATAACATTTATCATCTTAGCTATTAATAGTTTTAAGTGCACAGTTCAGTGGCATCAAGTACCTTCACATTGTTGTGCAATCATCACCACCATCCATCTCCAAAATTCTCTTCATCTTGCAAAGCTGAAACTCTGTACTAATTAAACAACTCCCCATCCTCATGTCCTGCCCAGCCCCTGGCAACCACAATTCTTTCTGTTGTTGTTGTTCTTGAGACAGGGTCTCACTCTGTCGCCCAGGCTGGAGTGCAGTGGCGTCGTCATAGCTCACTGCAACCTCAGACTCCTGGGCTCAAGTGATCCTCTTGCTTCAGGCTCCCTAGTAGCTGGGACTACAGGCATGCACCACCAAGTCCAGCTAATCTTTCTGGTTTTTGTAGAGACAGGGTCTCACTATGTTGCTCAGGCTGGTCTTGAACTCCTGATCTCAGGTGATCCTCCCGCCTTGGCCTCCCAAAGTGCTGGGATTACAGGTGTGAGGCACCATGCCTGGCCCATCATTTTACCTTCTGTCATGTGAATTTGACCACTCGATAAGTACCTAATATGAGTGGAATCATACAGTATTTGTCCTTTTGTGACTGCCTTATTTCTCTTAGCATAATGTCCTCAAGGTTCATCCATGTTATAGCATATGTCAGAGTTTTCTTCCTTTTTCAGGCTGAATGATTTTCCATTGTGTGGATTTACCACATTTTGTTTATTCATTTGTTGATGGACACTTGGATTGCTTTTGGTTGTTTTGAATATCGCTGCTATGAACATGGGTGTGCAAATATCTAAGTCCCTGCTTTCAATTCTTTTCAGTATATATACCTAGAAGTGGAATTGCTAGATGATACGGTAATTCTTTTTTTGAGGAACCTCCATTACTGTTTTCCTTAGCAGCTACATCATTATTTTACATTCCCACGAAAAGTGCACAAGGGTTCCAGTTTCCCTACATCCTTGTTAGCCTTAGGATTAGTTTTAAGGAGGTGAAAAACTTCAGCGAGGGTGAAGCCAGAGAGCAGAGGGCTGGGAGCACCTGGAGGTTAAGTTGGAGCTGGTACATGGAGAGAAGTCTTTGGAGCAAGTCAGCTGTCCCGAGATGAGAAGGGGCAGTAGTTGGATGGAGCTTAGAGCTAAGGAAGGGAGATAGGAGAGACATTGAGCCTATTTACACACTGTTCGAAAGAAAATAGGAGAGAAGAAGGTGAGTGGGGATAAGTCTGAGAGAGCTATGCTCTCAAAATTTTGTAAAAAATACATTTGTCAAGGAAAAAAGTCAGGGATTATGAGAATACTTGATCAGTCAACTGCTGGATGGGTTTCCTTAGAAATGCATTATTGAGTTTAGCCAGCAGGTGGCAACTTTTTAAAGTTTGTGTTTTTAAGACACCTTGATGGATTTGGAAATTTCAACAAATTATCTGAAGTGATGGGTAAATCTTCACTATTATTTCAATAACAAATGAATAATTTCCCATTTGCTTATTCTACTTTCTAACACAGGAAAGAAATGTACATAGATCATTTTAGATGCAGTTGTTTGGGATGATAGGTGCAAAGCAAAGTATGTGAAACTAAAGCTATCTGACTCGATACAAAATGTCAGGGTTTTTTTTGGGGGGGGCTATTTTTCTAGTCCATTCAATGAAGGAATATATCCACATCAATAGTGGAATATTTTTTTTTTTTAATTAGGAGGAACTGAATGATGCTGTGGGATTTTCTAGAGTTATTCATGCTATTGCTAATTCGGTAAGTGAACCACTTTTTTCTTTTTAGCTAGATTGCTGATGTAATATTTAAAGTGAAATATCTAATTATCATTGCAGATTAATCATTTGCTCTAATTTAGAATGTTTACCTGATATGGAGGAAGAAGTTAGAACTTCATCAAGATAGACTGTTGATATAATGCTCTTGGTGAGAGACATCATAATTGTTTTATTATATTCAAGCCGTTTTTCAGAAAGCTTGCTTGTAAAATGCATAGGAGGATTATACTATGTCCTTATATGGCTACATGAAACTAATGTTTATTATTGTCAAAACCAGTAAACAGTAGAACAAGAAAGTAAGGAATAAGGGGAGAAACAATCAGATATGTGACTGAAGGTGTTTTGTTCCCTAAGTAGAAGAATCCAAAGGATGAAAATAATGATGTTTTTGTTGAGTTCTGCATAAATGTTATTGAATCTTATATCTAATAGCCTTAATAATATTTGATAAGTTTTAAAAATATATTGGCCATTTATATAAATGTGCTAGAGGGTTCTATGATAGATATGATAGACCTTTTTTCCTTGCTTTGTGAGTCCTTTCTGAGAAGAGGCATCCACATTTTGCATAGGTGAACTGGCTCATGTTGCTGGTTGTTTTAGGCAGACAGCTTGCTTGAATGCTAATTGCCTAGAGTCTAAGACTTTCTTTTCCTTGAGCAGTTGGCCCTGGGAGAAGGAATCATCTTGTTCCTTAGATGCTGAGCTTTGCATCAGGGAAGCTTTAAGGCCATAGAGACCCTTTCAGAGTTCCATGGCCATCTAACTACCGGGGCAGGCTTGTAAACACAGGGGCCCTGGAGGGGAGGCACACGCCTGTCCTCGTTTGGAGGATAAACAGAGGTTACAGAGTCTTGTAAAAGAGGAGAGTTGGCTCACTAGGAACTCTTCTTGCTGAAGTGTGGTAATCAGAGTGAAATAGAAAGTTAGATGAGCCTGGAGAGGAACAAAGATATGAGCCTCTTTAGCAGTGGCTGAGGTCACAGTTACCCAGAAAAACAGAGATGAGCTTCTGGTTACATTTGCTCATGTTGTATGCACTCAGCCAGCAGACTTCAGATAAGTGGTTGGTTTGACTGAAGCTGTCCCTAAAATGCAGAGACTTGGGACATCATTTGGCTTTGAGCTCTCTTGTAGCCATCATGATAGTTTAGGTTAGCTTTTCCAAGATTGGGACATTTGTTCACCTTGTACAAATGCAGATACCCTAGCTTGTTCTACCTGTTTGCTCTTCTGTGGCATCTTTCTTCTACAGAATAATTCTTAGTATGTTGCTGACCATTGGTAGTTAACATCCCAAAGCATACTATGAGAAAAGCTCTATTTATTAGAGATTCGGGCATTTGAAATTTATAAGTCACCTTAAAAATATTAATATAGTTAATCTCTATAAAGCCAGTGAACAGTAAACACTCTTATTTATATCACACCAGATTTTTTTCCAGTCAGTTAGTAAATCTGTTTTCTATGTTTTTTAAAAACTTCTTATTTTATGCTAATTTTACACTCACAAAAACGTTGCTAAAATAGTGCAGAGTTTCCATATATCCCTTACCCAGCTACCCCTAATGTTAACATCTTACATAACCATTGTACAGTTATCTGAACTAGGAAATTAACAGTGGTACAAAATTATGAACTAAACTGAAGACCTTATTTTAATTTCACCAGTTTTTCCACTAAGTCCTTTTTCTCTTCATGGTTCTACCCGTAATCCCACATTGCATTCACTTATTTCTCCTTAGTCTCCTGCAGACTTTAACAGTGTTTCTTTCTTTCATAACCTGGATACTTTTGACAAGTATTGATTGTTATTTTGTCAAATGTCCCTCAATTGGGATCTGTCTGATACTTTCTCATGATTAAACTGAAGATAAGTGATTTTGGCAAGAATACCACAGGAATGATGGTTCATAATGTTGACCTTGGCCACTTGGTTAAAGTGGTGTCTGCTGGCTTTGTGTTCTGTGAAGTTACTATTTTTCCTTTGTAGTTAATAAAATATCTTGGGAAGATACTTTGAGACCATGAAAATCCTGTTTTTCCTCAAACTTTTGCCCACTAATATTAGCATCTGTCAGTGGATCTTGCCTGCAGCAGTTATTACTGGGGTCTTCTAACGGCGAGTTTATATTCCCCTCTCTTCCTATTCTTGTTCTTGGAGTTCTTCTATAACTGAGAGCTTTTTCTTTCTCTGTTTATTTAATAATTTTTATCTATATGAGTATGGACTCAGCAATATTTATTTTACTCTACGATTATAATCTAGTAATTTTATTTATTTTGTTGCTCAAATTGTACCACCTTTGGCCATTGGAGTGCCTTTGGCTTGGCTCCTGTGTCCTTTGAACAAGCTCCCATCATTTTCTGAACACTTCCTTAGTTTTTAGTATTACAGGATGCTCCAGGCTCATCTTGTATTTTCCCTGACTCAGCTGTGGAATCAATGACTTCTCTAAGGAGCTCTGATTCCTTTTATTGGAGAATAGTGTTTAGAAACCAAGATCTGGCCCTAGGTTACTATTATGGTGTCTTTGCTTCTAGGCCCTCTCACTGGACAGAGCTAGGGATGGTATTTGTGTATACCCATGCATATGCACATATAGCTGTACTTCTGTGTCTGTGTGTGTATATATGTATAATATATTCATGCCTTTATGCTGATAGCTCAGATTCAAGTATAATACCACAGGGTTTATTTTTAGCTTACTCCCTTTTCTTATTTGTAATTTCTTTCTCAACAGTGAGAAATCCAGTTCTTACTATCTACATTGTATATATTTGTTTAAACCTGGTATACATATAGTTTCAGAACTACTAACCCGTACCTTGTGAGTACATTTATTGACTAAATTATAGCATTTATGTGCAGTTCTTTTTGTCCTTAGCCTTATAGTCTCTAGTCACACTGCTGTTTTCCATGTTTTTTTTCTTCCCAGTCTCCTTCGGTGTGGTTATGGTATTCATTTTATAGTGCAGTTAGGTTCGTTTATTAGTGTTTGTATTCCATTTTAGGTTTTTTACACCTTTTCTTTGGTTTCAGTCAATGCTCGGTGTTTTAGCTTTGGATAGGTATTCAGAATGTACACAAATGCTGAGCCAAAAGGACACCTTGTCTGTTAGATTTGGGAGATTGTGTATAGCAGCGGTCCCCAAACTTTTTGGCACCAGGGACTGTTTTCATGGAAGACAATTTTTCCACCGGTTGGGGGGGGAGGGAGGCGTGAGGGGGGATGGTTTCAGGATGATCCAAGTGCATTACATTTATTGTGCACTTTATTTCTATTATTATTACATTGTACTATATAACGAAATAATTATACAACTCACTATAGGTTGGGGACCCCTGCTGTATACGATTTCAAAGAATTATGTTTAGTCCTATGAGTCAAACAGTGTTACACTGACAGTCCATTGGGGCATAGCAAAAAGTGCCACTGTAGTGACCTGCTGCTTCATGTTAAAAATTATGTCACCTGGCTAGCTAAATCTAAGTTCATGCTCCATTTTGGTGGTTTAATTTTTATCAAAATGGCATAATTTCTTGCACATATATTGTGAGACTGACTCATTGCCTGTTGTGCCAAGAGGGCTGCCAGCACATATATTGTATTTCACTTGGTTGAAAAGCAATGAATTTAAATGGATATGTATTTAAGAACATGCCCCATGAATTTTGACATAGATGATCCAGGAAATGAAAATTCATTCTGTTTAATACAGTTAGAAATTAGTTATTTTTACATTTTAGCATTATTATGAATGTATCTTTTAAGATAAGTGTGTTGTTTTAAAGAATACAGTCCTAAAATATGTAATTAGAGTTTTGTCCATAAATTATTTGACAGTTGAAGGGACTCAGTGTTTTCAGATTTTATCTTTAAAAAACTCTCCAGTCCAAATTTTACTACTTTTGATTCTTGAGGGTGGCATAATTAATAAAAATCAGAGAAAGAGATCAATGAAATCAAAATCAGTTGGAGCTTTTACTTTGCATTCTGGATTTAACACTCCAAAATTGAAGAGAAATGAAGCCAGCCCAATTATTTGCATATTCTTACACTTTTCTTTGATGTGGAAAAGCAAGTTTAGTACAAATCCTCATGGATTCTGAACTATACATTTCATTCTCAAACCCCAGTATAATTTTGTACCTAAAAGTCTTTTTTCTAACCTTGACTTTCTTTAGGGAAAACTTGTTATTGGACACAATATGCTCTTGGATGTCATGCACACAGTTCATCAGTTCTACTGCCCTCTGCCTGCGGTAAGTGGCTTATAAGCCTGCGTTAAAAAAAAAAAATACATGATGCTTTTTTACTAAGAAAATGTTCTGTACTTGGGTGCCATTTCCTTGTATGCAGCGTGTTCCTGGAGAAAGAATGTTATACACTTGGTTGTGCATATTTGACAGGATGTACATACAAGCCATTTTAAGGGATCTGCAGTCACTGCCATTGTAAACATTTGTTTCATCGTCCTAATACCAGTGGTTTGCTTGTTTAGTGCTGGGTAGGGGGTTCCTAGGCCACAGGTGTGGGCTGCTAGTTTGGTATTGCTAAAATTAGACATAACAGGGCCATTGAAGGGAAGTGTTGTCATCTGTGCTGAATCAGGTCCTACGTAATTCTTGATTGCCTCCTGCTAGGTTGCTTCTCTTAGATTCTCTGTTGACCTCGGTAGTGTTTTTTCACTCTGAGCCAATTTGTCTCAGTTCACCAAAGCACAAGCTTCTTTGGTTCCTCTTCTGGCTCTTCCTGTCCTGCTCACTGACTGTGTACATGGTGTCATCTCACTTGCCCTACAACTGCTCCACTCTCTTTTGTTTTCTCTCCATATTTTCTTTAGTGATCTCACCCATGTTCTTAACTTCAGCTATAGATACCAACATCTTTATCCCCAGCTGTGCTCTCTCCTCAGCTCTGGGTCTGCATTTCATGCTGGACTCCAGATACCTCCACTTGGATTAGCCCTAAGTGTTGTTTAAAATTTACATGTCTCAGATGAGGTATTTAATTTACACTCCCTTTCCCTCCTTCTTACCGTCTCCAAACCTGTTCTTTCTCCTCATTCCATCATTCTAAAATAATACCCAGTTACCAATCCTGTTTGTAGCATCAATTTTGACTCTTCCTCTGTTCCCAGATCCAGTCAGTTACAAGATCTTGACAATTTTGTTTCCATGCTGTGTCTCACATCTGGGTCTTTTCATTTCTGTTGCAAGCAGCCTCATTCTCACCTGGAGTTTAGCAAACTCCAGGCAGGATTCCTGTCCCCCTTCAGCCTTCAGTCTACCCTTTAAACCAGAGGTTGTCAAACTTTTTCTATAACGGGCCAGAGAGTAAAATTTTGGGGACTTTCCAGGCCGTATAGTATCTGTCACAACTCTCGACTCTACCTTGTAGCACTAAAACTGCCATAGAATATGTAAACAAAAGGGTGTGGCTGTGTTGCATAAAACTTTATTTAAAAAATAGGTGGTGGGCCAGATTTGGCCTGCAGGCCATAGTTTGTCAATTCCTACGTTAAACTGCCACCAGATGATATTAATCTCTTGTTACTTCTGGATTGGAAAACACCTACTTGAGAGTTCAGTTTCATTTATACATCTGCAAACCTTCAGTAACTTCACATTTCTTAGATCACATGGTTCCATCAGCATCTTGATTGCCCTCTGGAAAAGTACAATACAGCCCAGCCATGGGTAGAGCGGGTCTGTTGCTCCTCTTATCCTATTTCTGCAACCTTAAGTTGTCACCACTTTTCGTGACAACCCTGTCACCTTCTGGAACTCAAAGGCTTTGTAGTTGTGAGTCTCGAAACAAGTGTGATGGGTGGATTTGCATTTTTTTAAAGTCTAACAAGCTAATACCTATTTCATATCACCCACTTCTTATTGGCCAAATAAACCAAAGTAGCAGCTCCTCTCCTGACTTTTTGGCCTTTAAAGCAATGAAGTTATCAGTAAGGAAAGTATATTTAATACTGTGTTTCTGGGTGTTTTGAATACCAAACAGAGCTTGGCACATAGGCGGCATTAAATATTGACTTAACAAATGAAGTGTCTTCTGACTGTGCCGGTTTTGTAATCTTCTGATGTATGCCTCTGTTCACATCATTCATTCTGCTCAAAATTCTAAAGTAATCCCACAGTCATTGTTTTTCTGTGCAGTTGACTCTCTTTAACCTGGCATATCAGGATTTCTGTGACCTGGCCCAGCCTTTCTGTGTAGTCTAACCTCTTGTTACTCTCCTTCCCAACTGGCTGATTGGTTCCCTGAGAAGTGCTTTGTGTTTTCCCAGGTCTGTGGTTTTGGTGTATAATTTCCTTCAACTTGAGTTTTCTCCAGCTTTTCTTAGTGTTTGCTGTACACAACCTTACCTTATCCTTCCACAGTTCAGCTTATGCCTCCTGTGTGAAGTTTTTCGTACCTCCTGCCTTGCCGAAGAGGTGATCCTTCCTTTCTCTGAACTCCCACAGAACTTTGTACCTGTATGGTACATAAAATTTGTCTTGTATTGTACAGAGTAACCCCCTTCTCTTTCTAGGTGGTTAGCTCCTTGGACAAGGAGTGTAGCCTTTTTATTGTCTGTGTCTAAGTGCTAGCATAGCACGTTGTATGTAAGCACTTAATGAATGTTAAATTGAATGAAACTAGTCTTGAATGAAATTCTAGTAGGAAGAGAACATGATGTGTTGCAGACTAGAAGGTGGGTTAGGATAAGCAGTTTATCCCTTGCTTTATTACTAAGGCTACCTAGGTATGTTATTTAACTTCTTTATGTTCTGGCATTGTCAGAGGGAGAAAATGGTTTTCTTCCATCTACTTGTGGAAGAAGTGATGAGAATAAATGAGAAAACCTATTTAAAGTGATGGAACTAGCAGGGTGCAGTGGCATGTGCTGTAGTCCCAGCAACTCGGGAGGTTGAGGCAGGAGTTTCACCTGAGTCTAGGAGTTTGAGTCCACCCTGGGCAACATAGCCAGACCCTGTCTCTCAAAAAAAAAAAGGAAAAAAAAAAGTAGAACTTATGCGTGTACTGGACCAAAGTGTGCATTTAAAAGGGCACTAGAGAACCCATATTTGGGAGCTGCCTTTTACAGGAGTATCTCTTCTTAACAAGTTGTCTTGGTACTTGAGCATGACCTTTTAGAAGGCATTGGTCTAGAACTCCGCTGTATGTTGGCCTTGGGGGCAGCCATAATTCTCCTTTTTTCTTGCTTGTAAAGCTTTGTGGTGGTATTGAGAGATTACAGTCATTATTGCGTTTTTGTTTGACTTAGCATTGAAACCACTTGTTCATGTATTGCCCATTAATTTAACTATAGCCATTGAAAAGCTGATAAATATTTCAAGCTAGCTAAATACAGTCTGTATTTGCAGGCTTGAAAAGCTAATTGGAAACGGCAGTTTCCTGTGAAGCATGAATAACATTGAAGAGAAGTGTAGTTTGCAAAGGGTCAGGAGTATGACTACTCAGTCTAGTGTGGCAATTATGTATGTAAATGAGTTAATTCAAAATTAGAGCACTCTTCTTTCAACTCTAGACTTCCTGATGAAAATAAACTTGGGAAATGAGTTGTCTAATCTAGGCACTTGCTATTAGTGCCACTTTAGCAATTTTCTGAGTGGTTAAAACAGGAATCATGTGTATTGAAAGGTCTGTGTGTTAGGGGCCATTTTTACTAACGTTTCAAATGTGATCTCTGTAAAGGCCTAAGCTAGTTTATAGTTTGTCCATTTCCTGTAATTAAATTAAATTAAAACCATTTAATTTAAATGACTCACTAGTCTCACTATTATGATAAATTTGTGTAATAGAGTACAACCTGTTAGCTATTACTAGAAGTTTTCTGGACTACTTATGAGCCTCTCAAATATGTAGTCTTTTACATATAAAGAACCCCCCTCCATTTGAACTATACAATCCTTAAATTTGTCTGTTGTGGTTATGCAAAGGTCATTTATTAGGTCTCATGGTTCCCAATCAGTGAGGAAATTGGGAAGATTTTTTTAAAGTGGTTATTAACTAGAAATGGGTTTTTTAGTTTAGCTTAAGACCTGTGTGAGGTACGACAGTTGGAGAAGACAGCTGTGGAACTGAGCTGTTTACATACGTTTTTTGATACTGTGAGCATATTAGGAAAATTGTAACAATTTATTCTCTTATTTTTTAGGACTTAAATGAGTTTAAAGAGATGACAACATGCGTTTTCCCCAGGTAAGCTTTCTTTGAGGATTTGTCTTTCATTTAAAATAGTCATTCTGACATACACAATATAGATAGGGATATAGTAATTTGTTAAAACCATTAGGTCATCATTAGAATCCAGTTCATGTAAGCCTGGAAATTACTTAATATCTCCAACTTTGTGATAGTTTACTTTTAATAATTATGATTGTTTTTGTTATCCTATTAAAAATCAAAGTTTGAGCTGAGAGTGAAGGTAGACAGCGACTCCTTTTTTTTTTAATTCCACATCTTGCTGTCTGAAGAGCTGGTGAAGATTCCTTGAGATGGCTCTTGTCTGTCTTGCATGTAGGGTGTACCTTTTAACTATTGAAGTGTCCAATTTGGAGTACTTTAGTCAGTCAACAACTGTCTGGCTAGAGATTTTTTTCTCCACTTTAAGTCAGTGCCTTTTTGTGTTAGTGGTTTCCACAGTTAATATTGCATGTATGTCACATAGATCTCATGTCAGCCATGTGGCACCTGTAGAGCAAGGGTCTGTGTTTTAGGACCCATTGGTGGCCGAGCAGTTGCTCTTTTAGCAGGGTTATTTCTGTCCTGTTTTCCAGAGTGTTCAGTTATGTGAAAAAAATAGAGAAATAGAGTTTTCATATTAGTTCCTCTCTCTCTCTCTCTCTGTCTCTGTCTTATGGGTATTTCTGATCTCTGAAATAGAATAGTGAGAAAAAACAATAACAGTATGAAACTACTGAATGCAGATTTTGGTCCTCCATAATAATGTATAGCATACAAACCTGGGTGGTAGCAATAGATAGTAACAGTTTGGGAATGTTAGGCCTGCAGCAGTATTTGAACCATGTAAAAACATGTAAGGCATTTTGACTTACCCTTGATATTGATGTAGCTCACACTTTCTCAGGGTACAAGTGCATCTGGAACTTGTGCGTCAGTGTGGACTCCCCTGCAGCCGCTTGATGAAGTCCCTGGTCATGGGACTAAGTCCCTAGCCTAATGTAGCAAGGATGCCAGTGCTGGGTTCAAAATGTTTCATGTGTGTAATTTCTCTGTCCACTTTTATGTGCTTTATGTGTTAAATATTTTAAGTACATATGTTATGTGTTAGGTATTTTATGTATTTGAGTAAAATACATTTGGAACATTGATATACATTTTACTTTATTAAAATTTTTTTTTGCTTTTAGACTCTTGGATACTAAATTGATGGCCAGCACACAACCTTTTAAGGTATTATTTAAATTGGAACTACCACTGATCAGCTATATTTTGAACATTTCTGAATTACTGCCAAGAGCTTTTGGATTCTGGTCTATTTAAATGTCATTTCAAATTCATCAAAAAGAAAAAAAAAAAGAAGAAGAAAGAAAGAAAGAAGGATAGAGGAAAAAAATTGGGAAAAGACCAGAAATAAATATATCAAAATGTGAATGGCAGGTGTCTTAGGGTGGTAGAATTATATATATTTTTTCTTCTTTATTCTTTTTGAATGTAAGTTTTTAATATTAAAATGTATAAATTACTTTTGAATAGGTTACACATGCACACAGTTCTTCCTTTTGTTTTCCTTATTTTATATATTTTGGATATATTTTTTAATCAAGAAAATTCAAGTAAAGGTATAATCATCTGCTGCTTTGTGGAATGACTTTATATAACTGAGTGGAATGAATGCCAGAGCAGTATGGCCTTCTGGCACAAGGTCTGTAGGTACTTCATGTGTCTGTAAAAATCTTTCATTTGGTTATACTTTCCATACAGTGAAAATTAAACTTGCTGCTTCTCCTTCACATTGAATAAATGAATGACGTCTGTGTTTCTTTAAAAAACACAAGGGGGCAGCACTAGATTTTTTTTTGTTGTTCCTGACAGTCAGTGAATCTCTTTATTATATATTGCACTGAGATGGTGAAGTCTCATAATTCTTTGCTTCCTGGTTTGCAGGATATCATTAACAACACATCCCTTGCAGAATTGGAAAAGCGGTTAAAGGAGACACCTTTCAACCCTCCTAAAGTTGGTAAGACTATTAAACAAACCTGAAAACCCCCAAACTCTTTGTGGTAATTATTGATGTATATTGTAGAAGAAAGGTGAAATGGCTTTAGAAACTATGTTGCACATTTATAAATTTTGGCTAAATTAACTTGCTTATGCCCTGTGTTGAGTTACTGTTTTCTGAATAAAGATGATCTTCTAATTCTACATCTATTTTATGTTAATAGAGTTGGGTAGCCATTCATTGAGAATTTTAGCAATTAAAGCTTCAAGGCTTTTATTTCCTGATGCTTGGAATTCTCCCAAAACTTGATGTCCTTTTCTGTGGTGCATTGTTTGAGCAAAGACAAAGAGTTGGTGATATAATTGCCGGGGGTAGAATGAAAATATATTTTCTGTCTCAGAAAAGCCCAAGAACTGGGTTTACAGATGAGTTTAAGGAGAGTCCCCATTCTTGCCTGCTTTTGAGCTGATTTAGGGAGTGGAAACAGCAGCATGGAGGAAAACCAGAAGTCGGGAGGAATGTTTCTTGTGGGCTGGAGGTGTTTTGCAGAGTCTGGCCACTACCCAGGTATTTGGTGAGCCTTCCAGGTGCTACTTCCTTGGTCCTTTTAGCCTAATTGTACTGCTGATACTGTAATTAGCATTCCAATAGCTGTAGCCTGAAAACTAAAGATGTTGATAATAGGACTAATGGTTTAGAAATTGATAATGCAAGGTATTAAAGCAGGCAAGATAACAGTTATTTCCTTCCCTTTCTGGGTAATAGTCCAGGAAAGGAATTAAGAGAAGGGGTGGTGAGGGTAAGACAAGGAAGAAAACCTAGACCTTTTCTATAACAATATAATGGAAATCATTGATTCTGGAAATAATGTGTTTCAGCTGGTGATAGAGTAGAAGATATTACTTAGGTGGCTACCATGTTAAAAGGCTTTTTTTTTAAACGTTTCAAGCACAATGTTTAATATTTTACAGAGGTTAAGGAATTCTTGCTTAAAGAGCATGTAATTGACATAAAAAGTTATAGCCTTTTCATTGTTAATTTTCTTTCATGCTTTCGATTTTGTGTTGTAGTAACCTGCTTGCCATTCATTTCCAGAGTGATTCTAAGAAATAATTATTTATGAGTTACAGTTTTATCCTATGATTTCCATATAACATTCTGGTATCTGGTGGAGAATTTAGTCTAAAGCAGGTCCTTCCTCTCACACTTTATCTCTTCACATCTGTGTTTATTAATGTGACAAAAGAATCATGTTATAAAATGGTCTTTGCTATGAAGTGGCTCCACGATCCCAGGGCAGCATTACAGCAAGTTCTGATTGCTGTATTTTTGGAGTTGCAGTGTCTTCTTTAGATTTCTAAGCTTGGAAACATAGTGTAGGGGACAACATTGAATTTGAGCTGTCAGTATTGAATTGGAATCTTTTGTTTCTTGGGCGTATTGATAGATAATAATTTCTGAGCATTTACCGTGTACCAACCAGTAGCTAAGAGCTTTGCTCCAGAGTCCATGCCATTAATCTTTACTTTGAGATATCTGTTGTGTCCTGATGTTATCATCATATATAAGGGAAGAATTTCCTTTTCATTACCTTAGAAGGCAATCAGAAGAGGAATAATTGTCATAGAGTGAGTTATGCATGATCGTGTGCGTGATTGTAAATAGCACCCACCAACGTGGGACAAGAAGGGTCACAGCTGAGTTTTTGGTAATGTAACTCAGGCATTTCTGTAATCTAGACCAAAGCCCTTATTTTCGGTGACTATATTATCTTGTATTGTAAGGTCTTGTCTGGAGAGAATTAGAAATGGATAGCTTTTTCCCTGTTTATTTAGGATATTTCTGCAGCACATACTAATGCAATTTGGATTTGGTAGGGTAATGTGCTTATTAGTCTTTATGTTTTATGGTGTCCTGGGAAAAACTGTTTTTTCTCCTTTTTCTCTTCAGAAAGTGCAGAAGGTTTTCCAAGTTATGACACAGCCTCTGAACAGCTCCATGAGGCAGGCTACGATGCTTATATCACAGGACTGTGCTTCATCTCCATGGCGAATTACCTAGGTATACACTACATGTGCTTCTGTCAAACACACAGTTGTCTAGAGTGGATCTTACCTGTCTCCCTGTCTTAGTCAGCTCAGGCTGCTGTAACAAATTGCTATAGATTGGGGAGCTTAAACAGCAGACATTTATTTCTCACATCTCTGGAGGCTGGGAAGTCCAAGATCAAGTCTCTGGCATATCCAGTGTCTGGTGAGAACCCACTTTCTGGTTTGCAGATGGCCACATTGTATCTTCACGTGGTGGAGAACAGAGAGAGAAGCATCTCTCATGTCTCTTCTTACAAGGGCTCTAATTCCCTTCATGAGGTCTCTACCCTCATGACCTAAGGACGTCCCGAAGGTCTCACCTCCAAATACTGTCATGTTGGGGGTTAGGCTTCAACATATGAATTTTTAGGGGACACAAACATTCATTCTATAGCACTACCATTTCCCTTGGATCCACTCACCCAGTTAGAAGTGGGAGAGTTTTGAGGGAGGAGTTGGCAGTAGGGGGGCCAGGCAGGGAAGAATCATGGACACCTGTGATGGTACTTGGCCCATAAGAATACCTTTTACCCTTGGTGAACCATACTGTTCATTTAAATGTATCTGTGTCTGAACTTTCAGGCTTTGTCTGCGTGACTGTGTATAATACCCTGCTTCTTTTCTTCAATAGGTTCTTTTCTCAGTCCTCCAAAAATTCATGTTTCGGCCAGATCAAAACTCATTGAACCTTTTTTTAACAAGTAAGTAATCAGAGGGCCCAAATCCCCAAGTTCTCTCGTGAGCTCAGTATCTTGGGATGCCCATTTGAAATGATTGAGAGCTTTAGTGCATCTTTAGGTAAAATATTTCTCATCTCTAGTGACTCAGATGTTTTTTGAAAATAGAAATTGACCTTTTGGGAAATAATTTATTTAAAAATATTGGCTTAAAAATAAGAAAGAAAAGAAAACATTGCCAGAGCTAGTGCATCTCTTCCAAGAAAAAGAACTGGTGGTTTTGGCATTTAAATTTCTTACAAGGGAGACGTGTGTACAGTTCAGCCTAACCCCTTATAAACTTAACATGTGAAATTATTATTTATGCTTGCATTATTTTCTGATTAAATATTGTTTCTAAGTAGATGTTGGTTGTACAAATGGCTTTTAAGAAACTATGAAAGTTTGTCATTGCGTCCCAAACTCTTACCTGAATGGACCTAATGGAGTAAAGGCTTACTTATGTATCTTCATTGTTGTGACAAGTTGGTGTGGTTTAGGGAGGAGTCTTAAGTTCAGAGCCTTTTTAAAGAATCTCAAGGTTATTCACAGTGTGGTTTGTGTTTGCTTGGCAAAGTTGAGACTAAAATTAAGGATGTGATCCTCAAGCAGACCACAGGGTGGCTCTGTGCCAGAACCCTAAACCTTCATCTTTACCCAAGCTTCAAGGCAGGGTTGGTTCTAGGACTGCAGTCCCCAACCCCTGGGCCATGTGACGGTATCATGTACCGGTATCAGTCCATGGCCTGTAGGAACCAGGCTGCACAGCGGGAGGTGAGTGGTGAGCAGGGGAGCAAGTGAGCAAGCAAAGCTTCATCTATATTTACAGCCACTCCCCATCGCTTACATCACCGTATAAGCTCTGCCTCTTGTCAGATCATCAGCAGCATTAGATTCTTACAGGGGTGTGAACCCTACTGTAAACTGTGCATGTGAGGGATCTAGGTTGCTTGCTCCTTGTGAGAATCTAATGCCTGATGATCTGAGGTAGAGCTGAGGCAGTGATGCTAGCGCTGGGGAGCAGCTGCAAATGCAGATTATCATTAGGAGAGAGGTTTGACTGCACAGTATATGTAATGCACTTTAATCATCCCCAAACCATCCCCCTACCCCCGATCCATGAAAAAATTGTCTTCCATGAAACTGGTCCCTGGTGCCAAAAAGGTTGGGGACTGCTGTTCTAGGAAATTCTGCATGAGCCACAGAGAACCAGGCAGCCCACATCAATCACAACCACTGGAAAAAAGAACTATTGCAGTGTTGAGGTGGTAACATCATTTCTTTATATTATATGCAGCATTTTATAATCCTATCATTGCTTTACAGGGTAAGAATATTGTACTGTCTCCTTAAGATGTCTGTATAAATGCTAGTACCACAGTGCTTGTGCTTAGGTGGCATACTGTAGAGACAGATGTTAATTCCAAACATCTGAATTCCACAGGTTTTGAGTTAGTGAATTTTATCATAGTGCAGCTGCTGCTGCTGCTTTTTTTTTTTAATATTTGGTCTTGTTTTCAATGAAAGTTCAGAGGTAGATGTGTATGACTTTCAAAATATCTTTCAAAGTGGACTGGGTAACAGTGTGGTATATATTGGAAATTAAGTTGAATTTTTCTGCATGGAAAATTAATTCTGCCAACCACTGAGTCCTTGCTGTCTGTCCATTCTTTAAGGGTATAAAAGGCCTTTCTTAGCTCTTAACTCTTATTTTTGGGGGTAATGTTTATCTTTGTAAATGTTTGGAAATATAGCTTATACCATAGACGCCACAGGTGACACTAAATATGGTTCTAAATCATGGCCATTCCTGACATTTTTATGTACTTGATGTTAAATTCATTGTTCAACAGTACTTTTCAACTGGGAGGTGTTGATTCATTTGTAAATATTTAAAACAACAATCCTTGCTCCTCCACTAAAATCAACTCCTTATAGAATCAGATGTTGGATACAAACTGGGTTAGATCTAGGCTGCATCTAGTTTATCAGTCATGTGTGTAACCAATGTACAGAGCAATCAAAATAAACTTTGTTTGAAAAGCTCAGGTAAGATTTTCTATATTTCTAGATCAATCTAATATTGCTGTTACTGTACAAAGACTATTATTCAAAAGAATTGGACAGTAAAATACATAGCTTCATTTTAAATTGGGACATCTGTCCATTCAGAATTTTTTTGCTGAAACCTAGATGCATACCAAAAATAGTTGAATAGAAGGTAGGATTCTGGAATCCTTCTGTGATATTGCACTAAAAATTCCTATCTTTGTAGACAACTTGGGCCTTTAAAAAAAATTCCTGCTTGTCTTCATTTTTTTTTTGGTCTATTTTTCCCCTATCTGTAAAGGAAGAATATTTTCTTCGTCTTGGAAGGGAAGAAATTCCAGCAAGATTTGAAATGCAGCATAAGAGCTGTTTTTGTTATTTGGTATTGGAATAACTTGGTCAAGTACAGTCATCCATTCTTAACCCACTTAGAAAGTGGGAAAAGCAATTGCTTCTTTTGACATCTCTTTCTGCATTAATATTTACCTTGTTCTTACTTGCTTTCAGGTGTGATATATGACATTAAACCTTGCTTTTGGTCATTTTTCCAGATTTTCCTTATAGAAAAACGTCCAACAGTTGCCCGCAACATTACCTCAAGCTGATGATTTTAGAAAAATATGTAAATTTTTCTGAAGGCTAATTTATTTTGACACCAGGCTTTTCTAAATGTAAGCTTTACCAAACATGCGTATAGTCCTAACATAAATTTGGATGGACATCAAACTGCCCACATATGCAAGTAATATTTTGTTCTGCTCTCACTAGATGTAATGTTTAAAAAGTATACCTTGAGGGGAAATAAACTCCCCTTATTTCTGCATTATTCTAAATTAGCATTTAGCAGCATCAGTTATGCCTTTTTGGGAAGCTGTATTGAGTCAACTATTGAGAAAATCCTGAGACAGCTGGTGTTGGAGCAGTATGCAGAGACCAAATGTAATATAAGGTGTTTTCTACATCATACTGGTTTAGAAGAATCTCCCATGAGGGTTTTGCTTGGTGCCATTTTGTCTTTTTAATGGCCTAGCCCTAGACACCTCCCAAAGGCCTGCTTGCTTTGTTGGACTCAGAACAAAAGTCATAAGAGAATTGAGCCCTGGAAACCAGGATCAGACCACTGCTAATGATAGGCTGTGTGGAATGTGCTCTTCATTTACATTGGATGCTCTCTGGTCAGGAAATGATTTACCTTCTTTCATAACCTTGGTCAGTTTTAATCAATGCATAGAAGACCAGACTTAAAGTTAAGATCCTTTGGTCAAATCCTTTTAGGCAAGGAAGAGCTAAAAATACTCTCTGCTTTTACTTTTCATTGCATCACAGAAAGCACAAAATCAGACTTTTGCCTTATGTTTTAACAGTCTTCTGTTTCTGCAGGACACCTTGAATGCTCATGCAGATAACCTTTTATGAAGGTTTTTTGGGGAAGTTATTTTACATTTACCTCGGTTCTTAGGAAGGAAATGAGCAAGTCTCTTATTTTGGCTATTCTCTGTAAGTAATGGAATTTAAAAGGAAGAAGTAGGTGCCTGCAGCTTACTGTATGGGGTTGCTGCCTTGTTCTGAATCTGAACAGGGTTCCGCTGGAAATCTAGGTCTTCCTGGGATGACACTGCTGTGTGTTCTTTCTGAGCTACTGCAGAGAACAAGCCATAACAAAGAGTGATGTGTTCTTGGACAAATTGTTTCCTCCTCTGTAAAATGCAGATGAAACTATTCGCTTTCCATGGATGTTACAAGGATTGTATGAGATGTAAAAGGACTTTAATAGTTCCTAGAACTTAGTGTCTGCCCAATATATATTATTTTCCTTTATTGAAACGTAAGGTGGGGGGGTTTGGGGGAGATGTTGGTGAAAGGATACAAAATTTCATTTAGGAGGAGTAAGTTCCAGAGCTTGATTGTACAACATGGTGACTGTAGTTAATAACAGTGTGTTGCATACTTTAATATTGCTGGGAGAGTAGATTTTAGCATTCTCACCACAAAAAAATGTATGTGAAGTAATGCATATATTAGTTAGGTTGATACAGCCATTCCACCATGTATGCGTATTTCAAAACATCGTGTACATCATAAAAACAATTTTTATTTGTTAATTAAAAGAAAAATAATAATAAGGAAAAATATATGAGGATCTAACATGCTAGGAGATTCAATAAAAGTGGAGATGGAAGTAGAATGTGTTCCATGTTTTTAGTTTAATGATAAACAAGAAAGTTTGTTAGCATGTGCACATAAACTTGGAGTACAGTGGCCACAAATGTGAAGTGTTTACTTTTGCTTGTGCTTTCCTGTTAGCATTTGCTTATGGAAAATCGGATGATGCTTGTGTCAGATTGGCACATGATGGAAGCAAGATTGTTTTGATTTGGAGTATTTTTTAAAGTTTTGTTTTTCAAAGGAATATAATGCAGCAATTTATGGAAGGTTGCATAGGTATCTGTAACAGCCACATGTACAGAGGGGAGAGGAACCCTATGGTGCCTGAAATAAAGCACACCAGTGTTTTCTCCTGTTGCTCTGTGGAAAGCCATCATGTGCTGGCAACAAATTGGGTTTTTCTTGTAATATGCATATGCTTGATATTTAACATCAGAGAGATTTTAAACTGAAGGATTAAAGATTTCTTCCCAGTGTCAACTTGTTTTGGGTGACGAAAAAACAAAAAAAAGAAAAAAAATTTCTTCCTAGCCCTCTCTCTGGTAACAGACAGAGCAACTCTTTATTTGCCACTCTCTAGTGCAGCTGCCATTCCTGCCCCTCAGCATGGTCTGCAAGGTTGCTGGCCGGTTGTTAGTGGACCCCAGGTATCCTGCTTGTCTCTCCGGAGGGTGTTGCCTGATCACCTGCAGGGAAGCCCTGGCTGAACCTCCCCCTGTCCTGCCATCCCACCCTCCTACAGAGGAGGCATAAATGAAGTCCACAGTAATGCCTCCTCCCTCCTCCTTGGCACTTCCAACTTTCCAGCATAAACATGAGGTAGAACACAGTTTGTACTGTTGGTAAGTACAACACTCCACAGGATTGGTTTCCATTTAAATTTAGAATTTTAAAAACCATTGGATTGATTTCTCCAGTAGAATTGCTTCATTTCAGGGTATCGTGTCATGTTGTATAGTGCAGTTGGATCCCAACTCTACTCCTTGTTACCTGTGTGATCTTGGGCAAGTTACTTACCCTCTCTGTGCCTCAGCTTCCTTGTCTGTAAATTGAGGACTTAGAACCCGTTTGATAGGGTTGTCGTAAGGGTGAAACGAGAGAATATATGTAAGGTGTACAGTGCCTGGCACATCCTGGGCTTCAGTCAACTTGTCACTACCGTGATGACGTTTATACTGTGAGACAGCTTCTCTGACTAGATGCCGGGAACAAAAGGAGGGCTGTTTTGTTTTCATAGAAGATCCTATGTGATCATACCTTTTGCGCTGTAGACGCCCTTTAAGTAGGACTTTGTGTTGAATTATGAGCCTTGACCAGAAACGGGCGGGGACCAAAAAAGGCCTGCTTGTAAGATTGTAAGCTGGTAAGATTTGAATGTATTATCTTTTTTTATTTATTTTTCCCCTTTGAAGCATGTGATCAGTTGTTAGTCTTTGTGTTGTGTTGCATTTTCATTTGTAGATTTTTAGTGGAAATGGGAAATAATAGCATCTACTAAATGATCCATTAGAACCTGTTTCTTTCCTTTTTTAAAAAACTGCCTTATTGAGATATAAATTCATATACCATACAGCTCACCCATTTAGAGTTTATAATTCAGTGGTTTTTGGTATATTACATTAATAATTTTTAAAATATTGTGAAATATATGTAACAAGTTTTACCCTTTTAACTGTTTTTTTTTTAATTTTTAATTTTTTAATTTTTTGTAGAGATAGGGTCTCACTGTGTTGCCCAAGCTGGTCACAAACCATTATAATTTTTTTTTTCTTTTTTTTTCTTTTGAGACAGGGTCTTGAGGGCAGTGGCATCATCACAGCTCACTGCAACCTCTAACTCCTGGGCTGGAGCAACCTTCCTGCCTCAGCCTCCCAAGAAGCTGGGCCATGACACCCGGCTAATTTTTCTGTTTTTTGTAGAGACAGAGTCTTGCTCTTACTCAGGCTGGTCTCGAACTCCTGGCCTCAAGTGATCCTCCTGCCTCAGCCTCCCAAAGTGCTGGGATTAAAGGCGTGAGCCGCCATGTCCAGGCTTTTTTTTTTAATGCCCTGGAAGTGCTAATGACCATTTTAACTGTTTTTAAGTGTACAATTCGATGACATTAATTACATTCACAATATTGTGCAACCATCCCCACTATTTATTTCCAGAATTTTTTCATCACCCCAAACAGAAACTTTGTAACCATCAAGCAGTAACTCCCCATCCCCGTCCCCTCAGCCCCTTGGCGACCTCTGATCTGTCTGTCTCTAAGAATCTGTCATTTTATGAGCTGTTTCTTTTTGAGCACCTCATTGTTACCTTGAGATTTTAATCTGTTAAAACTGTTGATATTTTGGAATCACCTGGAGCATTTTTCTTTTGTGATTGTATCGCTATCTTATGTTTAGGTCACTTCTTGGGCACAGAAACG
The DNA here is from genome assembly GCA_023783475.1 of Daubentonia madagascariensis. Lineage (NCBI taxonomy): Eukaryota > Metazoa > Chordata > Mammalia > Primates > Daubentoniidae > Daubentonia > Daubentonia madagascariensis. Next base: position 9,354,965 of record JAKFHU010002332.1, on the reverse strand, counting down.
TTAAGATACATAGATTGTACTTGTGCAGCTGTCTCAACTGAGGTGCCCTAGAAGTGAGAGAGCAGGGGCCTGAGGGAAAGAGCAGAGGCCTCGGGGTGGGTCTGCCGGGTTCATGTCACACCAGGGTGGAACGTGTGTCCTTTCTGAAGCTCGGTTTCTACATCTGTGAAATGGAGGTAATAAATCTCCACCCTGTCGGGCAACACCATTGGTAAGGCTGCCTAGCGTAGACTGTGGCATGCGGTGGCGAGTGTGCAGAGAGTGTAATGGTTACTGTGACTTAAGCCACCGTGAACTTCAGGAGAACCGCATCAATCTGTTTTTTTCATTTTATTATAGAGCAGTGGCAGAGAAATAAAGTGGGCCGTGTGTACTTGCCTGAGTGCCCTTGGGCGGCAGTTCTGTGTTGACAGGGGCAAAGAGGCACGAATGTATGATGCCAGTAAAATCTTTTTTTACACAGAATGGCAACTGAGAAATCTCTTACGAAGACACTTCGTAATGTTCTTTGTATCTTAAGTTTAAAGGTCTGGCTGTGAAGTTGGGTTATGAATGAGAAGAAAAATACCTGCCTCATGCGTGCGCTGGGCTCACGTGCATCGAGAGCTGTGATGCTGGGTGTGGCTTGTGAGGCGGCAGAGCGGAGCAGTCCTCTCTGTCTGCCTGTGCCCTTCACATCCCTTTCCCCGGGGAGGCCAGAACCGCGGGCAGGCTGGAGGCACATTACTAGCAGTGGCGACTGGGGGACCCTTCTTTCCTGTTGGCTGGCTTTCCCAATAACTTGTCGTAGTTATCCTTTAATTTTATATTAGTCGTGCTTGAGTAAAGGAGTAACACAAATCTTTTTAAATATGATGTCCTCTGTCCCTTAGCTTTTACCAAAAATGGATTTTGAACCCTGGATAGGGAGCGTAACTCGCCATAAACTGGCTCATCGTGGACTGTGGTGCTGTTGTGCATATTACTCTTTAATCCCAAAGTGCCTAATAAGCCTTTTAATAAAAATGGAGTCCGTTTTCAGCCTCTTCCAGATTGTGCTGATTTTGGAGTCAGGTGCCATGGAAGTAAAATCATAGCACTGTAATGCTTAGAGCAGCCTCCCAGATTCCAGAAGGCTTGAAGCCAGTTTTTCCCTAGTTTACAAAGTATATTTTTCCCTAATACACAAGGTGTATTTTATTCTCCCGTACTTTAACCAGAGCCCTTTATTTTGCCTCAGAGTCTCATTCATTTCATTTTTGGTCCCCCAAGTTACTGTGATAAAAAGGATCTCCAAGAATTGGCTTGGTTTGATTGCCCTGAAAGTTCTTTAGTGCACTGATTTTCATAAAAGTATTATAAAAGACAGGTGAGGCTGGGGCACATTTAATTATTCTTAAGCCTTCAGTCTGGTTTTTTAAGACTGGGAACTAGTGCTTGTTTCTACGACTTCTTCAGAGAAGGGAGTGCTTGCCTCAAGTTGATATTGCCTTGTCTAATTTCTACCTTGCCATCTTGATTGCCAAAAGATTTATCAGGTAAGCTGCTTCTGTGGCTTCATCAAAAGGCTGCTTTTTAAAGAAACCTTTAAGGGCACCCCCTCAGCATCCTCTGTTTGACACGCTTGCCCTGCTGGCACTGCAGGGGCTGTCCACGTGCTGAGCTACTCTAGTCTTGTGTTTGCTCTGGTTACTTTAAAGTACATTTTCCTCTGGCTTAATAACTTGTTTATCATTATGATAAAAAAGTAATTTGTTGAAGTAAAAAAAAAAAAATCAATCAACCCCTGGATGTCTATTTAAGCAGCTTGCCTCCTCCATGGTAGGGTATTGTATTAGTGTCCTGTGGCCGCTGTAACAAATTACTGCAAGCTTGGTGGCTTAAAACACCAGGTGTTTTATGTGAGTAAATTTATGGGAATAAATCTCTCACAGTTCTGGAGGCCAGAAGTTCCAAATCAAGTTAGCAGCAGAGCCAGCTCCCTCCAGAGGCTCTGGTGAAGAATCTGCTCCTTGTCTCCTCTAGCTACTGGTGGCTGCTGGCATTCCTTGACCTGCAGCCGTGTCGCTCCAGTCTGCCCCCATGATCACATTGCCACTGCCTCCCTTGTGTGTGTGTCCTTGCCCTCTCTGCCTCTCTCTTACAAGGTACCTGTGATGGCATCGAGGGCCCACATACATAATCCAGGTTAATCTCCTGTCTCAGGGTCCTTAATTTAATAACATCTACTAAAACCCTTTTTCCAAATAAGAAGCAACATTCATAGGTTCTGGGGAATAGAATGTGGACATATCTTTTTGGAGGCCCCAGTCAGCCCACTGTAGGCATGTTAGTAGTAAAGTCAGCATTCTTAGGTATTCCTAGCCTTGGATTGGTCCTGGCCAGGAACAAGTGGGCAATAGTTATTTCCAAGACTATTTAGCGTTTAATTTGTATTTTCAAGGGTTAGCAGCATACTCTAAGAAATTGAGACTACTACCATATAGCTTGTTAAATACCTTCTGCTGTGCAGAGTATGTCACCTGCATTGACTATAATTTCTGATGGCAACCCTCCCCAGTTAGGGGACAATGTCCCCATTTTAAAGCTGAGACATCTGCCTGGGGCCCCAGGAGTAGCAGAGGCAGGGATAACCCAGGAGTGTCTTCAACTGAGAGTGTGTTCTTCTTGCATAGCACACAGTCTTTTAAAGGGACACTGCTACAGTTGGTTGCAAAATTTTTAAAGAGACAATATTAGTATCTCTGAAAGATTTATTTTTCTGTTTGGCCTGAGCAGTGATTCTAAAAAACGTTGACTTTGACCATTGGATTGTGTGGGGCTAGTTTCCTCTGACACTTTACAGTCTTGTTTTACAGGTTGCCTTTGTATAATGCTTAGTTTAACATTTTTATTTGATGTAATTTGATATGGTTCATTAGGTGGTGACTGTTTAAATGAGCTGCTGGTTTTCTTTTTTCTTTCTGTTTTTGCCCTTGTTTCTAGTGTTGTATCTGTTTAAGAATGGACACGAGTTGGCTTCAGGACAAATGTTGGGTAACGCTCTATTTGTCAAAACAGCAAGCGGCTAGATTGAAAACTATACCCCCCCCACCTGAGTGAAATTAAAATAACTGGTGCCACAGTCACTCCTTTCTCGCCAGTGGTTACCCTTATTTTACACAGGAGCTTTAGTGAGCAAAATAAATGAGCTTATTTTGTGAGAAATGTCTGCATGCTTCCTACCCTGGATGATAAAATTAGTTTTTTATAGCACATAAATATGTATAATGATGAACCCTTGCATACAAGGTTCTTATGAAGTGCTTTTACTGCTGTGCCCTGAAGGAAATACCAAAACCATTTGCAAGTACAGTAGAGCCGGTAGTCGTTAAAGGTTTCAGTTTTCCATTAGAAGGCTTGGGACTTGGGGTGAGCTACAAATTAATTCACTGTTCACATTGTGTTGAGATTAGATTTTACTGAACATTTCTGTATCTCAGTCGTCAGTGGTATGAGAGGGGTGCAAATTTACTTGGAAATCTCTTTTTTGAGAAAAAGCAGAAGTGTAGTCTTGATGGAAGCAGAAAGCAGATGGATGAATGCAAATTTTTACTTGGGGAGTAAAATACTAGGTTTTTAGGAAGAAGGGTAAAGAGTTTGGGGGCTTGAGGTTTTTCCTTTTGCTAGGGAGAGAGACCAGAATAAACACTGTTCTTCTTTATTAAGACATGTCTTGATATTAGAAGTCTTTCTAGATTATTCAGGCCTGTGTGCATTTGTACAAATCTGACATTACATAAAACGAGCCCCTGTATTCATACACCTCTGATGTCTCTCTTAACCCTGCAATATGGTGGATCACTAGTTTTCCTGATGGTGATCACAGTGTGCAGGTGTGGCTGGAAAGCCTGATGCCCACGTAGCAGCTTGTTTTGATGCAGGAAGGTTGTCCTTTTGATCTCTGGCCACACGGCTCTCTCTTCACTGCCTGTTGTTCCCATTGCCTTGAAAATTCACCCCACCCAAAGTTCTTTCTCAGACATCAACCTCATTTCTTGTATCTGGGCTCTGCGTCATCACATGAAGCTATAATTTAATCATCCCTTAGAGTATTACAAAAAAAATGTTTCTGGGATCTTGTATCCTGAGCTCTTAGCTTCACTCATATACACTAGGGGCTTGGCTAGTGATTTAGGATGAAAATCCTTGTATCTAGCTGCTCCTGCTAGAGGACTCTGGCCTCACCATTTCACACAGAGGCTTTGGAAATAGCTCAGGTTAAAAGCCAGATGGAGAGGGGTTCCCAGCAGAGAGAAAGCAGGGCTTGCTTGTGTAGGGCTAGTAGTGGGAAGCTTAGAGTCTGAGTCCTGTCTCTGCCCACATGGTGGCCAAGGGCAGGTCACTGAACTTGGAAAAACCTGCTTCCTCATTCCTTGTATAGTGGGACCCATAACTTCCCTGCCTGTCCTCCAGACATGAGAGGGATCAAATGAAGCTGAACAGGCAATAGTAAATATTGTTATTTTAGTCAGGAACTTTGTACGTTAAAAATTTTTTTTTTCTGATTAAAACAAACAAAAAAAGCCCCATTCATAATTCTTCATCCAAAAAGAGAAAAAGCTGTCATTTTAGTGAATTTCCTACTTGTCTGTGTTCTGGATCTATTTCATTTACTAATTGAGATCAGTGTTCCTCATTTACTGTTTGAGATTATACTAGTTATAAAATTTTTTTTTTTTTAAGAGACAAATTCTCTCTCTGTCATCCAGGCTGGAGTGCAGTGGCACAATCATAGCTCATGGCAGCCATGAACTCCTGGGCCCAAGTGATCCTCCTGCCTCAGCCTCCCAAGTAGCAGGGACTACAGGTGTGTACCACCACACCTGGCTGGTTTTTTTTTTTTTTTTTGGTAGAGATAAGGTCTCGATAAGTTGCCCGGGCTGGTCTCAAACTTCCTTGCCTCAAGTGATCCTCCCACCTCAATATCCCAAAGGGCTGGGATTACAGGTGTCAGCCACCACACCCAGCACTACTTATATAATTTTATAACTTTAAAAAAATACCAAGTCATGGTGGCATGCACCTGTAATCCCAGCTACTCAGGAGGCTAAGGTGGGAGGATCACTTGAGGCCAGGAGTTCAAGTCCAGCCTGGGCAACATAGCAAGACCCCATCTCAATTTGAAAAAAAAAAATACAATACGGAATTTTTAAAAGACATTAAAACTCTAGTGGTCAGCATCATGTAGGTGGACTTCAGTGGTCTGTCAGGTAGACCTGTGGTGGTTTACCTACAGCCTTCTTTGATGGTTGGGCCTCTTGTCAGTGTGCACTGCTCTCACGTCAGCCCTGGGCATGACTGTTTTTTGCTAACTACTAAAGTAGCCATCATCACACCTCTCTGATTCACTTTCTTCTTCTGCCATCAATTATAGTACTGGACAGGCTGCTGCTTTGGGAGCAAAATTAGATATTTTCTTTTCATTTCTGAATAAAACCAGTGATTTCCTATATAGATTTAAAATGCAGAATTTTAAAGAACTGTAATGATCTTTTCGGTTCCCAGAGGTTTGAGCCTCCATGCAGAGCATTCCTGAATCACCTTTAGGACAGCTTGTATGCATTTTTGAATATCACATTTTATTTTCTTGAGCATAGCTGCATAAAATGGGTTAATACCGGCATTGTTTTGCAATTCTTTTATATACACTACACAACTAGGGAATAGTTCAGATATGCCATAGTCCAAGGCAAGCCATTGTGTCATCAAAGAATAACCTTTGATCTTAGTACACTTGTACTTCTTAGAGCAGCCTCGTATGTTTTGTGGTTGCAGAATCTGTGTCTGAAGCTTCTTGGTAAGGTTGGAGAATTTTGATAAGATCAGAGATGTCTGATTCTTTGTTTTGTGTGCATTACTCTTTTAAGTGTTTGTCAGTCTCCCGTGCTGCATTGGTGGCTAAAACTTAATTTGTGGCCAGTTCACAGAAACAGGTTGAGCTTTTGCTAATGAGCTGCCAAGAGAATAGTTTGAGTAATCTTTTTTTTCTTCTTCTTAAAAATGAGAACGGCAGCTGTCAGCAGTAATTTCCTCCAATTTATCACTTGCAGAGAATCTAGTTGCTTGCCACAGTTTGATCTCTTGGTGTCAGCCTGGTAGAAGGCTTATGTTATTGCCTCTTGGATTTCGAGGTAGTCCTTGGTATGTGCTTTAATAGTTTTGTGTTTTTCTCAGTCAAAAACATTGAATATAAACAAATCATTAAGACAAATACATTTTGGAGAAGTTGACAAAAATCATTATTATCCAGCTGATAACTGAATCATCTTTAATGGTAATTAACAATACAACATTGAACATATTGTTTTCCTGTTAACTCAGTGATTTTCAGTCCAGAGTTTCTGAGTCAGTAGGTCTTGGATGGGGCCCAGGAATTTGCGTTTCTAGCAAGTTCCCAGGTGATGCTGATGCAGCTGGTGGAGAGTCACATTTTGATAAGGGCTTAAGGTTCCATGCTGCTGAGTTGTGTATCTGAAGTGAAATTCTTCGGTGACTAGCAGGCCTTAGACAGTCTAGGACACAGTGTCATACATCCCTGGTCACAAAGAAGTTTGGAGGGTGGCTTTTTGTGAGTGCCACACAGCAGATGGGTAACAGAGATGGGATGGCTCTTTGGAGATAAAGGCATTGCATAGCCTATGCTGCGTAGCCTATTGAGAGACTCAGCTGAAGTTACCCAGTGTGCTGAGCAAAAGACCCTGGAGTATGTTGTGCTTCACCCTTGAATCTTCCCAGACTTGTTTGAAAGCCAGGATGACCAGCATTGCCGGTAGTATACTCTTAGAATGTGTGTGTGTGTGTATATATAAAAAAATAAAATTGACAAATTCCACAAAGGGTAAAATTTGTTTTATGGCATCTAGAATGTGAACTTGAGTTACACAGTTTCTTAGGATAGAATTCTGGTGTAAAATTGGCCATTGTATCAAATGGGAATTTCAGTTTTAGTCTTTGATAGAGTTAATGCCAATCCTTTTAGAAAATAAGTGGGAAAATAGTATTTCATCAGAAAGCTTTCAGAAATGTGGCGGAACTCCTGCGCACAGTCTTGAAGGTCTTTATCCTATTACAGCCATCTCAAGTTTTCACTAAATTAGAAAGAACATTTCACGCAAGTGTTAGTCCAAGTGTCTTTTTGATATCCGCAGATGAAAGTCCTTCTGGGAGAGATTGTTCTTCAATACAATGCACAGTTATGGAACATCGTTTCATGTATTTATCAGCATTTCTGCTTGCCCAATGCATTTCTTTGTGTATGTTAAGATGAAAACTGTCAAGTTAGATGCTCCATGTATGAAGTATTTTATCAAATCATTCCAGGGAGTCAGTGCAGGCCCTTTGACAGCCAGTTTGGATGAGGCATGCATGCAATGAAATGTTTTAATTTTACTTTGAAAGGGCAGGGATGTTACCAGAGCAATGGCTTCCAAACAGCATGGCATAAGGAGGGTGGGAGGCCGTTGGGAGGGTTTACTTTGGTTCAGTTCTGCAGACGCTCAGCTATGCTTTTAGTCAGTTTCACAATTGCGTAGCTCTCTCCGGAGCTGCGGTCTGTCATATCACACACACAGTTGGTTTTCATGTTCTTCCAAGGTTTGGGGCTGTCCAGCCCTCTCTAAACCCCAGACATTGAAGGTGGTGGAGGTATAAGGGAAGAGTGAGAAGTGCTATTAATAATTCATTTGAAAGAGATTTCTATTTAAAGTACTATTGAGTAAGCAAACAAGATGGTGTAGGATTGACTAAATAAAAAAATCTTTTGAGTATTTTAGCTGAAAATGAATTTTTACTTATTTTAATCAGAGATAATATTTAGAATCAGATGAAATATTAGAGAACAAATAGCCTATATATTGCCTGACAAAAGATAATTTTCAAAAAAAGTTTTAAAACATCTACATGGTAAGAGAAATTGGAGAAACCCCCTTTTTCAAGTATGATCCTTTCTTGTATTTATTGGACAATAGGTTTTCTAAATTGGTTATTGAGGTCCCATGACTTCAGCAGTAAAAACAATTTTAAAAGAAATAAAGTAATTGCAGATTCAAACGTGGGGTTTTACTTTATATCCCTCTCCCTCACAGCCAGGTAAGATGGTACACAGGACATACAAGATTAATTCAAATGGCATTTTCAGTTGGCTTTTTCTAAGAAAGTCTCCAGTTATTTCCCCTGGGTATCTCAGTTCCAGTAGCCTTTAAAGTTTAAAAATAAAGTGAAAGGAATTTTGAAAAGCAAAGCTCAGAGTTTCCCCAAAGCCACGGTTTTTTTGGGGGGGGGGGGGGAGCTATTTTTTATTCTTGGTTTAATGACATAAATATTTTACAAAGATATAATCATAGTATAAAATTTTGTATTTTTTAAAAACTTAAAATTATATCACAAGTTATTCATGTTTTGAAGTTTTCATAGTTATTTTGATTGTTTAATATTATATTGAAATTCTGAGCTATAGTTTACTGACTCCCACATGTTATTGAATCTTGAGGTTGATTTTGATTATTGGTATATTTGACAGTAGAGCAGTGAATATACTGTTGATTCAACTTCTGTTCTTCTCTTAAAGTTAGGGTAAAAATTTTAATTATTTTTATGGTGCTTGTTATTATTAACTTCTAAATTAAGTTTTTTAAAATTTCTTTTTTAGAATTGGGAGACTATCTCTAAATTTACTAAATGAAGAATTGAAAATTATATGCAGCTTCCTAACCCAGGAATAACTTTTCAGGTTCTGGTAGCCAGTAGTAATGACAGCTAGAGAACCTACTATGCTAGGTGCTTTACGTATCTTATTGTCTTCTGGCATTGCAGATAGTATTGATTAAATTGGGTAAAATGGCTAAAAAAACCAGAATAGTACACTTGAGCTTAAATTAGTGAACTAAAAATAAATTTGGTTCCTTAGCCATAGCATTTGGTTTATTAAATTGTAGGCCAGACAACAAATTCTCAAACCACAGAGTACCAGGACTTCGTTTTTTTCTGACATTTAACAGAACAGTGTTGTTCATGCTGGTGGTTCCATTTGTAAACTAGCTCATGCCCTGCTTGGCTTTTGAATGCCTGGTAATAATGTGCCTTAATTGCAGATCAGTGAAGCCAAACTAATTGCTTGTTGGGCACTTGGATTGCCTTTTTAATTTGCTGTATAATGTAGTCTCTACCAGAAATGCACAATATATTGTTATCTAAGTAAAACTCATTAAAATCATCTTACAAATAGCAGAATGCCTCATATTTTGTCCATAATCTTGCAAATAAAAGAAAATTGAATGGCATTACAGAGAGTTGTAATTTACAAGTGCTATTTAAAAAGTGCCTTTGTATCCATTTTGGAAGATATACATAAAATGACTGCTATGGTTTATATTAGTGTGATAGTTATTTTTTTAAACCAAGGATTATTTTGCCTTGTGCTTTTATTATGTTTTAAATGATAATAATGATAGGGGCTTTTGAGACAGTCACTTATTTCAGACTGTGTAGTTCACCCAAAGAGATTAGCATTCATCCAGGGACTTTGCATTTCATTGAAAAAGAAGAAACCTATGCTGTTATTCTCAGCTCACTAACACCAGTCGTAAGGGTTACCTTTGTAGTTTGTGGAAACACTTTTTCGTAGATTGGTAAAATGGTTAATACTTGTTTTCTTTCAGTTACCTTGGACTAACTTAACAAGGCAGCTCTGCACAGGACTTTCTTTTGACTCTTTGATTACTATTTTCATTCATTTAGCTAATATTTATTGAGTAGCTACTGAGTGCCAGGAACTGTTGTAGGTGTTAGGGATACCAGTTTGTTTGTTTGTTTTTCTACTTATGATAAATATTTGGGCCCAGAGAAGAATCTCTGAAATGAATTTCAGAGCTTTAGAAATGATTTTAGAAATAGAATAATATAATCAAGGAGCTTCTACTAAAAAATTTGATAAATGCCTATATAGGCTTTTTTAAAGAAATTAATCCATTACCTGTTTGTTTTTGTAGGTTATTTCTTATGAGGGTCATGGATATCCCCTATCTAAACTTGGAAGGACCAGACTGTAAGTAAATTTTTATTTTCTTATTGCATCTGTACATTTAAGTATGTGGTCTGGAAGGAATAACTAGAAAAGTATTACTAAAAAAAGAACTTTTTTCACTTAAATATGGGCAGTGATTTTCTGGTTGTTATGAAAACTATGCTTAAGTTAGTGGGACCCTTGGGCCTTCATTAGCCATCTCCTTAAATACATTTTTTATTTTATTCATTAATTGAATTTTTTAAAAAAACTTTTCTTTATTATTTCACTTTCACTCAGAACTCTAACTTCATTATTTTCTATAAATATTTATAATAGATTTTAAGATATATTAGCTGTCAGTAACTTGGTAAAATTTCTATTTTCCAGTTACTTGAGTATGTATATATTTAAATTTAGTAGGTTGATTTTTTTTTTTCTTTTAAAAATCTTGGAAGGCCAATGTATTTGGGAGACAATTGCTTCTTTTTCTCTTCTGTTTAATCTGTTTTTGTTGCCCTTTTTCTGTCCTTGGTTTATTTGCCTTAATACATGTCATTGGCATGTAGAAATGGGTGAACTATACTTGGTGATGATAATTGTCGCAGTGATAGTTCGAGGACATACTGTTGGCTTGCCCTCCATATTAGACTTACATTTTAGTCTGTCATTCTCACAAGAATTCTGTAAGCTAAATATTGCCATTTATAGCGAAGAGTGGTTAGAGTGGTTAGGTCTCTTGCTTAGAGTTGCACAGCTAAGTGGTGGGTGTGGGATTAGAAGACAAGATTGTGACTCAGGAGTGCCTCTACTTAAAAACAATTAGTCCATTTAATTTGGACAGTGCTTTTTTTTTTTTTTAAACTAAATAAACATGTAGAAAGATTGAAAGGAGAAAGATAAATGTTTAGTGAAACTTCTTGAACAGAGCAGCCTTTTTTTTCCTTTTAAATAATTTGCACAGGAACTTCATAAGAAGAGATGTTTTTGCATAGAATTGCTAGGGTTCAAATTCTTGTGCGTTCTATGCTGCAGTCCCCAACCCCCGGGCTGAGGACCAGTACCAATCCATGGCCTGTTAGGGACTGGGCCACAGAGCTCCGCCACCCACCCCCCACTCCTACCTCCCTACCCCCGTCTGTGGAAAAATTGTCTTTCACGAAACTTAGGAAAGGGGGCTACGAACAGCAGGAGAGCAGGCAAGTGAGCAAAGCTTCATCTGTATTTTCAGCCGCTCCCCATCACTTGCATCACTGCTGGAGCTCTGCCTGCCCCCTAGTCACTGGTGCCAAAAAGGTTGGGGACCACTGCAAATTATCAGAACCTGAGGTCTGGATTACGACAGCAGAATCCTACCAATCCTAAGAAGTTTAGGAGTTGTTAGTTTCATCAGAGAATCACTGGTTTACTTGATCACTTTTCACCTATGAACATAACATCAAAAATTTGTCTTGTAGTGCAACCTAAACGTGACCATGTTCTCCATGTGACATTCCCCAAAGAATGGAAAACCAGTGACCTTTACCAACTTTTCAGTGCCTTTGGTAAGTAAATCGTAAGTACAGGTTACTTTTCAGGGTTTTGCTATTCTTTTGGTATAGGTGGTCAGAGGTAAATAGCTTTAGCTCGAGCATAAAAGAATGTTAATATTCAAAGTTTCGATTTCATGGAATTTTTTTGGTTTAGGATTCTGCTATCTTTGTGCTAATATGATCTGAGGAACTTTTAATAGTACCTCACCATGAAATGCTATTAGTTCATGGAAAGCAAGGTACCATTACTTTAACTGCCCTTAGTAATAATCAGGGAAAATAATCCTAGGCTGAGAATAAATCATTTTTAAGATTAAATTCAGAGAAAATGTGTATTTCATAAGGACAGGTGGTCTCTGCTTGAGATTGAATAATCAAAACAACAAACAGATGTTGGAGCAGATCAAGATTTGTGGTACAGGTGAGATAGGGCAGTTCTCTCCCCTTTTGATCAGGGTACACGATTTGGTTAATCTGAGCAGTCTTCTGGTTAGGAGTTTTTAAAGACCATTCTGATTGTAAGCCTGCAGCAGTGCCTCTTTATTTTAACAAATGAAGTATTTAAACTATTCTCCTTGGAAATTCTTGGATTAAGTGAAGGCAACAAAAACCTAAATGTCTAATAATAAGAATGGTTAGTAAATGTTGATGTCTGTCCTCAAGGGACTAGTATGTAGCCATATAAAAAATGTTTGAAGAGTTTATAAAGAAATAGTAAAGTGTTTATATTTTAACATTTGAAGTAAAAAGCAGGTATAAAGTAGGCTTGCTATATAACTAACATTATTTTTAAAAGATTGTAGAGATTAGACTGAAAGTAAGTCTCATGCTTTACCACTGAATGTTTTAGATAGGATTGTTTTCTTCCTTTATGCTTTTCTGTATTTTCTAAAATAAGCATGTTTTACCTTTTGTAAGTAAAAAGCTTCACATAGTTTTTTAGAAAAGTACATGGAAGCAGCTATATGTCTGGAAAGTTATCCTAATCCTTCTGAAATTCTAGTCCTACTTTTTAATTTAAATGCAGATATAGAAATGCAGTTGAATTTCAAGGCTCATTTCTTTTGAAAGCTTTTGTTGTTTCTTATTAAATTTTTATCCCCATGTAGTCAAACTTACTGGCTAAATTAAGTAAAATTTTGGTAGAATGTTTTTTCAGTTTAATTAAAAAAAATTATCTGTGTAACCTTGGGCAAGTACCCTCTCTGTATCTTTGTTTCCTCATCAGAGATGATGGCAATGATGATAATAAAAATAATAATTATTATTATTTTATTGGCATGTTACAAGGATTAAATGAACTAATCCATGGAAAGCATTTAGAACAGTATGTGGCATATAGTAACTACTCAGTAAATGTTAGCTAGTATTATTTATCTAAAAGGTAACACATGCATGCAGGGTGGAGAGGTAACCAAATAATAGTAAGTGACTTGTAATTCGGAATGTCAGTATGTTGTCTTACTGTACAGCTGAAAGCATGAGGGTTTTTCTTCTTTGATGGTAGAACAAAGTAGTTTTCAAAAATTTCCAGCCTTTTAGTAGGAAGGAAAACTTTTTTTATTGCTAAATTCTAGTGGATGTTTGCCCATTTTGTAAAATCCAGTGTTTTGTATTTTTTCAAGAAGAGTGGTATTAGAATAATTAGGTCTCTGTTTTTCCCTTTGGTTTTCTTCAGCTTCCTACCCCCCCCACCCACGCTTCCCGTCCTAAGTGGGCTCCATCGTTCATTCTGTTTCCGCTTAGCCCTTACTGAGTAGTTGTCCTCCGTACGGGAATGTCATCTGTTTCGCTGTGCTGCTTTTTGCTCCTCTCTGTTTTTATTCCCTCTGTGAGTGTGTCCTGGTTTTTTCTGTCTGGCTCCTTCTTTCCTTTGTCCCCCAGAATGTGTTGCTGCCTATTCTCTTTACCTGGCTTTGATATCAACACTGAATGTTTCTATTTTTCTTATTACTGGTTACATTTATTGACTTGTTTCCATGTTTCCCATTTTCAATTTTCAGAGTTGGTGTCTCTAAAAAGAAATAGTTGTGGGGTTTTTTCTTGGTTTCTTTTTTTTTTTTTTTTTTTGGGAGACAGAGTCTTACTCTGTCACCCAGGCTGGAGTGCAGTGGTGCGATCATAGCTCACTTTTGCCTTGAACTCCTGGATTCAAGCGATCCTCCCGCCTCAGCCTCCTGAGTAGCTGGGACTACAGGCGTGCACCACTACGCCAAGCTATTTAAAAATTTTTTTTGCAGAGTCTTTGCCCAGGCTGGTCTCGAATTCCTGGCCTCAAGCGATCCTCCCACCATGGCCTTCCACAGTGCTGGGATTGTAGGGGTGAGCCACTGTGCCTGGCCATAGTTGCAGTTTTGGACCTACGTGGTCTCTGATTTTTGTTAGTGATCTTGCTAGGGGAAAAGAGTCTCCAACCCTGGTGTAAGATTGGACTGAATGATGGCATGGCCTAGGATTTAATCTGGAAGGCTCCTTCTATTGTGTTATGACAAATTTCTGATAGCTGCTTTTTCCCCTTTTTTGTCTTCTCTCTTGAAGTTTTAATCTAAATAATGGCTGTGGTAGGTTTAAGTTTTTAGCAGGTTACAACTCTCTGTATTGTTGAGATTTTGATCCAGTTTTATAGAAGCACTTCATCTCCCTTTAAATTATAGCCTACACTGGAATATGTCAGATATACAAATTAAATCTGGTAGTTCTCTAAATGGTCAAATATTCACTTTACCTTTTATTCGATATTGCAGGTAACATTCAGATATCCTGGATTGATGACACATCAGCATTTGTTTCTCTCAGCCAGCCGGAACAAGTACGGATTGGTAAGCGTTTTGGACATCTGTTTTGAATGTAGAATAAAGTGGGAGCTTGCCCTCCCCTCTACCTGCCTCAGTTTAAAAGCTGTGGGCTCAGTCAGCTTGTACACAGGCATTGCTGCCTGGTTTGTTTTGAGCTTGTTTCCAAAATAAATAATTAGTATCATGTGTAGATGAGAAATTGAAACCGATTTTTTGATTGATAAGGTACACTATGTGGTATATTTTTTCGGTTACCTGTATTGATAAGGTACACCATGTGGTATATTTTTTCGGTTTAGAAAAAGTACCATTGTACTTTTTCTAAAAATGAGATGTAGATACACTTGGAGAATTAGAAGTACCTGTAGTAAATTGAGGGGAGTGGGGAGCACCAAAAAGTGATACCTGCGTTGACCTGTTCATCTCTGTAGTTTTACCATTTATTTATAAATGTTTGTGATTTATTTACTCCATTAAACTTGTGTCAAATACTTGTTTTACAAACAAATAAACTGAAAGATATTTCATTTGCTTTTTCAATAGGGTTCTGAAAAAATGGAGCACCAAATCTCTTGTTGTACCCTAAATAATTTCGATATTAAACATCACTAAACATTCTGTTTTCTTAAGTTGAAAAGTTATTGGATAAAATATTGAAGAAAATATGTATTGTTAAGCTACATATTCAATGGTGCTTAATAATGGAAAAGGTGTGAAAAAATATGTCTAATTTCTTTTTATTTAACAAAGTGCCACACACTAAAACTATACAATTCTGATAATGTAATTATGTATGAAAACTTCTGAAAACATACAAATTCAGATCAGAATATTTTGGTATTTTTAATTATCTGACCATAGCAGGAATACTCATAGGCTGTGTTGTAGAGGGTAAAAGCTTAGGCTCTTGGAATCATACTGCTACACCACCTATGGTTTTGTGACCTTGGGCACGTTATTTAACCTTGGTAAGCTTCTGCTTATCTTTATGAACTGCGGATAGTAGTATGGACTTGTTAGGGTTATTGTGAGGATTACATGAGATTATGTATATAAACTTTGGCATAGCTTTTAGCTTTTATTATGGTTATTTAATAGCAGATTTCAGTGTGAAATGTACCTCAGGAGCACATGACACCAGGGATAGTGTTGGATGCAGAGTATAAATGATGTTGCTTGTTAAATATTTCAAATTTTGCTTAGATTTTTTTTTGTAATCCATTCCCCCATAATGCTTAGAATGATGTTTTAGAGAGAATCCAAAAGGATCAAATTGTTAGAAAGCTAAATATAACTTTAAGTGGGGGGGCAGCAACCCTGAGGTTGAGATCGTAGTGAGGCCTCAGTGTGGCTGAAAGAAGACTAAACCAAAACTCCTGACCAGCAGTCCAGTCCCATCTCTTCTGCTCAGGGTCCACTTTTCAGCTCCCTCACTGGTCACATTTGGGTGACGTTGAAGCCAGGCAGTGGGATGGAAGGAGATGCACAGACTGACCCGGGAACTAACTTTAGCTGTACCACTTGTCAGCCGTGTGTCTTTGGGAACGTTATGTAAACCCTCTAAGCTGCAGGTTCCTCATTTGTGAGAGGGAGATGATAGTTAGTAGTTACTTTGCAGGATTGTCATGAGGATGAAATGAGATCATGGGTATTAAGTTTCCAGCAAAGAGCCTGGCACTCCACAATCAGTGCTTGACAAATGGTGGGTAATTATTAAAATATCTGCATGGCCTCCCTTGCTGTGAACAACGAAAATTAGAGTGTGGGCTGGGTGCGGAGGCTCACGCCTGTAATCCCAGCACTTTGGGAGGCCAAGGCAGGAGGATCACTTGAGGCCAGGAGTTCGAGACCAGCCTGAGCAACATAGTGAGACCCCATCTCTACTGCCAAAAAAAAAAAAGGAGAGTGTGTAAAAGTGCTTTGAAATCTGTGAAACACTAGTTAGCAGTATTTATTTGGAAATAGGAGCTTAATTCCTTATTTATGTGTATAGGATGTCAAACATTGTTGTCATGT
Source organism: Daubentonia madagascariensis (assembly GCA_023783475.1). Lineage (NCBI taxonomy): Eukaryota > Metazoa > Chordata > Mammalia > Primates > Daubentoniidae > Daubentonia > Daubentonia madagascariensis. Next base: position 9,338,601 of record JAKFHU010002332.1, on the reverse strand, counting down.
TCCTATTATACCATGTTTGATGTCACATAATGATTGCTTTTGCTTATTACTGGAAGATTCTTCAAACAGTAGCTTTTAAGCTAAGTATTTTATTCGGTGATAACTGAAATCAGGGAGCCACATTTCAGAATCATGTGTAGCCACGGAAGCACTCTTGTGTTTGATTGTTTGCTCCTTTGTGTTGCTTCCCTGAAGGCAGTACTGGGTTTGTCTTGTTCACCACTGAATCCTCTCTTGTGCCTGACACACACCGTGGCATGAGGAAATAAATGTGTGTTTAGATGGGGAATATGGAGAATAGGCCAAGGTGAAATTGTGATCTTTTACCTTTTTTCCTCCTAGATTAAGAAGTAGATGACTGTTGTCTTTTGATATATGCAGCTTTGCTAGTAAAGCTTAATTTTCCACCATAGTCTCTTTTCTTATATGAAAGGCAACTCTTCACAAACCTGGCAATTTGAACATGCAGTGCCTCTGACCGTGGTTTCCTTTGCCAGAAGCCATCCTTTACTCCTGCAGTCCTCAACCCCCTGTACCAGTCCGAGGCCTGTTAGGGACAGGGCCACAGAGCTCTGCCCCCTCCCCCCCAATGGAAAAATTGTCTTCCATGAAATTTGGGGGGTGCTGCACAGCAGGAGGTGAGCATGGGGGAGCGCACAGCAGGAGGTGAGAGTCGGGCAGGGAAGCTTCATCTGTATTTACAGCTTTATTCAACCATCCCCTCCCTCCAGAATCTGGCTACTCCCGACTTCCCACCTCATCTCAGTTTGAACATCACTTCCCGGATGTTTTCTTTGGCTCCCTTTGTACAGGATTGGACCCCGTTCTCTGTGCTAGCAAAGGATCCTTTATACTTGTTTCATTGTTTTTGCAGATAGACTGTAAACTCTTTGAGAATAGGGACCATATCTCTTGTTCACCATTGTGTTTTCAGTGCTTAGAGTAGTAGTGCCTGATATTAGTTAAGTGAAAGTCGAGTATTTATTGAATTGAATAAATAATATTGATGGTGTTTTGACTTAGAAATGCCTTTTTGCATGTGATGGAAGTATCTAATGTCTCTGGTCTTTTGCTATGATCTCTAAAATTATTCAGATGTTTTGCTGAAAGACAATGTGAAGTTTTTTTTATAGTGGTAATTCTAATGATGAGAGAGATCCAGGGTATCTAATGTGCTGCAAATCCTATTAATGTTATCTTAAACAAATTACTTATTCATTTCAGCGGAAACAGAGGGCCTGTTAGATCAATAATGTAACATTGAAAAGATCATTAAATGCGTATTTATATAGCAGCTCATAATGGTTTCTTTGACTCTGTTACAAACTATTTCTGATTTACATTTAAGGAGTTGCTTTTTAACTGACACCTGTTCTTTTCTTTTAGTAATAATTCTAAGTAAAATTTTTTAAAGCCATTTTCAACATCTTAATATGAAAGTTCTCTTTTTATAGGAAACCGTATACTAATCATTAAAACACTTCTGGCCGGGCACAGTGGCTCATGCCTGAAATGCTAGCAATTTGGGAGGCCAAGGCAGGAGTATCACTTGAGACCAGCCTGCACAATAGCAAGACCCCATTTCTACAAGAAAAAAAAAATTAGCCGGGAATGGTGGCGCATGCCTGTAGTCCCAGCTACTTGGGAGGCTGAGGCAGGAGGATTGCTTGAGCCCAGGAGTTGGAGGTTGCAGTGAGCTATGATGATGGCACTGTGCTATAGCTTAGACAACACAGGGAGACTGTCTCAACAACAACAACAACAAAAAACACAAAACCCTTCTACTGAATGCCATTTGGTTTGATTTCTGCTGCACTTTTTTTGCTGCTGGGTGGCTTTGGGGTGTTCAGATGACCCACGCAAGCTGTACATGTGGCATTGTTCCCCCTCTGTCTCTTGAGATGAGAGCAGTATGTGGCTGGGGTGGGACTTGATGCCATGGGGGGAACCACTTATTCTCACCATTTGAGAATTTTTCTCAGAGTGGTCAAGTAAGAAATGGTCAAATCTGAATACCTCATTCATATTAGGATTTTTATATTTCTAGTGTTTTGTTAAATGGGGGAAAGAGCTCAAAAATATTTCAAATGTGGTAGAACTTTCTAGTCATACTTTAAATATTTAGACATTGTCTTGAGTGCCCTAAAATACATTATAGGACATTGTCTCTCTGCCTGTGATTTTTGTAGAAATAGCCTGAGAAAAATAGCCTTTTCACTTACTTTGAAAGCTGGAGATTGGAGCACACTGTGAATAGTATAAGGGATTTTTTAAGAGCAGATATTGATAAAGGGACTTTAGAAGGGGTAGAAACCCAACAATCATTTTGTAAAGCCAGCCCAAATTCAGATAGTTTTATAAATTCCTGATATGCTGCCTTGGAATCTTGTTCAGGATGATTTGTTGGGCTGTAGGAAGATACTTGGCTTTGCCTCAGTGCAAAATATGAATGTGCTTATATTAAATCATATTTTTAAAAGCATAGCTTTTGGTTATGCTGAACAGATAAATATTAGAATTGTGGACAACTCCTTCGAGGCGATTATTCAGCACTGAATTTGATAAAAGGCTGCTTGTAACTCTAAACTTTACCTGTGTGTTTTATTATCCTTTTGATATTTGCACAATCCGTAGTGATAACTGCTTTTAATTTGTGATATTGGTCATTTATGTCTTGTTTCTTTTTGATTGTTCTAGCTAGAGATTACCAATTTTGTTGATGTTTCCAAAGAACCAGATTTTGCCTTAGTTCATTTTTCTGTATTGTTTCTGTTGTCTGTTTTGTTGGTATCTAGTTAAGTTTTTTTTCCCTTCCTTTTACTTGTTTTGGGTTTACTTTGCTTTTCTTTTTTCCTGTTTCTTGAGGTAGAACCTTATGTAATTTATTTTTCTATTCTTGATTTTTCTTTCCTTTTTTTCCTAAATTCTTCTAAAATTTTTTAAGCCTGGCTTCCAAGAGGTAGTTAATAGGTCAGAATAGCCTATTGGCTAGCCAGTGATTGGTCAGGGGTTGTGCTGAAACACCTTGAGCCAGTAAAGCTTTCACCCTTTGCAGGCTAAGTTAGAGAACACATTCAATATTCAAGCAATTTGCAAGTTTGCCCCAGTTTTTACTTTGGCTGGACCTTCTGTCCTCTGTGGATGCACGAGGCCTCATGCTCAGCTAGCAGTGTGTACACAGCTAAGACTCCCTTCAAGTCATTGACGTTGACCATTTTTCTTTTTTAATATAAGCATTTTTAAAGCTATAAATTATCCTCTAAGCACTGCTTTAGTTGTATCCCACAAATTATATGTGTTTTCATTATCATTAAGTTGGAAAAGTTTTCTGATTTCTCCTTTAACTTTGGATTATTTAGAAATGTGATTTTTCATTTTGAAATGCTTAGGATTTCCTAGATTTCTTATTGTTACTAATTTATAATTTAATTCTATTGTGGTTAGAGATTTCAGTATGATTTTAGTCCTTTCAAATTTATTGAAACTTGTTGAGCATGAGGTCTGTCTTGCTGAACATATTATGTACACTTGAAAAGAATGTGATTTCTATGATTTGATCTCTAAGTGTCAATTACTGTTCATATAGTCTGTCTCTACTGTTTTTTAAAAATTTAATAGTTTTGTCAGCTTTTGGAGAGGGGTTGTTAAAATCTCCTATGATTGTGGAATTGTGTATTTTTCCCTTTAATCTTCTCAGTGTTCATGTCTTGTATTTTGAGGTGATGTTATTATGGGCATACATATTTATAATTGTTTTATCTTTCTGGTAAGTTGACTTCTTTATCATTATGAAATGTCCCTCTTTATCTTTTGTAATAGCATTAAATCTAGCTTATCTGATATTAATATAATCACTCCATCCTCCTCATGACTTTTATGCTTGCCTTGTATATTCTTTTCCTTCTATTTACTCTCAACTATCTGTTTATATGTAAAGTGAGTCTCTTGAACAGTGTATAGTTGGATCTTGCTTTTTTACCCATTCTCATAACTCTTGATTTTTGATTGGAGTATTTAGTTCAATTGAATGTCATTATTGATGTGGTTAGGCCTGCCATTTTAAAATTTGTTTTTTATTTGTTCTATGTTTAGTTCCTTTATTACCTCTTTTCTCCCTTCTTTTGGATTATTTAAAAATTTTTTTAATTCCATCTTAATTTCTCTCTTGGCTTTTTAGCTTTGCATTATTTTTAGTGGTTGCTTTAGGAATTTCAATATCTATAACTTTTGACAGTCTACTTAGTGTTCATATTTTATCATTTTACATAGAATATAGAGACCTTACAACCACATAGGTCCATTTACTCCCATCTCTGTAGTCTTTTAGGCTGTAATTGACATATATATTAAATCTGCATTCATTATAAATTCCACAAAGTAATGTTATAATTTTGTTTTAAACAATCATGTGTATTTTAAGAAATTAAGAGAAAAAGTTATTGTTTATTTACCCAGATATTTACTATTTCCAGTGCTCTTCATTCATTCTGAAGATCCAAGTTCCTTTTTGGTATACTTTCTAAATTTTAGCTTGAAGAACTTCCTTTAGTATTTCTTGTATTGCTGGTTTGGTGGCAACTGATTCTCTAATTTTTTCTTTATCTGAAAATTTTATTTTATTTTGCCTTCATTCACTGGTTTTAGATTTCTGGGTTTTTCTTTCAGCATTTTAAAGATGTAGTTCCACTGTCTTCTGGCTTCCATGGTTTATGATGAGACATCTGCAGTCATTTGAATCATTGTTCCCCCATCTGTAACACGTTATTTTTATGTGGCTACTTTCAAGATTTTCTCTTTACCATTGGTTTTGCAGCAGTTTGACTGTGATGCACTTAGGCACGGCTCTCTTTGTAATTATCTTATTGGGGTTGGTTAAGCTTATCAAGTCGGTGAATTTATTATATCTTTCACCAGATTTGGGAAGTTTTTAGACATTACTGAAAATTTTTTTCTGTGTCATACTGTCTTGCTTTCCTTTTGAGACTCCAATTACCCATATGTAGGAGACCTTTTGCTGTTGTTCCAGTAGTTCCTGATGCTCTGTTCATTTTTTTCTACCTCTTTTCTTTTCTTCATATTAGATAATTTCTGTTTACAAACTCACTAACTCTTTCCTCTGTCATCGTTATTCTGTTATTAAGCCCATTCAGTGAATTTTGTATTTCATACATTGTGTTTTTTAGTTCTCTATTTCCATTCAGTTTATTTGTATTTCTTCTGTTTCTCTGTTAGAGATTTCCTGTCTTTTCTTTCATTCGGAGCCTATATTTCTTTACCTCATTGAACATAGTTGTAATAGGTTGTTTAAAATCCTTGTCTAATAATTCCAACATCTGTATCATCTGAGTACGGGCACCTGTTGGTTACCTTTTCCCTTGAGAATGGGTCATGTTTTCCTGGTTCTTCGTATGTTGAGTAATTTGGGATTGTTTCCTGAACATTGTGAATATTCTCTTGTGGAGACTCTGGATTTGGTTACATTCCTCAGAAGAGTGTTGATATTTTTGTTTTAGTTTTAGCAGGAAGTTAACTTACACTCAAATTACAAATTCTTCCATGCCTGTGGTGGGTTGTGGCTCAGATCTTAGCTGAGACTGCTTTTAGTCTGCCACACGTGTGGTTAAGGGACAGCCAGAGACTTGAGCTCAGTCTCTATATCAAATTTGGGATTCCCTTTCTCTGGTTTCCTCTCTCCTAGAGTTCCTTCCACACTTTATATTGCTTCTGGTTGCCTCCATGCTTCTTCCCTTGGTTCCTCATAACCAGAAGGACAGGGGACTTTCTATTAGAGTTTTAACTAGCCCATGCCCTTTTAACCACAGTTGCCCTTTAAAGCAAAGTCAGTCTCTGTCTGTCTGTCTCTCTCTCTCTCTCTCTCTCTCTCTCTCACACACACACACACACACACACACACACACAAACCCAGGAAATTTACTCTGTGCCAGTTTGCTGCTTCCAATTTTTTGCCTCCCCTCCAAAATCTGCCTGTTTTTGTTCATGTTCCAACATATATTTTTTGCATTTTTCCAGAGATTATAGTTGTTATCTGTGGGAAGATTGATTTGTCAGGAGCTTATTCCTTTATGCTGGAGGCAGAACTCTCCTACCTGTGCTTTTAAATTGTTTCCCTTATAGCATCTGCTTTTTAATCAAATTTTCCTGCCATATTATATACAATGCTTAAACTACCTCTTTTTGTTTAGTAACATTCTAAGAAAATCTAATGTAAATGCATCAAAAGAACATGCAACTAACCTCCTTTAACCAATTAAAAGTGACTTAAATTCATCTCCCTTCAGATACACATACATATTGATAGACAATGTCCGAAGTATCTGGTGTCTTTGGTTCTATTTGTGGTGCCTTTTGTAGTTGGCTAGTGTGTTACTGTATACTTATTCTTGTCAAAGAGGAAATGTACAAAATATTCCAGAAGGAACCAAAAAAGTGAATGGTGTTTTTCCTTGCATGTTAATTTTCCCAGTCTTAAGCTGTGTGTAGAACTGGTTTACAACAATGATCTTGAATTATAAATGTAACAGTAGATAAGTGAGTCCAACTACAGCATGACTTTTAAAAAATAAGATTTCAATTAAGTAAGCTTATTTTGTGGGGAAGGATATATGATTTTTATGCCATAAGTACTGGATCCTAGAAACAATATACAGTTGTCCCTTGATACCTTCTTGTTCCAGGACCCCCTGTGGATATAAAAATCCATTTTACAAAAAAAAAAAAAAATCCTAGGATGTTCAAGTCCATGATATATATAAAATGGTGTGGTATTTGCATATAACCTGTATACATCCTCTCATATACTTAAAAACATCTCTAGATTACTTATGTTGCTTACTTATGTTGCCTAATATAACATAAATGCTATGTAAATAGTTGTTATACTGTATTGTTTAGTGAATAATGACCCAAAAATCTGTATGTGTTTAGTACAGACTTTTTTTTTTTTTTTTTTTTTGGAGACTTTTGTTGTTGTTGTTGTTGCCCAGGCTGGAGTGCAGTGGCACAATCATAGCTCACCACAACCTTGAACGCCTGGGCTCGAGTGATCCTCCTGCCTCAGCCTCCTGAGTAGGCAGGACTATAGGTGTGTGCCACCATGCCCAGGTAAATTTTTTTTTTCCCGAATATTTTCCATCTGTGTTGGTTGAATCCACAGATGTAGAACCCACAGATACGGAGGGCCAACTATATGTCTTTCTACGCAGGCAAGATTTTTACAGTAGTGGCTTATAGAGTACTTCAGTTTGCTGAAGGAAAATCATTATTAGTAAGGTATATAAATGTATGTTTTGTGTAGATATCTTCTGACTTGAAAACTTTTAAGAGCAACTGACTTTTGAAAAAATTTCTGAATCATTTAATCCATCTAAAGCACTGTGGAAATTTTTAATACTATTTATTAAGAACCTCCTTATTTTCAGGTGCCACTAATATGTTTAATTTAGAGAATAAGCAGTTTTATGTATCTCTGCTATGAAATCTCTTCATCAGACAGATTTAAGAGTATGACAATAACTTAGGCTCTCTCTAATTAGCATTCTTTAGGGCATTAACTGGTATGAGAATAAAGCAAAACCCTTCCTGACTGCCAGCGAAGGATTCCCAAGTCCTTGGTATTTAAAGCAGCAGTGTGTCCTGTGGCAGTTAGAACATAACCAGGAGAAAGGTAGGCTTGTGCTCTAGAGACTGAATTTTCATGTTCTGTTACCTTGTTTCTTGTCCAAATCTCTGGGATATTTTTGTTTTATAGGGCCAGTGTTATCTGTATCTGAGAATGTTTGCTCAGTGATGCCCTATCAGAATATTCAATAAGTCTATCAAATTTAATTGCAGTATCACTTCTAAAAAATTGATTTTGTTGTACTTTCCCACCCCCAGTTTTAGAAGTAAATTCAACTCATTGTTGAAAATGTGAAAAATATTTGAAAATATAAAGAAGAAAATGATTTAACCATGATCTCACAACCTAGACATGAATGCTAATAAAATTTTGGTTAGTACTTCCTTATAGTTGTTTTACTCTGTCTAGATTAATATTTTCATAACATTTTTCCCTTTTATTTGACAGATAATAATAGTACATCTCTATGGGATATAGAGTGATATTTTGATATGTGTATATAATGTATAATGATCAAATCAGGGTAATTAGCATACCTATCACCTCAAACATTTATCATTTCTTTGTGTTGTGAACATTCAAAATCCTCTCTCCTAGCTTTTTGAAAATATACAAAAACTGTAATTAACAGTATTCTGCCCAACACCAGAACTCCTTCCTCCCATCTAGCTGTAATTTTGTATCTGTTAACCAGTGTCTCCCCATCCCTGCCCCTTCCCAGCCTCTAACACCCACAGTTCTGCTCTCTACTTCCATGAGCACAAAACTACTTTCAGCTGCCACCAATGAATAAGAACATGTGGTATTTATCTGTTTGCGCCTGACTAATTTTATTTAACGTAACGTCCTCCAGGCTCATCCTTGTTGCCACAAGTGACAGGATTTCATTCTTTTTGTGGCTGACTAGCATTCCATTGTGTGTATAACACATTTTCTTTATCCATTCATCTGTTGGTGGACATTTAGGTTGATTTCGTATCTTAGCTATTGTGACTAGTGCTACAATAAACATGGGGGTGCAGATACCCCTCTGGTATACTGTTTCTTTTCCTTTGGATAAATACCCATGAGTGGGGTTGCTGGGTCATATGGTGGTTCTGTTTGTAGTTTTCTGTGAAAGTTCCATACTGTTTTCCATAATGGCTGTATTAATGTTCATCCCATCAACAGTGTATAAGAGTTCCCTTTTTTCCACACCTGCACAACATTTGTCATTTTTGTCTTTTTGATAATAGCCATTCTGACCAGGATGAGATGGTACCTCATTTTGTTTTTGATTTGCATTTCCCTGATGATTAGTGGTGTTGAGCATTTTTTCATATGTTTAGACATTTATATGTCTTCTTTTGAAAAATGTCTATTCATTTCCTTTGCTTACTTTTTAATTTGATTATTGGGTTTTTTTTTTTTTTGGCTGTCAAGTTGTTTGAGTTCTTGTGTGTTCTGGATATTAGCCCTTTGTTGGGTCAATAGTTTGGAAATATTTCTGTCCCATTCTACATGTTGTCTCTTCACTCTGTTGATTGTTTCCTTTGTTGTGCAGAAGAATCTCTGTTTAATATAGTCCCATTTGTCAATTTTTGTTTTTGTTGCCTGTGCTTTTGAAGTCTTAGCCATAAAATCTTTTCCTGGACCAATGCCTTCAGGCATTTCCCCTGTGTTTTCTTCTAGTAGTTTTATTGTTTGGGGTCTAGTGCATAACATTTTTAATACTCACTGGGCTCTGACTTTAAATGCATTTTGGATCTGCTTTTTTAGTTAACATTGTGTCATGAACATTTCTCATGCCTTTACCCATTTGTCTAGAAGAGTTTTGTTTTAATGGGTGTGTTATATTTCGTTGTACAGATAGACATCATTTAACTGTATTTCTTTTGGATGTTTAGGTTATATCCAAATTTTTGCTATTTCAAATTAACACTTTAATGAGAAATTTTATACTTTAGTTCTTGTCTATATTTCTGATTAGTTTTTTAAAATAAATTTTGAAGAAGTGAAATCACTAGGTCCATGGTTCTCATTTAAAAAAACCTAAAAAACAACTAATTTTTCCCTTATTATTAAACAAGTGATAATTTATTTTTATAGATAGATTGAAAACTACATAGAAAAACAAGGAAAAATTGTCCAGTGCCCCTCTCTTTATTGACAAAGATAATTGCAGATAACATTTGAGATTTACCTTTCAGTTGTATATATGATATTTAGGTATATAGTGTATCTGTCTTATACTTTGCATATTATTTTTTAATTGAAAAATAATGCATGTATTTATGGGGTAAAATATTGTTTTACACTTTGTTCTTTTCACTCAGCAATTCTTCATGTCTGTCAATCAACTCTTCCTTTGCATTGTTTTGGTGTGTTTAGTTAAATAATGTTTTGTTACGAGTGTATCAGCATTATTTAACCAATTCCTTACTGGACACTTAATCTAAACAATTTTAGGACTCTTGACTTCTAGATAAGCTTTTTATTCTTCTGATTGAGCTTTAGAATCATTTTCTTAGTGCCACTCAAAAAAGCCCATTGGGATTTTCATCGACATTTTTATTAATTCCATTGACATTTGTTTAGATGTAGTCAGTCTGTATGACCAGGGATGTAATGTGTCTGTCCATTTGCTCAGATAATTTTGTGTATCTTTGAATGTGATTATGTTTTATTGTTGTTCTTCTTGCTTTTTTCATGTATACTTTTAAAGATTATGCAGCATACTTTAGAAAGCAGGTATCATTGTGCCTGATTTAGTGCCACAGTCATCGTTAACTCTTGATTAATATTTTAGGATGTTGGTGATGATAAGAAACTGAAAGCAGTGAGATTAATCTGCCTGTTTCTCTCAGGCCCCTGAGAAACTACATACGATGACTCAATGTAAGCGTCGTGGCTCTCTGATTCTTATTTCTGAGGCTTCTAATGTTTTGTTGTTGTTGTCAGTAGATATAATGAACTGGTTGATTAAGTAGGTTAGCTGTGCTGATCTTTACATGTTGACATTGTTTTCTCATACATGACTGTTATTGTCTACAACCTTACTATTTTAAAAAATCAAACCTGATTTTAGCAAATTTGAAAAATAAGTCAAATGTTTCTGGAGGACTTTATTATATAAACGGCTAATTCAGATTATTATTTTGTTACTAAAGTGTTACCAGTAAAACTCTTGGGGTGATGGAATTACAGGTGGATTTTATGTTCTTATGTTTTTCTCCATTTTTGGATTTTTTTCACAGTGAACAGATACTATCTATGTAGTACATACTTACATTTAAGACTAAAAAGTATTATTTGCTTTTTTTAATAAGTAAAGGAGCACAGCAAAGGGAAACATCTTGTTTTTAAAACTCTTAGTATGGCAGAGTACAGTAGTCCCTTCTTATCCACAGGGGATATGTTCCAAGGCCCCCAGTGGATGTCTGAAACCACAGATAGTGACAAACCCTATGTATACTGTGTTTTTCCCCTATACATACATACCTATGATAAAGTTTAATTTATAAATTAGGCACAAGAAGAGATTAACAACAATAACTAGTAATAGAATAATTATAACAATATGCTGTAATAAAAGTTATGTGAACGTGGTATCTTTCTCTTTTACTCAGAACATCTTGTTGTACTGTACTTGGTAACTGAAACCTCGCAAAACCATGGTTAAGGGGGAACTACTGTAGTCCCTTCTTTTGGTTGACTGTAATTATTTTATGACATCTTTTTTAATCATGAAATTTATAGTATTAGTTTCTCTGAAATTTTCTTCAACTTTTTGGTTTAAATCTGCTATTCTGAAAAGGTGAATATTAAACATTTTGTATTTGTGATGTTTATTGATAATATTTCCACTGTTGAATGTTTTTATAACCTGTCTGTTCTTAGAAAAGGTATTTTTGTTTATCCTGGAAAGAAGCCCAAACTTCACTTTAGTAGTAGAGTGAATATCACTTCATTGTGTTTAGCAAAAATGCCAGCAAATGCTAGTATCACTGGAGTGTTAAGTAACTTATAATTGATGGTGGTGACCCAACCACTTCAGACCAGGGTTTTACCTTAACTTCTATACCCCACATGAATATATCTATGTATTAATGAATGTTTTTCAGGTGGTATGATTATAAAAAGCAAACATGACTTAAAATAATTGTTTAGTAATAAAGCTTTATATTATACGGTCCAACTAGTAGGAATACCTTTCATCCTTTCTGCATGTGAATCGGATCAATGGGGAAAATGTCACAGAGACTTTCCAAATTGTGTTAGAGGTCAACGCACAACTGCCATGGCGTGGGGGAAAGGAACGTAGAAAAGATGCTGACATACTAAAATAAAACTTTGAAACTGAGATTTTTTTCCTCCCACAAATTCTTTATTGTTAGAAGAGAAACAAATTATCATAGCATATTATGTAGCAAAAGAAAATGAGCTAGTTATAGGACATCATTAATTTTAATAATTGTCTACTAATCCCCCAAATAAATTGAATGACTTTATAGGGTGAGCAGGGTCACGTTTTTGTAGTTAAATTTTTAGATGGAGTGTAAGCCTTTTATTCCTTATTGAGTTTTTTCTTTTTTAAAAAATTTTTTCCATGGTATCTGCTGCTAACAGTTGTATTCCTTATTGATTTATCCTTGTATATTACTAGATACCTTATGTTTATATGCTCAGTGTTCTTTATAGAAACAGCAGAGAAGAAAATAATTAAGAAGGTATTCTGCAAGATTTTTTTAAATGATGGGTTTCATTTGTAACCCGCAGTGTTATTCTTTGCATCCGTGTTTGCCTGTCTACTGTTGAAGGACTGAAGGACTAAATTTAGATGGGCAACAGAGATGCAATCATAGCCTCTGCACTTGAGGAATTCAGTGTCTTGTGATACAGACAGTTGTGTAGACAACCAGTGTGTCAGTGTGGGCTGAGTGCTCCAATAAAGGGAAGTTGCTAGGAAGAAAGAACTAGCTCAAACTGGCACAGAGACAAAGAAGAGGGCCAGCAGCAAAGGCTTCCTGGAGGAGGTGATGCCAGTGCTCATCTTCCATTAATGAGGTGGAGTTTGCCGAGTACAGGAAGGCTAAGAAAGCTTTGCTGAAGAGTGGGACCAGCACATCTTTTGCTGTGCCCAGAGCAGAGGGTAGCGGCGAGGTGGCAGGAAGGGAAGTTAGGAGGTGGAAACACAGGTTTGGGCCAGGTAAAGGGGCTCACCCTTGTAATCCTAGCACTTTGGGAGGCCAAGCAGGGAGGATTACTTGAGGCCAGGAGTTCACGATGAGTCTGAGCAACATAGTGAGATTCTCGTCTCTATAAAAAAAATTTAAAAATTAGCTGAGCATGGTGGTACACACCAGTAGTCCCAGCTACTTGGGAGGCTGAGGCAGGAGGATCTCTTGAGCTTAGGAGTTCGAGGTTGCAGTGAGCTACAATGACGCCACTGCACTCTAGCCCAGGCAATAGAGCAAGACCCTGTCTCCAAAAAAAAAAAAAAAAAAAGTAGGAGTTTGAATCTTATCCTTTCTATAAGCCTTGCTGCTGGGTTGATTTGGGGTATGTTTCTTTTTGGTTAAAGCAAATTTTAAAATAAAATATTGCTTCTAACCAGTTTTCTTTGAAAAGTCTGGGGCTTTCAAAAGAATTTCCAAGTATTGAGTACTAAGTTGGTCAACCAAACAGGAAACTGCCCTGGGAAAGCCTGGTTGTTGTCAGAGGCACCCCTGCCAGGTGTGTCAGGTGGCATTGTAGCACAGAGTCAAAAAATAGATGAAGTAGATGGGCATATTCTATTTATTTTTAAGTGTCCAAAAGGTTGGTGTTTGCATTTGCTCTAGTTCACAGCCTTCTCTAAGAGGCCAAAATGAATCTATCTAGGAACCTGCCACATCTATAAATGCTACACAGAGTAATAAATGGGATGTTGACTTCCAAGAATCGGTGACGGTGCTCTTCAGTTCCTAATTTAGAGTTCATGAAAATTATCCCTTTACAAACAAGATTGTAGAAGAGGAAACCCTATTAGGTGGATTCATCTTTTGATAAACATTTAACTGTTGTTTACACAAATGGTCCTGGAGCAAGTCAAGGTGGGGAATGAGTGATGGAGTGAATGACTGAATACAGATGGCAAGTGTTTTTGTGTTCAGAGGAAGAGGAGATGACTGAGCTAAAGCATGTCATATAATGTTAATTTGTCCCACCCGGTAGACTTGGCTTCTTGAAGTGGGGGCTGCATCTTAGTCATTGTTTTACATCCTTGGTATTTAGGACAGTGCTGGGCACAGAGTTGGGGAAGGCTTTGAGGACAGGCCTTGATCCAGTCGTCCTTGTGAGAGGACAGTTCTGGGGTAGCAGAGAAGAGAGGATTATGCCACCACAACAGAGTTAGGAATGAAAGTGGACGTTTACAACAGTGTTTTCAAACTATGGGCCGTGTTCCCTCAGTGGGTTATAAAGTCAGTTGAGTGAGTGGTAATCAGCATTTTTAAAAAAAGGAAGACGTTAGGAAATGTCAGAGTATGTCCCATGTAATAGAGGTAAGTTTGGCTTTTTTAATGTAGCTTTTTTTTTTTCATATCTGTACAGACAGATATGCATGTATGTGTACTGGATTATAATAAAAATGTATTTCTTCTCATGGGTCATGATCAAAATTGTTTGAACTCCAATAGTTTAGGAGAAAAGTAGATTAAAGTCTTCATTTAATGAAGAATTATTCTCTTCCATGTGTGCAAAGCACAGGGCAGGTGTTAGTAGTAGGGGGAGGAAGCAAAGGTGAATCTGACAAAGCTCTCCCTCTGCAGGGGCCTCCTCTCTCTAGCCCAGTCTGCAGCTTGGGATTCATGTCATAGCATCTGGGAGAAATGCCCATTCCTTCACCCTTACATCTCCACGGGCAAGGAAGAGACTCTCGCTTCTCTCTAGGAGGGGAATATCGCAGTTGCAGCCTGGCCCCTCTCTGCATCCCGTTGCTTGGCGCCCTCGTGGGCAGAGGGTGTACGGCTTGACTGATGGGCAGCACCAGGAAGAGTCTGACCCTCAGGGCCATTTGGCAGTGCATGGAAGAAGGCAGGCCTGGCAACCAGCTGCTGGGGTCTCTTTATTAAAATATTACAAAATTGATTTTATAAAAAATTAAGGAATAGTTCAGAGCTCGGAGGCTCCTTGCAGCTGTCAGGGCTCCTCACTGATGGGGTCTCATGGTCAGGATTTCTGTAGAGGTGGCATCGGCCATGGTAGGAAGCCCCATTTGGACCTCAGGCCCAAGTTCCATCTCCAGCATTACCTACCAAGGAATCCTGCACTTCGGGGGAACATGAAGGTGATGCTAAGTCTGTTCCTCAGCTCGTTAGACCCCTAAGGGAGAGTAACGCTCCCTAACTGCTAACAAGTTCCACTGGGAAATATGCTTGAAAAGCCAGATTCTGATTCTTAATTGCTGCTCCCATCAGATTTGAACTTTGTATGTGTACAGCAGAGAACCTTTTTACACATTCAGGGGGCTGGGTGTGACTCTGAAGACATGTTAAGGAATTTCTTTCATAGGCATAGTGGGTTCCAGTGTGAGACGGCCAACAGGCTGGGAGTGGCTGAAATGTTTTCATAAGTGGAATGGCAACCAGTAGTGACCTACAGTTAAAATATTTTCTATTCTGTAATTGGTCTGTGAGGGTTTTAATTGCTACTGACATTGCTTGGATTTTACGGAAACTAGATTTTCTAGTTTACCACCCTTCTGGGTTACAAAACTTGAAATGCTTTTTAACTCCAGTTGTAACTTAAATATGTGTTAATTCCATCTCACCAACCAGAAGATGGTGCTGTTGTGCTGGCAACCAATCTGCCTTTCCAACTTAAAGTGAAATTTGCTATTTAAATGCTTATTCATGCTAAGTAATGCAGACAGATTTAGCAGTTGGATTCAACAGTGTACCCCTCCTGCAGCGTGGCAGCACATAGCACGGAACATTCATGGGATCAAACCTTCAGAGTCTGGAGCTAGAGAAGCCTGGCACAGGGGCCTTTCTTAGGTACTTGCTCAGGGACATCTTTGCACTCAGGGCAAAGTGACACTCCTGTAGGAGTCAGAATGAAGATGTCTGTTAAGTGCTGTTTGATCTGTGAGCGGGCTTCCATGATTTGGTTTAAAGGTTAATGAATAAAGATGAGAGAAGTTTCTGTAAAGAGAAAACTGTTTTTTCTTCTTTTCGTTTTTTAAAAGATCTGAGTACCTAGAAGAAAACTCATGAATCCAGCTTATAAGAAATACTTACAAATTAATCATTAATAATTAATTGAATACTCAACTAAAATACCCAAGTAATCTCTAAAGTTGTTTTAGCCATTTGAAGGGAACCCAGTTGGTATGGTGGACTTGGAGTGAAATTGGTGGTTTTTTTATTTAACCTCTCTGAGCCCTTAGCTATAAAATGAAATTGAGAAAATCCACTTTACAGGGCTCAGAAGAATTAAACAAGGTAATAAAGGTAAAGTTCTTGACACGACGCCTAGCACTAGCTACTCGGTAAATGTTCACTTTTCCCCTCACCTCTCCCCATTCAGAAATCTAGACATTAAAATATTACAAAATTGATGATATAAAAAATAGGCATTGTTGCATCATGGAGAGCGAGTATAAAGCTCTTGGTGTTTGTGTGATCAGCTTGCAAAATACTTGCAGGTAAAGTCTTCTCCTATCTGTACCTTTTGAACAAAAGACAAAAGCTGCTGCCAAAATGATTTTTAATTGTCTCTCCTTTCCTCTTCTGTGGCTTCCTACAGCTAGGTTGCCGTTCTAATTAATCTCTTACCAGTGCAGTCAAGGGTCTCCTTTGGAGCCTCTTGGGGGTCTCACTTCACCAGTTACTAGAGCAGCTTTCTGTTACAGAGGTTAGCTTTGGGTAGGTTCATAAGCATTATGAGGATTCCACAGACACAGAACTTGTTTGCTGTAAGGTAGGGTCAGACTCGTCAGGTCTGTGGGTTTATGCTCAGGCTCAGTTTGGGAAGCTGGTTTGGGCATGGTTTTAAAAGTACAGTCAGTCTTCATTATTCACAGAGTCTGTATTTGTGAATTTGCCTCATTAAAAGTTTTTTGTAACCTCAAAATCAGTACTCAAGGTGCTTTCATGGTCATCGACAGACATGCAGAGTTGGGGAAATTTTGTGTCACTCAACACACGTTCCAGCCGAGGTTGAACGAGATGATGCTCTGTCTTCTTGTTTCAGCTGTCATGCTGGAAACAAGTGTCCTTTTCACAGTCTTTTTAGTGCTAAGTTTAAAAAATTTTTGCCCTTTTTATTGGTGACTTTGCAGTTTAAAATGGCCCCAAAGTATAATGTTGAAGTGACATCTAGCATTCCTAAACACAAGAAGGCTGGAAAGTGCCTTACGAAGAAAATACGTGTTAGATGAGCTTTGTTCAGGCATGAGTTATAGTGCCGTTGGCTGTGAGTTCATTGTAAGTCAATCAACAGTATATATTAAATAAGATGTCTTTAAACAGAAACTCATGAAGCAAGATTGTATGTTGATTCATTGATGAAAATGTGAAACAGAGGCTTTTAGGAACCTAATCTTGTATTTTCCTAGGAATAATGATTCAGTATTTTCTAATTCAGTGTTCATGGTATCAAAAAGAAAAAATTACAGCAAATATAGTTTAAAGATCTTAATTGGCTTATTTGTGATTCTAGAATCAGGTGATACCTCATTGCATAAAATAGAATAGAATGAGTGTTCCTGTGAGCTGGGCAGAGGAGTTTAGTTTTATAGACAGAGAAGGGCTGAAGAAAGCAGAAACAAAGAACAAAAAGCAGATTGGTCATTTCAAAGTTACTTTTCTTGTAAAGGTTAAAGCAGAGGGAACTCCCTTATCATGCCAGCTAAAACTGGCTTGTTTAGGGATTTGGCTGTTCTGCTGAAGGTCATATAACAATTTAGTTTCAGCTTAATGACATAGAACTTTAGCATGAGTGGTTCCATTTTAGTTTGGTCTGTTGGGCCTAGTGCAGGAGCTCAGTCCAAACCAATGACCTCCTATAAATTTTATTTAACAATGTAATCTTCATAGAATATAACTACAAGACTTGAGTATTTGTCGCTTTCTGCCTTCCTTTCTTCTCCAGGGTGTTTGGCCCAAAGCTGTTAGGGAAAAGGATTTGTGGGCTTGCCTACTTTTTATTTGTTCTTAAAGGAGAGGTACCTATCTCAGAAATTCAGGAAAGTCATTCTGGTTCTTGCCTGACAAGAACAGTGCTGCAAAAATGAGCTCACCACAGAGCGGCAGAGCCTCTCTCAGCCCAGCAGGCAGCTCTTCCATTACCCTGGCACAGTGACCACAGACAGCTCCATGTGCTGGATGATTAGGTGAATGGAGACATAGGATACAACTGTTGAATTTGACTTGAATCGAAAATGATGTCTATATTCTTTTCTCGATTCCTTGTTTTCTGCAGATGAATCCTTTTATTGTGTATCACCACCTTAACTTTTCCTTTGTGCAATAAGGTTAGAGAAAATCAGGGATGTGTGCTTTACTTTGCCAGCGTCTTCATTTCAGCTACATTTGGACTTGCATGTTTTCCCCTTTAGAAGGAAATGGGCCTGAGATGGGAGAGGAGTAAAAAGCAGTGGACCACTCATTTAATTCTTTTGGCAGACACTTGGAAAAAGTCACATGGAGCAAATTTGGTTTAAATTACAGTGAGAATGCTCAGTGTCCTTTTATGTATCTTTCTTTTCACCTCTGTATGTATGTCGCTTAGTACAATCTTCTGGTGGAGCCTACAGTTAAAGAAAGTGTTGCTTTTAGGTCTCTTGAGCTTATTGAATCCCTGGATTCACTGAGTGGCTCTGCCCTATCATTGGCCCACAGGGCCCCTTTGCAGGGGTGATAGTGAAGAAAGGGTGCCATGAACATGGTGGACATGGTGAGGGAGAGGGTCCTGCACCCCAGCAGAACATGCAGTGGCGTGCCACTGCCTTCACTCGTCTGACTGGAAGCTTGTTACACGGTCTGCACTTGTTTGCAGTGCTGACTTTCATTGGAATGGTTTGTTTGTACGCCCTACCTCACTCTGAGAGTAATTTGGTTCCCTGCCCTGCTGGCTCAGATAGGCTGTCCCTTTTGTGACTGCTGCATTGGTGGTCACAAAATACTGTATCAGTATTAAGTGCTGGAAACTGATGAGTCTTGGACAACTTCAAACCAAGCTTCTTGAGTTTTCCAGACACATCTTTATCATTCAAGTGGGAGGGGGTCGTTTTGGCAAGCAGCCTTTATCCCTTGGTGCATTTACTTCCTCGTCTGTAGAGGGTCACATTTAGTAAGAGTGGCTTAAGAACTTAATCTGGATGTTACTCTCAGAGATCTTCAAATTGGAAATTCCGTTGTGAGATTATCTGTAAGTATTCTGGATAACTTCAGACAAGCAGAAACAAGGAAATACTTCATTTAACACCCCCCCATGTTTTTGAGTAGCAATAGTAGTTTCTATCATAGAGTGTTTTTAAAATCTGTCATTGTTTAAATCCTTCTTCTTTTTCATGAAATTAAATCCCCCTTCCTCCCCATTGCATATGCTGTGTTGGGCTATATTGTTTAAAGGAGGCATCCATCTTGATATGCAAATGAAGAGTTTCATTTTATATGTATGATACTACCATGTTGTCTGGTAATAGAAAGTTGGAATGGATCTGAAGGAGAAAAGATACACGTAAAACCATGGAGCAGGCTCTGAGTGGCACTGATGGCTGTATTTTGTTGATGTTAACTACTTGGGGGAAGTTTTACAAGCAGTTCGTAACTCAGTCTTAATATTGCTTCAGAGACATTTTAACTGGATAATGTTTAGGAAATTATATTTTAGTGGAGATAAAATATTTTCAGTAAATTATTGAAGTAAATTTAAAGAGTTTCCCCTAAATTTTCATTGGATTTCTAATTTTAGTTAAGGGAACATTTCCCCTCCTTGTCCTTCCCCCCTCAAATGCTTGCAAGCAATTTGAAAAGTGATTGTTAGAGCTTGATCTTTGTCTTCTTATCCTGATAGATCGAATACTCATAATGCTACATTTTAGCAGCAGCAGTGAACAGCTGCCCATAGGAGGAAAGATCTTTTTCATAACTCATGTTTGGACAGGAAGGTATACCTGGTAATGAATCTTGATTATCTAAACTGCCTGTGATGGGCCAAGGGTATGCTAACATACTGGTTTGCCTCAGGCCTCAGCTCTTCTTTGAGAGCTTACCAATAAGGAAAAACAAAACAAAGCATTCG
The DNA here is from genome assembly GCA_023783475.1 of Daubentonia madagascariensis. Classification (NCBI taxonomy): domain Eukaryota; kingdom Metazoa; phylum Chordata; class Mammalia; order Primates; family Daubentoniidae; genus Daubentonia; species Daubentonia madagascariensis. Next base: position 9,318,692 of record JAKFHU010002332.1, on the reverse strand, counting down.
TAATCAGGTAGTTGCCTTAGGAAAACAACAGTTCATGAAGTGTTTTAAGTGCCTTAGGCTAAGAAAAATGAAAATTTTAATGAAACTCACTGGTCAGAATCAACTACAGTCATACACCACATAATGACATTGCAGTCAACGAGGGACTATGTAACCACAGTGGTGGTCCCGGAAGATTATAATACCATATTTTTACTGTATCTCTTTTCTATGTTTAGATATGTTTAGGTACACAAATACCTACCATTGTGTTACATGTGCCCACAGTATTCAGTACAGTAATGTGCTGTGTAGGTCTGTAGCCTAGGAGCAAAGACTATACCAGAAAGCCTAAGTGTGTAGTAGGGTCTACCATCTATGTTTGTTTAATTACATTCTGTGGTGTTCATACAACAACAAATTTCTTAGAAGGTCTCCCCTTCATTCAGCAACACATGACGGTACTCAGGTTGTTTCAGGACTTTCTCATTTCCCTGAATGTCCCTAATCCTTGTGTCACAGAAGGCACGTGGGGCAGGCAGGTTTTGTTTTCCTCATGTGGTTAGCTTTTCTGTCTTTGATACTAAATGTCATAGTCATTCCACGTTCTGTATAAATGTTCAACCTTTTCTGCATCATATCTCTCTCTACATATATACAGCATTAATTTTAGGTCAGTGGGAGGATAGGACTTCTTTGTGCTCAGAGAAATGGGGCAGAAAGTGGAGATTGCTCTAATTTGCATCATGTCCCCACCATAGTTTCTGATTTTGTTGCATTGTATTAGAAAATGTGGTTAAGATAGTCTGCAGTATTTGTCGAGTCTTGCTTTATGACCTAGTCAGGCTTTGTAAATATTCCAAGTGTGTTTGAAAGTATATTTTCTAATGGTGAAGTATAGGGTTCTATGTATCCAGTAGATCAAACTTGTTAAAAATGTGGTTCTAATCTTGTATGTATTTACTAATTATTTTTGTCTGTTTGATCTAAAAGTTAATAATTGGGATGTATGTGTGTGTGTCTATATATGCATATAAAATTCCTACTGTGGTTGTGAGATTGTTTTTCTTTGTAATTCTGTCAGCTTTTGCTTTGCATAGTTTAATGCTGCCGTTGTAATTAGTGGTTTGTTGTGTTATTTTGTATTTTTGTCCTGAACTCATTTTTGTCTGATAACTTAATTATACCAAGGTTTTCCTTTTTTGGTTAGTATTTGCCTGATACATCTTTTTCCATGCTTGTATTTTCAGTCTTTCTGAATTGGTTTAGATGTGTCTCTTATGAATAGCATGTAGAAGTAAATTTGCTTTTCTTCAATCTGAGAATCTGTCTTTTAAATGGTGAATTTGGTCAATTTATCTTTACTATTTACCATGGGTTTTCTTCATTTCTTTTTTCTTAATACCCACTTGTGGAGCAGGATTGAGGTGGGATTTCTCTACAGACCCTTCTTTTTCCACCCCCAGCCTTGGGCAGGGGGACAGGCTTGGTTGCCATTTCTCTGAGCTAGTTGGTGAGTTCTTCTGGTCCTCTTCTGTCAGAGAGGGCAGTCCTTCCATATGCCCAGCTTTATGGAAGGGTCTTGTTCCGCCTTCCCGTCCTACACAGGCCCAAGGCCATGTCTGGGTCTGTATGTGGCCTCTGGATACTGGGGACTGTACCTGGGTCCCCCTGCCCCCACTCTTGCTCTTAAGCCCTGGCTTTAAGTTCTCTCTTGTTTCTGACACCTGAGATTTGTGCATTAAAAAAAAAAAAAGTTCTAGTTATCCTTTATTTAACACTCCTATACATTTCTAGTGGTAGGAGGCTCTGTGTTAGCCCAGTCCACCTTGTCACCTGCACCTCTGTTCTCTTTGGTTCTTCATGTGGTGCAAATGATATCTGTGGCTAAAGATCTTTCTATAGTGTTGATGTGTGAACTTTTCTTGTTTTTATCTGCTGTATTATTTTTGCCTTTGACTTAGCTCCTTTTTAATACAGTTAAGCATCGCTTAACGACAGGGGCATGTTCTGAGAAATTCCGTTGTTAGGTGATTTCATTGTTGTGCAAATACCATAGAGTATACTTACACAAAGCTAAATAAATGGTCTAGGCTGTGTGATACAGCCTTTGCTCCTAGGCTACAAACCTGTACAGCATGTTACTGTACTGAATACTTTAGGCAATTGTAACACAGTTGTAAGTATTTGTGTATCTAAACATATCTAAATATAGAAAAAGTACAGTAAAAATGCAGTATTATAATCTCATGGGACCACTGTGTTATATGTGGTCCCTCATTGACCAAAGTACCATTACGTGGTACATGACTGTATTTAACAAGTATTCCAAATGGAAAACACAGATATTTCTCTGTTGGTGTGAACTGATGTTCAGTGGTTCCATGTATTTATTTACCGATGTGTGACTCTATACAGATTTTACATGTCAGATATTTGCTAGGCTGGAGGATCGGGCAGTGGGGGGACCCACAGGTCGTAGCATGTTTTGGAAACACTGATTTGCTTTTAGGGAATGCTGCAAGAGATTGAGTTTGGGGATCTGTTTGCTCTGTTATTGTTTGAACTCCTAATCCCCATGTATGTGGAAGTTCTGAGGTAGCCAAAATCTGGCTCATATCTTAGCCAATGCTTAGGCCTCATCTTAGTTATATTGGAGGAAAAAATGAGAGGAACTTACTCTACTGTCTGTCAAGTACTCTATTTTACTTTGTTTTTCATATGAAAAAGAAAAGGGAATGTTCAGGTTTGCCAAAGCATATGTTACAGCAGCTCTTGATGGAAGTGAAAATGATGTTCTGATGTATCTCTTACCTTAATTAAGCTATTTGGAGAAACTAGACTAGAAAATTAAAGGATAAATCATTGTGGCACAGTTACCCAAACACCAGAGGGGCAAATACAGTGGCTGTATGATGGGAGTCTCCTTGGTGTGCTGAGGTGTGGGGAGGGGCAACGGAGAGCCAGCTGCAGTCAAGGCTGTTGGTTTAGGCGAACTTTTAATTGCAGAAAAATTTCAGAGATACACATACCATAAAGAAGAATATAGGCCAGGTATGGTGGCTCACGCCTGTAATCCCAGCACTTTGGAAGGCCGAGGTGGGAGGATCGCTTGAGGCCAGGAGTTCAATACCTGAGCAACATAGTGAGACCCCGTTTCTGCAAAAATTAAAAAGTTAGCTGGGCGTTGTGGCACATGCCTGTAGTCCCAGCTACTCGGGAGGCTGAGGTAGGCTTGAGCCCAGGAGTTCGAGGCTACAGTGAGCTATGATTGTGCCACTGCACTCCAGCCTGGGTGACAGAGTGAGACCCCATCTCTTTAAAAAGAAAAAAAAAAAAGAAAAAAGAAAGAAGAATATGATGACTTCTATGTACTCACCTCCCTCCCCTTCAATCACTATTATGGCGGATCCTGTTTCATCTCTACAAACACCTGCTTCTCTCCCTTTTTGTTTTATTTTGAAGTGTATTCTAGATCCACGTCATATTCGCTGGTAAATATTTGTATGTATCTCTCAAAAAGAGATGCTTTTTTAAAAGCATAGACAAAATATTATTATTGCTTCTAAAAAAATCCTTAATATCCTAAACTGTTGACAGACTATTCAAATTTCGAGTTATCTCACAGTGTCATGAGTTTTGTCCTTTTCCATTCAAGTCAAGATCCATATAAGGACCACACATTGTGATTATTGAAATGTCTATGATGTCTCTAAATCTATAGGTGTGTCTGTCTGTCTGCCTGTCTCTCTTTGTCTCATTTGTTGAAGAAATAGGGTCATTCATCCTGTAGAATTTCCTACAGTCTGGATTTTACTGATTGTATCTACTCCCCACCCTCCACGTAGCTTTATATATTCTGCTTCTGTCCTCCTTTTTCATATGAACTGGTTGTTAAAGCTAGAAATTTGATCTGAATAAGATTTGATTTGTTGAGGATGCAAGACTGCTTCACAGGTGGTTTTGTGTTCTTCCATCAGGAAGCACGTATAATATCTAGTATCTCTTTTTTTGTGATTTGTTGGAAAGTAAGTTGATTTACTAGAACTGGATGATGGTGACCAGTCAATTAGTATCATTATGGACTTGTGAACATAATGGCGTAGAGAGCTTTATCATAAGATTCAGTCAGTTGCGGATTTGACCCTTGCTAATGCACCAGTTACCCCAGCTTTGCAAATAAAAGCCTCTTTTGGTTGGCCTGCGAGTTGTTCTGACTGGCCCTCAGATATGACAGGATATTCCAGGCTCATCTTGTACATTTGCTGCCCCAGACCTGGAATCAGCACTTCACAGAACTCTGGTTACTTTTCATGGAAAATGGTATTTCAAGACCACAATCTGGCTGCTAGAGTGCTCATTGTACTGATTTGGTCATTCTTTCTGAGGCTTTACAATGGAAAGTGCTAAGCAAATTTTCTTTCTGTCTTTCACATAAAAATACATGAGTTCAAACTGATATTTCTGGTTCAACATCAGGACTGCAGGTTTTTTACTTAACCTCTTTTGTCATATATGCATATCTAGATAGATAGATAGATAGATAGATAGATCGATCTTCTTTCTCCCATGACAAGAATCCTAGTTCTCAATGACACTGGAAATGGTAGAAATAGAATATCACATAATTATTCAATCGCTTTGTCCCATGATATATGCCCAACAGTCTCAGAATAACAAAACCGATGCTGTCAACACCGGTATAATAATTGGGAATAGTTTAAGATTTGTCTTTTGCAGTTCTTTTCGCCTGAGGGTGTCTCCCTCAAGGGATGCACAGTCTGATAGCTCTGTTCTAAAGCATTTCGGAACAGTTCCCTCTCTGTGAGCTATGCCCCCAGCTGGAGTCATTTAGGTCATTTGTTTTTTAATTTGCAGTTAGAGATCATTTTTTAAACCACAGTTGTTTTGTAATTATTTAAAATATCACCATCGTTCCAAAGTCATATTTTAAAAACCAGGTGTACTGTATTGGGAAAAGTCTAGTCTTTATTCCTGTTTCCTCCACCCTGTTCTCTCCCTCCCCTTATAAGTAACTATTTAAAACATTTTCTTTATGCTTCATCCTTCCATTGTTTATTTTTCTTAATATAAACACAAGTATACATATTTATATTCTTTTATTTCTTAGGTAAATTGTAATATGCTATGTTTACTTTTTTTTCTGCTTTGCTTTTTTTGGTTGTTGTTGGGACAAGGTCTCACTCCGTTGCCCTGGCTAGAGTACAGTGGCATCATCACAGCTCACTGCAACCTCCAACTCCTGGACTCAAGTCATCCTCCTGCCTCAGCCTCCTGAGTAGCTGGGACTACAGCCGTGTGCTACCACGCCCAGCTAATTTTTGGTTTTTTATAGAGATAGGGTCTCACTATGTTGCCTAGGCTGGTCTGGAACTCCTGGCCTCAAGCAACCCTCCCACCTCGGCCTCTCAAAGTTCTGGGAGTACAGGTGTGAGCCACTGCGCCTAACATCTACTTTGCTTTTTTAAAAATTATTTTACAAGATTTTCAGATCACTTGGTAGTAGTACTGACACAGGAAAGTGACTCCCAATGCTGGGAGCCATTTGAAGTCCAAATGGGTCCTAGGCTTTGTGCAAGAAAGAATTTAGAAGTGAGCCAAGAGTATAAAATGAAAGCAGGTTTTATTCAGAAACTATAGGAAATCTACTCCACAGAGTAGAGGCTAGTTCTCCCTGTGGAGAAGAACTGGCCCCATGGTTCCTTTAGCCCCTCTATGTAAGCAACAGCTTAATCACAGGCTAAACAAGGGGAGGAATATTTGTGTTATTTCTTGGGAAGGGGTGGTATTTTTCTGGAATTAGGGCGATACCCTCCTTTTGACTACATATGGTCAAACAGGAAGTATCATGGTATCAGGTGCATGATGGGAGTGGGAGGTTTTCTTAGAAACTTTTATGGTAATGAAGTATATAATGAAGCTATAAGGTCAAGAAGCCATCAATTTCTCCACCATCTTGGCTCTAACCAGTTGGAACTTGCCCTGCCTCCATCCTGTTTTGATCAGGGTAGTTCAAAACTTTGTTTTGAGGCTTCCTGACTCAGTTAAACAATGCCTGCACAATTAAGCAGTATCCATAGCCATGCCCAAAGCAGTACATGCCAGTTTCCTTTCTCAGTACCACAATTGTAGCACAGCATAGTGTTGGATTTTGCTTTGCTAGCCAATCTGAAATTTTTTTTTAATAGATGACTTAAGCCCTTTTAAATGTATTGATATAGCCCATGTGTTTTGCCTTGGTTCTGTCATTGTTTCATATTGTATATGTATGCAAGTCTTTTATATGAGTAGTTTCTATGTGGTTTATTTTATTTATTCTCTATCCCTTCTAATTAGTACGTTCTTTGTTTTTGTTTATTGTTTTTGTGGGTTTTTTTTTTTTACAGAGCAATTTAAATTTTTGTTCTAAGGGCTACCATAGTCTAACACATTATATAATACCTTAGTCACCCCCTCTTTTTCATTGTCCATTAGTTCCCTGCTAGGAAGAATATTGAAACTAGTTAACAGTCCCTCCCCTTTAAGATATGGTTGGAAACATATGGTTTGGAAAAATATCCTTTTATTTCCAGTTGTTCACTATAAGGCAGTCAACAGGCATACTCTATTTTTCATGTGACCTCCCCATTCTTAACCTCATTTTTTGATAGTTGCTGCTTAACAAACCACCCTAAACATCGTGATTTAAAACAATACTTATTATTTCTCACAATCCTATGTGTTGCCTAGGTGGTTCTTCTGCTCTGTGCGAGGCTGGCTGGGGTGGATCCCCTCATTCACATTTCTGGCATCTCAGCTGGGATCACTGGGGCAGTCGGAGCCTCTGCCTGTGTGGTCCCTCATCCTCCAGATGGCTGGCTCAGGCTTGTCCCGTGGTGACCGAGGGGGTCCCACCAGAGGAGAGGGCAAGCATCCTTCAAGCCTCCATTTGCATCATGCTTGTTAACACACCTTCAGCCACAGCAGGTCTCATGCCAATCTTACATTCAAGGCGGGGAGCAGTAAATACACTGCACCTTTTGATGGGAAGAGCAGAAAAGTCACATTGCAAGGGGTGTGCATAAAAAGTAGGAAGAATTTTTGGCCATTTTACAGTCTACCACAAATAACATAATAGTTTAATCTTGTCTACTTTTAGTCATTGCCTGTTTGTTCTCTACTATGACAAATATTGAAATTAGCTGGTAATCTCTTTTTTCCCGGCCTTTCCTCTGCATCGGATTTAAAGAAATACCCTTTGCTCATCATATTCCTAACTGTAAGGAGTCAGCACTCAAATTTATTCTGCTATTCTCAGGTGCCCTCTCCGTTCTCAACTTTTCTTTTTTGAATACTTATACTGTGTCTGCATTGTCAGAGCAAACAGCCGTTATGCACTATATGCTAACCCTTAGAGCCGTCATTCAGTCACAGCTTTGCAGGTAAATATACATTTAATTCTCACTGTCAGTTGGTATGATGGTATTTCTACAGTGAATTTGGTCATCTGGAGCTTATTCTCTAGTATGTTTTTTAGGAAGAGTCATGGGGAAAATGTTCTTTGAGTTCTTGAGTGCTAGTTTGTCTACAGTCTTTATACTTGAGAGTCAGTTTAGCTAGATATAAAATTTTACATAAAAGAACATTTGATTCAAATGTTCCTTCTTTGAGTGTCTTAAATATGTTCCATTTTCTTTTGGCTTGAAGTGCTTCTCTCAAAGTGACTTACCCTTTTTAACTGGGTATACCAAAGCTTTCTTCTTTAAAGTCTGCTACTTTTACTGAAATATATCTTCAGACTAGTTGTTTTGGATCAGTTTTCCCAAGTATGTGGTGTGTCCTTTCAGTGTGCAGTATTGAGCTTTTTTTGGTATTTCAGCAAAGTTGTCTTATAATTTTCAGCATTGTTCTATTCCATTGTTTCTGTTTTTGTCTATGAGAACTTCTGTTATAGCTATTTGGATCTTTCTTTGCCCATCTTCTGTATGTGTCACTTTCTTTTAAGTCATTTTTAGTGTCTTCATTTCTTCTTGGCTTTAAAATTTTCTGCCTTTTTATCACCCATTTAAGGCATGCTGTGTTTATTTGTTCTTGTATTTTTTCTAATTTAGCCTTCATTTGTAAAATGATTTTTTCTTTTATCTCTAGTTCTATTTTGAGTTCTCATGTTTTTTTTTGAGTACTGTCACCTCATTTCTGAGTTTTTCGAATTCTGACATATGTTTTCACATATCATTTTCTTAAACCTTTTAGTTCATTTTAAAATATTAGGTACAGTTTTCATGTCCTTCACAGGCATGTCTTTCTGGCATGCTTTCATTGGGCACAGTGATGATTTGTCTGCTGCTTCTTTACGATAACTTCCCGATGGGATTTAGACAGCGTCCTTTTCTGTTACCCCTTGTGACTGTATTTTCTTTTTCTTTTTAATATAGGAAACATTCAATTCACAATAAAATATTTTCATGTACATATATTTAAGCTTAGTTGTCAGACCAGTGAAACTGCAATGGAACATACCTTAGAATTTGCTGCCTGAGATGGGTTTCGTGTTTATATTGGGGAGGTTTAAAAAAAGACGTTAGAAGCCAGGTTCAGTGGCACATGCCTATGGACTCAACTGCTTGGGAGGCTGAGGTGTATGGATTATAAGAAGTCAACATCTTCAGGTATTCACTTGCGTAGGTTCAAGTTATGTATGAAATGCTTATAGCTGAATAGTCAGAGATGGGAGCAAGTATATATTTTGGCATTTAAGAAATGAGTAACCAGCACAGTAACGAGGGCAAGTTTGGTCTGAGGGGACAATGAGGAACTGTATTGATTTGTAAAGATATAATGATGTTTGTTCTGGGGGCCGCACACTGTGTTATTCCTAACAGAGAAGTTACATGATGAAAACTTAGCTTCACCTTGGCATCTGTGATAATCAACATCTTGAAGTACCATGGCTTTTCTGTGCAGTTTGCAACAGATGCTCATAGAGCCTACTATTCGCCTGCTTATTCCAGGCACACTTCCCTCCTGCTGCAGGCCTCTTCAGTCGCTATTTCCTCCACTTGGAATAATCTTTCCCCAGATATTTAGTGATTCCCACTCCCTCACCTTACCTCGGTCAAATGATTATTCAAACTTTCTTAATGATGCTTTGCCTTACTTCCCTATTTAAAAGTAACTCTTACAGCCCTGTCCCCTTCCTTGCCCTCTTGTTTTCCAGAACACACTGATTGTTTAATGTTTCTTTTTGGCTATACCCTTTCTCCCACCAATGTCTGTTTCCCTTTACTAGAATCTAAGGTCCGTGATATATCCCTGGTGCCTAGAACAATCCCTGACACACACTAGGCGCTCAAATGTTTATTGAATGAATGCATCTATGCTGTGTGCCGGGCACTGCTCTAGGTGCCGAGGATACAGTGGTGAGCAAAGCAGATGCCCTGCCCTCATGGAGTTTGTAGTCTAGTGGAAGAGACAGAAGTTAGTCCAATAAAGCATGGATAGTGCTTTGTGAGAGGGCAGAACAGGGGAAATGGAGCTAATCTAGGGCAGTCAGGGTAGGCTTCTCTGCGAAAGAGAGTTTGGTGCTGAGAAGTAAAAGAATCTGCAGTATGAGCTTTGTGACAGTAGCGGGGAGTGCTCCAGGAAGATGAAACACCTTTTCCATCTGGCCACGTCCAGCAGGGCTTGTAGCCGAGTTGCAAATTTTGCTCTTAGTGAACTGGCTAAAAAGTAGTACCAGTTCACAGGCACATGGGTAACATGTTCAGCAATAACTCAGAAAATATGGTGTATCATGATATGTCTAATAAATACAGGATTTTACAGGACACCCGGCATGGAACTATAATGGTGAACAATGGGATCCATTGGTGATGGTCTGAGAGGTCAAAGCATAGGTCAGATACAACAAATATATGTATAGTAAATATTTCATATTTGCATTATACATTAGTAGATTGTAGTACTTTAATGTTTTTGTTTATAATGGTACACTTTATTTGCTGAAGTTTTGAAAATGTTTTTTTAAGTGCTCCTGGAAGAAAAGCATTTATTTGAGTTGTAAGATTAAAAAACAAAAAAAAAAAACCTTTAAAATGTACAAGATAGCTGCCTTTATTGCTGTTAATAGTTTCTCCCGTAAGGTCAAGTTTTACAGAAGCGTGTGGATAAACAAGCATATCAGAGGCAGTAAGGCACAGTAGAAAGAGCAGGCATTTTGGGAGTCCCATAGTTCTTAACTTTGATTTTGGGGGCTCATCAAGGCTTTCTGAGCCTAGGTTTCCGCCTATGTAAAACAAACCTGAAATAGTACTTTGCATGCACATCTCTAAGACAGAGAGCCTCATCCTCATAGAGGCACCATTCGCGCTGGCTTCTTCCAGGGTAGGCCTCACAGGATCCATTGCAGGGCAGGTAGGATGATTATTAGCACAACACTTAGCACAGGCCTGGCACTTAAGGGGCGCTCAACTAAGTGATAGTTCTTACCTACATACACAATGGAACATAAAATTCTTTGTCTTACTGGCATTACAGTTAATGCCTTTTTGGCTAACGCTTTCCAGAAGGAAGGGAAAAAATCACTTTATTGTTAGACCCTAAAGACTTTTCAGAATTACTTACCTATGAATTAGTTTTTAGATGCATTTGACCTTTAGTACATGGATCTCTACTTGAATCTGCTAAACCTAATAATTCAGGAGGCAGGGAAGAGCCAAACATATCTGAGTCTCATATTTTTGTCATGATTTCAGCTTGTTGATTCAAGCTTAGAGTATGTGTGATGTATTATTAGCCATCTTCTCTGACTAGTATAGAAATTCATCTGCTGCTCACACACTTCCCAAGTAATTTTTTTTTAATGAGCCATCAAATAGGATGTGGCTTGAGGTTTCTCAGCAGTGGGAATCCATTTGTGTTAATCTGTCTAGACTCTTTCCCTGTCCTTTGTGAACAACAGCATTCATTTCTGACCAGAGAATGCTGGGTATAGACTGTGTCCGTAAAACAGGCCAGGCTACCTCATCCTTGACCTTTAAAAGATTATGGGACCTTGGACTCATCACCCTCTGTCAACTGATGGAGATAAGTAAGCTAGGGCTTTAGGGCTTGAGCTAGCAGTGGGTTTTTTATTTTGTTTTGTTTTTTTATTAAGGGAAGACCAATGTACAATTTAAAGGAAATATTTGCAAAGATGTGAGATAATAGAAGAATGAGAACTTGTGATCTGATTTTCTGTATTTGTGGGATTCTTTAAAAGAAGAAGTGATCCAGAAACTACTGTCATTGAGCAATCCCATGGTTGGGTGGCATTCAGAACTTTTGACATTGGTGAATATTTTTTCCTCTGTGGCTCAGTTCTTTTCTGAAAAGAAAATGTGGCTCAGAAACATTTTCTGCTGTTTTCATAGGTATCTTTTCTTCTTTTGTCTTGTCTTTCCTCCTTCCCTGTTTAGCGTAACAGAAGAGTAAGCCTGGCTAGATGATCAGGACTGTGTGCATGTCACAAAGATGGTGGTAGCTGGACATCTGCTGCCTTGTGCCTCCACTCTTGGCAGTCAAGGGCGGGAACACAGAGACCCGGGCTTAAAACATAGTGGCCTGGCATGGGCTTTGGAAAAGCAGAATGATAGATTAAGAAATTAATTCCAGCTGAAGGTTTGGGTCTCCTTATTTGTCATTTCAACTAAGTAATTGTTTTCTTTCTCTTTGAGTCTATGATTTTTTTCTTCTTTTTTAAATCATAAAGATCAATCTTTCTTCTTTACTTGTGGTTTGAAAAAACAAATTTTTATAAAGCCCTCTATAATTTGTGGTTCAGTACAGGCACTTAATTATCCCTAAGTAGATAGCTTTCCCAGCCTTCATTTTTTTTTTCCCCTGGGATTTGTGAAAGTGATAGAGAAATACATTACAGGGTAAATTAGATATCGTATATGTATTGATTAAAAGAGCTACCGTGGATGGCAGTGTATAGTTTAGGAGAATATGTAGTTTTACTTAGCTTTTCTGTAGTTGAAATTTGTTTGGTGAAACTCATCACCCCTGCTTTGAAAATGACCGTGACCTTTTCCTTTTCCTCACAAATGAACATATTCCCCCAACCCTCTGCTGTTTGTTCTGTCTTCTGAGAAGATTCTCAAGCTACAAAGATGCTTGCAATGTGCTGGCAGCAACACCCAGTAGATTAAATTAGTAATTGTTAGGCGTTCTGGGAATCTTCATGAATAGGAACGTTTCCACCAATTGTTTTTGTCATTGTTTTGTTGGGATGTGATGTTTTAGTTTGTTTGTTTGCTCCTGCTGAGGATTTAGAACTCTCCACTGAAAGACAACAGTTAGGAATATGTTAGCATAAGCTGAGCCCTCACATTTTTGTTTTGTGTGTCTCTTCTGTGATGAGTTGTGAAACCTATTTCTTAGGGGCCAGAAGTAGTAACAGGGACACTTAACCATTATCTTCCTTCTCTGCTGAAAGAAATAGAGTGCCAAAGTGTTTATTCCTTCAGGAACAGAAAAATATACACAAACTTCCCCAAGGGTTGGGAATGTACTTATTTATATGAAGCAAGTTTTTACCTGAAACAGTAAATTCTCTAGTTTTTCTTTTTCTTCTAGCTACTAAAATCTCTGAAGCTGTTTTAACATATTTTACCCTAATACTTGTCTGTTGCAGTTAATATTATAAAGAAAAACGTTTTTCAGATGCTCTTGGATATTGGTGGTACTTGCCCAAGTGCTAGAGCTTCGTAATTGTGGGTTTTAAATGATGATGAGAGTTGTTTTGTTTTCTGCTTTTTTTTTTTTTTTTTTTTTTTTGGAAACAGGGTCTTGCTGTTGTTCTGTTGACCAGCCTGGAGTACAGTAGCCAGATCACAGCTCACTGTAACCTCAAACTTCTGATCTCAGGCAATCCTCCTGCCTTAGCCTTCTGAGTAGCTAGGACTACAGGTGCACGCCACCATGCCTGGCTAATTTATTTTTTAATTTTTTTAGTAGAGACAGGGTCTCACTGTGTTGCCCAGTCTGGTCTCAAACTCCTGGCATCGAGCGATCCTCCTACATTGGCCTCCCAGAGTGCTGGGGTTACAGGCGTTAGCCACTGCATCTGGCCTGAGGAGAGTTTATCTTCATATTTTGATATCCATTTGATACTACCTTATGTGCTGGGTGGGGTGTGGGTTTTAAAATTTGCATCCCCCCAAAGATCCTTTCACATGAAAATGGACTGGTAATTAAACTGCTTTACCATTTTCAATAAAATTTTTAAATAATCTGTTTATTTTTAGATAAATAAATTTATAGATTAAAAATTACTAAGTAATCATGCAGTAAGTCACATTTATTGAATAAAGGCTTTTCTCCCCCTTCTCTCCACCTCCAATTCAGTAACTCTTAAGCACACCGTTTGTTCTTTCTATGAGCCAGCAGGGCCAGCTTGATGATGTTGCCAAGGCATGTGCTGGAAGTCATAGTGCCTGTGGGTGGGTAGTGTCCAAATGCCACATCAGGGGCCAATGAGTAAGGTCTAACAAACAGGTTGACACAGTGTTTATATCTTTTCTTTGGCAGCTTCTCAAACAAGCTATTTACCATAAGCCCAAAGCATCTTATCTACTGTAACCTTGTAGGAGAGACTCCTTTCTCATCACAAAGGGCTGTCTTTCTTAAGAGGTCAGTCTAAGTGGACAGTGTCCCCAAAGTTGTTTATTTTATTTCTCAGAATAATTTTACTTAATTATTTCTCAATAATTTTATTTATCATTTAGCCACTTCTTTGGAAATTTTACCTTTTTAAAAAATTTTTACCTTCTGGATTCTCAGAATAATTTTATTATTCTCGGAACAATTTACTTCAAAGAATAATTTTTAAATTCTATCAAATGTTTAAATTGTCAGCTTAAGATGTTGATTTGCATACATTGAGAAATGATAGGGATTTCCATTCAATTTGTAATAACTTTGTTACCTTTAAGCCTATGATTATAAGTGAAATGAATTGTGGAATTTTTGTTCAGCCCAAGACTAGGATTTTTTTTTTCTTTTTTTTTTCTTTTTTTTGGTGATGGAGTCTCACTCTGCTGTCCCGGCTAGAGTACAGTGGCATCATCACAGCTCACTGCAACCACAAATTCCTGGGATCAAGCCATCCTCCTGCCTCAGCCTCCCGAGTAGCTGGGACTACAGGTGCACACCACCATGTCCAGCTAGTTTTTTCTATTTTTAGTAGAGATGGGGTCTCGCTCTTGCTCAGGCTGGTCTCAAACTCCTGAGCTCAAGCAATCCTCCTGCCTCGGCCTCACATAGCACTAGGATTACAGGTGTGATCCTTGGGCCACTGCACCTGGCCCAAGACTAGGATTTTAGACGTTGAGCTATATAGTCAGACACCAAATACACCAAATTAATGAAATAAGATATTGAGACTGTTCCTTCTCAAAGAAAATTTGTTTGGTTTTTGCTGGCACGAATTGATCCTTTTGAGTATAACAGTAATATGTGCAAAGGTGTTCATAACTCATAGCCTTCCTCTATAATTTTCAAAAATTTTGCCGTACCAGGATCAGTTTTAAAAGTTCTGTTTTGTTTTTTAGTTATTACAGAGTACATCACTATGGGAATATGAGCTTGTGTCTCCTTGCGTTCAGCTTTCAGATCATCTAATCAGATAACAACAGTAACAAAAAGTTTTTGCTATGTTCTGAGTCTAGGAATGCCAATTTTTTTTTTGGTCATGATTTGTGTATGTATGTATGTATGTATTTATTTATTTATTTTTTAAGAGACAGGTTCTCATTCTGTCACCCAGGCTAGAATGCAGTGGCACAATCATAGATCGCTGCAGCCTTGAACTCCTGGCCTCAAGTAATCCTCCTGGCCTCAAGTGATCCTCTTGCCTCACCCTCCCAAGTAGCTGGGGCTACAAGTGTGCACCACCACACCTGGCTAATTTTTCTCTTTTTTTTTTTGTTGTTGAGACAGGATCTTGCTATGTTGCCAAGGCTGGTCTCAAACTCCTGGCCTCAAGCAATCCTCTTACCTCAGCCTCCCAAAGTGCTGGGATTACAGGTGTGAGCCACCCATACCCAGCCTTGCTATTTATTTTTTTTGGTGATGGAGTCTTGCTCTGTCATGAACAAATACATGTTCATGACAAAAAATTGGGGAAACATATACTTACACACACTCTCACACACACACACACACAATAGAGAAACATAATCACCCAGAAATAATTATGATAATATTCTGGTATATTTTCTTCCAGTATCTTGTTTCATTATTTTATGTAGGTATAATCATGCTATAGATAGAAGTTAAGGTTTTGCTTTTTTTAATAGTTGTAAGAAATTTTCTGAAGTTGCTTAAACTCTGTGAAAACATGTTTTAGAGAACAGGGTCACACTTTGTCATGCAGGGTAGAGTGCAATGGCCCAATCAGCTCACTGTAACCTCAAACTTCTGGGTGCAAATGATCCTCCTGCCTCAGCCTCTCGAGTAGCTGGGACCACAGGCGTGAGCCACGGAGCTTCTCTGTTATTAATACAGTCTGTGTTGCCATACCAAAGCTTTTCATTTTTCCGTAGGAACAACTATTAATTTATTCTTACATAGTTTCTGGCTTTGGTGTCCTGTTTAGAAGCATTAAGCATTTAATCCATTAGGAATGAGTTTTGTTCAAGTGTTTTATTTATCAGTAAGAGTAGGGTTGCAGATTTCACTTAAAGTAACTGTATCCCAAATATTGGATGAAATATACTTACGCTATAAAATGATTAGTTATTTATCTGAAATTCAACTTGAACTGTGCATCCTGTATTTTTATTTGATAACTTTATCGGTAAGGCTTTCCCTGACCACTTTATTTAAAATCACAACCCACATATCAGCACTCCCTACTTGTTGTTTTCTCCATAGCACTACACGTACACTGTATATTTTACTTTTTGGTCTAGTGTCTGTATCCCACCACTGGAATATAAAATCCATGAAGTCAGGCTTTTTATTTTAACTTTTAAATTGAAGTTTAACATACATATAGAAAAGTGCATGTATCATAACCGTACTGATCAATGAATTATCCCAAAGTGAACACGTTCATTCAGGAGGGCAAAGGTTTTTTATTCTGAGTTATTCTGAATGCCTAAATAGTGGGCACATAGTAGGTGATCAGCAAATATTTGTTGAATGAATCAGTGATACATCCTGTGAGAGAGGCATTCAAGTTATTTTTTCTAAACAACTAGCTAGAGAATTTATTGATTGTATATTGTTTGGTTATTATCCCCTTGAAAGTATTTTTTTTTTTAAGAGACAGAGTCTCACTATGTTGCCCATGCTGACCGAAAACTCCTGGGCTCAAGCAGTCCTCCCACTTCAGCATCCCAAGTAGCTGTGACGACAGGCACGCACTTCACTGTGCCCGACTTAAAAGTGTAATTTTCAACAAATATGAATAGCGTAATTTATTTAGCTATTCCTCTACTGTTGAACATTTATTTGTGGTTTTCTAAATATATTTTTGATTTTTAAAAGTTTTTATACATCTTTTGTGCATTAAAAATTAGTGCTCATTTCAGATTATTTTCATAGGATGATTTCCTAAAAGAAGAATTACTAGGTCGAAGGATATGATCCTATCTCAACCCCTTCTTGTTTAAACAGAACATTCACTGATCATCAGTGGACCTCTCTACTGAAGAAGGCACATAGAAGGATTATTAACACCATGCCCTTTGTTTGCTGCTTCTAAGAACAGTTTAGCAGTATCTGTTAGCAGGGTGGGTGGCCAGTACTTAGTATCTTCTTTGACATCATCTCCTTGCAGCATGCTGTGACTGAAACATCTTATTCTTACACCAGCAAGTCATTCAGCACATCTTCAGTTTTCTTCTCTATAAAGGTGAGGATAACAGAGCCTGCAGCATTGGCAGTGTGTACTACGTGTGATACAGTCTCAGGAAATGGTAGCTGTGGTCCTAGTACAGACGGCCCTGCTGTTCAAGGCTTGCCCAGTCAGTGTTCCAGACCATTTTTGGTAGATGAGTCAACTGATGCAAGGGTGACCACTTCACCTTGGCCAAGAAATACTTGTCAAGTGAATGAGAGCCAGGATGTGAATTTACAGTACAGGATTCCCACCTGCCTGTTGTGGCCACAGGTGTGCAGGGAAGGGAGCAGTACCTTTCAAACAGGAGATTTATTTGAACTATGATAGCGTGTCTTCTTAGCTTAGGCTGCCCTCATCTTTCCTTGCTTATATGTGATAACATCCACTTCTGTCATTCGCTGAAAAAATTAGATAGGGCATTACCCTTTTCTCACATGAGTCAGCTCTTCTCAAGATTGTTTCTAACCACAAAGAACTCCCAATAGTTCCCTGAGTGTCTTTTGAGAATCTAGAGTACAAATTAACTTGTGTGAACTACTCTGTGCAGATGTTACACTCACCACCTTGCTGCCATGAAGGGAAGGTGGGGGTCTCTTCTCCCCTCTGTTCTCATTCCACCAGAAAGGACAATCGGTCATTCATTCAGCTAATATTTATGAGATGGCTCTGTGGGAGGAGAGTGTTCTCAGACTCCCGCTAAGCACCCCTAGCACCAAAGGAGAATAGATAGTAGTGCTCAAGGGCATTGGCTGGGGGGAGTGGGGCACAAGTTGGAATTTCCCTACAGTCTTGTGTTTGATTTAAACCATTCTCACAAATTTTAAAATTTCGGTCCTATAATCCATCCATTTTACTTTAATACTAAACTGTTTTTAAATTACCAGATTAATTATTTGATTTTTCCTCTCTAATCTCCAGTAAAATCCATGCCCTAGGAAGTTAAGCCATGGTTACTCAGTGGCTTGTAGTAATTGCAAGCACAGGGTTGTTTGGAAGCAGAGAGAAGTAGCTATGGTAGGTGTTCTCTTCTGGAGAAATAGCACTGGTGGTATAGAACACCTTCCTTGTCTTCAGAGAACTGCTTGGGTGTGTGTGATCAAAGGACAGGCACAAAGGCATAGATTGTTTATTCACTGGGTACCAAGTAGAGTTGCATGATAAAAGTTTTAAACTTGTGTGAATTCAAATTTACTCTGTTTGAATAATTCGTTTTTAGGTAGTGAGACTGGTTCAGCTTGTCCCTTCACTCAGTGAAAGTGTATGTGAGTTGGAAATGAAATGGGAGATGTGGACCTGCTTTTTCCATGGGAATATCAATTCTCACACTCCTCTTGTAGTGAGCGTCCTGCTAATTATAAACCATGTGTGTACACGAATGTGTGTACGTGCATGTTTAATAACATGGTGCTCGCAGGCAAGCCATCTTCTTGCTCTGGTGTGTGAGAGAAGACACAGCAGTGTGTTCTGACACTGGAGGGAAACCTAGCTATATTGGACTCAGTGAGTTGTCCAATGTGGCGCCTCGAAAAGGAATTTTTAAGGGTAATTTTGACTGAAGGCAATTTTCAGCTTTAGCCTCCCCACCCCTCTCCCCACATACATGTACTCTGCTGTAACTCCAGTCTTAGGTGCTTTCCCAAAACCAACTGTGGAAAGCACCTCAGTTCAAAGATAAGAAAACAGTTCCAGGGAGGGTGCGTGGCAGTCCAGTAACAGAGCTAGAGCTGTCTGCCCCTAGAGTGCACACTCACTCCACTGCACCATTCTGCCCATATGATGTTTGTTAAAATCTTGTAAATCCTGAAGCAGTCAAAATAATTGTTTTCTTTTTTTAAAAATAATCCAAACAACATTTAGTTAGGCCTTCTAGAGAGCTGAGCACAAGGTCCGCCAGTGCTCTTTTTGGAAACAGCAGTGAATTATAGCTGCACTCTGGCTTGAGTTCGTGACAGAACACACCCCTATTGGTGTGAGTTTTGTGCCTTGTCTGTGACTTTTCGGGGTGCATTCGGTAGCTGCTTGCTAATGCATTCCCCGGAGAGTATGCTTGTGGGGAGGGAACGTGCAGGAGGAGGCCAGCTGTGAGCTTGGGGGAACAGATGACTCAGCGTTTTAGCAGGCTGGCCGCCCAAGGGTTCTCCCCATGACTGCTTTAATAGAATGGTGACATGTTGCCTGGTAACCCGAGAGTTGGTGGGGGGGTTTTCTACCTACTTTACCAAAGAGCCTTCTATCAGCTGTTGATCACGTTAGGGTGGAGTAAGAGATAGACTTGGCTCTGCAGGCTGACATTCTTTTTATTTTTCATGCCTCTGCCTGCATTTTAACATTTACTGTCTCTTCTTTTCTCATCTACGTATTACATAAAGGTGGACGCTGGACAGTTGACTCCTGTATCACGTCCTGAGGGGAATTAGTTACTGAAAACATGGCTTTTTAAATATTACTCAAAATTATTTCATTCGCAACTCAGACCTATGGCTATTTCACTGGGTATATTATAGCAGAAGAGACTATAGCCATGTGCCTCCTTGCCGACAACTTGGTTTTGGCAGAACAGATCTGGATGTAGCTTTAGAAGCAAGCCGGGCTTATTCTTTTCCTGTTGGTAAGGGCCCCTACCTGCTGCCCTAACCTGGCATAGGGTACACTGCACTGTCTGTGAGCGCGCTGGAAAAGCATGGTTTGTGGAGCTTTATAATTGGGTCTTACGGAAGTTACTTTCAGTTACTTAATTTTTTTTTTCTTTAAAATCACAGCATAATACTATGCAAAGACAGTATAAGTAAATTCATTCATTAAACATGCTTTAAAATGAGACTTGTATTAGAGTCATTAGATGTGGGACTTCAGAATTAGAGAGTAAAGGATGGCAGTATTTTTCTAGGCGAAAAAACAGAGTGCTTTTTTAAATCCACTAGTACCCCGTCGTCAGTCAGAAAACACTCTGCGTTCTGCTGCATGGGCACGGCACCTTCAGAAGCTGTTTCTCAGTTTTCTAATTTGGGTTGAGTATTTTGACATTGTAGGAAACCGTTGGGTGGTTGGAAATTTTAAGATACAGTGTTATAAAATATTCAAAAATACATTGAAGTATAGTAATATCACACTTGCCATTGTATTAATTATTTTTAAATTTTTATTTTAGGTTTTTTAACTTTCTGATTTTTTAGACACAGAGTCTTGCTGTGTTGCCTGGGCTGGATTTGAACTCCCATCTCAGCCTCCTGAGTAGCTGGGACTACAGGTGCATGCCACCGCACCCACGTTGTATTAATTTTTTACATGTAAATATTAAGCTTGACCTTTTTTAAAAAAATCTAACCAGTTGATTTTGCATTGGATGTCCAACTAAACAAAAAGATCTATGTTAATTTCTCCTAAGGATGTAGAAAACCAAAGGAACGTTTAGCACAATTTAGAGATACTAACAACTTGAGGCAGGAAAGCTGAACAATGCCAATATCACTTTTTAAAAAAAATCTTCTTCTCCTGCTGGCAAAGAATTTCACAGACTCTTTTACTGTGCAGGCGTGGTGAAGACCTTGTTACTTCTCTGAATTTTGGGAGTTGCCACCTTCTGAAAGCACTTACTCAGCAAAGGGAAAATCCCACTCTCCCTGACTCTCGCTGGCTCACTCTCCTCTCCCCGCCCCGGCTCCTCCTCTCCCCCTCCTTTCTTCCTTCTCCTACTCTCAGGTGTGTATCTGTGCTTGACTCAAGAGAAATGTCACTAGGCATGCTTCCTCTCATTCCGGCAGCTTAACATGCTCCAGTTCTGACCTGAAACCCTGTAGGTCTTATGTCGGCAGCAACCGCCCCCCACAACAGGGAAACAGCTTCCTTAAGGAAGAAGAAAACAGAGGGGGAATAGTCTTTCTAAAATCCTGAACTACAAAAGGAAGTGATTTGGTCATTTTTAAAAGGAGAAAAAAGTGTAGAATCACTGTGTTAAATGCCAAGACAGGATAGGACTTCAAAATTAAAATAATTCTTGCTCAGTTTTGTGCTGCCAGTTGGGGATGTTTGGTAATCCTTAGAGTTTTAGTGGATAGTGTATAGACAAGACTATTTCTGTGCCCAATGAAATAAGTTAGTTGTTGGGCACATCATTTCATCAAAGGCAAAGAGTAAAACTGATGTGAAAAATAAAACCAGCGTCCTCATTCCTTATTTCCTGTTTGGAGAAGTGTGACTCTTTCTGTCTGCTTCTTTCTGAAGTCAAATATTGCCAGTTACAACGAGTAAATTTCGTTGTCCCAAGGCAACCTGTGGTCTCAAGAGAGGATTTCATTCCTTTTCTTATCAAACTGATCTCTGTCTACAGAGGATGGGAAGCTCAGGCACAGTGCCAGCGGGGGCTCCGTGAGGGTGTGGAGGTGGCTGGTGGAGTGTTAAAGGAGTTTTGTATTGGCATTTTGGGCATTTTTTCACATCTTTCCCTTCTCTTCTCTTCTCTTCTGTTTTCGTAGAGGTGGAGTCTCACTATGTAGCCCAGGCTGGTCTCAAAATCCTGGCCTCAAATGATCCTCCCACTTCAGCCTCCCAAAGTGCTGGGATTACAGGTGTGAGTCACTACACCTAGCTCAAATCTTTTTGGTGGGGTGTCCCGTTGACACTAAAGTTCAGAATGCTTTGCATCTGTAGATGGATTGCAGGGGTGGGGAGTGGAAGAGGTGAAAGACAGGCCCAGGAAGAGGGCCTGTGTTCCTAGTGCAGCATCCTGGTAACCTGAGGGGAGTACAGAGTGCTTCCAGTGCTGGGAGCACAGCAAGGAAAGGGAACCATAGACAGAGTTGTCCCGTTTACAGTGTATGTGGAATTTTTGTGACTCTTTCCTTAATAGGTTAGGAGAGGCCGCTTTGGGTGACTGACACACTCCCTCCCAGGGGTCATGACTCACCTTGCTGGCGAGGCAGCTCAGCCCTGCCTGGCTGATGAGGACCTGTCTTTCCCATTCTCTCCCCAGTTCCTCTTCCTTCCTCCGGGTTTCACTTGGTTAATGAATAAGCTGATCCATGAGGCAAAAGTAAGTTCTTTTATCAAATGAAACCATTTCAAAAACATCCACAGAGAGACACTTAACGAGAATGTAAACATCCAGCACAACATCTATATTAGCTTGTAAACAAACAGACTTTAAACTTTGCAACTACTGAAACCTTTAAAACATGTGCTGCTCTGGCAGGCTTTTTGCATACATGGTTATGGGAAGTGGAAAAGTAGATGGTGCCACTTAGGCTTTCTCAGAGTGTCACTAATACTGTGGCAGATCTAATGCTTCATAAACAGCTCAACAAGTTGCCACGGTTAGCTATTCCAAAAGTGTTGTCTTGGAGCTGGTGGTGTATATGTGTATTTGGTGTATATTTGTACCTGGTGTCCAAAGTTCCTGAGAACTGGTCCAGATTAAAGGACCCTACTTAATCTGACTGTAGACCCAGACACTATCTCTATCCAGTGGCTCAGTTACACACAGGCTCGGAATAGGTCATGTCCTAAAAGTTCTTTTGTTGATTAACCTTTTAGAACACAAAGCGCATTGTCGAATAGAAATGCTCTTTTGAATGGTGGGTGTCAGTGAGCTGTGGCATGTTTCAAACTGCAGGTCAGGGCCCATCAGTGGGTCAGGAAATCAATGCTGGTTGATACCAGCATAAAAAAAAGAAGGGAGAAAGATGAAGAACAGAACACATCAGAGTGGGTTTTCTGTAGTGAAGGTAGTTATTGTTTGGTGATACTGTTGTGATTTAAAACTCATTGCATGCTGTATGCTGCCATTAAAGCGGGAAAGGCACTCAGGTAGGGGAAGTGGTGTCAGTGATGGGTTAAGTACTGGCGATTTCCCCGCAGTCCAGCACCGTGATATCAGGCAAGTTACTTAACCTGGCTGATGCTCCGGTCATATTCGAAATAGGGCTGTCTTGCAGAGGTAGGGCTAGGGATGGAAGAGAATAGATTAACACTAATATATTAGGATAGTGTTGTAGGATTTGGAATAATATATTAGGATTAGAGGTAATACAGCACCTGGTGTTTAGTAACCTTTCTATAAACCGTGATTATTATCTATTTGTACTTCTTTACGATATGTATATAAGCTGACCTTAAAGATATAAAATAGCACAACTAAAACATGTACTACTTAGTCTTCCTTGGAGTGGAATTTATTCAGTGTTCTTGACATTGAGGATCTGCCGTTTCACATGATCTAGGAGGTCTTTGATTTTACCTTAAATTGTGCTTGTGTGGTTGAGACAGCCATCTCAACTTTCTCTCGTGAAGTGCGAAGAATGTTGTCAATTGCTTAGGCCTTTCAGCTGTCTGTCAGCTTCCTCAAGACCGTTAAGTTTGGAATTGCTTCCCGACTCCTATTTTAAGTTGAGTGTTTCATCTTTAAAAAAAAAAAAGAAGGCATTCTTCTTTAAAAAAAAAATTCAAAATTTTTTTCTGAACTCCATCCACTCCTACTTGACACCGTCATAAATTCCTTCTTACCTTCTGCCTATCACTACTGCACCTTTCAAGGAGCTGTGTCAGCACATGTGAAAACCTTTTTTTGTTTGGCTGGGTTTGAGAGCCGCTGCTCGGTTGACTGCTTTGAAGGGTGGCTTGAAATCGTCATCAGAAGCATGGTGTCAGAGTCAGGGAGCTCGGCCTTCCAGTCCCAGCGCTGCCAGTTAGTAATCGGGGCCTTTGGCAGGTTGCTCAGCCTCCCTCAGCCTCTGTTTTCTCGTGTGTAAAAGCAGAGTTGTTACCTATAGTACCTTGTGGGGGGGTTTTGAGGAGAAAAAGCTTCAGGCAGATAGGTGGTACTGAATTGAAGTTGACTGTCTCTGGCAAGGTCCTAGTCAGTTACTAGCTCCGTGGCCTGTTCTGCCCCTCCTGTCCTGCCAGGCTCCAGCCGTGGTACTCTCCGGAGGACCCACCCCGACCCCCTCTACCAAGGAAACAGCCAACTTCCAGGTGCAGCTCCCTGCCTCCGATTCACAAAGCACATCTGTCTTCTGTGCCTCTCTCAGAAGTGTGTCCCCGCACACATGCTCTGGGTCCCATCTCCTCTCTGGGGCCTTGTGCTGCCCCTTGTCACTGTGCCCACCCCCTGGCTTCTATCCAACAGCATGAAAGCCTGCAGGTCCCTTCCATCTTTCCATCATCCCAACTCTCCTCCTCTCCCGACGCTTTCCTTCCTATCGGGAATGCCAGTGGTCTGCAGCCCGCCCCGTGCGGGGCTGGGGTTCCTCTCTCTGCTCTGGCTGTGGTCTCCACACCACTAAGTTTATTCTAACCCAGGGCCCCAGTGACCTTCCACCACACCCCAGCAGACAACCTTCTCACCTGGCCCGTGGCTCAGGACACTGCAGTGTGTTCTCGAATCCTTGGACACCATACTTCCCAGGTTTGTCCCCCTCCCCTTCCACCCACAACTTCCCGGGCTGCTGGGCATGTGCTCCCATCCATGTAATGTGACTAAATATGGGTGTCCTCAGAGATCACTCTGGGGACTTCTTTTCTTCATCTGTGCCTTCTCTGTTAGAGATTCTGTCCTGTCTCAGGGCTCGTGCCTTCGTGCCAGGGATTCCCAAATCGACTCTCCCTGCCTGTCCCACGTTTCCACCAGATGTTTCCCAGGTACCTCAGAGCCACCATCTACTCCGTTCCTGTGCTCTCTCTGCTCCCTGGTCCGTAAACGGTACAACCCTGCACTGCCCAGGCTGGGACTCCGAGGACTGTCCCTCCATTCTGTCTTTTTCTCTGTATCCCCACCTCCTCTATCCTAACTAGCCATCATCCTTTCTCTCCTTATTTGTTACACTGGCTTCCTACCGATCGCCCCAAATCTCAGTTAGGAGGGAGAGATCTGATCACAAGCTCCTCCTGAGCAAACCTTCAGTGGCTCCTACTGCACTTAGCACAGTGGCTCTGCCCGTCACTCCAGCTTCCCCGCCAGGTTCCACCATTCTGGCCTTTCAGTCCTCAGTCCAGACTGTTGCCTCACTCCGAGACTGGTCACTTCACATCCCCTCTGCCTGGAATACACCTTTGATATTTTCTACACTGCTCTTCCAGCCCTCAAGTCTTGGGAAAGACCTGAATGCCATATCCATGGGGAAACTGTCCCAGAGCCTTAGGCTTGGTCATTTCCCCTTGGGAAACCCCAGAGCACAGCTCCTTTTCTGACCCTCAGCGCACGTGTGGTGGTCTGTGCACGCTCTCTCCCTCCCCTGTGAGCACTAGAGCTGTGACTTTCTGATTCACTCATAGCCTCAGTTGTCCAGTTTTAGAAGATGGCTTGCTTGTTCATGAATAAACGCACAGATGAATAACTGAACAAGTGAGAATTAAATAATACAGTTGTCCTTTGGTATCTGCAGGGCATTGGTTCCAGGACGCCCCACGAGTACCCAGATCTGTGTATACCCAAGTGCCACAGTCTGCCCTGCTAACCTTCGTATAGGGAAAGTCAGGCCTCCGTGTATGCAGGCTTCACATCCCTCGAATACTGTATTTTCAGTCTGCATTTGGTTGAAAAAAAATCCACGTTTAAGTGGACCTGGGTTGTTCAGGAGTCAACTGCATTTGTTTGTAAAGCAGTTAGCATAGTTCTTGACATATAGTAAGTACTTAATAAATGGTAGCTGTAATAATTTTTAATTGACTTTTCAGCCTATAACCATGAAAAAAGAAAAAGAAGATCACCAGGCTGGTTAATCAAAGCAGAGTTCCTTAGTGACATCATTCATTAAGTGCCCAGGCAGCTGGCATGGGCCGTGGGGACTCACAGCCCAAACAGCAGGTCTTCCACCTGCCAGTCAGCCTTAATATCCCGTATTCACTGCCTCCTTTTCTGCTGCCCCTACTCATGTTAAAGTCATCATTTCCCGCCTGGGTTCCTGTGTAGCTGGTGTTCTTTTCCTGGACAGGAAACAAGAGGCAGTGGCTACAGTCCTGGCTCTGATCCTAAAGGGCAGCTTCATGGGCAGGGATGACCGTGCACCTCACCACCCCTAAGCCTCCAGCAACGCTGGGAAAGCAGCAGCTAGGAACCAGGGCTTGGGAGCCCTTGTCCTTTCCACGGACAAGGTCTTTTCCTTTCCTTTGTTCCTTCTCTACATCGTGGACTTCTTAAGGGTAGGGAGCGTTTCTTCCCCTCTGCCACACCCCAGTACCCAGCACTGTGCCTGGTGTTTAGGAATGAATGAATGACGTGGATGTTTCAAAAGCAGAGTGTAGTGGTATTGGGAGAGTTTGTGAAAAGCAATTAGCTAATTTTGGTCTTGGTAAAAGTTTGAAAGTTTACAGTTCAGACATTTTGATTTTATACGTGTCAAGATTGCTGGATTACCACCCCAAAACGATAGGGCTATTCCATGAGCTATTGCAGACTCAAGGTGCCTCGGGCCACCCTCACTTCCGTCACACCACGGCGTGATGAGTTTGGTGAGTGATGGCTCCCTGCATCTGTGTCTCTGTGGAATGTCATATACTGGCTTGGGCACAGTTCTTTTTGTCTCAACTATTTGTTTTGTGATTTAATAGCAGTAACCTCATTCATTAAGCACCTACTATATGTTTGTGCCAAAAACTTCATATATACCTCTGCTCTCCCAAATAGCTTTGTAAGGTAGGTAGAGATGCCCATCTTTTGGATAAAGAAATGGAAGTCTGGCGAGGCGGGTGACTCACCTCAGGCAAATTCAGATTTGGGCAGGATTCAAACCCAGGCCTGTGTAGCCTCAGAACGTGTGGTTTTCCCACTTGACTCTGCTGCCTCCCTTTGGGTAGGTTTTAAGTAATTGAACATCACCGTTATCTTCATGTCCAGTTTGTAAAGAGTTTTCTTTGCCACTTCCTTGGCCTTACTTGGAGAGCTGTGAGGTGTGGTTACAGTGGCCAGCATGAATGCCTGCCTGTCTTTCTTTAATTGAGGGGGTGGCGTGGTGAGAACACAGAGTCGGGGGTGTGCCATGTCATGGGTGGCAAAGCCAGGGTCACGCCTCTGCCCTGTCCTGCAGGGTCACACCTCTGCCCTGTCCTACCACGTCCTAGCCGGGCGCCAGTTGAACATTCTGTCCACCTTATCAGTGAGGCGGAGGTAGCACCATCTGCCCTCATAGCAGTAGGGTCTGTGGCACTTGTCTGCATACACTTAGCTGCACTTGCTAGTGGGCTCTGCGTTCTGCGTCTCTGTGAGTACGATCCTCTCTCTGCACCTGCTGCCTCTCTCTTCGCGTCTTTCCTTTACCAAGGGCCTCCTGTGTGTCAGGCACTACAGTGGAGGCCCTGGGAAGGAAGGGAGGGATGAATCCAGCCCCTCACTGCCTGCCTTCATTAGTTCTGTCTGTCCCCTTTACCAGCTTGGATCTCTTTCATTGCCCTAGTTTTCACTCTTTGAGCCTCCGTACTTAAAAAAAAAAAAATTACCTTTTGTTGGAGAGGCACCCATGGTATGAAAGGAAGAGTAAGGACAAGGGCTCCCAAGCCCTGGTTCCTAGCTGCTGCTTTCCCAGCGTTGCTGGAGGCTTAGGGGTGGTGAGGTGCACGGTCATCCCTGCCCATGAAGCTGCCCTTTAGGATCAGAGCCAGGACTGCAGCCACTGCCTCTTGTTTCCTGTCCAGGCTCTTTGCTTACATGCCAGGCTTCATCATGGGATTTCTACTGAAAAATTTGTAAATATATATCCTGGTTCTTTTTTCTCTTGAGAAAAAACAGGCTGCGAACAGATATAAAGGCTTTGTTCCTTTCTTTCCTTAATAATATATTGAATGGCTGCAAAATACCATGGCAAACCCCAGGTGCTACCAAGGTGGATATGGTATGGACTCTTCCCTCAAAGAGCACCTGGCCCTGTCTGGGAGACGGACATGTAAACATGGGAAATAGTGAGAGTTGAGGTGAGAGAGCTGGACAGGGCTTGGTTGTTATTAAGGGCCCTGTATGGCATACCAGCAAGTTTGGACTTTATCTTGAAGACTCTGGGGGTTTGATGGAAGAGGATGGATCATGTCAGCAGGGGAAGGATGGACTAGAGAGGGTAAAAAAGAGGTCTGTCACTTTTTTTTTTTTTTTTTTTTACCTCTTGGGGCACATTAGAAATATCTGCATTTTACCAAGTTTCTGTTAAATCACTGATTCCTGCACACAGCTTAGTATCTGTCTAAGCCCTTGGGTGAGTTGAGGGGAGAGACATCCAAGATTTTTTTAAACACAGGAAAATGTTCCTGGTGACCATTAGGGTTGGATGTTTTTGTTTTGATTTGTTTTTAACTCCTTCCTTTAAAGATTTTTAAAGTTTGTTCTCCTGCAGAATCCATGATAAAACCCTCCATTCTCTATCTGCTAAAATTGGAGACTGATCGATCTGCCATAAACCCAAACCTAATCAAAATAATATGGAATATGAGCAAACTTCCATATCCAATATATTCATATTTAAATAAGCAAATACACACCAAACAACATTTGTTGTCATCCAGGTATGGGGTGACAACCCAGAGTGACAGCGTGGTAGTTCAGGGCCCCAGGCTGGTGGAGGGGAGTAAGGACAGGCTGTCTTAAAGGGCGTCAGAAGGAGCACCGTTGACACTAAAACTCAAATTGGTATTAGGGCAGTAGGGTTTGGGTCTGCAAAACAGACAGAAGTTGCTCTTGGCACATGTCAGCACTGGTGGTGAGGGGGTAACACACCAAGTTATCGCACAGAGACTCCTGGTGTTTACACAAAGCTTTGTGGGGAGAGATGGGCAGACTCTCTGGTTTTCTTGCAGACAGATGTATGCCTGTGTTAATCCAAATGACACAAACCGGGACCCTTCCAGTGTACGTGGTGTCATGGAAAGAATGTAGACTTTGGTTTGGGTCTCAGCCTAAACCCTTGTAATATTTGGGACCTTGGGCTACTCCTTCTGATTCTGTTTCCTTATCTATAAAGTCAAGATAACGCTTACAGGATTTTCTGTGCCTGACACAGAGTAAATGTTCAGTAAATACTTCTCTTTCTTATAAACATTGGATTAACAATGATATAGGCAATTCCCTTAGACGTTGAGAACTCGATGTTTGCTGAGGATAGCCATTGCAGAAAATGCAGGACTAATGGTGCATAACTGCTTCAGCAATTTCCTAATGTTCCCCACCCCTGCCGTCAGCAGCTGCTGCAACAAACGGATTTCAGCAGTCTGAGAAGCAGACTGCAGAAATGTCCTTAGCTGCCTGAGTAAGGCTTGAGAAGTCTGGCATCTCAGCAACGGTACTTATTTATACCACATACAACATTCAGGGGGCCCTACTTCCCTATGACTGAAGACATTGAAACAGGAGTAACTTTTGGCTGGTCTTAAAAAGACCTTTTCACTTAGACTGTATTTGAAATGGCCATTAGTAGTGGGACAGGGTGAACATTGGAATACCTAGACATTTTGTTTGTTTAAAACGTAATGAACATCTGTGAAACCACCACTCAGCCAAAGGACTGAAACCTTACTAAAAAATTACATCTACCTCTTGTTGTTCGCCTTCCCATCCTTCTCACTGCCTGCCAGGACAGCCACTCTCTTGGAATCTGCTGCTCATTTTCTTGCTTTTTTTGGTGTGTTCTCTCTCATACACACACTTCTGTAAAATGACTGTGCATGTTTTTCCATGTCTTTTGCCCATTTTTCTGTTGTTTCCTTACTGATTTGTAGGCGTTTTTATGTATCCTGCTGCTAATCTTGTCAGTTGTATTCCTTACAAATATCTTTCCCCAGTTTATAGATTGTCTTTAAAGTATCTTCTGATGGCTGAAAGTTTTAATTTTAATGTAGCCAAACTTACTGATTTTTTTTTAATGGTTAACCTTTTTTGTATCTTCATAAATTCCTCCCTACTTCAAGCTCAGAAAGATATTCACTTACATTTTCTTTTCAAGTTTTCAAAGTTTGCTTTTGACATTTAAATTCTTCATCCATCTGGAGTGGATTTTTCAGCATGGTGTGAAAATCCAATTTCATTTTTTTCCTATGGATAAACAATTTTTCCAGCTTTTCCTTTTCCAGGCTGTTCTGTCAAAAATCAAAGTTTCACAGATGCGTCAGTCTTTTCCTAGGCTCTTACTTCTATACCACTGGTCCGTTTGTTTATCCCTGCACCATTCCTACACCATCTCAGTGACTTCAGCTTTACAGTAAGCTTTCTTAGCTTGCAAGCAACAGCCTTCAGCAACCTCTTCACTATTGTTGGCTCTTGTGTTCTTCCATTTAAATTTTAGAATCCGTCTTTCCTGTTCCACAGGATAATTGAAGAGTAATTTATATACAATGAAACAACCATCTTTGGTGTGCAGTTCTCTTTCAACGAATGCATGCAGTCATGTAACCACCACCACAATTAAGATACAGGACAGTTCTGTCAGCCCCCAAATTCCCTCATCCTCTTTGTAGTCAACTCCCTCCCCCAGTCTCTCAAAATCGCTGTTGTTTTCTGAGGTTTCTTTCCTTTATTTTTAGTTTAGTTTTTTCAGTGTTTAATTAAAATGTTGGAATTTTTTCCTGGAGTTGCATTAAATGTATAGATCAATTTAGGAGGGAATCTACATCTTATGTTAAGTCTTCCAGTTCATAAACGTAATGCATCTATCAACTTAGTTTGAGAGATTTTTGTTTGACAATAATGGAAAGTTCTCAAAAAAAAAAGTCTAAACATTTTAAGTAATTCTTTAAAACTCCTAATACAGGAAATGTCTTATGAGATAATTGTCAACCTAAATAAACAAAATGCATATAAATATACAACAGACATGTGGCAGTATTACATTATAAAATATGTATGTGTATATGTATATGTAATATATATGCCACGTCTTGGTTCCAAACCAGCTTTGTTGCTTACCTACAAGACTTCAGACAAGCTGTTTAGCTTCTCTGATGTTCAGTCTTTTTATCTATATGGTGACTAGCACATCCCTTCCTCGTGAGGTTGTGGTGAAGATTAAATGCTGTAATCTGTGCAGAGTGTCAAGGGACAGTGGACCAGACACGATGAAGCTGTGAGTAGATGAGACTATTATGTGAGGGGAACTGGTCTCACTCACCTCCAGGGAAACAGAGAGGCTCTGAACGTGTCTGGTTCCCCAGTGGCTTTGACAAAGTGTCAGGACCCCTAGATTGCCTTGAATCGTTTCCCTGACAAATTTGGAAAAGGTTCATGTTACCCAGCAGCCTGTTACATGCTGCTTCTGACAGGCGAGCTGGAATCACACAGTTGACAGCCAATGCATTTTGCTGATTCACCCGTTAGAGGCGTGGCTTTGAGCCAGAGCTTGGCTTCTAGATTAAAGGCCGAGAGCTGCAAAGCTGCTGGGACTTGAAGGAATGCTGGTAAATTATTGCCACGTGAAGGCCAGCAGCGAAAAGTGGACTGTTATTTGTTTTCCCTTTTAAGTAATCCTTATTCCAAATGTGCTCAGATAAATTCCCTTGCCATGGTCAGAGAGTTGTTTGTAATATTTGTCTATCAGCTGGAAGCTAAATTAATGGAAACAGTCGGATACTGTTAAACAGATTGTCTTAGCTTCTTTATGACCCTGTCATCACGTTTGCTTTCATGGGGAATATTCACCCAAGCCTCCTCTTTCATTTGGTAATCCAAATTAAACTTGAGAGCAAGATTATTGCAGGTGTCATGTCTTTGGGGCATGCTTGCAGAATAAACCTTCCAGATTAAAGAATGAAATTTACAGAGGAAAATCCAGGAGGTGCTCATTTGCCAACAGTTGGTATAGAGTAACGATGGTAGAACCTATGAGTTCTCGTTGTATATCACATTGATAGATTCATGTGTTTTAGTAGGGAGTCTCAAGCTTACAGGGAAATCACCTCTGCATGAAACTGTTATGTGACAGGGTGAGCTTCAAGAGGATGGGTACTGTGTCTGGCTTCACCAAATACCTAGCATAGGCCTGGGGACAAAGACAGTAAGCAGTTGTTGGATGGAAGAACGGATGGGTGATGTTTGTTGGATATAAATTGTTGGCAGGCTGGATAAATGACTCAAAAAATCAGAAATGTGACACATTGAAAATAGGAAAAGTAACTGTTCCAAGGAATAAAATTTTCAAGAAAGGATCCTATTTCTGTGATTCTCTGATATGAGTAACTGTGTTCAATAACACATCTCCAGAACTGGCTGCTTTCACAGTTTATCTCCTGGTGAGTGAGTCAGAGCATGCTGTTCTGAGCTCACGTTTCAGTAACTAACTGTACCTCTTTGGGAGACTTTGTAGAATATAAAAGTTCTTTAATACTTTGAGGGTTTTTCCCCTTTTCTCTTTAACTGAAGAGTGAATATTTGAAAGTACAGCAAACTTCTTGGTAAAAAGTAGTGTTTTCTAAAGAAAAAATTTTTTTTTCTCTGTTTCTTAGATGACTAAATATTTAGGGCACAACATTCTGGAAACCATTGTTGTGCTGAGAAGTTTTAGTCAAATCTGGTCTACTTGAAGATTAAAAAGCATCAGGGTGTGTGGAACACTGCCTCTCGTGTCGTTGTCTTTCCCTCTGACTTAAGGTCCCTGATGTGCCAGAGTCCCTCATCTAGTTGTGATGTGCTCAAAGCCTGTGTGCCCATCACCACTTGCTGCACTCTGTCATGCATTCATTCACATAATATTTATTGAGAACTACTCTGCACCCAGAACTTTTCTAGGTGCGGGTATGTTTCTGATGTCGTGGTGCTTTGTAGCTATCCAGGTACCAAGACCGCCCATAACAACATGGCCAAGCTCTTACTGTCTCACCGCCAGTGTGGGTAATAACTGTTGACAGTGGTAGTGGGCTAGGAGAGCATATGCCCAAATCGCGTAAGCCAGAACCAGTGGATGGGCAACCATCCACCAACAAGCCTTCCTATGGTCCTCCCTCCCACGCTACCAGCATGTTCTGTCCACCATCCTCAGAGGAGGAGGCAGCATGGGATTAGAACAAAATTGACCTGGCCTTAGTCTGAAGCATTAACACCAAAGGGGGAATAAGCTCCAGCTCTCAAGTACTCCTGCCAGCCAGAGGCACATGACAGAGAATTAGCAGTCTTTCACAGCGGAAGAAGAAGAGGCATGTCTCAAGTATTGTGGAGCTGTTTTAAATCTGCAGCGTCCAAAGTGAGGGGCAGAGCAGCAAGGAGGGCCCTGGCACTAGGGTATGAGCAACCCATCTTTGCATCCTAGCCTTGCCATTCACCCCAGTGTGGCCCACGGTAAATGCCTGGGCTCTGTGACCCTGCTTGCTCGTCAGTAGAGGCATTTCCTCCCTTACAAGTGTCCTGTGAAGATTAGACATAAAGTATTAGGCACAGATACACAGGAGACCGTAAGTACTTGACACCGTGATCACCACCACTGTCCACATTGCTTTTGTTGTTTTTAACAAAATAGTGAAGACTTACAGTTTTCCTTTACTAGCTTTGTTTATTTTTGTTTTCTTACATTGGTAATGAATAATTTTTAAACAGTATTGTTAGCGGCTAATACTTTGAAAATTAGTATTTTACTTACGTCATTATGGTTCTTTACAGTTTACAAAGCACTTTCACGCTGTAAGGGAGCTTGGGGAGCAATGACACTCTCTCTCTTTTCGCCACATGAGGGAACTCAAACTTGGAGAGTTTATGGGACGTGCCCAAGGTCACCTGTCTTCTAAGTCAGCAGTCCCCACCCTTTTTGGCACCAGTGACCAGCCTCCTCATCACCCATTCCTACATTTCATGGAAGACAATTTTTCTGTGGGCAGTTTGGGGCGTATGGTCAGGACTCTGCAGCCCCAGTCCCTAACAGGCCTCGGACCCCAGTTCTAAGTGACAGAGCCGGGGTCAAGCTTAAACCTGAATCCAGGGCTCCTTTGACTACCTTGGACCACCTTTCAAAAGTGACATCTTTGGGGCTAGGCCAGACCTTCATAAGGGTTTTTTTCTTTTCCTTGTAGCTGTCAACACCAGCAAATATGCAGAAAGCTATCGGATCCAGACCTACGCTGAGTATGTGGGGAAAAAGCAGGAAGAGAAGCAGATCAAGAGAAAGTGGACAGAAGATGGTTGGAAGGAGGCTGACAGAAAGCGGTTGAACACTCAGTGCATATCCTATGCTCTGCAGAGTCACTACTACTGCACCAATAGGTAAGAGTTCTAGCAATAGCTTTTCTTGTTGCTTCTTACAGGATTGTGAGTAATAAATCTGACTTTTGAGAAAGATTGTTTTCCTGACTTTTCTCATAATATCCGAAGTGAATACTGCCTTAATTCCTTATGTTTTGGACAATGCTTTTTATAGAACACAGCTATTTCAATTAACCCTCACAAAACCCCCTTGAGGCAGACAGGGTATGTCTTATTCCCACTTTAGGGGTAAGGAAATGGAGGCTCTGTGACTTGTCCACCAGTTTGGTGGGAGAACCGGAATTAGAGCTGAACCTGGCTGCCTCTGGTACCCTCCTCTTCTCAGTGTGCCATGTTGCCTCTGCCCGCACTTCTGAACTCATTTCAGATCCCGTGTGGATACTGAACCACATGCCTGCTGTAGAATGAGTGCCTGGCACACCCTTCCTGTAACCATCCATAATCCTACCTTCAGAAGATAAATGCTGACAACATTTGGTACCTGTGTGAAACTACAAAACACAGCTATAGAAAATAGGAAAAATTTATGTATAAAAAACATATATACATGTTTATTATAGAAAATTATAATGTAAAGTTTAGAAAAGTATGAATTAACAAAAGAAAAAATTAGCCATAATCCCAACACCCAGAAGCTATTACTGTTAATATTTTGGATTGCCCCCCATACTTTTAAGATGGTTTTTTAGGAACTTTAAAAATTGAGGTGTAATTAAGATACAGTAAAATGCACAGAACTTAAATGTTCAGTTCAAAGAGTTTTAATGTTTATATATACCCATGTAACCACCACCCAAAGCAAGATACAGAACATTTCTATTTCCCCTAAGTTTCCTTGTGCCCCTTTTCAAGCAATCCCAAATTCCCACTACCCTAAGTGACCATTTTTAAATTTCTACTACTATAAATTAATTTTACCTATTCTTGGAACTTATAAAAAGTAGAATCATATGGTATTGTGTTTGGCTTTTCCCACTTAACATGTTTTTGAAATTCATCCCTGCTATTGTGTGTTTCAATAGTTCATTATTTCTTTATTGTTGAGTAGAAGTTCATTAAATGAATATATAGCATTTATTTTACCCATTCTCTTGATGGTAGACATTTGGATTGTTTCTAGTTTGGGGGAACATAGTGAAACGCTGTCTCTACAAGAAAATAAAAAAATTAGTACAGCTGTTATGGCAAGCAGCTGTACTCCCAGCTACTCGGGAGGCTGAGGTAGGAGAATCACTTTAGCCCAGAGGTTCACGGTTACAGTGAGCTGTGATCACATCACTGTACTCCAGCCTGGGTGACAGAATGAGACCCTGTCTCTTAAAAAAAAGTAAATAAATAAGGCTGCTAAGAATGTTTCAGTAAAAAAAAAAAAAAAAAGGTCAGCATATATTTTCATTTCTCTTGAATAAACACCTGGGATTAGAATCGTTCATTTTTAGGATAGGGGTGTGTTAAACTTTATAAGAGCAATGACACAGTTCTCCAAAGTGGATGTTGCATCTTACAGCCGCCAGTCTATAGGAGTTCCACTTGCTTCACACCCTTGTTAGCATTTAGCGCTGTCTGTCTTTCAATTTAGCCATTCTAGAGGATGTGAGATGGTATTGCATTGTGGCTTTAATTGGTATTTCTCTCATGACTAATGATATTCACTATTTTTTTATGTTCTTTTTGGCCATTGAGGTGGCTTTTTTAGTCTCTTGACCCTTTTTAAATTGGATTCTCTTTTTACTGTTGATTTATAGAAGTTCTTTTATGTATTCTGGATATACAACCTTTGTCAGATACATGTGCTGCACATAAATGTTTTCGAGTCTGTGGTTTGCCTATTCATTTTCTTAGTTATGTTTTTTAATGAGCAGATATTTTTAATTTTGATGAAATCCTGTTTATTCATTTTTCTTCTTTTATGGTTAGTAGCTTTTTTTCCCCAAAAAAATCTTTGCCTACCCTAAGGTTACAATGATTTTTTCGTACGGTTTCTTGTAGAATGTTTGTAGTTTTAGCTTTTACATTTAGGTAGTGATCCATTTCAAACTAAGTTTGTAAATGGAGTGAGACACAGAGGTCACAGTTTAGTTTTTCCATGTCACTATCTGGTTGTTCCAGCAACTTTCATTTAAAAGATTTTTCTTCCCCCATTGGATTGACTCACCACCTTTGTCAAGAATAAATTGACCATATATGTCTAGGTTTCTTTCTGGACTCTTACTCCAGTCATTTATATGTCTTATGCCAGTACCACACAATCTTACTACTCTGTGTTTATTGTAAGTCTTGAAATCAGATAGCATACCACTTCTAATGTTGTTCTTGAGGGTGTTCTTTTTCAGATTGTTTTGTTGTCTATGTAAATTTTAGAACAATCTTGTTCGTTTCTTCAGTAAGCCTGTATTTTAGTTTTTACTGTCGATCTTATATCTCTTATGTTAGTTTTCTTCCTAAATATTTTATATTTTGATGCTATTATAAGTGTAATTGTTTCTTAACTTTAATTTGCAAATTGTTTGCTGCTTTAAATATAGAAATACGTTGTTGTGTATTTACTTTATATCTTGCAATCTTTTTAAATTCACTTATTCTGATATTCCATAGGATTTTCTGTGTGCATAATCATGTTGTATGCTGTTAACAGTTTTACTTCTTTTCCAATCTTTGTCTTTTTTTTTTTAATTTTTAATTTTTATTTATTTATTTATTTTAGATAGGGTGTTGCTCTGTCACCCAGGCTAGAGTGCTATCTAGCAGCGGTATTATTATAGCTCACTGCAACCTCAAACTCCTGGGCTCAAGCAATCCTCCTGGCTCAGCCTCCCAAGTAGCTGAGACTATAGGCCTGCACCACCACGCCTGGATAATTTTTTAATTTTTTGTAGAGACAGGGTCTTGCCATATTGCCCAGGCTGGTCTCAAACTCCTGGCCTCAAGCCCCCCTCCCACCTTGGCCTCCCGAAATGCTTAGGATTATAGGCCTGAGCTACTATGCCCAGCCTTTATGCTTTTTATTTCTTTTCCTTGCCTACTGCACTGACTAGCACCTCTGGCATATCGTTAAATAGAAGTGGAGAGAGTTGATATCCTTGCCTTGTTTCCAGTATTAGAGAGGGGAAATTCAGTGTTTTCCCCATTAAGTATGATCTTAGGTTGTTCATACAAGTTCTTTTTGAGGTTGAGAAAGTTCCTTTCCATTTCTAGTTTGCTAAGAGTTTGATTCATGGATGGGCATTGAATCTTTTCAGAAGATTTTTTTTAAAAAAAGTATCATATGGTCTTTGTCCTTTATTTTGTTAATATTTTGAATTAAGCTGATTGATTTTTTGAAAGTTTAATCGGATTTACATGCCTGGGAGAAATCCCACTTGGTCATGAAGTGTTATCCTTTTAACATTTTGGTGGACTTGATTGCTAATCTTGTGTTACGTATTTTGGCATCTTTGTTCATGAAGAGTATTAGACTGTAATTTTCTTTTATATCTTTGTCAGGTTTTGGTATCAGGGTGAAGCTGGCCTCATAAATCTTATTAGGATTGTTTCCTCTTCTGTTATTTTCTGACACATTAGGTAGAATTTTTCTTAAATTTTTGGTAGGATTTACCAGTGAAGCATCTGAGCATAGAGTTTCTTTGTGGAATGGTTTTTGATTATGAACTGAATTTTTTAAATACATATGAAACTATTTAGATTTTATATTTCTTCTTGTTTACAAGTTTAAATAATTTGTGTATTTCAAGGAATATTCTGTTTCAATTTAAGGTATCAAATTCATTAGCATAAATTTATTAGATCAAAATATTTCCTTATTATAATTTTAGTATTTGTAGGATCTATAATGTCCTTTTTAAAATTCCTGATATTAGTAATTTGTATTTCCTCTTTTTTCCTTCCTAGGTGTTCATTCATTTTACTAATCTCAAAGAATCAACTTTTGACTTACTGATTTTTTTGTGTCTTCTTTATTTTACTTACGCTGTTATTATTTCTTCTGCTTATTTTGAGTATAATTTGCTGTTCTTTGTCTAGCTTCATAAGGTGAGAAGTTAACTCATTTACTCTATACACTTTTTCTTTTCTAATATAAGCATTTAAAGCTGTAAATTTTTTAGAATATCTCTTGCTCTTTCTTCTTTAATCCAGGGGTTATTTTGAACTTCTTTGATAACTACTGAGGCTTGTTTTATGGCCTGGCATATGGTCTGTCTTGGTGAATGTCCCATGTACATTTAAAAGAATGAGTCGAATGTTCCATGAATAACATTTTAGGGTTAAGTTGGCTTGTGGTGTCACTCAAATCTTCTGTATTGTTACTGTATTTTTTTTAATCTACTTTTTCTTTCAACTACTGAGAGGGGTATTAAAATCTCCAACTACGGTTGTAGACTTACTTATTTCTGCATGTAATTATGTCAGTTTTTTGCTTCATGTAATTTGAAGCTCTTTTCATATGTGTATGCCCATTTAAGATTGTTGTCTTCTTAATGAATTGCCCCTTTTTCATTATAGAATATTCCCCTTTATTTCTACTAATAATCTTTTTGGTGTTAATTTTGTCTGATATTAATTAGCTACTTCTGTTTTCTTATGCTTAGTGTTTGCATAGTATATTTTTGTTGAGCCTTTTAAGTGGCAACTTGTCTTTATAATTAAAGTGCATTTCTTATAAACAGCATATTAGTGGGGTTTTGCTTTTTTATTCAGTCTGGCAATCCCTGCCTTTTATACTTATTTAATGATAAGGGTGGATCTGTCTCCCATATTGTTTGTTTCTGTTTATCCTGTTTGTTCTGTGTCCCTTTGTTCCTCTTATTATGCTGCCTTTTGGGTAAATTGGGTATTTTTTAGTATTTGCTGATATTTTAGCATCCCATTTTGTCTTCTCTACTGACTTTTTGCTTATACCTCTTTGTGTTGTTTCTTTAGTCATTGCTCCAGAGTAGTGGTTGGCAAACCAGGGCCCTTGAGCCAAATCTGGCCCACGTGTTTTTATAAAATTTTATTGGAACATGCCCATTCATTTACATACTGCCTGTGGCTGCTTTTGAGTTATAATGGCAAAGTTGGGTAGTTGTGACAGAGACCTTAGGGCCCCCGCAACTCAAAATGTTTACTATTTGGCCCTTTATAGAAAAGTTTGCTGAGCCCTGCTCTAGAATTACACTTTCCAATATGCTAACTTGAAATGTTGCTAGTCCCAAATGAGATGTGTTGTAAATGTACATCTCACACATCAGATTTGGAAGAATGTGAACTACATTAATCATTGTTTACATGTTGATAACATGTTGAAATTATAATATTTTTGATATATTGGGTCAAATAAAAATATTATTAAAATTAATGTGACTTGTTTTTCTTTTTTAATGGTGGCTATTTGAAAATCTTAAATTATATATCGGGTTCACATATTTCTATTTGCCAAGCACTGCTCTAAGATTATAATACACATCTTTCAAGTATCACGGTCTGTCTTTAAGAAAAAATCGTACTACTTCATGAACAATGGGAGACTCTTACAACAGTATATTTCCATTTATATCCCTCCCATCCTTTATGATCTTTTCTCTTACGTTTTACATGTTTTGTAAACCCCATCATGCACTGATACATTGTTGCTTTTATTCATTTTCTCTCTTTTGTTTTTCTTTAAACAGAATTTACATGTATCTTTTTTTCTTTTCTTTTCTTTTCTTTTTTTTTTTTTTTAATTTTTTGAGACAGGATCTCCCTCTGTCACCCAGGCTAGAGTGCAGTGGCCTCTACTCCTCAAACTCCTGGGCTCAAGCAATCCTCCCACTTCAGCCTCCCGAGTAGCTGGGAATACAGGTGTGAGCTACCATGCCCAGCTAATTTTTCTATTTTTTGCAGAGATGGGGTCTCGCTGTGTTGCCCAGGCTGGTCCTGAACCCCTGGCCTTGAGGGATCCTCCCACCTCGGTGTCCCAGAGTGGTGGGATTACAGGTGTGAGCCACTGCACCTGGCCCATCTGTCTTAACCAAATTACATTTCTTAAATTTGTATATTCCGTGGGATAGAGCCTTAGCTTCTGGAAAGGACTGTAGGAGTTACCCAGTCCAGCCACCTCGGCATCTCTCTTGTATTTGGGAAGAGTAAGTGTTGGCAAATTCAATGTAGAGCTTGTGGGTTAAATACATTTTAGCAGAGAATATGTTTCCTGTGACACCTTTTAAACCACTGAAATGATAAATGCACATAATTTTTAAAGATTCATGTAGCACAGGAGGGTATAAAATGACGGGAGGCTTAATCTACACTCCTCATTCACAGTCCCCCTCCCCAGTGGCAGCTACTGTTATCATTTGCTTGTGGTGATTGTCATTATATCTTTAAACAATATCTCCGTTTCTTGACTTGTCGACTTT
The DNA here is from genome assembly GCA_023783475.1 of Daubentonia madagascariensis. Taxonomy (NCBI): domain Eukaryota; kingdom Metazoa; phylum Chordata; class Mammalia; order Primates; family Daubentoniidae; genus Daubentonia; species Daubentonia madagascariensis. The sequence continues at coordinate 9,278,299 of JAKFHU010002332.1, read as the reverse complement.
GAACAATATGTCTTGATCACTACTACAAAAGGTTAGGAAATTAGCACATATATATTGCCTTCCATCTCTTTCTGCCCTTTTCTTACTTTGGTTAGTTAGTTATGTTATTATTTATAATATTTACTGCTTTTTTGTATCTATACTTTTGTGCTTTCTTTAGAAGTTGATTGCAAGAGATGACGACCAGTATACAGTATGTGATTGTGTGTGATTATGTAAATGCCATTCTCTGTAGAAAAAAAAAGTTGCGTAAATGGGACCCAAAGAGAAGAAAATGTATTCCTGTGTCATTAAAATCTTGCTGCCCAAAGGAGAATCTTCCAAACATCTTAGCCTTTTCTGTGTGAATTTTTTTTTAAGGGAAGTAATTTTCTTTTCCTTGAATGATTTTTTTTTCTGTTTGCGTGTATAGTGTATGGTGAATAAACTCTGTAAAAAAAGATCTCTATTTCACCTTCACGGTTGATAATATTGCTGGATACAGAATTCTAGATCCAAAAATTGTATCCTCTCAGAACTTTAAATACATTGCTCTTACCACTAGAATCACTGATTTCTTTCAAGGCAGGTACCATATTTTCTGTGTCTTTATATTCTAGCATTTAATCTAGGGTTTTTTCTGCTGATCTGCCACTTTTGCCCTCCCCTTTGCTGCTTTTGGCTAGGTCTAATTATCTTTTAAAGGGCTGTGCTAATTTCAGAGTGGAAAAGTAGTAGAGACCTTTAACACCTGTTCTAAATGATTTTTTTTTTTAATAAGTAAGGAGGAATTACCACAGCCCTCCACTCAGTCCACCCTCTTGTTCAGCTACTTCCTACCTTACCAGCTGCACAAGTGAAAGAAATGATCAGTCTGCTCTGAAAGGAACATTTTAAGAGATTCGAATAAATTTTCAGCATAAAGCTAGAGTGTAGTTAATGTAAAATGCAGAATTTTAAAGTACTAATTGAATGGAATGATTAACCAGGAAAATTGGTTTTTACCACAGAATGTCCCTAAGACATAAAACCTGGTTTTCAACCAAAAGGTAGTACAGCTCTAACAAATACCCCTCCGTCCCATCTGCGTGGTTGGGTGACCAGAACAGATGAACCGATCTGGCTCGTCTCCTTCCATTGACTTCTCTTGAACTAGTAGATCAGGACACTGTTGCCTTCTTTCAGAGGAGATATTTCAACAGGATTCCTGAGAATAGCATAACGTAAAGAAATGCAGAAAACTTGGATGAACAAAATGTGGCATATACACACAGTGAAACATTATTCAGCCTTAAAAAGGAAGGAAATTCTAATACATCCTTCAACATGAATGCACCTTCCAATTATGTGAAATGAAATAAGCCAATCACAAAAAGACAAAATGCTGGATGAGTCCACTTACATGAGCTACCTACAGCAAGTCAGATTCATAGAGAGAGAAAGTAGAGTAGTGGTTGCCGTGGGCTAGGGAGAGGAGGAGATGGGGAGTTGTTTAATGCGTTTCAGTTTTGCAAGATGGAAAGAGTTCTGGAGATTGGTTGGAACAACAGTGTGAATGGATGTAACACTACTGAACTGTACACTTAAAAAATGGTTAAGATGGTAAGTTTTATGTTATGTGTACTGTACCGTAATTAAACATTTTTTAAAAGAGAGTCAGGCAACTTGGAATGCCATTTTTTAGTAGAATTTGACTTGAAGCCTTTCTCTTGGTGGTTGGAGATGGAGAGAATGCTGATGAAAGGCCTAGAATACTTCAAAAATTTAAACAGAATTATGAATTATTATCAAGAAAAGTACATGGTGAGTTCATAATTCTCAGTTACCACTTATCTCTTTTATGTTTCATCTATTAAAATGCTTTTAGATGTGGCCTTTCTCCTCTCACCTGTCATATAGGCATGTCTGGCAACTGAATGGATTGATTATTAGATGAAGGTCGGCTTTAATCCAGCTAGAGTAAAAGTGTCAACTCTATAGACTGACAAAAGCACAGCTGTGAAAGCAGAACAATTATGTTAAATTATATTTATTTAAATTATCTATATGTATTTTTAAAAAGAATTCTGTAGTTGATTTTTTAAAATTTTGTAATTATTTCATTAAAGTTTAGAAGATTTTAGCAATGACTTAGCTTTTTTTAAATTTGAAAACATAACAAGAAGAAAAAGAAATTTGAAAACATAGAAAGGTTTGTCACCATCTCCAATAGAATTCAGCTTTTCCATTTAAAAGCTCCTATATGCAGAAATTTGGAATTTGACACTGAAAGCCTGCCTTCACCTCGCGCTTTAAAGCAGTGTGTCATCGCACGATTTTATTTTAAATAACATGAAGCTAAGTTTAACGTCGCCTTACGCTTGTCTGACTTTTGTTGTGTTGGAATGCTTTCATGTTCATAATAGCAGTAATATTTGAAAATTAATGTTTTCTTTCCATATCTTCATGTTATTTGTTTGATTAACCATAATTAAAAGTCGTTACCGTCTGTGTTTCTAGCAGTGTGTCATATTGTTCGGTGATTACCATCATATGATGATATAATTGTTTTGTAATAGTGTGATGGTGCCAATAATTGGCACAAATTGCCCTCCGCACACTGAGACGACAGAGCAATAAATGCTGTTTTCCATGTCTGTTAACTAAATGCAAAACAAATTTCCTGTTGCCCAAATCATGTGCATTTAGGATTATTCCTGTATTATTCGTAGTAGCGTTAGCTGAAATGAAGTATAAAATGTGTAAATCCTGTATTTTAATTGCCAGATGTAGAAATCCTTAATGTTTTTCTGGCAGTTCTTTTTTGACACTTTATGCTTATTAAAAATTCTGCTGCTACACTGTGAGCCAACAGAAACCGCAGCATGGCTGTGCTTATTTGGGGGCGGTTGGGTGGGAGGATGAAGAATGACTGCTGTGGTCCCAAACCAAGTTTGTCATTGTGCTGATAGGTGGTTCAGTGTTTAAATGTTGTCTTCGGATTTGAGTTGCTTCCTTTTGTCCATTCAAGAATCTCTGAAGCGAAGATTTTTCATCTCATTGAACTTGCATTGCTGATAGTGCAGAAGCCAAATGTTTGCCAGATGGGAATATTCTAGAGCCCCCCCCTTTGTGCCCCCTTTTCCAAAATTCCAGAGAACTAAAATCTCTGGTGGATAAGATGAGTGTTTACAATTCTTTACACTTTTCTGTATATTTTAAGTTTTCACAACAAAATGTTGGGAAAAGAGGACCTATGTCTTCTAGAAACATTGTGTACATTTCCAGTAGAATAGGGCAGTTTGGATGGCTCTGGGGTCCACAGGTTCCAGACAGACACCTGAGTTCACAAATACCCATCTAGCTGATGGCTTACCTACCTACCCGAGAGGTTGCTGGAACACGTCCCTCCTTAACCGCCACCCATCAGGGCTGTCCTATACAGGCTCTTCTTGCTGCTTGTACCTGCCTACTTCTCTTCCCTGTCTCTTTCCCCCTCCTTTCCTGGTGCTTTGCAAAGGTTTGGACTACTCTCTCTCTGAAGACCCAGACCAGTGTCGTCTCTAAAAACATCCACCTTCCACCTTTCCCACCAATTGACAGAGATAGCCCTGGCATTTATTAAGAGTCTACCATGTGCCAGGCACCATAACATGCCCTTTTTTGTTTTGTTTTGTTTTTCTATTTAATCCTCACAATAACCTGTTTTATAATTGAGGAACTTGCTCAGAGTCACAAAACCAGTAAGTGACAGAACACGGATTGAAGCCTTCATCTCTCTCCTCCCAGATCCCATTCATGCTCTTTGCGAAACGCCTGCTCCGTCCTCGGAGTTTCGTGTGTGTCCCTTCTCTGCCACCAGAAATGCCCCCTGAGGCGCTCCTGTACCCATCCAGAGTCCTTGGGAGTTCTTTGCCTTTGCGACTCTTGCAGGAGGTGGAAAGATAAAGTTGAGGATTGTTGTTTATGCATGTTAGCGTTTAAATAAATGAATTGCCAAGAGGAGCCGTGACACACTTGGAACCTATCTTCCTACCCGCTGTCTTACTGAAGAAAGCCATGCATCGGTCTTCCGTTTTTTTTTTAATGACATAAAGTCATGCTAGGAATGTTTTCGATTGCTTTGCTAATGATAAGGCACGGGGGAACGACATTCTTTTCATAATTGTACCAATACCTGCTTTATTTTGTTGCCTTACCTGTTGTTGAGACCAAAAGAGCCATCTGAAGTAGGAGCAGATCAACTGTAGATACCTTGGAATATCTCATGTCTGAAGACCATTGGTATGCATGCATTATCGTATTTTTAAGGGAAAATAATTTAAAAGGAAATCAATTTCATACGATGCTGCAGAAATTAGTTTTCAGACCACCAATTTCTGAGTATTACATTAGGTGTCATCTGTTTGCTATAGAGAATTGGGGGATTCTTCTGAATGACCATGAGATACATTAGGTCATCATCTTCAATTAATGATTCTAAGTTCTTGGAAGAGATTAGTTTCTAGTTTGCCGTAGCTAGGAATTAACCCCAGAAGGGTCTTCACAAACAAAACCAAGATTCAAGAAGCATGTGGTTTCTTGGTGTCAGATCATCTTTTGGTGAGTGCTTCTCTGTTCTGAGGGAGCCGAAATGCCATTCTCCATGTCAGGAGCAGCCTATCAGGTGGCACCTTGTTCCCTTCTCCTTCTAGTAAAGCTATCATACTGTGTTCATTCATCACATCAAATTGTTAGTGTTAATGATGTCGTCTCATTTGGAATTTGCCTGAATATATGACGTGAATGTCCATTTAGGATGACTAATTTAGTGACATGTAATGAAACCATTAGAGTTTAGAGTAGAACTCTACACACGGTTGGTAGCTTTCTTTATGCCCTCTCCATCAGCCTCACAGGATTAAGAAACTGATGCCGTAAGTTTTGTTGTTGTTTAGGTAACTGGCTTTGAATTTATTCTTATGTGTCATTTCTGTTTACAAATATTAATAATTGTGGAATACAGTAATACCACAACCATTCAGATGAATGGAAGTGAAGATAGATTGCAGGACCTTTTTTTTTTTTTGGAGACAAGGTCTCACTCTGTCATCCAGGCTGGAGTGCAGTGGTGCAATCACAGCTCACTGCAACCTTCCACTCCCAGGCACAAACAATCCTCCTGCCTCAGCCTCCTGAGTAGCTGGGACTACAGGCGTGCACCATCACACCCTGCTAATTTTTCTATTTTTTGTAGAGACAGGGTCTCGCTGCGTTGTCCAGGGTGGTCTCGAACTCCTGGCCTCAAGCAGTCCTCCCGCCTCGGCCTCCCAAAGAGCTGGGATTATGGGCTTTAGCCACTGTGCTTGACCAGGACATTTTTGAAGAACGTAGATGTATTCTTTTAAAGAATAGGTGGTCTATAACTGTGTGAGCAAAAGTATTACCTGATAAATCCATGTATTTGTGGAGCTGGAAAGAACTTGGAGGTGATCAAGTCCATCCTCTGTCACGTTACAAAAGAGAACTGGAGGCTCAGAGAAGCTCTTTCTTTTTCAAGGTCACAAAGGCAATTCATAACAGAGCTGAGTACTGTGTACCCATTGATGACAAGGAATGCTTTACTATTGGTATGGTGGTTTTTCACATATTAAGTGAATCTTTGTGAAGTCCTTGAGATTTTTTTAAAAATATTTTCAGTGGAAATACATGAACATTATTTTTAAAAGCCAAATAGCACAAAAAAGTTTATAATGAAAAGCAACAGTCCTCTCCTACCCCAATCTGTTCCTCAGAGACAATCACTTTCAGTTCTTTTGATATTTACTTTATTTTTCCAAATAATGTACTTACTGCTACTTCTTGATTTTTCTGTTTCTCCTTTGACTTGCAAATACGGTAGGTAAGGATTTAGCTCTATTATACTCACCGCTTCCAGGTTGCCTTCTTCCCCCCACACCCCCACAATATTCCTCCAGCTTTGTTCTCTTTGATCTTCTTTTTCAGAATTGTTTTGGCTACTCTAGATCCTTTGTGTTTCCCCATAAACTTTAGAATCAGCTTGCAAATTTATAGAAAAGAGCCTGTTAAAATTTTGACTGAGATTGATTTAGGCTGTGTAGTATCTGTGCACCTTTAACCTATCATCGTCTTCTTCAAGTGATAATATACCACTTCATGTGTGGTATAAGAACTTGACAATTGGCCGGGCGCAGTGGCTCACGCCGGTAATGCTAGCACTCTGGGAGGCTGAGGCAGGAGGATCCCTTGAGCTCAGGAGTTCGGAACCAGCCTGAACGAGAGTGAGACCCCGTCTCTACTAAAAATAGAAAAAATTTGCTGGGTGTGGTTGCACGCACCTATAGTCCCAGTTACTCGGGAGGCTGAGGCAGGAGGATCGCTTGAGCCCAGGAGTTTGAGGTTGCTATGAGCTGGGCTGACACCAGGACACTCTAGCCCGGGTGACAGAGCGAGACTCTCTCAAAAAATAAAAATAAAAAAATAAAAGAACTTTACAATAATATATTTTTTACCTCCCAACCTTTATGCTATCAGTATCATGCAATTTACTTTTATATGTTATAAACAGCACACAACATTGTTATATTTCTTATTTAAATAGTCAATTATTTTTTAATTTTTTAAAATTTCAGTAGATTTAGGGGGTACAAGTGGAGCTTTGTTACATGGATATATTGTATAGTGGTGAAGCCTGGATACATAAATCTTACGTATTTATCCATGTAGAAACATTTCCTCATTCCTTTGTATAGTTCGGTGTTTCCATTTGATATCATTTTCCTTTTGCCTGAAGGATTCAGTCATGTCTTATAGTGAGGACCTGCTGGTGATGAATTCTTGTGGCTTTTGTATGTATGAGTATGTCTTTATTTCACCTTCATTTATGGAAGATATTTTTGCCTGGTGTAGAATTCTAAATGGACAGGGTTTTTTTCTTTGAGTTCTTTGAAGATGTTGCTCCCTGTCTTCTCACTTGGATTGTTTCTGAGCAGAAATCTGTCATCATCCTGTCTTTGTTTCTCTGTATGTAACATGACTTTTCTGTGGCTACTTTTTAAGATTTTTTCTTTATCATGCATTTTGAGTAACTTGATAATGATGTGCCTTAGTGGTGTTTTCTTATCTCCTTGGGCTTTGTAGAGCTTCCTGGATCTCTGGGTTTATAGCTTTCATTGACTTTGAAAATTTTTCAGCCATTATTTCTTCAGATTTTTTTTTTTCTGTTCCCTCCTCTAATTTTCTCTTTTAGGGACTCCAATTACTCATATATATTAAGCTGCTTGAAGTTGTCCCATAGGTCACAGGTGCTCTTTTCATTTTTTAAATTTCTTTTTCTCTGTATTTCATTTTAGATAGTTACTATTGCTATACCTTCAAATTTAGTAGTCTTTCCTTCTGTGACGTCTAGCCTGCCGTTAATCCTGTCCAGTGCATTTTTCATCTCAGACATTATAGTTTTCATTTTCTAGAAGTTCTATTTGGTTCATTCATATCGTCTTATCGTTTTGAACATATGGACTAGTTATAACTTTTAATGTCCTGCTCTGTTAATTCTGACATCTGTATCAGTTCTGCATTACTCACAGTTGATTAATTATTCTCATTGTGGATTGTGTTTTTCTGCCTTATTGCATGCCTTGTAATCTCTGATAAGATGCCAGATACTATAAATTTTGCCTTGCTGTGTGCTAGATATTTCTATTTTTTTTTTTTTTTTTTTTTTTTGAGACAGAGTCTCACTCTGTCACCCCAGGTAGAGTGCCGTGGCATCATCATAGCTCACAGCAAACCTCAAACTCCTGGGGTCAAGCGATCCTCCTGCCTCAGCCTCCAGAGAGGCTAGGACTAGAGCCACGCACCACCATGCCTGGCTGATTTTTCTATTTTTAGTAGAGACAGGATCTCGATCTTGCTCAGGCTGCTCTCCAACTCCTAAGATGAAGCAGTCCTCCCACCTCAGCCTCCTAGAGTGCTAGGATCACGGGCATGAGCCACCGCACCCGGCCTATATTTCTATATTTCTGTAACTGTTCTTGAGCTTTGTTCTAGGATGTAGTCGAGATATTTGGAAACAGTTTGCTCCTGTCAGGTCGTGTTTTATAATTTGTTTGATGGGTCTGCAGCAGTGTTCAATTACAAGACCTTCCAAAATGCTGTACCCAATGCTGTGATGGATATGTTTTTCCCATTTGGCTGGTGGGAACAGGCATTGTTCTCAGCCTTGTGTGAGCACCACACCCTGTTCCTCGAATCCTTTTGGACAGTTCTTTCCCAGCCTTGGGCAGTTGCTCACCCACATGTGTTGATCAGTCCTCTGCTGAATAGTTGAGGGGTCCCTCTGCAGCTCTCTCCTCTCCGGTATTCAGTCCTCTTAACTCCAGCTACCTGGACTCTAGCTCCATCTCCTCATTTCAAGAGTCCACCATTCTCTGCCTCAGTTCTCCTTTCTTGCACCATGCCTTGTGCCTCTCTCAAGGCAGTCTCTAGGGCAGTCACTGGGTTCACCTTGTTTGTTTCCTGCCTCCCCAGGATCACAGGGCTTCCTCGCCTGATGTGCAGTGCCTTCAGAACCGTTGTTTCATGTACTTCGTCTGAGTCTTTCGGTTGTTTTAGGTGGGGAGGGAGGAGTAAATCCAGTCCCTGTTACTCCGTCTTGGCCAGGAGACAGCCAACTGCTCCATTGTCTTTATATCCAAACTTATTATCAAGAAGTTTGGCCTTTCTGGAATTTTTGAGAGTATTCTTTTTTTCCCCTGATATTCTGAAGTTTCACAATAATGGGCCTTGGAAGTGTGCTGGGTGCTCCCTGTGGGCCTGTACAGGCTGGAGACTGTGACTTGCGTCTTTTATTTTGAGGAAAGTATATTGTATTACTTCCTTGACAGTTTTTTTCTTTCATTTCTCTCTTCTTTCTTTCTGAAACTCCTGTGGTTAAATGTCAGATTTCCTGGATTTCTCCTCTAATGTTTTGTCTTTGTCTTTTTGTTCCATTTCTTAGACATTTCCCTGACTTTACCCCTTTCCACACTTTCATTGAATTTTTTTTCTTTTGGCTCTCGTCCTAATTTCTAAGACTTCTTGTCTTCACAATGTTCCTTTGAAAGAATATATACACTTCTTCTTTTCTGGATGCAGAATCTTCTTTGATATGTATAAGAATATTAATTTCACAAGCAGTCCTCTGTGCACAGTTCCAATATGTATGGATTTCAGTTACCAGGTTAGTCAGATAACACCAGTCCCCCAGTAACATGATTCAAATTTCACTGACCACAGTTTATTAACTGAGTAATTGAGGAAAGTGCGAACTTTACTGCTAGCTCTTCAGGGCACACATCACTGTGTAAACAGTAGATGCACATCACGTCGGTGACCAGTCCCATCACTTCTTTCAGAGTCTGTCTGTGACTGGTCTCTGCACATCCATTATTCCTTCTGTTTACTTACAGACAGCAAAACATTGTCTCCCAGTGATAAAGCCATGCAACATTTTTTTAAAAATGGATAATCAAAAGAAGGAGTTGATCAACAAAGATGAAAGTGTAACAAAGAACCAAAAAGCAATAATGTTGGAAGTGAAATTCAAATCAAACACAAGAAGAGTTACAGAACAAGAATTAGCTGACCATGGGAATGTTGACACTGCTGTCATCTGAGTTAACTCGGTGGCCAGAGAAGCTTAATGAAGACAACTTATCGGCATAAATGAAGAAAGTGGTTGTGACAGAAAGGATGAAGATGTCCCAGAGGAAGTAACACCAGCACAAAATTTCACATTAAAGGGACCCTTGGAGATATTTCACTTCGTTGAAAGTGCCTTTGCTCGGTAGGATAACCTGTTGGAAGCTGACCCAAACTTAGAAAGGAGTATGACGATTCACCGAGGCATAGAAAAGATGCTCATGCCATATCATTAAATTATATGACAAGAAGAAGGAAGCACTGTTCAGAGTACTCTGGATAAAGTTTTTTTGTCTTTAACAAAAGCCCATACTTTATTCAGATTTTCTTAGTTTTTACCTAATGTCCTTGTTCTGTTTCAGTTCTGGAGTTCCATCTAGGATACCAAGTCACATTTTTGTTGTTATGTCTCCTTAGGGCCCACTAGACTGTGATAGTTTCTCAGACTTTCCTTGTTTTTTATAACCTTGACAGTTTTAAGGAGCCCTGGTCGCCTGTTGTGTAGAATGTCCTTCAGTTTGAGTTTGTCTGATATTTTTCTAGTGCTTGGGCTAGGGTTATGGGTTTTTGGATGGAAGAGCACAGAGGTAAAGTGCCGTTCTCACCACTTTATATCAGCGGTGTACATGGCCGTCAACGTGACTTCTGACTTTGATGTTAACCTTCATCGCCTGTGTATGGTAGTGTCCATCAGATTTCTTCATGTAAAATTACTGTTTTTCCGCTTTCTGTACTGTACTATTTGAAAGGAAGTCACTGTACACTGGCCACACCTAAGGAGTGGGGGTTCCACGCCCGGGCAGGGGGAGCATCAGCATCAGTTGTCTGGAATTCTCCCAAGTGAGAGGTTGTGTCTTCTCCCTCAACCACTTACATCTCACTGTATGGACATAAGTTTGTTACAGAGAAATAAGACACTAATTCTCAATGGCTTCTAATGTTTTAAATTGCAGTGTCCTAAATAAGTCATGATTTTGCCTTTTTTTTTCATTTCTCTATTTTTAATCTGGAGTAAGAGAGTTTGTAACATTTTGACAAATTTTTAAAGGTCACAGAAAACTCTGTATTGATCATTAACGTTGCTTTGCACCTTTTCAGCTCGTCCACACGTTTTTATGGTCCTGTGCAAAGCAAGAACTGGCTGTAGTGTTTAAGGTTCTCTTCAGTTCCCTAATTTGCCTCTGTTTCCCCAGAAAAAGTTCCTTTTTCCTGTCTGCATTTTGGTCTGTTTTGGTTTTTGTCGGTCACATTGGAAGCTTTCTTCAAATATTTGGCTGTTCCTGGCCATCTGTTATTATTTAATAATGGACTAAAAACTGATGAGAAGGTGAGTGTGGGGCGCGGCTCATGGGTGGTTTCTGTGTAGGGTGATGAGGTGGAGGTGGCTTCGTAATCATGTATCTTTTCTCTGAGGCTTATTCAGTTTCTTTATGCTTTTTATGTCTGCACAAGACTTCTCTGCCTGAACTAAGGTCACAAAGACTTTCTGATATTTATTCCTATCAGTTTTACAGTTTTCAGCTTTATGTTTAGTTACATGATCAAGTTAATTTTTATATGTGGTATGAGGCATGGGTACAAGTTCATTTTTTGCATATAGATGTCCAGTTCTAACACCATTTGTTGAAGAGACTATCCTTTCTCTATTCAGTAATCTTGACTCCTTTGTCAAAAATTATTTGGTCATATATATGTGGGTCTGTTTCTGGACTATATTCTATTCCATTGGTCTAGAGTCAGTTTGTCAATTTCTACAAAAAGCTTGCTAGCTCTTTGATTGGTATTGCATTGAATCTGCAGCTCGTTTTGGGGAGAACCAACATCTTAACTATATTGAGTCTTCCAGCCCATGAACATAGTATAGTATATCTTTTCACTTATTTAGGCTTTTTAAAATTTCTCTCATCAGTATATTGTAGTTTTTAGCACACAAATTTTGCGTGTGCTTTATTGGCATTGTCCTGAAGTATTTTGCCTTTAGGTGCTATTGTAAGTCATATATTCTTAAAGTTCGATTTCCAGTCATTCATTGCTAATATAAAGAAATACAATAGATTTTGTATTTGACTTTGTATCCTTGGACCCTAAGTTCATTTCTAATAACTTTTTGTAGATTATTTCGTACTTTTTGTTTAGATAATCATATCTTCAAATAAAGGCAGTTGTATTTCTCCCTCCACAATGGACCATAGGAATTTTCTTTCTTTTTCTTGCATTATGGCACTGGTTGGGACCTGTGTCTAGCACGGTGTTGAATGGAAGTTGTGAGAGCTAACATCTTTATGTTATTCCTGGTCTTAGGCAGAAAGCCCTCAGTCTTTCACCATTAAGTGTGGTTATTAGCTTTAAGGATACAGCTTTTTTAGACACTGATTTTCTGTTTGCATCTTGGGGGATATAAGCCTGACTGCTGGTGCTCTGGGTACAGACTGGCAGAAGGAAGCTGGAGGCCTCACTTCTCGGAGTCCTCAGCCTCTGTGAGAGAGTCACTTTCTCCAGAGACTAAACCTCCTGTCCAGCTCCTGCTGGCCTGGGGGAATGCTGTCCCCTGGCTTCCCAGGGATGGGGGTGGGCATTCTAGTACACCCTTTTCTCCTGTTGACATGGCCCCAGCCCTTATCGCCTGCTTGTTTTAAGAATCTAGGGCCTGGTTTTTGTTGAGACTTTGCAGGACTCTGTTGGGTGAATCAGCCTTTTGTAGAACAAACACTTAGATATCTGTTTCCTCGTCTATGCACAGTTCTTTAGCCCTCTTCACCCAGAGTGTCTGCAAGGTGAGCTGATACCTCATTCTCTGATCTTGACTCTCCTGTTGTTCTCTTTGCTTTGGTAGGTGTTAGCCTCCCTCTGCAGATAAATAGGTGTGTTCAATCTCTCATGTTTAACTTTCTGGAAATTTTTTTTAAGTAGTTTATATTTTGAAATAGTTGGGCTTTTGGTATACAAGGATGATGTTTTGTTCCTCCTATAACCTTGATCATATTACTAATTTGATTAGTAAATCCTTTATCGAAGTCAAAGGTAAATTTCAGTGCAAAAGTAAACTTCATCTTAGCCTCTGAAAATTTCAGATGTTCTGAATTCACCTCCAACGAATTATATGTCGAGTGTGTGTTTTTAATTTAGCAATTAGTAATATTAAAGTAATATCTTTCATGTTTGTCATCAGTTAATCTTTTCTGTGTTGAATTGAAGTGAGTTAATAATGCATACTCTCATTCCACAAGAGATGTCCTTTATTACTGGGCGACTATCATACAGACCTTATTTAATGTTCATTTTGTTTTCAAACTCAAATTCTTTATTAGAAGTAAGAATCATAGTTTGTCAGCAATCTCTGAGGGATTGGCTTCTGAACTGAGCATTGGCTGTCCAACATCCTCCCCTCTTCCACCCAGATCATGCCCCAAAACACAGAAATGATCATACTCATGGAATTTGAATTCAGCATGGGAGTTTGTGAATATAATAAAAAGGCACTTTCTAGCTCCTGCTTACTCATTTTTCCAGTTCATTTTGCTGTGCTGGAATATCCCCCAGTGGATATTCCTTCATTCCCTTAGCTATATTTAGGAGGGAATGCATTTTTATCCAGCCTGGCTGGGGAAGTTGCCCATATACTGGAATGTAAACTATGTTGATACTATATATAATTCAGGACAAAATAAGCAATTTGGTGTTTGTCACTTGCCTTATTGTTTTTGGGAGAGAGGGCATTCAATTATTTCATTTATTTGTTTATATATGTATTTATTTATTTTTGAGACAGAGTCTAGCTCTGTTGCCACCGGTAGAGTGCAGTGGCATCATCATAGCTCACTGCAACCTCAAACTTCTGGGCTCAAGTGATCCTCCTGCCTCAGCGTCCCAAGTAGCTGGAACTACAAGTTCGCACCACGATGCCTGGCTAATTTTTCTACTTTTAGTAGAGGCGGAGTCTCACTCTTGCTCAGGCTGGTCTCAAACTCCTGGCCTCAAGCGATCCTCTCATCTTGGCCTCCCAGAGTGCTGGGATTACAGGCGTGAGCCACCACACCCAGATTTCATTTATTTCATCCATTCAGCAAACCTTGGCCAAGAACAAACCTCTGTGCCAGTTGCTGGGAACACGACGAGTGTAATATCCTGCTCTCAAGGAACTTACATTCCAATGGTAGAGAGAGAAAGTAAGCAAGTAAAGAAATAAATACGAAGCACAGGCAGAGATGAGTAGGAGGAGGAAAACAAAACGGGGTAGAGGGGTGAAGGCTACAGAGAGAGAGGCTGTTTGGGCACCTCAGGGAATCAAGGAAAGCCTTTTTGAGGGGGTGTCTTTTCAGTTGAGGGCTGTACAGTGAGGAACTGACCCTAGGAAGATGGCAAGGGGGGGTAGTTATAAGGCAGTTCCAAGAGCACTGGACTTAGAGTGCAGTCTCAGACCCAGCTAGCCAGCCACACCAGCTGGGAGAAGTCACTCAATCTGAGGATGAGGTTTCTTTCCTACAAAATGGGAATGTAAATATAATACTTGTTCAGCTTCCAGTAGTTGTATGCAGGTATCAGACGAGAGAATTTTATGAACAGCAGCCCTTTAAAATGAAAATTCTTTATTATTGTATCCAGCAGCATGAACCTTCCAGCCAGCTAAAGGACTTAAGACGCTCCCCGTCTTTAAGACTTTATATAAAGCTGCAGTAATAAAGGCAGTGTGGTGTTGGTGTAAGGAAAGATAAGTAGACAGCGAAACAGAATAGAGAGTCCAGAAATACAGTCACACGTGTGTGATCAATTGATTTCCAATAATGTTTCCATGCAAGAATTCCTTCCTGGCATCTCTAGAGACATTTGTGTGTTACTCCAAATCATGAGAAAAATCAGTTGAGAAATCAGGAAAAAGGAAAAATGCTACAAGAATTAAAGTTTTAGTAGTCAACATGGGCTTTACTAGTTTGAAGGAGTTCGCTGGCATCAGGTCAAAAGCAAAAGCACAACCAGTGACACGTGGAGTCAAAGGTTAAGGTCAACATTTTCAGGACCAGGACAGGAACATGTAGGAGAGAAGGGGTCATCTTCAAATCACCCAGTCTTGCTTGTCACTGTCGCTGTGTTACAAGTATGTATTCATGGCCCTGTTGGCTGCTAACAGTGAGTCATTCTTATCTATAAGAAGCTATTAAGTTTATACACATTAGTATGCTTTATAAAACTCCTGCGAGTCTTACTTCAAGAAATAATAAATTTTAGAAGCAGTCCTAAAATTGGTAATTTTGAAACGTGATTCTATGTAATGCTGTTAACCTTGCTAGAATATCCAAATGTTACCTTATCTTCTTAGAATCCAGTAATGTTCGCTGGGGTTTCCCAGTATTTGAATATTTGATGTAGGCTACAGTTCTCTAAATTTACAGTTCTGTAAATGCTTTTACAGAAGAAATGTAAAGAGATTCCACCATGTGGAATACTCCATGGTGAAATCAGCTGATATAAAATCTGAATTAGGAAAAACAGTATCAATTTTAACAGTAAAATAAAGGCAAGCAGACGAAGTATTTTCATCGCTGAAAAAGGAAATAAGCTTATATGAAGCAATGTGTAGTTTAGTGCCCATCTTCAATTTGCTTTGGACACATTCTGAATAATTTGACCAACATCGGCATAACACAAAAGAAACTCTTCTACATTTGAGATATTTTTCACAAAACAAATATTAACAATTAATGCCTGTTTGTTTTAAAATATCATTTAAGAATAACTTATTTTTTTAACAAATGTAGGAAACAGAATAAATTTTAAATGTTAAATACTTGTGGTATCTTTCAATTTTTAAATGGTATTTACTTGGTACCCATTCAGTGCTAATGTATTCTTTTAACGTTTTCTGTTACCAAATACCTATATCGGGTAGTGGTTATTTTTGCATGTCATTGAAATATGTAATTTTTCACAATATATTGGTTCACAGTAGTAACCTGTGCATGTATCATTATATCTTACTTTACAGAACTGACCCTTGAAACTTTTTTTTTTCCCAGAATTTTACAGAGGTACACACATTTTGGTTACATAATTTGTTTTTGTATGGTTTGAGTCAAAGTTATAAGTGTGCCCTTCTCCAGTTAGTGTGCATTGTACCCATTAGGTATGGATTTTACCCGTTAGGTATGAATTTACCCATTCCCTCCTCCTCCCTCCCACCTACTTGATTTCCCTCGAGTTTTACTTCCATATGTGCACGTAAGTGTTGATCGATTAGTTCCAATTTAGTAGTGAGTACGTGTGGAGTTTGTCTTTCCATTCTTGCAATTCTTCACTGAGAAGAATGGGCTCCAGTTCCAGGTTGTTACAAAAGAAACTAGATCACCATTTTTTTTTTTTTTTTTATGGCCGAGGAGTGCTCCATGGTATACATATACCACATTTTATTAATCCACTTGTTAGGGTTGGTTTTTTTGAGGGGTGTTATTCTGGTTTTTTGGCTCCTTGTTTGGAGAAATTATAAGTAGGGCCGGTGTGATGGAGTATTTTCACACAGGTAGCTTTTATTGTAGGCTTGTCAGTATGGAATAGAAAGCGAAAGCACATTTCCTGAGGGGGAATGGGCCTATCTCTGCAGCGCAGGGGTCTTAGCATATTTTTACTTTTATGTCTATACCTTATGGTATGTTAAATGGTGGGTGGAATATTTATTATTTTTCTGGGAAAAGGGTGGAGAGTTTTTAGAGCTAAGGGGCCCTCCCCAATTTTATCCTTATAAGGTAACTTTCAGGAGTTGTCACGACATTTGTAAACTGTCATGGCACTGGCGGATGTTTTACTATGTTAATATGTGTTAATGGAGGAAAGGTTATCTTTGGACAGGAGTTCCTAGTTTTTGTGTATGCTCCTGACCGGGAAAAGTCCCTAACCTCAGGTTCCTGATTTTGTGGGTTTGGTTTGAAATACTCACTGGCTCCTCATTTTTGACCTCCTCTTTTTCTGTGGTCAGTGTTGTCAACCTGTACCTGTCCCTGACACACTCGTGTACTGATGGGCACTTGGGTTGTTTCCACATCTTTGCGATTGTGAATTGTGCTACTGTAAACGTTTGAGTGCAAGTGTCTATTTTATAGAATGTCTTTTTTTCCCCTTGAAATTTTAATATAACCCTATCACAGAAAAGTGATTCACTGTTTATGATAACCTGTTATTCAGAAACAGCAATAAAGTACTATGAAAAATACAGAATAATTTATAATTTGGGAATTTTGATTTCTTATTCCCAAATCTTGAAGTTAATGACTGTTGAGAATTTGGAAAAACTAAAAATTCCTGACAAAAAGTGCTGATAATCCAGTAGGCAAAAGGTAGTTTTGTCAACAAATAGTACTGAAATAATAGGAATGGTATTTTAAAAAAATGAACTTCTGTTCTTACATTACGCTATGTACAAAATGAACTTGAAATAACTCATAGACCTAAATGTAAGAACTAAAACTATAACACTGCCTGAAGATAAAAGAAAATCTTAGTGCCTTGAATTAGGCAAAGGTTTCTTAGATATGACAACAAAAGCATGAGCCATAAAGGAGAAATATTGATAAATTGGACTTAATCAGAATTAAATATTCATTTCTTCAAAAGATACTATTAAGAAACTGTAAAGAGAAGCCACAGACTAAGGGGAAAAAATTGCAAAATACATATCTAATAAAGTCGTCATATACAGGATATATGAAGAACTCTTACAACTCAATGATAAGAAAACAACCCAGTTTTTTAAAAAGGGGAATGAGGACAAAATATTTCAACAGACACTTCAAAGAAGATACACAAGTGGTTAATAAATAGTTTGGCAATTTCCTATAAAGCTAAATATACATTGTAAATGTATGTTTATATATCACCCAGAAGTCCTACTTCTGGGTATTTATCTTAGAGAGATGAAAACTTAGGTTCACAGAAAAGCTTTTACACAAATGTTCGTAGCAGCATTATTTATAATAACAAAAAATTGGAAGCAGCCCAAATGTCCATCAACTAGTAAAGGAATAAACAAATTGCAGTATGGCTATACTATGAAATAATACTATTCAGCAATAAAAAGGATGGATTACCAGTACTTCCAGCAGTGTGACTGGCTCTTGCAGTGTTACTCTAAGTGAGAAGGGTCAAACACAAAAGACTAATATTGTGGATTCCATTCATATGAACTTCTAGAAAAGGCAAAACTTTAAGGACTACAAGCAGATTAGTGGTTGCTGGGACATGGATTGAGTGCAGAATGGCACAAAGAATCTTTTTAGGGGAAGGGAATTGTTCTCTATCTTAATGTCATTGTGGTGACATGGTTATATATTAATACAATTCCCAAAGTTAACCAAACTGTACACTTAAAATGAATGAATTTCATTGCACGTAAATACTACCCTAATTTAAAATAAACAGGAGAAAAATTTCATGTGACAGCCAGCTTTTTTTTTTGTTGTTATTCTATGGGAAAAGGTATTTGTAGGCGCTTGTAAATAATGACCTTTCTATGAGCAAACATTTTTTTTTCTACTGAAAGGAAGAAGTTAATGGAGATGTTCACCCTTGCACAATTTGATTGGTAGCTGACAGTAACTTAACTTTTAGTAAAATACTAATCAAAGTTCAGTGTTGAATTTTGACATACCAAGTTGTATCTGCAACATTTTATTTTATAATTAATCACCACTTCTTACAGTGGATTTAAATGTGCACTTCATATTCATTATAAACTAGCTCTCTTTGTACATTATAAATCTGCATGTAAAATGAGCTCATACTATTGGGAGGTTGTTTGGCCTCTCATTTTAACTTTTGACATTTAAAATCAGTATATAAAAGAATACCTTAGCATGCATGTATTGAGAATGTCTATACACATACACATATACAACAATACCTTCAAAATGTATAGAGAATCATATTCATAAAGGCAGTATTATATATATCTAGTTTTCAGTGTATAGTAAAGACTGGGGGGGGTTGTTTGTTTTTGTTTTGTTTTGTTTTGGGGTTTTTTTTTGACAGAGTAAAGCAAAAGCAAGTTTGTTGAAGTAACTAAGAAATAGAAGGAAGGCTTGCTCTGTAGGCAGAGCAGCAGCTATCTCTCAGATAAAAAAAATGGTTTTTTTATCCAAAACTCCTTTAGTTAAGTTATGTGGGATACAATGACAGCTTTTACTTTTATTAGAGGATGGTAGTTGACTAAATTTTGTTATTATGAGTATTACAAACACATACATGTGCAAACACTTGAAATGTACTAATTACACACATATCCTGAGGGCTTTCACAAGCAGGATGTCCAATAGCCAACCAACCAATAGCCCCTTGTAGGAAGCAAAGGATTCTTATTTGAGAGCAGAAACTACAGATTAGAAACTAAGAGATATGTTGTAAATTAATTGGGAAAATGTTGATGAAAATGCTTTGTAAACATAAAAGTTATATAAAAGCAAGACCCTTCCAAAAGCACATCTGGCATAGTTCCTCCCTATTGTGTAGTAGACAATCATATGTTTGTGGAGAGGAACATTACAGATGCATGGGTCTTATTGGGAAAAAGTACCATAATAAATACTAGTAATAAATACAGATAAAAACAATGTATTCTAGCAAGGGCCTACAAAATCATTGTTTGCAATTAATGTTAAAATTAAAGTAGTGAATCCCCATGTCTATAGACTAGCCACCTAATGTTGAGGTATGAGTTTTGACAAAAGCATACTCCTATAAAGATACAGAGTATTAACATCACCCTAGAAAGTTCCCTCATGTTCTACCAGTCAATCCCTGCCTACCCTCCCAGCCTCACCATTCTTCTGAATTTTTTGCTCTTTAGATTAGTTTAGCCTTTTTTAAATGGATTTATGAAATACTGTTCTGTGAAGGCTTCATTCAATTAGCAGAATGTTTTTGAGATTCATCTGTGTTGTTGGATGTATCAGTAATTCCTTGGTTTTTTTTTTTGTTGCAGAATTGTATTTCATTGTATGAATATAGCCCAGTTTGTTTATCCATTCCCCTGTCAGTGGACACTTGCACTGTTCCCAGTTTTTGTTTATTGTAAATAATATGGATGAATAACTTAAAGACCCTTTGAAACAGACAAGCAGAGTGTTATGGGATGCATGGAAGGGAAAGAACTCTACACAGGAATTGGGAATGTTCTGAGAGGATAGTGGTGTTTGAGCAGGAAGAGATGGGTGGTAGGGTCTTAGCCTGAACTGAAACATTGAAATGGGAAGCGTAGGCTGTATTTGGACTGAGAAGCTCTCTGATGAGGGTGATGGACATGGCGAGAGCATGTGATGGAATTCATTAAGGTAAACCTATACAGTCTATGCAGCTCGACTACCTAGTAGAAGATAAGGCTAGAAAAGCAGGTTGGGATCCAGATGATAGAGGATCCTGGATGCTGTGCCAAGCAGTTTAAATTTAGGTTTGTAGGTGGACAGTCATAGAAGTTTTCCCTTCCCTGCCCCTCTCCATCTCCCCCTCCATCGTCTTTCCCCTTCCCTTGCATTATATATTGATGTAGCCTCATGGATTCCAATTTTTTTTCAATGGTTTAGAATTTATTACTGCCCCTTAATGATTTTGGTGTTCACATTGTCCCAGATTTGACCAGTGAGAGCCCTTTCAAGCTAGTTCCTATGTCCCTGTGACATGCCCCATCGTTTCTTGAGCAGGTTCTTACTTTCTGGTATTGCAAGATATTTCGGGCTCATTTTGTAGCTTCTCTTGATCCTGGAATCAGCCACTTCTTTGAGGAACCCTGGTTCCTTTTAGTGAGGTGTGGTATTAAAAACTGAGATCTCGACGTTAGATATGCTCATTGCTACTGGGGTGTCTTTTGCTTCTAGGTCCTTTCAGTGGGCAGAGCTGGGAAATATGTGCATGGATAGACACATAAATATGTGTGTGTATGCATAAATATGAACACATATACACATATTTTAGAAATCACAAACACAAACCTGTATCTCCAATTCCAATCTTTCCCCACAGGGTTCTGCCTTACCTTCTCTTATTCTAGTATGTGTGTCTGTCTTCCAACAGCATCAACACATTTATACTGATTTCCTCAGTACTATAATGCATCTAAGTGTTTTCAGAATTGCTTCACTCACTCTACTACAGAAGCAAACCTATTAAAGAAGTTCAGGATTTGTTGGCAACTCTCTCCCACACCCCACTCAAGATTGGGAATAATGGGTTCATAAGTTGTTCTTTTGCACTTTGTTTTTTGTACGTTTTTTACTGGAAATCATTCCATAGTCATTCTCAGTGCACTGAAATCTTCATTCTTTTTTTGTAACTGCTTTGTACTTCATTGATCGTATGTGCCATAGTGTATTCAACCAGTTTTCTATGCTTAGACATTTAGGAACTTTGCGCTATTTTGCAGTTACAAATAATGCTGTAATGAATAACTTGTACATATGCATTTTTGCATAATTGGAAGTATATCTTCTAAATTCCTAGAAATGGGATTGCTGGCTCAAAGAGTAAATGCCTGTGTAGTTTTGTTAGCTGTTGCCACACTCCCCTCATAAGAGTAAGTTGTGCCATTTTGCATTCTCACCAGCAATGTGTGAAAGGGCCTATTTCCCCATTCTTACTAATGGAGTATATTATCGGGCTTCTGCATATTTTTGCCAGTCTAAAAATCTAGTGAGTGAAAAATGATATTTCAGTGTTGTTTTATTTTGCATTATGAATGGAATTACACATCTTTTCATGTGTTTAAGGAGTGTATGTGTGTAGTGAGTTGTTTATTCATAGCTTTCTTATTTTTCTATAGGATCTTTGATCTTTTTTTCTCTTTAATTTTGAGTTATTTATATGTTAAGAGGCATTAGCCCTTCATCTGTGATATATGTTGCAGATATTTTCTCTTGGTTTGTCATTTTTTTTTTTTACTTTGCTCAAGTTATTTATTGCCATGCAAAAGATTTTTACATTTATAAAGTAAATTTATAAATTCCTTATTGTGCCTGGGTTGTGAGTCATAGTAAGAAAACCTTTTCCTATACCTAAGTTTTATTGGAATTCACCCAAGTTTTCTTTTTAGTACTTGTAAAGTTACATTTTTTTACATTTGGATATCTGATCCATTGGACATTTATTCTTTTGAATGGTATAAGGAATGGGTTTAATTTGATCCTTTTCTACTTCTCCCAACACCATTTTTTAAAAGTTCATCTTTGCCCCAATAATTTGGGATTCCACCTTTATCATACACTAAATTTCTGTGTGTAGTTGGGGCTATTTCTGGACTTTGTATTTCACAAAGTATTTTTAACGCCCATAGTTCCAGCTGTTTTCATTAAACAGTTATGTCTCAGAGGCTACCAGATTCCAGAGGTTACAGTACAGAGGAATTTTTAGGCCTCTTCCCCTTTTGTGATAGAAGAATGGGCCCCTATTATTTTCTTACTTTCTAAATTTTCTAAACTTTCTGAAATCAGCCAAACTTTTTCTAGTCTTCGAAAAATCTTCTTTAACACATTGACTGCCATACTAGAAAAAAAAAATTTTCCTTGGGGCCACAGTGTTTTATTATGAAAACAGAATAAAAACTTCAAAAACAAAACAGTCCTTTCTAATTTAATGAAAAATTTGTTATTTTTTATTGTTTTCTGTGCATGAGTTATATGCAACTTGAAAAATAGTTCTTGCAGCTCCCAAGGTGAAGAGACATGTGAGTTACATGTGCTTCACGAGGCCCCGGGCTCAAAATCAGTATGAGTTAAACACAACTCACATGGCAGTTAATGTGTTGAGGCCAGGCATGGTGGCTCACACCTGTAATCCTAGCACTCTGGGAGGCCGAGGCAGGAGGATCACTTGAGGCCAGGAGTTTGAGGTCAGCCTGAGCAAGAGCAAGACCCCATCTCTACAAAAAAAAATAATAGAAAAACTATCCAGGTATTGGGTATATAGCTGTAGTCCCAGCTACTTGGGAGGCTGAGGCAGGAGGATGGCTGGGGCCCAGGAGTTTCAGGTTGCAGGGAGCTATGATGATGCACTGTGCTCTAGCCCAGGAGTCAGAGCAAGACACTATCCCCCAAAAAAAAGAAACTTCTTGAAGGTGTTAATCAGTTTTGAAACAGTAAACTTCAGCATGAATTTTTTAAAATCCCCCCAAAATATTACCATTGGTATCCCCCCTTTGCTTCATAGCTCCTCAATAAAAAGAGATGTTTCACAAAGCTGCATGGGAGGTGTGAAAAGAGGACAATGGAAGGCCGCCCGGCCCTAGAACAGCAATCCCCCACCTTTTTGGCACCAGGGACTGTTTCATTGCCGGGGGGGAGATGGGGAGCAGCTGTAAATACAGATGAAGCTTTGCTTACTTACCTGCTGCTCACCTCCTGCTGTGCAGCCTCCCGGTTCCTAAGTTTCATGGAAGACAATTTTCCCATGGGGCGGGGGGCGGAGCTCGGGCCACGGCCTTGGAAGAACTACCAGGAGAGCAGTTTTTCCTTCTTCATGTGAACCCACTGTCAAACGCAGTTGTCAGATTCAGAAAAGGTGTGAGGGGAGGAGTGATGTGCAGGAACTTGAATATTTGGGTAGGCAGAGTTTTTATATGGAACATTTTTAAGTATTCACTCCCTGGGGTAGGCTGATAGGAGTGTGTTTCCTCTCTCTCACTCACTCCGCCCCCCCGTGCTTGAATGGCTCCCTTAAATGGAATGCCTTGAATTTTTTTATGCTTTTCATAACTTGGGGGCTATTATGAAAAATCTGTAAGACCCATTTAGAGGAGAAGGGACTCACTGGCTATGTGGACTCTTTTTTTATCCAGTTATATTTCAGGGAACCTATTTTGTCAAGGAAAAATCAGGACACATAATGTGATTTAATTCAGCATACCAAATCCTATAAAGCTTTAAAAATGAGACCAGGTTTAATTATAAATTTTTAACAAGTCACATTTTTGGAGAAGAAGAGAATTACGTGAAGGTAGGGTATAGTCTGTAACTACAGTCCCCAACCCCCAGGCAGATGTGGCCTGTTACAAACCAGGTGCACAGCAGAAGGTGAGCAGTTGGCAAGCAAGGGAAGCTTCATCTGTATTTACAGCCGCGCCCCATCACTAGCATCACCACATAGGCTCTGCCTCCTGTCAGATCAGCAGTGGCATTAGATTCTTACAGGAGCGTGAACCCTACTGTAAACTGAGCATGCAGGGGATCTAGGCTGCACACTCCTTGTGAGGATCTAGTGCCTGATGATCTGAGGTGGAGCTGAGGTGGTGATGCTAGTGCTGGGGAGCGGCTGCAAATACAGATTATCATTAGCAGAGAGGTTTGACTGCACAATAAATGTAATGCACTTGAATCATCCTGAAAACATCCCCCCGACCAGTCTGTGGAAAAGTTGTCTTCCTTGAAACTGGTCCCTGGTGCCAAAAAGGTTGGGGTCCACTGCTCTATAACTACATTCAAGTTTTGAGCAGTGTGATGGCCAGCTGATTGAAGAATTCTGCAGTTCTGCTGTTCATCCATTAGGCAGTCATGAAGGCAATAATGCTACCTTCTGATTTAATGTAATCAAAACTATTATTTTGTTATAGTAGCTGTACTATTCTGTTCTACTGTTCTGTTACAATAGCTTTATCAAAATAGAGACCAGGAATTTTCTTTACAAATTTGTTGTTAAACACTAAGAAGAGTTTATATTTGTATGTATCTATATACAAGCATAATTTAGAACTTCTTTCTGAATAAGCTTGTCGTAGATAAACTTGCGGACTTCACTTCATAATAAGGTGTTTAATTTTTATGGGCAGCAGTTGCCCGTGTTGATGATTGCTAGTAAAGTGTTAATAGAATTAAGAGTATTAAAATATTTTTA
Organism: Daubentonia madagascariensis; assembly: GCA_023783475.1. Taxonomy (NCBI): domain Eukaryota; kingdom Metazoa; phylum Chordata; class Mammalia; order Primates; family Daubentoniidae; genus Daubentonia; species Daubentonia madagascariensis. The sequence goes on along the minus strand of JAKFHU010002332.1, from coordinate 9,253,807 downwards.
TAGACTAGTGTTCCTGTTACTCTCAGCACCATTCATGTTGTTCCACTTTGCATTTCAGTTTTACAGCTACCAGCACAGTAGGAAAGAGGAATTTGAGTCCTACTCAAGAAGAAGCTGGCTTGGAGGACAGAGTATCAGGGGAGATTTCTGACACTGAGCTTGAGCAGACAGATTCCTGTGCAGAGTCCCTCTCAGAAGGAAGGAAAAAGGCCAAGAAATTAAAAAGAATGAAGAAAGAGCTTTCTCCAGCAGGTTTGTATTGGATCTTGCTGAAGTTCTGGGGTTGTGTACTCTTTAAGTGCTCTAGAATCTTCTATTTTGGGGGAGAAATTACAGGAAGACTTGACTTGGTGGCAAAGCCCTTGTCGTCTTCCACCAGATCAGATATTTTTAGGATCAATTTAATTTAATTCGAGGAATCCTAAAAAGCCCTGGCTTGGGTAGCATAAGGCGTGGGGCGATGGGGGTGGGGGGGAGTCTCCTTGTTAAAGATGGTTAGTCTATTTTGGTAATCTTCTCTCTCCTCCGTGGTTTAGAGATTTTCCTGATGTGTTAAAGTAGCCTCAGCGCTTAAAATGTGCATTTAAATTTGCACAGAGGCCTACTCCTACATGTAATTTTCAGTAGCGGAGTTTTCACTGTTCCAAGCAAAACCCCCAGGCAACCTGGATTTTTCTCATAAGCAGAATTATATAAGAAGCAAAGGAAACAGGAAGTTAACACGTGTTGAGAGCCTACTACATGCTAGACACTATAGTAGGAACCTGTCCTCTCCTTATTTCATTTGGTTTTCAAATAGCCCTGAAGTAGGGACTCATCCTTGTTTCAGTGAAGCAGATGCCTGGGCTCAGAGGCTAAAAAAGTATGCAGGTCCATGTGGCTAGTAAGAAGCAGAGCTGAAAGGTAAGCCAGGCCTGCCCGAGCCCAATCCCATGTCCTCTCTACCCCGCAGACATGCCATGGGGGGTCCATGGCCTACTTCAACCCTTAGTGCACAGATCCTACGCAGTGCCAGAGCAGGAGGCCAGAAAGGGCTTCCTGTCCATCAGCATGTGTGAAAGGCCATTCCTTGCTGCTGAGGGACATCCCCTATAGTTTGGTCAGGCGGCAGTCACGTGATGATTGCAGCCACTGCTTGTTCAGTGCTTTCTAAAGGGTCCAGGACAGCACTTAGTGCTTGACAGAAGTTCTTTCATTTAAAGCTGTGAGGTGGGCCGGGCACGGTGGCTCACGCTTGTAATCCTAGCACTCTGGGAGGCTGAGGTAGGAGGATCACTTGAGGTCAGGAGTTCGAAACCAGCCTGAGCAAGAGTGAGACCTCGTCTCTACCAAAAATAGGAACAAAAAATCAGCTGGGTGTTATAGCACGCACCTGTAGTCCCAGCTACTGGGGAGGCTAAGGCAAGAGGATCGCTTGAGCCCAGGAGTTGGAGGTTGCAGTGAGCTACAGTGACGCCACTGCACTCTACCCAGGGCGACAGAGTGAGGATTCTGTCTCAAAAAATAAAAAATAATAATAAAGCTGTGAGGCAATTATCATTGTCCATTTACAATTAAGAAAACGGAGGCCCAAAGGGTTATATAACTTGCCCAAGGTCATGGAGCCTTGAAGTCTGTCCTACTAGAAAGCCGGTGCTTTTACCCAGGTTTACATGTTAAGAGACATGGATCTTGATGTGATTATCATTCTCCTTTGTTGTGCATAGTGACAGGTGCCCTGGTTAGCAGAACTAATGGTCAAATCAAAGGAAAGTAGTAGTCAAGCAATGGAACTGGATTCATACCCAAGCTAAGAATTCACCATGTTTTAATTAATTCCTTTTTTGAATGTGGCCTGATCTGACTATGGGGGAGTTTTCGGAATCTCATTGATATTAATGAAATCACAGAAGCAGCAAAAATGTTGCATATGTTTTTTATATGTTATGCTGCAGTTTAATTTTAACAGAAAACTTAAACTCTTATTGAAGCCTTCATTATATATGTTAGCGTCTCCTTGAATCTGGGCATCTCCCTTTACTTGCCTCTCCTCCTTTCCCTAAATTAAGTATTGAATAAGTTTTAATCTGTAGCATCCTTAGTCTTCAAATTTGATACCTTGTTACCACTGTTGTACATGCGCAACAATTGTTAGATATTAAATGTTAGCATGATTGAGAGATCATGCTGAGCATGCTGGGGTGGGGGTTCCCTCCTGTATTCCTGTCCTTCATACCTTGGTCTCATTTAAATTTTTTCAGTTTATCTGTTACTTCTCAGGGACAAGCTTTTCGTTTTTTCCTTCTGTATTAGCATAATCTTAAAAATATTAAAATTAAAATACCTAATAATAGATGGCATAATAGATTAGCTCCTTTTATAGCTTTCATCATTTTAAGTGAAAACTTTCTATAAGTTATTTAGGGCTTTGAATTTATAATACTGTAATTAAAATAGGGTTTTTTTTTCCTCCCATTGACAGTAAAGCTGTCACTGCCACAAGATTTGAGCTAAAAAAAAATCATAGATTTTGTACTTCTTTGTCAGCACTGCTACAAAAGAGGGAGAGAGAGATGTCTTGACAACTTTTAATTGAATCAGAGCACTTGAGAGAACTGGGCTTTCTTCTGGAGCACCATTCACCGAGAAAGGCCTTCTGACAGTGCAAGGTGCAAATTGAACGGATCCTCTTCACCTGGTTTGTTTTAAGTGCTTAATCCTATTAGTATCAGCAGGATGTAGGTCAGGATATCAGGTGCTGAACTTGTTGAATCTACCAATTCCGCTTGCTCAGTTACTTTAATAAGGTCCTGTAATGAGTGAGAGCACAAAGCTCATACCCTGGTACGGGTCTGTGTTAAACCCTCAGAGGTATGCAGAGTATAGCAGGGGCCATGGGGGCCTGGCTCCAGTGGTGGCAGGTGCTATATTAGAGTGTTAGGTACAGTGCAGCAAAGTCTGTCCCTCCAAAAACAGTTCTAAGGCCTTGGTTCTGAGCTCTAGTATTTGGGAGGGTATCTCGACAGGTACTCGACGGATTCACTCAGGTGGCGGATGCCCAGCACTGGCAGTGAGGGCATGAAAGACGTAAAGGACAGGGCACCTGTAGGAATTTTCTGTTTTCTAAGGAGGAAATAGCAAAAACTAGGACCCCAGAATATCGTGTGCCACAGCAATCCTGGGACAGTGGCTGCTTAACAAATGGCACACAAAACAGTGTCATTTTTCTTAGTTACACATTGTAATATCTAAAATACACTAAGAGTTAAGTACTGGACTCTATCCCAGATAACAAAATGACCTAAGTATCAGAAGAAGTAACCATTTATTGATTTATATTATATGCTAGACATTGTACTAGGAACATCCTTTACTGTCTTATCTAGTCCTTATAAACACCCAGTGAGGCATAGATATCATTATTTTCCAATTATAGGGTGGAAACTGAGGCTCAGAGGTATAGACTTGTAAAGTCAGAGTATGTGGCTGGTACGTGGGAGGCTGTCTGGCTCCAAAGTTCATGCACTGCACCCCTCTGCAGTGGGTGAAATTTATCCAAACTTTAGAAGAAATGAAGGAGTCTTTACAAAGGTGAGTATTTCTTGTAGCTGTTCTAGATCAAAAACAATTACCAACCTGAACTTCGATGTGATAAAGTCATTTGATAAAAATCCAAGCAGACACTCCCTTTTGGGGCTTCTATTTTATGTACATATCACCTACTCAGCAAATATTTTTCTCTTAAGTGTAGTTGTTTCTACCCTGTTTTCAGGAAGTGAATGTATAGTGTACGTTCTCTCCTTTTATATTTATTATGATTAGTGTTGATTGGTAGTGCTAGGTACTTTCCATCTGAGGAATTGGAGGTTCATTCTTGGCTGGTATGTGAAGGAGAACTGTGCAGCCTACCATTTGTGCTGGAGTGAAATGTCTTTAAAACCCAGCCTCACCATCACCCCCTCACTTCTTCAGAAAATCCCAGAGCCAGATGCTGCCCAGCTGACCATGCTCAGAACACTGTCGGATAGTCCAATAGCTGGAGGTGTCATCAGCACCCTAGTCAGACAGTGTTTACAGAGGCATGCCAGAAGAAGATGCATTGACTATTCATGGTTATTTTTTGTCCTGTAAATAGAGACGTTGTTCCAAGTCTTTTTCCCCTACCATTTAAAACAACGCATTAGACCTTTAAATGTTTGCCAAGTACGGTGAGTTTTATTGCAGTCTTGACTAATCTGTGGAACTTTTCCAGCTTAAACTCGTAGGGTTACAGTATAAAAATTTGGAATCTACTTAGAGCAGCAATCTCCTCACGCTATTACAAGTCTCATTAAAGTCAGAAACAACATATACAATGGCGGCTATCGGTCACCTGAGAGACCAGGCAAAAGAAGTCCAGCAACATCCCAAGGAGCCTTTTAATTACTGTATTAAAATGTGGTTTTCAGCTTAAACATGACAGGGAGGTGTGTGCTGGGCTGCTGAGGCAGGTGCTCAGTACACATCTGCACCCTCCCTGTTCTGCTGGCATTTCCCAGGACGTCCCATCAGCTGCCTGGGGGAACCCTGCTTTCTTAGTGTGGGAAGCCCACCCATGACGTGCTGTCTCGAGCATTTCCTAGTTAGAAACTTTAATTTAGCTCCCCAAAGGATCTCTCTGTCTACAGAATTCTACTCTGTGAAAAATGATGTGCTAGCACATTTCCAGTGTACTGTGCAGTTTTTTTAGATTCTGTTTTGGATTCTCCTGGGGAAAGAGATGTCTTAGCCCTCAAGAGTTTCTCCCTTTCGACTCTAGTTAGGTGAAAGGGTAAATAAGCAGAAACACTTCGTTGATATTTCAAGCTGTCTGCACTGCATTGGTTTCACAACGGAACTCATATTCAAAAATAACACGAATTTTTGACTTAGCCATGGTTTCACAAAAATTGCTCAAAAAAATTTTTGAAAGATAATCACAAGCCAAACCGTGCATTTGAAAGAATGAGGATGCACCTTCACAATGAAAATAAAACAAGAAGTGTCAAAGTGACGGGTCAGAGATATCAACTGTCAAACTTAGTACTTAAGGAAATTGGACATTTCACACTTAACCTAATAACACAGGGCTGTGAAAGTGAACTCTGTTAAGCTGACCATAACTCCTTATCCAGTAGCTTATCCGCTAACAAAGACTGATCCTCTGTTAGTCTACAGCCCTCCCTTTCTGGAAAGTGCGGGAAAGAACACTGGTGGTGACCTTCAGTTCCCCTCTGGTCTGGGTCTCCTGCAGATAGCTCCTAAAGTTCTGGTCCCTCTGTACACATCATTCTTGCTCAGTGCCTACACATTTAGGTAGTAAAAACTAGCATCTTTTTGACACCAGGCTGTTGCCTTCCTGGGTAACAACCCTGTTCATTGTTGGCTACCTGATTGACAAGGGCAAGGGACCTAACATTCATTAAAAACTCCCCCAGGAACTTTGCTGTATCACAGAAGTCCTGTGCAGCATAAAGTGGTATTAGGTCCATTTTATAGATGAGGTAATGAGACTTGTTCAGAGTCATCCAGCTGGTGAGACGGCCAGACCCAAATTCCCTCACTCCAGAGCTTTTGCTTATTCCATTTTTCTCGCTGGCTCTGCACAGGGTCACTTCCTGTGTGTATTGTGGCCCACTGCCATACTCACACCCCACAACTAATGGCAGTGCAGATTACAAGTATTGCAGTGCAGTTGCTTTTAGCAGTTTATCTTTTTTCTTCTCAGCTGGATTTAATTTACTTCAGTTCCCTGCATTTGGTGGTGTAGCTTTTACCTTTAGAATGGCTAATGGGCTATGTACTATTTCCTTGATATGTATACCCTTATTGATATTTATTTTCCTACAATTAAGTATTGTAGGAATGTGTGATTAAGCAGGCCAAGCTAGTTATAGCTTAACATGGGCCACTTGCTGTATTCAGTGGTTCTTAGGAGAGTGATGTTTCTTTTTTTTTTTAATCATCTTTATTCCTTTCCTAACTGGACCATGTGAATCCTTTTCCGTGGATCATATCCCGTCCGTCTTCACCTCTCGGGAGTATCTGACAGTCTTTGTTGGGAGTCCCAGGACATGCAGGTTCAACACAGCCATGAGACCCAGAGTGGGAAAACTCCAGCTCTTCCTCTCCTGCTGTCCTCATCCTAACTCTCCGGATCTTATCGTAGTAAATGATCAGACGTGGGAATTCTCATGTTAGCTGAAATTTTGTCCATGTAATTTCTTGTGTTTAGACCTAGCTATCTTCAGGCATCCCTGTTACTAACGGTAGCTACTCTCAGCCAAATGGTTTCCTAGTTTGTAGGACACTGCACCCCCTTCATTTTTAAAAGCTGCTTCCCATGTGAGGCATCATCAAAGTCTCTCTCCCTTTTTGCAGCCTTGGAGTTAGCAGCTGGGAGAGAGACTGTGCTGGTTTTCTCTGCCAGCCCTGCTTTATGACTTAGGCATGGCGCCACTTGTGCAGCTAACCACCTGGTCTGCCACACTTTGCGTCATGAACACTCTTTCCTGACTTAATTCACATTTTCTGAAGTCTAGATACTGGTGGCCCAGGGCGCAGCTGTTGGCCACTGCCAGTGCGATAATAGAAAGTGGCATGAGTGAAAAAGAAGGGCTTCTGACTTTGGGGTGAAACTGTTTGTAACTGAAGAGATTCTCTTCAATCCAACAAGAGGAACCTTAGGCAACTTGGCTGAAGTTGGAAAAACCCACAAGCTTTTTTTTTGCCCCTTTTGGCATCTCTAAACCCCTGTTGGTTGGCTTCCCTCTTCCCCATAGCTGCCCACCTGAGACTTCTCATCTAGGTGCCAGCTATACCAGGCACAGAGAACCAATCTCCTGGGACTTCAGCAGGGATCTTGGTGCTGTGGAATGGAGTAGAATGGAATGGAGTGCAGTGGAGTGGAATGGTGTGGAATGGAATAGAATGGAGTGGAGTGCAAGGGAGTGGCGTGGCGTGGAAGGGAGTGGCGTGGCGTGGCATGGGAATTCAAATCCCTTCTCAATCGCTGGCTAGCTGTGTGCAACTGGTCACATTAACTTACCTCTCTGAATCTGTTCTTGGGTCTGTAAAATGGAGAGCTACTGTGAACATCCACATTTTAACTCCTGTAAAATAAATATGTAGAGGCACCCAAAGCTGGGGGTGGGAGGTGCTTCGTTAATCCCCCCTGTGATGTTTTCTGTGGCTTTGCCTTTGTTTGCTGGCACTGCTCTCCCTAGACAACAACTGTCTGTGCGCTTCCCAGTCATGGCTGTGCAGCACTGAAGCTGTCTCTGCAGCCAGCACAGGACACTGTTATCTGCTGGTCGTGTTGTGTTCTCCGCAAGGTGCTGTCCTTCTGTTGTTCATATCATTTTGTTCTTTCCCGCCAGGAAGCATCTCGGACAGCCCTGCCACGCTCTTTGAAGTTCCTGACACGTGGTAACCAAGACCTGAGTGAAACAAACCGCTGGTGCTGTCGCTGAAAAAGAGCCAGCCGGCACGTTTGGAAGCCATACTGTATTTAATTTAATAAAATGTGGTATGGGAGGGGTTTGAAACCAAGTATAGCTCCTGAAAAAACCAGGTTTTATTTTTGTGGCTGTGTTTTTTTTCTTTTTTAATCTAAACTGCCTGTTGACACTCCTTGTGGTTGTAGGCTGTCATGAATGTGTATGTTATTAACCAGTTAATTATTTGTTGCTTGTGTGGAAACCTTTCCTGTCATGAATGTGCTTAAGTATCCACCTGATGGGGAATGTCAGCTGTGAAATTTGCAAAAAGAGCTGACACTCTGGGTGATGTGATCATGAATTTGGGGTTGAACTCTTTCGCACTTCGAGAGGTTGTCGTCCATATTCTCGTCCAGCTCAGATTTGGGGGCAGTTGCAGAACATGGTTGCCGTCTCCCAGTGGAGAGATCGGCTGTCTCCCTGCTTCCCGCCGTAGCTGCCTGAAAACATGAAGCTCTCATGCTTGTTTTTCCAGTAGGAAGACGTCTACCAGTGTCATCCCACGAAGGAGCTTACCGTATGCCTTGGCCTTTGGGGCATATTTATTTAGAGTTATTTTTCCTAACATGTGAGTTTCTTGCGGGGGGGTGTATGAGTAGAAAAAGTCAATTTGTGTTCTTACATGTAGTGCTGTATTGGCTTCCCAGTGTCTTAGCCTGCGCGTCTGTTTGTGTGGGTGGCAGTCTGGGGTGAGGCAGCATGTGTGTGTACGTGTGCGTGTGTGTGTGTGGAATCATGGCAAATCTACAACATGTACCAGCCCTTTCTCTGTGGAAACAGATCACAACAGCAGCAAGAGTTCATGGATCTACTTTAGTAGATCTGCTTCAGATAGGTCATTGTTAGATATTTAACATTTTTGTATCATGGAAATAAAAATGAAAAATGTATTTCCAAAAGATGAAAATTAAAGGAATTTTCATAGGACTCTGGTTCTTTCTCTTTTTTTTACCTCTCACCCCTGTACCTGCCTTAATGGGTCAGATCCTCAGAGCTGGAGCTGAGCTGGTGGTACATGGCCTCGGGGGGTGGGGGGGGAGGAATTGAGCTCTTACAATTCACATTAGAATTCCATGGAATTTTGTGGCTCCTAAGACTCCTTCCCTAATGAAGAGCCTCTTAACCCTTCCTCTTCCCCAAGAGTTCTGTAGTCACGAGGTTACAACCCCAGGCTTGGCAGGAAGGAGCGCCCAGCCCTCCTCAGGCTGTCAGTGCTCCCAGCTCAGTGGAAAGCAAAGGTAGGCTGAAGATGAGCAGTAGAGCAGGAGTGTGTTTAGAGGCGGCTGCTAGGCCACTAGGCCACTAGGCCAGCAGCATTTACAGGCAGAAACGAGTAGTGCCTGACTCTTCTTTTTAAGAGAAAAAGAGGGAAAACCGAAGACTACGGGTTGGCATACTAGGAGAAAAGTGCACGTGGCCTGACAAGCACGCCTTGAGTGCAAGTGCAGAGCGAGTGGTGGGTAACAAAGCTCATGTGCTGCATGGGTCTTTCAAGGGAGACGGATGGAAGCCTCTTGCCCTAAGGTAGTGAAAGTCTTCCCTGTACCCTGAGGCCTCCTCAGGAATGTACACAATGCCCCCTGCTCAGAAAGCTTTACAAACACACAAGTACAGAGAGGAGCTTGGGGAGGAGGTGCTTTCTGGGAAGGGCGTGTGCTCCAGAGCCTCGTGGGACTGCTTGCGTCTGGTCCCGCTCTGTGTTCTTGGACACATTATTTATTCTCTCTGAGCTTCAGTTTCCTCAGGTGTAAAATCAGTGTAATAAACCTACCTCACTGGGTAGTTGTGAAGATTAAATGAAGTTACATAAAATGCCCAGTGTGCCCACGTACACGATAAGTTGTAGTTACATTTAAAGATCAGGCTTTTGATCCGAAACCCTTATTGTATCTGCTTCTGTCTACCAGAGCAGACATAGTCATAGTCACTGGAATTTGGCTTAGACTCAAATGCCCAATGGAGCCCTCATACATGCCCAGATGCCTGTTTTCCCAGCTGTATCAAGGGACTTAATACAGGTGAGCTGGGTTGTTCCCCCTCCACAGGTACACACCAGGCTTTCTTTGACATCTTTTTGGGGCATAAAACCCTAGGATGGTGCTTCTGGCTTTTTAACACAGAGACCTAGGGCTGTACTATGACGATGGAGCTGTGGTTTGGGGGCTTCTTGAACGTTGTAGCCAAACCTGGAGGCAGGCATGGGAGTGGGGACCTCTGTGTTTCTCTGTAAGTCGTTTGGTAGTCATTTGATTTTGGAGCTGAGGTGGTAACTAAGCACCATGGCTCTGTCCATTTTTATAGCTTTGCATCTGTCCAGTTTTCCAACATTTTATTAAGAAAATTTTCAAACATACAGAGAAGTTGAAAGAACTGTTCAGTGAACATCCACTGACTCACCACCTAGGTTGTAGGGTTACCACTGTGCGATACAGTCACATGCCACATGAAGTCCCTGTCAACAGGCCGCATATACAATGGCCCGTGAGATTGTGAAGGAGCTGAGAAATTCCCATCGCCTCCAGTGTGTTTGTGTTCTAAGCTAAGTGTTGCTACAAAGGAGTCAAAACGTTAAAAAAAAATTTTAAGTTTATAAAGTTAAAAAGTTATAATCTAAGATTATTTTATTATTGAAAGAAAAAATGTTTTTATAAATGTAGTGTAGCCTTAGTGTACAGTGTTTATAAAGGCTACAGTAGTGTGCAGTCATGTCCTAGGCCTTCCCATTCAATCACCATTCAACTTACGGACTGACTCACAGGGAACAACTTCATGTCCTGCAAGCTCCATTCATGGTAAGTGTCCTATAAGGTGTACCTTTTTTTTTTTTAATCTTTCACACTTTTTTTATTATTCTTTTGCCCATATTTTATCAGGTTGCTTGTCTTTTATTGAGCTGTAGAAGTTCACTACATATTGTGGACATCAGTCCTTTGTCAGAGAGTTGTTTTGCAAATGTTGAGTCCAAATCTATGGCTGGCTTATTTATTTTCTTAACAGTATCTTTTACTGGGCAGAGGTTTTTACTTTTGATGAAGTCTATTTTATCAAATTTTTATATGTCCTGCCTACAAAACCCCCAAGTTTTCTTCTGGAAACTTTCTAGTTTTAGCATTTATGTTTGAGTTTGTGATCCATCTGGAGTTAACTGTTTTATGCATGGCATGAGACTGCAACTGAGGTTCCCGAATTCCCTATGGATGTCTAGTTACTCCAGCACCACCTGTGGAGAAGGCCTTTCCTATCAGATGCATCGGTGCTTTAGTTGAAAATCTGTTTGCCTAATAAGTTTGGGTCTTGAGTGTGTGGGGTTTTTTTTTTCCTTTTTTAATTGACAAATAATAATTATAGAATTTATGGGGTACATAGTGATGTTGTGATACATACAATGTGTAGTGATCAGATCAGGGTAATTAATACATCCATCTCAAACATTTGTTATTTCTTTGTGTTGGGAATGTTCCAATATCCTCCTTCTAGCTATTTGAAGCTATCTAATAAATTACTGTTAACTACAGTCATCCTACAGTGGTATAAAACACTAGAACTTAGTTCTATCTAGCTGCTATTTTGTATCCTTTAACAAATCTCTCCCTACCTCTCCCTTCCCTCTGCCCTTCCCAGCCTCCAGTACCCTCTGTTCTACTTTTTACTTCAATGAGACCAACTTTTTTTATCTTCCACATATGAGTAAGAACATGTGGTGTTTAACTTTCCATTCCTGGCTTATTTCACTTAACATAATGTCCCCCAGTTCCCACTGTGTTGCCACAGATGACAGGATTTCGTTCTTTTTTATGGCTGAATAGTATTCCATGGTGTGTGTACACCACAATTTCTTTATCCACTCATCTGTTGTTGGACATCTAGGTTGATTTCATATCTTGCCTGTTGTGAATAGTGCTGCAGTAAACGTGGGGGTGCAGATGTCTCTTTGATATAACGATTTCCTTTCCTTTGGATAAATTCCCATTCGTGGGATTGCTGGATCATGTCGTAGTTCTATTTGTAGTTTTTTGAGGAACCTCCATAGTGGCTGTACTAGTTTACATTCATTCCCGAGTGTGTGTTTTTTTAAGTGTGCTGTTCTTGTGGACCAGCAGCGCACAGAGTCTCATTCCTGTGCGTGCAGCGGTTCCCACTTGGACTATTTTGCAGCAGTGCTCTTGACGTGGAGAGGAAAATGCTATGACACTTGGTTACTGCTGAGGCCAGGCCAGGCTACCCTCTTCTGACCTGGGAAACCAGGGAGTATTAAAAATAGTTCAATCTTTTTGGATACTTTTTTTTAATCTCATGACTTAAGTTTCATTACTTCAACTGAAATCTTTTTTTCCCCCAAATGATTCATGGAGTAAATCGATGCATCTGATTTTGCCGAGGAGGGGAAATAGAATCCCTGAAGGCCAGTTCGTGTTTCTCCTGGTTGTGAGCCACCCTCTCCTCCAAGTTGTCTGGTCCCTGCTAACAACAGTTGGGTTTGTCTTCAGCTGTTCGCCTGTTTCTGTCTCAGCCTCTTGCTTTTTCTAGCCATGCTGTGAACTTGAACTTGAGAAAGCTCTTGATGCAGATTGGGCCTGGTGAAAATGCAGCAGAGAGGGTCTTTTTAAATGGAAATGTTCTAGACAAGCTATTAGGTCATTAAGTATGAAATGTCCGATTTCCTTAAGTCCTAAGTTTGACAGTTGATATCTCTGACATTTCACTTTGACACTTCTTGTTTTATGTTTATTGTGAAGGTGCATCCTCAGTCTTTCAAACACATGTTTTGGCTTGTGATTAGCTTTCACATTTTTTTTTGAGCAATTTTTGTGAAACCACAGCTAAGTCAAAAATTCGTGTTATTTTCCAATGAGTTCCATCATGAACCAAGGCAGCGCAGACAGCTCAAAATACCAACGAAGTGTTTCGGGGGTGTGGCTAATGAATGCACAGTAACGTCGATGGTTTGAAAAGTTCTGTTCTGGTGATTTTAATTTTGAAAATGAGCCACGTGGTCGACCTGAGACCAAAGTGGATAATGATGAGCTGAAAGCTGTAGTGAAAGCAAATCCATCTCAACCTACATGTGAATTAGCAGCAAAGTTTGACGTTACTATTCCAACATTATTGGACCATTTGAAACAAATGGGCAAAGGTAAAGAAGCTGGATAGATGGGTTCCACATGAATTAAACGAGCATCAGAAGCGAAATCCTCTCGAAGCCTGCCTTTCTTTGCTGTCACAACATAAAAGCGAACTATTTCTATATTGTTACATGACATGAAAAATGGATTTTTTTTTGGCAATCACAAGTGTTAGGCACAATGGTTGGATAAAGATGAAGTGCCGAAACACTGCCCAAAACCGAATATTTATCAAAAAAAGTTAATGGTGTCTGTTTGGTGGCCAACGCTGGTATGATCCACCACATCTTCATGAAACCTGTTCAATCTATTACAGTGATGTCTGCTGCAACCAGGTAGACAAAATGATGAGGATGCTGGTGATTAAGCAGCCGAGATTGGTCAATAGAGACAGGCCAATCCTCTTGCAAGACAAAGCTTGACCACACGTCACACGAACAACGCTGCTCCAACTACAGAAGCTGGACTTGGAAACACTCTGCCATCCACCGTATTCACCAGACCTTGCACCGACTGACTACCACATCTTCCAGGCTTTGGACCACCTCCTGCAAGGAAAAATATTCGATTCTCAACAAGCTGTGGAAAACACCCTTCACGATTTCATCACCACCCGCTCTCCAGGCTTCTTCACTGCTGGCATAAACAAGTTACCGTTAAGATGACAAAACTGTATCAATAGTTTAGGCGCATACTTTGATTACTTGTACTGCTTCTTGTTTGAGATATAATAAACTACACTTTTGATTCAAAATCGGACATTTATATTTAATGACCTAATCTTGTCAAAAAAGGACAACCAAAAAGAGCCCTTTATTCTTTTTTTCTTTTTGGAGGGGGGAAGGTCAGGAACGTGAATCTGTATTTCATAAGAAAAGAGTGAATCCTTATGCTGTTCATTTTAAAAGTGAGAACATAGGGAAATACTAAACCAGAAAGCCTGAAGCCAAGGAACCTTGCCTGGGTGTGCAAGTGTGGACTTGTGTAGAGCCCAGTGTGGAGAAAAGCCTTAGGCACCCATGCCAGGCCCATGCAACTTTTCCATGGAAACTGCTTGCCGTATTTCCGATACCAGCCTGAGAACTAGTTACCAGCGTTTTGACGCTTGCCTCTTCCAGCAGGAGGAAGGGTGGGAGGGCAGGACTCTTCCACCCAGCTGTCCCTGCAGGTGCTCTAAGCCTGGATGGTGGAATCTTCCTTACTGTCAGGCCTTCTATGAGCAACAGCCAGAGTGCCAAAAACACTTAGACTGAATGTGGTTCTTGCCTGTTTCTGTTGGTAATGAGGAAAGTAAAGTCTCTTTACCCATCTCCCCCTCTGTGCACCGCAGTCCAGTTTGCACAGCCTCTTATTTCTGATAACCCAGAATCTGAGAATTTAGAGTCATTCTTTTTACTCAGGAAGGACTAATCTTACCCGGCAGGTTGTCCTCCATTTGTTGAATGGGGTAAAAATTACATAGCATCTTGGAGTGCTGTGCCTACAGATTACCGTGATAAATGATCGTGACTCAGCAAAGCTTACGCTTTTGCTCTGCTTTTGGAGGCTGAGTCTAAATGGGAAAAAATGGAGGGTCTGTTGGGTGTTCCTGCTGTTTTTACAAGCCTTCATAATTCTCCATTGTCCGGGTGTGTGTGGATCAGCAAGTCCTTGGCGTCCTGATTGGGTGGCGTGGTAGCAGCACCCACCTTGCACAGCCTCAGAGACCTCATTGTCTTCCTTTTCCATTTGCTCATTGCCACTCAGACACTTTGGCCACTAGCATCCTGAAAGAGTTTCCATTAATAACAGGGTTTGCAGAAACCACACATTAGAGGCAGTCTGGACCTTGTGATTGCAGAGCTGAGCTCAGGGCGTGCTCTGTGCCCACCAGCTGTGTGAGCCCGAGGCCGCTGCTGCAGTCTCCTCACCTGTCTGGCTGGACTGTAGAATAGGTGACCACCACCCTGCTTATAGGGGGAGAACAGAAAGCACCCGAAGGTAGTAAGGACTCACTGAGGTTTTCTTGGATCCCTCCATTGTCTCCTTACACCAGGAAGCACCAAGAGTCTCCTTGAAAACACACAACCCCTGCTCCCGAGAACTCTGCATTTTAAAACAAACTCTCCCTCTGGTGTAACCCTTGCTTTCTGAAAGTAAATCGTCTTCTCCTCCCCACTGTGTGTTTTTCTGTGATGATAATAGGAAATGTGTGTTGGAGCTTACTCCATTCTAAGCACTTTACACTTTTTTGAAGAACAGGTACTATTATTTGAAGATAAACTGGGGCTAGGGCAGGTTCAGTGACCTGCCCTGGAGGTCACGGCCAGGAACAGAGCTGGAATTCACCCCTAGGATGTCTGACTGCAATGTGCCCACGTGCCCAACCGTGATTAGATACTGTCATCCATACAAAGGACGTCACCAGAAAGGGAGACACAGGTATAGAAGAGGTAGACGTGCTGAGTGATAGGGGGTAGCTGGAATCCCTTCTCATCTGTGTGTGTCCTGTATCCATCAGGAGTCCGTGTGCCTGGTGGGGGCCAGAATTCCCAGTCTTTCCAGCCTCTGTCCATCTCTAGCTCTAGGAACAGAGTTACACACATCCCTGTAACCTCCTTCTCGATGTCACAGGCACCCACAAAGCTTTGTCCGTATCTTAGACTTTCTTCCTGGAAGGGGGATTTCAGGCTTAGGAAGCAAAAACATTTTAAAGCCTCTTGATGTGTATTGCCAAATTGCTTTCCAATTTACGCACCTGCCAGAAGACTACAAATCCTGAGTAGCAGTGTCCAAAACGCCCACCTTGTAAGCCAGCTAATCATTTCAACTCCAGAGGGGGCAGCGGGGGCCCAGCGCTGCGAAGCGACACCCCCTGGCATCTCCATCCCCAGGAGGAAGCAGACACAGGGTCCGCGCCCCGGTCTGCAAAGTTCCTTGTTCTAAGAGTGTGGCTCCAGTCCAAGGGCGCCAGCACCACCGGAGAGCTTGTTCGAAATGCAAATTCTTGGGCCCTACTCCAGTCCTACTGAGTCAGAAACTCCAGGGCGGGGGCAGGCAGTCTGGAAACAAGCCCTGCAGGTGAATCTGCTGCCGCGCGAGTTTGGGAGCCACAGGTCTAGGGAAAGCTAAGTCAACCGAAAGGGGAAATGGACCACGCTTGTTTCTAACCGAGTCTGTGACGGCTGGGAGCAAATCCAAGGGAAATGTCACTTCCATTGCTTGTTTACATTAAGAGTTGGCACCTCTTAGCCTGATGGGATCTTTAGTCTGGATAAGTTGGACCATGTGGGAAATGTCCTTCTTCCCTCATTTTAAGGGTCTAGCTCTCATAGACACTTGTTATTCATACCGAGAGGTTTGTTGTGTGCCAGGCACATTATTATTATCATCCCCTTTGCTCCCTCGGGAGGGGAAATGAAAGCTTAGAGCAGTTTAGAAACATCCTAACGTCACAAAGCTAGTAAGTGGCAGAACTGAAATTTGAACCCAGCCTGTCTGCCGGAGACTGCGCTCTGGACGGCCACACTGCCTGCGAGAAGGAGTTAAGACACTTACATAATGTGGGAGCCTTTCAAATTACGGGGCTTGTTGTTTGCTCTGGAATCTTCCGAAGCTGTGTCTTGAGTGCTGTGATGAGTAGCTTTCCCCTGCATGTCCTAACCTTGGACCCTGACAAACCAAAGCCAGTCTTGGGCACACGTAGCTCTTTCCTGGCTGATGATCCTAGCAAGCTAGGGAGGTGGTCTTTTATTTTCTTCCACCTGTTTTAACTCGACTCCTAGGAATTGTTTCTAGAGCACTGAGCCTCCCGTAGGTGCCTGAGTGGTATGTCACCTTGCCCATGACATTTAGTGTGATGAATTCCCAAATCCTGTCTCGAATGACAGGTGGGGGCAGAGGCACTTGGAAGGCCAGGGAGTCCGAGGGGACAGGGACGCTGATTGATGGGGCACTGGTGGTTTGTCTGTTTACTGTTTCTCCCGGGCACGAGCTAGAGTGTGGGATTCAGACTCGCACTCTGGCTACCCCTGGGGCTTCCGGCTCAGCTTCCCTGCGTGGCGGAGGGGCGGAGGGCTGTGCCAGGGGCCAGAGCCCAAGAGCAAGGCGAGGCTCGCTGCTGCCCAGAAGGAGTCCCCTGGGGAGCCTCGAAAGGTGCCTGCAACAACCACACAACAGAAGAGGCTCCAAGTATTTCCTTTTGGGGATAGGGAAGGGAAGGCAAACGAAATGTGAAGAGGTGTCTGAAGGCCCAGAGGAAACCAGTAGGCCCTTCCAGAAGTTCTATTTGTGGTAAGAAACCTTGGCATGGGGCAGCCGGCTCTCCTGCAAAAATAGACCAATGTGCCGAGAAATGGTTCAATTCTGGAAGCAAATGTCCCTCCACGAGGAAGAGCACTTGAGCTGAGACTTAGAAGGATCTGCCCCTCTCCTCTGCTTCCCTCTGGACCCCAGCACCAAAAAGAGGGAGAAAAAAAAAAAAACATTTTTAAAAGAACTCTTGAGCACAGCCATGACTTTAATGCCCGAAATGGGGCCAGTGGAAACACAGGGCAGAAGGAAGATGACCCTACAGCCCCTCCCTGCGACCAAGGACCAGCTCCCCCTCCCTAGGTCACACTCTCCTTTGGCTCCGGATGGGTGAGATGACCTAGAAAACAGGGCACGATGCGCAGCAGAAGGGAGTGTGGTTACGCAGAAAACCATGACCTTGACTGCAATAGTCTTCAAAGGCAGGACCCTAAGAAAGGTGGTCTGGGGACCCTCCCTGACGCCAGGCTGACAGCCTACTGGGTTTGGGGGGTTGGGACACCACCATGAAAGGAGGAAAGGAGACAAGATGGACTCCTGAGGCCACCCCAACTCTGGAATACACCGGCGACCTCTGTCACTGAAGGTGCTCACGCGGCTCCTCTGTGAGGCCACACTTCTTCTCTCTTAGGAGCGGTGCCCTGGTCCCTCCGCAGCAGGAGAGAACAGCAGCACCAGCTGCAGACGTTGATCAGCTTCCTAACATCACCTGGGTGGTGGTCAACTAACCCCAGCACATCTTCCTGCCCTGGACTCCTGGCCACGCTGAGGTTGCTGTGAGCAGGCACCGTGTGCAGGGCCACCCACAGAGTAGAGTTCCTTAGAAAGGGGCACTTTATTTTATGACCCAAATAGTTGGGGGGGGGGCGGGGAAATCATAAGGAGCTTATCCCACTGTGTCCTCAGCTAGAACTGGGAGACTAAGTTAATCAGATCTACTTGCCCCTTCCCTCTCTCTCCCTCTGGGTGCCAAGAACTGTCAACATCCAGCTGTGACTTTGCACTCAGCTGCCACTCAGCCTGCTGGGGCTGGAAGATCAAATGTCATCTGGAATTGGCAGCCCAACCTACAGCAGCTCTTCTGTCTTCAGGGTGCAGCGAGGGCAGCCGTCAGAGGGCTGAGGCAAGGACCAGAGAGGGAACTCCCTCTCCTGTGACAGAGAACCTTCGGTTTGGTGTGTCCTGGAAGAAGAATGGCAGGGTCTGTCCCAGGAACTTTATTAGCTGGTGGTTAAGATCCTCATCCAAACAAAAGGAGGCAGGAAAGTGAGGGGTGATTGCCAGGAAGACAGAAGGTGGGGTGGGACAAAGGAGGGCGGGGAGGGAGCCCCACACCAGATGCAGGAGCGGCAGCGCACTGACAGCTCTGTCTGCAACCTGGATTCCGTAGGGTAGTTGGTTTTACAAATGTGCACAGAAAAACCTTCATCCACATACACGCAAAGTTGGACTAAAGTGGAAATGGGTTGCTTTTTTCTGGAAGCACCTCATTTCTTTAAGCTGAACTTCTCCAATTATTTCATTCTGATAGAGCCTGCCATTCACAACCCCCCCCCACAGCAGCAGGAGGTGGACACATGACCCAGCCCCTGCCAATCAGAGTGGCCACGTGACCCCTATGGGCCAATCACAGGGAAGGCTCTCTGGCCTGTTTGGACCACGGTGCTGGAAGAACTGGGTCTAGGGGTGCTGACCGCCACCTTCCAGTCCACGCTAAGAACCCATTTGCAGCGGGATAGGAGGACAACCCAGTTCGAGGGAGCATATGGACGGCAGCCATACATGGATCCGTGTGTGCCCAATGCTAGATCCACCCTGTCCTTTCCAGTTCCAAAAATCAATACATCTTCAACCCCCTTTTGCTGGTCCTAGCTTGAGTTCCATTTCTGACACTTGCCACCACAAAAGCCCAAGCTATTACAGAAAATGTTTGACTCCAGGAAGGACCCTGCAGTGTGTGAAGAGTTTGCTGATGTGTAGTAGTTGTACACTAGTACAAAGAGTACAACAGAAATGTTGGTCTTAACTGAGAAAGTCTTTTCAGCTCCTTGAGAAGCAGGCATTGACCTACAGCTAATTGATAAGCTGATAACAAATCCTCCTCCATTCATCCAAGTGGGTGCATTGACGGGGTTAACGCTCCTGTTGGAAGGTGCTGCTGTAGTTCAGGGTGAGTGAACAGGAAACGGCTGCAGAGTTGAGTCGACGGGCATCACTTCACTGCCAGTGGAAGGTTGGTTCATCTGGTAGGTCCCAGGGACTGAACTGGAGTTCCCTGGTTAGGGGACAACCCCTCTCAGCCAGAGCTTTCCATCACCGTCTAGTGGGGATCTGATTAGGATCTTCTTCAGAAGGAGGTGGCTTGTGCCTTGGAGCTTTTTAGTCTGTTTGTCCCTCCTCTAGGAGGGCATTACTAATGGCCCTGCCAGAAGGCAGCCTGTCTTCAGTCCATGAAGACACTGCCTGCCTCAAACACAGCCCCAGTTGTTTCCCAGACCATCTGTTATTCAGACTTTTTGCTGTTTCACTCCAGCCTTCCCTATCACTTATTCTGAAATTGGGAACGTTTCCCAAACCAACAATTTCCTGGTCCACAATGTTCCTGTCTGAGTGTCCCCACAGGAGAGACAGAGAGCATGGTGAATAAAACCAGCAATCTTTGCTCCCCGCCCTAGTAAAGGGACTGTTTTGCCAGCCTGCTGTCACATACCACTCCTGTCTCCCATTTGACTTCACATAATGAAATTGTCTAAGAGATGGAGCAGGAGCGCCAGATGATCCTCTCCCCGCCCCCATAGATCTCTCTCCAGAAGCATTGGAAGGAAGCACTGGAAGCATGGGAATGGTTTGTAGTGAAACACATTGGAAATCAGACTTAGCCTCAACCACTTGCTTTTGACCTTGGATAAGTTCTGCGTACCTATGAACCTCAGTTTTCTTCTATACAATGGGGACAATAATACTGCAGTGGGTACAACTAGGTTCAGCTGTGAATAACAGAGGTCTGAACAAGGTGGCCTCTGACACTTGTGTAAAAGACTCTCATGGCAGGCAGTCCCAGGCTGATAGGATAGGTCTGTAAGTCATCACAGCCCCAAGCTCCTTCAGTCTTCCACAGTCTTCCGGCACTAGCTTCTATCCAACAGTCACCTCATGGTCTAAAGTGGGTGCTAGAGTTCCAGCCATTGTGTCCCAGACAGCAAGAAAGGGGAAGTACATTGTGATTCATGTCTTATGGAGCCTTCCTAGAAGCCCTTCACAACACGTCTGCTTATATTTCATTGGCTATTTAGTTACATGGCTACGCCTAGCTACAAGAAAGTCCGGGAAAGGTAGCCTCTAAAATTGCCCCAATAATCCCTTTATCCTGGTATTCACTTCTTTGTGTAATTACCTTCCCTTGAGCGTGGGCTAGACCTAGTATCTTTCTTCTAACCAATGGGCTATGCAAAAGTGATGGGATGTCACTTCTGAGATTAGGTTTCAAAGAGATGGTGTTTCAGTCTTGGGTGTCCTCTCTTGCTCTCTTGCTCTGTGGAAAACCAGCCACCATTTGTGAGCTGCTCTATGGAGAGGCCCAGGTGGGAAGAAACTGATGCCTCTGGGGAACAGCTAGCAAGGCCCCGAGGCCTCAATCCAACAGCCTCATCATGAGCGAGCGGGGGAAGAAGATCCTCTCCCAGTCGAGCCTTCAGATGACTGCAGCCCTGGTTGGAATCTCAACTGCAATCTCACGAGAGACCTGAGCCAGAGGACCCACAAAAAATGGGAGATAATAAACGTTTTTTGTTTTCAGCAGCTAAGTCTTGGGCTCATTTGTTACACAGCAATAGCTAGCTAAGCAATACAGTGGTTTTCCAGCTATGGACACATTCCCAGGATTCTGTTACTAAGAAGGAAGGGAAGAATGGAAAAAGGGAGGCAGCCAACCGTCACTGCCACCTGTACCTACCTCAAAGGACCGTCGTGAGGATGAAATGAGGTAAATCTGTAACGTGTCCACGTACACTCGCCAGCACCCAGGAAGTGCCTAAGGAGAGGTGGTCGTTAGTGAAGGGTAACTGTCCAGAACCTACGCCCCAGGTTTCCCACCATGCCTTTCTAGGAGACAAGGTTGGGCTTTGTCTAACGTGAGATTTTCTCTGGCGTCCTCACCCCTTCTACAGTTCAGAACCCCCTTCCCCAATCCAACTAGTATAATGACTACTCCTACAAAGCTAAAGACCCCCAAGCCCAGCTGGTGGGTTCATAGAATGGTAAGATTTTCGAGGGAAAGGGGCTTAAACCCCCTCTAATCCATTCCCTCCACTTTCCGATGTGAACCTAGTCACTCGCTCAAGGTCACAAAACCTCAAGGCAGAGGAGGAACCTGGACCCCCCTCCAGAGAGATGACCTAGCTCTCTGTTCCAACTTCGTTCCACACGGCTATTGCTCAGGCACCACCCAGTGTGTGAAGAATTTATAAAGTTTCTTATATTAAAAAAAAAAATTGCACTAGTTCAACCCAATTTTCTCTCCCCAAGAGAAGTTGAGGTCAGGTTTATGGGACAGGAGGAGCTTTTTGAGTGAACGAGCATCATATTTCCTTCTGGTTTTCCTTTAGGAGTTTAGAGGTCTCTGCTCTTGTCCCTCTGGTTTGGCAGTGAGCTGAAGCCCTTGCAACCAGCCCCCCAAGATCCTGTCCCTCGTGAATATAACTGGGAGAAAATTCTAGAGAATGCTCCCCCGGGGTCCCACGGTAATGTGTGTTCCCACCTAAGGCAAGAATGGAGTCTGTATACTCACCCTTCCCCCAGAGTGCAGGACGTATGTCACCCTGGAAGAATGTGGACTCCCGAATCCCAGTTCTTCAGAACAGATTGCGACCAAGCCCGTTCAGTGAAGACAAATGTTTTGGGGAGGAAAAAAATTGATGATAAGTCTTATGTTTTTTTCCCTTAATCTCCTTAGTAATGATAGGAGATAAAAATGTGCCAGTATTCCTGCTCCTTATTTCTATTAGTGAAGTAGGCTATACAGGGACTTAATAAAATATTCACAGAAGGCTCAACTGCATTATTAAAAAGTCTTTACTGGTCATTTGAATTTCACAAAAGCAGCAATTTCATTAAAACCAGTGTGTACGGGGGGAAACAGGGGAATATGCAGAGTCTAGTCTCTTGCTTAATGCTGTGTTAACATATTTTTGTACTTTTTAAATATTGGCACTAATAAGTTTTTTTTAATATTTTTTTTTAGCGATGGGGTCTCACTACGTTGCCCGGGCTAGAGTGCAGTGGTACAATCATAGCTCACTGCAGCCTCAAGCTCCTGGGGTCAAGTGATCCTCCTGCCTCAGCCTCCCAAGTAGATAGGACAACAGGCACGCCACCATACCTGGATAATTTTTTATTTTTTGTAGAGATGGGGTCTTGCTATGTTGCCCAGGCTAGTCTTGAACTCCTGGGCTCAGGCAATCCTCCTACCCTCCGCCTCCCAAAATACTGGGATTACATGTGTAAGTCACCACACCTGGCAATTAATACTTTTATTCTGATACAGAGCAGGAGCATTTATGAAGCAGCCATGTACCAGGTACACATCCAGCTTGAGTCTTCATGGTGAGCATTTGATAACTTGCACTTAGTGACAAAGTTACAGAACTGGTACTTGAGTGGTTGTTTTTCTTGACACCATGCTCTGCCATTATATTCTCTGTTAGGAATTTGATGTGCTCAAAAGATATAGTGAGTTGTCTGTTTGCTAACAACGGGTCTCTTTCGGGTAGTGTCCTGCATGGGAAACATTACCATTGGGTTTTTGTGACCCTGGCATCCATACTTAACTGGTGTCAACTCCCCAGCACTCACCTCGTCAGGCCTCATGGGGTGGCCTTGTAACCTCAGAGCTAAAGCTGCATGCACAAAGGTAATTGGTCACAGTGTGTCAGTGTAGGGTCCAATGCGCACCAGGGTTCATTTGGGATAGCGCCCCCTCCCTCAAGGCCAGTCCCCCAGCCCCATTGCCCTGTGCGTGTGCCTGCCTCTGCCTTACAGGCAATCATGTGTTTGCAGTGAGCCCTAAATATTCTCCTCTCTTATGTTTTCAGAATAGGAGAGCCAATATCACCTGGAAGGTAGCAGGGGTTTGGGTGGACAGCTGTCTCGCACTGGATGGGGGAATCCAGGCAGGCGAGGATGCGCTGGGCTCACTCTCATTTGTGTCACAGGGTTCACTGTGTGAAGCTGGAGGGAAAACCCAGGCCCCTGAAGGGATTTTCTAAGGGGAGGCCCCAGCTGCGAGACTACAGGAGGAAATGAGCAGCCATTGCACCTGGTTACTAAAGGCAATGGCATGTAGGAAGTGAATCACGACAAGGATGAGCTGTTTGGAATCAAGCAAGTGGCCCAAGGAGAGGGAGGTTAGTGGCGGAAAGATCCTGGCACTCACCAATGCATCTTTGCATTTTTCTCTTTAAACACCAGGAAGAAAACTTGTTGATATCTCTTTTCTGTCGTAAGCTCAGCACTCCAAGAGATTTTGCAATCCCAGGAGGACATGCTGGTTCTTAACCAAACTAGGACTTCTCCCCTGAAGTTCTAGAGGAGAACGTGCTGGATGCAATGGTAGCAGCAATACTAGGAGCGGGCTCTTCTGCAGCCTTGCACGTGCCAGGTATCGCTCTAAGTGTTTTGCAGGCATTAAACAATTAGCCGGAACAGCTGAGGACAGTCGGGAGACAGGGGGTTCCAGAGGCTGGCGGGGGAGCGGTGGAGTGGCCGGCAGCCTTCCTGGTGGGATCCCTGAGCATTAATCACACATATGAGTTTCACTCCACAAACATGGGTTTTATGAATGTCACGATCCATTATTTCCCTAAATCAAATGGAATGCATCGTCAGCCACCCTCCTGTCAATACCGGGGCTCCCCACCCTCACTCCCCAGAGCTGGGAGGAAGTCTCAGGTGCATATGGGGTCAGATATGTGTGGAACGGTCATCCAGTCTCGAATCCACACTGGGCCTGCTCCGTGCTCCAAGTCCAAGCTCTGGGAGCCCCCAGCGGTGATGACTCCACTCCTCTCGAGCCACACTCGGGGACCAGGCCCTTAGCCCTGTTCTGAATGTTGAAGGCCCTCACTCCCCATCTCCTCTCAGGACTCTGCCAAGACCCAGGCCCCTTCTTAGTCTTGGGGACTGTTCTCAAACCTACCATCCGCACATCCTCTTCCATCTTCCCACCCCAAACCCGTCCCTCTGGCGTCTACAGCCAGCCTTCACTTCCTCTCCTTGGGAGTAGCCTTCCCGGTTCTGCTTGGGACTGAAATGCCCACACTGGCCTCGCCCCTAACACTGTAATTGCTCCTTATCTTGTGATGGACAAGGCAGAGGTCGGAGTGATGCTGCCCAAGCCAAGGAAGGCCAAGGATTGCAGCGACCACGGGAGCTAGGCAGAGACAAGGAGGGATTCTTCCCTCGAGCCTTCAGAAGAAGCAGGGCCCTGACAACACCTTGATCCTGGACTTCCAGCCTCCAGAGTTGTGAATTTCTGTTGTTTCCAGCCATCCCATTGGTGATACTTTGTTACAGCAGCCCTAGCAAACCAATACCTGGCCTTCCCCAACATACACAGCTCTCTTCCCAGCCCCAGGGCTTTTGAATGGGAAGAAATTCTCTGCTGATGAAAGACTTTAGCAGAAAAGGCCACATTTTTACTTTTGCAGCTGGGGCCACTTCAAAGGGAATGCCCGTCCCCAGGCCCACCCCTGTAGTCCAGTGTCTCACCTCCCTCAGGGCACCACTGGACAGCATAATCCTCATTCGCCTAGAAGCCCAGATACTCCACGCTCAAAACAGGCTTAAAGCCTAGAGAGGGCTCTGCTGAGGCTGTGGTCTAGGGCAGCTAGGGCTAGGGTGCCCACCTTGTCCCTGTTTGCTTGGGACTGTCCCATTTTAGGACTGAAAGTCCTGCATCTCGGGAACCCCTCAGTCCTGGGCAAGCCAGGATGATCATTCACCCTCACTAGAGCTGCGTGCGGTTGGTTTTAGCTCCTTGAGAGCAGGGAGGACAGGCTCAAACAGTTTGTATGTCTTACCGTATAAGCCTATAGACATCTTTTAAGCCTTTTTTGTGTGCTGACTTTGTGCCTGGTACTGTGCTAGGCACTTTATGAACGATGCATCTAGTCCTCACAACGCACCTGGGAGGTAGGTGCTGCTCTGGTCCCCATTTTATGAGCTGAGGCTCCAGGCAAGGTTGAGCCACACTCATGGCGTGGAGATGGCTCAGGTATGCCCTATCCACTGGACTCACCCTGGAGGGGGTGGGAAATGCCACCCCCTAGACCCACCCTGCACCCCCCAGCTTGGTGCCTCCTGGACATGGCAGTAGCATCTCCCTTTAATAACTCACTTGCCAGCTGTGTGACCTTGGGCAAGCTACCACGGTGGGCGTCAGTTTCCTTGTTTAAAATACGCGAGTAAGAACAGTATCCTCCTTGCAAGGGTGTGTGGGGGTTCTATCACAGGTGTGCGCTACTACTGTTGCGAGGTTACTGGCTGGGAGATTCAGACCACAGCTTCCAGGGTCAGATGGAGCTGGGTGCAAGCAGCAGTGACCCCAGGAACTTTAGCCACCCTGAGCATGAGCCCCCAGTCTGTGAAATGGGGATAAGGCAGCCCCTTCCTCATAGCACAGCCATGGAGAGAGCGGGTGTGTTGGAGGTTGCCCCACCAGCCCCAAGTGAGCTCCCATCAAGTGTTGCTCTGATGGACACAGACGCCCAGGCCAAGCCCGTGATGGGTTTAAATTGTGGGCAAAGTTCCCATAATTTTTTCTCCTACTGAGCCTTCAGTGGCCCCACCGTATGTGTTTTGAAGTGCAGTGGAGCAGACAAGGTTGGGTGTGGAGCACTCCTGCCAAAGGTTCCGCAGAAAGGGCAGGTGAGGAAGGAGCCCCCCCAAGGATCAGGAGACCTGAATCCTGGTTTGCCTCTGTCTGACCTTGGGGAACCTTGACTTCTCAGGCCTCGGTTCCGCATCTGTGCAGTGGACAGAACTTCGGGTTTGGTGCCTGGGACTCGGGATGGAGATGATTTGGCCAGTTACTCCCAGGGTGACTCGTGGTAAGTCGTTTTCAACCAGGGCGGGTCCTGCTGGCACGTGACCTGTCCAGCCAGACCCCTGAGCTCAGAAGGGCCTCCACGCTTGGGTGGATGCTCTCCTGTCACCATCTTGAAATTCTTAATTTTTGAACAAGGGACCCTACATTTCATTTTGCACTGGTGCCCACAAATTACACAGCCAGTCCTACTGTCAGCAAATATTTACTGAACATCTAGAATGTGTGAACATGTGGCAGGTACTGGGACACCATGGTGGGAAAAGATTGACATAGTCTCTGTCCTCATGGAGTTTACAGTCTAGGGGGTTGTGATGGGTTGAACAGTGGCCCCCAAAAAGATATGTCCAAATCCTAACCCTAGAGAGCTGTGAATGTGACATTATTTGGAAATAGTGTCTTTGCAGATATAATTAAGGATCTTGGGATGAGATAATCCTGGATTTAGGGTGGGCTCTAAATCCAAAAACAAGTGTCCTTATAAGAGAAAGAGGGGCAGGTATGGTGGCCCATGCCTGTAATTCCAGCACTTTGGGAGGCCAAGGCAGGAGGATCACTTGAGGCCAGGAGTTTGAGACCAGCCTGGGCAAAATAGCAAGACCCTGTCTCTACAAAAAAAGAGATTAACCAGGCATGGTGGTGTGCACCTGTAGTCCCAGCTACTTGGGAGGCTGAGGCAGGAGGATCGCTTGAGCCCAGGAGTTCAAGGCTGCAGTGAGCCATGATTGTGCCACTACACTCTAGCCTGGGCAACAGAGCAAGACCCTGTCTCTACAAAAAAAAAGAGAGACAGAGAGAGAAACGAGAGGGAGATTTAAGACACACAGACCCAGGAGAGACACAGAAGGAAAGGCCACGTGAGACAGAGGCAGAGATTGGGGTGATGTGTCTACAAGCTGATGCGCGTCAAGGATTGGCAGCAGCCACCATGACTAGGAGAGAGGCAGGGAACAGACGCTCCCTCAGAACCTCCAGGAGGAACCAACCCTGCCAACACCTTGATTTTGGACTTCTGCCCTCCAGAACTGTGACAGAACAAATTTCTGTTATTTTAAGGCTCCAAGTTTATGGTAATTTGTTGCAGCAGCCCTAACAAACAAACACAAGGGTAGACAGACATTGATCAAATAATCCAGCAAACCAGTGTGAAATTGCTCCATGGCAAGACACTCTGTGCAGGGTGCCTGGGCTGGGGAAGGATTCTCTGAGACTGGAAGTCAGAGAAGGAGCTAACTAACAGGGCGCTGGGAAGAGCATTCCAGGCCGAGGGAACAGCATGGCAAAAGTCCCGAGGCGGGAGGCTCCCTCTGTAAAACCAGCAAGCTTTCAGGCCACGTGGGTCTCTCTGATGTGTTGCCTTGGCCACAGAGGGCTTTAAAAAGCCATGAAATTGGACAGGTGTTGCTGCTCGTGGCAGTAGCGGCAATTTGGCGCCTGTGGTTTCACTCCACCCATTTCACATGTTTATGTTACCAGACTGGCCCCTGAAGGGAATCTACGTGCCAGGCCCTGACCTGCCGGGCGCTCACAGCAGCCTCGCCAGTGTGCCCTGACCTCCACCCCGCCTGGTGGAGCTGGGGCCTGGTTGCCCAAGCTGGCTGTGTGGGGCTGTTTGCTGTTCCCAACAAACAAAGGAGAGAATTTATTATTGCCTTTCATTGCCTTGTGAGAGCTCCACGAGGCCTGGCTCGAGATGTGGCTGGTATGAAGGGCCCCAGACCTGCTGTAATAGGGGGAACTGTCCTTGCAGGAGCTGGGGATGCAGCCAGTTCTGTGGCACTTGGTCCTGGAGCAGGGGGTGGGGCCTTGGGGCTGCAGGGGAGGGGCAGTCTGTTGGAGGCTCAGGCTGCCGAGGAGGACCCAAGTGGTTTTGCTTCCTCCAGGAGGCTAGCTGCACAGCCTGGAACATGCCATCTCTATGCCTGTTCTGCCATCAATAAATCCAGAGAACTTACCCTCATCAGCTCCTGCTCTATAAAACAGGGTTCAGGCTGGGCACGGTGGCTCACACCTGTGATCGCAACACTCTGGGAGGCCGAGGCAGGCTGATCACTTGAGGCCAGGAGTTTGAGACCAGCCTGGACAACATAGTGAGATCCCATCTCTATAAAAAATAGAAAAATTAGCCAGGTGTGGTGGCACGCACCTGTAGTACCAGCTGCCACTCAGGAGGCTGAGGCAGAAGGACCTCTTGAGCCCAGAAGTTTGAGGTTGCAGTGAGCTATGATGACGCCACTGCACTTTAGCCCGGGCAACAGAGCAAGACTCTGTCTCAAAAATAACCCAAACAAACAAACAAAAACAAAACAAAACAAAAAACAAAACCCAGGGTTCATAACTCTACCCCCTTTGGTAAAGCAGTTATACAAATTAAATGACATGATTTGCTCCTTCATTCAACAAATATTTTTTGAGCAGGTGCTAGGCACCATTCTAGATGCAATCGATACTTGAGTGAACAAAATAAGACAGACAGACATGCTTCCCTGGAACAGACATTCTAGAACAGGGGTCTGCAAACTGTAGCTCACAGGCCATATCCGGTTGGCCATCTTTTTGCAGGGACTGTGAACCAAGACTGGTTTTAGTGTTTTTATATGGTTGAAAAGTAATCAAAAGGATAATGGTACTTCATAACATGTGCAAACTATTAAATTCAGATTTCAGTGTCATAAATAAGGTTTTAGTGGAACTTAGCCACGCCTATGTGTTTGCACATTGTCTATGTCTGCTTTTGCGACATATCAGCAGAGTGGAGTCGTCACAACAGAGACTGCAGGCCCTGAAAGCTGAAAATGTTTGTCAAGCCCTGTTCTAGATCCTTGCTGTTCAACACGTGGTCTCTGGACCGTGGCATCAGTATCGCCGGGACACTTGTTAGAAATCTAGACCTACTGAACTGGTGATTTTCCCAGGTGATCTGTGTGTACGTTAGAGTATGAGGTGTTTTTGCAGCAACACGGATGGAACTAGAGATCGTTATCTTAAGTGAAACCAGCCAGATACAGAAAGACAGATATCCTATGTTCTCACTCATAAGTGAGTGCTAAAAAATGTGTAAACGTGGACATAAAGAGTGGGCTGGTGGCAGTGGAGACTCGGAAGGGTGACGGGTCGGAGGGGGTGGAGAATATGAAACGACTTCGTGGGTACAACGTACATGATCCGGGTGATAGATACCCTGAGAGCCCTGCCTGGACCGTTGCACAATCTATGCATGTAACGAAGTTGTACCCCGTCAATTTATATAAATAAAAAATAAAGGGTAAGGTGTGCTGCTCTAAAATGATGCGTGCAAAATGCTCAGCACAGTGTTGGGCACTTAGAAAGTGCTCCATGAGTATTAGCTACTGTGGTAGGCGGAATCGTGGTCCCGGAAAGAGAGCTGTGTCCTAATCCCCAGAACCTGTGACTATGTTAATTTATGTGGGAAAAGGGGCTTCGCGGGTGTGATTAAGTTAAGGCTCTTGCGAGACGGAAATTCACCTGGGTCATCCCCGTGGGGCCTGATGATGTAAGCACAAGGGTCCCTAGCAGAGGAGGCAGGAGGCACACAGAAGACACAGGAGACGTGGTGGTGGGAGCAGGGGTTATGGTAATGTCCTTTGAAGGTGGCAGCCAGGGGCAAAGCAATGCAGGATCTGGAAAGACGAGGAAACAGATTCTCCTTTGGAGCCCCCAGGAGGAACACAGCTCTGCCGACGCCTTGATTTCAGACTTCGGACCTCCAGAACTGTAAGAGAACAAATTTATCTTGTTTTAAGTCACTTAAGTTTGTGGTGTCACCTGACAGCAGCAGGAGGTAACGAACACAGCTGTCATCATTTGTTGCACGCTCGCTCTGCCCTCTACTCGTTAAGTTGTTTCAGGCAAGTTATTGAAACTCTCTGAACCTTAGTTTCCTTCTCTGTAAAATGGAGCTAATAATTTTTCCTTCCTCAGGTCAGTGTGAGGCTTACATGAGATAATGTACGCAGTACAGTGGCCCCATAAAGTGTCCGCTGCTGTGACTTTGCTGATTTTGGTTTAGTAGAGGTAGCAGCCAAGGGCTGGCACTGTGTGACCTTGGGGGAATTATCTGACCTCTCTGAACTTGAGTTTCCTGACCTACAAAGGCGGGGTGTATGACAGTGATCATAATTTTGGGCCCAGGCTCGGTGTAAGGAGAAGGCAGGTGTGTTTAGGGTCGCATTGGAGAACGCAGAGTCAGATCTCTGACCCGGGTGGGCCCCTCCAGGATTCATACCCTCTGTGGGCCAGCAGGTAGAATAATTCCCATTCCTACTGCTGCCCTGCTCTTCCCCTGGGTGAACACCCGACCCCATTGCCTTTTGTTGTGACTGCCACAGACCACGGGGGGTTCCTGCCCTCAGAGGGCCGGGGGCTCATGCCAGCTCACCGAGGAGGGGCCCAGCGGTCGTGACTCAGGGTCTTTCCTGTGCTGAGGCTGCAGCCCCCTCTGGGCCAAGGGAGAGTCAGCGTTCCGAGGCCATGGCACTCAGATTTCCCTCCAGGCTGGGACCTGCAGGCTTTGCTGCTGTGGGTGGCAGGCGTGGCTCCCTCAGGCTGCTTGTTCCCCTGGGTGGGAACGGTCTGTCTCTGGGGGGTGTTCCTTAAAGGCAAGGACCTGATAGATGTAACACTGCAGGCTCCCCAGTGCCCAGCACAGGGCCTGGCACACAGAAATTATCCAGTGAATGAATGGCCGAAGAGACTGAAATGCCCAGTGCAAACAAGGAGGGTGTCCGTGTTAGTGGAGCCTCTCCCAGGCCCCAGTGAATAAAGGCTGGTTGATCAGGTCCTCGCCAAGAGCGGGTGTCACTGAAGGGGCCTCACAGCTCTGAAGACAAGAGGCAGCATTTCCCTATCAAACCAGGACCCGCGGCTGGGAGAGGTTAGTCGATGCGCCCAGGGAAGGCGTCTTGTTTTTACTTTTTTCCCCTCTTTGGTTTTGTCACTTTCCCCCAACGTTTTATTATGAGAAATTTCAAGCATACAGCGACACGGATTCGTTAGCCTGTTAGGAAACTTGATTCATCGCACATCCATCCATCCCTCTACCCTTCCATCAGTCCATCCTATGTTTGGCGCATTGTTTTTACTTTTTATCATGAAAATTTTCAACATATGCAAAATAAGAAGAACGGTAGAATAGATACCCATGTGCCCGCTTCAGCATATCGACACTTTGCTTTTGGTTTCCTCTACCTTCCCCGTCCCCGTTTTCTTCTGTCGCTTTTAAGCAAATCCTAGGCACTGCATCCTTTCCCTTGTAAACCTTTCATGGGAAGGTTTTACGTGGAGGCCTTTTTGGTTCCCTCCAGGTAACTCGGCTCCCAGGGCCCGTCAGACGCTGCTGGAGTTTGTGCCAACAGCCTGGTGGCCTGGGCTGAGTGTGGGAGAGTAAGAGACTGAGAGGCCCGGGCCCGGGGGGTCAGGCTGTGACCACCCCACCCTCTCCCCACCCGAGGGGGCTCCTTCTCTGCTGTCCTGCAAGCCCAGCCTTCTGGCACCCATGTGTGGGGACAGAGCCACGGTGCAGGTAAACTGGGGGTCTTCCTGCTCAACCACCTCCCTCTGCTCTGCTGCTTTGCCCAGGGCCTGGGACGCCTCCTGAGCGATGGCCAGGTGCTTTCCAGGCCTCAGTAACAAGGCCGCAGCCAGCATGTGTGTGTGTGTGTGTGTGAAATTCACATAACACAAAATCAACCAATTCAAAGTGAACAGTTCAGAGGCGTTTAGTACATGCATAGTGTTGTGCTACCACCACCTCTATCTAGTTCCAAAACACCTCTATCACCCCAAAAGAAAACCCTGTACTCCTAAAGCAGTCACTCCCCATGTCTCCGCTCCTCCCAGCACCTGGCCGCCACTAACCTGCTGTCTGTCTCTATTGATTTACTTATTCTGGGTATTTCATATACAGGGACTCATACAATAGGTGACCTTTTGTGTCTCATGCCTCTCGTTCAGCCTAATGTTTGCACGGCTTCTCCATATTGTCGCGTGTATGAGCCCCTCGTTCCCAGAGGTCATCGTCTGACGTGCCTCCTGCGGCCGCCGTCCTCCAGGGAAGCCCCCCAGGGTGGGGTTGCTGGCTCATAGACGTGCGTACTTTTCCTGCCCTCCCAAATGTCTGTGTCAGTTGACAGTCCCACCAACAGTGTATGGGAAGGGCCACTTCTCAGCACCGAGGCTGGTGTTTATTATTAGCAAATGTTTTCCTCTGTGCCAATCTTAGGGCTAAAGAAATAGGACCTCACTGTTCTAATTTGCCTTCTTCCGATCACCAGCATGTTGAGCATCTGCAGGAAATCTGCTCTAGAATAGCAGGCCCCGCAGCACCTGTCGCAGGCTCATCAGGGAGGTGAGATGATCTGGGACTTGGGGGTCTCCAGGACACACTCAAGTCTCACTGAGTGACCAACTGCTGGGGTGACAAAAGGTCCTGGTTTGCCGGGGACTGTTCTTGTTCAGGCACTGAAATTCTCACGTCCCAGAAGATGCTTCAGTCCCAGGC
The DNA here is from genome assembly GCA_023783475.1 of Daubentonia madagascariensis. NCBI lineage: Eukaryota > Metazoa > Chordata > Mammalia > Primates > Daubentoniidae > Daubentonia > Daubentonia madagascariensis. The sequence continues at coordinate 9,221,278 of JAKFHU010002332.1, read as the reverse complement.
ACATGGGGATGGCTGGTACCCTGGTGACATCCTGCTGTCCCCAGATGTAGACCATGGGGTTGAGGGAGGGGCAGTGGCATTGAGTGGGAACCAAGGGACCCCCTTCTTGCTAAAGGAGGAGGAGGACACAGCCCAGATGTGCTGCCCACGCTGGGATCCTCTAGGGAGGCTTTTTTCCTCCCAGGGCTGGCTCATCCCATGCCTGCGCTGACCCCTAGCCAGGGCCTGGCCTCTGGGAGGAGGGGCTCCCACCCACCCCACCTGACTGCAGCCTGCGGGTGCCCAGCTCATGGAGGTTCCCAGAGCCAGGCAGCCTGGCCTCTTGCTACTGCCTCGTATCTATTGGCACTTCCCTCACCTCCCCGGTGTCCCTTAAATGCCCCTCCCTCTGGAACCCCTTCCCTGAGCAGAGTCGACATCACCCAGGGCACAGATGAATTAGGGACCAGGTATATCTAGAGACCCTACTGGAGGTGACTTCCTGCCTCCTGGGCAACACCCCAGTGGAGAGGCAGTTGGGGTGGGGTGGATGCTGCTGCCTTTGATCTGTCCTGCCACCTGTCCCTCTGTCCAAGAGGCATCAATTTCCCATCTGAGCTTCCTCTGAGACAGGCTCCTGGAGGTGAGACAGGAGGTCCATGCACAGGGGCGGGGGGGATTGTTGCCTCTGCCCAAGACACAGGACTCCCAAATCCGCAGGCCTGGGGGCAGGGCAGGGAGAGAAACCGGAGCTGAGCTGGTGGCTCTGGGCTTGGCTGAAGGCGTTAGTTTATCCATCCCCGTCTGTGCAGCGTGGGCAACTTTAGGAGCACGACTGGGTCTGACCCCTCACTGCCCTGCCATTCCTGCTCTTCACAGGTGTGGCATGTGGTAGGTGCTCAGTACATCCTTTTTGGACCAAGGGACGTAAGAATGGCACTAACTCATCATGCCACCTTGGGGAAGTCACCTCTCCCCTTTGTGTCTCAGTGTTCCCATCTGTAAGATGGACTGGACGTGCTTCCTCAGGGAGTCCTGCAGGTGTCTTAAGCCCACCAACCTGAGCCAACCCCTCCCTCCCCAGGGCATTTCTGGTCTTTGGCCACCAGAGGCCCTGAAGTGGCCTGTGGCCCCCTGTACCCCTCCCTGTGTTGTCCTGCTGTGCCCGGCTCTCCCCTGCCTCAGGCCTCAGGAGTGCTGTGCCCTCTACCTGAGCACTCCCCGTCCATTCTTCCTGTCACTGTTCCCATCCATGCTTCAGAATCCTGCTCAGACACAGACTTTCTGGGTCCTTCCCTAACCTGCCCCTCCCAAGGAGATGCCACCCCAGTGACTCTCTATCCAAGCACCTGTCCTTTTTTTTCATAGGATTGTGAAGATTATGGATACACTATTTGTTCATTTTCTTTTAGGGCAGGGCTAGGTCTGTCTCATCCCCTCCTGTGCCCCCGTCTGGCACAGAGCAGGTGCTCTGTAAGCACCCACTGAGTGCGCACACGAACGAGGATGACGGGACTGGCCTGTGCTTCCCCCGCCGCTGCCCACTCCCCCATCCAGTCTCAACATTTTGGATTTGCTGAGGGCTTCTTATGCGCCAGGCACCATGCTGAGCCTTCTCCGAAGCAGCCCTGTGAGCCAGGCACCCCAGTTCCTGCATTTCACAGATGTAGCAGCTGAGGCTCAGAGAGGTGAGGCGACAGGCCCCGGGTCACACAGCATCCTGGGGAAGCCAGGATCTGATTGAAATTGCTCCAACCCGAGGCCTGTGCTCCACGTCTCTACACAGCCATCCTGAGATCGTGGGTGGGTCCCCACCGTGGCCCCAGCTCTCTTTCCTGCCCTCTCCAGAAGCAGGTCCTAGAAGATTCCAAGGGGCTCCAGATGCCCCAACTGGACAGTGGCCTGGCTCGGGCAGACCTGCCTCCCAGGCTGTCTTTCTTGCTGCCTCCCAAATTAGTTCCACGTTCAACCCAGGGCCTGTGGTTTCCACTTGTTTTCTGTAACCGGAGCTCCCCCAGTGCTTGGCACCGAGATCCATGACTCGGCGTTAGCTCGGGTTCCTGATTTCCCTGGGTGACTTAAAATGATTTTATTGGCAGAGAAAAACCCAGCCAGTGGTCAGCAGGCAGATCGATTCCCCTTCCCCATAAGCAGGTGGTGGGGGGAGCACAGATTAGCAGCAGCGGCTCCCAGGACACGTGGGCTGTGAGGGACAGGCCTGCTGAGCACTGGTTGCTTCAGACTCATTTACTAACTTCATCCTGGCAAACACCTTGCAGGGTGGGCCTTACGATCCTCACCTCCCAGATGAGGAAACCAGGGCTCAGAGAGGTTGGTTGATTTATCCAGAGTCACACAGCAAATCAGTAGCAGGGGAGAATCTGCCCCTGGGTCTGCTGGCCCCAACACCCAAGCTCTCCCTTCCCAGATTCCTTTCCAGCTCCAGGGCACAGGCAGGACCTGGCCCTGGGGACCCAGAGTGGTGAAAACCCAGACTTTGCCCGCAAAGAGCTCAAAGTCGAACAGAAAAGGACCAGATTGAGTGCAAACAGTGATCAAAGCAGCGCCTCCTGCCAGGATGAGACAATATATATTTTTAGACAGTGAGTCAGTCCTGATGATTCACGGGCCTGGCGGGGCTTGCAGGGCAGCCCTAGGCCACAAAGGGCAGGGCGAGAGAACAGCCACACAGGGGCCAGAAGACCAGGAAGGAATCAGGAGCTGCCCCTGTTGGGGCCACCTCCTCCCTCTCCGCTGTGCTGTCAAGGGTTGGCGCTGGGGCTGGACACCTTCCCACTTGCTTGGAAGATGCGTTTTTGAATAAGTACTTAAATAACTCATGCGAACAGAATTAGAAAGTGATATAACACATCAATTTATACACATCTACTCTGGGCTGGGCACCATGCTAGGTGCTGAGGAGATGGCAGAGCACAAAACTGACCCAGCCCTAACCTCCTGCAACTGATCTTCTAGAACAGGTGTCAGCATACTTCCTTCATAAAGGGCCACACAGTACATATTTTAAGCTTTACAGGCCCTACAGTCTCCATCGCAACTACTCAGCGCTGCCCTTGCAGCAGGAAGGCGGCCACAGGTGATATGTAAATGACAGCCATGGTTGTGTGCTAATAAAACTTTATTCACAAAGTCAGGGAGAAGATGCCTTCCCCCATACCCTGGCTCCCTCTTTTGCCCTCCGCTGGGTGACTTCAGGACCCCCTGGTGATCCTACTGACTGTCTCCCCCGAGGCAACGTACTAGTTCTGCAGGTGGGAAAGTGTTTGTGTTTGGCCTCAGGAGCCCTTCTGTGTAGGTACTTCTGGGCCACATCGGCCTGGGGCCTCCTGGGGCAGCAGTATCTGTACATCACTCAGTGTCCAGCCTCGTGCTTGGGATGGAGGAGGTGACGGATGAATGTTTGCAGAGTGAGCACCCCAAGGCTGTTTCCAGCCCTGTCCATCTTCTCTACTTTAGTTCGCTTTAGCTAGAAACTGGCAGAAAGGGGGGTTGTATGACTAGTGAGGCCCCCCTCTTGTCTTTCTCCTTGTCCCCCAGGGTCTGGGCTCCTCAGTGCCCCTCCCCCACCTGTGTTCACATGAGGGTCCAGGAGGGAGGTGGGGGGCAGCGGGAAGGGCTCTGGTGGGAGCCCCAGCCTAGCTCGAGGTGAGCACCCAGCACCAAGCCTCAGCTTCCTCATCTGTGACATGAACGGGGATAAGGCCCACGTGTCACACAGAGGTTGCTCAGAGGCACAAGCGAATCACTGTGCCAACTCAGCCTCTCAAATTCGAGGTGAACAGTCTCAAGTGTGCCTCTCAGCCCTTCAGAGAGGTGGGGTTAGTGCCACTTTTACAGATAAGTTAACATAGACTGGGGCATCCAGGGACTTGCTTGAAGTCACAGCTGGTGGGTTCAGACCTGGCCTCTCTGTGCCTCCCTTGACCCCAGGCCACCCTCTGCAATCAGGGACAAGCAGACAGGCCCCCACCATCTGCCCACACCCACTCAGTGGCCAGCCAAGGGACAAAGCTCCTCACTACTATGTGGATGTTTTGGGAAGAGGGCTGGCAGCCTGGTAGAGTGACCAAGCAGCAACCCCACCACCAAAACCTCCAGATGCCTGAACTCTGGGGTAGAGTCTGCAGAGTTGGTGTCCTCAGACCTGGGTTCGAATCCAGAGGACAGCTAGCTTTGTGACCTTGGAAAGGGATGGAACTCTTCCAAGCCTATCTTTTCATTTGCATAGTAGGAATGGTAAATGACACACCCACACACACATAGTTGATTCTTGTTATTTGTGATAGTTATGTTCTATAAAGTCACCACAAACACTGGGTTAGCAAACCATTGCTCCTAGGGGAAATACGGGTTAGGTTCCTACGAGCTTCTGGTCACATTTTGTCAACTGATCAACACCTAACCTGGTTCTATGTGTGTTTCTGTTTAAAGACACTTTATTTAATATATATTGGTGATTCATTAACATTGAACATGTGGCCAACAGCACTGAAATTCAAACCTGAACAAAGCTTCTCTAACACTGTTTTCTCTGTAATGGATATCACTGCCTTATTGTGCTTGGGAAACACTGGATAGCACATCACCTCTACACATGTGGGCCATTTTAAACACTGAAATCACCAACAAAAAGCACAAAAATGTGAAAAATGAGACACTAAATAGAGCACAAAAAGGACAGTTGTTTTCAGTATGAGAGCTTGAAACCAGGAACCTGAGTGTCGCCTTGTGGGACCTCAGCTGGGAATATGGTCATCAGATGCTGAAATTTTTTTTGCAACTCTGCACATGTCCATGAATGACCTCGAAATCACCTTGAGTATTGATTTTGGGGGGCATTACAAATAAAATCTAGTAAGTAGATGAATTGGCAAATAATGGTATCTGCATATAATGAGGACTGACTGACGTACATATATGTGCTCAGTCACTGGCTGGAAGCAGCCTATGGAAAATGTGATCTGTTCTTTCTACAGATAAGAAAAACCTACACTATTGAGAACTTGCTTTGTGCCAGTCTGAGGTACGCCCTTCAAGGCCTTAACTCATTTAATCCTACAAGGGTCCTGTGAGTTTGGTACTATTGTTATCCTCATGTTACAGGTAAGACACAGAGAGGTTAAGTAACCTGCCCATCATCCTGCAGCCAGCAAGAAGAATGCACACAACACCCCTTGCACAGGGTCTGTCATAGGCTGGTAATATAGGCTGGCATGTTTTGATCAGGAGCTCAACCAAGCCCGTCTGTATGCAAAGGACACCCCACCATGGGAGGTGAATGTGGGTGAAGTTCCTGGTGTACATGGTGAGCGCCTTTGGAAACGGTACCTGTTATCGAGTGGTTTTAGCCTCGCCGACAGGCTATAGGATGCTGGACCTCGAAGAGACTTCAGAGTTTATCTATCAGTCCAAAAGGGAAGGGAATTTCTCTGAAACATTCATTCATTCATTTGTTCGGTCAGAATATATGATTCGAGTACCTTCTGTGTGTTAGGTCCTAGACTGGGTCCTGGGGGTACAGAAAGGAATATACAAACAGGTCCTGCCCCCATGGGGCTCCCAGTCCATGGGAGACACAAACACCCAACAACCACACATCCAAATAAAGACCTGATTAGGCACCGTAGCTTGTGCCTATGATCCCAGCTACTCAGGAGGCAGAGGCCGAAAGTTCAAGACCAGCCTAGGCAAAATAGTGAGACACTGTCTCTAAAAATAAATAAGTAAATAAGCAAGCCAGCCAACCAGGTAGTGACCATGTGACCCAGCCCTGGCCAATGCACAGGACAGAACTTACTTTTATCTCTTTCTGCCATGAACATGGATGTGGCAACCACCTTGCACCTATTAGGGGACAAGCTGGAAATAAAAAGGCAACACCCAAGGGTGGCAGAGCCAGAAGAAGAGGAGGAACATGGGTCATTGATGCCAAAGAGTCCTGGTGCTAACCTCGAACCTTCTTGTCGAGGGAGCTGGCCACTGTGCGCAGCTCTAAGTCACTGCTGGTTGGATTTCCTGTCCTTGAGTTTGAGGTTGCAGTGAGCTATGATGACACCACTGCACTCCAGCCCACATGACAGAGCAAGCCAGTCTCAAAATAAATAAATAAATAAATAAGCAAATTGGACCCCTCTTTAGAAAAATCCAGAAACTCTGTAGACTTTCAGGTGTTGACTTCTGCAGCCCATCCCTCTGCCCCCTTTCTTTGCATGCCCCTTGGCCCAGCCAGTAGGAGACATCTCCAATCTTTCGAAGGCAGGAGCCAGATGCTAAGAGGGTGGGCCCTGCGCAGATGCCGCCTTCCCAGCCGCATGAACTTGGGTGAGTGACAAACACCTCTGGTCAGTAAAAGATCGATGCTACCACACCTGCCTTGAGCAGCCGTTTCCTCAATTGAGTGAATTCTTGTGTGTCACGAGCTAGGTGCAGGGCCCAGCAGCCACCATCAGCATTCTCTGTCTCCTCCCCTTGGCCAGCACCTCCTGGGGGCCAGAGCCAGTGTCATCAAAGGACCTGGTCCTCACCCCTGGCTGTGCAGGAGAGTCACCTGGGAGCTTAAAAACATGTGTATGTCTGGATTCCACATCAGCCCAATTAAATTAGACCTCTGGGAGCCAAGCACAGACATTGGTCTTTTTAAAAAGCTTCCCCCATGATTCTGAAAACATAGGACTAAGAACCCTTAATTAAAATAAAGTTAAATTAAATAAATAAAATTTAAAAATAAAAAATTAGCAAAAAGACAATTTGAGATTTTTTTAGGCCATTCTCCAACTTTTTCTTGTAAACATTTTTATCCATACAGAAAACTTATACAATATGGAATACCATAAACACTCATACACTTGCTACCTAAATTCAATAATTATAGTTCTCTGTACTTGTTGCATCTCATCTGTGGAGGTGGATTGTTTAAAAGTAAGTTATAGACCTTACGACGCTTTACCCCTAAATACAAGTAATAAAATTTCCATATCATCTAGTAGCCAGTCCACATTCGAATGTTCTCAGCTGTCCCAACATACAAAAACATATTCTATAGCTGCCTTTTAAAACTGGGATCCTACCACGCGTGATTTGTACCACGCCTGAAACCATGGATAGTATCAAACCTTCTATACGCTATATTTTTTCTATATGTACATATGTACGATAAAATTATAAATTAGGCACAGTAAGAGATCAGCAACAATAAAATAGCACAATTATAACGATATATTATAATAAGTTATGTGAATGTGGTCTCTCTCTCTCTCTCAAAATATCCTATTGTACTGTACTCACTGATTTTCTGGCCATGGTTGACCACAGGTAACTGAAACCTCAAATTTTGAAACCACGGATAAGGGGAGACTACTGTTTGTCAGATTGTTTCCTCATGAGGTTGTTTAATTTGTTCCTCTGTCCCCTATATTTTCTTTAACCTGGAAGTTAAGCCTAGATAAAACATTCTTAGAACCCCACAGGCAACGTGATGTTGCATCACATCACAGAGGCACAGACTGGCAGGTGGTACCGCTCCGTTGTGCAGAGTTTGTTACTTCATTGCAATGTCCATGGCCAGACTTCCCCATTGTTAAGCCTTTGTCCCTGTGTAATAAGGAATCAGTGGGGTGCAGTCTTGGCACTGGGTGCATAGCCTGCTCCCCGATGACCTTTTACCCAGTGCTTTGGCATGTGGTGGTGTCCCTTGCCTGAGGCGGCCATTGCACTGGGGTTTGCAAAACCGATTTTTCTAACTCTGTCATTCCTGCTACGCTTTTACTGGTATTCTTTTATAGGAAAGAGCTTTTGTCCCACTTTTATTTTTAAAGTACAGTCAATTCTTGTTATTTGAGGGAGTTATGTTTTTTAAAGTTGCCACAAACACTAGATCAGGGCATGCTGAGCCACTGCTCCTAGGGGAAATACGGGTCTGGTTCCTGTGAGCCTCTAGGCACGTTTTTATCAACTGATCAATACATAACCTGGTTTTATGTGTGTTTCCGTTTAAAGACACCTTATTTAGTGTGTATTGTTGATTCATTAACATTGAACTCGGAGCCAACAATGCTACAACTGGCCCCTGAATGAAGCCTCTCTGATGTACATGTTTTTTCCGTGAGGCAGGTCACAGCTTTCTCACGCTCAGGAACGTTGGGCACCATGTTAGCACCGCGCTCAGGGACCATTTAAGCAATGAAATCACCAACAAGAATCACAAAAATGCAAAAAACATGGCACATTTAGTTGCATAAACTGCAAAAAAACCCCACTTGTTTACTGTATGAGAGCTGAAACAAGAAGGTGGAGCATGTCCTTGTTTGACTTCCCCTGGAACAAGCACGTCAGGTGACTAAGGTGTCTCGCTACTCTGTGCATGTGTGATTGGGTATGAACGTGTTGTTGCAAGGATTGTTGATGTGGGGATACAAATAAATTATAGTGAGTAGTCAAATTTGAAAATATGGAATCCTTTAATAATGACAATGGATTGTATCAGTGTGGACATGGATTTTTACTTATTCAATATATTTAATATTATAGTTCATTATTGTTATTCTTTCAGATGTTCAAAAGTCCCAATTTGGCAAAGGGAAGTCCCTTCAAACTGGCTTCTGTGTCTTTTTGACATGATTCTTTTTGTCTTTGATAGCTTTCTTGCTTTTTTTTTTTTTTTTTTGAGACAGAGTCTCACTCTGTCACCCCAGCTAGAGTGCAGTGGCATCATCATAGCTCACTGCAACCTCCAACTCCTGGGCTGAAGCAATCCTGCTGCCTCAGCCTCCCGAGTAGCTGGGACTACAGGTGCGCACCACCACAGCTGGCTAATTTTTTCTGTCTTTGGTAGAGAAGGGATCTCGCTCTTGATCAGGCTGGTCTTGAACTCCTGACCTCAAGCAATCCTCCTGCCTCGGCCTCCCAGAGTGCTAGGATTACAGGCATGAGGCACCGCGCCCGGCCTACTTTTTTTTTATTGTGGTAAAATATACTAACATAAAATTTACCTTCTTAACCATTTTTAAGTGTACAGCTCAGTGACATTAAGTACATTCTCGTTATCATGCAGCCATTACCACCATCCAGCTCCAGAACTTTTTCATCTTCCCAAATTGAAATTCTGTCTCCATTAAACACTAACTCCCCTTTGCCCCTCCCCAGCCCCTGGCACCCACCGTTCTACTTTTGGTCTCTATGGATCTGACCGCTCTAGCCACCTCATGTAAGTGGCATCATACAGTATTTGTTCTGTTGTGACTCGTTTCTTTTACTGAGCATGATGTTTTCAAGGGTCATCCGTATCATAGCGTATCAGAATTTCCTTCCTTTTTAAGGCTGAATAGTATTGCCTTGTATTTATGTGCCACATTGTGTTTGTTCATTCATTTGCTGATAGACATTTGCATTGTTTCCACCTTTTGGCTATTGTGAGTGATGCTGTTACGAACATTGTCTTAACTACTTTAATATTTGTCTCTCTTCTCATACACTGAAAATCTAGGTTCTTAATAACATTAGTATTTACTATTGCTTTATCCTATAATATGCATAAAATTGTTCCAAAATTATAATAGCAACAACTTCTAAAAATAAACCTACAAGAGACAGAAAGCAGATTGGTGGTTTCCCAGGGCTGGGGTAAGGGTGGAACAGGGAGTGACTGCTTCATGGGTACAAGGTGTTCTTTTGAGGTGATACAAGTGTTTCAGAACTAGATAAGTGTGATGGTTGCACAACATTGTGAATGTACTAAATGCCACTGAGTTGTAAACTTTAAAATAGTTAGGCTGGGTGTGGTGGCTCATGCCTGTAATCCCAGCACTCTGGAAGGCTGAGGCGAGAGAATCGCTTGAGGCCAGGAGTTCAAGACGAGCCTGAGCAATATAGCAAGACCGTATTTCTATAAAAAAAAAAAAAATTAGCTGGGTGTGGTGGTGTGTACCTGTGGTCCCAGATACTCGGGAGGCTCAGGCAGGAGGATCACTTGCGCCCAGGAGAGTTCCAGGCTGCAGTGAGCTGTGATCATGCCACTACACTCTAGCCTGGGCGACAGAGTGAGACTTTGTCTCAAAAAAGGAAAAAATAGTTAGCTTTATGTCTTGTGAATTTCACCTCAGTTTAAAAACACACACACACACACACAAACCTGGGTGGTATTTTAAGATTCCTATGTAGTTCTTTTTATCCTTAAAATATATCACTTTGAGGAGGTATAGTCAAATCACTGTGTTCAAAAGGCATGAGAAGTATTTTTCTCGTTTTGATTATGTTATCAATTTGTACAATTAGGTTCACTTGTTTCTGTTTTATATTCATCTTTGAGGTTTGCTTTCTTTTCCTTTTATTTCCTTTTATTTATTTGTTTTTTTAAGAGACAAGGTCTTGCTTTGTCGCCCAGTCTGGAGTGTGGTGGTGCGATCATAGCTTACCATCAACTCCAACTCCTGGGCTCGAGTGATCCTCCTGCCTCAGCTTCCCAAGGCGCTAGGATTACAGGCATGAGCCACTGCACTTGGCCTCATTTTATATGTATTTTATATTTTTGGAGACAGAGTCTCACTCTGTCACCCCAGGTAAAATGCAGTGGTGTCATTATAGCTCACTGTAACCTCAAACTCCTGGGCTCAAGCGAACCTCCTGCCTCAGCCTCCCGAGTGAGTAGCTGGGACTACAGGTGTGCGCCACATGCCCAGCTAATTTTTTCTATTTTTTTGTAGAGACAGGGTTTCCCTCTTGCTCAGCCTGGTCTCGAACTCCTGGCCTCAAGCGATCCTCCTGCCTCAGCCTCCCAGAGTGCTAGGATTACAGGCGTGAGCCACTGCGCTCAGTCTCATTTTATTTTTTGAGTACGCAAAACAATACATAAATTTTTTTAAAAAAGTATCATTCCCGTCCCCCTTTCTACCCCATTCCCAACCAGCCCCCTTTGAGCAACTGTCTTTATTAGTTTCTGTTCGTTTTCCTGTGTTTCTTTTTGCAAAAATAAACATAGAGAAATCTTATGTCTTTTTTCACACAAAAGTAGTGTACTCTATATACTGCTCTATGCTTTATTTTTTCCACTTCAACTTTTAAGAAATAATCCCACTATCAAATGTTGTAACTTTTTTTTCAGAGTTTGTCGTTTGCCTTTTGTTATTGTACATGGCCTAAACCAGAACAACATCGTAAAATTTGTAGGTGGCCAATTTTACCCATCTCCTTCCTTAATGGTTTCTTGCCTCTGGGGTCACAGACATGTTCTTTTAGCTTTTATGGTGTGTCTTGACATTTTAATATTTAGCCACGTGAAGTAGGAATCTAACTTTGTTCGTTTTCCAAATTGATGGCCATTCTGACTGGTTGATCCCTTGCCTGCTGCTTTGAGAGGTCACCCTTACCTCGGTCAAAGGTCTCGTGAGGGCTCGGGTCCTTTTCTGGACTGTGTTCTAGTCCATCTGCCTGTCCCTTCACAGCGTTAGAGTCACTGCACGGTCTCTGCTGTAGAATCTTTAGATCCCCCCTGGACTGTAGCGTCAGGATCTCAGACCCACTTAGTGAGGGTCTTTCTAGGTCGAGGCAAATCACGTGGCCAAGCCACTCAGATGGCGTGATCAGGTGACACCTTCTGCCCAGGTACTATTTTTGATGCCAAAGAAGAAACAGAGCCGATAAAGGCAAGGTCCCCAAAGCCAAGAGAGTTGGAGTTGAGTTTTGAAGGTTGAAAAGAATTTTCTAGACAGAGGAGAAAGGACTGTGGGGAACAGCATGTGGTAAACCAAAGGCATAGCAGAGGACGGGGTTCAGGCCAGGTTCCTATGGCTGGGGCAAGGATGGCAGTGAAGGAGTGTCCCCAGCCTTGGCCTGCCCTCTCTCTCCCCATGCTGGGCACTAGGAAGCCGCTGAAGGCTTCATAGAAGCAGAGTGGCCTGGTTGGTTCTGGTTTGGTAAGATGGGTCCAGGGTGGGGTAGGAGGCAGATGCTTAGAGGGGCCGTGAAGGCCTGTCAGAGAGGGTTCCCCTGGTCCCTCTTGGCTCTTAGATCCAGAGCCAAGGGCACTCTGGTGTGTCCTGAGGCCTCTCCCTCCCTCCTGGCGCGTCCCTGCCCCTGGGATGGCTTAGGTGGTGTGTCCTCCCTGTGGCCTGAGGTCCTCCCTCTCCTCCTCCCTCCTGGTGCCTCCAGAAAGGTCCAGGCTCAATTCAAATGATGAGTCCACTTGCTTTGAGCTCATACTTCTGTCCCTCCTTGGCAGCAGCCTTGACATCTGTCCTGGGATGGGGACGTTGCGGCAGGGGGTGGGTAACTCCAGGCACTGGGGCAGCATGAGGGGGCAGCCGTCCAGCCCCCAGCGCCTCCTTGGTGGCTCCTCCCAAAGCCCCAGGAGGCTCACTGGGCAGGTGCAGGACAGAGCCTGGGGACCCCCAGGACTGCTGCAGGGAGTGCTGGGAGACAAGTGCCCCCAGGCCTCTGAGCAGCTCTTGGGGGAAGTGGACAGGAGAGGTGGGGTGTCACAGGGGCTGGAACCAGGAGGGGGAAGGGCCCCCGTTCCCATGGGTTGTTAGGAGGGATTCCAGAGGGGCAGGTGGGGGGGCTGTGGGGCTCCACCTGGGTCCCCTGGGCCCTGTGACTGACTCACTGTCCCACCTCTTGGCCTCTCCACACACAGCTCAGTGTGGGAACCCCCAGCCCCACCCCAGCTGCCTGTGGGTGAGGAGCCCTTTCTGAGTCAGTGTTTCCCTCTGAGGGCTCCTCGCCGTCTGGAAGCGCAAGCCCAGTTCCACCCCGGGCCGAGTCCTGCCTGCCCAGGGTGAGAGCACCCCACGCCCTCCCACGCCCTCCCTTCAGGCCGTCAGGTGGCAGGAAGTGCAGCGTGGGTGACCCTGGGTAATCTCTTCCCCTTCCAGACTCACTTCCCTCATCCGCAAGGACAGAGTTGCACCCAGTAGCCTTGAAGTTCCTTCCAGTTGTCCAAATTCCAGGATTCTTTTTTTGTCTTCATATAAATGGGGTCATATGATAGTTGGCCTGTTGTGTCTGGCATCTTTCACTGAGCATAACATTTTCAAGGTTTATCCCTATTGTAGCAGGTTTCAGTACTTCATTTTTTATGGCCGAATAATACTCCATCGTGTGGATAGACCATGTTGTTTGTCCACTCATCTGTTGATGGACGTTGGGGGTGTTTCTACTTTTCAACTGTTATGAATAACACAGCTATGAACTTTCATGTGCAAAGTTTTGTATGGACAGATGTTTTCAATTCTCTTGGGCATATGCCTAGGAGAGGGATTGCTGGGTCACAGGGTGACACTACGTCTAACTGTTCGAGGGGTGAGTCTTCCACACAGCTGCACCGCTATGCATAGGTCTGGTCTGAGTTCCCCATGCTCACTTCCCTGTTAGGGTTCCCAGGGCTTAAAAAATAACAAAAATAATTCGCAGCGAAAGAAGTGGCTGCCTGTCCAGCCACAAAGCCTGATGGATTGTTCAGGCCCGTTTGTCCCTTCTTACCCTAGAGTTCCACCTCTGAGCTCTGTGGTGTGCCAGCTCCTCCATCAGGGACAGATCCCAGAGATGATGAGGATTCCAGAAAGTTCCACACCCATTGCTTCAGTCCAGGCCGTATCCTGCCAGGAGGGCGCTATTATTACTATGTCCATCTTTTGGATAAGAAAGTTGGGGCTCAGAGAGGTTACAAGACTTGCTGAATGTCAAACAGCCCCATAGTGGCCAACCTGGGATTTGAACCCAGGCAGCCTGACTCCAGGGTCTGTGGCCGTCACCATGAGTCTGCACAGCCAATGCCCCTCGTCCCTGGGCTGGGGGTGCTGAGGTGCGGGTGGCATTCTCTGCCTGCTGGCATTTCATGTGTAGAGGGGTCTGGTTCCGCTTGGAGAACCTAGGGGTGGAGGTTCCATGTGCATGGCAAGAGGCCACCTTCCTTTGACCCCAGGGGAGGAAAGAGGTGAGGAGGGGGCATGCTGCCAGCTGCCCAGCCCCCTGCCCGTGCCCCTCGCCTCAGCTGGCGCTGATGTCAGTTCATGTTGCCCAAACCATCTGGCTGATTAGCCCGGGCTGCCGTCCCCAGGAGGCTCTCGGAACATCAAGATGAGCTGATTACTGAAACGGCAGGGCCCCTTTCTCCCTTGGTCCCCCTGCCTGCCTCCCCTGGGGATCTGTCCTCAGCTAGAGGGCCTGGCAGGGAGGGAGGGACAGCTGGGCACAGCCCTGCTCGTGGCTGCCCTTGCTTTAGGGCGAGGGCGTGCAGAAAGGGTCCTGGCTGGTCCCTGCTCAGGCAGGGTCTTCCCAGGACACCTTCAGACCCCTCCCTGGGCCCTGGGAAACCGCCTTCTTTTAAACAGTGTTGGTGAGATGTACTTTACATATCACACAATTCACTCGTGTAAAGTATCCAACTCTATGACTTTTAGCAAATTTACAGAATTGTGCAACCATCACCAAAATCTAATTTTACACATTTCCACCACTCCAAAGAGAAACCAGGTGCCTACTTCCACCTGTTCCCCTTCCAACACCCGCCCCGGGCGACCACTAGTCTGCTTTCTCTCTCTCTGGACTGACATTTTCTGAGCACTTTATGATCACAGAATCATACACTAGGTGGTCTTTTGAACCTGCCTTCTTTCACCCAGCGTGTTTGTGAGGTTCATCCATGTTACGGTACGTGTCAGAGCTTCATTGCCTTTTATGGCTGAATCACATTCCGTCGTAGGGACAGGCCACAGGCTGTTCATCCATCCACCTATTGATGGATATTTGGGTCGTTCCCACCTTTGGGGCTACTACGAATAACGCTGCTGTGAACACTCGCGTACAAGTCCTTGTGTGGACGTGTGTTTACATTTCTCTTGGGCATATGCCTGGGAGTAGAATCACTTGGTCACAGGGTCACTATACATCTAATTGTCTGAGCCACTGCCAGATGCCTTCACCATGGCTGCACCATTTTACACAAGGGTCCAGTCTGAGTTCTCCGTGGTTACTTCCCTGCTAAGGTTCCCATGGTTTAAAATCAAAAATGCTGGAGCAAAAGAAGCGCCACCTGTCCAGCAGGAAGCCTACCTCTAGGTTTAATTTTTTGGAGACCTGCCAAACGGTTTTCCGGAGTGGCTGCTCTATCTTACGCGAGGGTTCAGTTCCTCCCATATACTCACCAACATTTTTGTTTGCGTTTTTGTGTACAGCCATCCTAGCGGGTGTGAAGTGGCATCTCGTTGTGGCTTTGATTTGCGTGTCCTTGGTGGCTAATGATGCTGAACATCTTTTCTTGTGCTTGTTTTGGCCATTTCTATATCTTTTTGGGAGAAATGACTATTTAAGTATTTTATTCATTTTTAATTGGGTTATTTGTTGTCGTCTTATTGAATTGCAAAAGTTCTTTATATATTCTGGATATGAGTCCCAGGCAGGCATCTAATGTCTCCATTTCCAGCACAGGCCAGATCTCGGGGGTGGTGAGACCCCACAATGGGTCTCTGCTTGGACCACCAAGTCGGCTCCTGCTGGAGCCAGAGGCCCATGCTTGCTCAGCTGGGCAGGGCTTGGAGGAAAACCTCAGGGCTACGGGTGCCTCTGGGTCCTCAATGGCTTGAGATTACTGTTGGTTGGGGGGGCGGGGGGCGGGGGTGGAAAGAGGCCAGGGGCTAGGTCTGCTCTTCTGATACCTGCCTGGGAGGGTTAGGGGGGGCTCTTCACCTCTGGCCCCTGACCCTTCTTCTTTCTAGCAAGGAGGTCCCCAGAACCCAGGGCCTGTCTCCCTCAGACCCTCCAAGCCTGACCCCAACCCTGGCTCTCTGCAGAAGTCCTCAAGGCATTTGGGGTTTGTGCCCAAATGCAGAGCCCCGGACTGGGAGCCATCAGGTCTCCAGGACACACTTCCCTCCACTTCCCACCACACCAGCCATCAAGCTCTAAAGACACCAAGGTAAGCCCAGGAAGCAGCCAGCCCCCGCTTTGGACTCAGGGAGAAGAGGATGTGTCTGTCCCACAGGGCTGCCGTCTACCCTTCCCACTTTGGGGCCTGGGGCCTGGGAACCTGTGACCTTTGCTGGAGAAAATTCCCCAGCAAAAGGGGTTTTCTGGGGCCCAACAGGAGGCCTGACACTGGCTCTGGTGCCTGCCGTGGGTTGACTGAGAGCAGCAAGGAGCGGCCGCCTGAACAAAGAGGTGGTCATTTTCCAAAGTGCTTCCTGGATGTGTCTGACTCAGAAGCCCAGGGTTCAAATCCCTCCCTCCCTGCCCCTCAGAGGGTGACACTGTTCATCTCTCTGCACCTCAGTTTCCTCTTCTGCAAGATGGGACGTGATCTGTCTTGCAGTGTTGGCTGTGGTTAGAGAGAATCAGGGAGCCCAGCTGGTGAAGCCGGCTGAGAAGGCGGCCTGGGGCTTCCCCTTCCTGACAGCATGATGACTCCCATCCTCCAAGGCCCGCCTGGGCGTCACCTCCTGCAGGTGGGGCGAGGGCACACTCCTCTGGGTTTTTGCAGCCTTGTGCATGGCCCGGGTCCAAGCTCTGGTCCTGCAGGGCTGTCCTTGTCTGTCTGTCTCCCCTGCTGGTCTGGTGGCTCTGTGGGGACAAGGGTGTACCACGTTCACCTCTGTGTCCCCAGCTCCATTGAGCTGGGTGGTGGGGACTGAATGGGTAAATCAATGATCCCTCTTCCTTCAGGGCTTCCCAGTTTGAGGACTCAGAGGCTGGGCACAGGCTCTCAGGGCAGGTGGGCTTCATCCTGGTCTTAGGTAGCCGAGGATGGCGCCAGGCTGGGCGCAGGGCCAGCAGAGGCAGGCACGGGGCTGCCCAATGTGAGCAGAAAGGAGAGCCCCTGCGCTGACTCCGTGCTCTGCCCTCCATGTTGGTCGCTTATTGGATTTTGCTAGAATGAGGCCAACCAGTGCTTGTCTCTCATTCTCAGTGTCTCCCATCCTGGCTTGTCCCTGGCTCCCCCAGGGGAGGGTCTCTTACCCACCCCAGCCCTGGGTGGCCCGTGCCCCATCTTTGCCAGACTAGAGTCCCAGTGGGGCTGGAGCACCCCAGGGACTTGATGTCGCTCTCCCACTCCTAAAAGGAATGGTACCTGGTGGGAAGGGGGCCAGCTCAGTGTGTGTGTGTCCTCGGCCTGGATGTCCCCCTCCGGGAGCTGCAGGTGACCTCAGGCAGGTGGCCTGGCCTCCCTGTTCCCAAACTCAACGGGTGTCCTGGCCCCATCACACTCTGTGTGTTTCCTGACCCGTAAAGTTTAGGTCAGACACGTGTTGCTCGCTAGCAGCCAACCCCCCCCCCAACCTCGGACCCGCCTGGAGTGACAGCGGTGGAAACCTCCCCACAGGGCAGTGTCCCCTCTGCAGCGGAGCTCTGGCTTCCGATCCAGCCTCGGACGGTTGCCTAGTGACTTTCTGAGACTCAGCTCCTCACCTGTCCTGCTGTCTTGTGGATACGGAGACGTCACATACTTAAAGCACACTCGGGCTAGTGCCGGGTCCAACAAACAAGTGAACCTGCCGCCAGGCAGCAGAGGGGGAGGCCCGGCGAAGCCCTTGCACGCTGAGCCTTCCGCCCGCTTCCCTGGTGCGCCGGCTGCGGCTGCGGCTGCCTCCCCTGTGGACGGAGGTGGCAGCCAGCAGGAGGGGGGCCCACCCGCGTCTCGCTTGAGGCCCTGGGGTGCAGGTGGGTGCAAGTTTCCTCCCACGGTTGGCTAAGGAGAATTCTAGGTAGGATTGCCAGGTAAAATATATGACACACAGTTATTCACATAAACAATGAGTAATATATACCAAAAAAAAAATTATTTGTTGATCCGAAATTCAAACGGAACCAGGCATCCTGTGTTTTTGTGAATTCTGACAGGCCTGGCTCTCAGCTTTGTCCTGATTGGTCAACCCAGGCCTGGGGCCAGCCCTGGGCTGATGGACCCAGGCCTGGGCCACTGCGTGTGGGGGCCGGGATCGGTTTCAGCCAGTCAGGGTTCATCCCGGGGTTGTGGGTGGGGTGTGTGGCCAACCCTTCCTCCCGACCACCGGGCCAAAGGGCTTGTGATGCTGCGGTGACCACCCTGCCCCCATGACTGGGAAGGTACCAGTTACCGTGCGTTCTTCTGCCCGCCGGGGAGACTTTGCCTGGAATGGAAAGTCCATAGATCCAGGCAACATCCAACTGCCAGTCCTTCCTTGGCTGCTTGAACAGGGGTCTCACCGTTTCACAGGCAGAAGGACTGAGGCAGGCAGCGTAGGAAGGGAGGGGCTGGCTGGAGGGTGCAGTGGTGCCTGTCTGGCAGCAAAGGGGCTGCAGAACAGCTCACTACGGAGCAGCACCTGCTTGGCGTGTCTGAGACTTTTCCGGAGCTGGAACGGTGCTGTTCACACCCACCAACTAGGAGGGTGTGGATACCCATCGCTTTTGTCTTGGAGTGGGGAGGGCATCGAAGGAATTACTGTGCTGTACTGGGGGCCCACGATGTGCCAGCAGCCAAATCCCATTACGGAGGGTGACTCCTGCATGCAGCGGAGGCCCAGACTGGGGAAATGACCAGCCTGGGGTCACTTGGTGACTTAGCAGCCAGGCTGGGGCTCCACCCTAGGGCTCCTGGCTGCTGAGTCAGCTGGGGCTCTTTCTACTCAACAGCCCACTGCTGGCTGGACATGGGTTTCCAGGTCTTTTCCCAGGGAATATGTAGGGGTTCTCAGCTTTGTAACCCCACATCTGGTGCTTACTACACTTAGGGTCAAAGGAATGTGCTGGAACATCTCCCTTTCTTTGTTAAAGCCTGGGAAGGGGACCTCCTGGGTCTGGATAGGGGGAAAAGTATAAGTAGCCCCTCGAACTAGGATTTCACCAGGTGGTCATAGTTATTTCCATTCCCAGTGAATAATGAACGTTCCTGTTTGAGCGGCCCTATTGTAAGAAGGCTATTAGGTAAGTGACGGTGGAGGTAAAACGTGTGGATATGGCAAATCTCCAGGGATTGGGGAGCCAGTGATGGAGTTTGGCAAACGTGGCCTCAGTGGAAGCAGCTGGAAGCCACAGCCTAGAGTTTCCTCCACCCTGGGCTTCTTGGCCACGGCCACAGCCAAGCTCTGCTGATGGGTTTGGACAGAGTGACTCCTAGCTGGCCTGCCTCGGAGGTCAGAGTGACCGTGAGCTGGGCCCCAAGCCTGCTGCCCTGCCTGGCTGGCCACTCCCGTGGCCCCTGGGGGCCCATTCCTGTGGCTCGCACACAGGTCCAGGGGCCTGGAGCTCTCAGGCTCTGGGCTGGGGCCCCCCAGAGCAGACTTGCTCTGCTGACATCTGGGGAGCCTCTCAGGCCAGGTCTTCACTGACTCCCCTCTGACCCTTCCCCTGCTGATGGCGTAGGCCTCGGTGCAGCTCTCGGTGGAGTGCTCACTTGACCTCTTAGCAGGCCTCCAGGGGATGGGGGGGTTCCAGTTGACTCCCATTTCACAGAGCTGGGGTCCCAGCCCTGGCAGTCTGAGCTTTGTGCTGCATAGATGCACCAATTGTCCAGGGGACGTCTGTAGGTTGGCTTGAGGCTGATGAAGCTGTTATTTTATAAACATTGGGGCCTCCTGGGAGACGTGCTTCCCCACACTCCTACTGACCACACATGCAGCTCAAGCCATGGGCAGACCTGCAGGGAAAGCAATCTAGACAGAGGGAATGGCACATGCAGATGTCCTGAGGTGGGCAGGGGCTTGGCCTGGGTGTCAAAGGAAGGGTGGTATGACTTGCAGAGTGACATGAGGGAGGGGTAGGAGTTCTGAGAGGTTGGCAGGGGCCACGCCAAACTGGACTGTAGGCCTTGGGGGATGGGTTTGGATTAAACCAATATATACTTGTCTTTTCAAATGCTATTATGATATCAGCAGCTTAGAACGTGGAGGGGGAGGTAACCTCAGTCCATGTGCTACATGCTTCCAGTGAAGGTCGCATGGGGGCCCCAGGGAACTCCGTCCCTAACCCCAGAGAGCTCAGGGATGCTTTTCTATGAGGCAAGGCTCCGAGAGCACAGGGTGTTGGATGGAGCTCATTTCTGGGGGGCAGAGGAAGGAGGTTGAGGGGTTTGGGGAAGCAGCTAGAGGCCGGGCTTCATGTGAAGCCAAGGGGCAGAGCTGACCAGGTAAACTTCTTGTGGCTAACACTGTACCTGGATCTCTATTTTTTTTTAATTGTAATGTTTACAGGTCAAGATTTAAAAAAAAAAAAATCCAGATTTCTGACTTGCTTGAACAGGAGAAAACTCTGTCAGCCCCAGACCCACATTCCCGCCTGCAAGGCGCTGGTTCAAACCGTGCTCTCCCATTGCCCACAGACCCCACCGCTCCCTATCGCCTTCCACCAGCTCCCTTCACTCCTGTTCCCCAGCCTGGTCCCTGTGCATGTGCAAGGTCATGGTTCCTGCTGGGGGCAGTAGGGAGCCACGTTAGGGTGGACCCAGGGTAATAGTATTAGGATGGACCATTGAGGCTGGGGTGGGGACGTGGAGGGGACGGGTGTGGCAAGACCCATGGAATTGTGGTCACCCCATCCCTGGGTGCTGACAAGTCTCGACTCCAAGTGGTGAGTGTGGGATGCACAGAGGGAGCTGGCCTGTCTCAGCCCAGACTGGTCTTGCTGGGTTTTTCACAATGACACTGTGGGCTTGTCTCCATCTCCTGCCTCCTCTCCTTGCTCCATCATGCCCTTCCTGCTGACCTCTCATCTGCAAGGAGCCTCTTCGTGTCTGGATTGGACTCTCCATAAATTGTACCATAAATCTGGCCGGAAGGTTGTCATCAGCAGTAATCGAAGACTTGCCATCCCACCCCAGGGCACCCTCTGACCCGGGAGCCTTCGTTCCTGGATGTGTGCGTGGCAGGGAGGCCTTGGTCTCCAGGGCATCACTCTCCCTTTGCTTGCCCCAGGCCTGTGTGCACCCGGCGTCCCTGAGTCATGACCCGCTCAACCAAGGTCTTCGGTGACTCAGCACCCTGGTTGACAGTGTCTGTGGAAGCCAGAGCTGCTCAAGTCTTTGCGGGAGGAGCCTGTGGGGCCTGAGATGTTGTTTCAAGCCCACTGTGCAGGGGCAGGAAGGAGATGGGCAGGTGCACAGCATGCATGGGTGGGTCTGTCCCTGCACCCCCAGAGTTGGAGACGCTGTTTTCAGCTGTTCATCTCTCCCTGGGACACCACCCTTTTGTTCTCTTGGGGTGTGGCTGCCTTTTCTTCTTTGTGAGGAAAAAGTGCTTCAGGAAGGAAGGGAAGTCATGGTGGCTAGGACGTTGCAGGTACTGGCCAATTCTCACAGCCGCTGGGGTGGTGGGCCCAGCTAGGCCCATTGTCCAGAGGGGAAACTGAGGCTTGGTCACGTGGTGATGAGCAAGGTGACATTGCTTCTGAGGTTGGTGCCAAGGGTCCTCCTCTCCACCCTGAAGGCCCCGCTGCTGTCCCCTCACTCTTGGGCTCTTATGACGTATGGCGTTAAGAAGGCCAGGTGCTGTGGCAGGCTGGGCTGGGGGCTCCAGGTGTGGCCTGTCTGTGACTTCCACCCCCAGTTGCTGGGTCTGACTGGCCCTTTCTGGTGGCAGCGGTTGTCCTCAGGGTCTGGGATGGCTGGGCTCTTCCAGTGCCTGACTTTCAGCCAGGGCTAAACTGGTAGCAGGTCTTCAAGTGGGCGTAGATAGACATTTTCTACCCTGTATGTCCCTCCCAATAAGTGCTCAAGCTGCAGATATGCTTTAAAACTGAAAATAGTAATACTTTCTGAGGGCTTTGAACTGGGTGTTTTACCTGCAGGTTTGAAGGGCAGGTCCTCAACCTAATGACCATGACGTTGGGCAAGTTTCTCAACCTCTCTGTGCCTTAGTTTCTCATCTGGCAAATGAGGGTAGTAACAGCACCAGGTATTGAAGGAGTTAACATGCATAGGGCCCTTAGTGCAGGGCCGCGGCCGCCTCACTTCACCATCATGGCCACCCTGTGAGGTTCGTATTGTCACTGGACCCATTTATTTTCTAGTTGAGAAAACTGAGGCCCTGAGCGAGTAAGTGGCTTCCCCCAAAGGCAAGCCATTATTTAAAAATCCTTAAATAATAATGTCATGACGGGAATCGGGGAGAATGAACTAGTACAGCCCACCCCTCCCTCCCCTGCCAGGTGCCCTGAGCCCTCCCTTCCCCCCCCCAACCCCAGGGACATCCCCACCCCCATCCTTCCCTGGCCCAGGAGCCAGCTCCTCCCCATCCCCCGGACTCTGGGGCTGCCCAGGGAAGCCATGCTGGGGATCCCAGCTCTCCTTGGGAGGCTTCTGCCCCTCAAGACCCTCCCCCATGAGGAGACTTCTCAGTCTCCTGCCACCCAGTTTTCAGGGGGCTCAAAATAGCCCTGGACCCCTTTCAGCCCTGCCCTGCAGGTGGCCTGACACACGTGTGGCCTGGCGTGGCTGGGTTCCACAAGGGTGTTGGAATGTTCTTCATTTCCTTGACCGCACACACGTGCACACACACAGCTGCCTGCGAGAATCGCTGGGCCGAGCAACGCGTGAGTCAGCGCTGCGGGTGCACGCCTGTGCGCGGGTGTCTGGGTGTACGTGAACCCACCCATGCATATCAGCTTGGTAAATTTAACTTCTTCATTATGGAAAATTTCAAAAATGCACAGTAGAGAGGACTGAGCAGTGATTCCGGCATCCCCACCCTTGGTTTCAGCAGCGGCAGCATTTTGCCAATCTTGTTTCATCACCTCCTTGCAGGCGCCCTCTCCTGCCTTTTCACTTTTGGCTGGAGTATTTCAAAGCAAATTGCTGACATCATATCATACATATCGTTTTTTGAAAACTTTAATTTTGAAATCATACAGGAAATTGTAAAGTGAGTACAGAGTGGTCCTGGGTCCTCTTCACCCAGTTTCCCCCAATGGTTACATCTCACATTATCCACAATACTGAATGTCAAATATCATTATCTTATAATATCAAAACTCAGAAATTGACGTTGGTAGAATATGTGTGTATAGTTCTATGCTATTTTGCCACGTGTGTAGGGTCACATAACCACCACCCCAAAGAACAGAGCTTCCCTATCACCACCAAGATCCTCATATAGTCACACTCACCCCCTACCCCACAGTCCCTGACCCCCAACAGCCACGAATCTGTTTTCCATCTCTATAATTTTGTCATTTGAGAAGGTCGTAGAAATGGAGTCATGGCCGGGTACGGTGGCTCACACCCGTAATCCCAGCTCTTTGGGAGGCTGAGGTGGGTGGATCACTTCAGCCCAGGAGTTCGAGGCTGCACTCCAACCTGGGTGACAGAATAAGACCTACCTGGTCTCTTTTTTGTTTTTTGGGTTTTTTTTTTTTAAGAGAAATGGAATTATCTAGTATGTGACCTTTGAGATTGGCTTTTTTCCCCACACAGCATCATGCCCTTGAGATCCATCCAAGTTGTAACATGTTATCAGCAGCACATTCTGTTTCACTATTCAGTGGTATTCCATGGTGTGGACGTACCACAGTTTGCTGAACCATTCGCCTATTAAGGGGCATCTGGATTGTTTCCAGTTTTTGGATATTGTGAATAAAGCTGCTATGGGTGTCTGTGTGGACATCAGTTTTCTTTTCTCTGGGATAAATGCCCAGGAGTATGATTGTATAAATGTCTGTTTATATTCAGCTTTTAGGAAACAGACACGCTCTTCTTCAGGGGGACTGCACGGGCACATCATCGCAAAGGGAGGCATCTACTTCCAGGAGCCCAAGGAGCTGCCCCAGGGACTCTGAGTAGCCTATGTTCAGTTCACACTATCGAGCACTTACTGTGTCCCAGGGGAAGACCCTAGTAGGGGGAGCACAGATCCTGCTGACAGCAAGGGAGGAAGGGGCCTGCCCAGGGGCCTGGCTTCTCCTCTCTCCCAGCCAGGCTGACCCAGGTCCTGCCTCCTGACCTTTGCCCCAGGGCCCCCCTCTCTCCAGCACAGGTGGAACTGTTACTCTGTTGCCGGCTGAGTCCCCTCGGCCCCAATGGGGTGGCCCTGTCCTCCCTGGTACCTCGGTCTTGAGGGTGGGACCCGACCCAGCCTCATGTGTACCCTGGAACTCCCAGACCTCTTATCAGCTTGAGAAGCAGTGGGGAACACACAGAAAACTCCTTCTTTGTTCTTCATGCTCCCCCGCAGCGAGCTCTGAGCCTCTGCCCTCCCTGCCGTGTTGGAGAGGTGGGGACGCCCCATCTCCCG
The DNA here is from genome assembly GCA_023783475.1 of Daubentonia madagascariensis. NCBI lineage: Eukaryota > Metazoa > Chordata > Mammalia > Primates > Daubentoniidae > Daubentonia > Daubentonia madagascariensis. The sequence continues at coordinate 9,197,093 of JAKFHU010002332.1, read as the reverse complement.
GTGCTGGGGCTGGCGCTTGAGTAGATCTCATGATGGTCATGACCGCCCTGTGGCGGGTTATTATTAACACCACTGCCTTACAGGGACACGATTGGAGGCTCAGCTGGGTGAGGCCCAGGTTCCAAGTGGCAAAACAGGATTCCAAACCATGTCCATCTGACCCCAAAACCCGAGTGTTTCCCAGCTGAGCTGGTTAGGAGGGTCTTTTGCCAACTCTGCTGGAGAGGGCATGTCTTTTGTGTCCAGGATGGGGTAGCCTGGACCTCTGAGCTGTCTGGACTCAGGCACTAGCTGCCTGGCTGTGGGTCCTCAGTGGTCCCGGTGTTCTGTCCCAGGGGCCCCCGCTCAGGAGCCACTGGAGGGGCCCAGTGTAAACCCCATGGTCTACTCCACTCGCTGCTCTTGAGTGAAGTCTTTGTTCAGGCCTGAAGTCCTGGGCCTGCCCTTGTCTCACACCTTAACTTCCTTGCTGTGTGATCCCAGGCAGGTGACTCAGGCTGTCTGGTCTTCCTTGTCTCCCCCCTGTGGGGAAATCAATCTTTCCCCTCCTGCACAGGCCTAGCTGTCAACAGATTGCTAACCTGAAAGACGCCCAGTGGTCAGAGGGGGGATGTCTGGACTGGCAGTGAGGCCCCTGCACCCCTGACCCCAGGCCTGGCTCTGGTCCCTACACGCAGCATGACCCGGAGCAAGTTGCTTTAACTCTGGGCCTCCTTTTCCACTTAGCGAAGATGGCTCTTACGACAGATTTGCAGAGTTGGCTCAGGACACAGCTCTTTGAGGACTATGGAGCACTGCACAAACGTGGAGCTTTTCTCTTCCATCAAACCACAGGCTCAGGGCTCTGTATTTTTCACTTCTGAGCCTATTTCTCTTTTGTGGCTCCAATTTCATTTTTTAAAGTTGAGTTGGGCAAGTGTATTTCTGATTGAATCATGGTGTCTGTACAGCTGGGGGAGTGGGAACAGGATTCCCTCCTCTGTGCGTGTTGAGTTTGACAGAATTTCCAGTGCATCCAAGGGGGGCCAGGCCCGGTGCTGGGGAGAAGGGGGGAGCCAGGTGTGGTGTCTGCCCTTGAGGGGCCCCTGGTGCACTGGGGAGTCAGGAGTAGACAGACCATCACGCTGCAGGGTGGCATGGGCAGCAATGGAGTGGTGATGCAGGAGGAAACCCAGGCCAGCCAGATTAGGTGGAAGAGGCCACTCAGGGGACCTACTTGAGGCACAGGAGCTCAAGGTGAGTTGTATGATATTGTGTGGTGGTCAGGTAGGGCAGAGAAGTGGAGAGGGATGTTCCAGGCAGAAGGAACAGCACAAGCAGAGGCCTGGAGGGGCAAGGGTGCAGTCACACACACCATCTCCATGTGCCCCAGGTGTGTGAGCTGCCGGGGTCACCCTCCACACTGGTCTTCCACTGGATGTGGAGGTTGACCTTGAGCATCTGCTTCCACCATGCCCAGTTTGCACCTGGGGCCTGTAAGGTGTCCTTCCCTAGCCTTAAGGTTTTCCAGCACCATCTACCCATCCATCATCTGTATTCATCCATCTATTTATTTATTTATCCATCTATTTGTCCATTTATTCATTTACCCATGCACCCATGCACTCACCTATTCATATATTCATCCATCCGTTCATCATCCATCCATACATCCATCCACCTATTTATACATTTCATCATCCGTTTATTCATACAGGCATCCATTGTCCATCTGTTTATCCATTCATCTGTCCATCTATTCATTTATTCATGATCCATCTAGTCATCATCCACCCATACATACATACACCCATTCACCTATCTGTTCATTTATTCATACATGCATCCATCCATATATCCACCTATTTATCCATCTAATCGTCCATTTATTGATCCATACATACATCCATCTGTCCATCTGTCTGTTCGCCTGTCCATCTGTCTGTCTGTCCATCCTCCCAGCCATCATCTGTTCATCCAGCCAGCCACACGTCCAACAAATATTTATCAAGCGCTGATATTGCACCAAGCTGTGCTGGGTAGAGCCTTCCCTGGGGAGGCGCAGGGGAAGTGTTGAGCAGATGTGGGCTGAGGTTTGCCTCACTCCCTGCCAGGGCCCTGCCCAAGATGGGCACAGACTTGCCCCTGGAGTTCCTCCCCGTCCTGGGCTGCCTGTTCTTGTTCAAAGGGAGGCGGCTCTCACATCTCAGCTTGGGAAACTGTCCCTGACATTCTGCTCTTGACAGCGTCAACTCCCCAGACAGAGGGTGAGGAAGTCAACCCAGACCGTGGGTGGCCACTCTCTCCCCAGGATGGGGGCTCCCTCCTGCCCTTGTCTGGAACATCACTGCTCACTGCCTTTCCAGGGACGAATGTGAGCCCTGGTGTGCTCAGCCACTGCTGACGATCCGCCCAGCTTTCCCCCAGCCCCAGGCCTTTGGGTGTCCTGACAAAACGCCCCGTGTTCATGCTGCCTGTTGAGCATCTTGATAGCCCATTCCCTGCTGGTCCCAGAGCTTCTCAGTGGCCTTTTTAGCTCTTGGGAAAGTCAAGGCCATCACTATGCTCACTGTGGATCCCTTCTGGTGTCCCTAAATCAGGAGGTTCATGACCTGGGCTCCTATCTGTCCACTTAAAGATATGAAAACAGCTGGGTGCAGTGGCTCACGCCTGTAATCCCAGCACTTTGGGAGGCTGGGGCAGGAGGATCACTTGAGCCCAGGAGTTCGAGACCAGCCTGGGCAACACAGTGAGACACCATCTCTACAAAAATCTTTTTTAAAAAAATTAGCCAGGCATGATGGCATGCACCTGTAGTCCCAGCTCTTCAGGAGGCTGAGGCAGGAGGATCGCTTGAGCCCAGGAGTTTGTGGCTACAGTGAGCTGTGATTGTGTCACCACACTCCAGTCTGGGGGACAGTGTGAGACCCTGTCTCTAAAAAAAAAAAAAAAAGTAGAAAAACACCATCCCCCTGCTTCTTGCTTCTTGGGTTCATGGGGGTGGGGGGCAGGGAGTTCCAGGGTGCAGATGAGGCTGGGTGGTGGTCCCCTCCCTGCAGGGACAGAGGTGCCAGGGAAGGCAGGGCCAAGGGGACTCAGTTGGCAACAGAGCAACAGCTCCACCTGTGGTGGGGGTAGGGGGGCCTGGGTCAGCCTGGCCGGGGGGTGGGGGGTGGAGGCAGGCCCCACCCCTCCTGTCAGCAGGGTCTGTGTTCTCCCGCCAAGCTCTCCCTCCCTGGCATCCCTGGTCTGCTCACTGTCCCCCAAGACCACAGGGCATGGCATGGTGGTGACATCATCTGATGTGTTGGCAATGGTCACCAGGCCATGGGAGGTGATGTTCTTAGATCAGCCCAGGAGCTAGTACATGTGACCAGGTGAGAGGTGGACTTGTGTGACTTTCGGAAGAAAAGATATTAAGCCGCATGCACCATGCGTGCCAGTTTCCCAGGGCTGCCCTAAGGACCACAAACAGGGTGGCTTAAAACAACATAAATTCATTCTCTGAGAGCTCTGGAGTCCGGAAGAGCAAAATCCAGGTGCTGACAGGGCCATAGGTACATTCACAGGTACTTTGCATTAGGGTTTCAGTGTATCTTTGGGGGGAACACACTTCAACCTAGAACACCACAGCACCCTGATTTTGTTTAAAAAACACATTTGTGGCCGTGTTCTATTTCCTGATCTGGATGCCTATTATATGGGGGTTTTTGCTCTGAAAATTCATCACGCTATATGTTAATGACCCATGCACTTTTATGCATGTATGTTACATTTCAATTAACATATTATAAAACACGTACACACGTGCTGAAAACAAAGACAGGCAGCCGGTTCACCAGTGTTAATAGTGCCCTCCCCTGGGTGGTGGGTTTATGGGTTAATTCCGTTTTCTCGCCATATGCTCCAGGTTTTCCACAATAAGCCTGCATTAACTTTATTGAATAATAAATACACACATATCATAAAAGAAGTGTGGGGAATAGAACCTTCACTCACTGATCCTTCCCTATCCCCAAAGCTATTGCAATAAGAAAGAGGTGGGGATCTGAGTGGGAATTTGGCTGCCCTTAGAATTCTTTCCAAATGAATATTTTTAGTGTCATTACACACTCCCTTCGAATGTCCTACAGATGATTTGTGGCCCTGATTATCCGAACAGTATTTCTGAGGGGTGATTTGTGTGGCTCCAGCACTAACCTCACCTGTGTCCTCTTCCGGAGGACGAGGGTAATAATAGGGCTGACCTCATGTGTGGCTGGGAGGCTTAACTGGGACACTGCACGTGAAACCCTGTGCACAGGGGACAGGCTGCCACAGTATCCTCCTGATCAGAAAACGCCCAGGGTGCGAGGCAGGCACCTCCAGCGTCCTGGTTCAAAGGCTCAGCGTGTCAGGGAAAGTCCAGTACACAATACCACTCCCTGGTCCACATGGTCATCCCTGGGGGACAGACAGTGGTGCTGGGGGCTTCTCTTTCCTGGAATGTTTTCCCAGGTGGCCTCCTTTTAACCAATTTTTCTCTGCCTTCCTCACTTGTTACGGCTGTGCACTATCTCATCGTGTGTGTTTAAGGCAGCTGCTGTCAGGACTGTTCAGCTATCACAGGGAGACTTAGAGAAAGCTGCTGGCAGTGAGGTGGTGGCAGAGAGGGGAAATGTCTTTCTGCTCCTTGGGTTGGCTCACCCAGACCCCTCCTCGGACCACACCTCGGGCCCACCGACCATGGGCTCCCACCCGACCGTGCCAGGGCTTTGGAATTTGGATGGAGCCGTGTTTGGAACCTGGTCTCCCTTTATGACAGTATCTGTCCAAATTACAAATGCAGAAACTCTGTCCCAGCTGGTCTGCTGCCCAGCAGTAATTCTACCAATAAACTGGTCCTTGGGTAGACCTTATTTATATACAAGGTCATTTTTTGCAACATTGTAAAAGTGAAAGATTGGAAACCTTAACCCCCTCAGTAGGGTGCTGATTAAATTAATGGCACAATCGTATAACTGAACATACTACTCAGCTGTGGAAAAAACCAGTGAGGAACCATTTCTCAGCTTTATTAGGTAAGAAAAGCAAGGTGCAAATACCTCTTTGCGTAAAAAGAGGTAGGATGTAGGAATATGTATTTGTATTAGCTTCTGTTTGCATAAAGACCCTGCTACTCACTGAATGACTAAATGTTGCTTGTGGAGCTACAGGTGAAACTTAGTGATTAGGGGACAAGGGGAGGGGGACACAGATTTGTTCATTGCCTTTGGGGGGTGTGTAAGTGTGCAACTTTTCAAAATATCAAGCTTAAAAAATGCAGTGTCTTTAAAAACAAAGCCTGTTTTAAATGCAGAAGTTTGGGCTTGACTGTCACACTGGATCTTGCTTCAGCCTCTCAGCTGTGTGACCTTGGGAAGGTTACTCAACCTCTCTGCTTCGGTTTCTCCATCCGTGGAATAGAAGTAATAACAGTTCTAACCTTGGGCAACTTGGATGATTAAATGAGATAAACTATGCCCAGCGCTGGGCATAGGCAAGCAACAAGAGTGAATTGGTGGTGGCAGTGGACTTTCTGAAGGCACCATATTTTGGAACAGCCTGCTGGTGGCAGGCTGTGAGCCCTCACCTGTCCACCTACTGTCTGTGTTCTCCCTGTGCCTCGGGGGCCCTGGCCTGATGGGAGCTGTTCATTAAGCCACAGTGGGCTCGTGGGCTCCCCTCCTCTTCCTCCCCATCCCCTTGCTCAGTGCAGACAGGGGGAGACCCTGCAGTCTGGAGTCCTGAGTGTTCGTCGGCTGGGAGCTAGGAGTGAGGGAGGTGCTTTAAAGCACATGAGCATCATTTAAGTTGCTGGGGCTAAGTCTGAGGACACAAAGAGCAGGTCCCCTTGGAGCCTGCTCCTGTCCCAGCTGACCCTCTGGCTCCACTTCCTGGAGACCCCAAATGTGAGCAGCCCAGATTGTAGTCCCTGGCATCCCGTCCAGCCCTCGCACCGCACCATTGACACCAGCAGGGAGGGGCACTGCCTGCCCAAGGTCAAGCAACCAGTGAACGTCGAGCCAGACCATAGCACCCAGCTCAGAGGCCATCTTGCTTCCTGCCCAGCAAGGGCTTCTTCTAGAAGCTTCTACCTACCATGGCTTTGGGGGCTGGTTTCATCGAATCAACAGCCTCTGTGCCTCATTTTGTTCACCTGTGAAAGGGGGCAATAATGCTTCTGCTTCTTTCTCATGAGGACAAGATGAGGCTTGCGGTCACTTAGGAGCCAACAGAGACCAAGGGAACTGTGATCTCATTTATGTGTCTGCCTTTACCCAGTGGAGATGTTTCTGAGATACAAGTCCATATCAGTTCTGCCACATGATTGTTCTTTGAAAGAAGGCAAACTTGAGTAGGAGTATAAAACACAGCCCCGGACTCAGGTGTACTGGGATTCAGTTTTGTATGAATTCATTTAATTTCTGTTTAAGCCACCATCCTGCCAGCCTGGTGGACAACCTTAGCCTCAGTTCTTTAGGGCTAACCCCTGTCATGGAGTTAACACTGTGTGTGCTGGCCCGACAAGAACAGGTGATGTTGGGGCAGGGGGGTCTGGTCCCCTGAGACCTGGAGGTTTGGGGCTGCTCGGGACAGAGTCCTACAGTCAGGGTCTTCCATTTTCCCTCTTGAGGTCTCTGTGACACCCCCTTGGATGTCCTCTTCCTCCAATTCTTCCTCCTCTTCAGTGTCATTTCTACCCTATTGCTTCCAGCATGTTCCTGGCCCAAGTATGGTGCCCCAGCTTCAATTCCCTGAGGCCCCTAAGGGCTAGTATGGGGGTTGGCAAACTTTCTATAAAGCACAGGTAGTAAATATCTCACGCTTTGCAGGTTATATGATCTCTGTTTCAGTGACCCAACTGAGGTAGGTCAAAACAGACACGATTCATAAACAAATGGATACGACCCAATCAAACTTTGTTTCCTGAGTTGTGCTATTTTTGTAAATAATCAACAGGGTGAAAATGCAACTTCTGGAATGGGAGAAAATATTTGCAAACCATGTATCTAATAAGGGATTAATATCCAAAATATACAAAGAACTCCTACCACCCAATAGCAAAAAAAAAAAACGAAAAAAAAAAACAGATAAATCCCCAAATGGGTGTAGGACCTGAATAGACATTTCTCCAACAGGTACATACAACAAACAGCCAACAGGTATATGGAAAGGTGTTCAACATACCTAATCAATCAGGGATATGAAAATCAAAACAACAATAAGATAATCGCCTCAAGCATATTGAAATGGTTATTATCAAAAACAAAAGACAACAAACGTCAGTAAGGATGTGGAGAAAAAGGAACCCTGGTACATTGTTGGTGGGAATGTAAAATGGTGCAGCCATGTGGAAAACAGTATAAAGGTTTCTCAAAAAATTAAACATGGAACTACCACAAGATCCAGCCGCCCTACTTCTGGGTGTGCATCCAAAAGAATCCTAATCAGGATCTCAAAGAGATGTTTGAACTCCCATATTCGTTGCAGCATCATTCACAATAGCCAAGATATGGCTCAACTCAAGTGCCCATCAAGAGATGAATGGATAGAAAGGTAGCCGAGCCATACACTGAAATGTTACTCAGCCTTAAAAAGGAAAGAAATTTGGACACATGCTATAACGGGGATGAGCCTGGAGGCTGTGATGCTCAGTGAAATAAGCCAGTCACAGAAGGAGAAATACTGCATGATTTCATGTATATGAGGTACCTAAAATAGTCAAACTCATAAAACCAGAGAGTAGAACGGTAGTTGCCACGGGCTAGGGAGAGAAGGAAGTGGGGAGTTGCCATTCAACAGGTATAAGATTTCATTTATGCAAGATGAATAAGTCTAGAGATCTGCTGTGTAACATAGTGCCTTTAGTTAACACTGTGTCTACACTTAAAAATGTGTTAGGAGGGGGAGGGGTGGCTCACACCTGTAGTCCTTGCTACTCAGGAGGCTGACATGGGAGGATCCCTTGAGCCCAGGAGTTCGAGGCTGCAGTGAGCTATGATGATGCCACTGCACTCCAGCCTGGGTGACAGAATGAGACCCTGTCTCTTTAAAAAAAAAAAAAAAAATCAGTGAAGAGGGTAGATCTCACATTAATTGTTACCAGGGGATTGAAAAGAAAATCAGATTTTCATCCTCGAACACTGGCTCATTTGTGAATCCTTTTGTAAGTCAAATACCACTCCCTAATTTACCTTTGGAGGGAAGATGCATTTTCCTACACTGATTTGCCTAAAGCTACCTGTGCTCGATGTTCTGGGGTCATCAGATTCTCAACCGCTCTTCCATGAACATCCTGAATCTCTGTGTGTCCTGAGTGCTCCAGGTGTGTGACTGAGGTCTCCTGCTCCGGAGGTCCCACTGGTCTAGGTGGAGTCATGGTGGCACCACTTTCTGCCTGTGTGACCTTGGGCAAGGTGCCTCCCCTCTCAGTGCCTCAGCTGTGTAATTTGTAAACTGGGGAGAATGCCACCACCCATGCTGAAATAAGAGACAACGTAAGATGCTTGTCACCGGGCCCAGCAGAGGTGGGTGTTCAACAAATGGGAACCAACCACCCGGCGTCACGCTCCAATTATTTCGGGGAGAGGCTTGAGGCAACTGATTAGAGAGATGGTTAGGAGGTAGAAGGGACAGGATTCGGCAAACTGAATTGTTCAGATCCCACTGACTTCTGGGTGTCCCTGGCCTGGCCATTCTCTGCGCCTCGGTTTCCGCATTTGTGAAAAAGAGATGATATATAGTAGCAACTTCCCCAGGGCTTCTATGAGATGGTGCCTCAGGGCCTGGCATGCAGTAGGTGCTTAATAAATGTAGTAAGTTTAGTGTTTGTTTCTGCTGGTGACTTGTCTAGTTTCCCCCACCAGCAAGGGACCCCCAAGGACAGGAAGCCATTTGGTGGGAGCAGCTAGCGTCGTCCATCTGTCGGATCCCTCGGGGAGAAAGTGTCACACGGAAATGTTTCCAGAACCTTCCAGCACATGCCGGGAGCCTTGACACCAGTGTCTGCTGGAGTTTATAACTTGGTGTTTTCTTCACTGTCTCTATTTGTACAGTTACCTACTGCTTCTGGGCAATGGTACGGACTTTCCACTATGATAACATGTGACAAGTCCTTTAAGGATGTTTTTTGGGTTAAAAAGATGTGAGTTAATTTAAAGAAAAATACTAAGCAAAGAAAGAGTAGAGGAGGAAAAGTCATACAGACTCGAGTTTGGGAAGCGCTGGGGTTGAATGGTGAATGGAGTCCTGGGCTACAGAGCCAGCAGTGTGGTAGGGGAATTTGGAACAGCAAGCTAGGAAGTGGATATTTCACAGGGGTGTTTGAAGACCCTCTAGTTACTTAACATCTCTGGGCCTCAGTTTTCTCACCTGCAAAATGGGGCAGGTGGCAATTGTGAGGATTCAGTGAAATCAAGTAGATGAAGTGCTTGGCACAGGACCTGGCATGTCATAACACCCACGGGTCCATTTTTAAGATGGGGGTGTGGGGAGCTAAGTGCCATGTGGTGCCCTGGCTTGGGTCCTGAGAAAGAGCAAGGGCGTTGGTGCAAAAAGAGGGACATCTGCACATATCTGGAGGGTAGTCAACAGTCACGCACCAAGGGTAGTGTCTTGGTTTTGGCACGGTTAGGTAAGACGTTCACATTTGGGGTGGCTGGGTGAAGGTGCGTGGAAACTCTCTCTGCCATCTTTGTGACTCTTCTGTAAACTACAATTATTCCAAAATGAAAAGCTTACTTAGAGATATTCAAAGGGCTGAGAGCAGAGTGCTGCAGCTCACCAGGGAAGGGAGGTGCTGAGCCCAGCTTAGGATATGACAGGGGATTCCTGGAGGACAGGTAGGGCTGAGTCTTGGAAAGGTGAAGCCAAGTCCTCCCCTCCACCTCCTGTGAACCTGGCCCAAAGCCCATCATACCAGGTCCCCTTGTTGTCACACACGCTCTCAGGGGCCCTGTCCTTCCACATCTTAGCCTGATCGCACCACTGTAATCAACTGGTCCCTAGCTTGGTGGGTGTGCCATATGCTCAGAAGGGCCCTGTGCTCAGTTGAATGTTCTGCTGTCACCGTTTCAAAATCCTTAGTATTTGAACAAGGAGAGCTGCATTTTCATTTTGCACCAGGGCTGGGTGCGGTGGCTTGCGCCAGTAACCCCAGCTACTTAGGAGGATTGCTTGTGGCCAGGAATTTGAGACCAGCTTGGGTGATACAGTGAGACCCCATCTCAAAATTAAAAAAAACTTTAAAACTCATTTTGCACTGGGCCCCCCAACAAATTATGTAGGCAGTCCCAGTGGCATATACAGGCCATCTCTCCCTGCTAGACCATGGCGTTAGTTTTCCGTGGCTGCTGTAACAAATTTCCACAAACTTAGTGGCTTTAAACTACTTACATTTAGTATCTTACAGTTCTGGAGGTTGGAATCTAAAATAGGTCTGTAGGGTGCGTTCCTTCTGGAGGCTCTGGGGAGAATCCACTCCCTTGCCTTGTCCGGGCTCTAGAGGCTACCTACACTCCTTGTTTGTGGCTGCTTCCTCCATGTTCAAAGCCAGCAGTGCAGCATCTTCTCTTCTCTTTCTGACCTCTGCTCCCATCCCTACATCTCTCTCTGCCTCTGATCCTCCCGCCTCCGTCCTATGATCATTTTGGGCCCACTTGGATAATCCAGCACAACCTCCTCATCTCAAAATCCCTAACTTAATCCCATCGGCCAAATCCCTTTTGCCGCGGAAGGTGATATGCTCACAGGTTCCTAGGATTGGGACGTGGGCATATTTGGGGGACTGTTACTCAGCTGACCACACCCATAAGCTGGGCAGGCAGGGCCTCATCTGCTCTCCACTGCATCCTGACCTAGCATACAGTAGGTGCTCAATAACTGCAGAACAAATGAATGCAACAAGGCATCGCGTATGGCTGGAGCACCCGGTACGAGGACCAGGAAGGGCAGGAGACTGGCTCGGGCAGGGCCTAGACAGTCACCTTCCTGGGCTGGAGCTCTACCTGTGGGTAGTGGGCAGAGGTCACCAAGAAACGGGCCTTAAGTGACAGAAGCCCAGAGAAGGTGGCCAGCACCTGGCCTTCGTGTTCCTCAACCTTTTCAAGTCCACCCAGATGGTCTTGCATGCCCTTGGCTGCCTGGGATGAGGGCATGGGAGCTTTCTTCCCCGTGCTGGCACCTCCCTTCCCCAGGGTCACCTCCTCTGCCCTTAGCGCATGGGGGTGAGAGCAGTGAGGCAAACTGTATATCGCAATGCCCCACTCTGAGATGTACTGCTAAGGGCATTGTGTCATCACCGTGGGGACATGGCGACCCAGTGACCTGGAGATCATGCCCTAATTCCCTGGCCCTCTCCTCAAACCAGCTGTGGGATGGTTTTTGTTTTGGTCGTAATTAATGCTGAGCACCGATTGCATGCGAGGCACTGTGCCAAGTCTGGGGATAGGGCAGTGACAAGGCTGGGAGGGTCCCCACACTCCTGGGGCTCAGTCGAGCCCAGGAAACAGAACTCCAGCAGGGGAACACCAGAAGCAGAAGCCTGGGGGCAGGAACGAGCAGGGGAAGATGAGGTGGGATAGGCCGAGGACTTGCAGACCTGGAGGGGAGTGGAGGACTGTGATTTTCAAGTTAATTTTTTATTTGTATATATTCACGGGGTACAAGTACAATTTTGCTACATTGCTATACTGCTTTTTTTTTTTCCCCCTAAGAGAGGGATCTCACTATGTTGCCCAGGCTGGAGTGCAAGGCCCTTCATAGGCACAATCATAGCTCACTGCAGCCTAGAACTCCTGGGCTTAAGTGATCCTCCCACCTCGGCCTCCTGAATAGCTGGGACTACAGGTCCACTGTGCCCCCCAGGAGTGTGATTTTTTTTTTTAAAGGGTGGCTCTGGTGGCCAGGTGGAGGTGGCTTTAGGAAGCTGGAGTGGGGCAGGGAGAGTTGCCGAGAGGCTGGGTGGGTGAGGGAGGCCATGCCCCCTCAGGTCCTGCAGCCAGGGCTCAATCCCAGCTCCAGGCCTGCGGGACAGGAGAGGGGAGTCCCCTTTCCCCTCCATCCTCAGGGGATGCTGGCACTGGGGAGATATCAGTCATTCATTCTGAGGTGGGTCCACTACCCCAGCCAGGCTGGAGGATCATGTCCCCCCCTCCCTGCCACCTCCTCCCCAGACCATCCGTCCCCTTAGATGGCTGTGTCATGACGTCACTAGCCATGGGCTCCAGGGAAGGCTGCTTCCCACCTCAGTCTGAGTGAACAGAGGACCAGGGGCATCCTCAGAGCATGGGTCTCCCTCCAGGGGCCCCCCCTAAGCCCCTGGTAGGCACCCAGGGACTCCCAGGGCAAGGTCCCTTCTGGAGGGCCTCAGCTGATCCTACTCACCACCCCACACCTCCCAGGGAGGGTGGCTGACTCCACCAAGGTGGTGCCAGGGAGCCAGCCCAGGGGTCAGCACCCAGCCATGACCAGGGAGAAGACCCTGGCCTAGGAGCCAGACCTGGAGGTCTGGGTGTCCCACAGGACTTGGCTAACCCTTTTGCCCAAGGCCCGCCCTCCACCTGGCTCTGTCTTGCCACATTGTGCTCTTGGGTGACTCTCGTGACTGTTGGCAAATAGCTCCCCAAAGCAGACAGCTCCCGGCATATGACCTCTGAATCTTGTCTGTGTTGCTGCTGGAGCCTCTGCCTACACCCCTGCGCATTAGCTTGGGACATGGGTGACATTTGTCTTCATTACTGTGCCCAGCTCTGGAGCCAGCCACAGGACCAGTTTGTGTTGGGAAGTGAACGCCCTGTGGAACTCCAGAACTGGGTGGCCGCTGGTGCCCACCTGCACTCCTGGGTCCTTCCTGCTTCCCCAGGTCTCTCTTGAGCTCCAGAAGTAGGGTACTGGGCTTTCTTCTTCCTCCCAGTGGGTGAAACCGTGTTCCTTTTGTTGGTAGGAGTGGATGTCCCGCCTGCTGCTGATGCCATCAGTACCCTAGTAGAGACAGCAGAATAAATTCTGGGCCACCCAGGGTCGTTCAGTCACTCAACATACCCTCACTCGGCAGAACATTTTTATTAGAAACACAAACCAAAAATGTGCCCTTTGACCCACACCGTAGGGACTCTGTAGACAGGTCAGGGCAGCATTGCTGGTTGAGTGAAGGGTCGGAAACAGCCTAAATACCCATCACTGGGGAAGGGGTCAATACCTTAAAATACATCGCAGTTCGTCACCCATGGGGAAAATTAGGAGGCTGCTAAAAAGAATGAAATTAGCCTATTTCTGTAGAAACGAAAGAAACCACATATATGCAGACGGATAACTGCAGAAAGAAAGGTACAGAAGGAAAAATGCCCTGTGGTTCCCTCCCCCAGGGAAACATGGGGGTGGGGAGGGGACCTGGGGTTGCGAGGTTGGAAGGAAAGGAAAGAAAGAGATTTGGCTCTTCCTTTGTTCACTCTTTGCTGTTTGGCTTGTTTCAAGGAATATATATGGCTTCTGTAGCTCAAAAGGAAAATCCAATAAAACATATTTTTAGAAATTTACTGAGCGAGGCTCTATGCTACCAGCGACTGCGGCTGTCGAGTGTGTTCTCTGGGCCTAGAGCCCTGCTTGGCTCTCGTGGGCCCTCTGTGAGCATCGTGGGGTGCGCGCTTTTATCACCCTGGTTTTTTGCATGAGCACCCAGGCTCAGAGAGGTTGAGTGACTTGCCCAAGGAGGCACAGCACAGCTGGCAAGAGTCACAACTTGTGCCTGGGGACAGACAGGGGGAAGGCAGGGTCTTCTGTCACATTACCAGTTACCGTGTCGGGGAGGGCAGAGCGAGGGGTTGGCGATGAAGGAACAACCTCAGCTGTCGAGGAGTTGGGTGGGAGCACCTACCTACGTCTGCAATGTCTGCTGAGTGTTGAAGCTCCCCCACCCACAGAGGGAAGGGAACGGCCAGCTGTTCATATTCCCCGGCCTTCCCACTCAGCTCAGTGTCTCTCAGCATAAATCAGTGATTATGAGGCTGGGAGGAGACGAGCCACAAAGCACAGTCCCCTTCCTTCCTGACCCCTCCTCCACCGAGGAGCTTTCACACGTGGACTCGCTCAGATGCCGTGTGGGTCTGGCTTCCCTCTGCCCCCACCTCAACCCCGCCACAGGGTCCCAGTGCCCAGGGTCTGGCCAGGGAGGTCCACGCCTACAGGTGGGCTCAGCTCTGGTGACAGCCGTCGGGTTCTCTCTCCAGAGCCTCAACAAACGGTACTGGACATTTTCCGCACTAAGTAGCCTGGGGTCACACATGAGAACCAGGCCAACGTGCTCACCTCCAAGCCCTGGCTAATGTTGAAGATGGTTGGAAATATCTAGCTATGGTTAAAAAACCCTATGGGGAAATAAGGTTTTGTCGCTACTACGATAATTCATTCAACAAATATTTTGTGAATGCCTGCTGTGCCTCAGGCGTGTGGTAGACACTGCCTGTGGCATATGGTGTGAAACAGAGTAGAGTCTCTGCCTTGCAGGGCTTATGTTCCAGTAGGGGGGAGGAAAAACCACCCCGTGGACAGGTGAATGAGGAAGCTGGCATTTGAGTTGAGACATAAATGATGAGAAGGGATCAACCCTGCAGGGCTCTGGGAGAAATGGTATTCCAGGCAGGAATAGCATGTACAAAGGCCCAGGGGCAGGGAAGAGCTTGACGTATTTGTGGGATGGATGAGGCACCAATGTGGGAGCAGAGTAAGCTCTGGGAGAGCAGTGGGCACAGAGTTGTGTGGACCTGCAGGCCAGGGTAAGGGCTCAGATGTTACCATAATCCCAATGGAGGGCCATTGAGGGTCGCAAACAGGGGAGTGACATGGTCTTGTTTACCACGAAAGATCACTGTGGCATCTGCACTGAGGAGGCTGAGGGTAGAATCAGGGCATGGAGTTAAGAGGTTGTTGGGGTTGTCCAGGAATGAGGTGGCGGCAGCTTAGACTATGGCGGGGGACATGGAGGCAGAGAAACTTGACTGAATTCAGAATATTCAGAGGTTGAGTCAATAGGATTGGATGTTGTGGTGTGAGACTAGGACAATTGTGTGGGTGGCTCCTGGGTCTTTGGTCTGAGCAGCTGGGTGGGCAGTGGAGCCATCAGCTGGGGGAGGAGCTGGTTTTGGGGCCGAGTGCCAGAAATTACACAATTCAAAGGTCTGGTAGCAGTGGGGCCGTAACGGGGGAAGAGAGCCACTGAAGTCGGGGAAAGATGTCAATAAACCATGTGTCTGATTGCGTCTGAGGACTCCAGGAACCTGGAACTTACTGTCACTTGCTCAAACCAGGAACACGTGAGTCATTACTGATGGTGGCAGGTGCTGTTGGTGGCCAAGACACATCCCATCAACCTACATGCTTCAGTGTCCCTGGCCCGGCTTTCAACTGCAGCACCTGTATTTCTTTGCCTGAGGACATTCTTTGGCTCGTGGAGCCTGCTGTACCCTCTCGTGTATCAGGAGAGAGTACTGAGGGATTGACGCTCCCCAGGAGCAGCCTTCAACCAGTGACTGGCAAGAGCTGGTGTGCAAATACCCCAGCTCCCTCGCCACTCAGATGGGAGGTTCAACGCAGCCTCTCGGAGTTCCTCAGTGAGACTGAGCCCCAGTTGCCCACGGAGGTAACTTGCTTCCTGAGACGCCCCTCCTGGCTTCCTTTCTTCTCCCGCTTCCCCACTCCCTGCCCATGCCTCCTCGGGTCCCTTCCATCATAAACAATTTCTAGCACTGAAATCCTTGCCCCATGGTTCATTTCCAGGGGAGCCCAAGTTATGATGATACCTGCGTTAGAATCCTGGGTTGGCCCCTTATATGTGTTAGCCTTTGCTGCATAACAAACAATCCAAAAAATGTGGTGACTTAATAATTTATTGTTTTTCACGATTCTGTGGTTTAGCTGGAGGGTTCCTCTGCGGACTACACCTGGCCTCACTTGTGGCTCATGTTCGGCTGGAGGGTCACCTGGGCTGGGGGGGTCCAATACAACCTCCCTCACATGTGTGGCACTTGGCACTGGCTGTTGGCTGGGTGGCCTCAGTTCTACTTCATGTAGCCTCTCACCTCCAGTAGAAAAGACCAGCATCCTTACCCGGCAGCTTTGGGTAAGCATTCCAAGTTGGCAAAAATAGAAGCTGCAAGCTTTTTGAAGCTTGTTCTCAGGACTTGCACACAGTGAGTCAAGAGGACAGCCTGGACTTAGGGGAGTGGAAAAACAGACTCCACCTCCTTGTGAGAAGAGCCACAGGGAATTTCTGGCCATATTTAATCTACCACCATAGGCTGTGAGGTCTCTGGCCAGCGACTTAACCTCTTGTGCCTCACCTTCCTCTGTGAACTAGGTCTTTTGACATCTATTGCATAGAACTGTTTGTGAGGATCAGATGGATGATGCATCCAAAGTGCTTAGCATACTACTCGTTCCTTAGGAAGTACCCAGTGAATAGGAACCACTGTTATTACTGCTGTTATTAATATTATTATGGTAATCATAGTGGGAACTTGGCAAATGTTGGATGGATGGATAGGTGGGTGGGTGGGTGGATGGATGGGTAGATGGATGCATGGGTGGAGGGATGAATGGGTGGGTGGATGGATGGACAAATGGCTTTTGATGTTCAAACAACATGTAGTGCTGCTAACTTATCTGTTAATGATAAGTCGTCTTATTTCAAGGGGTTTAGAAAACACACATATACATACTCTCTCTCTCCCCTCCCCCAACCCCCGCCACAGCCTTGGTTAAACGTAACCAAACTTTAGCAGTTGTGACAAACAGCCAAGCTTGCCACTGGACAGTTAAGCAGCAAAAGGTGTTTGCCGACACATGTTCCTCTGGGGCGGGCAGCTGTGAGGGGTGCCCCTGCCGGCCCCCCGAGAACAGGACCCACCTCTGCTCCTGAAGCCAGAGCCTGCCCCTGTCGGGCTGGGGTGCCCATCCACGTGCACGAGGGTGCTTGAGTGCCATGGATGAGGGTGGAGGTGATCTTGGAAAAGGTGGCCTTGGAGAGCATTTTGGGTCTGGGCTGGCTGGGTGAGCTTTGAGGGGGTGGGGACCATTGCCACCTGCTAGTGTCGTGTTTTCCTGCACCAGCCTGACACTGGGTGTGGGAGAGGCAGGGGGAGAGAGGAAGTGGGGAGGGAGTGGAGAGGTGTCTTAGTTTTCCAGGGCTACTGTAACAAACTACCACACACCATACAAACCTCATGGTGTAAAACAACAGAGATTCATCCTCGCAGTCCTGGAGGCCAGAACTCTGAAATCAAGGTGTTGGCAGGGCCCTCCCCCTCTGAAGGCTCTAGGGAAGAATCCCTCCTCGCCTCTTTCTGGCTCCCGTGGTTGTCTTGTTGGCAGTCCTGGGCGTTCCTTGGCTTGTGGCTGTGTCACTCCAGTCTCCACCTCCCTCCTCCCATGGCTTCTGTGTGTGTGTCTCTGTGCGTCCTCTCCTCTTCTTATAAGGACACCAGTCATTGGAATCCTGTATGATCTCATCTTAATTTGATGACATCTGCAAAGACCCTATTTCCAATAAGGGCACATACAGAGGTTCTGTGTGGACCTGAATTTTATGGGCACTCCATTTAACCCAGTGCAGGATGTGAGGCAGAGGCAGATGATGGGATAGGAGAGAACCCAGGTTGCAGATACCGCGGATTCTGCAATACAGACCAGAAGCCACGAGCAGTGCTGCCCTAGGCTTGGGCAAGGATGGCCCTGTGATTCAGTGGGGGCAGGGGTCCACACTGGCCCTTCCCCATGGGGCAAGGAGCCGTGGAGCCAAAGGGATGTGTCCCCCTGGTGCCCACACACTCCCCACTTCTGGAGCACATCCTGGGGACATGGAATTCCCTGCCCATCAGCACAACCCTCACACCAAAGCCTGCCCAGGCGCCCTGCCTGGATCTGCCCTGCTCAAGGTGGGCTGGCTCATGTGCATGGATGCCTCTCGGCCCAAGGGGCAGCTGTTTGTGGGGCTTAGGACGGTACCTGGACTTTCAGGCTGGGGTGCCTATCCAAGTGCACAAGGCGGCTCGGGTGCAGAATGGAGGAGGTTGGGAAGAGAAGAGAAGTCTGTAGGACACCGAGGGGTCCGGGAGAATCCTAAATTCAGACCTGGCCTTCCCAGTCGTAGTGAAGGTGTATTTGTCAGATAGGGAGCATAGATGTGCTTATTTACACAGCATGTTAGCTTGACTTACAGCTTTTCAACACATAGACATGCATCCACGAGCCTCCATTTCTACCTTTGCCCCAGGCCTTGCACATGTTAACACACGTGAGTCGAGTTGGAGGCATCTAGAAGTGTCCAGACTCACCCTTGGTTCTGTCACTATCTGAATTATGTTGCCCACTTGTGTGTGTGTGTGTGTGTGTGTAACTTTTGTTGGTCTCCCTTATTAAACTATAAGCTTCATGAGAACAGGGACCTTTTCCTTCTCATCTGTAAAATGGGATTAATGATAGCATCGGCTTTCTAGGGCTGTGGGGGGAGTGAAGGAGTTCATGGTTGTCAGGAAGCCCAGGGCCTGGCACGCAGTAAACACACTGAGTGTTCCCTCTTGTCACTCTTGTCATCTCTGTAGCCCCAGAACAGGGAACAGCGCCTAGGAGGCCCTGGCGAATATTTCTGGAAGAAATGATGGTGTGGCTGAGAATGTGGAAAGCAGTATCCTCCCCAACTCTCGCGCTTGAAGACTTTGTGCCCAAAAGCTGGGTGAGGCCAAGGGGTTGCATCGTTCTCCAAACAGCCCCAGAGGCAAATGTGTGCCGTCATACCCAAAAGCCTGACTGCCCCCAGCATGGCAGTGAGGTCAGATTTGCATTTTGAGACATTTCCTCTGGATGCCACGGGGAGGGGAGCTAGACCAAAGGGGAGGGGTAAGCATGGATGCAGGAGAACCAAGAGGGAGGCAATTGTAGAAGGCCAAGGACAGAGACAGAAGCAAGCTGCTTCCAGGGCTGCCGAGGAAGCAGATGGGCAGGACTTAGGCTGGGATGTGGGAGGAAGGAGGGGACCGGGAGGGCTCAGGGATGGTGCCTGCTTTCTAGTCAGCACCTCTAGACTGACAGATGGTGGACCCCAGAGGGAAATCAGGTTTGGGGGGGAGGCTTTTGAATTCAATTTTGGACAGGTTGAATTTGAAGGGCCACCAAGACACCCAAGAATTAGATAACCCAGGTTTGAACCCCTGAACATCTAGGGGCAGTATTACCTGGGCAAGCCTCCCTCACCCCTCTGAGCCTCAATTTCCCCATGTGCAAAATGTAGTATCTCATCAGGTGATTGTGAGGACCCTATGTGGGAATATAAGCAAATTGCCCACCACAAGGCACCATGTGGGAAAAGTATGAGTCCTTATTACTTAGCACTCTGTCAGCTAGAAGCAATAGACACACAAGGCAAACTGGCTTAAGCAGAAAAAGAATTTACTATTCTTGTAACTGCAAAATCCAGGGAGTAGATCTTGTTTCCCCTCCAGCTGCATCGGGGGCTCAAGCATTGTCACAGGGCCTCCCTATTTTTGAGGGCTCCGTATCTTTCTCAGGCACCTTCCATGTACATTCCCAATGGCCACCAGCTCAGCAAATGCAGGGGTGGGGGTGGGAGGCTCTTTTCCTATAATTCTGGCAGAAAAGTCCCAAGAAAGATTCTGATTGGCCATGTGCCCATCTCAGAGCCAATCATGTGGCCAGACATGGGTCACGTGACTTCCTATTCCTGAAAGCAGCAGGCAAGCAAAACCAGCAGCCCAGCAGCAGCTGTCCATCATGTTCCCAATCTGTCCCATGGAAGTTTCCGGATGGGAAAAAATGAGAATGTAGTTTCTGGCGCACAGTAGGAACTCAGTTCATGGTGGTGGTTTTCATTAGGATTCTGGAGGTGGAACACAGAAGGGCCCTCCATCTGCGTGTTTTATAGTCCTTCACAAATGCGGCCTCCCGAGTTCAATGGCATCCAGTTTTCCTCAGCCTTCTCCAGACAGCCTTTCACCACACTGGGGAGATGGATGTGAGAGATCCGTCCTGGCAGCCTTGAGCCACGCCTCCTGCCCCCGGGGGAAGGGGGGGTCACACTGTCCCTCCGTGGTCAGCTGTGAACAGGTCCTGAGCATCCCTGTCACTGACCCTAACCTGGTGACCCAGGGACTCCCTGTGCCTCCGGGGGAATTCCAGGATCTCTGGTGTCCCCCACCAGGCAGATCAAGAGAACAGGTTCTGCAGTTAGACAAAGACCTTTGCGGATAACGTCAGTGAGAAAATTCCAAAACCTCCGGGCGAGCTGCGATGGGGACGCTCCTTTCAACACCCCAGTTCTGATTGGAGCCGCCCGCGAACTCCCTGCCAATTAGCAGCCGCGCTGTGAAACCTGGAACTTTATAGCTTAGCAACGAGAAGTCTGGAAGAACTCCGCAACTAACTTAAGGGAAGGGGAAGAAAAACACCAAGAAGGGAATTAGCAGCCAAGTAATCAGGCTGCGTGTTTTTATTATCACCTTTGCTGCCAAGACAAGTAACGAACGTTTTCAGCATTAATTACCAGCAGAGAGGGAACCAGCGAGATAGCTTGTCTCAAACTCTGGGGCTAATGTTTGTTTTTGTTTTGGTCTTTTTCCTAAGCTACTGCTAGGGTAGGGATGGGAACAGAGCTAAGAAAGTGTGGTCAGAACAGGTACGATAATTAAAAAGCACCCAGATCCTGGCTGCCACACCTTCTTCCAGGAGCCTCTTTGCCAGTCTTTCTGGGATCACCTTCCATCCTGTGACATGGACACCAGCCTGCCTGAAATGGGAACCAGAGGTCTGCGTGGCTTTGGAGGGTTTCTTGATTTCAGATAGAGGTCAGAGGAGTCAGTGGTGGCGGTGGGGCCATTCGATGACTATTGGAGTGTCATTCACATGTCACCACTGAGTCAGAGGCTGTAAAACAGAAGTGAACATCACAGACCCGCCCCTGCCCCCGTGGGCTGACAGTCTAGGCAGGGGTGGGGGAGACTAGATATTAATAAGCAGCTAATTATACAAATTGCTATGTGATTACAATTGTGCTGATGTCATAGAAAAAAAAGTGGGATGCTAGGGAAAGCGTCATGTGGGTGAGGGGAGGGTTAGTTGGAAGGTCTTGGGTTATCCTGGTTCTGCTTGGAATTGCATAGGGGTGAAGCGGGGTGGGTTCCAGAGGGAGGCTGGAGCAGGTGGACAGGGGCAAGCCCACCAAAGGCCTGCTGGGCCTGCAAAATTTAGAGTTTGTCCTAAAGCAATGGGGAAAACGAGAAACCATTTAGGTTTACAAACTGGGCATGGGGCAGTTAGGTTTATGATTTAGAAAGAGTGCTCTGGCTGTTGGGACAGAGCAGATGGGAGGGGTGCCAGGAAGAATGTCAGGCCATGGACCCCTTCAAAGTCCACTGAGATGACATGTGGGTGGTACCTCCCAGGGGACCACAGGCACGAAGCCCCTGTACTCCTGTGGGGTCCTGTTGATGGTGCTCCCTAGCCAGCTTGCCCCAAAGCTTCATTTCCTGGAAAACATACACTTAGATGCCTCACTGCCTGTGAGATGAAGTGACCAACTCATCCCAGCTGGCCCAGGACTTTCTTGGTTTTAGCACCTAAAGTCCCCAGTCCCAAGAAACCATTCAGTCTCAGGCAAACTGGGAACGTTGGTCACCCAACTCCAGAATAGGCTTACATGGGGCATTAAGAGTCAGCTTCCCTCACCACACGGGTTTCCCGGTACCTTCTCCCTAAGCAGCCCAAACACAGGCTCAGCTGCTAGTTTGCTGTGTGGCCTCAGTCAAGTTACTTGACCTCTCTGGGCCACTGCTGCTTTGTTTGCAAAGTAAAGTGTGACCTGGAGAGCTTTTCGGTCTCTTGGCAGCATTGATTTCCTGGCCCTGCTATGGCATTTCAAAGATTATGAAAGACAGGGGCCATGTACCAACAGTGTGGCCTTGGGCAACGTAGCACGCCTCCCCAGGCCTAGCTTCGTCCTCCACGGGATGGAATAACAGGACTTACCTCATGGAAATGTGAGCACTAAGTTAAGTGAAATTATTCTGTGTGTCTGCAATAGCTAGATACTCAGTAGTTGGAAAGTATGGATGTTCTGGTTGATGAAAAACATGATAGTTATGATGTCTCCTAAGTAGTGACTGCCAGTTTTTTCAAAAACTGGGATGTGATTAAGCACCCTTAAGTCTCAAATTTTACATAGGGTACGTTATCGTGGTACTTATACTCTACTGAGACTGCCTCTCACCCCTGAGAGTCTAGTTCTGTGAGGTGGAGACTAGGTCCCTTTTGCCACTGTCCCTCCATAGTAAAGATTTGTTGAGTTAGTAGAGGTCACATTGTGTCCACTTTATAGATGAGAAAACTGAGGCTCAGGGAGGTTAAAGGTCCTGCCATTAAGTGGTGAAGTCAGAATTTGAACCTGGGTCTGATTCAGGGTCCTGTTCTTTCTACTCATTGGCCTTTACTTCCTTAGGGGGCACACAAGGAGGCGGCCGTGGTGGGGGTACCCCCGTGAAGATCCGGCTAGGGAGTTCTCCCAAGGGAGCAGCTATGTGGGGACGGGAGCCTTTTGGATGGGACGTTCCCTCGCCACTGGCTGCCGTGGAGACGGGGGTGAGATGCGTGAAGGTGTTTCTCAAGCCTGCTCTCCGGGCTTGGCCCAGAGATGCCAGCCGTGGGTGGGCACCCCAACCCGACACCCTTGAGAGAAGGGAAGGAAAAGGCTGGTCTTGACTTTTTTCTTTTTATTGTGAAAAGCCTCGTGCGCACATCCTATCTGTCCCTAATAGAGTGTGGAGCAATGACCCGTGGCTCCCGCAATCACCAACTCTCAAGCCAACCTTGTTCCATCAGTGCCCCCTTCTCTCCTCCCAGCCCAGATTATTTTGAAGCAAATTCCAGATACCAATCATTTCTTTTGCAAACATTTCAGTATATAACTCCAAAGAATAATTTTTTTTGCCACCACCACACCTACAAAAACTAACAGTAATGCTTTCAATATCAGCAAATATCCAGTCAGTGCTCAAAAAAAAAAATCAGTATCCAAATAAGGTTTGTATGTTGCCATTGGGATGTCTCTTACAACTCTCTTAATTTGTAGGTTCTCTTCCCTTCTCTTTTTCTTCCCTTGTAATTTATTTGTTGAAGAAACTGGATTGTTTATTCTGTAGTTTCCTATAGTCTGGATTTTGCTTATTACCTCCCCATAGAGATGTTATGTTTCTCTCTCCCTATATTTCTTATAAATTGGTAGTTAGATCTAGAAGCTCACTTATATTCATGTTCAATTTTTTTTTTTTGGTATGACTACTTCCTAGTGGTGGTTTTGTATTTCCATTCAAAGGCACATGGTATCTGGTTGTCCCTCTTTGTGATGTTAGAGGCATTGATCATCATTGTCTAGATACATTATTTCATTAGATTGTGAAATGGTGGCATACTAATTCTATTATTCTGTCTTTCTTAGTGGAAATACATCTATAAAGAATATCAACTTATCAACTACTTGGCTACCGTAAAATATGGTCCATACCTAAAAGAATAAATGCCTTCCCTTTATCCGTCAGTTTTCAAAATGAGTTGGTTTCCCAACATCCTCCGAAGGTGACAGATGAGTTTATATATTTTTTTATTTTTCTGAGTGTCATGGTGAGCTCATTGATTTGGACACACATGAAATGTTTCCATCCATTGCAGTCATTATGCTCATTGATGCTCAAAAACTGACCCATCTTTGGCCAGTGGGAGCCTCTTCACATTGTCCTCTGCATCCTTTTGGATGTGACTCCAGAAGTCGTCAACAGCTTCCTTGATATTGAGGAAGTGGGGAATGACAAGACGTTCCAGGCTCTTCTTGAACATTTCTTGCCTCAGACCTGGAAGCAGCCATTTCTCCATGGAGCCCTAACTTCTCGTTGGCAGTGGCATTTAGAGACCATAATCTGGGTGCTGGGGGTGCTACTGAAAGGGTCATTATTTCTAACCTTTTCAGTGGACAGAGCTAGCAAACAGTGCTTTATTTTTTAAGACAAAATACAGCATGATTTCATACTGATGCTTCCAATTCAAATTTGGGGTTAGGGGTTTTTCACCTGTCTCTGTGATCTTACACTGCATCTTTCTTCCATGACTGTGTCACAAAGTCTGTTTCTAAAAGCAAAGCTCCTCACTGTATCTCCCATCAAGCTGCAAGCACACAAAAAAGCACATAAGTCTTTCCCTCAGAAATGAACCTGAGCTCTCTGATGAGGCTGTTTGGAGGTGGCCCTGGGAGAAGCCCACTTCCGGGTCACAAGAGACTGCATTCTCGTGGCAGGCGAACCACCTCCTTCCATCGTCCTGTGTGTGGATCCTGACATCTAGGGGTTTTCCATTCTGGCTGCATGTTGGAACCACATGGGGACTTACAAAAACCTCTCATGCCTGTCCCCGTGCCCCTAGTCACAATGAAGTCAGAATCTCTGTGGGCTGGGACCCTACCATCTTTTTTTTTAAAGAAGTCTAGGTAATTCTAATATGCAGTCAGGGGTTAGGATCACTGCTCTGATCCTTTTCAGCACAGGGAGAAGATGGAAGGGATGACAGAAGAACTCTGCCTTCAAAGCCCATTAGCTTGGGTTTGAATTCTGCCACTGCCAGGTTCTAGCTGGGAAATCTCTGCACCAGCACTGACCAATCTCTGCAATATTCAAATGGTTTATATCAGCTTTGTCCAATGTGGTTGCCACTAGCCACAGAGGGCTATTGGGCACTTGAACTCATTGCTAGTAAAACCTAGGGAGCAAATTTTAAAATTTATTTCATTTTAACTAATTTACACATAAAATAGCCACAAGTGGCTAATAGCTACTGTCTTGGACAGCAGCACTCTAGAAAATTACCTAAAGTCTCACGGCTTCACTTTCTATAAAATAGGGAATAATAAGGGTTATTTCCCTGGAACGTCGTCAGGATTAGAGATAATGTATCTAAAGCACCTGGTGCACACAAGGCACTCAATACAATGTTGCTTATTTTCTTCACTAACATCAGCCTGACACTCTTAAAAAAAACAAAAAAGCTTGCCTGGAAAACGGGTGCTCAGAATCACCCCACCACAGAGGCTAAAAATTCCGAGCCATTCCAGAGAAAGTCTCAGAAAAGATTCCTTAATTTTACAAGTTCAAATGCGGCAGGAGGTTATCAGTTACAAGGGCTGTATTTCATTACAGATCTAGCGCAGCTCAATAAATTAAGCAATCACTCAAAATAACATGTTGCTTTAATCCCCTCTTGGAACAATTCCAAGTTGTTTGGTTTTATATTAGCACAGCCCAGAAAGGCGACTCACATTAGACTCTTTCCTTTACCCTGAATTCATCAGCCCCTTTCTGGAAACATCTTTGCATCTCCAAGCCAAGCGCAAGCTTCCTTTTATCAAAACTGGAGCCTTTTCCATCCTCCAGCCTTGACACGTTCCACGTTTCACTCTCTGAAATTACTGGCAGGTTTATCTGCAACCGAGACAGAAAGAGACACCTCTTAGCAGCCCAGTTCTGGGCATGTAAAGCTAACTCTCGGTGGCTTTTCCATTCTCTTCTTCTCTCTGGTGGTTTATCATCTCACAGTAGAATTTTGTTTCCCCTAGAAACTTGGCACGGGAGGTGTCAGCCTGGGAACATATTTGTTTGTGTAAATTAAAAGAAGAATATGTTGTGACCATATTTAAGTTCTAACTGCACTAAAGAAATAAATACTGACTTGCACAATGCTTCTTGCACCATTCTGGCTCACCTCCTCAGACTCTGCCTTTGTTTACAAAACCCAAACTAAAGAGAGCTCTGAATGGCTTATTTTCTCAGAAAGCTACAGGGACAACCTGGGAGGCCATGTCCACCCCCAAGCAGGCCCACAAAGAACATCCACTTACCTCATTTGGGATTTGCTTCCCCTGACACACTGCAGCCTTGCTGGGGTGGGAAATGGTGTTGGAAACAGGCACCCTCACAAAGGCATTGGGCATGCGAATAATAACAACCTTTTTGAAGGGCACTGGGCAATGGCTGTAGAAATGTAAAATGTACATACCCTCCGACTGAGAAATTCCACTTCTAGGAATTTATCCTACAGTATACTTGGCCACGTGCCAAAGACTATATATGTTATAGAGGTAAAGTCCTGGAGTTAACCTTAATGTTGGCCAGTAGGGGACAGGTTAAGTATGATGTGATGCTAGAAGTCACTAGAAAGAATGAAGTGGGTCTGAGAGCAGTCAGGATGCATTGTAACACCCCAACTTTCTTTATGAGGAAAAAAAAGCACATGTCCTTGAACATGCTTACAAAATTTGCAAAGATTGTGCAAAGCACCCACACTGGTTACTTCTTAGAAAGTGAGGTAGGAGTTAGAGGAAAAACTGCAAAGGGGCCCCTTTGTTTTCCAACTGAACTCTCTTTTGTACTATTTTTCTTACCATAAGCATGGTTGTATTTTTTTAATTTGGGATAATTACAAAACATGAAATAGTGCTTTAAAAATCATTTCCACACTCTGAGCTACAGCAGTGTTAATACCATGATAATACTCTTTTCATTGTAATGCTTGTTAGGACAATGGAGTGGGGGTGGGAATCTCTGCTTTTCTGAGTTCTTTATGCAAATAAACTGTAGTGGCCTAAATGGTGGCCCCCAGAGACAGGAAACGTATGTCCACTTCCCAATCCCTGGAAGATTACCTCATATGGCAAGAAATGTGATTAAGGATCTGGAGAAGGAGATGCTTGGTCCGGGTTATTCCGATGGGCACTAAATGTAATCCATGTATCCTTATAAGAGAGAAATAGAGACCGACACAGGAAGAACAGGAGGGTGAGAAGAGGGAGGCAGAGAACGGAGTGATGTGGCCACAAGCCAAGGAATGCCAGAGCCTCTAAAAGAGACAAGGAACAAATTTTCCCCTAGAGCACCTGGGGGGAGTGCAGCCCTGCTAGGTTTCCAACTTCTGGCTGCCAGAACAGTGAGATAATAAATTTCTGTTGTTTTAAGCCACCTGGTTTATCGTAATTTGTCATGGTAGCCCTAGGGAATGAAATCTATAACCTGACTTCCCAAATAAAGCATAAAATGCATCTGTACTTTAGAAAACAAGTTTGGTAGACCTGTGTGTTTTGGCAAACACAAAGAATTCATTCATTCCACAGATATTTATTGAGCATCTATCAGGTGCCAGGCACAGTTCTAGGTGCTGAGGATAGAGCCAGCAGAGAACACAACAAAAACACCCACCCGCTAGGAGCTGACATTTCAGTGAGGAAAACAGACGGTAAACAAAATAAACAGAACACGTTGGAGGGCCCATGGTGGTAGAAGGTGCTAGAGAGAACAAGAAAGCAGGGAAGACAGACAGGGAGTCAAGAAAGGGAACACTGGCATAGAAGCCTGAAGGAGGTGAGGGCACCTGAGGGAAGACCACTAGCCAAGCATAGGGGACAAATATAGAACGTGACCCTACGAGTGACCTGTTGATTGGACCAGCATAAATAGGGAGGAGCTCCCCTTCCCCCCTCCTTCTCCTTTCCCTGCCTCCCGCCCACACCTGCTGCCCGCCTGCTGCGTGCCAGGGGCTGGGTGCCCACGCTCGGTGTGTCCCCTCATGGGGGGGAAGAGTCACAAATCACTATAAATATAACGTGGTGGGCGTCAGAGCAGAGGCCCGGGTGGGGAGGTGGGCGTGGGTTGGGGATAAAGTCAGGGAGACGGAAGCAAACCCAGTCAGGGAGGACCCGGGATCCGCGCACACGTGCTGAGCTCCCACTCAGCTGGGAATTACCTGGAGGGACCGTGGAGACACGTCTGGCACTCCTTTACTCTTAAGGACAGCAGGCACACCGGGACAAGAATATGAGTTCTGAGGGCGACCTACCCCTTTTAGGTCCACATGATCCACGAAAACAAGAACAGTCCCCAAGTCCTGAATTGGGACACTGGGCTGCAAACAACAGACACCGACGTTGATCTGACTGAGGTAAAAGGGGAGATTTATTCCCTCGGTAGCTGCAAGGAGGAAGGGCCAGAGGCTCAGCTGCTCCAGGACCCGGGGCCTGGAGGCTCTGGGGTCTCTTCCTGCCCCATCCCCCACCCCTGTCTCATTTCGCCTCCTCTCTGCTTCCTGGCCTTGGTCTCTGGGGCCATGGGTAGCACCAAGTCCACCTCCTTAGAGCCTGGATGCCAGAGAGGGGAAGAAGCATCCTAGCCCTGGACAGTCTTGCATTGACCTTGCTCGGGTCCCATGACCACACCTAGACCAAGCGCTGCGGCCCGGCTCAGGAGTGGGCCGCTGTGATGGCTCCCATGTCCCTGCCCGGACCCATTACTGCAGCGGAGGGACCAGTCTGTGGGCGCCGTCTTTGGCCGTATTCCCGTGGTGGTGGGCGTGTTACCGGAAGTGGGGAGTGTGCTGGCAGGAGAGAAAAGAGCCACCTACCTCCTCCAGGGCCTTCTGACTATGCTGCTTCTGCATTCACTCTGCTGAGAACTGTCTCATTCATGAGCCAGATTCTGCTTTAAGATCCTACTCTGGTTGTCTACAAACCCCACAGCTGCCAGCAGGATTTACTCAGACCTGTTGCTGTAGTTCTTTTTTGTCATTGTCATTACACGATTTTAATCAAATTTGAAATGTTTTTTCATCTTTGGTTTATGATTGCCTCTCCCAGCCCTACTGGTGGGAACCCTGTCTTGTCGATTACCATACAGCTCATGCCCGGTCTGCAGCACCTACATATAGCAGGTACACAGGTAGCTGAACAAATGAATGAACATCCCACAGAGAAGGGAGGAGCTGCAAGGTCCTTATCTGTTTTCTCCTCAATCAATCCCTCTCTTCCTCCCTCCCTGAACCTTTCCCAGTCCTACTCTATGCCCCTTCATGAAAGGCTCTGGTAGTATGAGTGCACCTTGGTCCTGTTAGTATAAGTCCTTGGGTGTCATCCCAACACACACTGGAAGCTCTAAATTTCTGGGTGTCTTGAATAAATAATATGATCAATTCTTGGGTTGAGAGTCTGGATAAGCACAGGAAGCAGGGTTCATGGGTTGGTGGAGGCTGTCCTTCGGCAAGGATAATGGAGCTCTCTCTGAGCTGCAAGGGATTTTGCACCACAATTGGTTGCCAGTGTCTACCATGGCCACCTGTTTCTGTTGGGCATCCCTCGATCTGCTGCTACTCTGGACTGTTTTCTAACCAGCAGGCCTGTATTCTTAAGACTGCAGCCCTGTCATCTGCTGGGATATCAGAGTACACTCAGAATCTAGGACAAAATGGTGTGGCCAAATAAAACAACTGTGGGCTCTTAGGGAAGAAGGCTTAAGACAAATGATTATTTTTTTTTAAAGTGCTTATGACCTACATGTCAACTAGGGTCATCTTATTTTTGGAGATTCAAATGAAATGGGCTGGAATCTTGTCCCACATGCCATGGAAGACCCAACTTTCCTTGGAACCTTTCCAGGGATTGGAAGTGAAGGGTGCTTATGTCTCTCCCAGGCACCCAAGGCTCTAAATTCTTGAGTCCACTGTAACAGTTCCGCTTAGGCACCGTTTTGCCAGCCTCAGGGCAGGGCTGGCCCTCACGGGCAAGGAGCCTGTGTGGTCACACAGGGACCACACTTGGTTTAATGCTCTGCTGTTGCTGTCTTGAACTTGATGATAACTTTTGAACAAAGGGCTTCGTATTTTCATTTTGCCTTGGGTCCCACAAATGAGGCAGCCAGTCCTGCCTCACTCAGGGACTGTTCCTTTCCCACCCCATGTTGATTCTGCGCCAACTCCTCTGTTCTCCCCAAATCCCATCCACACAAGGATGTGGATGTAGGAGACTTTGAAGGTTTGGGACAAAAGAAAATGCTGACCTCTCAAGCCAAAGAAACAAAGTGCAATGCTTGAATTGGCTTTAAAATACTCAGTGGGAAACAGAAAAGGGAAGGCAGAAGAAAGAAGACAGGCCAAAGGCTGAGAAGTGTGGACCCTGGACGATGGGTACCGGAGGCTTGTTACAGCATTTTCTCTACTTTCAGGGGTGCTGGGAAATTTCCATAATACAAAGTTTAAAGAGGCAATACAAGACCTGTCTCTGGCAGGTCCCCAAAATGTTAAATATGGAGTTGCCTTATGACCCTGCAATTCCACTCCTAGCTGTGTACCCAAGAGAAAGGAAAACATATGTCCACACAAGACTTGTAACATGAATGTTCGTAGCTGCCTTATTCATAATAGCCAAAAAGTATAAACAACCCATACGTCCATCAACTGACGACTGATAAACAAAATGTGGTCTATCCATATAATATCAATAGAACATGGTCCAGCCATTAAAAGGAATGAGGCACCGACACGTGCTGCAACAGGGCTGAAACTTTAGACCTTTGTGCTAAGACTGAAAGGAGCCAGTCACAAAAGACCGCGTATTGTGTGATTTCATTTATATGAAATGTGCAGAATAGGCAAATCCATAGAGACGGAAAGTAGATTAGTGGTTGCTCAGGGTTGGGGACGTTTTAGGATTGGGGTGGGGGAATGAATGCTAAAGAGTACGGGGTTTCTTTTTGGGGTGATGAAAATATTCTAAGGTTGATTGTGATGGTGGTCACACAACTCTGTGACTATACCCAAAGCCATTAAGTTGTACACTTTAAATGGGAGACCTGTATGTTACATGAATTATATTCCAATAAAGCTGTTAAAAGGAAAAGTCGTGCCCTCCTCCCCGACTCTCCTGCTAGAAATCCTTAGGTTCCAGCCCCCTGCCCCATCCCCCTTTCTCTCTTCTCTACCCTCTCCCTACACACACACACACACACACACACACACACCCCTAATATTCCCCTAATATTCTGGTTACCTTCTTATGCCTTAAGGTATTTTTCATTTTCACTTTAGAGAAGTGCCTTTCACAGCCAAAGTGCCCCATTGAGGTATTTTCCTAAACTACAACACTTTCTTGCCACTTTAAAAGTTACCCTCAGTTGACAGCTATTAAAATTATAATTTTAAAATCCCCAGGGTGTTCTACTACAGCAGTCACTGATAAGTCCTAATAGCTGTAAATTCCAAGAGCTTCACAATTCCCTCAGGGGAGGAGGAGCCAACTCAGCCCTTCCAGAGACAGGGGTCATCTGTTCTGAAACCTAACTCTCAGTCACCTTGCAGGTGGGGAGAGAAGAACGTTGCCAGGGCCAAGTTCACAATGTTCTAACTGAGGGGCAGCCTTTGGGTCTGGAAAAGGGTCAGCAAACTATAGCCTGCGGGCCAAATTTGGCCCTCTCCCTGTTTTTGTAAATAAAGTTTTGTTGGAACACATAGCCACATCCATTCACTTATGTGTTGTCTGTGGCTACATTTAAGTTACAAATGGCAGAGCTGAGTGGCTGCAACAGAGACTGTATGGCCTGCAAAGCCTAAAACATTTACCGTCTGACCCTTTACAGAAAAGGGTTGCTGACCCTCGGGATGGAAGATCCCCTGTCCCAAGCTCATCATGTGCTGTGTGTGTGACCTTGGACAAGTCAGTTCACCTCTCTAAGCCTGTTCCCATCAGTAAGCTGGAGATAGTAAACAGGCCCTCCCTTGTATGTTGCTTGTGCAACTGAAAGCACTTCACACATGTACAGTGCCTAGTACATACAAAGCACTCAATATATGTCAGTGGTTATGACGTCATTTAGAAAATGACAACTCCTTCATAGGGTTGTTTTCTGACAAAATGGATCATGCTTGTGAAAATGGCTGGCAAAGAATCAGATAAATGTTTATTATTGTTATAAATATCTTAGAAGCTTTTGAGATAATTCTTTGCTTCTTAGTAATATTTAGACTTTGGAGTTTTGAGAGTATAGATGAACTTTCATTTCAGAGGAAAAAGGAGTATCTTTACTCCAAACCCTTTCATCTAACAGTTCAGGAAACTGCGACCCCTGACTCCCAGCTGGGTCTTGAACCTGCCTAGAACTAAAACCCAAGTATTCTTTGGGCTGTACTCAGCCCGTTCCCCGATCCAGGCACTCACGGAGCCAGGCCCATATGCCTTTAAATACTTGTGTTGCCTTTGAGCTCCCCACCAGATCCTGTTAGTAGTATTTATCCACACCAAGGTGTGGGCACACAGGTTTGGGGGCAGGAGGAGGGTCTTAGGGGACCCTCAGGGGCTGTCCAGAAGCCTGCTGAGA
This sequence comes from Daubentonia madagascariensis, assembly GCA_023783475.1. Classification (NCBI taxonomy): domain Eukaryota; kingdom Metazoa; phylum Chordata; class Mammalia; order Primates; family Daubentoniidae; genus Daubentonia; species Daubentonia madagascariensis. The sequence goes on along the minus strand of JAKFHU010002332.1, from coordinate 9,164,865 downwards.
CGGGGGACTGACAATTGACCTTGCACTGCTGACTTGCTTCCCTGGAAGGTGTCATTTAAGTAGGTCTGGTTCAGGAAACAGAGCAATCTCCCATTCACTGGCTTTCATTTTACAACTATTTACTGAGCATCTGATACAGACTAGACCTGAGGATACAGCAATGAAGCCTCTGCCCTTAGCAACTGCCCCCGCCTGCCTCCTAACGGGGCCAATTCACCCTGTAACAAACCTGCACATTCTCCCCAGATTTAAGCCCCACTACAAAACACCATATTGATGAATCAGAAATGACTCTGGACTCAGCTGTAGGATATATGGCTGGTGGCAGTTCAGAGTGATGGCTTTGGTAGATCAGGGCAAGACTGGCTGTGATTTGCAAATTGAAACCATGGAGCCCCTTGTTCCATAGTTATTAAGAATTTCAAGATGACCACAGCACAGCATTAAACCAAGGCTGCCAGGAAGGCCAGCCCCGCATCTGGGGTCAGTTGGGCACCCCTGAACACCTCTCCTCACCAGCCTGAGCCTCAGTTTCTCAGCCTCAGATGCTGACTGGGCCCACCTGCGGGCTGGTGGCGGCTGTTATGTGAGATGAAGCGTGTACAACGCTCAGTACAGAGGACAGGCTTGGCGGTAGCACCGATGTTCTCCGCCTGCTGTGACTGTCGCATTTCATCTCACAATAGTAGTTCACATTTATTATTCTTATATAATAGCTAAGATGTATATAGCGCAGAGTCAATGCCAGGCGCCATCCTCAGTTCTTTGCAGACGTTTGTGTATTTCATCCCCACTGCACCCCTATGTGGTGCCCTATTATTCTAGCACCTATAGATGGGGGAACTGAGGCACAAAGAGGAGAAGTAACTTGCCAGAGGTCACACAACCAGTAAGTGGAAGAGTCCAGATTCAAACATGGGACAGCTGACTCCCGGGTCTGTGTTCTTAACCTACCCATTATCGGGGCTCAGAAAATGATACCCCAAAATATGGTGCTTTGACGTGCCGAACTGAAGTAGCAGGCTCAGGGTCTCTCTGACCTCTCTGTTCCTGTCTCTCCCAAAGCACAGGACGAGGCCATTCTCTGAAGTCCCCATAGCTACCTGGAAACCAAACCTGCCAGAGAGGAACACAATTGCCTTCAATTCCCTCCCTGAAGCTTCATTAGCCAGAGATTAAAACGTGTATCACAGAGGAAGGGACTGAAATTAAACACCCCACCTGGACCCCAGATGCACTCTGTCCCAAACTGTCGTCTGTTCTCTGGTCCCATTCAATCCCCAAAGAGAATAATTCACTGACCACTGTCTAAGCACTGGGTCCATTCATTCCCCCTAAAAATCAATGACTACCCCTCAGAATGGCAAGTTTCCCCCATCTCCCCTCCCCTATGGAGAAGAGTGTATGAACATGTGGACCTCTCTGGGTTATTGGGTAATCAATCTCCCATCATCCCCCCGTGCTCATGCACGTTGAATAAATTTGTATGCCTTTTTTTCCTGTTAATCTGCCTGTTGTCCGTCATTGTCAGTGAACTTTTAGAAGGCAGAGGGGAAGCTTTCCCTTGGCCCCTACACTGTGTCCCAGGAGTTGACGCGTTACTGAGACGCACACGCACGACCCCTTCCTGACCGGGCACCAAGCTTAGCACATAGTAGGTCCTCAACAGACATCTGTCCAATGAAGGAGGGGATGAAGCAGGTGTCCAGCCAGAGCAATCCGATCCAGAAGCAACAGCCACAGTTCTCTGATTTCAAGCCTGTGTGGCTTTAAAGCTTGTTTTGGGGGAGTCCCCAACAGCTCAAGAAGGCTTTTCTCACCTGGGGTTCCCCCCACTGTGCAGGTGGAAAGTCTTTAAGGGGTGCCTGAGGGCCCAGCCCCAATCTTGGCAGGCTGCAGGGCAGGGGTGTGGGGTGTGCTCTGGCAGCGGGCCGGCAGCTGTCTGCCCTGCCGGCCTCTCAGTGCCTGCCACCCCCCACCCCATGACACAGCAGAAAGTGAAACCGGAGTCAGCCCCTGCTGGCTGGGACCGAGCACCCACTGTTTCCCTGCAAAGGCACCCTCCTGGGGGTTCTGCGGGGAGCCTGCTGGGCGAGTGTCCCTGGAGGCCAAGGGCGCAGTGGGGCCCCTGCCCGTCCCAGGGCCGCTGACACCCTGTCTGTGAACCATCACAGCTGTCTGTACCGAGCCTCATGAACCTGTCGAGCCTCACGCTGCTCTGGACAGAGGGTTTATTATTCTCCCATTTCGATGAGAAAACTGAGGCTCAGAGAGGTGCCCTGGCCAAGGAGGGTGCTGGGTCACGGTGACCTTAAAACCAGCTATGGATGGGTGCAGGGGTGTGAGGCATCCCAGTGGTGGTGGTGAGCAGGGAAGGGTGGCTTCCTGCCCCTGCCAAGGGAAGACTCGGGACACCCAGATTTGTCACAGCTGAAGTCCTCCACAGATATGAATAGGCAACCCACCCCTCCCCACACCAACTACATGGGTGCCGAAAATGCCTAAGAGAAGTAGGAGTTCTTAAAGAGTGGACCTCTGAAACTTCACAAACTACCATCTTGATTTCTTGTCCCATCCTCAGGCCATTTGTGTTGTATTTGTTTAATTTTTCTTTCAAGAAACCCACTCTTTTTGTACTTACATAAATTGACGTAAGAAAATAAAAGACCCCTATATCCCTACCCAAAATGGAAAACCAATTGCTTGCCATAAATAGAAATAAGCTGTGCAAAGAAATACCTATTAGAATAATTTTCATCTTTAGCCAGGCACTGCCTAAAATCATCGACCAGGTGTGCCCAGCACATTTGGGAGACTTCTGTTCAAGCCATGTGTCTCATTCATGCAGATCAGGTGGCCCAGAGCGGTTGAGTCACTTGCCTGGGGTGACAAAGCAAGATAGTCACAGAGCTTGGGCTGGAATGCAGGCCTGGCTGAATCCAGAAACCCAGGCTCAGTGCTGGGCTGCCGTCTCCCTCCCTCTCCTGTCCGAGCTGCATCTGCATGTTAGGCGTGTGTTCCTAAGTATTACTATTAACACCTTCCATGTTTAATGCGTTGACTTCTCCATTTTCAAAGCACCTTCAGAGCCTGTACACCATTTGAGCTCATTATAACGTTAGATACATCTAAGAACCCTTTCAGAGCAGGGGGGTCTTGCCCCTCCCTTGGTGGACGGGGAAACTGAGGCAGAGAGTGGGAAAGTGTCTTGACTCAGGAGCTGGCAGGACTGTCCAAGGCCCCCTGCCAAGGCGAAGCTCCCAGAGGCCCTGCTGGAAGGGCCAGGCCTTGTCAAACAGGTAACACTTGTTCGTTCCTGCTTTCCCCACCTCCCCCCACACTCCCCCAAGCAAATGCTGAAGCTGACGGGGCCATAGCCATCCTCCTTCCCAGGCCTGACCTCCAACATCTGCCCCTGGACAGCAAAAGCGTGTTTAGCAACCAGTGTCTTTTTATTTTTTGTGCTGGAAACTGGTTCTGAGCGCAGGAAGGGGAGATCTACCAGAGACCAGAGGGAACTACATCGAGAGAGTTTGGGGAATGTCTTTCTCTCTTCTTTTAGTTGCTGGAGGAACTCAGAGCTGCCGTCTTCCCGGCCCGGGGACCCCCGAGGAATACTGCAAGAGCAATAAGGATTTTTAGGGGCATTATGATAGTGGAACGGAAACACATCTGCCCCCAAAAGTCCCTCATTTTCCCTGCGGTAATGAACCAGCTGGCAGGAAGTGGTGGCTCTCGGGGCACCAAGAGCCAAAACTAAAAAGGAAAAAATGTACAAAGTTAGAGCAAACTTTAAACAAGTGAGTGCTTTCATAGTGTACGGCGGCTCCACGCAGGCTCCCGAAACGGACCTCGTCTTCTCAATAATTGACTAAGTGTGTTTCAGAGCAGTGGCTTCAACATGTCCAGAAAAATCACAGATCTGGAAACCCAGAGCAGGTTCCCAAAGTGGTTACAGGACGATTCCCTAAAGCCAGGTGCCTTGCAGGAGCCTATGACGGTTCCCCTGAAACCTCAAGTGACTTTTCCAAACCCTCATCAATGATCTAAGCAAACAACAAAGCCTTAGATACCTCCTCTCCTCTGGAATGTAAGAAAGTTTGTCCATTTGGAAACCCAGATGAAAATATCTGGTTTCCATAGCCAGACAGTGACTGAAGGTCAAAGGCTTGGGTAGGGGACTCGAGTGGCTAGTGCTGGCAACAGAGGAAAATTGACAGCTAAGCTCTGGGGTGCCATCACTACAGTCTGAGGATTAAGGAGTCCAGGGCCATGTCTTCCCCAGGGCATATGATCTTTGAGGTCTCCACAGATGGGTGCCCGTGTGTTAGCCAGCACACCAGGGCCTTGAAAGGGTTAACCCCTCTACATTGCTGACACCTGAGGAGGAGCTGCTCACTCAGCAAGTTGTCATATCACACTGGGCCATCTCAGAGAGGACGGGGCCTGAAGACAGGCTCTGTGAGTTCTGTGAGTTCTGTGAGTGGAAGTGGCCTCATGGCCATCGGTGAAAAGCCATCCCAACACAGAACTGATTCCCCGGGTCGCTCGCTGGCTCCTTGGCACCCGTCTTGTGGCCCCAAAACTCTGGCAGGGACTCCGGGCATCTTGGCCAGGCCTGGGAGGGAGCAATTCTACCCTTGCCATGTGACAGCCGGCAACCCAGCCCAGATCTCTTCTTTCAAGTAGCACCTAAAATATTCTCTGGGTGAACCTGAGGCTAAATATGGCATGGCCTACAAGTGCCTGGTCTGGACCTTTTAACGCCATTCTAAGATACAATCAGGAACCCACGAGGCCTTCTGGTGGCCTGGAGTCCAGTTACTGGGGCCAAATGGGTGTCCCCTGGGTTTGGCTGACTCAGGGCTGGGTGCAGCTTCCTAGAGCGGGCACATTCTGATGCCAAGGCAGAGCAGGCTGCAAACTGCTTTCCTGCGTGTTTTAGTGGGAATGCCTGCCCAGTTTTCACTCTCGGCTGACCCCCAAAGAAGCTTAGAGGCTGGCTGCCTTATCTGCCCACCTGGCCCTCCCTTCAGGCCGGGCTTTTCCTCCCAGCCTGGGCTTTTCCTCCCAGCCTGTTGAAAGAGAAGGGCTCAGCTCCCCAGGTGGGTGGGAGGCCCCACGTGGCCAGAGAAGAGCCCAGCAAACAAGTGCTTAGATGTGTATGTGCTCAGTTGCTGGCCGGGTGCCATGCCCCTTTGGCCCACCCCAAATTGAAGGATTGGAGCCCTATTGCTGGAGAGCGAGGGCTTCAGCCCAGGCTGCAAAAGCACCGCTTTGCATCCCGATCTTTCGGAGCCGCGTTTGTACTCGCACAGGGCGGATTTGCCCTGAGCCCGTGGGACAGCCTCATCTGTTCCCCTTTGAGCATTTGGAAGCCTGCGCTTAGCAAAGTGGGGTTCTGCTCCCCCTCCCAGAGCCCCAGTGGTCGCCAGGCTATGCAACCCTGCAGTGTCTCTGGGGAGGCTGCCCTTGGGAGCCAAACACCCCACCAGAAGGGAGCTGAACTGTCGCAGGCTGCATCCCAGGAGGAGAGACCCCCCAGGCACCTGTCTGGGCTTGTCTGGGCTCTAGTAGTGGCTGTAAGGCCATGTCTGGGCCTCGGCTGGCAGGGGTCCAGGCTGTCTTGGGCACAGATGCCAATGCCAACAGGCCCGGCACCAATCTCATGCGTGATTCCAGCAAGACAGACTAGTTTTCTGCACATATCTGAGAAAACTTCCACACCACACTGCACAGCTAACCTCAGGCTCAAACCAGCCACTCACTCCACACCCTGCCTCGGCCAAACGCTCAGGGAGAGCCTGCATTGGCCCCTCACTCCATCTTCCCAAAGCATTTTAAAACCTGCTTTCTCATGACACCCACATCAGGGGTTTTCATTTTCCAGGGGTGTCCCTTTCATGCAGTGATGCAGCCATTCAGGGACACTGAGAAAGAAGTTTGCTCTGTGGGTCTGTAAACTCAGATGTTTTATATAAGGAGGAGGATGTAAAATCAGACACTTTATTTGAAAGCTTTGTAAATATCTGCACATGTCCCCTACAACAGGGGACGCTGAGAAGGCAGAATGTGAACACTAGCTGCTTTGAAAAGAGACCGTGAAGAGGGTAGAAGGGTCAGCCTGGCACGGGGTGATAGAGGGACCCCAAAGTCTACTCCTTCTAAACTCTCTTTCTTCAACATCCACCCCTGTCTTTGAAGCGTCTGCTTGGCTAACAGGCCTGAAAAATCAACGGTTGTTCACATCACGTTTGTGAGTGTCAGTGTTTTTGTTCAGAGTTTCTCAATCCAAATACAAGAAGCAAAAAGAACTTTACATTTTCCTGCATTTGGGATGCCAAGCAAGAAAGAAAACTCCAGCTTAAAGTAACTCTGATCAACAATGTTTTATTTTGTTTGTGTACGCACTTATTTTCTGGCAAGCAATTCTAAGTACCGAGTTTGCCTTTTCACCAGACTAATTTTTTAGCCTCGTGCCGAAAATAGCTGTATGTACAATCCAAATTAAAGGAGGGTGAGCTGACCTACTATTAGGAAGCTATAGTTTCTCTGGCAAGAATGTTCCTTCTGTTCTTAATGTTAGGTTGGGGTGGGGGAGGCGTACTGGGAAGCAAGAAATAGCGGGAGTGTTCCCTTGTAGGGACTTTTCCAACTTTCATTGGTTTGAGTCATAAACACATGTTTTATTTTTAAGGAAGTATTATTTTCATTGCAGAACCACCTCTAAATATTTTACTCCCGGTCATATCTTATTCTTTTCTATTGAAACATTTTTTTTCCCTATGAGGTTAGCTATGGCTTGTGTATTGCTAAGAGTGAAATTCAAAGTTGCTATTCTTTTTTTTCCCCTAAATCCACACTTCTTGGGTTTGGGGGGGATGAATAGCAACTGCTTAATGAAATTTCACACAGAGAGGCAAAGGAGAAAAACCAAAATGTATTCGGTGTACTCAGCAGTTCCACGTTAAATTTTTTTTCTTATTGGTTTGGGGGGGGTTAGAAGGGTGGGGGTAAAAATCTGAAAAGAAGCTGTGATTCTTTGCTGAATTAATGACGACTTCTCACTGCAAAGTGCTGATTTATAATGTCTTTGCCATACTACTTTGCCTGTTTTCAGACTTAGAGGGGGAAAAAAGTTTGCTAAATGTATTCATAATTACATGCACGGTTTCAGAGGGCTGAATCTAAGCAATGCTTGTGCTGTTGCGAACGCTCACCATTAAAACAGAAATCGTTTCACATTTAGCACTAAATTCTGTCGGATTTTCTACACTTAACAATTCAGTAATTTTAACATTCGGCTTCATCGCTTCGATTATAGCTCAGTATCTTGGCGAAACAGTCAGTGTTCCGGCCTCGTTAATTCACGTAAAACACCCTATTTGTAGAAGTATCATTAAAGGCTAATTTGGTGAGATATCCTTATTTAGCAAAGCAAATAGGATTTGACAGTCAGCTCCGGGTGGCGATTCAGCAAAGCACAAACACAATTCACAACGTGACAATTTCCCATCTACAAGCCTCACTCGAATTGTGGACTCCTGAAAATTGTGCTGTTTCATCGTGTCCCATAATAAAGAGAAAGAACTCTGGAAGTAAAGAACTGTTTTTGCCAAGGCAGCACAAATGTCGTCTGTGTGTACATGTGCCATGTCCATCAAATCACTAAATCTTATATCAAGGACTCTCTGTTCAAAAGTTTTTCAGGTACAGCTCACTATTCCCTGTTGTGAACACTGTATTTAAATCCAGGTTTGCAAATAACTTAGGGTGTGTGGATGTCCATATAGGTTACAACTGGAGAGCTGGTGTGTGTGTGTGTGTGTGTGAGAGAAAGAGAATTCACACAATTTAAGTTTAATATTCTGGGAGGGGCATTTGTACACCCACCACTCTTGCCATAGAGACTTCCCCTAAACATTATCCAGACTTTCTTATGAAATGGTTTCAACATAAAGGCAGCAAAGAGTTGCAAAGAAATGTTGCAATTCCAGGTGGAAGCAAACAGCAGGTTGCACCTTTGACAAATGTATAGACAAATCTAATGTCATTACAATTCATGAGTTCAGGGGTGTTTTATTTTGGGGGTTTCAAACACTTTGCCACAACCAATGTGCTACCCATTCCCTTCCAACCCTGTCCACTAAAACATCACATTAAACCACTGGGTGGGGGGGACTCTACTGCCTCCTCGAATATTTTTTGGCTTCCCGAGGAGAAGCCCTTGAAAACACAGCAGGTTCAGCAAACTGAGAACACAGACATGTAAGTGTATCCTTCCCCAAAGGGCCCTTCACTTTGGAAAGCAGCAAACCTCCCTTTTTTCCCTAGCCGGGTTTTAGATGTGCAGCCTGGGGGTGGTAGCTCTCTGCCCTCACCCTCCAGGGCCTTCCGGGGCCTGAATCCCTCGCTGTTAAGAATGCCCCCAAAAGCGGGACTTTGTGGGCCAGTTGGATAAAACATAAACTCATCTCGCCCTCAAAACCCCGATTCTGGGACCACAGCCTCCAAAGCCTCCTTTCTCAAGAGCGAGTCCCCTTCACAGCTCCCAGTAACAGGGCAGGCTGCCTTTGAGGCAGGATTTTGGAAAATCCTGGATCATTAAAGGAATCATTACTGGGTTTTCCCTCAGGGAGGGCAGTTCATCTCACCAAAAAGCCAGGATGTCGCTGTGGGAGGGAGGGGGATATTTGCCCAGCCGGTGGGGGTGTTTCTTCCCTCAAAGCTACCACCAATTGCCCCCCGCCGAACAGTCAGGCCTGAAACCTTCCCAGAGCACAGAAGGGGCGCCCAAAATGTCCCTTAGCAAAACATAAACCGGGTGTCCGAGGTGCCTGCTTCAGCCCTACCCCCCATCTCCAGCTAAATAAAGTTTAGTTATTTGTGCCCTTAATTGTCTCTCATTAAAGTCAAATTTGCTGCTAGCGCAGACTGGGGAATATGATTTCCATTTTAATAGCTCTATTAGCCTCTGGGTTCTGGAAAGGCCACTCCCCCACACACCTTTTCTCCCCATTTTAACCCCTCTCCCTTTTTCACAACTTCTCCTAAAAATAAAGTATAAATATGGATGTGTCCTCAGAGGATCTGAACGGCACATTCCAACGCTCCGCTCGGTGGGGATTGGAAGCAAGAGAAACCAGAAACGCCGCTCCCCCCGCCCCCAAATCAAGATGCCGTCTCCTTTTTTCTTTCCTTTTTTTTTTAAACTTTTTTCCCCAACTTGGTGTCGTCTCGAGCCCAGACACCCCGATCCGCACCCGGAACCTAGTTTTTTACTCCTGCCCAGCAAAAGCTAAAGCCAGCGTGCTAAGGCTGCCGGCTCCTGGGAGGGAGGAGGCAGCCAACTTTATGTGGGGGCGATGGTAACTCTCTGGGGACCGTCCTCCCCGGCTTTTCCAGACTCCCCAGGGCCCGGCCCTCGGGGCTCGCACGGCCGGGCCGCCAGTGCCAGCGGGCCCCGGGCGCACGTGGAGCGGCGGGCGCGGCCGGCCTGCTCTCCGCGCGGCATTGATATCGGGGTCACGCAGCGAGTCAGTTTCCCGAGCGGGCTTTCCGGGGTGGGGGCGGGGTGGCTGCCTTTCCAGCGCCTCGTTAATTTCCAAGCCAGAGCGTTAGGGAGGCGCGCTGTCTGGGGGGGGCAGCCTCGCCCCTTCCCACCGCCTGGCCTAACACGCCCCTCTGGGGAGCGGGGGAGGGCGCCGGGGAGCCCAGCCCGGCCGCCGGGGGTGGTGGCAGCGGCGGCGATCGCAGCCCAGACAAGCGTCTCGCGCCGGGTCCCGGGAGAGCCGTGCGCGGCCCCCGCCGCCAGCGCCCCGCTCCCGTTCCCACCCACCCCCCGAGCAGCCGCCCCGCACCCCTTCGGCCCCGGGGGCCTGGGCACCCACCTGCCGCGATCCCTGCCCTGGCCCGGGGGAAGGGTGCCAGGCAGGGGAAAGGGGAAGACTCACCGCCGCTGCCTCCTCCTGGGGTGCAGGGGCCCACCCGGGGCTGCGCCTTCCCGGGCTCCCGGCCGGCGTGCGCGGGGCTGGGGGCGCCCCGCGGGCCCTGCAGCCTCCGCCTAGATTGGAGCCCAGCCTCAAATTCTTCCCCGTGGGGGGGGCCTTCTAGAAAAAAAAATCCTTCCCCCCCCCCAATATGATCCTCCAAGTGATGGGCGGGGAGCGTGGAAAATCCTTTTCTGCAGAGAGCGCGGAGCCGACGGGGCTGCACCCGGCCTCCACGGTCCGCTGCCGCCACAAAGCCGCGCCCCCGTCCCCCCCACCCCCCGGCGCCCTATGGCCGGCCCGGGGCGGGGGCTGGGCCAGCCCGGGGTTGGCCAAGCTGGGGAGGCGGCGGCGGCGGCCCAGGCGGCGGGGCGGCTCCTCCCCGGCCCGGGAGAGAGGTCGGAGCCTGGAAGCCGAGCTCGCCCGACCGCCCGGCGTGGGGGGGAGGTGCTGGGGCGGGGGCCGGGGTGGGGGGGCGGCCGTCTTCCTAGAAGCCCTGGCCAAACACAGCCGGCGGATAGGGGCATTCCTAGAAATGCGGCGGCGACGTCAGCCTCGACCTGTGGGGACAGAGCCTGGGGTTCCCCAAACTGCGGGGACGCGCGAGGTTCCCCACTTCCATTACCCCCCTGCGCGGAGAGGGAGCCGAGGCCGGACTTCCCTCCCGAGGGGCGGGCAGGACTCCTCCAAATGCGCCCGGGGGATCCCTGAACTGGGGCGCAGGGGTGCCTGAAATGGGGACGCAGCCACTTAAGATTCAGACCCGCCCCCAGTCCTGCCCCCCTCTTTCGGGAACACCCAGCGACAGTACCAGCAGGAGCTTTTAGCCCTTCCCCCAATTTTCAACACCCCCCCCATCAACACACAGTGAAAGAAGTGGCGGCATCCAGCCGGGCCCCCGGGCTTCCCCACCGGCCCCGGGGGGCCCTAGCCTCCTCCGGGATCCTCAGGTCTGAAACTGCAGGGACACGCTCTGTTCCCAGGAACTCCCCAAAATACCAACCCACCTTCAGGCCAAAAAATAAAGTTGTGCTTCCTCCTCCCCAATCCAATGTCACTTTGTTGCTACTTCCAAAGCCCTGGGCTCGGGAGATGTGCTGGACACTGGGGGTGCAGCATGAGGGTCTCCTCTCTGCACCTGGCAAAGATCTGGCCTCTGGCGCTGACACCCCTGCCCCCCATAAGCTACCTTTCCTCTCCAGCAGTAAGGGGCACGCCCCCCCAGCTCGTCCCCCTCCTGAAATCTGCCCCACCCACACACCCCTACCCAAGGACCCCCAGATCCATCCAGAAGCAGACCCCCTTTCCCAAAGAGAATCCGAATAACCGAGACACGACTTGTCCCTCTCCACCGCCCAGCCTTTCTGCGCGGAAACGTGACTGGACTGAGCCTCCCAGGATCATAAAAAATGTATTTGCTGTCCTCTGTTGGCCAACGCGGGTCACACTCGGAAAACACATCACTCAACCCGGCAGGCGGTCCTGATGCCACGGGGGGCATCCGGGGACCCCAGTCAGAGGGAGTGAGCCAGACAGCCCCCTGCTCTCCTTCTGCCCTGGCTGCCTCCCTGCCATCCCCCACCTTACCTGCCCCCAACCTGGGGGGGGGGTCCTATCGTGCAGCTGGTGCACAGGGCTTTGATCCCCTGGCCCTGTGGCTCACATCCCCTTTCCCCCATTGGGCCCTAATTCCAGAAATCTGGAGGGCAGTGTCAGGAAGGCTGGGGCAGGGGCACAGGGACCCCTGAGGGATGGTTTCTCTGAGAGCAACTTGGCAGGGGAGTGTGGCAAAAGGGGGATAGGTCAGACCCCTCTGAAGGCAAAGGGCTGATCACTAATAATAACAGTCCCCATTTCCTCCTGAGGACCTACTATGTGCCAAGGACATGAAGTACACTAGCTTACTGAACTCACCCATTTTCAGGATGAAAAGACCAAGGTTTAGAGATCAGCTGTTCGTGGAACTAACTGTGGAACTAACACCTGCTTGCCCTGTGTGTTCCAGGCACAGAGCTGATGCTGGGGCCACGGTGGCAAACAGGACAGGTCCCTGCTCTCAAGGAACTCGTCATCTGGGGGAGAGACCTGAGTCACCAGGTGATGCTTACACTGCTGTCATGGTCCAGGCACGGGCTCTGGAGCCCAGTTGCCCTGGTTCAGGGCGCCATGAGAGACAGAGACTGAGGCTGGGCTAGGGATGTCCTACCCAGGCGCCCCCTCAGGGGCTGTCTCCACGGAGGCTGCAGCGTCCTTGCTGTCCCCTCTTGCCAGGTAGATTGAGAGAGAAGCTGTGTTCCCCTCTGCTGCTTGTCACCAGCTTGGGAGACACTGGGCACTGCTTAGCCTCTCTGGGCCTCAGTTTCCTCTTCGGTAAAGTAGGAGTTATAAGGCCTGCCTTGTAGGACTTTCAGGGGGATTAAATGAGGCGAGGTCCCTGTAGAAAAATTTGGCAACAATGGTTGCTTGTGCTTGGTGTCATTACCTGGAGGAGGGGGTGTCTGAGCTGAAACTGTAAAGGGGGGAGACACTGGGCGGGTGGGAGCGGAGGAGTCCAGGCAGCAGGTTCAACACGGACAGCAAAGGCTGGGTACCCTGGGGAACTGAAATAGTTTCCTCCTGCTGCTCAGGGCCCACAGGTAATGCCCTCACCCATGTCTGTGCACTGAGCCACAAGGTTCTGGAAGCTCCCCCCTGTTCAGGCCCTGCCTGGACTCTGGGGTAGCTGGATGGATTCAGAAGGAAAACCAGGCTCTGGTGGGACCAGCAGGGCCTGTGGGTGAGGCCCCTGAAGGCAGCCAGGGCCTGGCCTTTATCTTGTACTTTAAACTCCCTTAAAAGATGCCCCCCAGGTCCCTCTGAGGCCTGTCCTTGCCAGGCCTGGCTCAGCTCCCCGTGACTCAAGCTAGTGGCAGGCCTGATGTCCAGTTAAGCACCGGAAGCACTGCCAGACTCCGGAAAACAACCAGCTCTTTGGGCCGGAAGCCCCAGAGGCCCACTCTGGCCTTCTCCCAGGAAGGAGCCCCACCCACACCCAGGTTTCTGGCCTGGGGGCGATGCCAAGGCCTGGCCAGAACGGTGGGGAGGCCACCCTGGGCAGCAGAAGTCCTGGAGAGCTGCAGCTGGGCTGGGCCCCGGAGAAAGGCCTGCACTCCAGGCTCTTAGGCCCACAGAGAGAGGGTGGGTGCAGGCCTCACCCTGCCTGTCTGTGGGTTTTCCTCGGGGCTTGTGGAAGGGGGGCAGGGGACACCAGCTCCCAGTCACTGCTGTCTCCTGAGGCTCCCAGAATATCAAAATGAAAAACTTCCAAGGTGGATATACAAAATTATTGTACAATAGGTTTTAAACATTTACATTGAACAAATGTATGCTTGTAAAAAGCAGACACCCACAAATACATTGCTGTGCAGTTATGCTAGACATGGGACAATGGTGGGAAATATAGAAAATATATTCTTAAGCACTTCCACAAGTGGTGTGATGGCTGTGTTCCTCCCTTAGTCCCGTCAGAAGAAGGCTGTGCCCACCCTTGTGAAATCTTCTGGAGATAATGTTAAGAATCCAGAGTGAAAAATCTGAATACAAGGTCTGAGGTCACGTGGCACTCACAAGTTAGGTCTGAAGCAGCCTGTAAACCAGAGGTGTCCACGGCCCAATCCACTGCAGCCTTTGACCCTTGACGGGAGCAACTGGAAGGCCTTTCACTGTGCCCTTGCCCACCTGCCTGGATAGTGTGTGTCCCCCTTTAAGGAACAGCAGAAATTTGGGTCAAGGGCAGTGAAGTGAAACCACGCTGTCTGTGGCCCAGGTCCTTGGAGCCTGTGACATCAGGTAGGGAGAGTGGCTGGCCTTCTTTGAGGCCACCCAGAGTGTTATGAAAACATTCCGGGTGCCTGTGGGCCTTCGGCCTTGCGTTTCTTTGTGACATGAAAAACACGAGGAAACTCAGAGCCCTGGATGTTTCTGCTTTGCTTGGTTGACATGCAGGACAGATTCGATGATGATGGCAGACTCTTATCGAGTGCTTCCTGTGTGCACTGCGTTTTACACTGCATCATCAAAGCAACCCCGCAAACTGTCATTTATCCCCACTCGACAGATGAGGAAACTGAGGCCGAGGCAGTGCAGTCACTTGCCCAAGGTCCTCCGTCAGGAACTTGCAAGAAATGTGGTGGGAGGCTGGGTGTGTGCTGCTGGCAGCCCCATGTTTGGCCCCGTGGGTGGTGTCAGGAGCTCTGTGGTGCAGTGTAACAGCTTCCAGAGGTAAAGACGACAGGTAGGGTCGTTCCCCCTTGGCAGAGAGAGATGGTGACGTGTGCAGGGTCCCCCTCTGGGCTCCCACACCTTGGATCCTCCATGCCTTTGGTGCTCAGGACTGCCTGCCCGTGGGCACCTTCTCCCAGCCCTCCACCCGGGCAGCCCTTCCGCACCTGCCCAGCCCAGCCCGGAGCTTTGGTTGGGTGAGTCCTCTCTCTGCGCACCCCCGTGTGTGCCTGTCCCTTTCTCAATACATTGTGTCCATTTATTAGTTCCCTGCCATTGGTTTGTGAACCCCCAGGGGAGGCAACCCACTGTCTCATGACCTGTGGCCCTGGTACCGTGCCGGGTCTACCACGGGGTGGGGGTCTATAAAGACGTGTTAGAAAATGAATAAAAGGAGGGAGGGGAGACACTGGAAGAGAGGGAATGATGGCATCCCCTCTGTGACCGTGTTGGGGCTCCCAGGCAGCTGAGGACTCCAGGTCCTGGGTGGACAGAAAGACAAAGTGCCACAGACCCACCGACGGGGTTCCTGGAGGGCTGGGAAAAAGTTGCTCGCCTGCAAAGCAGGCACTCAAGAGGCTGGTTAAGAGCCCGGCTCCACCGTGAAAAGTGAAGCCCCAAATCCACCTGGCGCCTGGGATCAATTCCTAGCCCTCCTGAGTTTCAGTTCCCTCGGGAGCAACAGTGGGGATGTCGAAAGGATTCAATTGCATGATACCCGTGAAGTGCCTGTATGGCCGGGCACGTACTAAGCACTCAAAATATTGTAGCATCATTATCCGCTATGAAACGTGGTGGTGAGCAGGCTGTGCCTGTGCATGCGCCGAATCGATTCACAAGTGCCAGGGGCTGTCCCTTCTCTCCTTCTAAGATGTGGCTGGTTGTCCCTGGCATCAGCTTCATCCTTACCCCTCAGCCCACCAAAAACAAAGTGAAAAACACTCCAGCGTCTGGGTGGGTGGGCTGGCCTGACTAGACCTGGTCACCCACGGAGGCAGAGGTGGTTTCTCAGAGTTTCAGCAGAGTGGCCAAAGTATGTCAAGAAACCAGAAGAATACTAGGAAGTCCAGCCCAACTGGAAATGAAAGAGTTGATCAACTTCCCTATCGGCATAGAACTCTTCTCTGGAACCCACATGACGAGGGTCACGGCCCTGACTCTCAGACTAATACCAAGTTAAAAATAAATGCTGTTGGATTTGGAGTTTTTTTGACTAGAGGTTGCAACTGGCAGCCCACAGGCCAAGTTGAGCCAACAGATGTGTTTCATTTGGCCTGCAGAGCATTTAAATAATAATAATAAATTTGATTTAGTGGCCAATATTTTTAAATCAGGAAATCTCATATTTTAAAAATCCAGATTTCTGGCTTTTCTTAAAAATATCAGATGATCCAAAGCATTGGCAGCAGAGGGCACTCGTTCCC
Organism: Daubentonia madagascariensis; assembly: GCA_023783475.1. Lineage (NCBI taxonomy): Eukaryota > Metazoa > Chordata > Mammalia > Primates > Daubentoniidae > Daubentonia > Daubentonia madagascariensis. Next base: position 9,149,192 of record JAKFHU010002332.1, on the reverse strand, counting down.
ACAGGGCAACAGTGGTTTGGAGCAGAACGGTGGTCTATGTGTCAGGGTAGGCTAACTGCTGTAACAAACAACCCCGAGTTTTCAGTGGCATATTTCAAGACTTGTTACAGAGCCAGGTGTGGTGGCACGTGCCTATGGTCCCAGCTACTCAGGAGGCTTAGGCAGGAGGATCAATTGAGCCCAGGAGTTCGAGGCTGCAGTAAGCTGTGATCGTGCCACTGCATTCTAGCCTGAGCGACAGAGTGAGACCCTGTCTCCAAAAAAAAAAATTAAAAAGTTACAGATTTTACCTCTAGCAAGGCCTGGGTTTGGGCCTTTTTTAACTGTAGCAAGTAAAATCAGACCAGCTTGCTCACCTGAATTAGAAGGGCAGGACAGAGGTAAAAGGAAACAGCGTGGTGGGAAATATTCGTCATGCGCCAGCCTGGTGATTTGCTCAGCAAAACTCAAGTTGATGTGATATAAACAACGTCTGCTGCTTCCAGGGGCCTGCCACAATATTTTCTTTTAAGTGCTACTCACGCCTGAAATATACTTCTGGTTTTGAAATGTGGTTCTCAGCCCATGTACGTATACAAACCACTCACTCCCTTATTAAGAGTTCTGTTTTTCTAATCTTTAATGCAGGTTTTCTAAGTGCATGATGTCAGCTCGGCTGGGGACCTGCCAGGCCAGTGCGGACTGGAGGCCTCCCCTTGGAGAGGGTCAGCTTGATGACAAGAGTGGGCTCTTGCACTGGGGACTTGACACTGTCTCCATGCAACTGGCTGCTCTGTGTTAATGTCCCTGCTCTCCAGAGCCCTAGGACATCTGTTTACTCTTTGCATTTTCTTTTTTAAGTTGTTAACTTTATAAGTTTTGCTGTGAAAATAGTGAATCCAAAAGTAACATAGCTTCTCTTTGCCAATGCCATGATATCAGGAAAAAATCATTCATAGTAATTTCCTCTGCAATTCTCGACTGCTCACCCCACCTGGAGGCATTCACTATCAACAGCCTGATGGATGGCGGGGCCTTCGCATGGGGTACAGACTTTCCTCACATTCCAAGAAACCAAAACCAATACACACATATACGTGTATATGTATTGATAAATACGTTTGTTTATTTTTACAAAAATAGGACATCAAAAATTACAGCTATACAACATGAATAAGTTCTAGAGATCTGCTGTACAACATAGTACCTTTAGTTCACAATATGATATTGTGCACCTACAAATTTTTAAGAGGGTAGACCCTATGTTAAGTGTTCTTACCACACACACACAAAAACAAAAATGCAAAGGGACACAAGGAAAATTTTGGAGGTGATGGCTATGTTTACTACTTTGATTCTTGATTGTGGTGATGGTATCACAGGTGTATGCATATGTCCAAACTCATCAAATTGTATACATTAAATACATGCAGTTTTTTGTATATCAATTATACCTCAATATATCTTTAAAAAACAAAAAAACAGACCATCAACTTTTCTTACTTAACTGCATTCATGATCACTTCAGATCAACAAATCAATCATTCCTTCAATGGCTGCCTGTCATGCCATGAAGTAGGTGGCTCACCATTTACTGAACCATCCTAGCTGGTGGATGTTTAAAACGTTGTCATCAGAAGAACCCCATGGCAGAGGAAGTGAGTGAATGTGTGCCATTCCAATTTTACAATGGGAGAAACTGAGGCACAGAGAGGTTAAAGTGGCCAATCCAAGGCTCTCCCTGGTTCCTGGTATATGTAGGGCAGAGTCCTCTAGCACTGCTCTTGCTTCATGCTGCCACAAGGTGTCAGTGTTGAAGCACGCTCCTGCACAGCCTCGGTTGACAAACAGCCCTTCCTTACCAAGGTAAGAATCCTCAGGAACCTAGACTCCCTCTTTTGCTTCAGAAGTCCTGTTAAGCCCTATTCTGCCAAAGATTAACTTTGAATAACAGGGAGTGGTTTGGAAGAGTTTAATTTCTTCTTTCCCAGAAAACCGTGGGCTCCTTATGAAAATCTACCTTCTCCCCAATGGTCATTTTATGCACTGAGGTCTCAAAGAGTCACACTAGGCTCTGTCTCACCTGTTTCTTTCCTCCCCAGCCCCAGCATCAGAGGCCTTCTTATCTTCCCTTTACATGTCTAAGGGAGACCAAGGAGTGATTCTTCACAGAACAAAGACAGTCGACTTCAAGGTGACTTTCAGACATGAGATTCATACACAAGTTACAGAAATCTAAACATGGCTTTATATATTCATGAACACAAGTGGTTTAAATGAACACAAAAATGTCTTGCTTATTCAGACACATGATCAGCTTTACCCATTTAAGTGTAAACAGAGCCTGAATTCAGAATTTTGCTCATTAGTTTCTGCTGCAGCATGTGCCAAACTGGTTTTACAGCTCCGTGGCATCCCCAGATTCCAACCAGAGGTGAGAGTTTTGAGATTCCTGTGTAATCTTTTGGACTTAAAAATAAAAAATAAAACAGCAAGCCCTTCTCTATACATGAATATACACCCTTAGTTATTTTGTGTAATTTTTTTTTTGCATAAATGGTATCTACAGTATGTTATGTAAATTGCCTTTTTCTAAAATACATTCTACACCTGATGCAGGGGTGGGGGGGCAGCGGGGTGGAGGTGGCAGGGGAAGGGCAAGGGGGTAGGCAGTGAGGGGTGGGGGTAGGGGTGGATGAGAATGGGCTCTTTCCTAGGGTGATGTTACAGAGTAAGAGTGCTGCTCTACATTTTAAATGGGGAGGAAAAGACAGGAAAATTTGGGTGGAGAACTCCACACTCTGCACGGACATTGCCCTACCTGCCCAGGAGCAGTGGTCTTTTTTTTTTTTTTTTTAATGGGAGGAATATTTTGGGACATTTTTAATGAATAGGAACATAAGTGCTCTTTTGTGACACTTTTTCAAAAAGAAATGAATGGACGCTCCAGTGGAGAGAAGAAAACACTCAGCATTTATCTGCCTTAATTCTGTATTGTTCTAATTTGCCTGTGTTCTAATAGGTTATCTTTGTGTTTGGGTGTGGGGTTTGGAGTTGATTCTGGGAAAAAAAATTACACATGTAATATTAGTACAAACGATCATCTTGTAGAAAACCCAAACAATGTACGGTACAAGTTAACAAGGTAAGAAGTGAAGGCATCATTTATACAGCTTCTCTATTCTACTTCTCTTGTTAGACATGCAAATGACCAGGCCCCACTTCACAGCTACTGAACGCAGAAGCTCTGGGCTGGGGCGGGCAATCTGTGTTTCAACAAGCCCTCCAGGGATGCTGACTCACGCTCACAAGTGTGAGAACCACTGCTGTAGGGTCGGGAAACCCACCCCTGGCCGCTCCTGCCAGCTCCGCCTCTCCAGGCAAGCTCCGGAGAGCCCGCTCAGGTCTGTCTTGCTCACTGAGCAATGCCCAAAAGTCCAGTTCCACCGGGCATACACTAGGAGCTACATTAATGCTCCCTCCAGGCCTGGGCCGTGGCTCACGCCAGTAATCCTAGCACTCTGGGAGGCCGAGGCGGGAGGATCGCTTGAGGCCAGGAGTTTGAGACCAGCCTGAGTAAGAGTGAGACCCCCGTCACTACCAAAAATAGAAAAAAGTAGCCGGGCGTTGTTGCAGCGCCTGTAGTCCCAGCTACTCGGGAGGCTGAGGCAGGAGGATCGCTTGAGCCCAGGAGTTGGAGGTTGCAGTGAGCTATGATGACGCCACTGCACTCTACCCAAGGTGACAGAGTAAGACCCTGTCTTAAAAAAAAAAAACCTTCCTCCAATTAGGAATCTCGGACTGATACAGGTTTATATCAAGCTGGTTTTCAGATTCTGCTACACCCGGGTCCTGGAGGTTGCGGTCAAAGGCATGCGAGCAGCCGGGTGGTGTATATACTTCGGTGATGCAAAGAAAACCTGTGCGAAGAGACTGTAGCTCCGTTGAGCGAGGCCGCCTCTGCAGCATCTCTCGCAGCAGCTTCACAGACGCCCACGCTGGCCAGATACCCATTTTACAGAGGGGCAAATGGAGGCTCAGAGAGAGAGGTTTAGATTTTCATGTCAGAATTGCTCCAAGTCTGGGCAGGGCTTCTCTCTCGAATGCAATGCCTACAGTGGATTTCCTTTTAAAAACAGCAAGTCAGACAGCAGCTGACTCTGGGTGTGGGCTGGGTATCAGACAACGGCAGTTCTTTCATTAGAGTGGGTAACACTGGATTGCAATGTTCAGAAAACCGTGAAGTGGCCCTTAAACCAAGTGCCACCAGCTGTAGATCTTCCTGCCCGGAGGGTGTTGGGCCCTCGCTGGGGCCTTGCTCTGCAGGTGACCGCTCCGGGCCTTGGAGCTTGAGACCCCGACCCGCCTTCTCCCAGAGGACGGCGTGCCCCGGGCGTGGCAGGTGGCGCTGTCTGCAGGGAGCGGACCCCGGGCGGGCCAAGGCGCCGCCCCGTCGCGCTGAGGCTGCACCTCCCGGACTTTCGCCTTCTGCGGGGAGGGAGGAGAGTTTGAGCCCAAACCGAAGGAAAACAGTTGGCACCATCTGCAACCCCGAGGAAAGGATCTAAATGCGGAGTCCGGGAGGCGTAGACTGTGGATGACCACCCTGGAAGCGTGGTCTGCGTTCCCCAAAAAGTCTCCGCCTCGCCGGGGAGGCCGGCGCCAGGCACGGACGGGGTTCGAACCCGTGATCTTCGGTTTACGAGACCGACGCCTTACCACTTGGCCACCGCGCCTGCGTTGGAACGGCGGCCCCGCGAACCTCTATCCTGGCTCGGCTCCCGGGAGCTCGCCCCGCGGGCACGAGCGCGCGCCCCTCGTGGCGGCCGGCGGGCGGGGCTCCCGCGAGCGCGCGCCGGCCGCTCCCGGCGGACTCGGGGTCTCGGGAGCGCGGGGTCCCTCGGCCCCCTCGGGCGCGGCCCGGGCGGTGTCCCGGAGTCCCCGCCGCCTCGTGAGCAGGCGCGTCTGGGTCTGGGGAGCGGGCGGGGCGCTTGCTGGCGTCTCGGAGTTGCGGTTCGAGTCCCAGCTCCGCCAGAGACCGAGCGACCTTGGGCGGCTCGTCTCGGAGCCTCAGTTTCCCCTCTAGAGTGAGGCACCCAGGAAGCCGAGGAATGGGGGCGGTTTTCGTTATTCGCCCGACTCCGGGGCCGTCCATGGCTGCCTTGCACGGAGTACATCTCAGCAAGGGTCGTGGAAAGAATGCGTAAGTTTTATAAAATAAAAATCCAGAAGTCCCTTCTTGCCCCTAGGCTGTGCCCTGTCCGGGCACCAGCAGCATCACCTGGGATTTTGTTAGAGATGCAACTTCTCAGGCCCACCAGACCCGCTGAGTCAGCAACCCTGGGGGGCTGGGGGGAGCCCAGTCCTGGGGGATTTTACCAGCTGTCCAGGTGATGCCGATTTTCCGGTGAGTCTGAGCCCCAGGCTGTAGACAATTTATATGCATATTCATGTTTATAGATCCAAACGTGCCCTTTTATTTTTCTACAAGTGAAACTTTACCATTCTTTGCACTTTGATTATTCATGAAGTAATGTATGATGTGTTAGTTCAATAGCATGTGGTAGTTCAATAGCATGTGGTAGTAATGCAGTACAACCACAAAAGCATATATTATTTGATAAATGTAACAATTTCTATTCATTAATGTGATGTATAATATTAACAAAATGCTCTATAGTAAATTATATGCACTAAAGTATGTACTATTGTAGCATAGTTGACTTATTCTGTTTCTGGGAGCTAAGCATGGGGTTGTCTGCAGCTTTTTTGCTCACAGAACATTCTGCTACCATTGTCTCTACCAGCTGGTACTGGAAGTATATAGGGATGTATTAACAATGTGCACAGCCCACCAGGCAGGTGTATAGCCAGGTAGGAAACTGAAAAACACCAGGAAATTGTGTTCACCAGTGGCTTTAAATGTCAAAGTCTGGGAAGGTGAGTGGAAAAGCTATGGACAAATTATCCTAGTTTGCAGATGATATGATCTTATATCTAGAGAAACCTAAAGATTCCACACACAAAAAAAATGAGAACTGACAAATTCAGTAAAGTTTCAGGATACAAAATCAATATACAAAAATCCATTTCTATATGCCAACAGTAAACAATCTGAAAAAGAAACCCCCATTTACAATAGCTACAAATAAAATACCTATGAATAAACTTAACCAAAGACGTGGGAGATCTCTATAATGAAAACTATAAAGCATTGATGAAAGAAATTGAAGAGGACACACCAAAAAATGGAAAGATAGTCCATGCTCATGGATTGGAACAATCAATATTGTTAAAATGTCCATACTACCCAAAGCAATCTACAGATTCAATGCAATCCCTGTCAAAGTACCAATGACATCCATCAACAGATGAATGGATAAAGAAATTGTGGTACTTATACCCAGTGGGATATTATATAGCCACAAAAAGAATGAAATCCTGCCATTTGCAACAACATGGATGGAACTGGAGAACATTATGTTAAGTGAAATAGGCCAAGCACAGAAAGACAGATCTCACATGTTCTCACTCATATGTGGGAGCTAAATATTAAAAACAATTGATCTCATGGAGACAGAGAGTACAATGATGGTTACCAGAGGCTGGGAAGGGTAGTGGGGAGGGGGGCAGTAAAGTGGAGATGGTTAATGGGTGCAAAAATATAGTTAGATAGTTAGCTAGAATGAGCAATATGTGATAGCACGACAAAGTGACTATAATCAATAAGTTAGGCTATACTTGAAAATAACTAAAAGAGTGAAATTGGAATGTTCTTGACACACAGAAATGACAAATGCCTGAGGTGATGGATACCCCAATTACCCTGATTTGATTAATTCACATTATATGCCTGTATCAAAACATCACATGTACCCTATAAAGATATACAACTATTATGTACCCATAATAATTAAAAAGAAAAAAAAAAAAGAAAAGGCACAGACATTTTCCCTCCAGGTGCTGGCCCTGGAAGCCTGACACCTTGCACCTGCAGTGCTGAAGCTCTAAAGGCAAACCTCGCAGCAGCGCCCTTAAAAAAAAAAATTGGAGAACATTTTCAGAATTAAAACATGCGTTACCAAGCATTGCTTCCGACTAGTTGATGATATTGGCTCCGCTGTCCCCCTCCTTTTCTTGATATTCATTGAGTTGTTGGAATTATTATGCAGAAGTGACAGGGGCTTATAAAAAGTGAAAAGAAATTAGCAAATGAGGGAAAATCACATGGGGGCTGATCCCACAACTAACTGGCAGGTAGAATGGAAATTGGATTTTAACAGGTACTTTTTCCAGCTTTGTCTTCCGAGGGAAGGGAAGGAGTTGCATGATTCAGGGGTACCAGGCATGTGAAAACGGGTATATGTACTTTGATGGGCAGGCAGGACGCCCTGGGTGTCTCACAGGGTCTAGGGGGCCCTCTGACCACGTGTGGCCCTAAACTAGAGAACACAGGTGACAGGTGTTGGGCAGGATGAGTCTATTTATCTGACAGGTGTAAAGAAGCCCTGACGGGTCACAGGCACCCAGGTGGTGGATCTGTCTGTCCTGGCCCCGGCATCTTAGAGCAGTGCCTGAACAAGGTAGGTCCTCAATATGGAATCAACATATGGGATTCCCTTCCATGTGGTTCTGGAGACCCTCCTTGGCTGGAGTCCGCCAACACTGTCCTGGTGCCGAACTTCCGGCAAACATTTTGCTAATCAAGCCAAAACCTTCAATTTTTTGGTCATCAGGAATTGTCCATCATTCACCTCTACTGAAAAACTTAAATCAGCAAACATTTCTGGTGCCTTTCCTTACAGGGTCCCGGTGCGGGGGTGGGGGTTGGTGGTCCTGATGGCACACAAATAAATGTGACCTGATCCCAGGCCTCGCACATGCTAGGGTGAGAAACCAGAGTCAGCTGAAGCAGATAGTGCTTTGAGGGGTCTGGGAAGGTGACATTTTAAGTAAGAATGTGTCAAAATTGATCTGGTGACAAGAGCCAGGTGACATGATGGATTACTTTTGATCTTTTTGTTGCATCTGTATAAGTTGCCTAGATCTTAATAATTTATAACCATCTACATTTCCTTTGTGTTGAAACTTGTGCACTGTTTTCTATTTTAGAAAGAAAATATATAGTCTCTAATCTTTTTTCTTTTTCCTGTACTTCTTTGTTTTCCTGTGACTGTCTCCAAAGTAGCAATTTTTTTTTTTTTGGTAGAGACGGGGTCTTGGTATGCTGCCCAGGCTGGTCTCAAACTCATAGCCTCAAGCGATCCTCCCCCCTCAGCCTCACCAGAGTGCTGGGATTACAGACGTGAGCCACCGCGCCCAGCTGAGGTAGGAATTCTTGACCTGGGCCCGTGTACTTGAGCCTAGGAAGTCTGTGAATTCCTCGGGAGCGTACATAAAGTGTGTGTGTGTATTTTTCTGGAAAAGGGATGTCACCATTTTTATCAGGTTTTCACAAAGACCTCCTGAAGGTTTTAGAAGCGTGTAAGCCTTTTTTACTTGCTCCCTGCTGGCCTGATGGTACGTGATTCACCCACACCCTGCAGAGATGCAATATATGTCTAAAGTGGTTTAACCATCATTGGGGTTGCTTGAAAAATTGTTTCTGACCAATTTAATGACAATGTCTCCAAGACACACTCCCCGACCGGGGATGACCCACACTTCAGCCAGCTTCCCTCGCCTCTGCCTGCAGCCCTCCACAGAGCAAGGGTGAGCAACAAAGGCTCTTCCCGGCCTTGGGGGGCCTTGCACCTGTGTAATCTCAGTTAAACCTTGGCTGTGGCCTAGCAGCGGTTCTCAGTAGACCACGAGCTGGCCCACCTTCGGATCTTATTAAAATGCAGACTGCTACTCAGCAAGTCTGGGCTGAGCCTGAGGGTCTGCATGTCTTACCTCCCAGGTGATGCTGCTGCAGCTGCTTCTGGACCTCAATTTGAGTACCAGTGCTCTAAAGTATTCTTGGAGAAATTCATTTGCTTGCTGAAGGGGAAAAAAGAAAAACCCCTCAGGCTTGGATATTTAGGTCATCTGAGGTAATGACCGCAGGCTTTTTATTTAATACTAATACCCTAAATAAAGACTTTACCTAAAGAACCCAGCTTAACTACTCACAGCATTTCAGCTCCTTAAGGCAGGGGCACTGCCTTGTAAGTGATGGACAGTTTAGATCCCAGGAGCAGCTGGGTGGAGACCAGAGAACGCAGCCCCTCCATTTCATTGCTTTTCTGATAAATTAAATGATTTAGAGCAGTCTGGGCACCTCAAGTGCTTGGCAGGGCCAGGCAGGCTGTGAATCAAGCTGGTGTAGGACACGGAGTGAGAAACCTGGGGCCAGGTGATGCTATGCTATTTATAGTCCCCCCAGAAATATACAAGTTCCAGTTACTTTGCCTCTGTCACATCCTGTATTTCTAATTTTAGCCATGCTAGTGGGTGTGTGGGGGTATCTCATTGATTTGTATTTCTCTGATAGCTAATGATGTTAAGCACCTTTTCCTGTGCTTGTTAGCTGTTTATTATATCTTTTGCTAAGTTTCTACTCAAATCTTTTGCCCATTTTTGTAGCTTGTTTGTCATGTTATTATTGAATCATCAGTATTCTTTGTATATTCTAGATACAGGGTTTTTGTCAGGTATATGTACTGTGAATATTTTCTCCCAATCTGTGGCTTGCCTTTTCATTTTCTTAATGGTGTCTTTTGAAGCACAGTTTTTAATTTTAATGAAGACCAATTTATCAATTTTTTTCTTCTCTTATACTTTGTTTTTTGTGTCCTATGTCTTATCTAAGAAATCCTTGTTCACTAAGGTCAAAGGTTTTCTCCTGTGTTTTCCTCTAGAATTTTTATCATTTTAGCTTTTACGTTTAGGTCTATGATCCATTTTGAATTAAGTTTTGTGTATGGGCTGAGGTAAGGTTTAATGCTAATTTTTTTCCCATATGCATATCTAGTTGCTCCAGCACCATTTGTTGAAATGATTACCCTCTCCCCATTGAATTGCTTTGGTACCTTTGTTAAAATTCAATTGGCTGTATTTGTGTGGTCTTTTTCTGCACTTTGAGTTCTGTACCGTTTATCTGTATATCCATCTTTATGCCAATTACCACAGTCTTGATTATTATATATTTATGGTGGGTACTGAAATTAAGTATTGTAAATCCTTCTACTTTGTTCTTCTTTTACAAAATGGTTTTGCCTATCCTAGGTCCTTTGCATTTCCATATAATTCTTAGACTCAGTTTCTCAGTTTCTACAAAATGCCTGCTGGGATTTTGATTAGACTGTATTGAATCTATAGATGAACTTGGGGGAAATCAGTGATTTGACAATACCGAGTCTTCCTATCCATGAATATTATATTTCATTTCCTAATTGTTGATGACACTTATGAATCTTTGATTCTAAATCCATTTCTTTGGAATTTGATTATGTGAGTTTCCCATGATTTTCAGTGGAAGGAAAGCTGAAATGATTGTGGTAATTGTATTCACCCACCTCCTTTAAATACTCTGTCCAAGCAAAAATCCCTGCTGTATGTGGGAATTGTGTTGGCATCTGCAGAATGCAGCAAGATGTGTTGCCTGTATAATCAAAGATCTCCCAGCTTGGAAAGAGAGGTGATGATTATTTTTCAACACCCTTAACAAATAACGGCAACCATACATATGATGTTGTAGAGACAAAAAGTAAATGTTTCTGCAGAGAAATTACAGTTGTACAGGATGCCCTGGTATCGCCTCATCAGATCAGTCTTTGAACCTCTCTAACCTTGGAAAATATCTGTTTAAATTGGTTCATTCCAGAGCCAGAACAAGATCAAGTTGGCAGCTATGAATAATAAAAAGTTTGTTCTTTCTTTTTTCTTTCCCTTTTTTTCTTTTCTTTTCTTTGTTTTTTTTTTTTTAGATAAGTTTTAAAAAGGTCAACCAGATTATCTGAGGCACATTAGCATGCAGAGTTGACAAGGGGTTGAGATACATAGCAGGAAACAGTAACAGAGAAAAAATTGCTATTTCTCTTAGCATGTAGCAGAGGACTCCCTCCTCCTCCTCAAGGTTGGTCATTATTATGAGTTATTTTGTATCATGACATATCTTTTTCTTTGCTTTTGTGTTGATATGTATTTGCCCATAGGAAATACAGTTAGTGTTTTGGGTGGGTGGGATTTTTCTCCCCACATACGGTATCATGTTTTACTTTTTTTTTTGAGGAGTCTTTTATTTTATTATTCTGCAAAGCTTTGGAGGTCCAGCCGTATTCCCTACGGCTGTAGCTCATTCCTTGTTTGCTGCATTCTAATCCACTAGGTGATTGTACCACTGTTTTAATAATTCCCCTACTGCTGGCCACCTAGGAGGTTTCCAGGGTTTCTTCATTATAAACAGTTTCTCTTGCATCTTTGCTCATGCCTCCCTGTACACACACGTGGAGGGATCTTGGACATACATACCAGGGCCCATTGCTTTCCTAAGACAATCCAACTTCTCTGTTGGACTTTACCAGCCTCAAGCAACAGTTCTGCAAATAATCTGCTTCCTGGTGGGTAAGCTGGCCATCGGTCCCACTGGGCTGCAGGAGTGATATTAGCTTTGTGTGGGGTTGGTTGGGAGAAGGCAGAAATAACCAGTCCCATACTTTGTGTGACAATGTGGTCAAGGTTTACCCAACTGCTTGAGACATGTGTTATGGGTTTGAGGGTACTGATATCAAACCAGACAAATTCCTTTGGTTCTTTTTAGTATTATGAGCTTGTAAGAAACAATATGTAAATGTCCAGAATTAGGTATGTTGGACATTTAGAGAAATTACATATGCATATGTTACCACTTTCTATAAAGTAGTGCAAGAATGTCACATGAATGATAGATGGCATACGTTTCTCAATGCAGGAAAGAATAATTTATTTTCTTTTATGTTTATTAATATTATATGATATTTTAAAAACTCAGACCTTTACTCATATTACCCAGGAAGTTATTTTGATAGATAGATAGATAGTGACCTTTTTCCAGACCTTGTATTTTTAGATGACTAGTATATAAATGACACTCGATCCTCTGAGTTGCAATTTTTTTAAACCAAAGCAAGAGTTTTGGTGAATTTATGCCTGCCCTTGGGCCATCTTCCACATGCATGCTCTAGCAGTAGATAACGTAGTTAAGGATGGGATATATGTTATGAAGTTTAAAGTGACTTTTAAAAAATGTCATCTCCTGTCATCAGGCACCAATTATCATCTCCCCGGCTTTTGGTGTGGGAGGTGATTATTCCTGGGGCTGTTCTTGGCAACTTGAAAAGATAAATGGGTGGAAGGAAATGAGAGCAAAGTGTGATGATGAATTTACTTACTGAGCCGCGCAGACCTTTTGCGGCTTTGCTTCAGTGCTGTGAAACTGTTAACGTGTATGGAAAACGCAGGTGTAAAAACGCTGAACATGAAATATGACCTTTTCCTTCTTCCTCGTTCCATTATGGACAAGTTAGAATTTCTTGATGGAAACATGAATAAGATTTTACTGGAAACGTTTTGTTGTTCTTTTTCATGGTTCTTAAAACGCTGTCGTTATGTCTTCTTGTGACACCTGCTCTCTCCGTAGCTCCTTGTGGGATGCCAGCTTATTGCCTGGAAGTCTGGAGGGTTTTTCTCTGGTGTTTACCTCTGTGTTTGCCAGTTGTTACAGTATATTAGTGAGTCTTATTTAATCCTATGCTGCCTTTAAAAATAACACAAGGAAAAACATTTAGAGAAAGTACAAATACTACAGCCAGACCTCATCTTATCTCAAATAAAAAGCACTAGTTCCATCCAGGTCAAAGCACCTGTAGAAATCCAGGGTGGTTTCTTTTTTCTTTTGAATTGAGTTGTTTGCTTTTTTGTTGTTTCTGCAAATGCTCTTTTGTAATCCCTGTCTCGCATCCCCCAGCCACCACCATTCTGCTTTCTGTCACTGTGTTATTATAGTTTGTGTATCCTAGAATTTTATATAAATAGAATCAGACGGTATGTGCTTATTTTTTCTTGGTGCCTTTCATTCAGCGTAATTATTCTGAGACTCATCTATATTGTACGTTTTTGTTTGCCAAGAATTCATTCCTTGTTGTTCCCCAGTGGTATGGACATTTGAGTTATTTCCAGTTTGGGGCTATTACAAATAAAACTACTGTGAACATTTGTGTATAACCTTTGAATGGACAAGTGTTTTCATTGCTTTTAGGCAGATGCATAAAAGTGGAATCCATGGAGCATGTGTTTATCTTTTTAAGAAATTGACAAACTGTTTTCCAAAGTGATTGTTCCATTTTACATTCCCACCAACAGTGTAGGAGAGTTCCAGTTCCTCTGCATCCTTGCCAACACTTGGTATGTTCAGTCTTTTTACTTTTAGTCATTCTAATAGGCGTGTAGTGGTATCTTATTGTGGTTTTAATTTGCATTTCTCTAATGACTAAGATGTTGAGCATTTTCCCCATATGTTTATTAGCTGTTCGTTTATCTTCTTTGGTGAAGTGTCTGTTCAAAGCCTTTATGCATTTTTATTGGGTTGGTTCTTTATTATTGAATTTTGAGAATTCTTGATATATTCTGGATATAAATTCTTTATCAGATATATGATTTCCAAATATTTTGTCCCAGTCTATGGCTCTTTTCAATCTGTTAACAGTGTCTTTTCAAGAGCAGAAGTTTTTTAAGTTTTGATAAAAATCCAATTTGTCGGTTTGTTCTTTTACGGATCTTTAAAAAATTATATCTAGAAATCTTTGCCTAACTCAAAGTCATAAAGGTGTTTTCCCTCTAGAAATTTTATAATTTCAGATTTTTATATTTAGGTCAATGATCCATTCAGAGTTAATTTTGTGTATGTTGTGAGTTATGGATTGAAGTTCACTTTTCGTTTGTTCCAGTGTCTTTTGTTGAAAAGACCATCCTTTCTCCACTGAATTGCCTTTGTGCCTTTGTCAAAAATAAGTTGACCATCTATGTGTGGGTCTCTTTTTGGACTCAATTTTGTCCCATTGATCTATTTGTCTATCTTTACGGTCTTAATTAATGTGACTTTATAATAAGTCTTGAAATCAGGTAGCATCAGTCTTCAACTTTCTCTTTTTGACTGTTCTAGTTCCTTAGTATTGCCATAGGAATTTTAGAATCTGGTAACGATTTCTACAAAAGCCTGCTGGCATTTCAATTGAGATTGCATTAGATCAAGTTGGGAAGAATTGAAATATTGACAATATTGAGTCTTCCAATCCATGTACATGATATGTCTCTTGATTTATTTAGGTCGTCTTTAATTTCTCTCAACAGTATTTTGTGGTTCAGATCTTTCACATCTTTTGTCAATTTATCCGCATATATTTCATATTTTTGATGCTATAGTAAATGATAGTGTTTTAAAACTTTCAATTCCTGATTGTTCCTGGCTAGTGGATAGATGTATAATCAGTTCTTGTATATTGATCTAATATTCTGTAGCCTTGCTAAACTCACTTATTAGTGGTTGTTTTGTACATTCCTTTGGATTTCTACATAGAAATCATATACCTGTGAATGACAGTTTACTTTTTTCCAGTGTGAATGCCAACTTGCTTTATTGACTGGAACTTCCAATAAAATGTTCAGAAATGTTGAGAGAGGACATTTTTGTCTTGTTTCTGATCTTAAGGAGAAAACATTCAGTCTTTCAATATTAAGTGTGATGTTTGCTGTGGGTTTGTTATGGATGCCTTTTATTAGATTGAGGAAGTTCCTTTCTGTTCCTACTTTGTTGAGGGATTTTAAAAAGTCAGGAATGAATGTTGGGTTTTTTCAAATGCTTTTCCTATGCATTGAGATGCTCATGGTTTTTGATTTTTTTAGTTCATTAATGTGATGAATTACATTGATTTTTTTCAAATGTTAAACCAACCCTGCATTTTTGGGATAAACCCCATTTAGTCAGGATGTATTAACCTTCACATTTGCTAAAAAGTTATTAAGGAATTTTGCATGTTCATGGGGAATATTGGTCAGTAATTTACTTTTCTAGTACTGTAATGTCTTTGTCTGGTTTTAGTATTAGGGTAATGTTGGCATCATAGAATAAGTTGGGAAGTATTCCCTTGTTTTCAGTTTTGTGGAAGAGTTTGGGTAGAACTGGTGTTATTCATCAGGAAAGTCATGTGGGTCTGGGCTTTTCCTTGTGAAAAGGTTTTACACTATTAGTTCAATTTCTTTCATGTATATAGGACTAATCAGGTTACCTGTTTCTTAAGTGAGCTTTCATGTTTTGTATCTTTCAAGGAAATTGTTTTCTTGAAACAATTGGAATTTTTGGACAAAGTTTTTCATAATATTGCTTTATTATCCATTTCATATTTGTAGAATCTGTAATAATGTCTCCTTTCTCATTCCTGATATTGGTAATTTGTGTCCTTTCTCTTTTTCTTCCTGATTTATCTGGTAGCAGTTTATCAACTTCCGTTGATTTTCTTCAGGAAACTGTTTTTAATTCCATTTTTTTTTCTGTTTTCTGTTTCATTGATTTCTTTTCTGACCTTTATTATTTCCTTTCTTCTACTTACTTTAGGTTTAATTTACTTTTCTTTTTCTTGTCTTTTTTTTTTAAGGTGGAAACTGAGGCCATTGAAGGGAGACTATTCTTATTTTCTAATATAGGCATTTTAGTGCTATAAATTTCCCTTCATGTACTGCATTAGCAGCATATCATACCTTTTGATATATTGTTTATATTTTTATTCAGTTAAAAATACTTTTTTATTTTCTGTTTTGAGTCATTCTTTGACGCATGGGTTACTCAGAAGTGTGCTATTTAGTTTCCAAATATTTAGGGATTTTCCAAGGATCTTTCTTTTATTCATTCTGAAATAATTCCATCTTGGTCAGAGAAGATATTTCATGTGACTTTAATACTTTAAAATGTGTTGAGACTTGTTTTATGTCCCAGGATATGGTCTTGATAAATGTTTCATGTACCTTTGAAAAGAATGCAGAGTCTGCTGTTATTGATTGAAGTGTTTTCTAAATGTCAGTAAGGTCAAATTAGTTGCTAGTATTGCTTAAACTTTATTTTTATCCTTAATGATTTTCTGTTGACTTGTTCTATCAATTACTGAGAAAGGGTATTGAAATCTTTGACTATAATTGTGGATTTTGCAATTTCTCCTTGAAGTTCTATAATTTTTTACTTTATGTATTTTAAATCTGTTAGGTGTATAAACATTTAGAATTCTTTTGTCTTCTTGACCAATTTATCATTATGAAATGACCTTCTATCTCTGATAATATCATTGGTAGGAAATCTCTGAAATTTTGTCTGGTATAAATATAGCCATTCCACTAATTTATTAGTATTAGCATTGTATACTTTTATAACCTATACCTGTGTGTTTATATTCAAAGTATGTTTCTTATAGGCAGCATCGAGTTAGGTTTTGCTTTTTTATCCATTCTGAAAATCTCTGCCTATTAATTATGCTATTTAGACCATTTACACTTAATGAGACCATCGATGTGGTTAGGTTTAAATTTATCATCTTGCTATTTATTTTCTATTTTTCTCATCTGTTTTTGTTCCCATTTCTTTCTTTGAATTAATTGAGTTTTTATGGTTCCATTTATCCCCTTGCTTGGCTTATTAGCTATAACTTTTGTTAGTTTACTGTTTTCTACAGAATTCATTATATACATCTTGTACTTATTACACAGTCTTCCGTTAAGTAATATTGTACCAATTCACACATAATATAAACACTTTATGATAGTATACGCCCGTTCCCTTCCCTGACCTTTATGCTGTTGTTGTCATGCATTTTACTTTTACACATGTTATAAACCTTTGTTTACAATAAAACATTGTTGTTATTTTTGTTTAAATTGCCAAGTATCTTTTAAGAAGATTTGAACACTAAGAAAAACTGTTATATACTTACCTATGTAGTTACCATTTCTGGTGTTCTTAATTTCTTTATGTAGATTCAGACTTCCATCTGGTGTCATTTTCCTTCTGTCTGAAGGAATTTCTTTAACGTTTCTTTTTGTAAGAGTCTACTGATGATTAATTCTTTCATCTTTCGTATAGCTGAGAAAGTCTTGCCTTTATTTTTGAAGATATTTTCACAGGGTATATTACTGTAGGTTGACTGCTTTCTTTTCTTTCAGTACTTTAAAGACGGTGTTCCACTGCCTTGTAGCTTGCATTGTTCCAACAAGAAATCTGCCATCATCCTTATCTTTGTTCCATTATACATAATGTGTTTTTCCCCCCTCTAGCTGTTTTTTTTCCCCCCTGTGGTAAAATACACATAACATAAAATTTGCTATCTTAACCATTTTTAAATGTACAGTTCAGTGGTATTAAGTGCGTTCATATTATTGTGCGGTCATCACCACTATCCATCGCCAGAACTCTTTTCATCTTGCAAATCTGGATGAACTCTATAACCATTAAACAAAAACTCTCCAGTCCTGCCCCCTTACCCCCTGGTAACCATCATTCTACTTTCTGTTTCTATGATTTTGACTACTTTACGAACCCCATGTAAGTGGACTCATAGTATTTGTCTTTTTGTGACTGTTTATTTTGCTTAGCATAATGTTCTCAAGGTTCAGCCACATTGGAGCATATGTCAGAATTTCCTTACTTTTTAAGGCTCCATAATATTCCATTGTCTGTATATAGCACATTTTGCTTATCCATTCATCAGTGGACACTGGGTTGTTTCTACCTTTTGGCTATTGTGACTATAGTATGCACACCTCTCTTTGAGGCCCAGCTTTCAGTTGTTTTGAGTATATACCCCAAAGTGGAATTGATGGGTCATATAGTAATTCTGTTTTTAATTTTATGGGGAACTTCTTTTCCACAGTAGGTGCACCATTTTACATCCCCATCAACAGTGCACAAGGGTTTTAATTTCTCCAAATCCTCACCAACATGTTATTTTCTATTTTGTTTTGTTTTGGGTTTTTGTTGTTGTTGTTGTTGATAGTAGCCATCTCAGTGGGTTTGAGTTGGGAATCTCATTGTGGTTTTCTATTTATATTTCCCTAGTGATTAGTGATGTTAAACATCCTGGGTTTTTTTGTCCATTCTGCCAGTCTGTATCTTTTGATTGAAGAGTTTAATCCATTTACATTTAGAGTAATTACTGATAGGGAAGGACTTACTATTGCCATTTTTTTGTTTTCTTATACCTTTTTTTGTCCCTCATTTCCTCCCTTACTGCTTTCCTTTGTGTTTACATGATTTTTTGTAGTGACATGTTTTGATTTGCTTCTCATTTCCTTTTATGAATATTCCAGACATTTTATTTGCGACAACTGTGAATTTTGCATATAACATATTAAAGTTAATATTCTATTTAAACTGATAACTTCACTTGCATACAAAAACCCTATTCCTTTTTGGCTCTGCCCCCCCTTTATGTTATTAATGTCACTAATTACATCTTTATTACTTATCCATTAATATAGATTTAATTATTTTTATGCTTTTGTCTTCTAAATCCTATCAAAGAATAAAAAGTGGAATTAAGATCCAAAATTACAACAACACAAGTTTTTATTTATCCATTTACTTACCTTTACCAGAGAACTTTATATTTCCACATTGCTTCAAGTTACTGCTTAGCATCTTTTCATTCCAACTTGAAGGACTCTCTTGAGCATTTCTGGCCGGGCAGGTCTACAAGTAATGAACTTCCTTGGCTTTTGTGTATCTGGGAATGTCTTAATTTCTCCCTTATTTTTGAAGGACATGTTGCCAGATATAAAATTTTCGGTTGTTATGGGTTTTTCCCCCCAGCTCTTTAAATATATAATTTCATTGCCTTCTGGCCTATAAGGTTTCTACTGAGAAACTTATAGGCTAGATCTCGTTAAGGATCCCTTGTATGTAACAAGTCACTTTTCTCTTCCTGCTTTCAAGATTTTTTTGTCTTTGACTTTACACAGTTTGATTATTATGTGTCTTGGTGTGGATGTCTTTGGGTTTATCCAAATATAAGAGTTTGTAGGACTCTTATATTTGTATATCCATGTCTTTCCCAAAATCTGGGAGGCTTTTAGCCATTATTTTGCCAAATAAACTCTCTGACTTTTTCTTTTCTCCCTCTGGGACTCCCATATGTGTATGTTGGTCTGCTTGATGGTGTCCCTTAAGTTCCTTACGCTCTTTTCAACTATCTTCATTCTTTTTTTCTTTTTGTTCCTCAGACTTGATAATTTCAAATGACCTGTCTTCAAATTCACTGATTTTTTTTTCCTTTTGTTTGCTTGAGTCTGCTGTTGAACTTCTATAGTGAAATCTTCAATTCAGTTATTGTATCTTTCAGCTCCAGAATTTGTTCGTTTCTTTCTTATAATTTCTATCTCTCTGTTGACATTCTCATTTTGTTCATGTATTGTTTTCCTGATCTCCTATAGTTCTTTTTTCCCTTTTAGATCTTTGAACATATTTAAGATGGTGGTTTTAAAATCTCTGTCAAATAAGTTCAAAGCCTGTGTTGCTTTTGGGTTGTTTTCTGGAGATTTACTTTCTTCCTTTGAATGGACCATGTTTTCCTGGTTTGGGGTTTTTTTTTTTTTTTTTTTTGGTGTGCCTTGTGACCTTTTTTTGTGAATTGGGCATCTGAATAAACAGTTACCTCTCACATTCTTTGTGGACTGGCTGTATGAAGGGGAAGACCTTCACTGATCAGCCTGATGTGAAGGCTTAAGGTCTTCTCAGGCCTTTTCTAAGTCCTTTGTCTTCCCTGGGCCTATACATGTGGGAACTGGGAATTATCCCAATTCCTCCATATACGCAGTTGCTTTTAAATGTCTTTTTTTCCTTAAGGTCTCACCTTTGCTTTTTCTTGGGATCTTAGATGTTCTATTGTATTCCTCTGCCTATAATCTTGCCCCTGGGTGCCCACAGGTCTGCAGTCCCCCTACAGCTCTCGTGCACAGTGCCTGCCACCCTTTTTAGTGACCTTCAAACTGATACCCAAACTATGCACTCTGAGTCAGGTGAGACAGAAAAAGTCCTTCCAGCAGTCCCCAGACGAGCCAGAATGTTACAAACAAGTTACATGCTTTTCCTCTGTCTCAAACCAGGAACTGGGAATTGGGCAGCTTCCTCCCAACAGTGCCACACTGGGGAGAGGTGAGTAAAGGGCAAGCAAAAGTGCCATGAAATTTTCTTCTGTTTTGAGTGTGGCTTTTCTTGTTTGCTGCAGATCCTTGACTGGTTTCTAGAGCTCCCATAAAATGGTTAATTATTCCTCATTGCTGAGAGAGGATTTTCCCGAGTATTTCTCTGAATGTCCCTTGTTTTATGAGTTTTTCAGTTTGGCTGGTGGAAACACTGTAGGAGTGGTGGGAACTTTCATCTCCAATTTTGGGGGGTGGTTCTTTCCCAGGCCATGGGTAGTGTCATTACATGCATGCATTTGTTAGTGCTCTGTTGAATACTCAAAGAGACCTTTGCAGATTTCCAGAGTGCTTGCTGTCTCCATGCAGTGCTCTCCTCTCCAGTATCGTGTGCTCTAAACTCAAGCTTTCTTGACCTCCTGGATTCATTGCTTTGATCATCAACTTAGGAGTCCATTGGCCTCAACCTGGCTTCCCTGGGCAAGAGTAGGGCTCATCTTGCTTGTTTCCTGTCTCTCAGAGACAACTCTCTCTTGTTACTTGATAATGTAGTATTGTCCAAACAGTTTCATATATTTTGTCCATTTTAGGTGATTTCAGGTGGGAAGATAAATCTGGTCCCTGTTACTCCATTTTGGTTGGAAACAGAAGTGTTCTGTTGTCATTGTTTTGAGTTACTAAGTTTTGGGATGGTTGTTTATGCAGCAATAACCAGAACAGAAGACAAGACTTGAGGGAACAAAAAGTTATTTTCATAATTAATGTGCTTAAAATAAATGAAGTTTACTGAGGGAATTAGATTTGTTTTGACAACTATATGGGTATTTCTTTATTTGTAACAGCTTCATTGAGATATGATTAGTTTATCATACAGTCACCACAATAAATGCAGACATGCCAGAAGAGATGCAACAGGACTTGGTGGAGTGCACTGCTCAGGTGCTGGACAAATAGAACATAGGAAGGGACATTGTGGCCCATGTCAAGGAGTCTGACAAGAAGTCCAGTCCTACCTGGCATTGTACTGTGGGGAGGAACTGCAGTAGTTACGTGACACATGAGGCCAAACACTTCATCTCTTTCCTCCTGGGCTACGTGGCATTCTTCTGTTCAAATCTGGTTGAAAATGTGGGCTGGGCCACACACCCAGGGATCCATCCAAACACAAGGACTGCAGCCTAAATTTCAAACACCAGAGACTGATGTCTTCAGCCCTGCTAAGGGAACACCTCGAGCTTTGAACCTTTATTGTGTTTTGTACAGGGCATTCTCTGGAGTAGTTTCTTGTGGTTTTAAACAATTAGCAAAACTTAGTTTTCATTTGTATTTTTTCTTTTTTTTTTTTTTTGAGACAGCATCTCGCTCTGTCACCCAGGCTGGAGTGCAGTGGCGTCATCACAGCTCACTGCAGCCTCCAACTCCGGGGCTCCAGCGATCCTCCTGCCTCAGCCTCCCGAGTAGCTGGGACTACAGGTGCCACCACCACGTCCGGCTGAGTTTTCTATCTTTTGTAGAGACGGGGTCTCACTATGTTGCTCAGGCTGGTCTTGAACTCCTGGCCTCAAGCGATCCTCCTGCCTCAGCCTCCCACAGCGTTAGGATTACAGGCGTGAGCCGCCGTGTGCGGCCCATTTGTATTTATCTCTTATACTCCTCTTACCCATGTTTTTTTTTCTCTCAAAAGCCTTTAAAAAATAAAAATCTGTTACAGGAAAAAAAAATTTCTCCAATTACATCTGACCTTGCCCAAGGGGTTTTCTCCCATGACGCCGTCCCTAGAACTCCCTGCTGCCACCCATGCTCGCTCCTCTCAACTCCTGGGGCACATTCTGTGCCCCTGGCGGCTTCATTTTGTCTCACACGAGTAGTTAAGGTCTATTTTCTCCTTGAGGGCAGGATTTATGTCTGTAACATAGGATACATTACGAATGTTTAACCCTTTTGAAGCATCATCTACAAACTGGCCTGTTGAGCCTGCTCTCTTGCTCCCTAAGTGTCATAGGTCATGAATGTTTTGTCATATTCAGGAAATCAGTTCTTTCTTCCTCCCCTTTCTATGGTTCTGCCTATTTTCTTAAATATTGATATAACAGTTAGCGGTCAATCAACTTTACTCATTATCATTTTGTTTCTTCAAAGCAAGGCAATAAGTATACTGTTCTCCTCAAAGCTATTTTAACCATCGGCTTTTGGTTTGAAATTAAATGTCATTTTACTAAAAGAATACTGAATTCTAAAGACCATTTGTATCATCTATAAAAATACCCCATGTCAATAGTTGTTTTTTAAACTTGGCTAAATTGAAGGATGGATTATCTGAGTCTTTTGGGAATTTTGTTGGTGGTGCATTAATTACAATCAGAGTCAGTTTTCATTGTTTATGTGTTTGTGTGCATGTGTATCCATCAACCCCACTAGGGAGAACTACGTGTTATCTAATGCTGTTCACTCAGTGTTTCCTTATGATTGTGGAAGAACATGACTTGTGTAAATCTTGACATGTTCAAGTTCAGCTAGTACATGTGAATTTCTATTTTGTATCTCATGGTACTGGACCGAGGCAGGGTAGCTCACTTTCTGTGTGCTCTATAAACCCACCTTGATGAGTTCATATGCTTTGCCTGGTGGCTTTCTGCTGTGAGTTGTGTTCTAAAGGAGGTGTCTCCTCCCAAATCCACCACCATTCCAAAGGCCAACAACAGCTTGACCGACCCATAGGGTATGATCTTTCCTTTTCATAGCAAGAATCATAGTACATCAAAACGTCTTTATTTGAGACACAAAAATGCAAAATTGCTGAGATATCAAACATTTCCCAATCAGCTACGATACTGCCACTATGTACAAAAGATCTGATGATAAATGTGCACACATATAAAAATACAGTATGCATTACCTATGTACAGTACATGTGCAAAATGTATGGCATTCAAACATGATATGGAATTGATTTCAGGGGTGCAAACAGCAAATACAAAGGCATCATGGTTTTTCTTTTAAAAAACAACATAAAGGCAATACATGAATGGACCCCCGATTGCCATAATTTTTTGTTTATTCAACGAGTGCTTCAACAAGCAGGGCTCTGTAGATTGGTATCTTTCTCCTTTTTTTCATAAAGTGAGATGCTAAGACATAATGTGACAATGAAAATAAAGAAGAGAAACACCTATCACGTTGCATTTCTATTGCAAGCAAGAAAAGAAGAAAGGAAAAAACTTTGTATTACTACTGAATATGTATTATTCTTAAACCAACAAAACAAGTCTATACTATTTTACATGAAAACAATAGAGAAATATCTACATCTTTGTGAAAATTATAACCTTAAATGGATAATACCTTTTTGGGACTGATTTTTGAGATCTCATTAGTCTCAAATTTTAAATAAAAAGTGCCTCCTTTTGGCAAATACTTGGCAATGCCTTTGGTTCCTTTAAAGCAAGTTTGCATTACTATTGGTTACTTGAAGTCAAGTACTTTTGGTAGATACTAAACCCTTTCCTAAATGCTTTTTCTTCCTACCAAATTAGCAAGATACCTTACAGCATGACGTAGAGAGGTAATTGTTACGAGTTTCGGTGATTCTATAAACTTTGTTAAAGCTTTGTCTTAGTAGTTGGCATAAAGCTCTGTTAAACACTATAGCTGTGTTAATATTTCCAAGAATGTGTTTTATTTGATTCCAGACAGCACCTTGTAGATCTGAGATTGCCATCTCGTCACAAAATTGCAACATTTTCCAATAATGACTCACAGAGCAATGTGTTTGTGTGGAGGGTAAGAGCTCTTCTGTAAACATGTGCAGCTTTTTGAGTTACAGGCCTTCAATGAAAGATTTCAGGTAGAAACTCTTTGTAATGATGTGTTTCCTCAGATGCCGTAAGAAAGGGTGAATGGGAAAAAACGTGGACCTGCCTATAGCCATGCAGACAGAATCACTTTACAAATACAAATGTAGCCCAGAAAGATTGTGGAACGAACAAGTTATTGAAGGTTTGAACCAGGAAAAAAAATTACATCTTAATTATTTTCCAGTTTTGACTGAAATTACTTCAAAAGATTAGTTGAAATGCAGTTAGGATGCTCTCCAAATATACATTTATGCACTTGTAAGCTATGTTTCTTGATGAAACTGACCTTCCAGTTAATGGCCTTTGTTAATTTTGGGCTAATTTTGTGGCCTCGAGGGCAGTGGGACAATTCAACATTTGTTTTTGCACTAATGGACAGTGAAAAATGAGGATTTATTTGTGAGTTTGGTTAAACTGACCTGTGTTGCTCTGCTGGTAGACAGTGAATAGCTATTCTCTTTAAATTTCTCTAAAAAGTCCCCAGCGGTGCCATGAGCTCCCCACTGACAGCCAGGTGCTTTACTCTGAGGCTGGCTGCCACGTAGCCACGGAAACAGCTGAGGATGCAACGTGGGCTTCTCCCAAATATTTTCAACCCTGCCAAAGTGCTTTACCACTTCTCTAAGGCCAAGTCCATTTGAGGACAGTAAAGGGACTGTCCCATTACTTGTGGGGACAGCTGTTTTGGCTGGTTTCAGCCTGGGAATTCTGAAAGGACTCTGAAGAAAGCTATGCTGCCTGGAATGATCTGGGGTTGAAGGTAGAGGAAGCCTGAGTCAGCTTTGGTGACAAAATGGGGAACATGCTCCTGAGACGTCCCTCAGTGTCCGTGGACTGCACAGTGCAGTGGCGCTATCCTATTACAATGACTTTGACTTCCAGACGCGGCAGCCTGGAGGCAGTACCAGTGCCATCGCCACTGTTCCTAAACAGCACTTACAAGCCCAAAAGTGTCAGTTACGTGGGGTCACAGAACCATGCAGTTTTTAAAAAGGAAATTTAAATAGGATCTCTTTAGTATTACAAAAATATTCATATGAAACAAACACAAATAGTATTTAAGCAAGAAATTCCATAAATTCAGAATTCATCTATATATAAGTAAGTGGCAAATACTATACAGTAGATTGCACATTTCAGGAAAAACGCTAGAACCTGAACCACTAACACTTCCTAAGAGGTTTCTTAGTAGATGCTTTGCTGAAATGTACAAGATGACCACATCCCCCTGGCCTTCCAAAGACTTTATAGAAGCTTCGGTATCGCTCTTCTTATTCATCCCACCAATAAGATGATCTGATATCTATATACAATAGAAAGGCAAGGTTGATACTACTGTGTTTCAAGAATATGCAGGGAAATAAGACGGGGAGTTAGTTATTTTCTTGGCAATATGATATTCTGCAGTATGATATACAACAGTACCACTGCTAAACTACACACATGCATATTGAAAATTCAATGGGCTGTTCTGACCTGTGCTTTAATGGCTGTGAAACTAACCTTAAACAACAACAATCTTCTTTAGTCAATACACACCCTTTCCCATTGCACTTTCCATCACATGCACTGAGTTAGGGCAAAGGGGCCTTGTTTACAGAGCATTGTCTTTGGTCACGTCACGTGTGTGAACACTGCGCGCATGTGTTCACGCTAACCTGGAACTACGCAGTGGAGATGCTGGAGAGCAGCACTCCTGTCACAGGTGCCCGGCTGGCGACGCAAACCAGGACAGGAGGGCCAAGCGGAACGGTGCGAGTGGCATAGCTCGTGGAGCTAAGAGCTAGAGGGACTCTCTGCCTTTTAAAAAATGAAATTCTGGTGTATGAAGATTTGAACACATATGTGAAGTGGGCACTTTAGCAATTCATAGTCAGAAGAGAGCAGGCTGATGAGATAGCAGTCTTTGCACTGCACCGTGTATTTTTGGAGAGCAACCTTCCCGTGGCATGTTTCAAACCCTATTTTAAAAAGCAATGAAGGGACCCCAGGGCTAGAAAACTATCTATGTACACAACTCAGGATTACGGAAATATAAAGTTATTCAACAAGAGTTAACAGCACTAGGTGTTCAGTTGCCTCCTATAGTCCCACTGATATTTGGTGCTCATTTCATAAGCCACTCAACTCTGAATGAAGAAGATGCTCAGAGCACAAGTAGGGACCAAATAAACCCCAGACAAAAACCCTCAGCAAAAAACTCATGGCCAAGACCTCCCATAAGAAAAGTTCCTTCCCAAGGAAATGGCCCGGCCCTGGGGACAGGCCCCCCTCAAGGGAACTGACATGAGGATCACGTCACATCTAGTGTGGTAAGCTCTCGCTGGGCTTGGTCGGATGATGGTGTTCTGGTTAACAGGGTTACTGTATCCCATGCATTGGTTTACCAATTTCTAAACACAAACTATTCACCATAGACTATGCTGAGCACAGTGGCCTCTGCCCTGAAGCATTCAGAAGGCATGTCATGCTGTCAGTGCCTTCAAGTCAGGAAGCGCCAAACAGCAGAGGGCTCCAGAGTGCTAACACCAGAAAAGCAGACTTTTCTTACATGTAGTAAAATGTATTAAAAAAAAATAAAATCTGAAATAAGATCAGTTCTTAGGCAATACACAAACCCAGAAATGATTCACAAATTCTTTCCAAACATTGGGTCAGGTTGCCTCCTGCATGTCACTATGGAACACTTACCATTTAATGACCTGGGGGAATAAGCCTGGCCCTAGGGTTTACACAGGGTGAGGTGGAGAGCACAATATTAGTGTTTAATAAAAACCTCCACACTCTTTTGGTAGATTTCAGTTTTTTGTTCAGTTATTTATATTTTGTCATTATACCTAAATGACTAGCTTGAAATAATCCTGTGACAGTTGGCATTTTAGAAAATTCTTAAACTACTTAACAAATATGTAATAACTTTTTTTCTATATTAAAAAAAGCTAATAAAACCTCCAGTTTTTTAATCTTAGGCTTGACAATATAGTGAGAGCTCAGGTAGGACATCCAGTTACAAGCCTGTAAAACGATAACCAGGGATTAGCGGCAGAAGAGAGACAGCCAGAGCTGGGACCTGGCAGCCCACCACACACATGGCACAGTCTGACCTGTCCTCGTTGTGGGAATGTCCTGGTAGATGACAGACCTTTCTTACCTTCCATCCTTCTAACTCACCAGCTCAGAAAGATATTTCATGCTAAAGCCTTTTTTTGGTTCTTTGAGATGGGTCTGGTTACCTGAAAGTTAGTCAGCAATTCTTTAAATACAGAAATAAACGTGGCTCAAGTATTCTAGAAATATTTGCGTCATTAAAAAAAGGACCATTGGATACCCATTTCCTTACCCCAACGTAGGCTGTACAAATCACTATGTCAGAGTGTACATACAAGTGCTTAATATATACATTAAAATCAATCTAATCAACCCAGAGGGTTGCAAATTTTCAGTGTTATCAATACACCTGGACTTTTTACAGTGGATTGTTTATGACAATATTTTGTAGACATCTTCTGGTTATGGTGAAAGACTTTCCATTTAAATTTAAATTTGGAAATATAAAGTAAGGTTCCAAAAATCACAAAATAAACTGCAACACAAAAAATTACATAGGTTTCTGAACGGAACCAAAAGTCTTCAGCTGGAAGCTGTCACTAAACTGGCCAGTGCTGTCCAATGCCCTTGACCCCTGCTGTGTCTTGGGCCTGGCTCAGGCCATCTCCAGGAAGTACTGAGTCCAGTGACCTCTGCCTCCCTCTCACCAGCCTTATCTTTTGAGCGGAGCTGTCTGCCTTCTGCTTGGGGTCTTCACGTGATCACAGAGGTTTAAATGTAGTTGATTACCAGAGAATCGTAGTGTCATTTTCCTGCACACATTACTGTTCTTTATGTTTTTATCTAAAGGTACTTTTCATTCTTTACTGAAGTTTGGAGAAATAGATGAGTCTTTGTCGGTGTGTTTTTCAGAAGGCCCTGTGCTATATTAAATTGTAGAAACTCACTGTAGAATTTCATTGCTGAATGCGACAAAATGTTTTCAAAACTTGGGTTCCAGGCTATGATCTTCTATCCATTCTTTCTGTGACAACATATTTTAATTGCAACAATGCAACTATGGATCTACCTCTAAAGACTGACCTTTTAGAATCTTCTTCATGTTCTTACAGCTCATGAACTCTGAGACAAGAAATCTGTGACATTAGTCCCATGGCAAAGGTAGGTCTTGTGGGTCTAGAAAGTCAGCAGAGAACATACTTGGTGCAGTGGCGCTGAGAGGAGTGAGTCCTGAAGATGTGTTGGGCATGGTAATGTCTAACCACTCCATGTTGTCCAAGTTTGAGTCTGAAAGGTCCAGAGACAGACAGGGAGTACCTGTAGCAAACTGGGTCTCGGAAGTCTCCATGGGTGAGTGTGAATGGTCCAGTACACTCGAGTGACTCAGCAGATCATTCTGGAGATCCTCAATCAGCGAGAAGGGCTCTCTGTCTTCACTGCTGCTTTGGAGTGGAGCAATTTCATTGGCTGAAGGTAAAGTTCCATCCAAGAAAGCTTCTAGTTGGTTCTCTAAGCTGGCAGATAAACTGCTCATAGGTTCTAAGGATATAGGTGGTGCCATTTGGACTTGGGGTGGTGGCCGGGACACCACTGTATTGACTGGCATTGTGGTGATGCTGGCTGTCACTGGTCTCATTTTGGAAATGGGAGAAGGCTCTTCTTTTATAGGGAGGGATATCTCTGTGCAAAATAATTGAAGTAATTAGTAACTAAAGATTTACTACTATTTTAAAATTTTTATTAATTACTAGGACAGTTACTTTGCTATTTTGCGATTCCTTCTACACACGTCCGTCTTAAAGGTAGTAAGAGAATGCTATTGGTCAGGTACAATCCTTGATAACCTTTAGGATGATGGATTATTTTAGTTAAATAGATAAGCACATACGATTATTACATTCTGATACGTTTTCAATTCTTTTCAGTAAGACTGAGCATTAAAAGCAGTTATATCCTACTAGATAAGAATCAATGATTTTAGCTTATTTTATCTTTGGGTCCTTATTCTCAGTCACTTAAAGCTTTAAGATAGGGCTCATATCTTATCCCATACCATGAATCTGTTACTACACCAGTGTGATACCCTTGTAGTGAACATCAAAATGCATATCCCGAGTTTGTACAGAGACATGAAGTCTATTCTTGGTATTATGAAAGATCTAATTACATTCCTTTTTTATCATGATAGTTGGACTGTGTGCCCAATTTGGCCATACACGTTCTGTATAAAGTTGTGAAAAGCTACAATGCCGTCTTATTTCATTTCTGTGTTAAAAAAATAACACATGGCTCCTTTGACCTTTTTCTTTAAGATGAGGTGGATTACCTGCTTATTTTTCTCACTTTTTTGTCTTGTTTTCCAAGTGTATATAAAATCTTGAGGATTTGGTAAATGTGTTAATAAGCACTAATTATGTGTTATTCCTTGCCAGATCAAGTAGCAGCAAATTAATGGACCATCTGCTATAGATACCAGTGTTTACTTAACTACATATATTTGAATAAAGTATCTTTTTTTACTTTTATGAGGATATGATTGGTTTCATTTATATGTAGATACAGTAGGGAAAATAGATTTAATTAACAACAGCCTTTAATGCTCAGTGATAAGAATGCATAAGTAGGTGAGAGAGAGAACTTATGATTTGATTCCTATAAATGAATTGTCAACTGTATGCATTGTGTTTTTGGATGGTTTACATTACTTTTCATTATCTGCAGTCCTCTCTAGAATTGTTTTGAAAGCTTTCAGTGCAATTTAAATAACTAGTCTTATAATCAACTATTTAAATCTTGGCTCCCATTATTACTGGTATTGGTACCCAGTAAGATGAAATAATACACTTACTAGATACTTTGTTATAACATAAGTCATCCCTTTTAGAAAACAACTCAAAATTGTTTGATAACTTTGTCACTTTTAATTTCCAAGTTTGGTCTGTAAAAATTATTTTTACTGATCATTTAAAAAGACAAGCCTGGGTAATGTAGCAAGACCCCGTCTCTACACAACAAATAAAAAGAAATTAGCCGAGTGTGGTGGCGTGTGCCCATAGTTTCAGCTACTTGGGAGGCTGAGGCCAGAGGATGGCTTGAGCCTAGGAGTTCGAGGTTGCAGTGAGCTATGATCATGCCACTGTACTCCAGCCTGGGAGACAGAGCAAGACCTTGTCTCAAAAAAAAGAAGTCTTTTTATCTTTACCAGATTTGGCAAAAACTTTTTTTCTTTTTAAATCTTAAAATCAGGGCATGGAATGTCTGTTTTAAAAATTTGTGTAGTTTAGATAGAACATGAGCTTAAATTATTTGCAAGGCCAATATAGTTCTTAGCAAAAAATACTATTTGCACATGCAGAAGTATAATCAGATATCTAGAATTCCATATGTCAAACATTATGAACAAAACATCAACTTCAATATCAAATAGTACCTACTATGAATGGAGAAATTCTGATCACTATTTAAAAATTCAAATAAAACTTTCATCGGGGTAATTTAAGAATACTTTAAAATTTTCCTAAATAGTATTTGAATTTTTTAAAATACTGATTTTATACTTATTTCTAAAGATATGTAAGCTGAGGCAGAGATATTCTTGAGGTTTTTGTGATTAATGTCCCTATTTAAGATGATATATTGTAAATCAAAGATTTCATATTATATATAGAAAGTGATTTGGCATTGCCTTTAAATTTTAATAAAGTCACTGGAGTCCAAGCCAAGTAACTTGGTTGTCATAAAATTAATGCAGGGTTGGAATGTTTTCATTCCATTACAATGACTGATACACATGGGACAAGTTTTGAAGTTTTTCAACATGGAATTTAAATCTGGTTATACTTTGCTATTTGGAGATGGTCTTTTTCAGCAGGCATCTATCTATGGATAAATCTAACATTATATTACTGTTTTAAGCTGAATCAATGGCTTTTACTCTGTTTATAGTAAGTTGTTTTAATGGCCTAAATTTAACAGATTTTAAAACAGTAAATTCAGTTATAATTAAAAGAATATGTTTCTCAGTCTCTAAAGATAAGATATGAGCTCTACAGAAAAACTTTCACATACTTGTGTTAAGAGATGACTTCCTGTGGGGGTCTGATGTGACTTTTGACTTACCTCCACTCTTAATGAGGATATCAAAGAGATCGTCCATCTGCTGACTGTGTGCATTGGAAATCTACAGTGAAAGAGAATACAAATTAGCTTTCTTTTATACAAACCTGGAAGCATTATACAATTGGAAGGACTAAGGGACTTTATAGAACATCTAGTTCTAATCTATCATTTGATAAATTTTGAAAACAGGTCACCTGAGAAGTTAAGCCATTCACCCCGCCCCCCAATGTGTTACAGCTGGTTAGATGACAGAGCAAGAATGGGGCTGGTATCCAGCTCAGCTGACTTCTACACTTCCCTTATTTTCTATTACTGAATTGCATTTTGAGAGGCCTCTAATATTTTTAAGTGTCTTTATTCATTTGTGTTTAGGTAGAAATTTGTATGTATAAAGGTGATCACACTATACTTTTCAGCTTTATTGAGATTTATCTGACATACAGTAAGCTGCACTTATGTGAAGTATACAATTTGGTATGTTTTGAGGTATGTACACATCCATGAAACCATCAACAAAATCAAGATAATGAACGTACCTGTCACCCCTAAAGTTTCCTCTTGCCCTTTGATAATACTTTCCTCGTCCCCAGGCAACCTACTCATCTGCTTTCATTCACTATAGATCAGTTTTACATAAATGGATTCATACAGTGTGTGTTGTTTGGGGGGGGGTGGTTTCTCTCACTCCAGGTAATTCTTTTGAGATTTATCCATGTTGCACTGTATACCTTAGGAACAGTTCATTCCTTTTTATTGCTGAATAGTATTCCACTGTATGGAAATATGACAGTTTATTCATTCACCTTTTTTTAAACATTTTTTTATTTTTAAGAGACGGGGTATTACTCTGTCACCCAGGCTGGAGTGCAGTGGTGTCATCATAGCTCACTGTAACCTCAAACTCCTATGCTCAGGTGATCCTCCTGCCTCAGTCTCCCCAGTTGCTGGCACTACACAGGCGTGTGACACCATGCTTGGCTAGTTTTTTTTTTTTTTTTTTTTTTGAGGTAGGGTCTCATTTTGTCACTCATGCTGGAGTGGAGTGCAGTGGCATGATCATAGCTCACTGCAGTCTCAAACTCCTGGGCTCAAGTGATCCTCCCGCTATGGCCTCCGAGTGTAGCTGGGACTACAGGTGTATGCCACCATGGCTAGTTTTTTTTTTTTTTTGGTGGAGATGGGATCTTGCTATGTTGCCCAGGCTGGTCTCGAACTCCTGGCCTCAAGCAATCCTCCTGCCTTGGTCTCCCAAAGTGCTGGGATTACAGGCGTGAGCCACCACCTTGCCTGGCCCTTCATTCACTTGTTGATGGACATTTGGGTTTCTAGTTTTGGCTATTATAAAAAAACAGTTGCTGTGAACTTTTGTGTACAAATCTTTATATAGACATGCTTTCTTTTCTCTTGGGTAAGTACCTAGGAGTGGAATGACTGGATCCCAGGGCAGTTATATGTTTAACTCTTTAAGGAACAGCAAATTGTTTTCCAAAGCGATCATACCATTTTATATTCCCCCCAGCAGTATACAGTATAAGATTTCTAGTTGTTTTACATTCTCACCAACACTTCATATTGTCAGTCTTTTTAATTTTAGATATGTGATGGTATTGCATTATGGTTTTAATTTGCATTCCCTTAATGACTAATGATGTTGAGCATCTTTTCATGTACTTATTTGCCATCTGTTTATCATCTTTAGGGGGAATGTCTGTTCAAATCTTTTCACTACTGCAGATTTCTTATGCTTACTATATGCATGGTATATCTTTTTCTAACCATTTACTTTCAACCTGTGTCTTTGTATTTAAAATATGCCTCTTGTAGATGCATGCATTAGTTATCTATTGCTGCATTACAAATTATTCTAAAGTCTAGTGGTTTAAAATTTATGATGTCCCAGTTTCTGTGGGTCAGGAATTTAGGAATGGTTTCAATGGGTGGCTCTGGCTTGGGGTCTTTCATGAGGTTACAGTCAAGACATTGGCTGGAGAATGTCCTTGTAAAGATGGCTCATTCACACAACTGGCAGTTGATGGCAGGCCTCAGTTCCCCTCACATAAGCCTCTTCAGATGGCTGCTGGAGTGTCCACCTGGCATTACAGCTGGCTTTCCCAGGGTGAGCAATCCGAGGGAGAGCAAGGCAGAAGGGGTGTACCTTTTATGACCTAGTCTCTGAAGTCACACACCATCCTGTCTGCCAATTCTGTTTGTTAGAAGCAAGTCACTAAGCCCAACCCAGGGAGGATTGTCAAAGAATTTGCAGACGTATCTTAAAACTGCCATACTGCATATAGTTGAGCCTGGCTTTTTTTTTTTTTTTTAATCCTGACAATTTCTGCATTTTAATTGTTTGTTCCACTAGTATGTATTGTAATTACTGACATGGTTAAGATTGGGTTTACCATTTTGTTATTTGTTTTCTAGTCATCCTATCTGTTTTTTTGTGACCCTGTTCTTCTTTCTTGCCCTTAAAAAAATAGGATATTTTTGTATCCTAACAATTTTTCTCTTGTTTTTTAAAAAAACTATACTTTGTTGTATTTCTTTAGTTGTTACTGTAGATATGCAATACACATCCTTAACTTTTCGTAGGCTAATTCAACTTAATGTACTATTGCATAAAAAATAGAGATCCTGCAACCATATAGATTCATTTACTTACTTCCCCATCCTTTACCAATTATTGTAAGTATTATATTTATACACGTTATAAACCCGTCAAAACAATGTTATCTTTGGTGATGAATTATCTCGATTTTTCTTTATCTGAAAGTATCTTTAGTTCACTTTCATTCTTAAAGGATAGTTTTTCAGTTTTTCCTTGGTTTTTGATGAAAAGTTGACATTAATCAAATAATTGTTTGCCCTGTGTGTAATGTGTTGCTTTTGTCTTGATGCTTTCAAGATTTTGTCTTTAACTTTGACTTTTAATAATTTGAGTATGATGTGACTAGGCCTTCTATTTATCCAGCTTGGTGTTCACTGAGCATCTCAAAGCTATAAATTTGTCTTTCATTATATTTGTGAACATTTTGGCCATTATTTCTTCAAATATTTATCCACCCATTCTTTCTCTCCTCTCCTGGGACTTCTGTCCTACCTAAGCTAGACTGCTTGATATTATGCAGCAGGGCTTGGAGGCTCTGCTCACTTTTTAAAAAACCTATTTTCCCCCTCTCTGTTACGGAGATTGGACAAGTTCCACTGATCTGTCTTTAGGTTCGCTGACTTTATTTCTTTTGCCATCTCCATTCTGCCAAGTTCATTGATAACTTTTTTTTTTCATTTCAGATACTGCATTATTTTTAGTTCTAGAGAAGATTTCTATTTAGTTCTTTTAAAAAGTCATTTCTACATCTGTTTAGAATCCTTATCTTTTCATTTATTAAAAACATATTTTCTTTTACATCATTGAGGACAGTTGTAATAGTTGCTTTAAAATTCTTGTCTGCAAATTCTAACATCTAGATCAGCTCAGGATTGGGCTCAGCGGATTCCTTTTTCCTTTCAGAACAGGTTACGTTTTCCTGATTCTTTGTATATGTTGTATGTTATGAATGGATGTCATGGTTGTTAAATAGTGGAGACTGTGGATTCTGCTGTTTTTCTCAGCTGAATGGCTTCTTCCATTTCAGCAAGCTATTAACTTGGTTGCATATAACTTGGAAATGTTTTTTGGGCAGAGGCTCCAATCTCACTTCAG
Source organism: Daubentonia madagascariensis (assembly GCA_023783475.1). Classification (NCBI taxonomy): domain Eukaryota; kingdom Metazoa; phylum Chordata; class Mammalia; order Primates; family Daubentoniidae; genus Daubentonia; species Daubentonia madagascariensis. Next base: position 9,114,353 of record JAKFHU010002332.1, on the reverse strand, counting down.
GTCTTTGTCTTCAGCTGAGCAGCCATGAGTCTGTTCCACGCCCATAGGCTTAGGGGTCAGCCAGAGATGTGGGCAGACAGAAATTGGGGATCTCTTCTCTGGCTATTTTCCTTTGGTTATTCTCAACTCAGTCTTCTGGTTTCCCAGGCCATAAAGATGATGGTTTTCCCACCAGTAACCCTGCCACTTAGCTTGACCCCAGAGTCAAAGTAGCAAAAAGAGGGAACTCATGCCACAGAACCCTCCTCCACTGAGTGTGGATTCCCCACCAGAATACGACTGCTTCTAATTACTCTTCAGTGACTTCATGTAGTTGCTTTTTTGTGTTATAACCAAGATTTATAGCTGTTATCTGTGGAAAGATTGAACCGGTAGGGCCTACTTAGCCACTAGTGGAATTGGAAGTCTGAGTAAATATATTAAATAACCAAAAAAACCTCAGAATTCCTGGAGTTTGGTGCTCAATGGCATATGAAGAGGTACTACAGGCAGTTACTCATTTGAATACCAAAAACTGATATAGAACTTGGCTCCCTCAGTCTATAAACATGAACCTAGAGACCTTAAGTACTAGGGATTCCAATCAGCTATCTTAGGTTAAAGTGGAAGATTTTTCTTTTTTTTTTGTTGTTACATAAATCAAGTAAGCAGTACATATTAACCTACACATGAGAACCAGGTTTGGAAGGATGACCGCTACCTTTTAATTTTCTTAAAAACTGCAGTTAAGCTCTTGGAAATTCACTTCATCTGTGCTCCCCTGTGAAGAGAATAGATGTCACTTCTGAAGGGACCTTGGGGGAGGATAGTTTAGTCCAGTACCATTTGTTTAAGCCTATTTCTGAAATTTGGCTTTTCCCTCACAGATAAGGGCCCTTGCTGAGTCTGGAGCTGGAGGAACATTTTACAACTAGAAAGTTATCTTCCTTCGGCACTAAGTGAATACAAAGAAGCACGTATTCCCCAGAGAGGCAGTCCCCCGTGGGCCCTGAGTGTCCCTGTGTGTCCTTTGTGAGGGTGCCACACTGTACTGTCACTGGTGCTGAGCAGCTTCTGTGGATGCTCACTGAGGCAACTGCAGCATGACTGTGTGTGCTCCTTGGTTGCGGGGGCTGGCTTGTTTGCTGCTTGCTGCAAAAAGTGCTGAGCCCTCAGGCTCATGTTCCTTAAGTGCAGCATGACCCCCTGCATGCACAGCCGCCATTTGGCCCCAGCGAGTCACCCCATGGAATGCAGGAGCAGGGGGAACTGGCAGAACTATGCTGATGCTCCTGCTGGTTGCTGTGGGTAGCAAGCAGTTTTGCTCAGATGTGTTATGTCTTGTTGTCTACCTTTACTACCTATGGAGTGGTATCAGGTCCACTCCTTGCAACCTCTATGAGGCTGGGGTTCTTCCTTGAAAGTAAGTTTAGTTTTAAGCTTTGAAAACCTTTAGAGAGGCAGGGATATTAGGAAGAGTATTTAGGGTACTGGTTGGGCACCCATCATGGGCCATATACTTTTACAAATAGGAACCCTAACTTTTCTCATCCTTTGGGATAGCTGTGGCTACTCCTACTTTATCAGTGAGAAAAGGAAGACTCAGGAGAGGTAAGTGCTTCACTTGAGACCACATGGTCACCAGGTGGGCATTATGTGTGGTAAAGCCAGGAGAATTTCAAGTCTCCAAATTTCAAGTTACCTCCAAAGTGCATTTGCTCAGTATATAAGTAGTCACTTGCATGGGCTGACCTGCTGGGGGAGGAGGGTGCTAAGACCTAGAAAGAGATGAAGCAGGACAAGTGGATTTAGGTGCTGGGCAGCCTTGAATGTCAGCCAGGTGGTGGAGTGTCAGTTTGATGTTGGCCTGACAAATGGTGGCTTTAGAAAAGAGGGACCTGTATAAAATATGTGCCCTGGTGAAAATCACAACTATCCCTAACATGACTGATCCCCTTATCCCAAAGGAAAAGTTAAAAGACAAACCCTGAATTTCTGAATAAGTAGAAACTGTAGGTTATACTGCTGCTGGAAGTTGTTTGGGATTCTTCATAATGAATGACGTTTTGATTTTAAATAACCATGTAAAGTACAAGGCTCCTAGCCATAATTTTTGTGTTCCTATTGAGGCAAGTCAGTCTTAGACAAAGGATTCAGCATAGGGCTGGTCCAGATTTGGGGATGGCACAGCCTTACAAACCGTGACCACTGTCCTCACTTACCTCTGGAAGGGAGGCCTGTGCACTGCGCGTCTGCTTGATGGCCTCCTCGTAGCGGGGAGGGTCTTTTGTCTTGGTGACTGGGCTCCCAAACAGAGAGTGCTGAACAACAAATTGTTGAGGTGGAGGGGGCGAACTAGGCTGTATCAAACAGAGGAGGAGCGCACATTAGCTCTTGGCAATAAGCTTTCTTCTGCCCTGGCCAGACTCAGCTCTGCTGTTCTTCACATGGCAGCCAAGTCATGGAATTCATAAGCAGATGCTTTTAAGCACCTGTGAGGCTGGTAGCACTGTGGGCCACCTCAAGGGGGAAGGATTGTCTTCACTGTGACAACAGGTAAGCTCCTCCCTAACAAGCCAGCATCACTGGATTTTCAACAATTTCGTTCCATTAGTACTGATACTCGGCCATTCCAAGCCCCAAGCAGTAGGCTTTGGCATGATTTTATACTGGTAAGTACTTTTATTGCTACACAGTCATCACAAGCTTACCTTGCCGGGGGTGTTAGGTCCGTTTTGCAGGGATGGAAGTGGAGCACTTCTGGACTGAAGGACGCTGCTGGCGGCCTTAGTAATAAAGGGCTGCTGGACCGCGGGAGCAGGTGGTCTCTGATATGGAAGAACCGTATTTGATGATGTTGAGTTTGCGAAAACCTGTAATGAATAAATGTTTCTCCATCAATTTGTTCTTCAGCTCTTCCTAATAAAGTAAAGAAAACCACGTTTTAGAGCAGCGGTCAGCAAATTTTTTTTCTGTAACGGGCCACAAAGAGGTTAAGGTTAAGGCCTTATGGTCTCCCTTGTGACCACTCACCTCTGTCACTGCAGCAGGAAAGCAGCCACAGGCGATGTGCAAATAAACAGGTGTGGCTGTGCCAACACAGTTTTATCTACAAACATAGGCATAGGTCAGATTTGGCCCACAGGCTGTGGTTTGCCTACTCCCATTTTCCAGCATACGTGGTCCCTTTACTCAGTAACTTGCCTTTGATGGCAGTGCAGACAGTGCTTTGTGGGAAAATGGTGTTTGCTCTTTATAATTTTCCTCTTAAATGATAGCTGAGTTTCTTATATTCCTCACTAGTATGATCCATCTCTCTCACACCTTTAATGGTCATGAGTCAGCTAATAATCCCACCTGTCTACTCAACCTTGCTCCCAAGTGTCAAAGCCACATTTACATCATCTTCCTGGACATCTCAAATTTAATACATTCCAAACTGAACTTTCTTCTTTCCTCCCACTACCCCAGCCTCTGAGGGAAAATAATTCTTGGTTCTGCATTTTTTTTTTTTTTTTTACATTTAGGTAAATGGAACCATCAGTCAACTCTGCTTTCTCCCCTCAGTACACACACGTCTCAGAAATGCCTCTTGAATCAGGCCTCTATTCTCTGCAATCCTGATCCAGGTTCTCACCATCCATCCCTGAAATTCTCCTGCAGCCTCCTAGCCGAGCCTCCCTGCCTGTCGACCCACTGCTACAATTACATTCTTAAAGCACAAACCTGATCGGGCCCCTGCAACACTCATTGGCTCTCCTGCCTTTGGGGTAAGATCCTAATCTTTGGCGTGTGAACCTCCTTCCTAGCTGGCTTCTTTTCCACCCTACCCATGCTGTGGCCAAGGTCAGTTTTCTAGTTTCTTGAAAATTTCTTTAAATACATGCAAGACCCCATTTAACACGTGTCCCCTTCTGAGAAGCTATTTTCAGGTCTATCAGGCAGAGGTGAGAATTTCTTCCTGGGAATTCCAAAATGTTCTGTTTAGCACCCTAATCAAGAGCCATACACATTTTAGGACCTTTTACAAATATATGGCCATATTGCTGATATTGTAACTGCATTTCACAGAACTTGGTTTGCTCATAAAAATACTTAATATACTTTATATCACTAATATTCTGAAAAACCTCTCCCCCATATTTTTATTATAAACATAAATATTTCTTAAGTGTGAAAGTATATGTGTATATACTCCAAACAGTATGACCTCTCTGGGTGATGAGTTCTGTAAACATACTCTTGTTTGAAGAAAATGAATTTCCTTATATTTGGTAAAAAATTACTTCCTTTAAACTAGAAGTAATGATTCCTAATTCTAGTATATTGAAACTTAGTGAAAAACCCCTCACTTATCCTGTCTATGTATTATTTTTCTCTTTCCTTCCCACAACAAAACTGTCTTTACATTTGAATGTTTACTAAGCTTACAACTACACTAAATTGGTATTTTCAACTTTACTAAACTCAGTAACATGTAACTGTAATTCCTTTCTCACTGCATGTCTCAGGGGGGATTCTGAAACAGCACGTATGTCAACGTGACTGGTGCTGACCTAGGAGGTCGCTGCCGTCTGTTCTTAAAGTTGTTTTAGCCCAGACAGTTCACACTACCCTAAGGCAGATCAACAGGTACACCTAAGTATCTAGGTTCTCTATGCTGAAGATTAAAACTTTAGGATTAATACTTTTCAAGGTTTAAAATAGTTAAGAACTATTTTTGAGGCCTAAGATTTTTTGGCACAGAGATGTGTACACAGCTCCACCTACTGGATAAGAGGGAATTTTGGTAACTTTGGGAGTGATTTAACATTGTAATTTTTTTGGGAGGAACCTGTGTGAGGACACTGAGTCCTAGACTAAAACTTTCATCTTAAAGATGAGGTAACTGACACTCAGAGGAAATAAGTGAATTTACTTTCAATGAGGCCAAACACCTACGAAGTGGTGAACTGGAATTGATAAGCCCTTCTGGCTCTTAATCTGAGAGATGGCAAATTCTTACAAATACATGTGAAGATCTTACTCAAGATAACGATTGTAGAAGTATCTTTTTCATCTTCAAATATCTTTTCCTAGGGAACAGCATATTTTTTCCCCTACAGTATGTTTAATTTGAAAAGAAATTTATTTTAAAACTCAGTAAATTCAATGTATGAGAACAACAACAACAAACTTTTGAGACTTGAGAAAGGGGTTAACAACCGTTCAAGCAAGCTATCTTGCAGTAATGAAGAGCTCGTTCTCCATCCCAAGTAACTGGATAATCTGCAGCCAAATGGCATCTAACCTAAGGCTTATTCTATGGGAGATGGATCACAGAAAAGAATAAACAGGAGCTTCCCAAGGACTAGGCTTTTACGAAGATGCTCGTTGAATGGATCATTGGATGACAGTAGATATCAGCAACAGTTTATCGCTCATTAGCATTCACAAACCTTTCTGACTTGTTGAGGCTGACTGAGAACATGCTGTGTGAAAGTGTCTTGTTTCTGAGGTACATTTGGGGCCAAGCCTGAGGACAAGGCAGCAGTTGGTATTTGTGCAGCAGTTGCTATCTGAGGCTGAGTCTGGATTCCTGCTTGTGGTGGAGTCTAGGGAGGAGAATTAAAAAAAATCAATTTAATTGTCAGAATCAAAGAATCAAGAGTTTAGATGTAAACTAACTGTTCACTGAGGAATCATATCTAAAGTGAAATAAGACAAAGTATGCGGATACACATTTCAACTAATCTGCACATAAATCTGAACCTTAACAATTCTAACCAGAGACTGAAACACCAGACCAGTTATTTTCATGCTCCTATCATTTCTTAAGTAGCTAAGATTTTCATTTGAAAATTTTGAGAAAATAGGAAACTGAAATAGTAGGAACTTACAGCAGCTCTAAACATAATAAACCAGGTATTGTAATACTTTTAATAGCAACAAGGATATTTGTGAGACCTAAGCGTCCAAATTCCTGCTTTTAAGCTGTATGTGCACTCGCTGGGGAGAGCCAGCAATGTGCCAAGGCACACCCAGGCCCAAGGATAAAACACAGTTCTTGTTCCTACAACAGCAACGAAAGATTTGGACCCCCAAAAATAGTTGTTTTAAAGATATATTTCACAGAGACCCTAAAGATAAAATGGGAATTAAAATTTTTTGTATATGCTAAAGGGCCTCTGAGCCATGCCTCTAACCCCAGGGGTACAAGATTATTCCTTTCTGCTGTTGTAGGTATTTGGGTATTTGAGGTTGAGGAGCACTGGCCCAAATGGTTTCTTGTTTACTCGTGGTCCACATTTGGTTAAAACCTACTAAAATCACATTACATGAAAGCAGCTTAAGGTAAACACATAGTTCTACAGGCACAAAAGGGAATTTCATGCTCCTCAGTGTTTCATCATCTCTTTCAATAACATCCTCACTCTTAAATTTGTGGTCACATTTTCCTTAGTTTCAGCATCTTTGTGTTAACAGTGCTTTTCAAGAACTAAATTTGGGAGGCAGGATACAAGAATGAGTCTAAGAGTGAAAGCTCTGGAGTCAGCAGACCTAGGTTTAAATGCCAGCTCTGTTGTTGGGCAACTTAGTGAGTACCCCTTCCAGGCCTCAGTGTCCCTCCCTAGAGCTGGGCTGTAGCGCTTGGATCTTCTGGGGGAAGGGAGGATTAATGGAGCCAGCCATTTGAAGTACTGATGCTGTGCCTTGCATGTAAAAAGAGTTCACAGCAGCAGTGATTATCATAATGATAATGTCACTGGTATGCAGGAAATGTCTATACATATGATACTGTGTTCATTAAAGGGAAAAGCTAACAGAGATAGAAAAAGCACCTCATGTTTGTTTTTACTATATAAAAACAGTGCTAGCTATTTAAATTTTTGAATAACCCTCCCACACACACGAGTTTTCTAAAATTGTGAAGCCTGTTGTGGATGCATTTATGAAAAAGCTCAGGTATGTTCCATGCTTAGCAGAGTTTCCATCTTATGCGTGCTGTAAGGCAAAGTAGTTAGAAGACACACTCCACACCTGGAGTTTGAGGCTGCCTACTGGGAGTTGTACTGAGGTGACATTCGAGCCCTGGATGGACACCGGGAGCAGCAGCTGAGCAGTTTGTGTGGTCAGTAAAGCCTGGGGCTGAGCGACAATGGCAGGTGGTGGCTGTCCCTGGGAACTCACGTAAAACTGCGAGACGACGCTCTGCTGCTCTGCCTGGGCCACGGGGACCTCTTGCTTGATAACTACAGCCTTTTTGGCAACAAGGGTCTGGCCACCTGTAGAGACGGGCTGGGCTACAGAGTGGCCGGCTCCCAGGACAGGCTGCCTGGAGCTGGAGCAGTCAGGGAGCGAGGTCTCATCTTTGACGGAGGAACCAATGCTGCCGTGTTTCTGATCTGACTTGTTGACAGGATGAGCTGGGGCGCTGGGCTGGGGTTCCAGTGGCCGCTGTTGCTGCCCTCGTTTTTCAACCTCAAGTTGCATTTTCAGAACTTCCACAAGCTTCTGCTCTTGTTCCAGTTTCCTCTTCAGCTCTTCGATCTGCTTCTCTTTCTCCTGAAGCTTGCGGTCCTTCTCAGCTGCATCCAGTTCCAGGTTTGACAGAGTGCTGCTGGTGGGACTGAGGCTGTCTTCGTTGTTGGCCATTCTCAAAGGGGATGAACACAGGAACTGTGAAGGAGACATCATGGTCATAATCTCGGTGAAAGTGTCTGCCATGTTTGCGTCATCGGTGCTGAGACTGGACTGTTCGGAGGGAGAAGGCGAGATTGGCAGAGGGGGATGAACATCCTCCACACGGGCAACGCTGCTGGTTCCGGCAGGTGGCAATTCTGCCTTGAAAGTGGAGACTGAGCCAGTCACAGCGTTATGCAGTGTTGTAACCGGCAACGCCACGGTCACTTCCGGGTTATTGGTGACGATGGCTGATGACGACACTGCCACGATACTGCCAGCAGCAAGGCCACTGTTGTTTACTTCCTGGTAGGGTTTCAGGCGTTCGATGAGGTCTGGTTTGGTGCCTGATACCGGCAGACCCCTTAACTTCAGTTCTGTTTTCAGTTCTGATACCTGGAGGTACAAACAAAGCAGATCTCTTTGTATCATAACTTTCTGACACATCTATGGTATACTTTTGTGATGGAAAAGGTACCCATGCCTATCAGACAACTCCATGTTACTGCACATCTGAGAGTGGGACTGTTTTTCTTTTGGCACACATGAACACATACAACCACAGACCTGAAGCACTTGAGAGGCCGGGGATAAAGTAAGGGTTTTTTAATTCCTCTTTTACACCAAAGAAAAGACATACCACCAGGAATGTTGATGATGACAACGGCTACATTTACTGATCAGCTGCCACGTGCAAGACACTGTTAGAAGTGCTTTACTCTTTCACCTAGTCTTCACGTGACCCCATGAGGTGTCAGTATTATCATTCTTCCCTTTTTACAGAGGAGGAGATCAAGGCAGACAGAGGCTAAAGCACTCGTCCAAACTACCACAGACGATAGAAGGCTGAGCTGGGATAGAAACCTAGGAAGGGTCTCCCTGGAGCTCATGTTCATAACTTACATTTTCCTGCTTCTCCCAAACTTGGCATTGAGCAGGGAAGAAAAAAATCACAGCCTCTGGAATCTGACAGAACTGGCAAGATGTCCGCACAAGGTACATGCTCAGTAAATGAGAGGCGTTAGCAGTCGTTTCGGAAGTAAAAAGAAAGTACCTTTATAAAGATTATCCTATTGTTGGTAAAGCTAAATGTCTATTGAAAACGGACATCTGCTAGACAAATCTGGCAAATCTTTTACAGTTTTGTGGTATTTATGGGTGAATAAGCTGTACTTGGAATTATCACCTTTAAGTCATCCAAGCTAGATGGCAGAGGTCCTGGCTTTCTCACAGGAGCAGATGTATTCTGTCTTGGTGTGTTAGGTGTGGTATTGTTCAAAGCTGAATTCCCACCGTTGTTATTTTTGTCACTGAGTGGCCTTCAAAAGACAAAGAAAATTAGAGTTTATAATAAAATAATTTCTAGATTTTACACTGCTTCTATTAACAATCTAACTTATAAAGAGAAAAATACCATGGTATGGATTGGAAGACTCAATATTGTAAAGATGCCAATTAAATCAGATCCCAGTAAAATCTCTGCAGGTTTTGTCTGTTTGCGTGTTTGGTGGAAATTTAGAAGGCAAGTCTAAGCTTTATATGGAAACACAAAGGACCAAGAATGGCTATGGCATTCTCGAAAGAAGAAAAGCAAAGCTGAAGAGTCACAACACCAGATACCAATGTGTGTTACAAAGCCAGCTGCTCACGTGGTGTGGGGCTGAGGCAAGGACAGAACAACAGACAAATGGCGAGAATGGAGAATCTGCAAACAGACTCCACACACATGGGCCCTTGTGTTATAAAAAACGATACTGCAGTGCACTGGAGAAAGAGTGGTCCTTTCAGTGGGTGGGGCTGGGCCAAAGTGGATATTCACACAGAAAAATACGGCTCTTGATCGACCCCTACCTCGCATCGTTCCCCCAAATCTAAATGTGAATTATGAAAACAGTAAAGCTTTCAGAGGAAAACTTAGGATAGTAACTTCATGGCCTTTGGATAGACAAAGCTTCCTTAAACAGGACATAAAAAGCACCAAGTAGTAGGGACGCCTTTAAGACAGTGAAAAGTCAAGCCATAGAACGGGACAAGATATCTGTAATACGCATTTCTGACAAAGGCCTCATCTAGAGTATTACAAGTCAGTAAGAAAAAGGAAACCCAATGGAAAAATGGGTTTTCCCATTTTTGGACAGGTATATCACCAGAAAGTATATCCAAATGGTCAATAAATATGTGAACAAGGGCTGAACCTCACTAGGTATGGGAAAATGCAAATGCAAATCATGACAAAATAGCCTTGCACACCCAGCCGAATTGCTCTAACGAATAAGACTGATGATAACCAAGTATTTAGGACGACCAGAACTCTCATACACTGCTGGCAGAAGTGTGAATTGGTGCATCCACTTTGGAAAACTGTTTAATATACTAAAGAAAAACATCTGCCTGTTCTATGATCCCACATTTCCATTCCTAGATAGACACATAACAGAAGACATATATGCGTACCAAAAGACACAGACTAGAATATTTATCATGGCATTATTCCTAATGGCCCCAATTGAAAGCAACCCAGCTGTCCATTAAGAGTATGATGGATGGATACATTATGGTATAGTCATACATGGAACGTTAAACAAATGAAAATTAACTACTGCTATCTGCACCAATAAAGATGCATCTCACAGTGTTCAGCAAAAAAAGCCAGACACTTAAGTGTACTATGAGATTGCATTTATATAAAGTTCACAAACATACAAAACTAATCTATGGGGACAGAAGTCAGGATAGTCACTAACAGGGGACCTAAAGGAGGCTTTTGGGATACTGATAATGTTCCACTTCTTGGTTTGGACAGTGGGTAGAAGGGTGTATTTACTTTGGCATCAATTTTCACTTACAAGTTGTAGACTTCTCTGTATATGTTATACTTCAATTTAAAAAGTTTATTTAAAGGAAGTTGGTGCATCAGTTGTCAAATTCTAAAGTTAGGTGCTTTGCATTAATTTCCCTAAACCCCTTTCCACATCGAAGCCAGATCCCTCCCTAACATCTTCCAGCTGTGACACTCTTGGTCTCCTTTTCTGATGGTTGAGACCTGTTAAAGGCACATGTGATGGTTGACACTGTGTAGACAATTCCATTGCAGCCTCAGGCTTTATTGTCACATACAAAGCCTTGGTGCTGACGCCAAAGAGATTGGAATTCCACCTTCTGAAATAGGGATCTGAGGTAACAGTGCTTGTGGGTGACAGCCAGTTGGATGAGCTTTCTCCACGGAGCTTCAGGAAGCCTATGGTAGAAGCCAATCCTGGCTCTGTCAACAACTAACTCTTTTTATTTTTTATTTTTTGAGACAGGGTCTCACTCTGTCACCCAGGCTAGAGTATAGTGGCATCATCATAGCTCATTGAAGCCTCAAACTCCTGGGCTCAAGCGATCCTCTTGCCTCAGCCTCCCTACTGGCTGGGATTACAGGTGCACACCTAGCTAATTTTTTCTATTTTTTGTAGAGACAGGGTCTCACTCTTGCTCAGGCTGGTCTCGAACTCCTGAGCTCAAGCGATCCTCCCGCTTGGGCCTCCCAGAGTATTAGGGTTACAGGCATGAGCCACCACACCTGGCCAACAGCTAACTCTTGATACTCATCTTGAGGTCTTTTTGACCTGCCTGAATTTTGTTGAAATTAAACACTTAAAGTGTTTGAGATGAAGTTTCTTGAAGTTTGGATGAAATGACAAATATTGTATGTATCATTATTCTCCTTTCTAAAAATTCAACTTTTAAATCTCTTGTTAGTTATAAAAACATTTTCTTTAAATCAATGTTTCTCAACCTAATTTTTATTATTATCCCCCCAAGGAGTCTTTCAGACATTTTTCTCCAAATCGCCTTCCCCCTAAAGTTTCCACACCACAGATACACTGTGTGTCTATGTACCTTATGTCTGTCTGGGCTTTCATAAGAGTATCTCCCTGGAACCAGCTTTTGCTCCCTTGTAGTATCATCCCTTTGAGAATGGACAATTTAAAGTAATTATTCTGTTCATGCTATCTTTTTGGTTGAGATTCTACAATACTCTACTTATTGTGATTAACAGTTTGGTGTTTAATTCAATCTTTAAAATAACAGAAATAAGTTAATCTATTTTTCTCTCAAATCAACAGAGAATAAAAGGATAGGGGCAGCTGCGGAACGTGATCACTGTGCAGATGAGAGACCTGACGTTCAGAGGGAGGAATGGCCTTCCATGACGTCCTGGGGCCCTTCAGTGAGTATGTGGACAGACTGGCTTTGACTAAAGCCTGGTCTCCTCAGGCTTTTGCTCCATCTGTGGTATCAAAGGGCTACAAGATGCGGGTAAAATTCCTGTGGACACTATAGGACTTTCAGTTTCCTGTAATTTTGGTAAAGCTAAACAATGTGTTAGAAAACAAGGTCTGCCTTTTAGGATCTGGAAATTAAACAGGACTTATGTTCAGTCTTTGTGTGGTGAAATAATACACAAAAGTAAGTGTTCTTTTCTCCTCCTAGTTCCTGGATCTTTTCGTATGATATTTCCCTTGGGGGGGGCTTGGCTATTTTAGTGGTGGGAATGTTTGAGGAGCAGAGGGGAATTGAAGCCTTAATGGAAAGACAAAGAATTGTTAAGAATTCAGCTATCCCACACCTCAGATGTATTCTTCTCTTCTACAAAGCCAGCCCACACAGTCAAGTTCTTCCATTACAGAAAAGACTGCTTCATAGATAGATAGCACAAAAAATCTTTTTATGGGATTTTCAGTTGAACAGTTTCCTCATCTGGGAATGGGGTCAATAGCAGCAATTCCTCCTAGACTTACAGTGAGGATGAGGTGAGGTATTAAGCACATTGCCTGGTGCATTGTAAGTATCATAGTAAATAGCCCTGAGACACTGTTACTATTATTATTGGTGCCCAATGCCAAAGGAGGGTGGCAGTGGAGGATGCCTCCTGGGCCTGGACAAAGCTGTAAAGGGGTGGCAGTTTGTCTCTGATTCTCTTCCAATTCTCTGTGGCCTTCTTTGGTTCCCTTCTAACGTCAACAGCCCACTTGGGCCTGCTTGCTCTTAAAATAATAACATGCTACAGAATTCTTTCTCCTTTATCTCCATGCCCTGGTTTTTTAGATTTAATAAGGTCTGAATTACTAATAGGTTTAATCTTCCTCAAGATAGTTGAATCTTAAGAGAAAAAAAAGAATTGATAATCATTTGCATATGAGAAGATGTTTCTTACCAGAGAAGCTTTTTAGTGGGTTTTTAATCCCTTTCTACTCTTAGAAAATAGGGGCCACCTATGGAGGAATGATCAGTTTACACATGGAAAACAGAAGTAAAGTTTCCACAGATCACATGAGCATAAACTGAATGGCATGGTCACAGAGAACAATCTTTCCTTGCAATGAATGAGCTTTTGCATCTTCTTCTAGGGTTGAATGACAATTTTACTTTCTTCTGAAAAGTTAGGGAAATTATATATGTTTCTCAGAAAAAGAAATATTGGGGATATATATCTAGAAATTTCCTTTACTACATAATTAAAATAAGCTATGGATGTCTTGCTATGAATTCAGTCTCAGGAACTGTCAGAACTCGCTGCTTTCTGTCCCTCATAATTGGGTTCAAACTTTGGAAACATCTTCCTTCTCCATAGCTGCTGGTCCCCGAGATCTTTAACTGTCTTTGGAAACACGCTTCGTACTTTCGGTGCCCTGCTGTGGTCGCGCATCCATCCCCAGACTCCTGTCAACACCAGTGTCCAGCTTTCTTTCCTGCACTCCAGTCTCGCCGCGTCAGCACTGCCCTCTGAGACTCGCTGTCTGTCTGCCACAGTGAGGAGTCTTCTGCTCAACCTCAGGTCCCTCCAGATGTTGGCTCTACTCAATTTTGTCTTCTACTTTTCTTAAAAATTAATCACATTTTCCATTCAGGAGATTTTTCTCACCATCCAGTAAACAGGCGCTGCTTACTCCTTCCTCGGCACTAGCGCTTGTGTCTTTGCCCTGTGCTTGGAAGGGCCCTTCTGAGCCCTTCACAGATAAATATCCTGCCTTTCCCACAAGGCTTTCCTTGACCATTCCAGTTTTTATGCCCACCTGTCTCTTCTTCTTAGCTGTTTATGCCAGGCCTTGTATGCCGTATGCTTATCTCATAGCATCTAGTACTGTTTTGAGTATACAATAGGCAAATCTTTCTTGGGTGAATAATTGTGAAAAGGCATTTCTAACTTGTAAAAGTTCAGAACCTATTCTAGAGGACAGAACCTAGACTGGAATATAGGCCATTCTCACTATGTAGACTCCAGACACTGTATAATAAGCTTTGATAGCAACAAAATGAAAATCATCATTGAGCACAAATAAATCACAACATCCAACCGTTAGTAATCTATGGTTCCTCATAAAAAACCACAGTAAAAATCCACTTTATGAAACCAGCATTGACCCCACCCGTACTTGAATGGTGCAGGCAGGATTGTCTGATAGTTGTAGTGCTGCTTCTGTTGGCTCAGGATCTGCAGCTGTAGGAACAGTTGCTGCTGCTGGAGCAGGCGGGCGTAGTTGGAGTCCATCTGCGGCTCGTTCTTCTCCCCTTTCTGATCTGGTGGAATGTATTGGTGGTACTTTAACTTCTTTACTCGTGGTTTGGGATCTTTGCACTTTTTGCTACGGTGTTTGTCGTTTGGATTCTTGGGATGGCTTTGCTATTTTTGAGAAAAAGAAAATAACATTTAAAGAGACATCACCGTGTGAAATCTATTCTCCTGTGTGCCTCAATGATTTGCAATTAAAAAGCAATGCACCTTAGAAACGGGTACAGCCACTCTCGAAAGCAATATGCTAAACACATTTCAAGAGCCATGACAAGCCTGAGCAAGAGCGAGACCTCGTCTCTACAAAAGGAGCCGAGTGTGGTGGCGGGTGCCTGTAGTCCCAGCTTCTTGGGAGGCTGAGGCAGGAGGATCGCTAGAGCCCAGGAATTGAAGGCTGTAGTGAGCTATGATGAGTCCACTGCACTCTAGCCTGGGTGACAGAAGGGAGACCCTGTCTCCAAAAAAAAAAAGCACCATGACATTTGCATATTTACTTTGACCGAGACATTTTCTCCTGCAGTGCTGCTTCCTTAGGGTACAGGCAGGATGCTCAGCCTAGCTTTATCCATTCAAATTCAGCAAACATTCACCTTGGGTCTCCTGCACAGACACATTGCTAAGTGCTTACATAGATTACCTCATAGTGATAATATACAATGGGGAAGAGATTAAGTATACTTCACTGTAACTATGTAATATTAAAAAAACTGGAGAATATTTAAAAATAGAAAAATGCCTCTAATGACAATAAAGAAGAATATAAAAGTATCTCTAAGGAAAATATAAAAATTAAAATATTGAGTAATGTGAATATGAATTTAAAAATTTTTTCAAAAACATTACATTTTTACTTTGAAAATGGAGTGTAAGACTGTACACCCCCACCTTTTTTTAAAATTTCATTTTATTTTTTTCCTTCTGACATTTAACTTGACCTCATCTTACGACTAAGAATTGGATAACTTTTTCCTGAATTTTTGTCTTCTCCTCAATATATAAGTTATCAGTTCACTTTCTACTTTTCAGAATTCAGATTATAGCTTTGTCTGAAAAAAGCCATCCAAACAAACAAAAACCAAACTATAGGAAATTATTCCTAAGCTGCTTTAGAAAACAAACCCAACTTAATAAAAAGACTTTGAAAAGTACTAAATTAATGTTATATATATTCATGTCCAAAGAATTAGGAAATTGTAGGAAAAAAATACAAAGAAGAAAAATACCACCACGTTCTATAGACCAGAAATGGTCACTGTTAGCATTCTTTTGTACATCCTTCTTTTGTATATGTTCATGTTTAACATAACTGGGATGATACCATATTTCCTTATTAGAAATGTGCCATTCTCTCCCTTCACTTGATATATCATGAATTCTTCCCTTGTCATAAAAGAATGATTCTCCAACAAGATTTTTATGGTTGTATTACATAACGTGAGAACCAAATGTGTGCGCCTTCTCCCAACTCTGCATTCAGTGACATCATGCTGGTAGCCTGAAACTGGCCATTGGGAATACTTACACCATGGGAATTGGCAAAGGCTATGAACATGCCCTCCAACTACAGCCACACCACCGGACACAACATAATCCAATTAACTAGTAGCCTATTTTTGAGCATTTGTAAGTAAGGATTTGTGAAAAGTAAATGTGTATTGGAAATTATTTATTTTTGTAAATTTCACACCTTCAGACTTGACCACCAGGACCTGGCCTTCTTTTAGTCCTCTACTAACTCCTAAGACACACGTGACACCCGCCCCCCTTACCTTCTCCCACACTACTTCTGTCCCTGTGGTGATTTTAACGTCCACATGTACAGTCCTCCTAATATTGTGGTGTCTGTCTCAGTTCCTTGACTCAATCTCTTCTACGTGTCTCATCCTCTTTCTCAGCCACTCTCTGTTGTGGTTATAACCTGGATCTTACCATGATCTGAAGCTTTACCTTCTCGCTCCCAGCATCCTGTCTCTGTTAGGCACCACCTGTTCTGCCAACTCACTCTGTCCAGGGTGCCAACTACAACAATTATTTGATGCCACTGAGACCTACAATCCCTTTTTCTAGCGACCTTTACACTGTTCCTCACTTTCCTCCTGACCCAACTATATCCCACGGTCCACTCACTTGCGTGGTCCACCCTTTGTCACCCTCACCTACAAAACCCTAATCCATTTCTTTATCTACTTCAGAGTTTCTCAACAGTGGCTCTATTGACATTTTGAACTCGATAATTCTGTGTTGTGGGGGCTGTCCTGTGCACTGTAGAATGTTCAGTGGCATCCCTGGCCTCTACCCACTAGATGCCAGTAGCCGCCCTGCCCCGCCATGTTGTGATAAGCAGAAATGTCTCCAGACATTGCCAAATGTGCCCGGGGTAGAGGAGCAAAATTACCTTCTGTTGAGAACCATTGGTCTGCTCCATGCCTGTATTCATGTAACTGAAAGTGGCTATAGGAAAAACATAAAACCATGCTGACAAGTCTCACTTTAAATTCATGATCACCAACATCCAGGGCTCTTCCTATTACGTTTTTCTAGTCCATTTATTTTCCTACTCTTCTAGGACAGTGTAAAGGTCGCTAGAAAAAGGGATTGTAGGTCTCAGTGGCATCAAATAATTGTTGTAGTTGGCACCCTGGACAGAGTGAGTTGGCAGAACAGGTGGTGCCTAACAGAGACAGGATGCTGGGAGCGAGAAGGTAAAGCTTCAGATCATGGTAAGATCCAGGTTATAACCACAACAGAGAGTGGCTGAGAAAGAGGATGAGACACGTAGAAGAGATTGAGTCAAGGAACTGAGACAGACACCACAATATTAGGAGGACTGTACATGTGGACGTCCTATCTTTTCTTCTCTCCTCAAACCTTTAATCCCTCCTCCTCAGCCTCCCTGTCAACTGACGTCCTTGTTGCCTAAACCCTGAGAAATAAAAGTGATTGTCATAGAATTTCCTCACGTTCCCAGTGCCTGCCTGTACAAGTGTGCGTGTGGCTAAGGACCAACCCCTCCTGAACTACATTCTGTGTCCCTTTGTGCACACGTGGCCAATTGTTCCAGCAGTCCTTGCCCCTCTCCTGGGTCATTCGCACTGGCTCACAAGCATCCTTTCCTGACCCCACATTCCAGTCAAGCTACAGACCCATTTCTATGTGCTCCTTTCCAGCAAAGGTCGCAAAAAAAGCTTTCTATAGCACTATCTCCCGTTCTCCCTTCCGGTCTCTCTTGTACCCACTCCAACCAAGTTTTCAGAAACTCTCCTGGTCAAGGTCACTGTACTTCAACACAGCCAAACCCAGGGCCAGTCCCAGCATTCATCTTACCTGACCCATGGTGGCATTTGCTCCAGCTAATTTCTCCCTCCTCTGTAAATGTTTTGTTTGGCTTCTGGGCACTGCACTCTCTTACAATCTCCCTAACGTGCCCCAGGACTCAGTCTGTGTACTGCTTCTTGATCTACACTTAGACCCTAGGAATTTTACTGGGTTTCACGGCTTTAAGTGCCTTTATACACTGATGACTTCCGCATTTCTACTTCCAGTCTAGACCCCTCTTCTGAGGTCTGGGTTTATCTATCCAGCTGCCTCTGGACCTCTCCGCTAGGTGAAGCCTAAGCACCTCACACTCCAGGTGTGCTCCTTTCCATCACAGGAAATGGCAACTCCCATTTTCTAGTTGCTTAGACATGAAATGGTCGACTGGTTCATGAATCCTCCTTTTCTCCACGCCACATACCCAATCTGTCAGCAGATCCTGCCAGCTTAGCCTTCAAAATCCAGCCAGAATCCAACCCCTTCTGACCACTTCGACTGCTGCCTGTTTCCTGCTGTGGATTATACCTGTAACTGGTCTCTGTTTCCACCTTTGTGCCCCTACTGTTTCTAACACATCAGCTCAAAACCTTCTGCTGGGTCTTCTCTCTGTTGTAACACAAAGCCTAACTCGTGGCCACACCTAGCTGCATGGTTTACTGTTTATCCCCTGGCCAGCTCTGTTCATGTCCTACTGGCTTCCTTGTTCAGAGACTCCAAATTCTCTTCCCACAGACATCCTCATGGCTTGCACCCTCACTGCTTTCAGATCTCTGCCAAATGTTACCTGCTTATTTCACCAGACCACCCTACTTAAAGCAGAAATGTCTCCCCTTGTCTCACCAGCACCCCCATTATCAAGTTATTCTTCATTGCCTGGCACACTCTATATTTGGTTGTCTGTTTACCACAAGGGTGAGGATGTGTGATGTTTTGTTCATTGCTTTATCTACTCCTAGCACCCAGAACAGTGCCTGGCACATAGAAAGTGCTTGATAAGTATCTCTTGAATAAAGGAATGATGAATATGTATGCTAATTAGAAATCACTTTAATTAGCAGGCACTTAAAGTACATCTCAGTGTCAGAAGATGTTCTTGCCTACCTGTAATCTCACAATATTAATCAATTCACTCTCATCTGCTTATTTCATTATCAATAATAAATTTTATTTTTAGTCTTTTCAAACCAATTATAAGAATGAACATAATCTGGGATAATTTATACTTAAAATGGGGTTTGAGTGTAATTGTTATGGAATACTAAAACAACTGACCCAGTCACAGTCAGGAAGGTACCTTTTGGAGGAGGGAGGGGGACATAAACATAATAACCAGCATTCCTCAGACTAAATCTGTTATTACCTATCAGCCAGCGTGTGTCTGTTCTCTCAGTGAGGATGGGAAACAGCTTTCCTCATAGAAAAACCAAAAGAATTGTGGTTTGTTTCTTAATAAGTTCCTGCCCTTTCCTCTGTTGGCATAGTTCTAGGATTCCCTAACAAATCCTTGAATTTCACATTCTTAAACAATTCTTCTTGCTCTCTAGAACCAAAGAAAGACATCACTAAAGAGCAGAAATTCAGGGAATGAGAGATGCAGGAACCAATTTTCAGTATCAGCAGGGAAAGACAGGTTGGCATTCAGACCCTCTTTGTGGTACATACTTGGGGATGTTGGAAGAGCTAAGAGCTGATTTTATTGGCACAGTTGCTACCTGCCACCCTCTGGAATTTCTGGCTCCAATGCTAAGCAATGGAAGACAGTGAAACATACTGAATATATCCTGAAGCCACGGATGCTCAGCCACACTGACAAGAGAGCCTTCTCTCCAGGAAGGTCAAGGACAAGGAAAGTTCCAGGGCATAGATGAAGTGAGGACATGCACTGTGCCAATCTGAAAGACACTCCCCTGCCTCACAAGAGTGCTGCAAGAGGCTGAGAAGGCAGGAAGACTAGACTGGAATGTGGGAGATGGGGCCCTTCCTGGTTTTGTCACTTCTTAACTTCTTGGGCATCAGTCTCCTCATCTGAAAGGTAGTAAGAGGTTAGCTAACCCTAATGACCTTTCATAGATTTAAAAGTTTGTTATGTACATTCTGCTAGTTTTGGCAAAAGCCATCTCTGAAGCGATTAAACTATTCCTCAGTTTATTCTCCCCACCTACTTTATTTAGAAGGTCTAAACATAATTTTAAGAACTTTAAAAATGTACTGTATATTAAAAATTTTAATCTTCCTTGGGATTTATTCCAACTGAATTATTTCAACCAAGTAAAATGTAGGGAACAGTGCCACAAATCTGAAGCTTATCTGAAGAATAAACCAAGCTTCATCTAGCCAAATCTGCTAAATCAAAAAACATATTTGCTTCTCTAAAACCTTTAGCCTGTCGCATGATATATTTGGAATACCACCGAGTTTGACCTTGTGTATAAAGTCCAAAGCCATGTTACCATTAAAGACATCTGTTGGTGAGATTCAAGTGCTGTGCTTAAAGCAACTCTACCTTACTCTGTTTCTCTCCTATTTCATCTGACTGGCCTGGCTGGCAGCAGAATTGGGAACTGCTAATAAAATGACTCCTAAAGTCATTTAGTGGTGGTTTCACTGACTCCTAAAGCCTTTCTGCATAGCCCCAGTAGTTTTATACAGACCAAATTTTGTGCTATTTTTCTGTCACTGTAGGACAATTTGTTGAAGGTGGCAGTTTCATACACAAAGGCTCCTGTCTAGCAAGTCCTTCCATGGTTTGGTTTTCAAGGCTTTGGGCTAAAAAGCAGGCTGGATAACTTACATCAATGTCTTTGTCTTCCATTCACAGGGCTACAGACAGAGTCACAAGTAAAGTCACTCTACTCAGTGTGTGTCCAGAGTACCCACCTTTACCAGTGCTGGGCCAGGCTTTGCTGAGGACACAGTGTTTGTGGGGAGGACAGGAGCTGTGGACCTTGTGGGAGGCTGATCTGCAGTTGGAGGAGTTTTCAAGAATTCAGGAACTGCTGGGGACACTGAAGTAAACTGGTAGAAAAGGCAGAAAAAGAACAAGTCGGTGAAATTAATGACCGTGAAAACAGAAAAACTGGACTTACAAGAGAATGACCTCATTTTTTAAAAAAAGTCCAGTAGAAAAGAAACAAAGGAAAAATATACTATTATGTCTGAGACTGAGATGGTGGAATAACATGCTTCACCTCAGTGGAGCGAATTATTTAGTTTTTGTCCCAGCAGCAATGACCAGCTAAAGCTAAATAAGGTTAGATTGACTAAACTCTAGTGTCTTCTCAGAAATATGGTCAGAACCACATTTTTTTGGCAGGAAAAAAAGTCCAAGACTCTTGTAGATATGACCAAAACAATATCAGGTATTCATAAGGCTTACTTGCCATATAGGTCACATTGTCCCTGGATAATTTAAACGTGACCGTTAGTCTTTGTTACAGAGCCTGATGAATCCCTCTGCCACACCCCAGACCCATGGTCGGGCAGCATCTCTTCCTGGACACCTGCTCCACCCACACGCTTTAAACATGCTTTACAATGTATGTTCCTATTGCTGACCCTGACTAGCACTCTCATTAACTCTATTCCCCCCGACTTCTTGCAACAGGAGAAGAACTGAAGAATATATTCTGGTAAGACTGATTTGTTTCACTGACAGTGCCATCTTACTTAAAATAAGAAGCTACTTTGCTACCCAGGCCCAAGTCAACAATTACTGAATCTCAATTTGGAGTCATATATTAACAAAGGAAGCTACAGAAGGCTTTGCTAGGTTTTATCAATTCTTACTAGCAATTATTTTAAATAGATTTTAAGTATTCACTTACTGGAAAGAGATGTTACTACTGTAATAAACCAGTCACTACTTGGACTGACTTATTACCAGCCTTATGTTTAGGAAAAATGTCTTCCTTTATCATTTTCACTTCCCCGAACAACTCTCAAATTCATCACACCAACAATCAAAATCGGTTCCCTTGTTGAAGTATGTGGGTTTAAAAATAGCAAACTGTATCTTTCCTCCTTAAAATAAATAACCTGAAAACTCAGAGGGCTATTAGCAGCAAGAAATATGAAGCCTTGTGCATACTAGTTACTCAATAAATATTTGTTCAATTGATGAATGGACATTCCTTCTGGCTTTACTCATGCTAGGTCACACTCTCAGCCCAGCTGAGGCTGTGTGTGGTAAGCGCCCGTGTCACTCTCTCCCTGAGGTTTTTGCCATTGATTTCAGCTTTTAAGTAATTATTAGTAACTTAAGTGTTGACAATATAAAAGACTTACTTTGTAAAGATGGCTGTACTCAATTTCATTTTTAAACAGAAATGAAGGAAAAGGACTCATCTAAGAGATACAACACCTAGTTCCAGGCAGACTCCTGCCCCCAAATAGCCTTGCAATGTTGGGCTCCTCAATGAGCCTCTGACCAACCAAACCTCATGCCTAAAGTGAAAGATGATGCTAGCTGATCAATTCCTTACCAGATATGATGTTATTTGTTTTCCTTTTGCCTTGCATATTTTTCAGAAATGAGGATAGTTATCTCTGGGTCGATTTTCACAGAAGGAAAAAACATTCCTTGGCTGTTATATAACTGGTATATGAAGCAGAATCAAATGTTTGAATTTTGAACTACGTGTATTTCCTTTCAGATAAATTCTGCTAACCTGGCAAGCTGTTTCACCAGTCCAGCCCCCACTGACTGATGAATTTGAGAGCAGTAAGTGTTAATAATCTGAAAAATAACCCAGAAGCATGGATGTGGTATCAGTTGTAATATTTACGAAAATGTTTTGCCTGTATTTCTAGACTGCACCTAACAGACTTTAGCCTTGATTACTGACACTCTCATCTTATCAGCTCTTTTGGTATTTCAGTGTGACTTTGCTACCCAGAAAACCACAGACCCTAGCACAACACAAGGATAACCCAATGGAAATACAGTGCTTGTTAAGTCTACCTGATCTGAAGTTAAATTCTAGTTAAAAAGGGAGAAATGTCTAAACTCCTCTTATATTCTGCCAGCCTTTTTTATCGTGCCTTAGGAAAGACCAAAAACCAAAACCAAAACCACCAAAACTCCACTTAGACCATGTCTAGATGTTAGGTTCCTACTAGCTAAAGTTACCAAAGAATCTAAATGTTAGAATTCTGAGATGACAGTATTCCAAAAAGGATTAAAAGAGTATCCAGGCCATAAGGGATACTTAATCTTATTTTGTTCCACAGAAAATTGAGCAATATGGTAAAATCTTAAAAGAATACCATGTACATAGGTTTAAATTGCCACAGAGACCTAAAGTTCACCTTATGTTCTATGAAAATTTAATTTCAAAATGACTTGGAATCATTTTCCCAAAGAAACAAAAAAGCTGCAAACTTTGCTTTGTCTTATTGGATCCAGTCACTGTTCCTGTTACAGGTTACAGGGTCTCCAGTTCTTTAATTTTCATCATAAAAGAAAATGTCAGAAGAACATTGCTTAGTGGATGTTTTTGCTTTAAATAAAAACTCAAAAGAAGGCACTTTAAATCTTAAAGATTGACTTTCCTCTTATTAGAAATTGCTATGGGAAAGGTGTGCTACAATAGAAAAAATAAATGTCAGAGCACATGCCTAAGCTGATTGAAACTTTATAACAATTCAGGGGTCTGCACTGCTTCCTTCTGTAGAACATGGTGCACTGGCCAAGGACCAACCACTGCTCTCAGGTAACTTCCTCTTTTTTACTTTGAATTTCTTTATGCAGTCTTGAGGGATAGAGACAGGATATTTAAAAACAAAGCTTTTTTTGTATTGTAGATTTTAAATCTATGTGTTTTTAATTTAGGATGCAGCAGAGTTCTTAAGATGGCAATATGCAAAGAATAAATTCAAAACACAATTATTCTTTAAATATTGTTTCCACATTCTAGTCCCCAGACAAATAAAACCAACAATGAAAGAGTTGAATATAAACCAAAAACATGTTTTATGTTTAATAGATGAATATTTTATGTAAAATTCTAGCTTTGTTAAAATGTATCACCTAGCACTGACCATTTGTTTCTCTAATACATAAGTTTAAGCATTTCATTTTTAGAACAAGTAAGCATTAAAAGTGAAAAAAAGTGAATTTCCCAGCACGAAATCTAGTGAACATTCATTTGGTACTTGATTACCTCATTAGCAGTGATTTGCATTTACATCTTAAGTGTTATTTATTATAGTAAAACATCACATAAAATTTACCATTTTAACCATTTTTAAGTGTATGGCATTAAGTACATTTTTACATTGTTCTGCAACTATCACCACTGTCATCTGTAGACTTTCTCGTGTTCCCCATTCCCCTCTCCTCCCAGTCCCTGGCAACCATCATTCTATTTTCTGCTGTGATTTTAACTACTCCAAGTATCTCATATAAGTGGAATCATAACACTATTTGTCTTTTGTGATTGGCTTATTTCACTTAGCATAATGTTTAAGGTTCATTCATGATGTACATACTGCAGAATTTCCTTAAAGGCTGAATAATATTCATATAGATATATATATATCCCATTTTTTTTTATATATACACACACACATATAAATAGTACATTTTGTTTATCCACTCATCTGTCTGTGGACAGCTGGGTTGCTTTCACATTTTGGCTATTGTGAATAATGCTGCTATGAACAGGGATATACAAATATGTTCTAATTCCTACCTTCAGTTCTTTTGGGCATATACCTGGAAGTGGAATTGCTGGATCATATGCTAATTCTATGTTAAATTTCTTGAGATATTGACATTTCTATAGTGGCTACACTTTTTTAAGTTCCCACTAACAGTGCACAAGAGTTTCAGTTTATCCACATCCTTCCAAAAGTTATTTTCTGTTGTATTCTTTTGATAGTTGCCATCATAATGGGCATGAGGTGGTATCTTGTGGTTTTGATTTGCATTTCTTTAATGGTTAGAGTGTCTTGTCATATGCTTATTGGCCATTTGCATATCTTTAGAGAAATGTCTATTCAAATCCTTTCCCCATTTTTGAATTGGGGATTTTTGTTGTTGTTGAGTTTTAGTTGTGGGAGTTCTTTACATATACTGGATATTAATCCTGTCTTAATCTGTTTTGTGTTGCTATAGCAAAATACCTGAGGCTGGGTAATTTATAAAGAAAAGAAGTTTATTTAGCTCATGCTTCTGAAGGCTGTACAAGAAGCATGGCACTGACATCTGCATCTGATGAGGACCTCAGGAGGCTTTCATTCATGATGGAAGGAGAAAGAGAGCTGGGCTTTGCACAGATCACATGGCAAAAGAGGAAACAAGAGAGGGGGGAGATGCCAAGCTCTCTTTAACAACCAGCTCTTGTGGGAACTAACAGAGTGAGAAATCACTCACCCACAAGGGAGGGCATTAATCTACTCATAAGGGATCTTCACCAACCCCCCCCAAATTGCCTCCCATTAGACCCCACCTCCAACATTAGGGATCAAATTTCAACATAAGGTTTGGAGGGGACAAACATCCAAAACCATAGCAAATCCTTTCTCAGGTATATGATTTGCAAATATTTTCTCTCATTCTTTGGGTTTTTTGTTTTTCACTTGATAATGTTCCTTTCATGCACAAAAGTTAATTCTGATGAAATCTAATGATCTGTTTTTTCTCTTGTTGTCTTGGTGTCATCCAAGAAATCACTGCCAAATCCAATGTCATGAAGCTTTCTCCTATGTTTTCGTTTAAGAGTTTTTGTAGTTGCAGCTATTACATTTAGGTCTTTGTCCACTTGAGTTAATTTTTGTGTATGATGCTAGGTAAAGATCCAACTTCATTTTTTGGGTGTGTATATCTAGTTTTCCCAGTACCATTTGTTGAAGAGACTGTTCTTTCCCCAGTGGATGGTCTTGGCACTTTTGTCGAAGATCATTTGACCATACATGTGAGGGCTTATTTCTGGGATCTCTGTTCTGTTCTATTGGTCTATATGTCTGTCTTCATGCCAGTACCACACTGTTTTGATTACTGTAGCTTTGTAGTAAGTTTTGAATGGGAAGTGTGAGACTTCCAACTTTGGTTTTTTAAAATTCAAAATTGTTTTGGCTTTTCAGTGTCTCTTGAGATTTTTTTATTTCTGTAAAAATCATTATTGGGATTTTGATAGGGATTGTATTGAATCTGTAGATTGCTTTGGGTAATATTGACATATTAACAATATTAAGTCTTCCATGAACACAGGATGTCTGTCCAACCAGTCCCTTGGGCAAACCACAGATAGGCTAGAATGTTGCACACAATTTCTGTCCTGAGGTAGGGGATTGGGAACTGAGCTGATTCCTCCCCAGTGTACCATGCTGGGGAGGGGTGGGCAAGGGTGAGTAAAAACACCATGAAATTTCCTTTTTTAATGTGTCTTTTTTCTTGATTGGGCATTTGCCTGGTTGGCATAGATCTTTGGCTGGTTTCCAGAGTACCTATAAAGTTATTTTAGTCAGTGTGTAGTTTATTTAATATTTCCATGTGAGAATTATTCCACTAGCTTGTTGATGTGCATTGTCTTTTATAATAAGATTTTCCATCACTTGTGAGACAGTGTTAAGCGTATGAATATATTAATAAAATCTCAAAATGTGTGAGTTATTTAGTACTTCTAATTTTTAACAGTTCTATTATAACCAATACTACTAGAATTAAAATAATGCCACAAAGGAAAGGGGTGATCAGGCAGAGTATTGCCAACCCTCTCTAATCAATAATGAATCTATTATTTGTAGTGGTAACTTCATAGATGGATCAACATAAAAATTTCATTAATACTGTGGATTGATTTTAGGAAACCTTAGAACAAATGTCCACCTTATTTTAAATACCATCTATTTTATACAGTTATCATGTGTTGTCTATTATATTCTCCAAAATAATGTGGAATGTCTGTTACAAGCTTGGTGTGACCATGTTGGTGATTCACAAGTTAGTCAAAGTGCCCATTATAGGTCAGAATGTGGGAGAACAGTAAGCATTAGAATTACTATTATTCATTTTTGGTAACTGAGTTATGATACTTGAGTACACTGTATGAATGGAAGAAATAATGTTATGTATCTTTTAAGTAATACACATAATAGTTGTCACTATGAGTCTTAACAGGATGACAAAGGATGGTGTTTTGGAAAATAATCTTAAAAAGAATCTGAACCTGTTGTTGGCCTAATGAGAACAAGTCATTAGTTCAAACCCTATATGAGTCGGACAGCTGCCCCTTCTTCACAGCGTCTGCCCCAGGTAATACCTGTAAAGCAAGTAGTTCAGTGCCTGGCCCACAGTAAGTGCTCAACAAATGTTATTATTTTTATCATCATCCAATCACACATTCAATAAACATTTATTTTTACAAATAAATAGGCAAGGTCTATTCTGTGTAATGCACTATCTTAGGCACTTTGCTATTAGTCACAGGAAAATTGAGTTAAGAATTTGGATGGAACGCAACTTCACAGTGAAGGCTAGAAACCAATTCAAAATCTAAATACTAAAAGTGGCAGAGTACTCTAACATATAAGTTATACAAAGCATAACTGAAGGGATAATAGTAGAAATTAGAGTCAATGTCTTCGATGCCCTATTCAGGCCTTTATTGATAAGTATTTATAATAAAAGTTAGTCAAATTGGGATTATTTAATATATATGTATGTGGCTTACCTATTAGACCTTGCTCATTCTCTTTGTTAGCTTAAACCTAAGGTTTCTATATTATTTGGCAAAAGATCATATACCTAAAAGTTACTTGATACAATGGGAAAAAATAGTTTATCAAAGTCTTCTAAGCTTATCTTCCCAAAAATACACAGAGTAGCTGACCAACAAGGTTCCTTTTAGCACTACTAGGCTTTGAAAATTAACACAAATTCTGTCAGATCAGGCTTACAGTTAAACATCTGGGTGTTTATAATAAATGATTCACTAAAGGGCTTAAGAAATTGCTGAGAAAAAAGAGTCTTCAGATCAAAAGGGCCAATGTAACAGCTCCTAGTATGCACATATGGCTATAGCTGTTCTTAATCTTCTACAGCTTTCCATTGTTAAGAGTTGCTTAAGCATAAAATAAATCGAGCTCCAGTATGTGATATGCGTTCCATTAATATTTTGGTAAATTCTTTTCCAGCTGTACTTTGATCAGAATTAAAAAGACAAGAGAAAAATCCAAGGATAAGCAGTTTTAGTCTTTTACTAGACCACACAGAAATACATATTTCAAAGAAGAATTTTTTTACACTCTGAGGTCATTAGCATTTTAGCTGTGGGATTGCAAGAGAAGTGCCTGAAAAATCTGTTTGTACCTAGATGCTAAGATATTTCTTTCTTTCTTTCTTTTGTAGAGAATGTTTCTCATATTTAAGTACTTTCTGTAGGACTTAATCCTCTGGTATCTGTCTGTGTGTTCTGAAAAAGAGTTAAGATGACTATATATCATAAGACATTTTGGAATAAAGCAAGGCATAAAGAAATATCAAGCCTAATTTTCTCTTAACTAATTATCTGTAAATATAACTTTTAAAGAAAGAACCTAAAAGAAATTCCCCGCACGGCCTTGAACTTTATATCAGGTCAAGCACAAAAAACAAAAACCAAAAAACCCGGGGAAATTAGAAAAATGTCTTTAAGCCATAGGATTAGATGTGCAGCACAAAATGACGATTAATCAACATATGAAAAAACATGGCTGAGCGTGGTGGCTCACCCCTGTAATCCTAGTACTTTGGGAGGCTGAGGCAGCCAGCAGTTCAAGACTAGCCTGGGCAACACAGTGAGACCCTATCTCTACTAAAAATTAAAAAAAAAAAAATTAGCTGGGTGTGGTGGCGCATGCCTGTAGTCCCACCTATTTGGGATACTGAGGCAGGAGAATCGCTTGAGCTCAGGAATTTGAGGTTACAGTGAGCTATATTTGGGCCACTGTACTCAAGCCTGGGTGACAGAGTGAAACCCTATTTCTTGAAGAAAAAAAGAAAAGAAAAGAAAAGAAAAAAACTTGGCTCAGGTAAACAAGAAGCAAAGTAAAATCTATGGCAGAGCTCTTTAAGGTATAGTCTGTGGACCTTTGCCTGTGATGACGCAAGTATAGGAAGTTATATAGAAATTTGATGTTACCCCACCACTTACTGTACTTTAAACAAACTATCTAAGAACCAAATACACACTAGTCCTTCATTACAGCCAATCTGAGCAGTGGTCTATAGTAACTTAATTCACTGTCAGACTCTTTTCTTTTTTATTTAACTCTCAACCCCTCTTAGCCACCATCAAACTCTTACACTGAGTTTCTGTTTTCAAGATTAAAAATTAATCTCAAACAACACCCAAAAGATAACAAAAGATTCACATAAATGTCTTATCTTTGCTTTATAGGGACTATTTTAATAAATAGTGATGTGACTAATCTTTGGGGGTATGATGATAATTCTAAAACAGGAAAAAATGAATTGCAGAGATAATTTCCTGTGGTCACTCATTCATTAATCAATAAGTAGGTGCTGTGTGTTGGGCCTGTGTGTTCAGTGTGAGGCTACTAAGATAAAATGAGGGGAAACTCCCGTCTGCTAGGTACCTGATATCTAATGTGAAACAATGTGTTAAGGCCCTTTCCCCTTGAGCTACCAATGTGAAAGTAATTATTAATATACTTAGGAAGGTTAATATATTTTATATACATGGAGATGCCTAGACAAACTGGGTAACAGTGAAAATAAAGTACAAAATTTGCCAAAACAAAACCTAATTATCACTTCTAGATGACACAAAAATCCCAAAGACTTTACCAGCATCTTAAAGTTTCTCTCTGTAGTTGATTTAAAAAATGAAAACAAAACACCTACAATGTATTTACAGTGCTACTTAAGGATTATCTTTCTTTGACACCAACACAGCATCGTTACCAGGGACATGCTTCTTTAATGGCACAAATAAAAGTATAATAAGAATCTTGGTCAGATTCCCCACTTACAAATGTTAGAACACTTAATACAAGGGAATTTTATGAAGGACACACAATTTAAAGAGGTCTTAAGGTATATAGGACAGAAATTATCTAACAGGTAAAGCTACAGTGGCGCCATCCCTGACTCAAGTTCTTTTTCTTGAAATATATATGTAGGGATTGTTAACATTCTGTAAAGTGGGTCTTTTCCCTTTGGCCTTATTGGCTGTTGATGGTCTGCATGTGGCAGGTACAACTAGAACTGCAGCAGCACTAACAGTAGTATAAAAACTAAGTCCTAACTTCAGGATGTGACCCAAGGCTTAGTGTGTGTTGCACTGGCAGTAAACAGACCATATTTATTCTTCAAGAAACACTGCTATTCCTATTTTCCTTCAAGGAATTCTGGAATGTTAGCCCACTGGGCGGGACTGCATCTGGTTAAAGTTTCTTACTTATAAACTTAGCTGGAGACCAACTTTCAAGAGTAAAGTAAAAAATATAATAGTACAAGCAATATAGGGGAAGGAGAATGATAATTGTTCATGCAGGTGGAACTGTCATGAAGCCATCAACAGGGAGATGGCCGAGGTGACAAAAATTCTGTTACTAAAAGCTAAGGCCATGCTAATAGCTGTCTGACATCCTAACCTACTCAGACAGCAGTAGAGAACCACCCCCCAAATGGATAAGTAGAGCTGCTTTTTAATGGTATTTACTTGCATACTTGACATTCTTTTTCCCCTATTTTTAAAGCTCAAAACCAGGGTACAGCAAATATGTGAGAACACAGTAGGGGATAGTCTCCCTTATTCTCCCTTTCTGCCTGCTCAGACCATGGACTGGTCACTGACCCTCATCCTTCTTCCAGGACAGGGTCCAGCAAAACTGAGGGGCCACGATCACTCTTGCCCTGTGAATGTGGACAGGAGAATCTGAACTGTAGCCACCCACACTATCTCTGTTGAGTCCAAGTTGTTAGGATCTACTTTCAAATGCCAGGGGAGCAGAAACTTCCATCAGCACTGTGTCAGTCTGCACTCATGGTGCTTAATTCAATTCAGCATTTATTAAGTACCTTTTCTGTACCAGGCCCTGTGCTCTACGTTACACGCACACACATACACACGTGCGTGCTCACTCTCTACAGTAGCTCTTGTGCTCTAAGAGTCAAAGTCCTTCTCCTCATAGGCTCACATTTTAGTTGGAGGCATAGAGACAACAAGCAACTTAACATATTTCAGACCATAGTCATAAATGCAATGAAGAAACACGCTGAAAGACGCAGCTCCTAACAAGTAAACATTCACGAACAAGAAGAAATGCTATAAGAAAATGCACAAACATTTTTAATTCCCAAACTTCCGTACCTCTGTGAACCGAGGCCACCTCTTGTGTAAGGGTTAAAACAGATAATTGCTAAATTATCTGTTAAATTTCCAACTCAAAAATTCTGTGACGCCAGGCTTAACAAGAACATTTTCTGCTGAACTTGACCACTCCCATTAAGTTGTTCAATAGTTTTTGACTTTAACTAAACACTATTAAAATTTCAGTAAGGCAAAAATACTATAAGGAGAGATTAAAAACAACAAATTATGTGTAGCATAGGAATTCTTTTAAAACCAATAGAAACATGAACACTCGTTAAGAAATAAATGTAAATTTCTAATGCAATCATCAAAAAATATTAGATTCCTTTGTATGCACTAGATTCTCAGTTCTCAATTTAATCTGAAACATACAGGAACCCAATAAACATTTTTTGAATAAATTTAGTCTCACCAATAATCAGAAAGCCAATTAAAACATTCAAACCTCCAAGGTTTAAGGTAATGATATTACCTACTTGTGATAAAGACGTAGTGACCAGAAACCTGCATTACCTTCCTGGAAGGCAGTTAAGTGCCTACCATTTGCCGAACAAGTCCATTTCAATATCTCGTAATATATCCAAAGAAATAATCAGACAAGTGCCCAACAATGTATGTATAAAAAACCAGAGTGTAGCAAATATGTGAGAATACAATAGGGATCTTATTGTATGTATAAGAGGGGAAGATAGGAAACAACTCTAGATAACAACAATAGGGAACTGGTTAAATAAGATATGGTATATCAGCTCAAGCAAATACTATGTAGCCATTAAAAATCATACTGATGTATGTTTATTCACAAGTTAAGCTATTAATGATTATTATTAAGGCATAAAGGCAAATTACACATAGAATTACTATATGACCCAGCAATTCCACTCCTAGGTATATACCCAAGACAAATGAAAACATATGTCCATATAATAACTTGTCCACACATATTCATAGCATCATTATATATAATAGCCAAATGTCCAACCCAAGTGTCCACTACCTGATGAATAAACAAAATATGGTATATCCACACAATGGAATATTATTCAGCCATAACAAAGAATGATGTACTGACACATACATGCTACACCATACCTGAACCTTAAAAACACAGTAAGTGAAAGAAGCCAGTTCCAAAAGACCATGTATTATATGAGTCTATGCAGTGCCCAGAATAGGCAAATCCACAGGGACAGAGAGTAGAATGATGGATGTCTACAGCTGGGTGGAGGGAAAGTGACTGCTAATGGGCATGCAGTTTCTTTTTGGGGTGATGAAAATGTTCTAGAACTGGTGGTAACAATTGCACAACTCTTTGTGAATATCCTAAAACCCACTGAATTTTATGCTATAAAAGGGTCAATTTTCCCAGTGTCATGTGTTACAGAAATAGAAAAATCCACACTAAAATTCATATGGAATCTCAAGGGACTCTGAGAAGTCAAAACAATTTTGAAAAAGAACAGAGAGTTCTCACATTTCCTGATTTCAAAACATACTACGAAACTACAGTAATCAAAACAATGTGGTACTGCCATAAAGACAGACAAATACAGGCACACCTCATTTTATTGCACTTGCTTTATTGTGCTTCAGATACTGTGTTTTTTTACAAATTGAAGGTTTGTGGCAACCCTGTGTCGAGCAAGTCTGTTGGTGCCATTTTTCCAACAGCATGTGCTCCCTTCCTGTCTCTGTATCATATTTTGGGAACTCTCACAATGTTTTAAACTTTTTCACCATTATGTCTGTTATGATCTGTGATCAATGATCTTTGATACTACTATTGCAATTGTTTGGGGCCATGAACTGTGCCCATATCAAACTTAATCAACACAGGTGTGTGTTCTGACTCTCCACTGACCAGCCATTCTCTTGTTTCTCTCCCTCTCCATGGGTCTCCCTATTCCCTGAGATGCAATATCAAAATTAGGCCATTTACTAATCCTATAATGGCCTCTAAGGGTTCAAATGAAAGGAAGAGTCGCATGTCTCACTTTAAATCAAAAGCTAGAAATGATGAAGCTTAGTAAGGAAAGCATGTCAAAAGCTGAGAGAGGCTGAAAGCTAGGCCTTTTGTACCAAACAGTCAGCCAAGTTGTGACTGCAAAGGAAAAGTTTTTGAAGGAAATTAAAAGGGCTACACCAGTGAACGTGCAAATGATAAGAAAGTGACACAGCCTTATTGCTGATATGGAGAAAGTATTAGTGATCTGGATAGAAAATCAAACCAGCCACAATATTCTCTTAAGCTGAAGCCTAATCCAGAGCAAGGCCCTAATGCTTTTTAATTCTTTGAAGGCTCAGAGAGGTGAAGAAGCTACAGAAGGAAATGTTTGAAGCTAGCAGAGGTAGTTCATGAGGTTTAAGGAAAGAAGCTGTCTCCATAACATCAAAGTGCAAGGTGAAGCAGCAAGTGCTGATGTAGGAGCTGCAGCAAGTTATCCAGAAGATCTAGCTAAGATCATTGATGAAGGTGGCTACACGAAACAACAGATTTTCAACGTAGATGAAATATCTACTGGAAGAAGATGCCATCTAGGGACTTTCATAGCTACAGAGGAGAAATTAATACCTGACTTCAAAACGTCAAAGGACAGGCTGACTCTCTTGTTGGGGGCTAATGCAGCTAGTGACTGTAAATGGAAGCCAATGCTCATTTACTATTCTGAAAATCCTAGGTCCCTTCAGAATTATGCCAAATCTACTCTGCCTGTGCTCCATAAATGGAACAACAAAGCCTTGATGATAGCACATCTGTTTACAGCATGGTTTACTGAATATTTTAAGCCCACTGTTGAGATCTACTGCTCAGAAAAAAGATTCCTTTCAAAATATTACTGCTCATTGACAATGTACCTGGTTGCCCAAGAGCTCTGATGGAGAGGTAAAAGGAGAGGAATGTTGTCTTCATGCCTGCTAACACAACATCCATTCTGCAGCCCATGGATCAAAGAGTCATTTTGACTTTCAAGTTTTATTATTTAAAAATACGTTTTGTAATGCTATAGCTGCCATAGATAGGGATTCCCCTGATGGATCTGGTCAAAGTAAATCGAAAACCTTCTGGAAAGGATTTACCATTCTAGATGCCATTAAGAATATTTGTGATTCATGGGAGGAGGTCAAATATAAGCATGAACAGGAGTTTGGAAGAAGAGGATTCCAACCCTCATCGATGACTTTGAGGGGTTCGAGACTTCAGTGGAGGAAGGAACTGCAGATGTGGTAGAAACAGCGACAGAATTAGAATTGGAAATGGAGCCTGAAGATGTGACTGAATTGCTGCAATCTCATGATCAGACTTGAACAGATGAGGAGCTGCTTCTTATGGATTAGTGAAGAAAGTGGTTCTTGAGATGGAATCTACTCCTGGTGAAGATACTGGGAACATTATTGAAATGACAACAAAGGATTTAGAATATTATATAAACTTAGTTGATACAGCAGCGGCAGGGTTTGAGAGGACTGACTTCAATTTTGAAAGAAGTTCTACTGTGGGTAAAATGCTCTCAAACAGCATTGCATGCTACAGAGAAAACTTTCATGAAAGGCGGAGTCAAAGGCAAACTTTATTGTTGTCTCATTTTAAGAAACTGCCATGGCCACCCAAGCCTTCAGCAACCACTACCCTGATCAGTCCGTAGCCATCAACTCGAGGCAAGATCCTCCACCAGCAAAAGGATTACAACTCATGGAAGCTGTGGTGATTGTTAGCATCTTTTAGCAATAAAGTGTTTTTAAATTAAGGTATATACATTTTTTTTAGACATAATGCTACTGCACACTTAACAGATTACAGTATAGTGTAAACATAACTTTTATATGCACTGGGGAACCAGAAAGTTTGTGTGATTTGCTTTATTACAATATTTGTTTTACTGCAGTGGTCTGGAAGCAGACCTGCGATATCTCTGAGGTGTGCCTGTAAATCAGTGGAATGGATAGCCCAGAAATAAACCCTCATGTGTATGATCAAATGGTCTTCAACAAGGATGCCAAGACTATTCAGTGAGGAAAGGACAGTCTCTTCAATATATAGTGCTAGGAAAACTGGATATCCACATGCAAAAGAATGAAGTTGGATCTTTACCTAACACCATAGATAAAAATTAACACAAAATGATTAATTACCTAAACATAAAACCCAAAACTATAAAACTCCTTGAAGAAAACATGGGGGAAAAGCTTCACGACATTGCATTTGGCAATGATTTCTTGGTTATGACACCGAAAGTACAGGCAACAAAAACAAAAATAGACAAATGGGACTGTATCAAACCTAAAAACTTCTGTGCATTAAAGGACACAATCAACAGAGTGAAAATGCAACCTGTGGAATGGGAGAAAATATTTCATATCATATATCTGATAAGGGGTTAATATCTAGAAAATATAGAGAACTTCTGCAACAACAAAAATGACCACATTAAAAAATGGGCAAAAGACATTCCTCCAAAGATGATAAACAAATGGCCCAGCACATGAAAAGATGGTCAACATCACTAATCATTACAGAAACGCAAATCAAAGCCACAAGGAGATACCACCTCACATCCATTAGAATGGCTAGTCTCAAAAGAATAGAAAATAACAGTTACTGGCAAGGATGTGGAGAAATCGGAACACATGCACTACTGGTGAGATACAACTGCTATGGAGGATGGTATGGAGGTTCCTCAAAAAATAAAAAATATATCTACCATATGATTCAATAACTCTACTTCTGGATACATATCCAAAGGAATTGAAAGAAGGGTCTTGAAGAGATATCTGCACACCCGTGTTTGTAGCACCATTATTCACAATAGCCAGGAAATGGATGCAACACAAGTGTCCATTGACTAATGAATAAATACAATGTGAGTATATATACACACAATGGAATACTTAAAGGAGGAATGCCTTAAAAAGGAAGGAGGATCCTGTCACTTGATACAACATGGATGCATCTTGAGAACATTATGCTAAGTGAACTAAGACAGTCACGAAAGACAAATACTGTATGATTCTACTTTCATGAGGTACCTAGAGGAGTAAAATTCAGAGACAGAAAGTAGAATGGTGGTTACTAGGGGCTGGGCAGATAGGGCAATGGAGGAGGAGTTATTTAATTGTTATGGAGTTTCACTTTTGCTAGATGGAAAAGTTCTGGAGATCTGTTGCACAACAATGTGAATATACTTAACACTACTAAACTGTACACTTAAAAATGGTTAAGATAGCAAAAAACTGAATTTTATGGTATGTGAAGTTGTACATCAAAAAAATATTATGTGAAGATTTTTAAAAAGCAAGTTACAAAACCATTTGTAAAAAAATAACATGTATGTAGAGTAGGAATAATATGTAAGAATCTATTGAATAAATTTAACAGTGTTTGCATTACAGGTGAAAAATCTATTAAATTTTTCAGCATTTCAGATTTCTCTTCTAGTGAAAATTTATTACCATGATATAAAAAACAAGGCACTTTCTCTATGTAGGGATCAAAACCAGACAGATAATACCTGGGCTGGAGTGCTGGTAGTCACAGGAGATGGTGATTCACTAACTTTTGGCTCACTTGGGGACGTGGCTGACCCCTGTGAGTCCTGGCTCGCGGGCTGGTCCGGAGACAAAGCATCACTGCTGTCTTCGTCAAATGAGAAGTCACCCTGAGTGTGGGCATAGTCCTCCTTCCCAACACCTAAAGAAAGAAATGATTCTTAGTTTAAGGTGGCCTTGGAATATCAAGCTTAATAGGAAAAAGAAGGAGAAACATTGTTTCCTACAAAAATTTAGGAAGCTGGTTTAAAAAAAATTGAACATAATGTACTTCCCAATGGAAGAACACAACACTACCTATGATGTATTATTGGGAAAAACAAATCAGATCTGAATTAAATCAAGCCTTTGGATCCAACTACCAGTTATAGGAAGTACAGGGGACAGAAATGTTTTTAATGACACCAGAGGTTACAAATGTAATCAGAATTCAGAATGTGGGACATCCTAGAGGACAAAACAAGCCTGTTTTGTCAACAAATAAGCAGTAAGGAAAAAAAGGAAAGGAAGAAGACCTACCCAGTAGATTAAGATTTAGGAGACATATCAGCCAGAGGCAACGTATGGACTGTGTTTGGATTCTGACCCAGAATCCAACTGTTAAAAAAAAAAAATGAGACAATGGGGAAAATGGGGCTATGCCTGGGTGTCTGTTGGTAAGTCCCCACTTCAAAGAGCAGCCCCGCTATACTGATATCTTACCTTTTGGGGTCCATCTCTTTAGGACTGAATGGAATCACAGTTCATTGTACTACTTAGAATTCCTGACAACAAATTGCCTAAGCTTTAAACTCATACTAATGCAAAATATGAAGTTCCCAGGAATAATGAAAACTACAATAGTTTTTAAGATTGGATATTAACTTTTCAAAATTGCTTGCTGTATAAATAGCATTATTCTTGAAATGATTTTTTTTTGTGCTAAAGCTTATGCCAGAAACAAAAAGAGAAACATCAGTAAGTAAGTATAAGACCAGAATAAAATGGACAGATACTGCCATTCTTAAGGAATACATCTATACTCATTTGCTATTCACCTTCATGAACTAACATTGACCAAGATATTTTTCTTTATATTTCCTAGAAGTAGATAGAAAAATAATGAAAAGTTTGTAAAAATATTAAACAGAAACTAAACAGTGCAATACAATAAGTTTAACTTACATAACGTGATAAAGAAATCAGAACATACAATAAACCTCAGATGTAACAAGAATCTCTTAATTGGTAGCAGATGCAAATCTTATAATACATAATATAATAGTAACAAGAATCATCGTGTTAATAAATTTCTAGTTAACCCAGAAAACAATATTCATGATTGCTGCTGGCCTTTTAATTGAATTTGTTCTATCTAAAACTTCCAGGTTTCTCTTTTTCCCAGAAAATAGCAAATTATTAGAGTCTTGCCTATAATTGCTTCCTTAACACTGGAGTCTACGGGAAGGATGTTCTTCTCTACCAGCTCCATGGGACCAGGCCTTTGAGCAATCTTTTCATTCAGATCATCTGCTAGTCGAGCTCTTTTCAGCTTCATCTGAGTAGCCTGCAGGGATGGCTCTGCAAATGTTTCTAAAAGAGGAAACACAGTTTTAACCATTACTTGAATGACTATTTCTCTTCCATAATGTTATTTCAGGCCAACTAACTGAACTTAAACTGGTTTAAACATATTTATGTGTTCTCAACATATTTATGGAAAGAGAAAATGACTGTTTAAGAATGCTCCAGTATGCATTTGGTAATTTTTAGTCCTGGATAGTTTTACCTTGTCTATATAATATGGATGCCCACAAATTCAAATTAACATGACCTTAAGCCAAAAATGGTATGTTGGTATTATTGACTTATGGTAGGATGGTAGGAGGGTCAAGTTCACATTTATTAGGTACTGGGGATACAGAGGATGAACAAGATCGATGTGGCCCATGGCTCAGGAAGTTTACAGCTTTGGATCTGGCTGCATTGGAAAGTCAAGTTCTGGTAGGGGAGACACTGCTTCTTAGGATATAAGTTTCTTTGCAGGGATCAATGGGAAAAGCTATAATTCATATTCTTGGGTTGGTCTCTATGTATCTTAGAGTCAGTCATTATAATTAAGAATTTGGGTTTATTTCTGAATATGTACCCTCGTGTCTATTAGGAACATTCAATTGCATAGTAATTATTGGTTGTACAGAAGCATCAACTCATCTACTTACAAAAGCATAAAGTTGGCACAACTGACGTAAAACTACTATAAACATCATTAACTCCTTCATTTGCTTTATTTTGTCAATTATTTGTGTTTCTGGTAACTCTAACACTTTTTTCTATTGTTCTAAAAAATGTTTATAATTGATTAAAAATAACAATGTGGTATCAACCTAAAATCCTGAGTTGAAAGTTGCTTGCCTCTTAGGTTATACAGTAGAAAGTCTTTTGAAATTCCCCATAAGTAGGCTCAGGATTAACTGATGTTCTTCATTCTGTAGGCAGAATTTCCTGGCTGACACCCAAGGTTCAAGGCTGGTAAGCTACTATCTAGTACATCTGTGCAACCTTCTCTATCCACCACTTGAGCTATATGTTTGCCAAAAGGTCAAGCTTCATTGTCTACAATATAGTTTATATCTGTTGGGACTGCTATTGTCAATACATAACTTCATGAAATGTTATGAGAAAATGATAAACTTTGAAAAAAATTATTATTTCTTGGAAACCTAAGTTAAATGCTTTGGAAAGATGTGATAAAGGGGAGTCATTGTAAAAAAAATCACTGTCAAATTAGTTTGGGCAATTAACAACTGTAAAAGATTTGGGGAAAAGATCACAAAATCTAGGATTTTTAAGCTAAGATTGATTTTCAAGTGTCTATTGTTTTTGTTGCACCATAAACGGAAACTGTAGGTGAGGTACACTGACTGTGCTTTGTGAAGATGATGTGAATTCCATTCATTAAAGCCCTCCACAAAGAGAGGATTCTAGCTCTAGGTTAGCATATTAGCAAATAAATGTATACTTCAGTAAGTTAAAATAAAATGTGTGCCCAGCTGATTTTTATAATTTTCCTATATAGCCAACTGTGGTCCCAATCTTGAAGTGAGATAAAACACTTCTAAATGTACAGGAAGATGATAGTTGGGGAGAATTAGATGATGACAATCACTCATAGGTTGATTTTTCAATGCTTTTTGTTAAGATCTAGGTAGGACAGCCTTCTGTTTTTCTCCCCTCTCCCATTGCCACCCAAATGATAGCAGCAATATGTATGGAAAGAAAATATTCCCAAAGCAAGTAAGTAAAGCCTGGCATTTTGGTATGTTTCTGTTTCTAGTCTTGCTACCTCTGCATCTCCACAAGGCTGAGGCTGAAGTTTAGCTGCTGAACTTCAGAAAATAAATTAGACTCTCATCTGCCAAGTTTTCAATCCAATCCAAATTGGTTAATGTTAAATTATAGTTGGGGGTGGTTTTAAGATATTTTAAAAGTTAAAGATGACATTCTTTTTTATTTCAAAAATCCCAACTTGAGAACCGATGTCTTAAAACATCACTTATGGTTCATTCGTATACACTGTTAGGTTTTTAAATGTTGGGTAGTCTTTTTTTGAAAAAGCAAATATGATTCCTTTTGATAGTTAAATGTATTTGCCTTGATTTTAATTATATTAATAAAGTCTATTACAGTTCGAGGGCAAACTGAAACAGACAGCATTGTTACAACAAAAATGTCCCTTACCGGTCAAGATATTTTCAGGCACAGAAGGAACCATTTACTCAGTTACTTACCAGTAAACTTGCTTCTTTGAAGATTCTCTTATCCCTGACAGCTGGTAGCTGCTCTACCCTACTACTGGAGTTCTGGAAAAGATTTTTTAGTCCAGTGGACTTCTGAGAACACAACCCAAAGTAGAGAAAGGCACATACCTCTCACTTCCTGCCCCTGGAGTGAGGATAGCCACATAATCATAGATTCTTTACTTGGGGTAGGACAGACCAACTTGATACTTGGAACTTCTTCACTACATTCTTAATACAATGTTTTTCCCTATCACAGCAGCCTGTTTATTCCCCACAGAGCGCTACTTACAATCTAATTCCCTTATTTCCTTGTTTATTCTCTGTTTCTGCCACTGGAACATAAGTCCCATGAAGGCAGGCATCCATCAGTCTTGCTCACTCGGGTCTCTGGTGTCTAGCACACTGGCCAATGAATGAGT
This sequence comes from Daubentonia madagascariensis, assembly GCA_023783475.1. Taxonomy (NCBI): domain Eukaryota; kingdom Metazoa; phylum Chordata; class Mammalia; order Primates; family Daubentoniidae; genus Daubentonia; species Daubentonia madagascariensis. The sequence goes on along the minus strand of JAKFHU010002332.1, from coordinate 9,073,771 downwards.
ATCTCTAATAACAGTAACCATATCACCTCCTGAAGATTTCATGTCTGACCTTTAGGATATTAGTCCTTACATTGAGCTACAATCTAATACTTTGTAATATCAACCTAATTCTAATACTAACTCTAACCCTAATTACATCATTAGGCCCAGAGAGAACAAATCTTCCTTCTACCTGACAGTTATCTCTAAATGTCTGAGAAGTTTTCAGATTCTCTTTGTCTCTTCTCAAGGCTTAACATACTCAATTATCACAAGGATCAAGCTCCTAGTCTTGCTCAGTAAATTAGTCACAGAAGCAAAACAATGAAAGAAAATGTAACTTGGGAGTTTCTGTTGGAGGTGTTAGTTTTCAAGAATGCTCTGTCTTTAGAAAAAAAAAACATACTGGCCTGAGCTATGTGTTTAGCCAAAGATGGAATGGAACTGTCCCTACCAGCCTCGTAAGTGGTAAGGCTGGGTGACAGATAAATTGGTGGTGGGGCACACTTAGGATAATGGTCACATCAATCTGGATTGTTGTCAGTGGCAACAAAGAGAAAATGCTGCGTGTGGGCCTTGTACCAGGTAGACACAAATGAGGTCGAAGCGGCTGAAAATCTAGGGTTAGGCTTGTGGGTGTTGTACCCTTTATGACTTAATGAGTAGGGTACATGTCTCTCACTGATAAAGAAATCCTCTGGACAAAAAGTGTTTTTCCAGAACAGTATGGTAGAGGCACCTATGATACCAGCTGGTGGGGAAGAGTCAGTCCATTAATTGGTTATTTGGAGAATCAAACCTTCCCCATGTATCTAAAACAGTGTTTTAGCTTTGGGTCTTCATGCTGCTATCCAATTTGGAGGATGTCAGCCTGTGGGGTAGAAAGTTATTAAAATGGGAATAAACAGAAATGGTGGAATTCTCACTTCTTTTCTTGAGAAAATGCAGCAAAATAATAAATAAAACCCTTACCTTCTAAAATGTGCATCCTGACAAGTTCAGAACGATCTGGTCGGCTCCGAATCTTGTGTTTCAAAAAGTTTTCGGTCTTTAAAGAAAGATAAGAAAATCTTATTGTAAATTATTTATGATTTATCATGGTTTTAAATTTTTCAAGGTACTCCATTTAAATAAATAGTATGCCCCTTATGTCATGTCTTTTGAGAGGAAGAAAAGAGTAGAAATTAGTACTTAGAGAAACTACTACCCAATACATGATTTAAACTGCAGCCTTCAAAATCGTACAGGGACTTGAATATTATGTTGGTATAAAGTAAGCTAACTTTATAGAGTTTTATTTTAAAACTTGGCAACATCAAAAACTCATGATTTTGAATATGATTTTTGAATAAACATAGGATTTAGATTATTTAAATATCTAAAATCAATAAAATCCATACTTTAGGTCAAGTAAGAATCCACTTAGATAACAAATTTCCTAAAAATCCTAACGTATTTTCTTTCATGAGTTCATATCCTTGATCATATTTTCTTAATTAGAATGGTACTCAATTCTTAAGCAGTGAAGACTTTAAAATGGGTTTTATATTTTGTAAGACTCTAAGAGATCATTATTGCATTCTGGTAAATTTTTCTTAAGAATAGTTTTGGAATATGCTTATTTTCCTATTGCATGATAAAAGTTTTCCCAAAAACAAATGAAACAAAAAGAATGAATGTACATAATAGCTTTTTTAATTTTTAGATGGGGTCTCACTCTGTTGCCCCGGCTAGAGTGTAGTGGCATCATCATAGTTCACTGCAGCCTGGAACTCCTGGCTGAAGCAATCCTCCTGCCTCAACCTCCCAAATAGCTAGGAATACAGGCATGCCCCACCATGCCTGGCTAATTTTTCTATTTTTTGTAGAGACAGGATCTCACTTTTGCTCAGGCTGGTCTTGAACTCCTGAGCTCAAGTGATCCTCCTGCCTTGGCCTTCCAGAGTGTTAGGATTACAGGCGTGAGCCACCACACCCAGCTCATAGTGGCATTTTTAAAGAAAAATAATAAACACCAATGCGATGTGCAACTATGATAGCGCCATCTCAAGTAATAAAGCAAAGGTGAATGTAGCAATGTTCTTTGATTTAGCCAGATTCTCCTACTCTTGCAAATGTACAGGCAACACAGTTCCAGAGCTAGTAGGGAAACCACCTAAGGATCTGGTGTCAGCACATCACTTGGCTGTCTTTCTGCAGGGGTAACAAATGACATAATTACTCCCCTATTATATCTCTAAAAACTGTTATGCTCTGAAAGCAAGAAAGTGAAGAAATGCGATTTGTCCTTTTTGTACAAAACTAGTTACTAGTTTTAAAAGAACAATATTTGAATGTCATGTATTTTCTACAAACCTCTAAGATCAAACTACCCCAGAGTAAATACTCTCTATGTCATGTATCCTGAAAATACACTATGTGTTCTCTATGGACATATTTAGGAATAAGATTGCTACTTGTCCACAGGTACTTTAGAATAAAGGAGAGAAGGAGAGAAGTAGAACATTTTAAAGTATAATTTCTTACTCTCGCTCGTTCCAAGCTTTTTATCTGTTCATGGAATGCCGCTGGGCTCTTCAAAGCTGTGAGGGGAAAAGAAATTGTTTCCACAGTATAAATAGAGGAGTTCATACTTCAGCCCAAAGTTACAGTATATCATGTGGATAATCCTATTAGTTCACATCTACAGTAACATTTATTTACTAGTTCCTTCATGAGATCTGCAAAATTTTAAACCTCAAATGTTACAGAATAAAAATTATGTATTTCAAAAATAAAACAAGTGGTCATTTTAAATAGAATTATACACATAATGACAATGCAAATATCAGGTCAGACTAGTTCCAACCACCAGTTGGGGCAAATTTCCATTGCCAAGGGAAATGTTTGTTGATTCCTTAACACGTCTTTGCTCTCAACGGCCACATAAGCTACTGGAAAAAGCCCAAACGTTCTTGGGAGTGATCTAACCTTGAACGCACTGTACTCTACATCCAACAGATCTAAAGTACCATTTATTCAGAAGCCACAATGGGGCTTAGCTCTATGCTCTGTGGTCAATCATAATTTTATTCCTGTTGGTCTTCACTATGACCTTGCAAGGCAGGTGTAAGCCCCAGTACAGGTGAAGGCTCAAAGAGGTTAATTGAATCCTTGAGGTTACACAGTTAGATAGTGGTCAAAGTGGGATTTAAATCTAGGATTTTGCATTTGAAAGGTTCATGCTCTTTCTACCAAACCACAATGCAACTCACTCTAAAGACAGAGTGACACTTTAATATGCTAACTACCAGTATATCAAATATTCTAGAATCCCATTGTGAGGGTTAGCAGTGTTTACCAAAACATCACCTACAACAGTATTTCTATCAGTTATCTTTTTTGTGTATGTCCATCATTGCCTAATAACACCCTGCACTTACAGATGTGGGCAGTCAGATGAGTGAATGGGATATAGGACTGGGATTCTTTGGGCTGTCATCTCCAAGACTTGACCAATCAGCTCTGACAGCATTATTTTCAGCTCTAGTACCTGAAGCACCCAGAGACTCCCGGGAACCCAGCCCCATCAGGTTTGGCTAGGGCCCAGCTCCCCAAAGCAGCTTAGAGCTGGCCTAGCAGTGTTGTCTGAAACATCATAATTTGATCCAGTTTGATTGATTGGTTCACAGTCAGGAATGTGGCAAGGAGAAATCTGGCAGATTATCAAAGGAACTTTCAACTACCACAATGCTAGATTTAAAATATTTAGATAATTAATAGTAGTCCAGGAAAAAAAAGTTTAACTGGGAAAAATATCTACTGTAGAGAAAAATCATTCCTTATCATAAACCAAGAAACGGTTTATGGGCTAGTAATGATTCAGAAGACTAGAAAGCATAATTTCATTTTGTAATTTCTTTCTAGTGTTTTAAAACTGGATAAGTTACCTCTTGGAGAAGTCAATTTTAAGACAAAATCCAGATAAATAATCCTTATAGCCTACACAAAACAGCCACTCTTCCCCTCTAAAATATAAAATTACCTCCAAACTTGGTGGTTAAAAGTCAACAAAACAACTTGGACAAATATTCTAAAATTAATCAACTCTCAAAAATCTTTTAAAGGAACAAACCCTAGAGATACTTCGGAAATATCTGTACTTGTGCTAAAAAGATTTTATTAATTATAAATGGAAAGTTCATCAGTCTGTAACTGAGATACATTACTGTATATAGACCATAGTATAGCACCAAAAATAATTTGAATTAAATATGTTTAATTAGAACAAAGTTGTGAATTAATTTTATGTTACTTTTGCAAGTCTAACTAATGTCAGAACCATTAGTAGAATGATTACTTCAATCATTTCAAATGTTTGAAACTAAAACAAATGTTAAAGTTTGAAGTAAGAATGGATTTTAGCCTAATTACAGTGTAAAGGTATTCTTTGCATAACATAAAATTCAAGTCCATCTTAATTTTAAACTGCATCTCGTTTTGAAAATGTATTCTAAATGATTCTCTCAGGTTGGCAATGCTGATGCCTGATTTTTCCTTATAAATTTACTTGGCAATTGTTTGTTGATTCAATGGACACAACTGAAAGTAGAGTGGGATACGGGTTCTTTTCGGACATGCCTATCTTGTTATATCATGTTAGAGATGACAGTGATGCTGTAAATCTTACGTGGCATGATGCCCTGGTCCACTAGTTGTTCTCTTGTCCTCCTCTGTTGCAGCCTCAGCTGGAGCACTGTGAACAGGAAATAATCACCATTGGAGTTTATTGGTAACTGTAGGATCCAATTTATACAGTTCCAGAGGAGATACAATTAAGTTCTATTAAACATCTTCTATTTCATAGTTAAACAAGAAGGATATTACCTGGCACCATCCAACTTGTAAAAAGAAAATTATTTTGTGATTTCTGCCCATTTGGTGAACACTGAAGTTTACTCAGCATATTTTTTGTTTAGTTAATAATCATAATTTGATGACTAAAGCTAAGTATTTCTTACTTAAATACATTCACGTAATACCCAGAAAATAAATATAGTTGGCTTATATATTAAGACTTGTTAGTAAATCTCATTCATAGATATAGAAATGTGAAATTCCTCGACATTCCTTAGTTTAAAAAAAATAAGCTAATGGCAAAATTTATTTCAAGGAGAGACTGACTTATTTGGAGGGACTTACTCCATCAGGAACAAATTTTAAATAGCCTTAATGAAGCCTACCTACATAATAAAAATTAGACCTATGGGATATTACTAATGACCCAAAGGGAAATTTCTAAATTAGGAATTTAAAGTTTAGTAATCTTTGCACAAACATAATACCATATCTCATTCTATAAGTTCTAAGAAAGTTACAAATTAAATGATACCTTATTATTTTAACAAAAGTAAATTATTACAACTGGTAGAGAACACAATATGTATGATGAAATGTAGGTATCCAGTTAAACCCAAATTTAATCAAAAATTAATTTTTTTCCTAGATTTTTCAAGCAGATTCCTTTTATAAGCATCTATATATTTTTATTTGGAAAGTGAGCCAATTTCAAAAAAGAAGAATACAGGAAGTGACTTTGTAAAGTATTTTTCTTGGTTTGCCTTACATTCAAACCAAGTTTCCATTTTGATTTTTGCTTTAAACCATGAATAAAACCAAGGTTAGGATGATTAAAAGCCTACTTACGGGTTGCTATGCTAAAAAAATTTACCTATGTGTATTTCTTAAGCGGTGGGAAGAGAAGACAATTTTCTAGTGAGGGATGCTGGCTGAAATGAGAGGCTGGCTGGGTCTCATCTCTTACCAAGGCGCAAATGCAGTACGCATGGGGTCCCCTCCTCGAAATAAAACCCGGAGGCCTGAAGACGTAGGCACCGTGGCCCGTATATCCCTTGTTTTTCGCTTAGCCTTCTGATGACTGCAGAGCAGTGAGATATACTTCAAAGAGTCTAAACTGTAAAATGGCTTTTAAAAATATTTTCTTATCACTGTTAGATAAGAATGTCATCCTCTATTGGATACAGAAATATGTTTTTTGTTTGTTTGGGGCCATAAGGTCACAAAGCTTCACTGATATCCCATTTAGAACTGAAGCAACTAACATAAGATTCTGTTACACAAAGCAAAAGAAAAATTAAATGAGTCTAAAAAATATATGCACACTTCTGACATTAAGATGTTTTGCAATACTTTGAACCAATTATGCTCTAACACAAAGATCTTTTCCCTGATAACTTACAGTTTATTGAGAATAGTATGTTCCCACTGTGCTTTACAAGGAACAAAAATAACCAAGGAGCTGACCTGTGCGTCTGACAGCACCCAAATGCCTGCATGCTCTAACATTCTCCTATGGATGCTAATGTCAGTGTTTGTCTGCACTTATGGTGGTCACAGTCAAGACGGAGAATCGCAAGAAAAGGACACCTGAGAGTAGGGAAGGGTTAGAACAGTTCTCCAGGTCAAAGGTGGACACTTCTGGAGCATGGGCCGTGTCTGCTGGGGAATCTCTAGCAGCAGTATCTTTCCTCTCTCAAAAGAGTAAAAAGAGTAATGAAAACATCAACAGCCCTCCTTTTTGGCTTAGAACAAACAAACAAACAAAAACCACAAAAAAGCATCAGACCTCAAACACAATACATTTTTTGGGTGAATGGCATCTTTGAATGATATATACAGTTGTGACAACTTGATCTGCAAACCAACAGTGATGACAACTTATTAGTCTCCAAAGCATGGCCTGATTGTTCACTGGTCATCTCAGGTGCCCTCACGCACCAGGACAGCAGCCCTGTCAGCTGCATCATCTGTGACTAGAAATCACACTTCCGTGTTGATGTGCGAAGGTACCTGCTTACCACCAGGGCAATACACAAAGTGGGTGTGTGTCATTCTGCTCCGCTTCCACTGCCAATGCTTCTGATACCAAACATGTACACTTTTCCCTCACACCTGCCAGTTCTCCGACTTTCTGGACACCAACTAGGTGTCCAACAATTCAATTCAATTCAATTCAATTCTGACACTATGCACCTGGAGTTGGCGTCAGATCCTACAAGTCAAAGGGCTCCGTCCCGTAAGACTGCCCTCACTTCAGATGCAAACTGCTAGTCCAGGCCACCCATGCTTCTGACTGATGGGTTATAAAGTTGTGGAGTTTCTACAGTCCCCTCCTCAGGTTTGATAAATTTGCTAGAATGGCTTACAGAACTCAGGGAGGCACTTTACTTACTATTACTGGTTTATTATGAAGGATACAACTCAGGAAAGCCAAATGGAAGAGATACACAGGGTGAGGTATGGGGAAGGGGCACAGAGCTTCCATGCCCTCTCTAGGTATACCCCCCATGACCATGCCTTGTCTTTCTGGTGACCAGCCCCTACGCTGACTGTCTAGGGTCTCCCAGCTACTTGCCATCTCATTAGCATACAAAAACCACTCTTATCACTCTGGAGAGTCTAAGGATCTTAGAAAGAAGCTCTTGCATCAAGAACTGTGGACTAAGACTAAATATATAACAAAAGGTGCTCCTATCACCCCTGCTACTCAGGAAATTCCCAGGATTTTAGGAGCTCTGTGCCAGGAACCAGGGACAAAGACATTTCTTATTATATCACAACATCAGAGACACCAATCACCCACTACTGTTAAAATAAAACAAAACAAACACAAACTATTTGTGTTTTCTATCCCATTTTCTATATGGCCAAACAAGCAAACAACTCTATTTATGTCACACTGCTTGAAGGGAGGAAAATAATCTCCCCAATTAATGCTCTCTGCATTGCCTATTAACTCTCCCAAGAAGAACATCACACTACAAGCATTATTCAAAGCAGTTGTGACCATCAGCCTACCCCAGGCATGTTCATTTACTTAAAGCATATCTATTAGGTGTCTGGGTGCCGTATGGGATACAAACCCCTCAGAAAGAGCTGTAGCAGTAGCTGTAAGTGGAGATCTGTTTTCAAGCAAAGACACTAGGAAGAACATGAATGGAAGGGGAAGCACATTTGCAAGTAACTAGTCATTTTGTTAAGTCTGTTGATCACCCAGCTTCTTTCAGTTTTCACTACACCAATAGGTGGACACTACTGGACACATTACATTGAAGATGAGGCACAATGTCCTGACAAGAGACTCAGTATGCTGCCACTTTCAGTCAGTATTAAAACACAATTAGGCCAGGCATGGTAGCTCATGTCTGTAATCCTAGCACTTTGGGAGGCTGAGGCAGCAGGATTGCTTGAGGCCAGGAGTTCAAGACCAGCCTGGGCAACATGGTAGACCCCATCTCTACAAAAAATACAAAAATTAGCTGGGTGTGGTGGCTCGTGCCTGTAGTCCCAGCTACTCGGGAGGCTGAGGCAGGAGGATCGCTTGAGCCCAGGAGTTCGAGGCTGCAGTGAGCTACGATGATGTCACTGCGCTCCAGCCTAGGCAACAGAGCAAGAGCCTGTCTCCAAAAAAACACAAAACCCCAAAACAACAACAAAAAACCACCATTACAGTATTTGTTCATATCAAATACAACCAGTCATTCACAACTTGACAAAGACTATTCTGAGAACAACTACTAGTTATAAAAAGTACTGATCATGTAGGTATAGGCTCATAATTTTAGAAACATCAAACTTCCTTTCAGTGCTCACCAAATTAGTAAAAAAAAATTAATGTATTATAAATCACAACAGATATTTGCACCTTAAAGGCAGATCATCCAAGGCCAGTAAGAACACGGCCTGAATGATGTAGACAGCTTAATTATCATGCAACACCGGAAGACAGGAGTTGGGTAGAATTTGTCAGTGCTTACCCACGACTGTAAAAGGGGTAAGGGATCCTGAAAATAGAAGACCCAACTCTTTTAATGATTAGAGAGGCATCCATAGTTGTGGGATCAAGATACTTTATCAAGTTTCTCTGGGACCTTCATGGTCTAGAGACCCTCTTCCCCCTTTTTCAGCCTCCACGCTCCTCGGGTGTTTATGTCTGCATGGAGGCGGAGAGGCCCTAGATCACAGAATGTGACTCAGTGCATCGCACAGTTGCAGTTCTTAAGACCAATGACTAAGCTGGTACACTGGCTGATCTCTGGAAAACCTGACACAGTCTGCACATGTTGACAAGATTTCATTTCCGTAGCTGCAAACCGAAGTCAGGACACTGGGCCAGCACTGCTTCCCTGTGGTGGCAGCAGCAGCAGTTGCAGTGGTGGTGGCACAGCTGCCTACGAAGCCAGTCTCCCCGGCAATGGCCTTATGCCTGAAAACTGAACCCAAGAACATTCTCCCCCTGACGGTTAGTTGAGTGGGTGAACTATGCTATCGGGCTGACATCAGAGCCTCCATCCTATTCATAAGGTGACTAACATTCAGTATCTTCCATGGTTGTTTTGTAAACTGCTTGCAAGAAAAGAATACACATAAAACTATAGAATTCTCAGGGGGAAAAACAGCTCAAAACACTCAGTGACTGAGTGTCTACATCTTTTCAGAAAACAAAGGACATAAGTAATAGAGTGAAATAGAATGCATGTTACAATTCTCACATTTGAACATTTTCAAATGTATTTATCTTTGAAAAATGTAGAAACTAAATCAATCCAACACTTGGTCCTGAGAAGTCCTTAAGTTTAAAATTAAGGTTTAAAACGGATCCAAACCTGTTTGATTTTCTCAAAAAAAAAAAAAAAAAAAAAAAAGGCAGGGGCAGATATTAAAAAAAAAAAAAAGCATATCTCATACAGGTAGCAGTGTATTCTCTGTGTAAAACATTTACCCCAAGTTGAGAATTCTACAATAGCTGTGTATTTCCAGAGGATAAAACTCACAAGAGGCACACAAAGGACCCCCATCAACGGAGGGAGATGAGGTTTAAGTCCATATGCTTACTGTATGTATCACGTCTTTCTTAACTAGCCTGAGTCCAAGGCATTTTTACTAAAAAAATCTTTTCACACATTATAACATTATAAGTGTGACATATGTTCATTATACAAAATAAGGAAATATTAAAAAATAGGAAGAAACTAAAAAAGAAAATCACCAATAATATCATCACCCAGAGACACAACTACTGTTACCATATTGGTATATTTCCTGTCTTTTATCTAAGCATAATTTTTGATTCTCTGCTTTTACATACTATGATTACACTGTACATACAATGATAAACATTATTATCTTAATGGTTACATAAAATACTCTGTTAGGTAGATATGCTATAGTTTACTAAATATCCCATTTATCACTTTGGTTGCCTCCAATTTTTAAAACTGTAAATAATGCTACGGTAAATTTTCGTGTATAAAGTTTTGTTCCTCATTTCCAGTTAATTTCCTTAATTTAAATTCCTAGAACAAGGAATATCCCTATGTGATCCATATAAAGCATGATAATAAAGTAATAAGACTAATTTCTTTGTATACAAACCATCATTTTCTGAAATTATAGTAGACGTATGAAAACATGGACACAGACAACTTTACATCCATTTCATTTAGAGAAAAAAATTAATTATTGAATTTTCCAAGATTATGTATCTTATTATCTCTTAGGGATAACATTCATAGTTTCCTATTATATTTCAATAAGGAGAAAAATGCATATAATTTTGAAAATTTTACTTAATGCTTATTGTTTGTCCCAACAGATAAAAACAATATTCTGTCAACAGAAGTGTTCTGAATTCGTTGTTTTTATACAACAAAAGTAAAAATTTGATTTTACTCACCATCCCCAAAAATGAAAGATACCTTATCTAATGATAAACTAAAATTCTTAGCACCCCAAATAGTTTGGATATCAACAATATTTTCTTTCAAGTGCTATAGCTCTTTTAGAATTTGTCTAGCAGGTTTTTCAGCTTTTACCAGAAAGTCCTCCAAGGGGCGGGGGGAAGTAACTTCTTTTAGTTCCTTTCCTCTGCTTCTTAAATGGTTTGGAGTGCTTTTAGAACAAAATTTTAAGATTAGTTCCCAACATAAAAAACTTTCAAACATAGTAACTTCATTCATGTAATACTTATATCCCAATTCAAAATTTTCAGCTGCTTTTTGAACCAAGATATGTCTCTTCTCTTTTGTTTCTATAAATAGAATGTTTGAAGTGTTTTCTTAATATGATATAATTAAAGTACCTTTTCACTCTGAAGAAAAAACATATTATGCAGCATATTAATAACAGAGCAGTTTAGCATGAGTTGAACAAGCCAAAACAAAGCACAGCTTTGGCCCAGGGAGTTTGAGAGGGGACATCTGAGGACTGTATGTTACAAAAACAAGGCAGAAATGACACTTTCTGGGAAACAGAATGGCAGGCACCATGGTCCTGGAAATTCTTTATGATGGCTAGATTTCAGCTATGGGGTATGAAGGAGGGTGGGTTGAAGGGGAGAGGAGATCAGCAGCTGTCTGCAAGTTAAAGAGAGGATCCAATGTATATTATTTAATTATAGGGTGACAGATAGAATAAGCTTCAGAATCATGAGGGGTGGGAAAAAAAAACAAACCAAAAACGTGAGCAGTCAAGTAAGGGCTGGATGAACCAGAGGAAAAAGTAAAGATGGAAAACTAAAGAATACTCTAGAATTGACTGTATATTGACTCTGAAGTCAGTATTAGGTAATCAACAGAGCCTGGTTTTCAGTTATAATTCCTGGGTTTCAAACTTAAGCGCCTGGGTAGGCCATTTACTGAGGCCATTCGGAAGCTCAGTCTTGGACATGTTTGAAGGGGAAGTGGAGATGCCAAAATGGCAGTTGACTATACGGGTCCAGATTTCAGAAAGTCTTGGAAGAGGTTGGAATTTGAAGCCATGGGAGTTTGCTGAGGTAAAGAATATGAGTAGAGAGGGCAAAAGGAGCCCAGGACTGAGCTCTTAAGAAAGCCAACAATTAAAAGCCCATTGATGGGTCAGATAGAGAAGGAAGAGCCAACAAAGGAAACCAGACGAAGCTGCCTAAGAAGGCAGAAGAACCAGGAGAGTGTGTGTAAAAGAGTTTCTGGAAGGGGGCATGATCAATTGGGTGAAATGCTGCTGTGTCAATACCCAGAGGAGCTACTTTTGTAGAGTGATGGGTGGAAGTCAGACTGGGGGAGGCTAAGGCGTGGGGGGCCGGCGTGTGAACGCCAGTGACGGGAAGCCTGCTTTCAAGGCGTTGCCGTGAAGGGAGCACAGAAAGCGAGAGCTTGAGGGCGAAGTGGGAAGATGACTTGATGAAGAGCAAGAGAGGGAAGGGGCGAGAGGGAAGGAATGAGAAGAATATGAATGACAGAAAGAACAAGAGGGCGAGAGGCAGCGGGTTCCTTGAAGGCAGCAGGGAGGGGACAGACACAAAACACACAAGGACAGCCCCTCCATCACAACAGCAGGGCTACGAGGTCTGGCTACTGCCGCAGGCAGTTTCACAGCTCTGGTCTGGGACATCCAGGCGTTCTCAGACGATGGCTTTTATTTTCTCAGACAAGTAGGAAGAGAGGTCATCTGTTCCAAGTGAGACGGACGAAGGGAAAGTGAGTTTTAAGGCCAGTGAAGGAGGTTTGCGAGAATCACTGCACACTGTAAGGAGCAAGCCGAAAAGAGAAATATGGCTGTGTGTTACTGAAATGCTTCAACTAGTAAAGGCAGCAGCCTGGGGGAGAGTCGGTCAGGAAACTGGCATGTCATTCATTGGCTCTGAACTAAATCATTTTTATCAGAGAAAAAGACCACAAGATACAAAATGGAAACATTTAGCAGTTCTTTCTAAAGAAGTTCTTTTAAAAATTATATAAAAATTTAGTTGACAACAATTGCAACCCATCATTCTACTCTAGGTGAAAATGAAAAGAATTGAAAACAGGTACTCAAATGCACACACATTCACAGCAACTCTAGTCACAACAGCCAAAAGGTGGAACAGCCCAAATGTCATCCACAGATGGCTGGATAAACAAATCTATAAAATGGAATATTACTCAGCTACAACAAGGAATTAAATATTGATACATACTATAACGTGGATGAACCTGAAAAACATCGTAAGTGAAAGAAGCCAGACACAAAAGATCACATATTATGTGATTCCATTTACCTGAAATACTCAGAATTGGTAAATTAAGAGAGTGCAGAATGGTAGTTGCCAGGGACTGGGGAGAAAGGGGCATGGGAGTAACTGCTTAATGGCTAATTTTATGTTATGTGAATTTCACCTCAATAATTAAAAAAAAAAAAAGAACAGGGGAACAGACTTTAAGGACTAATTTCTCAATAATCAAATTTCTTATTTCCCAACCACCACTGGCTCACCTCTTCTCAGCACCATAATTCCATTAACTATTCATGGTGACTTGATCTTTTAATAATTTGATAACTACAGTAACAGCTATATTACATATTCCCCATCACACTGAATTCTATGTCTTTCTTGCCTCTATTTTCCCTAACAGACCTTATCCTTATATTTCTAGCACCTTCCACAATACTTACCATATATAAAAGGTTCGATAAACATGTTTTTCTTAATTTCACATGGTATACTTGGAGTGTATAACTGAGTTACTATTTTCTAAGAAAAGAGAATACTATGTGCCACACTTAAGGATAAATTCCAAAAAAGATTTTCTATGGGCAAATGATTATCATGGGGCAAAATCAACACTGTTTCACTTCGCTGCATGAATATGGGGTTTGGGGTTATTTTTGAATTGCTGTTGCTGGTGGGAACAGAAAACAAAATGTAACTATGTTGTTTTGAAGGATAAAAGAAGACTAAAAAGGGGAGACTATGGGCAAAGAAGACGACCATGAGAAAGTGGTAGATACTAATTTCTTTTCATCTCTATTTATAATTAATGTGAAATTCACGCTGCATTAAAGAGAAGGCACTTAAGTACTCTCATAGATGATAAACAATAGCAACTAAAGATAACAAATTTTTGCTTGTATTTTCAGGGGTCTAATTTGCCAATTATAAGATCAGGTTCTTCTTCAAGTAATTTTTAAAAATAGAAGGCAGAGAGGCCAAAAATAAAATGGTGGTTTGTCCTGGAAGAGCCGTGCCATGTGCACTGATTAAGCAAACTCCACCACCACTTCCTGTCTGCAACAAATGCAGAGTTACACAGTGTGCGCATAAATCTAAACCTCAGGCACTACAAAGAGCAAACAGCATTTTGATCAGGAATTTTTAACTATTTTCCGATTAAAAAGGGAACAACATCAAGTTAACCAAAAAACTGTGCAAATTAGCGTTTGAAAAAAGTTAGGCCTTAGACTAAATTTGGCCATTCATGTCAATGTAAGGAAGTCTAGAAGTTCAGGCATAGAACCAGCATGATCCTATGGGTTAAAAATTAATTGTTTAGAAAACAAATCAAATATAGTTTTAACCTCTTTGCATTGCTGGTGATCAGGCGGTTAGGCGGATGGTTTTGCTTTGAAATGCCTGTCGTTTGTGTTACTTCCATTCATCCCACTGTGGGCCTTAATTCCCACCACTTTTTAACCAAATGAGATTGACACACCAAGGTTGGGGAAGGGGGGAAGAGGCAGGCAGCAGACTGCTGAATTCCAAACCGCTGTTCCTTGCCTGTGAGGAGGCCCCACAATCTAGAACACAGTATTTACCCTCTCTTAGAAATTAAAGAGCAAAAATGAAGTAAAACCTAAAATGCTAACAGAACTGCTATTATTCCCAGCTAACACTGTGGGTTCCCTGCATTAATCTGCAGCATGAGGTCAGGAAGACAATGTTTTCAACACTTAGCCGTGGAAATTTACAGGAGCTTTGATAACTCTCTGGTTGGCTGCTGCTTCTGTTGCCATGGAAACAGACTGCTAAAAATGGGGCATGTTTCTTTAAACTGATCATACCTTCACACAAATTCCCTTCTCCTTTTTGTCAAAAGTTGGAATGAATTTAAAGTATGCTTCTTGTGGTATGACAGTCTGATGTCAAGCCAGGGGCCTGGTACAGAATGGCAGAGACAACATTCGCCTGTGGCAGACATACATAAAGATACAAATACATGCATTTTAAAAATCTCATTTGGTTAAAAAGTGGTGGAAATAAAGCACACAGTGGGATAAATGAAAGTATAACACAAATAACAGGCATTTCAAAGCAAAATCATCCACTTAACTGCCTGATCACCAGCAATGCAAAGAGGTTAAAACAATATTTGATTTGTTTTTCAAACAATTAATTTTTAACCCATAGGATCATGCTGGTTCTATGCCTGAACTTCTAGATTTCTTACCTATATGGTTCCAAAAGAAGATAATGTTTATTTTTATTTTGGGGACAATAAAAAATTCTACATTCCACCACTGTATTAGAATTTCAGTGTGCAGCTATAGGTAGAGGTACTATGAGTTAAAGCTGTGCTTCCTAATCCCTCTATAATGTGAAAATGTGAGTTGTATAAAAGACTCTCAAATTTCTTAATATAAATTCCTAAAGTGGGCTCTCTGAATAAAATAACAATCAACAATGAAACAGGAAAACAGTGGAATATTGTTTACCTCCAATTTTTCCCAGAATAGTAAGCACATGCTATTCTGCAGAGGTGACTTGATTCAAGCTCAGTATCTTGGTTTTTCTTTCCATTTTGTGGATTCAGGAATGGAGTTAATACATCCACACACACGTATATCTATATATACACATTTGTGTATATACCTACAGACACACACATACACACACACACACGTGCAATTAGCCCACCAAAACATAAAGACAGCTGAGAACTGTTATAATGTGTGTGTTGTCCTAACATCCTAGCCAGGTGATGATGTACCCAGTAGCCACGCCCAGCATGGAGGGTCACCTGTTACCCCTTGTCACACACACTAGCCAATCACTGCTCAGGTATTACAATGGCATGTGTTATAAAAGTAGTACATGTAGAAAGATGCTGACGTTTGGATGTTTTTGGTGTTTAGACTCAAGATAGACAATCTACTGGCTCTACTGTTTTGACTGAAATAAACAAGAAAAAGCGCAACTCTAGCAGATGTACATGTGCACCAGAATTCAAGCTTCTATAATTTTCTAGATGAGAAATGAATTCATATTAACCAAAAGGCAGAGACCAGACACTTTACATCTCTTTAGAAATCTTATTCAGTGGGGAAATCACCAGCCTCTGCATTCACCTGCTCCACCAACCTAGAGATTGGTTTTACTTTGCCCCAAACTGGAAAGGATGGCCAAGCAGGGCCAGCAGAGCTTTCACACTGACAAGGGTTTACTGTGTGTCAGGCACCACCCCAAGAGCTATACGCGCACCATCTCATCTAACCTGCATAACCACCCTGCAGGATGGGTACCAATATTTATTTTCATAGAGGAATTACGCACTTATCCAAGATCACACAGCTAGGGAGAGGCAGAGCCAGAATTAATAAGGAACATTTAGTGTTTCTACAGGATAATTTTTCTAAAAAAAAAAACAAAAAAAAATCCCAAAAAACTTAGCACACAGAAAGAAATATTTTCTAATATGCTGTTAGTTTTTGCCACCATGTCATGTAACCTCAACAATGCTTTTGATCACATGGCCTCTATTTTATAAGAAATTCTATACATTATAATTCCAATAGAAAAAGTCATATACATCAATAAGAATTCACTGGTGCTAGGAATGGGAATTGTGTCCCTCTCAAATTCATATGTTGAAGCTCTAACTGCCACTGTGACTGTATTTGGACATAGGGCCTTTAGGAGGTAATTAAAATTAAATGAGGTCATATGGTTGGGACCCTGGTCCACTAGGATTAATGTCCACAAAAGAAGAGACACCAGAGAGGGCACCCTCTTCCTTTCTCTCTGCGTGCATGCGCTGAGGGGAGGCCATGCACGCACATAGCGAGAAGGCTACAAGCAGGAAGGCAGCCTCACCAGAAACCAAACCCTACCAGACATTCCGGCCTCCAGAACTGTAAGAAAAGTAATTTCTGTTGTTTAAGCCATGCAGTCTGAGCTGACTAAGATAACTGGGAAGACACAAAGAAATTATAAGATTATTCTCTTTGCCATTCTGAAGCCTGTTAAAAAACCCTGATAAAGCTATCATTAGGAAACCACTGAAAACCCAAAGTTTCAAACTTATATCTATATTTTTTCTGAAAGCTTTTAATAAACTAGAATGATGCCATGATAGTACAGATGCTCCTTGACTTAGGATGGGCTTAAGTCGGAAATCGAAAGTCAAAAATGCATATAATACTCTGACAAACCCATTGTAAACTCCAAAAATCCTAAGTTGAACTATTGTAAGTCGGGGACCATCTTATCACATTGCTGAGGTGAGGCTGATATGATGACATAGTAGCCAGTGCCTACCCCGGTACCGCATATACTTTAACATGGTTTAAATGGCAATTCTGATGTCCTTTTTCCCTTCAGGTGATGGAATCAGGATAACTGCTGCAGCCCCAAGAACTCTTTCCTGATTATTCTAGCCCAGGAGATATCGCCCATCTCTGAAGTAACATTTACTGAACGACAAGCAGATGTCATGGGCTATGAGCTGCAAACACAGTGGAGAACAAAACAGACTTGGACCCCTCCCTCAAAGATTCTGTGGTCTAGAAGGGGAGACAGACATTTAATAAAATAATCATGACAGACACATATGAAGACTAAAAGAATCTAAGCTGGTCTGAGGAAGGGGCAGTGGTGCAGAAAAAGGCCTCTGTGAGACGTGACACCTGAAATGTAACTGCAAGGATGAGCTGCAGTCGCTCTGGCTGGGGTGGGACGGGCGGGCAGGGGAGGCATTCTCGAGGGATGGTGATGACGCTTCTGGAGACATGGGCAGGGCCTTTTACCCCATGGACTTTGGGTTTAATCCCTTGTACAATGGAGATCCACTACAAGGTGTGAAGCAGCTGCACAACTGAACAAGATCACATTTTAAGATGACAACTCTTGTACCAGTGCAGGATGATGGAATGAAGGGGGCTGGAGTAGAAGGGAGGGGCGATCAGTGAGGCAGCTCTCTTCTGCAGTCAAGAGTCCTGTAAAGAAAGATTCGGTTTGAGTACAGGGGACCTGGATACGGGTGCTGGCTGTGGTGACCCAGTGCTGTGGACAGATGAAATACTTCTGAGGTAGAACTGGCAGCTTTGGTGACAGCTTTGGTGATAGGTTATGAAGAGGAGGTCAAGGAAGGTGTCAAGGGTTGCTCCCATGTAGGTTCCTAGAAGAGCCACTGGGTGAACAGAGGTGCCATTTATTGAGATGGGAAACCCTGGAAGAATATGTTTGGTGGGAAGAAATAAAAGGCCCGTCATGGACATCAGGGAGGTAGATGGCTGTACAGGTCTGGAGCACAAAAGAAGCCTGGCCCTCAGTCTGTGATGCTTGCTCGTTTGGAACTAAGCACGTATATGGTTTTCTTCTGTTATCTTGTGGGTGTGTATATGTGTGTGTGTGTGTGTTTTAACTTCTACATTATCATTTACTTACTTCTCACTTGAATAACAATTCGAGTAATCTAGTAATGATCTAGGAATCATTCTGTGCACGGGCAGGCAATCTTACATACCTCAACAGTGCCTTAAAGGCAGCAATGCATTACATTTTGGGTGAGCCATTACTTTATAATTGAATTATAAATTATATCTGAAGGTGATAGTTCAAATTATTATATCTGTTTAAGAAGGCAGGGGGGCATAATATTCTTTAAATACTTATTGCATAATAATATGTCACGTAAATTTAGGTAGAGTATGTATGAGAAAATTTCCATCATTCAAAAAAATTTTGGTGCTTTGGCAAAGTTATATATTTAATCTATAGTCCCAGGTTGGCTTACTCAGAATATTTCAGACAAATGTTCATTTTCTTCCTAAATAAATCTACTATAGATATGTCCCAGTACAATATGTTAATCTACTCCACTGTTTACTAGGCGACCTACCACACACTTTCACCTACTTCCTCTCAGCTCTTATTAACCAGTCTGTGGCAGAATTGGGAATGTGGCCCCCAAATCTATAACTCCTCCCTATTCCTGACACCCATGGTTGAGCCATACAATGACAGCAGCCCAGATACCCAAGTCATCTCTTAGAGGACAGCTGCCTAGGATCGCTGTCCAACCCACACTGGGCTGTGTACTGAGGAAGAAATACACTTTGATTGGTTAAAACATTGCATTTTAGGGTTGTTAGAGCAGTTTTAGTCAAAGTAATTCATACACAACCCAGTTTTCTTTCTGTGGTATCTTACTTTCACCATCAGAGAGCTCTTTATACCAAACATCCAATTTTTCTTCTTTAAATTCATGTACTACCATTTTGCCTTTGATAAATATGGAATATAACTAGCTAGTAGCATTGCTATTATGATACATTTGTCTCAATAATGACTCATTAAAACACTTATCTGAATTAAACCATCTCAATTTATTTAATTTTCCCGAAAATTCATAATTATCAATTCTTCACTTGTCAAGTCAGAGTGGCTTGTGATATCCTTCTTAGTTGTAGATCCAGAAATTAATTTAAATCTCATGCATGTTGAGCATAATTAGAAGATGTTCAAAGCCTTTGGTAGACAAGTTAAAATTTGAGATTCCCTATTGCTGCTTTGAGAAAAGAAACTAGTCTAAGGAGAATTCTCTATTTTGAATTTGCTCAGGGGAACTCATGACCTACAGCAGAAAATAATTAAGTTCTCCCACTATATACGTTGAATGGTATTTATCAGAAAGTTTATATAAACATTAACCAAACTGTGAGGTGATATGCTTTATTATCCAAACAATTTTCTGGCATTGATGACAGTTCATAGGTGGTCAGCACTTAGAACTTTTTCCTTTTTTAAATTTTCAAAAGGTATTCCTATATTTTCTTAAGGTATCACATAAATTCTCAAATCTTACAATATTTGCTTACAAAGTTTTTTCCCCCCATGATAATTTCAGCCAACTAGCACTGTCAACAATTACAGGAATTCTAAAATATCCCAATATAAGCAAGCAAAAAAGCAATTACTCGGGAAGCAATAGTCTTCCAATCTCTGACAGTGGACATAATGTCAGAAACACCAGAGAGACCAAGCTTGTGTCTATGTGATTAGAATTAAATGAACCAAAATTTATCTTTCCTTCATTACCTAGAAACATGATTCAGACATTAAAAAAAAAAAAAAAATTCTAGGCTGGGTGCAGTGGCTCACACCTGTAATCCTAGCACTTTGGGAGGCTGAGGTGGGAGGATCACTTGAGGTCAGGAGTTTGAGACCAGCCTGAGAAACACAGTGAGACCCCATCTCTACAAAAAATAGAAAAATTAGCCAAGCATGGTGGTGCGCACCTATAGTCCCAGCTACTCAGGAAGCTGAGGCAGGAGGATCGCTTGAGCCCAGGAGTTTGAAGTTGCAGTGAGCTATGATGATACCACTGCACTCTAGACTGGGCAAGAGAGTGAGACCCTGTCTCAAAAAAGAAAAAGAAAGAAAAATTTCTAGAGGTTGCTCTTTCAAACAGACAAAAACCAAGTTTGCCAAAAATGAGTAGAAAACCAAATACTGTTGATATAAACATACAATAGATATTTTTAATGTGTCCCTTAACACGTGAGGCATAAACTATGAGGCATTATTAATAGTCATTTATATATTTGTCTCTTTTGACAAAACAGCATAGGTTCTAATCAGACTCTGGGACATTAGTAAGTCAATCAAAGGCATCTGAACAACTGCTGCCACCTCAATCAACTTCCATGGATTAACACAACTGATGTATGCCCAATACCTAAGACCAGATGAAGCTCACCAGGGGCTTGTCCCAATGTTATATTCTATAAATCTGAGAAGCTGAACACTGGTGCTCACCTGCAGGCAGGAACTGTGACACACCGAATTTCACGAGTTCAATTTTGCATAGGAAACCAAGTTATTTCCTTACAATTCCTTTCTACAAAACTTCTCTTATTTTTTCCATTCTAATTAAATCCAGATTAAACCTTTTCAGCGTCACTAACTTTGAGGTAGCAGATCATCCTCATACCTATATATATTGTTTTACCCTCAGCCCTATCTATTGAAGAAAATGAGTAGAAACATAGTTTATTAAGATATAAAGCAACATCCAGTATATTAAGATATAAAGCAACACCCAGATATAAAGCAACACCATAGTTTATTAAGATATAAAGCAACACCCAATTGCACCCAGTACAATTGTGGTGAGACAGATTAATTTTATTATCCAATTATTTCTGTGGATCATTTTGAAATTTCTCTCCCCCACCTCTTTATATCTATGAATTTACATGACAAGATAGACAATACTTCTATTTTGTAAATATATACAGGATTTTAAATTTTAAATTTTAAATAGAAGGAAAAAGTAACAGAATTAAAAAACCAAATATGAAAAGGGATGAGAAACTGGCTTTAAACCAGAAAGCTCATAAAAACACTATGAAATAAATACTGTTTCTCCTCATTGTACAAATGAGGAAATTAAGGCTCAGAGCAGTGAACCCATCCAGGGTCACAAAAGTAGTAAATGGTGCACCTGGGATTTGAACCCAAGTATGTCTCACTCCAGGGTCCATGCTCTTTTGACATTAGGCTACTGCACCTGTGTAAACTGAAAGCGTGGTCAGATTTGTTAGGGAAAGAGTCTATACATTATGTAATCATCTCAGCTCTATTCTCCTGTTCCTGTTGATGATCCTCCTATCCTGTTTTTATATTCTAATCCTTGCTTTCTATGCTCCTTAATCACACTCTGCTGTTGTGACATCTTTTTATTTCTCTTATTCCATTTCCTTCTACTTTGCCAGCTTTTCAAGTAACACAAAAATTGCTTTAAATTTATGGTATTGATAGGAGCTTAAAACTTGAATTTGATTTAAATGATGCATAGATAATTCTCAAACTTTTTAAAAATTAATGATTTTAAAAATTTAAGTTCCTCTCCGTGAGTTTCTAGAAATGTGTCCTAAAAACTTCACTGGTATTGATTTTTATAAGAATCTACAGTGAGGCTAGCTGCACACAAGCAGAGGCAGCCCCATTGTTCGGTTCCCAGCAACAGCTATTTTTATGTGTGTCATTTGTTTCCACCTAGGAGTTTTTCAACCCATACCCAAAAGTAGCTCAACTCCAGAAAATCCAACTATTATTTCTTCTTCTTATCTTTTAAATCTGTAACAATCTATCATCACATTCTCATATTCTAAATGTCTCTGAGAGGGGGGAAAAAAAAGGAGGAATATCCCTTTGGATATTCCTAACTTGGAATAAGCCCAAAGTGCTACTCAAGCTGGTTAACTCTGCACTCACTCTCTGGTCTCTATAAGATGAGCCAGAGCAAGTGGGAAGGTGTGGGGGTGGCTGATGGCAGGAGCTGAAAGCAGGGAGAAGGAAAAAGAGATATTGCAGGGGGTTTGCCTCCCAAAGAGGACTGGAAAACCAATTTTCAAACTAAATAGGCATTGGGAAGGGTGACCCTCATGTCTCAAATTTATGAAAAATTTATTTTCTCTAGACCCTGAATTTCTTAAACCATGGCCCTTGATCTCCAGCTGCTACAGTAAAGCAAGCCGTGCACTGGTTAGTCTCGCCACACGCTTCAGTGTGCCTGGACAGAGGGCAGCATTACCCATACCTTTGGCCATTTCCTTAGATAAATCAGTGAGGTACCTGTGCAGTGGTCACTAACAGTAACAATTGACGGTATTCTCAAGCTTATTCTTTGCTTGCTTTGTTAAAAAAAAAAAGCTATGCAATGTGCTTTTTAAAACAAAAATGATGCAGTGTGCATTTTAACCAATTAACTCATCATTTTATGATTTAATTAAGAAAGCTAGCTACTTTCTTGGTTTTAAATAAAACATAACATAAACATCTTAATTGAAAAAAATGAATTTTCCTGGAATTATGTGTTTGTAAACCCAACAGAAGCGATGTTCTGACTAATATTGAAAAGGAAAGGGCCTCTCCAAAAAGGGATAGGGGGCCAAAAAAAAAAAAAAATTGGAGAAAATATACAAAATGAACCTGGAAAGATTTTACCAAAATGAGGACTAGTTGCATAAGTCCCCTTACCATATTAATTATTGCAAAATCCCTACAGTTCTATCAGCTATGAATCTTTAGTAACAGCTACCAAGAACAGCATTAAGCTTTCATTTCAAAGAACTTAGAACGTGGAAGGTACATGAGTGAATAGAGAGCGAGCAGACACACGGCATGGTAAGCAGACAGAGACGCTCAGCCTGGCTGATGGGAATACGAATTTGGCAGTTTTGCCCCTGTCCGCAGACAGACTGACCTTCCTTGAGACTTTTCTGGTTGCTCCCCTCAAGGCATTCCTTTTCTTTTAATGGTTCAAAATCCCCAGCAGTTAAAATCTCTGGGAAGCCCTGTTGCTGCTTCTTGGAGCTATCGATCATGGTGAGAGGCTTCTGGAGACAGGCAGCATCAAGCAGGAGAAAAGCTTAATTTGCAGAACAGCAGAGAGCGGTGCTCAGAACACTGGTCCCTGGGTCCTTGGTTGCGCCCCACAATACCCCAATCACTGGGCAATTATGTCTTCAAGCAGCTGAAGGCAGCCATTACCCTTTAGTTCTCAGCTTGACCTGCAAATCCACTCATGCTGCTGGAAGCCCTTAACTCTCTCCCACGTCGGGAGGCAGAGCCACACAGGCACGATTCTAAAATCCCACCCCTTTTCCCAGCCAGCCCCCTTCCCCTTGCCATTCCAGCTTCCCCCGCACTGGATACTTCAATCTGCAGTTTGATGGTCCGAATCATCTGACAAACACTGAGTCAAGCAGTTAAAAATAAATCCTCGAGTTGTTAAAAGAGAAGACTTTGCTGATACCTAAGAAGACAAATTGCTGCCTGTGGTCTCTCTTCGGCTCTCTATAAACACAGCCACAGGCTGTGGAAATACTTTTTATCGGCCAGACAAGCAAATTCATTACTCATTGAGTTCTCCAGCTAAACAAACGGCAGTCTAGGGCATCTGAAGGAAGTGGCTCTTATCTCAGCATAGGCACCACACTGAATAAACATGCTACTAGCAGATCTGGTGAAAACGGAGTCCTCTCACTACCAAAGTTCTTTTGTGTGTGCTTTTTGCTGCATACGGCTCTTGCTGGCAAAGCCAGTGCTCTTTGTAATAGGGAAATGTACTGTCATTGCAGCTTTCTTCCTTCGGCAATTCAGACCTGAGCAGCAGTTTGCCTTTGTACCACTAGTCGGCTGAGAGAGTTAACATCGCCATGATTTTTTTTAAGGAAAAATCTCCTCCCCTGCATTAAAAGCAGCGACACTGAAAGCTGCTATTTCATAACAGATTCAACCAGCGACCAGCCAAAGTTTAATTTCACATGAGCTATTGAGGACAGGCACCTCTCCTGCAAGTCACAGGCTGCTGTTTACAACATATAAGGGACACTGCTGAAGGAAATCTCTAGATATGGTAATTCCAGGCAAATGTGGAGACAAGCCTGTTTCCATATACACCAAATATATCTGTAGACAAAATAATCCAATTTTTTAATGGCTCAAAGTATACTCCTTTGCAATGAGCTCCCATAAAACCCACTAGAGGCTATAAGAGCAGTAGACACTGAGTCCTGTTCCATGAGGGATCCATTTTGTTCACTTTTTTATAACCAACATGTAGCAGAGTGCCTGGAATATTAGGAGTTCTCAATAAATACTTGTTGCATGATTGAGTGAATGAATAAAAGCAGAAGAAAGTGCATCAGGAAAACTTTGGGTAATACTTAAGAGTTCTAAAGAAGTCCTAGATCAATGATTAAGAGTCACTAATTTTAGATGAACAGCTAAATAAATGTTCTCTAAAGGAAGCACATTTTTTCTTTAAAAGAAAATATACAGATACATTTTAATTATGCACCTGATGTGACCCTCCTGTGGGATAAAGAAAGGCTTACGTTTTTACTGCCAGAAAAATCAATGTTCTTTTCATAACTTAAACGCAGATGGGACTGGATGAAGCATTCTGTCCTTTGTCCGTGGTTCCAAGGCTGGTATGCACTAAATCTGCACTGTTCTAGAAAGATGGCTGTCTACCCTTCTCCAGCATCTCACATGACATGTTTCTTGTCAACTGAAATTCCTTCTGAAGGAATTTAAGGCCATCCTTGGTAGTCCAAACTTCTGCAGGAACAAACAGCGACCAGCTTATCACACTTCTCAAAAATGCCCTCAAACATTCTGCTACTATCTCTGATCTGAAGGCCTGTATTCTTTTAAATAAACTACTCCTGTACTCTTAAAGAAGTAATAAAAATAACCATCATTTTTTTGAGGACATTCTTTAGGTTGGTCACTTAATTAGATGTTTTGCAAAGTTTATCTCATTTAACCTCCAACAATCCTTGTGATTGCTATGATTATTTGTTCCTTATAGACATTTTACAGATCAAGACCAAAGTCACAAAGCTTGTAAGTGGCAGGTCTGGAATTTAACCAAAGCCCAAATCTGTCTTGCACAGCCTGTCGTCTTCTAGAATATGCTCCACCTCCAGGCTTTAATTTGATCTTGAGACAGGTTTAACAGCAGAAGCCATAACTTTTATAGCCTTCTAGTAATTCTACTCCTAGCAAGAGAAAAAAGAGCCAACATAATCACACTAAAATGATTTTACAAAAGCATTTTAACTTTTCATGAAATAATAACAATAGTAGCCAACTTTATTTGGTGCTTACTATGTGCCACAGTCTAACTGCTTTTTATCTATTAACTCGTTTACCCTGTTGACAGACTTGTGAGTTCAACATCATTATCCTGATTTACAGATAGGAAAACTGAGGCCAAGAAAAATCAAATACTTTCTCAGAGGCAGCATATCTTATAAGTAAGTAATAGCCAGGATTCCAAAGCAGGCAGTGTGGCTCCATTCTTAATTACTTTGCAAAAAGAACAACAATCATTTCACTTCAGGAAATTAAGGGGGGAAAAAAAAGACAACAATAACAAAAACGTAAACCCCAACATTGTCTTTTTCAGGATGTTGCTTTTAAATCCTGAAAAATGCCCAACTGTTTTTAGGCCACAAGTCTAGAAACCTGAGTAAATATACAACTACACCAGCCACTTTGAAATTCTTTACTGGCTGTGTGTGTGTGTGTGTGTGTGTGTGTATTCAGTGTGTGTTGAATGTGTTTTTAAAAAGTTCTCTTTTAAGGAGCTTCTGTCTGCTTTCTATTTTTATATCTGATAAGTATCAAAATCCCAAGAAGGAAACAAATTGTCCTGCTGTAGGTTTATATCAAAAGTCTTGTCTTTGCAGTTTTGAAAGAAAATAATTTCTGTAGTGGTGAATGTACCTGAAAGAACACTTACTTTGTTATTAAAATTTTTTGAAATAATTTCAAATTCGCAGAGCACTTTCCCCCCAAATCACCTGTGAATAGGATCTAACATGATATCTCTTTACCCTAAGTACAAAGATATTCCTCTACAGAACCACAATATAAACATCAACATCAAGAAATTAACATGGACATGTCACTATCATCTAAACCACAGACTCCATTTAAGTTCCACCAATTGTCCCGACAATATCCTTTACAGCAAAAGGATGCAAACCAGGATCACATGACATTGAGTTATCACGTCTCTTCAGTTTTCTTCCATCTCAAACAATCCCTCAGTCTTTCTTCACTTTTCTTTCCTTGAATTTTGAAGATTACAAGCTAGTTATTTTATAGCACTAATTATTTTGTGGAGAGGTACTTTGAGACCAATCCATTGATGTACTTGGCTGAATTATTTATTTCTATGACGGTTGCCAGATGGTGATTCTGAAAATTCCCACATTCCTTTTACACTTATTAGTGGCACATCCTACTGTTTTCTCTTTACATGGTTTATGTTACCTCTTTATATGAGCATGGGCTAATGGCTTATAAACTTGTTACCATCATTATTTATTTTGATGACCAAATTATCCCAGATTTGGCTAGTAGGGACTTGAACAGTTTCTATCGTCATGGCACTATCATTCTTTGAGCGCTTTCTTACTTTCTGGCACAAAATGTCTCAGGCTCATCTTGTGCTCCTGCTATAAGGTGTCTCTGTTTCCAGGCCTCTGTAGACAGAGCTGGCGAATATGTCTGAGTTCACACACACACACACATACACACATTTACATCTCTCTCTATTAAGAGATGTAAATATTCATTTATATTTATTTACATGTACTGAGAACCCTGAGTTCACCCCAGTGCCTCCAAATCCAATCCAGAGCCACAGGCTCATTCTTGTTATCTCTTTTCTACATTTGTAGCCCCTCCTCCTACAGGGAGAGACTCTTCTCCCATGGTCTCTGCCACTCCACCCGTGGACACAGACACCCTGTACACCCACCACTGCCAGTGCTGTAGCCAAACCCTGTGCTCACGCTACACTGGTCCAGCGCTCCCTCTCCCACAGGGCAGCTGCTTTGCTCAGCCCCACACAGTGCCTTTTAGATTAAATTAGGGAGGGAGGGAGGGAGGAAACTTGCACTATCTCTCAGTAAGAGAAGCTCACAGTTGCATGAATTGCTTTCCAGCAGGTTTGTCCTTGTTCCTCACTACATGTGCTATATCATCTTCACTGTCATTTGGCTCTACTGTCATGAGTGACATTTAACTTCAAATGATATGTGATTAAAGTCACTTATGCTATGATAAATCTGCTTCCACAGTGTTTGTGTGTACGCAAACTCAAAAGAGTTGTTTTAGTATGAAACACACTACCATAAATCAAATCAATTTTCCCACCACCCCAAACACAGATATTTAATAAGTGTGAGAAAAACTGTATGGCTTAGAGACTTGGAACAATCCAAGAAAGCCTTTAGGGAATTAGAACACAAACAAACGCAGCTCAAGAGACTTACAGAAAAACTTGACAGAGTGAATAAATGCTTACAAAACTGTTGATAAAAAGGTTACTGCTGTGATGATGCTGTACTTCAGAAAAAACCTGAGAATATTAACAACTGGGTATTGTTTCATCAATGTAAAAACATTCAAAAGTAATGCATAAAATAATTAGAAACAAACACAAAGAGATTGCTACATATTGAGGCACACTTCTCTGGCAGCATTCTTGACATGGCGATTGAGAGAACATGACCTTTCTTTTCATCTTCCACGTCTCAGGGCTTGGTCATGGATCCTCAGGAGCTAGGCACTGACGTGAATAAGGGTCACACAGGCTGAGCCACAGTATTATAAAATCAACACAGACAATTACATTGGATGCATTTAGGAGGAAAAATTTCAGTCTAGGTTACACCTAAAATATTTCTCTAAGGCTACCGTATTTTTAGTAAGATACATATTTGATCCTTATTTTTCTCCTTTGTAATGTTATAAACACCACTGTAAAATACCATACCTTTATGTCATTACTAAATGGTTATGGTAATTCCTAAAAGTTAATTTAAAATATTTTTTTTGTAAAAAAGGACGATTAAAGAGTGGCATCTCTGAAATCAGACAGCATGCCTTAAAAGTCCTTTATTGTTATCACTTTTTAAATATATATTGAAAAAGTCCTTCATTTTGTCACTTTAAAAATATATATTGAACATGCAGTACTTCAGATGTAAACAGATTAACAAATTAGCCCCTATGTAAACTACCGTTTCATGAGGAAGGATACATTTTTCTGACATTTCTAAGGTAACAAGATTTTGAAGGGAAGCATCAATGATTTTGCAGTTAAGTCTTGCAGCACCGTAACAGGGCAAACAGCTCAATCACCTGGTTTGTAATTTGTGCTTATTGTCTCTCACCCTAGAGCAGATGGGCCGACCAGAATATCGGGCACCACCCTCTCGGGTCCACTTCCCCTTCTTTGAGGATGTGAATGGCAACTAAGGCAGGGCTTTGGGGGATTAGAATTTTTTTACCATTAATGGTTTGCTGATTAACCTTGCTTAGACTGAGAGGACAGAACGTCATGTGGGATGGGGGCATGGCAGCATGAGCAGAGGCCACCACACGCAGCTTGTGCTCTGGAAGGTCTTCGCGTCACTACGGCAGCACTCGACTGGAACCTTCCGACTGCACTTGAGAGACTGCGGCTGGTCTCCTTCTGCTCACGCCATTAGTGCAGATGATCAAGGATGGCAGAATATACTTTAACAGCTTAAAAGAAGTCATTCAAATCCTTTCTCTACTTCTAAGCTTTATAGTTACTTATAGAAATACAGACAACTGGCTGGAAAATGTAAACAGAGAGCTTTCCTCAGGTTATCTGATCAGTCTACTTCAAATTTGCAATCCTCCTGCCTCAGCCTCCCGAGTAGCTGGGACTACAGGTGTGCGCCACAACGCCTGGCTAATTTTTCTGATTTTAGTAGAGACGGGGTCTCACTCTTGCTCAGGCTGGTCTCAAACTCCTGACCTCAAGCGATCCTCCCGCCTTGGCCTGCCAGAGTGCTAGGATTACAGGTGTGAGCCACCGCGCCCGGCCGAAAGTCAAACATTGTGGTGAAGACATATTCAAGCCTAGAGAAGGCAAAATGATACCCAGCCTGCAGGAGTTTGAACAGAGGAAAGCGATGGGAGGAATGAGTCATCATGGCATATGGCAGTACAGACGCTGAGCCTGTGCTAGAGGAGTGAGTACCTTTGTCAGGTGTCAAGCAGCAATCACATTTATGCAAAAATGCATCATGTCACAGTAAAGTAATACTGATATGAATTTCATTTGCATTGTGGATTTCTGTAATTAATATGTAAAGTGTTTTGGTTTTGGAGTTGTGTTAAGTGCAACTAAGCACAAGGAGTTTATACTTCATTTATGATTGTACATAATCCAGCAACATTATACCAATAAAAACTGAGTCATCTACTAATTGTTTTTAAAAGGTCTGCGTATTACTTAAGTTTGTGAAACACTCCTTCACTGGATAACTCAAACGAAGAGAGGAGATCCATTTAATCTACTGCTTGGCTTCCACAACGTTATCTTGAGGTAGGAATTAAACATTTGCCTTTGTTTACCTAATCTGACTAGGTGTCCAATTTTACCACTTTGGGAGTCATGACAAAGGCAGAGATAACCAAAAAGCATAGCTCAAGAAATTGAAGAGCCAAGATAACTCCCCAAATGCAATATGAAGTCATGTCATGCCCTCACATAAGCTCCAAAGTGTTTCCTTTATCTCTTACTGACTCTACTCTGAATCCTACACCTCTGTTCCAAAGCCTTTTCATTCTCAAGACCGCCGTACATCACCACCCTCATTCTCTTCCTCAGGAAGTGACCTGGACCCCGGGATGCACAAACGATATTGAGGTCTTCAGACATCAACTCCATTCCACCTTCCTTCCCACTCCCATCCTTCCTCCTGTCTTTGAGGAACAAGTAATCTTTTTTCTTGCCGTAGGGAATCCAGACAATTTGTTTAGGACTATAATCCCTTCTGCCTACTTACAAAACTGATCAATAAATTACACCTCTCCACTAGGACTTCTCATGCCTACCAAGACACCTGTATTGCCCCTTGCACTCCTCTCTTTTCTAATCTCCTAAAATTCTGACTCCCCATGTCGATATTCTCTCCCTTATAATCTCAAACTGTGCGCTGGCATCCACTGTTAACTCTAAGCACCCACCAATGCACACATACACACACCCTACCTCTAGAAAATGCACTTCTTGCTTTCTAAGTGAGTTTTCTTTCTGGAGTTAAGATACCCTCACTTTTAAGAGTATATGCTACACTCAGGACTAAATCATCAAATTTTATAAGACAGGCTTTGCTTCACTTTAGTGGAAAAACAAAAGATAAAATTAAAAAACAGAAAACACAATGGCAAGTAATGGGCTAGCCTAGACTTCAGGTTGGTCCAGCTCTGAACAATGCACTTAAAATCCATGTCATGCTGTCTTGTCTTTGCAGTCCCAATGCCTCAAACACCATCACTGCTCAATTAATACTGCCTTCATGAATAAACAAATGTCGCTCAACTTACCAAAACTCCTCTGTGCCTCTCCCCTATCTACTTAATTCAGCCCACATTTCTTAGCTTGGCATTCAAAGCCACCAATGCTTTGTCTCCTACTTCCTGAACAGTGTTATTAACTCCCTACATGTTCCCTATGCTTCAGCTAAACCAAACTGCTTAGTATTCCCTAATACACTCTGAGTTGTCCTGGTCTTTGCTCAAGTTTTTTCTTCTGCCTGGAATTCCCTATTTCCAATCTCTGCCCATGGAAACTGTACTCAAACAATCTTCAAGAATGAGTTCTAGTACCAATCTCTTTTAGAAGCTTTCCAGGATGTCTTTCTCCACCCCTAAGAGTCAGGTGATTTCCTCTGCATACTCTGAACACTCATGATACCTGTCATCAGAGGACTCAGAATTCCATGTAATGATGATAATGAAGAAGATGATGATGCTAGTTGTTAATGTTCACATGTCACTTACTGTTTACTGCGGCACTATATTTATGCGTGGTGTTAAGTACTTTACATCTATTAACTCCGTTTACTCCATTCAATGCTCTATCTACTGCTCTCTCCATTTTTTAGTGAGGCACTGCAAGGTTAAGTCACTGGTCCAGCTACACAGCTTTTGAGAAGCAGCACAGGAGATTTTTAACCTGGTCAGTAGTGTCACAGTCTACTACCTTTGCTCAACGGGTTCTGTGAGAGAATTAAGCCCTAATACCCAAAGGCATCTATTGTATATAGTAACTTATTAATAAATTCCTTCCTGAAATCTCTAAAATGGTATTAGGTATGTCATCCTTGGGAGACTTGAGAAAACAGCCATTCAAACCACATTTGCAGAGTTTAATTCTCTCTCAGAGCCTGGGCTGAGAAAGGCTGGATGTGTTTGTTTACTTCTTTGTGTTTTCCCTCAACACTTGTCTATACTTTCCATATTCCCGATATCTCTTCCTCATCTTAGTTTACAGTCTTTGCAAGCTGAAACTGCATCTCATTCATAGTTTTATTCCTATGAGATCTATTCCAGTGTTTTAACAATTTTCACATGTCAAGTTTCTCTTTAATTAAGTAAATTCTTACACCCAGAAGTCCAGGCTAGTTGATAAGCATCTTCGTTATAATAAGCTAACAACTAAAACTACCTGTTCATATATATATTTTTGGTTGTGTCTGACATACACTTCAAAATCAATTTTACTGAGATATACTCTAAATATGGTGAGGTGTACCGTTTTAAAGTATATAAATTGGTGAGTTTCGATGGAGGTACACCTGTGAATCCACAATCACATTCAAGACACAGGACACTTTCATCATTCCCAAAACATTCCTCTTGCCCCTTTGAAGTACCTCCTTCTGCCACCCCTAGTTCCAGATAATCACTGATCTGCTTTCTATTACTACAAATTAGTTTGCCTTTTCTAGAATTTCAAGTAAATGAAATCATATAGTATGTAGTCTTTTTTGCTTGAATTCTTTCACTCAGCATAATGATTCTGAGATTCATCCATGTTGTTGCATATATCAGTAGTTGGTTCCATTCTATTACTGAGTAATCCATTGTGTGGATATACATTTTGTTTATCCAGTCATCTGTTGATGGACATTTGGGTAGTTTTCAGTTTTGAACTTCTATGAATAAATCGGTCACAAACATTTGTGTATTCATCTTTGTGTAGATACTTATATTCTTTTTTTTGTATAAAGGCTTGGTCACATAGAAGGTATATTCTTAGCTTTTGAAGAAACCATGGTTTCTTCAAGAGAACTTTATTGGTAACTTTATTTGTAATAGCCAAAAACTGCA
This sequence comes from Daubentonia madagascariensis, assembly GCA_023783475.1. NCBI lineage: Eukaryota > Metazoa > Chordata > Mammalia > Primates > Daubentoniidae > Daubentonia > Daubentonia madagascariensis. Next base: position 9,041,034 of record JAKFHU010002332.1, on the reverse strand, counting down.
AACAACCATCTATCCATTAGTGAATGAATAAATAAAATTTGGCACCTGCATATAAGGGAATACTACTCAGCAACAAAAACAAACTACATACAACAACATGGATGAATCTAAAAATAATTATGCTGAAGAAGCCAGACAAAAAGAGCACATACTAAATATGACTCCATTTATAAATAAATTCTAGAAAATGTAAATTATTAGTGACAGAAAACAGATCAGTAGTTGCCTGGAGACTGTGATGGCAAGAGGAATGGATGACAAAGGGGCATAAGGAAATTTCCAAGGGTGATGAAAATGTTTGTTATCTTGATTGTGGTGATGATTTCACAGATATATACATGTGTCCAAATTCCTCAACTTGGGCTTGGCGAGGTGGCTCACGCCTATAATCCTAGCACTCTGGGAGGCCAAGGCAGGAGGACTGCTTGAGGTCAGGAGTTTGAGACCAGCCTGAGCAAGAGCGAGACCTCGTCTCTACAAAAAATAGAAAACTTAGCTGGGCGTGGTGGCGCATGCCCACAGTCCCAGCTACCTGGGAGGCTGAGGCAGGAGGATTGCTTGAGCCCAGGAGTTTGAGGTTGCAGTGAGCTATGATGGCACCACTGTACTCTAGCTAGGGCATCAGAGCGAGACTCTGTCTCAAAAAAAAAAAAAAAAAAAAAAAATTCCTCAACTTGAATATTTTAAATACGTGCAGTTAACTGTATGTCAATTACAGTTCAATAAATTTGCAATGGTACTTGTAGGAACAAACAGAGAAATTCCCTTATGTAATACAATAACCCTGAAATTGTCTTTACTACTTATAAAACTTTAATGCAATAGAATATTATTTACCTGAGTGTCTAAACCATGAAAACAACTGAGTAGCAGAACTGCTCCAAAAGATCTTAAAAAAATAAATAAATTAAAAAACCAAACAACAAACTTATTCATCCATTAAATCCCATCTGTAATAACTAAAGAATGCTTTCTAAAGTGCACGTTGATGGTGTAACTCAGTGAGCTGTGACTGACAGGTCTATACTATTTATTTTGGTAGACTGATACGTGTTACAAATCAGGATGGCAAAGAAGTACTGATTCTGAAAACAGAAAACATAGACTTCAAGTAAAAAAAATTGTATGTGACAAAGAACACCTTTTAATGCTAAAAGCTATAATTAATAATGAAAATATAACAGCTATGACCATGCACAAAACAATACAGCAACCACTCTGTCACAAAACAAAAAGGACAGGAGATGCAATGTAGAGACACAGACTTTAATCTGCCACTCACAGAACAAGACAGATGAAGTAGACAAAAAATAAGTAAAAATATATAAGGCCAAAATAGCATAATCAATGAAGAAATCTTATCCTATATATATTGAAATTTACATCCTGATAGAAAATAAATCTTCTCAAATATACCCGGAATCCTCAAAAAACACATATTAGGTTACAAGGAAAACTTAAGCAGGTTCCATAAAATAAAAAATATTACAAACAACACTCTGATCTCAATGTAAAACAACTAGAAATTATTACAAAATAAAAAAACTAAAGAGGACTACATATCTGAAACTAATTACATCTTCTGTTAACTCATAGAAATGAAGAAAAATACAAAGCAAAAAAAAAAGAGAATTTCTAAAAAATGATAGTTTTTTCTTTTTTTGGTATATCAGAATCTACGGCATACATTTAAGCAGTGATGAGAGACAAATTCAAATCCATAAACTGTTATGTCAATAAAAAGCAAAGAATGAAAATAAACTATATGACAAAGAGGGAAAAAAGATAAAAACCAAAACAAAAAAAGAATGGAGCCTCAATGACTCATGGGATGATATCAAAAGGTCTATTTTACATGTAATTGTACTCCCAGAAGGATGGCAGAGAGAGAATGGAGCAGAAAACATATTTGCAAAAATAATGCCTGAAAATTCCCCTAATTTGATTAAAATCAAGTTCATATGGAAAAAAAATAAAAACGTCTAAGGTGAACCAGAAAAACAGAAAAAGAAAAGCCATGGGTGGGGGGTAGGGGGAAGAGACTTACAAGGAAAAACAAACAAACAAAAAAAACTCCAAAAAAACTCCAAGAGTATCAAGGATCTAAATGTTTAAAAAAAAAAAATCAAGCCACATGAGTCCAAAATCCAAATATAATAAAAGATAAGACTGATAAATTTTGGCCACATTAAAAGAAAAACCCAAAAATATAGTGAAGAGGAAAGGCTGATATCCCCAAAATGTAAATAATTCTTCAAAACTTGGAAAGTTCAAAAACCTGACAGAGAAATGAACAGATAATTCACTGCCACCCGCCCCCCCCAATGATTCTGAAATGGCCCTAAAAAAAATTTTAACCTTACTCATAATTAGAGAAACTGACTCAAAATTACACCAAAATACCAGATGGTAAAAATGTCTGACAACACATTCTGTTGGTGAGGCTGTGGGGGAAATAAACATTCGTATACAGTGCTGGTTAGAATACAAATCCATACAAGCCTTTGGAAAAGGAATTTGGCAATGTCGAACAAAACGACACATGCATTTACCTCTTGATCCAGCAACCCTATCTCTAGGAATTCACCTGAAAGATACATCTCTGACATTATAAAAAGATATATGCCAAAAGCTATTTACCCCAGCAGTTTATAACAAACAATATATTGGAAACAACTTAAATGTTCACACTTAGGAGACTGGCTAATAAACTACAGTATGCCCACACAATGGAATACTACACAGCTGTAAAAAGGAGTAAGGAAGACCTCTGTGAATTAATATGAGGTTAATTTTCACAATATGGTAAGTGGAAAAAGCAAACTGCAAAATAGTGTTAAAATGTTACCTCTTGTGTAAAAAAGAAGGGGAAATAAGTTAATATAGCTGCTTGTTTGTGAAAGATACAAAGTGAGGACTCACTAGAAACCAGTGAGACTGGTATCTTCATTGTGTGGGGAAACGGTGGAAAGGATGGACGGATAAGAATGGGACAGTAGAGAGTGGTGGGACTGACACTTCTCTGAGGACATCTTTTTTGTATAGTCTTGACTTTCTGAAACTTGTTTATATTTCAGATACTCAAAAATAAATGAATGAAATTTACAAGGATGGAGGACAAGCCAAATTTGAATATAGACAAAATAAATGAACTCATCTGTATGTCAAATAACATGGACACACTGAAGAAAAGACAGAACTAACCTTAACAACTTCTGAATACAAGATTTTGACTATATACCTTTGGGCTCAAGAAGAAAAGAACGTGAATAAATATTGAACTCTAGTTAGCAGATATTTTTAAAACACCTTTATCAACATATAATTTACAAAACGTAAAGTTCACCTGTTTAAAGTGTAGCAGATTAATTTTCTCAGTAGTATGGGTTAACAATTCTGAAACTACTTTATGTGTATTCTAGAAGTAAACACGTAAGAAAATATATTGTGGATAATGGGAGTCAAGTTCTCACTGTTAGAGAAGCGAGTTACAAATATGGAAAGAAAGAAGGCTAAAATGAGCCATGTGCTCAGGGAATGAAATTGTAGGTATCAGTAAGGATGCCTGGTTTTCAATATATACAGTAATAGAGATACATACAGATAGAAATATATATGTGTGTGTGTGGGTGCACGTGCATTTTCTATTTCTGTCTACCGAGAGGATCTAGAAGCAATAAATATATAGTATCAATGAACACACCCAGCTCCCAGATTTGGTTTATAAATACTCCATTAAAAGGAACCAGACTTTCTTGGAGAAATGGCTGATTCCAGAGTTGGAGCAGGAAAAAAACATCTTGTTGTGCCAGAAAGCAAATAAGTGCTCAAAGAACAATGTTGAGACCTATCAAAAGGACATAGAAGCCAGCTAGAAGGTGCTGCCACTTGCCAAATATAAAACAATTTGAGCATCAAAATAAATAATAGTACAGATTATAACCCATAGAATCCATGATTCCACATTGAGATAAGTTAATAAATAAGATGGGGAGAAAGGAGAGCTTATCTTTAAAGCAGAATGTCATCTATCAATGTAAGGAATGATGGAATTGGAAAACCAACACTTGGCAATTACCAACATAATTGTTGTTTTAGGTGAGAACCATCAATGGATACTAAAGCGATTAATATTTAGTATAGGTGAGAGCTGGATGAGGAAAGGATATTTATATAGCAACAAAATATCTCCTCCCAAGATACTTATTAATTACAAAATGAAGAAAAATAGTAACTTTACAGTAGATAAACTTGGAAGACACCACCTTAACCAAGTGATCAAAGTTAACATCACCAGTAATGGGCCCAACAGCTTCCTGATATGATGCCCTGAGAAGACACAAGATCACATCTGTGCCACCCCCACCAAAAGCGCAAAACCTGATCTAATCATGAGGAACCAAGAAGTGAGCTCAAATAGAGGGTCATTCCACAGGATAATTGGTTTATACACTTCAAAAATGTCATTTAAAAAAAAGAAAAAAATAGAAAAAAGAGAAAAAGACAAGACTAAAGAACTGTTCCATCCTAAAGGAGACTGACAGAGCTGACAACTAAATGCAAGGTGTGATCCTGGACTGGATTGCGAAAAAGGAAAAACATATTTTTATTTCTTTTCCTATAAAGGATATTATTGGAACAACTGGCAAAATTTGACTGAGGTCTGAGATTAGTTAATCATAGTGTATCAATGTAAATTCCCGATTTTAATAACTGTACTGTGGTTATATAAGAGAATATCCTTATTTTTACGAAACACACACCGAAGTGTTTAGGGGTAAAAAGGCATCACATCTGCAACTTACTCTCAAATGGTTCAGGGGAAAAGCATTATGCATAGATATGGAAAGAGCATGATAAAGCAAGTGTGGTTAAGACTAATGTTCGGGGAATGTGGATGAAGGATATACAGGAATTCCTTGTATTATTTTTGCAACCTTCCTGTAAGTCAGAAATTATTTCAAAATAAAAAGTTTTTAAAAAACTCATCAAATTGTACAATTAAGATCTGTGCATTTCAGTGCATGCAAAATATAACTCAACTTTTAAAAATTTTAATAAAAATTTTTCAAGTAGATAAGAATACTGTGAACTACTTTCAAACGCTGCCAGTAAAAGCATAAATTGATATATTTCTAGAAAGCAAATGGAAATATATTCAAGAACCCAGAAAGAGGTCTAAACTCTTTGACCCTGTAATTCAATAGCTATGACTTTATTGTAAAGAAATATTCTGGAATGAAAAAAAAAAAATATATATAATGATTTATGCACAACACTATTCATCCTAGCATTAACTATAGCAGCAAAACCCAGGACAAGGTCTAAATGTTAGTAAGGGAGTGATTAAATTAAGGCACATATATAATGATACACTGTACAGCCACTGAAATAATGGCTTTAAAATAAAAAAAAATTTATTGGGTGCTTACAATGAGCCCAAGAAGTAAAAAGTGATTTCATTTTCAGAAGATTATTAAATAACATGGAAGAATATTCACTGTAAGGGTGAGGGGATGAAAAGGAGGCCATAAAAACATATGGCCCCGATTTTTTTTTTGAAAAAAATTACATGAATTAAAAGAAAACATCAGCATAGAATACTCCAACATGTTACAGTGGTTATCTCTGAGTGGTAGGACTCATAGTTTATTTAAATTCTTTGCCTTTTATCTTTCTGAATTATAAATGGTCTACAATAAGCATATCTATCATGAAAAAAGGCCAAACCCTAATAAGGCATTTTCTATATTAAAATTTCTTGAACTGGTAATGTAGACATCTCTTCAAAGTAACTGCCTGTAATTTATTTAAACAAATTTCAAGGTATTATAATTCTAGATAAGCAAATGTACACCTCTACTATAAAAAGAAGCAAGACTGTCATTGAGAAAGGACTTAATTTTAAAGCATTTCTATGGATTTAAAATTGAGAAGAGCGGGGAGCACAGTTTGGGGGATGAACACGATTATAGCTCTGACACGGGCAGTGCATGGGCAATATATATAGCCAAAGTGTTGTACCCCCATAATATTCTGAAATTTAAAAAAAAAGAATATTTATCACTTATTTTTAAATGGATTAACTTGATTTTTTAAAAATGCTTTTTCTGATGCTAGTAGTCAGTAACTTTGGTACATAACCCCCCTCCCCCCACCTTAAGCTAATTGTTGAAGAAAAAAATAAAATAAAATAAAATTGAGAAGACATGAGTAATTCATTTCATCAGATCCATCAGCAAATCATTACATTCCAAGTCTTTATAAAATAGATGTTTCCTTACCTCAGGCGATTCTGATACTGTTCTAGGAAATGACTCTGAAATATTACGCATGATAGTCATTCTCTATATTATTGTCATGTATGTTATGCTTGACATTCTTTTTATAACATTAAAAATAAAGACATTTGGAAAGAATTAAGAAGATTAAAAAAAAACTTTCTACATAAAGATTCCACTTAGTTTGAATGCCTGAGAGACAGTCAGATGACATAACATACTACCTACCCCACAGCTACATTTGAGTAAAGTTGTCTAATAATGCTAATTAGAAAAAAACACTTTAGTGAAAAAGTGTATGATACATGAGTAACAAGCATTCCAGAATTTCTAATTACAAAGATAATTTACAGTAAGAGGGCTTTTGCCATCTCACTAATGTAAACCATGTAACCATTGTAACCAATGTAAGCAATGTAACCATGTAACCAATGTAAACCATGTAACCATCTCACTAATGTAAACCATTGTTCACCATGTAAACATATTTTGATGAACCACTCAAACAGGGGAGATGGCATTTCAGGCATAATAGATTAAAATTAGACTAAATTTCATTTTAACTCCTTTATTTCTGTAAAATAAAAACAATTCAATGATAATACTCATCACAAATATGTACTGAGCACTAACTGTGCACAAGACACTGTGCTAAGAACTTTGTATGTTTCAGTTAATTTAATCCCATCAACAATAGCCCTAGTAGGTAGGTTACGTTTATTGAAACTTCATCCCAATTTACCAATGAAGAAACCAAAATAGTAGTAAGGTAACTGGCTAGGATTCTTAAACTCAGGACAGTCTGTGCCCAAAGACCATGCATGTAGCCAGGATATATCTTAAGACTTTACACGCGCTAACTAAATGAAGAATACTTTAACAAATGGAATTAAAATATATTTTAATAGTTTCAAAAGTGGTAGTGTATTATGTACAAAGATTTTAATTTATAGCACAAAAAAAAAACATGACTAAGTTTTTGGTTAACTGAACTATGTCTGATGCACTTACTTGAGCTAGTATACAATAATTAAATTGCTGGTTATAAAGCAAAAAAAATTACCCCAAAAATGTAAAATAAAATGTAATGTAAGATGGGAAAAAAAAACCCAGAAAACGAATTTACATAAATGACATTATAAAATCAAAACAGCCTACCCAGAGAAACAATGAAGATGATATTATAAAATTTAACAGTGATTATCTGAGTGATGGGACTAGGTATTAACCTTTTTGTCTTTCCATTAATTCTTTCTCACAAATTTGCCATAAGTATATATTGTTGTTTCCATCATGAATAATCAAATTATTTTAAAAGAGCTAATAAGCCAAGTATCTATGCAGCACAAAAAGAACAAAGAAAATGCAAACCAAGAATGAGAAGCATAAACAATGACAGACAATAGAAACACTTCTCATAAAAATTGTTATCAGCCATTTATTTACGTATGATCACAATGATTCTTTTCCAGAGTATCATGTATGCTGTGGTTTCAATTTTATTCCTAAATACTATTTTTGGAAACATGAAGTTTTGACTTTAACCTTAGGAGCATTACTTATATGTTAACAAGAGGAGTTGAGAAGTTTCAAAGAGGAGGGCAAAGAACTTGTAAAAAGGAAGAGAGGAACAGGAAAGGAAATAGGAAATAGCAAAAAGCGTTGTCAAGGAGAAACATTTTCTTAGTCACAGCATTAGAGACTATTTATACAAGAATACAAATACAAACAGAAACAATTAAAGAGAAAATGAGAAGTGAGATTAGATGTATTTAAATTGTATATTAAGAAGATTTTATATATACACATATAAGTAAACAATATTTTATAAGGACAAAAAACCCTCAAGAAATAACATGACAAAGTATATCTCTATTGTTTTCATGAGATTACATATAATTTTCAAATGAACTAACAAAAAAAGGATGGATAGAAATAGTCTTAAAATAACAGGGCAAATTCTTGTACATAGAGACCTGTAAAGTACTAAATTGTATACATTTTTTTCAAAATGAGGTTCATTATCACTTCAGAGTGTTCATAATAGCAAGGAACTTCATGACATTGTAATGTAGAGAAATCATATAGCCTAAATAGATGGATATACTCTCTAGGCCTAAGTGAGGTCTTTTAATTTCTGGAGTCTGCTACTAGTACTATGAATCGAGAGGAACAAAAAGTACAGCTGGCCTCTGTATTCATGGATTCAGCCAAACCCAGATCAAAATTATTTGAAAAACAAACTGTGCCTGTATTGAACATATACAGACTTTCTTCCTTGTCATTATTCCTTAAACAATACAGTATAACAACTATTTAAATAGCATTTACATTGTATCAGGTACTATAAGTAATGTAGAAATGACTTAAAGTATGTGGGAGGATGTGATAGGTCATATGCAAACACTACACCATTTTATATCAGGGACTTGAGCATCACGGGATTCTGCTATCCATGCAGGGTCCTGGATCCAACTTCCCCATAGATACCAAGGGATAACTGTACATGTCCTAAAGTATGTACTAGCTCAGTGATGGTAAATTTCAGTCACAAATGGTAAGCCTGCTGGAAGGAGATAATCACTTACTGTATACGTGATCATACGTTAAGCATTGAAACAATTTAAAATAAAGAAAACATATATATATCATTCAGCAGTAATAAAGAAGCCCTATTTTTAATACATAAGGAATATTTTCCAAAACACATGAAACAAATTAACTTTCTTGGGTTTCTTAATATTTGGTTGTTCTGTTTCTATAGCAAATACAATACTAGTAGCACTTATCAATGGTTGTGGAATGAGCCAAACTCTTGGACTGCTCTTTGAGAGAAGAGATTATAGCTTTTTCCTTTTGCAGTCCTACCATTTAGCACAGAGTTCAGCACTTAATACATATATGCCGTATCAATAAATCACAATCACAGGACCAGGTAGGTCAAAATGCATCTACTGACACCTACTACTATTAACAGTAACATAACAGCTATTGATGGTCATTTTCCTTAAAATATACATATCTATACATACATTCATACATGACCATAATCCATAGGCACAAATAAACTCACTCTGGCAATTTTGGCAGAAATAAATCTTTATCTGAGTTAATACAGAATGAAATGTCTTTCAAAGTGGCTTTCAACTTACGCTTTATAGAAACATAAATTAATACATGACTTCCTGCACCAATGACAACTAGTTGAGGGTTATTGAAAGTCTACAAAATTGCCAGCTAAGCAGAACAGAAAACAGTATTTAAGTCATAAAATCAGTGTGTTCAAAATGAAATTTAAAAAACAATTTCATTGACAACACTGTAAAAAATAAATTTATGTATACAACCTCTACATTTAAAACTATAAAACATCACTAAGAGAAATTAAGGAAGGCCTACATAAATGGAGAGATACTATATTGATGTACTGGAATTAAGATGTCAGTTCACCCCAAATTAATCTATAGATTCAACACAATCCCAACCATGTTCCTGCAAGAGTTGTTTCTTGTTTTCTTTAACAAGTTGATTCTAAAACAGAAATGGAAATGCAAAGGACCTAGAATGTCTAGCACAATCATATAAAAGGAGAACCTGATTTCAAGACTAACTGTAAAGCTGTAACAACCAAGACAGCATAGCACTGGCATAAAGATTGACAGATAGATCAACGGAACAGAACAGAGAGCCCAGACGCAGATCCACACTTAAGGTACAAAAGCTACCCAATAGGGAAAGGAAAGACTTTTAAACTAACGGTGCTGAAACAACAGGATATCTGTACGGAAGAAATGAATCTCAACCCTACCTCACACCAGACATAAAAATTAATGTGAAGTGGCTTGTATACATAAATATAAAATAAAAAGCTGCAAAGACTTTAGAAGAGCATAAAGGAGAATACTTTCATGGCTTGGGGGAGGCAAAAATTTCTTAGGACACAGAAAGCAATAATCACAAAAAACTGATAAATTAGACTTCATCAAAAATTAAAATTTTTGCTCATCAAAAGAAACTTCAAGAAAATTAATAAGGAAGCCACAGACTGGGAGAATATATTTGTAAGACACATTATTTGACAAGGGATTACTATCAAGGATCTATATAAAGAACGCCAACAATTTCATAATTAAAAGACAACCCAGTTTAAAAGTGGCTAAACGTGCTTTTTTGGGCAATACTATTGTGTTTTATGAAATATTCAGAATCAGACCTGAGTGGGACTGACTGTAATCTGAGAGTACAAATGGGCAGGAAAGGCCAGCAATGGATTAGGGTGAAGGAACATGAAAAGGAGAAGCATGGATAATCTGTTCTTAAAATGAAGACATTTTAAACAAATATTGAAGTTGATATACATGCTGAAGTCATTAGGGAGATACATACAGATGCATAAATATGTAAAAAAAAATAAGATATGTTGATGGTTGGAGAGGCATAGTTGGTGAGTACAAATGAGATTTAAAAAAGCACAGTAAAGTATTAACGGTAGTGTCCAGGTGGTATATATGAATGCTCACTGTAACATTCTTTTAACTTTGCTGTATGTTTAAAAATTACTATAAAAAATTGAAAAAATAGGCAAAAGGTTTGAAAAAACCTTTCACATAGCTAATAAGTACATTAAAAAGTGCTCAATATCATTAGATATCATGAAAATGCAAATTAAAACCACAATGAGATATCAATGCACACCCTCCAGAACAGTTAAAAAGAAGAAAATTAACTTTGATAAATATTGGTGAGGATGTGGCCCAAATGGAACTCTCATACATTTCCAGGAGTACTGGGAGTATAAAATGATGCAGCCACTTTTGAAAAAGGTGTGCAGATTTATAAAACTGAAACACCCAGCAATTCCTCTCCCACATATACCCAAAGAAATAAATACTTGTACAAGACTATTCATAGCAGATTTATTCACAGTAACCCCGAACTGGAAACAGCCCAGGTGTCCACTAAAAGGAAAATGGATAAACAAATTGTGACATATTCATATAATGGAATATTACTAAGCAATAACATAGAATGTACTTCTACCGATACATACATTAATGAATCTCAAAAACATTATGCTGATTGCAAGAAGTCCTACACAAAGAATATATACTGTATGATTCCATTTATATGAAACACGAAATCCTTAAAAGAAAAGTAAACCTAATGTATGGTGAATAAAATCAGAACAGTAGCTATCTAAGATGGGTTGGGGTGGAGACTGATTAGGAAGGGGCAGGAAGAAACTTTCTGGCATGATGGCAATGCTCTCTGTCTTGATAAGGGATTGAGGCACATAGGTGTACTCATAGGTCAAAACTTATCCATTAGTGTACCATAAAATGTGCACATTTCATTATATATATAAATATATATACACACACACATGCATATATATATTTTATCTTAAAAATGTATACCACTATTGAACTTTACATAATAATGCTCATTTTGAATTGTTTAGGTGTGTACTGATGTTGAAAGCTTTTTAAGAATATCAATGTAATCCACCATATTAACAGGCTAAAGAAAAAAAATCACATGATCATATCAATTGATGCAGAAAAGGCATTTGACAAAATTCAACATCCATTCACGACAAAAACTCTCAAATAGGAATAGAGTAGAACTTCCTCAACACTATACCTGATGGTGAAATACTGAATGCCCTCCCCTCAAGATCAGGTACAAGGCAAGGATGTTCACACTCATCACCTTCATTCAACACAGTGAAAAAAGGCAAGAAAAGTAGACAAAAGGTATATAGATTGGAAAGGAAGAAATACAACTGTCCCTATTTGCAGATAACATGATTGCCCAGAAAATCCCAAGGAATCTACAAAAAACCTCCTAGAACTGATAAATGAGTTCAACAAGGTTTTAAGACACACAATACACATATAAAAATCAATTTTATTTATGTATACTAGCAATGAATATATGGATATTGAAATTAAAGATACCATACCATCTATAATCACTCCAAAAATAAATACCTAGATGTAAATCTAACAAAACATGTACAGGACTTGTCTGCTGAAAACTACAAAACACTGATGAAGGTCATCAAGTAAGATCTAAGTAAATGGAAAGATACCATATTTGGGGATTGGAAAACTCAACATAATAAAGATGTCAAGTTTTTCCAAATTGATACACAGGTTTTGTGGCTTTTTGGGCAGGTTATTACAATTTTTAAAAAAATTTTTTATTGAGGTAAAATATACAATTTACTATCTTTACCATTTTTAAGTGTACAGATTAGTGGTAATAAATACATTTATATATATATTTGTTCCCTTCCTCTCTCCCCAATCCCTCCCCTTCCCAGCCTCTGGTAACCACCGATCTACCCTCTATTTTCATGAGATCTACTTTTTTTAGCTCCTGCATATGAGTGAGAACATGTGATATTTGTCTTTCTGTGCTTGGCTTATTTGACTTAATATAATAGCCCCCAGTTCCATCCATTTTGCTGCAAATGACAGGATTCCATTCTTTTTTATGGCTGAATAATATTCCTGACATTGACAGCTCTTTTTGAAGTACATCAAAAAATTTGATGGATTGATAAATGGATAGAGGAATATACATAATAAATCAAGTATAGAAAAATATTAATTAAAGGTATTTATTATATGGATATTTATTACACAATTCTTTCAACTTTTCTGCATGGTTGAATTTTATCAAAATAAGACAATGGCAAAAAGAAAAACAAAAACCAAAAAAACCACCCCCCACAAGGTATCCTTTAATTCCTATAATCAGAGAGTAATATATATTATCATTATCCTGTTAATTTTTAAACAATAAGATTGACATGCATACTTGGAAGTGGCTGCTCTATTTTGTAAAGCAAGCAAATATTATCATAATTTCTTGCCTCAAATCATCATGTCCTACTTCTTACTTCGAACTATGGGGAGGGAGACATAGAAACATATGGCTCTAACTGCAGAAAAGCTATACCTCTTGTCATTTCAAGTAAAACATCCAGAGAAAGTTAAATTACAAAATACTATCTGAAAAACAGAGAATGCTAAATATTTTATATAACAAAATATACCAGAACTGAAAAGATACACATAATGGTAATCACAAATTCAGGTTTAACACTGAAGGCAAAGGCTCTTAACCATTTTATAGCTTAGAACGACAAAATAACAACTATTTACTCTGAATCATCTAGTTGGATGAAGGGGGAGGATGACAGTAAGAACATGTACAAGAAGGCAGAGAGAACAACATCTACAAAAATATTAATACAAAGTCCCAACAGTGAATAATGTATAGTAAAGAGCTAGTAGTGCAGCAAGGCTGGAGTGCAGGGTGCAGAATGGCACAGGAAGTGGCTGGATAGCTAGGCAAAGTTCTGGATATCATAGGACTCACAAGTTTGTATGGTGTTTGGACTTTATCCTGAAGGCAAACTGGTATCACTGCAGAATTGCAGACAAGGGTGACATGCCTAAATACACACATTAGAAAAATTACTTGGCCACTGCGTGGAGTAGAGGAGCATCAGACTAGAGAGGAACAGACCAATTAGCAGCCTACTACAATTCTCCATGGCAGCAAAGATGAAGGAGGGACAGACCAGAAGGCACTTTCCCAAGGTTCTCAGATATTCCTTATAAAACCATGTAATCTACCCTCAATTGGCAGTGCAAACTAAAGTTTGGAGCAATATATCAAGCAATTTAATTATCTAAACTTACAACCTACTAATACTAGACACATCCCCATCTGAAAGGAAACTTAGCCTTGAGACAAAATATTCGTCATGGAAACTATGTTTCCAGGAGCCAAAAGAGCAGCAACTAATTGTCTGACCCGTTTTGGCCTGGAAAGAAGTACTAAAATCTCAAACCTGAAACCTGAAAAGAAAGGAAGACATAATTAGAAATGCCAGTTGCTTTTGTCTTTGGGGTTTTTGTTTGTTTGTTTGTTTGTTTTTGTCTTCAGTTGTTTTCTTTCTCATGCAGAATCAACCCTAAACCTCAATTAAAAATGAGTTTAGGCCGGCATGGTAGCTCATGCCTGTCATCCTAGCCCTCTGAGAGACCAAGGTAGGCAGACTGCTTGAGCTCAGGAGTTTGAAACCAGCCTGAGCAAGAGCAAGACCCCATCTCTACCAAAAACAGAAAAATTAGCTGGGCATCATGGTGCCTGTAGTCCCAGCCACTCGGGAGGCTGAGGCAGGAGGATCGCTTGAGCCCAGGAGTTGGAGGTTGCAGTGAGCCATGATGATGCTACCGCACTCCACCCGGGCTGACAGAGTGAGACTCTGCCTCAAAAGAGGAAAAAAAAAAAAAGATTTTACTCTAAGAAAGGAAAAACGCTCAAAATTGACCATCTGCTTTGGAGTCATAAAGATCTGGGTTCAGACAAATCCCAATCTGCCACTTCCAGCCATGTAATTTCAGGTGAGTTTCCAAATCTCTTGAAGCTTCAGCTCCTGTTAGTTCCTTATTTGTAAAACATGAAAGATAATTCTTACTCATCTCGCAAGATTGCTAGGAGGATTAAATGGGATAATGCAAGGAAAGCACCAAGTGCAGTGCCTCACATATATGAAGCCATCAATAAAGACAAGTACCAAAGGAAAGGAAATCAGTATATCAAAGGGATACCTGCACCCTCATGTTTATTGCAGCACTATTCACAATAGCAAAAATACATATGCAACCTAAGTGTTCATCAACAGATGAATGGCTAAAGAAAATGTGGTACATACACACACACACACACGAATGCTATTTGGCCATAAAAAAGAATGAAACCTTGTCATTTGCAGCAACATAGGTGGAACTGGAGGTCATTATATTAAGTGAAATAAGCCAGGCACAGAAGGACAAATATCACATGTTCTCCCTCATATGTGGGAGCTAAGAAAGTTGATTTCATGGAGGTAGAGAGTAGAATGACAGTTACCAGAGGCTGGGAAGGGTGTGTGTTTGTCGCGGGGGAAGATAAAGAGAGGTTAGTTAATGGTACAAACATACAGTTAGATGGAAGGAATACATTCTAATACTCAACAGCAGAATAGGGTGACTATAGTTAACAATGATGTACTATATATTTCCAAATAGCTAGAAGAGAGGACTTGAAATGTTCCCAACACACAGAAATGATAAATGCTCAACGTGGTAGGTATCTTAAATACCTTGATTTGATCATCACACATTCTGTGCATGTAACAAAATATCACGCGTACCCCATAAATATGTACAAATATTGTGTATCAATTAAAAGAGACAGGTATCATTTCCACTTCTCCTAATATCTATGTTTTCTAGTGAAAATAACTACAAGAAAAGAGAATAAAGGTTTGTTTTTTAAGTGCAATATAAATATATGTGAACTATTTGGAAAAATAGTTTTCATGTGGACTTGATCTCTCAGTAAGCAACCCTACTGAACAGTAAAGCACCTTCACTAAATAAAAATGTGACTTGAGCTTTCATACAAAACACATTGATAGATAATGCTAAAATATTAGAAAATGTGTTGAAGATGATAGAAATTTAGGCTGTAATGACTGACTATTGATTTCCCTGCAAATTAAAATATTTTCCTTACTTGAGAAATTGAGCTACTTCTTTAAGTAGTCTTTTTAAATGGTCATACCTGACTTGTTTCCAAATGGATCCCAAGAAAATCTATCCAAAAGATATTAAAATATATATTACATACAAAAAAAAGTACACAGTGAAATCTGATACCTACTGAAAGAAAGTAAGAAAGAAAAGAATTAATCCAAGAATCTTTTGAATGCAGTCTTAATTGTAAATATCCTCAATGGGTAAGGATAAAAAGAACTGACCTTAATCGATTTGTTGTTGGTCGTAATATTGGTATTGTAATTTTGAAATTATTTTATATAGTATAGGATTGAGCATATGAATAAAACATATTGATGTTTTTGGGAATCAGGTTTTTCATTGCAGGACAAAGTTATATAAATAAGAACTGGGGGAAAAGCCTATGGTGTTAGATTGAAATTAGATTTAGGATTTTTATTTTATTTTTAAACTTTTTATTGCATTAGTGTAATATACATACAGAAAGGTACATGTCATAAGTGTGTAATTCACTGAATTTTTACAAACTGACCACATCCACACAACATTTCACATACCCTAAGAACTCCTGCCTTGTGTTTCCCTTCTGGTCACTTCTCCCCTCAAAAGGGTAACAATGGCCTTCATTTCTAACACCACAGAGTAGGTTAGCCTGTTTTTGTACTTTACGTAATGGAATCATATACTCTTTCGTGACTACCTGCTTTTGCTCAATCTTATTTTCGTAAGATTCGTGCATATTCTTGCATAGTGGTAGTTTGTTCATTTTCAGTGCTATATCCCACTGTGCAATACATCACAATTTATTTATCTATTCTACTGATGTGCTCATCTGGGTAGTTTCCAGTCTTTCCCTATAACGTAGTGCTGCTATGAACAGTCTAGTAGACTGAACCATATGAAATGCTGATAGCGCCTACAAAAAATGGCAATTTGACAATTCAAATTAAAACATCATCTTTTGATGAACATATATATGCATTTCTGTTGATTATAAATTTAGGAGTGGAACTGTGATACCCAGGGTACCAAGGCAGAACTGTATTTAACACTTTTCTAAAGTGGTTATACCAGTTTACAAACCCACCAATTTCTCCACATCCCTGACACACCTGGTGTTTCCTTTTCCATTTTAGCCATTCTTGAGGGTGTATGGCAGTATCTCATTGTGGTTTTCATTTGCCCTGCTCTGGTGACTAATGAATACATATCCTTATCCATATATATGTGTATCATTTGGATATCCTCTTTTGTGAAGTATCTGTCAAAGCTTTTGTTCACTGATTATATTGGCTTGTAGGAGTCCATACATATTCTGAAGAAGAGTCTTTTGTTAAATATATGTATTGAGACTTCTCTCTTCTCACTCTGTGGTTTGCCTTTTTTCTCTCAATGATGTCTTTTGGTGCACAAGAATTCTTAATTTAAATATAGTGTAATCTATCAGGTTTTTTCTTTTATGGGTAGTGCCTATTCAGAAATTTTTTGCCTACTCCAAGGTCACGGAGATGTTTTCCTCTAAAAGCTTTAATCTTTTATAGTTGGTTCTTTTGTGTATGGTACGAGTTCCATCCAGATAAATTTCCTCCCATTGGATCTAAATAATCCAGAACCATTTATTTAAAAAAGCCACCCTTTCCCCACTGCACATATGTATCACCTTTGTAATGAATCAGGTGATTGAATACTATTTCTGATTTCTCTACTGTTTCCCTTGGTCAGACTGTTTATCTGTCTAAAGTACTTTGGTGTTATAACAGGTCTTCATATCTGGGAATGTAAATCCTCTGGTTTTGTTCACCTTCTTCATGACTGCATGGCTTTTCTTGGCCTGAATTCATGACTTTTTTTTTCCCCCCAGCTCTGCCTACTGAAAATGGCTAGAAGCAATGACACCCAACTAACAATAAATATGCCTAGCTCTCAGATTTTGGCTTATAAATACTGTTCCTCATTAAAAGGAACCAGTGATTCTTAGAGAAAGGGCTAATTACAAGACTGCGCCAATGAAAGTATAAGGTGATACTGAAATATCTTGTGCCAGAAAGTAGGGAAGTACTCAAAAATTAAGGGGGATGAGTCAAAAGGACACAAAAACCATCCTGAAGGGGTCTCACTGGCCAAATTTGGGACAATTTTTGCATCAAAAATGATGACAATAATGGATAGCACCTTTCCAATTTTAAAAAATAAAGAATCTATGAGTCCGTAGTGATACCTCCCTTGGAAAAGGCTCTTCAGAGCAATGTTAGCTAAAGAATGAATGTCAGAATTAGAAAATCATTATTTTGCAAGTACCTTTACAGTATATTACGTCATTAAATATGAAATGTCCGATTAACGGTAGTTTATTATCCAAACAAAAGCAGTAAAGTAATCAAGTATGCGCCAAACTATGACACAGTTTGCATTAAGTGGTAACTTTCATGCAGAGCATAAAGCCTGGAGATGATGGCGATGAAATCATGAAGGCATTTCCACAGAGTGTGAAATGAATATACTGTCCTTGCAAGAGTGGCCCAAAAGCCTGGAGAAGAGTAGTCAGTGGCGCAAGGTTTAATCCGGTGATGACAGAGAGTTTCCAAGTCCAGCTTCTGTAGTTTGAGCAGCGTTGTTTGTGCAACATGTGGTCAAGCTTTATCTTGCAAGAGGATTGGCCTGTCTCTATTGAGCAATCTTGGCTGTTTAATCGTAAGCATTCTCATCATTTCGTCCAATCGGTTGCAATAGACATTGGCTGTAATCGACTGACCAGGTTTCATGAAGCTGTAGTGGATAATACCAGCACTGGACCACCAAACAGACACCATTAGCTTTTTTTGATGAATATTTGGTTTGGGACTGTATTTTGGCACTTCATCTTTATCCAACCATTGTGCCAAACGCTTGCGATTGTCAAAAAGAATCCATTTTTCATCACACACAACAATACGGTGTAGAAATGGTTTGCCTTTATGTCATGACAGCAAAGAAAGATGCATCATTATGCACCTTGGTCTCAGGTCGCCCACGTGGCTCATTTTCAAGATTACAATCACCAGAACGGAACTTCTCAAACCATTGACATACTGTATGTCCATTAGCCACATCCTTCCCAAACACTTCGTTGATATTTCGAGCTGTCTGTGCTGCATTGGTTCCATGACAGAACTCATATTTGAAAATAACATGAATTTTTGATTTATCCATGGTTTCACAAATATTGCTCTAAAAAATAATTTGAAAGATAATCACAAGCTAAAACGTGCATTTGAAAGACTGAGGATGTACCTTCACAATAAAAATAAAACAAGAAGTGTTGAAGTGAAGTGTCAGAGATATCAACTGTCAAACTTAGTACTTAAGGAAATCAGATATTTCATATTTAATAACCTAGTAATTTATTTAGGCAAGAATCATCATTCAAACCATGGGTGAAAGAGGGTTGGGGGATAGAACAGTCATGTAGTCTCAAGGTATTGTCCCACACATTACTAATTACAAACTGTCTTGTACCTCCTGATGTGATTCCCTGAGGACACATTACCTATGTATGTAGTATTGTCACCAAAAATGTTTAACCTGAACTGATCAGAAGGACCCTATTGGAAAAATTGGGGTCCTTCTCCAAAATAACTGGCCTGGACTCTTCAGAACTGCCAAATCATGAAAAATTTTTTTAAAAAGTGGGGGAACTGTGTTATACTAGAGGATATTAAAGGTATATGACAACTAAATGTAATAGGTGACACCTGACTAGATCCCTGATTGGAAAAAAAACTATAAAGGATAAAGGACATTATTGGGCAAAGTGGGGAAATATGAATATGGCTGCTTATTAAATAACACTACTATACCAATGTTAAATTTTTTGAGGATGATACTATATTGTAGTATACAGGAAAATGTATTTTTTCTTAGAAGATGCAAGCTGACATATTTGGGCATGCCTGGAACTTACTCATAAAAGGTTCTCAAATAAAGTTAATAAATTACTGTAACTCCAAGGGTTAAAAAGATTATGTAAAAAGATTATTACCTTGCTTTAGGAAATTAGAAGAAAAAATGCCCATTTATATTTTTCATACAAAAGAGACAATTGATTTGTAGAATTAGTAAAATGAGATTTTTATTTTAGTCAAAATTTTATTATGAAATAAATTGCCGTTAACAGGGTAATCTATTTTTAGGCTCTCAATTTTACTGGCAAATGTGAAGATATATTTGTTTAAAAAATTAAAAAGAACAAAATGATTATTTGGACATCTTTCACTAGAGAAATTTTTAAAATTTCTTCATTCATTTAGCTGAGTACTTTCAAAAGCACTAGGCTAGAACAGACAAAATTGATGACAATTCTGTGTTCTAAACTACCAAGGTACTTGAGAGTGGAATACAACAAGAGAAGAGAATACTGAACGTGCCAGTGAGTTTTTATTTGTATGAATGTCCACATGAACAAACTTTATACAGTACCCATTTTTTTTTGGCTAAACTTAAATAGAAGGCAATCTGGACAGGTTCAGCAAGGTCAATGGTCGACTGTAGAATGTCTTAATCTTCAACAGGATTTTAAGGTAAAATTATTTTGCTCAAGTAAAATCTTAACTTTCTTTTAGCTTTATATATGGTTATATTTATTACCTCTTGTAACCATATTCTTCATATAAAAGTTAAAAGCATTAGTCTATCTTAAAAATACCTTTAACTCTTTCAAATGAAAGTAATCTTTCCTATTGTAAAAGCATTCTTTATAACCTTTAGAGGTAGCTTTAGAGCTAATCATATCTTTAAAACTTTATTCCTTATTAGCTGAGTGTATCTGCATTATTTAATCTCTCTGATTCTCACTTACAGGTCTTACAAAATAGAAACAATTAAAACCTACCTCATAGGTAAAATGCCTGTGCCTAGTCAGGAAAGAAACTCTCCACTGGCAGAATTTAGTACTTTAACTTGGCTATTTACCAATTGGTTCTAGGCCTACTGTGTGGGCAAGGAGGAAGAATGTGGCAATATGCAGAAACACATGGAAAAACCTAACAGAGTGCCTTGTTTGTAGGTGGATCTATAAAAATATGTGTTGATTGGTTATATTATCAAAGGGAATGAGAAAAAAAAGTTTTTGTGAGAAGTCAAAGAGAACTAAGAAGGTCAAAATATAAGTGCTAGGTATTTAATTTACATGATTATAGTCCTTAACAAAGCAAAAATGGGGGGGTAACATCTTATAAAAGGTCTATAGCTTAAAAACAAAAATTCTATTGGAAAAGATTTTGCATTAGCACATTTAAATCACTTAATACATTAATTCAAATAATTATATTTTCAAACATTTTGGTCAACAAAATGGAATCGTGTACATGAAACTCAGTAGTGATAAAAACAAAATATGATATATCCTACAGTACAAAGTATGAGTATATATTAAATATTAATGATTCTAATTTTCAAAAACATTATCAGTTTTTTTACTTTTCATTTATTCAGTGATGACTTATTTATTTGACTTCCATCTGTATTATCAGCAGGTTACCTAGACCAAATGAAAGTGAGAACCAAACCGAACAGCTCCTTGTGGGAGCTGCCACCTGCTCTACATTGGTTCTTCTCAATCTCTGCAGCCAATTTTGACACAGAAATCTCATTCACCAAGCCCACTACTAGAGGCTCTGATCTGTTTCTGTCTCCTAACTCCTACTCTGGCTTCTCAGTAACTGTGAGACTGGCACACGACAGCACACATGTTCAGTGAGGGATGGCCCTGTGGACCTATACGGGAACCTTAAACCACTGGGCCCAAGGGTAGAGTAGGAAGTACAGACCTTGGGCAGCCAGACTATAGAGATTTTGATCAAACTGTGTTCCTATAATTATGCTGATATACAGTTTTGAGTGGTGTGATCAGATAATCTCAGTGATATTCTATTTTATTTCTATCATACCACTCAAAACTCTGTATCAACATAAATTCTTCTTTAAAGCTCTGCTCATCAATAAAGAATGAGAATCTTTATTGTTGTGCAGATGAAAATCTTCATGTCATGAAGATTCAACTTGGACATTTGGTCAACTCTAGGTGGAATCCCCTTCAGTATCATAATATAACCATGAGCTACCAAATCACTGATATTCCCCATTATATAATGTGGCTTTCTTTTTTTAAAAAAAAAAGGTTTCTCCCTTCATTAATATAAAAGTACTATATGCACATTATGAAAAATGCAAACTATAGAAAAGAAGATAGGTGTATGTGCATGTAAATTGCCAAAAACAATTTGATACATTTCATTCCAGGACCTTTTTTCCTATCATAGGCTTTCTTTTTCTGCAGGGGAGGGGCTTAATGGGAGAGTGTGAAGAAGATGGTTAGGTGCACGCATATGGCTTCGTTCAATCACTGATCAAAAAGCACAGAGCATCTGGGTGTACCCAGCAAGGTCTGGGTGTCTGGGTGGATCCAAAAATAAAATGGCATTGCTATTGTAGTTTAGTCAGAAAGCTCAGTTACACATGCCCAGAGAGGAAGCATGTTTCAGTGAAAGGCACAGGCCTTGTGTTAAAAATCCCAATTCCAGACTCTCTTTTTTTGTCATGATGGAATAACAAGACTTGGACTTAACCTCCATAAGAAACCAGAAAACTGGGCAAAATACACGAAACAATTGCTTTCATGCATTGGGAAACAGGTAATGCAGGACTATGGCCCCTAAGAGAAGGGAAAAGAATCAGATGAGCCCTACAACTGCCCTAGCTTTTGCCTGGAGGCAATTTCTAGACTGTGGGTACAAGGAGCGACAGGTCAAAGGGCAGCTAGTTGGCTTGCTGAGCTGAGGAGACAGAGGCGAAAGCTGGGGCAGGCTCAGGCGGCTGGAAGTCTCAGGGCACATTCCTGAAAAGGAGGATCTACGCTGAAAAAGAGTTCCAGAAACCTGCCTATAGGCGCCTTTGAGTCTTTGCTGAGTACTAAGCTGTATGTATTTAGAGTAAAATTTTACAAGGTTGGGCAAGAAACACCAGGGACTGCAAGCTAAACCATTCCAGAGTACACACAAGGTTGGGGAATGTTTGTGCTCCAACCAGCCTGAGCAAAAGTCGTCCCTGGGGCACTTAGCAGGGTGCTGGGCAAAGATACCAGAGGGGGCCAGGCCCTAGGAATTCAGGGACCATCCCTGGCATAAATGCTACCCTAGATCTTTCCTAACAAAATTTAAGAAAAGGCCTTGAAGGTGATCCAAAAGTAACTTAGCTGCCTACCAAACCAAAGCCCAACTTTCTTTAAAGGAAGACAACAAAAACAAAACCCAGACACTCAGTAACGTAACATTCACAACGTTATATCCAATAAAAAACTGCTGGACTACTTGCCAAGAAGCAGGAAAATGTGATTCTTTAATAGGAGAAAAATTCATCAATAAAAAGACCCAGAATGACAAAAATAAATGTAACTATTAACAGTTACTATAACTATGTACAAGTATTTAAAGGAAAACATGAACATAACAAGGAGAAAAATGGACAATGCATAAAAGAACAAAACAGAACTTCCAGACATGACAATATAATATCTAACATAAACATTTTATTGGATGGCATTAGCAGGATATTAGAACTGCATTAGAAAAGATCAGTGAAAACTTGAAAAAAAAGGAGGTATAGCTATGAAGAAGACATTGTAAAAATAAAAAGTAAAATAATAAAAAAATTAACTTTAAAAGTATAATAAAAGAGGAATAGAGAACAGACTGGACCAAAAAAACATACAGCAAGATGATGGATTTAAACTCAACTGTGGTAGGCAGCTCTAAGCTAGCCCACAGGGATTCCTGCCTTCTGGTGTTTATGGCCTTGTATATCCTCTCCTCTTGAGTATTGTGCTTCTAATCAGTAGAACATGGCAATGTTGAGGAAATGTTACAAAAGATTCTCATTTTTGTCTTGCTAGCAGTCTTCTCTTCTACTGGCTTTAATAAAAGAAGCTGCCACGTTGGAGAGACCCAGGTGGCAAGGAACTGAGGGTGGGCTCCAGCCAACAGCCAGCAAGGAACTGAGTCCTGAGTCTAACAGTCCTCAGGGAACTGACTCTTGCTAAGGACAACATAAGTAAGCTTGGAAGCAGATCCTTCCCTAGCTGAACCTTTAGATGAAACTCTGGCTGACACCCCGATTGTCAGCTCTGGAGAGACTATGAGGCAGAGGTACCCAGCTAAGCCATGCCTGAATTCCCGACCCACAGAAACCATGAGACAATAAATGTGTTTTGTGTTAAGCAGCTACAGTTTAAAGTATTAATAATTTGTTACACAGCAATAGATAACTAATATAGCAGACATATAATTACCTTAAATGTACATGATCTAAACATTGCAATGAAAAGACAGATTGTCAGACTAGACTTAAAAAAGAAAGATCTAGCTCTAAGCCATCTATAAGAAACCCACTTTAAATATAAGTTACAGATGGGTTAACGGTAAAAGCAAGGGAAAAAGGTATCTCATGTAATGCTAAGCTTAAGAAACTTAAAGGGGCCATATTAATATCAAAAAAAGGTAGACTTTAGGAGAAGGATCATTACCAAGGATGGAAGGACATTTCATAACATAAAAGGATCAATTCATCAAGAACATATAACAGCCTCAAAATACATGAAGCAAAAATAATATTGAAGGAGAAATAAACAAATCCACATTGGTAGCTGAAATTTCCAACATTTCTCTCGGAGTAATGGGTAGAACAAGTAAAAAGAAAATTAGTACGGATACAGATGACTTTAACAACCTTATCAACCTACTGGACCTAACTGACATTTATATAACATTCCACCCACCTGCGTACATGAAGACATTTGTGGTCGTTTAAGAAATGGATACATTTTCATGAGAGAGTATACTTTAAATAGTTTCAGTGTAACAGCTGAAGAAAACAAAAACCAAAATTCTTTCTAAAACCCCTGGATCCTGACAGTCACAATTTAAAACTAAGTTCTTGGATTTCTTTAAATTTCAATTTTTTTAGTCCTAACTTAATCTGATTGATATAAATTTAAATTCCTTTATCTGGAAAATCCTCTGAATTATAATATTTGGGTATCCAAATAAAATCTTCAACTTTTTGAAGGTGCAAGCATTTTGCTTCTATTAAGGGTTCAGAAAACATTCAGCAATCAATCAAGCAGCTACTCTACTTCTGTGCACAAACAACAAGCACACAGTTATACAACAAGAAATTTCACTAGTTCATCAGCAAATCGTTATTTAACCGAGTTCCATTTCTTTGAATAAACTAAGAGACTAAGGGAAATATAGACAGAGATAGAAAAATCTGTTAGAAAATATATTAGAAAAATAATACTTCCTTATATTAAGAACAGGTCTAGTTAACTATCACTGTTATTCTTTGCTTGAGAAAAACAGTACACACACATACATCTTTTTCAGCATACGTATTTTATTTATATTTTAAACATTAATCAAGAGCCACACAATTCTCCAGTACATTCAATAACTATTTGTGCCCAATTACTAACCAAATTTCACTTTCGTTTCCACTTTTTTCTTTTCTTTACTAAGGAGATCTAAAATATCCTGGGTTTCTGACACGTTATTGTAATATAATAAAATAAATTTTATTTTTACTACCAATTTTAAGAGGCTTGGTTGAGATAAGTCAATTTACTTGCCTGTGTCCTGTTTTTAAACTCATTCAAAACATATTACATTCCTACAACAGAATCAGATATCAAATCATAAGATATTTTTGATTGTGTAGGACTCTAATAGTTAAAACTTTGTGGATTCACCTAAAGGATTAATTCATTGAAAAGAAACATGCAAAGGAGGAAACAAACCATACAAAATCCCCCAACAAACCTGACCCTTCCAATGTGGAACGCTGTTCAACCCTGGAATTTCACACATGCCACTCACAGACTTCAGATGAGACCACCATGAGGCTGTTAGCAGTTAAAGCCAACTATAAACCCAATAAATCCTAATTACCCATTTCCTTAAGCTGTCCAGGCTCCAAATCTCTTGGGTTCTGCCCTTCTCATTTATTTTTAGCACTATATTCTTTTTTTAAAAAAAGAAATGTATAACAATGCACAATACAATATTTTAAGGGGATCCAGATTAATTAGAAAACAACTTACAGCTCCGTCCCCTCTAGTGATCTTAAAGCATCATCTAAACAACTGTCATCACACCAACACTTCATAGAAGAATACTCTAACACGCTAGAACTATTTCCGTTTTCATATATTCTAAAGGTCACTGTGAAGCAAGTACTCACATACATACATATATGTATTTTTAATATATATTTGTTTTTAAAAGATAATTTCTAAACTTAATTTCTTTGTTAAATGATTGGGTTAATAATGAAAAAAACTTGATTTAGAGATGTGATTATGACATAGACTTCCTGGAATCAAAAAGAAAAAGAATTTAGAAGACAACTCAGAACAAGAAATCTCTTCAAACGTTACAAATAACTATTTTATTACTTCAAAATACCAAAAGCCTTCTGTATAGTACTTATCATATATATCAAATGCCTTAAAAGAGTCTCAGAAACCATATCTACTGTCTTCATCTCTTCAGAACAAGTACATAAGGAGAGAAATCTATAAATCAGTCCTCGATGACAGAGGGCTTGTTTAGGAGTTTACCAAATGGAACGACTCTGCTGGAATTCCTTCAAGTAGCCTGTGAAAATGTCAGAATGGAGTCTGTTTCGGAGGTCATAGTCCCTAGAGAGCTCTGAGTTTTGGCCTGTTTGTCTTTTCACATGCTTTAATATTTGAAAATCCTTTT
Source organism: Daubentonia madagascariensis (assembly GCA_023783475.1). Lineage (NCBI taxonomy): Eukaryota > Metazoa > Chordata > Mammalia > Primates > Daubentoniidae > Daubentonia > Daubentonia madagascariensis. The sequence continues at coordinate 9,014,376 of JAKFHU010002332.1, read as the reverse complement.
TTGCAGACACTGACTGACGCCCAGGGAATGCTAGGACTGTGGGAACTGGCAGTGCCAACAAGAGACAAACTTCATGGGAAATCAGTGCCTCCCGCACTTGCCCTCTCAGTGCTCACCAGACAAGACGCCCTTCAAATGTTGCAAGGTACACGCTAGGCATTAAGGAACCGCATGTCATTTTGACTTCTTTAAAAAGAAACACTTGCAGAAAATGGGGGCAAAAATTACAGGGACAATTAAAAGAAACACTAGGTTATAAAAGACTATGTAGGAAACCCTGAAAAACTATATTCACTTAGTATGAACTAAAATACAGTTGACCCTTGAACAACACGGGTTTGAACTGCACGGATTCATTTATGCATGGATTTTTTTCAATAAATATATTGGAAAAATTTTTTGAGATTTGTGACAATTTGAAAAAACCTGCAGATGAACCATATAGCCTAGAAATATGAAAAAAATTAAGAAAAAGGTATGTCATGAATGCATAAAGCATATGTAGACACTAGTCTATTTTATCATTTACTACCATAAAATATACATAAATTATAAAAAGTTAAAATTTATCAAACTCACGCACACACAGACCATTCATGGCATCATTCGCAGTCGAGAGAAATGTGAGCAAATGTAAAGATGCAGAACTAAATCAAAACTGCAGTGCACAGTGTACTATTGTAGTTTCGTAGCCACCTCCCGTTGCTACCGTGGGGAGCTCAATCGAGTGTTGCAAGTATCCGCTTAAAGCGTTGTGTGATGCTTATCACCTCCATGTGCAGTCTGTCTCTCCAGTGAAGTGTGTATCTTGCGATTCTCCTGTATTTTTCGTGTTTCGTGCAATACTGTAAACTCTGAAAACACCCTGGGACCCATACAAAGTGCCATTAGTGATGCTGAAAGTGCTCCCAAGAAGCGGAGTGAAGCCATAACATTATAAGAAAAAGCTAAATTGCTTGACATGTACTAAACCTTGAGGACTGCAGCTGTGGTCGCCCACCATTTCAGACAGGTGATTCATCTTGTAAACAAACAACATAAATTTATGGTATCAATAAATACAGTACAGTACTGTAAATGCATCTTCCTTATGATTATCTTAATAACATTTTTGTTTCTCTAGCTTATTTTATTGTAAGGATACAGTATATAATGCATATAATATACAAAATATGTGTTAATCAATTATTTATGCTATCAGTAAGCCTTCTGATCAACAGTAAGCTATCAGTAGTAAAGTTTTGGAGGAACCAAATGTTATATGTGGCTTTTTTACTGCATGGGTGTAAATACCCCTAACCCCTGCATTGTTCAAGGGTCAATTGTACTGCATTCTCAAAATATACATACTAACAAGAAATAAAGTGCTAACAGTGTGTGCCTGTACCATTTTAAATACATGACTTAGATTAATTTATCTAATCCTCATATAAATCCTACAAAGCAGGTACTAGTATGATCCCCATTTTGCAGATAAGGAAACCGAGGCAAAGGGAGGATAACTATTTGGTCCAAATTCACACAGCTAGTAATGGTGTAGCCAGGCTATAGATGTAGACAGGGTGGCTCCAGAGTTGGTCTCTTAACTGCTGTACATGCTGCAGCCTTCATGGTATTTTAACATCAAGCATGCAATGCTGGGTAACTATAACGTATTCTGAGTGCTTTAGGAGGTACCATGTATGTGCTGGTCGCTTTAAATGCTTTATTTCATTTAATCTTCCCAACAACCTATGAGGTACATCTGAGAATATTCCTATTTATAGAGGACACACAGGCATTGAGGGGCCTGACACCGCACATCTAGCACGATGCGCAGGCTGCAGTTAGGCTTGGTTCTCCAGCCCTCGTCCTTCAAAACTAGGTTCCTCCTCTCAGTTATCTTCAAAAATCATCTCTAACTTATTTTTCCACACATAGGGGAATTACTTCTAAATATCTATATGTCCAACAATTTATGAGAATATACTACACTCTGAACTGCCAACATTGTACTAGAGGCTTAAAATCTAGGAATTATTGTAGGGTAAGAGACACAACGATAATTCAATAAATGTTTGCTAACAGGAATTTTTAAAAGTACCCTTATTTCCATCCTTGAAATATCAATTTCTTAATACTTTGGGAGAGCTGAGTATTCTGATATGGCAAACTTTTCTTTCATATAATACGTGATGGTTGTTTGATCAAGCAGTCCAATCAATGTTCTTCTTAACTGCTATGTCGGGATCAAGGCTTCTGTCAAAGAGGATCTTCTATTTTGTAGCTATGAATGGCAAATCTGGAGAGAGTGCTGACCAATTCTAACACTTGTCAGTTTTTAAACTTAGCCTATAAGAACCAAAGGCAAGTTATGAATCAGACTTTTTGTTTTTCTTATTTCTCTATTAAACACAGAGGTCACATATCAAAAATTAAAGTTGGTGAAAACAGACACCTATTAGCATTTTCTTAATGGAAACAACAACATAAACGATCACAAAAGAATATGAATAATTTGGGCTCTAAAAAAAGTTAAAACATTTGTCTTTTAACTGATAGTCTGATGCTACTACAAAAATGTTATTACATACCTGCCAACCCTTGAAAACCATGAATAGAAAGATACTGCATATTCTAAATTAGATACATTATTTTTGAGAATATAAATTAAATCAATTTTTCTTTTCTTTAAAATATAGTGGGAAAGTCTGACTAATTGAGAGAGCTGGCATGTATGTTCAATAATACAGCCATGAGGAATGTATTAAGCAGCAACATGACTAATTTATATCTATGGAAAATTCTATCAGTTAACTAAGATGGAAGTTATCTTCCATTCTTTCTGTTTCTGCTGCCCAATGAATAGCACAAGGCAAAAGTGATAATGAGATATAAGAACACATGATGTAATGAGGAAGGGCAGCCAGAGAAAGACACACGGACTGGAAGCTACCATATGGATATTACAATGGGCATACTGTGACACAGAGAATGTCTTGGACTTACCCATGCTCACAGACTGAGTCAGCAGAGGAGACTGGAGTCCTGACTCCCAAAAGACTATACTTCCTGTCAATAATAGTGAGGGCAGTTGGTGAAGGTAGGAGAGCCAACAGTACGGATTAATTTAAAGGAGTCAGAAAAACACTGGGTATGATATTTGCTAACTAGTCTGGATGATTATTAATTATACACCAAAGTGACAATTCTAATACATTTGTCATTCAAACACACTTGTCTTGTTGCTTTCGGTCACATTAGTACTTTATTACTGATGTCTTAAAATATAAGCTAAATAACAAAGGAAGAAAAATAATTAATCATGGGTCATTTTTCCCCAGTACACTCCCTGTATTTATCAGGCTCTTTTAGAAGTACAATAGAGAACAGGTGTCCAGCATCTATCTTTCCTCTTCCTTTTTTAGCTGCAAGAGGTCTCGGTGATTGGGTTAGCCTCACCTTAACCTTACTAAGTCTCTCAGCCCAGCAGAGAGAACTTACAGCCCAGCAAAACTATTCGATGCCAAATAGTCTTGGGAGGTCTGAGTAGCTAGGAAGTTATAGGTGAGTAATACTTATTATCTAACTATTTATATTATATATTATCTTTTGTAATTGCTTTCTGAGGGACAGCAAAGACTGTTTCTTAATAAATTAGTTTCAGTTTATTCCTTCTAATATAAATCATATGGTGGACTGTAGTTTTATGAAAATTATCTCAAATAATCTATATAAGAAATAATGTACTTTTATGACTATAGGTACTCTAGAAAAGTCTTGTAAAAATTTTAAGCAAACATTTTTGTAAGTTTAAGATGATGTGGTCTTACTGCTGGTTTAAACTGTGAATTACTATTATGTTTTAAATCTTACTTTTAATAAATATATTAATTGTCTATGCCCCAAAGACATTTCTATAAGAGGACGTAATTTAAAGACTGACTAAATTACTCAAAATGAGGCTTCAGGGGTGCTATACCTGGAGTCTTGCTGATACACCTTTGAAAGTGTAGGCTTCATCCACCCCCTCAGTGATAACTAAAGCACGTTCATGTTAGCGTTCTGACACTGCTAGGCCAGGAGATCAGACTCATTGCCAGCTATGAATGGGAGAAGGTAAGTTCACGCACAGCCCCCTCCCTCCCTCTACACACACACTGCATGGATAGGCACAGCCACGCACTGGAGCAACTAAATCCTCAGAACAACAAAACTATCAAAATAAGAAAACGAGATTAGAAAAAAAGAAGGCGGATGGAGTTACAGGTGCTTCTTTACACTGGGAAACAAAACATGCTATTTTTTAATAATAGGAGACTTTATAAAAGCCATTATGAAAGAGAGTACCTCGCCCTTAAGGTACTTACCAGCCTTCCTTTTCCTTTTGAAGGGTTCAAGAGATTGTAACAAACAAAATGAGCATAAGAGCTGCCACAAATAATTAAGATTTTCATTTGCAGTTGTCAGGAAGTTTCTAATGTGTTTTTAAGCTATAATTGCATTTAGTGTTAAGTCCTAAAACCTAATTTTAAAAAACATTAAAAACTTGACTGAGGAAAATTATATTCAAGGAGTGTATATTTCTCTTCTCAGTCTAAGTACTCTAACTCCTGAAAGCAGGAAAATAAGTTATCTACATGTATCAGAATGTTTATTAATGTCCTTGAGAATTATATTAAATATTCCAGATCCTAAATATGTTAACAGCAAAGTCAATGACAAGATAATTTTATAGAAAACTACTCCTTTCTATTACCTCTATTATAGAAAAGGAAAGCAAGAATCCCATAGTTCTGTCTTGGCTATTTAGCATTTGGTTGTTTCCTGCCCATTTATGACACTATGAGAATTTTCTGTCTAGCTAACTGCTCCAGAGAAAAATAGAAATTTCCTTTCTTTCCCTCACTACCATTCAGCTATACCAGCTCATTTACAATCTCAGGAACCCAGTTTAGTCCAAGACAAATGTCCAATACCTTTGTACATTTCCAAACACCTGGACTGACAAGTAAGCCTAACAGGTTAATGAGGAGTGGGGAAATGTTTTCAAAGTAAAACCCAAAGAAAAGACCAGCTGTGACCATATTGCCATTTATTTTCTATGGTGCAAGGCAAGCAGTTTTATTTGACTGGGTTCCGTGCGTGGCTAGGCTAAGTTCATCTGACTATTCACAAACGAGTAGTCAGAAAATAATGAGATTCATATACATATTGAATCCAAAGCAAAGAGCCACCTTATGTCCCCTTGTGTGTGACAAACATTAGAATTATTTTTTTCTCTAGTAAGTGATCCATTCAAGAACAGAGTAAGAGATGGTCTAAAGTTGTTCAGTGTGATAAATTTAATGAATGGAAAAATCACAGAAAAAATTTCAAGATGGGATTATAAACTCTAAACCCTAACTGCAGTAACTAGTAATACCAAAGTTTAAAATAAGAATAACAAATAAGTCTTTCCTCTTTATTGAGGCTTAAAACATGCATGCTGACTTTCATTGTAAATAGAGTTTGAAAAAGCCTTTTAATTCAGGAAGAAAAAGGTGGCAGATACTGCTTTTACAGAAGTGTAAAATCAGACGGCCTGTGGTATATCTGTGGCCATGTTAACATGACTGATATTCACCTAAAAACACTTGGACTCAAGAGACATACGAAAAATATTTAAAATACCAAACATTTTAAAAATGGAAATCTGCATTAACTTCTCTGCTTACTCAATAATAATACTGCGAATGACTTAAAAGCTTAAATTCACCAATCAGCACCCTCTAGGGCTGCTCTGCCTGACAGCTCACCAGTCTTGCAGATAACCTCCTGAGTGAACAGCTTCTCCCGCAGGGTCCCCTTAGAGTGTGGGCAGGGCAAAGAGCTGTAGCTCTTTCAGTGATGTTGTTTCCACCCACTTTGATTTGCTCTGCTTTTGTGAAGCTATATTCAACTTGAGCTTTTCTTATTTAAACACTAAAAGACCTGTGGCTTTGACTGATTTCCTTTTTATTCCCAGTGCTGACCATCTGAAGGGACGTTAATACTGAAACATGAAGATAGATCTAATTTGTGTATAAAATGCCAAAACAAAGCTCAGTGTCCCTGTATACGTATTGTTTTAGCAAAGACAGTTATATATTTCTGTATATCTGATTTCCTTCATGAAGGGTTCACTTCTTGGGAACAGTGAATTGCCTAAATGGTTGCTTTACTTTTGAGGTGCTATTTTGGCTACATTCAGGGGTAAAGAAAAACCCTAGCTTATATTTACTAAACTACTTCCATATCTGCTCCAGCAGGGGAATATATTGCAACTCCATTATCATTACCAACATAAATATTAATCAAAAATAAGGGAAGATCCTAAAATCATTACTTAAATGTCAACTTCATTTTCCTTATAAAGTTTATTCATAAACTATTATATAATAATCATTCTACACACTAATCCCAAATTGAAATATCTCAATTTTTCCCCCAACAGAAAATAATTCTAGTAAGTGAAACTCAAGTGCTTAGGAATAACAATGAAACACATCAACAAAAAAATCCGAATTTGATTATTTCATAGTATCTAAACACTATTTTGAATTGATTAATTTTGAGGCCAACACCTATATTTTGTATATGATATGATTTAAACATGGCATTAAGAAGATCAAAGAAAATGAACATATGTGAAAAAATCATTAAGGTAAGAAATTATGGTCCTTTCATCTATGTATTACTTGATGTGAATATACTCTGCTCACATAATTGTCAAAAATCTAGATTCCTTTTTTAATTTAACATTTTTGTTTTTAAATTGACAAATAAAAATTGTATATATTAATCATGTAAAACATGTTTTGTTTTGAAATATATGTATACTGTGGAATGGTGAAATTAACACATGTATTATTTACATACTTATCATTTTTTTGTGATGAGAACACTTAAAATCTACTGTCTTAGTAATTTTCAAGAATACAATATAGTTATTAACTATAGTTACTATACTGTACAATATATCTCTTGAACTTATTCTTCCTAACTGAAATTTTATATCTTTTGACCAACATCTCCCCAAAAACCTAGATTGCTGATAGTTGTACAAGGATTCCTCTTATGCCTTGGAAAACTTATGCAAATTAGGCTAATAAATCATAAGCCTGAAATTAGAATATAGGCCTGAATATAAGGTAAGGTTTCTAACTTCCTGAAGTCACTTACTAGAAAAGAGGGAATTATCTCATAGTTGAGTCCTTACACAGTATCTCATATTATGAGATGCTCCTTCATTTACTCAATATTGAACAAACAAAAAAGTACTCTTGGGGAAAACACATTGGCTTAAAAAATCAACTTTACTCGAAGCTGTTTCTAGGTTTATAGAAATATATTACTGAGAATCAGGAAAAAAATAGGAAGAGAGAAAAAAATCAATACATTATTATTCCCAGTTATAACCTTAAAATTCAAAGTGTCGGATGTTGCTACAAAGAAGCCTTTAAAAAACTGCTTTTAAAAAGTAGTCAAATATTACTTTTCTCACAAAGGACACTAGTAATAGTAGTTAATTCTGGGAAAGTAACTAGTAGCTGGGCAGGTAAGGGACCAGACTGGGAGGGTAATCTACTTTTCACTGTGTACCCATAACACTTTAAACAATGTGAATGCATTATCTGATTAAAAAAAAAAAAACAACAAAAAGCCAAATTCTAAAATAGAAACTAGACTACCATAAAATGTTACAACCAATGACAAATCAAATATAAGTGATTATGTTGTAGAGATTATTAATGTAACTATAAAATAATGTTTTTAAAAAACAGTTCCACTGTTTTGTGAACGGTACTTATGATTTAGACATGAAATTATCAGTGTTAGATCATGCACACATTAAAAAACTGTTGTAATGCAAACAAAAGAGACAGAAATGAGGATATACACAGGAAATTAGTGCTAGATGGATGATACATGGGGGTTCTATTGATAAAAACACTGACCACAAAGATTCAGGTATAGCATTTGAGCAGGATGGTTTTATGAACAGTGAGAGTAGACAAAGCAATCTTTCTATATTATTGCATTGCTTCATAAAATGTAACTAAATTAATAAATTAAAATTGCTGCCACTTCATCTACCCCCCTAAAAGTTTATAAGGGGAGACCACCCTCCATTTGGGCTTACCTTATAATTCAGGCATATGTATTAACTCCTGTAAGAGAATGTGCTGAGCTGTACCGAGTAAATGACCGTAAAGTATAAACTTTCCTCACATACTTCCCTCCTCTGCTACAGATGACCATTTCTTGTGAGCAACTGTATATTCTGATTTTATGCCAATTCAACTCTTATTTTCTTTTAGGGTAATAATTTGGACATTAAACTGGTCCAGGTATACTGTATAAATCTGATCACATTTAGTCAAGTTTCAGTAAATGTAGTTATATTTTTTCAGCCACTGTCTAAGGTAAATCTAGGCTCCTAACTGATGGAAAGTTTGAAAGCCATCACCAACCAGTCAACCACAGCCTCCTAAAGGCTTTAACAGCATCCCAGCTGTGATATTGCTTTAAACCAATCAAATGGTCAAGGGTTGTGCCTAACACAAGATTCAGATACAAAGCAAAACATACCAAATTTGAAGGGAGAACAAGTACATACCAAAGATATGTATTAAAGGACTAAGAATAGTGGTATATGTATATCTTTTACCCATTTTCCTAAATAAGATAGGGTCAATAACGAGAAGGATTGAAAAACACTCAGAAGCCAGAAAAGCAGTAACAAGGTACATTTAAGGAAGCATTCCATATGGAAATGGTATTATTTCTTCTGGCTTTTAAAACTTAAAAAATATATTTGTGAATGTAAGACTCATCAGAACTGTGGAAAGTACAGTAATTCCAGTTAAAATTCTTAATTCTGAGGCCAGGCGTGGTGGCTCACGCCTGTAATCCTAGCACTCTGGGAGGCTGAGGCGGGAGGATCACTTGAGCTCAGGAATTTAAGACCAGCCTGAGCAAGAGTGAGACCCTGTCTCTACTAAAACTAGAAAAAATTAGACAGGCAACTAAAAATAGAAAAAATCAGCCGGGCGTGGTGGCGTGCGCCTGCAGCCCCAGCTACTTGGGAGGCTGAGGCAGAAGGATCACTGGATCGCTCATTCCCGATGCTACTGGGTAAAATATAACAGGACCAAGGCCCCATCTAAATTCTGTCACCTACTCTAAAGGAAGGTGATGGAAGACATGTAACTAATCACTCAACCCTGGGAAGAAACAGAAAAGATGGCAGTGGCTTAAAAACAAAAGTAGATCAGAACTAAAAAGGAGTTGGAGGAGTTGGAGGTTGCTGAGAGCTAGGATGATGCCACGGCACCCTAGCCCAGGCAACAGAGTGAGATTCTGTCTCAAAAAAAAAAAAAAAAAAAAAAAATTCTTAATTCTGCCATTTAAATATATACATTTAGGGTGTTTGTAAATTTTAACATTACTCTGTATGTGTTAGTTTTTACATGTCAAGTACGAAAGTAAGTAGGCATCATCTGTCTCTATTCATTTACGTTAAAAACTGGCAGCGCTGTGCCTCTGGCGACTCTGGGATGCCTCCATGAACAGCAAGAGCTTCCTGAACAGATAATGAAGGAATAGGAAATATTTTGCATACAAGGATGAGCCAGCCAAACACTGAGAATATAGTCATATCCTATATCCATTAATATAAAAAATACTGAAATAAGAAGTTCTTGCCTTCTTATTTATCACTGAGATAGCTTAAATTCTGTCACTTCTGAAATGAAGGTGCAACATACAAGAGATGGAGAAAGTGGGAGCAGAATGTCCTCATACCTATGATCTATTTCCCTAGCATAGGAAGCTACTTTCCAGTGCCATTCCAGCAGGAAATCTGCTTGTGCTAAAATGGTTGAATCTAAAAATTTTCACAGGTAATGTTGCTAGTAAAGATACTTACTGAGAAAGTAATGAAAGAATTGGATGGAAAGTGAAATTCTGCCTGTTACTCAAAACTACCTGGTACCTCTATGGGGTTCTTCTCCATGACAGACTGCTGAAAGAGATTATTACCAAAGAGGAATAAATTGGGCTCACAAAAAGGGTAAATCTTTAAATCAAAGTTCCCACTGTACATGTTGAAGAACTCACCATTTTTCCTTTCATTCAGAGGGGGTAAGTGCTGACTGGACTGCAAGGAAAGTTCCTGGAATTCATGAGCCACGGCTTCACTTTGAGGACTCGGAGCAAGATGGGCTAAAGGTCCCAATTCATCCTCGGTGTCTATCGCCCCTGTGTGATCCATTGTGTTCCAGCCACTGGTAACAGGGAGTACGAGACACCTCTTAAACGTGGCCTGCTGAAGACACTGCCAAAATAAAGAACGTGTAAATAAATGGTACATTTATTTTTCTCCAATTTGCACAAAAGTATTAAAATGAGAATCCTGGGTTCTAGTCTAGTTTTACCATTGTGTGGCCATTAGCAATTCATTTACCCTCTCTGGACCTCAGGCTCCTTGTCCAACACATAGGAATGATATACTTCTCACCTACTTACCACTTATATGGTAAACAAAAATTTAAAGATACTTTGTATAATTTTTTATACAATGGATTAAAGAAAGTTATAGTCATTACTGCCATTATTTAAAGATCTTAATGCTTGATAAAATGAGAAGAGTCAACTTATGCCAATGAAAATAAAGTAGTCTGGTTTGAAAATTCATTTTAACTCTTACACATCAAGCAACTTTAAACTAGTCAACATTCACAGCAACCAGCAATGTTTCAGATAATGAAACATCAGCCTGTGTCTCAGAGCAAGAACTACAGAAAATAGAACTTTCAGCTAACCCACAATGGACATACAGTTCATGACAAAGAAACAAATCTTTAAGTCACTGAGATTTGAGGTTGTCTGTTCCCACAGCATAACCTGGCCCATTCTAACTGATATAAAAATCAGCAACAGAAGTACCAATGACACAACAAAAACTCTAAATATGCAACACTAGCTTAGGGGCTAAACAGTGGAAAGCAAGAAAACTGATACCGGAATCTAAAAGGATGGTGGGTACATGTTATGCAGTGGCAACATATTTGATAAAACTGTTACCTGCTTATTTAGGTAGCATTCCACACCACTGTTTGTTCATCCATTCACTTACTGATGGACATGCAGGTTGTTTCCAGTTTTGAACTATTACAAACAAATATGCTATAAATACTGCTGCACAAGTATTTATATGGATATATGCTTTCAATTCTCTTGAATAAATACCTAGAAGTGAAATGGCTGGATCATATGGTAGCTGTATATTTAAATTTTTAAGAAACTGACACACTGTTTTCCAAAGTGGTTGTACCATACTGCATTCGTACCAGCAGGGTATGAGGATTCCAATTGTTCCACATCCTTGCCAATACTTCATATGGTCAGTCTTTTTTATTTTAGTCATTTTAATGGGCAATTAGTAGTATTTCATTGTGGTTTTAATTTGTACTTCCCTACTGACGAATGATGTTGGGCATCTTTTAATATGCCATCCCTGTATCTTCGTTGGCTAAGGATCTGATCTAATCTTTTGTTCATTTTTAAAATTAGGTGGTTTATTTTCTTGTTATTGAGTTTTAAGAGAATTTTTAAAATATATTCTGGACACAAGTACTTTATCAGATATGTGATTTGCAAATATTTTATCCCAGACTATGGCTTATCTTTTTATGTTCTTAGTAGTGTTTTGTAAAGAGTAGATGTTTTTAATTTGATAAAGTTCAATTTGCCAATTTTTTCTTTTATGGATCATGTTTTTGTTGCTGTAGCTAATAAATCTTTGATTAGCTGAAGGTCACAAAGATTATCCCTATGAACTATATCTTCTAGATATAGTTTTATGTTTTACATTTCATTTAAATCTATGATCCATTTTGAGTTACTTTTTGTATATGCAGTGAGACATGAATCAAAGTTCCTTTTTATTTTTTTAAAGTTCTTTTTTGTTTTGCATATGAATATCTGATTGTTCCAACACCATTTGCTGAAAAGATTATTTTTTTTGGTAATTTCTCATTTTTATTTTTATTTATTTATTTTTTTTCCTTTTATTTCAGAATATTATAGGGGTACAACACTTTAGTTATATATATTGCCCATGCACCGCCCATGTCAGAGCTACAATCGTGGACATCCCCCAAACTGTGCACCCCACAGCCATTCAGTGAAAAGATTATCTTTCTCTACTAAAATGCCTTTGCGCCTTTGTTGAAAGTCAACTGACCATGCATATGTGGATCTATTTCTCAACACTCTATTTAGTTCCCAAAAAGGGGTGAGTCACAAAGGGGAGTCCCTAAATTCTGTGTATAAACTCTGCCCTAAGTCTCTGGCTGATCTCTAAACTATGCATGTGCAGGGCAGAGACTCCATGCAGCACAGCTAAGGCAAAAAGAACTGAACTAAGATGTCAGGGGCTGCCCACCCTGGAAAGATAGAGTTTGCAAAAGTGAGTTCAGCAAAGTTAACTGTATACTAAAACAAAACAACACTCTTAAGAGGGAACATAACAGAATCTAGAGTCTTTCTATAACTGTCAACCAGAACTCCATATGCAATGGAAATACCCTCTAATAATGAAGGCAAAATTGTCCCCAGCAGACACATTATATAAGAAATTCTAAAATAACTTACTCAGGCTGAAGAGAAATGATACCAGACGAAAACTTAGATCTTAGAAACGAAAAGCATCAGAAATGGTAAACATGCAGATAAAAACTACAGACTAATTTTTCTTCTTAATTTCTTTACCATTACCAAAGCAAAAATTCTAACACCTTGTTGTGGGGTTTACAACATATGTAGATGTAATATATTGACAACTATAGTATAAAGGATGAGAGGGGGTAAATGTATTTGACATTTTTACATTTCTATACATCATAAGAAAGTAGTATAATTTTAACTTTAAGTGAAAGGACAAGGTTGTATACTGTATTTTCTAAAACAACCATTTAAAAAAATACAAAAAAATTTTAGTTAAAACCCCAGTAGGGACATTAAAATGGCATTCTAAAAATACTCAATTAACCCAAAAGAAGAAAAAGTAGAGAAACAAGAGATAGAACAAACAAAAAACAAATGGTAAAATAACAGACCTAAATCCAACCTTATCAATAATTACATTAAATGTAAATGAACTAAACACTCCAATTAAAAGACAGAGATTGAGAAAAGCTGGAGGGGGGGCAAGATGGCCAACTAGAGACATCACTTGCTGGACTGTCCTGGAGGGAAGGTAGGATTTCAGAGTATAGGGGAGAGGAGACACAGCTCAGGTGCAGACCATAGAGAGAGGTGCCAGAGCCCACCAGGGACCTTGCAGAGGAAAACTGTGAAGTAGATAAGGAAGAAGATAAAGGAAACAGGATATCAGCAAGGATCAAACCCAGAGAGTCATGGAGCCCAGTGAAGGGGTAAGGGGGATCCCTGTCTCCCTCCCACACTGCCTTCAGTGACCAGAGGGCTACCGAGTTTCTTGGAGTTTTCCACCCCCATGAGCCCAGGCACGGCAGCAAACACAGAATAGTGGGGAGAACTTCTGTGATCCCAGAGCTTGGAAATTCCATGCAAGGTTCCCCTCCAAGGAAAGTGACCCAAGAGGCTAGAGAGCCAGGTACCTTCCATTTAGACACTTTTCCTTCCTTGCCCCTCCCTCATCCACTGCAACCAGGAAAGTGCAAAAAATCCTCAATAAAATACTAGCAATCTGAATTAAATACCACATCAAAAAGATAATCCATCAGGACCAAGTGGGCTTCATCTCAGGGATACAAGGATGGTTCAACATACGTAAATCAATAAATGTGATTCAACACATAAATAAAAGCAAAAACAAAGACCATATGATCATCTCACTAGATGCAGAAAAAGCATTCGACAAAATCCAGCACCCTTTCATGATAAAAACCCTCAACAAACTAGGTATAGAAGGAACATATCTCAGAATTATAGAAGCCACATATGACAAACCCACAGCCAACATCATACTGAACGGGGAAAAGTTGAAAGCATTCGCTCTAAGAGCTGAAACAAGACAAGGATGCCCACTGTCACCACTCCTATTCAACATAATGCCTGAAGTCCTAGCCAGGGCAATCAGGCAAGAGAAGAATACTAAGGGTATCCAAATCGGGAAAGAGGAAGCAAAACCATTGCTCTTCGCTGACAATATGATCTTGTACCTAGAAAAACCCAAAGATTCCACCAAGAGTCTCCTGGAATTGACAAATAAATTCAGCAAAGCCTCAGGATACAAAATCAATGTACATAAATCAGTAGCATTTCTATATACTATTAATAGTAACAGTCAGGCTGAGAGTCAAATCAAAGACTCAATAGCATTCACAATAGCTACAAAGAAAATAAAATACCTAGGAATATACTTAACCAAGGAGGTCAAAGATCTCTACAAGGAGAACTATGACTCTGAGGAAAGAAACTGCAGAGGATACAAACAAATGCAAAAACATATCATGCTCATGGATAGGTATTACTAGAATCAACATTGTTAAAATGTCCATACTACCCAGAGTGATTTACAAATTCAATGCAATCCCCATCAAATTACCAAAGTCATACTTCACAGATCTAGAAAAAATAATTCTATGCTTCAGCTGGAAAAAAAAAAAAGAGCAAAAGCAATCTTAAGCAAAAAGAACAAATCTGGAGGCATCACATTACCAGACTTCAAACTATACTACAAGGCTATAGTAACCAAAACAGTACGGTATTCATATAAAAATAGAGACAATGGAACAGAACAGAGAACCCAGACATAAAACCATCTACCTACACCCAACTGATCTTTGACAAAGCAGAAAAAAACAAGCACTGGGAAAAAGAAGCCCTATTCAATAAATGGTGCTGGGAAAATTGGATAGCCACATGCAGAAGAATGAAACAGGACCCCTACCTCTCACCACTCACAAAAATTAACTCAAGATGGATAAGACACTTAGATGTAAGGCATGAAACCATAAGAATTTTAGAGGAAAATGTAGGAAAAACTTTTCTAGATATCAGACTAGGCAAAGAATTTATGAAGAAGACCCCAATGACAATCATGGCAACAACAAAAATTAACAAACGGGATTTGATTCAATTAAAAACCTTCTGCACAGCTAAAGAAACAATCAACAGAGCAAACAGACAATGTACAGAAGGGGAGAAAATATTCGCAAGCTACCACAATTTACAAAGAACTCAAGCAAATCAGCAAGAAAAAACCCAAACAACCCTATTAAAAAGTGGGCAAAAGACATGAACAGATAGAAGAAAAACAAATGGCCAAGAAACATATGAAAAAATGCTCAACATCACTAATCATCAGGGAAATGCAAATTAAAACCACAATGAGATATCACCTTACCCCAGTTAGAATGGCTTTTATTAAAAAGTCCCAGAACAATAGATGCTAACGTGGATGCAGAGAGAAAGGAACGCTTATACACTGTTGGTGGGACTGCAAATTAGTACAACCTCTACGGAAAACAGTATGGAGATTCCTCAGAGAACTAAAAGTAGACCTACCATTCAACCCAGCAATTCCACTACTGGGTATTTACCCAAAGGAAAAGAAGTCATTTTATCAAAAAGACACCTGCACACAAATGTTTATTGCAGCACAATTCACAATTGCAAAGATGTGGAATCAACCCAAGTGTCTATCAATTCATGAGTGGATTAATAAAGTGTAGTATATGTACACCATGGAGTATTATTCAGCCATAAAAAAGATGGATTAATACCTTTTGCAACAATCTGGATGGAACTGGAGACCATTCTCCTAAGTGAAGTATCACAAGAATGGAAAAACAAACACCACATGTACTCACTATTAAGTTGGAACTAACTGATGAGCACACAAGTGCACAGAAGGAAGTAAAACTCAGTGGAAAGCAAGCAGGGGGGAGGGAGGAAAAAGGGAGAGGAATAAACCAACCTAATGGGTACTATGGACACTATTTGGGTGATGGGCACACCTACAGCCAGGACTCAAGCATTACAAAAATGATCCATGTAACCTAAAACATTTGTACCCCCTTAATATATTGAAATTTAAAAAAAGAGATTGACAGAATGGATTTTAAAACATCTAAAAATGTATGCTGACAAGTGACATACTTTAAATATGAAGAAACAAATAGGGTGGAAGTAAATGGATAGAAAGATAGGTCATGCAAACAGGAATCCCAAGAAACCTATAATAATTATATTAATATCAAATAGACTTCAGAAAAGATGTATTAGTTAGATGAATTTGCATGTAAAATTATTTATTTCACTAAGGAATATTAAAATATGACTCCTAGATTTTTTCAAAATTATCAATTTTCATTTCAAATTATTTATCTATACAAAATAAAATGTGTTCACACCAAATTAATTCTAAGATACAAGTACCATAATGCTCTTATAAATGCAAAGACATACAACTCTGAACATCAGTGCTAATGATTTAGAAGATCCTTTAGGCACAGATTTTCAAATATTTTCATGCAGTATTATCTGTTCTTCATGTTGAAGAATTTTTTTCAACCTATTATGTCTTGACATTACACTCACCTTAAACTCCCACACATCCCTTCAAATTAAGAAAATTATAAGCTAAGGAAATCTTTACAAAATGGAGCAAAGGGAAAAGAATAAGTTTTCAAAAATTTTTTAACTTAATATTCATGAATATTTTTGAGGGAGTATAGACTATACCTATTCTGAAATTTTGTAAGCTGTCATCTTAAAGTCTACTTAACTACTTGATAATTTTCTTTTGAAAGTTAAATTCAACATCAAAGATAAAAAAACACTCTCTGTCCAGTAGTCACTGATTGAGATGCTAAAGAAACGGCAATAGAATGGATTTTTTCACTGGGTCATAATTTAGTTATGAAAGTAAAACAATCATTTAGCTTTAACTGGACAAACTGTGATAAAATATTAATTTATCTAGCACTGACAGAATGAATAGTTAATACTTTACAAATCCCAATAATAACTGCATTCCAAAATGAAACAAATCCAACATTTATCCAGCACTAAGTAAAACCACAGCACAATACTAGTAAGACCAATCTAGGATATGGCTTTAGCTCTCAAAAAACAAACCACTTCATTGTCAGATACTATACCAGAGCTAGGGGGGAAAATACAGAAAAAAACCAAGAGGTATTATAATTTCACTTTTTTCATCTGTTCTCTCATTTTTTCTGAATGGAGTCAAGATAACAACAATAATAATGATTTTATATTTTAAAAGATGCTAGGCTATTGGGCTACGGTGGTCCCCAAATGAGTACTAACATTTGTTTTGAACTGAGTGTAAGTCCAAAGCCAATTCCCTTTCCACTGTACCTTATTGTCAGCAATGACTAATTTACATGAAATACTAGTAAATAAAGTGGTATATCATCACTAGTATATACAAGAAATGCTAAATAATAAAGGAGCTCCAAGGATATCAATATCAAACCTCAGAAGTTTAATATATAATCAGACAAATGCAGACAGGTAGATTACCCAAACATACTCGACAAAAAATGTTTTGGCTGTAGCAAAACTGTTGTTCTCCCTTTAAACTCCCCTGAATTTTTAATACAAACATGGGAAACCCCTGGATACCAGCCAGTAAAAATAGATTTCTAAACTCAAACAAGATAAAACAGCAAACTTGGATCAAGAAGTTCAAAGACATTTAACCACACACACAAAGTAATTCCCTACATTAGAAAAGTTTTTATTATTGAGTCCTATAATCAAACAAGTTGAAAATTTAGGGTCAAATACACTTCTGAGAAACAGAACTTTGTGTCATTGGATTAGGTAAATTAACGATAGCAACCCTGGGTTATTTTATGTTATTTTTTCTTCCCCTAAAGTTCCTGGTGGCAATTTGTTAAATATCTGATGTTAAAGTTCAAAATTTATTTACTAGGATAAGAACAAAATCATGTCAACTGTACATATGAAAATATATTCTTAACAATATATTGCTATTTCTGTATTATTCTCTTCTAAATGAAATTTCTTATGGGTGTCAAGAATTCATTATCAAATCTATGTTTTTATATGAATAAAATTCACCTCCCAATTTTGTAACTGGGGAAAAAAAGGAATCACAGAGAGGACTATTTCATCCAATCTGTCCATGTTCAGTCTTAACAATTAGGATAGAACCAGAGTTCTAAAACTGTATGTTTCTACACAAGTATTATTTCACTACTGGGACATAAAATTTTTAACTCTTATCATGAAAAGTGTTTTAATTCCCCTATTTTATTCTAATTTAACTCCTAGTTTATTACTTGAATCTCTTATATTTTAGAAGACTGCATAAATTCATAGAATATCAGAATATTTTCACTGAAAGGTATCTTAGAACCAATGTTTAGTACAAGTGCTTCTCAACTCTCCTCACAATATGATAATCATTTGGGGAGGTTTTAAAAAAATCCCTGATGGGTGGGGCTGGAAAGTGGTCTAGGATAGAGTGATTCTAATGTGTAGCTGGTGTTGAGAAACACTGATCTAATGGAACCCCTTATTTTATAAAAAAGATACATCATTTGCCCAATGAGTGGGAAGGGAGATCAGAAACAAATTATTCCAGTATATGTTAAAAACAGTAGAATAGAAGTAGGTATAAGGTGCTACGGGAACCCAAAGAATTAAATGTCTAATTGTATTTGGGTAAGTTAGGAAAGTCTTCAAAGATAAGTAGGAGTTTGCCAGGCACAGAATTTTTCTCATTAGTAAAAGAAAAGCAGGACAGAGATTACCTAACAGCAAAAGGTCTGATGGTGCCAGTGTAGAGAGGGCACAACACAGAGGGGTGGATGAGGCTGGTGTGGTAAAGCACAACTGTGAAGGAATGTGGACTGTAAAAAACTGTGATATGATCAGATTTATATTTTACAAAGATAATTGCAGCAGAGACCAGTTACTGATAAAGTCGCACACTAAAATGCTAAGGAACTAAGACAGTGGAAATACAGAAAAGGGAATAAATTCAAATATAGTCATGCTTATCAACAGAGATACATTCTGAGAAGTGCACTGTTAGACAACTTTGTTGTGCGAACATCTCAGGGTCTATTTACACAAACCTAGATGGTATGGCCTATTGCACCTAGGCTACAAAGCTGTACAACATGTTACTGTACTGAACACTGTAGGCAACTGTAATACAATGGTAAGAATCTGTGTATCTAAAAACATATCTAAACATAGAAACTTATAGTAAAAATACAGTGTTATAATCTTATGGGATCACCATCATATATGCAGTCCATCACTGACTGAAATGTCGTTATGCAGTGCATGACTGCACTATTTAGGAGGCAAAATGTCAAGGCTTGATGACTAGCCCACTTGAAAGGTAAAGGAGACTAAAGAACTGAGTGTGGGCTGGCACAGTTGCTCATGCCTGTAATCCCAACACTGAGAGACCAGGAATCCAAGACCCAGTCTCTTAAAAAAAAAAAAAAAAAAAAAGAATTGCGAGTGGTTGAGGTTTCCAGATTTGGGCAGTCGTTAACACCAAAGCAAGGATGCGCAGTGAGGGGTTTGCAAATAAGGAGTGTCCGCTTAGAGAAACTATAGGCCCTCAAGGCAGGAGCTCTGCAAAAAGGATGTGGCTGGAGAGATAGCTATTTGACTCCAGGCCAAGCAAATCCAAATCACTTAACCTCTTAGAGACCCAGTTTCCCTTTTTTTTTTGGAGTTAGGATCTTGCTCTGTCGGCCCAGGCTGAAGTGCAGTGACATCATCACAGCTCACTGCAACCTCCAACTCCTGGGCTCAAACAATCCTCCTGCCTCAGCCTCCCGAGTAGGTAGGACTACAGGTACGCACCACCATACCTGGCTAATTTTCCTATTTTTTGTAGAGACATTGGGGGAAGGGGTCTCAACAGTGCCCAGGCTGGTCTCGAACTCCTGGCCTCAAGTGATCCTCCCAACCCTCCCAAAGTGCTAGGATTACAGGTGTGAGCCACCTCACCCAGCCAAGACCCAGTTTCCTAATTTAAAAAATGGGAATAACAACTGAAAAGAAGAAAAATGAAGAATATTTATTCAGCTTGGCACTAAATCTAATCTAGGCTTTCCCTAATTTTGCCCTAATGACCTCTCTGTGGATATCATTATTCCCATTTTACAGATGAGAAAACCAAGGCTTGGAAAGGTTAAACAAATTGAGAGACTAACATCAAAGCCAGGTTTCCAACTTCAGGGCCTACATTCCTTTCACAATAACATGACATGTATGTGCCAAAATGCAAATAATTTGGAACAAACAATTGGGAGAGAGAGATGTTGCTCGGGGAAGGGGAAGTAACAGGGAAGAGGGACACAAAGCTGTGAAGAGATCCATTGGTAAAACCTAACATCCATATTGACGGCCCACATTATAGGCACTGTGCTAGACTTTGGGATTCCAATGATGAATAATCGTAAGCCCTGTTCTTCCTGTTCTCAAGGAGGTCAAGACCTTGTCACACAGGCAGTTACAACATTTTAGGACTTAACAAGAGCTTCATGACAGAGGAAGGGAACACTCTCATCTTTCCATTTTAGTAAAATGCTGCAAGTGTGATAGAGTTAAACTTCAGACAGAAAGAAAATGACATCTATAGTCGTAGATGTACTACATATAAACAGGATATCTTTTTTACACTAGGTTACAATTCTTTCAAATAAACAACTTCTTTTTTTAAATTTCAGAATAGTAGAGGGGTACAAATGTTTTGGTTACATAGATTGCTTTTGTACCATTTGAGTCAAAGTTATAAGTTTGCCCATCCCCCACATAGTGTACACTGTACCCATTAGGTGTGAATTTACCCATCCCCTTCTGCCCCCTCCCATCTGCATGATTTCCAGTGAATGTTATTTCCATATGTGCACATAGGTGTTGATCGATCAGTTCCAATTTATTGGTAAATACATGTGGTGTTTGATTTTCCATTCCTGTGACACTTTACTTAGAAGAATGGTCTCCAGTTCCATCCAGGTTAATACAAGAAGTACTAATTCACCTTTCCTTTTAATGGCTGAGTAGTGCTCCATGGTATACATATACCACATTTTATTAATCCACTCATGTACTGATGGGCACTTGGGTTGTTTCCACATCTTTGCAATTGTGAATTGTGCTGCTATAAACATTTGAATGCAGGTGTCTTTTTTATAGAATGTCTTTTTTTCCTTTGGGTAAATACCCAGTAGTGGGATTGCTGGATCAAAGGGTAGTTCTACTTTTAGTTCTTTGAGGTATTTCCATACCACTTTCCATACAGGTTGTACTACTTTGCAGTCCCACCAACAGTGTATGAGTGTTCCTATCGCTCCACATTCCCACCAACATTTGTTGTTTGGGGACTTTTTGATATAGGCCAATCTCACTGGAGTTAAGTGACATCTCATTGTGGTTTTGATTTGCATTTCCCTGATAATTAGAAATGTTGAGAATTTTTTCATGTTTGTTGGTCATTAGTCCATCTTCTTTTGAAAAATTTCTGTTCGTGTCTCTTGCCCACTTTTTATTGGGGTTGTTTGATTTTTCCTTGCTGATTTGCTTGAGGTTCTTTATAGACCCTAGTTATCAGCCCTTTATCAGATGTACAGCATGCCAATATTTTCTCCCATTCTGCAGGTTGTCTATTTGCTCTAATGATTGTTTCCTTGGCTGTGCAGAAGCTTTTTAATTTGATCAGGTCCCTTTTATTTATTTTTGTTGTTGCTGTGATTGCTTTTGGGGTCTTCTTCATAAATTGTTTGCCGAGGCCGATGTCTATAAGAATTTTTCCAACATTTTCTTCTAGAATTCTTATGGTTTCAGGCCTTAGGTTTAAGTCTGTTATCTATCATGAACTGATTTTTGTGAGTGGTGAGAGGTGCGGATCCTGTTTCAGTCTTCTACACGTGGCTATCCAGTTTTCCCAGCACCATTTACTGAACAGGGATTCTTTTCCCCAGTGTGTGTTTTTGTATGCTTTGTCAAAGATCAGAGGGCAATATGAGGACGGTTTAATATTTGGGTTCTCTGTTCTGATCCATTGGTCTATGTCTCTGTTCCTGTGCCAGTACCATGTTGTTTTGGTTACTACAGCCTTGTAGTATAGCTTAAAGTCTGGTAAACTGATGCCTCCCAATTTGTTCTTTTTGTTTAAGATTGCTTTGGCTATATGGGGTCTTCTCTGGTTCCATATGAAGCACAGAATTATTTTTTCATCGCAAAAAATGATGTTTGTATTTTAATAGGGATTGCATTGAATCTGTGGATCACTTTGGGTAGTATAGACATATTAACAATGTTGATTCTGCCGATCCATGAGCATGGTACGTTTTTCCATCTGTTTATGTCCTCTGCTATTTCCTTCCTCAATGTTTCATAATTCTCCTTGTAAAGGTCTTTCACCTCCTTAGTTAAATATATTCCTAGGTATTTTATTTTCTTTGTTGCTATTGTGAAAGGTACTGAGTCTTTGATTTGGTTCTCAGGTTGACTGTTACTGGCATATATGAATACTACTGATTTGTGTACACTGATTTTGTTACCTGAGACTTTGCTGAATTTATTTACCAATTCCAGCAGTCTCTTGGCAGAGTCTTTGGGGTTTTCTAGACATAAGATCTAGACATCTAGACCTCTAGATCTAGATCTTGACCTCTTCTGCCCTGATCTGGATACCCTTGATTTTCTTCTCTTGTCTGATTGTTCTGGCTAGGACTTCCAGCACTATGTTGAATAGAAGTGGTGATAGTGGGCAACCTTATCTGGCTTCAGTTCTAAGCAGAAATGCTTTCAATTTTTCCCCATTCGGT
The DNA here is from genome assembly GCA_023783475.1 of Daubentonia madagascariensis. Taxonomy (NCBI): domain Eukaryota; kingdom Metazoa; phylum Chordata; class Mammalia; order Primates; family Daubentoniidae; genus Daubentonia; species Daubentonia madagascariensis. Next base: position 8,991,526 of record JAKFHU010002332.1, on the reverse strand, counting down.
ATGATGTTAGCTGTGGGTCTGTTGTAACACTATAAAAGTCTCTACACACATAAACTTGAAAACACGGAGGACATGGACAAATTCTTAGAAACACACAGCCTCCCTACACTCAATCAGGAAGAAATAGAATTCCTGAACAGACCAATATCAAGTAACAAAATTGAAGCAGCAATAAAAAAATCTTCCAACAAAAAAAGTCCTGGACCAGATGGTTTCACTCCTGAATTTTACCAGACCTACGAAGAAGAACTGGTACCTACCCTGCAGAAATTATTCCATAACGTAGAAAAGGAAGGAATCCTCCCCAACACGTTTTACGAAACCAAACTCACCTTGATACCAAAGCCAGGAAAGGACTCAACAATAAAAGAAAACTACAGACCGATATCCCTTGTGAATATAGATGCAAAAATTCTCAATCAAATCCTGGCAAACCAAATTCAGCTGCTCATCAAAAAAATAATCCATCACGACCAAGTGGACTTCATCCCAGAGATGCAGGGATGGTTCAACATATGCAAATCTATAAATGTAATTCACCACATAAATAGAAGTAAAAACAAAGACCATATGATCCTCTCAATAGACACAGAAAAAGGATTTTACAAAATTCAGCACCCTTTTATCATAAGAACACTTAACAAAATAGGAATAGACAGGACTTACCTCAAATAAAAACTTCTAGGCAGGATTTTTATTTGTAGCATTTGGGTTTTTATGTGTAGCCATTAAGTACATGGTAAAAATGCACCATAAACATACCAAATAATGACAATACACTGTATAGAAAAAGTTATATAACAGTCCTGCTATGCTGGAAGTGGCTCTTATAGTTCTGAGAATGCCAATGTGATTATTTATTTTTTTAACTTGCTTACTAAATGAGTAAGTTTCAAATGAACAAAACATAGAGCAAACTGCATATTTACCCTCCAAAATGATGTATTCTTAATAAGTATTATAACTAATACTTAAGTAAACAGTGTTTCAGAAATATTCACTATGATCCATCTATAAATAAAATTTGTATTAGCAAAAGTTTAAAACACATGTGGCTTTTAAATTACTACATAAAAAGACATAAGGAATTAGAAAATGTTATTTGTTCTCCAAGTAAAATGGCTAAAACCCAAGTCTTTTTAGTTTGAACAACTGTGTTTTCCAAGTTTATTCATAATGAATGAGTCTCAGAGAATAAGAATTGATTAGAAGATTAATTTTAAACTGTGATGATTTCCACATTTAGCAAATATTGGGTTAAAACAACCTCTAATTTTGTTGAACCACAATTAGCATTTGATTTAAATGCTAAGAAGTAAATATTTATAAACAGATTAAACAAATGTTTTATTTAACAGATAAAAAATACATTGTACTCTTCCTATTTCCAAGTTCTCTAAGGCAGGGACAGAAAGGGGAAGACAGAAAGCGACAAAAAAAGGGAAAGAGAAAGGAAAACTAAAAAGAAGGAAGTCTCTTCTTTTTATTTGCTAGTTTTTACTTTTGATATTAGGAATCAATAGAATTTAAATTGAAATTTAAAATACATGGGAAAAAAATGAAGTTTGATTTACTTGTCCAAGATATCCTGACTAGTTAAACAGCAGTACTGGGACCATGACTTGTAATTTGGTTCTTTAGTACTTAATTAGTCAAAATGAGAAACCCTAACTAACCATGCCAGTTAGTTGGTAAATTGAAAAATTCAGTTAAAAGAGGAGTCACTAAAAATGATACACATAAATCTTAAAAATGTTTCTTTTAAATTAGAGTGCATAAATGTCAATTCATTTGCCAACATTCTGACAAAGGGTCAAGGCCACTCTTGTCTCTCTGTGTATGTGCTGGCTCTCCGGCATAAACCACCACTAAGATTTCTAGTTTTTGTTTCTTTCAAATGGAAGAAAAATTGAAAGGATTTTGATTACAAAATGCATCTACATTTTTACAATTTTTAACCCCACTTTTTAAGTTTCTCTTTCATACTTGATTCAATAGGATTATTTAATAAGCAACATGGCTTTGTGTTTCTAAACATTTAATTTTTTTGTGCTCATATTTTATCAGTTTACACAATATTTTGTTAAATTACTACTAACGGCATAAACAGATTTAGGAACAAACACAGCTGACTTTTGGTTAGCATACAACTCAATTAGTAAGAACAGAACTGCAACACCAGACTTTAGTATCACCTCCTGGCCATAACCCCATTCAGTATGTCCTGGGACAAAGGGAATGGAGAAGATTGGTAATCCAGAAAGCTGGCTAAGTGAAGGAGGGATAAGAGAGGTTCTACCACAAAACATTTTAAAGAATATGTTGATGCCAAGGGCATCTCAAATTAGAAACTTGGGTCTTTTAAAGTTTTCTGGAGTCTGTTAGTACAAGTTACAACTTAGATATTATTTCATTACTGTTTAACTTCTTGCAATATGTGTTAATATTGTACTCTGATACAACAGCTCAGAGTACATACCAAATCTTCAGAGTTTTATAAGAACACTTCAGCAGGTAGTAAAACTATAAATAAGTTTCTAACACCATTAGTTAAATATGAGATAATCTATTCTGATTTTATCAAAGTCCTATAACATTCCTGTGAGTTTTCTGCATTAAACACATTTTGATAATAAAACAGCAATTTTAATCAGCTGTGAAAATTTTACTAGTTGTACTATAGTTGTGGATAAGGTACTCTTTTTTGTTTATTGAGATAGAATTCATATGCCATAAAATTAACCATTTTAAAGTGTATAATTCAGCGGTTTTTAGTAAATTCATGAGGTGTGCAACCATGACTATCTAACTTCAGAACATTTTCATCACATCTACAAGAACTCCTGTACCCATCAGCACAGCAGTCACTTCCTACTCTCCTCTACCCTCAGCCCCTGGCAACCACTAATCTATACTTTTTGTCTCTATGGATTTGCCTGTCCCAGATATTTCATATAAACAGAATCATAGAATATGTGGCCTTTTGTGTGTAGCCTTTTTCACTTAACATAGTGTTTTCAAGATTCATCGATGTTGTACCAAGTATCAGTATTTCATTACTTTTTACAGTTAAATAATAGTCCCATTGCATGCATTTACCACATTTTGTTTATCCATTCATTAGATAATGGACTTTGGACTGTTTTGGCTACTATGAATAATGTTGCTATGAACGTTAGTGTACAAGATTTTGTGTGAATATGTTTTCAGTTCTCTTAGGCATATATATAGGAGTGGAATTACTGGGTCATATGGTAACTCTATGCTTAACCACTTGAGAAAATGCCCAACTGTTGTTCACACAGTGGCTACACCATTTTACAACCAGCAAAATGTTAGGGTACCAATTTCTCCACAATCTCTTTTTAAATTTTTTTAAATGATAGCTATCCCAGTGAATGTGAAGTGGTATCACATTGCAGTTTTGACCTGCATTTTCCTCATGACTAATTATGTTGAGTATCTTCTCATATGCTTACTTGGCCATTTATTTATCTTCTTTGAGAAATTCCCATTTTAAAATAGGGTTTACTCATCTTTTTATTGTTGAATTGCAACAGTTCTTTCTGTCTCTCTATATAAATGTATATTATATATAAATACATATAATGGATACTAGATCCTTATATATTCACAAATATTTTCTCCCATTCTGTGGGTTGACTTTTCACTTTCTTGATAATGTGCTTTGACACACAAAAACTTTTAATTTTGAGGAAGTCCAATTTATCTATTTTTTTCTTTGGTTGCTTATGCTTTTGATGTCATACCTAAGAAACCATTGTCAAATTCACATTTATGAACTTTTGCACCTATTCACAATTCTGGTCGTGCTATCCTAAATTACCTAAAAAACAGTTCATCTACATTCTCTTAATTATGAGACCCAGAACTGGATCCAGTTCTCCAACTAGAGTTTATATGAACAGTTGAGAAACTGTGATTACCTCACTCACTGGGAAAGCTTTTATTAATTTGGTTTGAATTTGTATTAAATGAATTTTGAATAAACTCCTTTTCCATAACAGAGACAGTATAATAAAAGATATCAGTTAAGAGTTCAGGTTTTGGAGTTAGAAAGACATGGGGACAAAACCTGGCACTATCACTAATAAGTTACACGAACATGAGCAAGATGTAAAACCTCAATAAAGCTTAATTCCTCATATATAAACTGGGGTCATAGTACCAACTCATGGGATTAATGTAAGATTAAATATAAGAATACAGGTAGCTACTATTATAGTGGTTTCTCCAATCAAAGTGAATTTTCATATATACAATATTGGCAAAATTCTGGAATTTTAATAATACATGCCATTGGCAAGCCTGGGCCATATCTCACACATTAGAGGAATATAAATTGGTACAACTTCTATGGAGAAAAATTTGCCAACATCTATTGAAATTACAAATGCATTATTAACCTTTGACCCAGCAATTTATCTTCCGGGAATTTATATGTTCAAATGAAATTGCAGGTAGGACTTTCAGAATACTAGCAAATCTTCTCCCCAAAGGCAGTGATAAAATAGGACAAAATTGTCAAAAACAACAATTTCAAAACTCCAGAAATGGACAAAAGGCACATAACAAATGGAGAAGTGTTTATTTAAGACAAAATTACTGAACCTTAGTAAGAGCAAGGGATTCTGTGGCATTTTGCAAATCATATATCAGATAAGGACTTGCATCCAGAATATAAAGTACCCTTACAACTCAATAATAAAAAGATAAAAACCCCAATTTAAAAATGGGCAAAAGATTTGAATAAACATTTCACTAAAGAAGACACACAAATGCCTAATAAGCACATAAAAAGATACTCAATGTTATCAGTTATTAGGAAAATGCAATTAAAACCACAATGGGATACCACTTCACACCCACCAGAATGATTATAATAAAAAAGACAAAGAAAAACAGTGTTGGCAAGGATGTAGAGAAACAGGAATCCTCACACATTACTGGTGAGAATGTAAAATGATAGCTACTTTGGAAAACAGTTTGGCATTTCCTTAAAATGTTAAACATAATTTTACCATGTGATCCAGCAATTCCACTCCTAGGTATTTATTTACCCAAGAGAAATGAAAACAAATGTCCACACAAAGACTTCGTAGGCAAATGTTCACAGCAGCATTATTTAAAATAGCCAAAAACTGTAAGCAATTTAAATGTCCATCAACTAGTGAATGGACAAACAAAATGTGGTGAATCCTAATGGAATACTACTCAGCAAGAAAAAGGAAGGAAATACTGATACATCATGGATGAAACTCAAAAAAGTTACGCTAAGTAAAAAGCCAAATGCCAAAGACCACACATTGTATCATTCTACTTACATGAAATTCCCAGAAAAAGTAAATCTATAGAGGTAGAAAATAGATTAGTGGTATCCTGGGGCCAGGGGTACAAATAGGCATTAACTATAAGTGGGCACAAGGTTTCTTTGTGGTGTGGTGAAAATGTAAAATAGATTGTAGCGATGGTTGCACAACTCGGCAAATTTACTGAAAATTACATTTTAAATGTGTGATTCTTATGGTACGTGAATGATACCTCAATAAGGCTTCTTTTTAAAGAAATGATACTGCCGTCTGTGTGCGAATGTTTATAGCAGCTTAGTTGCAATGGCCAGAAACTGGAAACAACCCAAATTACCTAAAAGGAATGGAATAAAAAACCATGGTGCATGCATACAATAGAATGCTACTGAGCAATAAAAGGAATAAACCACATGAAACAACATGGCTGAATCTCAAATGCATTATGCTAAGTAAAAGAAGATATATTCCAAGGGCTTTAACACTTGGGTATCCTGGAAAAGCCAAAGCTACAGGGACAGAGAACAGACCAGTGGCTGACAGGACGAGGGCTGCCAACAAGGGGATTTTGGGGTGATGGAAATATCTGGATTGTGGTGGTGGTTACATATCTCTATATATTTGTCAAAACTCAGAACTTATGTCAAAAACAGTGAATTTTACCACATGTAAATTAAAAATAAATTTAAAACAATGATACTGTACAAGATTATTCATGGCCACATGGTTTTTAATAGCAAACAACTACAAATAACTCTAGTCATGATGGGTTAAAATATTATACATCCATACAATATAGTACTATGAAGTTATAAGAAAGAATGAGGAAGCTCTTTCCAGGTGATTCTGACATGGGAAGATATCTAAGAGTTGTTGCTAAGTGAAACACTGAATCAGAAAAAGGGAAAAGAAGAATATATATATATTCACTTTTGCTAAAATGACATTCTGGACAAAGACATAGGAAAGTAGTATGGTGGTTCTCGGCTGTGTGTGAGTGTGAGTGGAGTGGTGTAATAGAATGGTTGCTGGCAAAGGCTAGAGTAGATTTTTAGTATTATTATATTATATTTATTTGAACATGTGAATATACTGCTCATGTTTAAAAGGAAGCAAAACAAAAAATATTTTTGAATATTTTTCTATCCTGTAATATATTTACTCCTAGCTTTGTGTCATCTGAAATTTGTTTATCTTTTGTATTTTGTATATTCATTTTAGTCACTGATTAAAATTCTGAACTACACAGAACTATGGAAATCCTTGCAATAAACTAATAAAAATCTTTCTTAAATTGGATGTTAATCCATTACTCTGTACTACCCCAACTTCACAAATTACAAGCAACAAGACTATGGGCAAGTTACTTAACCTTCCTAAGCCTCTTTGTAAAATGGGTGTAAATAATATCTCCTTTGTAGGGTGCAAATTAAATGCAATAATATATGCAATAATATATGTCAAGTGCTTGGAATTATGCTTGGCACTGAGAAACCATTCAATAATTGCTCATTGGCTTCATTTTTAGTTATGGTTGTTTCCCGGCTGAGGTATTCACCTAACTATCATAGTAGTTGGCCCATATTTCATGAGCGACCTTGTCAAGTTAGAACTGTGGTGGGGAAAGGTTCCTCCCCTGTTGTCAGGCTGCTTGGGTTCCAATTGCAGCTCTGAAATTTTCTAGCTGGTGGGCGAACCACTCAAACTTTCAAAGCCACAGCCATCTTAGCCTCTGTAGTTAACAATGGGGGTGACAAAGGTACTTACTTCACAGGATTGATGACAGCACTGAAGAGATGATAGATGTGAGGTACACAGCAGAGCTCTGAATAAATCCATAAATGTCAATAATGTTAGCAATTAGTGTTATTATTCTGTCTACCACATTCCTGGTTCCCTGCATCTATTATGTGAAATAACACAAAAAGTATAACATTATTATTTAAAATTTTTAAAAACCTCATGTTAAATTTCATTTCTAGCTTGTCTTTATTTTCTAATTATACTTAAAACTTCCAAATAAAAAAAATTTATTCCTACCAACTGTTCTGACACACACACAAAAATATTCTGATGAATAAATGATAATAGGGCTTTAAATTTTCCCTAACACAGGCATAATACAGGCTAGCTCTAAAAGTAACAGAGGTTGAAATTAATAATTATATTTTACATTGTTTTCTCCAATATTTAGGATTTAACAGGCATTTGGATTTCTAGATATCTGACAATATAACATGGCTATATGTATAAACTAAGGTTTTAAAAAGAAAAAAGAAAAAAAAACTCTGTTTTTTTTAGAGAAAGGGTATTGTTCCTAAAGATACTCAAACTAATCTCAATGGATTACAAGAATTCCCCAAAGTTTTCTTTTTAAAGTTCAATCAGTAAAATAAAATCTCACTATGTACTTTTTATTCCTTATTACATTGTCATCTCTTTAGCTTTTCTTAAAGTAGCCAGAGAAGTTCAGGGTTTTGAGTTTAGTCCTTGAAAGCAATTATTTAGGGTTACAATTTCTGCACTGGAAATGACTAAACTAACGAAGGGGAAGGCAGCTCAGATTTCTGTGTTCCACAAACTCTTTGTTTTTCAAGCAGCATTATTTTAATTATTTCCTATAAATACATCATTGCCCTTAAGAAAAATATTTCTCAGATAAAGACTAAAAATCTTTAATTATCACTTGGAACATCACTTGGAAATGACCTCAGCATGGAAATGACCTCAGCATATTATAAGCATGAAAACCATTTGCCAAATAAGAAAAGCAAGAGATTTCATTAAACAAGTTACTCCAAAAAGGAAAGAGATTCAAGAGTTTTTATCAGATAAGTGCTAACAGAATATTTTTAGAAAATTTCTATGAGATATCATAAAAAATTAACTATTAGATAAAACTAAGGTGTTAGCTAGAGAAGAATTCTGCTTACCCTCACCCATCCCTGCTGCTACCCCCTTTGGCTGACATGACCATTGTGTTTGCCAGGTCATATTTCCATTAAACCTTGGGCAGGAATTAAGATTTTCTTTCAAACTTAAAAAGACACCTTGAGCCCACAGTATTTATCTCCAATGGAATTGTGACCATGAAACAAAGATGGCCTTTCTGGAGGGGCTGGGCAGCAGGTGTGCCTGGTGCTGCCATTACACACACCCTTGGCAAGACGGCCTCAGGAAAGGTAGAGGCAGGTACATCCAGCCCACCTCTCTGACCTGGACTGCAGCAGGCAAACATTCATGTTAAGCTAACAGTCCAGTCTCTTTCTCCTTAGCACACTGGACGTCAAGCAACTAGACCATTATCACTGCACCAGTGAAAGACTGCCAACTTTAATAAGCCAACCTTAACCTTTCAGGCTATAGGCAAGGATTCTAAGGGGGGGGGTCTTTATTTGAAGTTCTAAAGGAATTCCAACAGGTACCAAAGTACAAAAGAAAAGGCAGATTTCAGTTTTCAACAACCCAACCCAGTACACACCAGCAAGGTACTCAAAGAAAACACAAGAAAAAAAAAATAACAGGAAAAAGTATAGTGGTTAATAAATACATTAATCGAAAACAATTGAAAACCATCCATTGCCCATCAGTAGGTTAAACAAATGTAGGTACATTCACTCTAATGAAATTATGCTACAATTGAAAAAAAAAAAAAGCTAGATCTGTATGTACTGAAAAGGGAAAATGTCCATGATATATAATTAAATGGAAAAACTTGACTACTAAACAGACTGTCCTATGTATATACCTATGTATATATATATTAATTACACTTACACAGAGGGAGCAAGAGAAAGAAAGGGGCAGGCAGGGAGAGCGGAGGTAGGCTAGCATGCTGAATGCCAAAGAAACAGAGGGAGAAGGTGAGAAAAAAGGGACAGGGCAGGAGACAAAGACAGAGAGGACATGGGCAGGAAGCAGGTGAAGAGGGACAGATATGGAAGTGTACATACTAAACTAGCTATGTCTGAGTGTCATGTGTCTGTTTAAATATAAATTAATTTAAATTAAATTAAATGCAAAATTCAGTTCCACAGTTGCACTAGTCACATTTCAAGTGCTCAAAGCCACGTGTGGTTAATGGCTATTGTACTGGACAGCACAGAATGGAACACCGCCACCACTACAGAAAGTTCTATTGGGTGGTGCTATTCTATACCCTTCAGTGTTGTGTAAAGTTTTTATAATGAACATGTAGTACTTCTATAGTCTGCAAAGAGAATAAAGACATAACCAATTTGGAAAAAAAATAGGCTTTCAGGGCTTTTTCTTTTTCTCATTCTGTATCTCTTGTAATACTTTTTCAAACACCACAGAAGCACCAGAGGTTTCATAAGGGCTTAATAACCTATGTACTGGCCAATTCTCTCTAAGTTGCTTGATTCTGACTAACTCAGTCCTACTTAACAGGAGTTCAGAAGCCACTGAGGCAAGGATACAATGACATACGTCTGGAGCATCGTGACACTGCTCTCATTCTTCAACATCTAAAAAGGGCCATGTTACTCACGCTTAGTAGAAACAGGAGCAGTTGACAGAAAACCCTTACAGTTTGGACAAACATTTTAAATTGATGCTTTTCTCCAAAAGAATAGTGGCATTTAAAAATAGCATTCATTTTTTCCTGATTCAATTCAGTACTAAGTAGAGAGGGAGGAGAAAAGCCTCAAGCTTTAAAAAAAAAAAAAAAAAGGCAGCCACATTAACTGAAAAAGAAAATGGCAATGCTAAGAACCAGTTTTCAAATGAAAACCATAACACCAAATAAATAATGTTTATAATAACTATTTTTAAAGGCTTTCTGATGTAATGGAAGTTTGAGGCATCTGGTGAGGTTTTAAGAGGTAACAGTTTAAAGAGTTCATCAAAGTTATCTCCAGAAAAAAAAATATATACAAGTTTATGGGGAAAGCACAAACAACATCTTGAGCCCCTTGGTCCCCTTTGAAAAACCTGCTGACTACTGCTGAAAGATCACAGCCCCAGTCCCTACTGCTATACGTACCAGCACCCAATGACCCACTGGGTCCCATGGGCAGATCTAACCTGTGCCTGCAAAGTTCTCCTTAAAGCCCTTCCTGAAATCAGGTCCACCTACTTTCCTAGTATAACACGTATTATTCTATCCCCAGACCTTAAGTTCCAATCATAATCATCCATTCAAGGTTCTAATCACAGGGCCTTGCATAATATATAAATATATAAAGCCACAGTAATTAAGACAGTGTAGAAGTGACACAGGAATATACTGTAAAGCAATGAAACAACCCATGCATACTGAGCAATATGAATACATGACAAGATGGCATTACAAATCAGTGGGGGAAAAGATGGACTATGCTATCAGTGACGGTGGCTTATACAACTAATTTATTCACATGGAAATTATTCCCTATCTCATATGCACACACAAAAATAAATTCCATGTGGATTAGACTTACACTGAAAAAACAGAACAAAGTTTTAGAAGAAAATATGGTAGGATCTCTTTATGACCCCAAAGTACTTAGAGTATGAAGGGATTAAATATGATGCAAAAAGCACCAACCATAAATGAACAGACTGATAAATACGACTTGATTAAAATGTAAAACTGGTACACAATAAAGCACACCACAGAGTTGAAAGATAAGCCACTATGGAGAACATATTTGAAATATGGAAAATATATGTGAAACGTAAAGTATCAAAAGATTAATCCAGAATATAGAAAGAACTAAAACATATATTTAAAAAGCCAATAAAAAACAGGCAAAAGAAAAACAAGTCACAAAAAAGGAAACTGAAGTAGCCAAATAAACAAGAAATTATGCCTAGGCCAGGCATGGGGGCTCACATCTGTAATCCTAGTACTTTGGGAGGCTGAGGCAGGAGGATGCTTGAGGCCAGGAGTTCAAGGCTAGCCTGAGCAAGAGCAAGACCCCGTCTCGACAAAAAAAAAAATAAATAAATAAAACAGAAAAATTAGCCAGGCATGGTAGCGTGCACCTATAGTCCCAGCTACTCGGGAGGCTGAGGCAGGAGGATCACCTGAGCCCAGCAGTGCGAGGTTGCAGCTACGATGATGCCACTGCACTCTAGCACAGGTGACAGAACGAGACCCTGTCTCAAAAAAAACAAAAAAAAAGAAAGAAGAAGAAAACGAAATGACGCCTAAACTCACTAGAAATCAAGGAAACGCACTATTTCAAATTGGCAAAACTCCAAAACCCGACAGTGCCAAGTGTTGGCAAGAACATAAAGCAATAGGAGCTCTCTGGGAACTACAATTTCAACAGCAACCCTAGAGAATGATCTGGCAACATGTAGCGAATGTGAGGACGTACATACCCTGTGCACCAGCCATCTACCTCTAGGTACATACAAACCCTAGAGAAGCTGCCAAACATGCACAAGAAAACACGTACCACAACGTTCACAGCAACACTGTTTAACAGCAAAGCAGGGAAATAATCAAAACTTCCCACTGACAGAAGAATGAATTAACTATAGGGTAATCCTACCATATAGCAAAAATGAAAGAATTACTACTACACACATCTACATGGATATATCTCACACAAAATGCTAAATGAAAAAAGTTGCAGAAACATATACACAGTGTGATACCATACTATACAAAGTTCAGGATCTAGAAATTAAATATATTGTTTATAAATATATATACATGTAGTATAAGCACAAAGCCATGCACGGGAAAGAAAAACCCCCACTTCCGGATGATGGTTCTTCTGCAGAAGGAAGATGGGGAAATGACACCTGGGAGGGGCACACAGGGAGCATCAACTACATGTGCAATGTTTTACATCATTTTTATTTTTCAATGTCAATGGTAGTAAAATGTTAAAATTTGACTAAACTGGGTAGAGGCTATATTATTCTCTATATTTTTCTATATTCATGAACTATTTCAAAGTATAAAGTAACCTGTTTTTTTAAAGAAAGAGAAAGAGAAGAGGCTGAAATTTACCAAAATGGTTGTCTCCTGATATTGAGCCTATGAATGGCTTTTTTTTCCCTAGCCTTTATTTTCTAATTTTTTTTCAAAAAGTCATCCCAGATACTTCTAGTCCAGATTATTCTCCCATCTTACTCCCAAAACCAATCCTGCACTTTCTTGTCCCTTTGATACAAAACTTGGCATTGCAGTTGGCACTGTCTCCTCCGCTGGAATGTAGGTTCTTGGAGGGACTGACACAAGCATTCTCATTTTTATATAAATTACGTATTGAATGTCTACAATGTGCCACTTATTGTGCCAGGAGGTGGAGAAACATAAATGAACACAAAAGACATTGTCCCTGCCTCCATAAAGCTTGGAATAGATATAGAAAAAAACTATATAATTAAAATTGTGAGGAATGCTATAAAGGAAAAGAATAGATGCCACGGGACCATATAATAGGAAGGCCTAATCTGACAGGAGGAGTAAGAACGTGCTAGGAAGGGAAGGGTAGAAGGGCCTCTGGACAGAGAGATAAAAGCCACCAGTGTCTTTCTTACTAGGCTGGGAGCACTTTGAGGGCAGGGGTTGCTTTTGATTCATATCTGTGCCCATCATCTGCACAGTGCTTTAACAAATGTTACCTGATTGATTCTAAGGCAGCCTCTGAGAAAATCAGGAGATTTGCGGTGGCCTGTAACAAAGGCAGGAAAGAATTCCTTGGGAGATGGCCCAACAGGCAAAAGTAGTAGTCACTCAGAGACAGAACAGAGTCTGAGCCCATTATGTGTGGTACCTCAATCCCTTGAAAATCACTTGCCATATATATTCTCTCATGCCCTGTCATGAGAGCTGAGCCAGACTCTCTCTGCATCCACCCATCCATTCCTTCCTTGCCAGTGCCCTCATTCTCACTTGGTTCATTAACTTAATTCAATACATTTAAAGGGACCTACATGTGCCAAGGTAGGGATATGAAGATCCACATAAGCACAGGCCCTGTCTCAAAGAACTTTCCTTCTAGACCAGTAGATTTCAACCAGGGGTGACTGTGCCCCCTGCAGGACATCTGACCATGTCTGGAGGGGGGGTTACTGGCATCCAGTTGGGGGGAGGGGTTGCTAGCATCCAGGGGGTAGAGACCAGGGATGCTGCTAAATATCCTACAATGGTGCTTACAATAACCACCCCCATGACAAAAAATTATCCAGCCCCAAAAGTCAATAGTGCCAAGGTGGAGAAACCTGGTATCTGATATTTAGAACTGTATCTAGAAGCTGACTGCTAAATCAAGGCAAATGTCAGAGTCTGAGAGTCAGAGGTCTACGAGGATATTAAACACCAGGTCATGAAGATAAGCATGTTAAAAAAAAAAGTCAGTAGTACTGAGGTTGAGACCCTTGCTGTAGAGAATTAGCAATGTAATCATATCACAACGCAACAGGAGTGCAGGATGTTGCCCAAATACAAAGGTAGGGTACTTAATCTAGAACTAGAGGTGGGAAGGTTTCCTTGGAATTGAAATCTAATCCGAGACCTGAAAAATAAATGAGTTAGAAAAGGGACGTGAGGATGGAGGCAGGATAAAAGGGCTATTTCAGGCAGAAGGTACAGCCAATAGGCAAGTGGGACTATGGAACAGAAGAAACATGTTTGTACAGAAGAAAAGTGGGAAGAGGCTATTGGAGGGCTTGAGAGGTAGACTGGCCCAGGTCATAACGAGTCTCCTATGATGAGTTAAGAAATGTGTACTTTATCTGTAGGGCAATAAGAAGCCACTAAAAGGATTTACACAGAAGTGAAACGAACAAAACCTGTTTTAGGACAATCACTCTGGAGAATGAATTGCTAAGGAACAAGAGACAAGGAGCCCAAGTAGGAGGCTCCTGTGATCCAGGTGGCAGTTGCAGCTTGCCCTGTGGTCGCTCTGAGGACGGAGGGAGGGCAACATTCAAGGGATGCTTGGACAGTGAAATCGCCACACCAGAATGTGTACACATCACCATTCTTTGCATGGTAACGCCAAAGCTCCAAAAGTCCATCCAGGTCCCAACCTGACCAGAATTATGTGGCAGCAAAATCAGAACCTGAACTGATGTGAGGCTATTTACAGTGCATTTATCCTATTTAATGTGACTACTTCAAGGCAGAAGTATCAATGCTCAATTACGGGGTGCTGCCCCAGACTTCACTGGGTAGCATATATTATTTTTTTTTTACTTCAAAAACGTCTGCTCCAAAATGCAGCTGGGCCCCAGGGTTTAAGAAAAGGGGTGGAGGACCTATACAAGCTGCTAAATAAACTTTTGTCAACTACATTAAATTGGGCAAAATGGGTTACTGAATGATCATTTGTTCAAAATATTTATCTACATTACTATCCTAACAACAGTATGAAACTTCCAGATACTACATATATACATACCACATGATTAACTTTATGGAACTTTGCCTTAGAAATCTAGAAATTTGGCAATATGATCCTAGTAGACTTGCAGTAGTAGGATTTGGGGAAAGACCTAAAAAAAAAAAAATTATTTCACAGAAATTTACTTATTTACTTCGTAATTCCTCCTCCTGGCATTGGTGTATAGAAGAAAGAGTAGGTACAATCGGTAACAAGAAACAGATCTTCCTCTCAGTAGAATAATTCCAAGTCAGCTGGGAGTTGAAAGAGATTTGAGGTCACCCTCCCAATCCCTGTTAGCACAGAAGCAAACACATCCGTGACTTGACTTTCTCGGTAGAGGAGATCTGATCCTTTCTGTACTTGCATCAAGTACTGCAAATACCTGCATTAAGTGGTGCTGCAAGTAAAAGTGATCACTAGTCACAGCTGTGGTGGCAAGGATGGAGAACCCAGGACTCACTCTCGTTCATTCATTCAGTCCACCGAAAACTATCCGTGCAGAGCTTTCTGTGGGCCAGGCACCATTTATTCTAGGTGCTCACAATACAGCAAGTAACAAGACAGGCAAGGTGGCCCTTTGGACGGTATGGATCTTACAGGGATACATGGACATGAAGCATATAATTCCAATAAGCTGTAACAAATTATGACAGGAAAGCATAATGATGACAGTACACAGCACAGCGACCCAATGTACTAGAAAAATAATCTATTATATAAAGTCCTCCCTGAGAAGGTGATATTGAACACATTAACTGCCATCTGAATTGTGTTTAACTCACACTAGTTTTGAGCCTGGGGCCTCATGAAGCACATGTAACTCACACGTCTCTTCACCTTGGGAGCCGCAAGAACTGTTTTCAAGTTGCATACAACTCACGTACAGAAAACAATAAAAAATAACAAATTTTTCATTAAATTAGAAAGGATCATTTTGTTTCCAAAGTTTTTATTCTATTTTCATAATAAAAAAACATGGCCCCAAGGGAAAAAAAAATTTTTTTCTAGTGTGGCAGTCAATGTGTTAAACTGAGACCTAGAGGATAATTAGAAATTATTGGCCCAAAGCGACTAGAAAGAGAAAAAGAAACTGAACTGAAGCAAACTAGAGAACAACAGAAAATAATGGTTGAAACCATTATTTCTAAGGGTGGAAGGAAAAACTTGTGAAGCTTAGAGCCAGCACAAGCATGGTGAAATCAGCCTCAAGGGTAGGCAGGAAAGGAGCTATCACCCAGAGGAAATCCTATTTGAAATTGGACTACTCTGAAATTGGACGACTCTTTCTGATGTTCTGGAAGGTACTTGGCACCTAAAAATCGAACAAATGTGGGAATTGGGATTTAAAATACATACTTAAAATTTTATTTTTTGCTTATCTGGGCTAGGAGAAAATAATTCTTCCATGTAATAAAGCATACCTAAAATGCTTCTTCAAATGGATAAAATGAATAGTTGTCTACTGAAACATTTAGAATGCTTACAATGAGTCTGAATAAATTAGGTCATCAGCAATATGCTGCCAACTTTGTAAAGCACTATGGTTTGGCAGGGCATTTTAAAATAATAAACTTACCAGAAACATAATTGAGATATTCAGATGTCAATTGAGAAGACTTTGGCAACATTAAAGTTTCCAACCACAAATATATCAGTATAAATCATACTCTATATTTTGAACCTAAGACATTTGAAAAGCAAATACTAGTACTCTACCCCAAAGATCCAAAGGAACTAGTAATCCATAGCAACTATTTTTATTGACAGTCTCTTGGTATCCCATGCCAGAGTAACAGACTTTTAAAAACTAGTGTTAACACATTTTAATTCTATATGTGTAATATTTTTTATTCTAAAAAAATTCAAGAGACCTACTAAATTAAAAGAGCTCACATTTAACTAATTTGGGGAAAAAACAAGCTTGACATAAGGAGAGAGCTATATCTCCCAACTGCTACTTTGTTTGTGGACATGCTTTTTTTTTTTTTTAAACCAATCCCCTCTCCCAATTTTTGTTAAGAGACATCTGCTGACTACCCAGACCTCTCCTAAATTCCTCATTGACTTTCGGCCTGACTCACAGTTTTTTTTTTGTTTTTTTTTTTTCTTGAGACAGTCTTGCTCTGTCGTCCTGGCTAGAGTGCAGTGGCATCATCATGGCTCACTGCAACCTCCAACTCCTGGGCTAAAGCAATCCTCCTACTTCAACCTCGCGAGTAGCTGGGACTATAGGTACACACCATGACACCCAGATAATTTTTCTATTTTTAGTAGAGACGGGGTCTCGCTCTTGCTCAGCCTGGTCTTGAACTTGAACATTTTCTATGTTATCTCCAGCCAGCATGCTACAGGAGTTGTAATTCCTTCTAATTATCCAATGTCCCAGTAACTCAACTTCCTCAACAACAGGAAGCATCTCATTCTCTCTACTTCAACCTCCCACAATAACAACTGTATCCTATGCCCACTCTAGATCCTGAATTCTGAAAGACCTACTGTGAACACATTGTTTCCTCCTTCTTTATGCCTCTTGTTTCTATTTGCTGATCTCTTCATTCATTCATTCACTCATTCATTCTCTCGGTTGTTCATTCATTCTACATTCAACTAGTATCTATAAAGTCTGCTATTTGCCAAGTTCTGTTCTAGGCGCAGGGAAAAAGCAGTATGAAAAAAATAAAGATATAACAACCCAGACAGAAATCTCTGCCCTTATGGAATATACCAATAAGGAAATAAGTAAAATAGATACTGTTTAATAGTGGTAAGTGCTATAGAGAAAACTAGGGCAGGAAAGGGGGTTGTGAATGCTTGGCCATTTCAGTTAGGGTGGCCAGAGAAGCCCTGACATTTCTGTCTAAGGAGACATTTGAATAAGGACCCAAAGGAGGTCAGGGAGCAATCTCTAAAGGTATCTGGGGAAAAGAGTCTTGGAGGCAGAGGCAACAACAAGCGCAAAGGCCCTGGAGGCAAGAATATTCCTCATGGTTCTAGGCACACCAAGAATGCCAGTGCCTGGAGCAGAAGCAGCGAACTCAGCAAGGGGCCAGATCCCAAAGGCCTTACAGAGATGGGAATGAAAACATCGGACTTCTGCTGTAAAGTTAAGATAGGGCTGTAGAGGAGTAAGAGCAGAAGCAGGAAAACCTGGCTCTCACCTTGAAGACACTGCTTCCTCTGCAGCCCTTTCAAGCGGTGGTGATTTTTTCTTCCTACTACTTACTAGGCTTGGAAGTGGGCCAGCTCACCATTGTTCCCAAATTATTTTCCCCACCTCCTCCCTAAAATCCCTCAGCTTTGAATCTCCTATGGCTTACTACCCCTCAAGGAAGCTGTTCTCCCACCAGCCCTCACACTTCCTCAGCTACTCACCCACTCGTTGCCTAAGCAAAGAACACACCTTCATCATCCCAGTTTCACAGACTCGCCCTCTGACCACCACCTCCTAGCTTTCCAGCTTTCTCTCTCTCTCTCAAATTCTAGATCCAACCTTCCATTAACCCCACTGGAGTCTCCATGCCAACAATCCTACCACCTTATTACTTTCCCTCTCCCCTTGACATGGGCTCTCCCCTCTTCTACTTCATGGCCACCCATTGCTTCTTTGTACCTGCTGGGCAGAACCTGAATGCTGATTAAATCCCACTCTACCCCTACTCCACACCTGCCACTGAACAGGGAAAAACCAATGGAGTGGAAGCACATAAATCAGTGCAGCAGTGTCCTTGAGGGGGTAAGAGAGGATGGTATCCAGTACAGAAGGACTGCCTTAGACAGGAGCTGAGAACATCCACCGTCAGTGGGAAGGGACAGCTGAGCACGTGCACACACATCTAGGTAGGTGGAAGGATGGGGCAGTGGAGTTCGTAGGCGTTCCCTCCTGATTGCTTCTGTGTTCTCACGGTATAGAAGCAAAGCCATCAAGTAAGCAGGAGATGAGGAGAGATGTTAGAGAATTGAGAAAAAGGAGGAAATAGAGTGAAGAATGAACGGATGTGGTGCCTCTCTAAGGCTTTAGCACCTCCCTTCTCTCGGTTAATCAGCCTCTTCTGCTCTCACTTGCCTCTGTATCCAGCCTAGAACCGGGCGGGGGGCGGAGGGGATACAGCCACTTCAATACCAATACCCAAAACCGGGTTTCCCCATCCAGATCCCTAAAGCCAAGCACTAAAGCTAAGCAAGTCCAGAAAACTGAAATGAGCCCCTCACAAATTCATGCTAATTAACTTCAACTGGATTCTCAGTAGGTCCTTTATTCACCTCTGGTTAACGCCCACCCCAATGCCCACAGCAAGGGGGGGTTTTCTACTTTCTTCAGGACCCTAGTACCCCTCATCACTCTGAGCAGATGAACTTGGATTCTATCTTAGTGAGGGCAAAGACCACTTGATGTGAGTGAGCTTCTTAAACCTTCCTTTCTCTATGACTCGAAATCCTCACACATTTAATATCTACTTCTCCTTCCCTCTTGGCTCCCAAATGTCCTTTTCTTCTTTCTAGGGTCAACCCCACCTCTCCCTCTACCACCCCCACCTCCAATCTGCAGAACTTTATTCAGTTACCTACTTTTCTTGCCTTTTGATTTCCTAAATTTATAGGCTATTAGGAGAAAAAGCTGTTTGGGGTGAAAGAAACAAAATGAATAAGTTACAGAAGTAGGAAAAAACATGGAGTGCTTATATAAACAATGATAAACTGGTACTGCTACATTGCAGGGTGTACTGGAAAGTGATAGAAAATAGCATTAGACGGACAGGCTGGGATAAGATCACAGAGGATCTTACAAACCGCACAGAGTAGGTTGACGATTTCTAAGCAAGGAAATGCTCATGATGAAAGCAGTCTTCAGGGGAGATGAGACTCAGAGCACGGGATGGGAAAGGAGGGATTCATACTGGGAACAGGGACAGGTTTGGGAAGGCTGGGGACAGGGAAGGGTGGAAGGCAAGAGGGTGAGGTAATCATTCTGACAAATATAATGAGCACCTGATCTGATGTGGAATAGTGGGAAGGAAAAAGACAAAAGACATTTCCAAGAGGAAAATGGACAGAAGCTGGTGACTGACACCATGCTGTGAATGAGTTTCAAGCCCAATTCTGGGAAGGGTGGTGTAACTGCTACACACTGCAAGGCACAGCGCTGCACTGGTAAAGTGCTTGGAATTGTAGCACTTTGGGCCTAGAAGGGGCCAGGACCTCTGAGATCATGGGATTCACCTCCCCCAATTTATAAGTGAGGAAGCAGGCCCTAAGAAGTGATTTGTCCAACATCACAAAACTAGTTGCTGACAGAGCTGGGACTTGAACCCCATCTCCCTGACTGCCTCAGAGCTTTCACTACACTCTGCTGCCTCTTCCAGAACCCATTCTCAGTTTTCTATTTGCCCACCCAGGCCCTCAGGTGCCAAACTTCCACTGACAAAAATTAAACCCTGGAACTAGCCACCTGGTTTTGGCCTGTGCACATATCCGGCCCAGGAGGGCTTCAAAGCTGCTGGTCTGGCTCTGGCCTGGGACCTTCCTGAAGATAAACCTGCCTTGCCCTTTAATGGTGAGCCCAGCTCAGACTTTGTGACTTCTCCAGACGCTGTTCTGAAGTTTCTAGTAAGTCCGTATTTCAAGGCAGCAGAGTAAATAAGACACAAGCCCTAATGGAAGGATCATTAAAATGATTTTGAGACTAAAGAGCAAACCACATTGACCCTTATTGTTTCCTTCTTCCCTTCCTATTCTGACTCAGTAACAGAATTTAGGATGCTGTTTGGCTCATTTGTGATGAAAATCTTGAGCCATGTGCATGATTCCCTGGTAAGAACTGGAATTTGTGTTTGGTATTCTTCATACTGTCAGCTCATACTGATAACACAAAGTAGTCTATAATTTCTAGCAGGGCCTCTGAATTTTTTTTCCCGGACAACATTCATTAGTAAAACAAGAGTTTCTGGATAATTTCCTAGTGAATTTACAGCCATGAAAGTAGTTTACATAAACATAGCTTTCAGTGTTCTTATGGAAATGAAGCACAATTATTTACACTAAATAAAAATGGTGGTCTCATTTCCCCCATTAGTGTCAAACAAGGACTTTAACAAGATACCACTGACTTCATCAAACTGTCCATGTTAAAATAGATATTTAGAGTGGACTGTCCTGAATGATTTGAACTTATTAATAGCTGCCTGAGTCAAGTCAATAAAGCTGAATAATTTTATAACAGAAGTGTTTAGTATTATTTCTTTTCTCCTCTTGCCAATCCAAAGAGTTGAAACAAACAAAAAAAATTCTGTAAAGAAAGAAAAAAACAATAAAATATGCCAAATCCTTCCTCGGGAAAATACTGACAATTCTGTGTTTTCAAGGACAAGTTTTCAAAGTACAAATTGTCAAAAGTCCCTGCAGTGATGACAATATTACAATTAAAATGTACCCAATTCAGGCATTAAACCTGACCTTTTGGTTTATGTTTTCTTCTTACTTTATTTCCTCACACTATTCATTTGAAATTTAATTTTTTTTTTTGACCACATGCTTTGAGCATCTCAGAAACTTAAACTGAGTACATCTGTTTGCTTAGCAGCTTCAAGATATTCTCTTTTGTGACTAAGTGGCAGGTGCTGTTCAGTTTATTTTCATACACGTAAACTAAGCCCTTGAACTTAGAGTGAGGAAAAGCATTCAGTTTAAAGTTTAGAAAGGAAGGAACTACACAACAGCTTCCTCTGGAACAGCCTGCTTTTTCAGCTTCCTGTGTAAAAATAATACTGTATTTTTATAGGAATTGCTAAGAAACAATGAAGGAATTATATTTAAGCCTTAAGAAAGTTAAACTTCAAATCCTTTGAAGAGTAAATAATTTCTTCTAATAATTTTGATATTTAAATCAAGCCAAGAATAGAAAAAGAGACATAAAACAGAAATGTTGTACAAAGTTTAAAACGGATTGTACAATTTTCAGATTACTGTAAAGGGGGTCATATTTTCTTCTAGTAAATATCAGACATTAACAGTTTGGGTCTTAAAAGTCCCAAATATCAAGCCACTGTATTTGGCAGGAGAGATGATGAAGGAAAGGTTCTCTTTGTTGGTAAAGCTGCTGCTATTGTTGTCACTGATTAAAACATATAAACACACATATATACACCAAGTTCATATTAAACACAGCTTTTCAGACTGTAATAATACTGAATTATTTTTCAGAGATAACTGAGTATTATCTTTAAAAATAAAAATAAAAGGCATCTAGAATCTCCAATCCAAGGGGAGAGAGAAGTAACCTCATCGGGGTATAAGACTTAAATGTTATCCCCCAAACTTCTACAAAGTGGCCAAGTCCCCCAGCAGTCTGCTTCCATGGCCATCTCTCACACACAGATTTTAACAGGTAACATGTACACAGCCAGGAAGATGAGTATGTTGTCCATGGGCTCTAAGTTCTCTCCCTGCATAATTCAGTATGTTACTATTATGCATTTACAAATTTTCTATCAAGGGATGTTAAATGAACTTAAGCTTATAATGAAATTCAACCTCATGTTCTCACAGTGTTCCTTCCTGAATGCTCAAAGTTCATCTTATTCAAATATTCAAGATTCCCATGTGGAAGGGAACTCCACACACTTTATGTTTAGGAAAGAGCAATACAGACATGCAAAACTATAAATAATTATTTTCCTGAATGGGATGTTTTTTCACCCTCCCCCTGCCCAATCCTACTCCCTCACAGCACCTAACAGCACCCAGCATCAGGCCTGGCAGTTCTTTCGAATTCAGGGCTCTGACAAGCATGTGACCCTGCTCTAAAGACTGAAGCTAGGCAGAAAGCAGCTCAACTCACTGTAAGCGCCAACCCTGGAAGAGCCACAGTCTACTGCTGAGGTAGAGGTCCCTGGCGGAGCAGCAGTGGTAGGAATACAGGGCTCGGGAGGCCAATGTCTGCAACGAAAACTTGGGGCTTCCTGTCCTTACCTGGGGTCAGACACCTGGAGAAGATGATGAAGCTGTGTTAGACCAAAGGTAGCATGTCTTCTAGAGATCCCAACAACCCTCACTGTGCCCTCTCCCTTCACCTCGCACTGGGTACACTAACCTTTCTGCATTCCCCTCTCCAGCAACTGCCACCCCAGGTGCATGAAATTTATCTGTGTCTATTTCCATCTGCCCCTGAGAGCCTAAGTTCACTGAAATAGAAGAGGTCATCTTTTCACCTATGCATCTATCCCCAGTTTCTAGCACATACAGGGGCTGGCACAAGGCAGTCATTCAGAATTGGTTCTTAACCTATTTGTTGGAGAGTACTGAAGACCACAGTGAAGTTGTGTGTTCATCCCTCCTTCCCTAACTGTGCTCAGCTCCTATTCTATGCCTAGTGCTCCCATTCCTTACATCGGGTCAAAAACTACTGTCAGGAAAGGATATGATAAACCCCTTCATGCTAAAATCAAAATGACAGATGTGTGGTTGACCTCTCTTGGTGGCTCTGCAAAATGATGGGATTTCAATTACCTAGATGTGAGTGGGAAAAAGATTCCACATGGCAGCCCCAGAAGCACTCCACAGGGGCGTCTCCTTCTGTCTGATGGCCAGCAGGCAGGTCCACCACACAGAAAATCTTTTTTCTATTTAATTTTTTTTTCTGAGTCTTTAGCTCCTTTGGTTCTGTCTAATTGCTATCTCTGGCTCTGTTCTCGCTCTGGTAAACTACGCCTAGACCCCCTTGAAAACAGTAAATGGGCCACACAAGCAACTACCATACTTTAACCAATGTACTGAACACCTGCACACACAACTAGGTAGTACAATTTGGCATACAATTTTACCCTATTTCATATTTGTCCATTTTCATTCTCAACTAAGTTGGAAGCTGCCTAAGGACAGGAGCTATGTATACTTCTCCACACTGAGTCCCAGCCCAATGCCAAGCACATAATAGGTATTCAATAGGGTACTACAAACAAGATTTGCAATCCAACAAGCATGGGAAATGTTTTAAAAACACAGTACCCTCACTCTTACAAAAGCATTCAAAATTACGAGAAAGCTAAAATGAACAATGATGATGTTGTTGTTAAAAAGCAATTCATGTTTACTTAGAACTTACTAAATGTCAAACTTTGAGCTATGCCCTTTACAGATGGTCTCTCATTTAATACTCATAGCGACCCATGAGGTTTGGAGAGGCTAAATAACTCACTTGTGGTTACACAGTCAAGTGGGGCAGCTGATTCCAGAGTATACATTCAATCAGCCCATGAATTCAAAAATTTAAGATCTCCCAAATATTTCCTAACAGTATGGCTAAGAAGAAGTATAGTGATTTAAAAGAATTTATTTAAAGTAACTCCTCACCTCTCAGCCCTTACCCATGCAGTTTCCTTTATGGGAACACCATCTTCGTCCCATCCCCCTATTTATCTGGTAAACACTCCCACTGCACCTGGCACTCACTGCCATTCTATCAACTGTCCTGCTCTAGTCCGTGTGTCTGTTTATTATTTCACAGGAGAATCTGAGCTCCCTGAGGTTGAGAATCCTGCCTTTCACCTGCTACCCAGGTCTCTAGCACAGTACCTACCACATAATAAGTGCACAGTAAACAGTGGTTCTTGAAATAGTTGTTAGAGTAGCATTAAGATTCTTAGTTTGCAACATCTCCCTTTCAGAGCAGATCTGTATCAAGATCTACATCGTAATTTTCAAAAACTTAAATTTGTTTCCATAGCAACTAGGCAAAGTGCTCCTTATAATACTGGGAGAGGCAAGCTCTACCTTAAGGTTCAACCCACTGAAATACTTCACAATCATTTGCTTTTGTTCTTAGTGTGAAGAGACAAAATGACAGCATTTACCTTTCTCTAACTACCTCTCTATCTAACTTTAATAATAACAGTAAAACTTATTTTTTCAAACATAACTAAACTAGAATTTCCATTAACAAAAGGACAATGTCTTATTACTTCACAAATCTACAATATCCAGAAGAGAACAATACATCTAATCAGGCCATAGCGATATTTCAGACGCTGACAGATCAAAAGATATAAATTGTGACATTATATTTTTAAAGTAAACATCATTCCTTTCTGACAACTGACCTTTTATAAAAGATGTCATCAACAATTCTATAAGAAAGAGATGAGAGGAGAGACTTTTCTGGGCTAATATAAAATTTGGCATAAATTAAGCAAGAAGGGTGGTAATGAGAACGTCCCAAGGCCTCTACCAACTCAGTAATTTTCACTCAAAGGAAAGGAATAATGGGCTCAAGTTTTCATTCTTAATTACACCAACACTCTCTGAGAGTTTACTGACTTCCATGAGATCAAATTTTCAATCTCTGGGCATTCACTTTTTTTTTTTTTAAATAGATGGCCTCTTTCCTTCCATCCATTCCCTCCACCCCTAATTATCAGACCAATAAAAAGGCACTGATGGCATTTTGACAGCCCTAAGTTCTTAAAGGATAACAAGGCAGAAATGCAAACACTCCTCGGTTCAAGTGTACATTAACTACACTCAGCTACAATTGTTCCAGCATGGCAGGCCAACAAAATTTAGATGTGATTAAACATCCTAGTTGGGAGAGCTATCCAATGTGAAAATGGACGGTGGTGTCTAAGTCCCTGGGTTAATTAAATCCTAAAGGAAAAGGTCTCATAAAATTTACTGAGGCTCTCAAAGCTTATATTTCAAAAACCTTTCTCAAAATTTACTACTGGAAATAATTCCACATAAACAAAAACAATTCCCATTTTTTTGGTTTGAATTCTTTATGACAAATGGGATGCTTTTTGGTTTATAAGGTGAAAGCTCAGCAATGTGGACAATGAAGTCTTCAAATAGTACTCAGACTTACTGATATGTTTGAAAGCTAAGATCCTGCTAGATGAATAGACTAACAGAACTTTATGATGTTACCCTGCCTGACTGCAAAATACACAGACATTAATCTACTTCATGAGCTTCCCTTGTCAAGTTTATTTACTCATTAGCACTTTCACTGCTTTGGAGAAACATCTGATGAACATGAATTTCAGGAATAAATGAGACTGACTATTGTCATGCTGTTCCCTGATATCTCTATTAGAAACCCTAAGAAATGGTGAAAAGGAAAAGAATGAGAAAATATGCTCAGCCCACACAGTCAAACAATTTAGGCCTTTAAAGATCCTTCCTATTTGAATAACTACACAGCATTCAGTCTTTCTGGCTAGATTTCAGTTCAGGGCCTCATACCTAAACACACTCTGTATACTACATCAAAATCCATTTGTAATTTATCTTCTACAAGTTTTTTTCACTTTGGTTCAAAAGCACCCTTTGAAAAGAAATTGTCATCTATCAACTAGGTAGATTATACTTTAATACATATGTCACTTCATCATGTGACTTCATTATTTTTTCCTCAATACTAAATCATGGTTTCTATAGCTCAGCAACCAGAAACTAAGCAGTTTCTCCCTTGGGGGAAGTCAGGCATTCACTTAATTGACTGCAGCAGAGCCTAACTTCTCATTGCATAAAGATAAGAGAAGCAAAGGCCAGCTGCCTCTTTAAAAATTTCAATAATTTCTATTTCAATTTCAACATCTAACTTACTGCAGCTTGGCTGGACTGACTTCGTGAAGGCATTAAAAATTGGGCTGTATTTGTAGCCAATTAGCCAATGTGTGTAATGCAAAAGTGTACACATTACTGCAAGATGCCATTTCTCCTGATTTCAGCAGTAGAAATGGGAATCCATGGGTGTATCCCAGGATTCTATAAAAGTCCCTGGATCTAATCAACACCAAGTAAAGGCACAAAGGGTGTCAATGGCACTAAGGAATTTCCTGAACTGATTCAATGATTCGTATAGCTCAGATGTTTGGGGGGCGGGGAGAGATACAAAAAATACTGAAAGAGGCTGGAATATGGAAGAAAAAAAAACCTTTGTTAGGATAAATTATATATTCTTACCATTCTTTGAACTTAAACACATTGAACTGAAGCCTTCCTATTCAACGCAATTTCCCCCTACCACCTTTAATCAGGAGTTTTGTTGGGTGCTGGGATATGGTGAGTAAGACCTATTCCCTGACTTTAAGGTTTGTTAGGAAGACAAGACAATCACAACACAGTGTGGTAAAGAACATGAGACTGGAGCAAAGTGTGGTGGGAGAAGTGTGGTGGGAGCAAGGGGGTCTGCAGGGGGAGGACCTTTAACACAACGGGGTGAGGATCAGCGAAGGAATCCCAGAGGACTTAAGTGCTGGAGCTAAGACTTAAAGAATAAGACAGGTAAAGGACAGGAAGCTGGGGAGGGAAGAGTGGACACTCCAGGCAGAGGGGGCTGATATGCTAATGACCTCTCTGCTCCAAGACCTTGTAACACTCAACATTCTCCCCCTCACTACTCTCCTTTAACCTTAAAGCTAAAGCAACAGAAAGCCCCCAAATAGAGGAAATTGCACATTCCAAAGTACCTACCATGAGAGGAAAAAGTATACACACACATACTGTGCAAATATTAGGTAAACATCAAGCCATGTAACAAGGGAGATGACATTTGTTTTAGGAAATACTGTATTGTTTGCTGGACACATCATAAGAAAGTGTGAGAACAAACAAAACTGAAGAGCCAATCTTTAACACTGAAGAGTGAACAGTTTTTAAAGCAATTACAAATGCATGGGAATTCAGTTGCATTTGTTTAATTAGAAGAAAAAATTTGTCATTCTAAAAGTAGATTTAGTGGGTGAGTTGGATTCACTTTAGAAAAAACAAAAACTCTAAATTAAGTAGCTTCTTATCTGCATATGACCCTTAATTATTTTCTTGAGTCTTTGAGAAGGGGAAAATAGTTCCGTACCCAAAATAGTATCAAGCATTAGTGAATGATAACACACATTTTCTCATTTAACCCACAACCAAAAGAAAGGAGCCATTATCATCTCTACAGATCAAAGAGGTGAGGCCACCCCCATGGTTAAGTCAGGATTAGAACCCAGGTTTCCTGACTGAAGCGTCTGGGTTCTGGTCCTGGCACTATCACGAACTAACTGCTTAACCCCCGTTGCTCTTTTCTCCTCCACAAAATTAGGGGACTGAAAATTTTAAATTCTGATTAAAAGCTCAGGTTGCTTTTTCTTTTAAAGAGACACTAAAATAACACACAACCCTTTGCCCTCATGGCTGTTTGAAAATAACTCCTCTGTTTTTTTCCTTTTGTTTCTTCCCTACAATTCACCACCGGCCATATTAGTGCCTCTAAGCAAACAGCTGTTACGTATTTTTTAAAATCCCTAAATATAGTACCTTGATTCAGATTGGAGAAGAACTCAAACTTCCAATATGGACACTGAGAAGACGTTGGTTTCACTCCATTTATAAAATAATCATAGAATTTAGCCTTTTTAGTGATAAAATTTTTTTTAACTTAGAACTTGTATTAAAGAATAGTTTGTTACTGAGACTAAGTTTTCAGTGAGATACTGATGTAAATCTTTAAAACAATCTCCCTACATTCCGCCCCCACGTTTTCCTCCTATTCAACATAATCTTGTCGGCAACACCTGCCAATACTGTTACAGCTACAGTTACCATGACCGCTGCAAACAGTCTCACTAGAAATAAAAGGTAGATATGTCAATTAAACCCAAGGGAACATTAGCTGTGTGCAGAATTATTCCTGGCATATTCTAACTCATTTCTCATAATACAGCAACCATGAGGAAGATCTGCAGCCACTGTAAAATAAACTTTAAGAACTAATAATTTGGGTTTGCTCTCATAGA
This sequence comes from Daubentonia madagascariensis, assembly GCA_023783475.1. Taxonomy (NCBI): domain Eukaryota; kingdom Metazoa; phylum Chordata; class Mammalia; order Primates; family Daubentoniidae; genus Daubentonia; species Daubentonia madagascariensis. The sequence continues at coordinate 8,963,074 of JAKFHU010002332.1, read as the reverse complement.
TTTATCCATAGATTTCAACAAAATAAGGTACCTCAGACATCAACTTCTCCAAGGAGGCCTCTTATGCCGCTCCTCACAAACTAAGCACCATTCTGTGTACTTCCCTGCCACCATCACTTGCCTCTACCACAGTGTTTATTATGCTGCAAGAAAAAAGACAAGAGACCGTAACTGTTGGTCTTAACTTCTCTGAGCCTCAATATGCTCATATGGGAGGAAACAGTTTAAGTCAAGACCTTAAAAGAACCATACTTTACCCTTAAAACTTAAAAAGTTGAGCAAAAGAAAAAAACAATTAATTAAATTTATATACACAGAGTATGCAGAAAAAAGAAAGTAAGAAAAGGGCAGAAAAATCAATGAGACAGAACACAGAGAAAAATACGTAAAATCAAAAGCCGGTTCTTTGAGAAGGTAAATAAAATTGATAAACCTCCAGTTGGACTGATCAGGAAAAAAGAGAGAAGACACAAATTACCAATATCAGGAATGAGAGAGGCAACGTCACCACAGATTCTATAGACATGAAACGGGTAACGGAAATATTATAAAAAACTTTATGCCAACAAATTCAACAACTTAGATGAAATGGACAAATTCCTTAAAAGATACTATTAAACTCATTCAAGAAGAAATAGATAACCTGAATAGCCACAGATCTAATTTAAAAATTGAATTTGTAGTTTAAAATCTTCCCTCTAGAAAAACTCTGGATCCAGATGGCTTCACTGGTGAATTTTAAAAAACATTTAAGGGAACAAATACCAATTCTATCCAAATTCTTTCAGAAAATTGAACAGGATGAAATACTTCCCAACTTATTCTATGAGGCCAGCATTAACCAAAACCAGACAAAGACATTACAAGAGGCTGTTATGTCCCTCATGAATATGGATGCAAAAATTCTAAACAAAATTTCAACAAATCCAACAACATATAAAAAGGGTAACACATCACAACAAAATGAGGTTTGTCCTAGGAAAGTAGGGCTGGTTTACCATTCGAAACACAATGTAATTCACCATATTAACAAACTAAAAACTAAAAACCATATGATCATCTCGATAGATGCAGAAAAATATCTAACAAAATCCAACATCCATTCCTGATAAAAACTCTTAGCAAACTAGGAATAATAGAGAACATCCTCAACCTGATAAAGGGAACCCACAAAAAACCTACAGCAAACATTACACTTAATAACGAAAGACTGAATGTCTTCCGTTTAACTTGAGGATGTCCACTCTCACCATTTCTATCTAACATTATGTTAGAGGTTTTCTTTAGCTCAAAAAGACTAGAAAAAGAAGTAACAGTCATTCAGATGAGAAAGAAAGAAGTAAAACTGTCTAAAATGACATGATTATCTATGTAGAAAATCCATTGAAATCTACAAAAATGCTACTATAAGTGCATTTAGCAAAGTTGCACAACACAAAATCTATATACAAAACTGAACTGTACTTCTATGCTAGCAATGAACAATTTTATATTGAAATTTTTAAAAATACTATTTTAATAACATAAAAATGAAATATTTAAAATAAATCTAACAAAAGATGTGCAAGATCTCTACTTTAAAACACTGCTGAAAGAAATTAAAGAAAATCTAAATAAATGGAGAGAAATAACATGTTCAAGGGTTGGAAGACTCAGTGTTGTCAAGAAGTCAATTATCTCCAAATTGATCTATAGATCCGATCTCAATCAAAATCCTAGCAGGCTGTTTCATATAAATTGATAAGCTGATTCTAAACTTCAAATGGACATGTAAAGAACCTAGAATAGCTTCAACAAATTTGCAAAAGAAAAAAGTTGGAGGACTAACACTACCAGATTTCAAAACTTATTATAACGCTATGATAATTAAGACAGTATGGTACTGGTATGAAGATAAACAAATAGGTCAATGGAACAAAAGAGTGGCCAAAATAGAACCACATATATGGACAACTGATTTTTGACAAAGGTGCAAAGGCAATTCAGTGAAGAGAGAATGGTCATGTCAACAAATGGTACAAGAACAACTAAATACCCATATGCAAAAAATATGAACTTTGATCCATACCTTGTACCACATGCAAAAATTAACTCAAAATGGGCCACATACCTAAGTGTAAACCCAAAAGTACAAAACTTCTACAAGAAAACAGAGGAGATAACCTCTGTGACCTTGGGTTAGGTAGCATTCTTAGATATGACACCAAAAACACAGTGCATAAAAGAAGAAATTGATAAAGTGAACTTCATTGAAATTAAGAACTTCTGCTCTTTGAAAGACATTGTTAAGAGAATGAAAAGACAAGTCACAGACTGGGATAAAATACTGCAAATCGTAAGTCTGATAAAGAATCTGTATCCAGAATATATAAAGAACTCTCATTACTCAATAATAAGAAAACAAACCCAATAAATAAACATATAAAAAGATTTGGCACTTTACCAAGTAGTGGCAAATAAGCACATGAAAATATGCTCAACACCATTAGTCATTAGGAAAATGTAAATTAAAATCACAATGAGATGGGACTACACACCTATTAGAGTGACTAAAATTAAAAAGAGTGACCATACCAAATTCCAGATGTAGAGCAACTGGAATTTTCATGCACTGCTGGTGGGAATGTGAAAGGAAATGACGCCTTGGAAAACACTCTGGCAGTTCTCAAAGCAGTCAAACGTACACCCTACCGTATCATCCACCTATCCCACTCCTAGGTATTTACCTAAGAGAAAAGAAAGTACATGTCCATACAAAGACTTGTGTATAAATGTTCAGATTGGTTTTATTTGTAATAGCCAAAAACTGGAATCACCCAAATGGCTAACAGCAGTGAACAGATATACAAATTGTGGTATATCTGCACAATGGAATACTTCTCAGCACTAAAAAGGAATAAACTATTGATACACTCAACAACATGGATAAATCTCACAATAATTATGCTGAGTGAAAGAAGTGAAACAAAAAGAGTACATGTTATATGATTTCACTTATATAAAACCCTAGAACAGGCAAACTAATCTAGGCTAATCAGTGGCTGCCTGGAGGCAGAAGCAGAGGAGCACGAGGGTAGGATCACAAGCAGCACAAAGAAACCATGGAGGGTGATGATATGTTCATTATCCTTATTGTGGTGATGGTTTCATGGGCGTATACGTGTGTCAGAACTGACTAAATTGTACACTTTAAACGTGCAGTTGATTGCATGTCAATTATACCTCAATAAAGCTGTTTTCTTTAAAAGCTGCCTAAATTTTATAATACCCAATTGTCTCTTTTTTCATAAGCATACTGAAAATCTTTCACTATAGCAAAGCAATTGATGTAACTGCTTCAAATACACCTTTTCCTTTGACTTTTACTCTATATAAACACAACTGTAAAAGTAAATTACTATTGGATGGAAAAGTGAACAAACTGGTCTCCCTAGATTGCACAATAAGCAGACGTTTACTGGCTTCAAATGAAGCCTGAATGTTTAGCTAAACTACCAGTACTGAATGCTTGGTCACTTCACATTGAAAATATAACCGCAAGCTGCCCTAAAGCAATTCATTAATTCAAATAAACATTTATTGTACATGTACGCTATGTCTGGCATTATTGTAAGTGCTGTATTTCATACAGAATGGTCAGTACCAAATTACAAAGCTCCTCTGCATCTTCTCTTGGAATAATTTGTAAGGTGTTAGTCATTGCATTTACATTATACAACTGAAAAATTATCAATAGAAATAGGCTGTAGACAGATGAAAATGGTGATTCTTCTAATACAAAGTTAAAATACATGCTAATGATGACTAAAGAATTGTACCCCAACAGCTTAGAATTCCAGAATGAGAGGTATGTCTTGAAGCCTAAGTGAATTCAGGACACATATAAGGAAAAGCACTTCCACACACAGCAAGAATGGAGCTTGTTAGCTCCAAGAGATCCTTCTGGCTTAGAAATATAAACGGATGTAGACAGACCTAAAATGATTTTAAAAAACAACTAAGAATTTTTAAGTAAATTATTTAAAGATTGGTATCAAAGACAATATTCTGTACTATAGTATATTCTTTACTGCCAATCTTAGAGAATTCTATGCTAACTGGACCAAGTATGGAAATTATATCTTATACAAAATGTAAGCTTATCTACTCATCCCAAATAAAACCCCAAAGGTCCACATCTCTTGCTACAATATACAGGATATTTTACAGCTAATCGAGGGCATCCATTTGAAAACCGTTAACATCTTTTTTCCCCTGAAGTAGTACTTCTCTTTTAGGCTTCTTCTCTAAAAGAATAGAATGAACTCATGCAATGGACATAAAATCAATAAAAATCCCTCGTTAGACATAACTGTTGTGACATGTCACTTTAGATTCCCTTAGAAATAGTTATTCCTTTTCCAAATTTTTCAGGTTGTCTCTGAATTGTCATGTTTTCTGTTCTCCAAGGAATAATTTCACTAAACAGTAAGATTTTAGTGAATTTTGACTGACAAAATGATTCCCTGTCACATGTTCTGAACACATCATGCCCAATTCACGTCCACATTCAACATTGCTAACTTCTAAGTGTTCAGTAACCATAGCATTCCAGACCACAGGTTCTGCGAGCACAGTTTGTAAATATTCTCATTCCCAAAAAGAAGCAGTACCATTAAAACAAAAGACAAAAAAACAAACCACAGTGTTCAGTCATTTTACCTTCCATTTTTTGTTTTTCAGATTTTGAAAAATGAAAATGGTTCTGTTTTAGGTTAAATGGTTAAGTATCCAAAAAACAGAGACCTTCAACAGCTGATCGTTAAAATCATGGAACTTCTCCATCTCACCTCCAGTATTTATTTTAATTAAAATGGTGAAATGACACCTGCTGCAGTTTGAGTTCCACTCAAGCTCAGAACCAACTGACGATTCTCATGACATCTCCACCGTCAATTACTGCCCTACTACTACATTTCTTTTTAAAGGAAAATACTGTTCCATGGCCTAACATCTACTGGCAATTTATAATGTCACTTTATATACAGCATTTCTGCTCAACCTCACAACAACCCTATGATGGATCATGTTGCAGGCAGGTAAAGTGTCAATGACCTTAACTAACTTGCCCAAGGTCACGGAGCTATTTCCCATTACTAACAGCACAGAGGACATGGAACTACACCTGCCTGAGAATGTGGACTCATCGCACCAGGAACACCTGGTGTGTAATTATTCTCAGGGCGGTTGTTATTCTCTACTTCACTGCGATCTGCCTATATGCCTTAACATGGAAAAGAGACAACGTAGTGGCAGGAGTGGGTGCACCCAACAATCTACCCGAAGAAGTACACAAACCACACAATTCCCACCCTTTTAGAATTTCTGTACACTATTTTGCCATCTTTGAGATGCAGAGTAAACAAATTCAGACTGTACGTTAGCAAAGAAAATAGAAGCAAGAACTAGTTGAACAGCTTCTGCATTCTCTTTGTCCATTAAGAAAGACTATTCAGTAGAGAACATAAACAAGATCTTTCAGCTACTTAAAACTACAGAAACTACAGTCAAAGCACATTAGAAATGTCTCGTCTATTTACACAGAATATATACATATTACTTAGAATCACTTATTGGATTCTTTATATCTGCTAGGCAACACATTAGCCTAAATTCTACACACATTTAAACAGAAGTGTGTTTCAATTGTTTTACACCTTCCATGTTCTGACAAATTCTTCCCTTAATTAGACTAAATCTAGAGAGAAAACATTTGGATTTGCCCTCCGCCCCATTATTTAATGCTCCTTTTTAAATTATATTTATCAGCCACTGAAAAATCCAAAAATTAAATAAGTGGAAATACTGCATATGTGACAGCAATCTTGTCTTTTTAAGCAGCGCAACAGGAGTGACCTGACAAGCCCAGAGACAAACAATAGGAGAGACCCAGGCCCAACTCATCAGGGTCACATGTTTACCACTGTCTGTAAGAACTACTTCTAGGCTGTGAACGTTCCTATTTTGAATGACACTACCTTTGAAGAATTAATTAGTAAAGAACAAAGCTGATTACCTCGTAAAGAATAAAATCATTTCAGAAAGTAGAATAAGCTATACTATATCAGATGCATTTTAATTATTTTTTCCAGGAGCTGATAAGGGCTGCCTCCAGAAATCAACATTCTTTAATTTCAGCTCTGTAACTGATTTTTAAAAGTGATATAATTTGCAGGGGTCTGGGATCTTGGCACAGAAATTTTCCACGTAATCACTTAACTAACCTACACAGTACTCAAATCCATGATTTTGACCTCCTCATTAAATCCAAAATGCACTCTCTCTTCCAGTATTGGAGTAGTTTTGGTAAAATTCAGAATACACAAAGTCTTAGTCTATTACATATTTGTCCAAACTCTATCTGAAAGAACAACCATTAGTGTACAATTCAAATAAACATAATCTGAATTTTTAAAAAATAATCACTTATATCTACACATCCCTTACAGTAATTTAAAAAGATGAGATGCTACATAACTCAATTTGACTTCCTAGAGGGATGCTCTATTAAATTACAACTTGCTAAATTACAGCAGTCCTCAACCTTTTTGGCACTAGGGACGGGTTTCATGGAAGACAATTTTTCCACGGACCGAGGCGGGGGGAGGCGGAGCTCAGGCAATGATGCAAAGGATAAGGAGGGGCTGTATAGATGAAGCTTCACTCGCTGACCTGCCGCACACCTCCTGCTGTCACCCCCCAAGCCCCCACCCGCATTCCTGTTTCATGGAAGACAATTTTTCCATGGAGGGGGAAGGGGGGTGGCTGGCAGTCCCTAACAGGCCACGGATCAGTACCAGTCTGCAGCCTGGGGGTTGGGGACCGCAGTGCTAAAAGACACAGGCCTACATTTGGAGCCAAATTTCATGAAAGGTCTTTGGTGACAAATTAAATAAATAAATAAATAAATAGTTCACATCTCTTCTGCAGGGCAAAAAAAAAGGAATCTAGGCAATTAACAAAAAAACCTAAAAATATATGCAGTTTACTGTAGTATCTTATCATATGGTAAGGTGGTAGGACAAGAGTGTTTAATCTACAAAAGTAACACAATTGTATTTATGCCTTAAAATTTAGAGAGCAAACAAGCCACCTCTTCCAAGTGTGATCATAATATTACTCTTTATATAAACACAACTATGCTTTTCTAGTATTTAAATTAAAAAAATTATAGCATATCAAAGCTACCAATGGTTTGGTTTTCCTGAATATAGAGGGAAGACAAAGTTGGAAGCACACTCAACTCAAAATTAAAGGGTGAAAAAACTAAAGTCAAATTCCATTTCTAGACCAGTGTTCCAAAGGTTATTAAGAAACTGGAATCAGGAGTCAGATTTCAAGATGCCAAGATTTGAGATCTGCAATTCATTTTATTTTTATATAAAAGATGAAACTAAGTTAACATGTGCTATTCAGAATACAAAATTTAAGTCTTGGTGTGAACTGAATTCTTACTTTTAAGGTGAACTTCCAGTCCTTTTCATTCACAAATAGGACTTGATTTATTAAGTTTCTGCTTTGTATCTCCAGAGTTGATCAAAGCACATTTTCTTAGTACAATCTGTATTGTTCCAAGTGTTTTTATAAACATCTTTTGAGAGTTTACAGGAGTGATCTGAAATCATATCCAAAGTTTCATCCTATGAGTCAGTTATTCTTAAAAGGAAATAGAATCTCTCCGTCTTTATCACCTTTATTTCCTTATCTATCACAAGTCTAATTCTAATGTCACAAATTAAAAAAAAAAAATCATTGGCAGGATTGTCAGCAGATAATTACTGGTAGTAAATGTAAAGGGCAAAAAACAGAAAGAAAAGGCATAAGTTCATTACCTGGACATGAAAATTACAGGTCTACACAATATCTGAACACTTATAAATGCCGCTTTGCCAGCAAGAATAACTCTCCAGGTCTGTCAACCATACAGCCTGATAACTCCTAAAATCTGTATTTCCTGTCCTCATCTGAGGCCCAAACAATCCATCCAAATGCCTGCTGCACATGGGTACCTGCATTCATTCATCCACACATACTGACTGAATACCTACTATGTGCCATGTACAGTATGCATAGGCTCTGGAGAGCCACCGCAAAGAAAACAGTCCCTATCCTCTTAGAGCTTCTAGTAGCGAAGGATGCCAAGTCAATCAAATAATCCCAAAAATATGTAACATACGAACTGTTATTAGCCCTATGTCCCCGACTAAGCCGATCTAAAACTGAACTCAGTTTACTCACTGCACTCAGCCTGTGCACCCCGAACCTTGTTCTTTGACAGAAACAGTGCTGCTACGGGTTACCAAAGCCACAAACGTGAGAGGCATTCCTGACCTTTCCCTTCTTCCTCAGATTTTCTCAATCTCTGGGTCCTGCTTGTATTCATGGAATGGATGTGCACAGATGGTTCCGCCAGAACAACCCTTCCCCAGTTCTGGGAACTCTCAGTGTAAGTGGTGGAGACCTTACAACAAAGACCCCAGAGCCTGGCCAGGGGGCACAAAACCCAAGGCCAAGAGTGCTCCTGGAGCTGGGCGTGGTGGCTCACACTTGTAATCCCAGCACTTTGGGAGGCTGAGGCAGAAGGATCCCTTGAGGCCTGAAGTTTATGACCAGCCTGGGCAACATAGCATGATGGCATGTGTCTGTAGTACCAGCTATTCAGGAAGCTGAGGTAGGAGGATGCTTGAACCCAGTAGTTCAAGGCTGCAGTGAGCTATGATTGCACCACTGCACTAAAGCCTGGGGAACATAGTGACACCCTGTCTCTAAAGAAAAAGAAAGAAAGAAAAAAAGAAAAAAGAGTGCCCCTGGAATTTTAAAAACAAAAGCTGGGAGGAAGAATTTGAGAGTGTGAGGGTGGTCCCTGCCCCGTGATAATGAGTACCACTTCTAATCCCTGAGGTCCCTAAAGTTGTCCTGGTTACTGCAGCATTTCATTCCTTTTGCAACCTTCTCCAGGAATCTTCCAACTAATCCCCCTTTAAACTTAAGATAGTTTGAGTGAGGTTTCTGTTAACTTGCAGCCAGGAGTCCTGACCAGTACCCCCTCAACATTTCCAGCCTCTGACTTTCCCAACTCTACCACCAGTGCCCTAGTTCAGGCCCTCAGCAACTCTCACCTGGATTAATGCAACAGCCCAATGGGTCACCTGTCTCTAGTGCTGCCCCTCACATCCAGTGTCCACAGTACAGTAACTACAGTGACCACATCACTGCCCTTCTGCTGGACTCTTCAGTGGCTCTCCATCAGTAAGGACAAAATCTAAATTTCTTAACAAGACACATCCAACTCTCTATAATCAATCTTCCTCTCCAGCCAAGTAACTTAGTCCTTGCCTCACATTTTATGTTCTGACTACAAAGAACTACTTGGGTTTGGGCTTAAACACACTCACACATACACACACCATGCTAAACTGATTGGTAAGCAGGATGTTTTTCTTTCCGAAAGCTTTGAAAACCTGAAGAAATTAAAGAAAAATGGTTTTCTTTAAGCTTGCTTCTAGGCATCAAAGTCATCACACCTATGTCTACATTTTATTACACCAACAATCCTAAATATGGCTGATATGAGATATCTGGTGCCAGTGTACGTGGCATACACAGCAACAGGTAACTGGAAGAGAGAACCACAGACCATAACAAAAAGTTCTGATCACCCACCCATCTTTGTAGACTGAGCACCAGTGGCAACTCTTCTATGAGGCATTCTCACCCAGACAGAGGAGAGTGCCCCTCCACCCTTCTGTGTTCTTCCACTATCCTCTGTGGAAGCTTCTAGCATGGCATGTGAACTCTTGCTCCTTAAGGATAGGACCACGTTCCACTTACCTCTGGATCCCCAAGCCCTGCCAAATGATTAGTATATATTAGACACTTATAAATGTTCACAGAATGATGCATGCATTCTAAGGTAGGCAGAACATTGAAAGACATCTTCCTGATTAAAAAAAAAAAGCACACTGAGTGTCAGGCTAGGAAACTTAGTCTCCTCACACTGAATTAGATGAGAATATTTGAAGACTCAAAAGATGTTAATATCACTAACCCATTGTACAGTTAACCAAGTGACCACTTAATTTTGTACAAAATTTTAAAATGGGAGACGTCTAGAAGTAAGGCATGATTTTTTAACTTTCAGAAAATTTCAAAGAAAACTGCACAAGCAACCAAAACAAATTGGTAAATTAGTCTCCATCAAAATTAAAAACTATTTGCCTCAAAGAACATCAAGAAAGTGAACAGACAATCCAAAAAATGGGGAAAACATTTTACAATTTGTATGTATCATACCAATATATAAGGATGGGTATATGTGTATATCCAGAATATCCAAAGAACTATTACAATTCTACAGTAAAAAGACAATCCGATTTTAAAAATGGGCAAAGAAGTTGAATAGGTATCTCTCTAAAGAAGATATGCAATGGCCAACAAGCACATGAAATGATGTTTAGTATCATTAGTCATCAGGGAAATGCAAATCAAAACCACGAGATACCTCTTCACACCCATTAGGATGGCTACTATGAAAAACAAACAAACATGGAAAAGTGTTGGCAAGGATGGAGAGAAAACTGGAACCCTCAAACATTGCTGATGGGAATGGAAAACGTGCAGCCACTGTGGAAAACAGTCTGGCAGTTGCTCAAAAAGTTAAACATAGAGTTAACATATAACCTAGCAATTCCACTTCTAGGTATATACTCAAAAGAAATGAAAACATATATCCACTCAAAAACTTAAATGTAAATGTTCACAGCAGCATGATTCCCAATAGCCAAAAAGTGGAAACCACCCAAATGACCATGATGAATAAATAAAATACAGTATATCCATACAATAGAATAGTATTGCACAATAAAAAGGAATGAAGTTTTTGATACATGCTACAACATAGATGAACCTTAAACCCATGCTAAGTAAAAGAAGCCAGACACAAAAGGCCACATATTGTATGATCCTATTTATACAGTATGTCCAGAACAGGTAAATTCACAGAGATAGAAAGTAGATTAGTGGCAGCAAGAGAGAGGGAACAATGGAGAGTGACTGCTAATGGGTATGGGGTTTCTTTTAGGGGTGATGAAAGTGTTCTGGAATGAGACAGTAGTGATCAGTGTACAACTCTGTGAGTATACTAAAAATCATTGAATTGTACACTAAAAGAGTAAACTTTAGGGTATGGGAGTTATATTTTAATAAAGCTGTTATTTCATAAAACGGCGGCACAAAGTCATACAGTAACACCTCTGGTGCAGGGGCCCAGGTGAATCACTCTGCCTGCTACAAGATAACCTGTTGTAAAAACACACAATCTGTTCAAACAAGGAAATAATTTATTTTCCTACAAATAAATCCCTACAGCAGCCAACCATAAAACCAAATCCACAATAAAAAGAGGAAAGAACAAAAGAGCACACAATTCGCAATTAGCTGGCAGGTACGGAATGGAATTAACCAAAGACGACACAAAGAAAAATGTTTATCAGAACTGCTCACTTCCCTTTGATTACACTGATTTAAACAAGTCAAAGTCCTTTTTACTCATGAAAAAACGTGCCAGCTTCTTTATTAGCACAGAGTAAGGAAAAACAAGCATTCTCTCCTCTAACCAAATTAACATCCTGCAGAAGGTCTGTTTGTACTTGGCAGCCATGAACCTTTCATCTTAGAGCTCTGCTAAATTAAACAAGCCTATGCTGTATTGAACACGATGAGCCAGACACCCTGGCAGACTCCTAGACTTTATCAGTTGATGCTGAAGAACACTGGAAACAAAGAGGATGGTGAGAATGATGGTGGTGGTGGTGATAAAGTAGCTTCATCTTCATTCTGTTCAACGTTTTGACTACCTACAACAATGCAAACATGCTAACACCTTTCTCTGTCAAAGACAGTACAGATTTTGGAGCCAGAGAGATGTGGATGCAAGGCACAGGTTTTTTAGGGGTTTTATTAGTTGTTATTGGTTTTTAATCTACTAGCTGCGTGCCCAAGGAAAAATTTCAAAATCTCACTGAGCCCTTCTCGTCTCTAAACCTGGGGTAATTACATCTATCCTCACAGAACTGTTGTGAGAACAAAATGTGGTAGTGCATACAAAGGGCACAGCACAACAATGTACATCCCCAGCATAAAAATCTTTGCTGCTTTCCAATGCTTCAAAGCACATACTCATGTTAGAATTTATATCACAGTATATTAATGGTCATCAGCCATCCTTCTTCTACCCAAGGACACCCACACAACCAAAGACCCTACGAAGACTTCATACTAAATAAATTATTCCCCTCCACCCACCACATAGAAGTGAAGGTAAGAAAGCCATGAATAAAGTCTTTTAAATGTATTAAATCAGGGCTTGACACAAAGCATTCATTCACCTAAGAGGTATTTAAAAGCGCTGAACTGAGACACACCAAGAGAAACACTTACTATTAGAGGGAAATGCATATTTTGCAGTGCAATAATTGGTAACCTTTCCATGAAGATTGATGCAATCTGATTATAATTCCCAAGTGTCAGCGATCAATTCTTAAGGTAAAAGAAAAAGGAAGTGGGATGGTTTCAAGCACTCCAGAAAAGGCGGAGGAGGGTATCCTCTCCCACTGACAGCAATTAATGTCTGAGTGATGGCTGCTAGAACGTTCAGACTGAAAACCTTTGTTACACTAGGACAGATTGAAATATATTTAAAACAAAACTTACTGGGTTTAACATATATAAACACTTAACCCTCACCTTGATCTAGGTGTCCTCTCTGAACACAGTGAACAAAGAAAAGCTTGTGTGAAATTCCAGTATTTGTCACTGCACAGATATAAGGGAGGAAGTAACAGTTTTCAGCCATATTCCCATGTTGGATGTCTATTTAAAGAGAGTAGCTAGACTCCGCAGTAAGACAGTCAGGCTCCTTCTGCCTGGCTCCAGATAAATTACCAACATGCCAACACTAGGTAAAGCTTCTAGGGTTAGGAAAGAAGGAAATTTCTCAAGAGGGATGATGGGACATTCAGAGATTAGGGATATCCCTAGGGAGTTTCACTGAGCACTGAGCTCATTACAGAATTTATGGCCTAAAGCTACTCTTCTCCCCTCCCCTTTCCAAAGCTCCACCCTTAAGACTTGAGTTAAAAAGTCCCTGGAAGAGACCAACTCAGTTGAGACACTATAGAAATCAGCCCTGAGTGTTGGCTTTGCTAGGAAGCTATTACCTACCTGCATACAAGCACTTCAATTTGTTTTCCTCCTATTGTAGCTCAGTACTCCTGCCCTGATTGTAAAACAGTTTCAACCGAATACTCTACTGCCGCAAACTCTGAATATGAAGACAGACCTTTTCTCCTCTGCCCAACTTTCCAATCAAATGACCACTTACCCTGCCAGTCTAAACTTTAAGCTTTATGACTAAAATAGGAAGAAACTGTTGCAAACGCACAAAATCCAACCCATTAAAGATGTAAAAAAGTTTTAAAATCTTCTATTTCAGTATAAAATTTTTCACAAACGCAGCTAAGAGGAGAAATAAATAACACAGCCTTAATTTTAATTAAAACTTCTTTTAACTACTACTAGTAATTCCTCACTTTCCAGGAATATTTTTAGAATCAGGGTTTTAAAGCATACAATTAAAGAAATTAACTCATCAGTAAAATGAAAGCTACCATATAAGCGAATTCCTTCATTGCCACAGAAAAGAGATTCAAGCACCCAGCACTTTGTTTATTTTAGAAAACAAATGCAAGATGATACCACTAGCCACAATAAGACATCAGAGGGAAAAGTCCAAGAAAATCTCAGAAGACCCTACTAATGAAGACTCAATAATTTCCTTTCAAGTCTGGCTAGATTTAACTTTGGACTATTTATTAAGAAATGGATTGCTAAGCAAATTAAAGTGCAAATAAAAATTGCTAGAGGATTATTTAATCAATTTAAAAAATTTTACATGCAAATGCTGCCAAAATACTATAGCTCATGCACTCTTTAGAATCCCATATTCCAATGGAAACAAAGTGGATGAAACAAAAGACCAAAACATTGCTTAAATCTATTAGATAATTGTTCAGTCCTCTCTGTTTCGTTTGGCTGTGAAAAACTGGTTTAGGAGTCAGGAAAGCTTAATAGGCAGGATACTGGATAAAGATTTATACATTCTTCTCAATGGCTGGCAATCTATTTCTCTACTTTTGTTTTTAATAAATGCCAAACCATACAATGAATATATAGTTCAACTTCTCTCCATTATAATTAAAAATATATTTTGGGGCATTCATTTTACCCTTGTCTTCAAATAACATAACTATGAAAAATATTCCCATATCTATACTATGAAACATAAACAGGATTCTTTAAGAAGATCTAGTATCCCACCTAGTTTAGACAAAACATAAACAGGACTCTTGAAGAACATTTAGTATCCTACCTAGTCTAGATACTTACTTTGCCCTTAACATCAACAAAAACAAACAAAAAAGCAGATTCAGAAAATAAATCGTGTATAGTCCAAATCAAAATTCCAAACAAAATGTCACTAATGTTATGGTAGCAAGTGTCACTATAATTATACATGTCTAGATTTAGGTACATATAAAAATCACAGATGCTAGTCTTCTTAACCAAATTAAAATTTAAGATACTTTTCATTTACGTCTTAATTCTAACTTAACAATGACCATATTATACACCAACCATTAATTCCTTCAAAAACGATGTGGTGTATGCTGTGTATGTGCCAGGTATTGTATTAGGTGCTAGACATAAACTGGTGAATAAAGCACCAGTTGGACCACTTGGTCCCTGCTTTCGTGGTATACGGTCAACACTGTTAACTTGGAGTGAAAAGAAAAGCACTCACATTAAAGGCAATCTACATTATAAGAAGATGCATTTTATACCTAGGAAAAACAGATGACTTTTAATTGCCTTTTTTTTGTTTTTTTGGAGACAGGGTCTTGCTCTGTTATCTGGACTAGAATGCAGTAGCACAATGATAGTGCACTGCAACCTCAAACTCTTGGGCTCAAGCAATCCTCCTCCCTCAGCCTCCAGAGTAGGTATGGCCACAGGCACACATCACCAAACCTGGCTCATTTAAAAAAATTTTTTGTAGAGACATGGTCTCAATATTGTACCCAGGCTGGTCTCAAACTCCTGGCCTCAAGCAATCCTCCTGCCTCGGCCTCCCAAAGTGCTAGGATTACAGACATGAGCCACCATAGGTGGGCTAATTGGTTTTGTATTAAGTCAAAGAACCATAGGTCAATGACAAAGTCAGTATCTGCTAACCTTCCTTAAGTAACTCTTATTTGAATGAAATAAAATCTAAAGCAAACACAAAATTAGAAATGACACTTACATCAGAAACTGGTAAAATTCTTTGCACAGAAGAGATTCAACATCAATATATATGTTTACATGTGAACACATATATGCATAATTCACATAATTCAAGAATATTATGATATCACCCAAGTTTGTAAATCATATTCTATTAATATATGCTATTCTGCAGTTGGTACCATGTTTGAAAGATGTTAAGAAATTAATTCTTAAAACTTCTTTAAACTCCCCTGTAAAGGAATAAAAAACAAAGGTATTGCTCTCTATGGAGGAAAACTTTCAGTATTCAAAACAGTAACAGCTGACCAATAACATTTAAATATTTCTAATGAGTTAATCAAGGAAACAGACCTAATAACAAAGAACTCAACATATTTTAACATTTTCATCACATTTAAAGTTCAAGAGTGTCTCATTTATGCATGAGAACGACAGGTATGTTCTCAATAAGAAAATTTTTCAGTTAGTAAGAGTATCAAATGAAAGATGTCTTTGAAAACATAAAAGGTATATTTCAATCAAAAACCTTGCTACCTCAGAAAGACATTATTTTTTCCTCCTATTTGATTGGCAAAGATTAAAAAGTTCAACAAGTTACACACAGAAGGCAGCAGAGCAAGATGGTAGAATAGGACTCTCCAGTGATCGTCCCCCTGCAGAAACATCAACTTGAACAACTACCCATGCATGAAAATACCTTTACAGAGCTAATAAAGACAGGTGAGAGATCACAGTACCTAGTTATAGCACAATGAGAAAAAATGCATTGAAGAGGGTAGAAAGGACAGTTTTACATGACTTGTGTCACCACTTCCCCATCCCCAGGCAGCACAGTGTGGAGAGAGATACCACCCACTTGGGGGAAAGAGAACATCGGACTTTGCCCTGGACCCTAACACCAGGCCCACCACAGTAAAACCCAGCATGAGGCCGACCCCCCATGGCCCCTGACAGCCAGTATCCAGGGACTGAACCTCCAGACCTGTCCCAGCACCAGGCCAACACCCTATAGCCCCTGTGTGGCAGACTCCATCTCCAATCCACATCACTGCCAGCCAACTTCACAACCTTGGGCTTCAGAAACTCTTAGTGGCAGATAGGCCTTAGCAGCCTCAGGCTTCAGGCAACCAAATTGGAAAGAAAAAAGTTAAATTGTCCCTGTTTGCAAATGACATGATCTTATATATATATAAAACCCTAAAGACTCTACCAAAAAATTGTTAGAATGAATAAATAAATTCAGTAAAGTTGCAGGACACAAAATCAACACACAAAAAACAGTAGGGTTTTTCTATACAATAACAGTAAACTATCTGAAAAAGAAATCAAGAAAACAATCCCATTTACAATAGCTACAAGATAAAAATAAAACACTTAGGAATAAACTTAACCAAGGAGGCGAAAGATTTCTATACTGAAAACTATGAAACACTAATGACAGAAAGTGAAGACAACACAAATAAATGGAAAGATTTATGGATTTAAAAAGTTAATACTGTTAAAACGTCTACAGTACCCAAAACAATCTACAGATTCAATGCAATTCCTATCAAAGTACCAATGACATTTTTCACAGAAATAGAAAAAAAAAAAAAAATCCTAAAATTTGTATGGAACCACAAAGACCCTGAATAGCCAAAGCAATCTTGAGTAAAAACACACAAAGCTGGAAGCATCACGCTACCTAATTCAAATTGTACTACAAAGCTGTAGTAACCAAAACAGCATGATACTGGCATTAAAAACAGACACACAGACCAATGGAACAGAACAGAGCCCAAAAATAAATCCACACACTTACGGTCAACTGATTTTCGACAAAGGTGCCAAGAACAAACAATGGGAAAGTACAGTCTCTTCAACAATTGGTGTTGGGAAAACTGGATATCCACATGCAGAAGAATGAAATTAGACCCTTATCTCATACCATACACAAAAATCAACTCAAAATGGATTAGAGACTTAAGTGTAAGAACTGAAACTATGATACTACTAGAAGAAAACATAGGGGGAAAGTTTCCTGACATTGGTCTGGGCAATGATTTTTGGATATGAGCCCCAGAACACAGGCAACAAAAGCACAAATAGACAAATGGGGATTACATCAAACTAAAATGCTTCTGTACAGCAAAGAAAACAATCAACAGAGTGAAGAGACAACCTACAGAATGGAAGAAAATATTTGCAAACTATATATCTGATAAGGGGTTAATATCCAAAATCTGTAACTCAAACTAAATAGCAAAAAAACAAATAACGCAATTAAAAAATGGGCAAAGGACATTAATAGACATGTCTCAAAAGAAGACATACAAATGACCAACAGATAAATGAAAAAATGCTCAACATCACTAATCATCAGGGAAATGCAAATTAAAACCACAATGAGACATCACCTCACTCCTGTCAGGATTGCTATTATCAAAAACACAAAAGATAACAAATGTTGGTAAGGATGTAAAGAAAAAAGGAACCCTTGCACACTGTTGGTGGAAATGTAAACTAGGTACTGCCATTATGGAAAACAGTAGAGAGGTTCCTCAAAAACTTAAAAATAGAACTACCATATGACCCAGCAACCACACTGTTGAAGAGATATCTGCACTCCTATGTTTATTGCAGTATTATTCACAACAGCCAAGATATGGAATCAACCTAACTGCCCATCAATGGATGAATGGATAAGAAAATGTGGTAGCATAAGAAAATGTGAATAGTATCCATAGTACATACAATGGATACTATTCAGCCATAAAAAAGAAGGAAATCCTGCCATTTGCAACGACATGGATGAACCTGGAAGACACTATGTGAAGTGAAATAAGCCGGGCATAGAAAGATAAATACCACATGATCTCACTCATACGTGGAATCTAAAAAAGTTCACCTTGCAGAAGTAGAGAAAAGAATGGTGGTTAACAGAGGCTGGGGCGGGGTGTTGTGGAGATGTTGGTCAAAGAATACAAAATTACAGTTAGAAGCAGTAAGTTCAAGAGATCTATTGCACAGCATGGTGACCATAGTTAACAATAACATATTGTATTCTTAACAAAATGCTAAGAAAGCTAAGAGAGTAGATATTAAATGTTTTTACCACAAAAATATCCATGTGAGGTAATGCATATTTTAATTAGTTAGATTTAACCATTCTACAACGTATATATACTTCAAAACATCATGCTGTATACAACATACAATTTTATTTGTCAATTTAAAATAAATAAATATATAAATTTGGGAAAAAAAGTTAAAAAAAAGATTAACAAAACTCAGCGTCGGCAAGGGTATGGAAGACAGGACTCTCATGGACTTTAGGTAGGGGTATAAATTAGTAGTCTTTATAGAGGACAGGTAAGCCACATGTATCAACATTAAAAATGAGTATAATCTTTGACCAAGCAGTTACATGTCTGAGAATAAACAAGTATGATATAAGTAGAGGGTTGATCAACACATCATTATCTACAAGAAAGGAAAACTAGAAACCATCCAAAAGGTCATCAAAGGAGTTTAAATAAAATATGGTGCCTCTAAACAATGGGCATTTCGTGCAGTCAGCAAAATGATCATGTATGATTACACAAGTCTTTTCCAACTCCTGGCCAGAGATGTATAAAATATATTGTTGCATTAAAAAAAAAGACCACCATATATAGTATAAACCAATTGATTTAAAATTTTGTATGTAAATACTTCTATATTCATAGATAAATTTCTAAGATTATATTCACCAAGATATTAAAGGCAGTCATTTCTTGGTGGTAGGAGTTGGCTGCTTACTTTTGTCATTATGTTGTTTTATGTTGATGGAGTTTTTCTCATTATTATAATAAGAAAACACAAGTTTTCATTTAAGAAAAAGTGTTGCCATCCTACCAAAAGTGGCTTCAAATTCTTTCAACTCCCTATTTTAAAAAGAAAGTATTCACTGAATGTTGCAAGTATATATATAACCGCCAAACAGCTTATGCGTTTCTACCTGCTATATTTCCTTCTCGGTACTACGCTTTAAAACGATGTGATAACAGGAATTTAAAGATTAGAGTCAAAGAGGCGGAAAATGCTAAATGACCTTATTCAAACAGCCCATGTTCCTGGCATCCACCTTAAGAACCCTAGGTTGTATGAACTTAAACACTCCTAAAACAATCTCCCTGTTATCTTCTCATACCTTAAGAAAGCAGGCTGTGCAGAAGAATTTAAGAAAAGGAAAAAAAAGGAAACTTCCTTTTTTTAAAAAATCAAATCGTAAAAAAACTTACCTCCTTAAAAATATTTAATTATTTTCCTGCCTTACATTCTCTTTCTTAGCACCTTTACTGTGAACCTGGGGAAAAAAAGTAAAAATTACTTTTTATTGAACACCTAGTACATGCCAGGCAGGGTAATCAGAGAAAGCCTCCTGGAGAAGGTGACGCCTGAAATGAATTAGAAAGAACAAGATAGAAGTTACCAAAATGGGATGTCTGGGCAGGAAAGTGAAAAGTTGAAAGTGTAATCAGAACTTGGCCTAAATTGTTCAAGAACCTATAAACGACTGTACTCAACAAACGTGTCTGGATCACTGTAGCATGTAACAGCTGGGACACTAGGCTCAGAGCATCTGCCTCTGAATCCCAGCTCTACCACTTCCCAGCTAGGTGACCTTAGGCAAGTCACTTCACCTCTGTGTGCCTGTTTCCCCATATGTGTAATAAGAGTACCCAATTCATTGGATTGCTGAGGATTATATGAAATAATCCATATCAGGGGCTCTAAAGCAGTTCCTAGAACATACGTTAGATAAATGTTAATTATTTTTATTATTTTTTTAAGCCATCCATTTTTCTGGGAATTATTATTATTATTATAAGCTCTTGTTATATAATAAATATGTTTCTCACCACCTCCACCACCATTAATAATAATAAAGTCTAATAAATACACTTATTATTATTACTATTATTTTAAAAGGGCATAATCCTCATCTTCCAGGGGCTTACAGTGTACTGGGTGAGATACGAGTTACCCAGACCCAAAATATAAGGCAAAAGAAAGATCAAAGTCAATTATTCATTCATTTTTTAACAATATCTGAATGTCTATTCTTTTCAGGTGTTTTGCTGGGTGCCAGGCATTCTTTGGTGTACAGGACGCACATAGTTTCTCTCCTCACAGAGTTTCCAGTCCACTGAGGTCCAAACTACATGACAGATAAGCTACATGAGGAGACAGATTTTTTTTTTTTAACTGGGTTGGGGGCATTATATGTCTGAACTGGCACAATTAGGTAGCAAAACATTCTGGGTGGAAGGGATGGTGTTCCAGGAAAGGCAGGACCTTTGGGGACTGCTAAGTAGCATCACTGTTAGGGTGCACCCAGGAAAAAACAGGTAGTAAGGCTAGAAAGTAGGAGGGAGGCCTTGAATGCCAGGCTGAATTTGTCCTCTGCTCTCAAGTACATTGGTTATCCTGCTCAAATTGAACAAAAGCTTAGTTTTAACTTCAATTCTAATATCTTTTGATTGTTTTTCTTCATGGTTTCTTTCTTTTTTTCTCTTTTGAAAGAGAGAGGGCTAAGAGCGGGAAAAGAAAAAGAGAGCAGTACCCTCACCCGTGTCGGCCGTGGTGGTGGGAGTAGATGAACACTAAGTGATGAGTTTGACGGGTTTTCTCTTTAATCCCCCAGCATTCTTACCAAGACTGTATCGTTCCCTTTACAGGTTAGGAAACTGAGGCTCGGAGAAGTCAAATAGATTTTAAGCTCATAAATTTAACGTGATCTTGATTTTTTTAAAGTTTTTTTTTCCTGGAACTAGACAAAATGATTCTAAAGTTCACATGGAAAAATAAACAAGCAAGAATTGCCAAGAAAACGAAGAGCAACAAGGGGAAACTAGTTTTAAAGGATATTTAAAATGTTTATAAAACCAATAATGTGGTACTGGTGTATGAACAGAATGACCAATGGAACAGAGTACAAAGTCTAGAGATGTAACCCAAAACATCCAGAAATTCACAATGCAGTGAACATGCATTCACAGATGGACTCTGACACAAGTGGGTAAAGACAGCTGGTAGCCATATGGAAAAAGATAAAGGTGACTCTATGCATCACTCTGAACACCAGAATAAATTCCAAATGAATCAAAGATTTAAGTGTAAAAATGAATCCATGAAAGTACTAAAAGAAAACATAGGCAAATTCCAGAAATCTTGAGTTCAGACACCATAAAAGATTAGTATTAATTATATAAAATTTAAAGAAAACCATATTTAAGCCTTCTTTATACCAAAATACATGAAAGTAAATTTTAAAAACAAGTGACAAACTGGGAGAAACTGCAACTCACATCACAAAGGGCTAAGGTAATCTCTCTAATTTATTGATTCCTAGAAATTGATAAGAAAAAGTAATCCAAAAGAAAAATGTACAAAGGGCACGAACAGACAGTTCATAGAAAAAGAAATATAAATAAGCTTTAAGCATAAGAAAAGATGCTCAGCCCCATTCATAATGAAAGCAATGCACATTAAAACTACACTGAGTTATCATTTCTCATTTAACAGACGGATACAAATCCAAAGGTTGGTAAACAGTTTGTTGGAGAGGTTATGGAGAAACAAGTACTCTCACATATTACCTGTGGGAGTTCAAAATAGTGCTACCCTGAAGGAGGCAGGTATTCATCAAAATTATAAATGCAACGCCCACTGACCCAGCAATCCCACTTCTGGGAATGTATCCCACAGCTATGCCTGCACATATACAAAATAATATGTATACAAGGTTATTCACCACTGTATTGTCTGTGATTCTAAAAGACTGGAAACAACTCACATATCGATCAGTAGGGCTAGTCAAATGAACTAGGACACAAACAATGGATATTCTGCAGCTGTTAAAAAAAAAAGTTTTCTATATACTAATATGAAAAGATCTCAAAAGTATATTAACTAAAAAAAAGCAAGGGGCAGAATAATTTACACAGTATATACATTTTATACAAAAAGAGGGAGTATACACAGTATATTGGTATTTGTTTATATCTACATAGAAAACAACGGACTTCTATAGGAAACAAATAAAAGAGGTTATCTATGGGGGGGGACAAGACAGAATTAGAAATCAGACTTCTCAAAATATGCCTTGTGTTCTCTACAAAGATTTTATCTATACAAAAAGAATTTTTAAACATTAAGAGTACCTCACAGAAAGAAGAGAAAGAGAAATACCTAAAAATCAGAGTCAAAATCAAACAAGCATTAAAAAAAGAGAAATTTTTTTGAAATTAGATACTGACAAGCAACTCTAGTGTGACCATCACTATAAGACAATGTGCTTTTTTCCCCCTTAATCAGCCAAAGCATATAATTATAATAATCTATAAAAAAGCTATTTGGAGGGGTGAGGAATTGAGAGAATAGAACGGTAAAACGAGAAGGATGCTCTAGTCTAATGGTTCTCGAAGTACTGGTCCATGCACCAGTAGCATCAGCATCACCTCTTAGCGTGTTAACAATGCAAACTCTCAGGCCCCAGCCCAGACCTACTGAATCAGAGACTCTGGAGTAGTAGGCTAGCAACCTTGTAAAACACACTCAAATTTCAGAGCCACAGATCTGGTCTGGTGATTCTCACACGTTCATGTGTATCACAGTTGGGGGTAGGGGGTGGGGAGGGATTAGGGCTAGGGAGGGCTGGATCTTGTTAAAATGCAATTCTGGTTCAGTTGGTCTGGGATGGTCACCAGAGTCTCCATCTCTGTATTCCAAACAAGCTTCAAGATGCTGCTAATGTGCTGATGGTTTGTGGACCACACTTTGAGAAACAAAGTTGAAGTCCACCTGGGGAAGAAGCTATGCAAACAGTCTCCATGTGGTTGAGTTTGCTGTGAAACCTGCCCTCAATATCAGATGGAAAAAGTCCTTATACAGGTTTCCTGGCTAAGGGATACCATGGAACTAGCTTCCCATATAAACTGTGTACTTCACACAGAACAAATATGTTTTCAAATATATTTCTTATGAAAACAACAATAACTATGAATCATTAAAATCCAATTTAAGGATGTCTCATATGAGAAAATTTTCATTTATAAGTGGACCTACAAGCCTTCCAGAATGACAAAAAATGAAAAAAACACCAAAAAACCATATTCATACAACACCTGGTTTACATCATCTGATTAACTTTATCTCACACACATTAACCACACCATCTGCTCTCCACGAAAAATCATCAAGCAGTGTGTTTCCTTCTAAACATTTTCAAAAAATGGCTCTTAGATTTACAAACACTGATTCTCCATTTGTTTTACATGTGGGGAAAATCTCTACAGGACTTTTCTGAGTAAAGAATTCTAGTTTAAATGGAAGGATCTAGAAATGTTGTGTATCTTCATTTTGCAAGTCATCCTTTGGATAAAGTTTGTGGTGTTAAACATTGATTAATGTGCTGACATTTTTACACATTCCTTATTTCACTGAATCTAAGACGCCATCAGTTTTAAGACACACTCTTGATTAACGTACCACTAAGAAAGAAGAAAAGTTACCAATTAAACCACAACATGCCAATTTTAAGATGGCATTCCATCTTAAATGTGCACCTTAAAAATCAATGAAATAATTATAAATCACAGAGATATGTGCATAGTAAATATATCCTATTTTGACAACAGTCATTACTTACATGTCTGTTTCCATAGCACCTTTCAAAAGTAACAAGCAATGAATAATAAACAATCATCTCAAAGCAAGATGCAACTTATCCAACAAAGAGGCAAACTAAACTTCCTTTTCAGATTTAAACAAGAGTTGAAGAAATTTATGTTACTATGCAGCTATAAATGGTCTTGAGTTGAACTTTCTTAATTTGCACTTTCCTCTATTCAGCAAGACTACCAGAGTTTGAAATGAAAAGACAATTTCTAATAAATCATACTACGAGGCCAGATATGTGATTACAGGCAATTTTAATTTTCACCTTTGAACACATCTGCATTTTGCAAATTCTCTAATATGGTATTAGTAAGTAGAAAAGATTATTTAAAAAGTGATTACACTAATTTATATTTTACTCAACTCAGACCTTTTCATTCTATACATTATTGTCACTTCCCAACTCCATTCTAATCTCAAACTGCTACTTGATTCAAGTGTTTGGTTGTCAACATTTCTAACAAGAATTTCCATTAAACATAGCAAATCTTTCAGAGACATACGTAGTAACCTTGCCTCCCATCTGAGATTCTAGAGCAATCAATGAAAGTGTCACTAACAAAAAGCCTGCCTTTTTTGAATGTCAGACACTTCAGGAAGAATAAAAAAAGGGTTTTTTCCCCAGCAAAAACTGTTTGTCAGTTAAATTCTGCCCTCTTTCCTATCATAATTGACTAGGTAAGGGAGACTATAATTTACAGTTGTTCTCCAAGGGGCTGAAACTGTCCCCAAGGAGCATTTTTAATTATCAAAGACAGTGGGGACACCACTAGTATTTAGTTTGGGGGCCAGGATCTAGACTTCACACAATGCATGGGTGGGACAGATCTGTACAATCAAGATTCACCCTGATCCCAAGAGTCTTTTGAATATCCAAGCAGATTAAGCCCACTATAAATTGACATCACTTTACAACACAATATTGAAAAGTTTTTACAAGAAATTATGGGAAAACTCCAGTAATGTAGGAGAAAGCAGCAAGGAAAAAGCTTAAATAGAATAAGAAAAAACTATCTAAAAATTAGTGATTATTTCCTCACCACACGCTGTTAACTCAACAAAAGATTGCAGTATCATAATACTGAGCATATATAAACTAGTGAGATACTGAATCCCAAAATTTCAATCTTGTTAATATTTTATTAATTATTACTGATGGTAAGTGTTAGGAAGCCGGTATTGTCCCTTGAAGAAGCAGTACCTCAAAGTTTGTGACACAAAGGATACTCTACAATATAGTTTGAAAATACGGCATCCATGAAGGGGTTATACTAATATTATTTATGTGTTGATTGAGACAGTCTGTAATTTATCTGGGCATGTTATCCCCAGTTCAATCTAGGTTGTTTCTCTTATATTAGCATTAACAGGTTATCCTAACACTAGATGCTTTTCCCCCCAGTGTCCATCTATCACTCTGTTCTTTTTCTTGTTTGAAATAGCTCCTGATATTTTTTTAACCAATCTAAATGTATTCATTAGAAGCAGGTAGAAGCACCCCAGTACATACTGTCTTCTAGCACAGCAGTATGTCCTAGATGTAAGTGGTATAGCAAGGCCTGTCATATATTCTTTCGTTTCTCCCTTACATTTAAATGAATGCACCATATTGATTTTCAATTATGTGTGTAGGTAGCTCATATCACTTACAAATTTCATTTCAGGGTTGTAAAGTGAGCTGTATAAATGTTTGCTACAAAAGGCAAGGGACTTGATTCTGACAAAGTTGAGAACTACTGTTCCAAAGAGGGGAATTACGTGCTTAAACAAAAATCAAACTTTAAAACGCTTCCTTTGCCTAAGGCAAGCCGTGGACTTCAATATTCCACTTCCACTGGGCCTGACACCCCACCCCCCGCATACACCGCTGCTCTAACACCACCTCTGCTCTCACACAGGGCCAAACAATGGTTCTGGACCATTTGGGGTTCGGGGACCCTTCTAGGAACTGGACAGAAGCTGTGGAAAAACTCTCTCCCAAGAAAGTCATATACCACGCTGCATCCAGTTCCAAGGGGCTCCCAGACACACCCTCTGCAGCCCCGTGGGGACCCCGGGAAGAAAGAACTCGAGTGGGGGTGGGGAGAAGCCAGAGGGGCACGGAAGGGGCACGGAAGGGGCGCGGGCGCTGAATCAGCGGGCCCGGGGCTGCCATTCCCATCCCACCTCTGCCCAGCAGTGTGGCTTCGGGCAGGGCGCTCCACCTCTCGGCAGCACCAGCGTGGAAGCGCGCAAGTGAAGTGCCCTGCGTACAGCAAAGGCTCAATAAACGCTGCTGCCACGCCAGCAGCGCCGACCCCACCGCCGAGGGAAACTGAGGCGGGCCCCGGGGTCGCACCCGAGCACGGGGGGACTGGCTGCGGGGGGCACTGGCCCCGGCGGCCCGCGGCCCCGGCCGCCCCGCCCCGCGCGGGTCCCGGGACGGCGCGGACCGGGCGCCGCCGCTGCAGCCGCGGGACAGGCTGGGGCGGCGGCGCAGGACGAGGCCCGCCCGCCCGGCCCGCTCCCCCGCCGGGCCCTCGGTCTCGGCCGCTCTCCTTCCCTCCCGAGCCCACAACGGCCGCCGCCGCCCGCACCTCACCTCCCGGGCCGCCGCCGCCGCCGCTACCGCCGCCGCCGCGCGATCTCGCGAGACTTCGCTCCCCTCGGCGCTGCCCCCTCCCTCCCCGCGGCGCGCGCGGACCCCGGCCTGGAACCGGCTGGGCGCGCTCCGCAGACGCCGCCTTCTCCTCGTCAGGCTCGGCCCTAGCCGTTATCGCCACTAGTCCCCCAACCCGTCCCCGTCCCTGCATCCATTCCCCCCACCCTTGTGACCGTAAAGAGTTAAAGCCCAGGTGCGAGGCGGCCGCCTCCCTCTCACCTGGCCGGCCGGGCGCGCGTGCGCATGCGCGTGTCCGGGGCCCTGGACCTGGGAGCCTGGGCGAGGGCTGGGACGACAGTGACAACAGCAGTCATAGCGGCCAGTCCTTGAGCGCTTACTGCGTGCCGAGAACTTCAACCACCCCCCTTCGGTCCTCACAACTGCTCCAAAAAGTGGGTATTACAGTCCTCCCCATTCCAGAGAGGAAAAACGGACGCTTGGCGAAGTTCAGTAACTGGCTCCGGGTCACAGCTAGGAATTGGCAGAGCCGGCGTTGGAATCTGGGGTTGTCTGACGCCCAAGCCACAGCCCCATTTCTCCTTCTTGGTGACAACCCCCAGGCCCTGTCCCTCCTTCCGCTGAGGGCGCCAAGTCTTAGCCCCAGTCTTCACTCCCCCCTAAGATTCACCAGGGTGCGAGGAGGCGCTCCTAGGAGGTCATTTGCTACAATCGCCGGTTTCAACGGAGCTGGCTACGGTACAATGCTTTTCCCTCACTGCGCAAACTTCCCAAGGCCTCCCTGTGCCAGGCCCCGTTCAGGGCCCTGAAAACTATGTGACTGTTTATATTCCGTTCTGTCTCCTCCTTAGACTGGTGGCATTTTGCTGGTAGAAAGCATGATAGAATGGCACACAGGACAGAGAACCAGAATGTACGTGACATTAGAGAGCACAAAGAAACGTGTGACTTCTTCCCAGGGATAAATCTTAACATAATTGTTTCTAAAGAAGAGGAGCTAACATTTATTGAGGGCGTATCAAGGCCGGTATGAATATTCTTCCAATCCTGGAGATGAGGAAACTAACCTGTTTCCATTGTGAGACAGGATTTGAACCTGGGTCTGAGTCCAGAGCCCAGCACTGCCTTGCAGGAAGGCCCTGTTCCACAAGCTAGCGTGAGCTAGTTCATCTGGGCCAGCAAACTGCTATAAAATCGAGCCTTGAAGGTTCTAGCTGTCCCTTCAGCCTGCATCAGGGTCACATGGGTTTAATCAGCCTGCTTGAAAGTCCCATCGATGTCAGCAAGTGCTGGCTGGCCCACCCTCCAAGTCTGTTCACTCTTCCCAGAGACAATTCCTCTGTACAGGCCAAAGCATATGGGTGCCCCTGCATGTGCCAACATCACTCAACCCACCAGATGGAGGGAGTGAGTGAGGAAGGGAAATCACATCTGGTGGGCAGCCACAAGTGCTGAGTAGTACTCCAGGTGCTGTTCGTTTATTAACTCATTTAGTCCTCCCAAGAACCTTGTATTAGTCAGCATTCTCCAGAGAAACAGAACCCATAGGATATAGACATAAACATATAAGAGGGGATTTATTGTAGAAGCTGAGAAGTCATACCCATGTGCCATCTGTAAGCTGGAAAAGCATGGAAGCTGGTGACATAGCTCAGTCCTAGTCCAAAGGCCTGAGAACCAGGGGAGCTGACGGTGTAACTCTCAGTTCAAGGCTGAGAAACTGGGGGGCCTCTGGTGCAAGTCCCAGAGTCTAAAGGCCAGAGAACCTGGAGTTGTGATGTCAGAGGGCAGGAGAAGACGGGTGTCCCCGCTCCAGAAGAGAGAACAGATTTTCCTTCCCTCTGCCTTTTTGTTCTATCCCAGCCCTCAACCGATTGAGGTGAGAGCAAATCTTCCTTCTTTAGTCCACTGATTCAAATGCCAGTCTCTTCCAAAAACACCCTCACAGACATACCCAGAAATAATGCTTTACCAGCTATCTGGTATTCCTTAATCCAGTCAAGTTGACACCTAAAATTAACCACGAATCCCATATGGAAGTTATGATTGTGCCCATTTTACAGATGAGGAAACCAAGAACCTAAGAAGTGAAAGGACTTGCCAAAGGGCACACAGTTTGTAAGTGGTTGTTTCCACCCCAGCTCAGTCCGTCTCCAAACCCACAAACTGGCTTTGGTGACCAACAAGCTTCTTCCTTGCCCCAAAAGCCTGTATCTTCGTGAAATGGAAAATCCAAAAATCCCCTGAGGTCAAGACCCCAGTCTAAGACACTATATGTTCTCCTCTGGGTGGACTGGGCCTCAGTGTTCTCATCTAAAATAACGATATAAATAGGTTGTTCGGAGGACTATCCAAGTCAATGTATGTGAAGCATGTAGAAAAGTACCTTTCACAGATTAAGCACTCAGTCAATTATAGCTATTATTGCCATGGGTGGGTTCTCTGTGATATTTTATTCTTTCCTCGTCTCTCAATATAAACTCCAAATCAAGTGGGAGGATGTGCTAACACATGGAAGTAAAAGTAGTTTCTAGCACACTGAAAACAATAAATGCTTTTTAAATGGACACAGTTACTACAGTACTTCCCTCTAATAATGAAAGGAGACCAGCTCTCCCGAAGCTCTCTCTTCCCAATTTTCTGGGAGAGTGTCAGTCTGCTTTACAAAGGGGTCCCCGTATATAGGGAAAGCCACCCAGATATTTTTAAATATCCAACTCTGAAAGTCACTTGATAGGCAAAAACCAAAGCAAAGAAAAAATTAACTAAGCTGAAACTTCTTAAGAGAATTTTGGTATAGTTAGGGGTTAAAACCGTGGTGACACCATGATTGGGGGGAAGGTTTTTATAGGAACTAAAGCTGCCACTACCCTCAGGCCTTGGTATGCCAAAGTCAGGTTTCTACCCTGACACAAGGTGTGCCACTCATTCTCATCAGTGCCAGTGGCTCACTGTGGAAGTGATCCTCACAGGAAGGGGGTGGGCATAGCAAGAACCATGGGGGCATTATTGTTTGACAAAAAAACTGGGGTGATTCTAATAGTAAGCATACCCCTAAAAGTTTAAGGCATTGTTTCCAGAAAAGCACTATTAAATGTCTTTTGATCCAAGAGGTATTTTATAAATGCCTATAATGGAGTTTGTTTAACGCAGATTCATTCAACAAAAACATATTAAGCACGTAAGTGCGACTGCTCACACTACTTGCTCACAGTAGCTGTGAGCAAAACAGACATAGTCCGTGCTTTCGTCACATTTATGGTCCTGGAGGACAAGGAAGGTGTTAGTCGAATAATCCAACCGATAAGTGTTGAGACATAATGTGATAAGTAGAAAGAAAAAGAGCCAATGACAAAAAACAAAAGGCTAAATGGAAGGGTAGGAAAGAATTTGCAACTGAGTTCTGAAGGACGCATAAGAGAGAATAGGCGAGGAGGAGAAGGGGAGAGCATCCTAGAGACAGAGAACATTCTAGAGATCAGCAAGGAGTAAGTAAGTGGGTAAGTGTTGGTGGCCGGGACCAGGGTCTTGACAGGTAGCTTTTTTTTTTTCTTTTAGAGATAGGGGTCTTGCTATGTTGCCCAGGCTGGAGTGCAGTGGCTGTTCACAAGCATGATTGTGGCACACTGTAGCCTTGAACTCCTAGGCTTAAGTGATCCTCCCACCTCAGCTTCCCAAGTAGCTGGGATTACAGGCGCGCCACTGAGCCAGGCATCTTAAGACACTTATGCACCCTGAGCACATGGAGACAGCGGAGAGACAGGAACCAAATAGGAGGCAGAAGGGTGTTGGGGGTAATGCCATTGATCCCCGGAAATTCATACTTCCTGTTGGTCCATCTCAACTCATTATGGAATCCTACCCCCATGCTTCGTCAAGGATGGGCAGGCTGTAGTGGACAGCTATCGTACCTGTAGCCCATCTGTATTTGAGGAAATCTCACATTTTAAGTCCCGGCACCCCATAGAAGTTATCGAGATGCAAATCTCCTGCCTCTCTTGCAACTAAGACAAGGGAGATGATGTAGGCTTTGCCAGTCAGAGGCACCACATGAGACTGAATCCAGATGTGAGCCTGAGTTCTGTTGATGTGACCAGTGGCAGAAGCAGCCAGCTTTGGGGATGGCGGTTGCAGAGTTGAGCTCCCATTGGAGAAGTGGGCCCTGTGCTGACGGCATCAGCGGTTGCTGTAAGGGCAAGCTCTTGGCACTTCAGGGCAGCAGAAGCAGGGTGGTGGTTAGTTCATTGGGCCAGGCCTGCAGCGTGGTTTGGGGCATTTTTCCTAGAAGCTTAGCCTCAAGTTATTTTCTCCAGCCCTCCCAATGATTCTGTGGGATACCTAATATCCTCTATTGCATTCCCCTTTCTGCTTAAACCAGCTAGTGTTTCTACCCAAGAACGCTGACCTCTCACAGGCCAAAGCCAATGGCAACCCGTGAGACTTGGAGAGAGGCTTACTGGGGGCAGTGGGTAGGCAAATTTCTTTGCTGTAAGAGAGAGCTCCAGGAAGCCAGCTATCCCTCCCTTACCTGGAACCTTGATTGCTACCAATGGCTTTTCCCACAACTGTGATGTGAACTGGCCTTAAGACAGGGCCTTTCAGTGAGAAATGCTCTGCCTTAAAAAAAAAAAAAAGGGCCTCTCTCTTTTGGCAGAGAAACCAAAAGATCCTGGGTCCTTGATGACATCACCAACTGCTGAACTGACCCCAGACCCACAAGGCCCTGGACATCCCCTTCCCTGAGCTAATGCATGTGGTCAAACCAATTCCAGTTGGCTTCTGTGTTCTTGGCAGCCCAAACATTCACACTGGTGCAGGAAGGAAGGGAGCAATTTATGGGGAATAGGCATGCATCCTCCCATGCTGTGTCAGGAGCCGCCCCAAATCCTGTGCTACCTTTAAATCTACTCCCTCCCCCCAGTATCAATCCAACTCAGTTTAAGTCCTACCTGGCTCCAAACACTTCATTGCAGAAAACACATCCTTCCTTGGCCCTTCCCATCCTTTAACTCTGTCTTTGATGGGTGAAAAGTGGTTCTGTTACTTGTCCAGCTCACACATCTGGTAAGTGGCAGAGCTGAAGGTCTGGAGACAGTCCAGATTCCAGGCTTTTAACCACTAAGTGTAATGCCATGCACCATCCAGCCTCATTACACTAAAAAAAAAAATGGCCTTGAGCCAGACTGTACCCCCCCAACCAAAAAAAAAAAAAAAAGCTCAAATTCAGCTCCTTATTTGCTGTCTGGCCTTGAACAAGCTTCTTAAATCTCACTGTGAAATGAAGTTAATGATGCCAACTTCATAGAGTCTGGTGGAGTCATCTGTGCTGTTCACTGATGACTTCTGGCTCCCCACCCCCTGGGCAGATGCAGGATTGCACTTCCTGGTCCACCTGGGTGGGTGTCACGTGACTAGTCCTAGATAGGGAGTGTGAATGGAGGAGTATGGGTCACTTCTAGGCCAGAGCTCTGTCTCTCTGGTATGACAAACAGCCATGCCAAGGATGGTGGTGGCTCTGTTGAGCAGAGCCCTCAGGCAATCCATCATGGACACATAATGTGAGCAAAATACAAACCTTGTTTTAAGCTGCTGAGGGCTGATGGCTGTCATGGCATGCACTAGCCTATCCCAACTAATACATACAGTATGGTCATTTGCACACTGATTCACTCAAACGCTTTTTGCTGTGGTTCCAAACCCCACCTAGAGAAGAGAAAAAGCTCAGGCAGTGGTCCTGAAGATTCTGGTTCAATCCGTCTGGGATAGGGCCTGGACCTCTGCAGTTTTCTGGTGCTCCCCAGTGATTCTGATGCACTGGCAAGCCTGAGACCCCTGCATTACTATGGGCTTACTTGTGATGGTCACAGTGGGACATGGTCCCTACCCTTGAGGATCACATACACTGGAGAAGACCAGGTACAGAGATAGAAAAATGACATTCAGACAGGGAAAGCGAACTGAAATCTGTGAAATTAGGTGAGAATATACAGGAACTTTATGAACTATAAAGCTTTCCATGTGATAGAAAGTAGATGTGCATCCTGACAAAGCCATTCATCAACTGTGTGACCCAAGAGCAGTTGTACAGGCTCTCAGCCTACCATATATAATATCATTTGTCTCTCTCTTTTCCAGATATGAAAACTGAAGCTTAGAAAAGTTCTAAAACGTAGCCCACGGTCACACAGCTAGTACACGGCTGAACTAGAATTCAGACCCAGGTCCTTCTGAATCTAGAGTCCGAGGCCCTAGTGGGCTCACACGAGGCCCCTGCTTATCTCTCCAGCTTTAGCTCTTGTCATTCTCGGCCCATGCCATACTATTTCATACCTCTGCACTTTGACTTATGCTGGTCTGTCTTTCTTCCCTTCTCACTGCCTTGCCTCCAAACACTGGCCAAATCCTTGAACACTCAGTTTGATGGCCCCATCACTGGTGCTCTGACCATCTCCCACCACGTGGCCCTGCGCTTGCCAACTGGTGCCTCCACCATTAGATTGTATCCATGTGGAGGGCGGAGCCTTAGCTTCCTTTCTCTGGGTCATCTGACTAGTATCGTGAACACTTGTACTAAAGCATCAGCCACAGCCACCTGAATACTTAGCTCAGCAAAACCAAAACCCTACAGCTCATAAGACAAACCATTCCTGGTAGGTAGTGGGTATGGGAGGATGGGAAAGGTTGGTTAACAGATACAAAGTTACAGCTAGATGGGAGGAATAAGTCCTAGCGTTCTATAGCAACGTAGGTTGAATATGGTTAACTAATTTACCGAATCTTTTCAAAAAGCTGGAAGGGAGGATTTCGAATGTTCACAACACAAATGATAAATGTTTGAGGTGATAGATATGCTAATTACCCTGATTTGATCATTACACATTATATACATGTATCAAAATATTACTCTTTGTCCCATAAATTTGTACAATTATTACATGTCAACTAAAATAAAAGGAAAAAATATTACCTCAATAATAAAAGATACAAATAATAAAATATTTGTTAGATCTTAAAAAAAGAAAAAGACCCTTCCAACGAGACTACACAGAAAAATATTTAAGAAGCAGGCTCAGGGCTCTATCCAGCCTCTGCCGCTTTGTAGCTTTGTGACCACATATCTCTCTGAACCTCAATTTCTCAGATGTGAAATGGAACTAATGACAGCACCTAACTCACACAGTTGTTGGGAGAATTTAATGAACTATGATGTGTACAATCAACTTGTGCACATTGCCTGGCTCGTAAGGAAATTCTAGCTGCTTTCAGCATTGTTATTATCCTTGTCATCTTCTTCTTATTATTATTACTACTACGCAACATGCCCCTGTAGCTATCACTGTTAATATTATTACTCACCACATCCTCCCTCCCTTCCCGCCAACCCTAAGTGACTTTGCTAAACATTCCTTCCAAGAATGGATAGTATTCTCGGAATTCTCCAAATGAGTTCTTCATTGTCCCGTGATGGTTCGGTGCTCCAGCGGTGATTTAGCACCCCTGGTACCCCCGGGAAGCTGCCCAGTTGGCTCCTCAGGAAGTTTGTGGCTGCCAAGCCCATTCCATACAGGCTTCCTGGATATAGCTAAGAAAATACGGGCTGTCCTTAGGCTCCCTCTCCCACTGACTTGACAGCTCCCCACTCCAGGGTATTTTGGGTTCAGCCCTGGTCAGCCCAGGTCACTGTGAAGGTGGCCTCCACCCCTTGCTGTGGGAGTGGCAGGATCCCCGTCAAACAGGCCCGTGGGCTTCTGGAATTGTTGATAACACTAAACGGAATAATACCTGGAACAAGCTTATTTTCTTTCTTCCCAGGAGGAGCGCAAAGAGTCAGGCTTTTGAGTTTCGAATGATAAGTGCTCTATGTGCCATCAGAGTGAGCAACTCTCACCCTTCCTTACTTATCTTTCACATATCCAGAGTGTGGTGGGCAAAATTTGGGTTTTCAGCGAAGCATTCCTTGAGGTTTCATGCTGAACAACTCCGAGCTGTTATGAAAGGATGGAAAGACAAGAAAATTCCCCCACACCCAAAGTGTTACAAGAACAGCGAGCCTAAGAGAAAAACCAGACCTCGGGCAACAAAATAAAGGAAAATGTAAGCTTGGCTTTTCTGGTTGAAAAGATTCTGAAGATGCAGCCACGCAAGGTTTCCGCTAGTCTCCACTTTGAGGGGAAAATTCACAGGGTCTGTGAAAAGGGAAATAAGGATGGGAAGCCAGAAGGAAAGGGACCAGCATGTATGTTGGGGGGCAGCAGAAATCAACAAGGAGATGAAAAGGCAGCTGGCAAGAGCCAAGGTGCTTCCAGGAGCAAGGACAGTGGCCAAAGTAAGAGGGCCATGGGGTGAAAGTTTTCTCCAGAGGGCTGGAGCAGAAAACAGGCCAAAAAAAATTTATTTTTTTTTTTTCAGAACCATGTTGACACACAACTGCTCAAATAAATTTGTGTTCCCATCCCAACTGACTCATTTGGCTGGAACAATGAGCTTGCATTCCAGAGCCCGGGCTGACCCTCCTGTACCCCACTGCCGATAAAGTAGAAAGTGTGTATTTAGTGCTTTTTTGCACTAACAAGGACGGTGAAATCAGCTGGGTTCTCTTTTGTGTAGCTTCTGACAGCAATATCTAGCATTCGGTGTTGTGTTCTCAGGTCAGCCATTTCCAGGGGAGAAAGGATGAGGGGAGTAAAGAGAGGAGAACACTCTTTAAAAAAATCTATCCAGCTTTAAGCATCAGCCCTTTAATTAAAAAACAAAGTTACTAATAAGGAAAGGAAGGACATTAGAAGAAACCCTGTGGTCATGACTTGAAATCAGGAGTATTGGTATGAACTAAAGGTTTCTTAACATATAGACAGTGATA
This sequence comes from Daubentonia madagascariensis, assembly GCA_023783475.1. Taxonomy (NCBI): domain Eukaryota; kingdom Metazoa; phylum Chordata; class Mammalia; order Primates; family Daubentoniidae; genus Daubentonia; species Daubentonia madagascariensis. Next base: position 8,927,528 of record JAKFHU010002332.1, on the reverse strand, counting down.
GCTAGGTATATACAGATGTGTGTACATGCATGGGTTGGTATAAATAATATATTCCCAAGCTCTGGACACCGCGTGGACCTAGAGGCAATGATTCCCAGTAGCAATGAGCACACCTGCTACCCAGACCTTGGTTTCTAAACACCATTCTGCTATAAGAGGACCAGGGCTCCTTGGAGAGAAGTGGTTGCTTCAGGAGTTGGAACAGGAAAATTATAAAATGAGCCTGGAACATTTTGTCGTGCCAGAAAATAGGGAATTGCTCAAAAAAGGATGGGGGCTTATTGGAAGGATATAGGAGCCAAACCGAAAGCGCTCCCGACAGCCAAAGCTGGAACAATCTGAGCAAGAAAATAATGGTAGAATTGGATTATAAGTCAAAGAATAAAAAAATACCCATGGGTCCATATTGATAGGAAGGAAGGAAGTTAAAAAGAACTACAATTAATAAATGTAGAAGCAATGAGGGAAATTAAAAAATCACCATTAGAACACCATAGTAGTAATTGCCGCAGGCAAGATCCAGGGATGGAGGTTGAAATTTAAGTGAGCAAAAGTTTGAGGAGAGAGAAGATAGTCTCAAAGTATCTCACCAAAAAGATTTATTAATGACAAAGGGAAAAATAGTAACTTTATAGTGAAGAAACCAGACACCACATTAATCAAGCGATTGAGGTGAACATCGCTAGTAATAAATCCTACTGATATGTTCCTTGATATGGTTCAATGAGAAGGGCACTTCACCTCTGCAGTATTCTTCCCCCAAACCCATTGCCCCTGTCTAGTCATGAGAAAACTTCAGACAAACCCAAATGGAAGGACATTCTACAAAACACCTGACCAGTATTTTTCAAAAGTGTCAAAATCATAAAAGACAAAGAAAGACTGAGGAATTGTCACAGATTGGAAGAGACTAAGGAAATATGATGACTAAATGCAATATGGGATCCTGGACAGAAACAGAACATTAGAGGAAAAACTGGTGAAATCGAATACTATAGGTCAGTTAATAGTGTTGTACCCACTTTAACTTCTTAGTTTGTTTTGATCATTGTACTATAGAGATAAAGGACGCTAACATTAGGAGAAACTGGGTGACGGGTCTATGGGAATACTTTGTCGTTTTTACAACTTTTATGTAAGTGTGAATTTGTTTTGAGATAAGTTTTTTATTTTTTAAGTGAGGTGATGAAGTTACCTGTTTATTGCTGGTAGGTATTTTGAGGAGCCATGTGAACCTGGAAACCATCCATTCTAAAACTGGTATGAAAAGTAAGGCCCTCGGCTGGGCACAGCAGCTCACCCCTTTAACCCTAGCATTTTGGGAAGCTGAGGCAGGAGGATCACTTGAGCCCAGGAGTTCGAGACCAACCTGGGCAACATAGTGAGACATTGTCTCTACAAAAAATTAAAAAATTAGCCGGACACGGTGGCACCCGCCTGTAGTCCCAGCTACTCGGGAGGCTGAGGCTGGAGTAGCGCTGGAGTTCAAGGTTACAGTGAGCTGTGATGACACCATTGCGCCCCAGTCTGGGCAACAGAACGAGACCCTGTCTCTAAAATAAAAGAAGAAAAGGAAGAAGTAAGGACCTTCAGAGTTTCCATTCCTTGGGGGAGGATTTTGAGGGGGGAGCTTTATTCAACAACACATGCTCATTAAGTCTTGTGCTGGGTTCTGGGGAAATAAAGGCAAACATAAAGACATGGTTTCTGTCCTCAGAGAGCTTAATAGCTAGGGGAGGAAAACAGACCAAAAGAGGTACAAAAGAAAAATAAAAGTATTGTGAGCTGTGACAAACGCATGAAGGAAATCAATAAGGAGGTCAGGGAAAACATTCCTAAGGGGACGACTTTGAGGCTGAGACCTAAAGAATGAGAAGGAGCTAAACATGCCAAGAATGGGGGAAGGAGAACTCCAGGCAGAGGGAACAGCTTGTGCAAAGCCCTGAGTCAGGAAAGAGCTGGGCTTGTTTGAGGGGAAATGGCACAAATCACCATGAACACTAGGCCGTAAGTTGACTTAGAATAGAACCCTAAAACAGTATGGCGGTTTCGCAAAAAACTAAAAAGAGAGCTACCATATGATGCAGCAATCCCCCTACTGAATACTTATACAATGGAAAGGAAATTGGTACATCAAAGGGATATCTGAACTCCCATGTTTATTGCAGCACCATCCACAATAGCCAAGATACAGAACCAACCTAAGTGCCCACCAATGGACGAACAGATAAAGAAAATGTGGTACGTACACACGATGGAATACTATCCAGCCATAAAAAAGAATGAAATCATGTCATTTGCTGCAACAAGCATAGAACTGGAGGTCGTTATGTTAAGCGAAATAAGCCAGGCACAGAAAGACAAATATCACATGTTCTCACCCATATGTGGGAGCTAAAAAAATTGATCTCAGGCAAATAGAGAGTAGAATGATGGTTACCCGGGGCTGGGAAGGGTGGGGGTGGAGGGAAGAAGAGAGGTTGGTTAACGGGTACGAACATACAGTTAGGTAGAAGGAATAAGCTCTAGTGTTCGATAGAACAGTAGGGTGACAATAGTCAACAACAATATATTGTATATTTCAAAATAGCTAGCAGAGAAGATTTGGAATATTCCTAGCACAAAGAAATGATAAATGTTTGAGATGATGGGTATCCTAAACATCCCAATTTGGTCATTACTCATTGTAGGCGTGTATCAAAATATCACATGTGCCCCATAAATATGTACAATTATTATGCATCAATAACAAATTTATTTAAATGAAGAAAACCCTAAATCCGTATGTACACCACCACCACAACTACTACCACTACCAGATTTCATGCAGTCCTCCCAACAATCCTACCAGGTAGGGAAGGAATGAAAACAACCAGCAACCCCAATAGAGAACTCTCTCTAAATGTAATAACAACGTGGAGTGTAGCCACGCCAACATTCTAAGGTTGTGTGAGGGTGTGTGGCATACTCATCAGTGGGGAAATAAATCTCTCTGCTGCTCTTTTGCTCTTGCAAAACCTGATGTGAGAGGAAGCGATCAGATTCTTTCTGGATCCTCAGACCCTTGTAAAGTCTGCCAAACACGCAGGGTTGGTGTGTCTGTGTGAGTGTGTGTGTGTCTGTGAGTGTATGTGTGTCTATATGAGTGTGTCTGTATGTGTGTCTGTGTATGTTTGTATGTCTATGTGTGTGTGTATGTCTGTGTATGTGTGTCTGTATGTGTCTGTCTATGACTATGTGTCTGTGTGTGTTTGCATGTCTGTGTGTGTGTTTGTATGAGTGTGTTTAAGTGTGTGTATGTGCATGTGCCTGTGTGTATTTGTGAGTGTGAGTGTTTCTGTCCCTGAGTCTGTGTGCACTGTTGTGTCTGTCTATGCTTGAGTGTGTCTTTGTCTCTGTGTGCCTCTGTTTGTGAGTGTGTGTGTGTTTGTGTGTGTCTTTGTCTTTGAGTGTGTGTGTTGGAAATCACTGCAAGGGTCCAAATTCCTATGAGGGTGAAGACAAATAAATTGCCCTAAGAGTCAAGGGGAGAACAAGAAGTCAGCCAAGACAAGAGGAATCCCTAGGTGATGGTGAGAATGTAAGGTCCCAGGCATTCAATGGCATCTTTGCAAGGGCATTGGAATTTCCCCAGGGTCTGGAATGCAGATGGGGGTGGCAAGTCGAGTCAGTATCATCTAGAGACCTCAAAGGGCAGGGAAACCTGCCCCCATATGGCACCTGGCTTACCCTGTATCCTCTCCACTTTGTAGCTAAGAACAGAGGCCCACAGCTAGTGCGTTTATAAGACTGAAGAGATGCACTGGCCACTGAGCTAGCAGAGGCCTCTGGCTGGACTGGCCCTTGGTGGAAAATACTGAACCACAGTGAGAAAATCACTCCCCTTCCATTTGCTTTCAATCCTTCTGATGACAAAGTCTCTTGTGCCAGTCTGTCTTTAACACCTCTCTAACACTTGCTAATCTTTTTACAAAGAAAATACTTTCCCTTTGTTATCAATCAATGCCTACTAAGAGCATCACAACTCATGCATATGGACTGAAACATATTCTTTCCTGGATACATGATGGCACAACAATAGTGGAACACCCCCATGAGATAATTCCAGTATGATCCTTGAGTTAATTTGGCTGTCTTACCTACATAAATATATAGCATGGAAGAGGAAGATATTGTTTTTCAAATTGGTAGGCATTTTAATTTTTGTTAATTATTTTGGGAGCTAACTATGAAGTGTTCAACTCATTAGAAACCATTTAATATCTGAAGCTGTCCTGAGCTCTTAAAAAATTTGAGAGTATTGTGATATTAAAGGTAAATTCAGGGGAGTTTTTGTTTGCTTGCTTGCTTGCTTTTAATTGTTATTTTGCAAAAATTCAATACTACAGAAAAAGTTGCAAGAACTGTAAAATAAACTCTTGTATATACTTTATCTAGATTTGACAACTGTTTATATTTTTTGCCACATTTGTTTTTCTCTTTGTGTGTGTGTCTCTCTGTCTGTGTATATATATATGTATAAAAGTGTGTGTATATGTATATACATATGAATGCAGCATATACACACACTTTTTTAAAAAAGCATTTGAAAATAAGTTGCCAATATTATGATCTTTAATTCCTAAACACTTCATGTACCTCCTAAGAACAAGGACATTCCCTTACACAACCACAGTGTAGTTACCAGATTCAGAAAATTTAATGTCAATAAATATGCCATTAACTAATAGACAATCTGTCAAAGTTTGCCAATTGTCCCAATAAAGTTATTTCAGTAATTTTAGTTTTTTCTGATCCAGGAGCCAATCCAGAATCACACTGCATGGATCTGTCATTTCTATTCACTCTCATTTAATTGGAACTGTTCCTCAGTCTTTCATGACATTGACTAAACTCCCCTTTTTAACAAATAGAAAGTAAGTTTCAGGCTCAGAGCTTCAAACTAGTAACAATATTCAGCTAGAAATGTAATCGATTTTTGTTTTCTGAGTATTTGTCTTCCGATTATCTTCTATTTATGGCAAGTGATATTGGCTTTTTACTTAGGTGAGTGATATATAGTTCTTTAATTTTGTTTTCACTTAAAAAGTGAATTAATTTAAAGGAAAATACTAAGAAATAATAAGACAGGCATGTAGATCTAGTCAAGTTTTCTCAACCTCAGCACTATTGGCACTTGGGACCAGATAATTCTGTGTTGTGGGGCTGTCCTGTGCATTGTAGGATGTTTAGCAGCATCCCTGGCCTCTACCCACTAGATGCCAGTAGCATCCCCTGTACTCTCTACCTCTGGGTGAGACAACCAGCCATGTCTCCAGACATTGCCAAATGTCCCTGGGAGGCAAACTCACCTGGTTAAGAGCCACCGATCTAGCCAAAAACCATGAGAGTGGAGTATGAGTGACAGGAGTTTGGGAACCTTGGTGTAGAGTATCTGTCCAGTTTGGCTCAAGCAATGTTTGTCAAGTGCTGCCACATGCCTGGCCCTGCACTGGGACCCGGGGAGACAGTTGATCAGGATGTAGTCCAGCTCTTCAGGAGTGGCATTGAAATAAAAAAGGGGCAGGGGATGTCCAAGAGGCAGAAAAAAATAGGAGCTGGGAAAAGCTATACCACCACCTAGACTTACTTCTCAACCTCATGACTCTCACAAAAGCTCTTCTGCCCCCATCATTCTTTTTAAGACATGAATCAGATTATGTGATTCCCCTGATTAAAAGCCACCCGTAACTTCCCACCCCACTTAGAATAAGATCCAAACTCCTCATGGGACCTAAAAGATCCTGCACAATCTGGCTTCTGTCTTCCTCTGTGGCCTGAATTTTCCTCTCTGTCCATTGCTTCCAGGCCCCAGCCACCCTGGACTTCTCTCTCTCCCAAGGTCTCACCACACTTGTTTCCAAATGAGGGTGTTGGCACTGTGTTGTCCTCTGTGTGGAATTCTCTGTCTCAGCTCTTTGCGGGGCTGGATCCTGGTCATTAGGTCTCTGTTCAAATGTCACCTCCCCTGAACACCTTATATATAGGAGCCCTCCATCCCATCATCCTGTTTGATTTCTTCCATTGCACTTTCTGTGGCAGACATTGTTGGTCAGCTGATGTGACCTCCACTGTCAGGGCCCTTCTCCTTAGTGACCACCGAGGCAGAGGTGACCATCTGACCCACATCTGGCCCAGGAGAGATGCAGTAATCTTCTGGCACTGCCTGATACAGCCTCTGCTCCCTCCCCTTCTTCACTATCCTGCTGAATTACAGGGGTGATGACTAGAGCTGCCCCATCCATGACTGTGCAGGACAGACCATGTGCATGTCAGATCCTTGAGCCATAGAACCAGCATCAGCAGCCTCTCACCTTCTGCTCCAGGGAGAAAAATAAACCCCCAGGGTTTAAGCTATTGTAATCAGGTTGTCTGGTACTTGCAGCCAAAAGCATCCCTAATTAAAACCCTATGTGAAATTGCTGTGTGAATTTAGCTGCTTGCTTTTTTGCCCATATCCCTCCAGTGGAGACTCTATGCACCATGAGACAGGAAGTTGCGTCCGTCTTGTTCACTACTACATCTTCAGCCCCTAGGCACAGGGCCTGACTCATGATAGAGTTCAATAACTCTAAACCCGTCTGTTCTCTAGTTCCATCACACACAAAATAGGGATTGTCACAACACCTTGACAGATTGTAAGGATTAAATGCGTCAATATGTGTTTAGCACTTAGAGCCGTGCCTGGCACATAATCATTGCTCAAAGGATTGCTATTATTTATTGACTTAAGGAGCTAATTAATTTATAGAAGAAAGAATTCCTTCCCTGTGTGCTTTTGCAGTGGTGTCCTCTGGCTTCTTCCTTCTCTTCAAATCAAAGCTGTGTTTACTTGGTGCTGACAAGTCAGGCTATTGATTAAGAAACATGACCATGGCAGTTGGAAGAAATTCACACCGTTTACAGTGAGCTGCTGGATTAGCACCTTTAGGGGAGGGAAAAGGGGCCAGACACTGACACACAAAAGGGTAGGGTGCATAAAGCCTGGCATATTCCAAAGCGCAAGCCAAGAAATGCTGGAAATGAAATCTAATACGAGGTTTTGCTGTTGTGTGCCGTGGGAAGAAGAACAGAGCAGCACATTGCAACTGGTGCTCAACGGAAGCCACTCAGAGGTCAACTGGAGGTTATAAGGACGTAGATTCAACATGTGTGGTAGGGGGTGGGCTACAGCCCCTAGGGTCAAAGAGGTTCATTCATTCACTCTACAAAATATTCATTAAGCACCTACTGTGTGCCAGGTAGAGAGGGAATTGGCAGAAAAACAGTAAGTACTGCCCTGAATGAAGTGATTACAACTGGGTGATTCCAAGGGACCCCACAGTCTTTCTTCTCTAATTGCCCTGCAATCAAGTAGATGCTGGCCCAAAATTTCAGATCCCACATGACTTATTTTATGACCAATACTACTACTCCTAACTAACATTTTCCGGTACTTAACCCTGTAGTAAGCGCTATGCTGAGACCACTCTACCAACCATGGCCAACATCACTCTCTAGGAGCTTACTCAACATCCATTTCCCTCTTGTTTTTTTTTTGAGACAGAGTCTCGCTCTGTTGCCCGGGCTAGAGTGCTGTGGTGTCAGCCAAGCTCACTGCAACCTCAAACTCCTGGGCTCAAGGGATCCTCCTGCCTCAGCCTCCTGAGTAGCTGGGACTACAGGCACGTGCCACCACACACGGCTAATTTTTTTCTGTTTTTAGTAGAGAAGAGGTCTCGCTCTTGCTCAGGCTGGTCTTGAACTCCTGAGCTTGAGCAATCCTCCCACCTCGGCCTCCCAGAGTGCTAGGATTACAGGCATGAGCCACTGTACCCAGCCTCCCTCTTCTTTTTTACTAACAAAAAAATCACTTTTATTCAGGGTGGCATCAAAGAACACAGGCACCCAAATCTGATTATTAGCATCCAAACACACACACTAATTGACACAGAAGCATTATTTCATTTATTTCTCACAAGTGAAGTGGAGGTCAATGCCATCCCCATTTTACAGGTGAACAAACTGAGGTTCAGAGAATATAAATTGCCAAAGGTCAAACAGCTTCTAGCTGGTGAAGGTAGAAGGTGAGTCTAAGCAATTTGGTTCCAGAACCCATATTCTTTCTATTCTTTTGGTCTATCTCCATTTGCACAGGTAGCACATATATAACTTTTCTCATTTAACCCTCCCAAGAACCTGGGCAGGTAGTGTAACAGGTAAGGTTTTTAAATACCTGCCTATATATGTTCTCCATTCAGTCAGCTGGCTTCCTTCCTCGAATCATCTCGCTGCCCACTTTTAAAACTAACCTCCTCCAGCCCAGTTGAGTGGAGAGCGTAGAAGAAGCAGCAGAGAGAGGCAGGGAAGCAGGCAGCTGTGTCAGGATGTCTGTCTAGGCAGAACTCCCAGGAGGAGATTGTTAGATAGGGTGTGGAGAAAGCCAAAAACAGAGAAGCTTTTGCATCATTTCCCATGTGGGATTCCGGGGAGAGACAGCATTAAAATAAAACCAGCAAACAATATGGTTAGGCAGAGGGAGGGCTCAAATTTTGCATCCAGAAGGTTCCAGAATGTTCTGAGTGCCCTGAGAAGGGATAATACAGAAGAAGCTGATGGTGGCAGTGACACTAAGGAGAGTCACTGGGGGAAGGATGAGGTAGCCCTGAGACTGAGAGCTACAAGATGACCAGAGATGACTAGGGGCAAAATAGGCATGGCAGTCAGACCTCAGAGAGAAATTCGGAACTAGAATGAGCTGAGGCAGGGCCGGTCAGCTGGGAGATGCCTTGAGTGGACTGAGTTGACCACCAACTGTCCAGGAGCCCACCAGCTGTAGACTCAACAACTGTGGACTGTAGGGACAGAGTGGGCGGCAAGGGACTTCATTGTCACCAAGGCTGGCAAGGGCTTGCAGAGCAGTATCCTGACGTTTTGGGTTCCCTTCCACATACCCCCAACTCCACTTGGTGAGACAGAGGAGAGGAAGGAACTCTGAAACGACAGAGTCTTTAGTTGTAAGGGCCTCTTAAACCAAGAGGACGTGGAGATACCATTCATTACCAAATTCTAGTTCCTTTCAACCCGACCGATGGTCACCTCGTGGGCAAAGCTTGGGAGGAAGATCAGGATAGTAACGTAACATCCAGAAGCTACCCTTGCTTCACATACCTGAGCTGCAGAGCGTGCTAACGTCTAGTCCTGCTATAATTGGTACCTACTTCCTCCAGACTCTTCAGACAAGCAAACTGGAAGACACCATGGAGTTGACACACCTTCCCTGAGCCTCAATTTCCAATTGCTTCTAAATGGGAATAATCAAGGCCACCTCCCAGGATTATGAGGACAAAGTGAGGATCAGAGCCATGAAGGAGTGTGACAAAGCTCACGTGCTAGGCACGGGACCTCAAGACTCACCCTGCCTTCCATCCTGCTGTCTTCCCATGGATGCTGTCATGAGAGATGCCTGGAGCCAGCCAGGACCTGGACGGCAGCTCAGTGACAGCAAAGGGACAGACATGCCTCGTTTTAACACCGGTATAGAACCTGGACCTGATTTCCCAGCATTAGGCTCATCTTGTCACCAGTTGGTGTTTAGTAACTCTTAGTAGATCGACTAAATGAGTGAATGAGTGAATGAACAAATGACAAGGCCTTTGCTGGGGACTGTGGGAGTCATGGCCACCAACGGTGTCATGTGAGGCTCTGGCATGCTTTTGGTGGGATCACCTAAATAGCAGAGGGAGTCATTTTTCAGTCTCACAAGTCTTACAGTGCAGATGTCACCTCCTCCAGGAAGACTTCCCTGATACTCCCAGTCTGGTTAGGTGCCTACTCTGCGCTCTTCCTCAGCGCTATATAGCCTAGTCTGTTCACTGCGGTTCTCTCACTTGACGGTGAGTACTCAGAGACAAGGTTTTGTCTCATTTCATCTCCCCATGTCCCTAGCACAGGATCTGGCCCAAGGTGGGCATTCTGGAAACAATATGAACCATTTATTGAATGCATGCTGGGTACCTGGTGCCGAGCTAAGTGCTTTAGCTACCAATGTTCAGGGTGGCCTTATCACGCCATTGGACAGGTAAGAAAGCTGAGACCCAGAGGAGCTAAGAAGCCTGATGTTTCTTCCTTATTTCTGCCTCCTTCTTTGCCAGACTGCCTGGCCCAAATTCTTGAGGCTTGGGAACAGTATAAAGCTCAGGGCGATGGGGCAGTCTGGCTGGGTGGGTGGGTGGGTAGGAAGATGGAACAATGGAGGGAGAGCACATGTTAGTGGTTGGCATCCATGCCACATGCCAGACAGTGCATTTTCCGTCACAGGACCACAGCACCGAGACCACCCGAGGAGAAATGCCTCGTGGCCTCTGAACCGGGAGTGTTAACCATGCGGTCTGCAGGCACCATCTGTTAACTGATTTGGAACAAATGGGTGCTTGAGAGGTTGTGCTGTTAGGTGCATGATGCTTCTGGCAGAAAGAATTGGGAAAACAAAACCAAAAAACTCCTCAAAATCCCAGCAACATATGTGGAAGTACGCAGAGGTAAGCTGACATGAGATGTAGACTGTAACACAAAAATATCAGCGCCCACAACCAAGAGGGAGGAAAAGTCCGATGCCCTGTTGCACATCCAATTTTAAAAATAAAATAGGGCTGCAATTTTGCTTTTCCAGAGTGCCCCGCACAGACTCCAGAAGTCTCCCAGGGGATGTTCCTTTATAGACCTTTCCTGCCCGAGCTCCGGGCTACCGGTAAATCTGACCCTCTCCTCGGCCAGGGGCCCTCAAGAGCTTGGAGACACACCGGAGCAAACAACTTCGCAAAAACAATCTGTCTCATAAACAAAGCTAGTGGAAAGCGTCCAGCCCCACACAATGGAGCTAATCTTCTGGGCACACATTTCCCGTCCGGGGTATTAGCATGGACACCGCTTCCTTCTAGGTGGAGGTAAAGGCAGCTTGACCTGTGGGTCCAAGAACAACAATGCTTGGTAGATTCCCCACTTGTCTGAAGTGTAACAAGCAGGAATTCAGAAGCAAGAAGCTGCTTTCCCCCTCTCCTTTCTTAAAGAAGCACTACAAGTTTAAAGGCAGGGAAACATACTGGGAAGGATGTGGCTTTACGGACCACACAACCCTGAGTTCTGATTTAGCTTCTCCACTGACTAGCCCTGTGCTTTGGGACAACTGGTTTAACTTCCCAGAATCATTACTTCCCCATGGTTCAAGGGGGATTGTGTACAGATGCCCAATCCCACATGTACTCATCGTGGTGTAAAATTAAAATGAATGGCCACTATCAAAGAAAATAAAAACCCCAGATAATAATAATAAGCGTTGGTGAGGATGTGGAGAAACTGGGACCCTTGTACACTGCTGATGGGAATGTCAAATGGTGAAGGACAGTATGGAGCTTTCTCAAAAAATTAAAAACAGAATTACCACATGATCCAGGAATCCCACTTCTGGATATATATCCCAAAGAACTGAAAGAAATGTATATACCCATATTTATAGCAGCATTTTCACAATAGCTAACAGGCAGAAACAACCTAAATGTCTGTCTATGGATAAATGAGTGAAGAACATGTTGTATATATGTACAATGGAATATTATTCAGCATCAAAAAAGAAGGAAATCCTATCACATGTTACGATATGGATGAACCTGGAGGACATTATGCCACGTGAAATAAGCCAGACACAAAAAGACAAATGCTGCATGATTCTACTTAGATGAGGTGTTGAAAGTAGTCAAACTCATAGAATGGAAAGAATTGTGGTTGCCAAGGGCTGGGGGGAGGAGGAAATGGAGAATTGTGATTCAATGGGTATAGAGTTTCAGTTTTGCAAGATGAAAAAGTTCTAGAGATCTGTTGGACAACAATGTGAATATGGTTAACAACACTGAACTCGACATTTAAAAACAGTTAAGTTGGTAAATTTCATGTTATGTGCTCTTACCGCAATTTTAAAAAATTAAAATGTTGAGATACCGTTTCTTTACCCATCATATTGGCAAAACTTAAAATGTCCAGCAATATAAAGAGTTAGTAATGTTGTGGAGAAATGGAAACAGTCCTATTTTGTGGATGGAAGTATAAATCAGTATAACTATTCTAAAGGGCAATTGGCCCCATCTATCAAAACATAAAATACACATATTCTATAACCCAGCAATTTCTCTTCTACTTATTTATCCTAGCACATGTATAAGGATGTTTAGGCATCATTGCTATAAAAGCAAAAAGTTGGAAACAATCTAATGGCCATTAGATAGCATATCTAATAGCATATACTTATATAATTTAAGGCAATAAAACAGATCTGTTTATATCCACACAGATAGATCTCAAAAACATATTACTGAGTGAAAAAAAATGAGGTTATACAATAATATATATGGCATATCGCTCATTAAATTAAAGGATCACAAAATGCTAATGTATATTTTCTGTGTATACAAATATAGATAAGGTAACCAGAAAAATAGTTAATCAGAAAATAAAACCCTTTGATCCTACTGCTGGTGACTAAACAAAACAGAAAAACCCTTATTAATTTCCAGTGTTCCAGTCTCTGAGATGGTCCTCAGTGGTCCTTGCCTCCTGGTGTTCATATCCTTGTGTTCCCTCCCACAATGACTAGGGCTGGCCTGGGCTCTTTTCATTCCACAGTCTGCCGGTAGGATGCTATGAAATTGATGGTACGTAACTTCCAAGGCCAGGATATAAATCACATCACGCCTCTTCCTTGCTCTCTTGCTGTCTCCATTGCTCATTCTGCAGGAAACCAGCCATGTTGTGAGGATGCTCAAGCAGCCTGATGAAGAGGCCCATATGACAAGGAACTGAGGGTTCCCACCAACAGCCAGCACCAACTTGAGTCACCTTAGAGGTCCTTCCACTCATCCCCGTCAAGCCTTTGAATGACTGCAACCTCGTGAAAGACCATGAACCAGAACAACCCAACTAAGCTGCTTCTGAGTTTCTGACCCATAGAAACTGTGGTATAACAAATGTATATTGTTTGAAGCCACTAAGTTTGAGGGTAATCTGTTTCACAACAGTAAGTAACTTATACAGATGTGGTTGCCTGCTAAGGCTCTGTGCCTGAGGCCTACTCACCATTTGCTTTGGCAGGTGTCAGAAAGGTATTAAAGGCACATTAGTACTAAATTGAACACTTTCTTCTTCAAGTAATTGAAAGGATTGATTGTTTTTTAAGAACCGTTTCTGTGTTTAACATGAAGTCAATCCCACCAGTAGCAGGAGCCCATACTTTGGGAAATACAGGCTGAATTGTGTCCCCCCCAAATTCATATGCTGAAGCCCTAACACCCAGCACCTCAGAAGGTGAGTGTATTTGGAGATAGAGTCTTTCAAGAGGTAGTTAAGGTAAAATGAGGTCTTTAGGGTGGACTCTCATCCAGTATGACTTGTGTCTCTATAGGAAGAGGAAATTAGAACACTAACACACACAGAGGGAAGATCACATGAAGACACAGGGAGAAGACGGCCATCTACAAGCCCAGGAGAGAGGCTTCAGAAGAAATCAACCCTGCCAACTCCTTGGTCTCACACTTCCAGCCTCCAGAACTGTGGGAAAATAAATTTCTGTTGTCTAAGCCAGCTTGTCTGTGGTCCTTTGTTACAGCAGCCCTAGCAAACTAATAACACACTTGCTTTGCAAATAATGACCTTAGGTCCAAAGGTAGAAGTGACTTGGCGGTTACAGAAAGAATGCAAAGCAGAACAGCAGTGAGAACCCATATCTCCCAACTGCAGCTCAGTGGTTTTTCCAATAAGCGAGATCAAGGCTCCACAGGTGGAGAAGAATTCTCAGTAAATGCTCGTTGACATCGGTTGAGCTCCACATTCTGTGCTGAAGATGGCCCGTGAGCGGCCTCTGCCCTTGGCCTCCACGCCTCCTCTACCTCATGCACTGCGGCTTCTATTTAAGCATCATCCCCAGTTTGACTTTCTCTTTCTGGCTTTACCTCTCAATGGAAGAGCAGCCAGTTCAGGGAACTGGGCAGTTTTCCAGGAAGCAGTCACCATAAGCCATCAGAGTGCCTCATATGGAGGTGGTGGCCAGAAGCCCATGAACTTTCAAAACTCACAAAGGTATACAAAGAGTGAAAAAGGTCTCACCTCTATGTAAAGAGAAACTCTCAAAGGAAGATACCCCTCCCCCATACAAAAATCTCCAGCCCTAACCCGCATGTCCGGCCACCTCTGGACAGCTCCATCTGGGTGTCTCTTCAACACCGAAAACCTGACAAGCTCAAAACAATCAGCTTCCTTCCAACACATCCGCCTACCAAACTCCTGATTTCATTTAATGTCATTGCCATGACAATAACAGTTATCTACCGCCTATTGTGCACCAGCAATATGCCAGGTGCTTTACAGGAATCGCCAATCAATCAAACTCAATCACACAAACTGACGATTATTATAGCCCTTCTACAGATGAGGACGCCCAGGCTTCCAACCACGACATGGTCACACATCTCGAAAGTGGCAGAGTTGGGACACAAACTCAAGCCTGCCTGACTCTAAAGGAAACCAGTGGCCCACCAGGCACATCTGGTCTGCAGATGGGTTTTGTTTGGCCTCAACAATGGTTTTTTGTTGCTTTTTTAAAAAAAAAATAGTAATGAGAGGCTAACATTAAAAAGTCAGGGCATTTCACATCAAAAGCCAGATTTCTGGAGTCTCCAGAAAAAAACTGAGATGATCTGGCAGTGTAAACTTGACAAGCTAATTAACTTCTTGGGACTCAGTAGGGATAATAAGGGGACAGCTGCTACTCAGCTCTAGAGAGTGTTTGGGGGTTCAGTGGGGGCTGGCCCAGGGCAGCAGATGATGGTAGTAATGACTCTTGTTTCCTGCACACCCATGATGAGCGGGAAGAGTGTACAGTGGAGCTGGGATCCTGTCCCAGGCCAGATTCCAAAACACCAGACTTATGCAACCCCTGGACAGTGATAGACTTAGGTAGTACAGGTCCTAGCTATGTATATGCAGGTTGCAAAGAATCACCATAAAAATAAAATAATAACACACACATATATACCTTTGGCCCTAGCAATTTCACTCTGAGACACTAATCCAAAGATATGTACACATGAATGCAGAAATCACATGTGTATGAGGCAATTCACCACAGCCTAGTAATGACACAAGATTGGATGCTACTCAAATACACTTAGTCCCATGTGTTGTCCAGACACTCTTCTGTGGCAGACATGGTTGGTAGAGCATGGACTCTGAGGCCAGATCTCAGATCTGACTAGTTGACAGATCCCAATTAGTAAGAACTAGTTGTGTGGCTTTGGGCACATCATGACAGAGCCTCAGTTTTCTCATCAGGAAAGTTAGTAAGCATGATCTGAGCTTCTTAGTATTAGTTTTCTTATAAGTATGAGCATTATTACTACTACTCTACATCTATTAAAAGGGAAGATGTGGCTCTGCATTTTGCATGAAGGCCATATAAATTGCCTATTCAATAAATAGCTAAATTTCTGAGAGAAAATGGCAGGGAGGGGCTGTGGTGCAGGCCAGTTGGAATAAAAGCAGATTTGGGGTCAGAAGATTTATACCTGGCCATCTGCTACCCACTGGCTGTGTGCTCCTATAGTCACACAACACCTCTGCACCTCAGTCCCCTGGTTTGTGGGAAGGGGAAGATCTCACTGCAGTGCATTCTCTGCAGGGTCAAGTTTGGTGCAGGGGCTACATTTGTTTAGGGTGTAATTGAGCAACTTTGGTGGTTTCAGCTACTCGTGGGTTTAGGGGAATACATCCTGGATTAAAGCCACCTCAGAGGCAAAATCTCCAAAGGCTCGAGGCCAGGTACTTCCTGACCATACTTCTGTCTCCACGTGGTGGAGGAAGACATACCCTCTCTGGAACCAAAGGCAGGGTCGACCCAGCTGAGAGACTGTGGAGGAGGTCAGGGCCCAGGGAGCCAAAGAGAAGTCGGGGCTGCAGGCCTAGGGCGGTGGGGCCTTCCCTCCTACTTGCCAAAACAGGCCTGTTAGGGGTTCAGTTGTGTCCCCCTAAAAGGGTGAAGTCCTAACTCCCAGTACCTGTGAATGTACCTTATTTGGAAATAGGGTCTTTGCCGATGATCAGGTTGAGTTGAGGTCAAACTTGATCAGAGTAGGCCCCAATCCAATAAGACTGGGGTCCTGATAAAAAGGGGAAATTTGGACACAGAGACAAAGGGAAGACACAGTGAAAACACAGGGAGAAGACGGCCACCTACAATCCAAGGAATGCCTAAGGCTACCAGAAGCTATGAGAGAGGCATGGGGCAGATTCTCCCTGACAGATCTCGGAAGGAACTGAAACCCTGCTGACACCTTGATTTTGAACATCTGGCCTCCAGAAGAGTGAGACAATAAATCTCTGTTGTTTAAGTCACTCGATTGGTGGCACTTTGTAACAGCAGCCCTAGCAAACTAATTCAAGGCCCCAAAAGCAGCAGCAAGGCCCAGGGCCTGGGCTCTCTCTGCCCAGGGCCCCTTGCAGGTCACGGCTAGGAGAGGGGTGGGAGAGGACCACCTGCTGGTGCCAAGACAGACCTCAGCTCATGGCCACATGACAGGGAGGAGGTACGTGAGGCACCTTCCCTTTACCCCATCAATCCCCCCCTTCAAGTGGTAGATTTCCCTTTTTGAACCACCTCATACTCACAACATGGTTTCTGATGCACAAATCTTGGCTTGATGGGACCCCTAAGATTTGTGCATACACCCATAAAAAGGAAAACTACAAAAAAAAAATAAACTGTTCCCTTATATAGTCACAACAGTTCTGAGACCGAATATGCGGGTTTTCTACACCAAGCGATTCTCCAAATCTCTGCAAACACCAACTGGGTGTCTTACAATTTAATTAAATTCTGGCACTAGCTACCTGGGGTTTGCACAGATCCCACAGATTAAGGGCTCAGTTCCACAAGACTGTCCCCGCTTCAGATGCCAATCGCAAGTAGTGGCTCCCCAGGTGACATACAGCTTCTGTGTCACAGATTGGAGGTTCCCATGATGCCCTCTTCAGATTCACTAATTTGCTAGGACAGCTCTCAAAATCTCAAGGGACCATTTACTTATATGTTTACTGGTTTATTATAAAGGATACAAATTAGAAACAGTTCAACGGAAGAGATGCACGGGGCAAGGTGCAAGGAGGAGTGTGTAGCTTCTGTGTCCTCTCTGGGCACATCACCCTCCCAGCAGCTTGATGTTTTCGCTAACCCAGAAGCTCTCCAAATCCCTGTGCTTGGGGTTTTTGTGGAGGCTTCATTACATAGGCATGACTGATCAAATCATTGGCCGTTAATAATTAACTCAACCTCCAGCCCTTCTCCCCTCCTCTGAGGTCCCCCACGGGTAGGGCTGAGAGGTCCAGCCCTCTAATCACGTGGTTGGCTCCCCTGGCAACCAGGCCCCATCCTAAAGCTATGCAGGGGTTTTTCAAAAGTCACCTCATTAGCACGAACTCAGGTGTGGTTGAAAGGAGCTTGTTATGAATAACACCTTTATCACTCTGGAGCTATTTCAGGCACTGGGGACAAAAACCCAAATATTATACCAAATCATGCTCCTTTTACTCTGTTTTTTTTGTTTGTTTGTTTTTGAGACAGGGTCTCACTCTGTCACCCAGGCTAGAGTGCGGTGGCGTCATCATAGCTCACTGCAGCCTCAAACCCCTGGGCTGAAGCGATCCTCCTGCCTCAGCCTCCCAAGTAGCTGGGACTACAGGCGCACACCACCACACCCGGCTAATTTTTCTATTTTTTTGTAGAGGTGGAGTCTCCCTATGTTGCCCAGACTTGTCTCAAACTCCTGGCCTCAAGCGATCCTCCTGCCTCGGCCTCCCAGAGTGCTAGGATTACAGGCGTGAGCCACCGTGCCTGGCCATCCTTTCACTCTTATCACTTAGGAAAGTACATGTGGTTTTAGGAGCTCTGGCCAGCAGCTGGGACAAAGACCAAAATAAACACTCCTATTAAATCTCAATGTCACACCCACTTACCTGTGGTCCTATTACCTAACATTTTCTGCTTACTAAAAGAACAAACACTTCCTTTAAATTCATCTTAAATAAAAATATTCATTTAATCATGGATCTGATTGCTAGTTATTTTTCTAGCACATATTAAGATATATAACTGTTAAAATGATAAATGTTTTTCCATGTACCAAAGTTTGGGAAACATTGACCTAATCTAATCTCATCCTTTCTTCCTTTTATTTCTTTTCCTAGATGACTAAGGAGAGGTCCCAGGCTACATGAGCCTTGTCTGCAGTTTTCAGGTACCAGGATGTAGATCAAAGGCTTGCCCTTGGCTCTGTCCTCACAAGACAGTCCCTTATACCCTGGACGTTTCTTAATGTACAGGTTTCTCGGTTGGGGGCTACTGGCCTTTGGAGCTGGACAATTCTTTGTGTAAGTCTAGCCTGTGCATCACACATTTCCCATCCTTGGCCCCCTCCCATTATACACCAGCTTTGTGCCTCAGTCATCGTGACAACCAAAGCCCCCAACACCAATTTCAAAGCCCTTAATTGAGAACAACTTCTAGGGAGTCTCCTGGTCAAAAGGATCCGGTTCCTGGTCCCACCTCCAGGATTCTTGCTAAGTTTTACTGATAAACCAACACATGCTGCACACCATGATGTAACCTGAGGTATCAGCTGGCATCCCCAGTGGCTCTGGGGTCTCCACCAGGAGTGGTGAAAGCACAGACGCAAGATCCAGGCTTCTGATTTGATTGGCTCTGCCACCACCTTGGGTGAGTTACTCAACGAGTCTGGGCCTCTGTTTCCCCTTCTGTAAAGTGAGGTTGGACTAGCACCTGCCTCAAGAGACTCTCGGGAGGATGAAATGAGTTAACACATACAGAGCATCTGAATGGCGTCTGGCACACAGTAAGCAATTCGGGTCAACTTGAAACATTACCCACACACTTTCCTTGTCTCCCACGTTCAGCCATGTACCTTGCATGTCTTATTTCAACCTCAAAACAGTCCTGAGGTTCAGATTATGATTCCATTCGCAGGTGATGGGATGGAGCCATGGAGAAGAGGTCTCTGCAGCTTTGGCACCCACAGCAAGGGAATGGCAGAGCCAGGGCTTGAACCCAGTTATATCTGACTCTGCGGCAGCATGGTCAGAGGGCGGAGAGGACATGCAGAGCTGGGAGTTCATAGGACAGGTTTCAGGGGCTGCTTTGCTCCTGCCTGTGCAGCCAGTATGGGCCTCAGTTTCCTTGTCAGAAAATAGGGGCTCTGGACTGAATGCTTCCTGAGGCTCCTGCTGACTTCTGCAGCACCTGGAAAACTGGGCCAGAGGGGAAGTCAGTTGCAGGCCCTGCAGAGGCAGCAGAGGCCTGCCCTCCTGGACACCGTGCTCCCCTCCTCACTGTGCCCGCCAAGGCGGCCTGCTGACTGATCACAGCCAGCTTTCACTCCTCCCCCATCCATGCCCAGCATCCACCCGACTCTCAGGGCATCTGAGGACACGGAGGATGTTATCTCAGCCCCGACAAAGCCATTCAGCCCAGCATGCTGGGGCCCAGTTTCCAGGGAATGAGTCTGGTGCGGCTGCAGGTAACCCAGATAGCTACTCTCTGTGCCGTCCCCAGAGGATGCTGCCCATGAGAACTGCTGTGCCCAGGGCATGACACACACAGGTGGTTGCCTCGGCTCTGCTTTGGGAGCTGTACAGTGATTCTGGGAGACAGCCACAGCAGGTGGAGGAGGAGGCAGCTCCAACAGCTCCAAATACCTGCAAATTCTGTAATGTCATTCTCTCCATGTGCATACAAGCAGTGATGACAAAGACAATGATGATGGTCAATAACAATTATCCCTGCCATTTACTGAGCACCCACGAGGTGCTGGCATGATACTAAGGGCTTTCCATATAGTATTTGTTTTAAATATTTAACACTCACACAGTCCTGTGAGTTGAGGGTCTTTGTCCCCGTTTTAGAGTGGAGAAGGTGAGATTCTAAAACCTTGAATAAGGTGCCCAAAAGCTGATAAAGAGCGGAGCTGGGATTCGAAGCCAGGCAGCCTGCCTCACCACCAGTAAAGACATGTGGCCAGCCGTGCCAGAGCCCTGGCCATGTCCTGCCTCACTGGCTGTCCTCGAAGGACGTCCACATCCCTTTGAGATTGCCCTGGATGCTCGCTTGAGCCTTCTTCCAGCTGGACACGAAGGAGAAGTCAGCGGGAAGAACAAACCCATCCAGAATGCTGGGGCCGACTCTCTCCATCGGCGCCTGATGCACATTACAGAGAGTGAGGTGAACCTGCCCAGCCCTGAGCCCTTGACCTAAACGATCTCACTATTCACACAAGCTAAGAGGATTCCCAATTTATAGATGGAAACACTGAGGTTCCATGAGGTGAATGACTTCTTCCAAGATCACACAACTAGGAAGCTGCAGTTGGGATTCAAACCCAGACCAGAGAGGCTCCCAAAGGGGCAGTAAAATTCAGAGTTGTGGGGAGGCAGCTCAAAGCAGCTCTTGGCCCGAGCTTGCGGATGGGGGAGCTTGTCCAGGAGAAGGGGCTTCATCTCCCCAGGGCCATCTGCCCAATGGAATGGCCAGAACGGAACCCTGGGAAGATCCTGCCCCCTCCCAGGCCTGGGCCAGCGCTGGCGCCTGCCACCCGCTGCCCACCTGCTTGTCACTCTTCCGGGGATCCCTAGCTCTGTCACTCTCCTGCTGCAGGAAACCTGAGTCTTCCAGCACCTGCCCAGCTAGGAGCCTAGGAGCAGGAAGACCTAGGTCCAGCCTCCTTTCTCCTCCCTTCAGAGTCAGACTAGGTCAAACACTGCACTAGGTTATTTATTTATTCCACAGCTGCTTGAGTTCTTCTATTTGCTACACACTGTAATAAGTGCTTGAGAAACAATAGTAAATAAGATGGGGCTGGTCCATAAAGATACTTCACCCTTTCTTATGGCTGTATATTGCTCTATCACTGTCCCTGAACTTTTATGAGGAAGCCCCCTTAAAGTTTTTTAAAAAGTTTTTATTGTGAAATACTTTTAGATTCACAAGAAGTTGCAAAAATAGTAGAGTCCCCACATACCTTCACCCAGCCTCCCTGGTGGTAACATGTTACACAATTTATAATTCACAATTTAATATCGTATATACTACCTATTCAAATTTTTCAGGCTTTCACAGCACATTGACAAAGTTATTGGGAAAACAGAATGACCACGACCAAAGATGTTGTCATGGTCATTCTATTTTGTCGTGACAGAGCCCATTTTTAAAGCCAGGAAACAGACACTAGTACAATAGTGTTCACTAATCTACAGACCTTATTCAGATTTCACCTATTTTTATATGCATTCACTAAAAAAATTTTTTTTTAGAGCAGCCAGGCAGCCCAGCTTCGAGAAGGCTCTTGGCACGCCATGGCCTGCAGGCACCCGGCACGCGCCCTCCCCACTGCCAAGATGCCCAAGAGGAAGATCAGCTGGGAAGAGCCCAAGAGGAGATTGGCGCGGTTGTCAGCTAAACCTGCTCCTGCAAAAGTGGAAACGAAGCCAAAAAAGGCAGCAGCAAAGGATAAATCTTCAGACGAAAAAGTGCAAACAAAAGGGAAAAGGGGAGCAAAGAGAAAACAGGCCGAAGTGGCTAACCAAGAAACTAAAGATTTACCTGCAGAAAATGGAGAAGCTAAAACCGAGGCAAGCCCAGCCTCTGACGAAGCAGGAGAGAAAGAAGCCACGTCTGATCAATACCACACACCATCTCATATCGGTGGTCCTGCTCTCCCTTCTTGTACAATCCAGAGGAATATTTTCATCCACTATTTTGTAAATGCAAGTGTTTTAGTAGCTCTGGAAACATTTTGAAGAAGGAGGGAACCCCACATCATCCATTTATTAAGTGGATGCTTTTTTCTTTTAAGAGGTGAAATCATTTGCTGGTTTATTTTTTGGTACAACCAGAAAACAGGTGGGATATTGAGGCTTTGACTGTCTTGGGTGTCAGCTTAACATTCCATCAATGAGGGGGTTCATTTTTATATCCTATAATACAAAGCATATTAAATGGCAAAGTGGAGTCACAGACCTGCATTTAATGTTTTAAACATTTTAAATTACTTCTATTCCCATGTTGCTTTTTTAGTAGAATTGTTTCCTAAAGAATACCACCCCTTGACCATGGCTCTTCCGGTCAGAATTGTGTGCACTACGTAATATCTTTGGTCATGGTAGTTCTATTTTCCCAATAACTTTGTTAATTTACTGCAAAAGATTGAAAATTTGAGTATGCAGTGTATACGATATTAAATTGTGAATTGGTGGGACTTAAATAAGAGCTTATCAACATTTGAAGATGGTGGTACTTGATATCCTCTTAAGGAAAGTTTGCCTCCAAATTTTAAGCTGGAAAATCACTGCAATAACTGTTTAAAAAAGAATTCGCAATACATGGTTTTTTAGATTTTCAGTATGTATGTTAGGAATTGTGTACAAATTGAATTGTGTGTGTACTGATCCTCAACTCAACCAATAAAATCTCAATTACAAAAGAAAAAAATGAACTTTTTTTTTAGTATACAGTACTCTGAAATTTCATCACACGTAGAGATTTGTGTATTTACCATCACGATCAGGACAAGGAATTGTTCTATAGCCACAAAGAAACTCCCTCATTAGAATCCTTTATAGTCACACCACCCCCAACCCTAACCCCTGGCAGCCACTGAGCAGTTCTCCATCTCTATAATTCTGTCATTTCAAGATATTATATAAATGGAATAATATACCACATAGCCTTTTGAACTTTGCTTTTTTTCCACTCAGCGTAATATCCCTGAGATTCGGCCAAGTTGTTGAGTGTTTCACCAGTTCATTTCTTTCTGTGGCTGAGCAGTCATTGTTTTATCCATTTTTGTCTGTCGAAGGACATTTGAGTTGTTTCTGGTTTGGGGCTATCACAAATAAAGCTGTTATGAATATTCATGTACAGATTTTTGTAGGGACATACATTTTCATTTCTATAGTGTAAATGTGCAGGAGTACAATTGCTGGGTCCTACGGTAAGTGCATGTTGAACTGTATAAGAAACTGCCAAACTCTTTTCCTGAGTTTCTGTACCACCTTAAATTCCTACCAGCAATGTACGAGAGATTCAGTGGCTCCACATCCTCTCCAGCACTTGGTATGTTAATATTTTTTATTTGAGCCCTACTGATAGGTGTGTAGTTATATCTCCTTGTGGCTTTATTTTAAATTTCCCTAACGGCCAAAAATGTTGAACATCTCTTCACATGCTTGTTCTCCATCCATACAGCCTCTTCCGTGAAGTGTCTGTTCATGTTTTTTTCCCATTTTCTAACTGGATTTTTTTTAACCACTGAGTTTTTAAAGTTCTTTATATATTCTGGACCCAAGTCCTTTGTTGGCTATGTGTTTTGCAAATATTTTCTTACAATCTGTGGCTGTTTCTTCATCCTCTTAACTGGATCTTTCATAAAACGAAAGTTTAAAGTTTTGATAAAGTCCAACTTACCAATTTTTTCTTTTTATAGATTGTGCTTTGGGCATTATATATAAGAACTCTTCACCTAACCCTAGGTCATTAAGATTTTCTCTTATGTTTTCTTGCAAAAGTTTTGTAGTTTAGTGTTGTGTATTTATATCTATGATCCATTATGAGTTAATTTTTGTATAAGGTGTGAGACTTGGTTTGAGGTTCATATTTTTGCCTGTGCATGGCTGATTGCTTTTGTGCCTTTGTAAAAAATCGGTTGAGCTTATTTGTGTGGGTCTATTTTTGAGTTCTTGATTCTGTTGCATTGATCTATGTGTCCATACCACTGCCTGTCCCACACAGCCTCGATTACTTTATAGAGTAAGACCTAACATCACAGCAAACCTACAATCCCCCACTTTCTTGTTTTTCAATATTGTTTTTGCTGTTTTAGTCTTTTTACCTTTCCATGTAAATTTGAGAATCTCATTGTTTATATCTATAAAATACACTCCTGGGATTCTGACAGAAATTGTGTTAAACCTATACATCAACTTGGGAGAACTGACATGTATACTATGTTGAATCTTCCAGTCCATGAACGTGGCACATTTCCACCTTCATGTAGGTTTGCTTTGGTTTCTCTCATCAATATTTTGTCATTTTGTAGATGTTTTGTTAGATTTATACGTAAGCATTTTTTTTGAGTGGTTGTAAATAGCATTGTGTTTTTCATTTTGGATCCACCCCTTCATTGCTAGTATGTGGATAAATGATTGATTTTTGTGTGCTGGCCTTGTTCTCCTCGTTTATTAGTTCCAGTTGTTGTTTTGTTTTTGTTTTCTTAGATCCCTTATTGCTCTTCCAGGAATCCCCAGCCTTGCAGACTGCAACCTCTTCACTCCAGGAAGCCTGAGCCTCCAGCCCCTGCCCAGCCCGGAGCCTGGGCCTGCAAGACTGGGGAGGGGTGGCGGGGGGCAGGAAGACCCAGAATGGGCTCCTTTTTCCTACTTTCAGCCAGAATAGGGCAGACCTTGCACAAAAGCTATTCATTTATCTCCCAGTACCTAATGAGAGCTTACTATGTGCAAGGTACCTTGATAAACACTGGGTGAGCAAAGCCAACGAGACAGAACTTGCCTATAAAGATCTACTTCATCCTTTTTATGGCTGTGTACTACCCCACAGCTATCTCGACATTTTTGTGATCAAGCACCCTTTAAACTTTTAACTTTAAACAACCCTTGGTTGGTCCATATTGTTTTTTTACACATTAAGACATGAACTATTGTATTACTATATTATGTATGTTTCTAAAAAAAGGAAAAGCTGTACCGTATAGTGATTAATCCCACTTATTTGGGAATCAGACTGCCTGGGTTTAAATCCCAGCTCCACTGGGTGACCTTAGAGAAGTTACTTAACTTCTCTGTGTCTTAGTTTCCTCATCTATAAAATAGGGATAGTAACTCTTCATACCCACCTCATAACATTGTCGTGGAAGTTAAATGCAAAAACAGAGCCTGACTCACAGAAAGTTTGCTGTTCTTATTAAAACCTATAAAACCTATAAATTACAAATAAAAAATATGAAATTAAAAGAAGAGATAGAAGTTTTATACTTATTTCTTGTGTCACCTCACAGGAGGTGCTGTATTTTATTTAACTACTCCTCTTTTGATGAATGTTTAGGTTGTCCCATTTTTGCCATTGTGCAGCAAGGACTGTCCTTCTTTGTGGGTAGATGTGCCCACGTGGTTCTAAGGCGTTTTTGGGAAGTGAAACAGCTAGGTCATGAGAAATGCCTGTTTTTAATTTTAATAGCTACTGTCAGACTGCCCTCCACAGTGGCCATATCAACTTACATTGTCTGGGCATTTCTATTTCTCTGCACCCACAGCAACACTTGGTATTATCAGACTTCAGGCTAATTCTATCTGGGGAAGGGGAGAGGGACCAGTAGGAAACATGGTGTCCAAAGGAGACGTTAACTTTATCCTCAATGTTTCAATTTGTTTACAAAATGTATTCTTGATGACCTATGTAATGAAAAATTAATCATAAGCAACTCCCTTCAACATAATAGCTCTTACGGAGCTTGAATCTAGTGGGAGCAACATACATTAAGTAAATACACAGACAAAAATCGTGATCGCAAATGGTAAGAAGGGCTGTGAAGGACACCCACAGGATGCGGAGATGTGGTTGCTGATGATAAGGTGGATGATGGTGGTGACAGCAGCTGCCACTGTGCTATGTGCCAGGTACAGTTCTAAGTACTTTGCATATGTAAACTTGTCTTCTCCTTGTAACAACCCTTTGGGGCACATGTTGCTACTCTCCCACTTCACAGATGATGAAACTAAAGCACAGAGCTTAAAAACTTGCCCAGGGTCACACAGTAAATAGAGGAACTAGGGTTTCAGCACAGGCAATCTGGCTCCAGAGCCCATACTTATCACCAACCCTGCTACTGTTACCCTCTTATTCCTGCTAGAGAATTATTGAGGGTGGCAGAGAGGGAAACCACACAACGTAAGAACCATTGTAGTAACATGTGGCATAAAAACAATATTAACAATGGCTTGCATCTGCTGAATTGATGAAGTGCTTTTTTGCACATGTAATTTTATTTAAGCTGAAACTATAAAATGGGATGATGACAGGGTTGTTAATCCCTGGCCCCCATCGCTCTTCTACAGAGGTAGATATTGGAACTAAAGAAGTTAGCAGCTTTGCCCACAGTTACAGTAA
Organism: Daubentonia madagascariensis; assembly: GCA_023783475.1. NCBI lineage: Eukaryota > Metazoa > Chordata > Mammalia > Primates > Daubentoniidae > Daubentonia > Daubentonia madagascariensis. The sequence continues at coordinate 8,901,226 of JAKFHU010002332.1, read as the reverse complement.
ATGTCAAAGCAAGATGCAAATCCCATTATTCTACTCTCTTGCCCAGTGTGGTGGGCAGAACGGCTCCCCAAACATGTGCATACCCTAGTCCCTGGAACCTGTAAGTGATGTCACACAGCACATTCCCACTGTTGGAGGCACACCTTGAAACTGTGCATTTTTCTACAAAAGCCTTGTTACTAAGCTCAGATACCATCTGAGATGAGGTAATGCATTAGCAGCATTTCGATAATTACCATGCAACCAGAGGAGTTTCCCACCTAGAACATAGAACAAGCATGTTTTGATGTACAGCCCAGAAGTTCCAAACAGCAAAGGATCCTACCCCAAAAGAGAAGCTCTAGGCAGGAGACAGAAGAGGGAGGGCCCTGAGTAGTTCACAGGGACTAAGTGCTTATTAGCGACAGGAAGGAGAGTGGCCCTATTGTAATTGTATCTGTAGCCACCATGGTCTTGCAGCCTCCTGCCATATTGTCTTTGCACTTGACGTTCCCTATGCCAAGAATGCCTTTCCCTCAGCCCTTCTTGGGGCCAGCTCCCTCTCATCATCCACGTTCAGTGCATCAGAAAAGCCTTCTGTGACCACCTGGCTAAAGTGGTATTCATCTGCCCTCATCACTCTGACCTTCTCCATGGCCCTATCACTTTCTAGAATAATCCTCTTTGCACTCTAAGGTACTTATAATTCCTGCCCCAGCTTGGCTATAAGCTTCAAGACGGCTGGGACTTGGCTTCTTTACTGGGGCATCCCCAGTGCCCAAACAATGGCTGAAACATTATGGGCATTCAGAAAATATTTGCTGAGCAAATGGAAGACTAAACTACAAGGCAATCTTTGACCAATGCAACAAAAGACACAAAGGATGAAATTCTGTGAGGGAGTAGAAAAAGATGGAAGAGAAGTCATTGAAAAGGTTGAGGATGTTTTTATGGGCAGCAGAGTGTATGACCTAAATAGGATTTGTCCCAAAGGAGGGGGAACTAGCACAGGCAAAGGCAAAACAGTGGGACAGGATGGGGTACTCAGGCAGCAGCCAGAATGAAGACTGCATGGACAGAGGTGAATATACTGCGAAGCTCATAAGCTTAAGCTTAAGGGTTTAGCACACGCTTAGGCACCTCCAAGGCCCCAGTAGGGATCTAGCAAGGTGCTCACGTGGTCATCTTTCTATAAAATTTGCAAGAATAGGATAGTTTTACCACAATCGATTAAGACATGTCTCCTTCCACCTGACTTCCCTTCCACCTTTCTCATCTAACTTCCTCTGTGTTGGGCGACAATGAAATTTCTGTGGGCATTTTTTGGATCTAGCTGAGAGAATTTGAGTTGGGGATACATTTGGTTTGAGTCCATTGGGATATATTTATGTGGTTCACAGTTGCTTCCTTATGGAGTTAAGGAATTGCTAGTTATCCTAATGCAGGAATGGTTTCCAGGAATATGCTTAGGACCCACTGGGCTGACTCACCTGGAATCAGGGCATGGAGACTGCACTGCAATATGAATGTCCCCAAGCATGTAGGTGATGGAGGAGAAACAAGGTTTGAAATGCACAGAGCCAGAAGTTAATCTGTGAAATTATCCCCCAAATTTTAACACACATGAAAAAAACTTGATAGAGATTGTGATGGTTTATTTTATGTGTCATCTTGACTGGGCTTCATGGCCCAATGGGCCTGTGCTCATGGAAATCACCAGTGTCACCATGTTCTCTTTTTATAACTGGGGACAAGAGGCCCCAGAGCATGGAGATAGGAAGGGCGAGCCAGGATTTACAACCAGCAGTCTGGCTCCAGAGCCTGGGATCTTTATCACCAAAGCTAGTTAAGAAAAGACCCCTGGATTCCACACTCAGGAACAGGGTTATTACCTTAGGGATCAAGGATGGGCTTTAGTAGGCACGTGGAATTCTGAATTTTTTATGTGGATACAAAAGTATGTTTTCCTTGGAAAGGAAGTCTATAGCTTTTTTTTTTTTTTTTTTTTTTGAGATAAGGTCTCGCTCTATTACCCGGGCTAGAGTGCAGAGGTGTGATCACAGCCCACTGCAACCTCTAACTCCTGGGCTCAAGCGATCCTCCCGCCTCAGCCTCCCAAAGTGCTGTGATTACAGGCATGAGCCACCATACCTGGCAGGAAGTCTATAGCTTAAAGTTCTCAAAGGGGTTAGAAACCCCAGAAAGGTGAGGAGTGACTGATTCAGGATTGTGAGTAACTTTGGGTCAGTGAAGCCAGTCCCATGGACTAAGGGGCAGAGCTGCATGGCCAGGGGCCCAGAAGAATGAGCTGTAGGTGATGGGGATGGGCCCTTTCTTGAATATAGGCAGTGAAGGAAGAGAAAGTGGGAGGATGGGAAGATGTCTTAAGGTAAAGGAGACCCAGGCATGTTCGTCTGCGGAAGAAGGAGGCCAGTGGAGAGACAGAGATGGAGGGATTTACGGTCCTCACAAAGCAAGGACGCTTTGGAAAAGGGCAATGCCTTGGCTCCCAGCACAAGGATCCCAAGAAATCTGGTTGAGCTGGAGCAAATTAGGGTTTAACAGAAGGGGCAGTGGTTTCCCTCCTATTCTCTGGCTCCCCCAGGGCTAAAGCAGGAGAGATTTTTCCACCTGTCCACTCCCGTCCTGCTCTCCTGTGGGGCTCCTGCTAGCAGCCCACTCACACTACAGAACTGGGTTCAGTGTGCCCTTGAGGCTCTGCTAGTATGTGTCTTTTACACAACCACTAGTTTCTCCTTCCATCCAGGACTGGGGAATGGTAACTGCCTCTTTGCATTTTCCAAGAAAGACAGCTTCCCCAAGCTCCCTGCACATGTTCAGTTCTTTTGGCTTAATTATCATTCAGATTTATTTGATCTCAACAATGTACTGGAACCACTTCTAATAGCCAAGGACTGGGTGATTATCAGTTTTTGCTGGAACAAAAATCTTCTGAAGTACTCCCTGACATCAATTTTGGATGGCTGTATCTACCCAATTCATTATTTTATCCAACAGCTATTTATGGGGTACCTGCCACGCTGAGCACTGGGCTAGGGGCTGAGCGACACGATGATGAAGAAAACAGGCATGTTTCCCTGCCCTTGAGGAATTTAAAGTTCAGTAGGGGAGACAGGTTTTAAAATATATTAACTGTATAAGCAGATGAATTTAAAAGGACGTGATACTATGAGTGTATAACATGGCATAGGAGTCAGCACTGACTTCTCTAAGGATATAGTGTTTTAGGTGAGACATGAATAAAAAATCAAATTAACTAGGTGAAAAGGTAGACGGGAGGTGGTTGGGAGGTGAAGGGCGGTTCAGGTAGAGTGAACTGCGTGGCACTATGAAGGGAGAAAGAACACCCGACACAAGAGCAGCACCTAACTATGAGTAGGGCCATGGGGCGGGCGTTAGTGGCAGTGGCAACATCTTAGCAGAATCAGGAAGTCTAATGTACAATTTCTTGTGCTTTTGGCTGCATCCTCTCACATACCATTCCCAGGGATGGGGAATTTTCCAACCTAAGAGTCTCGTCTCCTAAAAGTAGAGGCCAAAAGCTCACTTCTGTAGACGCCCTTGCAGCTGGATGTAGATGTTGTTCCTGGCTAGGCAGCCTCCAAACCCAGTTATCTGGTCCTGCTGGAGATTCTGCGAGTGACCCAATACGATCTACCGTTCTCTCTTTCTTCTCCAAGTAGCTAAAATGGATTCTATTGTTTGCAACCAGGAACCCTGACAATTACAGGAAGGATATTAAGTAAATAGAGGGAAAAAGGTGGGAAAAGTGCTATGTACGAGGGTGAAAAATAATGTGACATGACTTGAAAAACATAATCGTTTAGGATACAAATTTTCCCAATGTCTGAGAAGGAAGTATCTTCAGCCTAGGGGCAAACACATCTTAGGGTTGCTTCGGTATTCCTGACACGACTGGGAGCTTGCTGTGCTGCACCATCTAGAAGACTAGGGCTGTGGGAACACAGATAAGGCTGTAGGAAGGGGAATATTGAGTATAATGAACATAGTATCTTGTTCATGAAGTTAGGGTATTACCTGCACCTGCTCAGCCCCTTTAGTCATCTCCAGAGCTGTGTATGAAAGAATACACTCCTGAGAACCAGAAGCCCTAGGCTGGAGACCACGACTTGTTAATTGTGTGGTCTTGGGGGCATGAGACCACTTCACTTCTCTGATCCTCAGGTTCCTTGTCTGTAAAAAGGAGGTAATACAAGGTTCTATGATACAGCACCTGTGAAAACATTTTGTAAACTGTAAAGCGCTGAATCAGTGTGATAGCTGATTCTCATCATCTTTGTGGTGCCAAAACGATGCAAAAAAAAAAAAAAAAGATTATTTCAGCGGGTCAGTGGGTTTAGGTGGGGCCTGAGGCCACGGGTACGAAGCAGTCACGATCAAGAAAGAAATATCTATTGACAAGGAGGTTGAGAATACTGTAGTCAGAGCTCGTATGTTTGCAAGTGACACAAAACTTATGCTACAGTGGCTTCACAAACAAACACCACCACCACCACAATTTACATTTCATATAAGCAAAAAGCTCAACGATTCAGGCACGACTGAATTCAAGGACTCAACTAATGAAATCACAACTCTGTGTCTGTCCATCTCTTGTTCCATTTTTCATTGCTGGCCATTCTCACTCAGACAAATTCTCTCCTCTTGCTGCCAAGAAGGCTGCAGCAGCTTCGGGCATGGTTGCAGCTCAGAAATTCTTATAAAAGTCTTCCTGCATCTTATTGGTCCAAACCAAATGACATAGTCACACCTAAACCAATGACTTACGACCAAGGGAATGTGATGATCCAGTTGGCCAATTCTGAGCCCCATGTCCACATCTGGAGCCAATCAACAACACCTCAATCACATGGCCTGGGAATGGGGTGGGGTCATTTAGACACCTAAGAAGGGGCGAACAAAACAACCACAAGTATCCACCTTAAATAGTTACCGACAGAGGGTATCTACTATACTTTGATGTCTCTGAGTGAGGCCCACCTAAAAAAAATCATGCTTAAAACCACTGCAAAAGCTTCAAGTTCTACATCATTTTTTCTGACTGGGAGGAGCCTTATTCCAGGGACTTCTAGGAGTTACTGGTTATGAGGGTGACTTGATTGCTGCTCTCTGAATGGACCATTTACATATAATGACTCTTCTAACTTTCTGCACAGCTCCCACATCTGTTCCTTTATTTGATCTAAATTTAACAACAGTCCTATGAGTCAGAGAAGTTAAGAAACTTGCTTAAAGTCACACAGCCAAGCCAGGTTTCCTGCCTCCCAGCTTATAAGCAAAACAGTGGGTCCACCCATCCTGATCCTGAGGCACTTACAAGAAATGTTTTGGGGAAGTTAGAGAGGGCAAAGGCAGAAGTACAGGCATTTGAACATGAAGGATTATGAAGGCGGAAGATGAACCAGACAGACTTGGTCTCCATATGCATAAGCCAAGGGCCAGTGGGGACCCAGACAGAAAAGCAGACCATTCCCTGTGCTTACCTGTCAGCACAGGTAAGCGTAGAGCCTTCTGGGAGATCCCACTGATTTTGGTGGTGATAGCGTTCTTCAAGTGTAGACGGGAGTGAGCAAGTGTGTATCTTTAAGGATCACACAATCCCCATTTTAATTATTAAGTTGCTGTATTATTAACTGATCAGCTGTGTGTGGCAGAAAACCAAGGGTCAGAACTCCACAGCAACGGTTCATTCCTGGTGGAGCCTCCAGGCCAGTGGTTCTGAACTCTTCTTAAGCACCTTAAGAACTTGATAAATGATGGCGACCTTCCTTCCAGAAAAATGCACAATTTGTCTCAATTTCAGGATACAGCTAAGAATACGGCTGCAGGTATTTCCTCCCAACGTCCTGAGGAGTTCCCCACATCAGGCCTCATGTTGTCCCAGGTCTCCTAAATTTCTTGGTCTCTTTCTGAGTAATAATAACCCCGTAAAGGCAGCCTTGGGGAGAGGAGGAAGGGGAAGAAATAGGAAGTGGGACATAACAGTACAGACCTAAATTATTTGTGGAAGAGAGGAAAATAAAGTTCTTTTCACTGTATTGCCTCTCACAAGGTGCTGGGCAAACAAAACTCTACGTGGCTATTTCGAGGACGGATGTGCGTGCGTGCATGAGCGCGTTCATCCCCCAGCGTCGGCCACGCAGACACCACCTTCAAGCGTTTTGTTTCATTCCACACTGTGACTGCATCTCTTTAAAGCAATACACTTATGCTTCAATCTCTTTCAAAGGGAAACTTTATATCACTACCGTAAATGTAGAGCCGCAAATATTATTTGAAAAGAATCAAACACTCTGAAAACAAAACAATATTATTAAACGCTAGCTGGCCTTGATAACTGTCCTTCACTCTGAGCCCAGAGATGTATTTTCTATTAAAGAAAAGGGGGTGGTGGTGGGAGTGTGGGGGTGGGGCAGGGAGGGGATAGCAAGGAAAGGAGATCTGGACACCACACTGAGACCCTTGATATTATCAGAAGTACTGAAATGATAGCAAGAAGGCAATAACTTTCTCACCAAATCATTCACTCTTACTTCATCGTCCACCCCAATTGGGAAATACTCTGATTTATTTAACAGATATTTATTGAGTTGCCTACTAAGTGTTCTTTGCCTTGGGGGGAATAAGAGTACATGGGGAATAGACCCGGGTCCTACCCTCCTGAAGGGAAATATTCTCATGGTGAAGACAGACAAACAACTAAACAGAAAATAAAATCATTTCAAATGGGGTTGAGTGCTGTTTACGAAAACTAGCAAAGGGTTACAATAGTGACTTGGATGTGGGAGGGTGGACTTCACATGCTGGAGGCAAGATCGCAAGGCAGTTTGGTTCTCCCGTGAGTGAAACTGGAGTTTCCAATAGAAAAGTCATGTCCAGGACCAGCTGCTCAAGGAGTGGGAAAGTGGTTAGCAGCTGCAACTTGATACCCCAGGCATAATCTGAAGGACACTACAGAGACCTGCTCTTTGCCCCTGATTCAATCAGAAAGCAAAGCAGATGTTGTCTTAATAGTTTTCCAGTCCAATGGCCAAGAGAAAACAAAATATGTCATACATGTGGTTGTATTTAAAGGCAAGATTACAACACATGTCCAACAAACGTTAGATGTTGCTGGAGCAAGGGATTCCATTTGTAATTGCAGCTAAGTTAATCTAATTAACCGTAAATGAAGACGCTTGTTTTCAAGTTTGGCCAAAAACAGTCAGAAGTACACAGTATTTATGATGTTTTCCCCTCTTCTGTCTTTGTAAGGCCCCAACATGCCATCCTGTTTTTAAATGCCCAAATGCTAGTGACATTACATGAGAGTTGCTGTTTGCTGTTTGGGCCTAATCACCACAGAGGCAAAGAGGTTCAACGCCCTTATGAAGTTAGATCTTTAAAAAAATAAATCGGTACTACTGCTTTTGATTGCAATTGATCAATATTCAGTCCACAAGATGGAGATTGCACAATTCAATGGATACACAACACTCTTAGGATTCACCGCTCTGTGTCTTGTCTCCTCATCCCTGCCTGAGAGCTTAGTACCCCTAGGTCCCATCCTACGAGCCAGTACCAGGGGTTCACTTAGGGGGCTCAGGACATGGGTATAAGCCTCTAAAAAACAGTTCCTGAAATCTCAGGCTTAATGCTGGCGTCCTAAGTGTGGTGATTCCCAAGGGAGTGAGGGGTGGGAGGTGGCAAGGATGGAAGGCTGATTTTAGCTCTGCTTTGGGGGCCTCTTAAATCATCTTAGATGGAAGCTGGAGAGACTGGGGGAGGATGATGGATTAAGCTCATTCCATTTAAAAGAGCTCACTCATATATAAGGAAAAGGCCAGATGGTGACAACACTAGGTTTACAAACCACAGGGAGTTTGCTCACCATCCCCTACAGGTTTAAAGCTTTAGGACCATGACATTTTAGGCTCTCTGAGGCAAAGGGCTTATAGGCTCTGGACTCTGGTAGCCCTGGGTTCAAATCCCACCTCTACCATTTAGTGTGTTTTTCCACGTGTGTAAATTGCTTAACCTCTCGAGCTTTAGTTTCCTCATCTATGAGATGGTGTAAGACCACCTGCCTCTCAGAGTTGTTCCAAGGATGGGAGATGATGCCTATGAAAACAAGGTCAGTGCCTGCCGTGTGGTCTGCATCTGCGTTCAGTAAACAGTGGGTCCTCTCTGCCACCCTGCACCTTCTCCGATCTTCATCCTTCCCCCGCCATCTCTGGTTTCCTCTTGTGGCCGCCTGTGCTCTGAGCAATCTCTGTGATGTCATCAACCCCTGATCTTTCAAATTCTTCCTTAGATCAGACATTTTTCAGGGGCAGCGCTGGGTGACAGCCATCAATCCAAGCTGCGGCCAAGGAAAGCACTCCACCCCTGTTGAATGGCAATTCCCAAGTGTGTTCCATGTGACAATAACTAATGCCTGTGAGCATTCCTTGGCAGAATTAAAAAAAAAAAGGAATTCTGTGGTCATATCAATTGGGGAAATACATAGAGATTCACAGTACACATTAGTATATTAAAGGTTCCTGGGAATCCTGTACCAAATAAACCCATTTAGCTTTGTTTATGCTAACTTTCCCACTTTATCTGACCTAGTGACATCCTGTCATCCCTGGTCTTTTCTCTGAGTGCTTTCCTTTTAATTCTGTCAATTCATCCCCAATACCCTTCCCCCTACTTTCATAGATGGGGAAATAGGGCTCAGAGAGGTTAAGTGACTTGCCCACGATAATTCAGCTGGGTGGCACCAGAACCAGCTGCTCTCCCCCCGAGTCCAAGGCTCTTTTCTCTAGAAGAGAAACAGCTTAATATATCCCTTTCTAGCTAAACAACCATAGAATATATAAATCACTGCGTAGGCTCCTAGGATGACATTGCCCAACAGTTTCATTTTCTTGACAATGAGAAAACTAGAGAAAGGAAGTGATTTGTCCAAGTTACAGAATTAGGGGTGGCAGAGCCAGAACTGGCCCCTAGCCTGCTAAGCTTCAGGCTAGGCTGCCTTCACCTTATGCCCAGGACTCACTTGTCTGGCTCAAGCCCCTCTGTCATCTTCTTTAGATCTTCCCTCCTTCCCATGCTAGAACAGTGCTGTCCTGCAGATCTTTCTGTGATGATGGAAATGCTCTATAGCTGTGCTGTCCGGTATGGTAACCACTAACTACTTGCACCTACTGATCTCTTCAGATGCATCCAGTGCATATGAGGAACTTAATTTTTAATGCTATTTAATTTTACTTAATTTACACTTAAATTGCCACATGTGACCAGTGGCTGCCATAGTGATCAGGGCAACTCTAGAGGCCAGAAATCATACTGAGTCTATAGACCCAACCAGTGCAATTATCATATGGGTAGAAGATTCTTATAATAATAATCAAGGCTGAACTACTTGGGCCTTTTAAGGGGCCCAATTCAGTTTTGTTTAACGGCAGGTCATAACCTGAGACGCCTTTGCTCAAGCTATTTCCTCCCCTCCCTGGCAACTTCCTGCCCATTCTTCTAATCCCGGCTCAAACACACCCTCCTTCAGGAAGGTTGGCTGCTCTGTCTTCTCCCCACCAAGCAGAGGGAAGGCATTCTTCTTTGGCACTGCCACACGCCTATATTTGTTGCCAGATGGATGAAAGGGAAGAGGGTTTCTGTTTTGCTGAAAGCCCTCTGGTGAGCAAGTGCATGGGAGAGGAGAGAGTTTGCCCGGGTGTGGGGGAGAGTTGTGGCGGAGGCACTGGGTGTGTGGTTTGAGAGAGAGAAAGAAGATGTAATTAGAAAAGAGGGGGTGATATGGGATTTAACCTTCTCCTCTATTGCCCCTACAAAATCTTTAGTAAAAGGAGACATTACAAGCTATGCATAAATCTCACAATGTTGAGAGAGAAAAGCAAATCACACGCTTCCTAATAAAAGCACTCAACATACCAGGAATAGAAGGGAACCTTCTCAACCAGATATAGCGCATCTACGAAAAACCCAGAGCTAACATCACACTTAATCACGAAAGACTGAATGCTTTCCCCCTAAAATCAGAAACAAGAAAAGGATGCCCAATCTTGCCACCTCTATTCGACATTGTACTGGAAAATTCTAGCTGACAATTAGGCAGGAAAAAGAAATAAAAGGCATCCAGATTGGAAAGGAAGAAGTGAAACTATTTCTATTTGCAGTTGACATAATCTTGTACATAGAAGATTATAAAGAATCCACCAAAAAAACTATTAGAACGACATACAGCTTCAGCATGGTTGCAGGATACAAGATCAATATCTAAAAACCAGTTGTGTTTCTTCTAAATGTTGACAAGGAGAAAATTGAGAATGAAATTAAGAAAATCTCATCTACAATAGCATCAAAAAGAATAAAAAACTTAGGAATAAATTTAACCAATGAAGTGTGAGACTTTTACACTGAAAAAAGTACAAAACACTGTTGAAAGAAATTAAAGAAGACCAAAATAAATGGAAAGACATCCCATGTTTATAGATCGGAAGACTTAATATTGTTAAGATAGCAAAACTCCTCGCACTGATCTATGGATTCAATGCCGTCCCTATCACGTCAGCTAACTTCTTCGCAGAAATTAACAAACTGATCTTAAAATTCATATGGAAATACAAGGGACTCAGAATAGTCAAAGCAATCTTCAAAAAGAAGAACAAAGTTAAAGGACTCTTACTTCCTGATTTCAAAACTTACTACAAAGCTACAGTAATCAAGACAGTATGGAATTGGCATAAGGACAGACATTTAAATCACTGGTCTAGAATTGAGAGTCCAGAATAAACCTTCACATTTCTGATCAACTGATTTTCTACAAGGGAACCAAGACAATTCAGTTTAACAAATGGTGGTGGGACAACTGAATAACTACATGCAAAAGAATGAATTATACCATAAATAAAAATTAAATCAAAATGGGTTCAAAGACCTAAATGTAAGAGCTAAAATGATAAAATTTTCAGAAGAAAAGATAGGTGTAAATCTTTATGACACGTGGCCTTCTGGATCCTTGAGTGCAGCCTTTTGACCAAATCCAAATTTTACAGAACAAATCCTTTTAAACAGGGATTTGTTCTGTGAAGTTTGGATTCCGTCGAGAGGCCACATGCACTTGGGGATCTGGAAGGCCACATTTGGCCTTGAGGCCTCAGCTTCCCCACCCCTGAAGGAAAAAATTTTGTGCTTCAAAGACAACATCAAGAAAATGAAGACAACCCACAGAATGGGAGAGAATTTCCACAAATTATATATCTGATAAGAGATTAGACTCTATCTATATCAGATATATATCTGATAAGAGACTAGATATTTTGTATATATCTAGAATACATCAATAATTATTACAACTCAATAATAAAAAGACAAATAACCCAGTTAAAAATAGGCAAAGGATCTGAATAGACATTTCTCCAAAGAAGATAAACAAATGGCCAATGGGCACATGAAAAGATGCTCGACATCACTAGCTATCAGGGAAAAGCAAATCAAAACCACGAGACACCACTTCACACCCACTAGGGTGGCTATAATAAAAAGACAGACAATAATAACTGTTGGCAAGGATGCAGTGGAATCGGAGCCACCATACGTTGCTGGTGGGAATGTAAAGTAGTACAGAGCTTTTGAAAACACTTTGGCAGTTTCTCAAAAACTTAGACATAGAGTTATCATATGACTCAGCGATTCCACTCCTAGGTATGTAGAAGAGAAGGAAAAGCCTGTGTCCACGCAAAAACTTGTACCAGTATTATTCATAATAGCCAAAAAGGGGAAACCACCCAAATGTTCAACTGATGAGTGAATAAACAAATTATGGTATATACATAAAATGAAATATTCTTTGTCAATCATGAAGAACTGATACACCCTACAACATGGATAAACTTTAAAAACATTATGCGAAGCGAAAGAAGTCAGATACAAAAGGTCAATTATTCTCTTATAAATGGAACTCCATATATGGAATGTCTAGAGTAGGCAAATCGATAGAGACAGAAAGGGAATTAGTGCTTGCCAAGGTCTGGAGGGGATGGGGAGGTTAGGGGATGATGACTAAGAAAGCGGTGTGTTTCTTTTTGGGGTATTGAAAATTTTCTAAAATTGATGGTGGTGATGGATGTTTAACTCTGTGAATATACTAAAAGTCATTGAGTCGTATATTTTAAATCGGTGACTGGTATGTGAATTATGTCTCAATAAAGTTGTTTTTGAAAAAGCAAGTTGCCTACGCATACATACAACATAACATTTGTATAAAAAATATGCAAACAATACTATCGTTTAGGAACACATACAAGTGCAGTGAAGGCATAAAGACATGCATGTGAGTGATAAAAGCACAGATTCAGTAGTTTGGGTAGTTACAAGCCCAGGAGGGGATGGTTAGCGTGTCAGGGAGACACAGCGTGCTTAAACTATATTTGTAACATTTAATTGTTAAGCTTGGTGGTGGAACATGATATTATTCCACGTATCTTTTTTTGATAGCTTGAAATTCTTTGTGGAAAAAAATTTCATAGACATTCCCCAGCATTGCAGAAACCGGACATGTGCAGTGAGGTGAGGTCTGACCTCAGGGGCCCCCCAGGTCTGTGTGAGCACAGGGTTGCACTGAGGAGAGCTGGTCCCCTTCAGGTTCCCCGTACTCAATAAACCTTTCCTGAATTGAATCCAGCAATTTCTGGGACCATCTCCGGAGCATCCTTTCCCCTGGCTGGTGTTCTGCAAAAAATAACCTGAGCTTTCCAGCCAGACAGCCCTGGTTTGAATCCTCACTCTACCCTCATTAGCAGCACGGCCTCATGCAAATTACTTAACCTCTCTGAGCTTTACTTTCCCATCTGCCAAATGGGAATAATACCATCTACCCCTCAAAATGGTGATGACTGAACGCAAAAGACCTTGCAAGGTGCTTGGCTTCCCCTGCTGCCGTGGAGGAGGCTTGCATGAGCTCCACTCACCTCCCTGCTGAATCTTGCTGGGAGATCCAGGTTGTGCCGGATCCTATGCTCCTTTGCACGTTGTACGATCAGCCATCAATCAATACTCGGCGCGTAGAACTGACTTTAAGAGCCTGAACTTCCTTCCCCCGCTTCCTCAGTACTTTGAAAAGCAAAGGGAACAAAGGGCCTCCAAAGAGAGCTCCCTTTATTACTTTAAAAAAAACAAAGAAATACATAAATAAGCTGGCTCTGTCATTCTCCATGGATCGTCTTTGTATTCCCAGCTGTTGTTCATCAGTTCCTGGAGGCTCCCAGGGCAAGGCCAGCCCCCAGAGGCCAACGGATGGGATGATGGTGTGTGTGTGTCTGTGTGTAACCTTCCCCCAGTAAGCCATGTGGGCTCCCTTGGCCCTTCTTGGAGAGTGAATTGGACGCCTTGGTCCAGGCCCTTGGCAGTGAGATCCAGGCACGCAGCAGTCTCTGCCGATGGCGGCTCAGTACCTGGGGCAGCACCGGGCCTCAGAACTGGGCTTGAGAGCCAGGCCGGCGGATGGGAGCTGGGTCTGAGCTGGTGGCTGACCAGGGTAGATGGGAGCCCTGGCTGCCTGTAGGAGCTGCCAGACAGCGGCTGTGTTATGGAGCTAATTCACTGAACAGAACCAGGGAAGCCCATTCTCTGAGCTCTGGGCTCCGAAGAATCCTCCTCCGCACATCGGTTCCAGCACTTGGCTGTTCCTTCACTCCCTCTGGGACTTGGCTGGTTCGTTTTGGGGCGGGCTGCAGTTCTTGTGCCTGGTTCCAGTCTCAACACCACCCAGAGTCGCTGTGGCTAATGGGGAGCATGGAGGCAGAGTCCTGTGGGGCCCAGCGGGCTGAACCCTGGCTGGTGGGGAAAGCCTGGTCACAGTGCCCCGGACTGGCACGGAGACGGGTCAGAGTGCAGGCCTTGTTTACGTCACTTCCCACCGACCTGCAGTTACCCCACTGTGATTTTCTGTGGTTGCAACTTAGCTGGAAAGTGATGCATCATTTTAGCTTTAGCCGTGGTCCTTTGGGATCCCCTGAGGCCCCATCTGTCCAGCGACTGACCCTGACTAACCTGTGGCCTTTCTGGCCCAGGGCAAGGCAGGAGGGAATGGGATGGGTGGCTTTGGGAACTAAGGGAAAAGTGATAGTCCATTTTCTCCACCCCAAATTATTTGTCTGGTGTGCAGCTTGGCCAGTCTCCCATCCACCTAGATGAGGGTCCTACAGAAATCAGGATCTAGGGCTGCCACCAAGCCTCTGGCTTCTCTGGCAAGCTCCTGGGAGTCATGGCTTGCTGCCCACAGCCCCTGCCCACCTCCCACCCATCCTTACTCCGCTGCCAAAGCCACTCATCAAACCCTCGAATGGGACCATGTCCCAGGCCTGCCTTGCAGACCCCTGCTGGGCTGCCCTGCAGAGACTGGAGGCCCATAGGTGGGTTTTTGCTTGGCCTGCATTGAAATTTTTGAAAATATGCCAGATTCACATTGGAAAACTGGCTTTCCAGCTTCTCTTGAAACACCGAACCCTGTTCCTGCATAACTGACTGCCGTTGGCGGAGCTAGTGCAAGGCCTCCTTAGGCAGGAATTTAGGAAGCAGTCGCCACCCTTCCCTATCGTCTCACATCCGGCCTCCTTTCCTCATTGCATTGCCTGCAGGGCGCCCCCTCTAGTCTCCAGGCAAAGGCTCCTATCGTGGCAGGGAGGGAAAGAGGGAGGAAAGAAGTAAAGACGAAGGAAGGAAGGAAGGATGGAAAGAAGGAAGGAAACCAGTCCTCAGCTGTGAGTGGCGCAGGCCATGGTCTTCCCTGCCAGGACTGAGGTGTGGGTTCTGCAGAGCAGGATGGAGACACCCGCCATTGCACTGCTGTGGCCCTGAGAGCTGCAGGGCGCTCAGGGGCTGCTCTCTGATTTGCAAACCATGGCAGGGAAGAGCACTGTGAGCGTGCGGGGGTGGAGGGTGGAGAGAGACAAAGAGAGCTGGAGCAGAGGGAGGTGGAAGGGGGCAGAGGCGTGCTGCTTAGCAACCGCGGAAGAAATTTTAGGGAAGTGACAGGACCATTTCTCCCAGTGCCTGAAAGGGAAGATTAAACAAAACCAACAAAACTCCGCCTCCGCTTGCTGATCTTGTTGTGGCGGCTCTGGGAGTGTCGCCGGCATTCGCAGGGCTCCTCGGGAAGGGAGGGCCATGGGGGGGAGCCTGGCCAGCCACGTGTGATGTGGGAAAAGCTGCAGGAACTACGTCCCCAAGAGCTCCAAGGGGAACATGCTCACGGCGCCTACAGGGCAGGGAGGGAAGCCTCGCGGGAAAGATGTAAGGACATTACCTGCTCACCTCATCTTTTCTGTCTTCGGCTCCTCCTCCCAGGGCTACCAACATCTAGAAAGGAAGGTGTCTGGGGACCTTCCCTCTCCCCATGTTTTCCCCCAGACCTAACACATCCAGCCCCGTCCTTCCACCCCACTGAGAATTCTCTGTTGCTTTTCTTTCTTAATTTGATTTTCTCTGGCTCAGAATCGAGATCAAAAGAGGAGATTCTTTCCAGTCTTTTAGGAATAATTCCCAGAATCTCCCCCTGGACATGCATACATAATTACCATAATTATTTAAAAAGAAATCTTTCTTGCTCTCCTACCTGCTTCTTTTCCACCTCTCCTGCAGGCTCAGGGAGGAGGGGAGAGAGCGGAAGCTTCGAGTGTCCTTGTGGCTGCCGGTGGACCAGGATAAACCATATTCTCACAGCTAAAGTGGGGGACGCACAGCGCTCCCTCACAGTGTATGAGAGAATGGTCGATCTGTGCAGGCAACTAGTGTGACTTGCACCCACCAGCATTAAATGCGACTGAATCACCTAGTGGGAAAGTTATTCTTCTTCTAATTTGCTTTCAATTGTTTTAATTCCGGGGACTTAAATTGGTGCTAGGTATGTCGTGAACGCCGCCTCAGCACCTAGGCTTGGAGCAAGCAAGAGCAACTAGCTACAATTTAATAGCTTTTTGTTGTATTTATTTTTTGTGGATCATGAGAGGGGCTTTTCGTTCTGGCTGGTTCCTCTCTAGAGGAAAGACAAATAATTAATAAATAATACTTGAAGTGAACAAGGATACGGTGCCCAATGATGCAGACTTGGAAAAGAGCCCAGATTGTCGGCTCCGAATCAAGGAAGCTGGCTTTCCACCTGGCAGGCTGCGGGTCAAGCTCAGGGAAGGTTCTCATTTGGGGTCTGTTGGTCCAGTTGGTCAGCAGATGGCACTGAGGGAGCCTCGGGTGAGAGCTTTTGTTGGAGCCCGTTGGCCTGGCTTTGCAGCCCAGTGGTAGCCCATCCCCTTCCCTGGGATTACAGAAATTGACTCATCAATGTCCACTTTGGGGCACAAGGCCAGAGAGTGTGGGTGGCCACAGAAGTCACCTTTTCTCTTGGCAACGATACCTGATTTCCCTCTGGGCAACTGTTGTTCACTCCTCTCAGATTTAGGGTTTGAGCGGGACCTACCCCTGGCCATCGCGCCTGCCTCCCTCTGGGCTTCCCGTTCTTCTGGCTGCACTGATGGATGCGTTCAGGGATGGGCAGTGAGATGCACAGGGACTTTCGCTGGGAATGCTGGAGCTGCCCTTTCCCGCTGGCTTTGAACCCAAGAGGACGAGATGCTGCAGCCATTTCTGCCATGATGGGAAGGGAACGGGGCTGAGAAACCCAACCTGATGGTATCACTTCCATCCCTGGATCCAGCTGTGCCTGAAGCCAGACTCTACCCTTGGCTGCCTCTAGAGCTACCCGCTGAGCCAATAAATCCCCCTTTCATGTAATCCGGTTAGGATCGGTGTTTTGGTCACTTGCAACCACAGGAGTCTTGACTGATGAAATGGCTCCGTGCAAATCCTTGGCCACTAGGAAAGAAAGAACTCAAAGGGCACATTCCCTGACACGGGTGAAGGGCTTGTCACTGCACGCAAACACCAGCATAGGAAAAGCCAGTTATCAATTGTAACAGGAAGCTCCAAATTTCAGATGTGCCTGGCATGCAATGGCTTGTTTAATCCTTTAATGATCTTAGTGTGTAGGTATACTTTTATCACCATTTTATAGATGAGAAAACTGAGGCTCAGGGCCCTCTGTGAACCTTAGTGGCAGAGTTGGGGCTGGTTCCTTGATACTGTGTAGTCCCAGCCACCCTTCTACAGTAGATAAGTAGGTTGCTCACTGGCAAAGATAAACCTCAGACAGTGTGTGGCTGGGAGGGGGCAAAGGGGACAGAGAGGTGTGGCCATTGAGTGGCATGTGATGGTGCTTATGCCCCAGGAGCTGTGTGGCGCCCAGCCTACATGGCTGTCCACGGGCCCTGCAGACAAGGAATCAAACTCTTTTTACTCTTGCTCAAAGACAGAAAGGCAGAAAAGGCCCTGGGTGTAGATGAGAACACATTAGTGCTAATGCGCCGTGTGACTCTGGACACATCATTTCATCTTCCCAAGCCCCACTGTCATTCCCATCTGGAGAGTGGAGGCTCCAGCCCCTGCCTCGCTCACCTCACTGAGCTCTTGGAGCATCAGATGAGGCCAAAGACACGGGAAGGCATTTCGCAGAATCAAAGGAGTGGCTGGAGAGCGGAGGGGATCGCTTGACTTCCCAGTGGCGAAGGAGCAGGTGCAGACAGATGCAAACCAATGAGCTGCGACCTAC
Source organism: Daubentonia madagascariensis (assembly GCA_023783475.1). Taxonomy (NCBI): domain Eukaryota; kingdom Metazoa; phylum Chordata; class Mammalia; order Primates; family Daubentoniidae; genus Daubentonia; species Daubentonia madagascariensis. Next base: position 8,883,561 of record JAKFHU010002332.1, on the reverse strand, counting down.
CCTCTCTCCTCCCCACCCAGAGCTAGGAAGAGGCAGTCCAAGAGGTGACCTGAAAGGAACCTTTCTGTCCCCAAAGCGGAGAGAGATAAGAACTGTGAAGCCAGCGCTGCCACCAGCGCTTGGGAGTTTATTTTTACCCGTTATCTCTATCCTGAAACGTCAGGCTTGGAGCTGCCTCTCTGGCTTTCTGCACCCCGCCCCCCGTGGCAGCGCAGCCTGGAAACAGGTCCCCTCTTCCTCCTCTGCTTCCTCCGCCCTTCCCTGCGAGTCACAGTGCTATGGTGACAGGAGGCATGGAAACACTGAAATAGACAAGGGGGAGGCGAGACCATTTATTTGGGTTCTGGAACAGGCTCACTTCCTCCTAGAGACTGAGCCTGCAGAGGCCCCTGGCATTGGCGGGTACCTACTGCAAAGCATGTGTCACATGGGCTCTTTATGCCGCAAGACGCTAAAACCCAACTTAAACTGGCTTATGTAGTAAAGAGCATTTAACTGGCTGAGGCCACCGAGATGTCTGGCAATAGGGTGGGCTTCAGGTGAGGTTGGATCCTGGGGCTCTATGCTATCACAAGGACACTGTGTTCTCCTGCCCTCACTCTGCCTTCTGTGGTGCTGGCTTCATTCTCAGGTGCCATGGGGTGCTCCCCCACATCCCCGAACAGTTCCAGAATCTCCCCCAGGGTCACAAAGGGCTGCAGTGGTTCTAAACTTTGCATCCTCATACTGGTGGCTCCCAAGGAAAAGAGAGGATGCTTCTTTCCACCAGCAGGCTCTAGGCAATGTCTTCCTGAGTTTCACTGGCTCTGACTGGGTTCTGTGCCCATCCCTGAGCCAATCACTTTGTGTGTGGGGGTGGAAAGGAGATTAAAATTGCTTCTGATTAGCTTGAGCCAAACCATATTCCCAAGAACAGGGGAGCAGTGGTGTCCTGATGGAGGTGTAGGGCATCGCCCCTCAAAGGTTGGGGATGGATGCTGAATGATAAGCAGGAACCTACTCCATGGTTTATTCACTTTGAAGTTTCATCCTCTCCTACCCAGGAAAGCTTCTGAGATTAGATGTGATTGTTCTTTCTTCTCCAGAAACAGGCCAGCATTAAGTCATTCTTCCGTCTGTAGGTTTACCTGGGGTTCTGAGTTCTAACAATCCTGGGTCTGTCACTCCCAAAACTTCACTGAGGTTACAGAATCTCCCCCAGGTAGATAGGTAGGTTCAGGCTGAAATGCCACATTTTTTCCATGCTGAAGGCTTCCTCTGCATTCAAAATGAAATTTGCACTCTACACCCTGGCCTACCTACAACTCACCCCCTTGCTCAGGTGTAGCTACACCTGGATTCCTTAAGCCAATCCCCTTGGTGCTTCAGAGCCTTGTATTTGCTGTTTCTCTTGGTCTAGAATGCTCTTCCTTTTGATCTATGCATGGCTGCTCAAATGTCACGCCTATGGAGAGGTCTCTGACCATGTAAAACCACCTGAAAATATTGTGTTCATTGATGGTTTGAGTATTTCCCTTCACTAGACTATAAGCTCCATGAAGCAAGGATTGTGCTTGCTAGTCACGTGTATAACCTCCAATTCCTGGTTCTGTGTCTGGCACATTGTAGGTACCAAAATGTTTGTTGAATAAATGAATGAAAATTCTTTTCTGAATGGCCTTGTAAACTTTTTCAGGGAAGGATAATTTCCTATACTTTTCTTGGCTTTAACTTGGTCCCTACCAAAACCCTGGGCATAAAAGAGACAAAATATGGTGATATTTTTCAAATGAAGAAACTGAAGCTCTCTGCTGAAGGGATTTTCTCAAAGTTGCACCCAAATTAGTGCAGAAAGATACCTGGGAGGTGCTAACTGCTTCTTTGAGCAATTCCCTTTCCAAAGCCATTGTGTGTAAACATTTGAGGGCATGAAACCACAGAGGGGAATGTGGGGCCATCTTTCTATCCAGGTGTCTCAGTGTAGTGACAGAACCACCATGCACAAGCAAAAGTCTGAAAAAGACATGTGATGATGATATTGTTTACTCCTTTACCCAGTGAGGCAGAGTGAGAAGAATGTCTCATGGGAAAAAGGATATTTCACCCTGTCCATTGCAAGCTGGTAAGTCCAGGTCACAACCTTAATGTGCTGATCACACAGGTGGAAACCCAATCTGTGGACACAAACTCTCCCGGAGACCTACTAGCCTGTGACAGTCCTCAGGGCAAACAGGTGAGAGTATGGATGGCCCAGAACACCTGGCAGAAACTCAAAAACACACCTCCTACAGATAGCCATGGTTGTCCCTACGCTCAACAGACAACACACCACCTGGGCCATCTCAGGTATGCTTAGCTGTTGCTCATTCTCTGCTCACCCAAAACCAGGCTGATCCCTTTCTTAGCTCTCACATGTCACCTTGACCTTTGCTGTATAGGACTCCCCATCATTTGTAACAGTATCTTTATTTAGGTGACTATTTGATTAATATCCATCTTCCCCATTGGATTCCAAAGTTCTTAAGGGCAGAGACCAACCTCTTTAGATCCCTGCTGTATTTAGTCACCTGGTTCTGTGCCTAACACATAGACCATGGCCCATGAATACTTTTTGAACAGAAGAATGGATACATGAATGGAGCTACGGGTCATCTAGCATGACTCACTTGGAAGAGAGAAAAGAGGTTGAATTTTTTCAGTGTCAGTCAGATTTTGTCACCTCATCACCACCCTGCCCTCTTCTTTGTCAAGGTGTCTCCTGTGCCCAGAGTAGTATCTGGCATGGAGTAGAAGGGCAATAGATATGGAGAGAAATAAATGAATGGACACTGCTCTTTCTCTTCCTGGAGAAGACTGGTTACCTTCTTAAGGGTAAATTCCCAGAGAGGGAGAATGGAGGGAAGCTGCACTATTACAATCTACAAAGGTTCCATCTAGGTCACTTGGTGGGTCTGGTTCTTGAGGCCATTAAACCAGCAGGCCAGCAAGGGGGGAGCTTAAAGCACAAACTGAACTAGTTTGCCAGAGACAATGCTCCTTTAGACTTAAGGAACAATGAGTGCTCGGGTGAGATATTTAAAGTTTAAGTGGGTCATGGTTCCTGGTCCTTATCACATACCCTGAAAAAACAAAACCAGACCATCACCCAGGAATGGCATCAGACCTTAGGTGATAACCTGGCCCCGGTCTCTGCTACCAGGTCAGGAAGAAGCTGGAAAGAAAGGGACTTTTCTTCTCCACTGGCACACCCTCCTTACCGCGGGATATCTGAGTCCCAGTGGGGTCTTTTTGTACCTGAAGATTAACCAATGAAGGGCTCAAGATATTTGGTCTTTGTCAATTCTTTGGGGGTGACAAAGAGGTTACAGATCTGTTCTTCAATCACCAATCCAAAACCAAACACCGAAAAAAGAAAAAACCAAAAAACCCCAAACCATACTGAGAAACCATCACAAAACCAAATCTCCAAACATGCCTGGGTCTCAAGCCCACCCCAACCCGGCAAACGAAAGTGGCTCACCTTTGAACTACAGAGTCCCTTCCAGAACCACAAGGAAAGGGAAGGGGATTTACGGGCCGTCTCAGAGTTGTAGGCTCTGGCTTGTCCCCAGGATGAGTTCACTACTTATTCTTAGAAACTGGACTCAAATTAAACAAACAGCACCTATAAATAGAGTGGGGATACACTCGGCTCGGTGTCACCGAAAGGTCCTTTTCACAGGGACACACTTGCTGACTGGATGTTCTCGGGTTACCCTGCGGGTACTACGCGGGCAAGAGTTGTACTTTTTCTCTTCCAGGGCTGTCCAGGAGGGGGAAGAAGAAGCAGGTGAGTCACACGTTGGGATTTGGCCGATTCTGTCTCTTCATCTCTTTTTTTTCTAAATGCTCGTTCACACTCTAAGTGAGAAGGCGCCATAGAGGAAGGATGTCACTCTATAAACACCCTGGCTGGGCCATTTGGCAGTTCCCTCTGGGACTGGATCCTGGTTCAGGCTGTATTTGACACAGTGTTCTGGTCTTTTAGATTAGATTGCAAACTCCCTAAGGGAAGGGACCGGGTGCTAGGGTTTCCTATTGGTTTCCCCCGTGCTGCCAAGTGCAGGGCTGGCTAGGGTTTCCATGGCAGATCCTGAGCTGTGAGTTGAAAGGACCTCCTTATGCATGGTGATCTTTATGGTGGGGAACACCGGGGACCTGCGTTCCAGGCCTGGTGTGGCTTTGGTTTTGATCACACTGAGGATTGAAGTGGAGTCATCACATCACCAAGATAGTCAAGTGGGGGCTGGAAACACCTGGAATCACTGTGAACAGACACAAAGCCACGGGCAACAAGGACAATCACTATAATAGTAACAAGAGTCAATAACATTGACTCAACTCTTCACTAAGTTAATTCCAGACACTCTTCGAAGCACTTTGTAAAAATGTATTTAATCTTTTCCAAACCCCTATGAGATAGGGACTATTATTATTTCTATTCTACAGATGAGGAAACGGAGGCACCAAGAGATTGTGTGCCTTGCTCCAGGTTACACAGCTGGTAAGTCGGGGTAGGAAGCCAGGCAGTTTAGCTGCAGCTCTTCCTCCCTCCCTGGGTGACCACAGGCCTCTGGGGGACCAGCTCTTCCCACTCTCAGCCCAGGTGCTCTGGTGCCTTGTCTTGGGGTGGAGATCCTGGCGAGTCCCGGACCTCCCCAAGCCTGCACCTCCCCATCGACAGGAATCTTGCAGGCACAGCCATGGGATGGAGCTAAGGCAATTGCAATGAATCCCAGGACTTTTGCTGGGAATGCTAGCAGGAAGACATTCTGGATTTGAACTGGAAGTAGGCAGCCTTGGGAAGTGCCAGAGCCACCCTGCTGCCCAAGAGGGAGCCTGGCTGAGAATGAAATTAGTACTGAGAGGAAGCAGAGTTGTAAAATAGATCCTGGCGGCCTCATTTGAAGCCTGAATCCAGCTGGGTCTGATGCTGAAACCTACGCTTCAACTTTGTACTTCCATGAGCCAATGTTTTCCCTTTGCTGGTTAAGTTTGAATGGCCCAACTAACAATCCATTTCCATCCATGAATGACAGCCCATTCTCTCTCCCTTTTTTAGCCCTTTTGGGCTCTTCTGGCAACATGTGTCCTATCCTGCTTCCATGTACTGGCTCAGTGGCTCCATTCCCCACCTACTCAAACCCCAAGTACCATCTCCCTGTGGAGGCCTACCCAGGCTGCGCCAGTCAGAATTACCTACTGCTTCCCTGGGTTGCCATGATACGTAACTTGTACTCTTACTTAGCACTTATTTTATTCTGCCTTGGAATACATGTAGTTATTTACAAGTCATTTACTAACAATTAGTGAATGCTTCTGATGTGTCCCATCCTTGACTAGGGGTTTGGGATTCAGAGCAAATAATAACAACATATATCTGAGATCTAACTAAGTGCCAGACATTCTGCTCAGCATTTTGCATGCATCGGTTGTGTCACTGCATCGCCTTAAAAACCCCACGAGGTAAGTGTGCATAACATCTCCATTTTACATGTAACAGGATGGTAAATTAGGAAATTATGATGAGGCATGGAGATCTCATAGATATGAAATCGCAAAGTGGGTTATTGGGTGAAGATGTAGATTTTTCACAGCCAATACTTTAGAGCTAGCCTCACACCTCCAGTTTCACAAATCCCTAGTCCACAAAGAGGATCTAAAAGAATCAGTAGGCATTAAGGGAGGATTTATGAGGACTTTTTCTCTTTTGCAAATACTGTGCTGTGTGTCATTCACCTCCCGACAAACATGCACGCACAAGGTGGAGGTTAACGCATCCCTGCACCTCAAGTCCAGTGAGAGCAGCTTTTCTGAGAGGCTGCAGAGAGTTTGATCAGACTTCCCAATCATTAGAGAGAGGGAAGCACAGGGGACTGACTGTGCGTGACTCACTCCTGAGCATCCAGGGGGTGAGAGACTGTGGCTAGGAAGCTGACATTGGCCTGCACGCCCAAAGCTTGTTCTGGCAGAGTATGAGTGTTTCCTACAGATCATCTTGGCCAATGGGTACCTCCCAAAGGGCAGCCTAGAAGGGTAATAATCCCTTATCAGACAGAGACTGGAAGGGGATCACCAGAGTCTGGGAGTGCGCATGGATTCCTAGGGTGGCCTGAGCTGCACTGCGCCAATGCTGGGGCCCTCCCGGGTACCTACTCATCACCCTGCATGGTACCAGAGCATGCCCAGAGGTGTAATACCGTCTTGTGACTCTAACAGCCAAGTAAGTACTTCCCTCTCCCACCCTTATTTGTCCTACCTTTTCTCCCTTCCAACCCCTCATGTGTGTACGTGGGGGGCAGATGACGAATGTCCATTTCCCTCTCCCCTCTTCCCGCTGTAGCGGGCTGCAGATGGAGGAAGAGAAAAAAAGGCCTATCTTTAAATAACATTTGAAGTATTGATTAATATATTCGATAGGACATTCTGATTTTAGATAAAGGTACCTTTATACACGCACAAGAATGGCTATAATAAAAAAGACAACACCAAGTGTCAGCAAGGATGTGGAGAAACTAGAACCCTCAGGTGTTGTTAGTGGGAATGTTTGACAATTTTGTAAGTTAGACATGAGCCTACTGCACAACCCAGCAATTCCACCCCAGCGATCTATCCAAAAGAAAGGAAAACTTACGTCCTCACAAAGACTTGTGGATAAATGTCCACAGCAGCATTGTTCCTAATAGCTAAAAAGCTGAGACAATCCAAATGTCCATCAACTGGTGAATGAATACACAAACTGGGGTATATCTATATAATGGAATACTATTCGGCCATAAAAAGGAAACAAAATACTGCCACCACGGAGATGAATTTCAAAAACACTACAATAAATGAAAGGAGCCAGATGCACAAGAATTGAACACTGCATAACTCCATTTACATGAAGTTTCCAAACAAGACAAATTTGTAGAGAGAGAAAGCACATCAGTGTTGCCTGGAGCTGGGAACGGGACAGCGGACTGACTGCAGACAGGTTTGAGGGAGTTTGGGGAGGTGATGAAATATTCTAAAACTGGATTGTGATAATGGCTGCACAAACCTATAAATTTTTTGAAAATGTTTGAATTGTATAATTACAACAGGTCAATTTTGTGATATGGAAACTCTATCCCAATCAAGCTGTTTAAAAAAATACCTAGGTACTACATTTGGGACATAGCAAAAGCTCAGTAAATGTTTTTTATTAGTCATTTTAGGAATGAAATGCTAGGGCTGAGAGCCTGCAGTCAATCGGTGAGATGTGAAGATCTGCATTCAATGAGGAAGGGAGGCCTGGGTATTGCGGATTGGCAGAGACCCCCATTTTTCCATCCCTGAATTTTGTTATTTCTCAATGCTGATCACCACATGCAAAAGACCAGTGGATACTGACATTGCCCTGTGTCCAGTTCCACTTAGAGACCAGGGATCAGGACGAGGTGTCCTAGCCCCAGGCCTTGTGGTCCTCTGCTGAGGTCCCAGGATACTTTGAGACTGAGCCTTTTCGAGATATTACAAGCAGATTTAACCTGGTCTGGCTGAAAAGCGTTTTTCACTCCAAACCCCACCACTATCCTCAAACCTATACTGACAATGGCAATTTCATATTTTCAATCAACGCTCCCTTTTGTCTTTTTAATGCTCGTTAGTAAGTTCTTACATAAATCTCACCAGAGCCAGGAGGAGAGGAGAGATTGCTAAGGAGGTTAAGGTTGGGCGTGGGAGTTGGTGCTTTGCCAGGATGTAGGAAACACACTCAGTTCGTAAGGTTTTCCATCATTTACGGCCACACCATTCCCAGGCTGGCTGATGCAATTCCAGATAAGTACCACTTAGGCCCCAGGAACCCCCAAGTAAGACAAAACTGGTTCAGAAAGTGGGATAAAGTCAGAAGGGCTCCACTTTCCATCACTGCAAGAAAGATGGAGTCCAGCCCTTCTCTAGAGACTGCCTTGGCTCCCTAGTTACCATTCAGCAGGAAGCAACAGTACAAAAGAACTGGCATTTAGACACACAGCCAGGTCCCCAACAGAGAAGTGTGTTTTTGATCTTTTCTGTTGCTGGGTCCTCTCTCCCAGCTACAGTGTTCTTTTGGTGTATCCATCTCTCTGGCCACTCATAGGCAAAAAAGACAAAGCTTAAATGGTTTTGTTATTGAAAAAAAATGAAAAACAACAACAACAAACAAAACCCTGAGCAGTTAACCAAAAACCAGAGACAAAAACTGATAAAATAAATCTAAAGGATGGCAGACAGAAAGAAATACAAGATAAAAGCAGATATAAGCAAATCAGAAAACAGAAAACAATAGAATTGACAAGATAAATCAAAGAGCTAGCTCTTCTAAAAGACCAATAAAAGAGACAAACCTCTGGCAGGGTTACACGAGAAAGAAAGAAAATACAAATAAATAATGCTAGAATTAAAAAGGGACTAGAAACATAGATTTGGAAGAAGATTACAGTTAAAAGCATACTGTGTTTAAATTATGCTAATAAAATATGGACCAAAATAAGACAATACAACCTACTCAAGAAGAGGTAGGAAAATCCGACTAGACAAAAACTAATGGGGAAAAACTGATCAAGAACTCCCTGTTGCTTTGCTGAGACATATAGGCTCAGACGATTTGGGGGGCGAGGGGTGCATGGGCAAATTCTGTCAAACATTAAGGTAGGAAGCACTTTCTATAGAATTTAATTGGTTCCAGAGTATAAAAAAAGTTTAAAAGTGTCCCAAGGCTGGGCGCGGTGGCTCATGCCTGTAATCCCAGCACTTTGGGAGGCCGAGGCAGGAGGACTGCCTGAGGCCAGGAGTTCCAGACCAGCCCGAGCAAGAGTGAGACCCCAATTCTACCAAAAAATAAAAAAAAGATGAAAAAATAAAAATAAAAAAAATAAAAGTGTTCCAATAAATTTCACAAAACAAACCTAACCCCAATAACCAAATACTGAGGGCGGGGGGTGGGGGGGTTGGGCAGAGAGAGACAGAGAGAGAGGAAAACATGAGACATATAGGTTAAATTTACTTAGGAATGGCATAGTGGGTTGAATAGTGTCCACCCAGAACCTCAGAATGTGACCTTATTTGGAAATAGGGTCTTTGCAGATGTAATTATTAAAATGAGATCATACTAGATTAGGGTGGGCCCTAAATCCAGTGACTGGTGTCCTTATAAGAAGAGGAGAGGACACACAGAGATATATGTGAAGAAGCCACGCGAAGACCGAGGCAGAGACTGGAATGATGCAGCTACAAAGCAGAGAACGCCAGGGATTGGGAAGAGCTCCCAGGAGCTAGAATGAAGCAAGGAAGGCTCCTCTCCTTGAGCCTACACCTTGATTTCAAACTTCCAGCCTCCAGAGCTGTGACAGAATACATTTCTGTTGTTTTAAGCCACCCAGCTTGTGGTGTTTTGTTAGGGCAGCCCTGGGAAACTAATATGGATAGAGATGCAAGTATTTTTCTATTTCTTTGGTGATTTTGATCAATCATTTTATAAGGGAAAATAATATATGGGCCGTATTTACCATCTGGGAAACAAATGAATACAAAAGTCTCCACGTTGCTTCCCACTGCAGGCCTCCAGCTCACCTGGAGGATCTACTCACAGCTGGTTTTCCCGAAGCAGTTGAGGGGTTTGGGGCAAGAGTATAAAGCGAGGCCCATATACCATACGGCCGCAGTATTCAAAAGCTGTAAGTCATGCTAACTGTGTTTACCTCTACTTTGACAGATATACCTTTATCACCACTTAGAAAGCCAAGTTTTGAGTTCAGAATTTTCCCAGGCTCCTCAGAGTTCTGAGCTATTACTTGGCAGCACAGGGAGAGTTGGATGCCCTTTCTGTACAGCCCCAGCTCCATCCTGTGTCAGGATGGGCCTTGTGAGAGCAGGTGTGGATGCTCCAGCCCAGGGTCCATGCTTTGTTCACACCCCACATGTGTAGTGGTCCTTGGTCACTCCTCAGGCCTCTGAGAACAGACAGCAGCAGTGTGGTCTCCCCTTGGGAGAATGGACCTAGGAGAGAGGCCCTGGAAGCAGGTGAGGACCATTTAGGTAGAGAACCCTGGGGTCCTGGGTATCTAGAACAGGATCATAGATCATGGCACTTGGAACCCCAGAATTCCCAGCCTAGACGGGAATTGCAGAGTCTGTTTCCTTAGCCCTGCAGACCCCTCACCTGTTGAGGAAGAGGGACAGAGCAGGACCCTCTAAAGCAAAGGCAGTAGCTGCCCTTCCCTGGGTTAGTCACATTGCACAAAAAGATCCAATGCCACAGCACGCTGAAGATAAGTGAATTAATAACTTTGTGGGAACAGCAGAGGATAGAACCACATTACGAACCACAGCAGCAACTATTAGACATCTCTGTCCCTTCCCAAGCTCTTTCCCCCTCTCTTCCCTCAAACAGTCTCTAAAAATACCAAGATTTATTTATTGAGGACAATCCAGCTTTACTCTTTCCCCCTCAGCAAAACAAAAGCCAAATAATCATCTATTGATCCACAAGCATGTCTACATGCACCTGGTGAAGTCTTGCTACCTCTCCCTTCCCTCTAAGCAGCATGTCACATTCTTTACCATGAAAACAAGTAGAGGACATGGTGGTCATGAGACAGAGAGGCAACAGGTGAGTTTTGCTACTCAAAAAAAATACTCTTTTTCTCCTATTTTGTAACCTTTACATAAAACATTAAGAAAATGGAATATAACTCTATTTCTAAAAGAATAATATAACATGATTAAGTACAGCTTAAATCCACAAATCACAAATGCAAGGATGGTTCAATATTAGAAAATTTATGGATCTGGAGGTCAAAGAAGAAAACCACATCAGCTAATAGAACTCAAATTGCTCTCTTCATACAGTGCTCCTGTTAAATCGGAAAGAGACAGAGGCTTAACATTGAAAGATAATATTTATCTCAAATCAAGAGCCTACAAAATAGCTAACAGGTCAAAGAATGGAAGGCATTTTGACTAAACCAGGATAAGGCAAGAATTCCTGGTATTCCAACTTAATACATACTTACATTCTGGAAGTCTTGCCAAAGCAAGGGGTTCTGTGAGCCTGGGTTGAATTTGACCATGGAACATTCTATATTTAACTTGCCTGATGTTTTAAAAAGTCAAATTCATTTTCAACATTTAAAAGGTCAGTATATTTCACATTTTAAAAAAAACTTGATCTTTGGCATATCTTTTTTAAAAATTGTCTGACCATCTGTCAACATTAGGCCTATTTCCCAAATGGCAGAAATTGGCTGGGACTGAGTAGGGGCTTCCCCCTTTAGACAAGGCCTGTGTTCTCTCTGAGACCTCACTTGGCCCAATTCACTCATTTATGTTACTTGCCTGGGCCGCTCGTACATCTGTATTCCTGAACCTATGCTGTAAGGAAGAAATAGAAAAAGAGGTATAAATAATGAAAAGGGGACAAAATTATCATTATTATTTTTGAATGAAGTGATAGCCTACATGTAATATTCAAATGAATCAGCTGAAAAACTATTACAATGAATAAGAATTCTGTAAGATGATCAGTTATAAAATCCATAAAAATTCACAAAGCCAAGCAGCAGGGCTGGAGGGAGGGAAGACAGTCACAATCTGCAATAACAACAAATACCTTTGAATTAACTTGGCAAGAAATGTGCAGGACCTACATGCGTCAATCTGCAAAATATTCCTGAAGAACATGAAAGAAGACTTCAACAAATGTAAAACACATCATTTTCCTAATATTGTAAGATGTCCATTATTACCAAAATAACATAAATGTAATATAATTCCAATAAAAAAATCTAAACACAATTTTTTTTGGCAACTTGACCGAAAGAATCTTGTATGTTCACCTGGAAGAATAAATGCTTGAGGATGGTCAGTTAGCCAATAAAAATTTCAAAGAGCATAACAATAGAAACATCTGTCCAATAAATTATTAAAACTTATAAAATGATAGGAGCAGAATTGAAAGCACAGAAACATATTCAAGTGTAAACATAAATATGCTATAAGACAAAGGTGCCAATTAAAATCAGCAAGTAATAAAGTGTTTTTCAACAACTGGTGTTAAACAACTAGCTCACCATTTTGAAAAAGTTAGATACATACCTCATGTCGCACACAGACGTAAGTTTTCAGTGGAATAGAGATTGAAATGTCAGAAATGACGAATACCAGAAGAAAATTTGGGTGGATTTTATATATTCTCAAATGAAAAAGGAATTTTAAGAATACTGAAAGATTTAACAACATACACATTTTTAAAAATCGGAAAGGCAAAAGCGTAGAAAAAAGACAAATTTAGAAAAAGGTTTGCAATGTTTATGAAACCTTACTACTCTGAACAGATGTAATTCTCACAAATAAATAATAGAAAGAACACTTGATAGATAAAAGGGAAAAGGACACCAACAGACGACTCTCACACACACACACACACACTCCCAAAACACACACACAAACAAATGACCAGGAAACATGAAAAATCTAATCTCAATAGTAATTGAAGAAGTCCGAATTAAAATAGCGAAATGTCATTTGAACTTAGCATATTGATGATAAAAGGCACAATAATACCATTCTCAGTGAGGGTGTAGGAAAATGGGCTCTCTTATATCCTTCTAGTATGAATATAAATTGATAAAATCTTTTCAGAGAGCAATTCAGCTATATACATTAAAAAGTTAAACCTTTGATTAGGAATTCCCACTTATTAAAATGTATCCTGAGAAATGGTCAAAAATGATCATGGATGTGCACAAAGGTTTAGTGGAAAAGATATTCATTTCATCATTGCTTCTAGTAGGGAACAATTGGAAACAACTAACATAAGGGTCAACAATACAGGATTGGTTTAATAAAGTCTATAGCTGGTATGAGTGTATGGGAGTGCTTGCCAGCATCCATTCTGATTGGTTGGTGGCTGTGATGCACATTTGATACATATTTTAGATATTGCCCACACAGTGAAATATTCTGTACCACTCAAATAATGATGTAGATGAACATTTATGACATTGACAAACTGTATACCATGTTAGGCTAAATACTTAAAAAATAGTATCTATATAAGAAGATTCCATTTTAAATGAAATATAATATCTATGTAAGTAAAGACAGAAAAAAGTCTAGGATACATATTGAAGTGCTAGAATTATCTCTGGCTAGTAAAATTAGACATACATATTTTTTTGCCTACCCAGATTTTCTAATAATCACACAAAATTCTAAGTATAATTTCTTTAACAGAAGTCCTTTTTTTTTTTTTTTTAAGTTAATGGTTAGCACTGGTAGATGGCTGGTAGACTCCAGGGTCAAGGCAAGTAATGTCTGGAAAGTACCCATGGCTAGGGCCAGGGAAGTTGGAAATTTACATGCTACTGGTGGTCACGTAAAGGGTTACAGCCTTTCAGGATAATGAGCAGTCAAGACACTTGCATATTAATATGTATAGAAAAAAACCTAAGTGATGGAATTATGGCTTTTATTTTCTTTTCTATATTCTTCTCCAGAGTACAAATTTGACAAGATTATGTTATGTTTACAGTCAGGAAAAAACCCCACAACACAACTAATAAGTGTTAGAAACCCTACCATGGCTATAAATCCCCTCAGCACCTGGGCCCTGTCCACCTGCTGTGTTCCTTCTTCTCCCCGGCTTGCTTTGCCCCAGTTTCTGGGGTTCTGTTACTTCCTCCTTCTCACCTCTACTCTCACAGTTTTTTCTGTCAGGAGAGCATTCTCTCCTTGGAGCTCTAGACTAATCTGCCAGAAATTAATTTCTTGAAAGCCAGTTTATCAAAATAGTTTTCCAAAATGAAAACCATTGACCAGGTTTGCCTAGTCACTCAAACCAAAAGGTTTAAGGGAGTGTTGAGTTTCGGTTATTGATGATAATAATATACTTTTAGCATTTCTTATAGAAAATTATTAATTTACATTGATTTGTTTTCTCCAACATACTTAGAATTTTCAGACATACAGAAAAATTATACAGCAAACATCCCTATACAGTACTTGTTATCTGGATGGTAAAATGGTTTACATTGATTTTTAAGAAATAATTGTTAATTGAATGTTTTGATCATAATCTTTGTTCAATCTTTTGGTGTGCATCATGTAGCAATTTAAGGGGCTTTTAAGTTGGTTTTGTTGATCGTTTCTTTTAAAATTCTTACTTATGGTTAATGCATATCAGATGCAAAGTATTGATAATATGATTCATTATAATAGTTCATTCTGAGGAAATTAACTTTCTCTTCTTTGGATTGTTTAATACCTTTTGATGTCAAATCTTTATGCAAACTGCTACTCATGTATCCCAAATGATTCTTGTTAGAAACAAAGATTTTACCATTTTTCAGGAAAGGATTGTTTCAGCCAGCTCTGATGTCTTTAGTATGCTTTTAAATTTAATTAAGTTTTCAGATTTCTCCCATCAATACACAAGTGGATTAATAAAATGTGGTATATGTATACCACGGAGTATTACTCAGCAATAAAGAACAATCGTGAATTAACACATCTGGTATTATCCTGGTTGGAGCTAGAGCCCATTCTTCGAAGCGAAGTGTCACAGGAATGGAAAAACAAGCACCACTGGTACTCATCATCAAATTGGTACTAACTGATCAACACTTACATCACACAGGGCAATAATATTCATCAGCGGGCGGGCAGGCGGGAGGGGATGGGACAACTCTCACTGAATGGATGGGGGGAGCACAGTTTGGGGGATGACCATGATTGTAGCCCTGACACGGGCAGTGCATGGGCAATATATATAGCCAAAGTGTTGTACCCCCATAATATTCTGAAATAAAATAAATAAATAAATAACCCTAAAATAGGGGGAAAAAAAAAAAAAGAAATCCACGTAGATTTCTTAGGCACTCCCCACCAGTTTCCATACAATTTTCTCTTCTCAGCCACCCTGCTCTGCAAATCCCAACTGCCTCAGCATCCTAGAACTCTAATCTTTGAGTTCTCAACTCAGAGAGAATGCTGCTCCGCTAGGGTCCACCTTCCCTGCTTTGTGGAAGGAAACTGCCTTCAGACCAAGAGCCAAGGCAATCATAAGGCTCACCTTGTTTGTTTCCCTTCTCTCAAGGATCAGCATCCTGTACTGCTTGCTGTCCAGTGCTTCATATATTTTGTCCAGTTTTCTAGTTGTTTTCAGTGGAAGGAAAAATCCAATGCCAATTACCCTGTCATGGCTGGAAGCAGAGCACTCTAGAATTTTGAGTAACAAATACATTGCTACTCAAAATTCTACACCCAGTCACCATATTATTTATGTACAAGGCCAGCTGAAAGCCTTATACTTGCTAAGGCTCAGAAAACATACCACCATATATATCTTTCCTGAGAAAAAAAGAATATGCAAAACTCTGCAACCTCCAAAAATGTATAAAAATTCAATTATATTTAAGATGCAACATAAAAGAAATGGTGGAGAAGAATAAAACTGGTTAAACTTGAGTTAGTTTCTAAATAAATATTGGTGTAATTATAAGAAATAATGCCAATTAGAAATTAAAACATTGAAAGGGAAGATATGAGATAAAAAATATTGAATACTTTTATGGGATTCAGTTTATGTACCATCCAAAATTTCACTAGATTTGGTATATGTGACCTTTATCTAGCTTTCTAGCTGGAACAACTCTAGCAACTACGTATATTTTTCTGGTGTTCGTGGAGTCAGTTTGCCGATGCAACCATCACTGTGGCTTCCAGGGGTCTGCTGTGGTGGCTGCATCCCATTATTCAAACTACATGTTTTCTGCCTGTCTATGACACACATAACTTGCCTTCTGTCTCAAGGTTTCCTGGTTGCCGCTGAGGCACAAGAAGCCATGGGACTCTCCAAGCACCCACAAGTATATGACTCAGAGCAGAGGGTGTGGATGCTGAGTGGGGAAAACTCTGACCAATAGGAAATAGGTGCCAGAAGATACTATTCTTCCTTTTTCTTCTGGATAGATTGTTCAGAAATGCAAATTTTTCTTATTGCTACTCTAGTGGTGCCCTGTGAGAAAAAGCAGTCGGTTTGACATGAACCTAAGACCAGTTCAACAACACACTCCCTTACATTTGCTCTCTCTCCTTCCCTGCCTCGTTCCAATTTTCCTTCCCTCCTGCTTCCTTGGGATTGCATTCTCTAACCCTGATCTTTTCCCTCATAATAAGACAATAATAACATAGGTCTAAAAACTGAAGTTATATTAAAATAAAGGCATTTGGGGGAAAGAAGAGGAATGTGAACGTATGTCAAAACACTTATAATAAAGTAGAGGAATCAATAAATACTGTTTCATTCTTGCCATCAGTAAAGAAATAAAGTTTTAAGTGTAAGACAAAAATCATTGTATGAAAATAACAGATACCAAAGAAAACATGTAAAAGATAACAAAATGTAGAAAAAAGGGGAGAAAACAAACAAGGAACAGCATTGTATGCTAGAGTCTATTTTGCATTCTTCTTTTGAACCTAACAATATATCCAGAACATCTTTCCATGCAAGTAAATGAGATCTTCCTGGGATTTCAATGGCTACATATTATTCTATCATATTGCTGTACTCATTTCTTTAACCCATTCTGTTACTGATAGCCATGTAGATTGGTTAAACTTTTCAGTATTTTAAACACTGCTGAAATGAATAACGCTTGCCTTAGTGCTTTGCATAGGCCACACATGTCATAAACAGAGAAGACAACAGTCAGACTCCAGAACCTAGACTCCTAACCCCTCTGGTCTTCTGTGATGATCTGCTGAGGGAGAGAGGAGATTTTAGGACCAAAGTTATGAAAATCTTTGCAATTCTAGTGATGTTGAGTGACTTTATCATAAATAAAATTAAAATATAAATGGCAAATTTGCTTGCATCATAAAAGGTTAATAATTGTTATATGTGTTTTAATTAGGGTATGCTCAGGGTAGACTTTAATCAGAGTAGGTCAGGGTATGCTCTGGGAATATATTTCAATGACTTAATATAACAAAAGTTTGCAGGGTTTTTTCCCTCATTAGTGACACATGTCCAATATGGATTGCTGAGGGGCTTTGCTCCATAAAGTCGCTCAGAGGCCCAGACAATCAAAGGTTTTATGTTCTTTTGATGTCATACCAAGAAATCAGTGCATGTCTTCCTGGATCACTGTAGCAGGAGAAAAGAGAGCATGCAAAATTGAGACCTGCTCTTAAGTGTGTTGACCAGAAGTAACACACTTTACTTCTACTCACAGCCCTTGGCTAGAACTCACTGCATGGTCCTGCCTAACTGCAAGGGGCCTGGGAAAGTATGTTCCACCCAAGTGTCCAGAAAGAAAAGATAATCAAGTGTTAGTAATCACTGAAAATTTCTATTACGATCTATTTTTCTAGTCAGCAAGTATTCAACTAATTTTTCTACACACACACAAAAAAGCAAAAAACTAGAATAACCTCTTCCCCAAGGGAGAAAGCCTAAAGCAACATCCAGTCACTGAATCCAAATCAAATCCTGGATCTCAAGGTGATGGCAATAGTCTCACCATCAAATCTATCTCCTCTTGGTCCAGCGTCCTCCTACTGGCAGCAAAGACAAGCTATTTGCCTTCCACCTGCATCAACATGCAGTGGTGAAACAGGGGCAAGTTCACTGCAATCAACACCCCATTTAGAATGGAGAAGAGTGGGAGACACAGAGTCACTGGGTAGTAGCAATTCTGACTCCAACTGGGTAGACCTTGAGATGTCTGAGGAGGGCTGCAGGGCAGCGGGTAGCTCCCAATGCACCCTGACTCTGCCTTCTGGGAGGAGCTCCCTTGTCCCTCACTCTGTGGCTCTTAACTCTGCCTTCCAGACCTTCTCCTTGGCCACCTCTGAAGTGGGGGTTGGAGAACACATCCTCCTCGGGACCCGAACAGCTTTCTCAGACCTCCTGCTTAGAGAGGGTTAGGATTTTATTTTCCAACCTGGGTGATTTGGTAAAATATTATCCCAAGCAAAGATACTTTTCTTCCTTAGAATAATTCCAGTGTCAACCATTAATAAATTGTTCTTCTTTTAGCCGACATCATTTATAACAGGGAAAATTCAAAACAATCTAAATGTCTAATAATAGGGGATTTATTAAATTAACTGATGTACATCTATAACATGTCCACAATACATTATTAAGTAATAGGGATTATAAATTTGTTTATATGATGCCATTTTTTGGATGAAACAGAAGGAAGGAAAGAGAGAAC
Organism: Daubentonia madagascariensis; assembly: GCA_023783475.1. Classification (NCBI taxonomy): domain Eukaryota; kingdom Metazoa; phylum Chordata; class Mammalia; order Primates; family Daubentoniidae; genus Daubentonia; species Daubentonia madagascariensis. The sequence continues at coordinate 8,865,316 of JAKFHU010002332.1, read as the reverse complement.
AAAGTCTAGAAATCTCTTCAAGATTAAACTCTTTTGAACTCTGTGAAGTGGATTTGGTATTTGTTCAGTTGCTTTTATTTTGTTTTGTATGTGGTGGGGGGTGTTTTGTTATCCTTTATGCTAATCTGTATGATGTTATATTTCTGTGGTAAATATAACTTTATTGTATAAAATATAAGTATTTTAATGTAAAGATTTTTCAAAATTTCTTCTGTTGCCTGGAATGTATTGACAAAACCCATTCAAGCAGCTATGAATGTCTGTGTAGATCACATAAAAAAAAAAAAGTTTTCAGATTTCTTTGGGACGGTTTGTATAAAAATTCAACACGTTTAAAACTAAATTCCAACTAAATTCAATTTACAATTTAATGCATTTAAATTTAAGCCTGATATGTCATTAAAGGAACTGGCAAAAGACTATTCTAAATGTTTACAGTTTGAAGAATAGAAGAAGACATTCAAAAATAAAAGAATTTAGAAACAAAAGCAAATCTGTTTGACGTGAAATGCTAAAATTTTGGTTGGTAAATAGCACCTCATATAAACAAAAAACTTCAGTTTAGATTTATTCCTGCTTTGCCACATTTTAAAAAGGAGCATTTTATAAGATTCATTTACTTGGTGGCATTATTAATCTTATTTAGCTAATAGCCAGAAAAGTACATCTCACAATCAGAGACCAAACATGAATATTCCTATTAAAACTACTTGGTAATTTTGGCAAATTCAGTGTATTGGTCTTTTGGCAAGTTGGATTTCTACAAAATGAATTTCTGAGAGTTGGTCATGAAATGAATTGACCAAGAACTAAGTGCTCTATACAGATTATTTTATTTAATTTTCCCAATAAACTTATGTTCTCTGTACTATTACCCCTGTTTTACAAATGAAAAAATGGATGCTTTAACCATATGGGTAATTTAAGATATCAATTCAGGCTGTGTAAGCCCATAGCTTGTACTCTTCACCTGAGAGCTAGCTCTCTAGATCCCCACTAGCACTTTGCTACTGATGGCAATATACACTGATACATCAGGCGTCACTTCCTCCAGGAAGCCTTCCCTGACTTCCAAAAGTAGGTTAGATATTCTCCTTTGCATTCTCTATGAACCCTGATCATGTCTCCATCTTGGTATGCATATCTTGCTTCTTCCCCACAGTATTGTGAATTCCTTGAGGGCAGGACCATGATCTTTTTCATCTTGGTAGCCCTGGCACCTAGCAAAGGATCCTGGCACAGAGTGGGATGCAGCTGGGTTTTAGAGTTTATCCAATCTTGTGTACTTGGTACTCTTTTGCACTATACTCCTTAGCTTCGGTGTAGGGGCTGGACTACTGTCTTTAACAGACATACCCAACTAGTGATCCAATTGGTTGTGTGAGGAGTCCCCCCCCAAACTTGGTTTCTCACAATGGGGGGGTGGTGGTGGAGTGGGTGTATGCTGCAGAATTATTCAGTATCACTCCCAGGAAGGCAAAGAAGAAGAAAACAGGCCTGAGGAAAACGGCTTTCTCAGTTTCTCTCTCTCTCTCCTTCTCACCATCCTGTTGTCTTCACTTAACATAATCTGTGATCCTATTTGTCACCTTGTTCTCTCCCCTGATGAGAAAGTAACCCCAGGAGAGTAGGGATCTTGTTTGACTTGTTCCGTAGTGTATTTCTAGGGTCTAGCACAGTACCGAGCACAGAGTTGGTTCTTGATTAATATTTGTTGAATGAATAGGCCCTGGGTTCCTCACCTATATCTCTACAGCTTCTTCTAACTCTAATGTTATGTGACCCTGGGACTATTCTGGTAACTTGACCCAAAGCGTCTTATTAACCTGCCTAGCATATTAGGGGGAAAATGAGGAGGAGGGAACAAAAGTTGATTTAGTATAATTTATTTAACATTATGACTACTATTCATTCTAACTGCTTAGGTTTTTAAATGGTTTATAATATATAAATATTTTCAGAATATTATCTAATTTATTCAAATTTAAACAAATAAGCTTCATTTAAAAATTATCTTAAAACAAGTGAAATATAGAAAGACATAAGGGAAATATGAGGTTATAAGTTACGAGGAATATAAGAAGCTAGAATTGGAACCACAGATCCAAAAATATCGGAAGTATTCTCTCGTTAATCAGGAAACAGATTAGGGTGCTTACTATCACTCCACCTATCCAACACTGCATTGGAGGTACGACAGTGTAACAAGACAAGAAAAATAAATTAGAGGCAAAGGGATTAGAAAGGAAGAAATAAAACTGTGATAATTTTTAGATAATAGGATGACAATATAGAAAAGACAAAAGAAGGCACAGATAAGGCATTAGAAATGAGATTTAACTAGGTTCCTGGTGTGACATTAAAGTAAAAGATTCAGTTGCATATATTATACCAAGAGCAAAGTGGAAAATTTAACTAAAGAGCAAGATTTTCAATAGTATCAGAGAATATAAAATATCTTAGAATAAATCTAACAAAAGATGTCTGTAATCCCTACATGGAAAATTATAAAACTTTATTGAGAAATATTAAAGAAGGCTAAATAAATAGGCACATTATGTTCATGGATAAATACTGGGAAAATGTCAATGCTCCCTAGATTGAGCTTTAGATTCAAGGTAATTGCAATTAAAATCCCAATAGGGATATCATGGAGCTTGATAAGATGATTCTAAAATTTATTTGGAACAGTACAGGGCTGAGAATTACTATGACACTGCTGAAGGCAAAGAGTAGAGAGAGAAAGGTCTGGCCCTCCCGTATTTCAGGACTATTAATGAAGCTTTAGTAAGACACTGCATTGGTGCACAGAGAAACACATTTACCAATAGAATAGAATCAAGTCCAGGAACAGAATGTACAAAAAATGAAAATTTGGTATATGATAGACATGGAAAAAGATGAAAAATTTTCCTTAACCAGCTATCATAAATAAATAAACTTTAAAAATCTCAGTATAAAATACAGATTGATATCTTTTAAATATTGTGGTAGAAAAGACTTAACTAAACAATTTATTAAAACATGTCTTAAACAAAAAGCATTACTTATAAAAGATTGATACATTTTGCTATACTAATAACTTTTGCTCGTCAAAAGATACCTTAAAGAAAGTGAAAAGAAATGTAACAAACAAATGAAGGATTAGTACTGAGACTATATTAAGTACTCCTTTTAATTAAAAAAACCACAAACAACTGTAGAAAAATAGGCAAAAAACATGAACAGATACTTCTCAGAGAAAGAAAGGAGACATAATGTGGCCAATCACATACATAGAGATTTTTACCTGCGATACCAAAGGCCACAAGGAGGTGCTATTTTATTCACAATTGATCAGCAAAAATTTAAAAGTCTGATAATACCAAGTGTTGGAAAGGATGTGGATTCATAATGTGGTTTCATACACGTTATTGACGCGAGTGTAAATTAGTGCAACCACTTCTGTTTGGCACCGTAATCTAAAGTTGAACATACACATACCATCCAACCCAACAATTTCACTCCTAGGTACATACCTAAGAAAAATGTTTGCACATATATAAGATTAGGTAAAAGAATGTTCATAAAAGTATTTATATGATAACCTGAAGAACCTATGAACAACCCAAGTGACCAGTAATGAGAAGGATGCTGAATAAACCGTGGTATGTTCGTATAATGAAATATTATGGAGAAGCCAGCAATGTGCAACAACAGGATGAATCTTACCAATATAAATTCTAAAACAGCACACTTTTTATAAAGTTAAGAACAGTATATACACACAATTTTTGTAATATATATAATACATATAAGAATTAATAAAACTACATAGAAAAGAAAACAAGGGAATGTCAAACACATAAATCAGGGTGAGGGTTCACTGTCACTTGGGAGAAGCAGGGAAACAGGATGGAGTGTGGATTTGTGTGGTCAGACGTAGGTTATAATGTTACTGTCAAGGTCCTAGCTTTTTCTGGAGAGAGTGGTAGCTTCATGAGTGCTTTCTGCATTATGAAAAGTAATGAACTAAATAAATAAAAGTAGGTCATGCATGAATAAGTGATGTGTTTCATAAACCAAGGATTATGATTATTCCAGTTCTATGCAACAGTGGCCCAATTTAAAAAAACACCTATGTTAGACAAATGTTAGTGTATGATAAGGGAAACAAGATTATGAACTAGAGAAAACAGAGGAAGCTTGAATCTGGACCACAGACTGAAGGTGCAGTTTGGAGGAACAGATCAAAGGTTTGGAACCCCAACTAAAAGCCACATTACAAAAGTGTCTCCAGGTCAGCTCTAAGGAGTAAATGAAAAAGACCTACCTGGAAGATGCTTTTCCTTTTATAAATATTCTCTCCCGTTTCAAAACTGCCCTCTGGCACTGCTTGGCGAAACCAGTGAATGCTCTGGAGATCCCGAACAACTGGGGATGCGGGTTCCTTGCTTTTCAAGATGACTGAACGCTCTCATCTGTTCGAAAGACTCATCTTGTGCTATCTTTTTCCTACAAGGCATTAAATGTGAAATAAGGCCTTGCTTGGCAGTTTGCCACAGAGAAGTATACTTTTACAACTTCTGTAACCTATGCTCTTAGCACCCCAGAACTCTGTAATGCATATCAGAGTGCTGTGAAGGTTTGGTCACTTGCAGGCAATGTGTGTGTGTGTGTGTGTTTTAATATAAGACATACTTTACTGTAATTCCACTATTGCAAATACAAAAGCTGGCTCTGCTTTTTGGATTCTTTAAGACCTGGAAAAAACAACAACTTGTAACTCCAAACTATGGGCTGTGCTTTACTATTCTGGCACATAGTAGACATTTCATGAATGTTTGTTGAATACACTGGCATTGTTTTCCAAATGATAATTTTTAAGACCCTGGATTTCAAGAGAAAATACCAGTGGACTGAAACATTTTTCCTACAGATTATATTTTATATAACAAAAAATGATCTAAAAGTATGAGTGTATTTATGGAGGTATGTCAAAAGAATAGTTGAAATTTGGGATTGTCTTTGGAAATTAAGGACACAGATAGGCATTATATGTGAGATGAGCCACTGCAGCAAGGACACACCTTCAAAATATGTACAGAATCCAGACAGTCAAAAAATAACACACACACGAACACATACAAAACACACATACAGATTTAGCAACAGTGACTGAGAGGTCAGGAGATTCAGACAAAGCTCTCATACATTAATGACCCTCTTGTTAAGACGACAAATTCTCCAAATCACTTTGTGTACACTGTGTACATTGAATTTGTTTCCCAAAGACAGCTGCAGGAACAGACATAGGCTAGCCCAGCAGATACTGAAGGGAAAATGAAAGAGATAATTAATTCCTTTTGGATCTTCTTAGCAGTCAAAATGAAAGAAAGACCTTTCCCATAAATTGAGCAGTCAGAAGAAGCAGGTATTCACAAGAGAATACCTATAGCAAGAGGAAGGAAAAGTTCCCTTTCCTGTCCACTAGGGGCATTTATCTGAAAAGAGAAAAATATCACATACTTTTCAGAAGATTATAAGCAAGTCTGTGCATAGACATATGTTCGTATTTTCCCAATTGAGGTTATTTACATTAAGAAACATCTGGGCCACCCCTCTGCTTGTAGTGGCTTGCTCTTTAGTAAGTTTAGTTAACTTGCAAAACTACTTCCTTTTTTTTTTTATCTAAGCACATATGTGTTCATTTGCCCCTAAATGAACTTGCTCACTGGTGTGCTGGGTTCCAAGCGTGAAGTCATTTCACGTGTGCATGTCCTGTGGGCGCAGCCCAACAGCTAACCTCCTGAGCACAGTCATGCGTTGGCTTGACCCGACTTGCATTTGCTGAGACAAGAGGGCATAAACAGACAACTCCAGTCCTGTGGCTGCCTGGGGTGGGGTACATTGAAGGTGCTGCTTTTTCTTTTGCTCCTCATCATCTGCCCCACCCACCTCCAAATTTGTTACCAACCTATTCTTCCTGCCTCCATTCCCTTTGGTGTGGTGAAATAACTCACCTACCAACACACACTCTGGGAGTCTGGGATCAGCAGGAGATGATCTGACATCTTGATTCCTTCAGGCAGGTCCCCCTTGTATGTGTTTGCACCCAAACACTAGCCACAGATCGGTGTGGATGGGGAGGTGAGGAGCTACGCTGAACTGCTTGGGGAATCACAATAATAATGGTTTGGCCAGTTTTTTCTCTCCACTAAACTGTTAACTAGATTTCTTCTCAAAATATTTGAAGTATAACTTACGTACAACAAGCTGTACGTATTTAAAGTGTACACTTTGATGATTTTTGACACGTGGACATTGTGAAACCATCACCACTAAGATTGTGAACATTTCTATCAACTCCAAGTGAGTTTCCTTGTGGGCGTGGCCAGTTCTCATCCTGAATCTGGAAGCCTTATTGGCTTTGAGGGGATTTGACCTCACCTAGAAGCCCAGGGTTAACAAGGGGTCACTGATAGTATTCTAAAAATCAATAGCACTCTACTCAAATATCTAACCTCTTCCTCAGGGGTAAAAAATCCAACAAGACTTGCGAATCCGTCTGACTCATGCTCTGTCTGGGGGCGTATACTCGGGCTCTGATAAGAGGCAGTCAATCTGTCTTGCGTTTGTTTATAATGAGTCACGCTGAAAGTCAGGCATCTACTTTTTGTCCCTACCATGTCATGGTTAGGCAAGACTCGGAGGCAGATACACCCCAATTCAGAGCAGCCCCAGCGCGGCTGGGTTAGGACGCGCGACTCAATGGGGACCCCTACCGACGGAGACCGGGAGCGCCACGTCTTGGAGCCGAGGTCCGCCTTTCGTCCACGCCTCAAAGGCAGATCCTAGTGAGTTATGGATTTATTATACTTGCAAGAGGAATGGGAAAAAGCAGCTGAGTTTTCAGTGCATCCTCGCAACCTGTCCTCCCCACCCCCTGTTTATTAGTGACAGAGTGTGGCATGAGTCACAACGCTCAGCCTATGCCCACACTGGAGCAATTAACCACATAATTGCTTCAATGGTGAACCTTTCCCCAGCTGCAAGCCACCCCCATGGTAGAGCTCTAGGCTGTAAGCCAACAGTCTTCAGTTGTATGAATCGTGAAGGCCCAGGTTTGAAAAGCCAAAGTTGCAATTCTTTTAGCCTATGCCTTCTTGGCCCCAATTTAAAATTCCTATACACAAGTTCTGATGGGTGCATGGGGGATGTTTCAACTAGAATTAATGCCACAATCAAGTCAACATAAAGTAGATTTATCTGCTGTTTCAATGTATTGAAGCAAAGTTGCTCTGTTTTGAGAAGGAATCACCATAGCAACTCAGCCGCCCCAGTTACAGTAAGCTCAGCACCACCAAAATAAAAATCCTTACCAAGGTTTAAGATTGGCTAGTGAGATTTGCTGGACGTCGACTTTCAGTTTCCAGATGACATTAGCCAGCATATGTTTTGGTTTCAAAAATTGCTGAAAGGGATGCTTTAAATAATAATAAAACTATAAAGCCAGGTTACAAACAGAGGGTTCTAGGCTGTTGCCCAGCCAGCTTAAACACAAGCAGTCCTCACTGCCAAACAGCAGCATTTGGTTATTAAAATAGAAGGCTTCAGAAAAGGGCTCAGTACTACTTATTGTGGCTTGCCAGTTCCGTTCCAAGTTGGGGGTACATGGTGATTTAAACGCTGGTCTTTAAGAAGAGGCAAATCGATACAAAAACAGGTTTTCTGTAGGTGTGAAAGGAAGAAAAGCAAAACTACTTTTTTTCCCCCTCCACCCCCAGGCGCCTAACGCTGAGTTTTGGTTCCATCAGTTGTCTGTTCTCTCTCCAGCTTCTTCCTCATCCCACTCCCCTCGGCTCCTTCCTCCTGATCACCAACAAACAAAAGCACCCCGATGTTCTGCCTGCCTTATCCCTTTTTTTTTTCATCCTCACCATCCCAGCGGCTTCCTCAGCCCCTCAGGCTGCCATGTGCCTTTAGGCTCCCTGGACCCACCGTCCAGGATGGCCAGAGCTCTTTCGTTGTGGATCCCAAGGCCACCAGCTCAACTCCTCATGCTGTGGGTCACTCCCTTGAAATTCCCTCCTCCTTTCTCTTAAATATTCTGGTTGCTGCATGATTCAGTTTCTTCTAACGTTCTATCTCCTCTATCTTCCCACCTCCCAAATACGGGCAAGTTCTGTTAGTCTTTTTGTGTTTCTTGACCGTAACCATTTATTTATTCAATGTCTTCAATTGTCATTTTAATGCAGATGTCCATTATGTCTTGTATGGAGACTGTCCCCTGACTATCGGCTATCTCAAAATCAAGCTGATCAGAACTGAACCCACCCTTCTCCCCAACAAATGCAGGTTGTTCTCCAGACTTCTGCTTTTTCTGTTGAATAGTCTCATCATTTCCTGAGCCCAGGCTCAAAGGCTAGGTGTTATTTAGACTCTTTCCAGGCACACATTTCCGTCGCCACATTCCATAGACTGTCCTTCTTGGGTGCCTGCTCAACTGATGCCCTTTCCATCTCCAAAGGTATCACCCTAGTTCTGCCTTCATTACCTACTGCTTAGATAATTACAATAGCTTCCAAACTTACCTTTCCAATCCTCCCTTCTAGCCATTAAGGTATGTTAGAAAGAAGACAGGCTTTGGAGTTTGAATCTACAATTTACTTCCACTGTGGCTTTAATTTTTTAATCTCCCAGAGTCATTGTCTCTTTGTCTGTAAAGGTAACATATATAAAGTACCTGGCACACTGTAAGTGCTTAATTAATATTAGTTCCTTTCCATTTCAAACTCACTACTGCCAGACCAAAGTTTTTTAAAAGACTTCTTCATCACATTTTCCCCTTAATCAAACATTCACTTTTCTACTGAAATAAGAACAAACGCTTCATCCTGGCCCTTACAATACTCCTACAATATGGCCCTAGTGTATTGCTCCTATTAATACTTCACTATTCACCACTCTTTCTTTAAACACCATCATTCTATTTCCCATCTGTTTCTATACTAATGTGGTGGACTTGGGCTGCAGCGTACCGCCCCGCATCTGTCTACTGAAATCCTAGCTGTTCTTTAAGACTCTTCTCGAATTCTACCCCTCTCTGAGGCTATTCCTGATCCCTGGGTGGATATGACCTCTTCCTCTGACCTTTGGAGCACTTATACCTCTCTTATGGGATTTTTATTACTCTACTTGCTCATTTTCTGCCTTTGACTTCTCTTCACTGCAAGACTGAGTGTCCTTTGACGGCATGGACTGTTACAGCATCAGACCCGGAGAGAGCCCTCTGCCTTATGCAATAAATGCCTGATGCTGAAAACAAACCTGCCCAGTCACGCTTCCCTTAGTCTACTAAACGATCTTCTCTCCTAAGCTTCTGTTGGGTGTCACCCTTCCCAGAAATAAAGTTGCATAAAGAGGCAATTCTCTTACTCAGTGTAGGGCACTCTCTAATTGACACCAAATTCTGTAGCTCATAATTATAGGAAAGGGTCCCTAAATATTACCATCTCAAATATGCCATGCCACCATTTCATGAGACCCAGTTTATTTACTATTTTCATGAATCACAGGAAACCCCTTTGAAATCACAGGTTGATGTTTACCTTCTAGGCTTCAGGGAGCTGTGTTCTTCTGCTGTAGAAATATCTTAGTCATGGGAATAGATCCCTGGGAATATCTAAAGTTCCTCTTCTTTCTCATTCATGAATTAGTCTCTTTAACATGATAGTCAATGGCTACACAGAAGAGGAACTCAGATTAAACATTCAGTTAAGCTTTTGTAAACAGAATGAGGACAAGAGTCCATTGAGCAAATGCTAGCATTTTAAAATTTGTATGTAGTTTTTAAAATTAAAATCTTATCAATGTATAGTTTTCAGTATATTCACATTAGTACCAAGTTATACTTCTTATATATTTAAGAAATATGTATGTGTGTGTATATATATGGATGTATATCATCCTCTTCTATTTTATAAAGTTTAACTTTAGGATGTATGAGGCTGGAAATAGGGTTTTATCATTATCTGGGAGCTCTGGGAGCTCATGTTGGCAGTATCATTGCCAAGTATAATTTTCAAAAAGTTGAAACCATCACTCTCATACAAAAAGGAAAAAACAGAAGTCAAAGATTTTATTTGACTCAACTAATGTGGAATATGTTAAGACTGGTTCAGAAGAAAATCAAGGATCTGGAGATTTATAGTTGTCAGTCAAAAGAATACAAAAATAAATTTGCCAACAAATGAAAAACTGGTTAATGTTGCACTAGGCAATGCTACTGGATGAGAATCATATGCCTTGCCATCAGTTTTCTACAAATTAACCACTATTTTTTTAAGGTTGTAAAATAGCCTTTCTAATCAATCAGCAAAAAAGGTACAGAGTCCTAGAAAAGCAGAGGTAGCATAGGCTACTAGACAACAACTATCTCTACACAAAAAGGTATTCAGTATTATTTTACCTTTTTCTAAGTTGCATACTTGCTCTTGACACTTTTATCTAAGAGAGGTATGAAAAAAAGTAATATGCTTTCTCTATGACATAATTGTAATTATGTAAAATTACATAATTTTATATAAATATATAAAAATGGACACAAACCAGTTTCTCACGACCCCTCCCCCCCAATCCCCAGTGTTTCATTTTGGGTTCTGGAGTCAGACTGCTTGGGTTCCAAATCATGCTTCTACCACTTACTATTGGGTGACCTTGGGCAAATTATTAAATTCCTAAGGGCTCTGTGCCTCAGTTTCATCACTGTAAAACAGGATTAAATAATAGTACCTTTCTGGCTTTGTTATGAGGATTAAATGAGATAATGCCGAAGTGTTCAAAAAATGTGAGTTCTATTACTGCTACTAAGAAAGGGTTCATTAATCTGCCAAGTCTTTAATCAGACATTAAAACATTTTGAGAAATAATCTGTCTTAGCACTTTGCTAAAAAGGGATGCGGATCTACATTTTAAAGCAGAAGCAAGAATAATCAAACCATTGAAATGAGCCAATCAGTAAACTAATAATTAAACTTGTTTAAGAGATTACAATAAATTCCAACTGTGTTGAAAGGAGAATTCATTTCTTCCAACTTTGACATTAAAGGAACAAAAATGTATGAGGCAGGAGTGGCAAGAAATTAACCTTTGTTAAGATGTCCCAGGCATTATGCTTACCACACACTCATTACATACCAACAAATGAGTCTTTTCAGGAGAATAGGTTTTTTTTTTCTTCCTTAAGGAGACATGCTGCAGAATGAAAAGCAGGAAGGGAAAACAACAACAACAAAATACTTTGAAGCCTTAGAAAGTGGGTTACCAAGTGAGTCAAACAGCAAAAGCAGTGGTTCAAAGAGCCTTTCAGCTTTATTTATTCTGCATAACAAAAAAGAAAAAAATTAAATATTCTCTGAATTTTAAATTATATTTACCAACACATTGCTGGTAATATATGCCCTTTTATTATGCATTGCTATTTTTACTTTGCCCACAAAAATGCTGAAGAAAATATTGAATAAATATACATTTTATTAAATACACACACACACACACAACTCTGTTACAGATTGATATAAATCTCTTAGGTCTCACTCCCATCCAAGCTTTGGCTTACACATCCTTAAATTAAAAAACACCAGCATGGTCTCCAAAGGCCACCAAAAACCTGGTTGATAAAGATGGTTAACTAAGTGCTGGAGTTCAGATTAGAACAGGAAATAGCTATAAACCAAAATAGAAAGCAAAATAATAAAGAAAAATGACAATTCATGTCAAGGCTTGGCTCAATTTTAATATACTCAATCATGAGAAAAGAATTTTCCTAAAATGTTGGTTTTTAAGAGGACATTTTTAGGTTAAACTGAACACAAAGGAGAAGAGAATCCCCCCAAAGAAGTTTTCTGAGCCAAAGGAAAATCAAATCATGCTTGAAAAACAAAAGCAAAGACCAATAATGCCTGTCTTCCTTCCGCACCCACTTCTTCAGATTTGCTTTAGTGTAGGTTTTCCAGCTGAAGGCAATTTATTAATTCTATACCCTGTTATTTCAACGTGACCAATCTAGACTTAACCCATCATGTCCTAATGGGTTGATGAATGAGACAATTATTTTCAGTCCTTCACAAGCTGAGAAACTGCACCCTGGTGCATTCAAACATATGTAGACATACAGTCTACTAAGCTTCCAACTGAAGAAACAGTAACTTATCGCCAAAAGGATAATATTTATGCCCACTACTGAAAATGATTTCTTCTTGTATAGTTTTAAGGAAATATCAAGAAAGGCACTACGACTTAGACAAACAAAACTGAAAATGATTTCTCACAAGATTTCATATGTTCAAATTTTTATGCAAAAAACTTGTAAAATAGAATGCTGCTGATCTAGCTTTTAAAAAAGGTGTTTAAAAAGCTAAACATGAGTCCATAAGTAAATTGGATATTTATTATTTTGAGAGAAAAAGGCAAAGTTAACAAAATGATGCTAGAAAATAAAGTAATACACTAATTTTGCAACTGCAGGCATCTCTAGTTCCTTTACCAAAGATTCTTAGATTGTAAAAATTTGTAAAAAAATATGAGAGAAGTAAATACTTGATGGATGTACTGAAAGCCTTCCACAACTGGAAATACATTAAAATATATTTATTTAGTTGGAAGAGGAAGTGGCAGCAAGAGCCTTTCACCTATAATGACCATTTTAGAATTCATTAGAAATTATCATTCATAGTTCAAATATACATGAGACAGTGCACCTATCCAGTAGGTACAACAGGAAATAACAGATTTTGAGAGCCAAGGGGCACTGGTACTAAATACAGGTAAGATTGTTATCTACGTTTTACTAGATAACAAGGACTGTTTAAAATGGAAGCTTTAAGAAGAGCTTTATTTTTGAAAACTTAACTTGGAATGAAACCCCTATCATAGAATGTGCTATGTTAAGGTTTTCCTTTTATATAATGAAACAACAATAAAAGGCAAGTGGAATTATACAAGAAGAAAAAACAGAAATTACATATTGCAAGCAGAAGTGCTAGAATAGGGAGAAGAAACATTATAATAACTATTACCGTTTGAAGTGATATGTCTATTTTAATGTACTCTGAACTGTGATTGAATTTTTCAATAAAACAATAAATGCAAAAGCAAATATAATCATGCTACATTTTTGTTTTCTATTCTAAGGGCTATAATTTAAACCTGGGACAAAATTAATAGCCCAAATCTTTATTCTGCCTTAAACTACTTTTTATGTCTTGTCTTGTTCCCTACTTTCCACATCACCTTACAGAGTTGTGATTACCAATCTAGTTCTTGACGCCCCTCAATTCATTCTTGCAGTACCCTTGTATAGAGTTCAAAATCCTTATATACTGTTAAGTACCAACAAATCAAGATGTCAATGTGAGAGGTTCAGTTGGGAAAGGACAGTTTAAAGTACTCCTGTTAAAGGTGAAGACAATTTTGTGTTACATGATCCATTTTGTATTAGTTGAAATAGTGTAGCAAACAAATTAAAAAAATAGCTAACATTGATGAAACCTTGAACTATGTGATATGGCTAGCAGAACTGATGTCTAGATTAGCTCTTGAGGTAGAAAATTTACTACTCCTTACTAAATATGTGAATAATAGCTAAGTTAATGTTTAAATATAAAAGTTTAAAAATTGCAAAAAGATGCTATGAATATCCTGTATGTATGTACACTTCAGTAGAAAGCCAACCTAACTCAATCAGAAGGAGGTTTAGAATGACATTATTTTCTTATCAATTTTCAAACACATATATTTCTTTTGAATTTTTATATATTCTATGCATTGACCTTCCATTTACCTACAATACTTTTTATCTCAAGGAAGGAAAACCAAATCTTAAAAGCTTTGTGGGGCCAGGTGCTGTGGCTCACGCCTGTAATCCTAGCACTCTGGGTAGCCGAGGCGAGAGGATTGCTTGAGCTCAGGAGTTCAAGACCAGCCTGAGCAAGAGTGAGACCCCATCTCTACTAAAAATAGAAAAATTAGTGGAGTGCAGTGGCTCACGCCTGTAGTCCTAGCTACTCAGGAGGCTGAGGCAGGAGGATCGCTTGAGCCCAGGAGTTGGAGGTTGCAGTGAGCTATGACGCCACTGCACTCTAGCAAGGGCAACAGAGCAAGACCCTGTCTCAAAAAGAAAAAAAAAAAACAAAAAAAAACCCAGCTTTGGGGGCCACTCATTTGCTTGTGTTTGGGTCTTCATACAGAGAAGGGAGGAGGCACCCCGACACAGGAACATGAGAAACGGAGAATCAAAGAGAGACTAAGGATGTATTTATGTTACATTCCTAGAGGATATGGTGCTAACATCTTACAATATAAGAGAGCTGGGAAAAGAGGAAGTCTAAAAAGACTCTGTAACTAGCCATTTGGGCTTAGAGACCTCTGATTTTAGGAGGTTGAATATGTGCAAAAACAGAATTCTAAGAGCTCCTTCATCTACACCATTAAATTTTGCAAATTCATTTTATATCTTAAAAATACTGGTTTTCAACAATCAAGTTACAGTACACACTACATATATTCAGGTGATTAGAAGACTAGTCAGCCAGTTTTAGAGGTGGCTGTCTTAAATTAGTAGCAGGAAGGCCCCATGAATTTTCCTTACAGGCAGACAGGTGGAAGGAAGACAGAGTTGAAGACAATGCGGTGAAGAGAACTGCTCAGGAATGACACAGAGATGGTGCTTCTCAGTATTCCAGAGGGCCCCGTGTAGACAGGGGGTAAGAACGTGGTTGTGTGTTTTCTCCGTTTGTGTAGGAAACACAAATCTCTGCTTGTCTGGAAAATGGCCTCCTGTAAACATTGTAGAAACTTTATCTGATCCTGACACACCTCATTTAAAAACTGAATACACCAGGCCTGGCACAGACAGTGCAGGGAGGGAGGAGAGCAGGCATGGGAAGGTGAAAATGATGCTTAAGCACACAGTTCAGAAAGGAATCCCAGCTTCTGGTCCACTGACCTTGGAAACAGAACACACAATCATTAAAAGCATTGGAAGAAAATGAAATACTGAGCTAATAATTAATAATGACCTATCATGGCAGGCAAAAAGCAGTTGAAAAGCACAGTCATGGGATAAGAAAACAGCCACCATTGTTCATTTTTTCATTTTTCCTTTAGATACGACTTCTGCATAAGAGGTGTGAACGAAGTCATAAAGCTGCTTGGCATTTGCAGCATTCCCCAGAATACTTGTGAGCCTGTCTTGTGACAGGGTTGCTAATTCTGCAATGTTCTTAATGTGGTTCATCAAGGAGCGACAGTTTTTGGCATTTACCCCTGGCATTTTTAACAAGAAGTCTTGGGGACCAGGATTGTACTTGTCTGACTCAGGGAGGGTTTCAGAATCTGCTGTAATGGCCAGTGCTGTCGCCGCATCAGGCTGTGGCTTATTTTGTTTCAGCTCCTCAAACAACTCTGCAGTGGCATGAGGGGAGGGGCACCAGAGAATCCGGAGTCTGGGGAAGTGAAGCGTAAGAAGAGTGAGTTTGGAACTAATGTCACTGCTGGAGATCTCCTGATATAAGGCACCTCGGGCAGTGAGAGAGAAAGGCTTACTGGGGTCAAACTCGATCAGAAGCACAGGTCGCTTGTAATAGCGGGACATGGAGATGCACTGGTTGTAGAGACGGCCGTTATTTAAAGAGCCAATCAAATCACTGATACTCTTGCGCTCCACGCACATTTCTGGAGTCAGGATGTAATCTCCAACCTCTAAAGTCACCGGTTCAATGTCAATGCCCCGACGATGGATTAGAGATGGGAGCTCACTTCGAAATTCACGCATATCCACAACTATGCTTTGCTGTGTCCCATTCTGTTCCTGGCCACCTATAAAAAATGGGTAGCAATTTAAGTAATGTTACGGGAGAAGAACTCTCAAAGACGGAATGTAACAATTAAAGTTTAAAATCTATGTTTCTTTTAACTCTGATGGATGGGTACATAATATTATATGGTATTATTCCACATTTTTCTACATTTTCAAAAGATTTATTTATAGGAAAAGTAGAGGCAATTTCCCTTAAACTAAATGAAGCTAATAGGAACATTAAGAGTCGGTTGGCAGTTCCTTCCTTATAATGATTCATAAATACAAACACATTTGCTACGGTCTCCCCTCTGTAGTTCCTATATATATAGTCCCTTATTGTCTCACTGACCACATTTCGCTGGTCACTGTATTCCCAATTCCTAGGACACAGCCCGATAGTAGATACTTAAAATAGCAGACATAGTAGATACTTAAAAATGCTCACTGAGTAAACTGCCTTGGGAGCTGATGTGCTTGTATCAGTGAGTCCAGAGATGGGAAAAGGGAAGGAACTGGGAAAAACAAGAACACCTTAGAGCACAGCTTCTCACACTCTCATGTGCACATGAGTCACCTGGATTGTGTTAAAAAGCAGATTCTGTATTCAGCAGGTCTGGGGTCTAAGGGGTCTAAAACTCCGCATTTCTAACAAAATCCCAGGTGATGCTAATGCTGCTGGTTTAAGGACCACACTTTTAAGTATCAAGGGCTGCTGTAGGCAGAGTAATGCTACCCCTCCACCCTGACATTTCCACGTCCTGATCCCTGCAACCTGTAAATACAGTCACGTGCTGCATAATGACATTCTGGTCGACAATGAACTACATAGATGACAATGGTCCCATAAAATTATACTACTATATTTTTACTAAACCATTTCTGTGTTTAGATATAGTTAGATTTACAAATGCTTACTGCTGTGTTACAAGTGCCTACAGTATTCAGTACAGTCACACGAAGTACAGGTTTGTAGCCTAGGAGCCACAGGATATACCAGGTAGCCTACATGTGGAGTACGCTGTGCCGTCTAGGTCTGTGTGCGCATGCTTTGCGATGTTTGCACGATGATCAGGTCACCTGAAGACACATTTCTCAGAACATGTCTCCGTTGAGCAATTTAAGATTGGGAGATGATCTGGGCAGGCCCAGAGGTCCTTAGATGTGAAAGAGGGAGGAAGGACGCGCAGAGAGGAGAGAAGATGCTCTGCTACTGGCTTCCAGGATGGAGGAGGGGCCGTGAGCTCAGGCGCGCAGGCGGCCTCTAAGGGATTCTCCCCAGAGCCTCCCAGAGGAACGCAGCCCTGTGGATGCCTCGATTTTAGCCCAGTGAAGCCCATCTGGACTCTGGACGTGCAGAACTGTAAGATAATGAATGTATGATGTTTCAAGCCACTAAGTTTGTGGCGATAAGAAACTAATACAAAGGCCTGGAGGACTAAACTCAAAAGACAGACTCTCTGAATAGCTTTCTGTGTGTCCCTACATATTCAAATCTCTCTTCCTTCCTATTGCCTTACTTCTTCATGAAATGTCACCAACCTAGTGGCGTTAATAAGAATCTTCTCTGAAAAAGACATGGATGCTCTGAGGCAGAGTTTCCCAAAGTATGGTCCACGGACCACTTCCACCAGAAGCCCCTGAGCCTGTGAACCTACAGTTTGAATAAGCATCTGAGGTTATTCTTCAGTCTACTAAATTCTGAGACCCACTGCTCTAACTGTACTTGACCTCACCAAAGGTCAAATCAAGTCAATCATAATGCCCTTCTCATGCCACTTAGCTGAAATCAGCTGCTGCCATGGGAAAATGGGAATTTGGGGAGTGGGAAAATGGTTACTTCTGGATCATGGTGCACTTGGAATTCAGCAGGTCCTGGTGGCATGCCACAGTTTGGACGCTGCACAGCAATGACAGTACCAAATGCCTGGGATCTGGAGAGGTACCAAGAAGTAACAAACAAATACAGAAAGAGAGTGGGAATGTATGTACCCCAAACAACTCCCACCTGTGTGTACACCTAAGGGGAGAGGCAGAGGAAGGGAGGAAGGAAGGAAGGAGAAACTTCCTTCAGCTCCTCTATGAGTTAAACTGGCTTCTTTGGGTTCTTTGGATAAGAACCTAATCACCATTTACCAAAGTTTTTTTGCAAAAGTACTTTCTGAATCTCAACCAACCAAATTTAAATGCAACAATGGAACATAACTCACTCTAAGCTAGGGTGCCTAGATCTCAACCCCATGTATTTTGCAGACGATACGGCACCTTTGCTCTGGGGAGGACACGTGGTCAGTAAATGGCAGGGCTGAGGTTAGAGGATGGGGGTACACATCCTCCCTAGCCTGACCTCCATTTTTAAGAGTTTGCCGACAAAAACCAAGCCTCTGCAGAGTAACTCTGGAATTCACAGCCTCCTTTACAGGCAACAGGGGTGCCTGGCAAAGGACAGGACTCACCAGCTTTCCGAGTGTCAGTGGGAACGTTTGTAGATGCTGCACCTCTCACTAGGTCTAGGTTTGTTTCATCTCTGCCTTCTCTTTCTTCAGGGACAACCATGCTAGCCTTTTCCCTGGGGGAGAAAACATTTTAAACATTTTTTGAACTAATTTCAAAATTCTAGATTTTAATCTTTTGTAAATTATAATATTGAAAATGATCTACATGACCATAGTGGTAAAAGAGAATATAAGAAACATATTGGAAGTAAATATGCAAAGACAAGTGATAGGTAAAGGAAGTAGAAAGAATTTCTTGTTTGGGTACTACTTCCTGATCCTCCAGAGGAAAGAAAGCTGTTGTTTATTTTTTATTCTATATTCAAAGACTTGAGACATGAAATAAGCATGCAAAAAATGCCACAGAGAGATTACTGAGACGTTTGTAAGGCTAAAGTGCTACTGAGCATTAAAAAATAATTTAAATCATTTATATTCAAATATTTTGAGGGCAACCATAGATAGGGATGGTTAAAAATCAGTGATTAAGAAAACGAAAACACATATATGATAGAACTTTAATTTAAAAAACTCCAGGTGGGAGGTCCTATTAAACACCCTCAGTTTTAAAGGAAAATCAAGGGATACAAGAAATCAAATTTCCACCAGAGATTAGAACAAAAAATCAACAGTGTGGGTTATGGCTTAGGAGCAGCATTCATTACTCACTCATGCGTTTATTTAAAAACATTTATGGAGTGCTCCTGCATGGTGTTCTAGGTCTGCGGTCCCCAAGCCCCGGGCTGCGGCCTGATACCAGTCCATGGCCTGTTAGGAAACGGGCCACGCATCACCGCCTGAGCTCTGCACCCCTGCCTCCATGACATCCACTTCCCCACCCCCAGTCCATGGGAAAACTGTCTTCCATGAAACTGATCCCTGGTGCCAAAAAGGTTGGGGACCGCTGTTCTAGGTGCTTTGGATGTAATTGTGATCACACAATAATTCTGGTCTTCCAAGTAGCTCATATCTTACACCTTGTTGATCTAGAGGACTGTACAATCATAACCAAGATTATGCATAACGTAAGTTTGCAGTTCAGAACTGCACCAAGATGACAGCCTCAATGATCACAGAAAGGGTAAGCCAGGTTTGCTGTAGTCTTATTTTTTAAAACCAGTAAAGTATGTTATAATTAATTCCATGAAATTGCAAGGAGTGTGTGTCCAATTTGTGTCAGGTATGACAGAAAAGACGTATAAACTGGGTCTCTTTCCTCCTGGGGCTTACAACTGAGTTGAGGAAACAAAGCAACCATGAAAACATCTGCAGAACTGAGGAACTGTAATAAGAGTTTAGGATGGAGTGAACCAGAAGATAAACCGTAGGTATTAACTAATTTCAATGACTGTGAAAACAACAAAGATTTTCCGATTAAAGGAAACGAAATCAGATGGACCAATTCTGAAACCACTCTGGATAAATGATATTTTAGGGTAGGATACCACTAAGTGATACCACTAAAGAACAGAAATCATAATTTTAAATTCTATACTATTTGAGACAATCTACAAATGCAAAGTTATTATTAGCACAACCTTTTATAAATAGATCACAGGGGCCAGGCAATGGTTCCAGTTCCACTTTTTCCTCTTTGTGCTCAGTACCAGTGACAAGTGCTGCCTATGGGAAAACCCTTTGCAGCGGCAGTGGCTCTGGCCGCCGCTCATGACTGTTCCATTTTACGTCTGCTCTAGTGAGGACAAAGGGCAAACCAGTCAAAAAAGTCATTGCTCTTAAATTTCTTTTTCCTTAACATTTGAGATTATTAAGTTCATTGTTGTTTTCCCCCCTGCTCTTTATTCCTACTTATTTTACTACATATAACTAAATTTTATAAACTACATATCATATACGGGGGCATCCCAATTTCCTGACTAATTTGTAATCTGTGAGAAGCTATATAGCATAGTAGGTTAGAGTACAGACTCTGGTTCCCTACTGTGTGGATCAGAAACCACTTAATGGCTCTGTGATTTAGGCAAGTCATTTCATGGCTCTGTGCCTCAATTTCTTCATCTATAAAATGGGGACAACAGTAAAACATACCTCAAAAGACTGTTAAGAGGATTACATAACAGTGCCTGGTACACATAAGTGCTATATAAATATTAGCTGTTATTACTGAGCTTTTCTTTTAATGTGGTAACCTCACCTTCTTATTATCCATGATTATACTAAAAAACTGAAGATTTTCTTTCAAATGATTCCACAATTGTTTCAAGTATTATTATAGAAAACAGCTAGTTTATCACTAAATGTTACAACATATCTACAAGTTCAATCTGAGAAAAAATATACTCCAGAGATGACAGCTGGACTATGAAGTCTTCCTTACCAGGAACTCAAATTAATTTAATAGAAATGTGTCATCATTATAAATATCCAGTCTTTTGCTTTTAATATTTAGCACAATTATCCAAGTTACTCTATGTGATAGACACAAAACAATAACTAAAAATTCAGATTTCTATTCCCACTTAATCTAAAGTACCGAGGTTTCCTGTGTTTGCTCTAATGTCTTCAGTGGTATTTGTACAACATGGTAATGCAGGAAGGAGGCGCTGAGTTAGAATTCTCATCCAGTGGGCATTTATTCAAGCCCTCACACTAACCTATTCTGTGATCATATTTTCTAACTGTAAAATTTCAAATAATCTTATCCCTTCCTTTGAAAAGGAGTGACCTCTCTCAAAACTATGTATACTGAGGATGATATTACTAATTTTTGTACCCAGGGAGCATTTTATTATAAATACTTAAAAGTGTAATCTTTTTTCTCTTCATTTGTCATCTGTAATCTACTGATCTTTAATCCAGCTAAACAGGCCTTTCACTGCCAGTTCGCCTGATTCATTCCTTTCTGGTTATCTTAAAAAGTAGCACTGCTTTTCTTCTTACAACAGCACCCATGGAGGTCTTGGCAAAAGCACATTATATTATTCTCACATTAAATCTTTCTCTAAGTACAGGCACAGTACAAATGTTCTTTCAGCAATGCACCTCAAATATGTTTTTGCTTTTCAAAACAAACACCTCTCAAATTCCCCAAGTTTTCTGGGAAAGTAAATATCTTAAGATTCTAAATAGTGTAACTATCTGATTGCCGTGCAAAATGGGAAGATCTTATTTATAATAAGTAGACAATCACCTTTGAGAGAGTTTCGAAAAAACTATACCAGATCATAGATAAAATGACAAAACCTGGAGTGGAAATTATTGTTATTGATTGAAATGTGGGAGAGTCCATGTTTCAGGCTCCGAGGAGGGAGGTTTCCAATCTGTACAGGGCTTTCCCACATCTTGTCACTGATCTCTTTGATGGTTGAAGTATTTGTATAAATGAGGAATGGGAAATTACTTAATAGGCATAATGTACATTATTCAGGTGATGGTTACACTAAAAACCCAGACTTTACCACTACAGAATATATCCATGTAACAAAACTGCCCTTGTACCCTTACATTTACACACACACACACACACACACATCAGGAATGGCATGAGGTCCCCAATACCTTACTGCTGTCTACTAAAAGTACCCTTTTCTAGATTAGATTCCCTGAGGTACTGGAGAAAAGGCAAGTGCATGAAGAAAGTATGAAGCATAAAATCCACCCACTCAGGTGACGCCTCCTCACGTTCTATCAGGCTCCTCTGGCTCTAACATAGTGCAGGAAAGGATTAACTCAGCAGGCCCAGACTCCTCAAACGCTGCACATTTCCAAGAAAGGTCTGTCTCCTCAGGACTGGCCCTTGGCCAGCTCCTGGAAGATGAGCTCTGAATCCTTGGAATATTCTGCCTGATAAGAGGGTTTTTGTATGCCTGAGGCCTTGGGCTACAGGGTACCAGTTTGATCAGACAGTTTATGCTAACAACAGGATTTATGGTAGATGCCTGTTTTTGCTTTGGAGGGCAGGAGTCTGAGTAGCTGAAGTCAGTCCTGTGGGTACTCTATGTCTATGTGACTGAGCCCTAATACAAACTTGGGATATCAAACTGTTGACAACACTTTGCATGTGCTGTCACACAATGTTGCTGGGAGAATTAAGCTCATCCGTGTGACTCCACTGGGAGAGGACACCGGGAAGCTGACGTCTGGTTTATCCTGGATTTTGCCCCATGTGCCTTTTTCCTTTGCAGATTTTAATCTGTAACGTTTTGGTCTATGAAACCGTACAGTGAATAAAACAGTTTTTCTGACTCGTGTGAGTCCTTCTGGTGAATCACCGAGCCTGAGGATGGTCTTGGGGATCCCGAAATGAACGATAACGAAATCTGAATATTTTAGCTCTCTGTGCTCACTTGTAACTTGGTGACAACTTTAATCAGAGAAAACTTAGGCAAAGGATGTTTTAAAAAGAGTGAAAGAACGATCAGGATGTACTGGCCAGTATCACCAATTCTTTGATTCTATTTCCTAAATCTCCCTCCAATCTGTCTTCTTCCCTCCATTAGCCTAACCTTGGCTACCACCTCCTCTCATCAGACAACCGCAACAGCCTTCTCCTTAGTTGCCGTGCTCACTCATTCCTCGGTGCGATGCCAGAGAGAGCCTTTAAAAACGTACTTAAGTTACTTTCCTACTTAGAACACTTCAATGCTGTGTTACTGCCCTTCAAGTTCCAAATCCTTAAGAGGCCTCTTGTACCTTTGAGCCTTTAGACACGCCTTTGTGCAACATTACTCCCTTTTCCATGCAATTCTCGGCGACTCCCACAGGTTTTTCATGCATCAGCTTAAATGTCACTTCCTCAGGGCAGCTCCTGATCTCCCTCTGGTCTAGGTTAGGGCTCTCTGACACACTCTCCTATTATACCCTTTTCTTTAACCTTTGCAGCTAGTAGTGCTCTGTGTACTTCTGCTTATTACAATATTTATAATCATTTAATGTCTGTCTTTTCCACTAGAGGATAAGCTTCAGAAGGGCAGAGACTTTTTCTGTACCACTGTAACCTCAGCACTTTAATATCCACACAGGGCCTGGCACATACCAGATGCTTAATAAAGATCTGTTTACTGTTTGAGCCTTGGGGTGTAAAGGTCTAGAAATCAGAGAGAAAGACAGGGAAGTGCTAAAAGCTTGGAACAAGAAGAGGTAGTCTGTATAATACCTGGTCTGTTATAACACTATTTCTGAAATATTTTTCCAAAAATATGTATATACATACACAATATAAACAATCCCATAGAGCATAGTGGTAGGAAATACATTTTCATAGGCTGAGAGGACTGAGCAGTAACTGTGTGACTAGAAGCTGGAAGAATCCATGGCCATGGCATGTCACAGTTCTAGAGGACTTGAAGGGAAGGGAAGGGAAGGGGACTGTCCATGTACCATGCTGACCCCACCTTAGGGACGCCATGGCACTGATTCAGTAAACACCTGCTTCCAGGAATGCCTGCCCTGGACTAACTGGGCTATGTGTATATTTTATACATATACTGAGAACCCACAGCCAGCACTGTAGCATGGTAGTCCATTTTGAAATTCAGCCTAGGGCCCTGGCAGGCTGACTACTGCTAAAAATAAGTTTTACCCTACACTGCCAATGTCTGAGGCCTAGAGATTGGTCTGGCTCAGTTGCACTCTGTCCAGGCCATGGTCTCCTCTGGTCTAGCCTTTCTCTGGCTCAGCTCAATGATGCCCCATCAAGCCCTTGTCCTGGCTTCTGAGACCCCTTAGAGATCATTTGGTCCCTCTTCCCATGCCAAGCGGCAGTCTCCTTGACAACATCCCTGGTGGGCAGTTATCAGATTTCTCGAATGCTTTCAGGGGTAAGAGGTAGCCATCCAGTTTATGAATATCTCATAAACATTTTCCTTATGTTGAATTGAAAAACATTTTCTATTTAGATTTGGAACATTACCAGATACCCATTCTCAAAAACATATACATGTTTACATTCAGACAAACAACACACCTTCTAAAAAATATTTTCCCAGAGTGATCCTACTGATGGTGATTGTAACTGGCTGGGTCATAAACAGCAAGGCAGTCCCCTACACACAGACAATGGGAATTCCACAAGGAGAAAAAAAACCATTCAAAGGAGGGGAGAATCTTATGCATAAGGCAGGGAAGAGGGAGATTTACGAACATATTTCTTAGGAAAGTAGTGTTTTAGTTGTATTTCTTTATAAACAGAAAAGCAGCTCTCTTTGTCCCATTTCTAACATTTTATTAAATGAACCACTGAAAAGCAACTGGAGATGGTGGAAGGGGGAGAGAAACAGGAACGATGTGCTGAGGTATATGCGGGGGACAGAGGAGACAGCATGTTTATCTTGCTGAGATCCCCTCTTACCTCTTCCTCTTCTCAACCTCCCAGGGGGCTATTAGATATCCCCCCATCCAGAGACGCCTCTGGACCTTGAAAGACCTTCCATGTAGTTGTGACTTTCATACTGATCTTCTGTGCATTACCTTATGAGTTTTTCAAAAGCTTCCTTTTCTTTCCGCAAAGCAGTGAGATAGCGTTGTTCCTCAGTTGAACCTCCATATATAAGAAAGTAAACCCTGCAAGTTAAGACAGGAACTCTTTTAGATTGCAAAAATGTAATTTTTAATCCCTGAAAGGAACAGCAGAACATTTGAAATCAGCAACCTAGAGAGCTCAAATAATAAATATTTGACTAAGAATAAAAGGTTCCATTCATCACTCATTAACTAAAATTAAGCTGCCTAAACCCCACCTGTTAAAGGTCTCATTACCATGTTTTTTTTTTCTTTCACTAAAAGGAGGAACAGAGTTTAGGCAAATATTGACATACAACTAGAGGGATAGAATTATTCTTTCCTCATAACTATAACAAATAAAAAAACAAAATCTTGGAGGCTTCTCTTTTTTCAATTTTTTCTTTGCACCTCTGCCAAATAATCGTTTAAAAAGTTGGATAGTAGCTATAAAAACCAGCTTATGAAAGTTCATGTTAGCAAAAAATAAACAAATGAAATCTATATGGCCTTATCTTCACAAGTAATTTCTCAGTTCTTTTTTATTCGTGTCTTAACAGGACAGAGTCATCACACATTTTACATAAACACACGGGCATAGAAGACATATGGAATATATCAGGCATCTCAAAGAATAATTTGACACATTTTCTCTTAGAAAGGTCTGCTTTTCTATCTTGCTTGTTGCTAAGAGAGCTGAATTAAGCACTTCTCTGTCCCTTCTCTTCACCTTCTACCAGAGGTATCTTCCTTTTTGAGCTTCGGTTTTTCTTTTAGCCTTTATCTTCCTAGACTGTATTTCCCTGAAGTGTAGACAGGGAAATGATCACCGGGTAATGAGTCAAGAGACCTCAGCTCTCCACGGATGTGTCATGTGGCTGAGGCCAAGTCATTCACCATTTCTGGGCCTCAGTTTCCCACTGATAGATTGAGCAGGTTAAACTCCCAGGTACCTTCTGATTCTGACATTTTGTTTCTAAATTTCACATTATTCTGTTCTCAGGCAAGAAAGATGCTTGGCACACACAGCTATCTACAAAGTTGATCAACAGCAAAGTATGAAAAGTTACCAGCCTATAATTATATTACCAGCTTTATCTAATCTCTTCATCCTGCATTATTTCTGATCCAGCTCCTCCATTCATCCGTGCTCTGAAAGCCTGTGTTAGTTAAACTGTAGGAAAGTTTCTTTTGGCTCTGTTTTTGGTTCAGACTGAGTTCAGGATATTAATTTTGCTGTTTATTTCCCCTCAGATAACTGGAGAGCCAGAACACTATCTTCTTTGGGAGGCATCATTTTCTCATCTGATATTTCTATAGATTTTTCATCTGACATTTCTTGAAACTCAAGAAAACCTGGTACAGTAATTCCCCCAAACACTTTCATTTTATGTGGATGAAATTTAGAGTCACTTCTTAAAATTTATAAGACAATTTAGAAGATTAAAATTATTTAGCCAAGTCATAATTACATTAACTTTTGGTACAACTTAGAATATTATAAATTTTCTAGACTTTTTCAGATACAGCACCCCATAAACCACAAACCAACACATAAAGAATATGGTATAGAACAACAGAGTGGCAAGTAATCAGAATGTGAGGAGTCTGCTAGGTTTGTTGTTCTGCTACTACATTTGATATCCTGCCCATGCAACTTCCCAGATTCGTGGGAAAGCAAAATAAGGTAATAGAATGTGCACTTACATTCATAAATGTAACCAGCATAACAACAGAGTGTTAAAGATAAGAAAACTAACATCCAACTGGTGGAGATTCTGTGTTAAGTCCTAAAGGACTGCGAAATTTAAAGCTTTAAGAAACAGTTCATACAACTTGTAACTTGCCTCAGAGGCTTCCCGGGCCTACTTGCCCTGTAAATTTCAAGCTGACGCACGAAGGTCAATTCTGCGTCATACAGAACCACGTATCTGGGCTCTACTTCGTGGAGTACCCTTGTCAGAGTGTAGGGGTCGCTACAACCCAGAAGCGGATGGATGATTGTGAGGGGTTCTTTCAGGATTCCATAAGCAGCATCTGATGACAAATTTAAATCAAAAGCTTCATGCTTAATTTCTTCCAAGCAGCTTTCTGGGCTACTGCTTATTTCCCTATGATCTCCTTGCTCGACATCTCCTTCCTCTTCCACGTCTCCAGGTTTTCCTACCATCTGAGTTAAAGTCAACCTTCGTTTTTTCTTTTTGAGAGTCCGTTCTTTGGTAGAAGCCCGTTCTTTGTTTTGGGGGTCTTTGGGTCTTTTGTTAGATTTTGTAATTCTTCTTGAACTGTCCTCCTTCCTAAATTTCATCCACACTTCTCCAGCTTTGCTATCCTTCTCAAAGGTTTTCCTGTAGAGCCTCAGTAAGAAGGCCTCGGCTCCCATAGTGATACAGTCTCTCAGCTGGGAGCATGTCCGGTCATCACTTGCACAAATAAGCACCTGACCTAAAATCAGAAAACAACATTATGTTACTGTTACCTCATTTGTCCTCCTATTTCCCATTTGTCCCCTCCACACTCCCCTGAAAGGGAAGACATCTTACCCTTTGGTATTGAAGACCCATAATTTACAAATTGTTTAAAAAAGGGTCTTAGGGATTTATCAAGTGCTTTTACCTCTCTGGCAGGATTACTTAAATCTTTTGAGTAAAGTTTAAGCCAGACTATTTAGTTTTACGAAAGTACAATCATGGTGCGGGGCTTTACATGGAAGCTCAGGGCCGCCCAGGCACAAAGGGGGACAGTGCAGGGCAGAATTCTGCCAGTGCCCACAGAGGGAGCATTTTGACCAGCCTGGCCAGATGGAAATCCTCTGACCCGAAGCCTTAGTCCCCGCTAGACCCACCACTGGCAGAACAAGAGCAGCCTGGGGCTTAGACTAAATTCATAAGGCAGTGAGGCCACAAAGGCTGCAGTCCTTGGGCCATTCCTGTGACTGTGCTGGCTTGGAGTCAGTGGACTTGGGGTGCACATGACCCAGTGAGATACTAGCAGTTGCAGCCAAGCCTGTGCCTGAGTCACCCCTCCCCAAACTACATAGGCAGCAAGGCTCAGGGGGAGTCTTTTTCTACTTGGGGAAAAGGGAAGAGCTCAGAGGATTCTGTTTTGCAACTTGGGTACCAGCTCAGCCACAGTAAAATAAAGTACCAAGAAGACTCCTGAGGCCACTGAGTCTAGGCCTTAGTTCCTGGATGGCATTTCTGGACCCACCCTGGGCGTGAAGGAAACATGCTACCTTGAAGGGAAGGACCCAGTCCTGGCAGGATGCACCACCTGCTGACTAAAGAGCCCTTGGGCTTTGAATAAACACCAGAGGTAGCCAGGCAACAGTCATCACTGGCTTTGGGTGAGACTGGGCTGGTTTCAGGTGTGACCTGGTGCTGGTGGCCAAGAAGGAGTATCCATGTCACTCTCCCTCCCAACTCCAGCAGCCCAGCACAGAGAGCAGGGAAGAGAGTAAGAGACTTTGCCTGGTAATCTAGGGAATTCTCCCTTATCTTACCCAAGTCCCCCAAGGTGGTACCACCAGGAGTCTGCAAGAGTCATAGCATTACTGGGCTTGGGGCACCCACCCGTGCTGATCTAGTTGCAGTGACCAGAGACTTAGACCACAACACTCAACTCCCTTTGAATATCTGGAAAGCCTTCTCAAGAAGGATGGGTTCAAACAAGTCCAGACTGCAAAGATTAAAATAAATACCTGTTCAAACAAGTCCAGACTGCAAAGATTAAAATAAATACCTAACTCTTCAATGCCTATATATTGACAAACATCCACAAACATCAAGAGCATCCAGGAAGACATGACCTCACCAAATGAACTAAATAAGGTACCAGTGACCAATCCTGGAGTGATGGAGGTAGGTGACCTTTCAGACAAAGAATTCAAAATAGCTGTCCTGAAGAAGCTCAGTGAACTTCAAGGCAACACAGAGAAGGAATTCAGAAGGAATTCAGAAGTTCATCAGAGAAATTTAACAAAGAGATTGAAATAATAATAAAAAAAAATTCTGGAGCTTAAGAGTTCAATTGACAAACTGAGAAATACATCAGAGTCTGTCAACAGCAGAATTGACCAAACAGAAGAGAGAATTAGTGAGCTTGAAGACAGGTTATTTGAAAACACACAGTCAGAAGAGAAAAAGGAAAAAAGGATAAATACAAATAAAGCATGCCTACAAGATCTAGAAAATAGCCTTAAGAGAGCAACTCTAAGAATTACTGGCCTTAAAGAAGAGGTAGAGAGAGAGATTGGGGTAGAAAGTTTATTCAAAGAAATAATAACAGAGAACTTTCCAAACCTAGAGAAAAATATTGATATTTAAGTACAAGAAGGTCATAGAACACCATGCAGATTTAACCCAAACAAGGCTACCTTGAGGCATTTAATAATCAGGCCCCCAAAGGTCATGGATAAAGAAAAAGGTCCTAAGGGAGGCAAGAAAAAAGAAAAAAGAAAAAAATGCAAAACACATATAAAGGAGCTCCAACACGTCTGGCAGCAGACTTCTCAGTGGAAACCTTACAGGCCAGGAGAGAGTGGCGTGACACGTTCAAAGTGCTGAAGGAAACAAACCTTAACCCTAAAGTATTATGTCCTGCAAAAATATCCTTCAAACAGGAAGGAGAAATACTTTCCCAGACAAAAAAAGCTGAGGGATTTCACCAACACCAGACCTGTCCTACAAGAAACGCTAAACGGAGTTCTTCAATCTGAAAGAAAAGGAACAATAAGAACAATAAGAAGAACAGTAAGAACAATGGACAATAAGAAATCATCGGAAGGTATACAATTCACTGGTAACAGGAAGTAAAACCACTCATATCTTGAGTAGGAAGACTAAAAGACAAACCTATCAACAACAACAACAACAACTTTTTGAGAGATAGATAGTATAAAAAGATATGGATGAAAACAACAAAAAGTTAAAAAGCAGGGTGGGGAGAACAAGTTAAAGGGTAGAATTTCCATTAGATTTCTCTTTGCTTATTTGCTTTGTAAGCAGAGTTGTCATGTGTTTAAAATAATTGGTTATAAAATGTTTTTTGCAAGGCTTACGGTAACCTCAAATCAAAAAATCTACAACAAATACACAAAAGATAAAAAAAAGCAAGAAATGAAAACATACTACCAGAGAAAATCACTTTTAACAAAGAAAGACAGGAAGGAAGTAAGAAAGAGAAGACCATAAAACCACCAGAAATCAAATAACAACATGAAGT
Source organism: Daubentonia madagascariensis (assembly GCA_023783475.1). NCBI lineage: Eukaryota > Metazoa > Chordata > Mammalia > Primates > Daubentoniidae > Daubentonia > Daubentonia madagascariensis. The sequence goes on along the minus strand of JAKFHU010002332.1, from coordinate 8,835,301 downwards.
TGTAGTCAGTCTTTACCTATCAATATTAATAACACTGAATGTGAATGGACTAAACTCTCCAATCTAAAGACAGACTGGCTGAATGGATAAAGAAACTAGAGCCAACTACATGTTGTCTGCAAGAAACCCACTTCATCTATAAAGACACGCATAGACTGAATAAAGGATGGAAAAAGATATTCCATGCAAATGGAAACCAAAGGAGAGCAGGAATAGCTATATTTCTATTAAATAAAATAGATTTCAAGACAAAAACTATAAAAAGAGACAAAGAAGTTCATTATATGTATATATCATTATATAACGATAAAGGGGTCAATTCAGCAAGAGGATATAACAATTCTAAATATATATGCATCTAACACTGGAGCACCCAGATATATAAAGCAAATACTATCAGAGCTAAAGAGAGAGGCCCCAATACAATAATCGTTGGATATCTCAAAATTCCACTTTCAGCACTGGACAGATTCTCCAGACAGAAAACCAACAATGAATGAAACACTGGATTTAACCTGCACTATAGACCAAATGGACCTAATAGATATTTACAGAACATTTCATCCAAGAGCTGCAGAATTCACTTTCTTTTCTTCAGCTCATGGATCATTCTCAAGGATAGACCATATATTAGGCCACAAAACAAATCTTAAGAAATTAAAAAAAAAAAAATCAGATCAAGTATTTTCTCTGACCACAATGGAATAAAACTAGAAATCAATAACATGAGGAACACTGGAAAATATACAAACACATGGAAATTAAACAATACGCTCCTGAATGAACAGTGGGTCAATGAAGAGATTAAGAAGGAAATTAAAACATTTCTCAAAACAAATGAAAATGAAAACACAACATATCAAAAGTGATGGGATACAGCAAAAGCAGTAATAAGAGGAAAATTTATAGCAATAAGTACCTACATCAAAAAAGTAGAAAAACTTCAAATAAACAACTTAACGATGCATCTCAAAGAACCAGAAAAACAAAAGCAAATCAAATTAGTAGAAGAAAAGAAATGATACAGATCAGAACAGAAATAAATGAAATTGAAACTAAAAAAACACAGAAGATCAACGGAATAAAAAGTTGGTTTTTTTGAAAAGATAAACAAAATAGACACAGTTTTAGCCAGGCTAACTAAGAAAAAACGAGAGAAGACACAAATAAATAAAATCAGAGATGAAAAAGGAGCCATTACAACTGATACTGCGGAAATCCAAAGAATCATTAGAGACTACTATGAGCAACTATATGCCAATAAATTGGAAAACCTAGAAGAAATGGATAAATTCCTAGACACATACAATCTACCAAGATTGAACCAGGAGGAAATCCCAAACCTGAATAAACCAATGACAAGTAACAAGATAGAAACAGTAATAAAAAGTTTCCCATCAAAGAAAAGCCCGGGACCCAGTGGTTTCACTGCTGACTTCTATGAAGCATTCAAAGAAGAACTAATACCAATCCAACTTAAACCAGTCCAAAAAACCAAGGAGGAAGGCATACTCCCAAACTCATTTTATGAGTCCTGTATCACCCTGATACCAAAACCAAAGACACAACAAAAAAGGAAAACTATAGGCCAATATCTCTTATGAACATAGATGCAAAAATCCTCAACAAAATACTAGCAAACTGAATTCAACAACACATTAAAAATATTATTCACCATAATCAAGTGGGATTCATCCCAGGGATGCAAGGATGGTTCAACATACATAAATCAATTGATGTGATACATCATATCAACAGAATGAAGGACAAAAACCATATGATCACTTCAATTGATGCCGAAAAAGCATTCGATAACATTCAATATCCCTTCATGATAAAAACTCTCAAAAAACAGGGTATAGAAGAAACTTACCTCAACATGATAAAAGCCATATATGACAAACCCACAGATAGTATCCTAATGAATGGGGAAAAACTGAAAGCCTTTCCTCCAAGATCTGGAACAAGAAAAGGATGACCACTTTTACCACTGTTATTCAACATAGTAATAGAAAGTTCTAGCTAGAGCAATCAGACAAGAGAAAGAAAGGGCATCCAAACTGGAAAGGAAGAAGTCAAATTATCCTTGTTTGCAGCCAATATGATCTTATATCTAGAGACACCTAAAGACGCCACAAAAAAACTATTAGGACTGATAAACAAATTCAGTAAAGTTGCAAGACACAAAATCAACATACAAAAATCAGTAGCATTTCTATACGCCAATGGTAAATGATCTGAAAAAGAAACCAAGAAAGTAATCCCATTTACAATAGCTACAAATAAAATAAAACACCTAGGAATAAACTTAACCAAAGATGTGAAAGATCTCTACAATGAAAACTATAAAACATGGATGAAAGAAATTGAAGAGGACACACAAAAAATGGAAAGATATTCCATGCTTGTGGATTGGAAGAATCAATATTGTTAAAATGTCCATACTACCCAAAGCAATCTACAGATTCAATGCAATCCCCATCAAAACACCAATGACATTCTTCACAGAAATAGAAAAAATAATCCTACAATTTATACAGAACCACAAAAGACCCAGAATATCCAAAGCCATTCTGAGCAAAAGGAACAAAACTAGAGGAATCACATTACCTGACTTCAAATTATACTACAGAGCTGTAGTAACCAAAACAGCTTGGTACTGGCATAAAAACAGACAGTAGACCAATGGAATAAAATACAGAATTCAGAAATAAATCCACGTATCTCTAGTGAACTACCTTCGACAAAGGAGCCAAGAACAAACAGTGGGGAAAGACACTCTCTTCAATAAATGGTGATGGGAAAACTGGATATCCATATGCAGAAGAATGAAACTAGACCCTTATCTTTCACCAAATACAAAAATCAAATCAAAATGGATTAAAGACTTAAATTTAAGACCTGAAACTACAAAACTACTAAAAGAAAACATTGGGGAAATGCTTCAGGACATTGGTCTCGCCAAGGAATTCTTGAGTAGTACCCTCAAAGCAGGGCAACCAAAGCAAAATTGGACAAATAGGATCACATCAAGCTAAAAAGCTCCTGTGCAGCAAAGGAAACAATCAACAAAGGGAAGAGACAACCTACAGAATGGGAGAAAATATTTGGAAACTACCCATCTGACAAGGGAAACTACCCATCTGACCCTCAAAAAACTGAAAACAGAACCACCACATGACCCAGCAATCCCATTGTTGGGTATATATCCAAAGGAGGGGAATTCAGTATATCGAAAAGATTATTGCAGCACTATTTACAATAGCCAAGATTTGGAATCAACCTAAGTGTTCATCAATGGATGAATGGATAAAGAAATTTTCGTACATACACACAATAGAATATTATATAGCCACAAAAAGAATGAAATCCTGCCATTTGCAACAACATGGATGGAACTGGAGAACATTATGTTAAGTGAAATAAGCCAAGCACAGAAAGACAAATCTTGCATGTTCTCACTCATATGTGGGAACTAAATATTAAAAACAATTGATCTCATGGAGACAGAAAGTAGAATGATGGCTACCAGAGGCTGGGAATGGTAGTGGGGCAGGGGGTAAAGTGAGGATGGCTAATGGGTGCAAAAATATAGTTAGATAGTTAGATAGAATGAACAATATTTGATAACACAACAAAGTGACTATAATCAACAATAAGTTAGGGTATACCTTAAAATAACGAAAAGAGTCGAATTGGAATGTTCCTAACACACAGAAATGCTAAATGCCTGAGGTGATGAATACCCTAATTACTCTGATTTGATTCATTCACATTGTATGCCCATATCAAAACATCCCATGTACCCGATAAAGATACACAGCTATTATGAACCCATAGTAATTAAAAATAAAAAGAAATATTAGAAAGTATAATCATGATATAATGAAGGCTTTAAAGAAATTCTTTTTAATTAATAATTTTCCAGAAGATCTTATACACCAAAATAAACTCTAAATGGATTATAGAGTCATATGTTAAATCACAACAAAAGAACTGACTATTCTCCATCTCTCCAGATGGAGATGATTTTCTAGGCTCAAAAGCAATGGAAGAAATCTCAGAGAAGATTGATATCTATACTTTAAGATTGACTCTATAAGAATAAAAAACTGTGCATTAAAAAAGCTATGAACAAAAAAATGCTTTATTTCACAATTATAAATGTTAATATCTTCAATATATAATGAGCTGATACAAACTTAGGACATAGTCTAAACTGGCAAACGAGACTAAGACAATTCACAAAAGAGGGAAAAAATGCATTTGAAAAAATATTGAGCTCACAAAATATAAAAATTTAAAACAATATCTCAAATTAATAAAATTGTTATATATATAATATATGTTATATATATTATATATATTTTACAAATATATAATATACTTATAAAGTATGTGTATACACACACACACATACAGAGAACTTCCAGTCATGGTTAACTAAGTGAAAAAGACATAAGCTCTTATATTGCTAGAAGAAATGAAAATTAACAAAAATTTTCTGTAAATCAATACAGTAATATGTCCTAAGAACTTTGAAACTGTTAATACCATTTGATCCATTAGTTCTATATCCAGAAATTATATCCACGCTGTAACTTTAACCATGTGAAATATTAAATATGTGACAGAAAACCTGGAAGGAAATACATCAATGTTAACAGTGGCTGCCAGGGGTAATTTTTCTCCTTCTCTCTTTTCTTTATCCTTTTCACTTTTTCTACAGTGAGCATATAAGACCTTAGGTCTTAAATCACAAAACTGTAGTTCTGGGATAATGTCACCAGCATATTTACTGATATAAAAATTGTGTGCTTGCCTTTATTGCTTTGCAGGAGTTTAAAGGCTCAATAAATATTTTTTAAAAATCTAGCTTTCTTTTATTTTCCATCTGGTTTTATTTTTAAATATACAGTTCAGGTTTATTCTACTGTGCTAAACTATTAACTACTAGTATACCCCATGTTTGAAGAGAACAGCACTAAAATTTGAAAAATTTTTTTGAGGGTTACGTCAATGTTACTCCATGAAAGAGTTTAGGCTTCTTTGGAAAGATACTTGCTGAGGATACAAAACAGAAGACCCATTAGCTTATTCCTTGGGGATTCCAGATTTAAAGCCTGGTGACTGTATGTGTAGAATTAGCTCAATCTTTAAATAGAAATCCTAAGAACCTAACCAGTAAAAAAAAATACCCTGCTTTCATGAATATACAATGATTCAACCTGGAGAAAATTACATCAAGTGAACAGAAATGAGGTTGCCACTAGGATTTCAGTGTTCATTTGGCATTTATTCATCTACATTTCATAAATAAAATAGTGAGTTACTTTTATTTTTATTTTATTTTTTTAGTGAGTTACTTTTAAAGAGCTAATTAAATTGAGACTCATTTGATAGATTTTGAAAGCAATGTTATCATCTCGTTTTTTCCTACCTGGACCACCAAGGGCTTCACTCTCCTTATTTTCTGCCTCAATTTCTTTCAGTACTTCAGTTAGTGCCTCCCACTTTGGGTTGCTTTCTAGGACCAGTTCCTTTTTTGTTTCTGTATAGAAATAAAAGATAACCTCATTCTATGTGATAGTATTTACCCACAATGTATTCCGAAGGCTTTTAAAACAATAGATAACACAAGCATCATTACATAAACACGTTTCCTTAAGCTTTCTTTATAATGCTAGATGGAATATGCTTTCCTAAAAAAGGTCTACTTAAGGTCTAAATGAAAGATACTTCAAGCCATTAATACAGGTTTCACATGTCTTGACAGAAAGTTATATGCATGGTCACTAATGAGAGCTGATTCTGTGTTGTTTACTGTGACACTACGCCATACAAAATGAAGGAATCAGGACAGAATGATATTATTTATTATTTCTAAAAGCCCCATGATTTTCATAATCCTGAACATAGATAAAAGTAGACAACAAATTTTTTTTCTATAAATATTCAAATACATCATTAATATGTTCAATTAGGTTTTGAAACAGACCTTTAAACTAGGCAGAAAGTAAGCCTTAACCCTATCCCATGCCTTAAAGAACCAGAGATATTTATGATACCTACTAGATAGATGTTGGAATAAAACCCATATTTGCCTCATTCTAATATATTTATGTTCTTTAAAAATTAAAAGGAATCTTAAATATTCCACTCAGACTTTAAGTGCCAAAAATAATAATTACTTTGAAGTTAAAAAAAATCAACAAACAGTCCTTTATATAGCATACTCTTGATTGATATTTGGCATCTGTAATTTGGAACCACCTGGCAATGGATTCTAAGACTTGCCATACTAAATACTTTTAGCATACATTACATATGTTACATACAGGCACAAACTTTTCACATGGCTGAAGATTTTAAATTTCACTTTAACCTGATAAGCATTTCCACACCAAATACCTAAATAAAAGACACATTTAAAGACTTAACCCTAAAGATACCTTGCTCTTCTTTAATTTCCATTTTTTCAGACATTTTGTCCTTTTTACTCATTTTGGCATCTGGAACATGATAAACCCTTGCTCGAGCATTTATAAACATCGAGGTGCTGGAGTCAAGAAACAGCCAACCTAATACGAAAAGTTAAAAAAAAGAGTGCCTTCAATTTATGGTTAATTTCAAATAGTCTCTGATGGTCACACAACCTACATATGAGGGCTGTCTGGAAAGTATCCAGCCATTGTTAATATACACGAGAGCGATTACATGGCTGGACACTTTCTGGACAGCCCTCGTATATAATGGCCTACCATCTTGTCTTCCTACCAATCACACTCTCTCCCACTATTGTGGCCTCTGTCACTGTTTGGCTAGACCACTGGTTTTCAAAATGTGGTCCACGGACTCCTAGGGGTCCCCACTGTTTTCAGGGGATCTGTGATGTCAAAACTTTTCTTATAGTAATACTAAGACATTATTTGACTTCTTTCACTGTGTTGACATTTCCAGTGATGGTGTAAAGCTTTGCTGGGTAACACTGCTGGTGCCTTTGCACAAACTAAGGCAGTGTCATAAAAGTGTACTAGCAGTCAATGCATTCTTCACTGTCATTTTTCTATAGTTTATTACTTAAGAATGTCCCTGAAGAAGTAGTAAAAATTATTAATTGTATTAAATCTTGACCCTGGGGGCCTGTGGACCATCCTTTGAAAACCACTGGATCTACTCAAACAGTGACAGAGGCCACAACAGTGGTAGGAAAACAAGACGGTGGCCAGTTGTTTATGTATATTTCCCTACAGATCTCTTCTGCTCTTCAGTCTTTGGCACTCAAGCTGATGAAATCCCACACTTCCTTGCTTTTTCTTTGGGGAAAATGAATTTTAAGTTCTTAACAACTAAACTTCCAGAACACAACCTATTTCTGAGTTGGGGACTGCCTGTACTACACATAGTCTTTTCTAGAAATAAAATTGCCCAGAATGGATATGAATATTTATTATTATACAGAACAGAAGTTAAGTAGGTGGAAACATTAGCTATCAATAAAACCTACATCCTTGTGATATGAACATAAAACGTAATTTGGAATCTTAGTATAATATATAGTTGAATATAGCACTCCTCACACCTGATTGCCCACCAAAATCTAACACTTTATTCAAATCAGCTCCTAGAATATTAGTAGTATTTTTATTTCCCACCTGAATTCTGACCAAAAGCCTTTTCAGTTGCTCTCAGAGATTCCAGAAGATTAAGAAATGTGACACAATCATACTGAGAGAGATACTGCAGCAAAGTTCGTAATATCTTCAAATCCTGAACTAAGGATTTAGTCTTGGCCCCAAGCTGGTGCCACAAAGGATCCAGATAATGGCGGATAGTCTAAAACAAGAATAAAATTTAACATTGCTAAAATATGTTCCATATAGCTATTCTTAATACATATCGTACTTTCAAAAAAGATTATTCCCTGTATACCTAAAAATGGTTAAAATGGTAAACTTTATGTTGTGTATATTTTACTACAATAAAAAACCTAAAATATTATTCCCCAAGGAAGTAGCTAAAAATTTCAGTTCATAAAATTCTAATAATAACGCTTAACTTTAAGCAGAGTGTGTTACTGCTAGCATCTTTACGATCAGATAGAGTCAATCTATCATTATCCATATTTACATTACTGTCAGGAGAGAAAAGGCCCGATAAACATCAGATAATCAATTATTTGTTTTTATGAACAGAATCAAAGCATGTAGCTCAGACACGTTTAAGACACGTTTATTTCCTGCCTTGTTTGATTCTGACTCTATCCTGGATGGATAAAGAGGTGGAATCCAGTTGGACCACAGAAGACAGTGTATAAACCAGATAAACTACATAGTATCAAATTAAATAACAATGTACCTTAATTTGTTAGTGTAAATATTTGTTTAGTATTTTTTTAAAAGTGTTTAGGTTTTTTTTTAAATTATATGATGGGAAAATATTTGTTAAATTAACAATTGACTAAGTTTGATTATTTTTTTTAAGATGCCAAAAAGCCACCTAAAACAAAGCAGCACTTTATGTATATACTACATAGGTGTGTATATGTCCACAGCTACGTATATGCACATTTCCTTCACAAACTGATTCTGTAACATTATCTCATGTTCATCAGATATTTATAGCCTGTTATAAAAGCAGTATCATTGCATAGTATATTATCTAACAAATTTAATACTGAGGAGTAATATTTGGATGACACTATAATTTATTGTCCAAACTAGAACACATGTGAAAATGAAATGATATACTATTAATAATTTACTCCAGGACATAGGTAGATTATGTCTCAGTCTGTCGTAGGCAGACTGGGACATAAAAACTACATGCTTCTTTTGTAAAATCATCTACAAGGGGCTAAATATTTTAATAAGATGCAAGCTATTTCTATATTTAGATGCAGTTACTAAAAGAATATCTAAATCAATGTTTTCACTTTTACTAGCCAGGGTATGATAATTGGACATCTAGTATAAAACATATTAGGTTATATTTTGTTTTAGGGACATATACATTCTGTTAAAAGAATATGAGGTATTTTTCTCAAGGTATAGGGAAAGAAATTAAAAAAAGGAAAAGAACGTAAGGGACTTTTTTTTTTTTTAATCACCATGCACTACATTATAACACACTTTAAGCACAGAGGAACAGAATACATGAAATTAGTTTTATGTATCAATATTTCACAGTAAGTTGACTTTTTTGAAGGATCAGAGAAATGAGAAATTAAATTTTTCTTTTTTTGTAATCTCCATGCATTATTTCCAGTGACATGGAGATTGATTCAGTTTGAAAGACAGGAACTTGTTTTACCAAAATATGAAACAAACACTGCCAGGAATTTTTAAAAAGTCAGCATCTTCTAGATCTACAATTCAATATTAGACATTTCTATATCTGTATTAATATTACTCTATGATGAAAAAAATTAATTAGAATAAAAATTCCTTGAACTAAAGTCTTACCATTTTCTCAATTCAGAATGTAAGTTTAAGACAGAACAATCCTCAGAAATGAAAACTCATCCAAATTATTTTTTATTCCATAAGAGATCATAAATTCAGGTACAATTATGAAGCATTCTTATGTAAAACTCTTCTACCTGTAGATATCCAAATGTTGTCATTTCAAAGTAAAAAAGTTATTTATCCTCTTCTTGATTATAATTAAAATAAGAAACAATCACTTACTGTTTAATTGCAAAAGTCAGTTATGCTTATATGCCAATCCACATATTTTACTACAAATTATTACCTTCCAGTAAACCAAAGAAGCTATACTTTAAGTTACCTCCAATTTAATTCTAAAATAACAGCAAATTCCTGTTAAGAACACTGCAAATATTAAAATAACTTGCATTCTTTAAAATTACAGTGTAACAAACTGTGCTTAAAAAGGAAAAGAATAAGAGTACCTTGTCAAAAGGTTTTCCAATAGCATTTTCTAAAGATAAATCTTCCACTTCAAGCGATGGGTTATGGCATTTTAGTTCCTTGAGACATGCATTTAAAATGTCCAGTATAGCAGTCTGTATAGCAAGCATGGCAGGTGTCATAGAAACGTGAATTTCTACGACTTCAGGTTTGTGCTGTTCTAAAAATGAGTTTACTGCTACATGGAACCTAAAGAGACAAATATTTTTCAAATATTTTCTAGACTTTCAACAGCTACGTATTTCTAGTCTCAGTTTAATAATCTAATAATTTTTGTAAGTGTAATTAAGGAAGAAACAAAATATAAAGCAAAACAACAATGTTTTCAAGAATGCTTTGAACCTCAATGAATGGAAGTACTGTATTATTCAAGTAAGGCAGGGGTTAGCAAACTAAGGTCTGGGCCAAATCCAGTGCCTGTTTTTATAGTCTTATTGTAACACAGCCACACCCATTGTTTATGTAAGCAGTCTATGGCTGCTTTCATGCTATAATAGCCAACTTAAGTAATTGTGACAAATCCTATAGCCTGCAAAGCCTAAAATATTTAATATCTGGTCATTTACAGGAAAAGTTTGCTGACCTCCAAAATAAGACATAATCAAGAAAGGAAAAATACAACACTAAACAAATAGTATAACCAAAATACATATTAGCACAGGTTACAAAAATGTTTGAAAATTGAAACCTTATGTTTTTCCTAGAAACTTACATAAATTCTTCAAAATTTTTATGCTTTATTTCCCTGATAAGGAATTTTCAAAGTGGAAGTGGTAGTCTTAGCCAATAAATCTGCAGTTCACCTAAAGCTGTTGCATATATGGGTCTCGGGATTCCCGGGGGTTTCATTAAATGTATAAGAAAGAATAAACTGGTCGTCCTTGGATGGATTTGATGGACTATCAGAAATGTAACTATCAAATCTCTACTCTCAAAAGAATCACAAATGTGGTGACCACATATTTATTATCTGGATGTGTTGGTTATGAACCTGGCTAGCATCTACCAAGTACAATTATGGAAAATTTTACAGTACATTATATTAAAGTACAACTAAGTTATAGCAGATCTCACAAAAATTTGTCATATAACTCTATTTACCTGGGCCACAGATATAGCTTCCTCACAAAAAGATTTCTCATCACTCTTTCCACATGACAGAAACCAGTATCAAAAGCAACAGCATTGTCTGTGAAAGCTTTAATAAAACCACGTTTGTTTTTCTGGCGAAAGAGGCGCAAGATGAACGCTTCTTGACAAGACTCGATTATTCTGTGGGCTCTGTACACCAAGATGCCTGAGGGGGAATTATAACTTCAGTTACAGAACGGACAGGTAATTCTCCTACTCACTTTCAATCATTCATTCATTCATTCACCACGAGCCTACATGAGAGGGGACAGGCACTGTTCTAGGCTGGGGAGACAGCCAGGAACAAAGCAGATGTAAATCTCCGCCCTCATGGAATTTACAAGAAACAATATAAATAAATAAAATATTTAGTGTGATACAAGTGCTAAGGAGAAAAAAATGAATCGGAGAAGGAAGAGAGGGAGTGTGTATGAGGGGTGTGCCTCGCCAATGTGACAGCTGAGTGAAGGGTGGATGGAGAGGAGGTGAGCCTTGTGGCCATCTGGGCCAGGAGAGCTCCAGGATGAAGAGACAATAAGAGCAAAGGCCCTGCCTGGGGTGGGGTGTGTCTGGCAGGTTGGAAGAAGAATTTTTGAAAGCAAAGTAGGTTACTAATTCTCTTTTTATATATGAATCAGATGTGGACTACACAAAATAGTTGCATTTTAGAAGTTTGGGCAGTATCTGCATCACCTATTAGATTAATTCAATTTTCAGGATCAGAATATAGTCAGCTGAGAGGTAAATTAGTCCATTTAAAATAAATATACCTTTAATAAATATATTTAATACATTTTGGGGGGTGTGCATGATTATGACACCTCTAAATCTCAAAAACAAAGAAAATCATACATGTTACCTTATTTATAAAATGAGGACACTGGACCAGGAGATCTTTTATACACATGTGCCATTTTGATATAGTGTGATTAGTGATAATTTAGGGAGAGGTATGAGACGACATAAGGGTATACAGACATCATTTCTGGATCAAAAAACTCAATTATTCTATGAGTCTCAGTCTTTCAGACCTAAATCAAGCTGGTTACCCTATATATATTTGCTATAAATGTACTTGCATGTTTTTGATTCAGTTTCTATCACTTTTAGGGTATGGAAAATGATACTAATAGTGATTTATGACCCTTCTAGTAGTTCAATAAACTCAATTCAGATTTAACTATTTTGATATTTAAATTTTGGATCAAGATGGATGGAGCTAAAATTTACTGTAGCTAAGCAAATTATTTTTCAAATATGGTAAAAATTAATAGTGTTATTTAGGAATTTGTAGACAAAGGATTTTCAATAACTCCCCAGTACATTTACATAATTAATTTACTACTCAGAAAATATTCTATGTCTAGTCAACGAGTTTTTCCAAGGACTCTATGGGCCACACTTTGTTAGCCTAGATTGAAATACTCAATAAAGTTAAGAATAATAAAAAAGATCTTTTATAGAAAAGTGGAACCTCGATTTTAGAAAATGTTGTACTCAAAACAATTGTCATTATTTTGGAACCCTGAAGAAAGAAGAGAACTCATACTATATCCCAGGTACTGGGTTAGGTGCTTTTGTAGATTTTTATTTCATTTAATCCTCATAATAATTCTATGTGGTAGGTATTATGATGAGGCCAAGAAAGGGAAGCAACTTGACCAAGGTCACCCAGCAAGGAAGTGGGGCCAAAGGTTCCAAGTAATGTGTGAAGCCATGTCATTCTTACTAAGTGACACCACCTCAGGACCCTCCTTTTTTAAAAAAATAAAAAATAAAAAAAAAACCAATATAAGCAAGTTTGGTTTTTGGGGGAAGTTTTACTCCCACAAAAGCCTACTTAAATTTTTATGCTCCTATGACATTTTGTATCTTATTCTGTACTATAATTACTTCTTTACATATCTTTCACCTCCACTAAACCGCCTGAGGACAGGAACATTGTAACAACAGGCAGTGATCACAAAATGCTTACTATGTGCCATGATGCTAAGTATTTCACATATAGTAACTCATTTCATCCTTACAGTAATCCTAGGAGGAAGGTACTATAATTACCCCCAATTTACAGGTGAATAAACTGAGGCATAGAGAAATTAAGAAACTTGCCTAAAGATACACAGCTGGTAGGTGGTGAGATGAGCTCAAACCCAGAGGCAGTCTAGCTCAATTAGAGTTTGCCATACTGTCTTGTTCATCTTTATATCTTCAGCACCCTTCCTGCCAAACAAGGGGCCCTTAGTAAGTTAAATGTTTGTTGAATAAATATAAAGCTGGGGTACAGCACTGGGTACACAAATCTAACATGTAACTTGAAAAAAAAAATTTCCTGAAAGATGTGTTCTGAGTTCTATCTGGAGATGTCAGGATCAGTTTTAGCAATGAAAGCATCCTCCTATCCTGCTTTTTTGAAAGTACAATCTGAACAGATATTTACACAGTTCTCCCACTATTTAGGAGTTCTGGTTGGCAGGAAGACCTAGAGCAGGGTGTGGTGGTAACAATGGGTGGTGACAGGTAAAGAAGTTGGGGTTGGGGGGATTCAGTACTTTCTAGAGGGTTACCTGTTTCAGGGACTGCCTTTGGTCTGTAAGAGCTTTGCTGAAAACTCTTACAGAGGATCTTGGTGGATGATCCCAAGGGATGAAGAATTTGAAAGAATTCACTTCTGGTATTCATTTTCATTCCACTCTGCCATGCATCAATAGCTCCAACTTCATTATTGGTTGGGATTTGAGGGAATTTGGCACATTTAATTAGGAACTGCCTATAAGCCAGATGTTGATGCTGCATTGATTCAGATTGCTCTCTGCCCTATTAGGTTGAGCTGTAACTGAAAGTCATAGAGTAATACCGACACCTAGTGGTAGTTCTGATACAATTAAAAAAATTTTATTAATGTCAACTTAAAAAATAAAAGTAAAAGCAAGCCTATAAGAAAGCAACAAACAGTAAAAGACTTTATGATGCATCAAGATTACTGGTTATAAAAAGCCAGTATCTTCTTTTTGCTATTATTTATTAGACTTTACTAGGTACTGGGCACTATTATAAGCAATTTCTTTTATGTCACATCATCCTCACAGTAACTCTAGGAGGCACTATTTTCTTGATTTAAGAAATGAGAAAACTGAGGTTCGTGGAAATTAAGGAGCTTGCTTTGTAAGCAGGGTGTTAGAATTCAAAATCAGGTGAGTCTGACTGGAAGGCCCATGCCACTGTTTATAATAATTACAAATGTTATAAAAGAATAACAAAACTTTCTTCAATCAGTTCACCATTAACTATATATAAAGCATTCATTCATATATTTATTCATTAAATATTTCTTGAGGGTCATCTAGGTTTAGGGCAATATGACAGATACAGTGTTAAATAGGATTATGAATTTCACAGTCTTTCTGCCCTCCAGAAGTTCATTAAGGATCACAGTACTGTATCCATCCATCATTCATCCAACAAATATGTGTTTAGTACCTACCATGTACCAGTTAGTTAGCCTGGGATGAACAAGTTGTTCCTTGTGCTTAAGAAGCTTATTTTGTGAGACAGACAAATAACAGACAAATAAACAGGCAAACATACTGTAGTGTTCTGAGTGCTATGACTGGGGAGAAGTTGAGAGCACAGAGGCAGGGCCCCTAAATTAGCTTTGGAGAAATCAGAAAAGGTTTCTGAAAGGACAAATAATGAAAACTAATTCCTTTTCTATATTAATTCTAGCTAAATTAAACCATTTTTCTCAGAACAATTAAGCGACTACTTGGTTTAATTTCAAATCATAGGCAAAATACTCTCAAAAAGGAAAATTAAATACTTTAGGAAATATACAAATATTATTTATAAATATTTCAAATCTGATTAAGTTCTAAAAAGCAAATGCCAGCCAATTACAAGTACTTACTAAATATGAGCTTAGAAAACAAGGAAAAGTCAATTTTATGTTTAGTTACTTATATAGGTCACAAATATTTATTGAGCATTTACAATGTGTCAGGTATTGTGCTAACAGCTAGAAACATAATGTTGAGCAAATAGATCCAGTGGTACCCACTAGAAGGTTCTAGTGTAGAGTTTAGCAGAAGGGACAGACAAAAATAAAAATGCCCAAATTTACACACAAATAATGATAAGATTTCAAATTCTTACCAGTAATTAAATCTGAAGGTATTCTATTAGTCAAGAAATCAACCACAAGTATTCTACTTGTCGCGAATATGACACCACCTTGTGTGTAAACTTCATAGCGATTGTTACTTGCGATTTCATTTGTTACACGGCGAGGGAGGTGTTCTACTCCTTCTATCTTCAGCTGGTTGATAAAATACTCCTAAATCAAATCAAACTTGCAATTAGTAGGCTGTTTAATACAAGACAGTTTTTAATGGGTTGCAGGTATTTAAAATGATGTGCTGCCCTTCTCAGAGATAATGAACTTAATGAATACACAAACGAAGTTACTACTTTATGTTGATCAACCAACCTGTCTGCTAGGTTTTTTAACTAAGTTATTTTTGTTAGTTTGTGTTTGGGTTTACACTAAGGAATAATTGCACCTCAGTCATTATTAGCACTTTAACAACAACAACCGCCCCCCCCCCCGCCCCCTTTAAAACCCTTGGTTAAAAGACTTCTGCTACTTAGAAAATACTTCCCACCCAAGCCAGTTTTGCAGTCAAGTGTATTCTGTAAGACGGTAACAAGGGAATCCTTTTCCCAGTGTTTTAGACTATTAATTCTGTCCTGATCCATCCCAAAGGGACTTCATGTCATGGGTCCCTTGGCCCTTTACACTCCCAGTTCAATACCACCTTTACCGGGCACTGGGTGTTGTCCTAGGCCTTACGCCAAGCGCTGGGGATATCTAGATGAATTAAACAGGGTCACTGTGCTCGAGGAGTCTGTGGCCACCTTTCTCAGCCGGTATTTTTCTCCTGGTCACCGGCTCTATTTAGGGGATCATCAGACTTGTCAGACCAGGCCCCCTCGCAACACTCCCCAGCACAGGTGTATCTCCTTTCCATCTTCCTTGGTGTCCCCATTCTCCCAAACTGCAGTTAACCTTCCCCAATATCCTCAGCCTCCAGTCCTTGGTGACCCTATGGCCCCCTTCCCCTCAGTCCCTCCTCTTCCCTACAGGGTTTGCCCAGCCTCAACATCTCCTTTCATGTCTCCTCATCACCCTCGAAGACCATCCCCATCACTGTTCTCTTTTAGGGATACCACTCCTCTGCCCCCAGAAACCCACTTAAAATCCAACCTCGAGACTTCCTCATTATTCCCATCCAGATCCTCCTTCAGACAGCTCCCCGTCCCCTGCAGGGACCTCCAATCCTCACCTGCCACCATCCTCCTCAAAGGACGCCGCACTCCTCTCAGAGCCCCTCCGAATTCAGCGCCCTTGCACCCGGGTCAGGGACCTGCATCCGCCCGGGGACCCCTCCCGTTCCTCCTAGTAACCTTGAACTCCTGTCAGGGACGTGCATCCTCGTCGGGACCCCTCCCATCCTTCTCACTGTCACTGCACAATGTCAGGGACCTGCATCCTTCTCAGGACGCCCCCCCCGCCCCCATCCGTCTCAGTGTGTCCGCACAGTGTCAGGGACCTGCGTTCCCCTGGGGACCCCTGCCATCCTTCTCAGCGTCATTGCGTCGTGTCAGGGACCTGCATCCCTCTCGGAGCCCCTCCACCCCTGTCAGAGGCCTCGCATCCGGGCCTGTGCCCGCATCCGCTCAGGAGGCGCCCGACGCTCTCGGTGTCCCCTCACTCCAGCGTCGGCGGCGGCCGCACCTCCTCGGCCGGCTGCGTGTTGAGTACGAGCACCAGGCAGGCCGGGTGGCAGTGCAGCCGGAGGAAATGGTACAGGAGCCGGTCCGCGCCGAGCCCGCGGGCGCACACTACCAGCCCGTCCGTGTCGAGTAGTTCCAGCACCAGCTGCCGCTCATACTCCAGCAGCGGCGCCATGGCAGTTCGTCGAGCCGGCAAGCCCGGCTCCATGGAAGCCCTTCCGGGGCGCAGCCGAACGCAGCCGAACGCAGCCGAAGAGAGCCGAGTCCGAAAGGGCGAAAGCCGGCCGAAGATAGCCGAAGAGGAGCGAAGGCGGAGACGAGGATTGCCCGAAGAAAGCCGAAGAGAGCCGAGCCCAGAAGACAAGCACCTGCTGAATTTAGCCGAAGAGGAGCCGAGTGGAGCCGAAGATTCGTAGGCTCAACGCGAGGTGCTGGAGCTCCAGCCGCGTCCCGGCTCCTTCCGTGGTTCCGCGTTCTCTGGTGCCCTGGACCTACACCGCGAGCTACCAAAACGCAAGCAGAGGGAAAGTCAACCTAAGGAACTTAATGTCCCGACATGGAAAATTGAAAAAGTTAATTGTCAGTAGTAGTCCACGGCGCCTAGAATTAGTAGCACCTGTTTCCCAGGGTGGGGTTTGGCTTCGTCCCCATACCCCTTTAAATTTTTATTTTTACTTTTTGGAGCCGGGATCTTGATCTGTTGCCCAGGCTGGGGTGCAGTGGCTATTGAATGAGCAGAATTGTTTACTAATTTCAGGCTCTTGTTTACCTCCAAAAGTCCTGGATACAATAAACTATTTTACAAAGGCGCAACCAGGTGTCTGCACAGCAGCCGCGGTCCCTCCTTCCACCAGGGACACCTTCCGCAGTATTTGATCTATACCTACAAACGCTTGGGAGCTAGTAGAGGAATTATTCTGTATCGAAATCCTCACCCCCCCGCACCTTCATTGTTAGAAAATAGAAAATACAAAAATAAAGTCAGCAAAAATAAAATTCACTGGATATTCCATTGCACAGAAATAACCATTGTTAATTATTAATAATTTGTGCAAGGCCATGGGGCTAGTTAGTGTGTTTCTTAGGTTTAGTACAGGATGTGGTAAGTATGGATTTAGCGCATATTTAGGAAATGCATGTCGAAATGACAAGGCTGAAATTCAAACCTGACTCCCAAGCTGTGGCAGGCAGAATAACAGCTCCCCAAAGATGTCCATGTACTAATCCCTGGAACCTGTGAATATGTTATCTTACGTGGCAAAAGGGTTTTTGCAGATGTGATTAAGTTAAGGATTTTTGGATGGGCAGAGTCTATTGGATTATCCAGGTGGATCCAATATGTCACAATGGTGCTCATAGAGGAAAGAGGGGAGGTCTGAGGGTTAGATTCAGAGGACTTGTGACAGAAAGCTGAGGTTGGAGTGATGTGGAAGGGGCCATGAGCCAAGGAATGCAGTCTTGGGAGCTGGCAAAGCCAAGGAAATGGATTCTCCCCTAGAACTTCCAGAATGACTGCAGCCCTGCTGTCGAATTTTGCACTTTTGACCTCCAGATGTAGTCCCTAGCTATCAAAGCAAAACCAACTTTAAAAGCTATGAATAGGAGTATACAGTGAAGCAATCATTTTGGAAGGTGACTGGTCTATGTATATATAATATATATTTATATTAAAATATATAGTATATATATAAAATGTATTATTTTATATATATATATTTTTGAGACAGGGTTGCTCTGTCACCCAGGCTGGAGTGCAGTGGTGAAATCATAGCTCACTGCAGCCTCAAACTTCTGGGCTCAAGTGATCTGCCTGCCTCAGCCTGCCACATAGCTGGGACTACAGGCATGCGCCACCACACCCAGCTAATTTTTAAAATTTTTTGTAGAGATGTGGTCTCACTATGTTGTCTAGGCTGGTCTTGAACTTCTGGCTTCAAGCGATCTTCTTGCCTCGCCCTCCCAAAGCACTGGGACTACAGGCATGGACCATTATGCCAGCCAGTATATAAAGAAACTTTAGATACCTGTATATACACGTGAAAATATAGTCATCCAGTGAATGTTTATGGCATACATAGTGTGTCTGTCACTGCTCTAAGTGCTGGGAATTTATTAGTGGGCAAAGCAGGCAAAATCTCTGCCATCTTAGAACTTATATTCTAGTGGGGAGCTTGGGTATGAAGATATTTATTAATATTGATCATATCATTGTGTGGACTATTGTTATTTCTTGGATATTTCTTCTAAGTGTCTAATACTGGAGACATTTGAGATTTTTCATGCATCTCTAATAAGTGGAATATCAGACAGCTATTAAAAGCTGTATGTGATATCAATATGTATAATTATATACTGCAAAAAGCAATTGCAAAACAATAATATGTAGTATGGTCCCATTTGTCTAAAAACCTCAGTAAACAGTACGTTGGTGCGACTGCATAGAAAAGCTCTTGAATCAAGGTATCTTAAAAGCAATTGCTTCTGGGGAGTTGAAATAAGTGATGGATATCAGAGTCAGACCTTTACACTTCAGTTTATTCCTTTCCGTTCTGTTTGACTTTCTTACCATGAACTTATATTGCTTTTACAATAAAAATGAAATAAAAAACTTCCCAGCTACTGTATAAATGCTTCATAAGCATTAAACAATATTACCTTGTGAATTCTAGATTTAATGTGTGTGTGGTGGGCAACACTTAATCTCCAATGTTGGTATCTGGGGAAGCAGACTTTTGTAAATTGTAACAGAGTGTGTCTACACATTTTATTTTTGTCCCTGGATAAAGTTTTCAACTTAAAGTGGAGGGATTTTTTTTAATCCTATGTTACTGTCGCAACGATTCTCCAAACCTTTCCTTGTTTCTTAGACTGTCCTGATCACCAGAGCCATCTCTGTCCTCTCCAGGCCACTTTGCAAGTTTCAGTTTTGCCCTTGAGGATACAGGGCAGGAACTCATCTTTTGGCCTTTGGAATTGGGCTGGAAATGAGATTAGGCACCGTTTTCCTCCTGACCTGAGCTAGAACCCAGCGCAGCCTTGTTAACGTTGGCTCGACTGCCACAGTTAGGCCACTGTAATCTCTCTCAGCAACCTCATTCAGTATGTGCAAGGGATAATTTTTCAGCAGACTGCTTGTAGATTTGTCTGCAACATCAGCTCTTTCTGGCTTTACAGTCGACTGTCTTCAGACTCAAACTGGAACATTGGCTGTCCTGGATCTCCAGCCTACAGCCCACCCTGAAGCTTTTTGGATCCTGTCAGCTTCCATAATTGTATGAGCCAATTCCTTGTAATAAATATCTCTCTTTATAAATATATATGCACATCCTATTCTATTTCTCTGAAGAACCCTGACTAATATACTATTTATGTACTATATATATATGTTTCTTATACATAAAAAGAGTAAAATTTTTTGTCCTGCCAAGAACAAATTATTGTTCCCTTGGGGTGATATTTCCCCCATTGAAAATGAATGCTCTAGAGCAACATTACATGAGTTCAAATACCAAACTCACCACCTACTAGCTGTGTGACCTTAGGTAAGTTGCTTAACCTCCCTGGGCCTCAGTTCCCTCATTCTTATCACGGATTAAAAGTAGAACTGACCTCATAGGATTGCTGTGAAGATTGAATGAGTTGACATCTGTAAATCAGAAAGTAGGTGCTATGTAGCTGTGAGCCAGTTAGTATCTTTACTTTGCAGTTAGGCAGTAAACCATAATAGCTGGGGTGGAGGCTCTAGAATTAACTGATCAGTTCAAATCCTGGTACAGCCATGACTGCCGTGGGAACCCTTTGCCACCTGTGAACAGACATTAATTAAAAATCTGAATTAATGAAAGGTTTTTAAAATTACCTTACTTTTAAATTTTGGTATTTTTACTGGTTTGTGATTTTTCCTATGACACATGGTGTGTTTGGAAATGATGAATGTTCTTGTATAGCGTGTGTGAGTGTGTGTGTGTGTGTGTGTGTGTGTTTTGGGGTGGAATAGAAATGGTACAGGGTAAATGTTGGCTGATGAGGTTGGAAAACAACTTTATTCCTTCATTAAAAAATACTTATTAGGCTCCTCTGTGTCAGCAACAAACAGGTAATAATCATAACAAATGTAACACCTGGCAACTACGAAGTGCTTGCTATGTGTTAGGCACTAGACTAAGAACATTCCACCCTCATTTTATTCCTCGACCCTCCCAGGTAGGTACTATTATCCTCCTTATTTTTCAAGTGAGGAGATTAAGACTTAGAGAAGCTTGTCCAAGGCCACCTGGCTAAGGGTGGAACATGGAGCCCAGTCGGTCTGACCTCTAAGCTTGTGTTTTCCAGCGCCATCTCACCTGCTTCCTTAGATGTGTGACATTGAATGCCATCCTGAGTCATTTAGACTTGAACATGTGGCTCAGATGGTTCCCATCCTTTCCATGCTTAAGCATCCCTTTAGCATAAAGTCAAAATGTGTTTGGACCAGTGTCTTATGCTAGAAATAGATTTTTATGTCTGTCTATTGAGACCATACTGTGAAAAAGCTACTATCAATTCAGCAACACTTCCGCACAGATTTGTGTCTTCTTAATCATAATACCTTCTACAAACAGTTTAAAAAAAATCTCAGTATAGCTGAGTGCAGTGGCTTGCACCTGTAGTCCCAGCTACTTGAGAGACTGAAGCCGGAGGATTGCTTGAGGCCAGGAGTTCAGGACCAGCCTGGGCAATATGGTGAGACCCCATCTCAAAGAAAAACAACTCAGTATATGTCCTTAAGAGATCTATTACTGATTCTGCCTGCTGACAATGGTTGGTGCGGACAGGACTGGAGAAGCAGTTTTGTATTAGCTGGATTTCACCAGAGGAACTGAACCAACAGGATGTAGATATACATAGAGAGATTTATTATAAGGAATTGGCTCACGTGGTTATGGAGGCTGATGAATCCCAAGCTCTGCAGGGTGAATCAGCAAGCTGGAGACCAGGAGGGCTGTAGTTCTAGTCCTAAGGCCGGCAGGCTCCAGACTCAGAAAGAGCCTATGTTTCAGGTTGAGTCTGAAGGCAGAAAACAAAACAAAACAAAACAAAACTGATGTCCCATCTGGAAGGCATCAGCTCCAGGCATGAGGAATTTTCCCTTTATTCAGGGGGAGGGTCATTCTTTTTGTTCTATTCAGGCCTTCAACTGATCGGATGAGGCCTACCTAATTACAAGGGCAAACTGCTTTACTCAGTGTGTTGACTTTAGTGTTCAACTCATCCAAAAATACCCTCACAGGCAGACACATCAGAATAATGTTTGACCAAGTAACTGGGCACGCCATGGTCCAGTCAAGTTGACACAATTAGCCACCATGTGTTGCAACACCTCTGGAGCTCTGCTCGGGACCTGAGGTTCATAGAAGACCCTCTGGGGTGTACCACACAAATTCTCAGAAAATGTAGTCACCTGTGTACCAATGCTGTATCACAAATCCACTGAGAGAAGACTTAGTATTTAGTTAACTAATTATTACCCATAGTCAGAGAGAGTTTAATCATTAAACTAACTATTTCTCTTGCAAATAAGGACTTTTTTGGACTCTCTCATTAAATAAAAATATTTTTATTGTTTGATAAGCCATTCATCATTAACAGAAAAGGGGGGAAAAAGTAAGAATGAAGCTGAACACAAAAACCAATTATCTGCCCTTCTTTGGAGCAAGTAGTCTTTTTGGAAAATGAGAGTGGTTCTTATGGATTAGCTAATTAACCTTTTGTAGGAATGTACAAGGTATGTACAAGGAGTGGGGAAAATAATACTTAAGTCAGGCAAGCTTTGTGAAGTGTGCTTTTCCTCATTTTTGGAGATATTCCTTTTCCTTACTGCATCTTCCTTCTTAGCGTGTATTCTGAGAAGAAGCTGAGGACAGGACTGGCCACATAATTTGCAGATCCCAGTGCAAAATGAATATGCAGGGGGTCTTGTTAAAAAATTAAGATTTTCAAGATGGCAACAGCAGAGCAATCGACCAGACAAGGGGACCTTCTGAGCGTGGGGTCCTGTGTCACTGCACAGGTCTCACACCCTGAAGCTGGCCCTGGCAAAGAGCTTTTACCTTGCAAAGGACAATGTTCTAAGAATTGTCTGGTTTTGTCAGTGAGCACTGATGGCTCTGTTGTAATCCATTTGCCTGATTTGAAGTTTGGGCCTCTTTTGGAGAAGGCAAAATCAGGGTGATGATGGGGTGAAAATTGGCCATTTCTCTGGGCATCTCATTCCTAAGGGGACTTAAATTTAGATTTTAGATGTTTTTCCAAATGTGGTTTTACCTACAGTCTTACAAAAGCACAAGCAGTGGTATTAGAAGAAGACATTAAATTTGAATCTGATTATTGGACCACATTACTTGTGACCTACAAGTTAATATTAAAAGGAAGTAAATCATGTAATTTTATTATGGGACCTTGCTATTGAGGTGGAAAATGTAAAACAGAATAAAATCTGTAAATTATAAGTAACACATAGTTGTCATATCAAGCATATGTGCAATAACACTATGATTACCAAAAAATCCTAAGTAACAATTTTGCTCCAAAAATACCCGAAAACCCTATGGTTCCTCATTAATCAAAAAGAAACAATTGGTTTCGTTAAGTGAAAAAAGCAAGATATAGAATGGTGTGTAAAATATGTTCCCATTTGTGTAAGATACTTTTTGTGAATATAGATTTACACTTGAATATACATAAAGAAGATCTGGCAGGATATAGAAGAAACTAAGAATGTTGGTTTTCTTTTGGAAGAAATTGGACAGATTGAAATGAGGATAAGAGGGAGGTATTTTTCATTGTTTATTTTATTTTTTTTGTTTTTTGAACCATAGAGTTTAACACATTGACTGCCACACTAGACAACAAAATTTTTTCCTTGGGGCTATGGTGTTTTATTACAGAAATAGGATAAAAACTTCGAAAATAAAATGATCCTTTCTAATTTAATGAAAAATTTGTTATTTTTTAATTGTTTTCTGTGTGTGAGTTACATGCAACTTGAAAAATAGTCTGTTGGCTCCCAAGGTGCAGAGACGTGTGAGTTACATGTGCTGCAGGAGGCCCCGGGCTCAAAACTAGCGTGAGTTAAACACAGCTCACATGGCAGTTAATATGTTAAAAATGCATCAAACCTAATATTAATGTAAATAAAATATTGAATTTAATAAAAATTAAAAATTGTACATTGCACTACATTTTGGGTTAAAAGCATTAATTTGTCAAATAAATGAATCTAAATCATCGACTATTTGAAAAAAAATCCTGTTTTGTCATTTCTTCATGGCCTTGCCCTCTCTTAAGCTCTGAGATGCTTAATTTGGAGTTTGCTTTTTATATTTTTCTAAGAAATACCATCAGGTGAAGGTGCTTTCTCAATTAAAAAGTGTTTAAGACATTCAAAGTTGGCTCATTTCAAAAGGAGGATTATTATTTAATGTAGATCTAATCATTGTCCATTTTTACCTCTACAGGAGTACATGATATACAGCCTTGACACAGTGGGAATTACGTCTGGAAGCCAAGACAAGTGCTTGGGATAAAAGAAGGGAGGAAATACAATTTTGGGCGGGAAATGAGGTTGTGGAAGAGCTTGTTCATAGGAATTACCCTACGACAAATAAACAGAAGCTTGGCTGTTGCCTTTCCTCTGGCTTTAGTGAAACTGGTCTGAGATAGTTTTTGTATACTTTATTTCTCCTTTTTTAGGAGTTTATTTAATATCAGGAATGGATGTTGGATTTTATAAAATATTTTCAGCATCTACTGATATGATCATGTGACTCTTCTCTTTGATCTATTGAAGAAATGAATTTGATTTTAGATTTCCTAGTATTAATTCATTATTGATTTCCATGAGCATTTTAGTTAATTATGTAACAGCACTTCTTGAGGCCTATAGCAGTATATGTGTGGGATGTAACCATCATAGCCAAAGAGAAGCCCTATTCCAAGGAGTTTCAGCCCAATGTACCTGAAGAAGCACAGGATCTGGAACTAGGGAGGCGTCTCCTGTGTTTATCATCTACATGGTTGCAGACAAGTCTCTTGAACCTCAGACTTTTTGCCTGTAAAATGAATACATAGTAATGAATGGGACTTTCCTGGGAATGTTTTGAGGATTAACCAAGTTTACCCGATGCATAGTCAGAGACCAGTAAATATTAGAAGAAGGATATTTTTGAATTAAGTGGATTCCTGGAAGAGTGGAGCAATTTGGTAACCATATATATCAAAAGACAGTACATAGGTAATTTTGTTAGTGTGAGTTGCAGCTTCAGAGAACTATATTTCATATTAAGTTGTCAACACTCTGAGAAAATACATATCCCTCCTGCAATCTTTTTATTCACTACACATTTAATTCCTCATATCAGGTTGCATATTAAAATAGATTACCAAAATTAAATAAAGAAGATCTATTTGGATAAAACTTGTCCTCATTTCTTTCCCCAGCAAAATTACTATGTTTCCAAAGAAAAAAGATTGAAATGAAATAAATGGAAATCGAGTATTAACTTTTTTGGGGAGTTTATTTTGAGGTGGCAATAAATCCAAAGGAAAGAACTGAAAAATATATAGGATTCAATTCAGCTTAAACATAGATGCATTTTTAGATCAAAGATGTGTGTGTGCATATAAGTTTGTGCTTTGCCAGTGTATGGCACACAGACTATGTGTGAATATAGCTATAAAAACTTAACCTTGCTTTGTGTGCATATAACAATTAGTATGCCTTGTTATTTTTGTTCTAATTGACTTGCATAAATACAGATTTCCACCTTAATGGAATCTGCAATAAATCATGCAGACTTTTTCATCTTCTCATGTCCTGCTCCCAAATATAACTCCATAAATATAGATAGTGTTTACCATCTTTTGGGGATGTGAGAAATTTATTTTGATGAGAAAAATAAATTAACTTCCCATACTATTAGTGTAAGTCTCTAATCTCATTAGATAAAGAATTTAAAAGACTCCAAAATGATTCAAGACTAGTTAATTGCATCTTAATTATCTCACATCATTTTAGGAAAAACAAAAATGTCCCTCTGGGGTGTACTTGTCTCAGTACGAATAATGACTGATGGGGGTCTAGGGAATGGCTGTTTATTCATGTAGCAAAATTCTTCAAAAAGAAACACATGGCTCAAGTCATATATGTCAATTAGACTCTGGAGAGGTGGCTTGCAGGAGGTGGGAGATGAAAACACTGGTTATTAGGAGGAAGGGGGTAAGATGTTAGGGGCGGAGTGGAGGGGGCCAGTAGATGGACTGGTTTGTTCTAACAGAGCAAGACTGGGGACTTTAATTCTCTGGGAGTAGTTTCCCTTGTAGGGTGAGGACAAGGAAAGAAGTGGGGAAAAATAGCCTAAAGTTGAATAAGGAGGGAGTGAATCATGCTTTGACTCAAACTCTGAATTTGACAGACACACCGCTGTCGCCAGACACAGCGACATCACTGCTCTTCAGCACACATGAGCAAATGCATAAGAAAAACCAACTGACATGTGAAAGAATCCCAGAATTCAAAAGAGTGGGATCAAACTCAGCAACCAGAACAAATATCACCTTGCAAACTAGAGGAACTGCAAGACATGGGAGAATAGCTAAAGTTTACAATATTTCTAAATTATGTTTTAACACAATTCTTTGGAGCATTGCATTTGTAAGCAGTACCTTTGCAGGTGGTCTTAAAGAGGAAAGAAGTGGAAATTGGGAAGGATTGTATGGAAAGACAATACATGATTGATAGATTAAATCTGCAATGGACACAATTGTTGTCTGTTTATAGGACACAATTGTTGTTTGTTGACTGTTCAAGTGAAGTGGGAGACATGATCAAGAATTTCTCCCAAAACTCAGAGAAGAGGATAAAGACATGAACACTGAGTTAAGAAAAAGAAATGAAGAACAGAGGGGAAAGAGTAAGAATTTTAGAGGAAACAAGCAATATATTGAGAAGGAGTAATTCAAAGAAATAATAGAAGATAGCTTTTTCAGCTGAATAAAGACTTTTATGCTTGGTCTCTTCAGAAATGTCAATAGAAGGGATTTGCAGAATGAAGACATTACCATACGGGAGACAGTACCGTAAGGTGTATCATGATTTCAGAGTGGATAAAAATGTGAAAAATGTTTCATCTTCAAATCAACAAAATACTCTATTCTGATGAAATGTTTGAATTTTAAGGATAAATAAAAAATATGAGCATATCAACAAGATAAAACACTTCTTAATAAGGAAAAAAATAAGGGTAAGATTTTTCTTATCTGAAATGCCAAATGATTAAAAACAATGGAACAATTTGTACAGAATTTGGAGGGGGAAAGATAATGAATTAAGATTTTGATACCCAGCTCCTCTGCTGTTCAAACGGTAATGCAACAGAAACATATTCTCAGATATGCTCAAGATGTATACCTTTAACATACTTTTCCTGACTGTAATTACTTACCATAATATTCCACACAGCTAATAAATGAATCAGATTAAAAAGTTATTTTATACCATAGAAAGCATGGTATAAAATAACTGGTGGTAATTAAATTAGTAATGCTTACATTAAATCTAAATTATTATTGCTAATATAGCTATAAAACCATGAAAATATTTTAAAAATCCCTAAAGAGAAACATATAACATATAAATGCATTAGGGTTTTGCAGAGAAACAGAGTCAATAGGATGTGTGTGTATATACACAGAATGAGATTTATTATAAGGAATAGGCTTACATGATTATGGAGATCGGCACTTCCAAATCTATGGTATGGACAAGCAGACCAGAGCTGATGGTGCAGATGGAGCCCAAAGGCAGTCTGCTCTCTCTCTTACTCAGGTGAGAGTCAGTCTTTTTCTTCTATTCAGGCCTTCAGCTGATTGGATGAGGCCTGCCCACATTATGGAGGGCAATCTGCTTAATGCTACCAATTAAAATGTTAATCTTGTCCAAAAGGACCCTTGCAGAAACACCCAGAATAATGTTTGACCAAATTTTTGAGCATCCCATAGCCCAGTCTCTTTGACACATAAAATTAACATCACAATACATAAAAGGACTTTAATGATAATAACCACAGATTATAGCCATAAAAACTGGGAACTGTTGAGGAGTAGAGGGAAGGAAGGTATATACAGTGGTATACTGGTATAACCAGGCCTCCAAAACAAAAACACAAACAATAACAAAAACAAAAACAAAACAAGAAAACAACAAAACAAAATAAAACAAAACAAAAACCTCTTTCAATTTGTAACATTTGCTGGTTTCTGTGGTGCAATTACCACTATGGGTGATTTAAAGCTAGCAATGTGATGTCACCAAATGTAGAGCTGGGAAGAGATATACATAATCAGCTCTTGTAAGCCAGTGCAAGATGCCTTCAGCACTCCCTGTTCATGGATGCATACATACATGCTAAAATCCTGCCTACTTTATCTCTCAACCATGCTTCATTTCTTGTTTGATTTGCCTGATATATCTTCCTCTATTATTTTATTTTAATATTCCTTTTTAGTATATATTTTAAGCATTATATAGTTTTATTTTTAAAAACCTTCATTTGAAATCCCTCACCATTTGACAGGAAAATTTAACCCATTTATATTTATTGCCACAATAAACATGTTTGGTTTTATATCTGATATTTTATGATCACTGCTTTTGTACTTTTATCTTTTTTTAAAGAAATTGATTTTAATTGCTTTTCCCCCCTCCTCTGTATTCTTGAGAATTTTCAAAGTTTGTTCTTGATATCTTGTTGATGATATCTTGATACTTATAGTTTTCTATGGTGTCCTTTCTGCTTTAAACTATCTTCGATGTAGATTTAAATTCTTTTATTAGAATTTAGATTTCCTTGAATTCTTTCTTATTTAATTTGGCTTTATTTCATTTCAGCCTTCATCTCTGTGGCTCCCTACTTTTGTTTTAAAGAGGCTTCTTGATTTTATATTTATCTATCTAGATTTAGATATATGTAGATTCTCTATATCTTTATCTATAGATATAGATAAATACACATTTACAGTTGACCCTCCATATTTGTGGGTTCTGCATCTGCGGATCCAACCAACTGTGGTTTAAAAATACTCAGGAAAAAAAAACCAATAAAAGAACGACACACCAGTGAAAAGTACAAATAAAAAAATCAATATAGTATGACATATTTACATAGCATTCACTTTCTATTAGGTATTATAAGCACTCTAGAGATGATTTAATGTATATCAGAGGATGTATGTAGGTTATATGCAAATACTACACCATTTTACATAAGGGACCCCCCCGACACAAAAATCCCACCATGGATTCTGAGGGATGCTGTACTTCCTATTTACCAATAAATATTTTTAAAAGTTTTGTCCATTTCTTTTAGAAAATCATTTTAAAGTTATACTTTTTTCTGACTCTTTAAGGTAATGTTCTCTTTCCTTTTGCTTTAGTACCTTTTTATAGGCCTCAAATGTGAATCATCATTTTAAGGAAGCAAATCTTTGCATCATTGAATTAGCTATTCCACCAAAATATTCCTTATAAATAATAAGATCTGTGATATTTTATGACAATGGATTATAGGTCCCAAATTAGGCAGCACTAAAAAGAAAGTATGTCCTGTGTGTTTTTTGAAGTCCCAGAATAAAAACAATTTTGAAATAACTTATTATCTTTAGAACTTATTTTGATCTTTGAGAATAAAGTCTAGGTGTCAGAGGGATTATTAGAAATTTATATAGGTGGGAAATATTTGGTATAAAATGGCCTCATTTTGGTAGTAATGCTATATCAAATTAGAAAAATTAAATTTTATTTGAGATTTTTCTAATGTCCTACATAAAGTTTGATATTTCCATCCTAATCTGTAACATTTAGGGTTTTAAGAACATAGAGCAATTTAGATATTTACAAATTTGTTTAGTGAAG
The DNA here is from genome assembly GCA_023783475.1 of Daubentonia madagascariensis. Classification (NCBI taxonomy): domain Eukaryota; kingdom Metazoa; phylum Chordata; class Mammalia; order Primates; family Daubentoniidae; genus Daubentonia; species Daubentonia madagascariensis. The sequence goes on along the minus strand of JAKFHU010002332.1, from coordinate 8,805,499 downwards.
ATCTCTCAAGAAAAGCAATGCTTATTCACAGTTATCCTGCCTCTTCCTGCCTTTCTCAGGAACAGTGAGTTTTAAGTATATCAGCACCAGAAATTTATGAATATACAAATATCTATGTTCATACATTAGACTTAGCAAGACTCTGGTAAAACTGGAACATCTTCATATAAGATGTATCCAGCTTTCCAAATGTTGTTTATTTCTAAGTGTTCCTATAGAGAAATATGAGAGGTGCCTATTTTTACAGTCTTAGAAGGCATACACATTTCAGGCACCGAGAGTGAGAAACACCTGCTGGTGTAGGAAGAGCCAGAGATACTCTATTTAAACTTCAGACCAGCTATCAGTATTCGACAAGAGCACCTGTGCTGAGAATTAGTCAGTTTCTGCCCTGAAGTTTCCTGCTGCGTGATTCTCTGCAATGGTAACTCCCTCATGTTACTGCCATGCAGGCTGGGCGTGCTGAATTTAATGGATTTAAGTACGAAATGTCATTTTTACACATCTGGAGGAATTCTGACAATATGCACCAGGTGAATGTGACCCAGAAGTCCCTCTTAATTCACTGCTTTGGCACAGCTCCGTGTCTAGAGTGGTGGTGTGCTCTGGGGGACAGGATATGGCCTTTAGTCATGTAGACTGGACTGAGGGTCAGCATTGCGTTGACTAGCTGTGTGGCTTTGGTAAGTCATGAAGCCCATTCTTTATGTCGTAGGTCAGATTCCCCAGAAGCGGACTCTGAGATAAGGGTTTCTGTGAGTATCAGCCAGGGTTCAATCAGAGAAGCAGATCCACAATAATATGGAATAAGGGATTTATTAGAGGGTTGTGACCAGACACAATCTTGGGAGATGGTCGAACAGTTCATGGTCATTGCTTCTGCGTCTGGTGCTGGACTTGAAGTCAGCAGGGCAGGCAGACAGGAAGGAAAGATGGATACAGAATGGGGGAGAGGAGGAAAAACTGGAATCTAGGGGATGATCTGGAACCCACATTGGTTTCTAACTACCTGCATGCCTCCAACTTAGATGATATGGGGTTGTCCTGCAGGGGAAGCTGGTGGGGTGAAACACTCAATTGTGCCAGGAAGCAGAGATGCTGAAGGGGCAGAGGGTTAAGGCAGAGAGGTCAAAGGGGGAGAGGCCAAAGGGGGAGGGACAGTGGGAGCTGGAGGAGCTGTGGGCCTGGCTGTCACCCCTGCCCAACCAGGTGGGCCTGGAAACCAATGACCATGTAGGTGAGCTGCAACACTGCCTGCCCCTAACCCAACCTTCTCAGCATAAGCGTGGGTGCTGCTTCCCTTTTGCCCCCCGCATCTGGTGCTAATTCTCCTGTGGCCAAACCCAATCCAGAACCATATGGGGAAGGGAATTCTGAGGAATGTAGTTCTAGCTTAGCTGAGTGGCTATAGTGCAATCACTATCCTGTGCAAGTGGTTTAGGAATGGAGGGATCCCAGGAGAAACTAAGGAATAGGAGGAAACAGGACAAGAAAGGGGAAGAAGCCAAGCATGGTGAGATTTCAGGCAAAGCCCAGGCTGATGCTCCAGAGGTACAAGCGGTTCAAGTTACCCCTCAGGTTATCACGCCCTGAGTCAAAGGAGCTGGGCTTTCACAAACCTGCACCATCAGTTATTGTCTAAGGGCCTGGGGCGGGGTAGTAAACTCCCAGGGACTTCTTGCTGTCTGCAAACGCAAGCACAGCAGCTGCCCTGAAGCACTTGCAGGGGCAGGCTTTAGGGAGCAAAAGCAAGTGAAGCTGAGCAAGGGATACACAGAAACAGTAAGAGTGACCTGAGATATGGTGGGTTGACACATGTTCAAAAACTCACTGACGCTCCTTTCAACAGGTGGAGCTCAATTCCTCCCCTTTGAGTGTAGGCTGAACTTAGTGACTCACTTTTAACAACAGCAGGAAGAGGAAGTGATGGTGTGTGACTTCCAAACTAGGTCATAAAAGGCACCACAGCTTCCTTCTTGCTCTCTTCTGGATCATTTACTCTGGGGAATCCAAGCTGCCGTACTGAGAAGATACCTGAGCAACCCTAGTTTCTGGAACTAAGCCCTCCTGCCAAAAGCCAGCATAGTATGGAGGCCTTTCTTCAATAGCCATGTGAGTGAGGCATTGTGGAAGCAGATTCTCCAGCCCCAGTCAAGCCTTCAGATGTTGCAGCTCTGGCCGACATCTTGACTGCTGCCTCATGAGAGACCCTGAGCTAGAATCATCCAGCTGAGCCACTCCTATATTCTGGAAATAGTATGTTAGTAAATGTCTGTGGTTTTAAGCTACTAAGTTTTGGGGTAATTTGTTCTATAGCAATATATAAGGACTCTTTTCCCTGTTTTACACACACCTTTAGAGGACTCTTTTCAAAGGTTCTATATCCTGGACAAAGGAGGTTCCTCAAAGGGGAAGGATGTGGGGCTTTGGTGCTGTGGCCCAAGTAGAAGGTAAATTGCTTGTTGGCTTTAATTTTCCATTGTGTATTTTTGGCAACTTTGTCAAAAATTTGTTAACCATACGTGCTTGGATTCTCTACTTCTGGGCTCTCTATTCCGTCCCATTGGTTGATGTGTCTATTTTTTTTTTTTGCCAGTACCATGCTGTTTTAATTACTATAGTTTTGTTGTAGAGTTTGAAATCAGGTAGTGTGATACCTCCAGTTTTGTTCTTTTTGCTTGTGATTGCCTTGGCTAGTCAGGTTTTTTTGTGGTTCATCATGGAATTTAATTGACATAATCCATGTAAAGCATTTGGTACAGTTCCTGACAAAGAGTAAGTACTCAGTGAATGGTGGCTCTATCTAATCTATCTATATGGGGAATGGAGGCCCATAACTGAGAGTTATGGAATCTGGTAACATTTACCCAGTGAGTCAAGACCCAAACTCCTAGGCCAGGGCTTTTTCCAAAATTGTTCTGCCTTTCCAGATATTCTCCAATTATTCATTTAATATCCTTTTAATACATTTGCTAGTTTTGACTTGCTAATATTTTATGAATGATTTTTATATTTGTTTTCCTAAGTGAGGTAGGATTTGCGTTTTCCTGCATATGCTATATTTATTTGAATTTGATGTCAAGACTATAATAATTTTGCAAGATGAGTCAGGTAGCTTTTCATTTTTACTATTGGAGAGGGAATTTATTATTTAAAGATTTGGGAGAATTTGTTTGTTAAACTCTATGGGCCTGGAGCCTTTTTCTTTCTTTCCTTCCTTGCTTCCTTTCTCTTTCTTGTGGCAGATCTTTGCTATTGAAATTTCTTTTTAAGGTAATTGGTTTCTAAGTTTTCTGTTTTGTCTTGGGCCACATTTGAGAATATATCTGGAAAACTGTGCATTTCATCTAGGATTTAAAACTTAATAGCACATAAAGTTATCCATTGTAATTCCCTTTGATTTTTAAATCATTGCAATGCCCATTTGTTATGTCTTCCATTTTATTTCTAATGTTGTTTATTTGTGACTTCTGTCTTTTGTTTTTCTGAGTCAAACTTGCTGGAGATTTGTCTACTTTACTTCTTTTCAAAAGACCCAGTTTGTGGCTTTGTGGGTCAATTTTAATATTTTTTCTATTTAGTTAATTTCTATTTTTATTTTTTTCTCAATGATCTCTGGTTCTATTTTGTTGTTCTTTTTCTAAGTTCTTCAGTTGAATGTTTAGTTCATTCTTTCCCCTGTTAAAAATCTGTAACTCTAATAAATGAATTTACATGGTTATAAACATTCCTCCAAATGCCACTTTGGCTACATCACACAAATTCTGGTATTTAGCGCTGTCGCTGTCATTTGGTTCTAAATATTTTAGAACCAATCAAAGTTGCTACTTTGATTTCTTGTATAACCCATTAAATAAAAAGAGTGTTTTTAGGTTTCTAAATGTACAGAAGCCTGGGAGTTATCTTTTTTAGTTGCTTTATAATTTCATTGCACTGTCATCAGTATGAGATCAATTTTTATGAAATTTGTTCAGACTTCCTGTGTGGCTTAAATACAAGGTCATTTTTTTTTTTGGTAAATATTTCATGTGTACTTAAAAAGAATGTATAAACTGTTGGGCTTTGAAAATCTTTTATGGCTTGACTTAAGATTTTTCAGGTTCTGGGAGTGCTGTGTTACAATCTGTTCTGACTGCGGCTGAAAGTACAGATAAGCAGAGTTAACAGTTCTGCAAAAACATTTGAATGGCAAAACCCCAATTTTTCCTCACTTAAGAAGAATGTTAAACCTTTGGACTTTTGTACTAGTGGTTGTGGCACTGCCAGGTGGCTCGGTTCTGCACAATGACATTTTCTTGGCTGAGGAGCCAGCTCGCTACCCAGAGAGAAGGGCATGCACATGTCATTTGGAAACAAGTTGATTGTATGCAAGCATTTGGACAGTCAGCCTTTATTTCTTTTGCCCCAAAGAACAGGCTTTTGCTCTGCCCACTCTTCTGTGGATAAATGAAAACTTCTAGTGGCAGACTTCCATAATTCTAGTCTCTATTGGCAGGCTTTCCTAATTATTTGCTGGGTGCTTGTGTCTATTAATTTTGGGACCATTCTGTTTCCTATTTCTACCACAGCTCCTGTTTGTGATGGACAATTTATTCGTTTTTCTCCCCCCTCCAAAACCTATGCTTGCTAAAGCCGAATCCGTTGAACATTTGCAAGTATTGTTGCCTTTATGAATTCTTTAAAATATAATTTGTGAAAATTCCGATGTGCTGGGGTTGTGTCAATGTTCTTCAATCCGGTTCTGCAGTTGACTACTGCCAGGTTCATTTACTGAGTGAATGTTTTTTAACAGTTTTATTGAGGTCAATTTGACATACAATAAACTACTCTTATTCAAAGTACACAGTTTGATAAGTTTTGACATATGTATACAACTTGACACCATCACCCAAACTAAGGATCCTATCCAATACCCTCCACAAGTCTCCTCATGCCTTTTGTAATCTCACCCTGTGTGTGCTGGGCACTGTTGCCTCCCTTTCTTTGGTGTGGTTCTTCTGCTGGCCTTGAGCTAATCCTAATATGCATGTGCAGATTAGTCTTCTCGGGGACCACTCCAGCCCTCTCTCTCAGGGCACTGTTCGCTTACACAGTAACATTTTCTGCCTTGATCTCCCCTGATTCTTAGCTCTGTCTCCTCCACTCAGGGAGTCTGCTGGGTTCTCTGTCCCTGCGCTGTGGCCTGGAAACTCTCCCTAGTTAGTAAGGTTGGGCAATCATAGATAAGGCTCACCTTGTTTTCTTTCACCTCAAGACCACCATCCTTCGTTGCCTGAAGTCTAGTGTCTTGAAACTGTCATTTCACATATTTTGCCGATATTTTGGTTGTTTTGGTGGGGAGGGTAAGATGTTCCTCCATCTTGGCTGGAAGTGGAAGTCCCAGTGGTTATTTTTGATCCCTTGCTCCGTGCCAGGCACTGCTGTCAGCACTAAGTATTCAAAGATGAACAAAACGATGTGGCGCCTGCCTTCTAGGATTTACTATCAAGAGAAGAAGACAAAAAGTAAAGAGATACACCAGATTATTAGAGATAGTCGTACACGCTAAGAAGAGAGAGAGCGTACTAACATGAGAATAATAGGGGTAGCATTTACTTCATGCTAACATCTGGAGTAAAATCTGAAGAAAAAGCCAGACCTGGAAGGAGCAGGAGGAAAAGCATCGCAGCCACGTGGAACAACAGTGCAAAGGATTTCAAGAGCTTGGCACGCTCTAGACGCGGGTGGAGGTTCTGCATGCTGGGGAGATGCAGGAAGATATGAAGTCAGAGAGGAAGGTAAGACCCAGGTGATGGGAGCCTACGAGGCCCCCTTAGAGTCTGGGCTGACTTCTAAGCACAATGGAAACAAAAAGGAAGAAAAGAAAGCTAAACTGACAATATGGTCCTTTATTATTGTTAAGCTGACAATAACAAATGAGCTTCCTACATTTTTTTGGTGCTAAAATGTCATTTCTTTTATGAAGTGATGATGATCATAGCTAGTCATTGTTTATCTAATGTCCTAACTTGGCAAAATAAGAATTTGGCAGCCACCCATCATTTTATCCATTTTTTCTTAAGTTACTGTGTTGGTCTGTAAAACCAGGTTCTGGGAGCCACTGACCTAGAATTAATTGTAGACCTTACAATTAGATCATGGAGTGCCCCTCCTTAAGGGTGATCTGATTTAAATGTAAGCAGGTTGCTCTATTTGTGGAGAACAGGTTAGATGGGGAAAGAACAGATCTAAGGGGACCAGGCAGGAAGCTTATGTATAATCTAGCCGACAGGACGGTGGTGGACTTGAAAAAAGTGCAGCTGTGGAGGGATAAGAAGGGAACAAATTTGAGATGTATCTGGAAGGAACAACAGACAGATTTGTTAATAGATTGGATGTGAGGGGAGGGGGAGAGAAAAGGAATAATTAAGAAGGACTCCTAGATTTATGGCTAAAGCAACTGCGTGGGAGGTGGTACCCTCGGTAGGGATGGGGAAGGCTAAGTGAGGTGTTGGATGTAGTTGGAGGTTGGAGGAAGAGGTTTGGGGTGGGAAAATCAGTAGGTTCATTTTGGATCACGAGCTCCATACAGGAAGCCACTGAAAAGTGGATAACTGAGACATTATAACCAGGAGCAGTTTCTCCTGCATCTCTGTTGCCCTATCTGTAAATGTGGGATGATAATACCTTCCTCTTTGTTGCTGCGAGGAATAAATGAGGAAACATGTTAAATATCACAGCACAGGTGCTCCAAAAAGTAAATTTTCTTATACAGTTAAAGCAAGCTCCAGGCAGAACCATTAACTAGGTCAGTGGCTCCCAGAACTTGGTTTTACAGACCAACACAGTAACTTAAGAAAAAATGGAGAAAATGATGGATGTTTGCCAATTTCTTATTTTGCCAAGTTAGGACATTAGATAAACAACGACTAGCTATGATCATCATCACTTCATAAAAGAAATGACATTTTAGCACCAAAAAAATGTAGGAAGCTCATTTGTTATTGTCAGCTTAACAATAATAAAGGACCATATTGTCAGTTTAGCTTTCTTTTCTTCCTTTTTATTTATTTATTTTTAGAGATAGGGTGTCACTCTCACCCAGGCTGAAGTGCGGTGGAGTGATCATAGCTCACTGCAGCCTCCAGCTCCTGGGCTCAAGGGATCCTCCTGCCTCAGCCTCCTGAGTAGCTGGGACTACAGGCGCGCACCACTGTGCCTGGTTATATTGTCCACTTAGTGTTCTAATGACCACTTCATGTTCCTTATGTTTCCCTTCACACCACAGGCCAGTGGGCAGTGTCATGGGCAGGCATTGGCATGGGTGCATTTTGAGGAATAATGGAACTAAGTAGTGACTGAATTCAGTTTCTTGTTTACTTGTTTGAACTCCCATCACTCTGCTTTTTCCTCACTGGTTTGCAAGAAATATGTTGCCCTTTCTTCCCTCCTGAGGGTATCCCACTGTGGTAGTCACCATTTCCCATCATCCCCCTCTTACTGGCCACCTGAATGACTGCATTTCCCAGCACCCTGCAGTTGATAAAATGAAGTGATTAGTTCTGGCCAATGGGCTGGGAGTAGAAGTGTTATCTGTCACTCCTGGGTGGAGACATTTAAGAGCAAGTGTGTGATTCTTCATGATGGTTTTTCCTCCTCCATAGTGAAGCATTTGTTGAAATGGAGGTGCCAGAGATGGAAGCAGACACCACATGGAGGGTAGCTTCCCCAGAAAACTGCCCAAACTCAAGGAGGTCTTTGCAGGAGCAAGAAATAAACGTATGTGAAGTTCCTGAGATTTTTGATATTGCTTATTACTGCAGCATAACTTGGTCTGCTCTAACTAATGCCAGCATCAAGACCTATTTGACTCAAGCAAGCTTGCATGTGACTTGGTTAATGATTACTACACAGACATAAATATTAGTCTGGAAAGAAAACAATTCCTGATTTTCAATTTTTTATTTTTTAAAACTCTGATTCTCTTGTGTTTGCTTCCATTTGACCCATACTGGGAAGCTATGCTGAATTTTTATTTTGTTATTGATTTAAATTAAAATCTCATAACTTAGTTGGAGGAAAAAATTCAGAAAGACCTCAATCCCCTTTTTACTGACAAGATGTGCTTTTAAAGCTGCTTTGTTTCTGGGCATTCTCAGAGAATCTGGATAAATGACTTCTCTCTTGCGTTTTCCCAAGGGTCTTTTTATTCTCCTAAAGCTCCTGTTACATAAGGTGCCAGGTAAATTCAGCATGATACGTTATTTTAGGTTGTGTTCCAACAGCACAATTGACAGTTTTCTAGTTAACTTGATCCAAGCAATGAGCCAAGTCTACTCATTTGGATATTTTAAAAAAGTAAATTATTGATCACTACTCATTTATTCTTAAGGCATTTATGGTGCATCTACTGAATACTTACCTCTGATGAAAAGAGATGAAAGCAGGTGTGTGCCTGAGTTTCAGGATGCCTCGGAGACATACAAAGGACTTCGGGTTTTATTCTGAAGACAACAACTACATCCTCATAACATAACCTTCTCCCATTTGTTTGGAGCAAGTTCTGGGAGTCACCCTAATTGGACTTACCTGGGTTAGATAGTCACATTGAAACATTCTGGCTAGAGGAATAGAATCATGCTGATTGGCCAGGGCCGAGTCACATGTTTACTTTAAACCAATCATCTAGGGCAAGAATCAGCAAACCACAGTTGATGGGCAGCCTGCCTATTTTTGTTAATAAAGTTTTATTGGCACATGGCTACATTTATTCATTTAGAGTACTGTTTATGGCTGCTTTGGCACTACAACAGCAGAGTTGAGTAGTTGTAACAGAGACCATATGACCTACAAAGTCTAAAATGTTTATTGTCTGGCCCTTTACATAAAAAAGTTTGCCAACCCCAGGGCTAGGGGTAGTTTGCTAGGACTGCCATAACAAAGAGCCACAGACTGAGTGGATTAAATAAGAGAAATTTATTTTCTCACAATTCTGGAGGCTAGAAATCTGAGATCAAGGTGTTGGCAGGGTTGACATCTTCTGAGGGTTCTCTCTTTGGCTTGTAGATAGCTATTTTCTCCCTGTGTCTTCATGTGGTCTTCCTTCTGTGTGTATCTGTGTCTTAATCTCTTCTTATAAAGACGCTAATTATTGGTTTAGGTGTCTTCTTGTAAAGGCACTAATTATTGACCTCATTTTAAATTAATTACCTACTTAAAGACCTTATCTTCAAATATAGTCACATTCTGAGGTTCTAAGGGTTAGGACTTCAACATATGAATTTTGGGGGGACACAGTTCAGCCCACAACAAGATTATGAAGTCTGCCTGGTAATGGCTGGGTCACATGTTCCTCTAGGGATGAGTGAAGGGAGGTAATTTTTAAGTAGAAACCAGAATGTTTTCACTAAAATGCAGCAGAATGGATGCTGGGCTGCAAAAGAAATTGTCTAGTGCCATTACCATTGCTTTGGGTTCTCTAGAAGAGGAAAATGTGTGGGCCGACTAGAGCAAACTCTGAAGAAAAAATTCATGTTCAGCTGTGGGGTGAAATGACCTTGCTATACAGATAATGAATCAAATAATATGTTAGAGAAAAAAATGTACACTATCTTCAAGTACGAAATAAAACAGTAAACTCAAAAGCCGTAAACACAAAAAAACCTTTTGTGCAACACAATTTTGAGCTATTGTCTGTGAAAACTCTGGCATTAAAGTCAAGGAAAAATAGAAAATGTACAAGATAAAGTGCTCACAAATTGTGGGTTTACATTAATTATATGGATCTTTGCCAGGACCAAAAGTCCATGTTAGCAACTTAGCGAGAGTTCCTATAATGGCAGCCATGGAGGGGCATGCTGCCAAAAAAGAAAAGAAAATTCAGGCAAAAGGTACAGTTCAATATGTCTGGGAAAGGAATTTTTGGCTCCAAAAAAAGAAAAACAAGAATGACTCAGTTCCCAGTGGCTTGTTTTCTTTATAGTCTCTAAGAAGAAAATTATCCAAACAAATTAGGGATCAGCTAGTGCAGTGATTCTCAAAGTGTGGTCCCCAGAGCACCAGCTTCAGCATTTCTAGGATGTGTTAGAAATGCAGATTCTCAGGCTTCACCTCAGAACTGCCAAATCAGGAGTTTTGAAGGTAGGACCCAGAAATCTGTATTTTAACAAGCCCCCCAGGTGACTGATGCACACTAAAGTTTGAGAACCACTGAGCTAGTGAATTCATTCACATTTAGAATTAAAACTTTAAGCTAGGGATTGCTGTATCAGTTAGGACAAGATTCAGCCGCATGTAAAAGAAAATGAAAATAAGAGTGGCTTAAATAAGACAGATGTTTATTTTTCTTATACATAGCAGAAGTCCAGAGGTAGATAAAAGTTTAGAACTGGTAGGGTGGCTTCATGGTCACCAAAGATTCAGCCTCCTTATATTTTTTTTCTCCACTAAAATGTAGGCTTTCATATTGGAAGTGCCTCATGGTTCAACATGGCTTCTGGAGCTCCTGCAATCATATCAGCTTTTCCAGGCAGAAAGTAGGAGGTAAGGGAGAAGGAAAAAAAAAGGTATATCTCCTAGCTGGGTCAGCCTTCTTTATGAAATCTCCTGGAAACTCTACCCAACAACTTTTGCTTGTATAGCATTGATTAACCCCAGTGGTAAGAGAGGCCAGGAAATACTCCTTTAGCTGGTCACATTGTCCCATGAAATAAAATTGGAGTTCTTTTAGTAGAGAAGGGAGGAAGTGAAAGTTAGTAGGTGACTAGCAGTCTTGTCTACAGTTGTAAACTGACTTAGCCTTAGGGCTTTGCAAGTTGGAGAGAGGGAGGTGTAACAAGGAGGGGAGGTCTTTCCCTTTAAGAAGATGGGGAATCTCCTTCTTCCTCTTTTCTCAGGGAGGTGGTAAAGATTTAAACAGAGGTTTGGAGAAGAAGCTTTTGGGGAGTACTGCAGACCTTAGGTTGGGCAAGCCAGATAGATTAAGAGCAAGGAAGATGGCTCCTGAAATATTTTGCTACTTGTGGGTTCATAATTTTAGATGACTCTCTTTTGCAACTCAAATATGTGTGGTGGGTATGTGCTTGGTGCGTGTCTGTATGGTGTGTGGATGTATGTGGTGTGGGTATTATGTATTTTAATACATGTGCCTCTAAGCTTGGCCTGTCTACCTCTGGACTTCTTTCATGTGTGAGAAAAATAAACCCCTAATTTGTTTAAGCCACTGTTGTCTTCTAGGGATTTGTCACTAGCTAATGAATGTAATTTCTAACTGATGCAGAGACATCTTTTGCTATTTAGAAGTGCGATGTACTTATAGACAAAAAGTAGCCAACCATTAATCACTGTTTTAATTAGTGTGAAAAAATGCAGTGTTTTTATTAAGGAGGAATTAAACTTCAGCATTAAGCTAGTAATATCAGTAATAGGCCTTTGTAGTATGCTCTGAAAATAGACCAGTCAGCATTTTGCTGGAAGCTGCAGGATCAGTGCTGCCTGATTTAATGGTTGTTTGAAAGGCCATGCAAACTTGGCTGAGAGTAATAACACTCATGCTGCATTTAATGTATGAAATAAGATGATTTCTTTAAACAAAAATGGTGCATATCAATGTGCAAGTGCAGGCCACTGGAGCACGTTGAGTAGAGATGCACAACAAACTGACTCTGGAAATAAAACTGTGATGGGAGAATGTATCCAAGCAGTAAGCCCCTTCATTCTTTCCACAAGGTGGAGAAGGTGGGCTCAAATTGCAACATTGGCTTTAGAGGGATGAGTGGGTTTTATTTCTATCTTGGTAAAGTGCATGTCATGCATTCTTAACACGGTAGACATTGCCTCCATAATTGGGCCAGGGAAAAATTGGTTCTTGGGGAGCATGTAAAAAATTCTTACTCTTTTTATGTGTAAAACACAGATATAAATACAGTCCAAGGAATTATATACAGTACTTCTGTGGTAATAGCATTTTCATGGTGGGAGGGGAGAGTAGGATAAAAAAGTCTAAAAAAGGCTGCTTAGAGGGGCAATAATGAAAACAAGACTGAGAAATGCCAGTGTATATCTAGTGTGGTAGATTACATTACTGGATTCACCTAGATTCTCTACTCTTTGGCCTCATTTCTTAACTTTGAGTTTAGCTGTATCATTTGCTTTGGCCAATGGGATATTAGAGCTTGTGATGTGAGCAGAGGCTTGCAGTGTGCTTGTACAGTTGGCCTTGTCCTCTTGTGTTCCAGTGACCGTGAAACCACTGCCCCTTCAGCTTGAGCCCCTGGAGCGAACCAGACCCTAACTAGCAGCCTGCAACAGAGACCCCCCCACCCCCAGGTGATGACATCCTAGATCAACCAAACCACGGCCACTCTGCAGACCCACGAGCATGGGAATAAATGCTTCTTGTTGTAAGCCACTGAGACTTTTGGGGGGGAATTTGTTATGCAGCATTATTGTGGCAGTAATTGACTGATACATCTGGGGTTCCCTCACAGTGGAGTCCTGATCTCTCAAATAATCAGCTCCAGCCTTTGAAATTTGGTGCATGTTGAAAGAGAATTAGCTAAGATCTGCTTTAAACTCGATGGAATCATCATCTCAGATGTATAACCTGCCTTGCGGTATTTTGGCCTCTATTTCTAGCTGTGGTTCTGGATTCCATTTGTGGCTGCCACTAATTAGCTTGAAGAAGACTGTCATTTCCTCAGGATGTCTGCATGCTTCGTGGATTTTCCTGGCTTCTTACTTGTCTTTGGATGTTTTAACTCCTGCTTTGTCCTGTCATTCCTTTGAAAGCATGATTTAGTTATGTTTGTGTTCCATTCTTTCTAAAATTCTAAAATGGGAAGGCTTTCTGGCTGGTGTGGGAATACACGGCTTTTGGGTTAATGAGGTTGCTCAGCAATGCTTGTAAGTTAAATATGAGTTTTATTTTCATTAATTAAGCATTATTTGGAATGATCTCTTTCTTTACTTGCTATGAGCAGGATGTCAAGTGAAAATGCAGTCACTCACCAGAATGCTTTTTCCTCTGTGTCTGCTCTCAAATGTATGCAAATATCCAAAGACTTGGCTCACTGTAGACAAAACAGTTCTGCTTCAGATGTTTTTGATGTCACATAGACACAGCCACATGATAGCATCTTTGAAGAATTAATCTCAAGAAATTCTTCAAAGGAACCACTGAGACATTGGTTTTTAAGAGGAGTTCCTATTTATCACAAAGTTTTATGGCCTTAAAATATTTTGTGTGCAGTGAAAAATAGCATAAAAATACATTATACTTAAAAATGCAATCAGTGAGTAGTCAAATGAACAAATGTGTTTAAATCCTAACCAATAAAACACAAGAGCTTGCTGTATTGATTTTGCATTTCCTCCTAAGCATGATTATAACATAAAAGAAAATTCTAAATTAAATTCAGAATCACAATAACTATGACTTATGGCTGGCTTGTGCCATGGTAATGAAAGTGTGGAGTAATAGAAGGAAAGGATGGCATTTGCATACCACCCATAATTTTTAAAGATAGAAATATAAAAACACAAATAAGCTTCATTTTCCTGCAGTTTTTATATTAAGGAGTCACGTTTTTCTCACTTCCTAAATGTTTCTCTTGCAATGAGGTGTTAGAGAACCTCATTTGTTTTTGAAGTCATTAGATTGAGGCTTTATACCCTGCAGGCCAGAATTTCCTTGATTTCCCAGCCTCCAGTCTCATTACTGTCTCTTACTATTCAAAGTGTGGCCCACTGGCCTCACCTGGGAGCTTGGTAGAAATGAAGAATCTTAGGACCTGCCGCAGATTTAATTTATCAGAATCTGCATTTTAACATAATCCCAGGTGATTCACGTGCACATTAAATGAGATGCCCCAGAATTTATTTTTACTTTGGTGGGGTGCTAAGATTAGGGCATCAGCCACGTCACCCTTTAGAAGGCATCATTCCTTCTATGCCTCTGGGCACACTCATCCTTAGATAAGGGTATCTTTATTCAAAAGTTTTTTTTAAATTAAAAACATTGACAGATAACATTGTGTGTATTTATCAAGAACAACATGATGTTTTGAAGTATATATACATCGTGGAATATTTAAATCTAGCTAACTAACAAATGCCTTACCTTACCTAGTAATCATTTTTGTGATGAGAACACTTAACATTCACTCTCTGCATTTTTCCAGAACATAATATAACATCCTTGACTATAGTCACCATGCTGTACAATAAATCTCTTGAATTCCTCCTATCTAACTGTAATTATGTATCCTTTGACCAACATTGTTCAGGTGTACTGAAACAGATGCTCAGCCACATCTCTCCATTTGTATGTGGCCCTTGAACAGTGAGGGAAACAACTTGGACTTGGTCCTCAGTTACCTGAAGGAGGTCTGCGGGGTGGGAGGGAGAATGGCTTCCCGACTGCGAAGTACTGCACTTTGTGTAGAAGAAAAGTCTGCCTGTGTGGGACAGGGTGGATGAAAGCTGTGTGGGGGGCAAAGGGAGCCCCATCACAGCTACGATGTGGGACTGGGATGACCCTCAGAGGGCCTCGCCTCCCTTGCAGCATCTGCTGCTCTGGGCCAGGGGTGGGAGTGGGGGATGATTGGCAGGGGAAACACACAGGGTCTCTAGGGGCTCATGAGCTCTTAAAGGGCTGAACTTGAGACATAGGTCTGTACTTGAGTATTTGGGTGCAAGACACCATGGAATAAGACTTCCAAAATGTCTCATTTATTGAGCATCTACTATCTACCAGGCACCACACTAGATGTCTTATGTACATCATCTCATTCAATTGGAATCCTTCTGAGAGGTAGTTCTTATCATTATTATTTTATAGATGAGTCAACTGAAGCTCAGAGAGGCTAAGTAGTTGTTCAAGAGTACCTGGTGCATAAGAGGTAGAGTGGGATTTGAACTTTTGACTGTCTGAATCCAAACCCAAGTTTCTTCTTATGCCATAAAGTACAAAGTCACTTAGTTTTTCAGAACAATGTGCTAGGAGTTAGGGCTTCAGGGTTCATAGTTAAGGTTGCCTTATGCACAAGGACAGTGATCAAGAGGGAAGTGAAGTGCTGGCTGCATTAATGATGGGCACAGTGCCTGGTGCCTTCCTTCCTCTGTCCCCACAGAGTTGCATCCCATCTCTTTTGTATGTGTGTCTGGGTCTGAAAGTCCAAGGGGGCCTTCTGAACTGGACTCTCTAGATTTTATAAGAGCTGGATGCGTGAGCCACACGAGTTCCATCAACCCTGCCAGCCATTGGAAAGGCAGCCGGGTGCTGCTTTGTTTCTTAGTTCATGATGCAGAAAGAGAAATGGGAAGTGGGAAGGGGGCCAACGTGCATGGGCATGGAAGAGAAAGAAGGGTCTGGCTAGTTCCTGCCTTTATCACAGTACCCTGCCGACCAGCAAAATGTGCCCCCCTGGCTGTCTCAAGCTATTACCAATCCAGTCAGCAAGCCCTCCTCCCATAGGGCATGGCATGGAGAGAAGGAATGAAATTTTTGGGGAAAGAGTCAAGTGTTCTACTCCCCCAATTGTTGAAGCAGTAACATTCCACCACCTGCAGCTAGTAGGAGAGGTAGGGAGAGGGATGCTAAAGAAACTGAAGGTGTTTTCTACCCTGAGAAACTCTGATTCTTTTTGGAAAGCAGGCTGTGGGGTGCTGAACCGGCTAGTGCGGGCTTGTGAGAGCACACTGTGCACATCTATTCCCAATGCGCTCAATGACATCAGATTGGCAGCTTGACATATAGGTCGTGGTGGGAGTATTTACACCGTAGAAATTGGCAAAGCCTACACACCAGGGCTTTTTGTTCCCAGAGAAGCAGTTGTTAAACATGTACCGGCACATCTCAGAAAGCAGGTATATACAAACATGAAAGATCCTCAGAGTAGAGCTACAGAATAATTCATCAATAAGTTATATCTAATATCTGTTAAATCCTCTTATAACCCATATGAAGCAGGAGACATCTGTGTAATAGGTTTCCAATCTCTGGTGACTGGTCTTGTTTTTTCAAAAATAATCCCAGTGAATCCAGAGTTTGCAGTAAGAGAAATTGATGTGGATGATGTATCAGGCATTGGAAGGGACACAGAGAGAAGGATTGGAATGATGGTTATGATGCCTGAGCCTGCATCAGAATCCGCTGGGTGGCTCGCACTCATACGGCTGGTCTCCACCTTCTGAGTTTCAGAATCAGTAGCTTGGGGGTGGGGCCAGAGAGTTTGCACCTCTAACATGTTCCCAGGTGATTCTGATGCTGCGGGTCTGGGGACCACACTTCACACTTTGTTAACCGCTGGATTAGATTTGGGGACTAATCCTGAAGCATGTCAGTAAGAAGTGTGAGTGAGGCCAGGGTTATAACTAGGGGAGTGATACGGAGGCAAATGAAGGAATGAAGGGAGCACACCATTTATTATGCACCTATGATGCATTGGGCACTAAGTGCAATGCATTTTCCATCTGTTGCTTCCTTTAACATCCTCTCCCTTAAGTCAATGCATTTACAGAGATGATGTCATGGTAACAAATAAGCACAAAGTTCTGGAGGAATGACCAGTTTCTCCACTGGGGAAGGAGAACTGAAAGGTAAGGTAGCAGAGATAGGGAAGGAGAAATTAGAGTTTTATTTATATCTTGATTCCTGAGTGTGGGTAATTATGTCATAATCTATTTGAGATGGGCAAACCACAAGGTAGAAGCTGAATAAATTTGTCCTGTCTTGAATGTCAGCCAAAGGAAGGGTGGAAGTTCCAATTTCCCAGTGCCTGTCTTGTCCCGGGGTGCCCATTCCCCTGCACTGCAGGTGCCTAGCAAAAGAAGGGTAGGACGAGGTAGGAGGAGATGCCATTGCTGGCATATTGACGGGCACCATTTCCAATCACCACCACACTCACGCTTTGTGCTATTCCTTTTAATTTTCTTGGTACTGTAATTGTAAATGAAAAGCATATTGCAACACATCCAATTATAACCAGATTTCCACCCCCCAGGACTCATTGATGAGGAAAAAAATGTATTTATGGCTGTGAGGAGCCATTAATCTCTGCACTTGTGGCTCCACACACAGTTCTGTAGCAGCTGCAAGATTGGGCTCTCCCTCCCTCTCTTTCCTTTCTCCAGTGAAGCACTTCATCAAGTCTCAGCTGGGCATTTTATTATAAACTAGGTCTTGAAATATTGGTTTCATAAGCACCTTGGTTAGGATCTGTCGAATAAGATTTCTTCTTTGGTCTCCTGCCCTGGGATCATCCATCCTTTCCAGTGGGATATCTCGTTTGCATAGAACTTCTCTTGTCAAAAGCAGTGTTTGTTGAGGGAGAGCAGTGAGGAGGCTTAACTGCCTTGGAAAATGGGAAAATGAATCATTTTGTGGTTTTGGCCACATGGCTGATTGCTGTTCTGGAATTATTAGGAAACAACTACAAGTCCTTTTTCTCTTCCTTCTTATCTAGACCATGTCTTCTATACTCTTCTTGCTGTTTCATAAATATATTAACATTAATAACTATACTACCCATCTTTTGCTACAGAGCACTATTACTATGAGCTTAGCAGCTTAAAACAACTCACATTTGTTATCTCACAGTTTATAAGGGTCAGGAGTCTGGACATGGTTTATCTGGGTACTCGGTAAGGCTGCAATCAAGGTGACAGCTGGAGCTGTGGCTCGACTGGGGCAGGATCTGTCTCTAAGCTCTCATGGTTGTTGGCAGAATTCAGTTCCTTGCTATGGGACTAAGGGCTTCAGATTCTTGTCCTCAGTTCCGAGAGGCCACGTGCAGTTGCTTTCAGTGTGGAGCTTCCCAGCATGAGCACTTGCTGCTCCAAAGCCAACAAAACAGAGACAGAGGCTCCAGCAAGATGAGTGCTACAATCTCATGTAACAGAAGCATCTCATCAGGGATAGCCCATCACTTTTTCCATATCCTATTGGTTAGAAGCAACTCATAGGTCATGTCCACACTTAAAGGGAGGGAACACACAAGGGTATGATTACCAGGAGGTAGGGATGATTGGGGCTGACCTAAGAATTTGTCTTCCACAATGATATTCATCAATAATAATGTTGATTTAAAAAATAGCAATAATTACTATTATTATTGGGTACCTTCAAAGTGTGTATTATTATTATTATTATCAATCCCACTGTAACCATTAAGAAAACTAAGGAGGGTAAGGGATTGGCTAAATCCATACATCTTTTAAGTCAGGGATTGAGAACTCAAAAGCCTGCCTAGGCCAGGCAGGAAATGTCCATGAATGAAACAGGACAGGCAGAACCCTGATAAATTGGGAAGTGGCTGATGTGCCTCAAGGAGGCAGCTCCCGGTCAGCTACAGCTGATTGTCTTTCTTCAGATTTCAGTTAAAACCCCCTAATTTTTAAAAAGTTGGCCATTTGAAAAATAAATAAATAAAAAGGTCCTGGCAGAAAAAATAAACCACACCTGCAGGTGCAATTCGTGTTATGAGCCTCTAGTTGGCGTCTCATGTGGTCGATTTGAATCAGGTTTGTTGCCCCAGATTTAGCCTATTTGTCAGGAGTTTTTGCTTGTGAGTGACAGAGACCCACCGGACATAACTTAATCAGAAAAAAAAAAAAGAAAATTTATTAACTCCTGTCATTGAAAAGGGCAAGATTTCAGGTATGTTGGATCCAGGGGCTCAGATGATGTCATCAAGAATGTTTCTCTCCAAATAATCCCGTTAAAAATGGGCAAAAGGCCAGGCATGGTGGTGTGCACCTGTAGTGCCAGCTACCTGGGAGGCTGAGGCAGGAGGAATGCTTGAGTTGGGGAATTCAAGGCTTCAGTGAGCTAAGATTGCACCACTGTACTCAAAACTACAATGAAATACAACTTTAGAATCACTAGAATGGGAACAATAATAATGATGATGATAATAGTAATAAAAACAGAAAATAAGTCTTGGTGAGAATGTGGAGAAATTGGAATCTTTGTGCATTGCTGGTGGGAATGTCAATTGGTGTAGCTGCTGTGGAAAACAGATTGATGCTTTCTCAAAAAGGTAAACAGAATTACCATATGAACCACAAATTCAATTCAAAGAATTGAAAGCAGGGACTCCTACAGACACTTGTTAAAGATAAGCCAATGTTCATAGCTGAGAGGTAGAAATGACCTAAAGGGCCATTAACAGGAGAATGGATGAACACATATTATATCCATACAATAGAGTAATTTCAGCCATAAGAAGAAATGAAGTTCTGATCTATGCTACAACATGGATGGTCCTTGGAAACGCCACAGTAAGTGAAATAAGCCAGACACCAAAGGACAAATATTGTAGGATTCCACTGATATAAAATATCTAGAATAGGCAAATTCATAGAGACAGAAAGTAGATTAGGGGTTACTAGGGGCTGATGGGACGAGGAGAATGGGGAGTTATTGCATAATGGGTAGTAGGTTTTCTTTTGGAGTGATAAAAAGAGTTCTGGAACTAGATAGTGGTGATGGCAGCACAACATTGTGAATATATTAAATACCACTGAATGGTATACTTTAAAATGTTCAAAATGATAAATTTTATGGTATGTGTATTTCACCATAATAAAAAAAGAATATGGCTCTATCTCTCTTCTTGACTTTCTGCTGTGTTGGCCTCACTCAGTCAAGTTTCTTCCACTGGGGTCAGCAGATCTAAGCCCATATTTTCTTTTTTCAGCAACTTTAGTGGAAAGAGGTTATTTCCCAACAATTGTGTTGGAACTGCCTCCCTTTGGCTCTGATTGGCTGCTTGTGCTTCATCTACCCTTCCCGGAGCCGAACATGTGGCCAGTGTGATGTGATATTCCAGTAGAGTCACATACTGCTAAATTGAGGAATGAGCACCACTTTATGGGAGCCAGAGGAGGAAGTGATTAACTTTGCCTGGGAAAGGAGGGTTTGAATAGGGTTTGCCATGTGGTGAAGCAAGGGGAGTAATTTTCAGGGATAAGGAAAATCATGGACGTGAAACATGGTTGTTTCTGAATGAGTGGAGAGTTCATTGTGGGTGCATTTTTTTGTGCACCGTTTGAGAAGTGTTGTGCATGCCATGTTGATAGCGGGTCTGTCCTTCACTTACAGGTTAAAGAACAGATATAAAAGATTGTAGAACAGAGGTTCAATATTTCTTGTATGAGTGTCCTTTTTACTTCCCTATTTCTAAATAATATGCATATGATGGTGATTGTACTTTATGATTTATCAATTTGAAACAGTCACTAATTTTCTAGTATTATAGTTAAGAATTTGGGTCTCTTAAACATTTTTGTTATCCTCCCTCCCAAGACAGCTATTTTTAGATTTCTTAATTAACTCAATAGTCAGGCTTTATATAATGGTTATTATGTAAAATCATTCACAGATGAGTTAAATTTGTGTGGATGTATTCCCCACCCACCATCCATAGTTCCCATAAAAGAATCCTAGTAGTGGAATTTAGGGCAGTGCACACCAGCAGCAGAGCTGGCTACAAGCCCTGCACAACTCCCGGGGCCATCGTCCCCCTGAAGTTCAGGCCTCTGCCACTTTTCTCCCAGGGAAACCGTGTGTATCAAATCAGAGACTTCATACGGGGCTGAGAGATCCTGGCAAATGGTTCCATTTTCCCACTCCATCTCTCAAAAGGAAAGTCATCAGCTCCCCACCTCCTGTCTCCAACAGTGAGCTCAGTAGGAACCACTTGAGGAAGGAGGCTGCTGGCTGTCTTCCCTCATCCCCCTCAGAGAGACTTTAATAAGGGTTTATTCACTCAAGGACTGGAGATCAACAGCTTTGTCAACTCTTAGTGCACTTCCTTACTTCTGACTCCCCTGTGTCTCTCAAACCATTGAGACTTGTGCTCTTGGACAGAGCTTCCTGACCATTGGGGACACCCTCTGCCTCTTGAGGAACAACAGCTTTCCAGTGGAGCAGCACAGGGGACTAGCCATGGTCATGCTTTCATCCCTGCCTCGTGTAACTGGCAGGTGGGGAAGGCAGGGAGGGACCCTGGAAACGAGGAGGGAGGTGCTGGCGGAGCAGACTGTGGGCAGGATAGGAAAAACTTTAATTTCCTCCTTGTGTTATGGTTCCCAGGACCCAGTCCTCCCTATGGCACCACAAATTAAGACAAAGACCACCAAATTGAGAGAATAAGTGATCGGTCTGTTTATACAACTTGGACATTTTTAGGTCACATGTTGAGCCCAAAGGTAGACTAGAAAGCTCACTAGATATGCATAGTTCATGAACACATGTCTAAAATTTCTAAAACCCTGACACAACCACTTTACAAAACCCCAGATGTCCATAAGTCTTATTCCTCCACCAATGAGAAATAGGAGTAAGAGCAACAAAGATACATTTCCTGATAACTATTGATGCTGTGACCAATACCTGCTGGGAGGCATCTCTGGCTTGGGGAGGTGGGGAAGATGCCACACCTCAGGGGAGCCTACATGGGGGTAGATAACCCAGATCTCGGGATGTGGAAGGGAGAGCAAAGGGGTTAGGTACTGCTCTGTGAATTTCCCATGATACACAGCATTTTCAACGTATGGTTGAAAAATTGAGCCTAGAATGAAAACCCATATCAGGAATCTCCTTGATGGCTTTCTTAGGTCATCGGCACCTGTTTGCAGTGGAAGCCGGTAATTGTTAAAGTGGCCGAGTACTGTCAGCAGTAGGAAAAGCCCGAAGCCAAGCTTACATAATCAACCAGGGAGAGCCCCTCCCAGCTCTGGGGAGCATCCCAACATCCCACAACGTGGGGCTCATAAAATGCCCTAGCCCAAGCTTCACTTAAGAGAGACTCTCACAAAGATTTTTATAAATTTCGAATTACAATAGTTTCTAGAATCCTGTCCCATTGGTATTCCCCCTTTCCTGACATAACACTGTAGTCCCCTATTCACAAATGGCTGGGGGTTGTGTCGTGAGGGGAAGATGGAAGGACACTTATTAGGAGAGACCCTAATGTTTTGGTCTGGTATTCTAAATAAACTCTGAATAAGATTCTTTGTAACCCTTAACAAAACTGCAGAAATTCTAACTCCAGATTTTATGAATCAGTGTATCAGTTGCAGATGCGTTTGGCTACATGTAAGAAATAGTGGTTTAAACATTGTAACTTTTTCATGTGACAAGAATTCTAGTGATAAGCAGTCCAAACAGGTACAGTCAGTTTGCTATAACAGAACATAGGTGCTAAAAATTGCGGCACTATGAAAAATTGCATGGTAGAAACCACAAGCCTATGGGAAAAATGCTTCATCAAAAATTTCATCAGGGGCACATTAGCAAAATATGGAAATCCAATAAAAAAGTAGCATATTTTTATAGATGTTAAAGGTTATTAAGAAATTCATAAATACTACAATAAATATGGCACTTTACCTTGAAAAAGACCTGAAGTTGGCTTGTGGAAATGGGCGTTGGAAGGGTTGCAGCTCATAAATTATTGTGAATTGTTAGAAAGAGGATTATCTGAAATCAGAAAGAAAGTTGTGATGCAAGAACTTGGATGGGTATGGTTCATAACACACATGGTGAGCTGAAGACGTTGGTGGATATTTGAGAGGGGGGTGTGTGTGTGTGTTTGAGTGTGTGTGTGTGCCTTTTGTTTATTCCTACACAGCTAAGTTCAGCTAAGTACAGTTTCTGCATTTACCAGTGTTTCCCATGGATGAAATTACAATAAGCAAAAGTGAAATTTGTACCATACTCAGATTGTTCCCTATGATACCACTTACATTGAAACAAGGTCACAGCAAGCATCATAAGGAACTAACTGTGCAGTGGCTCAAGGGAGTCATTCAAGAACCAGGCTTTTTCTACTTTCTTGCTCTGCGACATTTTATGTGTGGCTTTTGTTGTCATGGTGTCAAGACGGCTGCTGCACTTCCAGGTGTGATTTCTACATTCCAGGTGGGAAGAAGGGAAAAGGATAAAGAACTGAGGGGCAAAAGCACTTTCTCCTTGAGAATTTTTGCCTGGGGAAGGAGCACCTGGGGAAGGCGTCTTTTGGAAGCACAAAGAAGGGAGTTGGGGAAAACTTCACAAAGCAGGCCCTGTCTCCGTTGGGTCGTCAGGGTGAGAGCAAGATTATTAAGTGGGAAGGGGAAGAAAGGCATTTCCGGCAGCGGGAATGGCACATGCAAAGGGAGACAGGCTTGGGAAGACTCAGAATATTACTCCCTTCTGTAGTGACACTTGTAGAATTTGCCATAGTTTGAATCTATTAATTTGTTTGATACCAAAAGGAAAAAAATGTCTGTTTCCTATAATCATCGTATCCATCCTGGGCTTTTTTGGGTACAACTTTAATTTGCCTCTTGTTATATTGATCAAAAAAACAAACAAAAATTTGCTAAAAAGTTCTTTTTGAGCCAGCATTTTGCTTTCCTGTCTGATGCTTGCTTTGTATAGAAATTGATTTGTTTTCTTTCCAGCATGCTGGGGAATTTACCTTCCTTGCCGCCATCTCGCTTTATGCCACAGCTTGGGACTCCCACATTGAAGCTCAGGGCAGGCTTTCTGAGGAAGGATGCGTGCAGACCACCTGAATTTAAATCCCATCTCCATCACCCCTAGCTGCGTGTTTCTGGGTAGCTTCCTTATCTTCTTTGGGCTTCAGTTTCCTCATACGTAAAATGGAAATAACAGCAGTCCCTACCTTCTAGAGTTATTAGGAGAATTTAATGAGTTACTGCTTGAGAAGCCCTTGGAGCAATGGCTGTGATGCGGCTCTCAGTACACGTGGGCTGTTATTACAGATGCTACTCCGTGCCTGGTTTGTGCCAGCTGTTGGGGAAACAGCAGAGATGTGATCCCAGGCAGCACGGAGCTGAGTTTCTGGCAGGAAGGTGTCAGGAAGGTCAGAGAGGAGAAGAGCATTTTGCTTTATAAATCCCAAGCATTTTCAATGGGTGGAAATGCCAGCTTGGCCAATCTCTGAGTTTAAATTCTTAGCTCAGAAACGTTGCTCTTCGCTGAAATTTGCTGGAAACTTCATGCTGGGTAGGTAGACACATCAGAAGGCAGGCTCTGGGCCTTTCCACACTGGAGTCCTTGGCTGTCCTTTGACAGTTAGTCACTCTCTTTAAAGAGAGCCCGGTGGGCAGGGGCAGGGGAGAAGGGGCTGATGTCTGGAAAGAGATGTACTCAATATCACACTTAATGTGGTCCAGGGATAAATCAGTGTCTATTTTGGGTAGAAACTTTTACTTTATCGTGGCATAGTCAAAACAGACGTGTTCAAAACAAAACAAAAGAGCAGCAGAAAAAAAAAAATCAGGTGGCTATTGTCGATTTTGTCTCTGCAACAAGTCCCAACAATGGATCCTTCAAGGTGTGGCATTGTTCTTACTCTAATGGGGAAGGAAATGCCCTCAGGTCTTCCTTCTCTCCCTCCCTCCTGCTGCTTTTTCACTGAGATGGTACTTTTGCTGTTACATTTCAGTGACAGATGTGCACCTTGCGGGTGCTGAATGTATTCAGCTAGTCCACCTAAAGAAAGATTATGAACGAGGAACAAGGATAAGATTTATGAAACCCACTTGTAAAAGGGGAAAAAAAGGGGCTTTTGAATGATGTTGGTGTATCGTCTCCTCCAGCTAGAATACAAGAAGGAAGTGAAAGGAGAGAGATTCAATTCTGATCACTACATATTTACAACACGAGTCCAAAGGCCAGTCGGAAAGAAATGTGAAAAGACTCTACCTGAATAGCCATTATGGACCATCAAATGTGAGCTCAATGAATTGGCTCTAATTAGGCAATATTGGCCATTAATCTGGCGTTCCTTTCATATCTGTCTCCCACATAGGAAGGCAGGAAGTGGAGGATGGGGGGGCCGAAGAGATAACACCGAGCAAAAAATAATTCTTGAAACAAGCATAGCCAAATGAAGGATGCTCTTTCGGCTGAGAGACTTGACATTCAAGAGGCGATGGACGGATAAGAAATGCAAACAGCTGTTACTTACTGGGCTGTTGACAATAAATCTTGGTCCAAGCCACAGAAAAGTCTGCTGTGGTGGTGTGGGAAGGCTTCTGCTGTTCTCTGCTCAGGAGGAGGTTTGTCAGAACAGGGGGAAGGGAGAAAGGAACTCAGGGCAAGAAGCAAAGCTCCTGCACCTGCTGTATTCCTTCCCCTGATGTGTGCCGAGAAGCGCCAAGGGGGGTAAGAAAGGATGTCTCCAGCCCAAAGTGAAGCCAGTTCAATCAGCGCTATTCTTTACTGAGTTTATTGAGTTATGTGCTGAGCACTTTACCAATGATATTATCTTTAATCACCACAATATCTGTGAAAGTTAGATAACATTATTCCTATTTTTAAATACACTTTTTATTTCAGAATAGTTTTAGATTTATAGAGAAGTTGCAAAGACAGTGCGGAGAGTTCCAACATTCTCCTTCGTCAACGTCTTCCACCACCATCGTGCATGTGTCAAAACTAAGCAACTGACACTGTTAGGTTGCTGTTATCCAAATTCCACACTTTATTTGGATTTCACTAGTTTTTCCATCAATGTCCTTTTCTGCTCCAGCATTGCAGCCGCAGCGCCACATCACGTATAATCATCGTGTTCTCCAGCCTCCTCTGGTGTGTGACCGTCTCTCTGTCTTTCCTTGTTTTTCATATCCCTGACGTTCTTGAGGAAGACTCATTATCTGTTTTAACAGATCTAGAAATTTAGTCTCAGGGAGGTTGAATGACTCAGTCCAGGCAGGTAACGAAGCCAGTGCTAGATTTCTAGTAAGCCAGTGTCAAGTGTGTTTCTCAGGCTTCGGTGTGCATCAGCATCACCAGGTGGGCTTGCGGAGGCCCGGGTGGCTGGGACTCCGCCTCAGAGTTTCAGATTCAGTAGCTCTGGAATGAAGCCTGGAATTTGTATTTCTAACAAGTTTTCCTAGGTGGTGGTGGTGGTGCTGGTCCAGGGAAGACATTTTGAGAACCACTGTGTTAAGCCAAGTCCCAGAGTGGGGTTATTTTTAGGTGAAAAAGATCCATTTGAGCTGTTTACCCAGATCAAATTAATTAGAGAGTTGTCAGATCTCTATTTCACTTTCCGAAGTGTAAAAATGAAATTAGACCCTGCAATGACTTTCCCTTTTTTCCCTTCTTCCCTCCCCTGTTTGAAGCATGGAACTAGGCACAAAGGAGTGTCAGAAAAGGACACTTCTTACCCCAGACCTGGAAAGGGCACGGCATTGGCGGCCTGGCAGAGACTGATTGGCACCCCATTCCATCCCATCCCATCTGAGGTGGCCTAGTGACTTTGTGTGAGTATTTTGGTCTTAGTGTCCTCATCTGAAAAATGTTGATAACTAATTTCTACCCTTGGCATTAAGCGGATGCCGTTATTGAAAGAAGAGACAGACAGAACAACGTGAACTTCATACATTCCTTTGGAAATATAATTTTTTTTCTTTCTTCTCAGAAGGTTTCCATTACGCTTCTTTTCCTGCTTTTTTTTTTTTTTTTTTAATGCTGCCACAAAGCTGAAATGTGCTAAAAGCAAAATCTGGAGTTCGTTAACTATTGATTTGAGAATTATGCCACGAAGGGGAATAGAAAATATAGCCTCCATGAAGACGTGTGCTCATTTATTGACCTTGAACAGTGAGTGGCAAAGTAAACCATCATGCCCCCGTCACAGCCTCCAGTGACTGGGCGTGGCATGAAGGGCAGGAAATTACCATGCCATTGTTAGTTACTTAAAAGCAAATTGCCTATATTATATGTTGTTTTCTAGAGCAGTTTATAAAGTATTAACTCAAATTCATGTTCCTCCCTTTAGACAATCTTGACCCTGGGACAGTTTTAAATATTTATTTAAAAAGACCTGAGGGAGAGGAAAATAAAAATACTCAGCCTCCCAGTGTTATCTGAAAAACTCCTGCAGGTTTTCTGAAACCCTTGAAGAATGAGTAACCTTAGATACTCCCATATGAATGATTAATATTATTTTCAAGCTCTCTCCTCATTTCATATTTTGATTAGAAGCTCAGTCTGACTTTTAAGTCAGGCCCAATTCACAATAAAATATGAAGCTTTAGCCACTTCATTTGCTATCCTACACATCTCTGCTCCTTAATCATTTAGAGCACTTCCAAACAATCATGGGTTTTCTAAAACAAAGAACAAATCATAATGCACACAGGCCTCAGGGCAGAGAACAGAATTCTGTGTGTGTCAGCATATTTAATCATCCCATTTTGGCGAAGATAATCTGTTTTGATTTTCTTAGACCTTGCTCACTTGCTTTCCTGATTTTCTTTACTTCAAACATCAACTTGAAGTATTTTTCCTCGCAAAAAGGCATACGAGATTACTCCAAATCTGTCCGATTTCATGGCCTTCAGGGTTACTTTTGTGTATTATGAATTTCTCAATTGGCAGTGTTCATTAGATGGAAACTTACAACTCCTTGCAGTATTATCTTGCAGAAATCGTTGCTAGGGTTTTTTGAAAGAGAAGGAAATATTAATGTTTTTCAGGGGGAGGCTGAGGAATAGTTAGCTAAACCTACTCAATAATAGTGTGTTGGACCATGCTTTTGAGATGTGCACTACTTTCTTTTCTCCTGGTATTTCTCTGCCACCATTCCCATTTAAGCAGTGAGTCAGCTCCGTGCTCCTTGCCTCAGGCAAGGTTTGTGGCAGACACATTTCCTTTTCCTCCCTCTTCAAAATCCTAAACCCATTGATGAGAGTACGGTTTTAGCACAGACGTCTTTTCTTCAGATTTAGAATAGGGTGTCTCGCAAAGATATCTGGGCTTCTGGGCTGATACCGAAGCAGCAGCAGAGAGAGCTAGCAGATTTTGAAACAAGAATTTCATTTCACTGCAAGTAATAGAGACTACCATTTCCTAAAATAGTGGCTTAAGCAGTCTACAAAGTGGCCTAAACAAACACAAAGAAGTCCAGAGGCAGGCAGTCCAGACCTGGTGTGCCAGTAATACAAAGCTATCAGGAACATCTGTCTCTTTGTACCTCCATCCTTACTTTATGGCTTCCGTGCTCAAGATCACCTCATAGCCAAAGATGGCTACCAAAGCACCAGCCATCACATCTGCATTCTTGACAGCAGGAAGGTTGAAAGGTTGCTTCTCCCATCCCAAGCAACTCCTTTTGAAAGCACTATCCCAGAAGTCACGTGTAATATATCTATTTATACATCACCAGACAAAACTTTGTCACCTGGCCATATCTAACTGAAAAAGAGGCTGAGAAGTTTAACACTTTGTAATGGAGTTCTGTTACTAAGGAAAAAGGGGAGATAGATATTTGGAGATCAACTAGCAGTGCCTGCCACAGGTCTGCAGGGGATAGGGGACAGAAGCAAGGTGAGTTTCATGTGTGCTCAAAGTGGATCAGTTATCGTGGACCAAATGCCATGTGCTCTCCATCCTCCTCCACATGCTGGCACAATGTAAAACCAGTAGAACCTTACCACAACCTTGGGAGGGGGGCAGGGAAGCACCCAAGTCCTTTAGACCACAGGAATGTGGCTTGAAATAGAAATTAAGCAGAGTTATGTGAAATAAGAAAGCTTTGATTTCTGAAACACCTGAGTGTATGGACTGAGTTGTAGTTATTAGGGTTAGGGCATCTAAGAGTGCAAGCTCTGCTGAAAGTAATTTTTTTTCTTTTTAGTTAAACATCATGGCTTGATTAATTGCCTTTGTTGTAAAAATGCAAGGCTTGAACAGCATTTTTCTAAAATGACCCACTATTTGCTGAGGACAGGGCTGTGTCCTTTCACCTCTGCAGAGTGTCTGACAGACTTAGGCACTTCACATATGTTTGTTAAATGAATGGATAAATCATGGTAATCCAAGAGGCTTTTTCCCCTGTTTTGTCTGTGTTTTCATGCCTATTTGTGTGCTTCTGTATTGTTCAGAACACCTTCAGTTCCAAGTAATAGAAATTGAAGTAAAAATGCTTAAGGTAAAAGGTAATTTATTGGCTCTTATAATTTAAACCATGGGCTTCGGGCATGGCTGGATTTAGAAGATCAATGATCTCATCAGAACAGGGTCTGGTGTTTTTCATTGAATTTTGCTCTACACTGACTCCATTTTTGGGTAGACTATCCCCTCATGGTGGCAGAATGACTGTTAGAAGCTCCATGAAAACTTATCTTTTTAACTTTGAATATAGAGGGTATGAACATCTTTTCTCAGGCACCAGCAACAACTGTCCCTCACCTAAGTCTCCTTGGCTCTGATTGTTCTGACTTAGGATCAGAACCCTTCTAGGAACCCTTCATGAGAATATGACACTCTAATTGGCCAGACTTTAAGACTCATGCCCACCGTGTCAGTCAGGATCCAGTCAGGAGATAGAATATGACACCAGTTATTTTAACAGGAATAATTTAATACAGGTGGGCCAAATCTAGTCTACTGCCTGTTTATTTGTAAATAAAGTTTTATTGGAACACAGCTATGGCCGTACATTTAAGTATTGTTTACAGTTGCTTTCATGTGAAAATGGCAGACTGGAGTAGTTGCAACAGAGAGATTGTGTGACCCACAAATCTGAAATATTTACTATTTGGCCTTTTACAGAAAAATTTTACTGGCCGTGAATTGTGTATAAGGAAGTGACAGCAACCTGTAGAAGCCTTGAATAGGAAAAAGAGAACAAACAAAGTATGATATTAGGGAGGGAGACCCTGCAGGAGGCAGCTACCTCTAAGACAGAAGGAACAAAGGGAAAAGATTGGAATTATTAAAACTTAGAATTTTGGAGAAGAGGCCCCACAGAGTTGAAACTTCAGACTTCCAAGGAAGGAACGACTTGGTCCTGGTTTTGGTGTCACCAAGGGGGTGCAACGAGGCTGGTTTTGCGAGTATTGAAAAACCGCCTGCTGTTTCTGGAATAACGAACCACTGCTAAGGCAGACAAGCATTGCTGGGGTGACACTGATGAGAATAGGAAGCAATAAGAAGGAGTGTTAGGTAGATAGATAGGATCTCCAGCTCTTCTAGGGACAAGGGTGCCCTGCTTTGGCACTGCCTCAATCAATCGCCCCACCTGGGAAGAAGGATAAGGGCAGATGCCCCATTTTGGTGTTGCCCCACCCTTAATCCTATCCCCAGCAACTACTACACCAGGGCAAGGAGGGAACTCTTTACCAATCTGGGAATTCCCCAGCCTACGCATAATAGTATTTGGAAAGTGACCTAGAGTAACCTAAGGCTAATTATTATGTCATTAGCTTAAATCTATATTGTGGTTCATTCCTCCCAGGTAGGGCTTTTAGAGAAGGAGCTGAAATATGCAGATACAACCTTGAGAACACCTGTTAATCATTTAGTAACATCTCACAGCTCCCAAAAGCCCTTTCTCGGAATTGGCTGATAAAAAGAAACAACTCAAGAATTCCTGGAGAGTCAGTTAGTCAGTAAGTCAGTGAGTCAGTCTGTCAGTCTGTCTCTCTCCACTCTTGGAGACAGACCTGTTTCATTTTATAATAAAAAGCTACTCGTGTGAAACTGCTTCCTGCTTGTGGTCACTCCATCACACCGGCCCTGCTTGTGATTTTTTTCCAAGCAAGGAATGAAAGAACTAGGATAACAGTCCACCAAGAGGCTGGACCTGACACTTTGGTATGTGTGGTCATTCTTCGGCCAAGAGTACACCAAGAACCAAGAGCAGACTGCCACCCTGACAGGAACATATCATTTCTTCCTCCCTTAGCCTTCTGATTTCCTCAATGGGGAGTAGCAGTGAAAGAAAAATGTGGGTGCAGAGTTCTGGCCCCAGCATCACCAAGCAGAGTGTGGAAGTGTGGGTTTTATGGTGATATACAATAGCTGAAAAACTGGCACAATCCACCTGTTGGCTACTCAGTCTTCATCCACACTCTTCTCTATATATTTGTACTTCAACCAAGAATACAACTGTCATGATTCCACCTAACAACATACAGCTATTCTTCCTTCAAGCAAAGACCTTCTCATCCTCTGCCCAGAATGAGGACACTCAAAGTCCCAATAGTCATTGTATCCATCTCTGGGCTATGCTAATTACTCTCCAAAATCAATCATAGTCCCCTCAACATATTTTGTTACTTGGTGACAAAATTGTAAAGTTAACTGATACTAAAAAGACTTGTATAAGATATTAGGGAAGAAGAAAAGAGAGGAAAAATTAGTATATACACACACCTCCCTCCAAAGCAAGGAAGATATTCATAGTTACTATAGTTCTTCCTTCTATACATGGTCATGAGTGTGCAGTTGATATTATATGTTTCTTTTTCTACTACCATCCAGTGTTTTCTTTGTCCTCAGCTAAGACCTCAGCTGGAAGGGTTCTTTACTTAGTGGTGAAGTCCAAACCTTCATTTCTGAAGGGTTGGGATTCTCAATGATCCTACTTTTTTTTTTTTTGGTTATTGTAGTTTTCCACAGAAGTACTGAGAATCTGCTGGACCAAACATAAGACTTCTTGCTCTTAAGATATAGTTGCAACCCTATTTTTGCTCAATGAATGGGATCAATCTCCCCAGCCAGTAGAAATACTTCCTTCTTTGCCTATTAGTTCAGTGGTGGTCTCATCTTCCATGC
Organism: Daubentonia madagascariensis; assembly: GCA_023783475.1. Lineage (NCBI taxonomy): Eukaryota > Metazoa > Chordata > Mammalia > Primates > Daubentoniidae > Daubentonia > Daubentonia madagascariensis. Next base: position 8,773,932 of record JAKFHU010002332.1, on the reverse strand, counting down.
AATGGAATCATTGTTGTGTCTCCTGGTGGAAGCATACAAATCATATCACCTCACAAGGACTTCCTCCTTGACCAAACTATAGTCAGGCTTCCTTCAGCCCTCTTCTAGACTAGGCCTCTCCTTGGCCTGCTGTCCTAAACCTGCTGAGCCCAGTTCAGTTAGATTTCTGCCAGGCTTTAGCGAGAATACCCCACTCTTGGTTCCTAACCAAGTTCCTCTGAATAATTTTCCACCCAGTGACTCCCTCACCCTGACCACTAGCTACCAATCCCTAGCTTCCTCTGTTGTATTCATGGTTGAGTTCAATCTCTCTCGCCTATTGCAGTAGTCTTAGTCTTCCTTGCCTGTTTAACTTTGCAAAGCTTTGGTTCCATTTTAAAAACAAAGGCCAGTAAAGGGCTTTCAGCAGGGCAGTGATAGAATCAGATTTTGCATTTTAAAGATTTCACGTTGATTTTCTCATCAAGAGAAAATTAACTTGCTCCTCTAAAGTTCAGTTTGGACATCTGTAAATCACAGAAGAAAAATTATCTATGTTACAGGGTTTGAGAAAATTATTTGAGGTAATAAAAAGCATCTGGCTCAAAATAAGCATTTATAAATAAGGCTGATATTATTTTTTGTGCATATTCATGCAAGTCATTCTTTTTCTGTGTTTAAGCAGTAGTTTTGTAGTTCCTTCATATAAAAGCCAGATTCTTTTTGTAAAAATCATTCCTAGACACACACACATATATGTATACATGCACACATACATACATACATATATACACTTTTAAAAGTGGAATCTTTTTACATTGTTGGTTTATGAGATAGGTGTTGATTTCTGTATATTTATCTTGTATTCAGCCATCTTCTTGAACTCTTTAATTAATTCCAGTATTTCTTCAGCTAATTACCTTGGTTTTCCTGGTTGTTCAATCACAGTGTCTATACACAGTTTATTTCCTTTTCAAACCATTATTTGTGAATTACCTTCAACTTCAATTTGTTTGGAGGATAATATTTATCCTTGGAATCCAAGCCAAAATTGCATATTACAAACAGATTGTTTGATGGAGATGCAGCCCACAGTTTAAATTACCTCTGCATTTGAATAGGATGATAATTGCAGTGATTGCATAGGACACCATTTGGAAATTAAAAGTTAGATTTTAACCTACCAGGTAGAATAGAAAAACAGGCTATTATGTGTGTGATTGAGTTTAAGGGACTGTTTATATGATCTCCATGTTCCACACGTGAAATCATGTATTTATTTCATCTTGAACTAAGGAAAGGTCAGAGAGGTTTAAATACACACCTCTTCTCCTCATGCCTTACTGTTGATCTGGAATATAAAATAGGTCTTGATCTCTATATACACTGATTATGCTTGGCAGTCAATAAACATTATGTATGTTTAAATGTAAAGAGAATTGTACAGAGGGCATCTAGTATAGTTCCTGGCATATAATAGGCATACACTAAACAGCCTTCCCTCTCCTCCCTTTCAAAGGCATATATCCAAGGTCCAGTATTTTCAATTACCAAGTTCAAGTTCTTACCATGCCCTACTGGGTTGACATGGTCTGCCTCTCCACAGTCCTTTTCTATGATTTTTCCCTTACTCCCTTCACTCCAGCCCCAAATATCTTGATTTTCCTTAAGCCTTTGCACTGCGGTTCCTTCTGCCTGGAATATTCTCCTCCAAGATAGGCTCTTTCCCTGTGGCTTCATGCAATTCTTTGCTCATCAGAGCACCTTGAGTGCTCTGTGACCACCTTGAGGTATTGTTTCCTGCCTTGCCACTTTCTATTCTCTTCTGCTATTTAATTCTTCTGCATAGCACTTATCATTAGCTGGCACATTTTATATTTACTTTATTTGTTCGTATATTTATTGCCTGTCCCCCACCTCCAACCACACACACTGGAGTGTTAGTTCCGTGAGGGTGGAGACTACAGCTGCCCTGCTCTCTGCTGTCTCCCTGTGCCTAGAATAGTGCCTGGTACATGGTGGGTGGCTAATACATATTTGTTGAGTGAATGAATGAATGAGCTGTAAGCTCTAGCATATCATTTGTGATCATGAGCAATGAAATGATCATGGCTGGAATTAGCAGAATCAGATGCCCAGATGCTGATATTTCCTGGGGTGGTAGGTATCCCTTGGGACCTGAAGTCTTACAGCTTGGGCATACAGAGATGTTTATAAATTGTTCATGTAGCTTTCCAGTCCAGTAAGAGAAGGTCTGGAACATAAGACTGGCTGTAATTTTAATTGTTAAGAAAACAGGCTTGGGGTCAGATCTATTCCATGTGCCTTATGTCCTTGGACCACTGGCTACCTGGGTCATGGTCTTCTCATGGACCCTGATGCCTCTGAGGCCTCTTCCAGGAATTTGCACATTGTCTCTTAAACTCACATTTCACTGGCCAAAGCAGGTCATATGGCCAAGCCAACATCAGTAGGATGGGGAGTTACACTCTACCAACTCTTGTGGGAGGTATTGTCATGTTGAAGGGTGTGAATATATAATTCTAATACAGGAAGGGCATGAAGAATTGTAAGCAATAGTGAGGGATAGAAACTCAAATCTAATCAACTTAAGCTAAGATAAAAGCTGGGTTTTCACTTCAGTGAAAATCCCAGGGGAAGGTCAAACTTCAGGTACAGAAGGGGATTGTAGTGTTATTTGTTATACAGCAAGAGATGACTGAAACGTGCACAGTTTCCCGAACTCTTCGATGAGGGAATCCTTTTGTCCTCATGGAGCAGTTTCTAAGACTAGTTTGAGCCCTTTCAATGAAAAGAAATGGTGGTCTACATATCTCTCAAACAATCCTACATAAACATCACTTTCTTCCACAAGGCTTTTGGTGAGAGTTGGACAGAAAACAAAAATCCTACTTAGGGTTCAAATTATGCCAAACTGTTTCTTAAAAATTATGGGAAAATCCATCTTTAGAATTTATAGTTCTTTTCTCAATTACCATAAACATAAATAGGAAGGGGAAAGAAAGGATGAGGAGCAGTTGTGCACTTTCAGCTTGCCAATAGCAAGATCATACATCTTCTGGGAAGTGGTTTACTGGGGTGGGTTCAGCGACTCAATAATAGAGTTGATATCCTTGTGATTCTCTTGCCCCTTCCTTGGTGACCACAAAGCGCTTGCAGCCCAGCCATCTCATCTGTCTCAAGGCCACCTGCTTGTAAATTTTTAAATCATGAAAATAAAAACTTTCCCAGAAGATCCACTCAGTATCCTTCCATTTATGTCTGAATTGTGTCACATGACCAGCCTTAGCTGCAAGGGAGTCGGGAAATCGGGTAGCTGGCTTTTCTAGGCTCCATAGTGGAAGATGGCAAGAGTTGGGAAAAGCAATTGGGTCAGTCAATCAGATGACTCTTGATTAAAAAATAGGAATTTCTGCCAATACCTCGCGCCCCTTGGGGAATATTCTGTGGAGGAAGAGCGCCTCCTATGGCCAGTGCTCAGATGCACCTTCTCGTGGGTGGAGAAGTAGCTTATCTGGTTGCTGAGAATGATGAAGAGCTGCCTCCTGGTGTATGGTCAGCTTCTTTGCCCTCTCTGCCTGCAGGTGAAGCACGCTTTCCCTTTCTCTTTCTTCCTGTTATCTCTTCTGCTGTTTTCCAACAGCTCTACTTAGGCAAAGGCAAGAAGAGGAAGAAAACTTTGATGCAAGCAAAAGGACCAGATCCAGCTATCATTAGTGGAACTGGTGTTCTGATACTTGCTGTCTCATAGTTCTTAATTGGGTCAGAATTTTTTATAGAGAAGAACACCCCCCAAACCCAAACACCTCATTTTTTTTTGGTGCTTTAACTATTTATATGATAATTTCATATACATTTATCAATAACTATGAGTTTTGCATTGCAGGAGTTATTTAACCCCATTTTACAGATGAGAAAACAGTCTGGAGAGGGAAAATAAGATGTTGAAGTGAGGCTCATAAAACTAGTGGTGGCATAGCCAGGACTTAATCCTGCCTTCCCTGCTTCAGGATGTGACACTGCCGTCCTGTGGCATTTATTCTACATTCCCTTTGTGCAGTCTCATTAATTCTGCTCATCCTGTAGTATTGGTTTTTGCATCCTGTTGTCATCCACCCTGCACCCCTCTTCAGCCCAGGAGAGCAATGTCTCAGCAATCGGTCAATGCTAATACGCCAGCAATTTCTCAGAGCTTTGTTGTTGAGCCTGTCTTGATTTATTATTCTAAGTGTGTTGCTTAGGCAACATTGATTAATGATCAATTTCTGCATTACAAGGTAATCATAGAGGCTGATGAAACTGTTCAGGAAGCTGAGGCAGCCTCTTGAGCAGGAATGGGATGCTCAGCCTTATGCCGGATTGTCTGTGGCTGCCAATCTATACATTTTTAGCTTATGCTGCACTGATGCTACATTTGTGTTTCCAGACTTCCAAAAGGGATATTGGCCTTCAGGTTACAGTTTTCTGCTTTGTTGTCTATGAGTGCATTTTGAAGTAGGGTGTTGCCAAAATATAGTAGAGTAGCTTTTGGCTCTCAGTTCTATTTTTTGCCAGTGGTAAGCAATGCCTAAAATATAGTAGGCTCTTAAATGTTTGTTGAACAAACTAATGAATGGGCCCTTGGTTAGTATGCATACCTTTCTTGGCCCTGGCTGGTCACAACTTCTTTCTCTAGGTTTTCTGGACATTCACATGTAGTGTAAGGGTTCCAGAGTCTCCATGATTCTACAATGGTCAGGTAGTATCTATTCAGTTTGAAAAGTACCTGGAGGGAGGCAGTAGAGCCAGCGCTATGGTTAGTGACCTCTGAGGTCCTAAGGCCTGGGTTTGAATCCTGCCTCTCACTTTCTACCTCTGTAACTTTAGGCAAGTTTTTTCCCCTTTGAGCCTCAGTGTCTTCATCTATAAAATAGAAATTCTATTGCCACTGCCTGCTTTAGGGTCGAGCAGGATTAAATGAACCCAAACATGTTGAGCACTTAGCACAGTGTATGACACTTAGTTAAGTCCTCAATGATTATTAACTTTTATTTCTGTTTAACTCAGGACTTAGTTATGACAACATTAAGATTAGCTGAGAAGGACTGAATCCATCTGATGGAATGAGGACTCAACAGAGTTTGCTATGGAATTAGTTCGAGTCAAATATTGACAATAATCATGAAAGGAGGAACAGAGGGATTAGCAAGACAATCAGTCTGATGTGGCTAAGGGAGTAGGTTTTACTCTCGTTGGCTTAGAGCTTGCTTTCCTTGCATCCAACACGTTCCCGTTGATCTTACTTGTGTTTTCCCCACTGTTCTTGGACCTCCCGGCCTGTCTTGGGATAGTACTTTGTGATTGTTTGTTTCTGGACCTTGATTCTCATTCTCAAATTATGTGGCCATTTGTCAAAGCTCAGATTTCTAACAAGGAGGACTTTATTAGCCATATTCCCAAGAATGTGGCTTCCCTCCAATTCACTCCGCAAAATGCCTACTATGTTTGCCCAAGAAAGTTTTCAATTCTTCCTTTTGCTCATCTCTACAGCTCTTAGTCTCTTACCAAGCTTGGGGCTTGCCCTTTTGCTGATTTTTATTGGTGCATAATTACAGAGAGTAAAATGCATAAATTTAAATGTATGGTTTAATGAGTTTAACAAAAGTTTAAAGCTATTATCACCCAAATCCCTATTAAGATATAGAGCATTTCCATCACCCCAGAAAGACCTTCTTGTTCCCCTCCTCTCCAAAGGCAACTTGCTCTGCTTTCTACCCTTACAGGTTAGTTTTTCCTGTCCTTGAACTTTTTTTGCTCAGTCTTTTATCTGTTAGTTTTCTCTTTGTTGTTGCATTGATTAGGAAGTTCCTTCCTTTTTATTGCTGAGCAGTGTTCTGTGATATGAATACATGGTGGCTTATTTAACCATTCTCCTATTGTTGAACACTGGAGCTGCTTTCAGTTTTTAACTATTACAAATAAAGCTGCAATCAGCACTCTTTTACAAGACTTTTTGTTGACATATGTTTTCATTTATTTTTGCGGAATTATTTAGGAGTGAATTGTTGGATCATAAAGTAAGCAAAAATTTATAGGCATTGCCAAACTGTTTTCCAGAGTGGCTGTCTCATTTTGCATTTGCAAGAGCTGCAGTTGCTCTGCATCCTCACCAGCACTTAGCATGCTCGGTCCTTTTTATTTCAGCCTTTCTGGTGATATCTCATTGTGTTTTTAATTTGCATTCTGTTCATAACTAATGATGTTGACCATCTTGGTATGTGCCTTGCATTTTAAGCTAATTAACATTTCTCTTATTGACAGGAAGAGTAATTTCCCAGTTGGGGTCTAAACTGAATACTCTTTTCCCTATGAGTCCAGATAATGGGCGTCACTTCTTTTCTTGGGGAACTCCACCACCATCCCCCTTCTACCACCCCCTTCCACTGTCTTCTCCCAAAGTGCCCCAGTTCAGCTCTATTTTTGCATACGTATTTATACATAGCCCTATGCTGGCTTTGTTAAATAGGCCATAAACATGTGTTCAGTGCTTTCATTTAACACCCTTGGGAGTGCAATTAAAATCCTTGCATAAAAAACGGTATCTGAAGTCATCTTAAGGCATTCAACATGGTCCTGTTCAGAAATGGTGACCTCCCATTAGCAGGGCATTAGAGAGAATTGTTGGGTGGTGGCTTTTACATTGGCTTTTATGCTGTGATTCTTTAACAATGTTTTCCAGCTGAAGGATATGATCAGACAACATAAAATGGTTCTTGCCCTCCTAATAGCAGAATGACTAATAGAATAACTGGAAGGATGATAAACATCCACAGAAGGGAGATGATTAAGAATGCTGGTGGATGCAGCAGCATGAGAACAGAGATCTGTCTCCCTCCTCACTACGGATGCAAATCCTTTTTTCATGACGTGAACTCAAGCATATAACATTCCGGAGGGCAAAGCTTACATTAATCAAAGCCTGCGTGCGATGCTTCAGAGAAACGGAGGGCAGGTTTCTCTCTTTCTCCTTCTCTCTTAAACAATTTATTGACTGGCTTGTTTATTTTATTTATTTATCTGCTAATCTATTGATTTATTTATAGCTTAGATCTAATATTGGTAATTTTTAAATGTATTTAAAATGTATGAACAGAATGAGTTATTTCCCCAGACTGGAGTAATAGAGAGAATGAATTATTTCCCCAGCTTGGGGTAAAACATAGTCCTGATCTTTGAGTTTTTCTAATAAACAACCCCTCATATTCCATGTTAACAACAAGTCTGATATTCTCCCTCTTGAGATCTCTGATCGCTCTGCAGACATATGTGAACCTCAGGGTGAGGCTTTAAGCTCTGTTTAAAGGGGATAGTTTGGCTTCCAGATACAGGCAAAGAGAGAATTAACAAGTTGGCAACTAGCCCAGCTGGCGGCTTGGAACATCTTTTGTTCACTGCGGAGGGACCTGCCCAGCCTGCAGCGTGGCCCCCCAACTATGCTAGTCTCTTTCCCCAGTTCAGCGATGGTTTCCAGTGCTGGACTAACCTGTCTTTCACCACCTACCCCCAGGGCCTGGCGCTGAAGCCCAGTCACTGGTTCAGCGGCTCTCACGGCGGGCGACTCCTTTGCAATCGTGGCGTCTGTTTCCAAAAACTCACAATCCTGGTATATCCTGGAGATTCCAGTGGGATTCATCATCCTCATCAGAGGAGGGGTCGCTCTTCGCTCATCTCTTCTCAAAATGCTCCTGGTCATCTCGACACACTTGCTCATGTCCTCCCCAGCTGCCAGGTCAAGGGTGTTGGAAGGGGCAGCACCTGGCAGACCACGAGGACCCTGTCACTCCTCCCCACGGGGGTAGCGGGTTCCTGTGAACCTGAAACCTGCCCACCTACGAGATCAGGGAAGAGGCGGAGAAGATTTTCTCTTTGTGGCTTCCTGCGTCTACCCGGCCAGAGCAACAACCTCAGATGCTCTTACTGAAACATCTTAGGAAACAACTCTCCAGGCACTCTGCTGTGAAAGTAGTACCTGCTCATTAGAGCAGGCTTAAGAAATGCAGATAAATAATGAAAGAAAATACAATCACTCATTCACCCATCATTCTACCATGCAGAGGTACCCAGTGTCGACTTTTGTTATGTGTCATTTCAATGTCTTTTGCGTGTACCTACACACAGACACACACACACACACACGGGATTGAATTATTAGTTTTGTATTGTAAACTGTTTTTTTCCCACTCATTATATTATTCATGAATTCGTTCCAAGTTATCTATTGAGTGACTACAATGTGCCAGGCGCTGTTCTAGGCACTAGGAGCAGTGACAAAAATCCCTGTGCTCATGGAGCTTGCTTTCTAAGTGGGGTGGGAACAGATGGATAATAAACAAAAGAAATAATTAAAATATGTTATTTGTTGAATAGCAAGCAGAAAAGAGAAAATACAAAGAAAGGAAGAGGGATAGGAAGGGGGCATGGGTGTGTGAGTCTGTTCGGGTGTGTTTCTAATTTTCAACATGATTGATGGTGAGGACTTGATTACTGTGGTTTCCACTCACTGGGTGTCCTGTTCCAGGAAGGAAACCAGGTGGTGGGAAGTGGACACTTGCTTTCTACCTGTTTTGTAGGTGAAGTGATTAGCCGTTGCCCTTGACTCCCGTTTGTGTGGGTTTGTGTAGGTGTGATGCTGCTGAACTTTAGGGCCAGGAATGACAGCACTTCTGGCCCTAAGCAAAATGAATGGAGTGTTGTGATGCCTGATAAACGTACAGGATAAAGAAAGTGAGCAAGAACGGACCGGCAGAAAGGGCAAGAATGAAGAGAGACATGAAGAAGAGATCGGAAAGGAGTGAGAGCCGGCAATCTTCATAAAATTAATAATATTTTTGTTGTTTTGATTAAAAAAGTAAAGCATGCACATGAAAGAAAATTTGGAAAGTTTAAAAATGAGTGAACATGAAAGTAAAAGCTACATAACCTCGTATCTAGAGATAATCATGCCACATTTTATTGCTTTTTATCTGGATATTCATGTGATCCTATTTGCATAGGGTTTTAGATTTTGCTTTTTTTCCCCGTAAAATTTTGTCAAGAACATTGACATACAACAACAAGAATATTTAAAAATGTGATTTTTAATCATCATATAATATTCCACCAGGTAAATGAACCGGTGTTGTAATTAATACTGTTGTTTCCTTGTTGTTGGATGTCTTGGTAGTTTTTAGTATTGTATTACTATAAATAATGCGGTGATAAAATCCTTCACCAGCCATCTTTGTCTGCATCTCTGAATACTTTATTAGGACCAATTCCCAGGCATGAGATGACTGGCACAAAGCAGATGAATTTTTCTTTTTTAAATGCCTGAAGTCTCGAAGAGATGGGAGGGAAGTGGTCGATGCCTTTGTGTGAGGATGTTTGATTTGTTTAACCTAACCCATCATTAACATAAATGACTTGCTGTTCAGACCATGATTCCATGATTTTGGCATTACTATCCACTTGGTGGCAATTCCCCAGATTATAATCAAAATACTTTGGAGGAAACACAGGGCATCTTGCAATACATGTTGGACTTAACCTTTTCAGGAATACCCAACTTATGGCTAAATGACATAAAAGTAAAATCAATGTAAAAATATATAGAAAAGACTTAAGAGCATTGTGTGGACCTTAATTGGATCTGACTCAAAAAACAATTGTTAACAATATATTACACTTATAGGACAATTAGAAACTTAAAAAGGTGACTGAATGTTGATAATATTAAGACATTGTCATTGAATTTTTAGGTGTAATGTTGCAAGATGGGCCCTTATTGGAAAACACTGAAGATGAAATGATGTAATGCCTGGAATTTTCTTCCAGGTAATTTGAGGGGTAGTTGATGGAGCAGCACTGGCCTTGGGTTGACGTTAGTTGGAGTTGGGGGATAGAGATTAATACAAAGGGGCTCATTTATATCAGAGGTCAGCAAACTCATGCCCATTTGTTTACATATTTCCTCCAGCTGATTTTGCACTACAGTAGTAGAGTTGAGTTGTTGCAACAGAAACCATTTGGCCCACAAAGCCAAAAATATTTGCTATATGGCCCTTTGCAGAAAGAATTTGTCAACCCTTGACTTAGACTAGTCTACCTACTTCTGTTTATGTTCAAAATTATTCATAATAAAATATTTAAAAACAAATTAATGTAAAAAGATCTATATGGTTCATACATACCATAGAGCACTGTTTGTCTACTAACATTATCTCAAACACATTAAATCACAGCTGAACTATCTGTGGGGTTATTCTTTTATAAAATTTTGTTATTATGTATAGGTAATAAACACACACGTGATACAAGATTCATAGGGCGTGCTCTGGAAAGTAAGTCTCCAGCCCTCCCCTGTCCCTCACCTACCAACTTCCCCTCCCTGGAGTTTCTTGTTTATTCTCCCCGGGATAATCTCTGCATGGACAAACATAATATAAATATATAGTATTTTTTCTCCCCCATAAAAATGATAGCATACTATTATATATTTCCCTTTTCTCAGTTAATATATCTTAGAGATCTTTCCATGTTAGTTGTATAATCATTCTTAAATTTACACATACATGTATAATAAAAAGTGTGTTTATATACTTTATATATATATATACTTTTTAGTCTCAGTTTATTGGAAGAATTACAGGGACACAGAGGCAACAGCCAGGAAATTGAGCCCTGGAGACAGTGTGCATTGGTTGGAAGCAGGGGAGGGTGGAGACCTTTGGATACACTTCCCCATCCCTGTTCTGAAGGGTGGGGGGCAGAAAGAGTTCAACAAGTTGAAGTTTGTTGAATAGTTCAAGGTCATTTTCCTCTTTATCCTTCTTTAAAACACCAAGGAAAGACAAATGTCAATTAGCGAATTCTGTTTGCTCTACCTTCAAAATACCTTCAGGATCTGAGCGCTCTTTACCCCTCTCCTACCTAACCTGGGGCCCGGTCACCTCCCACCTGGTCTCTGCTGGTCCCATCCTTGTTCCCTACAGTCATCCTTTTAAGTGAAAGTCAGATCGAGCCCCCTCTGCTCAGAACCTTCCAAGGGCTCATTTTATTGCGAATAAAAACCAAGAGCCTCACCAAGCCAATCTCCAATCTCTGTCTCCTCCTTCACAGAGCCTTCTTGTGTCTTCTCCCTTTCTCTTCTAAGGACGATTGTCATTGGATTTAGGGCCCACCCTAATGCAGGATAATCTCATCCTGAGATCCTTAACTTTATCACTCTGCATAAACACTTTTCCAAATAAGGTCACATTCACAGGTTCCAGATGGACCTGTCTTTTGGGATACCACCATTCAACTCCCTACACCTTGTATTCCTCATAAATTTGCTAACTCATTTTGTATTTGCCTTTCTCCCCACCACAGGATAGAAGCACCATGAGGGCAGAGTTTTTGTCTGTTTTTCTCCCCAGTGTTCTATCCCCAGTGACTAGATAATGTTCACCATGTGGTAGGGATGCAGTAAGTATTTTTGAAAGGTGAATGAACAAATGAACTAATGAATGAAGTTTTTGCCACCAATTTTAACACTGATAATTGTAGGATAACAAGTTTTTTCTCTGATGGTCAAAGATGCCCCTTGGTTAATACATCACTTACCAATAAAGTCATTTGGAATATGAGGACTTTGTGTGAAATGTGCCCTATGTAAATGAGCAACATGAGTCTAAAATAACTCACAAACAGTCCGTTAATAACTAGAACCTTTTGAACTGGAGAAAATCAATACTTAAAATGAAATGGGAAATATCACAATCACCAGTTATTTCTTCCCAGAGGGTCTGCATTGCTTACGGGGAAAAAATTCCTGCTTTCCTTTAGGCTCTTGTTATCTTATCAGTGATTATGTGACATCTAAGCATAGTCTTGAACTTTTTAAAAAAATGTGACTTATACATACTTTGACCTTATAAAAATGGTGTATGGTCAAAAGTTGGATCATAGCTCAAAACTGGCGTGTGTGTTTGCGTGGAGGATTCTGCTTTGAGGACAGAGATGGGCTGGAGTCCTGGGATCTTGGGAACAAGCTCTCTCCCACACAGGACCACTTGTTGCTCTTCCTGGTCCAGGATGAAAGATGCTCCCAGAAATGTTGCTCTGTGTCTGGAAGGAACAGAGAGAGATAACAAGATTTATATTTTGACTCAGGGTTTATGGTTAGGACAGGCTCCCGGAACTCTCGTAACTGCCACTCCAATGGGCTCCTAGACTTTTTCCCAGACTTTCTCCTGTGGGAAAATCATTCCACTTGCCTTACGCTTATTTGCACGTTGCCTGAGTCCTAGTTATGGACTCGTCCTGTGGCTCTGCTCCAGGAAAACGTTCCAGTTTTCTTTCCCTCTAAGTGCCTGAGAGGGCCATGGCCCAGGAAGGATCCTCAGTAAGATGTTCTGTTCTTCGCAATTTATTATTTTCAGAGATGTTCCCAGCTTCTAAATTCCAAATGAGAGAATAAGGACACTGCACATTCTCCTCTGGTGATCCTTCCCCTCAAATATCTTTTTTCCCCCTCTGACTGTCAGAGTAACATAGGCTTGTTGTTCAAGATTTGGGAAATAAAACAGAAGAGTGTTCAAAATAAAGCCCAAATACCAATAATATCACTACCCTAAATAACATCGAGTATGATTTGGGTTTATTTTCTTTCAGTAGTATCTAAATGAATATCTACATGTGTGAGTGTTTATATGAATATAGTTACATTTTTATGATTACAAACATATATTATAAAATTATGTTTTGCACACAGCTTTTTAACATTTTATTGTGAAAATGTTTAAACATACAGGAAATTGAAAGAATGGTATAGCAAACACCCACGTACCAGCCGTGTAGATTCTACTAGCATGTTGCACTTGACTTGCGTTATCACTTATCCCTTCCTCTGTGCCTCCTTTCCTTGTTTCCTCCTTCCCTCCTTCCCTCTCTCCCTCTGCCTGTCTATTTCTCCATCCATCCATCCACCTTATTTTTATAATGCTTTTCAAAGTAAGTAAGGTACACCTTCTCATCCAAGGCCACAAACAGGGTCAAATGTTGGCCATGGGTGTCTCATACCTGTTTAGCCAGTTAGTTGCCTCTGGCAAACACTTCCTGTAAAGGGCCAAGGAGTAAACACTTTAGCCTTTACAGAGCAGGCAGGCTCCATTGTTACTACTTGATGCTGCTGCTGAAGCACAAAAAAACCCCATAGACATTATGTAAATGAATGAGTGTGACTGTGTTCCTATAAAACCTTATTTACCAAAACGAGCAGGGGCTGGATCTGGCCTGGGCACTAATCCCTGTCCTAGATCTTCAGAGCCTAGTTAGGTCTGCAAAGGAGAAGCTGCATTTCTTAAGGTCTTCTCTAGTGGTTGGGGTAGCATTTGAGTTGGAATTCTCCTTCTCTGTATTTTCCATGTTGGATACATGTAGGTGAGTATTTGCTGACTGATGTTGTTTAAGGGGGTGGTTTAGGGCATGTCTCCAACACCAGGATGCTGGAAGTGCTCCAGTGGGGAGATTAAAAAGCCCAGGATCTGGAGCCAGAAAGGTCTGGGTTCTAATCCCATCTTCACTTGCCAGCTGTGTGATCTTGAGTGAGTTATTGAACTTCTCCATGCCTCAGTTTCCTCATCTGTAGAATGGAGGTAGTAATAATACCTACTTTATAAGAGTGTTGAGAACATTAAAGGAGGTAACACATGTAAAATGATAAGAGCAGGACTTCCCAATCTTGATACTAGTGACATTTTGGGCTGGATCATTTTCTGTTTTGGGGGGTGCTGTCCTGTGCATGATAGGATGTTTATCACATCTCTGGCCTCTACCTACTAAATGACAGTAGCACACTTCCCCCAATTTTGACAACCATAAATGTCTCTAGACATTGCCAAGTGTTCCCTGGGGGGCATATTTGCCCCTGGTTGGGGACAACTAGATTAAAACAATGCCTGCTATTAATAAATGTCAGTTCTTATTAGAGATTATTGAGGATTTCAAATGTTGAAGCTGGTGGTGCAGATTATTATATATCCAGGTACTACAAGGGTTGGGATCTATGAAGACAAACACCAAAATTTTTACAATAATAACATTAATAAAGATGGTAGTAGCTAACACATACATTTCTTACTGTGTGGCAGATGTGGTTCCAAGCACTTCACCTGTATCAATTTACTTGATCCTGTAACAATCTGAGGAGGTAGGAGCCCGGTCTTCCCAGCTTTCCCAATGACAGCCTCTGCTGCTTATATTGGTTGATACAGTAAAAGAAAAGGTTGAACCTGGGGCAGATCTTGGGCCATGCTGCAAAGGGGTAAAGGTTTGGGGCTATGCAATATTTTGTAAAAGCTTGCTCCTGTGACGTGGAAGTACACATAATGTGACAGGCTCAGGAAGAACAGAAAAGTTCCCCAAGATTCTGCACTCCAGACGTGTCTCTGTGTTCACTGTGCTCCCTCCATGACCCCAGGGAGGACACAATTATTGGGTGTGGGGGTGGGAAGTCCAGACACAGGTAAAACTCGACCAATAAAACTCAACTTGGGAAAAAAAACCCTTAGCTTGTGGGTCAAATCTCTGATTATTCTCCCCAAACACAGCTTTGCTGAGTGCATGAAAAGGAGAATTTTCTAAGATTTCCAACCTTTCTTGCAGCTGAGACCAAGAAAGATGAACTGCTGGGACTCCAGGTCAGGCAACTGTGGTGGGATTTTTTGAGATATGGTTCAACTTTAGAGAGAAACTGTGGACTGAAGTGCTTGCTCCTCTTCTCCTTCTGGATGGCAGAAAGATGTGCACAGGTAGGGACTTTGGAATCCCGCAAGGAGCTCCCAGCTTGGAAAGCTGTGTCTTTTTTTTTCGTTACCACAAGGTGGCGCTCCGATGCCTGTGTTGGAAACTGGGTCGGCTTGGAGAGAGGGCTCCTTGGACCACCGTGCAAATAGAAAGCCACTGCTCTCATCCACATTTGCTTTACAAGCCATGCTAACAAAATGCCGTAATTTTATTCCAAACACGTAAATATTACTGAGTTTGCCGACGATGTTGCCTGAATCCAGGACAGAAGACTGACGTTCAGAACCAAGCGGAAAGGGGACAGAGAAGTAGGCTGGGGGAGGAACAGAAAAGCGTGCCCACCCTGGCTTGCTTCAGCTGTTCCTTCCATTTAGTTATGCATTTTGGTATTAGCGCACTGCAATGCGGATTTCTGTGGCACACAGGCTCATACAGACCCTGTTCTCTGGCCCCAGGCAGGTGGGTGGCTACTCTGCTGTTTGTACTAAGGCCAGGATGAGGGATTACAGAGGCAGAGAAGCAACCGCCCAGCCTGCGGTTCCTCTCATCTTCTTGGTCCTTCGATTACTTCTCTTTCCTTCTTATTGATTATTGTCTGATACCTTGTGTAGCTGAGGGCCCAATTGCTTTTGAAGGTCAGACTTCAGGTCTTCCTAATTTCAATGAATGAGAGCCATATCCCATCCCCACCCAAGTCAACATCCCCCCAAGTCTAGCCTGAGATTCTGGGGTCCTCTCTGAATTGTAGAGAAGGGTCTTCCCCTCCAGCCACTCTCCTTTTTATCTGTCCCAGCATCAGAGAGACGGGCTCCTTAGGGGCCATAGATGCCCAGAGGATTTTCAGTTTCGTTGAGTTTCCCACATTCCCCACTCTGTGCTTTCTTAGGAGCCTGGGGGCTTTTGGATGAGGATTTAAAAAAAAAATAAACAAATTAACAGACAACAGCAGCCAGAACAAAAATCAAAAGCAAACAACAACAAGAACAATCAGGGGTGAGGCATTGTATTTATTTAACTTACTGAATGGGAAATTCTAGGATATGAGTTATTGTCTTCTGTTATAAGCATCTCATATCTAGCAGAACTTCACTAATTTTGCTGGATTATGGAGAATTTTGAAGTATAGAATTTAAAAGTTATATTTCAACTGTTAACTGTCTCAAGGCACTTCATGACGTGTTTTTCTTACTACTTCTCTAGGTTTATCTACTCCCATCCTAAACTCCAGCTGTACCAAGCTTTTTGTAGATTCTTAGTTTGCAACCTGCCTTTCTTGCCCTCCATGACTTGAGGTCTTATTCACGCCTTCACCCACTTATTAGTTAGGGTTCTTTTGGTTGCAAGTGACAGACTCAATTCAAGTTGGTTTAATTTAAAAAAATAGTGCATACATATGATTTATTGATTTATTGGCATATGTAACAGGTAAGTCCAAGGGATCCACAATATACATTCAGGAACCGCTGGATCCAGGAGTGCAATGATGTCATTGGTGCTTAGTCATAGCTAAGTCATAGCAGTCAATCTAAAGCAAAAACCCCTCCACCCATCACCAAATTGGGGGAGAATCTTGCTGATTTCTGGGGGATATGTCCAGAGAAGCCTGTAGCTGATAGCTTTCCTACACCTAGAAGAGAACTGACCTTAGGATGACATTAATGCTTTGGCTGACAGAGTAGCAAGATGGAAAGAACTTAGGTCCTCAATGATGTCATTGAGTGGCTGAAGCAGCCAGCCCTGAATGTCACTTGACCTCTGGACTCCTGGACTTCTTGTTAAATGAGATATGTTAAATATCTTTATTGTTTAAGCCAGATAAAGTTGGTATTTTGGTTATTTGTAGTAATATTTTTTGTGTTTTTAACAGATAAAAAAAGAAACCGATGTTCAGAGAAGTTAACAACAATAGGAAGAGCAGCAGCAACAATATTAAATGACAAAGCCAAAACTCTAACTCTTGACAGTCTGACTCTACAGCCCACACTCTAAGCCCAGAATCCAAGCTCACAGTGTTGTCTTCCAGTGAAAACAATGTAAAAAGTGTTTGGGAGTTTGGCAGAGGTTTGAGAAAGGGGGATAGAAATACAACTAGGGAAGTAAGATATCGGGGATTATTGAATGAAGCTCATTATTCCCATAGAACACGAAACAGAGAGTTGGCAAAGAAAAAAGTTGCTTGGTTCAAACTCTAGTGGTGAGGAACCATTATACCTGCAGTCCCCAACCCTTGGGCAGACTAGTACCAGTCTGTGGCCTGTTAGGAACAAGGCTGCACAGCAGGAAGTGAGCAGCAACTGAGCAAGCGAAGCTTCGTTTATATTTACAGCCACTCCCCATGGCTCACATCACTGCATAAGCTCCGCCTCCTGTCAGATCAGCGGTGGCATAAGATTCTCATAGGAGCGCGAACCCTACTGTAAACTGAGCATGCAGGGGCTCTAGGATGTGCGCTTCTTATGAGAATCTAATGCCTGATGATCTGAGGTGGAGCTGGGGCGGTGATGCTACTGCTGGGGAGCAGCTGCAAGCACAGATTATCATTAGCAGAGAGGTTTGACTGCACAATAAATGTAATGTGCTTGAATCATCCCGAAACGATCCTCCTTCCCCTAGTCTGTGGAAAAATTGTCTTCCATGAAACTGGTCCCTGGTGCCAAAAAGGTTGGGCACTGCTGAGTCATACTACAAACTTTGATAAACTTCACAGGACTTGGATTTTCATATAAACTAAAACTGATGCTTTTGTACATTTCATGGAGGGAATACTGTCCCGTTTTTTATCTTCCTCTTCTTCATTTCTTGTGCTATGATTAGGGCATGGGAAGAGATCATTTTTCTATCTAAAACCAAAGGAAAAAGCCCAAATCCCTTTAGTCCAGAATGAAGGACAAGCTGACAACCGATGACAACTTGATTTTACCCTTATTCTTGCCTCCTGGAGTGTGACTTTTTGAACCTTTGCTCAAAGTTGGCTTTGCCTGTCACTTCAGACGTTGCAAAGAAGCTTCGCAAAAGCTCTCTCAGCAAACTTGCTGATTGACGGAATGGATGGTGCAGTTGAGACTGGAATTTGCTGAGAGATGAAGTGGAGAAAAACTTTGATTGTCAGAAAAATCAAGAAGTAACTTCCCTAGAAAAAGCAGCAGTTATATTCAAGTAGTAGATTCCATCGCATGCTATAAGACTTTAAATTTTTATTTTAAAAAGGGTTAAAAATACAAAAGCTTGAATGGGCATTTCTCCAAAGAATATATGCAAATGGACGATAAGCATATGAAAAGATGCTCAATGTCGTCATTATGGAAGTGCAAATCAAAACTGACAATGAGGTGCCACTTTATACCTATATGGCTGTAATAACAACCACACAGCAAAAGAGAAGACAGCAAGTGTTGGTGAGGGTGATGGGAAGAAATTGGAACCCTTGTGCATTGTTGGTGAAAATGTAAGGTGGTTTAGATGGAAAACAGTATGACAGTTCCTCAAAAAATGGAACATAGAGTTTCCATGTGACCTAGCAATTTCATTCCTAGATATACACCAAAGAATTGCAAGCAGGGGCTCAAAAATAGTTATTTGGATGCCACTGTTTACTGCAGCGTTATTCACAATAGCCAAAAGGTGGAAACAACCCAAGTGTTCATCAATGGATGAATAAACAAAAGGTGGTAAGTGCATACAATGGGATATTATTTGCATAAAAAAAATAAAGTTCTGCTATATGTTACAGCATGCACGGACCTTGAAAACATTATGCTAAGTGAAATAAGCCAACAAGAGGAGAATGAGGGGTTATTGCTTAATGGATACAGAATTTCTCTTTAGGGTGGTGAAAAGTTTTGGCAACAGTGGTGATAGTTGTGCAACACTGTGAATGTGATTAATAAAATTTAAAGAAAAAAATGCGGAAAGGAACAGAGAATAATATAGCAACCACCCATGCATCCGCTGGGTAGAATTAAGAAATATTAACATTTCATCATGTTTACTTCAGATATTTAAAAAGTCAAAATAAAATGTTGCTGATAAAGTTATTCCCCTGTAGCAGATATACTTAATGCCCCACACCACATCCCTTGGCTAATCTCTTAGTCCCCTGGAAGCTATGACGGACAGTTCCCGTGCATGCTGACTACTTGCCCCTTCAAGCTCGTGCATCTTTAAGTTTCTCTGCACGAGGGCTCCCATTGGTGGCGCGGAAGCCACAGAGTGTTCCAAAAGGACTGAGGCCAACCCTTAGTCAATGAGAGATGGGAAATGGAAAATAATTATCCTAGACTCCTTATCCCTTGGCGGGTCAATTCTGAGACATGTTCTATTTGGCTTTTCAGGGGGGTCCCTAATGAGGTTGAGCCCCAGTTGCCCACAGTAGAAGCCCTCAGATTACAATACACACTTTATTGGCTTTTCTCCCCTCCCTGTCTCTCTTTCCCTACATCCTTACTGTGCTTCCTGCAATTGCCACCCCAATACACCTGCACCTGACTCCTTGTTTCAGGCTCTGTTTTCAGAGGGACCCAAACCGGGACACCCCTTGCCTCCTTACTCTTCTCTTTGTTAGTCAGAAGCAATCACTTGCATGAAGTTGGCGTAAATATTCCTGATCTGTTTTTTTAAACTTGTGGTTAATACATCAACAATATATAATTGAATGGGGTTTTAATAATTTTATGAACGGTATCATTGTATGTGTGCGTGCGTTCTGCAACTTGTTTTTCTCACTCACTGTGTTTTCGAGATTGCTCCATGTGATAACAGAGATCTGCTTTGTTGTTTTTAACCACTGTGTGTAATTCTAACCATCCTAGGCCTGAACCACATTTTGTTTTAGCCACACCCCCATGATGAGTGTTTGTGCTTTCCCACTCTTTTTTGCTACTAGAAACAATGTTTCAAGGAACACTCTTGTACCTTTGTTTTGTTTTTAAGAAATGTATCCAGAAGTGGAATTGTTAGGTTGTAAGGTATACATAAACAATGACTTAAAATAATTTATTGAGGTGAAAGTCACATAACATAAAATTAACTATGTAGCATTTAGTACATTTCACAATGTTCTGCAACCATCACCTCTTTCTAGTCCCAAAACATATCCATCACTCCAAAAGAAAACCCCACACCTATTCAAGCGGTTTCTCCCCATTACCCACTTCTCTCAGCCTCAGACAACAGCCATTTTGCTTTCTGTCGCTGTGGATTTGCCTGTTCTGGATATTTCATATAAATGGAGTCATACAATATATGGCCTTTTGTGTCTGGCTTCTTTCGCTGGGAATGTTTGCAAAGTTCATTCAGATTGTAGCAGGTATCAGTGCTTCATTTCTTTTTATGGATGAATAATAATCCTATTGTGTGAATATACCGCATTTTGCTCATCCATTCATCTGTTTGAGCAACATGGAGACATTGGAGTCCAGGGGAAAGAGAATGTGGATGTTAGTTTGGGTTCTCCCAGAAGCAGACCCAGAGATAGGTTTTGTGCAGTGGTTTATGGAGGTGATGCCAGAAAACACCATAGAGGAAAAGGGAACTGAGGCAGGGAAGAGAAGGGAGCTGATAAAGGTTGTCTTACTAAGACAGTTACCAGTGTGGCCAACAGCTCATTCTTACTGGGGAACTCTAGGAGCCAGTGTAGAGCGTGCACCTCAGAGTTATCCCACCTGGGAGGTGAGGTAGCTGAAGGATTTACCCACCAATGCCTTGTTTGAGAGCTGCTTCCAGGGGGCATGAATCCCCAGCAGTATTGACTCACCGTGTGCATGGTCAGAGTGGATGCTGGCAACCAGAGTGAGCCCCAAGGGAGACACTTGCAGGTGTGGCAGTGAAAGGGAGATAGGTGAAGCCCGACAGCACCTGCCACAATGGATGTTTTTTTAAAAATTTCAAAATATTAACAAATGTTTCTGGTTACATGGATCACTTTTGTACTGCTTGAGTCATGGCTATAGGTGTGCCCATCACCCAGACAGTGTTCATTGCACCCACCAGGTAGGTTTTTGCCCCTCCCTTCCTCCCCCCTCCCTCCTGCTTGATTTCCACTGAGTTTTACTTCCCTCTGAGCACAGGTGTGCTCATCGGTTAGTTCCAATTTAATAGTGAGTACGTGTGGTGTTTGTTTTTCCATTCTTGAGATACTTCCCTTAGGAGAATGGTCTCTACCATGGAGTACTACTCAGCCATAAAAAGGATAAATGAATGCCTTTTGCAACAATCTGGATGGAACTGGACGCAATGGACTTTTGAGTCAGATTTGTTTTTAAATCTTGGCTTCACTATTTACCGACTATGTTATCTGGGGCAGTTCCTTAATTTCCTCCTCTGTAACAACAGTGGTATCTCCAACAAACATTTACTGAGCACTTACTATGTACCAGGCACTATGCTAAGCCAGTTATATACCATTATTTGTCTAATTCTCACAACCTGATTGGTAATTACTTTTTGCTTTACAGGTGAGGAAGTGGCATCTCAGAGAGGGTAAGGGTGCTGGGTCATCTCTTTTCTCCACCCTATTCTGTGCACTTGATGCTGACCGCTATAGACAGCACTGACTGGATTCCCTTGTCTTCTGACTTCTGTTGCATTTGTCCAATGAGAGGCACTGATCAGTGACTGTAGTGAGAAGTTGGAGTGTTTATTCCCCTAGCTTCCTCCCGGTGGGCTGTGGATTGTCAGTGTTGTGTTCCTCTACTGAAGGCACCAGGCCTCCTGGGTTCTGTAAGATCTTCCTCCCTCCATCCATTTAGAGGGACTCTCTGATCCCCAAATTCCTGTTCTTAACCCCTATGCTGACTCCCCCAGTAAATCATACAAATATTGCTTTTGCATTCAGAAAAAGCAAGTTTTAAAAAAAGGAGAGTATTACTGTTTTGCAAAAGGATAGTTAATGGCAATAAAATAGGGTGTTAACTTCTTGCGGTCAAAGACGGAATCTGGTTCATCTTTGTATACACAAGAGCCCAGAAAAGATAAATGTCCTTCCCAATGTCATACAAGTGGTAAGTGGCCATACAGAAAAAAATCTAGGTTATTTGAACCACTCCATACTTCCTCCCTTATTTACATTTACATAACTCTGGGCAGCATGTGTAGGGGCTCCAGGGGAGCAAGTACAAACCTCAGCTTCCCACTTGCAGGCTGTGCAAAATTTTTTGAGTCACTTAACCTCCCTGAGCCACCATAGCTTCATGTGTGAGATGGGGATGGTTAGTACTGCCCTCATAGGGATATTTTGAGGATTAAATGAATTAGCCACTGTGAGTGCCTAGCACAGTGCCTAGTTCCTAGGAAGCGCTCAGAAAGTGTTAGCTGTTTTTGTTGTTCCAAAATCAAACAGAGGTGATGATACAGCAACAATTCATTTCTCACTGACACTACATCAGCAGTGTGGTTCTGCCTTTCACCCAGGAAACCCAATATTCAATATACCACAGGGAGAGTTTGGGGATGGTAAGAATCTTGCCTGTCTTATTCTCTATTGTGTTTCTAGTATCTGGTACATAGTAGGTGCTGAAAGGTGGCAGAATATACCACCCCAAGATAAAAATTATTTTGAGCTTAAAGGCACTTGAAAAACAGCAGATTCAGGAAGGGCATTTTAATCTCTTATTTTCTTCCTAAAAACAGGAGATTAAAAACTGCCATGTGAAAGATGTGTTCCCTATACCAGGAAAAAGGAAACTTTCTTCAATGAGGAGTCACAGCTGAGAGAATTCTGTGCAAACAGACATTATTAAAAGAATTTCCATCTTCCTTTAGTCTCCCCATGTAATTCAGTTGCTTTGCCACAATTGTCTCTCTTTGTTCAACTGAATACAAAAGCATTTAGGTTTTGCCACTTCTTTGGGTCTTCATTTCCTTTTAAGAGTTCCTGTGTCACATAAAACTTATATAAATTTACACACTTTCCTTTTGTTAATTTGTTTTATGTCAATTTAGTTTTCAGGCCCAGTCGAAAACCCTAAGAGGGTAGACATAAAATTTTACCTCTTCTATGGTGTTGTGCACATATTTGTCAAATAAATAAGACTGAATAAATGAAATTGGGGTTAGCAGTCATTAGTGTTGTTCACCAAGTATTTCCATGATAGCATCGCCCTTCCCTGACCCCTTGAAGTTAAGTGTGACTTGCTTAGGCCAATGAAATGCAAGGAAAATGGAAGCATGTCTGTCCGGTGGCTTTACAAGCCAGCGCTGGAACCAACATAACTCTTTCCACAGCTGTGGCGATCATGACAATCATGGTGTGAATCTGAGTCGGCTTGAATCTTTTGGTGACTATGCTATGCAGACACCTTCCTCCCCCTGACCTGCACTGGACCTGAAGCATGGGTGAGGAATACATTTTTATTAAGTCAAAGAGATTTTGGGGGTTGTTACCGCACCTAGCCCATCCTGAGTAATGCACATGACTACAACTTAATGGAACTTTTTTGGTGTTATTAAAATATATGAAAAACCCCAAATGCACCCAGCTGAACTGAAGTATCCCACAAATGTTGGCCTCTTCAACGCCTCACTCTGAGACTATCAATGTATTACTCACTTTGAGAATATATAGGTGTTACTCAGTTACTGACATCACTTGAAAGAGGCTTTTAGAATTGCCACAAAACCTGCAGCACATTTACTTGCACATCTCTGGCTAGCAAATCTTTATTTTGGGGGGGGGAAGAAGTTCATGTTTGCAAAGAGGCTGTATCAAAAGACACGGAAGTCAGGTTTAGAAAGTAAGGTAAGATTCACCAGGCTGGGATCATTTTTGGCTCAAAACCAAACGGGACTAAAAGAAATGAGATTTATTTTGCTTACTCCATGATCTGGCCTGGAATTAATCACATTGGCTGTGTGTTTTTAAACATTTCTAATGTGGCAGGCATGGAGCTAAGCACACTTCTTACAAAATCCGGAAAGGTGGGTTTTAGACTCCTCATTGTTCCCATTGGCTCAGGCAGCTTCTGTTCTTCCCTCAGCACCTCCCCCTCCACCATCACACAGCTGGGTTTTGCCCACAGGTTTGTCTGACCCCCAAATACTCACACTCAGGGGAAAAGAGAACCTGACCCTCTGCCATGGACCATGGACCTTTTTTGTCCTAGAAAGGCAGTGTGTCACCATGGTTAGCACTTAGTCTTTGACTCCCCCCCCATTTTTTTCCTCTGTAAAACAGAGTAATGATCATCCCATGACCAGGTTATTGGGAGGACTTGATGAGTTGTTCCATAGTGCTTTGCATACGATTAGCTATTAACCTTCCTGTGATCTAAGACCAAAAGTAGCTTCTGTTAATTTGAACACGTACTGCATACCAGGCAACTAAGAGCATGGACTTGGGGGCCAGATTCCATGTGCAATCTTTGTGTGGTCTTGGATGAGTCCTTTGACTTCTCGGTTAAATTTTCTCATTTGTAAAATGGAGGTATTAATTGTACCTACTTCATAGTGTTGTGAGGATTAAACAAACGTATGTACAATTTCTACAACTGGGCCTGGCAGCAGCAGTATCATCCCAACACAAGCTATCTCTAACCTTTACAATAATGATGCAAGACAGATGATGTTAGCCCATTTTAAAGAAGAGGAAACTGAGGTTAGATGTGGATCCAGGATATGAACTCGGATATAGCTCACTTGAATGCCTGTGCACTTTCCATTATATCAAAGTGCTAAATAGTTTTTCTTTCCATTTACAATTTCTTTCAGATCTGCTGAATATCCTGGCTTTCCTATTGCCAAATCTATATATTCTTTGAGCTCCAAATGGCAGCCCAGACCCCCTGCTGCACTTTTTCTTTTTATTGGTATAGTAGACGATGAGATGCATCCCCTTGCTCTAGCAATTGGGTTTGAAATTATTTTTCTTGAGGATTGGGACTTGAATTTCTGCCTGTGTACCTGCTGCAAATTGATCTTCTTTCTTCTTTCATTTGTCACTCTTGGAATTGCTTCTTTTGGGAAATATCCCTGAGTAAAAACAAGACAACCCCCCTCCCTCCCCCACAAAAAACAAATTTAAAAAAGGGCTGGAAATTCAATTAGCACTGGCCTTGGGTTAAAGCTCCACCCACTGGCTACTTAAACTTGTTATTTGTGGACCAAGAACCCGTGGACTTCTTGAGGGAAGCTCTTTGGGTGAATGCTGGTGTGTTGTTAGACAGGGCTTTGCTCTGATGTGTTACCTGAAGCAAGCTCTGGGGAGTTGGAGTGGATAGGTTGAAGCAGCCCATTATCACTAAGCAGTTTAAAGCCTGCCATTTTCAGCACAGTTGAAAGTGAAGAAAAAGGCTTATGCTGCAAAAGTGGGAGGCATAGTTCGGTAATGCAAACTGCAGACTTCCCGGAGAGCTCGGGGGCTGAGCCTCTTTGCAGAGCATTTCAATAAAATGTTTGTTCAAACAGTAGCTAGGTTGGGCCTTTATGGATTTATTTACTGGTCATTAGCTGCTTGAATGAGAAGATGGTGAACAATAAGCTGAGAAGTTTCAATTAAAAGTTAGAAATTCCTGCCAGTGAATATGAAGAAATGGATATGAGGAAACTTGTAAATCTCCAGGGTTAATTAATGAAAAAAAAAAAAAAGACCCCTTTAAGTCAAATTCTATTTCTAAGCAACCAGGCCCAAAGCTTGCAGACACCATGCCCTCTGCCTGGACTCCTCTTTGCAGCACATGTCTGCCTGCCTGATCCTGTTCAGTCTGGTTCTTTCTGGCTTTTCAGCCCCCTTTTCAGGAAGCATCCCCTGGCCTCTTGTATTGGGATAATTATACCATTTGCATGACAGACCAAACTTGAAATCTCAAAAGTTAAATACAGTAAGGTTTAGTTCTCATTCACATTAAGTGCCAGGTAGGTTTAGCAGCCCTGCACTGCCTTGCTGCTGGGAAATCTGGAACATGTGGCCCCCAAGCTCTCTGTAGGAAAAGAGGAAGAGGAAGCACAGCAGCTCTTAAGGACCTTGACTAGAGGTGACAGGTGTTTCTTCTGCTCACAGTCTATTGGCCAGACCTGGTCACACGGTCCCATTTTAACTGCCAAGGAAGCTGGGAAATGTAGCGGAGGATATGGAATATTTGGTGAGGACTGATAGTCTCTGCTATACCCTCAAGACTAGTTTCTATGTGTTCTAAAATCTTCCAATCATAATGCTTCTCATTTTTTTTTTTTGTAATTGCCTGTTTAATAGTCCCAAACCTATAAATTCTTTGGGACTAGAACTCATTCCTTATACCCAACTCAACACAGCACATTTAATAACACTAAACAATTATTGATTACGTGAAAAAAAGAAAAGGAGTGAATAGCTCTTCCAGGAATATAGCCATTAAAAGAAATGCAGGCATACTTGTTTTTATGTAAATCTCTTGCCTAGGAGATTGAATGTTTTGTTTGCGGATCCGATGGCCTTTAATCTCCTAGATGTCAGTCAAGTCCTCAGATCTGAGAATCTTTGGACAAGAGCATTTGAAATCTTCTCTAAACTTGCACAAGTGATATACTGAATGCTAAGCTCTATTCAATGTCTCTTGGCTTTATTTTAGCTTGCCTATTAATCATGACTTGTTTTATGTTTTGCTATAATGCATATAAAAATTAGGGAGAATAAGCTCATGACTTTTTCCCCCCAAATATGAACCATTAAAAAATATTGTAGTAGCCAGGGCTCTCCAGAGAAATAGAACATATATATATGTGTGTGTGTGTGTGTAAAATGAGGAATTGGCTCACATGATAATGAAAGCATAGAGGTCCTACAGTCTGCTGTCTGCAAGCTGGAGACCCAGGAAAACCAGTGGTTGGTCTGAGTCCAAAGGCCTGAGAACCAGGGGAGCTGATGACATAAATCCCAGTTTGAGGGGAGAAAAAAAATGAGATTCAATGTCCCAGCTCAAACAGTGAGGCAGGGAGAAAGAAGGGGAAAATTTTTCCTTTCTCTGCCTGTTGTTCTACTCAGGCCCTCAGGCCCTCAGACTGGATGATGCCCACCCACACTGGGGAGGTCACCTGCTTTACTGAGTCTGCTGATTCAAATGCCAGTCTCATCCAGAAAGACCCTCACAGACGCACCCAGACACAATGTTTAATCTGGTCACTCTGTGGCCCACTCAAGTTGATCCATAAAATTAACTACCACAATTATTGTTATATTTATGTAAAAGTGATATATGCCTGTAGGGTATGTATTAGTTAGGGTGATGCTAGCTGCTATAACAAAAAGAAAACCCATAAATATCAGAGGCTTATTCAAACATTTCTGGCTTACATAGCAGTTCAGTGTGGGTGTTCTCCATGCAAGTAGCTTTCTGCGTGGTGAATTAGGGAAGCAGCCTCCTTCTATCTTGTGTTCCTCCCTCCTCTAGGGCCTCAGGGTAACCTACTTCTGCTTTAGTTTTCATTCTGTTAGTGAGAACGAGTCATATGGTCCAACCTAGCCACAAGGTAGGCTGGGAAATGTAGTTCATGGCTGGACAGCCCCTCCGTAACAACAGATATCCCAGGGACATTTCCTGGTTCACTCTCCAGCATCCACTTTGCACCATAACGGAAAAGACCTCGGCTTTCCTTGGTGGAATCTACCCTTTGCCATTCTTAGTCATGTGATTTGGATGGGGTTGACTCTGTTTCCTGTCACAGTGGATGGGCTCTGTTTGGAGTAGCCAATTAGTAACTTGTGTACCACTGGCCATAGTGACTGGGTCAGGGATGGGCACATTATATAACTCATGACAGTTGTGAGAGATTCATGAGAGAGCATGTGTGTTGTGTAGACTAGTGTGGGAGGGGGCATCAAGGCCACTGCTTGGAGTCAGAGGGTGAAGCCAACATTTGGAAGGCAGAGCCATGAGACAGAGGGAAATCAGATCCTTGGTGATCTTATTGTTGCAGCCTTGTCGGCAACTCACTCTCCTTCTTGACCTTTCAGTTACCTAAGTCAATAAATTCCCGTTATTGCTATGGAAGACTGAGTTGGAGATTTTATCATTTGTGACTGAAAATGTACTAACCCATATGGACTATTTTGGTCAAATAAACATATCAAAAAAATTTTGGCAAAGTTTAAAAGTGGTCAAAAATTTTTTTAGATGATTCTGTAAAAGACATTTTATTAGTGTTTACATAGTTGAGATCATACTGAATACTTAATTTATTTCTGCTTTTTTTCTCTGAGCATGATGTTGTAAGTATCTGTTTGTATCACTAAAAACTTATTGTAAGCTTTATTTAAAATGGCTTGCTCCATATTCCGGTTCGTTACCATTCACTAATTGTTGGGCATTTAGGTTGCTTTGAGTTTTCACTTCCTTGATTTTTTTCTTTAGTATATATTTCCAGAGATGGAATTACTTGGTCAAAGGGTAGGAGCATTATAAAGAGCTTGCTAACAATTGCCAAATTATTTTCTAGAAAGTCAGAGCAATTACAATTTCTCCAGCAATGGGCCAGCATCATGGCTCATGGTGGTCTTACTGTGTCCTAGTTAGCATAAATGCATCTCAAACATCTTTGTTAATGCAACAGGCCAGAAGTGGGCCTTCATTTTAACTTTCTTGATTGCCAATGTCATTGAAGTTGTTTTCTTAAAACATGCATATCTCGTGTCCTGTTGTTTAATATACTGCTGGGTCTCTGACTCTTCACTGCCGACATTTGCCCTGCATTAGCAGTCAGCTTCTAGACATGGTTCTAAATAACACAGACAAGGGTTTGTCAACCTTGGCACTACTGGCATTTGGGGTCGATAATTCTCTGTTGATAAATCGATGCTGACCTGTGCATGGATGCCCACCTGTGCATTGATGCCCCTCTAACCCCAGTGTGACGATCAAAAAATATCTCCAGACATTGCCAAATGTCCTCTGGGGGACAAAATCACCCAAGGTTGACAATTATTGACTTAGATCAATTCAAAAATAAGGAAAAAATCTGGTAATTGAAGGATGCTGTTCCTGATTAGATGGTTGAACCTGGTGTTTACTTTCTAAAAACTTTTTATTCTGGTAAATTTCAAACATATACAAAAGTAGACACATAGTCTACTATGAACCTCTGTGTACCTATCACCCAGCTTCCACAATTATTAATTCATGGCTAATCTTTTTCCAATTCTGTATGTACCACTTCTCTCCTTCTCATATTTTTGAACTAAATCCCACAGCATATCATTTCATCTATCCATCCATTGGTATTTCAGTAGAATACAGTGCTTAAAAGTCTCTGTAATAGTTCATCCAGCCATCCATTTAACAAAAATTTATTACTGCGTGTCTTGTAAGTGCAAGGCACTGTGCCAGGTGCTGGAGACCCATGGATGAACAAAACAGGTACAGGTACTTCCTTCAGAGCCTACCTACTATAGCTACTATGTTGAATAGCAGATTTCTAGAACTTACTCGTCTTACATAACGAAAATTTTATACCTGTTGAAAAACAATTCCTTGTTTCCCTTTCCCCCCAGCCCCTGGAAACCACCATTCTACTACTCTCTGCTTCTATGAGTTTGGCTATTTTAGATACTTCATATATGTGGAATCATGAAGTATTTGTCCTTCTGTGACTAGCTTCTTTCACTTAGCATACTATCCTCTAGGTTCATCCATGTGTTGAAAATGGCAAGATTTCCTTCTATTTCAAGGCTGAATAATATTTCATTGTATTTATATATCACATTTTCTTTATCCATTCATCTGCCAATGAACACTTAGTTTGTTTCCATATCTAGGCTATTGTGAATAATACTGCAATGAACATGGGAATGCAGATATCTCTTTGGGATTTTGTGTGATGATCTTTTGATGTGTCAGCTTGGTTGTGCTATAGCCCCCCATGATTCAACCAAACATGAATCTAGGTGTTTCTGCGAAAGTGTTTTGTAGCTGTGATTAAAGTTTGTAATTGGTTGACTTTGCATAAGGAAGAGTATCCTTGATAATCTGGGTAGGCCTGACTCAATCAGTTCAAAAGCATTAACAGCAGAGCTGAGGCTCCCCTGATGAAGAAGAAATTCTGCCTCAGGACCACAGTTTCAGGCTGTGCCCAAGAGTTCCAGCCTGTCCTTCCTGGTGTCCTGCCATACGCATCTGGGACTTGCCCAGCCAGCTCCTACAAATTGCATAAGCCAATTCCTTGCAATAAATCTCAATATATATATTTCTTACTGGTTCACTTTTCTGTTGAACCTTGATTGACACAATGGGTTTGGAATATATTTCAAAGGCATGACTAAGAGGCTTTGCTGATGCTCTGGATAAAGAAGTGAGGGAAAGCAATGGATCAATCCTCGATCAATGGATCAATCCTTGATCAGTGAATTGAGGATTGCCAGTGCCTTTGGCCCACACAATGATCTCACATACATACCTTGTACCCTTGAAAGAGCAAAGGTTTGGCCAAAGTCAGGGTTGGATGGCTCACCTTGCACCTTTCTAAGTGATTTCACCTAGTGCCTTTGACATTGTCCTCCAGAACAGGGCTCACCTCTTCAGATCCTATTTATTGATCATTCCTTAAAGTGCCTGCATGTTTCCCTGGCCCATGCCTGATTAGCAGCATTTTAAGGGAAAACCTGCTGGAATTCTCTGCAGAACTCCATGAAGTACAAATGGGCGTTTTCAGTGCCAATGTTTCCAGCCCTCAAATATCTCTAAAGGGCGATTTTCATGCCTCTCCCTTGTGGTCCATCACCTTCCTGTTGTGGTTAAAGTGTTAAGGATGGGGGTGGGTGGGCTTTGAGCTGTACCCTTCTGGAAGGTCTCAGATTGGAAGAGGTTGAGGGGGAAAAGGATGGTTTTGAATCAGAATTTCCATATGGGTGGCAGGATAACAGGCGATCTCTCCTTTTCAAAGGAGTCTGGCAAGGCACACAGCTGCAGCAATGCTGATCTGAGGGGAGAGAACCATTCTCTCTTGTGGATGATTCATGGGGAGATTGCATAGCTGACCACAGATCCTCCTGGAAGTTTCTAGATGCTTTTGAAATTCCCTGCAGTGTGTGGGCAAAAGGCATCTAGGGAGTAGAAAATTAGGGCAAATGCCCCCACTGGGGCTCAGGAGGGGGTCCATGGTTTCAGATTCTTTTGAGCAGAGAGAGTGACTCTAGGCTACAGGCACAAAAAGTTTAAAAAAAGAAGTCCAGCTCATTTATAGTCAGACAGCTCATGGATCCTTTTCTCTTTTTCCATCACAAAGGCAAGGAGGGGGGTAGCTGCTCTGTGGCTCCTGCCGCTGTTCAAGGCTTTCCTTGAAAGTCACAAAAAGCAGGAAAGAGGTTTGGTAAAAGTTATGTATGCTCATTATAAAAACAAAGTTCACACAGCCTATATATACACACACACACACACACAAAGAGGAAAGAGAAAAACCTCCCAAACTTTCTATACTCATAGATAATCACTGTTAAAATTTTGGTAAATATTATTCTGGATATTTCTAAACATACCTTCAAATACATTCTCTCTCTCTCTCTCTCACACACACTCATACTCTCACAACCACACATACACATACTCAAAACTTTCTCAGACACACACACACACTCTCACACACGCTCACACCCACACATGCTTCTGTGTAAATGAGATCACATCGTGCCTGTTCTGTAACCTGCTTTTTTACTCGACATTGTGCCATGGTCCTCTTTCTGGGTCAACAAATTTAGAAATATCTCATCAATTTTAATGGCTGCTTAAAATTCCACTGTGTGGTTAAAATGTATAATAGTTAACCAGTTCCCTGTTGGTGGACATTTAGGTTGATTTCGATGATTATTGTAGAGCATGTTGCTATGAAATCCTTGTGATTACATCTTGAGCCACATGTTTAATTTATAGCTCATTTAAACATGTCTTTTTTTAAACTATCTGTTTTCTGGAAAGTATTGTGCTTAATAGTCTTTTTGGGGAGCTGACATGAGAAAATAATGTGGCATTTCCTGAGACTTCTGAATTCCCTAGGAATGTTCTCAGTATGGAAATGAAACCCAGAAGCCAGGCTGAAGTCAGCAATGCCCAGACGTTCTGATTATAAGGCTGTTGCAGGGCACCTGCTAAAAGTCCAAGTTCCTGAGCTCTCTGTGACCTATTGCATCAGTTTCCTCAGGGGCTGAAGCAGAGGCACCAGGCATGGATGGGGAGTTAGGGGCAGAGAGGAGCAGGAGAAAGCTGTGGGAACTCACAGAAATCATTGGCTGATTGGCATAGCTCAAGTTCGGACCAACTTTAAATGTCTTGGAGGGGCACAGGGACCCAGGAAATTACAATACGGTGAGAAAAGTGTTAAGTGCCAGTACAGGATGTATTGGAAGCATCAAAAATGCTCATCAGTCTTTGGAGGTCTGTGGAGGCTTCCTGGAGGAAGTCATCTCCAAGTAAGTGCTCTAAGGTGTTTCAGAAATGGCCAGGTGATGGAAATGTGGGAGGGGGTTCAGGGGAGATCATTGTGGGAAGACAGCAAAGCTGTTATAAAGGCCAGGAAGAGAGAAAGTTGTGTTAGACAAACAAACAGATAACTTCAAAACTCTGGGCTAAATGTGATGACAATGGTGACTGTGAGCCAAGCTGAGGAAGTGCTTGGAGTTTGATAAAACTTACTGAAACCTGATATTCTCCTGAGGGTTGTCTCTTTTCTCTTGCCCATAGGGACCAAAAGGACTTTTCCTGTAAGTCAGAAAACAATGAACTGGCATTTGCTTCAGTGCCCAATAGTATTGTCTTTTAAAAAATTTTCCAACATTTAATTGACAAATAAAATTATATATGTTCGAAGTGTACAACATGATGATTTGGTACATGTATACATTGTATAATGAACACCAGAATCAAATTAATTAACATATCCATCACAACCAATAGTTACCAGCAAAGGAAACTAATAAATCTCTAGTAATGACCCTCCCCAAAATGGAGATCTATGAATTATCTGAAAAATAATTCAAAATAAGCATCGTTAAAAAGCTCAGTGAGGATGAAGAAAGCACAGGTAGACAGACAGCTAAACAAAATTGAAAAAATGAACAAAATGAGAAGTTTAATAAAGAAATAGAAGTCATATAAAAGAACCAAGTAGAAACCCTGGAGCTGAAGAGTACAATGACAGAACTGAAAAATTTGGTTGAAAGTGTCAACAGCAGACTCGATCATGCAGAAGAGAGAATCAGCAAGCTCAAAGGCACATCGTTTGAAATTGGCCAACTAGAAGAACAAAAAGAAAAAAGAATGACAGCATGAGGAGAGCACAAGGGACCTATGGAACATATCAGGTGTTCAAACAAACCAATATTATTGTAATTAAAGGTGCTTCCCTTTCACGTGGCCAACATCGTAATTGAAGGAATTTACAGGATGGGAGGCAGGATTCAGGCGTATAAATAAAGCCAGGATTGCTTTGTGATTATTTCTGGTTTTAAATGAGAAATGGGAAACAGCTTTGTAATTGTCAGTAAGGCTGGGATTATGAGAAGGAAATTGGAAGAAGAGATTATTTTAAGAAACTGAAATGCCCCTTAGAGTTAGTCTGATATAAGCTATAAAACTGAAATGCTCTGAGACTTCAAAACTTTCCTCCTGACCTCCTCAGTGGAGGTTTCTGAAATTTGTATCTCTTGCCTTAGTTGGGGTGACTTACTTTTGGCAACTCGGTTTTAGAAATGAATCCAATGAAAACCTCCAGTGGGACTGGAGGAGGCCCACCCAGTCCTCCCCAGCCCTGCCCAGGATTTATAAATGTCCTAGTGGATGAGTAGTAAACACATAGTTCCAAGAAGCCAGGGTTGACCCAATCAGGTGAAGCCTGTAGGCTGCACTGACATGGTGGGGGTCATACACCAATAAGCCCACAGCTGGCTACAAGTCTAATGGCCAAATAATTGTGTTAACTAACTATCCCCTACAGTCTTATTCAACTCCTCAACCTCCATCCACTACTGTTGCTATATTCTATTGATTCTACCCCAGCAATAGCTTTCATATTAACTTCACCCACCAGACAGCTCTTCCCACTGCTACTGGTTTATTAGTTCAGGCTTTACCATCTCTCACAAGGATTATTGCCATAGCCCTTAACTGGTCTTCAAACCCCTTGTTTCTAAATTCTTTTCATTTATTTAATTGGCCATCAGAATTCTTTAACTGTCTCTCTCAGAGCTTCTCTTAGCTCTGGTGTCATATAGTACACCCTTGGCTTTGATTAAATCTTAGTCTCTCCTTCCGTCCTCCTGGCTACTGTCATTTTCCTCTTACAAATACCTTCCTGAGATAAGAGCTTTTTAAGACCAGACCCCACTTGCAGATTCCAGGGGCAATTAGATAAGCAATAATGGACAGTAACATACTGGAAAATTTTATTTTTTTTATAGCTCAATATTAAGTCATATTAATATGGGCCCAGACACTAATTTCCATTTGAGGTTTATTTTTGAGCACCTTCTCTGTGTAGGGCTCTAGGGAAATTTCTGTAGAGAGAGAAGTTAGGCAGCTCAAAGGGACTTTTAGCACTTGATAACTTTTTGTGGGACTTAATACTGCCTTCTGAATTGATAACAGCACATCAGGGATTCTGTAGTTCTTGAAAATGTCTAACTAGGGTTCCTGAAACCACCTCATTTTTGCCACTTTTTCCCCTAGTAATACTCGGGTTCCTTCTCTATAGCTGCCACAGCTAAACAGGAAAGGCATTTGAAAAACCCTTTCTGATGAAGTACAAAGGAAATTGAATTTTCAATGTGGTCTGCTAGTCCTATATTTCATTTATAGCGGTTTTCTTTGACTTTGTTTTAGAACAAAAATATAAACTTTATTTTTAATTCTTATAAGGCAACTTTTAATTCATGTTTTATTAAGGTTTAGGGTGGCACGGTATAGGAAAGAGTTATAGACAGAAAACCAAAGTTCAGGATTCTGGCTCTTCTTTTGATATGTTCTGTGGAGTTTGGACATGTATTTGATCTCAAAGGACTAGATTTTCTGATCTGTAAAATAGGATGATCCTAGATGACGGACATCAGGTAGGTTTCAACTCAAGTCCACTGCTAATGGCTACCCAGGGTTCCGTGTTGAGAGGAAATTGGGAGCCGAGCCATGATCAGTTAGTGACGTCTCTCATGGCCACAGGATGGGGGAAGCAGCACAGGTGGCAGGCATTTTCCATCCTTTTTAAATGGTTTTTAAGCCATTTTTCCAGCATGTGAAAATTCATGCTTCCTTACATACAGAATAATGAACCACCTAGGTGCTCATTATCTCCAATGTGCTGCTTACTAGCTCAAACTTGAAACCAACTCCAATCTTAATTCAGTCATCACAATTTGGAGCAGCGAACTATATATTACCTGTGACATTTGAGGTTCGTGATCTATCTTCTTGTGCTACACAGATGTCTTTTGACATTTGGCCACTCAGCATCAGGCATCAGAGATACTGGCCTTACTCTTTTTCCTTACTTTGAGTTATTTGGAAGTAGTCATTCTTAACATGACAATCACAGGGATGTTTCTTACCAGTCTTTGTGAGCTTGTAGCTACCTGGGAACCTTGTGAAGAACAAAAGTGCAGTGGTGACGCAAGTGAAGGGCAACATGGACGACCAAACCACAGAGCTCTCAGTGATGCATAAAATAAGATTAAAGCTCCACTTACAAGCAGAGAAGTGAATGCAGACTTTAGGAAGGACTCCAAAGGTCATGAACCCCCTACAGAGGATGCTGAGATCCTGGAAGGGTGAAGTAATTCCTCCAAGACCCCATAGATGGTAAGTGGCAGAGCTGGGGCTTCTGACTTCAAGGAGAGAAGGCTTTTTCTCTTATACCTGTACCATGCAGCAGTTTCCAATTCACTCCAAAACTTCTAGAAACTGGGGTGAACTTTGTTAAAAATGTGGGGTGCAAATATGGCTATATTGTTTTATTTTTTAACTTAAAAACATGTGAGAGTTCCCATGTGATTCATTAGCAGGAAATTCTGTATCTATTTTAGGGGCTCCAAGCCATCCCCTGTGAATTGGCCAAGAAATGAGGGGGCTTACGCAGTTTAAGGGAGAGCTATTCAGGCAGGGAGAACCTGCACCCATGGTGTCAGCTGCTGCCATTACTCCTCACAGCCACACGGTGTCGCTGTGGACAAGCCTGGTCCACGTGGGTCGTCTTCCTCAGCTGATCTGTTGGTGCCACACTTGGCTGAGGACATCACGACTTAGCGCTCAGTAATTTGGTCCCAAACACAGCTGCCCTGAGAACGGGTGACACAAGTGATTTGGGCATTTGTCCCTTACAGACTTGGGACAAATTCCTCCCATCTTTTCCCTGGGGATCCATACACCAGGGATGAGGCCGTTTTTCCTTTTAAAACTCTCAAAATCAAAGGGTATCAATACCCTTCCTTTTCAATACCCTTCTTTCTGCAACATTAGACCTTCTTTCTTTCTCCAACATTGCCCTTGTTCAATCAATACTTTCTTCTTCTCCAACATTAGACCTTGATTAATTGGGAACTACATCTAGGTCAGTAGGTCCCAATAGGTCAATTTTGCTCTCCAGGGGATATTTGGCCATCTCTGGAGACATTTTGGTTGTCATAACTTGGGGAGAGCATGTTTGCTACGGATATCTAGTGGGCAGAAGCTAGAGATATTGCAAAATGTTCTACAACACATAGGACAGCTTCACAAGAAAGGATTGTCCATTCCAAATATTAATAGCGCTGAAGTTGGGAAACCCTTTTCTAAAGGTTGTCAATGTGACATTTGTGCTTCAATTGTGATTTACCTTCCCAAGGATAACTGATTCACTAGAGCAGATGAAGAGAGAGAGAGAGAGAGAGGAGAAATACACAACTTAAATCTTCAGCTGGGCACCTCGCTAATCATACCAGGAAACTCTTTGTCTTGGGAACACAAATCATTATATCTACCAAGATGATAATTGGATGAAAAAAAGCTTGTTGGGGGTGGGAGATGGGGAGAATAAAAACAAATAGAAAATTCAGAACGAGGCACAACGAAGACATCATTGAAACACTCAAATATAATATCTGCTTGCTGAAGATAGTAGAAATTATAGTTCTAAGCCCAAATACTGCCGGCTTTATAGGGTGGAACTAGACCTGCAGAGTGGAATATCACCATAGGTCTACAAATGTTGGGCTTTGTAAAATGTAGTCATTCTTCCTACATGTATTTTTTTTCCCTCTGGTAGACTTCTCTTCTTTCCTATCCTTCTTACTGCAATTTTCTCAAGTTGTTTTCCTTATTAAAGGATATTACAGTAAACATCTTTTCCTATTTATAAATATTGATACATTATTTTTCCTTGGGTCAAAGTCCCAGGAAGATCAATATAAATGAAATTTCTTATGGCTAATGATACATATTTTTCCCAAATTATTTCCCTTCAAATGCGTAGTGGCGAGTCATAACGAATGAGTGTGATTATTTCTTCACACGCTCATTAGTATGGGATTCTTACAACTTTTCTTAGTTTCTGATTTGGATAGGCATACAAATCACTTCATTTAAATTTATTTCAGTTAAACTTTTTAATGTTTTCTATTAGTATTCATATTTCGAAGGGGAAAAAAGGTTCCTATGTTGATGTTTGTGCCAACTTTTGGGGTATACCATTACTTTTACAATCATCGCCTACTTCTATATGAGAGTGCTTTTGGATGAGTCAGTGACTTTGATCTCAGCACATTTTATGTAATTGAATTATTTTAATGGACTAGAATATGGACTCTGTATGTGTGTGTGTGCTGTCTTCCAACACGTTAGTACACTTTGTTAAGTGCTCTCAATGAGCAATTGGCAGGAGAAGAAGGTCAAATAAATCTCAGGGATTCTTTTTTTTGTCATTGAGTCACATTTGCTTGTTGCTGAAGGGTATAACAGCCCAAATTGTTTAGTAATCTTAGAGGCAAAAGAGGATTTGCCTAAATAGAGCCCATATTAACATTTTCCTTTCTGGTAAAATACAAATAGCTGCTGAGCATGGAAAAGCCAGGTTTCTTTTCCTGACTGCTAAAATCTGACCAACTGCAGATATGGAGACACTTGGGAAAGGACTTCTGCTCACTAGCTGTGTTATCTATTGCTACACAACAAATTACCAAAAATTAGTGGGGCTTAGAACAACACACATTTATTATCTCACAGTTTCTTGGGTCAGGAGTCTGGGCATGGCTTAACTGGGTCCTCTGCTTAGGATCTCACAAGGCCACAGTCAAGGCTTTGGCCAGGGCTGCAGTGTCATCTGAAGCTCAACTGGGGAAGAATCTGCTTCCAGGCTCACTTAAGTTGTTGGTAGAATTCATCTCCTTACTGTTGCAGGACTTCAGGATTTAGTTTCTTTCTGACTGTGGACTATAGGATGCTGCCAGCCCCTAGAAAGTTCCCACAGTCCCCAGAGGCCACCCTTCCTCCACTGTTTAGAAGGGGGGCAGTTTCTCACCATATGGGCTTCCCCAATGTGGTCTCAAGCCAGCCAGAGAGCAAATCTCCTTGTAGGATGAGCATTTATAATCTTTTGTAACAGAATTATGCACATAAAATCATGTACATGTTATCCCATATCACTTTGCCATATTCTTTTTCTTTTTTTAAATTTTTTTAATTTATTTTTTTAATTTCAGAATATCATGGGGGTACAACACTTTGGCCATACACATTGCCCCTGTTCTGCCCATGTCAGAGCCACAATCGTGGTCATCTCCCAAACTGCTCCCCACATCCATTCAGTAGAGTTTTTCCCATCCCTTCCACCCCCCTCCTGCCCGCCCACCCTCAGATGAATGGTATTGCCCTGTGTGATGTAAGTGTTCATCAGTTAGTACCAGTTTGATGGTGAGTACCAGTGGTGCTTGTTTTTCCAATCCTGTGACACTTTGCTTCGAAGAATGGGTTCTAGCTCCAACCAGGATAATACCAGATGTGTTAATTCACTGTTGTTCCTTATTGCTGAGTAATACTCCATGGTATACATATACCACATTTTATTGATCCACTCGTGTATTGATGGGCACCTTGGTTGTTTCCACAACTTTGCAATCGTGAATTGTGCTGCTATGAACATTCGAGAGCAGATGTCTTTATTATAAAATGTCTTTTTTTCTTTTGGATAAATACCTAGTAGTGGGATTGCTGGGTCAAATGATAATTCTACTTTTAATTCTTTGAGGTATCTCCATATTCTTTTCCATAGAGGTTGTACTAATTTGCAGTCCCACCAGCAGTGTATGAGTGTTCCTATCTGTCCACATCCCCACCAACATTTGTTATTTGGGGATTTTTTGATATGAGCCAATCTCACTGGAGTTAAGGGATATCTCATTGTGGTTTTGATTTGCATTTCCCTGATGATTAGAGAAGTTGAGCACTTTTTTATATGTTTGCTGGCCATTATTCTGTCTTCTTTGGAAAAGTTTCTGTTCATGTCCTTAGCCCATTTTTTAATAGGGTTGTTTGATTTTTTTCTTGTTGATTTTCCTAAGTTCTGTATAGATTCTGGTTATCAGCCCTTTATCAGAGGTGTAGCATGCAAATATTTTCTCCCATTCTGTAGGTTGTCTGTTCACTCTAGTGATAGTTTCTTTGGCTGTGCAGAAGCTTTTCAATTTGATCAGGTCCCATGTATTTATTTTTGTTGCTGCTGTGATTGCTTTGGGGGTCTTCTTCATAAATTCTTTGCCTAGGCCAATGTCCATAAGAGTTTTTCCAATGTTTTCTTCGAGAATTCTTATGGTTTCATGTCTTAGGTTTAGATCTGTTATCTATTGTGAGTTGATTTTTGTGAGAGGTGAGAGGCGTGGGTCCAGTTTCAGTCTTCTACATATGGCCATCCAGTTTTCCCAGCACCATTTGTTGAATAGGGAATCTTTTCCCCAGTGTATGTTTTTCTGGAATTTGTCAAAGATCAGGTGACTGTATGAGGTTGGTTTTATATTTGGGTTCTCAGTCCTGTTCCATTGGTCTACGTGTCTGTTCTTGTGCCAATACCATGCAGTTTTGGTTACTATAGCCTTGTAGTATAGTTTGAAGTCTGGTAGACAGATGCCTCCCAATTTGTTCTTTTTGCTTAAGATTGCTTTGGCTAGACGGGGTCTTCTCTGGTTCCACACGAAGCGTAGAATTATTTTTTCTAGATCGGCAAAAAACGATGTTGGTATTTTGATAGGGATTGCATTGATTCTGTAAATTAATTTAGGTAGCAAAGCCATTTTTACTATGTTGACTCTGACTATCCAAGAGCATGGTAGGGCTTTCCATCTATTTACATCCTCTGCAATTTCTTTTCTCAGTGTTTCATAGTTCTCTCTATATAGGTCTTTGACCTCCTTAGTTAGATATGTTCCTAAATATTTAATTTTCTTTGTTGCTATTGCGAAAGGTATTGCATCTTTAATTTGTTTCTCAGCTTGATTGTTACTAGCATATATGAAGGCTATGGATTTGTGTGTGTTAATTTTGTATCCTGAGACTTTGCTGAATTCATTTATCAATTCCAGTAATCTCTTGGTTGAATCTTTGGGGTTTTCTGTGTATAATATCATATCGTCTGCGAATAGTGAAAGTTTGACCTCTTCTGCCTCCATCTGGATGCCCCTGATTCCTCTGTCTTGTCTAATTGCTGTGGCTAGGACTTCCAGCACTATGTTGAAAAGAAGTGGAGATAGTGGGCACCCTTGTCTGGTGCCAGTTTTAATGGGGAATGCCTTCAATTTTTCCCCATTCAGTATGATATTGGCTGTGGGCTTATCGTATATGGCTTTAATAGTTTCTAGGAATGAGCCATCTATGCCTATATTGTTAAGAGTTCTTATCATAAAAGGATGCTGGATTTTGTCAAAAGCCTTTTCTGCATCTATTGAAAGGATCATATAATCTTTGTTCTTGCTTTTATTTATATGGTGAATTACATTTATAGATTTGCGTATGTTGAACCATCCCTGCATCTCGGGAATGAAGCCCACCTGATCGTGATGGATTATTTTTTTGATGTACATTTGAATTCGGTTTGCAAGGATTTTATTGAGAATTTTTGCATCTATATTCATAAGGGATATTGGTCTGTAGTTTTCTTTTTTTGTTGTGTCCTTTCCTGGCTTTGGTATCAAGGTGATATTGGCTTCGTAGAATGAGTTTGGGAGGCTTCCATCCTTCTGGATGTTTTCAAATAA
The DNA here is from genome assembly GCA_023783475.1 of Daubentonia madagascariensis. Classification (NCBI taxonomy): domain Eukaryota; kingdom Metazoa; phylum Chordata; class Mammalia; order Primates; family Daubentoniidae; genus Daubentonia; species Daubentonia madagascariensis. Next base: position 8,732,975 of record JAKFHU010002332.1, on the reverse strand, counting down.
TTTCTGCAGTATAGGCACCAGTTCTTCTTTGTAGGCTTGGTAGAATTCAGGTGTGAACCCATCTGGTCCGGGACTTTTTTTTGTGGGTAGATTTTTAATTACTGCTTCAATTTCGGTGCTTGATATTGGTCTGTTTAGAAATTCTGTTTCTTCCTGGTTGAGCCTAGGGAGGTAGTGTGTTTCTAAGAATTTGTCTATTTCCTCCACGTTTTCGTGTTTGTGCATAGAGATTTTTGTAGTATTCGAAGATGATGTTTTGTATTTCCATGGTATCAGTTGTGACTTCTCCTTTTTCATTTCTAATTGAGCTTATTCTGGGGGGTTTTTGGTCTTGATTTTATCTGCCGTTTTGGGGATCCCCGGTTAGGGGGGGTGGCTTCCTTTTCCACCTAAGATGATGGGGTACGGTTTGGGACCCTTGGGGATGTGGGAATTGGGCGAATTTCCTCTCAGGACTCTGCGGTGGCCACAGTTTGGAAATGGGCCCCTACTTGATGGGAAACCTTCACCTTGAAAACCCCTGACCCAATCCAAAGGGGGGGGGGGGCCAAAGGGGGGGGGGGGGGAAGAGGGGATTCTTAGGGTCAAACCGGGGGGGGCAAAAGGACATGGGGGTCTATTGGGGATTGGGAGGGGGGGGGGGGGCCGGGGTGGGCGGGGGAAAAAGGCCATGATTAGGGAAGAAGGATCGGGGTTGGGGGGGAAGGGGGGGAAGATTGGCCCAAATTCTATACCCCCGGTTTTACCTGGGGGGGGGGGGGGGGGGGAACGGCGGCCGGCGGGGGTGGGCCCCCGGCTAAGGGGGGGGGGCGGAGGGGGGGTCCAAAAGGGAAAGGGGCGGGGGGCCCGGGGGGGGCCCGGGGGGGGGGGCAAAAGGGGGAGGAAACCCCGGGGATTCCCCTCACCACAATAGTGTCCTCCTCACTAGGCAAAGGGGAGAGCCATAAGGGGGGGGCACCGGGAGGGGGGGGGGGGCCAGCCCGGGAAAGGTACCCAGCCTCCCGGGGGCGGAAGGGGGGGGGGGGGAAGGGGGGGGGGCCGAAACAACAGAGGGGGGGGGTGGGGCCATTCCCAGCCGTTGCCGGGGGGGGATCAAGCCAGGACCATTGAGGGAAAAGGGGATATGGGGGAAGGCGGATTGGGGGGGGGGGGGGGGGGCGGGGTTCCGGGCGGGGGGGGGGGGAGGGGGGGGGCGGGGGGGGGGGGGGGGGAAGGGGGGACTGGGGGGGGGAGGGGCCTGGGGGTAAAAGCGGGCTGGCGGGCAAAACCGGGGGAGGGGAAATGCTCGGAAGGGGCAACGGGAAAGGTATCCCCCAGGAAAACGGTGGGGGCGGAAGGCGGGGGGACCGGGGGGGGGGGGGGGGGAGGAAGGGGGAGGGGATGGCCAAAGGCCCCCGGCCCCCTAAAACCCCGGGCCGGGCCCCAAAGGCCCTAGGGGAATCGGCAGGCCGCCCCCAAGGCCCCAAAGGCTTTTTATTTTCACCGGGGTTTTAAAAACGCCCCCAAAAAAAAAAAGGGGGAAAGCAAGTTCCCAAAACCCCCAAAACCCAAGGGGGGACAAAAGCCCCCCCCAAAAAAAGGGGGGTTGCAAAAGGGGGGGGCCTTTCCCCGTTGAAGGGGGGGGGGGGGGGGGGCCCCCCCCAAATTTTCGGGGGGGGGCCCCCCAAAAAACCTTCCCCTTTTCCATTGGGCCCCCCAACCCGGGGCGGGGGTTTGGGGAAAAAAAACACCGGGGGGGGCCTGGCCAAAAAAAAACCCCCCGGGTTTTTTCCCCAAAAAAGGGGGAAAACCCCCCCACCCCGGATTTTTTTAAAAAACCGGAGAGGGGAAGAAACCCCCCACGGAGGGCCTGTCATGGAAAAACGGGAAAACGTAACCAAAAAAAAAGGGAAGAAAAGGACCCCCCCCTTCCACCCCTTTTCCTCCACCCGGGGGATGACTCTTTTTTTCCTCCCCTGAGCCAACGAAGTCCCTTTATGCCCCTTTCTTTAATCAAGAGTCACTTTTCTCTCACCTTTCATAGAAAGAATCCTTAGGATACACTCTCCATGCTTCAGTGTCTGCATCTGTAAACCTCGTAGGGTTATTGAGATGAGCATAAAGCTACTAGCATTGAATAACTGCTGTTATCATCATGACCGTTTGCAAAGACCTGTAGGCCAAGACTCTGTTAGGGAGTTCATGTGCAAACAGAGACTGTCTTTAACATTATGCAAGGTTGACCAGTAGCCCTTGATTAATGGAATCCAAACCTGGATTGTAGGAAAAGCTTCCTAACCAAGGGTTGAGAAATATTAAAATAAGTCACTGAATGGGTCCTTCAGCATATGCTTCCCCAGAGAACTTTGTTGGCCAGGCTGGTTCACCACCTGTCCAGGCTGGAATATGGAATATTCTTTCATAGATGCAGGAGGGCATCCTTGGGGACTTCACTGAGTGGGGGCCTCTTTTCTCCCCTCCCACCCCCTGGGCCTTCTCCCTTCCTTTCTTGACAAGGTGTTCCTTTAAGAGGGAATCTGTTACATAGCAGGGTCTTTCTCAATATCCACAGATGGCACTCTGGGGGCCATCTCAGAGGGAACAAAGAATGTTTTCATGGCTTATATGGGGCACTGCTAGGGCTTAAGTTCCCAGAAAAGATTGAACCATATATTAATACATTGCAATTCTATCAGGTAATTAGAGCAGGTTCCCTCTACTCAGCCGGTTTGGAGAATGTTCCTCCTAGAAGAGCAGAAACTCCATTCTGGGTATCTCACAGGTCTTAAGATGACTCTATTATTCTGAGTTGTTTATTTTGCTACACGAATTCACATGAATTCTTGCTTTGTCCTAGAATGCGCAAAACCATGGCTGCTGCTCCCTTCCCAGGTGAGACAGCAACCAGCAGTGTGTAGAGATACAACTGAACACCTTGTTCCCCTCCAGACTTTATGCAGAAAATAAGAGGAAAGGAAGATCATACCCATTGGTTTTTGCCAAGTCTTATTACATCTTGGCTGACAAATCAATTACTCCTTTGTCTTCAAAAATGCCCAAATATTTTAAGTCTCATTTGTTTGCACTATAAAGGATATTTCTACAAGCAGAAGCAGCTGACTAATTCTTACTAGATTTCCCCCAAAGGCTACCACGTACAACAGAAAGATAGTGGGTTCAGTCTGAAATTGGTCCTGGAAATTATATAGCTCACCTGCAAGACTGTAAAATCTTGGAAGTGTGTGCCTTATTTATATCCCAGATTTGTGACCTGATGTATAGAAAGTGATCAACAAATGATTCATGAGTCATTGTGTGACTCTTATATGCTGGTAATGGGAGAAAATTCATATTTCATTTGGGCTACCCAATGTTAGCCTCTGTCCCCCCAAAATTCACATCTACTCAGAACCTCAGAGTGTGACTTCATTTGGAAACAGGTTATTTGCTGATGCAATTAAGATTAGCTCATACTTCATTAGAGTAGGTCCTAATCCAATCACTGGTGTTCTTATAGGAAGAGACACAGAGACACACAGACAGAAGACAGACATGTGACAAAGGAGAGAGAGCAGTGATGCTTCCACAAGCCAAGGAATGCCAAGAATTGCAGGCAGCCCCCAGATACCAGAAGAGAATCATGGAACAGATTTTCTCTCTGAGCCCCAAGATGCAACCAAACCTGTTGACACCTTGAGTTTGGACTTCTAGCTTCCAGAACTGGGAGAGAATGAATTTCCCTTCTCTTAAGCCACCCAGTTTATTGTATTTTGTTATGGTAACCCTAGGAAACCAATACAGCCTCCAAGTAGATTTGTTTTCTCATGATGAGACTCTTTTGGAGTTTAGAGGTGGGAGTAAATTAGAAGAATAGCACTGCAACTTGTTTTCCAGATGAAATCTTATATGGAACCCCAATCTATAAAACAGGTAAGAATAGAGATTCGTGGAGTAAAGTGGGCCGGAATTAACCAGAGTCTTGCTCTCTTGGCTTCCTTGGCATTTCCTGCTGTGGTCCCCGAGGCATCTCCGAGGAATCCCAGGTCTCTTTGCAAAGAGAGACTAAGGATTGTGTGTCTAGCCTACTCTTCGTTGGACTGATGGGAATGCCCAGGCTAGAAACAGGAAGTTGCTTTACCAGATCCATCCACCCGGGTCTGAGCTTGGGTGCCTCTTTCCTGTAGAAGTGTACCCAGGACATAGGGTGAGCGTGATAACCTCAAATGCCCATCAGGGCCAGGAAGACGAGGCAAATGAGTGAAGCAGACAGGGAGAGGGGCCAGAGAACTATAGAGAGCCTGCCCGTCTGTCTGATGGCTGCTGTGTGGGGAAGTGAGCTCAGGGAGGCAGATCTTCTGATTTTTTTTCAAGAGAAGCCATAAAACCATATTTCACTTAAAACAGCCCCCTTTAAAAATATTGACAACTAAATAAACTTTTTAAGGCATTGCATGATAATTAAGAAAAAGAAAAGAACCTGAGGGTTTTCTCAGACCTTGTCTATTGGCTGAGACATGACATGAGGCAAAAACTTCCAGCTCCTTTGGGTCAATGGCTGCGGCCTCTCTTGTATCTGTCTGTTCTCACTAATCCTTGTACCGTTCTGAGACACAGTCAGCTGTTAGTTGGTGTGCAGGGGAGGTGTGGGGGGAATGTCAGGGCAGAGATTTTCAACCAAAATATTTATTTTATTTGACAAACACTTATGAACTACTTACCGTGTACCAGCCCTGGGCTAAGCACAAATATTAGCTCATTTCACTCTCATCAATAGCCCCACAGGGAGATAATATTATTGATCCCCTATTACAGATGAGTCAATTGAGGCCAGAGAGGTTGCCTGACTTGCCCAAGGTCATGCAGTTAATAAACGATGCAGCCAGGTCTCAAACCTAGGATGTCTGGATCTGGGGCGGGCGTCTATGCTCAAAACCTCTGCTCCAATTGCCTTGGAAAACAAAGCAGAAAAAGCAACCTTTGCTTTCTCTTTAACGTAGCGTTGTCCTCAAAATGGAAGAATTGAAAAAGAGAATGGAAATCAGCCAGACTGTTGTGAGTCTGATCGTCATTAAAGCTTTCTCTGCATTCATTATGGAAAGCACCCCGGCTCCCGCGAAGGCCCCGTCCGCATGTGTTCTGGATCGTGGCTCGATTAACGCAGGGGGGGAGATGGCTGCTCAACCCGAAAAACACAGAGAGATGAGGTGCAGTATTAGTCTCCCTATAAAAGATAATTAGACCCAGAGAGATGATTTTAAAGGCTGCCTTTTAAGCAGACACAGCTGAATGCATTTCCAGTCATCAAAAGTGTTCTCCGTAATCTGAGCATCAAAGTACAGGAGAGGGCAGGAGACGAAAGAAGCCCGCATCTTTCTGTTTCATCAAGAGAGCCCCGAGCTCATGGAGCTCTGTGTAGTGAAAGGATCAGATGCTTACACCTGTTCTCTTTGACACAGATGGCGTGGTCAAAATTGCTGAAACTCTACCAGCATATTTGAGCACGCTCTGGACCCTGCTAGCCCCGTTGGTGTTACTGTAATAGATGGATAGTGGGCAACAACTCTGGGTTTTTCCAAGTGCAAATGAAGTTTCTGCAGCGGCATCAGGAAGGCAGCCAGGGTCTCCAAAAATGAATGGCCCCTTTGTGGTTGAAGGCTGGTCATGGACTCTGAGATCAAGTCACTGCTTTTCTGTGTTGGAGATTTTTGGTGGAAATGAGGAAGCCAATGGGCCAAGGGTTTTCACACATGGTAGGGAGAGAGGGGTTCAGTTCTCTTTAGAGGCTGGGGCTGTGGCAACCCTGGGAGGAAAAGCCTGGTGGAAATGTGTGGGTGGAGTCGGCTGAGCTGGGTTTCAGCTGCGTGTTTGACTTTGTCTGCCATGGAGTTGGGCCCTCTGGAAGGTGAGCTGTAAACACAGACGCCCTGGAGCAGCCAGAGAAGGCCCAGGAAAGTCTTATGAGGAAGGGACCCCGGCCCACATTTCTGCTTCCCAAATTTGGACTGAAGGAAGATTGCAGAGTATATATTCAGCTGGTCCAGGGATAAAAATTACCTCGCATGTGTGCTGTCCCTTCTTGTCCTGCCCTCATGGCTGATGCGGCTAATTACTCACAAGGGGCTTTCCTGCAATGTGGTGGCTACTACCTGTGAATGGACTTGGCATGATGCCCTTCCCCGGACCTCACCCATCTCCTCTTCCCGACTTGCGCCACGTTGGAGGGAAGCAGCATAACACGTTAGTTAGGGTTCTGGTGTCAGGCTGCTGGGGTTTGAATCCTAGCTCCACCTCCTACTCTTGTTGCTTATCCATACCAAGCCTCAGTTTCCTCTCCTGTGAAATGGGGATGGCATCAGCATCTACTTCATAGGATTGTGTTGCTGGTGGTGGCGGAGTGCGCCTGTGTGCCTGTGCACATGCAAATATAATTTATTAGCACAATGCCTGGCTAGATGCTCCATAGACAAGATCTCTTTCTTCTCCTGATAAGGGGTCCCCCAGGTGGGTTTGGGGGCTGGGTTTGGTGTTGGCTGGGAGGTGGAAGTATGAGGGGGGAATAGGATTGGAGAGAGCTGGGGCAGTCAGGGGGGTAGACCCTGCAGGGCCTTGAGGTCATGGTAGGAACTTTTGTCTTTTTCTTAAGAGCAAATGGTGCAGGACATGCACAGATTTGGATCCTCAAACTTTGCGAAACTCCCTCCATCACAGGGCTTTTGTTCAAGCTTGTCCCTTTTGCTAGAATGCTCTTTTTCTGACTTCTGTCCCAAACCCATCCTGTATCTAGTTAACCCCTGAAGGTCTTTCAGATTGCCCTCAACCATCAACCCTCAACCTCATGGCACTCCTCATAGCTTGTAAATCACATTTATTTGTGTGGTTATATGAGCAGTCTGATCTCCTCTGCTAGACTGTAACCTCCCTGAGGTCAGGGGCTTTGTCTGCTTTGCTCACCATTATCTCCCTGGAGCCTAGCCCCTTGCCTGGCACACAGTGGATGCCCAACATGTCATTTATTGCCTAAATGAGGGGACATAGGTCAGAGTTGTGCTCTAGAAATGTTGCTCTGGTCACATGGCAGGAAGGACACTGGGCCACAGTGGAAGCAGGGAGACCAGTGAGGAGGCCAACCCCAGAAACCAACTGAAAAGTCAAGGTGACCTTGAACCTTCTAAGATGGTGACAATAGTATGGAGGGAAGTGAATGATGTCAAGAGCTAGGAGAGAAACTTTGTCTTAACAAATTACTGGCAGGTAATTCATTCCTGTTTTCCTTTTTGCACTTCACATCTGCCTTCTTGCTTAATAGAACATCTCAAAGGCGAAGAAGGACAAGAGAAGTAAAACATAAACTATTTTGCAGACTAAGATGGGGGGGAAGTCTTATAATCCCCCTGCTAATCAGAAGAGGGCAGAGCCCACCTGACAAACCCCTTTCCTCTGGTCCCCCAACACAGGCCGTGTGTCACCAGCCTTTGAAATCCACACCTTGCTCTGCCAACTTGCAGCTGAAAATGCCCAGTAGGAGTATCTTACGAGCTCAGTAAATTAACTGCCGAGTTGGGAGGAACAGGCTTATTGAAGTCGTCAAAGCTGAAAGCATGTTTGAACTGTGATGTGTCCTGCCGAGCATTTTATGAATATGCAGAATCAAACAGGAACTAGTAGAAGCCAGAGGGAACAGGCAGAAAGCCTCTCTGTAAAATCCCAGCCAATGAAGGCACACATTTCAACTCATTAAAACACACAACAGGCTGTTATTGACACTCTCAAAAAGAGCTTTCTACTGAGTAGTATCCCAGGGGGATTTTTTTCTTCTTTGTAGAAAGTTTTCCAGGGGCAACACCAAATGTCCTAAGGCAGGCGGTTGTCTCAAAGGGCTGGACGGCAGTGAAGGGCAGCCTTCCTGCAGGTGACAAATTGGATCTGCAATCTGGGCTTTCAAAAGACACTTTCCTCCTTTCCCAGTTATCCGTCTAATCGCCCAGATTCATTTACACTTTTCAGCTTGATGGTCTTCACTTGACAGTGTGGCCCATATGCTTGCTGCTTTTGATGGAAATGGCTCTGCTTGAATTGCCTTATTTAGTTTTAATTCCCTAATTTTAGGTTTGGCTCTGGGTTTTTTAACCACTTGTGAAAGTGAATGACTCCCTCTCCTTTCCCGTGCCTTAGTGGAACGCTCCCTCTCCTGCCCCAAGGCCTGAAGTTCCTGCATGGGGTCATCTTGAAGATTTCTCAGCAAAAAGCTGGTATTGGGCAGACCTCGATTGCAAGTTACTTAGGTGGGAGACTCCTCCCGGGCACACTTTCTCACCTGGGGTGGCACCAGATGCTGTCATTTCCCTTACTTGATGTTCAAGTCTTCTCTTCTTCCTTGGTTTCCTTGGGTATCTGAATCTTTCTTATTTGACATCAAAGTCCACAGGAAACTTCTATTTCCACCCCCCTTTCTAAATAGAAACCACTTAAGGAAAAGTCGAAAAAGGTAGCTACAATCGGAGAAATAAATTCTACTTCTTTGTATTGTCCAAATGCTAGCTAATTAGACCCAAGACTGCCTTTATCACTGTCTTCATTCATGCCTGTCTCTTGTGGCAATTTGCAAACACGGCACCGATTGAATCATCATGTCTCCTGAGGTCCGTGCTCTTTGTCACGTGACTTTGCAGTGCCCTCCCACCCTGACTCTGGATGGCCCCTGACTTGACTCAGCCGGGGGGATGTTAGAAGCATGACACAAGTACAGGAGTGAAAGTACTTCATGCCTGGGCCTATCTGGTCTTGCTCTCTGCCATTTCCATGAGAAGGACATTCCCAGGTTAGCCCACAGGTCCCGGGGGGAGGATGAGAGACACTTGGAGTAAACTGAGTTGCTTGGTTATCCCAGGTGAGGCCAGCTGGCATCTAGCAGAGACCAGAGACGAACTGCCCAGCCAAGGAGTCCCATGAGCTAAAATAACAACCTATTGTTTGAAGACACTGAGCTTTGGGGCAGTTTGTTATGCAGCATTATTTTAGCAATAGACAACTGTTATATCCTGAGAATGTGACTATGAATTGATGAGGGTGCTGCATCGTGCATCCTATTGCAGGAAATATAGATTAAACAGTTGGATGTGTTGGGAAGAGGCTAAGGCTGCATTGACGAGGGTGTTTCAGCTGAGCTAGTTTCTCCAGGAGACATGCTTGAAAGCTTTTGACCAAGAAAGAAAACTCAGAAATTTAACCTCTGGAAGCTGAGGCAGATGGTCTTAATTTTAGCTTTTCCCCCTAAATTCTTTTGGTAGGATAAGGTCTGATTGGTGATAAATATCTCTAAGAGAGTCAGCACACTGCCTGCCTGTGGCTCATCTGGCAACAGAATCTAACAAGCTGATTCTGGTTTGAAAAACAGGACGGGCTCTTTGTGTGTGTCTTTGGAGGCTGTGTTCAAGAACAAAACTCACTGGCATTTGAGGTTTGCTGCCTGGCCAAGCCTTGTAATAGCTAAATCTCTTGTAAGAGTTCACCTTTTTAGTGACACCTATATTTTTTGCAGTAGGAATGTTAACTATGTCTCTGTGAAAAATCCATTTCCTATTACTTGATTTATAATTGTAAGTTTGAAATCTGAAAAGAAATTTTATTTTATTTTTTTAAAATATAAAATGAATTTTCAGAACTAACTCAGGATCTACATATATATATATACACACATTTTATATATATGTAAAATAAAATAAATTTATTGGAGGGATTGGATTTATTTAGGTTGGTCTCCCTCACCCTTAACATAAAGGTGAAGGAATGGTTGATTCCAAGTAGTGGTTAGGGAGTATTTGTTCTCTGCCCAGAATCCGTACATTCCTTCTCTGGTAAGTGTGTCCTATAATAATTTTCCTCTCTCTCACTTTTGGTCCAGGTGCTTCTGGTGGCGTTCACTCCATCAGTGTCCCCTGGCCCTCCCGTTCACAGGTGGGCATGTGGCCCAGGCCTGGCCAATCAGATTCTCACATTCTTCAAGCAAGTATTGTCACAGGACCCAAGCCAAGCCAATCAGGTCACTGTGACCCAATTCTGGGACTTGGGCTTGAAGGATCAGAAGAGAGACACCCTCTCTCTTTCCTGTCAAATTTGGAGCTCCAAGAATGTAAGCCTGATTTTTAGAGGTGCCATCTTGTCACTGGAGGATATGGTCTACATGCAAATGCAGCCAGCACAGGGGACTGCAGAGATAAGAGATGGGGGAGACGTGGTCCTGATGACATCGTTTGAGCTCCTGGATCCAGTCATACCTGAAGCTACAACCACCCCTGAGCTTTACATTCTCATGAGCTAATTTCTTCCTTTTGCCTTTGAGTTGGGATTTCTTTTACCAGCTGCCAAAAGGTCCTAATTAATAAACGGTGTTGGGAGAACTCAGCTTCTTTTTAAAAATGAAATAAGAATCTTCTTGGAAGTTGAAAAAAGATGGAAGAGGGAATTGGAGACTATTTTTAAAGAGAAGGAAACAGATATCATGTAGGCGAAGGGGGGAGGCGGGAGCTGGCGGGAGTGAAAGAGGCCACGGTCTGAGTATTTGAGTTGAAAGTGCTGTTTTCCTTGACAAAATGGACGATTTAGTTTTTGATAATGGGAATTTTGCCACTACTTGTGCCTCCCGTTTTTGCTTTGACTGCCAGGAAGCTCTCTTGTATTCAGAAAGCCACGTGTGCTCTTTGTGTCCAGCACATTGAGTTCTCTCCATTCAGCTCAGTTTGATGAACATTTATTGAGCACCCATTTTATGCCAGACACTGTCAGAGGCACTGGAAATACATAGATGTTTCCCTAGAGGAAAGCAGTATGTACACATATAACTAAAACACAATGTATTAAATTGCCACCTATTTCCTAATTTTCTGGTTCCATCTCCTTATTATTTATGAATGTATCATTATTTTATTGAATGTAATTTAGTTCTAGGGTACAACAAATCCTCTCTAAGGTGAGGTGAAGCAAAAACAAATACATGTAAAGAGATATATTTAAAGTTCCAGATGTCTCCAAAGCTTTAGTCTTAGCTTGGGTTTCCGCAAAAGCAACCCCCAAGACAAGGATGTGGGCAGGTTGTTTACCTGGGGGAGATGATGCAGTGAATCACAGTAAAGAAGTTGGGGGGGTGAGACAGGGAAGGCAGATAAGCCAGGAAAGGTGCATCCAGCAGGTTCCTGCTGTGCGAAATGGGCTCAGCCCCACTGAGGACCCTTGGAGAAACCGTGTGGAACACGCCTCCTAGAGTTGTCCAGACTAGAAAGCTGGAGTATAGATTGAGCTTCATTGGTTGAGGTTTACCCCCAAGATGTGAAATCCCCAGCACTTCTGGCTGCTCTGTGAGTGCCGAGCAAGCCCCTTGACTTGGAGAAAACCTTTAGGTAGGAAAGCAGACAGATGTGGGTACCCGAGGTAGGAAGCCATTTGGGGGCATGAAGAATGTTTGCTTCAGTGATGGGCGAACTCATTAGTAGGCTGAGGGTATGTGGGATTGGACTCAGGCTACAACATCCTAGGTAGTGAAGTTTGGCTTATTTATGGCTTTCAAAGGAGATTATAAAGGCCATTAAGCCGAATCAACTGCCACTATATTTTATAAAAAAGCCTGCAGACGAACATTTTAAACTAGACTCCTCAGTTGAGGAAGACACAAACAGTAATGCTTTCTGAAATCTGTCACATAATAATGATCAATAAATGTTTGGATGAATGCATTTGTTACCATATTTCTTGATTTCAGGACACTGCTGATTACAAGACAAACCATTGATTTGATAGCAGCTCTTTTTGGGAAAAAAATTGAGCACATATGTACATGGAGGGAATAAAAACTCAGTGGAAATCAAGCAGAGGGGAGAGGGGAAGAGGGGATGGGTGAAAACCTACCCAACAGGTGCAATGAAAACTACCTGGGTGACGGGCACACTTTTAACCCTGACTCAAGCATTACAAAAGCGATCCATGTAACCAAAAACATTTGTACCCCCGTAATATTTTGAAATAAAAAAAATTTAAAAATGACATTAAATATACACATCGATGACATGAGACATCCCAATTTCTGAAGAGTTCAAATGTGAAGGAAAAAATGCATCTTGGAAAAAAGAAAATAGAGTCTATTCAGTTCCACAGTATTGAATACCTACCAAGTGCAAAGCTCCAGTCTTCACCCTGATGTGGTCTCTCCACTAAACTTACTCAAAACACATTTATTTTTCATTTTTTATAACATCTTTATTGGTAAATAATTCACATACTATACAAGTCACCCATTTACACCATTCAATGGTTTTTAATATATTCACAGAATTGTGCAGCCATCACCACAATCAATTTTAGAACATTTCCATCACCCCAACAGAAAACCCCCGTACCCATTAGCAGTCATCCCTCGTTCTCGCCTTACGCCAGCCCGTTACACACTCGTTTACGTTCTGTCTGCAGAGATTTGCCTATTCTGGACATTTCATATAAATGGAATTAGGCAATAAAAGCAAACTTTTTTTGAGCACGTACTTTCTATACTAGGCGCAACACTAACCATTTGGGGAGTATTATCTCTCATTTGATCCTTCCACGGCCTGTCAAGTGGAGACTCACCACACCCACACACAAGGTGAGAAAACTGAGGTGGCTTCTCCAAGTTCACACAGCTACTACGTGGTGGAACTTGAATTTGTTGCCAGGCAGTCTGCTCCAAAACATTCTTAACCTATACTGCCTACCGCTGAGGAAAGGTAAAAATTTGGATGATCCCGAGTCATGTTTCATACTCTCCCCATGCCAGGCGGTCAGTTGGGGTGCTCCTCCATGGTGGGGCAGCCTCTGTGTGTGAAAGCTGATGCTTTAAGGTTGTTCTCTTCAATAGAGAGGGCCTCCAGGGATTGGAGCTCACACCATGGTGGAGAGGTTGCTTTGTGTCCAGAGAACTCGTGTTCTGCCAATGCTGGAGCTGTTGGCCTCTTAAGCAAGGTATTCCCTAGATCTTCTGTTTCCTCATGAGTACAAACAAAACTTTGGACCAGCTCACTTCTAAGGTCTCTTTCATCTCAGGCCATCTTTGACTATTTTCATCTCTATTTTGCTCTCTGGAGAAGTCTGTGCTTAAATTAGCAGCAATTCCAGTATAAAAATACCTCTACTGAAGAAGCCGGATTTGTTTTAGGTTAGAGTTTCTCAAAGTGAATTTTGATAAATACTAATTCCGTGATTTGATATTATGGATGTTAAGGTATCTTTTTTAAAAAGGGAAAATTAAAAGAAAAGCAAAAGAGGGTCATGGTCCCATGAGTTTGAGAAACATTGAGTTAAGCAAAGTTGTGTGGGTGTCTTTATTGCAGGACTTCTCAGAGCCTTTCATGTCCCATAATCTTTACCACAATGACTTCCTCACTGTAGGAGACTCACTTTGGGATGTCCGCTACAGTGAGGATGCCCAGCATTCTTTGCTAGGAATTGCCCCTCTTTCTTAGACATAAGCTGGTGGCAGAAGCAAAGTCACCCTGCTCTCATGGCTTCAGACAGTGATTGCCTGAATCAAACTGGGACAATTACAATACACCATTCTCACGCACTAATGAGTCCTTTCTCTTGGAATCAGTACTTGGACCCTAGGACAAGAAGAGTTAGTCTCCCCCCGCAATATGCAAAATTCAAGAGCTCTTAGTACGTGCTTAGGATGTTCCAAGATGAGAATTGAGGATACAGCATTTCCCAAGCTTTTCATACTACCCTTTTATGGAGTCACATCTTTAGTCTATTTGGACTGCATTCTCATGAAAGTTCAGGACACTCATTCAGAGTATATTTTTCTCAAGAAATGAGAATTTCAAATACAGGCAATTGCTGGCATTGGTTCAATGGTTTCAACATTGTTGTGGCTGATATGTCTATAATTCTCTTGGTCTTTTCCTCATGGTCACAAAGAAGCTGCTGCCTCTCCAGCCATCCTTTCTACATTCAAAACTGGCTGATGGAAGAAAGAGCCTTTCCAGCTGTATCTATAACCTTTTATCAGGAAAGCTAAAACTTATCCAGACCCCAGAAATCCTTGCAGCTGTGTTCCTTTATGTCTCAATAGCCATGTCACAATAATTGTGTCCCATGAGATTCTTAGCTGCTAAGGAGGTTGGGAAATTTAGAAGTAGGATTGTTGTGATTGGCTTAAACCAATCTTGACCCATTGCTTGAGGCTGGACACAGCCAGACCTGAATTCAGGTTCTGTTATCACAGAAAAAGGGAGTGGGCAATGGGTAGTCAAATCACAAAGCTGCCATATCTGTGGAAATTCTGTACTTAGGTAGACATTTATCAGCTTCTAGACGTTTCTTGGAGCTCAGAGAAATATCCAGCTGTCAATAGCCTTTCTCTTAGCTGGTTATCCTTGATTACTCTAGTTTCTCTCTTAAAGCAAATATATGGTGTATAAGAATTATGGCATCAGGCAGAATGTAAACATTGATGGTAACTGATCATTTTTATTCCTGATTAATACTTGAATTCCCTTTCCCTTTGGCCTGGCTCTGAAGGATTCTAATGTTATTCATGATGCTAGTCAGTGTTCCAGTCTTTTCCTTCTTACAGCTGTATTTACATGTTTTTTATGTACATGTATGTCCTTTAGTGGGTTCTTATACATATTTACTTGGTGTGCATTTGTTCCGCCACAGAGAGGAAACTCCTTACTCTGTGGCACTTTACAAATACAGCCATGTGTATAATGATGTTTCCATGAATGATGAGTTGTACATGCAACAGTGGTCCCATAGTATTAATATTATAATTCTGGAGCTGAAAAATTCCTATCACCTAATACTTAGTTTACTATACTTTTTATTGTTAATTTAGAGTGTACTCTTTTATTTGTATATAAAAAAATTAACTGTAAAACAGCCTCAGGCAGGTCCTTCAGGAGGTGTTCCAGAAGAAGGCATTGTTATCATAGGAGATGACAGCTCCATGCGTGTTATTGTCCCTGAAGGCTTCCAGTGGGATGGGATGTGATATGGAGGTGGAAGACAGTGATATTGATGATCCTGACCCTCTGTTGGCCTAGAACTAGATGTGGGTTTGTGTCTTAGTTTTTAACAAAAAACATTGAAAAATAAAAAAAATAGAAATTTTAAAAACAGAAAAACTTACAGAATAGGGATACAAAGAAGGATGTATTTTAAGCTGTTATTATAAAAGAGTCAAAAACTTAGAAAAATTAAAAAGTTTATAAAGTAAAGTTACAGTAAGCTAAGGTTAACTTATTATTGAAGAAAGAAAATTTTTAAAAATAAATTCAGTGTAGCCTAAGTGTACAGTGCACAGTAATGTCCTAGGCCTTCCCATGCACTCGCCACTCACTCACTGACTCACCCAGAACAACTTCCAGTCCTGCAAACTCTATTCATGGGAAGCGCCCTATACAGGTATACCATTTTTTAAATCTTTTATACTGTATTTTTACTGCATCTTTTCTATGTTTAGATATATAAATACTTACCATTGTGTTACAATTGCCTTCCATGTCCAGTAGATGCCTGTGCATGCTGTGATGCCTAAGCTAGAGGTCTGTAGCTTAGGAGTGATAGGCTATACCATATAGCCTAGGTGTGTAGTAGGCTACACACCATCTAGGTTTGTGCAAGTACACTCTATGGTGTTCCCACAACAATGAAATCTCCTAACAATGCATTTCTTAGAACTTATCCCCATTGTTGAGTGATGCATGACTATATGAACCCATTTAATCTTCATAAGGATAATAGTAGTACCCCATGAGGTAGGTACTATTATTAGTACCATTTTTTTGGACGAGAAAACTGAAGCACAGAGAGGTTAAATATCGTGTAAGTCAGTAAATAATAGAGTCATATTTGAACCACAGCAGCCTGGCTCTGGTCATTTTAACCTGACTGTAGGGACCTCTGTAGTAATGTCCAATGCTGGGAGGCCATTCAGTACCTTTTGCTATGAACTATCTTTCCATCAAATATGGGTTATAGCAGGAGCATCTGTGTTTCAGTGTGACCTGTGTGGTCTCCTGACTCCAGTTAGGCAAATCATGGTACCCCACCTTCCAGAATCAATGACTACCTTCCCCTGGAATCTTTACTTGCAATCAAAAGGAGGGGAGTCTGTCAGTCTCATGTCCCAAAATATGGAACTCAAGAACTGCTAGTGGCTATGCTGATTGGAGACAGGAAGAAAGAGAAGGGATTGTTTTAGTCCTTGACCTCTGTGGATCATTCCAGGAACCTTATGACAATGCTGTGTGTTTTTCTTCCTCTACTTCACTTGGGATTCTGTTAACTGCAAGCCAAGTTCTTATGTTGTGTGTATCAGTTATTTATTGCCAGTACAATGCTGCATAACAAACAATCACAAAACTCAGCTGCATACAATAATACACACTTATTTAGCTCACGAGTCTGCAGGGTTCAGTGTTGGCTGACCTCAGCCAGGCTGGCTCATGCTCTGTGGTTGGCTGTGAGTTGGGTCAGCAGCTGTGCTGAACTTGGCTGGGCTGTCCGGGGACCAGGTGGGGATTGGCTAGCTCTGGCTAGCTTCCACTGGGGAGACTGGGTGACTGGGCAACTGCGTTCTGCTCTGTGTGACTTAAGCTCCTGTAGACTAATGTGGGTGTGTTTTCATAGGCATGGCAGAAAAGAGTTACAGACTTGCAAATGTGTTTCAAGCCTCTGCATATGTCATGCTTGCCTACATCCATCCCATTGGCCAAAGCAAGTCCCGTGCTCAAGCCCAAGGTCAGAATGCGTGGACGCTGCAGAGTCACATGAGCAGGGGTCGAGAATTGGGACTAGTTTTTCAAACCTCCTGTATTAGTCCATTGGGGCTGCTATAGCAAAAGTACCATAAACTGGCTTATAAACAACAGAAATTTATTTCTCAAAGTTCTGTAGGCTGAGAACATCAGTACATTCTACAATGGTGCACTGATGGTCTTAGATCAAAGTGCCAGCATGGCTCT
Source organism: Daubentonia madagascariensis (assembly GCA_023783475.1). Classification (NCBI taxonomy): domain Eukaryota; kingdom Metazoa; phylum Chordata; class Mammalia; order Primates; family Daubentoniidae; genus Daubentonia; species Daubentonia madagascariensis. The sequence goes on along the minus strand of JAKFHU010002332.1, from coordinate 8,716,005 downwards.
TGTGAGGGCTTCTTGGTTGGTAGGCGGTGTCTTCTAGCTGTGCATTCACATGGTAGAAGGCGCAAGGCAGCTCTCTGGGGCCTCTTTTATAAGGGCACTTATCCAATTCATGAGGGTTCCACCCTCAAGACCTAATCTTCTCCCAAAGGCCCCACCTCCTGATACTGTCACATTGGCATTTAGGCTTCAACATGTGAATTTTGGGGGACACACATTCAGACCACAGTACCTCCACAGAATAATGGTTTAGAGAAGGTTGATTTTGAACAGTCCCCTAGCTAAGAATGGTTTTCACATTTTCAAAGCGTTGTTAAAAAAAAGACGAAAAAGAAGAATTTTTGAAGGAGACCCATCTGTAGCCTGCAAAGCCCAAAATATTTGCTACCTGGCCCTTTATAGAAAATGTTTGTCAACCTCTGGTTTAGAGTATAGACTCCAGAGTCAGTTTATTTGGGCTCAAAACCCTGCTCTGCCACTCACTGGCTTGTGACCTTGGGCGAATTAATTGGCCACTCAGATTCCTCATCTATAAAATGGGGTTTCCAGTAAGACCTACCTCATAGGATTGCTGTGAGGATTAAATGAGCTATTGCAAGTCTTAGACCAATTAGGACTATGGCACATAGTAAGGACTATGTAAGTTCTACCTAGTATCACTCCACTTGGTCATTGTGCAGACTGGATAACATGAGGCAGAACTTCTGTTATGCTACATTGACTAAGGATGGGACTTGGCTCACATGCTTCCAGCTTCGAGTTTGTCTGAGCCAAGTTCAGTTTAGTCCCAGTTGCACAATGTACTGTCTTCTTAATCACACTTACAGGTGTATCTCTATATGCACAAAAACACCGTAGAGAAATGCAGGTTGGTCTCATGCCAACAGAATGGCAGGTGAATCGAGGCTTGCTCCAGCGATCCTGGCTCCAAAGTGCTGCTCAGGTGTCCCTCAGACCTTCTCAAGCTCTTCCATCCTGCTGTGATGTCGTGTGGTTTCTTAGCAAAGAAAGGAGAAGCAGCTGTTCCCAAGGTGTGTTCCAGTAAGCTGTTTTCAGCTGGCATCTGGATGAAGCTGTTGCCACTACCAAACATTGAGTCACCACGCTGCTCTGTTGGCAGGCTGAGCCCAGATGTGCAGAGAGGAAGGTATCAACTCAGGAACAAAAGTCATCCTTTGATTCTCCAAAGAGATGAGGTATTGAGAACTCTTGAATGGGTATTCCGGAGGACCACTCCCAGACCTTGTTGACCACTATTATTGGTTGGGACTTGGGCATGTGTTATCTCAAAGCCACTTAGCCTTTCTAAATTTCAGTTTTCCTTACCCGGAAAATGGGGGCAACAATGGTTCTTACCTCATACAGTTAATGGGAGGACGGTAAGAGAATATTGTAGAGCAGTGGTTGGCAAATTATTGCCTGAAGCCAACGACAGTTTTACTGTTTCTAAGTGGTTGAGAAAATCAAAAGGAAAACAATATTTCATGTCACGTGAAAGTTATATGAAATCAAATTTCAGTGTCTGTAAGTAAAATTTTATAGGAGCACAGCTATGCCCATTGCTTTGCATGTCATCTATGGCTCCTTTTACACTGCAACAGCAGAGTTGAGTGGTTAAGACAGAGACAATCTGGATTGCAAAGCCAAAGTTATTAACTGTCTGGCCCTTTGCAGAAAAATTTGCTGACCCTGATGTAAAGCAGTATTTTGGTTTGAGTTCCACTTGTCTCGAATCATAAGACAAGGATTGTACTCAAATCAAGTACTTTGGGAGGGGATCCCATGAAACACCACCAGACAGTGAGGGTGTAATTTAGGAAGGAAAGGAAGCTCGTAAAGGGTATGTTATCCAAGCGGGTCACCAGAGCTTAATTCCACTGGACAACTCTGGTAACCAGTGTGGAACACAGCCTTTGAATTATTCCATCCAAGAGGTGAGGGAGCTGGAGTATTTATCCATCATCCTTAACAGTTATTGGTTGGAAGCTGCTCTAGGGAAAGAGAATAGTACTAATTTTCTGACATTTCTGGGAACAAGTATATTGCCTTGTATGTAGTGAGGGGTTCCACAAGTATTAGATATCAATAAAAAATAATTAGACTGTCACCTTTGGAAACTGCCAAAGCGTATTGGTTGAGTCAGACTCCTTGTGGCCTTGGGCAAATGCTTAACTTCTCTGAACCGCATGAAGATGGTAGTCAAGATTAAATGAGATAATGCTTGGCACCAAATAAATATGCCATACATTTTAATTGCTATTAATACTTATTGGATTGAAATATAATCACATATTGAGTCAAATTCATAAAACTTTTATTAAAATTGTGTCTGTTTCTTTTAAAATCCCTGAGCATGTAATAAGATTCTGTAATTAAAATATTCAAGACATCTGAAAGCCAGAGAAGTCAAATATTAACGAGTTAAGGGAGGAGAACACGGGCTGATGGTGCCGTTCTGTGGGAGTGTTAACGAGGTGCTTGGACGCCTGTGTCTGGGCATGGAAATGTCCTAATAGTTAGTTCCCAAGGTCTCTGTTGGAGATCTCATTTTTATGGAAGCAATGAGGCTCAGGAAGTCCAGGACACATTGCTAAAAATCCTTTTGGTGTCCTTGAGAACCTTCAATCCAATTTATTGCAACAAACCAATGTCCTGTTGCACATGTGCCAGGCATTACGTTTGCTGGGGACACAGAGCTAACCAAGGCAAGGTCTCCATCTTCAAGGCACTCCTTGTCTGCCTGAGATGTTCTTACCCGGTACCACAAACACATCAGCCCAACTAATGCTACTGAAAGTAGAGGTGGGTGGTTAACTCTGAGTGTGAGAGTCAGCAAAGATGTCCCCAAATTGGTGACAAACGTGGGCCAGGAAGGATGAGACAGATTTTGATAGTCAGGAATGGGAAGAATGGATAGGTATTACTGGCAATGGTAGGATAAGCCAGAAAACAAAAACTTGAAAGGATGTGGAAGATGGTGCTTAGTCCATTAGGAATGGGGCTGGAGCCAGAAGGATGGGTTGGCGTCGTCTTGCAACGGCATCTCCTATTTGAATTTGAACTTTATCATATTAGCGATGGGGAGTCATCTGATGTTTGAGAGCTGGGGATGGATATGATAAATGTACTGTCGAAAATTCTTCTGACCCAGGCGTAAAGGATCTAAGTGGAGAAGAATGGAAAGCTGGAAGGAGACAGTTCCAATCAGAGGTCCAGATATGAAGCTGGGGGGAGACAAGTCTGGGAAGAAACAGAAAAGCAGGCATGAAGTGGTCTGAGTCTATTAATAATCTTTTTCCTCTGGGGGCAGAAGGGAGACACAGAAACAGGGAGTGGATGAAACGATGCATTTGCTGTATTTTCGGTTAGGGCTGCTGCGTTGTTTAAGACGTCCATCCCCCCACCCCCCTCTCTACTGGGACCTGTGTTTCTCCTTGAATACTGGTTCTTCTTTGAGGAAGGCCTGACAACTAAGTGTTTTGGTTTCATCTTTTGGGTGAATTGGTACTTATGAAGGTTATTCACACTTGAACATGTATCCAAGAGAGGTAATGGAATGGCAAAGCCAATAAATAAAAATAGTAACAAGGTGAGGAAAAGACAGAACCCCAGAGGGGTGAGGAGTCTGATTAGGAGAGAAGGATATGAGGAAATACAGCCCAAGTAACTTCTTTTTTACCTTTTTAGAAATTGAAGTAAAATTCATATCACATGAAATTAACAATTGACTACTTGAAAGTGAACAATTCAGTGGCATTTAGTATATTTACAATGTTGTGCAACTACCACCTCGATCTAGTTCCAAGACATTTTTCATCACCCTAAAAGGAAACCCCATGCCCATTTAGCATGTACCTTTCTGTCCCCCTCCCCTGGAAACCACTAGTCTGCTAGTGGATCTGCCTCTTCTGGATGCTTCATATAAATGGAATCATACAAAATGTGACCTTTTGTGTCTGGCTTCTTTCATTTAGCCTAACAAGCCTTGAAAGCATCATGCCAGGTGGCTTCTTTTATAAGGAGACAAGTATGTTCATGTTCTCATCTCAGGACATGTGCACCTGCTGTTATCTTTGCTTGGAATGCTTTTCCCTCAGATGTACACATAGCTGACTCCCTCATTCCATTTTATATCTTCGCTCAAATATCACCTCCTCAAAGAACTCTTTACAAGAGGGGTTGGAGATGAGTTGAGAGGACAAAGACCTCAAGAAGATATGCTTGGGCTTTAAGGAGAGGAGAATTCCCCAAGGTCATTGTCAGTGACAACAAACTAATGTTTTATGACTACCTTGTCTCAGCTGGTCACACCTGGTGGCTTCTCTTGCATGGGAGGAAACTCTGAGACTAGGAGACTAAAGATCTCATTGACTGGTGGCTTTTGGGAGATGGCTTAGGCTGTATTTTAAAATATAGATTTTATTATTGTTTAGGTATGGGAAGGTCAACCAGTCAGGAAATGAGTGCCCTTGAAAAGGTAGCCTGTTGTACTCACACACCCCGAGAGAAGGGGTCATGCTACGCCAGGGGTCATGGGGAAGCGCCAGGCTTGGTCAGGGGGCCGAAGGAATGAGGGGAAGACCTGGGCAAGAGCCTTTGTTGTAGTTTGCTTGGGAAAGAATGGGCAAGGCAGGGTAAGTAGGTTTAGAATCGACCAGCTTGAATAATTTCCATGGGGTCTGCGGTGTAGGGGCTGTCTCTAGTTGTCTGGTAACTGGCGCTGGGGTGGTTAAAGCAGGGGGATATTAAACTGGTCAGAACAGATACTACAGTTGATTAAGTTGCTTAGGGCTGGGGATACAGAAGGAGGTTGGGGTGTGGGCTCTGGGTTGGTCGTTTTGCAAATGAAAGGTGCACTCTTAGGGAGTTGTTTGCTATCTCTAGGAATTGATTCACCCTGGGAGGGGCAGTTTCTCCAGGCCAGCAGGGCCCCAGATGTCAAAGCATCTAAGTACAGAACGTAAAAAGACATGGTTGATATGGGCTGTTGTCTCTTGTGGCGACTGCTTCAAGCCCACCCAGAGGAGATTGGATAGGAAGGGGGGGAAACCAACACAGGGAATTAACTTCACCCAATGCTTGCTTTTCTCTTAAACACATCTCCAGCCTCCACTGTGGGCTGGTGCAGCGTCCTAGGCAGCCCCGGCCCATGGGCGGATGCTTGGTAGGGAGGAGCTCGCTTTCATGTGAGGTCTTTCCAGGGCTCCCGATATCCTGGGAGTCGTTTATTTAGTGTTTCTTCATTTAGGAGAGATTGCTCTTTCGAAAATTGCTTGGTGGTGGTGGCTGCCTTTCCTTCATGTGATTAGTCTTGCTTCTTGGAGACATTCAAGCCATTTTTTTTTCCTGTTGTACCATATGTTTTTCCTTTGAGTCTGTAGTATTTTATGCTCAAATTCTGGAACCGTGATGTGGCATTTCTCTCCTGACGATTCCTAGCAGGTGGCTTATCTCAGCAGCTGGTAATGGCAGGAGACGGCATAATAAGGAGAAATCACACAATACCAACCTCTGTGCATCTGCAGATCCCTCTTTGACTTCCCCGGGACTATTTCCTTCTTATGTTTATTGTCCTTTCAGTTCATCTCTTACATGTGTCAGTGTTGGCTGTTGCTTTGACATCGATTCAAGGAATTCTATATCTTCCCGCTCCTGGCAGAGACAATGAGACTCTCCATGGAGCAGAGGCTGTATTTAAAAGACGATAATGGAAACATGTATTGGGTCCTACTTTGTGCCAGACATTGTGCTAAGCATGTTATATGCATTAACGTATTTATTCACCCCATAAGCATTTCAGGTAAGCACGATATTACCCCCATTTTACAGACAAGAAAACTAGGGCCAAGAGATTGGCTGCAAAGATGGAGAGTGAGTTCAGCATTTGGATCCATGTCTGTTTGATTCTAATTGTATTTACCCCTTAATAATACTGTGAGTAGGAGTCCTCAGATACTTATTTCTGTATTGGTGATTCACATGCTTTTCTTCACCTAATAAAGTCCTTGGAACTTCAGACTCCTAAGAGTCACCAATGAAGTCCAAAATTGTGGGCTTGAGATGGAATCGTGAGGAAAGGAAATTTGTCTGCGGGGTCTTCCTCTAGTTTATTCAACTTTTTCTTTAGGTGTTCAGTGCCATCCTGGCCTCTCTTCCTCTTGATTCTAGGGTGAAAATAAATAAAGCTTTAAAATGTAGGCCAGGTGCTGTGGCTCATGCCTGTAATCCTTTGGGAGGCTGAGGCAGGAGGATCGCTTGAGGCCAGGAGTTCGAGACCAGCCTGAGCAAGAGCAAGACACCATCTCTACAAAAATATAGAAAAATTAGCCAGGCATGGTAGTGCACACCTGTAGTCCCAGTTACTTGGGAGGTTGAGGCAGGAGGACCGCTTGAGCCCAGGAGTTTGAGGTTGCAGGGAGCTATGATGATGCCACTGCACTCTACCCTGGGGGACAGAGCGAGACCCTGTTTCAACAACAACAACAAAATGTTGCTTTACAGGAGTATTCACATTTTAATTAAATTTGAAACTTTGGTTAAGAAAGCAAAGCTCTGAACGTGGGCTTTCAGGCATTTTCCATGAATTCATTCAACAAATGTCCACTGGACACCTCCCCTGCCCCAAATGCTGCATGAGGCACTGAGCGTACGGAGGTACTGAGGGTGTGGTCCAAGTCCGTAGGCGCTCCAGAGGTGGGAGTGAGGCAGGTGCATACACTATCGTGTAGACACAGAAATGTGAAACTGCGTTAATGGTGGAGCAATCAAGGGGCTGTGGCAACAAGGCTGGGGCTGGTAACAAGTGCTGACGGGAGTAAAAATGCTACTCTGGGAGGATGGACATTTGAGGTGAGTCTTTCAGGATGGAATGTCGGGCAAAATAAAATTAGGTATTTCCAGCGAGAGGGAAGAACACGTGTGTGATGGGACAAGACTTTTTAAATGTGCAAACACTCCCAGCTTTTCCCACATCCCTCCTCCTTCCTCGTGTCAAAAGGAGTTGAGTCTTTGCCAGTCCGGTTACCTCCAGGCTCTCTGGCATGAAAAATGGGAGAATGGGCAAAGAGGGAGACAGGACTGGAGGCGGAAGAAAAGGATTCTTGCTTGAAGCAGAAGAGAAAAGAAAAGTCAGGAGGCAACATAAGAAGTAGAGACAAAGTGGGGAGGAGAGAAGAAAAGGTAACTCTTGTGTGGAAGTTGGGGAGATTGGCGAGAGAGAGGATCCGGAGGTGGTTTGGCGTGAGAGAAATCTGAGGACAGGAGATGGTGTTTGGAGAAATCTAGCTGAGGGTTGTGACTCAGCCCTCCTTTAACATTCCCTGAGATATCCACAGAAAGAAAGCAGCTCCTTTTCAATGGCTGTGGCTGCTAGATTGTGCTTCATTATATGTGACTCCTTCTAGGGCCTGGGCCACTTGGGACCTCAGAGTGTATTTGGGTTACATGAGCAAGGACTGAAAGACATTCAGTAACATGGTTCACGGATAGGAAAGGGTTTTGGCTGTTAATGGGGGCATTTCATCATCCTGTGCATGGTAATGTTCCCCAAAACGACTGGTATTAACCACCCATCCCTTAGTCCATTCAACAAATATTTATCGACCCCTACCATGTGTCTGGTCCATTTTAGTTCAGGTGGTTCATCATCCCGCACACCGCAAGGGTGCCAACAGAAGGGAAGGAAGGATGCTCGGTTTCCAACGTAAGGAGTTACTATCAGATGACCTTGGTTTCCCCAGGGACTGGTCACCCCAAGTTTTGCCTAAACCTCACTGGAAATTCTTTATGCTTCCAGCCTCATGAGAGGCATATGTTGCCTCTGTTTAAATTAGGAAATTATATTTATTGAGCCCTTGCCATGAGCTACTATTTTCCATAAAAAAAAGAGGTTAGTTTTTGTGCTTAAAGAATTTACAGAGGAGTAGGGGCAGACACAGAATAACAGATGATTTCAATGTAATGTGGTAGACACAAGGACAAAAGCAGGCAGGGCATCCTGTGGGATGCAGAGGAGGAACACTTAGACTTGCCTGGGTGGTCATGGGAGGCTTCCTGGAGGAAGAGATGCTAGAGCTGAGTCCTAAGAGATGTGCAGAAATCATTCAGGTTAACAAACTTGGGGGGAATATCCCTGGCAACAAAACAGAAAGGGGAAAGTCATGCAAATATGAAATAGCACATGTGCCAGGGGCTCCAAGGAATTCATTGTTCACATTAATTCATTCAGCATTTATTGAGTATCTAATATAACATTAGAATGTAATGTGTGTAATATGACACTATAATGTAGATTGGGTGTACTTGGTCTTTCAAATATATAAGTATATAAATTAAAATTATTTGTAATGATATTATAAGTAATGCGTGATAATACAGTTTTTATGAAGCAAAAAGCTTATAATTTCTAATTTGTGAATGAATAATACCACGATTCATTTATCAAAATGACAAAATATGTCAACATTCCTCAGTCTTGCCAAGTCTTCCCGCCATTCCACAGGAAATATCTGAAAGGTACAGGCCCGATTTTCACACTTACAAATGGTGACCTCAGGAAAGACAATTTTCTTCTCTGGCCCTCAATTTCTTCATCTATTAAATGGAGACAAAAATGCTGCCTACCTCATTGGAGTGTGGGGTAGATTACATGAAAAGTGGGTAAAACAACTTTCACAGACACTGGTGCGTCACAGGTGCTCAGAGAGTCACGTCCATATGAAAAAACATGGGCTTCGGAATCAGACCTGGATTCCAATTCCAGACCTGCCAGCCTAGCTGCTATGTAATTTTGGACAAATTACTTAGCTCTTGTGAATCTCTGTTTCCTCATTGCTATGATGGGAATAATAAATAAATCATCTACCATATAATTGGAACTTAACAATGGCAACTACTAAGGTGGCCCTTAAAGGGCTTTAGTTTTTGTTACATTTTCTCAGAAGCTTATAGAGTGTCTTAGGATAGACAAAGCTGAGACAACAAAGAGTCCCCCGGGTGCCTAGTGACTGCAATACAAGTTTATTTCTTCTCATACCAGCCCAAGTTGGATATTTCTCTGAGTGTCCAATGACACTCTCAGGGGGTGGTTCAGGGACCCAAGGTCCTTCCACCCTGTGCCTTTGTACTGCCCTCTGGGCCTGTCATCACCACTGTCTGGTTGTATCCATTCACGAGAGCCCCTCAAAGGGCCACGCCTAACTCTCAGCAAGGAGAGGAGACATAGGCTAGCTGTGTGCCCAGGGAGAAGAAATGGGTTTTGGTGAACAGTTAGCAATCTTTGCTACATTAAATGTCTTTAAAATCGTGTTTTTTCCATATCCCTTCCATGTGTCCCCATTGTCATGAGAATGATCTTTTCCTATTCATCACAGCAAACGCTGCTTCTGCAGGGAGGAGACTGATTAGGATTTGTGCCTCCTCTTTTTGACATCCTGAGAAGAGCTTGCAGAGATATGGTAAAGGGGACGTTTAGAATTTTGGGCCTGCCCATTTGATTCAAGAGAACTGTCCTGCAAAGATCTCCTCACTTCAAGGCATGTGATGTTATTGACCAGTAAGTGCTCTGAGTCTATGAATTTCACCACTAAACGTGTGTGTATGCATGTGTAACAGGGGTTGCAAACTTGATACCTACGAGATCTGGGCAGGTGATATTAATGAGTGAAGTGGGTTGGGTGGGGACTGTGACAAAATGGGAAGTTCCTGCCCCATCAAGCAATGGGTGGCCAGTTTTGCATTGTGAGAATGTGGGCCCGATGCCAGCTTGTCTGATTTTCCAAGGGAAGTTGGAAATATAAATTTTCATGTACAATCTTCTTACTTTTAAATGTTGGCAATTAATTCAGATAAAAACAACACTGCAGGTCAAACAAGACACATCTGTGGGCTTTGTGTGGGCCCGGGAGCTGACAGTTAGTGACTTCTGAAACACGCAGTGCCAATAGGGGAATTCTGTGTTCTAACTTGCAAGGATGGCTCCAGGCTGCTAGGATGAGGTGGCTGGATGGAGGTGAGGAACATTCATTTCTTTCTCTGTTCGGGGTGTGGTTCAGCAGAGGAACCACCGGGACAACCTGATCATAAAGGGGTTCATGAAAGCAGGTGTCTGAGCCTCTTAGGACGGACATGATTTGAGTTTCTCCTCTTTTGTGCATTTCTTCTTGTTATTTAGGAAAGTAATAAGTAAGACTGAATGACTGAAGAGATTTATGGAGCAAGGGGGAGAGTCAACACCCCTTCCCCACCCCCCATTATGATCCGCAAAGAAAGGTGGGGGTTTGATTTTCTCTTTGCTTTCATGATCTGGTTTTGGGGTGGGGAGAAAGTAGCAGTCAGCTCTCTTTGGTTTTAATGGGGCCTCACAGCATGGATGCAATTTTCAAGTCCAGTTCTACTTTATTCTTGAGCTGCACATCTGGTGATTGTAGGTCGTAATTCTAGAAATATTTTTCACGTGGCACTTAGCCTTGGGGGAGGGCTACAGAGAGATGGGGGAGGGGGAGGGTTGAGTGCTTGAACCAAATGGCCTCTTTGCCTTCCTTGCTCATTCAACAGTTACAGAACGAATCCCTACAACGTGCTGGGCTTGGTGGCAGGAACTGGGGACACAACGGTGCATTCGTTAGGCCTGGTTCCTGCCCTTGGAGAGCTCCTGCTGGGTTTGGAGGAGAAGGCATCATCTGAGATACTGGCATGTGTTTTAAAAAAAACCCAAAACATATAGAGCGCAGAGAATGACTGTAAGTGAGGGTGACTTTGGGGTGGCCTGGAAGTCCCCTCTGGAGAGCTGGTATTGGAGTTGAAACCTCAATCTCAAGAGGAAGCCAGCCACTCGAACACGAGGGGAAAAGAGTCTTCCAGGGGGAAGGAACAACAAGTGCAAAGTGCCTGAGGCAGGAAAAAAATTGGCATGTGCCCGAGACAGAATAAATGGCAGCGTGGCCAGAGCATAGTAAGTAGTGGGGGAGCGGTGGGTGATGATGTTGGAAAGACAGGTGGGGGCTAGATTGTGCAGACAGAAGTAGGTCATGGTTTGGCATCTGAATTCTATTCTAAATGTGATGAGTCCCCTTTAGAGAATTATAATCAGGGAAGGGACACACTCCAACTTAGGTTTTCAAATGGTGATGCTGGCTACTGTTTGGATGAGGAGTTTGCCGGGGCTCGTGTCAGCCAATGTGGACTAACAAACCACGTCAGGAGTCAGCAGGTAAAAATAATCATTTATTTTGCTCATGTTTTGTGCTCAAGTGATTTAGGCTGGGCCCAGCTGGGCAGTTAGTTCTTCTGCTTCTGGTTGTGTTTACTCACCCATCGATTGCGGGGCAGTTTTGCTGATCTTGGCTGGGTTCTCTCACATATCTGAGTCCATGATCTGGTCCATGTGGTTGCACATCACCCAGCAGGCTGGCCTGGGCAAGTCGCATGGAAATCTGGACAGCGTTCCAAGAGAAAGTGGAGATGTGGAACATCTCTCCAGGCTTGGGCTGGTGTCACGTTTGCCCCATTGCTTTGGCCAATGCAGCTCACAAGGCCAGACCAGATTCAAAGGGTGGGTAAATAGACTTCACCCCCTGATGGGAGATGCTGCAAAGTCACATGGCAAGGGGTATGCATTCAGGGAGGGGAATAATTAACAGACATGCTTGCAAAGAATCTACTGCAGGGGTAAAAGGAGAAGCAGGGAGGCCATTCAGGAGGCTATTGGGGTTATCTTGGTGAAAGAGGCAATGGTAGCTTGGATTTAGGAGCCAGTACTTATGGTTGATAATCATCCCTTCCACCACCGCTGTTTACATTTTGTGGTTACTTCTGAAACAGTAGGTGAGAAAGGTAACTAACACCCGCAGAACATTTCCTGGGCACCTAACTCAGTGCTGGTATAGTCCTCACTGCTGTCCTTTGATGTAGGAATCCTTGTCCTCATTTTGTTCATAACTAGGCTAAAGCTCAGAGACATCAGGCAACTTGTCCAAGTTCACCAGCTGGGAAGTGACAAAGCTGGGGGGTGAGACCAGGTGAATCTGAGTCCAAACTCAATTCCTTTTCCCAACACGTAACACACTCACCGTACTGAGTAAGAGCCCAGATTATGGAATCAAATGAATTCTGGTTTGCTGATCACTAGCTCTTAATGTTACTGTGCTGTAGTTTTCTAATCTGTGAAATGGGGTGACAATAGTACCTACCTCATAGGATTATGACAAGGATCAAAAGAGTTGTTGCTTTGAAGCATTTAGAATAGTGCCTGGCACATTGCAGACGATATACACATTTGCTGAAGAAATAACAGAAAGGAAAGTCATGTTCCCTTCTAGCTTCCTGCTAGGCAGATGGACCTTGAGGTACTGGAGGAAAACGACAGGATGTAGTTGTGTGAGACACCTGGTAGGTTTACCTTTTCAGTTCTCATTAGCAACTCTTGATTGCCTATGAATTCATTTTGAGCACTGAATGCCGCTTCCTCCCTTTGGCTACTTAAATGGGTCCTAGGAATGGGCCAGGGAGATCCCGTAGCAGAAAGCTAAAACTCACGGGTTCTCACCTTTGATGGTAAATGGAGACGTTTTCACTCATCACAACTGGGGTGATGTGCAACTGGCATCAAATGAGCAGAGACCATGGCTGCTGCTAAGAATTTGACAATGTACAGGACAGCCCCACAACAAGAATTATCCAACCCCAAATGGCAATAGTGTGGAGGTTTAGAAACCCTGACCACATTTGACTTTGGTTGGATCTTTATAAGCTGGCAGTTTTTGAGATGAGTTTAGTCTCTACTGAGATACAGCGTCATTAGAAGTCACCAAGCTTGAAAGGCCCTGCAACCTCTTCCTGCTCCAGGTGAGGCCATTTGAGCAGGGCACCTCTCAACGCTTCCCTTTTTAGTAGAAAATTCTACAGAGAGAGTTGGTGGGAGTTAAAAATCCATCAGCTCTCATTTTACCAGGTATTTAGGAAAATAACTTTTCTCCTGCAGAAGAAATTACATGAATTATATTAAAATCGATGTTAAGGTAATAAAATTACATGCTCAGGACTCTTCTAAAAAACTCCCTTTGTCTGGCAGGGTAATTTGAGTGGGGGAAGACAAGCTCCACGGCCACCACACTTTCACATAAAGAGGGAACAGAGGAAATTGGCTCCACCGTGTTCTTGCTGTGTGTACCTATTCTGTGAAATTCCCATTTTTTTTAATATCTGCAGATTTAAGCACACAGCAAACTTTCTGATGCATATCCATGAGAGGAATGATATGGTTTTCTTAAAAAATGCACATTTGTAGGAGGAAACTTCAAATCATCAAATGGATGTCGATGCTCAAGACAGGGGCAAACACACTTGGAATTGGGCAGAAATGGACTCTGATGCCAGGGAGATCATCCTCACCAGTGCTCCGCTGATTTGAAAGGAAATGTTTAGAATTGCACATGTGATGAGAGAAACCTCTTTTGCTTCCAGTGTGGTAACAATTTTTAGCTGACAAGAAAAAAAAGTCATCCTTGCTATAATGTACCAGAAAATTGAAATGACTGGGGAAAACGACATCTGTTCTTAAGACTTTTTCCAGTGAAGACTTCAGTCATTTAGAGGCAAATTGATGCATGTGACGTCTTGGCCAAGACCATGAGGGATGAGGCTGGCATGGACAGGGAGTGTGTTTGACGGAGTTGAAAAAGCGTGGGCCGTGGAGACAGAAGACCTGGTGAGCATCCTCGCTCCTGTGAACGGTGGGGTTTGATCTTTTAGAGTAGTGGTTCTCAACCAGGGGTGATTGTGCCCTGGCAGGGAACATTTGGCAACATCTGGAGACATTTTGGGTTGTCACATGTGATGGGAGGGTTCTGCTGGCATCTAGTGGGTAGAGGTCAGAGATGCTGCTAAATTTCCCACAATGCACAGAACATACCCCACACAATGAAGAATTATCTGGACCAAAATGTCAGTAAGGGCGAGGTTAGGAATCTCATTTTAGAGCTTCAATTCCTTTATCTGTAAAATGGGGGCAGTTGCCATACTTTTTTCACCTGGTTGTTCCAAGTATGAAAGGTGTATGTGGGAATACATGTGGGAGAATGCTTTCTGCAAATGGTGGTCGTCTCCACTGGTGATGGAGATTATTTCCTTACCTAATTTTCTGCACTGTAGCCACCTACAGAGCTCTTCTTAAAATGCAAATCTCATTCTGCCACTTCTCTCCTTAAAACCTATTTACAGTTGTCCCTTGACTTCCATAATATACCCAAACTGATCTTTCCAATCTCATGTTTCAGCCCTGCCCTTTTCCCCGGCTACCTCCGCCACGAAATGCGATGTGATTACTCCTGCCTCCATGCCTTTGCAGCTGCTGTTCCCCTTTCCTGAACCTGCTCATAACACTCCCCCACCTGGCCAACTCCTACTTGTCCTGATGGTCTCAGCTTTCATGTCACCTCCTCCAGGGAGTCCTCCCTGACTGCCTTGTGGGAGAGAGGGTGCCTGTCACCTGTGCTCCCATAGTGCCTCGTGCTTACCTCTATCCAAGAGCTTGCAATACGGTGTCATAATTTCCTTAAAAATTTTTCATCTCCTCCTCTAGGCAGTGAGTATTTGGCTCACTGTTGTATTCACAGTGTCTAGTATTGTACTTGGCCATCTGGTATAGTTCAGTAAATGTTTGTTGAATGAATGAATGAATAAATGATCAATGAGACCTTTAAACATAGCTGCTTCCACTAGGGAAAAAACTCACTTGATTTATTTCCCCTCTGCTTCCTTGGGTTACTCTGCCCAGTCCCGCTAATGAGCCATGGTCCAAAGGGAGAAAGTTACAGGGAAGAGTACAGCAAAGGGTCAAGATACTCTTTAACTTTGTCCGATGGCCTTGACATAACCCAGAGGGAAGTGTCCTTGCATGAAAATAACCACCTTTTCTCTTTAAAGTGACTTAACTGCTATTTTCTGGAAAGTATGTTAGAAAGAAATGAGAATTTTGTGAGTTGCCAATAGCTCTGGGGCTTATGTTTTATTGTGTTTGTGAGTATTCTAGATTATTTTTCATTGTGTGTCCACGTGAATTTCACTATCTCTTCTACATATTAAGCTTCTAGAGGACAGAAACAATCTCTGCTTTGTCTTGGAGGGCTCTGGGCATCTTACATACACCTTGTCAAAGTGCCTGGTGAGGGAACCTTTCAGGTAAAATTTCTGCATAAGGATGTGCAGTGTCCCCATTTTATAAATGAGTAAACTGAATATTCTCAAATAGGGTGAGTAACTATGTCCACACAGTGAGTTGGCAAGAAAGCCAGGACTAAAAAATGGTATAGCTTTATTGGAGACAAATTATAGAAGCTGCAATGTCTTTAAATTTAGAAAACAAAGTTAGCTCCTGCCAGAGTTGCGAGGCAGTTTTGACGTCTTCTGAAAGCCACTGCTCCCATCCAATTTTAATCTTAAAGTAGGAAGCAAAAGCTCCCAGGGACACTCTGGTGCATATCCCCTCCATTTATCAGTATTTTTGCCTCTCATTATACCCATGGCCTAGTTTTCTTGGGCTCCTTTAGATGTCAATGAGCGTATTACAGTAGGTATTGTCCTTGTAACTTTTTGAAGTTCTTTAGGCATTATGAACAAGGTCTTAAACCCCAGCTGGGTGCCACAGCCTACTTTGGCTCTGCTCTATTTCCTTAAGAAATCTAAAGGATGGCGTTATCATCTTCCAAAGGAGAAACTGATAAAGAAAAGCTGCCCTCATACTGAGAGTTTTCCTCCCCTTCTCAGAGGCAGCGGAGAAATTGCTAAAATTGAATTTTATTGTGCAAGATGCTACTGTTCTTCCAACCAATAGAAAGCAAGCAGATAGCATTGGAAGAATGGGACATGATTTGGGGGAGGCAAGACATTTGGTGCCCAACCTGGGGGGAAGGGAACCAACAGTCTACATTATAATTCCAGGCTGTGCTTGATGGGGAAGCAGAAACCAGCCTACCTGAACTTCCTATGTCCTGGGCATATGATGGCACTGGACACTGGATTCTGTCTTTCTGATCTCTGGTTTCTGTGGTGCTTTCAAAAGGGGATTTGGGTCTCTGTTTTCTTTTCTGCCCTGGGCTTTATCCAACCAAGTGTAAAAATGATTAGCAATTCTCAGCAGACTCCCTTGAAGCTGTTTTGGCATTTTGTAGGGTTGGAGGGGAACATGGAAGGAGTTGAGCACCAAGGTTTGGAAGGAAGTGTGTCATGCTGAGGGCTTTCTCCTCAGTGGGTGGAGTGAGCTCATGCAAGCTAATTTAAGGGACTCCAAGGAGACCCACTCAAGCTCCAAAATATCCCCCCCCTTCAGATTTCAGAAATGTCAGCTTTAGCATCCATCCCTACGTGTCCATCACATCTTTCCACAACTTCCTGCGAGGTGGCAGCACACAAGTCTGTGGCAACTCCATGTGGGCGGTTTTCTCTGGTCAGCTTTTCCTCTCGACTGTACATACTGGGTGGTGGGGTAAAGAACAGAAGCTAAAAGATGCAGAAAAGTGGCTGCCACTGCTTTTGGCTATTGGAAGCTCTTTCAGTGTCTCTTGTGTCCCTTTGACATACCAACAATTTACTGAACCTCTCTGCATCTCAGCTTCCTTGTTTGTAGATGGGAGCACCTTCACCATAGGTTTATTCAAATGATTACATTAGAAATGCATGAAACAACATAGCCTTTCTATCCTGTGCTTGCCAAATATATGCACAAAAGGTCATTATTACCCCAAATGAAGGGGGTATGTCAAAGGGAGCAGGGGACCAATTGAAGGAGCTTGAAATGGCCAAATCTAGAATACTTTGAGCCACAAAATAAGATAGGATTGGATTATAACCTAACGTTTAAAATAAATATCCATGAGTCCTACTGGTATAAATAAATAATTGAACACATAAATAAATGGAGAAGAGACAAATCTTCTATGCAGAAGAATTCCAAGTAATTTATAGAGACACTCTGCCCTCAAGCAGAAGGGACAAAGCTGCCCACTCTTTAAATGTGAGCTGCACATAGTGATTTCCCTCCCAAGAGTACAGTACAAAACGGGGAGAAAATAAAAGTGACGGTACAGTAGAAAAATCTGACACCTCAGCCAGGTAATCAAGGTTAAAATCAACAGTGACACATCATGTTGATACTATGTGCCCTTGATGTGATGTGATGAAAATGGCAGTTTACCTCTGTGGTCTTACTCCCAAAGACCCATGACCCCAGTCTAATCCCACAAAATATGTGAGTAGCAGCCCTTAAAGCTGTCAAGATGATCAAAAACAAGGAAAGTCTGGGAAACTGTTATTGCCGAAAGGAGCCTAAGAAGATATCAACTAAGTGTGGTAAGGTATCGTACGGGATCCTGGAACAGGAAAAAAGGCACCAGGTAAAACTGAAAGAAATCTGAATGAACTATGGACTTCAGTTAATAACAATGTGTCAGTATTGGTTCATTAATTGTAATAAATGTACCAAACCAATTTAAGATGTTAATAACAGTGGCAACTGGGAGGAGAGTATGAGGGAATTCTTTGCCCCGCCTTCTCGATTTTTCTGTGAATCTAAAACTGTTCTGAAAACTAAAGTCTATTGGAAAAAATTACTATTATTTGCTTATTTGTTTTCTGGGGTTCTCTTTTCTGTGAAACATCCAAAACTCCCGGGAGGATCTATTAAGTCCAAGATGTCAGTCCCAGCTGCCACTCCCGTTAGCCAGGCAGTCCCACCCTTTTTGGTTGTGGTTGGTGTGACTCCCACATGGTACAACACGGAGGATCTGGCTGTCCACACGCTTCTCTGAAGGATTACCTGTTAACTCTGAAAATGGTAACCTAGCAGCATGACAGGACCCATGTCCACTAAGAAAAGTGTTTAGATAAACTAGGATTTAGCATCCATCCCAGACAAAATTGATCATTTCTTTCATTGCCAGTACTGCCTTGTACATATCTTGGCTGAATCACTTGTCACCTTGGATTTTCATTATTCATTTTCTCTACCCCTCTGTGAACTTCCCAGTGGAAGGGAGTTTTCTCATGTATCTGTGTACTCCCAGGGCTCAATCCTATGCCCAGTACAGTATAGATGACTCAAAAAGTGAGGACTGAGTGGAGGACCAGTCAACAGTGTTTAAACTGGCAATGCTGAAACTCAACTTGATGGTTTGGCAGATTGTATTTTACAAAGACGGCCACAATAACATCTCCCATCCCAGGCGCTCTTCTTTCAATGTGACCTTGCCACTTCTCCCATAGCATGGAGAAGTCTACGTCCCTTTCCCTTGAAATGGGTGGACCATCGTGACTGCCCTGACAACTAGCACATGGTGGAAGTGATGCTGTGTGAGTTCTGAGGTTGCATCACATAAATGCCATATACTTCTCTTCTTTGCTCTCTTGGGTACTCTCTCTCAGAACCTGGCCATCATGCTGTGAAAATGTCCAACCAGCCTATGGGAAGGTACCCGTGGAGAGGAACTGAGGTCTTGGTGCACAGCGCCAGCTGAGCTTCCAGCTGACCGCTGGCATCAACTTGCCATCTTGGAGGTGGATTCCTCTGTCCCCCGCCAGGCTTCTGTAGCCGCTGCCATGTGGAACAGACATGAGCCATCCCACCATGCCCTGCCCAATTTGTAGATTCATGAGCCAAGTCAATGACCATTGTTGTTTTAAAGCCACTATGTTTTGGAGTGTGTTATGTAGGAAGAGTTAACCAGAACAGATGGGCAAATAAAATCCTTATTGGACTGAAAATAAGACTTGTGAATTATTTTACCTTCTTTTCTCTTTTATGCAAAAAATAAAAAAAAATAGGACACGGACACTGGAGATTCTCATCATGAGTAGAAATTGACTGAGAGGAATAGAGCCACATTTGGAAATGAGTAACCAGAAAGTTCTCAAAAATAATAAATAAATGAATGATTCAATTAATCAATTAACCAAGTCAGTGATTATCTGAGTACCTGTTGTGGTCCAAGCCCCTGGCTAAGTGCTGGGATATGTTGGTGAATAAGACAGACATGGTGGTCCTCTGTCTTCATAAAGCTCAACTTTCTAGTGAAAGAACTAAATAAAAAAATCTCACAGTTACTTTTAATTCATTCAATATTAGTGGTTGAAAGAACCTAGGGTATTGAGGATTTTACCCTGGAGAATAGCTCCTTCAAGTATCTAAAGGATTGTGTCCTGGTTTACTCACATGACTTGGGCTTCATCATAACATGGCTGGGAAGCTGCTCAGTTCACAATAATTTGCCCTTCTATGAGATGCTTTTCTATGCCCCAATACATAGGTATGTTCCCATCATCACAATTTGCTGGTCAGGGTAGATTGATACAAGGGTAGACACCTGACATAGGCTGAGCCAATAAGATTCTTGGAACTGAAGGTAAGGTTTGTTAATAGTAGTGCTAGAAACAGGGTTTCATGACTCCCTCTGCTGAGATAGGTCCTGAACCTGCCCTGGTTCCTGCATTCCCTGAGATTGACTCCTCCTCCTCCTCTTCTTTCTCTTCCTCCTCCTTCTTGATTTAATCAGATGCCCCAGGATCTTTCCCGCTGATTTCTTTTAATGCGAAAGTTTGCTAGAGTTGGTTTTCGTTACTTGCAATAAAATCCAAACTTTCACTGGTACAAAGCACAAGAGAAATTATCCCTGTTCTTTAAGGCTCCCCAGGGAGAGAACTAAGACCAAGACCTAAGGACTACAGTGGGAGAAGTTTCAGCTGAACATAGGAAAGAACTTTCTAACAGCCAGAGATATACATAAGCGTAGGTAGTGAGCTTCCTATCCTGGGAGGTTTTCAACTAAAGGCTAGTTAGCCACTTAGATGTGATGTCACCAGGGAGATTTAAACATTAACTCCAGGATTGGCCTGGTTGTTAATAATAATAATAATAATTATTATTATTATAGGAGCTAACAGTTGTGCGTACTTACTGTTTTCCAGGCACCATGATAAGTGCTTAACATACACTATCTTATTTAATCCTCATAATAACCCCATAAGGAATATACTATTATTACCACAAGGCAAATTAGGAAGCTGAGCCTCAGAAGTTCGGTAACTCACTCAAGGTTATCTGATGAGCCAGATTTAAACTCGGACTGTCCAAACCCAGGAACTATGCTGTCTAGTCCAAGGTGAACCTTATTCCACTCCAGCCCCAAAGCTAATAGGATTTCACCTCCTTTTCCTCATTCCACATTTAATAAATAACCTGGAAATAAAAATGGTAAAGCAAAACCTTGGGTAGTTGAATCCTGAGCAATAAAGAATACTTCATGTGAAAAAAATTCAGGCATACTAGACAAAACTAGATTCAGAAGATGATTAAAAAAAGAGGTCTTCAAAGCACAGCGAGTCCTGTGCAGGTGGACCAGCTCTCGCTAAATATACCTCCCACGGTGTATGTTTTTCTTTTTTTTCTTCTTCTGTTACTCCTTCCAATTTGAACATTTCCCTGAATAATTTCTACTCTCTTTTTCTGGACTAAATTATTATTATTATTATTATTGTTTTGTTTACCTTTGAAATGCAGAGGATCCCTCCCAATTTTGAATGACTCATTCTGCGATAGATTTTGCCACCGACAAAGGGTGTGTTTGCGTGGGGGAGGTGATTTGAATTGCCAACAGCCTGTTTGTTGACTGTTTCCCAGAAGCAGGCATGATTAAATTCAGCAGAAGTTTCTTTTAGAAATGTGCTTTAAATTAAAAAAAAAAAAATCCCCAAACTCTACCTGATCATTTGGCATTATTTTAAATCATAGGGAGAATTGAAAGTTCCTATTATTTTCTTAATTGAATAAAGGAGACAGACTTGGAAGGATCCTGTTGAACGCTGAACAGACTCCAAGATCCTAATTAGAACATTTACCTGCTGAGTTCCCTCTGCCGAGGAGGCTCGGAGCTCTGCTTCTCTCCCACCTGTTTCTGATGTGTTTCTGCATGCTTAGCAGGTTAGCGTTGAGGTCAACCCAATGTGTCCTTCTTTAATAGAATACTCAAGCACAATCTTGTTGCGGAGTGAACAGCAGATGATCTAAGCATCTTCTGGGTTTTTGTTAATCCTATTATGATGTTTCCATGGAGATGGAGTTCAGCAGAAGTCAAAGGGTGTTTTTTGTGTGTTGTCTGGGAACAGGGAATCTTGTTTGCTGAACTAGGTCTGGAAACTCATTTCTTTATTACTCATTGCCTTTCCCAAACCAGGTGATGCTTGAGTTTAGGAATTATGTGCCTTCCAGTGGCATGTATCTGGAACTACCAGCTTCATGGGCCTACAATAAGCTATTTTAGACAAATAAAGAGAAGTACTAAATTCTCTAGACCTGTGAGTTCTGCTGGCTTGACATAAGAGACATGGGCCTCTTAAACCTGGCTTAAGTTTAAGTCCCATGCAAGGGATGGTGAATCCATCTGGAGAACCCTGGATGATGTTGATGATCATAGCTGAAGTTTACTGAGTGCTTAACCATGTCAGGCACTGTGTCGGGCTGGGGAGGGGCACAGGTTAATATTTTTCTATTGTTTACAAGGAAAACAAGATTGGGGGGGTGTCTCTCCATCTCTGGAGCATCAAGAATCTGCTCTAACAGAGAAAAAAAGCTGTGAATACACAAGTCAGCTTACATTTCCTGCAACCACAGAGCAGTTGTTTTTAAGGATGTGAGGACTTTTGAAGTTTAGGCAAAAAACTATAAAGTCCATGGCCCCGGAGATGTATTTTTTTCCCCCTCACTGTTAATTTCTATAACCTAGCTTAGAACCTCTCACATAGCACAGGGGCCAGTAAACTTTTTCTGGAACAGGCCAGATAATAAATATTTTAGGCTTTCTGGGTCATTTGATGTCTGCTGCAACTACTCAGCTCTGCTCTTGTAATGTGAAAACAGCTATAGATAATACATTAACAAAGGGACATGGCTGTGTTCCAATAAAACTTTATTTGTAAAAAGGGGGCCATGGCCCTTAGACTGTAGTTTGCTAACTTGGATACAGCACATAGTAGGTGCTTCACAAATATTTGTTGAATAAGTAAATCTAATATAGAAAGTTCAAATACCTGGAATTAAAAACACAAAAGCAATATTTATAAATAGTTTATAACCAGTTAATAACTGTTTATTGTATAAATTTTGGAAAAAATTAAAAAGTATATGAAAAGGAAAGTAAAAATTATGGCTAAAGATAACACCAGTTAACAATTTGGTGTATGTATTTCCTTTTAGTCATTTTTCTATGCATGCCTTTTTTAAATTGACAGAGTAAATAACTAGAATTTTAAAACTATTCTGATATGCATTTGTTCTATTATGGAAAATGATGAAACCAGCTTCCCTTGGGACTCGATCAAAAGGAACAACTCTTCTCTTTGAGGCAGTTAAAGGATCTGCCCCAAGTCAGCCCAATCATCTCTACCCCTTGACATCCAAAATCAGATTTCTGTTCATGATCCAGGTTCTGAAAAATCCTGAAGTGCTCCCTTTGGATCCCTAAAGAAGATTTAATTTAAAAACTCAGTAGAATTTCAGCATTGACTGCTGTGTTGCTTATGTGTGTTGCAACTAATTTAACCAAAGGATGGCATTTCCCCCCAGTTCTGGATGCTGAGGAGTTCCTGGAATGCTGTTTGCAGAGGCCAGGACTTTTCAAGAATGTGCTACCCTAAAATGGGCCAAGAAGGGCTGCTATGAATGGCTGAACCATAAAGAATTAATAACCTGGTGAGAGAGAGAGAGCAATTGGGAATATTTTATTTCTGTGGCATGGAAAGCAATAATATTCCATTCTCCTCCCCACCCCCAATACACACACGACATCACTGTGTGGATCCTTGAGGGTGTTTGACCCACCCTAGTCTGATATTTAGGATTACACAGCCTCTGACATCCTACAGTGCCATTTCTTCTTCACACCCCGTCTCTTTCCATCCCCAGCCCCCGCGTAAGCTCAGCCCTGTATTGCTCATTTTTTGAAGCTGGAGACAACATGGTCATCTAGAGCAATTCTGAGGGTGTCGAGAAGCTTACCAGCGCTCAGATGGCCTCTTGGGATACCAGGCAAGTGATGACCACTCCCTCCCCAGTTGGGGAATGGAAAACCAGCAGGAAACATTTATATTCTGCAACTCTTAAATTATGGATGTTTGGCTTGATGAGAAGGTAGGTGGCCAAATCATGTGCATAACACACATTTGATATGCGTCCATCTGGGCTCTTGCTATTCTTGACAGTGACTGTACGGAATTCCACCCTCTACCCCAAACACCTCCTCTGTTCTCCTCAAAGGCCTGTGGTGGCTGTTTACCAAATATACTGCACCATGTCCCCTTTGAGCTGCTGAATATTCAATCTGGAAGACTCCTTTTCCTACCAGGAAGAAAGACAGGGGAAAGGGGTGAAGTGCCTGTGATGTGCCCGGTGCCATCCGCTCATGCTCTGATTTATTCTGCCGAACAACACTGTTGGTAGGCGGAGTATGCCTATTTTTGGATTGGGATAGACTCTTTTTGTTGGCAATGACCATATTTTCCCCTTGCATCGGCCTGTCTTAAAGCACTTAAGGCAGTGCCTGGTGCAAAGTAAGCGCTATATAATTGCTAGCTATTACTGTTTTTGTTGCTGTTGTTGTTCTTTTGCTCAGCCAGGCTGTGGGAGCAGCTGAGTGCTTAAGAAGATCAACTTTGGTCATAGACAGACCTGTGTTTGAGTCCCAGCTCTGCCTTTTAAAAGCTGAGCTTTCTTGGGCATGCTATTTTGCTATATTCTGATTCTCAGTTTCCTTACTTGAGAAATGAAGGGTGATCACAGAGCCGTGAATGTACTCAGCACATAGGAAGTGTAGACTATCTGGTAGGTCATTCTACAAGATCCTGGGCTGAGATGAAGACCTTATACTGGCCAGAGGTGTTTGCTAGCTAGAGCTGCCAACTGTGGAAAACATCTGGTCAACCACTCTTTCCATGACTGTTCATGGAGTATCTACAACATGCATGTTGGTGTTTTAGGCACTGGAGAAGCTGTGGAGAACTTACATCCTAGTTAGAAAGAGATGGACAAGGAACAAGGAAGCAACCAATTAAATAGATAATTTTAGATAACAGTGAGAATTTTGAAGAAAACACAGTAGAGTGATGTGGTAGTGACGGGAGGTGGGCAGGGGAGGGCAACATTAACAGGGCAACCAGGAAAGCTAGCCAGGGAAAGGTTTGGGAGATGAGGACAGAGGGAACAGCAGGTTCAAATCTTAAATGATTTCCTGGCTGAAGTCTCTATTAACTTCGGATCCATACTTTTCTTCTATGTAGAATAGCAACCTATTAATTCTGAGTTTCCTGACAGCACAATGCTCTGGACCACGTCAGCCGAAGGATACTCAAAGCCTAATCATGGACTTGGGAGCTGTCTTACTTGGGGATGAACATAATGATGACCTTCATGATCACTGAATGCCATACAGGCTGCTGTTCAATTTTGGAGAAGCCCTAAGCCCCTGATGGACTGCTGTTGAAAACCAGAGCCTAGTCACTCCTCCAGAAACAGTCCCAGGACTGTCTGAGCATAAATGGATCCAGGTGCTACTGGCTTCCAGTAGGTGATATAAGACATCTGTTAAATCATTTTGTGGGCTCATCTTAGGGAGGGTCCAAGCCTCTGGGCCTGATGTGCTGTGGTTAGTTACCTAGAAATAAGACTGTAAAGGCATTTATTCATTTAGCAAACATATTAACATGTGTTGAGCACCTACTATTCGCTAGGCAACCTTCTGGGTAATGGGAGTGCAAAGATGAATATGACATACAGTCTGTCCTCCAAGAGCTTATTGTTTTATGGGGAACTGAGTCATGGCTTTCGTAGTTACTGTTTGGTTTTGGCCATGCTGCTTCTTATCTCTGTGCCTTGGTTTTTGCATACACAAATTGACAGGACTCAACCAGGAGGTGACTGGCGGGGTCTTTCTGGTACTGTAGTTCCACAGGTTAGCAGGGGGAGCCCAAACAGGACTACATAACTGGAGCAAGGAAATCGATGCCAGTGGAGACAAAAGAGTCTTTTGGGAATGAGACCCAGCAGAATGGTCGCCCGTGTTGTCGTGGGCTTGCCTGTGGATTGAAACAGGTTTGGTTTCTTAATTAAGGAAAAAGGCTTCAGCAATGCCACCCGAGATGAATTCTCTGGTCTTGATTTTTTAAGTAAAAAAAGGCATATTCTTAGAACTAGTGACTGCTGAACTTATTGGTAAGTTTCCAGTCAAATTTCGGATTAGATTTGGAAACAGATGGCTCTTAAGTAAATGGAAAAAGAAGTGGTGGATATGGAACCAGCAGGGACTCACTAAGCAAAAGCCATTCACGAATTAACTCCACAAATATTTCTGGAGCATATTTTATGTGTATGTGTCAGGCACTGTTTTAGGCACTGGGGAATGTGGCAGTGACTAAAACAGTTAAAAATTGTTTTTCTTCTCTTGTGGTGTTTACCTTCTACAGGGGTTTGGGGAGTAGCAGACAATAGACAAGATAAATAAGTAAAGCTATATGGTGTGAAGATGATAGTAAGTCATACGGAGTAAAGTGAAGCAGGGAAGAGAATGGGGATGCTGTGGTTTTTCTCTTCTATGGTGGAGCCTCTTCCATGGGGACTTAGAAGGAAGAATTGGAACCACAGGTAAAATCCAAGTTACGAGACCCAGATTTGGTTTCAACAAAAGGAAGAATTCTCTGGCCGCTGGAAGCGAGTTTTGAGCCCTAAAAATGTTTGAGCAGAAGCCCCCTACCCCCAAACCCCCCTACATAGGAAATCTCTTCATTGGGAATCAAAATTCTCTAATTCCAATCTTTCTCTTAGAAAGCAGACTAGAAATTTAACTTTTTTTTTTTCACGCTCACCTATTTATCACTTACAATTAGGATTAGAAGGGGGTGGGCTTCTGCAACTCAGAATTTCCTGTGCAAGTTTGTGAAATGAACTTGTCATAATATTGGCTCAAAATGATGCTCAACGAACCGTTAAATTTTTATTTTAAGAGAAGGTAACATCTATATGTTTAACACATTTCAAGCTGTTAAGTATCCCTCCATCTCTGAGCTCTAGACTCCTTTGCTCTGAGACAGCCACAACGACCAGGTTTTTGCAGGTCTCTCTAGAGAGCTCAGTGCGTTCACAAGCATACACATATGTTGGGGTTTGATGACAGTGAAGACATGACAGCCCTCTTTTCCCCATTCAAGTTCTGAACCATTTGAGATAGGAGACCTGGTCTCAGGGAATCAAAACTTCAGGTTTATTGTTGATGTTACCGCTGCAGAAGGTGCCACCGGAGGTAAGGAGGGGCGGAAGTATTACATTAAGTGATGCCCCCTCAACATAGAAGTAAACGGAAAAAGTGATGAATTAGCGTTCCTATTTAACCGTAGAATTAGATCTTGCCCCTTAAAGACCCCAAATAGTAACATCTTGTGCATAGTGTTCTATATCTTGGTTTTTGCACTTCAATAAACATCTTTAAGACTGCTTCATCCCAGTGCAGTGCTATAGAGATCGCAACTCTTTTTAAGAGATGCAGAGAATTCCATTGCTTGGATGGATCATAATTAGTTTAACCAGCCCTTGTTGGTGGCCGTTAAGGTTGTTCCCCATCTGTTGCTATTACAACTACCGTTGCACTGACTGTCTCTGTGTACTCATGCAAGTACATCTTGATCTTCCACCTGGCTGGCAGATTAACCACAGCTCCAAGGACCAGGGCTTAATTAATAATAGTGTGAGTTC
The DNA here is from genome assembly GCA_023783475.1 of Daubentonia madagascariensis. NCBI lineage: Eukaryota > Metazoa > Chordata > Mammalia > Primates > Daubentoniidae > Daubentonia > Daubentonia madagascariensis. The sequence continues at coordinate 8,689,229 of JAKFHU010002332.1, read as the reverse complement.
CCATAGAGACTAGGTAATGAATTTTACTTACATCAGGACATCTTTATCTCTTTCTTTGGGGAATCATATTTCAGTAGATAGAATTCTCACCTACTGAGATTTATGTTTGGTCAATTTTGTGTCCTACCGATGGTTAATGATCGGTGGTGGTAAAACAGGTGCTGTCAGGCAGACAAAGCTTCGTCATTTCACAAGAGAAGTTTGTCTGTTGGGAAGCATGCTGGGCCAACAGGTGGAATTTTAGTGAGTGATTGCAAACTAGGCAAGAGCAAGCCTGGGGATTTCCAAAGATCCTTGACTGACTTGTGAACCGTCAAGCTCTCTCTATTCCTGCATGGGTTCCTTTGATTCTAGGGGCCTGTGATAATAATTAAACAAACAAAGCCTATGGGTGGTGGTAGGTGTCTGGTACCAAATTACTCAGACTTAAATTCTAATTCTGGCTTTGCCATTTATGAGTTGAGTCACCTTGGGAAATCACTTGACCTCTGTAACTGAGTTTCTCAGACTTGACACTGTTGACATTTGTGGCTAAATCATTCTCTTTGTGGGAGCTATCCTGTGCATTGTGGGGTATTGAGCAATATCTTTGGTCTCCACCCACTAGATGCCAGAAGCACTCCCCCTCCCCACTGTGTGACAACCAAGAATGTCTCCACACATTGCCAAATGCCCTCTGGAGAGAGAGGAATCAGCCCTGGTTGAGAACTACTGTTCTACAAGACTGTTCCCTCGTGTGTAAAACAGAGATAATTATTAATACCTACTGCATAGGGCTGGTGTGAGGGTGTATGTGAAGTAGTTAGCTCCACAAAAACTCTCTGCTGTTACACTCTTATTCTTATTCTTGTTCTCATTTGGCGTGTGCCAGCTGAAAAGTGTGTTCTCATACCTCTTGATGATCTTGTTGGAGAGGTGGCATTGCTCTCCTTCTCCAGGTGAGATGAGACGCAGAGAGATCAAGGTAGGGAAACAGTGGTAGAGTCATGAGAAGTTAGGGGAGACCAGCAGAGGCTGTCCAAGCCCAGGTTCCCTCGAAAACAGAGCCCGAGGCACAGCTTAGGAGTTACTCTTGTATCGGGGAACGCAACCCCAGGGATGCGAGAGTGGAGGAGAAAGACAACTGTGACAGAGACAGAGGAGAAGCAAATATGAGGTGTTATGTTCCTGAGCGGCCACAGTCTCACCAGAAAACACAGCCAGTGGCCTTTGGAAATGCCATATGGAACAGAAAAGCAGGGAATATATCTGCCAGGTCCTTGTAGTCATTTGCTTGCCTTGGTTTGGTTCTCTCCAGGAAGCATTCACTCCTTCACACTTCTGGGTTGTGTTACCTGTGCTCCCGTGGGGCAGCCACTGGGAAGCTAGAGCCTCCAGGGGTCTGGTCGAATTGGACCTGAGTGTTGGAGCTGCCGTGGTCTCCACCATGGTGAGCAAATGGAGGCCATGCCACAGTTTGACCCTCTCCGTGGGGGAGGCTATAGGTAGCAACTGGGGTTTTCCACTGAACAAATGACAGTGCCTAGGGTGCAGTAGGATTGAGTAGACCTGGGGAATCATGTCAACTGGATCCAGTACCATCCACCTCCTGCATCATTCAGATCCATTTACAATCCACCCGTTGCCTCATTCAGATTGACTCACATGCTCTTGTCTGAGAATAAGATGCTCTTACTTCATTCCCAAGAGGAGAGGTATAAATCCAATTCTTTAGTTGCAATGGCTGGTTGCAATCTCCTAAAAAGACTTAAAAATGATTAGCAAACCAAACTGCATAGCTACAGCTGGACCTAGGGCTATAATTGATATTTATCCTCTCCCTTCCTCACAACTAATTCCAGGTTTCTTTCCTTTGCCCAGAATTTTGGCTGCTGTGGTTTGCTTGACTGAAAGGGTGACCTTGACCACCTTCTGGAGGGGTCTGAGCCCTTAGTTGCCTTGCCCAGGTCAAGAGGTGGTTGCAGCAATTACCCATTCAGTTATCCCTGGGCACGGAAACATCCAGAACACCAGTGACTCTCTTGAGTTCCGGACATGTTCCTCTTTGCTCTTCATTCAGTAGAAATGCACAAAATCCTCTGACAATCAGGGTCCATTAGCCTGGTCAATAAAGTAACTCCTCCTTTTGTGTGTCTGCAGGATTTCTGGAGTGAACGGCTTAAAATGGCCAGATGGAATTCACAGCTTCCAGTCCAGAGGATCTTTTGTTATCCTCTGGCAGAAGTGTTCCCCACTCATGAATCAAGACCATTAATCCGCCACAGCCTGAGGTTGTAGGTGCAGGAAGCACAAATTTTGTAAGCGAGTCACTGGGTGTCATGGTGAGAGTGGCCAACAGTACCCTTAGTGTTGGAGTAGATGGTAAGACACTGAATCTCATGGTCATGAACCCGTTACTATGCTTCCTTTGACATAAAATGGGTCCCTTGGACTGAGGCAATGATGTGAAGGACAGTATATTGATGAACAATGTATGAACAAGGTATTCTGTAAGCTTTGTATGGTGGTCCTGCTAAAGAGATGCACAAATGGGGTCTGGTATAAAAGCTCATTCTGCTATTCTGCGGTTGCCTTCACACTGGTCAGGAATGTATCAGACTTTATTGCCTCCCAAAGCCCTTTCAATAGAAGGCTTTTGTTTGAAATATCTGGTGACCCACATCTGGTGGTTACCCAGGACTTGGGACCAGTGCCATATAGCCAGAGCTATTTCTACCCGACCCACCAGCCATGGCCAGGGTTGAGACGATCCATAAGTGGAAGTAGGATATTGACTGCTCAGGCAGAGACTCACAGGGGTCTTCTGGGTGGAAGACAAGAAATCTGAGATAGGGAGAATTACCTGAAGGAATGGTTTAAATTGTTGCACTGAATTGGACTAAATTAAAAAATTTTTTGCTTTTTTTCCCTTGCTACCTAGTAGGTGGGGGCTCATGAGAAAGGCCAGGTCAGGAATAAACTATATTTTATCTGCATGTCAAGGGGTAATGTGTGTGAACCTGACACCCCAAATCATTTGTATGTTCATTTTTTGGCAGGGATGGGGGAGGTGAGGAGCAAAGAATCTTTAGCTTTCATCAAGTTCTCCAACAGGTATAGGACCTCAAAAAATTAAGAACCTCCAAGCTCCCAGCAAGCACAAGCAAACACTTTGGCTTTTCATAAATAGCAATAGGCATGTTGAGTATGTGGCAATCGAGCTGGCTACTTTGTAGGGTAGTGGGGAGAAGAATGAGGAGAACAAACTTTATTTTCATCTACCATTGATAGAAGTGTTTCTATAGGTAGCATCTGAACCCACCAAACTTCTGGAATAATCTAACATGTTGTGCTGTTTGGACCGGGACCCCAAACTGGAAGTGGGACTCCTAGGAACTATTTAGCGTGGGTATTTTGCTCCACTAAATGCTTATTGAATATATTGATGCATAGGGCAATGTCAAATCATCCTACACCCTAAATACGAACTTTAAAAACATCTTTACACACAGACCCATGTGCAGGCACACTGATACAATGTTATTTGTAATGGGAAAATATTAAATACAACCTATTTGTCCAACAGTGGAAAAGTGGTTCATCCAAATAATGGATGGTTCATCCAAATAATGGAATAATAATACATATAATAATAATACAGCTATTAAAAGGATGAAACAGATCTATGCATATTGAAATGAAGCACTCTTTAGGGTATATCATGAAGAACTTTGTATACAGTATGTTTCCATTAGTATAAAAATGAGTCTATATGTAATATCTATATTTACATCTGCATCTATATCTGTATCTGCACCTATACATTTACCTACACCTACATCTATACTCATCTCAAACCGTGTTTATAGCTATTGCATTTACTTTTCATAAATAGAATATTTCTGGCAAGATTTATAGAAATCTAGTACCCTTTGTTGCCTGTATGGAGAAGAACTGGGTGGTGGTGGAGGACTGGGGAGTCAGCAAAAAGGAAAAATTACTCTTTATTTGAAGTTCTTTCATTCTATTTGATTAAAAAAAAGTATTTGCTAGTATTACTTAAAAATTTTTAAAATTAGAAACCACTGGATTAAAACATGTGTTTTCAAGATAAAAAAAAATCCAGCCATACACAGACAGGCTTTGCCTGGGGTTGGAGGTTAAAGTTAATTAACCAGGCAGAATCTGGTTTTTACTAAACTGTGGCTGTAGGGTTTAAGGTTTTAATCTTCTTTTCTAAGCTACCAGATACAAAGAGAGACCCCAACTGTTTCAATCCGAGTTCAGTTATTTTGGGCTGAATTGAAATGGAGGTGGGGGTTAGTCCAGGAGGAGGGCAGCAAGGGGCTTCTGATCCTTTTGTCGTGTTCATTCAGCTCTAAGGCATTTTCTGATCACTTATGACAAGGCTTGCTGAGAAAGCTTGAAATAACCTGGAGGATGGGAAAGAAGGGGAACAAAAGCAGCATTTCTGAAGTACTTCTTAGATTTCAGGAACTTTACCAAGGTACTTTCCTTCATTCTTACAAGACCCCTGTTTTGCATAGAGGAAACCAAGGCTCAAAAGGGTAAGGGAATTTGTCCAAGGTCATCCAGCCAGTAAGCAGGAGAGCTAGGATTGGAGCCCGGGTCTGTATGGCTCATAAATCTCATGATCTTTTCACTACATCATGATTTGCAGATGAAGGGAGTCTGGAGTCGAAGGGATGAGGCCAGCTTTCAGGCAGCGACTACAAGATAAGTGAGACCCCCATCTTCCTGGAGCATCATTTATTCCTGATGAAAAGTAATAAAAAATTAACTAAAAATAAATACAGATGTGATATGAAACCAAATGCAAAAGTCATATGAGTTTTTAAGATAAAATTTGAGATGTCAGAGAAATTCCTTGCTTGTTTCAAAATCTTTTCTCCATAACCTCTAAGCGTTTGCTCTTTGTGGTCAGTAAGCATCAGGAGCACTGCACGGTGCCACCTTCTGAAAACCAGTGGAGTGTGTTTAGTAACATGCCCACCTCCCAAATGCTACTGTGGATTGTAAATCCACCTTAAGAGCAGACTAAGGGGGCCAGAGGTATCAGGTATGGAAGTCAAGGGAGGGGAGGGCCTTCAGTGTGCAGATATGCAATATGATTTCTTGGATAGAGATTCTATGAAGGCATATATTTTATCAAATCTGGAGGAGACTTTTTAGAGTCAGACAGTGCCTGGAAGCAGTATGGTGAAGGTAAGTCAAAGATGAACACTACGTGCTGCACCTGTACCACTGTTCCTCAGTCCTGTGTCTACAGCAGATATTGCTAATCAATTACAGTACACTTTCTCCACTGAACATGGACACAGACTCACTTTTTTTTTCAACATATCCCCTCTGATCTCTACTATCGGGTAAATGGAATTGCCATTTATGGTGAAAACTATCTGCCATGCAAAACCTAAGTGTAGTGGTTAAAGCACACATTTGGGAGCCAAACCCTCTAGGTTTGAATCCTGGCTTTGACACTTAATAGATGTGTGGCCATGGCAAAGTCATTGACCTCTAGAAACTTCAATTTCTTCCTATATAAAATAAGAATAAAAATAGTACTTACCTCATAGAGTTGTTATAATGATAAAATGGGTTAATATATATGCAAAGTTCTTAGGACAGTTCTTGGTCCACATGTTTATATTAATAACTATAATTAAGTTTTATATATATATATAACTTATTTATATATAATTTAGTTAAGGCAGCTCCATGTTACAGATAAAGAAACGGAGGTTCAGAGAGGTCGAGTAACTTGCCCAAGGTCATTCAGATAGAGAGTGGTGTAGTAGGGATTTGAATTTAGGTCTGTGGGCATCCCTGCTATATGGCCTACCTTGTGGGATAGTCTGCATGATAAATTTCCTCCCATTGTGGTCAGTTTTCTTTGCATTTCCAGTGGCCTGTGCATGTTGGGCTGACATGTATGAGCTGGGGGCAAGGGACACTGCTAGAGAAGCAGAACATGGGGTTGGATGAGGGGTGTGTTGTGAGTGGGGGAGGTAGAGAAAAGACTGGGGACTCAGGGGTCTGACCTTTGATGGAAAAATGGGGTCACTTCTGATTCTTGAGGGGTGGTAAGGAGCAGATGAGACAGAGTGTTGTGCTATGTTTCATTATGGGGTGTTGGGAAGGAAGGGACACTTGGGGGTATAATTCCCTAATCACCTGGCCCTTATGGGTACAAGTCAATAAATAATAGGCAAATCATTTAGCCACCAGGCAACTGGGGCTTCCAAAATAAACCCCATGAGTAAAACCATCCCCAGGCAACCCCAACTGACCATCAGTTGATCACAGACACATGCATGGACGTCATTCAAGGTTGGGCCAGAAGAACCTCTCCACTGAGCCCAGTCCAAATTGCTGACCCCTGTGAGTCAGAACAATGAAGAAAATAAATGATTATTATTTACTTCCTCCATCTTCTAAATTTTGGAGTGATTTGTTGCACAGCAGCATATAACAGATACATGAACTATGTAGGGATGGGCGATAAAGCCCAGCCAGCCAAAACAGCCAGGAGAATCCAAGGTGTAGTTTAAAAAATTTTGATTTTGCAGTTCTGATATCTAGTCAAGATTTTTCTGAGGAAGGGCCATTTTTATTTTAGAATTATGTTGTCTCTGGTCTTCAAACATGGAGGGCTTTAGACCCGAGGAAAACTCAAACTCAATCCTCTTCCAGCATGGTGAGGAAAGGAGCAGGAGGGTGGCTTGGCTCCGTGTTTTCTGATTTATCATTAGCTGCTCACAAGCAGTGACAGAGTTGGGGCAAGGAGCTGGAGCCCTGGAACCTACCCTCCCCCCAACTTTCATCAGAGCAGCTATACTTTTATTTGTTTATATGTACATTCATTTAAAAGTGCATTTTTGTGTACCCGCTATGTTCCAGTCTAATACATTTTTCTGGAACTCTGATTGCCAGGCCATTAAATGATGAGCACATTTGTTCATTGGCTGAAAGAATCATCTGCTTTAAAAAAGTTTGAAATCCTCTGCTGTGTACAATATTTTCTCTGTGTCCTTTTCAGAAGTTGGAAGCATTTTCCTGGAAAGGTAATTTTGGCTGTAGTTAAGTTAGAGCCATCTGCACGTCTGCCAGGAGGCTGGCTTGGCTGGAGTAGGGGCAGGCCTGGCTTCCTTGAGGTATGACTGGGTAAGGTGCAGGGCAGAGATTTTGACAGCTCTGACCGGCTCACAACATCACCCCAGGACTCTCCTCCTCAAGTCCACCCTCATGGATTGGCAGGGTGGGGGTGGTGGAGTCCTAAACCCTGGCTTCTGGGACTCCCAGCTGCTTGTTGGCACCACCCTTCCTTCTGCCCCTGCAAACCCAGAGCGCTCCTGCTGGCAGTGGCTGCAGCCAGGATGAAGCAGGCGTTCCTGACAGCAGGGAGTTTGACTGCTTCATTTTTCCTTGTGCTCCCTGGCATTCTTCTGCCTTCTCTCCAAGGCCTGGTGCTCAGCAGTCTGGCCAAAGAGGGCAACATCCACTTTCCTGCACTTTCTGGTCTCTTTTTAATCCCATTAGCGATGGATGGCTATGTTTCCTCTCCTATTATTTCTTAGATACTTTCACACACAAGAGGCAGACATTGGACTAGAATTCAGGAGTCAGGGTTCAGGAAACCAGCTTGGTAATGTTGAGAAAGTTGCCTCTCAGGGCCTCTATTTCCTCAAGAGTGAAGAGAGAGATTTGGCGCCAGCACCCCCCACATCAACTATCCTCTGCCACCTGCACTGTTGGGCCACAAACCCAGCTCTGGAGACAGAGCTGGCCCAAGGCTGTAGCCTGAGACCTGCTCTCTCTTTGTGAAAAAGGAGATTAGTAAGTGTAGACAGGTGTTAAAGGCTGAGTAACACCAACCTGAGGCTTCCTTTTACCCAATAAGAATTGCAGACAATTGAAAGGGAGAGGCCTTTCCTATTTTGCAAATCTGTGTTTTAATGCCTTGTTTGTGTCTCACCTAAAATGATTAGCATCATAGGGACCAAAGGGGAAATACTGGTACAGAAACTCTGGAGGACCTGTTTAAGTTCTAAACTTCTGTAATTATTTAATGTTTTTGCTCCATACTTCTTCCAAGTCATTTAGATGCCCCTTATTTTGCTTGTCCTTGTGTCCATTCTGGGCCAATGCCACCACAAATGTGAAATGCACTTGTGAGTTGGGTGTTGAAGGGTGCTAAAGTTCTCACGTGAGATTTCTCTTCTCCCTCCTGGCCGCCCTTGTACCTCTGACTTCTGTCTGATCCGAAGTTCATGGGAATCAAAATACAAGCAAATTTATATTATAGGAAAAGAATTCTTGACACGAATTGCTCTTAGACTAGAAGATGAATGTATATGCAGAATATGTTCAACGGCATCAAACAAATATTTGTTGGGTACATATGTTGAGACCAGTACAGCTCTCTATAGAAGCTGAGGTACCAGCAGTGAGGCTGGCCAATGAGGAGGCAGACATCAAACATCAGTAGTTGGGGCAGGGGCACTGGCAGAATAACGCCCACCTCCCTAAAGCTGATGTCCATGTCCTCACCACCAGACCTGTGATTCTCTAGTGTTACATGGCAAAGGGCAATTAAGGTGGCAGATGGAATTAAGGTGGCTAATCACCTGATCTCAAGGTAATGCAATTATCCTGGGTTATCCAGGTGAGCCCAATGTAACCACAGGGCTCTTAAATGTGGGAGAGGAGGGTTGAAGAGTCAGAGTTGGAGAGATGGTATTGTGGGAAATACTCAACCAGCCATTACTGGCTTTGAAGGTACAAGGGAAGCAAGAGTCAGGGATGAAGGCAACCTCCCAAAGCTGGAAGAGACAAGAGTATGGCTTCTCCTCCAGAGCCCCTAGAAAAGAGCACAGCCTTGTTGATGCCTTGACTTTAGCCCAGCGAGATACATTTTGGACTTCTGACTTCCAGAACCGTAAGATAATAAATTTATGTTAAGTCCCTAAGTTTGTGGCAACTTGTTATAATGGCAATAGGAAACTAATACAGTGGGATTCCTCATATAAGAGCAATATCTATCTGTGATGCCTTGATTAGGTTCCTACCAGAGGCAAGGGCATGGATTAGATAGCCTCCGGGTGTTTGTGTGCATGTGTGTGTGTGTGTGTCCCGCCCCCTCAGACATTTCAGTTGCCATGTTATTCAGAAGTTTGTCTGTTTCAAGTATGGGAGTTTTCGATGTTGTCTGCCTTTACTGAAATAAGATCTCTTGGGTCATTATCTCTCTCTCCCCAGGGTAAAACCAGTCAAGTGTCAAGCTGAATAATGATAACTCTCCTGTTGGCAGAACAGTGTTTCAGAGAGTAATGACCAGATGGGGACTCATTTTCTCTGGAAGATGATATGGCCTTTGGGTGTACAGTAGTCCCCCCTTATCTGTGGCTTTGCTTTCTGTGGTTTCAGTTACCCATGGTCAACTGCAGTCTTAAAATATTAAACGGAAAATTTTAGAAATAGACAATTCATGCATTTTAAATTGCCCGCCCTTCTGAGTAGCCTGATGAAATCTCTCACTGTCTCACCTGGGACGTGAATCCTCCCTTTGTCCAGCATCTCTGTGCTGCGGATGCTGCCTGCCTGGTATTCACTTAGCAGCCGTCTTGCTTATCAGATCGACTGCCATGGTACTGCAGTGCTTGTGTTCAGGTAACCCTTAATTACTTAATAATGGCCCCGAGGCACAAGAGTAGTGATGCTGACAATTCAGATATGCCAAAGAGAAGCTGTGAAGTGCTTCCTTTAAGTGAAAAGGTAAAAGTTCTCAACTTAATAAGGAAAGAAAAAAAAAAACCCATACGCTGAGGTGGCTACGATCTATGGTAAGAACGAATCTTCTAGCATGAAATTGTGAACAGTATATTGTTATAATTGTTCTATTTTATTATTAGTTACTGTTACTAATCTCTTACTGTGAGATTAAACTGTATCATAGGTATGTGTGTGTAGAGAAAAACATATAGTGTTTAGGGTTTTGTACTATCTGTAGTCTCAGGCATCCACTGGGGGTCTTGGAATGTGTCCCCTGTGCATAAGGGGGGCTACTGTAATGTCAAGATGGAAGAACAGGCCTGGACACAGCATCCTGCAGGCCTGGTGTTGGGAGGACACCAGTGTGGTCAGACCAGAGGGGGAGTGGGTGAAGTCACAGAAACCTGACTTCAAATCTCAGTTCTGCCACCTACAAGCTCTGGGATCTTCAACTTACCAATTTGCTGAGTCTCTGTTTCCTTATCTGAAAGGTTGGTCTGAGGATTCTTTGAAATGAGGCAAGTAAAGAATAATATCTAACACTTATGGAATGTTCAGGCAGAGTTCTCTGTGAGTTTGAACATCTATCAATTCATGAATCCTTATGACAACCCCATGAGATTGAGATATTATTCCCGCTTTTCGGATGAGGAAATGAGGCATGACTTGCCAAAACTCCCACTTGTGATGGAGTTGGTATTCAAACCAGGCAGCCTGGCTCCAGAATCTACTCTCTGAACCACCATGCCATAGCGCCTCTCTTATCACAGTGCCTAATGCACTGAGTAGGCACGCAAGAAGTGGTAGTGCTATTATGGTTACTAAGCTCCGTGGGGAGATTTAGTAGCAGATAATATTAGAATCAAATGAAACTGATGGCTCCTTTACTTCCCAGGTCAGAAAACTTTTTCTGTAAAAGGCCAGATGGTAAATATTTTCAGTTTTGCAGGTCATATGGTCTCTATTGTGACTACTCAACTCTGCTGTTTTAGCACCAAAGCAGACATATACAAACTATAAACAAACATGTATGACTGTGTTCCAGTAAAACTTTACTGATTAAAACAGGTATTGGCTCATGGTTTGCCGGCCCTTGATCTAGTTCAATCCTCTAATTTTACAGATATAGAAACAGAGATTCAGAGAGGGGAAGTAACTTTCCCCAGATCATACAGTGAGTTATCGGCAAAGCCTGGACTGGATCCCAGGTATGGTGGACTAATTGTAAAAATCCTCCAATTCTTCACCTCTTCCCTGTACCCAATTATCTTGCAATGTGACTTTGTAGTGGCTTTCACCAAGAGGTAGAGTCTATTTTCCGAGTCCTTGAATCTAGGCTTGCCTCATGACTTACTTTGGTCAATAGAATTTGGCAGAAATGATGGTGTGCAATTCTAAGTCAACACCTCAAGATGCCTCACATAATTCCTTTCTGTCTGGGAGCCTTGCCCAAACCTTATGCAAACAAGCCTGGGCTAGCCTGCTGGATGATGAAAGACACATGGCCCAGTCATCCCTAGATATCAGCTTGCAGCTAGTCAGTCAGCCATGAAACACACGAGGGAGGTTGAAGCCAGCCCCCAGCCAACCTAACAGGTGATAACATCCACATGAGCAAACCCAGCCAAGATCAGCCAAACCTCATCCAGATCAGCAGGACTATCTAGCTGACTTATAAGAAATAATATCTGCTTGTTTTTTTAAGCCACTGAGTTTTGGGGTGGTTTGTTATGCAGTGCTAGCTAGCTGATGCACCAGATCTCCTGATTTCCAGACCATGGCTCTTCCCTCTGTATTTCAGTTATCTCTCTCTTTTCTACTTATAAGAGCAGTGTCATGATCTTTAGAAATCCTCTTCATTCTTGAGAAGAGGATGGCGGATGTATCACTAAAGGAGCCAGAAAGCAATCATGCTGTGGCTTCTTAAAGAAAAAAACCCAAAAAACAGCAAAACAAAATGTGATCTTAAGTGGCACTTGGAATCTGATTTTTCTTTCTCAGTGCCCCAGGGTTCCCCACTTAAGAGCCTTGCCACATCGCAGTGTTTTCATGGGCTCCTGTGAGGTAGACAGCCTTTTGACAAAAGCCACCCCACTGAGGATGCTGGTGGCTGGGGTGTGCCCAGAGACCTGTTTTAAAAGTACTTGAACAACAGCACCTATATCTTTGCTGGGTGCCTGCAGCCTGTGGAGGGGATCATACTGAGCAGCCTGGCATGGTACCAGCTGAAAACTAAGAGGCTGGAGTTCTTAAGTGCCTTAGATGTCCTCTGCCCTTTTTGTATATTCACAAGGCAAGATTCTGTACATTTTTAATTTTTATGTATAACACATATTTAGAAAAGTGAAAGTAATCATACAGGTGCAGATCACTCAAATATCACAAAGCAGACACGTGTGAAACCATCACCCCAGCTAATGAAATAGGACATTGCTGGTCCCCAGAAGCCGCCAGGTGCCCCTTCTCAATGACTATTCCCTCCCTCCTTCCCAAAGGTGACCTCTTCCCTGTCCTCTTATACCTCCCTTTTTCTTAAGTTTCACAAGTAACATTGTGACGATTCAAACAATGTCAAAGCTAAAAGTGAAGGATTGACCATGTGCAGGCGTTTCTTATTAGTAATTCCTCTCTTTATTAAAATTATGATGACACAGTTCAAACATAATAGTGTACATGATAATATAAGGGACGGCTGCTGCCCACCACACCACTTGAGAAATAAAACGTGATCAATAAGATTGAAGCGTCATCTGTTCCTTTTCCTGATTCATTTTCCTTCTGCCAAGCTTGGTATTTATGGACTCCATGCATATTGGTATATTTTCACTATCTGTGTTTGTGACTCCAAATAAGACATAGTTTTGTCTTACATATTGTAATACCATATCGTACTGTGCATATTCTTTTTTGCTGAACACTGCCTGTGAGAATCAGCCAGGTTGGTATGTGGAGTTCTTACTCATCCATTTTAAAATGACTTCAGCCTCTTTGGGTTTCTAAAAAGGAGATAGTTTCTCTCACCTCAGCCCTTTTCCCAATCACTCTTATCGGAGCTAATGGCAGTTAGTGGTTTGGCACATAGAGTTCTCTAGCTTTCTCTATGTGTGCATGTATCCACATGCACATACATACATGCAGAATTTAATTATAAAAAGTGGATCGGGCCAGGTGCAGTGGCTCATGCCTATAATCCTAGCACTTTGGGAGGCAGGAGGATTGCTTGAGGCCAGGAGTTCAAGACCAGCATGAGAAACATAGCGAGACCCCATCTCTACAAAAAATAGAAAAAATCAGCCGGGCATGGTGGTGTGTGCCTGTAGTCCCAGCTACTGAGGAGGCTGAGACAGGAGGATCGCTTGAGTCTAGAAGCTGAAGGTGGCAGTGAGCTATGATGACGCTGCTATACTCCAGCTGGGCAAGAGAGCAAGACCCTGTCTCAGAAAATAAAAAATAAAAAATAAAAGCGGATCAGCCGAACAGACATGAGCCCAGTCTCTGGAGTCAGACAGCTTGCTCCTGAATGCCAACTCCATCACTTAACAGCTCTGCAACCTTGGGCAAGTTATTTCATGTCTTCACACTTCATTTTACTCACCTATAAAATGAGATAATAAAAATAGCTATGTCAAAATGTTGTTTAGTGGATTCAATGAGATGATGTCTGTAAGTGCTCTAGCAAGTGCTCAATGAATATTAGCTGTTATTGTTACACGTTGTTCTGTAATGTGCTTTTTTCATTTAGTAATTGATCATGCTATCTTTCCATGTGTGTAAATATAGGATTATCTTGTAATGGGAAAATACACATGCACACACATGCTTGCACATGCATGCCCACATATAAGCACACCCACATCACCCCCCACCTCCCACAATACCTATAAGGGAGGACTAGTTTGCAAACTCTCCATTCCTGATCAATTTCAACCTATTTTATTGGCCTCTTGGTATGCCCTGCATTTCCACCCTGTAACCGGAGGGCTAGACAAGTTGGAATCTTCAGCATATATTCTACCCAAGTCCCCGCAGGTCTGTGGATGGGATATAAAGGATTAGTCAACTTGGATAGAAACATTTTTTTCCATTGACCTCTAACTGATTTTTATCATTTCTTCAATCACGAATGTGGGAATGAAACCACAGTGGAGTCAACAATTCCTGTGACTTTGTCACCACTGGAAATCATAGCTATTCTCTTGTTATAATTGTTACAGAATCTTCAAATATCCTTTATGACCCTCAGTTCTTTGAAATTACAGTAGTTGTTAGATCTGCTCCTAGATTTTGTTCTTAATGTGTTGATAAAGAATTATGTGTATTGCATATATATTGCAAGTTTGTTTTAATATTTCTTTAACTGCATTTCAATGTAATTTATTTCATTTGTAATCCTATGTATTCTATGTTATTTTTTAAAAAAATTATTATACTGAGAAAGAGTCTATAATCTTCACCAAATTGCCAGATGGATCCATATTACTACAGAGATTAAGAACCCCTTTTGGTGGTAAAGGGGAGTCTGGAGCCAAGAGGAAAAGTCTTGCCTTTTGTTTCTTGTTTCCTGCGTTACTTTAGGTAATTCCTTTCACTTTTCAGGGCCTCGACTTCCTCACTAGTAAGATGAGGGCATGGAACTTCCTAGATGTGATGCTCTGTGTCTAAGATCTTTTCCAGGTTAGTTAAACATGGTCTGTTTTCTAATTAACCAAATTTTGTAAGTGTAGTGGATATTTTTCATTCTCTTTGGCTGCTCTGCATCTGAAGTTTTTATGTTTGAAAGAATCTTTCAAATGATGAAGCATAGCCTGCCTCCTTGCATATAAGCTGAAAATAATGGACGATTGGTTTCTCAGTATCCTTTGCAGCTAGGGCACAGGCCCATTAAATGACTCATCAGATGGTTCTGCCCGTCAAATGTCCCTGCTCTTTGAAACAGAACTTTGAATCAGAAGCTGGTGAAGAACGTGGACCATGCAGAATCTATTCTGGCAAGCAGAAGCAGTCACTTCCTCATTCGAATTGCAGCTCTAGATGCTAGTAGCAACATCGGTGTCCAGTGTCGGTAGTGTTGGGCATGCAAGCTGTGATGTCTTCACTGGATCTACTCTAAGGATGAATTTGCCACCTGCGCCTGGCTGTGTAGCCTTCGAATCTGTAATCTTCCAGCACTTCTGTAGGTTCTGTAAGTTATTCAACATCCTTTAAATAAAACTTCTTTCTGCTTAAAATAACCAGAGGGTTTTTGTTGCTTGCCTTATGAATCTTGGGCATAGGGAATATTGGAAGGCATAAACCCTTCTATGGACTGATTGTTTTTGCTATGGACTGATTTCCCTTTCCCAAATTCATATTTTGAAATTCTAGCCCCCAGTGTGATGGTATGAGGAGGTGGGGCCTTTGGGAAGTAATTAGATTATGAGGCTGGAGCCCTCATGAATGGGACTAGTGCCCATATAAAATGACGCACAAGAGTTTGTTGCTTCTCTCTGCTCTCTGCCATGCAAGAATTAACAAGAAGTCTGCTGTTTGCCACCTGGAAGAGGGTCCTCACTGGAGCCCGATCATGCTGGCACTCTGATCTTGGACTTCCAGCTTCCAGAACTGTAAGAAATAAATTTCTGTTGTTTATAAGCCACCCAGTCTATGGCACTTGGTCACAACAGCCTGAAATGACTAAGACAAACTCCTTAGTTTTGGGATTACATCTCTGAGATTTAGGACTCTGAGTTTCTCCTTTCCAAAAGTGCCATTCAGTGTGTGTGTATTTCCATAGCAAGTGAATAATAGAGAATAATAATGAACCCACCATGTGGTAGCCATTCTCCAAGATGGCACCAGTGATCTTGGCCTCCTGGTGTTCTCCCCCTGGATAATCCCCTCCCATCTTGCACCAGGGTTGGTGTGTGGGACCAATAGCAAATGGAAGAAGTGGTAGGATGTCGTTTCTGATCATAGGTTATAAAAGTTTGAGGCTTCCATCCTTTCACTCTTCCTCTCCCTCAGATCATCCCCTTGAGAGGGAGCCGGCTGCCATATTGTGAGAGGCCCATGTTGGTGAGGAAAGGAGGCTTCTGGTCAAAAGCTGGCAAAAAAATAAGGCCTGCAAAAGAACACATGAATGAGCTTAAAAATGAATTTTCTACCCTAGTTGAGTCTTGAGATGACTACAACTCTGGCTGATAGCTTGATTGCAATCTTATGAGAAACCCTGAGCTAGAATCACCTCCCCAAGTGGTTCCTAAATCCTTGGCCCTTAGAATACGTAGGAGATGATAAATGTTTGTGGTTTTGTGGGGGGGATAATTTGTTACACAGCAATAGATAACTAATACACAAGGTAAAATAAAACGTTCTTGCTAGTTACTATGTATAGCTTGATATATAGAAAAGATGATACAAGGATAGTTGGAGGCAACATGGTGAGTCTTTCCCCTATTATGCAGACAGTAGAATATGTAACATGCAAATGGATAATAGCCATTATATATATAGAGTTCCAAAAAATCAATATGATAAACATCAACTACTCAATAGGAAAATCAGTGTGTGATCTTGGATAAGTCACTTAATCAGTTTCCTCATTTGTAAAATTGGGATAACAAAAGTACCTCTTTTACCGGGCTGTTAGAGTGGTGCCTGGCACAAAGTAAGTACTATGTAAGTGGTTGTTGTGTAAGGCAAATAGGCAATTTACAGAAAGGTAGCTATACATTGGCCAATAAATGTACAAAAAGATGCTGTACCTCAGTAATAATCAGAAAGATGCTGGATCCAACCATTTGTGCCTAGGATAGTATGTGGCGTACCATGGTGCTCAGTAAATATTTGTTGAATAAATAAGATTTAAAAGATGTGAGGGAGGGCATACATATTGTGCACATGTGGCAGAAGAGCTTCCGGGCAAAGGGAACAGCAAGGTGAAATGCCACAAGGAAGGAGCACACCTGTCTGGTTTGAGGACAGTTGGGGATGCCGTGTGATTGAAGCAAAGTGTGCAGGGGGGAGAGTTGGAAGTGAGCGTAGGGAAGTCCTGGGGGTGTGAGCAGACATACTGGCCATTGTGAGGACTTTGGCTTTTACTCTGGGTGACATGAAGAGCCAGTGGAGGGTTTTGAGCAGAAGAGACCTGTCATCTGACTTTGGCCTTTTGTGCTGCAAATAGACTGAGGGGTCCAAGGCAGAAGCAGGGAGGCCAGTCAGCGGACTCTGCAGTAACCCAGGTAGGAGCTCAGACCAGGTCGTTCGCTGTGGAGGTGGAGACAAGTGGTCAGATTTTAGATGTGCTTTTGCAGGTAGAACCAGCGCTGGCTTCACGGGTGTGTGACCTGTGCTGTCACACCAGGTCCCTCTCTCAGAAGGGCCCTGTGCTTGGTTTAATGCTCTGCTGTCGAAATCTTGAAATTCTTAATAACCTTTGGACATGGGCCCCACATTTTCACAAATTGTGTACCCAGTCCTTGATAGAGAATTAGCAGGATTTGTAGGCAGATTGGATGTGGGGTGTAGGAGAAAGAGAGGTGCCAGGGAGAGCGCCAAGGTTTCTGTCCTCAGCAATTGAAGCTGGAGTTGCCTTTGAACAAGATGAGCAAAACTGAACGACTGGGGGAAAGAGGGATTTGCAGAGAGGGGGACTTTCTAGAACATGGGGTCACTTGGGAGCTACACTGGGCTCTTCTACAGGGAGAGTTTTCTTCCCTCATGTTCCCACCAGGGAGGTGTCCCTATCCCAGTCTGACCCGAGCTGCATTGGCATAACAACAGCAATAACAACAGCTGTGTCCTCCTTGGGGACAATGGTTTGACCTCAGAGGGACTGTGCATGCAACTGACTTATTTTTAGAATTTCTCATTCCTCCTCAATGGCTACTGGGAGGTCTGGATGAAAAATTCTGAGACTGAATGCATATGGCTGAATAAAAACCTTTAATTAAGAGTTAAAGACTTTAATCTGCCTATAAGTTGGTTTTATTTCTAAATCCTACAATTTTAAAAGAAAAAAAAACAACAAAGAGGACACAACATGCCATCCATGAACATGTGGAGCGAAACAATTGTGGTCTGTTTGGCAATTAAACTCTCCGCTCTTCAAATCATTGCAAGAAAAAGTGTTTCTTCTCCCCATCTGAACTGTGAATTTTTCCTCCACTTTTGCCGGTCTTGCTGACTCAGCACGGAATACATTCTTTTTTCCTTCTCTGCAAACACCCCCCACACTGCTGTCTTGTCCACCCCATCGCCTTCTGCCCCCTTCCTCCTGGGTATCCCAGATGAACCACCTAACTAAAATGGGGCTCCACGGCTTTTTCCGGCCAGTGAAAAATGAAAAAACAAACGCACACAATTCTTTTTTCAAAGATGCAAATTTCCCACAGTTTGTCAGAAGGAGGCAGAAGCTTCCGACAGGAAGGAGGAGTGTTGTGCTTGGGATGCCAACTGCTGACATGATTCAAAGGGAGAAAAAGCCCTTAGAGTTTCTCGGATGTAAATAATTTAAGGTTTGGAAGTGCTCACCTTTGGAGCCATTGGAGCTGTTGGGAGCTTGTGCAGTGGGGGAAAACAAAATTGCTGAGACGAGAGAGAGAGAGAGAGAGAGAGAGAGAGAGAGAGAGAGAGAAAGAGAGAGAGAGAGAAAGAGAGAGAGAGAGAAGCAAGCTCACTGGCCTGGACTTGATTGAACCAGGGGAGCAGCTGTTGAGTGTGGTGGGGGAAACCAGCCAATTCAGGGGAGGAGTTGGAGGGGATTGGGAACCCCCATCCCCCAGGACACACGGGGCTGTCCTCCCTCCATCATAGGAACTGAAAATTCTCCTTGTTACCAAAAAGATTGCAGAGGCAGACGACTCCTCTTAGGGTAAAACAAAAGGAAAAGTATAGTCATAAGCTATATTAATATAGCTTTTACTACATACTTCATAACCTTTTAGGTCAGTGGTTGGCAAATATTTTCTAGAAAGGATCAGATTGTAGATATTTTAGGCTTTGTGGTCCATGTGGTCTCTGTAGTGACTGCAACTTCTCAACCCCGCCATTGTAGTGCAAAAGCAGCCACAGGCAGTATGTAAATGAATGGGCCTGGGTGAGTTCTAATAAAACTTTATTTGTGGATGGGAGCTAGACTATGGATACGCATCATCATACAGAGTGGAGTAATAGATATTGGAGACTCCAAAAGGTAGGAGGGTGGTGAGGGATGGAAAATTACCTATTGGGTACAATGTACACTATCCAGGTGATGGGTACACTAAAAGCCCAGATTTCACCACTACACAATATATCCATGTAACAATACTGCACTTGTACCCCCTAAATCTATATAAATAAAAGAAAATTAAAATTATTGCATCAATTAAAAAGAACGTCATTGATGGACACAAAATTAAATTTTATTTTTCATGTATAATGAAATGTTATTCTTTTGATGTTTTTTTCAACTCTTTAAAAATATAAAAAACATTCTTAGCTTGCTGGCTGTACAAAAACAGGTGGCAGTCTGTATTTGGCCCTTGGGTGATAGTTTGCTGACCCCCTGTTCTAGGTGCTTTGTATATGTTAATTCTTTTAATCCTCACAATCCTATAATAGCCCCATTTGGCAGATGAATAAGCTGAGACAGAGAAAAAAAGTAATTGTCAACTGTTATGGGTTGCATTTTATCCCCCCTACCCCAAATTTATATGTTGACTTATTAACCCCCAGGACCTGAGAATGCTACTTTATTTTGAAATAGGGTCATTGCAGATATAATTAGTTAAGATGAGGTCATTAGGGTGGGCCCTAATCCCATATGATTGGTGTCCTTATAAAAAAGGGAAATTTGGATCCAGAGGTGCATGCAGGGAGAACTCCATGTGAAGGTGATGGCAGAGACTGGGGTGGGGCTTCAGTAAGTCCAGGAATGCCAAAGATTGCCAGCAAACCACCAGAAGCCAGGCAAGATGCATGGAACAGATCCTTTCTCTTACCTCTCAGAAGAAAACAACCCTGCTTTTATTTCAGAATATTATGGGGGTACAACACTTTGGCTATATATATTGCCCATGCACTGCCTGTGTCAGAGCTACAATCGTGGTCATCCCCCAAACTGTGCTCCCCGCATCCATTCAGTGAGAGTTTTTCCCATCCCCTCCACCCACCTCCCGTCTGCCCGCCTCCTGATGAATATTATTGCCCTGTGTGATGTAAGTGTTGATCAGTTAGTACCAGTTTGATGGTGAGTACCAGTGGTGCTTGTTTTTCCATTCCTGTGACACTTGGCTTCGAAGAATGGGTTCTAGCTCCAACCAGGATAATACCAGATGTGTTAATTCACTATTGTTCCTTATTGCTGAGTAATACTCCATGGTATACATATACCACATTTTATTAATCCACTCGTGTATTGATGGGCACCTGGGTTGTTTCCACATCTTTGCAATTGTGAATTGTGCTGCTATAAACATTTGTGAGCAGATGTCTTTATTATAGAATGTCTTTTTCTCCTTTGGGTAAATACCCAGTAGTGGGATTGCTGGGTCAAATGGTAATTCTACTTTTAATTCTTTGAGGTATCTCCATATTACTTTCCATAGAGGTTGTACTAATTTGCAGTCCCACCAGCAGTGTGTGAGTGTTCCTATCTGTCCACATCCCCGCCAACATTTGTTGTTTGGGGATTTTTTGATATGAGCCAATCTCACTGGAGTTAAGTGACATCTCATTGTGGTTTTGATTTGCATTTCCCTGATGATTAGAGAAGTTGAGCACTTTTTTATATGTTTGCTGGCCATTTTTCTGTCTTCTTTGGAAAAGTTTCTGTTCATGTCCTTTGCCCATTTTTTAATAGGGTTGTTTGATTTTTTCTTGTTGATTTTTCTAAGTTCTGTATAGATTCTGGTTATCAGCCCTTTATCAGAGGTGTAGCATGCAAATATTTTCTCCCATTCTGTAGGTTGTCTGTTCACTCTAGTGATAGTTCCCTTGGCTGTGCAGAAGCTTTTCAATTTGATCAGGTCCCATGTATTTATTTTTGTTGCTGCTGTGATTGCTTTGGGGGTCTTCTTCATAAATTCTTTGCCTAGGCCAATGTCCATAAGAGTTTTTCCAACGTTTTCTTCGAGAATTCTTATGGTTTCATGTCTTAGGTTTAGATCTGTTATCCATTGTGAGTTGATTTTTGTAAGAGGTGAGAGGTGTGGGTCCAGTTTCAGTCTTCTACATATGGCCATCCAGTTTTCCCAGCATCATTTGTTGAATAGGGAATCTTTTCCCCAATGTACATTTTTTTGGAATTTATCAAAGATCAGGTGACTGTATGAGGTTGGTTTTATATTTGGGTTCTCAGTCCTGTTCCATTGGTCTACGTCTCTGTTCTTGTGCCAATACCATGCAGTTTTGGTTACTATAGCCTTGTAGTATAGTTTGAAGTCTGGTAGATAGATGCCTCCCAATTTGTTCTTTTTGCTTAAGATTGCTTTGGCTAGACGGGGTCTTCTCTGGTTCCACACAAAGTGTAGAATTATTTTTTCTAGATTGGTAAAAAATGATGTTGGTATTTTGATAGGGACTGCATTGATTCTGTAAATCAATTTAGGTAGCAAAGCCATTTTTACTATGTTGACTCTGCCTATCCAAGAGCATGGTAGGGCTTTCCATCTATTTACATCCTCTGCAATTTCTTTTCTCAGTGTTTTGTAATTCTCTCTCTATAGGTCTTTGACCTCCTTAGTTAGATATGTTCCTAAATATTTAATTTTCTTTGGTGCTATTGTGAAAGGTATTGCATCTTTAATTTGTTTCTCAGCTTGATTGTTATTAGCATATATGAAGGCTATGGATTTGTGTGTATTAATTTTGTATCCTGAGACTTTGCTGAATTCATTTATCAATTCCAGTAATCTCTTGGTTGAATCTTTGGGGTTTTCTATGTATAATATCATATCGTCTGTGAATAGTGAAAGTTTGACCTCTTCTGCCCCTATCTGGACGCCCCTAATTCCTCTGTCTTGTCTAATTGCTGTGGCCAGGACTTCCAGCACTATGTTGAAAAGAAGTGGAGATAGAGGGCACCCTTGTCTGGTGCCAGTTTTAAGGTGGAATGCTTTCAATTTTTCCCCATTCAGTATGATATTGGCTATGGGTTTATCATATATGGCTTTAATAGTTTCTAGGAATGAGCCATCTATGCCTATATTGTTAAGAGTTCTTATCATAAAAGGATGCTGGATTTTGTCAAAAGCCTTTTCTGCATCTATTGAAAGGATCATATAATCTTTGTTCTTGCTTTTATTTATATGGTGAATTACATTTATAGATTTGCGTATGTTGAACCATCCCTGCATCTCGGGAATGAAGCCCACCTGATCGTGATGAATTATTTTTTTGATGTACATTTGGATTCGGTTTGCAAGGATTTTATTGAGAATTTTTGCATCTATATTCATAAGGGATATTGGTCTGTAGTTTTCTTTTTTTGTTGTGTCCTTTCCTGGCTTTGGTATCAAGGCGATATTGGCTTCGTAGAATGAGTTTGGGAGGACTCCATCCTTCTGGATATTTTCAAATAATTTCTGCAGTATAGGCACCAGTTATTCTTTGTAGGCTTGGTAGAATTCAGGTGTGAACCCATCTGGTCCAGGACTTTTTTTTGTGGGAAGATTTTTTATTACTGCTTCGATTTCGGTGCTTGATATTGGTCTGTATAGAAATTCTGTTTCTTGCTGGTTGAGCCTAGGGAGGTAGTATGTTTCTAAGAATTTGTCCATTTCCTCCATGTTTTTGTGTTTGTGGGCATAGAGGTTTTTGTAGTTTTTGAAGATGATGTTTTGTATTTCCATGGTGTCAGTTGTGACTTCTCCTTTCTCATTTCTAATTGAGCTTATTAGAGTCCTTTCCTTTCTGCTTCTGGTCAACCTGGTGAGTGGCCTGTCTATTTGGTTTATCTTTTCGAAGAACCAACTTTTCGTTTCATTGATCTTCTGTGTTGTTCTTTTGTTCTCGATTTCATTTAATTCTGCTCTGATCTTGGTTATTTCTTTTCTTCTGCTGGCTTTAGGATTGCTTTGCTCTTCCTTTTCCATTTCCTTAAGATGAGTCATTAGTTTACTGATTTGTGACCTTTCTGTCTTTTGGATGTGGGCATTTAAGGCGATAAGTTTTCTTCTCAGGACTGCTTTTGCTGTATCCCACAGATTTTGATAACTTGTGTCCCCATTATCGTTTAGTTAGAAGAATCTTTTGATTTCCATTTGAATCTCCTCCTTGACCCAGTAGTCCTTCAGCAACAGATTGTTTAGTTTCCATGTTTTTGGATGAAGATGTGAGTTTCTGTTGGAATTGATTTCTAATTTTATTCTGCTGTGGTCTGAAAAGATACATGGTATGATTTCTATTTTTTTGAATTTGTTTAGATCTGTTTTGTGGCCTAGGATGTGGTCAATTTTAGAGAAAGTTCCATGAGCTGATGAGAAGAATGTATATTCAGTGTTATTTGGGTGGAGTGTTCTGTAGATATGTTAGGCCCAAATGTTCTAGAGTCCTGTTTAGGTCTTTTGTTTCATTATTTAATTTTTGTTTGGGGGATCTGTCCAGTTCTGTCAGTGGGGTGTTGAAGTCCCCTGCTATTATGGCATTGCTGCTTATTATGTTGTCTAGATCTAGCAGTATTTGCTTTATGTACCTGGGCGCTCCTGTGTTGGGTGCATAAATGTTTAGGGTTGTTAAATCCTCTTGTAAGATTTTTCCCTTCACCACTATATAGTGTCCATTTTTGTCCTTTTTTACTTTTGTTGCTTTAAAGTTTATATCATCTGAAATAAGGATGGCTACTCCGGATTTCTTTTGGTTTCCATTGGCCTGGAAAATTGTATTCCATCCTTTCACCTTGAGTCTGAATGCGTCTTTTTGTGTAAGGTGTGTTTCCTGAAGACAACAGATACTTGGCTTGTATTTTTTAATCCATTCAGCCAGCCTATGTCTCTTCAATGGGCAATTCAAGCCATTTATATTTATTGAGAGAATTGATATTTGGGGTAAATTTCTGGTTATTCTGTTGGGTGGTGTCTTTTGTTTTACCTCTTGCATCATTGTGGAATCTGGTTTCTGGGGTTTTAGCTTTTGTGTAGTTTTACATAGGTGGGTGTCTGTTGCGCTGGTTAGCGTATAATGCAGGTCTAAGCACTTCTTGCAAGGCTGGTCTGGATTTCGCAAATTCTATCAGTGATTGCTTATCTGGAAACGTCTTTATTTCTCCCTCGTATAAGAAGCTTGGTTTGGCAGGATACAGAATTCTGGGTTGACCTTTGTTTTGTTTTAGGAGACTGATGATGTCTTCCCATTCCCTTCTGGCTTGTAAGGTTTCAGCTGAGAAATCTGCAGTTGATCTGATCAGTTTCCCTTTATAGGTTATCTGCTGTTTTTGTCTTACAGCTCTGAGGAGTGCCTCTTTTGTGTTTACTTTGGTCAGTCTAACAATTATGTGGCGTGGTGAATGCCTTTTCACGTTGAGTCTCCCAGGAGTCCTGTGTGCTTCTTGTACTTGGATATCGAGATTTCTGGCTAAGCCATGGAAATTTTCCTCTGCTATTCCTTCAAATAGATTTTCCAGCCCATGAGAATTTTCTTCCTCTCCCTCAGGAATGCCTATGATCCTTATGTTTGGCCTCTTTACATAATCCCACATTTCTTGTATGCTTTTTTCCTGCCTCTTGTTTTTGTGTTCTTTCTCTTCGGCTGATTTATTTAGCGCATAGGAGCTGTCTTCTAGCTCTGAAATTCTTTCCTCTGCATGGTCCAGCCTATTCTTAAGACTTTCCACTGTGTTTTGTAGATCCTTGAATGCTTCTTTCATTTCTAGGATTTCTATTTGATTTTTCCATAATATTTCTATTTCTTTGGAGAATTTTTCATTCATTTCTTGCATTTTTCTTGTGGTTTCTTTGTGCTGGGATTCAATTTTCTCTTGAATTTCATTGAGCTTTCTTATAATCCATAAACGAAATTCCTCTTCTGTCATTCTACCCATTTCATTTGGGTTGGTATCCATTGCTGAGGAACTGATGGTTTCTTTTGGAGGTGACTTTTCACTCTGATTTTTCATGTTCCCTGAGTTCTTTCACTGGTTTTTTCTCATCTGGCCTCTTGGTCGAGAGCTGGGGGTATTAGGGCTAGTTTATGGCCTTGTCTCCATGCCCACAATTTTCATTCCTTGGCAGAGCCTAGGAGAGAAATAGTGGCCTATATTGCCTTAGGTGTATTTTAGCAAGTTTGGTGGATCTTGAGTTATCTTTGGCCTGTTGTCTTCCCCTCTTCCCGGTGGAGTGTGGTGAGAATGACCTCCCAGCTTGGGCTCTAAGCTAGTGAATAGTACTTGAGGATATGAGTCCACAGTTCCCTATTAGCTAGGTATTCTGCTATGTCCGTGGCAGACTCTGATCCCCCAGTCAGGGTATGTGAAAGCCCCGTGCTTTGGGAGGGGCCTTGTAGCTCCTAGGGGTTACTTTGACCCTACTCGTCCTCACGTGCAGGTAGAAACACAATTTCTTTTGGCTGCAGTGTGAGAGCTGAGTTGGGAAAATTCTACACAGCTCAGAGGTTGCTCATCTAGCCATGTGTGTCTGCCCTTCTGATGTGCGTCTCCGCATGATACTCGATAGGGGGATCTCCAATTGTGCACCCCTTTTCCACCATTAGACCCCAAGGCGAGGCGGATGGCCACTCTATCCCCAGCAGTCTCCACCAGGGGGATGTTCCCATGGGGAGGGGGGAATAGTGGCCACTGGAAGCGCTCTTGGATGGCGCAAAATTCCCTAATGGAGTGGGCAGGGTTATGGGGAGCTGGTTTGGTTCATCCTGTGGCTCTTGAGGTATTTGGTTGTCATGGGAACCGGCAGTTATACCAAATGAGTCACTATGGCCAGAAACCTTCAAAATGACCGATCTCTGGGGTACAGGAGGGCTGGGACCTGAAGAGCGGGCACTAGGACCAGCACGTAGTGGACTTGTCAGAGGCCAGAGCCGGGGTAGCGGAACCAGATGGACGAGCTGCAAACTGTTTCTAATACACAAAGGTCCTGCCACTGCAGTTCCGGGATCTCGTCCCACCTGGAACCCCCGGATGCAGCGGTCCCTGGCCACCAAGGGCAAAGCCTGTCTCGCCCCAGCGGAAGAGCCCCGGGCCAGGGCGGGGCGGAGCTAGAGACGCGGCTCCCAGCTCTGGGCGGGCGACTTTAAAGGTGGCTGCCGCCGCCAGCCTGGCACACAGTCGGGCTCCGATTGCGCCCGGAGCGCAGCTTTTCTCCGCCGGCAGTTGTTAGCAACCTCTAAGGACGTGTCCTGATCTCCGTTAAACTCCTGGGCCCAGTCCCGCTGACTTCTAGTGGCGCAGTGCCGGCCTGCGGGTTCCCACGCACTGTCCCAGGAAGCTGTATCTGGGTCCCCGCCCAGTTGCTCCCCAGCCCTTGGCAGTCTCTGTATATTGCAGCTGCGAGTTGTGCTGGGCTCTCACAATTGTCTCCTCTCCACTAGGTATGCTGTCTCGCGCCACCGCTTTGCCCCCACTCTGGGCTTGTCCCTGCCTGAGTGGATGGGGAGGCGCGTAACTGCTTGGGGGGCAGGTCGCGCTGTGGCGACCTGGCGAGCGCATCCTTCCCGCGCTCTGGGCTCTATTGTGCTCCGTGCGCCCTCCGATCTTTGTGAAAATTTTGTACCTGTTTTCTTGGGCTGGGCATTCCGTATTGTTTCTCTGTAATTCACAATGCTGTTTTCCGAGTGAGCGGTCTGTGCTCGCAGGTAGCCGCTGGCGTTTTTCACCTCCTTCCCTGGGAGCGGTGTGGTGGGAGGACTCCATCAGACCGCTATTTTCCTGCACCCCCCAAAATTTCTGTTTTTTAGGTCACCCAGTGTGTCAGAATTTGTTACAGAAGGCCTAGCAAACTAGTAGAGTTGCACAGTCAATAAGGGGCATAGTTGAGGTTTGAAGACAGTTTGACTTCAGAGGCTGAGTACTTAACCATTGTGCTATTATTCATTGTGACCATAACTTTATAATAAACAGTGTGGCCTTAGAGCCTGACAGAATCAGGTCTAACTCCCGACTGCAGCTTCTATATCCTGTATGATCTTGGGCAAGCCATCAATCTCTCTGAGCCTTGCTTTCCTCATCTGTAAAGTGGGAATTACAAGATTTATGTATGTAAATCTTTATAAGGATATGTGGGGGTCGAGATGACATGTAAGTAGAAGATATATATTATAATACAAATAGTAAAAAGCACATGGCACATAATAGTTGCTCCATGGCTGCTAGCTATTTTTTGTTATTTGCTGAGATATCCTCTGGCTGTTTTACCTCTGCTTTTCCAATCTCACAAGATGCCATTTTGTTCTCACTGTCATTTTTGTAGCCACTGTCCAGACAGGCTCTTAGAGGCAGCCGTGGTTCTCCCCT
Organism: Daubentonia madagascariensis; assembly: GCA_023783475.1. Taxonomy (NCBI): domain Eukaryota; kingdom Metazoa; phylum Chordata; class Mammalia; order Primates; family Daubentoniidae; genus Daubentonia; species Daubentonia madagascariensis. Next base: position 8,662,036 of record JAKFHU010002332.1, on the reverse strand, counting down.
CCACCCGGCCACACCTGTCCCCAGCACGGTATGGCAGGCTTGCCGCTCTCTGTTTGGCCTGATGGTACTCCTGGGGCCATGTTTAGTGGAGAAAGTTTGTCTACTGCTCACACTTAAGGCATGAGGAAAACTGCGTACTAATTTGACTGCTTTGCTCTGGGTTTGTCACGCAGAGAGGAGGCGAGGAGCGAGAGCTGGGCTACTCCAGTGGAGAACTTGGAGACCTTCCTTCTGACCATGCCTGGGGAGGCCTAGGAGAGCGAGAACTCTGTGGAGTTGGGTAAGGGAATGCCACGCTTACAGAGAGAACTCCTGGAGTTCTTTAAAAGCTCTTTTCAAGAACACTCTTTTCAACTCTCTTATCTGTTGCGTGTGGTCAAACGAGAATCTTTGCATGTACCCATTCCCACTGAGTGTTCAATTTGGATTCCTGAGACTAGCTGGAAATCCATTCATTAAGACAAAAAGTCCCATCCTTCCATCCCCCAATCATTAATTTCTGGCTGGAGTCCTATCAGTGAAGTCTTTTCCAACTGGACGTACAGCAGAGAGTGGGGCATTGACAGAACCAGGCCTGAGACACAAGAGGTAAGTTTAGATAGGGACCTAGAGTGTGGACAGTGAAAACAGCCTATGGAGGAGAAATTGCTTATGGAATTGCAGCCATAGGCATGGGTAGCAGGAGGGACCTCAGTATTTAGTGGTAAGAATGTGCAAGAGAGGAGGAAGAGAGACACAACACACAAAAGGAAAAAACAGTAGACCCTGGTTTGAACTCCACCCCTGCCACATATCCACTGTGTGATCTTGAGGAATTTACTTAACCTCTCTGAGCCTTAGAGTTCTAATCTTTAAATTGGAATTAGTAAGAGCTACCTCGTAGAGTTGTTGTCAGGATTAAATAAGAATATGGAAGTAATAACACAGATCTTTCCGTGTTGTTATGAGGATTAAACGATATAATGTTCATAAAGAGTCTTGCAGGAGATCTGGTTCAAAGTAGATGCTCAATAAATGGGTGTGGTGAATGGAGTTGGTGCTCTGCCCAGATCTACTCGGATCCTATTTTTGTGTGACCCGTGGCTTTGGTTTGCTTTTACTCCCAACAGCTCACATCTGCAGCTCTTTTTGGAGGACTGCTCTTGGGTTATTGGAGCCTGACAAGGGAAGTGCCTGGAAATTTTTGTCCCTCCAGGGTAGCCACAAACTGAAGACCGGATGTATGAAAACCCACCTCCCTTGCCTTGGCTTGGGACAACTCTGAGGTACAACTTACACTTCAGAGATACTTCAAGCTCAAGGGGCTCATGCTTTCCTTTGGGGGATTCTGCCTGTAATTGCCTCCTTGCTGGGCTCTCTCTCCTTCCCTGTCCTGCTTCCCCCTTCTTTTACTGGTTTCTCCCAGAAATATTCCTTTAATGAGTCACTTGTGTCTACACATGAGCCCTTGTATCTGGGGAACTCAACCTAAGACCCATAACCCTTTTCATGTTATATTTTTGCCTGAGTTTGGGGCCCCTAGAAATAATCAACAAATGAGAAAATCACCATGGGTACGAATATAAAGTTTGATAGAAGAAATGAGGCCGAGTGTTTGATAGATCAGTAGGGTGACTAAAGTTTACAAAAATTTATTATATATTTAAAAATATTTAGAAGACAATAATTCAAATGTTTCTAGCATAGAGAAAAGACATATTTAAGGTGATGGATATCCCAGTTACACTGATTTGATCTTTATGAACTATGTGAATATATTAAATTATCACATGTACCCTGAAAATGTGTACATCTATTATATATCAATCGAATGAGAAAACCACCCTGAAATACTCTTTTGTGCATTAGAGATAAAGACAGATATATGATAGCTCAGATCTCTAAGTGGAAGACAAAAGAGATATAAAAAATCTCTTTGGGGTAAAGAAGAGATTAAGGTTCTTTTTGACTTGTGGAACTTAAGCCAGAAGTCTTAGTTTGAAGTTTTGACTCAAAGGTTTATGGCATTCTAAGGAGTGGGTACTGGAGAAAGAGCCATTTGGACATTATTTACTATGTGGAAGGATCTGTATGCATTTTATTTCTTTTTCTTGCTGTATTGCTTTAGCCAGGACCTCTAGTATAATGTTAACTGGGATTGATGAGAGTGGATGTCCTTTCCTTGTTCCTGATCTTAGGGGGAAAGTGTTTAGACTTTCACTATTAACATGCTATTACCTGTAGTTTTTGGTAAACGTCCTACATCAGGTTGAAGAAGTTGCCTTTAATTTCTAGCTTGCTAAGAGGTCTTATTATGAATGGATATGGAAATTTTTTGACTGCTTTTTCTGAATCTTTTGATAGGATTGTATGGTTTTCCTTCTTTAGGTTGCTAATAGGGTGAAATACGTTGATTGATTTTTGAATGCTGAACCAACCTTGCATTCCCAGGATAAACCTGATTCAGTTAGGATATTTTATTCTTCTTATACATTGCTGGATCTCATTTGCTAATATTTTTTATCATATTTGCATTTATGTTCAGTAGGGACATTGTTCAATATATTATCCAATATAATAACCTTTAGCCACATCTGCTATATCAGTTTAAATATAAATGGATTAAATTATAATATAAAATTAAAAATTCATTTCCTCAGTCACATTAGCCACATTTCAAGGACTCAATAGCCACAGTAGCTAGTGGCTACCGTATTGGATAATGCAGATATTTCCATGACAGCAGAAAGTTCTATTGGACAGTTCTGTTCTATTGTTTTCTTTTCCTTCTTCTTCTTCTTTTTTTTTGTAATTTCTCTGTCTGGTTTGGTATTAGAATAATGCTGTTCTAAAGAATGAGCTGAAAGTCTTTCCTTCTTTCCTATTTTTTGGAAAACTCTATAGACCTGTACATGGAATATGGTCTATCTTGGGGAATATTCCATGTGCAATTGAAAAAAAAATATGTATGTATTCTGTTTATAAATGTCAACTAGGTCAAGCTGATTGGTGGTTTCATTCAAGTCTTCTATATCCTTCCTTATTTCCTTTTTACTTGTCCTATCAATTACTGAGAGAGGAGTGTTTTAGTCTCCACCTGTATTTGTCGATTTATTTATTTCTCGTTTCAGTTCTATTAGTTTTTCCTTCATAAATTTTGAAATTCTTTTATTACATACATACACATTGAGGGTTGTATCTTATTGGCAAGTTGATCTCTTTGTTGTTATGTAACTGTTTCGTGCCCCTCCCCCAGGGGCACAGGGTATTTTCTTTTGCCCTCTCTCTAGTTGCAATGGGTCTTTACCTGTGTCCTGGATTTGCTGCCCGACTCCCATCCTCTTAAGGCTCCTGTTTGGTTGGAGAGAAGGGTCTGGATGGCAGTTCTTGCATTTAGCACAGCAACACTATAGGACTACACCACCCAGGGAGGCTCCCTCCGGTACCTTGCCTTGTTTCTGCTCTTTCTCCAAAGCACCCATTGGAGGTCTATGGAGAAGAGGCTGTGAGCGTGTGCAAGCTTCCTTAGTGTCTGTAAACAATACAGGTCTATAATCTCATGCTAGCCCACACTTGGCCTTTAGAAATTTGTTAAAACTTTTAGCTAAATTCTTCTTATCCACTTGCATGATGCCTGACGTCTCTTCCTCCCATGCTTTGCCAATGCTTGAGTCTGCCTTTCCTTGGAGGAACCTGTCTTTCTTTGGAGTTAAGACTATTTGGTTTCTCTGTGACCTCAGCTTTTGGATGTGTTCAAGGAAAGTTATGACTTTGAAGTTTATCTTAGCCTTTTTCTTGTTAGGGTGGGAGTGAAGCTTTCTCCAGTTTTCTACATCCTAGGTGGAAGTGGAACTCCACATGATTGATAATTTAATATCTTTTTTTTTCCTAAAAGTGTTCTTGAAAATTCTCAATATAGAAGAGGTCACCTCAGCATTATATAAAAAAATAAAGTTGCTTTAATTAAAAATGGAAAGTGTTTTAGTTTGGTGAATGCCAGGAAGGACTGATGAGTGCTCTTAAAGGATGCATAATTTAAAAACAGTACTATGCAAATCAGGTTTTATTTCAGAATAAAGTTTTAGAGATAACTTACTAAGCCACAAGAAAGGAGGTTTATTCAAAAAGTGATGATATGTCTTTCCCTGGCATGGTATAATTTGTTTAACTGCAATTTTGCCATACACCCATAGCTCTAGCAAAATGTATTATCCTACCAGGTGGGATCTGTTGGTCCTTTGCATTGGCAAATCCTCAAGTATATCTTTTTACACAGCTTACCCCTTTATAATAATCAAACCTCCTGTTCAGTGTGATGTAATTTCTAAGGGCATAAATGTCACAGAGAAAGAGAATTTTATACTCAAGCAAGTCTCAGAAATGAGACATAGGAGTTACAGAGGAGAGTATACTGCTTAATAAGAATAAAAAAGAAGCTTCTACTTTACCCTGAATTGTTAACTAGAGTCAGAAGATGTGGAGGGAAGACAGTTTCTGGGAAAGGGTTTCTATTTCTGAGATTTCATGCCCACTCAGGTCTCGGTGATGGCACCAACACCATTGAATAGTTAATTTTTCTTAAGGAATTCTGGCTCTGGGAAAGTCCAGTGTAGAAGGAGATTTTGGGACATCTCCAGGGGCACAAATCTCATCATAGACTATGTGAATTATGCCCTTGAGGTGGTGCTGGGTTTAGACAAGCCTGGGATTTAATGCCCATTTTCCCTGAGTGACCTTGGGGAAGCCACTTAAACTCTCTGACTCTTAGGTTCCTCCCAGTGAAATGGGGCTAATACAGTCATGTGTCACTTAACAACAGGGGTATATTCTGAGAAATGCATTGTTAGGTGATTTCATTGTGCAAACATCCTAGAGTATACTTACACAAATATAGATGATATAGCCTACTACATACATAGGCTGTATGGGGTGGCTGTGGCTCCTAGACCACAAACTTGTACAGCATGTTACTGCACTGAATGCTATAGGCAATTGTAACACATGGGTAAGTATCTGTGCATCTAAACATAGAAAAGGTACAGTAAAAATCTGGTTTGATAATCTCATGGGACCACTGTCATATATGTGGTCTGTTGCTGACAGAAATGTCCTTATACAGTGCATGATTATAATCCTAATCTCTTAGTGTTATTTGGGGAATGAAGTGATAAGATCTGTAAAATACCTGGCACACCACCTGACACTTAGTAAGTGCTCAGTCAATGTGAGTTCACTTCTTTACCCCTTCCTCAGAGCCGTACAATGAAGGGGGTGCAAAGTTGGCAGCCCACAAACCCTCTCCCCTAGGATCTTGACTTTATGAAAATACGCAATTTTACATTTGCAATCATAGGAACATGTAGGTATTTTTGTTAAATGGTTTGAATTTCATTCTTTTTCCCTAAGGTTAGTTGTATGGGGTGTGATTTTTATAAATTCTTAATAATTTTTACCATTTTGCAACCTGGAGGTCAAAGCAGTGCTCCCCTTGGCTCATTGGTGTGGCCGAATCTATCCTCCAGTAAGGGTTATGTGACCGGGGTTGGGGATTACCAAGGGTTTGGACTTTTTGCATGAATAGTTGATTACATTAGCTAAAGTTGTCTGGGTTGAAGCATGGCTTTTCCACTTCCTAGCTGTAAAACCCAAAGAAAACTCCTTTTCCTCTCTAAGTCTCGGTTTTCTTGGTGTCCAAATGGATGAGACAGAAAATACCTACTTCATAGTGCTGTGACAGTATATGAGATTGTGCATATCATGTGTTCAAAAATGTTTATATAAACAACTTATTTAATACATACCACTTGCTGGCTCTGGGCTAAGCTCCTTATGTGGATTATATCATTCGATGTCTGTTACAACTCTATAAGGCAGGTGCTGTTATTATCATTCCCGTGTTACAGAAGAGGAGACTGAGCTACAGAGAAATAAGTAACTCAACACAGCCAGGATATACTGGTGACAGAATATGAACCTAGGTTTGTCAGACTCCAGGCTCATGCTCACAAACCCCTGTTACTCCCCATTACTACACTCCTTTTCATTTTCTTTAGTTCCTGCTTCTCCTCACACTGTGGAACTTAAAATAAAATGTTGGTATTTGGTGACATATTGGTAGATTGCATGTCCAATACTGCTTTCTGATAACATGTTTTGGAGCTTTTCCAGATACTCTCAGGGCTGTGAAAACAGGAGAAGATGTTTGGGGCGGGGGGAGTGGTGGGCAACATTTCAATATGATCACTCCTAACTCCCTGGTACTTAGGCATTTGAAACATTAAGTTTGTAAATTCTACTCATGCTTGTGCAAATGTTCTGAAAACAGAGCATATTGTGGGCAGAGAATAGTGCCATATTTCCCACAGATTGATTTTTTTCAGGGGAGCAGAGTGACCAGCAGGGATTTTGAGGCTTTACTCTTTTAAAAACATGTCTGAAGTCCATTCTTTAGATCATGCTTGATAAATGGAGAGGTGTTCCCTAGATGGTGAAATAGCACTGTGTGCTAATGCAGGCCCTTCTTAGAGGATTTTGCACATGCCATATAGACTGCCAAGAAGAGATGACTTGTCATCCTGATTTTTCTTGCCATCTCCCATTTGGCCCTAATTAACACACAGTTGGAATTATGAAGTGCAGTGGACAATTCTTCCTCCAACTTCCAAAGGTCTGTCTGCTAGAGAAGGTACCTGTGAAGGGATTTATGTGCATGGGAATGATTCCCAGAGTTGTAATCCACAAATGGATTCTTGACAGTCTCTAAATTTCTCCAAAACTATGTTAGTCAACAAGAATCTGACTCAAGTACTTAAATTCAACATGCTGGGCATTGAATACAGTGGCAGCACCGGATCCACAATTAGAAAGATAATTTTTTTCCCAGACAGAATAATTTATAGTCTTTCTTCGGTCCCATTTTGACCCATGTTATCCAGGTTACACAGCCAGATTAATGTGTGCAGGGATAAGATCAGAATTTCTCTATGTAAAATTCTCTTTTTTGTCAAGAAATTGAGTTGATGAATAAAGCCCCAGTCACCTTAAATAATTGACCCACTGGTCACAGTGGTCACTGTTGCATATCCATTTTAATCCAGGTATCGATGTAATCCTCTAGAATATTAAAAACTCTGACAAATAGATATTATTTGACTCACTTTATAAATTAGGAAAAGGAGGCTCAGAAGGGTTAAGTAAATTGCTTTATATCATGCAGCTAGTATGTTTTGGAGCCAGGATTTGGACCCGTTCTGAATTCAAAGCATTTGCCCATCCTATTATTCTATAGCTCTATAGAAGGTATAATGAAGAATGATATTCAGTCTATTTCTCTAAATACCTTACATATAGTTAAGGATCCAAGACATAATCAGTATAATAAAAAGCTAAGTTTATTGGGAACTTACTATATGTCAGGGACTGTGCTAAGCTCTTTATATAGATTTTCTCATTTAATTCTCTAGACAACCCCATGAAGTACATAGTACTACTATTCCCAGATGACAGATGGCATTAAGGAACTTTCTTCATGTGGTGGATCTGGGCTTCAAACTCAGGCAGTCTGACTCCAGAGTCCTTACTCTTACTCACTGCTGCTTCCCAAGACTGCTGATCTGGGAAACAGATTGTTTGGAAGACATTTTAGTTGAAGTCAGGCTAAGCTAGGGGTCAGAACACATGAATAGAATCAATGATAGCTGCAGTTAGGGAGTTAAGGGTCAAGGCAACGATAGGTGGTAAGTTGTCCGTGGCAGCAGAACTTTCAGGACCATGAACAGCTACCCAGAGACTTGTTTTTATGATTTGTCTCAGTCAGGTAAAGCTGGTATGCTGAGACAAGGCAGATATCTTCTACTCACTGTCTTTGTTATTCATTGACCTTCATCCCTTTCCTGCTTGACTTAGCTCCTTAGAATTCATGGAATAATTTTCAGTACCCTCAGAAGCTCTCGGTATCTGTAGCTGATGTGAGCCATTGTTTGGAGCTTCCATAAAGTGGCATAACATCCAGCAGGGTGGTTGAGGATGAGTGGCAGATCAAGGGAGTGGTGGGGTAAGAAGGGAGAATTCCCAGCCTTCTTAATCATTTGGTTTTTTCTCCAAGAGTACATTTTCCTCTAAGTCAGGATAAGGTTAAAACTAGGGCCAGGACCCTGACAAAAAATGTGAACAGTTAAAACAGTTCAGTTGAAGAACACAGTCAATGTCATCAGAAAGCTCATGAGTAATTGACAAATGGAAGGTACAGTCAAATGGCATTGGAGGGTGAAATCATTGTAAGCTGTAGTGGTCTCGGAAGGCAACTGAAGGATGTATTTGGATAGGCAGAGATAAGGGGAGGGACATTCAGAAAAAAGTAAAGAGCATATAAAAAATTATTGAGGTGTGGAGCTATAAAATGTCTAGTGGAAAATAAACAGGCTGATTTTTTTTCCTGGAGACTAGGATAAGTCTCATATTTGTGTGTTATCAAATCTCATCCTTATTTTATGTATACATGCAAAATGTCATCAGAATGAAGAAACAGTAGGAATATTTTTAAGCCATTGAGGTACTGATATGGCTACAAAGGGCTCATGCACCTCTTCAGTCAGACAGCTCTAATAACACTAGATTTCTGCTACAATTATAAAACATCATTAGAGACAAGCTGTGCAGTAACATTTCCCCCCCATCAACTAGGGGGCCCAGAGAAGCTGGATCGTCATTTGCAGGAGACAAATGACAATGATCCCCTGAGATGAAATGCGCAGAAAAAGATACAATCCTATTATGAGATTACCATTGTATAGGTTTCTTCCTGTTCCCAGCTCAGACAGAGGAGGGAGACAAGGTACCATGTTAACAACAGGACTGAAATTTCACCCAGAGTACAGAAAGATCAGAGGATCCCTGCCATTCCTGAAGAACAATCCTTTGGGGTTGAATCAAATTAAATGCTTTCGGAAAAAAAGTTTTGATATTCAAGAGAAGTAATATGGCTCCACAACTGAAGTTCCACTTTGGATGGACCCGAGAAGGCTTGGATAGTGACATTTAATTTTTACAGTCTTTGGAGAGACCACAAACTCCATTGTGTAGTGGAGAAGGTACCCAAGTGGACTTCTGGAGTTCTGACTACTTTTGGAAATCCATTGGCTGGTAAGGGTATAGTCCTTGATTTTAATGAGGAGAAAGAAGAATGTCTTTTACTTTGGCTTTGTGTGCCATATGATGGGAGATAGAGGGTTTTGTGCATTCAATTCATGCCACTAGGAAATGTGTGTGTATATCTGTGCAGGTGAATAGGCAGACTCTGGTACCTAGCATGGTGAATAGTAAGACATTCACCCTTCACCAAGCAGTCACCCAGATTATTTCATGCCTGATGCCTGCTACTCAGTAAAGCACCAGCATGGCATATAAGAAAGCATAGGAACTTTCACATTGCAGAAATGTGAGTTCACATCCCCGCTCAACCAGTTTCTAACAGTGTGATCTTGGGCAAGTTACATAAACTATCTGAGACTCATTTTTCTCATCTGAACAATGAGAATACTAATACTCTCTGCAAAGTACTTACAATAGTGCCTGGCATATAATAAGTGCTTATCAAATGTCCATCACACATTCCCGTGTTATAATCAAAAGCAGTCATTTTATTGCTTCCTTGGCGAGGTGAACACCTCTTATTTTGGTCTTCCAGTATCTCTTCCCTCCTCTTCTATTAACACCACCTTGATTTTCCTTTGAAAAAACCATCTATCCCCTTTCTCAGTTCATGTGGTTTGGGTAGAGAGCTTTGCTCACTGCAGAGGTGGACACATATTCATCAATCAGAATATTCCATCTTCCTGCTCACAGTGATTGGTTCAGGGATGGACATGTGACTAAAGATGGGCCAATGAGACTCAATAGTACTTTTCTGGAGGGAGAAACTCTATTCCTTTGGCAGTCGTTAAGACCATATTACGCAATTTCTGAGAAAGTTAAACATAAAATTATCATATAACCCAGCAATTTTACTCCTAGGCATATACCAAAAAGAATTGAAAACAGGTGTTCAAACAAAAACTTGTTTATGAATATTCATAGCAGCACTATTCACAAATGGGAATAGCCCAAATGGGAAACAACTCAAACGTCCATCGGCTGATGAAGGGATGAACAAAATGTGGTATGTCTATACAATGGAATATCCAGCCATAAAAAGGAATGAAGTACTGATTCACACAACAACGTGGATGAACCTTGGAAACACTATGCTAAGTGAACTAAACCAGAGACAGAAGGTCACATAGTGTATGATTTCATTTATATTAAATATGCAGAATAAGCAAATCCATAGGATCAGAAAACAGGAATGGCAGTGACTGCTTAATGGGTACAGGGTTTCCCCTTTGGGGTGATGAAAAGGTTTTGAAACTAGATAGAGGTGATGGTTGCACAACTCTGTGAATGTACTAAATGCCATGGAATTATACAACTTAAAATGATTAGTTTATGTTATGGGAATTTCACCTCAATTGAAAAGAATGTATTAGTGCTTTTTGTAGCTATGTCTCCCACCACAGCAGGAGGGCTTGTTTGTGCTTGGAGCCAACGAAAGAGGAAAGAGCTGAGAGATGGAGTCACTTGACGGTATTTGAGCCCCAGGATCCGCCTGTATCTGAATACATTACTTCTGGGCATTCAGATCTGTGGTCCAGTACATTTCCTGCTCTTCCTTAAACTAGCCAGAGCTGGATTTCTGATTACAGCCAAAAGAGTTTAGATGAACACATGAAGTTGGTGGAGCTAGCTTTATATCTAAATATGTGTATATGAAAATAGAGCTATGTCCAGCCCAGGCATCTTTCCTGGTCTCCAGACTTGTCTATCCACCTGCCTCTTGACAATTCCACTTAGATATCTATTAGGCATCTCAAACTCAGTGTGTACAACAACACCAGACTCATGCATTCCCACCACCCGAGCACACTTCACTCACAATTTACCCAATCCCAGTTAATTACTATTGTGATTAGTAATAATAATTATTATTATGACATGTTTTTGGAGGCTCAGGCCTAAAACCTTGATGTCATCCTCTCTTACCCTCCACATTCAACCCATTAGCAAGTTCTCTTACATGTCCAGAATGTGATCTCTTTCCTCCACCTTTGTGGTTGGAGTCATTACTTCTTGACATTTAAGGTGGGAGAGGAACTGAGTGAAGCACCTCGGCCATCCTGGGCCTCTGTGTCCTCAGATCCACCCTCCCCTGTGTTCTCCTCACAGACGTGGTTCCAGCGTCTCACATCAGGGGACTTGCATCTGAGTTTGTCCAACGGGAAGTGCTAATAGGAACCTGGGAAGCAAGAGAAAGGGATAAAGTGTGGTATTTCTTCCCCTGTTTGTCTCCTGTGGCATCTCTGTCACAACTGTGGCTCCAGACCCCATGGGACAGCCCCAGCCTTTGCCCTGGACTCCATTAACACCCTTCCTCTCTTCGTCCCTTGTCCCAGGGGTTGTAGTAGATTTCTGCTGTTTGTGGATATCTGGCAGGGCCAGGATGAAGCAAGTGACACTGAGTTGTGCAAGTTCAGTGCACAACTTGGAGCTTGTCTTTATTTAGAATTTTGAAATCTTCTTCATCATGGAATAATTTTCTGCATCAATCTAGACTTTTAAAAGTATTGCATTAAAATAGGACTGCCTCACTGTCTTGTATGGCTTCTCAGTCCTTTGTCACCTGTGCAACTAAGTCATTCCCTCCATTAAAATCCTGCTGTTTGAAATGCTCAAGTGGTTTCTTTTTCCTGGTCAGGTGCTGACTGATGGAGTGCCTCATGCAGATTGAGATTTACACATCTCTGTGAGGTAGTATTTTGTTCATTTTGCAAATGATGAAAAATGCTCAGGAACCTTCAGTAATCTGCCAAGTGTTGCTGAGCTAATGTTGGGGAAGAAATGGATCTTGGACCCAGGTCTTTGGGACTACAGAGTCTTCACTCTTTAGAAATTAAGCTCTATGGTCTTATTTTTTATATATATATGTATTTTTTTTCAAAGGGCTCAACTAAGAAAAAAATCCCTTTTGATAAGGAGGAAACCTTTTGAGTGTGGTGAAGTCTCTTAAAAGGGACTCTATATGGGCTCTTTCAAACTTGAAATTGATATGCATAGAATAAAACCATGTGAATTGGTGATATTTGAATGAAACTGAGCATGTTCGTATTCTTTTCTGAGATGATTTGTCTCAGTAAATCTGCAGAAAATATCACATCTCCTTTTCCTTTGGTCTGAGTTTGAGCTGAGAATATTTCCCCCCCTTTCTTTGTAAATTCTCTTGATTTTGGTTATATAATAGGACCAAGCAATTGCCTTTACTGAACAAAAGTCTCAAATGAATACATATCAATGGTAATACCAGTAATTAACAGTTTTTCTCTGCAGTGCATGTCTGAAATTGCTTTTATTGATTTATTTTGACTCTGCTCCATATACGACAATTTTTCTGCTTGCACAAACATATGCTTATCTCCTTTTGGTTCCGACCATTCTGGGCTCTGTTTTTAGAGACTATTAACTCTTTGGGACAGCTGTGACAGAGAAGCAGATGAGAGGGAACTAAGGTGCCTCAAATGAGCTGTAACTTGGAGGATTGGCAATGAGTGTGAGGGATGGAGCCTCATAGTTTGAGGTTTGATTTTCTGTGTTTTTCTTCTGATTTAACTGGAGTTTGGAGTAACATGGAATTGTGTGTGGTGAGAGGAAAGACTGATGAAGTCGGAGTCGTTCAGGCAAAGATACAGGTCAAAAAGGAGAAAAGTAGAAGAGGGAAAACCCAGTCCCAAATTTTTCTTTGATTTGGATAGTTCTGTTTCCCTGTGATCAACCCTAGTTATATGATTTTTCTTTCCCTCAACTGAGGGAAAGTATACAGACTACTGAAAGGGCAATTTGTTTGGATGGCTAGATGTGTCATGTTTATTACTTTTTCCCTAGAGTTGAGTGCTTTTATTAAGTTTAATGCAGAATGTTTGTATGACACAGAAGCAAAGGAAGAAGAGAAGGAGAGTAGAGGAAACCATTTTAAATATTTCCAAACATTTTGTGGTCATCCATGCAAACACATCCCCCCCATACACTTGTGACCTCACTGAGCATAATCACAGAACATGGTATTGAATATGCTATTCTGTGATCCATTTTTCAAATTAGTAATGTACTATGAACCTCTTTTTATGCCAATAATTATACATATGTATCATCATTTTTCATGGCTGTATAGTATTCCATCAGATGAATGTATATAACATATCTAACCAATCACATAGTGTTGGATATTTAGTTGGCTACATTTCTTTCCTGATTCCTTTTACTTTTTCTCCCTACCTCCCTTCCTTCCTCCTATATAGCCTTTCTGAAATGAATACCCTTGACCTGTTTAAAGGAATCTGAAGAATTTTCTTAGAACAAATTCTTACATGCAGGTTGTTAGATCAAAGAGTGTGCCTATTTTTTAGGCTTCTGATGCATTCACTACTCTGTTCTCTGAGAATATTGTACTGAGGCATACAGGAAGTACGGCAATTTAACCCCAGAATCATATCACCCAGGAAGGCATCTCTGGAGGTGTGATATTTGCACTGAGAACTCTAGGATGGGTATGAATTAACAAGGCAAGAGACAGGGATGGCGATAGTGGTGGTGGTAGTGATGGCAAGTGTTCTAGGCAGATGAACCCACATGTGCAAAGAATGCTTGGTGGGAGGGAGTAAGGGACCCTCAGAGGAAGGGATGGCCCTTGAAGATTGAACACATAGAATAAGGGGTGGGGAGAACATGAGAGGAGTTTCAAGAAGTGGGCAGTGGGGGAGGAGATGTGGATGAAGGGAGAGTGAGACTATGCAAGGCCTTGTGGACTACACACAGGATTTTGGCTTTAAGAGATATGGGAAGTCACTAAATAGTTGGACATGGGTGATGTAATTGTATTCACCAAAGTCCCACAAAGTGGGTGGAGAAGGCATCACTTTCTCATGTGACAGATGACAAGACTGGACTAGAAAGTTTCAGTAGCTTATACAGGCCCTCTCTCTTTCTGTAGTACAAATTAGGGTTCTTTTGGCCATACTAAACTACTACTTGTGGGTCAACACATGAATGAGGAACTTTAACAAAAGACCTCAAAATACACGGATGGGGGCTAGAGTAGATGCTCTTGGTACTTCACCCACTTTCCCCAGGCACTCTTTATGTGCTGAAGGTTGCTTACTTAATATATTAAGCTTTCTTCTTGAGAGCTTTTCTTTCCTGGCCACAGGTGCAGACACCCAGCACAAAGGGTATGCTGGAATTGCCAAGGAGTTAACATTGCCACAAGTCACCCAGTGGCAGATGGCGCTAGTGGATAAATACCGCAGCTTTGCAGTCCCAGGGTTGCGGAATAATTCTGAGGTGTGTGCTCCACCCTGCTAGGTCAAACCCAGCCTAAGGCAGGAATGCTCCTTCCATTGGATTCCTGCTTCTGTGCAATTTTACTAAGAGCATGTGGAGCTTGGTAGGCACTGAGGCTCTGCAGCTAGAGGTTTTACCAATGAGCATGAGACCAAGACTCTCAATATTTGTTTCTCTCTCCCGCTCATGACCACAGAGCTGGTGTCAAGGGAAGATGTCCATGGGCACTGTGCATAAACCTTGCCTGGGATGCATTTCGGCTTAAGACAGGATTTGACAGTGGGCACCTACCAGCATGCCAGTGATAGTGTTGACATTGTGCACGGGGCTGAAGGCTTAATCACCAGCTCCTGTCCATTTCACTCTAACATGCCTGATGCCTTCTCTACCCAATGGGTCCCTGAAACTGCATCAATAATTCATATAAAAACCAACAGCACCAGATGTCTGGCATGACTTTCAGCAGTCAACCAGATTCTGGCCTTTTCTCTACCTTCTGGGTCAGGATTGGTGCTCTGTTTTCCTGAACTGCAGGTAGCATCAGGTGAAGAATTATCTTCAGGGTGGACACGTGCTGTCATTTCCCAAGGACAACACTATTGGGGATGTGAATTAAATGCTTATAATTAGAAGCATTCTAATGCCAAACTTCTTTAGGGAGAATTTCCTCCTCATTCTATCTGATATCCTCACGGAGGCGAAGGCGGGGAGGGGGGGAATTCATATCTGGAAGCAAGCAGTTGTATTAGAAAGAGTGGCTTGAGGCACCAGGCAAATGTAATCAATATTTACCTGCTGAGAGGTCCCATGATGGGAAGGAAATTGACTCTCTTCCCCATTGCATAGAACCCATTGTGGTGTCCTGCTCTCTTTGTGTTTTTGGCAGAAGGGAAATGCATAATCTTGGTTCTTCAGGGGGGATAAAAAACCCCGTGGAACTATTACATCGTCAGTCTGCATAAGATAACCCATTACTGAGGGTTGGGGAGCTTAAAATATCCAAGCAGGTCCCTTAGTTTATCTGCCAGGTTTCTGTTTATTTGTGTCCAAACTATTGCAGCCTGGGACGTACTTTTCCTTCCTTCCCTCCACCCCTTGCCCAGAATAAACAATAATTGATGATACTTGTTTCATTACTTGTGTCATCTCCCTGGAAAAGTGTCCTGGGGGGGTGGAGAAAAACTTATGTGAGTTGATAATATTTCTCTAAACTGTTTTACCATAAAGCTGGAGTTGTGAGTATAGAGAATCCTCTAAAACCTCAATGTGTATCATCTAGTTGATTTTTTTTTTCCAGCAGAAGTGTACTGGTGTGAATATCTGGTTGCAAACACAACAACAGAATGGATACTAGTGAAATTAAACAGAGAGAGGGATCTATTTTTTAGAAAACAAGTAGGAAACAGAGAAGCCCAGCCAGGACTTGGCCCAAGGACCAGCTGGCCTGGGGTGTCTGCGATGGTGGGGTTGCCCTGTATGCTTACCCTGCAACTGTACTACTAAGTCGGCCTCAGCTACATGAGTATCTCTGAAGGTTGCTGTTTTTACACCCTCTGTTCAAATTCTGAGTCCTAGAGAGAGACATGCCTGTGGCTGGGCTTTCTTTGGTCTGCTTTGTTCTTTGCTAAATCCACAGTTCCTAGGGCTTGGTACATGGTAGGTACTTAATAAATGTGAGTTGAGAGAATTAATTAAAGAAGTGGGAGGGATGATTTGGATGCTGGGCTATTTCAAAGGATAAATATCCATCGCAAGAAATATCTCTTATTCTTGATAAAAGAAACGGCTACTTTCAGAAGCTGGCTCTTTGTTGTTTTTTTTTTTTAGCAAGAAGAGACAGTGAGCAACTCATGCACTGCAGAGAAAAATGTGGCACTGCAACATTTTTTTTTTTCTCCTCAGATTTTCTTCTAGGGAATGTTGACATTTTTAGCCAATGTCCACTGGCCTCTGTTTTGTCTCTAAAGTGAACTGTAGAGGCCTTAGCAGGGAGCCCGGAACCTGTCAGAGCTATGGACAGTCTCACCTCTTCCTACCTGGGGCAGAGAATAAAGAGTGAGTCTAGTCCCTCTGCTAAATTCTTTGGAGAAATAATACCACTTGGCGCGGGGTATTCAGGGTGGCAGATTTGTGGGAGAGGAAATACGGACGTAATTGTTTAACCTCCCCTGCCCTGATGACAAGCTCAAGGGCCAACATTTATCACCCAGATATGTACTGTATATCAGGCACCCTTCTGGACGCTCCACATGGTCTGATCCTTCTAATCTGCCAAGCAAGCCTAGGAGTAGGTATGACTGTTGTCCCATGTTACATCTGGAGGACTGACATACAGTCAAGACTTATGTCAGCTGTGCCAAATTGCTTGAGGACTTTCCCCTCTTTCAGAGTCTTGGAGATAGACTTGTCTGCAACACCAAGATAGGACGGCCTCTTCTGAGGATGAGGGAGAAAAGTGCCTACCTGAGAGGCCCCCATCTTATAGCATCCATTTGCCCTGAGGAGGTTGTGTTATGCTATAGGTTGAATGTTTAGGCAAAATTCATATGTTAAATCCTAGTGCCTAATGTGATGTTATTTGGAGGTGGGGCCTTTGTAAGGTGATTAGGTCATGAGGGTGGAGCCCTCCTGAATGGGATTAGTGCCCTTATAAAAGGGACCCCCGAGATCTCCCTTGCCCCCTTCTGCCATGAGGACAGAGCGAGAAGGCACCATCTATGAACCAGCAAGAGGACCCTCCCTAGACACTGAATCTGCTAGAGCCCTGATCTTAGACTTCCCAGCCTCCAGAACTGTGAGAAGTAAATTGAATGGACTAAGACACACTGACAGAGATTTGGCTCAATGGGCTATCTGCATTTGATGGCACGGGGGCATGCAATAATAAGATTTACAGAAGAGAGCAGGTTTGTGAGGAACAGTTGTTAGAAGATTCTAGGAATGCCTATGGCTATCCTGTAGGGCAGTGGTCCCCAACCTTTTTGGCACCAGAGACCGGTTTCACGGAAGACAAATTTTCCATGGACAGTGAGGAGGGGGACGGTTTTGGGATGATTCAAGCGCATTACATTTATTGTGCAGTCAAACCTCTCTGCTAACTATAATCTGTATTTGCAGCCACTCCCCAGCACTAGCGTCACAACCTCAGCTCCACCTTAGATCACCAGGCATTAGAGTCTCATAAGGAGCGCGCAACCTAGACCCCTCGCATGCGCAGTTTACAGTAGGGTTCCTGCTCCTATGAGAATCTAATGCCACCACTGATCTGACGAGGTGGAGCTTATGCGGTGATGTGAGCAATGGGGAGTGGCTGTAAATACAGATGAACCTTCGCTTGTACAACCACTGCTCACCTCCTGCTGTGTGGCCTGGTTCCTAACAGGCAGGTACTGGTCCACAGCCCGGGGGTTGGGGACTGCAGCTGTAGAAAACTCTTCACTGTATTCGCACATGGGCTTTGGAGTGAGGCTTTTGAGGTTCACACTTTGCATCTGCCCCTGATTTGCTGCTACAAAGGAAGCACCTCACCTATTGGCTGTTATTGTCCTTACACATGGGATGTTGGGAAATGCAACATTTTTCTTGTTAGGATGTGGTGCTAACAGAACCACAGTTGACTTTCTTCACAGTGACTTAGTCACTGTAATCAAATGAACATTAACTCAAAATGTGCCTTGGTGAACTGATTCATCAAAGAATCAGTTGTGAGTTAGCGAAAGACTAGGGTTGCTAGATAAAAACAAGATGCCCAGTTAGATTTGAATTTTAGATAAACAACAATTTCTTTTTAATATAAGCATGTCCCATGCAATATTTGGAGCATTCTTATGCTAAAAAGTTGTTTGTTGATTATTTGAAATTCAAATTTAATTGGTTCATCCTGTATTTTTATTTGCTATATCTTGCAATCCTAAGAAGGATTTGAGTATTACTTCATCTCTGGCTACTCCTGTCTTTATATTAGAGTTTTTCTCCCTGCTTCCTGCTCAAATGTGAAATCAGAAGTCATAAAAGCCTTGATAAAAATGACAAGAATTTTAATGGCCTAAGGCATTAATTCATCCTTCACAGGAGACATATCCAATCTATTTAGGTTCAGTGATTTGAAACGGTAGTATTTTCCTGTTTCTCACCTGCGCTCCACCCCCCACCAAGAAACCAGGATGGACCGAGAAGCAATTGCTTCCAGCCTTAAGGTTTTTGAGGGAAAACTTCTTAGGTAGGGGGTGGGAATTTAAGGCCTAAAAGTAGATGTCAAAGGCCCTTTGAGCAGGTGTTAATTCCACTCTCCTTGTAGTCTGGCGCTCGTTTCTTTAATAGTCGTAGCGTACAGGTGCAGCTAGCAATGCTGAGGAGAGACACGCCCCAAATCTGAGTGATTAAGACACACTTTCTCATTTCTACACTATAATTTGAGATGTTCTTGATCTTCATTTCTGCTGATCACCAACTACCGGTGGCACCAAACATTTTAATGTTGAAAACCTCTGCCCCCCACCGCCTCCCAGACTCTCTCGAGCAATTAATGGTCTCTAGATATGCACTTAATCATCCAAAAGGAAACATCCGTTAAAAGCACCCTGCAGAGAATTCCTACACACAAGTGAAAATTCCTTTTGTAATGCAAACCACCCATCGTCCCCATTTGATCGGTTTTGTGAATTTTGAGGATTTTGTACATTTTTTTTTTTAAAGCAGGGTATTCTCATATGCCGTTGGTATCTTGGATTCGGTCCCTCCTTCTCCCTTTTTTCTTCTATTCTTACCCTCTTCCTTCTCATCCTCCTCATCCTCATTTTTTCATTAAACCCACAGGTTAGAGTGGTGGTCCTCGACTCTGGCTGTAGTTCAGAATTGCAGGAATAATTTTTAAAACTATGGATGTTCAGGGCACTCATCCAGAAAATATGACTTAAATAGTCTGAGGTGGGTGCAGGTGTTGCTACTGTTTACAGGCTCCCCAGGTGATTCTAACTGCAGCCACGGTTGAGGACCACCGGCCTAGAGGTGAAAACAGAGAACCTGAAGTGAGGAGGTCTGGATTCTCATCCCAGCTCTGCCCCTGACAGTGTGTCCTTTGGGAAGTTACCACCTCTCCAAGGCTCAGTTTTTTCATCCATAGAATGGGGATAATAATACATGCCACACAGGTTGTGAGGGTTAAATGAGATAATATAAGTCAAGCCCTTAGCATATAGTCATCCCTCATTAGTGTTGGTTGTTGCTGTCTATGCTGGGGGTCAGCAAACTATGGCCAGCAGACCCAATCTGGCCCACTGCCTGTCCTTGTCAATAAAGTTTTACTGGAACACATCCATACACACTTGTTTACCTATTGTCTATGGCTGCTTTTGTGCTGCAGCAGCAGAGTTGAGCAGTTGTGACAGTGAACACTTAGAAAAGGTTTAACTCTGAACACTTAGAAAAGGTTTGCTAACCCCTCATTGATGCCCTCATGGAGCTCACAGTCTAGTGGAAGGAGATACCTTAACTGCCTCCCAGAAATTCCAGTAGAGAAGCAGTGTGGTATCATGGAAAGAGCCTGGGATTAGTTTCTTTCCTCAAATCCACCCCAAACCATATATGTGACCTTAAGTAACCCGTGTTTGTCTTCTGGGCCTCAGATTTCTCATTTTTAAGGTAGAAGGGTGTGGCTAGATGATCTTTAAAGGTACTTCCATCTCTACAATTGTCTGATTCCGTGCCTGGCATCCTGTGGAGCTCTCTAAGAACAGCCTGTCTGTTCTATGGGTATTGGGCCAGGAGGCCTTTTTAATTGGGGATGGTAAAGTACTAGGCAGATTCTGTCCTCCACATTATAGTTGTTTTACAGCAAATCAATACGATTCTGCATCTCAGCCACTCTTCCTTCTCCAGAGGTTTAGAGAGGAAGTTTGTAAATCTCTCTGTGGTAGGCGAAGTGTGATCTCCAAAGATATCCAAGTCCTAATCCCCGGAACCTGTGAATGTTACCGTATATGGCAAAAGGGACTTTGCAGATGTGATTAAGTTAAGGATCTTGAGATGGGGAGATTATCCTGGATTAGCTGAGTGTGCCCTAAATGCAATCACAAGCGTCCTTATGAAAGGGAGGTAGAAAGCAGAGGGAGATTTTACTGCAGAGAAGACAGAAGGTGATGTGACAACTTAGGCTGAGAGAGATTTGAAGATGCTAAGCTGCTGGCTTTGAAGATGGAAGGAGGGACCATGACCCAAGAAATGCAAGGAATGCAGCCCCAGAAAGGCTGGAAAAGGCAACTAAATGGATTCTCTACTCTCTAGAGCTTCTGGAGGGACCATGGCCCTGCAGGTACCTTGATTTTGTCCCTGTGAAACTGATGTCAGACTTGTGACATCTAGAACTGTAAGAAGAGAAATGCGTGTGATTCTAAACCACCGTGTTTGTCGTAATCTGTTACAGCAGCCATAGGAAACTGATATACCCTCCTCACGCTGATAAGTAGCCCATAGATCCCAAGGTGAGTTAGCAGCGTGCTTGTGAAATAAGTCTCACAACAGAGGGAAAGTTAATAAAACTTGTTGTGTTAGTCAGCCATGTGTGAGGACTGGAATGGAATAGAGAAATGCATGGAGAAACTGAGGGAGAGCGGGGTGGGGTCAGAGAGAAAATATGGGAGGCTTGAGGTCTTCCCCACCTCTCCATTTTCATCGTCACTCAGGCACCTGATGAGTGGACGAGTCACTCAGGTGGATGAGTGGATTCACCTCCATCACTCATCCACCTGATGAGTGGAGGTGTCATCAGGGTGTCAGGTGGGCAGAATTCTAGGCCACCCCCCCAAGCTCCACCTCCTGGGGATACCTCTTGGTATAGTGTCCTCCCCTTGAGTGCCGTTGGGCCCCATGACTTGATTTTAACCAATAGGTGATGGCAAAGGTGATGGGCATCACACTTGTGGTCGCATTTCATTATATAAGACTCAGTGGTAGCATGGGGAGAGACTCTCTGGCCAACCCTGAAGAAGTAGACATCCATGTTGTGAACTGTCTATGGAGGGAGAAACAGGGCAGGGAACTGTGAATGGTCTCTAGGACCTGAGAGTGGCCCCCAGATTATAGCCAGTAAGAAACCAGGGCTCTTAGTCACACAGCTGCAGGTAAATGAATTCTGCCAACAGCCAAAATGAACGTGGAAGCAGATCCCTCCCCTGTCAAGCCTCAAGATGAGAACACAGCCCACCTGACACCCTGATTGCAGTCTTGTGAGACCCTGAGCAGAGGACACAGTTATGCTATGCCTGACCCACAGAAACTGTGAGACAATAAATGTGTGTCTTTTTGAGCTGCTGAAAAGTGTATGGTAACTGGTTACACAGCAGTAGAAAATGCACTCAATCACTGCCAATAAAATAACCCTAGAAGTAGGTGGGGTAGATGACTACCTAAGGAGTGTGGTTTGGGGCTACTTCAAGTCTTTTGCTTTCACAAAAATGTTCCCCTCTGCTAGTACCCATGATGTCCATCTTAGTGACTCTTTGTAATTGAAGTTGTCAAAGATCTATTTAAAATAAAAATATTACCAAGGGTGTGCAGAACATGAAATGATTATTAGTTTTAAATTTAGATTAGTTTAAGTATCTGATAAATTCAATAGTAGGTAGTATAAAGGATGGTACACAGGATAGACAAGTTTTTTTTTTTTTTTTGAGACAGGGTCTCGCTCTGTTACCTAAGCTGGAGTGCAGTGGCATCATCATAGCTCACTGCAACCTCAAACTCCTGAGCTCAAGCAATCCTCCTGCCTCAGCCTCCTGAGAAAAATTTCTCTTTTTTTTGTAGAGATGGGGTCTCACTCTTGCTCAGGCTGGTCTCAGACTCCTGGCCTCAAGCGATCCTCCTGCCTCAGCCTCCCAAAGTGCTGGGATTACAGGTGTGAGCCACTGTACCTGGCCAATAGATAAGTTTTAACTGAGGCAGAAGGGTGGACCCAGCATAAGAATAACATTTAACATTTATGGAGCATTAACTATGTGTCAGATGTTGTAATATAGATACAAAATTTAATCATCACACCGACTCTATGGGGTAGTATTTTGACTCTCTCCAGTTTGCCAATAAAGAGACAGTGGCACAGAGGGTTTATAGAACTTGCTCAAAGCTGCTAATAAGTGGTGGTGTCTGAGAGGGACCATACACTGGGATCCTGGAATAGGCAGGAGACTGAAGAGTAACTGTGGGTAAGAAATGGGAAGGGTCTCTTGAGGAAGGAGGGCCGCTGTCCAGGGAGGGATGGAATCTTAGGCAGCTCCACCCAAGGGCAAATAGGCTACTTACGAAAATGATGGCAACTGGCTTATTGGTGAGGGATCCCTGAAGGACTTGGTTGTGAGTGACTCTGAGACCATGTCCAGGTTCAGTGGAAAGAGGGCTTTGATTTATTAGATGTCTACTTTGTGCTCAGGAGGGAGGGAGTGAAGACACATGAGATGTTGATTTGTCATTTTTGACTTAGGGCCTCACGAGAGAGAGAGCCTCCATGGATCATTCTTTAGTGATAATATAAAAACATCCTCCCAGACTGATGCAAAAATTTAGACCACTTGGTAGTTGCAGGTGAACATATTTCTGTTTCATTCATATAAGTGTGTGCAAGCAAAACAATAAAAAATTGCATATAATTAAAAACATATATTGTAGCCTCTTTAAAGAGGGTGGAATAGACAAAAATTGGAATATCTTCTTGGCTCACAATGATTTCCTTTTTTGACTGTGTTTGGGCCTCTATCCTTCCTGGAAATAGACCCAATTCCCAACCTCAGGGGTGAGCAATGTCCCAAATTGGGCCAGTCTTATCTCTCCTTCCCCTGGCCGAAGTGATTGGCCTGAGGGAGAGCAGGTCAAGAGTTGGCTACTTAAAATCCTTCTTTGGGCTTTTTCAAACTGGAGTTGAGAGAGAGAAGACTCTTTTCTTCTTTTATAACTGAGCTCTTAAGAGGTTACCCCAAAGCTGCCAGTAACCAAGTTCCTCACTGTGTGCAGCAGGTTGGAATGAAGCCACCTTGCATTGACATGATGGTTTTAGAATCCCTGTTTCTACCTTTCTCCTTATCCTTGACTTTGTCTGCTCTTTGATATACAGCATGTCACTTCTGCGATCCAGTATCTCCTCCCCTGTTTTTTAGCTTTAATGGGTTATAATTGACATGTAATAACTTGCACGTATGTTAAGTGTACAATTTGATGAATATACATTCATGAAATTGTGATTCATCAAATCCCAATCAAGATAAGGAACATATCCATAACACCCACAAGTTTCCTCAGCCACCTTCACAATTCTTCCCTCACCCCCCAACCTCAGGCAACCACTGATTTACTTTCTGTCACTATAGAGCAATTTTTATTTTCTAGAATTTTATATAAATGGAACCATTTATATAAAACCAGTATGTACTCTTTTTTTTTTTTTTCGGTCTGGCTTCTTTCACTTGGCACAATGATTCTGGGATTCATTCACGTTGTTTCGTGTATCAATAGTTCATTTTTTTCTTGCTGAATAAGTGTTTCATTGTTCACCTGTTGATGGACATTTGTTTTTTTAGTTTTTGACTATTATGAATAATCATGTTATGAATATTTGGGTATAAGTGTTTGTATGGGCATAGGCTTTCATTTCTCTTGGGTAAGTACCTAGACATGGAAAGGCTGGGTTGTACTGTAAGTGTATGGTGAGCTTTCTAAGAAACTGCCAAACCACTTTCCTGCTTTCAACAATGGTTATCCCATTTATGAGGGTTCCAGTTGTTTCACATCTTTGCCAACATGTTTTGGAGAACTTTGTAGGACTTGTGAATTGGGATATTGAAAACTATTTACTTAGAACAAATTACACCCAGCAGAATATATGTCAAAGCTTAACACATGCACAACATGCTTAATTGCATCAGCTCAGGACTGTGCGTGACTGAGTGATATTGACCCCTTAGACTGTGAGGAATTGCAACCAATAAGTAGCATTATTTATTGTTCTGTTCACACGACTTATTATTTCAGCCAGCAGATGTGACTCAGAGATTAAAAGGGAGTAACAGTTGATGTGGTTAAGTTAAGCAATGTTTTTTTTTAAAACCCATAATTAGTTAATAAGAATTTTAAAATAAGCTTATAATTGCTGACAACATGCTTGTGACGGAGGAGAAATGTCCTGACCATGGCAGAACATTTGAATCAAGTAATGTAAAAGACAAAAGGAATAGCTTACCAATGCTTGCCTGGGGCCTTGCCAAGTCTCGAGCCACCTCTGGCTAGAGAGTGGATGAAACCAAGCACAGTGACTAAGAGTGATGGCTATTGACCCAAGCACTTTTCTACATCCTGGTGCAGCCACATGCCAGCTGTGTGACCTTGGGCATGTTGTTACACTTGCTCTGTGCCTCAGTTTTCTCATCTATAAAATGGAGGTACTACAAGTATTTACCTTATAGGGCTGTTGTGAAGATAAAATGAGTTAATATGTGTGAAGTGCTTAGAATACCGGCACTCAGTACACACTCAATAGATGTTATTATTATCATAAATAATGTTGGTATGTTGATTATGATCAGTTTTTTTTCCCTCCACATTCCTGGTGAAGAAAACTTAGTTTTTGTATCTTACCTAGATGTTCCAGGCACTCTGCTTTATAATGATGATCTCACATCCTTCCATAATTTATCATTATTCCTGTTTTACAGGTGAAAATCCTGGGGCTCAGCGAGATTAAGAAGCTGTAACTGATGGAGCCAGGACTCAAACCAAGGATTTGAGATCCTAACACAGATGCTCATTCTATTATTTTAAGCTTCTCTCATGAGAGGAGGCAGCCAGCCTTAGGGCAAGAGATTGGTACCACCCTTAGAGAGAAGAGAGAACATTCCTTTATGCCCCAGCCCATCTGGCACCCCAGGTGCAGAGCTCTGTTCTTAGGCATGGAAGGGAAAATGCTCCTTCTTAAGGCTCCTGCTACTTCCTCAAGGCTCCGGGTTTGCATTCTTCACGGCTTCATCAGCCACAGGCCTCCTGCAGCCAGCTCTGAGGGAACCTCGCCAGTTAGAAGGATTGGAGATATTCTGAGGTCTTTCGGCAAAGGAGATCTTGGGTGCTGTCTTTGTCTGTTCTGTGTTGCTATAACACAATACCACAGACCGGGTAATTTATAAAGAACAGAGATTTATTTCTTGCAGTTTTGGAGGCTGCGGTGTCCAAGGTCCAGAGGCCTACATCTGGTAAGGGTCTTCTTGCTGCATCATCCCATGATGGAAGGCAGAAGGGGAAGAGGACTCAAGCGTGAGAGAGAGAGAGAGAGAGAGAGGGAGGGAGAGAGAGGGAGGGAGGGAGAGAGAGAGAGAGAGAGAGAGAGAGAGAGAGAGAGAGAATGAATGGAGGAAAATTCATCCTTTTATCAAGAACCCATTTCCACCATAATGAGCCCATTTCCCACCATCCGGGCATTAATCCATTCATCAGGGCAGAGCCCTCATGACCTAATCACCTCTTAAAAGTCTCACCCCTCAACCCCGTTGTATTGGAGATTAAGTTTCCAACATATGAACTTTGGGGGATACACTCGAACCACAGCAGGTGGTTTTCCTTTCTGCCTTGGAAGCGCATTTCCCACTGAGCGTGGGGGCAGGTGGCCTCACTGCGGGTGAGAAGGACGTTGTGCAGGATTCAGGCCCCCATTCTTGCAGCAGCCGCCTAGGGTTTTAGGAGATGAACCGGAGATACAGCCCTCTCTCCGAGACAGCTGCTCCTGAAATTTGATGGGCATAGTCAGCCTTACTAATCAGGCACTTTGTGATTCAGGGAAAACCACAGAGGCAGAGGGAGTGGAAGAGAACATTTAGCAAACCCGTCTCTGTAAACACTGGGAATGGCATCCTGGGGAAAACGGGGCAAAGGAAAACAATGAAGTGAATTGTTGAAGGGGGACAAAAATCCCAAATACAACAAGAAGAAAAGTTATGCCTTGTGAAAACAATTCAAAGTATATGACACATATTAGGAACAAGACAGCCATGAAGGGTAAACTCCACGAGGGAGACCGGGCGCGGGGAGGCGGCAGATGTGGAGTGACACAGGTGACAGCACTGAGTGCGGCCAAATGGGAAATATGATAAACTCTTATGTGCAAGCGAGAGAGATTCAAGTAATGACAACCTCAGATAAGACAAATACAAGAAATAAAACCAATTTCAGAGCAAGACCAATGAGCTGAATGGAACCGACAGCCAATGAGGGCACGGTGGGAGGTATGAAGCATGAAGGAGACAAATCCAAAGAGAAAGAAAATGTCTCGGCCGCCACGGCTGTCAAATGGCTTTGACAAGGGAGCGGGAGATGGACAATGAGGTCTGGGGCTGACGGACAAATCCCCCAGCCCTGAGTCACATAACATTAGAGGATTTGCTTGGTGGTCCGTGACCATCACTGCTCTGGGATGCACACGAGGGCGCATTCTGGACTGATGATGCTGATTCCTTTTCTGTTTGGGATTAGCTCCGAAGTGGAAAACTCTACAAAGCAGCTGTAAGCTTTCAGGAGTCATGCTGTATTTCCGAACTTAGAGTCCCAAAGGACAGGGTGCTCTATTTTAACACCAAAGCCGTATGCTGCTTTTTTCCCCAAGAGTCCTCCCTTTGGTTTTAAGTCATAGGTTTTCAAATCTGTCCCCAACCCTCACTGTGCATCCACCGAACAGAAGGAAACAGCTTGGTGGGTAGGTATGCAAATCTTGGATATCAGCAGACTGGGTTGAAAACGTTAGCTCCACCACTTTACTGACTTCGGCTTTCCCATGTGGAGTGGAGATGATCGTAGGACGACTGAAGGGAGCTTATCGTAGGGTAAACTGAGGAAAGTTCTCAGCATTGAGGTGAGACTGTGCTGGATGCTGGGATATGGAACAAGACGCAGCCAAGCTCCACTGAGTGCAGAGGCTTTGAAGGGAGGAAGGCATTTTAATATTTGCTTTAATAAAGCATGAGGAACGCAAGCATGGAATCATACCCAAGTCCTAGAGATAGCCGGGAGGAAGGCTGTGCTTACTTCTGCCAGGACGTAGTTGAGGTCCCGGAGAAGCTTTTAACTTGTAACCAGTAGTTCACTGTTAGGAGAAGGACATTTCAGGCCCAAGGAACATTGTAGGAATAGGCATGGAAGGGTGAGACAGTACTGCAAGTTTGGCAACCCAGGCATTGTTTTGTTTCTAAAAGTGCTTTTCATAGGAGGTTAATAGGTAGAAAGGGATGGGAGGGCTCCGTGTTTAAATAAATTCTGGGTTAAATACTTAAGCTGTTTTTTTAATTGGTGGACTTACCCATCTTAAATCTGCATATATGTACAATGACTCTCCAAGAGGGACAATATAGGATATGGTATTTTTCAAACTTATTTGAGCACAGAAGCCTTTTTGAGAAGGATCTTGTAACCTAATCTTGGAAGTGACATTTCATCACCTTTGCCATTTTCTATTCATTAAGAACAAGTCACTGAGTCCAGTCCACACTCAAGGGGAGGGGATTGCCCAAGGGCATGAAGAGCAGGAGGTGTGGGCCATGGAGGACCATGTCAGAAGCTCTCCACCGCGGAGGACTACGACATTCTCACAAAATGGTTCTGTGTGTGCCTCCCTTGGAGGCAGCAGAGAGCTGAAGTTAACCTAGTGTCAAGGACAATGAGGGTATTATTGTTAGTCTGTGTGGATAGTTGGCCAATCACAGAAGGAGGTCGACCCCCTATCTTGACACTACATCCAATAGAATTCTCCTAGAATCAGGAGACAGTCCCAAGGGAGGGAAAATCCCACAAATGGCTGCATTGAAGGGGAGGCACATGTAAAATTTTAATAGTTATTGGCAAATTGCTGTCCAAAAAAGATGTACCAATTTTTCATGTACAGGATTCAAACTCCTTCTTTATTTCCTTTCTTTTTACTGGAAAAATGTTATGCAGATAACTGCTGAATACAATGCAGCAGAAGTGATAAGAGTGAAAATGTTCGTGTTCAGTCCAAGTCCATGAGAGACGAATCACAGACAGATGATTCAACAGCAAAAGAATAGTTCTGAGATTAGATTTAGTGAAGCTCAAGCAGGGAGAGTGACTTGTCAAACAGCAAATGAAAGTCAGGCTGGGAAATGCTGAAGAGGAGAAAGGAACAAAATTGACTACAGCAAGGACTTCGAGTAAAATAGGGAGAAGAATTCCAATTCCAGAGCCCAACCTTATCCAATCGTCAGTCTGAACTGACTGTACAGTCATTCATTTATTCACTCATCCAGTGAACGCCTGGCACACTCACTATGTGATAGGTGTCATGCTGGACTCTGAGGGCATAACAATGAGCTAGACCAGGAGTCAGAAAATGACGGCCAGTGGGCCTAATCTGGCCCGCTGCGTGATCTTATAAATAGAGGTTCGTTGGAAAACAGCCACCCTCATTAGTTTATGAATTGTCTGTGACTGTTTTTGCAGCATGATTTGCAGCACAACACCAGACTTGATTAGTTGTGACAGAGGCTGGATAGCCTGCAAAGCCTAAAATATTTATTATCTGGTCCTTTACAGAAAAAAAGTTTGCTGACCCCTAGGCTAGACAGTTGTGGTTCTTACTCTCATGAAGTTTGCCATCTAGTAGAGAAGATGGATATTAACTTCCTAACCGTGATTAGTGTCCTGGAAAAGTACAAAATGCTGTGATAGAACGCAGCATGGGGTCACTTTTGATAGGATGGTCAGGGGATATCTCCTGAAGACATGGAAGTTTTAGGGAGTTGATGAATGACCAGGAGGCAGTCTGCAAAGAACTGGAGAAGATGTTTTCAAACAGAGGGAAGAGAATGTGTCAAGGCTTCTTGTTGGGAAGGAGCTCATCTCTTTGAAGAATGAAGAAGAGGTCAGTGTGGCTGACACATGGAGAGGGTGATGAGACTCCCATGGGATTAGATCTTTTGGGCCACCTTGACCATGGTCAGGGACCTGGATTTTGTTTGAAGGAAAATGTGAAGACACCAAAGAGTTTTAGGATCAGTTTTATGAATCTCAGAGACTAGACTGTCTTATTTAATTAGCTGATTTGAACAGTGATGATGAAACTGTTCAGTACCCAGGCCCTATCTCTTTTCTGTCTTGACATAACAGTTCAGGAGCCCAAACTAGTGCAAATGTGTGGACAAAAATAGAATGGTTTATTCACTGATTCATGAGGCATGTCAGGGTAACCAGAGGCAAGAAGCCCCCAGATGCTGCCAGAGTAGTGGAGCAGCACAGTCTGGCTCTGGCGGTAATTTTGTCAAGTGTATCCTCTTGTGGAGAAGTCACAATGCTTGGATGATGCATCCCTTGATGGGGTCTGATCCACAGGCCTGTCCCAGATATACTCATCATAGGACTTTTGCAGTGAAGAAAGCAGCTGATGATTTTTTATACTGCTAAGGCTATAATTTTTATCATGTATAAATGAAGTAAGAGTCACAGACAACTCATAATCTCCTGACAAACCCTCTTTCTTCAACTCCTGAACACCATTTCCATGGCAGTGACTTATCACAGGTGCTAAAAATGTTTCCAGTTTGACCTTGCAGGTGCTGCTGAAGGTGTTCAGGCTTGAAAAGAAATGGCTAAACAAACCTACTCTGTGAGCCCCTCCTTGACATTGAGCAAGGAATTAATTCACCTTTTCCATAATGTACCTTATCTTAATGTCTTTCTAATACCCTTGAGGAAACATAAAAGTTTAGTCTTGAGTTTAAAAACTCTAAACTTACACCTTCCCTCAGTGGATAGCTGTGTAATAGGATAAGCTTTCAAGGTGTCTCTCAGTTTTATTAAAAAGCTAGTATTAAAAACACTTAAAATAATTTTGCTACTTAAAAAAATCACCCCACTGAACAGTGAAAAAACCAAGAGGCAAGCTTCTTTGGACAAAGTGTTATTGGTGAATAATGTAGTCATTGGCCAGGCACAGTGGCTCATGCCTGTAGTCCCAGCATTTTGGGAGGCCGAGGAGGGAGGATTGCTTGAGCCCAGGAGTTGGAGGCTGCAGTGAGCTATGATTGTGTCACTGCACTCGAGCCTGGGCAACAGAGTGAGACCCTGTCTCAAAACAAAACAAAACAAACAATGAAATAATGCAGTTTTGGCTGATAATCTTTTAGGCATGCAATTATAAAAATGAAGCTTTGTATGTCTAAATGCAAACATTTTTTTCCCAGGGGTTATCAAGTTTGATGGAAAATATATAACGTCATGTAAATAAATGTTGTGGAAAAATTCTTTACAGGTACTCTATAACCAAGAACAATATAAATTGATAGTTAATATCATCAACTGCCTATAAGACAATATCTAATTCTCATTAGAGAGAGCAAAGACAAATAAAAAAAATAGCCAGACCACGAATGGAGATGTTTTTCCTTCGTGTGTGGGTTAGAGAGCTGGTTTCATCCCCAGAAAAGCGAATGAAGAGGAAGAGGCAGGGTTAGTCCTGCACGCCTTCCTCCTCTAGTATCTCCTATCAGCAGAGCCTAACAGGAAACCACCTGGCAAGGGAGTCTGTGGAGTTTGGTTTGCAGATTCCTAACCAATATCACATGCAGAGTATAGGAGAGTGGACTTAGAGATGAGAGGCAATAGATAAATAACTGGAACAATAATATCCTTTGGTGTAAATAAAGCATCTTTGAACATTCAGAGCCCCTTCGGGCTTGCCTCTGCATCATCTTAATTTGACCCCATTAAATTTTGATAGCTTCCTTGATTTTGCCATAAAATATTCCAGGCCCATCTTGTACCTTTTATGCCCCAATTCAGCCATTCATGCAAAAAGCCTAGGTTTCTTTTAAAAGGAGATGGTATTTAGAGACCAAAATCTGGGCATTATGGGTGTTTATCTAAAACTTCCATTTTAAGTAGGCAATTGAGCTGCAATCCATATTGTGTGGCCTCCCACCAGTTCAGGAGTTTTGGCTGAGTTTGGCTCTCTTTGCCTTACTGTTAATCTTTTGTGGAAAGAGATGATTCTAGGCTATTTTAAATTTCCCTCATTACTGTGCTTGTTTTCACAGGTTTCATGCTTCATCTTCAAACTTCTGGCTTTTAAACTCTAAGGCATATTTCAAATTGACAATATAACTTACAAGTTACTATTCTATAAAAAACGTACATGAAGGGTGACACTAAAATTGATCAAACAGACAAAAAATAAGTTTCGGTATATTTGTGTTATTGGGATCTCACTATTGTGGGAAATGAATATAAATTGGGGAAATAAAACTTTGGATTACCACCAGGCATTGTGAAACCTAGTAACATTATCACGATTTTTGCTCTCCCTGTAGACTCTATTCATTTTACTGCATCTTCAGATTATATCCTGATAACTCAAGGCAACTAATTAATCCAAATACTTCCCTGCACATAAAAAATTATGTACTTCATAATTTCATCCATGAAAAATTCCATGAGATTGGTGAAGCTAGAAAAATGATCTTTTGTTAATTGTACTTGGGTATGCATAAAAGCTCAACAATTCTAACACATACTTCCCAAATCTTTGAGTAAAATGAACACTTTAGGAAGATACACCGTATTTATTTTGACTTTAAGAACCCCCCTCCCCACCCCAAACTTCACCAAGGACTCTATTTTGAGATACATTTGGAAGGTAGGGCTTCTGAATGCTGCTCCCTCCTACTGTCTTGGTTCAAATCAGAAGGGAACACTCACAAGGAACTAGATGGAGAAATGAAGTGTCATATTTATTGCTAAGGCTCACCGAGTCCCAAAGAATTGGGTTCCCTGGTAAAACCAAATTGGAGAACAAAGCTTGGATCTGATGTCTCCTGTTACCTTCCCCCACATCTGGCTCTTGAGCCATCCACTGACAGCATTGGGTGGCAAAGCAGCCTCTGAGCGCTCTGCCCAGCAAGCTCAATGGAGGATCACTGTCCACTTTATTAGCTAGAGGTCTTCATCGGAGGGGGCCAGAGAAGACCTTGACCTTGGGGGGCTGACTGCTAACAAGCACAGAGGAAGCTTGGCTTTCTATCTCAGAGATCCATGGAGGCTCTTTTCTTGCTCTCAAGGCAAAGTGAACCCGCCCATCAGAAGGCTGTGCCCTCAGGAGTCCTGCCAATCAGATTAGTTAGGGGTAAGGGGAAGATGGAGTCAGAGGTTGAAACTATCTTTTTGGGGACTTCCTCCTGAGGGTGCACATCTTGGGAAACACTCTTTCTTTGGAAATCTGAGGACAGGGAGATAAGGAATCTTCTCCTTGGGAAGAGGGATCACAAACTGGAATGCCTTCAGGGGCCAGGTGGGTGTTATAAATAAGTGAAGGGAGCCAGGCAGGAAATGAGGGGACACAACCCTGTCCAAATCCTGCAGTGCCTATTCAGGTCCAACTGATGTGGGCACATGGAAATATGGGTTTGGTGTTGCCAGGCCTTCTAATTTTTCAGGAGAATTCAGAAATTAGATTTTTTTAAAATATAAAATTTGCCATGCAGGCCAAACAGAACATATCTATGTGCTAGACTTGGCCCTAGAGTTGCCAGTCTATAATGTCTGGTTTGTAACATCATCGGTTGAGACAATGAAACATCATTTTTTTTTTTCACCCCTGGTTAGGCTGGTGATATAAGCCATTATTTCCAAGGATTAGACTAATAAAAAGGAAAATCCTGAAAATATTGGTATGCGGATTCCTTGGCCTCTCTCCTGTCTCCCTGCCCTCCCTCGGACTTAAGACAGATAGTCTCAGCCTCTTTCTCTTGTTCATCTACTTCCCTTAGCAGCTTCTTCATTTTTAAGTGATGTGGTCCCAGGACCACAGCATCAAACTCGTTGACTGTGGCTGAAGTTTGCTGTCAATCTGATTAACAGAGAGGGAAACCAGGAGCTGTTCTCCTAGACAGATGAGACGTGGGGCCCCATTATCAGACTGGAGAGGCCAAACCTTTATCCAGCATCAGTACAAGTGCCACTCTGCATTCTGCAAAGGCTGGAGCAAGTGCATGTGACAGCTCTGGACAGAGCCCATCTTTAGCATGTCAGTGTCTCTGTGTGGCTAGAAATGGCCTTAAAATGCTAAGTGCAATTAAAGGGTTTCTTCTTAAATCCACCTGACAGCTCACATCTGGCTCAGAACACTTCCTAGGCAGAGAAACTACGGACGTTCATTCATCATTCAGAAAACATTTACTGGGTGCCTACTATTATCTGGGAACTGTTAGGCATTGGGCGGTCAGCATCACACAAGAGAAACTGGGTCCCTGGCTTCAGGGAGCTTACATCCTAGCTGGGGGAGACAGGTAAGTAAAAACACAAATAAAAGATGATTCAACTGACAATGATGACATGAAAAAACTAAAATAAGGTGATATAGTAGTGACCCAAAGTAGGGTCTCCTTTCATTGGTGTGGCTGGGGGAGTCCTCTTTAGGGAGATGACATTTGATCTCAGAACTGAATGAAATATACTTTTTAAGTATCCATGTATTCTTTTCCTGCTATATCCTAAATCCTAGAGTTAATAAGGAAATAAGAGTATTAAAATTAAATATGATTAAGGTCTAGAAATGCACACACCAAGGTATTAAGACTGGTTATCTCCTGGTGGTGTCATTCATGTATTCATTTAACTTAAGAAGCATTTATTGAGTACCTAATATGACCTCAGTACTGTGCTACCTGCTGGGAATGCAGTTGTGAACAAAACAAATGACAGTATATGGTTATAAATGTGAGGAGTATTCTGAGGGAAACAGTATGCCGTGGTAAAGAATAAAAAATTGGGACACCTGATTTAGTGGGGTTAGGTCAACTTAAACACAGACTGAGAAATGAGAAGTATTCAGTCCTGTGAAGAATATTGAGGGTGGGGATTGGTAGGAGGATTCCAGGTGACAAAAGCAGTAAGTTCAAAGGCCCTGGGACAGGAAAGAATTTGTTATATTTGGGGAACTGAAAGA
The DNA here is from genome assembly GCA_023783475.1 of Daubentonia madagascariensis. Classification (NCBI taxonomy): domain Eukaryota; kingdom Metazoa; phylum Chordata; class Mammalia; order Primates; family Daubentoniidae; genus Daubentonia; species Daubentonia madagascariensis. The sequence goes on along the minus strand of JAKFHU010002332.1, from coordinate 8,627,661 downwards.
AAACTTTTTAGGATGGAGCAAAGGGGTCAAGAGATAAGACTGGAGAAATTTAGAAGTGTCAGATAGACAAACCCTGGGATCCAACAGAGGAGTTCGAATTTTATGCAAAGAGCAATCAGAAACTATTGAGGGGTTTTACATTGGAGAGTGACATGATTTGAGGTGTACATTTTTTTTTTAAAGATCACATAATATTCTGAATTCTATACAATTTTCTCTCTTTCCCAATTGCCCTCTACTGTCCATCCCCAGGCGCCCTGCCCATTAAGGAAAAATTAGGGGAAATGTAGAAATGCCACATTACCTTTGAATCTACACGTGAGACCAAGGATAAAAGATAAATGCCATTTTTGGTTGGTTGGGTGAAGGAGTGGATTGTTGGGGACAGAATGGAAGCAGGGAGACCTGTTAGGAAGTTGTTGCATTCATCCTGGTAAGAGATGACAGGTTGGAGTAGGGAATCAGAACTTATGATTATAATCCTGCAAATTGATGATTGCATAACTCCAGGGGGTGTCATTCACTATACAGCAATGTAAATGACGCTTTCTGGAGTTAAGCAGTGGATCAGCCCCAAGTCTGGGATAGGAATAGCAGAGGGGGGGGGGGAAGAGAGAGAGAGAGAGAAAGAGAGAGAGAGAGAGAGAGAGAGAGAAAGAAGTGGCTGGATTTAGGATATGGTGATGGGTTAGATTTGGGAGAGAGAAAGGAGGGAGAGATCACTTAAAGATGATTCCTAGGTTACTGACTTGGGTAATTTCAGGGATGTCGGTGGCATTTTCTTAAATGAGTCAAGACTGGATATGAAACAACTTGGTGGAGAAAAAGCAAGAGATTTTTCTTAGATTTGTTAAGTGTGAGCTATTGGGAGACATCCAAGGAAAGATGTCAAGTAGATAGCTGGATATACAGGTCTGGAATTCAGAGCAGAAGTCTGGGCCAGATACAAAATGTGGAGTCATCAGGATAAAGATGATATTTGAAGCCCTGGGTATAGAGAGAGAGACACGAGGTGCTGACTCTGTGACTTAAGGAACTGGACAGATAGTGGGTGAGAAGAGGAAGAATTGGCTAAGAAGATGGAAGAGGAGCCTCTGTGAGCTAGGAGGGAGTTAGAAATGCACAGCATCAGAGGAACATGGGTGGTTTTTGTCCTAAGTAGTCATTTTTAGTTAGAATAATAAATACAAACACATGCATTTTTGTCTCTGGTGATGCAATTGCACCTACACTATTTTGCTATGTGTGGTAAGGGTTGAACTTATTTCTGTCCACAAGGTGACCACTTGCCCCCACGAGCAGTGGTGGGTGTTATCGAGATGCGATTCAAGGGTGCATGGGACCTAATGCTCTAATTTCATTTTCGGGTAAAATCAGTACAGCTGAAGTCTGCCTGTTGCAGGACAGTGGTTCTCACTGGGGCTATTTTTCTCTGGGGGGTATTTGGCAATGTCTGGAGACTTTTTCATTTGTCACAACTGAAAATGGGAGTTGGGGGTGGGGAAGTTGTTATTGGCATCTAGTGGGTAGAAGCCAGGGGTGATGCTAAACTTCCCACAATGCACAGGACAGCCCCCTCAACAACAAACATTATCCATCCCCAAATGTCAATAGTGCCAGTTGAGAAACCCTATTGTAGTGAGGGCAGAGTTCAGTTACTTGTTGAGATTTTATTGTTTCTTCCTGAAGGACCTCCTTGGGGGAAAAGAGAAATCTGCCAAACCAAAGGTTTGGCTGTCCTTGTCTCCTAGGAGCATCACTGCCCAGACATGGGAGTTGGTTGAAATGATTCTCTTGACTGATGTTTCACATATAGGCATCTCCAGGCATCTCTGAGATGAATAATTTCTGTGGCTTAGATATACAGATTTTTTTTTTTTCTGGAGAGAGAGATATAATCTTTGACTTGGAAGAGAATTGTAAAGACAAAAACACCAATGTTGTATTTAGGTTCAATTATTCAGGGCTCCCAAAGCTGTTGTCCTCTCTTGCTTTAAAAAATGGCATTTATCTTTTATTCTTGGTCTCATATATGGATTCCAAGGAAATGTGGCATTTCTATATTGCCCCTAATTTTTCCTTAATGGGCAAGGTGTGTGGGGGTGGACAGTGAAGGGCAATGGGGGAAGAGAGAAAATTATGTAGAACTCAGAATATTAGATCCTTAAGGAACTTGAAAATTATCTAATCTGACCTCATTATAACAGGACACTTTCAATAAGGAAATTCCAACTAGCTTTATACTTACCTTCCTCAATTTTAGAAGAGCACAAAAGACAGCATGAAAAACTTGAACAGTGACATAAAACTAACCCAAACTTTGCAGGTCTAAAGGAGATCAGCTATTAGGTGTTTTCTACAGAGGGAAGAGGAAGAGTGTGCAGTGCCATGACAAAAGAAAGCCTCCAGTGCAAACTATTAATGATTGTGTTAGATAATTATTATCTGTCGATTAAAAATAAAAGTAAAAAAAAATAAGTTAATGCAAACGTATTTGAACAAGAAAGAAAAAAGAAAAAAAGAGATACCAGGGAGCTTGCTCACTTTCTCTTTCTTTGCCACTGTGAGAAGGTGGCCGTCTACAAGCCAGGAGGAGAGCCCTCACCAGCAACTGACCCTGCTGGCACCTCGATCTTGGAATTCTGGCCTCCAGAACTGTCAGAAAATAAATTTCTGTTGTTTAAGCCAAAAAAAAAAAAAAAAAAAGACCATATTAGCATCTAGATCCACATAAGAATTAAGATAAGGTGAACTGGGGAATTTTGTTCACTGTAAACAGCTTCCTGCACATAGTAGGTACACAGTAAATATCTGTTGAATGAAAGACTCAAAGAAGTTGGTGCAAAGGCAAAGTTGATTGGTTCCTGAGGGTGGGAAAGGGTAGCATGCTCACTGAGGAAGATGACATTACCTTTCCTACTCTTTGCCCAGTGAGATCATTAAGAGAAATAGATAGTTAAGAGGGATAACAGTAGGAAAATCAGATAAGATTTGTATTCAGTGCATGAATCAGAATATATAAAAAAGTCACTTAAATAAGGAAGTGGTTTATTTTCCTCATGTAATGAAAAGTTTGAGACATTTAGGAAGTCCAGGGTTAGTGTGGTGACCCAGAGATGGGTGGTGACCCAGGGTTGGTGTGGTGACCCAGAGATGCTACTGGGGACATGGGTTCTCTCTGTCTTTGTTCTCCACCAATTATTCTTTGCATATATTTTTGTCAAATGGATACAAGGTGGCTGCTCTTTGTCAAGCATTGTGTCCACATTCCAGGCAGGAAGAACAGAGAAAGGCAAAAGTTCTTGTGTCTATTCCATTTTTATCAGGAAAACAGTGGCTCTTCCAGAAGCCCCACCCAGTAGGCTTCTACTTACATCTCATTGGCCCAAACTGGGTCACATGCTCAATCCCAACTTTGAGGAAATCTCAGAAAAATGTTTGTCAGTCACCCTGGGGAAAAAAATCTAGATTCTGTTCATAGAGAAGAGTGTGATGGTGGATGTTAGTTAGGCAGGAGCAGAGCCTGCCACACTTCCCTAATTTCACAGTTGGGGGGAGTCAAGGCCCACATTAGGAAACTCACTTACCTGGTTCTTTCTAGTGAATTTGGGCTAACAAGAAAGCCTCATTCCAGTCTGTCTGACTTGCTTGAAATGAGGAGGCAAAGCAGCATGGAGCTTTGGCAAAACAACATCTGTTTATCACCACCTCGGAATTGGGCTTTGGTCTCTACCAAAGGTCACGTGGCAGGAGCCAGCCTGCCCTCGGGACTTAGGAGATATTGGTGCCAAATGAGACAAAATTAATACAGCTGTGTCTGTGTCTGCTTTTTATGTCACTGTGAGACCAGTACTTACTGTGGACATCACATTTGGCAGAAGAAAAATAAACCCAAGCATTGTGCTGAGCCACCGTGGAGCAATTCCAGACGTGGCTGAGATTTTCTAAGCTCTAGGCTGAAGCTGACCAAGTGAGAGAAACAGTTAGCACATAGTAAGCACTCAATAAATGGTAACTGTGGTTATTATCATTTAATGGGTAATATTGATTAGAGGGGAAATCAAATGCATTGTAGAATGGAATTACATTAGGGTAATGAAGAAGGATACAAAACATGCTTGGTCAAGGGGTTGGCTAAAGTATAATTATAATTTTGTGTGCAAGGGGGAGAGTGGAAGGAAAGAACCAAGGTTGGAGGGGATTTAGGATTCTTTTTCTAAGTGTGAAGGGAAACCACTGGGCCTAAGAGAGGAGGGTGTTGACAAGGGGAGTGACATGATCAGATTTATGTTCTGAAAAGGTCACTCTGTAGTACTGAGCCTGGACAGTGGCGTGATGGGGAAAGCAGGAAGGTGGAGGAGGGGACGTCCATTGTGAGGTGAGACACGGTGGTAGCTTGGACCACAGTGCTGTGGTGGAAGTAGGGAAGAGCAGTCTGATTTAAGATACATTCTGCAGGTAGGACAGACAGGACTAGCTGATGTGCTGAAGGAACAGGTTTGGGGGAAAGTGGTGGGATCAATAGTTTTGGGCCATGTTAGGTTTGAGATGCCTATTGGACATTCAAGCAGAGACTTAAACTAGGTGATTGCAAAGTTGAGTTGGAAGTTTAGGATTGAGGTTGGGACTGGAGGATCACATTGTAAAGCCCTTATTGTGTAGATGGTATTTAAAGCCATGGTGCTGCATGACACCATTAAGTAAATAAGCGTAAACAGACGAGAGGTTCAATGACTGGAACCTGGAATAGAAACAAGGAGCAGCCAGTGAGGAAGGGAGAAATCAGAGAGTGTGGTATGTAGGAACCAAATTGGAGAAAAAGCCCACGAAAGGGGGGGGGGGTGATCAGCCGTGTCAAGGGATCCTCAAAGCATGACTGCAGTGAAGACTGAGGGTTGCTCGTTGCCTTGGCCTTGTGGAGTCACTGGGGGTGTCAACAAGAGCAGTTTCACTGGTGTGGAGAAGACGACAGCCTGATTGAAGAGTAGAGTTCTAGTGCCTTCTCTGAGGTTTTGTGGGAGAGATCGTGACGCGATTGGTTTCCTATGTAAAGGGGTTTGAACTCCGTCAGGAGAGTAGCAGCATTTTAGCAAGAGGAATGACACGTTCAGGTTTGCACTGTAGAAAGAGCACCCTGGCTGTGACGTGGTAGAGAGGAAGTTGCCTTGAAAGCTGTTGTTAATGATGGTGTCCAGAGCCAGGCTGGTGGCCGTGGGGATGGAGAGAATAACTTGATTTGAAAGAAATTAAGGAGACGGAATTCACAGAACTCGAGGATAGATTGGAGCTGGGAGACAAGGAGGTGGGTCCAAATCCTGACTCTGCCACTTGGCATCTCTCTGGACTTGTGCAAGTCTCTTAATGTCTCTGTGCCTCAGTTTCCTCATTCATAAAATGAAGCTAACAACGATACCTCCTTCATAGGGCTGTTCTAGGATTTAATGAGAGAATGCATGTCTAATGCTTAGCACTGGGTCTGGCCTGTGGTAGCTATTGAGACCCATAAACAGAACCTTAGAACATTTTAGATGTCCTTCACCCCTTACTGAGCACCCCCTTCTTGGAGACCGATACCTCTTTCTTTAGCAGTAATAGCTGACTTACCTTCTCTGAGGAAGGCAGCATTAACCATTTGTAAGAATCCACAGCTCAGGCAGACTTCTTTGCCAGGAGGATGACATGATTCATATTTAATACTAGGTGTCATATAATCTATATGTTGTTATTTCATATCACCAGTGAGACTCAAATATAAAAAATCACTTTGAGTAAAAAGATTCACTCAGAAAGAGGTGGATATGATTGGCTGTTCTTGTGATTGACATCCAGTGACAGGTTGAATGGGACAAAAATTTTACATGCAGGTCGATTTGCATATATCATGCCTTCAATTTGCCCACACAAATTGGCCACTTAGGTACACAATTACCCAATTAGTGGGAGTCATTTCCTTATTGCGGGGCAAACATGATAATTGAGCCCTCAAATGGCTATGCACTCACGATTTGCTTCCTTTTAGGAAAGGTGGCACTTTTGAGTTTCATGTTAGAATTAAAAGCATCTGACAGCTAAGGATCCCTTTCCTAAATGGATGATGGTGTCATTTCAGCACGAGCTGAGCATGGTGGTTAAGTAACTTAAGGAGCTTTTAGATCTAGAGTTTCCACATGAGGATGGCAGTTATTTTAGTAGATATTATGTTGGAATTCCTGCTTCACGGATGCATCACTGGACCATCAAGGAATTTTTTCAGTAGATGCTGATGTCTCTGCCTACTTTGGGAATCACCTTTGCCTGGGTGGGGTAATAATACTTTCCTCTGGCTTGCGCTTCTCCATTAAGTGGGAAGCTCTTGCCCCAAGGGCAGGAATGTTCTCTTCATCCATTCAGCATGCCCTTGTGCATCACTTCACTGTTTCCGGCATTCAGATAGACCTGGGGAGGTTTCTATTTCTGTCTAGTTGAAAAGAGCTCCTTGGTGGGGTCAGAATGTTATGTTGGACTTGAAAGTTTGATTCTGGCCCAGATCCCAGTTTGGTGGAAGGCCACTGGAAATTATTGTGGAGTTGCTTGATGAAAGCACCTTTCCTTCCTTCATTCCTGTTTATTAAAAGAAACCCAGAAAAATTGAGAGCAAGACTTGAACAGATGCTACACAAAGGAAGAGACACAAAGAAGCATAGGAAAAAATTCTGAGCATCATTAGTCATCAGGTAGATGTAAATGAACATCACAGTGAGATACCGCTATGCCCTCTAGAATTATCAGCAACCCCAAATGTTGGTGAAAATGTGGCATAACTGAAATTCTCTTACGTTGCTGGCATGAGTATAATAAGGTACATCCACTTAAAAAAAAAAAGGTTTTCCAGTTTCTTAAAAAGTTAAACATACGTCTAGCCTATGGTCCGGCAATCCCACTTCTAGGTTTTATCCAAGAAAAAGGAAAATATAAATCCACAAAAAGATGCATACAAGAATGTTCACAGAAGCTTTATTCATAATAGCCCCCAGCTGGGAACAGCCCAAATGTCCATCAATAGGAGAATAGATAAACAAATATGGTATATCGATCCAATGGAATACTACTCAGCAACAAAAAGAAGTTAACTACTGATTCATGCAACAACACAAAAATACGGAATGTGACTATTTCCATGAAGTTCTGGAACATGTGGGGACAGCTTCCCTGAAGAAGTGATATTGAACTGTGATCTAGAGGACAATTAGGATAGTAATGTAGTGAAGAATCATGCAGTTCAGCTGGAAATTTTGAAGGCACTAATGAAGATGGTATAAGATGAGGTGAAGGGGACATGGTTAGCCATATGCAGAATATATATTAGAGTTGGTAAGGCAGCATCATGAGAACAGAAAGGTAAAAAATGGTGATTTGGAAAGTGTGGAAAGTATACAGGTTTGTCCTGAATCACCATGGCCAAACCAGGATCATTATCTTGCCTTCTACAGTTTTGTCCTTTCTAAAAAATTGCTTTGATTTGTGTACTAATAAAGGTAATATCAGCTCTGTAATGGATATTCTCCGAAATCTCAGTGGCTTCACCCACTGGAAATTTATTTCTTGTTCATAAAAAGACCTTTGTAAATGGACAGCCTTCCGTGAGGTCACCCAAGCTCCTTTCATCTTGTAGCTCTGCCCTCTTCTTGGGCTTCAGAATCCTCTCTGTTCTGCTGGCTAATAAGGAAAAAGAGAGTGGAGAAGGCACACCTGCTTCTCACCCACTTTGTCCTGGAGAAAGTGAACACCACTTCTACTCACATTTAATTGGTGAAAATAAATCACATGGCTGCACCTGGTTGCAAGAGATGATGGAATGTGTAGTCCTTAGATGGGCAGATACTTCCCAGCAATAATTCTGTACTCTGCAAGGGAAGAACCAATCTTTGGTAGCCAACTAGCCATTTGTGTAACAGTTAACACCTTTCAGCGAACCTCACCTGTTTTCCTCCATTTCCCATCCAACTGGAGCTCATCTCATTGTGCTTTATTGAGAAGTTTGCATGCCCAGAACAAGTCCCGCCAACTGAAACAGAAGTGCTGAGCTATCCAGCCAGACAAGCTTACCATGGGAGCTCTAAGGTTTATAAATCACAATGCAGAGGCGGTTTATCATCTGAAAAATGAGGAGGAAGGGCTGCCAAAGCCCAGCTCATAAAACAGATGTTCTTTTGGTGGATAAGAGCAAAAGACACGCAAGACCGCAGAAATTGAAAACCCAGGAAATTAGCCATTCCACCTTAAATGAAAAGCACAGCATCCCTAGCATAATTCGCTTTCTCCCTTTTCCTACGTCCTGCCCTCTGGGGGAAAAATAATTTTTTTCCTGATTAATTGTGTTTCACTTTAAGTTGGGATAATAGCTGTTTTTCATGTGTTTCCAAGCCCTGGAAGTGTGGGCATTAATTTTTTCTGGTGCATGATGAATATAATGATACTATACCGACGACCGCAGGTGAGATATGTCCCATGATACATGCTGCTCTACCATCCTTGTTGTTAAATCCTACTCAGAATAAATAAGCCTCATTTTGGCTGTAGCCATTCACTCTTGTTAGGGAGCCACTGGATGGCATGAAATATTAAATGACAAGGGTTAATTCTGTTCTCAGTGAAGAGCTCCTGTCTAATTTCCCATAAGGTTGCACAACAGGTCAGTGTGTCTGCCTTACAATAATAGCCTGTGCTGGCCTTCACCAGGAAGGTTTTTTACCGTGGCTATGTTGATGAATCTTGATTTTGCAGTGGGAAAACAAAGCTGATTCCTGCTGCTATCGAGAAACTGGGGGCCTGGTTGTTCCCAGGCTGTGTAGCAATGGTCTTCAGAATTTGTCTCTAGTAACTGATGCTTTGTAATTTTCTGCTGGTTCCCTGTGACTAATGGGAATTTCTGGGGTCTCCATACTTTGGACATTGGTCTCTCATTCTTCATTCTTGCTGTTTTTCTTATCCAGTGATTGTTTGTGTAAAGTGAAAGGGTTGTTGCTTTAAATTACATTGATGCTTTATTAATATGTTGAACAACCATACCCAAGCTATGTTCACTTATTACAGTGCATTATGCAATGCATTAGTAATGAATGGAAGTACTTTACTTAAAGATCTGCCTATAAATCAGCTGAACATGGGGAAAAAGAGTCATTGTTTATTTATGATGTCTGGGAAAGGAATTATAGAGAGAGAACTTACGTATCCTCCTATTCTAAAAACATTATGAAACATTGATTATGTGTTTGCCATTAAGTTTATGCTCCTGTTGCCTTTATGTTCCTGATATATTATTAATCTTTCTTAAGTATTAAATCTCTGAAATCTGCTTTAGATATGAGAGTGGAAGTCTTTGGAGCTAGACAGTAAAGTTTACTTGGGCAGAAATTGGGTGTTCTTTCTCTTGCTGCAATGAAGGCACATAGGAAGAGTGTTTGAAATATGCTGTCCTCATGGGAGTGTTATACCACTGTCCAAGGTCCATTAAAGGACTGCTTCCTAGTAAGTGTAAATTAACAAACATCCATGGAGTATTTAGTCTTAGAACGGATGATGGGACAAAGGTGCTGTTTGAAGGTATGAAATAAAAAGGCATTATGACTAGGCAATTCTGGGAAACCCTTACCCACACTGTCACATTCCCTCTTAATGAGATTTCTAGAGTGAAATAGTCACATAAAATTATAATATAGGAAACAAGGTACCATTTTATTGTTCAGCTAAGATTCTGTTGAGAACTTGATTTTAGAATTTGCTGGTAAAGTGTGATAAAATAAATATGTGGCATTATATAAATATCTATTAGGACCTCTATTAGCCTCTAAGCCAACAAAATCTTACTATCTGCTATCAGAGGAAGTGGTTTGCATGTCCTAGGATGTGTATGAGGAGAAGAGCAAAGGGCTTAGGATGACATGACTCACTGCTCTGTAAGATTTGGCTTCTTGGATGGGCCAGGCAGAGGAAGAGTGACCCTATCCACTAGTAACCACAGCTCAATCATTGTCCTGAACCGTGGACTACTATAAGATTAGTAGTTCCTTCTCTTGTGGAGGAGAAAAGGAATTGAGTAAAGAGCTGTTCTGAACCTTCTTTTCTTGCTGTACCTACTGTGTGCTGGGTTTCTACTAAGATGAAGGACATACAAAAGTAAATCATAATCAGTCTCCATTTTGCCACTGCTCACAATCTAGCGGTTGAGGTAGACTTGTAAACAAATTAGTTACAACACACTGCAACAAAATAACAACAATCACAACAACTTACTGAGTGCTTATCATGGGCAGTAGACAAACTATAAGTTTTTACAAGTTATGGAGGTAGCATAGACAAGGGAGTGATTAGCTCTGGCAGGACGGGCTCCCTGGAGGAGGTGGCATTTGTGCTGCAGATTAAAGAAGGAATAGGAGTTCTCCAAGTGGAAAGGAGGTGGAAAAAAATGAATTTAGTAATGTTGCAGGATACAAAAGTAACATACAAATGTTAGTTGCATTTCTATACACTAACAACCAGCTATCCAAAAAGGAAAACAATTCCCATTTACAATAGCATCAAAAAGAATAAAATACTTAGGAATAAATTTAACCAAGGAGGTGAAGGACTTGTACACTGAAAACTATAAAATACACTGATGAAAATAATTAAAGCAGACACAAATAAATGGGAAGACACCTTATATTTATGGGTTGGGATAATTAATATTGTTAAAATGTTCATACTACCCAAAGGGATCCATGGATTCAATATAATCTCTAATCAAAATTCCAATGGCATGTTTTACAGAAATAGAAAAAAAAATCCTAAAACTTGTATGGAACCCAAAAGACTCCTAATAGCCAAAGCTATTTTGAAGAAGAAGAACAAAGCTGGAGCCATCACATTTCCTGATTTCAAAATATATTGCAAAGCTACAGTAACCAAAACAGTATGGTACTGGCATAAAAACAGACATGCAGACCAATGGATAGAGTAGAGAGCCCAGATATAAACCCACTCATGTATGGTCAGCTGATCTTTAACAAGGGAGCCAAGAATGCATAACAGGGAAAGGATAGTCTCTTCAATAAATAGTGTTGGGAAAATTGGATACCTAAATGCAAAAGAATGAAATTGGACCCTTTTCTTCCATAAAAATCAACCAAAAGTGGGTAAAAGGCTTACATGTAAGACTTGCAACCATAAAACTCCTACAAGAAAATATTGGGGAAAAATTCTTGATATTGGCCTTGGCAATGATTTTATGAATATGACACCAAAAGCATAGACAATACAAGCAAAAATAGGAAAGTGGGGCCACATCAAACTAAAAAGCTTCTGCACACGAAAGGAAACAATCAATATAATGAAAAGGCAACCTGTGGAATGGGAGAAAATATTTGCAAACCATATGTCTGATAAGGGATTAATATCCAAAATAGTAAAGAACTCCTACAACTCAATAGCAAAAACCAAATCAAACCAACCAACCAATCAAATGAAACCCCAAATAATCCCATTAAAAATGGGCAAAGACTGAATAGACATTTCTCTGAAGAAGATACATAAATGGCCAACAGGTGTATGAAAAGTGCTTAACAATACTAATCAGGGAAATCCAAAGAAAACCACAATGAGATATTGCCTCATCCCTGTTAGGATGGCTGTTATAAAAAAAAAAAAAGATAAGTATTGGTGAGAATGTGGAGAAAAGGGAATTCATATACACTGTTGGTAGGAAATGGTGCAGCCACTATGGAAAACAGTATGGAGGAGTAATTCCTCCATAATTTTTGGGAGTAATTCCCCCCCAAATTAAAAATAGAACTACCATATATATGATCCAGAAATCTCACTTCTGGATATATATCCAAAGGAATTAAATCAAGATCTCAAAGAGATATCTGCACCCTCATGTTCACTGCAGCTTTATCACACTAGTCAACACAGGGAAGCAACCTAAATGTCCGCTGATGGATGAAGAGATGAAGGAAATGTGGCGTATTCACACAATAGGATACTATTCTGCCTTAAAAGGGAAGAAAATCCTGCTATTTGCAACAACATGGATGAACCTGGAGGGCATTGTGCTAAGTGAAATAAGCTGGATAGAAGGACAAAAACCACATGATCTCACTTATATGAGGCATCTAAAATAGTCGAACTCACAGAAGCAGAGAGTAAAGGGTGGTTGCCAGAGGCTGGTTTGGGGTGAGGGTGGGGTGCAGGTATTAGTCATAGGGTACAAAGTTTCAGTATAACTGAGTCCTAGAGATCTACTGCACAGCATAGTGACTATAGATAACACTGTGTTGCATACTTAAAAATTTGCTAAGAGGGTAGATTATATGTTAAGTGTTCTTATCACACACACAAACATAGTAATAATAAAGAGTGTGGGAGGGAACTTTTGGAAGTGATGGTTATGTTCATGGCATAGGTCGTGGTGATGGTTTCATGAGTGTATACTTATCTCCAAACTCATCAAGATGTATTCATTAAATAGCTGCAGCTTTTTGTATGTCAGTAATGCCTCCCTAAAGAGGCTTAAAAAAATGGAGGTGAAGGGCATTCCAGACAAGCAAAACTGTGTGTTTGGAATGACATAGGCTTGAAACAATCTGTTGTGTTGGAGAAAACTGAAGTATCTTGGCATCTCCAAGGCATACACAGGGAAGACAGAGCTGGTGTGAGATGAATTTGAATATTAAGGCAGAGTGAAATTATAATGTACTTTCTATGCAAGGAAACTTGCTTTCTATCTTATAGAGAGTAGTCGGTCAGTTAAAGGATATATAAATACAGGAGAGAAAGGATTGAACTTCTTTGTAAAGATCATTCTGTCTACAGTTGGGAAGACGGTTTGGAGGAAATGAGGCAGGAGCCAGACAGGAGTCAATGAGAGTCTGAATTAAGCAGGCGAGATAATTTTTGAGTGGAGCACAATTTGAAAAATATGTGAGAAGTAGAATTGATGATGTGGTGGCTAATTGGACATAGCAGTGAGGAAGGAGAGTCAAGGATGACTTTCATGTTCTATTAGGTGGCAGCCCTAGCACAAAGGCTGCAGTCAAGATTAGGCCTCATTCCTGGTGCCAGGTTTCTGCTAGTTAGAGTTCTTTGGTTGAAATCAAGACCAGTTTTTACATGCCTACATCTCAGCCTATGTTACTATAAAGCCATGCATGCAGTGTCTCTGGGAAGTTGTGTGTGGGTGCTGTCTTTATTCCCACCCTCAGTTCTTCTGTGCCACCGTGTTGAATCTCATTTTTTTTCCTGAAAAAGAGATTGGACTTCTACTCACTTATACTAGCATGAACATTACTGATAACACCTCAGTAGTACACATCCAATTGAGAACTGCATGTTCACAGGGACCAAAGTGTGGAGCTCAGATTCTTAGTTCAAACCCTGATTCAGCTGTTTACCAGCTATATAACCTTGAGCAAGTCAGATAATGTCAGCTTCCTCAGATACAAAACGGGGATTAAAAGTGCTCATTGCTGAGTTGTTCTGAGACTTAGAGGAACATCTGGCATGTAGTAAAAGTTCAGTTAGTAGACATTTTTTGTTCTTAAATTAAACAAATAGCATTCTTAGTGATGGAACTTCAGGCACCAGAAAGGGAAGCAGGTGGAGATCGTTGTGTTTTCAAGACCTGACCGATGACCCTGAGAGTTTATGCTCTATGGTTGTCACTACTCTACTTATATGATGGCTTCTTTACTCTGTTCTTTATTTTCTCTTTCACTGTAACTTCTACTAAGAACAAGTGCAAATTCTTATCTTGTATGCAATAGACACATATGACATATTTTTATTTAACCTTTTAGGCAGGAACATTCATACAGGATAGGTCTCAGTCAGTTGTAAGATGCAGAAATTAGGTTGTAGCCAACGAGGACAGGACGAGGGTAGGATCACCCTAGGTCAGGTAGCCAGAAGCACTTGGAAAAAGAGAAAAACCAGTATTGTGTTAACCTGAGGTGCTCCAAGTGATTATCATTGTGAGACATTTGCAAGATATGTAATGAAATGAGTGTTGCAGATACTGTCAAATTCCCCAAGAAGAGGAGAGAGAAAAATCTTTCTAGCACAGAGGTTTCCATTTATTTCTACATAAAAGGAGATTATATAGGTTCACTTGGTGAATTTTTTTTTTCTGACCTCATACAGGGCAGTGCTCAGAATACAAATCAGGAAATCTGAGCAAGGCCTATTCTTTATGTAATTCCAGGGGAAGGTGATCTGCCATAAATGCTCCTAAAATTAATGATGAGCTATAAACATTGTCTTTCTTTGGATGTCCAGTGGATTCTGAGAAGCTTAATGCTTGAAATTGGCATGATAAGTTCATGAGATGGCCTCCCTTGGCTGTGCTGCCTGACGATAGCACCCATCATAGTACTAACCTACCTCAGGAATTAAGGTTATTATTTTATTTTTAATAGTGATGGGAAAGTCATGGTTTGGTCTCTGATAGGCTTTTCATCTTTCTATTTCTATATAAGAGAAATCTCAGTTGGCTCCTGCAGTAATCTAAGGGATTTAGGATGGGGAGTAGTTTATTTCAATCTATCCTAACTTACTTGGTCTCCGAAGTCAGATAAACTGGGTGCATACCTCAGCTCTATCATTTACTTGCCATGTAACCTTTGCCAAATTTATTTGAGCCTCAGTTTCCCCGCCCATAAAATGGGGATAATATATACTCATAGGGATGTTGTAATGATTACATGGGAGGATGTAAATTACTTGGTGCAGTATCTGGCGTATATTAATAGTACATACATACTCAATAAACATTAGTTAATATTAATTTGACTTTAACTCCAGGCTTCTTAAAAAGTAAAATAGATATGTATCTTGGCTGTAGGGACTAAAGAAAACATAGTCAAAGAAGGATGTAAAGGCACCTATTTTCTCCCTCCACATTAATCTTTACCCTTGTTCCCAGGTCAGTGTACTGCAATGGTCTGAGTGTTCTTCTTTGAAATGTATGAGGATCATATTGGACCATGACTTTGACGACGACTGGGCTTCCATCTTCAGATATCTGCCCCACAGGCATCAGTTGGATCTCAACTGTTATCTGAAAAAGGAAGATGAGCATCTCTGTGGTCTTATTCCAGACTATGGCTCAATCGAAAGCATCCCTCTCTGGCTTCTCTCTTCAGAATCCATTCTTTTCACCTGTCCACGTCCTCCAAGGTTATACTGGAACTACTGGGAGTTATTTTGCACAAGCTTCATCACTTCTAAGACCACCCTGTAAGCACTTAATGCCCAATTTTTTACCGAGGCAACAGTTTTTTCTTGCTTAGGGACAAAGTTCATTAGCATCTGGAACTAAAGCATTCTGCCAGGCTCGTAGCCAGTATATCATCGTTACTTTCCCTTTTCCTGTATTTCCATAGGGCTTATAGTTAATAATAACCTTGACTTTACTTCTTCTGTCTCCATCTTCCCTGGTACAATAATTACAAACAGAACTTCAAGAAATTCCCTCTTTAGGAGTTGTTTACATGAAACTGGAGGACTGTTTAAATGAAGCTGGACTTGCTCTTCTTTTCAAGGCTGCCCTCTTTCCTTCCGACTGAAATCCGTAACAGCTGAATTGGAGGACAGGGGTGGGAGGGAGACTTCAAAAGGAAGGAGAACAGAGCTGCATTTGTTAATTTCAATTGTTTTTT
This sequence comes from Daubentonia madagascariensis, assembly GCA_023783475.1. Lineage (NCBI taxonomy): Eukaryota > Metazoa > Chordata > Mammalia > Primates > Daubentoniidae > Daubentonia > Daubentonia madagascariensis. Next base: position 8,611,987 of record JAKFHU010002332.1, on the reverse strand, counting down.
TAATTTCAAAATTATTAAGGGGGTACAAATGTTTTACATTATATGGATCATTTTTGTAATGCTTGAGTCCTGGCTATAGGTGTGCCCGTCACCCAAATAGTGTTCATAGTACCATTAGGTCGGTTTATTCCCCTCCTCTCCTCCCCCCTGCCCCGGGCTGCTCTCCACTGAGTTTTACTTCCCTCTGTGCACTTGTGTTCTCATCGGCTAGTTCCAATTTAATAGCGAGTACATGTGGTGTTTGTTTTTCCATCCTTGATATACTTCACTTAGGAGAATGGTCTCCTGTTCCATCCAGATTGTTGCAAAAGGTATTAATTCATCTTTTTCATGGCTGAGTATGGTGTACATACACCACATTTTATTAATCCACTCATGAATTGATGGGCACGTGGGTTGATTCCACATCTTTGCCATTGTGAATCATGCTGCAATAAACATTCGAGTTCAGGTGTCTTTTGGATAAAATGACTTCTTTTTCTTTGAGTAAATACCCAGTAGTGGAATTGCTGGATCGAATGGTAGGTCAAAAATCCCCCAGTGGCAATCATGGCAACAACAAAAATTAATAAATGGGATTTGATTAAACTCAAAAGCTTCTGCACAGCTAAGGAAACAATCAACAGGCAAATAGACAACCAACAGAACGGGAGAAAATATTCACAAGCTACACATCCGGTAAGGGGCTAATAACCAGAATTTACAAAGAACTCAAGCAAATCAGCAAGAAAAAACCAAACACAACCCTATTGAAAAGTGGACAAAAGACATGAACATATGCTTCTCAAAAGAAGAAAGGCAAATGGCCAAGAAACATATGAAAAAATGCTCAATGTCACTAATTATCAGGGAAATGCAAATTAATTTTAAATTTTGCTTGAACTCCTTATTAAGCTATCAGACATAACTATTTACGTAGCATTTGAAATCATGAGAATTCAATCTAGCAAATATTTATTGAGAACTACTATGTGCAAGGCTCAATGGAAGACACAATTGGGAACAGGAAGATGAGTGAGAGGTATAATTAAGAAAGAGGTCCAAGACTAGGGTTTACAGCACTGACATCCTAAGCATAGCTGGGCACTCTTTGACTCTAGTATGCAGTGGAATTCTAAGAAAACTTGCAGACTTACTCAGAGTTCTACTTGGAGGCATGTTTGCTTTTGTATAGAGCTATACATATTTTCCCAGTACTTTATTGAGGTATAATTTACATAGGATAAAATGCACAAATCTCAAATGTATAATTTGGTTATTTCTTTAACATGTATAAATACCTGTACAAGTACCACGTAGATTGAATCTATATCTTTAGGTCATGATAGAATATAGTTTCTTTAACCCAGAAAGCTCCTTTGTGTCTCGTTGCCATGAATTTCACTCCCCAGAAATAGTCTCTATTTTGACTTCTATCACCACAGATTAGTTTTGACTATTCTTGAACTTTATATAAATGGAATGCTACAGCACATATTGGTTTTTTTCCCACTCAGGATGATACGTTTGAAATTCATCTATTTTGTTGCTGTATCAACAGTTGATTCCTTTTTGTTACTGAGTAGTATTCCTTTGCGTTACATTTGTTTTTCCCTTTGCCTTTTGGTGGACATTTAATTGTTTGCAGTTTTTGTCTATGATGAATTAAGCTGCTGTGAACATTTGTGTACAAGTTGGTGTGTGGACATATACACCCATTTCTCTTGACTGGGGTGTGTGATTGCTATGTCATAGGGTATGCATATGTGTAGCTTCAGGAAGTAGTCAAACTGTTTTCCAAAGTCAATACATAATTTCTATGAGCCTTACTTTTCCCCATCTGTAAAATGGGGATAATAACCTTTTGCAGAGTTTATGAAGACTGGAAACTATGTATATAAAACTGATATAGTGAATACTCTAATATATGGTAGCTGCTATTATTATTATTAGCTACATATTCACCAATTAGATAATTTAAGGCAATGTCTTCCAAAATGTGCAATATGGTGGTACTTGACATTTATTTTTAGTGTTACGTACACCCAGCATTATAAAATACTGAATCACATAGTGAAAATTTATTTCTATTCCAATTTTCTTTAATCCTAATTATATCAAATGAAGAGTCTCAGTGGTGTTAGTCTGTATTTAACACCTTTCCAACACTTGCAAATCTTCCTTTTTAATAAAGAGAGAATAGAACACAGGCTCTTAGCCTTTAGAAGGCAATATTATCTAGAAATAATTTAATGTTTTTTCTTCACTGTTTTTAAATTTTTACTGTTAGTAGCATTGATGGCAAGTAATACTGGTAGTATTTATGGCAGTGATTACAAACTGTAATAAATTATTTAAGCCTAAAAAACTGAGTTGTCTGAAAGAGAAAAAAATGCTAAGAAAATAATAGGGCAGGAGGAACCCAGATGTGGCAAAAATAATGAAAGTAGGTTTTTTTTTTTATGACTGAAATTTGGAAAACTCTGCTGCATAGGAGAGGCTCAGCAGAGATTTTAAACCCCACTTTACAAATGAGACGTTTGTAATTGAACATTTACATATTGAGAGCTGACACTGGCATTTGCCTAAGTTAATGAAGCAAGTCAAAACCTTAACTTAGTGGAGAATCAGTACTAGACTTCAGCCTCCTGACTCCTCTTCTTTCCAGGATGTAACACTGGAGATAACCGATGTCTTTTCTCTCCCTAATCACACAACTGATCTGTGTTCACTGACGAAAAGAATAAAACATGCAGATCAACACAAAGGGAAAAGGGGTCACCACAAACCCCATCCCCGGAGATTACCCTTGTTTGCATTTTGGCATTTTCATTCACTCATTCACCCACCTATCCATCCACTCAATCATTCATTCATTCATCCATTCTATCACTAATTTACTCATTCATGTATTCACTAAGACATCGTTCATTTACTTGACAAATATTAATTAGCCATCTAATATGTGCCAGGCATTGCTTTAGGTGCAGAGAATATAGAGGTGTGCAAAACAGAAAAAGCATCCTTGTCCTCGAAATGCTTTTCTTCTTGTTCTTTTTCTATGCATGTATATATATAAAACGTGGAAAGTTTTTTTTAAGAAAGACAACTACTGCTATAATACGATGTTATCGTATTACCTACTTTTAAAATTAATGTATCATGAACACCCTTCTGGGGCAACATGTAGAGCTACATCATCCATCTTAATATCTGTATAGAACATTTTGATGAAGTATAATTGTGTAGAAGTAGCATTATTTACCAGTTTTCCATTGTTGGAGTTAGGGCTGTTTCTCTTCTTTCCAATGTGGTGATGGACATTGTGCATGTGCAAAGCTTCACTTCTACCTCTCTTATGACCCTTGTGCTCAATTCCCATTCTCCCATTGACCACTTGTGTGGTCCTGGTCAGGCTATTTTAACCACTTTGAACCTCTTTTTCTTCATCTATTAAATGGGGCCAATAAAATAATCTATCTCATAGGGTTTCTCAAAGGAGTAAACAGCTTAGTCTATTGGCAAGAATACATTAAACACAGAACAAGTATTATCTGCTAATATTAGCCATATTGATGCTGCCAATAATAATTCTTCCTTGCATTTTTGTTTTCATATCTTAATGGATATACTTAATGGTTTGGGTTTGATTCATGTTTATATTGCTACCCTTGTCTCCTCCAAAGTGTTTTGTATGAAGTAGTAGCTCAATAAATGTGATCAATGAATATTGGATGAAGGAGTTATTGAATGAATGAAATAAATGATTGGATGAATGAATGAAATCATAGGCATCTGATTAGGAGCCAGCATCAACTGACTACATACTGGGGGCTAACTTCAAGCTTATTGTGGCTGCAGGTGACGTCCTGGGCAGCCCAACAGGTAGCCAGGAGTAGTCAGAGCAGGAGCTGTTCTGTCCTAAGTTGAGTCCTCTCTTGTGGGCCCCACATCCAACTTCATACTAACCTCCCCAACACACACAGACACAGGCATGTGAGTGTGCAGGGGCACACATTCTTCCTCCTTGGGGTCCAGGTCACCCAAAGAACACAATGGGTTCCAGTTGCTGGAGGTGGAGCTTTAGTGAACTAGATTGGGGCCAGCCAAGCAAGACTACAGCAGGGACGGCTTTGACTTTTAGGTTAAAGGATAAAGGGATGCTTGAATAAACTTCCATGTTATACATCTTATTCACCAAGAGATGATGGAGATAGTGCTCCGTGTTTTAGAGTCAAGCAGAGTCGGGTTCAAGTGTGATTTTACGAATTATTAGTTGTGCAATATTGGGAGAATAACCTCGCATGGCCTCAGTTTCCTATTTGTAAAATGGAGATTCTACTGCCTACCCATTTGAGTTGCTGGGATTAGATGAGATAATGCATGTGAATAGCCTAGTGCATGGTTTCTGTTGTTTTGGTGATCTGGGGCAGAAGTTCAAGAAAATATAGCATCTTCATTTGCCTTCTCTTTACTGAGAACCAAGCAAGACAACTTTTCCCGGCTGTTGAGGCTCTGACACCGTGAAAACTTCTCATACACCTTTTCCTACTAATATTCTCCTCCAAAATTTACCATCAAGACCTGCGGGTGTTGTGTCCCATCCCTTAGGCCTCTGCTGTCCTCGTAGAGAGAGTATGAATCCTTGTGAGTGAATTAGCATATCTGAGTCCAGAATCTGGTCGAGATGTTTCTGTTTGAGCTCTGATAGGTACTTGGTACCTGCATTCAACACAGCTCCTATGCATTGTGCATGAAGGTCAGTTAAACAAATGGTAAGTTTATTGAAGATAAGGACCCTGTGTTGTTCACCTCTGAATCTGGAGCACCCAGCACAATATAGATGCTCAGTAAACACTAGTGGAGTGATACACTGTGACTTTATTTATTGTCTTAGTAGAATGCAAGGTCCTTGAAGGCAGGACCACGTCCGCTTCTTCAATGTTGAATCCCTAGTGCTTTGTAGGCTTTCAGTAACCACAGGTTAAATGAATGAATCAGACAAAGAGGAAGAAATGGTTTCACTTTTCAGTGTTTTAGAACAGTACATGAACAGATAACCAGATCCACACAAAGGAGGTGCTAGCTCCTGGCTTGGGTCTGTTAGCAGCTTGTTTGATTATTTTCTTTGTTGGCAAACCCTCTGCAACAGGCCCGACTCCTGTCCTGATTGATCATTTTCTTTGTGATAAACAGGAAGGAAAATCATTATGGCACAAGTGCCTTGTCATTCCACATGGCTCTGCCTGTGATGGATGTTCTCCACTTATGGAGTCATCAGCCGAGACCTAGAGGAAATGATTGCTATCCAGGCTTAACCTAGAGCAAGTTCGTCATTAAACAACTCCTATAATTTCCACTGCTAGACATTCATCTCTTTCTCGCGGGGCTGAGGAAAAACAGGATTTTGACTTCGAGACAGAGAAAGCTGCCACTTAATTGCTCTTTGATCATCTGCAAATTGTTGCAAGAAGGTGGACAGGAAGGACCACCATCAAATGGACAAGTACTTGGAACAACAGGAACTTTTTTTTTTTTTTTAAAGTAAAACTTTACCATCTTATGATTCCATTGTTTTTTTTTTTTTTTTAAATTTATTTTTTTAATTTCAGAATATCATGGGGGTACAACACTTTGGCCATACACATTGCCCCTGTTCTGCCCGTGTCAGAGCCACAATTGTGGTCATCTCCCAAACTGTGCTCCCCACATCCATTCAGTGAGAGTTTTTCCCATCCCTTCCACCCCCTTCCCGCCCGCCCGCCCTCAGATGAATGTTATTGCCCTGTGTGATGTAAGTGTTCATCAGTTAGTACCAGTTTGATGGTGAGTACCAGTGGTGCTTGTTTTTCCAATCCTGTGACACTTCGCTTCGAAGAATGGGTTCTAGCTCCAACCAGGATAATACCAGATGTGTTAATTCACTGTTGTTCCTTATTGCTGAGTAATACTCCATGGTATACATATACCACATTTTATTGATCCACTCGTGTATTGATGGGCACCCAACAGGAACTTTTAAACACTTTTGGTGAGAGTGTTTGGTGTGATTTAGCAGAGTTGGTAATATACATATTCAATAACCCAGCAACTGAAGTCCTACGTGTTTATCCCGGAGGGCTAGCTGCATGCATTTATGCATCAGGATACATGTGCAGGAAAGTTCTTTTTTTTTTTAAATTTTAACTCTAATCCTGTGACAGAGTAAATGTACAGGAAAGTTCTAAACGGCATAGTTTGTAATAGCTCAAAGGGTGAATAAAATTAAATACCTATCAACATAATGATACATTTTTACAATATGGAATATCCATACATTGTAATCTTATACAGAAATGAAAATGAATGAACAAACAGCATGGAAGACTCTTATATACTTAATGTTCAGTAAAGAAACAATACACAAAAAAGAACATATAGTATGATCCTGTTCATATAAAATTGAAAAACAGACAAAATGAAATATATTTTTTAGGTATGCATACAAGGGAAGAAAAGCTATAAAGATAAGAAAATGAATGATTAACATAAAAGTTAAGATAGTGGTTTCTTCTGGGGTGAGGGAGAGGCATTGTAATTGGGGAATGTTGGCTATATTCTGTTTTCTTCACCTGGGTGGTAGTTACACGTATATTCACTGTATATATATATTTGCTAAACTGTGCCTTTACACAACTTTTTGTATACCTGTTATATTTTATAATAAAATACATTTTGAAAATTTAGCTTCCTAAAGCCAACCTATACATACTGAGCTGCAATTTATCCTAGTGTTTAGGCCAGTGCTTTCCAAACTTGCAAGATCTTCAAAAATGACCTAGGGCTTTTGTTAAATATGCAGATTGCCAGGTCCCTGGTTATTCTGATTTCGTAGGTGTGGGACTAATGTGATTCTCTTGATAGAGGAGTTTTTGAAAAACTGGTTTAGAGCAACTTTTTTGCATTAGCATAACTTAGGGAGCTTTAAAAACGACTAATGTGTCTAGATCCCACCCACAGAGCATCTGATTTAATTGGTCTGGGGTACACCCCGGACATCTAGATTAAAGCTCTTGGGGTGATTCTAATGTTAAGCCCTGTTGAGAGCCATCAGTTTAGGTTAGTCCTTCTTAAATTGTAACGTGCATCTGGATTACCTGAGGATCCTATAAAAATGCAGCTTCTGATTCAGCGAGTTTGGAGTGGGGTATGAGATTCTACATTTCTTACAGGCTCCCAGGTGATGGAGGTGCTGCTGGTGCACCACACTTTGAGCAGCAAAGGTTTAGAGCCTTTGGAGTCAGACCATAGTTGGAGTCGTACCTGTGACACTAAATCACTGTTACCGGGGCAAGACCTAAACCACACTGAGCCTCCATTTACTTGTCAAAGTAGAGTGATGATAATAATCCCCATTGCCAATCTACATAACAGACAGAGAGAGGCTTTCTAAGAGAAAAGATGTTAACTTGGGAACAGAACATTGCAATGGGAATATGCATGCCATAGTAAACTGTGTGCATGTTTAGGGAAGTAAAGGAAGACAAAGATTTTTAAATGGAAAAAATGAGGAGGATGACATAATTGGCTTGAAATAATTATCCTTGGCTACAAAGATCAATTAACAAGGGTGACGCCAGTCTGAGGTTGGACAGGCAGTTGCTGAGCAGATGTCCTTGCAGAAATATTTTTTGTGCAAGATTGTGATGGCCGCTGTGCAAGGTTGTGGTTATATTTTATAGAGTCTTTTTTTGTTATCAGGCATGCAAGCATGAAAACCCTTTCTTCATGGCCTTCCCCAGCTCTGCCAGGGTTTTCTTAATATCAGTGACTCCATTTGGATTCTGACAACTTTCACACCATCTTCTGGGTATGTGGATCAACAGAATCACAACAGATAATACCATAGCAAAGTGTCAGGAGAGAACAGATGCTCAGTAAAGGCTGCTTCCTATCTGTGGTCCCTGCTGTGCAGATGGGCCCTGGAAGCCAGTTCTCCTGGAGGCTGCGTAGGGTGGGCAGCCGCCATAGCATTTGCTCTGCTTCTTTAATGCCCAGCACCTCAAAGCCTCATAGAGTCTTCCAGAGGGCCAGGTAGGAGGTCAGCATACTGCATGGTACCATTAGTTTAGGAGAAAACTGTAGTGAGGCCTGTGGAGGAGAGGGTGGGAGGGTAAAGTGGGGACTTTGGACCAACCCTGCTGTAGCAGAAGAGACTAGAAGACAAGTCATGAACTCTGAGGACAGAACCTCTTGATGTTGGGCTTCTTCCCACCAGTCATTATTTTATATATGTGTACACACAGACACAATACACACATGCACATGCATGTATACATACACATGTACATATATATGCATATACACATTATAGAGTAGGTGCTCTGTAAAGATTAGTTGAATGAATGAATAAATTATAGCTGGGGGACAAAGAGGCAAACTTACACTCACACACATATACAGTATATATACACACATATACATACACATAGATGATACAAACAGGCATGCATAGATACAAACACACACGTATACACATACACATACATGTATCCCATGTGTGTATACATGTGTATGCCTGTTTATTGTCTGTCTCCCCAGCTATGAATGAATACACACATATATGTAATAATATATGTATATATAATTTATATAATATTTGATAATAGTATACAAATGCTCCTTGACTTGCATCCTGATAAACCCATCTTAAGTTGGAAATATCATAAATAGAAAATGCATTTAATACACCAAACATCATAGCTTAGCTTAGCCTACCTTAAATGTGCTCAGAACACTTATATTGGCCTACAGGTGGGCAAAATCACCTAACACAAAGGCTATTTTATAAGATATTGACTATCACAGGTAATTTATTGAATACTGTACTGAAAGTAAAAAACAGAATGGTTATATGGGTACTTGAAGTACTGTTTCTACTGGATGCATATCACTTTCACACCATTGTGAAGTCAAAAAATAGTAAGTCAAACCATCGTTAAGTTGGGGACTGTGTGTGTGTGTGTGTTTGCCTGCTTGTTATCTGTTTCTCCATCTATTAATATAATTCATCCATTCATTCAACCCATCTTTGCTGAGCACCTACTATTTTCTAGGCACTTCTGTAGGTCCTAGGACAAATCAGGGAATGAAACAGACAAAAAATCCCTGCCTTAGTGGAGATTATATCCTAGTGGCCCAGGGGCAGGGGACAGACAGTAAATGAATCACATCAGCGCAAGTTCATTTGCTATGTAAGACGGTTGTAAGTGCCATGAAAGAAATAAGGCAGGGCATGGGGGATGGGTGGGCTGTGGATATGTGTGTGCACCTTTAAATAAAGTGGTCAGGGAAGCCTCCATTGAGCAAATGACATCTGAGCAAAGACTTGAAAGAAGGGAGGGAGATATGTTGACATCCGGGGAAGGAGCACTGCAGGCAGAGGGAGCTGGGATCTGACTTATGTTTTGGACAGAATTGGTCTGTTGTGTTGAGAACACACAGTAGAATGGCAGGGTGGAATCAGTGAGACCAGTTGGGAGGGTATAGCAACCATTCCACTAGCCCAGGATAGGAAGGGTGGAGGTGACTCAGGGCTGCTGTGTACAGTTGAGCAGGCTGGGCATGGCCCATCTAAGGGGCCCATTCATATGGGTGTGATGGAATTAGCACCCCTAGAGTTTTGCAGTACACAATATGCACAGCTGTATGCAGTGGCCCCCTAAGAAGTGAGTGGATTCCACGAAGGCAGGTATTTTACTTTGCTTCATGCTCTATCCCTAATGCTTAGGCAGTGTCTGGCACAGAGTAGATACTCAATAAAAATGTGTTGTGTGAATGATATGCCTGCTTCCACCTCCTGCATCCTTGGAAACACAGTGGCTGCAGGTGAGTCAGTGAAGACTAAAGTGTGTTTCGGCAGATTGTGCAAATGTCTCCATTTTTCTTTGAGGGCCACTTTGAGTGTTTTGGTATGAAACCCTTTTGCACTTCAAAACACTATCATTTTATGTCATCCAGTGCAAACCAGCTTTTAACGGCATTCTTTGCAGAGCAGAAGGCAAAATAAACTTTGTTATTATACTTTGTCATCTCCCTCCTCCCAAGCATCACGTCTGAGTCACCTCTCACTTGCTGATCTGTTCCAGCTGCGATTAAAGTTAAATCGCCTTTGGGACCAGAACAGTCTCATCTTTATTTACAGCACCTGCAAATCAAGCAGCTCCTCCTAATTTTAACAGCTCCTTCAGTGGCAAAAATCTCTTTTCCAAAGGAACAGGTGGGGAAGCGATAAAGAATCGTTATGGAACATCTTCCTCCAGGGATAGAATGGAGAATGGGCCAGGAGAGGCGAGCATTAAATGCCCCACACACTCTGGGTTCAAGTCTGGGGACTGCCTTTTATCAGCTGCATGACCTTGAACAGGTCCCAGGAAATTGCTGACCCTCAAGTACCTTATTAATAAAATGAGGGAGGGACAACTCCTGGTCAACCATTTCAAAGGACTATATAAACCCACAGAGATCACATATGAGAAAGTTCCTATAGTTTTTGTAGCAGTGAGAGGGACTAAAGGGTGGAGAATCGATAGTAAATCTATTACTTTAATTACCAAGCTCATTGCATGTTTTGTCTGAAACCCTTCTCCCTGTGTATCATTGTGTTAAATGCCTTTGCTTCCAATGCCTGTCTCCCTACGCCTTTTTCTCCTCCCCCCGTTTCCATCAAATTCATCCAGCAACTATTTATGAAACACCTACCATGTGCTGGGCACTGAGTCTTCTACCATGACTGATGTGGTTTCTGCCCTGGAGGAGCTTACAAGCTAATGGGAGAAAGGCCTGGGGGGAAAAATCATACACATGGCTATGTGGTTACCACTGTGGTCCTTTCTAGGAAGGGAGAATGTCAGAGCTATGAGAACACAGACTAGAGAGACTAAATTAGACTGAAGGGTCAGGGAGGCCTCCCTTGGAAAAGTGGAATTTACCAGAGACAGGAAGGATGGCCGAGAGCCAGACAAATGAAGGCAATAGTTTTCCAGGTGGGTACAACAGCAAGTGCAAAGATCTGGAGGTGGGACAAAGCAGAAGGCCAGTGTGGCTTGAATAAAGCAAATGCAAGGAGAGGTGAGTGAGGAGGGGAGGTGGGCAGGAGTCCGGCTTGGGGTGGCAGGTTCACCTGTGGAGGCAAGTTCACCCGTGAGAGCGGTGGTGAATTAATACAGCTCTTGACGAGGGAGGCTGATGCCGTGTCCTGGTAGTGATAACACAGAACCAAACCAAACCAAAAGAAAACAAACAAAACACCAATAAACAACCCTGGTTCTGCTTCACCTGGATCATTAGAAACATTTTCTCTAAAACGTGCAGGCTGGTGTGTGTCTTAATTTGCCAAACTTAGCACTTGGTCAAGTTAGACTTTGGTCCATCTCCCTCTGGGAGGCTGGAGAATGAGGTTGTTCCTTGCTCTTCTGACTCTAGAAGGAAGCTTGGGGGAACAGGAGGAGGCAAAGACAACTTCCAGTTGAGTACTGTTGTTGGTACACAGATTCTCTTGTGAGTGTACAGAACTCCCAGCCACAGAAAGCCGGTGCTGTAATTCACCCCTTTCATCACATTCTTTGAATGACATTCCTCTCTGGGAATCCCTCTGAATCACCTTGTAAAATTGTTCTAATAAACAGAGGTCCCCCCAACACCCCCAGCTGGAGTCCAGCAGACAGAAGGCTTTGCCTTTTAGGGGGCTGGTGGCCTTCCCATTACCATGAAAAGCTCATTACCAACCCCAGGCAATCACATTTACATTGATCATTGAAGAAGAAAGCTACAGTAAGCACTAGAGTGAGAATTATTGGGCAGTATCGAGGAAGAGCTTCCGAGTTCCCTTGGGGGTGTCAGTGTCAGCAGCCACTACAGGCTGCTGTGCCTGATGCTAATAAGAGAGAAGCTTAAAATGGGCACCAAGGAAAATCAGGAGACCCCAGAGATGCTCAATGATTACCTCCAATGTGGAATTTCAAGACATTTCAATGCAATGAGACTTAGTTGAAGTGGAGCACAGAGCAGGCAAATAGGACTCATTTCTTGGATGGGTTCTCACAGGACCAATTGGGATATCTAACCTGAACTTCTTCCTTCATTGTTCAAATGGCTGGTCTGGCTCATGAAAATGTGCTGGTTCCCCTTCAGCAGATCCTACACCTTCACGGTGGCCATGATTTGATCTATGATCCTACAGGGAGATCAGGTTATTCACTTATTTGTCATGAAGGATGACAGAGCAGGAACAGCAACTGGCTCCTCCCTTCCCCCAAGGAAGGCACAACAAAAGAGAAAACTATCCCCTCTCCCCAAATGACATGAAAATAAACTTTGACTCTCATGTTGATTACAGGATGTACCTGTGTTTTGACGACTGCTCCACATACCCAACAAAGGGCCAAATGCAAAGTCTTCAAGGTGGAAGGTGTTTGAAAAATATTAGCAGGTTGTCATTGAGGGAGCATGAGAAAGCAGGACCAATCATGCTGTCAGAATCAGGTTTTTGTGTTTTGAGCAAGGTGGGTTTTGATGACATTTTCCTCAACTATTTTTTTTTTTGAGACAGGGTCTCACTCTGTCACCCAGGCTAGAGTGCAGTGGCATCATCATAGCTCACTGCAACCTCAAACTCCTGGGCACAAAAGCAACCCTCCTGCCTCAGCCTCCCGAGTAGCTGGGACTATAGGTGCGAGCCACCATGCCTGGCTAATTTTTTCTATTTTTAGTAGAGATGAGGTCTCCCTCTTGCTCAGAGCTGGTCTCGAAATCCTGACCTCAAGTGATCCTCCCACCTTGGCCTCCCAGAGTGCTAGGATTACAGGGTGAGCCACTGCACCCAGCCCATTTTGCTTAACTATTAAAATTAAGTTGTACTTCACAGAAGGCTGGGGGCTCATCGGATTTAGCCCAGATGGAGACTGTTGGAGAGAGAGGAGCAAATGTACCTGTGGCCTCCAGCTTCATTTTAACTTGAAGAATCCCTTTTCATTTCTTTAAAAAGCTTTTAATTATGGGAGATTTCAAACATAAACAAAATTTTAAAGAAAGTGTAATGAACCTCATCATCCAGCTTCAACAATTTTCAACTCATGGCCAATCTTGTTGAAGCTAATCCAAGAGGTAATACCATCTCATTAGTAAAAATATTTCAATAAGAATCTCTAAAAGATATGTGCAAGATAAGAACCATTTTAGAAGATATAACCACAATACCATTGTCACACCCCAAAACTAGCAATAATTTCCTAATATCATCAAATATTCCAGGCATTGTTCTTGGCCCATGAGGTTTTTTTTTTTTTTCACATTGTATTTATTTGGATGAGGACCAAATGATTCATTTTTAAAAATTATAATATTTAAAAAATTTATACACAGTAACATCAACTTTTTGTTGGTGTACAGGTCTATGAATGGTAGCACATGTGTAGGCAGAGTTGTGTAATCATCACTATAATCAGGATACAGAACAGTTCCATCACCACAGAAGACTCCCGCGTACTGGTCTGTAGTCGCAAGCCCCCCTCCTTCTCCTAACCCCGGACAACTGCTCATTTATTCTTCACTGCTATCATTTGCCTAGTCCAGAAAGTCATATGAATGGAATAATGCAGGATATAGCCTCTTAGAAATGCCTTCTTTCACTTAGCATAATCCATCTGGGATTCATAGTTTATCCTTTTCATTGCTGAATAATATTCCATTGTAGGACTGTATCGTAGTTTGTTTATCCATCCTTCACCTTTTCAATGTAGTTATCTCATGTATTATGACTACATAGAACCACATCAGAAAAAATATTTTAACTTTGGTTTCAACTGTCCAAAATCAAACATATTTTAAAAAACTCAAGAGGAAAAAAGTAGTCTATTATATTTACCCAAATGTTCACCGTTTCTGTTGCTTTTTTCTCCAATTCTGGTATCAAGAATTTTGTTTAGAGCAGGTCTGATAGCAAGTCTTAGTTTTCCTTACCTGAGAATATCATTTAAAAAAAATCCTCAATCCTGAAGGATATTTTCACTTACTACAGAATTCTGGTTTGAAGTTTTGTTTGTTTTTTAAATTTTTAAATAGCAACTGAGGAATGTTGTGCTAATTCTTTCTGTCCTTGGTGGTCCCTGATGAGAAATCTACATGCATTCAGATTGTAGTTACTCTACAATATAATAATTGGTTTTTCTCTGGCTGCTTTCAAGGTCTTTTCTTCATCTCAGTTTTCAGCAGTTTGATATGACACGTGTGGGCATGAATTTCTTTAGGTTTAGAAATCCATGTTTGCAGGAGCTGAACTTCTTGAATCTGAAACTTTGCCAAAGAGTGAAGTTTTCAGTCATTTCTTCAAATATTTTTCCACGTCACACTTTCTTCTCTTCTTTTGAGAATTCTGTGAAATAAACATAAGACCTTTCAGTATTGTCCAACGGCTCCTGAGCCTCTATTCATTTTTTTGGTCAATATTTTTTCTCTCTGTTGCTCAATATGGACTATTTCTGTTGATCTTTCCTCAAGTTCATTGGCTTTTTCTTTGTTATCTCCATTCTACTGTTGAGCCCTTCTAGTGAATTTTTTATTGTGGGTGTTATATTTTTCAGTTCTTAAATTTCCCCTTGTTCCTTTTTTATATAATCTATTTCCCTGCTGAGACTTTCTAACTTTCTGTTTGTTTCAAGTGTGTCCCTGCTTCCTTCTTGGAGAATAGTAAAATAGTTGCTTTCAAGTCTTTGATAATTTCAACATTCAACATCTGTGTTGTCTGGGGTTGGCATCTTTTGATTGTCTTCTCACTTGCAAGTTATTGAGATGTTCATGGTTCTTCATGTGCAGAGTAATTTTGAATTCTGTTCTGGACATTTTGAATACTGTGTTATGAGACTCTGGGTCTTGCTTAATTCCTGAAAGAGCATCGATTTGATTTAAAAAAAAGATACGAGCAGTTAACCTAGTTGGATTCAGGTTGCAAGTTCTGACCTACTTTCTGTGGGCTGTGATTCTAATGTCAGTTCAGTGTTCAGCGTGTTCTCAGTGCTATTCAGATCTGTTCTGTGTATACAATACCCATTGGCCCGTCTGAGACCTGGGTGCTGGTCTACCCTATCTATCAGTTTTCAAAGTCTTTGGTATATTGTTTAGGGTCAGATTCATGCATGCACAGCTTGGGAATGATCTTAGGAATTTATCTCCTAACTTACATAATGTCTTTAAGAAATCATCTTTTTGAGGCCAGCAAACATATAAAAAAGTGCTCAATGTCTCTAATCATCAGGGAAATGCAAATAAAAACCACAATGAGATATCACTTAACTCCAGTGAGATTGGCTCATATCAAAAAATCCCCAAACAACAAACGTTGGCGGGGATGTGGACAGATAGGTACACTCATACACTGCTGGTGGGACTGCAAATTAGTACAGCCTCTATGGAAAAGAATGTGGAGATACCTCAAAGAATTAAAAGTAGAATTACCATTTGACCCAGCAATCCCACTACTGGGTATTTATCCAAAGGAAAAAAAGACATTTTATAATAAAGACATCTGCTCACGAATGTTTATAGCAGCACAATTCACAATTGCAAAGATGTGGAAACAACCCAGGTGCCCATCAATACACGAGTGGATCAATAAAATGTGGTATATGTATACCATGGAGTATTACTCAGCAATAAGGAACAATAGTGAATTAACACATCTGGTATTATCCTGGTTGGAGCTAGAACCCATTCTTCGAAGCGAAGTGTCACAGGATTGGAAAAACAAGCATCACTGGTACTCACCATCAAACTGGTACTAACTGATGAACACTTACATCACACAGGGCAATAACATTCATCTGAGGGCGGGCGGGCGGGAGGGGGGTGGAAGGGATGGGAAAAACTCTCACTGAATGGATGCGGGGAGCACAGTTTGGGGGACGACCACGATTGTGGCTCTGACACGGGCAGAACAGGGGCAATGTGTATGGCCAAAATGTTGTACCCCCATGATATTCTGAAATTAAAAAAATAAATTAATTAAAAAAAAAGAAAGGCAAAAAAACCCCCAAAAAAACAAAAAAACAAAAAAACAAAAAAAAGAAATCATCTTTTTGAGCTTTCTCCTCTCTGCAATTTTCCTAACACTTTCTGGCTCCCATAGCCTCTCCTCCCCTTCTTGCTCTTCTGACTAGAAATCTAGGTCTTTATTTTCCCCCTCTTCTCTGCACTTCCCATGACTTTGCCCCAAGACAAGGAGGTGGAAGACCTGGGAGTTCTCTTGGAGTTTTTACAGTCTGAACCCAGTGCCAAATTCTGGGTTTGGAGCCCAGGCTGGGGATACTGGCAGAAAAAAAAAATCCCAGAAAACTCATTGCTGGATTGGTCTTGCTTTAAGTTCTGCTTTTCTTTTGTTCCCAATCAGCCTGCTGGAATTTCCTTTTCAGAGTCTTCAGATGCTGTACCATGCTTTCCAGGATTTTTAGTTGCATTCTATGGGAGCGACAAAGTGGGTTATGCTTTTTCCACCTTGCCCGGAACTTGGAACCCAAATGATTCATTTTTAATATATCTATTTTATTTAATGAGCTTAAGTTCTGTGTATTTAAAAGTCAGTTTTATTGAAGTCTGTTTTACATATAATCAGACACACTCATTTTAAGTCAACATTCAATGGATTTTGACAAATGCATATACCCATATGAATATCATCCCAATCAAGGAATAGAAAATTTCCATCATCTTAGAAAGTTCTCTTATATTCTTACTGCTTAAAAAAAAAGTTTTGAAAACCTCTGGAATCACAGATATCATTTACTGTTGATTTTTGAAGGAGAGTAAACTCTCCTTCCATTCCCCAAATTCTCAGCTGCACAAGAAGGGCGAAGGGTCCAGTGAGACTCCCAATTCCCAAATGAGGGAGCGCCGTGGGTGATTCTGGACAGAGGGCAGAGAAGGTGAGAAAGCAGCCCCTCGTAGGAGGAAAAGTGTTCCTCTTGGCTCAGGCAGGCAGGCCTCCCAGCCAAACCCTGCTGGCCAGCTATCCAGACGGCAGCTCCTCAGGAGCCTTGGCATCTGTGCACCTGCCAGCAAAACAAATGTGGTCAGAGACAGCAAGCATATTTCTTAAAAGTCAACTCGATCTACCTCCTGGAGGGAAGGCTGCATGTCCATGTGCCAGTCACATTGGAGTAGTCAATTTCCTGCCACCAGTAGGTGGAAACTAAAACCATGTGGGTTGCAATGGTACCCTACCGGCTGACGTGAAAAAGGAAGATTATACCACCCTGCCTAAAGTTCACATAGTCTGGATCCTCTTTGAAAACATTCCCTCATTTGCTTGCCCAGGACAAATGTGAATTCAGAAGAACATGCTATTGTCTTCATTCATTTTTCCATGGGTGCAACTTCTCCAGGTGTTGGGAACCCATGGGCGTGGGCTGGTGGATCTTCTAGGGATGCATTGCTGGTCTAACATTTCCTGGCTTGTTTAGAAGCAAATGGTTGCCACTGGAAACAGCTATCAGTTTGAAAACAGTAGGTTATGAATATCTTCAATCCTTCTTCATGTTTGAGTTCATGGAAGCTGTTACTTGCCTTTAATCATGGCAGATAATTTGTGGTTGCTAGTACTGCAGGGTGTTAATAAAACCTCATAACTAAATCCCTAAGAGTGGAAGGGAGTGATGCTCCAGTCTATTATTAAACAATCTCAATAGTAGCAAAAGTCACACACATATAGTCCAGAAGAATGTTTTAAAAAATTACCTTTTTCCAGGTCTTATATCTCAAACCTTAAAAAGGCCACTGGCAATGGGCATGGGTGGGAGGTAGCTCCTCTTTTCTTCTCAGCTTATTGCCAGCATCTCAACAGGGGTGAGATCTTTAATATTGATGCAAGGGCCTTCTCTTCATGGTTACCGTGGAACCAAACTCTTTACTTTTGACTCTTCAGAATCTTTTGCCTCTCCCTCTACTGCCCTTATATTCTTGCCTTTTCTATTCAGTATTTGGACACAGGGTATTGGTTGCTCAGCCACATCTGGTTCTATAATACTTAGAATAAACCCAAGAAGGGGTGGCTGGGTTGGGGGTAGATGATAGCTTTGAACCTTATGGATAGAGCATCTACAGTCCTGGAAAATTAAACCGTTTATACTGCCGTGATGAGCCTCCTCTTGGCTCAGGTGCATGGCGTTATTACATTAAAAGAATTTCTATTTTGTTTTCCCCCACCATGAATTACATTACCAAATGTGCCCTGCCCCCATTTGTTAAATTATCTTTGGGATGCCCAGGCCCCAGGAGAGGGGGTAAGGAGAAGAAAAACTCTACCCACGCAAGCTACATGTACATTAGCTAAAAGTAGGAAATAAACATTTTGGCAAGTGTATCCCCTTTAAAATTACAAAAGCACAAGAATATTTTAAAAGCTTCCTGTTTTGTTTTTTTAAAAAACAAAAGCACAGAGATTTTTTTAATGCGATGGTTTCTTCAACAACTTAGAGCTGTTAAAAAATACGATTTTAGGAAATCTTCCCTCATTCCACAACAGTAGGATCTCTGGAAGCAAGGCCCAAAGTAGCTGTATGTTTGTCAAGTTCACCAGGTGATTCTTGTACAATTTAGGAACCACCGCTTTAGGGAGCTCACCTGCTTCCTAAATGGAAAAGAAGAACACAAACTGCTCCATCCAAGGAATAGGTGAGTGACAAGGCATATTGAGCAACCAATGAAAGTAATAATATCCCCTAAGGACTTGATGGGAAGAGAGAAACTGATTATAACAGGTGAAGCAAGGAATGTGGCATTAGCAACAAACTGCGGATAATTAATTAGTTATTTAAGGAAATTGGATTGTTTAATGCTGGGTGAAGAATTTTTGGAGGAAAGGAAAGTACATTGATTTACGGAATGAAAAACTAGGAAAACAATATTCAGAGCATTGAAGGTTTCCCAAAGGGGCAAAAATAACAAGAAGGCATTTTCTAGTGAGCCAAAGCAGGGCATAATATATGTTGTTTCTAGTAGCAGAGATACATTTCTGTTCGTTTGAAACCTTAATTCTTTGAAACTTCAGGCTTTGTGCAGACAGAAATCTAAGTAATTATTGCAAGATAAAAATAGACTTCTACTACTCTGTGGAGTGCTATAGAAAGGAAACTCTTCCATTGTTCAAAAGTGGGAGGTGATCATTTAATCAATCCATCATTCACTTATTCCACAAATATTTATTAAATGCCTACCACATATTAGGCATGATGCTAGGCTCTATTGATAGACTGGTAGACAATCCTAATATTTTGTGTTTGAAGGCTGACTCCGTGTACTAGTTATCTATTTCTATGTAACAAATTATCCCGAAACTTAGCTTAAAATACTGAATATTTATCATTTCACAGTTTCTATGGGTCAGGAATTCAGGAGCATCTTAGCTGGATGGTTCTGATTCAGGGTCTTTCATGAGACTGAAGTCAAGACATTGGCTGAGGATGTGGTCATCTGAAGGCTTGACTGGGACTGAGGGATCCACTTTCAGGAGGCTCATTTGCACAGCTATTGACAGGAGGCCTCAGTTCTTGTTGAGGGCCTCTCTGTAGGGCAGTTGAATGTCCTTACAACATGGCAGCTGACTTTTCCCACAGTGGGTGATTTGAGAAACAGCAAAGAGGAAGCTGCAATACCTTTTATGATCTAATGTGGGAAGTTACATACTATGACTTCTGCCACCATCTGTCTCTTAGAAGCGGGTCACTAAATCCAGGCCACACTCAAGAGGAGGAGGATTAGGCCCTATGCTTTTAATGGAGAAATAAAATGTCAAAGAACTTGCGGTCATCTTTTTATACCACTGCATCCCACTTTATCCAAAGGACTTTGTTACTTGGGTTACAGATAGGTTCAAATGCAGACTGGGTAGCTATTAAAAATACTGATACCTGGATCTTACTTCAAGACATTCTAACTCACATGGTCTGGAATGAAGTATGGATACTAGTAAAAAGCAATGGAGTGTGTTAGCAGAAGGCCTCAGTTCCTTGCTGTGGGGGCCTCTCTGTAGGGCAGTTTGAATGTCCATGGCAGCTGACTTTTCCCAGAGTGAGTGATAATAGTGTATAAATATGAAGCTTCTAAAAAAAACTCCCCAGGTGATAAGCCACTGCCCCAATAAACTGAAAAATTATTGATTCATAAACCTTTAAGTGACTGGCTATTGGATGCCAGTCTTTATTTAATTGCATAAATTGGTGAGCTCCCCAAGTATTTTGATGGCCTTTATCACCATTTTTGTTCATTTTTTTTCCTTTTATACATGTTCTGGTTTAGTTTTCTTATTTATTTTGGATCTAGTTTCTCAACTATATTAGAGTTTGACATATTGATATTTCCTCACAGCTTCATCATGCATTCACACATCTAAAGGAATAATCTTAATTCTAGCAAAATTGGCTTGAAGCATGTGTGTGCTATGTAAAAATGTCAAGAATGCTATAATTATATTTTATCAGGTGAAGTTTAACATTTTAATAGGCAGTGTCTAAGACCGATCTGACAGGGTGTTTTTGGATGATGAAATGGATGCTCAAAATAAGAAAACACCACTCAAAAACTAAATGAATCACTTCTGCCAGACAAGTAGGTTTGGAATTTATTCTGAAGGGCCTGTATAATTTTTTTGAAGTGCTGTCTTCTTTTAATGTATGTTCATTAAATCTGATTTGGAAGGTTGAGAAAATAAACCCTTTGTGACTTGTTAATCATTAAAGAAGAAGAGTGAACATTTGGCAAAATTCTAGGGGAAGTCCTTGGCTTGGTATTTATTTCATCTCACCGTGGGTATAATTCACTGAAATAGAAAGAGCTGAAGCAACTTCATCAGCTGCACACCTCCATCCATCCCTTTGTGTGTCAATACTAATATCAACCAAATTGGACAAATAAGCTTATTGTAGCCACACTATTATCAGTATTCTTTCATGGGAATGATTTTGATTGATTTGGGTTATTCTGCTGATGCGTGTTGTCTTTTCTTTGGTGTAAACAGGACAGTCATGAGTACCTTATCTTGAGTTAAGTCCTTGGTTGGAAGCATAATTTTGTACATTAGCTGGTAAATAGATGAGCTAGGCATTTTATATAAGTGTAACACTTCTGGCTCTTTCATAAAATGTTGATATTTTAATCTCTAAGAAATATTGCTCTTTTCCAAGGAGTGCTAAACAGATCCCCCCTGGGGAAGGTGGGTGATCAGGCTGCAACATCTGCCATCCCAGTGTTGTCAGGTTTGTTTTGACTCAGCTGATCTGACTGCTAGCTTTCTTCCTTCTTAACAAGACATTTTATGGGAGATAAAGGCTAAGGGAATGGGGTTGGAAGTTAGATCTGGATTTGAGTCCCATCTTGACAGCTCACTGTATGACCTTGGGCATACTACCACTCTGCCTTCCACAGAAAATTGTGAAGATTAAATCTGTGTATAGGTAACTCTTGTTTCTGTTTGCCTTTCATACTTCTCTATTCCTTCTGCTGGCTACAGCCCCTGTTTTCTTTGGGAAACTTTCATTCTATAGTGCCCAACCCTCCACAGAGGTAGACAATTGGTCAAAGAAAGTCCAAACAGTATTTTATCAACGGAAATTTGTTTTAATACTTTAAAGATGTTATTCCATTGTTTTCTGGCTTCCATTGTTACTGTTGAGAAGTTATCAATAATTCCTATTACTGCCTTTTTGAAGGTAACACTTTTTTTTCCTGTGGTTGCTTTTAAAACTTTCTCATTGCCATTGGATTTTAGAAGTTTTGCTATGACACGTCTAGAGATTTTCTTTTGTTTGTTTAGTTTTTGTATTGTCCCCATTTGTGGTTCATAGAGTTTCTTGAATCTGTAGTTTGATGTCTTAAGTCAGTTTTGAAAAATTATCCTCAAAAATTGCCTCTCTCATCCCCCACCAGTGTCTTTCTCCTCTCCTACTGGGCATCTAATTATATGAATGTTAGAGTTTGTCAAAAAGTCTCATATATCACATGCATTCTGATGCATTTCTCATCATTTTATTTATCTCTGTGTTTCACTCTTGATATGTTGTACTGATGTATCTTTGGATAAACTAATTCTCTGCTCTGCAATGTCTAATCTGATGTTTAAATATCTAGTGAATTCTTAATTTTGGTTTTTGCATTTTTTCAGTTTTACAATTTCCATTCAATTCTTTGATGTAGATTACAGTTCTCTGATTAAATTCTCCATCTTTTCATCTATTTTCTTGGATATATTAAAGTTATTTAAAAATCTCTATTTGATAATCTAGTATCCTATTTTTTCCCCTCTTGTCCCATCTCTTTATGTGCCTGGTAACTTTTCATTAAATGCTGGACAAATGTATAAAACATTGCAGAAACTCTGGATGATATCTTTCTCTAGAAAGGACTGTTAAAATAATTAATTGGGAAGCCATTAGGCTAAGATGGCTGCAGCACTGTGGGTTTCTACATAAGCAAACTGAAGCCTAACTCAGTGTAAATAGTAAAAACAAATCTTAAGTTTAACCAATCAGAAATCACCAACTAACTTTTAACTAAGGACTTTCTACTGGAATGATCTAAATAAGGCTACTACTCCAATTTAACCAATCAAATATTCTCTTTGCCTTTTGCCTCTGCATTCACCCTACAAAAATCTTCTTGTGGCCCCTTCAGTGGAGCCCTGAACCACATGCATCTGGCACTGCCTAATTCATGAATCATCCTCTGTTGAAATAAATGCTTTAAAATTTTTCCTTGTTAGTATAGTGGTGAGTAAAAAGAAAATGATTATTAATGAATTTTTAAAAGTATAATAGATTTAATAATATAATTTAAAAAATAAAATAAAATAAAATAAAATTTTAATGTGCCTGTTTATCTTTTAATAGGGCATACTTTTGAGTTTGGAAGGCAGTTAAAGTAGAGACAGATTACCTTTGTCCAGTAAGAGATTGATCTGATTGGAAGGTAGGTTTGTTTTTGTATGGAATGGGCTATAATTAGTCTGTCTTTAACCCTAGGGTGGAGTCCTTCAGAACCCCAATCAAAACTGTGAGATGTTTACCAGAACCTCTTACTTTTGGCTAGTTGCAAACCTCAATTTTTGTCTCTCCACCATTGTGAGGCTACTATAAATTCTGTTTAGCTTCTCAGCCTTTTAGTGTCTACTTTCTGCCGGACTTCTCAGCCTCTCGGCTACTGGATACAATTTTTTTAAATGCCTCAACAGGAAATGCAGAAGCCAAATGTAAAGCTTACTCCCATCTTTCCTGTGAGCTTGGCCCCTCACATTTGGCTGCTTATTAGTCATAAATTCTACTTTTATCCAGCGGCCTGAGACATCTGAAAGAGTGGCTCATCTTTTTAACACTTTAGTCATCACTTTCTGCTCAGCTTCTCAACT
Source organism: Daubentonia madagascariensis (assembly GCA_023783475.1). Classification (NCBI taxonomy): domain Eukaryota; kingdom Metazoa; phylum Chordata; class Mammalia; order Primates; family Daubentoniidae; genus Daubentonia; species Daubentonia madagascariensis. Next base: position 8,588,586 of record JAKFHU010002332.1, on the reverse strand, counting down.
TTTAGTTGCTTCCAAACTGGCAAATTCCTCAAGTGGAAAATTGGTGCAGAATATCGGGCTTTCTACACAACCTGGCCACTTTGGTAGCTCTTCAATGGCTTCAAATATATTTTAAACATTTCCAGGTTTTCTAGTATTCTTGTTGAGACTGTTGGTCTGATACAAGCTAGATCATTATAGCTGGAAGCAGCACTCTGTCCTGGAAATTTTAGTTTTGGTCTGAGACATAGAAATGAAAAGGCCAATGGTGATTTCTAGGGACCCAATTCTGGGGCCTCTACTGCTGAGATCTCTTAGGATGCTGAGATTTCTTGGTTGTGGCATTTCCCAGGGGTTGATTGCTCTTTACTTCCTTTGTATCATGACCCACCCAGTGTATTTGCAGCAAAAACCTTCCTCCTTTTCCTAACCTAGTCTGAATTTCTGTACTTGCAAACCATAAACATAAAACAGCTGTCAGTTGACAAGTCAGAATAAGAGGAGCAATTTGTGTTCATGCAAGAGCATAGTTGCATAATGTTCTGGGCAGTCAAGTGGCCTGGTATTTATTAGATTTTAAGAACAACTCTGTCACTAGACTGCTTGATGACCTTGGAGAAGTCATCCCCTCAGGTCTCCATTTTCTCATTTGTAAAATTTCACATTTGTATATGATTACCTCTGCAATTCCTTCAAGCTGAAAATCCTAAGCTTCTGATTTGGGGCTCGTTGGCCCACACCGGAACTGAATCCACAAACTCGTGCTTTTAAACCCGTGGTCTGACCAACCGATTAGGCTAGAATTCCACATAGTGTTCCTTGTTTAAAAAAAGAAAAGCTAGCTATAAAACATCCTGCCCATATAAAGTGAGGCACACCTAAACAGGAATTATTCTTGTCTGGATAGTATTGTGCAAGAGGTAGACCTAGTTGGAAAGGTCTCTTTGATGGTGAATGCCAGTGGTTCTGTGTGACTTAGATGCCTCTCTGTTGCAACAACTGAAAATGTTATTTTAACCTGAGCACTTTACAAAGATATCTAAAAAAAAAAATTAACTGGGCAGATCTGTCCTCACATTTTAGAATAACTATAAAAAGTTGCTTATTATTAGCTTAAACATATACACCCATACATTTATACCTATATAAATATATGCAATTATATACAACAGGATCTTTGACTTTATAGAAGGATCTTAATTTCTAACTCTATCTTCAGCTCCACAAGAACATATGCATGTCATCATTGGCTCTGTGAATATTAATCTCCAAGTTCCTGGTAGATAAGTTTAAACTCTAGACCCTCTCAAAAACTCAATTATGAGACACATTTGTGAAGTATTACCAATCCAGTCTGCAGATTCTTTAAACTTTAGACATTGTTGAAACCAGTTCAACAGCTCATTGGAGAGCTGTGTACTTGGCACACACTCTTTTGCCCTTTGGGGAGAATTGCTTTGGCCCTATGACACTCAGTGACAACCAATATGCCCCCTTCCTTCCATCTTCCCATCAGCACCATAGGCACAACTGCTATCATATCTCATCTGGATTATTACAACACCTGCCCTCAACTCCCTGCCCGCTGCTCTTCCCATATTCTCTGTGGGTCCCATACAATCTGTTTTCCCTCAGATGCCAAGTGATCTTTTCAAAATGAAAGTCTGATTATATCATCTACTTGCTGAAAACACTTCAGTAGCTTCCTGCTAGTCTTAGGACAAATTGCTGTATCGTCTGACCTTTGCTTACATCAGCCCCTTCTTCCACCAGACCCCACCCCCTCCATTTCAGCCACAGTGGTTCAAACTCACCACACCAGGCTTCTTCTGTGGGGCAGCTTCATATGTTGTACATCCTGCTTGGAACACCCTTGCCTCCTCTTTGCCGAGGAAAAACCTACTCGCTCTTCAGATCTCAAGTCAACCAGCGCTTTTTTGGGGAAAGAATTTCTTAACCCCCTGGTCTAGGTTAAGCCATTTATCGTAGTCTTTCATGCCTGCACGTACCTCTGCTTCACTGTACTTAAATTCATCCCTGTGCTTTGTTGGCTTTGTCTGCTTCTGTCTTTAGAAGGTAAAACCCATGACAGCAGGAATTTTATATATTTCTATTCATCATTGTTTTTCCTTCCCAGTGTATAGCACAGTGCCTGGAACATAGTAGGTGCATAATAAGTATTTTCTGGATGAATGAAGGAAATAACTCACTTAAATTAATCATTTCATTTGTTGTGGGGATGATTTTGAGACTGTTTCCATTAAAACCTCCTTTCTATGAGCACATAGTGTGGAACATTTTCTCTGGTTTCAGCACCAGAGAAAGAAACCAGATCTGACTCCTGAAAAAATTGATTTATTTTATTTTGTCTATGGATACTAAAAATCAAGTAACTGGTTGTTTTCCCCTTTTTGTTTCTGTTTTAAGCAGACCAGAGTAAAATTTAGCATTGAATTCCAGCCGGTTATGTTCATTAACCAAAATCCATTTATTCAGCAAACATGCATTGAGCTCTTGCAACATGGAAAACACTGTCCCAGGCACTAGAGATACAAGAGTGAGCAAAACCAGACAACATCTTCTCCTAGAGGGGCTTTAAGTAGCCGTTAATTAAAGAACCATAAATATGTCTCCCAATTGCAATTTTGAGATGTGCTATAGAAAATAAATTTGTAGGACTATGAAGACGTGGAACAACAAGTCTTCATAGACTTCATTGGATCAATAAGATCCAATAAGACTTGGAACAATAAGACTTGGACAATAAGACTTGGTCAAAGTGATGTTTGAGGGGATATCTGAAGAAGGAGTAGAAGTTAACCTGGCAAAGAATAGAGGGAAGGGTATTCCAGGGGAAAATCAAGAACAAACCTCCTCCAGCAGAAGGGAGCATGGTAAGTAGAAGAGGCCCAAATTAGGCCAGTGTGGGTGGAATGGAAAGAGCAAGGAGGAATGTGTGGGAAATGAGCTTGGAGGGATAGGCAGAGGCCAGATTGTGCAGGACCTCTTATTACACTTGTTAAAGAATTTTGTCTTTGTCCAGAGAACAATGGAAAATCATGAAAGGTTTTTAAGAATGGGGGGCATTTTTGCTTTATGAAAAAAATATCCATTGTTGACTATAATGTAGAAACAACATACGTTTGCTTTTATAGCCTTAATATTTTGTAAACTCTTATCTTTACTTCTATAATACTGTCTTTGGCCAGATTTCCTAGAACCAGAGCCTAAGATGGGATTCTTGTGCAAGTGATTTATTGAAAGAGTACTCTCGGGAGAAGGGGACCGAATGGGCAGGTGAAAAGATATCAGCAAGGGTAAGTCCCAGCTGGAGACTAGCTTCCACCTGACCCCGAGGGGAGGTGTGGAGCACACATTGCATCACAGAGTTAATCCCGCCTTGAGACAAAGGGAGCAGCTAAGGGTCAACCATAAGCCATTTGGAGGCAGTACTCATAATAGCTATGGGCACACTGGCTTGTTAAGGGAGATCTGATCGGAGTACCTTTTCTTGAATTGGAAGAGACCTAATTTAAAAATATTTAATTTATATCATTAGTAATAAATGCATATGGTTAAAAAAAGACAACTAAACATGTCTCCAGTTTTCTTCTCCAGAGACAACCACTCTGAAGAACTTCTTGTATATCCTTTCAAAGGTAGTCTATATGGATTTCTGTCTCCCTTTCTCTAAACCAAATTATAGCATAGTTGTTCTGCACCTTGTTCTCCTCACTTAACAATATAGTTTGGAGAATATTTTATATTAAAATATAGAAAGCTGCATGATCATTTTTAGTGGATGTAGAGTATTTCATTGTATATATGTACTGTAGTATATTCACCTTGATTTTTTTCACTTAATTTTCCTCATATGGCTGTACTAATGCATATGTACATAAGCCACCTCAAATGCTTGAAATAGAGTAGAAGGTACATAATTAAAACTAGCATATGGGATTTCGTGTCCTATGAGAGTTCACCTGGAAGACCAACCATAGGACTTGGAAATAGCACATTCAGAGAGAAAATTATATTTTTTTCCTATATGACCCTGTGGAGTCCAATCAGTGATGGATATTCAATCAATTCATTACAGTAGGAGAACCTTGGCTGAAACTCTTGTCATTTCATCTGAGCATGGCAGAAATCCCAAGCCAATTTCAGAGCAATTTCAGAGCATTTCATAGGTTTCTGAGGAATCCATTATGTCTATATCCAAAGCTCTCTAAACTTTGGTCCAGACTGTATTGATTTAATGTAAAGCCTAATAAAATTCTATAGCTTTAAAATAAATCAGGCTGAACTAGATTTGGGCTCAAAGGCAACAGTGATGGTAACTTTGTATATCTGTATCTTCATCTTTGGAAATTTAATTATCTTTTCTAAGTCGTGGTTTTATGGAGCCAAAGGTCTGCTTGGTTGTGTTGCAAAGCAAACAGCTGATATTCTTACAAGATGAAGAACTGCTTCAAAAGCTAAGGACAGAATCTTGGCTTCTCCCCTGAGGCAGCCTGTGCAGCCATGATTCACACACTGCAGGTACCAAGGCAGAGCTGAGTTAGGGTAGGGATGCTGGTGTTTCCCCAAGCGAAGCCTCCCTGGGTTCCTTCTTTCATTCTTTGCAAAGGACAGATGCTCCGTGGCCAGATTCCATGAGTAAAACACTTGGCCCAAGATTTAATGCAGCACTGTAATTCCTATTTGATTCTGTATGAAGCCATGTTCACGGAGCTTAGATGTCTGCTTTTTCTCAGATAAAAAGTATAAGTATGCTTTCTCAGATATGCATATTTCACCAAGAGACAACTAAGACCTCGAGTTAGATTTGAAATGTCTGTTGATGGGTAACAATCAGACACAGTGTTTTATATTGTCCAGTGTCCAGCTTAGAACGAAGGTACTATTGAAAGTGCTGGAATAAGCCCTTTGTTGTCTGAGGAGTAGGTTGAGGTCAGGTGTTTTGTACCTTGTAGAAATGGATAATAACTCAGGTTTGTTTCCTTTTACTCTCTCTCTGGAAGAGGTAGAAGTGATGGGCAAAGTTCAACTACTTTATCCAGCATTGCTCAGGTGAATGTGTCGAATGATTAGCGAAACTGAATTTTAAGTTGGCATGATGTCATCTGGGTGGATTATATATGTAGATGGGTCATTTCTTCTCTTCAGTTTATATACTGAAAGCCTGCTGGGTGCTGGAACCCATCCAAGACATAATGCTTTATAATATTCCACTAATTGCCAGAGTCCTCATATTTAAAACAGTCATGAGATTGTTGTAAGAATTCTGTGAGATAACTTATGTAAAACCCTTAGTACAATGATTGGGACATAGTAATCACTCATTCAACCTATTTTCAATAAATATTTATTGAATGCTCTGCATCAGTCAGACACTGTTCAAGGTACTGAAGGGATACGCAGACAAGGATCATGGTGCTTACATTCTAATTTGGGAAGATGAATAGGCACATAATCAAGATAAGTTTAGATAGTAGAGAGGAGATGGTAAGATGAAATCGGGTGGCAAACTAGTCCTGGGCTGTTTGCCCTCAATTCCTTCTTTTCCATTCCCCTGTTGTGAACTGTGTGGTCAGGGGGCATAGGATGTGTTTGCAAAGCTTCTCTATCGGCTGGTTTCCAGATGGTTTTAGCTAGTGGAGGCACCAGTGGGAGGTTAGAGGGTGGAAGGAAGGGAGAAGATAGGGTATTTCTCTCCATCTCATTGGGCTCACTGGGTCCTGGGCAGTGGTTGTGTTTCTCCTATGGCTCTAACTTCTTCTGTGCAGGCCTAAAGCTTCTTCCAGCTTTAACCTGGTAACTCTGGCTCGTGGGATGATGTAATACCGCTTTCTTTCTCCAGGTTTTCCACTGTGTTTCATTCCTTGTTTGGCAACAAAACTTATCCATCACATCTATAACTAATTGCCTATATAAAATTCCTTCTATTTTTTATACTTACTCAGTTTTCTGCTTTCCTTGGATCCTGACTTGCACAAGGAATTACAGAAGGTCTTTCTCAGAAGATGCCACTTGAGATAAAACCTGAATGATGGGAAGCTAATCCTGCGATCTGGAGGAATAACATTCCAGGCAGAGAGAATAGCAAAAGCAAAAGCACTGAAGTGAGGGTGAACTTAGAATATTTAAGGAGCAAAGAGAAAACCAGCGTGATTGGAGCATGGTGAGTGGGAAGGACAGGGTGTGAGTATAGAGAGGAAGGTGGGAACCCGTCGACGGAAGACTTGGTGGGCCGGAGTAATAATTTCTGGTTGTATTCTTATTAGGATTGGAAATCATTGGAATGTTTTAAGGTGAGAGGAGGAGAAGGGGCATGTAAGCAACCTAATTTATGTTTGAAAGATATTGTTTTGGCTGCTGTCAATAGAATATAAGACAAACAACATTACCAGGTTATAAGAGTAGGACAAAGGCCAGTTAAGTGCCTATTGTTAATGATATGAGCAAGAAACGATGTTAACTCGGGCTAGGGTGGAAGCAGCAAAGGGAGTTGGGAAGATTCCTGACATGTTTTGGAAGAAGAGTCCACAGAGCTCATTGATGTGGGAAGTAAGGATAAAAGAGGAATCAAGAGTGACTTCTAGACTTCTTGACCTTGAAGTCTCTGTTGAGGAAGAGAAGTAAAGGAGAAACAGGTTTGCAGGGCAAAGAAATATTTAATTTTGAGCATGTCAAAGTAGAGAGGCTTATTTGATATCTAAACCGAGTTGTCACGTAAGTACCTGTAGCTCATGTTTGGAGCTGAAAGGAGAAGTCATGGTTAGATGTTTAGACGGGGAAGTCGGTAGCACAAATCCATGGGAATGGATAAATTGCCAAGAGGAAGGATATAGGTCTATAGCAACTATTATTATTGTTATTACTACTACCTGTAACAAACTTTCTTACTGCCCCCAAATAAAAGCTTTGACCAGAGCTTGAGACTTGCTAAGTGGGTATAAGGAAATGATGGGATGTGAGTATAGTGAGCCGCCGAATGATCACTTTGCCTAGATGTTTGTTGGCACATTTTTGTCCTTTTCTCTGTAGGCCAGATGGCTAGCTGGGTAAATAGTGAGAGTGATGGACAATCTGGGGCTGTGAGCATTACCTCCATGTGTAAGTTTTCTGGAGCGAGGCCCAGGCCAGTTCATCACAGAGTAGTGAATCAATATGCTTCCTATTTCCCTCTCTGATAACTAAATCATCCATACCAAATTCCCTCATATACAAATGTTTTGTCAAGAATAAGACAAGTTGTGATGCATACATTTAGGTATGCAAAGACTTAGCCTATTTGGCTTTAAAAAAGAAATTTGAAACAATTGTTTTTTGAGACAGGGTCTCGCTCTCTGTCACCCAGGCTGAAGTGCAGTGGCGTCATCATAGCTCACGGCAACCTTGAACTCCTGGGCTCAAGAGATCCTCCTGCCTCAGCCTCCCGAGTAGCTGGGACTACAGGTGCACTCTCCCAGGCCCAGCTAATTTTTCTATTTTTTTGTAGAGATGGGGTCTCACTCTTGCTCAGTCTGGTTTTGAACTCCTGGCCTCAAGCAATCCTCCTACCTCGGCCACCCAAAGTACTAGGATTATAAGCATGCGCCACTGCACCCAGCCTGAAGCAGTTGTTTTTAAGGCCAAACCAGGTCTTTCCAGAAAATGCTCCAGACTAAGACTAAGAAGATATTCATTTACTCCAAAGCAAAAGAGTTCACAAGAAACAGTGAGCTCATACATGACCTCCTTATTCTTAGGTCATTGCCTAGCAGGTCCCCAGGAACCTAATTTACCTTCTGCTATTGTTATGCAATGCCTCTTAGTCACGTATGGGGAAACTTTGAAAAGAGAAAATGTTTTGAATATTCATGGAGGATGAAATTAGGAGTGACCTTGGTATTACCAGATGGAAGTCAAAGATACCCAAGGATAACACCAACAGCAGAGTCTACAAGACGTCGTTTGTTTCACTCTTCATCCACGTCTTATTTTAATGCAACTGGGAGGTGAGTGTACCTGTTTTTAAAAAATAACTTCTTTGGCTGTCCATTTCTTAAACGGATAGACTATCCTTGGCTCCCTTAAGTAGAAGCTGGGGCACACAATGTTATCTGATGAATAGCAGCAAGAAGATGATCTAGGGAGATATTTTATCTTCTCCACTGCCAAAGTCAGAGATGCCAGCCTTGAGGGCGGTTTGGCAGTCTTCATAATATTGGTGATAAACTGATTTTCCCACATGCCTAAATTAGGCCAATAAAACCTATCAGATTTCTGAATATTGCAATGTCAATGCTGCCAGGAAGGTTGGGCATGCCTTCCTCTTGCCTTAGACAATGTCAGGTAGAGGCCTCAGTAGTGACTTAATCCTGTTATTTTACCCATGAAAATTGTTTGTCTTTAGCCCTCTCATTTTCTATTCCAATTTCACCTCAGTGGACCTGGTACATGATAAATCCATGAATCCGTAATAATTGCACATTTATGTGGCTGGGTGGGGACGGTAGTAAAGACCACACATACACAAATATAAGGCAAACAAAATCTAAGAGTGGGGCACAGATGTCTGCCGGTTTTATTTTTGTCTGTTTGTTTTTTGAATACTGGAGGTTCCAAAGTGAATTCTTTCTAGCCAGTTCTCAGCATGGCCCTTCATTTCAAATTTTAGTGCCGCTTTCATATCTCAAGACTTGTTATAAATCTACAGTAACCAGGTTGGTGTCACACTGGCATAGGTATAGGCACAGAGAACAATGGAACAGAAAAGAGGGCCCATATGAAAGAGAGAGTATTACAGATCAGTGGAGAAAAGCAAATGTTTCAATGAACGGTGCTGAGACATTTGTTATCTATATGGGAAAACATGGAATTGGACCCCTTCCGTACATTATACACGAAACTGAATTCCAAGTATATTAAACACCTAAATGTAAAAGGGAAAACTATAAAGCTATTTAGAAGAGAATGTAAGTGGATATTTTCACAAACTTAAAATACGGAAGATTTTCTTAAATAAGACACAGAAAGTACAATCCATAAAGAACATGATTGATAAATTTAACCACAGGAAAACTAAGCATATACATTTATCAAAAGACATCATGTGACAAGTGAAAATGAAAAATTTATTGTTGACTTACTTTGATTCTCCTTGGGAATGCTGGTGTATTAAGACCATCCAAAGCTATAAAAATATAGAAAGATGGCAGGGCTGCTCAGATGTGACAACTTGGGCTGACCTCATCTCTGTCTTCTGTGCCCCATCCCTCCTACCAAAGTGATTGTCTGAGAGGATAAATTTAGCATCTTGCTCTTCCCTGCTTGTTCTGCAGAATGTTAGAGTACTTTTGAATCACTCTAGTTAGAAACACGCTTTGTGGCATCTGTCACCGTTGCCAAAATATATTTAATATAATTTCTTCAAAGAACTGAAGTTTGTAATTCAAAAATGTGTGTGTCTCATGTTTGTGTTTGAGAAGTTCAAGGAACAATAACAGTGTGCTTCTACCCCAGGGTTTAAATGTAACATATGCTCATTATAGAGAAAATTTGCAATACAGGAAAAAAAAAGAAAACAAATCATTCATAATCCTGCTATCATCCACAGTCAACTATTATTAACATTTTGATGTCTGTTGTTTCCTGTGTGTATCACCTTGTAGGTACACTATTGAATTCTGACTGATTCACTTAAGATAATAACACAAGCTTCCTCTGTGTGTTATTACAAATTTGGGAGGAGCATTATTTTTAATGGCAGCCCTTGGGAAGCAGCATGTCATAGCCATCAGGATCACACATTCCAGGGCCATATTGCCTAGATTTGAATCCTGAATCCACTACTTGTTAACTGTGTGGTCATGGGAAAGCTACTGAGCTTCTCTTGCCTCAGCTTCCTCATCTGTAAAATGGACTAATAACAATATCTACCTCGTAGGAAGGGCTGTTGTGAAGATGGAATTTGATGCTTATAAAATGATGAGAATTGTCCTTGGCAAGTAGTACGTGATAGTTGCTATTACTGTTATGTGTGTAAAGGGGTGAGTTTCACAACCCTCCAATCCCACTCGAGTACCAGTGCTGAGGCTTTCCTTGATATGTTCTCGTTGTTCTCTGTACATAAAGGACACTCCAGTCTGGGTTGAGGGGCTCACGACTGTCCTGAAAGTCACTGGCCCACATGGAGTAGTTTGGAGGTCTTCAAAGACCTGGGGCATAGGTGGTCATCCTCCTGCCTAGATAACTGGGAGACCTGCAGGTAACCATTGCTGGAAGGTCCTCATTGATAGTAGTGAGAACTGCTTACTGGGGTTCTCAGTATCTGCCACCAGATGGGCTTCTTGAATAATGATGTTTGGCCTGTCTTTTGATGCTGACTTCTCTTCACATGGTCTTTCTAGATCCATCTCCCATTACCCTAGACTTCAGCAGCATCTTCCCTGCAAAATCATGTCCCACCTCTCCTCCCTAATCAGGAACAGAGAGATGGCAGACATGGCTGCCTACTCTTTTCTTTCCAGCAAGTTTTTGTTGTATAAACTCCATCAGCCAACTTTTCCCCAAAGCCATTCCTTGTGATTTTCAAGGCTTATATTGGAAGTTAAAAAGACTGGATGTTGACTAGTTCTTTCTTTCTGTTCTCACCATAACAATCCCACTTTCGTTTGAATGCTTCTGATTAACTAGGAGAGAGGTCATGTATAATGGAGTACAGGAAAGAAAAGCACAAAGATTAATATTTTGAGAAATTATCTCATCATAAATGAATGTATCATAATTTACTTAATCACTCTTTTAGTGCTGGACATTTAGATTATTTCTGATTTTTAGCTATTAAAATGACACTGTGATTAACATTGCTAAAAACCTTTTCATGTTTTGGATGACTTAGGATGAATTACCAGAAGTGGAAATTCTGGGTCAAATAACACAAAAAAAAATTAATGCTTTAAGAATTTTATTTCTTGTGCTAGTAGTTGATTTTATTGCTTTATTTGGTAGTAGAGAATTAAGCATAAGAACACAGTCAGATTTTTAAAAATATCGTCATGTATTTAACTGTCTGGATGCATTTAACATCCGTTTGTGTTGACTAAAAAGACCCTCAGCAGCTTGTCAATGACTGAATTTGTTTGACTAACAGCTTTGTTCTCCTGTTAAACTATTAGTACCCTTGCGTGTAGTGAAAGTTTAAAACTATACATTAAAAGAAAGACTTCATTTTACTAGATGCTTAACTAAGAACTGATTAGTGGGAGTGGCATGGCTAGTGGGACATAGATAACATGACTGGCTACCAGCTACTGGGTGTGGCATGTGGCATCAGATGGTTTCCTGCAGGTACCAATGGGCAACTTTCAGTATGCCCAGTCTGTAAAGGGAAATGAATAGGGGAGTGAACTACATGGGGCATTAAGATCACTATTATGCTCCAACACCATTATAATATTTCTAAGAGGTGATAGAAGATCAAAATAAATACCAAGAACAAAGATATCCCTGATTTCCTTTAGCAGTGGAAGGAGCGTGTTGTCCACTCTGAACTTGGTGATGCAAGGAAGGAAGAATTCTGCAAGGGGTGGTGTCAACCCAAACCTGCCATGGACACCAGAATCTAGAATGAGTTGGAGTTCTATCCATTGACAACACAAAACACTATAAAGGCAAAAAAAAAAGTATTCATTGAGAATAAATAAATGAGGTTATGGAATATTACATACAATTTCGTTATATACTTGACACAAGCATAATTATATATGAGAAACTACAAATGCTGTACAAAATGGGCTTTGTATTAATAACCAATCGATCCCTACTCAGAAATGCTAAAAGTCCAGTGATTCTGTTCTCGTTTGATCTGAATTTCTCTTCCTTTTTATAAAACCTCAAAGATCTGTAAATTATTTTCTGCATATCTCATGTTCTTCTTGCCTTATGTGGACCTCTGCTGGAGTGCTTGCTTCCCTGAGTTAGAGAACTTAGTATAAAAAATTACAGAAATTCCTCAGTCTCTGGAAGTAAAAAAGCTCAACATTTAGTTTAAATATGGAGCCATCATCAACTGTGTTGCTATGGAGATCTTTCCTCCATGTGCTCTGCAACATGTCTGCCGCCAATTATCCAGAAATAACTTCTCTATTTCCGTGTAATCTTCTGTGTCTCACCTACTGCTGCTTCTGTATTCTGTTTGAGCTTTGCTCAGAGGAGGAGGGCTTTTCATTTCTATTCCTTGGAGGCAGGAAAGATAATTTTCAGCGTGTCCCAGCTGAAAAGGATCCCCCACTGTGTCACTTCCTGTGTATCACTATCAAACATCCCCCTTAGCTGCAGCAGATAAAGTTTAATTTTTTACCCATTTCATACTCGTGATAGAATAAACTACCACCTGGATGGCTGTGGTAGGAAAGATGGTTATGGGTATTATGGGTTAATTTTAATTTTATGTTATAGACCCTCTGGTCTTTTTTTTTTCTCAGTAGTTTGATGAGTCGTATTATTTTCTCACATGAGCTGCCACTCAGAGTCGTTCCACTGAGCAGTTAGGAGTTGGATGGGATTTGCCTGCCTCTTTATTTTGATTTGACTCATCCATGCTTAGGAACTAAAGAGTCTTCCTTGAACTGATTCAACATCATGTGGGCAGATTTGAAAGCCCTCGGTCTATGACCCCTGAGCTACATCCAACTGGTGGATTTACACAGCAGCAGAATTTCAACCGTGCAAATCCCTAGACCGGCTCTTCTCTCTGTAGGCTGGCAGGCTCTAATGCTATAGGAGGCTGCTTTATCCGCTGCTGCATGCTGAAAGCTGGTGACCTTTTTGTGGTTGATCATTCCTTCTCATAGGCTTAAACAAGTGGCATTCCAAGAACAGCTCAGGTTTAGAGAAGGACCTCCATTGCATTCCATAGGCTCACTTCCAGAGAGTAGTTTAGTGAATACAGATCTGTTTTGAAGTTTTAATTTTCCTACATGTTCAGTAGGAATGGAGAAACTGAAAAAGATCTTTGAACACTTTGCCCAACTTAGAGTCTTATGCATGAAAAGAAATGAAAGATCTGTCTGCCCCCTTTCCCCCAGTTTTTACTGCCTATTGAGAGGCTGTAGGAAGAATGTAATCTAAAAGGCTTGGATAATACCATGGAACTAATCCAAAAGTATCCCTGGCTGGGTCTGAGATAAAAATGATGGATAGTGGGGAAGGGTAATGAGACACTGCCCAGCCTCATGCTATTTATAGGCCAGTTTCCAACTTCTGGACAAGCAAATTTCAAATCTTTCAAATCATTAAAACTTCTGTAGATGAGAATCCCCAGAGAAGCTGCATATCATGGGCTAACAAATATGATCATTAAGCTTCTATTCTTGATCTTTGGTAAACACTATGACTGCTTACCCTCCTTGGTCATTTGGTAGAATAGAAATCACCATGCCTCTTGAGCACCACAAAAACAATTTTCTTCTTCCTCCCCCAAAATTTGTACCTAAAGTTATTAAAATTGAACAGATTAAGGTTGTAGGGAAGGACCACTAGACAGTGCTGAGGAGATGACAATCTGTTAAAAGGTAGCCAGAAAGTATCATTGTAGTGTCAAAGGGAAGGTGCATTTCAGATTGTGCTATTGCCGAATAGCATTTTAAGGGTTTTGTTCTTCGAGGACAGTCACATTAGTGCACAAAACTGTGTGGATAGGAATGTTCATTGCAGCATTGTCTTAATGAAAAGTGGCATTTAATTTTCTTAATTGTCCAATAAAAATTGTCTTAATAAAAAATGGAAACAACCTAAGTGTCCAACAAAAGAGGCTTGGCTAAATTAATGACAGTACATTCGTGTAGTCGAATACTGTGTCTGCCTTATATAGAATAGGGTAGAGTTTTAAAGTGTAACTCCATGTTAGAACATAACAATGTATATATGGGCATGGAGAGAAATCTGGAAGGGTGTGAGCTAATCTGTTAACAATGGTTAGCAACGGGTGGTCAGTTTATGTGGAAGAGATTTTTACTCTCTACTTTATAGATATAGATATATAACTTATATCATGATGTATTTTTAAATGTCTTGGAAAAATCAACTCTCCATATTTATTTATTTGTGTGTTTGCTTGTCCAATCCAAATCATGGACAAGGATCACGTCAATGGCAAACTTCCATGGATGTCCTCAGATCATGCATAGTTATTAGTTCCCAAGTGGTAGCTCTACCTCTTTTTTCAAGAGAGTAATTGAAATGACTTGAGTCAAGGTAAATTACTATAGATGTAACCTGAAGTATGCTCTAACTTACTGTTAAAAATAAAAGCATCTATAAACTTTATATATTTTTTTAATCAAAAGCAAATTATATGAACCACTATATGTTGAAACTACAAGGCTGAGGGTCACTAATGTTGATGGGCATTCATTGAGTTCAGGTGAGATGTTTTGCAAAGTGTTGTCGGTAATAACAAGAGGATCAAAGTGTCATCTTTGCCTTTGAGCTTCTTGAAGGAGGGGAGAAGGGAGGTATATAACACAAGCTAGTTCATGGTGAGTTCCTGCCCCAATGTGAGTGCCTAGAAATTCTGAGGACAATTTCATCTGGGAGACTGAGGGAAGTCTTCATGAAGGAAGTGTCTCAACAATGTGGTGTGATTAAAAGAGTTGGAGGTATGTGAATGTGGGTTGAAGTCAGGGAAGAGTGTGGTAGGCAAAGAATGCCTTTAGAGGACATTGCAACCTCCATGAAGGCAAGGATTTGTTTCATTTGCCACGGTATACCTAATGTCTACAGCCAGACATAGAAAATGTACTCAGTAATGTCTATGGCGTCAATAAGAAGTCAGAGTTTGCATCAGTAATATGATATTCTAGTGTGGAAAACAGCCTATGAATCCCAGAGCCTGGTTGGTAAAACAATAGCTGTTCTGTGTTTTCCTGATGTGTTAGCTCCCTGGACATGCTGATGAAATAAGTTTTTCAGTGATAGCCTTAGAAGATTGATTGTTTTTTGGGTTCAGAGCTCTTTATTGATGGCTGAGCAGAAGACAAACACAAGATCTCTGCCTGTAAACATTGTGACCAGCTTTTAATAAGTTGAACATTTACATAGCTGCAGGCACTTAACTCTGTATTCCTGTGACCCTTGCACTAATTCCAGAGTGATAATGGATAGCTTGAATTATTAGTCCCCTTTTACAACTGCTGGGATCCAGAAGTGAAGGGAAAGACTTGTCGCTGGTATCACAGCCTGGGAGTTGCAGAGAAAATCAATGCCTCCCAACTTTGCTGCAATTCTTTTTCTACCTGCACAGGCTGGGGCCCTCTGAGGCTCACATGAGCAGCTTGATACATCTTAGGAGGCAGTGCTTGTTGCTGTAATTAAGGTGTGCATAATAGGTTGATGCTCTTCTGGGAAAGAGGAAAAAACAAAACAAAACAAACAGAAAATGTCTGAGTCTCTTCTACTTTGTGCATTGACTTGAGGGTTTCAAAGTATATTGAGGCTTACATGCACGAAGGTCTCTGCTTTGTTTGAGTTTCTAGAAATACCAGGAATAAAATTTGCATTTTCCCCCCTCTTGATTGGAATTCTTGTTGAATTCCTTCTGTTTCTCAAGGCAACCCTCTTTAATTTACAAGGAGTAAAACCCATCCTTTCGTGTCTGCCTCCCTAATATTTTCTTCTTTAAATAGTCTCAGACATTTGGGCAAATAAGTCTTGGATTATGTGGATTATGCTGAGATGTGTAGGCAGGGCTCACCTTTGGAAAAGTATGAAGCATTTGTTCATACTTGGTTACTCCCATTCTGCTTTCATCTTCCTATTCAAGTGCTCACTTTCCTTCCCTTTCTGTACGTAAATATATCCTGTACCTCCAGCAATGCATATAAAACGAAAATTGGCTATCTATTCACTCAACAGTATTCACTATGAGCTTGATGTGTGCCAGGCACTTTGCTATTTGTATCAACAATCTATTGCTGTGTAACAAATTATCACAAACTAAGTGGCTTAAAAAATACGTGTTTGTTACCTCACATTTTCTGTGGGCCAGGAGTCCAGGCATGGCTTAGCTGGGTCCTCTGCTCAGTGTCTCATCAGGCTAAATCTAGGTGTCAGCCAGGCTGCAGTCTCGTCTGATGCTTCAGTGTGTTCTTCCAAGCTCATGGGATGTTGGCAGAATCCATCTCTTTGCGGTTCTGTGACTGAGGTTCCCACTGTTTGCTAGCTGTTAGCTGGGTACCACTGTCAGCTCCTCAGGTCCTTGCCACATGTCCTCTTCCTCTCACAACATGAGAGCTCACTTCTTCGAGACACTGGGCAAGCATCTGTTGCTGCTGCTGCTTATCTCTCTAGTTTTGTTTAAGGACTCACCTGATTAGGTCAGTCCACCCAGGATAATGCCTCTTTTGATAAACTCAAAGTCTACCGATTAGGGACCTTAATTACATCTGCAAAATATCTTCATCTTTCTCACATAAGGCAACCTCATCATGGAAGTGAAATCTCATCTTACTCAGAAATCCTTCAAGGGGACACTCAAGAAGAGGGTGTTATAAAGGGTGTATACCTAAGGGGGCAGGAATCTTGGGGGCCACTTTAGAATTCTACCTACTAAAGCTATGTAGCGGAGAGAGAATTGGGCGTAAAGCATGCATAATCCTTGTTCTGATAGCACTCACGTTCGCTGAGTGAGCCAGAAAATAACAAACAGATATTTTTAATTTGTTATGCGTGCTATGGTAAAAAAAATCCAGATTCATATGAAAAATACGAATGCAGGGGTGATATTTAGATGGGATAAAATTTATACAGAACAATATGAAGGATAAAGAGAAGCAGTCACAGAAATCCGGAGAAAGAGCATCCCGTGCAGACTGACCGCAAGTTCAAAAGCATGGAGGCGAGAAAGGCCTTCATTTTTGAAGAACAAAAAGGAGGCTGGGGTGGGGGAAGCAGCGTGAGAGGAAATGAGGTCCGAGAGGCAGGCAGGGCCAGACCACGCAGGGACTCAGAAGCCGTGGTAAGAAGCTATGGAGACGGGAAACTAAAGAATAATTAAAAAATTTTTTTTTAATTTTAAATTTTTAATTTTTTTGTACAAATTTATGGGATACATGAGGAATTTTGTTACATGTATATAACACATAGTGATCCAGTCAGGGTCTTTAGAGCGTCCATCACTCGAGTATAATACATTTTTGCCAAGTATAGTCATGTGGCTCTGCTGTCACACATTGAATTTATTCCTTCTATTAATATGTTACTGTGTGTTTGTGCCCTTTAACCCGCTTCTGTTCATTCTCTCCCCTCCCCCTCACCTTTCCCAGCCTCCCTTGTCTCTCTTTCCGGTCAACCCCCGTGTATTCAAACTTTTTAGCACACACATGTAAGTGAGAACGTGTGATATTTGTTAAAGAGTAATTTTAATCAGAGGAGAAATAGGATCTGATTTGTTTTAAGATTATTCTGTGTGGAAATTGGATCACAGAAGTTCAGAGAAGGAAGCAGAGAGGCCAGATTGGAAACTACTAAGAGAGTCCAGTAAAGAGATGGTGGTGGACCAGATCAGAGTGGCGGTGGTGGAGATGAAAAGCAGGAAATAAAGTTGAGATTTATTTTGGAGATAGGACAGGAGTTGCTGATGGATGGAAAGTGGCACCTAGCAGGGGCATTTCAATTTTAAAAGGTTAATCACCTTGCTTAAGGTCACACAGTTAATAAGCATCTGAGGCGGGTTGTGGATGCAGGTAGTCTAGCTCCAAATCTGCTGTTCCCTCTCTAGCCCTCTAATTCTTTAGTGAAAGAACAATGTGAACCAGGCAGTAGACAACATTAATCGAGAATGCTGAAATTATACTGCCAATGAGCATTTTTTTTTCTCTTAAAAATTGCAGGTAGAGGTAATGGGGAGTTGCTCAATAAACCTGGCACAGGTTTATTGCAATAAACCTCTATATATTGCAAACCAGAGTAGGATGATGTTTGGAGACATGGTCTTCCAGGGTGGAATTGGAATTGGAAAATTACCTAAATCAGCTGGTGACAAGACGTCAAATAGAAGACTGGCTTCTCCTGGAGGAACCCGCCATGGGATTCTGGATACTAGTTGGTCGTTGCCTTGTTGTAAAAGCGCCATTGCATAATGAGCAAGGGAGGAAGGCAAAGAAGGAATTATTGCACTAGATTTGGGGGTAATTTATGACTTTGATTTTTTTATCAGGTTTGAGGGCTAAGATGATGCACGGGGCCACTCAAATTGCTCCCCCTCATCGCCTGCCCTCCTGACTACCCTGTCCGGAGGAAGACAAAAGCATTTGCATAAGCGCCAGACTAAATAATTGGATGCCTATTAATCTACATGCTAGAGAGAATAGTTTTGTTTTTTAAATGGCTATAAATTATATTGACCCAGACAGGGCCAGTGAGAAATTAAGGGTCTTAAAATGTTGGCGCTAAATCAACAAACTTAAACGACTACGTGTGCTACAGTTTCCTTTTCTTTCTTTCTTTTTTTTTAAAATCTCAGGATCACCTCCAAGCCTCTTGGTTTCCAGTGGAAAATAATGAGATATATCTGTAAAGATGAGATACACAAGGAGAAGTAATTTTTCTGAGCAATAGCTGGGAAGAAGCTATGCAGTGTGAGTGTCATTGAGAATATGTTTCAAAGTCCTCCAGTTTTTTGGAGGGGCCAAAAAATAGCTAGCTCTAAGAAAATCCACTATAGAAGCTACAATTCATGATAATAATAACATAAGAGCTAACCAGTTACTGAAGATGAATCGTGGGCTAGGCATCATGTCTTATGTGAATTATCTTATTTAGTCCTTACAATAATCTTGTCTTGCAGATAATAGTATTATTTCATTTAAAGGAAATAGATGCTTAGAGAGATTAAGAAACTTTTCTAAGGACTAGGTAGTGAATGGTAGAGCTAGAATTCTAAGGCAAATGTACCTGGCTCTGGATTTAGTGCTTTTAAATATGAAATATAAGTTTATATTTTAGATTATTGCCTTAGATGCTGGACCTTAGAAACTGTTAAATTAATTCAGTCCCTCTCTTCTCTGCACCACTTTATGGATGGAGGAACAATGTCTTTGAGAGGCAAAGTGACTTGCCCAAGGTCACTTACTTAAATAACTGTTTCTTGAGCTAAAAAACCTGAAAAAATTTTATTGGTTAGGAAGAATTCCAAACATCACTGGCATTCTATAGGCATTCTTGATAGGAAAATTACAGCCTATGGCAGAAGAAAGAGGTTTTGGATACCTGAAAAAGATGTAGAAAGACTGTAACCATGTTGGTTTGTGAGATGACTTTAGTCTTGAAGTACAGAAATTGTGGTTCAGTTGAAGAACGTGTCCTATTGAAATCTGAGGAAAAAATAGGGTTGAATTAAGTAGTGACTGAAAATCAATAGGAAATAATATATTTTTAAAGAAGTTGCATAGTTATACTTAGGGATTTGCATTGTATCTTATTTTAAAATATAATTACAAATTTAAAATATAATTACAATACAGCCTCATTTTTTTCAGGGTACATGAGCTGATATGTTCATTTATAAATAACCCAGATTTGAGAATTTTATCATGTCAATTTTTTTCCCAATAAAACATCTTTGTTTTGGCTAAAAGTTATCATTTTCCTAGTTGTCTTCACATTCTTTCTTTCCAGACCAGCATCAGCAGTTAGATTTCTTGGGAGAAGGCATTAAATTTTTTTGCAAAGAAACATTTTTTTTCATACCTCGCAGGAATTACTGCATCTTTATGACTAGTGGACAACAGTGTTTGGGGGTCAACTAAGTTCACTCATTAGTTACAACTCACAGAAGCATACTGGTCTTACAGTTGTTCCTTCCAATCAAATGGATCATCTTAAATCATAGGTGTTCAGCACCACACATACATTGTTAGAGTCAAGAAAGGTAAATGTTAATGGTCCACTATATTAGCAAAAGTAACTGGCATTTGTGCTTTCATTATAGGCATGGGAAGCTTTTCTTTCTGGAGTTTGTAGTTGCAACCCAATTTCCATCCTTCTTTATTTTGGCAGGAAATCCTAATTGCAGACCAAGTCTCTGGAAGAAACAGCTTATAAGTATCGGGTCTAACAAATCTATACATACTGTTTCCCAGACTTCCATGATGATAAGGTTTTAATCAAATACAGAGAACATCAGATTTTTTGTTTTTTGCTGGAAATTCCAATTCAGTAGGACTGCATAGGAACATAGGAAGCTGTACCTTTTTTAAAAGCACCATTTTAATCATTTTAAAGTGGCATTAAATACATTCACAATGTTATATACTTTTAACAAACACTCCAAGTGGTTCCTGTCATTGAGAGATACTGTGGAAGTTTGAGAAATACTGTGAAGTGAAAGAAAACACACCACTCTTTGCCTAAGATGTAATGATTTCAACAGGAGAAAGGTACCAGCTGAAACTGAAAGATCCTCAGACAAGTTTCTGATTGAAGCTACTGTGTATTGTTCTTCCCCATTGGGCACATGGTCAGTTTTTGAAAATGGCTGAATTGGTTTATTCCTGCCGTGGGTAACACAGATTGTACTTCCTCTTTTCTCTATGCTCTCCCTCCCCAACCACTCTTCCTGTATCTATGATAAAAGAGCTCAAAATATGTGTGGCCAGGAGGGAAATAGAACTGGGGTTAGTTCCTGAGGTGACTTAACTGTAGATTCAAATGGCTATTAGAGTGACTGAAATGACTACTTTGGCATGCTTACCTCAGACAAAAGCAAAATGGCAGTTATTATAACTGTATTCTTTATGTTCAGGAAGCTAGAGAAAAGACTGAACATGTTTATTAGAGATCTGGAGGCTATATTAAGAAATACAAATTGATTTTCTGGAGATGAATACTATAATGCCTGAGATAAAAAAGTACACTGGATGGTACTAACAACAGATTAGATGTTGCAGAAGAAAATTAGTGAACTTGAAGACATAGCAATAGAAACTACCTAAATTGAAATGCAGGTAGGATACACACTGAAAAAAATGGCGTGTGTGAGTTGTGGGAAAACTTTAAGGGGCTCAATATACTTGTAATTGCAGTTCAGAAGAATTAGTGGGCAGAAAAAATATTTGAATAAATAATGGCTAAAAATTTTTAAGTAAACCCACAAATCTAAGAAGCTCAACAAACTTCAACCATGACAAAGATGAAGAAAATTTATCCAGGGTATACCATATCAAGTTGCTCAAAACCAGTGATAAAAGTAAAATCTTAAAGCAGCCAGAAAAAAGACACATTATATACAGAAGAACAATGGTAAGGATAACAGCTGGTTGTTTTTTTTTAACACAATGCAAAAAGACAGTGGAGCAACAACTTCAAAGTGTCAAAAGTAAAACCCATCAACCTTGAATTCTATACCTAGTGAAAATATTTTTCAAAAAGGAAGGTGAAAGAAAGACCTTCATGTCATTCTTAATGTTTGATTTTTTTTTCAATGAGAACACATTAGTGTTTTATGGAATCAATTTTTCGAAAATAGAGAATCCAGTCTTTCTTTTAGGTAATTTTAATTTTTCCTTTTTGGATGATGCTTTAGCATCTCATTTTTTACAAGTGAGAGAAAAAAAACCATTTCAGTAAAGTTAAAAAAAAAATAAATGTTTGACATTAGTACCAGTGTCAGCCTAATATGAAATGCACTTTTTATGTTCTGCTTAAATCTCTGGTGAGATTATGGACTCCAGGATAAGTGATTTTAAAAAGTCTGCCATTTCCTGTAAAGACCATGAAAAGCGAAGGATAATTTCACCCTCAGCACCTTTATTGTGCTTTAAGTCTCCATTTGTCACACATTCTCAGGAAAGTGATGCATTCTAGGTTATACAAGTCAGATGCTGAGTAACTCCTAAAGACAGCCATTAACTGCACTATACATGAATGCCATTAATCTTGCAGCCAGCCAGAAAAAGTCACAAGGTAAAGGGGGGCAGGTACAGACAATTTTGGGGTGCAAAATTTTAACATCACTAAGAGAGGTGATTATCTCCAAGGCAATGAATACATCAATCCATACACAATTTCAGTAAGTATTCATTAAGCACCTGAAATGCGGCAGCTACCATGTTACCATGTTAAGCATTCAATTTTCAAAAAACCGGCAAAGACTCTTTACAGCTAATATAAGAGATAGAGGGAAAACAATTACCACATAGTGAGATAAGTACTGATAGAGTTCATCAAAGAGTTATCACATTAGTTGAGCTCTGACTATATACTAGGAACTTTCATAGGCAGTGGAGAACAAGATAAAACTCTATAAAGCTTATAATATAACTTATGGGTGCTATGGTAACAAAGAGAAAGGAGTTTATCTTTTTGC
Source organism: Daubentonia madagascariensis (assembly GCA_023783475.1). NCBI lineage: Eukaryota > Metazoa > Chordata > Mammalia > Primates > Daubentoniidae > Daubentonia > Daubentonia madagascariensis. The sequence goes on along the minus strand of JAKFHU010002332.1, from coordinate 8,566,253 downwards.
CTTGGACACTTTGAACTATTACAATTTATTTGCTGGATCTGATGTCTAATATTTCTCAAACAAGAAACAATCTTTACTGCTTCTGGCTCTCCCTTATTTATTTTAATAAGGAACTCTTTTGATGGGCTCAAAGAAAGTCATGATGCATATGATAAGATATACACGCCTTATTTGATACTCAGTTTACTGTTGTGATAACAATTCAATTATTTAAGTGGTAGAAACACATATATTTGGGCCTGGAAGAAATATTATGTAAATTAAATATTTAACCCATTTCTCCCATGTTAAAGATAAGGAGACTGAGAACCAGCAGCCTCTCCAATGTCACTTAGCTAATGGCAGAGTTTGGATTAGGGCCCCTTGTCTCTTCCTGCAACACCTTCCAGCTTCCAGTAGCATGGGTATGAAGCAGAGGGGAGGAGAAATAAGTATGAAAGGCATCAGGACCATAGGTTTATTTAAAAAGCCTGACTTGAAGAAACCTAGGTATTAAAAGAACATGTTCAGGGATGAATTCTACAGTTCAGGGTGCTAGATCAGGAATGATGATCAGCATCTTGGAGAGCACCAACTGGAGCCCGTTGGCGAGTTTTTGGCTTCAGTAAGGGGAGCTAAGAACTTTTACACTTAATCTCAAAGGTCGTAGCTGAAGATATGTGTTTTTTACCACAGGTAAATTCCATAGTGGGTGGTTGTCTTAGTCTGTTCAGTCTGTTATAACAAAATACCTTAGATTGGGTAATTTATAAACAACAGAAATTTATTGCTCACAGTTCTGAAGACTGGATAGTCCAAGCTCAAGACACCAGCAGTTTTGGTGTCTGTTGAGGGCCTGTTCCTCTTAGATGGCACCTTCTATGTGTCCTCACATGGCAGAAGGAGCCAACAGGTTCCCTCAAGCCTCTTTTATAGGGACACTAATCCCATTCATGAGGGTGGAGTTCTTATGACCTAATCATCCCTGAAGTCCCTACCTCTTAATAACTATCACATTGGAGATTAAGTGTCAACACATAAATTTTGGAGGGACACAAACATTCATACCATAGCAGTGGTGATGTGGAAATAGAACAGCATCGGGAGTTAGCAAATCTGGAGTTAACCCCCACCTTTTACTGACTATGATATCCTGGGTATCCGAATCTCAATTTCCTCATGTATAAAATAGTAATGAAACTAAAATTTTTATCCTTTAAGGATTCTGTAAACATTAAATGAGATATTTTAGTTAAATAGTTTACTTTAAGTAATAAATTATTGTACAAAGTCTGTTTTTATTATTATATATGAGCTTTCTGGTATAGGTTTGTTCATGGTATCTTGAGGCCTAGTATTGGGTCTTCTTAGTCTTAGTATTTGGTTCCGGGTCACCAATAAAGAATAGTGATGTCTATTATTTTAAAGTAAATCTCAGGATACTTGAGTTCAGTGTGGAGGATTGAACACATTCCTTTATATCTGTCTACCTGAATCCCTCTAAAACAACCATAAAATGATAAAGTAAAAACAAAACAAAACAAAACCCAAAACAAAGCAAACAAAAAACCTTCAAGGACAAAAAGAACCCGAGAAGCCATAATAGCAGGCAAGAAATGTCAACATAATTTTGAATTCTGGAAAAAGGAGGAATATGAACTAGCAGAACTAGTAGACTAAGAAAGATGAAAGCTACGTACCTATCAGGGGAGGGGGAGAAACTAACAAAAAGCAAGCCTATTTGCAGTAAAGAAGTCCAGAAAGGCTCAAAAATGGGTATGGGAAAGGGCTGAAAACAGGAGGACTGATTAGAAGTTTTTATAAGAAGTTAAATCATGACATCTCCTCCCCCACTACAAACCTCAAAATCATCTTCTCGAGATTGCAAGTTTATTCTCAGGGATGATCCTGGATCAGGATGGAGACCAGCCAGAGTATTCCTAGATCAGGATATTAAATTCAGATGAGGTTAGGGTAGGATGCTGTATTGAAAGCAAAACTTTAAGAAAATATCTAAATGCTATTAATAAACAGTGAGATGTTCAGCTCCCCTTTTCCTCTCAGCTTCCAGAGCATTGTCACCCAGACCTGGACCACCCAGGCAGGAGGGTGGAGACATCATCTCTGTAAAAACCGACCACCTGAAGAGATGATACCTACAGACATACTGGTTTTTAGGGGTACCCAACAGAAATAGTTAGGTCCTTACTATTAGAGTGAAGTCCGTAAGTTCATCAATTGGCAAGTCCTGTCTAAAAGCATAGAGCTTCCCATTAACACCAACCATCATCTAAATGGATATGTTAATTAGTTTGATTTAGTCATTCTACAGTGTATACATATATGGAAACATCAGGTTGTATACCATAAATACGTACAATTTTTGAAATTCTCACCCCCAAAATCATAATCTTAGGGCCTCACTATTAAATAAGAATGAAATGCTCAGATGGCTAGACATTGAAGGAAAGCCTCTCATATAAGAGTCAGTGACCTAAATAAACAGACAAAAGGAATGCAGAGGAAACACATAATCCCTGGACCACAAAAGCAACAATTAATATCCTCAGAGAGATAACGGCATACAACCATCACATTTGTAAAACAAGAACAGGATGCTTTAGAAAAGGAACAGCAAAAGAACTAGCAAGAACTCTTGGAAATTAAATACAGAAAGATATATACTGAATTTTAATATAGAGATTTGAAGCTGATTTAATGACTCAAAAATATGAAAAATGATAAAAAAGAGAGGAAATAAGAGAGGAAGATAGGAATATGACAGAGCCAGGAAAAGAGAACAGAGAAAATGGACAAAGAAAATTTCTAAACCATCGGATCTGCATGATATGAATTTTAATTTTCAAAACAAAAGAGCTCATTGAGTGTCCACACAATATTGAAGAAAAATTCCACCCATCAAGCCACCTCACTGTGAATTTTTAGAGCAGTAGTGATAAAGGGAAGGTCATAAAAGCTTTCTAAGATTTAAAAACAGCCCCAAAGAATGTGGAATTGGAATGACATTGGGCTTTTCAAGAGCAACACTGCAATGTGAACACTGGAATCTAGAAGACAATGCAGGATGTCTTCAAAAATCTGAGGAAAAATAAGTTCCAATCTATTATAGAATCTTATTCTCAACTAAATGACCCATCAAGTTTGATGGCAGAAGAAATGAAAGAAATCCTCAGATATACAAGTTCTTATTAAGTTTATCTTTGAAGCATCCTTGATTCTTGAGAGGTACTGAGAATATGCTCTCCTAAATCAAGGGAGTAAGGCAGAAAAAAGAAAGATATGGAATTCAGGTAACAGAGGCTCCAACTAAGGAGAGAGGAGAGGGCATTTCCAGGTTAACAAAGGGGATGTCCACCTGTGCAGCAGATCTTGACAACTCCGGATTATAAATGGAGAAGGAAGGACTCCTAGAGGGTTGTCTTCAATAAAAATAATAAAATAAAGAATATTTCTAAATGTTTCTGATTTAGGTCCTTGTCCGATCTCTCCCCTCCTCTGCTGGATATGACTAAATTAGTGTAGTTCAGGAATTCTGAACCTGGGTGACACATTTCCCCCTATATTATTTATTAGGAAACCATGGCATAGGCAACTAAAATTGTTCTTGGTATTTCAGGCATCCTGATCTATGGACTGCCTCCTCCAGAGATCTATAATTAAAATATGATATTAAAATAACTCTTCACTGCTAAATGCACAGGAATTAGAAACATCCCATATTCATTTAAAGGTATTATAGAAGATCAAGAGTCACACTCTTGAGAATAAACGAGTGGATTTTGGATTATACTGGATTTAAATCTGAAGATATAACTCTAACAGAGCTTTTTATAAAAATAAATCCAATCAGCATCACTAATTTTTGAGGAATAGAAAAGAAGAAAGCTAAAATACACTGGTCACCTAATATGTGCCAAGTCCTGTGCTCAGCACATAAACTCTATACAACCTTATGAGCATGTTTTTGTGAAAGCGATGAAAACATTTGGGGGAACCCCTCCCCAAACCCTTGTGTTGCTGTTATTTCATTGGTTTTTCCCAACTTCCAGAGTTGCTGATTTAACTTTTGCTGGGAATTCTGAAGTGTGGTAGGAGAGAGGAAGTCTCTCTCCTGTGGTTAAGCAGGGGTAGCAAGTCAGAGACATGGCCAAGGAGATCGTAGTTTCCTTGGGAAGCTGTAAGACATTGGCCTTTTCCTTTATCCATGTTTTTATGAGCTATCTTCCTCCTCCTCCCCTCCTCCTCCTCGCCCTTTTTTTTCTCTGTACAGCTGAGACAGTAGGCCCAGAGAAGCTAAGTCACTTGCCCAAGTTTGTACATGTAGTATGTTCTGGAGCCTGGATTTGATTCCGCCTGATTAAAGGACCTGCACTTTGCTTACTACTGTAAGTAATTGTACAGTACTTGTGGCTTCTAAAAGTCCTGGTCCCTCTAAAGTTTCTTTTTTTTATTGGCTCTGTTTTATTATGAAACAGAACCACCACGTCAGCCCTGAACTGCCAACCTCTAGACCTTTATATGAAAGAGAAATAAGACTATTTGGTTTAAACCATTACTATTTTGAGTTTCTGTTACTCATAGTCTGAACTAGTAAGTCCTTATTTTTACAGAATATTCCATTATTTTACTCTTTCAATAAATGTTCATTAAGAACCTACGATATGCCTAGCACGGTGCTAGTTGCTGGGGACAGAATGGTGAGGAATGATCAACACACATTCAGTGGAACACCCATTGTGAACGATCAAAGAAAGGGCAATTTGTTTTTCAAGGTAGTTAGGACGTTAGTTCATTAACTGATATATAAACGTGAATTAAAAAAATCAGATAAGCAAAATGAAAGCTGGGGCATTGTGGGAGTGACATATAGGGCAATGAAGTGAGATTTTAATGTTGGGGAGCCCTAGATGTTTGGGGGCTCAGTAAAGCCTGAAGTTATAAGGCAAGATGGAATAGGGTAGTTGATAAAGACAAATGTCCTTCCTTTTAATTTTGCCTCCATCGTTGGGTCCACGGACGTGGGTTTCCAATGCCAACTGCAAACTGACCTTTCCCGTTCCCCTTTGGCATAGCGCCCTTTCTCTTTGACCTTGTCTAACACATTTGGGGAAGGAAGAGAAGGCTCATTACTTACTGCTCTTCAAACAGCCGGCCTATAATATGTTTCTGGGAGGGCCCGTGGAGCTCCTCTTGGGCTGCTAAATAGATGAGATATCACCGGTTTAAAATAACTTCATGTTGCCGGGGTCACTTCAGATGTTCTCAGCCAAGAGCTGCCATCATCCTATGGGGGAAAAATCCACAAAGCTATTAGTAGCACAGAAATAAAGGCAGATGGAGAGAAAGAGCTGCATACCCAGCATCATCAGCCAAAAATATCTACTGAGAGGATATTGTTCAGATGGCTATAACCTTAGGAAGGGAAAGGAATAGAGTCAGGAGGAAGGTGAGAAGGAACAGGTGAAAACACAGGGCCCCTCAAGTTCTTCAGGAAGCTGATGCTTATTCATTCAGTCACCCATTCTACAAATACTTATTGACTACCTATTATGTGCCATGCACTGAACTAGGCACTGAGGATACAATGATGGAAAAAAAACCAAACCAGACATGATCCCTGCCCCTATGGATCTCACAGACAAGCAGAAAGTGAAAGAGATCAGAGACAGCCTGGGGATAGGGGGCAGTTGTAGGAAAAGAGAAACAAAGAGGACATTTTTGGAATGCCTATACTCCTCTTAGTTAATCCCTGCAAACACTGAGAAAGATGTTATTATCATCACTGTCTTCATTTTAGGGAAGGAGATCGGGGCTCAGAAAGTTTAGGAATTGCCCCAAATTGTTTGCTAAGTAGCAAACAAACAGAGAAAGAATTCTAACCTAGGTTAGTCCGACTCCATTACTTAAGAGATTGGTGGTTGGATGAATGTCATATATTCATTTCTTGGTTTGTCACAAGTAAGGGTCTATCCTGGTCTGGCTTCCCTCTGAATCCCAGAACAAACATAAGCCACTCAAGCATTCTTGGGAATAAACACTCATTTTAATACTAACTACAGTCAAATATTATAAAGAGGGTAAATCTGCCACTCTATATTAAAAAAACACAGAAATCAAAGTCATACTGAAATGACATTAGAAATATTTGGGTTATGCTTTCGCAAACTTAATATCAGATTGCATTTTATGGCCACAGCCTTGGAGTTGGCAAATGGCTACTAAGAATCTGTACTACTCACAGTCCAGGATTTGGATCTTTGAAATTTTTTTTCCCCGACTGCAAAGTAATGGAACAAATTTTAATAATCTAATCAAATCAGACATATCAATGATAATAGCTAAGACTGGCATATTAAATTCTAGCCACTGTTCTAAGTGCTTTACATTTATAATATTTGTAATATAATATCACCTCATTGAATCCTCCCAACATCCCTCGGAAATAGTTCTTATTAGCATCCTTCCCATCTTAGAGATGAAGAAATTCTGGCTCAAAGAGGTTGACTAACTTCCTCCAGACCACACGTTTGACAAATGACAGAGCTAGGATTTGAACCTAACCAATTTTTACACCAGAGGTTAGTGAATGTTCTTCCACCTTCCTCCTGTGGAAAGAGAAAGACCTCTGCCTTTGATCTGATTACGCTAACCAGGAATTAAAGAGTATTTATAGAAGACAGTTCTGGGAACTTGGTTAAAAGTAAAAGATCAATTCCTCTCTGGTCCTGTCATTCACATCTTCAGATTTGAACACCTCAGTGGGAATTGAGACCAAATCTGGTCAGGTTTTGGCTCTATCCTGCACCACACTGCTCCAGAATCTCCAGGGTGGGGTCCTGGGAAGTGTGGAGAGACATCTGGTACCCCAAGTGACTTTTCTCTTCAGGGAAGTTTGGAAAACAAGATGCTAAGCTAATTGGATTTCATGGCTGGTATGGTTTGATGGGCTATTTGTTGTCCTTCTTAAAATATTTATGTTTTAAAGGGGCCTGGACTGCCTAAACCCAAAGGTTATTACTGTTAACGAGAATAACATAGGGTGAAGAGGAAGCATTTATTGAGAGTCTTTCTAGTGCCTGGAAACAGCTAAATGTCACATATTCCACCTCATCCTCCTCTCACTAGCTGTGTGACCATGGGCAGGCGAGTTACTTAAGTTCTCTATGGCTCAGTTTACTTGTCTATAGTACAGGGTAAAAATAGTACCTATTTTGGTTGCTGTGAACGTTACATAAGTTTGGTACAGCTCCTGGAACGTAGTAAACACTCAACACATATTATTTCCAATGGACCCTAGGAGAACTACATTATTGTTCCTATTTTACAGATCTGGAAAGTAGATTTGTGTGGGTCAAATTCACTGCCAAGGTGTATTTTATAGGTAATTTGCAAGTGATGCAAGTGGATTTGAACCCAGGTGTACAATGACCCTAAAACTTTAGTTCCTTTTTCTGTATCCCACAATCACCCGCTGTAGGTAAGCAGAGAGGAAGCCAACCCTGGTTTAGTTAGATAGGTGGTCAATTCAGGAATCTCTTTGGTCAAAGTGGTTACTGAATTTAATTGTATGATCCATTCCTGTTGGTAGAACAGCCTCTGGGTAGCACATTCCTCAGGCTCTTGGGTGGTTCAGGTTCTTCCTTCATTGTCATGGCTTTGCTCAAGGGAGTTGTGCAGCCTTTACTCTTTTCTTGGAGGATTTATAATTCACTATATTCCCTTCCTGGCTGGCCCGGTTCAGGCTGCATAAGGTTTGATGTGCATTTCTAGTTTGATCTCTTATTTATGAGAGGCAGAGTTTTTTGTCCTAGATGCAAATGTTTGATTTACTTCCTGGGCCTGAAATAGGGAGTGAAGGTTTGGCTTCTCTGTATTCACATCTGTGTCCAGGTGCAGAATTTGCATATTTTGTGGACATTTAACTCATCCCCATATTTTGCATCCATGCCAGTGGTTTTGCATACCTGTCAGGCTTAACTACAAAAACTTACATTTATAGAGAGTGCTATGGGCTGAATGTTTGTGTTCCCCCCAAATTCATATGTTGAAGTCCTAACCCCCAATGTGACAGTATTTGGAGATAGGGCCTTGATGGATGTAGTCAAGGCTGAATGAGTGTATAAGGGCAGGGCCGTGATCCGATCAGAATAGTGTTCTTATAAGAAGAGGAAGAGAGATCAGAGGCTTCTCTGGTCACAGAGACACAGCAAGAAGGTGGCAGTCTGCAAGACAGGGAGAGAACCCTCACTAGAACCCAACCATGCTTGCTTCCTGATCTCAGACTTTCAGCCTCCAGAACTGTAAGAAACAAACTTCTGTTGTTTAAGCCACTCAGTCTATGGTAGTTTGTTTTGGCAGCCTGAGCTAAGATGGAGAGCTATGCCACTCTTTGGCCAGATAAGCCAATCCACACTTATAGATCCATTCAGACTTTGCAAAGGTAGGCGTGACTTTTGCAAAGCAGAAGAAATAAAGCAATAGATGACCCAAGGTGGTGTGACATATTTGGGTTTGGGGAGTTTGAAAAGATAACTTTGAAGCAAAGAAAATCAGGGGAACTTGTATCTCCTCATCTGTCCTGGTATGCCCATCATATTTCAAGTGAGAGGTCTTCAATTTGTTTTACATTAGTCCTCTTTAAAACTGTGCACTTTAAAATGGTTAAAATGGTGAATTTTGTGTTATGTGAATTTTACCTCAAAAAAATTTTCAAAGTATATTGACATATCACATCAAAGTAGGAGTATGGATAAATAAAATATGATTTTTATAGAATAACATACAGCAGTGGTGATACATGGATGAGATCAGTATGTATAAATATGAATAGACCTTCAAAAATAATTTCAAGGAAAAATGGATGTTGTGGAAAGGTACGTTAAGTAGATAAAAATACATGAAACAATATTATATGTTGTTTATGGATATTTATGCAGATCTAGAATAAAAACAAGGATTAGAAGATGCTCAGCTGTAAAGATAGCAGTTGTCTGGAAAGGGAGGATGGAAGTGGAAATAGGTTAAAAGGGAGATTTTAATGGTATTGGGTGATTTAAAAAATTTAAATACAATCTGGCTCAAATATAATTAAATACTCACTCTTACTAATTGTAGCTGGCGAGTACATATGTGTTGGTTATATTACTCTTTATACTTTCCCATGCATTTAATCGTCTGATCAAAACCAGTGCTTGAATATGCACAGAATACTTCTGGAACACTCACAAGAAATTGGTCCCAGTGCTTGTTTTGGGGAGAGGAACCAGTAGACTTGGAAAGGTGGTTGGAAGCAGGAAGGACACTCATTTCAGCTATGTGAACTTGGGGAAGTCACTTAAAGTCTCTGTTCTCCCACTTCGTCTGTTAAAAGATGGCAATAACAGAGCCTACCTATAGGGGTGTAGTAAGGATTAAATGAATCGATGCACGAAAAGTGCTCAGAACAGTTCTGTACATAATTTTTGCTTAATAATTATTAACTGCTATTTGTTTACTAATGTTGCACATAGTACACCGTTTTATACTGTTTGATTTTTAAAAAACCATCTGCTTGAGGTATTTTTAGAAGACTATTTAAAAGAACCGTTCATAAAAACTCTTCCAACTTTCAAGTGTGTTTGAAAATTTTCATAAGGTGGAAAAAACTCACATTGCAAGTGTATTCAATGACCTTATAAAAACTTTTCTCATCTTTTACATATATTTTATAGCTATACACAAAGAACTTATGTATATGTGTGTACACACACACACACGTTTATGTGTTTGATGTATATAGTACTTGCCCAAGAAATGTAAATTTTCGAGTATAAATTGGCCATTCCATATCATGTGAAGAATGGAAGAGAGTTGGCTTGTGTTCCATGCTCTAGAACCTGTAACTTTTTAGACGGGGACTCAGGAAAAGGCTTCAGTAAGAGGTTCATTTGGCAGTAGCATGGAGTAGAGTAGAGGTCTTAAGCTGGAAACTAGGAGGCTGAAGTAGCTCACAGATGTGTGCTTTGTTTGACCTGCATGTTGCTTTAAAATTTTTTGATTGATTAAAAAAAAGTTCCTAAATGCTGTTGGACCTTGGGGCAATTTACTTTACTTCTATGAGTCTCAATTTTCTTATCTGTAAAATGGGGGTTAAATGCCTGCAAATTTGTTATGAACACTAAATGAGATCACATACACAAAGCACACAGCATAAAACACGGCACATCCTATGTGTTTAGGAAATGGTAGCATCTATCAATGAGCATAGTGAATGTGCTAGTGAATGTGAGTTTTCTACCACAGAGTGTGTCAGAGACTTTTACTTGGCTGATTCACAGTGAATCACTTTCTCATTTGATCAGTTGAGAAGTGTTGCTGGTGGCTTATCCAATCCACCTAATAGTGAAGTACCAGCCCAGAACGCCCACCCACTAGCTGCCATTACAGCTTGATGTTCTCCAAATGTCCTTTGGAGAAGCTGCTCCTTCTTTGAGCGACAGTCCAGAAACTGTGATGAATCATTTTGGGGAACGTTGGCTTGCCCACCACTCACTGCCTTGGCCCATACGTGCCCTCCAAGGCTTGAATACCTTTGGATTTCAGAGAGTATTTTCAAGAACAGTAGGAGGCTCATGGCTGAACTTCTTTGCGAGTGGGAAGGACAGCCTTAAGTGGAATGTCAGAAGGAATGCACAGTGTACCAAAGTCCTCCCTGTGGGAACTCTCACTGGAATGCACCAGCGTGGTGATGATCTCTTCACATCTTGTACTCCAATGTAAGGGCCTTGAGGTTAGAATCCATAGGTTACTCATCTTTTTATACCTAATTCTAGCACAGTTCCTGATGCAGGAGCAGGGTTCAGTAAAAATTAGCTGAATGCATTTATGAATAATTATTTTTGATTTAAAAAATCTTTTTATAGAAAATTTCAAACATACACAAAATAGAGCAACTGTATGATGAACTTCCAGGTACTAATCATCTGGCTCCAACAATTATTAACTTTAGCCGCTCTTGTTTGAGCTATTCTCCCTGATTTATTTTTTCCATAATAGTTGAAAGCAAACAAGATATAACCACCTTTAAATACTTCAGTACGCATCCATAACAGATAAGGACTCTTTAAAATGCAGAACTACAATATCATCATTATACTCAACAAGTTCAATAATTTCTTATAGGTTATGTACTATTTAGTCTATATTCAATATTCTTCATTTGTCTTAAAATGTCTTTTTATAGTTTTTTTTTGGATCAGGATCCAACCTATCCTTACATTTTAACTATAACAGTGGTATATAATAATACAGCTGTAATAGTTAATCCTTTCTTTTTTTGTTCATGCTATTTATTTGTGGGGGGAAAAACAGAGTCATTCATCTGATAGAATTTCTCATATTCTGGATTTGGCTGATTGTAACGTTGTGGCTCTTTGACATCTTTCTCTATTCCCTTTATTTCCTATAAACTAGTAGTTAGATCTAAAAGCCTTATTTTTTTGTTTAGTTTTTGGGAAAAATACCTCTTGGGTGATAACTATGCACTTCCTATTGTATACATCTGGAGATACTGGTCGCCCCACTTTTTGTGGTTGAAAAATAGTGATTTTCAAATTAGATAATTTTTCTGTATTTATCAACTGCAGTTCTCCTATAAGAAACTATTTGGTGACTCTGAAATGTAGCCTATTTACAAAAAGCAAGATAGATGCTTGCTTTCTTTTCCTTTAATTATCAACTTAGAGTAATGAGCTGGTGTCCTACCAACTGCCAAAGGTGACTAGTTACTGTTTAGGTTTAATATAATTAAGACCTTATGAATTTTTTTAATAGGAGTTGTCTTTCAATTTTTATGCTCAAATTATCTTACCTTTTGCCAGCGGAAGCCCTTTCAGATTAACTTTTGTGTCATTTGACATAAACACTTATTTTTCATAGCTTCTGTGCTTTCAGACACATGAAAAATGTCCCAAGATCCTCTTGTTTATTTCCCATCTTAATCCTGGAGTTAATCATTTCTCCAAGTAGCCCTATTTCTTTTCCATAGAAAGTGGAATTTAGAGACCACAATCTGGGTCTAGGGTGCTAATAGTTAACTGACAATGCCTTTTTAGTATTCAGAACTAGGAGGTATGTTTTTTTTTTAGAAAAAATTCCTGAATTCATATTATATTCTCAATTTAAATAAAAATTATTGTTTTTTAAAAAATTAACTGTTTTGATTTCATATTTGTATCTATTCTTTCATGCTGAAAATATAGATACAAAATGACATTAGCATTATATATGTATTTAATATATTATATTTACATGTATATATGCATAATTTCAACATAAAAGTGACAATAGTATTATTAACACTAGGACTACTGGAAACAGTTTAAGTTTGTTTCTAGGATATATGTCATTTGGAATGTAAGTCAAAATATTCTGTGTCAAAGTGACTTAAAATAATTCTCTGTGTGGTTATGCCAACAACTTGGTGTACAGTGAGGTTCCTTTGTTTCAGTTTGCATTTTTTTCAGCCAATTCTCTTATGCTAACTGGGTATCCTACAATTCAATTCAATTCTGGCTCTAACTACCTAGAATTAGCATCAGATCCCACAAGTTAAAGGGTAAGGTCACCAACAAGACTGCCCTTATTTCAGATGCCAGCCACACGTGGGGTTCCCAGAAGACCTGCACTTCTGCTCAGGTGACTACACTTCTAGTGCTTCCCACAACCCGCTCATGTTCAAGAATTCGCTAGAATGATTCACAGAACTCAGGAAAGTGCTATAGTTATGATTACCATTTTAATACAAAGGATATAAATAAACAGCCAGGTGAAGAGATATGTAGGGCAGCAAGGTTTGGAAGGGTCCCGAGTGCAGGGGCTTCTGTCCCTGTGCAGTCAGGGCATGTCGACTTCCTGGTATACTGATATGTTCACCAATCGGGAAGCTACCTTGAGCCTCAGTGTTTGGAGTTTTTATGGAGATTTCATTATGTAGGCATGATTGATTAAATTATCGACCGCCCGATTGAATTAGATTTCCAGGCTCCCCTCCCCAGAAGTCTGCTGGCTGAAAGTTCCAACCCTCTCATCACATGGTTGGTTTTTCTGGTGATCAGCTCCCACCCTGAAGCTATCTAGAAGCCCTGCCATAATCCACCTCATTAGCATAACAAAGCCATTCCTGTCACCTAAGAAAGTTCAAGGCTTTCAAAACTCTGTGCCAGGAATCAGGGCCAAAAGAAATAAATCTCCCATACATACATACATTTTCTTCTCTGTCAATTGAAAGGACCTAGGAGAAATGACACCCCAGTAGCAACAAGCACTCCTAGAGTCCACATCCTGGTTTCTAATACCATTCTCCTATCTCCAATAAATACCATTCTCCAATAAAAGGAGCCAGCATTCCTCGAAGAGATGACTGATTCTAAGACTGGAGCAAAAAATGCACAAGATAAACTTGTAGCATCTCATAGTGCCAGAAAGTAAGGAAATGCTCAAAAAAAAAAAAAAAAAAATGAGGACCACCCAAAATGATGGGAAAATATCCAAGGCACACAGGAGTCAACTGAAAGAACTCCCAGTGGCCAAAGCTGGAATAATTAGAGCAAGAAAAGTAGTGTTGGATTTTAGCCCCACGCATAAAATAAATATCCATGAGTTCGTGCTGATATAAATAAATAATTTGATAAATAAATAAATGGGGGAGAACAAACAAACCTATGCAGAAGAATTCCAAACAATTTACGTAGATAGGCCCTCTTCAAGGATGAGGAATGTCAACCCCCACTCCTTAAGTGTGGGGGGCACACAGTGACTTTCTTCCAAAGAGTACAGTATGTAAAGGGAGAAAAAGAAACTTTACAGTGGAGAAACCTGGAAAACACTACTCAGCCACATCATCAAGATGAACATCAACAGTGGTGAGTCAAGTTGATAGTGTGTAGCCTTGATGTGATGATGGCTGTTTACCTCAATGTTCTTCCTCCTATAAACCCATAACCCCATGAGAAAAATGTGAGACAAATCCCAGTTGAAGGACATTCTACAAAATACTTGCCCAGTATTCTTCAAACACTCGAGGTGATCAAAACCAAGTTAAATCTGAGAAACTACTACAGCCAAGAAGGGCTTAAGGAGACATCTAAATGTAATGTGGTGTCCTGGAATAGAAAAAGGAACAATAGGTAAAGATTAAGGGAATTTGAGTAAACTATGGCCTATAATTCATAATAATACATTAATATTGGTTCATTAATTGTGATCAATGCACCGTATTAATGTAAGATGTTGGTAATAGGGGGACCTGGGTGTGGGGTATTCAGGGACTCTGTTCTATCTGCACAATTTTTCTGTAAATCCTAAACTATTCTAAAATGAAAAGCTTATTTTTTTTTAAATGTACCCAGCTATTTCCATGCCTCCTCTTCTTTGCAATGTCCCAGACTAAAGGAAAGGAGGAAAATGATTCATTCTAGCACAGTACAGTTCCCATTCAGTATGCTACTCAAGTATAAATTGGATTATCTAACGGTTAAAGCTAAGGTGTGACTTTATAATAGGCTTAACATCTTCAGGTGGTATTTACATTTTTAAAGAGGATCTTATTTACTCAAATCTCAAAATATAATACCCAGGAGATATTTCTGAGGAGAGCCTTTTTTGAGGCTCTGTATCTGTGACTTCCCTAAGCAATCCACACAAAGGAGAACAACACAAAAATAGATTCACAAACTTCCCAACAGACTTCTGAAGTCTGCATAGACAAAGTTGATGGCTTTTGTCCTACATGTTTAATTAAAATTACAGAAGTCCAAACAAGTAGAGACAAAGCATGGTGCAATGGAAAGATCCTGACCATCAATATCAGATAGACTTGAACTCTAATTATGACTTCAGCACTTATGACTTTTAGATTTAGGCAATGCTACTTAACTGCTCTCGTCTCCAAGTTCCTTACTTTAAATAGGGATAGTTAGGCCAGGCTTGGTGACTCATGTCTGTAATCCCAGTGCTTTGGGAGGCGGAAGCAGGAGGATTGCTTGAGGCCAGGAGTTCAAGACCAGCCTGGACAATATAGTGAGACCCTGTCTCTATAAAAAAACAGAAAAAGATAGGGGTAATTAAGGACATATTGTGGCGCCTAAGTGATATAATACATACAAAATGCCAAGTATGGTGCCTAGCACACAGGAGATTTTTTAAAAAGATAGCTATTAATGAGGTATTACCATCAATATCATCATCATCATCTTCAATGGATCCTTCATTTTCAAACTGAGTAACCTGGAAGACATTACTCAACATCCCTCAGCTTCAGTTTGCTCATGTAAAATGGAAATAAAAACTCATGTTCCATATAGATTTGCTATGAAGATTAAATGAAATAATACCTTTACTGTGTGTTTTCTCTTGTGCTCGGACATATCTGTTTGTGTCGATCTATCTCTTATCTATCTACCTATCTATCAACAATATTTACCTGTCATCAATATCTACCTATCTAATCTTCCTATCTATCCATCTATCTATTTTTATCACTTAAACAAACAGAGTCCAAGTTCCCCTATACCTGGTTAACAAAACAGAGCTAGAGAATTTCCTGTATTAAAACTTGTTTTTAACTGTGGAAAGGAATGAGTTTTGAAAAAGCTCAAAGGCCTTCTTTGATATTCATGTGTTCCAGATAAAATTCTCAAATAATGCATATAAATGAAGGAAGCTTTAACCTGCAATAATTAAAGAAAAGCTATTAGTTTTGAATGATACCAAAATTGTGGGTTTATTACATTCCCAGTGTCTTGAATTTAGAGTATAAAATAAAGCCAAGGCCAAGGAGGCTGTCTGTACTTAAAGGTTGCCTCTAATTAATAGTTTTCTGAATTAAAAAATTGATGTCTTCTTACTGATAGCACTGAGGCCAGCTGAGAAATCATTAGTAATTCTGGTTGCTTTAGAGCCTGGAGCCAGAAATCTTTCTTTTATTTTTCAATACAGCTGCCAATATTGCAGATTCCTTGCAAGCAGTTTGGCAATAAATATTCAAAACTTTATGGTCACACTGAGATAAGCAACACAGTGGTTAAATATCCTTTGTTATTCTGGTCATCTCACTTTCTATTGGCACCTGCCTAAGGCCACACAGAACCCCATTTTCTTCACATATTCCAGCCAGTAAACAGGCAAACATAGTGGTCAAATTGCCTGGTGGCGTCCAACTCTGTGATCTTTTGGATTAATTGGGAATCTAACATGGAAAATGAAGGGAAGGGAAGGGGAGGACCTTCGGTGGGGGGTGGGGGCGGGGACCAGGACTGAACCCTGAGCAACGCCAACTTTTGGAGTCAAGTAGAGGAGGAAGAGCAGCAGTCAGATGCAAAGGCACGGTCAGGGAGGCAGGAGGACGACTGAATAGTTCATCCAAGCTTAGAGCCCGGCGCTTGAAGAAATCCTATGGCAAATGATGTTGAGGGACTGAGCAAAATCAAGTCCAAAAACGTGGTCATTGGGTTTGACAACATGGAGGTCATTGGTAATATTAGTAAGAGAAGTTTCCATAAAGAAGGTTACAGAGTGAATGGGCAATGAGGAAGTGGAGGCAACCCGTGTCTTCCTTTGTGGTTGAAAAATTTCATAATTAAAGAAAAGACAGCATTTTTAAACCTACTATCAAAACTTTACCCACTCCCCCACATTTCCTAGTATCAAAACGTTACTCCCCCCTTTCCTTTAATGGATAACCCTGTCTCTACAAAATGGGGTGAACTCGAGTCCATAGGATCTCATTGCCACCTGCCCTGCCCACCTTTCCGTGGCATGAGGCTACGGCTCTGCCCAAAGTACCCCCTTGATAGCTTTCTCTTTTCAGATGACCTAGTGATCAGGTCCCTTTGCTACTCTCTTTCTGAGATGGCATTTTGGGGTCATCACTATCTACCCTTGTTCCTAGGAGAAACAGGTTCTCAAGACTCATTGCATGGTGGGGCAAGGTCTTCCTTTCCTTCCTTCGATGCCCCTTAAGTGACCATATGATAAGAAAGGACTCAAGTGATTCCTGTGGTCTACAAGGCTCTACGTGACTGCCTTGCCCTGGCCCCTCTGCAAAACTTTCTCATCACTTTCCCCTTGTCACAGTCCTCCAGCCATATTGGCTTCCTTGTGAATCCTCAAGCATGTGAATATCTGCCTCGGGGCCTTGGCACCTGCTCTTCCCTCTGCCTTAGACACTCTTTCCCTGGTAGTCACATGGTTTACCCCTTGATGTCATTTAGAACTCTGCTCCAATGTCACCTTCCCATACTCTCCTAGCTAAAAGGGTTACTGCTGTTCACTCTCTACCCCTTACTCTGCATTATTGTATTTTTCACAGCACTAATCACTCCCTGATTGTATTCTTTGTTTGGTATTTATTTACTGCCTATTTCTGTGCCACTCCTCCTGACACCTGAAAGTGAGCTTCACATATTACTCACTGTTGTGAACAAGGTCCTTGTACAAAGTGGGTCCTCAATGAATAGTTGTTGAATAAGCAAAAGAATACGGCTTATATTTTGCTGATTTTAAAATGATTTTTAAATTTTTTTCCTTATTGTTTTTATTCATAGTTACTAAGTAAAGAACCATGGAGTCCAGGAGTCTCAGAATTGGGGGAGACCTCAAAGAGCATCTATATTATTAGGCGAATCTGTGAAAAAAAATTCCAGAATTAAGCATGCTTAGAAGATGCTGCAAAATATCCTCTTGAGAATTATTATACAGTTCACATTAGCTTAGGGTAGGTGAGAAGTTCTGCCATAAAGAAAGCAGGTAAAAATGGCTTAACCCAGCAATAATCGGACCATTGGCTTAAAAGACATTTTCTGATTATGACATTTTATTTTTATGGAAATTCTCATGGCACTCTATTTTTTAAGAATATATAGAAATACATAAATTTACAATACAGCATAGTGGTGGTGGGGGTCAGTGTGTAGAGTAAAATTAAGAGCACAGGCTCCAAGGCCAGGTCTGCCTTGATTATACACATCCTGGCTCCATAACTTCCAGCTGTGTCAACTTTGGGCAAGTTACATAATCCTTCTGTGACTCAGTTTCCTCATGTGCCAAATGAGGATGATAACAGCAGGACCTACTTCATACCATCGTAATGAGGATTAAATGGATTAATCCATATAAGTACTTAAATGCCTGACTCGTAGTGCTCACTAGCTATTAGCAACTATTACATGCATATGTTTTCCAATAAAAATAAGTGATAGAATAGAATGAAAACAAATTCAAACTCTTTAGATCCTGGAAACATTAAAAAGCAATGAAGCTTCAACCTCATTGCAGTGAACAAGGAATTCTGATCTCCTTTCCAGGAACTGTTCTTGGGCAGTTTGGAAAACACTTAACGATTCCACATGACCTCTTGATTTATTTCTTCCTGCGAAGCTGCAGTAAAACTTAAAAATAGATGCAACATAATAACTGAGTCCTGGTGGTGTAGATACGCAATCGTCTTTCGAGATACTCTGTTTCCCTCTTTCTCTGCTTCTGTTTGTCTCCGGCCTCTGTCTCTCTTTGTCTTTATTTCTGTCTCTTGTCTGTCTGTCTTCATCTCTGCTTCTGACTTTGTTTGCTTTTCTTTCTTTGTTTCTCTCTCTCTCTCTGTCTCATACACACATAAAAACAAGACACACGTGTGTGTGTCTATATAAGTATTTTCCCAGACATAACTCTGCTTCTTTTTATACCGACTCTTATCTCCCTTTATTATGAGGGGTAGGATTTGATCACACACACACACACACACATGCACACACACACACACCCCTATTGTCCTCTCATGAGCCTCCTTTGAATTGGGCCAAGTGGAAGATGAAGGCCCATCTCTGTAAATCAGCACTGTAAGCGTGCTAGTTTACATTCCATTTTGGAAGTCTTTTTTCCCCCCTTAAAAACCTATTTAAAATTATCCATTCATGTTTCACTTTTTGTCTCTTTTTACAACTCAGCCCCACCCCAGGTTAGTCACCTTTCCTCTCTGGTTTTCAATTATCTTTGGTGCTTTTATTCCCATCCACAACGTTAGTTGCTACCTAGCAATTTGAATCAGAGTGTTTAGCCTCTGAGGTTTGTGACAGAATAGCATCCCTGATAATAAGTGTTGGTTGACAGGCCCCATCTTCTGTCTACATTCTTTAATAGTGGGAAGAATGAAATATAAACAGGAAGCCAAATCCTAGTATCTCCTTTCAGGTAATTCTGCTATTAATTTCACTGAGAGCAGAAGACCTGTGGTCTTCATTAGAGGCGAGGACATTTGATGCCAGTATTTTTTATCAAATTTGTCCAGAGTAGATTGGAAGCTGATTTTCAAGACATCAAACCAATATCTACAGGAATGTGTCACAGTTGAGTTTGTTGTTGTGGGTTGAAAAAAATAGCCTAACAACTTTTTGACCTATACAATCTGTCTTTGGAAAGTGGTTTGCACACGTGTGACATATTTAGACTGCCTTGTAAAGACGCAATTTTTATTTGACAGTTTTAATATTTTGAACGCTCTGTGTTGACGTTTTTATGAGATAGGTTGTTTTTGTTGGCAGTGGGAGTTTGCAAACTAATGAAGAAAATACGAAAGGAAATTAGCTTGAAGCTGCTGAGTATTTTCGACCAGAAGGTAAAAGAAGGAGGTTCCGGAGTCTAGAAATAATTACCTTCACTGCTACAGTCCTCCATTAGCTCTGGCAAAAGACCCAGGGTCTGACAGTTAAATTAGAGCTTACAACCCAGTGAAAAATTAGCAGCAGAAAGCTTGAATTCTGGTAACATCAGAATGTCATTTGCTGTGGAACTTGACAACTTTGTTCCATTCATAAGATTCACTGGGGAATAAGACCACTTAGAATATGTAGAAAACAAATTCATCTGTGGCAGGCAGTGTTTACAAAGCAATGGCTCAACCAGTTTGCCATTAAAGCAGAAACTTGCTCAATTGAATTTTTCGTTTGTTATGCAGCCTCAGATGATGACTAGAGTGTGGGCTTTGAAGTCAGGGAGACTTGAATGTAAAGCCCAGCTCCAACACATATTGGCTGTGTGCCCTCGGGCTAGCGACTTAACCTTTCTGAACCTTAGTCTCCTCACCTTCAAAATGTAGATATTAATATGGCCC
The DNA here is from genome assembly GCA_023783475.1 of Daubentonia madagascariensis. Classification (NCBI taxonomy): domain Eukaryota; kingdom Metazoa; phylum Chordata; class Mammalia; order Primates; family Daubentoniidae; genus Daubentonia; species Daubentonia madagascariensis. Next base: position 8,546,113 of record JAKFHU010002332.1, on the reverse strand, counting down.
ACCTAAATAAAGTCATTGAGGAGAAAATAAGATAATGCATGTCCTGTGCATACATAGCATGGTGCCTGGCACATCATAAATGATGACAGTAGTGGTTGTTCTTAGGATCGTTCAAGTGAATGGTAGAGGAAAGGATTAATTGTGGTGGAGATATTTGGAGGCTTCTTGGAAGAGGTGGAAGTTGAGCTTCATCTTGAACTGAGAGTAAGGGATGGGCATGTGCATCTTGGTTGAAGGAAAAATGGCAACCTAGGAAGAGGACAATGCTTGAGGGAAGATCTGAGATGGGGGAGTTTATGGCTTATTCCATGAGCGAGAGAAGGACAGAAAACAAGGAATGGCCTTGAGCTATTACGATTTCAGGACTGCTTTTCTGTGTGACTCTTCTGGCACAGGGTGTAACCTTCCTGGGTGGCCAGGTGACTTGCTTAAAATTAGGTTTTCTAGTCCAGTTATTAAACACCCAGACCACAGGGAGCCCCGTATGAGCCAGGAGGAGAAACTTGCCTTTTTCTTAAAAGCCTCTTTTTGACTTGTTGCCAAGCTGCTTTGTAGCTAAAGAAAATCCAATACATTATAAAAGCACCTGGTGATGGGATACAAAAAAAAGGTACGTGAATTGGCACAGAAACTTCCTTGCACGAGGTGGTCCCTGCTCACCTGTCCAGCCTCATCTCCCACCTGATCCTGACTTATTGGTAACACTGAGCTGTGTGCCTGGCAGCCCACACTCTATCACACACACACACACGTGCACACACATGCACAGGATGCACAGGTGTGAACACACATGCACGAACCATCATGTGTATATACTTCATGTTGTCCCTCACCTCTGTTTTGTTCCCGCAGCCCAGAGCACTCTTCCTAGTTTTTATCACCTGATTCACTCCCATTCCTTGAGATTCAACTTGGGAAGTACTCCCTCTCCCAGGACCGGACTAAGCACCCCCCATATGAGCCCCCTTAGCATCCTGAGAAAGCTTCTAGCTCAGCACTTCCATATAGCCTTGAAATAATTTGCATAGGTGCTGTCTGCTCATCAGAATGAATTTTATCTCTACCTCTTGCTTAAACCATTTGGGGTTCTGTCCCTCAAAAGCAAGAGTTGTTATGTAATTCCCCCAAACACTGTGAATTAGGTGAATTTTTATCTGGTTTATATTTCAAACGAGGAAATGGAGGCTCAGAACAGTTGAGTGAACTGCTCAAGGTCATACAGTGAAGTACTGATAGAATCAAACTTTGAACCCACATCTCCAGACTTCTACCTTGGGACTTTTCTACTTTGCCCATATTGTAAATTGCAAAAATATACACAATCCCCATGAAATTAACTGGTGACGCTATTACTGTCACCCAGGTGTGCTTCGTATTCTGGTACAGGTTGCCTCGGAAACTCCCACTTGCTGATGACTGGCCCTCAGCCAGACTATAATATGCCAATAACCAGGTTTATAAGTTGGGAAGTTTTCAGCTGCAATTAATAATAAAATCTAACTTAAAATAGTTTAAACATTAGGGTGATATGTAATATCTCGTAAAGTAAGTTTTATCTCAAGACATTTCCAAGAACTGAGGGCTTCTCATATTTCCCTCTTTGCCACACTCCTCAGGTGACTTTTATCCTCGTCATGGTTACGTGGTGGTTGCTGAAGTTCCGGGCCTCACATCTTCACACAAAAACAGCCAAGTGTGGAAAGAGGGATGATCCCTGTCTGTATCCTTTTTAAAGATAGAAGTGAAAAACAAAACCCACGTGAATCTGTGGGTTGGACTTTTCCACTGGTTTGACCTTAGCCCCCAGCTTCTGGGAGATCACCTCTAAGCCCTTAAAATTTCCTGTCTGATAGGAGTGTTTTTGTTTACCTGGGGGCCTTGGGCCATGCCAGATAGTCTATGCGAACAATGTGATCTTTGGTGGAGGTGTTGGGCCATGTTTTGTCAGCTCAACTTCTGGAAGGGCTGGAAACCAAGCTCAGCCATGGGGATGGTCAGCTACGTGTACGTCACTGAGCCCCAGTAAAAACTCTGAACAGCAGCGCTGAGGTGAGCATCCCAGGTTGGCAATACTCCACGCATATCATTGCATATCATTGCTGGGAGAAGTAAGCATGATCCTCGGGACTCTGCCTAGACAGGACAACTATAAATGCCACACTTGGTGTCTCCTGATATCTGCCCTATGTACCTCTGTGTCCTTTCGCTATAATAAAGCATAATCGTAACAACTTTGCTGAATTCTGTGAGTGCCTCTAGTGAATTATGGAACCTGAGAGTGGTCTTGGAGACCCCTGGACTTGCAGTTGGTGTCAGAAATGAGGATGGTCTTATAGACACTTAAACTTTGCAGTGTCTCTCTCCTCACATCTTACTGGCCAGAGGTGCATTCCGTGCGGACTTTGCAGCCAAGCACAGGCAAGTGGAATTGCCATGGCTGGCTTGAACTGATAAAGAGTTACCTCTGATTACATAAGATAAGGTGAACGTAAAAAAAAAAAAAACCCAAACAAACAGAAAACGAGTTGGCTCTGGGCAAGCGAAGGGGCCTTGTCTTTCCTGGAACACATGGCCCTTGATTCTGGATACTTCTGTTAGGAAGAAAAGAAGGGTACAGTCAGAGCTTTTGGGGAAGCTATCAACTGTGTCTATCACAAATTGTAGCTTTTTGTTGCTCCCCAGTAGAAGCAAAAACAATACCACAAAGGGGCTTTTTACCCCTTGTTTTTTCTATTTCTCCTTGAATCCATCTAAGCTTCCCATGGGTGAAGAAACAGGGCAATTTTCATTCCAGAGAGCAACACTGACAAGCTAGTCAATGTTCTTATCCACTGGGGTCCAAAAGGCTTTGAGAAAGGGCCTGATCTGACCTTCTTTCATGACTGCTATTTGTGTAAAAGAAGGTCAAACAAACAAACAAACAAAAACAACAACCTAACAAAGTAGAAACCACGAAGGTCTTCCTTAGGGCCTCTTTCCAGCCACCAGCCACCTCTCAACGATTTAGGTCTGAGGTCCCAACAAGCTTGCTTGGGCTCACACATTATTTCTAGAAATACAAATGCCCAATAAAAGTAATAAATTTTATAATAATCATGTTAATGTATTGAGTGTTATTATATGCTAGGTCTTATGCAAAGGCTATGTATTCATGATCTCATTTAATCCTCAAACAATCATGTGAGATAGGTTTTGTGAATAATTCTTTATGTATAGATGAGGAAACTGAGGCTCAGAGAGGTGAAGTAACTTGCCCAGAATCACACAGCCAGTAAGTGCTATAGTCAGACCTAGAAGCTTCTCAATCAGGGTCTAGAGCCATTGAGCTATACTTCCATGTAAGAGCATACAGGCTGGGGGAAGGAATTTATCCTAGAAGCAATGGGAAGCCACTGAAGGGTTTTGAGCAGGTAATGACATGATCATTCTGAAAAAGCGTTTGGGTAAGGTTAGAGGGTTTCCAGCTATACCCCAAGCAGGTTTGTCCAGATTACTACAGGAGTTTGAGAGCCACCTTGGATGCACCCTTGCCTTAACCAAAGAGGCATCCCTTTAATCTGTTTTACATCTAGGATTACATGCAATATTTCATCTGAGTGAATGAAACATTTCACCGTTTTTAGAAGAGAAAAATTAGAAATCTATTAATCTAGATCAGGATTGGAAAACTACAGTCTGTGGGCCAAACACGGGCAGCTGCGTTTTTGTAAATACGGTTTTGTTGGAACACAGTTATGCCCGTTCATTTACACATTGTCTATGGTTGCTTTTGCTGTAAATAGCAAAGCCTGAAATATTTACTATCTGGCCCTTCCCCAAAAAAGTTTGCAATCTCTGATCTAGATTAGGGTTTCTGTCTCTTCATTATTGACATTTTGGGCCAGATAATTCTTTGTTGTCAGAGTCTGATCTGTGTGTCGTAGGATGTTTAGCAGCATCCCTGGCTTCTACCCACTAGGTGCCAGTAGCATCCTCCTACACTTGTGTCAGCCAATTCCTCTTGTTGAGAGCCACTGATCTAGGTATATTTGTATTCTTTCCAGATCTGATGTTCTAGACATTTATGATTTTTTATACTCATTTTAATGAAAGTGGTCAATGGGTTTTGAATACCGTGTTTATAGTATTTATTCATCAGTTTTTGTTCCCCTACTGTGTGCCATTGTGGCATCATCTTTTCTGTGGATAGATCTGTTTTGCTTTTCAGATAACTCCAAACATATCATTTCATTAATGTGTTTTAAAAATAACTCTCCTCTCATTTCTGTAAGTATATGCTCATTGCAGAACATGTTTTGGGCCTCATTTAGAGTGGTAGATAGTGACAGGGAACATGGGAAAGAGGCGGAGGCTGGGTGTTGAGGTTCCAGCTCGGTTACTTTCCAGTCTGGCATTCATTGCACAAGCCAATTAAATTTCTCTGAATTTCAATTTTCTCATCTCTGAAATGGGGACAGTAATAGCCCAGTGAGTGGTTGGGAGAATCAAATGAGATGATATAATGGAAACAGTAGAAATATAAAACCTTATATGGATATAATTTTTATATGTATTTCCAAAGTGTTCAGCAACACTTGAGCAAAAGCATCATCCTGGTACAAGTTTGAATTCATGCACAGAATAAGAGAGATACTTCTATGAAACACTAAAGTTTTGAGAAAGTTTATGAAACAAATGACAAAATTTTCTCAAGTCTCTTTTGCTGGTAAAGAAATACCACTACAGGGGTGTGGAGAAAAAGAAAGCTGAAAATATGCTACATTTTATGATTTGGTGATTATACACCCTTGGGAGCTGGAATATTACTGTGGGGTTAGACAAGAACATGATGCTTGATTATGATATTTCCAGGGCTGTCGTGTCAGTACAATAATTAAGGGAAAAGAGCAAGTTGAGACTGTGAAGCTTTCCATTTTCATAATTTCTCCTGCTTTTGTAAATTCTAAGAATTTAGAGATCCTTTGTACCTGTACCATTATCAAGTACTGAAATCCTTGTCTCGAAATTTATTTCATTGTACTAATAGCTATAGAGTTGTCTACAGTTTAGACATTTCCTTGCGGCCAAAAGATTACACAATGGTGTAATCAAGGAGACATGTAAGCTTTTTAACAATTTTCTAATAAGAGTTTTTACAATTACATTTTGTGACTCTATGTGAGTGGAACTTTTTCTTGTATGTGTATGTACGCATGTGCACACCTGGAAGTGTGAAGGATGTTACATGAGAAAAACTGCCCAAGGAAAAGGTGAAAGGTCTCCATCCAAATGCTGAAACCCTTGAAAACCTTTCTAACCAGTGTATGTATCCTGGGCTGGATACAAAATACAAATACACGTACAAAATGTCGGGGTTGCATTCTGCTTCTTACAATAACCTGCTTTGTGCCCTTGTGAGAGTCACCCCCCTCTGGCCCTCAGTTTTCCCACCTGTAAAATGAGCACATTGGATGGATGTTCCTACTCTTCGTCTCTACTTAGTCCTTCCTTCTCCTCTGACCTCCAGCTCCACTTGAGTTTCCAATTCAATATTTTTAACTCCAAACACCTTTTCTTTTGCCTTTCCCATCACCTCCTGCTGATTTTACTTTTAATGACATCACCACTGTTATAGGATGGTTTTCCAAAAAATGTAAAAGCATGACTCCCGTACTGATATAAAGTAAACACATGTATACCAGGTTGAATAGTGGTCCCCCCAAAATTTTAGTCCACCTGAAACCTGTGAATATGACTTTATTGGGAGATAGGGTCATTGCAGGTGTGACCAAATTAAGATGAGATCTTGCTGAGTTAGGGTGGGCCCTAAATCCAATGCATTGTGTCCTTATAAGAAGAGGGAAATTTGGAGACAGACTCATACGGAGAACGCCATATGAAAGTGGAGGCAGAGATTAGAGTGATGTGTCTACAAGGCAAAGATTGCAGGCAACCATAAGAAACTAGGAAGAGGCAAGAAAGGATCCTCCTGTAGACCCTGTAGATGCCTTGATTTCAGGTTTTTATCCTGTAGACCCTGTAGATACCTTGATTTCAGGCTTTTATCCTCCAGAACTGTGACAGAATGAATTCCTGTTGTCTCAAACCACCTAGTTTTTAGTAATTTGTTACAGCGGCCTAAGCAAACTAATATACACATTAAAGATTTTACTTAACACATTAGTTAAATGAGGAAATCAGGCAATAAACAGCTCAAAGGAGATATCAAAGAAGCACAAATTTATAAGAAGTAAAGGATGATTGAAATAAACGTGCAAATGGACACACAACTGGCTTTTTCATGGTGCTGGGGGAGGATTTTGCCATCAGTTACCTACAACTTACAAAGTTGTAAAATACTTCCCATAAAATCAAATAACTTGGAAGGGGTGATCTTGAAAGCACCTAGTTTTCCACTGGAGCGCACATGTTCCCTTCTCCGGTTTTGGGTCACTCGGGCTTAGAAGCTCAGGGTCATTTTTTTATTCGCCTTCTCTGCAGTGCTTCTTGCCCAACTCTTGCTTATTTTCCCTCTTCTGCCTCACCTAGTTTAGGTTTTCACTGCCTTTTTCTGGATCGTTCCTTGAGTTTCCCAGATCCCAACCTTCCCTTTGAGCCCCAGATCTGACTCCAGATTCTTGTCACTTTGAGGACACAGGGGAGGGTAGTGGGTTGAACTGTGTGCCCCTCCCAATTCATATCTACCCAGAGCTCCAGAATGTGACCTTGTTTGGAAATAGGGCCAAACGATATAATCCAGGATAATCTCCTTGTCTCAATTTCCTTAATTTAATCGTATTCACAAAGTCCCTTTTGCCATTTGAGGTAATATGTTCACATTTTCTGGGGATTAGAACGTGGACATCTTTGGATAGAGGCATTATTCAGCCTATCACTAATATTCTATTGTCTTATTTTTGACATTGGTAGAAAGCTTTTTATCTATCAATCATTTGTGTATTTACCTACTTACCTACACACTTACCCATTTTCTGACCAAGAGTCTTAAATAATGAGGGACCTTTATACCTGCCATAATTATCAAAAAAACCAAAAACAAAACATTAAGCAAAGAGCCTTCAGACAATGAAAAATTTCTTCCTCACTATACAGGAGCAAGACCATTTTAGAAATGACACATGGACTCTGGAATACCTTGTTCAAAAGTAATGTTCTTTTCAGGGGGAAGTATTATTATGTGGAGGTCTCAGGGAGTCTCCAGACCTCACATGATCAATTGCTGCTCACTAAATTTGGTCCAAAATGAGGTTTCTGTTCAAAGATACCAGCTTCATCTCCTAACTCCCACTCAGCTGTTCATTAATACAATTAGCTTGAGATCTTACTATTTGGCTCATTTCTTCTTTCCTGTTCCTGTGGGTAGGTGTTTTTCTCCTTTGGGTTTGCCAAAAGCAGAAAGTTACATTTACAACCACCTGTAAATCAAACAAGAGGAGATTTATTATTTCCTACCAAAGAACACTTGTTCTAGCAGAAGACCGTGCACATCCACTGCAGTTTGTGGAAATCTCTGCACGCAAACAGGTTCCATCTTGCAGTTCTTTTCTTTCCTGTTGAACTGTCCTAACAATTTACATTCAAGACAATGATCTCATCCTGCTATCTGTTGGTGGTGTGATATGGAGATCTCACAGTCTCTTCTTACCTTCAGGGCCATGGTTTCTAGAGTAAGTGAAAGTTTTCTGTTCAATATGGCTTCTGGTCTTCTGGCCACTTATTCACTGATCGGCCTGAGTGTGTTGTATAATTAATCCTTCAAATGATAGCTAGAAGGGAATACGGGGAAGACAGACAGGGCTACGCTTCTCCAAGCTGGGAAAGGTGGAGATTGCAACATTCATTGGTGTCCTGTGTTGGTGAGGGAGGTAGGGAGTTAAGATCATAACCAAGGAACAGAGAGTTCAGGAGGGAACTCACTCCTGTCCTTTGGCATTTGTTGAGATAGTACCTTTTTGGACTGAGAACCAGGACAAACCAGGACAAACCAGGACAAAGGCTAGTTACTAGGAGAAGGAATATTACAGATGCATCATCCTAGGAATTAGTTTAGCAGGTGCTAAGGGTTTGTGGCTTTGTATGTACATGTCAACTAAGCTTTTGAAAAAGGCAATAATTTTGGACAGAAATTTTGACCTTGGCAACCACAAGCTACTACATAACGTGAGGTGGACTTCCAATTGCCCCAGCTGGTCTCAATGACTCATCTTCTCCATCCTGCCTATTGTACAGAAAATGGTCCTCTCTCTTCCTACCTTTCTATTAATACTTCCACACTAGATGGATCTATTTTTCATGTCATCCCCTTGATTGGAAACATTAACTAGCTCCCCATTTCTTGCATCTCTTATTGAATAGGGCCCAGTCTTCTTAAATAGGTACAAGGCTACATTTCTTATCTTATCTCCCACTTTTGCCCTGGGGTTTCAGCTACTGAAGATGACTTTTTTTTTCCTATCTTCATGACTGGTTAAACCCGTATTTTAACTTAGAACTTGATTTCCCATCATTTGCCTAAAAATTGCTACTTCATCTATAAAGGACATTTTAAGTGCTTTCTGCTGCCAAAAGTCTCCCAGGATTTTCTCAACCAGATGAAACCTTTTTCTCCTTGAAACTTTTCTTCCTTAGACATTGTTTCTGAGAGACGTTTCACTCATCATTGTAATATCTTTAAAAAAGTTACAGGTTCACATGTCATAGTCCCCTTAAGGGATTGACTTACTATGAATAACTTTAATTTTATATTGTCAGAATCAGCAATTCCTTGTCCACTTAAAATGGTCCAATTAGCTAGTATGACATATTTTTGTAAAAAAAAATACTGTAGCAGTTCCTAAGCTTTTTTCTCTTTTGGAGAACTTATTTAAACCATGGGCTTTCATTCCCTAATAGGTTAACAAGGCAAAATTCCAGAGAATTTTGCATCATGTTTCAGAATGTCCTTAGAACTGTGAAGCCCATTCATGGACTACCACCCTCATTTGCCCAAGATTAAGGACTTGTTCTTCAGTAAGTTAATTCTCTTGTATCTTATATTACTTGAAGTGAAAGGAACTATATTTGGTATTGCCAATAGAAGACTTCCAGTGGAATTAATATTAAACTTGATTCAATAACTATATTTTTTAATGGGTCTGCTGTCAGAAAGAAAAAGGACTATATGGAGTCTTGAAAAGGTCAGGACATTATAAACACTATTTCACTTGGATGTAAGTGAAATATGCATTTTGGCTCTTTACCGACCATAAACGATTAAATCCACATCACCCAGGGCTTGAACTATCTCCTCTTTATGGTATAAAAATAACTTCCCCAGATCAGTAGTGAACCGTTTACTGCATCGGATCCAATGCACTGATAAAATAATACCCTTCTGGCCTCAATTGGCCGATTTCTTTTTAAATAAGACCAAGGCTATAGCTGCTCAATATCAAATCAACTGTTTGGAGGTTTCTTTGTGGTTGTTTTATAAAGCTGTTAAAACAGCTGTGGGCCAACTAATTAATTAATCGACAGAATTAATTGATCTAATTTGTTCATTATTATTCCAAAGAAAGCAATCCACATGCAAGCAGTCGAGTTTTGGATAATAGCTGTTCTCAGGACTTTGGTGTGTAAAACTGAACTCATTCTCTCCCTCAACTCAGTTTGTGGCTTTTCTCTCTTTCTGCTCCATTGTGTTCTGTTAACTCATCCAGTGTAATTTTCCTTGTCATTCCCATCCCTAACATTGCTACTCATCGCCTCAAACCCAGACAACTGCAATACCTTCCAATTAAGTTTCCACCATCGGGTCTATCCTCCGTGCAAAAAAATTTCTTTTAAAAATTATTACTTTTTGTTTACGTAAATAATGTATAAATACATTCTCCTTATTAAAAGGAAAAACCTTATAGATGTGGCTAAAATCCCTTAGACAACCTTCTTATCCTTATAATTCTATCTCCAGCATCTCCAAAGGCAGAAGTTTGGTAGGTGACCTTTCAGACATCATTCTGTGCATTTGTAAAAATACAAGCTGATGGAAAATATGTAAAGTAGTAGAAAATATGTTGAAATGTGTGTGAGTGTGTGTGTATGTGTAAGTAGTATGATGATTTACGTATTATTTGGCAACATGCTTTTTTAAAAAATATTTTATTGTGATGAAGAACACTTGACATGAAATCTACCCTTTCAACAAATTTTGAAGTGTGCAGTACAGTATTCTGGACTCTATGTACGATGTTGTACAGCAGATCTCTAGAACGTATTCATCTGGCTTAACTAAAACCTTATGCCTGTTATTTACTCCATAGTATAAATTTTCCAAAGCTTATTAGGCCATTTTCCTGTTGATGGACATTTAGGATATTTTAATTATTAAAAGTAATGCAAATTATTTTTGCATCTTTCAAAACACCCTTTGAAGTACATTCCTTCGTAAAACTTTCAGGTGCTTGCACCAGAAAGCCCAAGTGGCATTTGGGGGAAGGTCTCTGATCTGGACCTCATCTTTTGTTGTTGTTTCTCACTGCTTCCCAACACACATCTACCACGCCACATGCCCACCACCAAGCTGGTACTCACATCCCTTACAACTCCTTGTGCTATGGCTCATTCTGCATGAACCTCAATCTTTTCATCGTGATCTGATCTCCACCAGCATCATCACTTGCCCATACACAGTACTACTTGTATTTCAGTCATTTCTAAGTGTTTTATGAGTATCCAATTTTTCCCACAATTCTCTGCTTGTCCCCATTTCACAGATAAAGAAACTAAGGCACATAGGAGTTAAATAATTTGCCTAAGGTCACCTAGCTTGTAAATGGTGCAACCAGGATTGAAATCCAGGATGCCTAGCTCCAGATTAGGTGCTCTTAATCACTCATCTGTACATTTTCTTTTCTAAAAATTGTGTGCAATTTTTAGATACTGAAGTCTTCCTTGATGATCAACCAGAGCTGTACATTTATCCCCTTATTCAAGAAACATTTTTGGCTCCTCCCCCCCACTAGGTGCCATGCTCTGTGCTAGTTTCTGGAAATATATTGGTGAACAAAATGGTATGGTTCATGTCCTCAACTTGTCAAGCTAATAAATATGACCTTCAGGTGTATTGCTATCCACACCCTCAGAAGTACATGATTCATGCTACTGTTTATCTTCTTATGTATGTGTTTTGCATCCTTATATAAACTATATACCCCTTTATGAAAATGGTTGTGTTTTTGCTGTTGGGTATCTCTCTTAAATCTTAGCTCCTAGTTGCTTAATTGGCATTTATGATGACGATGCTTAATAGACATCGGCCTGTGTAGATTTTTAAAGTCTTACCCACAAAAGCATTTGAGATACGGTACCAGGTAATCCTAGAGACTTGCCAATAAGTCTAACTCCCACCTCTATGTCCAGAGAACTACTTGATATACTGGTAAAACTCACTTTTTTGAGGACTTTGATGTCCCCACTGAGGAAACAGGACTTCAGTATCTAAAGATCATTTGAAGGACCTCATCTGAGGCCTCAGGTTATTTCAAAGCAGATGAATGAGTCTTGGGGGCTGAACGGACAAGGCTCCAGGGAGCATCAGGGCTTAAAGAAGTATGCAGGGCCAATCCTGGCTCTCAGACCTGGAGCATCTCATACTAAGGGAGAGAAAGCACAAAACAGTGCCTGTTCATCAGAGGGGCCATGTGTCTGTCCACTTCACCTTCTGTAAGACTGTTTATGTTAAACCCACGCATCTATTGCCCACACTCAATATTTAATACCTTAACATGCCCTAGTGGAAGTAAAAATATTTGTAAGTATCTGTAGGATGCATGACTTGAGAGAGCATTATCCTACCTTGCAACGTACCTGGTGCCAAATACCAGGTGCTGTATTTTTATTCTCTTTCACATAACAGAGATTGAGAAGATAGTAAGAGAGAACCAAGTAGAAATAACAACAATAAAAACATCAACAACAGAAACAACTAAGGACGTAGCAAGAATTGAGCTTGAGGGTTGGAGTTGTATGTTTCACATCATTATGCCAGCAAAGGGCATGAAAAAAGACCATTGGAATGAATTTGTTAAAATTGTGTCATATTCATTTACATACCAGACGATACCTTTGTCAATTTTTTTGGAGGGTACTTTTTGTTCCTTTTGCCTTGATTTAGTTCCAGCATGGGAGTTAAATCCAGCCCATTTACTTGTTCTGAGCAGTTTTAGTGTAATACTCTCCTTTCATAGGCTTGTCTGACATCATTGTTCAGACAAAACAATCTCTGATTCCAACATGTTATATTTGTACAGTGTTGTGAGGATATATACACATCCTTGTAAGGTTTCATTATCTGTACTGATGACAGAACAGAAGATCAGGAAAGGTGGTTGCTTAAGTTAGTGATAGAGTGGATATTAGAATATGGGTCTTCAAACCCTTGCGCAATCATCAGTTTTCTGCCACAATACTTTCCTTCTCTGCATTGGGTCTATCTTTTAAGATTAATATCAACATTAGCCAGAAAGGTCTGGATACTATTCAAAAGCATATGCCACCAGTTCTACATAGGCTAGGCTCTAATAATTCCAAACATCTCTTGGTTCCCCCAAACATTCTGTGGTCTTTTATGCCTCCTCTGCTTTTGCATGTATGGTTCTCTCTTCCCTTCCTACTCAGCCCCATCTGTGTGGTGAGATTCTCCAATTATTCCAGACTCCGTGTAAATGTCACTTCCTCTGGGAAGCCTTCCATGCTCTCATTTGTTACTTCAGCTTTTCCAGATGATTCTTTCCTTTAATAGTCATCTAAAATGTATAGATTTTCTGAGAGAGTAGATTTTAGGGGTTCTCAGCGTGCACACACACACACACACACACACACACAAAAGGTAACAATGTGAGATGATGGGTATATTAATTGACTTGATGTAGTAATAGTAACCTTTTCACTATGTATATGTACATCAAAACATGTTGTATACCTTAAATACATATAATAAAGCATAAATTTAAAAAAAGAAAAATACATAGAGCTCCAATCCTCAATAAAGGCAGGAAATCTACTGTCTTTGCCCTGTTATCTCCAGGGATTCTTGGCAGAACCTAGGGCAGAGAGAACTTACACTCTGCTGCTCGTTCCTTGCTTTGAGTCTCTGCCTTGGACGAATTTCTCACCTCCTGCTTCTTACCTCTTACAAACTGCTCTCTTCTCTACACTCCGCCTCCCCAGACTGACATGATCTTAAAAGTACCGCTGACACAGCCTATCCTGTCTAGCAGATATTTATTTAACTGAAAATTTTTTGCCAATAGCTAAAGATTACACATAAAACAAAATAGGCAATAACTGTAATGGAATATTAGATACCACAATCCCGATAATTCGTCAAGCACTTCCTGGCATTGGGGATTTCTCACTGGCTCTGTCTTTGCTAAGGATTTAGTTTTCTGCATATCCCCCCAAGCTCCTTGGATATCCCCTCTCCTCTTCAGTTGACAGCCTTAAACTCCTAACATTCTTGTGTCTCTTAAGTGCAGAACATTCTAGTTCTCCATTCTACTTACCCCAAACTAATCCCTGGTCTACTTTACCTATCCAAATATTTCATTAAGGTGGCCTGCCGTGAAAAGGGTCCTTTATTTCTGGTCTCTCCCCTTAGCACCACAATGCATCTGGTTTGGTTTGTGGACATTACTGCTTTTTACTAGTAGCATTGCCAATGGGTGAAAAAATCGGATTGGTAGAAGGGAGACAGTGGAGAATACCTTCTCCTTTTATTTACATGCATTTCTTTATGGTTTGCATTTTATTTTTATGAGTGTGTATTGGTTTATTAATCAGTAATACAAATTGTTACAGCAAAAAAGTTTAAAGTGACCTTTAAAAACAAATTATAGCTTTTTTCCCCCAGTTCTTTGGATATGGTCCAATTCTTAAATAGGACTTTCTTTCACAGTGGCCTTATAAAAAGAAGAGGAGCAACATACTGACTCATTCTCCTCCTGTCCAGAGTAAAGCAGGTCTCTTGTTTACGTCCATTTTCCCAGCTACCACATGAGAAGTCAGAGACCAAATCTTAATTATCTTTCTAGTGTAGTGTAGGAAAGACTTGTGCTTCAGTAGGAAATTATGCAATGCCTAAAGCATGCTCTTCCAGATTACTGAATGCTAGCCTTTCATTGTGTCAAGTTATTTGACAGCTCTCTTAAGTTGTCAATAACTGATAACAATGTAAAATAATTCCTGCCTTTAGACGTGCATAAATTCTGTTATAGTTTCCATTCGGTAAAGTGGAGATTCTCCACTGTGGGAGAGGCCAGTTTTGCCTCTAGTTGCATATCTGTTTCAATATTCCTGCCCTATATATGTATCTAGTCTTTGTATTTTCCTTTGAACTGGTGGTAAAGTATTACCAGTTCACTCATTAATAAATCAACTAAATTCCTGAACACATTTTTACTTTATATCTGTATGAGAGTGATGATTTGACCTTTTCTGAAAATTTAAAAATGATCCTTTAACAGTTTCTCCATTGTATAGGGCAATGACTAATGCATTGATGCATGCAATAAATATTTGTTAAATTAATGACTGACTGAACGAATAAATGAAAAACAGGAATATATAACCTCATTACCTTTAATATACCCTTAGTTCAAGTGTGTGCATTATCAACAAGTTGGACCTTGCCTACTACTTCTTAGATAATACCAATGTGAGTGGTAACTTGGATTTTACCCAAGCCATATTCATTCCATTTTTTTCTAATTAGAAAAATATTACCTAGGAAAATTGAAAAGGTGGAAATGTTTAAAGAATACTAACAATCCCATAATCTCTCTCCAGAGTAACCACTATTAATTCCTGATTTATTTCCTTCTGGTCTATTCTTGGCATTTATTCACTTAACAAGAATTTATTACGTACCTGCTGCGTGTTGGGCATGTAACTATAGCAGTGAAGAAGGCAGACCAGGCCCTGCCCCCTTGGATCTGACATTCTAATTGGTGGGAGGGAGAAAAAAATAGACAAATAAATGAACAAGGAACTCTCAGTCAATGAAGACAGCATTGAGCATGCTTCTCAATGTATATTTTCTATTAGTTTGTGTGAGTTGCAAAATTAGTTTTAAGTTGCATACCTTTTAATAACATCCTATGCTCACAAGCTTCAGTATGGAATTTGGTGTTTGAATCAGCATCTGACTGTTTTCTCACTGCCACCTCTGTCTTCTGCCTCACAACACGCTATAAGCAAGTCTATGAAATTGAGGTGGTCACCCCTTAAAGGTCAACAGTTCTGCTGCTCTTCACTACCTCTGAGACTCAGGTTTTTAGCTTTAACATCCTCCCCGGGGGAGCACAGAGTAATTTTTCCCATAGGATAGCAAACAAGAAAGGCATTCCCGAGGTGTGGGGGCACTTGAAGGTCCCTTTGATCTGTCCTTCCGGGAGAAAGGGGACACCTCGTGGAGAGAGGGAAGCAATTATGGCTTAGGAGGAGGTGGTGAACCGAGGCAGCTCCATTTGACATTTTTCTCTTGAAAAAGTGGCATTCCTGCAGGCACGCCACACACATTTGGTGAGAAATCACAGTTTATTGGCATCCAGACTTTGTAGTTCTCTTTTCTTGTCAGAATGTTTCACTTATAATTAATGGTTTCTCATATCGGAGCTCTTTTATCAATTTTGACAATCTTATCTGAGAGTACGTATCTTGGAGATAAAAGTGTGTGTATGTGTGTAAATTTTAGGTGAGCTTCCACATGGGAACTTTGCTCTAAGATTGGGAAGAAAGTGAAATTGTTTGAAAGGCTTACGTCTAATTGATTATAAGTCATAGCTTAGTATTGATTTATAACAAGTTTCCTCTGGGGCAAATTCATGAGTTGCTTCTTTCTATGAACTGGGACATGAGATCTGTGATCCTGTGATATATTATAATGGCCTTTTCATATGGTTAGAGGCAAGAGTAGTGTCATCTATAATCACAATTTCTCTCTCTCTCTCTCTCTCTCTCTCTCTCTCCTTCTGTCTCTGATTCTGCTTGTCTCAGATTTTTTCCCCCTAGTTAGTGGCAAATAGAACAATGACTTAATTCAGGCATCTGAAAAGAATGCAAAAGGGCTTCCCAAATGCAGGCATTTGAGAGATACTGCATTTTGATTTTCGAGTGTGCCTCACTCACTTTATATATATATGCACATATTATACGTTATATATACATTCTATATATATACATTATACACACATATATATTTAATATTCCTCCTTTGATACTTTCAGGGGTGAGTATCAGTTCCTCTCACTTCAATGTTGATTACTGATCTTTAATATGGTTTAGACTCTTTACCCAGCATATTGGATTAAGGCTACCACAGTCTTCCCCTCACCCCACTCAGTTGCTACGTCCACAGAGCCCTGGGGCAACGTGAGTTAAAGAGGACCCATTGCCTGGCAAAATCTTGAGAGGTGTTGTTGGACCAGGCATGACTGTGAGTGGCCTTCACAAATACTCTCCTCTGTCAATTCTCTTCAATTCCTTAATGCGCCAAGTGAACATCAGCAGGAAACACTGGGTAAATTCATTTGCAGTCTCCCCTCCTTGATCCAATAGACTCTGCCCATCATGATGTGGGGCAGAAGGAGAGGTTTCTAATTCAGACTTGTTTGCTGGCTATATTCATCCAAATAAACTCTGAACACGACACCTCTGTCCCAAACCTCTTGGAGTTTATATACCTGCAGGGAGAAACACCTGTCTTTCATCTTTCCCACCTTTACCTTGTTTCTCTGAAGGCTATGACAGTGTCCAAGACCTGCAGGCAGGTTATTAAACAGGTGAATCTTAACATGACAATTCACGGAAGGAAGAAAAGGTTATATGTGCACCATCTCTTCTAAGCCATCTTTCCCAGAAGAGTCTGGGCAGAGACTCAGGGAAGGTGAGAGGTTTCAACATTTCTGTCCAAATCAAGCAAACAATTTTATTTCATTGCTAAACCTCTTGTAGGCTTCATGTCCCTTCTCCATTTGTTAAAGCATATGCTGCCACTGGCTTCTAAGCCATCTGTGGAGAAGGATTGTCCATGACTTCTGAATTCATAGACCTGAGCATGTCATGGTTACCCCATAAATGAATGTTTGATTTTTGATACCTGACTGTTGGTAAGAATTTGATTGTCTCTTTAAGAGAGGCAGTTGTTTAAAATGTAATAATGCTTATTATAAGTGGACTCAAGCTGAAATACATGAAACCTTTTCTTCTAGTTAAGGGGCTTAATCAAGGGACAGCAATTGATAACTGAATTCATTTATTCATTCTGAAAATATTTATTGAGTATCTCCTGGGTTTGGGGGACTGTGCTTGGGATGGGAATGAACTGGGCATGGTAAAAAGGAATGCTTCCCTCAAAGGGTACATAGTAAAATACATGAGCAAAGCATTAAAAATAAGTAATAAATCTTAAATGGATTGAAGTGCCAAGTTACTACTCAGACAAGGGAGTGAATAATTTTGCCTGATGGATGAGGAAAGACAGGCATGAATTTCACCATTCCCAGGATGGTGATAGTTCAGGTAAGATTTGATGGGGAGTAACCACGTAATAGTACTTAAAGCAAGATAGGAGTTTAATTATCACTTTCGTAAAACTGCCCCACGGCGGGCAGTCTATGAAATTCAATGCCTTCTTTCTACTCCATCATCCTCAGCAATGGCTTCCACCTGGTTATTCAAAGCAGCTGCTCGAAGTCCAGGCACCAAGTCTGCATTCCAGGTAGCGAGAAGGAAAAAGAGGCAAAGAAGGCTGTGCCCCCTCCCTTTAAGAACATTTCCTAGAGGTCACACAGGGCATTTCCTCTTACGTTCCATTGACTATGACTTAGGTGTATGACTCACCTCACTCACGGGAGCCTGGTAAATGTAGCTTTTACTCCAACGGCCATTTAACCAGATGAAAATAAGAATTCCATTACCAAGGAAGAAGAGCAAATGGATGTTGGAAGACAATCGGCAGGGTCTGCCACAGATGGTTGCAGTCGATCAGCATGTTACATGATGGATAGGAGTTCTTTCAGGCAAGGGTGGAGGGAGGAGGCATTGAGTGACAGAAAGCAAGTTTAAGAGCAATGGAAGCAAAGAACAAGTTACATACAGCGAGTGGGAAAGGCCGATGGATCTTGGGCTCACTGAGTGGCCGTATCAATTTCCTATGGCAGCTGCAAAAAGTTGCCACAAACTTAATGGCTTAAAACAACACAACTTATTACTTTATTGTTCTGGAGGTCTGAAGTCCTAAACGTATCTCACTGGGCTAAAATCAAGGTGGTAGCAGGGTGACGTTCCATCCGCGGGCTCTAGGCGAGAACCCCTTTCTTTGCCTTTCCAATTCCAGAGGCCCCTTCCTCCGTCTTCAAAGGCAGCAATGGCTACTTTTTGTCTTATCTCATCGCTCTGACACTGACTCTCCTGTCTCCCTCTTACACTTGTAAGGACCCTTGTGATTACATGGGACCAACCTGAACAATACAAGATGATCACCCTGTATTAAGGTCAGCTGATTGGCAATACTGACTCCATCTGCAACCTTAATGTCCCCATACCATGTAACATAATGTATTCACAGGTTCAGGGTTTAGGATGTGGACATCTCTAGGGGGATGTGATTCTGCCCTCCACAGTAGTCTTTGATCCCTGCTCCCATTTGCTGTTTTCATATGTTCAAGCAGAACTTGAGTGATGGTCAGCTGGCCAGTGAGTGAGCTTACCTCAGTCACCCTTTCCTGGTAGGAAGTAGAGATGTTCCTCAGACCTGAGTTTGGTGGGAAACACACAAAAATTTAAAAGGGCCCAAATCATGGAAACACACAGAGTAGAAAACGTAGATCTGTGAAAAATGATGTTGGTATTTTAACAGGGGTTTCATTGAATCTGTAGATCACTTTGGGTAGTATAGACATTTTAACAATGTCGATTCTGCCAATCCATGAACATGGTATGGTTTTCCATCTGTTTTATGTTCTCTGCTATTTCCTTCCTCAGTGTTTCATAGATCTCCCTGTAGAGATCTTTGACCTCCTTAGTTAAATGTATTCCTAGGTATTTTATTTTCTTTGTTGCTATTGTGAAAGGTATTGAGTCTTTGATTTGGTTCTCAGCTTGACTGTTGTTGGTGCATATACATGCTACTGATTTGCGTACGTTGATTTTATAACCTGAGACTTTGCTGAATTTATTTATCAGTTCCAAGGGATTGGAGAGTAGGAAGGGGCTGAAAGCATCTACAGTGAGAGGGAAGACCCAGGGAATCAGAGAGGCAGGAAGCATGGGGCCAACAGGGAATCTTAGGGGCTGTGCTAGAACTATCCTGATACAGGCATATTTAAGAAATGTTCCCGTTGGTCACTATGAGGTGGGGAAGGGCCAATAATGGTTAAAAGAAAAGGACACCACAGAAATGATTTTTCCTGTAGGGGGAAAAAAAAGCCAGGACCTATTCTTAAATCATCTTCATCAGCAAGTCTTACCAGTGATGGCTTCAAAACCTATCTGGAATGTATTGTGCTTCCTTCTGCCCATCTCTGCTGATTTCACTCCTGCCCAAGCCACCGTAACTTCTCACTGAGATTATTGCTACATCTTCCTGAGCGTTCTCACTACTTTTATACCCACACCCCTGTAAGTATATCCTTCACACAGCAGCCAGAGTGATTTCTAAAAAACATAAATCACACTGTATTACTTCCTTGCTTAAAACCCTCCAATGGCTTCCCATACACCTTTGAATAAAATGAAAACTCTTTGCCACAGCTTGCAAGGCAAATCTCTACCTCCTGATTGTTTTTATTTCCACTCTTTGGTTCACTTACTAAGTTTCTAAAATCTGAAGTTTCCATCTCTGGGCCTTTGCATTTGCTGTTGTCTCTTCCTGAAATGCTTTCGGATTTTTGTGTGGCTGGTTTCTTCCTGTCATCCAGATCTCAGATTAAATTTCACTCCCTCTTCCATTAGCAAGAAGCCACTCTCTCACTGTTTGTCACTTCACTGCATTTTAACTTACTTGAAAAGGCCCTCATCTCTCTATAATATTTTCCTTTGTTTTCTCCAACTACTTTTGTTTATCTTCTGTTTCCCCCCATGAAGATGTAAGCTCCTTGGGAACAGGGATCTAATCTCTCTTATTCGCCACGATATCCTAGCCTAGTGCCTAGTACATGGCTTGGCATGTAGTAGGCGGTCAGTAAATATTTGTGGATCAGATGGATAAATTACATCACATCCCCTCCGCCCTAGATTGGAGGCCAGGTGTGATGGTTAATTTTATGTGTAAACTTGACTGGACATGGGGTGCCCAGATATCTGGTTAAACATTATTTCTAAGGATGTCTGTGAGGGTGTTTCTGAGAGGGATAAACATTCAAATACGGAGACTGCATAAGAAAATCACCCTCCCCAAGGTGGGTGGGCATCGTCCAATCTGGTAAGGGCCAGAGTAGAATAAAAATGTGGAGAAAGAGAACATTAGCCCTCTCTCTGCCTAACTGCTTGAGCTGAGACTTCGATTTCCTGCCCTAGTGCTCCTGGTTTTCAGGCCATGAAACTGGGACTGGCTTTCTGCCTCTTAGGCCTTGGAACTATACCACCAGCTTTCCTGGGTCATAATCTCCTGACTAACGCACCAGGCTTCCTTTGGGAAATAAAGGGTGTTTTTGCATCAGCTGTTGTTTTTATAAGCTATTGCAAATGGGACGTGGGGGTGAGACCAGTGAGTTACAGAGACACTGGTCCTGGAATTACTAGCACTCAGCTGTTCCTGCCTGAGTGACACTTGCTCCCTCCCGGTCTAGTCAAAGCTATTGATTTCTGAGTGTGGCTCTGGTTCCACAGCCCCAGAGGCAGCTGTAATTAACTGCTTGAGCCTTAAAAAGGTTTTCTGAGTTAAACCAGAGCAACCAACGTTTGTAAACAGTAGTTATCAGGAAGAAAAGGTAAAACTGCATGTGTCATCCTGTTTTCTATCGTATGCATTTTGAAGTTCAAAGGGAGCATATAAAAAATGAATATCCCAGTGCTGTCATTTGAACCTGCCTTCAAAAGAGCAAAGAAAAATCTTTTAAGTAAAGTAGGGCAGTGGGTATCTTTTTTTATAAACCAAGGCCAGGGATGTTTGAGGAGTAAAATAACCAGGCCAGTGAGAACCATTTTGTACCTGTCAACTATGCCCAGGTGGGTACCCAGTGAGACATTCTACACAAGCTAGTGCATGATAATTTTGAGGGTAGGCATTGCCAGCACTATTTTCCAGATGAGGAGAAACCAAAGCTCAGCTGTAACACACAGTTCATTCATTCATTCAAGAAATATTTATTAGGTATCTACTATGCAGCAAGGGCTGTGCTAGGCACTGAGTTTTCAGTAATAGGTAAAACAGATGACTTTAAAAGATTTATTCTGAATTATCTCAGACGTATTAACAAAGTATTAAAAGAAAAAGTATAATGCATATCCAGGTACTCAATCCTTAGCCAAAGAAATAAAATGTTACCGATATAATTGAAGGTCCTTGTGTATTCCTTTCTCATAATACCCTTCTCCCTCCCCTTAGGGGTAAACACTACTGTAACTTGGGTGTCTATCATTCTTACGCATTTCTTGTATTACAGTTAATTTTTATCTTCTTTTTGCATGCTTACATCTTTGAAATATCCTGCCGAGAATATGTATTCCTTTTAAGAAATAAAAGCAGTGAAAGATATTATTTTTTAAAACCTAACAGAGATGGTGGAAATTAGCACTGGAAAAAAAAAGTCCCTTCAGGGGCTTGCAGCCAGTGGCCTTCCTTTGTCCTTGTGGGTCCTCTGACCCCAGCTGCCTCAAGCTCTCTCCTGAGCCCTCTTCCAAGATCTAGATAACCCTTGGCCAGAAAGGACTTCTTTTCAGGGCCCCTTGGCTCCTAAAAATATTTAAAACACAGTGTTTATTGACGCCCGGAGCTGGGATTGTCAGGCTCCTGCTGGGAATTTGTCCTTGATCTCTTGCTATTCCTTGGACACCCACTTTCTCCTGGTCGACACTGACCAAGGGCAAGGAAGATCAAATGTTCAATCCCAGCAGCAGGGAGGAAAGTCATCCGAATGCCTTTCCAATACAAAAGCTGAAATTAGAGTGAAGCTTTACCTTGCATTTTTTATGATGTGTGTCTTAGTCAACTTCTGTATTTGCAAAGACAAAGGGAATTAATATTTAATATGGCTTCAGTGGAAGGAGCGGTGGAAGAATCCATTCTCTGCTGTGATTCTGAACCTTCAATCATCTTCAAATATCAGCCTTTAATCTCTTGATTATGAGATAGACATATCACTATTCTATTTCTCATGGACGTTGGGCAAGAACTATTTTATTGCTGGACTCAGAGCTGGAGCTTAAGCTTCAGCTCCAGCTCTGTTGTTTATGTACTAGTGACCACGGGCTTCAGTTTCCTCTTCTGAGAAATGATATAATAATATCTACTACACAGGGGTGCAATGAGGAGTCAGCAAAATAATCTAGGGGCACCAGATGAAAAAAATATTATGAACCCTATGAACCCAAGTAGACTATTGCCAATTGCCTCCTGGGGGCTGGGGATGGGGATGGGTGGTGATATATGACCTAGGAAGGGTAAAAGAAATTTCTTTCATTTAGACAGACTGATGTAGGAGAGAAAAAGAAGAGTCTGAAATTTTAAAGCTTCTCCCTGATCTTTTATGCTGCTTGGAGGCTGAGTTTCAGACTATGTAACCCTTAGTTTTAACAGAGATTTTTTTGGGGGGTTTACGAATATGAAGATAAGCCCAAGGCTAAATTACTCTGTAAAACATGGGAGGACCTGAGGGTGAAGGAACCTGAAAAAACAGAGGACAGAGGACATAGTCTTGCAGGAGAGAGCTGCCCAACCACGCAACGCAGAATGCAGCCAATGCAAACCCGAGCTGAGCTGGGATTTAACCCCAGTCCATCTGACCTCTGGGTGTCTTTCTTTACCTACTCCTTACACACACACACACACACACACACACACACGCACACACACACCCTGTCTTGCATCCTTTGTCCTACCACTTGCAATTCTCCTGAACACAATTTGAATTTTATGTGCTTTGTACTCACTAATTCCTTTGTCTGGGGAGGACTCATCTGTCCCTCGAAGGTCTTCTTCTGTCAAAATTTCAATCAGCCTCAAGCCCAACTCAAATGCCAGCCACTGTCTGAAGCTTTCCCTGGCCTCTGGGCTACATCTGCCCTTCCCTCATCTGCTCCTGTCCTTGGGTGCGCTGCAATACTATTTACATACTTTGTATACACCTCTCTTATGTTGACCTCTTACTTCCTAGCTTTGCTTATCTGGGCCTTGGTCTTTTTCTTACAGTGGGATGTGGACTTCTTGAGGGACAGAAATGAGTGTTATTCATTTTTGCATTATTAATATCTAGCACGGGGCCTGGAACACACTGATAGTTGAATGAGTTGAACACACTCATTCATTCAACAAATAATTATTGAGCATCTACTCAATGCTAGGCACTGTGCTGGGTGGTGGGGATAGTGCAGTGAGCAGGGACAGAAATGCTTGCCTTAATAGAGCTTACATTCGAGTGGCAAGTGATGGGCAAACATAATAAATAAATGACTTAAAATGACTTAGTGTGTTAGCAGATAGCGCTGTAGGAAAAGTAATTGCTGGGAGTGAGGGGGAACGGAAGAGCCAGGAATGTGGGCTGCAACTTAAAACAGGGTGGTCAGGGAAGCCCTCACTAGGAAGATGCCATTCTGACCAAGACCCGAGGGCGATGAGGAAGGGAGCCATGTGAATATGTGGGGAACAGCATTACATTCAGAGGGAACAGCCAGTGCAAAAGCCATGATGCAGGAGCAGACCTGGCATGACTGGGAAGCAGCAAGGGGGCTGGTGTGACTGGGACAGAGTGAACAAGGGAGAGACTAGTTGAGGTCAGAGGGGTCGTGGGTGAGAGGACAGGAGCAGGGACAGAGACTCGGGTCCTGTAAACTCTTGTAGGCTATTGCGCAGGTCTAGGCTTTCACCCCGAGTGAACAGGGGAGGCCCTGGGGCCTTTTGAGGAGAGGCATGGCGCTGTCTGACTTATATTTTCCCAGGATCCTGTATGGTGAATGGACTGCCAGGGAGAGCACAGAAAAGATGAACAATCAGATGAACAAATAAATAAATGAATACCTTAAGGGAGGTGAGGTCAGGTTACTTTTCTTTTGGACATAAAGGGGCAAGATTTTAAAAATAGACCTGACTAGAGACAACTGAGGAGGTCTTTTCTGAAGGCTGTGCTGGCTCCTGAGAAATGTCAGCCCTTGTTGGCTCAAATAAACTGGTTTCCCCCGACTCTCACAATTTTATGTGCAAATCTAGACAAGAGGTGGGAATCTTTACTCTCTCTGATATGCTAATCCATTCTTTCTCCCCTCTCTCTCTCTCTCATACACACACGCCCACACACCATGTGGTGTAATGAAATTGTACTAGACTTTTCTCTTTGAAGACTGGGTTTTAATCCCAGCTTTGGCCCCTACCAGTTTGACCAAACCTCTCTGCCTCTAAGTTTCCTCATTCATAAAGTGTAGCTAATGATGTCTACCTCACCTCACAGGTTTGTGTAAGAAGCAAATAGGTTACTAAAAGTGTTCCAGAACTTTCTTGGTCATAATGGTTTGTTCAAGAAAAGCTTGTTAAAAATACAGATTCCTAGGCCAGGCACAGTGGCCCAGGCCTGTAATCCTAGCACTTTGGGAGGCCGAGGTGGAAGGATTGCTTGAGGCTAGGATTTCAAGACCAGCCTGAGTAACGTAGCTTGACCCCATCTCTACAAAAAGTTATTGACTGGTCCCAGCTACTCGGGAGGTGGAGGCGGGAGGATCACTTGAGCCCAGGAGTTTGAGGTTGTAGTGAGCTGTGATGATGCCGCAGCACTCTAGAGAGCAAGATCCTGTCTCAAAAAAAAAAAAAAAAAAAAAAAAAATACAGATTCCTGGCCCTCATCCCAGGACTGCTGGTTTGAAATTTTCAGGAGAGGAGTCCAGAAATAAGGATTTTTGAAAAGCTCCCCAGGTGAGATTGGTAACCAAGCCAGTTTGATACACACTGAGCCATCGTATATGAAAGAGCTTTGTAAACTGTTAAGTGCTTCTCAAATGCTGACTTCTATTAAGTGTTGTCATTTTCACTTCTTGTCACTAACTCTGCATCCCTAGCAGGGTTGATTTCCAGAGTCAGCGGATATGTGACATGTACACAAGACCCCATTCTTAGAAGAGACCCACACCTGGTTCAATGCCCTGCTGTCATCTTCAAATTCTTAATAAATTGTTAACAAGAGCCCCACATTTCCACTATATCCTGGGTCCTGCACATTACTTAATTGGTCCTGAATATAAGGAAAAAGACATTACAATAAAGCCAGTTGAAAATTAGAATTCCTTATACCTGTGTACAACCTTGATAGAATTATCAAACATGTCCCCATAGATTAACTCTCTAGCATTTTCCACCAAACTTTTGAAACAGATATTTTTATATCCCATGTTCAGATGAAAAAATTAAGCCTCAGTGTGCTTGAGTGACTTAGGGAGCACAATACAAACTGGTGGTGAAGCTTAGAGCTTTTTTTCCAACGGGAAGTAATCGCTGGTTCAGTGGTTTACAGATTCCTGGGTCCCCTTTAATTAGACTCTCCGGGGAAGGAGCCTGGGAATTGGCATTTTAAAACAAGTGTTCCATGTGATTAAAAATAAAAATCTTCAATTAAGTTTGGAAAATTCTGGTTTACACTAATTACCAAACTCATTGGTTCCCAACCTGACTGTGGAATTTGTTCAAACTTCCAGATTCCAAGGCTCTGAATTAGCATCCCCAAGGGTGGGGAAACTTTTAAGTCCATTGCACAGGCCATTTGGATGCTCTTCCTGGGTTTGAAAGTACTGACTTCAGTGACTGATTTGGACTCCGTCCCCTCAGTCACTCAGTGACAGCCATCCACTCCTACTCTTTCTGATCATACAGACTTACAATATGCCCCTGGCCAACTGGCCTCTGGAGGGCTTCTGGGTTTCCTGAAAAAGATAAAGACAGAATCAATCCATATAGTCATGGAGAAATTTATCTTTCTGAAGTTCAAGAAAAAGGTGGAGACAGTGATGTCTCTTGATGTTCACCTTTCCAGAATCATATATTCTTTATGCTACCCCTTCCTAAAAATCTGGATTGAAGACAAGCATCTAGCTCACTTTTGAAGATCCCAAGTTGACTAACTTTTACAGACCAGAGAGCAATCTAGGTCCCCATTGTGGTCCTCCAGGACTCCAGGCAAGAGGAATCTAAGGAATTAACAGGGGCATTCAAAACAATTAGCTCCCCCCAAGGAAGGACAATAGGAAAGACCAGATGCAAATGTCTTAAGGCCAATGCATCCCTAACTTTAATGGGCACACAAATCACCTGGGGATCTGGTTAAAATGCAGAATCTGGCTCATCAGGTCTGGGGTGGGGCCAAGATACTGAATTTCTAATAAGCTCTCAGGTGGTGCTTATGTTGCTGGTAGAAAAATCACTCTTAGAGGAGTGAGTTCTTAAAGCATTCTGCCTTAAGATGACTGACAAGTCCCTGGCAATGAACGGGAGATAAAGAATTCTCAAATATTCCTCTTGTCCAGATAATTTATTCCATGTGGTTTTTAATATTTAAACACTATATAACATGAATGCATACTAATCCATCCTGTTATTACCTACACATACCACCCAGATGAGCTGTGTTAATGACAACTAGTGCTTATTTTTAAAATAATCTTAACACACATGGAAACAAAATGAAGCATCAAGGAAAACAATCCCTGCATTGATTCTTTGTGATTCTTTGGTTTCATGGTCTGGGGTTTGGGGAACACATATTTTGAAAAAGAAAAGAAAAGAAACAAACAAACAAACAAAAAATATATATAGCAGGAAGTCATGGGGAATAGGGAGAAAGGCTTGAGGTAAAGGCTACAGTGAAGTTTGTCTTCATCATTTATTTTTATCCAACCTATCTGGTTAATTGGCTCTCAGATGGACATGCTTGGCTCTGAGCCTGGAAAGAAGTCAGACTTGAAGGTCCTGCCTCCCAGGGTGATTGTAAGGCTTATCTAAATAAGGTAAGTAAAGTGCCTTAGCTTTTTAATTCGTTCTTTGAATATGCAACCAGTATTTACTGAGCGCCTATTATGTGCTGAGGAGTAATGCACAGTGAATAAGGCAGATGAAATTCTTGCCCTCATGGAACTTAAAGTCTAGTAGCATAGACAGATATGAATCAATTAAACTAATAAATGAGCTATATGTTGCAGATGCTGCAGGCATGCTGCTCAGAGCCCCTTGATTGGTGCATCCCTCCCCCAGCTTTTGCTTGCCTAGCAGCTCACACCTATAACCTTGTGCAAGGGCTTGCTATTGGGCAATTGGGGTCACCTCAAAGTCCTTGTCCTCCACCCCAGGGCAGCCCTCAGCCAGTGACTGACTGATGTGGGGATACAAGAGAGAGACACCAGCTCCCTTGCACAAGGCAGGACCCAGGGACAAAGGAGGGTAGATGTCATCTGAACTATATCTTTGCTAAGCTTTTTTCATGTCCTATCTTGCCTCCCTCAGTCCCTTGTAAGTTTCTTCTGAGAGCATTTCCTTTGTAAGTAGATCAATTGCACAAGAATCCTCAGGCTCCGCTTTAGGGAACCTGACCTGAGATACAAGATAATTCTGGGTAGCAATTAGAGCTATGAGGAAATAGAACTGGAGAGGTATGGCTGAGGATGTCCAGGGAAGGTCTTCTTTTAGATCATGGGTCAGGGATGACTATTTGGAGGAGGAGGTATTCGAGCTGAGACCTAATGACAAGGGAGAGCTTCTGCCCATGCTCTGATCTGGGGGAGAAACATTTCAGGCAGAGGGAATTATACAGTATAGAGACCTCTGGAAGAAATGAACAGGGCATGTCTGAAAGCCTGGAAAGCAGCCAGAGTGTGGAATGCCATAAACGAGGGGAGAGTGGAAGGACCACGGTCAGCAGAGCAGCAGCCGTGCCCTTCTTGGTAAGCCTCGGAAGGGATTAGATTGTGTTCTAAATGTGATGGGAAGCCGTGGGAAAGAGGTGAGGCCTGATTCGAGTTTGAACAAGATCACTATGGATGCTCTCTAGAGAATGAATAATAACTCAGTGCCTGGAAATAATAGTTGCTAAATAAATAGTAGCTTAATCAGCAGCTCAATTATCCTTCCTTCAGAAGTGTCTCAGAAAAGATTCCTGCATTGAAGGGACATTTAACATGACTGTCCCCCAGGGGCTATTTGAAATAAATTATAATTCCCTGCTTCAGTGACCTTTCATGCTAGCACTCCTGGTGTCACCTGACTTACCTGCTGGGACTCTGTTACTGTTGTTTCACTTATTGGAAATATTGAAAAGGCTTCGATTCAAGCACATAGTTATCCCTTTGGAAGATTTTTTAATTGACTCTTTTTATTTTATTGACTTTTGACACAGAAAGATGAGACACAGTCTTTCAGCAATTGGGCAAGGAGCACACGTCTTATTAGAATGAATGGCAGACACCTACTAAAGCAGAGAGTGTCTTTGAAAGTAGTAATAATGTCCCAGCAGTGAGGGGTAATAGAAAGGGTCCTGGCGTGGGTACTGGTGGTCTGAGTTCTAGTCCTGATTTTTACAGAACTGAGAGACTTCAGGAAAGCGACTTGTCTTCCCTGGGCTTTTATGGCAATCCTGTGATGTTCATTTCTCCCACGGACACCTTGTGACTGCACCATTTGCCTGAAATGGGCTTTCTGATTTATTTGGTTCCTCTCACTTTCCATCCTTGGTGATGTGATAGTAGATCCTTCTGTGATTTAGCTTCAATAGAAAAATTCGCAAAGCACCGATATTTGAC
This sequence comes from Daubentonia madagascariensis, assembly GCA_023783475.1. Taxonomy (NCBI): domain Eukaryota; kingdom Metazoa; phylum Chordata; class Mammalia; order Primates; family Daubentoniidae; genus Daubentonia; species Daubentonia madagascariensis. The sequence continues at coordinate 8,517,151 of JAKFHU010002332.1, read as the reverse complement.
ACAACCAGATTGTGAAAAAGTATGACCTTCCTTTTTGCCTCTTCAAGCAAGCATTCAGTCTCCAGGCAACTGGTTCCTCATTGTTCTCCACTAAAAATTATTATTTTAAACAACTTCTATTGTGTTTTCTAGTTACAAAAGGAAAACATCCATATTATACAAAAAATTATAAAATCCATCCAGGCTAAACATTGTTAAAAATAATGGCTGAGATTAATTGAGCACTTACTATGTGCCAGAAGCTAAATTAAGCATATACTTATATAATTTTATTCCCACCACGATGTTACAAGGTAGAGACTATTAATATCTTCATTTTAGAGAAGAGAAAACAGACTGAGTAGAGTCAAGCAGCTTGCTCTACTAGGCAAATATTAACTAACAAAACTGAGTTGAACTCACGTTGTTTGACCCTAAAACTTGAGCTCTTAATCACTCAGACACTGTCCCACCACTTGGATGAATCATCATTAATATTTGGTACATAGTCTGCCATATTTTATTATGCATGCGATACGCATATGCATAAACATGATTTTGTCCAATTTCATCATCCATTGCATATGTCACATTTCCCACCAAAGGTACAGGTGTATACGTATGCATGTGTGTATAATCTCACATACACATACACACAGTAGGATATAAGCATGAATGAATGACCTAAATAAACAGTAGCTCAGTCAGCAGCTTTTACCTATAAATATATAAACATTTTATAATCTGATTCCTCCCATGAAGCAATATATCATGAATATCTACAGCATTTGCTATTTTAGCAACACCTCATTTTTAATGGCTGAACATGGGTGTAAATGGATATTTTCAATCCTTTCTTTTCATGGTCTCCTGGCAGTATCTGGAAATATTCTCTTTCCTTGCCTTCAGGAATTCTACCCTGCCTTTGTTTTTCTGTGATCTTTCTGGCTACTCTAGTATCCTTTGCCTTCTCTTCCACCTTCCTCTCCAGCCCTTGTACGCTGATGTTTCTCAGGGCTTGGAACCTGGACACTCGTTCTTCCTCTGTCTCTCCCTCTCCACTTCCTGGGCAGGCCCGTACACATCTTCATCTCCACTTAGGACCCTGCTATCTTCCAGATGCATGGTAGGTGCTCTGTATCCATCACCTTCTCTTGTTTACTCTTCACAATAGTGCTTTGAGGTATGTGTCACCAAACTTGGAAGCATGGAGGCTTCACCAATGTCACACAGCTGTAAAACAGAAGGGCTGGGATGTTAAGTCCGATCTGTCGGATCAGAACACGGGAGCTCTTCCCTCTGTATTCTCCAGGGCACTTAACACAGAACATCTCTTGCTTCCTAATAACTGCTTGTGGAAACAGCGAGTCCTACTTTTAATCCCCAAGGACTATTTTTGTGAGCCATTTCTTCTGACTAAATGTGTTCTCTCTCGTTCCCTATTTCTTATCCTTTTCTCCTTGCCTTTCCAATTCTTCCTCTTCCTTTTGTTTTTGCTTTTGAATCGCCAAACCTGACAATTAGAGATTTCCACTCAAATGGAATTTGTGTTTTAGTGGAATTCAGTGTCTCTCTTATAACTGAGGGGCAGTTAACGTCCTCTAATTGAGTTTTGGCTGCCCAGGAAGACTCTGAACTTAAGCCAGTCACATCACCACACTCCGCTGGATCAAATAATTAAAACAGGGGTGGCCAGCTTTAAAGAAGCCATTTGTCACTGCTGACTCACTGTCTGCTTCATTTGGAGAACTGGGAAGGATGCTGAACAGCTTCATGGCAACAGCACCACTGTGCTACCACCTGTCCTCTCTACTCCCACTGCTGACACCCCTACCCCTACCCCTACCCCTGCATATGCAACGTCCCACCCCAGATCTGTGGGGAGGAGTGTGACCCTGGAGTCAGGGGCTGGGCACTGGGGATTCCAGGAACCACATAGGAGTTACACTGTGTGAGCCTCCCAAACCACCCAAAGCAATGTATAATGAGACTTGGTGGTCCTTGTGAGATGCTATTACTCCCTTTCTTTGGTTCAAATGGACCTCAGTGGGTGATTCTGAGCATTGAGAGAAATAATACTCCAAGCACATCTTAGCATCAGGTTGGCAAGATCTCAAAAGAGGACTCAAATCTCAGAAAACCTACAAGGTACTGAAATGGTCTAATCCAGTCTGTCCAATAGAACTGTATGTGATGCTGGGGATGTTCTATATGTGTGTTGTCCAATACTGTTGCCACTAGCCACGTATGGCTCTTGAGCCCTTGAAATGTTACCGGTACAAATGAAGAACTGAATTTTCAATTTAATTTAATTTTAATTAATTTAAATAGCCATATGTGCAGTTGTTTCAAGGAAAACAAAGGCAAGGAAAAGAATACTTGCAGAGTGGGTGGAAAGTAAAAAAATAATAGTGCTAGAGAGTTGGGGATACAGGAAGGAGCAAGGCACACAAGTTCCTGCCCTCCTGAAGCCTTTGGGCTAAGGGAAAAGGCAGGTATTAATCAAATAATTCCACAAATAATTAACTACAGTCATAGTAAGTGCAACAAAGTGAAAGTATGGCATGCTATGAGAGCACATGAGAGTATTCACCTAGTCTAGAGGGCCAGTGGAGAGTGCAGGTGTACTCTATTGCTGAATCTCTTTCTCTATCAACTGTCATATTTATTTATCTATTTATCCTTTTTACTCTCTATTATTGGCTAAATTATACCCCGCCCCCACACACTTCATATGTTGAAGTCCTAACCTCCAGTACTTCAGAATGTGACTACATTTGGAGATAGGGTCCTTGAAGGGTCCTTAAGTTAGAATAAGTTCTAATGGGTGGGCCCTAATCCAGTATAACTTGTGTTCTTATAAGAAGAGGAGATGAAGACACAGACACACACAGAGAAAAGACCATCTGAAGACACAGTAAGAAGGCAGCCATCGAAAAGCCAAGGAGAAAGGACTGTCAACACTTTGATGTCAGACTTCCAGCCTCCAGAACTGAGAGAAAATAAATTTCTGTTGTTTAAGCCATGCAGTCTGTGTTACTTTGTTACAGCAGCCTAAGCAAACAAATACACTCCATCCATCCATCTATCCATCCATCTAGTAATCTAGTAGTTATCATTTCCTTTAGTCATATCATGAACTTGAAACATTACCTATGAGGACCACGTTATTTTATTGTCTTTGATATATTGTTATTAACCTAAAATTGACACTGGTAGTGTTGCTGTTTCTGACCTCCCAGTTTGTGCTAAGCTTATTTTCTAATTTAATCCTCCCAGTCAGCTCAGATTTGTTAAGTGAAATAATCAAAAGTTGACAATCAGTAAGTAAGACAGCAAGTCTTGAATCCAAGTCTCTCTGCCTTTCAAAGTATTTTATGATTTATCTCAAAGAGGCCAAGAATTTATATTCCTTCCTCTCAGCTTCATCCAAAAATGGCCCAAGCTAATGCTAGGGCAGGAGTAATTAAAACGTGATCTCTCTCGGAATGAGGAAGGGAAAAAATCTACTGCTTTGCAAAACTCTCTTGGCCCTCTATCTAATAAAACACTCTCTTCCTGTATATAGTCCGCTGCTGTTGGGAAGAGATATGGATCATGAGGAAGAGCATGGCTTTGGAGCCAGGTAGGACTACAGACACACACACAGAAGAGACCATCTGAAGACACATCTCTACCATTTACTACCTGGTAACCTCAGGTAAGTTACTGAGCCTTCTAAATTTTCTAAATGATGGAATGACAATAATGATAATCCTCAGATATATCCATCTGCTCACCAAATACTTTTCAATACTGAGTGCTGAGTGCGTGGCTTGCACTGTGCTCAATGGTGGGGGCACACACATGGTCCCTGCCTGCATGGAGCTCATGATCTAAGGGAAAAGACTGATATTAACCAAGTAATCATACAAATAATTAACTATACTCGTGATAAGTGCAATGAATGAAAAGTACAGTGTTCTATAAGAGCACATAGTAAGGGTATTTGAACAGGTGACATTTACCCTGGGATCCAGGGAATGAGAAGGAGTTAAACCAAGTCAACAGGTCCATTAAACTCCTCCCACATAGAGAAAGCATCAGGTTTGAATGTCCAGGAGAAATTTGGTGTTTGAGAAGCCAAAGATGGCCAGCGTGGCTGGATCAGAGGAAGCTGGCTGGGGTCGGTGCAGGCGGGGGTGTAGCAAGGAACAATGCTAAACATTGGGTGAGGGCAGGATGACAGAGAATCTGAGGCTGGGCTAAAAGTTTTAATTTTAGTCAAATTGGAACAGCAATAATGTCAAAGACGTAAGTAATGGCTAACTTTTATTGAGCGTTTACTATGTACTAGGCACTGTTCTAGGAGCTTCACGCATATAATCTTATATATTTATCCTCATGAGATCCAGTAAGATGGGCACTTCTATTATTCTATAATAATTGTAAAGATGAGGAATATTTAGCTCGGCAGATTTGTTAATAGAAACTTCGCTAACATCATACTACTGGTTAGTTTTGGAGTAGGCACTTGAACTTATGGCTGTGTGGCTCCAAATCTCAGGCTCTTGACCATGGCTTTATACTGCCTCCCTTGAAATGAAAACTCACCCCTGCTACTAGGGGGCTACGTCTACTGGTGCTACTTCTCCTGCCCCTCCTGCTCTTGCTCCTCCACCTCCTCCTCCTTCTCCTCTTCCTCCTTCTACTGCCACATGTACTGCTTCTGTTTCTACAAATTCTACTTCTACTTCTACGACAGGTTGAGTATCTCTCATCTGAAAATCTGAAATTTGAAATGCTCCAAAATTCAAAACTTTTTGAGCACTGAGATGACCTCACAAGTGGACAATTCCACACCTGACTTCATGTGATGGGTCGCAGTCAAAACTTTGTTTTATACCCAAAATTATTGAAAGTATTGTATAAAATTACCTTCAGGCTAAGTGTATAAGGTATATATGAAACATAAATGAATTTTGTGTTTAGCCTTGGGTCCCATCCCCAAGATATCTCATTATGTATATACAAATATTCCACAATCTGAAAAAAAATGCAAAATCTAAAACACTTCTGGTTCCAAGTCTTTTGGATAAGGGACACTAAACCTTTACTGTGTGTACTATTTTGACTACTGCTATACCTACTATGTCTACCTCTTTTACTTCTACTAGTTCTATTACTTCCATTACATCTGTGACTACTATTTTTTCCGACTTCTGCTTCTACCCCTACTTACCAGCATCGTCACTTTTCCCCCAGTGCTTACAAGGGTTGAACTTTTAGTTACTGCCTATGGATATAAACCTGACTTCCACACGAAAGATCTAGATGAGACATAAGACATTCTCAAATTGATATGTATTAGCATAAACATCACTAAGCTAAATAAAAGGCAGTATCTTAACATGTCATTGTGGATTTTCAATACTAACATGAGGATGACTTTTTGTTTCTTGGTTTTACATGGTCTTGTTGTTATCTTGACTACGATGTCCTATTTAGAAGCTGTTGTTCTGCAGAGCACATTATCCTCAAGTCTAAAGAGCAAAGTATTCCCACACCTGGTGTTTTCTGCCTGTCTTTTCCTTCATTTACTCCCAGGTAGTTATAGGGCTTTTATGCTGCATTTCAAAAGGGGGATAAAACCTATCCATGACTTTTCTTCCTCCAAAAGCCTGTGCCAAAGACAGGGCCTTGGTAGAGGGAAAATTCTGCCATAATACAATTATCTTTGTGACTGGCGGATGGGAAGGTGCCACTGCAGGGGTTGAATGATGTGAGAGGAATTCTTTCATTCTGATTCATACATACAATTGGGATATTCAGCAGCATCAAAAACTCCCATCTGGGGTGAAAAAGTGGGGAGACTGTGATCCCTATGGGTTCCATGATGTATAACATATAATACTCAATGTATATTTTGGGGTTTTTAAAACAAAATTTTTATTATTAAAAAAGTAAATACAAAAACTATTTGAATATTTTGAAAATGTAAATGAAATTTAAATCTCCCTTCCACCTCATATCTCCCATTACCCTTCCCAGAAACAACAACCACTATTAATGGTTTCTTGCATATTTCTTTAATAAATTTTCCATGCATGTACAAACATATGTATGTAAATACATCCTTCTTTTTTTTTTATACAAAAGGGATAAAACTAAGCACACTGTTCTGCATTTTGCATTTTTCACTTACTATTTCCATATAAATAATTCAGATCTACCTTAATCTCTTTTTTTCTCCCCAAATAGGTGTATACTGTCATCTGCAAAATGGGACAGTCCTGACCTACTTAAAAATTTAACAACTCTCCTACTGATGGGTATTTAAGTTGTTTTCAGTTTTTCACTTTTATGAATGATGTTGCCATGAACTTCCTTGTGCATATATGTCTTTATGCATTTCTGCAAGGATACAGGTAGATAATTTTTAGTAGATCATAGGACATATGCCTTACAGTTTGTGTAGTAGTGACACTGATGTACACATTTACCATTTCCTCATACTCTCACTAACATTGTGCATTATAAATATTAATATTTTAATACTTTCTAGCCTGTTAGGTGAAACTTAGTGTCTCCTTGTTTTACTTTGCCTTTTTAATGATGAGAGAGGTTAGGTGTCGTTTCATATGTTAATGAGCCATTTGATTTTTCTGTCCCTCCCCCAACTTCACTACTTGTTTGTGTCCTTTGCTAATTTTTTTTTTAACTGAGATATTGGCTATTTTCTTATTTCTTTGAAAGAGCACTCATTCAATACAAGAAATTGATCTTTTCTCTGTTATTGGTGTTGCAACAGCATTTTCCCCTCAACTTATTATTTTTCTTTTTCTTTTATTTTGGCTGGGCAGAAGTGTATTTATTCTGATTAGATTCAAATGTCCATAATAGTTTCTAAAGGACAGCTAATCCTTTGGATCTTTTACCCAATGTCCTCTTAGTTCTTTGATTCATTCATTCAACACATAGGCATTGAGCACTTACCACGGGCCAGTCCATTTTCGGTGCCTGGAATCAAGAAGTGAAAAAATCAACATCAATCTCTAGGAGCCGGTGAGAAAAGTGAGACAGCCAAAAAAACAAGAAAATAAACAAAATTGAATGTTAGATGGTAGTTAATGCTAAGAAGCCAGTAAGAGAGCAGGGATATAGGGGAGTGGGGGGGTGGTGATGGGTGGGTGGCAATTGCAAGTTTTGAATTTTAAAGGATCATCTCACCGTGAAGGTGACATCTGAGTAAAGGTCTGAAGGGGGCAAGGAAATAAGCCACATGATTATCTGGAGGAAAAGAGTTTTGGAGAAAACAGCAAATGATAAGAACAGCAAGGTAGCCAGTAAGAATTGAGGTCAAAGATGTACCCAGGAGGAGGGCAGATTGTTGGACATCGGAAGGTTGGTTTGGCTTTAACTCTTAATGGAATGGGGACCACAGAAAGGGTTTACCCAGAGACACGATGACTCACATTTTCACAGAATCACTGTGGCTGCTGCTGCTGTGTACATATCAGTCCTCGGAGGAACAAGGGTCGAAGCCAGGAGACCACTGTGGAGGCTGTTCTAATCCAGGTGACAAATTGTGGTGGTGGGGACAAAGGGCAGAGAAGAGGTTGGATTCTGAATGCATTACAGAGGAGGAGCCAATTGGATCCGCTGAAGAATTCATTACAGATATGACAGAAGGGGAGGAGCCAAGGATGGCTCCAATTTTGGCTGGAGAAATGTAAGAATGGTGTTGGCGTTGACTGAGACTGGGAAGGAACAGATTTGGGGGCGCACCATGGAAAGGTCAGTTTTGGACGCAATAAGTTTCAAGTGCCCATTAATGACATCAAGAACAGATGCTGAGTAGGCAGTTGAATATACGAGTCTGAAGTTCAGGAGAGAGTTCCAGGCTGGTGATAAAACTGGGGAGTCATTAGCTTTGAGATGATGTTTGAGGATGTGAGGATGAAAGAACAAGGAAGTGAATATAGACGGAAAATAGAAGGAATTCAAGGACAGAGCCCTGGGATCTTCCAAAAGGAGGCAAGAAAACCAGCAGCATGTGGTATCGTTAATCCTTAGCCTCTGATGCCTAAGGTGAGTCAGAGAGCTGGCTGAGTGAAGGGTAAGAGCAGGAGATAGCGTACCAGGCAGAGGGACCAGCGTGTGCAAAGGCCTGGAAGTGGGAAAGGGCGTGGTCTAAGTCAAGGTCGTCAACTGATGGCTGGCAGGCTTCATCTGGCCCACTAATGTGTTTTGTTCAGCTCATACAGGTTTGTTTTGTTTTGTTTTCTTGGAATTATTAATAGTTGCCAACATGTGAAAATGGGGAGATTTTGCATTTTAAAAAATTCAGATATTTTCCATCTCTTGAATAATCAGTCTATCTGGCAATGCTGGGCTCACATTCTCACAGAGCAACAGTTGGCCATTGCTAAATAGCTCTTGTCCATTTTGAAAGCATCTTGTGGTTTGCTGCTGGAGCCCTCTGGCCTGTCTCATTCAGTAGTAGTATTGGTGGCAAAAAACTATGTCCTAAAGCTTGTAAGTTGGAACTTCTGTCAGTATGTGCCCCTCCTCGGCCCACTCCAGGACAAGGTATTAGTAAGTGACATGTTGGGGGCATCCTCTGGCCTGGGGTCATGTCCTGGTTCTGTGACCCAATGTGCAACCTTGAGTCAGTTCTATAACTAAGGTGACCAACTGCCCTGGCTGGCCCAGTGCTGTGAGGTTCCTCAGGATACGGGACTTTCTGGAATATACTTAAAACTAAAACTGGGCAAGACCCAGGCAAACCTTGGCTTTACACCTACCTCATCCTTAGTTTCTCAAAATAGAATGGTAGGCATCAAAACTCCTGTGTTTTCCCCTAAAACACTGACATGCCCTTTAAAACTGGTTGAAGATGAAACTCACAATAGAAAAAAAGACTAAAATTTGAAATCAAGACTTGACAATAGTGCGAAATTACAGACAGGCCTTGATGATCCTAATATTATTATTATAGTTACAATAATGATAGAAAACATTGATTGAACCCTTCCTACATGCCAGACCCTCGACTAAGCATTTCTCACGCTTTATCTCAATGCTCAGAGTGGCCCCATGAGGTAGTGTTTCAGTCAGCTTGGGCTGCTATAACAAAATATCATAAATGAGGTGGTTTATAAACAACAGAAATTTATTTCTCACTGTTCTGGAGGCTGGAAGTCTGAGAACAGGTGCCAGCACGGTCAGGTTCTGGTGAGGCCCTCTTCTGATTGCAGATGATCGACTTCTCAGTGCATCTTCACGTGGCGGAAAGATCACAAGAGAGCTCTCTGGGGCTCCTTTTTTAAGGGCACTGGTCCCATTCATGGGGCCCCACCCTCATGACCTCATCTAATACTAGTTATCTCCCAAAGGCCCCACCTCCTAACTGTCATATCAGGGTAGGCTTTCAACATATGAATTTGGGGGAGACACTAATATTCAATCCATAACAGGTAGGAACTATTACTATCCCCCACATAGATGAAATTGAGTCTACTTGTGAAAGGTCACAAGGCTAGTAAATGACAGAGTCAGGATTCAAACCCAGGTCTGTGTGTCTCTGGAGTCAGCACTATTTTTCACAATCTAAATTGCTCCCCTCCTACCAGTGTCAAAAATCTAAACAGAGACTTGTTTATGTGGCTGATAATTGCCTGGATTGGTTGCATGATACACAAAGCCCTTTGCCCCGAAATCTTCCAGGTCAAAACTCCCTGACAAAGACCTTTCTGTGCCTGAGAAGTCGGGCACCCAGCAAGCCTGAATGGAAAAGTCATCTCCTTCTACTGCATTCTAGTTATCTTATTTTATGATGAGTGGTTTAATATCCTGGCAACACAAACCCTGGCTTTTTTATTTTCCCCTTGCCTTCTAAAATTTGCAACCAAATGAGAAGCTGTTTGGGCTCATTATCTAAACCCCTCATCTGCAAAGCAGAGACTGGGATCAGAGTGAACCAATGTGGCAGCTGCTGCCTTTAATCAGATGTAGATTTAATTAGGCCTCTGTGTGACACAGGCAATGGGAAAGCTATCTTTTCTGTGGGGCCTAGGGAAAGGGCCTCTCCCGTGGTCCTGAAGTCCAGGAGAAGGAACTATTTCCTGCTGTCTGAAGCTGAGCTACAAAGTAGCTCAAATGATGCTGAGTCTCAGGCATGAGCCTCTTACCTGTTTCTTTTGTGGGAGTCATTTGACGATTTGCACAGACGCCAAAGCCACATGCAAACCTGATCAGAGACACCAGGGCATGAGAATTCATTCTCGTTTGGGGGATTCTGACATCCCTGGAGAACCAGGAACTCTGATTCAAACCCCTCTAGTGAAAAATGTGCTCTGTATGGGCTTCCACCCATTGATGTCACCCACACCCACCTCTTGTTCAACTATGACCTTGGGCCTTTGCATATGGGCCGTATGCATTTGCTGGTCCACCCTTAGCCTCAAACTTTCCTCCTTCAACTTGGTTCTCATACATTCATGCTTCAAGAAATGCCACTTTTTCAAAGAAGCCACCTCCAATCCTTTAGACTAGGTTAAATCCTTTTGTTACAGGTCCCATAGCACCCTCTAATCACCTTTTCTTAATACCCTTCCCAATTGTAATTTGCTTAATGCCTCTTTCCTAGTAGTCTAGAAAGCTCTGTTAAAGAATATTTTTCAAAAAGTTAGAAACATGACTTTCATGCAAATATATATTGAACACATGTCAAGATTTTATTTTGCCCTTTAATGAAAGAATCAGTACAGTGGTAAAACTTGTTCAAAAAGCATTTTGAAGAACTGGATATTTATAGGCATTTTGAAAAGAAGAACGTTAAAATAAGATTGCTAGGTTAGATAAAAAACTGGGTAATGTCCTACAGGGCAATAAAACTGTAGCCTTTGGAGTCATCTTTTCTACTTCATAGGAATCTACAAGAAGAAATGCAACTCCATAGTATTTGGTTTCTAATCAAAGACCAAATAGCAAAGCCAATGCAGATATATTTTCTAAGAGAATTAAATAATCTTTGAGTGAGCAGAACTGTTAAGCAACATCACCTGATGTGATATTGAGGGTCATGCTGTGCTTTTTTTGGCCTTATTTATAAATTTTGGATAATATTTTTTACAGCTCATATGGTCAGGGCCCCTTTTGTGATGTGGCTCCAGCTTCTAATTCAGTGCTTGGCATAGGATTTTGGCTATGGTCAGGATCTGGTGGAGAAGTTGTCAAATACTTACTGAAATCAAAGAATACTATGTAGCAAATTAACTTGAAGCTCAATTTTTTTTGTTGTTGAATTGAATGAATCAGGTGTGAGTCAGGTTTATTCTCTTTTATATATAACAGATCTTTAAGGTTTCCCCTTTGAGAGGTTTTTTGTCCTCCTGACACCAATACATGGCATTATTTCCAATATCCTCTCCAACTCTCCAACACCAGTTGGGTTTCCTACAATTCAATTCAATTCAATTCTGGCACTACCTCCTGGGATTAGTGTCAGACTCCACAGATGTAAGGACTTAGTCCCAGAGGCTGCCCCTGCTTCTGACACCAGTTGCAAGTATCAGGTCTCCACTTCTGTCTAACTACAAACTTGGGGGTTCCTACAACCCCTTATTAGGTTTAATAATTTGCTAGAACAACTCATAGAACTCAGGAAAATACTGCACTTACTATTGCCATTTTTTATAGAGGATACAACTCAGCAACAGACAAATGGAAGAGATGCATGGAGCAAGGTATCGGGGAGAGGCACAGAGCTTCCATGCCCTCTCTGGGTGCAATGCCCCCACCCCCAGCACCTTAATGAGTTTACCAACCCGAAAGCTCTCTGAACCTTATTGTTTAGGGGTTTCTATGGAGACTTCATTATGTAGGCATGATGATTAAATCACTGGCTATTGGTGATTAACTCAATGTCAGTCTCTCCCCTCCTTGGAAGTTGGACTGAAAGTTCTAAGCTTCTAATTAAGGTGTGGTCTATCTGGAGACAATCCCCCATCCTGAAGCTATCTAGGGACCCAACAATAGTCACCTCATTAGAACAAAACAGGACCCTTATCACTCAGGAAATTCCAAGGAAATTCTTAGGAGCTCTGTGCCAGGAAGGGTAGACAAAGACCAAATATCTTTCTATGATACCACACCTTTGTTCTTGATAAACTTTGGAGCCTTCACCATTAAATTGGTTCCTATTCCCTTATTATTAGCGCTCTCTCTTCTGCATACGTAAGAGTTTGTAGAGATCAGTATTAAGCAGTACAATAAATCTTTTCTCTTATTTGTGACCCAGTAATTTCTATTGGTATGGTGGCCAAGATAGGGGAGCCAATATCTGTCATTTTTATCTCCTCAACAACTGTTATTCCTTCCTTTGGTATCAAATGCTCCAGTTTCCTCTGGGGAACCACATCTCCCCTACTCTCAGTTTATGTAATTCAGGAGGGGATTTTCTATTCTCAGCTCCAGCAGTAGCCAAGAGATTCAGGCGTGGAAAATAGTCCCCTGGACTCACTGACTTGGGGTTGGGCATGTGATTTGACTCGAGTCTATCAGTGCCTTACCTAGGACTTTTGCTGGAGCTACCATGAAATAGCTTTTTCTTTTTCTTTCAGGGATACTCAGCTTTTATAAACCTAAAAAATCTGGTGGCCGTTTTTTGCGATCTTGTGGTGATATCATAAGAATTGATTTCTTATTGAATTCTGGCTCCCCCAAATGTCACCAAAACAACCTGTTGATAAGAAAAAGTCAAATTTGTTTTTAACCATGATAAGGGAGAACAGTAGCTTGATAGAGTCTTAGTAGTGTCTCAGAGGAAAAAGGACAAAATTGAGATATTTATTGAGATTTTGAAGTCTAATTTAAGGTGGGTCTCTAATGTGGTGACTTAGTTAGAATTGGTAAGGATTGTGGTATAATAGTGGAGGATTCGCACATACAACAAAATGAGAGATTTGAAATGCGGGGTTCCAAGAGTCTTAGCTATAAACTGTCAATTAACGCTGTCAGTTGAAGAACTGATGGGTCTTTCATGAAGTTCCTTGAATGAACAATAAAGTTATTTGTGACTTTTATCTTGCTGGGCAAGAGTTTTCTGGAACAGTGAAATCATGTTGATGAAGACATTAGAATAATAAGTTCATGTTAACATAGACAGCAAGCTGTGAGTATTGATGATTTCAGTACTTAAAGCCAACATCATGGAAGCAAAGAGTAGAAACAGATTCCCGTTGGCTTTATTTGAGCGTCTGAATCCAGACACGCTGAAGCCAAAATGTGGGAGATTGAATCATTCCTTCCCTGTGTTAGAATTACACATCCATATCCTTCTTCATGCAACAGCTATACCTCCTAATAAACAGGATGGATTATATTTACCAACTCCATTTGATGTGGTCTTAGTCACATGACTCGTTGTGACCAACAGAGTGTGGGCAGGAATGATGTTTGCCAATTCCAAGCAGAGACCTTAAAGCATTTGTATTTCTAGTTACCCTTCTATATCCTGTGATTAGCTATGAAATGATCCTGCCCAAGTTGCTATTGCCTCTCTGGGTGGCTTCCAGACCAAAGACCTTACAGCACTCAGAACCAACCATTAGTTCTGACTCCAGCCTGGCCCAGCCAAGCTGAGGTGCCCCTTTAACCTGTGAAAAATAAATGTTTGTTGTTGAAAGACACTGAGATTTGGAGGTTGGTTGTTACACATTTAAAAAAAATGACTAACATTCAGAGTTCACCCCTGAACTTTAGGTATATGATCCAATAAATTCTCTATATTGCTTTAATCCATTCAAGTCAGATTTTTGTTATTTATTAACCAGAAGAGTTTTCTCTATTAGCGTCTCTTTATGGCTCCCACAAAGCTCTAAGACATCCCAGGTCTTTCTCATGGGAACCACGGCCAAGCCAGACTTTCTCCATTCTCTACGTGAGCAATTGATTTTTTAAAAGCAATATTTATCCCCGTTAACGCTCATCTTTTGGCTTGTGCCCAATGTTCCAGTCTAGTGAGATCTTTCTCAATTTGATTCTGTCATTCTGAGGATTAGCTGTTTCATTCAGCATTTTGTCAAACACAAATTGGGTCGGTGTGACCTGTAGAGCCTCCTTCAAGCCCTTGATTTTAGTGTAATGATCTTGTGGCATTGCACTAAGGACTGACCTCCAGGCTGACCCTCCAAAACACAAATAATCATTACTTACATCAGATATTCTAGATGAATGCCCACAGGCAGAAATACCTTTCAGCCTGTATTTTGCCATCCTAATGATCTCAGGGGAGTTGTTGAAATCAGGAGGTATTGTAATAGCAGTGGCCTGAAGCTAAATCTTCCCTAATAATTTTTTCTAAATTTATCAGCAATAGAGTAACCCACTTTGCAAGTCAGTGAGTGGGAATTAGTGTCTCTCCTGCCAAAAAAAAAAAAAAAAAAAAAAAAAAAAAGCCTGGCTCTTGAGTTCTAGTCCTGCATATAATGTAAACCATGTGACCTTAAGTGAGTCATAGCTTTCCTCTGAATCTGTAAAGACCTCTTCAAATCCCTAAGAGAAATCAAGTTCTAAACTTCTATTCAACCCACCCCTGCTTCCTAGACTGACTCTGTACAAGATACATTTAAAAAATCTGAGGATATACTTTACATCAAAATTTCCATAATACACCCACTAACCCAGCAATTATTTCATTGCATTGCAATTTTCTATTCAGTTGTGTATTTGTTCTACTTGTCTCTGGGCTTTTTGAGAAGAAGGATTAAGTTGACGTTGTTATCAAAACACTTGACATTGTTTTTAGCACATAGTAGGTACTCAGTAAGTACTAATATTTGTTTGGTTGAATGAATAGAACTCATTCCGAAGCTGTGTGTGTGTGTGTGTGTGTGTGTGCATGTATGTGTTGGAACAGCTGGATAATGTTCCTCATTAGCCTGAAGCATTGGCTAATGTTAAATTTAAATTAAAATACACTCTTGGGTGACTATATCTTCAATTTCATGGTTGATTCCTTTGTGATTGACTTATTAAGCAAACCAGGAGTTGCAAACTAAAATACCTTGAGGGGCCAGGAAGGAAACATAATAAACGAGGAAGGTTAGGTATAACTGGAAAATACCCAGTGCCTTCACAGGAATAGATACTCAGTGTGGCTAGAACTAATTTTTCAGGGTTTTAAAAGTTATTATTATTTTAAAATGTGTTTTTCAAAAATGCAAGCATTCATGACTTTTAGATTTTTTTTATAGTTTGGAAACTCTAAAACATAATTTCTAAAGTAGTATATAGGTCAAATCAAATATATCTGCAGGCTAGATTCAACTCACAGGCCATCAATCTGAGAGAGAGAGCTAAATGTTTTATACTTGAAATCATATTTTAGTTTGCAATGAACATTTAATTTACAAATAACAACCTTGAGTAATATCAAATGCCGTGTTTATGGTTGAATGATACAAACCCTATAACATTGATAGGGATTCAGTTAAGGTCCAGTTTTAAGGCTTGAATTTAGATTTTAGTGGGCACACATCACAAAGGGTTCCCTGGATAGTAATTCTGGAAAGATTATGAAGTTGAAGATCAGTCTTTAGCAACTTGCACTTGTAAGTTTATTAAAAAATATAGATACCTTCACTTAATCTTATTTACAGGCAACTGATCTCCATTATGGTTGAAATAATGGAAGTGGTGTATTATCCTTGAAAAGCTCCCTGCCATACCTCCTGACCTTATCCTACCAGGTTTCCAATGGTTAGACATTAATACTCGCAGAGAGAGATAAGCCCCACAATTGCTTAGAGCTTTGGGCGCGTTGATCATTGTTCTTGGTTCATCCCACTCAGTTTAGCAACTGCTAGTCAAGCATTTTGGAATGCTTTGGTATATTTGCCAAGATAGACACCGGAATCTCTCCTTGGAAAAATAACTGTGTTAAACCCTACAACTTCCAACAAGCAGAAATTCATTTGAGGCTATTATTTTATTAACCTTTAATTAAAAAATACATATTTAATATTCATGTTTCATTGACCCTAGACACCACATTGATAAAACATCACGAAACATTAAAAAACCAGCACATGATATTTAAATAACTCTGAAAGTTATGTCTAAAAGAACCACTGCGTCTAGGACCTCGCCTCCCTGTGGGAATATGAAAAGGTAGGATTGTGTTATAGATTCCCAAGAGTGAGCACTTCAGTGGACGAGTAAAGACAGGGAGGAGCTGAGTGGAGCAAAAAATGTAGGGTGCTTGTCTAAGGTGGGGTCATATGCCAATACCCGTCACTTTGTAGAGAAGGGGGAGGATGCTTCGTTGAGAATGATTTCAGGACCACACACCAATTCAGAGGGGAGAGTGCTGTCATCTATTGGTAAGCTTGCTACTGGCACAGGAAGAAGAAACGGAAGTACACATGCCATGTGTATGATACCTGTGGCTTAAGTAGAATAAATAAAACAATATTTCGATAGGATTATTGCTAGTTCCAATTTGCCTGGGACAATCCCAGTTTAATCCTGTTATAGATCAACCAATTCCTGTGACTTATGCCCGGTGCCTCCCTTTAGTTTTGAGTGTACCAGTTTGGGTAATCAATTCTATCCAGGAAAAATACCAGGAAAAATTCTTGCAAAATTATCATTAGTTCATTTGGTTATTGAAGAGATATTCCTAAATCCTTACTGTTGGGCTCTGATCACTCATTATCAGCCACAATCTTCCTTTACCTGGGTGAGGTTTTTCTCAATATTCTGCTCAAAACATCTGGACACACACATCTTTTGTTTCTTTGGAGACCTGCAATCATTCACACTTCCCAACGGAAGCACTCTCCAAAATGTTCTAGAGTACAGTCCTGAGACTACACTCCTCACCTACTCCTATGTTTCTGATAATTCACCCCTTCTTCCTCCCCACAATGGAATAGCATTTGCAATAGCTCCTGAAAAGAAAAAAAAACCTCTAACTTTTCTGAATGGGACATCTTTGTATATTCTTCCATACCAGGTATCTTGTCTGGGCTTCGAAAGCCCAGATTGGCAAAAGACTGAAGAACATATACATCACAGATTTTTTCTTCAGGAGGTTCCTGGGACTTTCAAATCTTTTATTCTGTCTGAGTTTTCCAACTGGGTTCCCAAGGGTGGACACCTACCACAACTGAAGTTCCTGGCTATATTTGCTCTAATGGATACACCAGTCAATTTGTTTGCTGTAACCAGGCTCTGGGATAAGCCAGAATTTCTCAGCCTCAGCACTTTGACCTCTTGGGGTGGATAATTCTTTGTTATGTGGCTGTTTTGCCCATTGCTGGATATTTAGCAGTGTCCCTGGCTTCCATCCCCTAAATGCCAATAGTACCACCCTACCTTCCCCCAGTAGTGACAACAAAAATGCCTCCAGATATTGCCAAATATCCCCTAGAGGTCGGGCAAAACTTCTGCCAGTTGAGAGCCACTAGAATAGGCATTCACTATCAAGCCAAATAAATCACCCTTTCTGTCCTTGAACAAGTCATATCAGGGAGACACATTAATAAGTAATTATCGTGCAAAACTCCAAGTGCCCTGGGAAGGATTTGGCAAAACTACGAGAGCCAAGGACAAAGAGATGAGCCTCCTCTTGGACAGTCAAATATGGCTTTACAGAGGATGTGCCTTTGGGGCTTTGGATGATGACTCAGTCTTCTCTAGGTGGGAAAGAAGGGAAGGACATTTCAAAAGCAGAGGGAACAGCATATGCAAAAGGTACATGAACGTGAAGGAGAATAGTGTGTTTGAAACAGAGTAAGTTTACAGGGGGATGGAGTGATGGGTACATTGGGGAGAGTGTCAGGGAGTCAGGGATAAGATGGGGACTAGATTGAAGCCCAATTTGGAAACTTGCTATAATATGGAGTGGATGCCATTAATTGGGTAGCAGAGAATCACAGAAATCTAATAAGAGAGATGTGGTGAGATCGGGGCTTTAGAAAGACCACATGGACATTAGCTAGAGGCAGGACAGTGAGGTAAAGGACACTGTCTTTGTAATCAGGCTGCCCTGGGCTAGGATCTGGCTCCACCATGGACTAGTCTGTGGGACTTTTGGGCAAACCATTTGCCTTCCCTAAGCCCTGTTTCCTCCTCTGCAAAATGAATATGGTAATCCTATGTTCCCCACTGAGTCGTTTCGAGGATTAAACAAGTTAATCCATGTAATGTGCTTAGAGTATGTGGATGTAGTTGAAGCTCATTAAATAATTATTCTTTTCTGGATTGCAAGGGGGTAGTTTGAGATTGAAGGCGGGGAGCTGGCACAGTGATTGGATGGTGGAGAGGACACGAATTAGTTCCCACCTGAATTGAGTTGACTCAGGAATTTTAAATTCTCCAGGCTTCCAGCAGCAAAAGATCCAGTTCTCCAAACACATGTACTACCTCCGCGTTTCCTACCACATCCATGTCTGGACAGTCCCACATAGGAATTTCCCACCATCTACGTTCTCCTTGACAGTATGATCCTGCCGTCTGAAAGCATTTTGTTCAGAAAGAGTTAGTTGAATGAGGATCCACCAAGGGAGAGTACATCTTAATCTCATTCTGCCTTCTGTTTTCCTGTTTCTTTCCATAGTTTGCCTTCTGGTCTGAGGAAGAAAGGCTACAAATGACCTGCTTTAGGACCAAGTAACAGTTTGATAGAGTCGAGATTCATTAAGACAGTGCTGATGGTGACTGAAGTCTCTGAAACAGAGAAACAGCCCAGAGGATTTCAATTCTCAACCAGTTTTCTGACCTCAATTTACAAGGCAGAATTAAGTTCTAGAAACCTCAGAACAGAACAAAATAACAGAACTATTGGCTTTTAATCATTGGTAGAATCACGGGAAGTTGGTAGACCTCTAAAATTATCACGTAGTTCTCTCTTTTACAAGGAAGTTTCTGTATCAGTAACACACAGCCTGAGGTTGTTGCTATTTCCTTTCATTAAAAAAAAAAAACTTATTCAAAGATACTGTTCAAATATTAGCCATGTGCCATGACAGTCCCAGGTATTGGGAATACAGTGATACACATAACAGGTCTAGCCCTGGTTCTCATTGGGCTTACTTTGAGGGAGATTCAGACAATGAGGAAACTACTAGGCAAATTGTGACAATTACAAAAGAAAAAAAAAGAGCCAATTTCTTTTTACTTACTTAGCTAAAGGAAATAAATCCCACTTTTAAACATAACTTTCAGGGTTCTTTTACAGATCATAAACATATGGAGCAGACAGACAATTTCATATCCATGTCTCCAATTTTTGGAACAGACTTAAATTGATTAAGCATCATGGGTTAATGACCGAGGGTTATTATTACTTTTTTACATACCTAGGAAGTCAGGGCTCAGGGGAAGAAAAGAGAAACCATCTTTGTTTCAGTTTTTTTATGGCTAATCCGATGAGGTTTGGTTTCTTAGGACATTTTGGAAGAACTCTAGTAACAGTATTAAGATAGAAATTAGGAATGTGGCCCCTGAAGTCAGAATTCGCAGGTCTAAATTGTCCCTGTACCACTTACTATAATAGCTTTGTGACCTTGGACAGATTCTTTAACCTTCCTGTGTCTCAGTTTGTAAAATGGGATAATAGTACCTACTCCTTAGGGTTGTTGTGAGAATTACATGAGGGGATGCATATGAAGGCTTAGCAAAGTGTCTGAAACCTATTACACATTTAAAAACATAATATTACAGGTAAAAGGTAAGTGTTACCTTACTGAACTGGTCTCTGAGAAGCAGCAACTGGCAGCAAGAGCCAATCGGTTGACAGGCAGCTTTGCCAACTCCTAGCAATATGAGCTTGGGCAATTCAGTTCCCTTCTCTAAGCCCCAGGTTCCTCCTCTGCAAAATGGGGATTAATAATGACTACCTTCCAAGGCTGTAGTGAGAATATTTAAAAAAGGTATGTAAACCATCTAGCATGATGGCCAGTACATATCACGGTCCTCAGTCATGGTGTCTGTCATCATCATGATCTTCATCATCATTATTGTGATCCGTTGTTTTTGCTGCTTAGCATGCTTTTGCCATTTTGATCTGCCTTTGGTTTTGTTGTCTAGAAGCAGAGCTTGCAGTAGAAATTCTTGTGCAAGTGATTTACTGAGGTCGTGCTCTCTGGACAAATGTGAAATGGGAAGAGGACAGGACGGGAGAGATGCAAGGAAGTGGTTTCAGGTGAAACCTGGCCTACACCTGACGACATGACAGCACTTTGGAGCATGAACTGTGGCACAGAGTTTGTGCTTCCCAGAGGTGGGGGAGCTGGGCTTTATACCCCCATATCAGTCAGTCACTGGTTGCTGGCCACTCTCAGGAGAAGGACATAATGCCCCAGCCATGTGAGGGTAAGAAGTCTCCTACGGATAGCAAGCACTCCTATAGAGAAGGATGTCATTTGAGCTGCAGCTGGAAGATGTACACACAGACCTTGTATTGAGGATCTGGGCGGGGCACCAACAGCTTCTACGGCACCCTTCTAATATGCCTTGATTTTCCTTTGGGAGCCCCCTCCTCTACTCTCAGTCTGACTTCAACTCTCAGCTTGTGATCTGGGACCTGGACAAAGAGTGTCAGGTTTGCCTGTCCATATTCACTGGTTCAGGGATGATCATGTGACCTCATGGAAATCGATTAGACAAAAGGAAACTTTTGCTAGGAATGTTGGGCAGGAGCTGCAATGTCTTTTCTGCCAGTCTGGCTAGCAATTATGGGGTAACAAACTGGATCCGCCAGGGGCCAGACATGGGGCCTGAAATTGAAGCCAGCCCAGTGGACAGCAGAGTCAAAAGACAGAGACAAACAAGGGAGTCCCCAAATAAGTCCCTGGATCAAGCCATGCCTGAAGTTTACATACCCCCAACACTTTAATTTATGTGAGCCTATTTTTTCCTCTCTTTTGCTTAATTCTTTGAGCTGGGATTTCTGAGTACTTGCAACAGAGCCCTGACTTATATTGTCCCTATAATGAACCCACAAACACTATATGCAAATTTGAAGCAGTCAATCCATTTATAAGACTATTGTTGTTATGTAAATAAAGTTCTCTTTTGATTGAGTGAGCAGAGCCTTCCAAGCCAGGGCAGCTTTCCAAATTGGGTTTTCATTGTCTCAGACAGAGAAGAGGTGCATTAGGAAGCTCCAAGGGCACTAATGTTGCCTCTACCTCTGAGAAAGAGATTTTTTCCTGTCTGTTGTCCCTGACAGCAGAAGTCTGGGTGCTGCCAAAGTGACCTTCAAACAAAGCGGCCATTGCAAGGCTGACAGCCCAAACCAGGACAGAGGAAGGGATGAAATCACTTCTGAAAGAAAGGCAGGCAAGTGTGGGGTGGGGTGGGCAAATTGATAATGTCTTGCTATGGACAGTAGTGGTTCACTAACAAAAAGCCCATTTAATCCACACAAACACACCCACTGATAAGGCATTAGTCTTACTCATTATTAGCATTTTTTTTTAAAGTGTATTGTATTTTCTTTTGCACTTTTTGCACTTCTTTTAAAAACTCCATTTTCTATACTAATACAATATGCATTTGTGTTGCCCACTGGTCTCAGATTGCAAGATCTCAAAGCTAAATGCATGCAGACGGAAAAAGAGAAACCTACAAAAATTTTGTGGAAAAAAAAAGGTGTTTTAGAAAGCCATTAACATATTTCCATCAGAATGAGCTTAGTTTCTAGCCTTGCCAGCCAAAAAGAATATCATTCCTCTGAATCAGTTTTGAAAATGTTGTAATGTTTTTTCTTTTAGATGGAGGATTTTTCCAGCTTAAGCATGCGATGGCCAGTGACAATTTTGGGAGATCTTTAGGGGAATGAGAAGTCTAAAGGGACAAGGGGAAGACTTTTGACGAGGGCCGGCCAAAGCCAGTGTAGTGACAGATGACAACACTAGACAAGAATGGCAGGAAAGAAAAATGAACCTGTGGCTGAGCCAGTGTAGAGAGAAAGGGAGGGAAGAAATAAGGGTGGGTGTGGGTTCCAGTCTTGTGGGACCCACCTGCCTGGCTGGTTGGGGCCAACTGGCTGCCGATGCCCTGCATATGGCGGGGGCTGGTATAGCCAAGAAATATATTTTCTTCAAGAAGTACTTTTCAAGGTGCAGTTTGGGGACCACCTACATCAGCATGCCCTAAGAGGCCTGTTAAAGAAGCTGATTCTTGGGCTTCACCTACTGCTACTTAATCAGCATCTTTGGCCATGAGACTGGGGTTTGGACTTTTTTACAGCTTTATGGAGGTACAATTTACATACAATAATGTCACATATTTAAAGTATACAATTTGATGAGTTTTGACATTATCAAGCACCTGTAAAATCATTACTACAACCAAGATCATGAAAATATCCCAAACTCCCCAAATGTCCTTTTGTAATGCTATGCCCCCCTCTATACCTCCCCATTTCTATCCCCAGACAACCGTGGACCTGCTGTCTCTATAAACTAGTTCATAATTTTCTAGAATTTTATGTAAATGGATTCATATGATACTCTTCTTGTCTGACTTCTTTTACTCAGCATAATTATGGTTAGCACCTACTGACTTTCACCCTCATTGTTCCATGTAACCATAGTGGATAACTTTTAATTGCTGAATAGTATCCCACGGTATGGATACACCACAATTTGTTTATCCATCAGATGATAAACTTTTGGTGTGTCTCCATTTTTTGGTTGTTTCAAATAAAGCTGCTTTGACCATTGGTATACAAGTCTTGGATTGGTCATATCCTCCATTTCTCCTTGGCAAATACATAGAAATGAAATATGTAAACTTTAAAGAAACTGCCGAACTATGTTCCAAAGTGGTTGTAACTTTTTACGTTCTCACCAATAGCACATGAGAGTTATAGTTCTTCCCCATCTTCACAAAAACTTGGTATGGTCTGACGTTTTAATTTCAGCCATTCTAGTTTCAACTCCAATAAGTGACTGAGGCAAAAATCTCAACCAATGGAGGTTTATTCAGCCAAGATTTTGAGGATGCACCTGGGAAAAATATGAACTACAGACAAGCAGTGGCTGTTTTTCCAAAGGGGAGGTTGAAACCTTCAGCATTTTAAAGGCAACAGAGAGAATGATAAAGGCAGAGGGGAAGGTGGGTTGATGAGGTAGTGGCTACATTCTTGCCAGGCCCAAGAAATCTCCATTTCACATGAGATAAGAGGGTGAAGGAAGCATCAATTATGTACATGTTCCTGGGTAGGTGGAAGAATGTCTGATTCTGTCTTGTCTCTAGTTCTGTTACCTGAAAGATAAACTTGTAATTTATTATCAATGTGGAATCAGATAGGCTTTAGTTTTAGGTGCTAGATATAGGTGCAGTTTGCATGTCCTTGCTCAAGGGAGGTTAGCAAGAAATTTCCTTAATGAATGATTTGTGGAGCCAGTTCTTCACAGGTGCCCGAGGCAGTGATTTTCTTTTTACATAGCGTGGCGGTATCTCAGTGTGGTTTACTTGACATTTCCCCAGTGACTAATAATATTGAGTAATTTTTCATGTGCTTATTTACCTTCTGTACATCTTCTTTGGTGAAGTGTTTGTTCAAATATTTATATTGGGTTGTTTATCTTATTATTATTGGGTGGTAGGAGTTCTTTATATATTCTAGATAGAAGTCTTTGTCATATATTTTTTTGCAAATATTTTCTCCCAGTTGGTGGCTTTCTTTCCATTTTTATTGTCTTGGGTTGGCATATTTGTTAAAAATCAATTGACCATATATTAATATATTAGCCCTATTTCTGGACTCTCTTCTGTTTCATTGATCTATCCTTTTGCCAACACCACACTGTCTAGATTACTGTCACTTAATAACAAGTATTGAAATCTTGTAGTGCATGTTCTTCAACTTTGTTCCTCTTTCCTAAAGTTGTTTTGGCAATTTTAAGTCCTTTGCATTTCCATATGAACTTCAGAAGTGGCTATTCAATTTACACAAATAAAGCAATTTTGAATGTGTTTGTATTGACTCTATAGATCAATTTGAGAATTGTCATCTTAACAACATTGAGTCTATCAATCCATAAACATCATCATATATCTCTTCTGTCAACAGAAAATAACCTAAACTCTGTAAAATAATTTAAAGAGGTTTATTCTGAGCCAAGTTTGAGGACCATGGCCCAGAGCCACACCCAAGAAGCCTTGAGCAAGTGGACTCGCTGTGGTTGGGTTACAGTTTGGTTTTATATATTTCGGGGAGACAGGAATTACATGTAAAGTCATAAATCAATACATGGAAGGCATACATTGGTTTGGCCCAAAAAGGCAAGAAGTCTTGAAGGGGGGTGGGTACAGGTTATAGATGGGTTTAAAGATTCTTTGACTTGGATTGGTTAAAGAAATGAAGCTTTGTCTAAAGGCTTGGAATGTTTTAAGTTAAAATAAGGAAATCTGTTAATCGGAGATGAGTTATAAAGGATCTCTCCAAGAAGAGAAGGGGGCATGACAAGGCATGTCTGATTTCCCTTCTCATGGCCAGCAACTCAGCTTTAGAGTATTTCTGGAGTCCCCTTGGCCAAGAGGTGATCCATTCAGTAAGCTGGGGGGCTTAAGATTTTATTTTACTTCACACTGGTTTTCAGCACTATGATTATGATGTGCCTTTCCATCATTTTCTTCATGATTCTTGTGTTTAGTTCTCATCATACTTCTTGGAACTCTTGGTTTATAATTTTCATCAAATTTAGAAAATTTGCCATTATTTCTTTAAATTTTTCCCCTTTTCCTTTTGGAATTACAATTACACATATTTCAGGCTATTTGAAATTGTCCCAAAGTGTACGGACACTCTGTTCATTTTACTTCCTTTTTTTCTCTCTAGTTTTATTTTGAATAGTTACTATTTTTATGTCTTTGAGATCATTAATCTTTTCCTCTGTTGTGTCTAATCTGTTGTTAATCTCATCCACTGTGTTTTTTACTTTAGAGATTATATTTTTCCTTTCTTGAAGTTTGATTACAGTCTTTTTAACTTAACATATTCAAGTGTTTCTCTATATGGAATATAGTAACAATAGCTGTTCTGTTTTCCTTGTTTACTTACTCTCTCATCTGTGTCATTTCTGGGTCTCTTTCTATTGATTAAGTTTCCTCCTCATTATGGGTGATATTTTCCTACTTCTCTGCATACCTGGAAATTTTTATTGCAATCAGCCATTTTTAATTTTACCTTGTTGAGTGCTGAATATTTCTGTAACCCTATAAATATTTTTGAACTTTCTTCTGGGACATAAAGTTACCTGGACACAGTTTGATGCTTTCTAGACTTGCTTTTAAGTTTTGCTAAACAGGGCTAACATTTCTCCACTATGGTGATGATATCCTTTTGAGTAATCTACCTCATATCCCAGGAATTATGAGGTTTTGACTCTACAGTTTGTGGAAATACCATCTATTCCTGGCCCCGTGTCAGCTTTGAGGATTGTTCTGGGGTTGAACTTTTGACAGACGTCCAGCGAACTTTTAGGTACATGTAAGTTGTGAATTTCGTCCTTGGCAATCTGAAGACGCTGATAGAAACCCACTAGTGGGCAGGACCACAAGATTAGTCAGGAAAGTCAGTAGATTCATAGGTTACTTTATGATCCTCGAGTCTGTGAAAGTTGATTGATAAATATTTTATCCTTTAAGTAGAGGGATAAAGGTTATATACCATGTTGTTTTGTTTCTAATAGGCTTCTGTTTCCAGCCTGAGTGTTATACAGGCTTCTTGAGGATAGCACATAAGGTGGCTTAGATGAGGTTGGAATGAACTATTTTTATTGGTAATGCAGTCAAACCTTCCTGGTAAGCTCTTAAGGACTTGTCACACTCCAGGAGGCTGGAGCCACTGGATACTCAGAGGCCAACGGAAAAACTGTGGACTCAGAAATGCCATTATTAATATACACCGCTGCATAGTCAGTTGACATATAGAAAGACTCCTGATTATCGGGTACACGGTGACGACAACCTCACGGGAAATGTCTTATACTCGCTTAGTTTGCAATTGAACCTCATTCATCTAGGCTATGGAATCACTTCCAGCCCTTCATTTAGCCACCAAACTCAGAGATCATTCCAGAACAGGCAATCTGTTCCCATTACTGGACTCTTTCCACAGATGTTTTATTTTTTATTTATGTTTTTATTTTTTTACTTTTTAGTGACAGGGTCTTGTTTTGTCACCCAGGCTGGAGTGGTGCAATGGTGTGATCGTAGCTCACTGCAGCCTCCAACTCCTGGGCTCAAGGGATCCTCCTGCCTCAGCCTCCCGAGTAGCTGGGACTACAGGCATGAGCCACTATGCCCAGCTCTTTCCACAAGTCTTAACCACACAAAGACAACAGTTAATAAGGCATCATGTCTTATCCCAATATATTAACATTAAAACAATGTATTGTAATTTTATTTGCAAGTTATTAAAAATGTATTTGACTCCACCAGACTGTAAGCTCCATGAAGGTAAGGGTTTTGTCTATTTTGCCTATCCTCAGGAGCCAGAGTAGTGCCTGCCATGTAATAGATGTTTAGTTAATTCAGTTAAAATTAAAAAGTGACTGAATTTTAAAAGTTATACAGCATTTCATGCTAATCATTACAAGTCAAATAACACAGAGTAATATGTAAAGAAATTCAATAATTAGCCTCCCTGAACTCCAAAGTCCACTGTCCTAAATTAGATAGCCAATGTTTGCTTTTGATATTATTTATCTTTTTTCTTTTTTCGCAATAGTCAAAGATATACAAAATACACATTTACATGGTTTCTTCTCTTATTTATTCAGTTCTAATTTCTCTTTCCTTACCTTCTTGGTCTTTTATTTAATATATTAATGATGTTCCTCTAAGCTGATGAATCTCAATGCTGATTGTACATTAGAAAAATTTATACTCTTGACCTTGAATAACATTCCATCTAATAGTACTATCACCACACATGTTTTCAATAGTTGCTTTTGCATTTATGTAGTGTATCTTTACCTGTACATTTACCTGAAAACTTTTGTCGTCACTTGTTTTAGGCATAAACGACATATAGCTGCAATTTTTAAAAAGTCCTTATCTGAAAGTCGTTGCCTTTTTATAGGAGTATTAGCATTTTAAATAAGAACCCAGAAAGATCATAAAGTCTTCAAGCCTCAAATTAATGGACATCATGCTAGCGTTTCGGGCATCGTGCTAGCTCAGTGGCAGCCACCCTCCCCACCCTCTTGGTTCCCTGCAAATGCAGCTGTCACATAAAGCACTTCTTATTGCAAATGCAGATTGCAAACGTAAACTGTTTCTTTCATAATTTTGTCACTTTTTCCCTCCTAATTTACGGGAGGCTTAAATTATTAGCACTTGTCTAAACAATGCAGCTTCTCCCGGTATCTCTGAGGAAGTGTCGCTGATAACTTCCAAATGATGTCATCCTTGAAAGCACAAGTCCAAAGCGCCCACTCCATCATGGGCGCTGTTTGGAAGGATCCCAAATAATTCAGTGGCCCACAGCCCTGACACATTTATAAAAGTGCAAATTAAGAAGAAAATCAGAAACTTCTTTTTCATGTCTGGGGCTCTCAAGACTGTGTGTTCCCCTGGGACTTAATGCATTTCATTAATGGGGGTGAGTGGGGGGGAGGACGAAGTGGTCTCCTAAGGGAGTTGAAGGGTCACATTCCCTTCAGGATCTATTTTTATCATATCCTCAGAAGCAAATTAAACATTTGGGGGAATTATTGACTTGTTTCACCTTTCAGGAGCTCAGCACTTTCACATTTATTAAATACTTAGTGCCAGACATTGTAGTAAGCATTTGAATAGATTATTTTATTTAATCATCGTCACAACCCTATGAGGTAAGCCCTGCTGGTTTCCCATTCTACAGATGAGGAAACTGAAGTGCAGAGAAGTGACATCACTTGCCCAAGGACACCCAGCAAGTTGGAGGAGGAGCAGAGATTTGACCCCACATCTGTGTGGAAGCAGAGCGTATGCCTTTACCCCCTTTGATAACTTAATTCAACATGACGTGAAGGACTCATGATGATCCTGCCCTTGCCAACCTCTCCTGTCTAATCTGGACCCCCATCTCCCCTCACTACCTGTGCCCCAGCCATACCTCATGTCCCCCTAATGTGCTTTGCTGTCTGACCCTTCTACTCCTTTGCTCACATTGTTTGCATTGCCTGGAAGTGACCACTGTGCTCCACGCAGAATTCTGTCACAGCTCCCCTATACTCTATAGCATCTTGTTCTTACAATCTCTCTCTACCCCAATTCTCTCTGGAGTGTGAGCTCTCCTAGGGCAGGGACTGCACCTCACTTACCTGTGTATCCTGAACACCCAGCACACTGCCTGGCACACAGCTGATGCTCAATAATAAGTTGGATGTTCTCCCTAGAGCATTTTCTTTCTCCCCGCTCTGAAAAAACAATTAAGCCCTTCTGATCTGTCATTTCATTATTCTTCAGACAAGTAGGAGAGGCACATTTGTTTCCATCCCTTTATTGGTTTCCCCTTATATTTTTGGCCTTAAACCCTGAATTGTCTATAGCACCTGCAAGGCCTTCCGCGTGCTTGGGTTTCCTCTCCAGAAATTAAAGAGACCAGCACAGCATATGTTCCCCCAGAGCTGATTCTATCCGATTGCTCGGCTTCCACAAGGCTGTGCCAATGTTAAGTGGATGGGTAGTTTCCATCGGTCCCATCTTGGGCAAAGTTTCCTTTTCTCACTTCACTTCTCGTGTGATACAAAGAAGAGTGATCCACCATTGATCCTGTGCTAGGTGCTAAGCGCTGGCAATATAACAATGACGAGGACAAATAGAAGCAAGGCTGCACGAGGCTTGCAGCAGGGCTTGCAAACTCCCATGTCCAAAGGGACGAGAAGGAAACTACAGTGAGAGAGGTAGCTCAGGTAGAGACCGTGGCAAACTGGAGAACGCAGCTTAAACGGGGCAGCTTCTTCTCGCACCAGGCAATTATTGCCATGTGGGAATTCTAGTCTATTGCTGTCAGAACTTTCAACTTTTCAGGACTACTTAGAAATCGGGTCCTATATATAAAATATGAGTTTTAATAATGGCTAATAATTCTAAATTTGAAGAAATATCTTCATGGTCCAAACAAAACATATCTTTTGGCATGATCTGGACTGATTTTAGCAGTTTTTCAACCTGTGGTTTATAATTTAACACAGACCTGAGGTGTTAAACCAATTTGGGTTGGAATTATTATTCCCCCATCACATGTTTTCTGGGTGACCTTGGGCAGGTTGTTGAAAGTTTCTGAGCACTGCTTTCTTCATCTGTAAAACGGGGTCTCACTCTAAGCCTTCTGACTCCAGGCCCATGTAAGTTCAACAAGAGCAGGGACTCTGCCCATTTTATTTGCTGCACTGTCCTTAGTGCCTAGAACAGTGCCCAGCACATAGTAGGGGCTCAGCAATGTTACCAGAAAGAGTGAATGTTATGTTATTCTGCCTTTGGTGCAGAGGCTGCGACACGCAGAAGCCCAGGTGGGGTCATAACATGGTTTGAACAAAATAACCCATTTCAGTTAGGACCCATTTGCTTGTAGGTGATACCAACCTAACCCAAATGGTTGAAACAAAAAAGAAAATTCACTGGCTCATGTCTCCATAAGGCTCAAGGTTTCAGGTATTGCCAGATCCAGGGGCTCAAAACTGTTTCTCCTCATCTTTTGGCCCTACTTTCCTCTGTGTTGGCTTTAGTCTCAGACAGGTAAGTTGACTGTCATCAAACTGGTTGTAGATGCTCCCAGGTATAAACACTCCAGCCTTTTCCTTACCAGTCCCAGCTAAATTCTCATTGGCTCTGATTGGGTCACATGTGCATCCCTCACCCAATCCCTGTGGCAGGGAGAATGAGATGCTCTGATTGGCTGGGCCTGAAACACACACCCGTCCCTGGTCCAGTCAGTCCCTGCAAACCATGCAAATTTAGAACTGGGAAGGGAGTGGTTGCCTAAAGGAAGAAGGGGGAATAAATGCGGGTGACAAAAACAGTGTCTGCTTTGGAGGCCACATCTGGATGCTTCGGGTCTATAAACACCCCTATGTAACCTGCCCTCAGAGAGTCCTGTGTCTCTCCATGCCTAAACTTGGAGATGGCTATGGAGTGGGAGGCACCAGCTGCACGCCGCCCACCACACTGCAAGTTCAGGGCTGCTTTGGCTCGAGGCTAATGAGGTCTAGGTATTTGCAAACCCCTCTCCAGTGAAGCTGCAAAACACAGAAGAAATTTAATAGTATCATCAAGCAATCACATCGCACACTGGACTCTTTAAAATGTACTCTTTCTTCCCTTTGATCTTGTTCTGATGGATCATGCTCACGGTATTTGCTGTGACCTAAATCCCTCTGAAGATTGCTGGAGAGGGAAACTGCACCATAAGAGAACAGCAGTCCTGAATA
This sequence comes from Daubentonia madagascariensis, assembly GCA_023783475.1. Lineage (NCBI taxonomy): Eukaryota > Metazoa > Chordata > Mammalia > Primates > Daubentoniidae > Daubentonia > Daubentonia madagascariensis. Next base: position 8,486,747 of record JAKFHU010002332.1, on the reverse strand, counting down.
TCAAGTGTAAGGGGCCAATTATTCCTGTTCCTTGAGACCCCATCCACCCGGCTTGCATATTCATGGCATCTCAAATGCAGATGAGGTGGCAGCTGCTGATTAAAATCAGCTCACTTTGTTGTGGGGAAATTTGGGGACGCCGAGGAGGCCTCCTGAAGCTGATCGTGGTGAAATATCCTCCTCAGGGGTTCTTCTGTTTCCTCCCAGTGTGGTCTTTCAGAATAATAAAAAATACGGATCTTTCAGCTTGGAGGAGCAGATGCTTGCCCTCTGGCTGGATTGTGAGGGGGGCGGAAAGTCTGGATATAGATTGAAAAGGGCAGAGCCTTAGTTCACCTGCTGCAGAATTGTTCTAAATTAGATTTTCCCTTTTCAAGAGGATGAGAATGGGCAAGGGGTAGAGAGGAGGGTCCATGGAAATTTGTCTTGGAACAGTGCTGGAGACTGTTTACTGTCTGTGATGGTCCAGGGCAGTGTTTCTCAAACTTTAATATACACTCAGATCACCTGAATGTCTTATTAATACACAGATTATGTTTTAGTAGGTCTGGGGTGGGGACTGAGATTTTGGATTTCCTGCAAGCTTCCAGGTGGTGCCAATACCGACGGTGTACAGGCTACTTTTTAAGTACTAGGGTGTAGAGCAATGGTTCCTAAACTTGGTTGCATATTAGAATTACTTGGAGAGCTTTTAAAAATCAGGATGCACAAACCACACCCAGACTCATTCACACAGATTTTGGGGTTCGCACTCAGGAATCAGTATTTTTGTAAATCCTCTCAGGTAATTCCTATGTGCAACCAAGTTTGAGAATCAGTGGTATAGCGGTTCTCAACCGTGGCTACTGAACATTGTAATCACCTGGGGAGTCTAAAAAGTACCAATGCCCAGCCCCACCCCCGGCTGAATCTCTTGAGAAATGTATGTTATGGGGATGGACCTGAGGGTTTCTACATTTTAAAAGCTTCAGAGTTGATAATGTGCAGCCAAAGTTGGTAATCAGAGATGTAGAGAGAACGAACCTCTGGTTCTCTTCAACCCTGAGATCTTGTAAATTATTACTGTTGTTATCCAAGGATATTATTATCACGTTAGGACTTAGCTCTGTACCTTCCAGTGCAGATCTGCAGAACCATAACTTCTCCACTCCCCTTCACTTCCACACTTCTTTTGCCTCCCCTTCCTAATTATACAAGCAATACACGTTTATTGTTGGAAATGTGGAAGCACAGAAAAGTGTACCAGATAAAATGCATCCCCTTCAAGTATAACTACTGCTGTAATGGGACTCTCTGAATATAACCACTGCTTTCATTTTGGCTTATATATTATTCTTTCTTAAAATTTTATTTTATTGTGATAAGAAGACAACACGAAATCTACCCTCGTAACAAAATTTGAAGTGTACAGCACATTATTTTTGACTACAGGTACGATGTATACAGCAGATCTCTAGAGTTTTTTCATCTTGCTTAGTTGGAACTTTGTGCCCATTGATTAGTAACTTTCCTTTTCCCCTTCCCCCTAGTCCCCAGCAACCACCAATCTACTCTTTGATTTTGTGAATTTGACCATTTTACATAATTCAAATGAGTGGAATCATGCTGTATGTGACTGGCTTATTTCATATAGCATAACATTCCCCAAATTCATCCATGTTGTTGCATATTGCAAAATTTCCTCCTTTTTAATGCTGAATAGTGTTCCACTGTATGTATATACCACATTTTCCTAATTCATTCATCTGTTGATAGACATTTAGGTTATTTCCACATTCCACATAGTGTTGCAGTGAATCTGGAACTGCTAGTATTTCTTTAAGAGCCTGATTTTAATACTTTTGGATGGAAACCCAGATGTGGAATTGCTAGATCTTATGGGAGTTCTCTCTATACATATTTTTTGGCTTATATTCTTCTAGTCTTTTTTTTATTTCACAAGTTTGGTGTTGTTTCATGGCCAGATTTTCCCTCTTTTCAATATATCATATCTTCTTCATAAGATGTTTATTAATGACTTCAGATTATAATAATTCATTGAACCATTATCCTACTTTTGATAAATATTTTGATTGCTTCTAACTTAAATACAATTTCTGTAAGAAAATTTCTTAGGTGTAGAATTATAGGTTCAGAGGGAAGAAACATTTCTTTGGGAGAAGGGATTCATACTGTCATGTTAGGGCTTCATAATTGTAATTCATTTTTAAATATCCAGTGCCTTGCACAAAGCAATCATCTAATTGTTGAATGAATGAGTGAAGGAATAAAGTGAGTCATTGCATCTCCAGCATTTAACAAGGCAACCAGCACGTAAGAGTCATTCCACAAGTATTCATAGAATGAATGAATGAGAAAACACTGAACAAAACACACAACAAAATTATCCATGGCTGGGATATGTCACAAGGCTGACTCTAGAATATAATTTACTTCCCCCGCCACTTGCAAGCAGCCAACACCAATTACCTACAAATATTTCCCAAAGTGAGGGTTAACATCATACTTTGCTCTTGGTAAGGTATCAGGAAATTAATTGTTCCTTTTCTCAAAGACCTTTCCTGTGCAATAATAATTTTTTTAAAAAACCCCTCCACCATAGCAATTATCTATAATTACTAATGAAAACAGGTGTCTTAAATGCCTTTTCAAATTAAGACATGAATGGTTCATTATCATAGCAGGCTACTACCAATATCCAATTTTCAGTGGGATGTTGAGATCAAACATAATGTGGAGGATCGTGGTGGTGCACAAAGGGAACAGGAGCTTCCTGGATGCTACTCATTAGAAGAAATTTCGCAGAGGGGCAGAGGTTGACAAACATTAAAATAAGAAGCAGAGGGCTTCTTGGGGATGAAGAACACTGCGTGGCTGAAAGAAGTAGAAAATAGCAACAATGTCAAGGGGATAAAATTCTCTTATTGCAAAACCCTTTTCACAGGGTGAAATGAGCTCAACCAAGCTGGTGTCCCTGAGTTCAGTTTCTGCATCTGTTAAGTGGCCATGAGAAAATCTAAACTTATTAGGCTACAGAATCCCTTTTATATATAAGATGTAGGGTTGTTGTGGGGAGGTAACTGAAAGAATGGATGAAAAGGGAACTGCACAGTGTCCGGCACGTGCCTGGAGGTCAAGATGATGATTCCACGCTCCATTTCTCCTTTAACGTTCTCTTTAGCTCCCCATTTCTCTGAACTTGTGATATTAAAGATGGACCAGGTGTAACAGGATATCTAAGCACTGCATAAATTAGAACTCTGCACTCTTCTCCCTACGCTTCCTGTTGCAGTGAATGCTTGGGAGTTATAACTTAATGAGCAGATGCATAAAGAAACTTCAGAACTTGACCTGACTGGCTCAAGACACAATTTCCATGTGTTTGGGGAATAGGCACATTCATTTTGGGACATTGCAGTCCCTGCATCCTAGTTTTAGTTGGAAATGGGGAGGTGGGATCAATATTTCCTCTAATTTTGTTCTTCAGGGATACCCTATTGTAGTTCAGACGGATGGAGTGTGTAATATCCACCCCACTGACAGTATAGCTAGTAGAATGTCCCCCTGGACTTTGTGATTTCCACAAAATGCAAGCCCCAGGAACTGTTCTGTTATAAAAGCTTTCCATGACCTAATGCATTTGAGGAATGTCACATACTCCCTTTTCCTCCTGAGAAATTCACAATGGAAATTGACATATTTATGAGATGAGAGTCCTACAGCAGAGAAACCCTATTAACTGGGTTTACCCAGTCTTTCCTGAACCTATTTGGTCATAGAACTCCTTTAATATGTAAGAACTATTAAATTCCACCAAACTAGTGTTCTGTAGAGCATGTTTTAAGACACATTGGTTTATAGTTTTTTTGTCTTTGGTTTCCCTATCAAGCTTTGAGTTCTTATGTATCTCTGTGAGTATATAAATAAGAAGCTCCACTACCGAGGGCGATTATGTTTTTGTCCATCTGACAGGCTGGTAGATTTAGCCTTTCTTGTCCCCAGCAGGTGAGTCTGGCAAGTTTCCAATCACAGAATCCTCATCCTGCCTCCCCTGTAAAGCTGCCAGATAAAACATAAGACATCCAGTTGAATTTGAATTTCATATAAAGAATGAACATTTTTTTTTATTTCAAAGTATTATGTGGGTACAAATATTTTTGGTTACGTGGATCACTTTTATAGGGCTTGAGCCATGGTTATAAGCGTGCCCGTCACCCAGATAGTGTTCATTGTACTCGTTAGGTAGGTTTTCACCCATCCCCTTCTCCCCCCACCCCCTGCTTGATTTCTGTTAAGTTTTACTTCCCTCTGTGCAACAACAACAATAGATAAATGGGACTTGATTAAATTAAAAAGCTCTGTACAGCCAAGGAAATAATCAACAGAGCAAATAGACCACCTACAGAATGAGAGAAAATATTCACAAGCTACACATCCGATAAAGAGCTAAAAACCAGAATCTACAAAGAATGAATCATTTTTTAACCCATACTTATACTGTATTTTTATTTGCTAAATCAGGAAACCCTACCATTGTGGTGGATGTGTACTCCAAGGTTGGCCAGTCATGGAACCCAATTCCTCTGGTTCATGATGCCTGTTTCAGGGGTTGGTATCCTATCCAAGCCAGGTTAATCAGAGAACCTCCCCTACAATTCCTGATTTGGTGCTAAAGGAAAAGGGCTTTACTTTTCATGTCATAAAGCTGAAAGAATGTTAGTCAGTGACTGGGGACAGCCATGTTCCCCTCCACGTGGAGAAAGGCTGTCTGTGGAAGATGAGTATGAGGCCATCACCTACAGAGAAGCAAGCCAGGAGAATGGAGAGACAGAGCTCTCGCAGTCTCAATGATGTTCCTGGATCCACTCTTGCCTAAAACTAGTCCTATCTTTAATTTACCAGCTATACCAGCCAATACATATGTCTTTTGCTTTTTTTTTTCTTAAGCTAATTTGAATTGCAATGAATACAGAAGCATATCTGGCATCTCTTTTCTGCTGTCACATTCCCACATGTAATTTAACACTTATTTACCATCTACTGTGTTCTGGGGCTTGTGCTAGGTGATCTGGCATTTAGGTCACTACCTTGATCTCCATGGCGCAACAGATTCATGGAGCCTGCTCTTCCTCTGGGGTCCCTTCCTCCCACCCCAAGCTCTGTGCATCTCACCATTGCTGGATTGCTGGTGTCTGGCTTTGAGTGGAGTCCTGAAGGATCAGTAAACTTCAGCACAAATCCCAAGCAAAAGTATAAGAAGTGATTTTGCTGCAAACGTTCTCCTCCTGATAGCCATCAATGGAGCAAGGAGAGGTTCCTGTTCACAGTTTGGTTTCTCACTTGGAATGCTGCACAGTGAAGTAGCTGTCTGACAGCAGCATGTGAATGAGATCATGGGAATCTCTCTGGTGTATTGTAATGGGTGTGAGGCTAAATCTTCCCAGTTCAGGATGCTGTGAGGTACGTAAGGAATGCAGAGTGATTTGTGGGAGGAGGCCACTGATTCTTTCAAAGACATTCATTGGGAAAAGCCAAACTCTTCTAATATTCTGGCACTAATAGCTTCCAAAAAGTTCACTTAACATTGCAGATTTCTGTCCCTGGTGTATATATGATATTCCAAAAGATGTTGTAAGAGAAATAAATAGCATGGAAACAATGTTTTTATTCAGGGACTGACATGGCCCTGCCATCTCTCTAACTTCCTCTTCCCTTTTTGCACGTATTTTGTGATCCGGCTGTTGTGAATTACCTGTGAGCATTTTTTTTTTTTTTTTTTTTGTGGATGGGGATCGGGAATTTTTCATGTCTGTATCCCCAGGACCTACAAAAATAATATTTGTGGAGCAATGGATTTTTTTTTGAAAAAAACCAGAATTTCTGAATTCTCTGTTCCTACATTGAAAACCCCTTGAAGGTGTTTGGCCTCATATGTGTATATAGTGTGGTGGAAAAATGTTGCTTTCCTGGTGTCCATTCCCTTTTCCCCTCTGTCTACCATCCTTGAATTTTGACCAAATGTTTCTCAGGTACTGACACCAACATCTGGCTGCATGGTTAGAGCACGTGACCCCGCTCAGCCAATCAGCAGCTGACACCCTCCCGACTATGCTGACGGGTCAGAGGGTGGCCGTATGACCTAAGCCAATCCAATCACAGTGAATCTCAGGTCTTTGATGGAAACTTTGGACCACAGCATCTCTTTTCTTCTGGATGCTGTGTTAGGTAGATGATAAGCCTCAGAAGCCTGCAGACAGTTTGCTGCTGTGAGAGGAGTCATCCTGAGGACGCAGCTAAGAGAATTGCAGAAAACAGAGCTGCAAACCTGAAAACCCAATGATATTTTCAATATCTGGAGCAAACCACATCTGAAATTCACCCAGACTCTGGACTTTTCTGCTGCACAAGTCAATAAATTCTCTCTCTTGCTCATTTTAAAGCCGATTTGAGTTTACTTTTTTATTGCTTGGAACACAAAGTCTTGGCTGATATACAAATCCCCTCTTTCTTCCCCATGAACTTCTTCCAGTGAGAGCTACTGCTTAAAATCAAGCCAGTCATTCCAATTGGTGTGATTTACTTTAGCTGAAGGGGCAAGTTGCCTCTTGTTCTTCTGGGAATATCCCCTGCCTTTTCTGTAATCCATACTGTCAGCATTTATTGAACACCCACTCTGTTCTAAGCACTGAGCCAGATGCTCTGAGACATCCCAGTAATAACAAAGATCTCGTCTGCAAGGTGCTGGCAGTATAGTGACAAGGAATAAGTCCTGAGTCAGGGCTTAAGAAATCCATGCTTGCACTGCCCCTAATTTGCTGTGTGATCTTGAGCTAATCACTACCCCTCTCTGGGCTTTAGCTTCTCATCTACAATACAAGGGCAGTGGTTGACAAGTCCCTATAATTCTTTCTAGTATTAACATGCTACATCTCCATGTGCAAATAATGTATATATACTTGATGCTGTGTCTGGTCAAAATAGACAGCTTCAGGCTTATTTATCCAGCTAATATTTGTTAAGAGTCTACTATGTTCTAGGTGCTGGAGATACAGCGGTGAGCAAAAAAGACAAAAACACCTGCTGTCTTAGAGCTTACATAGTGGTAGGGGAGGCAGATAATAAATAACTTAGTAAGCTATACAGCTGATCTTCATTATTCACAGATGCTGTATTTGTGAATTTGCTTACTTGTTAACATTTATTTGTAACCCCCAGATCAATAATCACGGCACTTTTGAAGTCATTCACAGACACAGGCAGAGCCCTGAAAAATTTGAGTCACGTGATCCACATGTTCCTAGGTGAGGTCCAACAGGGTGATGCTCCGCCTTCTTGTTTCAGCTCTTATACTATAAACAAGTGTCTTTTTGCAGTCTATTTAGTAATGTGTTTTTTCACATTTGTGTCCTTTTCATTGGTGTTTTTGCTGTTTAAAGTTGCCCCTAGACATAGTGCTGAAGTGCTATCTAGTGTTCCTAAGCACAAGAAGGAAATATGTGTGTTAGATAAATACTGTTCAAGCGTGAGTTATAGTGACGTTAGCTGTGAGTTCAATGTTAATGAATCAGTATATATTAAATAAGGAGTCTTTAAACATAAACACACACAAAGTAAGGTTATGTATTGATTGCTTGACAAAAATGTTGTGGCTAGAGGCTCACAGGAACCTAACCCTGTATTTCCCCTAGGAGCGATGGGGAAATTTGCTAATTTGAGAGTTGGTAGTGACTTTACTGAGGGTAAGAAGAAGCAAGCATACACTATGTCAGATTGTGGTAAGAGCAATGCAGAAAAGCAAAGCAGGGAAGCACAAAAGGGAGTCTATATTTTAAAAGGGTGTCAGAGCAGTGTGTTCTAGGCAGAGAAAAGGGCAAGAATGAGAACCCTGTGGTGGGAGTGTGATTTTTGTGTTTGAAGAGCTGCCGGAGGCTGGTGTGGCTGGCGAGGGGCGAGCCAGGAGGACAGGGGGAGAAGGTGAGATTAACGAGGTGGTGAATCTTGAATGACAGACCTACGCAGTCCCTGTGAACCTCCTCTCTGAGTAGAGGTTGCTGGGAGACTGAGAGACTTTTTCTTGTTGCAAAAGTCCTTGAACTTGAGCAGTAAATTATCCTCGAGGTTCCATTAGCACACCTTGGCACGGTTCTCTCCTTGGACGCCCTGTGCCATGTTCCTCCCGAGAAGTGGCTATAAATAACCCGAAATTCTGCTCTCATCAGGGATACAGTGCCTGGAGTCATCTTCTGGACACATTAATAACCACCTTCTTCTCGCCCCCAAATTAATCTTGTTATGAGGCAGCTTTGCTAAGGGTGTCTTCTAGTCATCATTTAATCCCAGCACTCAAATGTCTGGTTATTCACCAGACTGAGCTTCTCCTTAGTGGCCTCCAAGGCACATTGGGTTCTGTTGAAATTCTAGCCAAATACGATTTCCAGACAAATCCATTACATCGAGATATGGAGGTTGTATTTTTGATCTAGTTATCTGGATTGATCTTTATGACTGATACGTGATTGCATGTAATTCGGACAAATCTTGTGCAAAATCTAAGATTCAAGGAGAGTGCAAGAATTTTGAATTCAAGTTTCACTAGTTCCTTAGGGACAGTGGGAGAGAGGAAGGAAGAGGGAACTGACATTTGTTGAACATATACTCTGCTTATTCATCATTCATTCAATATTTATTGAGCACTTACTATGTGCCAGGCATTGTTTTAGGTGCTGGGGATAGAGCAGAGTGTCAAATGGTACACTCCCAAGACAGATACAGTCATCCCTCAGTATTGCAGGGGATTGGTTCCAGGGCTCCCGAAGATATAAAAATCCACAGATGCTCAAGTCCCTTATATAAAATGGCATAGTACTGGCATTTAAGCTATGCACATCTTCCTGTATACTTTAAATCATCTATAGGTTATTTATAATACCTAATACAATGTAAATGCTATGTAAATAGTTGTTATACTGTAGTTTTAAAATTTGTATTATTTTATTGTTGTATTGTTATTTTTATTGTTTTTTTTCAAATATTTCTGATCCACAGTTGGTTGAATCTAAGGATGTAGAACCTGAGAATGTGGAGGTAGACTGTATATTAATCAATTACGTGAGGAGTGGAGTGAAGCACCAGTTAAGGTACGGACTATGGAGCCAGACTATGTTCAGACCCCTATTCTGGTGCCTATTAGTTGTGTGACCTTGGGCAAGTCATTTAACCTCCCAATGCCTCAGTTTCATTATCTGTAAAGTGGGAGATAATAAAAATACCCAAGTCACAACTTATTTAATTAAATGAGTTAATGTTTAATGTGTTTCGGATGAGTCTGATTGATAGCGCTTGGTAAGTGACAGAGATAAACACCATGTCCTGAAGGAAGAATTTAGGGAGATCTGTAAGAGTACAAAGGGGATCTGGCCTAATCTGGTTAGGTCAGTGCTTTGCATAGCTCATCTCATCTAAATCTCTGCACGATCTCAAGAGTTTGACCGCACTTCTTATTTTTTACAAGTGAGGAAACTGAGAACCAGGAGCATTGGGTTGTTTGCTGCTAAGCACACAGAGTAAAATCTGAGTAGTGGACTGAGGAACTGAATCTAGATAGGTTTGGTTCCAAAGTCCTACTTCCCTAGGCTGAACTACACTGTGGGGCTGAGAAGTGTACGGTTATTTCACCTCTAAATACAAAATACCTTGCCTCTTCCCTCCATCTAAGTAGCATGGGACCAAGGTCTACAGGAAGAGAGTAATGGAATTATCAGTCTATTTGGTAGCCTTGAAGCTCAGTTGGTCCAAACTCTTTTTATGCTACTTTACAACAAATGGCCACAATGTGTTTTCTCGAATTTTTAGGGGGTGGATAACTCACTACCTCCTCAAGCAGTCTATCTTACTCACAGACCTCTTGGTTTGTCGGAGATGCCTGTTGTACAAGTTAATAAATTCTCTCTCTTGCTCCTTTTTAAAATGGTTTGACTTCTTGTTCATTCAAAATTCTTTATTCTCATTCAACCCTCATGTGCCCTTTGTTTTCCTGGTATTTAAAGGAGCAACCAAACTTCAGATTTAGGTGAAAGAATTTGCTCTCCTTCCTCTGTCAATTTTTTTTTAAAGGAAAGCTCTGAAGGAGGTTATACCACCCTTAATCATCATAAAAAACAGCCTCCATTTAGGAGACAGGACTAATGTTTATAAGGCCAGAAAAAGTGCTGTGTCCATGATACATGTTTTATACAGGTAGAATATTCTAAGAATAATAATAATCAAAATTTATTAAGTGCTTATTATAACCAAGTACTGTGCTAACACTGTCTATGGTTTATTTGCTCATTTAATTTTCACAATAATCCTAAGAGATTTTTATAGGTTCTATTTACTAGATGTGGACATTGAAGCTCCGAGAAGTCAAGTTGCTTGTCTAACAACATGTATTTAGGCCATTAAATGTGAAATGTCTGATTTCAAATCAAAAGTTTAGTTTACTATCTCTCAAACAAGAAGTAGTACAATTAATCAAAGTATGTGCCTAAACTATCGACACAGTTTTGCCATCTTAAAGGTAGCTTGTTCATGCCAGCAGCGAAGAAGCCTGGAGAGCGAGTGGCGATGAAATCGTGAAAGGCGTTTTCCACAGCTTGTTGAGACTTGAATATTTTTCCTTGCAAGAAGTGGTCCAAAGCCTGAAAGAAGTGGTAGTCAGTTGGTGCAAGGTCTGGTGAATATGGTGGATGACAGAGAGTTTCCAAGTCCAGCCTCTGTAGTTCGAGCAGCGTTGTTTGTTCAACATGGGGTCTAGCATTGTCTTGCAAGAGGATTGGCCTGTCTCTATTGACCAATCTCGGCCGCTTAATTGCAAGCATCCTCATCATTTCATCCAATTGTTTGCAGTAGACATCCGCTGTAATGGATTGACCAGGTTTCATGAAGCTGTAGTGGATAATACCAGCGCTGGACCACCAGACAGACACCATTAGCTTTTTTTGAGGAATATTCAGTTTTGGACTGTGTTTTGGCACTTCATCTTTATCCGACCATCGTGCCAAACACTTGTGATTGTCAAAAAGAATCCATCTTTCATTACACATAACAATATGGTGTAGAAATGGTTCACCTTTATGTTGTGACAGCAAAGAAGGCAAGTTTCGAGATGATTTCTCTTCTGATCTTGTTTAATTCATGCAGTATCCATTTATCCAGCTTCTTTACCTTGCTGATTTGTTTCAAATGGTCCAATATTGTTGGAATAATAACATCAAACCTTGCTGCTAATTCACGCATAGGTTGAGGTGGATTTGCTTCCACTACAGCTTTCAGATCATTGTTATCCACCTTGGTCTCAGGTTGCCCATGTGGCTCATTTTCAAGATTAAAATCACCAGAATGGAACTTCTCAAACCATTGATATACTACTGTACCTTCATTAGCCACATCCTTTCCAAACACTTCCTTGATATTTCAAGCTGTCTGCATGGCATTGATTCCACGATGGAACTCATATTCGAAAATAACATGAATTTTTGACTTATCCGTGGTTTTACAAAAATTGCTCTAAAAACAAATTTGAAAGATAATCACAAACCAAACCATGTGTTTGAAATAATAAGGATGTACCTTCACAATTAAAATTAAAAAAGAAGTGTCAAAGTTAAATGTCAGAGATATCAACTGTCAAACTTAGTACTTAAGGAAATTGGACATTTCACACTTAATAACCTAATAGTAAGTGGTGGAGTCATTTTTTTGAATTCATGCTATCAGATCTCATGTTCCACTTTCTTAACAATGAGACCACAGCCTCCCTACTTCATAAAAGTTCTAATGATGTGATATAAAAATACTGTATATACTCTAAATTACTACATGGCTACAAGGCTGTTTGTCACTGTGCCTAGTGACATTTTTGGCAAATAGTAAACACTCTGTAAACACTGAATGAATGAATGAATGGATAGGTAACTTCATGCATAGGTTTGGTATAGCCTCTGTGAGGCTTTTAAAACTTGCTTTAAAAAAACACATTTTTCCATATTGACCTTCAAAGGTAATATTGAATACAAAAAGCCTACTTTATTGGAATTGGAGTTTTGAAAACACTGGTAACAGTAATCTTGGCTTTAGGGAATTGGGAGCTTCTTTTAGACCGCAGAAGCCTGGAGTGACTGTCCTCCCCTGTCCATATTGGCTTTACCTTGGTAACCCCAGGTATTCTCTTAGAGTCAACCTGGGGCATTAAGAAAACACATTTGACAGCTCTAGTGTCAAAGAGATTTTATTACTATTTATTTTTTCACCAATTTATTATAAATAGGGTACTTGAAGGAACCAAATGAGCTGCGAACCATTTGCATATTCTCAGAGCCCATTTATTTATTCATTGGCCCAGCTATGCAATCAGTGGGAGTAGGGGGTGGGAATTAGTTTTGCCAGAAGCAACAGGGGAGTACACACTCCTTCATGCTCCAGACTAATATGTCTTGTAGGATCTGGTGATTCAGAGGTAGGAGGTCTGGGGGAAGGTGCAGATGGAATTTGGAACCAGTGTGCTGGTAACTACTCACCATTAGCAGTGTCCCCAGGGATGGCAGTGATAGTGCCAAGGGAAGGTCAGGAGCACAGCTTCTTAAATAGCTGCATTCACAAGCCACCAATGCCATTTAAAGAGTTTACTTGGAATAGTCGTGCTGTGACCTGAGGAAGTCCCCCCAAGAAAAGGTTTCCAGAAGCAGGAGGAAATAGTGTTTTGAAGTTAAGGAGCATTTGGGTCCCAGCTCCACTACTTACTTTCTTCATTGCTTAAATTCCTCATCAGTGAGGATGTCAGAATCTATCCATGGAATCTGAGTAAGGTACGATGGTTTAATAAAAACTACGTGCTTTTTAAGAATTAATCAGACTGGGATTCAAATGTTGGCTCCACCATTTGCCAGCTGTGAGTCCTTAAGCAAGATTTTTTTTACCTTCCCGAGCCTCAGTTTTCTCATCTGTTAGATGGCAATATGCATATCTAACCAGTTAGGATTGTTTGAGGACTAAGGCAATACTGCATGTGAAGTTTCTGGCACAGACTTGTTTTTCAAGTCTGCCTCCCGTTCTCTTCCCAAGTTCCCCTAATATGCTACCAATGCACAATGATAGACCCTGTTCTTAGCTAATACTAATTTTATGCCTTATTTCTGATGTTTGAAGTTAATAGAAAATCCAACTCAAGTTGCCTTAAACAACAAAAGGGATTTATTGACTTGGGTAAGCATTTCACAAGGATGTACGGCTTCGAGTGGGATTCTCTCCAGAGTGCACAGATATTTTCCATCTCTTCTGTCCGCCTTCCTCTTTTTTGCTTCATCCTAAGAGTGACTCCCCTCATGATTCAAAACGACTGCCAGGAGATTGCAGCAGTTCTATGCTTCTTTGTTCCCAGGTAGCAAGAACCAAGAACGCCTTTCCCTTCAGTTATCTCAGGTAAGCAAGAAAAATTTTTTTCCCTCTAGCAAATAGCTCTCTTATGTCATTGGCTCAAATTTGCTGAACCAATCAGAGTGGCTTCCTGGAGTAGGAGGATTGGTTTAAGCCATGCAGAGCCCACCCCGGAAGTGAGGAGGGGGCTGTGTATACAAGAGGCAGACGATACCCAGCCAAAATCTGTGATTTATTACCAAGAGGAAAAAGGAGTGGACACCCGTTGCTTTTTGACTTTTGACTTTCCCCCAGAATAGAGTAAGTGTGAGGACCTGGTGCATGCTAGATTTTAATAGGATTTTATATTTAATCCTTCACAGCCCTGCCTCATTTATTTTGCATTATAATGAGATGAGGGTCATCTTCTGGGTTGCAGTCTGAGATCTCTGTGCCTCCCCGGGTGAAAGATTTCATGTGGCCCCTGTTATAGTGGAAAATATGCTCAATGGTAAAAGAGTTAATTGCACTAACTAAAGCACAAGGGACAATTTGGTGGTGGTTCACAGGAAATGGTGGCTAAGGCTTAACAAGGATACCACAAGAAAATGCTTTAGAATTCTATTGCACAATATGTTTTTTAAAAATAGTGGCTTAGTTGTTCGAAATCATTGTGCCTGGCTCACAAGCCAGAAAATGTTCAGATGAAAGCATGTGCTTTGGTTCTGTGGAATTTCAGTCCAATTTTTTCTCTCTGCTATTTTAGACCTAGTGAGCACTTAGGCTGCAAGTCATGTGGACACACGTTCGAATCCCTGCTCCATCTTTTTGCTATGGGGACCTCTGTTCTCGCACCTGTAAAATGGAGGTGGTTAGTGGTAGCTACTGAAGAGAGTTGTGGTGAAACTTAAAACAGATCATGTAAAGCATGATGCCTAGCACAGAGTGAGGGATTAAGTGTCCAATAGTAGTTGCTATTATTGGAAATGGTAGTAGAAGATGGCGAAGAAATTACTGTAGCCTAAATCAGGTAATCCATGCTCTTGGTGCCTCAGTTTCCTCTCATATGGAATAGGGATAGTAATAGTCCTATTTTATAGAGTTGTTGGGAAGAACAAGTGAATTCAAATACATCATTCAACGCCTGGCACATAGTATGTGTTCAGGAAGGGCATAGTCCAGTGGTTCTTAATCAGGAATGACTTTGTCCCCCAGGGGACACCGGGCAATGTCTGGAGACATTTTTGGTTGTCACAACTGATGGAGGACACTGCTGGCATCTAGTGTGTAGAGGCCAGAAGTGTAGCTGAATATCCCACAATGCACAGGACAGCCCCCCACTATCAAGGTTTATCTGGCCCAAAATATCAATAGTGCCTGAGGTTGAGCAACTCTGCTATCGCCAACAACCCGAACGTGGTCATCTTTGTTCTTTTTGTGGCTTTTGTGACTTCTGTTTCCCACAGAGAGTTGTTCCCATGGGACAGAAGCCAACTATCAGAAGAGATGAGAAGAGAAGAGAGCTAGACTGGCCTTATGAAGTGGATTGGCTATTCTGACTGGAAAAAGACTGTTTAAAAATAAGGCTTTAAAAAAATCTCATTATTCTAAAACACCCCAGGCTCTACCACCTCCTGAGCTTGTCTTTTTCCAAAGCCAACCTAGGTTCAAATACCGGCCTCATCAGTTGTGACCTTGAGCAAATTATTACTGTTTTTATCCTCACTTTATTCAACTGCAAAATGGTGGTTCTAATACATTTACCCCTATGGTTTAGGATGAAATGAGTAAAGGCAACAAAGTCAGTTGGCACAATACCCCGCACCACAGAATATGCACGACCACTACTATGCATTGGTGGTTGTTGCTTCTTAAGTGGCATTGTGACACCTGCCCTTCCCACCTGGGTTGAAGCTTAAAAATATAAAGGGAACATAGATGGGAAGGCATTTTCCCCACAAAAGTCAAAAGGAATCATAAACATAAGGATGTTGTTAACATTAATTTGCTGGGATGGCGAGAAACAGCCTGGGAGACTCCCTCTGGTGAGGATTTCATGAATTTCAAGAGCACAGATCCAGTTCCCCATGGAGCCTAACCTCCTCACTCTTGATTTCTTTGCAGAAATGAACACCAGACCTCTTGTTCCGGAGGAGCCTGCATTTTGTTTTCTGACTACTTCACTTATTCCACTACAATTGATTTTCCATTTCACAGCAGAAAAAACGCAAAGCAGAAGCAAAATGCAATTGTGTTTCTTTTTACCTGATCATTCAAGAAAACAATACGATGCCCCTTAATGTGTAAGGTTGCACACAGCAATCAATTGTCTGTCTGCATGTTAAGTGTGGGGAGTAATGATTGCATGTACGTTGTATGAGTGCTTCTGAGTACTATGTACATGAATGTGTGTCAGTGCATGTGTTCACAGTTACATTTGCGTCAGTGTGTGGGGGCCTGTGTTCTACTGTCTTTATATGTATGTGAATCTCAGGGTTCATATGTATGTTAAGTTGTAACTTATATGTAAGTTACATGTATGTGTGTAACTGTATGTTTGCATCTGTATGTGCACATGTGAGTGGGTGAGTTCATTAAATGCAGGCACACACCAGTTTTGTATTTGTGTTTGTAGGTACATAAGTGCATGAATGGGTTTGCTTATATAAGTGTTATTATAAATGTGCAGGGATGTATATAAATATTCATATATGTGTTGATAGGCATGAGTGCATATGAATATTTGCACATGTGCTGAAGGTTGTGAATATAATTTCATGTTGGTGCTTGTGTGTATTTTAGTGAACATTATGGCCGTTCATCTAATACATTTGTGTGTCTTGTAGGGGTGTATGTGTGCATGTGCATGCATGCATGCGCATGTGTGTGTATTTGTGTGTGTATGAAAGAGAGAAAAAAGAGGAAAGACCTTCAGTGAATTTTTATCTGTATGCCCATCACTTCTTTGACTGAATTTGTTCTCCCTACAAGTCAACTTGGGAAAGAAACAGGGACAGAGATATGCAAACTCAGAGGGAAAAAAATTAGTCAATTAGTTCCTCCTTCTTCTTTCTTACTTAGTGATTTTGTTTTAGGTGAGAGTGTATTAAAAATGCAGGAAGGAAGCTATTCTAAAAAGCTTCCTTGTATATCTGACATTCTCAGAAAGACCTGGAGTCAGAGGAGCCAGACTCTCACCCACAGAATCTTGCTTCGTTTACATTCCAACAAACTGCACATCTGAAAGAATGTGCTGGAAATCTCCAGGTTACTTAGCTGTGTGTTTGCTGATCCATGTTTAAGAGTTGCCACATGGACGGTTTTAAAAATGATGAGGAGGACATTTTGCTGGTGCTGGAAGGGGAAGCCAAGCCAATGAATTTCAACTCTATGATTTCAGAAAGTTCAAATCATAGAAAGTTTGAGCCGGCGAGGTGCTTACACATCACCTAGTTTAACTTTCTTTTTGCGTGGGCAAGGAAACTGAGTAGGAGAGTTTCTAGGGGGTGGAGATACAGCAGACAGCAAGATGGAGAAGGTCTTTGTGGAACTTAAAATCTAGGGAGGGAGATGTGAACCCCTTGCCCCTTCTCTCTCTGTTCCAGCCATGCTGCTTTCTCTCTGTTCTTGCAGCCTCTTTCCTGCCTCAATGGCTTTGCACTTGTTTTCCCTCTTCCTGGAATATTTTAGGTCTCCCCGTGAATCACCCCTCTCATTATTCAGATCTCAGCTCCAATATTAACCCTGCAGGGAGCCCTTCCTAGCATATACCACCTAAAATGCTCCCCATCCCCACAGTCATTTCCCAACCGATCAGCTTGTTTTATTATCTTCATAACCTGTGATGGTCAATTTTATGTGTCAACTTGACTGGTCTAAGGGGCACCCAGGTAGCTGGTAAAACATTACTTCTGGGTGTGTTTGGGAGAGTTTTTTTTTCTTTTTGAAATATAAAAGAAATTTATTAGTTTCTGTAAGACCTTATACTTACATTCTAAACTTTGTACCAGCTGTGACGAATATATTTTTTGTTTTTTTAATTGACAGGTAATAATTGTACATATTTGTGGGGTACAGTGTGATATTTCTATGAACATGTACATTTTGTAATGATCAAATCAGGGTATTTAGCATATCCATCACGTCATACATTTATCACTTGTTCGGGGTAAAACATTCAAAACCCTCTCTTGTAGCTATTTTGAAATATACAATGTTATTAACCACAGTCACCCTACTGTGCAATAGAACACCAGAACTTATTTCTCCCACCTAACCCTAATTTTGTACCCATTGACCAACATCTCCCCATCTTCTTCTCTCCACTATCATCCCCAGTCTCTGGCCACCACTAGTCTACTTTCTACTTCTATGACATCAGCTTTTTAAGATTCCACATATGAGTGAGATCATGCGATATTTATCTTTCTGTGCCTGGCTTATTTTACTTAACATACTATCTTCTAGGTTCATCCAGGTTGCTGCAAATGACAAGATTTTATTCCTTTTTATATGGCCAAATAGTATTTCATTGCGTATATACCACATTTCCTTTATCCACTCATCTGTTGATGGACACTTAGGTTGATTCCATTTCTTGGCTATTGTGAATAGTGCTTCAATAAACATGGGAGTACAAATATCTCTTTGAAACACTGATTTCATTTTCTTTGGATATATACCCAGCAGTGCTATTTCTGGATCGTATGGTAGTTCTATTTTTAATTTTTGAGGAACCTCTATGCTGTTTTCCAGAATGGCTATACTAATTTACATTCCCACCAACAGTGTATAAGAGTTCCCCTTTCTCCACATCCTTGCCAGCATTTGGTATTTTTTGGTTTTTTTGATAATAGCCATCCTAACTGGGGTGAGGTAATCTCATTGTGGTTTTGAATTGCATTTTCCTGGTGATTAGTGATGGTAAGCATTTTTTCATATACTTGTTGTTCATTGTATATCTTCTTTTGAGAAATGTCTACTCAGACCTTTTGCCCATTTTTAATTGGAGCATATTTTTCCTGTTGAATTAAGTTCCTTATATGTTCTGTATATTAACCCTTGTCAGATGCATAGTTTGCAAATATTTTCTCCCATTCTGTAGGTTGTTTATTCACTCTATTATTTCCTTTGCTATGCAGAAGCTTTTCAGTTTAATATAGGCCCATTTGTCTCTTTGTGCTTTTGTTTCCTGTGCTATTAGGGTCTTATCCAAAAAGTCTTTGCCTAGACCACTGTTGTGAAGTGTTTCCCCTATGTTTCCTTCTAGCAATTTTATTGTTTTCAGTAGCACATTTAAGTTTTTAATCCATTTTGAGTTGATTTTTGTATGTGGTGAGAGATAGGGATCTAGTTTCATTTTTTAACATGTGGATATGCAGTTTTCCCACCACCATTTGTTGAAAAGACTGTCCTTTTCTCAATGTGTGTTCTTGGTGCCTTTGTCAAAAGTCAGTTGGCTGTAAATGAATGGATTTATTTCTTTGTTCTTTATTGTGTTTCATTGGTCTATGCATATATTTTTATGCCAGTATCATACTGTTTTAATTACTATAGCTTTGTAGTATATTTTGAAGTCAGGTAGTGTGATGTCTCCAGTTTTGTTCTTTTCTTCTCAAAATTGATTTGTCTTTTCTGGGTCTTTTGTGGTTCTATACAAATTTTATAATTTTTTTTCTATTTCTGTGAAGAATGTCATTGGTATTTTGATGGGGATTGCATTGAATCTGTTCAATGCACTTTGGGTATTATGGACATTTTAACAACATGATATTCCACATGATATTCCAATTCATGAACGTGGAATATCTTCCCATTTATTTGTGTCCTCTTCAACTTTCTGTGAGAATTTTTCCAGAAGAGATTGGAATTTGAGTCAGTAGACTGAGCAAAGAAGATCCCCCCTCATCAATGTCGGTTGGCATCATCCCATCTATTGAGGGCCTGAATAGAATAAAAAGGCAGAACTATGGCAAATTCTCTCTCTCTCTTCTCTCCTGCTCTTGGATATTAGAGCTCCTGGTTCTCAGGCCTTTAGACTCAAACTGAATTATACCACCTGCTTTCATTGTTCTCCAGCTTGCAAACAGCACACCATGGTACTTCTCAGCCTCCATAATCTCATGAGCCAACTCTCATGGTAAATCTCCTCTTGCATATCTCTGTATATCCTATTGGTTCTGTTTTCTCTGGGGAACCCTAATACATAGACTTTCTCACTAAATAAAATGATCCCATTTGTTATGTGTTTATTTTCCATCTTCCCTAACTAGAATGTGAGCTCTAAAAAGAAAAGAATCATTTCTGTCTTGCTTCTGGTATATACTAATTGCCTGGCACATAAACATTCAATAAATATTTGTTGCATGGATGATATAAGTAGAGTAATAAGTGCATGATTTCCCAAAGTAATAAGTTTTATGAAGAAAATAAAACAGCACGATGGTATCTCTGAGGCATTCAATGTCGGATTTCAGTGGCAAAGAGTCAGCTGTGTGAAGATGGAAGAGACAAATGTTGGCCCAGGGTGGGGGTGCGTTTTACGGAGGCCAGTGTGGGATGCACCACAGCAGGAAGTTGGAGAGTTGCATGGATGAACCAGACACAGGAGCCGGATGATCTAGGGTAGGGGTCAGCAAACTTTGCCAGTAAAGGGCCTGACAGTAAGTATTTTGGACTTTGCAGACTGTATGGTTTCTATTGCAATTGCTCAACTCTGCTGTTGACAGAGAAAGCAGCCGTGAACAATATGGAAATGGATGGGTATGGCTGTGTGCCAATACAACTGTCTACAAAAAACAGGCATTGGGCTGTTTTTGGCCCGAGGGTTACAGTTGTAGGCCTCTGATTTAGGGCTCCACAGGCTGTGGGAAAGAGGTTGTGTTTCATCCTCAGGGCATCATGAAATCTAATGGTCTGATTTTTGTTTTTATCCATTCAGCCACTCTATGTCTTTTAATTGGAGAATTTAGTCCATTTACATTCAATGTTATTGTTGATAGGTAAGTACTTACTAATGATGAAAATTCTGAACCTGGCAAAGCTTTCCTTCAAACATGAAGGAGAGATAAAGTCTTTCCCAGACGAACAAAAGCTGAGGGAATTCATCACCACTAGACCCATCTTACAAGATATGCTGAAGGGAGTTTTCCAATCTGAAAGCAGAGAATGCTAATATGCAAAAATGATTTGCATTTTAAAAAACCATTACTCTGTAGCTGTGGAGAATAGAATGGAGAGGCAGGAAGAAGCTGAGAGAACAAGAATCTCACTGCAGTTTTCTGGCTGGGAGATGGAGTGATTTGGACTAAGGTTGAGCACTGAGGAAGTCAGTAGAGAGTTGGGCAGAGCTGCACATTTCTAACTCCCGTGACTTGTTACCCAATTTCCTTTCTTATAGGCCAAAGACAGCTCCAATGCTGTTCAGGTGTACCTAAATTTGACTCTCTTATTCATCTTCCTCAATCCCTTCCATTTGTAACAGTCCCATCTGCAAAATGTGTTGCTTGGGCTTTCCCCAGTGTGGAAAACTGAAGGGAGACCCTGAACAGACTGGGCTGGGGCAGTGGTGTGGGGCCCCCGCATGCAGCCAACCACAGACCAAGACTTTTGTCCTACAAGATAGGGAGGCTAAGGAGTTCACATACACGCAGGAGGAAATGGAAGACACATACACCACACACCACCACGCACACACATACGCATGCACATACACACGTGCCACATACCACACACATGTACATACACATACACAACACTCACATACAAAAACACACAGACACACATGTATGTGTGGGCCTAGATAAACCTAGGGTCAAATTCTATGTGGACTTGAACAGTTGACTCAGTTTCTCGGAGCCTTCCCTTCCTCAAATGGGATTCATAGAACTTTGGTGAGTATCAAAAATATGCTTATGCTTCAACTCCTACATTCCTATCATAGCTGACATCCTGTTTTTATTATCTAATAATAATATCTATTAATTTATGATAATACAATATTATGAGAATAATAACTAGTATAATCATTACATTATTAAATGTATGTAAGGGGCTTAGTAAACACTTAATAATCAATTATTATCAAATGTTTGTTATAAGCATTACTGTATTATTAACAAATGTAACCATCACATCCACCCTATGGAAAAGCATTGTTATTAATAATGCAAAAAATGTGCAGGTAAAAATTTCCAGCGGTATTTCTTCTGGCATGATCATGACCACAAACACTGATGTGGAGCCCCAAGGGGCGTGTGTGTGTGTGTGCACGCACATGTACTTCACAAATCATAATAGATTCTATAAATGGAAGGGCTATTATTCTATCAAATCAGTCATTTAGAAATAAATGTATTTTGGAACAATTTCTGAATAAGCCCTGTATATAATCTCAATGATCAGAATATATGTCAAGGGTGATGTTAGGACTTAAACAGGAAAGGGGAAGTGGGCAGTAGTTCATCATCTCTATTTTCTTTAGAGCTCCGCAGGGGATGTACCGAAGTAGGCTGCATCAAAACGGGTCACTCCAAGATTACAGCTGCATTTGGAGGCAGCGTAGGATATGTCTAGGAGGTGCAGGCTTCAATTCAAATACCAGCTGTTCCACTTGTTAGTTGTGTCATCTTCAGGAAACCCCTCAACCGTTTTTGATCCTCACTTTCCACATCGGTACAATGGGCATAATAATAGTCCTTAATACAGGGCAGTTGGGAAGATTAAATGAGTTAATTCTTGTAAAGGACTTACCAGTGTCTAGCATAAAGAAAGTTCTCAATGAATTTTAGCTATTCTTCAAAAAGCCCATTTTATACTTTGAAACGAGGGAGAAAAACTAAACATAACAAATACCCTGCTCTGAGAGACTAAATTCTTGGCCCCAATTATTCTGGCCTTATTCATCATCTTCTGAGTATATAAAGGCCTTAAAGGTTTTTCTCCCCCCGCTGGACCAAGCAGGATGCTTGGCTGGCTCCCCTGTGGGGGGTGCTGTCACTCACCCTGGTGCTCAATTCTTACCCTTTGTCCTGGAACTACATCCTTGATTACTGAGACCAACCTGAGTCCTGACTCCCTGACATTTCCTGATAACAGTGCTTTTCTCAAGATCGCTACTCTAATTGCTGCACATCATTATGCTGTGGCACTTTGAGGTTGGAATGGCCTTAGAAAGTCATGAGCCATGTTTGTTGCTACTGACCAACTCAGCACTAGCCTAGGGTCAGTCTGACACTCACATGCTCTGTCCCGCAAAGGAAAACTTAGAAAACCCTGCTCTGTAGTGATTCTCCCTGACCTTCTCACCCATTCCCAGCTTCTTCTCTACTAGAGAAAATCACCATCCAATTCTTGACTCAGGCTCTGATTCCATTTCTTTCTTTCTTTTTTTTTGGTAGTTCTAGTCCTTGGGATTTTGCTCCCTTTCCCCTACCACTTCCGCACTCTGCTTGGATTGTCCCCAGAGGTTCCTTAGTTCACATTCCTTGGGCTTACCTGCCCTATTCATTGGCTCTGGCCTGTGGGGGATTAGGCTCCTAGGACATTCATTCATTCAATTATTCCTATTGATTAAGCATCCAATGCTACTGCTGTGGTTGATGTTCATAATACAAGAATCCTTTATCATGCAGCTATTTCATACTTTTTTGACTACTTCAGCCCCTTTCACCATTGGTCTATGAGGGATTAGGATGGACAGGATATTCAATCACCCAATCATCCAATAATATTGATTAAGTGTCCTATTTGGTGCTGAAGAGGCTATTTATAATAACAGCCATTATTTATTGAAGCCACTATGTGCCAGGCAGCTCACTTAAATCATCTTTTTTATTCCTCAAGGCCCTTTAAGGCAGGTACTTGCATCTTGCAGACTCCAGAATTCAGAGACATTGAATAACATTGAATAAGTTGCTCAAACAAGTTCTTCTCAACACAGCTGGTGAGAAGAGAAGTTGGGATTCCCACTCAGGTTGCTCTGACTTCAAAACTTCACATCCTTCTAATTGGCATGTTCACCTAGGAACGGCAACAACAACAAAAGTAAGTAAACATGTGTAACTGAGTTGATGAGACAAACCTGCACATACACAACAGTTATATAAACTACAAGGGAGTGGACAGTGCCTTTGCTGAAGGAAAGAATACTTGGAGAAGGAAAAGAAGGAGCATGTCAGTGTTGGAATGATCTTAGGGGCTAAGTTCTGAGCGTTTCGAGGGAGGAGAGGTCAGTGTGGGCTTTGAAGGTTAGTTCTATGGAAAAGAGGAAGCTGGAGACAGACTTGGGGTGAGAGTGGATTTAACTATCACTGCCTTCTCCTCCTCCTCCTCTTTTTCTTCCATCATTATTGTCACCATCGTCATCACCATCCTCGTCGAGTTTATGAACAGTGAGTCTTTACTGAGTCAGTCCTGAGAACAGAGCTCAGTGTCAGGGAATAAAGATACATTGGCACAGGAAGCCGGGGTTCTTCTACACAAAGGACCTTACATTCTGCTTGGAAAGACAAGACATGTGCCAGTATTTCTTTCAATTATAAGTGGCAAAGTCTGTCTGAAAGTAGTTAAGTTATTGAGACACACAGCTGAGAAGTTCACAGGTCCATCTGGCTCTCCAGGCAAGAGGGCTGAGCGAGTGAATGTGGTGTTCTCTGGGCCCCCTTGCTACACCGCTAATTCAGGCTCCAACCACATGGGATGGATGGCAAAGTGGTCACTGGCAGCCCCAAATTTACATTCTGCAGTTTTGGCAAGAAATCATCTTTCCCAAATCTACATTAAAAGTTCCAGGAAGGAAACTGACTGGCCCAGCTTATGTCACTTGCTTCGCCCTGTGATCCATTGTGGTCCACTGAATAGGTTGCTCTGACTGGCCAGACTGGATAATACTAACTGGATAATACCCGTGGTAGTAGAATTGGGTCAGGGCCTGTCTCACGGAACCCTCTTGCAAAGTTCTGATACAGAAGAAGAGGGAAGGGTATCCTAGGCAAGTCAGAACCCCAGATGTCCATGTGTCAGGCCACAGCATGAGAGAAGGTTCATCTTTGCTAGGCTGTGGCTCCTCCCAGGGGATGCAGGTGGGAGTGTGCAGAGAGGGGTGCGGGGAGACTATTAAACAAGCAGAGAGACCTCAAGCAGCAGCAGTGTCTGAAACAACGGCTGCTTCCAAGACTAGCCTTTCCCATTCTTGGGTGGAGGGTTCGTTCAACCGAATGCATGTCTCTGTGGCCAGGGGTGACAGCCAAGTCCATTGACTTGGCTGGAGGACCCCCACTTGTTTTAGCTTGCTGGCTCAAAGAAATACATGTCCCTTCACTCATTTTTCCTTGATCACTCATGCAGAATTCTTATTTAGTTGGTTACTGGCGTTTCCCTCTGATTCTTTGCTATATTTAAAGGGATACTTAGCCTCTTCCTTAACAACAAGACTATTTCGTGAACCTGAAAGTACTGTGGATTCAAGTAGATCTTGAATTGCATTCTAGCTGTACCATTTCCCAGGTGTGTGATCTTGGGCAAATTATTCAGCTTTTCTGAATCCTTCTTTTCTCTGTGGTAAAATTGGGATAGGTATCACCTATATCACAGAATTATTGTGAAGATGAAATTGGAAACTGCACACAAAACACATGGTGTAGGGTCTGACATTTTCCTGGCCTTTAAAAAATGCTGGTTCTGGTGTTATTGTGATGATAAGGAAAATTAGGATGATGACGATGATGTTACCAGATCAATGCTAAATTGTTGACGGCATCAGTCTTCTATACAGAAAGGCCTCAAGCTCACACCTAAAAAGGTGGTAGCTCCAAAATTTATTTGTTCCTTTCACTTAGCAATTGGCAAAGGCAATCCCAACCAGGGCATTAATTTATCAGCCAAGGTTGTACCTGGCTTCTCAGCTGCGCAATCTCCCTGAAAACTTTAAGACTCACATCAGGGAAAAGTGGAAATACAACAACGTCTGTAAGCATAAAATTAGAGGATATTCTGGCAAAAAAATTAAGAACAGGAGCTTTGGAGTCTTTCAGAATGGGGTTCAAATTCTGGTTCCACCACTAATTAACTGGGTGACTTTGGACATGTTACTTTACCCTTCTGAGCCTCAAGTTTTCTTATTTATAAGGATATATTAACATATATGACACTCACATATACATATATATGTACATAATGGAGATAATAATACCCACTGCATCATGCTATTGCCTGGAGTAAATTAAACGGGATAATATAGTGGATAAACTGCCTAGTCAGGTAATAGGCACTTAGTAGATGCTCAAAACAGGGTTAAGTGGGGAAGCCAGATTTGCAATCAAGACTGCCTGACTCTAAATCTCATGTCCTTTGCAATTAACACCTTGGTGTCCATGGGACTGCTACTTCCTCAGGGCTGCTACTTCCTCCCTGTAAAATTTTGGGCAGGTCACTTCTCCTACTGGGTTTCTATTTGGTCAGCTGCACAAGAGGCTGGAAAATTTTCAGCCTAGCCTTGCAATTCTCTGAGCAAGTGTCACCCAGGAAAAGAGCTAGATATTTGAAATATGTTTCATCCTTAAGCTGGAGGGCATTATAGATGACTGGCAGGAAGCATTTTCAGGGGTGTGGACACCTTGAATGCCTTTGGAAGAGGAGGGGCAGGTGCTGCTCAGAGGTGAGCATGATGTGTGGGCTCTGCAGCAGCATTTGTAGTCAAGGAGGTGTGTGCTGCAGTTCTCATACAAGCTTTGCCTGGGGTGTTTTTCTGTCCTCCTGGGCTTACTAAGGGCACTGTGCCATGGACTCTGCTCACTGGGTCTGCTTGAGCATCACTGATGGAAACAGCATAGGGTGCGTGGCCAGTGATGCTCCTGGGAGGTAGCAAAATCATAGTGCTCAAGATCAAGGGCTCTGGGGTCAAATCTCCATTTCACACTGACAGTCTGGGTGGCCTTGGTCAGGTTGTTTAACTTCCCTGGATCTCAGTTTATGCAACTGTAAAATGGGGATCATAATGAACCTACATCATAGTGTTGCAAAGAGAATTGAATTAAATGCATTCATTCAAATATTTGTTGAATGCCTTCCATATGCCAGTTACTATTCAAATGTGACTACAATGTCCCCTCTTCACAGACTCCTTCCATGACCACCTTATTAAAAATAAACACTCCCCTCTCTCGTTACAGGTCATATCACAGTGCAGCTTTATTTTCTTCCTAGCACTTATGACCATCTAACATGACATCATATAGTATTGTATATAACTATCTTCTTTTGTCTGAATCCCCCACCCCATCCACTGCTAGCACCAGGGTCCTCTCAAGGAGGGCAGAGACATCACTTATCTTGCTCCCTTCTGTGGCCCCAGGACCTTACAAGGTACCTGGCAGAGTGTAGGTACTCAAAAAATATTTGTGGAACAAATGAATGGGCAAAATGTTGGAAGTCAGTATGCTGCAGTGAAATGGCAAAGGCACAAGCTCTGGAATCAGACAGATCTAGATTAAAATTGCCCTTGGAGTTGCTAAGCTGGTAGGCATAAACCCCCTACTGTTGGTGGCCATTTATGCTTAGCAGAACTTGCCTTACAATAAAGCCAACATATCGGACGAGGACATAGAGACATTCTCAGTGACGCCATTTGAACCCCAGATCTGCCATACCTAAAGTTGGACTACTCCTTGAATTTTCACTTTGTCAGCCAATGAATCCCCTTTTGAGTTCAGTTGGTTATTTTGATTTAAGCAAGTTCACTTATTCTACTTGTAGCCCAAAGGGGCCTGATTGATACACATGTGCATTTTGTTGTCCCTGGGTGGGGGTGGGGGAACACAGCAGAAGGGATAGCCCATTTTGCATAGAGTTGGGGGAGCAATACTTATTCTTTGTGAGTTCCACAACCACATTTTAACTCAGTTTGGGTTCAGAGGCGGTGGAAATATAGCTCTGAGCTGAAATGCCTGCTTTGCCACCTAGGAGCTATGTGATTTTGAGTGAGTCACTTACCCGCTCGAAGCCTTAGTTCCCCACCTATACAATGAGGATGATGTTATCTGTTTTACAGGTGCTTTGTGATGATTGAATGGTTGTGAAAGGTCTGTACCTGGTGCATGGTGAGCCCTCCTTGCACCTAGGTAATCACCTCATGTCATGGATTTCTAGGGCTGCTGTAACAAATTACCACAAATTTGGTGGCTTAAAACAATAGAAATGTATTCTTTTACAGTTCTGGAGGTCATAAGTCAGAAATCAAGGTGTCAGCAGGGTCATACTACTTCTGAAAACTCAAGGGGAGAATCCTTGCCTCTTCCAGCTCCTGGTGGCTCTTGGAGTTCCTTGGCTTGTGGCAGCATCACTCCAGCCTCTGCCTCTGTCTTCACATGAACTTCTTCACGTCTCTGTGTGTGTTTTCTTTCTTTTATAAGGATATGCATTGGCTTTAGGGTCTGCCCCAATCTAGTATGACGTCCTTTCAATCTTTACCTTAATTACATCTGTGAAGACCCTATTTCCAAATAAAGACACATTCTGACGTTCTGGGTGGATATGGATTTGAGAGGCAGTATCAACCCAGTATACCCCATAAACTGAAAGTCCTACTCTTTTGTGGAATGTCCTCTTGTCCTTTATTCTGTAAGCTCATTATCCTTTATGAGTGACTGATCTACTCACATATATGAATTCCTATGAGTCATCTTCACTCTTTTGAGCACTGTCCCCTCTCAATGGCAGTTGAGTTGATGGTGCTTCAGCCCTTCACAACCCTGCAAAGGAGATTCTTTCCCTGAAGACCCCGCCTCTGAGTGTGCTAGTGAAAACAACATTCGATTTGGAATTAGACATTCCACCGGGTTTAGCTGTGTGCTCTTCAGTTGTAACAGTCAGTTAAATTTAGGGGTCTTCAATTTCCTGCACTCTAGAATGAAGTTTCTGATGATAAATTCCTGCTGACCACACAGGATTGTCAAGAGAACCAAATGCTGTATGAGATGTGAAAGAACCTTATAAACTGTTAAAAGCTGGGTTCAGACAGAGGCAAGGCTGCACACTTTGTGTGCTACATATGGATTGGCGGGCCCGCAGACAGTTTTGAAAGATCTTATTAATAATTTAAAATCCTCTAGGCTGGGCCCCCATTCTCTGACTCACTGTGTATTGCATCTCTCCATTTTCCTCATTTTCCTTGTTTGCTTGGATTGTGGAGCCGCTACTGTTTATGGCCCCCAGAGAAGAAACTGTCATGTCTAGGGCCAATAACCTTTACCCTTTGGGCATCAGCCCCAAAGTCTGCACCCAACAGGATGAGGAGGCTCTTGCTTTTTCTGTTCCAGCAAGGAAGGAAAACACAGATGCAAGATTACGATAAAGAAAAATAACACATAGCTTATAGCCTCTGAGTCCCTTACTGATTTTGCTTCCCAAAGATGCCTGAGGGATCTGGATACCCTGGTGGAGGGTCTGTTTGGAAGCCACACCTGACTGATGGCAATGAGCGCCTTTAGGGCTATGGTCCTCCTTTGGTCAGCCTGGATTTTAGTGGTTGGGGGTGGGGTGGGGTGAAAGCCACAGCACTGGAAAGAAACAGCAAATGAAATTAAGAGAACCTGGTAAGAGTAGAAGATAGTGAGGGAATATACTTTTAAAAAAACAGCAATAGCAGCAATAATAGTAAATGTTAACTGATCATTTGCTTGAACCAGGCACTGTGGTCGACACTTTACGTGCACTCTCTCGCTTAATGCTCGCTATGGGACTATCACTGCCCCCAATTTAAAGATGAAGAATGTCTTACTTTAGATTTCCCCAGAAGAACATCCTAAGATAAGGATTTAAGTCAGGTTTTCTGGAGATGATCCCAGCGAAAGTAAGTAAGGGAATGGAGACTGAGGCAGTAAAGAGGAGGCAGAAACAAAGTGTATATTTTAAAACGCATTATAGCTGAGAGCACCTGAAGCTTAATCCCACTGGGAAAACTTCTGAGAAATAGTGTAGGCCCTGTGCCTCAGAGTTATCCCTGTGATGGAAAGGGAGTGGGGGTATTTGTACACCAACCCCCAGTAGTCCTTGGCCGAGTGCTGCTTCCAGGGACGCTAATTCTCTGACACTTCTGGCCTGTCCCGTAGGTAAGCAAAGTGCTTTAGGTGCCAAAGAAAGTCCTCAGGCCTTGCATTTGGTGTTGCAAGTAAGGCTGGTATATGCTGAAGTGGTAAGAGTGAGGGCGTACAAGGAGGCACTAAGAATGTCTGCTATGGGGTTTACGTATGTGTATGTGTGTGCATGTATGCACATGTATGTATTTCTGTGTACACACATGTATAAATATATTTACATATATACTGGATATTGAGTTGAGGAAAGGATTTAAGCATGGGATTGAAAGTTAGACTAACAGCCCTTAAAGTTCTAGCTAGACCTGTTGTCACACGACATGCCAACATCAACAGAGTGCATTGGTTGCTGGGCCTTACACTCAATGGACAATCTCTTCTGACCCCCAAGATGATCCAAAAACCTCTGAGAACGTTAGGACTCACATTCAGAACAGGCTTCTTGAGTAATCAGCTTCCAACTGTCAAAGTTCTGGCTTTGCAATTAACTCATTGAAGCCATTTTCTTTCTCAATATGAATCAACAGCCTTTTCTTATCATCCCTTTACACATTTCACATTCAAAGACATTTTCTTTTAATCCAAAAAAGATTGTGTTATTAAAGTTTTGTGTGGAGCTGTGATTGCCATTCTTGGAAGTGAAGATGCAATCAGGGGAGAGAATTGATGCCTCATAATTCAATGAATGGATGTGCTTCTGTGGTAATTTCTTCAGTAATTACTTGTGTAAACTGTGTGTTTCTGTAATTGAAACTCTACAGTGTGGGGTAATTTATCAAAATCCATAATTTATTATAGCTTTTCCATCTCGTTTCTTGGTTTCTCTGCTTGTCCTCATTAGAATGTTGTCTCCTCACCACCACATCAGTCCATCACCACACTGAGACTAGGAAGCAAAAACACACAATGAACTCAGGAAAAAAGGTTCTATGGACTTAGACGAAAGTTTAAAATCCATTTTCCAAAGGACACAATTGTTATTATTGTTTGCTGTATGTATTTTCTGACAAGCTCTAAGATGTGATTTATGAAATGGTTTTGAAGAGACTGTCTACTTGAAGTGTCTGGATAAGAATAGCGTTTTTCTCTTGTGGTCACCAAGTGTTCTAAGTGTGTCTCATGTTTATAAAAGTCTGGGGAGGGAGGCAGGGACCAAGATGCAGGTTTTGCTAGCAGAGGATGTTCAATCACAGAGCCATTTGTGAGGAAAGCTTTCCCTCGACCTGGGGAATTGCCACAGGGCTATGGGAGGGGGAACTTTCTAAGAGTCCAACTCCAAGTCCATGCTAAAGCCACCCCAGCAAGGCCAGGAGCTGTCCATGGTACTTCTCATTATTTTCTGTCCAGTAGATCACAGACAACAAGCAAAGTAGTGTGTGGTGTTCAAAGAACTCTAACCTCAAAGACAACTGAAACAAACTTTAGAGAAAGTTCCATCATCTAATGTGTTTTAGAGCCAAATTTGCCCTGGTTTCATCATCAAAATTAAACACAGAAAAGAAGAAAAAATAGAAAACACCATTTTTTTCTCCTACTGCCAAAAGACAATCTACTATTTGTATTTTGACATAGTTTCTTCTAATATTTTTTCTCTGCATAGTTTTAACGTTACTTGATATTGTTTTGTATTGCATCTATCATTTCCCCATGGCATTCAAAACAATCAAAAACATAGTTTTAAGATGTTCTTCAGGCTTTTTGAGATATAATTTACATATGGTAAAATTCATCCTTTTTGGTGCACAGTTTTGTGAATTTTGACAAATGTGTACCACCACCATAATCAAGATATAGAACAATTCCATTGCCACCAAAAATTCCCTCATAAACATTTGTGATCAGCTCCCCTCTCTACCCCTTATCCTTTGTAACCACTGATCTTTATTCTGTCCCTTTAGAAGAAAAATCAGTTAATGACTGCATAATATGACAATGAGTAGATATACCATAATTTTATTAATCATATCATTCCTGTAAAATATTTAGTTTATTCTAATTTTCCCTAGTATAAATAATACTGTGCTAAACCTTTTTGTGCATATGTCTTTTCCAGGATTTTAGGTAATTACTTTACTATGGGATTCCAGAAGTGGAGCTGATGCAACAGAGATCATGAAAAATTTTAAGCTTGACTCTAGAACCAGATACCAAATTAATACCCTTGATGCTGAAAGTCCAGAGGAACTAGTATAGGGAAAAGAATGTGGAAGTTGGAGTAAGGACAACACTAATATTGGATCCCAGCATTTCTGATTGTGCTACCATCCTGTTTAGTCTCTAATAACTTCTCACTGACTTCAGGAAAAAAACATAAATACACGAGCTTGACATTTAAGGTCTTCTATCATCTGTTCTATGCTAATTTCCACTTCCAAGTCCTGATCTATAGCTGTAATCTATATCTATATATCTATACATACAGTATACTCTAGGTACCTAAATACTTGCACCCAGTGCCATCTTCTCTCATAGCTCCTGTCTGCACATGTTTCACCCTTTTCTGGAACATCTCTTTCTCCATCCACTCATTTCTTCTTTGCTAGTGTTCTTAACCATTCCTCAATGCCAAGATGTAGGGCTAGGTGCTCTTGTTTTGTGTTCCCGCAGTTCTTTATGCTTATCTCTGTGTTAGGGCTCATTCATTCATGTATCCAACAATTATATATTGAGGCATTACAATGTTCTGGGTGCTATGGACATGGCAGTCAATGAGAGAGACAAAATCCTTATGGGCTGATATTAGAGCAGAGATCTAAATAAAGAAAAGAAGCTGCCACAGGGATATGTAGATGAAAAGTTCTTTAGGCAGGTGAAGAAACAAGTGTAAAGTCCCTGAGAGTGAAAGTTCTTGGCCAGTTTGAGGAAGAGTAAAAAGGCTAAGTGACTGGAGCCTGGTGAGTAAGAAGAGAAGTTATAGGAATACAGTTGGAGAGTAATGCAGATCCAGATCACTTCAGGCCTTGTAAGCATGAGATTGAGTGTGGATTGTATTGCAAATATGATGGAACAACTAGAACTTTTTAAGTAGGAGAGTGGCAAGGCATGGTTTGAATTTTAAGAACATCATTCTGTCTTTTGGACGGAGAAGAGGAAAGATTATAGAAGAAAAGGCTACCAAGTAAGAAGCCATGGAAACCCCACAGGCATGAAACAATGGTGGCCTTGACCAGGGTTCAAACATTTTTTTCTGTAATGGACCAAATAGAAAACATTTTAGCCAAATGATTTCTGTCACAACCACTCAATTCTGCCATTGTAGCACAAACACAGCTACAGGTGATATACAAATGAACAAGGATGACTGTTTTCCAAGAATGGTTGTGGGCTGGATTTGGCCCAGGGCCATAGTTTGTGGACCTCTGGCTTAGATTGTAAGAGTTCTGATGAAGGTAGTGTAAGGGATTAGATTGGGCATATATTTTGGACATGGATTGGGTTTTCTCAGATAAATCAAGAGTTCTGGTTTTGACCTAAGAAATTTAAAATGGCCATTAGATAGCTACATGAAGATTTTGACTTAGCAATTGGAGGCTTGAGTGGGGATAGAATATTGTGGAAAGGTTGGCCAGCAACATTAGTTCTGGGATCATCAACATACAGGTGTTATTTAAAACAGTAAGAATAGATGTGGCCATCTGTGGAAACTGTTTAGGTGCAGAAAAGAAGAGGAGAGAAGAAAGGGGAAGAGAAGAGAAGAGATCAGGCTAACGACTGGGTCTTGGAGCATTTCAGCACTTAGATGTTGGTATATGAGACAGATCCAGCAAAAGGGATTGAAGAGGAGCTTCCAGCAAATAAGAGTACAGTGTCTTCAAAGCCAGGTGAAGACAGTGTTTCAACATAAGGAAGAGTGGTCAAATGTGTCGAAGATTACTGAGAATTCTTGGAAGAGAATTAACCATTAATATTGGCAACATGGAAATTACTGGCAACCTTGATAAGAATTGATTCTGTGAAATGGTGTGGATATGACACATATAGAGATAGTTAGAATACACCTAGAATGTGGGGCATTGTGCTGTAAATTGTAAACAGAAATGGGATGGTGGATGGAGGGAGATGTGGTGTGGAGGGAAGTGTTCTAAGAAATGAGAGTTACCGTAGCATGTCTGTACACTCATGGGAATAACCCACAAAGAGGGCAGAATTGATGCACAGGAGATAAGTGATAATTGAAGCAGTGAAGACTTGAGGAAGCAAGAGGGTTTGCGTAAGTGGAGGGGTTGGCCTTAGATAGACAGTCCAGACACTGTAGCAGGGAAGTCAGAATTAGTCCCTACAGATGCTTGTATATTTGGTGGTGGGGGTGGGATGACGAAGAGGTTCTTAAGAATGCTTCCATTTTCTCAGTGAAATAAGAGAGAAAGGTTGTCAGTTTTCTAAGCATTGGAGAAGAGGCATCAGAGAGGACATGGTGACTAGTCATCTTGGAAAAACAGAAAGACAGACTTCCAGGGGGACATTGTAGGATTTTCCAGCAGGATTGTGGTCATAGGGGAAAGTGAGATCAGTCAGCTCGGCGTATGTCTTCCCCAACCATGTTGAGCTGCTAAGCTTCAGGCACAGAATAGGAGTATTAGTACTGGGTTTAACCTGGGCTTGGCTTGGCTGGGGGAACAAAATAGAGGGAGAAGAGGTAAGGGTGTCCCCGAGTGAGATGGCATAGTCCTTGACCATGAATCTGAACTCTGAAGAAGAAAGTAAGAGTGGACAAGAGATGATTGATCGCGAGGTAGTGAGAGGGGAACACGAATCACAGGTCTTGGTGGTAGAAAAGAATTATTGGATTAGGGGGTCTTGTAAGGGGTAAGCTGGAAAAATAGGAAGGTGTATTCAGAGAATGGAATGCTTACGTTTGAGATGTTGGATCTGGTGCACTCAAAGTCCTAGAGTGTAATCACGTAAGTGAGAGGCTGAGGTGGGGCAGAAAAACAGATTTGTAGAGGTAGGGAGCCCAGGACCTGAGAAGCTAGGGGATTGGATAGATAATTTACGTGGTTATTGGACTCACAAGGAAGGATGACAGGAACAATGGTGGACAGGAATATAGTGACCCAGGTGCTAGAATCTTCAGTGAATGGGAGTGTGTGGCTGGGAGACCAGCAGAAGACTGAAAGAAGAGGGGCTATGGATGGTGAAGGCGTGGTATGGACGTCAAAGGAGCTGAGATTTTGTGGGCGAGAAAGAAAAGAAATGGCTGGGAAGCAGCCATGTGAAGCAAGGAGGACACTTTCCCACCTTTTGGCACATGAGAAAAAAAATTGCTCTCAGAGAATAGTCACATTTTGATTAGTGTGCATGTATGTGCATGTGCACACACATGAAGTATTACCCCATTATACTGGCAAGAAAACTGAGCCTCAGCAAGATGAGGCGAACTGCTCAAGGCCACAGAGCAGCAGGTTGGATTCAAGCCCAGGTCTGCCTGATTCTGAAACCTGTGCTCTGGTTTGGTACTATTTATAAATCTGAACACATGCTCTATTCAGTTTTGCTAAGGGTTACCTCCTCCACCTGTGTTTCCTCTGCCCTGGCCATGTGGCTTCTTCCTTCAAAGGTCATTGCCTGAGGCTATCCAGAAGGCTGTGGGCATTTGCAGCTTTGTCCAGGGCTGGGCCTGTCCCAGAATCCTTGAATTTTGTCTTTGGGGTTAAGGATCTATCCAGGGAATTCACCCTTGACTTCTCCTCCATCCCAGATTCTATTCAGAGTGGGGACAAGTTGGTTACGACAGCTGGTTTTTATTCTCTTTGTGCTGACAGGGAGACAATGAGTCAAATCGGCCCAGGTTATGAAATGAAGCCCTGGAAGGAAATTATCATCAGACTCCTTAGCAAGGAGAGCAGAGAAGGGGATTTAAATTAAAGCGGTAACTGCCGACTTGGTTGGCATTCAATCTCCTTAAGTCTTTCTTCTTCTTCATGTCATCACTAAATGAGACAAAGCAGGCAACTGGCAAATGGGAGAAAGGTAAGAAAATGCTTGAGTACTGTGATAATTCATCTTTAATAGCTTTCATTTGGGCTCTGTGCCACACAACGAACATGAATCGTTCTTCCCCATCCTTATTATCATCTTAAGAGGTGGGTATCCTGCTCCCCTTCCCCACCATTTTACAGGGAGGCAATTGAATCACGGTGGGACCATGCATCCTACTTGAGATCACACATACATCTCCAACTCCAAAATCAGCCCCCTCTCCACCTCACGGTGGTCCCTCTTCAGGGACCCTATTTATTTGCCTTGACTTTGCTTAGCAGCTGGAGGGGAAAGGAAGGCCACACCAGGAGGTCAAATTGAATTTCCTTGTGGTTTTTCTCTCCTTAATATCATGGATTCTAGCGCTTGTCTGCGTGGATTTAAATATCACCAACCAGCTGTGTGACCTTTGGGAAATCACTTGATCTCTCTGGACCTCATTTTTCCCATCTGTAACATTGGGATGATTACAACTTCTACTTTAGGGGGTTGTTTTGAGGACTTAACAATTTAAATACGTTAAGCACTTAAAACTGTCTGGCACATAGGAAGTGTGAGCTGTTATTTTTTATAGTTGCTGTTGTTTTTATTATTGTTAGCAACAATGACAATGATTATGATGGCGTCAGTGATAAGAGCTAATCATTTGTCACAGAAATTGCAACCCCACCCGGCTTAAAGGATAGGTTGTTCGTTGCTGCCTGCAACAGGAAACTCAGAGGTAAGGCAGGTTTCAATGTAGGTTGATTCAGCAGATCAAAGATGATACAAGGATCCAGGCTCTTTTTATCTTTCGTAAAACGGGTGAAGTAGTTCCAGGCATCACGTGCAGATCAGACAACATCCAGAAATGGAAAAGAGCCGCTTGGGGAAAACTTCTCCCAGAAGCCTCTGGCGGGCTTCTTCCCTTGTCTCATTGGCCGCAGTTGTGTCACATGCCCATTCCTGAACCAATCGCGAGAGTGGGATTTCCTCCAGGCCAATCAGGTCACCCTTGGAGCTGGGGGCGGGGTCAGCCGCCCAGAAGCTTGTGTCTACCTGGGAAGGTGATGCCTGAAGAAAATCCTGCTTCCGTGAGGAGGAAAGAGAGGGCAGTGAGTGTGGGTGGCCAAAAACAAGGTCCATGACAGGCGTTGTGATTCTTTTTTTTTTAAATTTCAGAATATTACGGGGGTACAACACTTTGGCTATATATATCACCCATGCACTGCCCGTGTCAGAGCTACAGTCGTGGTCATCCCCCAAACTGTGCTCCCCACATCCATTCGGTGAGCGTTTTCCCATCCCCTCCCCTCCCCCCGCCTGTCCCTGATGAATATTATTTCCACGTGTGTGTTATTCTTTTATGACAGAAAAGGAAACTGAGGGTCTGAAAGGTTAAATAATTTCGGAGGGTCGTCACATCGAAAGTGGAACTCAAACCTGTGTCTGATTATAAAGTGTGTTCTTAGTGCCACACGAAAGCTTTATAGGGTATGGAAAGGAGTTTGACCATTTTTATTAAGCAGATACCATGCACTAGACACTATGTGGACATGTTACAAGAATATTATTCAATTCCTTTAATCAATTCAATGAATTAGGCATTTTAGGTCCATTTAATAGTGTGTAGGGGGGATAAACTGAGGTTCAAACGGTGGACGCGGCTTGCTGCAAACCACCGATCTAACAAGTGGCAATGCCAAGATTTAAACTCGAGTCTGTCTGGCTCCAAAGCCCGGACTTTTTCTATGACCTCCAAAAAACCAAATGTCATTCTCACAGTACTCTATTTTTGGGTTCATATGAGGCAAAAATCAAACTTTTAATGAGGATCCTGATGAATTTCAATTCAACGACCCAGTTTTTTTAATAATTTTTATTTTAGAATAAGACATTTTCAAAGAACGTGCCCTAGTGAACTTTTATCTTTTCTTATTGCACTCCAAGTTCTGTGAACCTCTTCTTTCCACCTTCCTCCCCTGAGAACTTTTGAGATTAAACATCTTAATTGGCTGCTCTGATACCCTCTGTGTTGCATGGAGTCAGGAGTGTGGAAATGGCCTCTTTGGGTTATATGATGGTGAACCTCCTCTTCTCCCTTAGTCATGAGCAAGGGGAGAGGGGTGGAGATTATGATCACATGAAACCCAGTTTATGCTTGAGTTCATGATCTTGGTGGGGGTGGTAAAGCTCTCAGAAGTTTCTCCTCTTTGTTCCCTAAGATCTCTTCCAGTTTTAAGACTGGGAAAGGAATTCTAATTAGTTGAGGCACCAAGAAAATGCCAGGCAGTATACTAGTGTTTGATTTTCACAATAGCCACATGAAATATTGGTATCCTTTGTGCAAATGAAAAAAAAAAACTGTGGTTCACAGAGATAAAGTAACTACCCAAGATGATACAGCTGTTGAATGAGAGTTTGGAGCTGACCTGTGTCTAACTTCAAATCTTGGATTTTTCTATGGTGTTTCTGGGATTGTAAATTTCATTCCTGTAGGGCACCTGCCAAAGTCTTATAATTCTTTGAATTCCTCCTCCATATCCTACACATAGTCATATTAATTTAAGTTCTTTTGGTTGCAAGTAACAGAAACCCACTCACACTAGCTTAACAAAAAGGAGACATTTATTATAAGTCACTGAGGTTTCTTAGCAGCCCAAGAGCAGATCTGAGTGTCAAAACCAAATAGGAGTAACCAGGACCTTGAATTCCATGTGGGCCTTCTCTCTATTGTATGAACTTCTCTCTGTGTTTGCTTCATTCTTCTTGCTCACTGAAGACTAGCTTCTTTTACTACCCCTGCATGCAAGAAAAATACTGACTGCTGGCACCTCTACTTTAAATTTAACTAGACTAGTCACGTGCCTATGCAGAAGCTCATTTCTTTTCTCTCTCTCTTTCCCCTATCCCTTTTTTCTTTCTCTCCCCTTCCCAATTCTGTGTTCTTAGGGAAGAGATTAATTAGCTTGACTAAATCTTGTGCATCCATCTCTAGTCCAATCATCTGTGTCTAAAGACTGGAAATGATGTTACAACAAAATGGCGACTCCCACAAGAGCCCTGTAGATGGAGGGAGAGAGGGAAGTGTTCTCCAAAATTGTGAGAGGAGATTCCATAAGTTGTGGTTGTGCTGGATAGACAACCTAAGAACTCTCCTTTATAAGAAAATTTATAATAATATTTACTCATTAGGAGGATCCAGTGAATGTCATGTAAAACATTTAGAACAGTGTTTGTTGAAATAAATGCTCAATTAATGGAGCAGGTTATAGTATTTGGTACTCAACAATGTTCGTTTGTTCCCTTCTTTGAGTCTTGAGGTGGAAAACAGAATGGGTTGCTATTTGGGGAAGAGAGTGCATGATCTCAAAAGGAAATGAATAAAATGCCATAGAATTCTTCTTAGAACTGAAATTAGTGCTTGTATATCTCTAAGGAAGAGGTCCTTTGATTACAGGGAGACGCAAGTATTTGGGGATTTTTTTTCTCCTTCATTTAAAAGGGTGTTCTTAACCATGGATGCACATTTAGATCACCTGAGGTGCTTTAAAAACATTGATATTTAGGTTGCACCTCCAGGGATTCTGATTCAATTGGTATGGGGTGGGGCCCATGCATTAATTTTTCAAAAAGTTTCCAAGGTGAGTCTAACATTCACAGAGGGGAGAACCACTGATTTAAAGTGAGAAGCAGTTGCCTGAGCACCTGAGCCTATTCCAAGAAGACAGCAAGACCAAAAAGCCACATAATCACAGGCAGACAAAGAAGGCTTAGTTTGCCACAGGCAGACATTGGCAAGGCTCTGAGGTGATGTCCTCCTCAGGCAGTGCTGTGCTGAAGTCATTGATGGGTCTCTTCTAGAGTGAGACCTGTTTTTGATAATTATAGGAGAAATAATGGAAACTCAGGTGGATCTTGTTAGTGTTAAGTACACTTCTAGTGGCTCCAATCTGCTCTGCCCTTTTAACTCATCATCTCCCATTTTAAATGGTATTAAAGCATATTAGGAAGAACTCTCAAAGACCTGAGGTGATGGGATAACAGGCTCAAGTGGCCGTTTCTGATATACAGCCAAATATCAAGAGCAGAACAAGAACGTACACTTGCTCCACTGCTTTACATCAGGGAGGGTCATCTTAGTCTCTCCGTTCACTCACTTTCTGGACAGTTACAACAACTTCCTTGCCCAGGCAAAGTCGATGACAGCACCTTGAATTTGTATAACACTTTGCAACTTATAAAGCTGTATCACGAATGTCTCTGTGTTCCCCAAAGTGGGCAACATAAAACACAGAAGATATATGAGATAATTTTAGGTGGTACATGGAGATTTTTAATAGTTATCTTACTGCATATTAGGAAAAACATAATTATCAAGTGAAAAGCATGATTTTATAGATATTTCTTATGATAAAGTAGATAATTAAGGGTTTCCCCCT
Organism: Daubentonia madagascariensis; assembly: GCA_023783475.1. Taxonomy (NCBI): domain Eukaryota; kingdom Metazoa; phylum Chordata; class Mammalia; order Primates; family Daubentoniidae; genus Daubentonia; species Daubentonia madagascariensis. Next base: position 8,446,864 of record JAKFHU010002332.1, on the reverse strand, counting down.
TCTCTTAGTGAATAGCTTTAAAGCGAAGTATTATTTTCATGTGGTAGGTGGATGTGGCAAGAAATTGTGATGTGTTTTGAGGATAATCCAAGTTTTGGATTGTTATTTCATTATTCCTTGTGTTATTTCTTCAAGTCACCAACAGTCAGAATAAATAAACTCACTTGTTCTTCACTCAATTCTATGTTTTAGGAAATTGAGGCTTTGAGATTTTAAATAAGTCATCCAATTTTCTTCATGGGCCTAAATTCATGTGTTCTGAATAACTGCAGGCTTCTTTCTGCTCCCTGACTCTTCCACAGAAAATCAGTGTCTAAGACAAAGCTTTTGTTTTCCTAGCAGGCGAGGAAGTCTTCCCAGAGTCATCCACACTCCCTCTACTGTACCTTTTTAGGAGTAATGACAGTTGTGGCTCTGAATACACAAGAAAATGGGTTAACTCAGTGGTTCTCAAAGGGTGGTTCCCAGGCCAGCAGCGTCAGCATCCCATGGAACCTATTAGAAATGCAAATTCTTAGATCCACTCTAGAATTAATGAGTCAGAAACTCTGGGGATGGGGCCCAGATATCTCTGTTTTACCAACCTATAGTGTAATTCTGATGCATACTAAGTTTGAGAACTATACTGTGCCTCTTACCCAGGAGGTTTTAGCTATGTCTGGTGATGTTTTTGATGTTTTTGGGGCAGAGGGTGCTATGGATGTCTAATGATTAGAGGACAGGGGTGCTGCTTAACATCCCCAAATGCACAGGACAGCTCTGCACGATAAAGAATTATCCAGCCCAAAATGTCAATTGTGCTGAGGTTGAGAAACACTGTACCAGACTAATTGATCTTGGCTTGATTAGCATAGTGGTTAGGCCAATGGAGCTATATTGAAGAGCCAAAAGTAATCTTAAAATTGCTGCTTACTTTGGCCTCTGATTGACTGGGTTGCATGACTTTTATTTGCCAGTGCACAGAGATAGATGGCCAGTGGGTAAGGACCTTCTCTAGGCTGCTCGTGGCCATATTCATGACACCTGAAATGGATATCAACTTGTGGTCAGAGTTGATGGTGGAGTCTAACCCAAGAGACCGGGGCAGCCTGAGGCAATGTGTGGGGCTTGTATTTGGTGCACCCTACCTTATCTCTCTTGGCACCCAAGACTTCAAACTGTCTCCCAGAGGCAAAGATTCTATCTCTCCAGAAAGGGCATATCCAGGTCCCTGTTAATGAGGCAGTATAGCATAATGGTCAACAGCACCATTTGAGAGGGGGTCAAATTCTTTGGAGCCAAATTGCAGCTTCACCATTTCTTAGCTGTGTGACTGTAGGTAAATTTCTCACTTTCCTAAGCTTCAGTTTCCCTATCTGTAAAATCAGGGTGTATGTAGTAGTAGTACTATTCTCATAGCAGTGTTAATGAAGGTCAAATGGGACAATGCATATAAATCTTCTAAAACAGTGCCAGAGCTGTAAAAGATGTTTGCCATCTGCTAGTTATAATTATTATTAATACTCTGTACTGTCTCTTTGGGTCTTCCATCTTTTAAAAATGGCAAGTCTGCCCCCTTAGTGCTCAAGAAGAACCTGTGGTGCCCACGTCTTTGGGACCATTCCAGGGCTGGACTGTTTGTTACTCCTCACACCTGATACTGGATGCCACTTATCCAGAATCAACCTTTCTCACCCCTTACCTCTGATAAGCTAGATGATGAACTGCATCATATTCCCCTTGCTCCTAGGATTTCACCCTGGCCCTGGAAGTTTGGTGTTACTACCAAGGGAGATCAGACAGGTATCTTGCACTACACTGGCTGCCCTAAATATTAAAGAATTAATTTTAAATAATGGGTTATCAGCATCACAGAAGACATTTTCAAGCAAGGGATGGCTTTGCTCCACATAGGCTCTCACTGCAGCTTTTATAAGGTCAGCTTGGACCAGGTTAATATGGTTTTCAAAATAATAAAGGGGAAGAATCAGAATCTGTCTGTTCTCATTAAGTCCAAGTCTCTCCTGAATATGAAAATATGTAGAAATCAGCACTGGTAGAAGGATAGCTGGTCTCTAGGTCAAACTAGGCAAAAGAGAATAGGGATCAGATTCCTCATTTATGGTCCAGGAAGTAAATGGGGTCAACATCATTACTAGCAGAGCATCCCCAATTTATCTCCAGATGATCAAACCACCGAGGAAGCGGTCAATGGGGGAAGCTCTGTACATGTTATTAGGATGAGAACTGTCCAAGGTTCTTTTTTGTCTATGCAGCCTCAGAAATATGCCAAAGGTCTCCTAGGAGGCTCCCAGCTTACCCCATCATCTACCTGATGTAAAAGCCTCTTTCTGCATTTGAATCTGAGTGTCGCAATGCGAAACTTGCTCTAAGCCAAAACAGAACAAAATGGGGACATCTCACGCAGGAACCTATGCAGCCCTCTTGGTAACAATGTTCTCCTCCTATGTGGAGTTATAGGAAAGCAGTTTGAACAGTCTTCAGATTCCAAGGCTGGGGGAGGACAGAGTGTGGGGAGTTCAAACATTCCAGGGAGCACCTGTCAGATTTGTTGTTGATGTTTCAGAGTTCTGTTTCTGGGCCACAGAGTATCTTTCAGGGTATGTGTGGGCTTCATGCAAAAATAATAAAGTTAACAGCCAGCCTATGACTCCTTCAGAGGGAGTTATTACTTGAGTGTTTTTATGAGCCACCCTGCGAGGACAGCACTGATGGATGGAGACTTCCATTTTGAAGGTTTGTTTAGTTTTTCAGGGACAAGTGATATTTTGGTGACTCATCATAACAACAGTTGTAGGGGAAAATCTGCTGAAGGTTAAGAGCATTAAATATAAGAAACATGAAACAGTTAAATGGCAAAGGATGTAATATACCAAGCCCTATTATAGGCAAAAGGATAGGGACTTTCAACCTTGGCTATGCATTAGAATTATCTGTGGCATTAAAAAACAATCCAATTTAAAAATCCATTCTAATGCCAACCCCTTGACTAATTAAACCAGAAGCCCTGGGGATTTCCCTGGGCATCGTTATTTTTTTAAACCTCCCCAGATGATATCAGTGTGAAGTCAGGGTGGAGAACCGCTAACTGAAACTGACAGAACTGAATAGGACATAATTTGCTCCCTAAAGAAAATAATCAGAGGCAATCGGGTAAATAAATACATGTGATACTGGGTCATTAGAGGCACCAATAGGAATGTGTACTGTATGAGGTATAGGGGTTTTGGAGAGAGCAAACTGATTTTTGGAGAGAGACTGATTTCCCTTGGGAGGGTGAGGGACTATTTCATGGAAGAGATGATGTCGGAATAATTTTGAAGAAGATATAGGATTTTACCAATATGGCTAGCAGGAAAGAGGATTCAAGGGAGGAGGAAGCTCATATTCTTATATGCTGTGCATTCAATTAGAGAAAAGCCAAGAAGATGCTGGAAATTTCCCACCTAGTAACTATCAGATACGGAACAACTTGTGCAGAATGGTCATACCTAACATGGGAGCTGCTCTTGACTGATGAGGAATCAGTGGCTAGAAAAACTCCCTTTTCCCTTCACTGGAGCTCAGAGAGTTGGAGCCGAGGGGTGGAGGGCAGGACACGTATAGAGACGCCCTTCCTAGGGTAAAAGGAGAGGACTTTGAATGTTTTCACATCAAAGAAATATTTAAGATGATTGATCTGTTAATTACCATGATTTGATCATTGCACAATGTATACATGTAGAAGAACATCACATTTTACCCCATAAATATGTACAATTATTACATGTCAATTAAAAAAAACAAAAAGTGACAGGGTGTTGGAGGACAGCTAACCTCTTGTGCTAGTAGCATTTTTTAAAGCTTTTGTTAGCACTTAATGGACTCAATGTTGCTTCACGTCACCAGGACACAAACCCCTTCCCCTCCACCCACATGCACACATGCACACACACATGCCCTTAGTCTTCTCCTTGATCTTCTGCTAAAGAATTTGATCTTCATGATGACAGGCTGCTTTAGAAGCTTTTCCTTCCCTAGAGCTTTTTAGTTGCCACATCAATGATGCGGGCAGCTCCAGCCTTATTTTGGGTAGCATTTACCTGTGTCTGCCCACTGACCAAGGTCTGTAAGGTTGGCAGTGGGGCAGAAGCTCTGCTTCCTTTTGAAGTGGGAATGTCTCATACCAACCTTCCCACATCACCTGGGTGATATTTGTGGCAACACCTGTCACCAGCATTGCCCCAGCCTCCTGTTACTCCTGATGCTTGCCAATATGGCTGTTGCTGTGGCTTCCTCAGTCTGGATCTTCCTCAGAAGACTGGGTCGTCCTCAGTCTGGATGTGTGCTGGTGACTGAGACAAAGGAGAGATTACTATTTTTTAAGTTGCAGCATTTTCATGAATGGGTATTGTAGCTAATAGAAACAAAGACAACTGTGGCTACAGAAATACCATTTATTTGGTATTTGGTATTTGGTGCAAATTTTGAAGATGTGGTGGGAAATTTGGCAGTGGCATTCCTGTTCTGGGAATGCTGCTTGAGGCTGTAGTCAAGCCCGTCGCCAGCTGACCTGTGAACAGGCCCATGCATCATCTGGCATCTCACAAATGACTACAGTTCATAGTGGAATGGCCCATCACAGTGCTACAACTAATGCTACAACAAGAATTTTGAGAAATTATTGAGGGCTTATTATGCCCTAAATGTGTTAACTATTTTAAGAAATCTTTGATTACTGTTTGCCACTTACACTCTATTTATTTTATTCTTAATAGTCATCAAATATTATACTTGCATCTTTGTTTACTCATGTGATGAGGATAATAGTTTGAAACACTTAAAGGGATGTTTATTCCCTTTTTTTGTGGTAAACCATGTTTATTATGGTTTGAATGTGTCCCCCCAAAAGCATATGTTGGAAACTTAATCCCCAATGCAACAGTTTTGGGAGGTGGAGCTTAATGAGAGGTGATCAGGCCATGAGGAGTGTGTGCTCATGAATAGAGTAATACTGTTATGAAAGAAGTGTGTTCTTTATAAAAGTTCAGCTCCCTTCTCTCTCTCTCTTTCTCTCTCTCTCTCTCTCTCTCTTCTCCTCTCTTGTCCTTCCACCTTCCACCATGGGATGACACAGCAAGAAAGCCCTCACCAGATGCTGGCCCCTTGATCTTGGACTCCCCAGCCTCCAGAACCATGAGAAGTAAATCTCTGTTGTTTGTAAGCCACCAAGGGTATGGTATTCTGTTACAGAAACACAAAACAGACTAAGACTAAGATAATGCTATTTCAATACAGCTTTAGAGGAAGAGGGAAGGAAGATGCTACCTTGGGAAAGAGAAGAGTGTAGAGCAGGGATCATCATGGGGAGAGAGGAAGAAGCAGCTGAAGTCCCACTTCTGTCATTTCAGGTGGGCTGGGAAGGAATAAGTTAGCAGCTCGATGGAGCAGGTGATGAAACACATGCATCTTAATCAAACTGTCTTGGCTGAAGTGCAGAGAGGGAAAACCAGTGAGATGGATTGAGGGGAAGATGAAAGCAGCCTCGGGTTTTTATTTTCCTGTTTCCTATTTGGGATCTGAGAGAAGAGGGATTTACAGGATGTTACCCACGTCAACATGTGGTGGCTGCTTCAGAACCGGGTCCGAGGCACACTGTGGTAAGGTCTAGTTCATTTGGGATAGCATCTTGGGCCTCCCTTGGCTCTTGTGAGGACTGGAAAGAGCCAGAATTTTTCTGAATCACTGAGGGGATTTGGATGTTAGCTGAAAATGACTACGAAGTTTGCCTTAGGGGTTGCTGCACCAGAGGCAAAGTGATCTATGGTAGTGTGCTGCAGGATGGGCCCCCTGGCCTGGGAGCTGAAAGGAAGTGGCCCACCTCAGAGGGATATACAGCTTGAGGAGAAGCAGGGAGGGACCTGCCACAGGTCCTGACTGGGCTGGGAGAGCACAGGGCTCAAGTTCACCAGTCACTGTCTTGCTCCTTGACTGCCAGGAGGGTGCTCCGCAACCTGGCAGTAAGGGCACTGCCATGAAGACCAGAGGGGCTGGGTTTCAGTGGGTGGGTCTGGAATGGGAGGATCCAAGGCCCCTCTGTTTCCTCCCACCTCCAGATCCCCATCCAAATACCCAATGAAGAGGAAATGTAAGGATGGGAGATGGGAATTGGAAGCACTGGGAACAAGCTCAGTTACCTTAAGAGATGGTTTAAAGTATTGCATCATACTGAGTCAATGTGACTAAACTAAACTTGAGTTTTCACCACCACCCATCAGGATGAGGATTTGTGAAGGTTATCAGGCTAATTCGGGAAATATAAATGGTGCATTTTCTTTGAAACTTGGGTATAATGTGCAAGTTTGTGACTCAAGCATATTAGTTTCCTAGGACTGCCACAAAAAATCACTTTGACAAAGCAGACAAAAACATACACTGGAGAAAAGAATCCCTATTCAATAAGTGGTGCTGGGAAAATTGGATAGCCACATGTAGAAGACTAAAACAGGATCTGCACCTCTGACCTCTCACAAAAATCAACTCACAATGGATAACAGACTTAAACCTAAGGCGTGGAACCATATGAATTCTAGAAAAAGTGTTGGAAAAACTCTTATAATCGGCCTAGGCAAAGACTTTATGAAGAAGACCCCAAAAGCAATCACAGCAACAACAAAAATAAATAAATGGGACCTGATTAAATTAAAAGATTCTGCATAGCCAAGAAAACAATCAATAGAGTGAATAGACAACATACAGAATGGGAGAAAATATTTGCATGCTATACATCCAATAAAGAGCTGATAACAAGAATCTATAAAGAACTCAAGTAAATCAGCAAGAAAAAATTAAACAACCCCATTAAAAAGTGGGCAAAAGACATGAACAGAAACTTTTCAAAAGAAGATAGACTAATGGCCAATGAACGTATGAAAAAATGCTCAACATGTCTAATCATCGGGGAAATGTGAATCAAAACCACAATGAGATATCACTTAACTCCAGTGAGAATGGCTTTTATTAAAAAATCCCAAAACAACAGATGCTGGCATGGATGCAGAGAGATAGGAACACTTATACACTGTTGGTGGGACTGCAAACTAGTACAGCCTCTGTGGAAAATAGTACAGAGATACATCAAAGAACTAAAAGTAGTTCTATCATTTGATCCAGCAATCCCACTATTGGGTATTTACCCAAAGGAAGAAAGGATATTTTATAAAAAAGGCACCTGCACCCGAATGTTTATAGCAGCACAACTCACAGTTGCAAAGATGTGGAAAAACCCAAGTGCCCATCAATACACGAGTGGATTAATAAAATGTGGTATATGTACAGCATGGAGTGCTCAGCCATAGAAAATGGTGAACTAACACCTCTTGTATTAACCTGATGGAGCTGGAGACCATTCCTCTAAGTGAAGTATCACAAGAATGGAAAAACAAGCAACACATGTACTCAACATTAAATTGGAACAAATCAAACAACATTTTGGGCACGTATGGAAATAAAACTCATTGGAAATCAAGCAGGTGGGATGGGGGAGGAGGAAATGAGTATAGTCACCCTAATGGGTGCAATGTACACTATCTGGGTGATGGGCACACTTATAGCCTTGACTCAAACCATACAAAAGCAATTTATGTAACTAAAACATCTGTACCCCCATAATACTCTGAGATAAAAAAAAAATCATCACAAACTGGGTAGCTTAGAATAGCAACAGTTTATTCCCTCGTGGTTCAGGAGGCCAGAAATCTGAAATCAAGGTGTCTTCAGGGTGGTTCCTTCTGGACCCTCAGAGGAAGAATCTGTTCCATGCCTTTTTCCTAGTTTCTGGTGGTTTCCAGCAATCCTGGGCGTTCCTTGGCTTGTAGATACATCACTCCAGTCTCTGGTTTTGTCTTTACACAGAGTTCTTCTCTTTGTGTGTCTCTGCATATCCTCTCTTCTTCCTAAAACAATATCAGTTATTGGATTTAGGGTCCACTTTAATCCAGTATAACATTATCCTAAACTAATGACATCAGCAAAGACCTTGTTTCCAAACATTCTGAGGTTGTGGATGGACATGGCTATTTGGGGACACTATTACCCCGCTACACCAACACATATTTATTTCTCACTCACTACCCTGTAAGCTCTATGAGGAGAGTGAGCAGGTCAGTTTGATTGGCCATATTTGGCACCTCGCACAGAGCACGTCCCAGCATGTATTTATTGACTAACCAGAAGAATGGATGCATGACATCAGTTGTGACTTTGGCTCCTTCTCTTTCATTCTTCCACTCACCCCAGAAAGTACCTCTTAAGCCCATCTTGGGTCAGACTACACTTGTCTGTCCTCATTATCCAGGACCTCCATCTCCAACTTCTTTCCTTCTTCTGCAGGAATTTTCTTTAAAAATGTGGCTTCACTCTTATGAACAAATTCCAAAAATGTGTTCCCTTGTGCTTCTAGGTTCAAGGTGATTACTAAACCTCATTCTACGCCCCTTAGCATTTGTTGAGGAAGAAAGGAGTCCTACCTCTGTGCAAACACGGAGGACGTTTATTCCCCACTTTGCATGGCTGGGAGAGGCCAAAGCCCTATCTACCCGTACTGACCTTCCGTTAGCTCTGCTGTTTGTCTGGGTTGAGGATTAGTTTAGACAAGACACCTTCTCTGCGGGAGGGAATGTCTCCGTGCAGAAATTTGGAAGGTTCTTGATCAGCCTGCCATGTAATTAGAAGGTAAAATATATCACAGGCAACTGATGGAAAATGGAAAAACAGGTTATTCAGTCCGTTGAAGGCACTGTGTCTAATCTATGGTATAACTTCTCATAGAGTTTTTAGGAGGATTAAATGACGTGTGAACCATGCGTGGTACAGTTCCTGGCATCTAATAATCTCTCAGTACATGATAGCTATTTTTCTTATTTCTAGTCTTGTATTTTTCTCAAATGGTTTCTTGTGTCATATTTCCAAAATAAGATGGTAAATTCTTCTCTGGAGATTGTCTAGTACATAATTAAACTAATTGAACAAGTATTTATTATGGTATATCTCTATATTAAGTACTGTAGGGAAGAGGGTTTAAAAATAGATAAGAAAAGGCATCTTATCTGCAGGTCCTCAATATGTAATGGGAAAAGTTGGTGTAATGTACATGGCTCCAGTACAAAGTGCACTCTATGATAAACATGTTTAAGTAAACACTAATAATATGTAATGGAAAAGCATGCAGTTAATTCTGGTTGGGGTACTTGGGGAGACTTCTAGAAAGTGGAGCTTGAACTAACTGAGTTTTGTATTATAGAATGAGTAACAGAGGGAGAGCTCAGTGCCAGGCAAAGAACAAACAGGGAGAAAGAACAGCTTTTTCAAAGGCAAAGGAAATGAAGAATGTTGATTTTTTTCCCCTAGAAAAGCAATAATTCCATGTGTCTAAAGAGTGCATTCTGAGAGGGACCACAATAGTAGGAAATATCATAAATATAAGTAGAGACAATTTATGAATGACCTGGAAATCCAAGGCAGAGAGTTTGGACTTCTTTGTTTCACTAGCTGTGAGCATGGGTGTTAGTTGTTATGACCTTCCTTACCTCTTGGGGGTGAGTTGTGAAAGCAAAGCACAGTCCTGCTTGCAGTATTTCATGAGACTTTGGTGATCCCATGAGGTTCATTCACATCAGGTCTGTCAACATCAAGCCTAGTCCAAAAGAGACTATATTTCCCAGAATGTATGTAGAATACATTCTTTTGACTCAAAATGTAGTCTGTTGACCAGCAATATAAGCATCACCTTGGATAGATACAGTTAGAAATATACAACCTTTGACGCCACTTTGGACTTACTAACTCTAAATCTGAATTTTAACAACATCCCCAGTGATTCATATGCACATTAATATGTGAGAAGCACTGGGCTACACTCTTCTCTTTGAAACACTTTCCTGAATTTCCATCCAATTGAGTACTTCTCTCATCACCATAACAACCTGTATCCTGCAATAGTTAAGAAGGGTGTTAACAGGAAGGAAAAAAGAGCAAGCTGTCAAATATAATGTTTACCGCCAATTTGGAAATGTTTTGTTTCCAGGAGTCTTCTTGTAGTGATATCACTTTCTTCTTTTGGGCACTGCTCACTTTTTAACATACAGTATTTATTTATTAATGCTGGGCAAATCACCAGTAGGTCTGGGCGTTTCTAACCTCTTGTCACTAATGACCTCATTCAGATGCATACATGTATTTTTCCAAAGTTCAGCAAAAATACTAAGATTGCATAATTTTAAAGAATTGTATCCTGCTCTGACCACCTGATATCTTGATTGCCAACAGAGAGTAGAGTTATGCTCTATTTATAATAGTTGCACAAATAAGTTTCCTGGAGTGAAATTAGTAGGGAAATACCATATATTTTCTTTCCTCTCTTAGAGATTTATAATCTATGTCAATATATTTGAGATTGTATAATATTCTACAGGGAATAAGCTTACTTAACTCACTATTCCTACTGTATTTCAGCATGTAACATATGTAATGTACACATTAATTTATCAGGGAGCACCATTGGAAAAGTTCTGATCTAGGAAAGAAAGGGATGACAAATGTCAGTTGGCATAAAATGAACCACCAGAAATGCACTATTCGTATAGAAATAAAGGGAGAGAGGAAATTATGCTGAGATCGACTTTAGTTTATCTGCTGGCCTCAGATTTCTGTAAGAAGGTGCTCAGTTACGTAAGATCAATTCTAGTTGACTGAATACCTTTTTAAGCCTCCTCAAATTTCTGAATACATTGTTGGTAAATGGAAAACATATTAACCAATTTCACAGTTAGGGTTATATACAACTTTTGTGAAAGAGATGAGGGCTTTGACATCAGACATGTCTGTGACCCTGGGTAAGTATTTCACTTGTATGAGTCTTAGTTTTCTTATCTCTAAAATGGACATAATGGTACCCACATAACACACCTTTGTGAGTAGTATTATTTTTGCTTTAACATGTCAATTATATTTTAAAGAATTTAAAATATAAGAAAAAACATATATATATCCATGTCATTACCACTTCTGGTGCTCTTCATTTTTTCCCATAGCTCCAAATTTCCATTCAAGACCATTTTTCTTCTGTCTGAAGGAAATGCCTATGACATCCATTCTAGTGCAATTACTTCTGCTGAATTATTTGGATTTTATATGTCTGAAAAATTCTTTATTTCACCTTATTTTTTTAAATAGACTATTTTTTAGAGCAGTTGTAGGCTCCCAGCAACATTGAGTAGAAGGTATAGAGATTTCCCATATACCCCTTGCCCCCATCACCTTCACTTTTGAAAGATATTCTCGCTGGTTATAGAATTCTAAGTTGACAGGTTTTTTTTTTTCTTTCAGTACTTGAAAAATGCTCCTCCATGGTCTTGCTTGCATCATTTCTCACAAGATTACTGTCATCCTTTTTTTTTCTTTACTGATACATAATATGTGTATATATTTATGGGGCACATGTTGTATTTTGTCACATGCATAGAATGTGTAATGATCAAGTTAGAGTATTTAGGGTATCCATCAACTTGAACATTTATCATTTCTATGTGTTGGGAACATTTCAAGTCCTCTCTCCTAGCTATTTTGAAATATCCAATACATTGTTGTTAACTATAGTCACGCTACTCTGCTATCAAACATTAGAACTTATTCTTTCTACCTAACTATATGTTTGTACTCATCAACCAACCTCTTTTCATTTTCCCCTGCCACACACACACCCTTCCCAGTCTTTGGTATCTATCATTCCACTTTCTACCTCCATGAGATTAACTTTTTTAGTTCCCACATAGGAGTGAGAACACGTAGTATCTGTCTTTCCATGCCTGCCTTATTTCACTTAACATAATGACCTCAAGTTCCATCCATGTTACTGCAAATGACACGATTTCATTCTTTTTTGTGGTTGAGCAGTATGCCATTATATATATATCATATTTTCTTTATCTATTCATCTGTTGATGGACACCTAGGTTGATTCGGTATCTTTGCTATTCTGAATAGTGCTGCAATAAACATATGCATGCAGATGTCTCTTTAATATACTGATTTCCTTTCCTTTGGATAAATATCCAGTGGTTTGACTGCTGGACTGTATGGTTGTTCTATTTTTAGTTTTTTTGAGAAATCTCCGTACTGTTTTACAGAGGGGCTGTGCTAATTTACATTCTGATCAACAGTATATAAGAGTTCCCTTTTCTCCACATCTTTGCCAGTATCTTATTTTTTTCTTTTTAATAATAGCCATTCTAACTGGTGTTAAGATGGCATCTCATTGTGGTTTAGATTTGCATTTCCCTGATGATTAGTGATGTTGAGCATTTTTTCACATACCTGTTGGCCATTTATATGTCTTTTGAGAAATGTCTATTCATGTCCTTTGCCCACTTTTTAGTGGGATTGTTTTTTTCCTGTTGAGTTCCTTGTACATTCTGTATGTTAGTCCATTGTCAGATGAATAGTTTACAAATATTTTCTGCCACTCACCGTGTTGTCTCTTCACTCTGTTTATTGTTTCCTTTGCTGTGCAGAAGCTTTTTAGTTTAATATAGTCCCATTTGTCTAGTTTTCTTTTTGTTGCTTGTGCTTTTGCAGTGTGAGCCATAAAATCTTTGCCTAGACCAATGTTCTGGAGTGTTTCCCCTATGTTTTCTTTTTAGTAGTTTTATAGTTTTGGGTTTTATATTTAAGTCTTTACTCCATCTTGAGTTGATTTTTGTGTATGGTGAAAGATAGGGGTCCAGTTTCATTCTTCTGCATATGGATATCCAATTTTCCCATCATCATTTATTGAACAGGATGTCCTTTCTCCAATGTATGTTCTTGGTGTCTTTGTCAAATATCAGTTGGCTATAAATACTTGGATTTATTTCTGGGTTCTCTATTCTGTTCCATTGGTCTATGCATCTATTTTTATCGAAATACCATCATGCTGTTTTGGTTGTTACAGCCTTGTAATATATTTTGAAGTCAGGTAGTGTGATGCCTCTAGGTTTTTTCTTTTTGCTCAGGACTGCTTTGGCTATTCAGGTTCTTTTTTGGTTCTGTATGAATTTTAGGATTGTTTTTTCTATTTATGTGAAAAAAATGACATTGGTATTCTGATAGGGATTGAATTGAATCTGTAGATTCCGTCATTCTCCTCTTTGTTCTTTTGTACATAATGTGTCTTTTTTTTCCTCTAGCTGTTTTTATGATTTTCTCTTTATCACTGGTTTTAAGCAATTTGGTTATGATGTGTCCTGGTGCAATTTTCTTCATGTTTCTTGTGCTTAGGTTTGTTGAGCTTCTCGGATCAATGAGTTTACAGTTTTCATGACATTTGTAAAATTTTTGGTCATTATTTCTTCAAATATTTTTTCTGTTCCCAACTCTGTGGAGTCTCCAGTTACATATATAAGGCCAGTTAAAGTTGGCCACAGCTCACTAATACTCTGTTTATTTTGTTTTTATTCTTTTTTCCTCTGCATTTGTCTTTGAAAGTTTTCTGTTGCTGTCTTTAAATTTGCTAATCTTTTTATTTTTTTGCAGTGTCTCATGTTCTGTTGATCCCCTCCAGTGTAATTTTAATCTCTGAAAGTTCAATTTAGGTCCTTTATATATCCTCCCTGTTTCTATTTGATATGCTTAATCTTTCTTCTACATTCTTGAACACAGGAGATATACTTATATTGTTTTAATATCCTTGTCTAATTAATTTCATCATATGTGTCATTTCTGGGTCTATTTTGATTGATTGGTTATTCTCCTCATGGATTATATTTTCTGGCTTCTTTGCATTCCTGGTAATTTTTGTTTGGATATCAGACATTGTATTTTAGCTTCTTTTGTGTTGGATAATCTTGTATTTCTATAAATATTCTTGAGCTCTGTTCTGAGATGCAGTTAGGTTAGTTGGGAGCATTTTAATCTTTTTGAGGCTTGCTTTTAATCTTTGTTAGGGGGGACCAGAGCAGGCTTTAGTTTAGGGATAATTTTGCCCCATTATCAAGGCAATATCCTTCTGAGTACTTTCCCCAAGGCTCTGTATTTTATGAAATATTCCACTCAGGATGGTAGGAATAGGAACTTGTCCTTGCTTTTTGTGAACTCTGGGGGTTGTTCCCTCTGTTACTATCAGGTGGTTCTTTCCCTAGATTTGGGTAGATTTATCACACTAATATGGTGATCAGTACTCAGCCTAGGACTTGAGAGGGATTTCTTCAGATCCATCCCTCCCCACCTGCCTCTTCCTCTTCCTCTCCCTCTCTGCCCTACCTTCTCCTCTCTAGTACTCTTCCCTGTGAATTCTAGTTACCTTGGTCTCTCTGAACATCCAACTCCACCTCAATTCAGAGAGATCATTGGCTGTTGCCTGAATCCCCTCTCCCTGCATTGTGGCTTGAAAACTCTCTCCAGCAGTAAGTTGGGGCAATTTGTGGCACATATCTGATTTGATTTCTTTCTTTCAGGGATCACTAACTTGTACTCTCTGATGTCTGATATCTGAAAACACGTGTTTCATTTATTATGCCCAGTTTTTTAGTTCTTTTGGGTAGGAGGATAAATCTGATCCCTGTTATTTCATCTTGGTTGCAAGCAAAAGTCTCTGTTAGGAAGGTTAAATTAAAAATATATATGTGGAACATACCTAATACAGCCAGGAAATAGATAAACAATATTCATTCACTTCTTCTTATAATTTGTAATCTTAAATTGAGATCTGTATTTATTCTAGATATTTCTGCTTCCCTGTTTGAAATGTTTTGAATATCACAACTATGTGTGAATTCCTCATGTCTAGCAATAGGGTCTCTTCTCAGCAACTAATTTCCCCAAATAATTTACAGAGAAAAACAAAGGTCTGATTTCAGCTTACAAATGACTTTTTATTTGAGCACAACTACAATCTGTGCTTCATTAATTGATTTATTAGTAATTATTCTCAATTTATGAACATTAGCCAAAGTTTGTTTTTTAGCCAAGGTACATGGCTAATGCAATGACATAACCCCAAACTGGACCCTATGCTAAATTTTGCTTTCTGTAGGTATTCATGCCTAGAAAAATCTAATTGGCCTATGCAGGCAGAGACATATGCCGCCTAATGGCTGATGCACAAATTGCAGGCATAGTTCTAATACGTATGTATTAACACGTTCTACTGCGATAATTCCCAAGCTAAAGTACCTAGATGACAAAGGTCCTTGATTGCAGAGATGATAAACTTCAATATATTTTTTGTATTACAAAAAACTCAACAGAAAATGTATATTTCTCAGCAATAAATCTATACAGAGTAAATAACATGTCATTTATCATTGTTTCTTTGGGTTGGAATTATATAATATAAAAATAATGCTTACTATTTAATAAGAAAATATTATGTTTAAATAATCATTTCTAAGCCTCAAGACAACTATGCAAGGAAAGCATTATTATCCACTCATTTAAAACGAGAAAAGTAATGCACTGTTTTCAACACAATGTGAAAACACTGGTTGTCATGAACTGATAAGAAAGTGTTTGGCAGTTACAACTTTATTTGACTGATAATTTTATGGGGATGAATGAAATACTACCATGATAATACAATTTGTCTACATGATATAATAAAATAGATGTGGTCTTTGGAATCAGACTGGTATGGATTCAAATTTCAGCTCAGCCACTTTTTAGTTTTGTGATCCTGGGAAAATAACTTATCTGAATGAGCCTAAACTTTTTTATTAATAAATAATAATAAGAGCCAGCCATTATTTGAGCACTTACTAAGTGCCAGCCATCACTGTAAGGTGAGGTAGAGACTAATATTATCCCCATTTACAGATGAGGAAGATGAGTCTTAGAGAGGTCACTTGTCCTAAATCGCATGGATAGTAAATGGAGAACCAAGATTTGAACCTTGGCTTACAACAGTATCATGCAAAAAACAAGCAAAATGACACCTTTCTTAAAAAGTAGTTGGTAAAGATTAAATGTCATACGTTCTTGATATATAGTGAGTCTCCAATAAATGGTATTCCCCTTCTTCTTACTGTAATCTCTTAAAATAAGGAGTCCATAAAGAGAGATCTAATAATTTAAACATGTAGTTCTTAGTAGTGAAAGTAATTTAGATCAATGGACAAATTCAACTTCAGAAAATTAAGGAAACTTTTAGGATACCTTAGGAATAACTTTACTTTACTCTGTGTGGGTTTCATGCCTGAGGCTTTATACAGATATTCTAAGATAATCTTTGCTGCAATTATGTGAGGCCAGCACTATTACCTGCGTCATTCCTATTGAGAATTATGGAGGGCGTGTCTACCTTATTCAGGTTCACCTAGTAAGGGTAGGGGAACAGAGGCAAGCTTTGAGTCCAGGCAGTCCAAGTCCATAGTCCCGACTCTAACCACCAAATTATACTGCCTCGTCATAGCTCTTAATATATCACCTATTATTATTATTTTCACCTATCATTTTTTGCATTTCTGAATGAAGCCAGCTGTGGGATTGCTGCCAGGATTGTCATAATCATTTAAGAAGATTCTACCCCACTCACGGATGCGGCATCCCGTGTAGAGGTAGCATCATAAATTCAAGACAGGTTATGCAAATATTTCCACTGCACTTTCCATCATATAATTACCCTCCTGCCGCAACCTGATTTCAAATTCCCATTCATGAAAGCTAATTTGGGGCCAAGGAGGGTCGAATGAACAAAATCCTGGAAATCGTATGAGAAATCCCTTTTCCTCCCAGGTTTACAGCAATGAAATCCTTGATAATGAATTGCTCATCAGTTCTGCAAGAGATGGAAGTGATTGCCTCTGCAGGTAGCAATGATTTTGTGCAATTGCCACAATTATCAATCCCCTTCAGGATGATTGAAATTTAGCAATAGGGACCAGAAGAGTGGAAGGTTTTTCAAGATGTGGATTAATATTAGAAACTTGCCAATGAGAAAGTTTGTCTTTCCCCGATGAAGGTTTCTTAGCAAGTGAGCAATGGTTAAAAAATGAACGAACATTCCTAAGTCACTTTCCTTAAAGAATTCAATGCACTGTGTACACACACCCAAAAGACTTGATGGTTTTTGAAATCTATAAAGAATTTTATTTTTCTCTTCACTATTACCATCAATTAATATGCTGACACACACACATCTCTGACAGAAGTGTTGAATTCTAAGGGATTTTTAATGCTGGTGATAGTATTGAAAGTATACACTTTCCATCCACCCTGGAAAAATAATTTGACAACATGCATAAAAAGCCTTAAAATGTTCCTACTTTTTGTCTTTGACATTCTTCTTTTGGAAGTCAGTTCTAAGGAAAAAGGCAGAGAGGTAAAAAAAGATTTAAGCACTCAGTGTTATTTCTTTAAATTTTTTTTAAAATTGTAATTATTATGGGTACATAATACTTATGTACCTTCATAGGGTACGTGTGATGGTTTGATACATGCATACAATGTGAATTAATCAAATCAGGGTAATTGGAGTATCCATCGCCTTGGGCATTTATCATTTCTTCGGGGTAGGAACATTCCAATTTCACTCTTTTAGTTATTTTAAAGTAGACCTTAACATTATTGATTATAGTCACTTTGTTGTGCTATCAAATATTGCTCATTCTAACTGTCTAACTATATTTTTACACTCATTAACTCTCCCCACTTCATTGCCCTCTCCCCACTACACTTCCCAGCCTCTTATAACCATCATTCTACTCTCTGTCTCCATGAGATCAATTGTTTTTAATATTTTAGCTCCCACATACGAGTGAGAACATGTGAGATTTGTCTTTCTGTGCTTGGCTTATTTCACTTAACATAATGTGCTCCAGTTCCATCCATGTTGTTTCAAATAGCAGGATTTCATTTTTTTTTGTGGCTATATAATATTCCATTGTGTATATGTACCACAATTTCTTTATCCATTCATTCATTGATGGACACTTAGGTTAATTCCAAATCTTAGCTATTGCAAATAGTGCTGCAGTAAACATGGGAGTGCAGATATCTTTTCAATATACTGAATTCCTCTCCTTTGAATATATACCCAGCAGTGGGATTGCTGGGTCATTTGGTAGTTCTATTTTCAGGTTTTTGAGGAATCTCCATACTGTTCTCCATAGTGGTTGAACTAATTTACACTCCTACCAACAGTATACAGGGAAACAGGTTCCCCTTTCTCCACATCCTCACGAGCATTCAATATTGCCTGTCTTTTTGATACAAGCCATTTTAACTGGGATAAAATGATATCTCACTGTAGTTTTGATTTGCATTTCTCTGATGACTAATGATGTTGAACATTTTTTCATATATCTGTTGGCAACTTGTATGTTTTCTTTTGAGATATGTCTGTTCAGATCCTTTGCCCATTTTTTAATCAGATTTTTAAATTTTTTTTCCTATTGATTTGTTAGAGCTTCTTATATATTCTAGTTATTAGTCCCTTGTCTGATGGTTAGTTTGCAGATATTTTCCCCCATTCTGTGGGTTGTCTCTTCACTTTGTGGATTGTTTCCTTTGCTGTGCAGAAGCTTTTTAGCTTGATGTGGTCCCATTGGTCCAATTTTGCTTTGGTTGCCTGTGCTTTGGGGGTATTTCTCAAGAAGTCCTTGCCTAGACCAATGTCCTGAAGCATTCCCCCAGTGGTTTTTTTTCAGTAGTTTCATAGTTTAAGGTCTTAGATTTAAGTCTTTAATCCATTTTGATTTGATTTTTGTATATGGAGAGAGAGAAGAGTCTGGTTTCATTCTTCTGCATATGGATATCCAATTTTCCCAGCACCATTTATTGAAGAGACTGTCCTTTCCCCACCGTATGTTCTTGGGACCTTTGTCAAAGATAAGTTCACTATAGATGTATGGATTTATTTCTGGGTTCTCTATTCTATTTCATTGGTCTATGTGTCTTGTGTTTGTTTTTATGCCAGTGCCATGCTGTATAGCTCTGTAGTATAGTTTGAAGTCAGCTAATTGTGATTCCTCCAGTTTTGTTCTTTTTGCTGAGGATAGCTTTGGCTATTCTGGGTTTTTTGTGGTTCCATATAAATTTTGGGATTATTTTTTCTACTTCTGTGGAGAATGTCATTGGTGTTTTGATGGGGATTGCATTGAACCTGTAGATTGCTTTGAGTAATGTGGACATTTTAACAATATTGATTCTTCCAATCCACAAACATGGAATATCTTTACAATTTTTGTGTCCTCTTCAATTTCTTTCATCAATGTTTTATAGTTTTCATTGTAGAGATCTTTCACTTCTTTGGTTAAGTTTATTCCTAGGTATTTTATTTTATTTGTAGCTATTGTAAATGAGATTACTTTCTTGGTTTCTTTCTCAGACTGTTTACTGTTGGCATATAGAAATGCTACTGAATTTTGTGTATTGATTTTGTATCCTACAATTTTACTGAATTTGTCAGTTCTAATAGTATTTTTGTGGAGTCTTTAGGCTTCTCTAGATAGAAGATCATATTATCTACAAACAAGGATAATTTGGCTTCTTCCTTTCCAATTTGGATGTCCTTTATTTCTTTCTCTTGTCTGATTGCTCTAGCTAGAACTCGGTGTTATTTCTAATAGCAAAATATTAGAAAGCACTTCAAAGCTCCATAACAGGAGAATAGTTAAATTAAATTACGGGTCATTAAATGATGGTGTATTACGCAGTCATTAAAAGTCATGTCTTTGAAGAGAAGTTAATGGCACAGGGAAAATGTTCATTAGCGAATATCTAGTGGAAAATATAAACAATCAAAGTTGAATAGTAATAAGTGCAATGTAATTTATTAAGCATACATTATGTAACCCTGAAAGGTAGATATTTTTATTCCCATATTACAGAAAAGGATATAAAGGCAGACAGAATTTATGTAAGAAAGAAAAAGAGAAAAGGACAGAGATGAAAAATATTAGATGGAAAGATAGAAAAGTTATTGGTGGTTAGTTACCCTGAAGAATGAGGAACTAAAAACAATTGTTTTTTTCTTTATGCAAGGTGGTAATTTCCACCATAAACATGCATTACATTTACAGTCAGGAATACATATCATTAAAATGTTCTGGGCACCTAAGACACAAAAGCTTTGAGAAGGTAATTTTTCTTGAGCTGGGCTGCACAAAGCAGGATGCACTACCTTAGTTCTAGCCTTCAAACATTCAAACTTGTGCACAGTCTTGTTTGGCTGTTCTGGCCCCTGGTTAGGGGTAGTTCAGGCTTGGGAATACGCTGGACCTGAATCCCTGCAGCTGTCTCCTCTCCCTATGTGCGATTCTCTGTCCCAGAAAAAAGCATCTGGTAAACTCAGCCACACTCAGGGTTTTGGTATTAATAGCAGCATTTCTTAAAAGCATGGTCTAGGAACCCTCAACATGGAATCACCTGGGCTCCTTATTAAAAACGTCAATTCCTGAGCTTTTCAGACCTCCTGAATCAGAATGAGGCCGGAGATTCTGCTTCTGGAGCAAGAGCTCCAGGTGATTGTTATGTACACGAATGTTAGACAACCACTGCGCTAGGAGAACTTACTACCAAAAAGAAAAAACATAAAGAGGGCAATGCTTAACCCAGTGAGAGATTCTACAGGGCAGATATCTGGGGGCAGAAAAATCCCTCTAATCACATCAGGTTAGCAACTTCCTATTAGGATCCTGGTTCTGTTTTTTTCCCATTTGGGTGACCTTGACTTTGGGAAATTACTTCCCCTCTCTGAGTCTCAGTGTTCTTATCTCTGAAATGGGAATAATAACAGTCATAGAAATCATGACAGATATTATCATTATGGCTGGGCCTACTTCATAGAACAACAGCTGGAGTAATCCTTGCCTGAAACATTTAAGTGTGCAACAATTCCTCAAGCCATATCTTTATGATGGTGTAGAGATCCCATATGACCTATTCTACCCCGCCATAAGCTCCCAACCCCATCTTCTACTCTCCCTTTCCTCACTTCACTCAGGCACACCGTCCTCTCTGTTTTTGCTTAAACATGCCAGGCATACTCCCAACACAAGGCTCCTGAATTGGTTGCTCATTGTGCCTGCATCCCCACATGTGTAATTCCAGCGAGTCCTTTGCTCCAAGTTACCTTTTCCATGAGACCATCCTTTTTGAAATTTCAACCCCTTCTTCTTCATCACCCTCCCTGTCTCTCCTCCCTTGCTTTTCTTTTTCAATTTTTTGTTGCACTTTCACCGGCAGGCATACCTTATAATTTACCTTTTTATTATCCTATCTCCCACACATCTCTGTTGGAATGTATGTAAATTGCACAAATCAAAGAATCTTTATCTTTTATTGTTGTTGTTATCTGTGGATGTCCCCAAGCCCCTTGAACAGTGCCTGCCACGTAGCAGGTGCTCAGGAGATGGCTGTTGAATGAATGCATGGGTGAAAGAATGCAAAAAAGGAACTTGACAAATGTCCTCCCCTCTGTCCTTTACCAGAGGGATGGATAGTTACTTAAGGCAGAAAGGCTTGAATGTTCAGGGATTTACTTATTTGCCCCTCATTTTACCCAGGGTTTAGCTAATTCTTTAGAAATTCCTGTTCATCTCCCATATTCTTCTTACCAAAAGCCTTTGTTGCTCTGAGAGGGACCTAGATATATGTGCATTTGACTTGGACTGTTCGACATTGAGCCAGTGGGCAAGCATCTGCAGATGCTATTTGCCATGGATGTCATAAAACAATGACAAAGGCAATTGTATGTCTCTGAAAAAGATGGGTCAATGCCACCCTTCCCAAAGACACGGGGGACTGCAATGGACATGGACACGGACCATGATATGCTCCATTAAGATAAGCTTTAACTGTCACGTTCTTCTCACCAGAGAAGACTCTTGACCTCGTGAGCCTAATAAAGTTTCCCAAGTAAGTAAAACCAGTTCTGGCTTTCTGCCCATTCTAGGTTGTCTCAAAGACCCTCAGAAAACAGGACTACTGGCTCAGAAATCAAAATGTGATGAAAGGGGAAGTACTGTAGACTGTAAAATACTCCACATCTCGGCAGTGTTGTTGGCATTATAATTATTGCTGTTGTTATGATTTGTTTGTCCTCACCCATATACAGGAAGACTCATGGTAACTGTTCCTGCTTTCTTGCTTTAAAAGCCTTCAAATTTGCCCCAAATTGCACTGAGTGATATGATTACCCCAGAACAGCTACTTGTTGTCATCCTGATAAAAGCAAGATTTCTCAGACCAGCTTGCTTTCTCCATCACCACGGGTCTCCATGGAGGTGATCAATAAGAATATATAAAGTACCCAGAAGGGCACCATGCTCAGGAGAGAGGACTAGAGGACAGAACCACAAAAAACTTCGTAGCACTGCTTGGACTTCTTTATGCCAGGCCCATTTGACTTTAATGATTGTGTTTGTCATTCTACACAGCAAGCTGCAATTTATCTTCTCTGAGATTTCAGAACAGGATGCTCCTTTCTTGTGCTAGGGTCTTTTTCAGATAACCATACTGGAGTTCTTTAGCAATCACTTGCAGTGGCACAAACCAGAAAGCAGAAAGAGAAAAAATGGGCAACTCATGAAACCTTCAAACCACATCAAACAGCCTTTCTCTAATAATCCCTAGTACATAACCACAGATCAAGAGGAAACTGGAACAATTAGAGTGTCTTCTGGGACTGTGACTATTATCTGCAAAGATAGGGCAGTAGAATTGTCATGGCATCTCAAATGAGGAAGATCTTGCTTCAAGGTTCTGACACTTTCCATCAGCGTGGACTTAGATAATTTATTTAACCTTTCTGTGACTCAGTTCCTTGAACCACAGACTAGAACAATCACATTCTTACAGAGTTGATGTGAGCACTAGAGTTAATTACTTAAAGATCTTGATATATAGTGGGTACGGAATATGTTATAATTGCATGGACAAATGACCATTTGAAATCCACTGAGGGTTGGTGGCTCATATGCTGTGAACAGTAGCTTTTATCACACCATGACTCAAATTCTTCTGTTTCTTAGTCCTCTGTATCACCAGTTATTTTTCCACCTTAGGCACAGATCTCTGGTGATGGTGATTTCCATAATCTTGTCACCTTAATTGCTGCTGTCACTATAAGTATTGAAATTAATTTTGATTTCTTTTTGTTTCTGCTTAGTACTTCGAATGTGACTAATAGGATTATTTTTGGCTTTGGCTTGGAACAGTGTTCTCAGGAGTTTAAAGAGCAATGCTGGCCTGAGTTTTCCCTGTGAGGCCACTTTCTGTCCAGGGACTGCACGGGTGTTGGAAATCTCAGGGAAGAGAATCAGTTGGTTGTGGTCATTTCAGCTAAATGAAACAAAAATGGTGTGTGCTTTCTGCTTGTAAATTCTCTCTTGTACATCTCAATGAAACCTTACATGTTGATCTCACTGCAATTTGGGTATTGTAAAGGAAGGGAGGAAAATAAAATTTGTTGAGTGCCTAAGCATTATATGTTGCTTTCTGTGAATTATGTGACTCCCCATAAAAATTCCAAGAAATAAATGTACAGCTCTCCATTTTACAAATCAGGAAACTAACTAGTAAGTAGGAAAACCAGGATTCAAATCTGAATATTTTGAACTCTCAAGCCACTGCTCATTTTGATAAACTAGGCTGGGTCTGCAAAGTCACGTAGAGGATTTTGAATACCCACATTGTGGGTATTTGCTTAAGTTATATTCACTCACCTCAGGGGGAGGTTTCCTTCTTTCTGATAATTTATATTGTGCTTGGATTTCAAGGCTCTGTTGTAGTTTACTCCCCTGTTTGTGCTACTGTGCACTCTTCCTAACATGCAGGGTCTATTCCTGATCCCATTCTCGCCCCTCTGCAATTCGTTCTCCCCATGGCAGCTTTAATGTAACCATTTGAAAAACATAAATCTCATTATGTTACATCCACACTTTAAAATCTTCAATGACTTTCCATTGCATTCAGGATTAAAAAAAAATCTGTGATGGATTAAAAACGGCCATAATTTTTTTTGTCACTCCTCTCATCAAGAAGGCTGGCCCTGTGACTTATTTTGATCAGTAGAATGTGGCAATGGTAATACAAAACATCTAAAGCTGAACCTTAAGAGATCTGCAACTCCTAGTTTTGCCTCTTGAGTATGTTTTTTCTTAGAATCCAGCTGCTATGCTGTGAGGAAGCCCAAGCTGGCCATGTCTTAAACATTCCAACTCAATCCAATGTCCAGGTGAGTGCATCAGCATGACTGAGCCCAGGTGATACTAACAAAAGAACCACCTGGGAAATTCATGGAATCATGAGAAACACTAAATTACTATTATTTTAAGCCGCTAAGTTTGGGTGTCGTCTGTTATTCAGCAATCGATAACTGAAACAAAATGCAAATGCTTACCATGGCCTTTAAGACCTTAATGATCCAGACATTGACTATATGTCCATCCTAGTATCATACTATTTTCCATATTACTGACTATGCTCCCACCAAATGGCCTCTTTTAAGATTCTTACACACAGCAAACCCTTTCTTGACTCAAGGCTTTTGCTCTACCGTTGCCTCTACCTGGGACATTCTTTCCTCCATTCTTAGTGTGGCAGACTTCTGTTCATCCTTCAGACCTAGCTAAATATCACTGCTTTTGAGAACTTCTGTGTTGTCCCTATTAAGTCATTCACCCACCCTGTTTTTTTTAATTTATCACTCTATTCTGATTGTTTTATTAATACCAATTGTCATAATTTACAATTGCATATTTCTTTGTTGATTCATTTATTATCTGTATCTCCCAATAGATTTTAAATACCACAGGGATAAAGACTGGGTCTTTGTTTTTAAAAAATAGATATTTCCTATTTACCACTGTGCCCAGGCACATGGTAGGCACATAAAATAAACATATTTGTTGAATGAATAAATGATTGGTATGCTATGCATTCCAGCCCCTGATAATATACTGCCTTGAAGTTATTCTAGTGCTAAATCTCTGCCCTCCTAGGCAAAAGCCACATCGGGCACATGGTTATTTTTCTCCCTTTGCCCGTTAGGCAGATCCTAGCATGGGATCTAAAAGCCATGGCTTGTAAAATGCAGAGATCATGGGTCTAAATCATCTGGAATCCTTTGTTTTCCTCCAAATGCTTGCTTTGGAGTATTTAGTAGGTAGGAATCTGACAGTTACCTAGGCAATCTTTACAAATGTAACCTAAAAATATTATACTCTCTTTCATACCAAGTATTTTTAATTATGTTTTTTTATTTCATCTGCCCATCCATTCATCCATTCATTCATCTATATATCCATTCTTACATCCATCTATTCACCCATATATTTATTTATCTGTTTATTCTTTCAGCAAATATTTATTGAATCTCTATGTGCCAGTCACGATTTTAGGCACTGGAATACAATGGTAAATAAAACAGATATGGTACTCTCCCTAATGAAGATTACTGATTAGTAGCAGGCCATGCATAAACAAACAAAAAATTTAAAAGTATGTAATTACAAAAGGAGAAAATCGCTATGTAATTGGTGAAGAGGGTGTTGTCATATATACCAGCATGCTCAAGCTTGCCGTGCATACCATGTCTGTTTCTGGCTTAAACCACTTTCAAAGACCCTACCATTGCCCTCAACATAAAACTCATGTTCCTTATAGCCCTTTCATGGCTCCATCTTCCCGTCTACCCACTCTTTCCTAATGGACTTCTGTTGTACATATATTTCACCTCTGGACCAGGGTTTTTCAACCCCAAGACTAGACAATCCTTTGCTATGGGGGCTTTCCTGAGCACTGTAGAATGTTTAGTAGTGTCCTGGACTCTACCCACTAGATGACAGTAGCAATTCCCCTGCCCCCAACTTGTGACAAGCAAAAATATCTGCAGAAATTTTTAAATGTTCCTTGGGAGGCAAACCACTGTTCTGGGTTAAGAGTATCTAGTTTGGCATTGGGAAGATTATCCTGTCCTTGCTGATCACCCTCCACTGTCAGTCAAAATGCACCCCTCCTCTAGCCAAGAGGTGACTACATGGCGGATACTAGTCTCCTTAACTCCTCCCTCCCTGGAATTTATTCTTGAGGGAATCGTTGGATAGAAAACAGGTGATCCACCCTGTTGCATCTTCCAGATGAATTGAGCTTCCTCAAGCTTCCTGAAGCTGCACTTTTTGAGTTCTAGTTCTTCAGCTTGCTTGGTGCTTCTTAGAGCTGCCCTACATTCTTCAAATAAGCTCCCTTTCTCCCTTAGTTAAAGTCAGTTTCTGTGATTTATGACCAAAGAATCCTAACTGGTACATCCTCCTACACACTTCACAATTTTTAGGACAGCAGTAGGTACATATTCTCCCCCTCTCTTTCTCTCTATTTCTCTCTCTCTTTTCCTCTTTCTCTCTGTCTGTCGCTCTTTCTTCTCTATCTCTATTGCTCTTTCACTCACTCCCATTGCTGTGCCTGGAATATCCTACACAAGTGGCCCACCCACCTGGCTCTTCATCCTTTGAGACCAGATCAAATGTTATTTCCTTCCATGAATATTCCAGAGAGACTTTATGCTGGTTCCTCCGTTTCCCCCACAGGGCTGTGTGCATGCCTTGAGTGCAGCATCTACTACATTCCACTCCTTTGAGGTGAGAATTGAACTTCTGAGGGTTACATGTGTGACAGTGTGCACAGTACCAGGTACATGGTCCCTACTCAGTTATTGTTCTTTGTATGGGTAAGCAGAGGGATAGATGCTCTGCCCCTGTGCAAGGACGAAAGGTCTGAGGGTTGTTACACTCCATGACTGAGAGCAATTGCTCTGAATTGTCTCAGAATAAACCTTTAGTGGGTTTGCGCTCATATGTTCAAAGTGCCCTGGGCCAAAATCAAAGAGTTTATTCCTCCTGATGTGCAGAGGACAAATAGTACAAAGTTGCTGTGACCTCTGAGATTCTGCTTTCTTAAAAAATAACATGGATTTTTTAAATTATAAAAGCAGTACAAACATATTGTAGAGAATTTATATAATGCAAAAATGCAGAAAGAAGAAAATAAGAATCACCCATAACCTCAGTACCCAGAGAGAAATCCTAGCATTTTAGATTAATTCTGTTTTTTTCTTTCCTATTTACTCACAATTTATAGAGGTATTTATTTATATACTATTTTTGTTATATGCTTTCTCCTATTTGATCTTAAATCCTGCTTATTTTCCTTCATGTATTCTTAGAGAGCACCACTTTAAGAGTATGCATAATAATCCATTCTGCAGATAAACTAATATTGATTTAACCAATCTCTTCCTTGCCATAACTATGTCATTGTCCTATTTTTTATGGGTGGTGATAAAAAAACACTGAGTTGAGGCCTGAGGAGGACTAATAAACAGCACCCTTCTTGTTCCTGCCCAACTTCAGAGCAAATTGAGGGTTAGGCACAGGAAGTTAAGACAGGTGGGGATCAAACTATCAACTTGGTTGCTGATTGGTTACTAGTTTAGAGGATGCAGCTCAGGTGGGGAAACAAAGAGTTCCCTGACACTGCACCCTAAAAGTTGACAGGCTTACCGATGACAGGCACAGGCATTGCAAACAAACTTCAGGCCTCCTGTTCAGGGGCAGACCTCTCACCATGTGTCTGGAGAACAGCTCAGAAGGTACTCCCTCAGCAGGAAGGCAGATCCTTTCCAAAAGGAGGAAGGAAGAAAAGGCAAGGCTGGCTAGATACAGTGTCTTCCCCCAAATTCACCAACCAGATGGGTCTCTCCTCTTTCCTTGGAGTGACCAAGGAGTAATACCCTAGTAGATATCATCCACCTTCCTGATTTTGTGGGACATCCCCAGAGACAAATTCATGACTGCTTTCTTAAGGTAATTTCTAGAAGAATTACTGGGTCAAGGAAATTGAATATTTTTAAGATTTTTGAAATGTACATCCAGCTTGTTTACTGCAAAGTGTATTCCAATTTACCACCCCATGAGCAGTGTGTGCAGTTGACCATGTCACTGTACCTACACTAGCACTGAGTAGTATCACTTTAAAAGTTTTTCTTCTCTCTTTTTTTTTTAATTTCAAAGTATCACGGGGGTACAAATGTTGTTGGTTACGTGGATCACTTTTGTAATGCTTGAGTCGGGGTTAAAAGTGTGCCCATCACCCAGATAGTGTTCATTGTACCGTTAGGTAGATTTTCTCCCATCCCCTCCTGCCCCCTCCCTCCCACTTGATTTCCATTGAGTTTTACTTCCCTGTATGCACATGTGTGCTCATCAATTACTTCCAATTTAATAGTGCGTACCTGTGGTGTTTGCTTTTCCATTCTTTAGATACTTCACTTAGGATAATGGTCTCCAGATCCATCCAGATTGTTAGAAAAGGCATTGAGTCACCCTTCTTCATGGCTGAGTAGTTTTGATAAAGAAAAAGGCAGCTTATTTTTTCATTTTTGTTTATCTGAATAGTAATGAAACTGATCATTTTTTTTCATCCATTTGTCATTTAGGCTTCTTCTACTCTGAATTGTCTTCACATCTTTTGTTCATTTTCTTCTGCTGAATTTTAATATTTTCCAATGGATTCATATGCTAAATACATCAAACTTTTATCTGATATATTTTTAATTTGTTGCTCTTTATTTTGTTTGTAATTTAAATGGGTTATATATTGTCAAATTTGTTGAGTGTTTGCTTTGTGATTTTTTCTATTGCTTACAAATTTCTTCCTCTTCAGATGCAAAATATTTATCTAAATGTTTTTATGATTTTATTCATACACTTGCACTTAACATTTTAATCTGGTTGGAGTTTATTTTGATGTGTGTTATAAGGTTGAGGCATGCTTTCCCCTATAATAAATAGATAATTGTCCCAGCATCATTTCTTTTTTTTTTTTACTGCTAATATGGGCACATTTCATGTTTCATTTATCTGTCTGTCAGCTTGTCTGCTAGAACATTTTATGTAGTATCTTATTAAAATTTTAATATCTCCCTTTCTTTATCCATTCATCTGATGACAGACACCTAAGTGACTTCTATATTTGTTAATTAGTGTGATTTAATCATTCCATATTGTAAACATATATCAAAACATCACATTGTGCTCCATAAATATATACAATTATAATGTGTCAATTACCAATAAATTTTTCTAAAAAAGATTAATAACAACAAAATTTTTTTAATATCTAGCAGGACAAGATGCTCTTCTTACTTTTCCTGTTTTTCCTCAAATCTCTTAGTCAGTCTCATCTATTTGTATTTTCAAATAAACTTTAGAATAATTTTATTAAGTTTTGAAACAATCCTTTTTAGAATTCTGATTAGAATTGAATTAAATGCATTAATTAATTTTATAAGAAGTGACATGTTAATAATACTAAGTTTTCCTATTTAGGAAAATGGCATATTGAGCTCCTCATATATATATATATTTTATATATATATTTCATATATATGTATTTAAACATATATCCCCTGGTCATGATACCTCTGTGTGTGTGTGTGTGTGTGTGTGTGTATGCTTTGCCTATTAGTTCCGGATGTTTTATTTTTTTCTGTTTCTACTGTGAATGGATTTTTAAAATGTTTCTAATTGCTTTACTTTAAATGCTAAATAGGGAAATGTAGACATATTGATTTTGTAACTCATCACCTTCAGAACATACTTATTATTTCCAATTTTTCTAGCTTTTTTTCTAAGTAGGCTATCATATCTTATGGATGTAATGATAAATTTTCTTATTCTTTTATTTCACTCGACATATTGGGTTGACTAGAATATCCATAATGTTAATAAATAATAATAGGCTTCCTTGTCTTAGTATTAATGGAAGATCTTATATGATGTTGGCCATTGACTTAAGATGATTAAAAAATTGTTTGAGGCACTTTCATTTTATTCTAGTTGCACTGAGTTTTAGTTAGTAATGGCTGTTGATTTTATCAAATGTTTATTTTTGCTTATTATTATTACTTCACACACTAATAATAGCTTGGTGATTTGGTAGAGATTTTTGGGTCATTATCGTTCCTTCTCAAAACTTGATGTTATGGAAGAAAAATTTGAGGTCAGTTTGATGTTTTAATATTTCTAGGTGAACCATTTTTTTTAGTTGTTTTGTTTTCTGCCTAGCTGCATGTAGAATTTTAAAAACGTATCCTTAAAATTCTAAAACATTTATCAGGTATATTTCTAGACAGTGGTATTCAGTGTATCTGTTTGAATTACAAATTCAGGTCATCCATAAACCTGGAAGGTGTTTTGTTATTTTATCTTTCTGATTATTGCTTTTGTCCTATTTTTTAGGATAGCTTTTTTAGAAACATCAGTTAGTGGTATGCTCTATGTTTGGTTTTCCACATCTTTCATTTTGCCTCTATTTCATGTCATTGTTCTTTGATTCTTCATTCCAGGCCTGGTTTGTGTGTTTGTCCTACTTTGGTTTAGTTTCTATAGTATTCTGCACCACTTTCAATGTATGATTTAATTTTGCTACTAGATTTTGGATTTCCTTGCCATGTTTCCATATTTTATCAGGACAATTTCTTCTCTTCCCCCACCCCCTCTTTATTTTTAACTCAATTCATTTTTTATAACATTATTATATACTTTTTCCCTTGAATATTTTTTTCATTCATCAAGTATTTTCTTTCAATCAGAATTCATAAGTTCTTTTCAGATTCTGAAAGTAACATATATTTACTGCAGAAAATTTTGGAAATATAGAAAGGTACGTAAAAGAATATTAAAATGACCATTATCCCATTAATCCAAAATAAATCACTGTTAATATAATGGAGTATTTTCTTTTGGTCATAATTTTTCTTTTTATATTTTAAACAAAATTGGGATTCTTTGATATACACTATTTTAAAACTTATTTTGAAATAATTATAGACTCACAGGAAGTTTCAAAAATACCACAAAGAGTCCCATGTAAACTTCACCCAGCTTCCTCAGGTGCCATCTCATATAACTTTAGCACAATATTTAAACTAGGAAATTGACATTGGTGAAATACTGTTTTCTATACTACAGATCTTATTCAGTTTTTTAACATTTTTACATGCATATATTACTGCATGTGTGTATGTGTATAGTTCTATGCAATTTTATGCCATATGTAGACTCATGGAATCACCACTTCAATCAAAATGCAGAACTGTTCCATCACCGCAAAGAAGCTCCCTCATCCTACCCCTTTATATTCACAGCCTCCTCCCCATTCTTATACCTTAGCAACCATTAATCTGTTTCCTTTCTATAATTTTATCATTTCAAAAATGTTATATGAATAGAATCATACAATATGTAACCTTGTAAGATTTAGTTATTTTGCTAAGCATAATGTCCTTGAGATCCCATGCAGGATGTCGCGTGTATCAGTGTATGTGGGTGAAGAGGTTATATTAATGTAACCATTCACCCATTGAAGGACATTTGAGTAGTTTCCCGTTTTTTTGCTACTGCGAACAAAGCTTCTGTGAACATTCATGCACAGATTGGGATTCGCTGGTATACATTGTTTTTAAATATCTTTTAAAACATAGCATTCTATTGTGAACATTTTTCCATGTCATTATTTAGTTTTTGAAAACATGGTTTATAATGGCTGCAAAATATTCTACCATATGGATGTACCTTAATTTATTTAACCATTTCCCTGTAAGTTCATGTTTTCTTTAATTTTATTGGCAGCATACCAGATGCTTTTTAGAATTTTCTTCTTCCTTATAGTAATTCTTTTAACAATGTGTGCATTTATGAATTTTGAATGCGATGTTCTTTTTCATTTATGATTGGAAGTTGTTTCCTAGACCCATGGTTGTTGGTTTTTCATTCTTCCTTCTTTTCAAAAATGAGAAAACATTTAGGCAGGCTTGGTGTCTGCCTGGTGGTCAGGTGAAGTGGATTTTCCTTGGCGTCCCTAGTTGCTTACCTGGGTCCCGTTGGATCTCTATCCCCCAGAGATCTTTTGATGAATGGCTGATTGGCGTACTCTGCTGCTGGCCAGATTTCTGAGGCCTGGTGGCCATATACGGAGTGTGGGCAGAGGAGAGATCTCTGCTGCACTGATGATACAGCGGGAATTTATTCATGATTCTTTAACATGGTGTCTAGTTCTTCGCTGGTCGGACGAAGTCCATTAAACATTACCCAGAGTACGCTGTTCCTACTGTTCCTTCTCTCTCTTTCGTCCTTCCCACTTTAGTTCTCACATCTTGTATCTCAAGTTGCAGTAGCATCCACTGCTCCCTCTTTCTCTTTGCAACCTCCACCATATCACAACTCCAGCCATCACAGCCTCCAAGTGACTGTAATAAGAAAGACTGTGTTGGGAGGGTAGGGTCAATGAAAGAGCCATGACCTCATCAGAATGTACCTCTTACATGTCAGAGTCCCCGGTGTCTCAGATGTCAGGGGTCACTAAAAATCTATTACCTTTTCCTTCCCTGATCTTGCTGTTCTGCCTCGGGTGGCCAAGAACGAATTCTTCATGGAAATTTCTTTTGGAGTCTTACCAGTGCTATTGCAATCCTGCATCTAAGTGTGGTTTGAAATTATTTTAACAGAATAAGGTACTGAAAAATCAGGTGCCTCTAGACTTCCACCCTCATTACCCAGAAGTCTATAATAGCTTTGTGATCTAAAAGAACGGGATTGGGGGCAGTGTCTCATTCTCCTCCAAATGACGAGGATTGTCATTTCTGAAATACGTCGTTGTTTAAAAAGCACTTTACATGCATTACCTCAGCTCATTCACCCAGTTTTTGAGCACCTGTTATATGCCAAGTGCTGGGGACACAGAGTGAATGACACATCCCGCCCCACACGTTCTCCCCTTAAAACTCACCAATGGCTTCACATAACATTGCAATAAAAATTCAGTTCCATCCCCCCACAACGGGAGCCGGTCCTTTCTGTTTCTCCAACCTCATCCTCCCGGTCTCCACACTCTGTTCATTCCCCACCTCTCTCTAGCCACAGAGGCCTCTGCTGTTTCTCAAACATACTAAGCTCCCCACCCCCCTCAGAATCTGCTGTTCCTTTTGCCTGGGAAGCTCTTTCTCCATATTCATATAACTTGTTCTCATTGCCTCTTGTCTTTCAAATCTCAGCTTAAATGTCACCTCCCAGAGAGGTCAAAACATTCTGCTTTGAATGATCAAATATTGGAAACAAAAGCACTCTGCCCCAGCCAAATCATTGTTTATGTTAGCTGCAATCGATGAATTAGTTATCAATAATTAGTAAGTCCCCCACTATGAGTGAGGCACTATGTTAGTTACTGTGGACACAGTGGTGAATAGCTTACCATGGCCCCTGACTTCTTGGAGTCTACATTCTTTTGGTGCCTGACAGTCTTCAAACAGATAAGACCTTGCCAAAAGACAGGCAGCAGAGGTGAGGCAAGATGATGTCAGCCTAAAAAGGATGCCGTAATGCTCTAAAATCCCATGCCAGGAACTCCTATTTGTTTCTCCCCTTTGATATCTAATCTCCTCATTTATGGGCTCAGATTCTGGAGTAAAAAGGATTAATTTTCAAAGTGACCCCGAGGCTCTCCAAGAGCACCATTAACCTTACCTATTTAGGAACCTGGACCGCTTCCCAGCTCCAATTCCAGGAGTGATTCGCCCCATTTAAGTGAGAACACAGAGGCTCCACCACACTGGCTCTGGTGTTTGCCCACAGAATGTTCCCCTGGAAGCTCTGTTTGACTTTTGCTTTTCCCCTGCTGGTGAGAAGATTGACTCTGCTGGTTGTCATGGTGACACAGGAAGCTGAGGACCTTGCTGTAAGCTCCAAAGGAAGGTTTTCTTTGTTCTTCCTTTTTGGGGGAGGAGGGGTGAGATGGGTAGGGCCAAGAGTGGGGTCTAGAATCTCAAACAGGCAGAAACCTCTGTTCCAAAGGTCACTAGTTGTGGTTTAAAATCCCAACCCTGTCATGATTAAGCTATGTAATCCCAGCAGGTTATTAACTCTTATTAGCCTCAGTTTCCTCATCAGAAAATTGGGGATGATAAACACCTTTGTTTTAGAAAGGCTCTGAAAAGTAAATGAAGTTGTTCCTTTAAGTGCTGAGGATAGTATCTGGTACACAGCAAGGTAATCAATGTTTGCTGTTATGTTGTGACTACCACTGTCGCCATCATCACTATCACCATCATCATCATCATTGTAATGATCATCATCATCACCGATAGATTCCCAGTGGCATTTTTGTAGAGGAAAGAGTCACGGCAGAGAATGAAGAGAACAAAGTTCAAATCCGGACTCCACCATGTAGGAGCAAGTCTGTTAATGCACTTGACTCTGTTTCCTTATTTATAAAATGGAAACAATAGAATCCATTTTTCAGGATTTTGAAGAGTCAGTGAACTTAGTTAAGTAGAAGTGTCTGGTGCATAAGTCCTTAACAAAAACTAGTTGAATCTGAGTTTGAATATAGATCTTGCAGCAATATAGCCTTTGGTTTTAGGATGGCCTCCATTGCTAAAACTTGAAATGGTCTTAATAATTAAAGAAAAAAAAACCGTTCCCCATTCCCAAATAGTGAAAAACAGAGAAGATATTACAAACTGTTTGAATTAAAGTTAATCCTCTGTCAATTTCTCTGATAGCTTAGCATTAAGATCACCACAATACAGTGTTGAGCAGACAGTTGGCTGATCAACAGACATTTGTTAAGCACCTTCTATGTGTTAGGTACTTTGCTTGGCACTGTGCAGAAGGGAAGAAGACACAGAAGATCCAAAATAGCTTGAGTAAATCAACACATATCTTGCATCAGGCAGAAAATTGGGCAGGGAATCAGAAAAGCCTGTAGTTCTCGGATGAAAGGTTCGGACTCAGTTTATTCCAAGGACCTTCAGGTTCTGGTCTCTATATGTCTTCCTGGCCTCATTTCCTACTTCTCTTCGACAAACACCCAAAGCCCAAGTCAGTAAGATTGTGTTATGCTCCTTCATGCCCCAGTAACTCTGCTCCTGCTGTGGCTTCTGCCTAGATCACCCTTTCCAAAACTTTCTTTGCCTCTTCATCTTTGTAAACTCAGCTGTAGCCCCGTATCCCCCACAGGTGCCCTCTTTGACCTAATATCCTGTGTGTCTACCATATTTTACCATATGAAATTGACATTTTGTAGGTTAAAGTGGTTGAATTTTGTCAATCTCATTTGATTTAACTGAATCCCCTAGTATCCTAGGCGTGACTCTGTACACTACAGAGGCAACGCAAGGTGATGGTGTAAACATGTCGGCTCTGGAGTCTGACTGTCTTGGTCCAACTCCAGCTCTGCCACTTACCTGCACTGTGACCTTGGGAAAGTTACTTACCCACTCTGTGTCTCAGTTTCTCCATTTGTGAAATGAAGGTAATGTAACCCATCTCATAACATTCCTGAGGGATTAAATGTGAATAATATATATCATATGGACATGTGTCATTTAATGATGGGGATATAGTCTGAAAAATGCATCATTAGATGATTTAATTGTTGTGCAAACATCATAGCTTTTACTTGCACAAACCTATATGGTATGCAGGCTAGAAACCTGTATAGCAAGATACTGTACTGAATACTGTAGGCGCTGTAACACAGTGGTAACTATTTGTATATCTAACTATATCTAAACAAGAAAAAAGCAGAGTAAAAATATAGTATTAAAATCTTATGGGACTACCATTGTATATGCAGTCTGTCATTGGCCAAAATGTCCTTCTGCTGTGCATGACTGTTTATCTATATTTAACAGAATTCTGGGCATATAATTAATGATAAATAATGGTAAATAAATGTTAATTATTACATTATAATCATTGCTTTATTTTACTAGACTCCTCTTCTAGATTGTAAGCTCATTGAGAACTTACAGTGACATTATTACCACAATGTCAAACAAGGCACCAATGATTAAGTGAACAATAGATGTTTATTGAATAAATAAATACCTTGGTTTGCCTTCTATTTCTGCCACATACTAGCTGTGTGATCTTAGGCAAGCCACTCAACTTCTCTGGGCCTCTTTTTTTAATCTGTAAAATAAGAATTAAAAAGTGTATTTTTCTATCCTCTAACATTTCTGTGGCTACCAAATAACATTCATTTAACTCGTTCTACGTATATTTTTAGTACCTACTACATGCCTGGGAGTATGCACACTGCCAAAACATTTCAGAGGTGAAGGTACCTTATCAGCTGTACTGACTCTCCTCATATGTAAGGGATACTTATAGGAAGAATCAGCTATTGAACATGACAATAAAGAAGCCTTGATATCAAAGCTTCCCAGATGATAGAGAAAAATGAAGCATTTAAATTGAGGTCCAACAGTAGGTCAATAAGAGTTCATAATTAAATGTTGGAATACTGTCCTCAAATATAAATTTCACATTCTTTGATATAAAGTTAGAAATCATTCCTTTTTCTGCAATTTTGAGGGAGTCTGATATCTTTAGGCCATATATATTTAAAGTGAAGGGAAGAGGGGTAGGGAGGAAAAGTCATTAGGGGCTTGGGTGGGAGGAGAGGGGAAGGATGGCTGTAGAGGTCAAGTTCACTGGCTAATAAGCCTCCCCCGGTGGCCCATCATTTTTCTAAAACATCAGATGAAATGGTTTGAATGGGCACTATGATTTATTACTTTGGATGTGAGCCAAGCCCAAGTATCGACCTTGTTAATAGTTTTCTTTGGTCTCGTTGAGTAAGATCAGTTGTGTTAAAAGGGATTTTCCTCCTGGATTTCAAACTGTCTCCACCATCCCACACTCCCTCAGATGACTCCATTGTTCCAACCCAAGCTGTGTCAGCCCGAGTGCACACGCAGTTGGCCCTCTGAACCCACGGGGTCTACATCTGCAGATTCAACTAACTGTGGTGGGAAATATTTGGGAGAAAAACAATAAAAAATAATACAACAATAACAATAATA
This sequence comes from Daubentonia madagascariensis, assembly GCA_023783475.1. Taxonomy (NCBI): domain Eukaryota; kingdom Metazoa; phylum Chordata; class Mammalia; order Primates; family Daubentoniidae; genus Daubentonia; species Daubentonia madagascariensis. Next base: position 8,409,987 of record JAKFHU010002332.1, on the reverse strand, counting down.
CAAATTTTAAAAAGAGAGTGTAACAACTATTTACATAGTGTTTATGTTATATTAAGTATTATAAGTAATCTAGAGATGATTTAAAGTCTATGGGAGGATGTGTGCAGGTTATTTTCAAATATTATGCCATTTTATATAAGGGACTTGAGCCTCTGTGGATTTTGGTATCTGCTGGGGTCCTGGAACCAACTCCCCACACATACTCAGGAAGGACTTCACAAGCCATGAGGAAGGAGGTGGAGACCATCCATTCAGAAGTGGGTTAGGAATATGGGTTAGCAACCACTTAGCTTGGTGCAGAACCAAGAAACAAACATCTCCAGGAGAAAAAGGTGTGGAAAGAATTATTGCAGTTCCTCCCTGAGCACCCGCTATGTGCCAGGCTCTGGAGTAGGTGATTTACATGCATCCTGCTAAAAAAAGGATTGTTCCAGAAAATCTTTCTTCCTATTTTATAAATGAGCAAAATCAAAGCAGCAATGATGTAGAGTAAAAATGAGTTGGCAGTAAGTCTAAAATTATTTTGAAATAAGAAGTTAAAAAAAAAAACAAGTTGATAGATGTTAATCTGCTAACTGGATGTTGACTCTTGGTTGCAAGCGATGGAAACCCAATGAGTTTCAGAAAAGTAGAATACTGGGGTGACTCTCAGAAGCCGAGACAGCAGTGTGGCTGGGCCTCAGGTCTAATTGGAATCAAGGACTTCTGAATGCTGTCATGACAATCTCTTCCGTCAACCCATGTCCTCTCTGAATGGCTGTTTCGTTTTCAGTCTCTCTGCCCAGACTGGACTTCTCCACTTCTCTGGTCCATGTGAAAGGACACACAGGTATCGACACCTCCCAAGCTTTACATCTTTCTAGTGCTGAATACAGATGGAGTCTCAGTCTAAGTTCCAGGCCTTCAATTCCCAGGGAAGGACTCTGATTGGATCAGATGCCCACCCACAGACCGTCTGGAACCAACTCTGTGCAGGAGAGGGGGGTAATATTTTTCTGACATGGGAACTTCTAGGGTAACCCTCTGGATGAAGTGGAGAGGGGTGACAAAGGCTGTCTAGGCAGATACTCAGTATGGGGATGAAAGAACAAATATGGTCTAAGAACAAGGGGTTGAGTGTTGTTACTGCAGCATCACTTGACTGATACACCTGCCATGTGGGAGCTTACTATACAACCAAAGAGGCAACATTTACCAATTAGCAAATGCAAATCTCTGAGGCCTGGCTGTAAGTGTTCTAGGCACTCAGATTTGGCTGTGGACTGGAGCAATATGAGAGGAAGAAGGAGAGAAGCCAACAGTTATGCATGTATAGTCTATGTCCTTTACTGGTGCTTTATATACAAACACCTTATCGGACTCTTAGGCCCATTGTGCTGATGTGAAAACTGAGGCTTAGAGAGGTGAGGTGACTTACAGAAAGTCACAACTGTAATAAGCGGTGAAAACAAATTCTAAAAGCTGTACAATTTCCAAAATCTTTATCACTCAGAACCAAGCTCATCTGTGACTGGCTTTTTCTCCTCCCTTATATCTTTTCAAACTTAGAAAAAGTTCTCAGAATAAAGTTAGGCAGTGAATATCTTGTTATCTTCCAATTTCTGTAAAGCATTTGGTTCCACTCTGGCCTCAGGGGTGCTTGCCAATATCTCTGAGTCAGTCAAACCATCCCTTAAAAAATGAAAAAAATTCAACGAATCCAGCCCTAAATGATTCATGGTACCCAACATACATATTTATAGGCTATATCCAAGAGTGAAATCCACTCGAACCTCTCTTGTTCACACCCCCACGCATCTGCAAGCCTGTATCAGGCACTTGGAAGGACCAAAGCCCCTGCCACTTATTCACCCACACGTGTCTGTGATGGGGTTTGAACTCTCAATGAACCACCACCACCCCGCGGAGCCAAACTCTAAGTGCCCATCTGTGGAATTGGAGTTCTGAAATGAGAATTCTGCTCTTGGCTGTCACTAAACATTACTCCAGTTAGTTTTTTCTGTGAGTTACATCTCAAGCTTGGGGCACCAGCCACTTTCTTCCCTTGGATGTAACAGAAGGAAAGTATTGGCATTGGAGTTAAATAGATTTCAGGTTTGAGGATCTGCTCCTACGGACTCTGTGGCCTCGGACATGTCTCTTAATCTCTTTGAGACTTAATGTCCTTTCTTTAAAATGAAGCTATTAATGATCTGTGTCATGGACCTGTTGTAAGAGGAAAGTGGGGACAGGGTTTAAGGAAACCCACAAGTGAATGCCCCTGGGATAGTAACAGAGGCAGCTGATACCATCTCTAAGCCTGCAAGGACAAGAGGAAGAGGGGGGTTACTGGCATCCTGAGAAGGCAGCTGTATGGAGAAGGCTGCAAGACAGGTGCTGTGGCCCTCAGCAGCTGGTGCAGCCAGTTCACCTGGGGTAACTTGGCAGGGAGGGAACCAGCAGACTAACTACCCTGGCCACACTCTACTTTCTTCCTTTGACTTCTGCAGGTGCCTCCCAATGGTTGAATCCATCTAGAAGCTGGAGGGCAAGAGGACCCAGGCAGTCTGTATGAGTTAGCATCCCAGCACCAAAGCAGGGTAGAGAGGCATAGAAGGTGGACCTGGAGGGTCCAGTGGAAGACATCTAGCTCGAGTCCCAGACAGAGGGAGGGATGCATGTGAAGTGTTACATCACAGTGCTTGGCCTGTGATATGTGTTTAATAAATATTGGCCCTGATTACTTAGTCAAAGTGTGTAAAATTACAGGTCTATAATCTCCTGATTCGCTTCCACTTCATTTTAACGTTCAGTTTTATAGAAGATTTGAAGAAAGATAGTTTCTATTCTGTGTGTTATTTGCTTTGCAGATTTGCAGATCCTCAGTGCCCCAGCGATGACCTCTGGAATTTTCTACCTTTCCTCTCAGGAAAGGCGTTTATTCGTTCATTTGTTCAATGGTGATTTACTCAGCACCTTCCATGTGCCAGGCATGGTGCAAGGAACTGAGGACACGGTGGTGGCCACACACCTAGTCTCACAGTGTTTACAGGCTGGTGGAGGGCAGAGACCCACAGACCATCAAAGCAGTGTTGTGAGCATGAGATGGAGGAAGAACAGGAGGCTATAGTGGAAACACAGCAGAGGTACCTGTGCATCATGGGTGGGGCTCCAGCCTGATGCTGTCACTGCTAAACATTTGAAAATAAATGCTCAGGGGTTAGTGAAGAGGAGAAGCTTTTCAGAAAGGAAGATCGGTCTTTAATGGCAAAGGTTTGAGGATTAGCAAAGGCAGTTGTTCAGCCTCAACTTTGGTGTCTTTCCAACTCTCTGGTGTCTTTCCAACTTTGTGGTGGGGCGTGTGTTTAAATGAGTAAGATTAGGGTCGTTCCTAATTGCTTATGGAAAAAAGGTTTTTGTTTATGTGCTGAGCACATTCTTTTCCAACTAATTAGCTAGACAAAGCTGTACAGAGACTTGTTTCTGACCTCCCAAGGCAATTAAACGTAAATGATTTATCCTATCTACAACCCTTCTACCGCCTTCTAAGTTTCTGCTGCCAAGGAGTGGTGTGCGGGGGATGGACATGCATATAGCTCCTTTTCTAGCAAAGGAATCGCTGTGGTGTTAGGAGTTCCAGTCTTGGTTCCTTTCCACCATTCTCAACCTCCTGTGTCTGTCTGCCTGTGAAAGAAAGCTTCCAAAGCATCTGGATGAGACTCTGACATAGTTTGCTCCAGAGCACAGTTCAAAAATTGCAAGACCCTCCCTTATCATCTGGGAATAGCATAGGCTAAATGGAAGTAGGAGTTGCTCTGGCCAGATGTCCTGATATAGATGCACCAAGAATCTCAAGTTCTGAGGGGCCAGCAAGGTGCAAAGATAGGTGCATGCTGACATAGCAGTGAGTGCCTTGGACATCTTTCTCTCCCTGTTCCCTGAGCCCTGAGAAAAAGCATCCAAATATTTCCTATACTCAAGAGAGGCTGCGTGTGACTGAGGCCTGGAGTGGCCCTGGCTTTGACCAGATGGGATAGAGCAATTCTTAGGAGGAGTTGGCACAGGCTGCAAATGTCAGAAAAATAGGTTATCCTCCCCTTCAGAGTGAAGGAAGGGGTGTTCCTTCACTCTGTAAGCCTCAGAGCTTAGCCACAACCCCTTGAGAAAAGAGAGGAGAAGAACCCTGAATAGACCAAGATTTAGTTTTCTCTGCTTGGTGCAATTGAGGCTCAAAACAAAAATTAAGGTGCTTTATAGAAAAAGAAAGACCTTCCGCCCCAACACACACATCAAGCAAAGCACAGGTCCAGGAGTCAGAAGAGCCAGACATAGGGGTCTAGTCTTAGCTGCTGGTTAATAGCTATAAGAACTCATTTTGCAGATGAGGAAATTGAGGCACAGAGAGCTTAAGTAATGTGCCAAACACAATGCAGCCAGTAAGTGGCCAAGGCAGGATGCTAATTCAGGTCAGTCTGGCCCATAAACCATCTTATCTTAATAGACACTATTCTATCCTCTGAGAAGACTATATTTGTATTAAAGAAATGCAGTGTTCTAAGTGACACATGATGCAGGCAATTGCAGATTACCTGGTGGGATATAAATTATTTTTACCGAGTGTTCCAGTGGCATCTCCTAGAGTCAGTTCATTGGCTTTTACAAGAGAAAAACTTCGGTAACAAGTTCTGAGGCTGTTGTATGAGTCTCAGCAAAACAAAGGAGGTAATATGTGCCAAAAATGGCTCCCAAAGATGTCTCTATCCTAATACCCAGACCTGTGAATGTGTTACCTTACATGGCAAAAGGGTCCTTGCAGACATGATTGAGTTAAGGATTTTGAGATGGGGAGATTTTCCTGCATTATCTGAGAGGGCTCAATGCAATCACAAAGCCCCTTAAAAGAGGAAGGCAGGAGAGTTAGAGTTGGGGTCACAGAAGGAGCTAGGACAAAAGACAGAGTAGGAGTGATATTGGGCTACAAGCCAAGGAACTGCTAGAAGCCTGAAAAGGCAAGGAACTGGATTCTTCCTATAGGAGGCCTTGCTGACACCTTGATTTTAGCCCTATGAAACTAATTTAGCACTTCTAAATATCTAGAACCGTAAAGACAGTTGATTTGTGTTGTTTTAAGCCATGTGGTTTATGGTCATTTGTCACAGCAGCCAACAGGAAACTAATATAGTGTGCTACCTATGGAAACATGCAGGGATGGTGGGTGAGAATCAGAATTACCCAGAAAGCCTGTTGAATGCACATCCTCTAGCTCCACCCTGGACATCAGGATTCATCAGACTCAAGTCCAGCCAGTGAGTCTGCCTGTTTAACACCCTTCTCTCCCCAAATCTCCAGGTGGTACTTATTCCAAAGACTGAGAAATACTCAAGAAAGGAGATGAAATCTAGAAGGACCTGACTTTTTCAAAAGCTGGGTGAAAGTTTTCGGAATATGTTTCACGGAAGAGCTAACTAAACCACTAGTCAATTATTTATAAAATCCTAGACTATTAGAACTGAAATGGACCTTCCAGAATGATCTAGTCCAAACCCTGCATTTTACAGATGCAGGAACTGAAGAAACAGGAAATCCAGGGTTTCTGGGGGGCAAGGTATGGAGTCCAAGTCTGGCCCAGAATCCAGAGATGCGGGATGATTTCTTTTGACCCAAGCCAAAGGGAAACCCTGGTTCTTCTTAGGGTGTGATCTTGTGTTTTGTGAAGACAGCATTGATTAGAAAGTGTGTGTTTTTTCTTAGGTTTCCAGACAGCTCAATGCCAAATGAAAGATCCAGTTTTCATGCTTGTATGTAATATTATGGACGGTACGTTTACATTTTATCTTTTATCTTGGTCTTACCTTTCCATTCTCTTCCTCCCTCCCTCCCTCCCTCCCTTCCTCCTTTCCTTCCTCCCTTCCTCTCTTTCTCTCTTTGTTTCATTTCTTTCTCCTTCCTTCCTTCTTTCTTTTCTTCCTTTCTTTCCCTGGCTTTCAAAAAAAGTTTTCTATTGTTGAATTCTATGAATTCTTACAGGTATTCTTGGGAATACAAAGAAGGGCATATTTTTAAAATTCTCAGAGAAGTTTCTTCAAAAATAGGATAAAAGACATTAAAATAAACCATGAACATAACATAACTGGAGGGAGTTCTCCCTGAACTGCTGCTGCTGTAGGATCGGGGGCAGGCAGTGACCTCATGCAGGTTTACAGCTCAAACCCTGGCAGGCCAGAACCCTTAAATGGGGTGCTATTCTCAGAGGTTCCTGCAAGAGTTTGCATTTCTTTTAAAAATAATAAATAAAAGAGGTCAGGCACGGTGGTTCACACCTGTAATCCTAGCACTTTGGGAGGCCGAGGCAGGAGGATCGCTTGAGACCAGGAGTTCAAGACCAGCCTGAGCAACATAACAAGACATCTTCTCTACAAAAACAGGAAAATTAGCCAGGAGTGGTGGCATGCACCTGTAGTCCCAGCTTCTTGGGAGGCTGAGGCAGGAGGATCGTTTGAGCCCAGGAGTTTGTGGTGGCAATGAGCTGTGATGATGCCACTGCACTCCACCTCGGTGACAGAGTGGACCCTGTCTCAAAATAAATAAATAAACTAATTTGGGAATGTTTGTGTGCATGTGTGTATGTGTGTGGGCATGTATGTTTGCATGTGTTTCTTGGAGATTTAAAGGAGTAAGGAGAGCTCTCAGAAGAATTAAATATATTTTTCCCTACAAGGCAAAAGCTGTCAGGGGCCTAACCCAGTAGAGTTCCCTAAACATGACTCTTTCTAACTCTGTGAAGAAGCCCCCAAACTCTCAGCAGTGAGGGGTGAACTTTGCCGACAGCCCCTGGCACAGGCAGCACAAGGAACAGGAGAATGCCCCTCAGTGACTCAGCATCTCTTTCACATGTTTTAAAATATACACAGGCAGTAGATTCTGTCAAGATCCCTGACAGGTTCCTTTTATGGTTAAAGAAACAACCGAATGGAGGAGGGACAGAAAGAATTTCAGATGAAAACGCTAAGGTGTCCCCCAAACAAAAGAGGATCCACGATCAGAATATAGCAGGTCCCCAGAAAATAAGTTGGGGAGAAAACCAACAAACTTTAGTCTTTTAAGTGCAGATGGCAGTCTGCAGTCTGCATTGTGAAATCCTTTCTGAAAAAGGGAAAAGCGGGAAAGAGAGAGGGGGGAAAAACATGGGGACAAGGCTTTGTAATGACTTGCAGACCTGCATTTGGGGCCAGGCTGGGACCTCTCGCTCCGGGTTCACCTCCTCCCGCCCCGTCTTTCACTGTGTGGTCCGAGCACTGCTCGTCCCCTGGACTCGCCATGTTATTTCAAGCCTCTGTGATTTTACTTGAACTGCTCTGTCTGCCTTAGAATTCCTTTTCTCTCCTTTTGCATGGTAAAATCCATCTCCTTTTCCTTTTTCTCTGTCGCTTCCTCTGAGAGAGCTTTTCTGATAACCTTTTTCTAAGCTGTGTAAGGTACCCTCGTGGGCGACCCAGTGGCACCCTGTGTTTATCTCTGTTGTGACACTAATTACACTGTGTTGAAACAATCGTATATGATTCTGATTTCCCACTAGACTGTGGGCTCCTTGAAGACAGGAGGATCTAAAAAAGTGCCAGTGCCTGACACATAGTAGGTATTCAGTCAGTGTTTACCAAGACTCCCCTGGCAGTCACCAGTGGACCATGTGAGGAGAAAGATTAAAGAAAAAAAATCCAGAGGTGTGTGGCTGAGTGACAAAACCCAAGCAAAGGACAATGTGGGTGAAGTGAGATGGGAGGGGGAGTCTATACAGTCCTAACTCCTGGGTGTCTCCTTTCAAACCCCAGGAAATTCAATCAAACATAAAATAAGGTATAGCATGAACTTTGGCTTATGATGACAGAGTTTGAATTTCAGGTTCTCTTAAGCACTTTAATAATGCAGTAAAATATCCTCTGTATGTCTGGGCATGGGTGTGTAATTATTCTCTGTTTCTCCTTCTCTGCACTGTAAAGTCCATGAGGGACCATGGCCGTCTCGATCACTATTATTTCTGCTGTACCTGAGACATATTTGTTGAATGAATAAATAAATATATGCTAAATGAGTGTCATGGGCTAGCATGTATAATCTCTCCTCGTATCTATGAAATGAGGGTGATGAATCCTTATTCAAAACATTAAAAGCAATCCTTGATTCCTTTCTCTCACAGCCTATAGCCAATCTCTCAATAAGCTCTGAAAGTTCCACCTCCAAAACATAGTCCAAATTCATCTCCATCCCTTCTTCTTTTCTATCACCATATCCAAGCTGAGTCCTTTCATCTTCTGGGTGGCTGCAAAGCTTCCTAATTCATTTCCTTTTATTCTTGCGTTTATGGAAAACACTTAGCCCAGTGTCTGACACATAAATAACATGCAATGAATGTTGTTGTTCTAATCATTTATTACCTTGTTTTAAACAAAAAATTCCCACCTCTAAGTTTCTATTTCTACATCACTTCTATCAAATCCATTTGGAGTTGTGGGGGGAGGTCCTCCAAGCAGAATCGACTCGTTTCTACTTTCTGTGTTTTGGGTGACAGTACACACCAATACTATATTATCTGTGGGGGAAAGAACAGGGGTAAAAGTGAAGATTATGCTCAGCTGCAAGCAACAGAAACCAAGAAAAAAGGTGATTTAAACATGTAAGGGGTATTTTTTTCCCTCACACAGCAAGAAGTCAGGATATAGACAATTCAGGGCTCATATCCAGGATCCTTCTATGTTCCTGCTCTTCATTCTTCTTTTTAGGGCATCAGAGTATGCTCACATATACTGCACATTGCAAAACATCGGGGGCACCATTCACATCTTACTGTACATGAATAGCACTATCTGGAATTGCACAGTACATGTTGTATAAGTGCTTATGGTTGCAAGATGACTGCTGAATCTTCAGGCATTGCATCCAAGTTACAAATAGGAAAAAATCAGATGCAAGTAGCTCTGTTATTTAAAAAAAAAAAACAGCAAAAAGATCTTCCAACTTTCCTGTGGCTACTACTGGGAAATGAGTCTAGAGGTAGACTTAGCTGAAAATGATTCCTGACAATTAGATTCCTTAATTAATAACAGCAGAGATAACTTAAGTACAATTGGAGTGTTTCTAAAAGCTGCGTCGAGAGTTGACAGCCTAAAAAGAGGGTTGATGTGACAAAAAATAGAAGTGGTATCGGACTCTGGAAAAGTCAAGACAAGGAAATCATACTCAGTCGACCAACTAGAGGCACGTTAAACCACAAATTCCAAAGGGGACTTTGGTAATAATTAAAATCAGTATAATTCTGCTTCCAGCCAACATGGATTAACAGGGACCAGATTTAGTTTCCTACCTAAAACAACCAAAGGGGGGGAAAAAAAAGAAAACAAAGTAAGCAGTACAAGACATATGAAATAATAACTTTAAAGACATTCGACATCAGGTAAGAAAAGATAGTGATGGGAAACAAACAATGTGATCCCTGTAACTGCCATACCTTACCACCTTGAGAGGGTTTCCAGGACATAGTGTGAGGAAGGGGAACCCAGGCAGAACCTGGTAGATGATCTGAGTTGAGGACAGAACTCAGAGACCACGGCAGCTTGGATTCACAGGGAAATATTAGAGAGGAGAGAGCTGCACAAAAATACAACTCTGGATATTTAAAGAAGATACCCTTTGGATATTGAGCTGAATACTGATTAGCATATGCATGCGAGAAAACTGTCTGATGTGAGCAAAAGAACCACTCCAAAAGGATTAGAGTTAACAGTGCCTGGTGCTCACACAGGGCTAGGAATAATGTCTGTTCCCACCAGCCAGATTAGAAAACCTCTGATTTATGAGAGATTAGAAGTGAGTAGACAGAAGGATCTTGCCTCAATAATGAGGAATAATTATCACGAGACTGAGCACTTTTCTGGTGCTGCCTAACAAAAATGAAAAGCAAGATCTGATAGGATAAAACTTTTCCAAGTAATTTAACTGTGTCCCATAACAAAGCTGAAGAATATTTATAGGAATACAAAGACATTCAGTGGCCAACAAGGCATAATTCACAATGTCTGGCATCCAGTCAAAAATTAACAGGCATATAAAGAAGCAGGAAAATATGACCCATAGCAAGAAGAATAATTAAAAACAATCAAAACAGACCCAGCACTGACTCAGATGTTAGAATCACCATACAAGGATATTAAAATAGTTGTAATAACTACATTGAAAATATCAAAAACATCTAAACAGATACATGGGAAATAAAAAAAGATGTTGACATTCTTGAGACAAAAACTACAATGTGTAGGATTAAAAAACATTAGATGGGATTAACAAGACGTTAGACATGGCAGGAGAAAAGATTAGTGTAGGTGAAGACGGAACAAGAGAAACTATCAAAAGTGAAATAAAAGAGAAAAGATCACTTAAAAATATTAGCAGAACATCAGTGAGCTGTGGGATGAATTCAAACAGTCAAATATGTGTATAATTGAATTCCCCAAAGGAGGGAATGGGCAGACAAATATTTAAACAAGGATTACAGAGCCGACATTTCAGAGCTAGTTTAGATTGGAAAATGTGATGAAAACAAACTGGAATAGGCAAGAATGAGAGACACTGCTTCAATTATTCACATCTGTAGTGTGTGTTCTGTAGATCAATGAGCCCACTCAGAAAGTCAGGAGCAGGGTTATGGAAGCACAGCACTCAGATCCTTTTTCCTTTTCAGGAAGAGTTTGATTCTTACCTGCTCCCATAATGTCGAGCCATCTCATTCTTCAGAAACAGGACATTTTCATGTAAAGTCTGCATCACTCACATGACCGTTTCTTCCCTTGTCTTGGTGATGCTCGGTGAGTACACTAAGAAGCACAGGCAATAGTTCCGTCTTTCTTTGTCCTCTCCTTGCTTTTTTCTATAATGCCAGCTGACCCATATCAGGTATTCTTTGTAAGGAAAACTCAGATTATGGTGACTTTCGCTTACCTATGGCTATATTCTCTAAGGCTGTTGTGTTACTCAGGGTAGGCTAGGTTTTGTTGCAGTAAAAACAAAACCCTAAATTCCAATGGATTGACACATTAAAGCTGATTTTTTTTTCACTCAAAGTCTATAGCAGGTCAGGTAGATCACTGGGCCAGTGTCTTCCAAGTTCACTCAGGAATCTAGTCTGCTTACTTCTTGCGGCCAACTCAATTTATGCATTTCGGGGTTTGTCACTGCAGGGGAAGAAAAAGATGGAGAGTTGTATGGATACTTCTCCTGCTCCAGTTTAGAAGGGACACATACCCCTCTACTCTTAATCTATTGAGCAGCATTAGTCAATGCCTAGTGCACTGGGGCTGGAAGTGTAGTCTTTGATGTTCCCAGGAAGAAAAAAGGGGAGAGCCAGATATAGAAAAGCACTCATAATTTCAAACAGAGCAGTATTTCTTAAATTATGTACATAGAATGCAAGTTTTCTGGATGTTAATAACTTAGCATTCTGAAACATTTCTAAAAAGTTATATGGCATATTCAACAAGAGCTTGTGATCTTGTGGTGACCACCCCACATCCCTTTGGTCCTCCAGATTTCAGCACTGCTGCAGTGGACAGTTCCATGCATCCTTTGTCAGTGTCCCATATTAAGGGTGTGTCGTATCTTCTTGCCATCAGCTGACCAACTCAGAAATACACACACACAAAAACAAACAAGAAGGGATATAAGTCAGTAGGTAAATGATGCCTCAGCCTTTCTATCCCCCAGCAGGACAATTCTTTCATGCTTTCTACATGCATCTTTAAATGGTCCCGGCAAGACTGAACCCTAATTGTCCAAAGTAGTAATTAGTTCATCAGTACACTTTGGTTGGCTTTCTCCCTAGCCTGCTTCACTTTTCCCACTTCCTCAGTTCTGCTTTCTGAAATCTTCTCTCAATAAACGAACTGTGCCCAAGTCCTTGTCATAAAGTCTCTTTTTGGAGGCAAAAAAGCTAAGATACATGGTAAGATAAATTTGAAAATATTGGGTTAACTGTATTTGGTTAACATGTTTTCTTTGTTACAGGATCTTCAAAGTCTTTGATATGACTTCATTATGACTCTTCAAGGTGGGAATATATTAAATTAAAGCTTCCATACCTTGGATTTTAAACTTTTATTACCCAAGTCAACTACAGAATTAGCATTCCATGAGACACATGGTAGGGATGCCTGATCTAAACTTTTTATAACTTTTCTTGTTTTTGAATAAATAAAAATATTAAAATTTATAAAAGGTGCAGAAGAGTAGGTAGGGGAAAGAAAAGGATTTAAAAATGTATCAGAATATGAGCACCTCATTTTGTTCCACCCAAAAGAAAGAATTGGCCCAAGAAGGAGATGTCCAGTGGCCAGTCCCAAGAGGGAACATTAAGTGGCAAAACATTTCCTGGAGAACTTCATACAATTTTCATTGGAGGATGGTACCATATGCTCTTTAGTTGAAAAGAGAAATCTCTACCCCCCTCCTTAATTACTGTGCTGAATGGTGAAATTAAACCCAGCAGGTAGGCACCTCCTATATAGATTTCTGAAGCTATTGCATGCTCTGGTTAATTGTGTCAGCCTGTAGAGGCTGATTAACATAATTAATCTTACCCGGTGATTACCCTGAGGAGGAAGATGTTCTGGATGCACAGGTGGGATGTGGTGAATGAGGGACTGTGTCTGTCTCCAGGTGGCAAAGCAACATGGGTGGGAGAAGGCTCAAGAACAAGAGCCAGAGTCATTTGGGTGAGCATGGAACTGGGCTTCATGGGATAGGAGAAAAGAGGATGAGAGGCAGTTTATACAGGTTGAGGCCCAAAGGCTGGGGTGTGCCCGCATATCTCTATATACTTGCAGAGTTCCAGGTCTCCTCTCTCTAATAGGACCTCTCTGAGTGCCAGGTCTATGGCTTCACTTCCTAGAGTTCTCTCATTACTTGGTGCATGGGTTGGCCTCCTGTTAATTTTGAGTCGAGCAAGATATTTAGGATAAAATGAAAAAAACAAATAAAAGAGAAAAATTGGATGGAATTAGAGGAAGAGATGAAAGTATTATATTTAAAAGTTAGAGAGGTAGATGGATGGTTGGGTAGATGTACAGATAATTAAGTTGAAATATTGATAGACTGATGTGTGGCACTCACCATGTGCCAGGCTCTGTGCTATTTGCTTTGCCTATAGAAACTCTTTAATTATCACAACAACTCACTACACCCAACTAAACCCTAAAAGGGTGATTCTTATGCATCCTTTCCACTAAAGAATGCATAAGACCACCAATGCTTGTTAAAATGCAAATTGATGAGTTGCACATGAAGATATTTTAGTTCTATAATCTTCAAATAGAAGCTAAGAATCTGAATCATTAATAAGTGGCCCTGGTGGTTTTCATGCAGTTAGTCTTAGGCTCTTACTTTGAAAAAGACTCTCTCTTTATTGAATGAATGAACCCTTTGAGGCAGTTATTCTAACCATTATTTTAGAAAGGTGGAAACTGAGGAACAGAGCAAGTGAACAGATTTTTCAAGCTCTCACAGTTGTTACTGAGGGTAGATATGCCATATATTTTCCCTCCCTACTGTAGGAAACATTCAGCGAAAGGTATGAAAGAGACTTCCATGCTGTTCAGCCCATTTCCTCGGAGTAAAAAGGGAGGCAGAGGTTCAGGGAGGATGTCCCCACTTTGAATAACTCCTTCCTTCATTCATTCAACCAATATTTCAAGCACTTACTCTGTGCCAGACATTGAGGATATAGCAATGAATAAAACAGACATGTTTTCTGCCTTTATGGAATTTATAGTCTAGAACAGATAAACATTAATGAGAATAATTGCACAAATACAGCCTTATAAACTGCTCCAAATATATATTTTTAAAATATGGTGTTAAGAAATATTATAACAAGGGGGCTGACCCAACCTTGGTAGTCAGGGAAGTCTTCCTATTTGAGGTGGTGTCTGCAGTATGAATACAAGTTAACCAAGTGAATGGGGTAGGAAGGGGTGCACTCCAGGTAGCAGAAAATGCATGTGTGAAACTCTGGAGGGGGCAACAGCAGAGAGCTTGAAAAACTGAGTGGCTATGAGTTAGGCTGGAGTATCCTTAGAGCTGCATTTCTTTGGAAGCAGAGTATAGTCTGGGAAACTGAACAAAACACACCTTCAGCCAAGAAGGAGAGGGCTTCAGTCATGATTTAGGGGTGGGGAAAGGCAAAACTATCTCAAGCCAGGTCTATATGTTGGAGAAATTAGCTAGATGGAGACCATCAAGAGGTCAGAAGCTGGTCTGGAGCATAAGGAGGGTCTCGGAGAAGATGTTCAGGAATAAGCCTGTGAATAAAGTGAGGGTATTAAAAAAAAAACCTACTTTATTTGATGCCAGCTGCAAAACCCAGGGGCTTAAATAAGCCTTTTGAAGAGTACATCATAAAAGAGGGTAGAAAGACACATTCCTGCCAGTCTCACTTTCCTGCATAATGAAGGCATCTGCTTCTCCTTCACCACCCCAGAGCCTGAAGGCCGCCTTGGCCAGAAAGTCAACATGTGAACACTGAGCTCAGTGTGTCTGGCAGAAAGCTGGCACTGGCTTCATGGCAGTGAACAGAATGACTAGCTCAGTTCTCGCCTTCACGAAGCTCACAGAGAAATGAGAGAGGCTCTCGTTAAGTGAATAATTACAAATGTGAATCAGTGTGATGGATAAATAGTAAAGGAAGCTATGAGAATTTTGCCAGGAGTTCCACCTAGCCTGGGAAGTCAGTGACGGTGGCGGTGGTGGAGGGGGTTGAGGACATGACATTTAAACTGAAACCTAAAGAATGGGGGAGGGTTAGGTGGGCAAAGAGTGGCTGATAGGGAGGGGTAGGGTGATTGCTCGTGGGGGATTTGTGTATACATCAGCCCTGGGATGGTAGGTACGAGCAACGGAAAGAGGCTACCTGTGACTGCAGGGAAGTCCACTGAGAGAATAAGCCAAGCAGGTAATGGAGGCTTGGGTCACGCGGAGGTGCCCAGTCATGGTCTAGTGAGTGACTTTCTTCCAAGAGAAACAAGCGAATACTGAGATTTGAACCAGAGAATGGGAAGAGCTGGCGTCTTTATTCTCTGGGGTGCTACATCTTAGCAGAGCACAGGACAGGAATTCTTGTTCCAACCAGAGTCTGTGCCTCACCCCAAGGGATGATAAATATCCAAGATCCATGAGAAAAAAGAGAAAGCACAGGTTTCTTGACTCTAACTTGGCTGTGTGACTCTGAGCAAGTCAAGACTCCTCTCCAAACCTCATCTCCTCCCCTGGAGGCACCAAGAATCTGGGCCCAGAACTCAGTAAATATTTGTTGAATCATTGGAGATAAATACACTTGGTTTCAAGCCATGAGCTTTCTCTGGAGTGGAGCTATTTTTCCTCCTTTGAAAGGCCTCTTGAAATATAAGAACATCTTTTTAAAATGAGATCTTGCCATAGATTGATATGTTCCAATATTAGATGAGAAGAGAAATAAAACCACATCCGTTTAAAATGCGACAGAGGAACAGGGAGAATAAAACCCTCTCGGTGTAATGGCAAGGCTGAGATGGGTTTTGTTGTGAGTTAGTTGCCGTTAAGTTTCTCAGTTCTTTTTAAGGGAGATAACACACCACCAAGAATAGGGATATGTACAACGGGTGAATTTCAGGAGCATTCACACACCCAATTTGTGTCACAAGTCTTTCTTCCTGAATTGTTGTCACTTTTTAATCACAGGATTCTTCTAGTGGAGGCAAACGAACCAGGTCTTATGTTAATAGGGAAGAAAGCAAGCAGCAGGGCTGACATGCCAAGATTCCACGTGCGAGTGGGGGGGTGACATGAGACAAGCTCAACATCTTGCGGCCCCTTGGCTCCACCCAGCAGGCAACCTCTGGGGAGTAGCAGAAGACATCCGTTCTCCAAATCATGGATTGGCAAACCGTGAGGGCCAAGGTTCTCCAGATAGACAGAACTAATAGGATTTACGAGAGGGGATTTAGTAGGGGAATTGACTCACAGGATCACAGAGGCAGCGGGTCCTGTGATAAGCTGTCTGCAAGCTGGAGAACCAAGGAAGCTGGTGGTGTGGCTCAATCCAGGCCTGGAATCCTCAGAGTCAGGGAAGTCGATGGTGCAGGTGCAGCCCCCAGTCTGAAGCTGAAGGCCCTGGGGCCCCCCGGGGGCTGCTAGTGCAAGTCCCAGAATCCAAACGCCAAAGAACCTAGAGCCTGATGTCTAAGGACAGGAGGAGAAAGGTGTTTATCTCAGGAAGAGAGAGAAAGAGAGAGAGAGGGAGAGACCCCCTCTTTCTGCCTGTTTGTCCCAGCCAAGCCCCCAGCTGATTGGAGGTACCCACCCGCATGGAGGGCGAGTCTTTCTCCCTCACTCCAGTGACTCACACGTCAGCCTTGTCTGAAAACATCCTCACAGACACACCCGGAAACAGTGCTTCACCAGCCTTCCAGGCATACCTCAATCGAGTCAAGTGGACACCTAAAACTAATGATCACAAGTCCACCCCTTGTCAACTTGGCACACAAACACATTTCCTTAAACTATACTTAATATCCAAATAAAGACAATAACAAGGTCATAAATCTACCTAACGTGGTACAACTATCCTGTGTACAACCAAAACCACACTAACCCTGTCCCCAGAAGAGGAGGTAAAGTTCTTGAGTGATGTTTATTCTTCTCCTAAAAGCCTGTAACTTAAATACTATGATGTAAGATTAACAATACTTACATGGTGATATAAAGTCAATAAATCTTGTGTAACATGACAAAGGAATAAGAGAGGAAAGAAAACAAAGATATTTGCATAATCTATATTTACATAAGCACAAATGTATTTTTAAGAAAATAGGGAGGGAATATTCATGACCATTACAGTCCTCCTTTCTGTAACTGGTCACCTTGTCATTTGTCTCCAAAAATATACTAATCCACATAGAGTTAATTTTCTCACCTGTAAAATGAAAAGAATGATGTCTGCATGATACAATGTGTTCTGGTGAGGAGTACGTGAGAAATGATATATAAAGCATTTATCACAGAGGCTAAAAGAATTTAATGCCTATAGTAACTGCTGTGGCTTGCCATGAGATCTCATTTATTATTACTATTATTTCAAAATATTACACGGGTACAAATGTTTTTGGTGACATGTATCAATTTTGTTATGCTTGGGTCAGGGTTATGAGTGTGCTCATCACCCAGATAGTGTTCATTGTACTTGTTAGGAGGTTTTTGCCTGTCCCTTCCTCCCACCACCTGCTTGATTTCCACTGAGTTTTACTTCTCTCTGTGCACATGTGTGCTCATCGATTAGTTCCAATTTAATAGCAAGTACATGTGGTGTTTGTTTTGCCATTCTTCAGATACTTCACTTAGGATAATGGTCTCTAGTTCCATTCAAATTGTCGCAAAAGGCATTAATTCATCCTTCGTTGTGGAGGAGTGCTATTCCATAGTATACTCATATCACATTTTGTTAATCCACTCGTGAATTGATGGGCACTTGGGTTGATTCCACATCTTTGCAATTGTAAATTGTGCTGCAATGAACATTCGATTGCAGGTGTCTTTTTGATAAAATGACTTCTTTTCCTTTGGGTAAATAGCCAGTAGTGGGATTGCTGGATCGAATGGTAGATCTACGTTTCGTTCTTTGAGGAATCTCCATACTACTTTCCACAGAGGTTGTACTAGTTTACAGTCCCATTCATTCTGCTAATCCTTGTAATTAAATGACTCTGTAAAGGAAGTAGCAGAGTTAATAGAATGATGCCCATTTTGAAGATAAGGTAACCGACACATGGAAAGTTTACGTGACAAAACTGTTGTGTAATTCTCACAACATACAGGTAGTGGGATGAGGAGAAAGGAGTATGTACTTTGAATGTGAGAGATCCTGGACCTTTCTATTAATTAGCATTCCCTTTGGGCACAAGATAACTAGGGAAAAAATCAAAAAAGCGAAACCCTGCCCACTAAATAGTGAAGTAATTAGATGAAAGTCAATATTAACAAGCTTCTGCAATTCCAGGGAGCCACAGGCAAGGATTCAGAAGCCTCTGCTACTTAGCAATTTTGTAGACTTGTAGCCTAAGGGGAAGAATGTGACATAGGAATCAATTCTTTGCCAGCTGATTACTTGCTCGATATTTTCTCAGCAGCCAACAGTCCCGTCCCAGGCACAGCCATGATGCTGCTGCCACCTGTAACTGGTTAAATGAAGAATCTGCTAAGGAAGCTCTTTCTTTAAGGAAACAGGGCTCCCTTTCCTGGACATACACATGATTTGCAAATCGTGTTTTTCCTTCTTCTCAACTTTAGCTACCCAGAGCACCAAGCCAAGATCAGGATCATCACCTTCAACATAGTTGACATTAATTTCTGCAAATGCAGAAGGTGATAGAGTTAACTGGCAACACTTCAGAAAGCAGGTGAAGCCCTCCAGCCAGAACAAGCCTAGGAATCTTCCCAGACTCCTCTCTCTGTTCCATGACTTTTAAGGAGTCTATTCTCCAAGTACTATTGATTCTGACTCCGTATTCCCTTTCCTGCTCATGTGGTCCTCCCCCTCCCCACACCTAAAATGTTACTTCCCATCCTCAGTTTCCTCAGTATTGAACTACAGCTTCCTAACTGGTCATCCAACTCCAGGCTCATTCTTCCCAAATTTCCTTTGCATGAAACCTATAGTGAACTTTCTACGTTGCTGCAGTTTAGATGGGGCCATTACCTTGCTGGTCCCATGACAATAGGATGAAACTAAGCTCATCGTCGTGACGTAATACTCTCCGAAATCTAGGCCTCACCTACATCTTCCACCTCGTCTCTCGTTCCTGCTTCCTTCTGGCCCCCACATTGAGTGACTTTCAGTTCCCTACACTTTTTTTTTTACCTTTATACATGCTATTTCTCTTGTCTGAATTACTTTTCCTTCCTTCTCCAAGCTTAATAGGATTAAACAAGTGGTTTAATTCTATCTAATTTTATAAAGACTCACAAGTTAAAATTACTTGAATTGAGTCATGCACTTGTTCCTCTGCATTTATGTGGCCACCTGTTCTTAACTCTTATAGTAGTTTAAAACTGTGTCCAAAATTCTTTTACACTCTTCCCTTCAAAATGTAGAGCTGAATTCCCCATCCCTTGAATGTGGACCAAATTTAGTGACTTGCTTCTAATAAATATAATGTGGTAGAATTGATGAATGTAGCTTTTGAGGCTGGGTCATAAAAGACATTTCTGCCCCCACTTGCTCCTTCTTGGATCACCCACTCTAGGGGAGGCCAGCTGCCGTGTTGTGAGGACACTCAAGCAGCCAGTGGAGAGGTTTCCAGGGAGACTAACGGGACTCCAGCCACTGGCGGCATCATGTGAGTCAGCCAGCTTAGAAGAGGATCTTTTATCTCCAGTCAAGCCTTTAGATGACTGTAGTCCCAGCCAACATCTTGTCTATACCTGAGCTAAGAATGCCCAGCTAAGCCACTCCAGAATTTCTGACTCACAGAAATTGTAAGGATAGCAAATTGTGGTTTTAAGTCACTAAATTGTGGGGTCATTGTCATGTAGCAATAGATAACTAATACAACTCTAGAAACCAACTGCCTGGGTTCAAATCCTGGTTCTGTTCCTAATTGACTCTGTGACTTTCAGCAAGTTTTTTCATTTCTCTGTGCTTCAGTTTCCACATCTGTTAAAAGAGGAGAATAATAGTAACTATTTCCTAGGATTAAATGAGTTAATGCATATAAAGCACTTACCCCAGTGCCAAGTAAAAAGTGCTTAATGCATGCTTGCTATTATGACAGCACCATCACATTATAATTGCAGTTGATATGTTTCTATCACTAGACTGTGGGATCCTGGCGGGCAATGTCAAATTCTTTCATTTTTTTTTTGTCACCTTTACCTAACACATGCCTGGCACATGGTACCTGCTCACTATATAAATGGTAATGATCAAATATTTCCCTTTTACATTTCTTCTGGAATCAGGAACCAGTACAGCAATGTGACTAAGAATTTGGAAACTAAATTCAGACCTAGGTTCCAGTGAGGGCTCTACTTATAATTGTGGCTTATAGCTGTGTGACCTTAGTGTTATTTCACTTTGCTAAGGTTCTTGTTCCTTATCTGTCAAATGAGGATTATGTTAACATTAATCTCAGCATTTGTTCTGGTTATCAATTGCTGCATAACAAACCATGCCAAAAAAGAGGCTTAACACATAAACATTTATTTCTCTTGTGCATCTGCATTCAGGACAGGACTCAGGTGTGAAGGCTCCTCTCTGCTCCACTAGGTGTCAGCTGTGGCTACTCATTTGTGGGCCGAAGGTCTGTTTCCAAGATGGCGCTCCCTCATGGTGGCCAAGTTGGTGCTGGATGTTGCCTGGGAATTCCACTTGAACTAAGGGGCTGGGGACCTTGCTCTCCACATAGGCATCTTCACATGTGCTGGGCTTCCTCACAGCATGACGGTTGTGTTCAAGAGTGAGTGTGTTGCAAAAGAGAGAGCCAGGCACAGCTGTATTGCCCATATGACACAGTCTTGGAAGTCACATAGTGTCACATTCCCCATACTCTATTATTCTAGACAGTCACAAAAGCCACCAAGGTTTAAGAAGAGGAGACAGAGACCTCACCTCCTCATAGGGATGGCAAGATTCTATAGGGCATGTGGAACAGGAAAGTATAATCTGCCATGGCAATATTGTGAGAATTAAATAAGATAATGAGCTAAGATAAAGTGCTTAACTTGGTGTCAGGCACAGAATATGAATCTTATAAATATTTGTTAGATGAATGATAAATGATAAATTTTACGTTTTTATAGGGGACTAGGACCATGTGTTATTAATTTCTACATCACCCATGTCTAGTCCAAGGCAAGACACATAGTAGGTGTTCAATAAATGTTTGTTGGAGACATGAATAAATTAATAGGTCTGAAACATAGTAGGTACTCAACAATTCTTTGTTGAACTGGTGAATACTTTCTTAGCAAAGTGAATCTATAGCTCTTTAGAGAGTCACTAAACTAAAGGGTTAGCTGTCTTGGGCTCGGCTGCCAGGAGAGTGCCTTGGCCAGTCTTTGAGGATACTAAGAACTGCCCAAGAGGGGCAAGTGTGCACAGGTTGAGAGAGCTGTCATAACTTCAGGCTCAAGTTTCCATTAACATTATTGCTACCTCAGCAAGGGCGCCTCCTTCATTTGCCAAACACTTTTGGACAAATCAGTGCTGCCTTGTTGCTCTGTTGTGTATTGGACAAATGACAGTTTGAGAAATGGATTACTGCCTGAGAGAGCAAGATACACCAGCAGAAAGCTGAAAGTGGTTTTAATAAGGAGAAATGAAGAACAAGGATGGGGGTGCTCATGCCATGTGGAACAGCTGGTTGGGAGAAGGTGATAATTCTGGAAGGCAAGTCCAGCTTCTCTACATGTAGAGTAGGATTTAGCTCAAGACCTAACTGTGGTGTTCTGCATCATTACAAATCTGGACCAGCTGCAGTTAACCTAGGACAAGTCACACCAGAGAGAAGGAAGGTAGTTTATACCCATAATATGGACCCCGCTAACCTTGGGTGGCTTTAGAATTAGACCCATGAGGCCTGATGAGCCCGCTTGTTCTAAGACGCCCTCCTGATCAGCTCTGCCACTTTCTTTTACACATCAAACAAGTCTGTTTGAACCTTTGCCATGTGGCAGGCACTGTGGTTGGCCCTAACAGTACAAACTACTAGAAAACTCATGAGCTTTGGAGGAATTAGACATTCTTGAGTGCCAGGCCTGATTCTGGCATTTACCAACTGTGTGGCATCAATCAACTCACATAACTTCTGAGCTTGGGCTTCCTCATCTGCAAAATGGGATGAATATGATGGATCTTGGGGGTTTGTTGTGAGGATTAGAGAAGAGAGCACAAAGTTTCCAGCACACAGTATAAGTGATCGATAAATACTAAGTCTTCGTATTATTATTATGGTGACCACAATGAGACCATTCATCTCCTTGGGGCATTCATGGAGCTGACTCATTTTGAGGTTGTCTGTGTGTGCTCTGCTTATGTACCAAATAGATCCCATCTCCAAGAGGACAGGGATTATATTTGTTCTTCTGGTATCTGCCATGAATCCAGTATTGATGGGTATACAGCAGTCACTCAGTCACTGTCCATGGAATATGCAAATGGACATGTTTAGGGGATAATATTAATAACCATGTGAGGCTTGATGCTGACTATAAGGATATCTAAGGACTCATGCAAACTTGTTTCTTTGCATATCTATTATCTTAAGGCAGAGTAGCTTCTAATGGCCAGATAACAGCACAATACCTTTTCTTTTGCCCTTTGCTTCTAAGTTAATCGTGTCACAACACCTCTATTAAGGCCTCCAGGCATGATATGTAGGGTCAATCTGGTGCTGTTAGCAAGCGCCAGGCTGGAAAAGGTGAGGAGGAATGCACATTTCCCTCTCTCTGATATATAAACTTTACCTATCTGATAAATAACCTCCAGCGATTTCAGATTTTGAGGTGTGGCCCGGGGTTCCAGATAATCTGGCTATGGCTTATTTGAAATAACAAAGGAGATAAAGCCTCTGGAAAAAAGAGAATAAGAAATCAATAAGCTCGAACATCTCCAGCCGTCATGTGGAAGTTATATACTAATTTGTCGTGTTTTTCTTGATAACGCTCCCTTTGTATCCTACTCCCCTTGTCATGTGCGTGGTGACGTGGGGGAAGCAGGGTGGGATTGGGAGAGGCAGAGTGGACATTTGCTTTAAAAGCCTTTGTAAAAATCCTCTCTAGGGCATGCCTAAACCAGGACTGTACTTGACTCATAAGCCATGGGCAGGTGCTACAAATGTCTAACTCTGGTTGGAGTCTCCATAATTTGTATGATATCCAGCATGCCCAAAGAGCCTCAGCTGTTGGAAGGAGAAGTTGAGACATAACAGAATCAGTGTCCACAAAAGATTACTCTTATTATCCCTTGTGTTTCATTCAGATACCCCTTGGTTCAACGGATTGACTGGTAGAATGAGGACATCAGACTTGGGACGTATCTTTATTACCCATCACCATATCCCCAGTGCCTAGCACAGTGATGCAATATGGTAGGTGCTCAGTATAGGTTAGTTCATCCATACATTGAACAAATATTGCAAATATTTACTGAGCTTCTAGGACATGCCAGGCATTGTCCTTGATGTAACCAAAGAAAGGAAGGAAGGAAGGAAAATATCTGACTAGGGAGGAATTCTCCCTAAGGTCTTACCTAAAGAGGCCTTAGTCACATTTCTTACTTCTCATATGGAATCATTACTTATTTAATTCTCTTCTCATTTCTCAGGTAAATTACCTGGACCTTGAGTTCCTGTTTGAGGTCTCTCCTAAGCATAAAGGGTAGCAATAGGAAGTTTTGAGGATTGTGTTTATTGGTGGCTGAGTAGCCAGTACAAAGAAACTCAGTTCAAGAAGAATTACTGTTATAGATGGTAAATGGTCCTAGGTCAAATAGAAAGAACAAGGGAGAACAAGCAGAAGCTGAAAGGCTACACAGAGCTGGTATCTGTATAGAGAATCAACCAAGGGAGTCATTCAGAATTCAGGCTGAGAACTGCAATGTGTGCTGGATCTTCCTTTTGACGCGGTGTACGGGGCTGGCATGGTGGCTGTGAGAGTTAGACGACTGTGCAGCTGGAGGGAACACAGTCCACACAAGACTACCCTCACTTTTGGCACCAACTGCAAGTTTGTGGGGAGGGGGACAAAACCACCCTCAGTTTTGATAATTAACTAAAAGGACTCACAGAACTCACCGAAAGCTGTTATACTCATGGTTACAGTTTATTACAGGGAAAGAATACAGATTAAAATCAGCCAAGGGAGGAAGCCCGTGGGCAGAGTCCAGGAAAAGTTCCAAACACAGAGCTTCTGTTGTCCTCCGCCCATAGAGTCATGGACAAAATTACTTTCCTTTCATCAGTGTGTGACAATAAGCATGGAGCATTGCCTACCTCAGACACTTACCCGAGACTTGGTGTCTAGGGTTTTTATTGAGGCTTGATCACATACTGCCTGAATGGTAGCTCCTCCAGTGTCAGAGCTGGCAACACGGGCTTGACCATCGGTCTTTTGCTTCTCTGGAGGTAGAATTGATATTGTTTGGCCCAAAGCTTCCACCACAAAGTTCCACATTGTTAAACTTTCCAGTGGCCAAGACCCTCGGGCAAACAAAGACTGTCCACCAAGCATGGCATTCCAAGGGTCTAGGAATTACAATTCAGTAGCCAAGGGCAAAGACCAGACCTCTTTTTGGGTGAGATTAACTCTTTACTACACAGTGGTCTTAAAGAATGGACATTGGCATCCCAGCATCGCCCCTGTGAATCATTCATTCACTTATTTCTCTGTAGGGGAGATGGTGGTGACAAAGACATGGTTTTGAGCTGACTCAGATGTGAGCAATAATGAGGGACACACAGCAGGTGGGAGATAGAAAAGTGGTCTAGCTAGCTAGAGAGGGCAGAACCCAAGCGGGACACGGGAAGTTACAGTGCACAGTCTCAGGTGGCATAGGGCTCCCAGTTATTATTCCAGAAGGGTGAGATAAGAAAGTCCAATTATATGGCCAGAGCACAGGAAATAGGCAAGTCATCTGTATCCACAGGAGATGGGCAAAGTGGAGTCACTCGCCAGATTTCTATCCCATTTTATTTTCTTCTTAGCACGTATTACATCTGAAATGATCTTGTTTACTTGTTTGTTTAGTGTTTGTCTCTCCCAGCAGAATGGGGAAGGGCGTTTGCCTGTCTTTCTCGCCACTGTGTTGCCAGTTCCTGGAAGTGTCCCTAGCCTGAAGTAGCCATTCATTATTCATGCATTAAATAAATCTGATTCCAACCCCAGATCACAAGAAGGATCTCTGAACTTTCTACTTACAGGGCTTAGGTTTCTCCAGCTAACTCAAAGAGAAACTCACAGCCACCAACAGAGTGTCCAGGTCCATATCAACTCCCATTCACTTCTTCTAGCAGAAGAATGATGCCTTGTACCAGGGGAACGGGGAGGCTGCCCTCACTGTGGTTCATTTGTCCTTTTAGAGTCACTTTAAAGCTGAGGGGTAATTGCAGATGCAAACCTGCTGCCTTTTAACTGTAAAACTCCACACCGAGTTAATAAAGAATCGGGCATTTAGCTTCATGTTTTTGCATCTTAACACACGAAGACACTTTGTAAAGGGTTGAATGAACATAATTATCAATTTCCACATGCACATTACGACTCACCTGGGGTCAGGCAAATGCTTCCTAAACACAGGCTGCAGGCAATGGCAATGAGCACTTCTACTGTCTTCTCTTATCCTCCGTGTGCAAATTTGCATCACTTTTTTTTGGACTCTATTTTTATTGATTTCCACATACATCCCTGGTGAACGCAACACTGAAGTTGCACTTGAAATCAATCCGATCGGGGGTAGGAGACAAAATGGAATTTTACTTTGCTTTCTTTAGAGGAAATAACGTGTACCTCTTATGAGGGGGTATAATTGGCAGAGAATGACTTCAGAAAATGCAGAAGTGGGCTTCTTCACTTACTGAAAGATAAATTCAGACAAATTCTAAATTTGAAGTAGAAGGGGGTGATGCAAAATGTGGAGTATAAGGGGAATCATTTGTTCTGGAGAGGGAAAGTATACTAAGTTACATATATAAAATGAATTTGGATAAATGGTTTATAAAGGTATAATTATGTGGTTACATATATTTGGAAATATTCTGGTGTAGAAATTAAATGGACTAAAATAGTAGAATTAGAACATGACTTGGGCGGTAGGATAAAAAGGAGGTAGCTGCTTATGTTGCTGTGGTAACAACAGTGGGAAGATCCAAGGGCACAGGTAGAATTCAACTGAGTAGAGTGGAGCGTCCTGCTGAGCGTGAACACACAGGCAAATCTCCACATTGTCTGGCTTTGAGACCCCTCTTCCCTCAGGCGAATGCCTTGGTCGTGAAGGAAGCCATGTGCCTAGAAATACGTAGTAATTAGAGGCAGAACCACACAGGTGTAGCAGCTCCAGTTTGGGTGAAGGTCTAAGGTGGGATATAGAAGAGGCGATTCTCCTTCCTTCTGTCCATTTCTCCCGACCCATATCCAATGCCTTGTGCCACATACTGGGCTACCGGGCACCGTGTGGCTTCTTTCCTCGAGGCCAGGTGAAGAACAGGTGTCAGCACAAGTCTGCCTGGATTGGAGTCCTCATTCCATCACTTACTGTGTGGCTTTGGGCAAGTTCCTTCCTGACTCGCTTTTTTCCTCATCTGTAAAATGAAGATGAAAACAACATTACCCACCTGTATGGTTATTGTGAGAGGTAAACAAGTTTGCACAATGCCTGGCATGTAGGAAACATTCACCAGACACTTTCTATCGTGCTATTTAACACTTTGAAGGGAGGACGCACACAGGTGAGTCTGGGTGGGTAGCAGAGCGGTGTCAGCGAAGGCAAACTCCCTTCCTAAAGTGCCTGTCTTACCCTGCCTGCATCTCGGTTCTTTTTCCTTCTGCCTGTATCCTTATCTCCATCTCCCCCATAGTGGTTTACATCGAAATAGTATTTCCTTCACTTCCCCAAACAAACACACACTTACAGGGAGAGAAAGTGTACGACGCACTCAACCTTTTATAACTGAGCGTGGTTGGTCAAGTTTGTCCTGCAGGGGGAGCCCTTTCCCTCCCATCGCCTTACAACCTGCCCATAAAAGAGAAATTTCTGTCCTCTCAAAAGGACCAAGTAGGGCTGCCTTCTCCCTACCTCTCACTGGTACTCATCGAAGAAGAAGGAGTTCTTTATTTGTTGTATAAAATGAGGGGATTAAAACATAAATTGGACCAGCCTTCCCTACTGGAAAGAGTTAATGCACTAAAGGCAGCAGAGCCATCCTTTCTCACCTGTTACTCTAGACTGGGAGGGAGGTGAGCGGTGATCTTTCATGCAGGTGGTCGGACAACAGCCAACCAGACCTGAGCCTTCGCCTATGTGCGCCCCTATATTGTTTAGCAATTGGCATAAAACAAAATATTTTAAAACTTAGTGGCTTAAAACAACCACCATTTGTTATATTTTATTAGGGTATGGGCTGTCTGGATAGTTCTGTCAATTTGGGTGGGCTCGTTCATGCATCTTCAGTCAGGTTGGCTGCGGGCTGGCTGGGTTAGGATGGCCTTGTCTGGGGCAACTCAGCTGTGCTCCACGTGTCTTTCAACCTCCAGCAGGCTAGCTCAGCCTGGTTCTCGTGGTATTGGCAGGGATCTGAGAGTGAGCCAACCCAACTGTGTGAGAGGGCAAGAAGAAACCCGCACATGCTCGTAAGCCTCTGCTTGCACGAAGTTTGCTATCATCTTACCAAACAAGTCACATGTCTGATATGCAAAAGGTATGGAGAAAGGCAGGCCATTGATGCAATCAATCTGTCTCAGTCCCAAAGTCTGCAATATGGAGGTTGGAATATACACCCCCATATTGCAAGGGTGAGAACAAACAGTTTCACCTGGGGAGGCTGGGGAAGCTTTATAGTGGAGGGGATTCTTGAGCCAAGCTTTCGACGAGCATGTGTTCTTTAAGAGGAGGGTGGGCAAGCCAGGAAGAAAGCACAGATCAAGCAGAAGTTCAGAGGCCCCACACAGCTTGGTGTATTGGAAGAACTGGTAGTTAGCTCAGTGGAGTAAGTACAAAGGGGCATCCTGAGAGGTGAGGTTGAAGAGGTTGGGGTAAATAGCTTAGGTTTCATCTTGCAGTCTACCGGAAGCCACTGAAGGTCTTTATGCTATTGAATGATGTGCGTAGCCTTCCTTTAGAAAGATAACCACAGTCCAAGGAGCAGGGAAAGGAAGAAGAGTCTTACACCCACCAGATCTGTAAGTCAGGAGACTTTTGTTGTCAAATAATGCTCTTTCCTCCACCCACCCTGCTTTGTATAGCTCTATTGTTCCTCTCAGGAACACAGCTAAGTGGTTCTAATTCACGAATCTGGAGCTAGCTCTTTTCACAGTTGTCAGATAATAAGGTATCCGGGCTCCAGCCACACACACACACACACACACACACACACACACAAAAGAACATGAGAAAGAATGGCTGGAATAAGAAGCGAGGCCCCGGTGTAAGGCTCTTTCTTGCATTTTCACCCTGGAGCATCTATAATTAACCCGGAGTGAAATGATTTACTTAATTCATGTTATTTCATGCAATATCATTAGCGTATTCAGTCGTATCTTTATTACCCCTGTGCACGCTCCCTCTATAACAGTTGAGAGCAACAATGGGCTTTACTTATCTTCAGGAAGCCAGCCCATTCTTTCGGTGAAGGAAAAATGGCCCCAGCCCCAGGTTGCCATAGACACTGGAGAAGGCTGTCACCGAGCTGCAGCACACCTATTTCCTGGTGACATGCAGAATTAGAGGTATTGGGGAATCAAAGGGAAAATGAACTTGATGAAACAAAGGGTCCCTTCAGCGTCTCCTGACATACTTCTTTGCAGAAGCAGCCTCCCTGTGTCCCTTCCCCGTTCCCTCCTCCCTGAAGCCAGGTGAATGGGTTTGAATCCCAAGATTTTAGTTAGAAAGATGAAAAGTAGTAACCTCCGTGCATGGCTCAAACCTCCCTTAAACCACATCAGTGGCTTTCCAGTGTTCCAAACTTCTTGACATGCCTACAAGTCCTGAAAGATCTGTCACAAACCTATATCTCCAAATTGCTGAGCTCAGTGACAGTTACCACCATACTGTCCTCCTTTGAGTGCACAAATATGCAAAGCATTTTCCCAACTATGGGGTTTTTGTCCTCAATGTTCCCTTCTTAGTATTATCCCAACTATGGGGTTTTTGTCCTCAATGTTCCCTTCTTAGAATTATCTCCCCTTGCCCTTTGTGTGACTGGCTCCTTCTTTCTCTTCAGGTCTCAGTTTGAAGATCACTTTACACAGAAATTGTGCCTGCCCGTGATATCTAAAAATAATCCATCCACCTCAGTTGTTTTCTATCTCATCACCTTGGTTCTTTCCTGATGATCTTCATGATCTATAATTAGCATTTATTAACTGTTTGCTTATGTATGGCTGGTCTCCCCACGAGGGTGCAAGCTGCATAAAGACAGGTGCCTGATAGATATATGTGCTTATCTTTGTTTTGTTTCTTCCCAAAGCAGATGCTGGGTCAGGGATTCTAGTGCAAGTGGTTTATTTTGGAGGTGAAGGAAGTGTGGGAAGGAAATGGGAAGAGACACAAAAAAGAGAAGGCAGACAATAAAGGGTGTGTTCTCAAGCGAGTTATTATTGGGGCAACTGGAGTGTAATCCTCCCGGGAAAATCTAGGTGCCAGTGAGGGACACACACGTCAGAGTTACCCCAACTGAGGAGTGATAGAACTGGAGTGGTTACACACCAATTCCCATCAGTCACTGAGGGCTGTTCCCAGGGAGCAGGAATTCTCCTGCACTTCAGTCTGTCATGTCCGTGGGCAGAGTTATGCTCTGGTGGCCAGAGAAAATTTTTAAGTGAAGAGAGTGGATGGTAGCGTTGGGAGTTGGGTTTTGTATACTGACTATGTTGGTAAGACCTAAGAGGAGAAGGAGAGGACACATAGCATCTGTCACAGTGCTCTGTAGACAGTCATTGCATGAATGAATTGTTGCTGTGCCTCCTGCTGCTGATAACGTCTGATCCTCAAGAAATGTTCAAGCCTAATAGGGCAGATAACTAGCACACATCAAAAAAGGGGGAAAAACCAGATTTTGGGCTCAGGCAGAACTAGGTTTGAATCCAGCTATGTGACTTCAGACAAATTTCATGACCTCCCTGAGTCTCTGACTTTACAGTTTCCTCCCCTGTAAACTGGAAATAATAACTCTTACCTCATAGGATTGTTGCACAATGATGAGAGACAGTGTATAGGGTTTGTAATTGTGTTGGCATATGGCAGGTGACCAATAAATCTCATTTCTCTCTACCATGAAAGAGCAGCAGGTTCTGTGTGGCAGTGTGTGGTTAAGGGCTAAACTGGACAATAAAAACTAGCAGACCCATGAAAGTTGGAGTTGTCATAAATGGCTTCTAGGAGAGTTAGATATGCTTTGGACAATGGGTGGGGTTAGCATGGATCAATGGGAGATGGGAGACTAGTGTGGCTAAGAATAAAATTCAATTCTACTTATCAGGTGCTCACTATGTCTTAGACCCTGTTGGGAAGCACTTTATACATGTAATTCCTAATCTGCACAATATAACCCGATGAAGTAGGTGTTATTAAATCCCTACGCTCAAGTTTGAAAATGAAAAAAACTAAAGGAAAAGTGAATTACCTGAGGTCACTGGGCAAGTAAGTAGCAGAATATGGAATAAAAGTAGGAATGGTCTTTGCAGAGCTTTGTAGGGAAGAGACAACGAGGTTGTTCCCAGAAGGTGTCTGCGACATCAAGGCGGGGCAGGACATGTGGTTAGGAGTAACTTAACAGGAGTGATGGGGCCATCTGGAAATAGGGGGCTGGCCGTGAATGTCATGGAAGAAAGACAAGTGGGGCTTTATGCAATGGAAAGATCAACATGCTGCATTTTAAAAATTCAGGCAAAATTTGCTGACAAGGGAGTACACACATCTTGATGGCACAACCCAATGGATTTTTATCTCTGTGTACAACCATATAAGCACCACTCAAATCAAGCTATAGAATATTTCCATCACTTCGGGAGGTTCCCCATGTCCCTTGCCAGTCAATAGCTCCCCCTACCCCAGGAAGTCGCCCTTCTGATTTTGATCACCAAAGATTAGACTTTTAAAGTCACATCTTCCTATTGTATAAAAGGAATACATGCATGTCATAGGAGATTTAGACAATGACAAAAAGATTAAAGACAGTCAGTGAAATTGCCCATAGTCCTATGGCCTGGGAGAAACTGCTTTGAACATCTGAATCGATTCCTTGCTGTCTTTATTTGTACATTTAAAAATTTTAACTTGAGACCATAATGTACATTCAATTTTGTATTTTGTTTTGTTAATGAATCATTAGAACATAAGCAATTTTTCCAGTACAAATTTTTTGTGAACTTCATTTCATGTGGCTTTAAATATTCCATTGAGGAATTCAGCAAAAAGTACTTTTCCCCTAAATATGGGCTATTTTAGTTTGTTTCCAAGGTTTCACAGTAATGAATGCTTTTTCCATAAAGTGCTATCTGAATTTCAGACTATTTTATTAGCATAAGGGTGGAAGTACAGGGTTAAAATAATGGATATTCTTCAAACCCTTGAAACCTATTGCCAAACAGAAAATATAGATTTACATTCACCTGGATGCACAAAGGGCACCCACTGAGTGGCACACCCACCAGCACTGAGCACTACTGTGGGTTTTTTGGGGTTTTTTTTTTTGTTTTTTTAAAGAAACTTGAGACTATCTGGAAAGATCAGAAAAGCTCTTGAACTAAAAGCTCTGTTTGGTTTCCACTCAGAAGAACAATGCTGGTGTATTTTTCCTCTCATGTTTTGTAATGTTTAAATATTCTGAATAGGTGACCTCAGAAATCACTTTGGTTCAACATCTGGAACCATCAATGAGCAACAATAGGGAGGACAGATGAGGGGCATCGATGGTGTGCCTTGGAGCAGGGTCACAGATGGCCTCCTGTTACGTAACCTTCTTCAGAAGAGTACATTCTGTTCACCTCTCATCTCATCATGGGCATTGAGAAGGAAGAAGTTGACAGCCCCGGTCTGTGACTTGGGCAGCTTCTGAGGGTGTCTTTGTGACGATCAGAGCAGCATGAGAACTGGCAATTACAGCATAGGGCACAGCTGAGAGACATAATGATCAGGTCCAACCTAACATTTAGGTCAGACTCAATAATGGCCTCTGAAGACGTGTTCCACTATTTAAATTTACCCTCCTATCTCCAGGAAAGCTGGTTTTTTGCACTGGAATAAAAGGCCAGGGTATGTGCCCATGCTCTCTACAGAACACTTCCAAACTTGCTTCCAGGAAAAGCACTCCAAAGAAAATTTTCCTCCAAATAAGAAAGAAAACCCACTTCTCGTAGACTTTCAGAAAGGTCAGTGGAGTAATTCCAATGGTGGACATGTCTAACAGCAAGAGGTTCATGTGCACAGGTGGTTTCATTCTAAACCCACCCTGGAAGTATTGCTTCTTTGCCTAAAGTTAGATGCCCTAAGCCTATGTTTGTTGAACATAGTTTTCCTTTACAGGTTCATCTCTAAATGACTTTGATCACATGATGGTCACCATCACCTGATTACTTTTGTATCTCTTTTCTCAACTCCATCATACATTAAAATCATGGGCACATAATGATTTTTGTTGTGAATGTGCATATTTTTTTCAGGAGACATTATTAGGTGCTGTAATGTTTATCCATAAAAGTAATCACATTTCTTTGAGAATCTTTCAATATCTGGGACAGAAAAAAAATGAAAAGAAAAAAAAAAGGGTTTTTTTTGTGTAAGCAGTATGCAGCCAGTGAGTTGATGCTGAGTCTCATTAACCCTGAGATTCTTGGTTCCTTTTGGTTTATTCTGTGATTTCTGTGGTGTATAACGCGTGTCCATCCCCCAGAGAAAATGATTCAAATTTTCATGGAGATTAGACTGAGACTAAAAAGGCAAATATTTGGATGCTGGATGACCCAAGTAGCTGGATCTACCCATATGAGCAGCATCTGTAGTGGGGCTTGGCAGATGCTCTTTCTCTCCCCACCGGCCCTGTGTCACTGGGTCAGCTGCCCCACCTTGAGCCACACTGTGAGGCCAGAGACCGAGCAACAAGGGACCAACCTTTCTATGCACCCCTCAGTCATTCCCTGGGACACTGCGCATGTGTAGAATGCAAGTCCTCAATACATATGCAACCACCCAAAACCACCACTTTCTAGAATTAGGAACCCTCTTGTTGCTCCTGCAGCTTCTGACTACATGTGCTCAAAACACCCCCCCACCATAATTCACATAATCTCCTTAATGGATTTTTGAGAAATAAAAATCTGAGAGGGATATGGTTGTGTCTTCAGCTTTTCGCTGAACACACTCAAGCTAAAGGCTCACAAATGCCAAGCTGCCTTCTTTAAATGGGTGGGGAGAATACACATAAAACAAAATACAGATGGATCCTGTTCTTTCTAATTACCCCACAGCCAGAAACACACACAGGCGCGTGCACACACACTCTTAACAAATTGCCCTGCCATACATACGTTCGCCTGCTTAACTCCTGTGGATCCTTTTAACCTCAGCTCACAATCTCCGTCTCTGGGACACCTGATTTGTCCCACTCCACCAATTAAAAGCAAATCACCTCCCCCTTCTGCTGACCTTGTTCGCCTCACTGAACTCATAATACTAAATTAAATTTTTGGTTTTTATAGACCATGAGTGACTTGTGGGCAAGAATTTGTCCTGCCATATTTGCCTCCCTTGGACTTAACCCAGTGTCAAGCACATATTAGGGACTCAGTAAATATTTTTAATGATATCGAAAGTCATGGTTAACCTGCCTCCTAGTTTATATAAATAATAATACTTACAATGAGCATTTATTATGTGCTAGGCACTGTTTTAAGTGCCTCTTTTGAACTCACTTACTCCTTACTAGTCTGGGAAGTAATATTATTACCCCCCATTTTAAAGATGAGGAAACAGAGGGCTGGAGAGGTTCAACAACCTCCCCAAAGTCACACAGCTGGTAAGTGGTCAAGTCAGGATTTAAGTCCAGGTAGTCTGGCTTCAAGTAGAATCCATGAGTTTAACCTACCACTATTATACAATGTTCTCTGAATAATTTCATAGCACTGTGAATTAAGACCAAAGGGTTCAATCAAAGGAAAGGGTAGTGAAAAAAATAATTTCAAATTCACCTAAGAATAACACCCCCTTTTTACTATCACTAATGCTTGAGACAATATTTATTCATTCATTTGTACCTGCCTTTATTCTTTCTACAAATATGTATTGGCTACCATGTTCCAGGGACTGTTACAGGAATTGGCTTTCAGTAATAAACAGAAAAGGACACAACCTTTACCTCCACAAAGCTTAGCATCTAAATACATTTCAATCTAGTTCTCTTTCAGCAAACATCTTCTGAGAACCTCCTTTGTGCTGAGATTGTGCTGGAGATGCAAAGATGAATCCAGAAGAGTCTGAGTTCCTTGATGAACTTATACATGGTAGGAGAGACCAACATATAACAACAATTAAAATGTAAAAGGATGAAAGAGAAAAAAAATCTTTTTCCAGCAGTGGAAGTCTTTCTGGAGGAGACATGGTGGCCCCTGAGTTTTAAGGAATCCACAAACGTTAACCATGTGGGGACACCCAGGGCAGCTGTAGCAAAGGCATCAAGATGGGCAATGACTGTCTGTGTGTCTGTCTACGAATAGTCTGGTATTGCTAGAGCATAGTGAGAGGAAGCCAAGGATAGGAGATGAAGTTGGAGAACACAAAGAACATAGGTGACAGAGCATTCTGGAAAAATAAAGAAAATATCTCTGTAAGACCTATGAGATCTTCCATTTTCTATGTACTATTTTACAGAAATGAAAAGGAAACAAACTGGTCTTGGTGAAAGAGAGGGGAGGTGAACTTCCTTCTCAGATGGTGTGTAAAACAAAATTCCTGGGGTATAGCCATTACATGATAATTATTGCTTTGCCGGGCCAAGAAGTACTTTGGAAATAAGTTACTGGACTTCCAGGCTGGACTCTTACTTTGTATGAGAAGGAAACTGTGCTTAAACAAGACTGATGTCAGATTATTCCATAAGAGACAGAAAATAATGTCAAGGGAGAGAAACATGAATAAAGACCGGCCTAAGAAGAATAATGAAGGGGCATTAGTGGGTGGTTTATGATGCGTGCCATTTTGTTAATGTTAAGCTTTCCCAGGTGTGTCATATAAGTCACAGAACAAGGCAATAAATGGAAGTTTTATTTTCTTGCTTAAAACAACGAGCTCCTATGAACTAAATAAAAATATAGGGGCTTGGGAACATAGGGAGTTGATTATAAGGGCATAAAGTTGATCACAGGGCTATGTCCCACCATGTAGTAACAGAAACAATCACTGTTATTTATTTTTGTTTGCTTCTTTAGAGATTATCAACTGCTTTCACATTGCATTATTTCATGCATTCCTATCTTAGCCCTGGGAAGTGGACATTATACCATCCCCATTTACAGATAACGGGTAAGTCTCTCAACTAGCAAGGAGCCAAATGAAATTGAAACTCAGGTGCGCTGACTCTAAAATGAATTCATATGGTCTATACAGCATCTTCCCCCAACCACACTCACCTAGAAAAAGCTCTCCAAAGGTTAGAATTCCTCCATTCCCCTGGTCCCAAAGTCACATTTAACCATCAACCTTGATAAAATCTCTTCAACACAGATGAAGTTCATTATATTTGGTATGGTTGGAATTCCAGAAACATTGTTTCTCCAGTGAACTTCCCCAGAAGAAACAATTTGTTGTCTCAAAAGAAATGAAGGGTACTTCATTTCTGGTTAGTACTGTCTGTTCCTGCTTCTCTGTGAGTTACCACTCTGGTGAAGCAAAGCAGCCTCTGGAGCTGGAGGAGAGTAGGAAAAAATCATTTGCCAACCTAGATTTATTTGGTTTGCAAAGTATTTTGTCTGAGCAGTTTCTTTCTTTCTTTCTTTTTAACTCTTAATTTTGAAATAGGTATAGACTCACTGGAAGTTGTAAAAATAGTACACAGAGAAGGCCCATGTACCCTTCACCCAGATTCCCCCAGTGGTAACATTTTATATATCCATAGTACAATATCATTGTGGGGTGTTTTTAGTTGTTTTTTAATAAATTAGTTCCCCAAATGAAAACAAACAAACAAAAAGCAAACAAACATCAACAACAAAACTAGGAGGTCTAATAGAAAAGTTAGATTTCTGGCCCTTCTTGGAAACTTGGAAGATCAGGCAATGTGTTCCCACATGGGCACTATTGGCAGCTAACTATTAGCTGCCCCTTGTTAACAGGCAAGTGCTCACTAGGTCTATGAAGCTTCGTTCACTTTTGTTTTGTGTCTGGCTTCTAGAAGCAGGTGAGTTTGCATGTGCAGATACAGAGTACAGGTAATTGCATTCTTCAGAAGAAAAAATTTTGAATGATCTTGGGTTACCTTTCCAGCACCTCCCTTCAGGCGTGGAATTATATGGCTTCAGCCTCACACATAGCTTCAGGTCAAAAAACACATCTGAACCTGGAGTTCTTAAGCTGGGGCGCACAAATCCCCAGCTTGGGATTTGATAATTCCAGGAACGTCCTGAAATTGTGGAAAATTTTTGTGTCCCTCTGACCCTAGAAGTTTTAATCATTTTTGTTGTAGAAAGATATTTTATGATTGCTTACATTTCATCCTCTGTGATTCAGCTCACTCCTTCCCTGCAGACAGAAATGGAGTTCCAAGCATACCTCAAATACATTTTTCTTCAACTGCTTTTATGTTCTGCTTTTATTTTTCCTTAGGACCCTGTGAAATAAAATTTATTCCTTCTCTGCCATCCACTGTTCCTCTCCACCCCCTTCCCAATCCCTACCTTGTGATCTAATTATTGCAGTTGTGAGTTGGATTAATTTGCTCTACTCCCTGGTTATCTCACCCAGGATTTGGAACATGCTTATATCCCTTCTTTAAACAAAGCATATAAAGGATTTAGGCTAATAGAAAAGACGTTTGGAAATGATACTCAAAGCAGAAAATGGGAGTCTGTTAACAGAATAACTAGGAGACATGCTAAGAGACAGTCAATCCTGACATTTTGAAATCTGGATGTCTTTGCTCTGTTTTAAAGGCAGACAATGGCAAGGGCCCCCTTTTTCCTTTTCTTCCTTCAATAAATGAGCTTAAACTCTATTCCTAATCTCCAACCCAACAGGGAACTGAATCAAATAACTGACAACTCTTCCTTAAAGCCAAAGAGAAGAATAGACGGCGGCTTTACTGGGGAAAGCGAAGGCGTTAAGGGGCATGCAGAGGGGAGAGGCTTCCTTCTAAGGAAAGGGAGCCCCAGATATCTAAAATGAACCTCCCGCCATACTACTAAGAAGCCATCTGCAAATTTGTAGATTCTGTGGGGGCGTTTCACTGGGTGACAGTAAGACTGATAATTTGCCAGGCCTCCTCTCCTCCATTAAGGAGATAAACTTACCAACAAGTACGAGAAGACTGTGACTCTCCCAGAACACACATCCTCCTGCAATGTGCCTGCCTAAGTATTAACTCGGCCCCTTAACAGCATTTCATCTAATCATAGCCCCAGCTGCCCATGCTGGCAAATCGCTGAGATCACTGCCCTTCTAATGGAAAGTTTGGAAGGTCAAAAGAAGCAGAGTTGGCTCCCAACTGGGCTTTTGAGAGCTGACCTTTTATTTCCTCCACGGTTCTGTGGCAGAAGCAAGTCCTCATTTCCCAAGAAGGCCCTTGTGATTAGGTTTAATACAATGGCAGCAGCAGAGACATTTAATGAGGTTGCGACTCAGGCTCAAATTCAATGAATTAAAGATTTGAGAACTTGAAGGGCCACCAAAAGCCATATCCCCTGCCTTTGGTTTCTGCCATTTTCTGATTAAGATGTAGTAAGTCTTCCCCCCTCCCCCCACATTCCAAGCATGTCACTCCTGAAAGGCAGGCTTTGGATAGATAATTCTGGAATGATTTCAGGTAACCCCCGTTACCCCCAGCTTTATTGAGGTACAATTGGAAAATAAAAGATTTGATATATGTATACATTGTGAAATGATTACCAAAATCAAGTTAATTAACACATCCATCACCTCACATAGTTACCTGTGTGTGTGTGTGTGTGTGTGAGAGAGAGAGAGAGAGTGTGTGTGGTGAGAACACTTAAGATTTACTCTCTTAGCAAAGGTCAAGTGTACAATATAGTATTCTTAACTACAGTCACCATGCTGGACATTAGATCCCCAGAACTTAATCATTTTCCAACTGAAAGTTTCTACCTCTTGACCAACATCTCCCAATTTCTCCCTCCCCATAGCCCCTGGCAACTATTACTGTTCTACCCTCTGCTTGTATGAATTTGGCTTGTTTAGATCCCACACATAAGTAAGATCATGCAGAATTTGTCTTTCTGTGCCTGGCTTATTTCACTTAGCATAATGTCCTCCAGGTGCGTCCATGTTATTGCAAATGGCAGGGTTTTAAATGTTTGCTCTCTCAAGTAAAAATGTCCCCAAAATGGCCTGCATTTCCTTTGCTTTCTTTTAGGGTCACTTCCTCTAGTTTTCTCATTAGCAGAGATGGCTGCGATGAAGGGCATTTCATTTTGCAAAGAAATGAAGACAGTAATTAAGTTGCCGTTTAGTCTTTTCCTTTCTGGGCTAACTAATCCCAATTATTTTTAACCTTTTTGCATGGGCTCTTTTTTTCTGACCTTTTAATGAATTTTCACTGCTTACTTCCCGTCCCTCTCCAGAGGTTACATATTCTTCACTGTTTGCCACAGCTTTTCAATAGTAATAATGAAATGATTATTATTTTTTTCCCTAATAGGAGATTCCCATACATTTTTGAGAAATATTTAATAACAATGACATACCTAATATTCAGCTACATTTCTGCAATGACATTTCCACCAAAAAGTATCAGCTATGCTCTCTTCTTTTCTTTTTCTGTAGCTTAATGTCTTATCTACAAAATAAATTATTATTTAAGATTTGTTCAAATAGCTATTGAGGCTCCACTATGCAGGTAAGAGCGTGCTAGGTACTGCAAGAGATGGAAAATAAGTAGATGCTGTTAGGTCCCTGTGATATAAACACCGCAGTGATGAGTATGGAAAACTGGTACTGTTTGAGCACCTACTTGTGTGCCCAGTATATACTTAATCTCTATGAATCCTCCCAGAATCTTTGGAAAATGAATATCATTGCCACTTTCCAGATGAACAAACTAAGGGTCAGAGAAGGTGAATGCCTTGCAGAAGTTCTCACAGTTAATTAAATGGTAGGAAAAGTGCTATTAACCCAGACATTCCTTGCCCTAAAGCCAAGACTTGGAATTTACAGGGCTTTGATTGTTTTTGCTATGCTCCTGATATGACCTTGGATCCCTTT
Organism: Daubentonia madagascariensis; assembly: GCA_023783475.1. Classification (NCBI taxonomy): domain Eukaryota; kingdom Metazoa; phylum Chordata; class Mammalia; order Primates; family Daubentoniidae; genus Daubentonia; species Daubentonia madagascariensis. Next base: position 8,370,803 of record JAKFHU010002332.1, on the reverse strand, counting down.
CCCTACAAATCAAGCGTCACCAGGAGAAAACAAAGCGGATATTAGTAGTAAACAAAGCGGATATTAGTAGTAACTTGAGAAATGCTGTTATCCCCTAGAAGTCAACAGACAGTTCACAGTTCACAGGATGGAATCACACTAACCTAGGCTCAGGAGGAAATACAGAAGAGAGTAAACAACTGGGCCCCAGGGCCAGGGTGGTATTCATCCCAGCTCCTCCCTTACTGCCTGTGCAGCCTTGGGCAAAAGGCTTCACCTCTCTCCTTCTGGTTTCTCATCCTTAAAATGGAAATATTGATAGTGCCTGCCTCATTGTGTTGTTGGGCATATTAATATGCTTAAAGTGCTTTGAATTGAGCCTGGGAGAGAAGAAAGTGCTGAGTAATTATTAACTATCATTATCACAGACGTTTCTTCTCCCCAGGGTGTAGCAGGAGGGAAGCGTTTTAATGTCCATCTTTTCTGGAGCCGTATCATCTTACGGTAGCCAGTGGCAAACAGCCCCTCCAGATGTTTCCATGACTTTTTTTTTTTTAGCAAAAACTTGAGCATCTCTTTTAAGAACCAAAGATATCTAATTTTTTCAGGCAAAAGGGAATCTAGGTTTCTATCAGAGCCATAAAAGTCTTCAAGCAAAGATATGGGGGATTAGACAGGATGTCCTGAAGCAATTAACTACACACACGGATGAAACAAAAAGCAAATCTGTGTGAAATACAAGGTCATTATCTTTTAAGGTGACTTAGGAAACTTAAGCAGGAATAGAGAATGGGAGAGAATTCTAGATGGCCTTGCTTACCTAAGTAGTTTACTGCTTTCTGTTCTTTTAAGATATAAAATTTATATTGATGTATAACATGTATATGGGAAAGAATACAAATCCTCAATGAATTTTTACAAATAAGCACGCAAGTATGACCAGTGCCCAGATCACAAGACAGAACATTACCAGAACCTCTTTCACCTTGTTTTATTCTCAAGTTTCCTTCATACTCACAGCCCTAATGAGAAATGACAATATTCGAATGTTTAAATAAACCACTTGGCTTTAAACTGCCAGAGGCTATTGTCCACGGAAAAGAAGCCAAACTCTGTAAAATAATTTTAAAGAGGTTTATTCTGAGCCAAATTTAAGAACCATGACCTGGAGCCGCACTCAAGAAGCCTTGAGCAAGTGGACTCGCTGTGGTTGGGTTACAGTTTGGTTTTACACATTTTAGGGAGGTAGGGATTACAGGTAAAGTCGTAAATCAATACATGGAAGGCTTACATTGGCTTGGCCCGAAAAGGTGGGCCATCTCGAAGTGTGGGCTTACAGGTTATAGGTGGATTTAAAGATTTTTTAGTTGACAATTGGCTGAAAGAGTTAGGCTTTCTCCAAAGACCAGGAATCAGTGGAAAGGAATGTTTGAGTTAAGATACGGGTCTTCTTTATGTGATGCTATACAGGAATCAGGTCGGGAAGTAAGCCTCATCATAAAAACCTGTTTACTGAGATTTTATCATTTGTAGGTGTGACTCACTAGGCTCCTTTAGAAAGGAATTTGGGCAAAAGAAAAAGATCAGAGTTTGGTCCTCACTATGGAATGTACTATTATTTTTTTCTCAGATTTTGGCCAAGGTTGAGCCCACCAGAAATAATTTTCAAAGAGTCTGGATAGTTTGTATATTAGCTGACTCATTGAAAACTACCTTTTCCAGTTGTACGTTTGTGAGCATAAAGCAGTAAAAATTAAAACTCCTATTGGAATTGGTGTAATTTTACACCAAGTTGGGCTCAATTGCACACAGTTTTCTATCCTTTCTTGTAACAGTTTTCTGTCATTTGCCTGACGTTTGTTATTTAACTTTGTTGTGTGCATCTATCTTATCTTTTCAACCACATTTCAGATTTCTTGAGGGGAAATTTCTTGCTGAACACCTTTGAAGTCTTTGCAGTTTGAAGTGCAACTGGCATATAGTTATCTCACTTATATTTACTGAAAAAAATGATTCAAAGAATGGATACATCTATCCTCTCAGGCAATAAATATTGCTAAAATAATAGAAGTTTTATTATAAAAATTAAAAAACCACAACCTTAGTACATTCCTGGAAGTTGGTGTTTTCACTAATTAACATAATGGATCCAGTAAATAGGGAAGAAATTATGTTTGGGGGGAAAAAAAAGATTACCTACAGGGCTAAAATCTTGTCACACAACACATTTGTAGTATTACTGTGTTTTTCATCTTAAAGAGGGATTATTAATTAAACCCCAAAGGCATTCTCTGCTCACAGTGTATTCTGAAAACCACCAATCTCTTTCCAAACAAAGGAGACTCCAACTACTTTGTGATGACAAGATTGGCTAATGGGCTGGCTGAATGCTACTGAGGTGCTTAGGTAAAGTTCTGCTAAAAACCTGGAATGCCAATCCCCTTTTATAAATTGATTCATTCATTTATTCCTCATTCCAATGGGAATTATTGAGTGTCTACTATGTATAAGACATAGCTTGTCTAACACAGTAATATCACCAAGCTGACAAAAATCAGACTAAAGATGGTCAAAACCAAAGTACACCAGGGCTGTCTATCCTGGGGATACAAAGTGGTATTATCCTGGTTGGAGCTAGAGCCCATTCTTTGAAGCAAAATATCACAAGAATGGAAAAACAAGCACCACTGGTACTCACCATCAAACTGGTACTAACTGATCACTACTTATGTCACACATGGCAATAATATTCATCGGGGGTCGGGCAGGCAGGAGGGGGGTGGAGGGGATGAGAAAACTCTCACCGAATGGGTGTGGGGTGCACAGTTTGGGGGATGTCCACGATTGTAGCTCTGACACGGGCAGTGCATGGGCAATATATATAGCCAAAGTGTTGTACCCCCATAATATTCTGAAATAAAATTTTAAAAAAAGGTTAATCAGGTGGACAAATTCTTCCTCCAAGCTCTGCTCAAATGCTCACTCCTCCATGGATCAATCCATCCATTTCCCCTGCATTCCTGACTTTTTTACCCATTACTTCCTTTTTCACTTATTTCCTTTAGCGTTATAATATTATTGCCTTGTCTGCAGTGAAACCGCAGTGGTAAGAACAAGCATCTTGGAGCTAGATTGACATTTGCATCCTCATTTAACCTTTACTTGCTGTGCATCCTTGAACACAGTAATTCACCTCTCTGGAGCTGGGTTTCCTTACCTGTGGAATAGAGATACACAAGGTTGCCACGCGATACAACGTATGTAATGTATCTCACACACACAGCGATGATAGCAATTATAACTAACACTTACAGCACTAACTGCATTTTCCTTTTTTTTCCCTCTTCCTTTTTTTTATTTCAAAGTATTAAGGGGGTACAAATGTTTTTGGTTACATGGATCACTTTTGTAATATTTGAGTCATGGCTATAAGTGTGCTCATCACCCAAATAGTGTTCATTGTACCCTTTAGGTAGGTTTTTGCCCCTCCCCTCCTCCCCCTTCCCCCTGCTTGATTTCCACGAAGTGTTACGTTCCTCTGTGCACAGGCGCGCTCATCGGTTAGTTCCAGTTTAATAGCGAGTACATGTGGTGTTTGTTTTTCCATTCTTGGGATACCTCAATTAGGATAATGCATTTTTCTAAGTACTTTGTGTGTATTAACCCATTTAATCCACACAATAACCCTGTGAACATGTTGGTTACTTCAGATTCACAGGTGACCAATTGAGATACAGAAAGGTTGAGGAATTCTCTCAAAGTCACACAGTGAGTTAAATGGTGGATCTGGATTTTGAATCAAAGTTCATTGCCTCCTGTGTTTATGATCTTACTGATTTTTCTGAAAGAACATGGTAGGCATTAATAAGTGGTAACTATTATTATCCTAATGATAAACACAATTTTAATTGTATTTTCCCACTACTCTGTTAGTAGCATCTTGAAACAAAGACCAATGTCATATTCAGTTATGTGTCTTCCACTTCTGTGCTCTGCATATAGTAGGTCCACAATATTTGTTTGTTGAATTGAATTGAAATGACTTTCCTAAAATGGAAACAAAGCAAAAGAAGACAAACAAAAATCTAATTTTTGTGGATAAATGTTTTTTCCGTGACCCTGGAGCCATGTGCAAGATGCAAATTCTTGAACACTTTAGAAGGTCATCCTCCATTTCAATCATGTCACAGCTCATCAGTCTCCAATTCCCTTCTTCCTCTCAGCCCCCCACCATAAGCCATTCTTAGAAAATAGTTCTCACCTTCCATTCCAGATTTGCAACTTCTGTTTATTTGCAACCAGCAAAGAGTCACCTGCTCTCTGCCCCAACAGAATAGGCATCTATGCTAAGAGGTTAAAAAGAATACAGATGTCCTATATCCACTGAACTTGGAAATATACAAAAAAGAGGAATGAGGGCAAACTGATCAGCTTTTTCAATTGCTTATGCAACTTTTTAGCTTTCAGAGACTGTAATATAGAAATTCATAATGTGAGAATTTATAAGACTGGATACAGCATGAAGACAAGTTATTTTTATTTTGTTATTTGAATTAAGTACATGTTTTCTTATATGTCTTAATTCCCTAAGAGGTCTTTGTGTAAGAACTCACTGTTAGAAGGCAGGAAGCTGAGTCAGTCCAGAAGCAGTTGTTTAAGCCAATTGACTTTCAGATTGACCAATCAGTGGGGAAATCATGTCTACCACGAAATGGGCCATTGGGCATTTGCCTTGGGAAGCAGAAAACAGAGGAACAGTGGACCGAATGTTTATTTGTTTGTTTCCCCTTTCCTGCTTCAAGCTGTTGTTTTGATGCTGGTTATGCAGCCTGATAAGGCCTTGATAAAAATAAATTAGATGTTGTAAAACATAACCAAGAAATTGTCACATATTTGAGTTGGATGGAAATTTATAGGTGATCAACTTTAACCCCCCCCTACTCAAATCAGAAATTGCTTTTGGCCATGTGATTATTTTTCCCTTTTGATATCTTCTGAGTGTTTGTTCAGTTCCAGGCATTATGATGGGCACTGTAGCTATAGAGGTGAACAAATGAGTTCCTGTTTCAGAGGAGCTCCCCAGGTAGTTTTAGAAAGAGGCATGTAAGCATTGACATCTTACGTGGTCAAGTTAAGGGTTTTGAATTCGAGGTGGATGGTGAAGGTGATCTGGGCAGCTGAGATCACCTTCAGCTTCTTCATTTAGGGGCAACTGAGGTGGGTCTTGACGAATACATAGGAGTTTTACCTCATCTAGCTGAAGAGGTTTCCCAAGCAGCCTCTGCTCAAACATTTCTCTTGAGCAGACTCCCTTCTCCAGTAGTTAATCATGTTGGGACAGTTGTTGGAAAACCTCTTGAGCCTATATAGTCCTTCCTATAACAACTCTATTGTTTCTAGTTCCATTTTGGAGAAACTCTTTTCTTTTTACAGGGTACCATCAGATGCTTAAAGACAGCCCTTTTACCCCCTACAACACCCCTTTTAAAAAAATAAATATCTTTCATCACTTCTAATATAACTTGACATCTAGTTCCTTCATCTTTCTGATCGTGCTTTGCTGGTAAAAATAAATATTTACTTGTGTCCTTTTTGGGACCTATGCTAAGAATTTTTCATTTTTTGCTCTGGCCTTATGACAAATCCTTTGAGATACTATTTTTATCCCATTTTACAGATGAGAAAATGAAGGATCTGAAAAACAACCTGCCCAAAGTAATGCTGCCGGTGGGTGGTAGAATCCACACTTGCAGATGCCTGAGCCCCAGCTTTAGCAGTTAATAATATTGCCACCTAGATGCCCACTGATTTTATTACAATGATCAGAAACAAAGACCTGAGATGCCCATTACTACCTTTTAGCTGAGGAAAAGCATTATATCAAAAAGTAGGATGCACCGGAGCCAATTAGGAAAACGAAGTGAATCTCCAATCTATAATTATATTTGGCTTGGCGCGCCATGTTCTGAGTAGGGAGGAAAGTGTTTTTGTTAGAAGAAGCGTGATGTAACTGTCACAAGTACATGGAATCTACTGTCTAAATGGTGAAGCGTAGGTCACTGTTGTATCTGTGTCCAATAAACCCAGCAGGATTGTGTGCAGAATCCTCAACCACATCTGTGTGATCTAAGACCCCAAAACCACGGGCTCTGCAAGGACTATGCCTACACCCCTGTCTTCCCGTCTTTGTGCATTTCTTCACCTTCTGACCTTCATTCTGTAAAATTAAGATGACCACTTGCATGTTTGATGAGAAATCATCCCACAGACCGTGGGCGATTTTGCCCACCAGGGGACATTTGGCAATGTCTGGAGACACTCTTGGTTGTCACAACGAGGGGAGGAAGCAGTGCTACTGGCATCTAGTGGGTAGAGACCAGGGATGCTGCTAAACATCCTGCAAGGCACAGGGCAGCCCCACGACACAGAATCATTGAGCCCCCTCACGTCAGTAGGGCTGAGGCTGCGAAACCCCGCAGTAGCCTACAGCAGCTCGTGTGTCATCCACTCTCTCTCCCTCTTTCCCCGATTTGTCTTCTCCCCTCTCCCTTTTGCTTTTCCTTTCCCACTGTCCTATTCTCTCCCCCTGCATCCTCTCTTTTATCCAACTTCTTTCCCCTCTTGACAACAGATAAAATAAAACATTCCTCATTGAGCAGAAGTGACATCTAAAAACCCGAATGGTAAGGTGGCCAGAGGCAGAGAACACGGTGGCATTTAGGATGTCAGCACTAGTTAAAGTGGAGTGCCCCATCAGTGTTTCTTCCTCTGAGCTTCAGGCCTGCTGCAGTTTGCAAACCATCGGATTACAAAAAGATAACACTAAATTTGTCCCTGAATAGGTACAAATCCAGTTACATGGAAGAACTCAATGTTCCCCACTTCCAAAGTGTTGTCTCCTGCACCGCTCCGACATAATACCTCAAATGATCATTAATAGGTTACTAAAGACTGTACTAGTTTGCTGGGGCTGCCATAACAAAGTCCCACAAACTGGGTGGCTTAAACAACAGTGGTTTATTTTCTCACGGTTCTTGTGAGAAAATAAAGGCTAGAAGTCTGAGATCAAGGTGTCAGCAGGGTTATTTTTTTCTGAGGCCTCTCTCCTTGGCTTGTAGATGGCTGTCTTCTCTCTCTGACTTCACATACATGTTCTTTCTTCTATGAGTATATATGTTCTCTCCTTTTTTTTTTTGAGACAGGGTCTCACTCTGTTGCCTGGGCTAGAGTGCAATGGCATGATCACAGCTCACTGCAACCTCAAATTCCTGGGCTCAAGCTAATCTTTCCTTCTTATAAGGACACTACTCATGTTGGATTAGGACCTACATCAATGACCTCATTTAAACCTTAATTACCTCTTTGAAGACCCCATCTCTAAATATAGCCACATTCTGAGGAACTAGGGGCTAAGACTTCAATATATGAATTTTACAGGGTCATTTAGTCCATGACAAGGACATTGTCACTGTTGTTTACCTCTTGGTGAACTGCAAATATCCCCATTGTATCCGCATCATCTGCAAACTATCTTAATTCATAAATACCCAAGCACATTCAGTAAGTTATTTTAATTTTAAAATAGGTCCTGTCACGGCTTTATGTCTCCCGCCCCAAATTCATATGTTGAAGTCCTAACCCCAAATGCCTCAGAATGTGACCTTATTTGGAAATAAGATCTTTGCAGATATAATTAGTTAAGATGAAGTGACACTGGAATAAGGCTGACCTCTAATCCAATACGACTGGTGTCCTTATAAAAAGGGGAAATTTGGACACAGAGACAGACATGCAAGGAAGGACAAAGGTAGAGATCAGGCTGATGTAGCAGAAGCCATGGAACACCAGAGGTTGCCAGCAAGCCTCTAGAAGCTAGGAGAGAGACCTAGAACAGATTCTCCCTTACAGCCCCCAGAAAGAACTCTGTTGGCACCCCGAGCTTGTATGTCTAAACTCCAGAACTGTAAGACAATAAATTTCAGTCCTTTAAGCCACCCAGTTTGTGGTGTTTTGGTATGACAGTCCTAGCAGACTAATACAGGTCTCCTTCTCTGTAATCCTGTAATTGTGGTTAAAACTGAAGTCTTCAACATTTCTCACCTGGGCTGTTGCAAGCAACCTTGGGCACCATTGCCACCCAGGACTCATACCTGCCCTTTTCACTCATGCTCCACTCAGCTGCCTAGTTATCTTACTAAAAATTCATGTCCCCTTGTAAGGAAGGTTCACCATTATCTTCAGGGTGTGTTCCAAGATCATCAGCCCAACATACAAGTATAAGATCTTCATTGATAAAATCACTTCTCTTCCCTGAGCATTATCTATCCAATGTTTAGATCTTTTAGGTTTCTTCTCAGGGGTCCGAATTCATTTGGGTATGAAATGGAAAGAATGATCCACTCCCAGGAAGCTATGCACCCGCTTTTATGTCTATCTTTAGGGTTAGGGAATCCCTCGGGTCCCCAGAGCAGAATTCTCTCTAGAATTCCCTCTCTGTCTTCTCCCTTAGAGTTTGTGTATTTTCGGATAAGAAATCCCAGTTGTTTTGAACTCTTGGTCAATGCACTTGACAATGCAGCCCTCGCCAACTTTTTGGTGATCCATCCAGGCGAGTCCCTGCTGATAAAATGGAGCCATGGGTGTAGCTTAGCCCAAGTGTTTTATGACTGAATTTCTCTCTTTTTTTTCCCCCCTTGCTGGTGATTCTAAGCACGAATAATCAGCTTCGTTATGCTGGGTTAGAAGGATGTTGTTCCACAGAAAATTACCCACATCAAATAAAAACAGTTCCATATGGCAGTCCTATTCATTGCAAGACTGGTTAAACCTTGACCACACAGTTTGCGCTAGAGTTTCATCTTCCTTACTGTCTTGGCTGTTTGCCAGCATGTTGGTGCTCTGTGTCCTCAGTGACAAATGCAATCTGGAAAATTCTTTGCCGTTTCCCTTTATGCTTAGATTTCTAGTAGTTCTTCCCGTTTTGTCCTCAGGGTAAACTCTAAACCTCATATACACTTCTCCTGGAAATCATTCAATGTGCAATAAATATTTATTAAACACCTACAGTGTGCCGTGCACTCTCTAGAAATGCTATCATTCTATAAAACATGAGGCTTTTGACTCATTATTGAGTGGGTTTGTGCTTCAATGCTTTTCCTAGTTGTGGGTATGAGTTATTCTAGAATAATAAATATCCTGTTCACATCGCCTTATGGCTAGGAGAGTAAAGCCTGTCGTCTGCTGCCAGTCCAATTTTTACCTCGTCGCCTGCTGCATCTCTTCTTAACCTTTCTCTCTCCAGCTCGCCCTCCCTCCAGCCACACTGCCGTGGCGTCTCAGCTTATCATGTGCTCGTCCATCTTCATGCCCTTACTTTCCTCTACCCGGAATGCCCATCCCATCTTTCAGCATTCAGCTAAAGCCACGTCTCCTCCACAGACTTCAGTCTTTTTATTCTTTTCTAGATTTCCACCCCCCAGTTAGAATTATTCATTCCCTACCATTCTTTTGAGCTACATGCCCTGCAATTCTTTCATCTAAACCGTGATTGTATCTTAATTTATTTTGTATTATAGCAACCTGTTTACACTTCTATCTCCATCAGAGAGAGGGAGGAGCTGAGTCAGAAAGTCCAATCTTAAAATAAATCAGCATCCTATTCAGTGTCAGCAGGTTATGCATTTATTGTACCTTCCAATGTAAAGAGGGCAATTTTGATATGAGGAGTTCCCCTCCCTTAATTTAAATTTTGTATAAAATCTTTTCTAATTTGTGGCAGGCTCTGGAACACTCCCAGCTTTGTTGGTGTGTATTCCCAGGTTCATGCTCACATTTGGTTTTCAATAAAACTTTAAGAATAAAAGAATAAAGAAAGTCAAATCTTGGCTCAACCATTTATCTAGCTGTACAACCTTGGCTAAGTTCCTTAGCTTCTGTTTCCTCTTTTATAAAAGGTAGGGTAATAGTGACATTTGCCTTAGAGCAAAATATCTTATTTCTTTCCCTTTAGCATGTGACTCTGGCTGATGAGTTTGCACAAAAGCAACATGTGATAATTCTAGGCTTGAGCATTTAATTGATGAAGAAAGATGCTCCAGAACTCTCTTTCCCCTCTGCAATGCCAGTCAACAATTTTTCAGATATCGACCAGGAATGTTCCAGATAAAACATTCCAGAATGTTCTGCCATCCTGGCCTTACAGTAATAGAGTCCCTAGCTGACTGTAGCATGAGCAAGAAATAAATCATTGCTATTTCAAGCCTCTGAGATTTTAGGGTTACCTGTTACTGCAGCATAGTCTAGACTGTCCTGAAAAATGCAGAGGGTTATTATGAGAATTAAAACAGTGATGTAAACACTTGGGAAGTGTTTAGTCATTGTCACCACCATTCAAAAAGCACACAATGAGATGGAGATGATGTCAATTCTAATTTATCCATGTACAGCCACTCAATTTCAGTGTTATATTTTGATGTGGTCTGATACCCCAAGTGAAGAAGTTGTATTAAATTAGCTAGGTGGCATTTGCTTCCTCCTAATATATTGTCCTGTCTGAAATTAAGCCCTCTAGCTTGTCTTGAACTTATTTACTGGGAGCAATCAATAGAAGTACTTTATTAAGTGGCCTTGGTCTTAAGAGAATGTCAAGACTCTCTATGGTGCCCTTTATGAGGTAGACCATGACCTTCCATCACCTTGATGGCAGAAGGACCGTGCACAGACAGTGCATCCCAGAAGGACTCAGTCTCCCAGGTGCAAAGGCTCTTTGGTGTCATGTTTAGAAGAACTGGTTTTGGAGTCAGAGAGATCTGCCTTCAAAACTCTGAACCTAGGGAAGCTGATTAACCTCTTGACACTAAAGTTTCCTGTGCATAAAATGGAAAAAGGGATAGTGTCTGTCTCGTAATAGTGTTGTGAGAATTAAATGAAATAACATATACAAAACACTTGGCAAAGTGCCTGGCGTGTAGTAAGCTCCCAATAAATGGTAGCTATTATTATTACAGCAAATTGCAGCTCAAACTACATTTTCTGCCAAATACTCTACAGAACCCATTGAACTGTGAAGTTCCTATTATAATAGGAAGAAAAAAAAAAGGCAAGAAAGCAGGGACTTTGAGTGGTGGCTTGGGAAAGAGGAGATAACTCTTCTGTGTTGTCTTCTTCCTGCCCATTAGCTTCCCTGACAGAGTGGCTGGTAGGAAGGGAAACACATGTACTTGACCTTGAACAGTCCCTGAGAACTCCATCTACACCTGCAGGATCAGCAAAGCAGCAATAGCAACTATTTTAATGTTTCCATTGGGTCTTTGGGGTGCTTGAGAGTTTTTCTCTAGGAAGGAACAAACAAACAAACAAACAACTCCCAAATTAGCTTTTCCAAGGTAATGCAAAATCCATAATGACATTTCAGGACAATGCAAAGCTAAAATTATTTTTCATGTTAACATGAATGAGCAGTTCTTTTTTAATGGAGAGTTTATTTGGATGTTTTGATATTTTTACTTTCTTCTCCTTACCCGTGAGAGGAGTTTCCTTCAACCTGGAGGGATAAAGGAACAGAGACAGACTCAGTTCCAAGAGAGTGGATCACAGACTCATAGCAGCCAGGGTCTAAGCCAGATACAATCAAGCAATGGCCCAAAGGCTAATTCTAGCTCATGCCTGATTTTGTAAATAAATTTTAATTGAGACGTAGTCACACTCATTTGTTTACATATCATCTATGACTACTCTTGCATTACAACATCAACATCGAATAGCTGCAACAGAGACATCATGGCCTGCAAAATCTATCATATTTACTATCTGGCCCTATAAGAAGTTTTCTGAGTTCTAGTCTAAGGTGAAAGATTATCAGTAGGGACTTCTGATGGAATATGACTTTGACTAAGGAGTAGTGATACCTGGTACCCAGCTACACATGATTTCATTATTTCCTATTTTGTGATTGCCCCATTGGCCCTTTCCTCTCCCAATCTTATTGTATCCAAGTACCAGCTCCACCAGAGCTGCCTTGGAGGGCTGGGGTCTATGGGGTTGGAACAGAAGAGACAGTCAGGGAAGCATGGAAAGCAGTAATGATATGGCCAGAGGTGACCAAGAAGGGGACATCATTAGAGTAGCAAGTGAGAAGGGGCTGGTTATAACAAGGTCATTAAATTCAGGAACACTTTGATTCATTTAACCCTTGTTTACTGAGTGTCAGACATAAGCTGACTACTGTAAGAGATTACTTTCTAGCAAAATATTTAGAAGAGGAATGAATTTCTTGTAGTAATAGACAATGAGGGTGTGTGGTAGGCAAAGTTCTAAGACAGCCTCCACAATTCCTGCCCCCTCTAATATATACTCTATATAATCCCCTCCCCTTTAGAATGGATGGGACCAGTGAATATGACTGTATAGAGCTCCCATGATTTGGTTACTAATCAGTTGACTTCAAGTTAATCAAAAGATAAATTATCTGGGCAGACCTAACCTAATCAAATGAGTCCTTCAAAGGGACAGGGTTCTTCCTGACATAAAGACAGGGTGAGTATGAAGACGACTCACTGCACCCTTGCTGGCTTGAAGATGGGTGTGGCAGAATGTGGCAAGGATGCAGGTGGCCTCTGAGAGCTGAAAGCAGCCCTTGGTTGCCATCTAGAAAGGAAACAGGGACCTCAGTCCTACAGTTGCAAAAAAACGAATTCAGCCAACAATCTGAATGAGCTTAGAAGTGGATCTATCCTTAGAGCCTCCAGAATGGGATGCAGCCCTGCTGACACCATTATTTCAGCCTTGTAAGACCCTGAGCAGAGGACTCAGCCATGCCATGCCTGGACTTCAGACCTACAGAACTGTGAGCTAATAAATGGGTGTTGTTATCAGCTCCTAGATTTGTGGTAATTTGTTATGCAGCAATAGAGAACTAATACAGGGGAAATTAGTTATTTTATTTTAATATTAAATGAAAGATTGGTCCCAAAAAGCTGAAGAACTCAGGGATGATTTGGGCAAATGATGCGTCTCACTTGGAGATACTGAAATCAGGTCTGGAGAATATAAAACAAAATTCATTTGTGGGTAACTTTGGGGAGAGGGTAGATTATAGGTGTTATTTCTTCTTTTTGCTTTTCCTTTGAACTTGTCTCACTTTTGTAATAAGACAAAACTAAAGAAAACAATTCTGGGTAAACACAAGGCAGATGTCAGATGGCCACAGGCTAGTGGTCTCTCTGCAAAGTAAGTAGAAAACAATTTCCATGCTGCCTGGTGGATCGAAGCTTTCCTTCGTCTCAGGCAAACGTTTGGATATCCGACCGCAAGAGCTCACAGATGCTGTTCGGGGAAGATGCCCAAAGCTACACCACTTCAAGACACTGACTCATAAAACATAGATGTGATCAAGCTTATCCTTCTCATTTTATAGGTAAGGAAACGATTCCCAGAGAAACTAAACTATTTATCCAAGGCCGTACACCTGATCAGTGATAAAGTTAGGATAGGAATCCAAGTTCTGTAACTTTGAATCCAGTAATTTCTTCCTTACTCCAAAGATGCCACAGACACCTTCGATTTTAGAGCTAGGAGGAACCTTAGCTCTCATCTAGAGACACTCGTTAGAGAGATGAGAAACGGAGACACAAGACTGGGGACATGATCTCGCTAAGATCACTCACGGGGTAGTGAAAATTACAGGGTCAGAATTCAAACTTAACTCTTTAACCCCGTTGTCTTATACCAACCATTTCGAATGTAGTTTTCCCCAGGCTATTTGAATGTTGGTGGCATTAAAAAATAACTTTTTTTTTAAACCTGACACTCATAACAGGGACAGGAACATATTTGCCACTTCTTTTGTTTTTTAGCCTGGAAGCATGACATCCCCCACACCTTTGGAGCCTCATTGCACCTCTATGCTGGCTCTAGGGGGAACATTTGCAGTCTGACATCAGGGACACATTTTACTAGTAGGTAGGTCCTTGCAGGTGGTGTGTGTTCTGGAGAGTGCTCTCTCCTGTGGCCACAGAGGTAAGAGAAGCTGACCAGCCCTGGCTGTACCGCCCTTGGGTATGTGCACTCAGAGTTGGACCTGCAAAGCCTGCCATTTATATCAGAGGATGCAGGGAGTGAAAAGTCCCACATATGGTTTAAATTCCCACACAGACATTTTCTGAGCTTGTCACCAGGGAGTTAGCCTCTCCTCTGTATCCTGCTGGTCAGGCATTTCTTTTCGTGTGGCTGGAAAGGATTTGCCCAAATATGGGATTTGTTTACATAGATGCCCCCAAAGCATATGGTGACATGGAAAATACAGCACATGAAAGGCTTTATGAGATTATAAGCAAGAGTTGAACACTAGAATGGCCTGGAAGAAAAGGAAGAGAACTAATACTTGCTGATACCCACTGTGTGCCAAGCATTGTATTGAGTCCTTTTACATACAACAAAATAATATAAATTAAAATTTACTGAGTGTTTACTGTGTTGCATTGGATGAAGTTTGCATCTTGGTTTATTAGAGCCCAAGGATGGAATGTTGGAATTATATGAAATGCAGAAAGTGCTTGTTGTCAGTAATGACACAGAGAAGAAATGGCATTCCCTCTAGGGTACCCAGATGCAGTGGACCCTCTCTTATCTGGCATGGGCAAGGGATGAAGAGCTTTGGCCAATTAAATATCCTTGTTGAAGGGAAAGAGCCAAGGATCACTTCCAAGTGCTCTCTGGGTTTGCATTAATTGGTGACAGTTTAATCAGTGTTGAAAATGATGTGGAAATGGACTTTCTCCTTGCATGGTGTATGTTGAAGAGTAGAAGTTGGGTCACTGCTTTCCCCTGAAGCAAAATTTAGCTGTTTCTTTTGGAGCAGCCAGAACACCATCATCTCATGAGGGGAATCATTCTACGTGAGAGGATTTCACAGTATTTGTCATCTGCAGAATCTCAGCTATTCCCAAACAAGGCTCATTACAAAATGCCCTGTTGCTTGGGAAGAAATGAGCATATTTGGAGGGTCAAGGCATTTCACCATTTGTGCATTTCTGGAGATATTGGTGGGTGCCCAAAAAGACTTCTAATTTCATCTTTCTTTGACCCTGTCCTCCCTCAGCCACACTGAATTTTTCTTATCCACAATGATAAACTTAGTGTAGATTTCAGCAAGCATTCACAGAATTACTTTGAACATCCAGGGTGGCGGTTGGCAAGCTATGTATGGCTAGCCTGCCACCTGGTTTTGTAAATAAAGTTTTATTGGAACACAATTATGGCCATGCCCATTTGTTTATGTCTTGTCTATGATTGCTCTTGAGCTACAATAGCAGAGTTGAGTAGTTGTGATGAGGACTGTGTGACCCACAGTCCAAAAAATACTTATTTTCTGGCCAACCCTGGTCTATATTCTTTCCTTTCAAATCCAGGAAGAGATGTAAGTAAGTAGACACTTTAAAATACCTCCTCTTTGCAAATTGACCAAGGGATTGATTAAAAAAAAATGCCTCCTCTACTTTTGATTTTTTTCATCCTCTATTATAACCACATTTAGGCTTCCCACCTACCTTCAAACCCTAGAGTTCCATGCATCACACACTAAAAATGGCTAAGACTTAAAAATTAAAAATGTTTAGAAGAAAATAATTGTGTCTTAGGCCAAAAGTCATTCAAAAATTTTCCTAGTTTTGAGATTTCCTTCATTCTGTGCCTAGTTAAATTGCACCAACTTCCAAAGCACAGATCGAATTTCCCTCTTCCAGGAGGCCCATTTGTGCCTCCAGCTCTCAAAATGTCTTCTTTCTTGGAGGTTATTCCTATAAAACTTAATGTGTGAGCCATTTACTCAGGATGACAGCTGGTGACAGCTCTTATGCTGTCTTATGCCATTATTTAATATATATTAAGTTTATTTTTCCAATTAGATGCTAAACCCCTGAGGGTGAGGTCATTAAGTACAAAACTTGAACTAAAAATGTTATAAAATGTAACTCATGTCTTCACAAACCAGTTCGTACAAATGGGCTTATATAAGATTGAATATCAACATTTCAATAGTTTTGCTTCAACTACTTACAGAGAATCTCCAGGCACATTTAGAGTATCCTCAGTTTATGTCTGGGAATTCCCTAAGGGTTGGCTCATCTGTGCTCATTAATCAGGCTACTAGTTATGGCCACTGTGAGATGTGCAATGGGTTCTTGCTGTCCTGCACTGGCAGCCTGTGTTGTTTATTCTGTCTCTTGGGCTGGCTGAGGGTATCTCAGTGTGATTATGCCAAGCATGACATCTCCTGCATTCTCCAGTTTAGATTGTTACTTGCAGTCCTTATGGTGCTAAAGCCACATTGTGTGACTGTGAATTCATGCAGAAGGTGGAAAAAACCACTCCACCTATTGGCTGCTTTGCCATCCGGGCCATAGAACACCCTGGCTTGGCCTACATCACCAGAGCTCCTGCAGCTTCTGCTCTTTCTCGGGCCTGGGCAGGAGTCTCTGGGTTGAGTAGCATCAAACCACCATATTGTGAGGAAGTCCATGTGGTCATATGGAGGGAAAGCAATGCCAGTCAGCCCCCAACACATTCCAGCCATGTCAGCCCAGGCACCAGGCATATGAATAAAGTAGTCCTGTTGGACATTCAGTTTCAGCAGATGCCACATGGTGAAGAAGCAAGGCTCTAGACATACAACCCCAGTTAACCATTCCAGCATCTCCGGTCATTTGTTACCCCATCACAGACTCACAAGCATATTAAAATGGTGATTCTCTTATGCCACTAAGTTTGGGGATGTTTTGACGTGTAGCAATAAGTAACTAGAGCATCTCTATTTCCTTCTCGAAAAGTTATGCCAATAAACAGATGTAGGTCAACCGCTCTACCAATGAATCAGATATACCTAGACAAGTCATATTCTCAGAGATAAGCATAACCTGGCTTCTTTCAGGTTAGGGCCTCCCCTTATAAAGATGAAAGGTGTCTGTTGAATGAAGGAGTGAAGGAAGGAATGAAGGCAAGATTTGAAGAAGAAAAGAAAGGAGAAAGAAAAGAGGCTCATAGTTTCAACATGGGAAATGCAAGATGGAGTTTGTGTAAGGTATCATTTGGCATAAACCTCCCAAAGTGATTCTCAAAGTTGCACCAGCTTCACTCCCCCAAAGCTTCAAGCATCCCCTGTTTGACTCCAGCATTTGGTAGATAAATCATAATGAGCAAGTCAATAGGATCACCCTCCATTCCCTCTTTCTCTGCCCATTGTCTCCACTCAGGGAAGCATCAATGGGCTGTTTCTTGAGCAGGGGTGGCCACACACCATCTCACCACCCATGCACAGGCTGTCTTTGCAGGTGATATCTACTGAGGGAGCCTGCAATGGTGAGGTCCACCCAATGTGTATGATGCCCATTATTATGCCATTCAGTCAAATGACTTCTCATTTAGGAATAAGGGATGCAGCAGTGGTCAGGAGGTTGTAAGACACTGATGACGAAGACTTGCAGAAAGAAGCAAAGACACTGTGGCAGAAACCCAGTAACTAACAAGAGAGAGAAAGCAAATAAACTGAGCAAGTATCTGGTCCTTCAGCCTTGCTTCTCTCCCGACCACTTCCTGGTTCCAACCCAGTTCTTAGTGGTAACTCCGTCCTCCTTAGTAGACAGATTCCATCTCTGCTTTTTTTTTTCCCCCAACTTAAAACATCCCAAATAACACAAATGACAAGAAGAGAAAGTTGGCTTCCATTCTCGCTATAAAGAACCTCCACCTCTAAATTCCCTCGAGTGACAAAACATATCATACAACATGAAACATACACCCTCCCTTCCTTTGGGTGCCAAACGTCTTTCAACACATCATCCCAAATCTTGTGCTGATGTTAAGAGCCCTCTAACTTCCTGAAAATGACTACATCAATCCACGCCTTCTTCTGTTGCCATGCAGTGATATAAGCCGTGATTCATCCAGAAGGAGCCTTCAGCAAGCAGAAAGTTATAGCCCTTGTGATTTCCTCTGTGGTTCCTTAAATTTTCATAAACAGACTTTCTCCTTCTCAGTCAATATTGGATTTTGATTTAAACATTTTCTTTTCTTCCAGAGGTAATTTTAGGGAATTTATCCCAATTTCTTAGGTTTCTGAGAGGTTTCTACGGAAATAAACTTGTGAATCAACATGCTCATTGGTGTCCCAGGGCCTCTCAGTGTGTGAGAAGCAGTGTCACACGATGGTTAAAATGTGCACCCTGGAGGTGGGCTGCTTCTGTTTGGATACCTGCTCTAGTTTTTGTGCGTTGTGTGGTCAGGGGTAAGGTCATTAAGCTTTTGAGTGTTGTTTCGCTTCTAAGAATGGCGTGACAATTGTATCTACTTTTTGATGTTGAAAGAATTAAATAAATTAACGTATAAAAATGCCATACTCCAAGTAAGCCTGTGATAAAGTGCCAGCTACTATTGCTATCATTTATAAACCTTTCTGATAGCTTTCAGCCAGCTTGGTTCTTAACTTTATGTCAATTTTATTTTATTTTTTACTTTTGGAGATTTTATTCACAGAGAGGTACAAAGGTCATAAAAGTATAGTTCACAGTCACATAACCAGGCCTGGATCAAGAAACAGAACATCACCAGTCGCCCAGAAGCACCCCACTCATGTCCCCTTCTAGTTCCTACTTCCCAAGGATAACTGCTGTTCTGACTTCTAACACCATAGATTAGTTTTACCTACCTTTGAATTTTACATAAATATAATTTTTCACTATGTGCTCTTTTGTGTCCAGCTTCTTTTGCTCACTATTATATTTGTATGATTCACTCATGTTGTTACATGTACAATATCCCATTACATATAATATTCCACTGTGTGAATATACTACAGTTTACCTTTTCTACTGCTGATAAGAATTTGGGTAGTTTCCAGTTTGAGGATGCTATGAATATTGCTACAAACATTCTTGTCCATTTCTTTGGGTGGACATATAGACGCATTACTGTTGGCAATGGAGTGGGCGGTTCATACAATTCATACAGTGTGCATATATGTGGTTTTAGTAGACAACACCAAACAATTTTTTAAAGAGATTGTGCCACTTTATTTTTGTCCCAGTGGTGTGTGAGAGCTCCAGTCGTTCCTCATTCCTGTTCTTGGTATTTTCTGTCTTTTTCATTTTAGCCATTTTGGGAGGCGTGTTGGTTTTGTTTTTGCAAATCATTCTGACAAAGAACGATGGAAAGAACATGGCAACAAATAAAAATCTGCTTTGAGCCCCTAACTCTGAAATTTACATATCCCCTTCCTTGGTATGTGACATAGCAAGTCATTTTACTTCTCTGAACCTGTTGCCTTGTATTTTAAAATGAGGCTAATAATGTTCCCAGGGAATTAACAGCCTTTGTTTTCAGGAATGCTGTGTGGGCATTTGTGAACTCCTACTCCATCCTGTTTTCAAGTCCATTTTCTCCCTGTATGCTAAAACTTACTCATCTGCTGGGGCTGTACACCAATAACAAATTGTAATTGTTAGGCAAAGGTAGTAATTTTTGTGGTTAGAAAGTCAGGGCTTAATGGGTCATGCTGATTTCTCAACAGGACTTTTGAATACGAGATTACAACACAAGGATGCGGTGTAGGGTTTGTTTTCCTCCTATTTACTAAATTAAGAAGTGAAAATGGAACTTCGTCAAAATTTTAAACTGTACACATATTTTAGGATACCTAACTCTATCTCATGGGTTGGCCAAGTGTGATATCTCAGCCATGAGAAAGCAAAATTTAACTTACGAGGAGAAGACCACAGTAAGAACTTACCAAGATGATCCTCAAATGGTGGAACTCAGAAAACAAATTAATCTGGTCACAGGAATTTCCTGTTAGCTCTGCAAGTGACTTCAGTTGCAGCCATTGCTATAGTTCCAGGATGACTTCAGACACGGGCATAAGATGACCCAGGTTCAGCTTAGAGAAGTCTTGTTGCCTGTTTTCCTTGGTACCCATAGTACCAACTAGCTGATTCACACATCTGGTAAACCAGTTTCTCCCCACACACATGCTCACAACTTTCCCAATCAACAATGCACCTTTAACTAGAATCTCAGCATCAAAGACTCTTCCATTCACTATGCAACCCATGGGCCTGTAACCCTTCAGGATGGAAATTCCTTGTTTTTAGAGCTGGAAGGAGCCTCAGGAACAGTCCCATCTGCTTGTTTCACAAATAATGAAAACCGATGACAAAAGTGGACAAATGACTTACACAAGGTTAAATTTAGTGGCAGGCTGTGTTGATTCAGATTTCCTAATTTTTGATCATGGGATCTTCTTCAAATTCCGTAAGGAAATGTGGAGGTTGGCATCCCCACCGACAGTAAAGACCCCAATTGTGGTTGCATGGGAGTCTCTTTCCTTGGGAAAAAGTTACAATCTGCTCCTCATTCTTCAGAGTCAGACTAAATGTCCCTTTGTGAAAATTTCCTACAGTTTTCACCTGATCCAAGTGAAATTAATCTCTCCTTTTTCTGTTCACTTAGAGTATTTTGCATACTTCTCTATTATATCATTTTACTCATTCATTCCTTCTTTATTCATTCATTTGTGTATGCCTGCATTCCCAAAGCACATCACATTTTATTAGAGTTTGGTATTTAA
Organism: Daubentonia madagascariensis; assembly: GCA_023783475.1. Classification (NCBI taxonomy): domain Eukaryota; kingdom Metazoa; phylum Chordata; class Mammalia; order Primates; family Daubentoniidae; genus Daubentonia; species Daubentonia madagascariensis. The sequence goes on along the minus strand of JAKFHU010002332.1, from coordinate 8,350,210 downwards.
TTATCTTTCTCCTTCCTGAATCTGAGAGCTGCCTGAAGTTAGGGACCAAGAGGTACATCTTTGTATCTTGCACAATGGTTGTCACAGTGAGAGGGAGAGAGAGACAGAGACAGAGAGACAGAGAAAGAGAGAGAGAGAATAGGGAGGGGGGAGAGACAGAATATAGGGAAGAAGGAAGAGAGAGGAAAGACAAGTAAAAGGAGAGAATTAAGATGTTACGGACATCTTTTCTGTTTGTTTGTTGTTGGCATACTGAGCACTTGCATGCCCTGCTTCTGTCTCTAGCATCCCTATTTTATTTGGGAAATCAGCCCTCCCCACTCCCAGCCCATGTAGCTCATGGGGAGCTGACCTCACTGTCTCTACTCTGTGGATGAGCACACAAGTCAGCTACTCAATCATCGGGGTCCACTCTTCTGACCATAAGCATGGGCATGTGACCAAGTCAGACTGCTGTAACTCAATTCTGGGCAAATTATTAGAACTACTAAAAAGAGAAATTCTCCTTCCACTGGTTGCAAGGGAGTAGATCTGGGTCTACCAGCAGCATTTTTACCACCATGAGGGCAGACTGCTAGTGAATGAAGTTTGTTCAGAGAGAAGCAGAGATGGAAATAGATTCCTGATGCCAAGAGTTGAGCCGCTTGTAGTAAGTTCTTATGATTTTATGTTGCTTTGACATTCATTTTGAATATAAGTTTAACTTTCTGATACCAGAAGCAGGGCCTAGTCACCCTTGGCACAGTTTCTGGTTCTCCATCTCCTCCCAGTTTCATAGTGTGATCGATCCAGATATCAGCCCTAAACAACCGCCTCATAGTGACCAACTCCTCACGGGGCAGCTAGCGACAACCCACTTGACACACCCTGTCACTGTCCTCTGAGTGGAGGTTTTTCCTAGTTATTGGTGTTCGTTGCAGAAAAGAATTTCAAGCTGCACCACGTAAGCCAAGCAAGTGAAAGCTTTATTAAAAGTGAAAGTACACTCTCAGGAAAGAGAGCGGGCAGGCTCGGAAAAGGGCAGCTGCACGGAGAGGAAGTGGTCTTAGATCTTCTGTGGTATTGCTAATTGAGGGGAGGAATATTCGAGGTCAAGCGGTTGGCTTTTACTAAAATTTTGGGTAGTAATTCCTAGAATTGGGTTCCTTCCGATTTTCATACTTTATATGGTTGTTTTAGAACTGTCATAGCAATTTCAAGGGTGGAGAAATTTTAAAACCACAATTTAAATGATACTGTAATTAGCCAAAATTCATGTAAGGTGACAGAGATAGCTGAAAAGTCGGTTGAGGCCAGTTCTTGCCTGTGGTTATCAGTCCCTCTAGTTAACTTCTGCTCAAGAGTTGTTTACTTTAACACCTGCACCTGATCTTCAAACCCCTGCATCCAATCTCAGCCTTGTCTCCTAGTCTCCTACTCTGACAACCCCACTGACCAACTCACACTTGCATGGACTATGCAGATATGCCACAGTGACCCCCTGGAACACATGCCTGCTTGCTTTAAACACCACCCCCATTAGAACTCCCTGAGGGAAACCTGCTTAGGTAATGCCCAGGACCCCAGTAAAGGCTTTGGCCCATAGGTCTATCTCTTTCTTTCTTCCCACCAGCTGGTTGAGCATGTGTGTCCCAGATGGCTCCTCCTTCCTGTTGGCCCCGAGAGGTGTGCTGTCCTCTTCTCTCTAGGATCCATCAGTAATAAAAACACAGCTTCTGTTATTTCATGTGCTTTGTTCTGCTGCCTCCACTGCATCAACTGGACAACACACTGGAACCTTACTCTCCTCCCAGCCAGGGCTCTCCTAGATAGTGGCTATCTTGGGTCCTCAGGACCAAATTAGAGGAAATAACCACACCCTTACATCTAGCTGGGCATGAAGCTGACCTGATTATGAATCTAGTTACACCAGTCAATATATTTCCTTTTTTCCTGCTGAAACCAGTTTGAGTTAGGTTTCCTTCATACATAACCAACAGAGCTCCAACTAAGAGTTATACGAGAAAAAAGGGAAAAAAAGGGAGGCTTCTGTCATTTTGAGTTCTACTGGTAGGTCCCCTCTGCAGGCTGGGTCCTCCAAGTGTAACCCATCAATAGAATTGGTGAACAGACTCCCTGCCAGGCAGGGGGAGAAGGCCACACCAGGACAGACCATGGAGGAGGCATGTTTGGAGAATGGCCTCCTTCGTAGTCCTCTTCAAATCACTCTACCCACCTCTACACCTAGAAACAGCACAATCTTGGTTAAATCTCTTTCCCTTTCTTATATACAGCAACTTTAACCATAAAATGAGGGTTTGGTCTTTACTTTCAAGGCCTCTTCTCTGACAAGTTCCAACCAATGGAGTACGAGAAGTGGTGTCACATGCAACTTACCAATTGTATCCTTAAAAAAAGGGCTGTGTCCTGATTTCCCTCAATTTGTCTTCATTCATCCTGCTGCTTGGGATTTGGATGTGCTGACGAACCATCTTTCCCAATGGAAAGGAAAACAACAGCCTAGGGCTGGCAGACCAACAGTGAGAAGGGTCCTGGATTGCTGAGTGACCCCGTGGAGCAGAGAGGCCACCCCAGCCTGGACTGCTTGCCTTGGGTTCATCTTTATGTTTAAGTCATAATTATTCTGGGCTGTTGATACATGCAGGTGAACTAATTTGCACACATGATCTCATATGATGATTACTATTTCTTTCTAAAGAAGAGGAACTAAATACTCTGCCCGTGACCACATACCTGGTTAGTGGCAGAGCTTCTAGTGCAGTCTAGCTTTGATTCACATAAAATTTGTGCTCCGAATCACCATGTTCTATTTCCCTTACCACTTTTTCTTTTATGTGGTGTTTTCTAGCTTTCAAAGTGTTCTACTGTTATGGTCTCAATGAAGGAGGCAGGAATTGTTACTGTCCTTATCAGCCAGATCAGGATAGGAAACTTGGTTAAAATCATCCAGTGAATTAGTGATGGATCTGGGATGAAAATCCACATCTCTAGACTCTGAAACTTTGCCCTTTTTACTTGACATCATCAATGTTGCTCTCCTAGAAGAACACTAGTATATGTACCCAGTACTCTACCATCTTCTGCTAATATTTTCTAACACTCCAAGCAACCATTCAGGTTTTAGATTCAAGGATACTAATGACAATTGCTTTCTTTGAATTAAGGTGTATTTGACAGAAAAAAAAATTGTTAGCTACATATAAATGAGGCTATGGTCAATTTCAGTCTCCCATCCCACAGATAGTACTTCTTCACTGGGTTTATTCATAATTTTTATCAGTGAAAGGAAGTTTACTTTAAACAACAGCTCTTTGAGCAAACAAGTGATCTAATTTGGGCACAACCTGGCAGGCTTTGTTTATGGAGATTTAACAATGTTATATAATTCTTAAAATCAATTTAGTGTCCTTGAAACAGCCAGCTTAGCTCCCCAGTGCTAAACTTTCTGACAAACACTCTTTTTCTTGCATATTTTCTGAACTGTAGGTTCTAATTCTGTGTTCCAGTTAATTAGCACCGTCTTTAATTTTAGACAACCTATATCTGTTAAGGCACCCAAAATTTCATCTTTGTTTCCAAAGGTGGCTGTTTGTTGTGCCAGAAGGTGCTTAGCTGCCGAAATAAATAGATGATGTATCACTTATGAAAAGCACTGTTGCTTCATTGGGCAGATGTCTCTTGGTGATGGTGACTAAATATAGCATGCCGATTTTAGGCCAAAGATGCCTGTAAATTTAAAACATAATAATAAAACTATTGATTGGAAAGATGTCAGTTTGATTTCCTAGTCACTGCAATTATAGAGATATTCACCATTTTCAGGCATGGAAATGTTTAACCCCTGAAAACTGAAGCCCTATCACGAACACATTTCACACTGGAAAATCAACTTTAAAGCTCTCTTCACCCAGAGATAGAAAACTGTGGGTCAAAAGCTTACAGCAATGAAAACACGTTCAGGAGAGAAAAAGAAAGTACTGTGGGAGGTACCATCTTAAATGCTACTAAAAATTTAATAATTGCTACCATATTTCAAGGCTTGTTATGTGCCAGACATTGTGCTAAGCACTTTACTTGTATTATGTGTTTATTCAATTCTCACAACATGTTTATGATCAGAGAAGGATGTATTTACTGCAAACCAAACAGAAGTTAAGTTTTATGGCCCCCTCATATGCATGAACCCTTTCTGAAGCCCTAGCAATGTGTTCACATGGTCAAATAATTTTTTTGGAAATCTGTGAAAGTAAAACATCTTAACTGCAATGAGTCAAGACTGAGAATTCTTTCCACTTGAACTTCTCCTTTGTGACACATCCCTTCCTGGTAGCTGGTGCTAAAGAGGCTGGGAGCATTTTGAAATCCGGCTAAGGCAATGCACTGGGATAGGGTTCAGTGAGATATGTTTCTGTGGTTCTCAATAATTTCCATGTACAGTTAAGTTACAACATGCGGCCCAGGTGTGGGGATGTCTTCTAGAAATACTTCTTCTACCTCTGTGCTGACTTACCTGGTATCTTGATACAGAACAGCAGAGCTGGAGGTGGTATTGTAATGGGAACAGAAGAAATGTAGGTAACAGAAGAAAAAACAAGTTTGAAGTTTATGGAGCCAAACAAAAGTTAGCCTGTGGGAAATTCTTCTAAAACATACAACTCATATATGAAACAAACTCATTAGAGCTTTCCCCAAATTTTATAGCAATCATAAAAACATACAGAACATTACCAACAATGAATTATGAAGCTGAAAGAAAATTTTCTAAGGCTCCAATACTAATATTAAATTTTTATCGACTATACTAGAAAAAAGAATTATTTATTCTCTCTATAAAAAACATTGTCATATGATGACAGACCATGCAACCTAAACACCTAGGATATGATGTTTTATTTTTCTACTCAGTTATTAATAAAAACTATTATTTAAAACATTTTTGTAATGTCTGGGTATTTATCAGCTTTTAAAATTTGTAATCTGCTGTGGCTTCCTTTTCATTTTAAATAAATATTAATTTGCATACCTAATTTTTATATTTTAAATTTTATATTCTTTAACTTAAAGCGTGTCTTCAACATAATATAACCTTCAGATCTCACAAATGTATAAAAATGGCTTAAGCAATAGAGATTTTTCTTTCTCATATAATAAAACATCTAGAGATAGATGGTTTCAGGGAGAGTTAATTTAGCATGTATGCACTGCCAGAAGCCGTGTGGCTTCTCTGTGATTCTTTTGGCTTTAGCCTCATGGTTACAAGATGGCTATTGTAGAACCAACCATGATAGAATCACACAGTAATATCCAAAAATCATGAAGAAAGGGAGAGGGACTTGCCCTTCTCAAGTCTCTCTTTTGTTATCAGGGAGGAAAATTTTCCCCAAAAATTCCCTTTACGTTCCTAGTCCAGAAATGGTCGTATGGCCTAAACTAAAGCAGTCATTGACAAATGGGAATAGGGTTATTATGATCAATATAGAGATCAAAATTTATCCCCTTGGACAGGACACATTACCCTGAATATCTGAATGAAACACTATTGTCAAAAAGGAAAGAATGATTGTTGGTTAGGTGACCAGGAGTATTCACAACAGCATCATAAATCCCAGTGACCCATGTGATAGTATTTGGAGGTGAGGTCTTTGGGAGGTTATTAGGTCATGAGAATGGAGCCCTCATAAATAAGATTAGTGTCCTCATCAAAGAGGCCCTAAAGAGCTCCCTTGCCTCTTCTACCATATGAAAATAAAGAGCTTCCTTCTAAGAAGGGGAAGAGAGACAAGAGCTTTCTCTCTCTGTCATGTGAGGATACAGCAATAGGGCAGCCACCTGCAAATCAGAAAGCAGATGCACACCAGACACTGCATCTGCCTGTGCCTTGATCTAGGACTCCCCAGTCTCCAGAACCATGAGAAACAAATTTCTGTCATTTATAAGCCACCCAGTCTATGTAGTTTGTTACACTACCATATACTGGACTGAAGGGCTACAATAGCCCACATCACTGTCCCTTTTTTGTACATGAACAAATGAAGACTTAGTGGTGTCAAGTGATATATGCAAAGGCACACACCTGGAAAGTGGTGAAATTAGAAAACCCACATGTGTTTGACTCTCAAACCCAACTAATGTCTTATCTATGTTGTGCAGCCTTCCCAACCCACAGGGCCGTGTCCCTGGTGTATACTTGTAAGTTGTAGAAGTTTGGGGGGTGTAGCCAAGTGCTGCGGAAGGAGTGTTGGGCAGTAGAAAGCTGGCCAGAAAGTCCTACAGGACCAGGTAAAAAGAGGATGCCCTGTGTCTAAGTCTACAGGGAAAATTTCTTAAGGTTCAACATCCTAGAGAGGGCCTCAAAGCCAAAGTGAAAATGGAAATCTATTCCTGTAACCAGGCAAGGTTTAGAGCCACATAAGGGATAAAGGAACCAGGAAAGTTAAGAGTAAGATTTGCACTGATTCATTCAGGTGAATTAAATGATTTTTGGAGATGGTTTGAGCCACTAGATCTTGTACAAAGAATAAGCGGGGTTATGCTCACAAGCCTCTACAATGTAATGGTTTCCTACCCCCTGCCTCTTGTCATTTACCAAAGATGCTTAGAAAATTCACTTATTATTGGTAAGTTTTCTCAAAAAGTCCAGCAGTTGCACTTCTGGGCAGCTGTTGAAAAAATGTGATCCCAGTTCTGGGGTTTGTTCTGTCAGAACACCTTTTGTTGAGCAGCTGCTTCCCAAGGAGCATATTTCTATTTTCTGGGTGGGTGAACTTTCCACAGAATGTTTCTGAAACATCTGATTTCCCAAGGCTGGCTCTTACTCTGTGGTCCCACGTAACCAAGGGCAGGAAGGGTTCTGCCTTCTTTCATCAGGACTGGATTTCTTTTGCACTATAAAAGTAACATATTAACATATGGAACTGCCTAGAATATGAAATCCAAATTTAATTGCAATTATTGACAAATCAATCAATCATGGGATAACGAAGATTTGTCTACTTTGGCTACACTGTATCCATCCCCCTATTTTCTTTGGGCAAGGGGAATGACCCTTTTTTCTGTTGTTTGTCTTCTTGGTGAGAAGGTAATTCCAGATAGCCACCATCCACCATGGAAGTGGAAGAGATCTGGTGTCTTCCTCCTGCCTCAGGGCAACCAGGAGGTAACGTTTGATTGGATACTGCAGTTCCAGGCATCATATCCATGGACTGTGTACAGAGAAACAAATAGACATCTCTTTCAGGATGTCCCACTTAGGAGCATGGAAGCCTAATTTAAAACTCCCTAGAAGGTGTTCTCTCATGTCTTAATGTCCAGGATTAGATCATGTGCCCATTTCTAACTAGTTACCTTTAACAGGAAAAGGATTTACCATCATTGGCTTAAACTGGCCACTTGGGATAGAATGGATGTTTGAGAGTCAGCCCTAAAGACCATTACAGAATCTCCTTCAGTGGCTTCCTGTTGGCATTAGGATATAGAAAAAAATACTCAGCATAGCTCACAAGGATCCAGTCCCTACATGCCCACCTATCTCTCCAGCTTCATCTCATAACATGCCCTTCCCCCCATTCTCTGTCCTCCAGCCACCTGCAGCCTTCAGTTCTTTATACTCACCATGTGCTTTCTACCACAGGGCCTTTGCATGTGCTGCCTCTCTTCCTGGAATTACCTCTTTTTCTCTCTTGACCTGGTTAACATATACTTATCCTTCACATCTCAGCATAGGCTTTACTTCATCACAGACATATCTTCCCTGATGAGGCCAAATTTCCCTATTATATGATTTCAAAGCACTGAAAACGTCCACAGTTCTCAGTTTCAATTTTTTCATTTCTTTATATGCTTATTAGAGTAACATTTCTCTCTTCAACTATAGTGTAATTTCTGTGAGAGCACAGAGGGTGCCTATTTTATTCTCATGCTCAGCACAATGCCCAGCTATATACAGACACACTAGATATATCATTGTTTTTATTGTTTATTAAGGGAGGAAATTTCAGGTGGTGAGGGATGACATAAATAAAATAATGGAGGAAAATATGTGGGTTTAGGGTAAGGAAAGACTGGGTTTGGATCACAACTCTACCATTTACAAGATGTGCCCCTTGGTTGAGTTCTCTGTTCTTGCATTATCTTGTTTTCAGAGAAGAAACATTTAACTCTGGCTTGACGGAGTCAAAGAAAAGTCAGAGGAACCACCAGGGGAGGAAACTGAGACCCACAGGTCAAGACTTGCCCCAAAATCTCCAGCCACTTGATACCAAAACCTTCATCTACAAAATTGGGTTATTATTTCTCAATCCATCATTTCTTTTTTATTTTTTTTCTGGCAGGTGAGTTGTTACACACCTTATCAGATTCTGGCTTCCATGGCCACTGTCCCGCTTTAATCCATCTTTTCAAGAGTGCCATTTCAGAGCCTGAACTGGGAACGCATCCTTCTGTCCTCAGATCCTTATACAACTTACTGAGATGATTTAATGTTAATAATGTGCTTCTTTCCTTATGGAAGCATGTGTGTGATGATGGTTTGCTGCGGTGTCTAATGCTGAGATTAAGTGCTGCTTTTTAATTACTATCTTCATTTCCAGTACTGTGTTTCAAAAGTGTCAAACCCAGTAGTGATCAGGTCTAATATGCCACATGGCATTAGCATGGTTGCTACTTGGAGCACATTCTGCTTGGGATAGTTCCTCGCTTCTGGTCCTGCATAGTCACCCACCCATCCATCCATCCATCCATCCATTCATTCCACAAAGATGTACTGCATGCCAAAGATGCTGCTCTGAACTCAATTCATGATTGCAATTAGAGACAAAAGAGCTATTTAAAAATTAGGTCCTAAAAGGCAGGTTAAATGTATTTCTAGTTCATTTCTGGTTATGTATCAGGGATCTGAGAAAATGGGAATCTGACAGGTAAGTTTCAATGGATGGAACTGAGGAAACCTCACAGAGCCCTGTGGTTCAGGGTCTGTACTCATCTTCTAGGTCTGCTGTAATAAAATACTGCAGAGTGGGTAGCTTAAACAACAGGAAGTTATTTTCTTTTGTGATGGTTTGTATGTTATGTGTATTATATACAGTATTCTTATAATAAAGTAAGCTAGAAAAAATAAAATGTTATTAAGAAAATCATAAGGAAGAGAAAATATATTTAGTACTCACTAAGTGGAAGTGGATCATCGTAAAGGTCTTTGTCCTCTTCATCTTCATGTCAAGTAGGCTGAGGAGGAGGAGGAAGAGAAAGGGTTGGTCTTACTGTCTCAGGGGTGGCAGAGGTGGAAGAAAATCCACGTATATGTGGACCTGCACAGTTCTGACCCATGCTGTTCAAGGGTCAACTGTAGTTGCAAATTGTAAAAAATGCTCTAAATGGTGTACAATGATAGGGGTTAAGGGGAGGGAGTACCCTCACATAGGGTATTAGGAAAGACCCCTTGAGGAATGATATTTAAATCAAGAACTGATGAGTGAGAAAGACGGAAACATGGGGAAGGTGAAGAGCATTTCAAACAAGCATCGCTGCATGTGCAAAAGCCCTGAGGCAAGAAGTCATGGAGTGGTTACATGACTTATAAGAAATATAACCCAAAGCCTAGATTTCTGCTCACTGAACAAACCACCCTATTTAGGCAACAGAAAACCTGAAAGATTTGAGTCAAGTCTTTCTGAGAGAAATCAGGTTCTGCCATGGGCCTCTGGGATGATTTCACTTGTGCTTCTACTAAGAGGATCAGCCACTTGGAAAATTCAGGTACTGCAGAGTTTGTGATTCTAGGAGATGTTAGCATCTGGGGCCGCATCATAAAATCCCATCTTATGAAGGCCTCTAATTCATTACCTCTTCCCCCTCTCTCGACCATAGAAAATGAAAAGTATGAGTCATGCAATCTAGAACGTGTCACAGTGTCACATTTCATGGCTATGTTTCAAATAGAAAGGACTAATTTTTTTTCTGGATATAATCAAAAAGTTCTAGCTCTGCTCTTACTGTTTATGTGACACTGAGCATGTTACCTAAACTCTCCAAACCTGGTTCTTCCTTTCTAAAACAACCATAGTGACATGATACCCACCCTGCATATAATGCATGGTATTTATCAAAATCAGTTCAATTTAGTTCAGTAAGCACCTAAAAGTCAATCACTCATTTGACAAATATTTCTTGAATCCCTTGCCACAATATTCCAGGCACTGCATCAGGCTCTTGAGATAGAGCAATAAACAAGACAGAAACATTCCACCTTTCAAGAGCTTGTGGTTTACTGGGAAAGACATAAGATTAAAATGTAGTACATGCAAATTTAAAACCTATATGTGAGAATGCAAGAAATAGCAAAGATATTTATTTTCTGTAAATCAGGTTAAGTCCCATTCCCAGACCCAGCACGTCTGCTTAGAAGGTGATTCAGCTTCAGACATTATTGGGGTTCACTCCCTTAATGTGGGTCTTTGTAAAGAACCTCAATTTCAGCCTCATGAGACTTTGAGCAGAGAGCTCAGTTATGCTGAGCCCAGACTGCTGGCCCATGGGATACTGTGAGAGAATGAATTTGTGTTTTAAGCCACAAGATTTGTGGTTATTTGTTACACAGCAATAGGAACACAGGTCCCTCCAACCTGTCTTTTGTCTACCCTAGTTTCTGTTGAGTACCCTATTGTCCAAGCCTGCACAGTTCCTGAAGTTCACTCAAACTGTTGTTTCCATGACACCTGAGAAACAGGCATTCCTGATGGACTGGGAGCCCAGAGATCACCCCTCTTAGGTGCACCAGACCTGCAAATTCTTGCGGCGAGCCCAGGTCCACATTGTCCATGGCACCTGCCAACCTCCATCCGTGCTCACTCTGGCGGGACGTCTCCCAGCTAGTCCCCAAAGCCACACTCCTCCCTCATTCTAATTCCCCTTCTGGGATGACACTAGAGTGGCTTAGAGTTTCACGAGATACAAAAAGAATCTCCAGATTCTGCTTTTGCTTTAATACTGCACAGTGGCAGAGGAAGGGAAGGGCCCTACAGACTCTTTGGGATTAGTTGTCGTGGAGGTAAGGGGAAGTAGGTGTAGAAAGCAAAGCATGGCCATCTCCCATTTGTTCTGATACTTCTGCAGCAGTGAAAATTAAACCCTAACCCTAACGGAATCTGAATGAAGAAGGGAAAGTCTGGGGGAAGCATCAGCTACATGTTTTGTGGGACCCTGTACAATGGAAAAATGCTGGGCCCTTCTCCAAAAAAGTCATTGAGAATTTCAAGATGGCAACACCAGAAAATTAAAACAGGAGTGGGCTCCGTGTGATTGCACAGGTCGCACACCCATGGAGCCGGCCACTCTTGGGGTATTTCAATCTCCTGACAGTGGATTCAGTGAGTAGGATGGGGCCGGAGCAACCATTTGTGTGACTCGTTTGGGTCAGGTTTGGAACTGGGGCAGCTCCCCCAGGCCTGAAACCCTCTAGTTATTCCCAACAGTGGGCAGGATTGGCTGTCCCAGGCTGGGCTGTTGTGTTAGGTTCCCAGGGCTGTTGTAACAATGTAACACAATCTGGGTAGTTTAAAAAAACAGAAATTTATTGTCTCACAGTTCCGGAGGCTGGAAGTCCAAAACCAAGGTGTCAGCAGGATTAGTTCCTTCTGGGGGCCATGAGGGAGAATCTGTTCCATAAAGCCCTCCTAGCTTCTAGCAGTTGGCTGGCAATCTCTGGTGCTCTTTGGTTTACAGTAGCAGATGATCTCTGTCTTCATCTTCATGTGGCCTTCTCCCTGTGACCATGTCTCTGTGTCCAAATTTCCCTTTTTTATAAGACACCAGGTATGTTGGATTAGGGGCCCGCTCTACTCCAGTATGACCTCACCCTAACTAATTACATCTGCAGTGACTCTATTTCCATAAAAAGTCACATTCCAAGGTATTGGGAGTTAGGATTTCAACATGTGAATTTGGGGGTGGGGGACAAAACTCAACCCATAACAGGCATATTTAGGATGCTTGAGGTATAGGTCATGCCCTGGCACACACACCTTTGCTCCCAGGAAACCAGCAAGTAGGGGAGCTGCCCTGCTGCACACCTCACCTGGCAGCATGTCACTCCCCTCCTCCACAGTCGCCGGTAGCAGATGGCTATAAACAGACACCAGCAAACCAGGACAGTCAAACGCTGGGGGCAAACCAAATGTCAAGGAACAAGGTAGTCACTTTTGAAGAATATCATTTGATTAAACTGCGTCATCCAAAACAGATGGACTTTTCATAGTCCTCTGACAGTCCCTGAGTTGTTACCTTAATTACCAACAGGTGCAGTCATTTCTTGAGCTACCTCACAAGAAGTCAGGTTGCAGAGCTCAAAAACATTGTGACTTGGCTCACAGGGTTATCCAAGATCAAAGTCTGGCAACCTTGGCTACCCATTGGAGTTACCTGGGGGGCTTTAAAAATATTGATGCCTGCTTCCCACACCTTAATTGGTCCAGGGTGCAACCTGGACACTGAGATCTTTTTTAACAGCTCTCAGGTATTTACAGTGTGCAGCTAAGGTTGAGAACCACTGGCTTGGAGCTCTCCCAGAACCCAGCCATCTGCGTAACTGTGATGATGCATATTGATTGCAGATGGCATGGCATGGATTTGTTGGGGGTTGTGTTTTGTTTGTTGCTTCCAAACTAAATACTTCAATATCTCTTCGCTTTAACTCTGTAACATCATGTGCTTTGTTTTCTTTTCTTTAGCCTAACTTCTTTCAGTTGCTAAGGAGCCAGATCTTTGCTGTACTGAGCTACATGTTTGCTTACCAAGGCAGCACCTCAGCTGGAAACTGAGGCCTGCGTAGCACAGTGAATTATACCAAATCTGAACTGAACAGATAACAGACTCGCACGTAGTGCAGTTTATCATAAGGAGCAATAATGTGGACCATCGCCTCTTTTTTCCAAGGATGCAGGTCGAGCTCACTCACTCTATTCAGCAGAACACGCTGGTATGTGGAGTCAATGAATCCCAAACCATCTCTCTCCCCCCTTCTCTTCCTTTCCCTATCACTGTTACCAATTCTTTTTCTATCCTCTCTTTAACTGTCATCCCCTTTCTCCCTCTGTCTTACGTTCTGTCTCATGTTGTCTCTCTCTTTCTCTCCTCTAAATCCTTGAGTTCTTGCCTTCACAGACTGCCACGGTTGGGGTGCAGATTCAACAGCCCAAGTGTTGTGAGAATCAAGATGTGCCACGTGCACACCCCGCAATCTTCTGAGATAGCTCAGATTGCCTCTCACAAAAGATGTGAGAAAAAACGTACAGCTGAGAGAACTACCCTCGGTCTTTCTCTCCTTTTCTCAGATCATGCAGCCTTTTTTCTCACAAAGTCTCTTCGTTCCATTCTTCTGTGTCACCCTCTGTGCTGGTCCCAGAAACTACCTGGGAAGTCAGGCTACACAAATATGCGGAATAATAAGAGTGAATGACCGTAACATGCCTGTTACATGCTGGGTTCCCTTCTAAGCATGGTGACAGATGAGCGTGAAGGCAGAGACAGGAGGTGACTTCAAGCCCAGGCTGTCCAGTCTTAAACGTGGCTTTGTATGGCAAGCGTTTCGGAAGAAGGCAGTGGGAGAGGGAGAAAGGTCACAGACAGAGACAGAGAGGGACAAAGAGAGCAGAGAACCAGCAAGACAGAATCGGACCATAGCAACAACTGAGCCAAGGCAGAAACCCAACAAACACCTCGTGTTGGCTCTCCGAATTGGGTAAAACAATTCCATGTCTGGGTCCTAATTTGGATCAGACACTCCAACTGGATGAAATATAGGTTCAGTTCAGGTGTGATTTGGAGAATATTCTGATGTCTTGCTTCACTGATTTTAGAAAACGCATGTTTGCTTCTGGTTTACCTTGTGTCTTATAAAAAGAGAGAGAAAAAATTCTCTTTTAGTTCTAGGCTCAGTACAGGAAAAAAAAAAAAACAAATAAAAAGTAAAAAAAAAATACGGTATTTAAGTTCTGTTTACTTCAGTCTGCAGCAAACCAAGCCAAAGCATTCTGATGTTCTTTTCAAGTTTTATCATTGGCATTTACCAATTGGAGTCTTCAAAGACCCCTTTAAACCAAGTGCCTAAGCCAGTATTGTCCTTAGAAGTAAGTGGACATAAGAAGGGAGAATAGAATACATTTCTGGGATTAGATCTTCCAAGAGCACCCGTCCCAGGCAAGTGGCTCAACCCTTTTGGGGCAAATGAAACTTGTCAGTGATTATAGCCAGTGGAGATATTGTGATTTTCCAGGCCGATCACAGCATCCCAAGCACATTGGTTTTGTTTCTTTAATCTCTTCGTGCAGTGAGTTGTGACTTTAGAGACCTAAGACCTGTCCTTTGTAGTACATCAGTGAACCTAGGTTAATCAGGATCACACCTGTTTGACTTCCAAGCGATCTGGAATGCTGCCACCTGCTGATTCTATGTTGTAGTCATTGGGCTGTAAAATGGGGACCTAATTTAATTCAATAAAAGGGCTATATCCTTTAATGGATGAATGGATAAACCGTGGTACTTCCAGAAAATGAGACATTTTTTTTTGATGTATATATTTAAGGTGTACAACAGAATGCCAGGCTCCAGGAGTGACCGGACTCCCAAATTATTACGCCATGACTCTATCTAAAATATTTCATATCACCTGGGCATATTATATTATTGCTCAAAATATTTACTGCCCCTCCCTAAGGGAGGATTATACGTGTGTGTGTGTGTGTGTGAGAGAGAGAGAGAGAGAGAGAGAGAAAGAGAGAGAGAGGGAAGGTGCCAGGCTCTTTCCAACAACCAGTTCTTGGAACTAAGAGTGAGAACTCACCCTGCCATTCATGAGGGATCCGCCCCCAGTATCCAAACACCTCCTACCAGGCCCCACCTCCCACCTTGGGGATCACATTTCAACATGAGACTGGGTGGGGCCAAATGAACCACATCCAAACCATAGCACCTGACCAGAGAGAAGGGTTTTCACAATCATCTTATAAGATGCAAAATAGAGATTATTCCCCATCACCCAGCCTCCCATCACCCGACGCTATTGTCACAAATATGCCCAAGGGAGATGGAATGGAGGGACCATATGAGGAGAGCTTGAAAACTTTACCCTCTGTCCTGGGTGGTCTCTGATCCTATGTAGTTCCTATCTTGAATTTTTCTGAACTTTAGTATTTGCCTGTGAATACAGAAGAATGGAACTTAATTAGACATTTTTTTTTCTTGCCAAGCTCAAACATTTCTGAATATATAAACCACTTGGAGGGAGGCATAGATTCTCCCCTTTCCTAACTTTTGTCATTTTTGTTTTCAGATAAATGTGCTTTAAAAAGTAGGAAATACATGCACACTGTGAAAAATCACAGCAAATATTACATTTAAAGTAAGTTCCTCCTAATGCCCTTCCTAGTTCCATGATTCAAAGGACATCCCCATTACTATTAATAGTTTTTTTGTTCATCTTTCCAGAGATAGTCTGCCTATACACAGCATATAAATATTCATTTCTTTTTCTCTGTCTCTGTTTCTCTGTCTCTCTCCATAAATGGCAGCATGCTGGTCTGCCCCCTTATTTTTACTTAATATATTATTAAAATATATTTTAAAGGTCATTCCATATAAGATCTACCTCATTCTTTATTTTTTTTTAATATCTGTGTATTATTATCTTGTATTTACACACACTCTTGCCTTGAGGATTTTGGTCTTGCTGTCCCTCTTCCTGGAATGCAGCTTTTAAACCAGATAGATGCATGGCTTGATTCCCATCTTCATCCAGATCTTTGTTCAAATCTTACTTGATCAGAACAGCCATCCCTAATTGCCCTTGTAAAGTAGCTGCCATCTCCCGTCACCCTATTCACATTTTAAATTTATTTTTCTGTAGCATTTATTATCATTTGACCTATTTATTGTCTCTCCACACTTACTAGAATACAAGTTCCGGGAAGGTGGTGACTTAGTTTTGTTCATTGCATTATTTCCAAAGCCCAGAATAGTATCTGACATACAAAAATCACTTAGTAAATGTTTGTTAATTGAATAAGTTACATAGAGGTACAATGACACATGTGATCAGTAACATATTGCTTGCTATTTAGGGTTATTTTTCCCTATCAAAAAAACCTAGTTTTATAACAAATATCCTTAACATACTAGACCTTTTTTTTTTTTAACATGTAAGCAAATATCTGTAAGATAAATTCCTCATTGTAGAAAGGCTGGATCACAGCATAATTTGATAAATAGCATCAATTTTCACTCAAAGAAGTTGCATCAACCTGAATACTCCCACCAAAATTTAATGTACTATTTTCCCCACATCTTCCCTGAGTATATTATCCAACTTTTAAAATTTTCCAATCTGATATGTTTAAGCAATGTCTTAATTTAATTATAAGTATTTTTCTAATTTTGAGTCAGAGTGGGCATTTTTTTCATTGGCATTTGTTTCTGTGAACAATTTCTTCATGTTATTTGCCTACTTTAAAGTTGTTTTTTATTATTATTGAAATAATACACATAATTGGTTCTGAAGATTCAATTATATTACAAATCTCATGACAAAAAGCAACCTCCCCCGTCCCTTAACTTTTCCAAGCCCTGCTTTAGAGGCAACGTAACTTGCACAACTTTCAGCTATTTCTTCTGACATTTATATGCTTATGTTTATAGATAATATAGTTATACTACTGCTATTTCTTAATTTATAAACAAATTTCTTGTACAGAAAATGAGGATGTATCCCTTTTTCAGCAGCAGGAGTAGCAGCGCCAACACCATTGCCCTCCCCATCCCTTCTGATAAAGGTAGATCTCAAATATAGTTAAATGAACATTTAATGTTTACATTATAATGTCTTGTCCACTGATAGGACATGACCCAATTAGCATATGTAAGTGCACTGCTGAATGAGGGAGTATATTTTGATTATCTTTTCTAAGTTATATATTTAACTTTATGTTTTTCCTGGAGTTGATATTGGCATTCTTTAACATTCATTTAGTTTTCTACGTATAAATTACTTCACACTCTCCACAGAACACTAAAAATCCCTTTAGCACTTTTTCTCACAGTCAAATGAATTAGTTATTCTATTGGTCCCTCTGTTTTCTTGGGGATATCCTATTCATGTCTCTCAAGGCTCTCCATTTTCCCGCTCTAATCTGTTTTGGTTGCCTACTTAATACAGCTGTCATCTAGGGACTGTCCTGCAAATCCATTCTTGATACTACCTTTGCTCTATTCTCTGCTTGGATCCCTTCCTTAGGAACCTTATTTTTCTAGCTTTTGGTTTATTTCTTCATGTTGGTGAAATGCATTCTTCAGCAGCTTTCTGAGAACTTGTGAATTTGGAAAAACAAAACAAAATAAAACAAAACAAAAACCCTAAGCTCCCCCACTCCCGCCAATACTTAATCTATAGTTTAAATAGGGATAGAGTTCTAATCTGGAAATCATTATTTCTCAGAATTTCAAAATCACTGCTGTAGTGTCTTCTAGTTTCTTATGTAACTGTTGGCAAATCCAATACCACAGTGATTTCCAATACTCGTACATTATCTGCTGTTTTCTCTTTTAAAGTATTTAACATTTTTCTCTTCACCCTCTTTCTTTTAAAACTTAATGATGCTACGTCTTGATTTGACATTTAAAGAAATTTTTTTTTGTGCTTAGCATTGGGTTAGAAAAAGCATCTTTTAATCTGAAAAAATGTTTTTCAAACCTGGAAAATTTTCTTGTTTCTTTTTTCTTTGATAATTTCCTTTGCTTTTAATACCTGTTCTATTTTTTGAGGACTCTCTTTAATGAAAATATTGAACCTCTTGGATTGATGCTCAAATTAAACATTTGTATGTGTCTGTGTCTATATCTTTGTCTTTTGGTTCTACTTCCTCTGAGATGTTCTTGATTTTATCTTCCAACTCTTATGCTTATTTAATTTTTTAAAAAGATTGGTTATAATGTTTTAATTTAAAAGAGCTCTTTCATAAACTCTGAAAATTCCTTTACTTATGGTATCCTGTTTCATGGGTGTTTCATGAATTATGATATAATATAATATTAGCTATAATGATAGCTAATATTAATTGAGCAAGAGAGTATTTTAAGAGCACTACAAAATTAGCTCTTTGAATCTCCAGAACCACATAAATTGAGGTAAGGGATTAGTTCTCCAAAAGAAAAGAAAGGCATTTGGTAATAGAAGAAAAAGAAATGGGTGTGGGACAGCCTAAAACGACAGGTGCCCACCACAGAATGATTCAAAGTCTCATGCGTCTACCAGGATCCAGGCACTGTTGTTAGGCACAGGGTCTGGGAACAGAGAGAGGGGAATGAGGCACCATCCCTGCTGTGTTCAATTTTTTTTAATATAGTTGGAAGCTAATGTCATTTGCCACTTGTCAGCCCCTGATGAATTCCTCCCCCAGTGCCTCAAAGCAGCCAGAAGCTGTGCAGGAGAGGCAGGCTGGAGCAGGAGGAGGGAAGTGAGGGGGACCTGGGAGTTGCATCTTCCTCATGAACAACTCTGATGGGAAAATTGTCAGCTGTACTCCCACTCCCTCTGAAAGTCAGTGTGATGCTGCATCCATCTTAATCACCATCAGAGAGAGCAAGCATTTTAATAAGCCGTATTATTCATGAAAATTTTGTTCTTCTTTCCCACTTCCTTCCAAAATAAGATAGACATGAACTTGCAGTGAACTCCTCATTTGTCTCCTTCTTGACTCTTCTTCATGTTCAAACTCACTGCATTCTTGCCATGGCCCCCGTTCTCTGGACATCCTTGGGGAAGAGGTGAGGAGCAGCTTGTCCAGCTGAGGGTTGCGACGGTGTGGCTGGAGGTGTCCTGAGTCCCTAGAGAGTAGGGGTCACTGGACCTCCACTGGGAACTGAGAGATGAAGGAGGTGGCATTCCTTGAGTGGTGGAACTTAAAGCTCACTCACCCAACTATTTGCTTATTTAACAAGCATTATTGGTCCCTAAATGTGTACTTTGCTGAAAATACAAACAGTGAATCAGATATACTTTCTAACCCCGGAGGAACTAACTACTGATTTACTCAACAAATATTTTTGACAGACCCCAGATAAGGTAATTAGAATACATACAGTCCCTTTAATTTATTGCATCATTATTTGACACCATATATGTTCAATATTGATCAATTACTGAGCACCCACATGTTTCAGACATTGGGCTAGACACTGGGTTTATAGAGGCATATTACAGAGCCCAAGCCCTTGTGCTGCTCAAAGTGTAGAACAGTAGGAAGTTAGGAAAATAAATCTATAAAGTGCATTATATATTCATATAATAAGTGCTGTGGATAACAGACTCATCTCTCAATTTCTCCATATGGTTCAGGTATGTTGACTCTATTCTAGGCATGTGAACAAGGGCTGGTCAATCAGAGCACTGCATCTTCCTGGACACAGTGGTCATTTCAGCGTTGGGCACAGGACTCAGTCAGGGCTAATAACGTAACCCAGAAGCTTTGCTGGGACTATTTGGTAATAGGCACTCTATATATGCTAGGGCTGCTTGGTATGTATGGGCATCCTGCCACCACATGGAGAGTGCCTGCCTGAGAATAAAACCAGCACAAAGTAAAACGGAGCCAAGAGAGGGGAAGACACCAAGTTTTTACGATGTTATATGAGTGGTCTGGAACCAGTCATACCTGAAGTAGCCATATCAGAACAATCCCTGAACTGTTCAGGTATACTGTTCAGGTATGAGGGTAATTAAATACTTCCCTTGACCTAAGTCAGTTTGAGTTCTTCCCCTAAGTAATATAAGACCCAAGACATTATCCTAGATCTGCAGGCTTTGCAGAGTCAGGGAGGGACCCCATGTCAGATGTCTCCAATTCCCATCATGGGGATTTTTTTTCATACAGAAAGGATCAAAACCTGTGGGTATCATACAGTCAGGTATCCTAGCTTTGCTCTCTACTCAGTATGGCCCGGCAGTCCAGGTTAACAAAAAAAAGGTAGTTTGCCATTGTTTTTTGTGGTTGAGTAGTACTGCATGGTATACATATACCACATTTTCTTAATCCACTCATGGATTGATGGACACTTGCGTTGTTTCCACATCTTTGCAATTGTGAATTATGCTGCTATAAACATTCAAGGAACCGGAGCCCATTCTTCTAAGTGAAGTATCTCAAGAATGGAAAAACAAGCACCACATGTACTCACCATCAAATTGATACTAATTGATCCACACTTATGCACACATATGGAAGTAACATTCATCGGGTGCCGGGCAGGTGGAGGGGGGGAGGCGGGGATGAGTAAATTCACACCTAAGGGGTGCAGTGTGCACTATCTGGGGGATGGGCACACTTCTAGCTCTGACTTGGGCAGAACAAAGGCAATACATGTAACCTAATTGTCTCTACTCCCATAATACTCTGAAATAAAAAAATAAATAAAATTAAATTTTTGAAAAAAGATATATTGGGACAATTCTCCTCGCTTTCCCCTCCCTGCAAGTTAATGAGAGATTAAGAACAAATAGGATGTTTGAAATATAAATGAATGATTGGCGTTAGGCAACACAATGAAAAAGAACTGGTGGGTTACTAGTATTTGGGCAGCTCATCCCTGAGTGCTTGGTTGCTCTGAATACTCAGATTGCCCCATGAAAGGATCAGCCCATAGCTTTCTTTCCTGGGAAGCCTGAGCAACAGCACGCTGCCCATAAGGCTGCTAGTGTTGTCCATGCTGGAAGAAGAGATCTTTACTCTTTGACCATCCAAGGCAAGGTCCAATTTTTGGGGACTCACCCTATTCTCCACCACTGGTATATAATGTGCCCTCGCTGTGTGGTAAAATGCTTTAACCCCTTCCCTCTCCCCTGCCTCCTGGGAGGATGGAGGTGGCATTAAAGCTTTCTTCTGATTAACTTTCCCTTTTGGAATCTGCCTTTTTCATATAAGGACCCTATCATTTACGCAATAAGAAATATTCTTTCAGCTCTACCCCTAGAAACAGACATTTAGTTTTTAATCAGCCTAAAACAAATCAAGCTGCTTGCTCACAGGCACTGTCCTGTTTTCAATTTTCTGCAACTTTAATTTCTCCTGGGCTTTATGAAAAAACCACCTCTGGTTATAGAGGTACAGACGGAAATGGCCTCAGATACATTAGGGGGGTGAGTGGGGTGACTGGGGATTCCCCACCTGGCTATAAATTTACAGGCTTCTGAGCATGTAGTCATATATTAATAAATGTATTGACATCATCTTCACATTTTCTAAGGGCTCTGCCAGAGAATTAGTCAGGCTCCAGGAGTGACTAGACTCCCAAATTATTATGCCACAACTCTACCTAAAATATCACCTGGGCATATCATATTATTGCTCAAAATATTTACTGCCTCTCCTTAAATGAGGATTATACATTTGCGCCCATCGATACCAGGTTTGGCCAATACGACTTGCTTATGCCAATGAAATGTGGACTAAAATATTGTGGAAATTATAAGCAGAAGTTCTAAGAGTCACTGTGTGGTATTCTACCTCCTTTCTTTGTTCTAGGCAACACAATCATTGATGTCCCAGACAGACTTCTTCCATCAGCCTGGGTACCTGTTTTGATTGCTGTAACTTTTGAAATCAGGAAATATGAGTCCTCCAACTTTGTTCTTTTTTTTAAATAAGATTGTTTTGCCTATTCAGGGCCTCTTATATTTCCATATAAACTTTAGGATCAGCTTGTCAGCTGCTGCAAAAATGGGAGCTAGGATTTTGATAGGCATTGGGTTGAATCTTCAGATCAATTTGGGGAGTATTGCTATTTTAGCAATATTAAGTCTTCTTATCCATGAACACAGGGTATCTTTCCATTTATTTAGGTCATCTTTATTTGTTTTCAATGATGTATGATAGTTTTTAGCATGCAAGTCTTATATGAGAGCTGTCCAGAAAGTATCCAGCCATGTAATATGAAAAATTTTATTAACAAGGGCTGGATAATTTCCAGACAGTCCTCAGTACTTCTTTTGTTAAACTTCTTAAGTATTTTATTACTTTTGATGCTATTGCTAATGGAATTGTTTCCTTTCTGGATTGCTCATTGCTAGTTTATAGAAAAAGAACAATTTTTTGCACATTGATCTCGTATCCTGTTACTTTGCTGAAATAATTTATTAGCTTTAGTAATTTTTTTAAAAAAATTATTTCTTTAGGATTTTCTGTATATAAGATCATATCATCTACAAATAGATGCCAGTTTTGCTGCTTTCTTTTCAATCTGGATGCCCTTTATTTCTTTCTCTTGCCTAGTTGCCCTGGTTAAAAACTCTAGTACAGTGTTGAATAGAAATGACAGCAGTGGGCATCCTTGTCTTGATCCTGATCTTTGGGAAAAGTGTTCAATCTTTTATCATTAAGCATGTTGTTAGCCATGGGTTTTACATAAGATGTCCTTGATCAGGTTGTGGATGTTCCCTTATATTCCTAGTTTATTGAAAGTTTTTTTTAATCATGAAAGAATGTTGAATTTCTCAAATGCTTTTCCTGCATCCATTGGAATAATCATGGGCTTTTTGTCCTCAATTCTATTGTATGGTATATTACATTGATTGATTTTTATATATCTAACCAACCTTATATTCCTTGTATAATTCATGGTGTATAATTCTCTTTATATTTTTCTGAATATGTTTTTCTAGTATTTTGTTGAAGATTTTGCATCTATATCCATAAGAGATATTGGTTTGTACTTTTCATTTTTTGTTATGTCTTTGTCCAATTTTGGTATCAGGATAACACTAGAATGAGTTACAAAGTATTCTCTTGCTTTCTTCTTCTTCCTCCTCCTCCTCCTCCTCCTCTCTCCTCTTCCTCCTCTCCTTCTTTATCTTCTTCTTCCTCAGTCCTTTGTGAAGATTTATTGTTATTTATTTTTATAGCATTTTGTAGAATTCACCAGTGAAACCATCTGGGTCTGAGACTTGTTTTGTGTGATTTTTTTTTTTTTGATTACTAATTAAATTTCTTTTTGAGTCAGTGTCAGGAATTTATGTCTTTCTAGAAACTTGCCAATTTAATCTAGGTTTTCTAATTTGTTGGCATACAATTGTTCATAATGTTCCCTTATGATTCTTTTAATTTCTATAAGAAATTAATATCTAATGGACATTAAATGTAAGTCTAATCAGAAGTAATGTCCTCACTTTCATTCTTAATTATAGTTATTTGAGTCTTCTCTCTTTTTTACAACTCTGCCTTAGCGCTCACTTCCTGCTTGTGCAGAGCACCAAGATCAGCCTGCAATGAAAATTTAGGGTCTTCTCAGCTCCACCCTGAGCATGTGCATATCCCTGGGCATGAACAGTCTTGCACATGTGTGCCTTCAAGATTCTCAGGAATGTGTCAGAGATTTTCAAAACTCTCCATGGACATCTCATTCTTTGCCTTCTCCTTTTAAGTTTTTTTGGTCAGCTTTTTGTTTGCACAAATTTCTATTGCTGCCTCAGGCGGTTGCTATGTTCAACAATTACTGCTTATTGTTTTTGACAAATGCCTCCAGGGAAAAGATTGTTCACACAGAGAAAGCTCTGAGTCAGGTCAAATAACTACAAGCCTTCTGAGTGAATGTTTCCAGGGAACCGTCAGATCAATAATGACAATACCTGAGAATCGTGATTTTGGAGCACTCCACACTCATTCTGTCCCTTCTGATGACTGCAAGGCTCCTGGTTTTCACCATGTTTGCAGGCTGGTAGTTTTCTAGGCTACCGCAGAGCTAGGGGGCAGGGGACATGAGAAATGGGCAAACTAGCATGCCACAGATCTCTCTATTCCTAACATTAGTTAGCTGTTTTTCTTGAATAAATACTCCTTGAATTTTTATAACCATTTAGTTAATTTCCAGAGTTTTGAAAAGGTTGATTTTGACAATATTTTACAATTTTATTGTTTTCATTGCTTATATGAAAGAGCTGATTTTTTTGGAGTCTTTACTATGCCATTTCCCCTGATGTCCCTCTAATGGACATTAAATCAAAGTCTAAAGCTTTACTCTTGTAATCATTCTAAAGAATATTACTCCCATTAAATGGAAGTTTCCACAAGGGCAGTGATTTAATTTGTCTTGTTTAGTATCATATCCCTCTGCCCAGTCCCATGCCTGCTGTGTAGCAAGCACTCAGCACATATTTGATGAGTCAAGGAGTGGATGAATGAATGAAGTCTCTCTACAACCAACCAAGAGTTAAACCCAATGAAAATTAAAACTAATCAGTTGTCTTACTCAGGTGAGGTCCTACTGCTTTATCTTCTCTATTCTAAGATGCCATGCATTGTAAGATCAATTCAAAATTTGAAGAGGGGAAAACCGACATTTTAAATGTCTAAGTCAATTGTATGTCACATTTGAGAAACGTTTTAAAAATGTGAAAACGGTGTGTGTTTTAAATTTGAAAATGTGGCAGTACTCCCTATTTTATATAAAAGGAGACTTAGATCTATCTGTAGCAATCTTCCCAAGATCACAGAATACCAACATGCAGCACAGCGAGATGTTAACCAAGGTTCGATTCCAAAACTTGTATCCTTCACCGTGACGCTATGGGGAAAGCAGTAGGTTGGTGGCCAGAAACACAAGGTTTTTGTGTTTTGTTTTGTTTTTTTGTCTTTTTCATTTTCTTTTCTGTTTTTAATTTTTTTTTTATTTCAGAATATTACAGGGGTACAAATGTTTAGGTTACATATATTGCCTTTGCACCGCCTGAGTCAGAGCTACAAGCGTGCCCCTCTGGGCATCTACCTGAAGGAAACATAAGGGTTTGAGTCAGAAAAATTCTGAGTTCAAATTCTGGACCCATACATATGAGCTATTGCCTTGGACGGTGTATGCAACCTCCCCAGACCTCAGTCTGTTAATCTGGATAATGGGAATAATATTAGTACCTACCTCCTGGGATGGCAGTGCAGAGTAGATGAGATTATGTGTGTGAGATGTCTGCATATGAAAAACACTAAATACATATCACATGCTAGTAACACGTTAAAGTTAACAACACATCAGAGTGATTAACAGGCAGGGAACGAAAAAGAGGTAAGAACAAATGTGGACCTGTTCCTGCCCCTCTACCAATCACTTTCTATCGTAATAGTCCATTCATGAAAGGAACATTTAGATGTTGTTCTCTTAAGGAAATAATTCCATTATAAAAACCTGGCCTGGGAGTCTTGAAATTCAAGTTCTAATTTTGTTCTCTCCCCGTGGCTGTGGTCATCTTGGATAAAGAAACCTCTCCTCCGCACACCTCGGTTTAGTCACCTGTGAGATGGGGCGGGGTAGGTTGGATCCAATGAGTAATCTCTATAGGTTTTCATCCCAGTAATCACGGGTAAGCTGTGAATAAAGGATGCTCTGTTTGGGAATATTTGAGGGAATGAGAAACCGGAGAACATTTGGCACATTCATTGGAAAAGCAACGTTCACAGGCTAAATTATTTACCAGCAGATTCCTCCCCGGCTGGTAATGATTCCAAGGGCGGTAGCCATCTCTGCTCCTCCATCCACATCCCATTTATAAAATGACATCTGCTTAGTCTGTGGCTTGACTGTCTCCTCTCTGTCCCCTTCTTCCTGCCCCTCTGTCAAGGTGGCTGCCACTATTCTGCCGGGTTATCTTTACCCTGTCAGTCATGGTAATGAGCTTGCATTGACTGTGCTGGTTGTTTTGGGGAGCAGGGAAATTGCCAGGGTTCCAGTGTGTGAGGGAGTCGGGGACTGCAGCCTGCATCACGTCACACACACGTGGCCTCAGCAAGATGGAAGGAGGGGGAGTAGGTGGGGCAGTAGCATCTGCTTTTCACCTGCCCACAGGGGTATGTGTGTATGTGCATGTGTGTGCACTCACCTTCATTTAGGCATATATATGTCATTGCATTCATTTGGCTCTGTTTGCATGCTTTTATTTGCATACTGCATACCTGTATGTTTGGATGTGGTGTGAATCTTTATTTGTTACTGGGGACATCCCTGTGTCAACATGGTTTGATGTGTAGTGATTCAGAGCACAGGCTCTGGAGATAGACTGTCTTAGTTTATATCTTAATTCTGCCACTGATTACCCGTGTGGCCTGGGGAAATGTATTTAATCTGTTTATGTCTCACTTCTCACACCTGCAAAATGGAACAGTTATAACACCTGTACCACCAAGATGTGCGGGTTAATGCTACTGTACATGAAAAGAGTTAGCACAGTGCAGTGCCTGGTACAACGTAAAAGCCCAAGAAGTGCTGTGTGCAATTACAACCACCCCTGCATCACTACTTGTCCCCTTTCTTTGTTTTATTTTCTTTTTTGCACTTATCAACAACTCACATATTTTACTTATTTATCATTTTCTCCCCATCACCACTCCAGCCAAAATGTATACTTCATGAGTATTCATTTTATTATCAGTTTTGTTAACTGCTGTATCCTCAATACCTAGAACAGGGCTCAGCATACAGTATGTGCTTAATAAATAATTGTTACAGTAGACTCTGATCATTTGTGTATGTATGGGTTTGTGTGTATCTATATGTGTGTCTGTACGTGTACCTGAGAGACCGTAACCGATGTGAGTGTGTCTGTGTGTCTGTATATTTGTGAATATGTGTCTCTGTGTGTGTGTGGCGGGGGGAAGGATGCAGCCAATATTTTCAAGATAGTGAATGGCAAGAGAGTCCCAGGCAGCTTGCAATGTTCAGGCACCAGCAAGGCACATCCATTAAAGTCACAGCCTGTGGGTTGCACTGACGTCAGTAGACCCGTGAAATACGGGCAGCTTGCCAAGCAGGTCAGGGAACGCCCACTGTCCTTGGGGCATTCCTCCTCCTCCTGCACTCATTTTATTTCTGCCTGCTCTATCCATCCATCACAGCAACTCTGCTCCCTGAAGAAATGAGTTTGACCCCCACGGTCACATCTCACTCCAGGAATTCCTCAAGTCCTTCAGATATGAGGTGGAAGCTGGGGCTCAGTGGAGGAAGCTTGCTAGGTGGTAGCAGGGAAATGGGGGGTTTCTTTGAGGATGACTTGTCAGTATGGTCATGGCGTTTCTTTCACAGCAATGAAGATGATGATGATCATGATGATGGTGGTGGCAGACACAGAGGTAGAGGTGTGTTGTCCAGATCTTTCTTCAAAGCAGGACTTGCTGCACAGTTGTGGGAGTATGACCAGTACTCGGCCTGCGGCTCTTTGTTCAGGGCAGAGAGACACCTGGCCGGAGGTCACGCCCTTCCCAGGGTATCCTGTGATTGAGTGAGGTGGGAGACAGAAGCCTGGCCATTTTGGCCTGATGCTGGTCAATCTGATGGGGTCAGAGCTTATTGCCAAGTTGGCTGAGCTTTGCTGGACCCACATCATGTCTCCAAGTCTCTGTTCCTCCTCTTTCTTGCACTGGTGATCACTGCCAAACATTCTACCTCCATCTCCTTCCTTCAATTCCTTCCTTCCACCACAATTATTTATTAATGCCCAGGTGTTAATGCCCAAACTCCATCTCAGCATCTGCTTCCCGGAAACCCATCCTGTGACCAGATGAGCTTATTATGAGTTCTTGTGTGTTTTTCTCCATGCTGAGCACGTCATGTACACTACCTCATTTAATTCACACAACAGCCTCACGGATGGGTACTGTTGTCACTCTTGTTCTATGGACGAGGCTCAGAAGTGATAACAACTTGCCCAAAGTCACACAGTTGGTAAGTGGAGATTCCCTCTGTAAAGCTGGGTAAGAGACACAATTTGGGCAAGAACACTAGTTTATTCTTTGTTGTTATTTGTTTGTAGATAGGTCATATTCTATCCCAGACTATTCCCAAGTCTGTACAATAAGGAACTATGTTTTATGGAGAATCACCTGATGCAGTATTACTCCTTCAAGCTCAGGAATACTTCGTATCAGTTAGGATATGAACTTCCTCATGTTGCTGGGAAAGAAACTTTGCTTAGAGTCAGGTAACTATACGAATAAGCCAGTGAATTTGAGAAAGGCAACAGTTTATTTTTTCCTGGGCAGCGTGACATCATAGAAAAATATCTGGGCCTGAAACCCCATCTTGCTGTTTATAAGCTGTGTGACTTTGGGTAAGATATCTTTTTCCTCCATGCCTCAATAAGATGGGGTAATATCATGTATCACATAAGTGGTTGTGAGGGTTAACTAAGATGATATATGCATAATATCTGGCACAAAGTAATAATGATCATGGTAATGACAGTGAACCTGTACTGAGACCCTGGAGTGTGCCAGGCTCTCTGTCAAGCACCTTTGCATGAAATCCCACTTTGCATCCTCAAAACAATGCCTTGGGATAGTCGCTATGATCGTCCCTATCTTGCAGATGAGAAAACGCAGGCTCAGAGCCGGGAGGCTGTAGCAGTGATTCTCAACCTTGGCTCCTGTGGTGACTTAGCGAGCTCTATCACACCAAAAAAATCACAACTTCCCATGGTGATCAGTCCTAATGTGCAGCTGGGACCGAGAATCATGAAGCATTAGAGATGATCTTGTTTGGAGGGCCGCGAACTTCAGGCTCATCGTCTTTGACAGATGCCGAGGATCCATCCCTAATGCTACTGCCTCAGAATCTACGGACATGAGGAGGGGCATCTGGAGGTCAGCAAGTGCCCCAGACACAGAATAAATGTTTGCTGACTGAACAGTTGTTGAATGACCTCCACCTTAACCTCTTAAGAGAAATATCATCGTGGTTAAATGCACAGATTCTGGAGTCAGACCTCCGGCGTTCAAATCCCAGCTCTGCCACATAGTAGCGTTGTCACTTTGGACAAGTTTACATAGCACTCGCTGCCTCCGTTTTCTCATCTGTATCATGGAAATTCTAATTAAACCTACCTTGTAGGGTTGTAAAGATGAAGTGGTGTTAATTCACTTAGTAGAGTTGACAGAATCAGCAAAGAAAAAATACAGGAACATACTTACACTAAAAAATTATTTGTTGTATACCTGAAATTCAGATTTAACTGGGTGCTCTGTATTTTTATTTGCTAAATTTGGCAAACCCACCACTTAAAGTGCTAAGATGAGTGCCCAGGAAGTGCTAGTAAGTGTTTCCTATCACTGTTATTATTATTTGAGTTTTATTATTGAGCCCACTCCATTCCCAGCCTCTCTGTCAAAGAGTCCTTCAGAACCTTATTAATTTGGCTTCCAATAATTTTAATGCATGCCCATTCAAACATGGGGTAGTTTAGAGCTTTTTATTACTAACCAAACACTCCCTCAAAAATAAAATAAATTTATGTGAAAAACAAGATCATAGTGGCAACACTTAAAATGGTTAACTGAACAACATGTTTAGATGATTCTTCACATTTGAGAAGCTCTCATTTCCATACAATTAGAATAATTATAATTTTTTTTGTATTTAAAAGGTCTACTCAGCAACACCTTCTCAAGCCAGTTCAGGTTAATAGTATCAGCTGCAGAAAATAAACTCTTATTAAGATGTTCTTTAATTTCAAAATGGTGTCAGAAAATTAGTGTTTAAATCCTGGACCTACTACTATTTAGCTGTGTGTCTTTGGGTCAAGGCATTCCTTGTTTCACGAACTTTGTTTCCTAATTTTGACAACAGGGCCACCCTATCATATGATTTTTTCCAAGGGCCATTGACTTTACTTCCCATTTCCCACCGAGGTTTGTGTCTGAGCAGAAAAGGCAACTTCCAGAGCAGGTTAAGGTGATGTGTATTTGCAAACACAAGTCACATCAGTTGTTACCAGGCCAGGAGGAATAAAAACCTGTGGTTACAGAGCCCTGGAACATACGTTATAAACCCACAGGTCTCAGTTTGGGCTGCACTTTGGAATCAGCCGGAGAACTTTAAATTAGATGCCTATGCCACGGATCCACCCTCAGAAATGCTGATCCAATTGGTCTGTGGAGGGGTCAGGCTTATTTAAGCAGCTCGGTGTTGCTAATATGCAGCTGGGCTTGAGAACCACTGGCCCAGCCAGCCTCTGTGAGCTCAGTTTTTGTCATTGTTTCATATTCTTCTCAAACTCCTCCTGAGTCCCCCAACATGGGGCTCACAGGATCACAGGTCACACTGCTCATGATGACTTGATTTTCATTCTCATGTGGCTCTGATTGTTATGATGCAATTAGCAGGAGGACAGAGCCCCATAACTCCACAACATGGCGGCCGCAGTGTAGTCTTGGCTGCATCCGCCACTTCCCTTGCTTGAACAATGTGCTTCTGGCTCACCTTGCTTCTGGGGTCCCAAGAAAGTGAACTTCCTGCAGCTTCCCCACACTGCGACTTCATCTAACTGTCCAGGATATGTTCTTCTCAACCCACCAATTTAGCACATTGCATTTCTTTGATTATTGTAAAATATTTTGAACATGCAGAATATAGATTCATTTAATAAACTCACAAGCAGCCACACCCCTTCTCCCAGACTGAACATATGTTCACGTTTTGTTCAGAACTTCCTTTGTGGTTTTCCTAATTTCACAACACTCATGTTCTCCCAGGCATTGACCACTACTCTGAAATTAGCAAGCACCCCTCTTAACCATGATGTTATATCCTTTCAATATATTCAAATAAATGACACAGAATACAATTTTGTATGTTTTTAAAACATAAATTAATGGAATCACACAACCAGGACAATGATAATACTTCCCTCTTTTCATTGTGAGGATTAAATGGTAAATGTCCATAAAGTACCTGACACAGAGTAAGAGCTTAATAAACAGTACCCTTGGGCACATCTTCCTTTACTTGGTTTTTTTCTATCCAATTTGCCTGAATTGAGACCCTGGCATGACTGGGTACCACAGAGTAAACTATGCATGGTGCCTGGCATTCAATAAGCACTCAACACATGGTAGTTGCAGAAAGTATGATCCCTGCGTGGTTGTGCCATTGTTGCTGGACCTTTTATTTAGATGTTCACCCTGGTACTATAGTTGGCTTAATTCTTTGGGTTTAAATTTTGTTGATTGAAAGTCCTCATTGTACTGGTTTGACAAATGATTTTCGAGGTTATTAATATCTTTGAGAAAGGACAGGAGTGTACACACATATTAACTCAGATTTTTACAACCTGTATTCTTGCTATTCAAAGGGTGGTCTAGGACTCTGGAGGATTGGTATTATCTGTGAACTTGTTACAAATGCAGAATCTCAGCACCCCTGGATCTACTGAATTAGAATCTGTGCTTTAACAAGATCCTCAGGCGATTTGTATGCACAAAAAAGTTTGAAATGTATTTGCTAAATATATACACTATATATGAAAATACATTTTCATTCTTTTTTAGATAGACGTGTCTTCTATTTTCACATATTGATTCTGTTTATGCCGTAGGCACTGCAGGAAAGTGAGTCGACCAAAGTCTCAATGTTACATAAAGCACTAACCATTGAATAATCTGCAAGATCTTTTTAAAATGACACGAGACACTTAAATAAGATACTGGATATTTTTTCAACGGGTGAGTAACTGATGACAGTTTTAAACATTTTTCACATAGCCCTTGAGTAATACATAATTCTCTGGACCCCCTGCATGACAAAATCACCAGTATTACACCATGTGATGATAGCTCCAAAGTAGGGGCTCTATGCATTTCAATTCGAGGTAATTTTGAAGGCTTCTGCAGCACTATTTTCTATGAGCTGAAAATTTCCTTGGGGGAAACTTCCTGAACTATGGAATCATTCCATTCTTGTCTCAATTTTTTCCAGAGGTTCAAGTCCACAGGTCATCCATGAGGGCCCATAGACCTAGGAGTCATTCCTGATTCCTAGTTCCTACAATCACAACATGCTGCTCCAAATAGTTCTGCAATCCTTAAAATGCAAATATTAGGAGCATACTCTCTGCAGGAGGGCTAAGTGGGATAAGGCATGTTAAATGCCTAGCATGGTGCCTGGCACATAGCTCGTGTTCAATACGTGTTAGAACATGCTGCATACAACACAGACACATCAATACCCTCCTTACATCTCACGTCCTCCCTGCCAGAGGCAGTGCCATGCAGTGTTGAGGAGCACCAGCTTTCCTGTACTTGAAGCCTGGTTCAGTCCCTTCCTAGGAATGTGACCTTTGGGGACATTTCTTAGCCTTTCTCAGACGCAGTCTCCAAGAGATGATGCTAGGACCTTCCCCAGTTTGTTTTGAAGGTTTGGCAAATGCATACATATATTGAGCACAATATACGTATATGGTAAGTACTGAATAATTGCTAGCTACTATTATCATTGTTGTCATCACACCATCATCATCTTTTTTGGAGCAGAGTTATGGTGTCCCAGGGTCCTAGGGTGTGTGGACTTAGCTTCCCTTGGCGCTCCTCAGTGGAAATGCAAGGTCTTGTATGTTACTATCCACTTTCCCCCTTTGCTGTTCCTTACCCCTAATTGTTCATTTTCTCATTCTTACTGCCTACACAAGGACCGGACACCTAACCTTGATGTTACCAGCAGCATGCTCAAACAAACCTGATCCAAACACAGAACCAAACACAAATACTTTTATTATAAATGTCAGTTACATTATTCAAAACGTGATTAATGTCCAGGAAAGCCACCCATTCAAAAAAAGAGCACAATTCTTTAGACATAGGGAATGAAGCTTCTTCCAGAGGTTGATCCAAGAATAAATGAAATAGGAAAAAATCTTTCAAAAGTCTCTTATCATTATATTGTCTATTTAATAAAAATATTCCCTGGTGTTCATTATAATTGGGTATTATCTGTTTAATATTGTCTATATGGTATATTGTCTGTTGAATAAAAATACTGAATGGTGTTAATTATATTTGGGTGAAAAGAACCATCTTGCATATTCATTGAAAGACATAAACCACCCAAATTTTGCAAGTTGAGTGAATTCTGAATGGGAAAATATCTCTTGTTGCTTGTTCTAAATTTGCTTCTCTTTATTTTCGCAGGGTGTCTCTTGTCTATGATTCAACCTCTTCGGGAAAGAGACAATTGCTATTCCTTTCTCCTTGGAGCATGTGAACACAAGAGACTAGCTCTCCTCCCTCCCCAGATTCTAGTTTATTTCATATTTTCATTAAGAACCTAGTGGTCGCAAGTCTTTTGGAAGAAGCGTGGGCTAGTCCTAAAAGGCAGAGTAAACCTGTTAGTGTGGTGCTAAGCCAATGGCAATAAAGATAGCAGATACATTTGGAGAGATGTTCTCAAACTGGACAGATTATCAAAAACGTGTTGGGTTTTTTTTGTTTGTTTGTTTTCTAGTATAATTTCTCAGCCCCATGCTTTAGATCAGTGGTCCTCAAACTCATGTGTACATCTGAAATCATGTGGAAGGTTTGTTAAAAACAGACTGCTGGGCTCTGTCCCCAGATTTTCTGATACAGAAGGTTGGGGGTCCTGAGAATGTACATGTATAACAAGTTTCCAAGACATGCTGATGTTGCTGGTCTTTGGACCACGCTTTGACTACTTTTGCCCTAGAGATCCTGAGTCAGAATCTTCTGAAACTCGAGAATGTCTATAATGCATGCTAAGGAACCGTACACCCCAAAATTTAAAACCACCAATGCAGTGCAACGCATGCTTATCCTGAGGCTTGGCGTACCACCTCATATGAATCCTTGGCTTCTGTTGTCTCTTGATGCCCATCTGTAACTTGTATGGGGGTGTTCTGTGTTACCAGACTCAGGCAAATTGGTAACCAGGGCACAGTGAACCTGCTTTACAGAGGGAAAGTGACACTGGGTGTCAACGGCACCTGCTCTAAAAATCAGTGACCAATAAGCTTCAGATCTTACAAAACTCCTGAGATGTGTAAAGACTTTTAGTGTCTTTTAACATATGAAGACCTGAGTCTCAGAGAGGCAAAAGTAAGATGGGAAATTGGGGTTTAAACTCATGTTGGATGGAATCCCAAACTTACATACTTTCCCCAACCACCATGCTGCCAGCCTTCAGCACAGAACTTTATTAAAATGCAAATGGTGACAGTATTAATGGGCCATTTCTCCCCAGTACTAATTATTGGAATTTTGTTGACTTATTCTTCTTCAGACCAGGACCTAAAATATATATATTTCTTAAGGGAGTGGATGAGTCTACAGAATAAAGGGAAAAATAAGAGCCACAGAGAATCTGAAATTGGATATTTTCCAGTTGAAGTCCAGTGGATGGGAATTACATTTCTCAGCTCAATCAAGAAATTCTTTACCTCCAGGAGTACAGAACTATTAAAGTTCCAGGCTTCTGGCCTCTGAGGAGGAATTCCAAAAATTCCATCTGCAATCTGCTTAGCTCAGTATTGTTTGCAACGCATTTAGGTATTTTGCTGTTTTCCTCTCTGACAGGTCCTTCTCACACTATTTGGTCCTGACACTACCCTGTCTTCTAGGCCTGCCAACCATATCATGTTCATCTTCCTACGGCTGTGCTGAAAACAGCAAAGACAGCGGGTATTGCAGCTGCTGTTGACCTCTGGAACTCATAACCCCCAACAGTCTTATGTGGGTCAGACATAAGGTGGGAATGTTCCCCACCCTTCTCCAACCTGGGGCCTTCCACTGCCTGGTTAAGGCATTTAGAATTATGTGGAATGTATTGATGTTCTGAAAAAAGAGAAATTCTTTTATGGTCTTTGGGTTTTGAGTCATGCAAAGAAAAGGGAAGGAGAGGGGAGGAGAGAGAGAAATGTATTGAGCATTTGCTTATGCCAGCGACATCCTCATGGATTATTTCATGTAATCCCCATAGTTTGGTAACAGATTAGGTAGCTGATCCAAAAAAAAAAAAAAGAGAGTGAATTTTTAAGGTTCAAAAACCCATGCTTAAGGGAAGGATTTGAACTCAGGTGTCTGATTTCAAACCCAGATGGCAAATATATCACTTTCGGCCCCCAAGTAGACATGACTACTCCATCAGGCCTTTTATTTATTTATTTTATTGATTTCAGAATCCTTCTCACCTCAGTGTCCCGGACAGTCACTACTGATCAAGTAGAGAGTAGTGAGGGCCAATTGGTATCCTTCGCACTTGCCAAAGATTTGCTGGCCAAAGGAAGATCCTCCCTTTTCAAGGAAGGCCATACCCATCACAGAGGTATACTGTTACTTTCCAGAACAATCTTAAGGACAACAAAGCAGCCCCTACATTTCCCACTGGGATCATGCTTATATGGTAACAAGGAGGTGCTTCATAGAGCTGCCCTCCCATCTCCCTACAGCAACCACTGATAACATGTTCATGCATTTATTTTCAGTCTTTGCTCACTCCAGGAATTTTGCTGTTGACTTGAACTTCATTGTGATCATACTGCAGCTGCATTTCAAGTCCTGCTTTTTAAAAAAAAAATTAATGTCAAAACAAAAGCATCAAACAAACTCCCATATCATAAGAAATTCCATTTGCTAATTTTTATTTCTCTCCCAGATATCTGAAATCAAAGAAATCAGCCCATGTATTCCCTTCTCCCACTATTCTGCACTCCTGTGGCTTAGGATGATTTTTAAAAGGAGATATAAGAAATTGGCATTGCTACTCCGCTTGGCATGACCAAGGGCTTGGGGTGGAAGGAGAAATGTTTTGGTGTTAGAAGCTGGAGGATCTCTCCTTCAGCCTCACATCCCCCATCCATGCTCACAACTGATACTCATGTCTCCAGCCTCCTCCTTTGATGTCAGCAAAACTATTTTATTTGGGCAGTAGCCAGAAGGACCTTGGCTGACACTCCACCTGCTGTCATCTCTCCCACTTTCTTCCGGCAGTGAATTTAGAAAAACCCTTCACAGGATAGCAGTGTGTTTGCTATCCTACCGCAGTTCCCGGTGTTTGATCTCATATTTATTGCCTGGAGCTCATATTTCAGACTAGAGTAAATTATTTACTGGTATTAGCAACCAAGCCTTGTGTTATTCAAAATATAAACCTGAAATATCAAGCAATCAGACCTCACCAGCTGACACTATTTATGCTTGCAGATATAGAGAGAGATCAAAGGGTGATTCATAATTATCCCAACACAATGATTTTTCCAAGTGATAGAAGGGAGGATGCAGCTTTCTCTGGTGAACAGGAACTTAAGGAAATAAACAGCAACTTGGGCAAGTGTTGACTTCTCCTCCTTGGATTTATCACAGCCTGGAAGGAAGAGAAAAGTGGTGGGTGGGGAAATAGGACCTGGGGCTGACTTGAAAACAGTCCTGGCTTCCTTCCTTTGCACATCTACAGTCCCTGGCTCATGCTTCTGCTATTCACAGTGGTTTGTACTTGTCTTTCTGCCTTCTCTGCCACTCACCAGTCCATGAACTCCTGAAGGGCAGAAAATCAAGTTATACAGAAGAGTATGTTTACATGGAAGCAGCTACCATTTGCTTGCACTGATAGCTTTAATACCATCTGGCTGGAGGTTTGGTTTAACCCTGTTTGGATGGAGAAGAGCATGTGGCTAGTAGCAGATAGGCAATGTGGGTAAGAGACTAAGAGACCAGGCTTTGATCTATGATGGGATGTAGATCTGGATTTGAGTCCTGGCTCTGACATTATTATTTTTGCTGTGTGACCCTGAGAAACGTCTCTGATTCTCAATTTCCTCATCCGTATAATGGGAATTGTTAAGAAAATCGATTGAGAACATTCATATAAAAATTCATTCATATAAAGAATTTAGCATAGTGCCTGCACATCAGTGCTCAGTAGCTGGTAGCCATTATTACTGTTGGCAAAACCTGCAAGTCTTTTATAGGTTCAGGAAGTACTGTTGGTAGAAGTTACTTTGGACCTCATGTTCCCTGGAACAGCTGGGTTCTATGTAAGATTAAGTCCTACTTACTCTGACTTTGCCAAAGCCTCTTTTTTGGAAGAATAGAGGGTGTCTGTGAAACAAGGAGCAAAATCTTAAAGTCAGCCATTCAACAAGCCATTCAGAGTTAATACCCCAGGGCTCACTCTCTCCTTTAGTCTCTCTCTTTGCAAAACCGATCACAGCAACTTAGGAGTGTCTTGGAGGGACTTGTGCCCCTGGGGCCTGAAGGTAATCTAGAAAGGACCTACTTCTGCAAACGCATGTCTACGATTAGGACGCAGAGGCACAGACCTGAGGATCCCAAATTTGGCTCTCAGAGAACTGAGCCCTGATGCCGGACAGGAAGCAAACTCAACTCAATGGACATAAGTGAGCATTTATCAGTTTAGAAGCTGTCTTAGCCAGGGTTCTCCAGAGACACAAGACCAATAATATATATATATATATATAAAGAGAGATGTGGGAGAGGGTTTGTTAGGGGAATCGGCTTATGTGGTTATGGAGGCTGAGAAGTCCCATGGTAGGCAGTATGCAAGCTGGAGAACCAGGGAAGCAGGTAGCGTGGCTCAGTCAAGTCCAAAGACCTCAGAACCAGGGAAGCTGATGGGATAACTCTCAGTTTGAGGCCAAAGGCCTGAGAAATTAGGGGGCCACTGGTCAAGGCCTAGACTCTGAAGGCCAGAGAATCTAGAGTTCTGATGTCCAAAGGCAGAAAAAGAAGAGTATTCCAGCTCTAGAAGAGAGGGAACCAATCCACTCTTCCTCTGCCTTTGTGTTCTGTCTGGGTCCTCCACTGAATGGATGGTGCCTGTCCATATTGAGGGAGGATCTTTCTTACTTAGTCCACTGATTCAAATGCCAATCTCTTTCCAAAACATACTCACAGACACCCAGAAGTAATACCTTACCAGCTACCTGGGTATCCCTTAATCTTGTCAAGTTGACACCTAAAATTAACCATCACAGGGGCCTTTCAGAGAACTCTAGTAAAAAATCATGAGCCTCCTAACTTCTGCATATCTTCTAAGGACCTAGGTCTAAGGACCGAGTCCCTCCCTTCCAGACCACATAAAGATCTCTTTCTCTGTCCATCTGTACCAAAGTAACCGTCCTGACATGAGATTTAGTACCACCTATTCATGATACTGCAATGCCATATTTGTAAGACTCATGACTGATTTAACAGCATCTTTCTAGAGGCAAAACACAAAATTAAATGCACACATCAATTGTCAGTTGTACCGTGCTTTCAGAAAATGGTAAAATGTGGAAAGATATGCAACTTGGAATTGAACAAGTCTAGTCATGTTAACTGAAAGGGCACTTGTTGCAACAGAAATGCTAAAACTGTCAATGGACTATCAAGTGCAAGAGTAGCTCTATGTGGTACCAGGGCTCCTGGCCTCTTCTTCTCTCTCTGTTCTATGGTCCTCAGGAACCCAGCACCTGGTCTCCAGAGAGCTGGTGCTTAACCAGCACCGTCACATACATGTCTGTAGCATCTGTCCCCTATGCCAAGTAATGTAACATATTAACAAGCTCTGGGGATTAAGATGTGAACATCTTTGGGGGAGGGGGAATTATTCTGCCTACCACAAATGTAATAAAAATTTTGGGAGCTCTGGGGCAACAATAGTACATCATGAAGGTGGTGAAGAAGAAGAAGCAACAGTCTACAGGACAGTGAAGACAGGTCAGATATGCAGGGTTCTGGAGGCTTCCCAAGTGCCCCAGTCTAGCTCTCCTGGAGGCCCATCTTTATTCCTTCACATGGCTTCCCTGAGACACACCAGTATCATTATGACAAATTCTCCCTCTCCTTTTTTTATTTTTGGCCCAAGCAAGCTTAAGTGTGTTGCTAGTTCTTGTAACTGGAATCCTGATAAGATGGAAATATTCCCAACAATAGTGTTCTAAAGCACAACTACTCCGCAATGCTATTACAGAGCCCACCGACGCAAAGGTGCACATAACCAACCAGGCCAGTGTTATCGCCACATATAACAGGCCCTTGAAACTTACACTGCAGTTGGGGTATCTTGGGATTTGCTTCATGGGTGTTGGGTTTGTTTGTTTAGGAACCAAACACTCATTCTAGATATAACCCAGTGCTTTTATGTCAATCAGTGGCCCTAAAAACAAAACTATACCATTCATTGATAATATACTCCAGAATTTCAGATGAGCTAAATCCACTTTCATATCTTTTCTTTGTCCAGAAATGCAATGTTCTTTTGAAAGGGGTCCTTAAGTTTCCTTTCTCACCCCACTCTAAATGGCCTCTGTGCTATTACCTGAAAGAGGAAGACACTTAGGTGCAGGATTTCTGTAAGCATATATGGGCACTGGCCTTGCACTGTGCAATTTTAGTTAGAATTGGGTTGCGGGCAGACTTGAGGAAAGATGTATTTGAGTTCTGCCTCTTCCTCCTATAAGCTCCGGCAGCCTGAACAAGATATGTAGCCTCTGTACTGAGGATATGACCTCAGTATCCTCATCAGATAAAATGGAGATAATGTTTCCTGTCTTATAGGATTGGTTTAAGAATTAAATGAGCATACTATACTTGACCTAGTGCTCAAAAAAATGTTTGAGCAAGTATTCAAAAATGGCAATTTTCACTCCTTTTATTTGGTTGAACCAGAAATCAAAATTGCATCCCAGGCATTATATTTTCTCATGCCATCAGGAAAAGAACTAAAAAGAAACTAAATACATACAATACACAATTTTCCTTTGATTGTTTGAGTCAATGAATGAAGGCAGAGGATAGAAGATGGCCAGAAAACCAGAGATCCATGTGCCGTAGTACACAGAATAATGTGAATAAATCTCAAAAAGCCAGTGTGAGGGAAGAAAAGATAAGAAACAGTTTGGGATTTATAGTACAATACTATGCAAATTAAAAACATGCACACACAAACGACACCATACTTTTTCAAGGGTACAGGTATATTTTAAGTGATTATAAAATATAGAAGGTGACTTGAATAATATATATTAAGTGCACTAGTGTGTACACCTGCTGGGGAAATGGGAAAATAAAAATAGTAAAGTAAAATAAAAGAGACTTCTACCACTGACTAAGAATGATAATATGCTATGAGTGGGAGAGTATGATCTTCTCAATTATTTCTTCTCCAGATCCTTTGTTAAAGCCAACAACAAGGATCAATAGCAACTTTCATACTTCCATTTCAAAGGAATTTTCAGAAAATGCTACATTTAATAGAAGAGCTGCATTCAGTCTACACTGGTGCAGTAGATTCAGGATTCAGGATAACCTGTATTACCAAGTCTTGCCTAGTGTTTAGTAAACCCAGTTTTGCCTGAAAGCTTGAACATTGTGTGCTCCATAAAGCTGTAGGGATCTTCATCCAATGACTATCTGATGGCATCATAGCTGATTTAAGCTGCCTCCTCATTTGCTGTGCCTTTAAATGTATCCAAGCAAGCAGCTTGGATACACTGCTGTGTATCCAAGTGATACACTTGGAGTGTATCACTTACACTTGTTTAGTGGAGTGACCCACTAAACAAGTCACAGCAGAGATTCATTCAAAAACTATGAAATTACTCTATGCTGGCCTTCCTCCACTTTATCCTAATACTACCTGTGTTGGGGATGTTGCAGACCTTTGGGGACTCAGTTTTATCTCTCTGTAGAATGGACGGAATGTCTTATCTTAGCTCCTTCCTGATCAGGGAAGCCAAAAGGATGAATGCCTCCTTTGAGGTTCTTATTATAGTATGATGGTTGAGAGCACAGGATTTGGAGTCATGTTTCATGGGCTTGAGCTTGTACTCTGTCATTTACTGGGTATGAGATTCTAGGAAAATAACTTCACCTCCCTGTGTCTTCAGTTTCTTTCTCTATAAAATGAGAATAATAATAGTATATATCATAGGTGCTTAGCATCATGCTTGGAAAATCGTAAGAACTCAGTAAGTATTGCCATTGTATTACCATTGTTGCAACTATGATCGTTTCTACCGTTATCACTATCAACATCATTACTGTATTATCCTCTTTGGAGGCAGATGCCCTGTGGGCAAACATATTGCAAGGATCTGATCTTCAGAAAATAATTTTGAAATCTGTAACAAATTCAGAGAACCCCCAGAAAGTAAGAAAAGGGCATAGTGAAGGAAGAACCTAAAAAGGAATGATGGGGAAAAATTAATTTGCAGCACTCGGAACCATTCCTGGTACATAGTAATTTCTACCCCCACCCCTCTATACATGCAAACACACACACACACACACGAACCTTTTGTAGATGAATTACTATAAAACCAAGATTTAAGTGGTGACCAGATACAGACCTATTGGCTGGGTCTCCAATGTCATCGCTCTCTCTGCCATTGGTCCTACACAAAGTCAATAAGTAAGGAAAGCTCTGATCCTGCCCTGTGATTCACACTCAGGGAGTTAGTTCCTTGGGTGGTATCATTACAAGTAAAATAATTCCAGGGTTTTCCTTTGAAGAATAGTGTGCATTGATGAAATTGCCATTTGTCTTTAGTAACAGAAAGTCATGGGTTGTGAAACAGAGTGATCCTAAGACTGTGGCAGGGAGGGGCCTGGTCTTTAATGCTCTGGACTCATTTTATAAGCTGATTTTTGCTTTTGTACTATGACAACGATGATTAATTCCATCCAAATTATCCTTCCTCTCTGTTAATCCATCTTGTTTTTCTGAACACTTTGTTATGGATTAGTATTGATGCTGGGGTCCTTAGAGGGCCCAGCCAATGTAGTAAAAGCATCCCATGATGTTTACTGATGCTCTTCTCTATTGATCTAATTAAAGATCATGATGCCTAATATAATTAGTTCAGTCAGCCTTTCTGTCAGGATAGCTCTTACACTTTTTGACATGTAAGCACCAGAGATAAATTGCTTTGGGATAATGAATTACAATTCTTAAAGAAACGGCTTTCAGGGTACAAATATGTGAATCAACTAGGACTTTAATTATAGGATTTCTCGTTTTTTAAAAAAGCAATTGATGGCTATTTTCCTCCTAGACCACGTCTTTCTCCATCTAGAGACCAGACTCCCAGTGCCATTTTGTGGAACATGCTTTAAATTCTTGATTTAATGGATTATCCTGAGTATGGGGTGGTGGGAGCTGGTGACTTACACTTTAGTTCAGATGATGACTAGTATTTTATTTGGTACAAGAGAGAAAAAGGAAAAATAGGAAAATGTGAAAGTGGTAAGAAAGCAAAATTATACAAGATCTAGATCACGTGTTGAGAGATCAACCTTGGAAAGACAAGAAATCCTTTCTCAAGGAAGAATGAGAAAATTAGTAGAGATATTGGGAGGTTTGAAGATTTGGTGATAGCAAGATTAGAGAATTCTCATTTGAAGTTATCCAGTTTCTCAATTGAGTATGAGGTAAAATCACTAGCTTAGAAGAGCATGGGTCAATGACAATGACAATAACAAAACAACAACAATATTAGCAACAACAATAGCCAATCTTCTTTGAGTGTGTGCCATGGGCCAGGTAATATTTTAATCATTTTGCATGTATTAACTCTTAATCTTTATAGCAGCCTTATGAGTTTGGATTAGCTCTTAGAGAGCAGAAAAGCAAATTCAGTAGGAAAATATCATAGGATGTAAAACCTGTCTCTTTCTTTTTTTTTCTCTCTGTAGTGTTTCTAGCTGCTCAGATGCAGCCCTTACTGCATCTAGGGCTGGCGGAGAGAGAAAAGGAGACAAGAACATTGAGTAGGTGGCAGTTGGACACAGGTGATTGCAAATGATGGATGATGAACTCTAAGCAGAACAAAAATTGGAGTATAAAGAGAAGGGGGCCACTGAATGTGGGGAAAGTCATGGTGTAAATGGATTAGAGTCATAGCGAAGTTGAAGAATTATTGTATTAGAGTTAGTTGCCTTTGAGCTGAGAGAGTGGGAGTTTGAAGCCACAAAGTAGGAAGCTGGCATCTGTGATGTCTGCAGATGGGGCAGAGGTCAGTGGCAATGGGTTCTAAGGTATGACCCTGAGGTGGTAGCTGAGGTATAGAGGAGGTGAAATAATACATACGATCAGTTTTGTGTCTGGAAAAATGAATAGTATGGAAGGGGTAAGCCTGGAAGCAGAGAGACAATTGGAAAAGACTTTTAGTCATCCGGGAGAAAGATCATGGCAGCTTGGCCAGGATGGTGGCGGTGAGGGTGCAGGTGAAGAAGTAGGTGGATTGGAGAGATATTTAGCAGATAGAATGGTGGATGGACTCAGTGGCTTTGATTACGAGAGGTCGGGAAGAGAGAAGAAGGAAAGAGATGCCTAGATTTCTGGCTTAGGCAACTGAGTGGATGTTGGTCTGGTTCAATCACAGAAAAACACTGGGACAGAGAGAAACAATGAATCCAGAGTAGACAAGCAGAGTTGGAGA
Organism: Daubentonia madagascariensis; assembly: GCA_023783475.1. Taxonomy (NCBI): domain Eukaryota; kingdom Metazoa; phylum Chordata; class Mammalia; order Primates; family Daubentoniidae; genus Daubentonia; species Daubentonia madagascariensis. The sequence goes on along the minus strand of JAKFHU010002332.1, from coordinate 8,306,976 downwards.
TAATTTAAAATGTTTAGAATAAATCAACATGTCTCTGCTACATATAGATAGCATCATTACGAGTTGCTTTCAATGTTACCTCTCCTATAAGGAGAATTTTGCATTTGACTAGGTTACTAATTAACTCAAATAGGGTAAGTGAGAAGAAAGTGTTTAAAATGGAGAAATGAATACAGACCGTTAGCGAAGGCATTATAAGAACTGAAGATAAGGCCCTATCTTCTAGATATCTACTAGAAATAACTGAAGCGATGCTCCCTGGCCAGTCTGCTGAGCCAGGGTATAAATAACAGTAGGTATAAACCACAAACATCCTTTATGTTTTTCAGAGCTGCGGTCATAATTGTTGTCCTCAGTTTGAATCATCTTGGAAGGAGAAAACTCTTGGGATTTTTTTCAACCTCCATCTCCTTACAGCAGCATGAAATGTTATATTGGGTTTCAGATAAGAGAAATCTACTCACCCAGCATTAAAAAAACACGGGGATTCAATGGAAGGATGTTGAAGGTCTTTAATTGGATCTATAGAAAATGTGAAGAAAAGCATGCTTCAAGAAGGGCATGGGTGGTGACCAGGACAGCTCTAGGAATCTCTGTAGTGGTGGTCTGTGGATTTTCACCCTGTAGCTCTACCCATCTCTGATTCTTATTCATTTGCTCAGCAAGTATTTACTGAGTATCTACTGTGGGCCAAGCACTGTGCCAGGTGCTGGGAATAAAAAAATGAACAAAAGTAAAGGTGGTTCCTCCCAAGTAAAACCTGGAGTCTTCAGGGAGAGATAGTCATTAATCAAATAATCACACATACAAATGTATAATCGCAACTGTGGTTCGTGTTGTGATGGAAAGATATACAGTGCAATGAAAATCCAGAGTAGACAAATTTGACCTAGTCAGAGACATTAGGGAAGACTTCCATGAGAAAGTAACCACTGAAATGATATTGGAAAGTGGAGGGACTGATGTTCCAGGCAGAGAGAATAGCATGCGCAAAGGCCCTGTAGCAAGAGGACACATAGTGAGCTCAAGGGGCAATGAGGCCAGTGCGGTGCAGTACTAAAATGAAAGGTTAGATGGTGTGAGAGGAGGCCTTGTAAGGCCGTGATGGCTAAGGCTAGACAGGGCAAGAGCAACAGGGAGCCACAGACGTGTTTGAAGCAGGGAGAAGGTGATTGATTTTTAGATTTGCCTTTCAAAAGAATTACTCTGGCTGGATTGTGGTGTACGGTTTGGAAGAACTCAACGTCTGACACTCAGCTCCTCAGAGAGTGATTCTGATTGTCCCAGTTTTGATCAGGTGTCCACCCCAGTTCAATCAGGAGGGTGGTGAGTCACATGGCTACTGAGGACCCAACTTGAGGGAAGTTTCCAGAAAAGATGAGCTCTACCGAATACCCTAAATAATGCATCAATTCACATGGTGCCATCCCTTTCCACGACAGGAAAACACAAAGACTTCCCCTGCCCCCCAAATGTTCCTGGATTCCTTTGGAGGAGGCAGCATCTGGCAAGTGAAAAGGGCAAGGGACTTTGGGAAAGACACATGGCTAAACCATTTGTGTGTCTGTGGGGCAGGTGGCTTAACCTCCCTTACTTCCTCCTCTGTGAAATGAGAGATCATCGTGGCTGCCGCTGTGTCCCAGGCTGGCACACCATGATCTTACTTTAACATCATCTTAACCGCCCCCCCAAGAGGTGGTAATTATTGTCCCCATTTTATAGAAGTGGAAATGAAGGTTAAGCATATTTCAAATCAAGAATGACTAACTCTAAAGTCTATGTACTCTTCATCATTTTCCTCCCAAATCTCACAACCTTCCACATCAAATGAGTAATTTTTATCATTATCATTCCTAAAAGAAATAACAGCAGTGTCAAATTAATAATAATACAATTACTACTGAGCGCATTATTTTCTAGGAACTGTTCTAAACACTTTATATATATATTCATTCATGTAACTGTCATAACAACCTAAGAGCTAAATAGTATCATTATGTTCATTTTACAGATAAGGAGCTGAGGCACTGAAAAGTTAAGTAGTTTGAGAGTTTGAGGAGGTTACTCAACAAGCAAGTAACAGAACCATAACCCAAATCCTAGCAGGTTGTCCTTGGAGCCCAGACTGTTAAAGACACCATTCTGTTCATTCTCTCTCTCTCTCTCTCTCTCTCTCTCTCTCTTTCCCTTGTCCCCTTTCTCTCTCTCTCTCTCTCAAAAACAAACACACACAAAAAGGGAAAAATCCACTATGACTATTATTCACGAATTCTTACATGAATACATTTTTAAAAACAAAGCACAAGAGAACACCTACCTTGTGTACAACTCTGATACTGGTGCTATTATTGTACCCATTTCACTGATAAGGACACTGAGGCTCAGAGAGATGAATTATTTATTCAAGATAGCACAGATTGTAACTGGAGCAATCACGACTCAAATCCAAGTCTCTTTGATGTTAAAGCCTTTGCTATTAGGACATGAAAACAATTTCCTATCATCCTCTCTCCACTGGTTTCATTTCAGCCCTTCTTGAATGAACTTTGGGACTCTTGCAAAAAAGTAAAGGGAAAGACTGATACGGTAAAAAGTGCCTAATAGCCCTTAAGTCATGCCAGTTACCGCTCCATGACACTCAGACAGACCAGACCGTGTCCCATTTTCAAAAAAATGTCACAACAAGGGATTGATCTCCTGTATTTTCTGCTTCAGTTATAATCTCTGGAAATGAGTTATTTAGATTGTTAATAACTGACAGTCCCCATAAATTGCAAGAGGAGTCTCAGCAGGGTGACAGGTGACACTGTTTTGCTCTCTGCCACAGTGTATCTCTGTCGAAGGTTACAATCCCTCCCTGCAATTTCATGTACCAAGCGGCCATGAATTATACATGTACTTCTGAAGTTTGATGAAAGTTCTCCCACCTATTAAATTGCCAGGTTCCCAAGTCTAACATAAATCTAATCCAAACACACTTAGGAAAATATTGTACCATTTGTTCTTTTATTATTGTGACTTTTGCTTTATTGTATCATGTATTCAAAGTGCCGGGAGAGCTTCTGCTTACTATACATTTACCTGGGGATTACAAAGCAGTCAAATGAGTCTGTAACAGGCTCAGAGATGTTAGAAATCCAGAAAACATGGGCTTAGTAATTCCATCCCATCACTTAGGAGGCAGCCCCTCCACTGCCCTAGAAGCAACTAGCAGAAAAAGACAGGACCTTTAGTAGAGGGGCCAAACTTCCAAATAAAAATTTCAAAACAGGAAAAGTTGGGGCACTTTCCAAATCCTTCACTGGCTTCCTATTGTCTATGGATGAAAAAATAAACTTCTTAGGAAAACATCCTAGGTTATTTATGATATAGCTTCTTTCTATCTGTGCACCTTGTTTGGCCCCAACACACTTTTTTCCCCAGGCATTTCAAACATCAGCAGATCTTTGGCATGCTCATACTGAACAATCCTGTTATCAAGTATTCACGAGTGACCCTGAGGTCTTTGTATTGATTAGGGTTGTTTTTTTGCAGTTGCAAGTAAGAGAACCATAATTTAAACTGACTTTAGCAAAAAGAAGATATTGTTAGGCTATGCAGTTGGGAAGCTCAGGGATATCGGAAGCTTCAGGTGAGACTGGATCCAGGGGTTCAAAATGACATCACCAGGACTCAAGAAGGCCCCTGGGAGTGCTTGGCTCACATCCTATCACTTCAGCCAAGCCAGAGTAAAGATAGTGCCTCTTTTAAAAAAATAATACTTGTAAATCTTCAAGCATTTATTAAAAATTTGCATCAAGAAAAACCAGAATATTGCAAATAAATATCCCAGTTTAGAGTATCTCTAGAAAAATCCATTGATCTGGTAATATTGAGCTTCCATTTGTAAATACTAACCACGGGCTGGCTATTTAGAGGAAGACCCCCTTGACACAGAGCATGTACTCTCCACTTAATGAACTATCCCTCTCACACCCTTTGTCTCCCAAACTCTAGAGCCAGCATCAGTTTTCATTTATCATCATGCTGTCATTGCTGTAAATATTTCTTTGTGGCCACATCTTTTAATAAAGTAGGTCAATTAATGAACACTGAGAGACCCATGTGTTTTCTTGCACCTGTTCCTCTTTAGTTATGTATATTGCCTACCTGGCTCCTGAGGGCATGGAGGTTTAAGCCTCCATGGGAAGGTGGGTGGAGGACCTAGCTGTGCCTGGAGAACCAGCGTCCAGAGATGGACGAAGCAATGCAGGCAGAATGAAATCACTGATGATATCCATCCACAGATTGAATCTCCCAAGGCTGAATCCCCCACCCAACATGTAGTCCACAGCTATATTGATGGCTCTCTGTGATTATCCAAAGGCAGGTGTAGGGAATGTATTTCTCATCTTTCAAGTTAGTTATCTTCTTATCCTCTTGGGATGGAGGGAAAGTGGTCTCCAACTATTTTAAGAAAGCTATGCTGTCGGTTGCTACATGCTTTCTACAAGGGAAATTCCTTTCTGGGATCAAAATGATTCATTGAGTGCTTTTTGTCTGGGACCAGCAAATTAATTAATGAATTAAAATAATTCTATCTTTACATCTTTTGTTTAAATCCCAGTGCACTAAACAAGGACTCAGGTCTGTCACAGGAACCAAATGTGGTTTTATTAAATTATTGATTGTTTCCTTGGATTCCTCCATAATCCAGGATCTTGATTGGCTCTTTATTTGGCATAGAGGCCACTGCTAACCCTTTTTAACATAAAGGAGGATGAGTATTATTCCTCCATTTTTTAACTGGAGAAAGTTGGTTTTGGAAAGGTTAAATGACACGCCTGAGTGCACCTGGATAGTTCTGAGCAGAGTAACACAGCCTTTCCAGTAGCTCCTGGCAAAGGGGAAACCAGGGGCCTTCTGATCTGAGTAGGCTCCACATTGGAACCCCTCCCTGCAGTATTTAACTATAATTAGCGAGAACTATCCATATGGCGAATCTTCTCGGGCCAGATGGGTGGTTGTCAGGCGGCACATGATCTCTGCTTCACTTTGAAGGAGACATGAGTAATCCTGGGGATATTAATCCAACAAAGACTATATTTATCTCCATTTCTCTGGCTGATAATACATCTCCATTTCTTCTCCAGGCATCGGGAGGCACAGGACACAAGCACCAAGCTAGTCCTGCCCAGAGCCTAAGGAAACAGGATGCCTCCAATCTTCTGTGTTATTTGAGTCCCTGAACCCACTCAAAACTGGCCTCAGCCCCCCTCAAAGGCACAGAGCATCTAAGGCTCTATGGCTCAGGAGGATGTCGGAACCTTAGAGGCTGTCCAGGTGGTCTGACAGACAAGGAAGGAGACTGAGGCTCAGGGAAGATGTGTGGCTGGTCCAAAACAAGTTAAGGATGAAGGTGAAGGACAGTCACGTGACTTCTCTTTGGTTTTACGTGGGGACGACATGCCATTTTGCATCCCATGCATCCTGAGGCAGGATGTTCCTTTCCACTCCAAACAGATGAAAAAGTATATGGTTACCTTCTTTTAAGGGACTATAGTCACCTTTCAAAGGAGGCAGGTAGTATTGAAAGCACATCTACGGTGGAAGTGGAACCAGAAAAGCGACCAAGATTCAAGGTAGTTCTACAAACCACCTACTGCATCTCTCTCTCTCTCCCTCCACAAACTTTCTCCCTGCTAAGGCTCTGTGTCTCCCGTCTCTCAGCCCCGTTCCCCTGTTCCTCTCACTTAACTAATCCTCTTCAGGTTTTATGGGACACACCCTAGAGAAAGCCAGTCTGATTGGCCCTGCAAACAGCCACCAAGTCCATTGGCCATCCTCCTTTGTGTCAGGGGACCTCCTAGGTCATTGGCCAGCCAATGGATGAGCTGCACACAGACCCCTGATCCAATCAGAAGTGCCCCCCATGAGCAGGGGCTGTGGGTGGGGCCAGGTCAGCTAGAAGAGGGGTTTGCATGTGCCCAGTGCATGTTGTTGTATAGAGTAGGGTCCTTCTTAGGACTTCAGTGACTTTATTAATAACATTCTTTCTTAATATAATGACACTTTTTTATTAAGCACCTCCTGGCACCACCTCAGTGCTTTACATTTATTTTCTTTTTAATCCTCACACAATCCTATGAGATATGCACTGTTATCCCCATTTTACAGATTAGGAAATGGAGGCACAGAGAGTTCATGATTTGCTTGAGGCAACTCTAATATAGTGTTTTAAATGCTGCCTTGACCCAGTTTTGAGGGTCTGGCTAGAGGCCAGTCAGTTCTCCTTCTTGAGCTGATAATTAAGTCCACACCCCAAACACTTCCTTTATGGGCGTTTCACATGTGGGGTCAATCCATCCATCCTAATTGCTCTGGGGCTAGTTACCAGACAACCAAGGACAAATAAGGTAAGGGGGGTGTTATGACCTCAGTGTGTCTTGGCGGGGGGCACAATTCCACCCATAATACCTGAGTTCTCTGTATGGGAATCAGAATTCAGAAATTAGGTTTGCACATGGAAAAAATCAAAAGAGGAAGACAGCATGAAAAGTTACCAGAACCAATGGTGAAATTCACATGGCCTTTAAAATACTTAGATTACTAGAACATAAAATAGGAAGTGGAATATTCTGCTCCATGGGGGCTGGGTAGGTACCATTTGCTGAGCATCAGTGTGTCAGGCTCCCCGTTAAGCACTTTACAATCATAACCCTTTAGCTCAATTTGTATTAAGTGAATGAGTATTCATATCAGTTCGTTTATTCTTCACAACAAACCCAAGAGCTATGGACTCCTATTATCCCCATTTTACAGAGGACAAAAGTGAAGCCCAGAGAGGGGGAAAAACCCTTCTGCTAGAAGGACTTTAACTCCACCTCAGGAGCAAAGAGCCTCTTCTCATCGCCAGCCGTATGTGTCCATGAGGGTTGGCTGGTGACCGAAAATGGCTCAGACTTCAGACAACTGGGCCAAGACCACTGAGAGGCACATTCTTCTCCTCAGGTGTGGTGGAAACATGAAAATCCCCAGGAAAGAGGAAACCAGACACAGAGCTCATTGACAAGTGATGATTGTCTATTCCAGATGACAAGAGAAGAGGGACTGGATTTCTGTTCTCAATGTGAAACAAGGTAGCATTGGCCTCAAAGACCACACATCAGTAAGCCTCAGTCTCCTCATATGAACACTGGGGACATGGACATGGCTGGGAAAATCAAATGGAGTAAGATATGTATGAAAACAGGAGAGCATGAAGAAAATGTTGATCCTTTTAGCTTCTGTGGCTGCACCTACAGAAGAGACAGGTTGGAGCTAGATTAGACTACCTTTTCTGAGAGGTGAGGTCTTTGTTATCCTTTGTAACAAGGTCGTGGAGTTTTAACAAGGAAGCATAAAGCATAAATTATATCAGCCAGCAGGGGCACTGGGGAACTCCCCCACCCCCAGGATAGGATGATCACCTTAAGACTTAAGGTAGTTTATGTACCAGATATTTATATAATGATTTTCCTTCTGTTCCTAGTTGTTTCAGGACATCCCTACTGATCCCCCTCATTCCTGGATTATCATCTCCTAAATCAAAAGTAGACAACTTGTCCCTTCAAAAGCATGATGTGGCTCTTGGCTCCAGAATGTCTAAGACAGTTGGAAAATGTCCGCAAGTTCCATCCATCCTGGATGCCATGAAATACACATGATGCTACAATAGGCAGGCTTGAAAACCTCCCTCCTGGATGTTGGGAGGGTAGTGTCTGTGGTCTGTGTACATCTCTGTCAAATGGACATCTGGGGATGATCTTGAGCCATATCAATGACTCCATTAGGGTGATAATGTATCACACTTTACCCAAACAAGCTTCCTCTTTTACAGATTACCTGAGGAACGTGAAGAGGCTTTGATTGCCCCTGGAAGGGCTCTGGGACCAAAATGATCCTCCCATGTCCCTAGCTGTGGCTTTATTTACCTCCCCTTAAAATAGATAAGGTGGTGTTTTGCCTTTGCATGGATGCTTCAATCACATACATGCACTGATGACCTCAGTGCTGTGCAAGGTGCAAAAGCTGGCCTGGAGAACATCATTCCCTCTCCCCCTTCTCTGGTGGAAGGTGGCTGTTCTGGACTTCTGATAGGCACTGTAGAAGACCCCTTGCTGATACAGGAAGTAGGCTGAAGGACTGGATATTTTTGAAAGACAAAAACAAACTTCAAAAGAGGAGTCAATTCGAAGAGGGCAGAGCAACTCCTGAGGCAGTTTAGCACATGTCGGGCATCCTTGGGGGTTGCTGGTGGCCCAAACACTGGGCCATTCGGCACCTCTGCCCCAAGAGTGCATGGGGGATCAGTAACACCAGGAAAGAGTGCATGAATACTCAAAGGCAAATGCTCAATTTTTTATTGTGTCTCTAATAATCCTCCCACATGAGGCTTCTCAGAACCCTCCTGTCGGATTTTTTCATTCCCAAGTTCTCTCTTTGAGGAAAAACAGCTACTCCAGGGTCTCTGGGGACATCAGAGGTCCCATCTGAACAGTGCAGCTTCCTTGCTGCGCTGATGGAGGGATCTTTTTCTTTGTTTGAGGAAGAACATCCTTTTTAATCAAATTTGAGCTTCCTTAGGAACACAAGTGGTTCTTTGATGTAGAATGGGGACTCACCTGGCCAACTAGAACCATCGGGCCATTCCCTGGTTATTATCTTTCTCACCTCCAGTGCTTTCTTGGCCCATTTTTCTCTCACCTGACCTTTCAATATACCTCCAGCAAGACATGGAGATCACTCTGCCAGGAGACTGATCAGTCCACCCAGTCTCTCACGGGCACGGGAAGGGTCCTTCATGACTTCCAAGAGGTTAAAACATTGGGTGCCCAATTTGTGCTGGTTTGTCTGGGTCTTTCCTGATGCTTGCACTGAAAGTCTCACAGCTTGAGAACTTTCTCAGTCCCAAGAAAACCAGGACAGTTGGTCATCCTAGAGATGTGCTCCTGCCTCTTCCAAAAGGCCTGTCTTCTCCTGTATGCCTGCAGAGGGTCTCTCTAATTATTTTTTTTCCTGGTGTCACCTCTTTTGCTTGAGATCCACCTCCAATAATTTCTCTTGACTTCTGATTCCTCCTTATTTCCCCTACATACTACTATCTAATTTCTCTCTCCAGGTTACTAAGAGAGACCACTGGCCCAAGATCAATGGAAGAATTTTCTGAAGGGTGTTGGGAAGGAAAAACAGAATGTGAAGTCTTCCTAAGGTGCACAGAGCACTGTGCCAGATCCTTAAAACCTACCATGTAACCATCTCAACATGGTGTAAGTATAGTATGGTTTCCACTTTCCAGACAGGAAACCAAGGGCTAGAGAGATTAAGTGACTCATTGCAAGTCACCCTGCAGCGTTGGAATCAGAGTCCAGGTCTTATTTCAAAAGAAGAAATCATCCTGGAAGAGAAATTTGGGATTACAGACGTAAAATTTCACAAAATGTTGAAGCCAAGGGGGGAAAGAATCTACCGTGATGAAGGAGAGCAGACGAAGTAGCAATGTGGGAAAAAAACTGAAATATACGCATTCTTCTTTTTTTAAAAAAAATTGACACTCTTTATGGAACTGAAGTCATTTTGTAAGCTTTGAAACATAAAAATGTATTATGTATAATGTGATTTGCTCATAAAATTATCACGTTTGGTGTATTTAAAGATATGAGAACATAGGAAGAAGGAAAAGAGTCTTGGGGAAATAGCTTTTTTTTGAGAAAAGTTAAAATGTTTTGAAAAAAACTCATATTAAAGAGAAAATTTTTCTATTTTTTCATCAGATGTTCACAATTCTATTTGTGCAGCCATTAACATTTCCTGTCCTCTGTGAACCTCTAGGAACCCTCAGACTGACCCCAGCTGCCCAGGAGGCCAACACTCAGCATCACTGTCTACCTCCTTCCCCTCTGCATTCATTCCCTCCTTCTCTCTAGTTGTGGGATGCTTCATGCACCTGGCACCCTTGTTTTTCCTGGATTCTCAAGTCCCAGCCTTTTGTCCAGCTTCTGACTCAATAGTTCTCCATAATTAACTACTTATGGAGTAGTCAGTGTCTGTGGTCATTTACGGTGGCAACTGGTCATCTCACTTAGCTGAGCTCTGAGACGGGCTGGGTGCTGGATTCAGAGCACTGCTTCTTTGAGTCTTTTTGGGGATGAGGCCAGGGAGCTGCTTCCTTACTGCACCTGTATATCTGGCAGCTGCAGTGCTACATTAGGGTTCCTGGCTTGATGAGCGGAGGGCTAGATATCATTCCCAGCTGTCCTCTTGGCCAAGTGCCCATCCCTACTGGCCCCTAAATGAGGCTAAGTTCTTCAAAGGACCTTAAGAGGAGCTTGGGCCAAAGACTGAAAGTAACACCGACACCCACAACAGGGGTTGCTCAAATCATGATGCATTTATAAAATGGAATACTATGCAGCCATTAAAACATAAAGATAGAGCTATATCTACTACATATGGTACTATTTTTAGGAAATAGTGAGGAAAGCAAAATAAAGAAGAGTGTGGAAGTGTGCTCCATTAATACATAAAAGAAGGTAGAGATGGGATGATGGATGCCTATTTGCTTTTACATTCATAAGATATCTGTGGAAAGATATCTAAGGAACTATAATAGAGAGGTGATGTAGGGGACTAACATTTAAGAACAGGAAGGACTTAATTTTCACTGGGTATCCTCTTATTGCATCTATTTTTTATCATTTGCATGTATTACTTGTCATTGTTCTAGCCTTTCACAAAAAAGTCAAGAAAACAGACTTGACCAAGGCCACACAAAGATAAAGTGCCATAACTGGAGCTTCTGCACCAAATATAAATTTTCAGTGCTGCTGTGTAACAAACATCTCCAATACCTCCCCAGCAGGCCACAATAAGCACTGATTTAGCTCAAGGTCTGTGGCTTGGCTGGGGGTGGGCTAGAGAACAGCTGGTATGGCTCTGCCCTGCCCCACATGTGCTTCATCCAGTGGGCTGTCCAGAGCTCATTTTTCTCTTGCATGGAAGGGATGCAAGACAGCAAAGGGAAACACACAAGGCCTTACAAGGCATAGTCTTGGGACTTGGCATGACGTAACTTCTGCTCATTCTATTGGCTAAAGAAAGTCACATGGCTGAACTAAAATTAGAGGGGTGGGGAATTATTTTGCACTCCTTTAGTGGAAGAAAATTAAAAGCCACATGGTAAATGGTGTGGCTGCAGGGGAAGGGGGTGAAGAATTAGGGTCAACAATGCAAACTAGCACATGGATTTTAATCCATATCTTTGGGTTAACACCCCAGTGCAGTAGGCTGCCTCTTATGAAAAATGCTGCTTATATGGGGGAAGTCCAGGCACCCTGGGTACCTACACACTGTGCACTTGTAATACACTGGTGTTGTCAAAGGTGAAAACAGACTCTTACCAGAAAGATGACGTTGAGGAGTTGATCCTTTTCAATCTACTCCAATCTCCCTAAGATTCTGCAGGGGTGTGCAAGGGCTAGAAGGGGTGATGGTGAGGGGCACCTGCTCCAGGCCCCATTTGGGATTGAGAGTAGGGGGAAGGGAACAGAAGTGGATTTAGGGGTGCAGAAGGGGAAGTTGCTTTCTTCTTGTATAAATTTCAAAAGCAGAATCTTTTCTGTTATTTGTGTAAAGCTAATAGATGAACATGATGTTGTTCTGAGTATGATGAAACATTTTTAGTTGACATGAAGTATTAAAGTGCAACCTTAAGGCCCAGAGAAAGGCAAGAGCTATGCCTTTCTATGAGCTCGCTGATCTACTAACCCAGAGATACAGGCTCCACCCTCAACAGGTCCCACCCACGCCTGCCCCCAGGCTCCCTTCCTCCCTGGTGAGGACCTGCTCACACCTCTAGAGCAGTGGGCAGGGAGAGGGGCGGGTAGAACTCTGGCTTGGTGTATTAGGAAGAATAACCTGGAGTGTTCCTCTTACAGGGTAATCATACCTGTTGTTTCCTGGAGGCAAGACTTTTAAAAATTGGTAAACACTATGGCAAGCACTGAAATAACTGTTATCATATTATTTAACACCTTAATTGTACATATTGTTGCTGGGGAAGAAGCAAATTTGGTTAGTGGGTGTTGAGGGGGTTGTTTTCAGGATCACTGGGTTGCAAAGACATTCTGAGATGGTTCACTGAATTACTGAAAATAAGGCACAGAGAAGAGAGAAACAAAAATAATACAATAGCTACCTGTACACGGACACTTATTATGTGCTGGGAATTGCAACCAGATCACTTTTCTCACTATCCCAAAACATCAGGGACAGGGGCATGACCTAATATCAGACATTCATTCTCTTTCCTGGGACTTTGACTCTCAAGTGAAGGGATGCAAGGACAGTGGAAACCACTGGGTTTCGTTTATTCCAATGTTGGCAGCTAAGTGAGACCATTGTGATGGTTAATTTTATGTGTCAACCTGAATGTACTACAAAGTGCCCAGATATTTCATCAGACATTATTGTTGGTGTGTCTAGGAAGGTGTTTCTGGATAAGATGAATGTTTGAATGGGTAGACCTAGTAAAGCAGATCGCCCTCCCTACTGTGGGTGGGCCTAAATAGGAAAAAAAAAAAAGGCAAGATAAGAGAGAATTTTCTTTCTTCGCTTGACTGTTTTTGAACTGGGATATCTGTCTCTTCCTGCACTTGTATTGTAACTTACATCATCAGCTCTCCTGGTCTTATGGATTCAGACTAGAACTATATCAACGGCTCTCCTGGGTCTCCAGCTGGCAGACAGCAGATCGTGGGACTTCTCAGTCACCATAATTCCATGAACCAATTTTTATAATATGTATAAATATAAACATATCCTATCAGTTCTGTTTCTCTGAAGAATGTTGACTAATATAACCATCAAGAGATTTGTGCTACCAAGGCATTTTGGAGATGCCTAGATGGGTTGTACTCTCTGCTCCTTACCATCCTAGAAGCTACTTTTTATTTTTCTAATTAATTCCTTTTGTTTAAGGACTTTGGAGCCAGATTCTGTTGCTTATAACCAAAGAACATTAGCTGATAATGTAACCCTAGTAGAAGGGTAAATACTATTCCCCTTTAAAGGTTAAAAAAGCCCTATCATTCATAGAGATGAAATTCCTTAACTAATATCACATGGCTAGTGAGTGGAAGAGCCAGGATTTGACCCCATCTGCCTAAATCTATAGCTTCTGCTATTTGCCCTTTTTTTCTTCAGGGTTGACAATGAGAAAGTGGCAGAATAGATGATGGAAACAGGGCTGGGATCCTGGAGGTAACTCTTCACCAACTCTCGAGCTACAGAAACTCCCAGAGCCAGCTACCTGGCTCAGTCTGGAGCAAGGAAGATGCTAAGAAGTCAGAGATTTATAGACGAAAGGGTGATCAATTCTGATTCAGAGCCAAGCGCCACACTTGTGAACTCCCACTCAATCACCAGGGGTTCTGCCACTTAAGGAACATGGGAGATAAAATGCATCTGTTGGCTCAACTCTGGGTACAGACGTTGTGACAGTACATTGCATCTGACTCCTGGCTGTGAGACTGATCACAGTATTTCATTTCCAAAATGATGTTTGGTGTAAATGGAATGCTAATAAGGAGAACCCACATTTATTGAACACTTATTTTGTGCTAGGCACTGTCTTACATGTTTTCCATAGATTGTCTTCTTTAATTGTCACATCAATATCAACATTATCACCTCCATTTTACAAAGGAGAAAGAAAGTGAAATAACTTTATTAAGGTCTCTGACCTGGGATTTGAACCTAAACAACCTGACTCTTAAGCAAACAGAGCAAGAAGATCCTAGGACCCTGAGATGACTCATCTACCAGGAAACCCTGCCTGGACACCTACTTCTCGTAGTTATGGTCCATGGCCACAGTCTGAGTGGCTGCATCTTAGGTTTTATTAGCTGGGTGATATCTCCCACGACCGTGACACAGGAGTTGAACAACTTTGCAGGTCCAGTTTGATCCAGAGGGAGAAGATTTCACAAAGATTTTAGAGCTCCAACATGACAATAATGTCTCAAGTTTCCCCCAGCCCCACCCAATTGTGTCCCTTCTCTAAACACAACTTGGCAACCACCCACGTTGCTAGGATGGGGTGCAGGATGTGGGTGAGAGACACTCATTTGCAGAGGCAGCTGTTGCTATTTCCTTATTCTCTTACCTGAGATGTTCTATCCCAGCCCCTGACATTTCATAGAGGCCTTGAGTAGCCTCCTTGGCACCCCTGCTAAACTTCACAACTCATACAGTCTGGGTTTTGCATGCAAAAAAGCAGAAAACAGACAGTCCCCACTTTCCCCAGCCTTTTTTTCAGAGGACTCTAACTGGCTCTGAGCCTGGAGCCATATCCAGCGGGCTGAATTAACTGCTAAGAGAGGAAAGGATGGGAAACCATTATGCAGATGTCTGGCAACTCAGGGCTTTTTTGGCTCCAGGGGCCTTAGCAGTATTAGGGAAAGGCTGTAGATCTGAAGTTCAGTCTGTGCTCATTTCCAATTATCTTTTCCTATTAGATCACTATATGACCATTACTATTATTCTTCAACACTGGCTGATTTGCTGATCTGGTTGGCTGAACTCAGTCAAGGCACTTAGCTACTTTGAGGCCATTCCCATATCTATAAAATGAGGATAATATACTATGTAGCTGGCAATATTGTTATGATAATTAAAGAAGAGAGCATGTGTAATGCACTTAATATAATTACTAAGACATATACAATATGCAGACATGTGCAAAATATAATCACAATTCTATTAGGTTGTTTAGCAAGCATTTATTGAGCACCTATTATATGTAAGGTATTAAGTACTTCAAAAATATTTTATTTAATTATCACAAATCGCTAGCTGTAATTCCTATTATCATCCCCATTTCACAGCTAGAGAATTCCAAAAGGTTAAGTACTTGCTCAAGGGTCACATTCGCTATTAGTTGGTGGAGATTATTGTAACCGTGACTATTATTACCAGTTTTGTCATATGCAGCTCAATTCTCTAACAATGCATAAATCCCACCTATATATTGCACATACATCCATACAAAAACATACCCAGAGATTCTCAGACACACCTAAATACACAAGGAACAAAGAAACACATATATTATGCAATACATAGACTCATTAAATTATAGACTTTCCCTTCCCCATCTATGATCAGAATGTCCTTTGTATATTCCTTTCAGTGCTCAACTAATTTGATGGACTCATGCAGGTAGGATGCTAATAATGGCTTTATTGCAATACCTTCCCAAGAGTGGCTGCATTTTAACAGATGAATTCTAGACACCACAATGCAAAAGCTGCCAGAATTATTTGCTCTTAGAGGAATTACAGGCCTATGGTAGGAAGACAAAAGAGAGAGAGTCCTAGAGAAAAATCATTTATTCATTCAGTGACATGTCATTGATCACCAGCTATGTGCCATACACTGCAAGACTCTGGAGAGAAAGCCATAAAGAGAGAGACATGATCCTTGACCTCACAGATATTAGAGTCTGCTGGTGTTACAGTTGTTCTTGACACATCCTCTTAGTGCCACCTATAGATGGATGGAGCTGGTCACCATATGGGGCTTGTGGTTCCATTTAGAATCTTCATTATGGATTCCCAGAATTCTGGAGCTCTGCTGCCCAAGGTGATAACCACTAACTACATGAGCTATTTGCATTTGAATTTAAGTTTATTAAAATTAAACAAAGTAAAAAATTCAGTTCCTTAATTGCACTAGCTACATGCCCAGTCTCAATATCTCCATCTGGTTAATGGCTACTATGTTGGGTAACACAATATTTCCAGCATTACAGAAAGCTTCATTGAACCACACCAGACTAGCAAATCAAAGAATGAAGATAGTTTGGAGATACTCAAATTCTACCCTCCTTATTGTGGAAATGATTAACTGGAGACCTAGAAAGGGGTGGCCACAGAATGAGTCCATAGTTAGTCCAGCTGTAAGTGGAAACTTTTTCAAGGCCTTTGCCAAATAATAATACCCCTGCCCCCAACCCTGTCCCACCCAGTTGCCAGCCGCCCTTCACGAACAACGGGTAAGGAGTCAGTAACTTCAGATTTGACATTGCTGTGCATGTTGCAGGAGTGAGACTTGGTCTTTAGAAGAAGCCATTGTCCAGAAGAGACCCTGCTATCTCTGCAGGAGGTTGTATACATCAATAACTACAACAGCAATAACAAAAACAAAAACAAGAATAGCAGCTTCCCTTTGTGTGTGGCTCTTGGTACAGTCCTAAGCACTGGGCATGCATTATTTCTTGCGAGTCTCCCCAGCAACCCAAAGCATTTAGTATTATTACTAAAGAGAAGGAAACCAAGGCTCAGAAAGGTGAGATAAGGTACCCAAGGTCACCCAGCTCTACAAAGAGAGAAACCTGAATTGGAACCTGGGTCTCTTGACCTCCGAGCCTGTTGCTGTTTTGCCTGCTTTCTAACCTAACATTTAATTTTAAAGCTTCATCTTAACAGGATAAGAAACAATTATAATTGCAGATTTTCCTCTTTCCTGGCCTGGCTTCAAATTCAAATATCAAAACAAGTGTAAAACTAAAGTTTAAACAAGAACCATTCCCGCTGGAAAAGCCACATGCATTCCATTCCTTGGCCTTGGTGTTTTTGTTTTTTTGGGGTTTTTTTTTTGTTTTTGTTTTTGTTTTTTTTTTTTTTTTTAGCAGCTCTGTGCACATCTCTGCACTGCAGCCCCTGGACACCCTTCTGTGGGACCTAGAAGGACCAGGAAGGAGCCACAGACAAGAAACCATCCCCAGTTCTCCTTCTGCAAATTCAGGACTGCAAGTTGTGGATGGATACGAAGGATTAAATCAGAACCTGAGTAACCCCCTGCTCCTCTCACCACACACTCCCATCCCAGGTTGGCAGAGAGGGAAAAACAAAAGGCAGAAGGCCTTGAAGTTGGGCTCTTCCCAACCACAGCCTCAGCGGTGCCATTTCAAATCTGTGTCAGGCAAGGAAAAGAGTCAGCTTTATTCTTGTGCGATAAAGCGTTATCATCTCTTATTCATGTAGGGTTTACTTCATATTGTCACTTTGACGACTAAAATATTTGTTTGAGAGTTCTTCTGAAGGGTCTCCCAGGGCAGGATAAATGCAGCTGGATGGAGTGCTTTCTCGCCAAGCAGTTGAGTTTGTTTTGCAAAAATAAATGTGGTGAAATGAGTCCGTGGGGACCACCTGAATCCAAATGGGAACGTAAGACTGAGTGGGAAGGTACACTCGGACCCACACTGTGGCGGGCTCGGAGCATCGCTAAGGAATTTAGACTTGACTTAGCAGGCAAAAAGGATTCTAGATGTGGGTTTTTGTTGTTGTTTTCTTTTGTTTTGTTATTTTGAGACAAGGTCTCCCTCTGTCACCCAGGCTAGTGTGCAGTGGTGTCATCATAGCTCACCGCAACCTCAAACTCCTGGGCTCAAGTGATCCTCCTGCCTCAGCCTCCCGAGTAGCTGGGACTACAGGCACACGCCACCACGCCCAGCTAATTTTTCCTTTTTTTTTTTTGTAGAAACAAGGTCTCACTCTTGCTCAGGCTGGCCTCAAACTCCTGGCTCTAAGCAATCCTCCTGCTTCAGCCTCCCAAAGTGCTAGGATTACAGGCATGAGCCACCGCGCCCAGCCAGTTGTTGTTCTGTTTTTAGCAAAGATTGCCAGGATTCGGGTGTCTTTGATCATTTTGCAAATATTAAGCACCTTCTATGTGCTAGGTACTCTTCTAGACCCTGAGAATTCAAGGATGAACCAGACAGACAGACAGACAGTTTCCCAGCATATTGATCTGGCATGGTGGTTCTCAACTGGGGGCAACATTGCCCCCAGGGGACATTTAGAAATGTGGGGGGCATTTTTGGTTTTCATAGCCACGAGGACAGGTATTTGCTATTGGCATCTGGAAGTAGAGACCAGAGATGTTCTTAAACATCCTACAATGCACAGGGTAGCCCCACACAACAAATAATTGAAAAAATGTCCATAGTACTGAGGTTGGAAAACCTGGCCTATTAACTCATAAACTCATAAATGTTACAGGCCTTGTCACCTTGCATACAAATCACAGATACTACCACAGTGCTGGGCACAGAACATGAAAATAGTAGATCAAATAAAATAAGGCATTTGTGAGATAGCTTTTACAATTATACATTTGTATACCAACGTCAGATATTAGATATTTCAGATGAACAATTCGAGCACTTGAGGTTTTTTGCTTCCAAGTGAGAGCTCAAGAAAATCAAACATGAGGCATTTCCAATTTTAGGGAGTCCAGGTACTCCTGGAAAAAAAATGATTCATGAAGTTCTAAGTATCAGAAAGTTTCTGTGACAGTCAGGGACTTCAAAGTTTGCTACATGAAGGGCCAAATGGTAGCCAACATGGATTAAACACTCACTACGTACATGGTCCGATGCATCATCTCATGCATTTGTCCAGCAACCCTGGGAGGTAGGGCTATTGTGATATCCACTTTACAGATGAAGGGACCGAAGTACAGAAGGATTAAGCCACTTTTCCAAAGTCACCCAGATAGTAGGCAGAGCCAGGATGTGAGAGAAGGCAGTTTAACCCCAAAGCCTGCACTCTTTGCCTAAATTTCTTCTTGAGGAGCTCCCCACTGGGTGTGGTATTGGGGGACCACCAGTGAGCATCACCAACTGGGTTGTCTGTCCTGAAATGTGAACGTTGTGATGAAAAAATTAGGGAAATTAATCAGAAATGGTTGACACAGATCCCTTCAAGTAGATGGTTTAAGACTTCCTGGCATCTAGACACCTGGTGTTACCCAGGGTCCCACTCTCCTGCCCATTCTGCAAGCTGCCCTTTTCCTCAACAACAAGCTTCCCTTCTGCTTAGGTAGGCTATTGTTAGTTTCTGTTGTTTGAAACCACATAATTCTGGCACAGAAAAGATCCAGGGAGGAGACTCTGACCTCTTGGGCTCTGCTGGCCTATGGAGGCAGCTAGGGAGTCAGTCAGGAACAGAAAAGCTGTCATGTTTGGAGACAGAAGCTCAGAGGAGGGCGGGGGGAGAAGGAGCCAGAAGGCACCATCAGACCTCCTGCCTTAAGTGTGTGGAGAACAGGTGACTTGCAGGTTGCAGGAGGCGTATGGGCTTGCATCAGGCTTCCTAGGTTTAAACTTTGGCTCTCTCTTACTACCTGTATAACTTTGAACAAGTTATTTAACATCTCTGAACAAGTTTCCTGTTCTTGAAGGGGGTGTATATTAATACCTGC
This sequence comes from Daubentonia madagascariensis, assembly GCA_023783475.1. Taxonomy (NCBI): domain Eukaryota; kingdom Metazoa; phylum Chordata; class Mammalia; order Primates; family Daubentoniidae; genus Daubentonia; species Daubentonia madagascariensis. The sequence goes on along the minus strand of JAKFHU010002332.1, from coordinate 8,287,692 downwards.
TTTGTGGAGTTGATGGGAGGGCCACATGAGCCAATGGTGTATTTCATCACTCTTAAGGTACACATTTTCCACATTTCTCTGAAATTGGAATGTGGCTTACAATTGATGTTGTGTCCTAGATTATTGGATGGAGGTTTTCTTTTTTCTTAGTGGTGCATAAAATAAAAGTGTAAGTTATTGATGTTGTCTTAGATTCAGTGGTACAGTATGCCTGTAACATTGTATAGTTAACATTATTATTAGTTATTAGTTAACATTATTATTATTAGTAGTAACATTGCCTGTTATTTCCTTAAAATATCAGGAATTATTGTTTCCATTTTTATTGCCCGCTTGTAACACATCAGCACTCAGTAAGTGTGGGCTCATGAGTTTGAGGCTGACCTGGATACTTGTGCACTGGGACCTGGCAAAGAACAAGGAGAGGTCGCACTCTGAGGTTACTTCCTGGGGAAGGAGGTCAAGAGAAATCCACAAACAGAATCCCCTAGACAGGGAAAAATGATGAAACTCTGACTGCAATAAATCACTCTGGACAGGTTCTCTGTGGTTTCAGGAAACTTTTGTCATCATGTTTCTTCTCTGCGCCACAATTTGCAATACAAAGCCAATAACCCCTCCTCCCTCACGTCTCAGGCTACCAACAAGCCATCCGGACTCTGGGTGGCAAATTCCTCCATGCCCAGGCTCCGCTGGCCCCTGACAAGTCCTTTCCAAATATTACCCCTCATCTTCAGCTTGGCTGCAAAATTGGGCATTTGAAACTCTCCTGGTTATTTTTGTTGTTCTAATAACACCATCTATCAGATTTTATTTACTCTGACCTCCAGGTGCAATATTTAGTGGGCGTACAGTTCATCCTGGACATTTTTATCAATATTCACTGATGCTAAACAATTGACCAGGGAGAAGGTGAATAACAGGATGACTAAGAAAGCAAGCGCTGGCGTCTAATTGCCTGGGTTCATGTCTTTACTCTTAAATGTGTGACCTTCTTCCATAGGAAGGCTGTCCAACTACTTTCAATTTCAGTGACCCCATCTGTAAAACAAGAATGAAAATAGCTAACTATATTACCAGCCACTACTCCATGCAGTTTATGTGCAACAATTTATTTCACCCTCACAACCATCTTTGAGGTGGGTGTCCTATTAACATCCTCATTTTACAGATGAGGAAAAAGATGCTTTTACAGGTTATATAACTTGCCCACTTACACAGCTACACAGTGGCTGGCTGACTGTCTCCAGAGGTTATGCTCTTACCCACAACTCTATGTTGCATCCCAAACTTGACAGAAACGCCTCCCTGATTGGAAGGACTATAGCAAAAATGAAATTAGACAATGAATGTGAAGCATATAGCTCAGTGCTAGGCTTTATAAACATAGTAATGGTTGGCTACGGTAGTGGCAACTTCCATTTACAAGCACCTGTCATGTTCCACACATTTTGCTATGTCCCTTAGCATACAATTTCTCTCCTCCTCACAATAACTCTAGGAAGTAGAAATTATTATCACCACCCCCCCCCCTTTTAAAGCCAAGGAGGAGGTAGGTTCAGAGAGATTCCTTCTTTACAAAGGTTTTGTGCTAAAGGTGATTTGCCCCAGGGCACACAACTAATAAGTGGCCAGGTCTTCCTGACTGCAAAACCCATTTTTTTCTCCATTACGTATGTGACTGCAACAGCAGGTCATATTTGACAAAGGTGCCTTTACGGGGAACCAAACAGGGATGGGTTGCTGTAGTGGACCATGGTGACCAAGAATAAGGAGTTATGGTAAGAACACGTCACATAAAATCAACCCTCTTAACAAATTTTTAAGTGTACAATACAGTATTGTTATCTGCAGGCACTATGTTGCACAGCAGATCTCTACAACTTACTCATCTCACATAACTGAAACTTTATACCAATTAAACAACAACTACCCATTTCCCTTCCCCCCAGCTCCTGGTAACCACCATTCTATTCTCTACTTTTGTAAGTTTGACTATTATAGATTCCATGTGTAAGTATTCTTACAAAAAAGATTTTAAAAAAAGACACAAGGAAACTTTTGAAGGTGATGGGATGGATATGTCTATTACCTTGATGTGGTAATGGTTTCACAGGTATATACATATGTCCAAATTGCATACATTAAATATGTGCAGGTTTTTTTGTATATTAATTATACCTCAATAGAACTGTTCAAAACAAAATGAAATAAAAATTAAATGATAAGGAGTTGTTCCTAGGGCAAAGTGAATGGCCCTAGAATTAATCCTAAGATGCAATAGAGAAAAGGAAGCTTGGGCACCATCTTTGTAGAAGAAGAAGACAGACTGAAGACCTGTCCATGGGATGCAGCTAGTTATTAGCAGAGTGAAAGCAAAATCCCATGACCTCTGACTCCCAGCCAAACTTCCTTTTTTGATAACTGTCCAACACAGAGAGTATAGCAAACTGCACCAAAGGGCTTCCATTCAAGTCTCTTGATGTATAATTTATTTTGACATTATAAAAGCTGTGCATGTTTGCTATAGAAAATTTGGAAAATACAGAAATGAAAAAAGTTGTGACAAAAATAAAATGATCCTATTTCCCACCACCCAGAGAGCTGTAGATAATTTGGCATGTTTCCTTCTAGGCCTTTTCCTATGCATAGCTTTTTGTTTGTTTTCTTTTTCATTTTTATATAATTGTGAAATCTCTGTGTATACAATTTGTTACCAGCCTTCCCACTTAAATTAGAAATATTTTTCCATGTTATTACAGACTATTCATAAACAATGTTTCCTTTTCAATAGTGAAATGCAAAAGTTCCCTGCCCTATTCCTTCCCACCCACCCCCAACCTATTCTTATCCCCTTGGGAACCACTTTTAACCATCTACATTTAAAGTTTTTCTGTTATCTCCATATGGCTAAATAATATGTGACTTCTAGATTTTTCTACTTCAAGAATTATCGTTGATTTCCTGCTATGATGGATGGGAATTGAGTTCATTTCTACCACTACCTCCAGACACATTCTTCCTTGTGCCTCGTCTCCCAATAGTTATACCTTTATTTTTTCATTCCTTTCTTGGTTACCATTATAATTATAAATAACATATCTACACCTCACTTTTCTGTTTTTATTAATTACATTGGTTTTTTATTCAACATCTTGTAAGATCCTCATCTTGTTATCCTCCCTGACACTTTTCAACTTCATTAACTATAGTTTTTCTTTTAATTAGTCAGTTTTGATAGAGTTTTTATATTCTGTACTTAGTCCATAATTGAGACATTAATGTTTTCTGTATAAATTGATCCTAAAACTTGAAAACTAATAAAAAAATTTACATAATTATGAAGAGTGGAAATCTGTCAAGGATAAGAAGTTGAGACCAAGTGAACACTATACAGATGTTGTTAGAATAACTCTTATCTTTTAAGCTTCCCCACATCACAATGAACTGTTCTTTGTCCAATCCAGTATATAAGTAACTGACTCTAACTGCTTACTCAAGTCTTCATTTCTTTATGAGGGCTCCTGTGGCACATAAAACTTACATCATGCTTCTCCCCTGTTATCTTATGTCAACTTAATTCTCAGAGGACCCTCAGAGGGTGGTGGTGGCGTTTTTCGGCCCATTTGATATTAAGTATTCAGTCTATAGTGAATCAATGTGTGAAAACAACCTAAATTCACAACTGTAAGTTATCTCTTGTGTTGCATCTTCTTCCATCTCCCCCCACACACCTGGTCTCTCATTGTGGATGTGGTTATGCTAAGAATTATGTTGGGAGTGGAACAGAATTGGCAGGAGGGAATTTGAAGAAGTTACTGTCATTGGGATACTTAGGAGATCTTTGGTCCAGAATATTGATCTGAGTTCAGGGGCACATGACATACCCAACATTTTCTCCATCAATTTTCCTGCCTAAGTGGTCCACCTGGAGTAATGTGGCCTCAGGGCCCTCATTGCCATGGATACGAGAGATTGAGAAGAACCAGAGGCCATTATAGTGGGCGCCAGTCTTGGAATGGCTTGTTCTACCATTCCACCTCAATTAACAATGCCATCTGAAACTTATACGGTGCTTTTTGTCCACACTGTCACTCATACACACTAGAACAAGCTTCTCCCTTAAGAGGATGGGCCTGGAACAAAGATTACTTTGATCAATATAAAAGAAAAGTTTCTACAGTCTGATGCTATGGGGGTTAAAAAGTCCCAGAACATTGTATTCCATTTTCTCACTGTCCTATTATTCATGTGATGTCTCAAAATAATTATTTTCTGAGAGGATCTTAGCATTCCAGATGCACTTCGAATGTCATGAAAGAGCAGAGGAAACATGAGCATTAGCTGTGGCATGAAGCAGGAACAGAAAACAAGTTGTCCCTGGTCTGTGATATATGGCACCCACAATATGCAGTGAGATTTGTGAAAGCAAGTTCCTTTTATTTACAGTGAAATCCAACTATCATTATTGGCAAGACTGTTAATTGTCCTCACCTAATCATGCAAACAAGCCCATCTAAATTTTCCTGAAAATCCCAACTCATTGGGTAGATGAAAGAGATGGTCTTTTTTAAAGGTACAAATTTTAAAAATCACTTTCATAAAGGAATGAAACCAGCTTTTTGTTCATTTCCTCTCTATTGAAGGCATCTAAACAACTCATCGATTCCTAGGAAGAGAAAGAATGGGGAAAAAAATCATGTTCACATTGAATAAGGTTTATTACATTAGAGCTGTAATTCAAATAGGCTTTGGGAAGAACTTTTGGCTAATTAGTCATTGTAATCAGATATCTATGGGAAGAAGTGTTAATTCTTGGAATAGACAGCCAATTAATCACAGTCTACAGTCAGCCTGGCTGGCATCAGGCTCCATGCTTTCTGGACTCCTACAGCAAATACAAAACAGGCAGCTATCCTGTGCTTCTACTAGAACAGAAAGTACAGCCCCTTTCACACTCGGAGGCCCCTGTGATAGCTCATCCCCGAATGTCTGAATCCTTAAAGTCTCAACCACAAACCAAGGGGAAACAGCAGCCGAAAATATAGGGAGAACACGTGAAAGGCCACTTCATTCAGGAATGCACGATACTAACAACAAATGACATTTAAATAATAATTACCATGTTCCAGGCAGTGGTCTAAGTCCTCCTGTGCACATATGAGATTTTTTAATTCTTAATAACAATTCCGGGATATATGAGTGCTATTTTTCTCATTTTACAGATGATGAAACTGAACTTTGGAGTAGTTAAATGACTTGCCCAAGTTAGCACAGATGGATCTAGAATTCAAACCCAAGCCAGCCTGACTGCAAAATCTATGATATATTCCATACTATGGAACCATGTATGTAATATATTAAATGAAATAGAATAAAACTTCTGTATGCAGTGTAATCATTTCATTCATAAATACTTATTGAATACCTACTATGAGCTGGGCACTGGCATAAACACACATACACATGCATATATACACATATATATGTATACACACACACCCACACACATGTATCCTAGTTTTAATATATGTCCACAAATTTTGTGATGTTCCTCATTTCTGATGGATAAAATAAAACAGAAGTGACAGTGTACGATTTAGGAGTCTAGTTTATATAAAACCCTGCAGCTTCCTGATTACTCTCTGACTCTTGGATTGCTTTGCTCTGGAAGACATTAGTTACCATGTGGAGCAGCTGACAGTCACATGCATGGGCCATCTTGGAAGTGGGTCCTCCAGCCCCAGTCAAGCCTTCAGATGATGGCAGCCCTGGCCAATATCTTGACAGCAACTTCAGAGAGACCCTGAGTAGCTAAGCCATTTTCAGAACCCTGACTTTCAGAAACATAAATGTTTGTTGTTTAAAATTACTAGGTTTTGCTGCACAGCAATAACTAATACTCTCTGTGTGAGAGTGTGTGTGTGTGTGTGTGTGTATGTTTTATCAAATAGTAATCAAAGAAAACTAAAGAACAGCAATGTGGAACGTGACTCAAATGCTCACTGTTCTGTGCAATCCCCTTCCTGTGGTCTTTCTTTATCTTAGTTGACAGCACAACCACCCACTTGTTCAACCAAACAAACAAACAAAAAAAACCAGTCACCCTTAACTCCTCCCTGTCTCCATCCCTCCCTTCCTGCAGACTGGCTGCCAAATCATGATAATCCCACTTCTGCATCTCAACTGGTCTTTCTTCCCATTTTCTACCAATCTAGCCTATTCATTAGTTCAAAAAGTATATTGTTTGCAGCCTCTTCTTATGAACTCCTACTTCAAGGTCCTGGAACTCTTTGTTAATGCTGAATCCTCTCCACCATCTCTGTATCTTGCACACATTGTGGAAGGAGACTGGATCCCACAGTCATCTCACGTATTGAGGCAGAGGAAGGTGGCTCATTCTGGTTACAGCCAACGGCCTGATTGCAGAGAACTAAGGCCAGAGGGGTTCCATTCATTCTTCCTAGGGCATCTGGCTGCTGGTATCATTTACCTTTCAGAGTGAGTGAAGCTGACCTATGTCAGGTTTGGTTTTAGTCAGAGCTATTTATTCCAGGAGAGGCTTTGGGGCTCAGTCCAACTTTCTAATTTAGACACATGCCCTCACATACATACACACAAGCTATGGGCTTTTCTTGCTATCTAAAAAAGAGGTTAATTTCCTGCTTGTATACCTTAGTTCTGTGAGACACAAATGAGAGATTATGTGGAGAGATTTCTGGCTTTCCAGGTTTCGCATTAACAACCATGACTCAGCTGGATGCAGAGATTAAGAATCTATGTCCTATAGTGTGATGAGGAAAAAATGACCAGCTCAGATCATACCACCCCACTGTCAAAAGCCTTCTACGTCCACCCGGTATCCTTTAAAATCAGTGCGTACTCCTCGGTCTGGGCCCACCAATCCCTCTGCAATAGTAAAATCACTATCTTTCTCACCATTCTCTCATCTTGCATCTGGCATGTTCCACGAACTATCTTTTCTGTCTTCACGATAACTCTGCAAGGTAAACAAGAATAGCTTCATTTTACATTGAGAACAGTGAGGTTCAAAGAGAATAAGTTTGGCAGGATCAGGGTTTGAGCCCGAGTTTTGGCCTCATTCCATAGCCCAGGTTCTTCCTCTGCACTGGGCCACCCCCTCTGTCCGCCCGACTTCATTCACTCACTCACTCCATTCACAGTATTGTTACACCCACGTACCTCATACCACCGATTCCTTATTCATTTTATTTAAGTCAACTTAGTCAGGAAATTAAAGGCTTTTTCCAAATTCATCTCAAGCAATATTATCTATAAAAACACAGGTGCTTTGTTATAATTTTCTGCTACTCATAAAAATTAACACAGAAGTTATTAGAAGTTTAAAAGCCTTCACCCACATACCAGCAAAAGTTGTTTTGTGCATGCCCAGAGGCACATGACTTACATTCTGGGTAACAGTCCATACAGTCTGACTATATTCCAAGTGCAGTGTTTAGGCCACCAGCCTCAGCGTCACCCGGGAGCCTGTTTGAAATGCAGAATCTTGTGCCCCATGCGAGACAAAGTGAATCAGACACTGCATTTTTTTTTGTACTTTTTTTTAAATTTCAGAATATTATGGGGGTACAACACTTTGGCTATATATATTGCCCATGCACTGCCCGTGTCAGAGCTACAATTGTGGTCATCCCCCAAACTGTGCTCCCCGCATCCATTCAGTGAGAGTTTTCCCATCCCCTCCACCCCCCTCCCGCCTGCCCGCTCCCTGATGAATATTATTGCCCTGTGTGATGTAAGTGTTGATCAGTTAGTACCAATTTGATGGTGAGTACCAGTGGTGCTTGTTTTTCCATTCTTGTGACACTTTGCTTCGAAGAATGGGCTCTAGCTCCAACCAGGATAATACCAGATGTGTTAATTCATCATTCCTTTTTATTGCTGAGTAATACTCCATGGTATACATACACCACATTTATTAATCCACCCGTGTATTGATGGGCACCTGAGTTGTTTCCACATCTTTGCAATTGTGAATTGGGCTGCTATAAACATTCGCATGCAGATGTCTTTATTACAGAATGTCTTTTTTTCCTTTGGGTAAATACCCAGTAGTGGAATTGCTGGATCAAATGGTAATTCTACTTTTAATTCTTTGAGGTATCTCCATATTACTTTCCAAAGAGGTTGTACTAATTTGCAGTCCCACCAGCAGTGTATGAGTGTTCCTATCTGTCCACATCCCCACCAACATTTGTTGTTTGGGGCTTTTTTGATATGAGCCAATCTCACTGGAGTTAAGTGACATCTCATTGTGGTTTTGATTTGCATTTCCCTGATGATTAGAGAGGTTGAGCAATTTTTTATATGTTTGCTGGCCATTATTCTGTCTTCTTTGGAAAAGTTTCTGTTCATGAACAGACACTGCATTTTAACAAGACCTCCCAGGTGATTCTTCAGCACATTAAAGTTTGAGAAGTGCTGGCCCTCACCATATGGTGGCCTAATATGAATATAGTCACCCTTTCTGACATTCTGTCCTCTGGGTGCATCACTACCTGTTCAGCTCAACAGACCTACCTCAAACTCATCTAGACTCTGCTGAGGTGGTTGGCACCACAAATTCTCAAGGGCGTTTTCACAGTGAACTCTGGCTTGAAGTACCTCGGCAGACTCTTGCAAGCAGGTTGTAGATTGTCCAGGGAAGGGTTCATAGGCATTTTTTGAAGCAGGGGAAGGAAGAATTGTGATAAAAGAGGAGAGGATAGGAGGGGTCAGAATGAAGTTTGACAAAGAAAGAAAGGAGACCCAGGAGAGAGAGAGAGAGAGGGATCTTATCACATGGCCAAAAAGTGCCTCATTTTGTGCATTTGGCAGAACCCACATTTCTCTGAGATGAAACCTGGTCCCTTTGAATGATTTCCCCCTGGCTGGGGGCCAGCAGGGGAGAGAATGTAGACAGGAGACACTGACACAGGCACATTTATTGATTTCAAATAGAATCCCCCCAGGAACACATCAGAGTGATTTTCAGGATTCAATTGAATTGACTCGTGCTTCAAATTAAATTCTTTTATTGCAGCTCAGCTCCTCAACAGTCGCCCAGTTCTGTCCTAAAGGGGCTCCAATTCCCAATTAATAAATGAGGCCTTGAGTAATCTGACTCCACATTTTGCCGATGGGGCAAATCGGATGACAGAGCAGGCAGGGGGAAATGCAGGAACACACACCTCTCTGATTTTCCTTTTGGAGGGCCCACCTAGATGAGCTAGTTTTGGGGTAGGGAGGGGGAGGAGCATGGTTACATTTGCAGGGAAGCTCCAAAAATGGATTCTTGTTCTAGGGAAGCTGGCTTCTCTTTGCATCTTGTTACATCATAGTATCCCACTCAGAAACGGAATCCGGGGGTGGATTGGGTCTAGGAAGTCAGCACATCTTGAAATGCAGGAGTATCGGAGAGAAAAGAACAAGAGAAAAGTGAGCAAGAACCTGTTACTTCTAGGTTTTCTTCCTTCATCACGTTGCATCCTTTCTTTTGCTTGGATCAAGGTGCAGTTTCACTCCGTTTTCCTGGAGGAGGAAAATACCTGGGTTGCTTTGAAATAGGGGGCATTGCATGGAAGCAGAAGCGGAATGTAAACCCAAGGAGAGTGAGGTCCCTTCGTGAAATGGAGCTTACCTGGTATGCCACATGCACTATCTCATTTAATCCCCATGGAAACCCTGCAGAGTATGTAAGGGAGCACCTGCAGTTCACAGAGCAAGAAACTGAGGCACAGAGTAGTCAAAGGATGTGCCCATGCACACGTAGCAGGAATGTGGCATAGCAGGATTCAAACACAGGTCTGTTTACCTCTGTTTCTACAGGAGGGTTAAGAGCATAGACTCTAGAGCCAGCCCATCTATATTTGAACCTGAGCGCTTCTGCCTGCCTGCCAGCTGTGCGACCTTGAGCAAGTTGCATAATGTCTCTGTGCCTCAGCATTGTCCTCTGTAAAAGGGTGATAAAAATAATACTTCACAGGGTCATGAAGAGTAAATGTGTGTCTATTATAAATCTCCGTGATCTAAAGGGTCAGTCTTTTAAGAACAGTGACTGCCTGTACAAGGGAAGTACTAGTGGGTGTTTGGAAAGTAAAATTTTACACCCTTAACCATGAAGCAATATTCAGTGCAATAAAGGAGTGCTGTTAGTCTACTGGAGGGTGTGGTTGAGATAAGGAGAGAGGGATATCTCAACTGGACTTTATAGGATAAGTAGGGAGTACCCCTACCTGCCCTTGGGAGTATCCTTCTGCAGGCCCCCTCCAAGGCAGTCCTTGCTTTGTTCTTGCAGCTCTGAGGGAAGCCAAGGAGACTGCTCATTTAAGCCAAGTAGGGCTGGGGACAGGCCTCCAGGCACTCAACGCAGGCAGCTGAGCTTCCCCCTCTGCCCATGACCAGAACCCAGTGGTATGCAGAAGGGAAGCTGCATGTGCCCTTCTGACAAACTGAGCCCCTTGGTTGCTCTGAAAGCCATAATTAGGCCAGATCTCAGCGGGACCAGGATGTGTTACAGTGAGGTTTCAGGCCCTCTTTCCTCAGGGCCTAGTTAACTGAATAAACTCTTCCAAAGGGCTGTGTATCAGCATTTCACCAGATAAAGCATGGCTCTGACAGAGCTCACTCTGACCTGAAACGCCCGGGCAATCCTGGAGGCAACATAGTATGGTGATTAAGAGCTCAAGCCCTAGAGTCAGATAGAAGTGGGTTCAAATCCCAGCTCCACCACTTACCAGCTGTGGTCCTGGGGAAGTTCTGTAAGCCCTCTCAGCCCTGATTTCCTCCTCTGAAAAATGAGGGTAATATTATCGCCTACTTCTTAAGATTGTTGTGGTAATTAAAATGAGGTAATCCATATAAAGCTTTTAGCACAATGCCTGGGAGATAATCTCTCAGTATGTGTGAGCTATCACTCTTTTTATTATTGAGAATAATATGGATATTAATAATTAGTAAAATTACAAACAATTATTAATGGAAAATTAGAGTTTCTAGGGGACTTTTCCCAACAGGAGTTTGGTCATCAGTTCCTTCCAGCTTAGTCGGATCTATCAAAGTCTACTTCCTCTCTGAACTTCTGAGCAGTCTGAAGGACAGATCATGACCAGGAAGCCCACAGAGTTTCTATAAGGAAAGGCATATATTTGTATTTGAATGAAGAGCAGCAGGTGTCAGTGGGTTGAATTAGTCACTGGAATGTATTTCCCTGCATCCTGGCAGGTACATTGAGAGTAAGAATTTCAGAAAGCACTGATAGCTATGTCTGTGTAGAGGGAACACCTGAAGTTCAAGTTCTCCTTCTTGCTCTGACTGTCAAGAAGCTCAAAGCCAACAGTCAGATCACCTTCTTACTATTCTTCACTAAGGCAGATCTTTTCCTGCCTAAGAGACTTTGTATCTGCTGCATCCTTGCTGAGAATCTCTTCCCCTAAATATATGTATGGTTCTTTCTCACCTCATTTAGGTGTCTATGACCTTAGAGATACCACCCCTGACTGTCCTATTTCAAATACAGACTCCAGCCCAGGGACCCTCCATTCCCTCACCTGTTTTATATTTTTCCCAAGGGCAAAGGCAAGCCCCAACTACAATCTTACATCAACCTGGTCTTAAAAGGCTCTATAATGTAAGCTTGTTCCAATTTCTTAATTATGTGGCAAAATTATCAAGAGCCTTAAAAATATTTGATACAGTAATCCCACTACTGGGTATTTTCCCAAAAGAAAAAAAGACATTCTATAATAAAGATATCTGCACTCGAATGTTTACAGCAGCACAATTCACAGTTGCAAAGATGTGGAAACAAACCAAGTGCCCATCAATACATGAGTGGATTAATAAAATGTGGTACAGGTATACCATGGAGTACTACTCAACCACAAAAAACAACGGTGAAGTAACACCTCTTGTATTACCCTGGATGGAACTGGAGCCCATTCTTCTAAGCGAAGTATCTCAAGAATGGAAAAACAAGCACCACACATGCTCACCATCAAATTGATAATAATTGATAAACACTTATGCACACATATGGAAGTAACATTCATCAGGTGTTGGGCAGGTGGGAAAGGGGAGGAAGGGGTGGGTAAATTTACACCTAAGGCGTGCAGTGCACACTATCTGGGAGATGGGCTCTGACATGGGCAGAGCAAAGGCAATACATGTAACCTAAACACCTGTACCCCTGCAATACTCTGAAATTAAAAAAAAAATCCATTCTCTTTGACTCAACAATTTGACTCATAGGAATAGTCTAAGGTAATAATATGAAACACAAAGAATGATAAGCAAGAACGTTCATCAAGGTAGCATTGATAGAAGTGAGAAGTTGAAAATAGCCTCCATATCTAACCGTAAGGGAACAGACTAAAATGTTGTTGAACATCAGTGTGTTGGAACATCATGCAGGCATTTCAAGTCTTTAATACTGTGGGGATGCCATTCGAGTGAAACATAAATTTTGATATTAATATTTACTTACACGGTAATTCTGAATGGGTGCATGGGAGAGCATACATCAAACTGGAAAGGTTATCACTAACGGAAAGAAATACAGATGGTTATTCTCTTTATTTCTTTGGTATTTTCTAAGATATTTTTACAATGAACATATTTTACATTTATAATGAGAAAATAATATTGTAATATACAGGAGGATTTTTTTTACAAGCCCTATAATGTGCCCTGTTGCCAGGAATGCAACAGCCAGTGCCACAGAGAGAAAGTGGCCCCTCCACCCAGAATGTTGTCACATTCCCAGCATCCTTGGACACAGTAAGGAAGGGATCTGCTTTTTTTTCTTTCTATGTGCTGTTCAGAAAACAGCAGGCACAGAAAATAACAACCCTCTAGATAATACAAATGGGTAAATATTGCCAGGATTTGTTACATAAAGTGCTAAAAAAACATAACTTGAGGATGTAACCACTTATTTTCCCACCTTCAGAAATCCCAGCATCTGTTTCTGCCAAAAAGTTGGAGGGTGGGGAATTTTGCAGAGAAAAAAAAAATCATAAGTCTTTTCTTTCAGATTGACAGAGGAAGAGGTGGGGTTGATAATGGAGGAAAACGTTGCATTCAATAAAAAAGAGATTTGTCTGTTATCACTGCTGAAAGCACAACAACAACTAGGCTGGATTTTACAGCATGAGAGTGACAGTTGAGACCAACAGAAGGACTGGGGATTAAGGGACACTTTTCAGATTTGCAAGGAAGGCATGGAAAAATCCTTCCCCTTCTCTGACTAACGCATATACACACAGTCCGATACAGGCTCAAGAGAGGCAGGCCTTGTCCCACGGGACTTGCCTTGTGACTTTGGGCAAGTCAAGGAAAAGCTTTAGGAGAAAGAGAAAAAAAAGTTCTCTCTGAATCAATGTATCTTCCTCCCTGTTTTCAAACTTTCTCTTTGGCATACCTCATGCATTGCTCTTCCCTCTGTGCATTGTGTGGTAAATTTTTCATCACTAGTCTTCACATCCTCTTGCCTTCCTAGGGAGTTGTCTTCCTTTAACTCCCCAAATTCTCCACAACAGTGTTAAACCACAGCTGCTTGGCACCTGAGACATCTCTCACCTGCCCAGCTTCCTGCAGGAAGGTGAACCACCCAAAGTGAAAAGGCCCACAACTGGCCCCGTACCTGATATGCAAACCAAGGCCAGTCTCCATCCTGGGCTCTGGGTCTAATTTCCAATGCCCTCTGAAGGACTGGCCAATGTCAGGCAGTGCCTACCTGATACTCTGGGCCAATGCCAGGGCAGGAGAATCAGCCAGAGTTTTGTGAAGACACTGCTGAAATCTTGAGGATTGATTTTTGAAGCTTCAATTGAGTTCAGTACTTTTCCAGAAGGGTAGGAGACCTGGAGTAGCTGAGCAGCTTTCCTGAATTCAGGCTGATAAAATTCACCTAAGCAGACCAACCCTCTAGGTTAGATAATGGTCTTAAATCAGAGGTCCCCAATCTAATTTGGCCCATAAATGTATATTCCTTGGCCTGCACAATGATTTTTATTTATTTTAATTAAAAACGTAAAACTTGAATGCTTCCAAATGAAAATCTGCATTTCTGGCTTTTTCCAAAAAATTAAAAATAAAAGATTTGGTGGTACAGTGTCATAGTTAAGAGCATGAATGCTGCTTTGGTTTAGAATTTCAGCTCTGTGATTAGCGGCAAAGTAGCAAACCTCTCTATGCCTCAGCTTTCTCATCTGTAAAAAGGGAATAATAATAATAACACCTACCCCAAATGCTTATTGTAAGGGTTAAATTAATTAACGTAAGTAGTGCTTTCAGAACAGTGCCCACCATATGTAAATGTCACAATAGTAATTGCACTATGCTGGCTATTAATATTAACAATGGACCTGCATTCAAATAGTCATCCTCCCTCACTTTCCATTTAATTGTGGTTCCCACCCAGCTCAATTCACTCATTATATTAGCTGCCTGACCTCTGTAAGTATTTGAGCTTGAGGCCTGTGCTCTCAAATGGAGATACAGTGTTTGCCAACATGGGTCTTTGTAAACCCATGAGGGTAATCATGCCTTGGGTAATCATGCCCAGATATCTCACAGCTGCAAATTTCCTAACACCAGGAAGTCTAGGAATACAATAGGTGGAACATTATTTCCTTCCCCTGATTTGGCCATGTGACTTGGTTTGGGCAACTGAATGAAGCAGAATTGATGATGTATTGGTTCTGAGCCAAAGCCTTACATGTTTCCACTAAGCCTCTTGCACTTTTCCCATCACTACTGAGGAGGAAAAACTCAGACTAGATGCTGGTCCAGGAAGAAGAGGAGTGATACATCATGAAGCAGGGCTTTCCCAACTGAGATCATTTATCCAAATTCAACATACAGTAGAATCCCAGCTGACCTGCAGAAATACCAACAAACCCAGCAGAGATCTGCTGAAACCAGCCTAGATCAGACAATCCTCAATGAATCCACAGTCATGGGAGATACGATGATAAATGGATGTTGTTTGAAGTCACTGAGTTTTGGGGTAGATCGTTATGCAGCAAAGTGTAGCTGATAGGCTGGCCAATGAAACCCCTTAGCATAACCCAGTGACCACATGGGATATTGCAAGTTTTCCAGGATACAGTGATGGTGCCATCTGTGTTAGATATGACCAGGAGCTCTGTGAGAACTGTGCTGCTCTCCTACTTACATGATGAGGTCAAAGATTCAAGCGTCAGAGTGTTGGGCAAGCCAGCTGTGAACTGGGTTCCCCAATGCTTCCCACAATCTTGGACAAAACCCCAAATACATCCAGGCGCAGTGGCTCACACCTGTAATCCTAGCACTCTGGGAGGCTGAGGCAGGAGGATTGCTTGAGCTCAGGAGTTCAAGACCAGCCTGAGCAAGAGTGAGACCCCGTCTCTACTAAAAATAGAAAAATCAGCCGGCCATGGTGGTGCACATCTGTAGTCCCAGCTACTCGGGAGGCCGAGGCAGGAGGATCGCTTGAGCCCAGAAATTTGAGGCTGCAGTGAGCTACGACGACGCCACTGCACTCTACCTGGGGCGACAGAGCAAGACTCTGTCTCAAAAAAAAAAAAAAAAACAAAAACCAAATACATAGCAGGTTACAACCCAAAGCCCTTCTTGGATTTTCTCAGTCCCCACAGCTTCTTGCCATCTCCACATTCTCAGACACGCACACAATCACCAGAGTTTTTGTTTCGTTTCGTTTTCAGCGTTCATTCTGGCAGCACAGTGAGAGAACCAATCGGGTGAGAGTGAGAAGGGAGGCAGATGCAGGGAACATCGTTCGGAAGCCAAGGAAAGTGTCCAGGTGGAAGACAGTGTTGGCTCAAACTGGGACTACAAAGAGTAAGGAAAGAAAGAAGTGAGGAAATTCAATAGCAAAAGCAGCGACAACACTTAGGTGCACTTGTCATGTGCCGGGCACTGTTCTGGTGCATTATATATATTTAATCAACAACTTTATGAATTAGGTTCTGTTAGTTCCACCATTTTACAGACAATTATGTTTAGGCTAAGCAATTGGCCTAAGGTGGCCCAGTCTGCAAGTAGTAGATTCAAGCCCAGAAAGCCTACATTCTGAGTCTGGGCTCTCAGAATGGCCACTGCATTATTTAAGAGCTTTGCAGATGGTTCAATAAACATGACTTAGTGGTTGATTAGCCATAGAAGGGTAAGGAACAGGGAGTTCAAAACAGTTTAAAAACAACACAGTCTTCTCATTTCTTCTAAGGAAAATGTGTGTGTGTGTGTGTGTGTGTGCGCGCGTGCGCACGCCTGCTAGGTCAGATAAACAAATAAATTATTTCAAAACAATCATAGGACCATTGTCTGAAATAACTTGTTCTGAATTTTTCTAACACAGCTGGGTACTCATTTTAATTTTGTGGAATATGTAGAGGCGATCTGGAATCTGTTTGTCTCTTTGATTATCCCAGTAAATACAGTAGCCAAAAGAAACAGCAGTTTGGAGGGGAAAACCCGGGCATTCTTGGCTTTGTCTTGTTCTCGAAAAAAGATCCTCATTTAATGGGGAGCAGCATTCCTTCTCTCTAGAAGGGAGATCAATACTGGTTTTTCTGCTTAAGCAAGCAATTATATTTTTTTATTTCCAAAAGATGACTGCTAGGGTCAGAGAGGCAGAGCATCCTCATTCAACTGGATGCCCTAGAACTTTTGCCCTTTGATAAATTTTTTTAAAGTGTTTTGAAAGAGGTCACTTTCTAGAAAACCCCTCAGGGCACAGTATACAAGACAGCCTCAGAGTCCTTTATCCACTCCTTGCTCTTGTCTTGCCTTGAAGATAAGATTTCTTCTTCTATTACTCTCCCTCGTCTCTGAGACTGATGCCATCTGGTAGGAACCGGATGACCAATTCTGGGATGAAGAGTGGGTCTATGGGACTTGGGCTTGCCTACATGATGAAGGCTAATAGAAGTGACAGAGAAATCAGTGCAAACTTGATATTTGAGAAATAATTGAAAAGATGAAATAAAAAACCAAACACCTAGAAAAATCTGCCACTAGATTTAGTATGAGCCCACATCTAGGTCCATAGCCTAAGTAAAAGCATTGGGAAAATACAAACACAAGGTTATTTCAAGAGGTAAAGCAGAAATAAAGAGGGAAACCCAGGCCTTTCTTGATGAACTGGACAGGAATATCCAACTTCTCTGTTACAGAAGTCCAACTCCATAACTTGAAAAAGACTGTGTTAGGAGTGGCCTGGTTTTAAAGCAGCATCAGGACAAACACAGATATATTTTGAGTTGTAATGGACTTTCAGTCACAGCACAGACATTCGTAGAAATCAAGATCTCCGTCCACCTTGGGTCCTTGACTATTTCAGCACCACGGACAGAACACAGAGGCCACAGTGTCTCCGCATTTTGCCTCCACTTTTCCTTAAGATCACATCTTAAAGCAGAAGAGATTGATCGTGAGGAATCCCATTCAAGCTACAAAAAAAAGGGGAAGATTTATAGACTCAGATATAAATAGGTTATAAAATCCAAGGGAGGGAATGCAGTCTTGACAGAAGCCTCCGTGACCAAGAGATGATAAGCCCCTACTTTCTCTGTATCTCTTAGCAGTGGTCATGTGATCTTCATGATATCTCCTAGGAAGTTCAGAGCCAAGGTTGTAGTTTGCCTATCACAAGTGGTTGAGCATATAAGAGTCTGCATTTTAAGCCCCATTTCTGGCATCATCTTATTGCTCTACTCTTCTATTTTTAAATTAGCTTTGCATCTGTTTTGAATTTGGGCTTTCTCTTTTGATGTTACACATTCTTAGGTGTCATAAGATATCTTTTCTGGGAAACAAATCATTCAAATATCAAATTAAAACATCCACTTGAGCATACACTGACACGCATGCACATGTGTGATCACATGAGCTATGTACAGATGTTCATTTCTCTCATAAGACTACCCCTTACACAATAACAACAACAAAGAAATTGAGAACACTTCATAAGCAACATGAAACAGGCAATACATAAAGCATGTAGGAGATGGAATTAGTGGGGCTATTTTGCTATTTCGATGGGGACTTTAAATTTCTAGACTGCCAAATATGAAAGATGTGGTTTGCAAAGATCATCGAAAAAATAAGTTCTGTCTCATATGACCCTTGGCAATGTAACTTTGCTACTTTTCTTATCAAGAGCTGGAGTTTGTTTCCCTATACCCTGAGTGTGGGCCCAGTAACTTGCTTTGATCAGTAGGAAATGGTGGCAGTGATACTGGGCGAGTTTGGGAGTCTAGGTTTCAAGGTTTTACAGTATCTACCTTCACTCTCCTGGAATGCTTCTCTGAGACCTCCAAGTAACGAAATAGGTCCGCTTACTGAAGAAGGAGAAATCACATGGAAATAACCAAGGTACCCCCGTCAGCAGCCAGTTTGCTGCAGTTCACAGAGCAAGTTGGTGCCGGAGACTAGATGAGAAAGTAGGTCTCCAGGCCTCTAATCTCAGGTCCTTAAAAACTGTGTTCAGCATTGCAACTCTCCTCTGCAGAAGACAGCTGCTATGAGATCAGAAGTCTGTGATACAGTAGGAAAGAGACCACAGTAAGTGTCAAAAGACAGAGCTCTAGTCCCAGCCCAGTTAACAACTTGCTGTGTGTTTATAAGCAAGTAAAATGACCTCTCTTGGCCTCAACCCCTTCATCTGTATGATGAGCATGTTGGAGAAGCAAGTCCTCAATGCCCCTTTAAGTTCTAATAGAACCTGATTGTGTGACTCCAACTCAAGCCTTCCAGCTCTTTATCACAGTAGGAGCCCAGGGATTTTACCATGACAGGCTGGAAGCCTGTGAGGGGGAGGTAGGGGGTTGCATTTCATTCTGTCAGCTTCCTTTCTTCTAAAGGGTAACATTGTCACTCACAGCTTATCTTGCTGGGAACTTTCCTTAATGGTTTAGTTGGATTTGGGCTCAAATTAATCATCCCGGGCAACAGGCAACACGACAACTCATCACTAATTAATTGGCAGCGACACAGGATACCACGTTCCCTGGTGCAGAAGGTCTGTTTCTAAATCAGCCTCCATCCTCCTAGGTCTTAACAATGGTGTGCCACTTCACTCTCTGTGTGCTCACCTTGGCTAAAAGCACAGGAGAATGCCCACCATGGGGAAGAATATCAAAAAGAAGATTCAATTCAGGAAAGTGTGATTCTGCTTACATCTGCATTCACCAAACCAATCTTGTGTTTAAGGGAGAAGTTCTGCTTTGGCTATCTTCCGTAAATGAAAATGTTTGCCCTTTCACAGCGTTAAACAAAAAATTCAATATTATTGCTACATGTGCAATACTGTGGAATTAAAAATTAGATTATACCACAAACTGGCTTTGAATTATTATTTTCAATAGAATTTTTTATCAAAGAGATTTATTCACACTCAACTATGCACAGACCATGCCACCTATGTTCGATGGTGAGTCCCCAGTGCATAGAACAGTAAATGTCTATTGAGTCTCTCTTACAGAACAACTATTCTTATTTTCTCTTCTTTGTCACCCTTCATTAATTCCTCAAATCACAGTATTCCTGCTTTCATTGCCACTCCAGTGATGTCAGCATTAGTCAGGATTCTTCAAATATTATAATATTCTTCAAGTATTATAAAATGTATTAACACAATTCAAACCAGCTTAGGCAAAAAAGAGGGAATTTTTGGATCATGTGTTTAGGAAGAAAGTTGAAGTAGCTCACAACAATCAAAGGAAAAGATCAGGGAGTTTGGGATTCATCCTGCAGATTCATCCTGAAACTCAATGCTCCCCGAAATCAATCAATCCACAAGCCAACTCCTCTCTTTCTCTCTCTCTCTCTCTCCCCTCCTCCCTCCTTTCCTGCTGGCTCCCTCTCTCCCTTCTCCCATTACTAATATCTTGTCTGCTCCTCTTAGTTTCACTTAGTTTGTTGACTTTATGTTTTCTTTCTGTATAAGGACTTTTTTCCATGACTGAAAGCAACTCCCTAGTTATTATTTTCCTAGAACCTTGACCCCAAGAATCAACTTCCCTACCAGGTCCAGAAAAATAGATTGCCTGGCAGGACTCAGGTTGACCCAGTTTGAGTCACTTGCCCAACCCACAGCAACCTCAAACACATGGTTAAGGAAATGAAAAACTGATTGGCTGGGCAAGGTCGTATGTCCCCCCGCCCATACACACACTTTGTGGTCAGGGGGAAGACATGGGGCATAAGACACTTTCTTCACTGCCACGAGAAAGGGGATAGGAAAGCATGCTAGGGAAACAGAGACTACTCTAGTCTGATTCCTTTGTGGACATTCCAATATCAACAGACACATTTCTGTCTTCATCTTCCTTTACTCATCTGCGGCATATAACCCTATTTGCCACTCACTCCTCCTGAAGATGTGTGTTTTCATTGGCTTCGGTGACACTAACTGCCACAGACTGAATTGTGACCCCCCAAAATTCATATGTTGAAACTCTAACCCCTCCCCCATGTGACTGTATTGGAAATTGGGTCTTTAAAGAAGTGATTACAGTTAAGTGAGGGCATAAGGGTGGAGCCCTAGTCCAAGAGGACTGTGGACTTACAAGAAGAGGAAGAGATAACAGATCTCTCTCCCTCTCTCCCTCCCCAGCCACCCCTACCATGTGAGAACACAGTGAGAAGGCCACTCTCTCCAAGCCAGGAGGAGGGCCTTCACCAGAACCCAATCATGCTGCTAGCACTCTGATCTTGGACTTTCTGCCCTCAGAACTGTGAGAAAATAAATGAAAATAAATTCCTGTTATTTAAGCCACCCAGTCTATGGTATTTTGTTATGGCAGTCCCAGCTGACTAACAGCCAACCTAGTCCAGTTTTTCCCTTCTCTTTCTGATATTTTATCCTTCTACACTCTTTTATTGGTTGACTTTTTTAACCTAGTCCCATATTTTCAATTGTCATTATCACTTTAGCCTCCCAGATATAAGCTTCAGCTCAGATTTCCCACATAAGCTACATACTAACATATCCTGCTGCCATGAAATAGTTCCACTTGTGCCTCAAACTCAGAAGTCCGAAACTGGACACATTATCTTCTTCCAAAGCCTTCATCCATCCATGCTTCCGCCCACACTCTTCTCTGGGAATGGACCTGCAATCACCCATCAGCTGAGGGCGTCAACATAATGCGTCCTTCTCCCTCCCTCGGGTGCAAACCCTCACCAGATTCTATTTATTATAGGAACCACATAGTTCTAGAATGCCTTCATTTATCTTCATTTTTGGTGACAACACCTTCGTGAAAGTGACCATCATTGCTCAGCCGAATTTCTATAACACTCTCCTAAGTGGTCTGCACAATTCCAGTTCTGCTTACTGTAGTCTATTCTGCACTCTGCAGCCACAACTTGATTATGCTATGCCTCTGCATGAAGCGCAGCACAAAGAAGAGATCCTGCATTATCTGACTCCCACTTAACTTTCCAGCAATATTTCTTGCTATTTCCCCGTCACGTTCTTTATTTCAGCCGTGTGGATATACTTAACAATTCTTTTGAACGATATCATGCTCACTAATGCCTCTGAATGTTTGGACATCTATTCCCTCTATCTAAAAATTCCTTTCCATTGTTCTTTGCCTGATTAACTCCTCTACTCCTTCTAGTTTCAGTTTAGTTGATTTTCCTCTAGGAAGACTTCCCTTCCCCCCAAATTTAATTAGGTTCTTATGGGATATCATAGACCATGTTATTAATGTTATTGTAGGACCAGTTTACAGTATTTTACATGATGTGCTTATGTTTTCCCTCTTCTGTTGGGAGTTCCTTAAGGAACCGGAAATTCTTTAATGATAGGAGTAGTGTTTGGTGTCTGTTGTAGATACTTAATCAATACTTGTTTAATGAGTGAATCAATGAGGTAATGAGTAAAAAAAAATACATATATATATATATATACACACACACAAAACAATATATACAAACACATACCCGCACTCCAGTTGCATAGTGGCCATAATTCATTAAGCTTAGCTCTTACTAAAAAATAAGAATAAAAACAAGAACAAAAATTCCCCACAGCTTCACTTTTTTGTTTACTGAGAGTCTTTCGTAAGGCCTCTAAGAAGTACCATTTTCATGGCTTTATATATAACATCAAGAAGTTTATTTGGGCTTTATGGTAACTTCACTATGTTCTCCTTGAAAATCTATCCTGTCCATCAATGTCTCATCAATGTCCTGGGATACGTTTGATCTGCAAATGAAGATCTGTTTCATCAGTGATTATTCTCTAGCAATAAACAAACCCACATCAAAGCTCTCAGATGGACTTTGCAGAGGACATATTCCTTCTTGTTACTCTTTTTCCCTAATATAGGTTTAATTTTTTTTTTTTGTAATCACTGTGGAATAAGCAAACTGGCTGTTACATTTTACCCAGACAAGTGGCTTACTCATATTTGTATGCTTTGTTTTATCTGGGCTCTTGAGTGCAATTTTGTACTGGTATGAGTACATTTTAATGACAAAGAAAATGTCTGGATATAGTGGTTACTGAAAAGTAGGATATAAAATTGTAAGTAGAGATTTGTGGTTTAAAGTGCACAACTAAAATGGCAGAAGAAAAATATACATGTTTAAAAAACAATCCATAGAAGAACTAAAAAGGTGGGAGAAGTACCACCAATACACCATGATGGAAGAGAAAATCGGCTGGGAAAGATTGGTAATTAAAACAGAAGGACAAACTCATCATGGGCTATCAGCAGGGTGAGTAATTAAAACGCAGAGCAGTTAGATCAGACCCTGGTTTTATCTGACATTTGTACTTAGGGTAATGTACAGATGTCCAACCCAGAAATTCTGACAAAGAAGGTTCCCAAAGTGGGACCTATGGCCAGAGGGGTGGGGCTGTGCCTCAGATAACTTACAGCTTCCAGGAAAGACAGGGAGATCACATATTCAAAATAAAAAATCTTCCACTTCCTTTAAAAAAAAAATACCACTTGGTCTCACATCCCTCCTCTATTTGCTTCTCTTACAAAAAACATCAGAGTTAAGGCCTTTATAATCCAAATCTGTATTTATTGCCAAGAGAACATGAAATTTCCCTTGAGCTGAAGAATCACCCCTCGGTGCCAACATCATTCAATTTAAATTTCATCAATAATTATAAACAGCAACCAATAAATACCATATATTTGAATAAACCTAACAGTGTGAAAAAGAATTTCAAAATACAATAAACAATATGTAAGGGAACAGTTAATACAATAAACCAAATGAGACTTACAGAGCAATCACGTCAACGAGAAAGAACAGGCTGCTAAGGAAGAGAAACAACCAGAACTCTCAAAAACAAAATTTTAAACCCATGATTGCCAAACTAAAAATGAAAATTTGATAGATAGATGGTCTGCACAAAAGAATGGATACCAGTGAATACTAAAGACTGGACTGGGATGCTCAGCTGAGGAATTCACTCATAACTGGTGAACATGGGGAGAGGGGATGTTAAGATACATGACAGATATATCCAGAAGATCCAACATCTGTTTGGTAAATGTTCCAGAAAGAATGAAAGAGTGGAAATTATCAAATAAATAGGAAAGATAATTTTCTTTCTCAGTTGAAGAAAGGGCTGATCAGGTAATCAGCAGGGATATCTCATTTATTCAACCATTTTTTATTGACTCCTTGTGTGTCAGGCACTATTTCAAATGCAATAATAAAGAATACAAATATCACCTCTAAATATATCCTAGTGGCATTATCTGAATTCCAGATATTAAAATAAAATGGTAAACTTTTCTGCTTTTGGCCATGATAGAGTAACTTGTATGGGGCTGGTCTTTGTACTGTAAATAACCATAAAAGTAGACAAAATATGCAACCCAACAGATTTTTGAGACAGCACATGACTGTGACTCTTGAAAGAAGGGACAATCCTAGGTGAACCCTGTGATTACACAGCTCTCTGCTTGGGGGAAAATTTCCTCAGCATGATGCAGAGAACTTTGAGTCTGAGCAGAGTACAGCAGTTCTGCTACGTTGAAAAGTCGTAGACCAGAGTTTGGAGCATCTGCAGTGAAGCAGCTTGGAATCTGTTTAATAAATCAATGAGTAATGTTTAATGAAGGCATCAAGGAGATGGAAGTTGTGCAGAGAGGTTGTCCTGGAAGTCCATTCAGGGGATTGCTTGTAAGTACATGGCCGAGGGTTAGGTTGTCCACTCTTAAGGTGAGGCCTCCCAATGTTTACCACACAGCAGATGCTATGACTTGAAAACAAAACTTAGACACTAGAGCTCAACAGTGCTGGAGGAAGAAGAGTGTCCAGACATGTTGAAGCTCTGGTCCTAGAATGGAGAGATCTTGTTAACACATCCTTAACATACCTGAAACCCAGCTGAGGCACAGAAACACCCTCATTACAGAATAAAGACATGCCCTAGAGTAAGACCTATGTTTGACCTGCCCTACTGATGCTTAAAAGCAAGTCTAAATAAAATATGCAGAGTTAGGAGGTTGAAGTTAGCTGAACTAGAGAGGTTTGGTAAACACCTTTTCATAGAATTTGCACTAGCAAAATATAAAACCAAACCTACACAAGTTCATGGTGGTCATCCAGTAGTTGAACTGTCTTCTAAGATAAGAATTAATACTCTTCAGAAAAACAGAATCCAAAGTCTCTATACTATTCACTATGTCCAGTATTCAATTAAAACCCATCAACCATATAAAGAAACAGGAAAAAGTGATCCATAGACAAGAAAAATCAAGTTGTTAATATAAACCAATTCTGAGCTGGTTCAAACATGGGGCTAAATAGACAAAGATTTTCAAACAGCTATTATAAATATTTGAAAATGATTAAAGAAAAGAGTTAAAGGAAAATATGGTCTTAATGATTAAATAGACAGAAAATTTCAGCAGTTAAATGGGAACTACAAGAAAGAACCAAATGAAAAGGCTAGAACTTAAAAGTACAATAATTAAAAAACCAATACCTAAAATTTTAAAACTCACTGGTGGGCAAAAGAAAAAGTCAGTGACTTTGAAGACATATAATTGAAAGTTATCCAATCTTAAAGACAAAGAGAAAAAAGAAGGAATAAAAATTAACAGAGCTTCAGGGTCTTGTGGACAATATTAAACGATCTGATATACATGTAGCTGAAGTCCCTAAAAGAGAAGACAGTGATATTGGAGAAGAAATATATGTCTATTTCATATATACATATATATATATATATACACACACATATATATGAAGAAATAGTGGCAAATATTTCAAAAAATCATGATAAAAAACAAAACAGTGGGTTATAGTTCAAGAAGCTCAGTAAATATAAACACAATCACACTTAGAACTATACAGTCAAAATGTGGAAAACAAAAGATAAAGAAAAAACTTTTAAAGTAGAGAAATAAAAGTACATAAAATGCAGGGGAACAAGGATAAAAAAAATCACCAACTTCTCATTAGAAACAATGGAGGGCAGAAACAATAGAACCATATCTTTAATATTCTGAAGGAACAAATAAAACCTGGCCATTCAAAAGTCTGTTTACAGCAAAAATAGCCTTCAAAATCAGAGGTGAAATGGAGGCATTTTTAGGTAAATGAAACTTGACAGAATACATTACCAGCAGGCCTGCATTGTACAAATGTGAAAGGATATCATCCAAGCTACCGGAAAATAATACCAGATAGAAACTTGAATGTACATAAAAGAGTAATGAGCACTGGAAATCACAAATAAGTAAATAAATACAAAATACTATGTTTTCTTTCATCTCATACTTTTCTTAAAAGAACACTGAATAAAAAACAACAATGTTGTAAAGTGGGGTTTAAAACAAATGTACACGTAAAATTGCATCAACAAGTGTACGGAGCATAAGGGTTCTGGGTAATGAAATTACACTGTTGTAAGGTTGTATTATATTAGTGAAGTGTAAGTACGAAATAGGGACTAGGAAGGTGGGAAGTGGGAAGTGGCCCGGGTAGAAAGTGAAATAGAGGAAAATTTTGGAATCAGAAATTACGAATTATCACAGTAAAGCACGAAAGAGTACAATATGATTCTACATAAACTGTAATCAGTTAAGAAGCTCTATTGATAGACCTAGAGCAACCACTAAAAAACTTGGAAGATGCATGATTAAGAAGTTAAGAGAAAATATAATAGATTGCTAAAAGAAATTTGAATAACCCTCAAAAAGGAAGGAAGAAAAAAAAAAAACGGAGAATGAAAACAGAAACTAAAAATGGAAAACCAATTTAAAAATAGTTGACAAATACAATCAAATCAAGATCCCATTAAATGTAAGTGAACTACACTAAAATTAAAAGGCAGAAGCTGTCATACGAACTAAAAAGCAATACCTCACCGCATACTCTCTAAAAGAGACACATTTTTAAGTACAAGTACACAGAAAGATTTAAATTAAAACAACGGAAAAAATATTATGCAAACAGTGAGCGCAAGAAAGCAGGAAGCCATATTAATAAGAAACCACATTAATATCAGATTTTATGTCATCTTTTCACGTTCTCAATTTTTTTACCCACAGCATAAAATTTACCATCTTAATGATTTTTCAGTACACATTTCAGTGGCATTGAGTACGTTCACATTTTTGTGCAACCATAATCACCATCCATCTTCAAAACTCTTTTCATCTTGTAAAACTGAAAGTCTTTTTTCATTAAAAACATTAAACAATAAAGTCATTAAATGATAATTCCCCTTTCTTCTCTCACTGCAGCCCCTAGTAACCACCAGTTGGCACTTTGCCTCAATGAACTTAACTGCTGTTAAGTACTTCAATAAGTGAAATTGCACGGGATGTGTCCTTTTGTGACTGCCTTATTTCACTTAGCATAAGTCCTCCAGGTTCATCCATGTCATAGCACATGTCATAATTTTCTTCCTTTTCAAGGTTAAATAATATTCCTATTGTATGTATGTACCACATTTTGCTCACTCATTCATCTGTTGATGGAAACTTGGGTTTCTTCCACCTTTTGGCTACTGTGAACAACGCTGCTATGAACATGGGTGTACAAATGTCTGCCTTCCATATTTTTGGGTACATACCCAGAAGTGGAATTGCTGGATCACATGGGAATTCTATTTTTAGTTTTTTGAAGAACATCCATACTGTTTTCCACAGTGGCTGCACCATTTTAGATTTCCACCAACAGTGCACAAGGGTTCCAGTTTCTCCACATCCTCACGAATGTTTGTTATTTTCTGTGTTTTTGTTTTTTGGGATTTGCTTTTTGATAGTAGCCATCCTGATGAGTATGAGGTGGTATCTCATTGAGTTTTTATTTGCCTTTCTTAAAGGATGAGTGTCACTGAGCATCTTTTTCATGTGTTTATTGGCCATTTGTGTATCTTCTTAGGAGAAATGTCTATTCAAGTCCTTTGCCCATTTTTAAGTCAGATTAGTTGTGTTTGTTTGTTTGTTTGTTTAGTTGTGGGAGTTCTTTACATATTCTATGATTTACAAACATTTTCTCCCATTCCTTGAGTTGCCTTTTCACTCTGTTTATTATGTCCTGTGGTGCACAGCTTTGTTTTTTTTTTTTTATTTTGAATGGTTCCATTTATCTATGCTTTCTTTTGTTGCCTGTGCTTTTGATGTTATACCCAAGAAATCCTAGTCAAATCCAATGTCAGGAAGCTTTTTCCCTATGGTTTATTCTAAGAGTTTTATAGTTGTAATTCTTACATTTAGATCTTTGACTCAATTTGAGTTCAACGGTAGATACAGTATAAGGTAAGGGTACAACTTCATTGCATGTATATATCTAGTCTCAATAAATTTTATTTAAATAAAAGACTAAGATCTTATGAGGCATATACTTTCATTAGAACAGAATTAAATAAGAAATAAATAATAATAACATATCTAGAAAATTCTTGAGATATGTGGAAGATAAATAACCTACCTCTAAATAATACATGGGTCAAACAGGTCACAAAAGAAATTTTAAAATATTTTGAACTAAATGAAAATAAAAATACAATTTATCAAAATTTATGGGATTCAGTGAAAGCAATACATAGAGGGAAGTTTGTAATCTTAAATGCACCAGCTATTAATAGAAAAGAAGAAAGATCTAAAATTAATAGACCAATCATGCACCTTAGGAAACTAGAGAAAGAAGAGAAATTTAAGCCTAAAGCAAGCAGAAGGAAAGAAATAATAATAGAGCATGGAGACGCCCTATTGCTCAGGGATTAGAGCACTAGTGTCGTAATAAAAGAACAGAAATTAATGAAATTGAAAACAGGGGCACAATAGAGAAAAACAACAAAACTATATGTTGATTTTTTGAAAAGCTGAATAAAATCAATCATTTCTAGCCAAGCTAATCAAGAAAAAAAGAGAAGATACAAATTACGGGTATCAGAAATGGAAGAACGGTCATCACTACTGATGATCCCAGGGACATTAAAAGCATAGTAAAAGTTTACTACAAACAGCCCCATACTCACACATTTGATAACTTAGATTAAATGGACTAATTCCTTGAAAGACACAATTTACCAAAACAAGAAAAATAGATAATGTGAATGCATTGATAAGCCTATACATACTAATGAAATTGAATCAGTAGTTAATAACCTTCCAAAAATGAAAACACCAGGCCAAGATGGTTTCACTAGTGAATTCTACCAAATATTTAAAGAAGAAATAATACCAATTCTCCACAATCTATTCAAGAAAATAGAAGAAGGAATATTCCCTAACTCATTTAATGGGGTCAGCATTACCCTAATGAGTTAAAAGCATTATGAGAAACTATAGACTGATTATTTCACATAAACATAGATACAAAAACCCGCAACAAAATATTAGCAAATTGAATCTAACAATGTGTAAAAAGAATAATTCTTCTTATAGAACATTAGGTAAAAACTAAAGAAATTTGAATAAAGCATGGACTTTTAAAATAATAATGTATTAATATTGGTTCATTAAGGAACAATGCACATTGTGACAAATGTATCATACTAATGTAACATGTTAATAATAGAGGAAACTGGGCACAGGTATAAGGGAATTCTCTGTACTATCTTGATAATAATTCTATAAATCTAAAACTATGCTAAAATAAGAAAGTTTATTAAAAATGGAATGTAAAAAATTATGCAACTTCTATAAGTCAGAAAAGCAAAACAGAATAACAGAAAATAGCTAGTAAAAAGTAAAACAAATAATTAAATGGTAGACTTATTCAGACCACATTAGTAATTACAGAAAATATAAATGGACTAAACATATTGAATTGTGAAAATGAATAAAAAAGAATTATTATATAAAAGACATACTTTACTAATAAGAAAGTATATGAGTGGAAAAATATATACTGCACAAACACAGTAAGAATAAAAAGGCTAGAGTAGCTATATATATTGATATCAGCTAAAGCAGACATCTAGACAAATAATATTACCAGAGATGAATAGTGACATTTCATGATGGTAAAACAGACAATTCATCAGGAAGACAATAATCGTAAATGCATATGTGCCTCAAAACAGACCTTCAAAACAAATGGTCCAAATATTGACATGACTAAGGGGAGAAATAGACAATTCCACAACCATAGTTAGATATTTTAAGTAAAGATACAGATTATCTGAACAATACTAACAACACCTGGACCTAATTGGTGTTTATAGACCTCTACATCCAACGATTGAAGAATGCACATAATTTTCCAGTGATTAAGACATTCACAAAAGTAGATCATATGCTGGTCTATAACAAGTCTCAATAAATTTAAAAGGAATGAAATCACACAGACATTATTTTCTGAACACAATAGAATTAAATTTGAAATTAATAACTGTCAGATATCTACAAAAAACCTCTAAATACTTGGAAATTAAGCTAAACACTTCTTAAAAATGTATAGGTAAAAGAGGAAATCACAAGGAGAGTTCTAAAATATTTTACACTGAGTGATAATAAAAACAAAATATATCAAAATGTTGTTATTTGCTAAAGCATGCCTTAGAAGGAAATGTATACTGTTAAGTGCCTATCTTAGAAAATAAGGAAGGTATGAAATCAATATCTCAGATTGCACTTTAAGAAAGCAGAGAAAGAGAAAGGTAAAATCAAAGTAAGTAGAAGGGAAGGAAAATAAAAGTACAGAAATCAATTAAATGAATAATAGAAAGAAAGAGAAAATTAGCAAAGCCAAAAATTGTTTCTTTAAAAAATAAGAAAAAAATTGATAAAGACCTAGCTAGAACTGATCAAGAAAAAAAAGGAAGAATTCAAATCAACAAAATCAGGAATGAAAGAAAGGTTTTCGCCACAGATCCTCAAGACATTAAAAAGATAATACAGTAATATTAATAAAGAAATTGAATTTGCGATCAAAAATTTTTCACAAAGAAAATGAAAAGCCAAGGTGGTTTCACTGATGAATTCTATAAAACATTCATGGAAGAAATCACACTACACTTGCTCAAGCTTTTTCAGAAAATAGAGAGAGAGGAAGTACCTCCCAACATGTTCATGAGGACTGCACACTAGACAAAGACATTCCAAAAACAAAATTACAGATCAAAAGTATTCATGACAGCCAGCCATGGTGGCTCACACCTGCAATCCCAGCACTTAGGGAGGCCAAGATGGGAGGATTGCTTGAGGCCAGGAGTTTGAGATCAGCCTGGGTAGGATAGGAGACCCCACCTCTACAAAAAATTTTTTTAAATCAGCCAAGCATGGTGGTGCACACCTGTTGTCCCAGCTACTGGGAGAATCGCTTGAGCCCAGGAGTTTGAGGTTGCAGTGAGCTAGGATGACGCCACTGCACTCTAGCCCAGGCAACAGAGTGATACCCTGTCTCAAAAAAAAAAAAATACTCATGAACATACAGGCAAATATCTTTTAAAATGTTATTAAAAATTTCATATATATGGCAATACATTATGATCACAAAATATTAAAAGAAAATGCTAAAATATTGAAGAGAAAGGGGAAAAATATTTACATAAAAAGAAATCAGAACTATATTGACCTCAGTCTTATCTGCTAAAACAATAGAGCAATGTCTGAAGTTCTGATAGAATATGATGTCAAACTTTTATTTCTATATCCAGGTAAAATTGTATAGGCAGTGTAATCTCTTTTATGTTAAAATAAACATAGAAAATATCTGAAAAGAAAAACACCCAATATTAATATGGATAATCTAGTTACATAAAAGAAACAATGTGCATTGAATACCTAACAAGTCACAGTCAGTGTTAAGGGTTTTAGAAATGTTACCACGCTTGATCCTCCCAATAGCCCTGTGAGGGAGAGATTATTATTTTTTTCTTTATGACACAATCTCACACACCTGCTAGAGGGCAGAGCTGGACCTAGATGCCTTCTGAATAACAGCATGTTTGACTACACACCTTGTCATCAGTTAGGAATTTAGACTTGATAGTGAGTGACAGAGAGACCTACTGCAACAAATAACTGCAGCCACAATGCAAAGTGGATCTAGTGGTTAGCACTCTGGGCCACACTTCCAGTGGACCCTGGGACTCCATGCTTGACAAGAGAACAATTGATTGAGTTCACAGCATTGGCTGATGTCTTTCTTCTGTAGGGAATTAGCAAGTCCTCCCTGAAACATGTTTGATTTCCCTAGATTTCCTCCAAAGGATGGCTATCATTGCTAAGTGGCTTTTCCAGCTCCAAGGCACCTGGGAATGACTTTTTCAAGCACTCTGATTCCACAGAGTCGGCATATCTTGGAATTTGGGCCACTTAATGGGATCAGGAGCTTTCTTTTCCCTCCTCCTTTTAGGGTCAGCCAGCAGTAATTTGGACCCCTCTGTCTGCTCACATTATGTCTTCCATGGGGAATTAACAACCACTTCACTGCACAGCTGCTAGAGGCTGGAATAATTAATTAAAATTTAAAATAAAACCATTTACATGCCTTTGCATCTGAAACTATAGGAGTAGGTAACCTCTTCAAGGCATCTCAACTGATTAGCAAGGGAAAGACAACATTTTTCCCCCAAGAGTATATTAGTAATATAAAGTGCATTTCCTAAGCATTGTGTTTGTGTGTGTCTATATGTGTAATCAAACCACAAAATTGACATTAAAGCAGAACAATCTTGTTATGTATAGCAATTGGAAATTTACCCAGAACATCAAAGTGGATTAACAGAGGGAGAATGAGAGCCAGAATAGAAGTGACATTTCAAGACGATGACCTGTCCATCTTCTCCTTTTATTGGGTGCCCCAACAACTCTGGAGATGTCCAATAACCATTGGGCAGAGACACATTTTTCATGTTTCAATTTTATGAGGTTTCAAGTAAGAAGCAAACAAGTGAATGGCATGTGCTATAGATACCTGGTTAGCCAAATATTTTACTTTTGACTAAGTGAAAAAATTGAGAAGGTTAAGTGACTTTTTTCCAAGGTCACACAGTGAGTGATTCATTTCTAAAAACAACCACTTTGGAAGAGCCCAGATTCACTCTCTACATTGGTATTTCCAGTTCTAACCCACTCAAAAACTGATGGCTCTAATGGCCCTGGGAGACTGTCATTTTTTTTTCCACTTTATTTCTTAAAATTTTTATTTCAGTAGATTTAGAGGGTACAAATGGCTTTTTGTTACATAGATGAATTGTACAGTGGTGAAGTCTGGGCTTTTAGTGTACCTGTCACCCGAATAGTGCACACTGTATCCAATAGATAATTTTTCATCCCTCACCCCCTTCCTAGCCACCCCCTTCTGAGTCTCCAATGTCCATTATGTCACTCTGTATGACCACACATACCCATCGCTTAGCTCTCACTTATAAGTGAGGACATGTGGTATTTGTTTTTCCATTCCTGAGATACTTCACTTAGGATAATGGCCTCCAGTTCCATCCAAGTTGCTGGAAAAGACATTATTTCCCTCTTTTTTATGGCTGAGTTGTATTCCATGTGCTTTCCGATCCCCAAACACAAAGATAACCATGGACTTTGATAATTCATGACGATCCTAGAGATGCTTAATTTTCTGAGGTTTAGGGGAGAGAATGAGAATTCTCTGAGCCCCAATTCTGTGCCTAGTCCTATGGCCCCTTTGTAAAGACTATCTCATTGAGTTTTTATAACTTCCACAGGCAATAGGCATTCCCATGTAGCAGATGGAGAAGGAGCCTAGGGGGTTAAGTAAGCAACCTGTTCAGAGTCACAGATCTGAGACTTTGAAATGCCTTCATGAGGCCACATCATCAAGGCGTCTTACCAATAGGGTAGAAGCTCTTTGTTTGCATTGGTGTGAGGGGAGTGCATAGTCGAAAACTAGCTCCTCAATAATACTATTGTAAACTTTGCCCCCATGTGGAGATTCACAGCTGGTAATAGGCTAAGCTAGTGGAATGCAGTGAAAGGTACCAATTCTGACTAATCAACTGGAGGCTTGGGCATGTCACCGTCACTGCTCTGATTTCATGGCTTTACGAGTTCAGAAAATGAGAGAGAAAGCAATAACCCGAGTTCTCCTGAGAGTTTAAAATCCCAATAAACAGAGAGATAGAGAGAGAGAGAAAGAGAGAGAATATCAGGAAAGTCTGCAGTACTGGCAAAAGACAGCATTGATTCTAAAGGCTATAGAGAAAATGAAAATTCCATTCAACACATGTATTGTTCTGGTGGTAAACAATGGGATGGGAGTAGATCATAAAGAAGAAGAGAGAAAGACAATAGGCTTTTCCTGGGGCAGAGGGAAAGGGGACTAATATTTATTGTACATCTTCCAACTGCCAAGGCATTTTACCAGTATGTGTATATTTCACTCAATACTGGCATAACTGGTATCTGCTGCTTTATAAACTTTGTGTGCACATATGGTGATATTTCTTTTATTTTTCCAAGTAATCTTCAAGTCCTCACCTACAAGATTGGCCAAAAATATGGTAGTCTATTTTTAGGTGTCCCCATCAATTTCACGGAAAGAACTAGGGTTTTATGTCTACATGTGGTGGGGGTGAGAGGATTAAAGTCGCTGTACAACTTTCACACTTAAGCAGGAAAAGCAATGGCTTTTAAACAGTCTGTGACCACCACTGCTTCTTGTTACTTCACTGCATTGCTTTTATAAACAACTTTATTGAGCTATATTTTATATATTGTGAAATTTACCCATTTCAATTGTACACTTGCATGATTTTTGGTAACTCTACTAAGTGACACAACCTCCATCGTAAATCAGTTTTAGAAAATTTTTACACACACATGCCCCATAAGATCCTTCATCCCCATTTTGAGTTAATCACCATTCCCACCCTGAGCTCTAGTCAACCACTAATCTACTTTCTGTTTCTACCTTTTCTTTTTTTTCTTTCTTTTTTTTTCTTTTGTTTGAGACAGAGTCTCACTGTGTCACCCCCGCTAGAGTGCAGTGGTGTCATCACAGCTCACTGCAACCTCAAACTCCTGGGCTCAAGTGATCCTCCTGCCTCAGCCTGGGATTACAGGTGTGTGCCACCATGGCCAGCTAATTTTTTCTATTTTTAGTAGAGAAGGGGTCTCACTCTCGCTCAGGCTGGTCTCGAACTCCTGAGCTTAAGCGATCTTCCCGCCTCAGCCTCCCAGAGTCCTAGGATTACAGGTGCGAGCCACTGCGCCCCACCTTGTTTTGACTTTTTCCAGACATTTCATATAAATAGAATTATACAATATGTGGTCTCTGTGTCTGTTCTTTTTTTCTTTTTCACTTCATATAATGTATTTGAGGTTCATCCATGATGTGGTGTATGTCAATAGTTTGTTCCTTTTTATTGTTGAAGAGTATACCATGTTTTGTCTGTCAGACTTGCACATGGATATTCATATCAGCATTATTCATAATGGCCTCAAACTTTAAAAAAGAAAACCTAAATGCCTTTTTAAATTGGTCTACATCTGTGATTCTCAAGCCTCGCTACACATGTTCATCTTGATTAAATGGGCTTAGGGTAGAGCTCAGGACACCTGTTTGTTTCCAAAGCTTTCCAGGTGACTCTACAAGCCATGAGAATCACTCTTCTACAGAGTTTAACAGATGATGTTTGTCCCTTCTCTCTACAGTGATGTTACGGTTCCTGGATCACCACTGTAGTTCCTTGATCCCATTGCT
Organism: Daubentonia madagascariensis; assembly: GCA_023783475.1. Classification (NCBI taxonomy): domain Eukaryota; kingdom Metazoa; phylum Chordata; class Mammalia; order Primates; family Daubentoniidae; genus Daubentonia; species Daubentonia madagascariensis. Next base: position 8,252,538 of record JAKFHU010002332.1, on the reverse strand, counting down.
TCTGAATTGGGCTTGGCCAAGGTTGCCCAAATTGAGCTCCATATTACAGCATTTCACCTGGGCATGAGACTTGGGGGGACATACCCATGCTTCCCACTGAACCCCAAAGTCTTCCCTATTTCCCCTTCTCAGGGTCTGAGGTCAGTGTCAGTACACCCATTTCCTTAAACCCCCAGAACCCAAGAACATGGGACCACTTGATATATTCCCCAAGTGTGGCTGCAGACCCGAGTCCCTCTCTGGGGGATACTAACTTCAATGGCTCAAAAGTGATTTCCTCTCCAAGGGAGACTCTTCCGGTGATTCCAAGATGCCAACCACTGTACTTCTAATTAGAGGCTATTTTTATGACTCCAGGTCCTCTACCCCTCACCATTTTCTGTTTATTGTGTGCATTTCTTGATTAATGAGACAGAAAAATCATAGTCAGTGACTGCTGAATCACTCCATCATATATGTGTATCATTGTCCTTATTTTCAGACATTGATCCTCAGCTAGGTTAATTGACCAAGGACATACAGTTAATAATTGCAGATCCAGCAGTTCAACTCAAATCTTCTTGACTTCAAAGCCTGGGTACTTTCTACTACAATTTGCTGGCTTCTCTCCACTGTGCTTCTCTGTAGAGCAAGGATTTCCACATTCCCTTTAAAATACAATTTATTTGTAAATACATTCTTGCAAAGCTGATTCTATGTACCTCATTTTCTCTTTTCCTGTCTCACTCTCCTAAGAGAGAGACATTAAGAAGGTACATTCTGTTTCTAAGTCTGCTTTGCCTTGTACAAAAGGTCTCCCTCCAAAAATCCAGTGGAGGTGCCCTGGAGAGGTGCAATGGTGTTCTTATACCCTCCCTGTTGGGTTCGTAGAGTCCTACGACTTTGAGCAACGCATCAGCCCAATGCTACAAAGTCCTACTCCTTGTCTTAGCCAGGCTGCAGCCTGCAGACCCTCACCATCAGGGGAAATGTAAACTAAAGGCAAACTTTATTTTTCATCAAATAAACAGTTGGATTCTGTTGGAGTCTGATGAGAAAGGCAGGGCACTGCTCCATTTAAGCCCTTATCAGTGCCCTGCAAACACTTCTCCCCAATGTGTCCGGTTTTAAATTTTCTGTGGCAGGTAGAGTGATGATAATTGGGTCAGGCTCTCAGAGTCTCATTCCAACGCCCTTGCACAAAGGCTCGCTTTTGTCAAATTTCACCCTTGCTATCAGGGGTACTTTCTAGAGGTCAAGTTTCACCAAATCTATGGTGATTGCAGAGCGTGGATTTCACTCCAGACCTTGGATCAAACCTTAGATCCCTTATTTAGATCCCCTGCATGTGGTGTTGGGCAAGGTGTGTCACCTCCCTGAGTCACAGATTCCCACCTGCCTCGACGGCTTTATTCTAGGCATTACCTCCTCTATTTTTTCTCTTCATCCACACTACTTCCAATATATCACCTGGGACCTTTGCACATGCTGTTTTCTCTGCCTGGAACATTCGCAGAGCATTATAGCTGAAAGAGGCCATTTTTGTCTATCTCCCTCATTTTTTTAGATGAGGAAACTCAGGTACAGAGAGGGGAAGTGACTTTTCCAAGATCACCAGTGAACTAATGGCACTTGACAGAGACTCACTATTAACAGAGCAGAGAGGGGAAGACAGGGAGCAGAGGGAGCACAAGCAGCCCCAGCTCAGGAAAGGAGCTTTCCGTTTATGATCACCAGGAGTCTCAGCATCCCCAGAAATGTAGAGAAAGATTCATTCCTGCGTATGCCTCATAAAGTACCACTTTGCCCATGTTACATATACAGAAATCAAGGCTCAGAGAGATTAAGTAGCATTTCCAATGTACACAGCTGGTAACTGACTGAACTGGGATTTAATCCAGGGCTCTCTGCCTTGAAAGCCATGTTATATAATCTAAAAGGATGCATGTGTGCTGCAAAAACCCTACAGTGCTTTGCTTTCAAACATCTACAAGCCTATTCTTCTCTCCAGGATCAGCTCATATTCACCACCTCCTTGGAAACCTTCATTGACTCCCCTTCCTGAACAGACTCTCGTCTTTGCTGTGCACGTTGTATGGTACTTTGTGCATATCTCTGTGGAGCTCTCCCAACTCCGTGTTACAGTCATTTTTTTTTTTTTGGCCTGGATGTCTCTACCACTTGATCATGGCTTGTGGAGGACTGAGACCATATATGGACTTCTACAACTGTTCGTTACAGACATATAAAGCAATACATGTAACTGGTAATAGGTAAATGGGTATAACTGGTATTCTGTGTTCAGTTGGGCCCATTATATGTACTCAGCAAATACTTTTGGAATGTGTCACAAAGTTAGCAATGGTGGTTTTCTCTAAGAATTGCTTTTTATTCTGGATGCATGTTGATTTTGTTTTTAAAGGATCCCCAGGATTAATATGAAGACATTTTAGCTCATTAGGAAAGAAAAATCACAAGAAATCATGCCCATTATACCAAAAAGGAAAACATGCTGACATTGAGGATGAAAACAAGACCATGAACACTGTGGAGTCTCCTTCATTTTCTCCTAGACACGAAGAACATTATGTGCTGCTAAGTATCTTGCACAGCATGACTTTCTCAAAGAGAGAATTTTTTGTTCAACATAAGGCATGGTTTATTCATCTCAGCATCCTAAATATCTCCCTGGCCCCCACCTCCACCCCCAGTATCTGTCACAAAAACAATTATTCAATCCCAATAGAACTGGGAGTGTTTCAGGAGAGGAGCTGGTGGGGGGGGAGATAGTAAGGTATGTGGGGTCTTAGAAGTGCCCCCACCCCATGAATTTGTGTAGCAATTGCATCCAGCTGGATCTAGCCTGGCTCCCAAGACCCTTGGACCCTTTTCTCTGTGCTAATGCTTTCCTGGTGGAATCCTTTGGCAACAAAAATCCTGAGTCACAGGAATGTCTACCCCAATAGGACAGTGCCAGGTGCTAAACCAAAAAGGACTGAGAAACAAGAGAAGAACCCTCCTGAGCCACATACCAAATACCTAGCCAACTTGTCACAACCACCCTGCAGGGTCTCATTAGTTCAATTTTACAGGAATGTAAACAGTATTCCCTGGGATACAGAAAAGATAGAACAGAGAACAGACCCAAGTTGGTGTGATTCACTACTAATGGCTTATAATAACCCAGCAAATGGATTGTATCATTTTTTAACCATTCTTCCTCTTGTTAAACATTTACATTACATTCTCCTTTTCACTATTGTAAATAACACCACAATGGAGTTTTTAAAAAATATTATACAAAACACTTTGGCTGCATTTAGGACTCCTGCCTTGGAGGTAGAATTATTGAATTAAAAAGCATGGATATTTTTAAGGCTTTTGATATACATTGCCAAATTGCTTTCCAAAAGGGCCGTACAAACTCACACTGCCTCCAGCAGTGCATGAGAGTATCAATTTTACCACACCCTCATCAATTTGGGTGTTCTCATCTTTCGGAAATGTTACACATTTGCCAGCTGAAAATGGTATTGTCATTGCAATTTGTATTTCTTTGATTACTAGTAAGGTTGAACATTTTCCCATACGTTTTTAAAGCCATTTTGTTTCCTTTTTGTGATTTTTATTTTCTTGTCTATTTTAGCTTTCAGGATCTCAGTGATTTTCGTAATGATTTTATAAGCTCTTTATGTTAAAAATATCAAGCCTTGGTTTGTCATCTTTGCTCAGAATATTGTCCCATTTTGTTTCTATTTAACATTTTTCAAGCCAAAGACTTTTCAAAAAAATATGATTAAATACATCAATCTTTTATTTTGTGATTTTATCCACCCAAAGTCCTCTCTGTTTCAGCAACTTGATAAATGTTCAATTTTATTTTATCCTGTTGATTATTTTTATTAAAAATTTTAAGTCTTTTACTCTATCCAGAAGGCATATTTTTTCTTCTTGATTCAAGGATCAACCTGCATTCGTGCCAAATTGCTAACCAACATTTGTCCCAGCAGTGTGTACGGAATAATCCCTCATCTTCTCCATGGCTTGTTATCATATATTAAGGCCTTATTCCTGAGAATAACTGTTTTTCATCCTTCCCTTCTCGAGCTGTGCAAGGGCCTCTGCAGATGTCCCTTTTTTCTCTTTGTTCCACCCACCAGCACCTACTCAATTCCTCCTCCAGCAGGGTCTCCAGAGATATCCTTGGACTTCCAGCCAAAGAGTTTTCCATCTTGAATGTTTTTTTTTTTTTTTTTTTTTTTTCTATTTGCAATGCCAGACTACATTCTGGGAGGCCTGAGCCTCCCCGAGCAATTCCACCTGGGAAACATAGCAACAGTAAGTGCCCGTGGGAAGGCTGCTTGTGTGTTTGAACCTGCCAAGAATTGCCCCCAACAAAGTGCTCTCTCTCTCTAGCCTGGACAAGCCTCAAGGTGAGAACAGCCTGTACGTGCTTCCAGAGAAGCACCGCAGGCTCTGAGAACCACAGAGCCCTCATCTTAGGCCAAGATTGGGGAAAGAATTTACTCCTATATAAGAAAACTAAAGTAAATCCTTATCTTCCCAAAGAGAGAAATCAATAAATAATGTCTGGGAAAGGGTAATCAAGAAATAGTAATGCATGCATTTTTAGAAATACAGTATAGAGATAACTTTCTGGAAGAAAGAACTAACCATTAAAAGCCCTTGCCCTTGGGGATGTACCCAAGAGGGGAGAGCAGGAGGCATGGGGAAAGAGAGATCTGCTTTTCCTTATAAAGCTGATTCTTACTTTTAACTATGTGCATGCAATTGTTTTGATGTAAAAAAATAACATATTTTAAGAATTGTCCACTGACCATGGCAATGGAAAAGCAAAACAAAATATATGACCACTTTCTTATCTGATGTCTAATGAGCAAAACTGAATCTTTCTTTTGTGATCTCAAATCTTAATAACAGAAATCCTCACTGTCCAAGGCTGCAGATGGAGATGAATCAGAATTTAGAAGACGGATCTCAGTGTAAATTGATGCCCAAAACACTCTCTGGATGTTGGCAAATTATTCTTTTAAAAACAAAATTCTTGCTTTTCTTTGAGTTACCTTTTGCCTCTTTTCTCTGAAAGGGATTATTTCTGTCTCTTCCATACTAAACTCTCCACTCTTAGGGAGAAGGGACAATGTCTCATTGGTTTCATCATCCTTAGGGAGAAGGGACAATGTCTCTTTGGTTGCATATATCACATGGTTTTATGCTTGAATATACTGTACTCAATCAATATTTGTTGAATGATTAAGAGAAGAGAAGGGGAGAGGTGGGGAGAGGTGAGGGGAAGGGGAGGGGAGGGGAGAGGAGATTATTCTTTCCCAGAAATTATTTATTGATTTCTCTCTTTGGAAAGATAAGGATTTAGTTCTCTTATATGAGGTGAATCCTTTCCCCAACCATGAACTAAGATGAGAGCTCCATGGCTAGTGCCAAAAGTAAGCACCCTTTTTCACTCTTTGTTTATTATTACTCCTAAACCAGGGCTCACTATTAACTCAAATCTAAGTTATTAGAAAGAGGATCTTCTGAAATGTAACTCAAGGCTAGAAACAAGAGAGAGACATTCTGTTTAGTATAATAAAGTGTAGGAGAAATATTAGCATGAAGTTAATCTTTGCAGCACAAAAGGCTTGATTGTATTTTTGGTGCTTCATTCTGAGGTCAGACAACCAAGAGGAACTCTGTCCTTGGTTCCCTCCACTTGCAAGATTTAAAACAATCTCTCTCTTCCCCCCTCCCCTACTTTGTTGCAGAAGTAGACACAGGTGATGACAAATGACAACCCACAAGGCAAAATTACTACGGTGGGGAAAAGAGATACTAAAGCTCAGAATTCGTGAAAGTAGCCCTTCCATGGAAGGACTATAGATCCTACTGCAGGAAAAGTTGAAAAAGTAAGATAGAATTTCTACCTTTAAGGATCTTCCCAGCTAGTGGGCACGGCAGCAGGTCAACAAGTGTGATACAATCTGATGAGGCGTCTAACTAATATAGACAGTGCAGGGACAGCTAAAAGCCATGAGTGTGTTTGAGGAAGGAGAGAATTGAGAAACAGGGCTGGAAACTCATGAGAGGGCTGTGGGTGTCCGGGTCTAGAATTTGGACTTTTAAGGATGTTGCACGAAAGCCAGTGCGTTCCGGCTACACCGTGCAGGTGTTCCAGCTGCCGCCCGTCAATTTATAGCTGGTATCAACCCCATTCTTTTCAGGCACTGAGCATTTCAGGACCAGTTTTCCTCACTGGGTGATTGACGACTTGTTGTCTTGCCAAATTGTTTGAGGACGTTTGAGGGTGGTAGAGATGTCGGTTTCCTCTCAGTCTGAATCACGAAGAGAACTCCTGACTCTTACCTCAATTTTCCACGTCTCTGTAGAGGGGGCCCACCTGGGCCGGCTGGTTTAATTAATGTCTGTGTTATCTATCTGCTACATTTAAAGCTGTTGTCATGTTGTTGATATTAAGGCTGCACAATGACACGCCTGCAGGCTACACCTGCCAGCAAACTCCCACCTACTGACATCCTCAGCCACAGAACTCAGAGGCAAGGCTTTGATTCCTGAGGATATTCATATCTGATTCCGAAAGAGTTGGCTACAGACGAGTTTGGGTCTCCTAACTCCTACCCCACAGTTTTCTTTGTAATAGATCTCTAGCGATCATGAAACCATAGTCACCAGCCCATACCCATTCCAGGCCACAGAAAGTGTTTATGATCATGCACTCTCAGCACGTGGCATTCGGTAGACATGTAGCACCATTAATCTACCAGCTTCTTCCTACACGATGTTACAAAATATTGAAAACAAGGGGTGTGGGTTATAAGAAAGGGTGTAGTGAATGTAATCATAGTGCAAGGATTTAGATGCCCCAAATTCTATTTCTGGTCAACTTCAGAATAAATCTTCAAGTTCCATGAGGTTGGAGAGAGCTGGTGAGCATCTTTGCCTCTGGAGTTAGGAAGGAAGCCAGTCTGAATTGGATTCTAACACTTGTCAGCTGCGTGGACTTTGTCAACTCACTTAACGTTGATGTCCAGTACAAAATGTGAGTCTATAATCATCACCATCAAAATTATGATAATCATAATCATCAACATCACCACCACCATCATCGTCATCATCATCTATAACCCTACAGATTTAGGCCGGGTTAGATTCCTCTCCTGTGGACTCCCAGAACACCCTAAATTCCCAACCATAGAATATGTCACATTTTACAACTAGATTCCTCAAGGGAATAGGCAAGATAGTCTTTTTTACCTTTGTAACCCCATTGCCTAGGAATGTGCTGGGCACCCTGTAACATTATTCAACATATTTTTAAATGAATTAATGACTAAGTAGAAGAGAAGAGAAGCAAATCTCACTGAGCACCTATTATATGCCACATGCTTTAAAATCTTATTTCTAATCCTCAAAGAAACCTTGAAGTGTTTGTATTTCCATTCCTTTTTTTTTCTTTCTTTTTTTTTTTTTTTTTGCCTGGAGTAATAAAGACTCTGAAAAGTGAAGTGACTTGCCCAGGGATACACAATTTATAAGTGAGAGCGACTATATGCAAACACGGGTCTGGCCAATGATCTTTTCATACCAGGATAACTCCCTAATGAACCAGGAAATGTATTTATTCAGAATCTTATTTACTCTGACTATTCTAGGTAATCAAACTCGTACTGTCTCTAAGTGGAGTTGTAGGGGAGGGGCACTAAAATTGGGGAGTGGATAGCAGATGGCTGAATGGTGTCAAGAACATTAAATCACATGGCCTTAGGGCTATTAAGATTTTCTAGTCAAATCCCAGCCACTAGCAATTAATAAAATGCACAGTCTTTTTTCCATTTGCAAAACTGTCCCTTCACACAGGGCATGCTGAGAAGTCTGGTCATGATGTTTTTATTTACAGAGGACTGCTTTTGAAATCTCAGAGTTCTTCACGAAGAAAACCAATAAAATAAAGCATTTACACTGGGTTTTCCTCCAAAAGGCACATAATGAACAGATTTCAGATTTTATCAAGTTCTAAGTAGCACAGAAGGGAGTCTACAATATTAAGGAGGAAGGGAGCTTTTCGAAGCTAAAGGTCAAGTTAAGGGATTTCACATGATAAATGTTTGATCCCAGGTGGACACTCATACAGAGGTGGCAACACCTGCAAAGATCTCTGGATTGTTTCTGAGAACCACAATATTTAAATTGGCAGAAATGACACCTGGAGGAAATATCTGCCAACATTCTTCCACTTTATAAAAAGCAGTGATCAAAATGTGATGATGTTTTTGTAAAGGTAAAGCCTCACATAGTAAGATCAAGAGGGCTGAATTCTAGGGATAATGGCGATGATGGTGCACGGTTCTTAAGCATGTGTTAATACTGTATACCAGATATTGCGTGCTAATCATTACCCTTACACGTTATCTACTTAACCCCGTATGGGTTTGGTGTTGTTAGCCCAACCTTAGTGTTCAGCAAAGAGAGTCCCAGAAGTTAAATAACTTGCCAAGTAATTAATAAGAAGTAAGCCAGATACAACTTAGATCAGCTTAATTGCATTCAATTACCCTATGCAGTATCTCCAAGTAACTGCCCAGAGTTATAACAAAGTATCTCATGTCAGTAGCAGCAATGCTAGAAAGAAAACATTATCCTGGGAAGGTTTACCAATTGCCTGAATTTACACTCTGTTCTAGGCAATGGGAATTTAGAGGCAAATTAATCTTTAAGGAACTCCCAGTCTAGTAGGGAGAAAGACATTTAAGCAGATGATTATAAAACAATATGCTATAATTTCAACCATGGATATTTATAGGCCATGAGAAGGAGCATCTAATCCAGGCTGGGAGGGTTGGGAATATTCTGAGTCTTAAAGTATGAGTAGAGCTAACCATATCTAGAAGGAAAGTCATTTCAGCAGAGCAAAGGGACAGGCCTTCATGTGGTAGGAACAGCATGACGGATGTAGGGGGGAACCTCCAACAGCCTAACTTTCCTAGATTATAAAAAGGCTGACAATGATAGAAGACAAGTATGGCAAGGTTGCACAACAGATTAAGGAAGTTGTTATATGACACCTTTTTATTCTATAGGGAAGGGATCTTATTAAAAGGTTCAAACAAAAATTTAGATATTCTGGCTAGAATATGAGGAATGGGTTGAGAAAAACTTGTATTAACCCAGGCATGAAATGATGAAAACGTGAACAAAGATAGTGGTCATCTCTTTCGCTGGTAGACTGAGGTCATGTCTTCTTCAGTCTTTTCTGTCACTTGTCCCCAGACCTCTGCTAGATAGCAGGTGCTCATATACTAATATGCGGAATGGATGGAGAGTTGCAATTAATGTTTAAGAAATACTGAGAACATTAAATTGGAAGAGACTGGAAATAGATTAGATCAGGATGGTGAGAAAGAATGAAATCAAGGCAGCTTTTAACATCGCAAACTCTGGAGTCAGCCAGATCTGGTTTAACTTCTTTTTTTTTTTCCCACTAAATTTCAAATTTATTTTATTTTTAGCCAAATGATGGAGGCATTCAGAATATATTATGTGAAACATCTATTTTTAAACTAATTTTACATTATGCAAAGAAAGAAGTTAAATATATATTGATGTATTATGGAATCTTCTTTATCAAATACCTGTAAATAATATTATAAACTTGGTTTTGTAAATCTGTTCTGATGTTATATGGAGTCTTTTATTGGAACACTGAGCTATTATAGTCTTTGACCCATGGATTCTTATAGTTAGAAGGAAACTTAGAGGTTATCTAATACTTCCTTCCCAATTCAGGAGCCTCTCTTACAGATTCCCTGGCAAATGATCATCTATCCTATTTTACTGTTTTCTGTTTTGTTTTGTTCTGGGTTTTTTGTTTGTTTGTTTTTTGTTTTTTCAGGATTTTCTTTTTTGCAGTGAGTTGAAATCAGCCTCATTATTTTACCCGTTAGTCCTGATTCTATACTTTGGAATAAAACAGAGATGAATGGAACCATCCACCTTCTGAACTTGAATGGTAGTTTTTTTTTTGGACAGCAGAAGGAGAGAAAAATGATGGTGATGCTTAATGCGGCCTGACAGAAAGATAGAATTCTTTCTTTGTGTGTATGTGAAAGAGAGAGAGAGAGATATAGAGAGGCACAGAGTCCCAAAGCTGGAAAGCAAGACAGGAGGGACAGGAAGAGTCAGAAAGAGAGAATGTGTTTTAGGGGCAGATCTTAAGGCTGAAAAGTGCATGAAATTAAAAGGCAGGAGGAGGCCTAGACAGAAGAAGAACGTTGGGAGGAGGGCAGCGGGGAGGGGATGAGAGAGGACGGATAGAGAGAGAAAAATTGAGCTGAGGGAGAGGAACAGAGAGGGAAAAGAGTGTGGAGGGGAATGATACAGTGAGAAGCAGAATCGGAATAAAAGAGCAAGAGGGAGGCGTGAGAAGGTGAGGGACGCAACAGGTGTCAGTTGCTTCCTCTACCTGGTAAAGCCAAGTATACAAGTCTGTGGTGCTATTAAGCAGGTGAAGAGGCTCAGAGGCTCAGGAGGATTAGCAAAGAAAATAAATCAAATAAAAGAGGGCCCTGCTGGGAGGAGAGGGGAACAGACACTCTCCTGCTGCTCAGGCAGCGCAGCTCCAGGTTCAAGCTTGATCCTCTGTTGCCTGGTATCAATCTACTGACCCACGAGAAGACCACGTTGCCCCTGGGCATGCCTGCTCAACAAGATGCCGGGCACTTAACAAGCCCGGAAGGGACTGTCTCTTCATTTGCAAAAGTCTAGTTTTTTCACTTTGCCCCCAAGGTATCCACGGAGGATTCACTGGGAAGCTCCAGAGACAGCAGAATTTTGATGTCACATCAGAAGAATTTGCACCCCCCGCCCCAAGATTCTATTTGGTTCTGGGCAAGGTGATTAGCCAGGCCAAGAGACCCCTTTCTGGCAAGAACGTCATGGTAATTGCTGACAGCCCTCTGTACAATGGATGGAACAGCTCAGAAATAAGCAAGAGTAATGAATAAGCAATCAGTCTGTTTTTGGGTCTGCTATTAACTGCCCTTCTAACTGGGTGCCTCAGCGTCTCCTGGGATTCCCTAATCTATAGCACTGTTCCCAGACAGACCCAGCAACCGAGGCTGGAGATATAATAACTCATAACAAACATTCTGATCAGAACTGATGGCCATGCTGGAAGCAGTGACAAGTTGCCCTGTTGTCTTATCTTCCCTCTCCCAAAGATCTCTGAAGGTTGGACATGACAAGTTTTGCCCAGACAATAGACTTGAGTTGACAACCCAGTTCTGCCAATTCCTAGCTTCTTGGCTTTGGGCAAATCACTTCATCACTCTGAGCCTCACTTTCCTCATCTAAAATTAGGGTTAACAGTTCCCATCTCATATAACTTTTGTGAGGACTACTGCTAATGTATGCAAATTGCCTGGCACTTAGTAGACTTTCAATAAATGATAGTTATTAGTATTATTATTATAGAGGGCATCTTTGGCGAGGATGCAAGACTGGCAGCCTGACAAAAAAGACGCCAGAGCTACATTTTGAAAACCACCACTGAAGTATGCAGTAGCCCTAATTAGAATTCTCATTAAGTTTTGATAATGAGAAATATGTGAGAAGACACTTTTCAATCTCGCAAGAGAAAACAGAAAGTGGGAGGATTAAAAAAAAGTTTAAAAAAAAAAACTTCCAGTGGTATCTCATTTTTGTCTTCTTAGTCTTGGGGAGTGTTAAGAGAAATTGGATGAAACATCTCTTGTGTGCTCACCTTTTGTCCTAATGGGGTGTGTTTCATAATACTCTTGTCCAAGGATAATTAGTGCCCAAATGGATATATTTCCCTCCTACCTCAAGACCTGGTAGACTCACAAAATAATTGAGTACATGCTTAGTACAGGATGGAGCAGGATGTGGACAAGGGGGTTTAAATAAGAGGTTCTGGGTTAAGATTGTAATCGGCAGACTTGCTCTAGGGCACCCCTTTATATGAGGTTTGCCATGTAACATGGGTAAAAGCTTAAAGAGACCACCCAAGGGTGAGCAGCAAGATGTCAGGGCCCATGAACTTCTGTGCTGTCATGACAGCATAAGGGTTCTGATTGCTGGAAATGCTAATGGCTTTGTTTTAAAGAGTAGCAAAGAGCTGGACACATAATCAAGTCCTAGATAAAGAAACTCCATGCATTTGAGAAATTTTTGAGGTCCTTAGACTGCTATCTCCCTTGTATATTTGGACAGATGTTCCCATAATCATTGAGGTCACCATCACGACAGTAGGAGAGATACACCTCATAATACAGTTGACCCTTAAAGAATGCAGTGACTAGGGGTGCTGACCTCCATGCAGTCAAAAATCTGCATATAATCTTTTACTCCCCAAAACTTTACTAATAGCCTACTGTTGACTGGAAGTCTTACTGATAACATAAACAGTCAATTAACACATATCTTGTATATATGTATTATTTACTATATTCTTACAATAAAGTAACCTAGAGAAAAGATAATGTTATTAAGAAAATCATAAGGAAGGGAAAATATATTTACTATTCATTAAGTGGAAGTGGATCATCATAAAGGTCTCCATCCTCATTGTCTTCAGGTTGAGTAGGCTGAGGAGGAGGGGGAGAAGGGATTGGTCTTGCTGTCTCTGGGGTGGCAGAGGTGGAAGAAAATCCACATATAAGTGGACCTGCACAGTTCAAACCCATGTTATTCAAAGGTCAACCGCACTTCCTTTCATTCATTCATTCATTCATTCACTCAACAAATATTTATTGAATTCCTACTACATTACAGGCACTGTGGGAGGTGCTGGAGATACAGCAGCAAAGATGTGCCCCCTCATGGAGCTTCCATTCCAGTGAGAAGAAACAGAAAATAAGAGTAAACGTAAGTAGGTAAATTATACAATAGAATAGAAGCATACAGAGCAGGTTAAGACTGATCAGGAGGTTGGTTGGTGGAGACGTGGGCAGGGCAGGGTAAGTTGCAGTAGTGACAGGGTGTCAGGCCTCACTGAGAAGGTAAAATACGAGCAGAGATTCTAAAGAAGTGACGGAGTGGGCCGGGGGGAAACACTGCTCGCAAAGAGGATCTTGCAGGGCTTCTCACCCTTGGCACTGCTGACATTTGGGAACAGACAATTCTCTGTTGTAGCAGGAGGAGGGCTGGTAGGATGTTTAGTAGCACCCTTGGCTTCTACCTACTAGATGCTGGTAGCAACCTGCACCCTCAAGTTCTGACCACCAAAAATGTACCCAGATATTTCCCATGTCCCCTGAAGTAGGGAGACAAAATTGCCCAGGTGGGAATTACTGCCAAAACACTCAAGGCGAGCACGTGCTTGGAGCATTTGTGGAACAGCAAGGAGGCCAGCGGTAGCTGGGGCAGAGTGAATGAAGGAACCAAGGAGTGAGTGAGTAGTACAACAGAAAGGCAGGGTGGGAATTGGAGGCCAGATCATAGAAGGTCTTTACAGCTGTTTTTTGAAAAAGGACGTTGACTCTACTTATAGTAAAATGAAGGGAACTGAAGGAAGAATGACATGATCTGTCTTGAGGGAACATGCTATGTGCCAGGCATTGTTGCAGAGTCCTTTACCTACCTTGTAACTGGCCTCAGGGCACAAAGCTGGGATTTGGACTCAGTGTTCTGGTCCAGTAGGAAGTAGACTGGTTACATCTCCTGGTACCTGCCCTTACTCTGTCACTAAGTAAATAGTGAGATTGCTGGATGACTATCCCAGTCCTGGGATTCCTGCTGGGTTGCCTGGGTTGCCCTCCAAACCAGAGCCTGAGCAAGGTGCTGTGTGCGGGTAGTCATTCTGGGAAAGTATTCTAAGGAAGAGGAGGAAGGGCTGGGAAGAGTAAAACAGGGGAGGAGGAAAAGCCAACCCCAGGGGGCTTTATGGACCTGATATGAACCCATTGTGGTCAAGTGGGTTCCAGTCCACTAGGACCCTCTGAGGAGCTGGTAGAAATCAGAATTGTCCACCCAAGAGATGGAGAGGGGAACATACACCTCTATTTTCCATCCACCATTGGGCAAGGTTTGGGCCATGGGGTACCCCCCTCACACTTCTAGGCTTGCACACGCCTCCCCCATGATGGAGGAAGCAAGGCACTGGGGCAGATAGCAAGAGCTCTACAGTATCCCTGGGCCAGGTGCTATCTGGGTACACCTGCCCAGCCGGTTGCCATGGCAATGGCAAGAGTACAGAAAAAAAGTTGGCCAAAGGCAGGTGAAGTGGAGCTCAAGAGGTATCTGATACAAGAGATGGGATGGGATGAGGGGCTGAAATGTTTCCTGGAATGTTCACTGTTTGCAGTCCCTTTGCCTCTGTGTTTAGAGAGGCGGAAGCTTGGGGATGGAGCATCTTCACACACAAAGGCCATCATCTTTGATTCCTGTGGAGCCTCTTAGAGTTTTCCCATCTACCATTTTAACTGTTCCTCACAGAAATCCTGCAGCGATACAGGGCAGGGGTGCAAAGCCTGTTGTGCAGAGGAAGAAAGATGCTCAGAGACCTCACCTAACTAGGTAAGAGGCACACAGAGCATTGGTGGTGGAGCCATGGTGAGGTCTCTGTAAGTGATTCTCAACAGTGCTCTGCCACCTACTTACATCAGAATCTCCAGTGTGCTTCTTAAAATGCAGATTCCTGGGGCCCCAGAGCTCCTGAATCATGGTGCTCAAATCTGAGAAATACCGTTTATAGAAGTCACCAAGTTTGGCCTCTCCATCTGCAGCAGCTGCCCTTGACGTCACAATAAAATGGCTGAGTGGGTTCCAGCCAAAAGACTCTGCTTCCAGGGCCCTGGATATAGATCTTTTTCAAGCCCAAAGCTAATCATCTCCCAGAATCCTGGAATGAAAAAAGTGAGTTTGTTGTTATTATGTAAGTATCTTGTGGGTACCATTCCAAGAGTAAGGCACAATGTAAGTGGTAGGGTCAGAGGAATAAGAAATTTATGAAGGCAGAGTTCCTGGCCAAAAGGACCAGAGCAGTCCTAAAAGATCACTGAGTGCCACTTCTATATCATGTGAATGAGAAAAACATTGTCCAAGATCATGCAGCTAGTTCCAGAGCTAGAATTAAAACAAAGAATTTTCTGTCCTATCCTAATGCTCTTAGGAATTCACCCATCTGCAAAATAGCAGGGAAATCACCTGTGTTCCCCACCTCCCCAGTGAAATTAACCATAAATTATTTTGCCATTCCCCAGGGCTGCCCACTCGGGACTGCTAGTAGCGCTTCCCCCTGTCCACCCACAAGCTTTATGCACTACTCTGGATGGTTTCCTGTTATCTCCAAGTCTCCTTCAGTCACACCTGAGGTTCTGGGTCAAACTGAATTCCCCAGAACTTTATACACTGTGCACCCTTCATCAGAAACCTCAGGAAACAGCAGCAGGAGGCAGGAACTTGAAAGGGTAGCTGGTTGGATATCCTCCAGTTGATATAAAAACCAGATATGTATGTGGTGAGGGTAGGAGGATACAACATAGAAACACAGAGATGAAGTGAAGGAGGAAGGACGTGGGGTGGAAGGAAGAAAAGATGCAACCAAAACAAAAACAGAGACAGAGAAGGAGACAGAGAAAGAAGGAGAGAAAGAATGTTTACGGAAGAACAGAGAGTCTGTAATTTATGTGCCTGCCTCCCCCGCTAGATGCCAAGGTCTTGAAAGGCAGTACCTGTGTCTGATTCATTTCAGTGCACCAATGCTTATCCCTGAGATTGAGGTATAGCAGATGCTCAGTATATATTTGTCAAATAAATCAGTGAACAAAAAGACATCTCAGCCCACAACAAATCTACAAAAAGTGAATCGTTATTCCTGTTTTATATGTGACAAAATTTAAGTCAAGGAGGCTAAATTGATTGCCATATTTTTTAAATTCTCCAAACATCCAAACATTTATGAACCAAGGAAAACTTATTTGAGTTACTGGGACTAGTTGGGCCAGGGCTAATGCCCCCCAGAAGTCAGGAAAGGAAGGTATAACCAACATGGTTGGTGCTTCACCCAGATATCCTCATATCCTTTTCCCTGTTCATATGCACCTCTCTTCCAGATTCGGTGTGCCTTTAATTCTAACTATCAGTACCTGAGACCCATTTAGAGAACTTTTTCCCCAACCTGCAGTGATCCAGAGTTCCTGGAGTTTCCCATCCCTTTGGCTAGTGACTAGCGGGCATGTAATAATGAAAGCCCAGCTCCCTTGCTTGGGGTGGGTGCTAATTCCGAAGAGTTATACACATCACAGCTACCCTCTGAGAGACGTTGCTCGAAATTATACCCTTGCTTGGGTTCTTCTACTTCTATCTAACCCCCAACATTCCCATGTCAGTTTCTCCAAGGATTCCTACTATGTACCTGAATTCCTATCTCAGGATCTGTTTTTGGGGACCTCAACAAAGACAAAAGGGAAAAACCAAGTTACTCCATTAGCCTAGTTCTTAATGAGCAGAAAGCAATGATAAGCAAATGCTTCATATTAATAACAGCTCCAGTTTATTGAACCTCCGCCATGATCAAATGTTTTTCATACCTTATTTCAAATGCTTAAACAACACTACAAGGTTGATATGATTGTGTTTGTTCTAGAGATGAGAAAACCTAGGCTGAAAAGCTCAGTAGCTTCCCCAAGGTCACATAGCTAGCAGTGTTAGAGAGAGGGTTCAAATCCAAAGTCACCTGACATTGAGACTTCCCCCTACCCGCGATGCCTCTCTTTAACTCTTTATGGCACTTGTTTATCCATTGTCTGTTTTCCATTTTCCTTATTTTTAATTTTTTTGGAGTAGGAGGAAGGGGACAGGAGTCAACAGAGGGATCCTTGTATCCTGAAGGCCCTGTACAATGCCTGACACAGAGTAGATGCTCTGTATCTGTTGAATGAATTACTAAATGAGATGCTTTGAGCAGAACCTAACACTCAGAGTATTCTCTAAATTTTTTCCAAAATTATGTTGAATCAGTGTGAGAAAGAATCAAATAGCCATGAATCTCGTGGCAAATAATGAGACCCAAGATAAAGGTGTTAAGACCTACACGGTGTTGATTTTTGGTACCCTAAATCTGGGAATTCAACAGACGCCTAACTTGTAGAATTCTGGTACATTCAGCTCAACTGCCTTTGATAAAAATGGACAGCAAAATACATACACAAAATTACAGCATCAAAAACAACTTCGAATTACCAGAAAATAAGGCACCTGCATGTCATAAATTGCCTCTTTAGAGTCTTCCCATTTTGTGCCTTTTAAGATGAAAACAATGAAGTGTTCTATTAGGACGCTGAGATTTTTTAAAATGAGTTGCCCTTTTATAATGTTTTAAAAAGAGGCATTATAAGATTTGAATCTAACTGAAACCTCTGAACTTGCAAAGAGGAAAAATTCAAGAGGATATGACAAAATTATTTCTAGCAACCATGACATTTCTTGAAGTGAAATGCTTTCTTTGAACTGTACAACACAGCACGCATTAGGATTTGGGATCTGACAAGAAAATAAGGGAGATGCCAAGCTGATGATGAAGACATTCTTCTCCTACAAAGGTTTTGCCACAATAACTGGATCCAGATAGTACCAGCAAATTTGAGAGGGTTAAGTGGGATGCTAGAAATGGTGGAACCAGACAAAACCAGGTTAGCTTATCACTCCAGCACCTGCTCCGTGACCTTGAGTAAGTCATTGAACCTCTCAATTTCCTTATCTATATAATAGAGGTACTAACCCTTTCAGGGTTACTGGGAGGATTAAAGATCAGGCATATAAAGTTCCTAGCACAGTGCAGAAGTTTAGTTAAGATGGTGATGATGATGATGATGATGATGAAGAAGAAGAAGAAGAAGGTGGTAACAGATAACATGTATTTTTTTATGTGACAGTGTTCTAAGTTCTAAGTGTTTTATCTTTTGCAGTTGTTAAGGAAATTCTACCTACTCTAACAGATAAACCCTGAAGTCTCAGGGCTTAACATGATAGAAGATTGTTCCTTACTCACATAAAATTCAATTGGTGGTGAGGGAAGTCACTGCTCCACAAAATCATCTAGAGACTTAGGTTGACTAAGGCTCTGTCATCTTCAACATGTGGTTTCCAAGGTTGCCCTGGGTGTTAGCATCTATCCAGCAGATCGGGGAGAGAGTTGGAAGGTCCATGCTGGAGGATTTTATGGGCCATGGCTGAAAGTGGCCCATATCACTTCCACTCATATTGCCCAAAACTCAGTTGCATGGCTCCCATCCAGATGCCAGGGGAGAAGGGCTGGGAAGCATAGCTCCTGCATGGGCAGCCACAACTCTTCATTACATCTTTATTGGACAATCAGCTCTCTTTACCACTCAAGCATTCCATAGTAAAGACCTCACACAATAAACCTGAGGGGTGGGTGCCATTACTATCCCTATAATTGAAGATGGAGAAACTAAGGCACATAGAGTAATTAGTGGTAGGGCCAAGATTTGATCCCAGGTTAGTTAGTTGACTGACTCTCTGACAGTCACAATTGTACTCAGATACCCACTTCCCACAAAAGACCTAAAAGCTCAGACTCTTGTAGTGGAGGGAACTTAGATAACATCTGTGGCAGGCAGCCTCTAAGATGGGCCCCACAGGTACATCTCTGTGCCTGAGGCTTTCTGGACACCATAAAAATCCCTTTGCCTTTGCACATGACAGCCTAGGAGTATATGAATGTTAACACACCTGGAAGTAATTTGCAAAAGACATCTGATGGGGGTAAACACCCAAGCTCCATCATACTTGAGCAGGATAATTCTGAATGTGTGTTTCCTACACCCTCTACCAAGGTTCCCCTGCAGCATGAACCTCCAGCGCCCATAGTGCTAGCTGGCATGATAAAGCACGCTTATTGGCTACTGAGCCCCCCTACACCCTCCCACAAATCGTCTCAGAGCCTTTTTCTGGAAGAACCATTTTCAGACAGGTTTCTATCTGAAAATTTCAAACTCAATGTTAACCGAGGCTAGATAAGAAATAAAATTTAACAAATAGGGAAAGAATCCAATCTTCCGTCCTTTCAATATTTGTGTCTTTAACAATCCTGGTCACTGGTAAAAACAAAAAAGTCCAAAGCTCAGCAAGACTCTTGACCATTAAAGATAAATTTAGTTATGATAAGGAGACATAGCAATGATATATATTTTTTTAAGGCAAGGAAGTGAACTAACAGATATGACACAAACTTACCAAAAAGGCTTCAGACAAAAAGTCTCCTGGAAAATTTATATAAATTGCTGTTAGCTAGAAATGATCTTTACCTGAAATGATCTCCCATACATTCTGAATATTAAAGACTCAGCTCTCTTTGCTAATATTGGTACTCCCTGGGGAAAACACAAGTTAGGGTAAAGGGCCCTGGAAAGATACATGGCAACCCCAACAGCATCACATATAATCAGTTTTATTGCCAGGTAAGAAATTCATATTAATATAGTGAATACATATGTTTACAAATAAACATTCTTAGAAAACAAACAAATGTTTTTTTTTCTTCATTGTAGGAAGTATTATTGGTATCATAAACTCTGCAGTTGTTGACAAGTATTAACACAGGTTTACTTGCAGAACATACGGTTACTAAAATAGTTGCACATAAAATATGCTTCATTTACACAAAAAACTGGGGGGAGTTAGATGGGGAGGCCAGGCAGAGCCCAAGGCGGATGGAGGCTGAGACGCTCCGGGAGCGCAAAGGGGGTCAGACTCTGGTCCCGTTGGGTTGGAAGTCGGGGGACAGGTAAAGGCGAAAAGTAGAGGCTAGCGCCAGGACATAAAATGAGAGGAGAGGGTAGTCTTTCTGCCTTCTTCTGGTTTCTCTCTTCCAGGTCTCCCCACCCTAGTTATCGGATCCTGTCCTTGGTCCATGGCAGCCACAGACAGTTCCATAGGTTGTCCTCTCTTTCAGTATCATAAGGTCTGTCTACCCGCCCCCCCAAGAGGAAACCAAAGAATAAACAGACCTTCCCTGTGCAAACTCCCCTCCTCCGTTCAGCTCCCCAAAAGCCAACTGGAAGATAATGAGCCTGAGAAGTATTTCTTGGACTGTCCTTCTTGCAAAGTACTCCTTGAGAAGCACTTGTCCTTCTTGGGCTGTCATCACTGCTACATCCTGTTGCCCAGGCTGAACCTTTGCTGCCAAGATTACAACTACAGGCTGCAAGGAGCCAAGTTCAGTTGCTGAAGTTTACTCCGAAGAGGAGTGTGAAGAAATAAAATCCTATAGATTCAGACACCAAGAAAGACCTTTAATCAGAGTTGAGATAGGGGTGAGAGGCAATGGATTGAGGGCAGAAAGCAGGATGAGTTCAAAGGGAGATAAGAATTACAGAGCCTTTAAACTGGAGGGAACCTCACAGATAAGCCAACTCGGTATTTCCTGACGTGTGGGCTGTGTACCCCCAGTGTATGCAAAATGATTGTAGGCAGTGCATGGATACAGCATTATTTAACATTGACCCACATAGGAAATGATTCCCTTTTCATTTACAATTCAGTTAATCTTATTACTCCAAGGAGAAAGTCTCCATTGGGTGCTGGTATCTCTAGCAATTCTTTAACATCTGCTAATCTGTTTTTAAGAGAGAGAAAAAGGGGGAGGGGAGAGAGAGAGAGAGAGAGAAAGCATGAAGCAAGCACCAGGCTTTACATGTAGACTCTTCCACAGGCAACAATATCCACCTAGAATTTAACAATTCCCGCTTTGTTGCCTTTGTACTTATTTTTATGTTTGTTTTCTATTTATGGTGATTAATAATGGTTTTCTATTTGTGATGAAGGGAGGAAGTTGTCATTTTAAAAATAAAATGTATTAAAAATGAGTCAGTTTAGATAGAAATATTATGACAGTGATACACAGAGATGCCAAAGTGTGTTGCAGGACTGTAGCCAACTAAGGTCAAGGAAATACTGCCCAAGCCCAGTGGTATTTACTCCGCTCTGGGGGGCTCTGGGGTCTCAGCAAAGAAGGTGGCCGCTAAATCTCCAAGCCCTACTTTCTCCAGCACCATGTGCCTCTTTATTTGTGGAGCTCTTATATAGGGGGTTCATTGAAAGATTTCATTTTTAAAAAATAGGCAGAGGTTTTGCAAAAGCTCGACCTAGCCCAAATTCCTCATGTTTCAGATGGGACACTAAGGCTCAGAGAGATATATGCATTGTCAGGGTCCTCGCATCTGCTGGGAGTGAGAAGAAGAAAAACTGGTTTTGCTGATTCCGTGACGTCAGGGTGGAGAGACAGGTGAGGCAGAACACTGCAGTTCAGGATTCCAGAAAATGCTCCGAGTCTTGTCTGACCAGACCCTTTACAGCTTCTGACACCAGAGGAGCTGTGGGTCTCCTGAAGGTCCCTGTTTAATAATTAGCTAAGACCTTTAGGGGCTAGTTGCAAACCTCTCACCTTAAATGAAAATCTTTTCTCCCTCAACCCACCTCTTTGGGCTTCCACTAAACAAATAGAACTTGTAGGAAAAATGGTCTTTGTTTGGGACCCCAAGGGCTATCGGCTCTAAGAACCAATCTGAAAAAGAACCTCAGGAAATTCTGGATGGGGGATGAACATGTTGAAGCATCTGGGGGGGTATTTTGGAGGGACCATGGGAATTATGGGACCCAGAAATGTCTGACAGGTTTGGGAGGCTGGAAAATGGAGACATTTCCATTGTTTTGACAATGTGGGGAGTCGGAAGGTCTTTGTGTTTAGGTACCCCGACATTGCAGCAGCCCCCTTAGAGGGTGTTATGGGGTAGGCTCACCTACAAAGGAAGGATAGAAACATCTTCTACTACTGCAGAAAAACAGGAGGGAGGAAGGCTAAAAGAACACACACGTTGCACTTGGGAAACAAGACTGTCATTGAACAACAGTAACACATTGAAGGCACCACCCACGCTTATGACATTTTCGGTCCAAAGCAGTTGAAGTTTGGCAGCAGCGGCGGCAACGCGCTGAAGGGAAAGGGACATCAGGGACGGACAGTTAGTGGAGGACTTGTTTCTGTGGCTGTTTCAGGTCCTGGAGGTGAAATCCAGAAACTGGAGGCGTCTGGGTCCCCATTTCACCGCCTGTGGACTTTTCCACCTGTGAATTTTTGTTGTTGTTGATGTCTTTGTTGATTTCCTAAGTCTTGAAGACTTTGGACAAAAACTAATTTGCTGTTCTTGTCTGTTTTGTTGTGGGCTTATATTTTATTTCTCTTTTTTACAAAAGTTATTTAATATTCTCTGGACCCTCTCCCCGCCATAAAAGCTTATCCCTCCCATTTCCATGGTCATGGTCTTTATGGGAGTTCACTAAAACGTTTTTTCCTTCTCATCATTGTCGGTGGGTTTGGGGTCTATTTATTTTTTGTGAGCTTGAGTGTGTGTTGTTTTTTGCTTTCAACACTGAGGATATGAAAAGTATTATAAATATAATGGTTGGGGTCCAGTTACTGTCTCAACCCTCACCAAAATTTGGCATCCGCATCACTCCTTCTTGGGATTATAAAAATGCTTATAATGTGGGCAAATTCCTCCCAAAACATCTCCTCTTCTCAAATACACTCTTCTCTTGCGTCCACCCTAACTCTCTACACCTCCTTCTATCCTGGCTCTTCTTATCCAGAAACAGACAGCACATGGCAAATTGTGTATGTGCTCAATTGGACAATTTCTCTAAATTGTGCTACTTTTATTATTATTTTTTTTTATCATGGATTTCAGTTTCAAGTTAGGAAGAAAAGAAAAATGAGCCCCATAGTTTGGGCATGTGAATTGGCCACCTAGGGCCTGAAGTTGAAAGGGTGTGCCTCAGTTTCCCCTTTGCTGTATTGCTGAATGTTCATGCTTCGGTCTTCCTCAGCTGCCTGCCGACACGTGTTAGGCATGACCCAGGAAAAGCGTGATTCCGTGTCACCAGTAGGTTTAGAGTCGGTTCTCGTTGAGGGTGAGCGTGTAGGGGTGTGTGTGGGGGGAGGACAGGGAGGGTGTGACCAGGATTTTTTTTTTGCCTCTCAGTTGAGTGTGGTCTCCAGGGTGCTCCCTGGAGTGAAAGCTCAGACAGTCACTTCTGTTTTGCTGTTGGTGATGAAGTATGGCTGTGGGGGTGGGTAGTGCTGGGTGCGAGTTCCCAAGGGGTCGCTGGAGCCCGACTCGGCCGTGCCAAGTTTGCCCTTGTTGCCGTAAGCCTGCCGCCGGAGAGACTGCTCGTTGGGGTCCCAGCCCTTAAAGTTGGTGGTGGAGTTGTAGGCCAGGGGATGTGGGGGCATCTTATTGGTGCGGGACTTCTGTCCATTCTGCTTGGCTGGACCATGCTCGGGGCTGAAGGCCCGCGGCTCATCCTCCACTCTTACAGGGTGCAGAGGTAGGTTCCCCTTGGCGGCCAGCTCAGCCAGGTGCCGTCGCTTGGAGTAGAAGTCATCATTGACCTTGTCGGCTATGCAGTGGGACAGGTGGACGAAGCAGGGCAGGAGGGAACAGAAAGAGGGAGAGAGAGAGAGAGAGAGAGGAGAGAGAGAGAGAGAGAGAGAGAGTTAGGGATTGGCAGGTCAACCTGACAGAACAGCATAAAAATGGGCCAACAGTCCAAACAAGACACACTAGAAACTCCACCTGCAACAAGACAGAGGGAAGTGCAGTGCCATGTGCTTTTCACAAACAAGAGCAGGACCAAGAGGGTTAAGGGCACATCCCCAAGGGAATCTCTAGATCCCCCCCCAAAAAAACACTTCTACCTAGTGTTCTTCCACCCTTGGCTTTCCTATAAAATCCAAGTGTTGTTTCTTCATTATTAAAATGACACATTCTCATTACGGAAAATAGTGAACATGTTAAGAAATCTTCAAATCTATCACCTGTGAATCAAAACAGCCAATATCAACTTTCGGGTGTATTTTCTTCTGGTCTTTTACTAAACAGAGTTTAATGTAGGATTTCTCTTGGTTTATTTGTTTGCTTTTGTTTCGGCTTTTGGCAGTTAGGCAGACCCACGTTCATATCCCAACTCTACTAGCAGTGTAACTTTGGCTAAATTACTTAACTTTTATTACCATCAGCTACTGCATAAGGAAAGCAGTTACAATTTTAAAAAGTAGACTTCATAGGGTTGTTTGGAGAGTTAAATGATACAATGTGTGTAAAGTGCTTAGGTATTATTCATTACCAGTATCATTATAAATAACTTTGTTTCAATTTTTCATGTAACAGTCTATCAAGCATTTCTCCAGGTTGTTATAAATTACTAATAAACAGCATTTTAATGCCTACAAAATAATTCATTGAATGGAGCTATCAAAATTAATCAGTCTTTCTATTGATGAACAGTTGTATCGATATTTTCTATTCCAACTAAGGCTGAGATGAGAATCTTTTGCCTTATACTTCTCTTTATATTTAGAATCTAGAGTAATTCTAAAAATATTTTCTTAGTCTATACCAGGGACTGGCAAACTATGGCACACAGGCCAAATACGGCCACCACCTATTTTTGTAAACAAAGTTTCATCGGAAACACAGCCACACTTACTCATTTGTGTATTGTCTATGGCTGCTTTTGCTCTGCAATGATAGAATTGAGTACTTGTGTCAGAAACTTTATGGCCTCCAGAGCTTGAAATACTTACTATCCAGAAAAAGTTTGCTGACCTGTGATCTGGATTATCAAAAGCAGAATTATCTGGCCAAAGAGTATAAACATTGTTAAGGCTCTTGATAAATATTGCCAACTACTTTGCAAAAGAGTTATATCAATTTCCACCCAATTTCACCACTCTCTCTCCAGCATTAAATTATTTTTCCTCCTTTCCTTCCTTCCTTCCTTCCTTCCTTTTTTACTTCTCTCTCTTTCCTTATTTCTCTATTTATTTTTTAATAAAATAAAATAAATGACTTTCTTTTATTTTCTCTTGGAATTCTTTTATTATAAGAGTCTCTACACTTTTTAAATTAATTTCTTAACTATAAGCTTTTGAACTCACATCTCTCAGGAGACCAGAAATATTTGCTGTTCTTTCATCCACATTTTTAACATCCCATAGTGTTACATGTGAAAATATATTTAAATCTAAGGAAACCACCATAGTTCCATGTTTCTTTTCTCATTTGATCCATTCAACAATAAAGGTAGAAAAGATGGGAACTATTGCCCCTGCTTGGCAAATCAGGAAACTGTCAAGCTCGTAAAATGATTGACCTAAGGTTACCCATAGCGAATGGCTAAGCCAAGCTAGAACCTAAGTTCGATCAACATTATTTGAAAGGCCATAGAGAAAAAGCTTTGGTTTTAGAACTGAAACCAAAATATGTCCCACTTGCTCCCTCTGTGTCCGTGGTAGACATCACTCATTGATCAGAGCACTTTTTCCTGACAAGCCTGGCCTCCACACAGACTCCCTCTCAAAGCACCCTGGAAGCCAATCAACTTTCTAGGTGTAATACAGTTTAAGTTGGGTTTCTATTCCTTGTAGTGTAAATAGCCCTGACTGATACGGTCTTTCAAGAGAAAGTTCCCCTTTCTCTAAATTCTAGAGCTACCCGAAGGTACAGAATGTCAAAGCCAAAAGGAATCCTGGAATCCGCTACTAAGATGTGAGGACCGCACATTCCTGAAATATCCTGAAGTGCTTAAGGTGGAACAATATTAGAGCTAGGACTAGAATCCATCCTCCTGCCTTTCAGTGAAAAGTTCTAGATTTCCAGTGCCAGAAGAACGCTCCAAGATTCCCCCACAGACTTCAGAACTCACATGTCCAGGTGCCTCCTGGACAGGTTCACTGGCATCTCGCATCCCAGGTGACCATGCCCGAACCCACCAACATTACTCAGATCTGTTCTTCTCCACACTCTTCTTTCTCTCTCTCATGGGACCACCCACTCCTTAGCCACTGAAGCCAGAAACTTGGCAGGAATTGTTCATTTCAACCTCCTCTTCTCTTGCAGCACAAATGCTAAGCCACCACGTCCTTCCAGCTATATCTAACAAATGTTTCTCCAGCCTATTCCATTTCCCCTACCCTCTTTGAACATTGTTCTAGTTCAGTCACCAAACTGGCCTCCCTGCCTCCTTTCGCCTCCTCCAATCCACTCTCCCTGCTGCAGTCTTGAAGCCATTTCTTTAGTCAGTTAGTCAATCATCAAACAGGCACTTGCCATGTGCTAGACACTGGAAATACAAGCAAGAATCAGAAACAGACTAGGTCCCTGACCTCATGGGGTGGACATTCTACAAGGGAGGGATGGATAGTTACCAAATAATCCACAAATTACATAAAAGTACAGATATGGTAAGTGCTATGAGGGAGAACCATCCAGTCCTACGAGGATTTAGAACCAGGTCGCCGATCTGCTCTAAGAACCAGATGTTTGAGCTGAGGTGTCTTGTGTCTTTCTTTGTGCCAGGCTCACTGTTACTCATCTTTCAAGACTCAGGTAAGTTGTTGCCTCCCTGATTCCCTCAGGCTTCCTGAGATAACCCCTTCTCTCTCCATCACAGCACTGGCTGTGCTGTTTTATAATTTTCTGTGTTCACATCTGTTTCCCCACCAGACCATGAGTTCTTTGAGAGCAGAAATATCCTTCCATCTGTGTGGCTTCATGGTTCTCAAATCCTGCCAGTACATGGGAATCACACGGGTGGGGGGGAGCTTTGAAAGTATTCAGATACCTGGGCCCCTTCCCACACTTGTTCAATCAGAATTTCTGAGGGTGTGGCCCAGGCACACCATGACGTGATTCTAACCTGCGGCCAGTGTTGGGAACCACAGGTATAGCGCCGGCATCCATCACAGGGCCAGCACATAGGATTTTGCAGAGAACTAAAGAGAAGTATCCTCCCATCTCACTCCTACTATCCCCAGCTGCCTCCCACCTCAGGTACCCTCCCTTCTGGGAAGTCTGACAAGGTCAGATCCCTCCATAATAGACTCTTCCCCACGGCACTCACCACAGCTGCCCTTGACACGTGTTCATGCAGTTTCATGCATTATTATCTCTCTCGCTCACTAGAGTTCCAAGAAGACAAGGCCAAGTCTGAGCCTTGCCCACTATTGCACGAGCAATGTCCAGCCTAGTTCCTGGCAGATATAAAGTACTCAATAAATATTTGAAGGATGAATACATGAGCAAAATACCACGAGAACACAGAGGAGAATATCAGGGCAAGAACACGGGCAGAAGCTCGTTTCCCACTTGCCTCCCACCAGGAAAATCTTACTTGCCCTCTTTACGTGCCCAGTTGTGACGCAGAATCCTCTTTCCAGACACTGGACTAGGGTGAGGTCTGCCCAGTGCACGAGACGCATTCAAAGGTTCCTGTTTCTGACAAGCAGACTGAATTGATTATGAATTAGGCATCCCAGCAGCTGGAATAGGTGATGTCTTCTCAGAAAGTTCTTTTAAAAAGTAGATACAGAGGCATTCAACTCTGGCCATATCAGTGCAGATAGGAGAAGAAGCCACATTAATGGGAGTCATTGAATCCCACGTGGAGAATCTGCACACTCCTCCATACCTAACCCCGAGTTTGCCTCTTGATGAACCAGGTATTAGGTACTCCCTGGGCATAGAAAGTGTTTGGGACCTTAGGGCAAGAGGGGAGTGGACAAGACAGTCTGTGGGCTCTGGGATCAGACAGGCCTGAGTTTGTGAGACCTTAGAAATGCCACTTAACCTCTTATACCTCTTTCCTTAGGTGTGAAACAAGGATAATATTAACTACTCACAGGTTTATCGTGAAGAATAAGTTACATGAGGTATACAAGCCACATGGCACATATACTCTTGGAATATAGTAACCATTCAATAAATATATTTCATCTATCCCCTGCCTTATAAAAAATGCTGGATTAAATTCAACAGACATTAATTGAGCCTTTACTTTGTGGCAGGCAACCTACTAGGCACAAATCAGGCATTCATCCAAACCACCTGCCTTCTTTTCTTTCTTCCCTCTTCCCTTCCTTCCACCCATCGTGTTTGTTGAGTGCTGGGTTTACTCTGTGAGAGGGTATACAAAGAAGTCTTGATCTGACCAGGAGGAAGGTGGTGGTCAGGGAAGTCTTCCTTGAAGAAGTGTTCTTTAAGCTGAGATCTAAAGGGAAAGAGTAACAGAAAGAGCCATCCAGGCAAGGGAAAATGTGGTCTATTGCAAGAATGGCTGTAATACTTTGCAGCTCTTCCCATCAAGAGGTGGAGACTATTTCCCCCATGCCTTGAATCTGGCCTGGCCTTGTGGCTGGCTTGGACCAGCAGATTCTAGAAGCTTCTGCTCTCAGGCTTTTGAAATCCTGCCTCCATGTGAAGAAGGCTAGCCTGGAAGATAAGAAACCCATATGCCAGTTATCCATGTTCACCATAGCCAATAGCCTAAGTGCCAGATGTCCAGTGAGGCCATCCTGGACCTTACAGCCATCAGCCCCCTACCAGCTGACCGCAGATATAGAGCAAGTCCAGCCCAAACCAGAAGAACTGCCCAGCAGATCCAGAATCATGATCCCAATAAAGGTTGCTACATTAAGCCACTAAGCTTTGGGGTAGTTTGTTACGCAGCAGTAGATAACTGATACACAACAGCATTTGCAAAGCTTTGAGGTGAGAAGGAGAAGAGTAGCTTCAGGAAACTGAAAGCATATCTGTGTGGTCGAGTGGAGGAATCAAGGGGTCCTCAGGTCATCTCCTGTCCTGTAGGCAGGATTACATCATTCACACCAACCGATCTGTCTCAGCATCCTCCCTCCATGGAACTCTGAGGTGTTTTAGAGAAGTATAGCGCAGGCACCGATTTGGTGCCTGGGGCATGAAACTGCCCTCCAAAAATATATTTTCAAGATTATTTCAGCAAGGAGGTGGTTGGAGGTTCAGCAGATGAACCATTCCCATAACCTGGGAATGCAGTTTTCATGAAATCCTCTTTTTATAATGTTTCTTGTCCCCTCTGATTTGGAGTCAGGTGAGGGGGAAGAAATACTTACCTGGCCACTCTCGGCTTTGTGCAGTGTGGTCCTTGTCTCAGTATATTAAAAAGCTCCTTGTGAAAGAAATCACAGATTCATTGAACAGTCTTGTAAGCCCCATTAATAAATCCATTAACCTCATCAGCCCCGGTCCCTCGTGGGCAGATGGCTGACAAACCGACCAGGAAAGAGATGCATGAGACTTTCAACAACACTGGCCCTCTCCAGTTTGATTTTTCTTCATTTAAAACAGAGGAAGAAAGAAAGAAAAAGGTGCTTTCCTTCCAATGAGCCTAATTGCCTTGAAGAAACTGGGGCTGCAAAATTAAACTATACCTTCCTCCATCTGTCTCTCTCTTAATTAGCAGCAGACACTTGTACAGGTGCAGGGCGGGATGGAGCCTTGCTTCTGTGGAAAAGGAGAACGTGAAGGTAATAACCAGTTTTCAAAACAAGCTGCACATCTGAGGGTCTCAGCAGGTGGCCTCCCACCTACCTCTTTCCTTAGGCCAAAGACATCTTAAGGATGGGTTCCTACAGCTCATTCTCGCTTGGTGATGTTCTTGTGTCTCAGGTGATAGGTTTCACCTGGTAAGCAATGCCCCCAACCAAAGCTTTCACATTTCCTTCAGTCTCTGCCTTTGATTCAAGAATATGATGAAATGCAGTGATTAATCTTCCCATCACACTTAAAAATAAAATTTAAATTCTTTGCAGTGGTCCCCAAGGTCTGCATGACCCAGACTCTGGCCTCTTGCCCACTCTCCTCTCTTCCATACTTATTGTGAACACATCACAGGGTGTATTAGTTTCCTAGGGCTTCTGTAACGAAGTGCCACAAACTGAGTGACTTAAAACAACAGAAATTTATTCCCTCACAGTTCTGAAAACCAGAAATCTGCAATCAAGGTGTCGGCAGGGCCATGCTCCTTCTGAAGGCTCTAGTGAAGGATCTTTCCTTGCCTCTTCTAGTTTCTGGTGGTTGCTGGCCATCCTTGGCATCCCTTTCCTTGTAGCTGCATCCCTCCAACCTCCACCTCCAGCTTCACATGGCATTTTCTCTCTGCGTGCGGGCATGCACGTATGTGTGTCCAAATTTCTCTTTTTATAGGGACACCAGTCATTGGACTAGGGCCCACATTTATCCAGCACGACCTTATTTGAACTTGATTACATTTACAAAGACCCTAGTTCCATGTGCATTCACAATGTGAGGTTCCGAGTGGACATGGATTTGGGGAATGCTCTTCAACCACACACGATATTCCTCTGTTCCTGAACACACCAAGTTTATTACCATCTCAGGGTCTTTGGAACATGTCCCTGCCAAAATGCTCCTTCTTGTCATTCTGTCCTCTAACCAAAGCCCACCTCCTGAAAAACCCTTCTAATGACCCAGAGAAGACACCCCCACCAGTTGCTCTTATGACCTCTATTTTAAGATGTTCATAGCCTGTGTTACCACATAAAATTATCTTTCTTTGTTACTTATGTATTGTCTGTCTTCCTTGACTAGAATATAGGCTCCTCTTAGGGCAGAGATTGTATGTGTTCTGCTCACTGCTGTATCCCCAACATCTAGCCCAGTGTCTGGCACACAGTAGGGGGGCCATAATATGCGCTTGATGAGGGAAGGAAAGCATTGAAGATATTTCAATTCCAATGACATTCTTTAAAATATTAGAAATAGGCAGGATGTTTCATCTTCTTTAGGGATTGGGGCACACATGTAAATATCCTATTTACAAGATAAAACATCAAAAATGTCACAGCCAAAATTTAATGAAGCCCCAGATTCACCCTCAAGGCAAAATATTTTTATCTTTTCCTTCCTAAAGGTGGGGCAAGAGGAAAGAGCTGGGGGTGACGTCAGACTCCCTGCCAGGTTCTGGGTTTTCCAGTGTTCAGGTTGGCTACTTCACTACAAGAGGAATGGGTCTCAGCATCCTCTGGGGTATGCTGACCTTGGCTAGAGAGAGTACTGGGCAGTCACAGACCAGAAGTTGGCATCCTACCACAGGGCCGGGTTAAAGAGCCACGCGCTTCTCACAGAACTGAGGGAAAACTGATGTTTCTTCATCATCACCCCAGACATTCAGGAACATCCCACATGTTTTTCTCACTTGATTGGTGCCTTGTGCCAGAGAGGTAGGATCTTCACACCGATTCCCCCCAGGACAATGCAGAGATTGTTTTTTGAGATATTAATCAATATTTCTTTTCCTTGTGCTTCTACAGTCCCCACTCTTTTGAT
Source organism: Daubentonia madagascariensis (assembly GCA_023783475.1). Classification (NCBI taxonomy): domain Eukaryota; kingdom Metazoa; phylum Chordata; class Mammalia; order Primates; family Daubentoniidae; genus Daubentonia; species Daubentonia madagascariensis. Next base: position 8,221,318 of record JAKFHU010002332.1, on the reverse strand, counting down.
GATGACAAAAAGCTAAAGTGTTGGTTCGGAATCCTACACCAAGCTCTTGAAAGTCATAGGAGAGCCCCCAGTCTTGAAAGGCAAGACACTGAGATCAAGGGAAGGAGAATTAAATGAGGCTGAGGACTTGAAGGATTCAGTGCACCAGGTTTATGCAACAGATGACAAAGACTGCAAGTATGAGCATCTGATTTTCGTGACTGTAAAATCTTCTTTACAATATGGAGGAAAGAGCATAAACTTTGAGAGCAGAGGGATCTGGGTTCAAATCCCAACTCTTCCACTTACAGGCTTGAGGCCTGAGGCAAGTTACCTAAGCCCTCTAAGCTTCATCTATAAAACTGAAAATAAAAGAACAAGGTCTATGTGGTAGAGGGGTGGAGGGTACTGAAGAGAATCACGTAGAGAATCAGCTTGTATCATGCCAGGCACCAATGGCATTGCCTCATAGTGGGTATTCAACAGATGGTAGCTGTCATTGTTAGAAAATAAAAAGATTATAACATGATGATAAAATCCACCTTGCAGAGTGCAGTGAAGAAGTCATTGAAACAAGACATGTAAAAGCTCAGAACGTTATACATGGTGCATGGTAGGACTCCTTAAACGTGTATCCCCATCTGAGAAGATGCTGTAGCTGACTGCCACTTACCTTCCAGATCAGACCTGCTCTACCTGCACATGGTCACCCAACTCTCAACTAGTTTCCCAGCCTTCTTGGAAGCTATATTTGGCCATGTGACTGATCGCTCACCAGTGGAATGTGAGCAAAAGTGATGCGTCCAACTTCCGCTTCACCTTATTTGCTAAAAAAAATTTTTTACTTATCCTGAGTGTCCTCTTTTCCCTTCCCAGAGGCTAGAATTATGCTGTGACAGCCACCGACTGTAACAACACAGATAAGGACAATACAGTAAGGGTGGTAGTGCAACAGGGCTGGAGGAACCCGGGTCCCTGAGTGACCACTTGGAGCAGAGCTGCCCCACCAACCTGGACTACCCGCTTGGGACTGACATGAGAAAGAAGTGTCTAAACTAATAAAATAGAGAAAGACAGAAAGTAGACAAGTGATTGCCTGGGGCCAGGGAGTAGCAGGGATAGGATAGCTGGGATGGGGACAGGGGACAAATGGGAAATGCCTACCAATGGTTGTGAAGTTTCTTTTTTGGGTGACGAAAATGTTCCAGAATTGATTGTGGTAATGGTTGCACGACTCTGTGAACATACCCAAACCAAATGAATTGTATACTTTAAATGAGTGAATTGTGTGATATGTGAATTCTACCTCAATAAAGCTGTTTTTTAAAAAAGAAATATACTTCTTTCTCTTAAGCCACTGTATTTGTGGGACCTTCTGATACTGTAGGACAGTATTTACCTTAACTTATATAGGAATGTTTTCCGGGTGTCTGCTTATTTTTTCTTCTTCACAAGCTGAATTAAAAAGTAAAGGGGAAGAGTTCAGGTTGTTTAAAAGAAATGCACAGGTATTTCTCTCTTCTTTTGAAATACATGCTATAAAGCTGTGCAGATTCCTGAGGCTGTCTCAGCAGGCAGAAACAAGAAAGGCAGGAAAAAAAGCTAAGCTTCCAAAGCAGAAAAGGGCCAGGGAGGGGATGCAAAGATTTGTCTTTATGGTGAATTAGCCCCATTTTACCTGGTTCAGGCCCTCAATGCAGAGACGTAATTAGGGAAAATCATCTATCACATATGAGGCAGGTCCTAAGGAAGCTCAGGGCATCTGGCCCTCCCCACAGGGCACCATATCTTTCCTGAAGCCATATCTCTCTAAGAGAGAAAACCAGAAAGTATGTCTAGGAGCCTGGCCCTTTTTTGTCTTAACCCTGAAGGCTCCAGACAGGAACTATTGCTACCTTTGCTAAAACAGTGCCTGGCTTGGGCTTTGCACCAAAGTTGTCCAGGTTGTACCATAAGCCACCTTTGTTGTGGCTGCGGGAGCTCTCTGTGAATCTCTTGCTGCTGCTGACAGCCCTCTGAAACCTCAGGCCCTTTGTCTCTTCCCTTAGGCAGTTCTGTTGCACAGTCACCATTTTCTGAAAGGCTGTTGAACAAAGGTGGACAGGCTCACTCATGCTCCAGCCATGGCTGACCACAGAGCCTCCTCCGCCACAGGGCCCTGGATGAAACTGTTCTCTCACTGCCTTCCCATGCATCCTGCTTTGGTGCTCTATACATGCAGATATTTCTTTTCAGAAATTCATTGTGCGGTCTGTCTTCTGATCATCCTTCCAACTGGTACAATTTTGTTCAACTGGTGGTTTTTAAAACAAAGCAAATTAAGGGTAAGAATCCTGAGTCTGACCTGCCACCTTCCCCTTGGCTGTATCTTCCTGGGACCATCTCAAAGTAGACAATATGAGATTTGGGATCCTATGTTACATTAATGCATGAATCAATTCTTTGCCCTTCCCCCCTCCTCTATCCACACTTTTCACTCATTTCCATGGGACTTTGAAACTCCTCCAAGAAAAGGAGGATCTTGTCACCCCACCACTGGATTCTGAGTTCATTCATGTGACTAATGGGTGTCAGCAGACACGGCACAAACAGAAGTTTGGAGACGTGCTTGCTGGTTTTGGGTTGCTCTCTCGCCCCTCTGTCATCATCATGAGAACATGTCTGGGCTGCCCCCTCCGAGGGTGAGACATGTGAGCACAGGCCCAGTCATTCCAGCTCAAACCAGCCTGGAGCAGCCAACATCCAGCCAACTCCCAGACAGATGAGGGAATTCAGTTGAGATTTGAGGAACCTCCCACATTGGCAAAAATCCCTGGCATGTAGACTCCTGATCTAAATGAATACTGAGCTAAATAAATTTTAAGCCATGAGATTTGGGGTCATTTGTTACACAGCATTATTGTGGCAATAGGTAACTGATACAAATACCAATCATTCACTCACCCTACTTCCAGGAAGAGCCCCCAGTTTTCAGGTGGGATCCACCTCTTCCCTGTTCTTACTCTGTGTGCTTTGGACAACATACCCCTCTACTTCCCCGCCCTCCAGCCATGCCCCATTTCACTCCCCTCCCCATAACAATTTGTTTAGAGGTGGGCAAGCTAATCAGAGCAAAGCCTGGGATCTTCACTTACAAAGGTCAAGGGGGCAAGAAAGATCAATAATCCTAAACGTTCCATTTTTTTAGGAGCGGTAACTTTGGCACCAAGCTCACAGACACCCAAATGGGCAGAAGCAGCATTGTGTCTTCTGATTTCCATCTGGTTGATTTTCTATTTCCCGGTGCCTCTTTGGAAAAGACAAGATTCCCTTCAAATGCTATGCCCAGCTTCATTAAATAATTTATTAACAAAATGTATGTTGAGTGCCTACTATGCGCTGTGGGTGTCATGCAGGGTGGCTTTGGAATGAATGGGATCCAGCTGGTTTAGCCTCAGAGGGACATGCTTTCAAACTAGTCAGATATTTATTGCAATCTTGATGCAACACCATTTTCTGAAAACCAGAGAACCCTCTCTACTGATTCATTTCATGCCCTATGGGTTCCCAAGGAAGCTCATCAAAAACTCCAGTGCTTGCTGTGCGCTTTTCAAAAAGGGATGAACTCAGGAACGGGTGGAATTTGATTTTTATTAAAAAACTTCACCTCACATCACCCTCCTACCTTCCACCTTCTCTATACCCTAACGCTCACTGCCAAACCAATAACCCAAATCAGGAAATTGCAAAAGACTGAATTTCATGAAATAATGTTTTAAAGTTATCTTTTTAGGTGGGTATTCCCCCAGGACGGTACATAGGATGTGTGCACTCCTACAGAACCATAACCCTATTGTACATTTCCCATTGTCTTATGCCTCCTGCAGTGTCTCTTGGATGAACATTTCTCACTGGGCTACACCAATGTTCTTAGAATAAAAAAAGAACTAGGATTTATTGAGTACCTACTATGGCCTAGACACTGTTTTAACCATTTCACCTATGTTGTCTCATTTAAACTCTCTTAAAGAAAGACGACAAAGTAGTATCATTCTTTCCACGTGACAGGTGAAGGAACTAAGGCCCAGAGATGTTGAAGAATTTGGCTGCCAAATTACTCTGCCACTGCTAATAAGTGGCAGAGCAGGAAACCAAATCCAAGACTATTCACCTCCAACGCTCCTACCTTCCAGCTGTAGCCCCGGCTCAAACCACCACTAAGAAAACAGTTCTATCGCAGCAAACAGCAAAAGTACTCATGTCGGGAGAAATGCTGGCATTTGGTGCTGTAGTGCAAATTGTATCTGCATCTAGGATGGGGGTTTAGGAAAAGTTAGGTCTAAACTTTCATGTACATAAGAATCACCCAGGAGATGCATTTGAAAAATGAATATGTTGGGACCCACACTCAGAGGTCCCAATTCCTTTTCTTTTATAACAAGCATCTCCAGTGATTCTGGCTTAAGTCCTTAAGCCCCTCTTTAAGGTCTTGACCCCGGTCCTGTTGTGATGTAACTTTCCAGTGTGGCTTTAGACAACTTCAGTTTCCTCATCTGTAGAGGCAGAAAAGCGAAGTGAAGTGTGTTTCTTTCTCAAAGACTCCATCGTGATGACTAAGGATTATCTCTGAAGCAGAGGCCAATGGAAACCTTGTGGGACTGGACTCTTTTATGCTTATTTAGCACCTATTATATAACAAGCCCCATGCTAAGAACTTTATGGTGCTCACATTGTCTCATACAATTACTCCCTCCAACCCTATGGAGAGTGGATAATCTGATTGTCTCTATTTTGGCAATGGCAGAAGCGGAAGTCCAGAGCACGTAAGTGGCTTGGGAAAGAGAACAGAGGCTGATTTCACTCAGAAGCAGAGTGATTAAATCACAGTACTATGCTGGCAGCTTCCCCCAACTTGATTGCTTCACCGTGGCACCAGACAACAGGTTTAAAGATTCATTTCGCTAAAGGAACAGATTTCCAAAGACATGGCTTCATCTTGATTAGGATAGTCTGCTGGGCTTGAGGTGGTGTCCTCCACGGTGGGTGTTAAACAGATAGGACAGGTGTTCCCAAGGCTGGGCATGGGCAGATTAACAGCAGTGACCACTAGGGGGTCACCTTGCATGGGAAGCCCTAGGTAGTGAAAACTGAGTAGTGCAAGCTAGTATGCATGACGTTCGCCATCTCCAGTCCTGGCAGATACGTCCCCTTCCCCTGCATCATAGTCAATGCAGGCGACAGCAGGAAACTGGTACCTTCAGGCACCTTGTCCTTTCTCCTTCCTTATCCTACCTCCCCAGGTGACACCCACGCCTCTACCTAATTCCCCACCTAATGCCCTGTTTCCAAAGTAGGTTCCCAGCAACTTTCATGCCACTGGATATTAGGATGTTCACTGGTTTTCCTAAAGAGAAAAGAGATCAGATGTCAAAAGTATTTGGAAAATGACAAATTAAACAGAGTTTACGAGTTTTTATTACCACAGGATTTTTCGGAGCCTTTAATTTGCTCACCTGATAACAGCAGTAATACTAATACTGGTAATAACCTACATGCATTTATCATTTTCCATATGCCAGGTACTGTCACACACGTTTTAAACGTCTTAACTCACAACAACCTAAGAGGTAGGCGACAGGATTGTCTCCATTTTGCAGATCAGAAAATAGGTGCTCAGAGAAGCTGCAAAACTTGCTGAGGAGAGCAAGACTAACAAATGGTGGGGGTCAGGATTGGAACCCAGGGGTGTCTGAGTCTAAGCCCAGCACACCCAGCTGGTATCTCCCTTGTAAGAAAGTGGCAGAATGCGGGAGGTGAGTGCGTACAACACCCCCCCCCAACATTGTTATCACACCTCCTCTAGACTCTGGGTCTGAAGGATGAGTAGACAGCACTAGAGGCAGACCAAGGACCCCAGAGGAACGTGGGCCTGGCCCTCACTGGGACCCCTTTTCTCCTCCCCAGACAAGACAGAATAAAAAAATGTACATTAGCAAGACAGGTGAAGTTAACTTGGTTTGGGTAGAAAACAGCTTTCAAGCCCCTGCTTTTGACCTTTCCTGAAATATGTTCTAAATGCATCAGACAACAACAGGCTGATACAAGGACAGGGATGCAGACTGCCTCCAAATGCTGTCACATGGATCATAATGGCTTTGTTTTTCACAGGGGAGAGGAAAAAATAAAGTTTATGCCTCAAATTAGCAGGTCTGTCATGTTCCAAATAGTTTGCATTTCTAAAAATGGACTTTGACATGTGAACAGTTATTATCTAATGCAAGACCAAAAAATCTGCCTCTCTCAAGGCAACAACTGGGTAGCTGGGGGATTCTCCTTAAACACACTGACGTACAGCTCTTTCCTGATGAGGAAATACAGTGCACCCTCTTGCTCCCACCCCCACAGCCCAAGTTGTTTCTGAGCTTCTGGGACTCTGGTCAAACGCCCCTCTTCAGAGCCTTCAGCTCACAAAAAGACATGTGCAGAACTAACCAGAGGGTGTCAGTTTCCCAGCAAGATTATCTGCACTGTAGTGGTTTTCAAAGTGTGGTCCCAGACTAGCAGCATCAGTATCACCTTGGCACCTGTTAGCAATTCAACTCCTTGGCCTCCATCCAAGGCTTAGTGAATCAGAAGTTCCAGGGTGGGGCCCAGGAATCTGGGTTTTAACACCCCTCCAAGTGATGCTGATGTGTGCTCCAGCGGCTTGAAGGTGAGGACCCCTGGTGCAATGGTCTCTCCTCCCCTCTGCTCCACTCACTCTGTGTATTCTGCAGCGTCTCACCTCTCTCTCCACTACATTTTCTTCTGTCCATCCTCTACCTACCCCACTGCAGGTCACTGCCCCGCCTGCAAGAGCCTCCCAGTGGATGTCCCCAACTTCAGTCCATGCTCCCCTAATCCAGTCTCCACTTAGAAGCCAGAACGATCTTTTGAGAAGACAAAAATGGCCATACCAGTGCCCCGCCTAGGTCCCTGCAATGTCTCCTAATTCCCCACAGTTGAAGGTCATTAGAGTTCCACCTCCACCTCCTTGAGTGAGCAACATCCTCCCCACCACCAAATCCAACAAAGCGTATGGAGCGAAGAAAGAAGAGAACGACGTTTCTAGTCCGATCTGAAAAGAGCTGCTTCCTTCACACCCCAGTGGGAAATAGCTTAGAGTAAGCGTCAGACAGACACAGGTTCAAACTGTAGCTCTCCCACTTAGCAGCTGTATGACTTCAGACCAGCAAGACTTCTCCTTGCTCAAACATGACGTCCTCATTTCTAAGTGGGAATGGCAACGCCTACACATTTGGGTCATTGGAGAATTAAATGATAAAGTGATGTAAAGGACCAGCACTCTGGCACATAGTAGGGAGCTAATACATTAATTATAGCTACCACCTGGCCCAATCACCCAGCTAGTTAACTCACAGACTCAAGTCAACCAATTCCTTAACTCTCACTGCTCACCATGCTGCCTCGGGAAAGTTGAAAATAGTGTTCTGTCCTCTAAAAAACTAATCATTCCCAAGACTCTTGGCCAATAACTTGTTTGTGTTTATCTCTCCCTCAGAAGTTGTGTTCTTTCTCCCACATTAATTTACCTTGTGTTTTGCCATATTGTCTTTGTAGCTTTCCGAGGAAAAAATGACACATTTTGCCTTACCTGGGATGGTTTCTCATAGTGGCATTTTTCTTCAGGCAACGAATATTGGGGAGCGAGGGGGAGCACATTGTCCAACAACTGCCCCATGCGTGTGCGCGTGCACACACACACACACACACACAACACCTATACACTGGAACTTAGACGGACTTGCAGGTACCATCCAAGGCAGACACACGTGTGCATGGGTCACACACAGACACTAGGACTCTGTTCCTTTGTTATTTAATGCTAAAGTTAACAACACCTGGACAAAAGAGCTATGACAAACTGTACGGTACCTTTTGGTGACTTAAGTGTCGACACAGTCCAGTCACCATCAGAACTTCCTAAAAAAATAATTGAGAGATGCTGATCTGTTTGCAAGGCGCCCCATGGTCGCTGTGCCCTCATGCCCAGGCGCTGCTGGCTACCCAGCTGCAGCCTCCAGGGGGGAGGTCTCAGGGGACCCAGGGAACAGGGGGAGGAGCCAAGTGTGAACATGCAACTGTGTGTACCTCCTTCTGCAAGGCCTTGAAACAGTATCTACTTAACACCCAACAGAAGATCAAAAGAAGTCCCCTGAAAAAGGCCTAGATATTTCCAGTTATATAAGGTAGAGAGTGAACTCTTAGGTAGAAACTCTGGCTCTAACTTTCAACCTGCTTAGAAATAAAGGAAAATTTGAGTTCCATGAGCTCACCTTGGCTAAAGACCATACTGTGATGACAAGAGGTGAATTTTGATCCTGTTTTATTGCAATCCCCGTCCTGAAAGGGGGCACATTATTAGTTCCAAATTCAAGGTTGGGACAGGCCCCACTGACTGTACCTTTAAATACTGGGTGGTAGGCTCGGTGGGGTAGGGACTGCCTTACCACAGTGCCTAGCACACAGTCTGTGTTTGAAAAATATCGTTGAATGAATGAATGAATTCAATTTTATCCACAGAATCACTCTTTCTAAGGTATGGAAATTCCCCTAATCACTAAAGGGATCAAGCTCGTTATCTGAGAATCCCATAATGAGTAATGCATTGCTTTATAGAACAGATGTGTGCCTGGAATGTTCATTATAAATCAGTTTCTCCAAATTGAATTCCTTCTCAGATGCACTGAATGAGCCCTGGGGGATCTAATATTATTAACCGAATTCCATGGGGACTCCTTTCATGAAATAAAGGATGGTGAGCGTGGTCATAGCTATACCTTCACTGCCCCACCAACCTCCTTCTTGATAGTTCTTTTCTGTAAGATTGGGTTTTACTTAAAGTGGTGCAAACCTACCCATGAGGCCTCTCCTCATTGGCTGGAGGCCTGACCAGTGTGCTACTGGCTCTCCTTTCCTTTCTTAGGAATCTACCTGGAAAGACCAAGTCCTCAACATTTCAGCACAATTTCCAGAGATATACCAGGCTGCCAGCTGAGAGGAGACGCAGGGAACAGTCTGTGATCTGGATGATTATAGGGCACAGATCCAGCCCCATTTAAATGTTTCTGGTTGGCCTCCCAGGCATGCCAAAGGATGCTCAAATTGCCACATGCCCCCTGTGGGTCTGAACTCTACACCCTTATCACTCACAAGAGTTGAAATTGGAATGACAGAAGGGTGATGAAGTTAAAATTAAGTGGGACCCGCCTGGGATGACTCGGTGCTGCTTCTCTCTCGAAGGCAGGGTCATCTGGAAATAGTGATGTGGCCCCAGATCTTCCTGTGTGGGTGGACACAGGCTGACCAAGCCACTGAGTCACTGACTCCAAGGAAACCATCTTACCCACAAATCAAATCCATCCCCACTTGCCTTGAAGGCAGGAACCACTCCCTTGTCACCTCTGTCCCCACTACATCAGACAGAGCTTAGCGCTGACAAGGCAGTAACGAGTTTTCTTTCATGAATTCATTGACACTAAAGGCACTTAATAAGATGGCACACAGGCTACAGAACATGTAGTTAAGGGTCCTCTATGTACTCGGTCACACTAGTGGACATTAGATAAGTATTTTTTGGGTGAAAAATGCTCATTAAGAGGGGGTGGACCTAAGGTGTTGAAAGGAAGGGGATGTGAGGGAACTTTCAATGTGACAAAAATATTTCTTATCTTTATTGGGATGTGGTTACCCAACCATATGCATTTTTCAACAATCACATTATTGTAAAATTATGAACTGTATGTAAAATATACCTCAACTATAGCACAGACTTCAATTATACTCAGCATCTGGGAAAACTTTTACTTTCAAACAAAGAAAAACAATGAATACCTTAGTAAGCACCCTTCCCCCCAAAAAGGGGGCACAGCCCCACCCAACCATTCTTTTACCTGGTTGTTTCCTTCAGATGCCAGAAATTGCTCTGCGGAGACAGCATCGTTTCGTGGAAAGAACACAGGATTCTGAGTCAGGCACTCTTGAATGTGAGTCTTGGCTCTGCCATTGACCGAAAGTGTGACTGTGGGAAATTACTTAACTATGCTGAGCTTCAGTTTCCCCACCTGAAAAATGGTGGAGCTAATGCCTCCCACAGAGGTGTGCTGTTTGGGAGTTCAGTGATATTAACTTCCTCTCTGCCCTAACTGTTTAAAAAATCAAACTAGCAGAGGTCAGTCCTTGGCTTAGAGCCTGATGCATTTCTTAGGCTTTTCATGCATGATTCCAGGGGGAAAAAGGGAATTCCTTCCACATCAAAGGGCATTGTTGCTATGGTCTGAAAAAGTGCTATTGGAAAATGCAATGGGATTCTGGCAAAATAGTCAATTATCCGTCAAATAGCAACAGAGAAAATGTTTTCTTAAAATAAAATTGAAATTTAGAATTAAAAATGAAAGCACATAGCATTTTATCAACAATGCTAGTACATCCTGTCTCTTATACTGGGTGGCCAAGGTTGCATTGAGCCATCTTAGGGGCACGTGATCTAGTGTCCCTTTGGTAGCCTAGGAGTTCAACTCTCAGAAACCTAGAGGGAAAACTGGACAAGGGTTCAATAAGAGATAAATACCAAGGTGCAAGCAACCTGCTGTTTGCGAAGCCCATCAAGAATTATAAAAAAGGGTCACCTTTTTCCAGTTCTGGACGCAGGAGCCATCCCTCTCTGAACTGTCATGTGACCTTTAGGGATATTTTCACAAACACCTCTGTCTTGCAAATACTGATGTATGAAGAACCACAAGGTAGGTTCTCACATTATAACCACATGGGTGGCTCAGGCCAGAGAACTTGTGTGCTTAACTGAATTTTCAGGATACATTTTGGCTCAGTCTATAACAAGATACTTCTCAACTGCAACCTTGGTGGAAAATGTTTCTAAAATGTTTAAACCCACATTTCTGCCTTAGTAGGAGAGTCAATTGAGTGAAATTGGATTTTTCTTTGATGGATTGTAGCACCCATACGTCTGGGCATTGACATTTATTGTCCAGACTAGAGATGAGGAAATTGAAGAGGTTTGGGCTGACTTTGCTGGTCCTTAGGACTGCTCAGAAAAGCCATTTGCTTGCTTGTTTGCTTGCTTGTTTTGTCAGATCCCTGACGAGAGTTAACTTTCATGCATGTCTTTCCCATCAAACTGGAGTAAAGAATATGGATCCAACTCCCCCCTCAAAATGAAATTTGGGCAATTGTATATTAATCAAGTTACCAGTGTATCTTGAAGATTAAAGGAAGAATATAACCAGTAAATGACTCTGGTCTGAGACTTCAATATGCTGTAGTATTTACTAAGGGCTGGCTACATGTCAGGCTGAGAACTTCACCTGCACGATATCATTAAATCTTCCAAGCCATTAGTTGTGTATTATAATTTTTATCTCCATTTTACAGATGGGGAAACTGAGACCCGAGGAGGTTAAATAATTTCTGCTGTTACTTGATCAATGTCTGAGCTAGGTCTTCCACTCAGCCCTGACCAATTCCAGAGGCCGTGCTACATTCTGTACCTTGCTGATCATCTCAGGCTGCAGCCTTGATGAGGTGCCTATCACATGGTATTTTTCTCTAGTTTTACAAATAGGTATTGGGAGCACTTAACTAAGCACCCTATGTGGTGCTAGGTGCTGGAGACACATTGACAAAGGGGACAGACTTGGTTCATGCCTCAGTGGGATCTGCAACCAAGGGAAACTGAACTCAATGTTTGGAGAATGAATGAATGAATTGAATTAATGATAAATCAACCCATCATCCCTTCTTGTACAGAGTTCTATATGGTTTAGCCCCTGACATTTTCCTAGTGTGTGCTAATCTTTTACCAATAGCTGGGCAGTGAACTCCTTGGGAACAGAGACCGTTCTGTAGTCACATGCTATATATGACCAGATGGTACATGCTCAAATCCCTGAATTGCAGAGAAAAAAGAGCTCTCTTTAAACATGAATGAGGGTGATTTCAATAAGCAAACAAAAATAGAATACAATAGAAAGGAAGGTAGGTTTGGGGAGAATTTGTCTCAGGAACAACTAACAGTTACCCTACTTTGCCCAAACTTTTTTTCCCCCCAGAACTGGCAGTGAATGAATGGGACATGTTTAATGGCCCACAGGTATTCTAATGACTAGAATGAGTGGAATTATTCAATTTCTAATTTTAAAATTAGAATGGAGCTTGGAGACCATATAGTTCAGCTTCCTCATTTTTCACACAAAGAAGCTGAAGTCCAAGACCAGCTCAAAGTCATACAGTTAAGTAAAGTTAGAGACAGAGTCTCTATCTGCTCAGTGTTCTGGATATTAAAGCCTCCCAGAGACGTGTGTTTTTTAGAGGTATTTTTGAACTAAGCAGTTAACCCTAAAGGCTGTCTAACCCTCCCCTTAGTCACTGAATTGAAAATTTTTAGAAAATGAGTCTGTTTATTGAAGGTTGCAGATCTTTTGACCACAAACCATTTTTTAAACAACTTCTCTCCTGAGTGGTAATAACTTTTATTAATGAAATCACATTTTGCCTTAATAAAGAACCCTTAAAAGAACATTTATTATAGGATTTGCATTTTATTTGCATACACAGAGGCTGGACTCCTGGGTGACCCATTGGGTCAAGCAGTCCCTCAATCTGCTCTAAACTGGCCTTCCAGATTCACAAGGCCACCTGTGGCTCACAGACAGCCCTGAGAACTCCCACAGTAGTCAGAAAGGAGGAGGAAAAACAAGAGGTGCAGGTAAACCACATCCAGGATTGGGGGGGTGCCCCCCGTGAGATCCTTCAGAGTTTTTGAGGAGATATAAGGTGCTTCCTTACAACCAAGCTATTTTTTAAAATTCTTGTCAAAGATAAGATCATTCATTCATTCAACAAACACTTCAGGAGTTCCTGATTAATGGAATAGAGGGTTACTTAAAGGGTATCAAATGATTTTCATACTGCAAATTTCTTCCCAAATGCACTGCAGACATTTGCTATGTAAAGGAGTCCTGCATAAATCCAGGAGAGAATCCAGAAGCTCTGCTGGAATGTCCATCTGTTATTTTCCGAGAAAGCTACTGGGTGTTGAGGGGAGGAGACGCTGAGCCTAAGTTGAAGAAATGAGTTGCATAGGCTAGTGTGACCAGTTTAAAAAGGAAAAGACATCTGGATTTATTTATTTTTATCTCTAAGGAAGAATAAAATATAACAGCATATGCTATTTATCATCTAACTGCAAGGCTCAGAAAGGGAAGTGGGCCACCAAATAGCATGTGAAGACTTCCACAGTGACATCGGCAAAGATGCCCTGACTCTTGCTCTCCTAGGCAACAGTCCTCATCCCTTCCTAGTAATATCTGAGCATATTTGAACATGCTTAGGATGCACGTGCTATGCAAACACACAGCATGGAATAGAGGGAATTTGCAGGCATGGGGTGTAATGAGGGTTGAGCTGGGCATAGAAATTCAACATGAAATACGGGTGATGAGTAGGTAAGTTCTTACAAGGCTTCATATTTAGAAAAGCCCATGTCAGGCTAATTAACCTGTGTCCTTGGTATTGTAAATTCGACTCAACCTTTCTTCCACTGATTCCATCTGGAAGTCCAAGGAGATCAGGGAACACGAATTTCCCAAAGGTAGACTTCTAGTACAAACATTAAGCACCTTGCATGTGCCTGGCCCTATGCTAGGCACCAATATGCTTGTTTTGTGAATCTGATGTGTGTGCACTATGGTTACCACCATAAACACATGATAGCATCTGTGCTTTGGGTTCTGGTGTTCGTTTATAACAGAATCAGGATATTTCGTACTGGAATCAATCAGCAAGTTATCTCCCGTCCTATCTCTGATGAGGGGCTTGGCAGTGGGTGAAGAAAAGAAGGTGAGCAGTTGACAATAAAAGAAAGTATGTGGTCTGTGGGGTCTTCTTGCCCGCCCAAAGTTCCAAAGAACTGAAAGCATGTTGGAATAAATTTTATAAATAGCTAAAGAACAGAAGGACCTCTACCAATCAAATGGAATCCCACCCAAAGCGAATTGTTTTATTAGTCTGGGGTTTCTGAAAGTCAATTCTGCTGGAAAGGTGAGGATTCCATGTTTGAAAGGGAGACTGTTTAAAAGATACTTAAAACAAAGACCTTCTCATGAGATCTGAGCATACTATTAGATGGAAATCAGGAAGGGATGCATCCACGGAGCTACTAGTAACAAGACAGTGGGGCTGTGGAGAAGTGAGGTGACTAATATATGTTCAATGAGTATCCTTTAGTAGGCTATACTATGAGTCATCATTGGCTCACCCTCACAGGCACCTTTATGCCCATTTTATAGATTGGAAGACCGAGACCTAAAAAAGGGTTACATGTTGCCCAAGGTCACACAGACAGTGAGTAGTAGAGCCAGGATTTGAACTCACATCTGTCTGGCTCTTTCTAGCTCCCCAGGGAATAAACTCAGAGAAGGAACAGGTTAAGTGGAAAGCCTGGCTTTAAAATCTCTCCTCTGAGACAGGGAGGAAAAACAGAACTCACAGGACACAGTGAGAATGAAAGGAGAGGAATTTCCCTCTGTGTTAAGAACATATAGGAATGTAAAGAGCCATTAAGGATATCAGAAAAAGAAGTTCAGAGCGAGCACTTGAGAGGGGACTTGGTTTTCCTGGCTGTGGGGCTGATGGCACGGTTTTTGTCAATGGCTCTCGGCCCTGGCTTCACATTAGAAACATCTAGAGAGTGCTTTAAAAATGCCCATGTCTGAACCCCATCCTCGACCACTTCAGTTAAAATCTCTAGGGTGGGACTGGGGCATCGGTATGTTTTACCTGTTCTCCAGGTAATTCTAGTAATAGGCATCTGCACATCGGAACTATTGCCTTAGGCAGGAAAGCTGAGGTTCCACAGTCAATCACGAATCAGGAACAGCTAACTTTGCTGTGGCTGCTGCTTCCATTTGATAGAACTAATTGTTCTATGAGCAAATTGTTCGGGAGCCTTGGTCACTGCAGGGCTACTGTCACACTCCTGCACGTCTGAGTGGGGCAACGGACTAAGGAGACACAGGGCAGTGCTGGCAGCATTGGCCCTAGAGTGATAAGAACAGGGGTTCAATTCTCAGCTCTGTCAACTACTGCTGCTGGGTTTGGAGCAAGTTAAATTAGCCTCTTAGAGTCTCAGTTTCCACATCTGACAATTGGGATAATAATCGTTCTTTCCTTTTTGGATCACTTTGAGAAAACAAGAGTGTGTGTAAAGGGTCCAACGCAGTGTCTCGCACTCGGAAAGAACTTGATTAGTAGTAGCTCCAGGCTGCCTACCCCGGTAAATATTTACATGCTGAAGAGCAGAAGCCCCCTGGGGTAAAAATGTGCATTGTTTACCAACTTCTCAGAGATGGGATGGACTTCACAGGTGAAGGGTGTTACCCACTAAAGGGCAAGACATTTCTGAGACCGAGAGACCCGGATTCTATGTCAAGGCTCCCCGAGGATTCACTAGGGCAGAGAGGGGATGAGGAAGGGGCTGAAGTGTCAGGGGGACCAAGTGAGCATCCAGGTCCTCCTCCCCAGGAAACAGCCCTCACCCTACGTGTGCCCCTCGCCCGAACACTCTGCCCCACACAGCAAGGTAGGACTTGATCTGGGTCAGAGAGAGTAGGTAAGGGGCTCTGTCCTTAGTAACCTGGATCCCAGGTAGAGAGACCCAGAAGAAAGATAGATGATAGATGATAGATGATAGATAGATAGATAGATAATAGATAGACAGATGGGCAGGCAGAGACAAAGAGAGACAGAAAGCTCCATCAGGAGGCCCTTACCGACTGCCTTTAAGGAGGCGTACTTGTTGAGCTCCTTCCCCGGCGGCTGCTGTTCATAGGGGTTGGAGATCTGGCCCAGGCTGGGGTACGAGTGTGGGTGGCCCATCTGCTGGAGCAGGGGGGAGGTGGGCACTGCGTTGTTCATCTGAGTGGTGTCTGGAAGTGAAGAGACAGACGGAGATGGTCACAGACGGGGCAGAACCTCCTACTTTCCCTACCATCAACGCATCCCTCCAGACCCAAACTCTCCCCACCCTTTGGGGAGCAGCAAAACAGCAGAGCGTGTTCAGATATGTCAGGCACAGCCAAGTCCATACTCTTCATCGGAGAGCAACTGGGGACAGATGGGTGTTCTTCTGACGTCACTTCAAAGGACGAAGGATGCGCTCAGAACGTCTCCACCCACCCCCAAGTTAACATGTTAAGGTCCTATCAGTGAAGGGGTTATTTTTGTTATTGACACAGCATTTGTATAAAAAGATGCCCAACGTCAGTAACAGTCAAGGAAACACAAGCCAGAAGAACACTGAGAAGCCATTCTTTTGCCAAGAGATTGGCAGACATTAAAAGGACTGAAGGACACCAGTGCTGGCAAAGATGCTGAGGAGAGGGAGGCCTCACAGGCTGCTGCTGGATGTGCAATTCGCTATATTTGCAGACAGGAATCTGACACTGTGTGTTGAAAATGTAAAGTACATGTATATGTTGACCAAACCATACCACTTCTAGGGACTGAATCTACAGAAATATAAGCATCAGAATGTAGGGATATTTGTTCAGAGATATTTTTTGCGCCATTATTTGTAAAATGAAAACCTACACACATACACAGAAACAATCTGAACTCTTAACAATATCATATGGAACTGAATTTAAATTATTGTAATATATATGATGCCCATAATATGTACACACATGATGGAATATCATGCAGCTGTTAAAAAATGAATTAAAAATGAGTTAACTCTATACATACCAAACTGGAAAGTTTCTCATGGTTTATATATCGTTAAAGGCAAAAAACAAGCTTCAAAGTAATGCAGATAATATGGCATTTTTGTTAAAGAAAATCTAAGCATTTTTTGTGCTATGGTTTGCACGAGACAGAAAACAATATGTAAAGACAGACAAAGTGAATATTGGCTTCTTGGGGGGAAGGGGCTTCACAGGGAGAGAAGTTCAAGAAGTTTTTTTGAGGAAACATTTTCTGAGCTGAGTTCTGGATGAAGGACAGATGTTAGTCTGGTGCAGTGGAAGGCAGAAGGCATGAGGGAGGGTGTTTCAGGCAGAAGATACACCATGAGCAAAAGCCATGAAGCTGGAGGAAGCTGGCGTGCTCAGGGACTGAAGGAATGCCCCCAGGGCCCTGGCCATGCATGGCTGGAGAATACAGGGTGAGGAGAGTGGAAGCACGTGAGGCTGGGCAGGTGGCAGGACCCAGCAGACCTTGTTAAGTGTTCCCCACTGCATCTGAGAGCGATGGGGCGAACGGACAGAAGGCAAGAGCGAATGGGAGACAGGAAATCCAGGTGAGATAATGATGATTCAGTTTCAGGAGGGAAATATGGGTTCTCTCCAGCTCCATGAAGCACATGTGTTGGTCCAGGTACCCAATGCAGTTGATGCCAGCGGGGCCTTGAAGTATCCCCTTTACCCGGCATGTGTGCCCATTCCTAGCAGCTGCAAGTATTGGCTGCTAATAGCTCACAGCTGCCCCTGGTATCCAGAGAATTAATCTTGGTGATGGGAGTCACCACCTTGGCATTAACAAGCTTCATGCACCTCATCCTCAATACCCGGGTGGTTGGCAACCAATGCCCAGCTGACACTAAGGTACAAAGACCAGCCCCTTGCCTTAAGGTGGGTAAAGTTATCCAACTTCATGATGGATACTCCAGAGTTCACATGGATTAGGACAAGTTTAGAGCAGGGGTGGGCAAAATTTTCTGTAAAGAGCCAGAGAGTAAATATTTTAGACTTTGCAGGCCATATAGTCTCTGTTTTAACTACTCAACTCTGCCATTGTAGCATGAAAGCAGCCCTAGACGGTAAACACTCAGCCCTCTGTATACACAGGTTCTACATCCTTGGATTCAACCAATCATGGATGGGAAATATTCAGAAAAAACAATTTAAAAATAATACCACAACAATAAAAAATAATACAAAAAAACCAATACAGTATAACAACTGTTTGCATGGCATTTACATTATATTATATTAAGTATGATGAGTAATCTAGAGATGATTTAAAGTATACGGGAGGATGTGCATGGGTTATGTTCAAATACTATACCATTTTATATAAGGGACTTGAGCATCCACAGGTTTTAGTATCTGTGAGGGGTCCTGAAACCAATCCCCTGGGGACACCATGGGATGACTGTATAAACAAATTGGCATGGCTGTGTTCCAATAAAACTTTATTTACAAAAACAGGTGGTACCAGATTTGGCCCCTGGGCTGTAGTTTGACAACCCCTGACCTAGACCTTACCTGAGACTCCATGCTTGTGTGGCTCCTTTACCTTTCCTATTGTGTTTCCCTCACAACCATAGAGGTGTGTGTGTGTTTTATTTGTTTGTTTGTTTGTTTTTACTTAAAGAGCACTCCCTCAGAGTCACATGCACCTGAACCCCCATCCCCGCCTTTGCTTCTAGATAACTCAACTCATGACATATTTGAAATATGTTTGGTTTTAGAAACCAACAAACCCAAATGGAAAGAGGCAGGGACACCATAGCTGAGGCACAGAGATAGGGAGAGTACTTTTATCGCTTCATGTGCATGGGCCATCACACGAGCCCGAGTGTCCAAAGGGAATGTCACCAAACATGAGCTAAGTCGCCCAGCCTCTGGCCAGCATCTGAGGAGCCAGGCGTATCCTTCCGCCAGGATAGCTTTGTGGCTGAAATTCAGCTGGGATGAGGGAGTGCCACGATTAATGAAGTAACGGTAAAAAAGGTGTTGATAAGGTACAGCTTTCACTGTAGCCTGGACCCCAAGATCCTCTGACAGTGTCCTCTCCAGAGTCAACCCATGGGGGAGTTCTGTCTGCTTCCCTTGGGAAAATCAGGCCAGACATGTTTTGTGCCCAAATATTGGTCCAGTGGGAAGTGGTTTGCCATAAGTTCTCACTGTATGCTGCTCTGTGTGTGTTTATTTATCATGATATATTTTGTAATGCATAGATACCGTTTTTGTGTATTCAGAAACATCACTTCCTTTGGGAAGTGAGTCCCCATTGAGTCGTGTGATGACTTTTATCTCCATTTGAGTCATGTGACGAGCTGCCAATCATGGTAACTGTCTTAGTTTGTGTTTCCCCAGAAGCCACTGTGATAAGGACTCAAATGCAAGCACATTTGAGCGGTGATCACAGGAAATACTTGTAGCTAAAGGGGAGCAAGACAGGGAAGAAAAAGCAGCAAATACAGAGTGCAATGCCAAGCAAAATGCAACTGTGGTGAACTGGAGTTTAATCCCACTCTGGATTTCTGGTGAACAGTGTTGAATGCATGTCTCAAAATTACATCACCCTAGGGCAAGGGAGCCCTTAGTGCTTATACACCAACTCACATCAGTTTTTGGTTGAAGGCTGCTTCTGGGAGACATTAATTCCTCAGCACTTGCAACCTGCCATGTTCACAGGCAGAGCAAGCTCTGGTAGCCAGAGAAACCCTTCCTCAGAGAGCTGGCAAGTATGTACCAAAATAGTCAGGGCCCAGATGCTACAGTACTTCACCCCTCTGGCCACAGACATGAGCATGTAACCCAAATCAGACCAATCACAGTACCTCTTTCTTCTTACAGTGATTGAGCCAAAAGGGGACAGGTGATTTAGGCTGGGCCAATCAGAGTTCTATGGCTTTTTCTACTTGGAACCATTGGAGTCCAGGAGCTAGGAGACCATGAAGTCAAGTGAGTTTGAACCACGTGGAGAAAATCATTCTTCATTATGAAAGAATAAGGGTCACATCCACACAAGAGAAGGTGAGGGGATGGAGAAGCCCCTTTCTAAATAATTGGTATGCTTTGGGGTCCCTGCCACTCGCAACATAGAGTTCTGACTCATGCGACTGTTGTTCGGGTTTCCTCTGGGAAGCTGAAACTGATCAGAGAGGAGGCTGTCCATGGGGCTGTAGTGAAGAAGGCATCTTGATTGCATCAAGATGGAAAAGGTTTTGCCCCTTGGTTTTCTACAGAGCTACAGCAGAAATTTTAAACAACAAATTAGCTGAGTAGTGCACAGACAGTGCTGAAGGACATTCTAACTAATGTCTCCATGGCAGGTATTTTTTTTTTTTCCTGGAAATATACCCCAAACACTAGACTGTCTAGTTAAAAAGTTGACACCTTTAAGGCCTATTATCCAGTATAAGTCCTTTCTCTCACCTCTTTGCTCCCTGAATCCCAGGCGCACCTACTACACTCAAACCCTATTTCCACGCCTGCCAGGGAAAATGCTAAACACTTCATTAAAGAGAAAAAAATTCTATAGAGATGTTCCTCATAGAACATTTTGGGACAGCCTTTTATAATATTAAACAGAATCCTTAATATTCCATTATAAAGTATTTGCTTCTAGATTATTTCTTCCAAGTCCTGAGCTGCCTCCAGGGCAGAGAGTAGTTACTAAACCTAAGTAGGCACGACCAAGAGAGCCCACCAAAAGATTCCCCTCAAAAGAAGAAACGAGGCTGCCCCAAAGTCACATTTCCGCATTTACATTCGGAACCACAGAAAGCAAATTTCTGGCAGTTTTAGATAGCCATTCTGTGCTAGCTTCCAGGCATTGAACATTCAGAAATATTGAAACCCAGCGTCAGAGCAGCAATCAAGAATTATTAAAGAGACATTTGCGACTGGGTTTTTAAAATGTTATTGAACATTTTCATTTTACTGCATAGGAAGACGGACCAGACCTGGCAACCCAGTTGCTCTGTGACTTTTCTATAAATATATCCGGCTAAGGAGGAGAAACAAAAGAGTACAATGGGAGGAAAGCCCAGGTTGGAATCCAGGAAAAGCAGAACAACAAGGCGAGTGAAGAGTACACAGCAGGGGAGACACGGGTTATAATACGCAAATCCTGCCCTTGCCAAGTTGGGAAGAAATATAAATATTAAATATATATCTCCACATATATGTATGTATACAAGTGTATATACGTATATACACATTTATATATGGAAATGTGTGTATGCCTACGTGTGTTTACATGTGTATTTTTCTGTATATACACACACATATATAAGTTCTTTTGCACAGTCATAATCACAGATGAATCCAGTAATGTGTCTTGCTCTTAGAAGACTGATTTTTCTTCCAGACATGCCCCAACCCCAGAGATATCTTACTGACCTCTGTGGAAAGGTCCTCCCTACTCATTGCCACAAGAAAACTTCTCCCACCTCATTATAATTTTGCAACTCCTTATGACCCTTAGCAATAACTAATGAAGACTTTGATGCTTCATTCTCTCCAATCCCTTGGTCACCAAACAAGAAGTTTATGACATACTGTGCTCTCCTTCCTCAGACAGAGGAGCCTCATATATCTGATTGTTTCCAAAGACATTTAAGATACAATTACTCTAATTGGAAGCATCTGGCAGACTTAGACCAAGGTAACTACTGTGTAACTACTGTTACTATGTGGTATATCTTAGTTACTCAACAGAGAAATAAAGTGGATGCAATTCAGATAGTCAGTGAAGGTAAAAATGCTCAGTTACAAACACTGAGAGGATGCACTAAGTTTCTCTGTGCAGAAGAGACAAAAAACAACTCTAAGAAACCAGACCAGTTTGGCTCATCTTAAAAGAAAGACAACACAGGTAACTCCTTCAAAGCATATCCCAAGGAAGAACAGCACAGAAAGGCACTAGATGGTCAAATAGTGCTGTTTTGTGGGGTACATATCATGTGCCTGACCTCAGGTAAAGAACTTCTCATGCACTATTTCCTTTAAACTTCATGTCAACCCTATGATGTAGCAACGTAAGAACAATATATTTTTAAACAAACTTTTTATTTTAGAACAGTTTTAAGTTTACAGAAATATTGCAAAGATAGTACAGAGAGTTCCCACACACCCCAGGCCCGGTTTCCCTATTATTAATATATTATTATGGTACACTTGTTATAATTAATGAACCAATATTGATATATTACTATTAACTAAAGCCTACACTTCATTTGGATTTCCTTAGTTTTTACCTAATGTCCTTTTTTTTTTTTCCTGTTCCAGAATCTCATCCATGTACCACGTTAAATTTAGTCATGTCTCCTTAGGTTTCTCTTGGCTGTAAGAATTTCTCAGACTTTCCCTATTTTTGATGACTTTGACAGTTTTGAGGAGTACTGGTCAGGTATTTTGTAGAATGTCCCTCAAATGGAATTTGTCTCATATTTTTCACATGATTAGACTGGGGTTATGGGTTTAGGGGAGGAAAACCATAGAGGTAAAGTGATGCTCTCATCATAACATATCAAAGATACATAGTATGATGACTTATCACTGCCGATGTTAACCTTTATCCCCTAGCTGAGTTAGTATTTGTCAGATTTCTCCTCTATAAAATTGTTCTATTTTCCTGTCTTTAGAAGGAAGTCACTATGTGCCATCAACACTTAAGGAGTAGGGAGTTATGTTCTACCTCCTTGAGTGAAGAATATCTACATAAATTATTTGGAATTCTTCTTCATGGAAGATTTGTCTCTTCTTCCCCATTTATTTATTTGTTCAATCATTTATTCACATCAGTGTGGACACATGGATATGTATTTTATGCTTTGGGTTATAATCCCATACTAGTTTATTTTGTTTTGTGGCTCAAATTGTTCCAAGTGTGGCCATTGGAAACTATTTTGATTGGCTCCTGTGTGCTTTTGACATAACTCCATCATTTTTAATTTTTTGAGCACCTCTTTACTTTCTGGTAATACAAGATTCTCCAGGTTCATCTTGTATATTGCAGTCCGAGAATGATCCATTTCTTCAAGGAGCCAGGTTCCTTTTATTGGAAAATGGTATTAGAAACAAAGATCTGGGTGCTGGGCATGCTTGTTGCTTCTACTCCCTCTCACCTGACAGAGTAAGGAAACTTATGTGTGTATACTAACACGTGTATATGCACATATCTATAACCATCCATATCTATATTAACCTGAGCATGAATTCATCCCAATGTTTCCAACTCTGATCATTACCAAATGAATCATTCCAGCCTCCTCTTTCCAGATTATCTGCAACCTCCCACCCCAACAATGATAAACCTGGCTCCTACCATCCACCATCCATTTACTTAATTGTTCAATTCCAGTATATATTTATGGCAATATCAGAATCATTAACCCATATCCCCACAGGACACAATCTTGTCAACTAGAAGACATGGACTATGTGTTTTTCCAGTCATTAATATGTTTTTCTCTCCCATCTTCCTGAGTACATAAGCTTCATTCTGGATGGCCCAGGGCTGCCAATAACCCAATAAATTAGGATTTATTACAGAAGTAACACAAAGAAAAATGATGATTTTGATAATAATGATGAAGAAAGTGAAGACACCCTTGTAAACATAATAAACATTTACAGAGGTGTTATGAGGTACCAGAGACTGTTCCATATAACTAATCTAATTATCCTAAGAATCCATATGAGATACTATTATCAACCTCATTCTGTAGAGGAGAAAACCAAGGCACAGAGAGGTCTTGCCCAAAGTTGCATCACTTGAAAGTGGCAGAGGCATTCTTTGAACCTGGCAGTCTGACTCTAGAATCTGTGGTCTTAGGTACTTCCTTACTGCCTCTGAGAAAGTTCATATTCAAATTTCTAACATTCAAAAAATGATTTTGCAGCCAGACAATAATACAATTCTAAGTCACACTATTGTCTTTGGAAGCTTTCCCCCCTCCGCCCCCCAAATTCCTTTATCTCCACTCTTCAGCATATTAAGGACCAGACTTGGTCGGCCAGACCACAGAGCTTTTACAAGGTGAACCAGACAGGAAGAGGGATGGGATGTCTGACTCCTCCAATTCGGGGAGATTGTGAAAAGGGGAAAAAAGGGACATGAGGAAGATTAAGATCATGTCACCCAACTTTCTCCCTTCGGGCGCCAGACCCAGGGTTGGGGAGGAATATTGGGTGAGTCGAGGGAAATGCTAGGGGCAGGGGTCTTTTGTCCTGCTCCCTTGTTTGGGACTCACAGTGAAGAAGGTCTGAGCTGTCACTGGGTGGCTGAGCCGGTTGAGACACAGAGTGCTGTGATCTGACCACAAGATTGCCCACTTGGCACTCCCCAGTGACTCTTAGATAGCAGCTCCGGAGAGCAGGGGTCTTCCCACAGCACCTGCCACTGTGGGACAATGGGTCCTACACAGTGGTGTGAAGTGAATTTCCTTCCACTTCATTCTGTCTCTTTTCTCTCCTAAGCAGATGGTTACCACAGGCCAACTCAGACAAAAGTCATATACTCAGAAAGGCCAAATAAGAAAGCACATTAACCATGTAAAAACATTTAATCTTCATTTCTCTAAGTATAGCAAGCCTTTTTTACAGATAAGGAAACCAAAGCTCAGAGAGTTTGAGTGGCTTTCCCGAAGTCACACAGCATGTTATAATAGTATCATGACTGGATCCCGGGTTTGTCTGATGGCAAAATTGGTACTTCCTTCAGCAAGCCAGGCTACCCCTAGCATGGATCAGGAAGAGACTGGAGGCTCAGCATTGAGTCACTTCTATGGAGAGAGACCTTTATGTCTTAAATATAATTCCTTCCTTCTTCCTGAAGAGTTTCCCAGTCAGATGAGAAAAGCACTAGCCAGATCTATGGCTTTTTGTTTCTTCTTTTATCCAGAGAACAGAACTTACTGTTATATCCGGAGAAGAAGCAGGCCTCCCCGATCCTGGGAATACCCTGATTCCTGGGAACCCACCTGTGCCCTTGACTCTCCAGTGCAGTTCATCCATCCATTCTTCCTCACATATTTTAGTGTCTTTGATGTTCAAGGCATTGTACTTGGTGTATAAGTCCTAGCTCTTAAACCACATACTAACTAAAGAATCTCATACATTTCCAAAGCTTTCAACACTAGAGAGGGCTCATGTTTTTGCCCGACCCATGAGGACACTTTGGCCCTGCCCAGACTCCTCCCTCATCCCCACTCCTTCCAACACACTTTCTGTGCCATGTGATGCAGCTTCAGGAGTCTCTATCCACAGACAGCACTATCCAGAAGAACACAATGAAATAAGAATGGGGGTTTGAGTTAGTTTGGGACTCAAAATCTGGCTTTTCCATTTACCAACAGCATCTTTGGGTGTGTTATAAAGTCTTTATGAGCCTTGGTCTTCTAAGCTCTAAATTGGGGACCATGATAACTTGCTCATAAGGTTACTGTGAGATTCAAAGACATTACATACCCCATGCTTAGCACTGTACCTGAAACACAGTAAGCATCCAACATATGGTAGCTAAATCTTTATTGCCTGGATTATCCCCGAAACCAAGACAACATAATGGGGTGGCTATGAGAAGAAGAGGGTGTTAGGTTTCTATGAGGTCCTGTCTGGGTTCAGAATTCTTGGATATATTCCAGATTATTCAGTTGTCTCAAAACTGGACCAATGAGAGGGGATGGACAGGAGATGTCCCTGCAGGGGCCAAATGCACCGGTAATTCTCGTAACAACAAAAAGGAAATAGACACTCAGAAAAACAGGATAGAGCTCTGGCTTTTAGCTCTGTTTTCTGTCTAACCTTTCCAAATCTTTATGCCAACATCCTTTTACAGGGAAAACCTGAAAATTATAGTTTGAAATACCATGTAGATTTTTCTCTGGCTACAAGTAAGGGAAAAATATCCAATCCAACTCAAAATTACCCTGAATTTGTCAAAAGAGAATATAGCAGGATAGGCTCACACCGGAAGAGGTTTATGTAGAAAGAGAATTAAAATCTTATTGAATCTTGGTGGCAGAGGGACCAGCAAGAATTTGCAATGAAGGAAAAAAATGCACATATATAATTGTAAAACCTTTGGCAAATCAGGCATTTGTGTATACACAAGGGTTTATATCTTTAAGCATACAATTTCTTTTTATGTTGACCATTGAGGATGGGAATATTTTAAAACTAGAGTTGTTAAATATTTATTTAATGCTCATTTTTGGCCAGTTTTTATGCAGGCTCTGGGGGATAGAGATTCATTTCAAAGTCTCGGGTTGTGTCCCAAGTAGGTAACAGTCTATGGTAGAAGGCAGATTAACGACGTGACGGGAAAGGTTGAAGTCAGGTTGCAACCAGCGTGGTTAGTGTTGTGATATGGCAAAACAGAGGTTCCTGCCAAAGCACAAGAGAGGGCCACTTAATCCTGTAGAAGGTAGGGGACCTGCTTCATCAACATTCTAAAAAATAGAGTCTCAAAGACAGCAGAAAGAAGAGGAGGGGTTCAGTTTGAATTTGAAGTGCCATCGGGTATACGTTCAAGAAACTACGATGTATTTGTTATCACTTCGGAAACAGAACATCCCTCAGGTAGTTTAACTTTCATCACTATAGATACCCCAAGGTTGTTTTGTGCCCACAGCAGCTATTTCATGAGATGCAGGGGCCGTGAACCCCTTCACGCAATAGCCCCAGAGTGCGGTGGCTGTTCAGTTTCTGCTCCTGCTCCTCTCCTCCTCCCTCTGCATCCTCGTCCTAATTTTTCCTATCTTGTGGTCTCTTTGTCCCACATCATTGTTAGTCTGTTTTATCAGCCACACAGGGAGCAGCAGCCTTCTTTGTTTCTAGTCCTAATGTGTTGTGGGATTCAAAACCAGATACTCAAGTCTGTTAGAATAAATTGTAAAGTAACAATTAACCATATGTAAAAATACTATTTTCTTCTGCATAATGCTCTCCTTTATGTTTTTCCAAAACTAACTCTGAACTGTCTTTCAGGGCTCAGCTGAGGACACCATGTCCTCCAAGGGACCTCGCTAACCTTCATCCTATCACTACATACTCCTGTATCAGGCTGCTAGGGCTAACATAACCAAGTACTACACACCGAGTGGCTTAAACAGCAGAAATTTACTGTCTCGAAGTTCTGGAGGCTAGAAGTCCAAGATCAGGTTGTCCACAGAGTTATTTCCTTCTAGGGTGGTGAAGAAGAATCTGTTCTGTGATTCTCTGCTAGCTTTTGAGGGTTAGCTGGCAATCTTTGGCATTCCTTGGGTTGTAGATCTATCTCTGCTTTTACCTTCACAGGGTGTTCTCGCTATGTGTGTCTGTATCCAAATCTTCCCCCGCCTTTTTTCAATAAGGACAACAGTCATATTGGATTAGGGGCCCACTCCACTTCAGTATGACTTCATCTCAACTAATTGCATTTGCAATGACTTTATTCCCAAATAAGGTCACAATCGGAGGTCCTGGAGCTAGGACTTCCAACATATAAATTTGAAAAAGACACAATTCAATTTATAACATTTCTTTCACTTTCTTCCTTACCTACACGAACACTTTTATTTATTTTCAATTCCTGTTTTCCCCACACCTTTTCGAGGTCAGGGAATATGTTCATCTCCTTCACCACTCCATTTCCAGCGCCTAGCCTAGTTCCTGACATGGAACTGAATTCTAACACAGGAAAGGAAGAGAAAAAAGAGAACTTTTTTCAGTCACCTGATACATGACAGGCAGCGTGCAAGGTGCTTTACCTAAAAGTTAGATATTGCTCAAAGAAAAATGCATAGGCTCTGATGTATTAGCTTAGCAACAGCCATTTTGGTTGCTCTGAAATTTGTGGCTTTTTTTTTTCTTTTTGAAATGTGTGTGCAGTGGGTAAGTGTTTTGTTTATGTACCATTTGATGCCTGGGACAGCAAATGACAATACAAAAGGAAAGCAATGTATCAAATGAGAAAACCGGGCTTAGTTTACCTCCAAAATAAGGACACTACACTGATCAGATAATAACACAGCACACTTCCCCCTTGGATGGAAGATGAAATATGATCTATATCAAGTTACTAGTAAAGACTATCTGTATATACAGGGGTTGGAGGAGTCTCTGGAGACAATCTCGCTAGGGGAGTTCTTTTAGGATATTTTCACTGTGCACCAAAAAGGCCTTTGGCTCAGCCTAGGTTGAAGCTGCACATGGTCAGTGCATGGGGGCATGCTACTCTGATTTCCCATCACTTGTACATTTTGTCCACTCACAAGCCCACTCAAATTAAGCTGCAAATGTCCCCTGCTTAGCTTTGAAATTCCATTTTTAAGGGCCTGTCAGAAAGAGCATAAAATGAATGGTTATGAAATTCACAGCAATGGGCACTATCATCTCTCTCTCTCTTTTCTAAACCTTCTAAAGTTCACCAAATAGCCTCCTCTGTCATTCGAGGTACCAATCCCATCTCTGTGAAGTTCTGATAGCAAAAGGAGGCTGTGAAGAGAGAACGGATCATGTAGAGCCAGAAAACTTGGGTTAAAATCCTGCTCCAGCAACACATCAGCTGTGAGGCCTTAGGCAAATTAATTAACATTCCAGGGCCTTCCAGAGCATGTGAAACGGGGAACTCAGTGTTACTGAATGCCAAACACACGCGAACAAAAGAATTGAAAGCAGGATCTCAAAGTGGTATTTGCACACCCGTGTTCATAGCAGTGCATTCCTCACAACAGGCAAGAGGTGGGAGCAACCCACGTGTGCATCGCAGATGAATGGATAAACAAAATGTAGTGTATACATATGATGGAATATTATTCAACCTTAAAAAGGAAATAAATTCTGACACATGCTACAACATAAATAAACCTTGAAGACATTATGCTAAGTGAAATAAGCCAGTCACAAAAAGACTGTATGATTCTACTTACATGAGGTACCTAGAGTAGTCAAATTTATAGGGACAGAAAGTAGAATGGTGGTCATCAGGGGCTAGGGAGAGAGGGAATGGGGAGATATTGTTTAATAGGTACAGAGTTTCAGTTTTGGAAGATGAAAAAGTTCTGGAGATTGGTTGCCCAAGAATGTGAATATACTTAACACGACTGACCTGTATACTTGGTTCAGATTAAGATAGTAAATTTCATGTTATGCCTTTTTTACCACAATTCACACACAGACACACATCCACACACATCCCAAGTGCTTCAGACACACATCTTTCATTACACCAACCCATTCCATAAGTCAGGCATTATTGTGCTCATTTTGCAGATGAGAAAACAGAGGCAAAGGGAACCTTTGAACTACTTATTCAAGGTCACAAGCTGCAGAGACAAAGGCAGCTTTATCCAAAGCCAGTTCTCTTTTTTTCTGTCCCAACTGCTTATCTACCAGAGTTCAGGGTAGGGTAAAATGAGATACATCCTGAAAACATCATCCTTAGTGCCTGGCACACAGAAGTGCTCTGTAAAGTTAAATCCTGTCTGCTTTTACCCATAACATTGCCATTAAAAAAAAAATTCAAGGCTTGATTAAAAACAACCTAGCCAATTTTTTTCTCTGAGAATTCTCTGGTGGTGCTTGTTGGGTAAACCAGACCCTTTCTAATCACAGGTTGAGCAAATTCATTCATTGAAAAACTCACTTAACAAATAATCAGCATATGTCAATCCTAGGCTAGGCATCATTTTAGGTATTGAGGAAGGAGAAATGGATAAAACCCTCTCCTGCCTTTGGGAGCCACAGAGTCCAATGAGGGAAACAGACAGGTAAACAACTTTCTTATAACACCTGATAATATTAAAAAGTAGGTACAAAGATTAGAGGCAACAGCTGTTTCCATTGGGGCATTCCTTGCTGGAATCCCTTCTGTGCCAAATCCCTAAAAATGCTAATCAAGATGTAAAAAATAAACTTTAAAGTGCATAAATAAAACCACAATGAGTTATCATTACATATCTATGAGAATAGCAAAAAACAAAACCAAACAAAAACATTAATCTGACAATGTCAAGTCCTGGTGAGGATATGGAGCATATCTTACATATTGCTGGTAGGAATGCAAAATGGTAGAACTCTTTTCAAAAAATCATTTCCTTTCAAGTTAAACACATACTTACAATATGATCCTATATTCCCACTCCCAGGTATTTAACCAAGAGAAATGAAAACTTATACTTACACAAAAACCTGTATACAAATGTTTAAAGTGGTTTACTCATAATCACCAAAAACTGAGCACAATCCTAATGTCTTTCAATTGGTGAACTGATCAACAAACAGTGGTACATCCATACAACAAAATACCACTCAGGAATAAAAAGGAACATACTATTAATACATGCGTTATGTTAAGTGAAAGAAGCCAGCTCAAAATTCCAGATACTATTTGATTCTGTTTACATGACATTCTAGAAAAGGCAAAACTATAGAAACAGAAAACAGAGCAGTGGTTGCCAGGTGTTGGGATAAGGAGATGGCCACATAGGGGCAGCCCAAGGGAATTTGAGGGTGGGTGAGGATCTGGGATGATTTTGTGCCTTGATTGCAGTGGTAGTTACAGGACTCAATGCACTTGTCAAAACTCATAGAGCTGTTCACCAAAAAGAGTGAATTTTACTGTATATAAATTATGAAGTAAATTTAAAAGATTTAGAGAGTCTAACAAAGAATTGCAATCACAAAGTTTAGCATCCATTCCACAGTCACTAACGGCAATACCAACACCGTGAAATAGGAAAGATAAACTCAAAAAGTGGAGGAACTTAATTCTACAGAAACAGAGCCAATAGAGCAATTCGATCAGGACCTTAAAATAGGTGTAATTAATATCCTCAGAGGGATGAAAGGATATGGCAAGCATGAAATAAGAATAGGTAGTTATGGGGAAAAAAGAACCGAATCGAGTTATTCAAAAAAGGAAAACATAGTTGTGGGAACCAAGATGAGAAACTTCATAGAGATTTAACTATCTGGAGGATTCAGGGAAGCCTTCCTTGAATCTTCAAGCTCTCAGTTGGGAGATCATTCCTGTCAGCAGACACTGCAAGGATGAAGGTAAAGAACCACGAAAAACAACTTTATGGTTTTTAAGGAACCCTGAGTAACTCAGTGAAGCTGGAACAGAAAGTGCACAGGGAAGAGTTCTTTTTCACTATGGCTTCAGTTACTAGACTAGCCATGGATTACTTTGCAGTGAAAGTGTCCAAGTTTGAACTTTTAATGTGTTTCATTTTACTCTTTATCATCTATTCCCATATTTCCCAAAGATGGCCACCACAATATCTATCCCATCACATGCACTTTTTACAATGGGATATTGACATTTTTTCCACCTAGCAGTGGAGGTCTGTGTCCCCTCTTGTTAAACCTGGGCAGATTTTTGTGACTGCCTCTACCAATAGAGTATGGCAGAAGTGATGCTCTGTGAATTCTGTGGCTAGATCATAAAACGTCAGGCAATTCTGCTTGCTTTCTTGGGACTCAGCCGCCATGCTGTGAGGAAGTCCAGGCTACGTGAAGAGCCACATGCAGATGTTCCAGCTGACAGCTTTAGCTGAGGTTCCCACTGACAGCCAGCATCAATTGCCAGACATGTGGGTGAAGGAACTTCAAGATGACTTCTGCGCCAGTCACCATGTGAGTGCAACTGCATGAGAGACCCTGAGTGGGAACTGCCCAGGTGAACAGAGTCAACCCCAAGAACTATGGAAAATCATAAAGTGGTTGTTTTTTGTTTGTTTGTTTTAAGCTACTAAGTTGTGGGGTGATTCAGAACACAGCAATAGACACCAGAAAAACATCTTAGTTTATAAAAATACTAGATTTATTTATCTTTAGAATAAGCTCCACTTCCAACTTTACAAGAAATCAAATGAGATGTAATTTAACTCACAATCCCAACATTTACTACAACTGGGGCCATCAGAGGAAAAACAGGACCCTCCCACCCTTGACTCAGTGTTATACATCACCTGTCACCATCACCAGTAGCGGGTAGGCTGAGACCTGCTGGGAAGTAAAGGGAGGGAAAGTGATATGGATGCAGAACCAAAGAGGAAAGGGAAATTTCTTCTTTCAGCTGAATATTCCTAAACCACTGAGAAAGAGGATGGTTGTATACAATGAGTTCCAGCCTTGTAGTTTTGGCTGTGTGACCTCAGGTATATGACTTTACCTCTCTGATGCCCCCATTTCCTCATCTATAAAATAAGAATTTTATAAGGAGTGCCTATCCTCAAAAATATCTGGTGACAATGAACCCAGGAGGGTAAAGAAATTAGAGCTATTAAGGCAAGTTAAGTAAAACTTGTTGTCAGAACTTAGGATACCCCAGACACAATCATTTTTTTTATATATTTTCTCCAAGTTTGCTAGGTATTCTAGCACTATGTAGCTTCAAGTGACCATTGCCTGTGATGGTGTTTCTTGCCTCCCCTCTGAACACCCGATGGCAGTTATGTGCCATACATATTGCTGCTAGCATGGGACAAAGCTTTTGTTGAACTTCCACCTAATGTTACTCCTCCTTCTTTGCTGGTTACATTTAGAGTAATTCTAAATGAAGTATGAATCCCTGCCCTCCCCACCCCACAACACACACATCTCAAGGATATTTTAAAGGTTGTGTCCTTTTGAGCCTCCTTTCAAAATATTTTCCAAATTCATCCTCTCTCTCCTCATTTCCATCATCCCCTCTTTAGACCAAACTGCTGTTGTCTCCTACCTGGACCTCCTGTTGAGATGCCGCTCTTCCTTCTGCCCATTTCCAATCCATTAACCACCCACAAGTCAGGGTAATCTATAACGTACGCATGCTATCACCTCACTCCCCTGTTTAAACCCCTTAACTAGTTCCCACTGCACTTCAGAGTAAAATCAAAATCCACACCATGTACCACAAGGTACCGCATGACCCAGCACCTCCCACCTCTCCAGACACATGGCACTACCTTCCTGTTGAATTCTACCCCCCAGAAATCTGAGCCCTCATTTGAACCCTCAAAGACACATGTTATTCGGGGGAATAAGAAGGCTCAGAGCCTTCACACGTATGCTTCCCTTTTCCTAGAATGTTCTCTCTTCTCCTGCTTCCCATTTATCTTTTTGGACTCTGCTTATATCTATTTTTTTAGGAAAGACTTTCTTGAGCATCACCCCCCATATAAATCTGGCCCTCCCACCATAGTGATTATGATAACAATTATTGCTATTATAATTACTACTATAAAAACAACAAAAATAATGGTAACAATAACAAAACCCTTTACTTTTCCTCCATAATCACAGTTTATAAAAATATATTTACTTGCATGATTATTTAATTGAAATGTATCATCCTCACCAGATGTGCAATAACCATGTCGATTTTGCTTACTGGTTTAATGCCAGCACTCGGCACATCTAGCCCATGGTAACTGCTGAGGACATCTTCTGCGATGGAAAAATTAGTGAATTAACACTGGAGCGAATCTTCACTTTTCCCAGCCCCATGCTCATTCCCAGAGGACCATCACTGGAACCAAGGCCAGGAGGCATGTGGATTTAAGAGGGGATTTTCCCTCAATTACATGAGAAGGGAAGGGAGAGGGTGTGGGTTTTCCTGGGTGTGAGTCCTTTTAGTAGCTATAAGACTTTGTGTAAATTTCTTTAACATTTCTAATTCTCTTTTTCATTGGCTATAAAATGATGATAATCATAGCATCGATCTTATAATGGTATTGTGAGGATAAAGTAAGATAAAGCATATAAAGATGTTTATGCCTAGCACAGACTTAGCACTCAGGAGGTATTAGGGAGATGTTATTGTTAGAGAACATTTGGCCTTTCAAAGCCTTCAACATCAACACCTGAGATAGGAAGAAAGTTTGCTTCGATTCTCAGACCACCTTATGTTTAATACCAGGCCTTTCTAGAATTATGGATATTATTCCTGAATAGGGCAGCAAAAAGAAGCCAACTGGCCTCTGAGAAACTGGGCCTGGAAATAGACCAAATTAGTTAACGTATGTCTGGACACCTCCCCTTCATCTCCTGCTCTCTGGGCAATATTCCTATGCCCAAGCGTGGCTTCCCTCGAAGGCCTTGCAGACTCTGAGCCTCTGTGTCACGCTCCCAGGTCCCTGGCATGGCAGAGGCAGGGGAGTGGGAGTTGTCTGTGTGGCTGGGCACAGAGAGGACTCTCCCAGCATCTCAGAGCTTGGTGACTCTGCCAAATAGCCAAGTGGTTAAATGTTGAGGGCTGTAAATGAGGCTCATCTGTCCATCGTGGGCGGGCTGCAGCTCCATCTGCTGTGTCAGGAGTGGGGAGAGCAATTGCAGGAAGCCGCTTGTAAAACGTGGGGCTTAAGATGGGAGGCAGAAGCTTCACCAGGAGATAGTAGAACTGTGAACCTGAAGATGCTCTCAGTCCCTTCAAAAGTTTTACAGATGAAAAAAGAAAAACAAACACAAAAGACCCAGAGAGGGGGTGGGTTTGCTCATAGCCACCCAGCAAATGTGCCAGGATGAGAGCCAGCTCTCTAGAATTCTAGAGCACCTCTCCATCCACGTACTCACCTGACCCAGCCTTGCACCTAACCCATGGGTGGAGATGCTCTGAGCACTTGAGGAGAATAAAATATCCCAGCTGTCTTGTCTATGTTCACATTTGTTCCTCAAGTTCAAGTACCTTCTCCTCTCTATAGAACCTCAGAATAGACCTGATTATTCACTAACTCATTCATTCATGCATGCATTCGTTCAATAATATTTTTGAAATGCGTCTATATGCATCATTATAGTCTAACAATTAAAAAAATAGACCTAGTTCCTGCATCCAGGAGCTCATAATCTAGTAAGCAGGACAGATGTCAGGCAGAGAAAAATCACATGGATGGATATATGCTTACAAATTGTGTCAGTTTTATTTTAAAGTATTGGGCACTAGGTGTGCCTGGTTCACATGCAGTGGGATATTATGAAGAACTGACTATTATGTTTTCCCCTGGCACATTTTTGTGCCAACAGTGGCACTGGCTTGTTGGGCAGATGACCATCAGGCACCCAGAGTCTGTATGGGGAGTTTGCACACAGATTCAGACTACAAAAGAGCCACATTCTAGGCTTTTGAGCTCCAAAACATAGTATTGATAGGGACAAGCATTTGCTGAGCTAGCTTTTGTTTCTGGCCCAGAAGATATGAGGAATCCTGGGCTATAGGAGAGGAAGGAGTTAGATAAGAGGGCAATTAAGTCAGCTGTTAGTGCATTCTCTGGGATGGGGTTCTGTACACTGTCCATAGTAAAAATAAAATGCAGATTTTTCATAACCCTCGAATCCCCAAGTGCATCTGAGAGTTTGGCCCTGGATCACAGATATTCCCTGCTGTTGGGCTGAGCAGGGAAAGGGAATGCAGAGACAATTAGGCTTTCCTCCGTCAGCAAATGATGGGGACCCCCAGCCCTGGGCCCTCAAAGACCAAAGGCTGGGAAACAGTCTATAATTGGCATCACGTGTCCTTCCCTGCCTGGGAATAACCATGCGGTGAATAACATCGACTCAGCGTCGCAGCTTAGTTATTGTCTCAACATCAGATTCAGAACAGGAAGAAGAGAAGGGATGTGGGAGATCTGAGGGCTGCAGATCTATACGGCCATTATCTGTCTTGAGCTTCGGCCCACCCTACCACCCACTCTTCCATGTGAGGTTATAATACAACAATAAGCCTGCAATTATA
The DNA here is from genome assembly GCA_023783475.1 of Daubentonia madagascariensis. Lineage (NCBI taxonomy): Eukaryota > Metazoa > Chordata > Mammalia > Primates > Daubentoniidae > Daubentonia > Daubentonia madagascariensis. The sequence goes on along the minus strand of JAKFHU010002332.1, from coordinate 8,185,846 downwards.
TTTTACTTGTGAAAAAAAGATAGTGGTGAGTCAAAAAACCAGCTCACAGATGTAACGGGCAACCCTAGTTATATAAGTGGGAGAGGGCCAAGCCTCAGGCTGAATTCAGAATCCCCACTGCAGGTCCACGTTGTTGGGTCTGTCTGGTTCTCCCAGTGTCCGTGAGTAGCACCTGGCCATGAAAGGTGTAAGGGCCACCAAACACAAGAGCGGTGGCATCAGGCAGAGGGTGAGATCCAGGTTCTGATGAGAGTAGACGATGAAACCTGGACAGACCTTGGGCTCAGGACAAGGAGACACAGTAGCCAGCATGGCATGGACTGTATAGTCAGAGACCAAAGTGGAAAATGGGCACCTCTGCAGGTGTCAGGACAGATGACTCACGTCGGCCAAGAACCGAGCTGGGTAGCAGAAGCCACTGAAGACACATAATGACCAAAGGCCATACCTACACCCCAAATATGTCTGGATACCATGGAAGCGCCCTTCAAATTTAGATGCAATCTTAGGGAGAAGGGTGAAGGTAGAATAAATCGAGTAAGGAAATCGTAATTGACTGATATTAGGCAGAATAAAAACAAAAATTAAGCTAAGTTGTAAAAAAGATACATATATTTACATTTCTGAGAGACAGAGAGAGAGAGAGAATGTACCTTGGTTCAGACCTCAATTCCTCCACTTAATAGCTATGTGGCTTTGGACCCCACTATTGCTCTCGCTCACTTGGTCTCCTAATATGTGACGTTCTAAGCAGGTGATGCCACCCCACATCCACCCTTGGAAGCAGGTGGAAGTGTGCGGGAGGCCACATTTTATTATCACAGTGATGAAGGGGAGGCTACTAGTATTGTGCCTAAGGGCTGTTAAATGTCCTGGAATGTGTGGTGTTTCCCACCCAATATGCTAACATGGCCCCTGCTGAGAAACACTGGGGCTAATTCCAAGTTCCTTTAAGACCAGCTGAAGAATAACTTTTAACCAGCCCTGCCTGTCTCACAGGTCACCTGCAACCTTCACTCCTTGCCTGGCCAACGGCAGGCAGGACACAGAGTCAATGCTCACCCCAGAACCCTGCCACTGGCGTCTCAACAGAATCACGGGATTCCCAGCCCCCGCAGTACTTTTATCATCCTTTCCCTCATTGACTCCTCACGGCACCTCTGGAACATGGAAGAATCACCCCTCTTTTTAAAAGGGGGAGTCTGAAGCCCAGAGAGAGCATCTCACAGACAGACAGACCCGGGACTCGAGTTCAGATTATTTTACTCCAAACGCGAGTCCCTTTTGGTGCCCGAGGCTGAAGACCAGGACCCAGATTTCCCCAGTGTCCTGGCCTAGGTCTGTTGTGAGTGCTCAGGGAGTGCCTGGCAACGAAGGAGGCTCTTTCCCTACATGAGGAGGCTCCCTGCTCTTGTCTCAGAGCTGCCCTGGATGCAGAGATAGTAAAGGAATCTGCTCGGCCCCGTCGGACCTTTCACATCCCACAGGCCTCCCTGGCACCCCAGGAAGAAAGAAGATGCAGAAGCACTGTCCTCATATGAAACCACCTTCTTCCTTCTCCCCTGTGAGAGGAGGGTTTCACAAATCACCCTCTGCTCAAGTCCAAACCAGCTCCTGGATTCCTGCATCACCTCATCCCCCAAGCCCCAGGAATGGATCCAGTTCTACTGATTCTGTCTCATAAACATTTCTCAAATCTCTCAGCCCCCCATCACTGTCCCCAGTTCTGTATCCATTTTGCCTGCCCTAATCCAGGCCACCGCCATCTCTCCCGGGACCACCACCAGGGAAGAAGCACAGGCGGCAAAGGGCTCACATCTCCTCAACCCACAAGAGCTCAAGGACCCTAACAGCAATGGGGGGGGACCCTCTGGTAAGTGGTTTGGGGCCAGATTGTAAATTGCGTGAAAAGGAGGAATATCTGTGTTCTCAGAAGCCAGCACAAGGCTGGGACCAGAGGAAAGTCATTTGTTGTTGGGTAAACAAACAGGAGGCTTGAAGCGTAACAGGAGAAGGCCCTACAACAAAAAAATAAAAATAACAAAACAAACCAAAAAACCAAATTCTGTGTTTTACAAATGGAGACAAGCTAGAGGATAATAAACATGGAGTTAGTAAGGACTTAGGAAATCATCTTGTGCAACCGCTCATTTTATCGGAGGTGGAGGGTGGGGTGGGAAATAGAGGCCCGGAGAGGGGAAATGACTTGTGTAAGGCCACACGATGAGCCAGACCATGGGATCCTCCAGGATTCCCACTCCCCCGTCAATTTTATGTTTCCCAGAACATCTTTTCCCCATGTCTTCTTCTAGTTACGGTCTTCTAGCTCTGCAAGACTCCGTTCAGCCATCACCTCCTCCAGGAAGCCTTCCCTGACCCACCCAAGCCGGGTTAGGTGCCAACCACTTTGCCCCAGCTACTCTCTAAGCTTCCTCTGACATAGTATATATTTACCAGACTCTATTGTAATTGCTGGGTTTTTTGGTTTTCTTACATTGGACCACAGTTTCCTAATCTTGGGAAAGATCATTCTTTGCTGAGGGGCAGGCGCTGTCCTGTGCATTGTAGGATGTTTAGCAGCACAGCTACCCTCCACCCACTGGATGCCAGTTGCATCCCCCTGCAAGTTGTGACAACCAAAACTGTCTCTAGACATTGTTAAATGTCCCCAAACGGAGGTGGGATGCAAAATCACCTGCAGTTGAGAACTGCTAATCTAGACTGTCAGGTCTATGAGGGCAAAAACAATGTCTTCTTGTTCTTCACATTCCTATTATGTAGCACAGGTCCTGGAACATGGTAAACATGCAATAAATTGAATCTATAATTATGAAAAAACACGTGATATGTGTATGTATGGTTTCCAAAATATGTTGTCAAAAGATACAAGAATTTTTGTTCTTCTGCGATGCATTCAACATTTCCGTGTGTTTATGATGCATTGCTAAAACAAGAGTAACATAAAATGTTGGTGTAAATTGGAATTTAACAACCCTTTGTTTCTGGATTGGTGCGTGAGAAAGAGAGAGAGAGTGTGTGTGTATGTGTGTGTGTGTGTATTTATTTCTTCTCACTGATAGACAATATTCAAACAATATTCACTTGGAGAAGAAAATGTATTTTCAGTGAAACAAGAAAACCCCTTCTCCATTTCATAAAAGAGACATTATCAGGTCATTAAAGCATCATTATGTGTTGAGCTGCTAATGCACTGGCCTTTGCTTGGGAGCACATGACAATCTCAAAGGATTTTTGTTGCCAGATGAACAGATTGGGAAGTAAGATATTATGAAATGTGGTATTAGGCAGCAGATAAGTAATTATGTGACAAGCGAAATACATTATTCGGCATTTCAAAATATTTCCACTTCATCACCAGTTCATTAAAATCCCACCTCCTCTCTCACGGCCCACTAGGATTTTACATCAAGATTATTTACCAAAAAAAAAAAAAAATCATCAAGATAAGTGAATTGCAATTAAGTCATATGACTGTTTTGGCACTTTTCTATGAGCCAAAACAGACATGGGAAATCAGACTCAAATTGTCACTGGAAGATTCAATGGTGGCTCTTCTTGCCAGCGTGAAGGTGACAGTAAGATGGTGTTTTCATTATAATTTCACAAAAAAAAGGAACTGAGGAGCCATAGATGGTGCCACAAGAAAGGAGAAAAGTCAAAACCGAAATTAACATGATTGTGCGTCTTTAAAGAGGCTTCGATTTTATGCTGTGACTAATGACCGAACTCAATAACAAATTGCCCCAAGGAAGAGAAATCAGCCAGTTACCTGGTTTCTGTTTAGACTCCGTTCCTAAAGCCACCTGTTTCTTTAAACAAAGACTTCTTGTGCGCTTAGAACCACGTAGATGCACAGGAGTTATAACTAGGGAGCTTTTCAATCTCCTGGGCATCTCTGCAGAACCAGGCATAAAGTTAATGCCCATTTAATACTCACTGATTGATTGATTTGGAGACCAACTGATTTAATAAGAACTATGAGCAAAGCAGAGCCCCTAGCTTTTAAAGAAAATAACCGTGAGCCCTAAAAGTTAAAAGAAGCAAGATGTACTCAGTTAATGCATTTTGTAAAGGCAGAAGAAAGGAGGGAGGGAGAGAGGGAGAGAGAGAAGGTGGAAAGGAAGGAAAGCAGGAAGGAAGAAAAATTTCCTTACATACACACAGCACACCAAACACTGGAATAAGCATTTTCACTTGGGTTATTTCATATAATAGCTACTGTAAAACTAGAAGAAAGTCCCATTATTAGTATCATGCAATAACTGAGGAAATAATCAGGGAGATAAAGGAATTCATTCGGCATCACAGGATGTGGCAACTTCATCACATGCATAGGAATGTTGACACATACATGATCCTGTCACCTCCCAAAATGCTCCAGTGGTTTCCATTCTCTCAGGATAAAGATGGCAGTCCTCACCTACTGTGGCCCACCCAGCCTCTGCCCACCCCTCCAGCCTGGTGTCCTATGACGTCCGCCCTCACTCGCTATACGAGGTCTGTCCAAAAAGCATCCAACCACTGTTAGTATAACGAGGATGGTTATGTGGCTGGATGCTTCCCGGACAGACCTCATGCTTTCAGCTGCCTGGCCTCCTTTCAGGTTCCCAAATGTCCTTTGTCCTTTCTCTCTTGGGACAGGACCTTGACAAACACTGTCTCCTCTGCCTGAAATGCCCCCGTTTATCCCCACCTGGTCAGCCCCTGCCCTTCCTTCATGTCACCTGCAGGGGAGGCCTTTCCTGGCTCTCCCTGGCTATATCCATGGACTCCACGGAGAGTTATTCACTCTCCCAGGACCAAATCCCTCCTTCATCCATCCCATCTACCCATTTGCAATTTGACACCCGCCTCTGTGATTTGTGGATTAATGGACAGCCCCTCCATTATACCAGCAGCCCCCGAGTCCAGGGAACTTGTCTCCTCCCTTCACCATTGTATCTCCTGCACCTTGCACAGGATACGGCGTGCAGAGTGGCTCAGTGGGTATTTATCCTACAATGAATAAATGAACAAATGAATATATATTTTAAATGCCTATAGTTTTAAGTACATGTGTAAGAATCCAGCCAGAGACCCAGTGCGACCCAGGAAAGCCCCAAGAGAAGAAAGTGATCAGGGTTGGGACACAGAGTGTAAGTTTCCACCAAAAGTGATCGTCTGTCATCATTAGCTCTGGCGGAGGCTAGAGACTCTACTACAAAGACTGCATTACTCTCTGACTTCCGGGCTAGGCTGTTCGTAATTGTTTAGAAACCCAAAGCCAGGAATGTGACACAATGTTTTGTTTCCTCCTCTCTTAAAAATGATAAATCGGCTGCCTAGTGTTTTTCATAAATCCTTCAGCCAGAGTTGTGTTTCGCCAACCACATTTCACATTAAGGATTCTTTATGAAAATGGCTATAAGAGAAGAATTTAATGGGATTATGATTTTTTTTAAAGCTCTTTCTCTCTAATTAATACCCTAGAGGGGGAATTTTTTCCTAACATAATGGCCTTTCAGTGTTAAAAGGGCTTAATATTATGGTAAAATATGTTAACTTTCCTGGCACTCTGACCCAACTGATAACATGAAAAGGGAACGCATCTGTCTTGCCGGAGCTGCTGCCACCGCAAATGGTGTTGTTTTTGGTATTTTCATAATGAACTAATCAACGGCTTATTCTCTAATTGCGTCTACATTAAAAACTTATTACCCTGGAAAAGGGCTGCACTGCAATTGACCTCCCAACTAAAGTTGGAAAGGGTGAGGATCTCATAGCAACTGTAAGACAGAGGAAATGGCCAAACCCAGGGGAGGATATTTTTCTCTTCTATGGAACAGGTGTGAGGTCTTCTGTAGGGTCACCACATGCAGAGAGTTAGAAATCCAAAAAAGTAGAAGCCGCTCCCACTTTGCTAAGGTCCATGCCTTAGTAGGTTTCACTATAATTACCAAGATGATAAAAACAACAACTATAATGATGACAGTCACTCATCGAGCAAAGTGTTCGTGCTAGGCCCGGTGCATGCATAATTTCCAATTCCCCTGTCAACTCTGTGAGGCAGGTATTGATGCTCACTCTCACTGACAAAGAAACTGGGACTCCAACAGGTGAGGTGACTTGCCCAAGGCTGCATAGTGGGTCAATGGCAGAAGTGGAATGTGAACCGTGCCCTTCTGAATTCACTGCCCACGTTCTGAGCTCCTAGCCTGTGAGAGGACATTGGAAAACGAGAAAGTAGGTGCTGATGAATTCCAGAGCAAATCCAAGCTCATAGCTGCTCCTGAGCTCTCACTGCTTTCTGGCCAGCTTTCTCCATGGCAGCCGTTCACAGCCTCCTCCAAGGCTCCCTTCCCCCTTTCACGGTGTAGTAGAGAGACAATGCTTTGCAGTTTGCCACTCTTGGTGCACTTAGGAAGACTGGGACCATGTGACTATATGTTGGCTAATGAAGTATAGGCAGAAGTGATGTAGGCCACTTCCAGGCCACTGATGTGGCAATGCTGGAGGCCATAGGTTAGGATGCCATTGCTACAAGATGGACTGCCCACGTGCGGCTGAGTGTAAGTAAGAAATAAAGTTTCATTGGATTGAGCTACTGAATTTATAGTTCTGTTCATCACTGCTGCATAGCCTAGTCTAGCCTACCTGGGCTACGCACTCAAAGAATCATCTTATCTCTCTCTCTGTTCCACATTCAATCAACAGACATTATTAAGCACCTCTTGTATGCAAGGCAGCAGAGATACATGAGGGCAACCAAGACAGACATGGTCCTGTTTCTCAGAGTCTGGTGGGAGTAGAGAGATAGTAAATAAGTAGACAAAATGAATATATAAATTAAATAATTACAACTATGGTACTTTCCATGAAGGAAACCAACAAGTTTGCTGAGATAGAGAATTACAGGTAGTCAGAAAAGGGCTCTCCAGGGAGGTAACTGTCTTAGAATGTAGGTTTTATCATTATTCACATATGGCAAGGCAACAGATCAGGAGGTGACTACCACTGCAAAGATAGCCTGTTATGCTCACAGATGAGGAGGGCACTGCCACACCACGGGGGCAATAAGGCATGCCAGAAACACATAGAACAAGATAGAAAATCTAAGCAATAAGACAGAGAAGGAGTCACCAGAAATGCAGGGAGAAGAACAAGTCAAGGGAAGAGAGTGTTCCAAGAAGAAAGGAGCGGGCAACTGTGCCCAGTGCTGGAGTGAAATGAGAATAGGAAAGTATTCTCCTGAAGAAAAATACATCTTGATAGAGCATTCTACCCACTGCCCCCTCTTCTTCCCTACTTCCCCCATCATGGTCTGGCTTCTTTGCCCAGAACCACCTTGTGACAGTCACCAGGAGTTCCCCACTACCACATCCAGTGACCTTTCTTTCATCTCTACTTTCAACAGCTTCTCTGCAACATTTGGGGGTGGCACCAAGGAAAAAAGAGACAAAAATACCTCCCCCCATGGTGGTGACATTCTAGCGGGGGAGAATCACAACACAATAGACAAATGCATGATGTCAGGTAAGACGGACGTCAAGGGGAAAAGTAAAGCAAGAAGTGGAGAGAGGGTATGGAGGTAATGGGGAGATGGGTTTTATTAGAAGCAGCAGCTAGGAAAGGTCTCCCCAGTCTTGCCTTGTCGGCCACACTAAGAAGTGCGCACTGGATCCTAAAGCAAAGGGAATGTTCTGAGACAGTAAAGGAGGGGAGTGGCATGAACTGATCTGTTTTATCAAGAGGGCTGGGAGGTGAAGGATAAGTTGGCAGGTAAAAAGGGAGAGAGAGGGTATTCCAGGTAGGAGGGAAAAGGCAAGCCAAAGACCAAAAGCATGAAAGGGGAACATATAATTGTAGAAACTCTTAGCAGTCTGACATTGCTGGAGTTGGGGGGAGGTGGATGGATAAAAGCCACAGTCTTCAGCTTCACCTCTCAGGACCTTGGTTTCCTCATCTATGAAATGGGAAATAATAAAACTGACATTTGCAGGATCAAAGAAGGCATATATAAAATCCCAGGACCAATCTCCTGCAAACAGCAGCCATTAACAAATAATGGCTTTTATTACGAGGATGACTTCCCAGTGAGAATTCAGTGGCTGGGAGATCACAGGTCCCACACTCTGGCTGATAACACCTGTCATTTTCTTAAAGGTTGCACTGAACCCCACGCATGGAGCTCAGGCTGCTCCTTGGGCTTGATTTAAAAGCTCCCCGCTGGTTTTGTAAAGATCTGTTGACATAATTTACTGGGAACTGTGTCTATTAACATTTTTAAGTGCTCAATAAACCCCCCAAATACCCTAGTAAATTAATCTTAATAAACACACAGCCGAAAGGACTATGCTCGCTGATCGGTACGTGATAGTGTGTCCACCCTGCTGCCTGCTGTGGGAATGGCTGGGGGTGTGGAACTGTGAGCTGCCTGAAGACAGAGAAGACATTGCAAAGGCCTTCTCTGCTCATGGTCTAAGGAATCTGCATCTACCTTTGCCTCACTTTCTCCATCTATTAATAGGAAGTTTCCTAAGTCTCTGTCACTTTCATAGTTGTTGCCAAATTCCACCACTACCTATGCTTCTCTTCATTAAATAACTCTCCTTGAAATAAATTCAGGTCTAATATCACTACCTTTGCTTCATTCTAGGCAAATTGAACTTCTAACAATAAAAACTACAATATACGAGATAAAAGAAATAGACTGGATTGGGTTAAAAGCAGATTACACAATGGAGAAGAAAATACCAGTGAATTGGAAAACATAGTAATAGAATCAATTAAAATTAAACACTGAAATTTAAAAAAAAAGAGAAAGCAAAACATGAAAAGAACATCATTGAGCTGTGGAAAACATCAAGTGACTTAATATATATAGAATTAGAGTCCCTAAGGGAGAGAAGAAAGAAGAAGACCAAATAAACATTTGAACAATTAATAGCCAAATATTCTCAAAATATTATGAAAACTCTACACACACAAATCCAAGAAGGTTAACAAATAACAAGAACAAGAAACAAGAAGAAAACTATACCAAGGCAAAGCTTAACTAAATTGCTTAAAACCAATGAGAAAATCATAAAAACAGCCAGAGGAAAAAAGGGCATACTATATACAGAGGAAACAGACATAAGAATAACACCATTGTTTCTTATCAGAAACAATATAATCTAGAAAAAAAAGTCCATAGATGAACCATATTCTGGGCCATAAAAAACTCAATGATTTTAAAAGGGTTCATATCATACAAAGTATATTCTGTGACCACATGGAATTAAATTAGAAACCCATAATAGAAAATACCCAAATATTTGGTGACTCAAAATTCACTTCTAAATAACCTATGGGTCAAAGAAAAAAATCAAGAGGGAAATGTATTTTGAACTGAATAGAAATGAAAACGCAACATATCAAAATGTGTTGGATGCAGTTATAGCAGGACTTAGAGGGGAATTTATAGCATAAATGCCCACACTAGAACACATCAAATGAATGACCTCAGTTTCTAGCTTAAGAAACATTTAAGAAAGAAATAATATTGATCCTATAAAATCTTTTCCAAAAAATTGAAGAGGAGGGAATATTTTGAAACTCATTTCTATGAGGCCAGCATTAGCCTGATACCAAACAAAGACATTATAAGAAGACTATAGACCAATGTCCATCATAAACATAGACGAAAAATTTCTAAGCAAATTTAAGCAAACTAAATTCAGCAATAATACATCATGACTAAGTAGTGATGATCCAATGAATCCAAGGTTGATTTACCATTTGAAAATCAATCTGTGTAATTTATAATAGTGACAGTCTATAAAAGAAAAACATAAGATCATTTCAATGGATGCAGAAAAATTATTTGATAAATCCCACATCTATCACCAATAAAAAACTTTCAGCAAACTAGGAATAGAGGGGAAATTCTTCAAACTGATAATGAGCGTCTATGAAAAAATATACAAATAAACATCATACTTAATAGTGAGAGACCCAATACTTACCCCCTAAGGTTGGGAAGAAGGCAAGAATATCTATTTTCATCATTTCTAATCAACATTTTACAAGTGGTTCTATCCAGCACAATAAAACAAGGGGAAAAAGAAAGAAAGAAAAGAAAAGGAATCCATATTGGAAAGAAAAAATTAAAACTGTCTTTATTTGCAGGTGAAATCATCATCTGTGTAGAAAATTCTCTGGAATCTACAAAAAAAAACCCCTAACACAAATAATAAGTGATTTTAGCAAGGTTGCAAGGCATAAGATCAATATGTAAAACTCAGTATTATTTCTATAGCATACTAATGGACTATTGAGAGATTTAAAGTTAATAAAAATACTATTTACAAGAGCATCAAAAGTAATAAATACTTAGAGATAAACCTGACAAAAGATGTGCAAGGCCTTTATGATGAAAACTACAAAACCTTACTGAAAGAAATCTTAAAAGACCTAAACAAATATGGAACCATACCATGTTCATGGTTTAGAAGACTCTATTTTAGGATGTCAATTTTCTCCAAATTAATCTATAGATTCAATGAAATCATAATCAAAATCTAAGCAGACTTTTTGTAGAAATGATAATCTGATTTTAAAATTCATATGGAAATTCAAAAGATCTGAAATAGCCAAAGCAACTTTGGAAAGTAGAATAAAGTTGGCTTAGAAATGTTAAATAACTTTCCCAATGTCAAATAAAGATTTTTCCCTTAAAAGACATTTGGAACTTATTGGGTACTCATCTTGCCTCCCCCCAGGACTTATTCTAGGTAGGTACTTTCAAACATATTTTCTCATTTTGTCCTTACTATGACCCTAGATGTTTAGCGTTATTGGCTTCCTTTCATAGACAAGGAAACTAAGACTCAGGTAAATTAAGTGACTTGCCCAAGATCACTCAGGTTCTGTCCATGTTCTTTAAGTTCACGAGCTTTAAGAACAAGAGAAGGATGAAGACTGACTTAGAATTTCTTTTCTTTCCTTCTCTTTCCTTCTTTGTTTCTTTGAAATAGAAAACATTATAAATAACACATTCACCTTAAGAATTAGGATTGAGAAGAACCGTCTTTGGACAGATAGGATAACTACTCAAAGGTGATAAAATAGGATGTGCTTAAAACCCCTTCCCCTTTTTCTTATACAAGTATTTTTTTCAAGTAAATGAATAGCCAAATTTGCTTTCCTTTTCAGAGAACTTGTAATTAAAATCTTTTTCAAGGGCTCAGATATCTACTTCACTAAGATTTGTTCCCATTTTCTCATGACAATGATCATATACCCACTTGATAAGAGGCATCTACTATTAATATATAAAATGGCATTACAACAAAATTTTGCATGTAACACATTGTCAAGGCCCAGTAATGGCCTACTTCCAGTTTAATTTGCCATAACCCAGTTCTATCCCAGAGAATTTGGACAAGCTTTGAATTTGTTTTAATGGAATTTGGTTTATCATTCTAGCAATCAGTCCCATGTATTAAAGATGTTCTCTATACTCAGCACAGTGACTGATGCTAATGCAAGGTATAAAAGAACATCTCTACCTCTCAAAGTGTTTTTCCTTGACAGTCCTATAAGAATCGCCTGAAAATCTTGTTTAATTTGTATCTTAATGACTCCTATATCCAAACAAATACCTCCCTTCCCTATTCCCTGAGAAAGAATTACACAATTCTACACCCACTCATAAATCCTAAAAACTCATACTTATTCTCCTTATTTCTTCTACAACAACTAGTTCTTCAAAGAATCTGAGAAAAAAATGCAAACACTCTGTCGCCAAGAGAAAGCTCTGTCCCACCCCCTTCTGAACACCCACCCTTCTGGCTACTTTTACTAAATCTTACGTTACCTACTTGAGAATATCGGGGGTCACGTGGGATAACTCATCTTCTGTTGACAGCCACATTGTAGGTCTACTCTACCATCACATTATCCCCTTCCTAGTATAAAATACCCAAGGAAACAAATCTTTAGAAACTTCCCATTCCAAACTCTCCACTCTCAGCCCACTTATGACTTTATTTACCCACCATATATAAGAAGAAAAGAAACTGAAAAATGATTTTATTTTTTCATTTTTATATTTTCACTTCTTTTTTTGGAGATGGGATTTCTAAGTCAGATGATAGCTCACCACAGCCTCGAACTCCTGGGTTCAAGTGATTCTGCCACCCCAGCCCCTCCAGAAGCTGAGATTATAGGCATGAACCACTGAGTCCTGTGAGGCTGGAAGATCTTCACCAAGGGGTGAAAGACCTAGAGTTCATAGATAAGAAAGATAGACTGGTTCCTCAGTGCTTGAGTCCTGACCATGGGTGCATGGGTCTGGACCTACATAGGACAGGATGGCTGGGACAGAAAAATGCTTGTGAGTCCACGTGGATGTGACATCTTAGATGTAGGGGGACAATCCAAGGCAGATATGAGAAAAGTGCCAAAAGTCAAAACCCAAATGAAAGAGTATGATTAACTGGGTCAGAAGCTGCTCAGAAGAATGTTGCAAGATAGGTTCAAAGAAGTTGCTCAGAAACAAGACAGATCAGTGAGCAGGTGTTAGGTTCCAGGTCACATGCACAGCTGAGTCTGATGACACAAAGTCCTGGGTATCTGGGGAAGATATCCTGAGGGATGTCACAAAGAGTGACTCATCAATGTGGCAAAAATTCCACCACCCCTTTTGAATTTTGACCATCCTGGGAGGTTCTATTTTTCCACAGACATCTCGAAAAGCCCTGGAAAGCCTGAAGCACTGAAATAGACTATACAATTCTCTCTGCTCACAGATCCCCAGGGCCAGACAGGAGAGAAAAGTCTGAGAATTTCTATGGCTCCTTTGAAATACATATATATTTATGTATGTCTTTATACATATATGTCTTTGGTTCTAACCAGGGTTTGCCTTTTCCAGCAAATTATTTGTAAAGCTTTGGCTCAAATGCCAACTTAACTTCTCCCGCCATGGGGAATGGGACAAGGAAGAAAAATCAGGGTCATTTCAACACCAATATCTACCCTGAGGCTGAGAGTCTGCTTGTTTCCTTGAAGCCATCCAGCCTGAAAAGGAGAGTGTTGATTTCTTGCCTACCCTGTCTCAGCCAGAGGCGGTGGAATTAGGAGGCTCCAGGGCAACATCCCCTCTTCTCTCCTATCGGCATGTTCCTAGCAGAGGTGTTCCAATGCTTCTAGGTACAAATCTGACAAGGTGGTTGTGAAATATGAAGTTCAGAGGGCTGTACCTTTAAACTAAGCCCAAGAGGGTGTTAAAACTGTCCCCGAAGAGCACATATTAGAATTTTCTCGTCAGATTTTGGTTCTCATACTCCATGCTTGATTTGACTGCAGTGGCAAAATGACTCAACTTAGATGCACTCCATGTAACCCAGTATAGCACCTCGTGGTCTTCTGTTTTCGGCCTCACTACTTTGTAGGAAATAAACTTGAAGGGACCAGAGCCACCTATGCAGCATAATATACAACTAGGAGAGGGACTAATGTCAATCAACAGATATAAACTTAGATTTGGTATATACCTTTTGGTATATTATATGTACTTCTTGAGTGAATAGTATATACTAGGCACAATAACAGGTAGACACCAAGAAGTAGAAGATATAGGTCTGACTTATAGAAAATCTATTTGAAAAAGCCAAGATACCAAGTAATATTAACTAAACCTTATCTACCACTCTCTCCCTCCTTCGCTATTCTCTAACCATCCTAACCCTTCATCTGTACCCAGGACACACCAGCTCATGACTACCTCAAGGACTGTTCACCTGTGGTTCCTTCTACCTGGAACTCTCTGCCCTGGGTCTTCACATGGCTCACTCTTTCTTAGAAGGGACCTCACTGGCATCCACACATAAAGTTTCCCAACCTTCCCTGATTTCATTGCTTCAGAGTCTTCCCCCACCACAATATGAAACTATTTTCCTTCTTTATTTTTCTCTCTCCCTTGCTAGAATGAAAATTATCTGTGAGAAGATAGCTTGTTTGTTTTATTATCTACTTAATTTCCAGTGTCTGGCACATAGTAGGTGCTCGACAAACATTTGTGGAAGGAAGAACAAGAGTGAAGAAGAGGAGGAGGCAATATGAGCTTCAGATGCATTCAAAGAAGGCAGAAATTTCTGGGGACTGAAGGGTCATGGAGAGCTTCGCCCAGGGGATGAACTTGAACCTGGGCCTTGGAGAATGGGAAAATGATTTGGACACATCCATGAGCCTATAATCTCCTCTAAGGGAGGCCACCTATAGGTAGCTGATACCTATGGAAGCTGATACCAAAGGAAAGCTTTGGTGGTATAGAAATGCAGCAAACGTTTATCAAGAGAAAAGCAGTTGCTCATAGGACGCTCTGATTAATGAACCAAGAGCCAGTCGTAGCCATTTCTGTCAACCTTCTAAGTGAAATTTTACTGAAGTTTTAGTTAAGGGAACAAGACTATTCCCCATCTTGATGTCCTTCTGAGAACTGGTCAGTACTGGGCTCTTTTCTCTCAAATCTCAAAAATAGTTGTTCTCAGGAACTTCCACGAGCCACTGAGAGCCTGGAGCCAAATCAGCATCATGGACTAAGGCGGCCTCTCCCTCCTCCACAGCTCGGCAAGGGAAGCCTTCCGGGAACCACTCCAGAAACTCAAGCCCTGAAGCACCTTCTAGAAAGTGGGGCAGGAAACCAGCATTTGTTGAGCACATATAATGTGCTAGGTACTATGCCTAATTCATGTTAATTTATGTAACTTTCATAATCATTCCTAGAAATAGGTCTTGTTTTCCAAATTTTACAGAAAAGGAATCCATATTTTAGTTGACAGTTTAGTTTTGTCTATTTGTTTTTGTTGCGGTGGTGTTGTTGTTACGTTTTTTAAATTATCTTCATCATCTCCTCCTATGTTTAGGAGTTCCCCATTTCCTGGAGAGAAATAGAGCCTACCTCCAAGGAGTTGAAAAGACCAAAATATGTACTTTCCCGGCCTCCCCTGCTGCTCAGGCAAGAGCATGTGACCTAGGCTTGTCCAATCAGATGCATCAGCCATAGATTTTGAATTAGGAGCTGGTGACACAAGAAACAGGGACAATGAAAGATGCCATCTTGGGAGCAGTAACACCATGGCAACATTCAGTGTCCAGTGGGGACAATATCAGGGTCCTCCCAGGACAGCTTTTGTGGCATGGTGTTGGGGGCGGTTCTGTCTATTGTGTCTCTCTTTGTCTCTGCTCATTTTCTAAGCTAGTTTCTCAGACACCCTAGAAATTCTATAAGCTTCCTTTCAATATATTTATTTTCTGCTAGAATCATTTAGAATTGGGTTCTTTTGTTTGCGACTAAGAACTCAGGCTGATTCAGCTTCAGGGAAAACAAGCAAGTCCCAGACAGCGAGAGGCAGAGCTGGGATTTGAACGCTGGTCAGTCTGAAAACAAAGCACGTGCTTTTTCCACTGTGGCTACACTGCTCTGAGGGGAAACACTGTAAACACTGTCATCCCATCTTACAGAGGAGGCACAGAGAGGTGAGGGAACCACCCTCCCTGAAAGCGACTAGGGCCCAGGTCTGAGCTCCAGGCTCCTGGTTCCTTCTAACTCACCACACTCTCCTACCCTGCCATCGCCCACCACCACTTTCTCACTTCCCTACGTAAAAATCTTGTTGCAAACGAAGGAGCCCACATTAGAGGAAATGAGGAGCCTGCAGATAAGTCAAAGCAGGTGAGTGTTGACACCAGACCAACAGAGGGAGGTGGGGGCTCGCTGGAACCTGAGTGGCCATCTCTGAGACCCTCTTCTCAGAACAGGACACTGACAGTTCCTAGAAGGCTGGGAGAGGGAAAGAATGCTTGGGAGCAAGCAGGGAGGACGCTGGCAGGCAGCAACAGTCATCTAGGGGTAACACCAAGCTGCTCTGATCCCGTTTTCCCATGCGCAGAAGGGGGATAACACCACTAACTGCACAGGTCTGAGAAAATCAGCAGTAGCACTTTTAGCCACAATGTACAGCACTGGATATGGGCCACACCCTATTTTAAGTGTTTTCCGTATATGGATCCTTTTAATCCTCACCAAAACCTTATGAAATGGGTACTTTTGTAATCTCTGTTTTACTGATGAGCAACTGGGGCACAGAAAGGTTAAGTAACTTGTCCGATGACAGCAAATAACTGGCAGAGCTAGGATCTGAACCCAGGCACTCAAGTTCCAAAATCTGAGATCTTCCGTTCTCTGCTAACCAAGTATTATAATGTATGCAATAGAGCTTTGTGACTAAAAATTGCTTCACACATGTTAGCTAACAATGGACTTAATGCCACGATAGGTTGGAGGATCCACGAAGGTTGACTCAGATCTGTCTTACAGGCCAGCACCCAGCACCATGTTTAACCCAGAGTGGGCATGTAGAGCAACTTAGTGGGATGTCTGGCTGGATGAATGGATGGAAGAATAGATGAATAAACACATAAGACGAGGATTCAGATGCTAGCAGGGGAGATGGAGAAAGAGCCACTTGGAACCTGGAAAGAGTAGAACATAGAAACAAGGCTCTAAATAGGGATCCTCTGATGCATGCTTGAAAAGCCCTCAGCCAGGTTTCCAAAAGAAATTTGCAAATTGCATTTATATATCTTCCGTATAAAAAACACTCAATAAATGTTCAGTTTCTCCTTTCATGCCTTCACGTACTGATGGTGCACACAATGTGGAGATGTACACAAAGATGAGAGAATACCTGCTTGCACATATGCGTGGTGATGGGTGTGCCTAGGTTTCGGTATAACAACATAATCCCACGGGTATGCCTAGCTGTGTGCACAATTGCGTCTATCAATGAGTGTTTGCAGGATCATATGCACATGCACATGTGCACATAGTTACAAATGGGCTAACACTTATTTAGAGCTTACTATGTGCCAGGCTCTGTCCTAAGCACGTTGCAAGTATCACCTAATTTAATCCTCATGGTGGTTATGGATGTACCCAGTTATGCACCTGTATACAGCTCTGTCTGAGCTATCCATACACAGATTTCTATTAGGTAAGCACAGGCTCAGGCTGGCTGTCAATTTTCTGCTGCTTAACCCAAGCTATATGAATAACGCTGGGAAGGCACACTTCCCTGGACTGGAAGCAGTAACAATGAATTAAAAGATAGATCATAAAATCCTTTTAAAATACCATCCACTTAAGAAACAGCAGACACCCAGCTTGCGTTTTCTTGCTGTGTAAACACATTCCCACCACCCCACTCACTTAAATAAGGCTCACTCCACTTCGGCATCCCCGCAAACACATTTTTTACAGTTTCTTTTTCAAAAACAAGATTGCTCCCTCGGCAACTGTTTCCAAGCACATTCCCTCATTCTGGGAGAGGGGAGGGAAAAAAAAAGCAGAGAAAGGCTCTTGTTACTA
This sequence comes from Daubentonia madagascariensis, assembly GCA_023783475.1. Classification (NCBI taxonomy): domain Eukaryota; kingdom Metazoa; phylum Chordata; class Mammalia; order Primates; family Daubentoniidae; genus Daubentonia; species Daubentonia madagascariensis. Next base: position 8,168,430 of record JAKFHU010002332.1, on the reverse strand, counting down.
TACAGGGAATGCAGAATAGGGGCAAGGGAAGCAGGGAAGAGGCAGAAAAGCAAATGATATATTCTTCACCATGTGGGAAGTGATCAATGTCCCCTGACCCAGCAATGTTTTTCCCAGGCCCAGTAATTGCCACTTAGTTCAAAGGCTATGGTCCGGGTACCCCGACTAGCACCATGTTCTACCCCCACCATGTATGCATGCACAATACACACACACGCGTACACACACACACACAATTAAAGGTCAGAGGCCACCCCTGAAGCAGTCTGGTGGAGATAATGAGCAGATAGAAATCATTTCCCTCAGAGGGGGGACATCTCGTTAACAGTGCCATTTTCGCAACATTACGTCGATGACTCAACAGCCACAAAAATAGTTGCAGGGTGAGGGGAAGGGGTAAGACCCTAGAAGGACTAAGCCGCCACCTTTTTCTATTTGATCCATTTCACTCCAATCTGTGCCTGTAATCCAATCAACACTTCTGTTCATCCAGTTCACCACATTCCACTCTATTCCACCCTAAGCCGTTCCATCCCACTCGAGTCCAACGCATCCCATTCAGCCCCAGTGCAATCCGTTCTGTCCTAATCTTCTTCCATCCCCTCTTGTTCCTCTGCAACTCAACCTCTTCCATTCCAAGCTGTTCTGTCCCAATTCATTCCATTCCATTATACCTCACCCCATTTCACTATTTCATTGTCTTTTTAATCATTTCCATCTGTGCCAATAACTCCTGCAGGAGGTATTTCACCAGCATCCACGATGGGAGCAGCCACAGACGCCGTGAGGGATGTGAAGAGAGGAACAGAGTCCCCTTCTTCGCGGTCTTCTTGGGGAAGTGGAAACAACCCTAACAAAACAACATGAGAAACAACATAATAACAACAGAACCACCACAAGGTTCTGTTTGTATTCGAAGGCCCAGGTAAATCAAGAATCATGGGCAAAGGAAAGACAGACCCTAAACCCAGAATCCTAACTCTCTACACAGATCATGAGTGAGAAACAAAGATTGCTTTGGTGCTGGTAAGAAGCCAGACTAATAAGTGGCCAAATTCCAGATCTTCTCCTTAGCAGCTGTATTAGACAGGGTTATGCTGCTGCATCCAACAGCCTCAAAAACCTCAGTGGCTTAAACCAACATAAAGTTTTACCTCTCACTCATAATCCATGTCTCTTATACATTGACTGGGGGCTGTGCTCCATCCTTATTGTCAAGAACTAGCTGACAGAGCAACCTCTATCTGGAACATTGCCCATCACCATGGTGGAGGGGAAAAACACATGGCAAATTGTGTTGTGGCTCTTAAGGCTTCCACTCAGGAAGGATTCACTTCATTTCTGCTCACATTTCACTGTCCTAAGTGAGTCACAGGCTTCTACCCCCATTCAAAGATTAGAGAAGAGAAACAACGCTTTGGGAGGGACAAAGACCAGGGGAATTTTCATGTGCTTGGGAGGAGAGCTGGAAATATTTGGTGGACAGTGCTAACGACTACCGTACCAGCTAGGTACCTATAGACCCCTAACTTGAAGTTCCATAAGCCTCAATCTCCTCACCTATAGAATGGTGATAATTAATATCTACCTCTTAGGTTTGTTAAAAATATTAAATAAGATAGGTATGGAAAGAAGCCAGCACATAGTAGGCACTTAATAAATACTAATTTCCCTTCCCCGAGCTTCTGCATATATCTCCCTGCCAAAATCCTTGTGAAAACATCGGAGAGACAAGCTAGATGGCTGTCATCTGGGAACAGAGAGGAGCTTTCAGCCCACCCCTACCCCCATTCCCACCCCAGCCTGCAGATCTGTTGCCTCTACTTGCAACAGGAGCTTCAGCCACGTGCCTGTTGATGAACCATCTGCTTCACAAATGTAATTATATCACAACACTGATTTCTGATGGGCATAGACCAATACCCAGAGATGCTTCATTCCCAAACATTGCAGAAAAAAGTACCATAATCCCCAGAGCAGAAGTGTAATCAGAATGAAGGATCATCAAATCCAACATTTTCTCATGCTCCAGAGAAGACTGGCAAATGTCCTGGAACATCAGGTCTGAACCCCTCCAGAGGGCCACATTTCCCTGCTTGCTGGAGCTTATAATGGGATGGAATTGGTACTTTGGGGCAGGTTTTTGCCTTTTTTAAAGACCCTGTGGGAAACAGGGCCTTTGAACCCCCTCCCTTTTGGAAGTCACACATTGGAGTTCCACCACAAGGTTCTTCAACAATGGGCACAGCATACCTGGACAACTGCTATACCTAGGAGAACCAAGAGCAAGGAGATTCCATGTCTACCAATTTATACAGCCAACATTTATCAAGCACCTCCTCTGGGCCAGGCCTTGGAATAAAATTACGATTCTCCATCCCTAAGTGAATGGCAACTAACAAGCTTTCCATTAGAAGCCCAATATAGAAACAAACATTTAAAAGCACTCCCTGTTTCAGACATGTGTTGTTTTTCCTGATTGAGATCTATATCCATTTCCTATGACTGCTGTGACAAACTATCACAAACTTAGTGGCTTCAAACAACACAAATTTATTTTCTTACATTTCTGGAAGTCAGATGTCCAAAATGGGTCTCACCTGGCTAAAATTAAGGTGTCAGCAGAGCTGCATTCTTTTCTGAAGACTTTAGGGTAGAATTATTTTCTTACCTTTTTCAGCCTCTAGTGGCTGCCATATTTTTGTGCTCATGGCCCCCTCCCATTTTCAGAGTCAGCAGTGGTTGATTGAATCTCACCACACATTCCTCTGGCACTCTTCTACCCACCTCTTGTGTATTCAAAGGACCTTTGTGGTTATATTGCCCGACCCTGATAATCCAAGCTAATTCCCTACTTAAAGTCAAATGATTAGCAACCTTAATTCTATCCACAACATTAATTCTCTCTCGCCATATAACATAATATGTTCATATAGTTTCCAGTGATTAGGATGTGGACATCTTTGGGGAATTATCATTCTGCCTCTCACAACATCTACTCTTTCTTCTTCTGATACAGTCTTGATCAATCCATCAAACTGAGTGTTCCATCCTTGCCTGGCAAAGGACTGGACACGTGACCCAAGGCAGGCCTGGGATTTAACCCCGCCCCTGGGATTGGAATCTTGAGTTAGTGACCCAGTAATGGAAAACAGTTGAAGTTCAATCATCTCAATGACAGTTCCAAATCTCTGAAACTTCCCTGGTCTCCTTCCTTCCTAAAGTGTGGTTGTCTAGGATGGCCTCTGATTCTATAAACTATCCCACATTTCTTTCCGTAGATCATGTATTTGTTTGTTATCCAGAGATAGTTTCTGTTGCTTGCAACCTGTGAGCTCCGACAGATTCAAATTCAAATAGAGACACAGGGAGACAAGCAGGGAAACCCACCAAGCCTAAAGATAAGGGAGCACATAGACAACCTCTCCTGACTTGCATGAAGGACAGAAGATTTCTTCTGGGGGGAAAAAAGAAATGAGTCTGAAATAAATAGCCTGACTCGATAAATTTATTTCTAGGGAGTGGTAGACTTTTTATATGCATCTTTGGTTATTTTTACAGTTTCATTGTTGGAACTAGCCCCTTTTATTTATTTACACTGAATGACAAAAGCAATATGATAATATGCATGAAATAAGGTTTCTGCTTTGTTTTCTTCCCTGATCTTTTTCTTGCACAATTTAATCTAGGGAGCCACACTGATCCCTAGAGGCAAAGACTGCAGAACGGACTGCAGTTTCTGTCCATTCATTCATTCAAAACAAATTGTAACACCTACCATGCACCAAAAACCCTGGGGATACAGAGATGAAAAACTCTGACTCCCTGGACCCAAGGGTCCTATTTATTTATTTAATATTTACCTAAGAAAAACGTCCTGAGGATACCTACTTTGAGCCAGCCAATCCATGGTCCTGTTCTTATGAAGATTAAAGTCTAACTATAAAGGCTATAAAGTGGGCATGTACTGACGTGCAGAATGGAAATCTATTTTTCTGAATGGGAGAAGTGCATTTGGCTAATTTATAAGCATATGAAATGTATTTAGCTCAAGAGCTTGTAAAGAGTTTGTAAATTATGCAGTCATGTAAATTTGGAAATATTCTTTATATAACGAGAGTAGAGACAGATCCTAATTGAGGGGATTTGAGGTAACATGTCTGGGTGGATAAAATATATAAAGACACAGGTGAAATAATGAGGATACATCTACAGAGGTTTTATAGTCTTGTGACCAGAAGAGGAAAGTGAGCTGCTTGTTGTTCAACCAAAGGGAGAGCAAATGTGGCCCTTTAAAAATCAAAGAGCTCAAGTGCCGCTCTTGGTTGTCCCAATTTTGGAGCTCCCTCCTCATGTTAATGATAATATAAAAGTGAATGCATATGCAAGTGAATTCAGTAATAATTAGAGGCAAGGTAACCCAAAGTCTGCTGGTTCCACCTTGGAAAAAATCGGGATGGAGTTTGGGAGAAGTTTCAGATGAAGGCAAACAGGAAGGTAACGTGGAGAAGCCTTCTTTGGGAATTCAATAAAAAAGACAGGCCAAGATCGTACTTCTGATTTGTATCTTGGATATGATATCTACGTCAGGTTTCTTCCATGGCCATGGCTGAAACCAAACTAAGTAAATCCAGTGTTCATGTGTGCACACAGCATTACCTGCCCTGCTTGCCACCATCACTGCTTGAGGAGGTGGGGAGCCCTAGACAGTGCTTCTCAAATGTTGCTGTGCAGATGAATCACCTCATTATTAAAATGCATATTCTGATTCAGTAGTTCCGGGGTAGGGCTGAAATTCTGCATCTCTAACAACTTCCCAGGTGATCGTGATGCTGCTTGTCCCCAGAATATACCTTGAGTCACAAGGCTGGAGGTAGACAGATCCCATTGTCTCAGAGGCTGTTGTGAATGCTCTTCCTCAGCTACTCTCCCTGCCTCTTGCTGCTGCCAAACAGGGCACAAGTCTGCCACAACAGTGGAGGATGGCAGGGGATCCGGGGGATGGAGGTCGCCATGTATAAAGAGCAGGGAGAGAGCAGGAGAAGGAATCTAAGTCTGCCTTGGGGTGTCTGGGAAGGCTGTTCACGACAAGTGACACTGGAGTTCCCTCTTGAAGGGTGAGTGGAAGTTTGCCAAGCCAACGAGGGAGAGCATGGCAGTACACACAGATGAGACAGCACAAGAAAAGACACAGAGGTACAAGCAAATGCAGTAGCTTTGCGGAACTACTAAAACGTCAATATGGGTGAAGAGTAGTGGGGCTTCCTTCGAAGTCAATCTTGGCCAGAGTTGAGACTCTGGACTCTCAACCAAGAAAAATAGGCTTGGTTAAAAAAAATGATGACAATGATGACGATGACTACTGAGTGTTTCCTATGTGTTGAGCACGGTGCTAAGCTCTTTTCATGATTGTCTCTTGAACATCACAGTAATCCCCATTTTAGAGTTGGGAAAAGAGAAGCTCAGAGATGCAAAGCAACTTGCCCAGGCTCAAGAAGCTAATCGATGAGGGGCCAGAAATTGACCCAAGGCAACTTGACTCCAGGTACCATGTGCTTAACCACTGTGATCTCCTACCCTCCACCAGGTGATACAGTGGCCACTCTATCCCTGCTGGAAGGTGGATTCTGGAAACCCTCTATAACTCTGTGCTCAGTGAGCATGAGCAATGAAGCCCAAGGCATTGAACCATATTCTCCCAACATGGGTCCCCCCGTCTATAACCCCAGCTGCCCTTCAACACCAGGCTCGGGACATCAGCCTGGTCCGCTGGAGTCCACGCTCTTTTCCCCAGGCATTTGTCTCCTACCAAGAGAGCTTGAGAAGGGGCATGTGGCAAGAACAGATTGTTTTTCATAGGTTGGTCTGGGTCCTTACCGAATAGGGTTCCCTGTGCCAAGGAAGCTCATCTAACTGGCTGAGGGCATCACTTCCCCTTATTTATCCCCGTTTCATCCCTTCCTTAACCACAGCAGTAAATATCCCTTCGCCTAGAACACCTGCTGCTGCTGGGGGATGAAAGGGTGTTGCACTTCCGTCACCGAGGGTAGAGAAGGTACTGACGTCAGAAGTCAGAGCTGTTGGAGTTACATAATCCCAGAAGCTGCTTGAGCATGGAATAAGGCCATATTTAACCTCAGGGGAGCTAAAAATAGGCAAATAGAATTTTATTTCCCCATAAACTTTTTAGGCTTTAAATAATATTTTCTTAGCGATGCTAGGCTAGGATTGTGTGTGGCCTCCGACAATTTTTCAGTTTTAAATTATGATCCCTAGGAAATAAATATGGTCTATATGCGTGGTATATTCATGGTGTATTTGTGTATGGATGGGTATGAGTGTGTGAATGAGGATGTGTGTGTATGGACATAGATACAGATGCACAGATACATATAGAATGAATGTGGGCTGTGGTTCGCTGCGGTGAGATGGCAGATGAGTGTCAAAGTGACCTGGATAGGTAGGTGAGTATGAGGTATGTATGTTTTGTGAGTGAGAAGGTTTTGACACAGGTGTGTGGAATATGTCTGCGGCTAAGAGCATGAGTTGTGTGGGTGTGTTGTAGAAACCATGCACAGTATGGGTAGTGTTGATGCATTTGCAGGGGTCTATAAAGGGTATGTGAGCCTGAGGCATTTCATCGTCTCTTGCTTATGTGAGTGTGTGGCAGACGTATTTCACTGAGTGTGGGGAATATGTTTGTGTATATTTAGGTGTGTGGGAATGTGTGGGAAATGTATGTAAGCAGTGTGACGTGTAGGGGTGATGTGCCGGAAGTATGAGTAGAGCACGCAGGTGATGCAGGTGTGTGCTGGAAGGGGTGTGTGTGTGTGGTGTGCATGCTGTGGCTGATGATACCAGGAAAGATGACCACAGAGTCCTGTGCACCCCTTCACAATGTTTAGAAGATTCTAGATCCTTCCCCAACATCTTTCCAGAGACCTATGTGAAGGTGTTCTCCAGAATGCAGACCCACTGCTCTCCTTTGCCCCTCTGAGACCCCGGCCCCTATCACCCCCTTTTTTCCAGCCACAAAGTGTTTGGGGCAGGTAGCATTTTTTGGTACACACGGGCTTCTCTCAAGCTCTGCTCTGTAGGCTGAGATTTTCCCACCTGGTGGAGATGGTCAAAAACAAAAACAAACCAAAAACCAAAAAACCTATCGTGAACAGAAACAGCCTAGAGTTAAAGCTCAGTTCACACTTTTCCATAAGAATTAAGAAAATGCAATATGGCTTAGAAAAAACTCCCCTAGCCTTAGGGTTTCTAGTTCTTGCTCTGTCACTATTTTGTGGTCTAAACTTGGGAAAACCCTTCCTCTTCTTCACTCTAGAATCTTACCTTAACTCTCACCCGCTCCAGCTATGTGTTTGTGTGTTTAACAACTCTTTAGTGGCTCCTCACAGCCCTTGGGCAGAGTCCAAGTCCTTAGCCTACCATCCGGAACCTGTCAGGACCTGGCACTGCTACTTTCTAATTTTCTGCCATGCTTCCATGCCACCATACCTTTTAGGACCACCAATCTACTGACTGACTTTCCCTCAAAGGCAATGTTATCACAGTAAAAAAAAAAAAACACACCTTGCTGTCCTTTGTGCTCAATAAATCAGTCCCTCTTTTCTTCTGCAGAAAGACCAAGAAGGACACATCCTGCTATATTCATTTCATTCATTCAAAATATTTTTGACCAATTAATAGGTTCCAAGAGCTCAGTTAGGCTCTAGAACGTGTCAGCCAAAAGAATATGCTTCCTGCCCTTGCAAAGCTTATATATTAAAATAAACTGAAATAAGACTTTCTCCAGAAATTTAGTCCTATAACCTATACCTGAATTGGGAGCAAAGAAGAATTTGAAGAAAAGATCCCATCCATCAAGTTGGCATCCCGTTAGTCACAGTTGAGAGCATGAATTCACGATTAGGCACATCTGCCAATGTTAAGATGTGTGGTCTTGGGCAAGTTTTTAAGACTCTGTGCCTCAGTTGTTTGTGTAATAAACCTACCTCGAAGGGTTGAATGAGATACTGCCTCACTGTAAGGGCTCAACAAATGTTGGCTTTAAAAGCTATGCACCTAATTTCCTTCCAAGGAGCTTGGATTATGTTCCTTTCATATCCTGAATGCAGGAATTTTGGTTTCAGTTAAGAGTCTCACCCACTGGGCTAATGCCTCCAGTGTCTTCTTAATTCAAATAATAATTTTCACTGTGAATTTTTAATGACATACTAGAATTTAAGTTCTACAAAGACAGGGATTCTTTGTCTGTTTTTCACTGATATAACTTCAATGTCTAGAACAGTGCCTGGCACACAGTAAGTGCTCAGTAAGTATCTAAGGTAATAAATGCTACACCTGTCAGAAAGTTGCAAAAATTAATCTCTCCAATCATTACTATTATTAACTGTCACTTTGCACATGCACTATACAATGTGCTCCACACCTCATCTCTAATTCTCTCAACAAAATCATGAAGGCGGGTCTGATTATTCCCTTTTGTAGGTGAGCAAGCTAAGAAAGCGAGGATTCAGTGAGGTTAGCAACTCACCCGCAGCCACTTAACTACTAAGTGCTAGAATTGGGATTTGAAAGCCGGGCTGGTTCCAACACTGCACTGCACCGTAATCCAGGTGCTCCTGTGGTTTCCTGGGGAGAAGCTGAGAGCCCTCTTCCCCTCTCATCCCTCTGATGGGGTTTACAACCTACATGGTGAGGCGCACAAGAAAAGATGCTGGCATTAAGGAAATAATAGGGCCAAAGATGCATTGTCAATAACTGCTGGAAAATCATGACACTAATTAAGAAAGATGCTCTTTATTCTGCCAAAAGCTCTATCTTCTTGCAGGGATCAATAAATCAAAAATAATTGTTTACTTTGTCTCAGTGCCTTCTCTTCTCTCTTGCCTGTATTTTTTCCCTTCTTTCTTTGTATAATGTGAAAGTTGATGAAGGAGCCTCATTTTCACTAATGAAAGAAACTTAATTTTGGGGGCACTATATCCCTCATTAAGAAGAGCAGAATCCACTTAGTGGTGGCTTCTGCTGTCCTCCATTTGTCCAAACCAAGGCCCAAGATCAGCAGAAGGCCAGTTTTAGCACAAAATTTAAGCCTCCATTGAATCTTTCATTTTAGGAAAGACATTTAATGATAGATGGTAAAAATCACTAAAAATAACAGCAGCTCTCCCCTCTCTCTTATTTCCTGTTCCATCTTTCCACCTGCCACTCTGACAGCACACACTTGGCCAACGGTGAGGTGGCCCCAAAGAACTTGGGACCTAGAAACCAGGCTACCCACTGAATACAAAATGAACACCAGAGCAGAGGGAGGTGATGTCAACTTAAAGAACTAGCCACACAGCAGCAACAAAAATCTCCCAGGCTAGGACATAACACTAATCCATCCATAGGACGAGTTTTTGCTCAGCCACACTTACAACAAATAGAGTAAAGGAAGAAGATGTTGGCCGTGTCCCTCCTAAGGACATCTGGTACCCTATCCAACCAACCTGAGTCTATTTTATGGCACAGGTTATAGGTCAACTGGCATGGTGGCAAATGTCTAGCAATCAGATTTGGGGGGCATGAAATAAGTCCTAATTTATCAGATTTCCCAATTATTATGGTGTAAATACTCCCACCCATGGCCACCTGCAAGCATTCAATGTGAAGTCACTGAATGTGTGGATGTGGGAAGAGATGTGTACAATCGGTTCTTATGAGTCAAAACAATCCGGTTCCAACATCCCCAGTGGTACTGCCTCAGATGGCTTTTGATTGTAATTTAGCTTCCATTGTGGTTTGGCCCATGGGAGAGAATTCACCTGCTTCCACATTATTTGCTTGATGGCTGGCTCTTCTTTTCAATGGGGATAGACACATTTTCATGATGGTTTATACATCAATCTAGTCCCTGGAGCCAGGTCACACCAAGAGGGACAGCCAGCAAGGCTGGGGAGCACAGCTGGAGCACGGTGACCAGACCACAGCACGGCTTCCCACTGGGGACCCTTGCAGCTGGCCCACTGGCCTTTCCTCTGCCTCATGTGAAATCCAAATCACCCTCTACTGTACTGTTTGCTTCCTTCCTTATCAGTTTCTACTGGTAGGCTCTGAATTCCAGGAGGATAGGTATAGGGCTATATTCATCCTTGGCACACTGCACTGTTAGGGCTATAAGCTCTCATTAATATGTTAAGAGAGCAGACTAATTAGAATAAAGGGAGCAGCTACCAAGGCCCTTCATCCACCCACCCACACATGCTGCTGAGTTCATCCCCACCAATGTGAACATATCTTCTCCCATTAAACATATAAAAAGGGGAATTACAAAGGGCCTTATACCCCTGTTATGGTCTCTACAGCATCCTGACTCGTGTCCCCTCTAAAAACAAAAATTCCTAACCAGTGTGCTAATGTGCTTTAGCTGGGCTCAAAGTGGTAAGGTTTCTGCATCACCATGGAAACATCTCCCCCCCTCGGTGAAATAATGAGAGATGGTAATAAAATAATGAACTTGAGGTAAACAAAAGGCAGAAAATGATTTTGCATAATTTTCCAGATGATGGAAAATCAAAAGGACTATTTGGCAGAGGGGGAGGGAATGCATTGTCTGCAGACTTCACAGGAGGGGCAAGATAACCATAGATAAGTCTAATATCAAGACTTGGAGTCCCTCTGCAGTTTCCATTGCAGCTGGCCACAGACGTGTACGATAAATTGGGCTCTGATTACCTGCATTTAGCCAGAGTGTGAAAACCAAGCGGAGCCTGGAAGAACTCGGAAGCTGCAAAGAATTAAACTTCCTGGATCAGGCAGTATGGTTTGGGGGACTCAAATGGTACAGCTGTAGAAGGGAACACGCAGGCTTAGGGAAGACTTCATAAGTAGTGTGGCTATACCATTCAGCTTGGTCATGCGAACCACCTCATTTCTAGCCAAATTATGACGATTTCTAGGCTCCTACTTCACCCAGTCCACATCCAGACAAGGAAGACCTAGAGTCATACCCAGCAGAACCACCTCCAACTATGGCTACAGGTTCAAGGATGAGCCTCAGAAATGCTCCCAGAATGGGGACGCTGTAATGTTGCTCAGGTAGAATAGAAAGCTGTGTTTATTTCAGCTTGTGTGGTGGGGAATCTTTCCACCATCTGAGTTAATTTCCTGTTTCAGCCTGGAAGATCTACATACAGATCTGTCCCTCCAGGGTTATCAACGTGAACTCTTGTTCTCAGTGTCCAGTACCACCACCGTAAAGCATGTGGGAGGCACAAGGAGCAGTGACCGGCCATTGCATTTTTAGACAAATCCCATGACTTGCTTATTTTCTTATTTGACTAACAACAAGTCATGGTGGTAAACTTCAATTAATTCAAAGGCTTAAATGGGAAAGTAGGGCGAGAGGCATGCAGGAGTTCTCCATACTACCTTTGTGACTTTTCTGCAAATCTAAACTACTCTAAAATAAAGCAAAAGGCTACAGGTGATTTCCAGTTCATGCAGATTTTGTGTAGGGCTCATGCCACTGCTCAGCTCATAAAGTGATTGCTCTAACAGGCAAGTCTGAACCTGACTCTCCTGTTTAAAACTCTCCATCATCATTATTTCTACTATATAAAAAAACTATATAGAAAAAAGAGTAGAAGGAAATAATCCAGAATAACAATGATTATCTCTAGATGGTGGGATCCCATATGTAAGGTAGAAGGTTTTTTTCTTTTTTTCTTGCTTCTTTAATTTTTCTTTGCCTTCTAAATTTTCCATCATTACTTTTAAGAGAAAAGGGGATTTTGCAAAAGGCTTCACTGTTGTCCTACCACCTACATGGTAAAGCTCCTTCAAGTAATAGACCAGGGCCTTCATGATCTGGCTCTGTTTCTCCAGTTTCATCATCCACCTCTCTCCCTCTCCCTTTAGATGCCAATATTTCTAGATAATTCTAAGTGTCCACAGTTGTGCCAGACATGCTCTGTGGAGTTACAACTCTGAGCTTTTGTACATCCAGTGCTATAGCTTCAAATGCCTTCCATCTCCCCAGTCCAATTGTCGGATGTTTCATTGAAAACCTAGCTGGAAACCTTCCCTGACCATACCAACCCCCCATACCAACACCCTCCCCTCACTGCCACACACACATTTCTATCATTGCACTTAGCACACTGATTGATATCGATCTGTTTGCATGTTTAGCCAGACTATGAGGTTGCTGAGGCAAGGACAGTGTCTGGTGGATCACTGCCTCCCCAGTGCCCAGGACAGTGCCTGGCATATGGGACTTGCTGTAAGAAATCTCTGTTGGGTAGATTTATTGAGTGGACAAATGAAGACATGTTTGGCTACCCCCAGAAGGGAGCACCATCTACTTGCAAAAGAAGGACTGACCAAGAGGCAAAAGCCAAAGCAGAGAGCCAGAGCCAAGCTGGGCAGTCAGGTGAGAGGTGGGTGGGGCCGTGACAAAGGCACAGGGATATAGACACCCAAGAATCACGTCTCAGTCAGAGCTTGGGGCTTAATATGTGACTCTGAACAGTGTGGCCTGCCTCTTCTGAGCCCAGGGTGATGGCTTTAAAGTTGTCTTGCTGCGAAATGCCAAGTAACAGGCTCTAACCTGGCCTGTCTCGTTTACTCACATGAACCTTAAATCGTTAGGAACAAAATGTCCATCAGAGATGATCAGTTCCAGGGTTTTATAAACCGCATTTCACTGAAATCTGGGATTCTGAAGAATTTCTTCCAAATAGGGAACTTGCTGGAGACTGGTGCCACAGACCACATCGTGCACATTCCAACCAGGGCGGCTCCATTTGTAACCAGCTTGCACATTGGCACCTCACAGGACACTCTTAAAGAAATGGTCCTGCTGATGAAGTAGAGGAAGGGATGGAGGGAGAAAGGGAGGGGAGGAGGGAGGAAGGTATGAAGGGAGGAGGGAGGAAGCGAGGGGGTGAATGATGGAGGGAAGAAAGTTAAGGGAGAAAAATGAAGGCAGGAGGAAACAAAGACAAGTGAGGCCCAAACCTGCCATGAGAAAACAGTCAGGAAAGGTGATATTCCTGAGGTCACAGAGGAAGGTAAAGGCACCGAGGTGGTGACAACGCTATTCCTCATTCCTAACTCAGTACACCACGTGTGAGGACAGACATTGCATTAGCTCCACCTTCCTCCCCTACACCCCACAATGTTCCAGGATGCCCTGATAGATGCCCCAAGCCCAAGGTGCCCAGTGAACTGAAATGCAAACGTGAAGGTGAGTACTTTCGAATTAAAAACTTCAAATAGGAAATCAGACACTCCTGGCCATCTTATGAGCCATGAATCCTGCGAAGAGATGTTACCAAATAGGGATCCTCGTGCCCTGCTCACATGAATGGGGGAGGGGGGAAGTTCATAATTACGGCAGCAACTCTTTGCATGTGCATAAGAGCTGCCATCCCTGGAAAACCCTTGTCCTCCTAAATGTCTCAAAGATACCACTCACGAAGTATCCATCCATAATCCTGAATCACTGAGAAAAATCTCTCTTCAGGATTGTACAAATGAGAACCTAAATGAGACGGGGGGAGGGAGGTTAGTGGAGTCTAAGGTCTGGGGGCTGCCATATCTGTTCATTCAATTTGTATTTTCTGGGGGTCTCCTATATGGCAGGTATTGTCCTAGTAGATGAATGTACAGCAATGAAAATGTGGTCCCTGTTCTCAAAAGCTAAAAATCTAATAGGTAGACCATTCTGATTACAATAATGTGACAAGGACTATGAATGATGCAGGAGAGGGACATTGGGAAAAAGTGTGAGCATCTACTCCAGCAAATGATGGTCAGAGAAGGGTTCCTAGAGGAGTGGTCCTCAAGCTTTAATCTACATATGAGTTACCTGGGAATCTTGTTAAAATGCAGACTCTGATTCAGTAGCTCTGGGATGGAGCCTCAGATTTTGCATTTCCCTTAGGCTATCAGAGGACACTGATACTGCTGGTGCACAGAATACACATGGAGAAGCAAAGTCCTAGAACAGAGCCACTTGAAACACGGTCCATGGACCAGCAGCATCACCATCACTTTGGGTGTGCATAAATGCAAAGTCCCAGGCTTTTCTCCAGACCTACTGAGTCAGAATCTCTGGGGGTGGAGCCCAAAAATCTGTGTTTTACCAAATTCTGCAAGTGATTCTTATGCAGGTAACATTTGAAATGCAGCATCCTCAGGAATCTACTAAAGCATAGTCCTGAAGAAGGAAGTAAGAGTCAGCCATAAAAACAAAGTGAGGAAATGGCATTTCAGGCAGAAGAAACAGCTTGGACAAAAGCCCATGGAGATTAATGAAGATTATGAGTGACCTGGGGACCGGGAGTGGTTTGATACAGCTGGAGCACAGCATGTGTGATCAAAGAAACGAGGCAGGGAGTATGTTCAAAGATTAAAGAATAGATCCTCCATCAAGGGCTTTCTAATGAACCTCCCCAGTGTGACCAACTCAACACCATGCACAGTGATAGATTTAAGAAGTGAGTTGGTCTTTTTCTTGCCCAAACTCAGGATCACTTGTTCATCTTCCAAGTTTCTTGAGACATATTTTTCAGGACCTCAGAGTCCAATCACATGGCCATGTTAGGATCCTCATACAACAGCATTTATTATAGACCCCACTGTCTGCCTCCCATTTGAGATCCAACAACTACATTTCATTCAACTCCACTTGGCCAGATACAGAAGATCATTGCCAAGGCAAAACCAGACCTGACTTCCCATGAACTGAGACAGGCTTGAACATTCCTGAAAGGGAAAGAAGGACACTTTCTGTTGAAATGCCACAGAGATTGCAGGTGGGCAGAATGTGTGCCACTACTTCCTAATTCTGCTCCTGTAACAGACATTATTAATCAATCCCTGTTCTATTTCCCGCTTAGCCCACATGCTATTGTAGAAGCCTCAACCCAACTCCTCAGGAATCTACCACCGACTGAGGCAAGCTTGCACCTAAGAGGAAACCTTTCTAATCCTTTAACTCATTTTTGAATGAGAGACATCAGTCAAAATAAATGTTTTACTGGGCATGGTGGGAACAAAACGCTGCCATCATTTTTCCACATGGTGTGGACTTATCAGTAAGAAGGATCCTTATTCCAGAGTCATCAGGTGGAGTGACCAAACTACCTACTCAACAAGGACGCTTTGTATCTTTCACACAACGGGAAGAAGAAAAAGGGAAGGAAGTGCACATTTACCAAGCCTATTATGTGCCGTGCACTTTGCCAAGAACTTTATACATAGAATAGTTAATCTAACCCTCATCACCACCTTATAGGGTGAATTTGTCATCTACATTCTGTAGGGGCATTTCAGAGAAGTTAAGTGATCTGCCTGTCCCCAATCAAGTAGTAGACAGAGAGCTGGAATTCAAACCCAGGTCTCTCTAGATTGAAATATGGGTCCTTTTCCACCACCCTCTAATAAACAGAGGCATCAGAGAGGTGGTATTGACTTAAAAAAAAAATAGACCACAGAATAGCAAGTGCTTCAGGCTAGATATTCCTAGAGCCACTGGCTTTTAGCCTTCCCAAGAGTTGTGGGTTGCCTTAAAGGGATCCTCATGGCCCAGAACTCTCAGTTTAAGATGGCCTAGGACTCAGATTTTAGCTTCTGGTTGATCTCAAAAGAATCTAGTACTGGAGCCCTGGAATATTTACTTCAAGAGCACAAACTCCTTAAGGAACAAAATGTGGCTTTACCAGAAAAAAAACCCCAAAACGATCTATTGCCATAATTACTAATTCTGCAATCTAGTTTATTTCCCTTTGTTGGCCCTTGATAGGGGACATAATATAATAAACACATCAATCTTTTCAATATTATTGTATATTATATTGACAACTATATCATTATCATTATTACTACTATAACAACATCAAAGATTGGGCTCTCCAGAAGCAGATGCTGAGATGGAATTTAGGGTACAAGGCATTCCCTGGGGTATCAACACCTGTGACAGGAAGGGGGAGGAAACAAGATTGGGTGGAGGGAGAAGTTGAACTGGAACCAGGCTTGAAAAGCTTGGGACAACCCAGGAAGGAGATCAGGAACGAGTATTGTCCATTGGGGTTGTCCCCCTTCAGGCAAAGATGGTCCAACCTTTATATAACTGTCTCATTCAGTCACTGGATGCTGGATGCCCTGGGAAGAATATGACAATATAGATCTCTACAGAAGGAGCAGATCCTGGTAGCTGTATGCTATCTGTTGATCACACTCCTTGTAGTAGATCCTATTATTGTTCAAAACATCTGCTGTTCTTCCCTATGGAAGAATTGCTTCCTGCCCCCATTGACAGCAGGTGCAGTCACGTGACTTGCTTTGGCCAGTGAGATATGAGTGAATATGATGTGCGCTGCTTCTAAGCAGAAGCGTTAAGAGCCATTGCATGTCTTTCCCCACCCCACCCTGCTAAAGGTCCAAGATGTCCCACAACTCCTTCAGCATGGGTCCCTGGGTGAAAGCACATGGAGCACAGACGTAGGTACTCCACAGTGAACTTGTATACGTGTGAGATATAGACTTGTGTTGTTTCAAGCCACTAAGATGTGTGAGGATATTTGTTACCTCAGCATAACTTAGCCTATACTGACTGAAACACCTCCCCTCACCTACAAGACATGAAGCCCAAGCTCCTCAGCAAAACTTTCCAGGATTCAGCCCCTGCCCATCTCACCGTGCCTCACCTCCACGCTCTGCTCCAGCCATATCACGGCCACCTCTTCCTCAAACCCATCCTTCCCCTTCTCTAAGACTTACCTCAAATATTCTCTGCTCTATGAAAATTTCCCTCACCTCTTCTCCACGGGCAGAAATAACCCCTCATCTCTTTCCTCTTGGCCTGGGTAGAAACTGTTTTGCTAATCCACGCACTAGCACATTGTCAGGCACTCAGCAGAGGCTCAATAAATATTTGTTGGAATGAATAATAACTAGCATATATAGAGGTGTTAGTGTGTGCCAGGGACTGTACGAAGTGCTTTATATTTACATAATTTTATTTAATTTCAAATTAAATAAAGGTAGGTATTATTACTGTTTCCCATTTACAACTGGAAAAAACAAACTGAGACCCAGAGAGGTTAAGTAATTTAGTTTATACTTGGCAGCGACAGATCCAAGCAGTCTGGTGCTACTACCCACTCCTTAACCACTGTGCTTTCCTCCAGCAATTCACGTGTGCCCAGCTTTGAACAAAGTTTCTTACACATAGTGGACACTCAATAAATGACAGCAGTGGTGTATCAGGGTCAGGGTAGTTGGAAGGGGTCACCTCTTGTGCAGACATAGAGGGAGTACCCTGCTGGAAGGAAATTTAAAAACAGTAATAAAATCACTAAGATTTGATCTGCTTTATATTACCACCATGCCCCAGCAATTCTAAACAATGTCAGTGATAAAATATTCCTCCCTGCCAAAGTGGACCACTTCCACCCCACACCCCCTTTGATATAGCACTGAATGGTTGCTAAATGAACGAATGAACTAGTTGATAGAATTGAAGACAATGAGAATGATGAAGACGTAGCAATTGACAGGGAACAAGCCAGTTGCCTCCGTGACTTTCAATTAAAGCAAACCCCACAGCCCAGTTTGACATATTGCCTCCCTTGAGTAATGGGCCGAAATGTGAGGGGAAACCAGCCAACCCAGCTGGATGGGCCCGGCGTTCGGGAGAGGAAGAAAACAGTCCACTTTCCACACACAAAGGGCCTTGCATCGCTCGGCAACCTGCAGTAGGGGACAGAGAACTCTCTCAGTGAGGTGCCCGGCCTGTGCCAGTGACCAGAGCTGCAGGGACGTGAGGAGAATTGAGGAAGGAACCAGAAACCTGAATTTATAGAGACGCCATCGGGCAATCAGCTGAATTTCAACAGCCCACTGCTCACCAAACTATTATTTTTTCAGGAAAAAGAAACGAAAATCATGGATGTTTCTTATGAGTGAGTTCTGTTTCTCGGGACTTTCCTAACAATTTTATGGAAATTTGATCAAGGTAGAGGATGGGAACTTTAACATTTGCACACTTTCCTCCACATCAACGCAGAAGCCCCTTGCACTTAGATAAAACCAAGGTCCAGAAGAATAAAGGACACGTCTAAGACTCCACCTAGCTCTGTCGTCCCGGGCTGGAGGACTCGTCTTGCTGGTCTACTCGTCTGCGTCCTTGGACTAGACTGTGAGTTTCTGGAATGTCGACACAACATCTCGTTCCCCTTTGTTTCCATAGCTATGAAAGTAGTCTGGTTTGTTGACTGAATAAATGATAGCTTTGCCTCTCTCTGTCATGGTCTAACCTGGGTGGCTGTCTCCTAATACACCTTCCCAAGGTGACTGACCAGGTCACACGCAACGTCCTCCCCAATCATGGGGAAGGTCTAGAGATCTGGTCCAGGGGACATCTTAAATTGTTTGGATTTAACAGGAATGCTTTCCACAACCTGTCCACTTTCTCCCTGAATTTTTCTCTAAAGAACTTCGGTTAATCTTACCAGTGAGAGGGTCTAAACGATGCGATAATTGCTTTCAATACCTTTCCTTAGAACCTGATAATTTTTGTCTTCATGAGGAAGCCACCGGCCATCAGAACTAGCCAAACAGACACTAAGAAGAGACAGTGGCGTTAGACCACTGGTTCTCAACGGGGGCGATTTTGCCTCCAGGACTCAGGTGACATTGGGCAATGTTAGGACACATTTTGGTTGTCACAGCTAGGGGGGAGGGATGCAACTGAATCTAGTGGGTAGAGGCCAAGGATGCTGCTAAACATCCTACAGTACACAGGACAGCCCCTACAACAGAGAATTATCCAGCCCAAAATTTTAGTGGTGCCTAGGGCAAGGAAACTCTGCATTAGAGGCACGGGAGGTTAGAAGCAGTAAATATATGAAGTAGCAAATCCCATGCAGGCAAAATTAATAATAGCAATAATAGCAGCAACAGCAGTAAACCCCTATTAGGTACCAGACACTCTTCTAAGTGCTTTACACTTTAACTGTTTTAATGTTCATCCAACAGCCCTTTGAGGATACTAGTACTATCTCCATTTTACTGATGAGGCAACCAAGACACCCAAAGTCACCAGCTAATAAGTATCAGAGCTGCTATTCACATCTCGACTGTCTGCTTCAAAATCTGTATTCTTAACCACGCTGGCATATATATCGGAAATCAGGGAGATTTCTGTTGTGGCTTCTAGATTTATTTCTTTAAGAAAGAGACACAGCACCCTGTGTTTGTTGCCGAGACTAGAACTCAACAAAGCAAGGAGTTCACAATTCTGTAGGTTTTTGTGGAAGGAAGCTCTCAGGACTGAAGACGGAACAACGGCTAATGTCTGTAGTTGGGGGGAACAATCGGCAAATCCATGAGTCCGAGACCCGTTCTGTTTCTGCCATAGTGGCTAATGAGGGAGGTTGGTGTTGTGGAAAGAACACCATGTTAGGAAGCATGATAGATGGATTAGGGACACAACTGTGCCACAAATATGTTGTGAGACTTTGGGAAAGTTACTTAAACTCTCAGGCCTGATTTTCCTTTTATGGTATTTTCTGTTTTTACTCTGCTGGTGGTGGTATAGAGCAGCAGTTGACAAACTGTGGCTTGTAGGCCAAATATAGTTGTTACCGGCTTTTGTAAATAAAGTTTTATTGGAACATGGCCATGCCCATCTTTTACATATTGCCTAGGGCCGCTTTTGTGCTACCTTGGCAGAGTTGAGTAATTGCCATAGAGATTGCATGGTCCACAAAGCCTGAAATATTTACCATCTTGCCTTACACAGAAAAAGTTTGCTGAGCTCTAGTGTATAGGTATTTCATTGTGGATGATTTTTTTAAAATCTGCGAAAATAAAAACTCATACCTGTGCTGCATGCTACACTGAAATATTGTGATGCTCTGATAAAATGATACACGTGAAAGTTCTTTGGAAAATACTAAGACATATATGCATGTGGTATTAATAGTAAATGATAAGGATGCAATGTGATATAGTGAAAAAAGAAAAGGGCATAGGATTCGGAATCAAGCACACCTGAGTTTGAATTATTACTGTTATGATTTAGGGAGAGTTATTAAATTCCTTGAGCCTCAGTTTTCTTAGCTGAGGATAATACTAAACCAAGGAGGGAGAATTATACTCAACTCCTAAGGTTGCTGGGAGGATTGAATAAGACATACTCAGTGATTGATTCATTTTTCATTGGCTACATCATATTGATGTCCCACTGTGTGCTGGAAGCCATGACAATATGTAAGCCAGATGTACAGCTGTGCTCAGAGAGCCCACGGTCCCCGCCATCCTGGCACATAGGGTATAGTGAAGTAGACAGATCTTGACCAAGAAATTTCAATACATGAAAGTTCTTTGAAAACTGTGAGGGCCACTCACATTAAGTGATAGCACTACAATGACTGCTACTAATGGCTAAGAATGTTTCAAAAGTACAAGAAACTAGCAGGGTTCCTAGTTGTGAGAAGCCTTTGAGGGGTGGTAGGGGATTCACAAGAGCGGAAGAGTTTCACTCCAGGAAGGGAGAAGGAAGGAAGGCACATACACAGAGAGCATTGTGTAGATATGAGTGTTGGCAGGACATGGGGTAAGAGATGTCTGCTGGTCAGATGCAGAGAACCCAGAGGAGGACAGCATGGTCCTCAGAGAGTCAGAAGATGGAAGGGGCCTGGGTCCCTGAATGACTGCATGGAGCAGAGCTCACTGTGATGTGAATAAGAAATAAACATGAATTATATGAACGCACTGAGACTTTGGGGTTGGTTTTCTTCTTCATAGTCCTAATTAATACATAAAATTATCTTATTTTTCCTTCATACATTTACTGCCACTAGAACGTAAGAGTCAAGAAGACAATAACTCTGTCTTCTTCTTTACTTCTTTGCCTAGAACAGTGTCTGATGTAAAGATGCTGTTCAGATAACATTTGCAGACAAAAATATTAGCAAGTTGAGGGCAATATAAATGACAGTCAATGACCTAGAGTCACTGGAAAGATGAGATAAAAGCAAATAAATACACACAAAACTGTACTTCTATAAACAGCAAAGGTCTGTTCAGATATTAATTTTTACCATCAACACAGCCACAGAAGGTGTGTACAGATATGGCAACACCAAGTTCTTACAGGATCATGGATACAGACACAGGCACGTAGATATGGCACAGCTGAATTCTTACAGCATGATGAGAACCAACAGTGCCCCCTCATATCCTAAAAAGAACAAAAGACCTTCAGACCCCATGTCCCTGTGGGACCCATGTCCATCTCCCAATGGGATATAAGCTGGGCTCACCAGCCTAAACTTTGGGCTCAAATAGTGTGGGAATGAATAAGAATGTTAACTAACACTGACCAAGTTCTTTCTATCTGTCCATCACTGTAATGAGTGTTATATGCCCTATCTCATTTATGATAATTCTCTTATCAGCCCCATATGATAGTATTATTATTATCTTCATTTCACAAGTGAGAAAATTTAGGGTTAGAGGGGTAAGGAAAAGTGCTCAAGGCCACCTCAACAGTGGAGCTACCCAGCTGCTAGACCTGAAGCACATACCCTTACCACTCCACCACTGTGTTTCTTCATCTGTAAAATGGTAGAAACAACACAGACCTGAGAAGTTTATTGGGAGGATAAAATTAAATTAGGCAATGCATGTAGAATTCCCTGCAGAACACCTGGAACTCAAAAGTATGCCGCTTCCCTTCCCTTCCCTTCCCTGCCTTTGCCCAGGAGAGCCATTTTGTTCTAATCAAGGTTCTGGGCTCAGAAAATCAGCAGTAAGCAGAGACCGCGTCCCCAAGTGACTCCATCACCAGGGCCAGCCATTGTGCACCAAACCCTTAATAGTACTTAAACTCCGTCTGGGCATCTAATTATCTTAATGATGCAGAATTCAAAATAGCACAGTCTGTATGCACCCCGGGAAAGGTCCCGTTCACAGACACGGGCCTATTAAGCCAGAGAAAAGTGTCTAATAAAAGAACGTAACAATTACAGTGCTTAGAACAGGAAAGGCCACCCGGGTCACCATCGGAAGCTCAGCTCTCCCAGAGATCCCTTCCTGTCCTCCTGAGCGTCTCTGCAAAGTGCCACATCTCAGCTTCAGCCTCCCATGCTTCAGAGGCTGCGACCCTTTCATTGTGATTATGTGGTTTAATTCCCACAACAACACTGTGAGATAGACAAGGTTAAGCCCATTTCACAGATGAGGGGACTGAGGCTTAGAGAGAACTGAGTCTTCCAGAACAAAAATTCCTAAGCTCACCCCGCAGCCTAGCGTCCTAGGAAACAGGTCCTGTTTACAGCTTAAGAGTTCATCTTTTGGAGACAAGCCAAAGAGAAACCCTTCGGGAGGTGGCCTGTAGTTTGCTCTTCCCTCCCCTCTCTCCTCCCCTTCCATCTTCCCCTTCCCTTCCTTCTTCCTTTCCCTTTACTTTTCTTCCTTTCTTCCCTAGCCCTTTCTTGCTTTCTCTCTTTTCTTCCCTCCTTTCCTTGTTTCTCTCTCTCTTCCTTTCTCAGCCTCTCTGGCTCTTGCTCTCCCTCTCTCTGCTTTGATTAACCACCTGCTCTTTGCCTGGCCCTTATGCAACATACTGGGAACGTGCAGATCCACGAAACACTGTCTCTGTCCTCAAGGAACTCACACTCAGTTAGGCGAGAAGGCAAAGAGCAAAACACACAACCACAGCAGTGAGGTTAGCATTTTTTTTTCTTCTTTTTTTTAAAAATCCAGGAGTCCTGGGAGAGGTTAGCATTCTGATGGGAGGAACTGGAAGAGGACTGTGAGACAGGGAGGAGGGCCCCAGGGATGGTGTCCTCTTCAAGGCAGCCTCTGCATCACTCTCCAAACTGCTGAGCTGACAATGTCACCATCCACACACGTGGGGCTCCCCAGGCTTTGTCAGCCCTATGCATCATCGAGTTTCCAACTGTTGCGATAAGACACCCAAGGGCTTGCCACTGTCTAGGATAAGTCATGGAGCTGGACCCCTTCTCACCTCCTTCCAGCTTCAAATATTGATAGCCATTTCTGCGATAGTTATAATCCTTGCTAAGAGAAAAAGAAGGCAGCGTGCTCTCTGTCTGTGCTCTCTCCCAGGTAATGGTCAATAGCCAGGTGATGTTGGATACCAACCAGCTAATGTTGGTATCAGCTTCAGAGCCAATCAGTGCTCAATACTTGTATGCACCAATCAATGGACAATAAACAAATAAATATTTCTTGAACGCCCATTATGTTCTTGCACCAAACTGGGTTTTGTCATCAGCAGGCGTCTTATGTCAAGGTAGTCTTATGTAGAGGGAATAAAGCATTAGGTTTGGAGCCAAACAGATTTTGGTTCCTAATTATGAGGTTTTGAATGAGAAACCTCCACTCTATGAGGCTCAGTGTTTTATTTTTACAAGAGTAGATAATATCAATACAACCTACATTGCAGGATTGTTGATCAAATTCAAGACACATCCACCATAAAATAAAGACATGGTAAGTGATACTTAATGGTTTTTAAATATCATGTAAGTCATCACAATGGTTCTGTGAGAAAAGTATCATCACCTCTCTTTTACCAGAAAAGAAGCAGAGACTCAGAGAGGTGAAGCCACCTGCCCAAAGAAATGCCACTAATGAAACAGAGCCAGGATCTGAGACACAATCCTTCCACCCCATGCCATCGGGAAAGCTACCATCAGGAAATCAAAGGTGCATTCACACGTCAGGTCAGTGCAGATTATGGTAGATGCCAATGGTCTCACACCTTCGTGAACTTGTCTAGGACTAACAGAGTCCAAGGTGTGCCTGTCCCTGTCTTACCCCAAGATTAACTGGAAAATAACCAGGTAAATTGCTAACGATGAAAGGCCCCAAATGCTTCATGCTCTTACAGATCCAATCTCTCTTGGGCTTGGGGAACTGACACCACCTCTCTCCCCCCTCTGCAGCTTGGCTAATAACTTTGGTCAGGTGGCAACCTCTCTCCAAAGCTTTTCTTCCCTCTCAGCTTGAGAAAGCTCCCATTTGGTGACTGTTCATTATCCCCCTATTTAGACAATTTTCAACACACAGTGGAACCTTTAAACAGTGTGAACGATGTTGCCAGTCTCTCGGCAGCTGCCTCTGCTAGGCATTAAGAGGTAAATTGACTGCGCAGCGGGAGGGGAATTAGGAACATAGTTTCCATTAATAGGAAAAGGGCCCTGAAGTTCAGCCACGGGCAAGGGCGCATCAGAGACACCTGTATACCTAGGGCTGGGCTAAGTATGAATCAGGACTTGGTGCCCCCCAATTAGGCCTTTCCCCACAAGGAGAGTGTTCCCAGCTGCAGGGTACAATGGGGTGTATAGAAAAGAGAACAACCATACATCAAGTATCTGTTGTATGCTCACTTAAATAATGTTATCTCCTTTCATCTTCAGAATAACACCAAGAGTTAGGAGTAGTGTTCACATTTTGTGGGTAAGAATATGGAGGTCAGTACCCAAATTCCTGCAGCTCATAGGTGATGGATCCGGGATTTGAAATGTGGTCCTGTCTAGCTCCCATAGTCCCACTGCTAACAACCAATTTGCTACAAGAAGGGCTTGCTTTCTGGACTTTTTTAGTGTCTTCCAGTCTGAGCTGCTTCCCTTGGGGAGAGCTGAAGAATTATAAGTTCACTATCTCCTGTTGTAACCCCAAATGAAGCCTTTGCCCATCCTCACGGTACTCTCAGTATCTGCCAGATGTGCTCACCATCTACCTCATAGCTTTGTCCTTACAAGGATATAATCCACCGCCCCTTATCCGTGCCGTTCGATACAGCGCTTCTTCCTGCATTTCTTAGAACAGTCACTCTCTGCTTCATGAGCCGGTATCACAGCTATAGCAACTGGACCACTAATCTCCGTCCCCTATCCGTAACAGGCACCATTAATCAATTTCCCACTGAGCAGCCCCTCCCAGTGGGTCAGATTAGGCACTCAAGATTTAATCTTTGTGCCATCCATGGCCCAAGCCAATCACAGCTCCTAAATAAATGAGTGAATTTATCTTTTTTGAATAACAAAGTCTCTTCTCGCCTGCCCCCATTTCCCAAGAGAGCAGAAAGTCAAATTGACCCTATTCTAATGGATCCATTTACGATCTTGTCTCGTTTATTTTTCTATCCTCCACTCACCCTCCCAAAGATTCGGATCCCGACAGATACCCTGGTTCTCAAACCTTAGCTCTATCACGTTGATTTGTGTTATATGACCTCAGGCAAGTTGGCTTCTTCATCCATAAAACAGACATTATGATAACATCTTTTTAATATTTTAAAATCTTCAAACCTAATAATACGGTTGGAAGATTAAAATAGAAAACATACATAGTGCATCAAACACAGTGCCTGGCACAATGAACAGTCCATTAATGTCAACATCTTCCTCCCCTTTTTCCGCAACAGCCAACAGCAAATAATGCTTGCCTACTTGCTCCTTCTGGAAAACTGGGGTTGAATAAATCTATGCAACAAACCTTCAAACCCAGGTGACACTGTACATATTTCTCTTGCAACTTTTTCTTAAGAAAATGTCCAAACATCCTAGAAGCACCTCCTTCCTTCTCCATTATCACAGCCTGGCTGGTTTCCTGTATCACAGAGACTTTTCTGTTTCATTCTCTCCAGCATATAAAATAACTGCTTGCCAAAGGCAGGAACAATTGCTGGTGGCTTGGCAAGAAACGATCATATTCTAAAGGGACATCAGAATAGGACCTTTAGGGGAGCCTTGGCTAAACAACAACAACAAAATTCTACAACAGCTGATAACCACTTACAGCTGGACACACAGAGACTGAATTTCCTGCTCTCAAAGCCAACATCAGTCTCATTGTATCTGTTTCTTCAACAACAACCACAACAATAAAAGCATTGCGCCTCTGCTATGGACAAAGCATGTGCTAGATCCACTGACCACCACCCAGTGAACTCCCACAGTGAGCCATGTGCTAAAAAAATGATAATAACATCTGACATGGATTGAGAGCTTCCGATGTGCTGGGAACTACGGTAAGTATTTTCTGTGGACTATTTTACTCAATCCTCAGATAATCCCATGAAACAGGACTGTCATTATCATCATTTTACCAAAGAGGAAACTGAGGCTGAGAGAGTAGAATGCTAAATATGCCTGTTAGATCGACCTGTTCTTGGTGCGTGTGTGTTCAATATAGTGATCTATCATAAAAGCAGTAATTGTTCACGGTAGAAAACTTTGAACAGAAATGGACAAAATGAGACATTAAGACTGCCCATTCCCTTCCCTCCCCCGACCCCCACAAGATTAACATTGATTCAGTTTGGTGTGGATGCTTGCAGACATTGCTTATACCAAAAAAGGCATATTAAATATAATTCTTTGTATATTAGACTGTCTATTAGAGTTTTTATATTAACATTCTTAATGTTCATACATGATTATCATAGGAAATGCACAGAATACAGAGATAGATTATCTAGACTGCCCATCATGCTACTGCCCAGCCCCGAACGGGGCCAGACACCTGTAGCATAGTGGTGGGAAGACTCCCGGCTGGAGACAAGCCGACGTGAACAGAATCCCAGCTCTTGCCCTTGGTAGCTGAGTAACTTGAAAAAAATCCCTTAGTCTCTTTGACCATCTATAAAATGGGCTGTGGATGCCTACCAAAAAATCCTATGTGCTTAGCAACCGGGCTGTCATATAGGCATTTAAAACAGAAATAACATGTTTCAATCCTGTTCCCTCCCTAGCAGCATTATTTTTTGATCAGACCTGCCTTCTCTGCATTCTCCCTCTAAGAAGACAGCCTTCCCACAGCTCGGGGAGTCCTGAGTATTTCTCTCCCCTTCTTTGCCAACCTTCCAGGGCTCGCTCTCTCTCAGCGTTTTCTTCTCTCATAAATATTTGCAAAAAGTCAGGCTTCTCTGTCTCATTGTGTTTTCACGCCTTGTTTTGCCACCTTCTTAGCAGAGCTGGTTTGACATAAATATTTATGTGAAAAAATATGTTCTCCCAGTCCCCAGTGTTCTCTGCCCTACATACAACCACAGGGCGCCTTTGGGGCACTGTGAACACGGTGCCTCCATGCAGCCCAGTGGAGCACAGGGGCCACCGACTTCCTCCCAAGTCATGGGGAAGAAAGAGATGTTTGATGTGCAATCCCCTGTTAACAAGTCCCCCCAGTAACAGGTCCTTGCAAATATGCCAAAGGGCTCCAGTGCTCTAAAATGGAATTTATCAGCTTTCACTGCATTATTATAGACAGTCCCATGAGCATACCTGGATGAGTAACTCTGCATTCAAACGAACTTGGCCAAAGATAAAGAAATATTTCTATATCTAATTGCATATCTGCACCCCTCCTTCTCGTAACCCACTCTTGGTGCTACTTGCAGACGTGCCCACACCTATCTGTCCCCTCTTGCGGCCAGCTTTACTCTTACCATGTCTAGGGTATGCCAGCTGTAGTCACCCCTTTCCCACTTGCCTCTAAGATCACACACTGTCCATATCGGAGTCTCTTCCCCTCTTTCTGAGGTCATCTTCCATCCCTTTTCCAAAAAATGTACATCTTAGCTATTGCTACTGTTGGAGGTGAACTTATATGGTAGCTTAAATCTCATGCAATCCTCAACAACAAGATATTAGCTCCCTTTCAATGTTCAGTACTCGTCTGATATAACTGGTTAGCCAAAAACTCAGTAACATGTTTGTCTTGAGCTAAACATAAGACCCACGTGACAGTCCGCCAGGGCTCTGGTCAGGGGAAAGCTGTTTTGGGTGCAGCCCAGTTCACCCCTAGACCCCACTAAGTCACTTCCCCTGAAGGAAGCAGCAAATAGAGAGGTTGTTGCCCACACCTTTTAAGCTATGAAGAGAGACAGCTTAATTATAATTAACTTATTAATTATCTATTAATAATCAATAACTATTAATAATTAATGATTGTTTATAAATATTATTTGATGATTAATAATCATGTGTAATATAAGTGATTATTACTAATTAATAATAAGCACGCACATTACATCAACAAGGGGAAATGTGACATAAACAATCTATTAAAAGAAAAAGAATCTGAGACTGGATCAAAAATCAAAATCTAACCCTTATTTGTATGTAATAATAAAATTGTATGATGAGCTATTAAAAAGAGCAGGGTATTCAAGGTCAGAAAACCTGGGTTCTAAAATCAATGGTGCCATTTGTACCCTTGTGACCTTGAGCAAGACACCTCCCCCTCTGCCAGCATCTGGTTTCACAGCTGCAAATCCAGGACCTAGCTTTCTCCAGGGGAGGCTGGAATGGGCAAAGGTGGTGTAGACTTTAGTGTCCTACTTGCTTTAGTGTCACACTTGCTCCTCAAAGTGTGGCAGGCAGGCCAGCAGCGTGGGCTTCTCTATGAGCTTGTAAGAAATTCAGGATCCTCAGACCCACTCCAGATTCACTGAATCCAAACATGATTTTCTTCATCTTAAAAAGATCTTCCAGGTGATCCACGTGCACCTCACCTTTTGAGAAGCACTGCTCTAGGTGGCTACCTGGCCTTTCCAAGAGTTAGGAAGGCAAGAATTATTGCCTGTTCTTGCTGTCTCATGACTCTGTGTATGTGGCTCTCTCTACTGAAATGCCCTTCCCTCTGTCTGGCTAACTGCCCTCTGATCTTTGGGGCTCAGCTTAGATAAGCTCTAAGAAGCATTCCCGGGAATGCCCCCTGCCTGCCCACCCCCCGCCCCCGCCACACCTCCCTGCCAGGTTACCACTATCACAACCTTAACCTGCTACATCGTATAATTGTTGGCTAATGTGTCATCTCCCAGCCCTAGACTGTGAGATTTTTAGGGGCATTTCAGTAAGCACCTGCAATGTACAAAAGCTTCCTGAATATCCCAAATGTAGAAACTGACTGTTTTAGTTTCCTGTGGCTGTTGTAACACACTACTACAAACTGGGGTGGCTTAAAATAACAGAACTAGGGCCATGCTCCCTCCAAAGGCTTGAGAGGAGAATCCATTCCTTGTCTCTTCCAGCTTCTGGTGGCTCCCAGGACTCTGCTTCGTGGTCACCTTGCCTCCTCCTCTTGTCTGCATATCTCTCTTCTGTGTGTCCCTTACAAGGACACTTGCTACTGGATTTAGGGCTCACAC
Organism: Daubentonia madagascariensis; assembly: GCA_023783475.1. Classification (NCBI taxonomy): domain Eukaryota; kingdom Metazoa; phylum Chordata; class Mammalia; order Primates; family Daubentoniidae; genus Daubentonia; species Daubentonia madagascariensis. The sequence goes on along the minus strand of JAKFHU010002332.1, from coordinate 8,139,233 downwards.
AGATAACCCAGAATCAACTCCTTGCCTCAAGATCCTTAGCTTGATTATACCTGCAAGACCTTTTTGTCCAAATAAAGTCACATCCACAGGTCCCAGGATTAGGGCACTTCTTGTGACATTCAGCCCACTGTCCCATCTCACAGTAGGTACCCAAAACACGTCTTCTGTATTAATGCAGAAACTACACAGATGCAGAAACTAAAGCTGAGAGTGCTGAAAAGCAAATAACCTTCCCAGTTATCACACAACTAAAATAGTATTGGGACAAATACATATGTCTCTCTCCTGTGTGTTTATCCCTAACATATACAAGGTTCCTAAATCTATATTAATAACTGTAATATATCTATTGTACAGCCACTCTGTGCCAGCAATTCTGTTAGGCACTATACATACATATTTTCAAATAGGAAAACTGAAACTCAGTTCAGATAAGGGATTTGAACACAGGACTACATGGCTCCATTCACACACTCAGTAAACATTTACTGAGCATCTACTATGTGCCAGAAATGATGGGGTTCAAGTCGCACATTTTCTAGACTGGTTTCTAGACACAGGCTCACAGAAGTCAGCAACCAGATCCAAAGCTGGTGTTCTGCCCACTGTTCCACACGGCCTGGCTCTCAATCCACACCCCTGCTCCACCTTCTCAAAGCACTTTCACGTCCGAAACTTCAGCTCTTTCCAGAGACCTTCGGCAATGTCACACTGCCATCCCATAAACCACGGTGCTCTGAAAAGCATTCTCAGAGCCAAGGACTGGTAAAGACAGAAGCACCTTGGAAAGCGTCAGTGAGTGAGCGCCCTCGAAGCTGACACCCTCATGTTGTCCCACATACACATCCCTGATGCCCCCATGCCAGGTAGGCTTCACCATTAGTTCCTTGCCAACCTAACAAGGGTTTGTGAAGCCTACATGCACACTTGAGTGATGGATGAATATAAAGTCAGAGAGATTCTTAAGTAAGGTGTAGTCCCAGCTTCGAGAAACTCACAATCTACTGAAAGACTCGACCCATGGACAATACTACAGCTATGACTCCCATTATAAGGCAGGGTGGAGAATTAAAATTAAAATATGCCTTGGAGATCCCAGAGTTATCCATACAGGAAGTGGTGCTTGAACTTGGCCTAAAAGGCTGCTTAAATTTCCACAGGCACAGATGAGGGAGGAATGCAGGACGTTGAAGGGGAAGGTATTCCTGAAGAAGGAAGTCAGAGGGTTTTGTTCTTAAGAATGCCGGCCTTGGAAGGGATTGCTAGTGTAGCCTTTGCCAACTGAAATGCCTATAGGGAAGGCTATTGGTCAGCTGGTCTGAACCAGTATGATGGGTTTACCAGTTATTTATGGCCAGGTTCAGTCTGCTTAGGCCATCACACATTTTTATTATGTGGTGCCTGGGGCATATGGGTTGTTAAATATTAAATTTAAGTTAAATATTTCCTGCTACGGAAACCAGACCAAAAAAGTGAATGGGTAATTGCAATAGGAGAGATGTAAAATAGACAGGCAGCCAGAAAGATGAAAAGCTAGTACAGACATAGATATGGTGATCATGATCATGATCATGATGATGAAGGAGGACAGATGACAGACAAATAGCTAGATAGACAGATAGAGATAGGGAGGGGGGAAGGACAAGCAGATGGAGCTGCATGTAATACTTAGCTAGACATCGACATCTATAAAGTCCCAAAGCATAATGTTGACTAAGAAAAAGATGCAAAATGAAGCATCAAATATTATAAAATTCACATAAATTGAAACACATATAGTACTATATATTATCAATTGTAACATAAATCCATATGTACAAGTTAAAAGAGATTAGGAATTAAGCATAAGAAAAAAACACATGATACATGACTATAACTGCCTGGTTTGGAGAAGGTGGGGTCCAGATGGTACCAGGGAAGGGGAAATTTAAACATTATCTATATCGTATTCGTTCTTATGTTAAAACAGTAACATTTGGAGACAGATGACCAAACGTTAACAATTGTCGATTCTTGGTAGTGGGAACCTGGGTGATTGTTACCTAGTGCTTTATATTTTCTTTATTATTTTTAATTTTCTCAAAATAAAAATTAGAATTTAAGAAGAAGAAAATGGGGAGTGTGGGAGACTTCAATATTATGACTTTGCTAATTGTTGAGTCTCTGTCCTCTTGGAACAACAGTCATTTATTTCTAGGAATATCTTAACCAACACAGGTAATCTCCAGCATTTTTCCCGGCACATTCCAGGGTTACGGCATGTCCTTAGTAAGTGTCCTGATGAATGAATGACAACATGGTAGACTAAGTCAGTGATCCCTGCTGGGTGGTTTAGGGCAGAGGCCTACGTTGACTGGGCATCCGCTTATAATTCCTCTTGACTATGGCTACAAAACCCTTTTCCTCCCTAAGATACGGGCCTGGACCTTTTTCTAGTTTCTCTTGTGTTCAGCCTTCCTCTTCCATGGGTTCCAAGGACACAGCCAGAGAATGCAAACAAATGAGTCCAATAATTTTCAGGACATCCTCAATTCCTTGGCTGGGTCCCTGCAGCCACTGAATAGTAAGCACATTAACTCTGACCTCCCTGCCCAAATTCCTTTGTATTGGATGCAATAATGAGTCTCTCAGGCAAGACAATTTTCCCAGGGATTCAATGTCTATTTCTGTCCAATTAGTGCCAAGTCCTGAGGAAGGCTGCCAATTAATTCAGAGATGCTATACCAAACCAAAATTATCCTCTCCTACCCCTGATGGGGGGACATACAGATCAGGCAACAACCTCCAGGCTTGGTCAGGAAGGACACTACCTGGCACACATGATCTCTCTAACCCTAACCCTAACCGGCTTAGAACCCTCTTACCAAGCGTACACCAGGTACTCTATTATCAGTCCCTCAAGGAACCACCACTGCCATCCTCACTACAACCAATAAAAGCACTTTTTGTTTAGGTCAATTTAGTCCTGAAAACCAGGAAGACGTATTCAAATTTGTTGCTCTACTATCAGCAAGCTGACTTGGGATGAAGGCTAAAGAAGACCCTAATTCTAAGTGGCACAGGGTTTAGTTAAAGGGAGAATGTCAACCCCACACATTCTTTGGCCTTCACAAAGGTGAGCTGAAGCCATGAACCAGGGGTGCCTTTTAACAGTCTCTGAAAGGCATCACTGAGCACCTGCTCCCAACAGGGTCACTGGGAAACACCCAAATAAGAGACGAAGGAAGCCACAACCAACCCAGACCCACAAACCAGAACGATCACTTGCTAAGCCTAAATTGATCTTAAATTTGCTTTGTTAAAAAAAATTACAAACTCCTGGTTTTTAACGAGAGGTACAAAATAAAATAGCCCGTGTTTGTTTGCCCAGGACTGACCCCAGGGATTGTGATCCGGTGGGTGTGGGGTGGGGTCCTAGAACCCCTGTGTTGAAAATGTTCCTTGGGAGATCCTAAGGCATAACACCCGTAAAGCCATGAACTAATATACCCCAAAGTTGTGGCCAGCAAGTGAAAACCAAGACTTTTTCCTTCCTCCCTCCCTCCCTCTTTCCTTTTTTTCTTCCCTTCCTATCTTCTTTCTTTTTTTCTTGCTTTGTTCCTTTTTTCCCTTACTTTTTTCCTTCTTTCCTCCTTCCTGCCTTCAATTCAACAAATATGCATTGAATGTCTCTTATTAACTAAAACACCAGCTTGCTTTCCAAACTTAGCAAGAACTAAAGTTTTATTTGATATCTGACACAAGTCCTCAAGCCTTTCTCTGACTAATTATGGGGCAACAGTAGTCCAATCTCTTAAAAAAAAAAAACAAAACCTTGCCCCTTTGTTTTTTAATGGTGTGACCATCTGGACTTAAGGTAGAAAGGCTTTTGGAGTCATTTTTAGCAAGGGTCCTGAAGTCAGACACACCCGGTTTTGAATCCCAGAACCACTTCCTAGCTGTGTGTCTTTAGGCATGTCTCCTAACCTCTCTGGGCCTCAGTTCCTTCATCTGCAAATATAAGACGAGAGAGACTTCCACAGATATCAGCCTGAACAGAGGATAACTGAAGACCAGATGGCCCGTCACCCAGCCAGCAATAATCACAGTCTCCCACCCTCCTTCAGACACAATCCTGCCGCACATTTACAGAATCAAAATCTTTGGGGAGAGGACATACTGAATTGCGTGGAGCTACCTGGAATAGCCCAAGATTCAACTTTCACCCACCTGGTAAAATAGAGGCTTGAAATAGAAAATCATCTTAGTAACGTAAAATAAATTTTAAAATAATAGTGATGAGATAGTTTATGTTTATTCTGGCCCTTCCATCTATATATTTATCACTATGATAAGTGTTTTACATAGATTATCTCAGTTCATCCTCAAACCAGGAAGGTATTATTTTCAGTCCCACTTTACAGATAAGGAAACCGAGGCACAGAGAAGTTAAATAAATTATTCAATGATCTTTGATCTTCTACAACCAGGATTTGAACTCAAACAGTCTGATGTTAACATGCAAGAGAGGTGCATCTCTTGCATGCCCTTTGGGCTACGATGAAATCTTGGGAGCCTAGTTCTAAATATTTTTTAATACTTTCAGGCCCATTAGAGGAGGATCAGTTACCACTAAGGAGCCCAGTAATGTTGTCATCTGTTCAATTTAAATGGATCTCTCATCTCTTGGACATACGAAGATTCAATTCAGTACCATCTGCTTGAGACCAAATTCTCCAGCTTCCCATGGGATAAATAAGGCCACGTGTCATTCTATGACCCTCATACAGCTCTTCAGCTGGCTGCCTGGCCCCACGGACCCATTACATCATCAGAAGACTGTTTCTGAGTCTCCAGAAACCTTTGACTCTTGCTAAAGTTTCAGGTCTCCCCCCTCTGTGCTTTTGGATGCTGAAATAGCTTCAAGCAGTAACCGAGGCTGAAAAGGGACCATTTCTCGAACACGACTCATTTATCCCAGAAAAACAAGGAGCGAACATCACACTCTTTTCATACCAGCTACCGAAGTTCACCTCTCTAGCTCAACATTCATCTTTTTGTCTCTTGCATGAAAAGCCCTTTTTAGCACAGAAACATCACAGCTGCTTTTTCAGCCCCTGCACCTGTCCTATCTACAGAAAAAGCCAAGTTCAGACAGCCACAGACATCTTTGTGTTTCCCCTGCTTCGGGGTTGGCTGTGGCAGGAAGGGGGTGCTTGGAGGAGTGTCTGGTGGGCGGATCTGCTCCAGCAAATGGCTGGGTGTGCAAGGACCTGAGTGTCGCTTTGCAATCTCAGCTGCAGCCACATGTGGAGAGCATCCCAGGCCATGACGGACACTCAGACATGGCCCTTTTGATGTGGCTGGGAGAACATTTCAACACAGCTTAAAAACCAAGCCACTAGTTTCTTGAAAATTTGAATATAATCTTACTATATTACCCAGCAATTCCACTCCTAGGTATCTACTCAAGAGAAATGAAAACATGTGTCCACACAAAGACTCCTGTGTGAATATTCATAGCAGCATTATTCACAATATCCCCAAAGTGGAAAGAACCCAAATGTCCACTAATGGGTGAATGGAGTGGTCTATCCATACAATGGAATATTATTCAAAAATAAATATAGGAAGTATTGATACCCGCTACAACATGGATGAGCCTCAAAAATGTTATGCTAAGTGAAAGAAGCCAGACATAAAAGACCACATACTCTATAATTCCATTTATATGAAATGTCCAGGAAAGACGAATCTATAGAGATGGGAAATAAATTAGTGTTTGCCTAGGGCTGGGGATAAGAAACAAGAACTGGCATCTTACTGGGGTGATGAAAATGTTCTCAAACTGGATGGTGGTGATAGTTGCACAAGCCAGTAAATTTACTAAAACTGATTGAATTGTACACTTAAAATGGGTAAATTTTATGTTATGTACATTATATCTCCATAAAGTTGGTGTTTTTAAAAAGTCATTGGGCATTCAGGTTTTCTTCTTTTTTGAGACAGAGTCTTGCTATGTTGCCCAGGCTCATCTCGAACTCCTGGGCTCAAGCGATCCTCCTGCCTCAGCCTCCTGAGTAGCTGGGACTACAGGCGCGCACCACCAGGCCTGGCTAACATTCAGCTTTTCTGAACAAGCGAATGGTGTGTGTATTAAACTCCTTGCGTGGTTGCTACCCGACAGCCCATCCCTGAGCATGAGAGACTCAGGCAAGGGGGTGAGTGAGGTCTAATGGGTAGAGGAGGAACGAGGCCAAGTCAAGAAGTCCCCTAAAGACCAGAAACAGAGTGTGTATGTCTGATACCCAGAACACTTGGTAATCCCCACACCCCCCAAAAAAAAGAAAAAAAAAGATAATGATTTGATTTGAAAAATCCCAAAATGCTTGTAAATGTCAAAGGACTCTGGAGCTAAGAGAGCCAGGTTGAAACAGCCACCCCAAATCATCATATCCCTGTCACAAACCTGGAGAAAACAGTCTGGTTGCCCCATTTCACACTACGCTGCTTAGAACACTCTACAAGGTTTTACTACAGGGCAGTACACTTGAGGAGGAACGTTGAAGCCGTACGCAACCTGAGGCTTACAACACTTTCTTGTATTATAATTGGTTGGAATGTCGGCTTACTTTTTTCTTAATCATAAAAAATAAATAAAGAAACAAAAAGATCAAATCAGATTCAAGATTTCCCCAGTGGTAAAAAGCAATCTTGTTGCCTCCTAATCTGCTTCTTAATTCCTATGCTAATTTTTTTCCCATCTAGCATTACATTATAAACATTTTCCCAGAAATTAATAAGCATGTGGTCCCATGTGTATTGAGCTAGTGGTAGACTTCCTTATCAAAGAGGCTCTCTTAATAGCACCTTATGCCCCACTCCTGACCTCCCCCCCAAATTTCTTTTTCTCTCAGCTCTGATCACCTCCTAACATATCATATACTCATTGCTCCATGAGAATGCGTACTCTAAAATGTCCAGAACACTCTGTTTTTTACAAGCTGAATCCCAAGTGCCTAGTACAGTGCTTGGCATGTGATAGGTGCCCTATAAATATTTCTTGAATGAATGAATGAAATTAATGAAACTTCAGACACTATAAAATCATACCTGACAAGCTCAGTTCATTTAAAAAAAATAATCAAACCAAACCAACTTACAACTATAGGACTTACTATGTGTAGGGCTTGTGCTATGCCAGACTAGACCCCAACTCATATCCCCGCCCCTAACCTGGTTTATGCTGATTCGAGATTAAGATTAACTTTGTGCCTCATACCCACTGCCCTTGTGCACATTCATCTCCATTCTGTTGCCCAAATGGTCTACTGGTGTTCAGTTCCCCCATCCACTATTCATCCTCCAACCCGTTCTTATGATAGTTAAGGCTCTTGATGAACTGGCCCCAGCCTACCTGGTCAGTCTCACCTGCCACCTCCACTGTGGCTCTCATACAAGAAAATTACTCAGCCCCAGTGCCCTGCTTCCTACTGGAGAGCCTTCTGCCTTGTGAATTCTGGACCCTGTTACCCGTCTTCACCTTGACTGCTTACCTAATTATTTAATCTTTGCTAAATCTAAAGTTCAACTCTGATCTTTTAACAAGCATATATCATTTTATTTCACTGCCTCAGTGAAGACTTAAGTAAAGACAAGGCTCGCCATTTTTAAACACCTACTATGCTAAACAGAAATTTCACTCACAAGTGACAAAAACCAACTTCAATAACTCAAGGTAGAGAGAGAGAGAGAGAAAGAGCATGTGCATAAGGGTAGACACAAGTTTATTGTTTTATGTGGCTAGAAAAGTCCAGGCATGAAATGCAAACAATATGATCAGAAGTCTCTCTTTCACTCTGCTCTTGATTCTGTTTCCTCTGAGTTGGCTTCCTTCTCAGAAAAATCCTTTTGCACCTGGTGGCAACCCAGCTCACTATTTACATGGCCCTTAGCACCCATTATCTCAGAAGGATGGAATGTGCCTCTTCCTGATATTTCTATCCTAAGTCCCAGAGAAGGCATGGATTGGCCCATCTGGGTCACATGTCCACATTTGAACCAATCAATCCCTATGACCAGGATAATTCAACCCTCTGATTGGCCAGGCTAGCTAGGGTCATGGCCATGGTACTCTCCTTGGAGCTGGAGGTTAAGGTAAACCCTATCTGAACTGCATCAGCTGAGAATATACAGGATCGGGTGCCCCAAAAGAAAACAAAAATGTATTCAGAAACACTTTCCATGATAAAACAAACCCTATTACTTTACTAGCTGTACATTCCTATGGTGCATTTCAAAATGTTAATAATATAAAGAATGTCTTAGCAGCAAGGACATCAAACACCAAACGTGTATCACCTCACCAAATCTTCAAAAACACCCTGGGTAGGTGTTATTACCCTCTAATGAGGAAGCCGAGGCTCAGAAAACTTTAACTGAGTCACTCAAAGCCACATAGCTAGTAAATGGTAGAGGCAGGGTCTGAATCAGGAACTTAAACATGCACCAAACTCTCTACTGTACATCAGGCTCTGTACTGGGCCCAGAAGACACAGAGATGAAAAGTATGCAATCTTTGCACAAGGGAGGCAGACATACCAGCATACAATTATGATATAATGTGATAACATGTGCTATAATTCACACCAAAATTTGGGAGGTGGTAGAGCTTCATAGCCAAGAGCTCAGGCTCTTAAATCATTAAAACCAGGGTTCTAATTCCAGCTCTCCTGCTCACTAGCTCTGTGACCCCTGAGCAAGTTGTTTGATCGTTCTCAGGCTCAATCTCCTCATCTGTAAAAAGAAGAAGGGAATAGGACTTCAGGGACAAAGGTGAGGAGGCAGGAGGGAGCACAGCACATATGGAAGTAGAGAGACGAGGGCAAATGGTGTAGTCCGCCCTGGGTGAGGTGCAAGAGTGAAGTGTGTCTATGATAGGAGTCAAATGATGAAGACTTCAAAAGCCAATAAATTATCTGAGATGGTGCACTCAACTTCAACATGCTCAACATTCCCCAACCTCAAAGCTCTGTTCCCCCAGCTGGGCACAGCCAAGTTTTCAGTAAGCCCAAGAGGAGCTGGGGAACCCGTAAGGATGGAGTTTGTCAGCGCCTGGCAGCTCTCCTCAGCAAATGAGCTTGATTCCTCCTGACAGCACAAGCAATTGCCATGCCCAAAATGAAACGGGCTGCTTAGAAAGTTCAGCTCCCTTTCCGTGCTCTATTTTCTCTCTCCCCAGACTCCCAGCCATCCTGCTGGCACAGGCCCAGACCTCCCTCCTCCAGAGTCTCCCCACAACTAGTGTAATTGGGAGGCTTCGGGAAGTCCCGTGGGGACATCCTGCCCATCCTCTCTCCTTCTAAGCTGCTCTATGAGAAGCTTTGCAAAAATAGGAACCAGGATCCCGGCAGCCCGGGGAGACCAGGAAACCTGTTGTAGTGAGATGCAGGTAGGGATGGTTATGGCCTGAAATGCAGTTCAGACAGGACCCACCTGGGACAGGATGCAGCAGGCAATGATAATAACACTGCATCTCCTCCAATCTTAGACACCTGCAATCCACAGATGCACCATGCATTCAGAAATACTTTCCTTGATAAAACAAACCCTATTACTTTACTAGCTGTACACTCCTATGGTGTGTTTCAAAATGTTAATAATATAAGGAATGTCTTAGCAGCAAGGAAAGATAAGAGCAATGAAAATTAACTTTTATTGAGTACACAATATTTAAATGTTAATTTTTAAATAATTTTAATTGTTATTATTATATTGTATTTCCTTGATGTTAAACACTTCTCATGCTTTAACCTATTTTAATCTTTACAACAGCCCTATGAAGTAGTATTTATGCCCATTTTATGGGTAAGGGAACTGAGGCTTGATCAAGTTAAATAAACCATGATAGCACAGCTAGTAAGCAATAGAGTGGGAATTCAAATTAAGGTATATCTGAATCTAAAGCCCATATTTTTTAAAAAAATCTTTGTTGATATATAATTTACATACCATAAAATTCACCCATTGTAAGTATACAATTCTGTGATTCTTTTAGTAAATTTATAGAATTTCAATCATTATTACCCTTCCAGTTTTATAACATTTCCAATACCCCAAAAAGTTCCCGTGCTCATTTGCTGTTTATCCTCACTCCCATGCCCAGCCCCAGGCAACTACTAATCTGCTTTCTGTCCCTATAGAGTTGCCTTTTCTGGATAATTCATAACAGAATTATGGAACACGTAGCCTACACATCTGACCTCTTTTCACTTAGCATACTGTTTGTGAAGATCACCCATATTGTAGCAGGTATACATATTTCCTTCCCTTTTTATTGCTGAATTGTATTCCACTTATGGATATATTACATTTTATTTATCCATTCACTAATTGATTGACATTTGTATTTTTATCACTTCGGGGCTATTATAAATAATGTTTGTATGAATATTCATGAATATGTCTTTGTGTGAACATATGTTTTCATTTCTCTTGGGTAGATTCCTAGGAGTGAAATGCTGGGTCGCATAGTAAGTTTATATTTAACATTTTAAGAAACTGCCAAACTGTTTCCCAAAGCTGCTGCACCATTTTACATTCCCACTGAAGCCCATACTATTAAATACTACTATATCCTACCTTGAAGCCAAACTGGAATTCAGACATGTCTGAGAATGTGGAGAACCAGTAAGCTGGGTCCCCTGGGACAACTGCATGAGGGCATTTTGGGGGGATAAAGAAGAAAGCAAGAAGCTCTGATGCCCAAGACAGGGAGATGGAGTGGGAGCAAGAACCAGGGGCGTGGCTCCTGGAACAATTTAGAGAAGGGACAGGTGGAGATACCGAATGCTGTGTTTTCATGAGACTCTAGTACAAAGCCCAAGTAGGATAGCTTCGGAGCTTGGGGAGTAGAGTCCATCCCAGAGTGTGAGAGAGATGACTTCTCTCCATTGCTCTGGAAATCTTTAGCGTTGGCACCTTTCCATTAATAAATACCAGGAGACAAAGCCTATGGAATGGTGATCTATGGCACTCTCAAGAGCATCTCAAGCTGCAAACATTGACGATGAGGTCACAAGAGAAGAAAAAACAAGGCAGACACTGTGAGAGGAATGCAGTTGGCCAAAAGCAAGGACACAGTAAACCTGCCACAAGAATTCTCAGACAGAATAGAGGGAAACTGCATGGGCAGAAGTCCTGTACATGTGAATGAGGATAAAAGCCTGAAAACATGGGCAATTCCTGCCTCTGTGACTCCATCTTACCCACAGACTTGGAAGCATAGGAAGGCTGGGTTGCCGGGTTCCAGAGCCGAGCTCACTCTCACCTGAGACTTGTAGCTCTGCAGATGCCTGCAGCCCTGGCTTCCTTCCTATCAGCTCCTGCTCCTTCCGCTCACCTGCTCATGGGACATTAAGGACACCCTGTGACCTCAAATGTGCAATAATTCAGCTCAGAAACATAATCATTCCCTCTACACATAACTAAAACTCCATAAATCAGGCTCACTGGACAAAGATAAATCATCAAACTCATGCCAGGAGAAGAGCTGGGGTGCGGGGTGTGGGGGGGCTTCCAGACGGTCCCAGGAGACAGACGAGGGAGAAAGGTAGCAGCATGAAGGTCTAGAAGGGTATTTTCCTCAATGTGCAAAATGGGCTTTGGAGTCCAACCACTTGAGTTTGATTCCCACCACTGCCACTGATAAGTGATATGACCTTGAATAAGCCTTGCTGTCTCTTTACCTCAGTTTCCTCATGTTACAAAGGAGTAAACCACCTCACAGGCCATTGGGAGGACTAGAAAGAACGTATTCCAAGAGACTGGCACGTTGTAAGCCTTCAATAAAAATATAAATAAGATTTTTTGAAAGGATAAGAAGGGCATTGCCATATGCAGAGAGTATCAGGAAGTGCCACCTCCTGCTGCCAACCCATGAAACTGTCTCCCTTAAGAATGAAAAGTCTGGAAGTTGTATGTGCCATTTATCTTTTAAATTAAGATGACTTTTGGCCCAGGCAGAATAATAATTATTTTTCCCCTGAACAGCCACTCCTTTGGATGCCACGTATTGATTCGGGATTAACAGGAACAAAGCAAGTCATGGAGAGTGAATTCTCCCCACACATCAAGGGGAATCAGTGAAGCATCATAGTGGCAGGGAAACAGGGATGGAGGGCAAGGAGGGCGCAGTCAGGAGGGAGGACAAAATGGGGGAAATCAATTGTGATGTCACGGATGAAATGTTTCCAGAGTCCCAGCTGTGCCCCTGATGTTGCCATGTGATAAAGTTGCCCCAGAAGGCAACTTTAAATTAAGATGGGACAGAGGGATCCTCTCCCTTGCCCCTCAGCATTTCAGAGGATCAGCAGTGGCCACAGAGCCCACCCTCAGAGAGGGGGACCAGCTGGGCTACCAGGCGAGGACAGAGGGACTTGGCAGAGATGAAGAAGGTCGACCTCTGGGACCCACAGGGCAGGTCAGAATTGCACCAAAATAGCAGCCCTTTGCCTGCTTGTAATTCCTTCTGAAGGCTGCTCTGCCCTGAGCCCCAGATGCTGAGTGGGAACATGGTGCTCGATGTTTGGAGAAGCAACAGTAAGTAGGGAGAATCATAACTGGTCATTGGTCAAGGAAGACACACAGGGTTCTGGGTCCTGGGGACAAACACAGAAGTTCCTGAAGACAGGACACAGTCCCAGGTGGACCTCGCTCAGATCTGCAGCCCCAAGCTTCAAGAGATGCAAACTCAAAAGCCTTCAGAGAGGAAGGGGACAGGCAGGAAATGCAAATGAGTAAAGTGGACGCTGTGTTGGGGAGGGTGAGTCGAGAGCACACCCCCACCTGAAAGACGCGACCACTCTCAGCGTCACCCAGTCACCAGTGCAGGAATTTGGGCCTGGCATGGCCAGAATCTCCTGATGTTTCCAGAGAAGCTCAAATATGCAATTATTAAATTATTAAGTTATTTAATTTAAATCCTTTTTAATTTTCCTTTTTATTTCTTTATTTAGTTAGTTTTAATTGACAAATAATAATTGCATATATCACTTCACACCTGTTAGGATGGCTATTACCAAAAGACAAATGATACTGAGCATTGGCTAGGAGAAAAGGGAACCCTTGCACACTGTTGGAAGGAATGTCAATTATTTAGTAGTACAGCCACCATGGAAAATAGTACAGAGGTCCCTCAAAAAATTGAATACAGAACTACCATATGATCCAGCAACCCCACTTCTGGGTGGGAATGGTGTGGAATGTTTTGATTTTCAAAAGCCAGCAACTAGTTTAAAACAGTTTGGTTTTTTTTTATAAGACTATCAACCCAGACAAAACACAACTGTGGGCCAGACTGGCCTGAGGGCTTCAGTTTTGCAACCCAGCATTAGCCAGTATTTCTCTGTTGGGTTTTTGTTTGTTTCAAGTAGTTCTTTTCTTTTTTAATTCTAGTCTTATTGAGATAAAATTGACAAATAAAAATTGTATATATTTAAGGTGTACAACTTGGTGTTTTGATATACATATACATTGTGAAATAATCGTCACACTAATGCTAATTAACATGTCCATAATTTACTTAATTACCATTTCCTTTTGTTTCTTTGTGGTAAGAACATGTAAGATCTGCTGTCTTAGCAAATTTCAAGTATAGAGTACAGTACTGTTATCTATAGTCACATTACTGTATCTGAGATCTCCAGAACTCATTCATCTTTCACAACTGAAACTTGGTACCTCTTGGCCAGCATCTCCCTACTTCCCTTTCCCCACAGCCCTGCCAACGTGGACACACCTGGAAGACATTATGCTATGTGAAACAAGCCAGGCACGGAAAGACAAATACTGCAGCATACCATTTACATGTGGAATCTAAAATAGCCAAACTCGTAGAAGCAGAGAGTAGTATTTCTCTGTTTTTAAGGAAAGTTTGTGCTACCCTTTCTTCTAAAGTATAAACTTCTGGAGGCCCAGCAGGGGTGGGGAACCTGTGGCCTCAAGGCCACATGTGGCCCTCCAGATCCCCAAGTGTGGCCCCTCGACCGAATCCAAACTTCACAGTAAAATTTGGATTCAGTCAAAAGGCCACACTCAAGGAGCCAGAAGGCCACATGTGACCCCAAGTGAGTACGTGGCCAGACCCAGAGTGTGAAAGAGATGTCACTGCTGAACAAGTTACACCTGCAAGTTAAAAGAAGCCAAAAGGGATGCAAGTCCCTTTGGAACCAGACCCAAGTCCTGGTTCATCATGTTACACCAGTATACGTGGTACATAGAGCATCACAGAGTCCCTCTATGCATGTTCTGGCTCATGTCACAATTTACCTGGGCACATTATTAGAAACAACAATTTTCTAATTCCAGGTCCCAATTGGCCACTCAAACAAAACAAAACAAAACAAACCCAAATCCTTGTATTCAGTAAACTGGGAACATGTTTACTGAAAAGGTACTGCAGATATGTTTTGTTTTACACGGTATTTAAAAAGACAAGTTGAATTACTATCCCACATATAAAAGCCAGAGGTTTTATTTTAAAATCTGCATCTCTGAGTTCTCTTGAGGAATCAGCTCTGGAGACACTGAGCTGACATTCACATACAGCAACAACAGGCTGGAGCTGATATGTGGCCGTCTCATAAAGGGCCATGTGTTCCTCACTTTGCTGCAGTCCCCAGCCCACCCAGCTTGGCCCCTGCTGATGCTGTGGTAAGGGGTGAACGGAAGTGGTCAGGAATAAAAGCCTCAGAGGTCACCATGGAAACTCCCAGGCTGTCTGGGAATCTCCCAGGCCACATATGGCCTTGAGGCTACAGGTTCCCCACCCCTGCTAGGCTTCCAGAAGTTTATACTCTAGGAGAAAGGGTAGCACTCAATGAATGTTGACTGCAACTACCATTAGCACTAGGGATATAGCTAGTACTACTATCACTACCAGCTTCTTTGCTCTGACTCCGAGAATCACAAGGCTCTCACCATTGGCCAGAGACAATCTGGTGAAGTAGGATGCTGTCTACCATGATATTCAACTGAACCTATTTCTAAAACTCTTTCCTGTCCACCTCCAGTCACCTAGTGCTATGAAGTAGCACTCTATATAGGAATGACCCTCCCACCAAAGTCAAAGCCCCAAAGACTGTACAATCAGGCAGTGCACTATAATGTAGGCCTTTGGGTATCTACAAGGCCAAGAAGTGGATGCTTCCAACTCTACCCAAACATTTTCTCTGCCTATAACAACCTTCCCCATCTTCTCTACATTTCTTAAGATTCAGCTTGGCCATCAGTCTTGCACCAGGGTCCTTCTCTGAGCCCCCAGCTCCAGCTAGCTTAGGTGCCTCCCTCTGTGCCCCATAGAAGCCTGCATCTATCACATGGGGTCATGGTAAATTGTTATTGGTTTAACCACTTGCCTTCTCCACTATCTATGAGCTTCTTGACGGCAGGGTCCATTTCTTATTTGTCTCTGCATTCTGTATCCTATAACTCAGGGCCTTATCAGAGAAGGTACTCAGTATATAATCAAGCTAGCTTTCATTTATTGAGTGTCTACTATGAACTGGTCCTACACTAATAACTTTAAGTGAGTCTCTCATTTAATCCTCTTAATCAGCCTATGACATAGGTATGATTTTCTCCACATCATGGATATAGAAATGAGGCTTAAAGGAGTTAAGTGACTTGCTCAAAGTTACCCAGCTAATACCTAGTGAAGTAGGGATTCAAACTTAAGTGTTCCTGACTACAAAGCTTTCACCCTTGATACCAGAGCAGTGGTTCTCAAAATGTGGCCCTTTGACTCACGGTGCCAGCATCACCTGGGAACATGTTGAGAACGTATATTCTTGGCCTCCACCCTAGACATAATGACTTGGAAGCTCAAGGCATATTGGCCAACAGTCTGTGTTTTAAAAAGCCCTGAAGTGACTTTGATGCATGCTCAAGTTATTGCACTGGAGTTTATTGCCTTGCAGTATAAACCACTTCACTATTTATTGAGTATTCACAAGATGCCAGACAGTATATTAAATGCCAAGGGTACACGGGTGAGAAAAGACCATCGCCAGCTCCTATGGGGCTAATTTTACAGTGTTTGTTGGATGAATGTAATATCCTATCATATTTGGAAACCCAAGGCTAGGATTCAATGAAATAAGGACGGTTTGGACCACATCTTGATACGTGGCGAATATTGTGCTGAGAGTCCACGTGAGCTAGAACAGTTCTGAGGAGGATGCTTGCAGCCACCCAACATTTCCTTTCTTGATTTCCCTACCTTGGCCCAATGAGGTGGCCATACATGAGTATAGCCTCCGTAATCTGCCTCTTTCACCCATTGCCACTTCCCCATTTAACAAGGATGTGCAAACTCTGCAGAATGAAGGGGGGTCCACCAACACAGAAATGAAACAGCAAATCTGACCACTTCCCAAAATTCTCGGCTTAGCTTCATAGCATAAAGACAAATTGTATATTGTAGGCTAATGGACCTGGTTGTCCCCAAAGCAGAGACAGCAATGAAAAGCATTTCAAGTAGACACCTGCTACTCTCTTTCTAAGAAACAAGTTCTAAATACAAGCTGCCTGCAAGTTTGGCCACAAACATTGATGGCTCAGAAAATTCTGCCCTTCTCTCTCACAGCTACCCCTGGGACCTGGGAAGTATTTGACAAACCTTTGAACCCAGTTTTCTCTGTCAAGGAGTAAGAAAATGCCTGATCACATCTAAAGAGGGAAGGAGAGGAGGAAAAGGAGAGAATATGTATTTATTGAAGACTTACTGTGTGCCAGGCACTATGCTAGCCATCTTACACATGCTATTGTGAGTTTTTATAACACTCTTACACAATTAAATTAATGTCTCTACTTTGGAAGAACAAACCAGGACTCAGAGAGGCTAAGTGACTTGCCCAAGGATACATAGCTAGTAAGAAGCAAAGCTTGAATTCAACCCCAGATCTGCCTGACCGCAAAGGCCACACTCTTGTTGACTATATAACACTTTACTCCTTGCTAAACCCAAAATTAAGTCTACAAGCCAATTAAGAGAGAGGTCCAGAAAAGTCCTTTACCAGGGAAAATATATTTCATCCCCAATTTCAAAAGTGTAAGTCTCACTTAATAGGGGAAACAGTATGTATGGTATTGATACTGAGACAAAATGGAATTAAAGTTGGCTTTCCCTCCAACTTTGAGAAAATATTCAGAGTAAGTTTTTCTATTTTAGGCACAGTTACAACCAAAGCAGTCAAAGTGAATTAGTTTGGGGGATATATTTTTTTTTTATTTTTGCCTAGTCATCTGTAAACAAGATCTATTAAAATAATTAAATGCAAATTCGGTAATTTCCGCAACATTTAACTCAAAAATAGCAGATTTTATAAGAATGGGTATATTTAGCACTCAATTGGCTCTTAGCTTACTTTTGTCTAATGGCCTATTTTAAAGTCATCTTCCGAGGATGGGAAGTTCGGTTGCACGTTTTGTGCAGTTCCGAGGGGGATAAAAGAAATGCATCTTCTTCCGTCACCTCAAATCAGAGAAGCACACTTGGGAGACCTGTCATACTTTACCTTGTCTCCTTTCTTGTGACAAAGACAATCTTTTCTTTCCCAGAATCCCTTCTGCTGGCACCATGGCAAAGGACAAAGATAGAATGGAAAAGTACCAAGATGCCAGGACCCCAGCAGCCTTCTTGGTATGGAAGACCTGTGAAAGGGTCAGCTTCCATTGGGGCATCCCTCCATCAGGTGTGGTCTGGAGCTGGGGAGAAGGATGGGAAGGGCAGACAAGGAGGAGGGAGCTGACCGAAGGGGAAAAGCAAGCCACACCCACTTAAATCCTACGGTGCCTCCCCTCTGCCAGAGGAGCGAACGTCTGAGTCAGCGACAATTGCATCTGAACCAGCTTGCTCTCGCACTATTTATATCCCCCACGGTACCGTGCGATGTACTCAGAGAGGCCTTGCACAGTTAATATGCAAAGGGTTACAAAGGCAGAGATGGGAGAAGCCAAGGGAGAAAAATACCAAACTGCCGAGGAAATTCTCAAAGCACACCTGAGCGCCTGGACAAAAACCCAGGGCTGAAATGCAGCAATAGTTACCAAAGAGAAAAAAGACTTTTCCCCAGAGGCTGGCTTCCTCTGGACTTTCTCAGATTTATAATCTGCCCACTCCTCCTATCTCCTGCATGCCCACGTCCTACCTTGAACTTTAATAGCTATTAGTAAGTTGTTCTTTGCAGGTTATTATCTGGAAATTCATGGCAGCTAATGCTCACGGAATCTCCTCTAATGCGGACCCTTCCTATTCAAAGGCCTGTATTGTGTCCAGAAATAGTCATGAATAACCACCATTCTGCTAACATTATGATTTTACAATGACCTTGATATTTCATGCAATACTCAGTGAATCCTGCCCAAATCCCCACAAGATGAGTCTTATCATCATCCCCACTTTTCAGATGAGCAGATTGAGGCCCAAAGATGGAAAAGCAACTGGGCCAAGATCACTCAGCTAGTAAATGGCAGAGCCAGGCTTTTCTTAACACCTCTGTTACGGTGAGAGGCAGGATCTACAATAGAAGTTCCTCGCATGTAAGTCACCTTGTCACATTACATTAAAGTGAAGTCCTGCGCCAAGACCCCAGAACAGGAGGTGTCCAGCCACCGGCTGGCTGCCCCATGTTCCCCATCCCTTCCAGCTCCTCTGCTGCCTACCAAACCCAAAACTCTATGTCCCCAGGGAAACCTCAAAGTTACAGCCTTTTCCATCTTAGCTCAGTATTTCTACAAAAGGGCTTTGGTGTCAAAAAGTTTTAGATTTGTCTCACATTTCTAATATTCATATAATCTTTCTAAGCCTGGTTCTTAGAAAAATAAAATCTTCATCCTTTCCCCTACTTCCATGCTTTGGTGGCTCTTTTCTCTTAGAGGGCAAGCACACTTCTCTTTGCCTTGACACATTCTTTTTCTCAACCTTGAAATACAAATTATCCTAAATTTTGTTCTAATTCATCCCCCTTTCTCCATTTTCACTGGTACCATTTTGGCCCAAAGCACCACAATCATCTCTCACCTATGTAACTGAAGCATCATCCTCATCTGCTCTGGAATTCTTCCTCTCTATCCTCAACTCTTCACTTTTCTACACTCTGGTCTACTTTTCCTAATTTCCTCAGGTCCATCTTTCAATTTACTACCCCTCCCTGCAGCTATATCTAATTTGTTGTTTAACTCTGAATTCAATTATTTAATTTCAATCACAATATTCTTGATTCCTATAATTTTATTTGGCTTTTAAAAAAACTTGCTATTTATTTTTTACAATATCCTGTGTTTTCATTAGGGTCTCTCATCTTGTTTTTTTTTATTGGATCTCTTTGATTATTTTAAACAAACTTATTTTATAGTCTCTTGCAGATAGTTCCATTGTCTTAAGTTCTTGAGACACTATTTCTGCTTATTGTGTCCGCTAACTTTATGTGAAATGCCTTATCATGTGGCTTATAATTTTTTATTAGAAGCTCATCTCTAACAGAGGTTCTTTCATTCTGTAAAAGTCCCCTGAGCCAAGGGATATAGAAATAAGCCACAGAGTTATCTTGCTCTCTAGGTGTTTCCTTGGCCCTAGATTAGTTTATACCTTAATTTCTCACATTAGAATTTCTAAACCAGTCGGTGCACCCACACATAACACAGATTTTGCCTTTTACTTTCTCACCAGAGACTTTGTTTCCTCAACCTTCAACCCTGGGCGGGCAACAATCTCCCCTGTAGCTTCCTTGGATATGTGAACAGAGTTTTTCTAGCCCTTTCTTAAAGGAGGCAAAGTTCTAACCTTTTGTAGGGGCGTCAGTTGCATTTCTATACTTTGCACTGGCTCTAGGCCACGTTACCCATCTCTTGATGAGACATCAGCATTTATCAGCACCAGCCTTTATACCCTAGAACCTATATCTATCTAGAAGCTCTTTCTTCTTTTATGGATCCTAATGATTTCTTTCTTTCTTTTGGAGATATACACACACACACACACACACACACACACATATATACATATAAAATCTCCAATAGTTTTATGTGTTTTGAAGCAGAGAGTCGTGCCAGTCGAGTCTGCCATGTTGGTAAGTATATTCCACCCCTCCCCCAAGTCACAACAATCAGAATGATACTGATAAAACACAAATCATAGGTGGGGCATGGTGGCTCACACCTGTATTCCCAGCACTTTGGGAGGCCCAGGCAGGAGGATCGCTTGAGCCCAGAAGTTCAAGGCCCCAGTGATCTGTGATCCCATCACTGCACTCCAGCCTGGGTGACAGAGTGAGACAAACAAAACAAAAAAACCACAAATCATATCCAGTTACTCTACACACACACACACACACACACACACATGCACTCCTCATACTCACCCCTGTTTATCTTCACTCAATGTCTTCCCTTTGACTAAAAAACCAAATCTCTATTCTCCTCTTCAATGACACCCATTCTCTCTCTGCGATCCAGCCACCCTGGCCTTTCTCAGGCAAACAGTCCTCAAACAGATCTTCCCACCTCAGAGATCATGCACACAAACAGCTCCCTCCGCCTGGAATGTTCTTCCAGCCCCACCCTCAACCCCATTTTCTCATTAATTGCTCCTCATTCTTTGGATCTCAATTTGAACATCACGACTGCTGAGAAAAGCTTTCTAGCCCCAAACAGGTCAGGTCCATCAATCATAGGTTCACACAGAGCACCCTTAACCTCTTCATAGCATGCACCATAATCGCCATTTAAATCGCATAAGGAGTAGTTTATTTTCTTTCCAAATGGAACACAACCTCCAGAAGGAAGAACCCATCTGGGTTGTACAATGCGGCACCCTCACTGTCTAGCACAAGAAACATTTGCTAAATGAATATGAGAGCCCTGCCTCCAGCCCCTCTGTCACCCTCACTCACATGCACCCGAGCTCACTGCATTCTCCCACAAGCCTCTCCTAAAGCAAGAACACCGTTGTCTGAGAGGCTTATTCACTGCCTGATCAAGATTTGCTTCTAAGCAGCAGGGGGTCATTGAGTTCATGGGAACATATTTCCACAAAGCAACAGCAGCTTCCTTATTTGCCTGTTTTCAAAAAGCAGCAGCAGAATGAGATTTGCAGGGTTCAAAGATGGATGTGCTCATGCAGGTTGGGTCTTGGGTCTGTCCAACTCTCTCTGTGAATTTGGATTACTTGGTCTTTTCTGGGCCTCAGTTTCCCTGTTTTTAAAACAAAGGGGCTGGTCCAGATCATCTATAAGAAACTGATCTGCTTGTTGATAAAACTATAATATGAATAACCTCATTGCAAGAGGCAAGAGTTTTGCACGTTCCATCTCCCTCTAGTACCTACTGGCAGCGTGGCCTTGGGCAAGTTGTTTGATCTCTCTACTTCGGTTCCCATGTCTATGAACTAGAGTTAATCCCAAATCCTGCCTCCCTCCTCCTGTGTTGCCAAATTTTATCCATCATGGCCTACTGGATGCCAGTGGTGCTCAGCAGGTGTCCCCATCCCCCAAGGGCTGCAAATGATGGTTGCCAATGGCTCACAGCCACCTTCTCCTATGAAAAATTGGCTTCAGCTGAATGGGAGCTACCTCTCCAGCAAGGTTTCTCCTCCCACCCCACTGGAGCAGCCCATAGTCAATGATTAACACAAGAGCACAGAAGGCCAGACCACTGCCTCAAAGGGACCAGCTCTGAGATGTGACTGATACTCAGAGCCCCACACGGGATCAGGCTGAAGGCTAGCTGACCAGCCACCTCATCCTTGCTGTGC
The DNA here is from genome assembly GCA_023783475.1 of Daubentonia madagascariensis. Taxonomy (NCBI): domain Eukaryota; kingdom Metazoa; phylum Chordata; class Mammalia; order Primates; family Daubentoniidae; genus Daubentonia; species Daubentonia madagascariensis. Next base: position 8,117,443 of record JAKFHU010002332.1, on the reverse strand, counting down.
TCCTTCCCCTGCACGATCTTGCTTTCCTCACTACCCTTCTCTGAAAAGCATCCCTCAATAAATCACTTGCACGTGAATCCCCATCTCAGACTCTGCTTCTAGAAAACCCAATCTAAGATGCAATGTGAGTCACTCTTGCTTTGCATACACTATCTCATGCAATGCCTACAACAACCTGCAGAATGAACTACTTATGTGACCATCGCATAGCTGAGCTATGAGACCAAGAGGAATTGAGCAACTTGCCCAAGGCTGAGTCTTAGAATGTCTACATCCTGTTGGAGAAGCCATCCAGCCCCATGGGATAGCCAGGAACCCCATGGAGGTGAGGAGAGACAGAGAAGGAGAAGTAGTGTCTGCTTCTTCTCAGATTCCTCCTTTGCCAGCCAACGGGTGGCCCCACTGTTGGCTGGCAGCCCCTGAATCTTCCAGAGCTGAGGAAGCTGAAGCTTACCTGGCACATCAGTCCTGAGCCAAGCCAGGTACACACACACACACTTAGCAGTGGCTGGTAGGGAGGCAAACTCCAGGAAGAGCTGGTGGAGCAATCGAGTGGAAAAGTTGACTCAAACCAATATCCACATCAAGAGTCAGTGAAGGGGGTGGTGGGGTCTCTTGGGAAGGAAAGGATTTTCTGTAAAGCATGCACCTAGGTAACCTCTGGGCATGATGAACTTCCTCTTTTCCTTATTCCTATTTTATTTAAGGAATGGCTCTTAGGCAACAGACAACTTCATCCCCTCACCCACACATGCACAAACTACCACTGCAGAGAACACTTGTTTTATTGCCTTTTCCCAGCATCCATTCCCCCCACTCCTTTCAATCATACCCTCCTTCTCATTTGGGGAATTTACCTCTACTGCCATCTTTAGCTATATGGTTTGGCCGGGACTGACCTTTCCCTTCGTTCTAAGGATTGACCTTCAAGCCATCCCCAGCTGGTGAGCATCTCAGAGGAGGGAACGTGACCCCGTTAGGACCAACGAGAGACAGAACACCAGGATTTGAACAGCAGGCACCCGAAGAGATATTCTCTCTTCTGTGGATGGCGTGTGCTGAAGAAGGAAATTCTGCAGGTGCTGCTGCTGTTCTCAGACTAGAAGAAAAGAACGTGGTGCTAAAATGATCCACCAAGGGACGCCTGAGGTTGGAACTATTACCGTGGAAAGGCAAAGTAAGAGGAAATCAGGTCTTCGAACTGCTAGATCAAGCGCCACCTGAATTGATTTTCCTATTGCTTTAGTCAATAAATTGCACAAATTATTTAAGCCAGAGTGATTTCTGGGTTTTTTTTTTTTGTATACAATTCGAAAAGTCTTACATGATATGGATATATTCTGTGTTCTCAAGGGAGTTAAACACTTCTGGTTAATACTTCACATCTGCTTCAAAAAATTCACACCCTTATAAGCTTCCCTGTCTTTTTATTTTCCCCTTGGGTTTGTTGTTGTTGTAGTTGTCATTGTCGTTGCCTTAGCAGTTACCTAATGAGTTGCCGATGACTGCTGAGTATGGCAAAATATTGAAAAGATATTTAGTGCCACCCCATTTCTACTTGTAATCACAATTCAGAATCTAGATTAGGGACAGAAAATTGTGCCCCACCACACACACACACACATACACACACTCATTTGCTAAACCTAGCTGATCAGTAGAAACCCTCTCAAGTACTGTGTTGAGAAATATTTTGAGATCTCATCCAGCCTAGGAAGAGACAAGGGCTATGATTACCTGTTAATATACATCATAGAGGTAACAATTAGCAATGAACGCACATACTGGCCACCTGAGATCAAAACCATATCATGAAGGCTTGCCACAATGTCTAACTTTTCTTGCAGCCAGAAAGTCCTCCCTTATGTTCTACCTAAATAATTTATAATGCAGTTTCAGCCCAGCTTTCCTTAGCCTATTCACAGTGGCCATGAGGACTGGCTTGTCAGCCTCGCCTGACCCTCTTACATCCATAATAAAGAGTGCTATAAAGTTGTCTTCCCATCTCATCTTTTTCCCTGTGCTAAATGATCCCTTCCCACAGCTTTAGGTCTCAATATAGACCAGGCATTCCCTCTCCATATAGAACGACTACAAAGCCCAGATCATGAAGAATGTCTGCCTTTAGGGAATCACATTTTCTGTCCATTCTTGGGTACAGCAAAAAACTCCCAGAATTAAATCAAATGAGACTAAGAATGGTTTTGAAAACCCCCAATTCTCCATAATTTAGTGCTATGATCTGAATGCTTGTGTCTCCCCTCTATCCCCAAATTCACATGTTGAAGCTAATGCTCAATGTGATGGTATTAGGAGGTGGGTGCTTTGGGGAGGTAATTAGGCCATGAGGGTGGAGCCCTCATGAATAGGATCAGTGTCCTCATAAGAAGAGACACAAGAGAGACGATCTCCTTCTTGGCCATGTGAGGATACAGTGAGAAAGCACCATCTGCAAACCAGGAAGCAAGTCCTCACCAGATACCGTATCTGCTGGCACTTTGACCTTGGACTTCTCCAGCCTCCAGAGCTGTGAGAAATAAATGTTTGTTGTTTAAGCCACCCAGTCTACAATCCATGGTGACTAACACACTTGGTGACAACCTTCTTCCACATCTCCAGTGACAGTCAACAGCCAGCTGAAGTTGGACATTAATTAATCACTGCAGACCATTAACTGGGAATTCTGGTATATGACAACTAAAGAAAAGCAGTTCCTACACATACAAATACACTGTGCCCCTTCCTCTACTCCTGCTCTTCTTTTAGGAAAGTTCCTCTCCCCCATGCCTGTGGTCTTGGTAAAGCTATGAATCACCAGGTCTCATTCTCCCCTACCCACCAAGCGGCAGACATAGGATCCAAACTAGACCTATGAGACACTTTCTAGAACTTTAAATCTTAAATGAAACAAAGTTGAGATAAAAGTTGGAGCTGACCCAGTGGTGGCATCTGTACAAGACAGTCCAATTGTCCTGCTTTCTATATACCTGGAATCTCCCTGGTTCCTGGTTTGCTAGTCTTCCCCTCTCTAAGGCATTCAACAAACTCTCGCCTCATTTATGTCAGGTAAGGTTGGTTTCTGCTGCTTGCATCAACGAACACTAATGTGTAGTGTTAATACTCCAAGAAGGTGTTTCCTGGATTCATAAAGCCTTAATTATATATTTTTTAAAAAATAACCACTTCACACTTTTGCTGGCATTACATAAGAGTTTTATCCCAGAAATCAATGGCAAAAATGCTCCATGTATAAACTGAATAATGTCATGACAATAGAATTTTTGTCAAGGAACCAGAGTAATCTGAAATTTCTTTTGTGATGTTGATCTAATGTCTCATTAAAATTAGGCAAATCACGGGGAATGCAAATTCCATCAAACTAAGCAAGCACTGTCAGGAGAAAATGGATCTTCCAGGAGAAACGCATTGTTTATAGGGTGTTATGATTGGCACAAACATCCTCCTCGTGTTAAAGCACTTTTGCAAAAAAATTGAGTGTAATTTGCTAATTGCACAGTGCAAATCACTTAACAGTGGAATGGGTTTCACATTGTCATTTTTAATGACCTACCTTTTTCTCTGTGCTACTTTAGTTCATCATCCTAGAATGCTGACAACAACAAAAACAATCATGTGTAGTAAAAGCTTAGAAAATGTGAGACACTGTACTAAGTACTTTACCTGCATTACCTGAATTCTTCCTCACAAAACCATAGAAGGTAGGTTCTATCATCATCCATGTTTTCCAAATGACAAAATGGAAGCTTAGTGAGAAGTAACTATAAGTGTGCCAAGCTTGTATGGTATACAGCTGGAATCCAGACCCTGCAACCTCAGCTACTATATCAGGGCATTTATTAAGTGTCTTCTATGTGCCAGGAGATGTGCTAGGCATTTCCCACAGGTTCTATGTCATGTTTCATGTTTAATCGTCACCACAATCATCTGAGGAAGGTTCAGTTAGCCCCATTTTAAAGAGGAAGAAACTGAGGCTCAGAAAGATTAAGTAACTTGCACAAGGTCACTCAGCAAGATTCAAACCCAGGCTGTCTAGCGGCTGCATAGTCCCAGCTCTTAGCCACTCTGTTATGCCTGCTCTATGGAAGGTTAGACATGCCCTCCCATGTTAATTTTAAAAGTATTTTTGAAGAGCTTGAGCACCCCCACCTCCAGTGCCTGGTACTAGGTTTCACACCTGCAGGATCATCATTGAGTTGTAACAGGATTAGATGAGTTGATATGTAATCTACCAAACATTTAGAACAGGGCCTGGCACAGAGTAAATGCTATACAGTCAGCCCTCCGTACCTGCAGTTTCAACCAATTAAGGATAAAAAACATTTGGAAAAACAATAACAATTTTTAAAAAATACAAATAAACAATACAGTACAACAACTATTCACAAAGAATTTACATTGCATTAGGTATTTTAAGTACTCTAGAGATGATTTAAAGTATACGGGAGGATGTGCATAGGTTATATGCAAATACTACACCATTTTATGTAAGGGACTTGAGCATCCTCGGATTTTGGTATCCTTGGGGGGTCCTGGAGCCAATCCCTGATGGATACCGAGGAACAACTGTACACACATTTGCTATTTTTCTTTCTTATCATTATTATTACTTAGAGAATCAAACCTTGTTTCCAAACATCTTGCAAGCACCTGTTTTAATTCCAAATGTCTATGTGTTTATTATAACCATTATGGTTTTATTCAATAAAGCAGGTCCCCTGGGATTTCTACTGTTTAGGCTTCTATTCATCCCCCTTGGCTTCTTTTTCTTTGTGTTTGCCCCATTTTTATCATTGTAGTATAACTTGCTGTATGTCCTTACAGGTAGTCAAAACAGAGGACTATATATGTGGCTGTTCTTTTATGCAAATTGGACTTCTGCTGCCAATTAATCTAAATTGACAAAGACTGTAATTAGAAGTGGCAGCAATAGTGTCCCAACTTCCTTTCAGGCCTCCTTCTGTCTAAGTGTCCCCTGAGGCTGGCACGCCAACTCCTGACTCTTCTCAAACACGTGCCTTTTACCAGGCTAGGGAGCGCTACTACTTCTCAACTGGGCAGGGCAAATGTAGGAGAGGTCTTTGGGGTGTTTCCCCGTTCCCCACCTTTCTAAGAACTGCTCCCCATACAGGGATATGGACCTCAGGGGTCATTTTTATACTACCACAAAAAAAAACAAAACAAAAACAAACAAACAAACAAAAAAACCCCAACCTACTTCCTTTCCATTCCTGATTGGACTAAACAGGATCACCTGATCAAAGCGGGGCCCAATCAGATTCTTTCTCCTGGAAATTTGAAATTGAGTGTTAGAGATCGTCCTTGGTCTGAGTGTGTGTCTGAAGTATAAGGACAAGTAAATGTGGAGGGTCAAACTGCAATGCTGCGGAGTAAATGCAAGCATTTGTCTCTTGCCAGGTGGATCATGCAGGGAAAGCTGGGCTGGACATAAGGAGAAATTCGGAAGGTTAAAAAAAGGGGGGGGGGGCAGGGAGAAGGAGAAAGAGAGGAGACAGAGACGAAGCCAATTGCTGTGCCAGACTGATATCAGGAGCTATTCAGTCCAGACCGAAAGGCGGAGTAACGACCTCAGTTCTGGTCGTGGCCCTGGCACTGCACGAGTGGGGCTATACGTCCGCCTTTGGTGTCTGTGGGGTATCTCTGGGTCTTTCCAGTCAATAAGCCCTTTTGCTTGATCTAGCTTCAATGGGTTTTTGCTTCTTGCCCTGAAACCAGTTGTAACCAAGGCAAAGTGTCACTGACACTAAGAGCTAATGCTTTTGTGACTTTAATTCACGGAAATGACCCCCAAAGTGATTTATTCATTAATTCAACAAGTATTTACCAAGGGCCTACTATGTACAGGCATCATGACAGGTAGATGCTAGGGATATAGTGTCAAACACACTAGAGACAGCTATTAATCTGTGGAGACGACAATCAAGTTGACTCTTGGAAAAGAATAGAGAGAAAGGAAGGAAACCAATTACCACAAGATGCTATTGCTAACGCCACATAATGAAGCTTCAGGAAGCTCAGCCTGCAGGCCATGGAGCTGTTGGCATGCGGAGGGGAGAAAACAGGGATATAGGAAAAATATTGGATGAGGGTCTTCAGAATCTGACTTTAGCTTTGCTTTGGTTATTTACTAACCATATGACTTTCCAACAAGTCAATAAACTTCTATGTGGTCCCATACCTCTAAAATGGCAGAAGGATATGTGTGTGCATGTGAGAGAGAGACAGAGACAGAGAGAGAGAGAGAGAGAGAGAGAGAGAGAGAGAGAGAAGAGTTAACCAGAAAGTACTAAGGTAAAAAAGTTTGTCCTATATAACCTTATACCCTGGTTACAAAAATGTCAAACAAAAGTACTCAGATTTGGAATGTTTGCTGAAGTACAGTAGCATCTTAGAAAGAACACAAGATCCGAAGTTAAACCATTGGTTCTCAATGAGGGGATGATTTTGCTCCCCAAGGGATATCAACAAGGTCTGGAGACATTTTGAGTTGTCACAACTGGGGTACATGTGCTACTAGCATCTAATGTGCAGAAGCCAGGGCTGTTGCTAAACACCTTAGAATGCACAGGACAGTCCATTACAACAAAGAATGATTTGGTCCAAAGTGTCAACAGTACCCAGGTTGAGAAACCCTGAGTTAGACAAACCCTGGTTCTGTCTTACCAGCTGCGTGAACTTTGACAGGCTACTTTGTCCATGGGCCTTATTTCATCTTCTATAAAATGTGAATCAATTAATACCCTCCGAACAGAGATTCCATGAGGGTTAAGTAAGATAATATATGTGAAGTGCTTTGCATAGAGGAGACAATCAATGCTACCAGTAGATATTATGAACTGAATGGGCCGCTCCTGCTGCAGATATTTCTCCAGAAATCTTCAGGTTGAGTTTTCAGAACAAGAACATTTCCACGGGGAACCCACAGCCTTAGCTGGTGCTCCTCCCAGGCTGGTGGGTCTTCCCATCTTCCCGCCTCTTATAGGCAGAAGGTGCTGCAGAACCACTTGGATTCAAAAGACCTTCCCACGGGTTCAAGGCATGGTAACATTCTCAGGAAACCTTGGCTTCAGGGCCCAGGGAGCCAGGCAACTCTCTTGTCTCTGGAGGGGGTGACACCAGGTGCTAGAGATCGGAACATGGTGAATAACGGAAACTTCACAAGTATATAATTATGTGGCATGTTGACTTCATTATGCTATCCAAGCAGATGATCAGAAAATTTCCATGTCCTTTCTCTGCTTCCTCGGTGGTCCTGCCTCCCAGACGTGTGTCAGGGAGTCAAGCCTCATACCTGTCAGCATTGCTAACCTCACATCCAGGCCCCGACACTTTGTGCAGTGTGCCAGGGGCATTTATGGTAGGGGGAAGATACAGCGTCTAAATGCATACATTCGTCTCTACCATAAACCTGGCTCACTTTCTTCCCCTGCCAACTGCACAGAAGCAGAGAAAACTAGCAATACAAATAATAGCAATAATGAGAACAATAAAAATAACAGTACTGCTGCAAGTGCAGGAAGCTGGCTAAAGGATGTCTCTCATTTGGCTTGGCACAGCCAGACTGGGATAGAGAGACAAAAGGTATTTACTCACAATATAACCCTTTTCAAGGTTGAACACTCTCAATTTTTAGTGTGCTTATAAAAATCACCATTAGAAGCTTGTTAAAAAAAATGTACATCCTTGGGCTGATTCTGATCAGGTGGGCAAAGCATGGGGCCTGTATATCTCTGCACACTTGGAGAGGTACCGCTCTGGTTCTCAAACTTTAATGTGCATCAGAACCACCTGCAGGGCACTGTATTCGTTTCCTGTGGCTGCCATAACAAATTACCACAAACTGGATAGTTTGAAACAACAGAAATTTATTCTCCCACATTTCTAGAGGCCAGAAGTCTGAAATCAAGGTGTGGGTAGACTTGGTTCCTTCTGGAGGCTCGGAGGGAGAATCTGTTCCATGCTTCTCTCCTACTTTCTAACAGCTGCCAGCCAGCCTGGCCGTTCCTTGGCCAGGAGCTGCATCTCCCAATCCATATTTTTCTCTTCTCATGCCTTCTTCCCTGAGTGTCCTTTTCCCTTTCCTTCTCTTATAAGGACGCCTGTCACTGGGTTTAGGGCTCATCCAAATCCAGGATAATCTCATTTCACAATTCTTACCTTAATAACATCTTCAAAGCCTTTTTTTTCCAAATAAAGTCACATTCACAAGTTCTGGGTGGACATATCTTCTCGCCACCATTCAACCACCCAACACAGATTGCTGGGCCCCGCTTCCAGCAGTTCTGACTCAACAGGTCAGGTGCAGCCTGAGAATCTGCAATTCTAACAAATGCCCAGGCAATGCTGATGCTGCCTGTCCAGGGACCGCACTCGGAGGACCACTGCCCACTGCCCCTGGCAAATACTGCACATCCAGGTGACTTCCTGTTCTGGTATTTAGCAAGTGCCAGATGTCGACGCTGAATAGAACTATGAAAATGGCAAAGACTTTTTGCCCCAACCTTTCCTCCTTGACCACCTAATAAGTTCCTGCCCTGACGCGTTAGTGACCCCAGTTAATCCTAGGGAAGCAGTAACTCCTGTTGTGCAAAGATGGGAGGGGTGTGTTCAGCTGAGCTAGACCTGGCTTTGTCTCCATTTTGCCACCATTTCATCCCTCTGAGCCTCAGTTTTCTCCTCTATAAAATGGGAATAAGCATCTCGACTGACCCAATCATAGTTCTTGGAAGGACTGAATGAAATAACACATGCAAGTGTGGAGCAACTGCTAGAACTGAAAATCACAGGGAGCCAGCAGTCCTGTTAAGTGCCCCAGATGGGATGTGTGATGGGCACACGACAGCAGGAAGGGCTCTGGCTATAACGTTGCCATGTGACAACTGAAAGGCAGCTTGTCCTGTGCCATAGTTTCATCTCCTGGCCCTGAAAAGCCCAGAACATCCCCCACCACCAAGCCACTGCCCTGCCGGCCATGTGTCCAGAACCCATGATGGCAATAATCGCACCAGATGTTTCCAAACTCCACTGTGTTTCTTGAGGACGTGCCTCATTAGCTTTGATCTGGCAGGCTTACCTGCGTTGGGTCCCTGGTTTATTTCCAGCCACTGCTTTTCAACATTGCTGAAGCAGCTTTGACACTTTGAGGACACTGGGGAGATGGCCCGGGCCAGCCAACTGCCCACTAGGAGACTGACAGGCACTGAAGCCTTCAGAAGGGATGGAGCTGGAATCAGGGACCCGCAATCATCTAATCTCCCAGCACTACAGAGAAGCAGGGTTCTCTCCTTAACATCCCTGCAATGTCAAAGCAGTAAGGAGCCCTTTAGGCAATTTGGGAGGAGGCTTCAGGAAGTCACAAAGGCCAGGGTTCAAATCGGGGCTGTATCACTAGCGAGCTGTGTGACCTCCAGAAATTCCTCAGCCTTCTGAGCCTCACCTACTGCATCTGTAAAATGGAGACAGAAAGAGGAATTGCCTCATAGGGTGCTGGAAGGATTCAATGAAATAACCCACGTTTAAGTGCCTATCAGAGTGCCTGCCCAGCGTATAGAAAGTGCTCAAAAGTACCTGCTAGCTGATTCTTATCCCGTACATGGGAAAAGCACAGGGGCAAAATCACAGGTTCACAAGACCTGACTGGCTGTCCCCATGACCCTTGACACTCTTTTTATTTTTTAATTTTTACAAAATAAACACAACATAAAATCTATCATCTTGACCATTTCGAAGCATACGGTTCTGTGGCATTAAGTGTATTCCCATTGTTGTAAAACCCTCACCACCACCCCTCGCCAGAACTCCTTGCCATTCTTGAAAGCTGAGTAAGCAGGTGGAACATGTCAGCTCCTGAGAACTTCAGAGCTCCACGAACAGGAAGGCTGATTACTTGAGAGAGAGGGAAGAACCAGGTCAAGGATGAGGGTGGGGCAGGCAGGAGGGACCCTGAAGAGCCATCTAATCCATCCTTGTAGTCCCACACCCTCCATCTCTGCTCTAGAGTCCTCAGGGGAGGTGACTGTGAAGACTTCTTAACGACAAGACACACCCGAGTTCCAGTCTCAGCTCTGCGCGTTCCAGCTGCATGACCGTAACCGTGTTATTTGTCATCTCTGAGCCTCCCTCTCTTGGTCTGTAAAATAGGGAGGAAAATAACACCAGCTGCATAGGTGTGCTAATGAGCTAAGGCGTAGAAGGAGCTTAGCAGATAGTGACCGACATACAGGTGTCAGCTATTATTATCATAGCGCCCCCAGCCCAGCCCCTCACCAAGCCTCCTGCCTTTTTGGAAATTTGTTAGTGTAGCCTCATTCTGCAACTCTGCATCCTCGTTAGGACAGGAATTCCTGCCCCCGCTGAGAAGCCCTGCGCGGCAGCACCACACAATCAGATTTCCTTCCTAGCCCGGAGAATGTCCCTCCCTGAAGGGTACTGAGGAAAAGGAACTGCCCCCAAAATCTGCAGGCCAACCCAGAGTCAGGCCCCAGCATGGCCAATCGCATGTGCTTGCCCTGCGGTGGTTGCCTAGGTAACCGCTACTCCTGTGCCAACACAGAGACTTGGTGCTGGGCGAGAGAAAGAGAGAGGGAGAGGGGGAGAGAGAGGAGGAGAGAGAGGGAGAGGGAGAGGGAGAGAAAGGGAGAAACAGATGCACAGAGAGACAGGGACAGAGAGTCAGGGGACAGTGCAATGCAGCAGGGACATGGGGAGAAGAAACAGAAATGGAGAAGGATGGGAGGAGGGAGAGAGAGAGGGAGGAGTCCCATCTCTTCTGCTGCTGTTTACACACACGTGTGCACACACATATACTTTAAAGGGTTGATTTTTTTTAAAGGAAAAATGGCTAAAACTACAATATACAAAATGGAAGCCCCCAGATAGTGGACTCTGTCAGTGACACCCTCTCTCTTAGTCCACTTGGGCTGCTATAACAAAATACCATAGACTGGGTGGCTATAAACAGCAGAAATATATTTCTCACAGTTCTGGAGGCTGGAAAGACCAAGAATCAGATGCCAGCAGATTCGGTGTCTGGTGAGGTGTCCTCCTAGACGGCCACCTTCTCACTGTAAGCTCACATGGTGGAGGGAGTAAGGGAGCCTTCTGGGGCCTCTTGTATAAGGACACACATCCTATTCATGAGGGCAGAGCCAAAGGTCCCACCTCCTGATAATTTCACATTGAGGATTATGTTTCAAGATATGAATTTGGGGGGGAACACAACTATAGCACCCATACCATAGCACCCTCACTGGTGTGGGTACACACACATCAACACACATACATACACTACATACATTTACATTTACATACACATACACACATTGCACATACACACATATACACACATATACACTTACACACGTGCACTGACATGTGCACATCCCTACACACACACACACACACACACACCCCTAGAACACTTTTGCTGCCACAGGTCACAGGGGAAGCTGGGCTTCTTCACGGCCCAGCCACAGTTTTTGTTGGGATTCGGGAAGCCTGTCAAAGCCATACCTTAAAATCAAACTGATTTATGGAGCTATTGGTATGGGATGGAAGAAAAGCCTGGAAAGACAGCCAGCTAAAAGCATTCCCCATCTAAAAGCAAGGCCACTCCTAAACTAGCCTCACTGGGTGCAAAGTTGGGTACTTTAAGGGAAATATCCCTAGGGTCCCTTAATGATAGGTAGATAAGGAGCATGCGAACAGGTGTACAGGTGTCTGTGAGTGTTCACACACTCTTGTATGAACCCTTTTATTTTCAGGTCCACAAAACAACAGAGAGGTAGTGAAGAGGGCCACTACTTATATAGCATTTCCTTTGTACCAGGCACCATTTTACATGCATTGTCTCATTTTATCCACACAACAATGTCTGCTGTTGGCCCATTTTTATGGATGGAGAAGCTGAGGCCTGGAGAGGTAAAGAGGGCTGTCTGATAGCCCACATCATGGATGGGGAAACCGAAGCATGGGAAGGTGAAGAGCATTCTCCAAGGGCCCCCAACTCTTAGTCGTGGACCCACGATTCCAGCCCAGGGAGCCTGATCTCAGAGCGTATGTGTTGAACCACTCAGCTATTTGGCCCTTCCAGAATTATGTCTGCATCCCAGCCAGCTGGAAACCGACTGCGTGTTAGAGAAGGCAGACATTTAGAGAGACAAAACCACATGGCAGGGTGAGTGTCAATGCCAGTGTCCGGGGGTTTGAGGAAGTGACATCTCAAGCGAGAGCTGAAGGTTGAGGAGGAGTCAGTGGGAGGACAGGAGAGGGGTGAAGGCAGGAGCGTGGGGGCTGCAGAGCAGAATACAAATGGTGAGAAGGCCTCTCGCAAAGCCCGGTTGGAGTTAGGCTGTGGCAGGAGCAGCAGGTGCAGCTGGAATTGGAATGCAGGCCAAGGTGAGTTAAGGCAGGGCCTGAGCTGGAACACTGAGCTTAGACTCACCCTGAGGACAATATGAAGCCATTGAAGTTTTTTTTTTTTAGGGGAGGGATTACATGATCAGATTTGCCTCTTAGAAAGAACACATTGGCCTTGGCCAAGAGAACAGATTGAAGGAGGCAAGTCCAGCTGGAGAGACACAGAATCTCATCTGATTCTCACCAGAATGGCAGATGAGGAAACCAAGGCACAGAGAAGAGCGGCCACTTGCCCAACATCACTCAACTGGAACATCGTGGAGACAGAGCCAGATTCGAACTTGAGTTCATCCAGTGCCAGAGCCCAGCCCTTCAGCACCTGCCCAAGCCCCTGCCCATCTGCATGTTACTTATAGGCTCATCAACCTCTTGGCCAGCAAGATCTGTAAGAGATTCCACTGTGGCCACTTCTCCTGCATTAGGACCAGATCCCACATCTAGCACTGGAAAAAAATTAAAAGTGTAAGCTAAGCTGAGCACACGCTCTGTCTCTTCTGGGTTTTATCCACTTCAAAAGCTTAATTCTCCATATGGCTTCACTACCTGTGTCCCTAGAAGCTTCTCGGGCACCAGCTCCCACAGTTTTTCCTATCTGAACATCCATCCTAAGACCCAAAGCATATAAAGCTCTGGGGGACCTTGATGATGCTCCAGCCTAATGCAGAAGAGATATTCCCCCAGATTCCGTGTCCAGACTGTGACCTAAAAGCAGACATTTAGAACAAGCTGCTTAGAGTCTCACTGCATGGGGACCAGATTCCAGTACAATAATGCCACTTATTTGCTAAGGGACCTTTAACAAGTCTGGGGAACAAAACATATATCTGAAAAATGTAACTGACAATGGAGACCCTGTTTTTGGCTCGCTGGACTGACAATTGTTACAGAAACAGCACATATTTATTGCCCATCTACTATGTGCTAGGCACGGTGCCAGGTGCTTTACATTCATTCATTACTCCTTTAATTCTCAAAACATCCCTATGAGGAAGGTATGGTTAATATTCCCATTTTACAGGTAAAGGGTGTGAGGCTCATAGAAGTTAAATGACGTGTGCACATTAACCAAATTATTAATCAATTCATCCAATACATGAATTGAGTGCCTGCCATGTAACAGGTCTTCTTCAAATGCTAGAGTTACTCCATTGCACACCAACAACAAAAAAAAATGGTTCTCACAGAATTTATATTCTAGAGAGAAAAGACAGAAAATAAATAAACATATAAAATATAAATAAACATGATGACAACAATAAGTGTTATGAAGGAAAAAGGAAAGATGATATTGTATCAGTCAGGATGTGTTAGGTTATGCTGCAGTAACAAACAACCCCCAAGTCTCAGTGGCTGGTGCATTTCTTGTTCACACTACATATCAAGTGCAGATAAGCAAAGGGCTATGCTCACTGTAGTTACTCAGGGACCCAGGCTGATAGAGGCTCCATCTCCATGCATGTTCCATGTCAGTGTTACCACCACGGCAAGGGGAAGAGGACACAGAAAATCACACACTGGCTCTGAAAGTTTTCACTGAGAATGACACATGTCATTTCTGTTCACATTCCATTGGCCAAAGAAAGTCACATGGCCACTCCTTACTTTAAAGTGGGGGTGGGGGGAAGAGCCATCCTACCCTGTCCCTGGAGGGTGGAGAAACAGAGTATCGTGCACAGCCCTCATGTCTCCCTCAGTGCGGGATGGAGAGGAATTGAGGGGGTTTCTTTGAGCAGTGAGGTCAGGGAAGGCCCTTTTGACAGTGAATTGAAGGACTTGGGTTTGGACTATGGTCTTTCACAAGCCCACATCGTCTACTTGGCCATGCTACTAGGATGAATTATCAATGACCCCAGCACAAAAGATAGTTCATGCACTGCAGGTACACAAGACTAAGCCTTGAAAATTGAGCTGTGGAAGTCAGTCCTTTGTCAAGGTCTAGTTCAGAGTGATGAAAGACCTGCAAAGTCATTCTGACAAGCAGAGATGCTAGGAGCACCAGACAACAGTCTCTGCTTCAGCCTTTCTTAGAAAGTTCAAGGGACTTACACCTTGGTTCAGAAACTTTCATTTTCCTCTCTCTATTCTTTTCTACAGAAGAGACACCTGGTAGAAAATGTGGCAAAACTTCGAACTCTTCCTTAGCAACAGAATTTTTAGATTAGGCAAAGAACATTAAAGGTAGAGAAAACATCTCACCCAAGAGCTAGAAACATGGGGAGAAGCCCACCTGATCATGCCTGAAGTTATCATTTTTGACATCCAGGGGCTAACCAAATGTGTCCTCTCCATGTGACCAGAGGTAGTTTCAGCTGGTTGTGCCCTTGACGCGGCTTTGACCTTGAGTTCTGTCTTCATCTCTATAAATGGTTCACTGCTCTGTTGCTTATGCGTCCATGTAGTCCTGACCCTAATGCTGAGCTGGTGTCCAAACTGGGGTGCAACTCACATTGGGGTGAGGGGATGGGTTTGAAAGAAAAAGAGAGAGAGAGAGAGAGAAGATCAGTGATAAAGTGAGGTCATAGGGGACAAGAAGAAGGTCAAAGTGTAAAAGTGAGAACCAAGTATAACTGGCACCCCTGTTAGACAAGGACTGTGGTCTGGGAAACCCAGGGGAGATAAAAGCAAGATATCTCAAGCTAAGGTCAGGCTGACCACATTAAGCCAAGTGGCTACTCCTCACCACCCTCCTGAGAGGAAAGGACTCTTATCCCATGTCACAGATGAAGGCACAAAGCTCAAAGGAGAGATAGGTTTGTGGTCCATCAGGTCTCAGCCCAAATGTTACCCCTCAGTGGGGCTGCTGCTCATCTAAGTACCCTCTTTCCCCATCACCCTCTCCCCTGGCTCAGTTTGGTTTAGGTACCGCTGTATTCAGACTTGTCTTGCACATTTATTGGTTCTCTCGTGTCTTGCTCACCTCCACAATGAGAAGAGAAGCTCCCTAACCGTGGGGACCTGTCTCTGTTCATCTGCTGCTGTATCCCCAGCATCTACAGAAGCACCTAGTGCATAGTGGGTGCTCATAAGTATTTGTTGACAGGATAAATGAATGACTGTGACCTGGCACTACACCTCTGTGACTCTTGGCTCTCAGCAGCAAAAGTTGAGTCAAAAGTCAAAATATGCTCGGGAAGCTGAGGCAGGAGGATGGTTTGAGCCCAGGAATTCAAGCCTGGGCAACACAATGACACCACCATCTCTTAAAAAAAAAAGTCAAAACACAGGAAATAAGAGGTGGAAGCAATGACATGGCTCCAAACAGAGAGGCAACAGGAGAGCCACAAACCCTGAGAGCCAACACAAAGCCCGCCTCCACCGGGAAGCTTCAAAAGTACTTCCTGGGAAGAGCAGAGCCAAGGGCTAGGGTGGGGCCGGGCAGATCGTCAGAATGGATTAGGGCTACCAAAAGACCAGGATCTGGTGAAAGCCCTGTTTTTTCATAGTGCAAGAAAGCTCAGGATATTCCCCACATCTAAGTCTCATGGTTGGCACATCCCCACGTGCTTCTGCGTGACAGTCCAATTGTCTGCCTCTCTGTTATAGCCTTTACAGCATATGCACCCTTCGTTCGATGCCATCACTGGTCCTTGCTGCAAAGTGGTGAAGTGTAAATAAAAATGCACAGTAAATACAAATAACCTGCTTTCCTGATGTGAAGAAAGAAGAGTATGCTGAAGGGCCCAGCACTTAGATAGATATTCTACTTAATTATCTCACTGATGCCCCACAAGAACACACAGAGGTAGAAGTTAATGTTGTCCCCACTTTACAGATAAGGAAACTGAGGTTCAAGGATGGCTAACATGCTTTGAGCACTTTGTCAATGCCAGGCACTAGCCTAAGTGTGTGACACGGATTTTTTTTTTCCATTTAAGGTTACTACCAACTTTGAGATACGCGCTTTTATTAAACCTATTTTACAGATAAGGAAGCTGAGACAGGGTCACTCAGCTAGTAAATAGCGGGTCTGAAAGCACGCCTAGGCAAGTGTGTCTGGCCCCTGATACTGTGGTCTCTCCATCAGGAGACAGGACCAGGGTGAGGCTGGTGAGCCACTCTCCTTAGGTGTATAACATAAGGGGGTACCAAGAAACTCAGGCATCAAGGTAAGTAGTATTTTAATCAAATTGTTTTAAAAATCAAAATAATTCAAAAAATCCATGTTGAATAAAGTATCAAAATTTTACATAAACACAGAATTAGTAACGGTACTATGCCAACTAAAATTAGAGCCTGGGGGGGCAAAAGGAAAAATCAGCAATACTCTCTCCACGCTTCTCCAGGAAATTCCTCTGAGTAGCCTGGTCTCAGGGCTCATAAGTGCTGTGATAATTCATGCCCTCAAACAATCAAAACCCCAGTACTTTTTGCAGCACTTTAGCAAATATTCTGCAACTTAAGCCTCAGCAAAACCTATTGAAGTACTCAAGACCCAAAATAGGATCCCTGTTTCTCAGCTGTGGCAGCTACACAGAGAGGTTAAGCCATCTTCTCTAGGTCACACAGCAGGTTTTACTCCATAGAACCTGCAGGTACAAAGCAAACCATCATCTTTGCCCATGAGATTTATCTGAACACCTCTGCTATCTTCCCAGTCTGCGTGGAGTTCGTAGATCACGATAGCTAGGGTTACCAGAATTGGCAAATAAAAATACAGGACTCCCAGTTAAATTTGAATTCCAGATAAACAATGGACTTTTTTTTAATATAAGTCCCATGCAATATTTGGGACATACTTAGACTAAAATGTTATCTGTTATTTATCTGAAAGTCAATTTAGCTGGGCATCCTGTATGTTATTCGGCAACGCTCGCTGCAACAGACCTAGGATAATAAAAATAATCGCAGAGCTAGCACTTAACTGGGCACTTCCCTTCCCTGCTCCCTGCCTCTCTCGAGTCTAGCCCCGCTGGCCTTCTCTCCTTTCCTTAGGCACATCAAGCTCTTTCCCATGGTTCTGCTGACATCTAACAAGTCTTAAACCTTGCGCAGGTTCTTCTGCCTACTTGGAATGCCCCTCCCCCCACGATTCAAGGGCTCAATCTTTTTTATCCTTTGAGTCTTGGCTTAAATGCTACCCTATAACTTATTCCCTATTTCTTTCATTCTCTCAGCCTTTTGTTTATTTCTTTTACAGCAGAAATCACAACTTGCTATGATTTTATTATAGGGCTGGTTACTTGGGTTGGGACTGCCTTTCTGTAATGGCTTGTAAGTTCCAGAGGACAGGAGCTGTGCCATCTATACCCCAGCACCGAGCCACAGTGCCCTGCACATACCAAGCCCCAGTAAATGTGCTGAGTCCATGGGCACCCGTAGTCCAGCAGCATCTTGCCTGTCTCTAAAGCATTGCCTTTTATCCGAGTTCTCTTTAACCCAGACAATACACAAACCTTCCAAGTTCAAAGGTTTTGCTGATATCTAACAGTCGTAGACCTTCAAACTCACCACCTCAGATTGCTTCCCTTAACAACAATAACAACCCCCCCAAAAAAAGTATTATGTAACTCTAGATGGGGGAATAGTCATCAAAAATATTTCCTTGCCTAACATCATCCTGTTATTATTTTGACATCTGTGTAGGCTGCAGAATGATTCTTTTAACGCTGTGTGTGAGGCATATTTATATCTCTGGCTGTAGCACAGAGCATATGCAAAGGCTTCAGAAGCCTATTCTAGTAGGTCTTGCTTGTAGCTGTATCAGGCCCCGTGCGGAGGGCTGAAAAAGCATGCCTGTGTTTACTATGTATAACAAGGATTAGCTTCCAAGCGGCAGGGTGATAACTGAGCCCTGCCTTTCCTCCATGCCAGCTCCTTTGGTCCCGCTGGAGATAGAAACATTGGGACCAAAAGGCCTTGCTATGGCCCAGCACTGTGCTAGGCTGTTTCTGGGCACTGTTTCATCCAGTCTTCACCATCACCCTCTACGATCAGTTCCAATCTCCCTACTTCTCAGAGAAGGAAACTGAGGCCCAGAGAGAGGTGAAGGAACCTTCCTCGTGTCCTCCAGTTGAAAAGACACAGAGTAAAGGATCTCATTTCTACCTGCTCCTTCCAAAGCCAAGTATGCACTCTAGAGACAGTTTGCTCAATGTTACCTTCCTCACCAGGAGCTTCTGTCAAGGAAGGAGAGGAAACAAAATCAAAACGGTTTTCACAGGGATGGTGTCTGTCCTGCCTAAATAATGTGGCCACAGTAGGGCACAGCGAGACAGTGGAAGGCACTGGAACCTTGGAGTCGGGCCCATCCGGGGTTTGGTGGGACCACCTGCACTTAACTGTCATGTGACCCCTGGTAAAGGTCATGACCTTCCTGAATCCTTGTTACCTCACTGTAAAATGGGGATGATAATAGGAATTACTGCCTGTATTGGCTTGCTAGGGCGCTGTAACCAAGGACCACACTCTGGGTGGCTTAAACAACAGAAATGCATCGACTCACAGTCTAACATCGCGGTGTCATCAGGGTTGGCCTGTCTCCTTGGCTTGTCGATGGCTGCTTTCTCTCTGTGTCTCTTCACATCCTCTTTTGTTTGGCTAAATTTCTCCCTTTTTAAGAACACTGGATTGGGGCCCACCCTAATTACCTCACTTTAACTTGACCTATGTCTGTAAAGACCCTGTCTCCAAATAATACCACATTCTGGGGTGCTGGGGGCTAAGGCTTCAACGTACGAATTTGGTGGAGGGGACACAATTCAACCCATCACATGACCCCTAAGAATGTTTTGTTGATTAATACAAAAAATACATGTGGAGATACCTTCCCAGACATCCACACAGCCATCAAATGCCTTGGCCAAATGGTCTAGGAACATGCATTTCCCCTTGGTGGGCTGCTCGATTAGTTGGCACTGGCACTACATGTACCGGTGCTGCCTGGATCCCCAGCTGCAGGAGACACCTCCTCCTGACACACACCCTGGCCAACGACATGGAGCCAGCATGGTGTACAGCATCCCTGAGCACGTGCGAAAGCTTTCAACCACCTATACCTACGAGATTATACTTGCAGCTATTTCGGGCTTGGAGTGAAAGCCTGGAAGAGAATTATTGAGACTCTGTCACTTTATTCCCAAACCTGCCACTTCCCAGCATCACAGCTTCCCCCCCCAGGCCTCCCTTTGGTCATCTATAAAATGGGGACAATAATGAACACTTATTATGGGCGTTGTAAGAGTAAATGAAGGAAGGAAGGTAAAATGCCTCACAGCTCAGGGTTGGGCATAGCAAGTGCTTGTCGACGTGAGCTCCCCTTGCTGTAACCACGAGGAAGTCCCTAAGCAATAAGAGCCCTGTGTCCCAAATGTGGCCAATGTTAAGAATCACTCCTTCCCCAAAGAGGCAAATTCAGTAACTTTAGGACCAGGCCCGGGAACTTGAATTTTTAACAAGCCGTCAGGTCTTGTTATGATCAGGCAACAAGCAAGTCGTTATTCACCCAATCACTGAGAAAGCTGTTTTTTTTAAATAAAATTCATGTGCCTGGGCACTGTCCCACCCCCAGCCCCATTGTATCAGATACTCTAGGGGGAAAGATCTTCACGTTTATATGTGGAAACAGCTCCCCCGACGTTTTTGAGGTGCACTCTTGCTTAAGAATCACTAATTTAGAGCAGCAGTTCTCAAACTGTGTAATGTATCAGATCTCCTTGGGAATATATTTCAAATACAGACTCCTGGGCTCTTACTTCCCAAAATCTGATTCACTGGGTCTGTGGTGAATCACAGACCTGCTATGCCCAAGAATCTGAATTTTAATAAACCTCCCTGGTAATTAGGATACAGTAAATTGGGACTCTTTACCTTGAAAACATTCCCTCCTAAACTTATTGGATCCCAAGAATGAACAGGGTACTTGCCTTCCATAAGTGAGAGTCTCACCCCATGCAGAGTTGTCTTGTGGAAGGTGAGGCTAGCTCAAGTCCATGAACGTTCCATTGTTTGGCTCCCTGGGGGGGGCTGCCACGGCTGGAGGGATGGCCCTCTGAGCCCTAGAGGAAGCCCATAGGCCCCTAGCTGTGTGTGCTAGCCTCATCGCTAATGTCCCCCAGATCCTGTCTTCAACCTCAACTTACAAACCTGCCAGACTCACCATCTACCCAAGCCTCCTTGTGTCTACTTTCTCTCACTTCTTCCTGATAATACTGGGGTGTTAACCAGTCCAGAAAAGGAATGCTTTGTTGAGTGAATTCAAGTGCCTCTTCCCCACCCTAATAAGCCAATGCCTACGTGGCACTCACTGACTGCTGTGTTTGGCAGGCTTCTAAGCACTCTGTGTATATTGATTCACTGAACCCTCACCACAACACTATGAGGCAGAAGGCATGTTTTGAAAGAAACTGAGGCACAGAGAGATGAGATCTCCTAAGGAGCAGACCCTAGATTTGAACTCAGGCAATCTGGTCCCAGAGCATGCTATTTATTACCCATTAAATTCTGCCATCCCATAGCCGATGTTGATCTAGTCTTCTCTTCATTGTATATGTCCCTCCCCTACCTAATGGTGGTCTACATGTCTGACCTTGATGTCTGTAGGTGATCCCAACATGATGAATGAACACAGATGCTATTGTCCTGGAGAAGTGGATTTCAGGAGTGGAACTTTCTTTCTTTGCCTTCAGGAAGTGACTGGACTCTTCCTTAGACAAAGCTTAATTTGCCCCCACACTGTAAAATTCTACCAATGCCTCTTTGATCAAAGTGTACATCCCCAGCACACTTCTGTCGATTAGTGCTGCATAATGCATGCATGCTTTCTCTGCTTTTCTGCTGCCCTGGCATAAAGAATTCAGAGTTGAACCATTTAAGCATATGACCCCTCTATCCCATACATTCATTAAGCCAACATTCCCTGAGCACCTGCTATGTATCAGGCCCTGAAATGTGCCCTGGGGAGTCCATGCTGAATATCTGCCCTCTTAGAACTCACAGTCTATTGAGAGGGACATATCTGCCACCCCATATGCACATCTGTGTCCCACGCATCATGAAAACCACATGTTGTGGCATCAGCAATAGTCTGTGGGTCTAGTTGGCAACTTCCCTGTGGGCTTCACTTAGCAAGGGCTCGTTAGCTGTTACCAAGGAAAGTTGGTAGTTCATTCAGCCACTCTCAGCAAAGCACAAGAATTTTTTTTAAAAAAACATCTTGGCTGAGTAACGAGTAACAGAACATCAACTTTGCTGCATTCTCGGTAATTCCAGGGACTTCTCTGTTGCCCTAGAATGCATTCCAGTGTTTCTCTGGGTGGCACACAGCCTCCAGAGTGCTATGAGGGAAGCGGGGTGAGTGGGCATGGAGGGAGAATTTAGAATTCTGCTCAGCCTTTTAAACCAGAATGAGATGCTGGCTCATTCTTCAGTGGGTCTGACAAAGTTGCACTATAGTTCTCTTGAAGCTGAAATTCACACTGTGAGAGCCAAGAGACTTGCCCATGATCATCACCAAGACAGTAAGGAAACAGAGGCCTTGGGGTACAGGAGAGAGCAGGAGCCATTCATTCATCCCCCAAATATTTAGGTGGAATCTGCTATGTATGAATTCTTGCACTAGAACCGAGAGACAGTGAGGAGCAAAAATCAACATAATCATCGCTCCCACTGAGTTTAAATGGAACAAAACAGCATAGCAATTAAGAGCACAGACTCCAGAACAAAGACACCTGAATTCTAATTCCAGCTCTTTTTACCTGAAGCATGCTCTTTGGTAAATCACTTATCTTCTCTGTGACTCAGTTACCCCATCTGTAAAATGGGCATAATCATAGTACCTACCTCCTGAGGTTTTTGTGTGGATTATATAAACTAATACAACTGAAGTTCTTAGAACAGAAGAAATTCTCAACGTGTGAGCTATTATTATATGATAATGGCCAAATCAGGGGGAGGCCTATTAATTTAGCAATGATATATATAAATGCAAATTTGGGACATTCTGAGAATGTAGGACAAAGGGATTTGATTTGGAAACATCAATGAAGGTTTCTCTAAGGAAGAGCCATATAAGTAGAAATTTGAAAGACAAGTAAAAACTAACTAGGGTTAGACTAGAAAGATGAGCGAACCAGTGGGAATAGCATATGCAAAGGCCCTGTGGCAGGAGGGAGCATGGAAAATTCCAAGCACTGAAATGAGGTCAGTGTGACTGGATGGCAGAGCATGAGATGGACATAGCTCAAGAGGAAGCTGGAGGTGCAGACAGAGGCCAGAGAAAGGCAGCCCATGTTCAAGGTTTCTCTCCATTCCAAGCATCTGCCTCAAGGCAAGTCTAAACCTGCTCCATACCAAGCAATTCATTATTTGCCTTTTTATCAACCATCTCCAGAGGAGTTTCACAAACCCCCTTAGCAAAATCTTACTGTTGCCCTGAAAATAAGTCATATTTGTCAGCTATTTTTAAAAGGAGGTTATGACGGAAAGTTAAAGACATTCTCCTTGATTCACCAATAAGAATTTCCATGGCTGTGCGTGTAGTCAAATGACTTACAAGGCTCCTTGGTTCCCAGAAATATCGGGGAGTTTAAAATAGAACAGCCATCATTTGCTGCTCAGGAAATCTCAATGCCACACAAAAATGTGGAAGGGAAAGGAAGAGAGTAATATTCACTGAGGGCCAACAGCGCACCAGCTGCTGAACGGACAGTGGGCTCTGCACAGGCTGTTCTTATTTCATCCTCACACCCACCTCATAAGGCAAAGATAATCATTATCCCCATTGCTATAGAGGATAAAACTGAGACTCTTAGGGTGGTTTGTTTAAGGCCAGTGTTTGAACCAAGTGCCAGGCACGGTTTTATGTGTGGGAAACACACAGCTATGGCTTCTCTTCTCATGGAAGTTACAGTCTAATAGGGAAGACTTAACAAATAAGCAAATTGATATGTAAACAAAATAATGTCAGGGACTTATATGGGCTTTAAAGAAAATAAAGTAGGCAACATGAAAGAGAGTGGCTGGAAGTGAAGAGGCGAGACTTTTCTGGCTGGGATCGTCTTGGACCTGAGACCTGGACCGGGAAGCCACATCCAACATCTGGAGGCAGCACATTCCAGGCAGAATGAAAAGCAAGTGGAAATGTGCAGTCACTCGGGCAGGAATGAGCTTGGTGCATTTAAGCGGCATGAAGAAAGATCAGGGTGATCTGAGCACAGGGACGGGGAACGAGGCAAGGTGAAGTCAGGCAGAGAAGTGATGGGGGGAAGTCCAGATTTTAATCCAGGTGGATGGGGAAACTCTGGGTGAGTGCCATAATGGAAGGATATAATCTGATTTACATTTTTAAAGTGAACAGTCGGACTTCTGTATAGAGAATGGATTGTAAGGGGTTATACTGGCAGAAGGGAAACCTCTTAGAGGCTCTGGCTAGAGCCCAGGTGATTTAGAAACTTCCCCCCCCCCTTTCTGAATATACTTCTGGGCTGTGGAAATGAAATAGTTTTTCTGTAATAACCCTTGGTGAACATGTTACCTGAACAGTTTGATTCTAAAGATGATTAAAGATTATGTATGAGGGAGCAAACAAACAAGGCCATGGAGCCCTTTCTTTGGACATTGTCTTGTGAGAACTCAAGAACAATTGAGTCTTGAACCCAGTCTCGGGCCATGCTGGAGGTAACCAAGATGAAAAGACATGATCAGATGTCAACTACACTGTGGAGGGAGACACCCGCACTTGGTGAAGGATCACATGCAGGGCGTAGAGAGCGAAAGAGATTCTAAAAAGATCTCTTGGTTTCTAATAGTTGTGTCAACCTCAGTATCTCAAATTCTCTGAGCCTCAGTTTCCCCAGCCAAAAAGGGGAATAACCCACACCCACATTAAGTGTTTCTGGGAGGTACAAATACCTGCCTAGCACAGGGCACAGCCAAGGAAGCATTTAAAAAACAATCTATTTTTTTTCCATGAGTATGTTTGAGGTTTGGCTGCCACTGGGAAAGAACAACATATGGTTAAAGACATTTAACTTAATCCAGGAAAACAGAAACGACTCCCCAGCAACTTGGAGCCATATGGATTTCTCGGTTCAGTGAACTCATATGAATAGAGTCTTACAAAGTGTCTGCCAGTCAGTTGTATTTTTGCCATAGACTGGGTTCAAGACTCAATTGTTCTTGAGTTCTCACAAGACAATGTCCAAAGAAAGGGCTCCATGGCCTTGTTTGTTTGCTCCCTCATACATAATCTTTAATCATCTTTAGAATCAAACTGTTCAGGTAACATGTTCACCAAGAGTTATTACAGAAAAACTATTTCATTTCCACAGCCCAGAAGTATATTCAGAAAGGGGGGGGGGAGTTTCTAAATCACTAACGGAAGCAAAAAGCTCTTCAGAGTATGGATTTTAACTTGTAGTCTGACACCATGTTACTTGTTTCTCTTTTCCTTTTCTTAGATTATTATTATGTTTTAATGACCAGGGCTTTCTACCCTCTATGGGTAAGGTAGATTTATTTGGTCCTCCTTGGGAGTTTTAAGGCTTGCAATGAGAAGTATTAAAATTTTTTAAATGTTTTAAAAACACAAAAAACTGTAAGGGGGAATGATTGAGGGCAAATTGGGCTCTGATTCAAAGTAGTCATAGTCTTTTTCCTCTAGAAATATGGGCTGGCTGCCAACATTCACTTTTGTTTGCTTACCAGTTTGTTTAAACTATCTTGCCCTAGGATAACAGTTGCTCATGCTACTAAACTCCCATGAACTAAAAAAATAAAAATAAAAAATAAAAGCAGGTAGATGAGAAGGTAGGTAGTTACAGTGGTCCTATTTTCTGAACCCCAAATTGAAGCAGGCAGGCCACCCAGCAGTAGTCAATATGCATTCAGTACGTCCTCTGTGTGAAGCATTGTACAAAGTAACCACCTCACGGAATCCTCATAACCACCCTCTGAGATAGGAATTATTATTAACCTCATTGTTCAGATGACAAAACTGAGGCCCAAAGTCACACAGCTATTGGTAAAAACAGAATTCCAAAGCGCACTGTTATACTGATCCTACCCATAGGGCTTTACCCGTGGGAACGACATTGCTGAATATTTAAAATCGGGATTTTCATTGTGGATCCTTCTTGATGACTCTTTAGGAAACAGGATGTCACATACAAACAGCATGAGCATGGAAGCAGAAAGACTGAGTTCTAATCTGTTACTGGCATGTTGAGGGACTAAGGAGAGACAGGTGACTTCTCCATGCCCTGGTCTCCCCATTTAGATTCCAAGACAACAGTTACCACATTTTTATTACAATTGTAATATATATTTACTATAAAAAATTATAAAACTATAGACAAGTTAAAAAAAAGAAAAAATTAAATTTATCCATATTTCTATCCAGAAGTTAATTTATATTAACTAATATTCTGTTAAATATCAATATGTCTGTATCTATATCTCTATTAACATCACTAGTAGGACCATATTATTCACATGATTTTCTAAACATGCTCTTTAAAAACTTAGCAATACATCATAGACATCTCTCCATACCAATAGTTATTCTGTTCATCATGATGTGGTGTCATAGTATTTCCTTTATGTGACATCCTCTTTGTTGGGAATTTAGTTTGACACCTGCAAGATGAATTCTTTAGCATAAATTCCTAGAACTTGTTTCTCCTTTTGAAAAGATGTATAACCTCTATCCTTGAAGACTTACAAAGACAAGTATAGGGTCAAATAGAAAACAAACATCAGAGGAAAAATGCCAGGAGTGGTGTTCCAGGTACGGTACCAAGCCACAGAGAGGGGGGATCTGACCCCCATGTCATCCCCTCCCCAATTTGAGCATTTCATAAGGTAAGAATCCTCTGGCAGCATAAGCTGAAGTGAGGCCAGGAGGCTGAAGCCAAGACATTTTGACTTCACTGCCCTAGGAGAAAAAGCAGCAGGAAGGAAAAAGAACTCACTATTCTTCTGCAATTTTTTGTTTGTCTAATTTTCCCCACTTGACAGGGAAGATTTAAGCTATGGATAGAGAAAAAACTTCACGCTGTCAAGAACAGTTCTTGTTTTAGTCGCAACACATGCAGCTAGGCCCACTGTCCTGTGCTCCCTCACCACTACCAGCTATTCAGTGGGGGACACAGCAGTGAGGACACATTTTCCTCTCCAGAGTGTAAGCAGTGCAGCTAAACTAGGTCATTTCTTGATGAATCCTCATTTCAAACCTGGAGTGAAAGAAGCAAGGAAGTGGTCACCTACTGAGAGCGTGGGGCTGGGAAACAATTGATAAACAATCATCAAGTGAATCCCAGATCATCTGGTCAACCTCGACCTGATTATTTTACAGATGGGGAAAGTGAGCCTTAGAGATGTTCCTCAACCTGCCAGAAATAATGCAGTTGCTCAGGAACAGTGCCGATCCAGAGCCCAGGTATGCTAACTTCTAACCCAGAGCAGTTACTCACATTTCTTGTTTCCTCTAAGCCATGAAACAACTTCCACAAATCCTAGACACGTACCTGCCAAAATAGCAAGAGTAAGCCTGAAAATCAACACACACACCCCCACCCCTCTACACACACACACACACTCCCAACCAAAACTTAGAATGGCAGCTCAAGTCTTCAGATTTGCCAATAATTCCTGGCTAGTGCCTGTTGAGCCTGGAACAAGAAGTGGATTTTTTAAAATTACTCTTCCCTGAGGAGAGTCCAGCACCTCCCACAGTGGACCAGAAATGTTTGTTGAATGACTAAAGGGTTTAATGAGTTGAATGACAGATTCAATCAATAAATAATAGAAGAAATAAAATATAAAAATGGATGTGTGAATGCATTTAATTGAATAATTAATTCACATCTGAATGGTCTATTCAATAAAACCCATACATATTTGAGCAATTAGATCTCATGACCTCTACCCACTATGGAGTTCTCTTGAAGTGCAAAGCTTAGAGGCTTAGAACAGAATGTCCTTTCTAAGTTCCTTCACCTATAAAGTACTTTTTAAAAATGCTATAAGTTCATAAGCCATTTCAATGGCTCAAAAGGCTCACTAGAAATTGCACACTCAAGAGATGCCTAGGTTTGCTTTGGGTTTTTGGCCCCCATGTCATGCTGGTCAGAAATTCTGATGATCCTATCTGATTTTGAGTAATACAAAATGGAAAATCAGACAAATTACTTGTTACCTCTTCATTATACTTTGTTTGAGATACGCCATTTATCAAAACAACAGAGTGCATGGGAAAACAAATAAGAAGTTATATGCTGTGCAGATGTTGAAGACATGCTACCTCAAAGCTGAGCCCTCTGAATTCATCCCAAGAAAATCCTGGTATGGAAGGTTGTCTCCTGGGATGATATCCTTCAGAGAGGCTCAGAAGACTCAATGGTAAGCTTAGTTAACCACAAGGCAGAAGTGCTGTACCTGAAATTAACAATGAGCTTTGGAGTCTGCTGGGCAGGGTTTCACATGGTATCAACCTGTGCATATTTCTTAGCTTCTCTGAGTTTCGATGTCCCTCTGCGGGAAGGGACACTAATAATTTCCACCTACAGGGAGGTGGTGATGATCCCATGAGACGGTGCATTTTAAGCACTCAGCATAAAGTCTGGGACATAGTAAGTGCTCAGTAAACTTTAGTGATTTTATTATTACATATTATTAGCAGTATTAAGCCCACAGGGTTGTGTGCACCTCAAGTGAGATAAAAGATGTAAAGAATCCAGCACAGATTTTTGGTACACAGGAGGTACTTGATAGATGTTTATTTCTTGTCACTTTGTCCAGATGACTTTATCGAGAATTTTCTGTATTTGCTGTCTTTCTGTAGGGCAGAACCATTACACCGTAAATATCCAGGCACCCTCCAGAAAGCCACCTTCAAAAAGCTAATCCCCACGCCCCGGATCAGACCTCACAGAGCCCTTTGGCGCAGCACCAGGCAAGTAGACAGGCTCCAAACTTCCTTCCATTGCCTAAGAGAGTTTGTTTGAAATAAAAACTGCAATTCTGCCACAATCTAGCGCTGAATATGTTCCAGCATTGGAAGCCCCAGCTGGAAGTCCTGGCCCTGTCTCTAAAGGCTCCCAGAAATTTTCCTGACTTTTTCCACAGTGGATGAGGCACCACGGACTGAAGACCTGATTGATGGAGGAGCAGGCAGTCTACTGGCCAGGGGCAGGGAGTGAGCTGGGAGGAAGGAGCAGAGAAGGATTTATTAAAGCTCCAAGAAACCTGCCACAGTGAGCATCAAAACACTGATCCCAGAGGCATTAAATCAAGGCAAGTAAAAAGAGTTGGGAGTTGGGGGCATCCTCATGGAATAAACTTCCAGCCTTCATCAATTTATCTTTCTAGAAAATACCAAATGAGGCCCACTGGAAAGAGAACCTCACGCTAACTATCATCTTCAAAATGAACACCATCTGTCAGGTTTCTTCTCTATGTCCAGCACTGGGTGGAGCAGGGAGCCCGAGGAGTACAGGGTATGAGGGGCACATATAGCAGGAGAAGTAAATCTAACCTACAGGTTCTAGGGAGCTGTCGTAGAGGCAATGATGCTGCAACTGAAGCAAAACAGATGAGCAGAAATTAGCCAGGCAAAGCAGAGGTAGAGTGTTTTAGGCAGAGGAAATAATGTTATCAAAGACTCGGGGGTGAAAGAGACAAAAATGTCTAAGGAACTAAAAAACAGTTCATGATGGCTGGATTGGAAAGAGCAAAGGAGGAGAGAAGTGAGAAGTCAAAACAGAGCAGGGCCAGATCACACAGGGTGTTGTGGGCTATAGAAAGGAATTTAACCTTCCTTGTTAGAGCAATGGGGAGCCACAGAGGGCTTTAGGCAGGAGAAGGTACTTGCCCTGGCTGCTCTGTATGGAATATTGGTTCTCTCAATAACTCACAGTGTGACTACGGATTATTCACAGCTTCTCTGAGCCCTGTTTTCTGGAAGATGAGAAAAGAAGACTGATGATTTGGAGCCATAACAAAAGCCATCTTGGCTTTCCCCAGGGCAGGTTCAGGAAGCCCTCTGTGTCACACAGTTCCCAAAGCATCTAAAAACTCAGCTGCCTGGTAGTCTGGATCCCATATCCAGAATGCATCTCATACTTAGAAGCAGCTTTAATATCTTTTGTCAGCCCAAACAGGACTTGAATGTAGGTTCAGAAAATACAGCCTCTCTCAATAAGGTCCCTTCTGGCTCAAACACAACTATGATTCTACCTTCATTATCCATCCTGGCTACAAGAAGGCTTTGTAATAAATACACAGTCACAGAGGAAAACCTACTTCTCCCTAGGAAAGGGGAGAGCGGAGTAGATAAGATATCTGTCTTGCATCGGCATCACCTCTGGACCACAGCCTCTTGGTGAGGTCTGATTAATATGCTATTGCATTTGGAAAAAAACTAATGGGCTTTGATGGTTATTTGGAGCCTGCCTCCTCGATTCCACTGTGAGAGAGTTACAAATTTAAACAAACATTGACGTATAATAAATCCGTGCTCTGCACACTCGTCGGAAGGTCTGACTTAATAGGCCTGACCGTCTTGAAATTTGGATTGAATTCATAATGGTGACATGGTCTGGCTTATCAGGAGAGACAAGCTGCAGCTGGGAAAAGGACAAAAACCTTCCTTCCCAGGCACCGCGCAACCTCCCCCATGGGGTCAGCCACACAAAAGCTCCCCAGTTACTCTCTATTCCATTATCCAGCTTTATTTTCTTCACAGCTCTTATCTGGGTCTGAAATTATCTGGTTTATGTCTTTGTTTACTGATTTATCACCTGTAGGCCAAAGCTCTATGGGAGATCTACTGCGCACCATTGCAACACAAGGTTTTTCAGTGGAACCGAACAACCTAGTAGATGCTCAATAGGTATTTTTTGAGTGAATAATCTCACGTGGACTCCTGGACCATATAGACTACTTAACCAAGACAATATGGTGTATCAGTGAGTGGTGTGGGCTCCAAAGACAGAATTCCTGAAATCCTTGCTCTGCCATTAATGTGCGACCCCAGCCAAACTACTTATCTGTCTGTACCTATAAAATGGATTAATAACACCGATCTCATAATAAGCATTCAGGGAGATAATGTATGTGAGATACTCAGAGCAGCACTTAGTAAGTATTCAAACAAAGCCGGCTGTTACCAGCTTAGCATTTTTATATTGACTCACAATTTTGACCTAAATACATTTTAAAACTTTAAATGACCAACAACAGCAAACATGTTGAATCTGTACAACAACCCTATGAGGTAAGTACCATTATTGTCCCCATCTTGTAGATCAGGAAACTGAGGTACAAGTCACTGGCATGAGGCAACAGAGCTGGCAAGCGGCAGAGCAGGGATTCAGAGAAGAGGTAGAAGGGCCACAGGGTCGATGCACTCAACGTTCGCACCAGGCTGCACCATAGAATACTCACATTGCTTTTCAAATACAGAATGAATGTAAGTATCAACATAAATTCCAGTTTTTATTTGACTTTTTATGATGGAAAAATTTAAGCATGCAAAAAGTAAAGAGACTAGTATATAAAAAGGTTTTAAGGGTTTTCAGTGATCACTTAGCTGCCATCCAAGACTCATCCTGGGAGCTACCAGTGTGGTGTTCTTCACATACTGGGAAGCTGCAGTTCATTTTAATCCCCAGAGCAACATAGCGGGGAGCCCTCTTACCTCTGGGCCTTCACACTAAGAATCCTTCCACAACCTCCTCATCTGCTCTTGCTGACCTTCAGGTCTGAGCCCCCACTGGTTCACTGCCCACTAGTCTCTAAGGTCTAAGTCCATTTCGTTCCGTCCTCTATAGCCAGCACTTGTTAGGCACTCAATAAACATCTGTCTTGTAAAAAGCAATCATTTTATGGATGAAAAACCAAGGTCCAGAAAGGTTCAATAACTTGCCCAAGGCCATGCAGCCAGTAGGTAGCAGGGCTGAGATTCAACCCATGTCTTTTTGGATCCAAGTTCTTCCCACCACACAGGTATCCATAAGGACCACATGGATTTGACATTCACCTGTCTGAAATTGGGGGACTCAGTTCGACTTCCCCTAGGACCCCTTCCCTCGAGAGGACTTTCAGATTCTACCTTGAGGAACAAATCACAGTTTGAGTCTCCAAAATCCCAAACTCTAACTAGAACCCTAATTTGGGGAACATGAACATACATTTCTCTGGCCAGGCTAAGTTCTAGAGCACAGTACAAATAGAAATAAAATATGTTTCCAGTCTAGAATGAAGCAAGCTAGGTAAGCAAGTAAGGACAGGGGGAGACACAATAAAGTTAAGCAGAGAAGTAAACCAGGTGCTAGCAGATCCCCAAGGGACAGGAATTGGTTCACCTGGGAGGGGTGGCAAGGGGACATCCTGGAGAGAAGAATTTTGAGCTGGGCCTTGAAGGATCACTCAGTAAAACTTCAATAAGTCTAAGCTAATAAGGCATTCTTGGCAGAGAAGACAGCAAAGCCCTGAAGGGTAACATGCATGGCTCTGGACTATCAAGCAACAGTCCAAGGAAAGGTACAGTGTCTGAGGAAGTTGTCGAGACAGTGAGTCCGGGCTGTGAAAAGCTAAGGAGTTTAACTTCCCATGCAGAAGGACAGATGTCACCTTTGGGTCTTCATAGGAACAGGAGCATTTTGAAATCCAATTCAGGAATCATAGAGCACCCAAAAATACCTCCTATGGTAGGGAGCAGCTATCTGTTTACTAAGCCTGTTTCTCTTTCCTCCTGGGTGTACATCTAGACAGCATTTCCCAGACTGCCTTGCAGTTAGGTGTGGCCATGTGACTGAACTCTGGCTGACAAAATATGGATGGAACCAATGTACCCACTTCCAGGACAGGCCCATTAAAACCCCCATGGGATCTGCCACCTCTCTGTCCTCACCACTCCCCACCACCTGCTGGCTAGATACTGATGCTCAGGTCAACCTTGAAAGCCATATGATAAAGTTGGAAGCTCCTCCATCATCCTGGGACCTTGAGTGACTGCATGGAGCAGAGCATCCTGCTGTCCAGGAGCACACTTTTGGACTTAATGTGAATGCAAAATAAATTTCTGTTTTATTAAGCCCCTGCAATTCCAGTGATTATCTGTTGTGGAAGCTGGCATTACCTTAACTATGTCCCTTGAGTTAATGCATTCCACAAATATTCCTTGAGCACCTACAATGTGCCAGGCATGCTTCTAGGCATTATTGATACAGTGGTGGACAAGGAAAAGGTCCCTGCACTTATATAATTTGAGAGGGAGGAGAAAGACTATAAACAACTAAGCAAATAAGATCATTTTAGACAGTGACAGAGCCATAAAGGAAATAAAATAAGATAATGTGACTTGAGAGTCAGGGGAAGGGCACTTACCCTAACCAGGGCAATCATTTCTCTCAGCCCCTTTCTGAAACACGAAACTCCGTTTTACTGCCCACAAACAGGCTAGACACCAGAGGACCAGAGGAGCATCACAGAAGAGCCATGCTTGAGATCACCTTTACGAAAAAATTAAACACTCAACTCAGAGGAATCCAAATGTTCTTGGCTTGGGAAGACTTTGATGAGAACAGCTGAAGCATGTATTCATTGAGAGCCTGGTAAAATACTTACAAAGAGTGTCCATGTTTGGGAAGCTTGGGTCAGCTATATCCTGTCCCATAAATTGCTATTGTATTTCCTGCTCATTACAGGGAAAGCAAATCGGCCATGTCACCAATCCTACATCCCAGTTCCCAAAGGTACAAATTCTGTCAATGAGCAGAAAGAAACCACAAGCATGGTTTCAACATTTTGTCGAGGAGCAGGTAAGAAGTCCCTTCCTGATGCGAGTCAACATGAACACACAGTTTCAGGGCGAGGGGAAGGTGGAGACTGTTTCAAGACTCTCCGTTTTCCTCATGGCCACTGTGTTCTGCAGACCTTCCGCCCAACTTCCGTAGACTGTGGAAGAGCTTGGCAATCACAGTGGTTATTAAAATGCAGAAATACCCCCATACTTGCTGGTAATAGCTACTTCCCTGGGAACCTTAAATACCCGCCAATGACCCCGCTGCTACAATCCCTCTCTCAAAATGCCCCTAGACTGCCTCACAATCCAGCAACCCAAACATCAAAGTCAGGCATTTGGCAATGGGGAGAGGGGCAGCTCCAAGACTTTGATGGTTGCATGGTGCTCCTGTCATAACATGTGTTAAATGTTCTTGATATTACCCAGGAGCTACACCAGAATTTGTTAAAATTGCAGATTCCTGAGTCCCACCAAAGACCTACCAAATTGGAATCCGTGAGAGGCCGAGGAATCAGTACTTTATCAAGCTTCCCCAA
Source organism: Daubentonia madagascariensis (assembly GCA_023783475.1). NCBI lineage: Eukaryota > Metazoa > Chordata > Mammalia > Primates > Daubentoniidae > Daubentonia > Daubentonia madagascariensis. The sequence goes on along the minus strand of JAKFHU010002332.1, from coordinate 8,083,708 downwards.
TGAGCCTTGTGCACTCTATAGTTTGGAAACTGCTGGCCTAGGCACTGCTCTAACATTCTGCCAGACTGAGGAGGAACTCATGTGTGCACCCATCTGATCAGATCAGTGGTTTTCAAACTTCATCAGAACATCAGAACCCTTTCTTAAAACCAACTCTTCCACAGGATTTCAAAACACAAAATAAGTCAGAGGGGAGCTGCATACAGGCCCTTGTTTGCAAGCCTCAGCCTCAGAATGGCTGGGAAGAATAGAGTGTGTTGTACAGATACCATATCTGGAACTACTTGGCTCCAACAGGGAATAAATAGAACAGCCAAAGAGAAGACAGGATTTGACATTGAACATGGGGTGGATGGGGGCAGGCTGGTTGCAAAGCCATGACTAAATGCAGAGCAGAGAGTCAGGGACAGGCCAAGACCAGGGCAGAGCCAACAGCAGGAGTCCTAAGTCTGGGTCAGCTATGATGGGAACTGGAGCCCAAGGCACAAAGAGAGACCAGGCTGGCTAAATAAGCAGGTTCCATTTGGCCAGGGAGGAAATAGCGAGGAAAGGGAATATCTTTGGGGGGCCTGCACCCCTCCTGTGGACCACTAAGCTGTTCTGATAAAGTATCATCATCAAAACAGCACATCCAGCTATGAGTTATGTTGGGAGAAGAGGCTTCATGTGTTTTGTTCAATGTGCATCCCTGGAACCCAGCCCAAGATCTGCATAGAGTTGGCCCCCAACAACATAGTCCTTGTTAAATGAATGAATGGATGAATGAATGAAGGGCTTTGTATCTGCTGCAGGACCCCTCTGAAGCAAAGGCACACATTCCCAGGTTGGGGGTCACTTGGTTGAGGCTCAGGATTCCACACCTGCTTTCCACTCTAAGTGCCAGCAAAGTCCTCCTGGCTCTAGAAAAAGGCTTGTGAAGCTCAGCAGGGCAGTTTAAGACAAACGATGTTTGCTTATGTTCTCTACAAACCATATGTTTGTTTATTCACTTGCACCAAAAATCTACCCCTAAGTGTCCTCAGACCTTAGTATGATAGGAAGAAGGAAAAGATTTTCTTTACTGAATGATCCTTTCATATTTTTTAATTTGAAAATTCTGTTGAGGCATCCTGTGCATTAGGCATTGCACAAGGCACTGGTGATAAAACAGAGGGAAAAATAGGCGAGATCCCTGCTCTCTCGAATTTATATTCTAATGAGGGAGTTAGGCCACAAACATGAAAAGATGCAAATGATTGAGATCATTTGGAATGTAATCAATGCTATGAAAAAGGTTAAACAGGGAGATGCAAAGGAAAGAGACTGGCAGGGCAGGAAAGTTTTGAGAAAAGATGACCATTTGTAGAAGCAGCAACTGAGCTGAAATCTGAATGATAGGGGAGGAGAAGGTCTGGCAAACATCAGAGGGTATAGCACACCAGGCAGTGGTAACAGCAAGTGCCACGGCCCTGGGGCAAGGACAAGTGTCATGTGTTTAGGAGTAAAAAAGAGGCCCCTGTGATTGGAGTTAAGTAGTAAAGGCAGAAGGAGGGGAAGAAGAGCAGGAACAGGAGGCAGAGACTAGATCAAGCACACCTTGCAGGGCACTGGGAGGTGTTTGCAGGTGGACAATTCGTGTGGAGCAGTAACATAATCTGATTTGCTTTAGAAGAACAATTCTGGCTGTTATGTGGAGAGTGGACTGTAGAAGAAGCAGGAGTGGCATCGGGGAAATCTGACAGGAGGCTATGGTTGCCCACCAGCAGGGAGATGACTGCAACTTGGGCCAAGATGGTGCTGGGAAGTGAAGAAACTCAGATATATTATATAGGTAGAGTTGGCAGGACTCAGGAGAGAGAGCAATCAAGCACACCAGCCACCAATGCACATGATGAAGAACGGCTTATCGTCCCATTTTTCAGATTAGGAAATTGAGGTCAGATCACACAGCTGGAAACTGTCAGGGCCAGAGTCTGAAGCCAGGTCTGTGTGGCTCCACAGCCCACATGCTCTCTCCATTCTGCTTTCTTTGGATGGAGCTTCTGCTCTTGGCGGTCATTGCCAAAGAACAGGTGTGTGGGGTTTGTGCATTCCCTGTATGCCAACTGCTCCTCATTTGGAGAGGAAAAATGAACCTCGCACTAGTTGATGCCACACTGTTTATTGATTTAGGCAAATGCTTGGCAGCTTCAATTCATCTTCTAAAGGGTAATGTAATAAGGGCTCATATTATACTGTATCTTTCTCTGGGCTCCGAATATGTCATCCTCCTTAGTCTCACAACCTCCTCCATGAGTTATGGAAATAAACAAACCCATGGCATTGACACATCGGGCTGGCATGTCTTTCTGCAAATAATGAAGCTGGGGATGAGAGCCTAGAAAAAGCTGCAGGTGGAGGTTCCTGAAGCTGTATGACCTTGTGCAAGTCACGTAGCCTCTCTGAGCCTTAAGTTCCTCATGGGAAAAATGGGGTAATGTCCCTAGCCCGCCAATCTCGGAGAGCTCAAGTAGAACCACACAAGACATCGCAAGTGAAAGTCTGTTGTGAGCTGAAACATGTGACACTATGGTTAATATTGTGAATATTGCAAATTCTTTAGTATTAAATGAGAGGATGGCCTAGCAGCAGCCATTGAATCATTCAACAATTATTTGTTGAGCCTCTACTATGTGCCAGACACTGGCAATTCAGTCGTGGGTAAAATAGACATGACATGTTATCTTTGTCTTCACGGAGCTTACAGTCTAGTGGGGGGGGGAATAAACAAATGATCACATCAGCAAATATATAATTTTGCATCGTTAGTACGTGTGTTTAAAGAAACATGCAGGGTGCTATTGAAGGTCAGAGAAGGCGTCTCTGGAAAAATGGTTGTGCTGAAATCTGAAGGATACATAAGAATTAACTGTGAGATAGGCAACTGTGTGGGAAGATGAGAGCATTCTAGTCAACAGGAACTGCAAGTGCAAAAGTCCTGAGGCAGGAAGCAATATGGGGCACATTGGAGGACCTTTAAAAAAGTGAGTGGTTGGAATAGAGTGGAGGAGAGTTAGGGAGACAACCATGAGACGAGGCTGGGGTCAAGGACGGGGCCAGATTCTGCAGGACCTTGTGGGTCACAGCAAGTTTATCCTAACTGCTCTGAAGGAGATGGAGGAAAGGGAGAGAGGCGGAGAAAAGGTGGCAACCACAGAACAACTAAACAGACCACGCGCAAAGTTCAGCGCGGCGCGATGCTCTCGGGGACGGCAAGTAGTTCAGAAGGGTGGAACTGCAGGGTGGACGACAGCAAGGAGAGAGACGGGTGGAGGTGTCAGGACTCAGATTTTTTAACGACCCCTGATGTTCATGAAAAGCTCTACATGAGGAAGTTCAGTCTGGGGGAATGTTTGGCATATTTGATAGAAGGCAGTGAACACATTTCTACAAAGTTCTAGGATCAAGATACCCGACAAGGAAAGGCTGGAAGAGGGAAGACCCGTGAGGCAGCTGTTTCTAGAGTCCAGGAAAGAAATGAGGGCTGGAACCATGGTGCTAGCAGTGTGAATGGAAGGAGACACCGGCAGGTGAGGGCCCCAGGTGTGACTCCCAGCTTAGGCTTTTGCCCAATCTCATACAAAAAGAGTTCATCTTGTCCCCTTCTCCCATCCACCATCCTTCCCAGAACCGCAGCCTTTGAGGGTCTCTTAGCTATAATTTGCACTCTCCCTGGCGGCTGCTCCCCCTCCACTCCTTGATGAGAAGCTGTGTAAAACCAGCGCTTCTGATATGCATGTTATGTAACACTGTTGTTTCTATACTATGAGAACCAAGAGAGAAAAAAGTCGGCCTGACAAGTAATTTTGTACATGAAAAATAATCTGCCAGAGGCTTGGGGAAATGTACCTGTACTTCTTCCACACATTGGCACTTACACCCGCCTGCCTGCTGACTACTTCTGCCTTCAAATGCCCTGAGAGCTGAACACAATTACACAAGAGAGGCAAGAACGTCCTTTCCCCTTTCAGAACCTGGGACCAACACTTTAAAGTTTAACCCCTCTGTGTGTGTGTGTGTGTGTGTGTGTGTGTGTGTGATTATTCCCTGCTTTTCTTTTACTTAAAAAATTGCATTGAGAACGCCTGATTTCTCAACCGCAAAATGAGGATAATAATAGTCCTTAATTTACAAGTGGTTGGTAAGACTAAAATGAAATAATCCATATAAATAGTGCCTTACATGATATTTGGCACGTAGTAGGCATTTATTAAAGGGCTTTTTTGAGCTGCATTTTAGTGCGTGCTTACTCTGTTGCCAGACTTGAGTAATTGCTTTACCTCATTTAGTACTGAGGTGCTGTCCATGGTACTGAATTGCCTTTGGTGGTAGGAGTTTTTTTCTCGGAACTTCAGGAAGCTGATCGTGTCACCCCATCCATCATTCCCCAGGAATTCTTAACCACGTGACTTTCAGGAGACATAATTTTAAGTCTCTGAAAATCAACCTTATTGAAGTATGATTTATATGCCAAAAAATGCACCCATTCTAATTGTACATTTTGATGATTTTTTACAAATTTATATACCAGTGGACCCCCACCACCACCATCATGATTTAGAATATTTCCATCACCCCAGAAAGTCCCATTGGATCCCATCTTAATCAATCCCCCAACCCCAGCCTCAGACAAACACTGATAAAGCTGCTATGAACATTAGTGTGCAAGTCTTTGTGTGGATATATGTTTTCATTTACCTTGAGTAAACACCTAGGAGTGGAATTGATGAGTCATATGGTAAGTATAGGTTAAACTTTACTTAAAAACTGCCAAACTCCTTTCTGTTGTACTCTGTTACACCTGCAGTGTATAAGAATTCCAGTTGCTCTGCATTTTCATCATCATTTAGATATTGTCAGTCTTTTTCATTTTAGCCATTCTAATGGGTGATACCTTATTATGGTTTTAACATATATTTCCCTGATGACTAATGATATTGAGCATCTTTCCTCATGCTTATCGACCATTTGTATATCTTCTTTGGTGGACTGTCTGTTCAAATCTTTCCCCACTTAAATCTTATTTTAATACTATCAACAAATCTAAGACCTTTATGGCAGAAGTTACTAAAGCTGAGCATTACAGGAAGAGACATCAACCTCAGGACAACAATCCAAGAGAATGTCCCCTTTACTCTGCATTACTGAGCTCCTTGGAACACTAGCTATTGCCAACATGGGATTCTGGGTGTGGATACACCACAGAGAGGAAGGCAGATTGGTATAGTGGGAATGGACCTGTATTGTTATCTCAAACCAACCCTTTAACAGCTGGTTGACCCCTCGATGGATCACTTAACCTTACTACAGTTACCCATAAAAATAGAGCTAATGCAACCTACCTGAATGTGTTGTCAGGAAGACTAAGGCCAATGTACACAAGGTGTCTGTGGCATAGTAGATACTCAATATGTGGATTTATTAACTCTATTCCAAACATATCAGTTATCTATTACCACAACAATGTTGCTTTAAAACCACTACCCAACACACTGTAGCTTTAAAAATAGGCATTTATTTAGCTCCCCAATCTGTGATCAGTGATTTAGGGTGGGGTCAGCCGGGCAGATGTTCCAGTCTCAGCTGGACTCATTGAGTCTAGGATTGGCTGGTTGTTGACTAATCTAGGATGATCTCGGATGGGGGAACTGGGTGACCTGGGTCTATTTCATATGTCACTTATCCTTCATCAGGCTAGTCTGGGAATATTCTCTTGGCAATGGCAGAGGTGCAAGAGAGCAAAAAGAAACACACAAGGGCTCTTCATCTCTAGGCTCAGAAGTGGCACATAGTCCCTCCTACCATACTCTATTGGCCAAAGCAAATCACAAGGCCAGATGAAATTCAAAAAGTGGAGAAATAGACACCACTTCTTTTGTGATAGAAACTGTAAGTCACATGGAAAAGAGTGTGCATACAGGGAGGTGTAAACAATTGGGTCCATCAATATAATCTGCCACCCAAACCAATTTCCAAGTAGCCCCCCCAAAAATAAACTTTAGTTACTTCCTGCTCTCCCATCTCACTAATTATGGACTGAGGCTGAATATCTATGATCCAATTTTTCCTGATCCCAGAAAAAAATAACATCCCAATGACCTGACTTTTATAAGATATGAGTCAGCATCACTGTTCATTAACAAGTCTAGCTGGGCCAGGAGGTGAAACAGAAGCTGTGAAGTTGGGTCATCCAAAAGGAGATGCCAATGGTGCTCATCACCCCTGCCCCCACAACTCCATTCCTCTATATTGCCCTGCTTCCTGCTAAATCAGCTAGATTCCAAGGAGCCAAGCAGACAACATCACCACTTGAGATGAGGTGAAGGAAGGCTCTGGTCTCAGATGGAGGTATCTTAACAAGTTTCTTTCACTTTACCAATTATGGGCTAAACCATCTTGGACTTGGATCCTGAAAATAATGGAGGTATACTGGAGCAAATTGAGAAGAACTGCCTTACTATGGACACCTACTGAGTAGTCTGGCCAACTCATAATGACCATTCCTATTGGTCTCCCCACCTATAGACATAACAGTGGACTCCTGGCAGTCTATCGATACAAAAGAATATCAACACCCCCACCAATGCCAGAGTCTTTGTTGATGTGAATGCAAGTGGGCTTCTGATCCAAGCTGGGTCAGAGCTCTTCCTTTGGAATTTGGAATTGGAATATTCAATCCCTTCTGAGAAGTGTGGGGTTGGCAGCTACTACTATGATTATGAAGATCATGTGGATTAGAAAAGCAGGGAAAGAAAGGCTTAGGAGAAAAGGGGAAAATATGAAGCACAGAGTAGGAAATAGAATCTAAATGGTTTCCAAATCCCTAGTTTGGGTTCTTACGGTGGAACTTTATTGTTTTTGCCTGTCCAATATTCATTCTTCCTTGCTCAGCTATTCATACTTTGAAATTACTGAAGAGAATTACCTTCCCCCTCCCATCAATCCAGGTCATCTGCGTAAGAGCTGACCAAACCCTAATTCCAGGGGAGAGGGCATGTCACCTAAGCCTAGCCAAATAAGAGCATCACATTCCTCTGGCCACAATTACAATTTCAGGCATGGGAACAAGACCCAATTAGAGCCAGTTAATCACAGGATTTAGGCAGATGAGACTAGAAGAAAGAAGTACCCTTTCTTTTCCACTAGACTTGAAGCTGTATGATTGTAAACCAGGAACCGATGGCCACCGTCTGGTCACGTGAGGAGAAAGCCTGCCTGCAAAAGGAGCCAACACAGCAGAAGGCGGGGCTGAGATGGAAACTAAGTCCTGGTAACATCTCATGGCTCAAGTTCCTTGATCCAGCTCTAACTGAAGCAAGATCTCCAGGGAACTTTTCAGCTACAAGCCAATAATTTCTCTTTTTGTCTCAGCACGTATGAATTGGGTTTTCTGTTTCTCACAAAAGTCAAAACTATGATTTTCCTGAAGCCATGTTACATTCCTGCCCATGAGAGATCCCTATAGACTTCTAATAAATCCCTCTTTTCTACCTATAAAACTTGAGTAGTTTCTCTTACTAAAAACTAAGAGTCATAATCCAGGACCTTCCTACTTCCTCTCATGTAAGGATGGGAAGCAAGAGGGGGAGAGCATCCTGATACTTACACGGGACTAGGCACTTTATTATACAGCCGGTTCTGCTATAGTGCAACACACGCAGTCCTAAATATCACTACACCATGCAAAATCATGCAAAAAAAAAACTACAGGGCTTACGGGGAAGTGAGGTTAGAAGCACCATACTCAAAAACATCATCAGCGACACATTTTTTTTAAAAGGACAGGAACCTAATAAAAATGGTAGCACCATTTTATACATGTTGAATGATTTTTAAATACACAAATACTACAGTGAATATGGCACTTTACCTGGAAAAAGACCTGAAGTTGGCTTGTGGAAGCAGGTGTCAAAAGGGTTATAGCTATGAGTGATTGCAAAATAGTAAAAGTTGCACAGAATGTTGTAACACCAGATGTGGATGTGCATGGCTCATAACTTAGGTAACTGGTAGATGTTTGAGGTGTGTGCGTGTGTGTATGTTTTGTGTATTCCTATATGGCTCAGTTTATCTGAGTGAAGTTTTTTGTATTTGCCTATTGTTTCTCACTGATGAAATTGCACATGAGCAAATGCAAAATTCTCATTATGTGCAAATTGTTTCCTGATATATCAGTCTCACTAAACAAATTCATATTTTCAGAACAAATGCTGTAACAGAGTTCAGTTAACTGCCTAGCCTTAACCTTATGACATAGATATTTATTTTTTCCAGATTTAAAAGTGAAGACATTGAGGCTTAGACAGCCAGTAAGTGGCAGAACTAAGATTCAACCCCACATCTGTCAGGCTCTAGCACTCGCATGCTTCCCATACTGGCATGTTCTACCTGAACTAGTGTTTTCTGTGATACATGTGTAACTTGCCTTACCCTTGGCTCTATGCTTGTCAGGTGTCGGGAATTACACAAGATTCTGTACTGAAATAAAGAACTACAAGGCACAGTAAGTGGTGACTGCATCATATTGCCAACTCTACCTCAGGTGTTTCACCTGTAAAATGAAACAATGGTCATTTGCTACCCACCCACCTATCTCATGGAGAAGGCACAGTGGCTGAATACACTATTGTCAAAGCAATAAAGCTCTCACAGCTCACAAAGCATGAATAACTGGGGGATCTTCATCCAACCCACCCCCATTGACAATGGAGGAAACTGAGGGTCAGAGAAAGCAAGGGACTCACCAAGGTTGCACAGGAAGGCAATGGCAGAATAGGGATTAAAATCAGGGGCTGTGGATCCCTAATAAAGTCATTTCCCAATATGCCTGGAGTAAGATCCATTGTAATCATGGTACACCATGGACTTGGTTGAGCCATTGTTTATTTACACTGGCCCCTTGCCATCAAAACAAAAAAGATACAGCTATGGCCAGAAGGTGTGTACTCAGCCTTCCAAGCCTTGCAGTTCTGCAGAGTCAGTTGGCTACATGTAAACCCACAGCTCATTACTCTGACACTGAGTAATAGCCCCATGCTAGGAGCCAGGATAATCAATCACTCAACCGACATTTACTGAGAACTCCCCTGTCAGTGACTCACTCCCTTCTTGCCATGGAGAGGTCTTTGGGATTCATTCCATCCATTGCATTTCTCTCTTATAAATGTTTTTATAGAATTTTCCTACCCAGAAAACTGCATTTATTGAAGAATAATTAATTCTTTTCTACCATATTTTATTCATCAAAGCCTTAAAGAGCTGCCCATCAGTGCCTCTGATCTACAAGAGATAACTACAATACACTGCAACCCTGTACCATGTTGTGTAATTCTAGCCAAGGGCAGAAATACGTGATATTTCAACTCACTCACGTGGTCTAGATCTCAGGTTGGGTTCCCTCAGAAGCAGGCTCTGAAATAAATTTTGAATGCCGATAGTTTTGGGGGGAAGTGATCTCAGAATGTGAATGGGGAAGTTACGGGAGGGAAGCAAGCCAGTCTAGTGTTAATGGGCTTGGTACTACAGTGGGCAAGCGGGACTCAATCCTGCAAGGGTCCCCTGGGACATGCTGCAGAACGTGCCTCAGGCTGGACTCACCCAACGGATGAGGAAGATGGGTAGCCATCATTGGCTGAGGGCTACTCACAGGAGAATCAACTCTCTAGCATTTCTAGAAGCACTTCACCTCACCTGCAGAAGAGCATGCCAAGAGAAAGCCCTCGGAAAGTACGAGTGGGAGGTTCTCGTAGTAGGACGCCATCAGTGTGTATGTGAATGAAAGTACTGAGGAGGTGTGGACGGGGTGCCAATACACCTGCCTCACCTGGTTATAGGGAAACACTCAGTTTTTTAAAGTCAGTCAAAATACTAAAAACAGTAATTATAAATGACACTGATTAAGTGCTTACTATGTGTCCGACACTATGCTAAACACCACATACCAATGATCTCAATTAGTCCTCACAGCAGCATCATGAAGTAAGCCCTATAATTATCCTCAGTTCATAGAGGAGGAAGCTGATTCTCAGAGAGCTTAAATAAATTGCCTAGGGTCAGGGGGCCAGGAAGAAACAGACCTGAGATTTGAACCTACATGCCTCTGGCTTCAGTGCCTTTGTCTTTCTACTAGTTCATGCGGCCAGAAATCCTAAGAGTGATGAGACAGATGTGGATCTGCCTAATTCTGGAGGGTGAGGGGCTGAAAGAGAGCTGGGTGCCCAGCCTGGAAGGCTATATTTGGAGAAGGTCTACGTAGAAGACCTCTAGTGCACTGGCATGCACTCCCCCGTCGTCTTGTAGCAGCACCTCTGCTTTCCCCGGGGAAAGGACTCCTGCCCCGCTCACACTCTGGGCACTTTTGGAGGGCTGACATCACCACGTGACCCAGGACTGGCCAATCAGAGAATTTCACCACCATTCCCAGACAGCGATTGGTTCAAGGAGGGTCACGTGATCCCAGCTGTTCCAGTGACACTCTACGCCATAACTTTTATATAGGAAAAGCTCTTTTCTACGGGGATTGCTGAGCCGAGGGACAAAATTGCAGAGGGCTGTCTTTACCATCACCTGGGGAGAGCCTGCCTGAGAATGAAGCCACGAAGAGGTAAGTAGAGCCCTGAGATAGAGGCAGATTTCTTTTAAATAAACTTTATTGAGGCACAATTTACATCCACTAAAATGTACCCATGTTAAAGGTACAGTTTGGTAAATTTTGACACACACAGAGAGTCAAGACCACCATGACAATCACGAGATTTCATCACCTGAGAAAGTTCTTTCACACCTACTTTCAGTCTGTTACCCCTACCCCAGCCCCAAGCAACCACTGGTCTATATAGTGACCTCCTGTCACTCTAGTTTTACCTTTCTAGAATCTCATATAAATGGAATCACACAATATATACTCTTCAGTGCCTGGTTCACTCTACATAATGCTTTTGAGGCTAAACTATGTTTTGCATGAATCGTTATTCATTCTTTTTTATTGTTGAGAATTATTCCATTGTGTGGATGTACCACAGTTTGTTTATTCATTCTCCCACTGATGGACATTTGGGTTGTTTCCAGCTTTTGGCTATTATGAATAAAGCTTCTGTGAGTTATTAGTGCAGATTCTTTCTGTGGACATAATTTTCAATAATCTTGGATAGATACATCGCAGTGAAATTGCTGGGTTGAATGCTAAGTGTATATTGGATTTCATGCTTCAGTTTATAAGAAACAAAAAGACTTTTTAACAACCTCTTTGAGCACCTCTATCTAGCTGGATTTCTGGAGACTTTGCTATATGACCCAATAAATATCATTGTTTAATCAAGTTTGAGATAGGTTTTACTGCTGCTTATAACTGAAAAAATACTGACGGAGTCCATCATCCAGATAATATGTGCTGGCCATAATTTCTGAATAAAGCTGGGGGCTCTTCACCCAACATTTGACAACTAATAGTACAACTCAATATTGAAAACAGAAATCTTGGGGGTCCCTAAATGTTTTGATGTTTGGTAGATAGACTATACCCACAAAGACTCAGCTATAGTTGTGGGGGAAGAGGGTACAAACAAACTCTCCAGGTCTCTTTCAGACCACAAAATTCCAGGTAGTTATGGTACCTTGAAGACAAAGCCAATGACTTTCAACCTTAAAACCTAAACATTGACTCTGATCCAGGAACAGCACTGGTTTCCCCTTTCCTTGGTCAAAGTCTCTGCATTTCACATGCGTCTCCTATAAAATGGAAATAACACTAATTATCATACTAATTGGTAGCTTGCCATCATGTCAAGTACTTTACGTGCATTATATAGGTAGTCCTCAAAACAATCCTATGAGGAGATTCCCATTACTACTCACATTTACAGGTAGGGAAATCAAGTCTTAAAGAGGCTAAGAATTGACCCACAGTGAATATAAAATGGTGCAGCTGTGGTAAATAACAACATGAAGGTTTCTCAAAAAAATAAAAATAAAACTATCATATGATGCAGCAATCCTACTTCTGGGTATATATCCAAAAGAACTGAAATCCGGATCTCAAAGAGATATCTGCACTCCTATGTTCCTTGAAGCATTATTTACAACAGCCAAGATATGGAATCAACCCAAATATCTATCAACAAATGAATGGGTAAGGAAAATGTGGTAGGTATATCCATACAATGGAATATTATTCAGCTTTAAAAAAGAAGGAAATCCTGTCATGTGCTACCACATGTTTGAGACTTAAGGGCATTATGCTAAGTGAAATAAGCCAGTCACAAAAGGACAAATACTGCATGGTACCGTTTCTATGAAAAATCTCGAATAGTCAAACTCATAGAAACAGAAAGTAAAGAGTAGTTGCCAGGGGTGTGAGGGAGGGGGAAATGGGGAGTTGCTAATCAGCAGGCAAAATGTCTCCATTATGCAAGATGAATAAGTTTTAGAAATCTGCTGTACCGTAGTGTCCCTATAGTTAACAATACTGTATTATACACTTAAAAAGTAGTTAAGAGGGTAGATTTCATTAAGTGTTCTTACCACAATAAAAAAAATGTGAAAAAAAAGGACTGACCCACAATTAGAAAGAAGGAGGTCAGGGTGTGACCTGTGTCCATCTGATTGCCAAGCAGGCACTCACCTACTATGTTCTACTAATCAGCAAATGCCCATTGAGTGCCTATTAGAAGCAAGGATCTATGTGGGTGGTTCTCACCCCTGGCTAAATATTAAGGTTCTCTGGAGATTTTAAAGAATTCTAATGCCCAGGCCACACCCCTAAACAATTAAGTCAGAATCGCTATAGGTGGGACCAAGGCATCACTATTTTCTAAAGTATTTCCAAGGGTTCCAGGTTTCCAGGGGTTTCTCCAAGTTTGAGGACCAGTAGTGTAGGGAAGTGGTGTTTCAACTTAAGTTTGCATCAGAATCACATGAAGGCCTTGTTAAAACAGATTATCAGGCCTCACACCCACAGTCTCTAGTTCAGCAAGTGTGGATGTGTCCTGAGAATTTTCGTGTCTAATGAGTTTCCAGGTGATGCTGATGCTGCTGGTCTGGGGACCAAATTTTGAAAAACTACTAGTCTAGAAAGATAGAGAAAAAGAAAAATTAGCCCTTGCCTTCAAATTTCTGTCTAATAAATAGACAATTACAATACAGTGTCATAAGTATTATGATAAATGAAGCACGGGATATTCTAGAAACTGAGAGAAGGGGGACATCAAGCTGAGCTGAGGCTCAGAGAGGTGAGTAACTCACTTGTGGTCACACAGCCCAAAAGTGGCAGAGATAAGATTTGAACCCAGGTCTGTCTCATTCCAACCTTTGCTTTCTATCACACTTCACTTCCGCTTTCAGAAACTGGCTTGCATGAATCCCAGCACTGGTGAGAGTAGGGGATCCAAACCCTTTGATATTTATCTGTGGGACTGGCTCCTCCACAGGGCCAAAGGTGCCAGATAGGGTGTTGCACTGAACCAGCCAAAGTCTGCCTCCACACCCCTGCCAGCGGGGCTGTCCAGCACCGAGTTCCAGCTGCCAAAGGCAAGCAGGTGAATGCCAAGCTGTCAGAAACCCAAAAAGAGCAGTGACAGCTTCACTGTTGCAAAATAGATGTTCTGGGCTTGGCTTCTTCCTACTAGCTATTAGGAAATGCTTCCTTTACCCTAGAAAGAGCATGGGCTCTGGAGCCAGCACACCTGGGTTCAAGTTGTTCCGTATGTGCTTGTGCTACTTGTTCACTTCCTCTGATCTGCTTTTTCTTTCTTTAAAATGGACATAACCCATCCACTAAGTGTTAGTGAGAGTTAACAGAGATGAGAAATGAAGAGCTTTCGCCCAGTTGGTGGCACATAAAAGGTGTCCTATTACTGCTACTCCTTCTCTTCCTCAGTCTCTTCTTTCCTTGAATTTCAGGTGGTAAATCATATTCCATAGTGTGTTCTTACCCCCCCCTCATTTTCATGATCCCTTCTGGAGTGGATTGAATAGTGTCCCTCCAAAAGATATGCCCATGTCCTAACCCCCAGAGCCTACAAATGTGACCTTATTTAGAAAAAGTCTTTGCAGATGTAATCAAGTTAAGGATCTAGAAATGAGATCATCACAGATTACCTGGGTAGCCCCTAAATCCAATGACAGATGTTTTTATAAGTGAGGCACAGGGAGATTTGAGACACACAGATGCAGACAGCACAAGGCCATGGGAAGACAGAGGCAGAAACTGGAATGATGCACCCATGAGCCAAGGAAAGCCTGGAGCTACCAGAAGCCAGAAGAGGCAAGGAAGGAATCTCCCCCAAGACTTCAGAGGCAGTGCGGCCCTACCAATGCCTTGATTTCAGACTTGTGGCCTCCAAAATGGTAAGAAAATAAGTTTCTGTTGTTTTAAAACCACACAATCTGTGGCAATTTGTTACAGCAGCTCAAGGACACTGATAGGCTTCTCTCCCCACATTGCCACCACAGCCCATGGAGGAAACAAAGGTGAGTTACTCAAGCATGCGTCCGCTTTGCCTTCACCCCACTCCCAACCTTCCTGCCTTCTGTGGAATAGAAATTGCTCTCCTGATCGTTCAGAATCAGACACATTGATTGAGTGAGGTTTTACCAGTAGGCGTAATAACAGCTTATTGGAAGCCAAGACCCTCTCTCTATTTTACTTCTTGCCCCCATGCATGGGGTCTGTGGCCTCCATCTCTATGTGGTAAGCACACCCTCTGTAGGACTTCTACAGCAGGCCTTCCCAACCTCAGCACTACTGTTTGGACTGGATAATTCTTCATTGCGCATGTGTACTGGGGTGAGGGGTAGAGTGCTGTATATTGTAGGACACTGACCAGCATCCCTGGCCTTTCTTCTCCCAGTGGTGACAATTAAAAACATCTCCAGACACTGCCAAATACCCCAGGGAAGATGAAGGGAGGAAAAATCACCCCTGGTTGAGAGCCATTGCTTGAGGGCAAAGGTCTAGCACTCATGAGCCTTGTCATGGAGACAGTAGGACCATTCCACCATGGTTGTCCATAGTTTGAATAGCCAAGTTCAGCATCTGCTTAGTGTACCCAGTCCTTCCAGATTCAAGAGAACCAGGAGTAGAAATTCCTATTTAGGTTTCTAGGCCTGAGCTTCTTGCCCCAGCACCAATCACCAGAGAAGCACAGGACTGAGGTGATATTAGGTGTTCACAGCTAAGAATACAGCATGACTTTGTCCTTGTGTATAATTCCCTTGAAGAGGGATGAGTGATAGGAATCTGAATATCTGATTTATACTCTGAATGCCTGACAACTAGAAGTGCAAAGACATGGGAATATATCCTTCCAAAATATCAGAGGTCTAGTACCATTTAGTACATTTGGACCATATTCTGCAAAGGGGAAGGGAGGGTGAAGATGCAAAGGATATGGGGAGATCAGGTCCTAATAAGCCTTGAGCGCCATATTGTTATGAATGGAATGTTTGTGTCCCCTCTAAATTCACATACTGAAGACTTAACCCCACAAATATGTGGCCATATTTGGAGATGGAGCCTTTAAAGAAGTAATTAAGGTTAAACGAGGTCATCAGGTTGGGCCTGATCCAATAGGATTACTGCCCTTATAAGAAAAGACACCATGGAGCCGTGTTCTCTCTCACCAAGGAAAGGGCACGTGAGGACACAGCAAGAAGGTGTGCCAACTACAACAGGAAGAGCACCCCCACCAGAAATTGAATCTTCCAGAACATTGATCATGGACTTCTAGCCTCCAGAACTGTTTGAAAATAAATTTCTGTTACTTAAGCCACTCCATCGATGGTATTTTGTTATGGTAGCCCCAGAACACTCACATACACACTAAGGAGTTTGGACTTTGTCCTGTAGGTCAAAGCTTTCCAAAGTTTGATTCCTGGACCACATGCATCATAATCACACAGAGGCTCTTGCCCATATAAGTAACTCACCTCTATTGAATCAGGCTCTCCGAGAGTGGGCATGTGGGAATCTGTATTTTCAGAAACTTGCCAGGTGGTATTTATGCACATTAAATTTTTTATCACCAAAGTTGACAGGTGACTGGGAATCCATAAAGGACTTTAAGCAGATTTATATTTTGGAAACACCACTGGCTGCAGTGCCCGTCCTGGGCAGGAAATGACTGTGAAGGTGGCAGAGCACTGAGAAGTCTCCATGCCTCCTGCCTGGGATTCTTCTCTCTATGACTCTGCAAATCGCCTTCACCCCCATGGAACCCTCTCCTCTTCCCCCGTCCTGCTCACAGTTATGCCTTGTAAAGGGTAACCCATGGGGCGGAGGATCGGGTGCTGGGCAAATGTAGGAGGTGGGGCAGACAGACTGAGGGTAGGAGAAGAGAACAAGAAGAAAACAGGAAATACCAAGAAACTGGTCTTCATAGACAGTGTCATGTCTTCCTCAAGAAGTGGGCCCAACTTGAGTGAGACCGAATTCAAATTGGAGGCTAGATCCCTCTTGCCAGATGTGCAGTCAGGGCTTTGGGTGTAGGGGATAAATGACAAGGGGAAGTCAGCCCAGCAGTGGCTCAGTTAAGCCCCCCTGCAGTGGAGTTGTGCTGGTTGAGAATGCTACCAAACCAGAGGAAACCCAGGATGGGCAGCAAGGGCTGACCCGACCAAGGCTCCAGAAGCGACTATGTCTGTCCAGCCAAGGGTCAGAGCTCTGAGCTAGCTCCTCAGCAGAGGACAATGTAGGATTTAGGGAAGAGTGGTATAAGGGAAAAAGCCAAGTCCAGAACTTGCTCTTTTAAGTAGCCAAAAACTCTTCTGAGACGGGAATATGGGTATGAGGGTGTTTTCTTAAGACCCAGTTGATCCTTTGTTGGATGAGGGGATTGGATGACATGGCGTCTACAGCAAAGACATTCCGGGTTGAACATGTGAACTAGTAAGACTGGAGTACAGCAGAAGTTAGCAGAATTCTTGTCCTTGCAGCACTGGTATCACACAAGCATGTATTCGAGCTCTGTCCCTGGTGTTTTCAAGTTGAGGAGCCTTGAGCCCATTACTTCACTGCTCTAAGAGAACTTCAGTTTCTCTTATTTATAAAATGAGGATAATGTGTAAGGTTATCATGAGGATTAAATGAAACAATCCATGGAAAGTGCTTAGCACAGTGCCTGGCATAGTCGGCGCTCACTATCAGCCAACTACTATTATTGTTGTTAGTGATTATAATATCATTATTTTCAAAGAATAAGAACTTTCAATAAAACAGATTTAAATGGGAATCCCAGTTTAGCCAGTAGTTACGAGACTTTCAGCAAATTGCTTAACAGTTTTGAGTTTCAATTCCCTTGTTTGCAAAATGGGGGTAAGGACTCCACCATGGAAGGCTGAAATAATGTGATAATGAGATGATGTGAAACACAGTGCCATGCACAGAATCCCAGGTCCTATACTTTCAGAAGAACAAAGGTTACCATGGGTCAGGGACCCCCAACACACAGCAGACATTCACAGGCTCCTACTCTTCCCCTCAATATGTACTTCGAAATTTCTAATACCATGAAATGCTCCCTAGGTCAAAATTGCCCTTCCTGGGAGCTGAATTTTTAAATGTCCCCAAACCATGCCTAAAAAGCACCATGATAACATGTCCCTGGTTTTCTAAGATGGTCTTTATCTCATGTCACTTCATTCTTTTCCACGAAGTCCTTTAACCTATAAAATAATGCCTTTGAAAGATTTTCCATGTAAAGATAGTCATAGGTCAGGGAAAAAAATAAATCAATAAATAAAATGAAATGTGCTCTGAGTTTGGGTTTGGTTAATTAGCCTTGTAGGATTTGCCTGATATAAACATAAGTGGCAAAAACTCTACCAAAAACTGGGAAACTAGCTCAACTGAGTCTTCTTTCCAGAGATCCTCACCACCACCTGTTACACAACCAACCACTACTCACCCTCTCTTCCCCTGTGCAGATAAGTCACCAGAGATTTAGGCAGCTCTAGGAATCCATAGACAGACCAGGACTGAGGATCACTTTGCAGCTGAAAGCACCAGAAATGTTGAAGCCCTTAGAGGCTGAGAAGCTAAAGAAATTCATTTGTCTTTGTGAAACTGGCATCAGACTTCAAAGGCATTGATGAATCAGCAGCTTCAGAAAACTTTCATCTCCGGGAGGGAATCTGTGTATCATTGCATAGGGTAACAGTCCCCTCCAGCTACCAACCACCCAGCCCAGTTATCCTGCCTGCCCTCAGGGGCAATTTTAGGCTATCATTGACCTTGCAGCCCCAACAGAATCAACCCCAGATATTTAGAAGACTTGGTCCAAAAATAAAGGTAAAAAAAAAAACTCAGTTTATTCTCAATTTAGGGGGGAGCATAGAGTGGTGCAAAGAATTTTGTCTTTGGAGATGCAGACTTGAGATCAAACACTGGATCTACCACTCATCAGTTAGGCAAATTGTTTAACATCTTTGAGCCTTAATCTTTTCATCTGCGAAATGGGAACATTGCCTTTCAGGGTTGTCACAAGGATTTAAGAAGATTCTATATGTGTATAAAGCAGGGGTCAGCAAACCTTTTCTGAAACGGCCAGATAGCAAATATTTTAGGCTTTGTGGGGCCATAGAGTCTCCATCCCAACTACTCAACTATGTCATTGCCCCACAACAGTAGTCATAGACAATACATGAATGAATGAACATGGCTGGGTTCCAATAAAAAAAAACAGGCAGCAGGCCAGATTTGGCCCACAGACTGCAATGTGGCAGACTCCTGGCCATAAAACATAAAGCCCAATATCTATACATAGAAGACAATCAATAAGTGGTAGCTTTGATGATGCTGCTAGCAATGCCGCAGCAATACTGATGATTAGAGAAATCCACTACTAACCAGTCACTTGCTGAGCACTTCCTCATGTCCAACCCTCTGCTGGACACTAAGGGGAGACATGGCAGTCAAATAGGTGACATGTCCACCTTCAAGGCATTGTCCACACACCAAATAGGTAATGGGTGCAAAGGAACACAGCAACAGAAAAATATCAGCCGGCTGTCTTTGAAGACCTGTGAGTTCATAATATTTTAAATAAAAGGACAACATCCCACTGTGAGACCTGATTCATCGAGGTGTGCTGGGGGGGAGATGAGGGGTAAACAGCCTTAACCTGCACGTTAACATCCTGCATTCCACCCCCAGTTCAGTATTCATCCCAGCTCTCTGCTGTAGCAGCATCACATCTCAGATTGGTGCAAAGCAGTAGCCCAAAATGAGATTCTCTTTGAAAATACTTTTGGTGTTCATGCTTTTTCTGGAGTCAGAAGGAATAACCAGAGGTTTGGTTTTTAAAGACCTCCTGTTGGAGCTATCGCCAACGTAAGGAAATAAGTACAAATGAAAGGGAGTGGATTGGATTAATTGGCAGAGACATTATCACTTGCTCTGTTTAATTACCCCCTAGCAGCCCCCAAACTGCTATCAGAAGATGTTAACAAGTGTGCCCAGAGAAAAACAAAAAGACAAGGGTCGAATGATTTTAGGAAATGCCCCTTCTTTGAGATTCACAACTCACATTAACCTGGTGAAGACTCCATTGAGTCTTGAAGCCTAGAATCCTTTCTAAATTTGTTACTTGGAAGGATGGCTCTGGAGTCAGGCAAACCTGGGTTTTAATCTCAACTCTGACACCAGCTGTGTTATGTTGGGCACACGTTTCTTTAACCTCTCCGTGTCTCAGTTTCCTCATCTGTAAAATGGGAATAATAAAAATCCCTACTTCATTGAGTTGTTAGGACACACATGCACCACCTGGCACAGTTCCTAAATATAGTAAGGGCTATAAAGGTATTGATTAT
Organism: Daubentonia madagascariensis; assembly: GCA_023783475.1. Taxonomy (NCBI): domain Eukaryota; kingdom Metazoa; phylum Chordata; class Mammalia; order Primates; family Daubentoniidae; genus Daubentonia; species Daubentonia madagascariensis. Next base: position 8,063,887 of record JAKFHU010002332.1, on the reverse strand, counting down.
TTTCCAACCTTATCAAGATCTAGACCCAGCATCCTTGGGCAAAGCAGGAGCCAAGGAAGGAATGTGAAAGTGGCACCTCGTGGGTTGAAGGAGAAGACCCTTCACAGCCAGCTTTCTTAGAGGCTCCAAATGTTTGATGAATAAGTGTTTAGCACCTAGCAAGTGCTAGATGCAGGGATACGGGGTGAGCAAATTGAACATGATCCCTGACCATTTGAATTTAGAGTCAAGTGGGTTTCCATTGAGTTCACAGCTGTGAGTCACTTCTGGGAGGCACTGGCCACATGCTCCAAGCATATTAAAGCTCAGTTTCCTTCCAAAGCAAACGCCTCAAAGGCCAACACAGGCCCCAGGCTAAGAAACAAAGGGCTGCCAGCAACCTTGTCTCTGGGCCCATCATTCCAGAGGAAGCTGGTGGCAGCCAGCCCCAGCAGAGGACAGTCTGCAGAGGACACGTTTCTGGTCCAAGCTGTGGGCTTCAGAGCTCATTAGCACCAGGCACTTGGAAGCCTGCCAGCCCTGGGGTCCCTAATGCTGTTCACAGGGCCCGCTGCGTTGCCAGAAAGCCTCCTCTGATCCCAGCACGGATCGTGGAAAGGTCCTGCCTCCTTGGCCTCTAACTGCTTAATCAATAATAGCTTCAGAGAGGGAGAGAGAGAGACAGAGAGACAGGCAGCAGGAAAGGTAGGTCCCCTTCTGCCTGACTGCCTCCACCCCCCTCCCTCCAGGATGCTGAAAATAGCCTAATTAGATTGTCCCCCTGCCTGGGTACCATGGAGATAGCAAGCACAGAGGCTGTCACAGCAGTCACACACCCTTTTGAAAGTTGTCTCTCCTCCCCGTCTAGCTGTGGCTGATGGTAACACAGGTCCCGGCACTGCAGGACCAGGGAGGAGGGGCTGTCGCAAGGCAGCGGTGATGGGCAAGTGGTGTAAGTATAGTTCAACTGAAGACCCTTTATGATGCTGTGGCCAAGGGCAGTGCTAACCCCCGGGCAGCACCTCATTCCCTGTGACCCGATTATTTCCCCCAAAACACTTAGCGAGCACTTATGTACAAGGTGTAGAGGGTAGCTGGTTAACCACAGGTATGCCACATGTTTCTCATTATTTATTTGAAATGAAAAGAGGCCCAGCTGTCTGGTCTCATCTCCCCCTGTTTTGCCTCCCACTCACTGTGCTACAGCCATACTGGTGGTCTTCCTACCCCTCAATCATACAAGCTTGGCCCTACCTCAGGGCCTTTGCACTTGCTGTTCCCTCTGTCCAGAACTCTCTTTCCCCAACTCTTCCAATGCCTGACTCCTCCTCACCATTCGGTTCTACTTTCAAAGGACACCTCTTCAGAGAGGGCCACCCACACACCTGTCTACAGTAGCCCCATCATTTCTCCCCAGTGTCACATTCTGTAATATTATTGTTTCATTTCCCCTTGTAAATGATCACTGTCTAAAGTCATCTTTTTATGTGGCCCCCTGCACAAGAATGTAAGCTGCATTACAACAGGCTCTTTGTCTCTAAGGTTCACTGCTGCCCATATTAGGTGCTCAATAAAAATATTTTTGAATTGACAAGAATATCAGCAAGGAGTGATTTCATTCAGGCAGAGACTTGGTACATATATTTATTCAACTAGCATTTTTTAAAAGCCAGACACTTGATATAGAGGGAGTCTGATTCCAATAATGCTTGACCCTGAGATTTTAGAGGGTAATGAGTAAAAGACCCATAATGCTGCCAGTTCTGATTTCCTGCACATATGATTCTCTGTGAGATTTCAGCTAAAATTCTATGTCTGAATTTTAATGACTCAATGTGCCAAGTATCCTGTCTAAAGAGACAGTTTTAAGTCTAAGAATCTATGGCGCTAATGATTCTAAAGCTAAGATTCTCTATGTCCAGGATTCTGTCGGTTTAAGCACAATATTCCATTCCTTAGGGTGGAGGTCTTAGCATGGGGGGTTGAGAACCAAATTTGACCCACCAATGCATTTTGTTTGATGTCCTCAATGCCAACCTGCAAAGTGATTTTTTAAACTTATGGCCTATATTTAAAATTTGGGATGTTTCATCTTTTAAAAATTGGAGTTCTGGCTTCTCTTTTTTAAAGAAGAGAAAAACAGGCCATGCTGGGCTGCCACTCTGCCCAGGCCATCAGGGCTGGGCATGACCTGCCTCCTCCAGGCAGGGCATCGGGCTGCCATTTACCATCTGGCACCTGGGTGTTTCACTGCTGTGTTGGCTGCTGGCACCTGCAGCCATGTGAGTTTGCAACCTTGGACGTGAGGCTTCAGGATCCTGTGATTTTTGAGTCTGAGTTTCAGTGTGTGTTTGAAACTCTTGCAAACTCTGACTACAAATCAGTAAATCTAGGGAAGGGAATCTGCTGCCATATTGGCTGCAGCCAGGTTCTCTGGAGGCTTCTGGTTCCAGCTATCGGCCCTTTCACCTTCCCCACGTCCCCTTGGTGCTGAAAGTAAGTGAGGGAGGGCAGGGAAAATGGAGGAGAAAATGAGATCATTGCAGAATGCATAACTTCTTATAAATGCAGACTCCTCCAAACCTGTGGTCCTGAGTAAGGTATGTGCATCCTCATCTCTGTGTCTTTGCTATCACTGACCTGCGCTCCTGGAATGTCCTTCCCAATCCCTTCCAGTCATTCAAGACCCAGATCAAATCTCTCCACCTCCAAGGGTGGGGGCCACAGTGATTCAGAACCCAGCAGGAAGACAGACTGCCTGGAGCCCACTCCCAGCTCCTCCTTCTGCAGCTGGGAAGACCTGGGCTTAACTTTTCTATGCCCCAATTTATTTCCTTGTTTGTAAAGTAGGGTTATAATAGCACACCTACTATGAGTTGTTGAGATGTTTAAATAAGAGAAAAAAACCACACACACACACAATATACACTCTCTTAGAACAGAGCCTGGAACATAATAAATGTTCATTAAGTGTTAGCTTTTGTCACTCGCCCATCCTCACTGGGGTCCTTCTCCCTTGATTGACAAAGACTGGAAGTGCTGATTCTTGGTGACATGTTATCTTACTTTACTCATCTACTGTTGTATGAATATTTTATACTCAATGTATTACATTCAGTTAGTCAGTCATCAAACATTTCCTAGGGCACTATCTTAGTTGAGTTCCCACAGAAGCAGACTTTGAGACAAAGATTTGGGTATAATGGTTTATTTGGGAGGTGATCCTAGGAAGCCCCAGCATAGGAGTGAGGACGTGATATGGGGGAAGGTGTGTTAATAAGCAGGTTTTCACTGTCACAACTGGGACACACTCATGCTGGGAACCTCTGGGAGAAGGTGTAAAAAAAATCTCAGAGTTGTCCCACTGGAGGAGTAAGGAAGCTGGGCTATTAATCCAGCAATGTCTACTTTTATCTAACATATTTTTTAAATTATTACTTACCCACCAATGCTCCCTAGAGCATTAACTCTCTGGCACGTCTATTCTTCCGCATTCATACACCAAGCAAGCTCTTGTAGCCACGGAAAACCGTCAGGCAGAGACCGTCAGGCAGGCTTGTGGTAGGAAGCCTGCATCTGGTATAGGAACGCAGAAAGAATAAGGCAGGACGCCAATACTGTCTGCTACAGTCACCTACAAGTGCCAGGCACTGGGGATACTGAAACACTGCTCCTTCCACTGTGGGATGGGAAAAGAAAAAAATGTAAACAAGTATGTGAAATTAGAATTGCCAGAGCAGAGACAGATGACAGGGCTCAGGAGAGGTGTGAGGGGTAGAGAGGCCAGTTCCACACAGGGGAGGTATAAGAAACAGCTGCACAGAAGAAAGGGAGGCATGGGCAAAGGGTTGCAGGCCAACATAGACACGCATGCCCAGGAATTGTGCACTGATCTTCATGGGGCACGGGGAAGCTGAGGTCGGGGAGTCAGACAGAGGGGGATGATTTGCAATGGGCCCTGTAGGCCGGGTAAAAAGCTTCAGTTCTCACCCCAGGGCAATGGGAGGCCCTCATGTTTTTCAGCAATGGAAAAATGTGATGTGATCGGGATCCTGCATTCCTCTGGCTGCAGTGGAGAGAGAAGTCGGGAGGGAGACCGATACGGCAGCCGCAGCAACACATACCGACAAGAAATAAAGAGCACTTGTGCTGGGAGCGGGGGGAAAAGGACACTGATCTGGGAGACATGCGAGATATGGAAACTGCAGGACTGGGGACCTATGGGGGTGGGAGGGTGGGGAAGAGAAAGGAGTCCAGGGGGAGTCCCCAGTCTCTGGTTTGGGGAACTGGGAAGAGCCATCAGCTGAGACCCATAGAACCAGAGGAGGGGCTGGTCTGGTGGGAGAGAGGACAAGTGTCCTTTTGGACATCTAATAGAATGTCCAGCACACATCTGGCTACATGGGTCTGGAGGTCGAGAGAGTTTCGAGTGGAGGATGAAGTTCTTTGAGGGCAAGGACCTAGTCTGTGTTGTTCATGGTACTGTCTCCAGCACCTGGAATAGGTGAATAGCACTCCATAAATACCTGTTGATTTAATGAGTGAATGATTGGGGAGGGTCCATCAGCACTGATAGAACCCCAAGGCAGCAGGCGTGCAGAAGATACGGAGGGTGACAAAAAGAGAGCTGAAGACACCCACAGTGAGGGACAGGCCAGAAAAAAAGTAGCTCAGGCCAGATGGCCAGAGAGGTGGAAGAGAAACAGAGGGGAAAGCAGAGCATGAAAACCAAGGAAGAAGTGAGTCTCAAAGACCAGAGTGTGAGCAACAATGTCAAACACGAGGTGCAGCCAAATAGGCTGGCGGGGAGAACATCAGTGCGTCAGAACCAGCGGCGGCGCCTGTGTCCTCCTCATGTGCTGAATTTCCGCTGGCGGGTTCCCAGCCTTTTCATCGCAGCATCTAGCACAGTTCACTGTCTCTTTTCTTCCCTCACCTGCCCGTCCAACAAATACTTATTTACCAAGCACGTCTTGTGAGCCAGGCATCATGCAATACAGCGACAAATAAGACAGATTTAAAAATGCCTGATGAATGAATGCATGAATGAATGAATGGAGCCCCCACGTGACTTACAAAGCCCTTGAGGACAGGGCCTCTGCGTGTTGCTTCGCTGGCATCCTCTTTTCCCTCAGCCACAAGTTGGAGAGACAGAGAAAGTGCTTGACAAATATACACTCTCTCTCTCTCTCTCTCTCTCTCTCTGCCAGTGGCTCGTGGTTTGGTGTCTCCCATTTCAGGTTTGGAAAACAAGCCAAGGGACAGGTGCTTAGAGGAAACACAGCTACCCAGGTTGCTGAGGTCACTTTGGTCCCTTCCTTGGGGGAGGCAGGAAAGAGTCTAGCGGACATATTTTTCTTTGCTTCAAATCATGCAAATGCTCAAATGTAAGTCTTGTCTTTGCACAGATGATATGTCGGCTAATAAAAGCTCATCTGAAATCAGCCTCTCAGAGTGTGTGCGTATGTGTGTGTGTTGTGTGCATGCACTTCACTGCCCATCTGTAGCCTGAGCTGCAGGGACACACATGCCTTTGTGAGTGACTTTGCAATCAAAAAGGACTCCAACATTCTGTGCCCAACTCTGTGAAATAAGAGGCTCCCGCTGCTTCAGAGCTCCCCCTGCTCATACACCGAGGTCACCCAAGAACCACCATGTGGCAGCAATGCCTTTCCAAACAGGCAGCAGTCCCTGGAATGCTGGTGCCCCAGGAGCAAAGTGTCTGTCTGTTGTGAACAGCTGCTCTCTGTTCTCACCAGTATCCACTCCTGCTTCTTCTGGTAACAGCCCTTCCCTGTCCCTGCTCTCCAGCTGTGTCATTGGGAGGGGCCAATACCACTGCCCCGTTCCAGGGGTTGGCAGGCTGGCACATGCCCCAAACCTGGCCGACCAGAATGTCCCACTGGCCTGAGTGAGGGAGGCAGGGATGAGAAAGTTCTCAGATCTTCCCAGTAGGAGTCAATCCCAGGACCCTCATGGGAACCTCTGAGAAGCAGCAGCTTGCTTTGCAGAAGCAGAACAGGGAAAGACCTGGACTTAAATCCCACCTCTGCTATCACTTACAAGTGAGACCTTGAACAAGTGACTTAACTTCCCTGAGCCTCATTTTCCTCATTGGTAAAATAGGCAATCATCCACATGGTGTTTGCAAGATGATCTGGCACACAGTAGGTGCTTCATCAATATTGGTTGTCCTTCAGCCACACCCCAGCCTCTTCTCCTTCTATACTTCCTTAGCAGCTGGTTTCCTCAGTCTTATAACCCTCAAAACTCCCAAACTTAAATCTCCAGCAATGATCTCTCTTCTGAACTCCAGACTCATATATCCAGCAGCTAACTTGTCATCTCTGTTTGGATGTATCCCAAGCACCCCAAACTTAATAATGCCTCATACTGAGCAAGTGACCCACTCTTGCCACAAACCAGTCACCTTCACCTCAGGAACAGCACTTCCCCTCCACGGGTCTTAACTGCCCAGCCCAGAGATCCAGGAGGCATCTTTGATACCTCCCTCTCCCACCCTCATCACTAAAATACAGCCAGGTTCTCTTGATTGTATCTCTATATATTTCTTGAATCTGTCTCTTTTTCAGCCTCTAGTCCATCCCACACTAGGCTCAACCACCATCATCTCCCACCAGGTGACTATACCAATCCACTCTAGATCAAGCATCTAGAGATTGCTTTGTAAAATGTAAATCTGATCAAGTCATTTCCCCTGCTTAAAGCCTTCCAGTGGCTTCTCAGTGCTCTTAGAATAAAATCAAAACTCCTTACCTTAACCCAAAAAGAGAGCATGAACTTGTCCTGTCCACCCCTGTGCCCTCACCATTGACTATGGCTTTGGCCCTGACTTTAGAGATACACAGCACACTGACCTGGTCCTCAAAGCAGTCTGCCTTCTTTTTCCTGAAGTGCCACAGACTCACTGTTGAGCCTTGACTACATCATACCCATCCTCTGGATCTCTCTAAAATGGACAATTTGGTCACTAGGGACCCTTCCAGATCTGTCAAAAGCTGGACTTTTTCCTGCAGCCACTTTCAGGCTGGTTTAGGAGAGACCCCTCTTCTATCTCCTGCAGTCCTCTTGTCGAGCATCTTCTAAACACATAAGTCAGAGTGCCAAGAACATGCCAAACACCTCCACCCTGACCTCCCCTCCCCGCCTATTTCTTGCTGGGCCCAAAACACTGTTCTCCCAGGACACCTCTGTAACAGAAGTCATAGAGAAAGCATGGCCAGCACACAGCTTATCCAATGCCCACGAACTAGTCCTGTCACACAGACCATTATGGATGTTGTAATTTCTGATTAGCATTTGTTGTTGTTAGTGGTGGTTGCAAGTTGCTTTTATGTCCTCTGCCCTGTAAGGGAGAGAAATTTTTCATGCCAGTTGAGCGGGTTGGGTTTTTATACATGGCCAAAACAACTAATGCTTGGAAATACACCAGCATTTGAAAAGTTTGGAATCCTATCAAGCTTAGGAAAACAGTGTAAGGGAGTAGAACAAAGTCTTTGAGGGCAGACAGATCCAGGTCTAAATCTGGATTTGGCCATTTTCTTACTTATGCAACCTGGAGCAAAATGGATTATGTTTTTCCCCAGCATGAAACCCTTATGTGGTTCCCCAGTGACTTAGGGCTCAAGTCCCAAGTCCCCCATGGTGTACAAGATTCTGCATGATCTGCCCCTTCCCTATAGCTCTAGGCACCAGCCTTCCCCTCTTTCAGCAATGCTGGCCTTCTTTCTCCTGAAATCTTTCCCACTTCAAAGTTTCTGCACACGCTGTTCCCTCCAACAGGAGTGTTGCCAATGCCAACTATTCCTTCAGATCTCTGCTCAGTGCACCTTCTTAAAGAAGCTTTCTTTGACGGCTTCTCCATCCCCAAAACTCAGTCTAGTATCTCTCCCAGATGCATTCCTAGCACCCTCTAATTCTATTTCTGCAGCACATATCATGATTGTAATTAAATACTTAGTTGACAATGCATGTTTGAGCCTACTTTCCAACTAGAGTATAAGTGCCATGAAGACAGGAACCAACTGACTGTGAACCAGCTCCTAACACAGTGTCTGGCATGTGGATTTTTATCAACTGAATGAATGCCTGATTAAGTGACTTAACTTCCTGGAGCCTTTGCTGAGGGACAATGAGAATAATCATGACTAACTCCTAGGACAGTTGCAGGGAAAAGCTATAAAATTCTGCAGGCTTATTACCATGCCTGGCACATGTTAAGGGATCCATAAAAGGTCACTGTTTAGGGATATAGAGCATGATGTTTACAAGTCTGGCTCTGCCACTTAATAGCCATATGACATTAAACATGTGACACTTCTCTGATCATCCAGACATCTTTGAGGACTAAATGAGATCTTTTATGTAAAGGTCCTGGCATATCATAGACACTTTATAAAGCACAAATGGTATTACTCTAAGTCAGGTCAGTGGTTTTCAACCACCAGGGAGCTTTACAAAGCACCGATGCCCATGTTCTATCCCAGGCCAATTAAATCCATTTTCTGAGGGAAAATCCTGGGCATTGGTATTTTTTCCAACATTTTTACTACAAAAATATTCAAGTACATATAAAAGTTGAAAGAATTTTATAGTGAACACTCATATACCCACAACCTAACTTCTACATTTAACACTTTATCATTTTTGCTTTATCCCATATCTATCCATCTAGCCATCCCTCTACCCACCTGCTGACCCATATTAATTTTTATGCACTTCAAAAGAAATTTCAGACATCAGCATATTTTCCCCTAAATACTTCTGCATGTATATCATGTCACTAACTAGAGTTCAATATCTGTTTATATTTTTTTCTTCTGAAAATTTATTTCTTCTAAAATTTATTTAGAATGTAATGCACAAATTTTAAGAATACTATTTTATGACTTTAACACTGCATCCGCCCATATGACCACAATCTCTATCAAGATATAGAACATTAGCATCACCCCAGAAAGCTCCCTCATGCAACTTCTCAGTCAATCCACACCCCCATTTCCCAGAATCAACCACTATTTTGATTTTTTTTCTACCATAGATTAGTTTGGAGTATTGCAATTTTAGATGCTCTAGAGGATATTCTTTGTAAAGTCAAGATTCAGAACCAAAGGCCTAGGTAAATGCATCGACCCTGAGGGGTCTCAGGAGAGGGGAAGAAACCCCAGGAGTAGCACAAAGGCCTGCCTGATCCTTAGTCAATGGGCCCTCAGGATTGGCCAGCCAGAGGGGTGGGGGGTCCAGCCAGAGGAGGAGAAGCAGGTCCCTGGACCCCACCCACTCCCATTCAGCATGGCCACCAGCCAACAAGGAAGAAACCCAAGATGAGGGCAGTTGCCTGACCCCTCTCTGGCTGTTTTTATATCCCAGATGTCCAGGAAAAAGCTTTACTTTTGAAATTTTAGCATTCTAGTCTTATACAGCATGTTCTAAGTGTCTGCGTTTAGATGCCAAAGGGGTAAATAAGAGTGGTAACAGTAGCAAAGGCAGCTACTCATTTTTGAATGCTTACTATGCATCAGGAGCTCTGGTAAGCCATTCCCATGCGGCATCTCCTGTAACCCTCCTAGCAGACTCTGTCAGTGCCTCGCCAGGCCTCTAGGGACCCCTTTTGCCCAGTGCTGTGGATGGCCTGCAGCTGCTAGTGGCTGACACTTGCAATTGTCCTTGGTCCATTGGTGCCACCTTGCCCAGATGTTCCAGGGAGTCACTTCTCCCAATCTGGAGTAGACCAGACCCAGTGACTGGCAGATGTGAAGATATAAGAGCTTTGTTCCTTGCCTCAAGGTGGAAATTCTGGGGTGCAATTTTCATTCCAGAGCCATGCACAGGATCAGGCCAAGGTTAGTCTCCACGTAAAACCACATCCTTGTTTAGTCTCCCCTTCCTTGTCCTGCCTTCTATATTCCCTTATGGATTTCTCCCCAGAGTATCTCCCTTAATAAATCACTTGCATAAGAACCTGCAACTGAAGTGTTGCCTCTAGGGATCCTGACCTAAGACATACCATTTTAGCGATGGGGAAATCAGGCCTAGAGAGCTGAAGCACCCTGTCCACGGTCACCAAGCTAGAACCAGAGGAACCAGAAATTGGTTCCAAGTATGTCTGACTCCAAACCTTTGATGTGAATGGCTTCTTATAAGTCAGGGTTAAGAATCCCTACTCCATAGGATGGTCATGAGGATGAAATAACATTTATGCATAAAAGAGACTTACCATGAGAGAGAAATACAAGGGAGTCAAATTATTATTCCCAATAGGTGAGAAGTTCAAGGCCAGTGGCAGACTGTTTGGGCTGTTCACCAAAATCCATTTCTCTTCTTCCTGGGCACATAGCTGGACTACATTTCCCAGCCTCCATTGCACGGTGTGTGGCCATGTGACTAGTTCTGGCCAATGGAATCTGAGAGGAAGTGATGTTGGATTCTTGTGGGACAAGGACTTTGAGAAGCAGGAGTACATCCTAAACACACTCTTTATCTTTCTGCTGGGTGTATGAAGACAATCTCAAGGCACTAAAACCACAGTTCCCAAACTAGATGCCGAGGTACCCTGTCAGAGCATCACAGCAAACTCTCCCTGGTGCCACAGAATATTTTAAATTTTTGAGGGATATACAGCAACATTTATCAGGTCCCATGCAAAATACTAGCTCAAGGCAACTCAAGGTTGCACATTAATCCCTATGTTCTTTTCAATGATGTCATATCGTTGCAAAGCTGGGTATTTGGCAGTTGCTGGGATAAAAAGCAAGTATAGTAGACCTTCCTTATTTACAGATTCTGTATTTGTGAATTTACTCACTCAGTAAAATTTATTTGTAACCCCAAAAATCAATATTCAGGTGCTTTCATGGTCATTCATAAACATGTGCAGAGTAGCAAAAAATCTGAGTCACTCAATGTGCCCATTCTCAGCTGAGTTCAAACAAGGTGTCCCTCTGCCTTCTTGTTTCAGCTTTCCTACTGTAAACAAGTATCCTTTTCATGGTCTATTTAGTCCCTCACTTTCTGCACTTTTGTCCTTTTTTGTTGGTGATTTTGCTGTTTAAAACAGCCTCTGAACGTAATGCTAAAATGCTGTCTAGTGTTCCTAAGCACAAGAACGCTGTGCTGTACCTTAGAAAGAAAATACATGTTAGACAAGCTTTGTTCAGGCATGAGTTATACTGCTGTTGGCCATGAGTTCAGAGTTTATGAATCAATAATACATATTAAATAAGGTATCTTTAAACAGAAACACACATAAAACCAGGTTACATATTTATTGGTTGGCAAAAATGTTGTGACCAAAGGCTCACAGGAACCTAACCCTGTATTTCCCCTAGGAGCAATGGTTCCAGATTCAATAATTCAGTGTTAGTGGTAACCTTAGAGAACATATATACCATGAATAATAAAAATCAACTGCACATCATAAAGATCAATGTAGGCACTGAGTTGTCAAGACATAAATACTCATTAAGTTGTTTGAACATAACTACTTTAAAAATAAGGTATTTCTTTAGTATAGGGCACTACGGAAAAATTACAAAGACAGTAAGGGCATCCTGAATTTAAAGAAAGTTTGTGAACCTTTACCCTAAGGGAAGGCAGAACCACATACCAAAAGAAGCCTGAGTTGTATTCCACAGGGGGAATAACTGTTCACCAACAAAGAACACCTGGCTTGAAGTGTCACATGAGCAAGAAATAAATGTCTACTGTCTTTGAGACATTACACATTTTGGTGCCTATTTTTCTATAGCAGTATAGCCTACCTTAACTAATGCATGCCCTCTTCTGGCTTTACTAAGTGAACCTGCTTCCCTTACTATCAGAGAGAACATGAAGCATAATTCACCAACTAGGCATGCTCGGCTCTAAGAAAATATGACATTTGGGTAGCAGGACACATTAATTAACTCAACACATGTGTACTGAGCATTACTTTGTCCCAGGTACAGGTATTGGGGATACAAAAATGAAGAAAACATGGACCCAGCCCATAATTTTCTCTTCTGGTGGCATGGGAGAGACATAATCAAACACAATGAATCTTAGCCTAAGTTACATAACAAGGAATCTGGGCAAGAAGGCACTGTTTAAGCTGGTCTTGAAAAATGGCAGGTCAATTATTGTGTAGAAGCACACCAGGGGGAACAAGTCATGTACAAATGTGTGTATAAGAATGTGAAAGACCTTGGATAAGACCCTCAGTGAGGGACCACCATGAAGAGTATTTGGCAAAGCCAAGAAGGTCAGATGGGAAATCAGAGGCCAGATGATGAAAGGCCTCAAATTCCAGGTTAAGCCTAAACTGGAAACAAGCCAAATGTCATCAACAGGAGAATATATAAATAATTTGCGTTGTACAATACAATACTACTCAGCAATAAAAACGAATGAATTACTAATACATACAACAACACAGATGAACCTCAAAGATGTCCTGCCAAATAGACAAATGGGACTTAATTAAACTAGAAAGTTCCTGCACAGCAAAAGAAATAATCAAAATGGTAAATAGACAAACTACAGAATGGGAGAAAATACTCACAAACTATGCATCCGACAAAGGACTAATATCCAAAATCTACAAGGAACTCAAACAACTCAACAAGAAAAAAACAAACAACCCCATTAGAAAGTGGGCAAATGAGCAGGCATTTTTCAAAAGAAGATATAAAAATAGCTAACAAACATATGAAAAAATGTTCAACATCACTAATTATCAGAGAAATGCAAATTAAAACCACAATGAGATACCATCTTACTCCAATTGGAATGGCAAAACAATAGATGCTGGCACAGATGTGGTGAAAAGGGAATGCTTATACATTGTTGATGGGAATGTCAATTAATACAACCTCTACAGAAATCAGTATGGAGACTTCTCAAAAAACTAAAAGTAGACCTACCATTCGAACCTGCAATTCCACTACTGAGTATCTACCCAGTGGAAGAGAAATTATTATATCAAAAAGATAATTGTATTCATATGTTTATCGCAGCACAATTCATAATTGCAAAGATACGGAATCTGCCTAAGTGCCCATCAACTGATGAGCAGATAAAGGAAATGTTGTATATATTTAGCATGGAGTACTACACAGCCATAAGAAAGAGTAAAATCATGTCTTTTACAGCAATATGGATAAAACCGGAGGCCATTATCCTAAGGTGAGCAACTCAGGAACAAAAAAATAAAGGCTGAATGTTCTCACTTTTAAGCAGGAGCTAAGCTATGACTACATGAGGGCACACGGAGTGGTATAATGGACATTGGAGACTCAAAAGGGGGGAGGGTGGGAGAAGGTAAGGGATGAAAACTTACCTATGGGGTACAACATACACTATGTGGGTAATGGGTATACTAAAAGCCCAGATTTCACCATATACAATATATACATGTAATGAATCCCACTTATACCCCCTAAATCTATTGAAATAAAAAAATAAGAACCATAAAAAAAATGTTCTGCTAAGCAAAAAAGAAGCCAGGCACAGAAGACTATATATGTGATTCCATTTATGGGATGTTCAAGAGCATGCAAAACTACTGTATGGTGAAAGAAATCAGAACAGTGATTACATTTGTGGGGGTAAGGAGGGCTGATGGAGGAGGGGCATAAGGGAATTTTAAGGGTGATGGATTGTTCATCTAGATAGAGGAGCTGGTTGCAGGGGTATATGCATCTATCAAAAGTCATTGAATTGTACATTTAAGATATGTGCATTTCACTGTATGTAAATTATACTGATTAAAACAAATTCTAACTTAAGGATCTGGCAGTTGGGGGCTACAAAAGCTACTTACATGTAAGCTGAATAGTTTTATCCCCAGAGGACTCAGCATTGGGTGCCTTATATAAAGCTAATTTTGGCAACCATCTTTTTCAAATTTTCTTAGCCACAAAACTTTTTTTTTGCAAAATCAAAATATTGTTCAGCATTCCAAAATACCAGACCAAAAGGAAGCTATTCTGTTTGAAGTGGACATAAGCGAATGAAGGTCCATCCCTCAAGGCCTCCCCTTCAATTCTACAAGATCCTGAGACACATCCAAAGACCCTTCGGGTCCACAGGTCCCAGGTTAAGAACCACCAATCCAAGAGGGCCAGTAGGACTGCTGAGTTCAGTTGTAAAGTTGAGCACTGCACAACTCCAGACTGTGATGTGAACCACAGGTGTGGAGGTATATAGAAGCCCTGGGGGCCATGGTGGTAAAGTGAGCAAGTCAAGCAGACCTGGAAAAGATGATAAATAGTAACTAGGACTCAGCCAGAGTTTCAAGCTCAGGAGGGTGTGGCAAGGCCTGTAGCAAACTGAACACAGACTTGTTTAAAGGGGACAGCTGCTCTGTACCTCCAGCTGATTGTTGTTATGTGGGAAAATGAGCTTGGCACAGCCAGATCTTCAGATTTTTTGAGAGAAGCCAAAAATCTGGATTTTATATAAAGCCATTCAGCTTTTAAATGTTGGAAATTAACTTAATTTTAAAAATACTTTGTGTAACCCAAATCAAACATATCTGCCAGAAAAATCTACCTTCTAGGCCACCAATTTGCAACTTTTTGTTTAAGACTTTGATCAAAAAGCATTTGAGCTCTTGGCAACAAATAAAAAGAGGCATGTGTACATCGCCCCTTTGTGTCCTGGATCCAAGAATTTGAGCTGTCTGCTTTCTGAGCGTCAGGAGACTTCACTTACACCTTCCTTCAGTTTCCAAGGAATTATGCAATCAGCATTACCAGAGACACAGGCACAAACCACAAGTCAAGAAGCACAGTGAGAACCACGGGCACTGCTTTCTGTGTGTCTGTCCACCCCCTGGCCAATGATGGCCAATGATTGTGAAAGCAGGAATTTTGAGACCATAGTACACATATGTCAACTTCGAGCTTCCTAGTGTAGGCACCATTTAAATAAATAAACAAGATAAAACTGCCTCGTTAAAATGCTTACTAGATCCTCCGAAGGCAGACTTTTCTTTATAAATAAATACATAGAAATAAATGCAAACGTTGTGACCTCATGTCTCTTAAAACCCTTCTTCTATATGACACATCCAAAGACCCTTACTTTGAGAAATCCTCTGAGAATTAGGAACTCTAACAGTGGGGAGGTGGAAACCAAGGGAGGGAGCCATAGAGACCAAGGAGAAATTCAGAAACCAAGCACATCACTTCTGTTGGGCTGAATACCAGATTAACATTCAAAAGACACTCTTGTTTGGATTTGAGACGTTCCTCCTTAGGCCAATGTCTCTCAAAGTGTGGTCAACAGAAACCCTATCATAGAATCACTGAGAAGTTTCTTAAAATTTCAAATTCCTGAGTCCTACCAGATGCCTATTGAGTCAGAATCTCTATGGATGTGGCCAAGGCACCTGTTTTCACTAAGAAAATATAATATTTGGGGGTGGGTGCAGTGGCTTATGCCTGTAATCCTAGCACTTTGGGAGGCCGAGGTGGGAGGATCACTTGAGGCCAGAAGTTCAAGAACAGCCTGAGCAGTCTAGTGGGACTCCATCTCTACAAAAAGTAGAAAAATTAGCCAGGTGTGGTGGTGCACACCTGTAGTCCCAGCTACTCAGGAGCCTGAGGCAGGAGGATCACTTGAGCCCAGGAGTTTGAGGTTGCAGTGAGCTATGATGACACCACTGCACTGTAGCCCAGGCTGCTGCAAGACCATGTCTCAAAAAAGAAAGAGAGAGAGAGAGAGAGAAAATATAATAGTTGGGTAGCAGGATCCTCAAGAGATTCAGATACATTCTAAAGTTCAAGAAGCACTGGCCCAAATGATCTTATTCACTCCTGTGGCTTTGAATGTTGTTTACATGCCAGGGGGGTGCTGGGAGGAAGCATATCTTCAGTCCAGAACATTCTTGTGAGTCCAAAACACATATGTCCATCTGTGGACCTGATACCTCCACTTGGACACCTCACAGGTATCTCAGATGACAAGAAAAAAACTGAACTCTTGATCTTTTTAATCATAGTAAATGGGACCTCCATCCACCCAGCTGGCCATGCCGGAAAAATGGCAGCATCCTTGACAGCTCCCTTTTCCTGTCCCATAATATCACGTGCCTGACCATGGTCCATAGGTCATACCAGCTCTACCTTTGTAAGGCTCAGTTTCTGCTATAGTAACAACCACAAAATCTTAAGTGGTTGAAGACCACAGGAGTCAACTACAGTTCTGCTCGACTCTGCTGGACTTATTCTCAGAATGCAGGTCAAGTTCAGGTCTATGCCACGTGTCTCTTCATTCCAGAAGCCAGGCTAGAGGGGCACCCACCACCACCACCACCACCACCACCACCCCTCTGAGGCTTGCCATTCCCATGGTAAGTAACAGGAGCCCAAGAGGCTGGTGGACACATGCAAGGCTTCTTAAAGCCTCTGCTCGTGGCCAGGTGCCGTGGCTCATGCCAGTAATCCTAGCACTTTGGGAGGCTAAGGTAGGAGGATCGCTGGAGGCCAGGAGTTTGAGAACAGCTTGGGCAATGTAGCAAGACCCCATCTGTACAAAAAATTTAAAAATTAAAATTCAAAAAATAAAAAAACCCGCTGCTCAGTTCTGCCTATATTTCATTTCCCAAAACATGTCACATGGCCAAGCCCAGCATCAGTGGAGTAAGGAAGTACAGTCTTCCAATGGGGAGGGGAAAGAGAATGTTTGCTGAGCAATGAGAGTCCTCCGCGACCTCCAAAACACATTCCAGATCCATCCACTTTCAATAGCCACTGCTCACAACCTGGTCCAAGTCAGTCACCATCACCTCTCAACTGGATGTCAACAGCAGCCTTCCAGTTCATCTTCCTCCCTCCCTCCCATCTGACATGGCAGCCAACATGATCTCCTTACAGCACAAACCAGCTCATGTCGAACTCTCCAACGGCTTCCTCCTGCACTCAGGAAAGATCCAAATTCCATATCCCGATCTCTAAGGCCCTACACAAGCTGTGCCCTGACTATCTCTCTAGCTCAGGGGTGTTCAGCCTGCGGCCCACAGACCCCTGTAGGGTATCCAGCTTCATCTTCTCCACTCCCGCCTGCCACCACACACGTGCTGAAGCCACACTGGCCTTCCTTCAGGTCCCCCTGACTCGCCACCCTCTTTTCTGTATCTCGGCCATGCCTGCTGCCTGGCTGCCACTCTGATGTCATTCCCTCCACCTGGAGTTTCTTTCTAATTCTTCCTGTTATCTGGGGTTCCTCCTATTCACCTTGCAGATCTCAGCTTAAAGTTTCCTTGCTCAGAAAGGTCTCTGTTATCGCCTAGTCTAAATGAACTCCTCACACACATCTCTCAACCTATATTTATTACAAGTTGAAATTACGAGTGGGTACTTATTGGCTCGATGTGTGCCTCCCTGCTACTGGGTAAACTCCATGCAGGCAGGGGCTATATCTATTTTGCCCACCACCAAGTCATCAGCACTGGATGCAGTATGCACAGTAGATGCTCAATAACTGGCTGTTGAACAAAACCAAATTATCATTTACCAAGCACCTAGGTGCTTCCTGTGTGATTTTATTTCATCGTTATGCCTGTTCTAGGTGTATTAATGCAAGGAAACTGAAGCTCAGAGAGGTAGAATAAAGCACCTAAAGTCAAACCACTAGAAAATAAATGGAGCCCAAATACAAAGCCAGTCGTGTCTACTTCCAGAGTCCACACGATTAACTATGTTGCTGCCTCTAGAGGAAACTCAAAAGTAATTTCTCAGGACTTGAGACAACCTTTCACGCCCCTGTTCTTGGCACCCTAACCCAGCCTCAAAAACAAGGAGAAAGTCAACTCCTTGTCTCTGAAGTCAACATATCTGAGGGTAGGTACACAAGAGCCTTATTGAGGAACTGAGGCTATCTGAGACCCATTCTCCTTTCTAACCAACCCCTACCATAAAATGTGTAATCTCTTCTAGAGACAAAGGTAAAAATACACAAACAAAAATGAATTTCTTAAGAATTCAAGATGCAAATGAGAAGTATGTCACAAGGCATTAGAGCCAAATGGATTGTACAGACAATAGTACACTAGAAAGTTGATATAATCTTTCTATGCCTCAGTTTTCCCAGTTATGAAATTGGATGATAACACTAGTACCTACCTCTTAGAGATGTGGGAAGGAATCAGCGCATGGGAAGTGTTCAGTTGTGGCCTAGTACGTGGTGAGCACTCAGTAAATGTTTACCATCCCTGGAAGGCATGCCCTTTGAAAAATGCAAGACACCACTTGTCATTTTCCAAAAGTAAAAATGACAGAGTGACACCAATAGGCACTGCAGTTACAATGGCATCTGTGATGAAATTGCTAGAAACAACCTTTTGTTATGGCTGAAAGAACAGTGGTCTCTGAGGCAGAAAAACTGGGATCTAGACCCAATTCTGGCTCTTATCATGTGACCTTGAGAAAAGTCTTCCCTTCTATGGGACTTGCTTTTCTTGTCCGAAGACACGGGTGCTAGTAACACTATTTCGCAAAAGTATCATTATCCTACCGCCTTCACAGCTGTTACTGTGGAATACCTACATACCTCCCACACTGTTACTTATTTAATATTTTTACTTATATTCATTTATTCAACAAATATTTATTGAGTACCTACTATGTGCCAGGCACTCTTCAAGACACTGAGGCATGTTTTTTTAAAAAAAAAAAACTTAATATCTATTTTAAGTTATCTATCCTAAGCAATAATATTCATGAACTGATAGGATGGATAAGCTAATGATAGATATTTTTTCCAGTGTACATTAAAATAAATATAGAACTATTCAAAAGAAAAGTATTCATCAAGGTCCACCTATAATCTCAGGTGCTACCAGTGACACAAAGTGGATGCTTTTGAACACATGGGCTCAGAGAATACCTAAGATTCCTTGCAACTCTTGAAATCTTGCCGTTCTGAATTCCCCTGGAGAGAAGATTGACTCACCTCATCTTCTTCTCTTCCTTCCCACTCTGATAGAGCAGTGAACAGAGTGACGTTAATTGAGTAATTATTCAGCAATTACAGGAACTTTTTTTCTGAGCCTGAGACTAAAGCTTTGTCAGTTTGAGAACATGCTTGAACTTCTTAGTTCTGTTTTCAGTTCACACTCCAAACTTCACACACTTTCATCGCCTTCTCTTCAGTAAAATGGGACGTTTGTTTACACCCAGGCAAAGGCGTTTTCATCTTCAAAGAATGTTATCAACTTTCAATGACCTCTCTATCTGACAGGGGAAAGGCTCCAAAAAACTCATAATCATCCTACTAGACAGCTCTTACTAAACAATATTTAGTAAGTTAGGCATAATGAGTCAAAAATATATGCTCTGAGTTGCCTTTGAAATACAAAAAAAGGTTTGAAAGGGAAAACTTTCCCTCCAATCACTTAAAAACCTCTAAAATTTCAGTAGAAAAATGGGTAAGGGACATGAACTGATAATTCACAGGAGATGAAATACAAATAATAAGCATATAAAAAAGGTATTCAACTTCTTAATAATCAAAGAAAATTCCAGTTAAAATAACAAGAAAGCAGGGGTTTTTGTTTTAAATTAACAAAGGCTTATAACATAATAATTTTTTATGCCAGCAAGAGGAGGGTGAAATAGGTTCTGTGTTGGAAGAAAGATACCTCTACACATCTGGAAAGCAATTTGATAATGTTTTTCAATATCCTTCAAAGAAGTTATAATCTTTGAGTCACTAATTCCTTTTCTAGGAATCAATCCTAAGAAAATCATAGATCTACAGGTGAAACATGTTTGGCTTATTGCACAAGGATGTTCATCGTGATGGCATATTTAAGAATGGGGTTTCTCAACCACAGCATATTTTGGATGGACAATGAGTTATTTGTTGTGGGGGCCTGTCCCGTGTATTATGGGATGTTTAGCAGTGTCCCACACCCACCCACCCACCTCCAATTATGAGAATCAAAATTGTCTCCAGACATTGCCACATGTCCCCAGGGTGGGGCGGGGGGTGGTCAAAACCTGCATTAGGAATCACTGATCCAAGACTGAAAACTTTTAAATCACCTAAATGTCCACGTATAACAAAATGGTTTAATAATCTATGATCTGTTGATATGACAGATTATGCATTCATCTAAAATGCTATTTTTAAGGAGTATTTAACGACATGGAAACCTAATCATAATAAAATAGTATGTGGGGGGAAAAGCAAAGAACAAAATTATTTAAGTAGACGTGAATTCTTAGAAAAACAGACCAAAAGGAAATAAAGCAAATGCTTACTGTTATTATCTTCAGGTCATAGGATAAGAAGCAGTTTTTATTACCTATTTCACTCTACTGGTTCTATAACATCAGAGAATGGATTTCTTGTCTGAAAAACCTGGCTTTATGTTCCAGCAATGCCACTTTCTAGCTCTTACCTCATCTTAACTTCTGAGTTGCTATGACTTCATCTACAAAACAGGGATAACCATGTGCCTATTACAAAAAATGGTAAAGAGTAGGTGGAATAATGCACATTAAGTGTGTAGCAAGGTGCCAGCACGTCATATTTAGTTAAAGGTTAGTTTTCATGAACAGATACTACTGTTTAAAATAATTTTTTTTCTTAAACCAAAAACACATACAAAACACCAAGCCAGAAGGAGCTTGTCTGTTTTCTCTGGGGAGAGACCCTGTCTAAGAATGAACAATCGCTGACGGTTGGAGATTTGGCACTAGGCAGAGCTCTGTTAGCGGTAAAATGAAGACAGAGATGAAAAATCCACCCAGCAGAAGGAGATGACCTGTGGGAAAATGTTATTTGAATTGGACAGGATGGTGAGTGAGCTTCAAGTCAAGAGAATTGACATGTCAACAGCCATGAAGAGTTTAACTGCTTAACAGTTTGAAATACCAATGAAAGGCCTTCCAAAGAGGCACTGGGAATTTCATCTGGAAATGTTCCTGTTGTGATCCATCTGGACTGGAGCTTGCAGAGGCAGGAGTCTCAGCTCATCAGAGGAGAATCTGGGTGCTGCCACTGGGATATAGCGAAGAATGTGGAGAGCTGGCTTCAAGGTCTTGCTGTCTTGTCCTGCACATTCCTTTACCTCTTTGTGTCTCTGATTACTGATGCATTTACAGAAGCAGAATAGCTTAGTATCTAAGAATAGGAACACTGGAGACCAGACCCCTAGGAGTGAATCCTGCTTCTTTACATACTAGCTATTGCAACCCTGGGCAAGTTACTCACATCATGGATCGAAGCCTCCACTTCTGCATCTGGAAGAGGTGGACAACGAGACCTATGCTACATAAAATGTTTAGCATGGTGCCTGGTAGCACCTAGCAAGTACTCAACAAACTGGCAGCTCTAACTGACATTTTTAAGTTACTCTAAATATGTAAGTTGAACCTTCCTCACAGTGGAATTGGTCCTTTTGAAACTCTGAACATGGTATAGCTATGGGGACTGATGCACAAAGGATAAAAAAAACAACAGCTCTTCAGCCCCCTCACGACATCTCAGGTGCTCCAGGGCTCAGCACAATACTTCTAACCACAATTCTTTCTTCCTTTCAGTACTTACTTACCTATGCCAGGTCCTCAGTAGGTGCTGGGGATATCAGCCTCAAGTTGCTCAGAATCCAGTGGTGAAGACAGATATGGAAGAGACAGATACACTTCATGGGTGTGATACCATCTAATGAGTAGTAGAAGCAGTATCATTCTGTGGTTAAGTGCTCAGACCTTGGAGCCCGACCACCTGGTTTTAACTCCAGCTCTGGCAAGCCGTGTGAAGCTGGGCCAGTTAACTTGCCTCCCTAAGCCTCAGTATTGTCATCTGTAAATCAGGAAGAATAACAGTAGTTCTTCTCCCTCATAGAATTGTTGTCAAGACTAAATAAGAGGAAACCCTTAGAAGCCTGCCTGGCACGTGGTTAGTGTTTCATAAGTGGGCAACTAGATGTACGGATCCTAGAAATCTGGACAACTAGATGTATAGATCCTAAAAAGACAGTCTGATTCTCTAACCCTGCAGAGGGGTAGGATTCTCCCAGCAGGATTTAGCCATCCCCTCCAATATCTAGTCTGGGCAGACCTCAGAGCTCATGACCTCACCACACCTGAGTTCTCCTTTAGCGTCACTACACAGATGCAGAGGAAACTTTCTCAGGAATCAGGATGTACACTCCCATTGTTTTAACCACCTTCCCCCCAAAACCCAAAAGACCTGTGGCTGTTAAGAGTAATTCATTCATTTTCTAAATGGAAAGGAAACTCCAAATTACGTCTAAAAACAATACCTCACTCTCCTTATCTCCCCCCACTGCCCACACACACAAATAGCAAGCAAGAAAGCAAGCAGAGAAGGAAGAAAAGAAGGGAGGGAGGGAGGCAGAAGACTTTTAACAAGAGCAGGAAAGGATGATGAGGAAATAACCGTGGGCAAGGCAGGATTCTCTGAGGGTGAACACAGGCTAGAACACGTGAGCACGCTTTCATCTGCCCTTACCTGACAGAGCAGACAGATGACAGGTGTCTCCTCTGTGACTATTCCACCTGAACACCTGCTTGCCCAGAAGCTCCCTCGGGTCATGCTGGGTGATTCTTAGGCTGAACAGACTCATGGTCTCATGGCGATTTCCAACAGAAGTCAATTCTTTCTTTTCCCTGGCATGAGTCTGGACATTCGGGCAGACAAAACTGTTGGAGGGTTTTGTTGAACAAGGGAAGCATTGTGGTGGCTGGGAGAAACACCACCACTAAATGATAGATTTAGGCCAGCTTGCCATTCTCAACTGCAGACCACACACACACACACACACACACACACACACACATCTGTAATCCCATGTACTGGCTACTTGAAGGGGTGATAGACAAAATATTTAACAATCTGACCAATCAGAATGGAAACTTGACTATAACTTTGGGGAAGGTTCTGGAAGTCCCCTGTTAGTACCCCTTTAGTTTAAAAATCATGGGAAGGCTTAGGGGATCCAAGGGAAGGACCAAGGTAGTAGGCAGGCACCTAGGACAACTGATTATTTTCTAATTGAAAGCATAAAAATATTTTAATACCCACTATGGGCATATTTGAGCACACCAGCTGTCTTAGACTGGGTTCCCTAGAAGTACACCCTTAAATAAGGATTTGTGTATGAGTGATTTATTAAGAAACTACTTCTGGGGGGAGGGGGGAACAGTAAGAAAGCAGGTGACACAGCACATAGAAAGGAAGGAAGCCCAGCAAGGCCGGGAATTTTGGCAAAGTCCCACAGGTAGTAACCTCAGCTTTCCTACAGGGGAGGTCTGGAATGTAAGTCAGCCCACTGCTGGCCTGCCCTTACATGAGAGAGTGGGGCTTTCATATTCCTGCACCCAGTAGTCATTAGTCCAGGGCTGTCCTGGGAGCAGGATACAAACTTTCAGGCATTTCTGGCTCTTTCTATACAGGCAAAGGAGTTCCAGTACTCTGGACAGTCCTCTGATAAAGAGCCACTGGTAATGGCCGTTGGAAGCAAAAGCACAGGAAAGTCAAAGATTGGAGACCACAAAAATGGTGAAATCTCTAGGAGATCTGGGTGGAAAGCCAACGTAGTCCACAGCACCAGCTGAATGTCAGCCCAAACCCTTAAATGATGACTACAGTTCTTCTTAGCGTGGGGCACCTGGTCCAGTGTTCAACATTTCTCTTACTAGATAATTCACTTCCAGATGACCTCCTTGCCTCCAATCTCACCCCCTTTGATGCCAAATAGTAATGAGAGTCCACAATGTGCCAAGAACCGTGCATATGACATGTCCAACCTCACAACAAGTTTTCAGGGTGGTCACAGTCTTCCCATTTCACATATGCACAAACTGAGGCTCAAGCAAGTTTCAGAAACTTGGAGAAGGGTTCACAACAAATAAGTGGGAACAGAGAAATCCCAGTAAATCTCAGATCTGCCAGATTCAAGGGCATATATTCTTTCCAATACCTACTCCCATCCAACACCCCCCTCCTTTTATTCATTTTGATGCAGATGTGAACCAGAAGCAGATCCTGAGATGAGGATTCATGTGCAATTCATGTAATATACAGCACATTATTAAGGAAGCATTCCCAGGAGAAACTGGTAAGGGAGTGAGGGCAGGAAGGACAGGGAAGGGGACCAACCTGAGCAAGGGACAATTCAGGGCAGGTCAGCCTCAGCCTGATCCGATCCCATCTGGAGCTCTGGAGTGTACGTTAGGCTTCAGAGTTTGTTCCAACTGGAGGTAAGAGAACTGGGCTCTCATACGCCCCCACCAGTTAGACACCCCAGTGCATGCAGACTCCTGGGGCAGGTAGACTCCAAGGGTGGCTCCAGCAGCCCAAGAGAGTCTCAGAGAAGCAAAGCCCACAGAGGCATGCCAAAGGAATTGAAGGACACCTGGAGAACGCACAGGCAGTGCCCATCAGGGCACCCATGATTTTTATCAAAGCCCAGCAGCACTTTCCCAAACCCCAAGAACAAATTTCCCTGCTGTCTGGGGCGGTGGGGTGGGGAAGTATCCTTTCCTGATATTCTAAAGATCATCTCAAGGACCACTTACAGGAGCTGATTACCTAAACACGGCTCTAATCTAAGAAAAGTATCCCATTTCCCACCGAGAGAGAGAGAGAGAGAGAGAGAGAGAGAGAGAGATAATCAAGTAACTTGTCCCTGAATCTTCAGCTTTATTCATACAGATATCAGTAAATAAGAGAGAACTTGACTGTTCACAGAACTTCAGCAAATTGAGCTCACATTTTGGGGCAAACTAAAAGGCAGCTGAGATTTAATGCAAAATCCTCTACAAGGAAGATGACTGAATACATGACAGGGGCTTCAATTTTCACCCTGGCAGACACTGAATGTGCTTTTCATTTCTTTCTGCCGCTCAATACCTCTGCTCATTTCCTTGATGCTAGAGGCTCCAATATCGTGGAAGCTTAAAGAGATGGGAATCGAGTATTGGCAACGGAGTGACAAGGGAATACTGGTAGGAAAGCTGGGGGCCCGAGGCTGGAAAAGCCAGGATTATGTGGCTACCAGGTCCTGTATCAGGAGCCCCAGATGGATTCGAATTCTAAAGTCAATGTTAACTACTAAGTATTTAATTTAAAAAAAATAAAACACCAACAGCCAAGTAGAATGGGTACTAATATGAAAGTTATGAATAGAAGCCAATGCCAAGAGCAAACAGGCACTCATTGTCCTAATTGTGCACCTCTTGGTTGTAAGAAACAGAAATCCTCTCAAACTAGCTTGAGCTAGAGGTGACTCTAATTAGAAGAATCAGGGATAGAGGACAGAACTCAAAAAGGGTGAATAACTAGAAAGTCAAAAACCAAAACCACTCTCTCCTCTCTGGCCCCACATAAAAAAAATAATGTTTACTGCAGCCCTTCTGTGTGTTGAGCCCTACTGTGTGCTGAATGTTTTGCCTGCATGATCTCACTGAACCACAGAGAATCTCTGAGGGACAAACATCTCCATTTCGATTCTTCAGATGGAGAAACCGAGGATCCAGAAGGTTAAAGAAATTTCCCAAGCTCACACAGCTGGAAAGTGGCAGAATTAGGATTCAATATTTGTCCTCCAAACCACTGCCCCCTGCCACAGTCCATACGAGCTCTGTCTCGGCTTCTCTCCCTGGGCCTATTATATTCTGACTGCTTCTGTCTGCAGGCTGGCTCTCCTGCCTCAGCAGGCTTGCAGAATGGCAAAGTGGCCACCCCAAACCTGGTACTAAACGGCACCCAGAGCAAAATACCAGGATGGGGAGCCTTGAGCCCACCCTCACCAACAGTTTTATTCAATGGCACCCAATACAATCTGGCAAAAGTACCTATGTCTTTTGGTTCAAATTCTCAAAGTAAAGAGTGTAATTGGCTTCTTATCCCTTAATCTATGATGAGCAGGATAAGGAAGATACCACCTTACAAAATCAGGGCGGCTGGTGCATGGGGAGGCAACTCCTCTATGAAGTGGGCATGTAAGTAGTGGGTATATTCATGCAACACAGGTACCAGGTACCAGAGCTGCACGGATGAAGGAGTTATCACACCTGCCTTTAAGAGCTCACAATGTCTGAAGTAGACACATAAGTAACCCCTGCCACCCAGCAGGATGAGTGCCGTGGTTGAGAGAAACACAGGCGCTGCCATCTTGCGAAGGAAGTGCACCTGGTCTGGCCTAGCAAGTCAGGGAGGTGTCCTGAGGGTGGTGGCTCATGAGCCGAGTCTGAATGGACAGTAGGCATGACCTACCGTGTGAAAGGACTGTGCGTGCCTTGCTGGGGAACTCTGGGGAATTCAGTAAAATGGGAAGGTAGAGAGTGTGAAGGAAACTGGCAGGAAAAGAGGTTAAAAATGTAAGCAAGGGCCCGTTCATGAGTGACTTTCTGTGCAAAGGAGAGAGATGCAATCGCTTTCTTGAGAGGCAATATAATCGAGTGCAGTGTTGTCCAACAGAACTTTCCGTGATGATGTGGAAATGGTCTAAATCTGCCCTGTGCAATATGGCAGCCGGTAGTTGTGGCACTTGGCATACGGCTGGCGGGACTGAGAAACTGAATTTTCAATTTTATTTTATTTTATTATATATATACGAGCCCACCCATATGACCTCCTATTACCTTAATTACCTCTTTAAAGACCCTATCGCCAAATACATTCACATTCTGAGATACTGGAGGTTAGGACTTTGACCTGTGAATTTTGGGGGAGGAGACACAGGTCAGCCCATAGCCAAGACCCAGTAGATTGAAAATCCAGGTCGCCAGTTCTATTTCTCACCAAGATGCTGAGCTGGCTAGACCACTGGCTTCCTCCACCATGAGTGGCCTCAGAAGAACTAGTGGGAAAGCAGAGGATCTGTGAGGAACTGCTGGAGTGTCTGGGGGCTGATTTGGACTGGAATGGTGAGGGATGACTCGGATCCAAGGCAGAAGCTGCCCAGCATGGCTGTGAAAGGATAAACTAGAAGGGGAGTACAGGAGTTTGGCCAGATGCTGGCAGGGATAAAATCAGGGCAGGATAAAAGCTCTGTGTTTGTGAGTGATTGATGTGGATTTCTGATATCTGAGGCTCTCCATCCTAAGGCTCACCCACCCCTATTCCCTGAGCTCATTGGGGCTGACGCAGGGCTCTGGCCTTTGCCTATCCACACTGCCCATCTGAATAGCCCAATACCACCAGGGAAAAATGAGCTGACAACCCAAAATAACAAGACATTTAGGAGTACAATCATTTTAAAAGAAAAACAACACGCTGGGTTACAGATTCCAACAGAAGAAAAATCTTAGAACACATGGACTTAGAATTTAAAATAAGCCTTTTATTAAACATATTAAAGAGATAAAGGAAGATATTCACAATATAAAACAAGAATAAGAAAATATTAAAAAGAGCCAAGTTGAAATAGCAGACATGAAATATGTAATGGTGGAAATAAAGAATACAATGGATTGGTAAATGGACACAGAATGGATACAGCTGAAGAATGAATAAATCAACTGGAAGACAAGATTGAGGAAGTCTTCCAGAGGAAGAAGACATGACAAAAAAGATCAGAAAGGCTTCTTTAAAAGCTAAGTGATATGTAGTATAGTATTATTTTGTAGTAGAACATCAAAATAATAGGATTTCCACAAAGAGAGAGAAATTAAAGTGGAAAGAGTAAATTTTTAAAGAAATAATGGATACAAATTTCTCAGAATTTAAAAAAAAGATCCATAGGAGAAATGAGGAAAAATCCACATTTAGAAACATTATAGTGAAAGTTAAGAAATTATCAAAAAACAAAGAGAAAATTCTAAAAGCTTCCATGGAGAAAGAATACATCAAATTTTTAAAAAGGAAAAATCCAATTGACATCAGAATTTTTTCATCAGCAATACTAGATGTAAGGATACATGAAGTAATATTTTCAAAGAATTAAATGAAAAAATAGAACTTAAAATGGTATATTCAAATAAGCTGTCATTCAAATATGAAAGTACAATAAAAATATTTTCAGACAAAAAAGACCTCAAAGATTTGCCATAGAAACCCTCACATTAAAAACACTTTTGAATAAATTACTTAAATAAGAAGAAAGATATACCCAGGAGATGGTATCAGATGTATAGATGTAGGTAATCAAAGGCCTTGGTAAAGCTGGATGCTGTCTTTAAAGAATAGCTAAAACCAAATAAATAGAGATATTATATCCATAAGAACACAGAGTTAAAAGTCTCTAGGCCAGGCACAGTGGCTCATGCCTGTAAACCTAGCACTCTGGGAGGCCGAGGCAGGAGGATTGCTTGAGGTCAGGAGTTTTAGACCAGCCTGAGCAACATAGTGAGACCCCACCTCTACAAAAAATAAAAAGAAATTAGCCAGGCATGGGGGAGCGTGCCTTGTAGTCCTAGCTCCTCGGGAGGCCGAGGCAGGAGAATTGCTTGAGCCCAGGAGTTGGAGACTGCAGTGAGCTATGATGATGCCACTGTACTCTGGCCAGGGCAACAGATCAAGACTCTGTCTCAAAAAAAAAAGTCTCTAGATCCTACTCAAAGTGTGGTTCCCTGAACCAGAAGCATTAGCATTACTTGAGCTTGCAAAAATGCAGGAACTTGGGCCCCACTCACAACCTACTGAAACAGATTCTGCATTTTAATAAGATCCCCAGATGATTTGAATGCACATTAAAGTTTGAGAAGCAGTAGTCTAGATAACATCAACCTAATAGATGTGGTAGTGGGGAGGGAAGAGATAAAGGGATGGGAGATCATGCTAAGTTCTTATCTTATTAGAGAGGAGATAGAGACATCTGTTTTTCAAAAAAAAGCAAGGATTAAAAATAAAAAAGTAAAACAGACAGAAATAATTTAAAATGGATAAACAGCAGTCAAATTAAATGAACTACGGCAACACACAGCATTATGGATAAATCTTAGTAAGTGGGGGAAAAAAGAAAAGTAAATTCCAAAGATAGTATATACAGCCTGATACAAATTTCACAAAATTAAAAGCAACCAAAATAAAAATATACACATTTAGGAATATAATAGAAGCAATAAATATATTGAAAGGAAAAAACAAGTAAATAAAAGCAAGTAAAGGCAAGGACTAACGGTAGAGAACTATGTGGTTAGATGCACAGTATTCTCAATATTCTAGCTTCTACTTGGAGCATGGGCTTGCAGGTGCTTATTATATTATTAAAAATAATTAACTATAACTACTAAATATAATTAACTAGACAAAAGCAAGTCCTGCATAGAACCATGGGAATATGTCATAAACCAAAGACCATGATCAATACAGTTTTGTGTACCTGAGGTCCAAAAACAAACAAATATCTAGAACCTGGACAGCATCTTGCATATAGGAAATACTCAAAAGACATCTGTGGAATAGAGAATTAGTTTGACAACAGTGTGAAGGATCCATCAAGACCAGCCAAGAAGGTGTGGCTGTAACCCAGGCAAGAACTGATGGAGGGTGGGAATGACAGCAACAGTCAAGGAGAGGCTGGTGTCTGAAGGTTTAGTGCAATGTGGAATCCACGGGACTTGGTGACTGATTAGATACAGAGATTGAGAGAGGAGCAGGGTCGAAGTTGGTAACCAGGTTCCGGGATCCCAAAAACAGATCACGGACCATTCCACAATTAGAAGAGACTGTGTCTTGCTACTTTGTTCCCCCAACATTTTATTATGGAAACTTCCCAATACACAGAAAATTTGAAAGAATTGTGTGATGATCACACACGTACTCACCACCTAGATTCTACAATTAATACCTGTGCATGTCCCTCATACACATCTACCCTTCTATTCACCCCTCCAGCCACTCATCCATTCATTTTTTTAAGGAGGGGTTTCCATAACATGGCAAAATGTAACATGCCTCACCTCCTTAAACATAGAAACCAAATGGTCTACGAGTCTCAAACCATCTCCCCACCCAAGGTGATGTGACACTCCTTTGAGACACTCCTCCGGGACTACTTATAACATCATTCACATTAGCTATTAAGCGGATTACTCTGCAAGCAAATGTTGTTAACCTTCATTGTTGTTTATGGGAGTTTTATGGAGGTAGTAATTTCCATCATTGGCATTTGGTCTGTGGTTTGGAAATACACTCATTGCCTAATATTTCAAATTATTTACCATCTACATGGAGCATAATTAAATTCTGAGAACTTCAAATAACTTTCAGACGTCAGTTACAATCAAAATCGACTCCTTGGGGTATATGGTACTCTTCCTTCTCTATGTAAATTAACAATCCTAATTTGATGAAATAGGGCTGCATTTATGAAAATCCTTTCCCATGGGGGGGAATAAAAGTCACACTTGTTTCTTCGAGAATAAAGAGGAAGCAGTCCAACGATCCTATAGCACATCAGAAGTGCCGTTTTGGTTAATGATGGTGTGTCTGGGATGTGGGCCAAATTCAGGCTTCCATTTTACTTTCGGGAGAGCAGCATCCCACTTCTGCGTCCTCTGCCCAAGCATTCACTCACTCTTTTTCTCTCTCTGTGTCTGTCTGTCTGTGCACCAGCTAGCCCCTCTGCAAACAGCCTACCCCTCTATTCACCCACTTAACTCCCTTTCATTCTTCATGACTTTGCTGGGGTTCCCAAAAAGCCTTACCTGATTCCCCCAAGTGGGACTCTGTTCTCCACAGCACCAATGGTTGCCTCTATCACGAATTCCCCAAGAGCAGCGGCCATTTCTTTCATTTATATATATCCCCAGTGCTTGGTATATTAATAATATTATTCACCCAGGAACCTAACCCATCCAAGCCTCCATCATTGGGAATGCTGCCAATTTCCAAGACAGGGTGAAGAAAACATAGTGAGTCATGCATGCAGTGGCTCCTAAAGCCTTCCACTCACGTGTCACTGGCAGGAGCAAGTCATATGGCTATGCTTAACTTCAAGGGGGTTGGAAGAAAGGTGTCCAAGACACTCTCTGCTCACGCAGCTCCCTCTTTTTCTGTATCTCTCGAGAACATAGAGAGCTCAAGAGAAACTATGCAACCTTCAATGTTCTTTTGATTCATCTTAAGTGCCACTTCTTTTTAAAGGCCTTCCCTGGCTCACCTGCAGCCATTCTCTGAGGTCCCTGATATATCTTCCCTCTTCCACCATGCTGTTTCATTTCCCCTGGCTGGGGTGATATTCTAGGCAAAGCCACGCCTGAAATCCAGGCAGTCTGACTCAACCACGACATTTTACTGTCTGCCACCATAACACTCGCCTGCCTGCCTGAAACCCATTTGTCACTTACTCCCTGAAAGACACACTTGAAGTAGAAAGCAATAGCCACACTTTAGAACACCTGGTGTGATTCAGAGACATTCTGAGAATGGGGAAAGTACCTTTGCTCCAAATATCTAGGACAACTGAATTTCGGAGGAATTAAGCATCTTTCCAAATCTCTTTGATTCGGCTGAGGCAGTAGCAGAATAAGAATTACCAGCAAGGGATGCTCAGTCCCAAACCTTTCAAGCTAAAGATGATGTGCACATGGCAATGGCCTCAAAAGAACAGAAGGAAATCCAAAGGGCCACACTTTTCAAAAATTAATGAGTTTCTTTTCCTAGAGCAATCAGTGGGGAGGGCAACTCATGATTTGAAGGCAACTCATGATTGGTTCCAACATGTTTCCAAGTGAAACTAATTGAGAATCACAGTAAAACTTTGATTAGTCAGGACACTCTGGGTCATCAGATTTGCTGATGAATTAAAGTTTAACTAGAAATTTCTACTGGCTTACTGTTCGCTGCCAAAAATGCTGTTCAAATAAATGAAGCTATTATCCTTCTTTATAACTCAGGCCACTGAGCAAGACTTCAAGTCCCTCAGGGATAACCAAGAATATTTCCAAATATCTGGGTCATCTTCCATCTGCTGCCAGATCTTCCCCTCACCTACAACTTCCATCTTAAATTCGCCAGTTCTGATTAGGTCATGCCTCTGGTCCTCAGTTACCACACTACCTGCATGCCTTTTCCTGGTTATGGCCACCAAAATATTTCTTTTAATCCTTAAACACCTGACTTCTATAAATCCAATTATTCTGACAGGGCTAATAACTCTATTCTATGAACCCCCCACAACACTTTGATCATGTGATTGTAATAGCTGTATATGAACTACCCCTTTTCCATTGCATAAAATTTTAGTGGAATTATCAATAAACATAACAACACACACTTAACCAAACACCCCTCAAGACCAGGGAATGTATCTTCTATAATTTTATGTTCATAGCAGTCAACACAGTGCCTGGCCACAACGAGTGCTCAACAAATATTTGTTGGATAGATTAATTAATTAAAGTATTGTTCATCTATGTTAACAAGGTACAAATGTTGGACTCTCAGTTGACTCCATAGCAACTCCAAAAGTTTATATAGAGAAATAGGTGTAGATACAGACATAGATGATATACATGTAAATGTAGATAAATATAGATATAGATGTACATATAGATAGTTCCAGGTTCGGAATAATTTTCACAATAAGTACCCTAAAAATCCCGGTGAATTGAAGATTCTGATTAACAGAGATTTCACATGGAATTTAGAAACCACTTGCTAGGCATGGCTTATGTAGACTTTGCAGTTACATTCTTAATTTCCAGTAAATATAATCTGTGTTTTTAGGGGACCCTGGTCATTTTTGCCTGCCTGGTTTCTATGCCCCCATCTTTTGGTAAGATCACATCAATTTTAGTCTCTTGCATTGGATACAATTTTAAGGGAATTATCAATAAAGATGTCCTGCCCTCTCCTGGTCAAGGAATGGCCCAAGCTTGTTCAAACATATGCTTTCTCCCCATAATCTGAATCATCAGCATGTGAATACAAGGCTGGAACTAGACAGGTCTTCGTTGCCATTCTCTAGGTACCTAGGAACTCCCTGGTTCCTGTTCTTTGGAGGCCTCATTCTTCAGCTTTGCAAGGTGGCCAGAATTGGCTTATTCTGCTTAGCCACCAAAGAATCCTGACTTTGCTATTTCTGGAGACTCTCCACTCATGTCTTCAGCCCTCTCTGAGCTCCACTCCACATCACACCTTGATGTCGCTTACACACAATAAGGGATGCAAGCACACTTTTATGCCATAGGCAACAAAATCCAGAAGGAAGCTTGAAGAATACTTTATTAATCCCCTCTAAATAATATCTGGACCAAAAAAAGAGCCTTTCCCAAGGCCATACAGCCAACTGGTGGCAAAACTGAGACCAGAATGTAGGCCTCTGAAGTCCCAATTCAGTGCTCTTCCCACTGTACCCAAATCAATGAGACCATCCCTATCTCAAGGGGGTCTTAACACAAATACTTATAATCCCAAAATTTCTTAGGAATCAATCATTAATAGATAGAGTGGCTGTAAAAATTTCATGAGTTACACATATATAAGTTGCTTAGCTCATATGCACTCAAGAAAAAAACAGAAAGGCAATCATCACTAACATCTGCAGCTTTTATGAAGTACATCTTGTCTGTAAGAGGGAAGGGGAGCGATAGGGTGAATTAGTCTTTTCCTGCCCAGTTGCCTGACCAGTCTCTGCTCTGAGACCAAGATGTTCCACTCACCTAGTGATTTCCTAAATGGAATTCACTAGCTTGGTCTATAGCCCATATCTTCACGAGAGTCAAGATCCACTTCCCAAGTACCACTAGAATTGAGCTGTCCAGCAAAACAATATGCATACATCTCCTGACTTTCTATTTTCGTAAATCAACTCACATGGTCACATATAGTAGTATAATGGACGTTGGAGACTCATGGGGGAGGGTGGGGGAAGGGATGAAAAATTACCTACTGGGTACAATGTACACTATTCAAGTACACTAAAAGCCAAGACTTCACCACTGTACAATTCATCCATGTAACAAAAAACCCTTTGTACCCCCTAAATCTATTGAAATAAATTTTAAAAAGAGAATCAACTCAGTCCAGAGGGCCTTTCTGATCTCATATCATTCCAGGAAAGCTGTTGGCATTTGAAAAGAAGAAGAAGACGAAGGGCAAAGGAAAATTTTCTGTGAATATTGGACTCAGCTGCCAGGTTCTTCAGGGAAAATGAATAGGAAGCAACAGCCTCCTACATGGGTCCCTGTTTCTACTCTTGCCAACAAAATCCATTCTGCAGAAAAGCATTACCCAGTCGTACCATCCACTGCTCCCAGCCCCTCACTGTTTCCTGGGTCACTTATAACCGTGCTATCCAATATGGCAGCCGAGAGCTAAATGGAGCGATTCAAATTTAACTTTGCATTAGATAAAATTAAGGATTCAGTTTCTCAGTTGCATTAGCCACGTGTCAATTGCCCAATAGTCACATATGGTTATTGGCTGCCATACTCAACAGTGCAGACATCGAGCATTTCTATCATTGTGGGAAGTTCTACTGGACAATGCTGACTTAGAAGAAAGTCCAAACTTCTTACCGAGGTTTAAGATTCTGTATGATTTCATCCTTCCAATATCTTTCACCCCATTATG
The DNA here is from genome assembly GCA_023783475.1 of Daubentonia madagascariensis. Lineage (NCBI taxonomy): Eukaryota > Metazoa > Chordata > Mammalia > Primates > Daubentoniidae > Daubentonia > Daubentonia madagascariensis. The sequence continues at coordinate 8,029,408 of JAKFHU010002332.1, read as the reverse complement.
TGTCACTCTTATCCTTGCCCACTTGGTTCCAACCACACTGGCTTCTTATGTGGTTTTACAACTTGCCGAATTTTGTCCTGCCTCAGGACCTTTGCACCTGTGGTTTTCCTTGGCTGGAACACTCTTGCACGCTACTGTTCTGTTTCTTCTCATCTTTCAGGTCCTTATTCAAATATCACCTTTCAAGAGGGCCTTCCCTGACCACCTTAGCTAATGTATCTCTCTACCATTTAAATATTAGGGCTTACAATTATAGGAAATGATAATAATTATTTACTTGTTTACTTTTTTCTTCCACCTGCTCCCCCACAGTACACATGAATATAAACTCCAAGAGGGCAGTGATTTTGCCTAATTTATTTACAACCATATTACCAGTGTCTAGAATGGTGTCCGGCATAGAATAAGGGCTCAAGAGAAATTTTTGTAGGATAAATAGACTAAATATAATGCAAAGACAGGCCAGAACCCGCGGGACAATTCTCTAAGGAGAAAGCTAATAGGAATAACCCTGTGGGTACCACTAAAATTGAGCTGAATGCTGAGCCGGAGAAGAGCTAGGAAAGTCTGCCAAATATTGGCTTTCTCCATTTTTGCAGGATTTTCTTTACTTCAGCTGTTTTTGATTAATTGCATCAAAGATCCACCCCTACAACAATGATGATGGCATTAATAATAATGGTGGCCATAAAAATAATCCAGTACTAGGCGAGACTCCTAGTGTTCATGCTCCTAAAGAGAGATGATCCACATGACAGCACAGGGTGAGTAAGGAGATTCATAAATTTTTTAAACAACAGCATCCCCAGAGCACAGGGAGGGCGCTTGCCTCCCCAGTTATGCACCAAATTAGGCCACAGTTCCCCCCACCCTCTCTGCAAGCTTCAGAGGCTGACTCATGCTTCATGGGAAGACCTTTCTCCCATTCAAGATCAGGCAGCCAGCCAAGAGACGAGCGGGTTTCTGCCTGCCTCTCCAACTCAGCTGGGCACAGCCTCTGTCTCCCATAACTTCCTCCCCCATCTGTGATCAGAGGTGATCTCAGCCTCCTAGCTCGCGAAAAAGGCTTCAGGATTTACTAGACAGCCCTGCAAAGCAGGCAGCCTGAGAGGTCCTCACAGCCTTCTCTGCACAGAGTCCTGATTTGGAAGGGAAACAAAGGCAGCAGCCATCACTTTTTAAATATTTGCCCCCAGGGTTTGATCTTGCCACTTAGGCTGGAAAATTAGTACCTTCGAAGATTGGGCTAAAGGGGAACCTTGGCAGTGTCCAACTTTCTTCCCAGATCCCAGGTGGGGTGGGGGGTCTTTAGTGTATTCCTGGTTTCCCTTGTCTCCAAATTCCCACAGCACTTCCATACTGTATTCTGCACTCAGTCTCTGATTGCCCCCTGTGATGTGTTTCATTCATTCAACGAATAGTTCATGAGTGTCAACTATGGATCAGGCCCTGTTCTAGGCACTGGAGATAAATAAAGTTAATTAAATAGATAAAAAAAAAAACCTGCCTTCATGGGCTCACATTCTTCTGAACCCACTTTAAAACATATGCCCTTGAAAAATAAAAATATCATGTTATTGTTTTTACAATTAGTATCGAATATTTAAACACATAAAAGGAAATATAAGATAACATGATAAAGCCCATTTACTCACCACTCAGCTCAGGAAAGAAAAAAATGATGATTCTACATCCAGCTGCCTGCATGCCCCTCCCCATCCTATTTCTCTCCCTCCTCCCACCCCAAGGTACCCACTATTCTGAATTTGGTGGCTATTGTTCCCCTGTACAGCTTTCAAATCTTAATCTATGGCATGGTCCCTAAACCACTTATTATATTGTTTTGCATGTTTCACATTTTGAATATAGCTTCCAAAACTTACTTTTTGGCACATTTATTTAATGCACATAGTCCTGGTCCACTCATTTATTTGTTTGCTGTTTCTAATGTAAACTTAACATTGAAGAATAACATCATACAGAAGAGTATATACTTCATAATTGCACAGAATGATGAATTTCCACAAAGTGAACACAACAGCATAATTAGCACTCAGATAAAGAAAAAAAATTCATTTCCTGAATTCCTTGGGCTTTTTTCCATTCACTACACTCCACCTAGGGTAACACGTTCCATGGTAGTTTCACACAAATGATTGGTGCTTGCTCTAGAATAGAGATTAGCAAACTACAGCAAACCACAAACTGTGGGCCAAGTCCAGCATGCCATCTGTTTTTATAAATAAAGTTTTATTGGAATATAGCCATGCTCCCTCATTTATATATCAACTATAGCTGTTTTTGCACTACAATGGCAGAGTTGAGTAGCAACAGACACCACATCGTTGACAAGCCTGAAGTTTTTACTATCAGGCCTTTTACAGAAAAGTTTACAGACCTCCTTTTCCAGAACTTCACATAAATGGAATCACACAGTATGTACACCTTTGTACCTGGTTTCTTTCACTCAATAGTATGTTTAGGAGAGTCACACGTGTAAGTATAGTTGTTCATTCTCGTTGATGTATGATATTCTATTTTAGGATTACAATGCAATTTATTTATCCATTCAACCGTTGATGGATGTTTGGGTTGTTTCCAGTTTGGAGCTATTATGAATAGTGCTGCTATAAACATTCTTGTACATCTCCTCTGGTGTAGTTCATTCATCGTAAGTACTGCAAGGTAATCCATTACATAAGTATACCATGATTTATTTATTCGCTCTCTTGATAATGGATATGTGGGTCAGTGGTTCCCAAACTAGTTTGTACATTGGAATTACCTGGGAGCTTCAAAACATAGTAACAGTGTACTACTACCCCAGAGATTGTAATTTATTTAATATGGGATATATGCAGCCTGAGCTTTGAAATTTTTAAAAGATCATTCAGTGATTCTAACATGCAGACAAGTTTGGGAACCACTGATTTAGGTTGTTTCCAATTTTTTCACTATTACCAACAACACTGCAATAACTGTTCTTTGCATGTCACCCTGTGCCCAGGACCAACAGTTTTCTTTAGGATCCACACTTAAGAGAGGAATTGCTGGTTCTGAGCATATAAGCATCTTCAACTTTCCTAGAAGCTGCCAAATCAGTCCCTAGAAGATTAATATTTTTACCAACAGGACCTTGTCTTACTCATTTCTGGACGCCCAGAGGTCATCACAAGTCCTGGAACACAGGCAGCACTGAGGAAACCTCTGCTCAGTGATTAGAATCAGGTGAGAATTCAAGAGGTACTCCTGATAGCAGCCTTCCTTCAGGAGGATGAGTATTTAACCATCCAGGAAAGATCTGAGTCTTTCCCGGGTTCAAAGGCTCAGTGACCACAGCTAGCAGCTTCTTTTGAGATGTCTCCTTCTTTTCATTCAACAAATATTTTTTAGCACTTACAATGTACCAGGCACTGTGCTAGAAATGAATCAGACAGCTGCTTCTCAGTCTTCAAAGGGACTAAGTTGTGTATATAGATCACTCCAGTGCAAAGGAGAAAGAAATTTTTGGTGCCTTGGTGTCCTAATCTGCAAATGGGGATAACATGCCTTCCTTGTGGAATTGTTATAAAGATCATAAAGCACAGACCTGGTACATGGTTGACACCCGTTGTCATTATACAAGAGGTAGACAGAAAGTGTGTTAGGGATTTGAGAGGGGAGGAAGCTCTTTCAGCTGGGAAGATCCAGGAAGCAGGTGACATTGGACTTGGTCTTAAAAGCCAAGAGTAGGATTTAGATGTTGTGGAGCTGAGGAAGTGAAAGTCCCCTAGGTGAGCAAAATCATAGATGTGGGAAAGTTCCCTGGAGAATACTTGAGTGTTCAGTTTAAGTCAGTGGTAATCAACCAGGGGCTATTTTACCCTCCAGGAGACATTTGTCAATGTTTAGAGACAATTTTGGTTGTTACAACTTGGGAAAGGATAATGGCACCCAGCAGATAGAGCCCAGAGATGCTGCTAAACATCCTACAGTAGACAGGAAGCCCCCCGCAACAGAGAATCATCCAGTCCAAGATGGTAACAGTGCCAAGGTCAAGAAATCTCAGGTTCAATGTGGTAGAGAATGTGGTTGGTCAGAAAATTTCCCCCATTCTTCAATTCCTGAGATAAGCATTCACCTCTCTGCTGTTTTTTCAATAAAGAATACCTTTTGTCTTTCATTTCAAGCACAATATTGTTATCCTTTATTGAGCACTGACTATGTGCTGGATGTGGACAATTTACATGCATCTTCTCATTGTACTCCCATGAGGATAAAACCCTAGGAGGCAGATGCCACTTTACAGAGGAGAGAACTGAAGCTCAAGGACACCAAGGCCATGTGGCTGCCAAGTAGTGGCACAGGAGTAAATGCCAGATCCTGCACACTCCATTCTATACTGTCCCTCCCTGAGAAAGTAGTCACCTCCTAAATGACATTGGAAGCCAGCCAGGCCCATTAATTTTTGCCTGAGTAGTTCAGGGTTTGTTCATCTGATTCCAAATCAGTCAGAAGAATTGTCTCATGATTGTATCTCCAGAACCTGGTGGAGTGCCTCCCACACAATAGGTGCCCAATAAAAGAGAGACAGAAAGGAGATTAGTAGTTGCCGGGGGCTGGGGGAAGGAGGAACGAGGAGTGACTGCCAATGAGCACAAGGTTTCTTTTTGAGGTGGTAAAAATGTCTGGAATTAGATAGCGGTGATGGTTGTATAATTTTATGAATATACTAACAACCACTGAATTGTATACCTTAAAAGTCTGAAACTTTATGGTTTGTTAATTATATAGCAAATATATATATATTTCAAACATATACATGTACATGCATATTTCAAACAAACTTCAAACAGGGGTGTAATACAAACACATCATCTCTTAAATTTCCTAGGGGCTGAGCTTTCAAAACAAAAACAATAATTTGGTGACACTGCTATATCAAACCTTTCCTGAAGGATATATATATATACACATGTATATTCATTTATATATACATACATATATAATAAATGGATAAATGAATGAGTCAACCTATTAGAAGAAATCACCCTTATCAATAATCAGTTAATTCCCATGATCACTAATTACAATGTTCATTTGTGCAAAATTGTAACAGATGTACATTCTTAATTGAGTCTTTTGACAACCCCAAGAAGTAAACAGGACAGAAATTACTACTCGTGTTTATTGTGGAAGGAAACAAGGCTCAGAGAGCTTAAGCAACTTTTATGAGGTTTTAGACAACTAAGAATTTTCTGCCATGTTCTTGAATTTTGTTGCTCTTCTCCTCTGTACTTTACAGAAATCTTGGCAATCTGGTGAAGTCTTTCCATCTCAGGCCAGATTGAGTGTCTGTAAAACATTACCCTTGACCAAGCCACAACATCAGACTTCAAACAGCGTTGTAGTATAAACACATCATTGCTCAAATTTCCTAGGGGCTGAATTCTGAAGACAAAAACAATAACTTGGTGACCTTGACATCGCTGGATCAAACCTTTCCTAAGGGCCGCCATACCTTTGTATATTTTAGTTACATAGTAAACAAATTCTCTCCATCATTTAAATCAGTTTGAATTTCTGCTGCAAAAATCAGAAAACTCCAAAGTCTTGATTGATATACCATCACCCCTTTGGTTCATGTTACACCTATGGTGCTCTGTGGAATTAGCGTGGAACCTTTTGTATTTGGTGAGGCAATGGATATTTATCGAGTGCCTGCATGCACCAGAGCCCTGGGTACCCCAGAGTCCTGGGTGTGAGGACAGTGGACACATTCTTGCTTCCTTCAGGATCAGCTCTGTCTGTATCTTGGCTCCAAGTTCTTTTCAAATTTAGCACCTTGGGCCAGATCTGATTCTTAACATACCCAGGGCAGACCTGGGGCCTGGCCCAACTTCAGCAGCAATTTGTTCTAATGAAAACCATCATTTGTCAGTGTTATTTGTCTGCAAGCAGCAGCCCTTTGAAGACTCCTTGTTCACAGGGAGGTTTTCATTTAGTTAATTATGAGGCTATGACTGGAGGGGCTTCTGAAGCCCCCTAGGTGAGGACGTGTTAAAAAAAAAAAAAAAAAAAAAAAAAAAAACTTGTGCAATGCCGTCTGCCTGAGGTGAGCATAAGCTAACTCTGGGCTAAATTTCCTCAGCCTGCCTTTCACAACTCTGCTCAAAACCCTCCACATGATACCTTGTGAAACCCTGGGCTGGGAGCCAGGAAGGGGAGGAGTTAAACCCCAGCTGGACAACTTCATGGCCCTGTAACCACAAGCCAGTTATATGACCTCTTTGTGCCTCAGTCTCCCCATCTGTATAATGGAAGAAATAACAGTAGCTACCTCTGAGGATTATTATGAAGACGAAATGACATAAGTATATAAAATATTTAGTAAGACATGTGGCACATAATAAGGGTGCAATGAATGCTAACTATTAGCCCACACGTTGAACAATCTTTCTCCTCCAAGTCCCCACCCCCTAATCTTGCCTCCCTGAAGCCCTTATTAGTAATACATGCACCCTGACATTATGGTTACTCATGTCCGCGTCCTATCTCTCCCACTGCACTGGGAGCCCCTGAAGGCCAAGGCCATGGTGCATGCCCTTTGACCCCCAGCACCCGGCTCCTGTTGGAGGAGGAAGTCAAGATTGTGACCTTGTTCACACCTCCCTCCACCCCCAACACAGGGTCCTACGGAGACATACTCTGCGTCCCTCACTGTTCACACTCACCTCGCTCACAACATGCACACATTCTCTCACAACACACTTTCAGGTGACAATTAAGAACAAATGGCATTTAAAGTGCCCAGACCCAGGCGGGTACCTCTGATTTCAAGCAACAGACACAAGTGCGGCAAACCCAAGCAGAAAAGGACGCGATGGAACAGACACCAGGTAGCTCACAGCGTGGCCCAGAAGGCTGGAGAACTGGGTGTGGCAGTAAGGCGAGGATCAGGTGACAGAAATCGTATTCCCTCCCTGTCTCCCTGAGCACCTCCGTGGGAGGAAGATGCAGCACTGTAAGAATCTACCAAAGAGGCTAGGCCCTGGGGAAAGAACTCTGATCAGCCTGGTGCAGCCACACAGCCACCCCTGGTCAGTCCCAACAACACGCACCTAGGGAGGGGTACATAATTCTCCAAACAGGGTGCTTCGAAGGGGAATGGATGCATGCTCTCTTAGTCAGCTCGGGCGGCCATAACAAAGTACCATAGCCTGGGTGACTTGTAAACAACAGAAATTTATTTCTCACAGTTCTGGAGGCTGAGAAGCCCAAGATCAAGGCAGCAGCAGATTCGGTTCCTGGTGAGGGCTTGTTTCCTATCCAGGAGATGCCGCCTTCTCACTATGCTCCAGCAGGGCAAAGGGAGAAAACTCTGGTCGCTCTTTCTCTGCTTATAAGGACGCTAATCCCCTCGTGGGAGCCCCACCCTTATGACCTCATCTAACCCTAATTACCTTCCAAGGACCCCTCCAAATATCATCATATTGGGGGGTTAGAGCTTCAAAATATGAATTTGAAGGGGATATAAACATTCAGTCGATAATACAAGTGAACATGGCAAACATCATCCATGCAACAGGGGTCTGAGAAATAAAGGTAAGAAAGCTCGGAAAGCCCAGAACGGGCAGCAGCCCAAAGACCTGGAGTCAACCCCAACTCTGGCTCCTGCTGGCAAATCCTTGAACCTCTCAGAGCCTCAGTTTCCCTTTCCTGCCTCCTAGGGCTATTGTGGTGAGAATGTGAAATCATGTGTTTGAAATGACAGCAGCACAGCACCAGCACGTGATGGCCAGGCTGGACAGCACTGCCTGTCCGTCTGGCTGGAGTGAGCCAGGCCAGAGCAGGCAAGATTGGCCGAGCGCCAGTCCTCAGGAAGCAAGTCCAGCACGGCCAGAGACCTCCATGCTGGGAGCTCTGATGTTGACGTCGCCACAGGGATGGACTACTGATCCCATTTTAATTATTCTTACCAGGCCCAAGGTTCTGGCTGCTTGGTTCTCAGTCTCAGCCCTGCTGGCAGGTGTAACTCCCTGGCAGAGAAAGGCCAGCTCTGGCAGGTGTGTGTGATCACACCTGACAGCCGCCCAACCTGCAGGGCTCAGCTGAAACTTGACTTGTTGTGAAGAACTCGCTGTTCACAGGAGAGGGCTGATTGGAGGGAAATTTCTAGTGCAGTGCACCCTGTGCCTTCCGGGGCTGATTTGCAGTTGCTCCTGGCAGGGAGGATGGGCTCTCTGTTCACTGGCTGTTTGGATTACACAATGTGGCCGCTGTTCCCCTTCCTTCTACTTCTTCCCCCTTCTCTATTCATCTGGAAAACTCCCTACTCAGCCTTCAGGGCTTGGTTCCCAGGGCTTCCATTACCTCTTTAGCCAGCGGTCCCCAACCTTTTTGGCACCAGGGACCAGTTTCATGGAAGACCATTTTTCCACAGACGGTGGGGGAGAGGGGGATAGACAGAGCCCAGGCGGTGATGCAAGTGATGGGGAGCAGCTGTAAATACAGATGAGGCTTTGCTCGCTCGCCACCCACTCACCTCTTGCTGTGCGGCCCAGTTCCTAACAGGCCACGGACCGATACTGCTCCACGGCCCAGGGGTTGGGCACCACAGTCTTTAACCTTATTTCTGGTTACTCAGCTGGTCCCATGTCCACACTTTACTGTGTCATGCCTCTGGACCTTTGCCCTTGCCATCCCCTCTACTGACACCATCATCAGCTCTTCCCCAAACCAACTCCTCTTCATCCACTAAAACCCAGCTCAAGGGTCACCTCCTCCACGAAGCCCTCCATGACCACCTCCTGTCTCTAGTTATATGCCTCTTCTCTGGCCTTCTTTGTATTATGCCTCTTCTTAAATGCAAATTGTCTTTTCCATGACTGATTTACCCAAGACACCATCACATCATTTTTACCATTGAGCCCCTAGCTCAGAGGCTGACATATAGTAACTGCTCAACTAAGTAAGGAATGCATTTCAGGAGCTGAGTATAGACATGTTACAAAGGCAAAGGGATACGCTGATGGCAGGGGAAGGAACACATCAGAAGTGGGCTGGCTGGAGGAACATGGCTTAAAGCCCAAGCACAGCATTCAAGGCCTGGCATGATCCATCCCCATCCCCTCTCTAGCTCCTCCATGACATAGTCCCAGAGCACTGACATTGCCACCTTTGTGACCCACCACTTCCTGCCTCCATGCCATTTTATATGCTGTTCCCTCTCTCTGGAATGCCCTCCCCTCAAAATGTGGTCCACTGTCAATCTCCTGTATATCACAAGACCCTGCTAAGGCATCTCCTCTTCTTCCAGGAAGCCCTCCCTACCTCCTTTCTCCCAGTTCTTCATATTGCGCTTGGGCCTTGCACATTTCTGGCTTAAAGCCCCTGTCACACTATATAGTGGTCACATGTGGAAGTGTCTGTCTAGCCCATTAGAAATGTGCTCTGTGAGAACAAAAACTTCTTCTTATTCATTGGCATATTCCTAGTACTAGTCAGTGCCTGGCACATAGTAGGTACTCAGCAAATACATTTCAGATTAATAAGTGACCCATTTTGCCTTCCACAGGGAGACCTCTGAGGATAACCATGGACAAGTCACCTCAGCTCCCTGCACCTCAGTTTCCTTGTCCACAAAATGGTGATAATAGGTTGTTATGAGAATTTAATGCAACAAGAGAGGTACAGCACTGTGTCTGGCATACAGTACATGTTCCACAAAAGTTAGATAACATTACTCTTCCACGGGGGCAACTCTTCAACAATTGTTAAAGGTAAGATGTCAAGGAATTACTGTTATTAAGACCATGGTGTTGATAGAGTAGGAAGTATGATCCTACTGTTTGGGGCTGTTTGTTCAATAAGTGATGAAAACATCAATATCAGACTAAGAAGCATCTAAAGGTGAGTCAAGCCTGGCCTGTTGGTGCACACATGTAATCCCAGCTGCTCAGGAGGCCAAGGTGGGGCAGGAGGATTGCCTGAGCCCAGGAGTTCAAGACCAGCCTGGACAACATAGCAAGACCCTGTCTCTAAAAAATTAATTAATTAATTAATTTAATAAGAAAATAGTCAAAGTTAAATGGGTGTTTCTCACCAATAATCAATAGCCCACATCCCACCCCCTCTCCCCACCCCCCAAACTTACAACATTGTTGTTAGAGCCCAGCTCAACTCATTTTTATTTCAATTTTTGAATTATAATCCATATATATGGTTCAACAGTGAAAACAATATAAAAAGGCACACATGGGAAAGTCTGCTTCTCCCGCTCCTGTACCCATTGATTATTGGTGAGAAACACCCACCTCACCCTCCATACACACTACGCAGCCATTTTGAATACTTTCTTCTTTATCTTTCCAGTGGTTCCTTGTACAAATAGACATAAATTCAAATACATCATCTTCTCCCCCCTCTTTCTGACACTGTTCTATTCCTTGGTTTTGGCCATTTAATATGATATTCTGGGGACCTTTCCATGTCCAAATTCTTTGTTACATCTGCAGAGCATGCCATCATAAAGAGGTTCCCTAGTTTATTTAATCCACTCCCTGTTGATGGAGTGAAGTTGCCTCCACTTCTGGCCTCAAGTGACCTCCCAGAAATGAAATTCTGACGGTGTTATTCTCCTGCTCAAAGCCCTTCCATGGGTTGCACCAGAATCTCCCCCATGGCCTGAGACCTTGCGTGATGATTGTGCTCACCTGACCATGTCCCCTGCCACTGTCTCTGCTCCTGCAGCACTGGCCTCCCGTCCATTGCTCCAAAGCCCCAGGCCACTCCCTGTTCAAGGCCAGCCCCACACCATGCAGTTCCCTCTGCCTGGATTGCTCTTCCTCCCCTCCCTCCCTCCAGCTCTCCTACTCTTCCTCCAGGTCTCAGCTCAAGCATGGATTTCTTAGGAAATCCTCCCCTGACCCCTGACCAAATGCCCCCATTCCATGCTCTCCAGCCACCCAGCCTGCACACCGCATGTTACAGACATGATGATACAAGTGGTAGCACTAGTCGCGCTTTAGTGTCTGGGTCCCCACAAATAGACGGAAAGCTCCATGACAGCAGGAAATTGTTCATCTTAATTCATCACTGAATCCCCATAAAGCACTTGGCGCTTTATAGAAATGTTCGTGGCAGGGAAGGAGGACGGGGTGAGAGAGGGAGAGACAAAAGGAAGGAGGGAAGGAGGGAAGGAGGGAGGGAGAGGGCGAGAGAGGAGGATGGGGGGGCAGGAGAAGGAAAGGTGAATGAAATGGATTTATTAGTAAATTCCCTGAACCTGGCACTAATTCCAGACACTGTGATAGAGGGAAAGAGAATGATAAATAGAAGAAAAAAAAATCCTGCTTGCAGCCTAACTGGAGATAATCCATTTACATAAGAAAATGGAACTAGAGTCCAAGGCTACATGAGCTCAGGGCCACATGGCAAATGAGCACGCCAGACAAGTAAACACATAAGGAACATGAAGCCTGTTTTGACCTATTTCTAACACATTTCTTCAAAGGAAATATGTAGTTCCAAATACTAAATAATTAGAAGACATAATTCCTATTCCTAAAGGAAGCCTTTGCACTTTAACATTTAATTTGCAATATAAACTATCTTTACGTGGCTGGTTTTTAATTTAAAAAACAAAGCATTTTAATGCAAAATAAACACCATTATCTTCTTTCCCCCCAACTCTCATTTAGAGTATTAAAAGCGTTGGCTTAAAGGTGAGAGCTGCAGGGATGGGACACTGGAGGTCTGGGGTCCACCTGGCTCTACCACTAATTTGCTGGGTCATCTTGAGCAACTCAGTTCACCCCCCAGGGCCTCAGTTTCCTCTTCTACACAATAGAGCTGAATGAAATGATGAACGAAGGATGTTCCAGCTCTAACGATGCTTGTCTCCTTCTGCCATGATTATTCGACCCCAAGGGATGGGACCCTGTCTCTCAAAAGTCTGTGTCCCATTTATTTCCTGGCTTTGCTGAGTTTTTCCTCCTCTTTGGAAGAGGACTACAGTGGAGGACTGAGGAGGGGGGATTCCATCTGAGGAATCCCAAATGAGCCCAGCTGAGATCAGCCAAACCACAGCCAACTTTCAGACCCAACTCTCATTGGAGAAACAAAAACACTGTTTATTGATGTGAGGTGCTGAGATTTGGGGGTGGGAGGTATTTGTTATGCAGCATTATTTCCATAATAGCTGACTAGTACAGAGTAGTGCCATTTACTACTTGCAAGGTCACAGCCATTCCTGGCCTTTGCTCTGCTGGTGTGGACACCCCAGAGGAAGTACCTAGTAATGTTTTCTCAGGGAGTGAAATGAATGAACGAGTGAAACAAACTAACTAATGGATCTTGCCCATGGAAGCTAACCAGCTTACCAGCACCTTGCACAGGATGGAACTACACCCAACTTCTCAGGTCTTGTACTCCATGGCTTTCTTTGGGAATCAGGTTCATTATTAATCCAGTAAAGTATTTATGGAGCATCTATTATGAACCAGGCAAAGAAAATCCAGTATTGGACAACAAGTCCAAATAGGCTCTTAAAACATAAATCAGATAATGTTATTCCCCTTTGTAAAATACTTCAATGGCTTCCCATTGCAATAAATATAAGACTCATACCCCTCACATGGCCTTTAAGGTCTTGCCTAAGGCTTCCTTTCCGACATTATCTGGTATCACCATCCCCCCTGTCTCCTATGCCAGCCACACAGGTCCAGCTGAGATCAGCCAAACCACAGCCAACTTTCAGACCCAACTCTCATTGGAGAAACAAAAATACTGTTTATTGATGTGAGGTGCTGAGATCTGGGGGTGGGAGGTATTTGTTATGGACCATTATTTCTATAATAGCTGACTAGTACAGAGTAGTGCCATTTACTGTTACAGACACATAATCTTAAGAAAGTAACTTAACCTCTTTGAACTTCAATATGCTTTAAAATTTTTTAATATATATTCATCTCTTCCCAACTGACCTCATGCAGTGACTGTGGCACAACAGATTTGAAAAGGGCCTAAAAACTGTAAAAGTCTACTGCAAATATAAGATAGCATCATCAGCATCAGTCTTGGCCAGGCCAGACTCAGGGGAAGATCTGTTGCTGTCCTGACAACAGAGGATGACTCAGCAGGCCAAGACCAGGCTGTCTGTTATGAAGACATATTGTGTCCAGCACATATCCACTCTGAACCAAGGCCTACACTCTGGGGAAATTTCCTCCTGGCCTACCAAACAAAGATTTGGGCTTCAGAGGGAAATTTCCACAAGCCAGGAAACAAAAGACATTTTTACTTCTAGGACTTTATCTGAGGGAAACAATCACAGGTGCACACAAGGGTGGAAGTACAAGGATGTCCATTACAATTTTGTTTATAACGGTGAAAAATGGAAAGCAATCTAGATGTCCAACAAAAGGGAACCAGATAATCCATGGCATACATACATGCAATGAAATATTGTACCACCTTTAAAGGAATGTCAGATGACAACGTTTTTGGCAAACAATGCTTTTTGGAAAACTAAAAGATCCACAGAGGTGATTTGCCAAATTGGGCAAGAAACAAAGCCACAAGGCAGAATTTTGGTTCCTCCACTTCTGCTTAATCAAAGTAACTAATTTTATCTCTGCTATGTACTGAACGTGCCCTCACTCCACCAAATCCATATGTTGGAGTCCTAACCTCCAATGTGATGTTATTTGGAGTTAGGGCCTTTGGGAGTTAATTAGGTTTACATGAGGTCATGAAAGTGGGGCCCCATGATAGGATTAGCATCCTTATAAAAAGAGGAAGAGAGATCAGAGCCCTCTCTTCACTGTGTGAGGACACAGCAAGAAGGTGGCCATCTGCAAGCCAAGAAGAGAGCCCTCACTAGGGAACCAAATCAGCCACCACCTTGATTTTGGACTTCCAGCCTCCAGAACTTTGAGGAAAAAAATGCCCCTCAGTCTATCGTACTTTGTTATAGCAGCCTGTTATGTATCGAATGTCTGTGTCCCCCCAAAATTCATATATTGAAACCCTACCCCTCAATATGATAGTGTTAGGACATGGGGCCTTTGGGAGGCAATTAGGACTAGATGAGGTCACAAAGGTGGAGCCCTCATGAATGGGATTAGCGTCCCTATAAAAGTTACAGCACAGCTTGCTTCCTCTCTGTTCTCTGCCATGTGAGCCAGTGAGAAGTTGGCAGTCTGCAAGCCAGAAGGGGACCCTCACCAGAACCACACAGGCACCCTGATCTCAGACTTTCAGCCTCCAGAACTGTGAGAAATAAGTGTCTGTTGTTTATAAGCCACCTAGTCTATGGTATTTTGTTATAGCAGCCCGAACTGACGAAGACACAGCTCAAGCAGACGAAGACAATCTGTCATCAATTGTGTTTCCAATTGCTGCACTTGTAAAAAGGTTTCAAAAGCTGCTAAAAGAAGTTTGAAAACCATTACTGGTGAAGAATGTCAAGGTACCTCTTCTGAGCTGTGAAAGAGAAATCACCAATGACAAAACAGCATTTACAGTGTGATTTCATTTCGTAATGAGAGACAGAGAGAGGAGAGAAAAGAGTAGATGAATACTCTCCAAAATGTTAGCAGTGTTTGCCTGTAGGTGATAAGATTAAAGGTTACTTTTGATTCCTTCTTTTGGCTTATCTAAACATTCTGAATAGTTAGTGTAGTGATGAATATACAAGGCCTGTCCACAAAGTATCCAACCACATAACCATTCTCATTATATTAACCATGGCCGGACAGCCCTTTTGTGTGTGTGTGTGTGTGTATGTGTGTGTGTGTGTACAAAATACTTTAGTAATAAAATACAATGCACAAATACTATTTTTTGTCTATATTAAGTAAGTCATGGCCCCACAAGGGAAAATGATCTCAGAGTCTCTGGGACACGAGTTCGTCTCTATGTATGCAACCCTTTCCCCCAACCCTGCCATGGATTTATCTGGTTCCCTTTTGTTGTCCCCCCACCCTAACTTTTATAGGGACACTAATCCCGTTCATGAGGGCTCCACCTTTATGACCTCATCTAGTCCTAATTGCCTCCCAAAGGCCCCATGTCCTAACACTATCATATTGAGGGGTAGGGTTTCAATATATGAATTTTGGGGGGACACAGACATTCGATACATAACAGGCTGCTATAACAAAGTACCATAGATAGAGGCATTTTTTTTTTTCCTCAAAGT
The DNA here is from genome assembly GCA_023783475.1 of Daubentonia madagascariensis. NCBI lineage: Eukaryota > Metazoa > Chordata > Mammalia > Primates > Daubentoniidae > Daubentonia > Daubentonia madagascariensis. Next base: position 8,014,224 of record JAKFHU010002332.1, on the reverse strand, counting down.
TCTGGAGGCTGGAAGTCCAAAATCAAGGGTGTGGTGGGAAAGGGTTTCCCAGTGGTGGGAAACACACTTAGAGACACACATCAGCCTAGAGCCTGCGTAGGCTGATTGTTCTCTGAGACGTGATGAGCACCAGCCTGGAGAGAAGGCCACTGGTGGAGGGGTCACTTGTTAAGGAAGCAATGACCATTAAGTGAACCAAATCATCGAAGAGGAGAAAAAGCATTTGTGTCTGAGAATTGGTGGAACCCAGACAACCCTGACATGATCATTGCCTAGAGCCCTTGTTGGGGACAGCAGAGGCAATCCCACAGGAAGGAGAAGAGGTTAAAAACATAGAAGACTGAGAAGGTGGCTTTGGAAGCCCTCAGGGAGAAACCAGTGGAAACACCAGGCAGGAGGAAAACACAGCAACCTACACCTCCTGGCTTCAGTTTTCTCATCTGCTAAAACGAGAGAACACTGCACAAGCTACTGTGAGAAAGTAACACAAATAATACGTACGGAGCTGTCCACCATTCGCCTAGTGCATAGTAGATGCTCAGTATATGTATTCATGCCTTCCCCGCCCTCCAGGTATGGAAACAAGACACTGTGCGCATGAAAAGATCAGTGACAACAGCATAGTGCTTAATATTGTGGCCTCTGGAATTGGGATCCCTGGGCTGTCATCCCTGCTTCACCAACTAATGGCTGTGTAATTCAGGATGTGCCACCTAACCTCTATAACCCTCAGTTTCCTCATCTGTAAAGTAAAAATGAGAGTAATATCTACTTCACAGAGTGTATTTTTAGGATTAAATAAGATAAAAATATAAAATATTCAGCATAAAATCTGTTCATCCTCTAATATGTACCTAATAAGAATTAGCTGCTATAATTCATTTAAATGGCTAAGAATTAAAGAGAAAATTCTATTTCTACTGGGCTGATGGGGAAGGTGTCAAAAGGAACTGAGGGGATAACCTGCCCCTCATCAAAACAACCCCCCACACACACACACAGAAACTACTGCCCACTTGATCTTCCAACAACACAAATCCAACCATGTCACCCTTTACTTAGAATCATTCAATGGCTCCCAGCTGCCCTCAGGATAAAATCTGAGCTCCTTGTGCCCACATTTCTGTCTGAACTCCGCCCACATCTACTGTCTTATAAACTGTTATTTGCCCAGGTGCACCCTATGCTATGTTTAAATACTTTTACTTCCTGGAACATGCCACATCTCTATGCTTTTGCACAGGCTGTTCCCTCTGTCTGGCATGCCTTTCCTGAGACCTCTTCTCTTGTTTTCTACATTTTCAGTCCAACATTATCTTCCTACAAACTCGTCCTTCAAGTCTCAAATCATCTTCTCCCAAATGGTCTACCATGTTCATTCCTGCACTGACCCAGGCTGAGACAAGATCTTCTAGAACACTCCTCAGCAAGCCTGAGCCCCAAGGCTGTCTCTACCCTCAGGCAGGAAGAGAGGAATAGATCTTATTTATGGCTGCTTGACCCTTATTTTCAGACCTCTATGAGTGAAAGGTAACAACAAATCAATGACTCAAATATTTAATAAATCAATGTCCTTATGCCTTCTGTTGGTTAAGAGCACTTAGAGTTGGGTGTTTGGGTTCAAACCCCATCCTACCACTGATGAACTTAGGCATCCTTGGGCCAATGATTTCATCTTTCTATGCCTCAGCTTCTCATCTGCCAAATGGGGCTAAGATTAGTTCCACCTCATTGCATTGTCATGAAGAATAATCAGTCAATGTCTGTAAAGCCCTCCAAACAGTGCCTAGCAGAGAGTAGGCACTATACAAGCACTGGCTGTTTTTATTCTACTTTTTAGGCCTCCTCTCAAAGGCCACCTCCTCACAAAGACCTCCCCTGCCTACCCTATCCGAGATACCCACATACATTACTTTCTATGCCTTTGCCCATGCAAGTCAGGGCTGTGCCTGACTCAAACATGGTGCCTAAAATAGTCTCAGCACATAGTAGGTGCTCAGTAAACATTTGTGAATGGAAAAGAGGGCAGGGAGGAGGAAGATGTCAGTTCTGACTTGAAGGAACAGATGATTCTGATAAGAGGATGATGAACACTGAGGAGATAATCCCAACATATAAATGGGTCAAAATCTGGGAAAAATCGACTGCACTTCAGCTGAAGGGCCCTGAGCACTTACAAAGAGGGACAGTGCCACAAGGCTGCCCGAGGAGATGCACAGACCTAGTGGAGAGATTCAAGTCCAGCCTAAACAGGTCACAGAAAGTTCTCTGGAGACCAAATAATCATTTTCATGAAGCAATTCCACCTTGAGAAAGCATGAGCTGCAAAGCTGCTGTTTCCCCAGGATTTTGTATTAATTATTTCCTGGCCTAAGGCATTATATGTTAATTGCTCTCAATTGAAAAACTCCATGTTTATGTTTGTGTTGGCAAAAGCTGGGGGGACGTGTTTTTTTTTTAAAAAATCACTTAAGGCCCCAAGACACTGCCTCCACCTTCCAGGGGAAGACCAGTTGCACAGACCTTCAGAATACCAAGTAGCATCTTCAAATGCCATATTGACACGCAGATGTTCCTCTCCTCCGATTTTGAGAAGGAAATAAATGTTTGGTTTTGTTTTTCCTCCTCTTGCATATTTCTCCATCTTTAGCCTATGATGCAGGAGAGTTTCATAGTCTAAGCTCCCTGAAGTTCCCCTCCAAATCTTCCTCCTTTAGAGACAAAGTATCTAGAGGTCAGTGGTAAAGGCAGGGGAAAAATCACTGGAAAAAGAATTCTTCCCTATCCAGGACAGAAATTGGAGTATAGAGGACACATGATTTGTCCCCCCGCCACCCGCCGATCCCTTTTCCAGACTGGTACACCCTCCACCAACCCCACCCCCAGCCAATATGAGTACAGGCTGCTAACAGTTCACAACTGACTTTTTTCTATAGCAGAGGTCAGCAAACTATGGTCCATGCGCCAAGTCTAGACCATCACCTGTTTGTGTACCTAAAGTTTTACTGGAACATAGCCATGCCCATTCATTTATGTTTTAGCTTTGGCTGCTTCCCCTCTACATCTGCAGAGTTGAGTGACTACCGCAGAGACTGTACTGCAAAGTCTACAATATTTACTCTCTGGTCTTTTACAGAAAAAGTGTGTTGACTCCTACTCTAGAGCAATGTTACCCAACAGAAATATAATAAGAGCCACAAACGCAAGCCACATATGTGAGTTCAAATTTCTAAGCAGCCACATTAAAAATAAATAAATAAAAAGAGCATATGGTAGATCTATTTTTAGTTTTTTGAGGAACCTCCATAGTGTTTTCCATAGTGGCTATACTAATTTATATTCCCACCAACAGTGTACTAGCATTCCCCTTTGTCTACATCCTGGCCAGCATCTGTTATCTTCTGTCTTTTTGATAATAGTCATTTTTTTTAATTTTTATTAAGAGACAGGGTCTTGCTCTGTCACACAGGCTGGAGTGCAGTGACACGATCATAGCTCACTGAAGCCTTGAACCCCTGGGCTCAAGTGATCCTCCTGCCTCAGCCTCCCGAGTAGCTGGGACTACAGGTGCACACCACCATGGCTGGCTAATTTTTTAATTTTTTGTAAAGATGGGATCTAACAATGTTGCTCAGGCTGGTCTCAAACTCCTGGGCTCAAGTGATCCTCCCATCTCAGCCTCCCAAAGTGCTGTGATTACAGGCATGAGCCACCACCCCTGGCCCTGATAATAACCATTTTAACTGAGACAAGATGATATCTCATCATGGTTTTGGTTTGCATTTCCCTGTTGATCCAGCAATTCCACTGCTGTGTATATATGCAAAAGAAAGGATATCAGTATATCAAAGAATATCTGCACTCCTATGTTTATTGCAGCACTATTCACAATAGACAAGATATGAAATGAACCTAAATGTCCATCAGGGGATGAATGGATAAAGAAAATGTGGTATATACACAGAGGAATATTATTCAGCCATCAAAAAGAATAAAATCCTGTCATTTGCAGTAACATGGGTGGAACTAGAAAAGTGAAATAAGCCAGGCACAGAAAGAAAAATATCGCATGTTCTCACTCATATGTGGGAGCTAAAGAAGTTGATCTCATGGAGGTGGAGAGTAGAATGGTGATTACCAGGGGCTGGGAAGGGTGGGGTTGGGGGGAAGAAGAGAGGTTGGTTAATGGGTACAGTTCTTCCAGTTAGATAGAAGGAAGAAGTTCTAGTGTTCATTAGCACAGTAGAGTGACTATAGTTAATAATTTATTGTATATTTCAAAACAGCTAGAAGAAAAGACTTGGAACATTCCCAACACAAAGAAATGATAAATGTTTGAGGTGATGGATATCCTAATTACCCAAATTTGATCATTACGCATTGTACACATGTATCAAAATATCACATGTACCCCATTAAGATGTACAATTATTATGTATCATTAAAAAAAGAAACAAATGAAATCAATTTTAATATGTTTTATTTAACCTAGTATATTCAAAGTATTATCATGTCAAGATGTAATCAATTTCTTAAAATTATTAATCATGTTGACATCTATTTTTTTCATACTAAGTCCTCAAAATCTGGTGTGTATTTTACACTTACAACACATTGCAATTCAGACTAGCCACATGTCAAGAGCTTAATAGCACATGTGGCTAGGGGCTACCATATTGGAAAGGGCTGCTCCAGAGAGTTTCCCTTGGTTAAACAGGAGGTGCCTCACCCAGAGGTTTCACATCCCTGTCCTCAAGGAGCAGCCCACAGCCAATGACTACTGACATGGAGATGGAGAAGGACAACCCCATTGCCCCAAGGGATGACCGACTCTGTGGTACAATTCATGCCCCAGAGCTCCTGTGGGATCAGGCTGTGGCCAGGTCACACCACTTGCCCCCCTGCCCACTCCTGCTGCCATCCCTCCCTTCCAGATCTCTCCTGCGGCTACTCCCACAACAAAAGCCTTGCAAAAGAATCCCCATCTCAGGCTCTGCTCCTTGGGAACCTGTTGTAATGCAGAGAGAGAAGGGTACAAATATTTACCGAGTATCTATCATATGTCAGATGCTTAATAACTATTATCTTGTCTCACCACAAAACTATCAGATGGGAAATATTATCCACCTTTTAAAGATAAAGAAACTAACATAGATGAGTATAGCCAGCCACACGATGACATATTATGGGGTTATTTAAAATTAGACTTACAAAGCCACTTACGAAGGTATGTAATATTAAACACTTATGACATAATGTTGATTGGGAGAAATAAAACAAAAATGCACTGTGTGAATGTGTTTTTTCAAATATGAACATTCTTTTAAAAGTCTAAAGGGATATTGCTATGGTTTGAATGTTTGTGTTCCCTGAAATTCACACGTTGAAATCCTAGCCTCCAAAGTGATAGTACTAAAAGGTAGGGCCTTTCGGGGTGATTAGACGTGAGGGTGGAGCCCTTGTGAATGGCATTAGCGCCCTTATAAAAGAGGCCCAAGGGAGCTTGTTTGCCCTTTTCATCACATGAGGACACAGCAAGAAGGCACTGCCTATGTGGGAGCTGGCCCTCACCAGACACTGAATCTGCCGACACCTTGATCTTGGATTTCCCAGCTCCAGAACTATGAGAAATAAATTGTCATTGTTTATTAGCTACCCAGTTATGATATTTTGTTATAGCTTCACAAACAGACCAAGACAGAAATATACTGCAATATTATCAATAAGTTACTTTGGACAATTAGAATTAATGGTTTTTTATTTTTCTTCTACTTCCTCCCATTCTGTATTTTCCAGTTTTTCCAAGGTGAGTGAGGGCTCCTTTACTGAGGAGAGTGGGCCTGTCTTGAGTGCAGTGTCATATAATAGTTGAAGAGCTTGGTTTGGTTTGGAAGTAGTCAAACCAAGGGTCCAAAGGGTTCAAATCCCAGTTCTGCCTCCTTAAACTTCTATAACCTTGGGCAAATGAGTTAACATCTCTAAACTTCCATTTTCACATCTATAAAAGGGAAATGACATATCTCTCACAGGGTTCTTGTGAGATTAAATAAGGATTTGTGTTTTAAGTGTTTAGTACATTGCCTGGCACATAGTAGGTTCTTAGTGGATGTAGAACCATAAATGGAGACCACCTGGCCCCAAAGGCCACAGTCTTTACCCTATTCCTTCCTCAAATGAAACCCACAGATGCCCATCATGATCTGCCAAATCCTGTCAATTCAGGTGGCCTCAGGCTAAGCAGAGAACCCACAAGTGGCGATTTTGAGTCAAGGAACAGTCCCTACTCAGGGGGATCACTCTTGCTCCCATCTCTGCATAATTATACCACTCGAGTCCCATTTCTCAGGGGAACCAGGTCTCCATTTCACAGCTGTACACTAACAGCCTCAAGGGGCAAGGAGTTCTTTCCTTCATGTGATTAATGAGACTTAAATTGGCCCGGTGATAGATGAGTTATCCTAAAGGCATCGAATATTTAAAACTGAATTCTCCTTTGACAAAAATAGTCCATGGATTTCAAGAGCTGCTGTCCTGATGTCCCCGTTAGCAAGCACGTGACGTCTGCCCATGCTGAATGAATTTCCACTAAGCATTTACCAACGTCGAGAACTGAGATACCCTTTTCTCCTTTTGCTATTCCCATGAAGGCAGAGCGTGTGCTTTACATCTTTATCTTAAGTGACCAGACTTGTTTATAGCTGCTCCAAATAATTACGTGTGAATTCATTTGCGTTCAGCACACCCCAGACCATGCGCTCCTCTGATTAAGGGCTTCTAAATGGAATTCTTCCCTGGAAATGAGCTTTAAGTGGTTTTCTTCACTCCAACAAGCTCCTGTCCCAGATAGCCACGTGGTCCCCGGAGAGAAGATTCTGCACCATATCACGTTCCCTTAGTACAGTGTTACACTTTTTTCCAGGTATACTTGCTTCTCCTGGACCTGCATCAACCCACTAGTCCTTGGAGTCTTTGGATTCCTCGCCCAACCCCAACCTCACCATCTCTCCAAGTCCCCGAGGAAGAGTAACCTCCACCATGGAACTACCCCAAATTACCTTGAACCCCTCTCTCTTTTCTGATTCTCTTAGACCAGATGCTGGGAAACTTTGTCTTAAAAGGCCAGATGGTAAATATTTTAGGCTTTGAAGGCCATACAGTCTCTGGAACAACTGCTCAACTCTGCCATTGTAGCACAAACAGCCGTAGACAACACATGAAACAGTGAGCGTGCCTGTGTTCTAATAAAACCCAATTGCACAAATGGGGGGTAAGCAGGAATTGGCCCACGGACTATAGTTTGCTGACTCTTGCCCCAGAGACCTGCAATGGCTACTCTTAGTGCCCTGCTCAGATACCCTTTACCGGCTGCTGGGAGTGTTGGGGGCTAACAGCTGACAGCTGCCCCCTTTTCCACTTTGGCTATGGGAGTGGAATCGTCTCTCCTAGGAAGTTACTTTGCCCTTACCCTCTGCCAAGGGGCCAGCCAGAGCCAGGGACTGACCAACTCAAAGAGACAAAAGGCCAGCCACGTGCCTCAAGCCAGGACTGACTGTGTCGTGTAGTCCATGCTCCAGAGCTCCCTCTGTTACCAAGCTGAAGCCAGTCTATCTCCCCGCTTAGCTTTTCCCCCCTGCCCTACCCTCTCTCCATATTCCCCTCCTCCTGAGAGCATTTCGTCAATAAATCAGATGCCCCCAAGTCCCCGTCTTTGGCTTTGCTTCTAGGGAACCCACCTAGCTCCACACTGGTATTGTCTTTTTTCTTGGTTGCCTTATGCTTCCAAGTTGTATCTTTCCCAATAAGACTATGGACTTCTCAGAGGGTGGGGAGTGAGAACAGGAACATATTTTCAGCACCAGGGTAGAGAAAAAAAAAACCCACAGGTTTTTAGTTCAACGGCCTGGGTTAAAATCCTGGCTCTGTCACTGACTTGGTGTGGGACTTCGAACAATAAGAGTAACAGCGGTGGCAGCAGGCACCATGTCTTGAGCAGTATATTTTGTGCCAGGCACTATGCTAAGGACTTCATGTTAGTCACCTCAGCATCCTCACAGCAGGTCTTAGTCTGTTCCAGCTGCTATAACCAAAATACCATAGACAGGGTGGCTTATAAGGAATAGAAATTTATTGCCTATAGTTCTAGAGGCTGGGAAGTTCAAGATCAAGGTGCCAGAAGATTCGGTGTCTGGCGAGGACCCACTTCCTGCTTCACAGACAGCCAACTTTGCGCTGTAATCTCCCATGGTGAAAGGGACTAGGGAGTTCTGTGGGATCTCTTGTATAAGAGCACTAATCCCATTCATGGGGGCCCCACCCTCATGAACTCATCTAACCCCAATTGTCTCCCAAAGGCCCCATCTCTTAATATCATCACATTGGGGATTAGATTTCAACATATGAATTTGGGGAGGACATGAACACTCCATCTATAGCACAGCACCACTATTAGGAAGGTCCATTATTAGCCCATTTGTAAATGAGGACACCTTGGCTCAGAGAGTGTCTAAGTCACCTATTTCACAGATGAGGATGACCACAAACCTTGAAGGGTTTGCTTTGATTACTAAAACAAAGGCCGAAGTACCTAGCCACCAGCAGATGCTCCAAAAATATGTTGTTATCAGTCTTATGGATAGGTGTCTACACATTAGACATTCTTTCTACATGACTTGATCCTTTTTCTAGCACCTTGTTGTACACATTTTCGCTCCACACCCCCTCTCAGCTTTTCACTTTTAATGGGACAAGGAACTCTAAGATGAGAAAATCAAGTTTTTTTGTGAGCTTCAAGCAGTCTAGCCTCCCCACTCAGACCCCTTCCTGTGGACCAAAGATTCTCGCCCCCAGAAATAACCTGAACATCCTGCTTCAGTTACACAGGAGCATCGCATCACATCTACTCATTTATTTATTCAACAGATATTTAACGTGTACCCACTTCCTCGCCAGACACATATGGCAGCCAACCTCCAAGACAGCCCCTGGTGAGTCACCAAGAGTGCACCATCTTGGAAGTGGGTCCTCCAGCCCCAGTCAAACCTTCAGAGGATGGCAGCCCCAATCAACATCTTGACTGCAACCTCATGACAAACCCTGAGCCAGAGCACCTGGCTAAGCCATTCCCAATTCCTGACTCACAGAAACCATGTGAAAGGATAAATGATTATTGGTATTTTAAGCCACAAAGGAGGGGAAATTTGTTACACAGCATTAAATAACTAATATAGCATTTAGTAGAATATTACACACCAGTTTAAAAGAATGTTTATGAAAAGGTTTAATTCCACAAGGACTGGCCAATGACGTATTTCTAAGCAACAACAACATAATTAAACAAGACAATGTACATAAAAAGACATTATAAAGAATTGTAATTCATGAGGACAGGCTAATAATATTCTCATTTTTAAAAGGAGATGAATATGTATGTATCATATTTGATGAGTGCTTATCATAAGCCAAGTACCCTATATGTATTATCTCATTTATATCTCATTTTTATCTCAAAAAAACCCTACCAGATATTATCATTCCCATTTTTTAAGTTGGGGAAACGAAGGCCCAGAGAGGTTAACTAACTTGTTCAAGGCCACATAGCTAGTAAGTGGTGGAGTCTGAATTTGAACCCAGAACTATCTGACTCCGAACCTTGTTTTAGTAACCATTATTACTATGGCCTATGGATAGAATAAGAAAGAAATGCCCCAAAATGTGTGTTCTTCAGGGACTTTTTTTTTGTACATTTCACATTTTCTACAAGGAGCACCTATTATGTTTATAACCAGGGAAAAATAACAGTTATTGATTTTACAACTAAAATTAAAACAAACAAAAAGTTCTCTCTTCCAGAAATCCAAAGGAAATATCTATTTCCATTCATCATGTTTTCCAAAGGGATGTCTATTGGCATTCAGGGTGGGATAATTCTTACTCGTGAGGGTCTGGCTTATGCACTGTAGGATGTTTAGCACCACTGGCCCCTGCCCACTAAATGGGCCATAGCAGATGCAGTCAGTCCCCTACAGTGCTCCTTCAGCACTCACCTCTATGCCCAAGGGTGCCAGGTGCAAACACCGGGGACTCTCTGCCTGGTAACTTTTGCTCTGGCTGACCAAAATACTTAAGCCAGAAGTGCCAGAGAGCTAATGCCCCGGAAGTAGCCCTCAGTGAATGCTGAGCTAGAATTTGGCAGACAAATCCCACAGCTTCCCTGCTTCCCAATTGCAACGACTCCGAGGCATGTTCTACTGGGTCTCCCAGAATTCTCCAGCAGGATTGAGCTCCAGTTGCCCGTGCTTGTAACTTGCCTGATAATACACCTTAATGGGCTTCCCTCTTTGCTGACACTCACCTAATGGCATTTCCTCCCAAATAAATGATTGGTCCTCTAATCCTTGTCTCAGGGTCTGCTTCTGGGAGAATCAAACCAAGGCCATTCCACAGGCATGTTGATACTGAGAAAATTCCTACATTTTTTCAAACAGCCATACTGAGGTGTGGAGGGTACAGTACTATTCCTGCATAAGGAATCATGTAAGTTCCACCACTGCTTTCTAGCTAGAGACCTCAGGCTCCAAAAGCAGCCCATGCCAGGGTCATTTCACAGAGCCCCTTCTTCAACTCTTTCAACCCTGCCCGTTGCATATTCTCGCTATTCAGCCCAGCTCCGCAGTCAAGAACACGTGAATTTAGGTCAAATGTGCAAGCTAACCAAGAATAACAAAATAATCCATGGCTTTGGCCTTAGCAATGTTCCAGGAAGGATATAATCAAAATAATAGTAATGCCAGAAGCTAACACTTAGTGAGTGCTTGTCAGGTACTTGAAAGAGTATAAGACTTTACATACAATTTGTATTTTAGTTCTTCCAAGAAGAAATGTGGCTGCTTGGAGGTCAAGATGGCCTAGAAATAAGAGTTCAAAGTGGATCAGTTCATTTAGTCAACAAAGATTTATTGAGCATCTACTCCATGCCAGATAGTGGACTGGGTTGAGAGATTAAATGGAGACCAAGTCATACAAGGTCCTTCTTCTCTCAGAAGCCACATTCTTATAGGACAGTGGTTTTCAACCACGACAATTTTACCCCTTGACAATGACTAGAGATATTTTTGGTTGTCATAACTGAGTGGGGAGGTACTACTGGCATCTAGTGGGTAGAGGCCAGGGATGCTGCTAAACATCCTACAATACATAGGACAGGCTCCCACAACAAAGAATTATCTGGCCCAAGGTATCAATAGTGTTGATGTTGAGAAACTCTGTAATAAAGGAGGGGGAGACAGGATGACAATGTGCAAGTAAATCAAGAATTTCAAGATGTGAACCCTGAGCCAGTCTCTTTCTCTTAGCTTTTGCTAATTAATCTGTAAACAGGGATGTATATTATATGAGCCCCCCCATCAACATCCACAAATGGGGACAGGGTGTTTTCTAACTGGCATGCCCATAACAGAATGGAGGTCTTCGCCGTACACCATGGCCAACAGGAGACAGGTTTCCTACCTCCAGCACGTTGCAGAGCTCAACCTGATGCTCAGCTTGCTGTGATGTCTAATCAACCCTACCCTCCTTCTGTAAGGAGAGACACATTGATTTGTTTATGCAGTGAGTTTACACATCTTATCACTTATTTATTCCACCCCATTTCACAAAGGGTTTGAGGCAGTGAAGTAAAATATAAATAAACAATCATACATCCAAAACAGGGAAAATACAAATTAGAAAAAGGGGTGTGTAGGATTTTTGCCATAGTTGTCTAAAATTGTTTAGAATCTCTTCCCTGGGTATCTCCATATCTCTCCTTCAAATATGCCACATGTACACACACACACACACATACACGCCCTGTTCTATAGTGATTCTGTTCAATCTGTGATATTTGGGTGGAGTTGACTCCACCCACATCCAACGGTGGACACCTGACCCCTGACTGACCAATCAGAGCACCACTTCTCCTGGCCAAAGTGACTGGGCCAGGGATGGGCATGTGACCTATCGAGGCCAATCACAGACCACTCTAAGGTTTTTTCCAAACTTGTAGGGCTGTCTCCTTCTCTGGGGTCTGGAGCACTAAGGGCAATTCTGGGTTAGGGCTGCCAATAAGCCACCTTGCCAGCACAGGAAAAAAGCCTGTCTGAAAATTAAGCCAAGAGAGGCACACAAAATCTAGAGACAAAGAGATGAAGTCAGAGCCCTGAGAACATTTGTTGAGACCTAGCTGTACCTAAAGGTCATAGACATGGCCCTATAATTCCTTTTTTTATTTGCTTTAGGTTTCTGTCCATTCAACCTAAAAGATCCTGACATAGTACAGGGCATATGCCAAGATGGGAGGGGAGAAAAATGGAAACAGAGCACAGGAGATGAGGGTGATGCCGTTTCATATTTGGCTGTGTGCTTCTGGGTAGACAAAGTGAAAAGAGAAAGTTGATCAGTAGCATTGTTTTCATTACACATGAAGTGAGAACATTCAAGCTCCTTAGGAGAAGTAAAGCTTTTTCCTAGCACTTACTTCTCAAAGTACAACAGGCTTTGTAGAAGGAAATACTGAGAGATATGGAGGATGCTGCAGGGTGTCATTGATTGATACCCTACAGTGAATCTACTAATGGGATTTATAAGGCTGGAATTAGAGACTCTGTTATGGACACTGAGGGACTCATCCTTACACGGTTGGTCGACTTGATTCTGTGGGATTGGGAAAGAGGCAATATGCTGTGGGTGTGTATGTTTCCAAAGGCTTTCTCTGCATGTGAATGTTCCAGGAACCAGTCCCCAAACATTTTAGCCACTGCAAACTCTCAGCCCATTTCTGCCCTGTCCCTCTCAGGTGCAAGCTCATTTATACCAACTACTGAAGGTTCCACTCGCCCCTACCAAGCGGGGCGGGGGGCGGGGGGAATACGAGAGAATTGGAACCTCCCGCCCATCAGCCCCAAAAAGGGTTGCACCAAGGTGCTTGCAGATGTCGGGAGCTGTCCTCGAGAGCATCCCTGTTCTTCACCTCCTATCTCCATGATTAATTCAAGCTGTTGAGATCTCACGTTACCAGCAGGCTGTCACTGCACTGAGCATCCCAAATGGCTCCAGCCCAAGTAACAGATTGTGCTAAGCAACCCATACTTACAAAGCAAAAAAAAAAAAAAAATGTCACTGTGCCCCCAAACTTATCTTGGAGTGGTGATGCTTTGATAAGGCCCATTGCAACCATGGGCTTCACTCAAGTGCCACAAACAAAGGCAAGTTTGTAGCAAAATATTGCAACTGGTGACCTTAGGGAAGACAGGGTTTGGTTTTGTTTGTTTCATTTTGTTGTGTTTGTTTTAGCTACCCTAGCAACTGTGCCAAGGGTTTTACATGCATTATTTCATTTCATCTGCACAGTGATCCAAGGAACTGTACAGTAACACCATCATTTCCCAGGGGAGGAAGGAGAGATAATGCATCTTCCCCAAGGTCACACCATTAGTAAGAGACAGAACCCATGGAGTTGAATCCATGTGAGATGGGCCCCCAAGCCCATGCTCTGGTCTCTGCATCAGACCCTGAAAAGTGAGCATGAAGAAACCACAAGCAGGCAGAAGAAACCCTTGCCCCTGCAGTGGATCCAGTCAAAAGTGCCTTTCTTCCCAGCAGGGCCACAAGTGAAACACACCATTAAAATATGATATTTGTGGAGGGTCAACCTTTAATTAAGTATCTACCACTTACCCCAGAGTAAGAATTAGTTGAATGGATAATAAAAGCCCTCAAGGCAGTATTCCTCAAAATACGGCCTTAGAACTATCTACTTCAGAATCACCTGGAAGAGGGTGAGGCTGTTAAATATGAATATATCACAGCCCCAGTCCCAGACTTGCTTTCCGAGCATCACTGCCCTAAAAGAATGAGGCTCAGCTGAACTTAGATTAACAAGCACTTGCAAAGAACCTGTTCTATGCTAGGCATATGCTGGGTGCCCTATCACATCTATTATTTCTGTGATGTTTCATCGAATACCATAAGGGCAGGGAGAAGCAGGAGATGGGGCAACCTACCTAGGCTGAGAAAAGTTGATGGAGTAGAGAAGACACCAGCCAGACAGATTTAGGGATTCAAATTCCAACACAGCCACTTGAACAAGTGACAGCCTCCCTGAGTATCAATCTCCCATGGGGTTGGCTTGAATCATAAATGAGAGCAATTATACATGCTCAGCTCTTAGCCAACTGTAGGATTCCATTCGAAGTAAAGGGGTCTGGGCGCAGCGGCTCACGCCTGTAATCCTAGCACTCTGGGAGGCCAAGGCGGGAGGATCGCTTGAGCTCAGGAGTTCAAGACCAGTCTGAACAAGACCAAGACCCCACCTCTACTATAATAAAAATAGAAAAATTAGCTGGGCGTTGTGGCATGCACCTGTGGTCCCAGCCACTCGGGAGGCTGAGGCAGGAAGATTGCTTGAGCCCAGGACTTTGAGGCTGCAGTGAGCTATGATGATGCCACTGCACTCTACCCAGGGTGACAGAGTGAGACTCTGTCCCAGAAAAAAAAAAAGTATAATGAAAAGGGCTTGTGACATTGGGTATAAAGTATGTATTTTCCCAATGACAAACCTCTGGGAGGAAAATTATGGGACAATCAGGATATTCAAAAGAAACCACTTCCTAATGAAGCTTTTTCTTGATTCTTCCCCCAAAACATCATCTGAATGTATTAATTCAGTGAGTATTCACCCCAGTGCTTATGGAGAGCATGGCATATACTAGACATTGTGGGGAACACTTGGAAGTGTTTAGTGCCTTCAAAGAGTTTTCAATCTAGTTAGAGAGAAAAATAGATGCTCCTGTGAAAATTAACACACACCATGAAAATCAAAATCAAAGGCAACAACAAGGCAAAATCAAAAGGCAGAATGAGAATTAGCACCTGGGAGTCAATAAATGCAAGCTCACTTGGAGAGATCAGAAATGAACATGACACTGAATAAGAGCCTTAGGAGTTGAGGAAAAAGAGAGACTGATTACAAGGAGCTGAGGTGTGCCTTGGGTTCTCAGAAGGTATAAGATTGGTCTAGCAAAGAAGGAGGGGGGTATGTGCAGGAGAGAGTGGCCAGAGGTCACTGATAGCCCCACTATAGTCTCAGTTCCCCAGGGTACTGAGTTTATGGAAGATTGAGAACTGAACCACCAAAAATATGCAGATTGGAACAAGCATAGCTTTATTCTTCCCCTTATTGGGATGGGCTTCAACACCTAACCCAGGCTGTCCCTCTCTACTAAACCTAAGGATAGTCATGGCCTCATAAAGTTCACAACCCATACTAAAAATATGGCATCCATTCATCTAGGAGAGAATGGTGGCCACCCACTAAGATCTCTGTATGCTCCCCAAGGGTGTCAACGGTTAGATTTTATCCACCCTTCTGGATCCTAAACTCCCCACCTTATAAAATCACATCTGATACCAATCCTTCAGGCTCAGTTCATAGCCCCCAGGATGGGAAAAAGATACATCTATGTCTAAACAGACCAATAGGGAAAAATTTCCAATAACCACTCTCATGGTCTGAATGCGTATGTCCCCCCAAAATGTTTATGCTGAAGCCTTAACCCCCAATGCGACTGTATTGGGAGATGGGGTCTATGAGAAGGTGGCAAAGATTAAATGATGTCATAATAGTGGGGCCCTAACTTTATAGGGCTGGTGCCCATATAAGAGGAGGAAGAGATGGCAGAGCTCTCTCTCCCTTCACTATGTAAGGACACAGGAAGAAGGCAGCCATCTGCAAGCCAGGAAGAACGCACTCTCCAGAAACTGTTCCTGACAGACCTTGATCTGGGACTTCCAGCCTCCAGAATTGTGAGAAAATAAATGTCTGTCGTTTAAGCCACCCAGTCGGTGGTATTTTGTCAGGG
Organism: Daubentonia madagascariensis; assembly: GCA_023783475.1. Lineage (NCBI taxonomy): Eukaryota > Metazoa > Chordata > Mammalia > Primates > Daubentoniidae > Daubentonia > Daubentonia madagascariensis. Next base: position 7,998,328 of record JAKFHU010002332.1, on the reverse strand, counting down.
CAGCCCAAGTGGACTAATACCTCCACTATTACGTGAAATGAGCAAGGTGCAGAAGTGTTCATAAATGTCGATAAATGCATAGAATATCTTTGGGAGAATGGACAATAAACTTATCACAGTGGTTGACTCTGAAGAGACTTGGAGGAGGGAGGGCACTTACTGTTTGCTTTACGTCCTTGCAGATTGCTTGACTCTTTTTCCTACCGTGTACATATTGACCTCCTCAGATGGATAAACACATTCATTTTTTTAAATGTACTATATGTAAACAGACAGGCTGCTAGGCAAAAGACATTGCCTAGAGGCCCGAGTAAGCTGTCCTTCTGGGAAATTCCAAACTCCACAAATCATCTAAAACTCAATTCCTAGAACTCCAACAAATATGAACATAGGGCCATGGTGGGTTTGCACAACACAGGGGATGGGGCTGTAGTTCTTGAGAGGACTGGCTAATTGTATGAAGGTACCTGGGGGTGTTTCCTGCTCCAGGTCACAATAGTGATCTCAAAAGACAGTATTGGGGTAAGGAACAAATGCATAAGCCCCACAGCCCTCCAGCCAGCCCATGCTGTGTCAAGGGGTTGGACAAGTCTGTAAACAGGCAGGATCCGTATGACATTATCCATGGGCACCAAGTAGGGGGTTTGCAGAACACTGGAGTCTTGTCATTTGCAGAGATCTGAGGCCAGAGGGAGCGGCTAAAATCATATTCAGCCAAAATCACCCATGATGGCTGTTTTTCTGGTTTAGCACCAGATGAAGTAACTGGCTTGTGTTTAGGGGCCAAGTTATATGAAAAATGCATATCTTTAAATGCTAGAATCACACTCCAGAGAAGCTCGTGGGAAGTGAGTCTGTCTGAGGCAAAAGCAGACTCATGTCTCCCATCTCACTGTCAGCATATGCTCATTGTGTGGAATGGAGAACAGAAATACTCGCGTTATTTATGTTACACTTGCGCACACATGAGCACTCACTAGCTCTCTCTTCCCCTCCCCCAGTCCCTGCTCCCCATCCCTGAACTGAGATCACAGAGTTGAATTCACATAACTTACAGACACTCATGCCTCACTGTACTCCATAGTAAGGTAAGAGAATATGACATTGGGCCAACCTGCCTCCTCGAACCATGGAAACCTAGGGAATTATTATAATCAGATCCCAACTGCTCAAGCATCCCCAGTTTCCTAGCAACCCTCAAAAGACTTTGGTGAAGGGTGGGAACAAGGACTTCCTGGGTAAGGTGGTGGCAGCTGTGTCTGAGATTGCTGGAGAGCTTCCCCAAATTGTCTTAAAGGCCTTTCTCATCCATCATACCAACAACCCAACAAGACACCTGTTAAAGAAGTGATGTCAGGCAGTCCATCTGCTCAAGAAGTCCCAAGACTCAGTTCTAAATGTCTTTACTTGGACTTTGAAGCCTCCCATTCATCAGTCAGCTTCACCACTTATCCCTCCCGATGGCATCCTCTGCCCAAGCAAGGCTAGTTCCTTTCCACCTTCTTTAGCAGCCTTCTGCAAACATGCCTCCCATGTGTCCATGTGTCCACTCACACTCCCTCCCCTCAATACATCCTCTCTCTCATACTTCCCTTCTAATTACTCGATTTTCCTTCCCCATGAATGATCTTACCATGATCACGTATGCCAATTTTTGCTGGAGACATTCTATAGGTTTTATTATTATGCCTAATTATAGACAAAAGGTAAACACCACCAACCCCCCCCCATAGTTAAAGAGCACCACAGGAGCTAAGCCACGGAGCAAGAAAACAACGCAGGAAACATCACCAAGCAACACCCAGGTATTGGTACAATTGAATGGTATGGAAATGACTTACTTGGACAGATGTATCAAGGCATATATAAATCCAGAGAAGAGATTAGGCAGGAGAGGAGATGTGCTTGGCTCTTTGGAGGTTTGTTTGTTTCCCTTTTAGAATATCCAGCATTTATTCCCTATTTCTTCTGACCAGTCTCCTCCGTTTCATCATGGAGACTTTTCTCTTCCTCATTATGTGTAGTCTTGGTGAGACTGTCAAGCAAAGTGCCTGCCCTTCCTAGCAAAGGGTTGACCAGTGAGACTGGTCCAGTGAGACCAGTGAGACTCTGGACCAGTGAGACTCTCCCCTAGGACCTTAAACCTGAGTGGGCACAAACAGAGAAAAATGGTTGGAATAATTCACATCAGCAGGGGAGCTCTAATAAAGACCATGATTGGAGCTGCCCTGGCTCCTTCCATCGCAAGCTTGGACCTTCAGATGTTCCTTTGGTTCTGTGAGCCAACCCATATTCTTCAAGAGAGTTCCCTTTTAGCTCAAGACTGACAGAATTGATTTCTGTTGCTTGTAACCAAAACACTCTGATGTGGACTGTTTACCCCGAGCCTTGAAGGGTGAGAGAGACTAGGGTACAGAGAGGAGAGGAAAGAAAATGACTGATGGCTTTGGCTTTTGCTTCCTCTGGCAGGCTGTTTCCAGGGGCTTGGCTGATAACTTTGGAATGGGCATATGGCAAACTCCCTATGAATGAAGACTGCCTGAAAACAGAATGGATTGCCTTGAGACATAATGAGTTTATCACAATAGAAGGTGATCGAGTAGGACCAGGTAAAAATTAATCCAGTAGCATTCTTCAAAGTCTGCCTTCCAGAATATTATTTCTCCTATATGTCAATAATTATTACATAAAGAGATATTTAATAGATATATCACTTTGAAAAACACTGAAATGAACATAACTATAAGTGGCTTTATTGCATTTATTCTAAGAGTCTTTAATTTATTTGTCCAAGGAAGTCTAATGTTGCAGAACATCTCAAAGGACTAGTGTTCAATGGAATATCCACTGGGAAGCACTATTGGATGGCCAGATCAAGCACTGAGACCCAACAAAATATATGTAAAGCACGTAACATAGTGCCTAGCATGTAGACATAGTAGTTGCTCGAAAATTGTAGCTATAGCCTATAATTAGTATCTTACTTTGTTCTCATTTCGGAATAACACTTCTCCACATTAATTTATATAACCTCTTCCCCCACCTCATCAGACTCCAGCCCCACTGGGCTTCCTTTATTTCCATAAGCATGATGAATTTCTTTCTTGCCTCAAGGCCTTTGCACATTTTGTTTTTTCTGCCTAGAATGCCCTTTCTCCCAATCTCCACTTGACTGGTTCTTCTCCTTCTTTGGCGTCATCTCAATTGTCACTTCCGCAGTGACATCAGCCTTGTTATTCCTTATCCCATCACCTTACTTGTTTCCTCCAACACTTATTACAAGGAATACCTCCTAAATGATGTATTTATTAGCTGCTTGAAGAGTCTTCCCTCACTAATACGCAGGCTTCAGAGGTTAAAAAAAAAAAAAGCAAAAAAAAACCTGGCTTGTTTTTTGTTCATTAGCACAGTACCTAACTAGATAATGCAAGAAAAAGATTTTCTGAATAAATGTGTAATACAGAAATCCTTCTCTATATAAAGGATATTGAACAACATAATATGCCCCATTTTCAACAGCAGATTTGCAGGAATACAGATGCATTCTTCATTTCTCTTTGTTATATCAACCATAATTTTTTTAAAAATTAATACTATTAACATACAGTTCTGGATTGGCATTCATATAGGAAACTAAAGGTATGCAGTTCTGATATGGAATTTTATGGTGGTCTGACTTGATGCAGGGAAATAGCTTAGAGAATCTAGAAGAATAAAAAGTTATCATATGCCTCAAACTATTCATTCATGTATTCATTCATTCATTAACCAAAGACATGCTATTCACCTACCATACAGCCCGTCCGGAAAGTATCCAGCTATGTAATAGGAAAAATAGAGACATTTATTGAAGACAACACAAGATATAAAAAACATTGTATATAGGACAATGACACCTCGGTCCCCTTCAAAGTAGTCACCTTGGGACCTCACACAGTTCTCCCAGAATCTCTTTTCTTTTTTCTTTTCTTTTTTTTCCTAGAACAGAGTTTTGCTCTGTGGCCCCGGGTAGAGTACAGTGGCATGATCATAGCTCACTGCAGCCTCCAACTCCTGGGCTCAAGCGATCCTCCTGCCCCAGCCTCCCGAGTAGCTGGGACTACGGGTGCATGCCACCACACCTAGCTAATTTTTCTATTCTCCCAGCGTCTCTTAACCTAACCCATACACATTCAACATTCTCAGGGGTTCTGCTTGTTACAGGCCTTCCAGAACATGGATCACTTTCAACAGATTCTTGACCATCTTTGAAGCGTTCGTGCCACACTTTTATTTGCGCTGCACTCACGGCATCGTCCCTGACAGCCTTCTGAATCATCTGAATAGTTTCCGTGGAGGAATGTTCAAGCTTAACACAAAATTTGACGCAGATTCGTTGCTCTGCTAGCTTAGTCATTTTGAATACAATGGCCACACAGGCCACACAGTACACATGCTCACTCAACAGTGCATCTAGCGCCCCACTGACTAGTACAATGAAGTGGTCATTGTTCACACATGCGCATTCCAGTCCACTCTCCTTCGCTGCCAGGTTACATCGATGTTGTGCTAACCATTCTCATTATATTAACAATGGCTGGATACTTTCCAGACAGACCTCGTACATCCAAACACCATATTTTAGGCACTACACACTTGAGGCCTTCCCAATCTATCAATTTGGTTTATATTCCTTCATTTTACATCATATTTATCTCCCCTCATTTACAAACTCATAAGTCCTTTGAGGGGTCTTATAATACATATTTGTAGCAGAAATACGGCACACAAGCACGATTCTCCCGTCCTCCTCTCACAGCAGACATGGCTAATCAATCATAGTACTCATGCCCACTGAGCATGAATATGGCCTCATAATTTTCTTCAACACTCCTCTGCAGGCAGCCATGACCGGTCATCAGTGATAGCACCCAACATGACACCTATTTGCCTACTCCAGGTGGAAGAAAGCCCAGGCTTTGGAGTCAGTCCAAACTGTATTTGAATCCTAACACTGCCACATATTAGATGGATAGCCTGTGCCTGTTTACTCTTTAAGATATAGATAATCCTGCCACTTGGCAGGGCTGTGAAAAGAACTAAATGAGATAATATATTTGAAACGCCGGGCATACAGCAGGTGTCCAATAAGTGTTAACCATTGGTGTTATTACCCTGAGTATGCAGGGTAATACAGTGTTTCACATACAGTGACTGCTTAATAAAATGGGAAACTACAATGGGACACAAAGCTCAAAACTTTCTCCCTCCATCCGCTCTATCCACAACATCATACATCCCATTTTCCTCCCATACTTTTACTAAAAAGTATCCTGGGAGGCAGGGGAGGCACACAGCATTTCTGACTGAAAATTCAGAGACTGCATCTTTTGTTCTTAAGTGCTTTTCTTAGCTTGACCTGATTTTGCTCCAGGGGTGAGGATTAAAAGATCTGGTTGCATATTTGGGTAATTTTTGGATTCAGAGTCAAAGGGTAGGTAAATGCTTGATTTTAACCACAGATAAGCCAGGCTTGGGGCTTGCCATTGTATGATTGCCCTACCACAGGGTATGAAATTGATCTGTGGATCTGTTATGGTTTCTTTTTCTTTGTACCCACCACTTCCTCTCTCTCTGGGTTCTAAGACTTTCTTTTAAAAATAATATTTAGATATGAAACATAACTGTTGGATATTTAACAGTCTGTTTGGCAACACACTGAAATCAATACTGTGATCCTAAGCAGGAGATTATTAAGGTCATTTTGCATCACCAGAGTTAAGTTTTTTTATTCTCCACATCAACACAACATAGTCATTTCATAAATATTAAACACACCCAATTCCCTCCTTAGTTTGCTTTCACGCTAATCAAATGGAGAGCTGGCATGGATCGGGATGTTAGGAAGCAAGCTATGACACAGAGAAGCCCAAAGAAATGAAACGAAGGAAATGGTACTGACAAAAATCAATGTGATTGAATTGGGGAACTGAACTTCGAAAACACTGCCTTTGTGTGGCATTTTGTAATTGCCACGTAATGCTGGAATATGCATTCATGAGCTTGTAAATGCATGCGACTTCTCTTGGTACTTAATTTGGTGTTTTCTAAACTCTAATAGCAATGCTGAAGGTTTAGTCCACAAGAAATAAAACCCTGGTGAATTGACAAAGAAAAAGTAACAGCAACATTTACTTGGTAAAATGTGCCCAGTACTATATTTTGACAGCATTTATCATCTGACAAACTCTTACAGAGCACCTACTATGCGCCAGGCACAGTGCTATGCGCTGGGAATACAGTGGGGAACGAGACAGACAAGGCCCCTGGTCTTAAGGAGCTGACATGTTGTGGGGGAGATGATAGAGAAACAAGTAAACAAGATGACTTTAGGCCATATACAAGCAGTGATAAAAATAAAATGGTGACCCAATAGAGAGGGGTGGTGGTGGCATTCTTTACATAGGCTGAGCTGCTTTCTATAGGGAAGGCTTCCCAAAAAGGTAACAGTTTAGCCAAGACCTAAACAATGAGAAGGAGCCAGCACTGCAAGGATCTGGGGGAAGAGAGTTACAGGCACAAGTAATAGCAAACGTAAAGCCCCTGAGGTGGAAGAAATTCTGGCACATTGAAAACATGCTTTTAAAAAACAGAACCAGGATCTGAACCCAGCCACCTCTAAGCTGATTAGCAGAACAAAAACTCTCATAAGGAACAATTTTTAAAACACGCTTATGCAACTTCTTTGTCAGTTATTATCAAAGAATTGTTTGATTGACGACCTTCTCTGACTTTGATATATGCATTGTTTTTTTTTAAAATACTGCCTCCGCGGAATGAGGTGCTTCCTTCACTCCTTGTTACGACTCAATAAAGGAAAGTAAATACCACATGCTGCCCTTGCGCAAGTTCCAATTCATGGGCTGTGTGCAATTCAATATTTTGTTAAAATGTCAAGAATATCTGAATATTTCAAAGGGCTTCCTTTGGATAACAGGTGAGGGATCAAACTAAAGTAGTTCGGCACCACTAGCAATGAAGTATGTCCCTTTTGTTCACATCCTTAAGTCCATTTTGGAGAACTGTCAAGTAAACATTTGTGATCAGTAATTGTGTCCCAAGCATTCAATAATTATTTTTAAAACAATATTAACCAGACAAGTTTCATGGTTGTGTAACTTTAAGAAAACGCACGCTTTTTCTCGGACCTCAGTTTCATTATTTGTAAAATTCTGAGAATGTTCTGATTAAAAGCTCTGTAAAGTCACATACATACACACGCATATATACACACACATGCACACACACATTGCTAATCTCTACATCCCTAGCAACAAGCCCCTAGAATTTAGTAGGTACTCAGTAAATACTCATTCAATGAGCAAACAACCAGAAATGCAAATCTGTGTTCTCATTTCCAACTGATTGGGGGTAATACAATAAAATGAGAAAAAATAAGGACAGTGGAATGAGTTTTTCATGAAGCTAACATCATTTGATTTAGGCATCGTCTTTTATTTTGAGAACAATTTCTTACCTAAATGTTTGGTGTTAAGATGCCTTAAGCTTTTGCATAATTATGGTGATAGTATTTAGCAGTTGCTTTTTCCTTAATTTCCTTTTTTGGCAAAATTGAAAAGTTAGTACACTATGTTGGTCCCTAGTTCTTCTAATTTTTCAAAATTTTTAATAATATTTGAAACCAGAAATGTGGCATGCCAAAGGCAACATGGCACCTAAAGTTTCTTCCAACACCAATATCTATCAGATAGACCTTTCTGGCTGAGCAGTTTGAACCGGATAACTCACTCCAAGGTGTGATTCAGCACCATGGACAGATCCATTGTGGCCCAAGAACTGGCTCTAAATAAGTTAAAGAAACAGGTTCTGCTTTGAGATTGGCAGTCTTAGTGTGAGCACACAACTCCAGACCTAATATCTAAATTAATGCGTTTAAATCTCCATTTAATGAAATATTCAGATTATGATTACACTAGTTTCATTAACTGCATCTCAGACTAATGTAATGGGATTTCCTTTTCAACCTGTAATTAACTTTATTGAGAATGCTTATGGGGATTTTTTTAAACCTGATTATAAATTATTTTAATATATGTATTATTATATTAACTATATTAATTTTATATTGGCTGTTATTTTTAAAAGAAGAAAAAATTCAACACTAATCTATTTAAAGAACAGGAGGCTGACTAAGCTGACAGAGTACTCTGAAAAGAACCTGCATTCCACTCTTGATAGCTGCTGATCCTGAAATTGTGGTCTTCCCATAGCAAACTTGCATTCTTATTTTCTGACCAAAATCAGTATGACCCTAACTGAACAAAATCCTCTTCTTATAAAATTTGTATAAAACTCATCAAACCCGTAAGAAAGATCTATATCCTAAGATTAATAGTTCTCCCCTCAGTCGGTACATGAAAATTTTCTGCTTTTCTTCACTCTGATTCTCGGAAAGTTGATGAGGAGTATTTTTCTTTCAGAAAAAATACCAGTTTCTCAGGAAAAGCTGTCCTAATCTCTCTTCCCTCCTTTCTAGCCCCAGATGTTTTGTGGAGGCCTCCTGCTTGCTCCCACAGCACCCTGGATTTATTCCTACCACACTGCTTTCCAATTACCTGTTTACTTTTTTATCTCTCCCACTGTATTGCAAGCTCCAAGAGGATATGTGGATATGTCCGATTTATGTCCCATTCATCCTTGTGCCTTCAATTCCTAGTGCATGGACTGATACATAGCAAGATTTTAATAAATATCAGTTGAATATTGATTGAATGGAAATATTAATTACCAGAAAGCAAATAATTGGCTAAAATCTGAGTCCTCCAGGACAGAAATGATGACTTTATCTCAGTTTGTCTATTTTCAAAGATGAGTGTAGTCTAATAGAGCAATTCTTGGTGGTAATCAATAAATAAGGAAAAGAAAAAGAAAAAGAGACATAATCCAATATATCACCCACTATAGGTCCTTGGGAAAGTCATGAGAATGGTCATAAATAGAGTACAAGGTTTAAAACCAGGTAGACATGAGTTCATGCCCAGAGTCTGAATTACTCAGCAAATACCTCTGTGACCTTGGGCAGGTTACTTAAACTCTCTGAGCCACAGTCTCCTTATTTATAATATGTGCGTGCAATACACATTTCAATTACTTTATGGAGTTGTTGTGGGAAGCAAAATGCATGCATGTGGTAGGTGCAGAACATAAGCTATTGTTTTATTTATTACTCCTTTTTATCCACACTTAATGTCAATCACATAGTAGGTATGTCATATCACTTAATCCAGATACATAAATAGAAATGCTCTCCCAAAGGAAATGTGTCCAAGGATAGACTTTCCCTGGTATGGAAGGAACAGAACTTGGCATCTTTTAAACTAAACCAGACACTGTGTTGAGCATTTAGGCTTTCTTTACAAATAGTCCTACAGCTGGTTGGAAGTACTTTGGAAAGGCAATGCAAATCTAATTAGGCAATGCCATGTGGCCAGCATTAGTAGCAATTTTTGAAAAGAGCCCAGGAGATGACTTAGAGAAAGTGATTTTTTTTCCTTTAAGGGCTCTGTTTCTCTGTTGCTTGTGCACACACACACACACACACACAATCTCAATTTTTTAGGTGGAAGTATAAGACGCATTTGGGGCCATACTGATTCTTACTGGACTGGTCTGTCAGTGTAAATAAAACAATTGCATCAATATTCCTAGTAGAACAAAAGCTCATGTGTTTTAAATGGGCATACAAGAAAAACATAAGACAGGAACAAATGGCTAAGGATGGGACAGCTGCTCCTCCAAGCTATTTCCTTAGGAGGGGATTGACAGTTCCTTCATTTCTCATTTGCATCCAAACATTAGTAATAAACACATGCACACATGCACACACAAATTGTGTTATCAACTGGCACACAGAGTGAAAACATTTTCACTGTGAAGACAACTGCACAATGAATTCATGCCGACACTTGTATCATTGTCCCCTAGTGAACAGACTTTAGCACCCACAGTCACTCATTCCATAAATAATACAGTAACAACCAATATTTATGTTATCAGGCACTGTGCTAAGTTCTTTACATGTACTAATTCATTTAATGCTCACAACAATCTTGTAAGGTATGTATTATTTTATTCCTTTCATAGAATGGGAAACTGAAGTTCAGAAAATTAATTTTTCCAAGATTGCATAGCTAATAAATGACAGAGCAAATACCCCATCCCAACTGTCTACCCTGCCAAGCTCACAGCCCCCACTCCCTCCTTGCACTACCTTGAAGTCATGTTAGACAAGTCTAGTGAGCATCTTCCACACATCAGAGACCCATCTACACCACTGAATACCATGCTTCAAGAGAAAAACTGATTTCTTGATCTAAAACACTCAAACTCATTTCAGGCTACCCTGAACCTACAAATGTTTCCTAGCTGATCCAATATAGATCACTCCCTCACTCTTATTAACTACATAATTTACTAACCCATGTGCTAAAACCATTAGAGTCATAGATCTTCAGATGGAACAACTAGTCTGCCCAACTGTGGAAAGGAACATTTAGGTTTCAGGAACAAGAGTGTTGGTAGCTATGACTTCATACAAGAGAGTTAAACACTCACATGAGTTGGAATTAGCCAAGTTCTCTCAAAATTCAAAATCCCAAGAATTCCAGGCTTCCACTGGGCTTCTTACCGAGCTGTTGCTAAAGATTCACACATGCATGCATTCATTCAGCAACTATCTATTTAACACTGTGTATTTTCTAGGTGCTGGAGATATAGGAGTGAACAGAACAAATGCATCCCTGCCTACCCCCCAAGGAAGATTAATACAGCGATCTACCTTACCTTTCCTTCCCTCACACACCTTTCTGGGAGAAGTGCCCCACTACAATCCTAAGAAAGAATCCTAAAATACATTCCCTGCCCCCAACTGATTGAACCAAGATCACGCAGCTGATCCAGGAGGAGCCAGACCACTGGCTTGTTGAAAATCAATCAGTATTCTGTCTCTGGATAATTTGAACTAAGTGCTCACAGTGACTGAGCACATTAAGGACAGGAAAGATACCTGACCCATTCTACCAATTGAAGTCCCTGTGGTGGTCCTGATTCCCACCCTTCCTGAGACCCAAAATATTCACCATGAGATAACCTATGTCCATCTAATAAAGTCCAGGCTGTGGAGTCAGGTAGACCTGGGTTTGAATCCTGGCTCCTCTGTTATTAACTATAATGTCCTTGACAACTTCTCTAATTTTTAACATTTTATTGTGTATATTTTCAAGTATATTGAGCACCACAAGGAGAGGTAATGCAGTATAGAGGTTAAAATCACAAACCTTGGGGCCTGACTGGCTCAGCTTAAATCCTAGCTTCACTGCTTAGTAGCTAGATGGACTTTGGACAAGCCACCTAACCTCTCTGAGCCTCAGTTTCCCCATCCTTATCATGGTGAAAGTAATACTATGAATCTAATAAGGTTTTGAAGATTCAATGTGTTGGGGGTTTATAATGCTATATGTGTAAGTCACTGCTAATATTATACTCTTACATATTTTTTTTACTCTTATATACTCCTTTATCTATATTGACCTTTTTGCCTGCCCTGGCTAGGAAATTCCCCCCCCCCAATTTTTTTAAATATTTGGGAATATCCTTGCCAATATTTCCAAAAGTTAAGTGTGGAATATTCCAGGTGCCTTGTTAAATATGGACAAATGAATGGTCCTGGATATGAGCTGTATAACCTCTTCAGAAACTAAACCATCAGTCTGCTTTTTGGTTCCTTATAAATCCACTTGAGCATCATTCTAGGGCAGTAGGAAGGTGGTGGGGCTGGAATAGAAGCCTGCTCTTTCTGATGGATTCTGTGTCCTAAAACATCAAGTCATCATTTCTCCTCAGTTTGGGGTGAGATCTCACTTGCTCAGATTATGCAGTAAAATAAATTGTGTAACATCAACCCAATTCCAAAGAGGGGTTGCATGCTGCATGGAACACGAGTGCTCTGTCCTATGAATACGTACAAGAATAGAGTCAGGCCAGCAACTGGTTCCATCCCAACATTGGCCCACAGTGAATAATTTTACTTGGATGTTTTTATAGACACTGGGAGACACATTTGATACTGTGGCAGTAAAGGTTTCGTAATTGCTGCTGGCTTATTTCATGTGGTTTTCTGCTTTTATCATATCATTATACAATATTGCACAACCAAAACTCTACTATCAAAGTGTGCTGTGCTAAAGACAATGGGGTGTCCTGAATTGGACTCTGGAACAGAAAAGGGATGTTAGTGAAGAAACTAGTAAAATTCAAACAATGTTAACAGTTTAGCCAAAGGGAATATATTCATGTTGATTTCTTGGTTTCGATAAATGTACCACGGTGATGTAAAATGTTAACATTAGGGGGAAGTGGCTGAAGAATGTATAGAATTCTGTGCACTATCTTTGTAATTTTTCTGCAAATAAAAAAGTATTCCAAAAGAAAAATTTCATTTCGAAAGAAATGTGCTGTGAACACAAATGAGTTGAGAAATCATCCAGGTTGTATGCACAGTCCCTCACTCACATTTCCCTAAATGTCCCTTAAAAAGACCAAATGGAGCCTATATTTATTCTGCACTCCCAAAATGGGTGGGGGGTGTCACTGGCAGGAAGGGAAGTTGGGGTGGGGGAGGCAGAGTATGTTCACAGCACTTAAGGACAAAATGTGCCTTCAAAAACAAACTATAATTATACGGAAGCCGAGGAGTATTTGCAGAAAATCACTATCTCATAGGAATCTACATCCTGTTAATCAAAGAGGTTGAAGCCCTTTTGATTATCAGACTAAATATTTTTAGGCAATATCACTGCATGCCTGGAAAGAACACGAACAGCGTCAGCGGAGGAAAAATCCATCTTCAGATAAAAAGGCAAGTCATGCATATCACAGGAAAATGAACCCTGGGAAATTTATATAGGAAGGCTGGCCAAAATTTCGCCATATCGAAACTCTTTCCTCCCTATTTGCTTTCACCCAAGTCCTCTACTCCCCTCCTTCCAAATATCTAGATTTCTACATTGGCTGTTGATTCTCTTAGCATTTGACCAAAGCATAAGGGAGAGATCAGAAAGGGACCTGGCATTACTAATATTAAGAAGATAGGGAGAGAGAAATAGATAAGAGAATTATGATTCTCTTAAAGCAATGTCAAATGGGTGATTGAATACACACAAAACTGACATTTAAGTTGAGACTACTGAATCCCCAGTCAAATCTGGAAACTCGGATGTTTAGTGAAGAACAAACTCAAAATGGCATGATGCACCCTTCTTGGCATACCACAAACAGATGCATTTTTCTTTCCATTTTTTGTAATGTTAAGTCACTGTGGTCCCCATAATGTCCAGAAAAGGGTTTTATATTCAACAGGTGCCTTCTAATTATAGAATGAAGGACTGGTCTCGTTTTCCATTTATCAGACTGGATTCCTTCTCTCCTACTGCTCTATCAGTCAAAATGGGTTCTGGCTTCTTAAACCTTTTATAACTGATCAATATCACTCATCTAGTCCTATGCTCTCAAAGAACTCCCCAAATCATCCGTTCTTCTGAATATACAATTTTTTACACCCATCTCTGAGCAATAATTTATTTTCAGTACAACTTTAAACGAAAATCCCTTATATAAGCAATATTCATTAATGTTCCCTGCCCTTTAGCCTGATGAAACTTGGGTGACTTCAATGAGTTTGTTATTCCATTTGAGTGCTGATTCAAAATCATCTTAGAGATTGAAACTTCAAATGAAAAACCTGTTCACAATCACCTTTTATAGCCAGGGACTCAATACCATTTCAGTTTCTCTGCTCTGTGAACACGTTCACTCATACGATGTTTGGGACCCAAGCATACAACTAAGTTCAGCTTATTTCCCAGTGCCAACTGAAAGAGAACGTGCTCATTCCCATTAAAGCCAGAATCAGACACAGCAATTCCCACATCAGAGTTGGTGCCATTTACCATATCTTTCGGGGCTGTTTCTTCCAATGGCCAGTGTCTTTTGCTATAAAATGTGGCTATTTCCCATACCATTTTGTGATCTAGTTCATAAATTAAGAATGTCAAATTATTTAATATATTTAAGCCTACGACATTCTATTTGGTGGCTCATTTTTCAAACGAGGTAAACACTGACGCTGACTTTACTAACACACTGCAACAATTTCCAAAACCATGAAAAATCATCACAATGAGGAATCAGAGAATTCATGTGACCTGTGTTAAATTCCACAGACTTCTTCTTCTACCCATTGAGCATAAAAATTTGCAACCAAACAATCCAAAACTATGATTCAGCAAATAAAACACCCATGCAACTCCTAGCGAGCTTCAGCAAAGGCGACCCAGACTGTAAAAGTGTGCAACACCAGAACTGTTTCTGTTTTCAGGAACCTCCAGCCACAACTAAATGCATCCTTTCAATTGTCTGGCTTTTGTTATTTTAAACCAAGCCCTCCACATTACTTTAATGTGGGGGTTACTTGAAAACATAATTACTGGGAATAACCACGGTCGTACATTATTGTCAAAAACTAAACAATCTTATTTTTTCTCCACTCTGATTAGTCAGAGCATCAGTTCCATAATGTATGTTGTATATACAGACCTTTGAAAGGAAAGAAAATCTTTGGGAGTATACCAAGAACTCCAAGCATGCTCTACCTGCTGAAGAATAGATACACAATAGCAAATACAGCTTTTTTCTTTCCTGGCAGAACAATGGAAATAAATTAGCTACCGTTGAATCACACATATGAACCCCAAACCAACATAACCATAACTCAATATCCACCCCCGCACATACACACAGAGTGTTTTATAGGCTATTTTTATGGAACTCTAGTTTTATAAAAAAATATGTATATATAATGCCTCTGAACTAGTATATCATAATTGAATATAGCATGAAACCTAGAAGTCACAGCTGGTTTACTTCAGGAGGCGGGCAAATAAACAAATGGACCATTGGCTAACAGATTAACTACCTAAAATGAACCAACCAAATAATCCATTAGTTAACTAAGTACCCAACCACGATGAATAACCAAGAGGGACATTAGTTAATAGATCAGTCAAGATGAACCAACCAAGCAGTCTACTAGGTGAAAGAAGAATCAACCATGAGAAACCAACAAAGTGGACCACTATTTAACAAAGTAATCAACCAAGTGAATGATGCCAAACTCAGC
This sequence comes from Daubentonia madagascariensis, assembly GCA_023783475.1. Lineage (NCBI taxonomy): Eukaryota > Metazoa > Chordata > Mammalia > Primates > Daubentoniidae > Daubentonia > Daubentonia madagascariensis. The sequence goes on along the minus strand of JAKFHU010002332.1, from coordinate 7,983,093 downwards.
ATTATCCAAGAAAGATGAAATAAAACTTCTAACTTGTCAACAAAGAGAAGCTCTTAACTAACCCCAACACACACCATGAAATCTGGAAATGTGACCACCGCATGGGGCACCATGCAGGACTGGAAGCGATTCTCCCAGCTATACTTACGAAGATTATTTATGGGGGTTCTCGTATCCATGTTCTCATAATGCTGGACGTGGACAACAATGTTAAGGTCTCTCTCCATGTGGTCAGTGTTGCAGTGGCCCTGTGGCCTCATGACATCTGCAAGGGCCCTGAAAGAAGAAAGAATTTAAATCTGTTCATTCAAAACAATGATTGGCTCTCTGCTATGCACGGAGCACTGTGCTGGTGAACAAAAGACAAGGCCGCTTGCTTCGTGGAAGCCTCCATTCTAGTTAGGGGTGGGGTGGAGAAAAACACAAATAAATAAAATCACTGTAATTAGACATTGCACTAGGGACTTCACACAGACTAGTTTACATGCTTCTCACAACAGCCATGTAATAACAGTAATATCTACCCCAGGGAGTTATTGAGAGGATTAAATGATGAATACATGTAATGTGTCTCTACTCCGTAGATTTAGTTCTCTTTTTAGATCTAACACTAGACACCAACACTTCATGTACAGCAACGGTCCGATATTAGTAATAACCGACAACATTTATTGAATACTTAGCATAAGCCAGACACCATGCCAATCACATTATATGCCTTAACTCAACAAAGCAGCACAAGACACCTTATAAGCATTACTACTCCTTTGCAGGCGAGTAAACAAAGGTTCAGAGAGGTGAATTAACCTGCTCAACCAGTAAGTTGTGGCACAGGAGCTTGAACCAGAGTCTTCTATGGGGGCGGGGGGAATGGAGACACAATTCAACCCATAACAGTGACCTTCGATGTAAATTTAGGGATAAATCTCAGTGTTTACACATAAAACAGAGCAGAGATCTGTCAAACATATATCACACCTAAGATTAGACCTACCAACACACTTTTTTCTCTTTATCTACCCTCCCTCATGTGTTTATTCAGATATATGAATATTCTTGAAAGATATATAATATTGTAGGTATTATTGTATATGTGTGTACCCTTTACGTAAGTGGTGTTTTTACCATAAATTTCATTCTCTTTCTTGCTTTTTTCACACAACATGAGAGCTAGCCATATTGCTGAATGTCAACCTCTTTCATCCCTTGCAATTGCTGCACAGTATTTCATCGTAGGCAACCTGCATATTTCACTTACCTGCAGGGATGATAGTCTCCATCTGCAACAACTATTGATAGTATGGTAGAAGAACTGACCAATCAGAATGGATACTACCTACAAACATCCGGTTGTTTTATCGCAAACCTGCAGACTATCAACCCTATTTATTATTTCCATAATTATGGACATCTAGCTGGTCACCAACTCCCTGGCCCTTATAAACAACAGCGCACTAAATATACTCAAACGGGCCTCCTCTTGGACCAGGGAGAGTTTCTCCAGAATACATACCCACAAGTGGTACTGCCATGTTTTTAGGATATACCCACATGTTCTTAGCTAACCAGAACCTTCGGAGTCCATATAAAGAGAGACAGAGAAGGAAAATGAACTGTTTGGCCCACCCAGACCACCTATGAACTTGGCAGGCCCAGCCTGTCTACTGAAATTTATGCCACTTAATGCAGTGATTTTCAGACAGTGGTCTGCCAATCAGCAGTGCCAGTGTCACCCAGGAACTTGCTAAGTTGCAGATTTTCAGATCCATCCAGACGTACTGAGTCAGAAACTCCACGAGTGGGACCCAGCAATCCTGTGTTTTCACGGGACTGCCAATGCAATAAAGGCCCTGAGCTTGGGGAATGGTCGGTCATGGCGCAATAGAATGACAGAGCAAGAACCACACATGGGGGGAAGTCTCAGATGTGAGAGAGATCCAGACCAGCACAGTAAGAATCCTACAGGGACTAGAGGAAAAGATCGAGTTCACTAGGAGGCAAAAGAATAACAATAGTTCTAATTTTCTGTCATTCTTTCAACAAATATTTACTATTTACTACGCACCATGTGCTAGACAAGGCCCTGGGGATACAGCAGTGTACAAAACGAACAAGGCCACTGCCTTCCTGGAGCTTATATTCTATGGGAAAAGATAAAAAATAAACATGTTAAGCAAACAAACAAGGGCTGCAAATAAATAATTTTTTTTAAAAGTGTAATGCAATCGAGAGAGACTGGTACATAGCAGCATTTTTCACAATAGCCAAAAAGTGGAAAAACCCCAATAGCCATGAACCAATGAATGGATACAAGAGATGTGTTGTATGAAGTGGAATATTATTCAGCCATAAAAAGGAATGAATCATTGACATCTGCTATAACATGAAGGAACCTTGAAAACATTATTCCCAGTGAAAGAAGCCAGACACAAAAAGCCACATATTATATGATTCCATTTATATCCAGTGTGCAGAATAGGCAAAGCCATAAAGACAGAAAGTAGATTCAAGGTTTCCAGGGGCTAGTGGTGGCGGGAAGGTGACTGATAATGGATATGGGCATTTTTTTTAGAGTGATGAAAACATTATTAGAATTAGATAGTGACATGGAATTAAATAGTGATGATGGTTGCACAAACTTGCAAATATACTAAAACCCACTGAATTGTGTTTTTTTAAAAAAAATTACAAATAAACAGAGAGAGGAGAAAGAGATGGTGTGATCAGGAAAAGCCTTCCTGAGGAGATGACAGTTGAGTTGCGCCTTGAACAGTGAGAAGGAGTTGGTCACAGGAAGATGACAGATCATTCCAGGCTGACACAACAGCAAGTGCAAAGGTCCTGGGGCAGGAAAGAGCTCAGGTATTTGAAGATCAAGCAAGAAGGCAATAAAGCTGGAATGGGACAAACAAGGAGGGCCGCATTACAAGGTGTGGATTATCATAACCCACTTCACAGAATGAAAGACTGCCCAAGTTAACCTAGCTTATCAGTGGGGATTGAGTGGAGATGCAAACCTATGTCTCTGAAATCAAAGTTCAAGCTCCTTCATACCTCTGTGCAAAAAGCAGGGTGTGAAACTCAAAGGGGCAGCAGGGAAGGAAGTTTTGAAGCAAAGGACAGAGGCCTTCTGAACCTCACTTTTTCACTTCCAAACAGGTTCTTCATCGTGAGCTTCAGGGGATCATTGAACTCCTCTGAAATTGAATGGAATTTTGTTTATGTATTTTTCTCAAGCAAGAAGCTATAGCTTTTATGGGATTCTCTAAGGAGTCCCCCTTCAAACTCCAAAATAGTCACTTTCAAGAGGATTGCAAAGTAAGTAATCAGGATGGCTACCATGAACTTGGTCAGCACTGCCATCTGCAGATCCCCTGGGCTTCTTCTGAGTGCCAAAATTTGTGAAATTCCAGCCCAAAAGCCCAAGGACACTTTTCCCCGGGGCAGCCCTTCCCAGAACATGCAGGAGAGATGAGGATTCTTAGAGACTTCCCTTTCCTGGACCAGGAATCTCCAAGGTATCACTTGCTCACTCCAGGGACTGCATAAAATGATTTGGTATGGGGAAAGGCAATGTCAAAACTTCTTTGCATGATCTTTAGTCATTAAAAATGAGAAATCAATTTAATACACCCACTCTTGGAACACTCATGTCAGATGGCGGGAATCAGGAACCTTGGACCAAGGAAGGTGATCACTAGCAGCACCTTAACTGGGACGTGCTGCCTGTATTGTGGTTCTGTGTGCCCCTGGAGGGGATGCACAGATTACATTATCTACTTTTGACTACACTAACCATCACAAAGCAGACTTAAAAAAATGCCCCCTTTAACAAAACCACAGGCTGAAGATAGTACCGATAATGCAGCACAAGAAAACAATAAACTCCCCTTCCCTTCTCTTCAATAGTTTCTTACAAGGTTAAAACAGTGAAGGTCTATTCCGATCAAAACAAAGTCCCACCAAAAATAATCAAAACTCTCAGGAGGAATCTTCAAAATACAGATTTATTTATTAATGATGAACTTCACCCTCAGTGTACATTATGCTTGGAGATATTAGCTAATGATAATATGAAGTCATCGTGATTAGCCACAGATTTTAAAATATTTATTTCACCTTCAGCTCAGTTGAAAACTTCTTATGCATACTTACAGTGTATTTAATAATTATTCATGGGTACATGCACATGCATACACTTAGTAAAACAAAAATGCATATATTGGGGAGCATACAAAAACTATTTTATCAATAGGGATGTGTCCAAAAAATGTGGTGAATTAGACGGTGAAAAGAAACAACTATGTGCTACAAACCAAACAAATGCTTAAGGATTTGGCATTTGTTTGTGACACATAGTTTGGATGCGTCTCAAACTTTAATGTGAACTCAGATCATCTGGGGAATCTCATTAAAATGCAGATTCTGATTCAATAAGTCTGGATCTCCATCACCTGCTCAAGCTCCCAGGTGATGAAGATTCTGGTGGTCCACAGGCCACACTCTTGAGTAGCAAGATCCTAAGGGTGCTGTGATGGTTAGCGTTATGTGTCAACTTGACTGGGCCATGGGGTGCCCAGATATTTGATCAAACATTATTCTGGGTGTTTGTGTGAGGGTGATCCTGGATGACATTAACATTTAAATCAGTAACCTGAGTAAAGCAGATGGCCCCTCCTAATGTGGGTGAGCCTCATCCAATCATTCGAAAGTCTGAATAGAACAAAAGGCTGATCCTCCCCGCAAATAAGAGAGAATTCTCTGCCTGCCGGCCTTCAGACTAGAACTAAGACATTGGCTCTGCAGATTTCGGATTTGCCAATTCCTTATAGTAAATTTCTTTGTATGTTGGCTCTGTCTCTCTGGAGAACCCTGCCTAATACAGGTACATTATTGAAAAAGCTACATTTTTCCTTGATATCCCTTAACCCAGTTCAGAATGACTATTGCCATTTTTGAGTTGAAAATGACTGAATATTGGCGATTTCATAAGGTTCAACTAAGTACCAATTTTCTTGTACTTTTCCTCGTGTGTTTCCTGTCTCCCAATATTTGGCTGTTCACTCTGTGAGGGCAGGGATTGCATCTGTGCTATTCACTGTTCTCTCACAGCCCTAAGCACAGTGCTGGGCATACAGTAGGTGTTGAATAAATATCTACTGAATGAATGAATGAATAAGGAGATACTTTCTTATGCCATGTGAACCAGGGTATCAGAAACCAGAACTCCTATTTGCCAAGTACTATACTAGCCACTCAAGATACACCTGTGGAGTGGAAGAGACAGTCGTTGTCCCTGCTGTTCCCTACTGTGAACAATAATGGAAGGAGACAGATAATAAATTAGTAAGCCAGTAAATTAACAAGTTAATTTTGTGATGTAAAATGAAGCAAATCACATTGAGTGATTGCCTCGAGTGTGTGCGGGTGGGGTGGGGAGCGGCTAAGCCTGGTGGTCAGGGAAGACTTCTTGGAGAAGGTGACACCGGAGCTGAGACCTATGTGATGAGGAGGGACCAGCCACACAAAGTCTGCCAGAAGAGAATTTGAGCCAACACAACCGCTCCAAGGTGGGAATGAGCTTAGCATATATGAGAAACAAAAAGAAAATGCTACATCTCTTTTCTTTCCAATTACAATGAACAAATATATGACCCCAATATTTCCAAATATGTTGGAATTAGCCCAATGTCCAAACGATGTTTTGATTTTAAAACACTTGAATAGGATTCCTGAGCATTTCTTCTGTCACAAGAAGTATCATTTAGTTTTCAAGAACACAAGGGCGATGGGCATAAGTTAACTTTCTAGAGCAACGGTTACACAGATATAGACACTTGTCAAAGCTCATGAAAATGTACACCCAAAACGTGTGCATTTTATTATGTAAATTATACCTCAGTGAAGTTGATTTTTAAAATACAAGGACTCAGTGTCCAAAGAAAAGCAAACATATCCTGCAAGGAAAAATAACTTAAAGACTTTTCTGTGGCCAACAGTATATGCATGCACACATGGCCCTCTCCAGCCTGGGAAGCTGGTCCAACCCATAGGATAACCACAAATGTGCAGAAAGAGAGGAGGTAGCAGAGAAATTGGAAGACAAGAGAAAAGGCAAGGAGAGGAGGCACATTTATCATTTCATGCCATTTCTTTGCAAGAGATGCCAGCTCTTCTGAAGTGTGTTTGAAAAACACACAAGACACTGTGCTATGCAATTTGCCACTCAGATTTCCAATTCTGTTTGAAGGTGGACAAAATAATCACATGTGTTCACTACTGGCTTCAAGTGTAGAGAGCTTCAAACATGTGCTTCTGTCCCCAAGGTCATTTCTTACCAGCGCTTCCACCAAGATGTCTGGCCCTGCCAGGGGCAGATGCAGAAAACGTTTCCTAGTCTTGATCTTACGGTGGCTTCTTGAACTGGCCCTGATGCACGCGTTGTTGTTTGCAGGGCATCAAGCGCTTCTTTGTGATCCGAGAAGACTGAAGTCCTGCAGGTTTGCATTCAAAGGCAGTACAACCTAGCGGTCAAGGACCTGTACCCGCCTCAGACCATCCAGGTTTGAAGTCCGACTCCTCCACTCACCAGCGGCGTGTTCATCCTCTTGGAAAGTAAGGTGTGCTTCTGTAAACAGCAGATTGTCACACAGCCTACCTCATGGGGGAGGGGCATGAAATTAAATGAGAATTTACACATAAGCTTATGGCAAAATTGCAAAACCAACAAGGGTTCTTCAACATCACCTAGACCAATACTTTGAAATGCATTTAATGTGTCATACATGGACCTTCCCTCCTATTCTGAAGTGTGCCAGCCCCTCCTGCTCAGATTAAAATGCAAATCCAGAGAGGTTAAGAGACTTGCCCAGTGTCACACAGCTAAATAATATAGCAGAGCAAGGGCTAATCGCCAAGATCCAAAATATAACAGCACTCTCTTCAGTAGACAAGAGATAGAAAATTCCAGTAAGGATGGTGATTAAGGGTAATAGTTGCTGAGCAGGGATCATGCGATGGTCCTGTGCTAATTGCTTTCCAAGGCCTGTCTCATGAATCTTCAACCTACAGACAAGAACCTGAGACTCAGAGAGGTGAAGTAATCTTCCCAAGATCACACAGCTATTAAGTGGCTGAGCTGGGATTGAATCTCAGGCCATCTGACTGGAGCCTGTGCTGTTCAGACCAGCCAGATTGACTCTCTAGGGGCTTCAGGTAATATAATTGAGTGAATTGGGTAGAGGTGCCCACTGACATGAACCCAAGAGCTTCCTAAAAGGGACAGTCACCACTCAGCAGCAACCAATAGTTGCTGTGTGAAAATGCAGTCCAATGTCACCAGACCCACTGAATTCTCCAGAGAAATCAGAAATCCAGATTTCTGTGTGAAATCTCCCAGTTTTTAAATGTTGGCCACTGATTCTAAGTTGGTTTTAAAACACCATGCATAATAGAAACTAAAGAGATTTCACAGCCAAATACAATGAGCCTTGACTGGATCCTGATTTGAAAAACCAAGCTCTAAAAGACATTTTTGGTATGGCTGAGAAATTTCAGTACGATTGGATATTTGATGATATTATGGAATTTTTGTTCTTTTTCTTGGGTATCATAATGGAATGTGGGAGAGTGCCCTTGTTCTCAGGAGATCCACGCTGAAATATTTAGGGGCTAAGGGTCATGTCTGCAACTTATTTTCAAATGTCTCAGCCAAAAAAAGAGAAAGAAGCAAGGGAGGCAGGGAGAGAGGGAGGAAGGGGAGGGAAGGGGAGGGGAGAAGAGGGAGGAAGGAGGGAGGGAGGAGGGAGGGAAGGAGGGAGACAGGGTGGGACAAGAAAGAAAAAATACATGGAGACAGCATGAGAGCAATAAAGCAAATATGACAAAACACTAATAATTGTTAAATCCAGATTAGCAGTTCTCAAGTGGGGGCAATTTTACCCCTAGATGACATTTGGCAATGTCTGGAGACATTTTTTACTGTCACGACTGGAGTGAGGGGGGTGTGTGCTACTGGCATCTAGTGGGTAGAGGCCAGGGACACTGCCAAACAGCCTACAATGCACAGGACAGTCCCCCATAACAAAGAATTATCCAACCACAAATGTCAATAGTGTCAAAGTTGAGAAACTATCCTAATCTAGATGAAGGATATACTAGAGTTCATTTTATTATTCTTTCAAGTTTTGTGTATGTTTAAAGTTTTTCACCATAAAAAAAATTGAGAACTTTAAAATAAAGACATACATAGAAATACCTTGTAGACTAAAGAAAACATATCCACATGGCTTGGTAACCATAGCTGGCTACCATTTGCAGTCATTTCTTCCAATAAATAGTGGTTGACTGTGGCTGCTGTTGCAGCTGCTGAATGGACATTTGTTCAGTTCGTACAAGATTGCGTGCATGCCCCCACCTTTCCTGGAATTGCTCTTTCTCCTTTTCTCAGACCTAATCAGCCCAGGAGGGAGCAGTCCACCTGCCCAGGACTCTGAGCCCACAAACTGACATCTTGGAGGCCTCTTCTCAAAAACACAAGTTTACGGTCACCAGGGGCAAAGTTTATAGTGAGGGAGCAGCCACTTGCTCTATGTCTTTTAGGAGAAGCTGCTTTCAGGCCGGATGAGAATAAACCCCATTTTAGTGTCCCTTGCAGCTCCAGACAAAAATTAAGAGGCTGTGGCCCACAGGTTAATTTCACCTGGAAGCTGCCTTGCCTTATAGCAGCCTCTCTGGTGCCAAGCTGGTCCCCATCAGAGCACCCCTTAGCACCATCAGGCAAAAGCTAGTGAGCCAATTGCCATAGCTGAGATTCCAAATGATTAACTGCACAAGCAGTGCATGATGCATTTGGCAGGTACCTGGGGTAGCCCCAGCACCACAGAAAGGTTACATACACAGAGAAAACAAATAAGAGAGTCACATTGGCTCCTCTTTTTTTTCTTGAATTAATTTATCCATCCCCTAACCCAGTAAAATATTCCCAAACCAAAGACCAGTGTTTCCTGAAGTACGGACCACGTCATCTCAGAGCCATTCAGGGGAGTTGTTAAATGCAGATTTCTGGGCCCCCCAACCCATTGACTCAGAATCTCTGTGGATAAAACTCAAGAACCTGCATTTTAGGAAGCTCTCCAGATTCTGATGCTCACTCATTCTGAAAACATCTGTCCCAGACACAGTTGAAACCAGGAGAGCAGGGATTGCTCAATTTTCTAATTGTATGACCTTGGGCAAGGCACCTTGCCTGAGCCACGAATTTCTTGTATGTAAAAGGGAATTAAAATAGCACGTGTCTTATAGGGTAGTTGAGAAAACTAAATAAGAGAGTGTTTACACACACACCTAGTACAGTCCTGGCACCCGGTACGGTGCCCAGCAGGTGTCAGTTCCTTCTCCTTAACACTGATTGGTTGAACATTAGAATCACCTGGAGAACTTTCCAAAAGTATAGATGCTTAGGTCCCACCCTAGAGATTCAGATTTATACAGCCTAGGGTGGGGCCCCTGGCAACAGGATTTTTTTTGAGCATTCCAGGTCATCCTAAACAGTCATCAAGGTTGAAAATCATACATTAGAAGGCACCAGTAAAAATCGACATTTCTCTCTTTTCAGGAGCATGCACTTTCACTGCATTCTGGAATTCCCAAAATTTATACTGGGAGAGCCTGTGTTGAGGCTCTGCTACCCCAGGACTGGGTACCCCTAGACTCTACCTCCAAGCAGACCTTTCCTGGTACCTGCAGAAGGATGTAGCCTGAGACCCCTTTTGCTTTAGCTGGATTCTTTTTTTTTTTCCCCCCCCAGCAGAGCTGCAAGGGGGCAGGACCAGGAAGTTGGGTCCCTGCTGGGCCCTTAGGTACCTGCAGATCAAAGAGGGCTTGATCTAGCACCACTTTCTCCCAGAGATGCCCAAAGGTGAGCTCTTCCCACCTGCCCACCTCCCGCCCTGCCGACCACCGTGGAGGGCTCCTTCAAGAGCCGGTTTGCACAAAAGGGCTGTCTGGAGATTTCAGCAGGAGTTAACCCGCATCTGCAAGGCAGCCTACCTGTCCCTGAGCGATACTTTCCCCACCAAGGCGACACCCGCTTGCCGCAGTCCTGCATCCATTCCTCCCCTCTCCTTAACACAGACCCCGGGAATCAATAGGGACTGGCCCAGCCGTTGGGACAAGAGACAGGACAGACACTCTGCGGTTGCAGGGGCTGGGTGGGGCCAGCGCTTTACTCCTTTAGTAGGTCAGGGTTTCTTGAAGCCCCTTGGACCTTCTGTGCAAGACCCCACCATCCACCCACACCTCCCTGCTGACCCAAACCGGAAAGCACTTCCTCACCTCTTCTCCCCAAATCCCTCCCCTCTGGGGGAAAAAATTCATCGGATACTCTGCGTATAAATAGAAAATAATTACTAGTGAGGTAGTGATGTTCCTTCGCCTATTTTTGGTGGGTCTCTTTGTTCAGAATTTTTAGGCATGCACACGGAGCGCGTGCACACACACGCGCGCACACACAGGCCCCCGGCGGAGGGCGAAGGGGGCGGAGGGGGAGCGGAAACAAGCGACTTCGTTGACCAGACTCAGAAAGGGGACAGTTGAAGCTTGCGCCCCAGCCATCCAGCGGTTCGCAGGCCGCTTGTGGCTCCTTCAACCCCACCCGCCCGGACCTCACAGCAAGCCCTCGCCTCTCCCACGGCCGGGGGCTTGGCGCTCGTGGCTGCGTCCTCCGCCTCCAAAGTTACTGAGTTGTGCGAATCGATTTAGACACTTTTAAAAAAAGCAAAAGGCAAGTAGCTCCATTAATCCCCAAATGCCTTCTCCCATCTGCTGCGACTTGCCCGTGCTGGGACTTGCATAACGAATGAGGCAAACGGGAAAGTTGACGGATCCGGGCGCTTGGAGGGTGAAGGCGCACTGAGAGGGGTTCGCGCCGCCGGAGGCCACGCCAGCCTGGGCAAGGCGCGCGGCGGTGGCCGCTGCCCCGGGCAGGGAGAGGTGGTGGCCGAAGAAAGGGCTCGGGGCAGGGGGGGGGGGGGGCGGTTAAGGGGCGGGGACAGCACAGGTCCCGATTCCAGGGACAGCGAAGCTCCGGGGAGGCGAGGCGGCCGCTCCAAGCGAGGCTTTTGTTCTGTGCTCCCCTCACTCCACCTCCTTCGCCTCCTTTTCGCGAGTCGTCCGAGTTGCAGGCGGCACGCACTCCCTTCCTCCCTCCCTCACACACGCGCGCGGGCTCACACACGCCCCCCTTCCCTTTCGGGCTCGCCTGCCCCTGTTTACCTAGAAGCTAGCATGTGGAATCCGAGGGGTGCCAGGTGCCCCCTCCCCAAAACCCAAGACTTGGGGACCAGGGGCTCCCAGGCTGTGTGTCTCAAGTCCGCCTCAACCGTTGGGCGGGAGGGGGCGGCAAGAGGGCGAGGGGGCAGAGACCTACACACACACACACACACACACACACACACTCAGACCTACTCGTGCGCTGAGCCCAGCGCCCCTTCTCCGCGCTCCAAGCCCCAAGCCGAAGTTGGCTTCCCGGGTGACATCCCCCAGCGGAGAGGCTGGGATGCAGGAGAGGGGGAGCGCCATTGCCTGGGGGGAGGAGGAGAGGGGACCGAAGGGAGAGCGAAACCCGGAGGGGGGACGAGAGCGTGGCAGCCCACCTGGACATGTGCTCCCTTTGGGGCCGGTGCGCCTTCTCCAGCCCCAGCTTGGTGAAGATGCCCACGAGCACCATGACGGCCACCACCCCGCAGATGATGTAGACGATCAGGTTGGTCTTGTCCTTGGTGGGGTCGTGCAAGGGGTCGTCCTTGCGCGCGGGGGGCTTGCCGGTGTTGAGCCAGAGCGGCGTGTCGTAGTTGGTGCAGGTGCTTTGGTTCAGTCGCCGCTTCTTAAACGTGCAGCAGAACCGGAAGCCACAAGTCCCGCAGCAGAAGATGAAGTCGCCCGAGCTGCAGTTGAACGGCGGGTCCCACTGGCCCATGACATCGAAGTAGCCCCGGCAGAAGTCCGGCGTGGGCGCCCGGGTCGGGGGCGCGTCCGATACCCCAACGCCCTCGCCGGCCTCTCCCGAGGCGGCCCCGGAGCGGTTGCCCCCCGCCAGCACCACCACGCCGCCCAGTTGCGCCAGCTGCCCGTGACCCGCTCGCTCCTGCGCCCGGCACACGCGGGCGCACAGCTCGGTGAGGAAGCAGCCGAGGAGCAGCCGGAGGACGCGGCGCATGGTGTCTCCCAGCCCGGGCTCGGCCGCTCGGCCGCCGCTGGAGCCGCTGCAGCCGCCTCTCGAGGCGCGGCCGAAGCTGCCGAGGCTGCTGCCGGGGGCTGCGAGCCGCCGCGGGCCGCACATGCAGGGAGCGGCGCGGGGCGCTCGGTGGTCGGCGGCCACTGCGCTCGGCTCAGCCCGCGTTCGCCTCCAGAGCGCCGCGCGCCGAGGGGCCGGCCGGGGAGGAGCGCGCGGGGCCGGGCGGGGGGAGGAGGAGCGGGGGCAAGCGCGGGGTGCAGGACCGGCCGGCCACCGGGGGAGGCGGGGGCGGGGAGCAGGGGACAGTGGGTCCGTCCGCGCCTCGCCTGGGCCTGCGGCTCCGGACTCGCCGCCCCGCGCCCGCTCGCAGTATCCCTCTCACCTCTCCAGCTCGCCAAGTGCGCTGGAGAGAGCGAAGCGACACTTGTGGAATGAAGGGAGGGCGGGAGGGAAGGGGGAGGGGGAGGAGGGCGGGCAGAAGAGGCGCGGGGGGTGGGAGGCGGGCGCGAGCTCCGGAGGGGCGGGGGCGCGGAGAGAGGTGACTCGGGCGGGCGCGAGCGAGTTGGGGGCGTGCAGAGCTGAGCCAGGCGGGCGGGCTGGGAGGAGCAAGCTCCGCAGCCTCCGAGGCAGGAGGAAAAGCTCGGATTTCCCGGCAGGTGGAGGACGGCGGCGGGACCTCCCGCGCCCTCTCTGGGCGGGAGGCGCGGCACAGACCTGTCCAGAGCGCAGAGGCGACTCAGCCCGTGGCTTTTTCAAGGGTGCCAGCGCAGGAGCTGCTGCCGAAATCTGCCCACCAGGGAAGGGGGTGACTCTGAGAGGATGGGGACAGACTAAATGGCTTTCACGCCAAGGCAGACTGGGTGCAGTCTGGTCAGAATCGCCCCTCCCAGGCGTGCTGGGCCGCCTTGCCCTTCCCCCGGCTGCGCCCTCCAGCCCTGCGCCCAACCCGGATAGCCCAACTCTCTGGGCCGAGGCGAGGACCGAGGCTGAGCTGGGAAAGAGAGGTCACAAGCCCCTGGGCCGGGGGTAAGCACCCCTGGGAGAGGGACTTGGGATGAACTAGTCAAAGAAGCTCGGGGGTAGGGAGGGACAGCGGCAAGGCCAAGGCAATGGCATGTACTGGAAGGTCTTTCCTTGGAACTCCTCCAGGCCCCCGGACCTGCCGCTTTCTGTCCCTCTTAGCCCCCGCAGCGTTCCCTGCGCTCCACAGGAGGGCACACGGCGGCGGTGCCGCCTTTGCGCGCCCGGATCTGGCGCAGCGCAAGGCCTGGGCACCCAGCCTCTGTCACCCTCCCCGACCTGGAGCCCGCGCATCGGTCTCCGGAGCCGGCTGGCCCCTGTCCCCGCGGACACCCCGTCTCCCCTGGACATCCTCACCGGGGGCTGCGGAGCTCGGCCTTGCTTCCTCAGCTTCCAGCCTGCAGTCTTCTCAGTGCTTCCAAATGTGCCCCCTCTCGCCTAGTGATTCCAGCTATCCACAGGCCCGCTCCCGCTTCTTTCTCTCCTCTGCGTGAATTTGACTCCAGTAGCCCCCAGAACAAGATTTGCACCAAAACTGCTACACCAAATTTAGATCTCCACACGCCTCGGCGTTTTGTTTTTAATTGCTTTAACTAAGTATACACTTGCAGTCCGCTAGGCGATTTGCAGAGAGAGGATGTTTCCACCACCCTCCTTTCCATTTGGCTGCAGTCAAGGGCTTTTCAGGACATCTTCAAAGACCCAAGAAGTTGGACCACATGTGAAATTATATACTAGGGTCTCCTTCAATGAAAAAGCGTGGGAGGATTTATTGAGACTCTATTGCAAGTTTTCCCCAAATGAGAGGGAGTTTGGCTCATCACCCCTTCTCTTTGAAGAAACATCACCTTATGATGTTTAAAAAAAGATTTGCAAATACACACCAGAGCCACATTGATAGGGCATATCCAGGAGCATTATATCCCAAACCCACATGGAGAAGATGGGAGATTGCTTAATCCAAAGTCATCAGATTCATTATAGTAGGATCCCCAAAATAGGACAGTATGGTAAGTCTGTCATGACTGGCAACCCACACCCACCACCACCTTGTGAGTCCTACAAACACAAGCATTGATGAGTGAGAGCTAATGATGGCTGACATTTATTCAGTGCTTGCAACATACCCACTAAGCTTGCTTTTTCTAAAAGCACCTCCTCACGGAAGCTTAGAGCAGTGCCTAGCATAAAGCAGACAATTTGGAAATAAAATATTTGCTGAACCATTGAGTGACTGATCTCATGTAACTCTCTGTCCCTTACGTAATATTACCAGACCCACACAACAGAGGGAGAGACTGAGACCCAAAGCAGTTAAACCAGCTGCCCAGGGTAGCTCGGCCAATGAGCATGGGAAGTTGACATTTGACCCAAGAAATTTGAGCCTAAGGCCTGTTTTCTAACCACTGCGTAAAATAGGCCTCTGATCTCTCTAGCCACCTGATGTTACGTTATGTATTTATGTTTTTTGTCTGTCTCCCCACATTGAGATGTAAACTGTGAAATGGAAAGGGCCTTGACTTTCTGATTGTGTCCCCCAGCACCTAGGACAGTGCTAGACATGGTCAGCACTGTATTAATTAATTAATATCTTATGGGCTGTATTAATTAATATCTTTTATGCAAGACTCTGTCTTAAACCAAGAGAGAAAAGGAACACTTAGGGCACGGATAATGAAGTTTCTGCTGTCATAATATTTATAAAGGGGTTGGGAGACTTCTACATGCTAAATCAGAATTGGAAGGGGATCCGCCTAGCACTGTGGTCCCCAACCCCCAGGCCATGGCCCGGTACTGGTCTGTGGCCTGTTAGGAAACAGGCCGAGCATCATGGCCTGAGCTCTGTACCATCCTCCTCCCACCCATGACACACCACCCCCACTCCCCCAATCCGTGGAAAAATTGTTTTCCGTGAAACTGGTCCCTGGTGCCAAAAAGGTTGGGGACCGCTGCAGGTTTCCCATCCTCCAGGAAGCTAAGGCTCAGAGAGGTTAAGGGCTGTGTGGGAGATCACATGGCAAGCAAATGGTAAAGCCAGAGCTGGATGCAGATGCCAGCCTCCTAATCCAGGGCTCTTTTGCCGCCCCTGTCCACACTCTACCCACCATGGTACCTCCCAGCAAACATCAGGGCAGAGGTTAACCAGGGATGTGATAGATCAGTGGGTCACAGACACCTTCCTGCAAGGGTTAGGGGTTTTAAGGCACTTCTAAATTTGATTTTTAAAAAATACTTCAGAGAAAAGAGACAAAATCTGGACAGAAAAGTCCATTTCAGAATCTGCCTCTAAGGTCTGTAAAATACTGCCTGTCACCAGGACATTTGACTCCGGTCCTCAGAGGAAGCTCACTCTGGCTGCTGCTCCCGGCTTTAATTAACAGAGACTGCCCCCTGTTTGTGACAAGAAGAGTGCAGAGCTTGTGCTTTGGAAAGAGGCAGATGGGATCCACCCTTCCTGGCTTATTAGCCAATGATTCTAAACCTTAAATTTCCTATCCCCTTCAGCTTTTCCCAAACCAAATTCCCTCCCTGCTTCTGCCTGCTGTAGCTGCTGCTGCTCCCTGGAATGTTGCCCCAGCCTGTTTCCCAAGCCTTTGAAAAATATTAAAAAGAGGGAGGAATCATCTTGGTTCATTTTACTCTTCAAAGAGAAAGTGGATTTTCTCTAAGCCTGTCAAGTCAGTAAATACAGTCACTACCTCCTAATCGGTATGTGATTATTGGGAACATGCCCCTGTATGGAACATGTAAGTGAGGAGGTATTTCTTTCAGGGCTCCCAGGAGTGGGGGGTGTATAAATTACCTAATTGAAACACCTGGTAAGTTCGTGGAAGATGAAAAATCATATCAAATGCCCCTCTCACCACTACCAAAATGAATTCATGCAAATGTGTTGAAATTAAAATGCAGCTCTTAGTGAAAGCGCTTCCTAGGAAAGAGATGATGACATTATTATTTACAACACAGGCACTTTTAATATCTAAAGAAGAATCTCATTTGCTCTAGCCTTAATTATGTCAGACTGCAGTACACACTGCAACAAGAATGCTATTGTACTCCCCAATAATTAGAGAAGGGAGTGATGTAACAAAGGATGTTTGCATACCAGGACATTGCAACCAATGTCCATAAGCAACTCAACAAATTAAATTATATGTGTTATGGCCCTCACCCGAATGAATTGTTTGTTAATCATCCTCATCAGGTGGCTTTTAGGGTTTCAAAGAGGTTTCTAAGCAACTGTTAGCCTTGAGAAAAAAGAGATGAAACAGAAGCGCGATGTAGCTAGCACCTTGCCAGTTTCAAGCAACACGCTGATTTGATGTATTTTATTTTCTCCTTCCAAAGAGACAAGGGAAGCCTTGGAGAAAAAGTGAAGTAGGTCTGAAGTATAGTTCTCTCACACTGGTAGTGGTAGGGAAGATGATTTTTGACGGTACCCCCAACAAAGATCTTTTTTATGTTAATAATAGTTTTGTATTTATTTCGATGGGTACTCAAAAAATAACACATCAAACATGAACTCACAGGCATAAATGTTTAAGGTGTAGTTTATTCTTTTAAATATATTGTGTAAAGTCAATTTAAGAAAAATAAATATAGTATGTACAAATATTGACATGGAAATAAAGAAAAGAATATGAAGTGTGTGGCACTAAAAACCGAAGCTTAAGCAGCAGGGGCTTTGGTTTCAGGCCAGCATTTTTCAACTTCAGCACTATCGATATTAGTGCAGATAAATCTGTGTTGTGGGGGGCTGTCCTGTACATTGTGATAGATAGCAGCATCCCTGGTCTCTACACACTAGATGCCAGTAGCACCCCTAATTGTGCCAACCAAAATTGTTGACAGACATTGCCATATGTCCCCTGAAGGGCAAAATAAATTGAGAACCACTGAGTCATGCGTATGTTTAAGTTCTGGCTCTTTTTCATAGAATGTCTATGACTTCGAATAAATCCCTTAATCTCTCCAAGCTGCACTTTCCTCATCCGTAAAATGGGAATAAGAATGAGGCTTCTCCCCAGGAATGTTCTAGATGGTTGATACTTTGTATAAAGAGCTTGGTACAGTGAATGGAACCTCAGCAGTGCTTACTAAATGGTCACTCATTACTGTAAACCTAAAGGTGACAAGGTGTCAGGCGCTGCATTGAGCTCTGGGAAGACAGACGATTGAGACAAGGTCCTTGCCCTCTAGGTTCCCAAAATCTTTGGGGGAGATGGAATATAGAGAGGAAGGCTTCAAGGGTATGGGACTGTGCAGTCCCCCAGGGCTCCATGCTCAGAAGGGCCCCATGCTTTAATGCTCTGCACTGGACAAAAATCATTTTGATTTTTGCACCGGGCACCACCAATTGTGTAGCTGATCCTATAAATAGGTGATGCAACTCTAGCAGAAATAGGGGTTAAGTTTATGGGAAGTTAGAAGAGGGTTTTTAACTCCACCCATACCAGAAAGGAAGACTTCTCAGGGGTGGTGACATTTGAGCAGTCATAAGTTAAATGTATGTAAGCATTTTCAGAAACATAGCAGGAAGAATTTCGGTAGACACTCTTCAAAAGCAGTTCTCAAATATTAGAACAATACCCATAAGTGTTGAAGTTTTCACTGATCCATAGAAAATTGAGAAAAATATAGCTGATGAAATGTGGTCAATAAACACCTTTTTTAGTTGTACATTGTATTCATGTTACAATTAGCTTTCTCAAGTAATGTTGGAGTTAGTGAATGTTAGTTTTGTGTTTATCAGGGGTGTGTGGGTGTGAGTGTCTGTGGTATTTAAAAAATAAATCTGTCCAGAGAAAAATTAGCAAACTTGTCAATTGGGGTTAAATGACTCCAATTTTTGGTCATTTTATTATAGGTGAAATCTGAGTCTGGGACCACTAATATGAGAGATTCACAGTAGCTTTTGTTTACAAGGAAAGTAGTAAGTTGAAGCAATTATCTAAATAACTTAATTCCCTCCAACTGTGCTGTGAAACCAAAATAGGTTTGGGATCATGCATTTTCCAACTAGCTACATTGATTAAAATAACCTGGAGTATCCCCAGGAATCAGCTGAGACTAGATGAAAGCCCCACAGGCGTTTACTCCTGAGACCTCTGTCTCTCTGCTCAAACTCCTATAAATACAGAATGTATCAGATAGTATCAGTTAGTTTTTGCCATGTAACAAATCACCCCAAAACTTAGTGGCTTAAAACAACAATTTGTATTTAATTAACCATTCTGTGGTTTGGTAACTAAGGTTGGTCTCAGCTGGGTTATTCTTCTGATCTTGACCGGGCTCACATTTTGACAGCATTTGTTGTCAACTGCCAGGTCAGCTGGGTGCTGGTTGGTCTGGAAAAGGCTTCAGCTGGGACAGCTCCTCTCTACTCCATGAGGTCTCTCATACTTTCTCAGGTGAGCCCAGGCTTTTTCACACAGTGGCTGGGCAGCTTCTAAGAGCAAGAGAGAAAGCACACATGTCCTATTGAGACCCCCGGTCAGAACATGTCCCCTGTCACTTCTGCCATGTTCTATTTGCCAAATGAAGCCACAAAGCCAGTCCAGATTCAAGGAGTGGAGAAATAGACTTCTCTTGATGGGAAGAGCCACAAACTACAGGAAAAGGGGGCCCATATATAGGGATGTGTGAATGACTGTAGCCATGTTTAGTATCAGCCTACCACACAGCTCAGATCCCATTACGACCAACCACAGTAGAATGAAAATCTCCATATCACCAAAACTACCCAGACAACAATATTCTGAAGCTGATACACATGAATTCTACTGCAACCAAAGAATAGCCATATAGAGCTATATAAGCTGTGTTTTCACCTATGTATTCAGAACCACCCTTGAACATTTGAAAGTTCATTGCATGAACATCCAGCCACGTGTCCAAACTAGTAAACTAGGAGGTCTTTGATGCCACACTGTATCTCATCTCCTATATCCCTCCTAAGCAAATGTCAGATCCTTCCTTTCCTTTCATCTCCACTGTCACTGCTTTAGTTCAGGCCCTTGTCGTTTCTCACAGTGAGAATTACGACTCCCTCTAGTCTTACTCCAACCACTCCTACCCCTGTGTCTTCATCCCAAATCCAGTTGCTTTTCATTCACTTAACAAGTGAATGCCTTTATCAGATGTTCCCTTCATGCCAAGCACTATGCTAGCGGCTGGAGGTCAATAGGTAATAAGATAGAGCTTACATTTGGTAAAGAAAACAAATTTATTACTCAGGATAGGTCATATGCTATGATAAAGAACTCCAAAATCTCAGTGGCTTTAACACAATGAATGATGACTTAGAAATCCATTGCCATTTTGGAATCATTCACTTTTAGCCATGTGGATCAAGGAGAGAACATAGAGGATGGAGTGGAGCAACATCTGGCCAGGCCTGGGAGTGGCTTAAATCATTCCCACCGTATTCCATCTGCTGAACTCAGTCATATGGCCCAAATTTAAGAACAAAGGAGGCTGGGAAATGTAGTCTTCCTATGTGCTCAGAGAAGGAAACAGGATTGATGAGTATGTGACCAGTCCTTGCCTCAAGCGACAATTGTAATACATGCCATAGATGCTATGATTGGAGATGTACAGCATCCGGTTTGAGCCAGGGAGGGTTTGATACATTTAAGACAACTTGGAGGTCAGGAAGGTAGAGCAGTCGGCTGAATAACAGCCCCCAGTGATATCCAGGCCCTAAATCCTGGGACCTAAAACCTATTGCCTAACAAAAGGGACTGTGCAGATGTGATTAAAGATCTTGAGATGAGGA
This sequence comes from Daubentonia madagascariensis, assembly GCA_023783475.1. Lineage (NCBI taxonomy): Eukaryota > Metazoa > Chordata > Mammalia > Primates > Daubentoniidae > Daubentonia > Daubentonia madagascariensis. The sequence continues at coordinate 7,963,060 of JAKFHU010002332.1, read as the reverse complement.
AAATATCCTGGATTAGCCAAGTGAGCCCTAAATGTAATCACAAGTGTTCCTATAAAAGGGAGAGAGAGGGAGATTTGACTGCAGAAGAGAAAAAGACGTGATGGTAGAAGAAGAGATTGGAGCGATGCTCTTGGAAGACGGAGGAAGAGTCCATGAGTCAAGGAAGGCGAAAAAGGCAAGAAATATTTTCCCCTGGAGCCTTCAGCTCATTAACAGTGATCCTTATCCATAACTTAGTTTGGGCATTACAATAATACCTAAACTAATTTTTCTCTTGCTGTTGTAACAAATTATCACAAACTTAGTGTCTTAAGATAAGCAAAATTTATTCCCTTACAGTTCTGGAGGGTAGAATTCCAAACTGAGTCTTAAGGGTCTAAAATCAAGGTGTTGAGCTGGGAGGGTAGGAAGAAGATAGCGATTATGGCTGAGAAGCAGCCAAGGTCCAGATCAAGCAGAGTTTTGTAGAGGTTTGAATTTTAACCTTAGGGTACTTGGGAGGCATGTGATTTGCATTTTTAAAGGCTGACTCTGGCTGCTTTATGGAGAACAGACCAGGGGAAGCAATGCTGGAGGTAGAAGGCTGTCAGTCACTGTATTGCAGGAGAAAAGTAAGAAGGCAGTAATTCAGGGTCATGGCAGAGGACTAATTCAACAAGTAGGTAGACTCAGCAGGACTTGATGATGGACTTCCTGGGCTCCAATTTTTGGCCAAGGGCATCCACTCCATCAGCAACATAAGCTGTCCTGATTCTAATAGTCAATGGTATCTTCAGCTTAGCCAGTAAAAAGGCAAAATAGGGAGATCTGAAGGTATGGGGAATGTGCCTGTGAAACCAGGTGCTACTCCCTGGATGTTATTGTCCAAACCCCACAGCTTACCAGGACCACATTGCCCTTTGTAACTGGAGTAAAACTAATTCAAACCCCATCCCCATGTAATGGGAAATCCAGCATTAACCCCCCACCTCCACCCCACCCTATGATCAAGGGATTTATATCTTTTCCTACATATCTCTTCTGGCTCTGATTTCCTACTTCTGCTCCTATAGTTATAAAGATGTGCACTCCACAGAGGCACCCAACTCACGGGAGAGCTGGGGCTGAAATCCAGCCTGCACTCTTCTGGCCACATTGTGCATCCTTGGTGTGTATAAGAAAATGATTAGATACTTGGCATGGCCAGAACCTGGAGCATTTGAGCAGAAAGGACTGGAGATGAAGCTCAAGTACAAGGTCAGATTAAAGAATTTAAATGCTTTTCTAAGGAGTTCAGACTATTGCCTATAGTTGATGGTACCTTATCAAAAAATGTTAAGAGGGACAAGTTCAGGTTTACAGCTTATGTAGGTCACTTTGCTGGCCAATCAGGTCCTCATCATCCATCTGAGACTGAGAGAAAGCCAACCAGTCTGAGCTGAAACCTACACGCTAGAGTCCTGTGGGGGGTCCATGTCTTCCTCCATGTGCAGAAAGGAGCAAAAAGAGTTGGGAAATGGAAAGGGAAAATGAGTCTGATTTCAGAGAGAAGCAGAAATGAGACAAAAAGAGGGTTGGCTACATTGTTGGTGGCTTTGGGGTTCCTGAGATTTGGAGATTCTGTGCGAAACTCCTGGATCCTCCAATAAAGTCCTCTTACCTTCCTCCCTGTTTGCCTAAATTAGTTTAAGTTGATTCCTGTTACAACTGAAAGAACCTTGACCAAAATAGTTTGTGTCCAGTTTCTCTGTTCAGATTTCCATCACATCACCACCCCATGTGACGTTTTGTTTCTCTCCTCTCTGATTCCATGATTTGGCTGGATGGAGAAGAGAGAAGACAGAGGGAGATAGAGGTACTCACCTCCATGCACAAGGACATATGTAGAAGAGTGTTCTTGAAGGCACTGTTTGTAATAGCAAAAGATTGAAAACAACCTACATGTCCATCAGTGAGAAATTGGATAAATAAATTACAGCATTTCCACATCATGGAATAATGGAATACTATACGGTGGTTAAAAAGAAAAAAGTTTTAAAACTCTGAAACTCAGTTTAAGCAGTACTGCCTTACTGATCCCCAGGTTATATATAGGAAATACATATTTTATATAGAGAGATATATATACATGATCTTCATCGTGTAGTAAAAAAAAGGCAAAAATAATAACACACACATGCTGAGACTCTATAGGCTATCTCTGTGAAGATACGCTAGAAGCAGTGATACCCTCTAGAGACAGGAACTGGAGTGGGAGAGAGAAATACTTTTCCCTGTATACTTTTATACACTGGTTTTTTTTTTAACCAGCTGTGTGCTTTAACTATTCAAGAAAATAAACTGATTAAGGAATTTTTAAAAGGAAGGAAAAAGAGCAGGAAGAATGGATGAAGGGTAAATGAAAAGAAGAAAAGAAGATCTTCAAACGGCATGGATTAACAACAACAGCAACAAGCCGAGTTCTGTTCCCGACTTCGCCATTGACAGATCCTTGACCTTGGCCAAATCACTTCCTTTCTCTGGGCCTCAGTTTTTTTAATCTGGAAAATAGGTCAGCAGAATTAGATGATCTTTAAGGTCCCAACTCCAAAAGTGATCTGCAATATTCACTGACAGAGCTAATTGCTTGGGCAGAACTTCCTTTCAAATTAAAGCAGTAATTGTCCTGGCTTCCCACAGCAGCATATGATGTTATCATCATAATATGAAATAGCTTTTCCTTTATTAGAGTCATCTTTGGGATCTGGTGCCTTATAGGACACAGAATGAATCATAAATATTTGTAAATCATGCACAATAAAGATAACTTTTAATTAGGCACATTTGAGTACCTGACCCAGTTCTTAACCACCTCTCTGAGAAAAGTCTCTGCCCCCCCCCACCTCACCTAGCCTTCACCTCCTGGAGCCCTCGACCAGAGATGACAAACACCTAACCCAGAAGGCGCCAGTCAATCATAATGCTGCCCAACAGCCAATTAGATTCCCCTCGAGAGACTGAGCCAGGAAATGAGACTAGGATAAGGTGGAAGTGAAGAATCAACTTACATTAATATTAGGAGCCAGAATGGAAGTCACATGAGAACAGGGATTGTAGCAGCCTTGTTCACTGCTATATGTCCAGTGCCTGCCACGATTTCTGGCACATAGTAGGTGCACAATAAATGTTAGCTGGAAGAAAAAACAATCACTAGCAGGAAGGTCCATAAACTCTTACTGCTGCAGATCCCTGGGACCACCCCAGCTCCTTTCCTTTTAGAGAACTACATTTCCAACTTGTCTTTGGATTTTGTGGGATTTTTATCTTTCTTTAAAAATCCACTTACACCTAAGATAATTTAAATAGATTTGGGTTTCTTCCATCCAAAAAAGCCCGAAGACAGGTGTATTTTTCTAAAAATACTAATCGATTTTTCCCCGAGATTACTTTCTTTTAATTAAAACACTATCAAAATTCATAGTAGCACATGCTACGATTCAATTCAATTCAGGAAACACTTCTTGAGCTAGAAACTATGGGAGGATTGAAGGGGCAATATCCCTGCCATCAGGAAGCTCGCATTCAGGTAGAGAAAGACAGACATAGTTACATTATTCTGACAGCAGATCGTCTGAGAAAAGGGGTTTAAACAATGCACTATGTGTGTGAATGGGAAAAAGAGATCAATACGAGAAAAGGCTTCATAGAGGAGATGACCTTGAAGATGGGCTTTGAAGAATGAGTAGGGTGTTGTGGGCAGAGAGAACATTTTAAATAAATGCATGGAGCTAAGGGATGTTGGTAGGTGGTGCAGCTGAACGACGGGCTACGTGGTGGAATGTCGTGAAAGACTAGCTTAGAAGGGTAAGATGAGAATATAAGAGTGAATCATACTGTCTTTTAGCAAGATCCCAGTTCAGTGTTTTAGATTTTTCAGGCCAATGGGGATTCTTAAAAGAGTGGCACATTTGGCACGTCTCCACGTGCTGGAAGGAACACCTGAAGTCTTAGAAATTCTACAACATGGAAGAAGAAAGGGGATCAGACCTCTAAGCTCAAAGATGGTCACCTGTTTTATTCAAAATGTATGCTGTTCCTTCCCAAAGTATGCAATAAGCCCTGGATGCCCATGTACCACCATACAAAAGTGGCTAAAGATGACTGTCTTTTGGGGGTGATAAAGATGTTTTGGAATAGATAGTGGTGATGGTTGCACAACATTGTGAGTGCAATACAAGCCAATAAATTATGCACTTTAAAATGACTGGGCACCTTAACAGAACAAAGGACAAAAAGCCTAGGATCATCTCAATAGATGCAGAAAAAACGCATAACAAAATTCACCATCTTTTCATGATAAAAATCCTCAACACATTAGAAGAAATGTACCTCAACATTCATAAAGCCCATATATGACAAACCCACAGCTAACATCATACTCAATAGTGAAAAGTTGAAGGCCATGCTAAGATCGGGAACAAAACAAGGCTGCCCACTCTCACCACTTCTATTCAACATAGTACTGGAAGTCCTTGCCAGAGCAGTTAGGCAAGAGAAAGAAATAAAGACATCCAAGTTAGAAAGGAAGAAGTTAAATTGTCCCTGTTGGAAGATAACATGTTCTTATATAGAGAGACCCCTAAAGACTTGGCCAAAAAACTGTTATGACTAACAAATAAATTCAGTAAAGTTGCAGGATACAAAATTGATATACAAAAAATCAGTAGCATTTCTATACAACAATGAACTATCTAAAAAAGAAATCAAGAAAACAATACCATTTATAAGAGTTACAAAAAAATACTTAGAAATAAATTTAACCAAAAAGGTAAAAGACCTGCATGCTGAAAAATATAAAATATTGATGAAATAAATTAAGGAAGACACAAATAAATGGAAACATATCCCATGTGCATGGATTGGAAAAAATTAATATTATAAAAATGTCCCTACTACCCAAAGTGATCTACAGATGCAATGCAATTCCCACCAAAATTCCAACAGCATTTTTCACAGAAATAGAAAAAACAATCCTAAGATTTGTATGGAACCACAAAAGACCCTGAATAGCCAAAGCAATCTTGAGCAAAAAGAACAAAGCTGGAGGGATCACACTACCTGACTTCAAAATATACTACAAAGCTATAGTAACCTGTAGGACATTATGCTAAGTGAAATATGCCAGGTGCAGAAAGACAAATACTGTATGATCTCATTTATATGTGGAATCTAAAAAAGTTGGACTCAGAAGTAGAGAGTAGAATGGTGGTTACCAGGGGCTGGGGGGCTGGGGGAATTGGGATATTGGTCAAAGGATACAAAATTTCAGTTAAATAGGAGGAGAGAGATCTATTGTACAACATGGTGACTACTGTTAATAATAATGTACTGTGTTCTTGAAAATTGCTAAATGAGTACCCGATTTTTACTGTGCTTTCTGTATCTAGATATGTTTAGATACAGAAATACTTACCACAATGTTACAATTTACAATTGCCTGCAGTGTTCAGTACAGTAACATGCTCCACAGGTTTGTAGTCTAGGAGCAATAGGCCATACCATATAGCCTAGGTGTGTAGTAGGCTATTCCATCTAAGTTTGTGCAAGTATGCTCTATCATACACATTCTCAGAATGTATTCCCATCCCTAAGTGATGCATGACTGTACATAGACAATTTTTTTTTCATTTCAGATTAGAATAGTTGGGAAAATAGGCACTTAATCCCTGTTGGTGAGAATATACATTAGTACCACCATTGATGAGGGAGGGGTTGGGCATTTGACTCCATTATTTATTTATTTATTTATTTATTTATTTATTTATTTATTTATTTTTGAGACAAGGTCTCACTCTGTTGCCCAGGCCACAGTGCAGTGGCATCATCATAGCTCACTGCAACCTCAAACTCCTGGGCTCAAGCGATCTTCCTGCCTCAGCCTCCCAAGTAGCTGGGACTGCAGACAGGTGCCACAATGCCTGGCTAATTTTTTTCTTTTTTTTGGTAGAGATGGGGTCTTGCTATTGCCCAGGCTGGTCTTGAACTCCTGAATTCAAGTGATCCTCCTGCCTCAGCCTCCCAAAATGTAAGGGTTACAGGCATGAGGCACCGTGCCTGGCCTATACTTCATCTTTTAAAATGTTTAATGCGTGAACCTTGGAATCAACAATCCTCCTTCAAGGAGTCCACATTTGCGCACAAGATACTTTTATCATTGTATACAAGACTGTTGACAGGTGAGTTTGTTGTAACACTGTAATAGTGAAAAATTGGAAACAACCTAAATTAGACAATGAAAAATAAATAGGAGAATAAATAAATAGGATAAACCACTAGAATGTGTTTACCTCTGCTATGCTACTTAAGAGATTTTTCCATTTTATTTTTTATTTTCTTCTCTGATTTATTGTGGCATGCCTTACTTTTGTAATTTTAATAAGTCCCCAAGTATTCTTTAATCAAACACAACTTTATTGAGTCTCATGGAAAATATGTACACTCTTCTACTTAAATTATTCACTTCATAGAACAGAATGATGTTAATAAAAAACTATGCCTATTTTTTGCACATATGGGGAACAAAAAACACTAATTGCTGGGCATGTTTGAGATATGGCAACATAAAGAACACTTCCTAATTTTTCATTCTGACATGAGATCAGGGTCATGTTATAAAACCAACGTCTGTCATCTATTAGTTGACCATCATTGAATTCATAAAATGCATAAAAATTAATAAAGATTTGTCAAGTCAGCATCAAAATCAGTGTTATTGAACCAGATACTGTCGATGCTCTACCCAGATCCCCTCAGATTCCTTTGACCATGTCTTGTGTCCCTTGCTCACTTTGATAGGCTTTTGCTTCTATCACCACACACAAGTAAGGCTTTGGAGGAAGAGAACTTTTTTAGGCCACTGAAGCAAATTTTCTTGGATGCCCAGTGAGTCAGAGTACTAGGAAATTACGTCCTGGGGAAGGGGGTCACGTGGGGGGCTGGTCATTGACTTATGGATGCAGGAGTATGAAATTCCAGCCCTTTTGCCTCAAATAAGAACAGACTCTGAGGTGTAGCTTACACTCCAGAGTCCCCTGCAGGATCAGGCTGGAGGAACTGTGGAACTTTGCCTAAAATCCAATCTTTGCCTGGTTTCTTGTCTTTCCTTTATGGGTTTCTCCTGCAAGTCCTTTCTGGCTAAATCAGCTGCACATGAATCCTCATATCAGCACCACCTTCTAAAGAAATCCATCTCACACAATAATTTTTGTAAGTTTAAACTCAAAACCAGAAACAAAAAGCACAAACATCATTCATCCAAGACCAGCTGTAGAAAGGTCCTATTCCAAGTTGTCACAAAACGGGATAATGCCAATCATAGCTGAAAGTTTGTAATGACAGTTTCCTGCAGCTTCAAGTAAAGTATTTAATACTCAGAAACTGTAACTTGCTAATAATTATTTCTATTGAAAGATGCATTATCTTCTCTTGCCCATGTGTATAAGACCAGTAGGTTTCATTTAAGAAATTAAGTTCTCTTAGTTACACTTGCCCTTGGAATTATTAACATCTGGAAAGGACAGTCAATGAAAACATTGTGGATTCTTACATCTCTTGCAGCCATCTGCCCTTGTGAAGAGTAGAATTACTGTTGTATTTCGATCCAAAATAATTTTGCAAGTCTAAAGGGAAATATCTTACTCTTTTTCAGGACCTCACAAGTTTGTTCTGGGGGTTAAATGAAGCAAGTACCTAACCTAGCTCAGCGGTGTGGCTCACAGTTTGCACACAAGCAATTAGTCACCTCCCTTCATTCTGAAGCTTTGGCCCATGAGAATATTCTAATTCCATGATTTTCAAAGTGTGACCTTATATCAGAATCACCTGGAGTGCTTAATGAATGAAGACTCCTGGGTTCCATCCTTCTGGATCAGAATTTCTTGGAAAGACACAGAAGTCAGCATTTTTAATGCCCTCTGTTTGAGTTTTATGCATTCTAAAGTTTAAAAAGTCACCACGTATGATCCAGTGATTTTCAACTAGGGTGATCGTGAGAATATGAGTGTGTTCATAAGTCCTGTTTTGTCCTAAGATGACAGAAACTCAAGTGAAACTAACTTAAGCTAAAGAAAACAGAAGTTGGAGGATTTTTTAGTTCACAAAACTAAAAAGCTCAAGGTTAGGTTTAGATTTGGCTGGGTGCAGAGATTCAAACGCTGCCTTCAAGATTCTGTCTCTCCCCTCCACCTCCTGGCTCTCTTATGTCCCAGTTAGCTTCATCCATGGGCTCCTTCATGTGATAAAGTGATAGTCACCAGAAACTCTCTTCTTACCTTGTCTTTACACTTGTCATCTTCACAGATTGGAGCACATCTCTTTCTGGTATTTTCAGCAAAAGTCAGTGAGAGATATGTGATTTGTCCCGTTTGGGTCACATGCCCATCTCTGAACCAATCACTCACCAGAAGAGTATATAGCTCTCTGACAGGTAAGACTTGAGTTGTGTGTCCATCCCTGTGGTAGAGATCAGTGTCAATGCCACCTAAATTAGGCAAAATAAGTTTCCCCAAGAAATAAGTGTCCTGTTGCCGGCAGAAGAAGGGAGAACTATTTTTAAACAGATGTTAAGTAGACAAGAGAACATCATGTTCACTAGAACCAGAATGCTCTTTAAATGCCCTTCAAATGACTCTGCTGATCATCCACATTTGAGGACCACATTCTGCTTGGTCTCATGAATCAGCAGGAAAACGACTCTTACCAATAGTGAGGGAGTGTCGTGTATGTCTGTTTTTTTTTTTCAATGCTAACACAGCTAAATTTGTGACTGTGTGTCTGTGTGAGTATCTAACTTTAAGGTGGTAGCCTTTTTATTTCTGGCAATGAACAACAGTGGTTGTGGTAAACCCCAGGGATGCATTTATCTTAAACTGACTCAGAAAGTCCCAAAATCACCGATCTGTCCTCACTGGAGAGTTTAAATCTTGCCTCTCCTGTCTAGGGAGAAGTAAAAGTGACAGAACAGGATGAGAGGCTGGGTCCCTTTGGTTCAGCGGGGGGTTAATCTTCTGTAAACCATGTTAGTCAGAGAATGCAAGCCGGCATTGTCACCACTTAACAGATAGCAAAAAGGTTGGCATTAGAAGGAACTTCGGAAAAACATGTCCGCTTATCCTCCAGGGAGACATCAGGTTAGTGTAACATCTACCAAGCAGATGTGCTGACAGGAACAGGAGCCAACTGGCAGACTTGTTGAAAACGAGAAAACCAATTGTAATGCAGATGATTTCGTGATGGAACAGTGTTGTACTTCTGTTAGTGCAGTTAGCTTTCCCCCTTGATATTTGTCAACAGAGGAGAATATTTTTCTTGAACTGAAAAAAAGAAATCTAGTCCATCTATACGTGCTTGTGTGTATCAATGCTGGGGAGGGTGGGGAAGAAGAAAAGTCCATGAATAAAGCCCAGTGACATCCTGCACAACTGGCTTGCCCAGAATTGTAACACTCCTACCACTGGGGAAGAAAAAAATTGAGGTGAGACCTAAAAGGACTTGGAGACTAATTTGAAAAGTACATCAAGACGTTGGGAGAAGACGTGGGAAAAGTTGCTGAGAGAAGGTCCTGGTTGGGTCTTTTGTGGCCAGTTTGCTTGCATCAGCATGTCATATGTAAAGAGCAAACACCATCTCATTTTAATAACACACTTAACTGCCTCCACATACACAGGAGATCATGATGTTTGCCAATTTAAAAAGAATTGAATCTCAAGCACAGGTATTGCAAGCCAATTTTCTTAGACCAGATAGCTAGAAGAAACCTGTAGTTCTTAACACAGTCTCTGAAGCATTAAAAATAGAAAGTGTTACAAAAAGGGTGACAATGATTTGGATATCAAAACCACATTTCAGGGAGGGAGTGTGGCACAGGGAGAAACTTGAAAGAGAACAACTCAGCATCTTATTGGAAAGTGCCCCCCACCACACACAGACATCCTTCCTCCACCTGCCAGTGAACTAGCCTCTTTAGTGGCAATTTTATGGATTTCATCTTGTGCAATATTTAAACATTCACCAGATGGGATTATTATTCTGACTCACTTTGTTTGCCCTTAATGCTTTTTAAAGTACCCCATTCCATATAAGAATGTTCTTCCTCTCTCTTATAAACAGAATTAGATGTTCATTTAATTATTTATTTAAAAGATATCTATTAGAGCATCTACTATGTGCCATATACTGGATTGGGCACTGAAAATAAAACAATACAAAAAACAAAGAATTCCTATTCTCATGGAGTTTATGTTCTAGAACCACACTGTCCACTATAATACCCAGGAGCTACATGAGCTATTGAGAACTTGAAAAGTGGCTTATCCAAGATGAGATGTGCTGTCATTGTAGAATACACATAAGATTTTAAAAACTTGTTACTGAAAAAGGAGTGTAAAGTATGGCTATTTTTAAATATTGATTACGTATTGAAATAATATTTTGGATATTACTGAGTCAAGTAGAGCATGTTATTAAAGTTAATTTCACCTGTTTATTTTTACTCAGTGTAGCAACTAGAAAATTGAAATGTGTGTGGCTCACATTTTATTTCTATTGAACAGTGCTGTTCTAGAGCAGTGGTTTTTATGTGGGGGTGATTCTGCCTTCTCTCTCAGGGGACACTGGGCAAATATAAACTAATCTTCTTTTATAGCTCTGACACCTACCATTACTGGAAGTTTGATTTTGCAGAACCAGTCTTTGAGAGATTCTTAGGCACCACACCTGGAATTCATGAAGCTTCCTCCAAGTGGTGGCTAAATTTCTTTAGACTTGGGTCATTTTATGGAGCCCACAGTTCTACTTAGGGGGGGGTGTGTGTGTTGAAAAAAATTTCTTAAGAAAGAAAGTGTGGCAGCAAAATAAATCACTGATTATAAACAAATGTGATACATAATTTTGAGTAAGATTTAAAGATATAAAAAGGCATTGGCATATTGTAGACTTTTCCTCCTCTAACTTTTTCCTGTTACTCCCTTTTTAAAATTTAATATGACCAAAATTTCTTTTCTAACATTAAAAAATATTTTATTAGGAAATATGGATACATGAGAAAAGAGCACAAACATAAATATCCTACTTAACAAATAATTAGTAAGCAAATATTCGGGTAACCACTATGTAGGTCAAGAATAGAACACTGTCAGCACCCCAGGGCTCCCCAGGGTTACTCCCCATTGTGACTCCCTACCTGCCCCTAGGCTTTTGAGGTAACTTTTTCTTTCCTACTCTAATCGTTTTACAACCTCTAGATATATCCCCAAATAATATAGTTTAATTTTGCCTACTTTTGAGCCTTTTATAAATGTACTCATACTGTATGTATGCTTTTGAATCTTCCTGCTTTTTCTAAGTATTATGTTCTTTAAATTCATCCTCGTAGTTGCATGTAGCTCTACTATGTTTATTTTCACTGTTGTATAGTATTCTATCATGTGAACATACAATGTATTTATCCAGTCCCCTGATGAGGCACATTCAGGCTGTTTCCACTTTGGGACTATCTTGAACAATGTTCCTATGAACACTTTAGGACATGAATGTTGAGCTCATGTGCACAGGTTTTTCCAGGGTGGGGCCTCACCAATTTTAATTCAAAAATATCTGCAGAATCTAACTCTGCATCTATGTCTGAAGCTGAATAAAATCAACTGATCTGAATCTATTATAGTCCTAAAGCTTCCAGCATGCATTTAAAAGTCCTTTCTAGCTCCAAGTCTTTAGCATTCAGTGCTGTTTGAGATCAAAGCCTTAGGGACGATCTTCTTAACTTTTCTCATTCTTTCCCATCTCTTTGCTCTTAACACAGCATCAGAGTCCTCTGTGAGCTCCCCAGTCTGCTTACCCGCCACACAGAGCCCTACATTTGCCCTTTTCAGCAATAGCAAAGAGCATAGAGTTCTCCCTGTACGCCATGGTTCAGTTTCTCTGGAAAACCTGGACTAATACACTTGGTTAAGTGCCAAGTAAATATTTCTTGAACTGAACTGAAATTGACACTTGAACTTGGCTTAGACTAGATGAGCCTCACCGCATAATGCTAGGGTATGGCACGCACTAGGTTACAAAGGACTGTGCTGTCAACGGCGCCCCTAGAGGTATGAATATGGAAGCCCTACCAACCTCCACCGGCATTCCTCTTGCTCTCGTTGTCTAGTCAGGGAAAACTTTTCTCCATGTTACCAACTTCTCTCCCTGATCTGTGAAATCTAGAGTTGCTATCTAAAGTTCATTAGAATCAAACACTTTAGAACCACCTAATACCACTCTGGTGAGTAACTACATCCTTAAATGACTATTTCCTTCTTAATTCAGATAGACCCTTGGCTAATAACATATATTTTCAACAGAATACAGCTTGGTATTTATATAGATACACAGTTTGTACTTAATAATTCAGAATCTTACTGTACCTCAGGATCATCTTTCAGAATATAAAGGAATCAACATATAGTCCTCCAAATAAAGTACGGGATATTAGATTAAAACTTCACTAGCTGAACAGATACATACTGAAACATTCTCTTTTCAAATATTTGATGTGTTTAATCTCGTTCTCGTGTACTTCTGTCTTAAAAGTCAAAAGCGGGGCATGAACTCCAGTCAGCTAAAGATTTTAGCTAGTTGGGTACATAAAACAGAGATTTTATAGTAGTTTGCAAAGTATGGAAAAGAGAAGTCATATACATGGGATGTTCTCCTCTGCTCTCACTCCTCCCCGAGCTGTAGCAGACATCGTTAATTGATCCCAGCACTCATTTCCTCTGAAGCTGGCAGAGCTTCAAAATCCTTTTTGAGATAGCATTTCAAGTCAAATTGATCTAAGAGGTGAAGCACATTTGCCATTTGTGATTGAAAATGTGCCAAGAAATTTTTAGGCAAAGGTTCGTCTCTTATTTTTCTAAATTGGATGAGAATATATTCTAGTTAGTAGTACTAAGGCTGGCCCTAATACACTGAATGTCAGTGTGAAACTGAAATATTTTCCTCCCACATCGGAACAGACTTCCCCCTGAAGGTCTTCCTGGTTTCTTCAGCCTGCACTGACTTTTCTCTTCTCTGATTGTTAATGGTCTTTAGGATTCATGCCAGATAGTTTAGTGTCCAATTAGATTAAGTTCTTTGGTAGCAGCGGCAGAGTCTTAACTTGTGGTGAGCATAGCAAATGATGAGCACATAATAGATGCTCACTTAAGTGTTCCCTCTTTTGATTGGTGATAGAGAAAAAGAGGACAGCAGAGAGAGAAGGGTCTTATCCTCTCAACAAGCTTCAAGGAAAAAAGATATAAATAAAAAGTTTAGGTGAGAGAATAAAATGAAACAACAGCAAAATATTTTCCCTACCCTTTTAAGCCTAACATCTTCACACATACAGTCAAATGGTGGAGGGAAGTCAATTCAGGGACCACACCACCCAACAGTCAAAAGACATTCATTGGGTTTAATAATTTAATATTTCAAGTAGCCTTTCCACACCTCCTGTCCAACAAGGTGATTAATGCTGAATCTTTGTAATGCTCTGAATTTAAAATTCTGCTATGGTCTTTCCCTGGAACACTCCCTTCTGCCAATGAAAAGACTTGCTCTTCCTAAGGTTTGCTTGTTCATTCAAGTGGTTCCCTCCATCCAAAATTCTTTTTTTTATTGTTTCCACATGTCCCAATCTTGCCTGGCCTGCAAAGTCAACTCGAGAACTCCCACTCCCATAAAACCTCTCTTGACTTGTGGGATTGTAACACGCCCACTCTGGATGTCAGCAGCACATTGTTTTGTACCACACTTAAAGTTTGGATCCCACAACATGTAAGACCATGGGCTTAAGGGACTTCCAGACACCTGAGCCCAAATCCTAGCTCTGCCATTTGCTGCTTAAGTGACCTCAGGCACAGCTCCTATCTTGTTTATACCTCTGTTTCCTCATCTGTAAAATGGACATAAAAATAGCACCCACCTCAGAGTTTTTAATGAGGACGAAGTAAAACAATGAATGCAAAACATTTCCTAGCCATGCACATAGAAAGCATTTCTTTAAATGTTAGTTATCATTGTTGGCATGTAATCTGATATTGGTTTATCATTTTTAATACCTAGCCTTATACATGACAGACTTCTAAGTTTGAGAATATGTTGTCTCCCCTAATGAACTTTAAGCAGCTCAGTGGCATTGGTGAGTTGATTTTCCACACCTGTATCAGTTAGCATCTGTTAGGCAACAAGCCATCCCAAAATCTAGTGGCTTAAAATAACATCAATTGTTTAGTTTAGTGGTTCTTAAACTTTGGCATGCATCAGAATCACCTGGAGGTCACTCAGGCCCACTCCTAGAGTTTATGATTCACTAGTTCTAAGGTAAGCTTGCAAATCTGCATTCCTAATGGTTTCCCAGGTGAAGCTGATGCTGCTGGGCTGGGGAATACACTTTGAGAATCACCAATTTGGCTTGTGATTTTGTGGGCTGGCAATGTGGGCTGTGCTCAGCTGGGCTGTTCTTCTGGTCTCAGCTGGGTTCACTCATGCATCTATGGTCAGTTGCTGGTCAGCCACAGGGCTGTTTGTAGGGGTTTGCTGGGTGCTGGCTAAGGTGGCATTTGTGACTAGGCATATGTTTCTCATCACCTGGCTGATCAGCTCTGGATTGCTCACATGGTGCTTGTAAGGGTCCAAGAGAGAGCAGAAACTGCACAGTTTCCTGAGGTCTAGACTGACACTCTGTCACTTTTGCCACATTCTAATGCACAAAACTTGTCATAAGGCCAGTCCAGACTCAAGGGGTGGGGGAACAGACTCTACCTCCTGATGGGAGAAGCTGCAAAGCCACGTGGCAAAAAGGTGCAGCCAAAGAGAAGGGAGCAGTCTGTGGCCATGTGTGCAATCTACCACAATACCGCTGACCCTAATACCTAATTGGTGCACAGGAACTTGTGGTACTTGTGGGATGAGTGATTCTCTTAGCAACTGAGTTTTCAAATTTTGCAAACGATATCAAGTCACTGGCGCATTACGATCTAGCATTGCATGCGCAGGGGACTGATAATGAGTAGTATATTTCCCACTTATTGGCTGTGTGACCTTCTCCCTTGAGTATCAGGGCGTTCAAGTATAAAATGAAGATTATAATTCTCATCTCACAGAGTTGTGGTAAGAATTAAATTTAAGAAGCTGTACAACACAGAAGTTTTAGAATTTCCTGAGCAACTTAAACTCTTTGCACATCTGTTTCTTCATCTGAAAAATGGACACAAATCATCCCCATCTTACGAGGCTTTTGGGGAGGATCAAATGAGATGGCCTGTGCAAAGTGCTTGCCTTCTAAAGGCAATTATCAACTAATGGGAATCACATTGCCTAGCACAGTGCCCAGTAACACTCAGTAAACGGTGGGCCCAACATAGCCGTCTGGCTACAGAAATGCCACCTTCTGTTCAGTTTGGTACTGAAAGAGCTGTGATAAAATGCCCCAGGTCAAGAACTCCAGGTGCATTGATGCTGTCCAAGGTGCTAGGCTTTGAAAATCTATACCTGAAGAAGCCACCAACAGCCCAGCCAAATAACCTGTGGGGTCTCACAGTTCTTGCCAGTTGGATGCCTCTGCCCATTTCTCTCGTACATCAGCTCCACAGCTCCACTGCCTCCACTTACAAAGTGAAAGTAGGTCACCTCAATATTTCAGATTTTAGAGGCAGGGGAGATACAGAAGAAAGGGATGGAGTAGGTGGAGCCAATAGCCAGTGATGAGAGGTGGAGAGCTGGGGAATTCATCAATAAACCTTTTGTGTCTTTCCTAGAGAGGGAAGGGAAGGGAGGGAGAAGGGGAGGAAGGAGAAAATGGAGAAAAGGAGGGACAAAGGAAAGGAGAAAAGAGGAAGGGAGGAGGACAGGAGAAAGGGTGAAAGGAAGCCTGGCAGGAAGGCGGCTGATCCACCCAAACGGGCAGACAGTCACCTGCAGCCTCTGAGACCAGAGGCTGGAGATGCTAAGTGAGCAATCTTCTCTGCTGCCCACTTAATTGCCCAGGGAAACCACAGCGACTGAGAAGGCCACATGTTCTGCTAAAGCTTTCAGAGTGGTCCCTGGGGCTTCCCTCTCTCTCAGTGACTCCCATTTAGGCCGGTGCTAATGGGTCCCCCGCCGAGAAGCCCTTGCGGGACTGTGCAGTTAAAAGTGCCTTATTCAAATAATCACGGTCAGAACCAGGAAGGCTCTGAGCTGTGAGGGTGAGCTCGGGCTGTGGCCCCAGGCAGGCCTGGGGCAAGGCCACCTCTCGCCTGTCCCCTGAGCTCTTCTTAGCCACCTTTCTCCAGGACAGCAGAGCTTTGCAGACTCAGGGGTGGCGCTGTGAATAATGCTCACGGGGGCGGGGAGCTTAGTCCAAAGCCAGGATCAGATTTCAAATCAGGTCTATGATAGCAGGAGGGCATGAGGAAATTTGAGGAATCTGGAATTTTCCCCCAGGGAGGCTGGAGGCTGTTCTTTCACTAGGCACGGGTAGTATTGTTCACTTGCTATGTACCAGGTGCTGCGGCAGGATCTGGGAACGCTGTGAGGACTATAAGAGGCCAGGCCCACTCTCGGGGAGCTGAGGTTCTAAGGGGAGAGACTGGGGCTAAGTAAACCAATGAGTCACTACGGTGATTTCAGAGAGGGAAGGAAATAAAGAAAATGATATGCTAGCGACTGTCCCACAGTGGGGTCCACAGGGAACAGCAACATTAGACGGGGCAGTCAGGAAAGGCCTCTCTTGGGAAATGATGCTTGAGCTAAAACCTGAATGTTATGAGGAAGCAAAGATCTAAGGAAAGAGTATCCCACACGCAGGGAACAGCAAAAACCCTGAGTTTGGAACAAGCTTAGCATGTTAGAAGAACAGACAGAAAGTCGACGTGATGAGAGCTTAGTGAGTTAACATGAGCTAAAATCAGAGAGGTAGGTCACTGCATGGCCAGCCTCCAAGATGACCCCCAGTGACCGCTGCCCCCTGGTATTCACACCCTGTGTAAACAATGCAGAGGGCTGACCTGGGTAATCAATAGGATATTGGGGAAATGGCAGTGTGTGACTTCCGAGTCTGGGTCATAGAAAAACATGGCAGGTCTGCTTTGCCCTCTCTCAGACCACTTGCCCTGGGCAAAGCCAGCCACCATGTCCTGGGGACAGTCCAGTCCAGCAGTCCGATGGGAAGGTCCATATGGTGAGGAACTGAGGCCTCCTGCCAACAGCCAGCACCAACCTGCCAGCCGTGTGAGTGACAGCTGCAGCCCCAGCTGACATGCCAACTGCAACCTTATGAAAGGCTGTGAGCCTGGACCACCCAACTAAGTCGCTCCCACGTTCCTGACCAACAGAACCCGCCTGAGATAATCAAAGTTTATTGTACTCTTAAGCCCTTATATTTTGGGAATTGTTTGTTATGCAGCAATAGATAACTAACACAGTCATGGAAGGGCCATGGTAAGAAGTTTGGGTTTTATTTTTGGCACCAGTAGAGGATTTTAAATGGGAAAATGACAAATGATTCATGTTCACATAGAGCACTCCCGACCCTGTGAGGAAGGCAAGAGAGACCAAGGTGTTGGAAGGATTCCTCTTTCCAGACTTCCTTCCAGCTACCTGAAAATGCCCTTTAATTTCCTTCCAACCACCCAATCACAGTCTTACAATTCCTAATGGGAGATGAGACCAGTTCCGAAGTTCGGAAATGTCGAAAGTACTACAAACCATCCTGTCTTACTGTTCTAACTCCACTTCCACACTCTGTCTGGTCACCAAATGTTTCCAGCTTACCCCATGAGAGCATTACATTTCCTGGCTCCCCTGTGATGGGGTGGGGTCCAGTGACTAGTTTTGGATAATGAATTGTGAGTACAGGTTTCCTGTATTGCTGCAAGCCAGAACATTGTATTGTCAGTTGAAGACTCTCCAGAGCTCTCTTCTTGCATCAGTGAGCATAGGCGATGGTGGCTGCTCCATTAGCCTGGACCCCTGAGTAAGCAAGAGAAGAACACCCCTTGCCAACTCTAGACATATATATCAACATGAATGGGAAATAAACCTTTTGTGTTTTAAGCTATTGAGATGATTTGGGGGAGTGTTTATGATCTCAGTGTAAAAACCAGCACATACTGACTGACACACTTGTGCAGTACCTACATGACCCTAATAATTTAATATCTGTGACCTCAATCACTCCTCACAACATCCCCTGCAAGGTAAATATTATTATCCCCTTTTGACAGACGAGGAAATGGAGGCTCAGAAAAGAAAAAATAAGTTAGAGTGGAGAGAAGCCAAGAGGAAAGAAATTAATATCTGTGGGGTTGTGAAAAAATATGTCAAGATTATTATCAAACACTTAACTTTTATTATGACAAGGGGTATAACTTCTCTATACCCCATTGTATCATCTGGGGAGCAGGTACAAAATCTCTCCCACTACATTAGGCACAAAATAACATATAGAATTCAGTTCAAACAAAATTGTTGTGGGGGCTGGAGGAGCAGGCTCTAGGCTGTCCTCCAGGAATGACTTCCAGAACAGCACCTCAGAACTAGCCCATCAGAGAAAGAGGAAGATGGGCAATTGGAAAGCCACCTCCTGACATCTGACCTCAGGATCTCACCACCTTAGCCATGGGCCAGATGTAGGAACCAGTCCCTTCTCCTGCTGTTTCTAGAGCCGCTCCTTATCTGATATGAGCCCTATCAGCAAATTGGATGCCTCATCTCCCCACTGAATTCCATTCCAAATTCAAGTCTCGTGTGAGTCCACGTGATTGGTGGTTCTGAATCACATCTGGAGCTCTAGCTGCAAGGGAGTCTGGAAATGTAGATTGTAGTTTTCCAGTCTCTGCAGTACAGAGAGGCATCCTAGGGAAAGGTTGAATTGATGCTGAAGGAGAAAAATGATCAGGTCCACCATATTCAGTTTCTCCATCTGAACATGAGGATTATAATTCCTGCTCTACCAACTCACAGGACTGTGTTGAGGGGCAAACAAGACCAAGAATGTGGACATACTCAAACATCAATGCCTTCTTGATATTAAATGTACAAATCCTTCCAATAATCCTACGTGGTTGATATAATTATCTCCATTTTAGCAAAGCTGAAATTAAGGCTTTGAAAGCTGAGCTCACCCAGGTGGTAAGTTTTGGGCTTCATGCCATGCAGTGACCAGCTTGCTCAAACTTGAAAGCAGCCAGACTTTCTACACCACCACACTGTTCCTGAAGCTCAAGCGACATCTAGCTAGGAAAGTATATTCTGTGTTTCTTAATTCGTGTTAATGGAACATGCAAATTTCCTCCAGGCGCAAGGACACTCTGCATATTTCTGCCTATTTGACCACATATTCTAATGGATGTTTTTCCCCCTCGACCCCCACCTAATTTATTTACTAATTAAAACTCTTTTCAAATGAGTCATACTTGAATCAGGTCTCACCTTCACTGCATTTGACAGCAAGATTCAAGGAGACTTCTGGAAAATGTTCTTTCTGGTGGTACTCAATTTATGGTTGAATGTAGGACCATGTCCTTGTACTGCCTAAAGAACAGGTCATACTACCCCTAGAGAGAATCAGGGCATGGTCTCTGAATCAGCAGCTGGCAGCACTCAGTGTTGAAGATCTGGTATGTGCCAGGCACTAGGACAAGCATGAGGAAGGACCAAGGCATAATGGCTCAAAGAAGTGACCATAGAAGAAGATAGCCCAGGTTCTAAATACAGCTGAGCCTTTAATGAGCTGTGTGATTTGGGGCAAGTTAGTGGACCTCTCAGAGCTTCTGTTTCTTCAGCTGTAATATTTCACTGATGAATTTCACTGTCTCAGTAATGTTGAGGGGATTAAATGAGCTAGTGAAGATCAGAACACCAGTGACAGAGCATGATGATCACAATGGAGGGCTCTGGAGCCTAACCCCCTAGTTCATATCCCGGTCTCCTCTTTGCTACCTTTATTTTCTTTCACCAATGACATAACTTCCCAGGACTTCAGTTTTCTCATCTATATTATGGAGCTAATGACAGCACCTACATCACTAGATTGTTCTCAAAATTAAATGAGATAGTAGAATAAAGCATTTAGAACAGTGTTTGGAACATATTAAACACTCAGTAAATGCTAACTATCATTATTTTCATAGACTAGAGTATCTGAGACATAGTAAGCACTACATAAATAGTAGCTGTCATTAGTAGAAACAACCAACAAACAGAAAATGCCAATCTTGACAGTCCTGGGAGAAATGCTTTCTCTTGAGTCCCTGCTTGCCTCCACTCTGGACCATCAGGCATGGATTCAGGGCAGCTGTTCCTAAGCTTGATCACACATCATTGTCATCAGAAGGCTTGTTAAAACACAGATTCCTGGGCTCCACCCCCAGTTTCTGAGTCAATAGGTCTAGAGTGGGGACCTGATAACTCACATTTGTAACGAGTCCCAGGGAATGCTTGTGCTACCAGCCTGGGAACACTTTCTGACCCTGTGACTTGGGTTAACTCTCAGTGAGCCACCTCATTTCCATGTTCTGCCCCCATTAGCTGTCCATGAGTCTCTGTCCCATCTCACCGCTCTATACTGTCTTCTCAAGGTGGCAGCTGCCTTAGTCCTTTCTGTGCTGCTATAATGGAATACCTGAGACTGGGTAGTTTATAGACAACAGAAACTTATTGGCTCACAGTTCTGGAGGCTGGGAAGTCTAAGGTCAAGGTGCTGGCTGGTTTGGCGTCTGGTGAGGCCATTCTCAAGATGGCACCTTGCACCAGAGGGATGGAGGAAGGCTGGATGCCCACATGGCAGAAAGCAGAAGGGACAAGAGGCAAAAGGGGGCCAAACTCGCCCTTTTATAACAGTGTTGATCCCACCCACGAGGGCAGACCCCTCATGGCCTAATCACCTTTCAAAGGTCCCCCCTCTTAATACTGTTACAATGGCAATTAGATGTCAACCTGTGTTTTGCAGGGAACAAACATTCAAACCATAGCGGTGACCACCCTGGAAAAGGACCATCAGAATTCTCTCTCACATCCTCTCCTTTGTTGCTAAATGCTGCCCTCTCACCTTACAAAGAATCCCTGACCAGCCAGGGAATGAATGCAAAAAGACTTAAGTTCTGCCCTGCACCCCAGGGCTGAGAAGTAGACTTTCCTAGAAGTACTTAAGCAGCTGTTTAGCCTCTGGCCAGTTCTGGTTCAGAAAGGGTTAATGATTTTTTTATTTTATTTTGATGGATCCCAAATGTGAGGGGGTAGCAGTTTCTCTGGTTTCTATCCTAAAATTAAATCAGTCTTTCTAGGGAAATGTAGGACTAGAAAGATTAAAAGCTATGTTTTTCATATATTTTTAAAAATTCCTGTAGTTCCGAATTTCATTAGCTTTGTGTTAATATCATGACCAAAATTAATTTTAGACCAAAGGAAAATCCATTATTCTTATTTTCCCTAAAATATGCTTTATTTAGGAAACTTGGCAGGTAGGAAAATACAATTCACTATTAAAATGGGCTTTGCTAATTTGTAGTATTATCTTTAGAGAAATGTTTGGGGCGGGAACCTACAGAGAACTATAGAGAAAAATTTGGAGAAGAAAAAACAAGGCTAACACAAAAGAAAAAATAATACCCCAGACCTAAAGGAATGGTTGGAAAATATTTTCTGTAAAAGGCCAGATAGTAAATATTTTAAGTTTCAAACCCAGTGAATTATGTGTGACATTATATATATTAATGTCAATAGCCTAGTTGTACTATTATACTTATGTTTTGCAAAACATTACCATTGGGGGAAGCTGGGCAAAGAGTACAATCTCTCTGTATTATTTCTTATAACTGTATGTGAATCTATAAATATCTCAATAAAATTAATAATATATATTTTCAGCTTTGTAGGCTGTATATGCTCTGTAGCAATAAATCAACTCTGCCATTGTTGAGTGAAAGCAGGCAAGGACAATATGCAACTGAGAGTGTGTAGCTGTGTTCCAATAAAACTTTACTTATGGACATGAAATTTGAATTTCATATAATTTTCACATAGCACAGATAACTTGTCTTTTTATTTTTTACAACTGTTTGAAAATGTAAAAACCATTCTTAGCTCATGGGCTGCATAAAAAGAGATGGTATTCAAATTTGGCCCACAGGTTGCAGTTTTTTCATCTTTGAGCTAAAGAAAGCAGTCTACTTGAAGCATCATCTCTGCTTTTGAAAACAATGCCATCTATACTTCAGGAAAACTTTAGACAGGCTTGTTTTTCTCTTGCCTACAAAATATTGGTCATTAAATGGTTAAACAGCCCCCTGGGCTGCTAAGGAAAAAGATGTTAAGAAGATGTGAAGCATTGGAAATATGAAGGAATCTCTATCTTTGCCCAATGGGAAATTTTTTTTCAGTCCAGATACCAATCAGACAATGGCCAACAAAAGATGTTTAAGTGCCTTGTTGTATAATTTTGTGTTTATACATTTAAATGCCAAATGTGTGTCTCCTTAGGCCAAGTAATACTATTTCTAGGAATTTTCCTCACAGATGTAAGCAAAAATATTTGTACAAGGATATTCCTGGCAACATTTTTTGTCGTAGAGAAAAACTGGACATGATCTAAACAGCCACATAAGGCACTACTTAAGAAATTGACAGTGTATCCACACCATGGAGTAGTAGGCAACAATAAAAAAGATGAGGTCATCTTTTATAAAATGATGTGGATCTATGTCCAAAGTATATTGTTAAGGCAAAAAAAAAAAAGAAAAGTTTTTAGTATGTCTAATATAATTCTCATTTATACATGTTTGAATACGTATAGTAAAAAAAAAGTCTAGAAGGGAAAAGCATACTATAAACAGTGATTACCTTTTAGAGAATGAAGTTAAAGGATGAAGGCAATAATGGGCTTTCATATTTTATTTTAAACACTTTTATACTCCAAATATTTTGTAACCAATTTTTTGTGTCAACTTGATTGGGTCATAGGTGCCCAGATATCTGGT
This sequence comes from Daubentonia madagascariensis, assembly GCA_023783475.1. NCBI lineage: Eukaryota > Metazoa > Chordata > Mammalia > Primates > Daubentoniidae > Daubentonia > Daubentonia madagascariensis. Next base: position 7,940,069 of record JAKFHU010002332.1, on the reverse strand, counting down.
TAAACATTATTTCTGGGTGTGTCTGTGCTGGTGTTTCTGGAGGAGATTAGCATTTGAATTGGTGGACTAAGGAAAGTAGATTGTCCTCCCAATTGTGGGTGGGCATCATCTTATCCATGATGGCCTGAATAAGACAAAAGGAGGAGGAAGATTGAATTTTCTCTCTGCCTGACTGCTTGGGCCAGGACATGGATCAATCTTCTCCTGCCCTTGGTGTTTCTGGTCCTCAGGCCTTCAGACTCAAGCTGGAAACGACACCATCAGCCCTCTTGCTCTCAGGCCTTGGAACCACGCCACTGGCTTTTCTGGGTCTCCGGTTTGCAAACAACAAATCCTGGGACTTCGCTGCCTCCACAATCATTCATTATATAAGTCAATTCCTTATAATAAATCTTCCTCCTCCTTTTTGTCTTATTCAAGACCGGAGTGCTGTGAGCTCCTTAAGGGCAGGAACCACAACTGGTTCGTCATTATATAAGGCATTTGATGATGGATGGATAGATGGACGGATGGACAGATGGACAGATGGGGCGGATGGAGGGATGGGTGGATGGATCTGGCAGCAATGGAGTAACTGGGAATACTACGGTCGTGTTATATTTTGACAGAGAATCATACTGCCAGGAAGAACAGAACAGCCAACATCCACAGGGGAAAAAACAATTGCTTAAGGGTGGATTTGACTTTTCAATCAGGCAAGATTCTTTTGCATAATGAGTATGTTATGCCTTCAAGATGGGGAACGGGCTGGTGTCCTTTCCCACGCTACAAACTCCATGAATGCAGGGATCTAGCTTCCTCATTCCTTCCTATCTCTCAATGGCTAGTCCAGAGCCTGCATTTATTCAAAATTATTTTTTGAAATAAGAAATGAAAGAATCTGGGTAGTTATTTTTCCTTTAATATTTTCATCCAGTCAATATTTATTATACGGCTGTTTAACAGAATTTGTGGGGATACTCTTTATTCTTTCAGTCCACATTTACTATACCAACACTCTGTGTGAAGCATTGCATTCTAATTTAATAAGATTTATGTGACTTTGAAGGAATTTTATTAAAGAGCTGTTTCCAGAGAGATTTGAATATGTCGGGAGTGTCGTAGTGTAACTAGGAGACCTCTTTGAAGATGCACATGTCAGGACTGAGAGTTTTATTATTTCATACATATATTTCACGGAAGTTAGGAAGGCAGCTATGTGGTATCATCCGTATTTTCAGATTTTAAAATGAATGCTTAAGTGTCTTTCACAAGGTTGGACAATTAATAAGTGCTAGATTTGAATCTAGATGTGTCTGACTTCAAAAGCCATGTTCTTTCTATTAGTGACAGAGACCGGGACTCATTTGCCTCTTTTGTCACAGTAAAAAATTCCAAATTTTTCCCTAGGCACAAAACCACCCAGAATAAAGATTGTACATCTCAGCCTCTCCTGTAGTTAGGTGTGGCCTTGTAAGGAAAGTCCAGGTGTGCAAGAAGGTAATCCATAGTGGCTTCTAGGGAAACTTCCTAAGAGGTAGCTGCCATGTGCTTTTTGCCTCCTCTTCCTCCCTTTCTTCTTCCTGCTGGCAGGAGCAACAGCAGCCATGTTGGACAATGAGGTGAAAGACACATATTGAGTATGGAAAAGACCTGAGCTCCTGAAAACTGTGGAGCTGCCATCCTAGCCCCAAAATACCTGCCTCTAGACTTCATTTGTGTGGAAAAAAATATACTTCTATCGTAAGCCAATGCCGTTAGGGTTTTCTTGCAGCTGAACTCAATCCTATCATACTGTTACAACACATTGCCTTCCAATCTGTCATCACTTTGGGGGAAGAAGTCCTAAACCTACTATCAATAACAATTTCACCACAAAAAGTCTTGGGAGAATCAGGTTGCATAAGGCAATACTCATAGATATGTAGCTTGTTCAAAGGGAATGCATAATGGAATTCTTCCTGAAACAATTGGTGTTGACCTCTGTTTTTGGTAAACATTGAGATTCAATACCACCAAAATCAAATATTGCCTTCACTTCATGCCCAAAGCATTAAACTAATTTAATGTTTAAGCATTAAACATTCATGCTCAAAGCATTAAGCTAAGACAGAATATAAGGAAGAGAGGTCAAGAGAAAGGTTCTACCAACTTCTCAGTAATACAGTGTGTGGACTACCTCCAAATAATACCATCAAGAAATACCAGAATCGAAGCCAAGTGAATAGTTTCGGATTATGAATGTATTGAGGACACACAAAAAATATCTTCTATAAACATTATTTTAAATGTATTATATTTTATATAGTATTTCCTTGAAACTGTACTTTCTCCTCTTGAACTTTCAAGAGACTTTACTAAAAATATTCCTATGTTCATTTTAGGCAAAGATAAACTTACACTGAGGAATTTTTAAAGAAAGACTATTTTGGAAAAACAACAAAAGAAAAGCTGAGGCTTGCAGCTTTTCTACCCCCATTCAAAATCCTAAAAATGTACCCTGCATGGCATTTAGAAAATAGAAATGCTGTAACATAAATGGACATTTCTTATCAAAATGTTTTAAAGGAAGGTACAGAACTTCACCATTATTGTTTTTTACTGATTTGTAAAATTATTTTTCTGTTATAATGTTTTTGTGGTATAGAAAACATCACCCTAAAATATGAAAATAACACTTAACTTAAAATTTTCCTTATTTTAAAAATTAACAAAAAATTATGAAAGCCAATAACTATCCACTTTAAGTTTTATATTCATTTCTCAAGTGTGGTTCTTTTAGAAACTCTTAATTAGTGATGACCTCCAAATGGGTCATTTTGACTTAATTTATCTCAAATATTTTCTCTTATGATACTTGACTTGTTAATTTCCAATTTCACTGTGGGGGAAAAAAGGGTGATTTTTTTAACAACGGAGAACAAATAGAAAACATCTATGGGCCTATGTATTTCAGAGTGTCCCTAAACCATGTATCCTAGGACTGAGTCTAAACTCAAGATCACGTTATAACTATACCAATGTTTTTTGCTCCAAAACACATTAAATAAACATGCTATAAGAGGTGATAGTTTGACACTATGGTTTCAGGCAAAGATGCACTCTCCAATTTACCCAACACAACAGTTTCGAGTCAGAAAATATCAAGCGTATCAAGTGGAACAAATTCGAATTGTGAGCCATGTTTGGGTGAACCCGAAAGAGTTTCCTCGTATACATACACCAAGAGGAAGGGATGAAGAAGTGAAGTCGTCTATAGCTATCTAGTGTGTTTTGCACATGTGCTATTTCCACGAGCACACTTGCTTGCTTCATCCTGTAAGTGTTTTCTGAGCTCTACAGGTTTTTTTTGTGCAGTTTGAGTGCAATATAACCAACCCACCAGCCCCCAAATGCTTTGAAAATTACTGAAGAAAACGATGCAGAAAGAAAAATGTATCTTTCAAAGAATGATTCCCTTGCACACCTATGTCACTAAATACCACCCACAAGTAAGTCTTACCTTCCTCTTTTGACAAAGACTATAAACTTTCTTATGTCTTGTATATAAACTATATTTATTTATGTAAATAAATATATAGTAATAAACTATATATGTATTACTTTTATAAATGTGTTTTCATTGTTCACTTGATATATTTTTCTATCTTTAAAAATTGGGAGGATATTATGGTTTGAGATGGAATGCATCATAATTTTTTCCATTAAAACTGATGGAACATTTTTTTCCACTTAATGGCTTTTTACTTAACAGCAGGTTTTTCAGGAATGAATTAAAATTATTAAATAAGAGATTGGTATACAGATTCTTCCCTATGCAGAAATAGGCCAACAAATAGTCTTTCTTACTCACTTGCTGCCTTTGCTACTTCTTTGCCATGTGTCAGACAGAATCTTAATATGGCTATCAGGATTTCCTGCTCCTGGGGTGTCCATGGCCTGTGTAATCCCCAGTACTGTGAAGATGATGGGTTTTACTCCCATGATTAAGTTATGTCATGTGGCACAGTCGACCCTAAAATAAGGAGAAAAGTAGGCTGGGGCTAACCTAACCATGTAAACCTCTGGATGGTTATAGAAACAACAGTTGGAGAAATTCAAAGCATGAGAGGGATTCAATTTGAGGGAGGTTCTCAATGGCTGAGATGGAAGGACCACTCAGCAAGAACCTGAGGGCAGACTGTAGAAGTTGAGAACAGTCCCTGGCCAACAACTAGCAAGACAACAGGAACCTCAGTCCTACAACCACAAGGAAATGATTTCTGCCAACTACCCAAGGGAGCCTAGAAGTGGAACTTTCCCTGATTGAATCTCCAGATTAAGATTTTAGACTTATGGTACCTTTAGCAGAGAACCCAACCACATTATGCGAGACTTCTGACCCACAGAACTGTGAGCAAATGAATGAGTGTTGTTTTAAGCTGCTAAGTTTATGGTAATTTGTCACACAGCAATAGAAAACTAATATACCCCAGCGGGTGCAATGACTCACACCTGTAATCCTAGCACTCTGGGAGGCCGAGGCAGGAGGATTGCTTGAGCTCAGGAGTTTGAGACCAGCCTGAGCAAGACTGAGACCCCATCTCTACTAAAAATAGAAAAATTAGCCAGGTGTCGCAGCATGCGCCTGTAGTCCCAGCTACTCGGGAGGCTGAGGCAGGAGGATCACTTGAGCCCAGGAGTTTGAGGTTGCAGTGAGCTACAGTCACACCATTGCACTCTACCTGGGGCAACAGAGCAAGACTCTGTCTCAAAAAAACAAAACAAAACAAAACTAATATACCCTGTATTAGCTTGGATAATCCAAGTTATATTATAGTTAAAAAAATATTTTAAAAACCATAGAATCTCAGAATCATAAAACAACAAAGGTTTGTTTCCCACTCATACACCTATCTAGTGGGGGTCATTAAAAGGGCTCCACTTAACGTAGCCACTCAGGGACCTCCAAGGCTGGAGGCACCATTTTAGCACATGCTTCCATGATCGCTGGGGGAGAGCAGAGCTGGAAGTTTTCACACCAGCAATTGATTGCTGGAGCCTCGAAGGGACACATGTCCCTTCTGCTCACAGCCCATTGGCCAGAACTAGTCTCATGGCCCTCCCTGCCTGGTGAAAAGGAAGCTGAGAACTTCAATCCCCTTCTGTGCTTCGAAGGAGAAGGTAACAGGATAACAGTGAACGATAATAATCTCAACCATAGCTGTCTTCTTTCCTCCTTTATCTCCTTATTGCTAGGATTTGGCACATTCTACCAACACCATGCATGTGGGGCTAGATGGAAAAGCACTCACATTCAGACTAGTGGTGCACAGGATGAATGAAGCCCACGGGCATACTTGGTGAAGGCTACACACTGTTCTATAATTTTTTTTTTTTGAGACAGTGTCTTGCTCTGTTGCCCAAGCTAGAGTGCAGTGGTACCATCATAGCTCTCTACAACCTCCAACTCCCGGGCTCAAGTGATCCTCCTGCCTCAGCCTCCCGAGTAGCTGGGACTACAGGTGCTTGCCACCAAACCCACTTAACATTTTAATTTTTTGTAGAGACGGTGTCTCTCTATGTTGCCCAGACTGGTCTCGAACTCCTGGGCTCAAGCGATCCTCCCACTTTGACCTCCTAAAGTGCTGGGATTATGTTCTATAAATTTCTAAATTCATTGCCAATGTTTAAAATGTTAGAACTTTTCCCATAAAAACTTGAATCTAGGGCTTCTCTCAAAACATTTGGAAGATCTTGCAATGATCTGATTCAAAAAACACAAAGTGGAGCTGTATGAACCAATCTATAATGTCTTCTAAAGAGTATCATTATGTGAGACAAAAATGAAATAAAAAATTTTTATAGTATATTCCTACATATGAACACATTTTTAAAAATCTAGAATAATATATACCCTAAACTATAAATCATAGTTACCTATTGGGAATGGAGTAAGATAGGGAAATTTCACAGAGGCCCAGAAGTTAAATGAAGTATTTTATCTGGCCAGGAAAATTTACCAAGTTTGGGTGCCACCTTAATAGAGATGACAACAAGTTTAAGGCCTTAAATTAAGAAAACGTCTTTTTATTTTCTTAATCACAGCAGAATAAAATTCCAATGCACTAGAGCCCTCACATAACCATTTTTATGAATTCTACACATAAGAAAAGAACAGACAACAAAAGAACAACTTAGGGATTTTTTTAAAAAACTTCAGGGTATTTTACAAGCCAAAAGAAATCACGTTCACTTGTATTTCTACCTGTTTAGTACTATGTCCAAGTGGCGGTAGTCATGAGACTGATCTTGAGACACTGAAAGATCATGGATCATCAGAGATTTGACTTCGATTTTGATCTGTAGTGGACAACTATGCTTGTGTCCGCCCAGGCACACCCTCCCACCTTCTGGAATTACTGATCACCTGCCCCCTTTCCTAACACTTCAGTTTCCTTTTGGACATCTACCCCTCACCCGTTGTGTTCCAAATTGCTGATTAGTAAATCGAGGTGTTTGCCCCTATGGGAGGCAGAATTATTGTCCCCCCAAAGATGTCCACATCCTAATCCTCGAAGATGTTATGACCCATGGCAAAGGGGAATTAAGGTTGCTAATCATCTGACTTTAAAATCGGGTATATGGATGGGGTGGGGAGGGCAGTGTAAGCACAAGGGTCCTTCAGAAGGGGAGAGGCAGAAAATGAGCAGCAGAGGGAGACGTGATAAAATGGAAGAGAGAGAGAGATGCAGCATGCTGGCTTTGAAGGTGGGAGAAAGGGTGCAGGAGCCAAGGAAGGCAGGTAGTCTCTGGAAACTGGGAAAGGTGAGGAAATGCATTCTCCTCTAGAGCCTCCGGATGAGAACACAGCCCTGCCAACACTTTGATTGCAGCCCAGGGAGAACGTGTCAGACTTCTGACCTCCAGAACCACAAAGTAATAGATTTGTGTGGCTTTAAGCCAGTGTCTGTGGCAACTTGTTACAGCAGCAATAGGAAACTGATACACAAACACCCTCCCTGTGCAGGAGAAACAAGGTCGGTCCGTCTGGCAGGTTGTGCCTCTTTGTCACCCTCAAACAAAAGCTCAGCGCATCTCCGCTCTGCTAGTCTCCCAGTTTGACTGAACCTTTCCTTCCTGGCATGACTCTCAGGAATCCGTCTAATAAATGTAAGCATGTATTAAATCTGGTTGGGACTGGACTCCTGTCACTTGAAATTAAGAGTCTTGATCACAACAGCTAAATCAGGCAGAGGTTTTTCAATTGATATTTCATTTTCAAGGATTGAAACAGAAGGAATTGTGTTCATTAACTCTTAGCTAACCCATTGATGGCAGGAGGTAGAAGCTCCTATTGACAATGAAACTTGTTTTTATAATATTTCCTTGTTCCCAACTTTTCACTAAAAAAGAGAAAGAATAAGTACAGGAGAGTGTGGCAGATAAGCACCTGGGCTTTGGAGTCATGTGGATCAGTGTTCAAATCCCACCTCCTCTGCGTACAAGCTGTGTGACCGCGAACATGCGCTGCGTTGGGAATGAACCTCCTTTCACTTGGCCACCAGTTTTCTACGTGGTGTCTTGACCTCCATATTTCTGATTGCTGCCTCTTGTTTCTCAATTTGTTTCTGGAGTGTTTATCTATTGACCCCCCCCAAACCGTAAAAGTTTTAACATTTTCTGGCCTCACTTTCCTCATCTGTGCAGTATGGATGATGCCACATGGGTTGTGAAGAGTAAATGAAATAATACACATGAAAAAATTGTACAGGTCTTGGCACCTAGGGAGAGTACTCAATGAGTGATAATTAACAAAATAAAATCAAAGACAAATGGGACTCTTCGAGCTTTGGGTTCCTCATTAGTAAAGTGGGCTTGGTGTCTTTTCATACATGGTGTCAGGATTTTAAACGATGAAGTAGTTAAAGTGCCTGCCTGGCACACAAATTTTGGTTTCCTCATCCTTCCTGTTTGTGGAGAAAGACAAGTATGGCAGCTTCAACATAAACTGGCTCTTTCTTTTTGTCCCTTTGGCCCCAAAACATCCTCATTCTCTTCCTGAGAGTAGGGCAAGATGGGAGAGAGGGCTGTACAGGAATCATTTCTGAAGCTCTTTGCCAAACACGTGATCACACAGTCTTGGCTGACCCTGACTTCAGTTGAGGAACCCTGACTTCAGGCAATGAGTACCTCCTGATTTTCTAGAAAAGAAACTCCTCAGACCTGTTCTACTCCCACAGTCCCCAAAAAGTCAATCACTTGCAGGCACATCTGGATTAACTGCTCCTCCAAGACGGGGGCTTTAAATATCCCATTTTTCAATCACTGTGGGTTGTTTTTTTGGTTTTTTTTTTTTTTTGAAATTCATATAAGCATTGACTACGAAGTTGAGGACAAAATGATTTAAAAGAAAAAACAGAAGATTCCCCCTTGAGACATATTAAAAACCAACAGTTTTTCTGTGTTACTATCATCCTTGCTGGCACATAAGCTATGCGGGTACATAAGATGCATCTCGATCCTGTAATTACATCTTTGGGGGAATGTCTAAATATTTTTCACGGTACATGTATTGAAAGTGATTTTAAAATAGTTTTCATGGGGAGAACATATTACTTTTGGTTTATTTATGTATATTTTACTTTGTGTTAAAATCCAGTAGAAAATCCTCTGTGTCTCTGTCTCCAAATCAACCTGTCCCTTCTCTTACAAAGACACCGGTCAGTGGAGTAGGGCCAACCTCAGTCCAGTATGACCTCATCTTAATTCAGTGACATCTGCAAAGACCCTGTTTCCAAGTATGGTCACATTCACAGATACCAGGGGTTAGGGCTTGAACATACCATTTTGGGGGACAAACTTCAACCCACTATGATGACAGTGATGATGATGACAATGAGAAGAAGAGGAAGAATAAAAGAAAGAAGATGATGAAGATCAGACAAATGAATTTTGAACACTTAAGTGCCACGCAGTATGCTGCACAATTTCCCTGAATTATTCCATACAACACCCTTAGAAACGCTATGAGGAAGGCACCATAATCTTATTATCCTCACTTTTCAGCCAAAATAACTTGGCCTCTGAGTGGTTAAAACCATTATCCAAGGTCTCTCTACCGGTGCAATAAATCTAAGATCCCCTCCAGTTCTGTCAGGACCCCAGGCCTAAGCTCCTAACCACAATGCTGTCTCGCCTCTTACAATGCTACATGCTGTTCTTGGGGGGTCCAAAGCCCGATGAATAAATCTCCTTAGGTTTTTGCCTCTGGAAAAGGATAAACCAACTTTTGTCCAAAGTGGGCAGTGTACATGTGGATTTTACGTGGTATACGTGTGCAGGCCCCATAGGGGAGACAGCACTCCCTCCTTTTTAAAAGTTTTTATTTTGAAATAATGTGGACCTCTAGGAAGTTGCTGCAAAAATAGCACAGAAAGTCATGTTTGTATTGCAACAAGCTAAACGATGGCATCTTACGTGACTTTAGTGCCGTATCAAAACCAGGAAATAGACTTTGGTGCAATATTGTTAACTACACTACAGATCCTGTTCAGATTTCACCAGTTTTGACATGTATTTATGTGTCTAAGGGTGTGTGTGTGTGTAGTTCTATGTAATTTTATCCCATATCTAGCTCCGTGTAAACACCAAGGTAATCCTGATACGGAATGTCTCACCACAAAGGCCCTCTCTCATCAATATTCCATTTCAATTCTCTTCATTACTTTAAGGAGAAAGCCTCCGTTTGCATTTCCTGCACCCACTATTTGTTTGCCACCTGACACTTTCCATCTCCCTCTTTATCAAAGAGATCCCAAGTCTGAGCCTCAGTGTTCTTAGCAGATGGCATTCGCTACCTAACATATATTAACATTATTTTGTTTTCCCCTCTAATTTGACTCATGTCTGTTTGTGGCAGGAGATACTAGTTTACCAGAATCGTGAGCAGCGAGATCATTTTTTTCCTCTTGTCAGCAAAGGTATTTGAGTAACGAAAGTGAGTTACAGTGGAGAAAGCTGGAAAGTAAATAACACAGGCGAGAGGCAGACAGGGCAAAGAAATTACAGAAGATGGCATGCAAATGTTTGAAGTCTGCAGAACACTGGGTTAAGAAAGAATTTTGAAGCCAATTCAGATTCAGAGGTGTTTTTCGACATCCAACAGAAAGAAAAGCATGCAAGTCATCGTTCCTGGAAATGCATAGCACGCCCATTAAAACTAGGAATTAAAGGAGTGCGTTTTTACTCCTGTATTTCACGGCCTTTTTCGTTAAAGGAGATTTCAATTTGGCTGGTCACTCACAACAGTGACTCACCCAGCCAGTCTTTGTATTCTTCATGTTATTAAACATCGCCGCTGCAGGGGTGGTGGTGCACCAGGGCTAGGACAAGCCGGTAGCTCTATTCGGAAGGTCTGGCAGGCAGCTCCTGATCTGAAAGGAGGTGATGTCACCAAAGGGCAGGTCTGCAGTTTTCTCCAATGAGCTGGGAGGGAAAAGAACTCATCCAGTTGGTCCCTGGGAGAACCCAATGGGCACCGAAGCTCGCACTGCAGAGGTGATGCTGAAAGGCAGTAAACACAAAGGGCTAATAGAGATGGCTCAACTAAGTGTTCAACTCATTATATCAGCTTTCGGGGCTGTTATTGTTAGAGTAATTCAAGGGATATATTATGGCTCTTTCAGATAAATGGTTCAAACCCACACTAAGTGAGTCAGAAAAATCGATTAATTTGTAAAACCTTACTGCTCGAAATAACATCAGGTCCGTCCTCTTCTGGGCAACAAATTTTTCAAGGTGATTTGGCGTATGGGCCTTGAAGTTTCACTCTGTGTGTGAAATAATAGACTTGGCTTGTTTGCATCATTCACTCACTTCCTCATTTATTCGATAATGTTTATCGAGCCCCTATAATGACCAGAAATTGTACTAAGCACTAGAAATATAGAGACTGAACTGACACAAGTTCTTACCTTCCTGGAGCTCACTCGTGGAGGAGGTAGAAAATAAGCAGATAAACACATCATGTCATTCCACGTAGTGATGTGTGCTATGGACACAAGCAAACAAATATATAGCAGAAGAGTTGGGAAAAGAAGCGAGGGCTCCCTTTTCACTCAAAGGATAGTCTGCGTGATGAATCAGTAAGCATTTAGTGAACACCTACTGTGTGCTAGGCGTTCCGTTGATGAGGAGCAGGTGAAATAAAAAGATTTAGTAGGCAGCCACATTATGATCAAGACAAAAGTAGCAATAATAATTATTATAAAGAATCAGGTACAACATTCTCCCCCAATATCCCTCCAAGACAGGTATTGCTATTCCCCGGGACTAGGAAAATTTAAATGACTCTTCACAGCGCAAAGATTCTAGCTCAGGTCTGTGTGGTTCTAAAGTTGTTTCACTCAGGGCATGTTTCTTTGTCTGTACGGATAGAATTGGAGAAGAGACAGGTGAGTTCAATATCCTTGGTGGTACAGCTACCATACGTGCTGTGAAAAGATCATCAACTGCCAGCTATAAACTAGAACAAAAGTCATTCTAACCAGGTTTTATGATTCACCAACGAATCGGAAGGCATTTGAGGACCTTATAGATCGTGGGTTCATCATCCTGAGTATCAAATAATATTGATTATAAATACGTGGAAGTACTGACAAACCAAAAAGAGGTGGTTAATATGCTTCTGAATAATAGAAAATTTGACTCATAAAAATAGAAGAAAAAAGCCAAGCTCTTTGTGGATATCAAACCCAGGGCTCTATCTTGTATTCCAGATATGTCTATACAACTGCCTACTAACATCTCCACTTAGGTGTCTAGTAGGCATCTCAAACTCAGTGTGCCCCAAACTGAACTCCTGATCTTCCCCCAGAAAACTGCTTCTCCCACCCTTGTTCCCATCTTGTGTCCTAACAACTCCATCCCTCCAGTAGTAGCTCAGGACAGTCTCAGAACTATCCTCGCCTTTTTCTTGGCATCTAAGCTATCAGAAAATCATGCTGCCTTATTTGTAGAATAAGTAAATGACTGTTCCAAAGATGAGCAACTACCTCTATTTGTTAACCTAACTTGGGGTTCTGCATATGTTAAGTGAGAACACCCATGCTGACACCGGGTGAAGGGTGAGACAACAGGATTTTATTTTTCTAGTTATTCTGTGCTTTTGATCGCATGCATGGCAGGGACCCTGAATGACTTCACCACCACCAGCTCCAGGGGCTGGAAATAGAGGAACCATGATCAGTTAAAAATTCTCAACTTGTCTGGGGCCTTGTGCAACGTGGGCAGCAGCTGCTTTGTCCCACAGGCAAAGCCTCCAGCAGGGCAGGGCAGCTGCGCCCCTATCATTTCAGAAGAGCCCTGAATTGATTAAAACAATCTGAAAAGATGTTGCCCCTTGCATCTTTTTTTTAAATCCCCCCTCCGGAGAAGAGGACCAGACACTTCAGTGGTGAAAAGTCGGCTGTAACAAAGACCTGTCTACCATTGCGTGCTGAAGGGAAAGACAGAGCAGAGATGGGCGAACAACTGTCTCCTGAGCAGGTTAGAAGGAGGACTGAGATGCAAGGCACAAGGGGTGTCACAGTCAAAATTCCCAATTTTACCATTGGAGGGAGGTGGGGAAAAGTAGTACAGATGCAGGCAGGTGGTGGATGGGTTAGCAGGAAGGTGAGGGGAGAAGGTAAAGTAGACAAAACCATCATCTTGGAGAGGGAACAACTCACCAGGGAAGCCCAGTAGATGTGCCCTCCTGGGCTCAAGGCCAGTTCAGGTGTGTAGTTATAGGTGTAAAGCACCCATTGTAACAACTTTCTCTAAAAACAAAGAAATACGTCTTAAAAGGAAAGAAATGCATCAATGCTTAGAAAAGAAAACTGAAGAAAATAAAGCAAAATGGTAACTGCTAAAAAAAAATTAGTTTGTCCACCAGTATTAATTGAGCTTTCTCATGTCTGGCTTGGTTTTCTTGATTCCTTTAGGAGGAATATTTGATGCCTGGCAGCTCAGATCTGCTTACTCCTCATGTGTGAATCAACCATAGAGGCTCAGGATAGTACCTATAGGAAGCCTATAAAAGGGAATCACATCAAATGCATCAATAGCCTTAAAAATGCCCAAACCCTTTGATCCAGTAATAGCATTTTGGAGTGTCTATCTTAAAGAAATAATCCCTAATACCTCAAAAGCTTCAATCTGGTTAAATATAAAACCAGTGTGTAAATAATAGCAAAAAATTGGAAATGGTCCATATGTCAAATTATAGCAGAATATTAAGTAAATTAGGATGTATGCACAAGTGTACCTGTGATACACAGGGCTCAAAATAATGTTTATGTTGATATCTATTACAGCCTTGTTTTCAAACAGAGACAAATTGGGAATAACCTACATATTCATAAATAGTAGTATGGTTAAATAAGTTACAGTACATCCATACAATATAATAATAGACACCTGTTAAGAATAATAAGAGATATATATATATACACACACACACACACACACACAAACATGGAAGGTATCCATATAAATAAAATCCATTGAGGGTAGGCTTTTTTTCCTGTTTCATTTACTGATACAGCATCAACGTCTAGAAAAGTACCAAGACATGGTAGATGCTCAATGAACAACTTTTGAATAATAAATATATTTCTTAATAAAACAAAAAGGTTACAAAAGAATGTATCAACTATAGCAAATTTGTGTATGTGTGTCTGCATGTGTGTATGTCTGCATACTAATATACTACTCTATTAGCAAGGATGGGATAGGTTATGCTGCTCTAACAGACAACCTCTAAATAAAACAATATGTGTTATTTCTCACTTACTCTACACGTTCACCATAGTTGCCTAGCAGCTCTGCTCAGTGTCACTTTCTCTCTGGGACTTGGCTGATGAGTAGCTACTAATTTGAGCATTGCCAGTTGTCATGGCAAAGGGAACAAAAGCCAGAAAAAGTCTTACATCAGTATTTAAATAATGTACTCACAGCTCATTGGCCAGAACCAGTCACATGGTCCAACCCAAACATAAACTAGCCAGCAAGTGGAATCACGCTGTGTGCCTGGGACATGGGGAGCTCGGAATGTTTGGCAAATAACACTTAGGTCTACCACAAACACTATATAGGAAGATACATATAGAATTGTTAAAAATAGTTAAAACTGAAGAAAGAGAATTTGAGGAGGTAGTAGGGGTTAATCTTTAATTTTATATTTTGTACAAAAATATGTTTTATATTTTCTGTATTTTTCTATTTTGGGCATTTTACAACTAATTCATTCAATGATAAAATGTTTTAGAAGAGGTTATAAAGTTTTAAAAGTATACATTGATTTAATGAAATATTCTGCCCTAGAAATGTTTAAGAAGTATTTTGATAACATGGAGACATTTTTATGCTGTGGTGTTAAGTGGGAAGGTTAAGACACATAACTCAGGTAAGGTAAGTTGTAAAAAAAAGTTGAGACATAAAGGTATAACTTCTTTATATAATATCATTTCAATTGTCTAAAGAAATGCTTAGAGAAAGAACACTAGGAAGAAATATGCCAAAATGTTAGAGTACTTTATTTGAGTATATTTGGGTGGTGAGATGATGCCTGTTTCCTTCATCTCCTTCACCTTCTCTTCAATGTTTCTTCAGATTTAGCAAGTTTTCCACAATGATTAAGTGTTGCTACTATAAAAAGAAAAAATACAAACTAGAAGACAAAAAAGAAAACAAAGCTGATCTCCAGGGAAAAGAAGGCCTAATATACCAACTATAACTCTCAAAATACAAGTGGACAAATATGTCCATAACAGTAACATTTCAGGAAAAAGAATCAGTGATAATTGAACACTTCCTGTCTCAGAAACCTTTTGAGTTTTATAAAACCCCTGGAAATAGGAAATAGGGATAGGCTTATAGCACAAACACTTCCTCTCTAGAGTTGTTCTTTTCATATGAAATGGGGGAAAACTAGCTTTTATAAAGACTACTTTCATCTACTCTAAAGTAATACTTTTACAAAACCAAAATGCTATCATAGCCCAAAATGCTAATAATAGCATTTTGGGGGCACTAGCTCTGTGTGAAGAGCCCATTCAGCAGGATTTCTCAACCTTGGAACAATTGATATTTGGGACCAGATAACTCTTAGTTGTAGGGGCTGCCCATTATAGGATGTTTAGGAGCATCCCTGACCTCTACCTGCTAGATGCCAGTAGCACCACTGCCACCTCCCTTCAGTATGAGAGCCAAAATGTCCCCAAACATTACCAAATGTCTGCAGGATCACACTTGAGAACCACTTTTATACAATCTTTTAAAGAGTCCCTCATGGCAAGGGTGATATTATCATGCCCATTTTACAGAGAGGAAAACTGAGTCTCAGAGCGTTAAGTATCTTTCTGGTAGTCACAGAGCTACTAAGTGACAGAATCAGGACTCAAATCCAACTCTATGTAACTCCACGTGATAATTATGGTAATTACCAATGAGTAAACGTTTATCCATAATGTCAGGCATTGTGTTGAGCATTTTGCTTTATACCTCCATAGAATCCCCACATCAGCTGTAAGAAGTGGATACACTCATTATTCCTGTCTCTTTGCAGGAGCAAACTGAGGCTCAGCAGGGTTCTAAAACTTGGCTGAGGTCACACAGCTAAAAAGCTGCCAGTCTGAGTCGGAATAGAGCTGTGTTTGATTTCACAGTCCACGCTCTTGACCCACACAAATGCCTGCAAAGCCTCAGGTCTTATTACCCTGCACTCTTTGCCAAGGGAGGGTGGGAAAGAATAATAAAATATGCTTTATTCATACAATAAAGAGTGAGGTCTGCTGTAATTGAGTTTATTGCTCATTCGTTCATTCACTGCATATGCCCAAACCCTGGGGAGGCAGTATCACATAGTCTAAAGAGCATGCTCTCAAATCCTGCCCTACTAATTACCAGCTGTGTGGTCTTGGGCAAGTTACTGAAGTTCCCTGAGCCACAAGCTTCATTTTCCTTATCTGTAAAATTGAGATAATTACATATGTTTCAGGATTATTATGAAAGAATGCATGAAAACGCGTAGCATAAAATAAGCACATAGTAAGTGATTGATAAAAATTTTAAATAAATATTATTATTGTCATTGTTACTTCCCAGAAGAAATGGAGCTGGTTAAGTTCTGAATGTGTGCCGAGTTGAATAACTTGAAAACAGCCAGAGAAAAATTTTCATACAAAGGAAATACAATTGAAATGCCAAAGCAATGCCTAAGCACTTTACTGTTCCATATGTTAGCTTTTGGGGGGCAGAGGGGAAGCACCATTAATCCATGTTTGTCATTAAAATTTTTTTAAAAGATTTTGACTTCATCCTAGTAAATGCAATGAAATATACCTACAACACAAATTTCACTTTTAAGAAACTAAAATACATCTACAATTTTCTAGATTTCTTGTCATCATTGTTGCCTGTTTCTAGTTTGAAGATTTGGGGGCGGAAAAGAAAGCAACTTCTGTTGCTAGGAACATTTCAATAAATGAAGATATATCTCTGCCCACAGAGATGCCCCATGAACCAGTCCTCCTGCTCTCCTGCAAACCAAATTACATGCAGATGTATGGCTGAGTCTGAAGATGTTTGTTAAGGCTAGTCATTTCAATTCTGAATTTAGTTACAGATTCAAGACACAAAAACGGAGGGGAAAAAGGTTGGGTGAATAATATAAATTCTTTCTCCCAGGGAAGCATGCTTATTTCTTTGAATCTAATCATCTCCCCAATTTGTATTTATACTTACGTAAATTGGTCAGATGTTCTAAAAATCATATGGAAAGGCTTGGTTTAATAGCTGCGGGTCAGGATTGGAAGTCGTACGGTCATTAGTCTTACTTTCTAAAGTTACCTCTAAAGAAAATCTATAGAACTAGGAACTTCACTCACTGTAGATGGATCTTTCAGCACACTTGGGAGATTAAATTTAAAAGGATAATACATTCAGAAAAACACTGGAGTCCATATTAGAATAACCAGATTAATCTTTCTGAGGAGCAATCAGGCTAATTTGTCTAGGAGGCAGTAGAGTAAAATGGTTAACTGCGGGGGCTTCAGAGTTTGGCAGGACTAACTTCAAATCCTAGTTTTGCTCCTTAATTGCTGTGGCAGGTAGACTGTATATGGCTCCCAGTGATTCTACCTCCTGGTCTTTGTGCTCTTGTACAATCCCCTGAGTGCGGGTTGGCCAGGTGACTTGATTCTTTTCTTTTCTATTTTTATGGAAACAGGTCTTGCTATGTTGCCTGGTCTGGTCTCAAATTCCTAGCCTCAAGCAATCCTTCACTTCGGCCTCCCTAAGTGTTGGGATTACTGAGGTGAGCCATGATTGTGCCCAGCCTCTGGTAACTTGATCCTAACCAACAGAAGACAACAAAAATAATTGGATGCCACTTCTGTGATGAGGCTACATAAGATACAGGTTTTGTCTTGCTAGAAGATTCTCTCCCTTGCTGGCTTTGATGAAGCAAGCTTCCATGTTGTGAGCTGCAATGTTGGAAAGGGGGCCATGTGCCAAGGAACTGAGGGTGACCTCCAGCCAACAGCCAACAGGGAACTGAAGTCCTTAGGCCAAAAACCCTCAAGGAACTGAATCCCCGAAGCAGATCCTTCCCCAGCTGAGTCTTCAGATGGGACCCCAGCCCCGGCTGATGCCTTGATTACAGCCTCTTTGCGAACCCATGAAAAGAATACCTAGCTAAGCTGTGCCCAGACTCCTGACCCTCAGAAATTGTAAAATAATAAATATTTATTGTTTTAGGCTGATAAGTTTGTGATAATTTGTTAAGTAGCAATAGATAATTAATTCAGTAGCTATGCTGCCTCGGATGAACAGCTCCACCTCTGTGAGCCCAGGTTCCTTATCTGTAAAACGGGGATGCCAATACCTACCTCCCAAGGCGGCTGTAAGGATTCAGTAAGCTAGATGCTTGACATTGTAGCTAGCATCTTGTAAGCTTACTTTAAAATATACTTTTATTTTATTGATAACATTCTGTATTCACAATGCACACCCATCTCAGGAGGTAATTAATGTGATGTACAGGAGTTTTAAATATATAAAGCAATTTTTTTTAGAAATCACATTTCAGGAAATTCCGATACAATTGACATGAGAAGAGGCACAGTTGCAGTTTCTACCACCTGATTCTTGTGCAATGAGGGTTCAGGGAGGCAGCGTGTATCTAGATGCCAGGGGCAAGAAGACCCCAAAGGGAGGCAACAGGAAACGAAAGTTCCATGGAAAAATCTAACAGAAAGAGGAGTACAAACAGACTCAGTAAGAGTAAACCGGTTCACCTAAAACTTACAGTTCAGTTTGCCAAGTGTGAGGGAAATTGGGAAGTCCCATCCATACACTCTTGGAAACAGAGATCACTCGGGCAAAACCCATCAACATTTTACACGTACATACTGTTTAACCTAATGATCCCATTTCTAGGAACTTATCCTAAAGAAATTATCAGAAAAGTGCACCACGATGTTTGTTTATTGCAGTAGTGCTTATAGATAATAGGTTGAACTATATGAAACGGCTGATATTTGAACATTTTTGACCTATGAACACAGCAATTTCATGTAGTTCTGCTGAAAACAAACTTCAGGATCCAAGTGAAATTGTGGAACAGTGGAATATTTTATACGTGCACAAACATATATGCATACATACTCACATTTATATGGTATATCAACACACATATATGGAATCGACATATATACACACACATATGTAAGTACGTGTGGCATCAACAAGTTAGGTAAAGGAAGCAGCTTACAAAACAGCATTCTTTTGTGCTACCGACTACCAGATCTTATTCCTTCCATGTTTTTGTACTCATCTTCTCTTTAGTCTTCCCAGCCTCTGGTAACCATCGCTCATACTCTATATCTCTGCGAGTTCAGTCTTTTTATCTTTTCTTTTTTAGCTCCAACATATGAGTTGAGAAGATGCAAACTTTGTCTTTCTGTGGCTGGTTTATCTCACTTAACATAATGTCCTCCATTTCCATCTGTGTTGCTGCAAATGACAGGATTTCATTCTTTTTTACGGCTGAATAATGTTCCATTGTGTATATACCACATTTTCTTTATCTGTTCATCCATTGATGGATAATATATTGATTCCATATCTTGGCTATTGCAATTTATTGTATATCTTAAAATAACTAAAAAAGTGGAATTGGAATATTCCTAACACAAAGAAATGATAAATACTTGAGGTGGTGGATACTCCAATTACCCTCATTTGATCATCACACACTGTATGCCTGTATCAAAACATCACATGTACCTGATAAATATGTACAACTATCATGTATCCATAATAAATAAAAATTAAAAAATTTATTTTAAAATGGCATTCTTTTATTCCCCTAAGCACTGTCATGGAGCTCTATGGCCAGCAGCAAAGGCTCAGAAAGAAACCATACAAATGCGAGTTTTGTATGGATTTATCCCCTACTCCCTTATGGTTCCATGTAGAGGAACTTCCATTTCAGTAACATTCCTTACCCCTCTCCAACCTTTCACAACTCCTCAGGGGAGGAGGAGTGACTTCTCCCATCGGTCACTCGGCAAGAATGAATCGAGCACGCTGGCTTAGCCCCTTCTGTTTTCTCTCATTGGGTCAGCCTGGTGCCAGAGAAGGCCTGCTCTTACCTGCTTCCTGAAACCAGGTAAGTTTAGAGAGACAAGTTCTGTCCCCATTGGGAGGGGCTGCTGTTGTCCAGCTATGCAATGACTGGGTGAGTTTGTCTAATTCACAAGCAGAGAGCACTAGAAAGCTTGACTTGTTTACCTGCACCAGCTGTGCCCTCCAACTTGCTTTTATCAGTAATAAAAGACATATTGATCTCTTAATATAATATGTCTAATAAAATATCCTTACTTATCTAATAAAGGACATATATTGATTTCCACTTGCCTGATTCCTGTGCTTACCTCTCGATTGTTTGTGAACCAAAATAGGGAAGAGTCATGTTATTTCTTTGACCTCCGAAATTACACACACATATACACACACACCCACACTCTTCTATAAACATTAAAAAGTTGAGAGAGATATATATCCTAATATACACACACACACATATATATATATATATATCCCAAATTGTTTAATGTCTGGGAAAAATCAAAGTGTAAGAAACTTTCATTTTCTCTAAATTGCTTTAGCATTTTATAAAGACCATAGCTTCATCAGGTGATTGGGCTTCCCTGGAGACTTAAAGAAGTTCCTTGAATTTCACACATGCTACCGTTTGCATTTCCCCTAATGTCAGAACACCCAGTCGACAGACAAAACATGAACAGACCACCAGCAAAGAAGAGTCAGAAAAGGAGAAAACTATTGGAAAGAACTTTGATATATAATATTCCAAAAATATAAGCATCTAAGCACCAATGATAGAAAAAAATCAGATTTTTATTCAGCTGTCTCATCCTGATTTTGGTATTATTTCAATTATAAAGAAGGGGGCACTATGATTCAGTTCTTAAGCCTCTAAAAGTCCTGAGCCACTGTTAGCTTCATGTAATTTTTAACATGGATTTGATCCAGGACATATTGTTTACAAAGAACAGATTCTTCTAATAAAGCACTAAGGGACAAAAATAGGAAAACAAATCTCTTTGCTCTCTTGTTTTTGAATTTCTTTTGCACTAAGAGTCTATACCAAGAAATACAGGGCTAAATGGCATACTGTGTTGTGCTTGTGTTGTGCTTGTGGCTGTTTTGCATA
Organism: Daubentonia madagascariensis; assembly: GCA_023783475.1. Classification (NCBI taxonomy): domain Eukaryota; kingdom Metazoa; phylum Chordata; class Mammalia; order Primates; family Daubentoniidae; genus Daubentonia; species Daubentonia madagascariensis. The sequence goes on along the minus strand of JAKFHU010002332.1, from coordinate 7,919,329 downwards.
TGTTGATGGAGACTTAACAACCGGATTGTGGGTTGTTGCAGCCCAGCATTGGGCGCAGAGGCCAGCATTCCTCAAAAACACGGGCTGAGTAACTGATCTGTAGTCAGTTCTACTAAGGGTTCTGGCCAAGGCCTTGCATAAAACAACCCTCAGTTTTAGAAAGTTTTGTCATCTACCTGACAGATATTGGTGGGAAGGGAATTCATGGAATCAGGTAGGACTAGGTTCCACGATTCTTTCTTCCCCATCTAGGAGGCAGTTTGGTGCAGTAACACTTCCCTGAAGTGGGGTATTGTCTTAGTTGTCTATGGTTGCTGTAACAAATTACTACAAACATCATGGCCTAAAACAACACAAATTTATCATCTTATAGTTCTGGAGGTTAGAAGTGCAAAAAAGGGTCCTCTGAGCTAAAATGAAGGTGTTGGCAGAAACTGTGTTCCTTCTGGAGGTTCTAGGGGACAGTCTATTTTCTAGCCTTTTCCAGAGTCAAGGGGCCACCTGCGTTCCTTAGTTTGTCTCCCTTTCATCCGTGATCTCTCTCTGACCTCTTCTGTGGTCACGTCACCTTCTCTTTCCATACTTCCATCTTGCAAAGACCCTTGTGATTGCGTTGGGCCCACACCAATCATCTAGGATAATTTCCCTATCTCAAGATCCTTAATTCATGCATATCTACAAAGTCTCTTTTGCTATGTAAGGTAACACATTCACAGGTTCTGGGATTAAGACATGGATGTGTTTGAAGGGCCATTATTCAGTCTACCAAAGGTACACACCCTAATTTAGGTATACATACTCCAATGTCAAATAACATCAAACCCCATAGAATGTTATTCCTTCCCCATTCTCTTTCAAACATGCTGAGGACATCAAGGGCAGAGTCTCAATTGCTGCTAGCACACCTCAGGCACCTTCCTAACACTTGCTAATCTCCCCTCTTTACCCATGAGCCGGCCTCAGGTTCAGAGCTTTTAGCCAACAATGTGGCTACTTGGATTCCAGTAATGTTGTCACTATATTTGCTTTTATAGTTACCTTCTATTATAAGAGTTGTTAATGGTTTTCCATTTACAGTGGTGACTACAAAGTTCCTTTTAAACTTAAGTTTAAAAAGTGACTCAACTTAAAAAATTCTAAATAAGGAAATCATCCAGGGAGGATGCTGATATGAAAAAACTTGTGGAGGCTGTTCCCATTGACTAGGTTTGAGAAACACTAATGTAGCATAAAGAACTCTATGTGAGCCAGGCATGGAGGCTCATGCCTGTAATCCTAGCACTTTGGGAGGCCAAAGTGGGAGGATTGCTTGAGGCCAGGAGTTTGAGACCAGCCTGAGCAAAAGCAAGACCCCGTCTCTACAAAAAACAGAAAAATTAGCCAGGTGTGATGGTGCACGCCTGTAGTCCCAGCTCCTTGGGAGGCTGAGGCAGGAGGAGATGGCTTGAGCCAAGGAGTTTGAGGTTGCAGTGAGCTATGATGATGCCACTGCACTCCAGCCTGGGTGACAGAGCAAGACTCTGTCTCAAAAAAAAAGCCAAAACTCTATGCAGAGACACAGGGCTACGCATTGCCGCCTCTGGGTGGCCTTGTTTCCTACTCTTACAAAATGTGCACAATAAATGAAGATAACATATGTAACTCATGGGGCACATAGTAGACACCATTAAGTGATAACTGTTATTATAATTATTTCTATGAGTGTCAACAGATCAATCTCCTTAAATAACCCCCTGTAATTGCTATTAATTTTTCCTTTGTCAATCCCTAAGCATGACTTCTCACACAGGACATAGACTCAACAGAAAAGCTTCTCTTGGTAAACTGTAATTATCCTGAATTTCCCTAAGAAACTGATGAGGTTATTTAAAATTGACTCTATTTAAAACATGCCATAAACATCAGACCTGGAGTAACCCTTCTCCTGATCTGCTCTGTATCATAGGGGCATGATCCCTATGGGATGGGATTCCAGGTTCCCACATCTACTGGCTGAGTTCAGCCAATGGTGGCACCCATGGGAGACTGGGAAACAGAAAGGAGGTATTTCTCCCCCTTCTCCTCTGCCTTGAGCAGTGTCTCCAGCAGAGACTATGTCTTCTCTGTGGTGCTAGCTCCCAACTAGACAGGCCCACCATGAGACTCACTTCTACCAGGTGAACCCTGCCTCCAGGCTCTGGTAACACCAGCTCTTCCCTCTGGCCCCAGTCTATGGGTGGTAATGGTTTTCTGCTGTTGCCCATCTCTGGTTGTCTGTGATCCCTATTTGGCTTCTCAGCTCTTCCCTCCCCTCTGTAGTCAATACCCTGCATTAAATTCCCTCTGTTGAAAGTACTTGGAGAGCATCGTTTCCTGGTTAGACCCCGACTGACACGATGATGTTAGAAAGAAGAGAAAAACCAGTGGCACCAAACAAGTCACACATACACTCAGATGACACAAAGATCTTCTGAGATGGGATAATGTCATCAATTGTCAATCAAAAAGGGAAGAAAATGTTGGAGTCCTCAGAAATTTCAGCCAGAAAACCAAAGTTATGATCAAGAACTGGTGACTCGAAAAAACTTCCATTGGTTGTCTTTTTCAGCTCAGTTACCCTTCATATACAACACGCACTAATTTCTTCCTTGCTTTCTTTCATCCTTCAACCCTTTGACGGTTTATGTCCTGTCCCTGAGGACCCCTTGAAGGACCCCTTGCTTGAAAATGAGTGACTTGTTCGACTAGTTCTAGATTTCTAATAATTGACGGGAAAATCCTAATTCTATATGACTTTGGCAAGTAATTTAAACTTTCCGAGCCTCAGAATCATTTGTTTTTCCTCCACTTTTCTCAGGCTAGAAACCCAAGCCTTTGTTCCTATCTTAGAATCCTGTGTTCACTCTGTGGCCAGACCCTCCTCATGGCATCTCTCCCCTTCATTTTCTCTTCTCCATTCTGACTGCCAGGACCTTACACCTCATCATTTCAGGTTTCAGTTGCTCTCCTGATGTCCAGTTTCTTTCAACCAGAACCGTGGTTGGTCTGCCTGTCTTAAAACAACTCCTCCGCTGAGCATTCAAGGCTCTTCCCAAGCTGGCCCCGTTAACACTGTCACATCCCGTTCTCCCCAGAGATGTGCCCCTTCCCCTCCCTGCCTCCTCCTGTAGGCTGTTACCCACACCCAGCTCTAGGGAGTGCTCAAGACCCTCCTCCCTTTCCTCCAGCTGACTTTGTTGACCAAAGAGAAAATCAGGCCACCTTAAGGGCATGAAGCTTTGGCACAAAATCAGGAGTAAATTCTGATTCCTCCTCCTCTTGAAAGCATCCTGGCCAGTCTTATCTATTTTTAATACTGATAATAATAACAGGTACCATTTTTGAGAGCTAACCACAGGCAAGTCAAGGTGTTTTTCCTGCAGTCTCTTATTTAATTCTCCCCAAAACTCTATGAAGCCTCTATGGAAAGTAATATGGAGATACCAGAAAGAACTAAAAGTAGAACTACCATTTGATCCAGCAATCCCATTACTGGGTATTTACCCAAAGGAAAAAAAGACATTCAAGCAGCACAATTTGCAATTGCAAAGATGTGGAATCAGCCCAAGTGCCCATCAATACATGAGTGGATTAATAAAATGTGGTATATGTATACCATGGAGTACTACTCAGCCACAAAAAACAATGGTGAATTAACACCTCTTGTATTATCCTGGGTGGAGCTGGAGCCCATCCTCCTAAGTGAAGTATCACAAGAATGGAAAAACAAGCACCACATATACTCACCATAAAATTGGTACTAATTGATCAACACTTACGTGCACACACGAAAGTAACATTCATCAGGTGTCGGGCAGGTGGGCGGGGGAAGGGGGGATGGGTATATTCACACCCAATGAGTGTGGTGCTCACTGTCTGGGGGAGGGCACATTTGTAGCTCTGACTCAGGCGGTACAAAGACAATGTATGTAACCTAAACATTTGTACCCCTGTAATATTTTGAGATAAAAAAAATTTTTAAAAAAGCATTCTATTTTGAAGATGAAAACATTGTCAAAGACAAGAGGACTTGTCCAAGGTCACATGGCTAGTGGTGGGGCCTTGATGTTACCCAGGTCCGTGTGTCTTCAAGCTCAGTCCACACATGATCTTTCCCACAGCCCTGGTGTAAATTCTGGTGATGGGGCTCATGTCTAACTTGTTTGCATCCTTTGTACTGCTTCAGATTTCTCATCTGTCAAATGGCAATAATACAAACCTGTATTTGTCTCCTAGCGCTGCCGTAACAAAGTAGCACAAACTGGGTGACTTAAAACAGCAGAAATAGATTCTCTCTCAAATCTGGAGGCTGGAAGCCTGCAATCAAGGTGTTGGCAGTGCTATGCTTCCTCTGAAGGCTCTAGGGAAGAACTCTCCCTTGTCTCTTCCTCGCTTCTGGTGTTTGCCGGTAATCCTTGGCATTTCTCGGCTTCTAGATGCATCCAAGCCACACTCCCCAATTTCTGTGTATGTCTTCACATGGCCTCCTTCCCTGTGTGTCCTCTCCTCTTCTTATAAAGATACCAGTCATTGGATTTAGGGCCCACCCTAATCAGCATGACCTCATATTAACTTGATTACATCTGCAAAGACCCTATTTCCAAATAAGATCAAGTTCTGGGTGGACGTGAATTTTGCGGGGACACTGTTCAACCCAGGGCACAAAATTCCAAGATTGTGGTGAAACTTAAATGGACCCTGTATTCATAGGTACATATTCCAGTGCCCAGTGACTCAGCAAATGCTATTTCATTTGTCTCATCACACCTGCAGCAATGGGTTGTAATGTTTACTTGCCGTTCACCTGACTCAGGTGGTTGGCTTGTCTCTTAGAGTGTGGACAAGCAGTTCTCCACCCCAGCTTCGTATTAGAATCACTTGGGACATTTAAAGATCAATGCTGTGTCCTCACCCAAGACTTACCCAATCAGAAACTCCAGGGTGAAGTCTTGGGATGGATAGGCTGGAAAAGCTCCCCAGGTGATACTAATGCACAGCCAGGGCTGAGCACCACTAATCAAGACTAATGTGGGCAGAGTCCCAAGAGAAAAAAATCCAGAATTGTTCTGTTGGAGTGCCTCTGGGTACAGACCTTATTTCTCCAGAATATTAAGTGCTCAATAATAATAAAAAAAAAAAAACCTAGGCTAGTGCTTTGGGAAGATAAAAACCAGTAAGACTTGACAATTTCAGACTTGTGTGTAGTTGTTCCTTCCTGTGGGAAACAAAGTATTGTTATGATGTTGGCAAACATAGGATCTGCTTTCAATCAAACAGTGCCCAGCAGGGGGAAGATGGAAATATCAAATAGGAAGGACTAGGTGTGTTAACGGTGTTTTCTGACAAAACCAGTGGCCTTCAATTTTGCCCTGAGCCCCCAAGAGCAGCAAAGTCATCCTCAGAGGGCCAGGAAGCAACTGCAGTTATTATACTTTGCATGGACACTTGACAAATGAAACAACAATGCAAGAAGTAGGGGGTTGAAGCATGTAGAATCTGGTTATTCGTTGTGAACCGATCCAATACCAGGGCATATGGAGAAACTGCATGGAATTTGAAATCTGCCCTCCAGACTCTAAACATTAGTAAGTTTAATTGAGAAGCAAATTTAACTTTGATTAAGGGCTATTTATTAAGGGTTCTGTATTCATTAAGGGCTTCCTGTGTGTCAGATCCTGTTCTGGACACTTGGTGTATTCTAATGGCTATATAAGCCTCAGGGACCTCATATCTCTCTGCAAAGAGCTTAAATTGTACGCTCAATGTAAAATTGAGTTGAGAGGACTGGAGCTTTAAGGAGTATCCTTATTCTTGTTGAGAAAGAGGGGGAAAGGCCATTTCACAACACAAAGTGAATAACTTAACTGCAAAATATTTAAATGCTTCAGGAGGCTGAGCTCACCATCCAGATGAAGAAAATGAGGATGGGAAAGTCTGAGTAGGTCCCTACAGAAGGTAATTTACAAGGGTGTTAAGCAACATAGGGGAGATAGAAAGGCAAATAGATGGGTGAACAGAAGCTTAAGTTGGTAAATCAAATTCAAGTTTCTGGATGAAAAATAGTTGGAATAATTAGTATCATCTGCTTCAAAGGCCAAGAACTTTATTAGAGTATTTAAGGGTACTTTGTGCTGTTTGTTTTCCGCATGCCAATAATGTGCCATTGGACAGAACAGACATAACAGGTAAGGTTAGTTGGCCACAAGTTACTCGGCCACAAGTTACTCATTGATGCTCTGAATCAATGCTGTCCAATAGAAATTTCTGCAGTGTTGGGAATGTTCCATATGTACGCTGTCCAATATGATAGACACTAGCCTAGGGTTGCCAGAAAAATATGAATGCTCAATTAAATTTGTATTTCAGAAAAACAAAAATGATTTTTTAATATAAGTATGATGGAACATACTTTATCTGAAATTCAAATTCAATTGAGTATCCCATATTTTTTTTCCTCTAACTCTGGTAACCCTAGCCACATGTGACTATTGAGCACTTGAAATGTGCCCAGTGTGACTGAGTAACTGTCATCTTCATTTTATTTAATTTTGATTAATTTAAGTAGCCACATGTGGCCAGTGGCTACCAGATTAGACAGCTCAGTCTGAAGAAACAGGGTATGTGAAAAGACTTCTGCCCATGTGCAGTTTCATAAGGGATGGTTGTTGAATTCAAATTCTCCATTCCAGGTTCTGAATATCAGAAACCCCTGCACACCTCCGTGCTCAAACAGCCTCAGTGTGCTGCCCTGTTGGGAGGTCATCAGTGGCTTATCTGAAATAATAACAACCACAATAATAACAAGCTCAATAATTTATTGAGCAATTATTATGTGCTATAATATACACTTTATTCTGTGTCACTGAATCCTGCCAAGTTAAACATGATAATCCTCACTTTACAGGTGAGAAAAATGAAGCTCTGACACATAAGTGACTTGCTTAAGGTCACAAGGCTAGTAAGTGGAATAAATGGTGAGTCACATGATGTGACCTTAAATTCAGGCCATCTGACTCACCAGCCCAGCCTCTAAGTCAACTACTGGTTGATTTCTAAGACCATTTTCTGTTGCTTATAACAGAATACCTGAAACTGGGTAATTTATGAGAAAATAAATTTATTTCTTACAGTTATGGAGGCTGAGGTCGCCAAGGTTGACGGGCTGCACCTGGTGAGAGCTTTCTTGCTGGTGGGGACTCTGCAGTGTCCCAAGGTAGCACAGGGCATCATGTGATGAGGGGGGCTGAATATGCTAACAGGCTAGCTCAGGTCTCTCTTCATCTTCCTATATTGTACCCTTCCCGTGTTTAGATACGTTAGATACACAAACACCATTGTGCTACAGTTGCCTACAGTATTCAGTACAGTAACATGCTGTAAAGGTATGTAGCCTAGGAGCAATAGGCCATACCATACAGCCTAGGTGCATAGTAGGCTATACCATCTCGGTTTGTGAAAGTCCACAATGATGAAATTGCCTAATGATGCATTTCTCAGAATGTGTCCCCATCGTTAAGCAACACATGACTGTATATAGAAAGAGTTTTATTTTAAGGAATTGGCTCATACGATTATGGACACTGGCAAGTCCAAAGTCTGCAGGATGAGTCAGCAGGCTGGAGACCCAGGAAGAGCAGATGCTGCAGTTCAAATCCAAAGACCATCTGCTGAGTGAATTCTTTCTTGCTTGGGGAAGGTCACTCTTTTGTTCATTTGGGCCTTCAACTGCTTGGATGAGGCCCACCCACATTACAGAGGGTCATCCGCTTTATCCAAAGTCCACATATAAATGTAAATCTCATTCAAAAAATACCCTCATAGAAACATCCAGAATACAGGGCAAATACAGGAGCATCATGCCCCAGCCAAGTTGACACATAAAATTTGCCATCACACAGTCTAACCAGGAATGACTCTCCCTGTTAAAGCAAAGACCAAGCACTTGTCTCTAGGCGAGGCCTTAGGCTCTTCTGCCCAGGCTACTGGCTCAAATCCATAAACCAACCTGGCTCATAGTCCCAGCAACCTTTGTCATCTGGATTCACAAACCTGGGCAGATAAGAAACAAAGGAAGGAGGTAGACAGTGAGGGTTTGCTAGAGGCAGACGCTAGAAACAGCGAAGAGTGACTGCTTGCAGGCTGCAAGGAGGAGACAGAGAGCTATAAAAAGTAGACAGAAGAACTATAAAAGCTCAGCAGCCTAGGGCTTTTGAGTGTTAGGACAAATTGTTCTGCCTGCTTCAGGGAGTGAGGCTATAATACAGCCCAGTACAACAACTGATGTTCTTAATAATATACCTGGGTCTCTAAAGAACAGCACATTTGGATTAGGGCTTTTTACAAGTATAGCTGTTACAAGGGGTAGGATGGAAGAAAAAGGGCAGTTTTTAAAAAGAGAGGGGCATGGCAGTCACTGGCTGAATATGTCGCTCCCAGCCCCATGCTCACTTCTACGTGGGGAATATAATAGATTATCTATTGGCTCTTTTTAAAAATTGGTCATTCCCCCTTTCTCAGGGCATTGGTCTCCAGATCTTATTTTAAGAGAACTATGCTCCCCATTCTTAGGCACATAACTTGGGTGAAATTGATACCATCCCTTCTCCAGGAGTGGGCCTTACGGCTTAAGCCAATGTAAACACGCCATCTACCCTCTGACCTCAGTTCAGAGAGGAACATGAATCTAAACTGGCATTGTCATGACACAAGGGGATGTTTGCTGGGGCCTTCCGAGAAAAAAGACACTTCCTTCCTTCCCCACCCCTCTGGGATGGTGTCTCCTGAGGCTGTGGTCTAGAACGGATGTAGCCATTCCACTTACAAGTAAGGCAGAGTGGACAAATGGAGAGAAGTTGGATTCTTATAACATCATTCAGTCAGCTGGATCAAGCCTCACCTGCAGCTGATATAGGGTTGTAATTTATATATGCCAATGGATTCCTTTTTCTGATTAAGCCAATTTGAACTGATTTGGGGCTATTTACAATAAAATGATGCCTGACTGACATAAGAGGTGACACCTGAACAGAATCTTGAACGAGGGATAGAATTTTGACTAGAAACGAATGCACTGAAGGGTATTCCAACAATGATAACAACAGTACTAACAATATCAACCACAGCAAAACGTATCAAGTGCATTAGTATGTTCCAGAAGCTCTGTGTAGTGCTTGATTTAATCCTCAGGAAAACCATATGAGGCTGGCACTATGATTATCTCATTTCAGATGCAGGAGCTGAAGCTCAGAGAAATTAATTGACTTAAGGTCACACAGCTGGGAAGTGGGCTGAACAGGTCTGCCTGATGCCCAGGAATATGCTCTTCTCATGCTGCCTGTCTGTCTCGCCTAAGCCTTCAGGCAGACAAGTGAAAAGAAGGAGGGTGCGTGAGCTGGAAGAGCCTGGTCAGAAGAGAGTGGACCTGTGTAGTGGTCAGGGAAGAGATGAGGCAGGCATGAGGCTAAGAGGCTGCTGGCACTCAGTGGTGACAGGGTTTGGTTGCAGCCATTACTATTAACTAATGCACCGGTACAGTTTTGAAGTTGCTCAGGATCTGCCAATAGAGCAATCCCCAACTGCTGCCCAGGTTTAAGATGGGTTATCTTACCCAGATATTCATACTCCATTTGTTTATTCACGCATCAGCCATTTGAGTGTTTACACCTCAAGTATCCTGCTTGGTGAGCAAGACAGTCAAGGCAACTGCTCTTACAGACCTTATAGTCGAGCTGGGAAAGACAAAATTAATCAAATAATTATACCTGTAAACATGTAACTAGCAACTGTGCAAAGCACAATGACGGACGAGAACACAGTGCTATGATAAAGAACGAGGGAGACCTAGTTTAGGTTGGGAGAGTATGGGCAAGTGTGTAGGGTAAAGTCTCTCCATGACAGTGTCACGGGTCTTGATGTTCAAATGGGGTTTTGCTCAGCAGGGCAGAGGCATTCTAAGCAGAAAGATCAGCATAAGCAAAGGGAGAGATGGATTTGTACGTTTGATGAACTGAGAGGCCAGTTTGGCTGCAAAGTTAGTGGGTAAGAGGCAGGAGGGGGCTGGATCATGCAGGGCCTTGAGGCCCCCATTAAGACTTTTGTTTCCGTCATTCATTCCCTTCTTCACATTTCCTGAGACTCCACCTCTGGGCCAGGCCAAATTCAGGGAATAGGAATATAGTGGTTAATAACAATAGCAATGGCTAAAAAACTGTTTACCACTTGCTATTAGAACTATTATTCTAAGCACTTTGACACATGAACTTCTTTAATCCTATGACTTAGATGCTACTATTATTCCCATTTGACAGATAGGGAAACCGAGGCATGGAAAACTACATAATTTTCAAGACCATACAGCCAGTAAGTGGTAGAACCAGGATGAACCCAAGCAGTTTGACTCCAAAATCCATAGTCATTTATGTTCATAATCACTGTGATTCATGTCCGACTCCTGTCCAAGTTTGGAGAACAGTAGTCCTGGCCATATTAGCCACTCAAACAGTGTTTCAGATGTAGGCAGCTAGTTTAGAAAAGAACTTCCCAAACTTGGCAGATCATATCATAAGAGCTCCCCCGGAGTGCTTGTTAAAAATATCATTTTTAAAAGAGATTTTCTTCAATAGGTCCAACCTGGAATTTGTATTTTTAACAAGTTTGACAAACGCTGGCTTAGTAGTTCAGTGCAATGGCTCTTGAGCTGGACAGATCCTAGTTTGGGTTGCTTTAATGTATTTCTAGATGTTGTTATTGAACCAAACTGGGAACCACTTGACTGTCCCAGTCGAGCCAAACCCTGAATCTGAGAGTTGCGGCAGGAGAAAGAGGCATTTTTATTGCAAGTTGCCATGCAAGGAGAAGGAGCAGCTAATGCTTAAAACTCTAACTCCCTGATGGCTTAGGAGCCCAGCTTTTTAAAGGCAGGGGTATATTTCAGGAAGTCCTGCCCCCAAAAGGCAAGATTTTTAAAGTGGGGTGGGGGATGGAATAGGTGGATCCACAGATTCTTGAATTAGTGGAAAGGAGGAAATTTAGAGCAAAGAATGGTGGTCAAAGTTCAATTCCTCAGTTTCCCCTTATCTACATTTTCTATCCGGTAGGGGTTTCTAAAAACCAACTCAAGAACATATGTTAAGATGCCACCTTTTAGTTTCCATAGGGAAGCAAAACACCTTCTGACTCTGGCTCGCCAGGAGGCCCATCATTCTCAACAGGTTGCCCATTCACTTTTCAAGGCTAGCCAGGTGCTCGGAACTTCCCCTGAAGGAACTTGAGATTTTCCTTTATTTCGATGCTGGGGGGCCCTGCAGGCCCCTCGGAGGGGTCCCTCCTCCATCTCCATGTGTGTCACCTTTGCGCAAGTCGCTTCACCTCTCTGAGCGTCAGTTTCCCCACCTGACGAATGTTGCTAATGACAGCACCACCTCCTAGGGCTGTGGTGCGGACTAAGTGAGCTGCAGGCAGAGTGCTTGGCGCGGTGCCCAGTGTGCAGCAAGTGAAGATAACAATGGAATGATGGTGATGACTGGGAAGTTCAAGCTACCCTAAGGTTAAGTGTCACAGATCAGAGCAGACGGCCGGGAGGACTGTTCTGAGACAGGGCCTGGCCCTTTTGACCTGATACTAGAGTTGTCAGATAAAAATCAACACGCCCAGTTAAACTGGAATTTCAGATAATGAAAAAAAATTTTAGCATAAGTATCTCCCAAATATTGCACGGGATATACTTATACTAAATCAGTCCTTCGGTTTTTTTTTTTTTTTTATCTGAAATTCCAATTTAACTGGGGGTCCTGTATTTCTCCACGTTAACTCTGACAACCTTTCCCTGGGGGAATGGACTGACCCCAAAGCCTGAGCTACTCTGCCCACGTGGGCCCCAGACACAAGGTCTCCCCTCGCCAGGCACCCAGGTCGATCCCAGAGGGGCCAGCCGCTCGCACCTCCTCCCCGCCCAAGGCAGCACTAGCTGCGCCCCGAGCGGCCGAGCCCCGCCCCGCCCCGCCCCGTCCGGCCCGAGCAGAGGGCGCCGCCCGGAGCGGGGCAGGCCTAGCGGTTGGGCGTTGTGCGGTCGCGCTGCTCCCGCCCACGCAGTGCGCTCCGGCAAGGCCAGAAACTCGCTCGCCATGTCAGTTGCGGAGGCGGGGGGTGTCTTCCGCAGAGCCCGGGGCAGGACCCTGGACGCGTTTCCCGCAGGTACTGCAGGAGCTTCGCCCGGGGAGGGGAGTCCGGGGCTGCGGAACCTTCCGCCGGGGGAACCTTCGGTGCAGGTGCGCGCGCCTCCAGCCGGGCTTCAGCCGAGGCTGCACCGGGGAACGGGGACCGCGGCAGCTGCATCACCGCCCGCACTGCGGGCTCCCGGGGGCGCTGCTGAGCGCGAGCGCGGGGTCCGGCCCAGGAGCCTCGCTGGCCTTGACCCAGCTTCCCGAGCAGGGCAGTAGAGCGTAACGGTGGCGTGGGCTCTGCAGTTAGCCCTGGTGTCCAAGCCCCTGCCTTGGCTGCATCCCTCAGCAAGGCCTGGCCTCAGCTTCCTCATCTGTAAAACGGGAATACTAGTGAGGTTATGGGTGGCACTGGATGAGCGCTCGGGGCGTGCTAGAGGCTGTTATTTTTATCAAGGTTGTTCACCGTAATGTATTTTGTACTCCATAGTTACAGTTATTTACTATGATATCACCGAAGTCATTCACCGAAGTGTTGACAGTGCCCAGCAGAACGGTAGAGACGGAGGGCAGTCTAGAGTCGTGGTGGAATTAAGTGCTTGGATTTTGGATTTAGATAAAATTCCTCGCTGTAAAAATGGGTTTGATAATACCTGCCTCCTAGGGTTGTTGGAAGCGTTAACAGATCAAAAGTATTTGTGTAACCTAGTGTCAGACGCCTGTCTAGATGCTAAGCGGATGTTAGTCCTGGAGCTGTAAGTCAAGAGGGAGGTTTGTTTCTGGTTCCTTGGTTCCCTTCTGTAGCTCTTTGCTGTCTGGAGTCAAATTGCCTTTCAGGCACTCACCAGCTTTATAACCCCAGGGAAGTCATCCCAAATGTCCTGTGCAATCTGGCTTGTGTCCACATTTCCTACTTCAGACTTGGCACTCTCTCTCGCTTGCTCAATTCTCCTGCCACGCTGGTTTTTTGGAACTGCGTTAAAAAGAGCCACAGCCTTTTTTTTTATGAGGGCCTTGGCACCTGCCCTTGTCTGCTCCCATAGTAGGGCTGGTGAGCCTGGCTCCTTCTCAACCTAAACACCTCATTTTAAAGTTCATTCACTTTCTCAGAGAGACTTTCCCTGGCTGCCCTGTCTAAAGTAGGTTTCTCCTGTAGTCCTATGCTAGAACCGTATTTGTTTCCTTCTTTGCAGCTCTTCGTGGGGTTTGCAAGGTTCTGGAAGAGCATGTGGGGCCAGAAATACAGCTGTGGTGAATTTGAGAAAACACAGTCTATCATGGTGCCAGTCTCTACCTATAGTCGGCCTCCTGTATTTGCTGGTTCCGCACCCGCAGAGCCCAGCAGCTGCGGATTGAAAATATTTGGGTGAAAAAAAAATAAAAAATAGCATTACAGCACTAAAAAATTAATGTAAATTTAAAAAATATAGTCTAACTACTATTTACATAGCATTTACACTGTAGTAGGTATTATAAGTAACTCTAGAGATGATTTAAAGTATATGGGAGGATGTGCATAGGTTATATGCAAATACTATGCCATTTTGTATAAGGGACTTGAGCATCCACAGATTTTGGTGTCCCTGGGGATTCTGAAAGCAATCCCCCGTAGATACTGAGGGATGACTGTATTTAAGGCACCTTGCCTTTTTCGCCCAACATGAAGTTTTTGAGGTTTATTCGTATTGATATAAATAGCTCTACTTCACTCATCTTCCTGCTGGGCAGTATTCCATTGTATGAGTATATACTTTATATTCTGTTGATGGATATGCTGAGTATCTTCCCTTTCCTCTCCAAATCTCTCTTTCTCCCCCACCATGCCTCAAGGGGTTGACCTCTATGGGCTACATCAGTGGTCTCCTTGCTTTCTGGTTTCCCCTTGAGTTCAGCCAGTTAGGAGCCCTGACCTGAGAGATTAGAGGCTGGGGGAAGCAAAAGTCAGCACATTTATGCCTGTACTTTATGTCCTCTGGGGTTGCCTTGGGCTGGCTGTATTCCTCCCTTCAAGATCACTCCTTCTCTGAAGACAGGCTTTTACTCAGACACTCTTTCCAGATTTGGGTAACCACTTCCTCCTTTCCTCCCTTGAGATGTGGGAGTGGCAACAGCTCTGCTTTTCTATCTTTGGGATAAATAAACTCTCCCTTGTATTTTCCCTACGCCTAACCCATTCCAAGTACTCCCTTTTAAAACCCTCCTTTAATTATCCTAATTTGAGTATGCCAGCCATTTCCTGCTAGGATTCTGACTGATACAATGGCCATTTAAGTTGTTTCTGTTTTTCATTGTTGCTAACAGGGCTGTTGTGAACATTCTGTACAAGTCTCTTTGTGGAGGCATGGGAGAGTTTGTCCAGGGCATATACCCAGGAGTTAAGTTCTGGGTTGTAGGGTATAATCATCCCCAGCTTTACTAGATATGGTCAAATTGCCTTCCAAAGTGGTTGCGCTGATTTATATTCCCACCAGCAACGTATGAGATTTCCCTGTTACTCTGCTGTATCCTTTTTTTTTTCAGTTTGAGAAATATTTATTATTTCCAATTGCATTCTCCAGTATCTTGGGGGAGGGGGTGTCGAGTTATAGGCCCTTAGAGCCTCATAATCTAGGCACAGAGCTTTGGCACAGAAAATAATTCTTGGCAACTGGTGGTCTCTGAGGGCCACTGCAGTGGCACCTTGAACAGGTGCCCTAAGGTACCTGATGCCAGTTTGGTCCTGGGTGACAGTAGGGCAATTAACTGAAATCAGGGAGTGAGGAGTAGGGTCAGGTTTGAGGAGATGGATTTGAGGTACCACCAGGAATTCTGAGGCAACTTGTGAGTTCAGGGCATGGCTGGGGAGGTAAGTGTGGGTGCCATTGCAGAGGGGAAGTAGATGGTGTTGCTGTAGGAGTCAATGGCATTGCTAAGGGGCAAAGCGTGGCATGGTGTGTCGTGTGTGTGTGTAAGCTTAGAACACGCAGGTGTTAGGGGGTGAGAACAGGACACACGGAGAGCTCTGTGCAGGACCAACCAGAAATTCTGGTAGCTAAAACCAAGGGGTGGCCTTGACACCAAAGCCAGGAAGGAGGACTCAGCGTGGTGCATAGGGTCAGATGTCACGGAAGTTTAGGGGAATGGAAGCTGAGCAGAGGATGGTGGGTTTGATTGTCTGGGGGACCTTCAGGAGGACAGTTTCGGTAGAGTTGTTGGGAAAAGCCTGGGGCACAGTGTTTGAGGAGTGGTTGGGGGCGAGGATGTGAAATCAACAAGGGTAGGCTTCTGTTGGGAGCTGTTTGGTGATGCAAGGTAGACATGGGATAGTAGCAGCTATGGGAGGAAGGATGCTGAAGGAAGTCTTTTTTGGAAAAGGAGAGCCCAAGCTGAAGGGTTTGAAATAGTAATAAGGATGGTAAGAATAGCTGGAGCATCTGGCCTGTAGCACGTGTTGATGGTGTGCCAGGCACTGTGGTCCGTGGTTTATACGGGTTGTCTCAGGTCATCTTCACAGTAGTCCTGTTGAGGTAGGTTCTTTTTACAGTGTAAGAAAATCAAGCTTGGAAGGGTTAAGCAGTTTGCCCAGGGGCATGTGATTGGTCTGACATGGCTCTGGGGGGAGAATGCACAAGGTAGGATAATTGTTGGAGAAGGAAACCCCAGGAGAATGGGAAATGATGGGATCGAGGGCTCAGGAGAGCTGTTGGCCCTGGGAGGAAATGTACTCTCTGACCATCTGTCCACCTGTCCCTCCATCTAACTGTCCATCCATTTACCAGGCCATCTGTCCATCTATCTACCTCACCCACCTACTCGTCCACTTGCTGAGCACTTGCTTTGTCCCAGACATCATGCTAGATGCTGGATGAGTGAAAACCAGATGTGATCCTGCACCTCTGGCACGTAGCTACCTGGAGAGCCGGACATTGACCCTGTAGTCCCATAAACCAGTGTAAATCGTAGCTGTGGCAAATGTCAGGGAAGCAAGGCGTTGGGTGCCATAAGAGCCTCTCACTGGAGCAATGGACCAGTAAGGACATTCAGGGAGGGATTCCCTGAGGAAGTGGTGCTTCCTCTGATCGCTAAAGGATGGGTAAGAGTTAATTGGGCCATGAAGGGGGGGAAGACCATTGTGGAGCATGGGCAGAGCAAGTGTGAAAGTCCTGTGGCATGGCAGGCCTGGAAAGGGAAGGATGAGGGTGCAGAGCCTGGAGGCTCAGAGCATGGTGTGGGATGAGGCGGGAGGGGTGGGTGGGAACTCATATCCTAATAGCATCAAAGGGTTTCAGGCTAGATGTGTGAGGAAACAGGGACACAGATCAGATTTCCATTTTGAAAAGAACAGTCTGGCTACAGCAGTGGCAACAAAAGGATTTCTACTTTAGAGCAGCCTGGGGTGCGGTCTGATTGGAAACTGGAGCTCAAGGACTTGTCCTGAAGCTGCATTTCTGTGGCACCCCCATTGTTTACTTTGAATGTGTTTATCTGCTGTAGCTGAAGGTGCCTGTTTGTGGGGAGGGAGTGGCTTCCCGTGGAGGTTATGGGAGCTCTGAGAGCACTGAGGTGTCAAAGCTTCCTAGGCCATTGGAGCTGCCACGGGGCCACCAGTGAGACCAGAGAACCGGAGAGCATGTGCCCTGGACAGGAATGGGGTTAATGGAGAGATACTGGGATGATCGACGGATGGGACACCTGCCCTGCTGAGATAGGAAGAGAGAGTGACCCTGGACTTTGCTCAGTGCTCACTAAATCTAGAACGGAGGCTGCACTGGATCTCCTGTGCGGGCCAGGCAGTCCCAGGAGGCATGCCCGGGATGGGTCATTCAGCACAGGGCCTTTAGAGGCCCACCCTGGGTGCTGGGCTGAGAACCTGTCTTACGGGTTCACTGCACTGTGTGCTGAATCCCCGTCGGCTCTTGCTTCCACCATGCTCATTGACTTTCTGCCGCATCCTAACTCTCTGTTAGCGTCACTGGCCACTTGGACAGGTGCCCTAACATACCTGATGCCAGTCAAGGCACTGTGGGAAGGAACAGCTTCAAGCCAATAGAGTTGCCCCAAGGGCGGACTCAGAAAGTGAGGGAACTGGCTTTTCCCCTTCTCTTGCCAAAACACACAGTGCCTGTCAAAGGGGTTGGTTTAAGTAAAGCAACTATGCCTAAAATCCTCTTCCAGAATTAGCTGGTTAAACAGTTTGTTTCTCAAGTGAAGCCTGTCAGTTACAGGAACGAGCACTTTACTTTAAGAGGGTTACCTCACCAGTGATTGACATGAGTAACAATGTTCCCATCAACGTGTTCCAGTAGCATTAGGTGTGCAGCTTGGTTTCAGTCCTCTGTTCCCTGTTAACATAATCTGCTAGGTTTTGTTGACAGATGTTTGTAAAAAAAATAAATTGTACACGTCTCACCTGAGGAGACTCACATTCCTAAGGCATGTTCAGATAGTCATTCTAATTAGGCAAATTGACGATTATATTTCCTTGACACATATCCTAATTAGGACTACTTTCTCCTAGTAAATAACTGTCTTTGGAGAAGTTGACATTTGTTTTGAAGAAACTCTGAAAGGGAGACATAACCAAGATAAAATGTGTTTTTAAAATGACTTATATTTAATTATTTTTAGGTCCTCATCTGTTTTTCCAGTTCACTTTGCCACTAGAATATTCCCCCTCAGAGAACAGGGCTCTTAGGTGGTATTCTTAAAAAAATTATTTCCTGGACATTTTAAACCTGTTCAGCTATTTCCTAGGGGCTGACTATATTCCCTAATCCTGAGTATTTCTTGGTCATCTCTAGAAACCTCATGTGGCAGAGAATAAATGGAGTCTCAGTGAAGAATAACTCTTTCCATCTCTTGTGGGTCTCACCTAAGAACTTTTCTAGATATACTATACCTGGAAATCCTTATTCAAGTTTGAACAGTGTTGAAAATAATGTGGTTTTTAAAATCTTAGCAGGATGATGATGAAGGTGAAATGAATGTTTTTAATTGCGATATACATTTAGGCCAAACTAGTTATCTCTCATTTGAGAAGAATTCCTATGACTAAATAGGACTTTGGATTATTTATCATCTCCTCATTGTAATCATCAGTCAGAGGTGTAGTGACCAGCACTCATTATTATGTAAAAAGTTCACACTATAACGTTTCCAAAGGACAAGTTTCCTTTTATCTTTGGCTTTTTTGTTTGCTTTTTTATTTTTTAATAACTTGATTGAGGTTGAATTTATGTGCCATAACATTCATTGATTTTTGTGTCCAATTCAAGGGTTTTTAGTTAATTTACAGAGTGGTGCAGTAACAATCTAACTTTAGAACATTTTCCCCTCCCCCAAAAAGAAGCATTGTATACCCTCATGCAGTCTTCATGTTCTGCCTTCCAGCACACGCAACTACTAATTTACCTCAATAGATTTGCCTTTTCTGGATGTTTCATGTGAATGGAATCCTATAATATGTAGTCTTTTGTAACTGGCTTCTTTTCCTTAGCATGTGTTTTCTGAGGCTCAGCTCGTCCATTTTGTAGCACGAATCAGTACTTTGTTCCTTTTTTCTAAATGGTATTCCATTGTATAGATAACCTCATTTTGTTTATTCATCCACCCATTGATGAACATTTGGGCATTTTTTTGGCATTGATGGACATTCACCCATTTGGGCACTTTTTGTCTGTTACAAATAAAGCTGCTGTGTACAGCCACAAGCAAATCTTTGTATGGACATGTTTTCATTTCTTTTGGGTAGATACCTAGGATTGGAATTGCTTGATCATATAGTAACTGTTTAACATTTTGAGGAACTACCAAACTATTTTCCAGAGCAGCTGCACCATTTTGCATTCCCACCAGCGATGTGTATGGATTCTAGTTGTCCATATCCTTGCCAACATTTGTTATTGTGGGTCTTTATTATTATAGCCATCCAAATAGATGTGAAGTAGTATCTCATTGTGGTTTTGATTTGCATTTTCCTAATGGTTAATGATGTCGAGCATCCTGTGTGCTTATTGGCCATTTGTGTATCTTTGAAGAAATGTCTATTCAGATTCCTCGACTATTTTTAAATTGAATTATTTGCCTTTTTATTATTGAGCTATTAGAGTTCTTTATATATTTTGGATGCAAGTCCCTTATCATATACAGGCATACCTCAGACATACTGTGGGTTCAGCTCTAGACCACTGTAATAAAGTGACTATCACAGTAAAGTCATAGGAATTTTTTGTTATGTTTACACTATACTGTTGTCTATTAAGTGTGCAGTAGCATTATGTCTAAAAAACAATGTACATACATACTTCATTGCTGAAAAATACTAGTGGTCATCTGAGCCTTCAGCAAATCATAATCTTTTTGCTGGTGGTGGGACTTGCCTCCATGCTGATGGCTGCTTACTGATCAGGGTGGTGGTTGCTGAAGGTTGGGATGGCTGTGGCAATTTCTTAAAATAAAACAACCATGAAGTTTGTTGAATTGATTGTCTCTTCCTGTCATGAAAGATCTCTCTGTAGGATGTGATGCTGTTTGATAGCATTTCACCCACAGAACTTCTTTCAGAATTGGAGTCAGTTCTTTCCAATCCTGACATTGCTTTATCAACTAAGTCCATGGAATATTCTAAATCCTTTCTTGTCCTTTCAGCAGTGTTCACAGTATCCTCACCAGGAGTAGATTCCATCTCAAGGAACCACTTTCTTTGCTCATCCGTAAGAAGCAACTCCTTGTCTGTTCAAGTTTGATCATGAGATTGCAGCAATTCAGTCACATCTTCAGGCTACACTTCTAATTCTAGTTCTCTTGCTGCTTCCACCACATCTGTAGTTCCTTCCTCCACTAAAGTCATGAAACCCTCAAGGTCATCTGTTAATGGGAAAAAACCCAAACTCTCTAAAATAATTTAAAGAGGTTTATTCCGAGCCAATGTGTGTGACCACAGCCAGGGAGCCACACCAAAGAAGCCTTGAGTAAGTAGTCCTGAGGCAGTTGAGCTACAGTTAGATTTTATACATTTTGGGGAGACAGGAATCACAGGTAAAATCATAAATCAATACATGGAAGGTATACATTGGTTTGGCCAGAAAAGGCAGGATATCTCTAAGTGGGGGCTTACAGGTTATAGGTGGGTTTAAAGATTATTTGATTTGTAATTGGTTAAAGAAATAAAGCTTTGTCTAAAGGCTTGGAATGTTTTAAGATAAGGAAGTATGTTAATCAGAGACAAGCCACAATATATGTCTTAAGTGATCTGTTAAGCAAATTGATAATCTGCAGGTGTGATTAACCTTTGCCTTGCATGGCCATAGGTCCTGTTAATAATTTAGTATCTTATTGTCATAAAGTCTATTTTGTCAGTCTTATCTCTGTTTTAACATTAAGGATGGTCAATTGTTATCTAACTATAAAAGGGAGGGGATATAACAGGGCATATCTGACCTTCCTTCCCTTTATGGCCAGGAACTCAGTTTTAAGTTTTTCTGGGGTCCCCTTGGCCAAGAGGGGGGTCTATTCCCATTGGTGGGGGGAGGAGGCTTAGGATTTTATTTTTAGTTTATACATCCATGAGGGTTGGAATCAACTTCTTCCAGACTCCTGTTAATGTTGATATTTTGACCTCTTTCCATGAATCATGAATGTTCTTAATGGCATCTAGAATGGTGAGTCCTTCCCAGGAGGTTTTCAATTTACTTTGCCCAGATCCATCAGAAGAATCACCATTTGTGGCAGCTATAGCCTCATGAAATGTATTTCTTAAACAATTGGACTTAGAGGTCAAAATGACTTGTTGATCCATGGGCTATGGAATGGATGTTGTGATGGCAACATGAAAACAACATTCGTCTTGTGCATCTCCCTCAGAGTTCTGGGTGATCAGGTGCATTGTCAATGACAGTAATATTTTGAAAGGAATTTTTTTTTCTGAGCAGTAGGTCTCAACAGTGGGCTTAAAATATTCAGTAAACCATGCTGTAAACAGATGTACTGTTACCTGGGCTTTGTCTATTTATAGAGCATAAGCAGAGTAGACTTAGCATAATTCTGAAGGGGCCTAGGATTTTTGGAATGGTACACGAGCATTGGCTTCCACTTAAGGTTATGATCTGTATTAGCCCCCAAAAAGAGAGTCAGCTGGTCCTTTGGAGCTTTGAAACCAGGCATTGACTTCTCCTCTCTAGCTGTGAAAGTCCTAGACGGCATGTTCTAATAGATGGCTGTTTTGTGTACATTGAAAATCTGTTCTTTGGTGTAGCCACACCTTCATCAGTAATCTTAGCTAGATCTTCTGGATAACTTGCTGCTGCTTCTACATCAGCATTTGCTGCTTCACCTTGCACTTCTATGTTATGGAGGTGGCTGCTTTCCTTAAACCTCATGAACCAACCTCTGCTAGCTTCAGACTTTCTTAATGCGGATTCCTCACCTCTCTCAGGCTTCAGAGAATTAAATAGAGTTAGGGCCTTGCTCTGGATTAGGTTTTAGCTTAAGGGAATGTTGTGGCTGGTTTTAATCTATGCAGACCACTCAAACTTTCTCCATATCAGCAATAAGGCTGTTTTGCTTTCTTATCATTGCATGTTCACTGGAGTAGCACTTTTCCTTTCCTTTAATAACTTTTCCTTTGCATTCACAACTTGGCTAACTGTTTGGCACAAGAACCCTAGCTTTTGGCTTTCGACATGCCTTCCTCACTAAGCTTAATCATTGCTAGCTTTCTATTTAAAGTGAAGGACTTGTGACTTTTCCTTTCACTTGAACACTCGGAGGCCGTTGTAGGGTTATTAATTGACCTGCTTTCAATATTGTCGTGTCTCAGGGCATAGGGAGGCCCTAAGAGGGGGGGAGATGGGAGAACGGCTGGTCCCTGGAGCAGTCAGAACACACGTAACGTTTATCCGTTAAGTTTGTCGTCTCATGTGGGCACAGTTCGTGGCACCCCAAAGCAGTTACAGCAGTAATGTCAAAGGTCACAGATCACCATAACAGATATAGTAATAATGAAAAAGTTTGAAATATTGCAAGAATTACCAAAATGGGACACATAGATACGAGGTGAGTGTGTACTGTTGGAAAAATGGTGCCAACAGGCTCACTTGACGCAGGGTTGCCATGAGCCTTCAATGTGTGAAAGGCACAATATGTGCGAAGTGCCATAAAGCAAAGTACGATAAAACAAGGTATGCCTGTATGTGATTTGCAGATACCTTCTCCCCTTCCGTAAATTGTCATTTCACTTTCTTGGCGATATTATTTGTGGCACCAAAGTTTGAAATTTTTATGAAGTCCAATTCATCATCTTTTTCTTTTATCACTGTGATTTTGATGTCATATTCAAGAAATCTTTGCCTAACTAAAAATCATGAAGATTTACTCCTGTGTTTTCCTCTAAGATTTTTATAGTTTGAGTTCTTACCTTTAGGTCTAGCTCTATTTTGAATTACTTTTTATGTATGATGTGGTATTACTAGAAAGTTTCCATTATTTTTTCACTATGGTGGAAGCCTTATTGTTGGTCAATAATAGAAAAAATTAGAAAGGAATAAAAAATTACACATTCTTTTAACATTTTACTGTAAACCGTAAATGTACATTTGTTTACCCATCTTCTGGTAAGGCCTTGTCTTGGAGCATGTGTTTACAGATGGGCCTGCTGTGTAGCCTTTTTTGCATAAACAACACCCGTAATGAATCTTTTCTAGTTTGGGTTTTTTCCAGTGGAGCAGTCAGTTAAAAATCACTTGGATTAACGTTCAGCCACGGGAAATAAAAAGAAAAAAATCACTTAGCACTCTGAGTGAAGAATTCTAGGTTTATTTTTTTTTCTTCAAATCTTTTACACTTCACACTTCTCTCCCCAACACCTGATTCAACAGTGCTGTATTTTACCAGCTCACCTTAATTGAGTTTTCCCAGTACATTAATTTTAGCTTTATTGGGAACAACTCTTTTCACATTCATATTTCTTTGGTTTATACATTTGATTAAATTGGTTGATTGAAAAGTAAGTGCTAGCATAAACAGATTTGAGGGCAGCTCTCAGTGGACGTGTGGTGAGCAAACTCCTCAAGGGGTAGGCGCCAAAGTGTGCAGAGCGCGGAAGGGTGGAGAGTGGCTGGGTGGCCTCAGGCCCCTTTTACAGAGGGTGCGGAGCATGTTGGTGGAACCGTCCAGTCCCTCTAGTGGAGGTCTGTTAAGTGAGTGTCTTCATGGAGAGGCCTAACTGACAACTTTTATACTTGTGCACTGTGTGATTGTTAACTTTTGCCAAACCCTGCAGTGAGGAAGGGGCAGTAACACCAGGCTGGGGCCACCAGAGATCCCAGGAGTTCTAGAGCTGCTGCCACTGGTTCTTAGAACCAAGTCTGATGTGTAGTCAGACATTCAGAAAATATTTGTGGAGGGAAAGAATGTTCACTCTCCCTGTGTAGCCTTGTTTGAAAAAGAAAGAACAAAACCAAGTTGCACCAACGCCTCAGGCCCTCATTTGTGAAATGAAGGTAGACTACTGGCTAGATCTGTTTTAAGCTGCAGCTGGGATAATGTGTACATTGACTTTGGTGTGTGTTGGCTTCATCTACACAAGGACGTTGAGACACGTTGGTAATTGTAGGTCTCCATACTAGTAAGTGGGCAGATTCAGAAGAGGATTCTGCTCTGCTGGCTCCCAGCCCTTTCTTTGGCTTGGCCACCAGCCCACACTGGAAGGACAGAGCTTCTTCCGCAGTTTTCCCCCAACTTGCCTGTTCTACCAGAAGCCTGGGAGTCATTCCTGACCCCCACTTCCCCCGCCCCTCCACCTCCAAACCATCCCCGGTCCTGGGCATTCAACTCCAGAGCACACCTTGGCTTTGCCCACCTCTGTCCTTCCCAGCTCACTGTGATCCTGGCTGCCACCATCTCTCTCCTGGACGGTCCCAACAGCCTCTGCACTCATGCTTGCCCCTCCAGTCCATCCCCTGAGCAGCATTCAGAGGGTCTCTTTGAGATAAAGGTGGTCCGTCCCCCCGGCATGGCTTTTCCTCGTCCATCTCTCCCCCCACACCTCCTCATGCTTCAGGCCGCAGTTTAAAAGAAGCCTCTGCTGATCGTCCCGCTCTGAGTTAGGTCCCCTGCCACTCATGCTCACCCCTTCTTTTCCTTTATGACACTTAATCACAACTTAAAATTGTGTATTTCTTCTTGTGACTTTGTTTTTTCCTACCTCTAGCCTATAAATTCCTGGAGGGCTTCCAGACCTAGGACAGTGTCTGGCAATAGTGGACAGTCAGTGGCCATTTGATACTGAGTAAATGGATGACTGTGAATGAATATAACTACCCCGGGGTCACCTGTGTCTCCACTGAGCCCACTGTTCACACACATCATGGAATCTCTGGACAAAACAAAGCTGAAACCAAGATATTGAACAAACCAGTAGAATTCCTTGCATGATACACCAGGTGGCCGTGCAGTTTGTGCTCTACTCAAAGGCATCTGCT
Source organism: Daubentonia madagascariensis (assembly GCA_023783475.1). Lineage (NCBI taxonomy): Eukaryota > Metazoa > Chordata > Mammalia > Primates > Daubentoniidae > Daubentonia > Daubentonia madagascariensis. The sequence goes on along the minus strand of JAKFHU010002332.1, from coordinate 7,894,695 downwards.
GGGGGAGGTTTTGCTTACCAGGCAGGTGCCCTCTCATGGAGCTGCATCTTCCTGGGGGAAGAGTTACCTTCTCTTCACATCTGGGCCTTTTGTTTGCCTGGCCTTGTGCCTACAAGGCTGCATCTGTCCAGAGAAGGCAACTTTTTCCAGTTCTCCCCAAAGTGCTGCCTGGGTCAGCAGCTGCCTGCTGTCTTGGCAAAGGAACACGGGGAACAGGGAAAGTTACAGCAAATATCCACCCCAAGTGGGCAAACTCCAAATGGAGTTCTGCTCTTGAAAAGTGAGGGGGATTCTGGAAATATTTTTTCCCCCTTCAACTGTTGTCCAGAACAGCATTGGCCAAAGCCTGTGATGCTGAAAGCCGCCTGGCCAAGAAGTCCCAGCCCATCTGCTTTCTTACTTCTCTGAAGGGTTGCAAATAAAGATTTTGGCAGGATGCCAAGTGTGGCAGCCAAGCCATGACTCAGGAGCTTTTATGTATCTCAGAAACTACCTTTTGGATGCATTTAGGCCAAGAAAAGAAGAGTTAGGTAAATTGACTTTGGTACAGGTTGAGTGAGCATCCCTAATCCAAAAATCCAGAATCCGAAATGCTCCCAGATCAGAAACTGTTTGACTGCCAACGTGATGCTCAAATGTCATGTCCAAAGGAAATGCTCCATGGAGCATTTTGGATTTCAGATGTTCAGATTAGGGATGCTCAAGCAGTTTGTATATGCAAATGTTCCAAGATCTGAAAACATCTGCAATCCGGAACACTTCTGCTCCCAGGCATTTCAGATAAGGGGTACTCAGCCTGGACTTAGGACAAGTAATTTGGAGACTCTGAGGAAATTGCTGGCACAGTTAATTATTTGGGTGGGGGACAGGGTCCTGAAGGACACTGTTTTGTTTTGGTTTTTTTTAGCAGCTCTCCACATAGACTACAGTTCATCCTTTTAGAGTGTACAATTCAGTGACTTTTAGCATATTCACAGAGGTATGCAACCATCACCACAATCAATTTTAGAACATTTTCATGACACCAAGAAGAAACCCTGCACCCCTTGGCTGTTACCCCCAACTCCTAAACAACCACTAATAAAGGACACTATTATCTGCTGCATTAAGTTCTGGCAGCTTTACAGTTGGGACATTTAGATTGTTAAACCAGAAAGAGTCCCAAAGTGGTGAATATTGTTTAGCTGCTGGTTGTTTTTTTTTTAACCACTAAAGTAAGATTAGTCCCCAGAGAAGATGAAGGGTATTGCTGAAGACATTTGGATTGTGATTCACTGTGCAGATTGCTATTGTGAGAAACTGCAAAAATTGCATTTTGTTGGCATTTGCTCTTTAGCCAGAAAGCCTCCAGGCAGCTGTAAAGCTACACATCTTTGCTGCTTTATAACCAGAACAATATCCACAATGCATAAAGGAAAAGATGTTAAGACCAAAAGCATGTAAATGTGTAAGTCTCTCTCATCAAGAGTTTTCTGAGCCCCGCTATGTGCTGTGGGAACAGTAGCCTTGCCTCTGCTAAGACAAGGGTAGGGGTTCCCCTGGACAGTAGTCGTGGTCACAGTTACTCACATTTGACCACTTACTCTGTGCCTGATCCAAATGCTTTACATGTATTAACTCCTTAATTCTTTACAACAACCCTTTTGAGGTAGGTGCTGTTATTCCTACTTTACAGATAAGGAAACGGAGGCCCAGAGAGGTTAAGGAACTTGCATCATGTCACATGGTTGGTCAAGAATGGAAATGGCAGTTGAACTTGGGCACTCAAGCCTCAGAGTCTGGACTGCACTGGGACTAGGTAAGGGTCTCAGGAGATGAAGGCCCAAAGTCGTCCTGTACGTCCTGGTGTGGTCTGTCCCCTGCCTCCTGCGCCAGCCTTATAGTCACACAAGGTCTAGGTTCTTGCCATGCCCCCTGCCTGGAGTGTGTCCCCACAGAGCCACCCATTGGTCACTCTGTCCTGCAATCACCCTGATTACCTTTGCAATAGTAACTAACACCATGTGTAGCTAACTTAGTTGTTTGCGTGTTTGTTGTGCAGTTGCCCCACAATTCTGTAAAGTCTTAAGGGATGGGAATGACCTATTGAATGTCCAGTGACTGGCATGGCCCCTGTCATAGAGCGGGTGCTCAGAACACACTTGCTTGAATGAGTGACGGAGGCCGAGTTGCATCTGCTGCAGGGGTGGGGACGGGGGAGGCAGGCTTACGGTGGAGGTGGCATTTGAGCTGGGCTGGGAGGGGTAGATGGGATTTCAGCAGGAAGCGTTGGTAGAATGGAGAGCATGCCCTAGAGGAAGTGGGGCGAGGTGAGGGGCGATGTGGGGTGTTGGAGGAACAGGTAGTGGTCCATCTTGGAGAGAGCCTGTGGTATGGCTTGAGCAGATTTTCTCAACCTCAGCATTACTGACATTATGGGCTGGACAATTGTTTGTTGTGGGGCTCTGCCCTGGGTGCTGTGGGATGTTTAGCAGCATCCCTGGCCTGTATCCACTGGATTCCTGTAGCACCACCCACTTCCCAGTTAGACATCCAAAAATGTCTCCAGACATTGTCAAATGTCAGAATCATCCCGGGTTGACAGGACTAGTGCCACTGGTTGGTCTAGTGGGCCCAGTGGTAGATACAGCTGGAAGAGCTTTGGGCTCATTTTAGCCCCGAGTGCCAGAATGACCAGGAATCCACTGACATCTTTACTTATCTCTTCACCAAATATTTGCTGACACCTCCTGCATCCCAGGACTGAGTGATACATGCTGACGATATGCTGGAAAGGGAAAGCAAACATGGGCCTTCCCTGGAGCTTCGAGGGTAGTGGCCCTTTAGCCAGGGATTTGATGATCTGGGTCAGGGTTTAGGAAGAGACAATGGCAGGACTGCCGGAGATGCACTGAAGTCAAGGGAGCTGCAGGGAGCTGTCCTCACAGCCCCCTGCTCCCCAGGTGGGAATGGTGGGGACCTGGCCCAAGAGGAGGGCAGTGGCGAGGACAGGAAAGCAGAGCCGTCGCAGGCAGTGTTGTCACGGTAGAATGCCAAGACCTGGCCAGCCGCCTGTATGCAGTGACTCACGATCCCAAGATCTATAGATTGGTGATCTAGGGATGATGGTGGCAAAATTAGGGACATCTGGAGAAGGAGCCACTTTTTGTTTTTGTTTTGTATTGATTGAGACAGGGTCACACTCTGTTGCCTGGGCTAGAGTGCAGTGGCGTCATGATAGATCACGGCAGCTTCAAACTCCTGGGCTCAGGTGATCCTCCTGCCTCAGCCTCTTGAGTAGCTGGAGGCTACCATGCCCAGCTAATTTTTTTACTTTTTGTAGAGATAAGGTCTCACTATGTTGCTCTGGCTGGTCTCAAACTCCTGGCCTCCAGCAATCCTCCCACCCATGGCCTCCCAAAGTGCTGGAATTACAGGCATGAGCCACTGTGCCTGGCCTGGAGAAGGAGCTGGTCTTAAAGGAAAGATGATGAATTTGCCTGTGGAAGTGTTGATTTAAGGTACTGACGGGACAAGCTGGGAGCTTGGACATGTCCAGAAAAACAAACAAACCATACAGTGTCCTACTCATTTTTAAGTTAATTTTGTGGTTTTCTAGTCAAGTGGAGAAATGCAACCTTTTGGTATTTCCAATTCATGTATTATTTTGAGTCAGGAAAATTTAACAGGAGCCAAAACCTTGAATTCTTAAATGTTGGTACAGTGTAATGATGTGATGTTGTAGTGATAGGAACCTTGCTAATCAGACTGCTTGACCAGTATCTTTTGAACTCTGTCTTCCAAAAGGCAAACTAGATTTAGAAAATGTGACTTTTCTTTATAAAAATTAAGGTAAGATAGCTATTTATCATCGTATTCTACCTTGAATTATTTGAGGTTGTATACAAGTAACAGGTATAGCACATCATGAGAGCACAGAGTATTATAGTATTAGATATTACTTAATGACATGGCTCACACTGCTCCCCCCAAGGCCTTTTTCTAGTTGGGTGATGAAAAACCGATTAATTTGCTTTGGGGAGTGCATTTATTATAGTTAGTATTGATTAACTGGTAATAGTGAAAGGATCAATGAAATTTCTAAATCTTGGTATATATTAAAAACTCAGCTTTCATTAGCAATTGACAAATATGCCCAAAAGGTATAATAAAAATGAGAGAGGAAATATATTGGCAGAGACAAATCCAAGAAAACGTTTAGTTCATGATATTAAAAGTGCAGCTGCAAAAAGCAATTGCAATTTGAATATCTGTCTTTCAGGCAGGATATTGGCACATAAATGGAGTCTCACAGGAAGGATTAATGGTGAGGCATTGTGTGAATTCTTCCAGGTTTTTAAGATTCTTCTCTGTACGCAAGTGCTTTGCACCCGATAACGTTTAAACAGAAAACTCACAGGCCTTTTCTGCCCATAGTTTAATACCACCCAAAATTCACTATTTATCCCTCAATTTTGAAATATGGTTTCTTTGACAGTCTCTTATTAGTTAGCTGAAATTTGGAAGTGTCCAGATCTCGTTACTCTCTATACAATAAATGAATCTGATTTCTAAGGCCAGTTTTTCCTTTAAAAATATTTCAAAATTAATTTTAAAATTTGATTTAGAAAATTATGGTAAGTCATCATTCCAGGCTTGTCCTTTGGACAGACATAAGCAGTCCTAGCTGGCTACGTCTTTTCTAAAATAATCTCACCTGTGTGATCACCTGTCCTGAAATTGGACATTCTGTCGCAGAATAAGCAAAGTTTGGGCCTGGTTAGCCCCTCAGCCTTTGTAGATCTCCATCAGTTTATTTGCCTTTGCTGGGTCTCCTCTTCCTCACCTCTAGGCAAAATGGTAGGGTTGCCCTAATAAGGTCTTATCATTGCAGATGCTTACAGGGGCCCGGCGGCAAGTTGGGCTAGGTGTGGACTGTGGCAAATTCAAGAGCACAAACCCTGTGTAAAGGGGCAGCCACTCTATTTGGGCTTGATGTGGCCAGATTTTCCAAAAGAATCCGGAAAGCCAGGTGTATATGTGAAACTCATGAATTAAAAATGTGGGCAACAAATTCAAAATTTTCTAAACACTGTGTGGGCCCAACAGAACACATCTGCTAGCCAGACCTCCTTCACAGACCTCGAGTTTGTGATCCCTGCAGGGGATCACCAAATTACCATTTAGTACCCACAGAAGATAGATGTCTGGGCCCCAGCCTGTACCCCAAATCAGCCCTGTGTTTTTGGCAGGGACTGTGAACATCACAGCCCACTGGGGCAGAGCTCTGGGCCTTACTGTCATTGTCTTTGTGTACAGCCATCTCATTTACCAGGATGTTCCATTCAAAGGAAGTTTTTTGGAGACAAAAATGTCAGTATCAAAATGGACAACTTGGGGGCAGCCCAGGGCACAGTCCCTCTTCTCCATGGTGTTTTCTTCTCTACCCCACTGAGATTCTGAATAGCTCTTGGGTAGAAAGCTGCTGGTCATTTACTGTGTGACCTTGAACTTGAAACCTCAACTAAACCTTCTTCCCCTCCCCCAGCCAGGCTCCGTATTCCCCTCCTTGGTTAAACGAAAGGCTGGTTAAAGTAAACTCTGAGAGTCCCTTCAGCACTGACAAATTCTAGTGCTTAGGTGGGAAAAGGTGGGCTGCTGTGAGTAAAGCTTTCTAGTCTCACTAGGATGGGCTGCAATAAATGGGCTTACTCAACTCAGTACTGGAAGGTCAGGTGCATACTTGAAAAATAATAACTGAGGTGAGTTAAGCATGTGAGGCCAGGCCTGGGGTTTTATATTACCATCAGCGGCAGACTCTGCTGGGCCCAGTGATCCCACCACCTGGTATTCACATCCTGTGTGATCCCCTGCCCTTGTGTGTGGGCTAACCTAGCAACCTGATTATAATGAGCAGAACACAGCCAAAGTGATGGGATGCTATTTCCATCATTATGGTACATGAGATTGTAACTTCCATTTGCTAGCTGATCCTCTGTCTTGCTGAGGAACTGAGCCCTCCGCCCAGTAACCCACAAGGAGCCGAATCCTGCCAGCAACTACATAGGTGAGCTTGGAAGCAGATCCTGCCCTATGTGAGTCTTCAGACGAGACCTCAGCTTTGACCAACCCGTTGACTGCAGCTTATGAGAGTTCCCAAGCAGAGGACCGGCTAAGCCATGCCAGACTTCCGCAGAGAATACGAGATAATAAGTGTGGGTTGTTGTAAGCCGCTACATTTGTGGTAATTGGTTATATAGCAGTAGATAGCTAAATTACCATCTCTTTGAATTTGTTAAAAAATCAGCAGTGAAAAAGTTAAATTCATTGTGGACATTCTTATTCATAGCAGATGTAGGCATTTAAGTTAAATAAATGGTTTATTTATTTAATGGTTTACTGTGTATTAACACTAAATACCCTAAAGGCATTATCAAGAGCTTTGTGTCAAGCATTTGAAAAGATTACAGTCTTGTTTTGGTACCCTCTGGGTCAGAAATGAGACCTTAATTTAATGAACTCGCTTTTTTTTTTTTTTTGATTCTTTCTATAATACTTAGTCTGTCTCAAAATTTGACCTTGACCTTATCATAGTTATCAATTATAGCCCTTGACTCTGGGTTCTTCTTTTTTTTTTTTTTTTTTGAGGCAGTCTCTTGCTCTGTCACCCAGGCTGGAGTGCAGTGGTGTCATCACAGCTCACTGCAACCTCAGACTCCTGGGCTCAAGCGATCCTCCTCCCTTAGCCTCCCGACTAACTGAGTAGTGCTACCACGCCCAGCTAATTTTTTCTACTTTTGGTAGAGATGGGGTCTCGCTCTTGCTCAGGCTGGTCTTGAACTCCTGAGCTCAAGAAATCCTCCCACTTCAGCCTCCCAGAGTGCTAGGATTACAGGCGTGAGCCACTGCACCTGGCCCCTGACTGTGTTCTTTTATCAATTTTGGAAGAAAAATACATAGCTGTCTGCTGTGCTTTTGAAAACACATACTTGCTCATGGGTACTTTCATTGTACACCACGAAGTCATGGAAAGTCTAGTGTTAGAACTCACTAATTAATAGTGAATTTCCTGATTAAGTTCTTACCTTTCAGAGAATCTTGACTTGGTTTTGAAAGGCAATTTAGATGGTGATGGTTAGATAGTAATCAATAATACCAAGAATTGTTTGGGGCCAGATACCTGGCATAGGCAAAGACCTAAAAATGAACAGAAAAATATGCAAAACAAAACCAAAACAAAATAAAAAATATACTGCCACTAAAAACAACAAAAACCCTCTGAAGTGTTATTTCAGTTTAGGGAAACAAAAATCAGTCTGCTTCTGTTTCTTATCCAGCACAGTTAAGTTGCTGGTGAGTAGAGTACCTTGATTAGTTGCAGGCTGGAGCTTCTCAGACTTGGATGCGCACACAGATCACCTGGGGATTTGGTAAAATGCAGATCCTGACTCAGTAGGTCTGGGTTGGGGCCCGAGATTCTTCATTGCAATCATACTCCCAGGTGATGCTGATGTGAGGACGGAGTCTGGGGGCCCAGTGCTGCTTTTTCTGTGCCCTCGAACAGCCTGCTACCTTGCTGTTCTCAGGTAACCCTCTCCTGGTCCCTCTTCCTCAGCCTCCATTTCCAGGCAGTTCTGCTCCTTGGTTAGGGTTGTCAGGCATTTACCTTTTAATTGGGCAGTCTCGTATTTAAGCTCTTTATCTAGGAAAGTTAGGGGGAGAAAACTGGATCCCTAAGTGTCTTTTTTCCAGTAATGGCAAATGCTCTCATGGATCAGGGTGCTTTAGGGATGGTCCTCAGTTTATGCAGACTTCCGTAGCTCAAACTGCCAGAACAATGCATCCAGAGGATTTCCAGAGATGCTGGACTGTGCCAGGCCTAGACAATTGCTTTGCCTCGGAAGGGATGGTGTCACAAGCTTTTCCTGGTCCTTAAAGATGTCTCTCAACTAATACCTAGGCTCTGTCCTGGGGGTAACTCTGGACTTTGGTGAAATAACTCAATGCCAATATTGTTAAGAATTCACTTTCATAATGTACAAAGCTGCCCTTTTGAGGGTTGGGACAGGTATACAGTTACAGAAGAGTCCTCTTTCTAGAACTAAGCACTATAAGCCCCAAATATCTTTAATTTAGCCTTGATTAAAATTAAGGTGAGACCAAAGACCACCAGCTTCTTCTGTACCAGGAACCTTATGAGGATCTGCTTTTGAGAATGCAGAGCCCTGAGTCAGCCAATTACCTTATTACATAAGTCAGATTGAATACTGATAGGCGAACTGTCATTTATTTTAGGTCGACTCTATCTATTTTGTGCCTTGTCATCATAAAATTGAGATTCTTGAGTTTTTACTAAGTAAACAAGTAATAATGAAAGATTTATTTTAATAGCTCCAAGGACTATTGATGTTTTGAAACTCTATTTGTCATAGGAAACTTTTGTTAAAATGTTTGCTGTCAGGAGCTGTTTATAAACTCTGTCATAGAAGGTTGATTTATGCTGCAGCCTTGGGGTGCCGATCACCTCCCTGATCTGGTTTTGATTAATTCATCCAGTTTAAACGACCCTGCAGACAGCCTCAGAAATAGGAACACAGCTAAAAGCATTCATTGGTGTAAAAAGGTTATTATGCAAGCAAAATAAATAAATGATGCCAACAATTAACTTTAAAACACGAAGCAGATTCTCAGGTTTTTTTCATGACACAGCATTCATATCTTCAGGAAATCTCATTGTCTCCTTCTTGTCCCTTTATCTTCAGTACCTGCCTTATGGGTAACTATTGCTGTGTAACCAATTACCCTGAAACTTAGCGGCTTGAAACAGCAAATGTGTAGTATCTTACAAGTTCAGTCAGGAATCTGGGTGCAGCTTACCTGCTTCAGTCTTATAAGGCTTCAGTCAAGGTGTCAACTGGGGCTGTGGTCTCATCCGAAAGCTCGACGGGGGAATATTCTCTTCTAAGTTGGTGCACATGGTTGTTGGCAGAATTTGGTTCCTCATGGGCTGCTGGCCAGAGGCTTCCCTCTGTTCCTTGCCACCTTGGCCTCTCCATAGGGGCTGTTTACAACATGGTAGCTTTTTACCTCCAGAGTGAGGGCTCCGAGAGAGAAAGGGAGAAAAGGAGGAAGAGAGAGAATGAAATTCATGGTCTTTTTAAAGCCTATCTCTAAAGGGACATCCCATCTCTGTATTCTGTTTATTAGAAGCAGGTTGCTAGGTGTAGCCCATACGAAAGGGGAGAGCGTTGCACAAGGATGTACGATCGCAAGGCAGGGACCTTTGGGGCTGTCTTAGAGTCTTTCTGCCACTCACAGGAAGGGCTGAGTGGCTGAGAGTTGAATCCATCTGCCCCTACTGGATGTGCCGGGTCACTGTCCTTCTCAGTGAGGTGCACACACCAGGGTTTCGTGTAGTCCTTGTTCAGACTGAGTTCCAGCTGGTAGTGATTTGCTTGAACATCTGTGCTGTCAGTCGGGGACTGGTGGGTTAACGTCCATGTATATTTTGTTCTGTAATGTGTGCAAAGGTGTTTTTGTTTGTTCACATGTTTTGTGAAAAAGGAATTAAGAAGAGCAAGGTGGCCTGAAGCCAGAGCCCACTCTCAGATGATAGTAAGCTCAGTAGGGTGGGTGGGAAGGTAGCCATGGAATTTTAAAAGGTTACCACTGGTTCTTTCTTGCCATTTAGATCTCAGTTTAAATGTCATCTCCTCAGAGATGCCTTTCCTGTCTATCTAATTTAAATTAGTCAGTGCCTCGCTCTTAATTCTCTGACTCTCTTCCCTGCTTATTTACCTGTTCATTTTCTTTCTCCCTGCACAAGAACTAAGCACTAGGAGAGTAGGGACCTTGTCTTCGTGGTTCCCCTTATATCACCAGCACCTCGCATGGGGCCTGGCAAACCACAGGTTCTCAGTAGATATTTGTTGGATAGACAAACATATCAAACACATGGACATGAAATGATTCAAAGGAGCTTTTTGGAAATTATAATATCATGACTTCCAAAGGAAATGACATTTATTCAGTTAACATGCATAATACTTTGATTTATTAAGAAGAAAACAGCCTCAAGGTTACAGGGTAGTTTTGTCCATGCCACTAAGGGCTGGTGGGCTGTTCAGCAAATTATGTCACCTCCCTGGGCCTCAGTTTCCTTGGAAGATGAACAAGGGGGTCCTCAGACTGTGCTCTACCCACCACCAGGTCCAGCTCAGGCAGTGAAAGTTCCAGATGCTGTTCCTTAAGAACAGCTCTGTTTTTCATGTTTTCAACATCAGTCTGCCACGTAAGATTTTGATTGAAGAAAGGATTCTGTGGCCAGAAAAAGAGAAAAGTTCGAAACTTACAGGGTTTCCATGCCCACTAATGGCCATTCCAGCTCTGCCCAGGCAGGCACAAGTGGCAGTTCTGAGGTATAAGGGTAGAGACCCGAGGCAGCAAAGTTTCAGTCCGGCAGAACCAACCAGAAGAGCAAGCCGGATGATTTCACGTGACCTAGAGCCCTTTCCAGGAACATAAAGAGTCCCCATCCCCACCCCCAGCCTCACACCTTCCTGATGCCCACATCATACTGCCTTTGCAATGTTAGTTACTCATTTCAAGATTTCATTTTGGCACTGCATTTCCCACCAGATAGCCAGAGCTTCAGAGTGCCAAGTTTTATAATTAAAATTCTGTCACATTCCCCCGAAACAGTGCAAATGGTGCCATGAAACCTGGCAGAAAAGATTTATAAGCACTTCGCTTCACCTAGTAATTTAAATATAATACTTCTGGCAGCATTCAATTTTGGGCATTTTTAATTCTAATTAAAAAACCATTACTGAGCATTCATATCCTCTATACCGTATTCTGTTGTGTCTCTGTGCTTCATTTTGGCCGTCTAGCTCGTAAACAAACAGCTTGGTCGCATGGCCACAGCAGCCCACGTGCTTTTCCCCGGGCTTTGGGAATCACCAGGTCCCAGGCATAATTAGTATAAATCAAAATCCTCTAGACTATGACAGGAAAATGGTATGTTTGAACAGCAGCTTATTAAAATGACCTACTTAATTTAAGAAAAATATCGTATCCACTTGCATGTTAACCTGGTTGCTCTCCCTGGCAGATTTTACAACTTTCTCCTCCCTGTCTTCTCTGTTGTTTTTTTTGTTTTTTTTTTAAGAAAAGGAAAGGGAGTGGAGGGGTCCATTCTACTTCATCCAAGGTGCAGACCCACAGTTTGGGCTGATGAAGGCCTGGTCCACCGGGAACTGTGACAGTGGCGGTGACGAGTGGGAACAGGAGGTCCGTCTGGCCGAGCAAGCCGTGCAGGCCATCAACAAGCTGAACCCCAAACCCAGGTTCTTTGTTCTGTGCGGCGACCTCATCCACGCCATGCCAGGTAAGACTGGGGTTGTCACTCGTGACCTCTCCTCCTCCAACCAGTCGCGACCTCATTTGGGCAGGAAAAAAAAAAGTGATTTTGCTCGGAAGACGTCTTCGTGCAGTAATAGCCCATTCTTTCCCTTCGTGACTGTCGCAGTGTCATTGAGCATCAGAAAGCGCACACTCATTTTATATTTAGAGTTTGGCGAGATTAATCACAGTAATTAGGCAGAGCTACAGCTCTGATGATCTGAGCTTCATATGAAAAATGGGACAGATTCCCACGTATCACCTTTCTGCATTTCCAGGGACAAACTTGAACTGCTTCCAGATACCATATCTATAAATGTAATCTCCACATTTCCTTTCTTCTTAACGCTTTTATTTCTCCCGTGTTTGTTGGTGCTTTTTTGGTTGCGAGTCACAGAAATCCAACTTGAACTGGATTGATTTTCTTTTAAAGGTATGTGTTGCCTCACGGGACTGTAAAGTCCAGGGGCAGATCTGGGCTTCAGGTACAGCTGGATCCAGGGTTTTAGAGGTTGTTAACAGGACTTGATCTCTCCACCGCCAAGCAGTCCTTTCCTCTGGGTTGACTTCATTTGCGTGCGGGCACTTTTTATATTACAGAAACCACAACAGAAAGAAAGTACCTTATTCTTGGTGATCCACTCAAAGTCCCAGAGTGATACTCTTCTGGCCCCCTGCAGCCATAGTGTGGGGTCAGCTCTACTGCAGCTGCATGGTCTGAAGAATAGGATGCTTCCTCTGAAAAAACGTGAGATGCTGGAAATACAACAACAGCACATACCTTCTAGAACTCTCTTCCTTTTCTGTTTTTTCCTGCTCTGATGTCCTTCTCTCCTAGACAAGGATAAAGTCCAGCGAGCAAGTTAAAAAGCAAATGGAAAGTGCCCCTGTCCCTCAGGGAGGCAGAGATGACCCAAAGACCATTGCAGAAACACAGCAGTAGCTGTGGGTGTCTGCTTTTGGCTAACTTCACCTGGTAAACCAAGACTAGTCCTGCTGCAATATCTAACTCCTTTAGAAGCCGAGGCACCCTGCAGGAAGCCTGGGTGCGTTAGTTCCTCCCCATTGAGGCTCTCTCCTCTGGTAGCCCTGCTTTCCAGAACAAAACCCAGAATGAAGAGATGCAAGAATGGAAAAAGGGCAGCCCAGAATTTCTCTCTCTAAAGCCCAGGGCATGTAGCCAGCAGGGAAAACCCTCAGACCTCCCCTCATTCCCAGCTTGCTTGTATTTTACACAGAGCCATGTATGTGGACACACCCGTGCCACTGACTCCTACCAGGTAGAACCCTGTGTTATCCTCCCTGGTGAAGCAGCTGTCCTGGCAGGAGGCAGGCAGGCAAGAGGGACATGAAGGCAGTGGGCAAAGGCCTGAATTACAACTCAGGTGGCTGGGACACCAGCCCATGTCTGCCACTGATGTACTGGGTGAATGTGCACAAACCCCTCATCTTCTTAGAGCCTCAGATTCTGAGCCAAGAGCCCATTGAAATGGAAGGAATTTAAAACCTCAACAGTCTGGGGCTACATAGTACAGGGACAGACAATTCCATACCTTCGTACAGGTGATGAACATCTCAGCAGTTCGGTACAGAAACAAGGATGGTCCTGAATTCTGTTTTGTTGAGAGGTAAAATCTTAGCTGCTCGTAAACTTGGCCACCCTTGGTGACTCTTGGCCTAGGGTTCCCAGGTGCTGAGACTGTACAATACTGAAGTGACTACAGAATGCCTTGGCTTCTAAAGGAGTTAGAAATCATAGCAGGATTCAACTTTCTCAGGTGAACCAAGGCAATATGTTGACCAAACTGATTAATGCTACTTCCAAGTGGTCTGATTTTAAATTCACCGGTTTCTTTGGGATTATATGGCCCTACATGCATATCAGCTAGAGCTGTCACTCTGGACGCACAGTGAGCAAACTTCTGCTTTTATTGGACACGTGAAAGTAAGATTTCAGATTTAACATTTTTCTGTTCAGTGGTTTCTTCTCTTTAAAAACAGAATATTATGGGGCTCACTAGAATTATACAACGTGTTCTCATAGATGTTTACCAAACTTGTTCTGAATTCTGCTAATGTATTCAGTCATATTTCAAAATCAGATTTAAAATAAAAGCTTTCCATGTGATTACATTGCTTCTTAAATAAAATATACTAAGCATAAATTAAACATTGTAAATTAAAAGATACGGTTTTTATGATCAGCCCTACCAGTTGGTCAAAAGACTTTGTAAATGTGAATTGGCAAACTTTTGAACACGCATTTTATATTCAGTGTGACTCAAACAGAATTCATAATCTATTCAGAAGATTTGGACTGTTTTGTAGGGTTTTAACTGAGCCAGTGAAAGGGCTGTAACTGTTTTGAATATTGTGGTCTGAGATTAAACAGAACATTTTAAAACTAGTTACCATTTTTTAATATGCAATAGGTGGCTTCCCTCTCATTTAGCTCATATGTAGCAGTAGACACTAGAAAAGTAATTATTTGCTTTGACTGCATAGCACATTGTTAATTATCAAATGCATATATTAATAGGCAAATAAAATCAGAAAGCATGCTTTTAGTTCTACCATAAATAATGTCTTGGGCCAAGTAGATTTAAGTTAAAAATGGAGAAAAAGAACTTTCAGAGTAATGCTTTTTTAATGAAAGTAATAATATGCTTTTCCATTATAAATATCCATCATAATATTCATTCATCCACAAATATTTATTGTGTGCAAACTAAGTGCCAGTTACAGCGCTAGATGTTGTGGATATAATAGTGGAAATGAGAGACCAGGTGCTAATATGGGGTTAGAGTCTGGTGAGGGAAGCAAGGAAACATGGATGATAAGAGGAATCCTTGGTGCCAAGCCCACAGGAAAACCCCTAAGAAATGCAAGCTTCTTTGTTCCCAACAAAGTCCATATAGTTTTGAAACATGTTTTCATTCTGCAAACATCTTTTTGGTTATCTTGGTGTTTTCTTATTTTATAAAGCTTCTCTCTGGGATAAGCCACATTATAAGTAGCAAATGAAGATTTGTACAAATACTGAGACCATTGATTTTCATCCTTTACTCTTAAGCCCAGGGTTACTCTTGTCAGTCCCACTGACGTTGAGGCATCGACCCACTGATATTGTCCCCAGGAGCCTTGTTAGATTTCAGCAATTACATGTAAAGCTGACAGATTGGAACGGGATTGTACAATTAGGGTGCCAGAGATTCCTTGGTGCCTTTAGCACAGTTTGTTACACATACACACACATCCATCCCTGTTTATTAAAAATTGCCATAACCACACAAAACAGATCATATGGAATGAAGTCTTTCCTTGATACAAAGGCTCCCCAAAGACTTCTTTATGTATTGACCTCCGCGGGGGCAACTATTACATGATTCAGTTAAAGTCGATGATAGCCTCAGGAACCTCTCTGTTCTGTAAAGGGAGGCAGGCTTGCATTAACATTACTCTAATAGATGGTGTATTCATTTCCTATTGTTGCTGTAAAAAATTACCCCAAACTTAGTGACTTCAAATGACACATATTTATTCTCTCCTCATTCCGGAGGTCAGAAGTCCAACATCAGTCTGCAGAGGTGTGTTCCTTCTAGAGGTTCCCGCTTCTGGAGGCTGCCTACATTTCTTGTCTTGTGCCCCTTCTCCTGTCTTCAAAGACAGTAGCGTTGCATCTTCTCTCCTCTCTGACCTCTGCTGCATGCTCTCATATTCTCTCTATTTCTCTGACTCTTCTGCTGTCCTCTTATGAAGACCCATGTGTTTATATCAGGCCCATTCTGATAACCCAGGATAATCTCTCAAACTCAAGATTCTTAACTTAATCATATCTGCAGATTCCCCTTTTGCCATATAAGGTAACATATTCACAAATTCCAGGGGTTAGGATGTTTAACGTCTTTGGGGGACACCGTTCAGCCTACCACAGATGGTATGGGATGGAATTCAGGGTCTGTTATCTGCCAGGAACAGTGCTGCTAGCTGGACTGCTCATTACAGTCTTGCAAAGCAGGTGTCATTGTTATTTTCATTTTGCCTGATGGGGAAACTGGCTCAGAGCAGTGAATTACTTTTCCCAAGACCACTTGGCTTTTAAGTGGGGGATTCAAGCTCATCTGTTTCCAAACCTCATGCACTTCCCACTGCAGCCTGGCCGCTGACAGGGTGGTCCCCAGAGCAGCAGCTGGAGCTTGCCAGAGGTGCAAACTCTCTGCCCCACTCAGATCTCCTGGGTCAGAATCAGCATTTTAACAAGCTCCGCAAGTGAGTCCCTATGGACAATAAGGTTTGAGAAGCAGTTACAGGTTGAACATCCCTAATCTGAAAATTTGAAATGCTCTAAAATCCGAAACTTTCTGAGCACTGACACGACACCACAGTGGAAAATTCGACACCTCTGGTCCCAAGCATTTCAGATAAGAGATACTCAACCCGTAATAGTGACATTGAAGATGGTGTTTAACACTGCAGAAAAAGTTCCCGTAGATAACACAGTAAAAATATGTGTCTTAGTCCATTTTCTTTTGCTTATAACAGAATACATGAAACTGGGTGCCTTATTAGAACTGAAATGTATTTCTTACAGTTATGGAGGCCGAGAAGTCCAAGGTCAAGGGCCTGCATCTGGTGAGGGCCTTCTTGCTGGTGGGGACTCTCTGCAGAGTACCGAGGTGGCACAGGGCATCACATGGAGAAGGGGGATTAACCCATTCATGAGGGCTCTGCCCCACCTCTTAAAGGCCCCACCTCTCAATACTGCCACATTGGGGATTACATTTCAACATGAATTTCAGAGGGGGACAAATATTCAAACCATAGCAATGTATGGGGCTATCGAAATACTAGAGCAACATGCGTTCGTAACAGACCAAGAAATCATGTCAGTTTATAAAATCAAAGAGAGACTTCTAAGACAAAAACCGTTGTTAATAAGGCAGATGACTCTGGAGGACACATTTTAAAAAGCCATCCAGCAGCACGCCTCCTCATCCCGAGAGGACTCACTTCCTGGTCCCTCAGCTGTTTCTGATGTTCCTTCCCACCAAAAAATAAAATACAGCATACATTAACCTTTTAATCAAAACATAGCATCATAGGTAGAGACTGAACGCCTGCCATTGTTTGTTGTTGATGCTGTTTAACAGCTGAGATGGGGGTTCTGGTGATGCTCCTGTGCTGCTTAGTTGCCCTAAACACGTTATTTTTTTCCCCGTATTAATGGTATGTCATAGTTTTTACTGCTAGGTACTTATGTGTGAATAAATGTAAGAAAATGATTGCTTATCGGTAGCATTTAAATTCAGAGTCAGGAATGACGGTGATGCCAAACAACCATAGATTGTTTGCGTGGGTAGCTGAGAAAATGTAATCTTTGCTTTCTGATGATTCAGTGTACACACACTTTGTTTTATGCACCAAATTATTAAAAATGTTGTATAAAATTATCTTCAGGCTATGTGTATAAGGTGTACATGAAACATAAATTAATTTTGTGTTTAGACTTGGGTCCCGTCCCCAAGATATCTTTTTATGTATGTGCAAATATTCCAAAGTCTGAAAAAATCCAAAATCCAAGTCCCAGGCATTTCAGATGTGATACTCAGCCTGTGCGAAACTGCACAGGGTCCTGTGTTTTTTCTTTTCAATGTATTAGATATAATTTTTGTGTGTATGCAAATGGCTTGTGAAAATTCCTTTTAACTGTTAAAGATAATGGTGTTTAGCAAGAGAACCATCATTCCTTTAGATTTATCATGCTCAGCTTTGAAAGGGAAATGCTTTAAGTTTATAGGTTTTGTTTTGCTTTTTACACAGTAGTTGGAACAAAATAGAATGACCTCTCCTATGCAGGACTTTAATGTTCAGGAAAACAACCCTGCATATATGCTTTATAAGGATCTTTATGTGGAATGTTCAGGAGAGCTACAACTGGTTCTTTTATTTAGGTCAGGTAGTTGTACATAAGCCCTTACCTGTCCTTCCAAAGTTCAGAAAGCTCTGAAAACTAAGAGTTTTTTAAGTTTGAAACTAACCCAGTTGGCAGCAAAATTGCCCTGAACTAACATGAGGCTATTTATAGTCTTTATTTATCCTACTTAGTGAGAATAATGGTATGTTTTCCTAGCAAAATATTATTGGTTCCGTTACAGGGTACTGCCCCAGCTCGAGGTGTTATTTAATATGTACTTTATGCCCTGTTTACCATTGTAAAGTTTGAAAAACTCCAAATTTCAAAAAGATCTGGCACAATGGGTTTTGGATAAGACTTATGAATCTATGCAATTAATACTTTTGGATTTATAGATGAAGAAGTCTTTCATCAGTAGAAGCAGAAGGCTTTTCCCTCATTCTGATTTAATGTAGTTCCCCAAGTTAACTTCTGCACATCCATTGCACAGTATAACCACATTTTCAAAGTTAAAAGCATCCTAGACATCTTATATTTGAATTTTTGGGACTATTTCTCTTGGGACCAAAGTGACTCAGTATGAAAATGGAATTGAATTCAGAAATGCTTCCAACAAATTGGAGGAGAGGATGTGTGCACAAAAGTGATATTTGCTACAGATAAGTGCAGAATAATCCACTTAGGTAGAAAAGTCTTAACTTCAAGGTAGAGACGGGCTGGACTTCTGCAGATACGGCTGCAAAAGGCTGGAGAGGACAGTATGCGAATCAACAGGGTGGTGGTTAAAAATGGGAGATGGTATGAGAATGTAAAGTACAATTACTGATAAATGGACTTGTACCTTTTCGTCGGGAAAAAGGCCGAAGTGAGACCTGAGAAGTTCTATTTTATCTAGTTTGGTAACCCTTCACCTTAAATTAGATGTGAAGGGCTGGGCCAAGGCCCTGCTCAGAGTAGCCATGGCCAAATGACCACCAAGACTCCTTCTGTACATGGAGATTTCTAATTCTATGATGAAAGTATAGAATTGGGAAATAAAGCCATTGAGCAAAGATAGAATGCCTTGGTGTGCTGGGCTTCACGCGGAGAATACAGCCATTTGTCCTTCTGTGGCTCATGCAATCCAGGAAGGCTGGTATTCGTTTTCCTGCAGTTGGGCAGGCACAAACACATGAACATAATTCTGGTACAAGACAGATGATGATAAGCAAAGCCTCAGAGGCATAATTTTGAAAACCAAAGCCAGGATTAAGGCTCTGGCCAGGAAAGGGCCTTATCTTGTTCCTCCAGTGTCTGCAAGTTCACTTTCCCCAAGCTTAGTTCCAAGTTCCTAAAGGGCAGTGGGGGCGTGTGTCTATTTTGGCATGTATTTTCATGTAGTGCCCAGTGAAAGGCACATGGAAGGTATTCAGTGAATGCAGGTCAAATAAATCACTGTATGTTTCCCATGGTCCTTAGCAAGTAGCCAGCAACATGGTCAGCACCCAGTACGAATTACTGGAGTAGATGAGTAAATAATGAATTCATTTATTTAACAAATCTGTATTAAGTACCTGTTTTGTGCCAGGCACTCTTCTGAAGTTTGTGCTACGTTAGTGAATCACCTAGAAACACAGATACATGGAAACATGAAATTCTTCCCTTTTTTAAAATTCTAATCTTTGCTAGCATTCAAACGAGGGTAGACGTAGGCCTGTTTTATTGTTATTTTATTGGATTTTTAAATTATACAAGTAATATGTGAATGTATTCTCTTTGTAAAGATTTAAAATATATATGTAAAATAAACTTTGACACCCCCCCCCAAGTGCTTCCCTTGGGGTCATCCAAGTTAAAAGTGTGCATTTTATGTAAGTAAGCTTTTCTTAAATACAAATATGATCATACTGTGCACACTGTTCTCTGACTTACTTTTCACCCTTCCGTCTGTCTGGAAAATCTTTTTATGTTGGTACCTTTAGATTTATGTCAGGCTTTTAGTAACTGCTTTGCATTCCATGGACGGGAATCTCGTAATTGGTTAGTCCTCTCTCCTGGTCATAACTAGGAGTGATAATCTTGTGGTAAGTCCAGGTTGGAGCTAATCTAAGTAGTGCTGCGGTGGGCATCCTCAGATGTACTCTTATGTAGTCAGGTAAGTATTTCTTTGGGCTTGATGTCAAGTGGATTGGCTGGATTTGGGATCTCCTCTAGCATTTGCACTGAGTGAACACTAGCCAGTTTGCTCTGTGGTTCCCTGGAGGACATCTCTCAGCAACAGGGACTGACCGGCACTTTCCTTCCATATTATCTCTTGTGTAACCGACAGGCTCAGTCCCTGCCATGTAAGTGGTAAGGTCCTGCACTGCCTACCACGTGGGCAAATGCTCAGAAAGTTTCCATTAAACAGAAACCCTTTTGTCCATATTAAAGTAGGACCTGTTTGTTTGTTTTTCCAAAAAGCAGCTCAGTTAAATCACATTCATTTCCTCAGCTGTATAATTAGCCCTGGGTTTTTAAGTGCCTACTTTAGGCTCCAAGAAATGCCTAGATTTAAAGACAATTCACCCTACAGTTTAACATAGAGAAACATAAAAGGAGAGTTGTGTGCAAGAAAGTGATGCCTTAGCTGAAATATCACCAGGCTCCGGAATGGGCTGGGGCTGTCAATGCTCAGATTTTCCAGCAGGATGTGTGTGGCCCGAATGCTGAGCAGTAACCTGGGAGCAATCAGCTGAGCCCCTCGGCTCTGTGCTCCTTCACATCCATAATAAGCGCTGTGAAAGCATCCAGGCAATCAGTGACAATACCTCCCTTTTGCTGAGGCTGATTAAAAGTGGTTTGAACTAATTTACCTAATATTACTAATTAGGGAACTTGGAGCATTACTTGAAAAGTTGTTTCTGATTAGGTGTCTGATCATCCTTCCGCCTCTGCCAGCATTTGCCACGTGGCGAAATGGCAGAGGAGGCACACTGGCTGTGTCAACCCTTTGTTCCTAGTCATAGCATTTCAACCTGTTTTGTGCCTTGGACCCCTTTAGCAGGTTGTTGAAGCCCCTGGATCCCATCTCAGAATGTTTTTAAATACATAAAATAAAATGCATAGGATTTCTCCAAAGAAACCAATTATATTGAAATACAGTTACCAAAATATTTTAAAAATTATTTGATATGATAATATACATGCTTCTGTGTTGATCTGTTGTATAGCACAATCCAACAGCAGGGCTGATAACTGCTGTGGTTTCAAAGTGGTGATGAGCTTAGTATTCTGAGGTATCTGCAATAACTGTAATGTGATAAGAAAAGCCTGTGTGATTTCTGTTGGGGTTAAAGTCACAGGAGCATTAATATGTCTGTGATTTTTTTACTAACTTCATAATAGAGGAAGATGCTAACTATCAGAAGTTGGTGAAAATCTAGTTTTCTTCCCATCCACGTTTGCAGGATGAACCCCAGATCCCTATGGCCCCAGATTAGGAGCCCATATCCACGTGCACATGTGCACATACTCTTACTCTTTGATTTGTTGGAGCTGCTTCCTCATAGTCAACATGTGGGTATTATAATTGACCAAAGTATCAACTCAGTGGCAGAAACTCTACCTTTAATTAAAGGCCAGATGTCTTCTTAATTGTAGCTTGGAAAATATGGATGTTTGATTATTCAATGAAAAGAAATGACAGGACCTGAATAATAGGGACTAGTTAACGGTTGCTTTTTGGTTAAGGAGAGGAAAAAAGCTTCCATGTTCTTTCTGTCTGGTTTCCAGTGTTTGGATCAAAAACTTAAAATTGAGAGAGTCTTGCCTTATTTGTTTGTTTGTTCTGTGAAGCATCTGAGAAGGCTTAAAATGAACAAAAGCACACAGTAGAGAAGTATAAGTAAGAAATAAATATGTCAGGACCAAAGAAAATATAAGTTCATATAGGAAGTCAAGACCAGAGGCAGAAGGAGATAGGTCTTAAGAGTCCTTGTGGTTGATACAGTTAAGTATCAGAGAGATACCAGAGAGAGTTGCCAAAGAAACAAAATCTTACCCATGTCTAAGAGGAACACAGCTTTTCTTAGAAAATCTTAGCTTTAAAAGAAATTTGTAAGGAAGATTTCCTTCTGAGGAATTAAGGAATACAGTGTCCAAAAGGGGGATTTCCAGGGGCAGGTTTCTTAACCTGGGTGGTAGGTCCTGAACAGGCTTCATCCAGCCAGTGAGCCTATAAAACTGGGCAAAGTCCAATTTATTTGCATAGAAGGTTTGTGGGGTGGAGTGGGGAGAAGGTCCATAGCTTTCATCAGATCCTTTAATGGCTCTGTGATGGTTAATTTTTTGTGTGAACCAGACCAGGCTAAGGGGTGCCCACATAGGTGGTAAGGCATTATTTCTGGGTGTGTCTGTGAGGGTGTTTCTGGAAGAAATTAACATTTGGATCAGTGGAGTGAGTGAAGAAGATCTACCCTCACCAGTGTGGACAGGCGTCATCCAATCCATTGAAGGCCCAGATAGAATAAAAAGGTGGCGGGAGGGGTGAATTTGCCTCCTGTTTGAGCTGAGACATCCATCTTCTGCCCCTGGACATCGATGCTCCTGGTTCTCAGGCCTTTGGGCTGAGACAGAGTTAAACCACTGGGGTTTTGGGCCTCCAGCTTGCACACAGCAGATTGTGGGACTTCTTGGCCTTCATAATCATGTGAGCCAATTCCCATAATAAGCCTGCCCTTTATATCTGCATATCTCCTATTGGTTCTGTGGAGAACTGCGACTGAATATAGGCTCCATGACTCCAAAGAAGGATGAGGACCTCTGAGGAACCAAGGAGCAAAAATTGTTTGTGATCTGAATGTTCTTGTTTTCTGCTCCCACCGGGGTACACTTTCCCCCATAGCAGACCATGACCACAGAGGCCACTAGGCAAAGAGCCCGTGGCAGTCTGATCAGAGATGCTGGAGCAGCCTCCTCAGCAGAACAGCACTGGAGCCTGCTTCTACCTTGGCCCTTCCTTGGGGTATCCCGGAGCAAGCAGATGGATTCCAAAGATGCTTGCAGAGTCCCCTGGCAAGCTGTCTGGTGGTGCAGACGAGCGGTGTGGACAGTGTCTTTCTAGCTTGCGCTTGGCTGGAGGGAATATTTTCATCTTTCCTTTCATCATTGTTTTTGCTCTGAACACTCATTTCCTGGGATTGGAACATTTCGCCTCCTTGATGGGCCCATTTTCTGCAACTAAATGAAGTACTAAAAAGGAGCATGATCCCAAGGGGGTTCAATTATCAGGTAATTGGTCAAGTGATCAGAATGTGGCATGAAAAAAATGAGAGGTTGGAAAATGGAGCATTTAAATGCCAAAACTGCTGAGGACCCTATTATTTTGCAACCCTCAGAATTTAGAAACTCACCTGCATGTTTCAAATTCTATATTGCACCCCCCAACCCCCAGTCCCTAAATAGCTTGTTGGAAAACCATGGTAGGTTTTGTCCAATATATATTATTGGGTTTATATAAAAATTTATTATTCCTTACTTTCTTTATGTATTATTTGGGTGAAATACTGCTGTCATAATCCATAAATACTCTTGTGAAGAAATTTTATATTGATCTATAAGGTAGCAACTTTAGAAATTTTACTTGGATAATATACCTTTCTTAATCTTTTTTTTTCAAAAGCACATTAAGGCATATTTTGTATTACACCAAAGCCTCCTATTATGTCAGTTAATTCTGCTTTGTTAGCTGTATCCTAAGATGGTTAATAGTACAGATTCAACAGTGTGTTGCTATAAATATCTTGAAGCAGCCAATATAATAAGCTGTGCTGTTAGATGCAAAATTAAATGTATGTTGTCTAATAACATGTATAATTTAAAAACCAGTAGAACCCAATTAAGCTTGATCTGTTAGCAATGTGGTGCTGGATCACTACGTGAGTAATGTTTATGCCCACAAAGTTTTAGATCAATGAATTTACATACCTCAATTAATTAGGAAAAGATAATGAAAAGCATTAAAGGTGGAATGGATTATGGCTCTATAAATTCTCTGGGACTAGATGAAAGTAAATGTGTTTAGTTGAAGGAATAAATCATTTTCTTGAGTTCCACTCGAGGCTGCATGTGCCACCATGTTCTCAGTCCTAGTGGGAACATAGTTCGTGTGACAGAAGGTGGTTTCCAGCGTGGAGCCCTCCTATTCCACCTGTCACTGGGTATGTCCTTGATGCTGGCAGTTGAGGTCAAGTCTTCCGACTTTGATTTATTTACTCATTTGTTTGTCTGATCAGTAACAGCAAAGAAGTATCAAGGATCTGCTTATGTACCTGTCACTGCTTGCAAGAAACAAGCACAGTGTCTTTCTCAGGAAGCTCATAGGCTAGGCAGGGACAGAGTCCTGAAACATCAGGAGGTGTAAATAAAATAAGTGGTGGCCCTGACCACGTGTTGCTCAGGAGGATGTGTAGTAGGTGAGTTAGAGAAGGCTTCCTTGAACCTGGAGTAGGATTGGGTGGCCCCTACCATGTTCATGGTTTTAAAAAGTGAAATCAAATCAAACAATACCAAAAGATAATCCAGAAAAAAACGAAACTTCTTCAGAAGTAGGTCTAACCATAACTACAGTTAATGGTTTTTCATGAAAAATGATGGAAAATTGTCAAGCTTTGGTACACTTGCATATATAGCTTTATGTGTTAAAAAAGAAAAAGAAAAAACCGCAAATGGGAGCAAAAAAGACACAGCATTTGTTTACCTTGTTTTTGTTGTCGTCTTCCATGGCAGCACGTGCGGAAGTATTTCACACTTTGCAATGCACAAGATACCAGTGTGTGTTTAAACAGCCCTCAACTGGTGGACACTTAGGTTGTGTCCATTGTCCTTCTGTGAACAGCATTGCAGGGCCCCTCCTTGGTGTCCATGTGCAGCAGTTAAGAACATGGCCTGTGAAGTCAAATCCTGGCTCTGTGGTTTACTGGCCAAATATCGTTAGGCCAGTTACCTGATCTCTCTGTAGCTGAGTTTCCTTATCTGTAAAATGCAGATAATAATGGTACCAACTTCATAGGTTCCTCATAAGATTTAAATGAAATAATCTATAAAAAGGGCTTAGAATATTGGCTGGCATTTAATACCACCCAATAACTACAATTACTCCTGTTTTATTTTCAATAATGGCTTTATTGAGATCTAATTCCATACCATACCAGTTCATCTGTTTAAATTCATTAGTTTTCAGTCTGTTCACAGAGCCATTCGGCCATCATTGCAATCAGTATTGGAACATTTGCATCAACCCAGAAAGAAACCCCATCCCTGTTAGCTGTCATTCCCCATTTCCCTTCACCTCCCACGCCAGACCTGTGCCACCACTATTCCACTTTGTGTGTATAGATTTGCCTATTCCGGATATTTCATATAAATGCAGTCACACAGTATGTGGTCCGTTGGGACTGGCTTCATTCACTGAGCATAATATTTTCAAGGTTCATCCATGCTGTAGCTATTGTTGAATAATATTCTATTGTAGGGGTATACCACATTTTATTTATCCACTGCTACTACTTTTTGTTATTCTGTGAGATAAATGTTTAGAAGTTGATTGTTGAATAAAATGATAATATTAAGGAAAATGGAAATTAGGCCTCTGTCCTGATGTATGGCACAACTACGACAATTTAATATTTTTACCCCCATTACTAAATAATATCCCTAGTATGCAAGAAATGGAATTCACTGTCTCCTTTGTGTTACCTATCTCAAAGAAATCAAAATAAATGAGAGGGTGTATAATGTGGAAGGTAAAGTCCCAGGGCCCATTTCCCTGCCTTTGGGTAGACCCCAGATTGTCATCTCACATAGCCAAAGAATTGGGTTATTGTAAGACTGTAACTCTTCATTTTTCAGAGTTTTAATCAAGGATATTTTGTCTGAAGATTAAACCTAAGCTTTTGGAAAATAGAAAGCAGTTTTACTAAGTTTATTTACATTGCTGGTATCCACAGCTTTCATTTATTTCTTAACAAGTCGCTTCAAAGAACACAGATTTCCCCGATTGCCCCGTTATCATTAGGTAAGCTTCAGGAGCCACCAGAAATTGGGAACGCCTAGTTACTATAAATAGCCATACTCATAGTGTAGAGCCACCAAGGTAGCTGTTTTACTATGAAATTATCTTATCTTTATCCCTTTTTGCAGATGAGCAAACTGTCATGTCAGACAACTTGCCCAGCACTGCCCAGCTGGTAGGTCATGATGCTGTGGCTCCAGCTCAGCTCAGCCACTCCAAACTTGGACTCCTGGCTGAGTTATAGCCATCCTAGGGGAATGCTTGTATCTGCTGCCTTCTCATGGCTAAGGTTGCATGAAAACTGGGGAAAAGGGTATTGAAGGGGGAAGACGAGCATTCCCCACTCAAATTTGATGGGAGCCAGCCCTAGATGCCCATTTGGATCTGTTTCTGCATCTACATCAGGGCAAAGCCAGGTTTCTGCAAATGGGAACAGGAGATGATCAGTTACAATGTAGGCCATCCTGCCAGCCCTGGGCCACATCAGCATTATCAAGTTTAGGTTAATAGGATGATACATACTGGCATGGGAGTTACTTCTCTTTGTTTAATAGACCAGGGCAGCAGTACTCAAAGATGTCACATTTTAAAATTTCACTTATCGGTAAATTAAAAACTGTCCCCAGAGTCCCTGCTCTAGGGATCTCTAAACACTTGGCACACAGCACGGGTAAGTCTTAGCACAGTCCTGCTGACAGTGCACTCCGGGACCAGTGGGCCCCAGTAGCAGAAGACCATGTCATTAAGTAATCCTCAGACTCCAGTGAGGATGAATGTGACCATCTTGTCCAGAATCGCAGCATCGCCATCTTAAACTCTTTGTGCATTCTGAGACGTGCAAAATTCTTTCTGCCTATGAAGGGCAAATTTAGTGATCAATTACAGATGTCCCTTGGTATCCATGGGGGATTGGTTCCAGGACCTCCCAAGGGTGCCAAAATCCAAGGATGCCCAAGTCCCTAATATAAAATGGTGTAGTATTTGCATGTAACTTACATACACCCTCCTCTCATGTACTTTAATCATCTCTAGATTACTTGTAATACCTAGTATAATGCACACATCACTTTGTGTGGATTCTACATAGTACTCAGCATGTAGCAAATTCAAGTTTTGCTTTTGGAGACTGGAATTTTTTTTCCTGAATATCTTTGATCCACAGTTGGTTGAATCCATGGGTGGAACCCACAGATACGGTCAGAGAGCCGACTGTATTTAGAAAAGGCAGAACAGGGTGCTTGCAGTGGGTGGGCATTTGTCCTTTTTGGACCACAACTGCCCAGCTGGCCCCGACTCATGAGCTCGTGAATGCTTATTGCTTAACTCAGTTAAGCCACCAAGTTTGGAGTGGCCTGTTACACAGCATCAGTGTGATGATAGATAACGAATATGTGCCCTTCTCCTCCCCTGGTATAGGCAATAGAAATCCATTCTGTGTGATTTGAGGAAATGGGGGCGTTTATGCCAAGGATTCAGGGTGTCTCACAGGACTGAAGGGACATCGGAGGAACAGATAGGAGCAGGGAAACGTCACGGCATCACTGGGATAGGAAGCCCTTGAATATCTCTTCGGGGAACACATTCTGGGCATGTTCAGTCTCCATTCTATACTCAGGATTCAAATTCTGCAAAGGAAGTGTCTTCTTGGCTTGGCTTGGCTTCCCCTGAAGAAAGCCTAGAGTCTTCCTCAAGATTCAAATCGAGTTCCCACTTGCCTCTCCCCGGGAGGTTCCATGTAAAGCCCCCATGCCCCCTCCTTCTCTGGCTGCGGTTCTAGGAGCAGCACCGCTGAGCTCGCCGGTCTCCCCAGGACACAGCTGAAGAGCACAGTGTCCTTAGACATCGGGTTTTCAGTCTGCTTTCCTCAGCTGGACTCCTCCACACCTCCCCGACTCACCTTCTTGACACACTTGTCCGTGGCACAGATTCTTCAGCCCCTCGCTAGCCAGACACGTGCCCACTGCACGTCCGGGCTCCTTTCCTCCTGCGTTCACAGAGAGGCAGGACACAGCTGGGGCCGAGGATGCAGGCCACGCCATGGCCTTCACCGCCTGGGTTTGGGTCCCAGCTCCATCCTGGGGTGGCCGTGTGACATCCCCACCGTCTTTGTTGTTGCTGTCATTGCTGCCATCATCATCATCATCATCGTCATCACATCTTCCTTTGAGATTCAGCTCCAGTTCCTACCTTCTTCCTGAAAACTCCTCCAGAAGTATCCATTTTTAGCGATTCCCTCTACTTCATAAACTCTATGACCAATTTCGTTAATATTGTGCCTCCCTTGGGCTGTCACGTGCCGCCATTTGTGTCAGGCACATGGTCTAATGGTGAAGAGTCTGGGTTCTAGATGTGACTGGTTAATAAAATGTGGAAAACAATACCTCTGTCAATGGGCTGGCGGGAGGATTAGCTGACATAGTGAATGGGAAACGTTTCTAGCACTACCTGTCACATAGTCGGCACTCAATTGCAATGACTGTGAGTGGTGGTGGTTCTTGTATTCCCTCCCAGCTTATGAGCTGCTTGGGTAGGTTCTCTGTTGTTTATCCATCTGTATCCTGAGTACCTACCACAGCATCTGACGCATCGTAGGTACTTAAAACACACAGGCTTTCTGGATACAGACCTGAGTTTAAGTATCACAGAGGAGCCATTTGACCACGGGCAAGCTCCTAGACTTCACTGAGCCTCTGCTTCCTTATCTGAAACCAGGGGTGATAACATCTACATTCCTGGGTTGTTTGAAGGATTAAACAAGATCCTAATCCACAGGGCCTGTGATGGACATTGGCAGTGGCAGTAACAGAGTGACATTGTGGTCATTTTTCTTTATCCTCGGCACCATGCTCAACTGTGCGTACCATGTCCCATTTCCACAGGAAGCGCAAGCGTGAGGGGTAGAAAGGGGCTTTGTTTTCTCTTCCTTTGACTCTCCAGCTTGGAATATTCCAAAAGCTCACATGGAAAAGCAGTGACAGCCAAGATGCCCTATGACAAAAAGGGGATATCTGATTACATGATTTACCTGAATAATTTGTTGTTCTTCTGCCTTTTGTTGTCATGTATTTTGCTCTGTTTCAGAGCAGCCCTAGCTATCTACCAAGTTTATTTGGAAGCATGGTCTTTTCAGCCACGTGGTCTCAGCCACACCACCATCTCCCGTAAGTAATTACACAGCATTTTAATCTGCCATTTTCTGACAGCAGGCTAGGAGGACTTGCTATCCTTTTTTAAAAGGCTGCCACTAGAACTAGTTTGGCAGATCGTTGGGAAGGATTGGAGCCCATCATGGATGCAAACTGTTACCCACTCACTGCACCTCTGCTGCTAAGGTCCCCAGAGGGCCTGTTAGAAAGAATCTGTGCAGGTGGAGGGCCCTTTGTGTAGCTAAGCTGTCTTCCCTTTGCAGTTTCCCCAGCATGAACACAAGATGTACAGATAGGATCTATGTAGAATATCAATGCCCAGGATCTGAGGCTTTGTCTGTAAAATATAAAACATTCAACAGGAAGCCAATAGAGGTATTCAGTTATGTGGGTTTTATTTTCTGGCATAATGAGGTTTTTCTGTACAGTTCAGGTAGGCAAACCCTATAGGCAGATTGCATTATATTGGGCTTTTAATTTCTGTAGTAATGTTTATAGTTATACTTTGGAGTTCTATCTTACTCCAAATTAAGGCGACCAACTAGCCTGGTTTACTAGGGACTGTCCTGGTTTTAGCACCGAAAAGTCTCACATCCTGGGAAATTCCTCAGTCCTGGGCAAACTCAGGTGGTTGGTCACCCTCAATGTGCTATAATTGGGTCCTGCCATTCCTGGATTGTAGTTTGTAAATGTAAACATTTTCAGGGGATTGAATATAAAAATTTTAGAAGTGAGACATGAAAATTTATTGATACACACATTTAACGTACATGCCTGGATCTCTAGGGAAAAAAAAAGAAACATTAGAGATATGTTTTGGGAGAACATCATAGTTAAGGTCTATAACTTTGATATCATGGGTTAAAGTTGCACCCTGGGCTTCCCTAGACACCCCTTAATTGCTTACTTTTGTCTTATTTGTTATTTTGCTGGCTGGCTTTCCTGGCATTTCTCAAGAGAATCACTCACTGTTGTTAAATAAACAACATCTCTCTTGCCACGTCCCCAGGAGCAGTTTGCAGAGAACTGCCCACATGAGATGCAGCATTGTCACAAATTGCTCCCATAATTTGCAGCATTTGCCCTTGTGACTTTCAGGTTGGGACTCCTATTTAAAACCATAGTTGTCTGTATCCACAGCTTGTCAGTATGGACAGCGTGTCTTTCCCAAATCGCTAGTCCTGTGGACACATGATTCATGTGATTGTGCTCCAGAGCTGAACCAACTTCTGATTCTTTGAGGCACCTCCAGAATGCACCCCCCTCCCCCACCAACATGTAAATTTCAAATAAGCCACTTAACCTGGATTTTACATCACACTATCCCAAACATGCCTTCCAAATCTGTGGAGTTTTGTCTAGCTGTTTTCGTATGATGAAGCAAATGAGTGAATTAATTTTATTATATGGACATTTGCCTTCTCAAAAGCATTTATATCTATTGCAAAAATGTCCTAACCTCATAACAAGTAGACAAGTAAAGATATATATTAAAATTCTTGTAAAAAGGTCATCCTGAGAGAATGTCAGTGATAAATACACAAGCATCACTGGTATAGTAGTTGTAAAAATGATGCTGTTCCAATGACAAAAAAGACCCATTAGAGACCATTTGACCCCATTTTTTGCTGCTTCATGTCCAAGAGTAAACTGTTCATCTTCATCTTGACTATGCCACATCTACCTTCAACTTCCTGTGAGCAGAAGTTTTACGGTGAATCTAATGTACTTTCTTTGCTACACTTTAATATTTTCTACAATTTGGTCCGTTGTGGGGCCAAAGAAAAGCTGGTATTCTTCCTTTTGGCCTCTGCCTCTCTGCAGTGGAGAAGTTCCTGGGAAATTGGATTTTTATAAATAGAATGTGCCAGAGGATCTTGGAGGGGCTCTGCAGTGAATCGTTTTGTAAGGTGAAGAATCTGCTTGTGATGTACATGCATCCTCTCAATTTGTTTAATCAGATTTAGAAGTGTCCATCAGGTTTAGAAGTGTGGCCCCCTCCTCCAGTATATTCAATATGACTGCCCTTAGTGTGGGGGGCCCCGTCTGTGTTTACCACAACAGACCCAAGACCAACAAGCAGCTGCTGGTGAAAGTTGCCTTAAACTAAGAGGGCTTCATCTGGTTTTGATTTGCCTTGAAAACACCCTGTCAAAATAATCTAGAAACAGACCTACTTGTAAAATCAACATTTATTATTTCATTTGTCATTAAACAGAGACCCTAAAACCTGGAACGGGTGGGTTCGTGAGCCACAGTGTACCCAAGGGTAGCTCTCCAGATGCAGTTTAGGGACTAAACGTCTCTCTGTTCTTTTCTACCTGAAAAAGCAGTGCCATACAAAGAAATAAAAAAGTCTGTGCATGAAGAGCCTTGGAGGGCTGCCAGCTAGAGAGGAGAGCTGCAGAAACCCCAGTGAGGTTGCCTTCATCGTGACAAAATGGCCAGATAACCCTTGCAGTCACCCAGAGATCACTCTTGGCTGTTTCTGCTGTCATTCCCCTCCAGGTTCTCCCAGTTAACACTGGAGGACCAGCTATGTTTCCTTTCTTCTTTTCCCAAATCAGTCACCAAATAAGGTTGGGTGTCCCAAGAAGCCTCCACTCTGTGAAAGGGAAGCCAAGAAAATGGGGGAGAGGGCTCCCACGGGGAGAAGATCCAGGTTAAGAAACCACAAGCTCCCTGCGGAAAACAGAGAGTGTGTTTTCACATCAGCTCATACTATCGAGGGCAGGGGGGTGGGTGAGCCCAGGATTCTGGAGAAAGGGAATTTATGAATTTATGAGGCTCTTGAAGAAAGGTGCTTCTAAGAAAGAGAAACCCACTCAAGCTAGCTTAAGCAAAAAGTAAATAAATAAATAAAAGGTGGCTGGGGGTGTTGAGACTTGGGGAGGTTTCACAGAACTCAAGGGCGGGAAGAACAGTCAGACCTGGGGCAGGAGGGGAGTCTGGGCACAGGGACAGGAAAGACAGTGATCGGTGACTTCTGCCATCGCTGGGACTGCATGGCCTTCTCTGCTTTTTTTTTTTTTTTTTTTTGCCTTTGCCCAAGACTGGCTTTCTTGGTTTTGGTGCACAAGCAGGACCATACCTGCTGCACCTTCATGGTATTTCATAGCTCAGTTCTTTAATGAGATGCAGTGATGTCCAAAGGTCCATTTCTGAACACCCTGAAGAGGAACTGTGATTGGCTCAGCTGGGAACAGACATCTGAGGCCAACCAAGGTCACACTGCAGGAACCTGACTGCCAGCCTCGTGCCTGTAAATGCGGGGAATGGGCTGGAAGTAGCAAGGTGTCTACTACCATTCGCCTAGAAGGAAAAAGAGGGCACTGCCGTTGTTGCTCAGGGTTCTTTGGATGCAAGCAACAGAAACCAAGTGGCCAATTAAAAAGAAAAAGAAAAAAGGAATTCATTGAAAGGGTAGGAAGAGGGCCAAGGAAAAGCTTGAAGGAAAAGCTGACAAACAGGCCTCTGGAAAGCAGAGGGACCTGAGCAGCTGTGGGAGCTGGGGAGCAGAGCTTAGCAGAAGGCCTTTCCATGGCACTGCCATTGAGGTGAACCTGCTTCTGCTGCTGTCATCGTGTGTCGTTCTACTCAGAAACCAGCTGCAGGGGGAGGAAGTCTGATGGACCCAGTCGGTGTACATGCCCATGCCATGCCTAGGAAGGGCACATCATCGTAAGTGACAGTCCCAGCAGAGCCTGTGAAGGATCAGGGAAAGGTAGTTCTGCAACCCAGAATGGTGGTGCAGTTACCAGAAAAAGGAGAGGTGAACACAGGGCGGGTAAAGCCACAAATTCCACCACACAGGGAGCCACCTGGAACAAAATGCAGGGAAAGAAAAGCCCCAGGATGTTCAGGAGACGGGCAAAGGCCGCTGAATCAGCAGGGAGGGGTCAGGTGGCAGAGGGAGGATGTGCATGGAAGAGGTTGCTGCCTCACCTGTGCAGTGACACACTTGTACCTCGTGGGACTGGGTTGCCCATCAACTAGAATTGTCACTGAATTGTTATAGGGTTCAGATAAGAATCCGTCAGTTCAGGGAAGACACTTTCAAGCCAAGGCTGTGTTTTGCTGGATCTGAAGATTGATTTTCCTTTAGTTCTTGACGTTCCCACCCCGAGTTCCCACGTCCACAGAGTATAGCACTATGCAGAGTGCCAGCTGTTCCCTTGGTGTGCCAGCCCAGGGCCTTTTGAGCACACATGGGGTTGGGGAGCAGCAGTCCTTCTGGGCTGATGAAACATGGCGGGTGGTAGAACCTGAACAAAATGTAAAGAAAAGCTGTCTTACCAGAAATGAATTTTAAGAGATCATTTCTACTGCATCCAAATGTTTTCCTTTGCTTTTATCTTACCCTGGTGTCATTTTTAAAAGCACTTCATTTTTGATGTGTGTCTTAGTTCAGGCTGCTGTAACACATTATGGTAGACCAGGAAGCTTAAGCAGCAAACATTTATTTTCTCGCAGTTCTGGAGGCTGGGAAGTTCAAGATCAAGGCGCTAGAAGATCTGGTGAGGGCTCGCTTCCTGGTTTGCAGGTGGACATCCTGTCGTATTCTCACATGGGGGGGAGGGAGCGCAAGCATGCGAGCACACAAGCACGCACTGTCTTGTGTCTCCTTTCATAAGGGCTCTAATCCCATTCATGAGGGCTCCACCCTCATGACCTAATTACCTCCTGAATACCCCGTATCCAAATGCCATCACGTTGGGAGTTAGGATTTCAACATATAAATTTGGGGTTGACACATTCAGTCCATAACAGCACACAGAGAAATCCAATATGTCAAAGAAGTATTTTTGGTGATTGATAGAGTAATAGGATAATAAAAAAATTTTTAACCATAAACTCACACTGTACTGAATTTATGATGGTTCAGACATGTTGACTTTGCTTAACAGAACTTCATTTTGCTGTCGGTACTTAGCTTGTAAATCTGAAAGGCAAGAGAGTTTGGATTTGCTACTACTACATGAGCAGAAATATGTATTTTTTAATATGTATATTTTAATATATATTTAACATCATTTTAATATATTAAATTATATATTATGTATATTTTAATATGTAGATAATTTTTAATATGATTACATACAGGCCCTTTTTATTTATTTGTTCACCTGCCGGGATAGCCTTCAAGTAACTGATTTTCAGAGTTTAATAAATTTGATCTACTCAAAACTGACACAAATGGATTTATTCCCATCAATCTGAAGATGAATGTGGTTGAACAGAAGGTAGTTAGGGAGAATTAATTGGGAGCTGTCAAGATTAAACAAAGCTTCCCTATTTTGTGTAGTAGAGTAATAGATAACATAAGAGTTTCTTACCAAGCATGACAACTCATTAGACCCCTAACAGCGATTCAGGTGCATGTTTATGTTATAAACTAACATCAAGCAGGCTTTTTAAGATCCAAAGGATGCTTTTCACACCAAAATCCAGTTACAACCTGTGATGTTCTTTTAATAGACTTTCTTAAAGAAAGCAGGAGCCTTTTTATTTTAAAACAGTACTTTAACCTCTGCTTTATTCCCTTGTGTTTGGTTTTCTAAATAGGACTAGTTTATTATGAGAAAACTTTATCTTCAAGTCAAGGTTGTGCTTATGTACTCAGTAATTGGGGGTATAGTGGGAAATGCTTAGACCTAGGGGGTCAGACAAAACTAGGTTTGAATTCTGGCACTACTATCTACTCGTTTGGTACTTCTAGGAAGCTTTCTTTTTACTTCCGATTCAGTATCATTGAGTTGCTTAGCATAGACATCTCTCGTATATTTTATCATTGAGTTCTCAAAATTTTACTGAGGATTAGGTATTGGGCTACATTTTTTAAAAGTTTTAAATGTTCCAGCATTTTAGAAAAACTGAAAAGAATAAAAACACCAAAAATAGCCTGAAGATTAATATAATGAGTACACATATATCTACCAGCCAGCTTAAGAAATAAAACATCAATACTGTTGAAGCCTCCTGTGTGCCAGTTTCAGTTGGGGATTAAGGGCATGTGACCAAAAATCCAAATAACAGTGGCATATATAAGAGAAGAGTTTATTTTTCTCTCAGGTAATGACAAGTTTGAAGATAGGTATTCCTCAGACCCAGGCTTTTCTAGCTTTCTGCCCCTTCATCTTTAGGGCATGGCCCTTGTCTTCATGCTTACAAAATGGCTGTAGGAGCTGCAGCCATCACATCTTTGTTCCATGAAGGAGAAAAGACCAATGGCAAAAGGGCTTTTCAAGAAGGCCCATTCAATGACTTTCATTCTAGAGACCAGAATTGTATTGGAAAATGTTGTTGTTAGCAAAGACCATTTTTACTGCCAAGAAAATGTAGGATCAACAGAATGAAAGAATGAAAAGAGAGGTTATTAGGTAGGCAGGTAGCAGCCTGTCCCCCAGAGGTACATACTATCCTTAATTAAAGATTTGGGGTTTTTTATGGCATCTCTTTTATATTTTTGTTACAGGCATACGTTATTTTCTTGTATTTCACTTTATTGCACTTCGCACATACTGTGTTTTTTATATATTAAAAGTGTGTGGCAACCCCGCATTGAGCAAGTATATCGGTGCTGTTTTTCCAACAGCATGTGCCCACTTCATGTCTGTGTGTCAATTTAGTTATGCTTGCAATATTTCAGACGTTTTCATTATTACATTTGTTATTGTGATCTGTGATCAGTAATCTTTGATGTTACTATTGCAATGGTTTTGGGGTGCCACAAACTGTGCCCATGTAAAATGACAAACTTAATCAACAAAGGTGTGTTTTCTGACTGCTCTACTGACTAGCCATCCCTCCATCTCTCCCCCTCCCCTCAGGCATCCCTATTCCCTGAGACACGACAATATTGAAATTAGGCCAATTAATAACCCTATAATGACCTCTAAGTGTTCAAGTGACAGGAAGAGTCTCACGTCCTTCACTTTAAATAGAAAGCTAAAAATGATTAAGCTTAGTGAGGAAGGCATGTTCAAATCTGAGATAGGCCAAAAGGTAGGCCTCTTGTGCCAGACAGTTAGCCAAGTTGTGAATGCAAAGAAAAAGTTCCTAAAGGAGATTAAAAGTGCTACTCCAGTAAACACACAATGGTAAGAAAGCAAAATAGCCTTATTGCTGATGTGGAGAAAGTTTTAGTGGTTTGCATAGAAGATCAAACCAGCCACAACATTCCCTTAAGCCAAAGCCCAAGGTTCGTGAGGTTTAAGGAAAGAAGTCATCTCCGTAACATCAAAGTGCAAGGTGAAGCAGCGAGTGCTGATGTAGAAGCTGCAGCAAGTTATCCAGAAGATCTAGCTAAGATTATTGATGAAGGTGTGGCTACACCAAACAATGGATTTTCAATGTACATAAAACAGCTTTCTATTAGAAGATGCCATCTAAGACTTTCATAGCTAGAGAGGAGAAGTCAGTGCCTGGCTTCAAAGGTTCAAAGGACAGGCTAATTCTCTTATTAGGGGCTAATGCAGGTGGTGACTCTAAGTGGAAGCCAGTGTTCATGTACTGTTCCAAAAATCCTAGGCCTTTCATGATGACACTAAATCTACTTTGCCCATGCTGTATAAATGGAAAAACAAAGCCCAGGTGACAGCACATCTGTTTACAGCATGATTTACTGAATATTTTAAGCCCACTGTTGAGACCTGCTCAGAAAAAAAGATTCCTTCCAAAATATTACCATTCAGTGACAATGCACCTGGTCACCTAAGAGCTCTGACGGAGATGTGTAGGGAGAGGAATGTTGTCTTAATACCTGCTAACACAACACCCATTCTACAGCCCATGGGTCGAGGAGTCATTTCAACTTTCAAGTCTTACTATTTAAGAAATACATTTCGTAAGGCTATCGCTGCTACGAGTGGTGATTCCTCTGATGGATCTGGGCAAAGTAAACTGAAAACCTTCTGGAAAGGATTCCCCATTCTAGATGCCATTTAAGAACGTTTGTGATACATGAGAGGAGGTCAGAATATTAATATTAACAGAAGTTTGGAAGAAGTAGATTCCAGCCTTCACGGATGAGTGGGAGGGGTCCAAGACCGGTGGAGGAAGGAACTGCAGATGTGGTGGGAACAGCAGGAGAACTAGAATCAGAAGCGGAGCCTGAAGATGTGACTGAACTGCTGCAATCTCATGACCAAACTTGAACGGATGAGGAGTTGCTTCTTCTGGATGAGCAAAGAAAGTGGTTTCATGAGATCTGCTGCTGGTGAAGATGCTGTGAACATTGTCAAAATGACAACAAAGGATTTAGAACATTACATAAACTTATAAAGCAGCAGCAGGATTTGAGAGGATTGACTCCAATTTGAAAGAAGTTCGACTGTGGGTAAAATGCTATCAATCAGCTTCACGTGTTACAGAGAAATCTTTCACGAGAGGAGGAGTTAATCGACGCAACAATCTTGGCCTCAGGGGGTTTCCTCGCCCGTGTTGGTCGGTTCTCACTGGAGGCTGGAAGGTCACACTCAGCAGATGTCCGGAGTTCGTTGTCATGTGGTCCTCTCCCCTGTCATTCTCTGCCCTTCAGACTCTTGATGCTCTGATGTCTGCGCTCCAAGCTCTATTTTCTCATCTGAGAGAGACTGTCAGGCTCTCCCCGCATCCCCCTCCCTGCAGCATGGCCTGAAAACTCTGCGTACAGCAGTCTGGCCATTGGAGGACCCATCTCCGTGTGTCCTGTCTCTTAGGAGTCACTGACTGCCACGGCCTGGGAATCCACATCGAGTGCCATTGCTTAGTATATTTTGCCCAGTTTTTAATTGTTCCAGGTAGGAGGGTAAATTCCAGTGTGTGTTCTTTCCCCCTTGGCTGGAAGCAGAATTAAATCCTCACCGTGGTTTTCATTTCCTTTTTATAATTACTAGAGAAGTTGAGCATCTTTTGTGTGTTTTCCGAGCACTTTGATTTCCTCCTCTCTGAACTCTCTGTTCATCTCAGGCTATTTGTCCCATTGAGATAAATGAGTTTTTCTTAGTAACTTGGAGCACTTATTTACATATTTTACAGATTAATCTCTTGTCAACTTATATCAGCTGTTGCTATCTTTTCTTAGATTTAATTATCTTTTCATTTAAAAAATGTTTTGATGAGCAGAATTTTTAAGTTTTAATGTAGTCCAGTTTGTCAATTTCCTTTATGATCAATCAGTGCATTTTTCGGTCTTGTTTAAGAAATCATTCTTTATCCTGAGATCGTAAAGATACTCTACTATATTTTCTTGTAAGAGCTGAAAAGGTCTTTTATATTTAGGTCCTTGATTTATCTGGAATTGATTTTTGTCTGTGGTAGGAATAGGGATCACTATTTTATTTCTTTTTTCTTTTCCCATTGTGTTTACCAGTTACCTGAGCACCATTTATTAATTAGTCTTTCTGTGCAGAAAAGAGTTAACATAACAGACCTGAGATTTACCCTTCAAAAGGCCTGTTCACAAGCTTGGTGCTTGGCCGGCATCTGGGAACCTGGATTTGGGGAGGGTTTCCACAGTGTGGTTTATGTTGAACACCTGCCTTTCCTTCTGGGTGTCCGGAATTTTGGTTAGGTAGACTAACCAAATCATTAGTGTCTCTAATGTTAGGTAGAGCATGCCCATGTGACCAGCCCCCCTTAAAAACCTTGGGTGCTGGGTCTCTAACGAGCTTCCTCGATAGGCAAAATGTTAACACGTCACAACTCATTGCCGGAGGAGTTAGCATGTCCTGTGTGACTCTACTGGGAGAGGACTCGTGGAAACTGGCTCCTGGTTTCCTGTCTGCTTCATTCCATGCGCCCATTCCCTTTGTTGATCTTGTTCTGTGTCCTTTTTATGATAAATCCCAGCTGGGAGTGTGACCATATGCTGAGTCCTGCGAGTCCTCTCAGCAATTCAGCAAATCTGGTGGTGGCCTTGGGGACCCCCAACGCACTGTGCTTTCCCTGCTGATAGTAAAACAATCCTGAGAAGTAGCAATTGAGCACTATTCTTAACTACCCTTGAACATTAGTTTCTTTACCTAAATATCTAACCTTCCTCCCCTTTCATTGCCTGGCATATATACTGTATCACTCAATAAATAATTATTGATAGCCACAGGAGAAGAACAGTGCCAGTGCCACGGTCGTTTGGAGGAAGGTAGTAAATATTCAGTAGTAAATCTTTTGAGTGGGTATATTTTATGTTTTTGCAATGAGTGAAATAAATGTTCCCATATGTATTTAAGATTGGTGGTCACAATTTTTTTTTTACCATCTTGGAACATCTGTAGTTCCTTTAATATGTTTAGTTAGGAATTTTCTCCCTCCCTAATTGAGTCTGAGAATTTAAAATCCCAGGGTTATTTAATAGGCTGTACATTCCTGCTTTTGTGTCACTGTATGATTTCTGACATACCGAGCTATTCAACCAGTTGCCTTATTCATAGAGTGTTTCCTTAGGTAATAGTTTGTTTTTGGTTAAGTGATTACATGAAAATGTTTTAAAGACATGTCTACAGTTATTTCCAATATTATTTCTGTAAGTATTACGGTCATTTCTACATATTTCTCTATTTGTATGTTTATAAGAATAGCTTTCTTTTGTAATGTTTTAAATACCTGTGGTCATTGACCACAGAGAGGGGAGAAGCATGCATGCAGATTATGGTGGTTAGCATTATATGCTAGAAAGTGGGAGTTGTAACACAGTTAATGGTTAACATCTCATAAAACTCTAACAAGTGCCTCAGTTGTCCATTTAGTGTCCTCTGTCCCAGAGACAGTCACATGACCAGCTTGTTCTTCAGCAGTGGTTTTCTCTGGTGGCTTGCGTGAACAGATCAATAGTGTCCAAGTAATTTCTTCCCCTAATGAAGGGAAGCAAATAATCATGCCCATTTCAAAAACTGCTCTGAATTGAGCTTAATGCCTTAAATCACACCCACAGTGAATGGAGTCCCTTTGTCACCACTAATGGCTCTGACATCCTTCTGTACTCACATGTGATTCTCCTCAGCTCTCCATAAACAAGGCTGTCTCAGTTCACTTATTCTATGAAAAAAGACAGCCAAAGGAGGATTTATTTTTTTCTGCTGGTTCTTAAAAGTCTGATAGAAAACCATTCTGAGTGTCTCTGATGCCATTATAAGGCAGAACCATTCTTCCTGATGATTTACCCTTGTTGCTGTCCTGCCTGCGACGTGATGAGTACCATACAGCTGCAATTAGCCTGAAGTTATTGTCATATTTTGTCGTAATGGGGCCCCGTTATATTGCTATGTCAGGCAATTTTCCTGATTTGGAAATGGAAATGTTGTCCAGTGCAATACTGGCTCCTTAGAGCTTTTGAGCAAATGACTTACCAAGCATGTTAAACAGATGTGGACGTTTAGCCTTTTCTCTTTTGATTAGCCAGGAAAGCTGGTGCATCACTTCGGAGAGTGTTTGGCTGCAGGTAACAAGCCGCCCAAGTATTAGTAGTTTAAACCAGCAGAGTCCACAGTACAGCAGCCCAGCAATGCCCCCAGGGACCTAGGAGCTTTCTAACTTTAAGCATCATCATCCTTAACATGTTGGTTTTCCTCTTCACGCATGCTGCTTTGTGGTCTCAAGGTGGCTGTTTTGGCCATATATGGGCCCCCTTTATCAGGAAAGCAAACGTTTCCCTAGGCCGTCTGTGCACACCCATCCTATCCCCACTGCCGTGTGGGCTTCTGTTGAGGTCCTGTCAGTCAGATCTGGGTCACATGGCCATTCCTGGACTCCAGGGAATCTTGGAAAACAGGGAAGAGGAGTGTGCTTATTGGCTTGGACCAATCCTATGTCTCCACTTGGGCATGACACATTGCTGTCCCAAACGAAATTGGGTTTGTGTCGGCAAGGAGGAAGGGAGGATGGATACTGGGTGCACAGGGGCAGTGTTGGCCGCAGACATGCATCCTTAGTCTTCCTGCCACGCAGGCCAGGCACACACACCACATCGGCGAGAGACGTGTAATTACCAGAATCCAGTCTGAACATGCCATCTCTTTTCCAAGCTCACTTAAGTGGCTTCTCCTTGTTCTTAGGGGGGGAAAACTAAATAGTTAAAATAAATGCAAAATCCAAAGAGGTCTGGCCCTGTGCACTCTCCCTGGCCTTATCTTGCACTATACTTTTCTGTACTCTTTGTGTACCAGGCCACTGTCCTCTTTAAGATCCTCACACTCTGTGCTCTCTTTTCCTGCCACAGGGCTTTGCACCTGCCGGTGTCCCTGCTGAGAATTCGCTCCTTTATTCCTCTGCCCCCAGCGTCATCACCACCCACTCAGGGGAGCTGCCCTTGACCTCAGCTGGCTCCAAACCCCTGATGTATGAAAGAGAGTTTCCCTTCTTCCCAACACTAATAACACATTCTGATTTTACATGTATTTGTGAGACCCTTTTACTGTCCTCATCCTCAGTAGACACGCTAAGCTTCATGAGGGCCAGGACCAGACCTAATTATAGTCATGATTTGTATTCGTTAGGAATGCTTTTGGCTACAGGGTTTTTTTTAAGTGTCTTAATAAAGCAGGGCTTATTTTTTTCACCTAGTAACAAGGTTAGGCTGCTGCTGGCATTGGTTCATTTGCTTCACGCTATCCTGATTGTTGTTCCCACCATTTTTCTTGTTATTTTCCTCATGGTTGCAAAATGACTGCTGTAGCCCAGCCATTGCCTCCCTGTTTAAGAGAAGAAGGAAGGAAGGGAAGCACTACATTGATACCTGACCCTTTCATCAGGAAAGCATAAGTTTTCCTGGAATCCTCCCAGCCAATTTCTGCTTGTGTTTCCTTGTCACTTGGCCACCTCTAGCTAGAGAGAAGGCTAGAAATCATGCATGTAGCCTTTCCAGCCTCCATACTGGAGGTGAACAAGGGAGAAAAAGGAGGAAGTGGGACTTAGGCTAGCCTACCACTCTGCCCGGCCCCCGTAGCCTCAGCATGTACCTGAACGAGTACTTTGGTATTAATGGGCAAGTAGGAAAAAACTCACCTGCTTTGATTATTTGTTCATTCATTCAGTGTCCAGAGTGAGCCACTCTCTGTAGCAGTTACTCTACATACACATTTTCTTAATCTCATGACAGTTCTGGCAAGGTAGACATTATTACTTTTATTTTGCGCTTAGAAACAGAATCTCAAGAAGATTAAATAACTTACCTGAGGTTATGTGGCTCTGTAAGGGGCAGATCCAAGACTCAAACCCAAACCCACCTCCCTTCCGAGCCGCTCACCTTCCACAGTGCAGTGCTGCCTTCCTGAGTGATCACAGCTGATCCTAAGATCAGAGTATGAAAACTCCTGCATTTGACTTTTTTCTACCAGGAGGTAATGATAATTAGCCTGCCAGAGTTTAGCTTCTACATTAAACATGTTTTAGCAAAAGAGTTTGCTAATAGTATTGCAACTGAACAAAATATATTACAGCTGTAATTTGGGGTGATTTTATATTTGGGGTATAGCTAGGTGACATCCATTTTATGAGCAGGGTTATAATTTTTAGCAGAGGATTTATGCGGTAGGCTCCTTCATAAGCATTTACCCAGTGGTTAGTCTGTACTCATAAACTCTAAATAATTTGCAAAATCTTTTTCTGTTTAAGTAGGTAAGGCACTTTGCCGGGAGTTTTTTGGCCCTTTCTTATTCCTGAAAAATCTCAGCATTCTTGTTTCAGAATAAATGAAACAGTGATCATCTATATTCATGTCCACAGCTTACAGTTACGCATTTGCAAACTAAAATATACAGAGACATTTCATCTCTGCAACATGTTTTTTTAATAATGCGCAGGGGGGGTTTTGTGTGTGCGTGTGATTATAAAAGCAATAGATGCGCAATTGAAATTTGGGAGCAATGAGAAAAATCGTCCATAATTCTATACCACCCAGAGGCAATAACTATTAACATTTTTGGCATATTTCCTTCCTAATCGTTTAAAAATTTTTTTTACATAGCTGAATTCATACATTATTTGCGGTTTTATGGGCTGCAATTTCTTATATAACATCAACAAGCCTCCGTGTTATTACAGGCATCATTTTGAATGGCTACGTAATGTCCCTTCATTAGGAAACCAACATCCTTTATTGGGCTGCTCTCGTGATGGACATTTGGACTCTCTCTTGGATACGTGATGTGTGCCTTGAATTGTTAACATTGTCTAATGGAAGAAGAATCCAGATTCTGACACATTTGCTGACAGGCCCTCTACCTGCATCAGCTTATCATGGGGAGGCACCAGTCATGGTTACTGTCATGATGCCTTTGCCCCGGTAGAACAAGATGCTGGCCATTTTTATATTTTAAAAAATGACTAGATCCTTCAGTCTTGCAGGCTGGGGTCCCCACACACAGAAGATGAGTACCAAGAAGACAGAAAATCACCCAGGTGTTCCCTCTGGCTGGTCCCTTCTGCTACTCCATATCTGACCACTACTCTGGTGACCCCAGAGCCCCTTTGCTGCCTGGCTCCAGCTTTTCTTTTCTTCTCACAGCTCAGCAGCCCCTCTGACCTTGCAGCCTCACACAGTTCATAGAATTCTTCAGTAGGGCAAGGGTAAGCTCCTTAGACCATCTGTTAACTTTTGATTCTTCAAAAAAGTGGCCAATAAAAGCGTTGCTGTCAGAAAGGTTATTTGAAACTCAATCCCGAACATGCCCATCCCTGCTTAAAGCCCTTCAGGGGCTGCCCATTGCTTTTGGAATCCAGACGGGTCCCTACGGGGGTGGCCACAAGGCTTTGCCTGATCTGGCCCTGCCTGCTGCAACTCCTGTCTTTCCCCAGAGCGCTCTGGGCCCAGTTGTACCGGCTGCTTTTTGGTTCCTCAGTTCCCTTTCACACACTGTTCCCGCACATTCTGTTCCCTCTTCCTGCAGACTGTTCCCTTTGCCTCCTCCCCCTGCTCCCCTTCTCCCCACACCTGAGCTCCTGCTCACCCTCAGACACGTGCTTCCCACCCCTCACGTGGTTGCTCAGATGTCACCTTTGCATTGAGGTTGTCTCTGACTGTAAAGTTGCCGTTCTTCCCAGCTACACTGGCTCCCCCAGCACCTGCCCTGCTGTTTTCCTCCATAGCACTCAGCACCATTTAATATGCTGCATGGTTTGCTTATTAACTGCACCAATAGTCCGTCTTTCTTCATTAAAATGTAAGGTCAATGAGGGCAAGAATTCTTTTGTCATGTTCCTAGTGCCTGGTACAGAGTAGGCATTTAATAAATAGTTGTTAAGCAAATGGGAAGAAATACTAGGTCTAAGTCTCTTCCCCTCCTTTTCCTTTGTATTCACCCCTTACAGGAGTGGGGAACCTGTGGCCTCAAGGCCACATGTGGTCCTCCAGATCCCCAAGTGCGGCCCCTCGACCAAATCCAAACTTCACAGAACAAATCCCTTCATTAAAAGGATTTGTTCTGTAAAATTTGGATTCAGTCAAAAGGCCACACTCAAGGATAGACTCTGGGTCGAAGCCAGAAGGCCTCATTGTTACAATAGCTGGACGTTTCCAGATTAGGAAAGCCAAAATCCAAAGGTGTTTAACCTCCTCATCCGTTTATGATGCTGAGCAGTATTTGGATAGAATGCGCACAGTTTTCAGCCCTCTGTTGAGTTTGGGATCCCTCTGAAGGCCCAGGCTGCCCTAGACGTAGGGACCCCCAATGCCCTGCTCACTTAGACAAAATCAGAACACGGAAGTGCCATGCACCACGCTCAGTCAGGCTCCAAGGACCAGGGCATCGTGCTTCCTGGGTGGGAGGTGATCTGATCCATTTATACCTTCCTTAGGACCGAAATGATGGCTCACGGTGGTATCCAGGCCTGACTCTCTACCACCATTTGGGGCAGTTTAATCTAAATATAACTTTCTTTCCTCGCTGGGGTACTGAGAAGGCCAGGCCTCTTTTTAATCTCTTGCAGAGACGTTTAAACAGCACGTGAGCACAATTTCTGAACCGAGATACTTCTCACAGTGCCTTTGCAAACAAGTCATGTTCTCTTCCCCTGTTTTATTTTGTTTGTAATAACTAACATTTATATAGGGCTTGCTGTTTTCCAGGCATTGTTCTAAGTGCTTTGCAAAGATGAACTTAATCTTCATAACAATCCTATAAAGCAGGCAGTATAATTATACATATTGTTACACTGGGTGTAATTGATCTTTGGGGAAGGGGCACCTGGATCTTGGCGCAAATTGCTTTATCATTGCTTGTCCCGTCTCTTTACTCAAGGGAAAGGCAAAAATAATAATCATTCCATAGAGTGTGTCAGGGGCAGATTTTCAGGCCTGTAAAAGGGAGTTGCACCCAGGGTCTCCCGGACATCTTGTGATGGCAGTGACATAAG
Organism: Daubentonia madagascariensis; assembly: GCA_023783475.1. NCBI lineage: Eukaryota > Metazoa > Chordata > Mammalia > Primates > Daubentoniidae > Daubentonia > Daubentonia madagascariensis. Next base: position 7,849,892 of record JAKFHU010002332.1, on the reverse strand, counting down.
TCTTGCCTGGCTCTCTCCTGCTGGTGACCCTCCAGACAGTACTCCCAGCTTCTCTGCCTGTTGGCAGAGTTCCCCCCATTTCCCTGGCTTCGACCCAGAGTCTGCCCTGAGTCTCCCTGCCTTGACTGGTCTCTGAAGTCTGGTGATGGGCGTGGGAAAGCTGGTGAGAACAAGGTGGGACAGAATCCGTTTAGGGTCTGGTTGGGGGCACATCCTGATTCGCGGTCTCCTGTATTCCAGTGGCCTCCACCACTCCACTCATCCGCTCTGATGGGGGATGTTGTGGGAGCTTTGCAGACTCTTAGGGGAGTTGAACTGCATCTTGGAGCCAGACATTTAAATACCTTTGGGGACAAGAAAGTTATTTGCTAATTACAAAAATTCTTGTATAATGCTGGTTTATATGGTTATGGAATTCTTATTTTATAGTAAGCAAAAACAGTGTTATGATTTAGATTTTTACATTTTTGATTTCATTTTTCATCTTTATTCAGATTTACAAATGCAAGCAAATTGATGAGTCAAATAGTTGTACTCGGCAAGTTATGCAAAGCAGCAGCTCACAACTCCTCACCGGCCCATTGCTCACTTCCAGAGGCAGCCACCCTCCATGAGTTTAGCTAATTTTGTGGATATTCACTTCCATAGTTCTAAACAACATGCTTGTGTTGCTGTTTCTGGATCTACTTACTGTTATGTATTGAATTTGCATCCCGGACGATGAGGGTTTAGCTATCGCCTCTCCATCCTGTTCCCACGTCCCATCCCTGTCTTCCCAGTGTTGTTAAATACTGATTTGATTTATATTGGCATTTAGTATTTGTAATATCACGCCTGTATGTACATTATTTTAAACATTATTCACAGCAGAGCCATGGAGTACGCCATGATTATTTTTTGTGCACTCTATTCGTTGTGGTTTAAAAATTTTTTTTTTTTAGTCTTTTAAATGTACTAATTCCACCTCCAACTCTTCTTCCAAAAGTATGAGTATATCAATTTCCTGTCAATAAATTAAGAAGACAGGTGTCCTAAGAAATTTCTCCTGGAGCCGTCCATTTCCTGACGGGTTAATCTCTAGGCCTGGGAACAGCTGTCATTTCAGGATTTCTAACCCCGCTCTAGGGACCATCTTCACTTCTCTCTCATGTTGGATCTCCTTCCCCTTCCTTTTTAGATAGATCCCATCCTCTGTATCTTCTGGAGAAGAATTTGTATCTGGAAATCTCTCCATTCCACCCTCGTATGAAATCGATAGTTCAGTAGTTTGGCTGGGTATAGAATGACAGGGGCGGAGTCATTTTTCTCTCAGAATTTTGAGGCTTTGCCTCCTTACCCTTGCTCTTTCAGTATGGATTTTAAAAGTTCAATTCCATTCTGATTCTTGATCCTTTATATGCAACTGGAATCCCATAGGCTCTTCTCTTTGCATCCAGGCTTCCGCACTAGCACTGTGATGTACGTTGGTACGATCTGCTGAAACCTTTTAAACTCAGGTCCTTTCGTTCTGGAAAATCTTTTTGGATTATTATATTTCATCCATGTTGCCCCTGTGGTTTTTTGTTTTTTGGGGGGTTTTTTCCCCCTTTTTTCTATACTTTCTAATATGCATATTCTTTGAATATTGGACTTGCTGGTCTGGTCCTCAAATATCATCTCCTTTTTTTCTATTTCCTCATTTCCTTGTTCACTCTACTTTTTGAGAAAATCCTTCAACTTTATCTTCTAAGTCTCCTACTGCGATTTTCATTTCTTCCTCCATAGTTTTAATTTTCAAGAGCTTTTCTGGTCATTATTCCTTCTAAAAATAGCACTGTGTGGTGGTTTGATGGGTGCAGTATCTTCTCTGCGAATGTTCATGATTTTGTTTTTTGGTTTTTTTTTCCTTCTCCCCAGATAGTCTCTGTTCCTTCCCATTTTGGTTGTTTTGGTCTGTTTTTTGTATCAGACTCTTTCCTCGGGTGTCTCCTGGGCTGCTGCTTCAGTTTAAGAGTGCAATACTTTAAAAAAAGGATGTAGCACAAGAAAGCTGATTAATGTGGGGGAGGGAGACCTTTTTGCCCATGACCTTCACCATAGGGTAGTGAAGCTCCCCACTTCTCTAATATCAGCATCTTTGGGTGGTTTCTTTTGGCTCTCGGGTTCCCCAGAGCAGATGCCTGCAGGAGGGCTCTGCTTGGCCGCTTTTACTCCGAGGGCTCCAGGAGCCAAATGGAGGGAAAAGGCTGTGTTCTGAAATCACAGTAAAACCTTCCCCTTAATCCCCCCGTTGCACTATGGGATCCCTGCCCCAGCATGCCTGTCTAGCTGTCAGAATCCCTTTGTTTACTCTTTTCAACAACTAAAGCCCCCATCTTCTGCCAGGGTGAGGACAGTACTCCAGCTTCATGCCGATTCAAGCCGTCTTTGTGTTTTAGCTCTCTTTTTGTACTTAAGCTCCCATTGTACTTAAGTCCCATTTCCAAGAATACCTAAAAATTGAGGTTTAACCTAAAGCAAAATGCAACTAATCTGAAGTGGAGAGCTGGAACACGTGATGCCACCCTTGACCACCACTCAAGTTGAGATATAGAAAACATCTGCTAGACTCCAGAAGATTCCCTCCTGCCCTTTCTCTGTCGGGAAACTTTCTATCACTATGACTGGTTGGGTTTGCTGTTCTTGAACGTCATAAAAATAACATCATACGGTATGGACGCTTGTTGTCTTCTGGCTTCTTTTGCTGTGCATAATGACCATGTTACTACACGTAGCAGCAATTAGCTCTTTGTTATTGCTGTGTGATATTCCATCTAATGACTAGATCACAGATTATTCACCCTTTCCACCGTTGATGGATATCTGGGTTATGTCTGCATGGGGCCTATTATGAATAAAGCTGCTAAGAACATTCTTGTTTGTGTCTTTTAATAGACCTATGTGTTCATTTTTTTGGGTATATTCTGAGGAATTACTGGGTCATTGGGAAGATATGGTTTGGACTTTGTAAATACGACCAAAGAGTTTTCCAGAGTGGTTGTACCAAGTCAGGTGATTCATGACTTTTCTTAATGCCAGCTGAATATTTAACTTTTAAGTCGGCTAAGCCCAATGCCACTTGCCCATCTGCTTTCTGGTTTCCAGATTCTGTGGCTGTTTTCTCCTCTGCTATTATCTTTGTCCTTGAGAGTTAACTGTCTTTGCAGTGGGATTTGTAGAAGGAACAAAGCTAAATGTGTGTTTTCAATCCACCGTCTTTGACTGGAAGCTTCTATTATGATTTTAAGATGACTTTTTGCTCTCTCAGTGTCCCTAAACATAACTACCCTGTGTTTCCTCTGAGTCATTTCTGCCTAGTGGCTTTATAAAAACAAAGTTTCAATGCCTCAGCCTTTCAGTGCTACTGCAGGCACTGTTTTCTGCATTCTGCACTGCCAACAAAATGACAACATAATTCTGATCCCCTGTCTTTTTTAGAGGTAATGACTAATAAACAGCACAAATTGAAGGTAAAGTCTGTGGGATTCTTTCCCTTAATTTTTTTCCTCTGAGTTTGCAAAAATCTGAGTATACTATTCCATGGACTTCTAAGCTGATCAGGTTATGTTTAAGTCTGAGCAAATCTGAATGTCTTAACCTTTAACCTTGTAATGTCCCAATATTTAACCTTGTAATAATATCCCAAGTGTCAGTCCCAGGTGTTCCCTTGTCCCTGGAGCCATCTTTCTCACTTTGGTTTGGGTGTGCCAGGGCTGGGAGACACAATTGAACTTCTAGTGCTCTGAATTGGAAGTCAGAACAGGTTTTCCCAAAGAACTAATGGGATATGGTTGACTCTCCACAACCCCCCACCCCTGGGCTCCCCTGGGGCTTTCTCTGGTGCAGAGATGGTGACAGGCAGGTTGGGGATGGCAAGGAGGGGTCACAGACACCTTCTCTGTCCACAGTGGTGGTGACCTCACCAGCAGACAGGACAGCAGGCATGCTCAGCGCTAAGATGCTCTGCATACTCTGCATGTCCCGTCTGCTTTCCACCCAGGCCCTTCCAAGTGAGGTCACCCTCTGTCCTCTGCTTCAGTTTCTCACAAACTTGACCCCTCCCATTCACACCACAGAACTGGCAAGACCACGCCGCTTCTCTCCCAGTTACAGTTCACTTCTTTGATGTAGTTTTACTCATTAAAATAGTCTTAGCATGAGGAGTGGCCCCAGCCACCTAGCCAGGGTGCAGTAAGGCAAGTAAAGCACTTGTGTCAGTGCTTGGCATGTGGGAAGAGTTCCCTGAACGATGGCTGGTATAGAGTGAATTTCTGAGCAACCCAGGAGAGTTATTTGCTTCACTTGGTGATATGGTTTGGATATTTGGCCCCTCCAAATCTCATGTTAAAATTTGATCCCCAGTGTTGGAGTGGGCGGTGTTTGGGTTAGGGGGGTGGATCCCTCATGAATGACTTGATGCCCTCCCCTCAATAATGAGTGGGTTTTCGCTTTGTTAGTTCACACTGTTTGTGGAGAGCTGGCACCACCTCCTCCCTCTCTTGCTCCCGCTCTCACCGTGTGACACACCTGCTCTCCTTTTGCCTTCACCTTGATTGGAAGCTCCCTGAAGCCCCTACCAGAAGCAGATGCTGGCGCCATGCTTCTTGTACAGGCTGCAGAACCGTGAGCCAAATAAAGCTCTTTTCTTTACAAATTACCCAGCCTCAGGTATTTTCTGTACAGCAACACAAATGGACTAATACACTTGGTCAGACCCAAGTCGTGACTGGCTCACCTCACTTTCTTGAGGGTCTCAAGAATGTAACTAACCTGCAGACCCTTTGTCTTTATCTCCCCTGCTGCTTCATGTATCAGGGCTATGTTATCCTAAATCTACTAATTTGGTATATTTTACTTCTGTTAACATAATAAATAGTATTTCTAAGTGTAGATAATCACATAATTATACCACTACCAACCCTGTAATCAAATGCATTTAATATATTTATTACCGTACATAATACATTTCTCTCCTCTGGTATATTGAATTCCCTTTCTGATCATTGCTACCTATGGGTAGAAATAGTGGTTTGGTTTCTGTCCTCGCTGATAAGAACAGTTTTGAAAGGGAGAAAGGACACAAAATCTGGAAATAAAATAACAGAAATCTCAAATATTTTGCTGGGAAAGTAAACCAGGCAGCAGGAGAAGGAAGCTTGATTGTAACCCTTATGAAGTTGAAATAGTACATTCATCTGTGTGGGGTTAATTAGGTTCATATGAGTTAGCCTGAGATCTACCCACTAGTTCTAGTGTGGCTTCTGTGACAAACCATAGTTGCATTCCAAGCAGCCAGTCCATGAACAAATTTTCTCACACCATACGTTTGTAAGGTGAAGACCACTCTAAGAGGATAATAAAATTGTATAAGTCTTTGCCTTTTAATACAGCTGCATGCCATGAGAGGAGATAATTTACAAATCTTTGCAAGTTCATAAATCCATGTTATAATGTTCTTAATTGCAGAATTATGATGAATTCAGAAGTTGTAGAGCCTCATCATTATTTGATGATTTGAGAGAAATTAACATTACTCCATCAGACTGGAATTCCTGAATAAAAATGATTTTGATGTCCAGAATCTCCCCTACAGCTCTAGCAACCTCTCTTATAACCTTTGGGCAGATCTGATGATTTGGTGCTGCTGCGCTCCCCGTTGCCACTAGCCAGAATGCCTGTCTGGGCGACTAAACTGGATACGTTTCAACAATGTCTAAAACTCTCCTATATTAGACACATATTTGGTTGTAGTAAACGTACCTGGTAAACACATGGTCAAGTTGTATATCATCTAAAGCCTGTGAGGGTTATTTGCTCTTTATCATCGCTTAGTCAGCGGTTCCTTGACAGGTGCTGGGAGGAATGTTGTCAGAATCAAGTGGAAGTGTTCTTCCCCCGACAGCTCTGGCAGGAACCTGGTGTGTACGTTCTCAGCTTCATGGGGAAGGACACCCTGCCATTCACCGCTATCCCAGGCGCCTAGTAGCCCTGTACACATAACATTGGTGTGTTGGTTTTTTCCTGCATTCTTTGAAGATAGATACAAGTTTACCATTGCTGCTTTATACCTAGAGAAATTATTTAATAAGACAGCACACAGTTGCATAAGAGGTGGTGTCATAGTGACAGGGTTGTTGTCAAGATGAAATATATGTGAAGTACTTGCCTTGGTGCCCTGGCAGATAGAAGCACTCACTAAAGATAGCTAAGGCATGCATATAATTCATTATTGCCTAAAAGAGCACAGCTGGTTGGTCATGGAGTGAGATTTGGAACACAGGGTCTCCCACCCCCGCCCAGTCCCCCACCTGCGGGCCCCGTTGACAAGCCAGTTCCCAGGCTGCCCCTCTGTGGCTGAGCTGGGTCATGCTAGAACAATGAGGTTGATGCCGTGTGAACCCAAATGAGCATGATACCAAAACAAAAGCAAAAACACCTTGCTTTGTTCTTTACCTTTGAAGCAATACAAGTCCGTTCAAATTAAATACTCTTCCAAGAATCGTGTCATTTTAGAGCTGGTGATAAGTAAATGCAAAATGTTCTTTGTGCTCTTGCAAAATGGCAGGGAAACAAATACACCATTCTGTTGCAGAATTTGTCTTCAAATATGCAAGTTTCGAAATGGGCAGGGTTGTTAGAAAGCGTCTCTGGCATAAGGTGCCCCAAGGCCGTCCATCGTATCATGGAGGGGGTGATGTGAGGGTTTGAGGAGATCGAGTATGTGAAGATGGGTGGCGTCTGTGAAGCTTCAGAAGGCTTACGACCAGGGGAAGGGGGCAGGCTGGTGACATGGTTGAGAAAGTTTGTACTGGTGGCTGTGCGGGGCACTTGTAGAAGTGAGGGGCCAGTGAGGAGGTTATTGCCATCTTCCAGGCAGCGAACTATACCCAGGGGAGAAGCAGCGTGGCCTTGCCGGTTCTGAGGGGCAGGAGGATGGGGGAAGTGTCCGAGGAACTGAAGCACAGTACCAAGTGGAAAGGGGGCGGGAAGTCCAGAGTCTGCGAGCTCAGGAGCATCTCGGCTCTGAGCGGGCCTGTTCTTGTCTGCTGGCCAGGTCGCCACCACTGTGCACATGGAAGGTGTCTGTGCCTCCTCCTTGCCTTCCCCGACCTGCCAGTCGCCATCTCCGCACGGGAGGAAGTCCCAGAGGGGGCCTGGAGGGCTGGGACAGGGGTTAACTTCTGTTGGCAGTTCACTAGGGAAAAGTGCTCTGACTTGGGCCAAGACAGCGGCAGGGGAGGCCACACGCAGTGAGTGGATGGGTTTGAGACACACTTGGGAGGTGGGGTCTCCAGGATGCGGTGGCTGCTGGATGTGGGGAAGTGGGGAGGGAGTGACCAAGGATCAGACTCCCTAGGTCTCAGGGTGGGGCAGCTGGGTAGATGGGGTGGCCTTTCCTGAGGGGCTGAGTGCGGGGTGGAGGTGGTGAGGAAGAGAAGCCACGCTACAGACCCATCCTCTGTCCTGCAGTGGCTGGCAGAATTTTCCAGACAGCGTTCCTTCTCAGAGCATCAGGAGGCTTCAGGCGAGGGAAGCCCAGCTGCACAGGCACAGCCTGCTCTCCTGCCTCTCGGGGGCTGCGTTTGTTTCCTGTGGGGCTGCTGTAACACAGGACCATACACTTGCGGGCATACAGAGCAGAAATTAATTTTCTCACAGTTCTGGCATTTGGAAGTCTGAGACCAAGGTGTCGGCAGAGTTGGTTCCTCCTAAGGCCTCTCTCCTTGGCCTACAGATAGTTGTCTTCTCCCTGTGTCCTCACATGGTCATCCCTCTGGTTCTAATCTCTTCTTCTTAAAAGGATGCTAGTCAGGTTGGATTAGGGCTCACCCTAAAGTGCTCACTTTAACTTAATTTCCTCTTCAAAGACTCTGTCTCCAAATAGTTACATTCTGTAGTATTGCAGTGGCTCACACCTATAATCCCAGCACTTTGGAAGGCCCAGGCACGAGGATCACTTGAGGCCAGGAGTTCAAGACCAGCCTGGGCAATATAGCAAGACCCCATCTCTATAAAAGATTTTTAAAAATTGGTTGGGCCTGGTGTGGCACGTGCCTACAGTCCCAGCTATTCAAGAGGCTCAGGCAGGAGGATGGCTTGAGCCCAGGAGTTCAAGGCTGCAGTGAGCTATGGTCACACCACTGCACTCCAGCCTGGGTGACACACTGAGACCCTGTCCTCTAAAAAAATTAAAGTTGAAAAAAATTTTTTTAATTGCCTACGGCTTGCCCACTGCTCTGTTAGGGGAACAGGCTCTAGAAGAGTGATATTGTGTGTGCATGTGTGCACATGTACATTCACGTTCATGCCTCTGTGTGTGTGCATGTGCAGGTGTGTGCACATGTATTAGAGTTGGATTGGAGCTGGGTGGAGAAGCCACTGACCCTGCTGTTCTTGTCCGAAAGCCTGCACTGATGAGTCAGGATTCCGGGGTGAGGAGGGACGAGACATCGGTACCCTAATGGCTTCTGTTAATTTCCACACTGCCCTGATCCCACATTAGACCAACTGCACACACATCTACTGAGCATCTTCGCTGTGCAAAGAAAATATGCTGGAGCCTACTGCTCACCACGCAGCCCAGGCTGCAGGGGGCTGCGGTGAAGCCAGTGTCTTAAATCGCAGGTAGAAAGAAGCCCCTGAAAGCCAGGGCAAGCCGAGGAGACTGCGCAGGTGGGACGAGATTTGGCAAAGTAGAGCAACAGTCTTTCCGACAGGAAATTCTTCCCGATCACAAACCCTCATTCATCTGCCTGCCCTGTAGCCGGCCTGGGCTGGAGCAATCATTTGGTTTGCAAGTAACTGCTCAGAGTCTACTTACTCGAGGGCCATATTGATTTTGTTGTTCTTTTCACTGCTACTTGTATTGAACTGGGGAGTCCATTCTGTATCCCCTTGAATGAGTAAAAGGCTCCATTCGTAGCCTGTTACATCACCTGACTGTTCCTCTGCTGACTGAAGTTGTCCTATTTAATCTAAAATTTTCCCACAGTGGTTGAATGTATCATTAGTTCTCGTTTGAGTTCTTGTGCCTCCAGGGGTGTAGGGAGTATAGAGGTCTTATTTTCTTTAACTAAGCAACATCCTTTCTTGTCTGTTTGTTGCAGAGAACATTGGTTTGCTTGTTCTTGTCGGGGGAAAAAAAAGCCTTCTTACTAAAACAGTAAATGGATTCATAATACTGTTGGAATCTATTCACAATATCTGTTATTTAGACAACCTTCAAAGGAGACTGAAAATATTTTGAAGGTCTCAGAGGTGGATGGTTTTTAACAGTAGTTTTCTAGTGGAATTTTGCCATCTCTGCATATTGCTGGCTGGGGTGGGCTGGTTAGAAGGGAATATAAACACATGAGTTTGCTGTTCGTTTCTTGTTCTGTCCTTTCTAAACTGGGGTATATTCCTCAGTACTTTGTAGCAGCTTCCTTCCTCCTTTACCCCAAAAGGGGAAAACAAAATGTTGTATTATTGTGATGTCTTGTGCTTGGCAGGTAAGCAATAAATTTCTGTAGTATCTCCCTGTGTTTCTGGTTGAGATACACTTTAAGTGAAGCATAGTGGCTATTTTCCCTTCAGAAGATGGAGCCCTCATCTGGAAGAAATAATGGTAGTAACGCAGACACCTGTGTTCTTGGAACTGTTACCCACCCGGGTTCTCAATAAATGATAAATTGTAGTGCATTAAAATCCTAAGAAAAGCTTTGTGGCCGAGAGTTAATCTCATCCATCAAGGGTTTTACCATGGCTTCTGAAATAGTATGGCCATATTCCATTAATAGGCATCCTAGGTACATTCTGATTTTGTTTACTTTTAGTCCACCATGCCAAAAGAATTTAACTGTGGGAGAAATGAACCAGGCATGGGATTTTTATCCTAATAACAACATATAATTTTGTTTACTTGTGATGAGCTGTAAATAAGCTTTGCACAGAACCTGTATAAAATCAAAACCCCATGTTCACATCGAAGGTACATAAAACAAGAAGATTCCTTAGCTAAAGCACAAATCCTTGGGAGAAAGCACAAAGCACGCAAAAGCAGAACTCCTCTTTACAAAAAGCTTGCTGGTAACCGAAGCTAAGCCACACGTGGGTGTCTGATTTCAGGTACAGCTATGAAGAGCACAAAAGGAAATCTGACATTCTTATATTTTTAGGGCAAAGGCTTCCTTCTCTGCAGTCAACAAAGCCATAGATGAGAAAGTCTTCGTCCCCCACACTGCTCTGATTGATCTCTCTGGGGTGCCATCCCCTGGGGAAAAAATACAATGCCACACACTCACCAAACCTAGCGCACATCCCCCGATGATAAGGAGCTGTGTGAAGACGTCTGTGCTTTCTTGTCTAGGCTTGTGCAGAGCTATATGAAGTCATCCAGTTTTGTTCAGTTCTAATAATGGTCTAGTGAAAACATACGCACGTGTGCGTGTGCACTTAATGTAATGTATGTGTAATTAACATGCATACAATTATATATGTGTTTAATTTTTAAGGTCATTTGTGCATATGGGGGAAAAACCTCAAATCCTATATATGGGTAGGCAATGGTGAGTCAGTCTTTCCCCCTTCCCTCCTGGAGACAACTACTATTATAGAATAGTTTCTTGTGTGTCTTTCCCAGAGACATTTCTAAGCATATTAGCATGTTTTCTCCTTATATGTTATTGTCATAACTTTGTTTATGTTTTCCATAGAGGATCTATTTACATGGGTCTAAATTCAAAAGTTACAAAAGAATGTATGAAATTCCCTGCCACCCCAGTTCCCCTCCCCAGAGGCAGCACATAGTACCAGTTTTTCAGGCATCCTTCCAGAGATAGTATATGCACATATATGTATTTCTCCTTTATATATATGTAATTTCTCCTATCGTGTATACAGATGAGAGCAAATTATGTGCACTGTATTGACCTTGCCTTTTCCCCTTTGTATAGAAAGTCTGTCTCAGTTTTTTTATGGCTGCATAGTGTTTCTTTGTGTGGACCGACCATAATTTATTTACCCAGTCTCCTGTCTGCGTCCTCCTAGGTCCTTTATGAGGATGTGCTTCAGGGCCGAGGGTAGGGTGAAATGAGGGAGGTGCCTAGGGAGCACAAACCTGACAGTGAGAGCCTCCTTAAATTTTTCACCGCATTCCCCTCATCCTGGCCCAGATACCCTTCCAGCCCAGATATGCTGTTATAAACAGGCTGCAGTTTAAAAATCTTGCTTGTACATTTCTTTTTTTGCACACAAAAAAAGTTAGGTCAAAGTGAACGTGTGTGTCTGTCCATCGGTTCGTCCCAATTTATTAAAGAGTGCATGTGGTGTTTGTTTTTCCATTCTTGAGATACTTCACTTAGGAAAATGGTAGGATAATTTTTTGGTTTTTTGTTTTGTTTCTCGTAGATTCTTCGGGATTTTCTGTGGAGACAGTCACGTCTTCTTGGAATAGACAGTTTTATTTCTTCCTTTCCAATCTGTGTGGCTTTTCTTTCTTTTCCTTGCCTACTGCACTGGCTTGGACTTCCAGCATGACGCTCAATGAGAGCAGTGCAGGCAGACCTCCCTGCCTTGTTCCCAGTCTTGGGGGAGGAAGTCAGCCTTTCACTGTTCAGTACGATGTTGCACGTTTTTTAAATAGTTGTCATTTATCCAGTTAAGGATGTTTATTTCTCTTCCTACTCTGCTAAGAGATTTTATTAGGCAATGCATTTTAAGGCTATTTGGAAAACAGCCAAGATACTAATGTCTACCTTAATGAATATTAACAAAAATAAATCATGCATCTCATGTACCACTAATACAAACAAGAATTTTATATCATTACAATGCCTTTTACCTCCTAGTTTTATTTTAAGTGATTGCATTTTCAAAATTTTTAAAAAATGTTTTAAACACCTCTTAGCTTTCTGCACTGCCCCTGTCATTCCCACCCAGGGTTCCCCTCATGGGGGCAGGTGTGAGCTGACATCAGGTCCCTGTCCTCGTGGTTCTCACTTCTCAGCAAACGCCACTCCACCTTGGAGACCTGCCCAAAACAATCCTCTTTCCCTCTTCTAAGTCATTTCTTGCGATTTTGCAAAGTTTTTTCCCTTTTGTCCTTATGTCCCTTCCCATCCTTTCTTTATATACATCCTTTATGTAAAGCACAGAGCCCTGCTTGAGACATGAGAAACTCATGGAAGCTCTGTGTCTTTGACCAGGTTTCCATTTTTTCTGTTCATGATGCTGGTGAGGTTTGGCTCTCAGCTTTGGGTTCTCCATACACTTGCTACAATACTATGACTGTTTCTTAGAAGCTCTGCTAAGATGTGCTGTGAGCTCTGTTAACGCTAAGGTGTTATTGATACTCTGACCCTAAAGATATTCTGACATACACAAATGAAAGCTTGTTAAACATAATGCAAATGTTTTCATTAAACTTGGCTTTTTGTAATGTACAATTTACTCCTTTACTTCTAAATTGTTAAGTGAAAAGTATTTATATCCCTGGGGAATGTTTTCATTACTTCAGAAATGACTTACTGATTGTATGTACACACGGTAGATCACTGATAAAAATGGAAGAATTTATTATATTTGAGGGGGAGCATGGAGAGAAGACAGCTAACATTTTTGCATACTTGTTTGTACCAAACTCTTGGTATGAATCCATACTGTCACTCCTGGGGTGTGGGAATTATCCTTCCGTTTCACACACGACGAGAGTAAGGCTGAGCGGAACCACGGGACTTACCCAAGGCCATTCATCTTGACAGGGACAAGAGCCACGGACCAAGCCCAGGTCACACTTGGGACTGCATGCAAGAGGTATACAAAGTGCTGGAAAAGCTGCACAAGAGGGAGGCTCATCTTTGATTGAAGAGACACAGGGAAGACAGGCTTCGTGTTTTTTTAACAGGTTGTTGGGGGGTGTTTGTGATTTCCCCAAAAGTAGCATGCCTCTGACGTTTGAAAACAAACATCCCATTGCTGTGTGTAATTCCCAGCTCTTCACTGTAGACTTCTTTGTAGGCAAGGTCTCCTCCCCACATTTTGAGTAAGCCTTTGTTTTGAAATGCTCATTCTTCACTTTTCTGTATGTGGTCGTAAACTATTCGCACACTCCCTGTGCCTACCTCGGTTAGTATATGAAGGACCGTGGTGAATGTCCTTTGAAAGTCAAGAATGGGAGATGCTCTGTACCCCAGTTCATTAGAAAGTCCTCATCCTGTGGATCAGGGCAGCCAAGAGAAGTGCCCTGTGAGCTAGCACCTTAGTTTGCAGCCAGGACTCCTTAATGAGAGGCAGGACCCTGAGCAAGGCCATCGAGTTCAGATCCCAACTTCTCCACTGGTTGTCCAGCTAAAGTGAGTCAGTACACACACACCTCTGAGAACAGTGCCTGGCCCATCGTGGGTGCAGGTAAGTACTGGCTTTCATTAAATATGTCAGAAACCCTAAATCAGTATGAATAGAACGAAGAGCAAGTAAGGGGTGGCTTTGAGGTCTTTCAGAAAACCTGATAAGGAAAGTAGGGACAAATTAGCTTTGGTCCACAGAGGCCCTTCGAGAGAGTTTGTCATGTTCAAAGCCACAAAGGATTTGTCTTCCTTAAACTGGCAGTCTATCTACATGGGAAAAGAACTGACCAATGGGAGTCTTAGAGAGGATTATGTGAGTCAACACAGATGCCGGCAGTCCAGGTTCAACTAAAGAAGCAACATCAATCACTAGCACCCTCGAACTGGGAGCCCCAGGGCCAGCCCCGCCCAGCCACAGGCAGACGCTGACTGTAGGCAAGGCCCCAGCACCACCATGGGAGGGGACACCGGGTCACCCGTGCCAGGCAGGACCTGCTTCTCCCTGCGGCTGACGCTGTCTGGCCTCTCCCCTCACCTGTGCAGATGGGGCTTCAAACCCCGGCTCCTGCCATGCGGGGCTCGGCCAGCCTTTCCCAAGCCACCTCCACTGGTCCTCAGAGACTGGCAGTGGCTGAAATGCAGCCACCTGACTGGCTTTCCCTGAATCTTCTTTAAGCCCTGGGCTCCTGGGGCTAAAAGCGCCTCTTTTTTAAGTTTTTAAGTGAAAATAGTACATAAATTTGGGGAAAAGGGAGGAAGAAAAGAGGAAGGGGAAGAAAGAACTAAAGTGGTGTAAAGGGTTTTAAACCAAATGTAAGTCTCCCTCCCTGTCCACTTCTGTTTCCCAGATTTAACCAGAGTTAACAGTTTTCTTTGAATCCTTGGAAAAGTTCTGTCCATAATACATGAATGTATGTAAGGCTTTTAAAAATTTACATGTGACTTTACTCCTCTGTGCCTTACATTTTTACTTAATATGTATTAAAGATCTTCCCATAGCATCAATATAAATCACCCCTCTCTTATCCTTTTATTCACTTGTTTTATTAGGATTGAATATAAAAACATTTCAGTGATAATATTGGAATTCTGAGCTCTAATACATCTCACAGTGTAACTAAAAGTAAAGGACATGAACCTGGGCAGAGTGACAAGCAGAGAGAGACCGATACACAATTACAGCGACGACTTAAACAATTCTCTCAGAAACGAATACAGATCAACAGGCCGAAGGAGAAGAGTAATGATACGGGAGGTGTGAACCACAGCGTTAATGTTGATCGCGTGGCAGTACGCAGCCCGGGTATCGCAGAACTCAATGTCCAGCAATTAGAGAGTGCACGTTCCTTGCGAGCTCACGTGGGAGATTTAGAGAACATGGTACATACTTGGCCGTGAAGGAAATCTCAGTAATAGTAATCTCCTTGTAGTTGTCATTTCTGAAAGGGTTTTGTCTTTTTTCTCAATTTCTTTCCTGAGTTCTATCAGTTCCTATTTCACAGCTGTCTGTGTTAGAGACTGTCTAGACTCTGAATGTCTTTATTTCTGCTTGCTGGTCTTTATTAGCTGTAATTGCTTCGTAAGGACTTTTTCGCTTTCTCTTTAATTCGTGATGGAATGTTGGGTACAACTTGCATCTGCTTATGCAGCATTTTTCAGGTGAGTTTTCAGCATCCCTAGGGAAGTTGAACAGCTCTTCTTCCTCATTTTTTTTGTGCTGTCTTTGCCTGGTACCAAACACATTCCTCAGGACTCACGTGGCGCTGGAAGTATATCCTTTCCTGCTGCTTTCTCAGTAATACCTAATACCCTCTGATACAGATGGGTGTACATCTGTAATTCACTCGACAAATTATCTGACAACTTGGTGGAGAGGGAAGGGTTTGTGTCTCCTTAGCTCACAGCTCATCCCCAGTAACTAAATCTGTGCCTTTTACATAGTCAGCACTCAATAAATGTTTGTCGAATAAATTGCCGTAGAGAGGCTCAAAGAAACAGATGTGGAATCGAATCGGTCATTTTAAAATCCATTTATTAAAGCTTTAAGACATTATTACAGGAAGTGTGGAAGCCAGCAATCTGAGGAGAGGAGGGTGCTGGTTGCCCACACTCTTTCCAACTCTTTGTCCAAATAATCATTTCCATTCTGAATCCCACATGCAGGAGAAGGGAATATGCTTAACTGTAACATGTTGAGCCCTTGTGCCCTCATACACTGTGGTTGGAATATAAAGTGCCTCTTCTTCTGTAGGAGGCATTAGGCAAGATGCCCATGTCAGTTGATCTGGCCAGTGTCTAAGGATTTTTTCCTATAAAGTTGCTCACATAGTCTGCAAGGCCTTGTGTATGGTAAGAAAAACTTAAATAGCCATTGGTGTGGGGCTGGTGTTCAAATCTGAGTCCATACATCACAGGGGTACACGAGATGTCTATTGAGGTGGGGGAGAAAAGTTACAACCATCTGTATTTGGCATTCTTTTTTTTTTATTATTTTATTTTTGTAGAGACAGGATCTCACTATGTTGCCCAGTCTGGTCTCGAACTCCTGGCCTCCAGCGATCCTCCTACCTCAGCCTCCTAAAGTGCTTGGGATTACAGGCATGAGCCACTGTGCTCGGCCTATATTTAGCATTCATTGAAATGAAAGATAGAAGTTAAGCTTCACTAATATTTACTATCAGGATTGACTACACACCATCACTCAACAACATGGGGCAATGGCCATGTAGACCATGAACTTCCAAGGTGTCCTGGGGAAGGACGGGAGTCATTCAACTCAAAGAGACAGACAGGGGCACTCACCCCGCTTGTTGGTTTGCTTTTAGCGTCTGACCGCTTTTTGCAGTTTCCATGTGCTGGGTTGAGTGGCTTTCCTAGATTCTTTTCTCTCTCAATTTTATGTTAGTAAATACGTAAACAGCCTCTGGCCATCTCAGGACGTGACCTTCCCTTTCCAGGGATGCCCTGGCGGAAGGAGCAGACGGAGGACCTGCAGCGGGTGCTCAGGGCGGTCGACAGGGAGATCCCCCTGGTTTTCGTCAGCGGTAACCACGACGTGGGCAACGTCCCCACCGCCGAGACCATCGAGGAGTTCCGCCGGACTTGGGGAGACGACTATTTCAGCTTCTGGGCCGGGGGCGTCCTGTTCCTGGTCCTCAACTCCCAGTTCTTGTACGACGCCTCCAGGTGCCCTGCCCTGAAGCAGGCCCAGGACCAGTGGCTGGACCAGCAGCTGAGAATCGCGGAGCAGCGGCACTGCCAGCACGCTGTCGTCTTCCAGCACATCCCGCTGTTCCTGCAGAGCATCGACGAAGACGATGACTACTTCAACCTAACCAAGTCCGTGCGCAAGGAGGTGGCAGACAAGCTCACCAAAGCAGGTAGCGGCCCCAGGGCCACGGCGGTCTGGGTGGAAGGGTGGTCTGGAGGGGGGGGTTCCAGATCCTTCTGCTGCCCCTGTGCCACCTGGCAAAGGGGAGAGAGGATGGGGCTCTGGGTTCTGATCTGAGCTGCCTTATCCTTCTGAGCCTCAGTTTCCTAATCTGTAAAATAGGAACAGTAGTAGCAGCTCTCTTATAGGACGGCCGTGAGGAATAACTGGGAAAAGGCCAGTAAAGCAGGTGGAACAGCCCCTGGCCTACCAAGTACTAACCATGCGGTGGCTGCTCGCAGCTGAAGATGGGCGTCCCGGAAGTGGGAGGTTCGGCGGGGGCGGGAGGATGTGCATGTGGCTGCGTGTGCCTTGGGAGAAGGGCCACCTTTTCTCATTTCTCCGGGAAGCAGGAACTTGCTCAAGGACAGATGACCTTTAAGAGCCAAGCCTCCCACCAGTATGAGTCAGCTGCAACCCAGGAAATCCTGGCACGTGGCTTTAGTGGGCAGGTCCTGGGGCCCTGTCAGTTTTCCTTAGTGAGTGGATTAAGTTCTCTTCCAGAATCAGGAGAGAAATGTATTTAGTTCATCTTACCCTGCTGTAGATGTTTAGCTGATCATACACGTAACATGCACGCACACACACAGAATGAAGACACTCCATTTTGGGAGGGGAGACCTCAGTTCCTGACGGCACGCTCTGTGGCACTAGCCCAACACCACCTCTCTGCTCCTGGCAGCACTTCGGCTCAGCCTAGAGAAATGGGGTGTTCTAGGCTGATTCCCTAGGTTACCAGTGACTTGGTGGGATTCCAATTTAGGCAACTGTTGTGTGACTCATGTTGGTCCTAATTCCTCCTTTCGGATCTTTCCAGGGCTTTTGTATCACACACTTCTAAAGTTTAAATATATTCACTTATTTGTTGTGGGGTAGAGGGAGGGAGGTGGCCTGACGCAGTAGCAAGTATTCGTTTAAAAAAAAAAATTCTGGTGCTCCTCTTTTCATCTTTGAGCATTAAATGTGTTTGCATTTACTTGAGAAAAGTACAATAGACCCTTCTGTATTTTTGAGACATTTTACAAAAGGCTCACATAATTGGAGACATTTTCCAACTGTTCCGTGGAGATGAAGTTGGGAAACTTCTATTAAGACCTTTGAAATTTCACGCCATGCTTGAGTTGGTGCAGAAAAACGGTTTGATGACAAGGAAACAGAGTGTCAAGTCGGCATCAGTGCCACCACGGAGAATATTTTGTAACAGATAATAAAGCCAGAGAGAACATTTAATGCCACCAAAACAATTCCTTTCAAATCAAATGTTAAATGATGCAAATGCCATCCCGGTGATTGCTCTCTGCTCTGCATTCTGTCAGCCACATTCCTGAGTGGCCTGTGGTTCTGGATTTTCCCATCGTAGGACAGAGCACCCCCAGATAGGAGAAGACCCACAGCTCTAACAGGGAATCTTCAGGCAAAGCCTGGTAACTGCCCACCAAGAGCCCCAGAGGGCGGTGGCACGTCCGGGGTGCACCAGCCCCCTGCCCACTCAGCACTCAGGGCTGCAGCCCTGCAAGCTCAGGAACCTGAGTTGTCAGCACACCCAGAGCTGGTCTGTGTCTGCAGGTGGGCTCCAATTATCCCAGCTCAGAGACCAATTTCTACAACCAGAATGCCATTTGATTAATTTAGAGCAACCCCGAAGCCCTCCCTCCGCTCTGACAGCGCAATCTCTTCCCGTAAGCACAGCTAGATGGGAAGCCAAATTATAATCAGGAGGTTGCTTGGTAGGCCTGAGACAGAGCAGGGGATTAGTGTCCTGGTTCCGCTCTTAATAGCACCAGGCCCCGGAATCCTGATGCCTCCATCTTCAGTCTGAGCCCCTTTGCAGGGGGGATGGGGGAGCACTCAGATATTCCACGGCCCTTTAATTATACCTCCTCCACATCTCTCCAGCGCGCCCACTTCTTCAGGCCCCCATGGCCTCGTCTGGGTCCTGGCAGCAGCTCTGCACTGGGCTCCCAGCTCCATTCTTGCCCATTCTAGTCCATTGTCCACCTGGCAGCCGGGGGGTCATCAGCTGCACAGCCTGAACCCTCCAGAATCTCCCTCGCCCCCAGGTAAGGCCCAGATCCTCACCTCCCCATCCAATGCCTTCCCCTCCAGCCTCCGCTGTTTCACCTGGCCAAGCCTGCTCAACCTTGGCACCTCTTCTGTATGAGGTGGTCCCCATCCCCCCACCTAACCCTATCCCCCATGCTGGGTTCTTCCTCAATCCCAGCACTAGTCAAACAGATTTATAAGTATTGACTTGTCTGAATCCCCCACTAGACTCTCGGCTCCTTGGGGGCAAGGACAGGGTTATGTTTGTGTCTGCATTCAGGAGGCCTGGCTCAGGCATTTGCTCATATTAAATGCTTCATCAGTGTTTGCGGAATACAGGAAGGAATGAAAGTCTTTGATTTGCGCTCCTACCCTCGGTGGCCGACTGACACAGCTCATTTGTTTGTTTAGCGCTGTCTGGATGCCAGGCACAGGGCAGAGCAAGTCCTGGACCCATAAAGCTCCCAACACGTGGCCTCCACAGCCTCCACTTGCGCATCTCCCTGCTCTGGTCCCTGTGCTCGCTCTCCAGGGTCACTCAGCCGTCTTTGTCTCTTCCCAAGTCTCCCCTCCCCTCTGCCTCCCCCAGCCACCAATGTCAGGTATTAGAAGGTACCTCTTCATGGCCACTGGCCTGAGAGTCTTCACCTAAACCTGCCTCACCAGGGAGATGGGAGCCCTCTCTGCAGTTGCCTGTTGGTTTTAGTAGTTTGCCAAACCAGACCCTTTGCTTAAGGACCTCTCAAACACAGAACAAACCCTGGGCAACATTGGAAGGAGATCTGAATCAGATGTGTACGCAGTTCCATCATGGGGTGACCAATGTGCTCAGTCTGGAAGCACAGATAGGTGGGCTTTCGTGGGGACTGTGCAGAGAATGGCTTGGGTCACAGCAGTGTAATTGGAACTCATTTTGGAAAGCCAGAAGTTCAAGTGGTATTTTGTAAAAATCGTTAACTTGAAGACTGGGATAAACTTGGGGGTGGTGGTGGCACATGGCATTTACTACTGCCTCCTGCTCCCCCACAGCAATATTATTCCCTAATACTACTTCAGCCTCATTTATCTCTTTGTGCTGAAATGCCAGAACTCAAAAATATGTCAAAAGCTCATCAGGATATCAGGGTAGCTTTTAATTATGATAATTGTGTTGTCATAAAATATCCTTTTAAAGAGCACATCCCTCCCCAAACCACCATGGAGGTAGAACCCAGCTTTCTTCCAGCAAGCTCAATGAATAATTCTGAATCATTGTGTGGGATGAATAAATGATTTAATAATGAGCATCAACAATCATCTCCCATTGTCGCACTAATTTTTTTAAATGGAATGAGGTACGTGAGGAGGAAGGAGTGTCACTGTACAGTGGGCCACCGTGAGTGTGAGGATGCGCTCTGTGAATCGAAACCCACGAGCTTCCAAGCACAGGTTTCCCTAGAAACGGATGCATCCTGTTTCTACTTTGGAAGCTCGATACAAACCCTTCTTTGTATGATACAAAACCGTTGTTAATAGCTGGTATAAATAAACAGTTATCAGGGCAGGACAGATACACGGGTGTGAAGCGGCACCCGTCATTTTCTGTCGTCTTCTGCTCCGCCTGAGGATAATCAATTCCATCACATCCAAGGGATGCAGAAATTGGTTTTCCCCTTTATTCACCTGATACCTGGTTGGAGTTGCAGAGACAGGTAGTGGGTAATGAAATCTTGGTTGAGCCCTGACATTGTCTCCTTCCCTCATGCCTCTTCCAGCAAAAGGTTAATATGTGACCCCGTTAATACGGATTCCAATTTAAAAACCCAATCTTAAAAAACAAAAGTCTAGCTCTTTAACTGACCGAGTTTCCCTCGATGTCGCAACACCTTTTCGTTTTTCCATTCTCAACATAGAGATTAGAGCTGTGCATTACAAAGCCCAGAGCAAATTTGGCAATTATGAAAAATTTCAATAAGTTGATCTTCCCTGTAAAAGTTAATGAGTAATTTCACAGAATTAGAGTTTCACCTCTAGTATTTATGCTTTTTTAAAAAAATGAGAGCAAGAGAGATCTTAGCCCATGGTTATGGTTTTAGAATTTCAAAGTTTTAAAGAACAAAAAGGTCAAGTTTCCAGGGCCCACTTTTATAGGAAGAATAAAACATCAAATCCTACGATAACATCTTACTGAGTTGTATTGAAATTATTTGTTTACATCCTGACTCCTCCAGGAAATAGGGACCCAGCTTTATTCACCTCTTTTAAGCCCAGGCCCTAGGCAGGACTGTCACGGAGTAGCCCCTTGGAAAATAAATATTGGTTAAATGGAATTGATTCAAATCAAGCTTGATTCAAATCTACTTACCATCATAATCATAGGTAATGTCCATATCCCCTATGGATTGGTGTTTACCAACTGACTTTCTGGTGGAAAATACATCGCCTAGAGCAGGGGTTTCCTGTAAAGGGTCAAACAGTAAGCATTTTGGGCTTAGCAACTACTCAACTCTGA
The DNA here is from genome assembly GCA_023783475.1 of Daubentonia madagascariensis. NCBI lineage: Eukaryota > Metazoa > Chordata > Mammalia > Primates > Daubentoniidae > Daubentonia > Daubentonia madagascariensis. The sequence continues at coordinate 7,828,585 of JAKFHU010002332.1, read as the reverse complement.
CCTTTGTAGAGTGAGAGTATCCGGAGACAATACACAAACAACTGGGTGTGGCCACATCCTAGTAAAACTTAATTACAAAAACCAGTGGTGGGTCTGCAGGCTAGTTTTCCAGTCCTTGGCTTAGAGAAATACTCCCATCACGGTGTGATGCTCCTGCTCTCCCCAAACCTTAACCACATTATGTATATGTCTACTTCCAAGATGCTTCTGGTGACCCTGTTGTGGCAGCTGCCTGACTCACTGAAGGGTGTGCTCAAAACAAGCCTCCTCTGGTTCCTCCATGGAGGTTGTGCATGGGTGAGAAACACATTCCACCCAGAGCCTAGAATGTGATTTGAGGGTGGAGGTGGAATGGAAGGAACCATGGGGGCACTTAAAACGTCTAATACTTGGATGTTTGTTTAAGCATGTATTAGAAAGATTATAACTAGTTCATCAACTTAAAGAAAAATATTAAGTAAATAATAGTATAGGTAGTATGCAGGTAAGGCAAAACTTCTGGAGACAGTATGGGGGGCCGGTGGGATGCAGGGGCCACGTAACATAGCAGGTGCACAAACAGACTTCGGCTTCCAACAAACCTGGCTTCACATCCTTTGGTGCCGCTGCCCAGGTGAGTGGCACGGGGTAAGCTGCCAAACATCTTTGTGCCTTCGTTTTCTCAGTTGTAAAATGAGGGTAACCTTGTAGGGTTGATGTGAGAATCAAATAAGATGAGGCTCTTAGCACCGTGCCTGGCACATCGTAAGAGCCCAATAAGGGCTTATTTGTTGTTATTTGATCCTGGACTGTGTTGAGATCCCACAACAGGCAAATTTTGCCTTATCCGTTAGCTAGAACAGTGTGCTTCTCACCCTGGGGTGCTGGTGTCCTTCTTGCGGGGGTGTGATGAGAATCTCCAGGCACAGAGAGACATGTCTGGTGCGGGGACATGCCTGCAGTTTGCTGACATAACTTTGTAAATGAAAAAAGGAAAGAATTTTCAACCCTGTTCATAATGCAAACTGAAGGATGTGAAGCTAAGCAAATCCTCCTGGCTGCTGGGATGTGCGGGAAGATAGACTATCTCAGCAAGTCTGAGAATTTTCAGGGTGGATGAGGAATGCATGTTACTTTTAATTTTATCAAAAGGGGGCACTAGTTTAAAGATGTGGTAATCACCATAGTAGATGAAAATTGCCTGTGGAATTTAATGATAGAATTTGACTCTTTGTTTGTTTTTTAAAGCACATACCTCACCAATTAATATGTTAATAAACACACCTTTCAATCTTAATTTCATAGTCAGATTTTTCCAAATCTAGCAAATGTGTCCATATGACAATCACAGTCATCTTACAATGACCTCTGTTTAAAATGCATTTTAAACTATCTTTTTTTAATCAGTGAAAACTCCCAAACAGTCCTTTTTTTCCTTTTTTTAAGCATCTGTAGAATCTAGAGTCTCTGGGGGCATATCAGTTTGAAGAATTTTACCCTCTTTAATTTATTTTCTAGGATTTGGTCTTGAATTCATTTTCCCAGGTTTGGCCTGTTTTATGTTTCAGTCAATTCCCCATAAAACCTCACGCTTTAGTCATTTGATGTCTGAGTCTCATTCATTATAAACCTAGATAAAAGACCAACTGCCGAAGCTGCATCTGGTGTGAAGTGATGGATTACATTTCTCACTTTGGAGGTATCCTTAACAGTTGGGCTAATTAAAGTTAAAATCAAGTCCTGATGGTAAATATTTATAAATTGAGAATCTGGCATGTGTAAATGTGTGCTGCTGCTTCCTGAAGTTAAGTCAATATTTATTCATTCAGCAAATAGACCAGGCCCCATGCAAGGCACTGAGGACAGAGGAGTGAACAAAACTGACGTTCCTTCTCTGGGGTTATAAATCACTCTTAAACTAGAAGTTTAAGAATTTATTGAAAAATCCCATTGCAACATTTCAAAAAGGAGCCCCCAGTTCGTGGGAAACAGCAGTGTCTGTTGAAGTTTATGAAGTTAAAATATTACATCATCTCTTTTTAGGTAATGTTTTAAAATTAGCAATTAGCATCATTTTGAAATTAGCATTGGGACTTCTTTGTAAAACTCCAATATCCTTAGCCTAGCAAAATACTCTCACTCTACCTACTAGTTCAAGTTATTTTTTGTTTCTGGACTTGCCTTCATTTAAAAGGCATTTCTCCCCCCACTGTTTCCAACATTGTTGGAATATGTTGCTATATAAAATAAAGCTTGAATTGCTTTAGTTTCACTGCTTTTTTCATTTTACTTAAAAACAATGTTTGCACGTTGATGATTGATTTGGAAGTAAAAGAATAGCCCTCATTTAGGTAAAGCCCCCTGGGTGCCAGATATTGTCACCACCTTGAAGAAGCTTTATCCAGGTCTACAATGCAGGTATGGAAACTGGGCACATCAGTAGTAAGGAACAGAGGTTTTCCTAACACTTGAGTCTGTTTTAAAGGACAATGACTTTCTTGAACATCTCCCTTCTCTAAGGCTCTATCCTTAGAGAAGTCCAGGTAAGGACCGTGCCCTGCAGTAACATTGTCCAGGTAGGAGGGGCCATGTAGGGGCAGGTGTGATGCTGCCTTAGCTGGGGAGCCTCCTGCCAGGCCACCCTGCCTGAGTGGGGCCTCACAGTCTGTGCTCTTTCTCCCTCGGGGACTGTAATGTTCTTCAGCCTCACTCCTCTGTGGTGCCACTGAAGGTACCTAATAGAGCAATTTCTCTCCTGAAAAATGCAGATTAACAAACTTCCTGAGAGCCGTGGCCAGTGTTCAGTTTTATTTTTACTCATATTATTGTCGGCAGCTGCTCTCGTGGTTGCCAAACCTACACAACAACCCTACCAGGTGTTGGTGTTCTCCCTGGTTTACTGACAAGCAGACTCAGGTCCTAGAGGCTGAGTCGTTCATTCTAGTCACAAAGCTGTGAAGCGGGGACAGTGAAATCTAAGGTTTTTGTGGAAATCAGGTGAGGTAATCCAATACCTTGGCACAGTGTCTGGTTCCCGGTAGGTACTCATGCTAGTACTATTAATATTTGCCTTCTTATTGTCATCATTATTATTATTGAAAATATTTTAAAGTATTTAACATTAAATAAGATGATGCTTAAGAGATACGTTTTCTCTTTTTCTGTGAGTTGGTACCTCTGACCCACTGCTGTGTGTTGCGAGAGTTGGAACCCAAGTCTTTCTGACAGTGTTCGTTCTACCCCTCATCTGCCCACCACATGGGGGTCCCCTGTGCCTGAGAGAGCCCCACAAAGTGCCACTAAAACCACAGGGTATCCATCTTCCTTGAGAATCAGTTTTACTCCATGCATTTAAAACCCAATGAACATTATAGTAATATAATAATAATAATCACCTAATAAATACTACACTACAGGTATTGTTGCTCTGATTTTACAGACAAGGAAACTGAGGCACAGGGAGACAGATTGGCTTACCCAGCATTACACAGCAGAGAAGTGGCAGAGCTGGGCTTGGGTCCCAGGCCCTGGCTCTGGGGCCTGAATTCTTAACGCAGTTGCCGTTGGGTTAACAAGAGTGGGTTCCTGCGCAGAATGCACCTGGGCGTGGATGTTGGTGGCAAGACGAGAGCAGCCAGGACGCCTGTGTGGGGCAGGACCCACCTGCTCGCCCTCCAGGCCCACGCTCCACCTGTGCCTCTCCAGGGACTGCCTTGGGGAAGAGCTGGTCCAGCAGCCACAAGGCTTGGACTGGAACGTCCAAAGGTGTCTGCTAGGTGGGACTGCAGGGAGCCCACGCAGGGCGTGGCTTACAAGGACATGGAATCCCCTTTGGGCTGAGCAAGCAGCAGTTTTTCTTTCAGAGTCAGCCTGTCAGTTCATCCTTACATCTCGAGTATGTGCACTGGGCCTTCTGCAGACAAAGATGCACTTTACGGTGTCTTTCATGAAACAAGGAGGGATCTGTACCACCCCTACACGCCCTGGCTGGCTCCTGGGGCTATAAGCCCAGGTGGTCTCATTATCTGAGGATTATGGCTCCCAGAAAAAGCTCACCTAAGATGGGGACTGTAGCTCCAGAAAATAGTGATAAAAGTAAAGGTTGGTTTGAGACATTATCTTGAGAAAAGAGACAGATATGGCAAATGCAGTTAATTTCAACTTGTATTTATTAAATAAAAATGTTGGTTGTTACGGCCAATATGTACCAACTCAGAACGAGCAAAGAAATGATCAAATGTCAACTTGGTTTATTTGGCCTAAACTGTCTGAAACAATTCTTTGGCAGAGTCCTGCACTTTACATTTGACATTGGCAGTGGTATTATTGAGGGTTATTTGCAGGTTTCATCCGTTTTCCTAAGGGTCTCTTTCTGAATCCATCAATAATCTGATTATTGGCTTCTTAGGAACTAATGTGTGTATGTATGTTTACTCTGCCAGAACCTTATTTACCGATGATTCCCAGTGTCATTGTCATCGGCTTTATGAAATCCTTCGTCTTTAGTGTGATTTGTGGTTGCACGTAAAGGTGCAGTCTGTCTGGTTGCACAGGTTAGAGGATTTTGAGTAGGGGCTTGGTTTATAAGCAGTCCATTCTTTAACATTTTCTTCTTAATAAGAAATGTCTTCTTTTCATATAGCTGAGATCAGGTGTGAGCATTTTGGAAGCACAAGATTATGTCATACAAAGCATCATCTCATGTCATTAAAAATGTTCCCCAAACCAGAGCTATGTTGTACTCCATAGACATACCATGTTCATGTAACTCTTTTGCCATTACTGGACATTTAGGCTGTTTCCACTTGTTCTCTGTGATAAATACGACTATCGTGAACTTCTTTGTGCACAAGCAGGCCCCAGTCTTAAAAAATGCTTGCACATTTTCATATTTATGGAACAAATACCTAAAATTGGTCTTAGTAAGGCCAACTGTGACCACATGTTGTGTTTTGCTATAGAGATTCAGTGTTCTGATTGGAGCTCTTGACCTTGGAGTTGGGTATTTTGCTTATGGTTGTATTCATATTTTCATTTTTCAACATTTCCTGCACATGTTCTCTGCATTTGGAAAGTAGGGGCACAAAGGTGAGTAAGCATGGGCCCCGCCCTCAAGAAGCAGAGTCCAGGGGAAAAGTCAGGGAAGGAACTGGAGAATTTGAGTTGATGTGGACGCCTTAGACTGGGACTTCAACATGCTTCTGAGATGTTCTTCAGTATTTAAATTTCTGTCTCCATAAATTGCATGTGAAGATGTAAGTGTTTTCCTTGCTGCCCGTTGGGTAGGGACGTGGCTACTCTTAAGAAGGTATGAGTTGCGTGGTACCTGTTGCCCTGGGTGACTTCCACGTCAGTGACATTTCATCCCTCTGTCCTTCTTCCTTATTCGTTTTTGTTTTCTTCTTCCTTTACCTTAATTCATAGCAACCTTTACTTCATGTCCGTGCCTTCATGAAATCACTCCCTCAAATGTCTGCTTTTGGGGCAGCTATTCAGTTAATTCAGTACACTTGGGGGTTGCCTGTTCTGTGCCAAGCCCATGTATCTGCCTACGGCAAAGACTTTTCAAGAGAAAGAAAGCTTTTTTGTGTTATTAATCCATCAACACATGGAGTCACTGTGGTCTTGTGCCACTGTGTCCTGTCTTCTGGTCAGGGTCATGGAATGGCCTTGTTGAGGTCACTGACCCTCTGGCCAGATCTCCAGCCCGGCCCTCTCCCAAGAAGGTGAAAGTTCCTTAAAGGTAAAGCAAAGAACCTCTGGGGTGGCAGGGAGTGGTTAGGAGGGACTTTGGCTATAATTGTGATATTTCATTTCCTTTTTTAAAAATGTAAAAGCAGATCTTACAGGATGTTAATATTTGTAATCTCTGGGTGGTGGGAATTTGAATGTTACATTATTATTTCAAATTTCTCAAAAAAGTGAAAAAAGGATAAAAAGAATCCCTATAATGGAGTCTAGGTCAGAGGTTGGCAAACTGTTTCTGTAAAGGGCCTGATAGTAAATATTTTAGGCTTTGTGGGCTAAGAGGCAGAATTGAGGCTATTACATAAGTACTTATATAAACCTAAATGCAGCCATTTAGAGATGTAAGAAGCATTCTTAGCTCACAGGCCATGTCAGAAAACAGACGATGGGCTCTAGTTTGCTGACCCCTGGTCTGGGTACTTAAGATCAGTCACCACTGTCGCTTAAGATAATATTTACAGGGCCATCAGTCCTTTCCAAAAACTTACACCACTTAGGCCTTTTCACGCTGAATTTCTTCTAGCCACAAGTGACAAGCTACACTCCACATCAAAGGGAGGAAGAGATTTTCTTTCTTTGTATTCAGTTGACCGTGTTTGGGGTGTTTTAACGACTCACACTCTGCCTCCAACATATATCGTCTGTTTCTCACTTCCAAATCGCCTCCAGGTTGTCATACAGACATGGCCTAGGGTTACTCAGCCACCTTTCCCATGTCTGTGTCCTCCCCCTCTGACGAGGAGCGTGCCACAGCTCTCGCTGCCTTCGGATCCACGCCTTGGTCCTGTTGAACTCAAGGTGCTGGGGAAAGCAGTTTCACAGGAGTAGAAACAAGGTCAAGAAGGTCACTGTCAAAACAGTACCCTAACAGAGTCTCAGTGAATCCCACCCTAACAAAGAAACTTCCTGGGACCTCTTGGATAACAGGCAAACTCTAATATTTTGTAAGGCCAACTTACATGGTGTTCAAATGGATTGCTGGACACCCCAAAAGGAGAGTTACTTTTCTAACAGGTATAGGGTGGTATCAGTTCCTTTGGACTGTACAGAACAGGAAGCTCCAAGTCACCCAGCTCAGCGAGTAAGGCTGTTTATTCTGTCACGTGGATAGAAGGCCACAGGTGGTTCAGTCACTCGGCCAGGCTGACTCCGTGACCAGGGTGTCTCCATGCACCTGCTCTGCCCTCCCCAGTGAGGCCCTTTGCTTAGGCTGGACTTCTCAGATGGCTCACACAGTTCTGGACGCCACGTTCAGACTTGACAGGCCCCAGAGGCAGAAAAGGGAACTTTTTAAAAGAAACATCATCTTTCCCAGACACCCCAGTGATTTCCTCCCACATCTCCACATCCAGACCTGGGCCACAGGCCCCTTCCCAGCCCCTTGTGGCCACAGGAGGAGAACTGTCACAACTGCCTCAATCCTGGTTCTGGGGATGAAGCCCTTAACCTCCCAGAGCAGGATGTTTTGCAGAACAAAATCGGAAGAATGAGGGAGGGCGTGGACGTTTAGAGGCAGCCAGCAGTGTCTCCAATGGCAAGGAAGAAAAATCCCCATGTTCACACCTTAATTTAAAACACGGTGCCAAGAGGCATTGTGTCCCCAGCATGTGATAGTGAGTATGTGCCAGGGGTTTAAACACATCACCTCTGAAACTTACAACTACTCCAAGGGTGGTCTGTTACCACCCCCTTTTCAAAATTGAGGAAACAGTGTTCAGGGCGGTGAAGTATCTTGTCTTCGGCGTGTAAGTAACAGGATGCGAGGTTAGTGCTCATTCCACCGTCTCTGACTTCCACCCTCTTGTTAGTAACATCAGGCCCCCTTTTATAAGGAACATGGCAAGTCTTTTGTAAAACCAGAAGATTCTGGAACTCTCCCCTCCCTGTGATAATACTGCAAAGAGGGGAAATTAGAGTTTCTCTTCCACGTTACCTACTAACGTACAGCTTATGAGTTGCCACAGTTTTGTTTATTCATTCAGTATCCAACCATCTATCCGTCCGTTGATTCATTTATCCAATAGTCCTTATAGAGCAGCTGCTCGATGCAGCTCATCCTGAGGATGGATATTCAGTTAAACAGACCTGGCCTCTGCCCCTAAGGAGCTCACAGACCAGTAGGGGAAACCTACTGGGAACCAGAAATCACAGGACAGAAGTAGAGGAATATGCAAGGAACAGGAGGAAGGAGAATCGGCCCTATCTAGCTCGGCCAGGGATGTTTCCCCACAGGAGGAAAGAAATGAGAAGGGTCTTAAAGGATGAATAGGAGTTCACTGGGCAGACATGGGCGGGAAGAGGGCACAACAAGAGCAGAGGCCAGAGCCACAAAACAGCTCGTCGTGTACCGGAGCTGCCTGAAGTTGCTCAGTGACTGGATCAGGCTCCAGTGGGAACACTGTGTTTGATGCCACATCATAGGGGCGAGATCAGGACCCTAGGGTGATGGAGAACCATGAAGGTTTTACTTGGAGAAGTGGCAAATTGGGTTTTGCGTTTTAGAAAGATGGCCTTGCTCAGTCTGCCAAGATGCATTTTCTCCTCCCTTTTTAACAGAGCCCTGGCTTTGTTCAGGGCACCAGCACGACAGGCTGACACACTCCCTCTCCAGACCCCGTACAGCTAGTTGTGGCTGCGTGACCCAGTTCAGGAATTTAGCAAGTGGGGCTGCCAGGAGCACTTTTTGTTGACCTTTTCCTCTTCTTCCTCCTTGGAGCTTGGACATGGTGCCCGGAAGCCCTGCAGCCATCTTGCAATCTTGAGGACAAATGCTACAAGCTGAGGATGGCAAAGCAGGAAGATGGAAGGAGCCTGGATCCTTGAGCCGCTGCCCCCATTCTGGACTGCCCACCTCCTTTCCCTTTATGGGATAGATAAAGCAAGATAAACATGCACACACCCTTCACTTATTTTAGCCACCGTGGCCACTGACAGCTGAATGTCATCCTGACACATATGGAGGCAGAGAGGAGGACAGGAGACCAGGCCACCAGGAAGACTGCACTGAGGATGAAGAGAGGGGTGGGAGCAGGTTGAGACAGACAGACCAAGGCACAGGATGTCTGGCCCCTGGGGAAAGGGGGTGTCAGGTGACTCCCACATCCATGGGTTGGATGACTGCATGACGGTCCAGGTAAACCCACAGGAGGAGCGGCAGGCATGGGGTGAAGGGAGTGAGTGGAGTTTGCAGAGCTTGCCAGGGACATCAGGAAGCTGAAGAGCCGATTCTGGGCTGGGAAATGATTTGGAATCTTCGGCAGATGGGATGGCAGAGGTTACAACAGAGGGTGCGGTCACAGAGAGAGGGAAGAGAAGAGAAAGTCAAGTTATGGACACAGCCCAGGGAAGGCCACCGTCTCAAGGGCTGGTGGCACAGGAGGACGCGCCTGAGGAGACTGAGCTGGGACAGGAGGCAGGGGCACCTTGAAGTCCAGAGGTAAGGAAAAGCGTGCAAACTCACCTAATATGTGTTCTTTAAGGGATCATCACCTGATTAGAGTTTTTCTTGCCCCAAGTATTAAAACAGAAACTGACTTACCCAAGGTCCTCGCGTCTTAAAGGCTGCCTCGCTCCCCTCTCGGCCTTCCTGGCTCGAGTCAGAGGCAGGGCCCTTCCTTCCTAGCAAATTTCATCTTCCACATTCTGCAAAACATTTCCCTTCTGCGGCTCACCACCACCTCTGTCTACCTCCCTCAAGTATTTTTGGACAGATTTCCAATTTGATACATGAACATTCTGTCAGTCAAAACAATCTTTTTTAATGAGCCTCTTGTCCTGACAGCTGTGTTTAAGATAGGGCATGGAAATCTAGAAAATTGTCCATTCTGGATTGAAACCTAATGTGCGCCCCACGCTCCATTTCATACGCAAGCCTGCCATCTTCTCTTAAAAATAAAGAGGAAATTATGAACAGCGGGAAAGATATAATTTCTGCAAATGAAAAAAAAAGATCCTGATCAGATACTCAGAGAAGGATGAGAGGAAAGTGCAATTATTGAGCGCTGCCTGAGTACGGGACACGTAGCTTCCTGCTGTGCAACCCTGGACGTGTCTCTGATTCTCGCTCCGTCTTGGTGACACTGAGGGTGGTTGGTGCTAGTCTTGGCTTCCAAATGAGGAAACTGTGGCTCAGGGATGTTGATGTCTGTGCCACAACCACATAGCTCAGCAGCGGCAGAAGTGAGGTTCAAGCCTGCGTCCCCTGACCCCTGACTCCCACCCCAAGCTGCTGCTGATTTTCTGGCAACCACATATCAGTATTAATAAAATACAACCTTCCTCTTGCCTATTCCACAGGTTTTGAATTTCCACGTCATCAGGAAAGGAAAAATATTAAAAGTTGAGCATAGCCTCCCATGTAGAAAAGGAACAAGGAGCAGTGAGTCCGGAGATGCAGGAGCATAATTAATCCTCGAGTCTAGGGCAGGGAAGTGATGCTATGCTGTAATCAGACTCCCAGGGCTGTGGACGCAGCAGGGCAGCCAGGCACCTCCGGGCCCTGGAGAGTAATTATTTCCCAACACCACTCTTTGCCCTGGAGCAGGAGAGCTCGTGGGCTCCAAAGGGCAGGAAGGTCTGTGTCCTTTCTAATTGTAAGTGGGATGTGTATGCAGTGGGCGGAAGTGGGGAACGTTGTGCTGTGAACAGGAACATGGGTCCCTCTCGGCTGCCTCTGGGTGTTGGTGTGATGGCTGTGACCCCCAAACCTCTCCCGTCCACGCTTCCTCAGAATTTTTGTAGTAGAACCACTTCCAGCCTGATTAAGCTGAAAATGCAGGGCCCTAGGTGTTCTCTAGGGCACTTTTCTGCCATCAAGAATTGTATTTCATCCATGCCCCTCGCACCTTCTCTTAGTTTCAACTATGAGGAACCTTGAAAAGGGAAGAATGTAATTTTTGTTGATTATTGTTTAGGTGAGGCAAGGAAAGTATAATTTACATGGTGTCTGAGTTCATTTTGTGCTGCTATAATGGAATACCTGAGACTGGGTAATTTATAAAGAACAGAGATTTATTTCTTACCATTCTGGAGGCTGGGGAGTCCAAGATCAAGGGGCCTGCATCTGGCAAGGGCCTCCTTGCTGCATTCTTCCCATGGCGGGAGGTGGAAGGGTAAGAAAGCGTGCAAACAAAAGGGTGAGGGGAGGGGGCCAGGCCAAACTTCCCCTTTTATCAGGAACCCAGTCCTCCCAATGATGGCATTAATCCAGTCAGGTGGGCAGAGCCCTCGTGACCTAGTCACCTCTTAAATGTCCCACCTCTCAACACTGTTGCACTGGGGATTAAGTTTCCAGCACATGAGCTTTGAGGCACACATTCAAATCATAGCACGTGGCTATTTTATAGGGAAGGAAACTTTGGGAGGAGAAAAATCCTTAAAGCAAAGAAATCTGTTCGGGTTGTAGAGTATGCCTTGGCCTTGGTGAAGGTCAATTCAACAACTGAGCCATTGCGTCCTATCCAAGCAAAATATTAAAAAGAGAGGTGGGGGACAATCTCAAAAGGAGGCTATGAATCCTAAGGCAGGCCAGATGTTTTATGTCACATGCATCAGACGTCTGAGCCAATGCCTGGGGTGACCAGATGTGTGGGCGTTTATGTGGCACCCAGGAGAGGAGGAGAGGCATGATCCCAGGTTTCCAGCAGGGCCCACCCAGGAGCACCCGGTCCCATCACAGTGAAGTCCTGAGGGACAGGCTCAGCTTCAGAAGGATGTAATGCCCCCTCCACCCACCCCAGGTCTCACAGAGGCAGAACTGCTTGGTGTGGACACACCTTAATCCACACCTGCTTCTCCTCTTTGCTAATGATGCTGCAGCAAGCAGGAGCAGAGGGGCTCCTCCCTCCTCCCCCCTTCCCAAAGACCCAGGCCCAAGGGGCTGCACAGATAAGACTCATTCCCTCCAGGGCAGTCTCTGCCCCAGGGTCCCAGAGGCTCTATTGCCTGAGCAGGCCTTAGAGGACTCAAAGGCTCTGAAACCCCCTTACCTCCAGGTTCACAGAATTTTTATCATTCAAATATAGAAAGATCATCTAACAGCCTAGATTTTACCGACCAGTGTAGGGGCAGAAGGAAAGCTTTTGTTCCACCCTCTGAAGGTTCACTGCTGAAATGAACTGACAATAGACAGACTAACAGGAGAAAAAAGCATGCAGATTTATTAACGCACTTAACTGTGGGAGCCACACAAAATAAGAGACTCAAAGAAGGGCCAGGTGGTAGTTTATGTACCCTCTTGATAGGGGAGACAGAGACGGGGGAAATGTAGGCAATTTTGAGGGGTTGTGAACGATTTTAGGGGAATTGAATGGGTCCAGGAGGCAGACATTATCTTGCAGATAATTCTCTTAGGAAGCTGAGTGGGAATGGCAAGTTATGGGGAGGTGAGGGGCAGAACTGCATTGGGAACAAAGGTTGTCTTATTATGTAGGTAAGTTCTCCCAGGTAATCTCTTGGCGCTGCCCTCAGAAGAATAAATGAAAAGTATGTCTGGGCATGGTGATGACTTTGTCTCTTCTCTTCTCAGGTGGTTAATCTCTCCTGGCTATTTGGGAGGTTTCTTGGGGGGCGGGGGGTTGCAGACAATTGCATTTCTTTTGGAAAGAAGTTTCCTTAGTCAGATAAGCGAATTCCAGAGAGTCCCTCACTGTGCTTGGGAAGGGAACGTCAGAGAGACCTTGAGGCTGTTTCTTTAGTTCCTCATGTCGAAGTGCTATGTATTGGGGTGTCATTTTCTGAGCCCCAACCCCAGAAACACAGTTTTCAGGCTTTTAGAGAGTAGCTCTGAGATAGGGCTATTACCCTGGGTGTAACAAGTAAAAGATATATTGTTGAGTGAATAAAAGCAAGTTTCAAATCCTTATGTAGCATATCTCATTTTGGTGAAATTAGATGTATTTATGTGTGTGTGTGTGTGTATATATATATTTCTATAGATTTATATCTAATATATGTATATTAGTGTATAGTTACTTAATTATGTGGAAAATACACACTAAACTCCTAAAATAGGAAAATAGGTAGAGGGATTTCAAGAGGATTTCCTCCCCCTGCTTTTTTTGTTTGTTCTGTAGTTTTACAATATTTGATTTTATTTTTAGCAAGCATATATTACTTTCTTTTAACTTTTATTTGGAAATATTTTCAGGCTTTCAAAAAAGTTGCAAGAATAAAAATAGTAAAAAGAATACCTATATTCCCTTTACCCAAATTTATCTGCCATTAACATCTTACCCCTATGGCTTTATTATTTGATTATTTTCTAGAGCTGTTGCAAATACATATAATATTTTTCTGATCTATTTGAGGGTAAGTTGCATGCATCTTATGTGTGTTTCTTAAATTTTCCCTCCTTTCTTACATAAAAGGTAACCTACTCTGTGCTTTTCTGCACTTTACTCAACTGTTTTTCTGAGAAATCACTCTCTATATCAGTTCACAGAGATTTTCCTCATTCTGTTTACAGTTGCGGTGTGTGTGTACCACGGTTTATTCAACTGCTCTCCTAAGGCATGCTTTACTTTTGAAGGCAGCAAAGACAATAATGATACATAATGGAAAGAAAATATAAAACTACTCAAAAGAGCAAGCTGCAGCTCTAATAGAAGGTCTTTGCTGTTTTTAAAGTGGGTGGGGCTGTGGGAAAAGCTGCGTGGCTAGTGAGCCCTGGGGCTTGTTACTTAACTCCTACTGGGCTGTCCCAACATCTCACAAATATAATAATGAGGTCATGAGGTCCAACTGAAGTAACTGTCTTAGGTCTGGGTTCCTAGAAGCAAAGCCTGAGACAGGGATCGATCAGAGTTGGCTCCGGGGAGCAGGGGTGTGAGGAGGCAGGACGGGGAAGGGGACACATCCAAGCACCGACGGGGCTGTCCTCTGACTTCAGCGTGAGCCGCTGGAGCGCCAGAGCACTAGCTGCGCCACAGAGTCGGCCCCACCCTGAGGCAAGGGGGCTGACCCCCCCCCCACTCCCATGCACAATAATATATTTTAGGAATGTTGAAGAAATTAAAATAATACATATAATGAGGCTCGTTCACAGTGCCTGGCCCATAGTAGATCTTCAGAGAAAGATTGCTGTTACTATTACTGTTGTTACTCCCTTATCATTTTTTTTTCCTTTTTGATAACAGTTTTATTGAGATATAATTCACATACCATACAATTCACCTATCTTAAGTGTGCCACTCAATGGTTTTTAGTATATGTTGTACATCCGTTACCACAATCTATTTTAGAACATTTTTATTTCATGACTCCATAAAGAAACCATGTATCCTTTAGCAGTCACTCCCCCATTTCCTTCCAAACCTCCTCCCCCCAAACCCCAGCTCTAGAAATCTACTTTCTGTCTCTATGGATTTGCCTATTCTGGACATTTCATGTAAATGGAGTCATGTATATATTTAGGGGCTGAACTTTTGCACCCTCATGTCGTTCAGTCATTACCTGTGCCTTCCCACGCCCCAGCCCAGGGGGAGGTTACCTCCCAAGAAAAGGGCAGCCGTGAGCCCTTAGCAGCTGCAGGTGGGCTCGCCAGGCTGTGAAGGGGGCCTGGAAGGGACACCAGCCACGTCCGCCATAGTAAGTCCTGTGGATGGGCTTTGTTCTCAGGAAGATGAAAGGGATTATGCAGCCTGATAAAAGAACAGGGAAATTAACAGTTACCCAGAAGTTCTGGATAAACAGAAACTTACTTTAGGTCCTCCTAGATAGTCTCCCTTTTAATCTTTGCAAGGCTCTTGTGAGGTCACCAAGGTGATTAAACTCTCAAACCCTTGGTGGGAATTTAAATTGGTTAAGTTTTTCTGAAGAAGAATTTGACAGTCATATCAAAAGTCCAAAAAATAGTAATACGAAGAGTAAATTTTTCCCCAGCAAGGAAAGGATGCCTATTTTCACTACTCCATTTTAACATCATGCTGGAGATCCTAACCATTACAAGAGGCAAGAAAGAGAAATAGGAGGCATAAAGATAAGAAGTAAAACTGTACTTATTTATAGATAAAGTGATTTTTTTAACTTAGAAAATCCCGGGAATCTACAAAATAATTACTAGAACTTAATAAATGAATTTAGCAGGGTCTCAGGATATTAGGTTAATAGACAAAAATCAATTCTTACACACTCTCAGCAAACAATTAAGTGAAATTGTAAAAATAATTCAATTTGCCATAGCACCTGAAGAATAAAATACCTAGGAATAACAAAGGATTTCCACGACCTCTACCCTGAAAACTACAATACATTGCTGAAAGTATTTAAAGGAGACCTAAGGAAGTGGAAAGATAGACCATGTTCATGGATTGGAAGGCTATTGTTAATATGGCATTTTCCCCAAATCGACCTATAGATTCAACAAAATCCTGGTCAAAATTGCAAAAGTGTTGTTTTTTGTAGCAATCAACAAGCTGATTCTAAAATTTCTATGGAAATGCAAAGCACCTATAATAGCCAAAACAGTTGAGTTAGATCTGAATTACTTTTTTATATGGAAGGCTTTTGCTTGTGGAAGAGTTGATCTGTTTTGTGTTCATTAAAGCAGTGTTCTTTTGGGGGCCAAATACACTTGTCTCCCTTGCTTAAAATAACATCCATGGTTTTATAAATGAAACTACAAATTACTCTTTCCCTTGTTGTTTCCTTTATTTTGGAAAAACATGGGGCTTCCAGTTTTTGAAAAATCAAGAAATCTTGGCTGAACTTTGCCCAAATGTATTTATTTCAGTGGTACGCTTTTCTTCATTACTGGGGGTGGCCCCCCCCTCCTGTGTTTGTAAATAAAGTTTTATTGAATCACAGCCACAACCATAAGCTCACATACTTTCTATGGCTGCTTTCACACTGCCACGGAAGGCAGAGTTGAGTAGTTGAGATTTGGATGCCCAATATGTGGCCGAGCCTTTGTATTTGGCCGGCTGCTGCTTCCTAGACATACCTTGACTCACTTTCTTTGCTGGTGATGTTCCCCATGCCTGATATGTCTGTGTTTTACCTCCACTTGGCAGGTGTTTTGGTAAAGAGCACTGACTCTGGGGACAGACCCCTGGGTTCAGATCCCCACCTTGCCACTTACAGGCTGAGTTAGGCAAACTACCGAATGTCTGTAGATCTCACATAATAAAATCACAGATGATAATTGTGCCTCCCTTATTGGGAATTTGTGGGGATTAAATGAGTTAAAAATGTGTAAAGTGCCTATCTGTCTAGGCAGATAGTGAACACCCCATAAATATTATTATTATTATTATTACCAACACCATAATATAATCCTCCTTCAGGCCCCAGGTCAGACGTGAGCAGAGAACAAGGAGAGTTGAGGGTGTATTTAGGTCAAAGCCAACTCCTCCAGGAAGCCTTCTTGCAGAGCGTGTGGCACCATGATCTTTGGCACTTTGCACGTCTGAGATGGTGGACAGAGCTTGTGCTTCTGAGTCAGCCTGGTCCAGGTATATATGCTAGCTGTGTGACCCCAGGCAAGTCACTTAACCTCTCTGTGCCTCATTCCCTCATCTGTGAAAGGGGATAATCTCTTCCTCGTGGAGGTCTTTGTGAGGTTTAAGTGAGATGATACATGCGTAAAGTGAAGCTCACAGGAGATGTTCAGTACATAAAACACTGCTAAATTATGTCGTCGCTCTCTGCATTTTTGTTTTGAATAGCTCTGTCCATTACTACCGGCTGTAGACCTTGAGCTCTTGATTGCTAGGAGTGGTCCCACTACATTCCAGCAACACCTAGCACCAGAAGGGAGCTCAGCGAATGTCTGTTGCCTCGAATGGACTGAAGAAACAGCCCCCTGCCTTACCCAGGGAGCATGGAGCAGATCCCTTCTTTCCTGCTCGTGCCCCAGCAGTCCTGGGCCGCAGGCATCTAGGCACTGGGAAGGGTACATACCTGTGAAATTCTAATGAGAGTGAACATCCTGGAATCCAGAGTTCCCAAATTGGCAACTCAGAAGCCCTAATTTAATAGTGAAGAACCTCTTCCCGAATGAGTCAGGTGGGGCTTAACCATGACTTCGTATTTGCAGCCTGCACCTTCCAGACCCACTTAAGAAACATCTGTCCGCCTTTGCCTCGTGGCCGCCACTGGCTGGGATTTCTGTCTCAAAGCCTATGCCTTAGCTGCCTGCTGAGGACACTCTTTACCTGCAGGAGGGATGTTTATATCTGTTTTCTGTACATTCACACCCAACCTTGCTTCTTTTTCTAACTTTCCTTTTCTCTCTCTTTTTTTAATGAGTCACACTTGTTCCCTACCACCAAGGCAGAATAAATTGAGTGTGAGTGATGATTTATAGCACCGTTTTCACTGTTACAGCTGGCAATGTAAAGATACATAGCATTTTCATTATTGTACCCTCATGCAGGATAAAAGTAAATGCTGACCGGGCAGGGTGGCTCACGCCTGTCATCCTAGCACTGTGGGAGGCCAAGGCAGGAGGATCACTTGAGGCCAGGAGTTCAAGACCAGCCTGGGCGACATAGCAAGACCTGGTTGCTACAAACAATTAAAAAATGATCCGGGTGTGGTGATGCACACCTGTAGTCCTAGCTATTCAGGAGGATCACTTGAGCCCAGGAGTTTGAGGTTACATTGCTACCTTCCAGCCTGGGTGACAGAGTGATGCCCTGTCTGGAAAAAAAAAAAGTAAAGGCTGTCCAAATAGAAGTTGTTTACCCTTTCCAGGCCTAAGTCAGTAACACCAAGGCATTAAGGAAGTCAGTTTAAATATCACAATATCAGAATTGTACTGGGTTACATCCCGATTTCCTGATTGATTTGAAGCAAGTTTATAATATTCGAATATTAAATTATATGGAGTCCCCAGTCCTCTGATTGATTTGAGGTGCATTTGAATCAAGATAGCTTAAAAATAACTTTTATAGCATCTTCATGACTTGATACCGTGGAGAAATAAATATGACGCCGATGCCACGGAAATCGTCCTCTGTTGATGCAGTACCTGTCTTTGCTGGGAAATCTTCTGGCAGTAATTTAAAAAGATGCTTGTCATCTCCTTACAGCAGTTCATAATTCAAAAACAATCTATATGTAATACTCAATTAAAGAACCATAGAGCATGTCGGCCACAGATGACTGATGTACACCCTGAATGGAAATTCTGCACAACTCTTGAAAACACCACTAAAATCAATCCCCCGTCAGGGAAACCGTGATTTATTAATACATTCCTTACCTCCATTGAGTTGTGAATCAATGCTTCCCTATCAGAAGCTAATAGAAAGCCAGAATGGGTAAAACTTCTTACAAGTCCTCGCAGCCGGTCGGCACAAAAGGGACAGGATTGTAACCGGACAAGAGCCTGTGTGTTGCAGCGCTGGGCTGCCGTGCTGTGTCTGTACCCCGCTCCAGCAGCGATAGCTGGCGTGCCCTGGAGATAGCCTCCTGGGGGAATCCGTGCTCCCCTCCAGACTTCAGCTACCTGTGAGATAACATATCATCATTATTCATCTTACAGATGCGGAAATGGGGACTCACACAGGTCAGTCATGGTCCCAAGGTCCCAAAGCAGAAGCAGCTCTGACGTCCAAGTACCCGAGTTCTGATTCAGGCCACTCTGTGGTCTAGCTGTGCAGCTTTGCATTAGTTTTGTAAGTTCTCTGGTCCTCTGTTTTCTCATCTATAAAATGAGGATGATGTGAGTCCCTAGGACATAGGTGCATGGGGAGAATTCAGCAAGACGAAGCATGAAAAGTACTGAGTGCCCCACGTGGCACAGAATGTCACCGTGCCAGTCTCCTCCCAGGCCCGTCCTTATCCCGCTCTGCCTCGTTGGTTGCCCTTGCTTGAGGCAGGAAGAGGAGAACCTGTTCAGGGTTCAAAACTCCCAGGCCTCCCAGGGGCTGAGAAACAGGCTCAGAAACTCCCACAACCAAATACCAGGCTTCTTCTGGATCTGGTTCCAACCCAAGAAGTAACTCCCTCATTTTCCAACTCAGTGTCTTGTCCCTTGTGTTTCGGTTTTCTCTGGCTACCCAAGAACATCCCAGAGCCCTGAACTCACCACCAGAACCCGAGAGGATGGAGTTAGTCATGTCTTCCTACTTTTGCAACAAACTTTGGCCTCACACCTGGCTATCTCTTTGTAAACTTATCACATGGTGGTTGCTTGATTTCTCATTCAGGATCCCAAATGTCAAGTTCCTCATTGGAAAATCTCTTTGACCATAAGGCAGAAGATCCCCCTGGGAACTTGAACAATCACCATCAATGCTCCCATCTCTGCAACTGACAATCAATATGGCATGAAATTTAAACGTAAATGAGTTTTTACAGCTAATTATGGCTAATGTGAGCTCCTTTCAAAAGTGCCAGACATAATAGTACAAAATAGTACAGTTTGCAGCTATGAGTTAAAAAGAGGCAAAATTCATAAACATAATTTAGCATGCAAAAAAAAAAATAATGCTAAGTGCTTTCTGTCCAGCCATTTGGAGCTCCCCCAGGCAGGGCTGATTGTACACGCTTCCATTTGAGCCTTGGACAGAGCAGGCCATAAGCCTTTGAACCCACAGGAAGGCTGCAGAGGAAGCATTCATTCCCACAGTCCCTCTGCACAATCAGAGCTGTTCAGCTCTTCCTGTGGAGCCAGGACCCATCAGTTCCAGCTGCAGCCTGTGAACTGCACAGCTTGAGCCCTGGTGTGGTGGCGCCTGCATCCCTCGGTCCATCTGCCATGCTGCCACCCCTGCCCATGTTGCCTTGATGTTCTGTTCCTCATCACCAGATCAGTGCATGATCATTGTAAGCATTGCACTACAGTAATAAAACAAGGGGGCTGCTCACACACACCCTTTTATGTATACATCATTTTACAAATACAGGATCACACAGATTTTTTTTTTTGCAGCTTGCTGTAAATACTTAATAATATCTTTGGTGCTTTTCAATGCCAGTAAATGTAAATCTGCCTCTTTTTTCAAATGCAAGTACTATCATTTACCTAGTCTCCCGTAATGAACATTACTAACAATACCTTGATGAATATTGTACCATACATTTATGCCCACAAGCACAACACAGATCTTTGGGTTCTCCTCTCAGGATTTCTGAAGGATAAATTTCTACCAAAATGGTTTTGCTGGGTCAGGGGGAACGTACCATAAAATGTGAGATAATATTGCCAATTTGCCCCCGTGCAATGAGTTGTATCTGCCTGCATTCTAATAACAGTAATTGGAAATACAATCATGCATTGCTTAAAGATGGGGAAGACCAGGATACATCCTGAGAAATACGTCCTTAGGCGACTTTGTCATGTGAACATCATAGAGTGCACTTACACAAACCTAGAAGATAGAGCCTGCTACACA
This sequence comes from Daubentonia madagascariensis, assembly GCA_023783475.1. Classification (NCBI taxonomy): domain Eukaryota; kingdom Metazoa; phylum Chordata; class Mammalia; order Primates; family Daubentoniidae; genus Daubentonia; species Daubentonia madagascariensis. Next base: position 7,808,516 of record JAKFHU010002332.1, on the reverse strand, counting down.
CCTAGGCTGTATGGTGTAGCCTCTTGCTCCTAGGCTACAACCCTGCACAGCATGTTACTCAACTGAATACTAGGTAACTGTAACATCATGCTGAGTATTTGTGTATCTAAACATATCTAAACACAGAAAAGGTACAGTAGATACATGGTGTACCATGTACCATAGCACATGTGCTCTGTCATTGACAGAAACGTTGATGAGCACATCTCTGCACATGGCTGTAGCTGTTTCTCCCCGTCTTTGGCTGTTTTAAGTAGGCAAAGCTGGGTCCTCTTCCTTTGCACCCGTAGCCATGCACCTGAGCTGCCATACAGCCACACCTGCCCACAGGTGGGCTCCAGCTCCTGCAGCATGTGGCTACAGTCCGAGAGCTTTGTTTAAAGTCTCCCAGACTCCCACTCGCCGGAAGCAAATGTTGTAAACACTCTGAACATATTTTCTTCCTGCTTTCTCTCTTTTTGTCTCCTCTCTTCTTTCCTTATTTTCTTTATTCCTTGTCTTTCTATACCTCCATAATCAATCCCGTTTCCTTCCTTGTTCCCCAGAGTGGAGCTGGTAAAAATTATTCAGATCCTGGTACAGAAAAAGGACATTAGGAAAAAACTAAGGGAATCTGATTATAGACTTTAGTTAATAATAATGCATCAGTATTGATTCATTAATTGTAATAAATGTACCATCCTAATGTAAGATGTCAATAAATGGGGGAAACTGGGTATAGGATATATGGGAATTCTCTGCATTATGCTCATAATTTTTCTATAAATAGAAAATTGTTCTAAAATTAAAAGTTTATTTTTAAAAATCTGGATAATTTACAGTTAGTCGTCATAATCACCTTAGTCTCCTCTTGGCTGTGACAGTTTCTCACGCCTTCCTTGTTTTTGATGACCCACCTTGACGGTTTTGAGGAGTGCTGGTCGGGTATTTTATAGGATGTCTCTCTGCCGGAAATTTGTCTGGTATTTTTCTCATGATTAGACTGGGGTGGTGGATTTGGGAGAGGAAGACCGCAGAGGTGAAGTGGCATTTTCGTTGCACTCATATCAAGAGCACGTACTGTCAACATGACTTATCACTGTTGATGTTTGTCCAGTATCTCCACGGGAAAGATACTCTTTTTTTTTTCTAATCCTTCCCTTTATACTGTACTCGTTGAAAAGAAGTCACACTGCACAGCCCCGACCTGCGGGGTGAGGAGTCATGCTCCTCTACGTAAACTATTTGTTATTCTTCTGTATAGGACATTTGTCTCTCCCCCCATGTATGTATTTATTTATCATGTATTTATACCAGTGTGCAGTTGTGGATTTTTTATACTTTGGATTATGATTTGATACCAGTTTATTTTGTTGTTCAAAATAAGGGTTTTTGGGAGACCTTTCATTTGATTCCTGTGTCCCTTGACATAGTCCCATCATTGTGGGGTTTTCTTTTGTTTTCTTTTGTTTTATTTTTCAGCCTTTCTCACTTTCTGGCGCAAGATTCTCCAGGCTTATCTTGTGTATTTCCTATAGTCAGCCATTTCTCCAAGGATCCGTAGTTCCTCTTATTAGAGAATGGTTATTAGGGACCAAGGTCTGAGTGCTGGGTGCTAGTACGTGTCCTTGCCTCGAGGTGCTCTCAGCTGACAGAACAAAAGAAATGGGTGTCTGTATGCTAGCCTGTGTGTATACATATATATAAGTATTTTATGTGCAACCATCTGTGGTGATATCAAGCTAAACATGAATTCATACTATCTCCAATTCTAATCCATTACCACATGGATCATTTTAGCTTCCTCCTCTTCCCATAATTTTTTTTGCATTTTTTTATTGTTATAATTCACACACCATAAAATTCACCCTTTTTTAAAGTATAAAATTCAGTGATTTTAATATATTCACAAGGTTGTGCAACCATCACTACCGTCTAATTGCAGACCATTTTTACTATTCCACAAAGAAACCTTTTACCCATTAGCAGTCACTCCTCCATACTTCCTTTCCCCCAGCGCCTGACAACCACTAATCTACTTTCTTTCTCTATGGATTTACCTATTCTGGACATTTCATGTCAATAGAATCTCATAATATGTGTCTTTTTGCATCTGGCTTACTTGATTTAGCTTAATATTTTCAAGGTTTATCTACATGGTAGCATGTATCAATACTAGTCTATTGTGTGGATAGACCAGTTTTTGTTTATGTATCATCAGCTGAAGGACATTTAGGTTGTTTCCACTTTTTAAGCTATTATGAAAAATGCTGCTATGAACATTCACATACAAGTTTTGCATGAACGTGTATTTTCATTTTTCTTGGGTGTATACCTAGGAGTAAAATTGCTGGATCTTGGTCACCATATGTTGAACATCTGAGGAACTGCCAAAGTGTTTTCCAAAAAAGCTGCACCATTTTACATTCCCACCAGCACTACATGAACGTTCTAATTTCTGCAAAGCCCTGTGAGGACTTGTTACTTTCCATCTTTTTGATCATAGCCTTTCTAGTGGGTATAAAGTGGTATCTTACTGTAGTTTTTATTTGCATTTCCCTAATGATTAATGATGCGGAGTATTTTTTCATGTGCTTATTGGACATTTGCATATCTTCTTTGGAGAAATGTTTGTTCATATCCTTTGCCCACTTGTTAATTGGGTTATTTGTGTTTTTATTACTGAGTTGTAAAGGTTCTTTATGTTTTCTGGATATTAGACCCTTTTCAGCTATATGATTTGGAAATATTTTTTCCCATTCTATGGATTATCTTTTCATTTCTTTGATAATGTTTTTTGAAGCACAAAAGTTTTTAATTTTGATGAAGTCCAATTTATTTTTAGTTTGGTTGCTTATGCCCAAACATTTTTAAGAAACATGATAATTATACATTTTTTTCCTAGCAAAGTATCAAGTTATTCACTATTTTCATCTTCCTTCTAAACATGACAGTAACTTTTATATGCATTAATTATCCCTTGACCTTCCCATTTTGACATTTTTGAGTTTTAGTTTCACTTTTAACCTTAAAAACCGGGGTTGTTTTTAAAAAATAATCAGCAATTAATTCAATTTACCAAAATATCTTATCAGTGTTTGTGCATCATTGTTTTTTAATATGTCACCTCTTCCTTTGCTGAAACGTATCTCATAATAATTCTTTTAGTGAAGATTTGGAAGTGGTAACTCTTAGTCTTTATATTTCCAAACGTGTCTATATTTTGCCCTCAAAACTTAAGTGATGGTTTAGCTAGGTATAAAATTTGAGGTTCATAGTTATTTGCCCTCAGCATTTTGAAGGTATTACTCTTTGATTCTGTTTTTGCTAAGATGCCTGCTATGTAATTGCCATTCCTTTATAATATCTTTACCACAGTTATCTTTTTAAGGTTTTTCTCTTTCTCTTTGACGTACCACAATTTTATTGTACTATATATCAGTATGAATTAATTTTTATGTTTCCTGGTTAGTACTTTCCATGTCTTCCTTCTTTCTGAAAAATTCCTATTATTCTTCAAATTCTTCTCAGTATTATTTCTCCTTTATCCTGTTCTGGCTCCTCTTAAACAGTTATTGATGCCTCTTAGTCTACTCTTTAGGTTCTTTGAACTGTGTGTTCATATTACTTCTGTCTGGATCTCTGTATTGTCTTCTGGGTCATTTCCTCAATTCTACCTCTTAATTCACTGATTTCCTCTTTGATTAGTGTGTAGTCTAGAATTTATCTCATTAGTTGAGGGTTGTTTTATTTTTAAATTTTTAATGGGTATGTCTTTTGTGCCCACCATTTCTAAATTTTCATTACCTACTATTCTCATTTAATTTATGCCTGTTTTGTTCCATAACAAATTTTTGTATGGATGTTGGTCCTTTATTAAGGACCCTTTGATATCCTAAACATATTTATTTAAAATATTTATCTGACAGTTTAAAATAATTAATTTAATCTGGAGTGAATTTATGTTCTTGATTGAAGAGTTTGTAGACTGTTTTACTTAGCATGAAATGTCTTCAGAGGCAGTAGAAATTTTAATTGTATGTTCAATTTGAGTAAGAGGTATTTTTTATTTTTGTTTTTCCTCACTTTTGATCTCTCTTGACTAACTTCTCCTTTCCTAGTGGTTTTGCTTACCTACACCTCCACCCCCATTCAGGACCAGGCCTTATAATGGTAGTTTAGGGCCCCACAGTAATACTGGGAAAACGTGTTTCAGTTCCTAGATGTAGGCCTGTTTCTCCTTCCGTCCTAGACCCTCAGGTTGCTATAAGCCCTAGCCCAGTGGTATGCTGGAGATAGCTCCTACCAGCTCATTAGGACTGATTATTAAATTTTGAGGAATGTTGTAAGCTGGTTGTTAAATGGCCATTATTAAAAATTAATAGAACTCACCATTAAATAAACTATATTAAAAAGCAAAGGTAACACATACTCAAAACTTATCACTTTTTATTTCTTTTGTTTCATAGTGCTATCATCTATGCTCTTGAAGTTGTTTACAGCTTTTGGGGAGTTTTTTGTTTTTGTTTTCTTTTGTTTTTTAGAGACAGGGTCTCACTCTGTCACCCAGGCTAGAGTGCAGTGGCACGATCATAGCTCACTGCAGCCTCAAACTCCTGGGCTCAGGTGATCCTCCCTCAGCCTCCTGAGTAGCTGGGACTACAGGTGCATGCCACCATGCTAATTTATTATTATTATTATATATTTTTTTTTTTTGTAGAGATGAGGTCTTGCTACATTGTCAAGGCTGGTCTCAAACTACTAGCCTCAAGCGATCCTCCCACCTCAGCCTCCCAAAGTGCTGGGATTGCAGGCATGAGCCACCTCGCCCAGTGACAGCTTTTGTATCTTTATGGTAGAAACACTATATAATGGTGCACTGGGGGCATCTCTTTCCACATCCAGCTCAATGACGTCACATTGGCAACTCGAAATCAGCCATGATGGGAGTATTTACACTATGGAAATTAGCAAACATCAGCTCTATTCTTTAAATAACTTGTTAAACATTTCCCAGCACGCCACTGCCCCAGCCCCAGGCAGCAGACAGCAGCAGTGTTCTTCAGTCTCCTTCCCTAAACAGAGGCACCCACCCCACCCCTGTTTCAGACAGGAAGCTGGCTTTATTCTCCTCATCTCTGAAAATGCTCTAACTCTAGGATCTTCTAAGAACTTCACTCCTGGCAGCATTTTACTCCTACTCATTACTTTGCCTTTCTGTTTGGATTTTGGCCCATAGAGCTATTTGTTTTGTTTTCGAGCCTACCTGTGTCCTAGGGGTTTCTTTTTTCCATTTTATCTATCACAGCTGCCAGTTTGGAGCGGATGAGGTACATCAGATGTGGAGCATGCTCTGCAATCTTGAGCAGCACTCCATAAGCTTTATTTGTAATGGACATTTAGCTTCCATCATACAGATGTTTATATGGGCCTCAAAATGTTTTTTTTAGTCTCCTTCATCTCTTCCCAAAGTCATTCATCTTATCTTCCTTCTCTTAATCCCTAGTGCTTTCTTGTGCTACTTATGGCAAACATGTTAATAATATATTATAGATATGAATTATCCTTGAAAAGACATATGCTGCCACTGTATTTATTATACACGGAATGATATCATGCATTTTATATATTAACTATATATACTAATATATTTAATATATGATTATTCACAGAATAAAACACGGGAGCGTCCCCCGCCCCTGCCCCACTTACCTACATGGAAATCCTTGGCCCCCTAATGTCTTTTTCCCTTCCCTGCAGGTATCAGAGCCGTGTTCTCAGGCCACTACCACAGGAACGCAGGGGGCACCTACCAGAACCTGGACATGGTGGTGTCGTCGGCCATCGGATGCCAGTTGGGCAAAGACACCCACGGGCTCCGAGTCGTGGTGGTCACCGCTGAGAAGATCGTCCACCGATACTACAGTTTAGATGAGCTGAGTGAGAAAGGAATAGAAGACGACCTGATGGATTTGATGAAGAAAAAGTGATCGTCCTTTACGATCTGTTCACTTTTCCACTATTTTTAAATTTTTCCAGGAACAGCAGCTGCACACAACCCCTTGTTGAAATATAAAAGTAGACCAGGCAGGTTGGTGAATTTATGTCCTTTTGTATAAATCAGAGGGCTAGGTCCTATCTTGAATTATATTCAAAATAGAGCTGCACTCTGGAAATAATTTTTTTAAAAAATAATACTAGACTATCTCCACATGGGTGTTTGAATAAATTCTCCTAATGGTGTGTTTCTCAATTCTGCTTTTGAATTAGATTGATTTCCGGTAGCATATGATCAATGTCTATGTGTTGACCTCAATTCCAACCTGATATCCAAGTGTGATCTTTGATAATTCCTTGAACAAGCTGTATCTGATTGTACGAAATTGTGGTCATGATTCCAAAAATGCTAGGCCAAACAAAGGTCATCTCCTTTCCTTCCTAACAAAATAAACAGTCATCTCTCCCATGACCAGAGCCATGTAGACTCATTTTAACAAGGAGCCCAGTAGCCAACATTTGCTGTTAAATTCTGAGACTTTTGTTATTGCTGATGATGGAACAGAATACAGTTGATATAAGTCAGGTCTTGAAATTGCCTTCCTGGTGCCTGGAAAAGTCACCTTTGCACATAAATTGGTCGTTTATGAAAATCTCATCCAAGAGACCAAAACCAAGACCCTAAAATGCCACCTGTTCTTCACTTGGAAGCACATTTTGAGTTTGTTCACATTCACATTCTGGCGCTGTAGCAACTCCGCAGATGGACGGTTTTGTGGGATGGGAATGCCCCTCCGATTATCATACTCTTGACTGTGTCTACTTTGACAGAAAAACTGGGAATTTATGCAGAGTTCTCAAAAGAAAGCAAAGCAGAAAATCTGGTGGGCAAAAACAGTGATTTCAGCCACATGATCCAAATTGGCAACAACTTCGATTAAATGCACCAGCGCAATATCCCTTGACAGAGAGTGTAGGTTATTTAAAACCAGCATTGTTTTAATGTAATCTACTTTACTGTATCTTCTCCACGGCTCCTGAGCACTGGGTTTCAGCGGTTGTCCTGGCGGACGTGTAACCTTGGTGCCCCGAATCCTGGCAGCAAAATTTTACAGCGTTACGCAACAGCATTCAGTAATCTTAAAACAACTTTTAAAACTTACTGATTACCAATGAACCACAAAGTCCATTAAATTAAAACACTTCCTTGTAAAAAAGTTTTAGTCAACGTAGCAAAACCGTGAGAAATCAAACATAATTGAATTTGTAAATTCACAAGGAACAAAAGACGAAAAGTTAACTATATACGACAGATTGGTGACACACCATAGCTCATTGTTCTGTGGCACAAGAAAATTAAAATTTTTCAAAACTAGAATGCTTTTCTTTTAGTGTTTTGCTGCATTCTTGTTTTGTGCTCATTTTTCTTTACAACAGGTGTGGGGGTAAGAGGTCGAGGAGTTCAGTAAGGGGCATGACTAATAAGCCATGCATTTGAGACTTGTGACGTGGTGACACTTGATGGTAAACAAGGAAGGCTTCAACTCCAGGATGGAGGAGGCTGTCAGGGGGAAATGGGAACTGTTTAGTCCCAATGAATGAAGGAGCCCTTGTCATGTTACACGTGCAGAACGCTCTGGATGTGGCACTTGGGTGTGGGGAAGGGTATGGAGATAATTGGAAGTGATGAAAATGAGACTCAATGATCTCCTTCTCCAGAAACCTAAGAAGTAAAAGAACTGATTCAAAACACCCCAAGAATATGCGAAGAAAAGAGAACCATGAAATACTCACCATTTTTTAAGGAACCAAACAGCGGTATTCCACAATTGCAAGAGGTTCAGGAAGAAGTTAGGAAATGTTTTTGTAGATGAGCATGTATCGTTCTGATAACAGATCATTACTAGTACATTCACTTATGATTCCTTTGTCTCTAAATATATATATAAAAAGAAAAAATAAGTGCCTTATACTGTGAAAAATGATAAAAGACCTCATGATTATAAGTGCTGTAGTTTTGAGTGTTTATTATGTGTTTTAAGTGGTTTGGCTCAGAAAGGTGGGGTCACTTGGCTGAGGTCACCCAGCTCGTGATGGGGGAAGGATGCAGGCAGGCCACATCTTCAGTCCTTGCTCCTTAACTCTACCCTCTGTCTTGGAAAATGTTTTTCACAGGTGAGAGGTTGTACCAACTTGGCCCGTGGCAACACACTACATACGACACGCCTTTGGCCACCTTTCCCGGTGAGAACCCAGTGTTAGCTGGATGCCTTGGTGGGGTTGCAAAGCCTGGGCAAGCCTCAGAAGCCCCTTCCCTGACTGCACCAGGTTTAGGCTGGTAGAGCCTATGCAAAGAGCAGATTGTTCCTGGCAGAGAGTTTTTACTGGAGGAGATTTAGAAACCGAACTGAGCCATAATGAGTCATGGGGCACAGCTCTGTCCACAGCACTAAGTGCTCTATCAGATGACACTTCACTCCTTGTCTGTAGCTCCCACCCCAGGGTGGAGGAAACCACAAGCTCTCTAAAGGCAATGAGTGTCACCTGAGGCTTTCCTTGCCCATTAATCACTTTAATTGGGGGAGAACAACAACATCAACAAAGGCCTGCTAAAGGGGGAAGGTTTTTTAAAGTGATCTCAAATGGGATTGTCAAGGCTCAAAAGAGCAAGTTTGTGAACAGGGAGATGATCATCTCACTGCATTTACTTCTTACAATAAGTAAGTGTATCTCCAGTCTTCAGTCACGTTTCTCCGAAGGCTGGGGAGAAGGGGGTGGGGGAATCTAGTAGACTTCATGCAATTAGCAAATAGAACGTTTTATCCTATCTTGTGATTTGCAACTCTATGAGATTGTCAGTTGCTGACAGAGTTTCAAGGCAAACATTAGTTTTAAGCCTAAATAAGGTTAGGACCATTTACCTTACATACCTGCAAAAGATACTGAGGAATACGTAAGTGTAGAAACTATATGCACATAATACAGGTTAACATTACAGAGGATATTGTAATGTAAAATCTTCTGAGAAAAGGTAGTAAAAACATCATTTGCATTTACTTGAACTCTTAATACTTTAGGGACAAGTAGTTCCGAAGACATTTTTGTGTAGTCACAAAATTGAGTAACAATATTATATTGAGCTGGAGGAAAAAGAAGATTTAGGAATAAATTGTCAAGGTAAGTTCTATTAAAAGCTTTCTGTAATAAGCATCAGGGATTTCTTATCCAGATAACCTTAACAGTTTTGATTGCACATGCAAGAGATAGTACTTGATGGGTAATATTGATTTTTTTTATAACTTCATAAAACATTCTTATGCCATTGGAGAGATCTTAGGTATTTTTTAATGTACAAGGGCTTGTATCCAAAATATGTAAAGAGCTCTTACAACTCAATTTTTTAAAATGTAATTTAAAAAGCTGGCAAAATATTTGAACAAACTCTTCGCTAAAGAAAATATGTGAATGGCAAATAATCATGTGAAAGATGTCCAACATCATAGCCAGAATGGAATGCAAATTAAAACTATAGGATACCATCTGACTCACATGATTGGCTAAAATCAAAAAGATTGGCAATATTAAGTGGTGACGAGAATTTGGTGCAACTCTAACCCATGTGCATTTCTGGTGAGAATATTAAATAGCACAACCATGTTGGAAATCAGTTTGACAATTTCTTTAAAAAGTAAACACCACCACGTGCCCCAGCAATTCGACTCCTGGGTATCTACCCTATTCATCCCCCAAAAATGTAAACATATATCCACACAAATCTTGCACATAGATATATTCATTGCACCTTATTTTTAATAATAACCAAAAAGTAGAAACAACCCAAATGCCCATCAGGAACTGAATGAATAAGCAAAACATGGTATATTCAGTGGGATCCTACTCAGCAATAGAAAGGAAGAAACTATTGATACAGGCAATAACACAGATGAATCTCAAAATTATGCTGAGTGTAAGAAGTCACGACTTCTTTCCGTGCATTTAAGTCAGTTCCATTTACATAAAAGTCTAGAAAATGCAAACTGATCTATAGTGACAAAAAGCAGGTCAGTGGTTGCCTGGAAACAGGGTGGAAGAAGGGGCAGCTTGAAAAGCAGGCACAGGGAGGTTTTTGTGGGGGTGGAAGTGTTCTGGATTCTTTTGTGTAGTTGGTTCACAGGCATATAATCTGCCAAATCTCATTGAATTGTACTTTTTAAATATGTGCAGCCTAGTTTATTTTACATAAATTATATCTCGATAAAATTGTTTAAACGTAACAAAACAGAAAAAGAATTTATCCATCTTGGGAGACAGCGTGTTTTTGAAAGGTGCTTCAGTCACAGCCAGAGATGATGTATACAGAGTCCCCTGAGGTGCTATTCCGAGGGCTCCTGAGCCTCTGGCGTCAGACCCAGTTTTGAATCCAGGCTCTCGTGTTTCACCGTAACCATGAGCTCTTGGGCTAGATTTCCTAATCTCTCCATACCTCAGTGTCTTCATCGGTAGATAAGAACACCTAGCCCATCACTTAGAATGCTTCTAGCTAATGATAACAATATCAGATCAGAATTGGCTTTACAAGTTGGGGGATTATTTTTCTCCCACAACATCAGCGATTCTGCAATGTTCCAGAATGTTCCAGCAGGTCAACATGTCAGGAGTCTGTGTTGGCACCTCCGTGGTTCTGTTGACAAGATAGCTGCTTAGCGCCAAGCGTCACATCCTCATAGAACCACATTCAAAGACAGGAAGAAAGAGGTGGCGGGGGGAGCCTTTGCCATCCGAGAGGAAATTCTGTCCCGGGAGCCCTGACAGATTTTTCCCTCAGGTCTCATTGGCCAGAACCAGAAATGCTGATGATACGACCCAACATTTATTTGTCCCAGACAGCAAAAAAGACCGGCAGGGGGAGGGTTCAGGACCATCAGTGATTTGTGAGAGCCTCATTGAGTACAGTGAGAGCCAAGATACAACGCGCTGAAGAAACAAACAGGGAGAAAGAGAAGGGGCTAAGCCAGGAGCAGCCTTTCCAGGGAGCTTGGAAGGGGAGTAGGCTGAGCGTTCGTAGCTGGAGAAAAGCATGGATCGAGGATGAGGGCAGAAATGGGCATGGAGAATAAAATATCTGTTGCAATAAGGACATTGGAGGGGAAAGCAACGGGCTTGGGGCACAGCCTCGCCAGGGAGGAGAGACGTTTCCTTTTAGAGACCAGAATGGAGACGGTGGGAAGGGAGGTGACGCTGAGAGACTGATGGAGACATCGGGGGTTAATTGATCAGTCGTTTGATGGGCACGTGTCCATTCCCCGCAGATCCGTCTCTCAGGCACCCTGTGCTTCCCTGCGAGGCGGGTGAGGCTTTCTGGATTTGTGCATAGTCCACCTTTGTCTTGTCAGGCAAGAGCCCCCATCCGTGGAGAACTGGTGACATCTGCCTTGCACTGAACCTCTGCCTCCTCCAGGTAGACCCTACAGATGTGCTTCAGGCTTTGAAGGGAGTGCAAATCCAGGCTGTGGCCTGTGGCCGGGACGTGTAGAAGTCTCTCCTTGGTCTTCCAAGCTGTCCTTTCAAGCTTTCACAAAGACGTTAGATGATTTCACCTCATAATATCTTTGAAAGACTGTCTGGATTTGCTCTTTTAAAAAACTACCACACTGGACCATTGTACCCTTAAACCACATATTTTAACTGTCACCAATTTCCTGGAAAGCCATTAAAATGAAATTGTATTGTGCTTATCCCATAGGCCTGCACTTTCCTTTTCTCTTACGTTTGTGACAAGACCATGAGACCCTAAGGGCAGGAACAGCGTCTTGGTAGCCTCTGCGTTCTCAGTGCCTGGCCCAGGGCCTGACCCTCCTTATAAATATTTGATTCCCAGTTGATATACTCCACTCAGCAGCCCTCCCACACCGTGAGCCTTCCCTCCAATTAATTATTCATCCATCCAAAGACATTTGTCAAGTAGGTACCATGCCCTGTGCCAAGCACCTGTGAACAGAGAGCAGCCTTTGTCTTCAGTGAGACAATTTAAATACTGATGTTTCCTATGTCCTGGGCAGCCTTCTCTGCCCCCTTCTGTCCCTGGGAAACCTCCTATACACCAATAGCATTCATTACTGTTTTGTGATGACAGTTTCCACATAGACCGTTTTTAAGCCAAGAAGAACTTCTGCCAACTGGACAGTGTGACAGTGTCCCAAAGACGACTCATGCACACCACTTCCAAAATGTAATTCATCTCTCTTCCAAAAGCACTTTCTCTTCTATTTTTCCCTGTGTCTTGACAAGTGGCAACAGCCCCCACCCATGTGCCTTATCTCAGAAACCGTGTTCTGCCTGTCCCCTGTGCCCTGCATCCAATCTCTCACAACGCCCAGTTCCTAAAGGCCCCTGGGTCCTTCGCACAATGGTTAACAGCATGAGCTCCTAAATCAGTCTCTGGACCCAAATCCCATCTGACATTGGGCAAGTTTCTTAACCTCTGCAAACCACACCCTCATCTGCAAACTGAGGGTAATAGTGGTAACCTGGGGAGGATTAAGCGAAACAATGCACTGTTGAGGAGTTAGCCCAGCACCAGACACTCAGCTGGTGCTCAATAAGTGTCCTCCCCATTGCTGCAGTTTCCTAGCAGGTCTCCCTGCCCCTGCGTCCTGCCCCTTCCAGGACCTCGTCTAACCTGACGGTTCCTCTCGTGCTCTCCCCAAGCGCAGAGCCTGGCTCAGGGAAGGGCTGGTGAAGTTCAGTTCACTAACGGGGAACCGTAGGAGCACAGAGGAAGGACGTCATGGGAAGCTCCCAAAAGAGATGGTGCCTGGACCTGGGGGGAGAAGATCAAGCAGAAGTTGGCCAGGAGAATAAGGCAAGGAAGGGTGTGCCAAGCAAAGGGAATAGAGGGTACACAGGCCTGGAGCTGCAGAGAGAAGGAGCCACGCAGAGCATGGCTCATAGTGCAGTGTGTGGACAGGGTGGTAGGAGGTGAGGATGTCAAGGCACGAGGGGAGGGCCCAGTCTCCCAGGTGATGGTCTCAGGACTCCCTCCTGAGCTGAGCCACCTCCCCATGGCCTTCCTTCCTTAGACCTTTCTGGTGATGTTCCCTGAGCTAGAACAGCCCCCCGCCCACTGATTCACCCAAACTACTTCTTCAGGGCCCAGCTCCAGTCTTGTCCTCACCAGAAAGCCCTGACCCCCCAGCCATACCCTCACCCCTCCCCCAGTACCCTCACGTCACCGCACAGTGCAGAAGCCTTTGATTCTGCTCTGCTAAGAGTTGTTGGTGTAGCCAGCACCCAGGGCACAGCATGTCACCTCCAGGGCGGGGTCTATCTCCTCAATTCTAAGACGCACATTTTTTCACTTTTGAATGTTTCTGAGATGAAGGTGTGTCTTGCAACCAGTGGCCTCTTTAATGGGGAGGAGATGCTAGAAAGATAGATACCTTTTTTTTAAAAGAAGAGGGAGAAGGGAGGGAAGGAGCTGGGCCACCTGGGTTTGAGTTCTGGTTCTGCCACTTAATGACTCTGCGGCCTTGGGCAGGTGGTGTCCTGTTTCTGGGGCTCAGTTTCTTTATCTATAAAATGAGGGCCATATAGTACCTTCTCCATAAGGTTGACAGAAGCTTACTCGTGGACACGCTTAGCGTTGTGTTCGGTGCAGAGAACTCGCACAAGAGAGAATCACGATGTTGATCATCTTCAAACTTCACGTATGGGATCCTCTGCCCCCAACCCCCAGCCCCCAGCCCAGAGGCGCATCCACGAGGGTCCCACAGTCTCCCCCTCATGTGTTGAGCCTCCCAGATTGGCACCTTAAAAAGAGACAAGCAAATTCTTTTCATCCTCAAGTTATATCTCCACTGACAAATGGAACCAAGTTTGTCTATTTAATTATTCCATTTAGTTAAGTTTTTTTTTTCTCTCCAAGGAATTCTAGCAATAAAGTCACACAGTGCCCGAAAGAACTCCAGCAGAGGGATTTCTGGGCCAACCTACTCACCTACGGAGACTCCGCAGCTCCTGGCGCAGATGAAAAGAAAGTTTCATTAGCTTTATTTACTTCTCCCGACATAATTGGCCAGTGGAGTATAAATGCTGATGTCATGTCTAATTAGCAGTGGCCTCTGCCCTCCTGGTCACAGCACCACGTCTGGCTTGTTTGTGTGGCTGGAGCAGTTTCATGGGGAGTGTCTTTATGAACCAGCTCTCCCATGGAGCTGCTCTAATTAGCATTTAAGAAAACAAGCTTTTTGATGTTGTGTAGACAGTTTAGTAACATCTCCCCGACAGGGCTGATAATTGTAACACCCTTTGGGTGCATCCTGGGCTTTTCCAAAGGTGATAACATCAGATCCTGGGGCACTAGAAATTAGGAACTTGTCTCTGCTTCTCTCTGTCCTGGACACCTTGCCAATCTTGGCTCCACTCGGGTCTTTCAAGGGCTCTAAAGCTAATTGTTTGCACTGGGATGGATTCTGCCAAGCATCAGAAGTTAAACAACCAATGCAATCATCACGCCCCTGGGTACCATTTATTGTCATAAAATCAAACCCAGCATAAAGGCAAACAGTACAATACCTAAAGGATTAGAGCAGATACAAATACTCATAGATACTGATAAATTTTACAATATGCTTTGTTTAAAAAGGAAAAAGACTAGGGGGATAATTTGAATTCCCCAGTGGCGGGATTCCATTGAGCTTTGGAGAGATAAAGATTTTTAACAAAGTTAATTACAGTCTGAGAATGTCAATCTGGCAACAATGCTTTCTTCTTGTTTTACATCATTCAATTCTAGGAAATCAGTAAGAGAGAAGCCCTGCACCCTCCCAGGAGAGAGGAGGTGTACTCCAAGTTTTCTCTGTTGTAATGAGGTTGCCTTCTTGATCCTGTCTTCACCACCTGCCCTCTGTGGCCCAACCCTTCTCTCTCTCTCTCCCCCCACCCCTTTCATTGAAGCCCTCAGAGTTCTTGTTTCTGTTAAGCCCCCTGCATTTCCAACCTCTCTCCGAGCCCTGATTACCCACCTCCTACTGGGCTGAACAAATGGGACTTGACTTTGGTCATAGGTCCCTCTGAGTAGAAGCTGTTCCCTCCCCCACGTACCACTCCCACGATGCCCATAAGCGAGCTGGTGGCCTCCAGTTCCCAGTGTTTCTTCCAGACGACTGCCTTTCGTTCATTTCTATGCTCATTCAGCAAATGACCAGGCACCTGCGCTGTGCTGGGGGTAGAGCTCATGGCTCCTTCTCATCAAAATCATCCACCCTTCCCCTGGCAACTCATTCTCTTTTATGGAAGGCTCTGGGCCCTGATTAACAGTCTCCCTGTCCACCCCAAATGTAAGCTCCATCCAGGCTGATTTAGTGTCCATGGGAACCACCTGCCTGTGATGGACATCTGTGTGCACCTGTGCAGCATCCATTCCCCCTTCTGACTGTACTTTGGGGGACCTCCTCTCCCCCATGTTAGTCTGTATTGTTTAGATGGTGTTGGCCTCATCCTGGGCTTTGCCGTGGTAGAACCAGAAGTGTGTATGATATATCAGGGGTGCCATGGTTCTGGCCACATGCCAGGGGTGCCTCAGAGGGCCATGGGACCCAGCTCAGACCAGGGTGACATATGCCAGGTCTCTTGCTGGAAGTATTAGGAAAAGAAGCTCTCTTTCCACTGAGGTTAGCTGGCACAGTGGTGCATGTTTTGAGCTGCGACTGTGAGAGGAGCCCACCTGGACGAGAACCTACCAGAAAATGAAGCCATCACTGAGGAAACTAGGGCAGAGAAACAGGGAGAAGAGACAATAAGAAAGAAGCAGCCAAGGACCAAAATGAACCCGGGGTCCAGCCATACCTGAAGCTAGTCAATGCCTGGCTGCCAACAACTTTCCTTCTTTGCTTTAGCCAGTTTTCTGTTGTTTGCAAACCAAAAGAGGCCTAACTGATACACCCTCCCGCATGTTGAACTGAACTCCCATTATCTTCTCTATTCTACCTCTGCAACTTACTCCCATAGCCAGCGCCAGGGGCTGGGCGAGGGAGCAAGGCAAGGGAATCGCGTGTGCTGACTAATTGGGAGACAGCACAGACAGAGATGCCAGAAACTCAGGACCAACCTACTTGGAGGATGAGCCAATGCTTCATAGATGCACATTTGCAATGCTCAATTTGTTCTACAAACACTTATTGAACACCTGCTAGACCCCAGGCCTTCTTCCAGAAATATGGCAGTGAACCAGCAAGATGGACTCCCTGCTCTGAACATCTATTAAGTAAAGTCCACTGGTTTGTATATCTGTCTGATCAAAACCTTAAAGTTGTTATGCAGCGGTTGCCAAATAGCCTGCCTGGCCTACCTGAACATTAAAAAGATGAAATTGCCTTGTATTTTTATTATGTCATGAGATTGCCACTCGAGTAGCTTTTATTCTGTCAAATAGAATAGACACTCATATTTTTTCAAAATCTAGGCCATTTATAACTTGTGAATTGATGCCCCAGTTGATGATAAGCTACTTGATAGCAAAACAATGTTCCTGTTTTGTTGACATCTTTCATCTAGGACAGCTGGATTGCTTAGTCTGACAATTGAGTTTCAAGAGATGTCTGGGGTTGGGCACGGTGGCTCCCACTTGTAATCCCAGCATTTTGGGAGGCCAAGGCGGGAGGATCGTGTGAGCCCAGGAGTTCAAGGTTACAGTAAGCTATGGTCTCACCATTGCACTCCAGCCTAGGCGACAGAGTGAGACCCTGTCTCTAAAAAAAAAGATGTCTGGATGTCGATAGGAAAAAGCTTAGTGCTGTGCTATGAAATGAATTGTGCTCTCCCAAAATTTATATAGTGAATCCCTGACCCCCAATGTGATGGTATTTTAAGGTGGGGCCTTTGGGAGGGAATTAGGGTTAGCTGAGGTCACAAAGGTAGGGCCCCCATGACAGGATTAGTGCCTTTATAAGAAGAAACACCAGAAAACCTGTGCATTCTCTCCCCCCGAGCTACGTGAGGACACGGGGAGAAGGCTGTCGTCTGCAAGCCAAGAAGACAGCCTCACCAGAACCCAGCTCTGCTGGCACTCTGATCTTCCATCCTCCAGAATTGTGAGAAAAAATATTTCTATTCCCGAAGCCCTTCAGTCTGTGGTATTTTGTTATGGCAGCCTGAGCTGACGAAGACATGATGTGATCCTTAAAAATTATCAATATAGATCCCAAACACATTGTGAGTGAATAAGCCTTACACCAAAGAGTATCTGATATATATCCATATAATATATATACTCTGTATGATTCCATTTATATGACATTCTAGAACAAACAAAACTAATCTAGAGTGAAGAAGAACAGAACAATAGTTGCCTCTGGGGGCGAGGCCAGGAAGTGACTGGGAAGGGGCATGAGAGAACTTTCTGGTGGATGATAACGTTCTATATCTCGACAGGGTTTATATCACACCAGTGTATGTATTTGTCAAAACTCAGTGAATGTACAGCTAAGATTTGTGCATTTCTATTATAGACTGTGTATCAGAAGAGGAAAAACCTGCAAGCACACATTGCACTGGAGTTAAGGATGTGCATGCTGCAGTGTTTAGGGGTCAAATATCTGAAATACGTGATGTCTGAAATGTAAAATTTGCTTTGAAATGTAACAAAAATAGTGGGATCAGTGGATGGATAAAAGAGTGAGTGAGCAGACAGATATAGTGATAAAACAAACGCAGCAAAAGTTAATAGTAGACTCTAGGTGGGAGTATATGAGTGTTCACTGTTTTACCTTTCTAATGTTTCATTATATTTGAAAATTTTCATTTAAAAGTATTTGGAAAAAAGGTATCAAAACTCAAAAATCTTTTTCACCCCAATTGAGAACCAGCTGTCAGTGGCTTTTTTTGCGCAGCAGGCTCTGTGCTCTGAATTTTATATACACATCCTATCTGATTTTCACAAGAACCTCATGAAGTCATTGTTTGTATACTCAGTTTACAAGTGCAGAAACTGAAGCTTTAGATAACTTGTCCATAGGTTATAGATGGTATATATCAGAGCAAGAATTTAAACTCCAAAGTCCAATCCTTCTGCTGTCCACGACAAAGGTAGGAACAGGCCACATTGGAAGACCACCTGCCACCGAGTCTAGTTGTTCCTGGCCTCTTCTCTTCAGAGTTTGATGACATTTCGGTACCTCTATCCTCAGAAGGCCCCCCCACACGCTGTTTTACACACAGCACTGGTGGGTTCATGGCCTCCCTGAAGCCCATCCATGGGCCCTAGAAACCTCAAACCCTTTGCTCATGAATGAATCACCCCTAGACCATCACACCTCTGTGTTCCAAATTTCTCTGCCTTTGCCCAAGCTGTTTCTTTCCCTGGAATACCCTTCCCACTTTTAATTTATCAATCCCACTAGAATGTCAATTCCTTGAGGACAGGACTCTGACCCATTCACCACTGTGTCTCCTTTGCCTCAACCAGTGGACCAGTGCCTGCCTAGTAAGTGCTCAAAAGTACTTGTTGATTGACAAATGAATATACATTTATATACTTAAATATATAAATATATATTCGTTAAAATGTGTGTGTGTGTGTGTGTGTGTGTGTACATATTTGCTGAGTGCTTACCATTCACTGGGCAATGGAGATACAGTGGTAAGCAGCAATGGTCGTGTTTTCTATTCCCATCGAACTTCCAGTTTGGAGGATGCATTATATTACTTATTTATTGCTGTGGAATAAATTACTCCAAAATTTACCAGTTTAAACCAATAAACATTTACTATCTCACACGTTTCCTGAAAGTCAGGAATCTGGGAGCAGCACAGCTAAGTGGTTCTGGCTCAGGGTCTCCCATGAGGTTGCAGTCTGGCTGGCGGCTGAGCTGCATCATTTGGAGGCTCGACTGGGGCCACACAACCCACTTCCAAGCTCGTTCCCATGGCTGTCAGCAGGCCCCAAGTCCTTACTGACTGTTGGCCAGAGGCCTTTGTTTCTTGCCACGTGGGTCTCTGCATGGGCTGCCTGTGTGTCCTCATGTCACAGTGGCTGGCTTCCCCCAAAGCAAGTGGTCCAAGAAAGAGAATTCTCAAGATGGAAGCCATCATCTTTTAAAACATAATCTTGAAAGTGACATACTGCCACATGCAATTGGACACAGAAGCCAACCCTGGCACCATGTGGGAAGGGATCACACCACACAGGGAGTGAATTCCAGGAGGTGGAGAACATTGAGGGCCATCTTGGAGGTTGGCTACCACAGGGGGGAGAAGACAGTAATCAAACATCACACTAATGAATGTATAACTATAAACTGAGATACGTGCTCTGAAAGCACAGCCCCTGGTCCTGGGAGAGCGTGTAACAAGGGGTCTAACTGAGACATTGATGGAAACAGAGATGGCACTTTGACGTGGCATCCAAGGGGTGCATTGTTAAGAGAGATGAGGAAAGGAAAAGAGCATCCCAGGCCATTGGTTCACAACCTTGGCTGCTCCTTGGAGTCATCTGCAGAGATTTTAAACATACCAATGCCCAGACTGTCCCTCCAAAGACTCTAATCTAAATGGTCTGGGGTAAAGCCTGGGCTTTGGATTTTTTAAAGCTCCCGAGGTGGTGCTAATATACAGCCATGTTTGAGAATGACTCTTCTAGGCTAGGGAACCCTCCATGCAAATGTCCCATGATCAGAGGGAGCCTGACGTGCTTGAGGAGCTGAAAGGCCAGGAGTGTGGGAGGCCAGGGAGCAAGAGGAAGGGACGCGTAATGCAGACGAGAGGGGGACAGACGCTGGACTCCATGGGCTCAGAGAGCATGTTGGGGAGGCTGGCCCTGGAGGGCCTGAGGGGGCGGGGAGTCACGTGACCCAGCTGGCATTTCGAAAAGATGATTCTGGCTCCGGTTGGAGAACAGGTTGGAGGGCAGCCCGAGCGCCTGCGGGGGTACCGTTCTGGAATGGTAGGACCTTGGTCCCAACTGTGACAGGCAGTGAGGACTGGGGCTAAGGCAGGGATGACAGCAGGTGATGGCGACATGGTGGGCAGAGTCAAGAGTTATGCGTTACCAATTCTTATGATCCAATCAAAACCTTTGATTTCACAAACGGGAAACTGAGGTCAGAGAGGTGATGGGGCTTATTCAAGGTAATTCACCAATAAGGGAAAGCAGAATGAAAAAGAAACCAAGTTGGCCCCGACAACCCAGGGTTGTGGTCTAATAAACAGGAACAGAGAGAAGAGAAAAGGAAAGGATGATCAGGGTATTAGGTGAAGATAGAAGACACATCTCTCTCTCACACACACACACACACACACAAACGAGAAGACCAAAAGGTCACTGGCAAGTTGAAAAATAGATAGTGTAATTATAAAGCTGTCTGAAATGCCAGCCGGGGTCAGCCCTGTGACCTGTCCCTCCGTACCTGGCAGGGACACTGGGGGAGGACGCAGAGAGCTGCCAACTGTTTGACATTGAGCTTGTACCGTGGGGGAGCGCTCCAGGCCACGCCTTGCCTCTGTTCTCCACGGCAAGAACCTGTGAATTCCTCTCCAAGACAGCCTGTCCCTCCTCTGCGGTCACATGGAGAAAGGTTATTTCCAGCATCCCGCTGTTAGCCACACATTAAACAGACAGGGTCCTTCCTTTTCCATGGTAATGACCCCCTGCCCCTAAAGAGATGACTTTTCAGTGTCTGTCTCGAGAAAAGGAAATGGTGACTCACATCTCCACTTACATACTTTAAAGTGAATCCCTTTAATCAATAGTCTCTACGTTTATCAGGAAATGAGCAGATGGTAGGTTTTAAAAGGAACACAGAGACCACAAACAAATATTTCCACTACATCCTGGGTTGGACAGATCATTAATTGGGTACTTATTTCTACTGAAGGTTTGGGGAAGAATATATCATTCAGAAATGTTAAAGCTAGAAAGACCCTTTAAGAAAATCTAGTCTAATAATGGCCAATAAATGGTATTCTCACCATCACTTCCCCCTCACACCCATACCAGACATAATAATCTATCACAGCACTACTGACCTCTGAATCTCCCTAAAGACAGTATTCCAAGTAGTCATTAGCAATCAAGGTAATGCATTATCTTATGTAGTAAAATTAAATTAAAAATTCAGTGCCTTAGTTACACTAGCCACCTTTCAAGTGCTCAGTTGGTCACTGAATTGAATAGCACAGAAGGGAACATTTTGATCATTGCAGAAAGTCCCACTGGACAGCCCTAGAACCATATTTCCCAAATGGCAATCATTCATATATTATCTTCACGCTTTTTGCCACATTGACTCGCTTTTTTAAGAGACATTTATTTAACAAGGAAATTTTAAATTACCAACGGAAATGGAAAGCCAATATTACCTACTATAAAGAGAAGGTAACAGTAGACATAACAAAGCCAAACCATGTGACCGAATTCTGGATAGATACTGTTGCTTCTGAATGTTCTGAACCTGAAGACTGGCAAGTCTCCCCCACCAATACCAATAGTCTCTCTGTCCTTGATCCATGGTAGACCTCACTTCCCAGCCCCTTGCTTCTCAGTGAGGCCCTGTGGCAGTTTGGGCCAATAGAATGTGGGAGGAAGTGACGCAGACCATTTCCAGGCCTGGCCCCTGAGTCCTCTCAAGTGATGCTCCAAGCTGCCTTCCTTCCTCTGCCAGCAGCTCGATGCAGAGGTGTGAGGGAGACTTGAAGGCTGGGGTTTGGTGGAGCCAGTAGGTGGATGGGAGTTGGGCACCTGAATGACTGGGGGAGCAATAAATGAGCAACAAACAAACCTTTATTGAATTGAGCCACTGAGATTTTTGGAGTTGTTCACTTTAGCAGCAAACCTTACTATTCATGCCACCAAATGCTGAGAGATTAAAGACATGAGGGTATGGTTTGGATGTTTGGCCTCTCCAAATCTCATGTTGAAATTTCATCCCCAGTGTTGAATGTGGGGCCTGGTGGAAGGTGTTTGTGTCATGGGGGCAGATTCCTCATGAGTGGCTTGGTGTCCTCCCCGTGATAATGAAAGTGTTCTCACTTTATTAGTTCACACAAGAGCTGGTTGTTTAAAGGCGCTTGGCACCACCTCCTCTCTCTCTTGCTCCTGCGTTCACCATGTGATGCTCCTGCTCCCCCTTCACCTTCCATCTTGATTGGAAGCTCCCTGAAGCCCTCACCAGAAGAAGATGCTGGCACCATGCTTCTTGTACAGTCTGCAGAACTGTGAGCCAAATAAACCTCTTTTCTTTGTAAATTACCCAGCCTTGGGCATTTCTCTATAACAACACAAATGGACTAACACAGAAAATTGGTACAAGGAGTGGGGCGTTGCTATAAAGATACCTGAAAATGTGGAAGCAGATTTGGAACTGGGTAATGGGAAGAAGTCAGAAGAGTTTGGAGGTTGGAAGAAGGCAGGAAGATGAGGGAAAGTTTGGAACTTCTTAGAGACTTGTTAAGTGGTCATGACCAAAATACCAATAGAAATATGGACAGTGAAGGCCAGACTGACAAGGTCTCAGATGGAGATGAGGAATTTGTTGAGAACTGGAGCAAATATCACCCTTGTTACATCTTAGCAAAGAACTTGGCTGCATTGTGTCCATGTCCTAGGTCTTTGTGGAAGACTGAACTTAAGAGTGATGACCTAGGGTACCTGGCAAAAGAAATTTCTAAGCAGCAAACTGTTCAAGGGGTGGCATGGCTGCTTCTAACAGCCTATGACCAGATACAGGAGCAAAGGAATGACTTAATGTCATACCAACACCCAACTGAAGGTTTTCCTTGATGTCATCAGAAAGATTGAAGAAGAATTTGAAATGGAGTAACTTTCTCACTATGTGATTCAATGTTGTTTAACGCCATGCAGGTGTGCCGCCTAAACCCATGTAATGTGATATGAGAAATTATCTCTTCTGCCCCTCTCTTGTGCAGGCCCTGTGCTGTGAGAACCCCTGCCCTAGAAGAAACCCATTTCCATCCTTATCTAGTCCTACCTTCTCATTTTCCCAGGGGGGAGGCTTAGGCCAGACAAGGGAAGGAAAGGGATTTCCCAAAGCCTTAGCTACTTAATTGCCAAGTCAGGATTATAATGTAAGAGTCCAGACTCAGGTTTCAGTGCTCATTCCCTATCACTGCTGTGTCTCAAGACCCCCATTACCCCCCCCCCCAAAAAAAGGAGAATTAAGTAAGGTCTTTAGATGTTAAGCTCTCATAAAGAAAAAGCTAAGTAATTAGTTTTCTTCCAATACAAGACTTGCTTTGGGAGAACAGAATTTTGTCTTGTGTTAGAAGAAATGTGGTTTTAGTATAGTTACTCAACTGGCTAAGTGTGTCTTGTGTGTCAATGAATCCAAGGGATTATTTTTACATGTTCTGGAGGTTGCTGGTTCCCTTTATGTAGCTTGTTTAAATGATGTGGTAGCTCGTCTTCAAAGGTAGCTACCAACACACCATACCTCTCAGTATTGAGAATCTCAGTACTCTTCCCTCCCCTTGAATTTGAACTGGTCCTGTGATACACTTTCACCAAATGAAATAGGAGTGACACTGTGCTAGTTCTGGACCTAAGCCTTAAGAAGACCTGGCACCTTCTACTCTTGTGCTTTTGGGATCCAGCTACTGTGTAAAGAATCTCAAATCATACAAAAAGACCACATGAGAAGAGAGAGGTCTTGGCCTTCCAGGTGTCCCTTCCGAGATAGCAGACATATGAGTGAATGCATCTTGGTCACACCAACAATCTGCCAAAAACTGCATGAGATTCAAGAGACACCAGCTGAAGAGCCACCCCGCTGAGCACAGTCTACCCATAGAATTGTGAAAGATAAATAGTAAATAATATTAATACATTTTACTGAGGAGGAAAGCATGGCATAGAGAAAACCTTAACTGACATATGAAGGATGCGTTAGTATTAACAGGGAGACCACTCCAGACAAAGGGAATAGCATGTGTGAGGGTCCTGAGGCAGGTGGGAACCATGTCATTCAAGGAACTAAAAGGAGCCCCTGTGGGGAGGGTGGCAGATGACAGGGCTGGCTGGGGCAGCAGCCCCCAACCATGCTGAGCCTTCTGGGTCACATCAGCGATGGGACTAGGCATGGGCATGTGACCCAGCTCTGGATAAGGAGATATAATTGGAGGTCTGATGGGGCTTTGGGGAAAGATTTTCCTCCCTGGTTAGGAGAGACCTGAGTCTTTGGAGAACCCCTCCCTCACTTCCTGCTCTGGGGCATCATGTGGTTGTGCATTTGTGCAACCTTCAAAGGTAAGTAAAACATAACAAA
The DNA here is from genome assembly GCA_023783475.1 of Daubentonia madagascariensis. Classification (NCBI taxonomy): domain Eukaryota; kingdom Metazoa; phylum Chordata; class Mammalia; order Primates; family Daubentoniidae; genus Daubentonia; species Daubentonia madagascariensis. Next base: position 7,784,265 of record JAKFHU010002332.1, on the reverse strand, counting down.
ACAAGAATCACAGAGAAACTACCCCAGAGCCAACATTGACACCATCGAGAATTCAATTTAACCATCCCTGGAGCCACCTACCTCCAGGCTGCAAAGTGATCGATGTCCTTGAGGTTTGGGCCACTTTTAGCCAGGCATTGTGTTACTTGTAGCCCAACACTATTGTGTCATTTTTCAAAAGAGAATTGGAGGAATGGCCAGGGGAAAACGAAGTGCCCAAAGTCACACAGCTGGGATGTCTGACCACAAGCCAGTGCCCTCAGCAACACTGAGCTCAGAAAAGCCAGGGAGCCAGAGCTTGCTCCAGGGATGGGGGAGGCTTTTTGGTCATCACAGTGTTGTACATATCTCGTCTCTACACATCCCAACACCTCTCAGCCTGCCAACAGGCTGCATCCCCAATGCCAGCCATCACCCGTAGTTTGCCACCTGGAATGAGCTTTCTGCAGAAGTGGGCTCTGCAGCAGAGGTTGATGTGCCACGTTGGCTGCCTAGGGCCTGTTTTGTCCCCAGTGTAGTTGAAATAATGTGCATTAGCAAATGCCAGGCCCATTATAGGGTTGCTGTGGTGGCAAAAAAATAAAAGAATATTGAATTGAATATGATTTTTTAAAAATTTATTTTGAATGCTTTGCCTGGGGGAAAATGGATTTAATTGGAAGAGGAGGAAGTAGATGGAGACTTTCAGAGATTTGGAGGGAGACTTTTAGATACTTCCAAGGGCTTCACAAGTAGAAATGTGATCAGCATCCATTCTCTACTGGCAGAGTGGCGCACATCTGGCCCTGTGACTTTCAGCTTAAATCTGTCAGGTGGCTTCCTGTAACTTCTAGAGGCAGGGTGGCCGAGTGGTTAAGAGTAGGGATTTTGGTGCCAGACTAGACCTGGGTTCAAGTCCTGACTCAGGCCTTCTTTAGCTGCGTGACCTTAGGCAAAGTTACGTCCACTCTCTGAGCCTCTTCCCTCCCCAGTAAAGTACTGGCCTGTGGGGTGGTTATGTAAGTGAGGGCAGTAATGAAGTCAAGTCCTCCAAGACTGATGCACAGTGAGAGTTCAGTGAAGTGCCTGCTTCAGACCCACCAGCCATGGGCAGGACAAGGGAGGGTAACTTCAAGTAATGTAGACGGGGCTGTGGGGTTCCATCCCTGTGATTGGGACCTGCCCCTGGCAAAGCATCTCATTCTGAGCCAGTGATCCCTGCACCAAATATGTATGAGCACCATGGCTATTTTGGAAGGTACATATTGATATATGTATTAGTTTTCTATTGCTGTTGTAACAAATTGCCATAAAACGGGTGGCTCGAAACAACATAAATGTATTCTCTCAGTTCTGGAGGCCAGAAGTGTGAAATCAAGGTGTTGGCAGGGTTGGTTCCTTCTCAAGGCTCTGAGGGAGAATCCACTCCATGCCCCTCCCCCAGCTTCTGGAGGTGGAGGCGATCCTTGGTGTTCCTTGGCTTGTAGACGCATCACTCCAATCTCTGCCTCCATCCACACATGCGTGTTAACGTGGCTTTCTTCCCCACGTCTGTGTATCTCAAATTTCCCTCTCCTTTCTCTTATGGGGACCCTAGTCATTGGATTTGGGGCCTTCCTGGATAGTCCAGGATGAGCTCATCTCAAGACCCTTAACTCAACCACATCTGCAAAGACCCGGTTTCCAGATAAGGTCACGTTCACAGGAACCTGAGGCTGGGACTTGGACATATCTTTCCAGGTAACACCATTCAACCCATGCATTATAGTACCAGCTCTATTCCTTCAGGGCCATGTTGGACCATTGTTCTTTCACAGGAAAAGACATTGAGAAGTGGCCAGGATTATTTTTTATTTTTCTCTGTCTCTTATTTTTCAAAGTAACATTTGTCGATCTAAATAAGACATTCTACCTTCGCACAAATGTGTGGGAAATTACAAATTTAATGGAGAAAGGACAAGGGTTTTGGGAAAAGTTTCAATTTCATCTTCACCAGGAAGTCCTTTACTGAGCACCCTTTAGCATTCTCTATTGAAATTTTTCATTTTTTAATAGGTCCCCAGGGTTGACACAGCCAACTAGTCCCTCCTGTTTAATAATCACCTGCTCCACCCACAGGGAGGCTACCTGGCTCCATCTCCCTGTCCACAGCTGATTGGCCCAGAAGTAGACACGTGGCCCAGAGTGGGCCAATCAGATTCTCTGTCATGGGAGAAGTCCTGTTTCTGTCTGGGCTGGTCTCCTCCATGGAGGTGGCATATATCTAGGGTGTAGATGGCCATTTTCTGCCCTGTGCCCTGAAGGCAGATTGACAAGGGAGAAGAAAGAGGTAGGTGCACACAAGGAAGCAAGGATGAAAGACGGGAGACAGGGCTGGCTTAGACGCAGAAAATACTAGCTTTGTCCTACTTCCTGTTTGTCCTGGGGGGGCCACGTTGCTGGCACCCTGATGATGGACATCTCGTGATGCCCTTGGATCCCTATGTTAAATTTCCTCCATTTAAAAAGAGCTTACAGTAGCCTTGAAAGAGCATGTGTTACCCGTCCCCTGAGAACCCCAGTGAACTCTCTTCTTTCCGCATGAGTCGACAAGCTTCCTGTACTTCCCTGTCCACTGCTCTCTCCTCTCTGGGCCTTAATTTCCTCATCTATAAAATGTGAATCATAATAGCTACTTCATAGGGTTATAATAAAAATTAAATAGGATAATAAATCTGGGAGCATTTCTGAAAACTATTACATATTCTATATTACCCCTTTTCTGTTAGACTGTGAATCACTTATGAGCAAAGGCCATTTCACTATTTGTTTTCCTACATTTTTAATCCCCAGGGCCTAGCACAGGATTGGGTTCCAGGGACCGTAGCCAATTTACAAACCTGGGAGGAGGCACTAACAGCACTGAAAGGACAGCCTCTGGAAGCAGGAGGCTGAATACTCTGCCTGCCCTACATTTGTCACAGGAAGAAGTCTCTTGAGCTGGGAGCTGATTTGGATTGGACTCCAGCCTCCCAGGCTGCAGGGCAGGGATTCCGCATTCCACATGCTCGGCACGCCAACCTCCCTGCAGTGGGGCTGGTGACAGATGCATCCCCAGGACCGGCGGACACCTCCGTGCTCACCCACTTTAATTAGATGGAGGTGTCAAGATCCATCAGGATCATCTAGAAATACCGCCAGGCCTGTGCACCACACGCACATGCTCCAAATCGCTGCCTTCCCACTCCAGCTAATAATGTTTCATTAACATTTATTTATTTGTAGCTAGTTTTTAAAAAATTAAGCAGATAATACATCCACACGGTAAAATTTTCAAACAGCACAGGAAGATACCCAATAAAAATCAAATCTCCCTTTTGTCACCAACCTCCTAGGCCACCTCCCCACAAGCCGTGACTACTTTAACAGTCTCTTGTGCATCCTTCCAGAAATGTTTTATGCATACACACACCTATGGGTGCTCAGCTCTATTCCACTTGCAAAAACACAGGTACACACAATTTCTAGCTGGGCATAGCTCAATATCATTACACGTAGAACTGCATGTAGAACTGCCTGGCACACCATGCCATCATTTCCATATCATATTGATGAATATTTATGTTGTGTCCAGTCATTTGCTGTTACAAACAATGCCTTGGTGAGCTCTTCAGATCGTTTGTCTGTGCTTTATGTGTGGTATATCCATAGGAAACCAATTCTTTCCAGTAGAATTGCTGGGTCAAAGGCTAAGTATATTTTTAATTCCAATAGATATTGCCACCCAATGCCACATCACCAACTCACTATTCCCCCCAAAGGAGTGACAGTCTCAAGGGCAGGTTTCCTGATGTTTGGGTCTAACTTGTCCCATTGCAATTCCACAAATGTTCCCTCAGCTCCTGCTATGTGCCCAACTCTAGGCAAATTCTCTCACACAAGTTAGAAACCAGAATTATGAGGCTAGCTGTCAAAAGATGTTTTTAAGGCTTGGTGCGGTGGCTCACACCTGTAATCCCAGCACTTTGGGAGGCCGAGGCAGGAGGATCGCAGGAGCCCAGGAGTTCGAGACCAACCTGGGCAAGAGCGAGACCCCATCTCTACAAAAAATAAAAAATATTAGCCAGGCATGGTGGTGCAGTCCCAGCTACTTGGGAGGCTGAGGCAGGAGGATCACTTGAGCCCAGGAGTTTGAGGTTGCAGTGAGCTGTGATGATGCTACCGCACTCTAGCCTGGGCAACAGAGCAAGACCCTGTCTCAAAAAAAGGAAAAAAAGATTTTTTAAAATGTCATTTGGGCAATATAAGTAATGCGCACTCATATAAGTGACTGAAAGATCTCCCAATAGTGAAGGGAAGTGTTTAGGACATAGTATTAAATGACAAATGCAGAATGCAAAGAATGGCTCTTAATCTTGGATCTGCAAATCAGCATCCCTGGGAACCAGTTTAAAATGTAGCTGCCAGGACCCCAACCCCAGAGATGCTGGTTCAGTAGACTTGGGATAGGGCAAGGGCAAAAATCTTTGTTTAGCGAGCTCACCCTGAGACACTATACACCCACAAAATGTTATATATTCACTACAATCCTCAACTGCAATCAGACAACAAAAAATGAGGAAGCCATCCAAGAGTGAACAATGCTTGTCTCTGGGTACAGTGATTCTGTAATTAGTTTTTTCTCTATGTTTTGCTGTGTTTTCCAAATTTTCCTACTCAGAAATTTTGATGTTCAGAAAACAAATGGATGCTTTAAAAATCTAGAGATTCCCTCCCTCCCTCTCTCCTTTCCTTTTTTCTTTCCTTCCTTCCTCTGTCCCTCCCTCCCTTCCTTCCTAATTCAGTCCAGAATGGGAGAGACTAGAGAGGCATGAAGATAGATTACAACCCCTGACCCTGACCTGTATCCCTTGACACTAAAGAGCATCATTGGAACAATTATCAAAACCTGAATGAGGCCTCTGGGTGACCAGTGTCTGGGAGCTCTTTGATCTAATACTGCAATTTTTCTAGAAATTGGTAGCTTTGAGGCTTTATGGAAGCATCTTACCATCACTTTGGTGAGATAACAAGGCTTTTCTGTTGCTCCATCCTGAAACATCCTAATATGTCTTTTAGCACTTTTAAAAAAATAGTCTAATATTGGGCTTCCATGTAATACCTTATAGATGGAACTCTATGCTCCTTCCACCACAAAAAAATATTAAAAAGATTTTATGACTGCATTGGTAAGATATTAATATAAAATTGGTATAAGAACATATTAATATTATATATTAAAACATTTTCTTTGACCTGAAAGGTCACTTTTTTCCTTCTGATTTTAATTGAAATGAAAACATTTTGTGGGCTGTGGGCACTGTGCCTACTGGGCCTACTGGGCCTACTGGGCCTACTGGGCCTACTGGAGAAGTCTGCCCCGAGCCAACAGAGCCTGACACAATGTCATTGTTATTGTTCTTTATTTTTACAAAAATGAGATCATGCTAAATATATTCCACTGCAAATTTCTTTCATGCTTAATATGTCATAGCCATTTCTATAGATCAACAGACAAAGAGGAAGAGCAGCATGATATTTCTTGGCTTGGATTTGCCACAAGTTACTCAATCATTCCCCTTACTGCCCCATCCATATGCCCTTGACCGGCCCTGGAGTCACCAGCACACAAGCCTTGTGGCTTCACACCCCCTTGCCTGACCCTACTGTCTGACAATGGGTCCATGGCCGCACAGGTCCCGCCGGGGGAGCTGAAGACCTGACATTCTAAAAGGACCCTCCACCTTGAGTGAGGGGCAGAGGCTGGTGGAAAATACTCCAGTGTCTTCACCCACCGTGGGACACTTCTGTGGGCTCCCAGGGGCTGGAAGTAACTTGCTCTGACACATGTCCAGTCCGTATTTCTCCCTTCTTTTCTCATGGTGTCTCCTGGGGTCAACTCCCAAATAAACCACTTGCAACCGCACATTTGTCTCACACTATGCCTTGAAGGGACCCAAAGTAAGACACCCCTGTTAGTAGGCATTTAGACTGTGGTTTTTTTCCATGTTGTTTTGGGCCTCGTAAAATAATGACAAAACACACATTCAGGTAGGTAGATTTTTGTGGACTGATGTTTTCATTTCTAAAACAGATTCTTAGTACGGGAGTTGCTGGGTCAAAGGGTATGTGATTTTTGTTTTGTTTTGTTTTGTTTTAATTTACTAGATGTTGTCAGATTATGTCCCCAAAAGATCATAGCAGTGCTAGCTCCACCCAGGGTGGGTCTCTTCTCCTTCCTGGTAATGGCTCCATTCTCCTTCAGGGGTTGGATTTTCTCCTCCTTCTGTGTTCACCCACGGTTCATGCAAAAAGCCAAGGGCAGCTGGGTCATGTAGCTGGCAAATGTAGGCAGGAGCCCTGACTAGGCCGCTTTCTATTTTAGTGACCACAGGTGAGTTAATTAAACCTTTTGGAGGCTCATTTGTCTCATCTGGAAAAGGGGAGTTTAAAAAAACTCATCTCAACACAGTATTCCTGAAAGAAAAAAAAAAGTAGAAATATTAAAAAAAAAAACCTTTTCAAAAACTTAACAGTTTGGGATTTTTAAAAAAAGTTTTTATTTTGAAGTAATTCCAGACTTAAAGTCTTACAGTAAGAATAGTACAAGGAATTCCCTTACACCCAGCTTCCCCAAATGTAAAGATTTTACCACACTTGCCTTGTCCTCTCTCTCTCTCGCCTGGAGAGAGAGCTGTAGGTATAGGATGATATATAAATGTATATACACATATGACATATATGTATACATAAATGTATATTTTTTAATATTCTGAACCATTTAGGAGTAAGATGCACACTGATTTCTCTTTATTCCCAGTTACTTAAAAGACAAGCCTGAAAACACAAGGTCATACTCTTAAATAATCACCCTGCATTTATCAAAGTCAGGAAATTAGCATTGATATGGTACTATTATGTAATCTACAGATCAATTTTCCCAACAATGTCTTTTTTATCAAAATTTTAAAAATTTCTCTTCTGGTTCAGAATTGAATCTGGGAATAGTCCTTGCATTTAGTGGGCAAATAATCTCCTTTCATGGAGAATGTTCTTCAACCTTTGTTTGCCTTTTACGACATTGACATTTTTGAAGAGTGTGAACTGCTGCTTATGTAGCATGTCCCTCGATGTGGGTTTGCCTGACGTTTTCTTGTTGTTAGATCCAGGTTATGCGTCTTTGGCAAGAATACCACACGATGAGGAGGCTGGTGATGTTGGCTTGTCTAGTTCTGAAGTCGTTAACTTTGATTATTCAACTAAGGTGGTGCCTGCCAGATTCTCCACTATAAAGTTACCGCTGTTCCCTTTGTAGCCAATGAGTAATATTCGGGGAGATATTTTGAGACCATTTAAATATCCTGTTTCTCATTAAACTTTCATCCTTGAATTTTGGCTTCCATTGGCAATTCTCCACTGAACATTATGATGTTTGCAAAATCTTACCTCATTCTTGAGAAGATTAAAAACGAGATGTATCAAAGGACCTTTGACCTGCTAGCTTATTACAAGGAAGGTATCTCAAGGAAGCAAACACTATGAGGTGTGAAGAAAGATTTAGATGCAAAGAATTTCATCGCAACACTAATTGTAAGAGCAAAACTTGCAAATAACCTAGGTTTAGCAATATGTGATAGTAAGTTGATAACAAGAAATATGAGACAGTCTTTAAAACAATGGTTTCAGAGAGATTTTCACCACATAATGGTAAGTAATGGTAAGATATAAAACTACATTTGGCTAAAGGCAATGTGGAGTCCTGGATTGCACACTGGAACAGAAAAAGAACATCAGTGGAAAATCCGGTGAAATTTGAATAAAGTCTGTAGTTCAGTTAATGGTAATGTACCAATATTAACTTCTTGGTTTTAATAAATTTACCATGGTTGTGTAAGATATTAATATTAGGGGGAGTTGAGAGAGAAAAAGGAACTCTCTATACTATCTTTGCAACTTTTCTGCAAACCTAAAAGTATTCCAAAATGAAAACCCCATTAAAAAACTAACTTGGAGGTGCTGGAAATGTTCATTATCTTGATTGTGGTGATGTACATGGGTATATACAAGTGTCAAAATATACACATTAAATATGTGCAGTTTATTGTATGCCAATTACAAATTAATAGAATTTTTTTTAAAGAAAAAACCCACTGTATTTGGTAAGCTCCCAACTATGTTAAAGTATTTGCATACGAGAGAAACTGGATGACAAATATCAGAATGTTAATGGGTGTCGGTGTCTGTGGCTAGTAGGATTACAGGTGATTATAATTTTTATTTTATAATTGGCCGTAGTTTCCAAATTTCCTATAACGGGCATGCAAGACTTGAATAAACAAGGAGAGCCAGTATTTTAAAGTAGCGAGATGTGTGTCGATAAAGCTTGGCTTCCCTGTCTGCAAAGCGTCCTGCACGCGGGAAAGGGGTGAACACCGGTGCCCCTCCCTTGCTCATTAAAAGAATTCGAGGAAATAAAACACGAAGAAAAAAGAAAATGCCTCACAGCTGAGACCCCACCCCCACCCCGATCTCCTGGTAATAAAGAGCCTGAAATACACACACAAAGATCCGGATGCAGGAGCAGGGGTCCTCGGCGTGTGTTGGGGCAGGGTGGTGGTGTTCAGTGCTTGTGAACATGCAGATTCCCAGGCCCACCAGCAGCAGCTCTGACTCAACGGGGTCTGGGGAGGGCTAGGGAGTGTTTCTCAAGCACCCTGGGTGGATCCGACACAGGTGATCAAGATCCAGGCTCTGCCCTGGGACCCAAGGCCCCCGGCAAGTTTGCCTGAGGGTTTGCAGGAGGTGCGGGCAGGTGTGGACAGTATCAATTGTCCCTTAATAATCCTCCGGATCAGAACCCAGCTGCCTCCAGCTCCTCACTGCCCGGCCTCTTCAGATCTCTCACTAGGCGTGGGAAGCTCTTCCTAGAAGTCAGGGAGGTAAGTGGTCTCCTCCCTCTTCCTCCACAGGGGACAATGGGCAGGCTGCGGCAGCAAAGTGTGTCCATTTTCTTGGCCACCCAGCCTTGGAACAGGTCCCTGCGGTGTCACTCAATCCAGGGACTCAACTGGCTGCTGGGGTTTAGGAAGGAGAAGAAGGTAGGGGCTTGTCTGAGACAAACCTGGCGTGGTAGGAAGGGTCGGAGGCAGGAAGGCCAAGGGGACACAGGTGAGAGGAAGGGTGGGTGGTCCCAGTGACTGTGAGTACTGCAGGGACAGAATCGAGAGGAAGGAGGGACCAGAGACAAGTGTGGGATGAAGGCTTTCTTAAAGCACAAGCTACACGTTGTGGGCTCCATTCTTCTTGGAGAGAGACAGGATGGGTGTGCAGAAAGGGCAGTGGCACCCCCTCCTTTTGTCCCCTCCGCAAGCTGGGACCTAATTAGGAAGCATCTCTGGAGCCGGCTGTGTCGGCTGCATCACTTCCCAAGTAATAATTCAACCCAGGAGACACGGGGTGTGAGTCCCCATCTCTGACAGCACCTGTGTTTCCCCTCGGCTCCCCTTGTAAAAGCATGTGGCGAGTCTTCAGGAAGTCACCTTGATGAGAAGACCCTCCCAAAGCAGACCCGGAAGAAAAGCGTGTTCGGGGGGATTAGATGGGACCTCGTGCATTGTAAGCATCAGAAGTAGAGCATGGGGCTTCCTGTTCAGCAGTGGGTGTGGAGCCTGGCACAGGAAAATCTCCACGAAGGACAGTTCTTCATGGTCTAGTGGGGGCAGCTGATAAGTGAGGGACCACTACGATATGGCTTGAATAAGAAAAGGGGCTAGACTTGCCCCAAGAAGGGTCCCCAAGTCCAGCCTGGGAGGTCAGGGAGGGCTTCCTGGAGGAGGTGGACAAGCCAGAGTTGGCCCCTCCCTCGGCAGCAGAAGTCAAGAGTCTTTACTGGCCGAGGGAGCAGAATTAACTACGTGAATTCTGCCAGTGAGGAGCAGGTGGAGGCGGGAAGGATGCTTGCGGAGCAGCGGTTCTCAAAGTGCGGCCCCAGGCCAGCAGCATCACCCAGGAGCTTGGTAGAAATGCACATCCTCAGGCCCTCCCAGGACCTTCTAGCTCTGAGGGTGGGCTCAGCCATCTGGGTTTTAACAAACCTTCCAGGTGACACTCATGCATGCTGGAGTCTGAGAACCGTCGTCTCACAGCTAGTCAGCAACAGTGATGTGGGCGCTCAGGTCAGCTCACCTGCCTGTCTAGACCGCAGCAGGTCCCTGGCGTTTGCCTGAAAGAATGAAGGGGTGCACGTTCACAGTGAACTTGAGCTTTAGGGCATGACTTAGTGCCCTGACTATCCTTTACTTGCTTTGTGATCTTGGACATGCCTTTGTGGCTTTGGTTTTCTAATTTGAAATGCAAATCCTGGCACCTAGCCTGTAGGGTCATAAGAGACGTGCATGTGAAAATAGAGGCGCGTGCTTAGCGCGGTGCCTGGTGCAGGGCAGGTGCTGCACGACCCCAGACGCACTGGCCTCTGACATGGCTCATTGTGCTGAAAGCACACGGGACTGGGAGGAATACTTTCACCTGACACATCACGGGATTTACTCCGGTATGACCACAGACCCCTGAGGCAGGCACTGCGATCACTTCCAAGGTGGAGACTGAGGCAGGGTCATGGACCCTGCCTAGTGGTCTTCCTCATGCATCGCGAGTCACCTGGGGAGAGCACACATTCCACCACCAGATCCCAGCCCCACCGTTTCCCAGCTGTTTGCCCTTGACTGAGTCACTTGTTTGCTGTAAAATTGTGATAGTGACAGTTCCTACTTCACAAATTGCTGTGAGAATTAAATGAGTGTCTGTGCAAAAGGTTAGCGCAGTGCCTGCCACGTCATAGGTTCCCATGTGGCGGTCCCCTTGTCTTTCTGTGCTATCTTGGCCTAAGATGTCTATGAAGAAGCAATGCCCCAAATGGATCCCAATGCTCCCAATTTGCAAGGAGCTGCTGTCGGCCGAGGGAGGGAGCTTGAGCACACAAATGGACAGAGAATAGCACGGGGAAAGGAACAAAGTATGGAGTTTGGGGCTGGTTAGCTCTGGTTCCAATGACAAGTGGCTCTGCCACTTCATAAATTGTGTGACCCTAACGTACTTTCCTTTTCTAAGCCACAGTTTCCTGTCTATGAACTAAAGGGGTACAGTTATTGATAAAGAATGTAAGAGGCCAGGCACATTGCCTCATGCCTATAATCGCAGCACGTTGGGAGGCCGAGACTGGAGGATTGCTTGAGCCCAGGAGTTTAAGACAAGCCTAGGCAACAAAGTGAGACTTTCTCTACAAAAACTTTAAAAATTAGCCAGGCATGGTGGTGTGTACCTGTAGTCCCAGCTACTTGGGAGGCTGAGGCAGGAGGATCACTTGAGCCCAGTAGTGTGAGGTTGCTGTGAGCTACAATGACGCCACTGTAATCTACCCTGGGTGACAGAGTGAGACCTTGTCTCAAAAAAAAAAGGCATTTGGCACACAGTCTATTCAATATGGAGGCTACTGTGTTTTATTACCATTATTCTTATTCCTACCATTATTTACAATTTATAGTGTGAAAACTCAAGATGTACCAATTGATTAAGGACTGGGCTACAGGACCTCATGGAAAAGGTCATAGCAGGAACAGAAAAGAATGACAGGATGGACCCATCAGAGGACTTGAAGGTACCTGTGGATGAGGCCAGGAGGGGTAAGTCTGGAAATAGTGGTGAATGTTGGGTGGAGAGCGCCACGGTCTCGGGGTTCGGGAGGAGGAAAAAGCTGCCTCTACCTGCAGCCGGGACATGGATCTGGGCAGACACACTCACTCTAGAACTGCATTATTCAGTACGGCAGCCACCAGCCACAGCTGCCTTAAGCACTTAGAGTGGCCAGTTCCCATGACCAAGGAACTGAGGCTTGAATTGTATTTAATTTTAATTAATCCCAAATAAGTTCTAAGACCTAATACTTGATTCAGTTATTGGGAAGCTTAAGTACGTTCGAAACAACTTGGGTATGTGAATCTACTTTGTTCAACAGAAAACTTTATCAAAATACATTTCCATTAAAAATTTCACATCTGGACTGAGATTTACTGTAAGTATAAGATATACTGTATTTCAAAGAATTAGTATTCCAAAAACAAATCTGGTCAATTTATTTTTTATTTCAGAATATTATGGGGGTACAACACTTTGGCTATACATATTGCCCATGCACTGCCCAAGTCAGAGCTACAATCGTGGACATCCCCCAAGTTGTGTGTCCCACACTCACCAGCTGAGAGTTTTCCCATCCCCTCCACCCCCCTCCCGCCTGCCCGCCCCCTGATGAATATTATTGCCATGTGTGACATAAATATTGATCAGTTAGTACCAATTTGATGGTGAGTACCAGTGGTGCTTGTTTTTCCATTCTTGTGATACTTCGCTTCAAAGAATGGGCTCTAGCTCCAACCAGGATAATACCAGATGTGTTAATTTACCATTGTTTTTTATTGCTGAGTAATACTCCATGGTATACATATACCACATTTTATTAATCCACTCGTGTATTGATGGGCAACTGGGTTTTTTCCACATATTTGCAATTGTGAATTGTGCTGCTATAAACATTCACGTGCAGATGTCTTTATTATAGAATGTCTTTTTTTCCTTTGGGTAAATACCCAGTGGTGGGATTGCTGGATCAAATGGTAATTCTACTTTTAATTCTTTGAGGTATCTCCATATTACTTTCCATAGAGGTTGTACTAATTTGCAGTCCCACCAGCAGTGTATGAGTGTTCCTCTCTGTCCACATCCCCACCAACATTTGTTGTTTTGGGACTTTCTGATATAAGCCAATCTCACTGGAGTTAAGTGATATCTTATTGTGGTTTTGATTTGCATTTCCCTGCTGATTAGAGAGGTTGAGCAATTTTTTATATGTTTGCTGGCCATTATTCTGTCTTCTTTTGAAAAGTTTCTGTTCATGTCCTTTGTCATTTTTTTAATGGGGTTGTTTGATTTTTTTTTTTTTCTTGCTGATTTTCCTAAGTTCTGTATAGATTCTGGTTATCAGCCCTTTTTCAGAGGTGTAGCATGCAAATATTTTCTCCCATTCTGTAGGTTGTCTGTTCGCTCTAGTGATAGTTCCCTTGGCTGTGTAGAAGCTTTTTAATTTGATCAGATGCAAATCTGGTCAATTTTTATAGTGAGTGGAAATGATAATACTTCTGATATATTGGGTTAAATAGATACAATATTAAAATTCCACCCGTTTCTCTTTAGTCTAATGTGGATCCTAGAAATTTTTAAGTTACATATGTATACAGCTATTTCCTTTGGACAGCTCTGCTGTGGAGGATCTGTCTGACTTTCTTTGCCAGCATTAAGTAGTATTGATTCCAGAGGAGCCCCCGCTGCCAAAAAAAGGAAAAAACTACTGGACCAATTTGGTAGCCAAAAATGGTTTCTCACTCTTTAATTTTGCCAGGTCAGACACTTTCTCAAATTTATTGGCTTCTAAATCTGGAAATTGTATGTCTACCTTCCTATTACAGAATTTGTATTTTCACACTGGTTTATGGAAGATACTTGTATATTAAATATGGCATTGCTTTTTTAGATTTGTCTGCCTTTGGATATTTGGCTTATATTATTTGATATAAAGACATTTAAAGTCTTTATGATCAAATATATCAAATATTCTTTATCTTAAGGAATCTTTTTATGGTTTCATTTTTTACCATTTGGCTGATTATTTCATCTGGGCTTTATTTTAAAAGTACATATCTGATTAATGAGAAACAGCAGGGAGGGGCAGCTTTCTATTTCAAATGAGTTTTTAATTACTCAGAGTATGTGTATATTTTTGTCCTGAGTTTTAAAAGATTGTTTATAAGGTAAAGTCCTCTTGCACTACTTACCGTGATTCCAGGGCTTGGTGTGGTCTCCTTCCCCCTGCTGTAGGGGTGACCTTTCATGTGTTTGGTGTTACCCTTCTGGACCTTTTCTGTGCATTCATATCTATTCTGTTAGAAACTATTGTTCTTATTTTTGGTATAAACAGTATCACATACATACTGTTCTCCAATTTGCTTTTTGTCACTTGTATCTAAGAGCTGTATGAGTATATCTAGACAAACTTCCTTTTTTCTGACTGCTGCATGGTATATTATGATACAGATATATCAAAGTTTATCTAGCCATTCACCCATTGGTAGGCGTTTGGGTTGTTTTCTAATTTTTGCTACTACACACGATGCTGGAGGGAATTACCCTGGTCAGGTTGTCTTGTTGATATGGGTAAATGCTTTCTGAGGGATGCTAAAAAGTAAGATTGCTTCATCCTTGAGCATGCATGTGTTTATTGCCAAAATATTCTCCAAAATGGTTTTAGCAATTTACCACAGTGACACATAAAAACACATGATTGTATTTAAATTTTTGGTGACTTAATAGATAGAAACATTTCATTACTTTACAGTCCTCTGATTGCTGGTGAGGTTGAACATCTTTTTATATGACCATTGGGTGTCTGTGTTTCCTCTTTGAATTGTTCATTCATAACCACTGCCCATTTTCTTTATTGGTTTATTTTTTATACATGTAAGAGGATTTTTTTCTGCTAAAACATATTCTACATAATTATTACAAATATCTTCTGGAATGTTGCTTGTCATTTTACTTTGTTTTATATTTTGTCATGCAGAACCTTAAAGTTTTGGTATTGTCAAATTTATCATTCTTTTATGGCTTCTAAAAATTTATTTTTAAAAGTCTAATAGCCCAAAGTCAAATATTTGCCTGTATTTTATATTTCAATAGTTTTGGTTTTTACTAAAACTTATTTTTGTGTAACAACATAGGGTTCCAATTTAATGTTTTCTAAATGCACAGCCAGTTGTATCAACACTATTTATTAAAGAGTCTTTCCCTGCTTGTGTGATGTAACATATTAAACCTGTATCTTTACCTAGGTTTACATTGTCCTTTGATTTATTTGTATATTCCTGCTTTAGTATCATATAGCTTTGTTATGTTTTTGGTATCTAGTGGAACAAGTTTCCCTCTTTTTCCCCGCTAAAATTGTCCTATCTGTTCTCTTGGATTTCAGAATACACTTGTCAACTTCTATAAAGGATCTTATTGGAACTTTGGGGTGTGTTAAATTCATAAAACTTGGGAAGAATTGAATGACATCTTTGATATTAAGTCTTCTCATTCATGAACATGGTATATCTCCCCATTTATATAAGTCTCCTGTTATTCAGTAAAGACTTATAATTTGCTTTATAAAAATCCTATTTCTTGTAAAGTTTAAGTTTTCTTGCTGTTAATTTGATTCTTTTTAACTTCCTATTTTCTACTTGTCTTTATGTTGCTATAGTATCTGGCCACTTGCTCTCACTTTAAATGATTTGTCAATTTGTTCCCTGAGCATTTTCTAGCTTAGACAATTATCTTCAATTGAAATTTTGTATCTCCCTTCCTAATACTACTAATGTCTATGATATAAGCTACAACCTCCAGTACAATTTTGAAAAATAGCAATGATTGCATGCATCTGTCTTGTTTTTAACTTTAAAAAAAATACTTGGGTCCATTTTAAGGCTATTCAGTTCCTTGGAGGTTTAATTCTTATACTAATACCATACTGCTCTACTTACTGAAGCTTTATTGTATTTTAATATAGATGGCTGAGTCACCACCAGTCTTTTTCCTTTAATAGTGCCTTCTTAATCTTGTGTCTTTCTCATCTTTAAACATGAACAACAGCTTGGTTGGCCATACTATTGTAGGTCATATCTTCTTTCCTCAATTCCCTAAACTTCATTCTTTTTTATTATGGATTTTTTGGGGCAGAAAAAAATCTATTGGCTATCATGCTTAACCTTCATCATCTTCCTGGACATATGCAGAATTGTTTGCCTTTCCTCATGATATAAAAACTTTGCCAAGCTAGAGATCTCCTCTTTACCAGTATTGTTTGTCATAGCAAGTCTTTCTGATCTGGAAGATGAGAACTATTTCTAGCTCCAAATAATTTCTTCAGCTATGTCTTCATTAATTCCTTGTTTCAATTACTTGGGAAAACCATCAGTTTCATGATTCTCTCTTTCTTGTCTTCCATATTATCTCCTTTCTGGTGCTCTTTGGTCTTTAGACCTTTCTTTTGCTTTCTGGGACAAATAAATGTTCTGATGTCATCTCTGCTCATTACCTCCAGTGCTGTTGATTTGTTGACCTCTTCAACTTGGTCCCATCTTCTGTGACAAGGGACTTTTTTACCTTTGGGGATGGTTCTACTTAGGCAAAAGACTTCTTAAGGTCTTTTTCAGTGACAAGAACTTCTTAAAACTATAATAATGGATTATATTGCATATCTATGATTTTTGAATGCTTTAATAGGCATCATCTGATTGTCACAGTCATGCTTTAGAGGGATTAGTATTGCCTTTTGATGGACATGATGAACTAAGGATGTTCTGTAGCTACTCAGGATGTCACAACTCTTAGGTAAATGCAGAGCCTGTATTAAACTCCTGGTCCTCAAATTGGCTGGCCATTGAATCACCCAGGCAGCTTCTTGCAGAGTACTATTCCCTGTATCTGCCTATGGGAAGCACACACTAGTGCCTACGAAAGGCAGGGTCAGCCAGGGGCCAAGAGCATGGGCTGTGGACTCAGAGCACATGGTTGAAATCTCAGACTGTCCACTGTGTACCTTGAGCCTCAGTTTCCACATCTGTAAAATGGATAATAATAGTGCCTACCTGTTTGGTTGTAGCGGTGATTAAATAAGATAATTCATGTAAGTCATAATACTTAGTATACTGTAAATACTCAAACTTTGGCTTCTTTTAATTACTATTGTCATAGTCATTACTATCATTGTTCATAGTCTTTTAGGATAGAAATAGACACATCACATTTAGACTGCTTACTTCCTTTGCGAGTTTCTTCCCCTCCGTTGGTTCTCTCACTAACATCCCACATAGATGTACGAAGGTATTTTTACTTTTTACGTAACTAACGTACACTGTTAAAGACCTAGGTCATGGTAATTTAGAGTTCATTGCCCTGAAGTAAGCCAAGTTGGCTGGCTGTAAAAGGTGAGGTGTGTCCATGAGAAAGTTGGGACTCACCCATTGAGACTTCAGTGTACATGGTTAAACCTTCATTATATTTCAGAGTCAAGTTCTCCGTGATTTCAAGTTACAAACTGATACGGCATACCCTCGTCAAACTAGCATGTGCACCCGAGAAGAAAAGCAAATGTGCACGAGTGTACCTTTGATCCTGAGCACTGTGCTGCTTCTAAGTCTCTTTTTAGATAGTTTGCTCCAAACACAGTGGCCATGGGGAGGTTTCTCATGGACTTGAGAGGTGGTGGAGGGTGTGGATAGGAACTGAGCAAGAATCCTGTCTCGGTTCCTGTCTTAGTCCTTGAGCTCAAAAGGCAGAGGCATCTAAGTGTCTGTCAGGTTAATAAATTATTAACGTCTACTGGTCTGCCACTGTTCTCCCTGGAAGCATGGCCAAGGTCTCCTTCCTTTTCTTCCCCCTCTCTCTGGCTTGATCTGTGGCTGTCATCTAGTTTACAAGTTGCATTATAATTACAGAAAATCTGAAGGCTGAAAGAAGACACTTCAACCTCAAGCATTGTGTAGTCCAGTGAATCTGTTGGGTGGTTGGGGAGACGCTGCAGAGAAGGGAAATGGAGCAAGCAGGTTCCCGGGTCTGTTACCTCCCACTTCAACCAGACCAGCCCTCCCTTAGCAATTTTATAAACTGCGCTCTGGTGTGGAGCCCAGAAAATCACTTGGGGTTTCTTGGTCCCTTAAGATAAGACTTTTAACTCCCTGTTCCATGGATTTTTTTTTAAGAAGCTCAGAATACCTTCCAAGACTCCCCCAAACCCCAGGTGCTTCTAGCAGTGTTGTCATGATCTTTTCTCTGATTTTATGCTTGTATCAAATTCTTAATTGTGCTGAAATTGTCAGCAGGCAGCCCGGGCTACTTTATGTCCCCGTAGTGAGCTGGGTGGGGGCTGCTGCCTCTATAAGAAGACTGTGTGTCTCTTGTGCCTTGAATATTCAGCAGTGACCTTGCTTGCAGGGTCCTCTCAGCAGATAACATGATACTGCCACAAAAACAGGGAACAGGTAGATGGCCAAGAACAGCATAACTATGGAAAAGAAGTTTGTGTTAGAATACCGGCTGTGATTTTCAGCAACTTCCTGTAACTTCTGAGCCACTTTGTTTATCTGGAGAATGGGGCTAAAACTTCCTTTGAGTTATTCTGAGGATTACAACTAATAAATGTCAGGTACCTGACATACAATAAAATACAAACTGAAGGTAAATATCATTCTACCTCTAGCATAGAATTTGTTCATCTTCTTCCCTCCTTTCCCTCCCTACTCTCTATAGGAGAGATGAAGAAAAAAACACTAACCTTCTTTTTTGAAATCTAGCATCCACCCGCACCCCCATGGCTGGCTTTCGGTGAATTATTTATAGTGTGCAGGGGTCAGCAAACTTTGGCCCACCTACTTTGTAAATAAATGTTAATTGCAACACAGCTGTGTTCACTCATTAGATTTAAATAGTTACAACGAAAATCTAATGGCCTGCAAAGCCTAAAACATTTACTATCTGGCCCTTTACAGAGACAGTTTACCGACCCCTGGATTAGAGCAACGATTTCTCCCAGAGCTGGAACTTGGGCTATCACCAGTCTGTCTAATTGGAGCTAGAGAAGGGTCATTCAGCTGAACAAACCAGCCAACAAGGGCCCATTGCTCTGGGCTCAGCCTGTGTTTGGAGAGGGGCTTGCGTGTGGGTAGTCACAGAGCCCTAGCCCCCGGCCCTACTCACAGGAAACTTTTCCTCTGCTTGTGAGGATGAACAAAGCACGCGTGAGCCGCAGCCCAGAGCCCACAGCCGGTCTTTGTGCACCGGTTAGCTTTGAACTTTTAATCTGTCTGGGCCTCAGCTTCCTCATCTATCAAATAGTGGTGATAGGACTCATCTTCCCCAGCCCCATGCAAAGTGAAGACTGAGTTTTAATAGTTCTAGATTTGGATAGCGTTTGGGATACATGATCATCCACCTCACCTCTACTCCCAACTTGGCCTAGAAAATGGTGTCCCTCCCTCTTAGGATGACGTGAGGGTCCCTCACCAGGATCTGTTTGTCGCAGGCCAGGCTTCCCACCTTTATTCTTCCCTTTTCTTTGACATAGTGTCTGTTCTAGCCAATATGCCATTGTCCCATGACCCTACCTCTGCCCGAGTACCCTCCTGCGGACCCCAGTGCTGATGGAACACCACAGGCGACCCTGCTCTGAGAAGGCCAAGAGCTACTTTCTAGGTGGGGACCAGACTACAGAAACTCCATCTGTCTGCTAAGGGCATTGCCAAGGACGCCTGAGTCCCTCCAGCTCAGACCTTAAGATTGCTGCACTTTTAACTAAATTGGGGTCACCAATTCCATCTCTGTCCTAGTCCCCTTCTCTCTCCCAAAGGACCAGAGCAGATGGCGGTCATTTCCTTCCATCCCACTCTGCCTCCCTCCTAGTTAACGTGTCTTCCTCCTTCAGAGCCCGCCTCAGCAGATGGTGAATGTCCATGTCAATTGTTCCTCTGGGGACAGAGGAGGAACTTGCAGTGGCTTTAAGGAGTGCAGAGCAGTCCTTAGAGACTGCTGCTCAGGGTAGGACATGGTGGAAGGGACGTGTGGAGAACCCCAAGTAAGATACTTGCATACCTCCTTCCTCCTGTTCCCCACCCCCGGTCCAAGGGAACAGCCCCCATGGTTGCCCCGAATTCATGTCTCTCCCCCACCAGCGCCCTGGGCCAGGCTTCCCTGTCTGCCTGGTGGATGCTGCATTAGCCTTCTATTGGGTCCCCCGGCCTCTGGCCTTGTCCTCCTGTCAGTTCCCCAGCGGCAGGATGGGTCTTTCAGAAGGCATAGTTGAGGCCGAGACCCGGTCCATCGGGTGGCTCCTGTCCTTGGCTCCAGGAACTCTGGCCCTGACACTAGTCACTACGTACCTCCCTCCCCTGCCCCCAGAGGTGGCCGGGCCTGAGTGGCTTGCCTGGCCCCGTCCCTACAGGGCCCCACCCCCTCCTGGCACCTTGGGCCCTGCCCCTACCAGGCCCCCAACCCCAGCCCCGCTGGCCCTGTATCAACTTCCTGGGGCCGCCATAACAAACAATCACAAACTGAGTGGTTTAAAACATCAAGCCGATTCTCACGGCTCTGTCAGCAGGGTGGGCTCCTCCTGGAGGGCAAGGGAGACCCCACTTCTTGCCTCCCTTGCAGCTACGGGTGGCTCTGGCAGCCCTCATGTTCCTTGGCTTGTAGACGCCTCTCTCCAGTCTCTGCCCCCATCTGCACATCCTACCAGTCATTGGACACCAGTCATTGGATTTAGGGCCCACTGTCATCCAGCAGGACCTCTTCTTAAGTAACTATATCTGCAAAGACTCTCTTTCCAAATAAGGTCAAGTTCTGGGGGGCCAGGTGGGCGTGAATCTTGAAGACTGTTTAACCCACTGCAGGCTCCCGAGGATTTCCCTTAGACTCCACGCTGCAGAGCTTGCTTGCTCTTCTTCCCCTGCCCAAATCTGCCTGTGTTTCTATATCTCTGAAAGAATAATCTGTGTGATATCAAGGAAAGGGGGTGGGGGCGGGTCTGGAGGCCTCAGAGACCCCCAGCCCTGCCTCTAGCTGGCCTAGTGGCCTTGGCAAGTCACCTCTCTCCATCTGTCAGGTAGGGTGGGGATGTGGGACTGGAACAGGTGTTTTCTATGCTCACAGTCTGGCAAAGGTCTGGAGAGAGGCCAGGTTGGGCTAAAGCACAGGGCAAGTAACTGACAAAAGCTAATAAGACCTTAATCTTAAAGGGTGGCCTTGGGTGGGTAATGAGCCCTGGGGCAGGGGGTGTGTGTCTTCAGCAAATATCCTTTTTCCCCCTTACATAACATAAGATATATTGACTTTGTCATAGCATTTACAGTTAACTTTGCATCATCGTGTTTCAGTAATGTGCTATCAAGGAGGAGAGTAAACACCCAAGGACTTTGCGTCTTCTGGGGACGGGGTTAGTGCACTTCCCGTTGTATACGGGATAACTGTATTGTGTCAGGAGGAAGTTATTGTCTTTATTTGGAGACTTAAAGATGGTTTAAAGAGATATGCATATGGGTGCCAAGTTAACAAAGGGTGGACTTGTGGTGGTTAGTTTTGTGTCAACTTGGGTGTTTCTGGACAAGATTAACATTTAAATCAGTGACCTTAGAGTGAGCAGACTGTCCTCCCTAATTTGGGTGGGCCGTGTATAATCAGTTGAAGCTCCAAATGGAACAAAAGGTCTGGCCTCCCTGAGCCGAGAGGGAGTTCTCCCACAGACTGCTTTCACACTGGAACGGCACCACCAGCCTTCCTCAGTCTCGAGCCTCCCAGCCCATGCTGCAGATTTTTGGACTTGCCAGCCTCCATAATTGCATGAGCCAATTCCCTATAATCTTTCTGTTTCTCTCTGTGCACATGAACACTATTGATTCCCTTTCTCTGGAGAGCCCTGACTCTCACAGACTAATACCTGACAGGCGTAGGTAAGGCTGTGTGCTGGGGCCTTTCCTGTGCCCTGCAAACTGCCTTCTAGAGGGAGGGACGAAACCCAATCATTCTACTTACTCCCAAAACTAGGGCTGTGGTGGGGGTGGGGGAAGCCAAGACTCAGAATCCCACAGGTCCCTGGTGCCTGGATAAATACCCCCATGGTTGTGTCACTCTGTCCAGTCATGTGTGTCGCCTGGCATCATCCAAGGATAGGGAACAGCCAATTCAGCTAGAAGCTTCCATCATGGGAACATTAGGACTTTCCTGTTGGGCATCTTTGTGGGTGAAGGCCCTGCTCAAAATAGCAGAGGGAGGTGTGGGGTAAAGAAACACAAAAGTCAAAAATGCTCTCAGAGCTTGGTTTTCAACTAAGGAATGACAAATCCTTGTATGGAGCTACTTCTGTGGCTCTGAATCACTGGCCAAAACTCCCCTCTTGGAAACTGCATGAGATCTGAAGCCACTCTACCCATTTTCTGGCAAATTCCTGGCATATGAGTTTTCTGGAGTGATTTTTAAGGGGACATTGCATTAGCCAAGGAAGTTGTCAGAGCAATTTGTGGCCAGGTAGAAAAGAGATTTGGGGGAGAAATTGAGGAAAAGTTGAAAAAATTCATAGATGGAAGTAGTTTAAAAACACATCAGGCATATCAAAAAGTATGAAGAATAACACAACACTGTACCCTTAGGAATAAAATAGTGATCCCATTGATGGCCCTGTGTATTCCTCTCTGGTGGAGGGACTAATGGCCCCTCAAAGATGTCCACATCCTGGTACCCGGAAGCTATGATTGCTGTCTTATGTGGCAAAAGGGACTTTGCAGCTGTGATTAAGGCTCCTGAGATCGGGAGATCATTCTGGATTGCCCAGGTGGGCTCAGTATAGTGACATAAGTCTTTAAAAGCAGAGACCCTTTCTCGGCTCAGAGAGATGCTACAAGAAAGGGCCAGAGAAGTGAAACCAAGGAGGGGAGAGCAGTGAAAGTGACAGATGGCAGGTGAAGGAAAGGGGACACAAGCCAAGGCACGTGGCAGCTTCTAGAAGCTGGGAAGGACCCTGAGCTGACAGCCAGTGGGAGAACAGGGACCTCAGTCCTACAAACGCAAGGAACTGAACCCTGCCAACACCCCAAAGGAGCAGGAAACAGCTTCGTTCTTTAGAGCTTCCAGAAAGAAATGGAGCCCTGCCGACACTTTCTTTTTTTAACCCAGAGAGGCTCGTGCTGGGCTTCTGAACACAGAACCGTACGATCATAGACGTGTGTGCTATTTTAAACTGCTGACTCCGGCACTTGTCACAGCAGGGGTAGGAACCTAATCGGTGTCTTCCCTAGGGATGGCGTCCTCCGGTGATAGGGTAGTGGGTGGCAGGGCGTGTGCATCTTCAGCTGCCTTCGATGGTATCAAGTTGATCTCCAGAGTGGTTGCGCCGCGCACTCTGCCACCAGCCCTGTGCGATGGGAGTCGCCCTCCTTTTCCTCCTCGCCAGTGTTTGTGTTCGTTTCTGTGGCTGCTGTAACAAGTTACTGCGAACGTGGCTTAAAACTATACATGTAACCTTACAGTTCTGTAGTTTAAAAGTCCAAAACGGGTCTCTGGGCTGAAATGGAGGCGTTGGCAGGGGCTGTATTCCTTAAGAAGACTCTAGGGGAGACTCTTTCCTTGCTTTTTCTTGCTTCTGGAGGCCACCTGCATTGCTTGGCTTGAGGTCCTTTCCTCCTCCAAAGAGCATCTCTCTGGCCTCTTCTGCCGCTGCCTTCTGCTTCTCAGGAGCCCTGCGCTGACACCGGGCCCACGCAGATGATCCAGGGTAATCTCCCATCTCGAGTCAGCTGTTTAGTGACCTTTATTCCATCTATATCTGTCGTTCCCTCCTGCCATCCGTGTTCCATGATGTCCCCACAGGCTCCAGGGGTTAGGATGTAGACATCTCTAGTGGGCCATTTTTCTGCCTACCGCAACTTTTGCCAGCCTGGCATGCATAAAACGATAGGCTATTATCTTAATTTGGATTCGTTGGCAGCATTTTTGTATGAGGAATAGTAATGCCTTTAGGCTTAGAGGCGGCAATACCATGCCCTTCGGCGTCCTTGACACTGGCATTTGGTATCTTCCTGTGTCGGACCCCAAACGAGGTGAGCACGTGGGGAGGACACCACCTGCGGAGCGCGCGGCTGTGGGGTTGAATCTGGCTTGGACTCTACTAGTCGCGTGACCTTGCACAAGTTCCCTTACTTTCCGGGTCTCATTTCCCACCTTATAGAGTGATTCTGAAATGTGTTACACGTCCAGCCCATAATAGATGCTTAATAAAAACAATGACGGTTTCTGAAAGCAGGAGGATGAGCAGGATGGAGGTGGGGTCTGTTGGGTAAGAATGAGGGCAGAAGGCAAAACAAGGCCCAACCTGCCTCTAACCTTGATCATTGTCACTGCAGTGGGATGAATTTTTGTGACTTCAGGAGACTGACCAGTTAAGTAACGTTCATATCGTATTCACACAGCAGCCAACCGCAGCTGAAGGCGGATTCTTCGTTGTCCAAACCGGGCGCTTATTTGAGGGATAAGAAGCTTGCTCATTACAGCCAAGCTCTGTGGATGAGACCTTGTGGTTGTTTCGAGGTAGAAGGAAGAGTTCTGATGGCTTTTGTTAACTCAACCTCAAATGGAAGCCCTGGGCCTCTACAGGGGTTGCCATGGGTGGTTGGGCAGGTTGCACACAACTCCAGGATGCCCCTTGATTGGGCAAGTGGGAGATGAAACCCAACCTGCACCCCACTTGCCAAGCCTGTGAGGCTAAGCACGAGGCTGCGTCTACGCAGGGAAGGAAACGCTTCTTTGTCATTTGCACAGAGGCACCTTAGGGGCTAACGGCAGCCTTGTCCCTGGGTAACATGCGACCAAGGCATGCTCAATGCATTCGGGGCAGTGAGGGGCACGTTTTCCCCAATCCCCAACAGAAACCTACAAAGCAAGTCTGCAGTATGTCTACACAAACAGGGACCCTAAAGCACTGTGGTTCTTTTTTTTTGGCCACGTGTAGCAACGGACACACATTTGACATGATGTGCTTTACAATGAAGGACACCGTTTATGTTCATTTCCTAAGAGAAATAGAAAATTTATGTGTTGATGTCATGGGACTTTAGGGTTCTCCTAAATTCCTTCCATGACAGCCTGATGAGGCTTGTCCTTTGTGGGCTGATTGGGGTAGGGGGTATGAGGGATAGGGAAGATGGGAGAAGGCGACCCGTTGTGACTGGAATGTGGCCAGGAATTAGTCCCACGGCCACACTTAACTGCACAGAGGTTGGGGAATGTAGCCTATATCCTGGGTAGCCACGTGGCCCATTAAAAATGGGATGTTCTGTCCTTATAGAAGGAAGGGGGAGCAGATATTGAGGGACTTGATGAACCTCTGCCACAGGGGCCTCCAAAAACACCCTGGCTGGCGACTGGGAAGGAGCTCACCATACGCAAACAGCACATCATACACGTCCTCAGCCTGGCTACACAGCCCAGCCAAATTCCGCAGTCTTGGCAGAAAGCTCTAGACAGAGGTAGAAGAAAAGGCCAAGGACATACGATGAAAAGAGAGGATGGAAATAGTCCCAGGTGCCCCTTGTCCCATTCTCTTGTTCTTTGTTCCAAAGCCCCTTATTGTGAAGAATGTGGCTGGTGACAGCTGTAAGAGTAATGACCCTCCTGGGACAAAGCTGCTTGCTGCTGGGCCTCCAGTTCATCTGCTATGACTTCTCATATGGAGCCAGTTGAGAAGGATCTCACAGACTTCCTATAACACAGCGATGGCCAAGACGGGAGTCCGTGTGCCCCAGAGGATGCATAAGACAATTCACTGGGAGGACATATAAACTAAACAGAAGTTCTACTTTTGAAAAATCTCATTATTTTAAGATTTTCCTTTTGGGTGTGTCTTATAACATAAACAGCACATTAGAATACACCATTTCTAAACTTAAATCTACACTGCGAGTTCATGCTCAGAGTTTTCACTGACAAGGGCACGTGATAAAGATTGTTTGGAAGCGCCATACCAAAGAAAAGTTGACGACGTGGTAGCCCCCTTCAACCTGGGACCCTTTACAGAGACACCCCCTTCCCTAAAACACACGCGTCCACGTCACAGAGGGGGTGCCAATCTTTCATACTGAAGTAAACGTAGTACTGATTTGATCACTTTTAGTTTAGGGAGCCCAGGAATGACATTTGAAATTAAAACATTTGTCTGGTCACATCCTGTCGTTTGGCACAAAGTTTCCTCTAGGCTGTCACAAGTTTTTTGTTTTTTTGTTTTTTTGGTTTTTTTTAAACACAAATATTGTCACAATATGCTTCCTGGATGTGTGGAGTTGGTCTTTGCCTCCACTTTTCCCTTTTTACCCCAAATTTGTTTTACTGGCAATATTGGGAAGCTGCCTTGAAATTCAGACTTTTTGTCCAATAGCAGAACATTAGACCTTGTAAAGCAAACCATTTACAAATAAAACACAGGCAGATACAAAGCCTTCCTTTCAAGAAGTTGTATGCAGTTATTGGTGCTTTCCCAATAATTTCTTGCCTTTCAACATAATTTTCCACAGTTGGTACAGGAGTGCCGAGCACGATGGTAACATTTGGCTATTGTTTTCTCTCTTGGTGACTCTGATATCCATCCATCTGTCCAGCCATCAACACATGGTTATTGAGCACCTGCTCTAGGGGCTTGGAACCTAAAGAGAACAAAAATCACCGCTTTGCAAAAGGGTGTATTCTAGTGGGTAGAGAGTCAGAACAAATTAATAAGTAAGACACTGTGCATCCGATAAAAACCATCGTGGGGAAAGAAAGGCTGTAGGGAAGGAGTACCCTGTCAGAGGGTCACTTACAGTTTTAAATGGGGTGGCTTGGGAAGGCTTCACTGGGGGAGTGACATTCCAGCAAAGACTTCAAAGAGGTTGGAATGAGCCATGGAATAGGGTGGGCTTTCTCAACCTTAGCACTATGGACATTTTAAACTGGATAAGTCTTTGTGGGGGTGTCCTGTGCATTGTAGGATGTTCAGCAACATCCCTGGCCTCTACCCACTGGGTGTCAGTAGCGTCTCCCACCCCCCGTGAGATAAAGCCATCTCTGAACATTACTAGACATCCCCCAATGGACAAAATTACACCCCACTTGAAAACTGCTGCTGTAGGGCAAGAGGTTCTCAAGCAGAGGAACAGCAAGTGCAAAGTGCCTGAGGGAGGAGAGACAGGAAGGGTGGAGCAGAGTGAGTGACAGTATAGAGGGAGGTAGGGGCCAGAGGCCTCGCAGAGCCAGGCCGTCATAAGTCGTCATGAGTTACGCATGTGTGGATGTTCTTGTACATGTATTGGACATGTGAACTAATTTCTGTTGGGTGTACAGCTAAGAGCGGAAATGGTGGCTCGTAGAATAGGCATATATTCAACCTCAGTAGATACATAAGTCTTCCAAACGGTGTATACCAATTTGATCTCCCACCAGGGGCATATGAGAATTCCAGTCACACCGTAGCCAGGCCGACATTTTGTCACTTAAGAATTGTGGTGAGTGTGGACTGCTATCTCAGGTCTTAATTTGCATTTTCCTGATAACTGATGACTCGATGCTTTTTCTTTTTTTTTTTTTTTTATTTATTTTTTCAATTTCAGAATATCATGGGGGTACAACACTTTGGCCATACACATTGCCCCTGTTCTGCCCGTGTCAGAGCCACAATCGTGGTCATCCCCCAAACTGTGCTCCCCGCATCCATTCAGTGAGAGTTTTTCCCATCCCTTCCACCGACTCGATGCTTTTTCGTGTTTATTAGCTACTCTTTTATGAAGTGTCTGTTTGGATCTTTTACCCAATTTTTTGATTGGGTTTTGTTTTATTGCTTTGTAGGAGTTCTTCATATTCTGGATCTGAGTTATTTGTGGGATATCACCCTAGGGGTTTGAAGATTGTTATTTGCAGTAGTTTTCTATTACATGAAAAATTACCGCGAACATAGCAGCTTAAAACAGCCCACGTATACGAGGTCTGTCCGGAAAGTATCTAGCCATGTAATATGAAAAATGGAGACACTTATTGAAGATACAAGAAACATTGTACATAGGACAATGACACCTCAGTCCCCTTCAAAGTAGGCACCTTGGGACCTCACACAGTTCTCCCAGCGTCTCTTAACCTAACCCGTACACGTTCAACATTCTCAGGGGTTCTGCTTGTTGCAGGCCTTCCAGAACATGGATCACTTTCAACAGATTCTCGACCATCTTTGAAGCGTTTGTGCCACATTTTTATTTGTGCTGCACTCACTGCAGCATCCCTGACAGCCTTCTGAATCATCCAAATAGTTTCCGCGGAAGAATATTCAAGCTTAATGTAAAACTTGATGCAGATTTGTTGCCCTACTCAATCATTTTGAATGTGACAGCCACATAGTACACATGCTCACTCAATGGCATCTAGCACCCCACTGACTAGTACAGTGAAGTGGCCATGGTTCACATATGCGCATCCCAGTCCACTGTCCTTGGCTGCCAGGTTACGTCGGCGTCGTGCTGTTCTGGTTATATTAACAATGGCTGGATACTTTCTGGACAGACCTCGTATAGCTCACTTCTCTAGGTTAGAAGTCTAGTATGGTATGGCTAGGTTCTCTGCTCAGGGTATCATAAATCTGGGTTGAGTTCTCATCTACAGGATATGGGACAAAAATTTTTCAAGTTCATTTTTGTCACTGGCAGGATAAAGTCCTTGCAGCCGTAGGACTGAGGTCCCTGTTTCTTTGCTAGCTGTCACTTGGGGGCTGCCTCTAGCTCAAGGCTACCTGAATTCCCTTCCACATAGCCCCTTCCATCGGCAAAGCCAGCAGTAGGACTTCACATCCTTCCCACACTTTGAACTTCTGGCCTCCTGGCTCTGCCATCTCTAGACCCAGATTTAAAAGGGCTCATGCCATTAGGTCAGGCCCACCATATAATCTCCTTCTTGATTAGCTCAAAGTCGACTGATTAGTAACCTTAATCACATCTGCAAAATCCCTTTTGCCTCCACATAAGGTATCCTCATCACAGGAGAGACATCGCACAAGTCCTGCTCACTCTAGAAGATCACTGGGGCCGTCTTAGAAGTCTGCCTACCACATTACTCAAAGAAACTGGTCAGAGTGGGCCTTACTGGCTGAGAAGGTCACACCTAAGCAAAGACTTGGGCAGAGTCTCCTAAGCGGAAGATACAGCAACCTCAAAAGCCTTGAGGTGAGGGTGTGATACCCAGGGTAGGTCAAGGTGGCTGGAGGAGCTGAGGGCAGAGTCCTGGGAGATGGGGCTGGGAGACTAGCAGGGGTTGGAGGGGATGTGTTGTGTAGGCCGTTGTTAAGGACTTTGGATTTTACTCAGAGAAATGCAGAGCTATTGGAGGGGTTTAAGAAAGAGAGTGATGCTTTCTGGTGGATTATTTAGGCAGTTGAGTCAAGGGTCATGCGTAGCAGGCCAGGATGGAAGCAGGGCCAGTAATGAGAATGCAGTAATCCAGGCAAGAGGGACAGGTGCCTGGAGCAGGGTGGTCAAGGAGATGGTGAGACGTGGCAGGGCCTGGATGTATTTTGACAGGAATTACTGATAAGCCAGGCATGACGGAAAGGAAGAACGGAAAGATGATTCTAAAGTTTCCAGCCTGCTCATTGTAGTTACTTGGGGACGCTGAGAGGGGAAGACCAGGAGCTCCATCTGGACGCATTGAGTTTGAGATGTTGGTGAGATGCCAAGTGGAACTGTCAAGTGTGCAGGTGAAAATACAGGCCTGGCACTCAGGGGGGCAGCTTTGGTCACAGATGTAAATTTGGGAGTCAACAGGATGTGGCTGCTGTTCAAAACTAGGAGACTGAAGTCACTAAAGAAGTAGAGAGAAGGGTTCTGGAACTGAGCCCTGGGGTGTGGGGTGTGTGCGCCCCACAGCAAGCGGCTGAGCAGGAGTGTCCAGAGGAGGAGGGAGGTAGCCAGGGAGGGGGTGGTGTCCGGAACCCCAGTGAAGAAGGGGTTATTGGAAGGAGAGCGTGAGCTGCCATGTCAGATGCTGTAAATGGTCCAGTAACGTGAGAACCAAGACCCAACCGTTGGGTGTCTCTATATAGGAGTCATTGGTGACCTTAACACCAAGTGTAGTTTCAGTGTGATGGCTGAGTAAACGCCGCACCAGAGGGGTGCTCAAGAGAGACTGGCGAGAGAGGGACATGTATGAAAAAAACTATACAAGTCAGCATAAAGGTAGGTTATGCTGCAGTGACAAACACCTCCAAGGTCCCTGTCTTCACACAGTAAGTTTATTTCTTGTTCATGATATTTGTCCAACACAGCTCAGCAGAAGGGCTTTGGGCATTGTGGTTCCCTGGGACCTGGGCTGGTGGTGGGTCTCTCTCAACGTGAACTTGCATAATCACCAACCACAGCAGAGGGAAGGGAAGGTGGATTCTGCACCAGCCTTTCAAGCTTTCACCTGGAATGGACACGTATCACTTCCTTTCAAATTTCATTGGCCAAAGCAAGTCATGTGGCTGCTACTTCTAACTCAGAGAGTGCCTAGAAGGAGATAACCCATGAATGGCACTAATGAATAACACAGGAGCCGTAACCTGTCATTGAACTATTTTGCAAATCATTTCATTCAAAAAGTATCTGAGGGCATGCTGCTACGCCAGGAAGTTATTCCAGGGGCTGAGATGGCAGCGGTGAGTACGGCAGATCCCCCACCCTCGCTGAGCTCACGGTGTGGTGGGGTAGACCAGCCACATATTGGTGAACAAGTCATTTGGAATAAAATAGAACATGGTGGGTTGTGTGTGGCACTATTTCAGACAGAATAGCCAGGGAAGGCCTCCCTGAGGAGACTATGTATGATGTGAGGAGTCACAGGTACAAGCCTTTGGGTCACAGTGTCACCTTGAGTCCAGGACTAGCTGGGCCTGGGGAGCAGGATGCCAGAGGGAAGAGCCAGGGCTGGGTGGTGGCAGGAGTCAGGGCCACAGCGAGGCCTGGTGTTTCCACCTAAGCCCATGGAGAGCTGTTGGTGAGTTTTCAGCACAGGGATGCCATCTGATTATATTTTTAAAACATCACTTGGTACAATGGGATAACTCAGTAATAACAGAACGAATTATTGATACAACACTGTGGATGAATCTCCGAAAGATTATACCAAGCAGAAGAAGCCAGACACAACTAGCAAATGCTATGTGGTTTGACATATACGATGCCTGGGAACAGGCAAGCTAATCTATGGTGAAGGAATCCCAGAGTGTTGCCTGGTGGGCTGGGGATGGGAATTAACTGGAAAGGGGCTGGAAGGCAGGGCACTCTCTGGGATGAAGAATAATCTGTATTTTGTTTTGCAAAGTGGTCATGCTGGTGTGTGTTACATATGTACATGTGATGTACACATATATGCACCTGTTACATATCTTATGTGTATATGTTACATATTTACATTATACACTTGTATATATGTATATATATAAACATAAATTAACTATTTGGGCTATTTGGGGAAAAAGATTGGGGACAGTATGGAGACCAGCTGGAAGGTTTTTGGGGTGTCCCCGGTACCCTGAAGGGCATGGTGGTGATACAAATGGAGCAAAGTAGATGGATTTGGATAGTGTGTTAGTTTCCTCCTAGGGCTGTTGTAACAAATTACCATGAACTTGGTGGCTTAAAAGAACAGAAGTTTCTCCTCCAGCAATTGTGGAGGCTGGAAGTCTAGAACCACAGTGTCAGCAGGGCCCTGTCCCTCTGAAGGCTCCGGGGAGGAATCCCTGTTGCCCTTTCCTGATGTCCAGTGGTTGTCAGCAGTCCTGGGCGTTCCTTGACGTGTAGCTTTGTCACTCTAATTTCCTCATATGGCTTCTCTGTGTGTGTCTGGCTGTCCTCTCCTCTCTTATAAGGACACCAGTCATTGGATTTAGGGCCCACTCTAATCTAACATGAGCGTGTCTTAGTTTAACTACATCTGCAAGGACTCTATTTCCAAGTAAGGTAAAATTTGGAGGTTCTGGGTGGACCTGGATTTGAGAGGGACACTAATGAAGCCACTACAGACGGATTTTGGAGGTGGAGCAGAGGGGCTCGCTGATGTGTTGGGGGTCATGGGAAGTGGGTGGTGGAAGAAGAGAAGTCACATGTGACTCAAGCTTGAGTTTGAACAACCGGGTGGAGGCGCCTCCACCGTGACCGGGGACTGAAGGAGGGGGCGGGGCTCGGGGAGGCTCCGGTTCTGTTCGGGCTGGGTTAGGCGTAAATCGGGGAGCCAGAAGTGGATGCACGGTGTTCAGGGCAATGGATGGATGGGATCGTCTGGGGGATAGAGACAGAAAAAAGAGACTGAACGTCCAACCTTGAGCCTTTAAGCTCGGGAGCTTTCAAAACAAAGGAACACACTGAAGTGCCTGCAGCGTTTGTGAACTGTCAAACATGCACAAACAGAAATGCAAGATACAGCAACAACGATTTAAAAAAAAAAAAAAGAAAAGGTAGATTAAGACATTGCCGCCGCACTGCAAAGAGAAATCAAAATTATCTTCCGTGTGTTCATGTACCTCGACAAAGCAGCCCACTCTAATTCGCCTAATTCATTCAAGCAGGACAGGGAAACACTTCTGTGTTTCAAAGGATGAAAAAGCTATTACAGTACTCGGCATCAGAAAATTCCCAGCCTCGGGCCGATCTAGATGTTGCTTTTCTTCTTACCAGGGTTAGGCAACCACAAAAGGAACTTTCCGAGAGAGCCCTTCTGCATTGGATGCACTATTACCCTGGCACAGGAGACAGGGGTTCTCAGACAGCTTTCTGCTTCCAGGAACCTTGTCCTTGGAGACGGTCTCTGGGATGCCCTCAGGGATGAGGGTAACCCGAGGTCTCATGATCCAAGGGTGCTTTGGGGGCCCAGAGGCACCCCCATCCCCTGGTTCAGGGTTTGTAGCCACCCAAGCAGGGAGTTTAAAATGCAGGAGGCTAAGAAGACCAACATGTCGCCCTCATCCAGGTGGCGCCTGCTTGGGGCCAGGCACGAGCTGGGTGCCGTGATAACTCACACAAGTCAGAGCCTTTGCCCTCAAGGCCAGAGGTCTAGTTCGTGTCTTGGTGGCCAGCCTTTTAGAGAAATCTTGTGGATGAAGGTAGAATAATTGGTCCTTTTAACCAAAAGAGATGGAAAAAAGCCCCAAAGACAAGGATCATTCATTCACTTGATTACTCATCCACTTAACAGATACCTGTTGAGCATCTGTTGTGCTACAGCACTGGTGAGTAAAGCCAGTGTGGTCCCCTCCCTCTGGAGCTAAGTCTCACAGTGGCAGGTGCATTAAATAGGCAAACCTTAAAAATCCTGCTCCAGGGTTTGAGAGACTGATGGAGAGGGGTGGACGGTAAACGAGAAGGGGAGGGGAGGTTTCTCTGGGAAAGTGACCTTGAAGTCGGGCCCCAACCATGAGTTAGGTGGGAAGAACAATCCAGGCAGGGGAACCGGTATGTGCAAAGGGACTGGGGTAGGTGGAGGCTCAGTATGCCAGAGTCATAGGAAGAAGAGCAGGGGAAGAGGAAAGCACAAAGTATGTGTGAAAAACAGGTTTGCGTCAGTATGAAAAGTGAGAGTAGAAGGCACGGGGGGACGTGGGAGGAGACCACATGGTCCCACATGGCACCTTCCCTCCCGTTTTCCATCCATCCCATGCAAAAACTAGCTATTGAAAACACCATCCAATCTAAAAACTAGCTACTGAACACTTGCTCTTTGCCAGGGACTTGAACTCGGTGGGCTCCCCACTTGCCTCTGGTCCCCTTTGAGGATCTGGCATCTGCTCGCTCATGGGCTCCTCTGTCACTGGCTGCCCAAGGTCAGGTCCCCGGGGCCATGTTACCCCCAGCTGCAGGCAGGCCTGGCATGGGAGGGGCTACTGGGGTTGGGCACATGTGCTCAAGGCATCCAGCTGGGAACACACCTGGAGGAAGGCTTTAACTCCGAGCTTTGTGGTGATCATAGCAGGGATGTGATGGGGGCACCTGAGCCTACATAGCAGAATCTGAGAACTCAGGAGCTGGACTACCTGGCGTCAGAATCCAGCTCCATCCTTCAGCTGCTTAACCCTTCTGGGCTTGTTTCCATTTTTCCTAAGCAGGGAGACTATTACCTACCTCATGGTAGGATTAAATGGCACACACATAAAGCACTTACCACAGTGCCTGGCAAGTAGTAAATGCTTGGCATACAAACAGGCCCTGCCCGCAGGGGTGGCAGTTTGGAGCTGGGTTACAGTCCTGTTTGAAGTTGGCAAGATGAGAGCAGGAATCCCAAACTTCTCATCTGCTGGCTGTGTGACCTCGGGCAAGGTGTTCAAGCCATCTGAGCCTCAATTTTTTTCATCTGCAAAATGGGTATTATTGTACCTACCTCAGGTATTTGTGGGAGAACTAAATGAAACAATCACACACAATGCTAAGAATGGTGCCTGGCACATAGTTAGTGCTCAGATTTACTACTGTTATTGGAGTGATCCAGCCGAAAGCCAAGATCTTTTGAAACCTTCTTGAAGATGGTAATGCTGGGAGCAAAATGAGTTGTCATTTCAAATCTGCAAGCAGACTTGGTTCTAGCCAAGTTTTTTTCCACCTCAGATTGTGTGTTCATGCTGCTCCCTCTGCCTGGAATGCTGTTCCCTTTCCCCCCACCCCCCCAGCTATTCCCACTTTCCCTTCGGGTCTCAGCTGGTTTTGCTGCCTCAGCCTTTCGCTGTTCTGCTAGCTTAAATCACGTCTGTGTAAAGCAAGTAATCCCCCAAGGGAAAAAGTCCCTGGCTGGGGACCCTGCTGTGCACTCATCTGCCTCAAACCACAGCTGTCAGGTCACAGTTCCTAGGGGACCTCTCACCTACTTTTGATTTGGGCTGCTGGTCACCCCATGTACGGCCTTCTGGACAATGGGGCTAGAGAAGCAGCAGCTCCAGTTCAAGACTAAGTAAGGTCTCCCTTTAAGACTCCTGCTGTCTCAGTTTTGTAACCCACTGGCCCCCTGAGCCTGAGGAGTCTGTGAATAAGGAATGGAAACACAGAAGGACCTCTGGGTGGCCCCTGATCTGGTGCACGTGGCCCCCTATCTGGGAACACCTCCCCTGTGGGAGCAGGGGCAGAGCCACAACCCCCTCCTGCCCAGAGGACTCTCTTGTCTGCTGGTTTGGAAAATCTATGAAGTTCTACAGATATTCCTGGCCTGTCTGACTCACCTCTGCAGCCTGTACCGTCCTGAGCATATGTGTTCTCAATGTACGCGTGACCCAGAGAATGATGGCAGGGCCTAGCCCCTTAAGACGCGTCTGCTCAGGGCCAAGTGGCCCTTTACCACACGAGGGAGGCCGGGCAGGGGCTGATCTGTCACCCTACAGCTAGTGGGGTACAGAGACAGGGTCTGACTCAAGTCCTTGTCATTGCAAAACCCTTGCTTTTAACCATCAACGCAGATGCTGTGTGAGATATGGTACAAAGCAAACATGCACATAAGTTTAGAACATTAAGTTATATAAGGTAAGACATCGTCTTCTGCACTTATTTAAAATTTACTGAGCACCTAAGGCTAGGACTTAGCTATGAACAAAATGTGGGCTCTGCCCTCTGGGGCTTATGTCCTGGTCAGGGAGACATATAAACAAACCTACACAGTGTCCAAAGGTGATGTGTACCTTGGAAGTGACAGCAGAATGGAGGGTCCCAGGGAGTTTGCTGCAGCAGGTCATGCAGGACAGCTGTGCCGATCACACGACTCCAGGGACGCTAGGTCACCAATCACATCAGACTCGGGGCCTGGGTCTCCAGAAGCACCCCAGGTGCCTCCAACATGCAGACAGGTTTGGGAACCATCGTCATGGGGTGTTGATGACGTTGTTCTTCTTGATAGGGTTTGGGTTGCGCAGAAACCTGACGCAGGGGAGATGAGATCATGTTTACTGTCTCTACTTTCTAAGAAACTGATTGTGTACTACAGGAAGACCAGCCCAGGAGAGGAGCAGACCAGGAGGGTTGTGATCGGGGAGCGACACAAACTGATGCGAAAGGTCGCCCTGGGCGCTGCATGGGGAACAGGTTGAACGGTGGTGCCGTGGAAGCAGGGGAGTTGGGGGGTGGTGCGGCATCCCAGCGCTCGGCCTGAAAGATGATGTGGCTCAGACTGCAGTGGGGAAGGGGTCAGGTCTGAGATCTGTGGCCAAGGTGGATCCAGGGGTGTTCACTGGCCACAACATGGGAACAAGAGGGGGGATGCCAACTGAGAAAAGAAAGGTTCCCGGGATAGAAGAAGACCCAGGCATCTCTGCAGCTGGGTAGGATGGAGCTGCCACTACCTGGGCTGAGGAAAGCCCGGGGGAGGAGCAGTTTTGGGGCGTTTCAGTCCAGTGTGAGCTGCTCGTTAAGCAGAGCAGATGGAGGTGCTGGGTGGGCAGGTGGACACGAGGCTGATGCCTAGGATCAGGAGTCGTCAGTCTGCAGAGCTGTGTTGCCCAGTACAGGAGCCGCTTGCTGTATGTGCTACTGAGCACTTGCAATGCGGCTGGTCCAAGTTGAGATGTGCAGTAAGTGTAAAATATGCACTGGGTTTTGCAGACTTAGTACCCCAAAACGTAAAATATCTCTAAGTTTCAAAATGATTGCATGTTGAAATGATAACATCTTAGATGCGTTGGGTTAAATAAGACATACTCTTACAATTTTCATTTGCATGTTTTTACATTTTTAATGGGGCTACTAGGAAACTTTAAGTGACACATGTGGCTCACATGGCATTTCTGTTGGACAGCACTGGTGTAGGTGGCATGGGGAGGTCACCTAGGGTGGGTGCACAAAAGGATAGAAGCAGCGGCCTGGCGACTGTGCCCTGACACCCCTCGACATTCAGAGGCGAGGAACATGTGTGAGATCCAGGCAGTGGTGACCAAGGGGGCAGCCGTGGGGTGGCAGGAGAACCAGCAGCATGCGTGGCCCCTGAAATGTGCTTGTGGAAGCTTCTCCTGTGCTGTGTGACGGCTCGGGTGTGAGCGGGAGTCACGGCTTGGCTAGGGCTGGGCTTTCACCAGGAAAGTGTGAGAAGAGGGGCAAGGGAGATGGGCGTCTGGAAGGGAGCAATCGATGATTGTCACAGCCCATGGAACCGATGCTGGGGAAGAGGGAGTTGGCAAGGATGTGTGAGGGCAGAGTTAAGGGAAAAGAGTTCTGCAAGATCTGCAATCTATGTGCTAAATAAGCTGCTTTTCTTAATAACTTACCCAGCCTCAGGTATTCCTTTATAGCAACACTAGAGGGACTAGGACAAGGGAGGCGGGATGTGGGGGAAGGACAGCCCCCAGTTGGGAGGACTGCAGGGAATTGTGTCCTTGGGAGGTAGCTGTGCTTGGAAATGGCCAGGACGCTGAGACCTCACTGAGAGGCTGAGGATACGAGGGAGTTTGTTCTGTATGTGTTAGAAATTTGAGGATGAGGAGGCAGGAGGCAGACTAGGGTATGGACAAGATACTCCAGGCTGTGGGCCTGATGGAAACAGTCCCCCTGAGCTGCTCCTCCACCTTCAAGCTGGCTGACCTTGGGCAGGCCAGCACTCAGTAGTGCTTAGTTTTCTTGACTGTTCAAATCCAGGGTAAGGTACCTACCTTAAGAAATAAGTAGGAGGCTGTGGGATGCCTGGCACGGTGCTCACATCACACCCCCTCACAAGTCAGCATTTGCCCTGGGCCCCCTGCACCTTGGTCAGCCCAGCAGTGGCCTTGCCTGGCACTGACACAGGGCCTGCCTGCAGCAGCACCCTTCACGGGGCCCTGGGGAGAGCCCACCTTGTGGCTGGGTCATCTTCTTATCCCGAGAACCTTTCTTTTCTCAGTTGGCATAACTAGGTTGAAAATGTAAAATACCTTGCTATATTGTATGGATTTTTAAGCTGATATATACTACTTGAGGAGCGGGCAGTGTAGTGTTTCCTTCTTATCCTTCAGAGCTCAGTAAATGTCACTTAGGCCAAGAGGGCCCCTTGGCCTAGCCCCATGGTTCTTAACCAACCCCCCACCCCAGGGGACATTTGGCCATGTCTGGAGACACTTCTGGTTGTCATAACTGGAGAGGTGCTCCTCGAATCTAGGCGTAGAAGCCAGGGATGCCGGACATCCCAAGGTGCATGTGACAGCTTCCACCACACAGGGTGACCCATCCCCAAATGTCAGCTGAGGTTGACAGAGACCCTGGCCTAGACTGTTTAAAGTAGATCCTTGGCCCTGTTCTTTCTCCAATCCCTGTTTATTCTGTCGCAATATTTACTTCAGTCTGTAATTATCATCTGAGTGGTTGACTTTAAAATGTTCCCCCCCCCAATTGTCTGCCTGCCTCACCTCCTAAATGTAAATCCAAGAGGGCAGGGAGCTTATCTGTCTTGCTCACTGCTGTATGCCCACTGCCTGGTATACAGTAGGTGCCCAATAACTGTTTCTTATGAGTGAATAAATAGGAATTTGTATTGAGGAGTGGTGTTTTTCTTCTTTTCTCTCCCCTGGATGGAGTTTTGATCCTACATCTCCAATTTATCCAGATTTGCCTAATAATTAACTCAAAATGGGATTTTGTTACATTTCAGTTCAAATAAAATTGCTATTAGTCTAACTGGATCCTGTTGTCCAGGATATGTGAAATGGTGAATGACCTTTCTGGAAGTTTTCATAACATGTATAAAGTGTTCACCGAAATTCCCAGTTGTCGAAAAAGAACCGACACAGAGACCATAAACTGAGTATATAATTTATAAAATGTCATCATTTTTATTTTGTTGTTGTAAAGAGGTTTATCTCAACCAGATTGTAACAAAATTACCACAGCTTATTCCAAAAGAAAATTTTAATACAAGAGATCTTATAAAATTAAACACATTTGTTTAAAAATCCTATCGTGTAAACCGTAACATAAAAGGGTAGTTAAGATAACACTACACATGTCAGAGCGTATCTGCAGACTTGTAGGCCTATTTACACACAGACTACCGTAGACTCTGGACCTGTGGCCTTTTACCCCTGCACAGACGGCTCCCTGGGACCTGACCGTGAGTAACTCTGGCCAGGCCAGGCGCCTCCAAGCTGGGATTACCACCTCTCCTGCATTCAAAAGACTCACTCCTCCATGAAGTCAGTGTCAGATGAGTTAGGCAAAGCACTCTTCGCAATGGCTGTGCCAGGGATGGAGAGGCTGGCAGAAGCAGACGTTCCTTCCAGGATGAATCCTAGAGGACAAAACTCCCAATTAGCTGCACCCCACCCCTCTTCCTCCTGGAAATTCATGGTCTCTGGGCTCACTTCTTGAGTTCTTAGTCACTCTGGTTGCAAACGTGCAATCCGTGTGTCCTATGTCCTCAGCCCCAAGTTTTGCAAGGGCACCCCCTGTCTGTCCTATATTGATGGTGAAAAGAATCCTCAAGGGTGAGTGAGTGGCCTTTCCCCTGGCAGTTCACGGGGGCAGGAAGCAAAGCTGAGCACATTCTAGGGGAAGGTGGTGGCCGGGGTGAGGCAGCTAGTGGCTTTCCAGTTTGGATGGGAAAACATTTATGCACCAATAAGAACAGAACTCCTGGACCTGAAAACACCAATGAATGAATCTAGCATCTTCCTGTGGGAACACTCGTCTGTGTTACAAGGTCAACCATCTTTTAAAAAAGTCAGGTTTTTTTTCTTCCCTACAGAAAATAGGTGTAAAGAATTTGGTTATTAGGATTTAGGGACAAAAGGGCTCGTGACAATTTAAAGCTACCAAAATCAGGCCCATAACATGGCAATGGCTCATCGCCAAAGTGAGAAATACTAGCGTTCAGAGCCAGGAGACCCTTGCTGCTACACCTGCATTCCTATTGATCCAGTAGCTGAAGTTTTATTTCAGAAACATAATCAAGACCATGTATTACAGAAACATGAAAATGAACTTTTTGGCACAGAAATGTTAGATAAAATATACAGTGCTACAATTGTGCAAAATTAGCACAGAAGCCAATCTGAACAGCAAACATTTAACATTAGCTTTAATGAAATAATACACAATATTTTGAAAAGTTCATTACAATAGACCTTGCTCACAAGTAGGCCTTCCAGAAATAGCCTGTGTCTGCCGAGTCACAGCCTCCAGGCTGGGGAAAAGGTCCAGGCTGTCTGGCACTGTCCCGAGTGAAACACCAAGGAAAAGTCAAGACAATTATTGCCTCTGGGGTTGAAACTTCAGCTGAGGCCATGCCTTCTGGGACGCCTCCTAGCCAGTCTGATGTGCTGCGGGTGGTGGGCGGCTTTGGTCCGGTCTTCCTCAGGCAGGCCCTGAGCTGAAAATCCAGCCCTTTCTCTGCCATCAGTTAAGTGCCAAGGCCAGGACATGCTCCACAGTGGAGCCCACCCAGAGGAGCCTGGCTGAGGAAGAATGGACTCTGGGGTGACTGGGAGGAAGGTTCCTGCTGGGATGCCAGAGAACAGGGGAGGGGCCGAGGGGAGCTCTAGGGTGGCACAGATGGAGCTGTACCCCCATGGAGGCTTGAGCAGGTGGGGCCCAGACCCCATGACCTGGTCCCTCAGAGTGTTAAGTGGAAGGCAGTGCTGTGTCTCACCAACTGGGCAGGCTGGTGGGCTTCACTGCGTTTCCGACTCTGGGCCCAAACCCTGGGGCACAACTGTAACCATGGGCCTCCAGTGCCTGTGCACGTTCATTAGCTACAGCTGGCTGGGGGTATGTGGCTTTGGGTTGCGTCTGGTTTCAACGCACCATACCACCTGCCACTCCTCTAGAAACTCAGCAGTTACCAAAGAATTCATCTCGATGAGCACCAAAGGCACGGAGCCAGGGCCAAGGGCTGTGATTAGACCCAGTCCACACCCCTGCCCTGGAGTTCATGCCTCTTCCTGGGTCTTACAAGATGGCATCCCCTTTACCCCTCCAGCTGGTGGTCCCTTTGGGGACCAGGAGGCCCCTGGCCGGGCTGGCTGTTGGCTGCTAAGCTGGCTACTACCACGGACTATAACAGCGTTTCCCATGAAAGCTTCCTCCTCCCCCAGGGCTGCAGCGGGTGCTCTGAACCCAGCTCGGCTTCCCGCAGTTGCTGCCAGCAGCGTGCGCGGTGTGTGCCCACCAGTGAGATCCGGAGGAGCCAGAACTTCAGACTGAGTCCGGGGACAAGGCTGAGCAGCTTTGCTCCCAGGCCAGGAGTCGCTCTGGGCTGGTTTACACCAGCCTCTGACCTTCCTTCCTGGAATCTTTAGGTCTCCTTCAAGGAGAGATGTCTCTGCCCAGCCCCGCTGTTCCTGAGTCTTGTTTCTTCTGGGGGAGAAGAAACATATGAGACAAGAGCAGGGGGCGAAACTGGCGACGTCCTGTTCTGGAGACAGCAGACTCTGAAGAGACGGTCTTCCTTTGTTGCAAGGACCCAGACTAGATTCCTCCCCCCAGCAGAGGTGGTCCTAGCTGTCCAAGGCCCTCTACAGAGAGGCAGGCCCCTTTGGTTTCTTTCTGAATGGGCAGGGGGTCCTTTATCAAATGCCAACATCGGGGGTCCCAAAGAATCTTCCTCGATCAAGTGAGGTACAATGGGTCCTTTCCGCAGGGGTGTCTCCTCCCCTGAGAGGTCACAGGGCTGAGCGGTGTTCAGAGGGAGGACAGCCGGCCCTCGGGACTCAATCCAGGCTGAGGGGCACAGGATGATGCATCTCCAGGGGGTAGCATGTTGGGCACCAGGTCCCAGCCTTGACCTTGGTGGACACAGGTGTTTGTCTTCCTCCGGGAACTGGGAGGTCCCTCCCACCCCACCAGAGAGCAGGGCCAGGGGTATTCTGAGCGGCTGGATGGATTAAATCATTATAGAACATTCTACGTGATTCCAAAGTTAAGGCTGTGGGGAGTTGCTGACATGTGCCTGTCACATACACATCTGAGCCAAGATGAGAGGGGATGATATGCACTTGACAGTGACTCCAGAGCTCCTGCATGATCACAAAAGAGGGGGTACAAAGAGCGAGCAGCCAGGGTGTGCCCATGTGGCCCCAGGATCATACTTTCATAGTCCACGTTCTGGGAGGGCAGGTCGACTTTTCTGGGAATGATTAAGCTTTAAAAGAACAGGGAGGCAGAGTTTCTCCCTCTTCTCAAATAGCAGCTGAGTGTGTACTTGTTCCTCACAGCTTAGCATCTGCCTGGTGCAGCTCTGGGTGCCCTTTTTTTTTTTTTTTTTAAACTTCACATGCAGAATGTCAGAAGGTTCCTGGTGGGGTGGTTGGAGAGGGTGGCAGGGGATTCATGCTCCGATGTGTTTAGGGACAGAGACCTGGGGCCTGGGAGGGTGCCGGAGCCAGGTCTGTTCTGTATCTCACACCGGCAGAAATGGGAGACAATCTCCGGTGCAGATTCCCTGTTCAGGGAGGCCCTGCTGGGACACTCTCTGAGCTGGCATCAGACCTACTTCAAAACGACTGATGTGGAGTAAACCCATCCCAGGGAGGCTGGCCCAGGCAGCCTGAGTGCTCAGTCCCTGACTGCTGAGTCCAGGAGGGCTCTGTGCCCAGAGTCGCCAGCCACAGAGGCCCGATCTGCGCTCCAGGTCTCGGAATTCAAACCAAGCTCTGTACGGTGGCGACCTTGGCAGATGAGGAGTGGAGAGAGCAGGTTGTCCTTCTAAGACCCAGACGTCTCTCAGGCCCTCGCACCCCCAGGAGCTGACCGGGCTCCCCTGGCCCAAGGTCCCCCCAGAAGTTACTCAGGCCGCCTGTTTCTCTATAGGGTGATGTGTAAATTATGTCAGCTTTTTCCTTACCTGCCCTGAATGAGTTTCTTCTGGCTACGAGGGGAATACGCAGCATAAACCTTCCAGATGGTTCTTTCTAGTCTTCCTCTCGCTGGGAAATGCCCCCTGCTCACCTAGGTTGTTCGCCATGTTTTAAGCCAGTGAGTGGGAGCAGTCCCGGGCTGAGTCCACGGTTTGTCTCCCGACGCTCGCCTCCCACACACGCCCCCCCCTCGGCCTCGGGTCAAGGTGGAACACAACTTAGTCCTGCATAGTCTGTTTCACAATGTCCTATCTAGTTTAATAGTCCCCAGAAAACGCAAACTCTTCATAACTGTCCTTGGCGTCTGAGGATAGCTCTTGACTGGGGTAGAAGACAGTTCCATGATCCTGGGGGGTGAAACCAGCCAATACCCCAGTCCTTTGAGGTGCTTTGACATGGGCTTGGAGGAGGAGCAGCAGCTTTGGGGGCTACTGCACTGCCTGTCAAGGCCCCTGGGCTCTGAGATGGGAAGAACAGACAAATCCATCTCAGGGGTACACAAGATTCTGATCCCCGTGAGAGCCTGTAAGGCCAGTGGACCACAAATGTGTGTCTTTGGGGGGCAGGGGGATGACCATGATCTGTACAGAGCAGACGCTGTCTACAAGGTCAGAGGTGGAGCTGGGACCTTCCACAGTGGTTCCCAGAACCAAGTTTCTCATGACCACAAGGCCAAAGCCACTGATTTCAGAACAGGCCAGGTGCCATGGGGTTTGCTGCTTAATAGCTGGGCAGGATGTCTGAGTCCCTACCAAGCCTGACAAGATGCACGTGGACCTAGGCGACCTCAGGTTCCTACGTTACTGGTCCTTGCTGAGGCCAGCCATGGGGAGGTAGGGGAAGTTCTCTAAGAACCAAAGTTAAACTCACTAATGGCTCCCTGGCAAGGCCAGACAAACATCTCCCTGGAGGAGCCGTGGCAGCAACACCACCAGGTGTGCGATGCCCGTTGGTGTAGAAAGAAATGGAAAGGAACAAGACCCCCCGCCCCCCACCGGTCTGTCCATACACTGTAGCAGGCAATTACATTAAAAAGCAAAAGGAGAGGCTAACAGTCATTCTAATTCCCACGTGGGAAAGAGTCAAGAGGTGGTTTCTGAAGGAAACGTCTGGCGTGCAGTATCAGAGTTGTGCATCTCAACCAGGGGGCACCTCACCTTATTTGGTGTCCACCCTGCTGCTGGCCCCTGAGCTGGAGGGAGGGGAACGAATGGCCCCTGCTGTCCAGGGCAGACCCTGGGAGAACAGTGACCATGTGTCCGAGTCGGTCCCACGGCAGCAGCTTTGAGACTCAGTTTAATTGGGGTGTCGTGTGACCAGTGGGGAGGGTGTGCTCTCTGGGGTTCACTGGGTGGATGTGGTCATCATTCTGAGGTGGGAGGGGCCAGATGCCATGGCGGGGTGGAGGCAGCTGGCGCAACACGAAGGGCCCGCATCTGGGGTTCCATCGAGGTCAGAGGTCACCACTCTGGGGCTCCATGTTGCGTGTCTCCCTGGGGTGCCCTCGGGACAGCTTGGGGAAACGGGAAGCTGCTTTGGACCGGCTGTTCTTGTTCAGTGGTTCTCCAGGAGGGGTAACGTCACTGCAAGACAGAGCAGGGAGAGAATCGGGTTAAGGCAGGGAACAGCAGGAGCCTCAGAGATAGAGTGGACAGTTGCTACCCAGCTCTAAGCACTATGTGTGACTTGGAGAAATGGGACATTCACAGTGGTGTGTAAACTTGCCATCTTTTAAAGCATGCTGAGTGTCCACTCAAGTGTGGCTGTGTGTCTGAGCCAGCTCATAGGGCCACCATTCTGGATCTGATCTCAGTAAGGCTGTGAAAGAACACACTTGTCACAGCTTTCTTCCCCTCCATGTTCCCTGCTCTTCCAGCAGAGGCACATTTCAAAATCAAAGAAGAAGAAACATTTGGGAGAACATTGTATTTAAGGATACATAGCAAAAACCTAGGATAGGGACGTCCTGTGGGATTTATCCTAAGGCAACAATCAGGATGTGTGCCAATGTCTGATTACAAGGATGCTCATCAGCAGTGTGTAAAAGAGCCCCAAACAGGAAACATCCAATGAGTCTGGCAAGAGGGGATCACCAATGCTGGTTATGAAGCATCCACGTGGCAGGACAGCCTGCGTTCACTGACCCTAAAGGTGTCTGATCAGAACACAGGTTAAAGCAAAGTAGGTGGGCACAACCCGCTGTGTGTAGGAAAACACCAAAAGGATGTGT
This sequence comes from Daubentonia madagascariensis, assembly GCA_023783475.1. Lineage (NCBI taxonomy): Eukaryota > Metazoa > Chordata > Mammalia > Primates > Daubentoniidae > Daubentonia > Daubentonia madagascariensis. Next base: position 7,739,590 of record JAKFHU010002332.1, on the reverse strand, counting down.
TCATTTGTTCCATGAGTATTTCTTGAGCACCCACATCAGCCAAGCGCCATTCCAGGCAATGGAGATACAGAGTGAACAACTTAGAAATTCTCCCAGGTCCTGTGGGATTTACAGTCCAAAGAGGGTTGAGAATTACATATTAGGAAGATTTAGGTTACAGATGCAGCCAGAGGTGCTGCTTATAGGAAGTGCTCAAGAGGAGGGTGTGTGGGGCTCAGGGGACAGCTTGGGTGAGGGTCTGGTTAAGGAGGCCCTCAGCACACGTTGAGGAGACATGGGGAAGGCCAGAGAGGCTGTGCCCTAAGCGTAAAGGCACCTGCCAGAGGGCTCTTGGCAGGGCAGTTCTGTGATCTGGGTGCATTTTAAGTGACTGAGCAGAGGGGGCTGGAGGGAGGCTGCTGCGGGTGCAGGTGTGAATGCAGAGTGGTGAGCAGTGAACAGACTGTGTCTTAGTTTCCTGTGGCTGCTGTAGAAAATTACCACACATTCAGCGGCTTAAGGAAATATCCATGTATCATCTTACAGTTTTAGAGGTCAGAAATCCAAAGTCTCACAGGGCTAAAGTCAAAGTGCTAGCAGGGTTTGTTCCTCCCGGAGACTCTGAGGGGAGCGTGTGTTCCCTCGCCACCTCTAGACGCCATCTGCGTGCTGGGCCTGGGGCCCCTTCCTCCACCTTCAGAGCCAGCAGCATAGCAACTTCACATCTCTCTGACTTTGACCCTTCTGCCTCTGTCTTCCAAGGACCCTTGTGACCACAGCAAGCCCACCTAGATCATCTCCCCACCTCTAGATCCTTAATCACATCTACAAAGCGTAAGGAGACACAGTCACAAGTTCTGGTGATGATTATTCTGTCCACCACAGGCTATGTGAATACGATGTAAGATCAATAGGGCTTGGCAACTGATCGCACAATAATTATGTCTAAACATCTCACTTTAAAACAAAATTAAAAAACAAACCTGAGATTAATGTTCGCACTTGTGTCCCAGGCACAAGGGCTTTCTGGACATGAGCCCTGAGCGCCACTGGGCCCTGCAAGGGCAGGCAGGGCCCCATCAAGTAAGTGGCAGATCAGGACTGTCCACCACTAGCTGTCTCCAAATCCAGCCTCACGTTCATAAAGAATTCGTTCCCCTAGAGGGGTTCCTACGAAACAGCCCCATGTCTTCATGCATCTCAGAAGTCATTTTGTTTGCAATGATCTCATTTGTGTACACCTTTTCAGGGACACGGCCACTGTGCTAGTGAGGTGCCTCTTGTTTCGAGTTTGGGGCAACTCCTCGATTAGATAAGATGATGAAGACCCCCTTTAATTACTATCTTCTCCCTTGGAAGTCAAGTTGTGCTTTGCCTTCTGTGCGTGGAGAAAAAAGAAACATTTGACCTTGAACAAAGCTGAAGCTGTTCTGAATCATTTCTGAGCCAGTCTGGCTGGTGTGTCCTTCTCAAGCAAATCGACAAGACAAAAACCAAACAACCCCACTAACAAGTAGGCAAAAGACATGAACAGAAGCTTTTCAAAAGAAGATAGACAAATGGCTAATAAACATACGAAAAAATGCTCAACATCACTAATCATCAGGGAAATGCAAATTAAAACCACAATGAGATATCACCTTATCTCAGTTAGAATGGCTTTTATTAAAAAGTCCAAAACAATAGCTGCTGGCATGGATGCAGAGAGAAAGGAATGCTTATACACTGTTGGTGGGATGGCAAATTAGTACAACCTCCGTGGAAAACAGTATGGAGATTCCTCAAAGAACTAAATAAAAGTAGACCTACCATTTGATCCAGCAATCCCACTACTGGGTATATACCCAAAGGAAAAGAAGTCATTTTATCAAAAAACCACCTGCACTTGAATGTTTATGGCAGCACAATTGCAAAGATGTGAAATCAACCCAAGTGCCCCTCAATTCATGAGTGGATTAATAAAATGTGGTATATCTATACCATGGAGCACTACTCAGCCACATAAAAGGATGAATTAATGCCTTTTGCAAAAGTTTGGATGGAACTGGAGACCATTCTCCTAAGAGAAGTGTCTCAAGAATGGAAAAACAAACACCACATGTACTTACTATTAAATTGGAACTAACTGATGAGCACACATGCACACAGAGGGAAGTAAAATTCAGTGGAAATCAAGTAGAGGGGAGGGGGAAGGAGGGGATGGGAGAAAACCTACTTAATGGTACAATGAACACTATTTGGGGGATGGGCACACTTATCCATGACTCAAACATTACTTATAAAAGTGATCCATGTAACCAAAAACATCTGTACCCCCTTAACATTTTGAAATTAAAAAAAAAAAAAGTAAAACAAACAAAAAGAATGGCATTTGGCCACAGGCCCAAAGCAAACCTGTCCTTCTTGTCCTTCAACAGACCTGCATTATTAAATGCAGGGTAACCCTCCTTATGCCTAAGTGCTCCTTGGAGGATGGGTAGAAGATGCTGGAAGGAGATCTTTGTGCATATTGTAGGGGGGACTGATTCTTAGAAACATACAGGCTGGCTTGGATGTAAATGTCTTTTTTTAAATTTCAGAATATTATGGGGGTACAACACTTTGGTTATATATATTGCCTATGCACTGCCCAAGTCAGAGCTACAATCGTGGACATCCCCCAAACTGTGCACCCCACACGCATTCAGTATGAGTTTTCATATCCTCTCCACCCCCCTCCCACCTGCCCACCCTCTGATGAATATTAGTTCCATGTGTGACATAAGTATGGATCAGTTAGTACCAATTTGATGGTGAGTCCCAGTGGTGCTTGTTTTTTCATTCTGGTGACACTTCAAAGAATGACGCTGGGAAAATTGGATGGCCACATGCAGAAGACAAACTAGATCCACACCTCTCACAAAAATCAACTCACGATGGATAACAGATTTGAACCTAAGACGTGAAACCATAAGAATTCTCGAAGAAAACGTTGGAAAAGCTCTTATGGACATTGGCCTAGGCAAAGAATTTATGAAGACGACCCCCAAAGCAATCACAGCAGCAACAAAAATAAATAAATGGGACCTGATCAAATTAAAAAGCTTCTGCACAGCCAAGGAAACTATCACTAGAGTGAACAGACAACCTACAGAATGGGAGAAAATATTTGCATGCTACACATCTGATAAAGGGCTGATAACCAGAATCTATACAGAACTTAGGAAAATCAGCAAGAAAAAAATCAAACAATCCCATTAAAAAGTAGGGAAAGGACATGAACAGAAACTTTTCAAAAGAAGACAGAATAATGGCCAACAAGCATGTAAATCTCATTGTAAACCGATGCCCTCACAACCTTCTCCCGTCACACTGTTCAGGATCCAGGGTCCAACCAGCCACTCCACAGCCTGTACCTGCTGCCATTACTCCACAAGATGAGAGAGGCCAGGACACACCCTGCCTGCAATGACCAGGGCCCCTGGAGCCTTGCTGGCATGAGGGGAGAGGTGCACGTCAGTGGGGCCAGGACACTGGCCACTTCATTTTGTCCTTTACAAACAGCACCTACCAGGCTGGGGAGACAGCCTAGCACGGGGTGAGGCAGGCTCCAAGCCAGCAGGCCTGTGTCCCCTCCTACCATGTGCCTTGCTGTCTTTGAGCCTCAGTTTCCTCGTCTGCCACATGGGGATGACAGCCATGTGCACCCCACAGTGCTGTGGTAAGGATTCAAGAGTTAACCCTGTGTATAGCCATTAACTAGCTGTGTTTCCTTAGGCAAATCCTTGTCCTGAGCCTCAGTTTCCAGGATACAATAAAGGTAGGATGAACATCATGTGGATGAAGTGCCAAGAACAATGTCTGGGCAGCAGTAACCACTCAAACGATGTGAGCCGTTTCACAGGACACAGTGCTGGGCACTGAGGGGTTCAGCAGTGAACTTGAGCTTGGAGAGCCACAGTCTCGGGGAATAGGGAGGGCAGACCCTGGGCAGTTCGCTACAGCAGTGGGTGCCTCGATGGTGGAAGGGGACACACAGGGTGTTCTGAGCAGGACACATGGCCATCAGGGTGGTCAGAGAGGGCTTCCAGGAGGAGGCAGAGGTGTGAAGGATGAGCTGAGGGTTGCAGTGCAAAGGGCCCTCTAGATTGGAAGACCCCATGGGGAGGGATACAGCCAGGAGACCTGGCCCTGCCCATTCCTGAAAGGCAGGGTTTGTCTTGGGGACGTGCACTGAGAAGTCACACGGGATGATGTCTGTCAAATGTCCAGGCTGGCACCTGAGGGCTCCCAGTGAGTGTTGGCTGCTGTGTTGAGGGCATGACAGTGAGCTTGTGTGGTACATGGGGACAGCTTGATCCTAAAGGCCCCTGGAGCAGCAATGAGCAGAGCCAGGGTTCAGACTGCAGGACAATGAGCCTCGTTTAGGACAAGCTGTGTGGACGACACCTGAAGAAGATCCAGCTGGAGCAGGGGCTTCAGTAAGTCTGTGACAGGTGAATGGAAGGAAAGGCAGCTAGAATGACAGGTCTGCGGGAAGAGAGTTGGGAGTTCACTGGCATAAGGTTGAAACCTTGAAAATGCCATTTTGTAGGTCAAAACCAGTCTAATATTGTAGGCAATTCTGCAGGGCTGAACAGTGGTGTCTGAAGGCGTGGGGGGGTGTAACCTGGGAAGGAAGGGGGTGGACGGAGAAAGAGGCAGAGGGAAGGAGACGCCCAGGTCCTTCCCTGCCGGGGACAGATGAGGCCACGTTTGCGCAGGGCTGGCATCCATCAGCAGAGACTTGGGCTGTGCTCAGGCAGTTTCCAGGCAAGCTGGAAGCCTCCCGCTACAGTGACAGCCAATAAGGGCCACTGATTTTTTTTTTCCCTCCCCCAAAGCAAGGCTCCCTCCAGCCTCCTCTTCCCGACACCGTTGCAATTCTGTGTCCTCGGATTGATTCTCATCCCTCACAGCCATCGTTAGCTGCCGCCTCCTGCACCAGTGAGACTTAGGGAATGACAGCCCCATGTCTTAGCCAGCTCCATCGATAGAAAAGCTGTCTCTTCTCCAGCATGTCCGTGTGTTTATAACAGAGGGGGTTTGTGGCTCTGGGGCCCAGGCAAGAGAGGGACAGGAAAACAAGGTAAGATCACATTCCTGCTCCCAGCATGGACAGTGTCAATGCAGGGGCTAGGTCTGTCCCAGTTTTGCGGACAAGAACGGGGGTGTGGACAGCTGGAAGTGCCCTAGCTCAGCCATCAGAAGGGATTTCCAAAGGCTTTAACTCCATATTCAGAGTCAGAAAATGGGTTCCCTTCAGTTAGACCTTGAAGATACACAGCCTCCCCAAGACTCGGGTTTCTTATCTATGAAATGGGGAAAATAGCTAGTCTTTCCTACCATCCGTACATCATTCAACACATATTTATCGAGTCAACTAAGATTAGGAATAGATTTGGCTCTTTCAACCTGCTGAAATAAAAATATAGGAGGCACAGGCAAAATCATAAGAACTTTTACGAGTAGAGGCATCCAGTACAGCAAGGGAACTGGGTAGAGGCTTTTATAAAGACTTTATAAACTCCAAGAATATGACATACTTCCAAACCCTCCTATTCCCCCTCAACTCCGTACATCTGTCCGACCTGGGGGAACAGGGCTGGAAGGCAGTGGAAGGACCCTTCTCTGCTAGTCTTTTTGGAACAGGATCAGAGGGTGGTCTCTTGTCTTATTAGTGGTCCTAAAAAGCTACAGAGACTGGGGAGAGATGGGTACATGGCAGGGATGTTTACAGACACCCTGAAGAAATAAGTCAGCGAGCAAATGGGTGGGTGTTCCACTCTTAAGATATGTCATGGCCATCCTGTCATGAAGGAGAGAGTGCCATCCATCTCTGTGAGATTATTAATGTTTCCCCATAGCTGGGGCTACATCCTGCACCAGGCTCTGGGGAAACAAAGATAAAAGACTCAGTTTCCACCTTCAAGTGGCTCAGAGCAGAGGTGGGGGGGGGTGACAACAAAAGCCACCCAGGGGGAGGGCCCTGGTGGATGAATATGGCTGAGCAGAAGCCAAAGGGAAGGAAAGAGCATTCCAGCCAGGAGAGGGCCCAGGGGACCAAAGACAGGCTGTGGTGTCCAGAGCAGGGTATGCACAGATGCCAGGATAGCCCCTGAGATAGGAGATGGGGTGCACAAAGTGATGTAGACACAGAGGCCCACGAGTTCTAACTAAGCCACTACCTAGGGCCTAGCCCCCACCAGCCAGGGGTGAGCGATGACCCACCTCCTTGGTGGCAACAAATCACCATCTTTCAGACTCAAAGTGGTTCCCCATCACTGGACCTATTCCTTGAGCCAATTACGTTTAGCACCAAGGACATAACACAAGGAACAAAATCCAACTGCCATCGATCTTCACTGTCACTGGTGCTAACATAAGGACACCCACTCAGAATACAGGCCACTTCCTTAGGTTCTGCATTCAGGTGAGGGAAGACCCTATTACGTGCCCTCCCACTTCTCACTTGGAGAACACTCTCTGGGACAGGCTCTAGACCACAAACCAGGCTTTCAGAGCCACGGGTCTAAATGACCTTGAAGCTCCTTGGGTACCAGGGTCAGTGAGGCCACTTTCAGGGTGTGAGTGACAGAACTGAGCATCTTTACTGTGAGAAGTGACCATCACTAAGGCCTGGGGGACACCCTGCCTGGAGCTGGGATTACAACACACAGCAGTGTTTCCCAGACTCTGTTTTTATCTTCTGTGCTTTCCATGTTTCCCCCGTGTATCTGTGAATCTCCTATATAATAGTCAAGATTTTTCTTTAAGTACCTTTATTTTTTTAATAGGTTACCTTGGCCTATGCAAAAATATCCACAACCATGGTTTTAAGGCACATGGAAAAATTTAAAAACTTCTTCTTATGCATCATTTCTTGTTCATTTGCTACCCCACATCGTGGGGAAATCATCTTTTCTTGAAATGCAGGTTCTTGGCAACATGAATGAATCTCAAAGATATAATGCTACACCCCACCTCATTTCATTCATAGAATACTCTAGAAAAGGCAAAACTATAGGGGCAGAGAACAGATCAGGGGTTGACTACAGAGGGAGGTAAAGGAACTGTTCAGTATCTTGATGGTACTGGTTAGAAAACTCCATGCATTTGTCAAAATACATAAGACTATACAACAAAGAAGACAAATTTTACATTATACCTCAATTTGAAACTTAAATAAGGCAGTATCTTTAAATCTCTACTTTCTCAGCATGAAAGAGCCCCTCAGGAAGATCCTTATAGCCTGAGGCTCTCAGGAGACAGCAACCCTTGTCCCCTGCCCTGGGGACAGAAAGTCTTGGCCTGCTCTATCGTTCACCAGCATGGGGTGGGATCTGTATCTCAATAAAGTGGTGCAAGCAAAAATAACAACCGCTGGGGGAACCACAGGATCTGCACTGCAGGTTTCTGTGACAGAGCAAAGCTCATGTTCAATGCCAGGACACAGTGGAGCCCATGGGGGTGCTGCCTAGTGCATGGCCTCCCCCTTCACCTGCTTTGGCCACCTTTGTAACCACCTCCAGCACGGCTCTCTCATTCTCTGAGAAAACCATTCCCAGGACATAGCTGAGTCCCAGCCTCCAGGTCTGGTACTGCCAGAGCTATTTCTGGGTCACATTCAGGGAGGGCCTTAGAAACCCAGTTCAAAGCAATGAGCAGGAAACACAGGAACGAAATGGTGCAGAGGTTTCCTTGCCCCTGTCCACAAGATGCTGCTCTTCCTGGGCTGTGGGGACTCCCTGTCACCAAGCTGGGATGCTCCCTGGGGCTGTCACTTCCCTAGGGCTGACACCCTGCACCTGGCTTTCAGCACAACTAGAAGACAGTTGGAGAAACAACCTGCTGGGAAGTAATGGTCACCCAGGATACAACCCAAGCGTCCTCATGGTACTTCCCTCTCCCTCTTCCTGCTGGGAGAGGGGCTCCCTTCTCCAGTCAGGTCCCGCTGGGCATGGGCATCCCTGACATGGGCCTGGCATTCATTTCAGAAACTCATTCCACCTCTCCCTGCTGCTGGCAACCATCAGGCACCAAGGGCATCCGTGTCTGTGCCAGCCCACCCACCAAGAGCCCCAGGGGTGATTGTTCTTTTTAATAAGCCTCTGGGGTGCACCACATGGTGCCCTGACACCAGCACGTGGGTGAAATTGATCTGGTGGTCTCAACTGCTCATTTGTGAAAAAGGCCACTGGGAGAGATTTGCTTTACACTTCTCTTATGAACTGGGGTTGGAGAGCCGGTCAATATTCCATTTGCTGGGAGCTGCCTTCTGTCACTTAGAGGGTAGCCCCTTGCATGGGGCAGGCCTGCAGCCAGCTAGATCCCTGGAATACAGGGCCGAGCTGTGTGTGCTGCAGGGTATGTGGCTGCTGGCCTCCAAGACCCAGCACCTGATGAATCTGTGTATGCATGTGGGAGTTGGAAAAACTCAGTTCTGCCTCCAGGACATGAAAACCATGGAGAAGTGCTGCCTGTCCTGCATCTTGGGGCCTTCAGATCTATGGGGTGCAAGGGAGGGGCCCTGCCTTCTGCATTGGGTGGGTGGTCATGAGGGACAATGTCAGCCAAAGTGCACCAGGCTAAACCGCCTTTGAATTCATGCCTGGGCCCCAGTAATGCATGATGGTGGCCCTGTGGGGATCCAAATCTACCCATGTGCTCCCTGCCACTCTGCTAACATCTAACATTTCTGTTTCCTGCTGCTTGGTTTGAACGGGTTCCACCATCCACATGTGATCCAGAGAGGGCTCCCTGAAGGCAGGACTGGGTCTGGTTCTTTGGATCCCCACAGCTGCTGACACCAAAAGGCACTTGATTTAATGATTTTGGATGGATTAAAGAAGACCACTGCTTGTCAAGTCTTGGGCTAAAAAACATTACACAAACTCTCATATCATCTTTATGCCAGCTGTATGAAAGGGTACTGTAAATTACTATCCCAATTTTACAGGTGTGGAAATTAAAGCAGGGAGGGTAAGTCCTGCAGCCAGTAAGAAGCAGAGGCTGGTCTCGAACACACAGTCTGAGCCCATAACTAGATGACACAAACAGACCTCAACCTAGCCCTTAAGACCTTACAGTTACGTGAGGGCCGCAAGCGAGTGTACAACAGGCAGCTGCAGCTCACTACTTTGTGAGAGGTAGAGATGGTGGAGGACAGACCCCTGGGAGTCATATTGAGCAAATAAATCACATAAATACCCAACTGGTAGGGACTGCAATGGGCGTGCCCAGAAAAGCAGGAGCTGAGTGTGACTACCAGGAAGGAAACCAAAGGACAAGGCCTAGGAGTGGCTTCAGGACAGATGCTCTGGCTTTTGGGAACTGAACAACTCCAAATACAGAGGACACATCCTGTCACTAGATGAAGGTAAACCCCAGTGTGGGAAACCCAGTATTTTTTCATGCTCCTTTGAGTGTGTTTCCAATAACGCTCTGACACTGTTGTTAGGTTCCTAATGTTTTTAAGCTTTAGGTGTTTCTACTGCAAGCTCTGGCCATGTAGTTGCTATTCTACAAGCACAAGTTAAATGGTGGTAAAAAGGGAAGCAGTAGGAAGGGGGAGAATTCTCTCTTAAAAAAAAAAAAAATGTCATTTAAAGAAAGATACAGGCCGGGGTGGTAGCTCACACCTGTAATCCCAATACTTTGGGAGGCTGAGGCAGGAGGATCACTTGAGCCCAGCCTGGGCAACACAGTGAGACCCTATCTCTGGGGAAAAAAAAAAATTAGCTGGGTGTGGTGGCATGTGCCTGTAGTCCTAGCTACTAGGGAGGCTGAGGCTGCATGAACGATGATGATGACACTGCATTCCAGCCTGGGTGACAGAGTGAGACCCTGTCTCAAAAAAAAAAAAGAAAAAGACCACAGGCTCGTTGTTTTTTTTAAAAAAAGCGTATAATACCACCCTTCATAGATAGCCACGTTAGGACAGTAGTATGTGTTTTTCTAGTCATTTTTCTGTGTGTGTGTGTGTGTGTGTGGTAGTAAATCTTCCGAAATGAAAGTGGTTACTTCCTAGATAAGATTGTTTTGAAATTTGCTTGATTTCTGTGAAGTAAAGCATTCTGTCCATGGAATGCCACAGACATGGGTAGTAACAGCCTGGAAAACAGTAATGACAATGATTTAGAAGTGCAACAGGTCATGCTTACCACGGAGCACCGTGTGGCAGGTACAGGGCTAAGCACCACTATTTCCTTGATGTCTTGCTCCCAGCACGACGAGAGGGAAGAACTGTGTTTTATGAGCAGAAGCTCAAGAAGTTACTGCCCTCCCACCCCCATGGGTAGAGAAGCAGAGTGTGGCTTACAGAAATGCGGGATGTGCCCAACGTCACACAGCTATGAGACCAGGGACCCAAGCCCGGGTCAGCCTGAGCTAAGTGGCAGATGACAGGGCAGTATGTGCAGAAACAAGAAGGCCTAGAGGTTTCGGGGAAGTCCTGCAGTTGTGACCTGTGAATTTCCTTGCCTTAAAAGAGCCTTTTCATGCTTTCTCCCACATATGTGTATCCTCCTGTATAAATTTCTTTAATGACCTTTATCATCAGGTCAGCCTTGTCCTGAGCAAAGTCTCCTAATCTATTATTGTCACCTGAAAATGGGGCTATTGCTCTCACCCACCTATGAGATGAAACAAGACCTTGCATGTGGAGCAGTCGGCCCGTGGGGTATATTCTCCGTGAATGGGGACACCGAGGGCTGCAGGGGCCAGGTTGTGGACGGCCATGTGGGCCCTCTCAGATCGTGGGCGATCACCTATCCTTGGGGAGCCCCGTTAGGCATATAAACCACGTTGGATGTGCAACTTCTACAGATCACCCAACAGGACTGGGAGTGTTAGGGACAAAGTTGAGCCCCAGAGACAGGGAGGCTTGGTTTGAGGTTGGTGTGGCTCCCCAGGAGCCAGACACTAAGGCCAGAACCCAGATGGGGATGAATTCAAATCCAAGGGTGTTGAAGCAAGTACACCCCCTAGCACAATGGCCAGTAGAATGGGGAAGTGAGACCAGGTTTCTTTTGTGCATGGAGACTGGATTGTGTGAGCAGCTGGTGCAGAGTGACACGTGGATGCATCCACTGAAAGGTGAAGGTGAGGCACTGTGGGATGTGTGTGTCTCTGGGGTCAGTTGTGCTTATTCAAAAGTAAAGATGCATTTGGCCTGATGTTCCAAGAAGAATAGCATAAATTCATAAAAACTTGTACTGCCTACAGATGTATTTGAAGACATCAGCTTTTGTTATTTCAAGGCTAAAAGATCACTCTGGGTGAAATTCTGATCATTACTAATAGTTGTGATGCTGATGGGGTTGCACTGGGTGCCCAGCTGGGAGCCTCTGCAGTGATAGTTCCTGGTCACCCCAAGTGGCTGACTCAGGCTGACATTTAAGGAGGCCTCATGTAGCAGCTACTACGCTGGGCGCTTCACCTGGAAGGTGAAGGGGGCAGATGATTCTTCTGCTCACTCCCCTGAACACCCACCTCACGACCCCACTCCCTGAATCCTGCTGTCCGTTCTCAATACCCCCTTCCATAGGATTGTCACAGCACATCATGTCCCTGACCTTGTGGTAATTGTGGTTAACCCCTCCCAGTACCCCCCAACACACACACACTACCTGGCCCAATCGACCCTAGCTATACCTGAGCAGAAGACGACCCAGGAGAACAGACAAGGGCAGGCTGTGTTTTCAGTTCACATTAGCCCTAAGGACTGCAACAATCCTACAATTCTATTCACGGCCCCTCCTCCACTTACTGAAGTGACACAGGCATGTGCCATGGACTGCGTATACAACTGTGGTCCCATAAGATTATAAAAGAGCTGAAACGTTCCCATCACCTGGTGATGTCTTAGCTGATGTAATGCTAGCACGATGCATTGTGTGTTCGTGGTGATGCTGGTGTGAACAAACGTACTGCACTGCCAGTAGTTTAAAACCGCAGTCTCCAACCCCTGGGCCATGGACCAGTACTGGTCTGTGACCTGTTAGGAACCAGGCTGCACTGCAGGAGGTGAGCAGTGCGTGAGCGAAGCTTCATCTGTATTTACAGCGGCTCCCCATCGCTTGCATCCTGTCAGATCAGCAGTGGCATTAGATTCTCATAGGAGCATGAACCCTACTGTAAACTGCACATACGAGGGATCTAGGTTGCGCACTCCTTATGAGAATCTAATGCCTGATGATCTGAGGTGGAGCTGAGGCAGTGATGCCAGCCCTGGGGAGCAGCTGCAAGCACAGATTATCATTAGCAGAGAGGTGTGACTGCACAATAAATGTAATGCACCTGAATCATCCCAACCCGCCCAACCCCCCCCGTGGAAAAATTGTCTTCCATGAAATCAGTCCCAAAAAGGTTGGGAACTGCTGGTTTAAAAGGTTTAAAAAAAAATTAAAAGAAAAGCTTATAGAATAAGGATATAAAGAAAGTATTTTTATACTGCTGTACAACATGTTTTAAGCTAAGTGTCATTACAAGAGTCAAAAAGTTTAACATGTTTATAAAGTTCAAAAGTTACAGTAAGCTAAGGTTAATTTATTCAAGTTTTTTTAATAAATTTAGTGTAGCCTAAGTGCATGATGTTTATGAAGCTACAGTAGTGTACAGGAAGGTCCTAGGCCTTCACGTTCACTCACTCACCCAGAGCAACGTCCAGTCCTGCAAACTCCATCCATGGTAATGACAGGTATACCGTTTTTATCTTTTATACCATATTTTTACTGTCGCTTTTCTATGGTTAGATACACAAATACTGACCACTGTGTTACAATAGCCTATGGTATTCAGTACAGTCCCATGCTGTGCAGGTGTGTAGTCTAGGAGGCTTGTGTAAGTGTAACTCTAGGATGTGTTCACACAACAATGAAATCGCCTAACGGCACACTTCTCAGAACACGTCCCCATCGTGCTAAATGCCATACAATCGAACTGAAAGTCTGAGGCAGACAGATCCCAAAACTAGACCAGTTTCTTCTGAAAACAGAAGATTCCAGTCTACCTGAGTCAGCATCACAAAAAGTCCCCAAAGTTCCCTGATGTTAGGTTTACACGGCTTCTTAAAAAAAAAAAACCACACACAGCTGATCACATCACACTCTCCTGGTTAAATCCTTCCACTGTGTTGAGGAAGGAAAGGCTCTTTGACAGGTCATTCTCCAGCAAGATCCCTGAGACACAATGCTTTGCCATTAGAGGGACCAAGGTATTTCACCTCAGCACTTGAGTGGGAACAGCCGACAAAGGCCTTGCCCTTGCTGCCTTACATGTGTTTATTCGTAAAACCCTCACAGAAGCCAAGTGCAAGGTCCTGATATTACCCTCCTCTTTCAGATGAGGAAACTGAGGCACAGAGAGGTTAACTGGCCCAGTCTTAAGAGCACCAAGGGGACAGCACTGGGGTTTGGTGGCTGGCAGTCTGAACCCAAGGCCCTCCCCCTTAACCTCTGCACTATCCTGCCTCATCCTGGTATTGTTTCCCTAGATAAAGTTTTATTGGAACGTGGCTGTGCCCATTCACGCCTGTATTATCTACGGTGTTTCTCTCTCACTGCAATGGCAGGCGTGAGTAGTTGCAACAGAGATTGAGTGGCATAAAAAGCCAAACATATTTATTATCTGAGCCCTGACTCACCTCCTTTTCTAGAGAAAGATACCAGTAGGGGCTGCTGTGTCTGAGAACTGACTGCGTTGGCCACAGCCTGACAGAAGGAGCCGAGTCCTCACAGTGGCTCTGTGTGGTTGGGTGTAACGATCTCCACATTGCAGATGAGAAGACCGAGGCTCAGAAACATCACCTACCTTGTCCTATGTTGCCAGATGCCAAGTGGCAGGACCGGGATGGGGAGGCAGAAGTGTGAATCCAGAGCCCACGTGCTATTCCATGGCATGTCGGGGAAGCAGGACCTCTGCTTATGTGTAAGAGGCAGCCAGAAAGGGATTATTTGAGTGAGCTCCTCCCTTACATAAACCAGCTCACTCAGCTCTCGTAAACCACCTACAAGGGAGGTGGCACTTTTGTCCTATCATACAGAGGTGGAAACCAAAGCTCACAGAGAGAAAACAACTGGGCCCAAGTCTCACAATGGGTGGCTGAGTTGATGTTCACACTCAGGTCCGACTCCACAGCCAGAATCTGTTCTAGCCTTTCGAAAGCAGGGGTTCCCAATCCTGGATGGACTTTAGAATCACCTGGGGAACTTTTAAAAACATACTTTTTCTCAGACCCAAGCTCCAAAGATTAATGTTATATTAACTTGGCAGGGTGTGGCCGCTGTAGTTTTTAAAAGCATGCCAGGTGATCCAGTGTGCAAGCCACGGCTGGGAGCCACAACTTGAAAGCAGTCATACCATTCAGTATCAAATTTGATCAAATTTAAAGACCAGCCAAAAAAGAGTAATTCCATTTATCTCTGAGCCTAAAGGTGGCTTTTTGGTGGGTAGGGAAATTGGTTAAACATTTAACAGTGCTTGAACTTTCTGGAGAAACAATTTTTGTTTTTAAATTTCAGAATATTTTGGGGTGGAGAAACAATTTTAAACTGTTCTCGGGAGACGGCAGATCTGAGCACAATCTGTTTGTGAAGGTTTGCTGTGGGGAGACCACGTGGATGGTACTCTGTGTTTTTCACTATTTTGCTGGCAGCTGTGGGCCATTTTTTCCAGACCAGGCCTCATCCCAGGAAAGAGGCTCACTGGATGGCACCTCACTTAGGAGCAAGATTCTTTGGCTGGAGATGAAGAAATACTTGGATCAAAAGTACCTTTCCACTGGGCTCTAAGCCTTCTACCTTTATGGTTCAACTGAAAACTTATTTCCACTTAAATATAACTGACCATTCTGAGCTTCTCTTACAGGTTTCCTCCCAGGAAGAGTCTATTATGAAAATACCACTCAAATAGAAAAAGGTCCCATGTAAAAAAAAAAAAAGTAGATCCATCTTCCTTTAAAAGGTAGAGAACATAAAGCATAGTATGTTCCTTCCTCCATCTCACCTCAGCTCTTCAGCCTCAATGTACATTTTGAACTGTATTATGTCATCATTTTTTTGAATAGGTAACGTAAAGTGGTACAAAATAAAAAAGCACGCAGAGGAAAATGCATAAAAAGTGAGTCTCCCTACCCGGGTCCTCCAGGAGCCACAGTTATCATTTTTTAATATGTCTTTCTAGAGCTCTCCATTGCATAGGGAAGTGGAAGCATGTATGTGCATGCACAGGTGTGAGTATATTTATAATGCTTATGTATTTCTTGTAGCTATTTCTAAAAATAGAAACTTATATGCCTTTTTCCTCTTAATGATATATCATGGAGACTTTTCCACATCAGCACACATGGATCAGCCCCAGTGTTCTAGTCCAAGGGTTGGCAAACTTTTCCTGTAAAAGGTCAGATTGCAAACACTTTACGCTTCAGAGGCCGTTTGGTCTCTGTTGCAACTAATCAACTTTGCCTTTGTAGCAGGAAAGTAGCTATAGACAATGTAAATGAATAGGAGTGGTTGCATTCCGCTAAAACTTTATTTACAAAAACAGGCGTAGTTTGCTGACCTCTGTTCTAGACTAAACCCTTTTTGGCTGCCGCCTCACAGTTGTACAGCCACATAGTACCACGGAGGCAGGGACTGCAAATGGAAATCATCCACCTGCTTATCACCCAATATTTTAAACTAAAACTTTGCTTGGTATATCGTCTCCATGATAGGGTGGGGAACCGGTGGTGTGCTCCCTTCCTACTGCTGCTGTAACAAATTACGACAAACTCAGTGCCTTGAGACAGCACACATGTTTTCTCACAACTCTGGAGGTCAGAACTCCAACATGGGTCTCACTGTGTCAAAACCATGGTTTCCACAGGGCTGCATTCCTCTGAGGCTCTCGGGGAGAACAAGTCCTCTTGCCTTTTCCAAATTCCGACAGCCACCTGCATTCCTTGGCTCAGGGCAGCTCCAGTACTCCTTGAGCCACCTTCTTCCCCCCCAATTCCACTTTTAAGGCTTCTGCCTACACTGGGCCCACTCAGATAATCCAGGATGATCTTTTTGTTTTCAGGTCAGCTGATTGGCAAGCCTCATTCCCTTCTGCCACGTAACACAGCACAGTCACAGGTGCTGGGGATTCAGCCATGGGTAGGTGGACATTGCTCTGCCTCCACAAGTGGGTAATTCAGTTTCATAGCCACGATTCATTCACCTCCTCTGTGCTAAACCAGTGGTCCCCAACGTTTTTTGGCACCAGGGACAGGTTTCATGGAAGACAATTTTTCCACGGACGAGGAGTAGCAGGGTGGGGTGGTGTAGAGCTCAGACAGTGATGCGCAGCCCATTTCTTAACAGGCCACAGACTGTTACCGGGCCATGGCCTGGCGATCACAGAACTACATTCTACCACAGTCCCACATTTAGTCCAATGGTTTTATGAGGAAAATATTATTAGTCCCATTTTACAGATGAGTAAATGAAGGCTTTGAGAAACAACTCGTTCAGGTCCCAGACTGCACGTCTGGTGGAGCTGGGAGTGGAATGAAGGCGGGTTGATCGCTGCACTACCTGCTTCACCCGTGTGGTCTCCGAGGCTGCCCACCACCTCAGCCCCCAACACCCTGGTGCTGAGTCTCCAGTGAGCCGCTTGGGGTGGTCACATTTCACACCTGTTTTCACAACCCTTTGCTGGGACAGCTGAGTGCCCCCACCAGGAAAGGACACTGGAAGCTGGCACCTGGTTCTGCGGGACTCCACCCCTGTGTCTCTTCCCTTTGCCGAGCCTGCGCCGTGTCCCTTCACTGCACTAAATCATGGCCGTGAGCACGACTGTGCGCTGAGTCCTGTGAGGCCGCCTACAGATCACTGCCCTGCGGTGCGCGTGGGGACCACGACACCTCATTCTCCCGGCCTTCACTGCAGTCATCGCTAATTATCTTCTCCCTTCACTTGCCCACTGTCCCCAGCGCTGGCCTGCGAGTTCCCTGAGCGTGGGCCCTGGGTATGTTGGGCTTGGTGCCCTGTCTCCAGCACAATGAAGGAACTCACGGGCCAGAACAGCACTACTGGGGGTCCAACCTTTGGTTCCACATAGGAGAAAATGGAGGCCCGCAGTGCCAAGGTCACCAGCTAGGCTGGGTCCTTGATTCCATGGTCCCCAAACCCCAGCCCAAGTCCCATGGGGGCCCTGCACACCCCACCTCCCGCCACCTGGGAGAGGGAGCCCACTCTCCCCTAGAGGGTATTAAGAACAGGCAAACCGAAGGTGAGAACATGCTCCTCTGAGGGAGAAGGGGCCTTGGCAGGCAGAATCTAAGGATCACACCCTCCTTGGGGACTTGGTTTGAGGTAGATGAAATCCTGCCTGGGACCCTGCCCTCTCCTCCATGGGGCAAGCTGCTCAGACCTTTCAGAACTGAAGCCTGCCCAGGTGTACTCACTTCACATGCAGCTGCAGCAGTGCAAGCACCATACCGATGAGGGAGGGCATGTCAGGCCCGGCTCCCATGGGGACAGGAGCACAGGAGTGAGCCCAGCTGCACTGGTTGCAGGCAGCATGCAAACACTTCAAGCAGCCTGGTGTGGGGAAGCTGCTGGCAGCACCCTGCTGGGCCTGAGGCAGTCAGGGAGGAGGATGCTGGGGAAAGAAGGCCTTGGCTGCAAGGCCCTATGTGACCAGGCAGCCACCACGCCTCTGTCCCTGCTCCTCTGGCTTCCTTGCTGGTTCTCGAGCAGGCCAAGTACTCTCCACCTCAGGGCCTTTGCACTGCTGTTTCCTCTGCCCGACTCATTCCCTTAGGTCTCCACACCATGTGGAACTATCCGTGTGGCCTTCCACAACCATAAGTAACACAGCCCCACCAGGCCTCTCCTCCACACCATATAATGTCCTTTCCTGTTCTCACCACAGGAATCATCATGTGACATGCACATGTCTACCTGTCTATTCAATGTCTATCCCCCCACCAGAATGTCCACCAGGGCACACACTTTGTTATATTTGCTGTTGAACTATCACTATCTGTGATGGTGCCCAGCACACAGTAGGTGCAAAGTACTTGTTGGGGGGAACAGATGGTTAGATGGAGGGACTGAGGAATTTCCTCTGCATCACCCCACTCATGTCCTCTATGACTATAGTCTGCGTGCCCAGCCTGGCCTGGAACTCAGACCCTGGGGAGGACCAGACTAGCCTGATCTTACCTGTTACTGTTTAATCCCTTTATTTTCACATATTTTGAAAGCAATTCTAATCATTTATATTTAAAAATTTCCTTTAATAAATGTACTTGCACAGAAGGTAGCTGCTTAAAATGTCTCTGTAATTTTCTCATCATGTTTTCTTACTTTTCTAGTCAAAACAGCTTTAATCACAGCAGTTCTATGTGCATTAAGAAATAAAGATTTTTTTTCCCCCTTGTTCTTGATAATTGTTTATAATTATCAATCGATCAAGCTGGTATTTATATCCTACTTGTATTATCCTTCCTGGGTTGAACAAAGGATGGAAAAGGGAAATCAGTCTTTATAGTGCTGGGCACCCATCATGCACCTGATTCCTTTATATCCAGTGTCAGTCCCCCACCACCACACTGTGAGGTGTGGGTTACCAGCTCCATTTTGCGAAGAAATGAGGTACAGAAAGGAGAATAAATTGTCCAGAGTCACACAGCTAAGTGACAGATTGGGGATGCAAACCCAGGACTGCCCTACTCTTCCAGTTGTGTGCAATGAAGTATGTCTTAGGCAACCAGATATTCAAACTACAGTCCCCAGTGAAGCATGCATCCTGCCCTTAGCTGTTGGAGTAATAAATAAATGTCCCCTAATCCCTGAGCTGCTTAGGGCATCCCCAAGGCTCTGTCTCTTCTCTCAGGATCGACTCTCACCCGGAGGTAGCCACTCCCCCTCGGCATATGGAGAGTCAGGCCTGGGAGACATTTCTCCCTTCCCCAGCGCAGCCTGCCAAAGAGGGCATCCAGTGTCTAAAGAGGGACCAAAGGGCCCCCATGTGCTTAAGGGAGAGAGCTGCTTGTCCAAGTCTGCCCCTCAGCCTCAGGTGAAAACCTGAAGGCCTCACGCTGACCTCCGAGACCCCTGCCAGCTAACCCTCATGGCCCTGCCACTCCCCTTTGCTTGGAGGCTACAGGCTGGGCAGGGGCCACAGTCTGGGCCCAGATAATCGGAGAAAACAGCCTGACCTTTGCTTCTGTATGTCTGGATTCCAGAGGGTATGGGTTCCTCAGACTATTTCAAACTTCTCCACAAGTCCCCTGTTGGCTGCTCTGACAGGACACACAGGCTCTAGCAGGGCTCAGTCCCGCCAAGGCTGCAGCATTAGAATCACCGGGACTGTATCAGCCCATGAGCCCTGGAAGGAACAGTCCTAGAGGATAGAGTCACGCACGAGCTGGCTAGGAACGTGAATGTGCACCCGGCGTGTGGCAGTGAGTTGTCACCAACTGTGTGCACTGGGAGTATCATTTCTACTTCCATTGGTGCAGGTCTTTCAAGTTTAAATGGGCACACGTGGCAAACCAATTAACAATGTTCTGTGGCACAATTTGAGAGCAGGGACCCTCCCCTTGTCATTACCCACCCTCCTCCTCTCTTCTGCTAATCCTTTTTCTTTCTCCCAGGGTTAGCAGAGTCTGCACGTAGCAGCTCTGCCAGGGGAGTGGGAAGAGCACACCTGTGCTGTGGACGCTTACGGAGCTGGCTACTACAGCCCGGGTCTGCCGCTTCCTAGCTGTGTGAACTTGGGCAAGTGACTTAACCTCTCTGGGCCTCAGATTCCTCATCTGTAAATGATGTGAACAAGGGATGGTGCTGATAATATTCTTGCTGAATGACTTGGCACGAAGAAGCAGCGGTTAAGAGCTTGGGTTTTGGAATCCTGACTCTGCAATTCCCCGGCTGTGCAACCCAGAGCAAGTAACTTCACCTCTCTGGGCCCAATTTTCCTGCTCCTATTGAAAGAAAGGTGAGGGAAGATACTTAGAGCAACAGCTCTCTCAAGGGCTGCCATTAGATGAAAATGAAATCCGACACGAACCCACTGACCCCAGGGCCTGACACAGAGTCAGTAAATGACAACTGATTGGTAAACAAATGCCTGCGGAACAAATGACTCCCTTAATGGAATATCCTGGGAGAACACTCCTAAGCCACACAATTCCCTATGTAACAATTCTATCAAAACCCCAATAAGAAAATCAGCCTCTTCAGAACAAGACAAGGTATGGAAAGAAAGTTTCAAGTCCCCACAAATGACAGATCCTTAATGAGTTACCAGACAAGTCCCACGACCCCTTTTCCCACTTGCCAGCATCACCTCCCCTTCCCAACTGTCTGACATCTGCGGCCTCATGACTCCAGGGTCTGCCTTCCTTGACCCTGCCTAAGTGTCAGGAGGCACCGTGGCCCTCGGGCCTGGGGGCAGTTCTCTGAGCGCCAGTGACAATGAGCTGCCATCTGGGTGTGGTGAGGAACCGGCTGTTGTGGTTCTTGGCTCCCCGCTGATGTGCACGTTTTCGCTTACCCTTCCCCTCCACTGTGCTTTTAGGAATGACACAGCCTTATTTGAAAATTCTAGGATGCTGGACTTATTTTCCACAACAGCCTTCAGTAACCAAACCTGTTGAAAGACCTTTGCTCCTGCTGACAGGAGCCAGAGTGATTCCTGCGGCTCTGGAATGTGGCAAGTCTGAGCAGGGTCTAGAGTCCAGAAGAGTCTGCCTTCAACTCACAGTGTGACCTAGGCTGAGCCCCTACCCCCCACTGGATCTGTTCCTCATCCATAGCAAGACGGCACTGGATTCTGCCCTTGGCAATCCAGGATGAAGGAACATGCAAGTTCTTGTAGCCTGGTAAGAGGACCTTTCCTCATTGACTTTTCTCTTCCAAATATAAAGATTCTGGCCCTTGAGTCTCCACCCTCACGGGCTGGGAGAAAACTCTAGAGCACCAGAGACACCTTAGAAAATCTTCTGGATGACCCTGATCAAACCTATTGCAACCCCAAACTTCACTAATTCGTCATGATTAATATTTTCCGATACGACTGCCTTGTCGAGCACAGGCTGAAAGCATGTCTGAAGACAGATGGTACCTGCTGGGGAGTGCTAAAGCACACTGCCCACTCCGCTAGGGAGGATGAACTGGGACGCTCAAGGATGCTCCAGAGAAGCGTGATCTCGTGGCTCAGTGGGCGTGGAAGGCTGGGCCAAAGGTGTCACAAGCTTCTTACACAATAACTTGCCATAGCAGTTGGCAGTGGCTCTGCCGACAGCTGTACACCAGACCCCACAAAATAAGCATATGTTTGTCCACCCACCATCTCTTCTTTCAGGGAACTTGTCCCCCCCTCTTCTGTAACAATCATGTTCAGTGCATGAGTTTAGGTGGGCTGAATGCCCTGCCCCTTTGCCCCAGATTTAGCTAATTAAGGTACTCCATTCTGGGCCACAGTCATTGACTTGAATGGGGCTCATGAACCAAAGTTGGGCCAATCAGAATCTCCCTAGAATTTCAGCTGGAGCTATCAGGAAAGACGTGATGAATAAGATTCTTCCCTAGGACTTTTGCTGGAGCTAGTGAGAAGGATGTTTGTTCTTCAGGGCCTGAATCTATGGGGTCCATCAAGGCCCATATCTGCCAGGAGCCATCTTTCCACTAGATAGAACACGCTTGAGAATGAACCAACAGAATCCTCTTGACATCATTTGAACCTCTGGATCCAGCCATTCCTGAAGCTAGCATCATCCCTGGACTTTATAGTTATATAAGTTGTAAGTACTCCTTTTCTGCTTAAGCTAATTTGAAGTGGGGTTTTGTAATTTTGCTAACCAAAGAGTCCTTACTGACACCTACCGGGTTTCTGAGACCTTTAGAGACTCAGACATTTAGCATTTTCAGCACCTTTTACTAAATGCTTTTACTTCATTTTACCATTTAGTTAACAATTTTTTTATAGGCAGTAATGGTGTAGTGTTTATATGCATGAGCTTTAGAGCAAAAGAGACCTGGGACCAACACCAGCCTGGCCCCAAAGGCTGTAATCCCAACACTCTGCTTTCAAATAGCAGAAATTGAGGAGTTAGACCCAAGTTCAAACACCAGCTCTAAAACTTATCAGCTGTGTGATCTTGGGCAAATTCCTCAGTTTCTCTAGGCTTCAATTTCTTCATCTATACAATGGAAATAGCAATAGGTCCCACCTCTCTTAGAGTTTCAAATCACATGAGACCCTGCATGTGAAACGCTTAGCTCAGGGCCTGACACAGAGCAGGAGACCAGGTGAAGTGGGCTGAATCTGAAACAGTGGCTCAATTTAGGGATTGGTCTGGGAAGAGACAATATTGTACGATTGGGCTAACTGGTGATTAGGGAGTGGTATCACAAACATGAGCCCTTCTGGATTTATCAGACAAGCTAAGTCTGCCTGGATGATCAAACATCCTGTCTGGGCCCTAATGTCTATTGCAGGCAATCGGTGGAAAATAGCTTTTGGTTCTTTACAATCAATGTCCACTACGCACCTGCTATTTTCCAGGTTTTGTGCTATACAGTCAGGATAAAAGGGAAAGAGGCAAGACTCTTGCCCTCTGGACATTTCCAGCCATGGGAATGAGAAACACATGTTAACAAGTCAGCATGAGGCACTGGCTGCTGTGGCAGAGAGAATGATGTGGTCATAGGACTCAAAAGAAGGACCCACATTCCTGCCTGGGTGGTGATAATAGGTGGCCAGCATAGCTTCATGCAAGAGCTGGCTAAAAGAAGATGCTACAAAAGTCAGAGATGTGGCTAAGAGTGTGGCTTTCAGGGGAGAGGCCAGGCCGTGGAGAGTGGTCTGGCAGTCCCTGACAGGAGTGGGTGGTTAAAAATCACATGCTGGAGTGGTTATGACCTGAGACTCTGGCTCACACAGACCTGGATCTCAGATCCTGGCTCCATCACATACCACATGTGGGCCCTTTGACAAGTTTATCAGCCTCTCTGAGCCTCAGTTTCTTCATCTGTAAAACAGGCCTAAACATGGTAACTACCCTCACAGGGAGCGCTACGGAAATCAAATAAGGAAATTCTGGCATACGGAAGTGCTCAGCAAATGCTGACCATCACAGCTGTTAGTAATAATATTCCCCTGTTACCCAGCACTCACTTCCTGACATAATACAGGTTTACATAGCATGGCCCTTCCTCATGCGCACAACTATTCCATAATACTTTGGAGTAGAAAATGCTGAGGAAGGAGTTCTGGGTCTGGGTGTGATGGAGTGAGGTCCTCCCCCTGGGTCTCCCACCCAATGCAGCTAGAAAACCTGGAGAGAATGCACGAGGCAGCTATTTGAGGACTCAGAAAAGTAAATAAAATAGCAGGTGGATTGGGCAGAAAACCAGAATCTGATGTCCTAGCAAACCTGTGGTGAGTTTACCACATTTTGCTCTCTAGCACCCTCCAGCCTGGACTCAAGGCAGCCTGACCCCAAGAGTAGGCAGCGGGTGGACACAGAGGACTCTCGGAGAAGCCCTCCAGCTCCAGCTCAAGGAGTGGCAAAGGGGACTCCTCGTGCTCAGAAAGAGTGGGGGTACCTGTTTTTCTTTCCTTTCCCGTTTTTTGCCCTTGCCCTTCTCTCTTGCCTCAGCCTGCAGCAGTCCTCAAGCACCTAAAACTAGGAGGGAGGGTGTGGTATGGTGAATAATGGCTCCCCAAAGACATCCACCTCCTAATCCCTGGAGCCCATGACTATGCTACCTTCTATGACAAAGGGACTTTGCAGCTGTGATTACATGTGGGGAGATTATCCCAATGTAATCACAGGGTCCAAGTCAGAGAAGTTGATGGAAGGAAAGGTTGGGAAGCAAGGAAGGGGCCACATGAGGGAAGCTTCTAGAAGGCAAGGAAACAGACTTTGTCCTAGAGCCTCTAGGAGCAGCCAGCCTTGCCGACACCTTGATATTAGTCCAGTGAGGCTGATTTTGGACATCTGGCCTGTAGAACTGCAGGAGAATAAATTTATGTGTTTTTCAGCCACTAAGTTTGTGGTAGTTTGTTATGGCAGCAATAAGAAATTAATACAGGGAAAATCTTCTTCTTTAGTTGGAAGAGCTGTGGTCCCAAGAGGGTGGGGACAAACTCATGCTGCTGCTTTTTCTTTCTGTCCTCCCTGGACACAGGTGCAGCCATGGGAATAAGTTAACCTTGACCCAACCTCACACTTTATACAAAAGTTAACTGGAAATGAATCACAGACCTAAATATAAAGTTATAAAACTTCTAGAAGAAAATCTAGGAGAAAATCTTTGTGACCTGGGTTTAGGCAAAGAGTTCTTAGACATGAAACCTAAAGCATGATCCAGAACAGAAAAAAACGAAAGTTACATTTCATCAAAATTAAAAAGCTTTGTTATTCAAAAGACACTGTTAAGAAAATGAAGACAACTTGAAGACTGGTAGAAAATATCTGTAAATTACATACATGACAAAGGACCTGTACCCAGCATACATAAAGAACTCTTAAAACTCAATGGTAAAACAAACAACCTAATTTTTAAAAATGAGCAAAAGACTTAGACACATCCCCAAAGAGAATATACGGAAGAAAAATAAGCATGTGAAAAGTCAGTAATCATTAGCCACTAGGGAAATGTAAATTAAGACCATGATGAGATACTATCATGCATCCTTTTGAACAGCTACAGTAAAAAAATCATGACCATACCAAGTGCTGACAAGGGGGCAAAGCAACTGGAACTCTCATACGTTGATTGTGGGAATGCACAATGGTACAGTCAACTCTGCAAGACAGCTAGGCAGTTTTTTACATTTACTATATGATCCAGCTATCCCACTTAGGTATTTATCCTAGAGAAATGAACACTTTTGTTCACACAAAACTGCATTCGAAAGGTTCTATCGGCTTTATGCAAAATTGCCAACAACTGGAAACACCACAAGTATCTTTTACAAACAGATAAACAAACTGTGGATGCATATAATGGAATACTACTCAGCAATAAAAAGGAACAAACTACTGACACACCCAACAACTTGGATGCTTCTCAGAGGAACTGCGCTGAGTGAAGAGGTTACTTACCGTATGGGTTCCCTTTCATACGACATTCTCGAAAATACAAAACTTTAGGGCTGGAGAAAAGGGCTTAGGGCTGGAGGAGGGTGTGGCTATAAGGGATAGCACGAGGAAGCTTTTTGGGGTGACAGAACTTTTCTGTATCTTGACTGTGATGCTAGTTACTCAAACCTACACACAGGTTAACATTCATAGAAGTGAACAGCAGCAGCAAAGTCAATTTTACTGTGCGTTAATTAAAAACTTCTTTTTCAGTCAAGGCCAGCAGGACTCTGATCAATATATTAAAGGTACTAACTTGGCTCTATCCCCAAATACAGTAGGATGACCCCTTTCGGCCTCCCATTCTTGGTTTGTGGACAGTTTGGACTCTATGATCACTGGTCTGCTTTCTATCTTCCTACTACTTGTGATAGCATTTGCTTTAGAATTTCACAGCTGTACTGCACGCCCACAGCCACCCTTCATCCTTCTACCTAGAACACGTGAACAATCTGTGGTAGCTGCACAAATGGCTCCAATCACTCACCGCTCTCTGTGCTGTCCTTTGCCAGGTGACTTTGCAGTGCTCTCCTGCTCTGAGTCTGGCTTCTGCCTTATGAATCACCTTGGCAATGGAATGTTAGCCAATGTGACACAATCAGAACTTGCCCTTGTGAGTGGGCTTTCCCTGTTTTTGCTCTCTGCCATACATACCCAGGCTAGCCCGCTGGTCCCAGGAGGAGAGTGAGAGACCCGTGGAGCAATGCCAGCTGACCCCCAGACGTGGATGTGAGCTCAGCCAAGGCCAGCTGGGCCTCCGAGCCCATCAGCTGACACGTGAGCAATGTGTTTTCAGTCTCATATGCCACCAAAGTATCGCGCTTGTCTGTTCACAGCATTAACATGGCAGCAGATAACTGAGAACCGAATAAGGTAACCCTTCTCAGGTATCACTCCTAGACATCATTTAAAAAGTGTGGGGGAAATGCAGAAAGCTGTGAAATTGCTTGACCCCTGGAGAAGAAAGCCATCACCAAGATGGACTATACTTTGGTAGGACAAGACAGTTTGGTCTGTAAATGGCAGTCAACTCCTTGTGTGTTGTGGCCATACCTCTCTGACATTAGGGGTATTTTATTATTTTTATGACCCCCAAATCAGATGAGGTTATTGTGCCCAAAATACCTAATCTGCTTCCCTTTCTCCAAACTAAATTTTCAGATGCTCCAATGTTTAAAAATAAAAGACAGGAAGTAGGGCAAGGAATTGTAATAATATCTAAGCTGCCAACTCACATCATTTTGGGACTGAAGTGAGACTTTGAACAAAGAAGTAAAACACGCAGTCAGAATAGCTTCCCTCTGAGAAGCTCCTAGTAGGTGACATTTCTTTTGTTCCTCCCAGCACGCCTGGCTTATCTACCATAACAAAATCCAACCATCCACTGACGAGTTTACTGAGGTGAAAAGAAGGTCTACTATGTGGAGGGAACCTGATACTTTGCAGTCTGGTCTCTGGGCTTGGCCACAGAGATGCTAATCTTTACGCTAACAAGGTCCCCGAGCCTCAGCCTCAGCCTCCCGGATCAACTTGACTGATATCTGGGAAGAAAGCAAGAGACCATGGCTGGAGATACATGGAGAAATCTCTATCATCCCTTAAATATCGTCAATGAACATGCTCGCTGTGTGTTCCTCCAGGCCTCATGCCCTGAGTCCCTCCGTAATGCCAAGCTCTTCCCTGGTCCTAAGGAACCCAGAAATTAGCTGTGTACACTTCTGCTAACAACAAAAGTAATCACTGTTATTACTGCCTGGTGTCAAGTGCTTCAGCCTCCTGAGGTGGGGCCTATTATCAGTCCTGATTTACAGATGAGGAAACTGAGGCACAAAGCCCTTACAGGGTTACTCCAAGATCAGTGAGATAGTAAATGGCATGGCCTCGAGTCAAACCCAGGCCTGCACGACTGCAGCCCTTTCTCTTACCAGTGACGCCATTCTGCTTGTGCCTTTAATGTGAAAGTCATAAAACAGGCCTCATCCCTACCCCAACAGCATGGCTTGTTTCCTGTTGCATTAGTAATGTCTCAACCTGCCTTCTCAGAACACGCTAGTGAGGAAAACATCCACAATTCTGTCACAGCAATTTCTCATGTGCAAAAAGGAAAACTAAAAACATGGAATCCCGTTCTTACTCAGCAATCCGTGACCTGTTTTATCTCGAGTGGAGCCTGTGCCCAAAGAACAGCATGTCTGGGCCAAAGCTGAGCTTGTGTTCACCCTTCTTTCTGGTCCAGTTAAAACTTCCTGGGCAGATCAGGCACAGTGGCTCACGTCTGATCCCAGCACTTTGGAAGGCCAAGGTGGGAGGATCACTTGAGCCCAGGAGTTCCAGACCAGCCTGGACAACATAGCAAGACCCATCTCTACAAAATTTTTTTTAAAAAATTGGCCATGCATGGTGGTGCATGCCTGTAGTCCCAGCTCCTTAGGAGGCTAAGGCTGGAGGATCACTTGAGCTCAGGAGTCCAAGGCTGCAGTGAGCTATGATCGTGCCACTGCACTCTAGCCTGGGTGACAAAGCAAGACCCTGTCTCAAAAAGAAAAAACCAACCAAACATCCCAGACACATTAGACGATGGGGATAAGAAGGGGCTGTGTCTCATGAGCAAAGCAGTTAGGGATGGGATAGGTCAGAGTGGGAGTTGAACAGGTATGGAAGACCCCTTTTCTCAGCTGGGTCAAAGCTCTTAGAAGTTCCTTAACCCTCCCCAGCCCCATTTTCTAGCTTTTTCTGCAACATTTACTTTGGAAGATAACCACAAAGAGGGGAAGACGGGTAGCACCTTGAATAGCACCAACCGTAGGCCGCCCCCAAGGCAGGTCTGTGCCCTGAGAGGCTGAGCAGGGACCACCAGTTTAAGCCTGTGGCTGTAGCCCACTCTCAGGGGACCTCCAGAGGAGAGGCAGAGCATCCCAAGATGGGTGTGACAAAGCCCAGGCTTCATTTCTTAGGGGCACAAAGGACCCACAATTAAAATGCAGTACTTAGAAATCACCAATCCTGAAGATATTTAGGAGTGCTCTATTATGCACTTCATCTGCTGTGACAGAGACAAAGAGTAGAGACTTCTGAATCATGTGTACTCAGCTCACAGTCCCTGCTCCACCACATCCCTGCCATGAGACTATGGGTTGGTCACTTAGGTCTTTGAGGCTCAGTTTCCTTATCTGAAAAAAAAGGGAACAATAATAGCAACCTCAAAGGGTAGATGTGAGAACTTAATAAAAGAAAAGCTCCCAGCCCAATACCTGGCACCTCACCGGTGCTAAATAAACATTGGTTTCCTCTCCCTTTTTCTTGACCACAGAGCCCCAGAGGTTTGCAGTTGGTTATACAAGATTCAATGAGCCAGCTTCTCAGGCTACATCAGGGTTTCAACCTTGGTGCCACTGACGTTTTGGGTCAGATAATTCTCTGTCGTGGGGAGAAGCGGTTGTCCTGTGCATTGTGGGATGTTTAACAGCATCCCTGGCCTCTACCCACTAGATTTAAGAAGCACTGTCCCCCATAGTTTTGACAACCGAAAAACGTCTCCATTCATTGCCAACTGTCCCTGGAACTGGGAAATAAGGTGAAATTTCCCCCAGTTAAGAAGCACAGGGTCAGAGGTGCAAGGAAATCCACGAGGGTTTAGCAGGGCAAGGGCAGTGAGTGAGTGGGAAGAGGCCGCCCCAATGAAAACATAACAACAGGCCCTGCCCCGGCCACTCTGCATGAAACCGCTTCAGGTACTTTACCCATGAACAGAATTTGTTTCTTGAATTTAACAGGTGAGAATACCAGACCTCCTTCCCAACCCTAACAACCTGCGGCCAATTCCCCTGAATAGACACAACTAGGATCCACTTTTCTTGGTGAGCTGCTAAAAAAAGACTGGCAATGTTCTTTTCACAGGTAACCAAGCTCTGCCACTGGCCACACAAAGAGAAAAGGAAACAAATGAAATGGCCTTACAGAAGACACGGGAAACTCAGGCAGTCGCTCTGCCCAGAAGAACAGGACGTTTGGCTGGCCAAAGAGGATCTCCTTGGGAACACGGCACCTTCTACACAGAGGAAGGGGCAGGCTGTGCTTGAGTGCTAAGAAGACGTCTCTCGCTTGGGGATTGTTCCAACAGACCTGTTTCTCAGGGTCCCACACTCTGCAGGGAACCTCAGTCAGACCTGCAGGGGCCACCCTGTCCTGAGGCCTGGTGTTGGAGCTGCCCTGGTCGACACCTTGTTCTCATGCTCCCGGGGCTGAGCGGGCTCTCCCTGTCTTCCTCACATGTTAAGCAGACTTGTGTACTGCAGACCCTCTTTACCCTGAAGGCTTTTGATGTGCAATGGGCCGTGTGCCACCCACGGATGTTTTGTTTGGCCCACAAACAAATTAGTTCCCAACTTATTTAAACATCAGATTTTTATATCAAGATGTGGGTTTCTGCCATCACTTGAAAAGTTTAAATGTTTTTTTCTGGCAACCTACGGTTCCATATAGCAAGAATCGACTGGGTGAGCAGCGGCTGATCCCATGGGACAGGGCCCATAAGCACCATTCCACACCACCCCGTTGTCCCCGCAGTGGCTTTATTCACTTATGTACCCTGCCTGGACCCTACAGGCACCTGAGTTTGCCCCCAGCTAACAGAGATAAATCTGGAGTGTCTGTCTGCTCTGTTGTTGCTGGCCAGGAGCCCCGCATCCACAAACGGGGTGCTGGGAGATGGCAGATGTGGGGCAGGAGGGGCTTCTCACCAGGCAGCTGTGCTCCAATTAGGGGCATCAGTCCTGGTGGTGAGGTGCCTCCTCCCCACAAATACACCTGGCTAGTAATGATGAGGGTAAGAAAGCAAGAAGCAATGGACAAAAGGCTACAGTGGCAGAAAGGGGCTTCCCCTCTAATTCGTACAGGTCTGTCCATGGGCACTTTGCGCTGGGGGACATCATTTGGAACTCCTGGGGTTCCAAATAAGCATCAACATATCAGAAAAGGAGCCAAAGACTCCACAAGTTCAAATGGCCTCTGTATGATCTAAGTTATCCCAGGACCCAAAGGACCACAGGTACTGGCCCCACAAACAGCCATCAGAGCTGATTTTCCAGGCAGAAATGACAAACTATACAAAGTGCTCTGTATCAGAATAAACTGTCCTGTTATGCAAAACAGTCCCCAGGCCCCACACTGCTGCCAGTTCCAGAATCCAGTTTGATCAGAGAGAGGCCCGGCCTGGCAAAGGCGGCCACATTTCTAAGCAGAACTGTTCAGTTGAACCTGTCCCTACTTGAGATGTGACTCGGGCTGGGGCTTGCAAAGGAGCCACTGCTTCCCCTTCACTGCCCTCGATGACTTGTTCACAGCACTCTCCCCACTGACGAGGGTGACAGGGATGCCACCACAGCCATGCTGTGCCACCTGCTCCATGGGTCTTCAGCCAACTTGGCAGTGGCAGAGGATAGCTTGCTATTCTTAATGCTCTGGGACTAGGTGTTAATTTTGCAGCTCTCTCATGCAGAGGAAGGCTTCTCTGGGAAACACTCTGCTCAAAAGGCTGACCTGCCTTTCTCTGGCTTTCCTACCTCCGTCTCCCTCCGGCCTCTGCTCCACGCTCCTGCCCACGTCCCCAGTGTCCATCCTGGGCCATCACCTCTTCTCGCTCCCCCCTCCCCACCTCTGTAACCTCTGTGCTTCCCGCATGCCAGCCATTCCCATGTTTATGTTGGGAAATCATACCCCAAAGAATGTTTCCAGATTCCTGAAAGAGGTGACTCTTTGGGATTTAAGATGGCAAAGTCAGGATTCCTGGGAGTTCTCGGGAATTCCCCAAATCATAACTTTTTCTTCAACTACTGCTAGCATTCTTCATGCTATTTATTCATCATAGAAACCTAAGATGATTTGCTTAATAAGTAATAAATATTAAATTTCATAGTATTTACAAAGAACTGTAGCCTACAGTGAACATTCAAACACTGGAAAACACCAGGGAACGTTGGTGGGTGCTGTTAGAACAAGGCGAGGTGTGAGTCTCCTGGCGAGGTTCACAGCTCCGCACACAGCCATGTGTCCCAGTTGCCAGTTTAAGGACTTACTGTGCTTCCCAAACTTATTTCTTGGAATGCCACTCACATAAAGTATACTAGTCACATAAATACATTAATATTAGTATTTATTTTATTTGCCAGAATGACTCACTGTTTGCAGCAGACAGAGCCATGAACACACACTTGGAACACAGCACGAGCTCCAAGCAGCGCTGATTAATTCGATCGTGACCATTTCTCTCCTACGTGCTCCTGCCCTGGTTCCCGCCAACACTGACCTGGACCTCCAGCTCCGTGTGTTGGTGTTTCCTGCTTTTGCCTGGTTGGTGTGGATTGCTTCAAACAGGGAACACATTTCTACACCTTACTTTTTACAGAAGAATGATAATATTTTTCCTTGATTTCTTGACTGATCTTTCTTGAGATTTGAGATTCAGAAAAACATACGTTTCCTGAGAAACAGCAGGAAGGAACTGCCACCTGAAGCCAGCTCAGAGGATGCAGTCCTAGGTGACGTTCACAACTCCCTCGCCTGGCTCTGGGCTGCCTTCAGGGCCGCACAGAGACCAGTGTCTACACCCAACGTCTCCTCCTCACCTTGTTTCCTCCCAAATGAGCTTCCTTCTGTGTCCTCGTGACCTTCCCTCACCCGGATATTCAGCCCTGAGAACTCGGCATCATCTTCTGGTGCTCCCCTTCCATCGCCCCCACTGGCTGCCTAGTCATCTGCTCGATTGTCACCCACTCCTCGTCCCCAAAGGGTGGCTGTGCTGACCCTACCACTTGCGGTGAGGATCTCAGGAGCCGATAGTGCTGCACACCTGGCTCCGAGCAGGGCCCTCCACCTCCCCTCTTGGCAGGGTCTTCACAGTCTTTGTCCCCCCTTTTCCTCTTGGCTGTTTGGTTCAGGCCCTCTCTGCCTTTTTCTGGACCATTATGGAGGCACCCTACCCTGTCTCCCCACCGATCCACTCTCCACCTAGGGCCAGCTTGAGCTTCCAACAGCGCAGCCCTGACCTCAAACACCTGCAAGGACTCCCATCCCCAGAGACCTGCACCCTGGGTCCCTGCCTTGCGTCCCCGTGCACCCTGAGCATGGGGGCAAATGCCCTGTTCTCTGGCCACAGTGGATGACTCTGGGCTCCCTGCATTTTGCAGCTGTTCTGCACACCTAGAGAGAACATCTAACCCTTTTATCCCTGTCAAAATCCTGCATATCAAATTGGTTTAAGAGGGTGGGCTCCAGTGATGTCTTCCAATATTAAAAATGCATGTACCCTCTGAGACACAATGGCTTCTAGAAATCAATCCTGCAGACTTACCTGTAAAAACCTGTATCTATTGAGATGTTCCAGGCCACACTGTTGGAGGGAAAAAAATCTGGAAACCTCTCAAATGTTCAAGTAGAGCAATGGTGAAATAAATTATGAAGCAGCCATTACAGTGGATGCCATGTGGCTTTCAAAAGGAGTGCAGCAGCTTTATTAAATTAAAAAAGGCAAATTGCAGAACAGTAAGTAGAGTTTGTATTTAACTTACATAAGTATTGGTGATTCCTGCAAAGTTACCTAAGAAACCTGACAGTGATTATGGGAGGGGGTGGGTGTGCACAGTGGGGATGTGCTGTTTACTTCCTCATATCTTTCTGTGGTGTTTCCGGGTTTTTTCATACTAAGTTTACCACTTCACCCAAAACGTGTGTTCAGTAGACTCTCCTTCCCCCAAACTCCCTTTCTCCTGGTAGAAATAGTTATGTACATACGGCACTTACTACATGTGAGGCGCTGTTCTAAAAGCTTGGTGTATATGCGTGTGTTAACCCCATGGCCACTCCATGAGGTAGATGCTATTATCATCCCCATTGTATGGATGAAGACACTGAGGCCCAGGAGGGTTTAAGCGATTTGCTTTAGGTCACACAGCCACTCAGTGAGAGAGCTGGCGTACAAACCCTGCAGTCTGACACACGGCCAGGTACTGCTCAAGGGAGGAGAGGGCGGGCAGGCTGCCTCGCGACGTCATGACTCACACACACGGGCTGGCCCCTGCCTCACTCATCTGGGTAATGCCCCCACCAGCTTCCCTGCTCAGCCCAAGGGCCTTATAAATGTGGACAGGGGTTGCCTACTGCCTCAGACCAAACCATGAGCAACTTGGGGCATCTCTGTCTCTGCCCAGCTTGGCAGGATGCCAGGCGTGTGATAGAAGCTTTCCTCGCTCACCCGACAACCACTCCACCCCTCAGTTACATCCAGGTCCAATCACATCCAGCCTTCTCAGCACCTGGTCAAGCCAACTCCTCCTGCCCGGACCTTACAAAAGCCTCCTGGCTTGTCCCTCTCTAATTCCATTCCCTGCGCCACTTCCAGAGTAAGGTTTCAAACATAAACTGAGTCATGTCACACCCTGCTCCAAACCCTCCAACGGCTTCCCCTCCCACCCAGAATAAAGTCACTGCCGTGGTCTCCAAGGCCCTACCTGAGCTGGCCCCCGAGGACCTCGCCAACTTCATCTCCCACCCTCTCTGTCTGGCCACGCTGGCCTTCTTGGACACACCAACCTGCTCCTGCCTCAGGGCCTTTGCACTGACTGCTACCCCCACCTGAACACCTTCCCCCAGAAATCCACAGTGTCTACCCTCAGAGAGGCCATTCCTGGCCACATGATGGGAAACACCACCCGTGTGGCTCTCCAGCCTCTGACTCTGCATTCATTTTCTTCAAAGACCCTGTCATCTGCTGGTATATTTACACGTTTATTTGCCCGTTTTTCTTCTCCCCTATGCCATAAAGCTGGGGTTTTTTCCTGTTTTGTTATCCGCTATATCCCCAGGGCTTGCTGAGTACTTAGTAGGTGCTGGGATAATGGTGAATGGACAGAACAGATGTTTGTGGAATACAGGCCCCTCTGGGGGAGACTTGCCCTGTGTCCACATCTCTGGAGTTGTTCCAGATTCTCCCACGTTTTCTAGAACACGTTAAAGCTGCGCCATCACCCACATCTTCCCCCTTCTCCCTATCTCTTGTGGAGCTGACCTCCAGCCCCCACCAAACAGAAGTGGCAGAAATGGAGCACAATTACTGTGACTGGGGGTATGTAGGGGACAGGGGGGCTCTCTGAACATTAGAGAAGAGCAGCTGCCATCCTTGTCATTTTCAAAAAGAGCGATTCCTTTGGGTAAATACCCAGCAGCAGGAGGGGGGTGGAGGGGCTGGGAAAAACTCTCTCACTGAATGGATGTGGGGAGCACAGTTTGGGGGATGACCACGATTATAGCTCTGACACAGGCAGTGCATGGGCAATATATATAGCCAAAGTGTTGTACCCCCATAATATTCTGAAATAAAAAAAAAAAAGAGCGATTCGTTGCCATCTCCTTGGGTGGGAGCCCTTCAGGCCTGGAGGGCCAGCACCCCGGGGACTGCGCTCCTGCCGTATCCCTTCAGGCAGCCCCAGGCCGGAGGCAATGAAGTGCCATTCTGCATGTTAGCTCTTCAGGCCACAGGGCAGCGGGTGCCCGGAGGAGGGGCCTTCGGGTAATGAGCTTCTGAGGAATGAGACTTTCTCCTGTGAGACAGGCCTGGCCCCAGAGGGGACTGCTGCCACCTGGGCCCACGCTGACCTCTCTGCCTCCCGGAAAGGCAGCGCTCAGCTGTTTCACCCAGGTACCCCAGCACAGGCCTCAAATCACTATCTAGATCGAGGGGTGGGGAAAGAGGGAGAGAAAGGCTGACTTTCGGAATAATTCATGTTATAACGGTTACTGTTTCACAAGCACCTACTGTGTACTAAACTAGTCCTCGTATCTCGGGGCAGCACAGTGGATTCTTGCTTCTGCCTGCAACTTTCCGAGTGACCTTAATCAAATATCCTGAGACTGTAATTTTTTACCTGTAAAGACGGATGGATGGATGGACAGATGGACAAAGAAACATGGAGTAATGTCCACAAAGTGTTTGTAAGGACTCTTGCCTCCTCCTCTTCCCAAGGATTCTCTCTCACTGACAGCAGTGGGCATACAGAAGACACTGTGCTAGGCGTACACGTATACAGATTATCTTACTCAACACCCC
Organism: Daubentonia madagascariensis; assembly: GCA_023783475.1. NCBI lineage: Eukaryota > Metazoa > Chordata > Mammalia > Primates > Daubentoniidae > Daubentonia > Daubentonia madagascariensis. The sequence goes on along the minus strand of JAKFHU010002332.1, from coordinate 7,704,365 downwards.
AACAAATCAATAAGGTCAGTACTTCTCTTCCCATTTCATATGGACACTAGGACTCAGGCTGAATCCTTACCCAAGGCCTCCTTAGTGGCAGACCTGGGGACCATCACTGACTCCAAAATCTCCATGCTTTCCATTTGGCTGCCAGGGGTCTAAACTCATCTGGAAGGAAGCAATGTGAGTCACAAGTTCCTGGGGAGGAACCGTGTACTTCTTGTTAGCAGCAACCTGCAAAGCCAAAGGTCTCCGCTTAGGTTCAAGTGGTCCCTGGCAGGACACGGGTCAGGGCATTTCATGCCTGAGCTAAACTTAACCTGCTCACCGGGAGAACATGACAGCTCATATTTCAGAAGAAAAAAATACATTTAACAACTTTAAGAATAAATGCAGCAGGAAATGGGGGCGGATGGGAAACATAGACCAAGTTTTCTGCTGAAAACCCAGTTGGGAATTTGTGCCATAACCTACATCACTCTGCTGCCTTCCACACCCCTGACTTTCTCTCCCTCCCCTCAAGGAGCAGCAGAATATAACGTCTTTCCCAAGAATAAATTACTCTGCAGAGAAACATTTTAATAACGTGCTAAACGACAGCACAGCAAATCATTGAAGCTGTCACCAATTTGTGGTTCTAGTTCTGCAGAGTGAATTCTTGGAGTCCAAGCCTCCTTTCGTTAACAGTACCTGACATTTCCCTCCGTATCTGCTACCATCTGCAACGTGTCTCATTCTCTGCGGCCACCTTTCTACCAAATGCCAAAGGACGCAAGCAACATAGGGCTCCCAAAAGAGAGTGCTGGGGGCTGGCATTCATCTGCTCCCTGTTTGTGGGGGCCGACTCTGGTCTCCACCTGGGCCATGCTGATACACAGAGTTCAAAATAGAAAAGAAACGCCCCACTTCCCACCGGCCTACTTTCTAATTCAGAGCTGCTGCTGGCATTAGCAAAGAAGGCAACTGGACACAGAGAGATTGGGAGAAAAAAATTCAACCTGCTGATTCTTCAACTCTCAGATTTGTGCAGATGGCAGATTACTTAGAAGTCATGATGCCCCTTGCAGAACACAGTGAAATATGGACACACAAAGTGGAAAAGGGTGTGCAAAAGCAGATCCTGTCTAATACTGAACTTCAGGTTGGATGAGCCCAAAAGTTTTAAGGAATATTCACAAGGAAAAACAGAAGCAAATTGTACCCACTAGCTTTTATCTTTCCTTCCCACCTTCCCACCCCTCAAATTGGAACGGGACCACCATTACTGAAGTTTAACAGCGGACTAGCCCACAGAACATACAGACAGAAGCACAGCATACAAACCAAATGCATCCTGGGTAACAAGGACTATCTTCAAATCCAAAAACGAAATGCAGGGGCCGTATGAGCAGTGGATAAGAGCCAGGACTGCAAACTCCAGTGTCTACTGCATTACCAGGCAGGTAATGTGAGCAGGTGATCCACCTGAGCATATGACACAACCAGCCAAAGAGCAGTGACTCGTGGCAGGGCAAGTTGGCTCAGTGTCCAGGACACACAGGATGGGGGTTCGGTGGACACAGGGCACCCAAGTGCAGTACAGTGTGACCAATTCTTCTGATTTTTCAAGAGAAGCTTGACATTTGGACTTTTTCTGTGACACCTTCAAATTTTTCAACATTGGCAAATACTTCAATTAAGGAAAACAAACAAATAACAAACCCCCACTGTACTGGGCAAATGAATCAAGTCTGGGATCAGCCTCAGTCCACAGGCTGTGGGTTTGCCACCTCTGCCCCAAAACATGGGCTATGGCACCAAACAGCCCAGGCTCCCCGTGTGCTGGGTGGGTGACCCTGGGATCAGCCAGGCGACCTCTCTGAGCCTTGCTTTCCTCATCAGTATGATGAAATATTATATTTCTATAATTAAATTATGTTATAATTATGAAGTATCATGAAGCCTTGCAAAATTGTCATTTTAATGGCAGCTTTCTAAGTTCTACCTAATAAAATAGAGCTATGGGCCCACCTAGTAGGTTCTTGAGAAGACGAGATAAAGCAGGTGAAACAAACCCACAGGAAGTGCCCAGCACACGGGGGGCGCTCTCTTTAGAGAACAAGTGCATTTATGTCCAGTAATTAAAATGGACCTTTAGAATCCTGAATCAGCATTTGAAAGAATCAATGAACGTACGTAAAGATTTACAGGAATAATTATACTTGGGGGGGTGGTTATTTCCTTAGCCAAGAGATTTTTTTGTTCTGTTTTTTACCCAGAAATCTCTTAGGCTAAGCTTTCTAGCTGAGATTCCAGTCTTGCTGTTTTCTGTGGGCACACACAGCTAGATGTGATCACGTGGACATCCCCAGCATGGGAAAACCTTGTCTGCAGCTTACCTTCCATTACCCCAAAATTAAACAACCTGCAAACTCTAACCTGTAATCCCATCTTGCGCAAAAAAGAAAAAGAAGAAGAGGGCATTTCAACTGGGGTCTAGACCAGCGTTTAGTTAAAATTCCGGTGTCAATATTGTGTCATTTGCCACAATGTCCTACTGAAATTTTTTGTTTTTTAAAGCCCACAAATTGAACCTTACACTCTCTGTGCTAATTAGGCACTAAAGGTTTCTCTCTCTCTGCGCTGATTAATGGCAACCAGTGCAGCTGACATTGCACAACACGCCATAGTCTTTGTATAACATGCAATTTTTACAATTCGGCAGACTAATGTTTGGTAAATACTTGACCGGAGATGCTGGACTGCCAGAGCCAGGCAGGAGGGATGCCGACTTGTCTGCGTAGGACTGCGCCGCCTCCTCAGACTCCCAGCATCAGCATCTGGGGACCAATTCGCTAACTCAGTCTTCATCAGGGGATTTAGCCAGAACACACCAACTCAGTGAGCAGCTAACTCCCAGGATGCACCCCGGACCAGGGGGCTACTTTTAAAAGAACAAGAACTCCTCTCATGAACTACTGTGGCCATTTCAAAACATCGAGATCAAGGCCACGGCATCACAAATAATTGGATAGAAGGAAGACACAGTGTTCCAGAGAGTGTCTCCTGTTCGGGGAAAAAGGCATCTTTTATCACAGGCAGCACGACACAATGATGTCTTCGCACAAAAGCCCTGAAACAATTAGAAAAACCTAAGCAACCATCTTGGCTACAATTTCCAAAGACCCAAGCAGGGAATGAGGTAGCCACCGATGTCTGGCTGGAAGTTCAACATGGAAATGCTGAGTGCACCCCCACAGAGAGAAGCAGAAATAAGCCCCTGGTTTTGAGTTACAGCATCACCACTGGAATAAAACACATCCCCCAAACCTTCCCTGTGCCATTTTAAAGAGCTACAGTGATGGGAAACATTATTTTTTTATCCCAGAAAATCACACAGACCCAGACCAGTGCTTCTCAAATGAGGAATCCCAACCGATTCTTGAAAAACCCCACAGGTTTCCTCTACGGATTTTTACATTTTGTGTCTTCATTATGATCATACTATAATATTTTAGAAAGAGTATAATTACATTACGTATCATCTGAAGACTCTATAAAAACCAAGTTAATGCTTTGTCATGTTGGTTCCCCTAATTCCAAAGATGTAAATGTCTCAGGCCAAGAAGAGACTAGAACAGAGTGGACTAACAAGTGATGAGGCAGTGACACCAAAGTGGCAGCCACTGGCCCCAAGGTGCTGCATAAATGGATGTTTCCCAGCAATGGGACCAGAGAAAAGCAGGGTGGGTGGAGTCAGCATGCACACACTGGCGTGGCACGTGGCAAGTGCAAAAGAAGACATCATCCACTGTCGTGAGCAAAGATTTGGTTGCAGAAAAACAACAGCATCCGTTATGTCAACTGACAATTTTGAATTGTAATGATTTTGTAAGTGCATAACATATATACTTCTTTAAATAATTTTTACTTTTAGAAGAGATGAAAAGGCAAGGAATTTAGACCTAGTTTTCAGTTTGTTCATATTTAAGTAATATTAATACCAAAATAATTTAAGTCAATACTGGTGGGAGTCTGTGAGAATTTTTCCTTGGGTTCATTACCCAAGCTTGAGAAACACTGACACAGATCATTTTAGTTTTGGAACACCTGTGAGCTGTACAGAAAATGAATCTTTCCTTTGATCAAAGCATATGAAAGTATAAAAGCACAGAGCCCACAATCTATTCACGAGCCTCAAATCAACAGTGCTCATTTGCAGACCTGCTCTCTTGTGAGCCTTTTAGAAACTCCAAAGTACTGAGACCAAGCCAAGCCTCCATTTCAACACCTCTAACAACTCCTGCAGCACACCTGGGTCCCCTGGTGTCTAGGACACTGTGAGAGCTGCTTTGCTCCCCCAGAACTTCCAAAGAGACAAAGAAAGTAGCAGTGGGTGGGCCCGGCAGAGCATGCCAATGAGTGTACTCACACAAAGAAGGGCATCAGCTGGATGAGAGTCTCTTTCTTGGGGCTGGCAGCAAACTCGGGGACCATCTGGATGACTTTGTTCATGACACTGCGCAGGTAATTCTGGAGCTGCTTTCTTCGTTCCTCTACAAACTTGGCATCCTGAGAACACAGACAAAACATCTACGCTCAGGTACGCTTACCTCACCTGTTCAGAAATTACCCCACAGAATTTGCAATAACCACTTACCACCATCCAGACAGCTAACATTTTATTGAGTGATGACCATGTGCAAATGTTCTCTAAGGCTTTACATGTATTATCACATTCAATAACAAGAAAGATGCTCATGATATTATTAAGTGGGGGAAAAGCAGGTCCAAAAACTACATACGGTGTGCTCCCAGGCAAGTGTGGCAGCTATTTCTGGGGCACCCACAATGTGCCAAGCATGTGTTGGGCAGGAATATCAATAAACAAATTGTCACTGCTGTAGCCTTCATGGAGATCACAGGCCAGTGAGGGAGACACAGATAAATCCAGTGACCACACAGGTCAATGCATAAATATTAATCACACTAAAGGCCACCCTCTAGAGCACGTGCTTCATTTTGCCTTCACAAGAATGTCTCAAAACATGAATTAATTGCTACTGGTTAAGAAAGAGATTTTATTAATAAACAAACAATTTCCACCTTCTCTTGAAAAACTAGGACACATGACGGCACATCAGGGCCACACCAGGCTGGGACTGCACAGGGTGGCCCCAGATGGGAGGCATGGGTACCCAGGTCTGGGCAGTCTCCACTCAGTGCTCAGGGGCTCGTGCCCGGACCTAGCCTCAACCCTGACCGGCACCCCATCCAGGTCTGCCTGGCCTTTGTGGGCAGAACCCACTTCACAGGCATGCAGCCTGTGCTGTCACAGAGGGGCTGCACTTAGACTGTGTGATGAATCCTGCTGTCCCCACCTTGACATTCTTCATATGGGGACAATGGGGCCCGCAAAACTCTATACGCTGGTCCTGCTTGCACGCCTCAACGAGCGGCCTTGGCCTATGATGAGCCCCTGGCAGGTGCGCTGGGAAAGGCTCTATCGAGACTGGTGATGTGCTCCTTCCGGACCAAAGACCCAAGCAGCTGAGGAATTCGGACAAGAGAGGGCAGTGAGAAAGGGCATCCAACCTAAAGGACCGGAGGAAACGTAATAAATGAAGAACCACAGCTAACAGGGCTGGGCGCCTTGTCCAAGAGGCCCCACTAATTGGGTGGGGCTCTCGTCTCTGCTGCCCCTGTGCCGGCACAGAGCTGGCCCAGGATGGGCTTAGTCACAATCCGTCAGCACCCAGAAAACCCACCTAATGCCTACCCTGGTCCCTGACGGAGAGTTCCCACAAAGCCCTGCCAAGGCCCAGGGCGTGACGAAGGTTCTTAGGTGGGCCTAAGGAAGGTTGCAAGATTCGCCAAGCAAAGACAGGATTGCCCAGTGAAATTTGAACTTAAGATAAACATTGAATGATCTTTTAGCAAAAAGTATGTCCCATACAAAACAAAACCTCTCCATGCAGTATTTGGGACACACATACACTGAGAAGTTATTGGAGGTTTATCTCAAATTCATGTTTCCCTGAGCATCCTGTGTTTTCTCCAACAAGCCTCCTCTGAGTATCAGGTAGGAGGAGAAAGAGCCACAGAGCATCTGCTGCCAGCAGGGGCCCCTGGGGTCACTCCAAAGTCACAGCAAGGTCTTCTTGTCCAGAGCCACCCCAATGAGCTGCCTCAGCAGAGGACCTTCCTCCAGAGGGATGGCAGCACCCAACCACTGCCACGGGCCACTCCAATGCCACCGTCAGCATGGTCCCAGGCCAGTAGCTAGAGTCCCACATAGCCTGGTGGGAGGCAGGCAGTGTGGGAACAAGTGAAACAATCTGGGAGAGCTGAGGGTCCTGCAGCCCACGCTGAGCCGGCCGGGCTCCGCACACCCAGTCTGAGTGCTGGTTCTGCTCCTTGGTCTCCAAGTTTCAGCCGTCATGAAGCAATTAGACACTCATTCTTGAGAAGGTGGTTAATATGCCAGGTTAATGCTGAACAGAGCTAATCAAGCCTAGTTCTAATCTGCACAAGAAACCCTCAAGGGCAGCTTGAGAGGCTCTGCAGCAGGAAGACAGAAAGCAGCTAATCAGCCCTGGGAGAACTTGTGAAGATTTTTCTTTTCTTGGAAGGGGAATGCTCAAACACTCTAAAGCAACAAGGAGAGAGCGGAGATGGTCCCTCAAGCTGCACGTGGGGCAGGGCTGAGCCACAAACCCAAGGAAGGTGATTCCCCCCCCCAAAAAATAACAAAGGCCAGAGGATTGTACCCATGAGTCTAATCCACCCATCACTGCTTAGCTAGTACCTCCTCTCACCCAGGTCCACAAGGCAACTTTGCAGAGACAGGGGTTATTACCTGGAGGAACCCCAAATCCTTTCCAAGTCCTCGTTCCTAACAATAGCTAGTCCCTGGAAACCTAAGCCAGGTCCTGCTGTAAGGAAATCCAACGTGGCCGCAATCTCAACTTGGCATCCCAGCAATTTCTACCTGAGTTGTTCAGAATAAGCAACAACGTTTGTCAATTCTCCACTTATGTTCCGTTCTCAGAGCTTTCCTGGCGCTGCATCCTCACAACATCTCCCAGGCGGGTGACTGGTGAGGAACCTGCCCACGGGCTCAAAACTAGGAGGCAGCTGGGCAGGGTCCCAGGTCTTCAACCAGTGAGCAACTATAACCCCCTCAATACAGACAACAGCCTTCAACCTTCGCAAGAAAAATCTACAGGTTCCTCTAAACCAGGCTTCCCCAAGCCAGGCTTCAGTTCACAGACATTCCACTTCTGGGTTGGCTTTGGCATGAGCCATTTTCTGTGTGAAGAGAAGGATGCCCATCCACCCTGTGCGGGGCAGGTGGGGCTGCCCGCCACCCACCCTCTGCCCAGACACTGTTTCCCTCGGGGTTCATTCTGACCCTAGAGATGAAGATCCCTTGCCTGAATCACTGCACAGGACTTGGTAGAAGGTGACCTGAGGGGCAGGGAAGATCTCAGAAGAGTTCATGGAAGGCTATGTTCTGCCCTACGACTTTTTTTTTCCTTACTTTTTTATTATGAAAATTTTTAAATATGGCAAAAAGCAGAGAAAATTATAATGGATTTCCATAATGCTTCATCTAATAAAGTCATAACCCTTTTTCATATTTGCTTCATCATTTTTACCCTTTTGCTGAGGTGTTTTAAAGTAAATTATGTATGGAATCAACCTAAGTGCCCATCAATTCATGAGTGGATTAATAAAACGTAGTATATGTACACCATGGAGTACTACTCAGCCATAAAAAAGATGAGTTAACACCTTTTGCAACAATCTGGATGGAAGTGGAGACCATTCTCCTAAGTGAAGTATTTCAAGAATGGAAAAACAAAAACCACATGTACTCACTATTAAATTAGAACTAACCGGTGAGCACACCTGTGCACAGAGGTAAGTAAAACTCAATGGACATCAACCAGGGGGGAGGGGGGAGAAGGGAAGGGGCAAAAAACTACCTAATGGGTACTATGAACACTATTTGGGTGACAGGCACACCTATAGCTAGGACTTAAGCATTACAAAAGCAATCCATGTAACCTAAAATATTTGTACCCCCCCTTAATATTTTGAAATAAAAAATAAATTATAGCCATATTTCAGTCCTTAAATATTTCAGTGTATAGTTCTAAAATATGAAGAACACTTTCCTATTTAACCACAATGACATTATCACCTCTAACAAAGTTAATGATAATCTGTTGATGTTATCTAATACCTAGCCCATGTCTAAATGCTTGAGTTTTCAAATGTGCCTGCTGCTTCTGGAATTTTTGAAGAGGGGTCCCAGAAGGGAGTCAGCCATTCTCTAGCAGGTGGAAGACGGCACTGATCCCTGTGGGGATCAGCTGGGTTCTGACCTTTTGGTAAAGATAATCCTACCATTTTCACCACAAGCCATTAATGGAAATCCATGGACTAAAGTGACCCACAGGTATGTTTTGTATGGCCTGAGCAATGTTTAAAAACATTAAGATTTCTGCATAAAATCCAGATTTCTGGCCTCCCTTTAAAAATGAGCAAGTCCTGCCAACAGGTAGTTGCTGAGCTACGAGTGCCCTGGTTAGCTGGCAGTACAGGGCCACCATTCTGTCTAGCCTGCTCCCCTCTGCCCCACCCCTGTCTGGCCTCCTGGGGACCTGAGAGTTTGCAAGCCCTACTTTATACCACTTGCACAGACAGTGTGACTGGCTGAGGCCCTACAAACCTATCCAAGAGGCCACACTGCATCCAATTCACATCGCAAGATGACATTCCCTGAGGCTATCAGAGAGACCTGTAGTGCCATTTGCCAACTCTGTGGGCATGTGGCTAAACCACCCGGAACCCTGTATTCTTATCTGTAAAATGACCATAAGGTAGTGCCTACCTCATCTGTGGTAACCTAGGCTAAGCGTCTGGTAGCCAGCATGGCCTGCCAGGCTCTGTGACAGGTGCTGATGACTCATGGATGTTTAGCTGGGATCCTTCTCCTCAAGGAGTTCATACGTGTGGGAGGGGGTAGGGACAGGTAGGGGCAGGTGTTCAGGGAAGCTGGCAGAGAGGAGTGTCTAAGTCTGCGTGAGAGCTGGAGAGAGGGTTTCACTCGAGGAAAGCAAACCCTGAAGGTGCCACTTCAGCTGAGTCTTGGAGGAAAAGCATCCATCCACCAGGTGGTCTAGGTGGGTGCCCTCGGAGTGGGGGAAGGGCATGCCAAGTGAAGGCAACAGCAAATGCCAAAAAGAAACCCACAGGCAGAAGGAGCTCACCTGCTGGAACAGGAGAAGGCAGCCTGTGTGGCTGGGCTCAGTGGTTCCAGAGGCATCAGACTGTGGTGTCAGCAGGAGTCCAACCACGCACAGCTGTGCAGACCAGGGAAAGAAGCCAGTGGGAGGTGGCAAGCAGGAGGTCCGATCTGACAAGCTTTTAGAAAGACTGCTGTGGGGGCGATAGGCTATCGGCAGTCTCAGGCAGAGAGATCTTTCAAAAACCTGCCATGACACTCTGCTGCGTGAACTTCTTCCACAGCTGCCCAGAGCTCACTCTGTCCACCTCCCAGCATGGCTCAGAGGAACCTTTGCTATGTGGCTCAGCGTGCCTTGCTGACCTCTCTTCACATCACCTTCTCCCCAGCCTCCCCCGCCCCAACACTGTCAGTACCCCAGCACCCCTGAGTCTCTTCTCGTGTCCAGCACACAGTCCCCAGATGTCATCGGTCTTTGGGCTGTTCCCCTGGTCCAGAATGCCTTGCCATTTAGGTCTCTGCTCCTGTGCCACCACCTCTGGGAGGGCTCCCGGGATGTGCCGGCTGGGCCCAGGCCCTCTCCAGCCCAGCCTCCTCTCTGTTTTCTTCAAAGCACCTAGCGCTTCCTGGGATGGGCTCGTTCCTTCACCATGTGCTTCCCAACTCTCCTGCTAGACTGTCACCCCACGAACGCAGGGACCTGATCTCTCTGGTTCATCCCTCCATCTCTAGAGCCTAACACAGTGCCTGGAGATCATGAGAGGTTCAATAAACGTTTGTTAAAGAACTATCAAATGTTGGGGATGAACTTAGGGGAGCAAGGCAGGCCACCAAGGAGAACGGTCTGGAGGCCGTTGCCAAAGTCCAGACAAGAGATAACAAAGACCCCCAACAGGCTGGCCTGGAACCCCCTTCCTGGTTCCAAACACCCCGCCAGGTGGGGAGTCAGAGAGCAGAAGACCAGGGACTAAGTGAGTGAAGACAGGAAACGGGGCCTCCAGAAGCCCCCTTTGTCACACGGGGCTCCCAGGAGGAGATCAGTGTCCACACAGGGGCCTGCCCCACTGAGTAGCACCCAGCTCTTAATGGGGCATGAGGTATTTGTGAGTTTTCTGGTTGGGCTCCTAGGGCCGCAGCCAAAATGCAGATTAGCAGTGATGGGACTGGAGGCAAGCCCAGCTCGAGAAGCCTGCCAGACTCCTCTGGTGGCCGCTTAATGAGTCCTCGCCGCCTGTGGCCCTGCTGTCATTCTGTGTGGTACTCCTATCACAATACTACCGTCAATTGTGTTTTAGAACTATTAATAGAGAGCACTGGGAGTTAGGCTTTAGGAAAAAACAGTCAGGACTCTTTTAATAGGAGTATTATTTTCCCCTCCAGAAAAGGTTAGTTTTATTTTGAGCTTCAAGAAGATAAAGATATCGTCAGATTAAGAATTGCTATTTTAAAGACGATGGAATGTTGTGAACAAGACGACAAGGGATGGCTCCTACAACAAACGCTCAGGCCTCTGCCCTCTGCCTTTTCCAACCTTTCGTTTCCTGGGTTGTTCCTGACAAGCGCACCTTTGAGATGCGCCCACTCTCCAATGGGACCTTCCCCAGCGGCTGTGCTTCATGTGGGACAGCGGACGGACGGAGGTGGCTCTGCATTCGAAGAGCCCTTTTGTTCTTATCTGAGAACGTTGAGGCATTTTATGAAATACACAGAAGGTCCGGTCCTTCAGGAGTCGCAAGCAACTTATCCCCAGTTGAAGGATGGCTGCTTCAGAGTCAGCTCATCTTACAACTTGTCAGTTGCAGCTGCATTCCAGAGCTTGGACTAGACTCCCAAGGACCCCAGGCAAAGTCCCCCAGCTATGGGACTGCATCCTGTGCCCATCTGACGGGATTGGCTCACCAAACCCATTTCTTCTTCCCGGGCACAAAGACAGACAAGGCTTCCCAGCAAGCCTCGCACATGCCCCAGGGCGGCTTCCGATTAATGTGAGGCGATGGGAGTGCTCAGAGCCGTGTCCAGGCCTGGATGCAAAGAGGAAACGCCTCGCAATCCCCACCCCTCCCTCTGGGAGTGTGGAGTCCAAGCGTGGAGAAAGGAGAGCCACCTGATCTGCAGTGGACAGTGGCGTGATGAGAAATTAACTCATGGCAGCGCGCCATCGAGTCACAGATGTATGCCACATTCTGGTCACAGGCACTCGTGTTACCTATGCTGGCACCCACACGGCTCACTTGATGACTGCCTGCCACATGCACGGTGCCTTGAAGGAACATATGCCGTAAATACACGTTGGTCCCTGCCCCCAGGAGCTTAGATCCAGCGGGGACGACAGGCAGGGACACGAATACGTAACGGTGGGTGCGGGGGCAGACACGACTCAGCCTGGGTGGTTGGGGATGGGAAGGCACCTGGGAGGTGACTTCAGAGGTGACACCTGGAGTATGAGCGGAAGGCCACACTGGAAGCAGAGAGACCACTGAGGAGACTGCTGTGGTCACCAGGGAGGAGATGCCAGCGGCACGGCCCAGGCCGGTGGCCAGGGGGGAAGAGAAGTAAATGCGTTCGAGTTCTACTGCACAGCTAACAACCCAGGGGCGACGCTGATGGGTTGGAATCTTCATTCACTTACTCAACTCTCATTCATTCATTCAACACTCTCGGGGCCTACTGTGAGCCAGGCACCGTGAGCAAAAAGATAAATAAGACCTGGATCGTGCCCCATGGAGCTTACGGTCAGTTAGAAAAGACATGCAAATCAATCATTATGAAACAGTGTGATAAAGCCTTGAAATACACTTGATAAGGGGATACACAGGCATACTGTGGGGTGGGGGGCGGGGAAGAGGGGCCTGATCTGGAATGGGGGTCTGGGGAGCCTTCCCAGAGGACTGTGTGATATAATAATTACATAACAGTAGTAGCAGTAACAGTAGCTGCAGCAGCAGCAGTAGGAGTTGTTACCATTAACATTTACCAAACATTTCCTCTGCCAGGCACTGGGCTAAGCACACCTATGCATTATGCATCGTTTTATTTATTCTCAGCAGCCCACTGAGAGAGGGGCTTTTGGTATTCCCAGTTCAGAGGGAGGAAGCTGAGACTCTGAGGTGTTAAGCACCAGGCACCTAGACACATAACCACTTAGCGGTAGGGGTGGAGAAAGGAATTGGCCCCAGGAAGCCCGGTTCCTGAGCCGGTATCCTTATCCACTCTGCTCTAAGACAGAGGGAGAGAGAGGGGCTCCAGGGCAGGAATGAGCCTGGAGATACCAAAGGCCACAGCTTGGGGGAAACCACAGGATTCAGGAACAGAGGAATATGGGGGGTGAGTGGGAAGCTGGGACAGACCTGGGAGGCCAGGCTGGAGAACCTGGACTCTACCCCTAGGGACCACAGGCATTTTAAGCAAGAGAACCACAATCATCTAATTCCTTCTACGAGACTGAAAAAAAATTCTGATGCTTCAGTTTTAAAAAGCTACTCTATTTTGTCCCTGTAGCATTGAAAATCTGCCTTTCCTCTTTCAAGCATTAGCCAGCTGGGAGGTGTGGATGCAGCAGGCCGATTCCTCCATCCTGGGATGCAGGCAATGAGGTGCGTTCCACTGCAAACACATGCAAACCTATGAACTTTGCTTTATTACAAGTGGAGCACCAGGGTGCACAACACCCATGCCTGAGCAGTTGTTTCTGGGGAGCCCATCATGCGATTGCTAATTGGGACACTGAGGAGAAAAATTCCTGTTATTGCTACTTTAAAAAGTCTCGATGGAGACATCCGAGAGCAACGAATAGTTGGGCGTGATAAGCCCTCGTAGCAGTGACTTCCCAATCATCATCATGCCCCTGTTATAAGCTTCTGATTGGGAGATTTTAGCAGAGCTGCATGAAGTAGCCTCACTTGATGAACATGGAGGAGATCATACAATTGCAAACTTAGAAAAGGAAAACTGTCCCTCTAATCTTTGCACTGGGAATGGGTTCCAAATGCTCATGAGGATGGTCCTGATGTTCACATCTGGGCCAACCAGCTGGGTGAGAGACCTGGCTGAGGGACTTTAAACAAGTCCTTTAACTTGTTTAACAAGCCTTTTTCTAGATGTCACTAGCTGGAGTGTATCAGGTGTGGATGAAAGAGGGGAAGGATGAGGGCTTTATTTGGAGGGTTTTGGCGGGGGATGTGTCTCTAAGGCATCCTCGGTGAGACCGTCCTCCCATTAGCCTCTGCAGACATCCACTGACTTAGAGGCCAGAGCCACCGGGATGAGGGAAGCAAGGTCCTGTCAACTGCTTCACCCTGGAAACAGAAAGGCCACTCCACCACCATTTACGAAGCCAAGTGTTTTGGTAATCGGCTGGGAAGCACAGAGAAAGATAAGAAACAGGCCCAGCCCTGTGGGGGTCATCCTTTCCCTCCTTCTCTCCCTCCCTGGATATTTACTGAGCCCAGGGGACATTATTCAGTTATCCATGTAAACACACATTTATTTGACACCCCCTCTGTGCCAGACCCTGTTAGCAGAGATGAAAAGCACCTAGTTCTTGCCTAAAGGCACAAACGGTGTACCATTCATTCACACATTCAAGCATCCATTAGGCACCATAGCCTAGAGAATTCCATTCACCCACCCAGGTCCACTGGACGCCTGCCTCATCCCAGGGCCTTGAAAAGAAGAAAGTGCTAGAGAAGTTGAGCATGGCAACTGCCCTCCCGGAGCCTAGAAGCCCTTCATTCCCACAACAAGGCTGCAGGAGGCTGACGTGCGAGGCTGACGTGCCAGGCTGGGGGCCCTGAGATGAGAAGACAGGTCACAGTGCCAGGTCATGGGCCATGGAGGACAATAGACAGGTGGATCATTAACAAAACCAGGTGGCAGGAAGTGAGAAGCGCTTCTAACATGGAGGGTGGAGTCCCCTCCTAGTTGGGCCCGTGTGGAAGAGTGTCTGGGAAGCAAGAGGCACGTTTGGGCTTGGTCTCGTGGGATGGGAGGATGTCAACAGACGTGACAGGAGGGAGGAAGTGCCTCAGCGAGGAGGGGGCGGGGGAAGGGCCGAGGGAGTTGGGTGACTCCTGTCCGGGACAGGGACGGTGCCAGGTGTGGACTGAGCCCAACAATGAGGCAGGGAGTCGGTTCAGAGAGGGTGCGAGAGGGGCCAGAGGCATAGCACTGGGGATCGCCGCACACAGGAAGGAAGAGGAGTGCATGTGCCTTCTGCTACCAAGTAACAGGCACCACTCTGTGAGCTTTACATGGATTCATCCACTAACTCCTTCTGGCCTCCTGTGAGGCTGGAATTAGCATCCCCACTTCACAGCTGAGGAAACTGAGGCAGAGAGTTGCCCAAGAGTAAAGTGGTACAGCCAGGATTCAAACCCAGGCAGCCGGGCTCCAGAGCTCACGTCTCACCCACTGGGCCACGCTGCTGCCCATGAGTGCTGCTTGCGGGTCCACGGGTGAGCAGGGGCCAGCCCCGTGAGGAGTGACCCTGCTGATGAAACCCCCGGGCCCTCCAGAATGAACGTTAACAGTGATTGAGCACTTTGGGGTCCTTAGGGGCGGGTCACATTCAAGGTCTGATCATACTCATGTCCTGCAGAGAAACCTTCAGTGGCTCCCTCCTGCCTTGAGGCTCAATGTTAGGTTCCCAAGTGCTGCATCCACAGCCCCTTGTCGTCTGGCTCCTGCCTCTCCAGCAGCACCCTCTCACCTGGGCAAGGCTCCATGCCATGGGCAAGGAGATGCTCATACTGCAGACTCAATCTCTAGTGTCCAATGTATGTAAATGCCTCCCTAAATCCCCTGGGGGGGAGGTGGCTGCTTATTGTACACTCACTCTCTCCCATCACTGCAAGTTCCTCCAGGGTCTCACTCATTGCTGTATCCATCTGCAGCACCCAGCACAAGGCAGGCACCCCTGTGTGAATGCTCACAGCTACTGTTAACTGAGCAGCTTATAAGCAGCCAGACCTTCCCTCTGCCCTGCCCAACACTGTCCAGTGGTTTCCTGGCCCACCTAGAACACAGAACCCCAAGTCCTTCAGTCCTGCAGGAGACTGCAGGAGAGCCCAAGGCTCCCGGCCCAGCCCAATCTTACTGAAAAGTGGGGGACGACAGATCACAGCCCCCAGGATGGGCAGCCCAAGGAGGGAATACCTGGGAAAGAGCTTGGAGACTGTACAACAGCACTCACACAGTATCACTGAATTGTGCCAAATATTAGAAAAGAAAATAAATCCTGACCCCCCCATCTACAACGAAAACGTACCCACATCAAACCTTCACCGTAAACACAGGACAGAAAACATGTCTCTATTTCAGAAAAGGAACAGAAGCTCCACATGGGACTGAAGGTCCACTTACACTCTCCTCCCACATGCTTCTTATAACAACAACAGTAAGACCCTTCATGGCAAACTTACTATGTGCCAGGTACTCTGAAGCATTCACCTGCACTATCTCAACATACCCCTGCAACACCTTCATGAAGTAGTACTAGCATCTGCATTTTGCAGATGAAGAAATTGAGGCTCCAAGAGATTAAGTGCCTTCTCCAAGGTGACCCAGCTGAGATGCAGATGCACCACATCTATCTAAGTTCAGCACCTGAGCTTTTAAGCATGATGCTGTCCTGCCTCTCAGGACCAATGTACTCACAACTGCAGGAGACTTAAGGCTTTGCTAAAAACAGAAATGAAAAACAAACTAGTGCTACAGTTCACACAGGGTGAACCAAATACCACAGTTCTAAAAACTTTCCTCTTGGTGCAGCGATAAATATTTGCAGTTGGATGAATTTTCGTCTTTATATATATCAACAGAACCCCCAGTCGGTGGGAGAGTTCTTTTGCTCAAGATGGGTTGGATACGGTGGCCTGTCTCCCCAGAGGCAGGAGCCTGCCTGCAGTGTCTCTTCTTCCCTCCACGGTGCCCGGCACAGGCCAGGCACTCGGCAGGACACAACAAATGATCCCCATGGTAGGAGAGCAGCAGGCTCTGTTGCAGCTAAAGCCTGTTTTTCACTGTTTTTGACTTTGCAGCCAAGGGAAACTGCAGGCTGGACAGCTGGGGGGATCGGGAGAGGCAGAGGAAAGGCTCGTTCATGCTTAATGGGAATAACTCAGAGGGAAAAAGAGACATTGGTCACGTATAAATACATCTCTTCCAGGACTTGCAAATTCCAGCAGTGGTAGGGGCAAGTGGGTAACAGACAACTGAAGGGGCCAGTGAGGAAGGGGCAGCCACTGCTTTATTCCTGCCTTGTGGGAAGGTGGGGCCACTACTGCCAGATCACTGAGATTTTTATGTTAAATCTCAGATTTTAAAACATTGAAAATTATTTTTTCAAAATTTAAAGACCACATGAATCAAACAAAACACAAAGTGCAGGCCACATAAAACCACCAGTTTAAGGCCCGGTATCTAATCAGAGGCTCGACAACTTAAAATACTTTCCACAACTCCGCTGCAACCAGGGCTAGGAGGCAAAGAAATTGCACAAAGTACCCCACTTCTCTGGATCACAATTTCTTCGCTTGTGCAATTGCCTATGCAAAGGTGATGCTGAGAATGTCTGTCTCAGAGGATTATTGTGTGATCAAATGAGATAATGCTTGTAAAGCAAAAACTGGAGCTGTTCCCAGCATATAAGAGACACTCAACACATAACGAATTTCTTTTCTAGAAGCAAGCACAATTCAGGTTCCTTATGCCTTTAAAACTACCATGTTTTTGAGCAAGCTAGCAATATTTGGTCAAATTAAATATAGTAGACTACATGACTCAGTAATTCTACTCCGAGTATCTGTTCCAGAGAAATCCCCACACAGACCATAAGGGCCATACAAAGGGAGACTTCTCCCAGTGTTGTTTGGGAGTGGTGGCGAGTGAGAAGCCAGTCAGGGCACGTCTGGGGGGAAGGAAGCATGAGATGTGGCGGATGCACACCCAGAAACACAATGAACAGTCATAGCAGCGAAGTACAGGCATGCGCAGCCACCTGCTGGAGCCTCGACATGTTGCTGAGAAAAGCCAAGAATGAGGACCCCAGCACAACGCCACGTAAGCAAATTAAAAATACACACGATGACGCAACATATGCTGGAAAGAAACATACAAATTTACAGATCCATGTCAGAGCCACTGGAGCAGCTGCTGGTGGCAGAGGAGGAGGACAGGAGGCTGGTGGGGATGATAGAGGATAAATATAGGGCTGCAGGGTGACCAGCGGGGACAGCATGTCAGGAGCTGGCAAACAGCATTCACTCACTTTTTTGTACCTGAGGTCCAAACAGGAAAAACAAAAAGGAGAGACAGAGTCTTTTCTTGTCCACCCCTGTACTCCAGGACCTCTCTCCATGGGGCCCAAAGACCCAGGCAGGTTCTTGGGTTCTGATGTGTCCTGCCCTGAAAAATCTCCCAAGTCTGATAATTCCAGAGGCCAAGAATGAGCTGTGGAATTCTGAACAGTAACTCAGACAGCTGTCAGATACTTAGTGGGCCAGTCTTTGCTGGGGCTGTCCCGCCACTTGGGCTGTGAAGCCCTGGACCAGCTCGGGATTGCTGGGCTGACAGATGGCATGCATGCTGCCACTCCCCCATGATTGACAAGCCAGTGCCCTCACAACACCCTGAATCATCCCATAGTCTGTCCTAACTGTGATGGTCACCAGGGGTCTGGGTTAGAGACCCTCAGAGATTTTAATGGCAGCGGTGGCATCGTCATGTGGGACCATCTCTAACCGTCTTAACTGTAGCCTCTACGATCAGTGTAAATTCTCCGCTGCTGATGCCACAGGCTGACATGGCTCAGTGGGTACAGAGAACGTAACAGGGACTAAATGTTAACACCAGCCATTGTATGCTAAATGCCAGGAACTGAATGGAGGCGCTTATGAACATTATCTCTAACCCTAGCAACCTTTCCTAGATGAGGCTTAAAGAAGATCAGAACCAAGTGCCTTCCGCTCTGCTCAGCCAGCGTCATGTGCCCAAGGAGGTTCCCCCAGGGCTGGACAAGGCTGGAGGAATAGGCGGCCTTCAGAGGCAGCCAAGGAAGAGAAGGTGGACAGGCATCTGCACCCCTGCCTGGAGCCAGTGCACAGCAAAGAGACCTGGAGTGAAGCAAACACCCCAAAGCCCATCCCACACTGCAGTGGCCGCGGGTGGCAAGCTCCATACCGCCAGGGGCCAGGCCACACGGGCAGGGTGAAGGTGTGAGCTGAGCTGCAAGAGGCAGACAGCAACGGGAATGCTTCTGGCAGATCGCAGCCCTGAGAAGGCAGGAGCCCACAGTGCCAGCAATTCCTCCTTCTAACAGGAAGCTGCAAATCTGGATTGTTAGGTGAAACCTCTCAATTCTCAAACTGGTTGGCAGCTAATTCAAATGCTATCATGGTGCAGACCCAATTGTACCTTCAGGCCATCCAGAAACAACAGGAAAAATCCATAGATCATCAAAATCAGGGCTGTGCAAAATTGTTTCCACCCCACTGTCACAGCTTCTCCAGCTGTGCTACTGAGAGGTGACGCTGTTCCACACCTCTGTAGGCCAAGTACATATATACAGAAACAATTCGGACACCCTGGGAAGGGGTGGACAGCTTGGCTTCCAGAGTGGGGCTGAGGCACAACAGTGCCACTCCTCGGGACTCCTGTCTGGGACTGTACCTGTTGTGGACGAACACCCACCACGCCCACCAGTGGCTGCGCCTTCAAAAGATGGCATTCTGCCAAATCTTCAAAAACATTCTGCCCAAGGAGGTTGTAGCATCTCCATTTTACAGATAAGGAAACTGAGACTCAGAGAGATGAAGTTACTTGTCCACAGTCACATTACTATCATCAGAGCTGGGATTTGAATCCAGGTCCGTCCAACTTCCAGGCCCAGCTGCTCTGCTGTCCCTCACTGTGCCTTTACTTATGCAGGGGACTTTACAAAAACTCCATTCAATCAAAAGCCCTTGACTGAGCCTTGGCCATGTGCCTGGTGCCATGCTGGGGACTGGTGGGATGAGAGAGGTAGAGGACAGAAGCCCTACCTTTTGGGACATTTGAGTTTAATGCAAACCAAACGGATAAGATGAAGCAGGGAGGAAAATGGGGTCATTTTACAGTTCTCCTTGGGAGCATTATTTACCCTAGACAGAGTCTCTGGAGTTTTCCCATAAGAAGGAAAGTAAAAATTAAATCGGATTCAAATAAGGAACCATTCTAGCTACAGTGAAGAAATGTCCCAATTCAGCGTCTTAGCTTCTTCACCTGTACAATGAGAGGGTGGGAGCTGTCACCCCCGTTTATTCTCCCAGTGTGATGTGCCAGGCACTGTGCTAGGAGCTGGGACACAGTGGGACATAAGATGATAGGGCAAAAAGGTGGTGCTCACAGAGTATCTACATGCCCCGCTCCATTTCCAGTAACCTCGGCAGGGAGGGTGGGGTCACTGGACTAAATCTGGCCGATGGGCAGCAAGCAGAAGTGGTAAGACTCAGTTCCAGCTGGGGGCAGCTCAGGGTTCGCATCTCTCTCATCTCTGTCTGTGGGGTGCTGCAGAGATTGGGGCCATTATCTTCCCTCCGCCTGCTTCTCTCAATGCTCCAGTAAAATATGCTCCACCCCATCCCCTTTCACCTCAAATGACCTGCTGACAGCTGGAGGACAGGGTTTGCCAACTCCATTGTACAGGTGGGGCCGGTGAGGCACAGGCTTGCCTGGAAGCCAAGAACTGAACGCGGCCCCGAGACCTCAGAGTCCCTGAGAGCCAAAAGAGACTTCTGAGCTCAGGGAGTTCAGGGTTTTCAAAGGAGGTTCCTGAAGGGTCCCCAGAACCCCGGAGTGGGGGCTGAATCCAGGAGATATGGGGAAGCTCTAATTCAACAAAATGGCTCCCCTTTTGTCTGTTTAAAGTATTGGGGATAACAACGCTGGTGGTAATAATAGCCACCATTTACTAAATGCTTACTTAGTGCTGGGCTTGGTGTTAAACACCTTTCATATATTGTCTCAATAACTATTAATTAAAGTAATTAATAATTAAAAACACTATAACTAAACCCATTTTACAGGTGAGGAAATTGAGGCACCAAGCTGGAATACTTGTCCAAGGTCAAACATCCATTGAGCGACGGGAACCAAATCAAGCCCTGGCCCATCTGACTTCAGAATCCACCTATTTAACTGTGCTACCCTGATCCCTTGAGGGTGCCGCTGCCCAGTTACATAAGTAACATGGAAGTGATTCCTACTCCAAGTCTTACAAAGAGGAGCCTGAAGCCCAGCATGGCTGTTCCCTCCAACCCCCAGCCTGGAGCTCCTTCCATGAGGTCACACTAAACACACCTAGGCTGCTGAGCCAGCTGACATCCAAAGAGCCATTCTCTGAAAAGAACTTTTATTTCTAGGCATCAGACAAGTATGATACAAATAAACTTATAAAAGTCCAACCCACTTAATGAAAATAAGGAAGTTGCACCTGTAAGATTCTCGGTGTATTCACTGCAGCACAGGAGCTGCCTCAAGGGCACGTGGCAGAGGCATCAGCTGACACCCATATGCATGCTCCCCTTCAGGGGCAGAGTCCTCATTGGAGAGCAGTGGCCCAGCCAGTGGCTACACATCCCGGGCTCTCTTGCATCTAGGTGAGGCCCTGGGACTAGTTCTTGCCAATCAAACATAAGGAGAAGTAATCCTTCACTTCTGGGCTGCAGCATTTAAGAAATGGCTGTGACTTCTTCACACTCTCCCCCTTCCCTCTCTAGTTTTTGTAGATAAAATTTTATTAGAATACAACCACTTCATCCTTTCTGTGTTGTCTGTTACATGCTACAACAAAATTCAGTAGTTGTGACTGAGCCCATATGGCCTTCAAAGCTGAAAATATTTACTGTCTGGCCCTTTACAGAAAAAGTTTGTTGACCCCTGCCCTAGGGGATGGTGAAGGCTCAGAAGGGAAAGACCTTGGATCTATGCACAAGCCCTTGTTGACTACAAACTTCTGGACAATAACATCAACAAGAAACGGAGAGTTTGGGGTTTAAATTTGTTACAGCAGCTGGCTCTATCCCAGCAAATATGTGTGGAAAATGGAATTGGGGGGGTGGGGAGAGCTCCATTCTGTACTAGTCACTGACTGTCCAGCAGCTCTGGATGGTAGTAAAGATTCTTTTTCTCTGACTGCAAATAGCAGCTCACATTTATTGAGGGCTTGCTCAATGCCAGGCATGGTGCTAAATGCTTTGATATGATGGAAAAGAACCCCGGCCGGGGAGTCAGGCCACCTGCATTTGAGTCCTGGATCCACCACTTGCTAGGTCTGTGGCCTTAGAAAAGTCATTTCAGTTTTATCATCTCTGCAAGAGGGATAATAGTAGTTGCAGTGCCTGACACAGGTAAGCACTTAGTTCGTGTTAGCTATTACCACCATCTTTGCTGGGCCACTTAATTCTCACAATAACCTACGGGTTCAGTACAATAATTATTCCCACTAGCAGATAAGCACATAAGACACGGTCTTTGCTCTGCAGTTCACAGCTGTGGCAGACCAATGAGTGCACAACTGAGTGATGGTTAGAAGACAGTGAGATACAGGCTGTGTTAAGGACAAACCTCAAGGAAAGGGATGTGAAGAAGGAGAAGGGTTGGGCTGGACTTGGTGGGTTGGTTGGGAGGGAAATGTGGTTAGAATAACCTTCCCAGGCCAGGCAGAGAGATCCTGCCTACCACCATTCACTGAGCACAGGTGATGTTCTTAAACCTGCCTTTTCTTTTTTTTTTTTTTTTAAACCTGCCTTTTCTTAAGCCATTGATGCGCTGTCTTTGCTGAACATAAGATTCCAAGAAATCACCTCTAGATAAAATGCTAGAGAGCTCAGTGATTTCTTTCATTTCTTTCTCTTTAGGGTAATCAAATGGATGATACTCTTTTCAATACTGACTCTATTGCCTCCATATCGCTTCAGATGCCTTTAATGAAGCTTCGATTACAAGAATTTTTAATAGATAATTTTTCTTCTAACTTTTACCTGTCCATCATCCATCCCCTCCATGCCTCTGTCAGGAGCACTATAATAATCCTTTCAAAGATCTCCTGTTTCCCATTTTTAGTCCATGTAGCTGGGGAAGGGCTACTACCTCCCCCCGCCCCAGTTGCAGGGGCAGGCACATGAGTCAGGACCAGCTATGAGGGTGCTCCATGCCCCTGGCCACAGGGATTAGCTCAAGAGTGGGCACATGAACATAAATAGTATGAAACTTGTATGCTGAAAAACTACAAAATTTTGTTGAAAGAAATTTAAAAAGACCTAAATAAATGGAAAAATGCCATGTTTAAGGAGGGGAAGACAATATTATTAAGATGACAATATTTCTCAAATTGATTTGCAGATTGTAACCAACTGCTTATCAAAATCCTAGTTGTGGGTCTCTGCAGAATTGACAAGCTAATCCTAAAATTCATATGAAAATTTAAGGAATCCAGAGAAACAAATTTAATCTTGAAAAAGAAAAACAAAGTTGGAGGACTCACACTTCCCTATTCTAAAACTTACTACCTATACAAAGCTACAGCAATCAAAAAACTATATGAGATGACAGATGTTAATCTGTTTCACCATAATAACCATTTTATTATCTACATATATCCCATAACATCATGTTGTAAACCTCAAATATATACAATAAAACTTTTTTTTAAAAAATAGTATGGAATTGGCATAAGGATATTTAAATCAATGAAAATAAATTAAAAGTCCAGAAGTCAATTCTCACACTTATGGTCAACTGATTTTCCACAAGGATGCCAAGACAATTCAATGGGGAAAGAATGGTCTTTTCAACAAATGGTCCTGAAACATGTAGACGTCCACATACAAAATAAAGAAGTTTGGACCTCTTCCTTCTACCATGCACAAAAACTACCTCCAAATGAATCATAGAACTAAAGGTATGAGCTAAAACTATAAAACTGTTAGAAGAAAATAGGAGTAAATCTTTGTGACCCTGGTTTAGGCAAAGCTTTCTTAGATATGACAGCAAAAAGCACAAGCAACAAAAAAATATATACATTAGAACTCATCAATATTCAAAACTGAACAATGAAAAGACAAATAACCCAATTTAAAAATGGGCAAAAGATCGGAAGTGACTTTTCTCCAAAGAAGATATACCAAGGCCAGTGAGCACATGGAAAGATGTGCAACATCACAGTCACCAGGGAGGCACAAATCAATACACGAAGTGACACCACTTCATACCCACTAGGGTGGCTATGATCAAAAAGACAAATAATAAGTGTTGGTAAGAATGTGGAGAAATTAGAACCCTCATACATTACAGGTGGGAATATAAAGTGATGCAGTCAGTTTGGAAAACAGTTCCTCAAAATATTAAACACAGAGGAACCATATGGTATGGGTCCAAATGTTTGCGTTCCCCACCCCCCAAATTCGTATGTTAATTCCCAAGGTGATGGTAGTGGGAGGGAAGGTCTTTGGGAAGTAACGTAGTCACGAGGGTGACACTCTCGTGTGTGGGATCAGTGCCTTTGTAAAAGAAGCCCCAGAGAGCTAGCTCACCAATTCCACGTGAGCACAAGGCTGGAAGGCACCATCTGCGAACCAGGAAACAAGCCCTCGCCTGACACCCAATATGCCAACACCTTGATCTGCGACTTCCCGGCCTCCAGAAGAGAGAGGTGTAAATTTCGTCATTCATAAGCCATCCAGTTTATGGTATTTTGTTATAGCAGCCTGAACAGACTAAGATACCACATGACCTGGCAATGCCAACCGTAGACGGAATGAGAGAAGGAAATGAAATGAAACGGAAAGGAAAACACGTGTCCACCCAAAACATTCACAGTAGGACTGTTCATAAAAACCAAACAGTGGAAACAACTCAAACATCTCCCGTCCAAGTACTAACCAGGCCTGACCCTTCTTAGCTTCCGAGATCAGACGAGATCGGGCGCGTTCGGGGTGGTATGGCCGTAGACATCTCAAATGTCTGTCAAATGATGAACGAATAAGCAAAATATGGCATATATCCATACAGTGGAATGTTGTTTGATGATAAAAAGGAAGAACAGTAATCCCCCCTTATCTGCAAGGACATGTCCTCTGACCACATGTGGATGCCTGAAACCGTGGATAGCACCAAACCTTATATACACTATGTTTTTTCCTACACATTTCCTATACTTATGATAAAGTTTAACTTACAAATTAGGCACAGTAAGAGATTAACAACAAAAACTAACAATAAAATAGAACAATTATAATATACTGTAATAAAAGTTATATGAATGTGGTCTATTTCTCTCAAAATGTCTTATTGAACTGTGCCATGGGTAACAGAAACCACAGATAGCAGAATCAAGGATAAGGGGACTGCTGTACTAACACCTGCTAGGACACAAACGAACCTTGAAAACATCATCCTTCTGTGAATCACAAAAGACTTCACAGTGTATGATTCCATCCATATAAACTTTTCAGAATAGGCAAACCTATAGCTACAAAAAGTAGATTAGTGGTTGCCTCGGGCTGGTGTTAGGGAGAAATGGGGAGTGACTGCTAAGCGTACAGAGTTTCTTCCTGGGGTGATGAAAATGTTCTAAAATTGGTTGTGGTGAGGGTTGCAAAATTCTGTGAATATATTAAAAACTGCTGAATTTTATATTTTAAAAGGGTGAATTATCTGGTATGCAAATCATATCTCAGTTATTAAAAAGGAATGAAGTTCTGATATGTACTATGATGTCAATGAACCCTGAAAATATCATGCTAAGAAGTCGGACACGAAAGACTACATATTGTATTATTCCATTGGTATGAAATGTTCAGAATAGGTAAACCCATAAAGATAGAAAGCAGATTAGTGGTTGCCAGGGGTGAGGGTGGAAAGTTTGATGGGAAATGATGGGGTGACTTCCAGGGGTTCAGGGTTTCTTTTGGAGGTGATGGAAATGTTCTAAAATTGACTGTGGTGGTGGCTGTACAACTTTGTGAATATACTAAAAGCCAATGAATTGCATATTTTAAATGGTTAGGGTGTGTGAATTATATCTCAATAAAGCTATTTAAAAAAACAAAAGAATGGGCACATGACCCAGGCAGAACAATGAAATCCAATCCCAGGACTTTTGCTGGAACTGCTGGGAAGGAGAAGCTCTCTTTCTGCTGGGGATGCCGTAAGGATATGTGAGCCTGGCCCACCTGGGCTCTATCGTGAAGAGAGGCTCTCTGAGAATGAAGCCATCACGGAGGAAAGTGAAGGAGAGAGGAAGGGAGGGAGGGAAACATCAAGTTCTGATGAAATCCTTACCATCCCTGCTCTTTCCACATAAATCAAGTTCCTCTCACGCCTTTGCCAGTCGGGGAGGATTTTTGCTCAGTTCCTCGGTGAAATTTTGATTCTTCCTGGGCACCCTCCAATCACTGTTCCAGTCACAGAACCTCCTTCCCTGGGCTTCCCATCCTGAGCCCCACGTGGCCCCCCACACCCCAACTTCCCAAGGCCTGGGCTTATCTAAAAACCCTCTCCTTCTCCCTCCCGCTCGGCAGCTACACAGTGGGCACCTCCTTTCAGCCAAAAACACTTTCCCCACCTGGACTGCACCTGGAGCAGGGCGCTATAACTCAGCTGCTTAAAAATAAACACGACTTGTGTTATTTCCACCAAGTTCTTCCCACCCTATTAATTATTCATCTAGCACCTGCTTCACAAAAGGAGTTTGGCAGGGAAGGAATAGGGAGAAGAGCCTGGAAGGAGTGAGGTGGCTCAGAACAGCAGCGGTGGGCGTGACACTCAGCAGGGCAGAGCGACTATCTTGACACTTGAAGACACCAAGGCACTGGGGAGAAGCAAGAACGACCCGGGATCGGGGGTGGGGGGAACGGCAGGGTCCTCTCTGTGGCCATGGCGACGCCCATCGGCCCCTCATCAGAATGATGTTTTTAAATTCATGAAGCAGGATACACAGGATTAGAAAGAAAAGCGCTTATATTCAAACACGGTTATCAGAACCCCAATGTAGCAATGCAAGGGCTTCTTTGCCGATGCATTAAACAAGATCTAGTGGCAGGTCTAATCACTACTGTAATTTCAAAGTAGTGACCTTTAAAGATATTTGGAGACATGCAGCAACTGTACTATGATACGAAAATACATGTGGTTGATTTCCATTGGTGGCAAAGTGGCAGATCCCCCTACCATTTTTATGGCTGTTGCCTAAGTTCACATTTGAAGTTCTTGTTTCAGGTAGAGGACAGTGAGCATAAAAGCGTAATTCCTCCTCACCGATCACCTGAATTTTATCCTCAGACCCCAGGCTGAGAAGTCTGAGGCTAGATCATCAGGCTGAGCTCTTCAGATGGCCACTCTGAGCCTCGGGCTCCCTATCTGTAAAATAAGGCTGGGAATGGTGCATGCCCCGCCCGCTGTGGGGACATGATGAGAGTTGGGAGCCAGAGGGATGGCACTAAAAGGGCATTTTGGTCAGGAAATCCCAAATGCTACCTCGACCTAGCGACCACCACCACAAGCAGTTTCTGAGCACTCCCTGCGGGCCAGGCCACAATCTAAGCCTGTTCCCTCCATTACCTCACTTAATTCTCACAGCATCTCATGAGGGAGATGCCATCATCTTGACACTTGAAGACACCAAGGCACAGTGAGGTGACATGCTGGTCTACACTGGTGTGAGGATTCAAACCCAAGTACACTGACCCCAGGGCCCTCCTCTGCTGCCTCGTGCTGCCACTGCTCAGTGGTCCCAAGGGAGGTAAACGCCCAGAGAAGGCCAGGGAAAGCTGAGGCAGACTTATTTTGAGCCAGAGCCTCAGTTCCAGACCTTGCACATCTGTACGGAGCATGTGATCACCTGCCTGGCTCAGAGGCAGTTCCAAGTCTGGACACAAAGCAGACCCTAAGTTTTCACCAAGAACTAGAATTTCTCCATTTTCATGAAAGGAAAAGCCATATGAGTCACAAAGAGAAATAGCATCTGACCCTACACCTAGTGGGAAGCTAGCCAGGTCTGCATCCCCCATGCTGCCAACTCTCCTTGGAACACTCCCTCTATGTTGCGTCCTAGCTAATTACAGTACATCCTGCATATGTCAGTGTAAAAGTCCCTGCCTGAACCCTTGACTAAATAGGCTCCTCTTTGTAACAGCTCCCCGCACCATTCCTACACAAAAACTTGGCACCATTTGAAAGTATCTTTATTTATGGGTTTATTTGTTTAATGTCTGCGTCAGCTAGGCTGCAAGTTCCATGAGGGCAGGGACCACATCTATTTTTTCACCACTGTCTTAAACACAACTGTTGAATGAATCTAAATGAGGAGCACATAGGAAGAAGAGGAAGCAGCAAGGGGTTGAGCCCTGCCTGCTTCTGGAATCTTCCTGTTTTAGCCTGGGAGGACGAGATAGGACATAGGCACACCCCGATGCGTCAACATGACAGGCAATTTATGACTCTGCCCATAGCAGGTGTGGCTCAGAGCTGAGATTTTGACAACTGAGCAATCTTCCTCCTTAGAGGGGAACAAGGGGAGACGGGCAGGAAGGAAATGGGGAAAAGTCTGTTGGAATCAGATAGTGACCACAAAAATGACATGGAATTGTCTTCTCAAACTCTCACATGTACACAACTCTTCTGTGGGCCTGTCGAACATGCACATTCTGATTCAGTAGGTCTGGGGTGGGGCCTAAAATCCCGCATGTCTAATAAGCTCTCAGGTGAGGCCGACGTCACTGGCCCACAGACCACACGTTAAGTAGCAACATCTTCAGAAAGAATAGGTTTGGGGGATGTCCACGATCGTAGCTCTGACACGGGCAGTGCATGGGCAATATATACAGCCAAAGTGTTATACCCCCATAATATTCTGAAATTAAAAAAAAAAAAGAATAGGTAGGAGGTAGAATTCTAAAACCAGTCTTCGAGGTACTTTTTTGTATCATTCATCTCAAGTCACATTTTGGCTGGAAGGCCTGGCACCAACTCATGAACACATTTGCCACCGTATTCTTTGTCCCTCCACGTAATGGCATGAGACTGAGAGCAAATGAGCCTACGGAGGTTACAGCAGAGAAGCAGAAGTCCCAGTCCTGACTTTCTGAACACCTACATGCCTCAGTGTGTAACCTGGAGGAAATTATTTGCTCCCTCTGGGTGGTCCCCTCGCCTGCAGACCGACTCTGTCAGCATTATCCAAGGGCCTTTCAAAAATGCAGATTGTAGGGTTCCCCCCTAGAGATTCTAATTCACTAGGTCTGAAGTGTGGTCTGATCATCTTTGTTAAAACCCCAATGATCCAGGTACATGTCCAGAGTGGAAGCCATCAGAGGACTGCAAGCCACCATGGAACTGTCCTTGGTGCTGACCGGTGGTGAGCAACGTGGCCTAAATACAGACTGAGGGAGGATCCTTGGGAGGCAATAATTTAGCACTTTGTGAGAATCTGGAAAAGCTGCAGCCACCTCTTACCCTGCTTGGGTAAGTTACTGGCACACCCGTCGGCCACCTGGAGCACAGAAGTGAAGCCCACCCACCAGAAAAAAGAAAAGAGTTGTGTTCAATTATTTCCAAAATCAATGCACTTGAGGCATCTGCGAGAGTCTCAAAGCAATGTGAAAGGCATGATCTACAGCTCTCCAGACCCGTCTGAGCACTAATGGTATTACTGAGGGAAATGCTCCAGATAGCAAAACCATTTTTCATTTCTTGCTCCGGTTTGAAGAACGCCTTTGCGAAACTCCAGTTTGTGCTTTCTTCTGGGATTTCCCACCTTAGGAGGGAGGAATGGACACAGGGTGAGGGGAGAAGATAAAAGGCACAAATGGGAATTAAGCAGAATGCCAGGTCTGCCTGGCTGGCTCACCTTTCTCGCTTCCCAAGAAGATTTATGCGCCTGTCCAAAGCGAACTATGGCTCCATTACCCAGCATGCAAAGCCACTGCTGACAGCAAGTAGCAGAAGGTCAAGCCCAAATGACAGTTCATTGCTAGCTTTTGAAAACCCTACCACCTCTCTACGTGTACCCTTGTCTTTAAAGGGGAGCTAAATAATTTCACTTTGGTTAGCAACTGTGGGCAAATAAATTTTTTTAAAAATTTGTAAGTAAAAATTCTACACTGTTCAGTTTATAACTTAAAACTCCTATGACCTTGGTCACCTTTCCAAGGACAGATCTAGAGTTAAATCTCTTTTTAACTATTTTATATTATTTAGAGATTATAGGTTACCTCTAATTTGTTTATATGTACATTATTTGCTCTCCCTCCCACCCCCAAATTGTAAGCCTATATAAACAGGGCCCTTATCTGTTTAATTCTCTGCTGTATTTTCAGTTGCTGGTACACAGTAGGTGCTGAAGAAAGATTGTTGAATGGATGAATAATAATGTTCCTCTTGATATGTCTGTAGCCCTCTGTGCATTTACTGGGCCAGTCTCTCCTGCTATTGGTCATTCTCCACACTGCTTCCCAAGTGAGCATTTTTTTTAAAAATGCAAAACCATTTTTAAAAACCATGCCACTTTTTTCTTTCCTTTCAGGATAAAAGTCCAAATTCCTTAGCTAAGCATGCAAGGTAACTGGCCCTGCCTGGCTCTTCTGCCTCACCTGCTAATGCACACACATGTACCTGCTGCTAGTGGCACATGCCATTTGCTCAGTAGGCATCGTGGGCCTGAGGAGGTCCATGAACTCTGCTTTCAGAAGTGCTGTTTCCTCTGCCTGGGGTTCTCCCACCTCACTCAACAGCTGAATCCTGCTCATCCCTCAAGACTGAATTCAGGCAGCACCTGTGTTCTGAAGCTTCCCTGGTCTCTCCCTTTCCCTCCCCCCACCCCAGACAGGCTCCCTTGTTTTGCCTACTCACCACCCATGTCCTTTTTCCTTGATGACAGTATTATAACCTTTCCTCGGTGAATCAACCTTCTCCCACTCTCAGCCCATAGGATCTGGACAGGATTTATTTACTCACCACTTTACCCAGGGCTGAGTATATGACCTGGCCAAATGCAGTCTCTGTGACTGGTCCTGGGACAGGCACAGAACTCAAGCTGGGTCAATGAGTGTCAGCCCTGAGACTGAAACTACTGGGAAAACAACTTGCTCTTTCTGCCTGAGGTGCTTAGCTGACCCAGGGAAAGCCTAGAGGTGGGTGACCATCTTTGCCGTGAGAGCAGAGCCTCCCTAAGAAGCCAACTCAAAAAATTCAGGCAGAGAAAGAAATAGGCACATGAACAACATGCAAGAGTCTGAGCACACAAGAGAGAGACTGGCCAAGATACAGATGTCTCGTGATATCACTAAGCTCCTGGATCCAGCCATTCCTGAAGTTATTCCTAAGCCTCTCTGTTACACAAGCCAATAAATTCTCTTTTTTAATTAAAAAATAGTTTAATTTTGGTTTTGTCACTTGCAGTGGAAAGCATCCTAGATGATATAACCTCCCCTGTGCTCCCACAGACCCTGATTCAATCTCCCCCATAGCACTTACTGGGGCCCTACTGATCATGAACTCCTTGAGGGCAGGAAATGTGTCCTGTTCATCTCTGTAGCCACAAGACTCGGAGCATCATAGATACCAAAAAAGGTCTGTGGGATGAGAAAGGAAGGAATGTTTATCTGGGAATTAATGAAGCTTTTCATTTACTTTGTTTTACTTTAAGGGCCTTTCTGCCAAGAATGCAGATGCCTCAGGATCCTGGCTGCTGCCAGTGGCTCCATTCCCCAGGGCACTTGTCTTTCAGTCTTGTCTAAAGTCAGAGATCATGGAGGTAACAGGTCCAAGCAGGCGAGAAAGTCCACGGCCCAGGGTCCTACTACTACCGCACAATTTGCTCACCTGGTTAATCCGCAGCCATGCACATCTCGGGACCCCTCCCCTACGAGGCTGCCTTCAACTCCCCAGGGTGACAAATTCAAAAGCCATCAGGGCAAAGAAATGAAAGAAGCAGGGCAGGCTGGGGGCCTGGGGAGCATATGCCTTAGCTGAGGGCCCAGCCTCCATACAGCACCTAACAATTGTAGCAACAGGAAAATGTGAGATAAAGAGGAAGACCAGCCTCTCTTGCTGGGAAGGCTGTGTACTCTGAGCTGCACACATGGCTCACCACCACCACCACCACCACCACGAAACACAAGCCGTGTCTCAGGCAGAATGTGGCCTGTGGGTTGCCAGCTGACAACCTCTGCACTGGGACTTTGTCCATGTGCTATTTTAGGAGCCTCACACTGGAGACCATAGTCACCTATGAGTGAGTCTGACCTTTCTGCAAGCTCCTATCTGCCAGGTTGTGCTCCATGCCCCCGTGTCCATTAACTCCCCTCTCAGTCCTTAAGGGCTCCTTATCCCCACACACCTTGCTGGCACCCACTGCACACGCTCTGCCAACGCCCTCTCATGGGTCTCCCTGCTGCACTGACACCACCCAGCTATACTCCACGCACAGTGACGTCCTCAAAATACAAATCAGACCTTGTCACTCCCCTGCTTAAAAAATAATTCACTGGTTCTACCCCTGCCGGCACAGACACACACACCATGTTTAAACAAATGAATAACTATGTTTACAAAATGTGCTAATGCCATACAAGGAAAAAACAAGTGGCCAAGAAAGCACACAATGGAGGAAGCTGACGTATTCTGGGCAGCTGGGAAAGGATTCTCTGAGGAGGCAGAATTCAAGTCGAGACTTGACAGAGGAGAAAGACGCGGCCACAAGAAGGGTGAGGGACAGAGTGCTTGAGAAGGAACTGTATGTGCAAAGGTCCTGAGGCAAGAAAGAGCTTGAGGGCTGGAGATTTAGGAGGGAGACCTGCACTGTCACATGAGGCGAGGTGGGGACAGGGTGCTGAGGAGATTAAACGAGAATGTGGAGGCAAAGTCCTGGCACCACACCCGGCACGTGGTTAGCACTCAATAAACGGCCACTTTTCTTGTTAACATGGCACTGCTGATGTCAAGAAGGGCTTGTTTATTTCCTGCTGGTAGGAATAGGGCTGCCCAGGTCACCAGGGAGGGCTAACAGCAAGTATCAAAAGCTCCCCTGTACACAAAACAGTTCCATTTTCACCAGCTTATGAGGATCAGGCACTTAACTTACAAAGGCTTCAAAACTTATTACAAAAAAGAACTTCACTTTCCCTCAGAAGGCAAAAGAGCTTAGGAATTAAACAATGAGAAAGTTCCAAGGGGGTGGCTCGGTAGAACTGGTGAGAAGACTGGCTCTCTCCAAAGCAGCAGGTGAAATCGTGCCCTGCAC
Source organism: Daubentonia madagascariensis (assembly GCA_023783475.1). NCBI lineage: Eukaryota > Metazoa > Chordata > Mammalia > Primates > Daubentoniidae > Daubentonia > Daubentonia madagascariensis. The sequence continues at coordinate 7,671,864 of JAKFHU010002332.1, read as the reverse complement.
TTCCAGGACACTCGAAGCTTGCTGGACCCCACTTTGGAGAGGGGAGCTGCAGAGTGGGTTTACTCTGGGTCCACATTAAACAATCGGGGACCCGATGTTCCTTTATGCCAATAACCATGAATCCAGCCTCTCCTGATGCGAGACACTGTGCCAGTCTCTCAGCGTGGGAAGTTGCTGCTCCCCCGGAAAACCAGTCCAGGGAGGAAAACAGACATGTGAACAAGTATGTGCACCAAAACATTAGGGGGCGGGCACACAGGAGGCTCACGGAGGAGAAAGAGGTAGTGGGTTCTAGTGTGAATGGAGCCAGAGTTGCCACTTCAACACGAGGACAAGCGTTCTATCTTGCAAAGGAAAGCAAAGACAAAGAATGACATCCAGAAAACAAAGAGATCATAAAAACCAACAAGAAAAATACCCCCATAAAAAAACGACCAAAGGATACACACAAGCAAGAAAGGGAAGAGGAAATCTGAATGACTAAAAATCAGTAATAGATCATCAACCTTACCAATAATTGGGGAAATGTGAATTAAAACTACAATGAGATACCATTTTTCACCCATTGTGTTGGCAAAATAAAAATAAATTTTAAGTCAAACAATGCCAAGTGTGGTTGAGAATGTGAAACAACGGGAATTCCCATCCACCTGGTTGGAAGTGAACAATGGGTGCCACCAGCTTGGAAAGCAATTTGGCAAGAGTAGGCAAGTTGGAGATAAGCATGCCCTATACGAGCCAGCAACCTCATTCACAGGCATGCAGCCTAGAGAAACTGAGTCTCAAACATGTCTGCAAGGCGATGTGTACAGGGATATGCACTGCAACAATGTGTGAATAGGGAAAGCTGTAAACAACCTAAATGTCCACCAAAGGGAGAATAAATAAATGCAACCTTGAATAGTCATACAATAGAGTAAGTGTAGCAATCAAAAGCACTGAATTAGAATGCCATGTGTCTAAATGAATACAGCACAAAAATGTAATATTGGTGAAGAACACAGCTATGAAAGGATACATAAAGAATGATATCATTCACGTGAAAGAGTAAAAAGAAAACTCTCATAATCATATGTAATAAAAGTATAAAACCATGGACAAGAAGGATATGGAACAACTCCACAGGGTCGCTCCCTCTGGGAGCGAGGGTGCAAAGAAGATTCAGGTATATTTATAATGTTTAATTTCTACACATTAACATTTATTAAATCTGGATGGTGGTCTGCGTGTGCTCATTACATTTTCCTGTGTATTCTGGAGCACATTAGCAACATGTTGTAATCATATTTTAGGAGCTTAGAAGCAAACGTGACAAAACGTGAACAGCTCTTAATTTTATGTGGTGGGAATATAGGTGCTTGTTATCTTATTCTTTGTATTCTTTTTCCCTTCCTTTAAGAAATTGTCACTGTATGACCACTTTGAGAAACTCTTTGGCAGCATCTACTAATGTGGAATATAGGCATACCCCATGACTAGCAAGTCTATTCCTAAGTATAGACCCCCATGAATCAGGGCTTATATCCATCAGAAGACATACAAGAATGTTAATTACAACACTATTTGTACTTGAACCAAACTAGAAGCCACCCGAATATACATCAACAGTAAAAAAATAAACAAACTGTGGTATAGTCATATAACGGAATACTATACAGCAATGAAAACAAGCCAATCGCCACTTGCAACAACATGCATGAATCTCACAGATGTGATGGTGAGAGAAAGAAGCCAGATGCAAAGGAGTAAAACTGTACTTTATATAAAGTTCTAAAACAGGCAAAAGTACTCTATGGTATTAGAAATCAGGACAGTGGCCCCCCCGTATGGGGAGGGCATGATAGGAAGAGGCTTCTCTAGTTCTCTTAATGGTCTATTTCTTGGTCAAGTGTTATTTGCACAGGTGTGCTCAGTTTGTGAGAATCAAACTGTACCCTAAGATTGGAGGTATGTTATACCTCAATTTAAAAACAAAAAAAAAAACCCCAAAAACTCACCACCATAACAACAAGAAGAGAAATGAAGAGGGGGAGGAAGACAAGAGAAGAGAAGAAGGAAGAATCAAGCATGCATAGGTCCGAGTTATCACAAATTACAAAAGAAAGGAAACTAAATTAGTGAGGCTTCCCTGTAGACCTATTTTTTTAAGCTGGCATTTGAAGCCGCAGGACATGCCAGGTGCTGTGTTAAAGAGCTAACTTGCATTATCTTGTTTGCTCTTCACAAGAGCCCATGCTGCCAGCATCCTCGCCCCCATGTGACAGCCGAGTGTCGCAGAGGCCGAGTGACCTGCCCGGGCGGGCTCTGAATGGGCAGTGAGACCCCACAGCCCAAACCCGGTCTCTGTATCGCATGGTTTCTAAAGACACATGCTGCAGAGAAGGGCAGGAGGAAGACAGTGGCTTCTTTTGACATGAGAGGTTCACAACCCCAGGAAGGTGGCGTCAGGAAGTGACTAAAATGGCGGCAACTTGAAAGCCTGGAAATGTTTTTTTCCAGTGTACTAAAAATGAAGCAAGATTGCAATACACAGTTCTCAAACACTAATGGGGGTACTGAAGGGAAAGGCAGCAGTTATTCTCAATTATTTAAGAAGAGAATAAGAGCCGAGAAGTACCCTTCTAAGTCGTGATTTTAATCAGTTGTCCAAAACTGTGAGGGAAAAAAGCAGATGAAACATGGGCTAAGTATATTCTACGAAGGCCTTTAGAGCTGGAAAGAGAGATTAAATAGTGATACACAAGTAATCTAACAGCCCCAGCAATATTCTGGCCAACATTTAACGCCCAGCAGAGAGTCAAGAGTCTTGTAATTGGCATCAATTACAAAGCCAGTGAGTTCGCCCCAGAAAGGGAGTCCTCAAACTCAGCCTGCCATGACTGAGCGGGGGAGCTGGCCAATTCTGGCTGGTTAACAGGGAAGGCCAGACCCCACACGTGTCAAACGAATCCTCTCTGTCACCAAGAACAATTAATGCAAAGTCTTTATGGAACCTCTGCAAATACCACCTGGGCAATATCCAGTGGGCAGGCCAGGCGGCACCATGTGAGAACCGAGCATGCAGGAACAAAGACGGACGACAGTGCCCTGTCAGTGGAAGCCAGGAAGGGGACTGAGGAGAAAGGAAATTGAAAACCAAACAAAACTGGTGCCACACACCAATTTCTCCATAGCTTGAGTTCATGTGTTCATCAAACTCGTTTGACTGTGCACCTACTATGCACCTGACATTGTGACAGATCCTAAGAAGACAAAGACTCAGTAAGGCCAGGCTCTGCCCGCTAATCCCACAGTGCAACGTTGGGGCTGGGGGGTTGCAGAACTGTAAATCAGGCAACTGCAATGTGATGGAGTATGAGAAAGGAACCCAGAGGAGGAACAGCTCACATTCTGAGGCCAGCGAAGGCTTTCTGGAAGAGATATTAAGGCCACTGCGGACGGTAAGACCTGCAAGGTCTATGTATGACCCAAGACCACCAAGGGGATGCTCTTGAATTCAACCTCTCCATGTGCTATGTGTAGAAAGTATGTAGGATGGGAACAGAACAGCAAATACGCTTCTAGTTGCTGGCTTTGTACTCTTGGTTTATAAATGACCTTGATTTTTTTTATTGGATTTTAAGTTGATATGATAGAAAAGTCCCCCCAAGAAACCCCCACTTATTAAATACATACACCTACACACATTCCAAGTCTGAGGCTCATCAATGTCTGTCTCTTAAGATGATTTTTTCTGGCAAGATGACTTTAGCAACTGTTCTCCTGGAAAATATCTTAAGAGGCTTTTACTGTATTAAAGAGAAACACAAATGTGTGATGTATAATGAGCCCAACTTCTCTCTTCCTCTTGATTAAAACATTAAGTACCAGGACCATTTAGACAGTGGTTGGCAGAGTGTCAAATGAGACACAAGCTTGAGTTTATGGCTTCACTCATTTGGAGCTGCTTTTCTCTCCAGAAAACTTGCAGGGCTGGGGGATGGTGTCTGAGCTCCCTGAGTCTCTGTGGCAAGCAGGTGGGGGTGGTTCACCATCATCTGGTTTGTCTTGATATGAGGGACTTTCTGGCAGCATCCCCCTGAGATTTTGCAGCTCCACACAGAAACTTGTTGTCACTGACTTTCTACATCACCAGCTACCAGATCTGGGCCTGGATTTGCAGAGCTTCCCCATGAGGAGGCAGGGCAGTGTGGTGACATCAGCAGAGTGTGGCTCAATTCCTGGCTCCGGCACTTATAAGCTATGGGACCTTGGGCAGGAAGCTTATTGCCCCTGGGTTCTTCATCGATGAGACATTTTATATGACAAGAAATGCATGATGAGAAGATGAATAGAAAGCCCCCAGAGTGCATGAGGAGCCTGGCATAGGATGGCTGGTGTTATTCTACACAGAAGCACAGGGTGCGAGGGTTCTAGAGGGACCAGCTATGTTGGGCTTGGCCCTGCACGGGCTCAGAGTCCCAGCATCGCCAGTGATGAGAACATGCTTATGTGTCTGCTTGCTCCATCTCACCACCAGCCCCGGCACCCCTTTATTTAGCAAACCAGGACACAGCACTTACCATGTGCCAGACACTGTTCTAAGCACCTTACAAATGTTACCCCCTTCAATCCTAATAAAAATAACACTAGAAGTGCTGTGACTATGCCTGGTATACAGAGGGGGAAACTGGCATAGAAAGGTCAAATAACATGCCCAAGGCCACACAGCTAATAAAGCCGTAGGAATCTTCTTTCTTTCTTTTCCTTGACTCTCAGTGCCGTTACAGCCCCTTACTTACAGAGTTGGCAAAGTCCTGTTGAATGAATAAATGCATAACGGAATGAATTAATGAGCAACTATCTCCCCATATGTTTAGGATTATCAGGAAAGTTCATATAAACCAGCGGGTGAACTATGAGGGCAGCATTCCCGGCTCTACCAATGGCCCCTGGTAAGAGTAGGGTGGTGGGTGTGGGTGGAAGAGGCAACCGAGTCTGGCTTACTCCTGCCCCCTGTTCTCCACAGCACCGAGGTTGAGGAGCTAAATTGGGGAGTTCACGTACATGTCCACCAACCAGGCAATGGCTAACTAATCAATGCCCATCCACCCTCCCAGGTGCTCTGCAGCAGACCTGCTTGTGTGAGAGGCCGTACTCGCAAAGGTCAAGGACTCTGCAGACATCTGCCTGGGCCCAGGTGTCTGCCTGGAAGTTGCCAAGCGAGATGGCCTCAGACAAGTCAGTTTACCTCCCTATGTCTCTGCGTCCTCATTTGTCAAGTGGGATAGAGGTAAGGGTTCTCTACTCTGGGCAAAGAAAGAGAGGTACGCAGTAGGCAGAATAATGCCCCCGCAAGAGGTCCACACCCCAATCCCCAGAACCTGTGACTATGTTACCTTACATGGCAAAGGGGCCTTTGTAGAGGTAATTAAATTAAAGACCTTGAGATGCGGGGATTACCCTGAGTAATCTGGGGGGGCCCAATCTAATCACACTCCTAAAAAGCAGAGAACCTTCCTCTGCTGTGGTGAGAGGAAGATCTGACAGCAGAAGAATGGTCAGAGAGGCGTGACACGGAAGACAGAGGAAGGGGCCACCAGCCAAGGAGTGCTGGCAACCTCTAGGAGCCGGGAAAGGCCAGGAAATGGATTCTCCCCAGAGCCTCCAGGAGGAAACGCAGCCCCGCTGACTCTGTGATTTTAACCTGCCGAGACCCATGTGGGACTTCTGACCTGAACCATAAGACAACAAACGTGTATTGTTTTAAGCCCCTAGGTTTGCGGCCATTTGTTATGGCAGCCATAGGAAACCAACCCAGGACACACAGAAGGAAAAGACGCCCTGAACTGATCTGCTTGCCCACTGGCTCCCTCTTGGAGATTCAGGCTGGGGAGCCTTGCTGGCCTCGCAGGAAGTGGCTCTGATTCTCCCTCCTCAGTCTCCAGACTGCACCAGGTTCCCTCCTCCAGTTCTCACGGTTCCTCCGTGGGGACTGATTTACTTGTCATTCTCTCTACAAGACCGCCAACTTCTTGAGGACAGAGACCGCACCTTAACTCATCTTTGTCTCTCCTACCCCCAGCACGACAGCCCGGCACTCTGGACACGTTCACCTGCTGGACGAGTTCATTGGCCTCAGCATCCTGCCAGACCTCCACTCGCTCCCACCTCTGCGCCTGCCCTCCGCCGGGGCCTGCTGTCCCCAGGGCTGCACTTCAAACGGCACCTCCCAAGGAGCTGCAGAGGGGCTCTCCACGGCTCAGCGAGCACCAGTCAGTTCCCCCACCACACACTGGTGTGTGTGTTTTTAATGAGGATGTTAATGCATAATTTCTCCAACAACTTGAATTATCTGTGGCTCCAGGGAAAGCAATTTGCCTTGCCTTAATGCCAAATGAACTTTCAGAGATCAAATCTATTATCCTAGGAAGGAATCGACAGTCTCTCAATTCTCATCTGCTCCCTGAGCAATAACGTAGACTTCAGTAACATCATCAAAAATGAGTCCTTTACCTACTAAGCCCTTGAGCTGGCGAAGTCCATTGGCACAGGGCGCTTGCCAGTCGGCTCCCTCAGACCATTAGAGAGCCAGCTTTCCTGCCTCCAAAAGCTTGCTCGGCTTCTCGCCCATTCTGCAAAAAATATTCAGCCAAAAGCAGAGTGAGAACAACCTCCCAAGTCACCTTCAAAGTTTTTCTGCTCACTTTTGGAATTTAGATTTTTTGAATTTGTGCCGAGACCCGGCAAAGTGAAGAAGAAAATAAAAGGGAAACTCTTCCGTTTAATTTCTGTTCACTTATTCATTAATTCGGGCCGTGAGTACCTCGGTATGTCAGATACTATTCCAGGAACTGGCACAGAGCAGTGAGCAGAAGCAGATGCAGGACCTGGTTCATGAGCTTCAGTGCTGGGGCAGAGAGACAAATGATACTTAAGTACACAAAGAAGTCATTTCAATTAACACTATATGCTGGGAAGAAAAGTAAAGCAGAGTAACGAGATAGTGGACTAAAGGCAGCATGAATGGGGCCAGGAAAGGTCTCTCTCCAAGGAGGGCAAGTCTAACCTGAGACCTGATGACTCAGAAGAGCCCTCCATGCAGAGATGTGGGAATGGTCCTTCCAGGCCCAGGGGACAGCACATGCAAAGGCCCTGAGTTGAGAACAGTGTGAATATCTGAGGAGAGCAGTGTGGCTGGGTGGAGAAGGAGGGGGTGGGCATGAGAGGAGGTACAGGGGGAGGTGGGGGTGCATATCCGGAGACACCCCACAGGCCACAGTAAGGAGTCTTCATCATAAGTGCCAGGGGTGCCACCACAGGGTTTTAATCTACAGTGACGCAATCTGCTTTCTGTTGTACAAACCTCACTCTAGCTGCAGTGTGGAAAATGGACTACGGGAAGGCAAGAGAGGAAAAGGGCAGCCACTGCAGGTGCCCACGCCAGAGATGACAGTGGCTTGGGTTAGGGTAATCTAAGCCGGGACGCAGGGAAGCAGGTGAACTGGGACTATCTTTTGGAAGGAGAGCCCATAGGCCTTGCCTGCTGGCTGTGGATTGGTGGAACTGTGTTCTCTTATTATCTCAGTCCTGCTCAAAAATGTCGTTCAACAGAAGTGCTACCCCAGTGAGGGCCATTAGAGCTGGTCATTAACATTCTGGTTCCTCTCCTGAGCACATGGCAGGAGTGGACTTTTTTGCTCCCGTGGCATTAGACATGGTCATATAACTAGCTTTGGCCAAGGAAATACGAGTGCATTGTCACGTATCACTCCCAGAAGGAAGCTTTAGGAGCCACTGCCTGATCTGCCTCTCCTCTTTGCTCCTGATGCTGCGATCATGACAACACGTATGGAGAGGGAGCATCTAGCAGCCTGAACCCCAACACTACAATGAGCAGAGTCCCCAGCCAACTTATGATGGACATAGAACGTGAGACAAAAATATACCTTTGTTGGCTTACATCACTAAGATCTTGGAGTTCTTACCTCCGCCTAACCAAGCCTATCCTGACTGATAAGAGCTCCACACCTATGATATTTAAAAGTTAATGAATAACTTTAACATGTGTCTTTTGTGGCTGGACTCAGCTACAAAAGAATAAACTTCATCAAGTGGACTGATATTCAGGCCAACTATTTTACCATGATTTGGGCTTGATGTGGGACAGAAGGTGTGGACACCTCCAAGGAGTGCTCTGGGTATCCTGTGAATTTACAATTACACACATGCCTGGTATATTCAGGCAACCAATCCTTTGTAAAGACAAATGCTGGGCCCACAAACTACACAATATGCTAACTTAAAATTTAAAAATTAAATTAAAATTAAAAAATTAAAAATTAAAATTAAAAATTAAAAAATTAAAAAAGGTTCAGATTGGGGTTAAGATCACATTTCAATATTAAAACTGTCAGACAATCACCAATGATGGCCTTGGAGGGGAAATATACAGAAATTCAGGCTAGAAAGATACTCATCTGACAAATGAGACAAAGCCAAACTATGTTTAACATGTCCTTGAATAATCTCCATGCCAATGGATTCTGGAGTGAGTCATTTAACAGGTCCAGCGCTTAGAGTGACAAGGAATGCAAAATTCGACCAACCTAAAGACGTCTCATCTGGATGCGTGCCTTAATGGTCCTAGTGGACAAGTGAGTCATCCCTGAAGTGAGCCAATCAAATAAAAGATTCTGACGTGGTTGATTTTTCTGGGCTAATTTAGAAGCAAAGCTCTCTAGACATCTTGCCCTCAGGATATCCAAGTAGGTATCCTGAGCCATTAGGCCCAGCAGGGGCCGGGGAATGCTCGGCCTGTAACTGCGCTCATCAGCGGCCTCTGCTGGGTGTTGAAGGTCCTGTGTCTTGACCCAATCCTCCCGTAAAAACTGGAAGAACCGCTCAGATCGGTCCTGGGCAGCAGCCCGAGTGGACTTAAGGTAAGACGGTATGTCTTAGTCAGCCAACCGCAGAGGAGAAGGAGAAATCAAAGTGCAGTCATGGCTCGACCAGCTAATTGAAAGTTAAAGGGTAGCACAAGCTAGAAATGGGGCGTGGCCCCAAGACTGCTCACGAGCTGTCAGATTCCTGAGCAACAGAGGAAATGATCAGATCCACCCCCAACCACGGGAAGCAGGACCACAAATCGGCTAAGAACCAGCTGGTGCGCTTGTGCAAGCCAGTCATCACTGGCCAGGCCCACTAAGATGGTACCTTCCGTTCTCACTTATTTGCAAATAGGGTGATGGGGGAGGGTAAGAGAAGACCATTGCTCTACTGACACAGACTTCACAGGGAAAAGGTCCACTGCCCTTGGAAGTCAGTCCCAGGACCGACAGGGAGCATCTTCTCCAGCCTGAGGATGATGGTGGGCAGCAGAAACAGGGCTGTGGACGACCCGCCGCAAAGGGTAGACCCACTCACAGTCCCTGCTCCCAGCACAAGAGAGACCTAGGACTGCCTCGTGCTCTCTCTCTGCATGATTTAACGCCAGAAAAACCTTCCTCCTCCTCAGGCCTGAGCTTCGTCTCACTAAACTTGATGCTCACATGCCAGCGTTCTTAGGATTGGTGTTGTTCTTGGTATATTTGTTTTGCCTTAAACAAGTTTTGCGTAACCGTGGGGCTTGAGGATGTATGGGGTGGGAAGGGAGTGGCTCCAGCCGCAGAGAGAGCACTCAGTGACGTGTGATGTGTGGTAGGCTCAATGACGGCCACCTCAGACGTCCAAATCCTCATCCCCACAACCTCACGTGACAAAAGGGACTTAGCAGATGTGATTAAGTTATGGATCTTGAGAAGGAGGATTATCTTGGATGATTCGGGTGGGCTCAATGTGATCACAAGGGAATTCTAAGAGAAAGAGGGTCGGAATCAGAGACAGAGATGTGACTATGACGACAGAGTGATGTGACTACTCTCCTTGAAGACAGAAGAGGGCCACAAGCCAAGGATGTAGGTGGCCTCTAGAATTTGGAAAAGGCAAGGAATGAATTATCTCCTGGAGCTCCAGAGGGAACCAGCCCTGCTGACACCTGGATTTTAGCCATGTGAGACTGATTTTGGACTTCTGACCTCCAGAACTGTAAGATAATAAATTTGTGTTGTTTTGGGTCCCTACATCTGTGGTAATTTGTTGCAGCAGCAACAGGAAACTAATATAGTAAGTCCTCACTTAACATTGTTGATAGGTTCTTGGAAACTGTGACTTTAAATGAAATGATGTACTGTATGCTGCAGGAACTTAACTCTTGTTCGTATCAATTAGCCTAGGGTAAAATTGGTTTTATTATACAGTATATCATTTCACTTAAGGTCATAGTTTCCAAGAACCTATGGACGACGTTAAGTAAGGATTTGCTATACACAAGACACTTCACCATCCGAATTCCCTCAGTTTAGCCTTGTGCTAGACTAGCTTTCCTCTAGAGCAAGACAGCAGACAGGCCAAGTTCCCTGAAGAAGGTGTCATGGAAGGGCCAGTCAGGGTAATGCTTTTTGCAAATGAGAATATCGTACAGTGATAATGCATTGGTCAGGCAGAATTTTGTTTTATGACACTTTAAGTCATTCTGCATGGGTCCTGAGATTTGTATGAGCCCACAAGCTCATTAAATTAGTATATAGTTTTCCCCTTCTTTTCAAAGAAATTATTGTACTCCTTGATATGAACAAGTTTAGAATTTCTAAGTCTTCCATGTGTATGCCTTCAACTCCACTTTTCTTTAACAGAAAAATGAAGAACAGATTTATTCTGGACCTTAGATAAACCTACTTTATGACTGTTTAAAATGAAAACCCAGCAGACCTTGATGTGCTCAGATTTCAATCTGACTTAAACACAGAAATCTATGCACAGGTAAACACAACAGTAAGTAATAGCAGTTTCCCCTGTGGAATTCCCAAGTGCTGGGAGTGGGTTATGGAAACTCTTGGTCTGTTTTTCTACGATAAAGGTCAAAGGAAGTCCTAGCAAGGTACCTCTTGAAGAGAGAAACTGGGGAATTCATCCCATATGGGATCTGTCACGTGGCTTTGTCAACAGGCTAGAACAGTGGTTCTCACACATCATCAGGCATCAGCATCACCCTGAAGGCTTGCTGAACCCAGACTGCTGGGTCTCAGCCCCGGAGTTGTAAGTCAGTCAGTCCAGGGTGGATTTCTGCCCAGCTCCCAGGTGCTGCTGCTGGCTGGGGGCCATGCTTTGACCACAGTGGAGGGATCACTCTCAGTACAAAGCCCGATTTCTTGCACACCTGAGAAGGGGCCATAACTCTACCTCATCTGATTGAACTGTCCCTGCCAAGCTAGTTGACATGTACTGAAACTATTGAATTGCTTCCACCACCTCCTTGATTTTACACCAGGGGTTTCTCTAGCTTGGCTCCACATTGGAATCACCTAGAGAGCTATTAAACCCCTCTATGCCCAGGCCTCACTCCAGATTGACTGGATCAGAATGGGGATGTGAGGTGGAGCATGTCCTCAGTGGTTTGTAAAGCTCCCCAGGTGATCCAAAGTACAGCCGAGATGGAGAACTGCTGCCATAAGCAAATACAAAGGTGACAAAATGATGCTAGCTGCTGAAGCAGACAATTCCACAGGGCTCTATGCCAGGCCCAGACACAGGTCTGTCTTCTTCAGTGCTGGCCGCAGCCCCTTGCACAATGACATATAATAGGTGCCCAGTAAATGTCTGCTGAATGAATGAATGCTAATCAGCCGGCAAGCCTGTGGAGCCTCCCTTCTCAAGGGTACCTTGGATGAATGCACAGAAACAAATTAAGTCATCATAAATCATTAAGCTTCATCAGGCAAGTAACCCTACAATAATAATTAAAAAAACTTCTCTGAGAAAGTTCTACTCCACAGTTGTAAGTCTAAATTAATGTCATGACAACTATGTATGAAAACTAGAAAAAAACATTTTGGTCCAGAACAGCGGTCAGCAAACTAATCCACAGGCCAAATCCAGCTGCCACCTATTCTTAAATATAAAATTTTATCGGAACACAGCCACACCCATTTGTGCCCGTGCTGTCTACAGCTGCTTTCACACTACACTGGCAGAGTAGAGTATTTTCTGCTAAATCATACAAACCCCAAAAGCCAAAATATTTACTCTCTGGCCCTTTACAGAAAAAGTGTTCCAACTCCCGCCCTACACAAATAAGAGGACATGCACAAAACATAACGGCGATTGTCTTTAAGTGGTGGAATTATGGGTGACTATTCCCTTCTTTTCTCTTCTTTTCTTACGTTAGCCAACTTTTGTTTAAGGAGCATGCATTTTTAAGTAATAGACTAAAAAAGAAGAAAGAATCAGCCTCCACGCAGGCAGTGACCAGCGGGCTCCCGCGGGTGCTGCACCTTGTTTCCGATGGCCTTTTTGGGTGGGAAGTTGCAGGCCCTCACTTGGGGGTACTTGTTTTGCAGCCTGTGGTGCAGGCTCCTGAGCTCTGCGTACCGCCGGTAGACGTTCCACTCGTCGTCTTTTACCCGGATGTACACCTGCCAAGAAAAGGGAAGAGAAAGAAAACGTCAGCTTCTCTTGAAACCCTCACCACAAGGATTAGGGTTTCAGCAAAGCTCCACCTGAGCGGGGTCCACCTGCCCCACACCCCACTGGTGCCCAGCTCCTGGCACAGAGCAAGGACTCCACGGTTCCGGCTGAACAAATGGCACAATCTGGCCCGTCACAGGAACGACAGGCTGTGTGTCATTCCCCTAACGTCAACAGCCATAAACAGCCCAGTGAACAGCAGAGACGCATCTTCATGTTTTTGTCATATGCGTGTCGTAGCACTGATGGTTTGCTGTTGTTCAGACCTCTCTGGCCATTTGTTTCCTCATCTGTAAAAAGGAGCTGATAACAGCACCTCCCTCTGAAGGTCGTCTTGAGAGCACACCGATAGACCCGCAATGCAGCTGTGCCCGGGCTCCCACAGACCACCACACAGACAAGGTGGAACTGAATTTGGGAAACAGGGGAGGGGACCAGAGTTGAGATCTGCCCGACTGAACAGAACGTCACACCCAGATGGGATACGCACAACTGAGAAATAAAACTTCTTTATTTTAATCAAGTTGTGACTCTCAAGAGAATACTCCGGGCGTACAAAACGTGAGGGCTGTTTCATCAGCCTTTTACAGTCCTAGCACCTTCCAAGGACACAAAGCAACTATATCACACGGAAAAACTGAGAAGCGAGAGAGAGATTAATCCATTTTTTAAAATTACACGAGTTAAGAACAGCCCAGAGGGTAAAGGCCCCAATGATAAATGGCTTTGTAATTTACAACCAGTGAATGTCAATACACATCTTAAAGACTTCTTTAACCATAAAAATAGGCATCTCTAATATGAGTGATAAATTCTGCCTCTATGTGAAAACCACCCATCATCCCCAATGCAGAGATTATATATTTGACCATCAGGGTTCACAATACCCTTGTGAACAAGAGGAAGGAATGAAGACTTATACCAAAGAATTCCAATTAATGGATAGAATTTTCCAGTGGAATTAGATGGAGAAACAGAAGGCCTATCAAGTTTATAGAAGCCCCTGGGTCTCTGGTGACATTATAGAGCCACCACACCAATTATCAGATTAACTACTCAAGACGTTTTTTAACAAAAGAGAAATATTCATCTCTAATTTACTCAAGCTAACGTTTTAGGGGGTCTTTGTACCAGCAGCTGATGCAATTCTGATCCCATACATCTTGAATAGATTATATCATCTGCTTGTGGTATATTCTTCATAGGTCCAAACACCCCCGAGAGAGTGGCAAGGTCAACCACTTGTCTGATCATCATGCATAATACTAATTATGTAGATCAGGGTAGGCAAACTATGGCCCATGGGCCACATCTGGCCACATCCATTTGTTTACCTATTGTCTATAGCTGCTTTAGCAATATAGACAGTCCCTGTTGTATGAAGGTCTGACTTCTGATTTTTTGATTTTATGATGGTATGAAGGTGATACACAGTCAGTACAAACCAGACTTTCGATCTTTTTCTGGGCTAGCAATATGTAGTATGATGCTCTATATATGAGATATTCAACACTTTATTATAAAATAGGCTTTGTGTTAGATGATTTGCCCAACTTTAGGCTAATGTAAGTGTTCTGAGCATGTTTAAGGTAGGCCAGGCTATGATGTTTGGTAGGTTAGGTGTATTAAATACATTTTTGACTCCAATATTTTCAACTCACAATGAGTTTATCAGGACATAACCCCATCATAAGTCAAGGAACAGCTACACACGGCAGAGTTGAGAAGCTGCAACAGAGACCATATAGCCTAGAAAGCTTAAAGTATTTCCTTTCTGGCCCTTTCTAAAAAGTTTAGTGACTCCTGATCTAGATATTTAGGAAGTCCCCATTATTATTATTTTTCCACCAACATATCTGAGATCCACTGTGGACAGGGGCAGGCCTTTCCAAATCTTCCCAGCCCCTAGGTGGGCTGCATTAACCATCCCGAGGCCCAGGAATGCACAGTGTGCCAAAGCTTCGCTAGTGATTCTGATCAATGGGCAATTTGGAGAACCCCTGACATAAAGCACTGAGTCAGGTGTCAGACAGACAAGCTATTCAACCTTTCTGCCCCTTCGTTTCCTCATCTGTAAACTGGGGTTGAGAGCAGCACCTCCCACCCACGGTGGTACGGAGCACATAAGGTACTTGAGCAGTGCAGCACTGCCTGGAATCATGTGGACCATCACACAGACATGGTGGAATTCAATTTGGGGAAGGAGTGGGGGGCTAAAGGCAAGATCTGGACTCTGACTTACCAGCCCAGTGGAACAGGTGGTCACATCCAGATGGGACAGGCATACCTGGGGCATACTTCTGTATTTTAACTGGGTTGTAACTCTCAGGAGAACACTCTAGGTGTACAAAACGTGAGCACTGTTTCATCGACCTTTTATAGGTGCTAGCACCTTCCAGGGACATACAGCAACTACTTCACAAGGGAAACCAGAGAAGTGGGAGAGCAATGAATGGGTTTTAAAAAATTACGTGAGTTAAGAACAGCCCAGAGGGTAAAGTCTCCAGCGATAAACGGCTTTGTAATTTGCAATCAGTGAACGCCAACACACATCTTAAAAACCTCTTTAACATAATGATACAAACTCCCTGATGTGAGTGATAAAGTCTGACTCTACATTTCTCATGACATACATGCCAGAGCCGACTGTTTTCACTCCCTGGAAGTGAAGTCCTCCCCCACCCTGACGGCTCTCTCGTGGCCTTCCACGTGGGCACCTCCTCTTCTGCCTACAACCTGCCTCTCCCCCACGTACCCAGCCACACACCCTGTTCTGCCTGTTTCATTTTTAGGCCAGTGACTCCTAGATCTGTATCTCTAGTTTGTACCTCTGATATGAACTCCAGACCAGGCCTTGATTTCCCACAGCCGCCTAAAACCCATCATGTCTAAACCTGAACCCGGATCTTCTCACCTATTATGTGCCGGGTGCTACCCCAGGCACTTCACACAACTCACCCACTGTTCATCCTCGTGTTCATCTGCAAGGCAGCCGGTATGAACATCCCCCTTTTCAGATGAAGGAGGACACGGGCTCAGAGAAGTCGCGTCACTAGCCCAGGGGGGTGGGGAGACAGAGGATGTGAAACCCAGGGCTGCCCGCCATCTAAGGCCTGCTGCTTCCTAGCACGGCACGCTGCTGCAGCGACCCAGGCTCCCGAGGGCCCCGAGAATGCCCCAAGCCAGCACGGTGGGCAGCTGGGCACAAGGGCCGCTGCTCAATTCCTCTGAGGCCCAGGTGCCCCTTTCCTGGGCAGATCCTTTGTCCTCGGAATGGTCTCCCTGGTACCAGATGTCCCAATTCCACCTTCTCATCTACGTTTCTCCGTTCAGATCTAATCTAATCTAATGTCATGCCATTAAAACCACCCAGCATTACCTGAATGGCTGATCTTCAACAACAATGCTTTTAGCATCCAAAATTAGGAAACTTTCCCTGCAAACTAAGTTGTCCTTGAATTATATACATTTAACGAAATCCTGGACTTATTTCTCTGAAGCCCCAAATGGCTTATGCCCAAAAATGTTAGGGCTCTTTGTTTTGTTTTTCTTTACTTTAAAAGGCTCGCCCCTCCAAATTAAGTTTGATTGGCCCCAATTCCTTCTGCTTGAGCCACAAAGATAATAATTCCTTGGGGGAATAAAAAGAGTCGACCTCTTCCAACAAAACCAAGTTCCCTTTTAGAACAAGCAATAAAAAGCCACTTCGAACCCAATCCCCTTGACTCAGCAAAAGAAAATTAAATAGGAGGAGGGTAATATCTGTAATCAGGGCTCGGGCGAACACTCACTTCTCCATTTTAAGAGGAAGTTCAAATCTTGAGTTTTCTTTTCCACTGGGAAAAATAACCCTAGTGATGCCTGTAATAATACTGGGGGACAAAGGCAGGATAATGGGTGGGGGAGGAGGCAGAAACCTCAGTCCTTCAATGACTAGAATCTAGAACAAACTCTTGTACAGACAGGGTCTCAGGGAAATGCTTCCATTAATAAGATTAAGAACATCTGCCGGAGCATTCCTATAGGGCTCTCTCGTGCCCTTTACCAATCAACACCATTCTCCCGCTATGCTGAGCGCTAGCCCCCAGGATTCCCTCCACCTGCTTTCGAACTTCATCTAAACGGAATCACGCACTGTGTGCTCCACTGTGTCTGGTTTCGTTCACTCAGCACTATGTACATGAGATGCATCTGTGTTGTTGTGTATACCACTCACATCCCTTTTCATTGCTGCATAGTATCCCACTGTACAAATAAGCTACAATTTGTTTACACCTGTTCTGTTGGGATGGACATCTAGGTTGCTCCCAGCTGGGGCTATTATGAATAAAGCAGCTATGAACATCCATGCGTGAGGCTTTGGCACTCATTTCTTTTGGGACGATAGACCTAAATGTGAAAGGTGAAATCATAAAGCTACTAGGAGAAAACATAACAGACCATCTCCATGAGCGGGGGGAGGCAAGGATTCTTACACAGAACACAAAGAGGCACAAGCAGCCTTCTAGATGCTGGAAATGTCCTATATCTCAGTCTAGGCAGTGGTTACACAGGTATATAAAGAAGTACAAAGAAACTGAATTACAAATGTAAAATTCATGCACCTGATCATATTTATGTTAATCCTGAATTGAAAAACAAAACCAAAACAAAGCTGCACCTTCACTATCCTCAGGAGAATGAGCTTTCATCCCAACTTATGGTGCCAGGATGTCTAAGCCAAGCCATGGACAGGGCAAGAGGCAGTGCCAAAGGCTCTGTGGGTGAGTGCCCATGTGGACTTGTCACACTGTCAGACATCAGTGTTGAGAAGGAGCCCGGACACTGGCCTCCGGCCTCAGGCAGACCTAGGTTCAAATTCTAGCTTTGCCTCCTGCTAGCCAAGTGATCCTGGGTAAGTTAGTTCACCTCTCAAGCCTCGATTTTCTGTTTGAAAAATGAAGATAGTTTTAGTAGCTACATCTCAGGGGAAAGAGTAGAACTGAGTGATTACGTGCAGGATGACATTCTGTACATCTATTAAAACATCGAACCACCAAGTGTTGGTGTTCCAGGGTAAAATTTATCTCAGACACACACACACACATCCATATGGGGGTGGAGAGGAAGGTGGGGTGGAGAGGGAGTTCAGGAAGACAGAAAGAGAGAGGATGAAGATTTAAAAGCTTGCTCTAAGTAGGTTGAAGTCCCAGATCTGGCACAAGGGTGTGCTAAGCACAGGCACAGGCTTTTTTAGCCAAAAGCACATCAGCTCTCAGGCACTCCTACAAGAGGCAGAATGGCCTAGTGAAAGGCATAGGCTGTGCAGGGGGAGAGGCCTATGTTTGCATCTAGTTCTTCTCCTTTGTAGCTGTGACCCTGGGGATATCCCACCTTCAGACTCAGCTTCTTCATCTGTAAAATGGGTACGATGCCAATCTCCCTGGGTGGCTGTGGGATGTCGTGCCTTGCCCCATGTCTGGCAGGCAGTGGCAGCTGTTAATATTGTCACCCCCATCACCTTCGTCATCGGCTGCCTTTGTGTACATGAACCTCCTTATTACAGAATTAGGAGTAATTATAGGATGTGCAATCACGAAATTAAAGCAGGTAATTACCATGCCTAATTAATTGTCAAATGCTAGGCAGGCGGGGAAACACAAACATAAAGCACAGTCTGTGGATTGGGCAGTTAAGCATCCCCTCTGCTTCTAGAAAACTCAACAAAAACAGCAGAGTTCAGTAAATGACCTTCTCGGGTGGGTTTTCAAGTACTAAAACAAAACCTGGGAAGCTCTCCTTGGGCTTCTGACTCAGAATGAGCTCAGTGCACCTCTCTGCTGACTGCAGCCCGGCCTGGGCATTTATCCAGCCCCTGTCATACAAGCACCCGGGTTCCCGGACAAGAGTGCTATTTTAGGAGGAAGACCTCGTAGGAGATACTTGATGGATGCGGTAAACCTCTGCAAGGATCAGACCCCACAGAGAAAGCTGCCGACAGGAATGCAGCAAGAACTCGGAAATAAACACTCATTGACACACTGCTGATTTGGAACCAAAACTGCAGGCTGCCCCTGCTTCCTGCAGCATAGACCAAATGCCTCCCTCTCCATTTCCAAATCCATGTAACTTCTTAATTATCCAAAGTTCTGCACCTCAGAATGAAACACTTTCTTATGCATGTTGTAATATTCAAGAGTGAAAGCTAGTATCCAGTATAACTTTCTTGGACTTATGGAAGAAGACATACCACTTCACAACACTTTTCATGTGCCAGACGTTTTGCACACAATGTTCACAAAAGCCCTGCAATTTCATATGCCTTAAAACAGAGCCATGAAGCAACTAAAAAAGGTGCCCATTAAGACCCAGGGAGTGAGCAGCAGACCAGAACCGGGCCTTAGGTTGATGCTACACCCAAACCCCTTGCCGCACCTTCTCTACCTCAGAGAAAAACAAGTGCTGGAAACTCTCTAAAACTCTAAAGCCCTTGATGTGGATTGCTAAATGCAAAGCAGATGACACTAGTACAACGAAGATTCTTTTAAAAATGGCTTTAGGTTCCTAATTCATTTTGCTTCCTTAATAGCCAGGGAATGAAATGATTTGTGTTTTGGTTCGCAGCCTGTGTTAATGTATCCTAACAAAACTTCCCTTTTAATGAAATGGCTTCATGTGTTATTAACTGTAAGTGTCTTCCTCACTGCCAGAACAAAATGCCTGAATTACTGTATGACCATGCCAACGGAGGGATATCATTGCAGCCAAATGCCAAGAATAAGATGAATAACTTAGTCAAAGAAAAACAACTTTTCAGTTCACTGGGTTATATAAATGAGGCAGACTAGTAAAAGAGGAAATGCATTATTCACGAAGAATTGCCAGCACAATCCCACATACCTTTGAAAGGAGGAGGACAGAGAATATGGGTTTAGATGTGGCGCAGACCCAGCCAGTCTCTGCTCCACCTGGAACAGCAATGCTGTGATCGTCAACACAGTTGACAGGCAGCCTGTGTCTCAGGAGAGAATCGAGGGCCATACGTTATGTTCACTCTACTCCAGCTCAAGTTCAAGCTCTACTGTCTCTGGACATTTGACACGAATCTCAATGCTCCTGAAAGCAGCATGGCCAGCAGGACCCAAAGACCAATCTTCCTACCAGATTGCTTGTTCTGTTTTACCGGTTTTTGGAGGTGATGAGACACTAGGTTCAGCGTATATACTCCTCCTCCGAGACCCAACTCAAGTCAGGTCTTGTTCCCCTACCCTCACTGGCCCCCAGGCAGAACTGGGTGTTCCCGCCTCAGGGTCACCACTAGACAGCCTCCTATGTACCAAGCTCGGGGCCGAATCTTGGGGACATTGTGGAGAACAAAGCCAGGCATGATCCCTGCCCTCCTGGAGCTCAGCCAGGAGAAGTCAGTGACCTGATGCCAACAGTCACACACATGAACATACACTTCCAAATGGAGAGGAGGGCTGTAGGAAAAGGACATGGGTCTCCCAGTGGCACCAGGCCTGGGAGTGGGTTTGGGTTAGCTGAGCAGGGATGTTTCATCTGGAACAAAAAGAATGAGTCAGAGTGGACCAGTGCTGGAAGGGAACCAGTGCTAGGGCAGAGGGCAGGGCGTATTTGGAGGGAACACGTGGCAGAGGTGTGTGGAACAGGGGCAAGTGAAGGAGGCTGGGGCAGCAGGTACAGGGAGGACGAGGGCTGCAAGAGGACGCTGGAGGGGGCCGGAGCAGGTTTGGGATGTCAGCGGATAACAGAGAGGGTGGAGCCATGGGGCCTTTGCCATCACCATTCCCTCTGCCTGGAGTGCCCTTGCTCTGGACAGCCTCGATGCCCATCTGTGCACTCCCTGAGGCTCTGCTCAACCGTCACTGCTGTTCCCAGCACCGACTGCCACCTGGCATGCTAGGTAGACCTGTGTATTGTCTGCCTCCCTCAACCACAGGATAGGCTCCACGAGGGCGGGGCTCAATTTTACCCAAAGGAAATACAAAGGAAGTACTCAATACACATTCAGAAATGAATTTGGGAAAAGAATGGAAGGAACGGATGGATGGACGAACGGACGGGTCAGAGTGGGCACAGGGCGTCTGCCCACATGTCTGTGACAGCACCGCCGGGCAGGCCCTTACTGACAGGCCGTGCCCCTCTCGGTCCCACAGCAGCAGGATGTCACCTGTGTGTCTGTGCGTGTACCTGATGGACCTGTGTCAAACACACGAACCAGGGGCTGCTCAGAGCACAGGGCTGTCATCTATAGCACTTACAGATTTGGAGGGGGGACAACAGGAACACAGATCTCTGCCCTTGTGAACAGCCATTTACACATAAACGAGTGTTCTTTTACCCACTTTTACATTACTGGGGAAGAATACAGATGTACGTCTCTAAGAGAAGAGGAAACTTTTTTTTTTTTTTAAAGCACTATGGGCCATGGACCATAGCTGGCTCATTCACTTTCACCTGCCATAGCCCTGATGGAGAGGTATCTGCCAATCTACCTTACTGAGCCAGAGCCACTGGTCCGGCACAGAGCCAGTTAGAAGGGGAGCAAAGACTGAAGCCCAGGCCTGCCCGATTCCCATCACTGTCCACTGCCTCCTTCTCAAAACCTAGGGAAGCCTGCAGAAAAGGTGGGCACTCCTGTTCCCTTGACTCACTGCATGTCTGACCCTGGCACCCACCCTTCGGCTCTAAAACAAGGTCTATGAGTAGATAAGCCACAGATAGAACCACTCCCAACAAAGGATGAAGATGCAGATGGCCTCTCATAGAGGACTCATGGGACAGTTTCCATTTCATGTCACCCTGCTAAATTAATGGATCTTCCAATCCAGACTGCAACATGGGACTGCAGGATGAAGTCATATTTCCTTTTAAATTCCCCATCCTAAGTCAGAGCACCGATGGCTGCTAGTGGACAGTTGTGCACAGGAGCCTGGTGTCCTAAAGAGGGTCATCTTTAGCATGGGCAGCGGCAGCAGGGGCCACAGAGAAAACCACGTGGGGCAAGTCCCTGAGTGCACGTGAGACAGCTCCTGGGGAGCTCAGAAATAGCTGGAGCCATTTTGATGGGAGCTAATTTCCGGCAATCAAGCTGCCGGGGGCTCCAACGATCATATTTGGGGAATTTAAAAGGAAAAATGACTTCATCCTGCAGTCACATGTTGCAGTCTGGATATTTGAGTCATGCACATTATACCCCCTTAGCCATGTGCATTGCTAAACTGGCTGCTCCACTTGCAGCACTGATGCTACGCGCAGAGTTTTAGATTTCACTGGGAAGGTAGAACAGTCTTCTGCTTCTTTCTTCACAAATATAAATACCAGCCAAGTCTTGCTGGGGTCGGAGGAAGGTAGAGAAGAGCAGAAGCTGCACCTCTGTTTATTGTGAAATAATGTAATTTCGGGACTGCTTATGATGTATCGATAAGTATGATTCCAACCAGGTTGTGTATGTGTGTAATTATATCCCCAGAAATAAGACCAGGATATCAATCAAAACATTAACAGTGGCTACTTCTAAATGTTGGTAGATTTTTTATTTTCTTTATGGCTTTTCAAGTTTCCCAAATTTCTTTCCTCTATTAAACACTGACTTTGGCATTAAAATATTTTTCAAGTAAGTGGGGTTTCTGGTCAGCACTGTGAAGACAATGCATGTCCAACCACCCTCCCTCTTCTCTCCAAATACAATCAGATGAATGTTAAAATATAGAGATGGTTGAAAAGGCATGGCCACATCCCCAAACGAAAGGCACATCTCTGTCATTTAGGAACAAAGAGGAAACATCCAAGAGTGAATGGGGGAAAGCAGAGTTGACCACCGAAGCAGGGTCTGGCCCAGGCTGTGGGGCCAGGACCTGAAAGCTCACCAGGGACTGGACACCAGGTGGCCCTAGTCATGGCAGGAGACCAAGCTGGGAACCCTGTGCAAAGCCAGAGCTGGGACCCGGGATGTTTGCAATATTCATCTCCATATGGGCCTGAATTTTTTCAATCTAAAGACACTTAAAGGCAAACCCTCTTGGAAGATCTGATACTCCAACTTGTTTTTCAGCCCCAACCAGAACGGCTGTGACGGATGGGAGGTTACTTTTCACCCTGCAGCCTCAGAGCCAAAGCCTTTGAGAAAGCTGCTGGTATAGGAGACAGGTTTTAGTAACAGAGTAACTTTCTATTTGTCTTGGAGAGAAGGGCTGTGAAAACTCGCTCATGGACTACAAGACTATCCAGGAATGGGAGGCCAAACCTGCCTCTAACCCTAACCACAGTAATAGAAGCAGCAAAACCACCTCTGACAATGTCCTTTCAAGTTAGCTGAGCTGCACATTCATAGTTATCTAATTTATTTCAGTTCACTCAATGTTTACCAAGCACCTACTCTACGCCAGGAGCTGTGCTGGCTGCAAGGAGAGACACTGAGGTATGTCAACAGCTTAGAGCAGTGATTATAAGCACAATCTTGGGATGAAGGCTGCCTAGGATCAGATCTTGATTTCATATCTTATTAGTTGTATGACCTTAAGTAATTTATGAAACCTCTCCATGTGCCTCAATTTCTCAATGCAAAACGTGGACAATTATAGCATCTACCTTCTAGGACTATGTTTAAAAATCAATCACTTTGCTTAGCATGTAAATATTTAACAAAAGTCAGCTATCATTAGCAAAAGCAATGTGCCTATTCTGCTAAAGAAGTTCACACATTAGTGAGGTAGACAGAGAAAAAACTATAGTCCAGTGAAATAAGTGTTATGACAGAGGGAAGCACAGGAGGCCAGGAGACGAGGAGAGGTGGCATGGAATGCAGTGTGGAGGCCCGTCAAGGAAGGCTTCCTGGAGGAGGTGATGTCTGAGCAAAGCTTTGAAGGATGAGGAGGAGCTGGCTGGGGGTGGAGGAGATGACAAGTGAGCAGTCCAGGCCAAAACTACAGGAGGCGTTTTCTACTTTGCTTTATTCCACCAAGACCTTTTCAAATCAAATGTTCTTGAGAATAGGAAATCAGTGAGAATAAAACAGTTATAAAAAAGAATGTGGCATCTGAACAAGGAATACACTCAACTGTGAAGATAACCAAAGAAATGGCTGTGCCCAAAAGATGGTTTTAGGGCTTCCCCTTCTGAATGAAGAGTTTCAGCCATACGGGGACTGTTCAGCCACATCTGGCCTCCAAGATGTGGTTGAGTGATGAAGTATCACAGCATCATGCAGCCAAACAGTACTGTGTGAATGAATGGGCTGGGGAGGCAATAATTCAGCTAGAACAACCATTAGCATGTCACCTTCTGATGTGATCAAGAATGACCCTCTCCCTCCTACTGTGGCTAACTGTCCTTTAAGGAACCACAAGCTTCTCTCGTTGTATGGAATCTGAGCCACACCAAGCTCTGCTCTGTGTCACCGTGCTTCTGTTCTGGGTGCTTCCATCCGCGCCGGGAGCCAGGCCCTCCTCCCCTGGCTCTGTAAGCAAGGCGCCAGGCTGACGGTGCCACTGGTCCGTCTCTTCTTAGTCACAGACTCTTTGACTACCAGGAAGAAAAACCAGTTCACTATGGCTTTGGGGAAATGGGGCCTTACTGGAAGGATACAAGAGCATCTCAGAGAACCAGGGCTGGCAGTGCTGCTGGGCCTCCGAGGGGCTGGACCGGGAGCCACAAAGCTATCAGGACCAAGGTTAGCCATGAATCCCACGCTGCTTGGTTCCGTGCACCCACTTGATTCGCTCTCTCTGCAGGCTCGCTTTCTCCTCTTGAGCTCATGGTCCAGACTTGGCACTCCCTCAACCCAGCCCCACAGACATTCAGACTGACCCAGCCTCTGCTGGCACAATCCGGCATGTTCCAGGAGGCAGCCTCCATGTGAACAGTGGTTGTTTCCCTGCCTGGCATCCACGGCCCCTTCCTCAGGGAGTGGGACCTCAGTTCTCCTTTAGGGACCCGCTCTCGGCCCAGCCTCTGTCTCTGAGCTTCCCATGGATCCCACCCGGCCTGGAGCCCAGAGGCAGGTGTGAGATCAGGGACTGGGCAGTCGCAGCTCTGCACGCACCACAGTGGGGGCATCACCCAAGCCAGGCCACCCGAGCCCGTGGGACTGGGAGAGAGCTGAGGGTTTATGTAGTTACACTTGGCCTGCGAGGATGGATGCTCAGAGCTGCTGGTGACCACCATGAGGAGGGGAATCGACCAGAGAACGAAGCCATCACGGGAGGGTGGGGAGAGGAAGGGGAAGAAAAAGGACGGGGAGTGACTGAGCCCCTGGATCAAACCACGACTCAACTCTTTACTCACAGAAGGCAATAAACTGTTGTGTTTAAGCCAGTTTAAGGTGAGATACTTGCCACTTGTAATCAAAAGACTTGCCACCAAAGAGAATCTGATTGGGCCAGCATCTGGACTGTTTCCTCCTGAGTGGGTGTCCACTCGGGGCCAACCGGCTGTGGCAAGAGTCTGCCTGTGTCCCCGTGCAGCGTGTAAGCAGGAAGACGGGGCAATCCTCCAAGCAGCAGAAGTAGATTGGCAAAGCACTCCAAAGGATGCCTCCTCCTCGGTGCCCGAGGCATGCCCCTTCCTGGGTTTAACTGGCCCTTTAACTTGTTCACGCAACAATTCAAAGCTCCTTCTTGTGTTCTTCACAGTGACTAGGAATTGTTGGCTGGGACGACCTTGCAGCCAACACCCAGGAATACAAACACTTCCTTCCCCACGCTACAAACAGGACTACTGGTAACTTTCTAACAACAACAAAAGCGTGGGTAATAAATGACTCTCGAGTTAGAACTGACCTTCCATCAAATAGCTACAAATTCCCAGTCATCGAAGCAAGACTGCTCCGGATTTTGGTGGGCATAATAGGACCAGACTTTCTTCTTCCTCTGCACCATTCAAGGTTTCTGTCTGGGTTTCTTCAGAATGCCTCAGCATCCTTGTCTTGGCATTACAGAGACCTACCCCCACCAAAATGCATTTAGGAGGCTTTAGTTAAAAAAGGGACCAGGCGGATGGTGTTCAGCTGGGGCAGATGTGCTACAAAATGCCAACTGAGGTCCCTCGGGGCTCGTGGACGGAGCATGGCTGGCACTTCTCATCCGGCCTGAGCCTTCTTCCTGTGCTACGTAGAGCCCAAGGTGAAGATGCTAAGGCTCGATACCCAGAGCATCCCAAAAAACCACAGATGCGAGCTGCTTTTCACACAGCTGCAAGACTGTGCTTATGGTCTTTAATCTTCCTCTTTGAAAAGCATCCAATTTAGGAATTTTTGCAGTAATCATTTCAGAGTAATGAAAAACAAACAGAACAATAGAACATTCCAGATGTGATACGTGCACTCTCTGTACCCCTCCCTGGTGCACGTTTAAAGCGACATATTAGTCATTTCAAGGAACCCTCTTTTATCTCCCCACACAACCAAATTCTGCCTGCACGCAGACCACAACATCGTAATACAGTTAATTTACCCAATGTACTCGTTTCTTACTCATAACAATGCCCATAAAGTCCCATACAATTTTTGTTTTAAAAGTTCCTGATGTTCAAGATGGGGCTGGGATGAACATTTTTCTACCTTGCAGGCTAGCAAAGCACAGTGGCTGAGGCCTAACGTGTCCTATCTTGCCTTGGCTGCATCTTTTTATGGTGGGTAAATGAGGTATGAACTGGGGTTTGCCCAAGAGCCAGTGGAGACATTACTGGACTTCTGTCTTTTCCAGTCCCAAATCTGTGTTTCTTCTGCCACACCACCCTGTCCCCAGGCAGCAGAGAAAAAGCTCAGGCTCTGGGCAAGGCAGCACGTAGACATCCTTCAGACCTGCCATATCTTTTCAAAACACAGGTGGATGCCTTCTCATCACAGAAAACAGAAAGGCCTCACTCCGGAGAACGAAGGTGAAGGCACAGGCTGTGGGATGCTCTGCCTCGGTTAAACCCTGGCTCTGCTGCCAACCAGCCGGGTGACTGTGGCCCACCCACTTGACCTTTCTGAGCCTCAGTTTTCACCTCTGTACAATGGGGATACTATTAGTATCTATCTACTAGGGCTGTGTGACAAACCAATGACATACTGTATGACGTGTCTATCAAATTGTTATTAGCAATTTTGTAAGGGGTTCATTTCTTGTTAGATGTTAGATGGACACACAGCGTAACCTGTCCCACCCGACTGTACTGCTACTTGCTACGGGGGAAGAAAATGGGAAAAGGGCCTTGTCTGATATCATAGCTTACTGCCCACTAAAGAGGGTTGCATGACAGCAAAGGAAACCTAAAGTGTCACGATCAACCCTGTCAACACACTTCAAACACCCCTCTGGTGTTCCTCTAGAGGTCATCAGCAGAGAAGAAAATGATGGAGGCCCCAGGCCTTCTGGGAGTTCATATTCAGGGATAGTCCCTGAGCAGCTCCACCTGCCCAGGTACATTTCTGTGAAGGCCAGTGGTTCAGAACCTTTCCACCTTTCCTGGGCCATGGACCCTTTGGAAAAGCTCATAAAGCCTCTGGATCCTCTTCCTGAAAAAAGATAATGACACACATCCGACCAGCCACACATGTACACGCCTCCCCAGGTGCACACACACGCTACCAGGTACACAAACTACCAAGTACTCACACACATACCCCACCAGGTGTACATCCCCCTCAGCAGATGCACATATGCACACACACCCCTTACCAGGCACACACTCTGTCTCTCTCTCTCACACACACACAGTGTGTATACACACCCTACCTGGTAACTCTTACCCCCAAAAAAGTTATCCTCTACCACATTACTCTCTGTTTCTTCTTAGCATTTGGCAAAATGAGCAATTATCTTGCAGATTTATTTATCGCCGGCTGTCTTCTCTCCACCAGCATGTAAGCTCTGCAAGTCTCATTCACTACGCCCCAGCACCCAGGCCAGCGCCTGGCAGATAATAAACACTCAACAAACACTTATTCAATGAATGAACACACAAATAAATGAACAACACCTAAACATTAACCTGCATTTGTACCTTTACAAGTCTCTGCCTCTACTAGACAATAAATCCTCTGAGGGCAAGAACCCATGACAGACATCCCGGGGAATGTTCAGTTCCTAGAGCTGCTCGGTGGCTAGTGGATGGGTGGGTGGATGTTTGGACAGACGGATGAGTGGAAGGGAGAGAGGGAAAGGAATGAAGGAAGGAGGGAGGCGGGCACCCTGCTCTCCTCTGCATCCAGGCACCCACATGTCCGTCTCTAATCACGTCTGTCCTCACTGATGGGTGTCTGGCAGTGAGCAATGGACTGACGCCTTTGACAGTCAAGACCAAGGTCTGCAGATGCAGACTTCTACGTGTGACTCCTCCTCCGGCACTCTGCATACATATTAATACTTCGTAAAGCCTATTTGGATGGAGTTACGTGACAGTCACTACAGTGAAAACTGGGAAGTCAGAAAGGTATCACATAAGACAGAGGAAGAAAGAGGTAGGTGCCAGATCTGAGATTCAGGGAGGGAAGAGACAAGAAACACTGGCTTACGGGGAGGAGACAAAGAGGACATGGATGCTGAGAGCCAGAAAGGCGGTAGGCGGCCACCGCCACCCAGAGGTCAGTTACAGCCTCGGCCGGTGCTGGCCAAACCCGCTTCCGTTGCCTGCTTGGCATGTGGCTGACCAGGAATGGAGGGGATTCTCAATGAAAAGCCCTTGGTGGGGCAGACCCAGGATCTAGAGGGCCCAGCTCAGACGGCCAAGAGCTGTGGATGCTTCAGAAAACGCCAGGTGCAGGCAGACCGAGGTCTGACCGGCTGCCCAACTGCAACTCAGCTGGGGTCTGCTGTGGAGAAGGGGCCTTCGAGCTGGCTCACAGGCTCAGGTCCGCCAGAAGGGAGAACGAATCCTTGTCAGGAGGGGTGAAGTCAGCGCTTCCACCTTCCCTCCCTCCTCCACACCACAGCCAGAGCGATGGTTCCCAAGTACAAATCAAGGTCCTCCGATGGCACGCCACTGCACTCAAGGTCAAGTCCAAGTTCCTGGACATGGCTTAAAGGGTACTGCATGATCTGCCCTTAATCACCTCTGACCGTAGATTCTCTTCTGTTTTCTCTCTTAAACCCAGCAATGAGCCGTACTCCCCGGCAGCACATGGCACACATGGAAATTCACAGATGCCTGCTGAACACATGAGCTGAACTCCAAGATCCCCGACGCCATCAGCTATGTCATCTCTAGAGTTCTGGGCACGTAGTTCCCTCAACCTCTTTCAAAGAACTCTCTGTATCAGTTAGGAATTGCACGTGGCTTTAAAAATAGCAGGGGTCTAATCATTTGGGGCTTGTTTTCTGATCTACAAGCGATCTACAGGGAGGTGGTCCAGGATTGGTTTGGCTACTCCACAAAGTCGACAGGGACCGGGTGCCCTCCATCTTTCTGCTCTGCCGCCTTTGCTGTACAGCTGCCATCCCCTAGCTCACCTCATGGGCCAAGCTGGCTGCTTGAGCTCCAGCTATCACATCTACATTCTAGGCAATAGGAAGGAGAAAGAGGAGAAAGGCAAGGCACATACTGCCCAGATGAGGTATCTCCCTTTAAGTAGTCTTTTTGGGAAGGGACAACCAGCACATCACCTGTATCTCACTGGCCAGATCTTAGTTACATGGCCAAATGTAGCTGCAAGGGAAGCTGAGAAATTTGCTGTTTTCCACTTGGACACGTTGCCCGGGGCTCTGTTACCAAGAGATAAGTAAAATCTAGATATTTGGAGTAAGTAACTAGCAGTCTCTGCCACACACCTATATCCAATTACCACATCTTGATGGAGGGCTGAGGGACAAATAGAATCCAAAGATACCATCCCTGCTCTCTAAACACCTATGACACGACTGAGGACTAACACAAATACAGCTGAAAAGATAAATGACAAAATCAGTCAGAAGCAAATGGACCACAAGCCCCACTGCAGTCTTTGAAGTGTAAGTTTTCGGCAAATAGGAAGGCAATTAACAATTACTGAACACTTACTGTATGCTGGGCTCTATGCTAGCCAGTTTATATATTTTTACCTCTCTTAGTTTTTGTAACAACCCTGCAAAGCAGGTGTTAGTATCCC
Source organism: Daubentonia madagascariensis (assembly GCA_023783475.1). Lineage (NCBI taxonomy): Eukaryota > Metazoa > Chordata > Mammalia > Primates > Daubentoniidae > Daubentonia > Daubentonia madagascariensis. The sequence continues at coordinate 7,642,253 of JAKFHU010002332.1, read as the reverse complement.
CATCTTGCATAAGAGGAAACAAACTGGAAAGGGTTAGGTGATGTGCCCAGGGCCACACAGCCAGCAAGGATTTCCAGCAAGGACGGCCAATCTGCCAAGTCTAGAGCTACCTGTCTACTCTAGTCCACAGCGGTGGCTGCCTGGGGAAGGTGGTGGCTGTGCGGAGGAATCTGAGGACGCGTCTGAGCCCACTGAGAAAAGATGTGATTGATTAGCTATGTCTGCCATAGACATGGGAATGGGGTATGGTGGCACGAGAGCCACAGATGTAACATTCCTGTTTTAGAGGCTGACAGTGGTCAGGTCACCTGTGGAAATGCCGCATTTGCACTCTGGTGCCTATGTCTGAACAGAGCGTGGGAGAAGGAAGGGTGGGAGGAGAGGCGCCTGCTGCCACCAGGTGACACAGCCCCAAGTCTTGCTGCTGAGGAACGTCTTTTGTATCTAGGGCCCCCGTGCCTTGTGCTTAGCTCGCCAAAATGAAGGCCACCTCCAAGCTCTAAATTATTCCTCTTACTAACAAACGGCCTCAAAAGGAACAGAAGAAATGACAAGTGCAGTCAGACAAGGTGCAATTTTATCTTAAAACACAACTTTAAAAGGACAGACCTGCGATCTCACGTTGGAGCAGAGGTGACAGTTCCTTTCCCGGAGCACCACGCCTGCCACACTCGCCACCTGCTCCTCTCCCCGCCCTGGGCCGCGTGACTGTGCACTCAGAGAGGTCCAGGAGTCACAGGAGCAGGTCCCTCATGCCTATACCAGTCCCGGGGCCAGTGCCCCTCCTCCCACTTCAACCAAGGAGAGGAGAGGAGAGAAGGCGGTTGTGACGACGGCAAGCCTCAGCTCAGGTGCCCCTCCTCCCAGAAGCCACCCGTCACCCCCTGCCCCTTCCTGCCTCCCAGGCTGCATCAGGCGACTCTCCTCTGAGCTCCTGTGGTCTCTAAGGGCACCTTCATCACCCCTGCCACCCAGTGGGCATCTGTCTTTGGTCTCTGACTTTCTGAATTTAGCACAGTCCCTGGCACAGAACACCCACCACTTGATAGCTACCCTCTACCGAGAACATACTCAGCTCCAAGCATCACACTAAGTGTTTTCTGTACATCAGGATTTCTCGATCACAGCACTTTTGGTTCTGAGCCACATAATTCTTTATTGGGAGAGCTATCCTGTGCATTGTAGGATATTTAGCAGCACCTTTGGTCTCTACCCTCTAAATGCCAGCAGCAGCCACACAGATGTGACAACCAAAAATGCCTTTAGGCATTGCCAAATGTCCCTTTAGGGGCAAAACCACCCCTGGTTGAGAATCACTGAAGGACATTATCTCAGAGAAGTCCAGCAATGTTCCCAGGGTCACACAGCTAGTAAATGTGCTAAGCACATTGTAGTTGTTCCTATACCTCATTTAAGCATCACAATAATCCAATGGAGTGGGTACAGGGACCCCTATCCTACAGATGACAAAACTGAGGTTCAGTGAGGCTCAATAACTTGCCCAAGTCAAACAGCTGAGAACTGGCTTTTTCTGGAACCGAATCCAGAAGAACCACACAGCTAAAGCTGCCTATCCTTGGTCAGAGACATCACTCTCTTATTTTAGGACAGAAAGAGTGGGAGGTACCTAGCAAGGCCAGTTTGGTTTTAAACCATCTGTTTCTTGAAGCAACGCAATCATTGCATGGTGGCCTTTTGTATTTATTTTTGTGCTACAAAGCTGCTGCATGGGGTATCTTCTGTTGGTAAATAAAACAGAGCAAGTCATGGTCATCCTGCACACTGGGCAGCCACCAGATTGTTAAGGGATCGGTTATAGGAGGCAGGTTCCACTCGGTGATTAGTCTCTAACACTCCAACCCCATGGACTCCTTTCTCCCCCCGCCCCACGAATGCTGCCATCAAAGGAAATGAAATCTGAACTTGGCGGAGCTGGTGGGGAAGCTAATTTTCTATTACAGTGCATCTCCATTTTCTCCCAGAGCCCTGAAATTGTGTTTATAAACCTAATACGTACTCTAGAGGAATGCAGTGAGCAGTAACGAGGCCGTAAATTTCAGGGTTTGGAGGCCACTGGGTAGCGGATTGTCGAATAAATAAAAATAGCAGTAAGTACTTCTGGAGCTCTTCTGTTCAAGGACGAAAGTGGCTACTTTGGGGAAAATAGATGCATTTTCTCCTTTGCTTGTAGAAGGTACACATCCTGTTTAAAATCATGGTCAAAAGCCTTGTTACTCCCCAGCACTAAGTCCCCGACTCCACCGCTCAGGGGAGTGCAATGGACATATCACACACCACTCAACCCCACCTTCCCCAGTGCCACCACAATGACCGACCTAAATTGCCAATCACACAGTGTCACTCTCCTCTTTAAAATGCTCCAAGTCACATTCTGGGCTGGCTTGTGCTTTGGGCCACCTGGTTCACACTGCACCCTTTCTGGTAACCATGGCCGGGCCACTCTTTGGGAAGCCACTGTCTTCCCTTCTCTCACACTGTGTGTGCTGGATGGAGCCAATGACTCAGACCTCAGCCAAGCAGAGCACCTCATTCCCTTGGCCACAGCGAGTGATTCAAGAACAGGCACATGACTGCCTGTGATTTGGGGAGGCTTTTGCTGTGATTAATGTGAAAGAGAGTAGTACTCTTTGCTCATTGACTTGGAGTCAAGTTGATCCTATATAGAGCTTCCACAGTTGACTTTTGCCCATAAGAAGAAAGCCTGTCTGAGAACGTGCCCACAGAGAACAGAGCAGGGAGATGCAGAGAGCAGTTGGACCGCACATGAACCCCTGATCAAGCTGTGCCTGAAGCTAGCATACCCCAAGACTATCCACTTACAGGGAGTGATAAATTCTCTTCTTACTTAAGCCAGTTTGGGCTGGGTTTTCTGCCACTTCCAAGTGCAAATGCCAGAAACGAGCCTCATTACCCACTTTGCACTATATAATCCACCTAAACCAGCTCCCTTCAGGCTCCCACAGGTGCCATGTTCCCTGTCTTCATGATGCCTTTTTCAGCCTGTTCCCTCTGCCTATCCACCCCTTGCCCTCTTTGTCTGGCTAAGTCCTACTCACCCAGAGGCCTGCCTTGAGCATCTTCTCCTCGGAACATCCTTCTCTGGTCTCTCCTGTTCTCAATTGTACCCAACTTGTGTATCCCATGGTGCCCCCAGGCCAATGTCTACCACTGGCCTTCCCTCCCCCTACCTGCTGCTGTGCCTGCCCCACCTTGTCCCCCTCAACTAGACTAAGGGCCACCTGAGGGTAAGGAGCTGCATCTCCTCACCTCTCTACTCCCAGTTCTGGGCACCTGACTCAGAAGAAAGTAGGTCACTCAGTAAACATGTGTTGAAGCTGAACTGGGTCTTGCCCCATAGCAGAGCTCCCGGCAGTCAGGAACCATTCCAGTACCGCGGATGGCCAATCACTGGGAATCAAACTGGTCCCTCTGGGTAGAGTCTAGTGAATGCAGAAACCAAAGCAAATGTCTACTGTCTAAAAGGCAAAGGAAGACACTTAATTAAAAGTGAGAAACTGGGTAGGGTTGGATGCAAAGAGGTTTAAAGCATCTCATCAGGACAGCTTGTCATGCTGGAGAAAGACAAACAGAGGTGACTGTGAGCCAGACATTTCATGGAAAGTCTCAGCTGTGTCTCTGTGTACTGGGTAGCCACTTCCGTAATCAGCAGCATGGATGGATGCCTGGATGAACGGGCTGAGGGCCAGTGATGGAGTTGGACTTTCCAGGCAAGAACGAAGACAAGAGGATTATTTGGAGGGAAGAATTCATCTGCTCTCTTCCCATCAACTGCTCAGAACCTCGAATATTTCACCAGATGTTGGGCTGCGAATAGGCAGGAGACATCACGGTGAAAAATAACCACATGATCGGCTGGTGTCTGCCACTGTCACCACCATCTGTAACCAAGACAGGGATTCAGCAGTGGGAATTAGGGCAGTTGACAGGAGTTGGGGGGGACAGGGGAGGGTGGTCAGCAGGGCACCCATAGGCTTTGAGGTGAGAAAGACTTGAATGCAAGTCTTGGTTTTGTCACTTACAAACTATGGGGTGTTGAACACCTTGTCTAACCTCTCTGAAGGTCAATGCTCATCTATAAAATGGGGGATAATAGTGTCATTACTGCTACTGCCCTGGCAGGGCTGCTGTGAGGCACAGGCATCCTATACTCACAATGACCAGCATACTCTCAGGACTGTCATCGTCCTCATCACTCCTGAGCCAATCCCTGGCCTTCCTTGGACTAAATGAGAACAGACTCAGGTGCCGTCATCTGATTTAGGGAGGTTTTTATCCTAGGAAACCATTTGAAGCATGTGCTCTAAAAGCCCTTCCCTAGTGTCTTCCTGACAACTGTACCAGCAACAGAGACACTCACAAGTATGTCGAGAGCAGCAGGGCGCAGAGAAGAGAGGGTTCTCTGAGTGGTGGGGCTGCTACAGCCTTTATTTGGTAAAACGAAGGACTCTGATTAGTCATGTCCAAAAAACACTCTCAGGAGAGAGTTTTGAAAAATAATGCATGAGCTGACAGTCTTGTCTGTTAACCTGCATTCTCAACTCTAGCTGAGGAATTTTCAAAATGCATCCAATTAGATCCCTTGGCCAACCGGTTTCCATGATTCTGCTCTAACAACAAGAGCAAATTGATTTTGTTTTTAGAGTGAGGAGAGCTGGCTGCTGGTTTATACTGCCTTCTTCTCATTTATGAAATCTCAACCCGGTCCAAGTAGTTTCTCCAGACTTTTGTTTACATAGATAAAAAATGAGGTTTGAGAAGGCATAAAAATTGATCCAGAAAGTATTGATTGAGAGTCTAGGTGGTATCCAGGATTAGGCTAGGCACCAGGAAAGTTTTTATTTTTTTGTTTTTATAATTCCACTAACAATAAAAACCCACTAATGTGTACTTCTGTCCATTTATCAAAAAAGGCAAGGTAGAAAGGTGCCCGAAGTTCATGCTGATAACCCTGTGAGCCGTCTTCAATGACCTGAATGCTTTAAGAATCAAAGTTTTTATTTTAAGGAATGATGCTGGTTTGTAGCACTTATTTTGAATATTCATATCCTCCCCTATTAAAATAAAAAATGTAAGGCAGCCTCTGGGATCCAGTAAATAAAGCAGGGTATAAAAAAGGAAAGTGACCCATAGAGAATGGAAATGAGGTACAGAAACAGCTGGATTGGTTACAACTTGGCATTTGCCTTATTTGAACATGATTTGAGCAGTTGGCTGCATTTGATCAGACAAAACTTAATGATTAGTACAAGAGTAGGTTATAGTTTGTTTACGTGTCCAGTTAGGTTATAGTTTACTGTGTACGGAGAAACCTTTAGGCTGAACTTAAAATACATAAGGAAGCAGCTTTAGGCTCAATTTCATTTAACAGAATGCAGCCTCCTCCTGCTTCTCACACACACATTTAACAGCTGAGCATCCTCTCCAATGTTAGATCTCCTCATCTGTAGGATGGCAGTAGTAGTAAGTACTTTCTTCCTAGGGTGGTCCTCAGGCTTGAATTGGTTAATATCTATAAATCACTCAGTCCAGAGCCTGGCATACAGTAGGTACCATGTTCAGTGTCAGCTACTTTTATTGGTGACACCTACTTGCAGAGGTTGTGAGGAAGCAGATGAACTACAGAAAGAAGTTCTGGACCGACTATATATGGAGGCTACTTCTCTGCAGGTGAAAAGGCTTAGCTTAAGTTTACCCATGAAGAACTTCATGTAAATCAATTATTTAATATGTTTGTTTCACTCATTCTTTCAGCCAGCCAGTCATCTATCCATCCCATAGGTATTAAGCACCTACTACGTGTCTGTGCTATGAGTGAGCAGGGGACCTGGGGTGAAGGAGGCACTGCCCTCAGGGAGCTCCCAGCCCACTGGGGAGACACACACAGAACACACACTCAAGGCACAGCACAAACAGCGCAAAATGGAGGAAGCCTCAGTGTACTAGAATCCTGAAGGGGGATGTCTAGATCTGGGGTCAGCAAAGGTTTTCTTTAAAGGGACAGATGGTAATATTTTAGGCTTTGTAGAATACATGGGCTCTGTCACAACTCTGCCTTTGTTGTACAAAAGCAGCCACAGACACTAAGTAAATGAATGGCTGTGGCTGTGTTTTAATAAAACTTTATTTTAAAAAACTGTCAGGGGGCCAATGTGGCTTGCAGTCCATAGGTTACCAACCCCTGATCTAGAGAAAGTGTCTCTGAAAGTATGATGTACAAGACCTGGTGGGGGGAGGGAGCAGGAGCCACTAGGAAGGCACAAAGAGGCAAGGGAAAGACCTACAACTCAGGGAGCCATGCTCGGAGGCCAGGAAGGAAAACGTTCTCCCTCACTCAAAAGGTCCAGGAAAACTACTCAGGTACCTGGTGCCAGACACAGGCCCCATATGCTGACTCTGGTATAGAATATGAATTCCCCCAGATCCTCCTGGTTCAGCTCAGGCAAAGAAGAAAAGCCAGCACCTACTATACACTAGGCTCTATGGCCAGTGCTTGCATATCTGTGTCAATTCATATGCGACAGATGAGGCTACAGGCTCGGGGAACTGCCACATGCTGGACACAGCCACCTTCATCTCCCTCGCCATCTGGTACAGCAAGGGATATGGTGGGAACAAGCAGCAGCAAAGTGGCAAGTCACCTTGTGCTGGGTGCTATGCTAATAATCGAGCACCCACACTCCCCAGTGAGGAAGGTACTCATATCATCCCATTTCTGCAAGTGAAGAAACTGAGGCTCCAACAGACTAATTAACTCGACCAAAGTCATACTAGATCATATCTGGCAGAGTGTGGACTGGCTCCAAAAGTCATGCTCTTCCTAGAAAGATTTAGAACCGATGAATAGGATGCAAGGATGACTGTGGTTTTTCCAGAAGAAAAGGTAAAACACATCGCTGGCATTCATCATGCCTTGGTTTATCAGAGGATGTGCAGGAGCGCTCGATGGCTCCCTGAGTCAGGGTTTGGCAAAGCAGTAAGGGAGGAAGGAAGCCATATAACAGCGTGTCCCTGCCCTGATGTCTTAGTGCAATACTGCCGTGTCCCCGGCAGGATCTACTCAGAAGGTCCCATCAAGAGGAGCACTGCAGAGAGAGCCCACCTAGGCCCTGGGCCAGGCATGACTGAGGAGGATGCTCTGCCTTCCTCTGACACGCTGCTCCCTCCAGATGCGTTCCTTGCAAGCAGGGACAGGCAACCTGGCCTGCCACTTGTTTTCATATGGCCCACAGACTAAGAATGGCTTTTACATTTTTAAATAGCTGGAAAAAAATCAAAAGAAGAATATTTCTGGCACGTGCAAAGTATATGAAAATCTAAATTTCAGTGTCAAAGAAGAAATAAATTTTTATGGGAGCACAGTCACATCCACTCATTACATATAGCCGATAGCTGCTCTGGCTCTGTAGGAATAGAGTCTTCGAGATGGAGACAGCACGGACAGAGCTTAAAATATTTACTATATGGCCCTTTACTGAAAACACTTGTGAGCCCCTGAAAATATTTACTATCTGGCCCTTGCTCTAAAGAATGCACAAAGGAGAAAAGGAGAGAAGGAATAAGAAATAAAAGAAGAAACGGGGTAGAGGGGAGAGAATAGAGGCACATCCTGATTTCCAAACATATGAAAAGCCACAGCAATCAAGACGCATGGCACTGGCATAAGGACAGGCGTAGAGACCTGCGGAACAGAGTTGGGAGGCAAGAAATAAACCCATTCATCTGTGGCAAACTGATTTTTGACAAGGTACCAAAATTATTCAACGGGAAAAGATTTCCAAAAAATTTTGCCAGGACAACTAGATATCCACAAGCAAATGAAGTTGGACCCCTACCTCATACAACATACAAAAATTAGGTCAAAATGGATCAAAGACCTAAATGTAAGAGCTAAAACCATAAAACTCTTAGAGGAAACATACGCCTCCATCTTTGTGCCCTTGGGTTAGGTAAAGGATTCTTAGATATACCAGAAGCACAAGCAACAAAAGGAAAAACAGATAAATTAGACTTTATCAAAATTAAAAACCTTTATGTTTCAAAGGACACTATCAATAGGTTAAGTGGAAAGACAGCCACAGAATGGGAAAAAATATTTTCAAATTATATATCTAATAAGGGATTTATATATCCAGAATGTACAAAGAACTCTTACAACTCAAAAATTTAAAAAACACAATTTTTAAATGGGTCAAGGATTGGAACAGACATTTCTCCAAAGAAAAATAACCAATAAGCATACGAAAAGATGTTCAACATCATTAGCCATTAGGGAAATGCAAATCAAAAACACAATGAGATACACCTTCAGACACTAGGATGGCTATAACCAACAAGACTCACGTGTGACCCAGCAATTCCACTCTTAGGTACATACTGAAAACAAATGAAAACTGAAAACAAATGTCTACACAAAGACTGGTACAGGAATGTTCACAGCAGCATTATTCATAATAGCCAAAAAGTAGAAGCAACCCAAATGTCCATCAGCAGATGAAAGGATAAACAAAATGTGGTTTAATCCACACAATGGAATATTATTCAGCCATAAAAGGAATGCTATGACACGGACGAACCTTGAGGATATTCTGCTAAAGAAAGAAGCCAGGTACAGAAGGCCACATACTGTGCGATTGGTATGATTCCATGTCAGAAAAAGGCAAATCTACAGAGAAATTCGTAGAAAAAGAAAGTAGATTAGTGGCTGCCAGGGGCTAGGTGGGGATGGGGAGGGACTGCTAACAGGTACAGAGTTTCTTTTTAGGGTGATGAAAATCTTCTGGAATTAGATAGTGGTGATGGTTGCATAATCTTGTGAATATGCTAAAAAGTGACTGAACTGTACACTTTAGAAAGGTGAGTTTTATGGTATGTAAATTATCTTTTTTTTTTTTAAAGAAAGGGAAGAGACAGAAAGAAGGCTGAAGCTGACATCAAGGGAGGGAGGATAGGATGGGTGCTGACCCCAGCTCAGCCCCTTCATGCCCATCAGCTTCTGCAGCCTCAAACGATCCAGTGAGGTGGGTGACATTCCCATTTTATACGTGAGGCTCTGAGAGGCGAGGCTGGCCCAAGGCCATACGACTCCAGGAGGCACAGTCGGGATGGATACCCACGTCCCCTGCACCCACGCGCCAGCTGGACAGTTCTGCAGGCCAGCTGGACCTGCCAGGCACTCGGGGAGAGTGAGCCTGGAAACCAGGACCTGGTACCCAGGGAGCACCAACCCTGTGCCAGGCATCTCAGTGTTCATGTCCCTACTGCAGGGGGAAACTGAGGCTCTAGGAGGCAAAGTATGTGGACCAAGGTCACATGGCTGGTACGCAGCTAAATCAGAAGCCAAATCGGACCTGCCACTCCCCTGGCTGATGAGAGGGGTTGGGGAGAAGTCTTGCTCCTGCCCTGAGCAACACCTCGGAAGGCAGGGCTGCCACCTGTGACCACGAGGCAGGCAGATGCTCCTGTCTGTGCCTTCCTCTCTTCCTCTCTCTGCCTCTCCCCACACTACCCTCCCCTCACTCCTGTGCCTCCTTCTCTCTGGCCACGCTGGCCTCCTCATGGGTCCTCTAATGGCCCGGCTCCTTTCCATCCCAGACCCTTAGTCCAGAACCTTCCCTGAGTCTAGAACACTACCCACCCCCCGACTCAGTCATCACCTCAGCCTGAGCATTACATCTTCTGATTTTAATGTGCTCTCACAGAACTGTGGCTCCTGCTGTTCTCAGCAGTGCCTGGGCTTTCTGACTGTCCATCCATTATTGTGATTATCTGTTCAATGACTAGGTCTTACCTCCGGAAGAAAGTTCTAAAAGTCCTATGAGAACAGGACCCGTGTCTGTTTTTCCTGTGTACTGTATACCTGACGCCCAGCACATGTGGCCTCGCTAGGTAAGTCCGTGTTGAATGCCCACAACTGGGCTGCTACATTTTCCTGCTCGGGCAGAGGGTGAGACCAAATAATCACTGAAAAGATGGGGTCTGCAGGAGCGAAGGGGCCCTCGGTGGGAGGGAGGAGGTTGTTGAAGAAAGGGAGAGGTGAAGAGGGAAGGAGGGCCACAGCTGAAAGACCATAAAGGGGAGGGGAGTGCTGCATCCAGCTGGGCTTTAAACTAGGTGACAGCATCCCAAGGAGAGCTGATGCCTCAGCTGGAACCCCTGGGACTGGCAGTGCACCCACTGCCCAGCCTCCCAGAGCTGAGTGGTGGCTGCCTTGAAGTCACCTGAGGCATCAAGCAGGTGAGAATAAAGACAGCTCAGAGGCCCCCCTGAGGCTGTGCGGAAAGGTCAACAGTAAACCCTCCATTAGCCAGCAGCCCCGGGCTCTGCATCCGCCCCACGCCAGGCAGAGCCGGGCCTGGCAGCAGGTGGATCGGCTGCTGGGCCCTGGGCTGTGGGCAGCTGTGGCAAGCCCAGTGTGAACATGCCAAGTAGCGGCCCCAGGCTGGTGAGAAGGGTGCCCCCCAGAGTGGTTTGAAAGGCCAGCCCTATTTCACTGACGATTTAGCAGAAGAAGGTATTAAGTGCTAGCAGCCAGCACGCATTGTTCTGGTTTCCTCCTAAAGGAAGAAGGGGAAGAGGGTAGGGATAGATCAGGGTGCTATTGTGCCCCTGGCCCCTCCAGAGCCTTTGGGCCCTGGGGCTGGGGAGGGGGGCAGCTGTGGGTGGGGAAGGAGCCAGGGTCAGATGGGGAAGGCCTGGGACCGGCTAACCAGCAGTGCAGGGGGATGGAGACGCTGTCCTGCTGCCAGCCCCACCCTGCCCCTCACTTTCTTTGCCAATCTGTTCCAGAAGTGTGGCCTGCCCTCCACAAAGTCCCCCTGACTCCTATGCGAGGCACAGGCCACCCAGCTCTGTGCCCCACCACCCCAGGGACCCCTCTCACACCACACCTGAACCCCTGCCTCACAGTGGCCTGAACACCTGATTCTCTCCCCCAGGAGACAGGGAATACAGTACACAGGGCCTGGGGCCTGTCCACTCCATCCCTGGCACTGAGCCCGGTATAGGAACCTTGAAGGTACTCAGAAGTCAAAAAGAATGAATGCATGAATGAACGAACGAACAAACAGAAAAAGAGTAGGAAAGGAAGAAAAGAAAAACAAGACAGAAAGAAAAACAGCAAGAGAAGGAGAAAGAAATAGATCTCATTCATTAGGCTACGTTGAAACAGCACAGGATTTCGGCAACAGAAAACCCACAATTCTTTGTGGACATGCTGTCTGCCTGTCTACCCTTCTGTTTCAGAATCTCAGGTTTGATACTTTCCTTTCATATGTTCATTGACGTCAGGCCTGGCGCGGACACTGAAAGTACCCTCGCTACCCCTCAAGTTCAGAGACACGGAAAACGAGGCCCCAAGAAGTGAAAGGGCACAGTCAAGGTCACCCAGGCAGAGACACCTTGGGATGATGGCCACATTGCCACAGGCCAGGGGCCAAGGACCTCCAGAGTCCTTGCAGGCATAAGTGGAGCTCGGAGAGGCCCCTCGGCCATCCTGAACCCTGAGCTGGCGCCTGAGCAGTCAAGGGATGTGCCTGCCTGTCTGAGCAACCAAGGCGACTTCCTGAAATGGCATCTGGCAGGGAGGAAAGCAGCCAGGTGCTCTCTCCCCACTCCACCAGGCAGCAGCACACCTTACGCACGGAAATGTCAGGCATCGCACTTACGCCAAGCTGTCACCGTCTCCTTGTACTAAAAATGGTGCCGTGTTCCTGTCTTCGTTCCTTCCCCTCTCTCTGAATAGAAACGCCTGTCTGTGAGCTCCTTAACCCCCTGCTTCCTGGCAGGAGCCGGTGCCTGATGCCTGGGAGGAGCCGTGGCCCTGACCTGTGCCAGTGCCACCCATGGGGCCTGGAGCAGAGCAGGGTGGTACTCTCCAGCATCGCCAAGAAAACAGCTTTAACTCCCTTTGGGAAATCAGCCTTCAGGGATGTCGCACTGCCGATGTGAAACTCTTGGGGTGTGTGGGGCCCCTGACTGAGCACCACAGACCCCTTGCCCACCTGATCCTAACAGCTACCCCAGAGCCAGGCGAATCTAAAACCTAACCCCAGGGGCTAGCCCAGGTGAGGCAGAACTGGGCACAGCCCTTCATTCTAACCTGCCTGAGGCCCAGAGGGGCCAGGGGAACTGATGAGGCATGTCCTTGCCATGTGGTGGCCAGCTCTGGTGACAGCAGGAGCCCAAGGATGTGCCAACGTCCCAGCCTGGGCCTCCAAGGAGCAAAGCAAGAGAAACTCAAGGCTGAGGCCCCAGCCCCTGCTCCTGGACCCAGCTGCTGGCAAGAATTTTGCTAATCAAGGAGCAAACGTATCCAGACTGTGTCCTGACACCGCTGTGTCCCAGGACACACCTACAAGTATTCATAAAAATGGAAGTAACCAAAGCCACGGGCAGTGCGGGTCCTCAGAGCCTCTGCACAGGCCTTGCAGCATGAGCCTCCAAGGGGGTGCCAGAAGAGAGGCTGTGCCCTAATTTACTTGATCAAGTAAATTCCTTGACCATCTCCTTGCCAGCCAACAATATAATAAAGAGAATCTTTTTCTAACCTAAAGAGACAACAGCTCAGAATGTTAAGACACAGACGTAAGGCAGAAGTGTGTTCCTGCAGAGTGTCTTTATTCTGGAGCTGGCTAATACCAGATGGGTCCTATCAGTTGCATTTCCACTAATTTCTCTCTGCGAGCACTGGTGTTCTCTTTCACTGAAGAGCCACTGCAGAGGTCCGAGTGGGGATGTGATCCCCCTAACCCTATCCTGGGCCTGAGGATGGGCAGCCCAGTCCAAGGTCAAGCTCCTGATGCAAACCAGTCACAGGTCACGGGCTCTCCCCCTTGAAGGGACTGATCACCCCCCCTTTAATACTCAACACTGACACCAAAGACACCCAGTGCCAGTTCCCTTCTCTATGGGACCCTGAGGGGCTGACTTTATTTGTATTTGTAACATGTTACAAAGCGGCAGCATGGAGGGATTGCCCTGGCACAATGGGAACATCAAGCCTGCAGCACAGCCCTGTTCCAGCCCTTCCTCACAGGTTAATGTGACTGTGCTCACAGGACTGGAGCAAGCAGAGCCTGCCTACCCCATGCTCTCCTGGGGTCACGTCAGCAGGGACCCTGGTGTCAGATGCAGGCAGCCAAGAAAGCCCCCAGCACCACGCTCTGCAGGGCTGTTCGAGGGTTCCTAGCACTCGGAGGAAGTGACTTCATGTGGGTCATCACAAGGCCCTGATGGAGGTGTGGGGACACTTCTGAGCCTATCACTCTGGATCTGGGCACAAAGGGAGGGGTGAAGGACCATCAGCAACATCTCCCTCTACCCTCCCCCACTTCTTTCCCCCACCCCCGAACACTCTGCTCTGTAGTCCCCAGGGCCCAGGTCTCTGATCTTAGGGCTCACGGATCAGCCACTTCCCATTTTGGGCAAGCAGAGAAACAAAAACAGGCACTGAGCGCTTATTATGTTGCAGACACTCTGGTCAATAATTAATATTACCTTATTAATTTGCTCCCGTTATTATCCCCATTTTATAGAGAAGAAAACTGAGGCCTAGAGAGATTAAATAAATTGCCTGAGGCCACACAAGAAAAGTCAGTATGTTTGACTCCACAGCCCAAGCTCCTGCTGCCCCGGCAGGATGTGAACTAAACGCTACCTGGTAGACTTGCCCGTCAACCTTGATCTAGGCTGGACAAGGGAATGAGCTGGGGAAGTATTAAAAAGGATGCTCACTGTGAGGACCTCAAAATAGGGGTGGTGGACATACACCCTGGCCAGCAAGTCAGGCAGAGGAGACTGACCCTAGAGCACAGCACACACATTACTAAGCAGAATGAGCCCAGAGAGCACAAGGGCAGGGCTGTGTGATGTGCTCCAGTGGTTTCTTTAAGAGTTCCGGACTCTGGTATTGTTTTCACACGAACACCAGAAAGTTGAACAGGGCCTCCAATCGCTACAATTTTTGCTGTTTTCCTGTTAGACCTTCTAAAGGGTGTATTCCAATTAGTGGATAGTAAAGCAGAGAAAGGAGGCTCATTATGTAAACCATTATTTCCCTTAAAGATAATTCTTCTTTTTTTTTTTTTTGGTTAAAAGCTGCCTAGAACTGTGGCTAACCAAGACACAGATAGATGTAATTATCCGCGGTGGGAGCAGACCCCTGCAATGGTCCACAAGGAACAGGGACAAACACAACTTTTCAGGAGAACATGGTTGGTTTTGTCTGCCTGGTGCCCCTTCCACCTAGGAGGCCCATTCCACGCAGTCCTGGTGGCTCTGCCATGCGACCCACCTCGCCCCATGCCAGGGCCCAGGCCCGGCCAGTCATGCCTTCCCATGTGCCATATCCACAGGGTGGCCAAGTCCAGCCAAGGGGAGTCCACCAAAACCCCTCCCTAAGACTAAGGCACAGTGAAAACACTGGGAGAAAATTCTCTGCCCACAGGCGTTGCTCACTTGGGAGGGCAGATCACGCGAGAAGCACCAGGAGAAAGACACAGCGGGTTGTGATCGTGACAAGTCCTGGCCCCCTGGCCAAAAGGCCCAGAGTCCTCTCCCCCTTTTCATTCTGGGAGCTTCCACGGGATGCTTCTGGCTGTGTGAGACTACCGCTCTCTCCCCCACCTTTTTTTTCCCCATTAAACTAGCTAAGTTCCTGTCATCAGCAAGCAAAGGCACGGACTAGGACAGCTCTGTACCTGCACTTCACAGTAAACAAAAGATCAGACCCTGGGCCCATAAGAGGCGAAGTGCAGCGTGAGCGCCGAGGCTCTGCTTCTGACGCAGGGCACTGTTCCCCGGCACCTGCTTCCTGCCGCTCCCTCTCTTGGGGTGCCCTGCCCACCCATCTTTACCTGATCCTACTTCCCCCAGCCCCAGGCATCGTTTCTCCAAAAGGTGTGTCTTGACTGGACACTCCCCCACCACAGCCTGAGCTATGTGCCCAAACCCTGGACTCCTACAGTCCCGCTGCAAGCCTCTGACTCACCACAGCTGTTTACAATGACAGCATTTACCCTAAAAGCGCATGTTTCCTCCACCAGACCATAAGGTTCCCCGAGGATAAGGGTCATGACTTCGAATGCAAAGATGCACAAACAGCTGTAACAACAACCGTTGGATCTGTGAATGGGGGGGACTGAGCCCCACTCAGTCTGGGCTGCCAATAAACACAGGTGTTCTCCTGCCCTGATCACCCCAGCTACAGCACGTCCACCCAAGCATGCCTGGCCCCTCCAACATCACCCTGTATTCGTTTCCTTCCTGTACTAGTGGCTAAATAAAACCGCAGCACTATCTAACTGTTTATTCAGCATCCATTCCCCGGGAGAAGGCATCTTTTCTGGATGGCCTCAACATACCCCCCAGGGCACAGAAACAGGCCTAGCACACAGGTGCTCGACGAATATTTGCTGGTGTGTTCGCTGGGTGGTTGGCTGAAAGAACAAAGGAAAGAATGGGCAAACCAACCTGCTTTCAGAAAGAAGCTTGCGAGCTCCCTCTACATCGTGAGCATCACTGGCCTCATGGCGCCAGCTGAGGGCCAGGTAACAGCTCAGAAGACCCTGGGAGCGAGAGCAGGGCCCCTGAACTCTTAACACTCGGGAGCAGAAAAGGTTTTTCACGTGACTATTTCCTGACTTCATTCAACTCAGGGAGAAAACTCACACTTTACATAACACAGATGGACCCATTTTCTGAAACTTTTTGCAAAAGGTCAACTTTTTTTTTTTAAGGGGGAATGAGTTTATTTCATTTTTATGGGTTCCATCAAAGTTGAATTTTTTTCATTATACCACAGAGCTGGAGAGCATCATTCACACACTGTGGATCAATAACTTCAATGTAAAGAGAAAAAAGAAGAAAAAGCTCCAGCCCCTAAATGAAAAAGCAAAAAGAAGTCACAATCTAATAAATCTAATACTCTCCTTCTCACACACCCCCAGGGCTCGGCTAATTGGGGTGATGTTCTCAGGGTCTGCACTGATTCAGCCCTCACAGCAGAAGTCCTGGCCATCCCCCCGGCCCTGGTCACCCCTGGCCCAGACGTCACCCAGCTTGCTCTCACCTCTGGGCCCCGGGAGCGCGCTGTGTCCTCTGTGCCACTCATCCACCTGGCTGGCGCCACCTGCACATGTAAGATGGGTCTGGCCCCACTTCTTTCCAGAAGCTTCTATTACCTCCCACCATCACTTGCAAATGGAGCGAGGTCTCTCCTTATTCTCCCACGGCAGCTGGAGACAGCTCACTTACAGCACGGGTAAGAATGATGCAGACAGTAAAAGTAATAACAGTCATAATAATAATGGCTATCACGTACTAAGTATGAGCTATATTCCAGGCACTACACTAAGTGCTTTACGTATAATATCATTTTATTAATGTCACTTAATCCTCAAAACCACTTCATGAGCTTTGTACTATCCCCATTTTACAAATGAATAAACTGAGGCCCAGAAATGTTAACTTGCCCAAAGTTACAGATATATCAGGAATGACGATTCCAAAGCAGGTGTGTCTGATTCCAAGGTCATTGCCAATCAGGGCTCCTATTCCTTGCATTAGACAGCATACCAACTGATATAAATGTCCCCATAGAGGCCAGGAACTTCACAGTCATTATTCTAAACTTCACAAAGACCCTGCAAATAGGGTGATACTGTCCCTGCTCTGCAGATGAAGAAAGTAAAGCAGAAACAGTGAATAAGTTGCCTGTGGTCACAGAGCAGGAAAACAGTAGGGTCAGGGTGGGAATTTGTACCCATCTACTCCAGAAGTCTATGCCGTTTCTACGATAGCATACTGCCACCCCTCCTCCAACCACAAACCTGTTTAAAAAAGGAATCTAAAGTACAGAACAGGTCTGAAGGACAATGTGGTTCCCTATAACTGTTTATGACAGTGAGAAATTAGAAAAAACCTAAATGTTGAACAAAAGGAAAATCAAAGAAATAATATTACACCACTAAGGTAGAATATTATACACCGCAAGAGAAGATTTTGACATAAAGTGTAGAGTAACGTGAGAAAAATTTTACATTAAATAAAAAAGCAGGACACAAAAGTTCATATATGAGATGATTCTGTCTAAAGAAAAAAATGCATAGAGAAAAAACTAGAAAAAGATATTAATTGCATTTGTATCTGTATGATGGGACTATGAGTCTTGTTTTCCTTCTAACTTTCCTTTATTTTCCAAATTTTCTATAATGAGTATGTGCTACTTTTGTGGTTTTTTGTTTTTTTGTTTTGTTTTTTTTGAGACAGGGTCTCACTCTGTTGCCCAGGCTGGAGTGCAGTGGTGTCATCATAGCTCTCTGCAACCTCCAACTCCTGGGCTCAAGTGATCCTCCTGCCTCAGCCTCCCAAGTAGCTGGGACTACAGGCGTGAGCCACCGCACCTGGCCTACTTTTAGCATTTTTAAAATTTTTGTTGTCTTTCTTTTTTAAGGAATTGACTATTATCAGCTAGGGCTGAGTCCTAGCTTACTTCAATCCTTGGAATGGATGCCACTCTGAGTTCTGATTAAGGATAATTCGAGCCTTTCAAATGTCCAAATTGTCTCTGTTTATTTTTTTTCGAGGCAAATAATTGCATTTTATGCTAAACTTATTTGCAGTTCAAATACAGCTCAAAACCTTGTTTTGATTACTTTTTTAGGGAAAGAGCAACATTAGAAAATGCCTAAGAATCACATTTGCATGATGGGTGATGAGCCAGGGAATTACAGTTGGGAGGGAATGAAAGAAAAAAAAGCAAAACCTGAATATTCAACAGCATGTATTGAATCTAAAGCTACTCCTACATTCACATTCATGCCCACGTCACCGCCTGTGTCTTTAAAGGCAAAAGGCACACTTGGTAAATGGAGTGCAGTAGGGAGTTGTACTTTGGATAACTGCTAAATTGGAGTTTAAGCGTTTCATCTGATTTTATTTAGCAACTGTTCTGGGAACTTGCCCTCAGAAGTTTTCTCCTTTCTCCTCCTGGGTCAGCTGGCTCCCTTCTGGGTCTCCCCAGTCATGGGGTCACTTTCAGGAAGACACATCGGGGCTCTGCATCAACATAAGCTGGCACGGAGCATCCTGATGTTTAAAGTCCAGCAACACGCCAAGGACAACCTCCAACCTTTCCTCCTTGTGATTTCCTCTTGGGGCTCGGCCTGCTCTCATCACATAATCACAGATATTGCCCAGGCAGTTTATTAACAACCAAGCAGCTCCGAGTACATCCGATGCTTTGTGGCACTATTTTTTGATTACCTACCAACGATCAACTGAATAGAGAATTACAAAGTTAAGAGTAATACCTATAACTAAATTATTTTTGTCCTTTTATTAATTATTTTGTTTGTTTTCCCCATTACTATTTGTCAAAAGGAAATGCCTGGTTTTGAGGTAAAGTGAGAAAATACAGATAAATAAAAAAGAAAGAAAAAAATGCAAAATCTCACCACTCAGAGAAAGTCATTTTGGGTTCACATCAGAGGTTGCAAACTGGCAGTTCACGCAGGTTAAAAGATCTAATTAGTTGGCAACATTTAAAAATACAAAGTTTTAACATTTAAATTCAGATTTTTATCAAAAACAATAAACAAACCTGGAAGATCAGGGAACACAGAGTCTGAAATTCTGCAAGGTGACAACTGGTTGACACTAAGAAAAAGCCAACCAAATTCATTTCCCAACTGGGCTCTGTAGACATCTAGGTTTGCTACATCTGGTCTAGATCTTTCCATTTTATTTTTCTATGCTAATATGTACATTAAAATTTTTTAAAGATGAGACTAAACTACAAATTCTCTTTAATTACATGTTTTCCCTGCATTTGGCATATATAATGCGTAACTTTCCAAGCTGACATATGAGAGCTACACTATCATTTTTACATCCAGCTCCCTGGGGTTTCCTATGAGTGACTATCACCTATTGAGGTTCGTTATATTACTATTCCGCCAGACATCCCAGTTCCCCTCTTGCAGGGCCCCTTCCTGTGAGAGGGTTTCACTTGATGGATCACTGTCATCAGGCTTGACCAGTGTCTTGTGGGAGTGACATGTGTCACTTCTGGGCAGAAGCTTTCAGTGTCAGGGCCTGGCCTGCCATCTTCTCTTCTCCCGCTGCCATGAGAGCAGCATGCCCCAGCTAAGGGCTGCTACTTCCTTCTGGTTCCTGGCATAGAGATGACATTGGGCATAACCACAGCTGACTCAGCATGGATGTGCAGCATGCATGGGAAATAGTTGATAAAAAAAAAAAAAAAAAAAGTTTGAGACAGGGTCTCCCTCTGCCTCCCAGGCTGGACTGGAGTGCAGTGGCACCAGTATGGCTCACTGCAACCTTGAACACCGGGGCTCAAGTGATCCTCCTGCCTCAGCTGGGACTACAGGCACATACCACCACCCACAACCAATAAACTTTCTGTTATAAGCTGCCAAGATTTGAGGCCTGTTGTCACAGTAGTGTAACTCAGCCCAAGCCAACTGATATACTAAAGTATTAAAACAATATTGAATTTTTAAAAATACAATAACTAAAACCAAATAAAATAATTTTAAAAGTTCTCTGGCCAATGCCTAGGGCCTGGCCCTGAAGATCTTGGCAGGATGTGGCCGGGGCAGTGGCTCTACCTGCCTGCTGGCCTCCATATGGAAGGGTCCACATCGGCCCTGCAGAAAACACACCAAGTTTTGTGGCGAAGATGGCTTTTTGTGTCAACAGTGCCCAAGGGTAGAAGAAAGCAGGATAAAAAAATGGAGTTCCAAGTAGCAGGATGCTCACAACACAAAAGCAACTCAGAAGCGAAGGCTGGCTGGGGAAAGAGGAGGTCCCTGCTGCCCAAGCTGTTTGTGCAGACCCCAGGACACATGCTCTTTGAGCAGAAGAACTGGAGCAGCATCCCCAGGATTTAAAGCAGGCTAGTGTCTCTCTCTGTCTCCTTCTCCCTGCTCCTGTCTGCTGCTTTCTCCACCCCATCCCCTTCCATTGTCCACTCTCTTTTTTTCTTTTTTTCCCCCAACTGTCTGGTCAGTAGAGTGGAGCAGACTTCACCTAACGAAATCAGCACACGGTGGGGCTGCCTGTGCAACCAGGGTTCCTGCTCCTTCTAGGATCTGCTGCTCCCCTGACTAAATAATAAATATAGAGGTGATAATCCAGAGCCCAGAGTCTTCGGGGCACTCTGACCTTATAGCATTTGGGGCTAAACAATTCTCAACAGTCTCGGTGTGCTTAACCTCTTGTGGAAACTGCCACACACAGGTTTCTACCCTGGCTTCTCGGCATGTGCTGGGTGATCCAGCTTTCTGCTCCCTCCTGGCCCCTCCAGTTGCACCGAGCCCCACTAACCTAAGAGACCCCCATCCGCCGTGCTGCACCACACCCCAGGGATAACCACTAGTGGCACCTCCAGCAGCATGGACTAGAACTACATTGCCTGGCCTGTATTTAGATAAATGCAATCACCTGGGCATGTCCTGCTTTTGTTTCTTTGTATCTTTTTGCACCCAGCTTCTTTCATCAACATTGTTGAAGAGATTCACTCACACTGCTGCGTGTGCTGCGTGTATTAATAGTTACAGATCTTCATTATCCTTGCCGTCCAGCGTCCCACCGTGTGAATACACCCCAATTCCTTTATCCATTCTTCTGTAGATGGGCATGTCATGGCTGTCATCTTGCACTTACTTATGTGGTTGGTCAGTATTAGTTTTCTCCTCGCTAGACTGTAACTCCCTGATGAAAAGAACCTAGTCCACTCCTTCTCATTACTATAATCCAACCCTTAATACAATGCTGGATCCACGAGAGAGAGGGACGGAGGGAAGGAAAGATATTGCTACAAGTACGCCCAAAGACAACAGGCCACTCCCAACCCAAGGTCTGTTTCAACAATGAAATTAAATAATAGCCCAATTCCTGCTTGCTATAAACTACTTCTCTCCTTGCATATTTCACATTTAATTAAGCCCCGAGGCTCTTAAGTGATTCCTGCCTCTTATTGCTAATAAAGATATTTAGATGTTATTAGTAATAATTTTCAGGTGCTAGAAGTCTCGGGCTCTCTCAAAGTATGCTGCTCACCAAGATTCTAGTTGCCCAAGGAGGGGCCCTAAGACAGAACATTATCATCTTCATGTTATCGGCACATTCAAGAGATGAAACCTGCCAATTCAATGAAATTATATCTCTAATTTTCTTTATAAAATATGCACTGAAAGAAAAAAGAAACAACAAAAAACAAACTCCTGTGTAAGATGGCGAACAGAAACTGACAGTGGGGTCTCCTGGCCGGGATCCTGACCAAGCAGGCCCTGGGCAACGGCCATGCCCTAGGCTGACCCCGCACTCCACCCCTGAAGGGCTCTTCGCTCTACCTCTGATGCAGGCTGACAGCAGCAAGGCACTGCACTGCCACATGGAAACAGAAACTGGCTTCTGAAATCTGGGAAGTACAACGTCATCCTCTTAAAACTGAATCTTTCTGGCCATGCCTCCAAGGCTCTGCCTTGGACACACGCAAAGCTGAGGCTGCCCTGTAGCCCTGCTTCCCTCTGACCAACCAGCTCAGAAGAATATGCTTATAACTTCACTTCATGGAGCTCATCCTTTATGGTGATAAATATGACTATCCTGGACACAAGGCCCCTTTGTCCGCTTCAATAGCTTCATCTTTCGGCTATGTGCCCTGACATACACTCTTCTTGCAAATACTTGTAGTTTCCCCAGTGCATATGTACATATGTTCATTCATTCAATAAATATTTATTGACAGGTGCCTGTTCATTCATTTAATAAATATTTATTGACAGGTGACAAATATTTATTGTCAAGGCTCTAGGATAGTGCAGAAAAATAAGATAGTACTCATGGAGAAAGTATGAGAGACAGACAATAAACAAATAAGCACATAAAAAAAGTAAAACATTTCAGAAAATAAGTGCTACAGAGCAGCGGTCCCCAAACTTTTTGGCACCAGGGACCAGTTTCATGGATGACAATTTTTCCACAGACCAGGGTGGGGGTGGGGGATGGTTTCAGGATGATTCAAGCACATTACATTTATTGTGCAGTCAGACCTCTCTGTTAATGATAATCTGTGTTTGCAGCTGCTCCCCAGGGCTGGCATCACTACCTCAGCTCCAGCTCAGATCATCAGGCATTAGATTCTCATAAGGAGCATAACCTAGATCCCTCGCATGTGCAGTTTACGGTAGGGTTCACACTCCTATGAGAATCTAATGCTGCAGCTGATCTGACAGGAGGTGGAGCTTAGGCGGTGATGCAAGCCATGGGGAGCGGCTGTAAATACAGATGAAGCTGCGCTTGCTGTGTGGCCTGGTTCCTAACAGACCAGTACAGGTCCGCGGCCTGAGGGTTGGGGACCGCAGCTATAGGGAAAATAAAAACAGGAACATGGAGTAGAAAGTGAAGGGGTGGGGAGGTGACTTTAGATAGGGGTGGTGGGGACATGCCTTTTGGATCTGAAGCCTGGATGTTAAGAAGGAGCCAGCCCTGGAAATGTCTGGGAAAGCAGCATTCCAAGAACAGGGAATAGAAGGAAAGGTCTTAAGGCCACAGTGAGCTTATCTAAAAACAGACGAGTACACACATCGAGTTGTTCTACAGCTCCATGCCCAACACAAGCTGCCCCCTCCTCTGCCAAGACTAAGTTGGTTCTGCCTACCTGCTCCCCTCCCGTGGCCCACGCTCGATGTGGGGGCTCAGTTCTGTGTCCCCCACAGCACCTTCTCCGTGACAGCACTTCCCCACTGCCCTTCAATTGCTGATTTCAGAGCCGTCTCTCATCCAAGTCATAATCTTAGAAAGGAGAGGAACCACATGTCTTACCTCATCATCCCTATGTCAGAACAAAGCCTGACAGCATCATCCCAGTCTCAATGTCCTGGTTTTGATGACATACTATGGTCATGTACGATTTTATCATTGGGGAAAACTGGGCAAAGCACATGGAAATTCTCTGTACTTATTGTGAAGTTTCAAATTACAACATGTCAGTACAGTAGGCACTGATGAACAGACAAAATGAATAAAGAAACAAATGAGTTGATAGCTCATTGCTGTCCAACATTTCACAGAATCTCACAAACCACCAACCGTAAGACCCGTCCTCATTTCAGAGATGTCAAAGTGTGCAGACAATGCCTGACTCGGAATCAATAAAATCTGGGTGTTATCTTCTATTCTAGAGGCCTGGGAAGTGAGGGTGGTGAGAAGCTGCAAAACAAATTCTCTCCTGAGACCTACTGGTGGGCCTGCCCTGTAAAGGCTACAGTGCTCTACTCTACGCGCATCTGTGGAATGCCGTTATGGTTTTGTCTTCCTGGACATAAATGGGACCGTACGACACATGCCTTCCTCCTGAATATGTAGACTGCCCTCTTCCT
Organism: Daubentonia madagascariensis; assembly: GCA_023783475.1. NCBI lineage: Eukaryota > Metazoa > Chordata > Mammalia > Primates > Daubentoniidae > Daubentonia > Daubentonia madagascariensis. The sequence continues at coordinate 7,618,806 of JAKFHU010002332.1, read as the reverse complement.
TACTCTTTTTAAGTTTTGTAAAGTATTTCCTAGTATGAAGGAAGCATCATTTATTTAACTATTACGGATGATGGACTTTTAGATGGTTTCAATTTCCTGGCCATTACAAACAAAACTGTCAGGACTGTCCTTGTATAGACCTCTTTGCACACAGTGTAGGTATTTCTCCAGGATAAATAGCCAGAAATGGATATGCTGAGGTAGAGAGTATAGACATTTTTTATTTTAATAGGCCCAGCCAAATTGTTCTCCCAAAAGGCCGAACCAATTTTTAATCACACCAACAAGGTAAAAGAGTACTTTGTCCTCGTGTCCTTGCCAACACTGGGTGTTATCAATCTTTTAAATTTTACCAATCTAGTAGAGAAAAAAATATTACATTTCATTGATGTTTGAATTTGCATTTTTCTTATTATTTGTGAGGTTGAGCATATGTCTCTGCTTTAATTTGCCATTTTTATTTTGTGAAGTGTCTGTTTGTGTCCCTTCCTATTATTCCATCGTATTGTTCATCACTTTCTTACTAACTTTTAGGAGTCCCTTGAACAGTAATCCTTTTGTTATGTATGTTTCAGTTGCTTGTCTTTTAACCTTGCTTATGAAGTGTATTGTTTGTTCTTGTTTCCTAATCTCCAAGACCTTGGGATGAAAGGAATTTCTGGGTTGACCTGCTGAAGCATTATGCATTATTTCACATCATTGTCACAAGAATCCTGAGACTCTGTAGACATTCTTTCCATTTTAGGGTGGAAAAAGATGTTCAGAATGGTTAGTAAATAACTTGTCCAAGATCATGTAGTTCAGAAGTACCAGTGCTTGTTCCCCCACCACCCTAAGTCCAGGGTTTTTTCTTATACTCCCAGCTGCCTCCAGAAGACAGAATGGAGACCAGTGGGTGGAAGTCGGATGGAAACAAGTTTGGGCTTACCTATCTGTCAGTCGATCTATTTTTTCATCCAGCCATGCTGCAATGGGCTAGGTGCTGGGGATGTAGTTGTAAATGACAGAGACACAATCTTAGTCACTGACTACTTGATATGAGAAAGACTGAACATGGAAAGCTGTTCAGAGGCAGGACAGTCTCATCAAATACTGATCTTGGACCCTCCCCCCCAAAATCCAGAAGCAGGTGACCCCTTCTCATAGATGCTAGAAGTGCACTCTCAGGCACATTTGAACCCTGTACAATGCAGGAAGAACCAGCTGAGGTCACTTTCCAAGTTTATAAGTTTGTGAAAACTTTGCTAACTCTCAGACCGTCCTGGTCTACGTGAGCGAACATGAGCCTGCACCACTCTCTGACTTTACTGTCACAGCATGGAGAGTGAGCACACAGGAACCCGTCCATCTTGAGGCTGTCCTGAGCACAAACAGCAACCATTATGCTACTGACCCCTGGCCTTGCACTTCTTGGAGGGAACTGTCTGGGCTCTTTGTAGCCAGCAGAGTCAGGACTACAGACTAAGGACTTGCCCCCAAACCAGGGTGCCCCCAAGCAGTGTGTGTACCAGCCATAACCCCTCACTCCACGACATGGTGATACAGCAAAAGCCAGAGGCCTAGGTTCTCACGTAGTCAGCAAGTTCATGACTATCATGCCTACAGCCCCAGTCTGGACCTGGCCCCTGATGTCTATCAGACCCAGGCCCACAGCACGCAGCTATGTGCAGGCTATGCCTACAACTCCAGAGGCACCGTTGCCCCAGACACCTGCTGTTTACCCACTAGAAGGTCAGCTCCACAAAGGCAGGGCCGTGTGTCAGTTTTGCTCATTGATGTAACCCCAGTGCCCAGAACAGGGGAGGCAAGGTCATTACACGCTCAGTAAACGGACAGAAGGATGGATGGATGGATGAACTATTCCCAAGTCTGTCTTGACTTGATACTCTTGACTCCAATTCTCCCTCCCTAGTATACCCCAATGCACCCTTCCCATCAGAGTTCTCACTTCGGATTTATTAACAAACTCTGCCCTCAACTCCCCACCCCACCCAAATCCTCCTTCTTGACATTCAAGTTCAGCCCTGCCTCAGTGGTTCTTACAACCTTCCTCTTTGCTTGGAACTGGCCCAGCCCTGATTAGAAAGTTGTATCCCTGCCCCACGTATTTTGCTGCCTTATGGCACAGCAGTGGTTTAATTTCTCTACAGCTCAGCAGTCAAGGGTGCCCTATACATCCAGCGGCAACCCCTACCTTTCCCACGTCTTTACATACTCAAGGTCCTAGCCCAAGCACCTGCCCCAACACCTGCTACAGCCAGGAGTGGGAGTTCAGGACCAGAAGGAAGACTTCCTGAAGGTCAGACAGTCAGGGCTGGCCGAGCTCTGCCTATGAGTCAGGCAGGGACCTGGGGACACACCAGTGAGCATCAGAGATACAGCTCTTCCCTCCCATGGGAGCCTGCAGTCTCATCAGAGAAGAGTGGTCTAATGCTTAACGTAAACATAATAACACAAATAAATACACAGTTACAAACCATATGTGCTATGAAGGAACGCAAGATAGGGTTCCAGAGATTATGAGAAGGGGCCTAATTAGATTGGGGGGTAAGAAAGGGATTCTCTGAGGACACCTGCCCACTGCTGAAAAATGATTTAGAGTTAACTAAGCAAACACAAAAGGAACATTCCAGGTAGCGGGAATAGCATGTACAAAGCCCTTGAGGCACGAAAGAGCTTGGGTTCTTCAGATGAGCTGAAAGGCCGGTATGGATGGAGCAGGGAGCAGAGAGAAATAGGATGAGGCTCAGGGCTCTTCCAGGGCCCTGTTGGGGAGTCTGTCCATCCCTCCCTCCACCTAGGCACCACTGCAGGGGTCCAGGTGAGAGAGAACGGGGATCTGCACACGCAGAGTGACCATGGAGAGGAGGGCAGGTGAGGTGTCAGAGACAGAAGCCTGCTGGGATTTCCAGCCATGTGAGGCAGTGGTTCAGATGTGGGCTCTAGAATCAGGCCGTGTTTATTCTGCCACTTAATCCATACTGGGATGACCTTGGATGATGGAACCTCTATTATCCTGGCGAAATCACAATTTTCTCACCTTTGAAATAGGGATACTACTTCCTTTATAGGGTTGTGACCATTAACGCACCTCCCCATCACACTTAGCACGGGGCCTGGCCCACGGCACGCGTGGGAGGACCAGCCAGTGGAGCCGTCTTGCCATTAGCTCAGGCAAATAAGTGTGTGCCTCCTCCAGCCCCCACACGGGGCATGTGGATCATTATCTACCCATACGCATGTGCTCACAGACACACAGTGACCCAACCCTCTTTGGAAACATCATCTTCTCCAACAGGGAATCAGAGCCCTGTGTTACCCCATCCTTCGCTCCAGCTGATTTAGTGCTTGGACCCAAGTATCTGCCTGTCCCTCCATTGCTCTCAGGGTTTAATTGAGCCCAGAAGACTTGAGCTGGAGCGTGAAGTGTCTAAGCTGGGTGAGGCCGCGCTGCAGTCTCTTCATCTGAAAGTGGGGGTGCTGCTCGCCCCCAACGTTCACCCTGAGGCTAAAGAGAGGCAGTACGAGGGAAAAGTCTGTGAGCTGTCGGGCAGCTGTTCAAACGCCAGCTATTATGATTAATGTTTATGCGATGAACGTTTTCCAAGGCCCGCAGCATGGGAATAATAACCACTTTATATCTGTGTTTAAAAAAACCCCTGTGGGTTGGTGAGTAAACGCCTCTCCTGGCTTGAGCGAGCTGTCTGACCATCGATCTTTGGAACTCGAGTCGTGCCGGGTCGGGAGGCTTTGTATCACCTGAACTAGTGCATGCCGTGAGGGCTGGGCTTTGAGAAGCCTTGGTCTTGCAACAAAGTAGACAGGCCAGGGCTGCTGCCCTAAGCTTTGGGGGTTTCTTCCTCCCTCTTTCAGACACAGGAAAGCATTTCCAGTCCAACCTTTACAGCTTATCTCCTCGCACCACCGCAGCCTCATCGCGAGCAACTGTGAGTTCCAGCTCCGCGCCAGCCTCCCGGCAGAGCGAAATTCCGTCAGAGCTCTGTCTAGAGCCGGAAGCGACAGCTCGAGGTGGCAGCCACGTGGCAGCTGGAAAGGAGAGTGTGTGAGAAACACGTCGTCTGCTGATCGGGGTCTTGGCAAGTCCCGGAGGATGGTGTATGACCGTGAGGGCACAGGACAACGGAAAGGGGGACGAGGGATCCACTCTGGCGTTAGGTGCTGCCGGTCGATGTGGCCCCGAGGACAGGAGGCGGAGGTGGAGGCAGGGAGCCCAGGGAAGGCTTGCAGGGAACAGCATTCAAACCCTCAGTTACCAGAAACAGCTGAAAGGAAAACAAGCTGCTTTTCGCAACATGTGGTTTGGAAGAAGTTACTTGCTGGACTTTGAAGTAACCAAGTCATGTTACCAAGCCTGCCCCTCCCCTGCCCAATTTTGCATTCACCTGTTTATGAAAAAGGACAGGGACACAGGAACACAGGCCAGCGTTGACAGGAAGCGCTGCCGCTCCCTGAGCCTTCCACATGCACAGCTGCGACGCCTCACCACCACCTTGCGCGGGGGAGCATTTTCATCTGTGCTTGCAGATGGGGAGGCTGAGGTCAGAGAGGCGGGAACGGCCCCAGGTCGCACAGCAAGCGCGCGGCAGAGCCGAGCTGCAAACCTCCGACTAGACAGCCTGCCGGCTACACGCTCCTGAGGAGAAAGATGCTGCCTCTTTCTTAACTGAGTTTTCCTAAGAAAGGAGAGAGAATGTGAGCTGACGATGGTGACGATGACGAGGACTGAGGAGGGCGGCTGATGACGAGGGTGATGATGGCGATCACCGCTGACGTCGGCAGTGCCAGCAGCTGCGACGTTCCCTACACACTTCCCGTGAGCCAGACGTCGTGCCAAGTTCCCTCCACGCTTTACCTCCTTAAACTCCAGCAACACCACGAGGGGAAAGCTCTCGGCACATCTGCAGTTAGAACAGGCCGACGTTGCCCGTGAACACGCACCCTCTTCCCGAAGAATGGAGAAGTCACGGCTGGCTTGGCTTCTCTCAATGTTTTCGACAGCCTGGGCCTTGCAGCCTGTGGGTCGGTGCACAGCCCACCTCACTATTTGCCAGCTGTGACCTTAGGCAAGGCGCTTACCCATCTTGTGCCTCAGTTTCCTCATCTGTGAAATGCAGCTACTGATCCCCTCATGTCCAGGGTCGGCATAAGAATTACGTAAGCTACAGTAGAAACGGGGGCAAGCGAGGTACCCGGCACATGGTGGGTGCTTAATAAACATTTGTCTCCTCCATGTCCCCATCTTGCCGTCTAACTGCAGCACAGAGCGCCCCCTCCCTCGCTTGCTTGTCGCTGCCTCAGGGTGGGCTGGGGGCCCGCGTGCAGGGCTATCAGTGCTGTCATGCCGCATGCACTCCACGACCCCACGTGGCCTCCCCGTCTTCATCTCATCCAGCCTCACTGAGCACTCGCTACTGGCCAGTCCCTAAGTGGCTGCACCTCCGGCATCTCATTGAACCCTCACATCAACCGTGTGTGACGTCAGCACTGTTCGCATCTCCTTTTATGGATACGGAAACTGACATCCAGACATGTTAAGGAAGGTCATGGCAGGCAAAGGTGTGACTTGCGTCTCTCTGGACTCGACACCATGCTCTACCCTGAGGACCCACCTCAACCACCTGCCCACACCCGGGGGGGCCTCACCACAGGCCACCCTCAGGTCTCAGGGGACAATTTGTTTTGCAGCTTCTCATCACCCTCACTTCCCAGGCCTCTGGAGTAGAAGGTTACACCCTCATTTTATTGATTCTGAGATATGAATTGTCAAATTTTGACATCTCTGAAATCAGGATGGTGGTATCAACTAAACTAAACTAAAAGGTTCCCCCCGCCCAACCAGCTGGCTGAATAGACCCCTCCTGGCCAAGAGGATATCCTAAAACTAAATTGTCTGCCAGGAGGAGGCGGTCAGACATACCTCACCATGCCCCCCCCACCTTCTTGGAGACATCCTTTGTAACTCATCAACAGGCCCAAGGCTATGCAAGACAAACCTGCAGGTCCCCAATTTACACAACAAATATATGTCTGGTGACTTGTCTCTTCCTTATCTAAAACATTCCAAGCCTTTAGACAAAGCTTCATTTTTAACCAATTACAAGCCAGGGAGTCTTTAAACCCTCCTATAACCTGTAAGCCCCCACTTCGAGAGATCGTCCGCCTTCTCAAGCCAAACCAATGTAAGCCTTCCATGTATTGATTTATGACTTTACCTGCAATCCCTATCTCCCTAAAATGTATAAAACCAAACTGTGGACTCGGTGTGAGTCCACTTGCTCAAGGCTTCTTGGGTGTGGCTCCAGGTCATGGTCCTCAAATTTGGCTCAGAATAAACCTCTTTATAATTATTTTATAGTGTTTGGCTTCTTTTCTGTCAACAGTGTCTTAGATTCTGTGAAATATTGGACAATGATGAGATATTGGTTCATTTATTTCTTTATTCATTTTATTTGCCTGTTCATCAGTATGTATTTTCATAAGAAGGTAGTCTTGCCTCCCAGGGGACATCTTGGGTCATCACACTAGGGAGAGGGTGTGGGTGCTACTGGGCAGAAGCCAGGATACAGCTCAACATTCTGCAGTGCACAGGAGACCCCCCACAACAAAGAATCACCCAGCCCCAAATGTCAGCTGTTCTGCAGAAACCCTGGTGTGGAGATGCATGTATGTCACCAAACTGCCTCAAATCTGAGCCTGAGCTATGACCAGCCTGAAGTCCTCAGTGGGCACGTGCTGTTCTGGCCAGTCTGACATCCTCCCCTTCTGCCAGTCAGGGCCCCCTCACTTCCCTTTGGGGAAAACCCCCTCTCCCACTGACCTGTGGCATGAGGAGGAGGAGTACGACCTGACAGCGTAACACTCGCCTGGACACCGTGATTAGCATATGTGGGTACGGCCCTGACCATCGAGAGTCAGTGAGACTCAATTCCAGGACTGTCGTTGGCCTGGGAGAAACAGAGGCCTTTCCCGTGGCGAGGCAGCTGAGCCGAGGGGAGGTCGGCCTGGGGCCACCCACAGTCATGCTGCCACTGCAGCCTGGCTGTGAACACAGCCAACAGAGCGTGAAGCAACTCTATGCAAAGATGGGAGAATGAGTCCTGATGACACTGAGCCCTGAAATTCAAGCTAAGCCCTGGGTCGTCTCCATTAGGCAAGGCAGTGAACGTCCTTTGCTTCTTGTTGATCTGAGCTGGGTTTCCTTCTCCTGCAACCAGGAGAGTGCAGGTGCAGCTCAGGAATGAGGGTCTTAGTAAGAAGAAGAGGTGGGGGACGGGGGCGCGTCAGGTAGTCTCCTGCCCTGGATGTGAAGAAGGATCACGTTATAGGAGCAGCCAGGTCCTACTGAGGAGTTGGCTGCATCCAGAGGACCCTATCATCTCAGCATCCAGGAATGCTCAGCTTCAGTCTCAACCACCAGCCCTCAGACCAAGATGCAGCTCCCCATGTAAACCCACCCACAAAGAACAAGCACAAGGACCAGCAAACCAGAAACATCAAAACGAAATGCTGCTTACATTGCTTACTATAAACCAGGGTCTCTCAACTGTGGCCCTGTAGAAATGTGCGGTCAGGTCATTCTATTGTGGGGGGCTGCCCTGTGCAATATAGGACATTGAACAGCACCCCTGGCCTCCCCCACCCACAGTCTAGCAAGGGGGACATCAGATAGGTTTAGGCAGCTTTGTGTTATAATTACTGCTCCTGGCAATGGTGGGAAAGCTCCTTGGAGGAGGGGACTTCTGAGCTGACTGCACAGGAGACTCCAAGACCAGAACTGGTATCAGCCATGCAGAGAAAACCCCAGACACACAGAGGGACAGAAACTGGGACAGATGACCAAACCACACCCAGAAACTCTAAGAGCACAGCCAGATGGAACAGGTCCCTTTCCCCCTTCTCAGCCACTCCACTAGGAAAACAATCTCTAATTTGTGCTGTGGCTTGAGACCTGTTTTCTTTCCTGATCAGGTTAATTTAGGGGACACTGGCATATGGTTTCACAGCAATTAACGAAAAGTGATATTTAAAGTCATTACTCTCTTAAGAATAAAAATATCACTAACCAACTAACACTGATTTTAAATCTGTACCAGAATAATTGGTCATTAAAAAGCTGCAGGTGAATGTTATTAGGAGTGACTAGGTAACCATGCCAGGGACATTTTCGCAACATGCAGGGATCCTCTAATGTAAAACAACTCCGGCAGGCAGGCAGGCACGGGGCTGTCACATGTGCATGTGGCTCAGGCTTCCAGGAGAAAAAAGTGCTCCCCACATTTATCCAATCCTTTCCCCTTCCCAAGAGCTCAGAGAAGATAGTCTGTGGCCAAATGGGGGGAGTGAGGGGCACCAAGAAGCGGTCCTATTAGGGGAGGGGGGAAGCCTCACCCACCTGTGGCCTGCAGCACCTCCCTTCCCGAGACTCAGGGAAAACGGGGAGGTGCCAGGAGTGATGGTTTCCTCTCTGCACCCGGGAGGAGGGACGAGCAGAGACAGAGGAGGAGGGGGAGGAAGGGGAGGAAGGCTGGGAAGCCAAGAAGCTGGGGGAGGAAGAGAAAGGAGCGACAAAACAGTGGGGAGAGGAAAGGACGAGAGAGAGAGGAGACAGCAGGGCAGAGGAAGGAGAAGAAAGAGGGAGGCAGAGGGCAAGGAAGAGGAGAGACTGGGGGAGGCGGGGGGGGGGGGGGGGGGGGAGGGAGGAAGTGACAAGCCCCTCCCCACCTCCTCACCCAAAGGCCCCGGGAGTCCTCATCGCGCTCACAGACAGACACTGGGCGTCCAGGACAGCCCGGAACAAGCGCGCACAGCGGTGGCGCCCGTCACAGCGCACTTCTGGAGCTGGGAAGCACAAGGGCAGTGAGCCGTGGGGTAAGCACGGCCTGCGCTAAACGTAAGAGACACAGAAAATCTCCACTGAAGACCAGCCTGGGGAAGACAAGAGGTTTTATAAACTGTAAAATACAAGCGTGCTGGGAAGTAGAATGCAAAATGCCCCCTGACACGGAACAGAAGGGTCCCGAGCGCACTGTGCTCCAGGTGGGCTAGGGCCCGTCAGCCTGGGGGACCCACCCCCTGATCCCGCCAAATCTCACTGAGCGCAGTGCCTGGCCCACGGCAAGGGCTCGATCGGTAGACTTTTTTAGATTTTGAATTGGCACATAATAATTTGTTCATATTTACCAGGTATAGTGTGATGCTTCAATACATGTATACATTGTACAATGATCAAATCAGGGTAATTAGCAAATCCATCACCTCCAATATTTATAATTTCTTTGTGGTGAAAACATTCGCAAGCCTCTCTTCTGTAACAGCTATTTTGAAATATACATTACTGTAAACTGCAGCCACCCTCCCGTGCAGAACACCTGAGTGTGCTCCTCCCAGCTCGCGGTACCTTTGTGCCGCTGACCAGAGAGTGAGTGACTGGGCTGCGCCTCCAACCAAGCTCCCTGGCTTCTGCGTATGCGGCAAGGGGGCGAAGTTTAGGAAAAGCTGAGAGGGACCTGGCTTTGGGCCCGTCAGTGGCCTGGGGCCAGAATCCCTGAGCAGAGTGCTGCCTTCTTGGGTCTGGTTTCTTTCCCTCCCCCCTGGCTGATGCGCAGGGGCTGTGTTAGTCGCACAAACTGGAGGATAAGCCACCCGGAGCTGCGCCTCCCCACGTCTTCTCCTAGCATTGCACCAGCCAGGCGGCTGTCACCAGAGCCCGTGCACCCGGGCAGGCTGCGGGTGTGCGAGCAGGGGAGGCAGGCCCTGGCCACGCTTGGGAGGGGCCCCTCACCCCTCGGATGAGCCGTGGGGAAGGTGCTGTCATCCTCTGCTCACGATGATTGCCCCAGGGGAGATGTGGGTCTAACAGGGGTCCCTTTCCTACACCCCTAAAAATCTAATCATTTTAGCTATAGTAAAGGGAAAAGTGGGTGTTCCTAGTCTCGGCTGGGGAGCACAGGGGCACATGGTGTGGCTCTTCAGGACAGGTGCCATCTCTTCCCCACGGAGACTCAGTGGGGAGAAGAGTCCAGGTACCTGTCAGGCCTGACCAGTCTCCTTGCCAGGCCTTGCTTCTTCCCCAGGATGAGCCAGATAACGTCCTAGGAGGTCAGACACCTCATTCTTGCTGCTGCAGATGACAAGACACCAGCCCCAGTCATCAGGCGGGATGGAAGGTCTCTGATGGATGCGGACTAGGCCTTGGGTTGTGGGGTACCCTAAGACACAAACAGCAACCTTCCTGCGAGAAGCCCTGTATGGCTGAATTAACTCATCTTAGAAATTCTTTAAATGCTTATATTCTGTTCAGGCAGGGGGTGGGAGAGAAGGGACAGCCTGTCCCTCCCATGTAATTACAAGGCCTCATTGAAACATATTCAATAGTGCTCTGTGTGGGTATGAAACTCAAGGGTGCCAGAAGGAACTGCTGACTGCAATTCGATCAAGACTCCAAGGCAGTCCTGCTGAGTGGGCAGGAAGACTATCCTGCCCCATCCCAGGCCTTCAGGACAGAGCAGTGCCTATGCCGTGCAAAGGGGACCTCCCACCTATGGACACTGGCCCACTCACTGTGTGGAAGGCAGGCTAGAATTTCTGCCCAGGCTGGGAGCCCAGCCTCCCCGGCCCTGCTGGAGGTGGGGGGACCCCCCCATCTGTCATCCAAGGAGGCCAGGAAAAACTCAAAAGCCTCTCTTTAAAGAACGACAAACAAACAAACCAAACAATCTTAAGCTTTTGAAAAGCAATAGCCAGGCAAGAAAATGTCTTTGGAGGGACTTCTACTTTTACCAGAAGGGAGCAGAAAAGGGCCAGCCAGCCACGGCAGGGACACCAAGAACAGAGAAACTGTGGGAGGAAAACACAGATCAGTATCTTAGCAAATTATTTATTCCCAGGCTTTTGTTGCTCTGATGGTGGAGGTGAAGACGGGATATGGTGACGACATCAACAAGGCCTCCTTTAAGCCACGACTAATAAGCTCTGATGAAAAGGGAACGACTGCCAAACACCCCTCTTACTACTTAGCACAGTCAGCCCATTGTATCTGTGGGATCCACATCCACAGATTCAACCGACCACAGATCGAGAATATTAAAAAAACATTGCATCTGCACTGAACACGTACAGACTTTTTCTTGTCATTATTCCCTAAACAGCACAGTCTAACAACTATTTACATAGCACTGACATTGTGTTAGGTATTATGAGTAATCTAGAGATGATTTAAAGTCTACAGGAAGATGTGCGTAAGTTATATGCAAATACTACACCATGTTATATAAGGGAGATTAACATCCTTAGATTTTGGTATCCACAGGGGTCCTGGAACCAACCCCCCATGGATACTGCGGGCCAACTGTATAATTATTTACATCCTGCCTCATTTACAGCAACAGACACCGCCATTCAAGAACGGTAGTGAATGTGGTAACTCTCAGCAAGGTGGCTCTCCAAGCCACAGGCTGAAGCCAGAAGTGGCGAGGCAGGGGTGCCTGGTGTGAGGCCCCCAGCACTTGTTCCCATGCAAGTGCTGCCCACCTCCAAAGGCCCAAAGGGAGAGGGAGGGACAGGCTGCTTCCCTTGCATACACAAGTCCCACCCAACACCCACTGTGTTACCTCTGAGGTGCCACTATCCCCTGGCTCCTCGGGTCCCTCTCCCTCATGGATGGAGAGGTGGGAAGAGCTGGGACAGGGTACCTGGTGGCCTGGGAAGTGCTGGGCTCAAGCCGGGGCAGGGAGTGATGGCTTCAGAGCTCAGGGGGCCCGGAGACCATCTCATCCGACCACAGGACACCAAGGCCCGGAGGGGGAAGGGGTCTGGTCAAGACACACATGGGGGGGGGGGGGGTGGGGGGCCCCGAAGCCAGGGCTCCAGACGCCCTGTGAAGTTCACCCTCCTGGGACCACGTGGCTAAACAGTCAGGGACACGTGAGACACTGGCTCTGCCTGCCACCCATGGGGCTGGGTCCTCCTTCACTCTCTCCTTCCTACCTTCTCTCAGGTGCCCCCCGCCCCCTCCACAGAGCCATGCCACTGTGTCTTTACCACTCAGCTTCCTGCCATCCTCCCTTCACCCTAAGGTCTCCTCTTAGCCATCACTGCACCCTGGTCACCATCGATGAAGTCAGGGCCCTGCTAGGCACTCCCATAGTCCTCCCTGTACCCACCCCCTGCCACACACCGTGCCAGGCACGTTCATTTCCAAGGAGGAGGGCAGTTATTGTGGCTAAGGTATTTTGCCTGCAGTTTGGAGACACCGCCACCGTGTCAGCAAGATCAGCCTGGCTATGCCCTTTATTGCCCCTTGAGACATTCCCCACACTTGTAATTATTATTTAAAGTTCCTCTTCTCCATTAGAACATAGCCGTTTCACTCACAGATACAACTTGCCCAGGCCCACCTCTCCCTTCCCAACCAAAACCAGATGTTCAGAACAGATGTTCTGCTGACCACAGAACAGAGAAAACACAAACAAAAGCTGCCCATCTTTGCAATGAGCAAATGTGTTAGCACCGTGCTCTAATCTTCCATGTCCCCTACCTGAAAACATGCTGGGCAGCTCTAGGTGAAACTTGGGTCATTTCTGGGCACAGAGGACATCAGGACAGGGAGACAGGGTCAGGCAGCCCCGAGTCACAGTAGGAAGTCTAATGGCCAAAAGGCAGCACAGACATCTTTGACTCTGTGCCGCTGGCTGTGTGAGCTTATGCAAATCACAGCTTTGGTTTCCTCACATAAAAAATTAGTACAGAAAAAGGAATTAAACCTGGATGTCCCACCCGCCAAGAGGGTGCGTCCACCTCTACCTACAGGCTGCTTCCAAAGCCCAAGTGTTTTTCAGCTTTGCAAACAAGAAATTATGGTACTGAATACACCCACAAAAACATACACGTATGCACAGTATGCATGCACGGAGGTGAGCTCTAAGTTTTCCTTGAGCTCTAATAATCTATGACTTTATACATTTAAGGCTGAAAAGGTCTCTGCCTTAATGAATTTCTCACATTCTCAGGGGCCCATCTATTACACACTCTGGTCTTCACAGCTCCCTCTGCCTTCTGTGAGAATAGTACCTTATTACCAATATCAGCTGCCCATGGTGGCTCTGACAATGGTGGTGGGTCAATGAAACAGTGGGCAGAATTCTGTGGAGAAAACAGGTTATGGAAACAGGTCCATTACGCTGAAACAAATCCTTCAGGCCCACGCCTACGTGGTGGGCAGGGAGCTACACAGAGTGGACAGAGAGAGGGGTAAGGCAGGATCTTGCATGTCACCCAGAGGGAGTTACTCAACCCACGGAGTCACTGCTGCTCTATCTATAAAATGGGGATGATGGTAACAGTGCCGTCCTCATAGGTTGTTGAAAGGGTTAAATGACAATGTGTGTTAAAGAGCCTGTAACAGATGCCGGGGCTGCCCACCAAGGGCCAGCTTTCCCAACCTTCTGCAAAGCCTCCACAGGGCCTCCCACAGACACTGCCCTTGAACTCCAGTTGCATGCATGGAGGTCCTGTCTCCTCACCAGATACCAGATACCTTAGGACAAAGGTATCTTGCTCGCTGCAGCCCTTGTGACAACTAACGTGGGGCTCTTAATGATGTAGATGCTAAATAAAGTTGTGTGAACACACAAACATGCCTGTAACATTCAACTGATCAGGGGAAATTCTTTTTATATTTACACTTCCTGATTTACTTGCTCATCACAAGTCAAGTGGCTATTAGATCACAAAAGTAACATTCACACAGTAGTGCGGGCCAAGCACTGTACGTTACCACATGCTGTCACCTCCACGCTGCAAGACTGGGGTTCTGTCCCTCCCACCTGCACATCTCCCTGCTGAGCAATGTTACCTTTACTCCATAGCATCCGCCTCCCCCACTGGACTGTGAGGTTGGTGAGGGTAAGGTCAATGTCAAGGTCAGTTCACCACTACTGGCTCTTCCCATTTAGCACACGCCTGGCATATAGCAGACCCTCGATAAACAGCTTTGAGATGAATAAAGGAATTATACTGTGAAAGAAGATTTAAAAGTTCTTCCTGTTTGGAAAGATATAAGCAGTAACAGAGAATAACAGGGACATGTATGTTCAAGAGGAGGGAAAGAGACTGTTTTGTCTTTTGCTTTTTGTGTTCACCTGCATCAGGCTTTCCCAGGAGCCTTGAGCACTCCAAGAACAGCTGGAGGTTAATGTGCTGTGATCCTCAGAGGTGCTGAGGTGTTTGGCTTTTGGAGATGGAAAGTTCCCAAGGAAGGAGACAGCAAGAACAAAGGCAAATGCTCCCGCAGTTTTGCTTGGCAGGCAGCACAGGAGCCAATGCTGGCTGGAATGAAACTCAGAAATGAAACAGCAAATGGCAGCCTCAGTCCACAGCTGGCTCTCCTGCCTACCTTGCACACAACAGGAGTGACAGGAAGGACCAGGCGTGAATAAGAGGGAAGTGCTTCAGCCTTAGAACTGGTCCTTTCCACCTCCTCCTCCCCAATCTAGAACGGTACCTGCTGGGGCAGAGGCTTCTTAGAGGTCACATTACTGCAGCCGCAGCTCCCATTTCTGTACTTGGCTCAGCCATTTCATCCTTCTCTACTTAATGAACTCCTCCCTCTCTGCACAGCTACACACCACGCACACATAAAGAAAACTTGAGGCCCAAGGAGTAAGCCATCTTAGGAGAGAGGATCAAAAGGACGAGCAGAGACCCAAAGCCTGAAGTCCAAAAACATCACCATCCTCCAAACCACCTGAAGCCCTGTGCAGCCTGCCAAGACTTCGTGATCTATTATTAATAGGAAAAATAATAGATTTTCCCTGCACCACATACATAAATATGCTTAGCTGGACTAAACCTTTAAAATAACCACCCAGGCTATATGATTGTATTTTTTGTGGGTGGGGGGTCAAGTGGGGTCACAAATATTGAGCAAGTCTTCCTGGGGTACCACCATTCCTCCAGGCCAAGACAACACCCTGTGGCCTCAAGGAACGAGAACTTATTCTAGAAGGAAAAAGCTTTGCTGAAACAAAGCAACAATCTTTACAAAGGAGACCTAATTACTTGTGACGTGCAAATGGAATATTTGTGTTTCTGGTGGCTAAATGCAAAGGCTGAAATTAATCCCACATAAAAGACTGATTCCAACTATACTTACACTAAAGGTACTTCAAAAAGAAAGACCCAAAAGCTCAGAAAATAAGTATACTGATGTATTATCTCATACCAATTTAGTGGCTGTAATAGTTGCCAAAGGAAAAAACAGGTGGGTTGTTTTAAGGTCTAACACATCTTTAGAAACACTGCAGTGGGATATTAACACAGAGAATCTCAAACTTGTTTGGAAGTCAGGGTATCTGAGGAATAAGATCAAACACTGGCAAAGATATAAAGTAGAAATTAATTAACAAAAAATTTAATTCTGTCATATGGAAGTGATAGAAAATCAAACCAGAAACACAACTGTGTGTTAGCAAAGAGGGAAAGAGAGAATGAGCAAAACCAAGCAAGACAAGGGAGTAGATCGAGTTTAATTTTGCTTTCCATTTTCTTTGATGCTGCTTAATCACTTGGTCTCTGACTAGTGCCTGTTGGTAGCCAAGCATCAGCAGGGCCAAAAATGTAAGAAGTACTCCTGGACGAAAAATTTAAAATTGGGAAATCTCTGGATATCATTACTTTCGTTCTGAAAAGTAGTCAAATGCTACCATTTCTTACTTTTAGTGGCGGAACACACCTCAGCCCCTTCTCGGGACATGGGAGTTCAAACCTTTTTTTAATAACTTGCATTTAATCCTGTCAACACACAACATGTCTTGCTGGGATCCTTTGTGCCAAATATAATTCCAGACCTCTTCCACAGTACAAGTGGTGAAGGCCCAGTCACTACAAGCAGCACGTGAATTATCTTAGTTTCTTTGGCATTTAGGAGTACATTTCCCAAGTGGTCTACTGAGGCAGGCTCTCGGGACCCTGACACTACTCAAAGAACATGTCTCAAGGGAGCATCCTTGAAATCCTTCTATGGCCAGAGCAGTCACTGCCAACCAGCACCTGCTTTCCAAGGCAAAAACCATCTCAACCTGGCTCTTGGATTTGGAGGGTTTGATAGATAACATGTTTGCTCACTGCAGTGGGCCAAAAGCAGTCCTGGGGAAAATTCCTGGCATGGCTGCGGGCATGCCCTCAGCCCACACCTCGGGGATGCAGGTGGCTGTCCACGTAGGCAAGATCTTAGCTGGGCTGAGCCCTTCCCTTTAGAATGAGAGCAAGTGTCCCAGCTGTTTCTAGGATGTTTAAAGAGCTTGATTCTACCCTCATTCAGTGACATGGAGTCTGCAAACTAGCACCTTGTCAGAAATCGCTTCTGGGGCTGAAAACACATGTTCTTGAATGACATGTTTCTCTGTGCCTTTGTTTCCTCAACTACAAAATGTGGGTGATGAGAGTTTTTTATCTCACCAGATTGCTACATATATTGAATAAACTACTGTGTAACAGAGACCAGTGAGAGGTGGCCGGTGCTTATTATCAGTGATTTTTTAAATCACAGCCTATCTGGTCCTTTATATCAGTGTTCCCCAAATATTATTCATTCACACAGCACCATGCTAAACTTTTTACTGTTTTCACTATTGTTTACTTAGTATCTTTCTTTAAGATGACTCATTTCGTTTTTATTAGAATTTATTTTAAAAAGGAACTGTGCATCACCATGGTAAATGGAAAAATAGAATTCTGTGCTACAACTAGGAGGCAAATGTAAAAATAAGTACAATGAAAACAAAATAACCTAATTAAACTCAAGCCCGTTGCCTGCCAAAGGCACTGACCCCCAGCCTTCCTGTTTTTCCCAAGAAGAAAGATCAGAGGATCTTGAAAGGTGCACCTGCAACACACTGGGACGTTCTCCTCCAGTTAACTGGGGGCCAAGGAGAGGTGACGCAGGAGGGGCCTTCTCCCTGCAGGACGTGGCATTTAATGTCCAGTCTCTGTCCTTCTGAAATGTGACTCATCACACATAAAAATCACCCTGCTGTCCTACACTCTGGGAGATTGTTCTAGAGCCCAGCAGACCTTTCTGTGCTGGTGGAGATGTTCCCCCTGCACCCCCCCGGTCCAGCACAGCAGCTACCAGCCATGGGTGGCTATTAAGCACTCATAATGTGGCTAATGTGACTGATGAGCCAAATCTTTCATTTTATTCCGTTTTAATTAATTAAAATCTAAAGAGCCACACATGGCTAGTGGCTGTGGTACTGGACAGCACAGCTCTGCTAAGAAAGTTACATGTGTAGGCTCTTCAGATGAATTCATGTTCATTTTGGGATTATGCCCTTGGCTTCCTTTGAGGGGGATCTTATGAAACCTGACAGTGATATAGTTGAGGATTGTCTACTATATCCTTTATTATGGCTGTGAAGCCCTGTGTGGAAACTTCTCTTAACGTTTCCTATGAGGAACTGTCATTAGCAATGGACATTTCCATTTTCATGCTGGTTGCCAGGAAGCCCCCAGGAAATTCACAAATCAATGAGAGCAACTGTGTAGGACCTCACGATATACATTACATGGTTTCCACTTTTTCCTTTTAAACTCTTAGTTTGCATTTTCTCGGACCCTGACATTTTATTTTTTTACTTTTCTTTTATTCTTTTCCATATGTTTCTGTAGAAGTTGACTCAAATCTTTTGTGGAATTAAATAACATTCATTTTTTTTAAATCCTAAAAGAAATACCGTTCAATGGTACCAGTATTTTAAATGAGTCACCTTCTATCCAATATCGTTTATATAAAAAACACTGTAACAAAGGCTTTCTATGACGCTTCCAAACACATGCTCAGATTTTGCTCTGGAGGCACAACCAGAAGCACTGCTTGCTAAACAGAGAAAAGTAATCGCACGCGAGAGGTGCTGCTTAACACACTCCAGCGTCAGGAAAGATTTCAGAGCCCTGGGTTTGTGTTGTTCTGGGTGGCCTGGGAGCCACCAGGCCTGTGGCTGGCTGAAATCGGGACCACGCCCAGGAAAGCTGCCACCCAGTGAAGGACGGGGAGAGAGTGGCTTTAACGCCACGGTGACCATTGCGGAAACAAATCTCCCAGGCAACGGCGTATTTGCTGGGTCTGTCTCATAGCTGACTTTCACAAGCTAAAAATTGCCAAGTCTCTTCACGGGGTGAGGAGGGAAAGTCAAAACTGAAAGGTCAAGAAAACCTCTCGAGTGGTATCACATTTTAATTCAGCTCTCAAATAAAGCTGTCTGCTTCACTTTTTTCATCATCCGGGCAGCACCGCCCAGATTTCTGATGACCGCAAAGCAGAACTTGAAGGACACTCAAATAATGGTTTTTTGTTTTTTTCTTTTTTTTTTGGTTTGGGATAAGAAGAGAAAGAAAGAAGAGGATATTTGAAAATCCGTCATATCGAATTCTCTTTTTAAACCAGAGCTGGGAGCATGATGAACACTCAGATTCCCCCAACATGTATTAAAGTGCTGCTGTTGCCAGCTGAACGTGTAAACTAAAACAACCTTCTCACGCCAAACTCCAGCTCAACTGCCCGTAAGATTTTAAGATGCACATATCACGCTTATACCCAAGACCAAACGTGGTGATCACCTGGGAAGGCAAGAAATGAACACAGAGTGTCTACTGTGTACCATGTATTTCCAATCTCATAACAGTCGTACAAGATTATTTCTGTTTTACAAATGAAGAAACTAAGATTTACCTAAGGTCACAGGATTTAAACCAGCGCTCCTATCTTCAAGTTCAGTGTCCTTTTTTACTGTCCCACTCTTTGGGGAAAATACCTTAATAGCCAAGACGACTTCTTCAATAGGTCAATTCCCCACTAAGAAAAACGGCAACAAACCCAAGGCTTTTCACGGAACTCATGGGGAATAAAAACGGAACCTAATGACAATTATTTTGATACAAGAGGACATGAGCAGCAGGAAGTAGCCATGGTAGGTGCTGAAAACAAAGCAGTTCCAGAACAAGTGAACACGGAAGCCTGGAAATCGGGGTCCGTGGTACAAGAAAGAAAGAGAAACACAGCAGACAAGAAGAGGAGGCGGCGGCAGAGCTGAAGGCGGCACCAGACAACCAGCGAGAAGATGGGAAACTGAGGTCTCGCTGGCTGGGCAAAACCACCCCCAAAGTAGACGAAGGTCTTGTAGTCCTACACGCTCCATCCCCAACTGGGGGTGGACATCTCTGCCTCAAGCAAGCAGAGGAGATGTCTGCAGCGTTTGCTTGTCAAGCATCTGTTGCTCCTCCCTTTGGAAAGAATCCCCCGGTTTTCCCTTGGGGAGCCCCCTTCTCTCCTCTCTCAGACATGGGGTCAGGTGAAGTCACTCCCACCCCAGCGCCAGTGGCAGTCACATGAGTCAAATCAGACCAGTCACAGAAGCCCATCACCCAACCCAAGACAGACCAGTAAGACATGGCCCAGGACTCTGCTGAAACCATCCAGACAGGCTGACGGCCTGGCGCTGCTGAGAACCATCCCATCCACCCACAGAGAGCCGGCCGAGAAGGCCGCCTAGCAGTGGAAACAGGAGATGGCAGCACATTCCTGACCTCAGGTCTAGTGGTGCCTGAGGCCCAAGCTCCCCCCGGACGTTTCAGTTGCAACACAAGCCAACAAATCCCCATTTCTGCTCAAGCAGTCGGAGCTGAGATCCTGCTGTGGCCACACTAAGAGGCCCGACTGGCAGGAGGAGGCTCTACCCTATGTCTCCTGTCTGTCTGAATGAAGACCACAGACTGCTTTGTCAGGGCATCTGGGCAGTCAAAATGCCGGCCTTTGGAGGGCCACGACCTCCTAACTATCATGCTCCACCACCAAAAGGCAAAGCACCATGCATGACAACTGGGCGTCCCTCCGCCCCAGCTGTGACATCTGCCTGAAGACCAGGCACTCACCTGATACACGTGGAAGGCACTCGCTGCTTTGCCCCGGAGAAACACTGAGGGGATCCAGACGTTGATGAGAGCCCGGTTTGATCTGAGCAAAAGAAAGAGATCAAAATTGGTCATTTTAACTTACCAAAAAACCAAGGACCAAAAACAGGAAATAGTTCTCTCCTCTAAGAGGCACTATGCACAAGCAATTTATGACAACATATAGCACAGCTGATAGTAAGCTAAAGGACAAGTTTAAGTGTCATCACTCAGCACATACACACACACACACACACACACAATTTATCTATTATGCCTATATATGAATACACACACACACAATTTATCTATTATGCCTATATATGAATACACACACACACAAATTTATCTATTATGCCTATATATGAATACACACACACACACAATTTATCTATTATGCCTATATATGAATACACACAATTTATCTATTATGCCTATATATGAATACACACACACACACATATATCCATGTTCAGTTTGTACTCTGGATGAGAGAAGAACTGCCCTTCAGTTCTTACTGAGTGACACTGGCCTGTCATTTACCTGAACCTCAGTCTCCACATCTGAAAGGGATGATAACTAGAAGCCCCACGGAAGCTATTATGGGGGCCGTGTGCAGGGATGCCCACAGAGTTTCTGGAGCACCCACCAGAGTCACACTGCCTCCCCACTGTGCTGACTTTAGCCCCTGACCCCCATTTTAAGATCAGACTCCACAAAAGAGCCCAGGAGACCAACACCCACAGCTGTGAGCGTGATAGCGGGCTGGGTGGGAGGAGGGAAGGACAACAGAAGACGACAAGCTGGAAAACTAGATGCCAGGCACACATGACACTCTTTCAAATTGTCCAAAAACACTGTGTGCATGGGTCTAATAAAGGAGGATTTAAATTCAAATACAACATAATTTAGTGAGTATCTACAATGTAGGGGCTCCGTGCTTTTATCTATATTAACTCATTTAATCCTTATATGGACTATTCATGGTACTTTTAAGGGTTATTTTGGATATATGACTATTTTGGCTTATGTGATTGTGATGACTTTAAATTTAACTCTGAGGCACAGGGCGTGCACGCGCACATACACACCCTCATCGCATCCCCCCCGGCTGGATTCAAATCACAGAGCTAATAAGTTGACTGTTGCTGGAACTTCAAGATCAACCATAACAGTTACCAAAACAGTACTGTGCAATTCTGCACGGTCCTAGCCTTTGCCTCTACTTCGAGCTGTTCCAGAGCTAAATGCTTTTTCCTGAGCAGCTCATAAAACTTAGCCAGCTCCCTGCGCTTGGTACACAATTTAAGACTCTGACAATGGAAGATTCCATGACTCAAAGTTCTCGCAACCTCTAAAGTAAAGAGCATTTTATTTTCATAAGGAAAATAACCCTCAGGTAATGGTTCTCTCCAGCAGCAGCATTTCTTCTAAGGTCTGAGCTGAGGGGGTGACCTCCTGCAAGAGGTAAAATAAGCCCTATTGATCACTTCCCCAGGGTGCAAAGGACAAAGTGCAATTCTGAGCCACCAAACCGGTCTGCATAGCCAATGACATTCCTCCCATAAAGGTCCCTGGACCTGTAATGACACCCACAGTGCTCCTCTTTCATTTCTGTCAGCAGGGGAGGGGGGACAGAGGCATAACTAACACTCTTTTTTACTAACATCCCTGGATTGGTGACGACCAGACCCAGACCACGTCCCAGGGCTCTGGGGAGTTCACCTGCAACTGAGTTAGGCATTTCTCCCTTTCAGTGCCTTTACAACACTGCGTTAAGATTGCTTGTTTATGGCCAGGTGCACTGGCTCACGCCTGTAATCCCAGCACTTTGGCAGGCTGAGGCGGGAGGATACTTGAGGCCAGGAGTTGGAGACCAGCCTGGGCAACACAGAGAGATTCAAAAATTTTTTTTTAAATTAGCAGGGCATGGTGGCGTGCACCTGTAGTCCCAGCTACTTGGGAGGCTGAGGCAGGAGGATCACTTGAGCCCAGGAGTTCAAGCCTGCAGTGAGCTATGATCATATCACCACACTCCAGTCTGGGCAACAGAGCCAGACCCTCTCTCTAAAAATAGAAATTAAAAAAAAATTGATTGTTTACATAACCACTTCCCTCCCAGATGCCAGTTTGTTTGTCTATTCTTTTGCTTGCTCACACATTCGTTCATTAAACAAGTGTTTGCTGAGAACCTACTACATGCCATACACTATTCTAGGAACTGCAGGTAGAGCAATAAAGAAAGTAGTTATAGCCCCTTTCTTCATGGAATATGCAGTTTAACAGGGGAAAGAGACACATTTCCATAAAAATTCATTGTGTTTGAGAAACATACTTTATATGATTTTAATTTTTAAAAGTTTATTGAGACTTGTGTTGTGGCCTAACAAATGATCTACACTGGAGAGTGTTTTGTGTGCACTTAAGAATGTGTGTTCTGCTATTTGGTGGAATGTTCTATATATGTCCATTAAGTCTAATTGGTTTATTGTATTGTTCAAGTATTCTGTTTCCTTACTGATCTTCTGTCTAGTTATTCTATCTATTATTGAAAGTGGGGTGAAGTCTCCAACTATTACTGTAGAATTGTTTACTTCTCTCATTTCTATCAATTTTTATATCATGTGTTTAGCGCTTTGTTGTTGGGTGCATATATGCTCATAGTTGTTTCACAGAAATTATTTAACTACCATTGTTTTAAGTGCCACCAAGGAACACTAAAGTCTAAGGAAAGTGAATGCCAGGCAGGCCTGCTTTGGTCTGGGGTATCAGAGAAGGCTTTTTTGAGGAAGCGATACTTGGGCCAGGCTTTGAGGAATACCGAAAGTTGGCCAAGTTGGGGAGGGGAGGTCGAGGATGGGAAAGGTGCTTCAGGCAGGGGAACTATCATTTGTGAAGAGCACAGAGTCTAGATCAGGACTGCCTGGGTCTGAATCCAGGTCTGAGTGTGTCATCTGTGGGATGGTTGATATGAGGACTGGTGAGTCAGAAGAGTGCCTACCACAGAGGGAGTGTTGTACATGTGTGGGTTAGGTAAATAAGATAACAGTCCTGAAGGGGGAAGACCGAGCAGTTAGCGGAGTAGAGTAGGCCAGGGTGGCTGCTGTGCAGGGAGGGGAGAAGGCCGGGCTGGGGATGAAGTCGGAGGTCAGCGAGGGCCTTCTCTGTAAACTCCATGAGTGATTCTGGACTCCATCTTGAGAGAGGGCAATGGTGCCATTGCTTCCCTCTGGCTTTAGTGTGGATGAGCACACTGGCAGGAGGAGGGTCCAAGTCTCTGGGGAAAGGATGTGTCGTGAACCAGGCAGAGGCCGCTTGAGGGCAGGGCAGGGGCTGTGACTTAGTAATCCCCTCCATCAAGGACCTGGCAGGACACCTGCCCATAGCACGTGCTTGGTGAACTCTTGGTTTAATAGCAAGTCCCTCCCGCCTCACAACTGATTAGTCTCTGGGGCTCCCCGCCACAGCTCTCACCTCCTTCCCAGTTTCTCCCCACTACTGCTCTCCATCAGGCTGCCATCCCCGCAGCCGCGTCATGCTGTACTTCCCCCGTGCCCGCAAGCCTGTGAATGAGGACACTCAGGCCCAGTGAGGTTAGGTGGCTTGACTAGTGCCTGAGATTTCCACACAGGCGGGCCTGGCCCCGAAAACATGCTCTCCAATGCCTGTCCTGCCTTCCCTCTCCAGAGTGGCTTCTCCTGGATGAGCCCTTCTCTCAGGGAGCCTGAACCTTCTTCCGCTCACCACAACTTAATGAGAGAGGGAGGTTCTGCCTGGCCTTTAACCCAGAACTTACCCCACTTTCTTTGCCAGCCTGAAGGGACTATTTGTCCGAAAACTAAGGCAGCCAGAATAAGAAGAGTCTGATGACCAACTAACTTCCTTTGGGGTTATCAGCAGAGGTACCAACAGAATCTAATCCAATCAAAAACCAGGCCAATGCACTGATTACCATTGTTTCCAGTAACCCAGGGACCACAAATAACGAAATGAGTGAAGTGGCCAGAGTCAGGCACTAGGGACAAGTGGGGACTGCAGCGACCTGAAGAGCGCATGCCCTGTGTGAAGGGGCAGCTGCTCCATCTGACTGTGGCCTTACAGTGGTGAGTGTCTAATTTAAAAAAAAAAAAAAAAAGAAAGAAAGAAAGAAAGAAATTTAAATTTTTATGTGGTATCTTTCAACTTTTATATGTCAGCCAAAAAAATGTTTTTAAATACCCAACAGAGACATAAAACATGTCTGAAGGCCAGACTTGGGCTGCAGGAGAACAACCCCCCACCTTTACAATAACCAAATCAACCCTGTGTGGATTTAAACGATGATTTCTGTATCCCCCCGTGGTCTTCTGGGACACAAACCAACAGAGTCCTATGTCTAAAGGACCCCTCATGAGCAAACACCAGGGACTTACATTTCAAAATCCGACAAACTTTGGTCTTCAGATGTTTGACTCAAATCTCCAGGCACCTACCATCAGGAGAGGAGGGGAGAGAAAACGCACAGTGGTTACCAAGGTTTGCATAATCACGGAAGAATTCTGCCTCTCAATGATCCCTGAACACTTCCTGATAAGGATGAGGTGGAAAAGTAGTTACTAGAAAACAGTAAGAGATTTTGTGGAGGAATGGTTGGAGATGCTGCTGCAGTAATAAAAACATGCCACCGTGAGAGGTCTCAATTATCTTTACGGAAAAAGGACTGTTAATCCTATTGAGATAATCACAGGCATATAAAAGCATGTAATTTAGGAGCTATAAAGGCCTAGTTAGGATCTCAGACACCAGATATCAAATGTACAACAGAAAAAATATCCATTGTCACTGTGATGAACATTACACACACAGACACGCCCAGTGCATAAACACAAAAGGCCCATGTCTACCCCCAAAACGGCTCCATCCTCTCCCCCTCGTAATGTGTGAGGGATTTTAGGCAGCAGAATCTGACTTATCCTTCTGACTCAGAAGGGTTACAAGAGAAGATGATTAGGGGAGAGAAACTAACTGCATGGCACGATGGTCCCTCCCTCCAGCACTGCTTAGGGGCCCTGCACCCCGTGAGGTGAGCGTGAGGGCCAGCAGGCGTTCCACAGCGCACGTGACCTCCAGTAAGTCCCCCACCCTCCCACCCTCGGCTCCCCCTCAGAAAGGGAAATCGATTCTCAGGTCTGTTGCAAGGATTTGCAATTATTATGTAAAGCAGATAGCAAAATGCCCAGCAGTGGTAGATGCTCAATAAATATTGATATTATTCTCATACCCAGGGAATGAGCTTCCTTTTTTCATCTGGTAGAAACTGATTTGGCTGGAATTTTAACAGTGTAGATCAGGACTAAGAGGAACCAAGTGGAACAGAGAAGGGTGTGGAATAGTGATAGAAAAAGAGAGAACACTGATTTCACACCTTTTGCCTATCAGAGCTTTCACATCCACAACCTTCATAGTGACCCCAAGGGTAGGTATTATTTTCTCCACTTTATAAATGGGGACACTGAGGCTCAGGGAGGTTGCATAACTTGCCCAAACTCACATCTAGGAAGTAGATCTGTCCAATTTCAAAAGCTTTTCTGCTACAAACCCTCAGCAAACAGAAGGAAAGCCAGCTAAAAGGTGAACAAAGAAGGGAAGACTTCAAGAAATTCTGCCTGTACAGAAGGCAGAAGACACTAGTAGAAGGCACTCCTGAAAGAGACAGTGGGTTCTGGCTTTGGGGGCAGGAGAATGCAGGGGTTATGAAGCCTGGGCTCTGCGTCCACGCAGCGCTCAGGATCAAATCCCGGCCCTACTCTTCCTGACTGTGGCCACAAGCAAATCACTTCTCTGTGTCACACTGTTGTCACCTGTAAAATGGGTATAATAGAAGATAAAATGAGTTAATATCTATATAGTATGCAGAACAGTGCCGGGCATGTAGAAAGATCTCTATAACCGACAGTGAACCATGACAACAATATGACAGTTATTGAAAAGTGAAAGCAGTGTGTTCTGTTATCCCTGACACTAGACACAGAATCTGCCCTGCCAACCCAAGAGGTGCCTCTTACCCCATGCATGGCAGTCCAGAGAGAGAAGGACCCACACTGAGTCCTTTATAGATGTCTGGAGCTAAGTGATTAAACCTGGCTCCAGACAGCAGACGCTCCTGAAAAGGCACTGCGGAGAGACTCCTTCAAACCCACTAAGGAGAAACCTGCCGCTTAAAAGAACTTCAGTTTCCTGGGACCTAGAGCCTCACTGGTTCAGGAACTTGCTGGGCTGGGGGTTGGTGTCGCTCTGCTGCTACGGTGGCTGCCACTTTCCTATGGGGAGCTGAGAGGAGAGACGGCTAAAACATTTTCTAAAGAGTTTTTCCAGGGGGGGCGGTGTGTGTGCATGCACACACATTCAAAAGGGTACGAGTCTAAAAACTCTGGAAAAATATGTAATAAAAAGTAACAGTGGCTATCATTAATAAGAGATCAGGAGTGGGATTGGGGGAAAGATGCTTATTTTCTGTTTTCTATCTCTCTGTAAAATTTTAAAAAATGTATCTTTCAATTGCTTAAAAAAATTTAAATGTGCTTTTGAGGAACGAGACAGCTTTCTATGTGCTGCTAGGAAAAGCTCTCCAAGATGGATCATTCAGTGAAACCAGAAGCAGGGTATAGACACAGTAGGTCTAACACTCTACCTTGGGTACAAAAATGAAAAATTAAGACTATCCAGCTGTTTTTGTTTGTTTTTTTCTTTTTTTTTTTTCCTTGAGAACCACTGGTGCTATGTATTTGTTTGTTTTTGCATAAAGAAGCTGTAGACGAGAAATCAAGATGCCAATAAAAGGGGCACCCATGGCGGCGACAGGCCGCTGGTGCACAGCACCGGGAGTGAGGCTATTCACTGAACACCCTTTTATATCATTTGAGTGTTGAAATAAATTAATGTACTACCAATTAATAATTTAAGTAGAAATGTATTATCCCCCCAAATGAGTGTTTCTGATAAATTTTTAATGGCATAGGAAAAAAGCTCTGGTCTCTGTTTAATAAGAAACAGTTAGGAACTGCCCAATGTGACTCCTAACTGTAACTTACAATGTCTGTGTGTCAAATAAGATTAGAAAAAAATGCATCCAAAAGATTACGGTGGGATATTTCTGAGAGAGAAGTCAGATGAATTTGTGTTACATATTTTGAACTGTTCTGTACTTTCTACAATGGAGATATATTAATTGCATAACCATAAGCAGATACACATGTTTTAATTTAAGCGAGTATCCTTATCAGGTAATACAATATTCTTCCCACCTGGTCCTCCTCCACGCATTTCACTAGAAGGCAGAAAGCTAGATGGCAGAGACTTTGCCTTCAAACTCTTCTACACATCATGGATGGAAAAGGGCAAAGGAAGGGCTCTGAAGCCACGTCACTTTCCACTCTCCTCTCTGCACGTCCACGTGGGACTTAGTGGAAACAGCCAGGACTCCAGCACCTTCTCTGGCAGGAACTATAGGGCAGCTCTCGGCCACTCCTCTTCCCTGAGTTTCCCCCTGGGCACCTGAGCCTGGGGAAGACTTTCCTGGGCACGTTGTGGGGACCAAGTAAACAGACCGCAGGAGGGACTCATGGGCCACCAGGACACCAGCTCCACTGCTATGCACACTCACCGTCTCCTTTAAACGCAGCCTTGTTTACAATCAGAAGTGGACAGCAACCTCATTCACAAGAACCTCTGACTATCCCAAAAAGCACCAAAGGGCAACCAAAAGGACTGAAGTAAAAGACAGGGTGGGGTTTTTAAGGACAGACATCATTTTACAATTATAATATAAGAAAACTTCATTTTGAAGCTTCTTCAAAAACAATCAAGCCTTGGAACAAGGTATTTACCCGACACTAAGTTTCCCCCCACGGATGCTGATTTTTAGGGAACATTTTGTACGATGGATGTTGGTATCTGGCAGTTGTTAAATCCTTCTGACTTAGAGGCTTTTCTTCTAATTATGTGGCATTATTGGGATCAGCAAACCAGGAAATATTTATGTGTCTACGTGAGTACCAGGGAAGCTTGATTGGAAAAATAATCTGGAAACTTTCTAAGCTCTGTGGAACGTATCTTGATAACAAGGCCAGGCTCTATAGCAATTGCATAATGATAACTGAAGGCAGAGCTTATTAAACATCCCAGAATTTTGTCTTTTCATGCTGTCTTCCCAGGCTGGGACTAGACGTCAGCTGGGCTTTACAGCAATCCTCCAGAAAGCTGATTCGATTTTACATTCTGGCAATAAAAGATGTGTGGAGCAGAGAATATTTTGTAAGAAAAATTGACTTTCTGTTGATACTGGCCACAAACACCCCCTGTGACCTCCTGAAGTCTGGGCAATCTTGGAGGACACATCACTAGGATGCAGCCTTCTCTTTGGCTCACCCTCAACGTGAGGCATAAATAAGTGATCAGCAACATGGTTATCTTCATTCGCTCTTCCCTGACCCCACAGAGAAGGCAGCTCACCATCTGCCTGTGGTATGGGCAATCACGTGGCAATATTCAGGTGCAGGGAAAAGCAGAGCCTCTTACTGGAGCAGCCAGCGCTCCTGGATCTTCCTGGTGCAAACACCCCTCGTGCCGCAAACACAAGATGTGGAGTGACAAATGAGACCCACGGAGAATCTGCTCCTGGACTGCATCAGCCAAGAAGTTTCCACAATCTGTCCTGACTCAGGATTTCCTGGGTTGCTTGTAGGATGGGGAGCAGGGAGAGGCCAACAGCAGCAGCTCTGACCCCAATACCAGTGTGGGACTCGGACACTGGCTCTCCCTGCCATTCTGATTGGCAAGTCCTCAAACATGGGAAGATATTAAGCATTCTGCCAAAAAGAATAAAAAATACCCACTATGTGCTGAATAAATGTTTATTAAAAAAGAGAGAGAGCTAGACAGACAGACAGACAATCAGACAATTTGGCAAAGCCATGGGAAAAAAGTAAACCTCCTTCCATTGGCAGAATCAGGATGCAGGCAGGGGGTGGCAAAGGTGGACAGGGAACCCTCCCCTCCTTGGAGTTGCCCTCACTTCTGTTCCTGAAGAGCATGCAAGCATGACACCAGCACCACCAGGCATCAAAGCCTTCCCGCTCTACAAAGCTCTTTCACATAACAACTCTTCCCACACCTTCAGCCCAGTAGCCCTGTGGGGAGAGACGTCACCCTCATTTCCCAGGGGAGGACAAGACAGCTGAGTGTGAATAAACACAGAGGAAGCAGAGATGCCAGGAGCCCAACCCAAATCCCTCAGCCCACTCAGCAGCCTCTCACTTGGCCTCAGTGACTTCAGGTGCTCAGCTTTCTCCAGATAGAGAAGCCACATAAGGTGTTTTGGCCAATAATCCCACATGAGATCCCAGTGGACAGCTGGCACCAACTGCCAGAAAAATGAGAGTACGGCCTGGGAAGTCCAGCTCAGGTAAGCCCCCAGGTGACTGCAGCCCCAGCTGAAGCCACTGACGCAGAAGAACCACCCAGCTGAGCCCAGTCAATCCACACAATCATGAGAGAGAAAATAGCTGTGTTTTTTAAACCATAAGTTTTGGAACGGTCTGACATAGAGCAATAGATAGTCCACAAAAGTAACTTGCCCAAGGTCATCCAGCTATTCAACAGCAGAGGTGGGATTCAAATTCAGGGAGTCTGGTGCCAGAATCTGCATATTTAACCACTAAGCTACACTGCCTCCCACTACACAGTCCTCACTCTTTGTGTCTTGCCTCTGGGATGCCCAGAAGATGAAGTAACCCAAATTCATATTCAAAAGCTTTAGCTGGTATAGAGTCCTCTGACAGGTAAAGGAAATCTGAAAGGATTTAACCACTCAAGAGTAGATGTATGCACACAAGTGTACAGGGGTTTTTCTGTGTGGTGGTGGTGGTGGTATTGCTGCTGTTGCTGCTTCTGCAGGATGATTTTTGGTAAGTACCAGGCCTGGAGGTGAAGGCATAGACCTGGTCCAGTCCAAGGTGGCTGGCTTTCTCCCTAGGAAGTCCCAGGTCCTTTTCCATCTCTGGGTACACAAGTCAGCCTGCAGACTCCGAGCTAAGTACATAGGCTTTCAGGGTCAAATAGAAACTCAGACGTTTTGAGTTCTAATCCCTGGCTTCCAAGTATGGTTAGAAAAGTCACTTGGCTTCAGCAAACCTTGGTTTCTCCCCCACCTACCTCATGACAACTAGTCTCTGTTGCCCTATTAGAAAGAATCAACAAAAGTTGGAGAAGAGGAACCAACATGTGTTGAACACCTATTATGTGCCAAGGACTTTATTTATAGTCTCACATTTAATCCTCAAATAACCTGCAAAGCAATTATTATTGAAAGTTATTTTTCCCTTTCCCTGCCCCTTTGTAAGGATAGCTCTTGTCATTCTTCAGGATTCAGCTAAGATGAATTATGAATTCCTAGGAGGCACCTTCCTGGACCACCAGAACTGGAGAACAGATTCTCCACTGCCACCCTCTGCAGCTCACATTTCTCAGCCTATAATTACTCCACACTGGTTACCTGTGGATCGGTTCCTTTCTTGTGAGCTCAGAGAGCTCTACCTGTCCACCACACCTACTTGTCCACCGCGACACACGGCAGCCCGGCCTAGCACCTGGCACACTGTAGGTACTGAATTAATATTTGTGACTGATCAAACAAATGAATCATAATAATATAAACTGTATTTCCACACTGAAATGACAAATCGATTTTTAAACTGCTTTGTAGCAAATTCAAAATCTTCATGCATGGTAAGGATAACTTAGTTTGGAAATAAAAAGAACCAAAGAAAGAGAATCTTATCTTCTCTCTTCTAATCACTGGGCTCTTAGATCCACTGCTCAAAAGAAAAGGCAAAAGGGAAGACACCACACAAGGGCAGCAAATCCTTGTCCCAATCATGAAATGGCACCCGTAATTTATGTTTTCCAGAGTCACTTTGCCACTTATCTATGTTTTCAAATAGCCTTCCCTTACGCAATTAGCTCTCACTTTTTACTGCCAAAAATGACAACTATTTCCAACCCACCCATACTCCTGCCTTTTCATCTCATCTTTTAATAAGGAACAAAATGTGAAATGGCATGGCTCTGTCTTCCAGCTTGGATGGCCAAGCCAAACGCCTTGAGGGGGCAGCCAGCCCAGGTCTAGACACTTTCAGTGTTCTCTGTTAATTTGTTCATTTGTTTTACAAATATACAATTAGAGGCATCATATTTGTGTGGTTTTAAAAACAGCTGTGGTCAAGGACTCTGCTGGGAGTAAAAAACTGGCGAAAAAGAGCTTTAAAGACTTTTTATTTCATCCTCTAGGTAGTCCTGAAACCTCATAAAAACATAGACCATTATACTTCCGTGAATTCATTTTTGATGTGTCTGTTTTTCCCACAAGATTATGAGGGTCTCAAGAATGATATTCTCAGAGCCAAAGACAGTATCAGGCACATAGGGTTGCTCAATGAATGTTCCCATCATATGGATAGATAAGCGGATGTACAGGTGGATTAATGGATGAATGGATTCTTGGAGGAAGATAGGGAAGGGAGGCAGGGCTGGGAAAATTATCCACAGAGGGATTTTGGCCAGGGAGGGTCTGGTCCAGCTCACACTCCAGCCAGCCGCTCCGCTGCAGAGCAGAGATGTGATGGGAGGCAGGAGGACGGCCAGAGAGCCGCTGCACATGCTTCTCACACACACACACATGCACACACCCCCACCTCAACTGTGCACACACAGTAACACTGTTTTTGTAAATAGTCTTACTGGAATGCAGTCACACTCATAAGACGGTTGTGTATCACCTATGACTGCTTTCACGCTACATCAGCAAAGCTAAGTAATTGTGATAGAGACAGAATGACCTGCAGAGTATAAAACATTTACTATCTGGGCATTTATGGAAAATGCTTGCCAACCCCTGTCTAACTGATAGCTGAACAGATGCAGAAAAATTATTTGTAACTTCAGGGAAATCTCCATTCTTCTTGGTGGGGAGGAACAAATCATTGCATTCCACAGCTTCATAACCTGTCAGTGACTTGAGAATAAAATGAAGCCCCCAGATCTTGACAGAGAAGGAGTGATGGGCATGACAGTAAGGAGTAGGCATTTATCTGCATCCATTCGTGTAATTCTTAGAGCAACCTTGTGAGTATTATGTTTCCCGTATTCTACAAGAGGCTCAGAGAGGCTAAGTGATGTGCCTACAGACACAGCAAGATTCAAAGCCAGGTTTGGCTGAATCCCAAGCTGTGCTCTTTCCACAACACCTGCCTCTCCCAGAAGACACATGGGTAGGGAACAAGAATCCAGGCTCATCTCCTTCGAAGGAAGGAATTTGTAAAGCTTGGCATCTCCAAAAGGCAGTTTCTCATAAAGGGAAATGAGACACTGAAGCAGTCGGAGCATGTGCATGTCTGGGCCATTTGCTGTTAATTACATGTATGGATTATATTTTTAACATTATAAGCAAAATGATTAAATCCACAGATGAGAAGACTCCATGTTTGCTGCTAATTTGCAGATAAAAGCAAAATGACTGTGGAATGTTTCCTCCCGGGAGTCTTCCTAGTGGTTTAATTTCTACCAGTCACAAATAAGAAAGCCTTGTCCTGGAGGACACTTTGAGCATGGAGGTTGGGGTGGAGGGAGAGGGGAGGAATGTTGCTCATGAAGCTCTTTACTGATTAGTTTTGGCTACCAAGGTCCTCCAGGAAAACATAGGGTCTTAAGGTCAGGTAGACCTGGGCTTCAACACTTACTAATGGAGAAACCTTGAGCCTCAGTTTCCTCATCTGTAAAATAGGGCCAGCACTCACCCACCACAACCCCTGCCATGTCCTATTGGTAAAATGCATCCTGCCTGCTCCATGATAATAAACACTCAATAAATAGCATTTCTCACCCTCCTATCCCACACCTTCCCTTCACATCCCTGCATTACAAAGATGACAAACAGGAAGGGGGATGCAGCCAGCTCTAACTTTGGCCACTGTCCCCTCAGCTCAGCTTTGATCAAAACCCATTCGCTACTTTTGAGAATCCAACATTCCTCTAGTTTCTCTCCCAGGGCACTGCAGGGCATGCTCACTGGCTATTCCAAGCAGAGCAGTACCCTGGGAAGAAAAGGACACTACAGCGAGCTGCCAGCCTTCTTGCTACCTCTTTTCTAGGCCCATCCAGTTGTGCAATGAGGCACAAAGACAGCCCAACGCAGCCCAGCTTCCCTCCCACTAGGTGCTAAGACACCAGGCACTGAACCATTAATTCAGTTCCTAGATGGCAAAAATGGGACTCTAGATGCTGCGCTCTCTTATTTGGTCTTTCTTCTGGAAAAGAAGGCTTTTTATTTAATTTTTCACCTTTCAACTCTTATTAACACCGAGCTGGCATTGGCATTGCCACGTGTTTGGGAATGAGTCATCTCAAGCTGAAAATGCATCCACGGATTTTCCATTCCCTGCAATTTCAAGGTTTTCTTTTCTTTTTTTCTTTTTTTTTTAAAGTAGACCCCTTTCTCTTGAATGGCATCTTACAAGAACCCTAGTGTTAGTGGCAGCACCACAGTTGCTATCCAGGACAGCAATCTGGTGGCCAGTGGGCTGAGAGGCTCAGACCATAGTAGTGAAGATCTTGGACCAGAGAACCAGCCACATAGTTCAAATTGTGAGTTTCCACCTCCTGGCTATGTGAGTGCCCCAAGTGACTGACCCTCTGCACCTCTGTTTCCTCCTTCGTAGAACGAACACAGTAACTCCAATCTCCCTCGTAGCTTTGTTGTGAGGATTTAATGAGATAACTTGTGTAAAGTGCTTAGAAGGGTCCCTGAAACATCAGGGCGCTGCAAGTGTGACCATTGCTATAATTATCTGGAAGCTGCACCAGCACACTAGGCCCTAGAAAGAGTCCTTAGCTGGCCTAAGGGCTGATAAGAATGACCTTGGTCTCTGTTCCAGGAGTTCAGAAATACACCTGGACCAGGTACTAGCTTGGAGAGTCTGCAGGTGAGCAATGAAGTTTTTTAATGCCCAGGCAGACAGACTGTGCAGCCAGCCCAAGAGCGGAACTCTACAGTGATGGGTCCATCTGGCCCAGCTAAGGTGGCCCCTGTGTGCATGCAGACAAGGCCTTGAGCATTGGGCTGGGTTTGGAGACAGAATCTTCTCCTTCCAGAAGGCCTGATGTGCCCCTCACTCCTCATCCCCATAGCCGTTCAGGGGCGGCCCATGCCTGGGTCCAGAAGGCTGTACATTCTGTTGGTCCTGGAAAATGCTGTCCATCCTGCTGCCCTGCTTCCCAACCACAATGAATTTCTTCTGTATCTTTTACATGAAAAAACCCTGCAAAGGTTACTTAAAAAAGTAACCGAATGGCATCTTGTCAGGTCTTTCTGTTGATCTGTTCCTATTACTATGAATTGTCAATACAGCACTGGTCCAAAGCACCCACCCTTTGTTTGCATGTTTATTTGGGAAGGTTTGGGACAGCTGATGCAAATGGGGCAGAGGTGACTACAGACCCCTCAAGCCACTCATTAGCACAGCTCCTGCGCAGGACACCCGGCAGAGAACAGAGGCCATTTGGGTACAGGTGGGGTGGGATCCCTAAGCACTGGCCTCCCCTCCTCCCTGCCTCAGCCCTGTGGCCTATTCTTAGAGCCCTACAGCCCTGTGGGACACAGTGTGAAAACCACTCACTGCCCCTTGAGAAAGACTCCAGCTCCCTGAGGATGACAGTCAAGGTCCTCCAGGAACGAGGTGTCAGGATTCATTTCCTGCCACTGGCCACATCCACCCCAGCTTCTTTGCTGCCACGAGTCCCCAGACGTGTATCTGTCAAGGTTTGTACTTTCAAAGCTTACAAGGCTCAGGTGCCCCCCACTAAGTAAAGCCTTTTGAACTGACAATCCCTCCCCCTTGTGTCCCCACAACACTTGCTAAATGTGTTCATTATAGCACCTCCTACATTGCACGCAGAGCATCAGTTTACTTCCTCCTGCCCCAGAAGTCTGCCAGTTGAGCAGACTTTCTAAGAAAGTTACTTATAATCTATTTTTAAAATGTTTCTAAGAAAGTTACTCATAAGCTATGTTATTAACAGTGTTAATTTGGTGAATGAAAGTGGTTACTGAACTGTAATGGATGTGACGAAGTGTTTAAAGACACCTGTTTAAGAGAAATTCTCATAATGCTAAGTTCTAGCTCATCTCGGAACACCCAAGACCTACCGTGGCGCCTGGCAACAGGATCCAATCCATGAGAAGACGCATCCTCTCCATCCTGACAGAAAGGTCTGGAGGGACAAGCACCAGACCCATCGGGATGTTTATCTCTGGGGATGGAGATGGAACTGAGGGTGATAAAGAGACATTTAACTCAACGCCAAAGGTTTACACTGAGGATGTATTCCTGTATTACTTGTGTCTTCTGAAAGAATTTTTTTTTAAATAGCAGCAGCTACAGTGGGTTGAACGGTGACCTCGCAAAAAGATATGCCCACATCCTAGGCCTCAACCTATAAATGTGACCTCATTGGGAAAAGGGGTCTTTGAAGATGCAATTAGGCAAGAATCTGGAGATGAGAGCACGCTGGATCACTCCGGTGGGCCCTGCATCCAATGACACATCCTTACAAGAGAGAGGAGAAGTCAGAGAAGAGGAGGCCACGTGAAGACAGGGCAGACACTGGCGTGACGCTGCTCTACAAGCCACGCAACGCTTGGAGCCACTCGAAGCTGGCAGTGGCAAGGGAGGATCTTCCCCAAGAGCCTCCAGAGGGAGCACGGCCCTGCCCATGCTGACGCCTCCACTTCAGACTTCTGGCCTCCAGAACTGCCACAGAATAGATGTGTGTTGTTTTAAGCCACCACATTTGGGGTGATCTGTTATGGCAGCCCTAAGAAGCTAAAACAGTAGCTACCATCCGAGGACCTCATGCCCGGTGCCAGGCCCTGCATTAAGCCTTGTCTATACATCATCGTCCCACGGGGCACACACCATAACCATCCTCATTTTACAGATGGGGAACTGAGACTCAGAGAGCTGACCTAACTTGCTCCAGGGCACAGGGTTCTAAGTGGCACAGTGAGGACCAGAACCAGGCAGCATGGGCTCCAGAGCCCATATGAGGCCGTCACCCCACATCACAGGCCATGGCTGTGGCAGGGTCAGACAGACCTAGGCTCACACCGTGACTCTGCTGTCTTGACCAGGGCTCCTGACCTCTGAGTTCACTTTTCTCAGTTAGACGGCAGGGAAATAATACCTTCTTGCTAGGCTTATTATGGATTATGTGGAGGAATGAGAAGACAGAGTCTGCTGAATTCCATCCCAGGGCCCGGCACAGAGGAGGTGCTCCGTGAATATCTCCTGAATGAACGAATGCAAGGCACGGGTCAGGTAGTACCATCGCTGTCCCCTAATGTGGGGCCTGGGTGTTATTCATTGGTAGAGACAGTCATTCCAGAAGGCTGGGGGGTTGGAGGGGTCACTCAAGGACATAATCTTCATGATGAACATGCTCACCATAGGTACAAATCATTTCCTAAATTTATTCACACAACCCTATCCACTACGCTATGAGCTCTTGGAAATGCCAGATGGGGGTGGGTGTATGGGTGAGAATAGTTCAGGTGGTTGACTAGCCTCAGGAGTTGCATTCTGCAAGGCTAAGAGATTAGGGCATCAGTGCCAGAAAGTGTTGGTGCTGAGCTCTCTGGCCTCCAACACCAAGAGGCCACATTCTGAAACCTACCTCCAGACAAGTTGGCTCTGTGATGTTCAATACTGAAGACTAGCAGTAATCCCAAGACAGTACCTTCCAGAAATACTCATGTAAACGTTAATGCCCCCCCAACACACATACACACACACACACACACACACACACACACACACACAGAGCAGTGCCTCCCACCAACAGGTAAACAAGAGTCTCATCACCACTGGGCAGCCCCCATTTGCTGGCATCGCTGACTCAGGGAGCCAGTCACCAAAACCCTCCTGAACTGTTCCTCATGAAGATCAGCCCCAAGCAGTCTAATTTTCAATCTCTTGTCAATAAGCAATAAATGACAAAGTTCTGCTAATTAAAGATGCCAGGCATAGTGCAATTTAACACCCCTTTTATAATCACTTCACTTTATAATTGCTTTCCCAATCCCCATTGAAACTGATGACTCTTCGAGAAGATGTCTTAGACCTGAGTCAAAGCAGCACGAGGGCACAGTCCTGGACACACAGCCTGTCCTGCTCTGTGCCTAACATGCTGAGTGGCAGCAAGAAAGTCATGTCCTTGCTCTGAGCTTCCACTTCTTCCCAAAAGAAAGGAAGGGGCAGGAAAGAAGGGTGGAGTACGGCTGTCTGCTGCCCAGGATTCACTCCCCTCCAGAAATCATCCTTCCAAGAGAGCTCATCCAAGGGTGAGCACTAAATAACTTTGGCCAACCAAGACATTTGGTCCTTCTGGCAAAATGACTGGTTCAGGATTGGTTAATGAACTAAGCTGGTTCAAATCAGAGTGAACATTGGGGTTTCTGCTGGCAACACTGGGCAGAGACTGTTCTTTCTCTTGACAATGAGCAGGCTGAGCCCACCGCAGCTACTGCTGTTTCTGGGAGGAGAGCAGCATGGGGTTGGCGGGGAGAGGGCAGTGAGAACATGGTCAGGCAGAAACGCACCTCGTTCCATGATATCACAGAACTCTGGGTCGATATGAAGCGGAAGCTTACCGCCATGGGCCAGATGTCTGTCCCCTCCAAACCCCAGGCTAAAATTTGATGCCCAGTGCTGGAGGTGGGGCCTAATGGGAAGTGTCTGGGTCATGGGGGTGGATCCCTCATGAATAGATTAATGCCCTCCCCCGCAGGTGAGTAAATTCTCACTCTATTAGTTCCTGCAAGAGCTGGTTGTTAAAAAGAACCTAGCACCTCCCCCTTCTCTTGCTTCTGCAACCTGAGACCCTTACCATGAGCAAATGTTCAACCTTGAACTTTCCAGCCATCAGAATTGGGAGCCGAATAAACCTTTTTTCTTTATAAATTACCCAGCCTCCAATATTCCTTTATAGCAAAGCAAAATGGACTAAGACACTCATGTAGCTCCAGACTTTTCAGTTATTTAATGCAACAAATTCCTTGCTTTGCCGAGGCCAGTTTAGATTGGGTTCTGTTTCTTTTGCTGGAAGCATCCTAACCGACACAGAAACTGTATCATAATCCCAAAGGGCCCTTCCAGCTCCAGCATCTTATTTATGCTATAAGTTTTCCAAGGCCTGAAAACCCAAAGGAAACCCCTCATCCCTGCTGCCAAGGAGAGATTACAAGCTATTTGAGGATGCAGACCATGTCAATCTTGTCTTCCATCCTCAGTCCAAAGCACAGAACCTGCAACTCAGGAAACTGAGAAACTCAACACCATGGACTGAATGAACAGGTCCATCAGACAAAGGTTTAGTAAACCGTGGCCCCAGAAAAGCCCTAATTCTCTAATCAGTATCGTCCCCACCCCTTCACCTTGACCACCCCCAGCACCGCCATCTAATGAGTACTCGCTAGCTGCCAGGCACTCGGAACTTCACACTTGTCACCCGACTGAACCCTCATAACCACCCTGGAAGGCAGGAACCACCTGAGGAAGCCATTGGGGCACCCACAAGTAACTCTGCTCTCTCTTCCCAGGAGCCGGTGACCACGTCCCCACTCACCTGCAGTTAGATGTGTCCATGGGACTCGCTTTGCCAATGAAATGAGAGACGCAACATGTGTAATTTCTGAGTAGAAGCTCTAAGAGACAGCGTGTGCTTGGCCAAGCTGTTCTGTCCCCCCACCTCAGCCTGGGCCTGGGCACAAGGACGATGACAACGTGGAACAGAGGCTCAGTCAACCCTGAAGGACTGGTAACCTGAGGGAAGCAGAAACCTGTGGGTGTTCTGTTCACGACATTTTGGGGTTGTTACCACAGCATAACCCAGCCTACCCAGACTAATACACTAGACCTCACTTAACAGATGTGAAAACAGGCCCAGAGAGGTAAAGCGCCTTGCCTGAAACCACACAGTTACTGAAGCGGAAATTCATGTACAGGCCTGGAGGACACAGAGAGCCCTGGCCATCGTTCCTTGGGCTCTGAGGAGTCATGATCCCCCTCCAAGCCCGCTGACTTGGGGCTTCCAATGGAAGTCTCGTCCCCATGCTCCCAGTTGGAAAACTCCAGAACCAGGAAAACAGACGTATCTGTTGGTCGCCTACGGACCTCAGAGACCAACAGCCCACCCCAAGGCAGAGTAAAATTCACAGAGACCAAGTTTCCCAAACCAAACCTTGAGAAGTGAAGGTACAGACCTGTGAGAACACACACAGTGCAGCAGAACAGAACAGCACAAAAAGATGGAGCAAAGAGAGGCAGGAAATACAATAAAATTCTTACTGCGGAACAGACCACAGTGAGTCAGTACATGGAAACTCCTGCCATAGAATTTCTACGTAATGAATTTCTATACAATCAATTATTTCTATATAATCAAAAGGAAGCAGTAATTTTAGCTCAGATGCCTCATGACCAAAGAGTGAAACAAAACCAGTTATAAGACCCACGTTGTACACAACATAACTAGTGGTTGCTTAGAAGAAGCACAGCTACTCCAGCACTCAGGCCCGCGAGAACTCTCCCATGGGGGCCCGTAAACAGGACAGGTACGTGACGTAGGGGGTGTCTCCAGCAATATTCCTGTGGTAAGCAGCCTCTAAAATAAGCCCCCGTGGTCCCTGCCTCCTGGTCCTCACATCCTGTGTAATGCCCTTGAGGGGGGCTGGCCTGGCAACTTGCCTCTAACGAACAGGTTATGGTGGAAGACATGGGACGCCGCTTCCAGGATGAGATTATGAAAGACTTTGAGGCCCGTTAGCTGGACTCTCTCTCTTTTGCTTTCTCGACTTGCTCACTTTGATGAAACAAATGTTGGAGAGGCCTAGAGAGGCAAGAAACTGCGGATGATCTCCAGCCAACATCCCGAGAGGAAGTGAGGCTCTTAGTCGCACAACCCATGAGAAACTGAATCCAGCCAACAACCACACAGGTGAGCTTGGAAGCAGATCCTTCCCCAGTCGAGCCCTGAGACGTCTGCAGCCTAGACCGATGCCTCAATTGCAGCCTACGAGAGACCCTAAAGAGGGAATTGGCTGAGCTGCATCTGGATTTTAGACTCCCAGAAACTGGGAGATGTTAAGTGTTGTCATTTCCAAATGTTATTTCTGAGTGTTGGGACAATTTGTTATGTAGAGGTAGATCACTAGTACAATCGCTAAATAAATAGCAAGTTTTGTTTAGCTATTTCTGGTACTGCCCCTTAATAAATCATTGTCATAGTGCCAAATCAGTCCCAATGAGTCTATGGGGGGCCAAAATA
This sequence comes from Daubentonia madagascariensis, assembly GCA_023783475.1. Classification (NCBI taxonomy): domain Eukaryota; kingdom Metazoa; phylum Chordata; class Mammalia; order Primates; family Daubentoniidae; genus Daubentonia; species Daubentonia madagascariensis. The sequence continues at coordinate 7,578,426 of JAKFHU010002332.1, read as the reverse complement.
ATGGGGCCTAACACTTTGATCCTGTGATAGAATCTAGAGGAGTCCTTCCCAGACACCAGCCCGTCACGAAGCTCCATAGTTTTTGCCACATCCACATACCACTTGCACTGCTGTTTACTAATATTTTTAAAATCCACTCTTTTCTTACTCACAAAATTCACTTAAAAAGGAAAATGTGTATCATTCTAGCAAACAGAAAGCCAGTATCACTATAAAGCAAATGAATCCAATGAAAGCAAAAGTTCATTAAATTCCAGTGATGGCCAGGCACAGTGGCTGACACCTGTAATCCCAGCACATTAGGAGGCTGAGGCAGGAGGATTGCTTGAGGCCAGGAGTTTGCAACCAGCCTGGGCAACACAAGAAGACCCCACCTCTACAAAAAGTTTTTTAAAAAATTAGTCAGGTACAGTGGCATGCACCTCCAGTTCCAGCTACTCAGGAGGCTGAGGCGGGAGGACCACTCGAGCCCAGGAATTTGAGGCTGCAGTGAGTGACGATTGCACCCCTGCACTCTAGCCTGGGCAACAGAGCAAGACCCTGTCTGTAAAAATAAAAATTAAGTTGAGAAGAATTCTAGATGATAGTTGTTCTCAACCCAAACTGCGTCAGAATCACCTAAAACAACTAGGGATGCCCGGGCCTCACTGGAGAGATTCTCTGTCTGACCTGGATGTGAGCCCTGGCATCTAGACATCTAGAAGTTCTGCGGGCAGCCTTCTGCCACCATGTCTGAGAAGCTCTGAACTTCTCAGCGGCCAACCAGCACCCTGACCCTGAGGCCCACATTCACTTTGTCAGGAGTTTAGGAGTGTTAAAGGCCAAAGAGCACCAACCTGAGACACCAGCTTTGCCAAAAGAAACTGAAAAAGGGAACAACCTCTCCTCCCTAGCAGAGCCCATGTTATGTAACACCTGATCACTGAGCATCTAAAATCATCCTGCCTACCCACCAGGGCTGCACGCCTCACACTCTGGGAAACATGCACCCAAAGGCTAGACAGAAACATCTCTTCAGCGATCCTCTGTGGCCATGATCTCTTAGAATAAAGAGATTCTGAGAAATAGACACTTACAGGTTGTGGTCTCTGGCAACAGCCTGAATTCAGTCATCACACCCCAGGTCACACGGGGTCTCCTTCACCAGGCTGCAGATGGTACAGGTGCAGGGGACAGGGACCAAAGTTTGCTCTTGGCATTACTGGGGCCCAGGCCAGTGCCTGGCACAGGGAGGATGCTGTTAGCATCCAGCGAATAAATAAACGAGGCATCATCCAAACTGGATCTTGGGGAATGGGCTAGACTCAGACCACCATCTGGGGGAGAAGTGATCTTCCAGGGGAGGCCCAGGGCAGAGGGAATAAGCCTCTGCTAGCCAGCCCTTGTTCCTCCACCAGCAGCTTCTCCAATTAAGCTCTGGCTTGTTCCAACAGCCACTGCCAAAGGCACCAGTTCTCTCTGTGACTGATGGATAATTTCACACCCAAAATGGAAACCATTTAAATTGAGACATCAGGAAAAATCGGGGCAGATGACATTATGATAGCTCCTTATACTTGACAGCAAGTAACAAATGAAAACAGCAGTGCTGACCATCTTGAGATAAATAAATTCACAGTCCCTTGTTAGTGTGTGGCATAGAGTGTTGAGTGTCAGTCGAATTTACGAAGTATTTCCTGGACATCCACAGTCAGGATGCTATGGTGAGAACTGGGAACTAATATTCATTCAACAAACAGTTAATACTCTACACCAGGTAGTGGGGACACGGTCAAGTATAAAATGGACAAAGGGGGAGATAGCAAATAAATGACTCCATGCCAAGTGGTGATATGTGCTAGGAAGAAAAGTAAAGCAGGAGAGTGACTGCTACTTTACTTAGGATTATAATAGGTGATATTTTACCCCCAACTCTGGGACTTAGAGATGCTATCTAATTTAAGCCTCATACAACTTTCTTTGGTGGGCATTCCTAGTCCCATTTAAAGATGAGGACATGAAGACTCTGAAAAAGGTAGAGATTTACCAGCTCTGTCACTCACTAGTCATGGGGACTTGGGGACGTTTCCTATCTTATCTGTGACTTAGTGTCCTCATCTGTAAAACAGAGAAAGGAGCACCTACCTCATGGGCTTGCTACTACATGTATAGTACTTGGAATAGGATTTGGTATATAACAAGCGCTCAACAAATGTTACTTGTCGTTGTAGGTAGGATGTGAATGCCACTCTCACTTTTAAGGACTTCATCATGTCATGAAGAATCCAAAAGATATACCCATGGAACTAGGGATGCAAATATTATGAAGAAACTGCGTTGACTTAGGTCACCATTCCCCTGCCTAACAGGCCCTTTCCTCCTGGCCAGATTGTACTCATCCTTCAAAGCTCAAGTCAAACATCTCTTCAAAGCCTTCCCTGACGTATCCCAGCAGTGGGATATGTCACTGTGGCACCTTTTACCTGATACTGACATAATTCTATTTCTTTTTTGTTTGTTCGTTCATTCCTCATTCCTTCATTCAACAAATACGTGTCAAGAGCCCACCATCCACCAGACCCTCATACCCCACTGCAATTATGTGTTAACATGTCTGCATCCTCCCCTGGACAACAAACTTCTTGGGGATCAGGAAAATTAACTGGGTGTAACTCAACAAAAAATTAACTAATGGATAAACAAAGAACAACATAAGAAGAGCAGACAGCGGGCACGGTGGCTCACGCCTGTAATCCCAGCACTTGGGGAGGCTATGGTGGGAGGGCTGCTCAAGGCCAGGAGTTCGACACCCGCCTGGGCAACAGAACAAGACCCCATCTCCACAAAAAATGCAAAAATTAGGCAGGCATGGTGGCACGAGCCTGTAGTCCGAGCTACTCGGCAGGCTGAGGTGGGAGGAGCGCGTGAGCCCAGGAGTTTGAGCTGACAGTGAACTACAATAGTGCCACTGCACTCCAGCCTGGGTGACAGAGCGAGATCCTGCCCCAAAGAAAAAAGGAAAAGAGTAGACAAAATGAGCAATCCAGAAGAAAAAAAGGATTACTCAATATTGACAAGGCCACTAAGGGCCTTTTCAAAGAATGAACTAGACCATGAAGGGCGGGAAAGATCTGGAAGAGTGTGAAGGAAGGAGAAGCCAGTATATATTCATGACTGACGAATGCAAAGTCTCAAAACAATTTGGAAAGTATAAATGATCTCATTTGTGTTAAAAATAGGTGAGTGTATTATGTATGCATATATATGCCTGTCTATATGTAAATGTATAACAAGTATCTGGAAGGATATACACCCAACTTCACAGCAGGATCTCTCGGAGAGGGACACTTTTTTTTGTAATCTATATAGTTGTGCATTATTTAAGTTCTTTCAAAAATGTATTTTTATATTATTTATATAATTTAGGAAAAAATTTTAAAGGATGTCTTCTAAAAGACAAAAGGTAGAAAAGCAAAACACTGCACGGAGAAGGAACAGGAAGAGCAAGCACTAAGGCACAGGACTCGCTATGAAAGAGCCGACAGCAAGAGACGAGAGCAAAGGCGCCAGTCAGGTCCTGCACCTCAGCATCTGCCAGATTATTTTTAAAACAAAACTAAAAATAATCTGCACTGCATTGAGGCACACTGGTGGCAACACTTGGCTGCGGGCTCTGCTCTAAAAGGGGAGGGTGGTTACTCGTGCTGGCCAAGGCAATGACACTCCTGGAAGGCAGAAAGAAAGGAGAGCCACTTCCCCAGACAAGAAATAAAAATCCAAGGGGGACTGAAGTTCTTTATCAAAAGCCTTGGCCATGTCACATCTCAAATGCCTGGCTGGCAACATTAGTCGCATCTCAAACCGCAGCCGTCTGCTTTGGGCGTGGAAAAAGCCCTCAGTTTTGGGGTATCTGGGAGAATACCCTTTGAACTCTGGCCAACAAAATCATCTTCCTCAGAGACCAGAGCAGCAGCTCTGCAGCCCTCATGGGCAAGAAGGCTGTGTCTCAGAAGCGCTGGAGGGTGGGCAATACCAAGATGGTGCCCAGGCAATTTCCAAAAGAACAGTCAATGGGAGCCAATGGTTTGGCTTTTTGCAACTAAATCAGGGATCCCTATACCAAAATATATCTGTTCCCATCGAACCACATAACCTGATGGTCTCCCAGAAAAGAGACAGCAACATATCTAGGCACAATCTGCTCTGGATCCCACAGACCAGCTGGCCAGGGAACCAAACTCCATGAGGCATACAGCAAAAACAGCATTGATTTTTACTGACGGTTATATAAATTCACTTCAAGGAGATGGGGGAACCTCCCAGAACAAGCCGTAAGACGCCCTTGTCACTGCCCGGAGTTAGAACTGCTACTGCCCAGACCAGTGTGCCCACGGTAATGATGGTCCAGGAGAAGGAAGCAGAGATCAGAGACAGGCCTTTACTTTTTAAGAAAGATTTTTTTAACAGGAAGAAATCTTTTTTAAAAAAACATAGGAAGTCATATGCAACTGGTGAGGAAGGTATGACTAATCAGAAGAAAACTCTTAACACAGAGAAAGAAATTTATTAAGTTAAGGAATAAGTATATATATTTAGTTAGAGAGTTTGTACAAGTATAATCATGTGGTTATTATGTATCCTTGGAAATAACTGTGTGTGTTAGTTTAGCAGAAATAGAATAAATTAAATTAGGATTTAGATGGATATGTCTTGGTCAGTAAGATTTATAAGGCATAGTTCAGACAGAACAGAAGAAGACCAGATTCCACAGTTTTAGGATGACAAAAATGAAACCGTCAAGGCCAGTGACACAGCCTGACCATAGGAAGAGAGGACCTGGCCCAGACCAGCCTCTTGCAAGACCCATGTCATTGCCCCAGGCACAGGACCCCCTTTTCCGTGCTCATGACATCATACTGAGACAACCATATGCCAACGACGTGCAATGACACGCACACCAGTCAGGAACAAAGCAACCCAGGGTCTGGAGATTGCTACTTGGGGGAGGGATGGAGGTGGAGTCTGGGAGCAGTTTCCACAGAGGACAAACAGTGAGATCAGAGTGGACTTATTAACGCTTCTTAAATAAATAAGAGTGGACCTTGCTTGTACCAATGAGTATGTGTCACGAGCTCAGGATTCTGATTATCCAAATCTGTGCACCTGGGTCACATGAAATCCAAAGAACAAGCTCATTTTGGGAAGGACTTGGGTGGTAAATAAAAGGACAACAGGGGCCTGTGAGCCCCAAGAGCATCTTGGCTTTTGCTGCCTGTCATTTCTCCTGCGGGTAGGGCTGCAAGCAGCATTTGAAAACCTATGCAGGGGAGGAGAGAAGACATCAAAGGGAGGGGTCAAAAGTCACCTCCTAATCCAGCAGTGGCAGGAAAGATCTCAGTGTTATGTGGTTAGGACCTCTGTCTTCATGCCAAATCACAGTGAAGCCAAACCAGAGAGAGACATAAGTCACACGAAACATATTCCGGACTTTGAACTCCTCAAGGGTAGAGAGTGTATCTTCCACATCTGCTCCATCCCTGCGGTGTGCCTCGCACACCATGTAAAGCAGCCACATAAAACCCAAGTGACTGACAGGCAACGTAAGCCAGTACAGAAAATTCCTCCCTCAACTCACAGCTGAAGTCATTATGTAGCACAAAGTTTATAAATCTTGATTATTTTGTACCTTGCCAATGCTTCCTATTTGCATCAATATGGGACCAGCTTTGAAGCAAAGCTTGCACACACTGTGTTTGCCAGCAGACACAAAACCCTGATCTTAATGGAAATGTATTTTCAAAGTTCCATACCCATAAGCCTTGGGTAGCTAGACTCCACCCACCCAAACCCTAAACTCCAGCCCCTCAGGGCTCCCCAGGGGAAACCTACTACCTGTGGCCATGAACAAGCCAGGCAAAAGGGCAAGAGTTTCACATAGGCACAGCAGAAAGACACACCTGTGATTTCAACAACCCCCCCACCCCCGGTCCAGGAAGCGTTTGCATTAACATCAAGGAGCACGTGCTCACTTGAGGTATTGCCCATTAATAGACAAACATGGCTGGGCCCCAAAAGGGGCTTTTATTCTCTGGCACTGAGGGTTTAAAGTAGGTTCTGCAAGCATCTTTCCAAATGGTTTTGTGTCAAAAACTAATATTTCTGAGTTAAGCCTCTATGTGAGATATATTTTTAGTAGCCTCTCTTAAATGGCACTTTTAAAAATAATCTCCTCCAAGGCGGCAGACGATTAAAACAGGGATGTCCAAGTGCCGAATTATAAAGCCTATTACAATTTGGAATACCACGTTTAGTGCCACTGTGGGACCGCAGACAATTTGGTACTTGATCATTAGATATTCGGCAAGTGCCACCCAGCTGAAAAATATATTTCTTATTAAGCTTCCCTACTTAAATAGCATCAGGCCTCAAATGAGATCACTCCCTCTGAAGGCTTTAAAGATACCAAGAAAGTCCCAGGGAGTGTTTTATTTTAAAGTGAACCTTATTACAAAACTTGGGATGGGTTTTTTCCATCTTCCTCATCTCTGAATTTTAAATTACTCATCTTTCTGTCACACCAGCTCACCATTTCAACAGGGGAGGCAAGGTGTTCCATGGAAACACCAGGCAGCCCACAGAGAATTCACATAAAGTCTGTGATCCAGTGGAACAGGAAGGTATCTTTCTGGATGATCGAATGTTCTGGTTAACAGAGGGTTACCTCAGATAACTGGTCAGATTTCTGCATTATATGCTCCATGAGTGATTACAAGTGCCAGGCTCTGAGAAGAGGAAAATGAAGACGCAGTCCCTGTCTCAGGGAAGCTCTCGGTCCACAGGGGAAAAGAGAAAAGTCAACACAAAGCGACAATGCAGAGTGACAAATGCCGCAGCACAAAGTGCCACAGAAACACAGATCGGGGCCGGCCGGCTGCGCGGGTGGGAAGCAAGAGGGAGGGCAGAGTCTGCAAAGGCGTTCATGGAAGCTGATTCTACTGCAACCCACTTCACAGGGACCCCGCACAAAACACAAAAGTCTTAGATAATGAAGAGGAGACGTAAGGGATTTGCAGTTTTTCAGGGTAACGCAATGAATAGCAATTATCATCACCCCACTGCAACGTAAACGTTTATTAAACTTGAGACAATGGGAAGGGGAAAGGGGGAAGACAGAAGGACAGTCATGGAGAAAGAGACTCAGGCATGGGGGGTACAGACAGACAGGCAGAGGGCCAGAAACGGAGACCCACACACACAGAGGAAATGAGAGAGAAAGGCAGAGGAAGAAAGGCACAGAGAGAGAGAAACAAAGGGACAGACAGGGAGAGAGAGACAGGCAGACACGGAGAGAGGAACAAAAAGAGAGAAGCACACAGAGACAAAGAGACAGAGAGGGACAAAAACGGAGAGAAACAGAGTAAGAGAGAACGGAGAATACAAGAAAGAACCAGAACAAGCTGCTCCTTGAGAGCCAATGTCAAAAGGGCCCAACGTGCCTGGGAAATACGGTGCTGTTCATACCGAGACCCGGCCAGGCTGGCGAGTGGGTGGGAGACCAGTCAGCCCCGACTGAGCGCCTGGCCTGCTGCTCACCCCAGTGGGCTGTGGGCAGGTCCGCTGCGCCCCACAGCACGTCACTGCCTCTCCTCTCGGCCCTGCCGACCCCATGTCAGGGCAGGCTCATGAGATAAAGCAGGTTATAATGACCCCCCTGCTAGCTAGTGCATCAGTATCTAATATGACATGCAACTGTCCTAGCTTTCCCAAACACACTTCTTGGAAAACAGTTCTGAGAACGTCTTCTTAGGAAAGATATTCCTTGGGGAAGTAATTTTGGAAAATGCTGCTATTTCTACCCCCCTTAAAGAGGCATGAGGCACCCTCTAGCGTGACCCCTGCAGAATGTCCTGCAGTAAAGAAAACTATTGAACTATCTTAACCCAACACTTTTCAAGCTTGTTCCAACATAGAACCTCACCTCCCCCCCCTTTTTTTTTTAAATATATGAGCCAACTATGTATACCCCTCTGAATCACACTGTTCTGCTTTTGGGAAACTGCCTTCTCCAGGTTCCAAGTTTCCAGAGAGCCCTCTGACATCCAAAGCCCTCTGACATCAGTATGCTTAAAAAAAAAAACGAAAAACAAAAAACCAAAAAACCTCTGATGTACAAAGTGAGAAGGAGAAACAAGAAAGGAAGAGGTTCATTTTGCAGGTAGGGAACAGGAATGTTTGAGAGCTTCACCATAGAAGCATCTGAATATTTAAAACTACCCAGAGCGCTGTGCCTGAGCACAAAAGACACTAAATTTTGCTTGAATTGAAAAAAGAAAAAGAAAAAAAGAGAGAGAGAGAAAGCAGCACGGTGGTATGGAATAAGAGAACCCTGGTTTGCATTTAGGTGCTACCGTGAAGCTGTGTGCCTTTGGGTGAGTCATGAAACCTCTCTGTACCTCAGTTTGCTCAGCTAAAAAATGGACCTAATAAGTAAGGACTGTTCAGAGGGTGAAAATAGAAAAATGCTCAAACACCAAGCACACAACACAAGGAGACCAAGGAGTGTTCCCCTCACCGAACAGACAAGGGAGGGGACAGGTGAGAGAGTGGGAGGGTGAAGAGCAGGGACAAGCCAACAGGACAGATGCTTTGAGTCAGGGCAGCAACCCTCAGACCTCAAGTTATCCAAGCCAAGCCACCTTTTCTGCTTAACTGGGGGTGAACAGAAATGGGACTCGGGACAAAGAAACAGAGCCCCACCAGAGGGGCAGAGAGAAGAGGAATCCAGCTTTTATTGTATAAAGTGAGCCCATGTTTGCTTCCCCCATGGGAACAAGCTGTATTTAATGAGTTGCTTCGCCGTTAGCTTTCACTGTGCTATGACTTTAATCGACCTCTACATTTTGCAGTCTTACAAGGTTCTATTTCCCTGTCTCCATTTATTATTCAAACTAGGAGCTGTTCTCCCAGACTGTAATCAAATCCCACTAAAAGGCAAAAAACTCCAGCATTCATTCACATCTCATACCAGAGGGGGAGGAAAAAAAAATAATGAGAAGAGAGTCCTAAAAATACTTACGGTCGAAAAAAGAAAATGGAAAAAATTCAACCCTTAATCCCAAACTCCTTCTGCTTAAAATAAGTGACTTAGCTTAAAAGTATATACAGTAACACAGGTTGACGGTCCCTAATGTGGAAATCTGAACTCCAAAATGCTCCAAAGAGCATCTCCTTCGAGCAACATGTTGGCACTCAAAAAGTTTTAGATTTTGGTGCATTTAAGATTTTGGATTTTTGGATTAGGGATACTCAACTGGTAAGTATAACACAATATTCCAAAATCCGGAAAAAAATCCCAAATCCGAAACACTTCTAGTCCCAGGCATTTCGAATATTATAAAAAGATGCTGCTGAGGGGAAACTGTGTCCCTGCTCCTGGCTTGTTCCTTAATTATCATTTGGTCTGTGCAGTCATCCTCTGCTCTGTGAAAATGAAGTTATTGCGTAGCAATTATTGAGCACCTATGACACGCCAAGCACAGTGCTGGGCACAGGGGATCAGAGGTGAAAACATGTCACATGTCCAGCACTGAGAGCAGCGTCTTGCGGGCAGTGCCCCACGGGAACTCCCAGGATGGCCAGTGCCATGTTTACTCCCACTCGATGAAGGAGGAAGCCCAAGCCACTTGGTCTGGGAGAGAGCTAATGCAGTGTGGTCAGAGTCAGGCCAACTGGAAATGAGGGGAAGAGGGGCCGAGATGCCCATTACAGATGTCTCTCACAATGAAAAGGAAGAGAAGGTTCCAGAATTGAAACTGAGCTGGAAACTGCCTTCTTCCTTCTGCCTTAGCTGTCTGACTCTGGGGAGATGACCAGAGCAAGCCTGAGGCAATAATGACAAGGTCAAGGGTGTCCCCTGGGGGCCACAGTGCAAATGGCCAGCTCTTCCCCACAGCCTTCAGGCCCTTAATGATGTTTCACTTGCTTCTTCCTTCTGGCCATCACAATCTGCCTGGAGGACAGGATCTCATGACAATCAGAGCAGCCTCTGTATAAATGGCTGTCACCGTCCTGGACAGCATTCAGGCTTACAGCAAGAGAGAGCATGGCACAGAGGAGAGAAGATGGGCTTGCATGTCATGGGGGCCCAGTGAAAAGCTGGACTGTACCCCTTCCTACTGGTGGATGCGTTCATCCCTTCACTTGGTGAGTCAACCCACACTTACTGAGCACCTACCACATGAGTCACTGAAACTCAAGGGGGGCATAAAGAGACAGGGAACTTGCCCTCATGCATGGAGGGGACAGATACTAATCAGTGATAAATAAATGTAAAATCACATTAAAACAACAGGGGAGAGATTCTATCAGACTCAACAAGGAAAATCTGACCTTGTCTGGGCATCAGGAAGATTGACAGAGGAAGCAATGAGCTGCTATGGAAGGGTGAGTTACCCGGGCTCAGAGCAGTATATTCCAGGTAGGAGGGAAGGCCCTGAGTGGGAGAAGCAGAGGGCAGGAGGACCAGCACCCTAGGGGAGCACGATGAGAAATCCGGTGGGACCTAAGCCTTTCTCCAACTCAGTTGCCATATTTATAAAAAAGGATAGCTCCCTTGTATGCCTGACATATTGTTGGAACTCACTACCACTGTGAGCCCCTGAAGGATGCTGGACCTCAGAAAGGATTTTCCTGCAGCAAGTGGAGGAGGGTGGGAGGAGATGGTTGTCCTTCCCAAAGACCCCAAAATCCTACAAGGCAAGACCTGTGGATCTTCACCCACCCTGAGCCCTGCAGACATCCAGACAACCTTCCCATCTCAACGTAGGATTTCACCTGTGTTTAGGATTTTTCCCTAGGATGCTATTCCAACATTGCTGCAAAAACAAAATTGGGAAATGATGCAATATCCATCAACAGGGGCCTGGTTGGATGAATTATGGTTTTGCCAGCTCAAGGGAACAAGATGCAGTTCTTAAAAAAAAAAAAAAGATAGCTACATGTAAGGTAAAATAAAAAGATCTCTAAAGTGTATTATTAAGTGGAGAAAAGGTAATACACAGAACAGTGGATTTAGCAGGCTACTGGTTATTAAAATGGGTAGGTGCGTGCAAGTGGCTTACTCGGGCATCGTTCATCTCTGGAAAGATAAGTCTAAGACTGGTAACAGTTATTGCCTCTGGGTAGGAAAATGAGGGAGCCAGAGGTGGTAGATTTATTTTTCACTGGGTACCCTTTTGTACTACTTGACTTTTAGCATGGGTATAATAAAGTTTGTCAAGAGTCCAAAATAATTTGATGCTTTTCAAATGTTAAAAAAAAAAAATCCAATTTTTTAAGTCAGACCAAGATCTGCCACTTCTCAGTGTGGGATGCTGGGTGAGTTACTTCATTTCTGAGCCTCAGTTTCCTTTTCTGAAAATGGGGATCATAATAGTAATTACTGTTAGGATGGGTAAAGATCAAATGAAGTACTAATGCTCAAAGGTACTTAGTCAAATTTCTGGCAGATAACAGTTACTCAAATAAATATTAGCTATTAATATCAACAGTTATTAGTCTGCACTAGCTAGTTAATTGTTTTTATTATTCACAATAAGAGTAATGCACTGAAACTGCTCTCTAAAAACACATCCAAAGTGACAGTGGTAACCTATCATGCATGAAGGAGCATGAAGAAGAAACAAGGACACTTACAGAGTCCAAACTGAACCTGCCATAAGGAATGGGACCACCGCTCGGTTCTTGCCTGCCTGCTGGGCCCCTCTCTAGCAAGGCCAACCTTGCAGCAGGCTGGGAGCCTGGAGCTGGGCAGGGATGCCCCCCAGACCTGCCCCTCACACCGGGAAACAGGTCAGTGCCAAGACTCCAACATCCCCACAATCCTACTGTCCTTTCTCGGAGGAGCCCGATTAGATACTGCCCAAGTCTTTAATATGGGACACAGGGGGGAGGGCCACTACAGGGGGACCCCTTGACCTTGCTCAGAGGGCAATGGATACGAGGGACCCCCCCTCATACATGCTCCCCACAATTCCCTGGAGTTGGTGTAGTGTGCACAAAGAAAATGGACTTTGTAATAAAACCCGAATTTGAACCCAGGCTCAACTACACACTCACCAAAAGACGTGGGGCCTCTCAAAGCTCAGCAAGCCTGTAAAATGGAGGTGATGCCACCTCCCACAAAAGGTTCTTGGTACACAATAGGTCCTTCCTAAATGTGCTTCCCTCTTAGGGAAACCCTTAACTACCTAATTAAAGAAATCCACAGAGACACGTACAAAGTCTTGGAGCAATCAGCAATTAGGGAAGCAAACTCAATCGGGGACTGCACTATCAGGTTTTCCATGTGAGGTTACATTCGAATGCTGGCCCCACAGAAACAAACGGTGTCCAGTGTGAACTGGCACCACCAACAGCGCTTTCCCAAACCCACATCTATGACCCTACCGGTGGAGTACACACCACCACCCGTGAAGCCGTGTGTCCAAAAACCAAGTCTGAAACTCATCAAGCCTCCAGAGCCAACACCCAATTTAAAGGAAAGGCAAGGGACAGAGGGAACCTGACCAACATCACCACAGGGTTGCAATCAGCAAAATCCTAACTGGGAAAACCCACGGCTCAATAGGCCAATTTGCTTCAGCCACAACAAAAAAGGCAAGGGAAAACAGAGAGATGGAGGGGGAATCTACAAACTAAAAGAAACTTAGACATATCAACCCAACCAACTGTGACACACGTACTTTATCAGGATCCAGGTTAATGCAAATAAATTGAAAAGTTTTTTGAGATGACTAGAGAATACTGAACACTGGACCTTTGATGTTAAGAAATTACTATTAATTTTTAGGTGTGATAATGGTATTATGAATATCTTTTAGCAAAAAATATTGAAATATTTATGAATGAAAGAATATGATGGCTTGGATATGCATCCAAATAGTCTGAGTTAAGAGGTTATTAAGTACAGTATGAATGAAGCAAGAACAATCTTGAGCTGATTATTACTAAGGCTGAGTGATAGAGACATGGGCTTTCAGTACATGATTCCCTCTGCTTTCACATATGTGTTAAATTTTCCACTTTTATTTAAAGTGAGTGATTAAGCCAGAGGCTGGGAGGGCATATTTACAATGCATATAACTGAAAAGGATATGTAAAGAACTGCAACAAAAGAAAAATACAGTCCAATAGAAAAGTGACCAAAGGCTATGAGAAAGAAGTCACAGAAGTAGAAACCAAAATGGGCAACAGGCCAATGAAAAGATGGTCAACCTCACCTGTGATCAGGGAAATGCAAGGTAAAACCTCCTCACACAAAAAGGTGTTGGTAGGTAGGTATGAGTGGAAAAATACAAACTTCTTTTCCTCTGCTCTCATACCACAACAATCAACACAGAAGACTTCTAAACAAATGTGTGTGGATTTCTCCCACAAACAAGCTAGCAATCGATTCTGTAGCACAGCGGTCCCCAACCTTTGTGGCACCAAGAACCGGTTTCATGGAAAACAATTTTTCCTTGGACCCGGGGTGAGGGAGATGGTTTCAGGATGATTCAAGTGCATTACATTTATTGTGCATTTTATTTCTATTATTATCACTTTGTAATATATAATGAAATAATTATACAACTCACCATGACACAGAATCAGTGGGAGCCCTGAGTTTGTTTTCCTACTACTAGAGTCTAGCTTAATTGTCACTTGCCACTCACTGATAGGGTTTTGATATGAGTCTGCAAGCAATTGATTTATTATGGTCTCTGTGCATTCAAATCTCTCTGCTAATGATAATTTGTATTTGCAGCTGCTCCCCAGTGCTAGCATCACCACCTCAGCTCCACCTCAGATCATCAGGCATTAGATTCTCATAAGGAACATGCAGCCTATATCCCTCACATGTGCAGTTTACAGTAGGGTTCATGCTCCTGTGAGAATCTAATGCTGCTACTGATCTGACAGGAGGCGGAGCTCAGACGGTGATGCAAGCAATGGGGAGTGGCTGTAAATACAGATGAAGCTTCACTCACTTGCTTGCTCACCTGCTGCTCACCTCCTGCTGTGTGGACCAGTTCTGACCAGTACCAGTCTGTGGCCTGGGGGTTGGGGACCGCAGCTGTAGCAGATACCAGCTGGGTGTCCTCCACTTCAATTCCAATGCCACCTACCTGGAGATGGCATCAGATCCCACAGGGTGAGGGCTCAGTCTTACCAGACTGCCCCCCACCTTTTGATGCCAATCAACCAAAAGCCCCAGGTTGTTTTACCTGAGCTTCTGACCGAACAGCTATAAATCAGGGATCTCATGACCCCCTCCTAGGGTTCAATTAATTTGCTAAAGCAGCTCACAGAACTCAGGGAAACATTTACTTAGGTTTTCTGGTTTATTATAAAGGATATTACAAAGGACACAGATGAAGAGATGCATAGGCCAAGGTATGAGAAGGGGCATGGAGCTTCCATGACCTCTCTGGATATTTCACCCTCCAGAAACCTCCATGTGTTCACTATCCAGAAGCTCCCTGAACCCCGTCCTCTCGGGCCTTTCATGGAGTCTTCACTGGATAGGCATGACTGAAACATGGACAGCCATGTAGAAATATGATTGGACAAAAAGGGTATGATCTAATACTAACAGATTGAGTGGGGAAACCCAGCAAGGCCTGTCTGTCCAGATCCTTCTTGGCCTCTGTGTGCAGCATTCCTTCCTCTAGGGCATGGGGCAAGACCCTCTCTGAAATGGGGGTCTTATGACCTAAAATCAGACAAGGTAGGTCAGAGAATTTCTTTATGAAAAGGCAGGGGAAGATTAGAGTCCTGCCTTGGGGCAAAAAAAGGAGGTGAAAGGACAGGAGAAGGTCAGAGGCGGTCTGTTTTCTGAGGTCTGCTTCTGAGTCCCAACACGCCCCAACATCATAGCAAAAGGCTGGAACAAGGGCTGTGGGAATTATGAGCCAGGAACCATGGATGACAATCTACATATATGTATTATGATATCACAGTAGGGATGTAACAGTGTTAGCAGGAACTCTTGCACACTGACAGAGGAGTCATGAATAGGTACTTTCAGTTTATAATATGACAAAACTCAGTAAAGTTTAAGACATCATACTCTAAAACTCGGCAACGTCACACTTAGGCACTGACCTTAAGGAAACACTGACCTAATGGACCTAGGAAGTGACAATGGATGGCTGCTAATATCACAAAAAGAGAGACAGCAGACACTATGGGTCTCCCGATAGAAAACACCACCCCAACAACAGAGTCACGTTATCAGCACAATTAAACCTGAATCCAAGTCTCTAGATCCAAATGCCAACTTAAGGAAATACAGGAAATGGTGGAACATATCAATTAACACTACAGTGATACAATCAGCAAAATCCAGGTGGTGAAAAACTTTATAAGGCAAACCCCGTGTCTTTAATAAATAAAGCGTAAGAAAGAGAAAGAGGAGGGAGGGCTCTACAGATGAAAAGAAACATAAGGTAGCAGTCAACCTCACAGAGACAGAATGTATTAGTGCCAAGGGCTGGAGGGAGGGTAGTATTTAATGGGGACAGAGTTTCAGTTGGGGAAGGTGAACAAGTGCTGCAGATGGGTGGTGGTGATGGTTGCACAATACATGAATGGACTTAATGCCACTGAGCTGTACACTTAAAGATGGTTAAAATGGTTAAAATATATGTTATATATATTTTACCATAATTTTTTAAATTTAAAGAAGAAGAAACATAGAGACACATCAGCGAATTATAATGTGTGGACCTCATGGATCCTGAATCAAAAAAACTATATAAAGTTACGAGACAATTGGAAATTTGAACACCGGTATTTGATGATATAAAGGAATTACTGGTAATGGGGGGGTGATGATGATATTGAATTTATGTTTTCTTATTTTCAGAGATAAATACTAAGATGTCTTGTAGATGAAATAACATCCAGTATTCGATTCAAATGATATAGAAGGAGAAAGCAGTTATAGGTAACTTGAAATGAGATTGGCCATGCCTGGTAGCAGTTCAACTTGACAATGGACGCGTAAGAGCACTTTATACTTACCTGCCTAACTTTTGGGTCTTAACGTTTTACATAATAATGAAATCTTAAGATGAAGAAGTTACTATACTCATGCATAAAAGGACAAGTGTTAGACGCTCACAGCATCATGGCTTATAATAGCAAAACACTAGACACATCCTAAATGTCTACGAACACAAGACTGAATCGAAAATATTGTGGCATTTTATTCAATAGAGAACTACAGAGACAAGAAAGTGAGTGAACTACACCAGTGGATCTTGACCAGGGGTTATTTCACCTAGTTCTGAAAACGAGGGGACCTTTGGCAATGTCTGGAAACATTTGTGGTTGTCACATCTGGGGGGGTGTAAAGCTTCTGGCCTCTAAGTGGGTAGAAAGCAGGGACGTTGCTAAACATCCCACGATGCTCAGAAAAGCCCCCACAACAAAGTAGTACACGACCCAAAATATCAACAGTGCCATGGTTGAAAAATCCTGTATTATCTATGTGGGATACTCCTCAAACCATAATATTGAATTAAAAACAAAAACAAGTGGCAAATAGATATGTACAAGTAATGTCATGCAGGTAAAAGTTACATACACAAAACCAAGACTGTTTACTGCTAATATAAATTTAACTATACAGTAAAATATGAAAATATGGAGGGGGAGGCTATGTGCCAATTTCAGAATGTAGACTGCTAGAGGGAGAACCATGAAATGTCACTTCAACAGAATTTGTAACATTTTGTTTATTCTACCCCCCCACCTCAAAAAAAGCAAACATGGTGGAGGTTAATGTAGGTAAATCTGGTCGGTGGGTTCATGGATGCTCACTCTTTTAATCCCTATGCTTTTCTATACCCTCGACATCACTAACAATGAGCCAGCTAAGCAGCGGGGCTGTAGGCAGCAGAGGCTGCGTGGACAGACAGAGAGGGGCAGGCGGCAAGGCTGAGGCCTTCCTGTAGGAACACTTACCGGCCCCCGGAGATCGATGAGCTCCTGCCTCATCTGGGACACGAGGGCTTCCTTGGCCACCAGGGCCCTGTGCAGGCGCTCGTTGAACTCAATCAACTCGCCGTGCATCTCCGCCACCTGGAACACAAGCACCAAACAGTGAGGCATGGAGGCAGACCTGCCTGATGACTTGTCCTGCCTCCACCCGCCCCTCCTTCTTGCCCCTTGTCAGCAAGGCATGGGCAGGTTGTTGGGGTTAGAGCCAACAACACCGCTTACCTATGAGCCACACAAATTCACCCGTAAGTTGAATTCATTTTGACTTGCTTGGTTTTTAAGATTTCAGAGTCATCAAGCCACAGTGTACAGTCAGAAAAGGACTGTATCTGAGCATTTTTGGACCTCAGGCTTTGAATCTTAATTAATGAACACTTTTCTAGAGAAGGCTTTCTTTCTAATTGAGTTGTGCCTGTCGAGAATTTCCCTGCTGATGGCACCATGAAAATAATTCTGACCATTCTGTTCATCAGGGTCCTTGGTCCTGAAAACCAAGAAAACAAGCAGAGTCTTATCAAGGCTAGTGACAACAATGGTAGCATCACAACTACCCATCACTGTTTTTTCTATGTCAGGATAAACACTTCCTGTGCACTCTTTATACCTGCATCACAACAGCTGTCTGAGGCAGATGTTATTATCCCCACTTTACAGAAAGAAAAACGGTATCTTAGAATTTAAGGATCTTGCTCAAGGTCATACCACTAAAAAGGACAGACCCTAGAGCCCTGGCTAAGTGCTATGATCCTACCATTCTGCTGTACCCAGACGCAACCCATTCAGGCCTACTGTGAGCCATTGGATTTTTCCAAATTGAGTTATTCAATACTCTCAGCTGATCCTGAATAAATTTTAAAAATGGAGGTGACTATAGGTAGTCTATAATCAGCATACAGACTATTCAACTATAATTTATTTAAACATTTTAGAGAAATGTGAGATCCCACTATATTCTCCAAGAACCCTGAGTGAAGAGTCTTGCAAGCATCTTAAAGAGAAGTCCCCAGAACATGAAGTCAGGCAGACCCTCACCCCGCCCAGCCCTCTGTCCTTCCCAAGAGATCACCCTACAGTATATACCCACGCAATGCGTAAGTAACGCTAGGCCATTTGTAATAAGTACTGTGCATGAGATGTAGAAGATACTGTCAGAATAAAGAAGGAATAGAGAGAGAAGCTTTGTGAAAAAAAGGGGTCTCTAAGCTGTGTTTCATTTCAGGTGGAGTAAGAGAGAGCCTTCCTTTCTTGTTATATAAACAGTAAGTCACAGAAGGAAGTACACCATAATATTAACGTTCATCAAGGGGTACGTTTCCTTCCCATTCTTTCTACTTTTCCTGTTTTAAGTTCCCATTCATCAGTGAGGGAAACCACTTAGAGACTTTAAAGAATTAAAATTCTTCACCTGAAATAAAAGGGAACCATTGTGCAATCAACATGAAGCGATTAGGTGCCTCATTGTTATCGGGATGCTTCCATTAAGTTGCTCTGTGAGTTTCCACTCACAGGCACCCCCTTTGTCCCAGAGGTGCTGACCTCTTTCAAACCACTCTGAAATACCAAGTGAAAATGGCACAAAAGATACTGCAAGAACTATGCAATTAAGAAAGGGAGAATAAGTCACTGCACCTTTTCACCAGCTTTTTTCTTTGTACAGACCTAAAATTAATACTCCCCAGTTGCCTTATTCCTTTTGGATAAGAAAAGCTTAAGTTGATCTTCTTTTGGCCTTTAACAAACAAATACAATATCACTAATAAAGCCCACGCGAATCCTCCACGCAGAAATCACATAAACCCTCCGTCAGCCTCCTCGGCGCTGTGACTCCATTCCATTCACCACACAGCAAGCAGGAAATACACAGCTGCCAATACCGCCGCTAACTACCTGCTAACGTGCCCCCACAAAATGCTCTAAACAAATGCCACTGTCATTTCCAAAGCAAAGCAGGGCTTTGTGTTTTGTTTTTGTTTTGTTTTGCAGCGGGAGCCAGAGTGTTACAGCGGTTTTCCATAAATGCACAAAACATAGAAAAATCTCAGGTTCAACTGGTGTTTATCAGGAGCTGTCAAAACCCTGGTTCTCTTCCACAGCCAAAGAGTAGGACTTGACCAGGTCAGACAAACTTTTCATTTCACTAGGGAATGAAAAAAAACATTTGATTGAACTGAGGAGATAAAATTTGATAAAATAATTTCCAGCAACCATTAAAACCGCAACGTTCATTGTTACTAAGCTAACCTCTGAAACTCTGAGTTTTTACATTACACAGCCCTACCTACGGCCATCGACATAAATGGCTTTCATCTTGCATAAACCATACTGAGCTTACTGTTCCTTGAATAACTATTTCCAAACTTCAGTATAACTAGAAATAAATTCAGACTCAGAAAGAGCCTCAGAAGAGGAATGGGAGAGCACAAGCAGTTGCCATTATCATAAAAATAACAACAGGCTACACAGCCACTGACTCAGAACTTTTATTAGGCTCTGAGGGCACTCACAGGTCTCTCCTCTGACCTTCCTTGTTTTCAACAGTGACAGAGAATCACAGGGAATAGGGTATGGAGACAATAGGAGCCTTCCAATCCATCCTCCCCCATGCAGGCAGAGGTGATCTTCCCAAAGTAACATCTGATATTGTCACCTGCTGTTTAATTCCTTCAATGCTTCCACTGCCCTAAGGATAAAATCCAAACTCCTTCAAGACGTGGCCGCAGCCCCTCTCCCCAAACCCATCTCTCCCTCTCAGTGTCTCACTAGTGTCACGCAGCCCCCACAGGCCTTCTCTGTTCCAGAAACACATTGAGTTCTAGGAGGGCCCCGCAGACAAAGAGGAGAAGGCGTGTCCAGCAGGAGGACTGCAGGTGCAAAGGCTGGCCCCTGAGGTTGGCAGGGCGGGGCTGAGACAGGTGGTTACGGTCTCAGGCTTTGATGCAAGACAGGCCGGGGCTTGATCAGTTACTGACAGTGTGCTCTGGTGCAAGCCCGAAGCTGTTCAGTACAAAATGGGCATTAAAAACCACAACCACCTCACCGACCGGGTCACTGTGAGGATGACACAAGAGGCTACACTTAGCAGGCTCAGCAGCATGTCTGGGCCAGGGTAAGTGCTCAGTGAATGAGAGAGCTGGTTTCGTGTGACGGGAGGTCATGAGAGGAGACGTGGAGGAAGCAGTAGACAGGTAGGCCTCCAGAGGCCAGACAGAAAAGGGCTTCAATATGCTGCACCAAAGAGCTTGGACTGCTGTGGGGAGACACTATCCCCCAAAGTGAGCATACCAGAGTTGCTAACCATCTGCCAGGCATGTGCTAGATTATTGGGGGGCTGGGGGGGAAGGAGTCACACAGTTCAAATCCTTTGATACTTGGTAAATTATGACAGAACATGGAGAAAAGATGGGGCATCAGGGAAGGCCTCATCCAAGAGACAAAATTCAGGAGTCACTTATCTAACGGGCCCTGGTACATGCCCAGCAGCCTCTTACGGCAGATCCATACCCTAAATCCCTACCGGGCACTTGCCATGTGCTCATGCCATCCATGCTCAGAGCCAGTTTGAGAGTCTCATGTGTTTCCTTCTACCTTCAGTTGTTACGGCCCATGAAAATTAATCTGAAGGCACTTAAGGAAGAGGTGCCATTTGACAATGCTAATGATAGTGACAAATCAAAATACACTGACCAGGGATGATGCAGCCCCAACTCACAGCTCACCGTGGACGAGAGGATTGGGAACAGAGCCTTGATTCTCTGAAAGGCCCAAGGAGAACATCTGGCTAGTAGAAGATGTGGTCCCTAAGTTGTGCTTGGTAGGTGCACAATTTATCATTAAATAAGGTGCAAAGGCTTATGAGTCACCATTTGGGTTTCATCCTTTGGGCTGGAGAGAAGAAGGTAGAAAGATTTAAGAAGTTTAGGTGACAAGGCTATTTTGGCAACCTTTATCAATTTTTTTTTTTTTTTGAGACAGGGTCTCATTCTGTAACCCTGGCTGGAGTAAAGGGGCATCGTCATAGCTCACTGCAACCTCCAACTCCTGGGCTCAAGCGATCCTCCTGCCTCAGCCTCCTGAGTAGCTGGGACTACAGGTCTGTGCCACCACACCTGGCTAATTTTTCTATTTTTTTTTTTGTAGAGACAGGGTCTTGCTCTTGCTCAGGCTGGTCTTGAACTCCTGACCTCAAACAATCCTCCCACCTCAGCCTCCCAAAGTGCTAGGATTACAGGCATGAGCCATGACGCCAGCCTTTTTTTTTTTTTTTTTTTTTAAAGAGACAGCGTCTCACTTTGTTGCTCAGGCTGGAGCGCAGTGGTGTGGTCATAGCTCACCGCAGCCTCGAACTCCTAGGCTCAAGTGATTCTCCCCACTCAACCTCCCAAGTAGCTGGGACTACAGGTGCACCCCACAATGCCTGGCTTATTTATTTATTTATTTGTTTGTTTTTTAAAGAGATGGGGGTCTCACCACGCTCCCCAGGCTGGTCTCAAATTCCCACCTTCAAGGGATCCTCCCACCTCAGCCTCGGAAAGCACCGGAATTACAGGAATGCTCCACCCTGCCCGGCCAACACTTATCAAAATTTTAAAATTATTCACCTTTGACTTGGAAAATCATTTCTGGGCAGTTATCCTGCCTCTCTCCTCACACATGTCTTCAAAATACAAGTTTAGCTCCAAATGACTAGAACCTACCTAAATGTCTGACCAAAGGGGGCTGCTTAAATAACTCGGGATTCTGCTACTGTCCTACTGACTGCCCCCGTGACAGACAGCACTAATCAATCACTGTGTGCCTTCCTCAAGAAGACAGTCAGGCAGCCATAACCAATCAACCAGTGTGTTGGCCTGCAAGATGACACCTGTTTGGTAGCCCAGGCCTAAAAGACGGGGGAAAGCATCATCAGGAAGGTGACATTTGAGCTGGGCTTTGGAAAATGATGCCTTTGGAGCATCAGAGACTGAGCAATTCCTTCCAGCTGGATTATCAGGCAAGATGATCTCCCAAAATAATGTGGCTGTGAGAAAGCTTTTAAGTCTGTGAAAATACCAGGAATTATCATAATTACCTGCCAAATCATGAAAGGATTGTAAGTTTTTTAAAAAGCCTCTGGCAGTTCCTTGCATATCGGAATGTTCTCTCAATTTAATCACATTCAAGTAAACCATGCTTCACCCTCCTTTGGCTAACAAATTAGATGCTTCTCGACTAATTAGACCAAGCCACCCTCCTCCCCAAATTTCAACAGCAACTGAGGCTCTGCTGGTCACATATCCAAACTCTCCAAGGAACAATCACTTAGATACCTCGGAATCTATTTAAGTTATAAAACCCACATGCTCTTTTTTGGCCCCGTTTACACTGGCTGTGGGGAGGAACCTGTAATCTCTTCCTGTGATGACTACATTGCCCCTGACTAGTTACAAATGAAGCTAGCCAGTGCTCACTTTTCCTTAACACACTTTGGAGCACCAACCCTGGTTAGGCCTCTTACAGGCACTAGTTACACCAGCTCCTGTAACCCTCGCAGCCTTGCAGCAGGGCAGGCACACCTTCCTTACCAATGAGGCTCAGAGGTTGGGTTAGCAGCCTAGGGTGTCAGGGTCAGGAAGTGACAGAATGGGGATGCAAACCCACACCTTGATGGCCCTACTATCTGTGTTCTTCAGGCTCCATCTTGGGTATGGTAGAAACCTGACCCATTGTTGGTAAAAGAAGATAAGTTTGTCCCTAGAGTAGAGGGAAATGGAATGGTATGCACCAGTGTCTCCCAACCCAAGCTCATCATTAGTCACTGGGAGGGCTCCTGAAAAATGCAGAGTTCCAATTCAATGGATTGGGGGAAGGAATCCAAAGAAGTATTTTTTAAAGGCCTCAGTGACCACAATGATCAATCAGAATCAGGAATCACTGGCAAAGACAAAGGGGAACCAATTCACAGACTTAACTTTGAACTGCTGTTGGGCCATTCTCCAGTTCCTCACCTGAAAACAGGGATGTCACGGAAGCCTCTCCACTTGTCAGTGCTCTCAACCTCTGAACTCTCACTGATGTGAATAAAGCCACGAGCCAAAGAAAAACTATAGGAACTCTGCGTACCAACAACAGATGGCACAACAGTCGTCCCTAGGTACGTTCGGGGATTGGTTCCAGCACTCCCCACAGATACCAAAATCTGCAATGCTCAAGTCCCTTATATATGTGCCATAGTATTTGCATATAACCTACGCACATCCTCCCATATACTTTATATCATCTCTAGAGTACTTATAATACCTAATATGATGCAAATGCTATGTAAACAGTTGTTATACTGTATTGTTTAGGGAATAATAAGAAACAAAGTCTGTACGTGTCCAGCACAGATGCATTTTTTCCCTGGAATATTTTCAATCCACAGTTGGGTGAATCCACGGATGCAGGACCCACAGATGTGGACCCTGTGGATGTGGAGGGCTGATTGTAACTGTCACATGCAGTGTTGTTGCTCTCAGGAATGGCACAGCAAGTGAGTCTACAGTAGTGCTGCATAAAGGGTGGCCCACCGACTGGTGCTGCCAGCCTGAGACAAAAGAAGAAAAGAAATTGAAAGTAAGTGCTTAGAAATGTTTAAAGGAATTCCATATTGCCAGGAAACCGAGGAATTTCATAATTTTTCTGGATTTTTTTAATTTTACAAATGTATCAGTCTGCAATGAATTGAAAATATTTTTAAAAATTCGTTCTTCACAGATAGTTTGAGAAGCATTTATCTACAACACATGCTGTGTTTGAAGCAATGTCTGGCATTAATAATTATGAAAAATAATGATGAAAAAAGGAAGCCAAAATACAGCCATGTTTGGATAAAAAATTTTAAGGGAGTTGGAAAAAAAGTAAGATAAAACCAATGCTGTCCACATCTGTTATTCTTTTAGATGTACATACAAGTGGAGTATCCCTTACTGAAATGCTTGGGACCAGAAGTGTTTTGGGTTTTGGATTTTTTAGATTTGGGAATATTTGTAGTATACTTACCAATTGAGCATCCCAAATCAGAAAATCTGAAATCCAAAATGTTCCAAAGAGCATTTCCTTTTCATGCTGCCATTCAAAAAGTTTCAGATTTTGAAGTATTTCAGATTTCGGATTTTTGGATTTGGGATGCTCAACCCGTACATTGTTTTCTTGTAGTGTCAGTTTAGACTTGAAAACTAAGAAAACTGTGATTGTTACCTGAAATAATGGGTGTCCAAGACCTCGCAGCAGACACAGAGTCATGGGAAGTCCTCATAAAGTCACAGCTTCCATCCCTCTCCCGGACCCTGGCACTGTGGAGCCTTTCGCACAGGTACTTTATCATGCCCATCTATTAGTGGAGGAAGGTGAGGCTCACGGGCTAACATCCCAAGGTCACAGAGTTCATGAGTGACAGTAAAATCCAAACCCCAGTTATTATGGCTCCAAAGCCTGTGCTCTTCCCATCACATGTCCCTTCAGGCAACAAATAAATAATCCAGGAAGTGAAATGCTGTGCCCGTTTGAGAGTGGAGGAAATCCAGGCTCAGGGAGGCAGGTGATCCATTTGAGGCTATACAGCTTCCTCTGTAACAGGGCCACGACTGTGGACCAGGTTTCCTGCTTTTAAATCCAACAACACTTTCTGCCCCTCCACTAGGGACCATGAGACTCTCCAAGGAGATAAGAAATGGGGAACTATTCTGTGAACTGAGGTTCCCTCTCCATGTGAGGGGGCGATGGTGCATTCGCTGAGCACCAGGAATGTTCCACATGCTCTCCGTGCAGCTCCCCACCTAAATCCCACAACTGCCCTGGCAGGTGAGTGCTGTTATGGTCCCTAACTCTGTAGCTGAGAAAACTGAAGCACACAAAGAGTGAGCAACTTGCCCAAGGCCACACAGGAAGTCAGCAGCAGAACTGGGAAACAAATTTCTGAGTCCATATTCTTGGCCACACTCCCCTATTCTGCCTCTGAGCACGTACCATCACTATGATGCTGAGCCGGTAACTCAAAACACCAGTGGAATGGCAGAGGACCTGGAAGATGTGACAAGCTTGGGACCAAGGACTGAGAGCATCACTGAAGATAAGGGACACCCACATATGCACCTGCACATGCATGCGGGCACACACACACACACACACAAACACAAACACGCAGCCCGGGCAAAGGCGTTGTCCACACCACAGGAAATGGCTGCCTCCAGCTGGCAGTGGGAGAGAACCACCTGGGTACCAGCTGTCCCACTGCCCTCCAAGCCTCCTGCAGCCCCATTTGGCTTGTCACAGGCCTGTCCTCAGGGGGACCCTGGAAGTAAGAGAAGGAGCACCCAGAGTAAGCAAGAACCTTGGCAAAGGCAAGGCTGCTATGAGATCTGGGTCCAAAGGAGACTCCCGGAGAAGATTCCAGGAGCTCCCTAGCAGCCAGCATGAGCCTTCTCCACAGTGGTTTTTGCTTCACGTGAAGGCAATTTGGAAACCAGTTTCAAACAAAAAACCCAGACATGAAGACATTCTAAGGGACTGCCAGATACTGCTTCTGCACGTTCCACATCAAGGAGCCCTCTGAGGAGAGAGGACTTGGATGGGGTACAGACAAGTGAGGTGCCTGGAGGCAAACCCAGGTCCTGCCTAATCACTGCTGTGGGGCCCGGAGTGAATAATCACACGTCTACCAGGCATCGTGGCTCATGCCTGCAGTCCCAACACTTTGGGAGGCTGGGAGTTCAACACCAGCCTGGGCAGCATAGCAAGACCCCATCTCTACAAAAAAATTTAAAAATTAGCCGGGCATGGTGGCACATGCTTGTAGTTCCAGCTACTTGGGAGGCTGAAGTGGGAGGATCGCTTGATTCCAGGAGTTGGAGGTTACAGTGAGCTATGATGACACCACCACATTCCAGCAGAGGCAACAGAGCGAGACTGTCTCCAAAAAAAAAAAAAAAATTTTTAAAAAGCACAGCTTTGATTCTTAGTGCCTTCTTTGTAAAAGGAGGATACTGTCACTTATTGCACAGGTTTGCCATGAAGTACAAAGAAATGATAGAGTTCGGGCAGGTACCCAGGGCCTGCCACAGTGAGCGATATGAAGTTCTAGAAGGAGGGCTTCCCATGGGCCAACAGTGTTCTAAGCGCTTTACACATCAGCACATACTGTAAGCCTGGGAGGTGGAAATGGACCCTCACTTTACACATGAGGAAAAGCAAGGCTCAGAAAGGTGACATGAGCGTCCAAAGTCATGTAGTCTTCAGGAGGGGGTCAGCCTGGCCCCAGGCCTCCTGGCCCTGTATCTCCCATCCGCTCAGCCTCTCCTGTTTCCTCCTTCCTTCCAGCCCACCTCTTACTTTGATTGTGCTGTGTGCAGGGCTGACCCCAGGATGCTGTGCAGGCCTGCCCTGACGAAGCAGGAGCTCTGGTGTCTCGGGCCCGATCCTCCTCAACAGCACATCGTAAAGCCACCAAGCGACAAGTTCAACTGAAACCTGTGGGGCAGACCCATCCTGAAGTGCCAGGGAGAGGGAGCAGTGTGGGCTCTGTCCTGGGATAAGTAGAGGCTTATAAGGAACCCTGGTGATAATGTCGAATTTAACAGACTCCCCTAACCTCCTCTGTAACCAGCCCCTGTGTGCTCAGAACACCAAGCTTGAGAGAGGTAATATTAACACTCAAACACATTTGGCTGGAGTTATGGTTTTTTGGGGGATGGGTACACCCAGCATTAACAACAGCTCAATTCATAAAGGGATGCCTCTGAGAAACAGATGTTTGGGAAACTGTTCTAGCTCTGCCACGGGGCTGCAGGGTCCCAGTCCTAAATGTTGGTCCTCATCTCTCTCAACACGTGCTTTTCAGAGAATACACAGCCGAGGAGACAGACTGCACAGCGGCCGCTGCTGACGGCCCAAGAAACACCTATCCTCCTGTCTCCCACTGATGGCCCTCAAAGAGCAAAGGCAGCATACACAGAAATGACAGTGTTAAAATAGCAGCCAACACCTCCTTGATGGTCGTTTGAGACAAATGAGCAATGACAGGAGGAAAAAAGCAAAAACAAAATCATGCGTTCCAGCCCTCTGCTGAACCACACAGTCACCTAAGAAGAACAGTTTGGAGGCGTTTATGCCACCGTGAAGCTTGCTCAGCAGGTTCCCATCGATTCTCACCCAGCCGTCAGGGCATCACCAGGCAAGGCCCTGCAGAATAGCGGTTAAGGCACAAACTCCGGAGCCAAGAAGTTTGGGATTAAAACCCAATGTTCCCCCCCCCTTTCCTAGATGTGGCTCTGGGCAACTTACTTTCACCTCTCCAGCCCTCGATTTCTCATCCATAAAATTAGGTTAGTAACAAAGTAAATTTCACAGGACTTTTGTGAGGTTTAAATAAGTTAATACACAAGAAGTGCTTAACTTGGGGCTTGGCATACCCGAAAGACTCCATAAATGTTTGCCATTATCATCCCAGTAAAGAGGCACCAGGAGAAACAGCCAGTGCCACTGGTCCTGCAGAACTCACATCCTTCATCTCTCCCAGACCTGTCCCCATCCCTGTTGCCAACCTTGGTTCAGAAGATGTGCCCCCCCCACCACACAGCACAGCTTCCCTGTTGCCCCCACGCCTGGCTGGTGCTCAAATGGCCCTCCCCAAATCAAAACTGGATCATGCCCTTTCTCTGCTTAAAACCCTTCAACAACGTCTGCAATTTGCTTCAAAATTGTACTGGGGGTGGGGGTTTGGGGAGTAAAACTGGCCTCGGGTTGAGGATTGCTGGAGCTGAGCGCGGCTTTGTAATGGGCACACAGAGGTGCATGAAACTATTCTGTCCACGTTCAAATTTCTCCGCAATCCAAACAATTTAAAAAATAATCCTTCGATGGCTTCCCACTAATTTTCTTGGTGTGGCATAAAAGCAAGAGAAGACGGAGAGACGGGAGGAGAGGGGAGAAAACATTTCAAGGGAAGGACACTGACCACATGAGAACATGCTTACACCCCCACCTCCCTCCCACACACACCTCCTGAAGTGCTCTCTACCCTTTAAGGCTTAACCCGAATCTCAGTTTACCTCCCTGCCCAACTCCTTTCATCCATTCATCCATCTTCTCCATAAATGATCCCTCAGCAGTAGTAGCAACAGCAGTTACTGTTTTCTGAGCACTTACCGTATGTCAAGCACACCAGGCTCAACATAAAGTCTCTTTTGCACAAAAGAAAAAGGTGTGCCCTCTGAGTGGCCACAGCCCCACGGGGCCTGGGTTTGGTGAGTGGAACACAGATGGATACAGCTCCCACTGGTCTCCCCAGGGCCACATGCCGTCGTGCAGTGTACAACCTGCACAACTGCACAGAGGCCTTAGACATCACGCTAGGTACCAGTGTTGCTCCTATTTTACAGGGGAGAAAACTGGGGTCCACAGGGACTAGAACATTTGCCCGTGACCCTGTGGATGGAAATGGCTGCAATAGCTGACGCCTAGACCCATGCTCTATCTGTTACATGCAGCTCCCACAGAAGGAGGTGCGGCACTGCCACAGCCAGCCTCCATGCACACCAGCAACAACACTGCCTCCTGGGCAGCTCACAGCTCTGGCAGGAATGCAGGCTCTTAGCCAACTCCACAAGTCTTACTTGGGATTGCTGTGAGAGCCACCGACAACACCAGACCCTTCCAGGGCTAGTTTTGCTGGATCAATGACGGAGGGTCAGTGGAGGAAAGGGGGCAAAGGCTCCTTTCTGCTCACACTGCACACAAGTTGGTTTACCTGGCAGCACACAATGGTCGTAATTACAACCCATTACAGGTACAAAACACTGTGCTCGGCTAGGCCTGGGAAAATGGGTCAAGAATTACTTTAAAAGGCTCTGCTGGCCTCTCCTTTCAAAAGCACCATGGCTTGCTTGCTCACACGGGATGACTATTGATTTTCAAGGACCTGAGAGCTGGAAGGCAGCTCACCGATGGTCTCATCTCCTCCTCAGCCTGCTCGGCAGGCAGCCGAGGAGGAGGAGGAGGAGGAGGGGGAGGAGGAGGAAAGGCCAGCATCGTTAAGAGCAGACATTTACTGAGCATGTACTAGATGTATGACGCAGTTCTAAGCCCTGTCCTCATGTCAGCTTATCCACACGGCAACCTTATGAGGCCTACCCACAGTTCCTTCTCGAGAAACTCATCTTCTATATCTAGAAATTCTCAGATTTATTCATTTAACAAACATCTATTAAGCATCTACCAAGCCCTGTTTTAAACACCCATGGATGTAGCAGGAAACCACCCTCTTGGCTTCTGCGTTCTAGCTGTCGACTCCCTCTAACAGATGCGAGGAAACAGAGGTTCGCAGAGCCTTAGTCCTAGTCAAAGGTGATAAACAGAGGCCTTGGGATCAGAGAAAAATCCCCTTCTCCCATCACCACACTGGACAATCTCTCTCTGCCCTGGGGTCCTTATTTTATCAACTTCCTTCCCTTGTGAGGCCAAATGCACCTCCCTGCACCGTTCTGGAACCACTTATTCATCTGCTTCTTCAGTCATTCACATTTCTCATTCATTCACGTTTCTTCATTCATTCAACAAACATTTACTGAGCAACTGTGCACCAGGCCCTGTCCTGGGCTCTGGGCATCAGTGTGACCAGCACCCTGCTCCTGCTCTCAGGGCGCTCCCTGTCCCATGGGATGGAGGTGAACAGTTCCCAGACATTGCAATCCCTGGGAACACGAAGGAGAGGTACCCACCTGGCCAGGAGGGTGGGTCCAGAAGAAGTGACAGTAAACTGAGGCTGGAGGGCAGAAAGAGATCAGCCAGCATGAGGCAGGGGAACAGCTTCAAGCCCAAGGCCCTGCCACTTACACGGCCCGTCACGCACCTGCTCCTGGCTCCTCAGCTATAAAGTGGGGACCCATCCTGTCGAGCAGGATTTTAAATAGGATAAGATGTGACTTCAGAGCAGCCAGCCTGGCACAGGGCAGGGGCTCACCGTGGGGCAGCTGTTTCTTATTCCTGAGAATTGGTTGCTAGACCCAGGAAGTTATATAATATCGTGCAGCTAACACTAGCTCCTCGATTCAGAAGTTTTCCCAGAAAATATTTCACCCTGAAGTGTTGCTTTTACATTTATTTTGCAGGGTGCTGGAAAGCACAGATTTTCACATAAAGATGTAAATTTTGAAATGACGTGGCTCTTTGTCATATTCTAACGTCTTGAGAAATCAGTGGAGGCCAGTGTGCATTTTTAATCATATTCCTTTGGAAATAATACACAGAAACCTCCTGAATATTTCAACCACAGCTCAATAAATTATGTCAAAGTTTCAAAAGAAAGACAGTAAATGAAAAAACATTAAATTTTATGAGCATCAAAAATGTTTTTCTCCTTCGAGAGTCCCTTTCTCATACCAAATAGCACTCCCGTGAAGCTGAGAAGAGCTCCCTTCAGGAAATGACGGCCTTGCTCCTGCCAGGGAGGAGAACACAACCATTTATTTGTGCTGAGCAGTAATTTGTGAACACAACTGTGCTCAAGTACAAACAAGCAGTGTGGGGTAGTGGTTTGGTGGATGAACTTGGACTGGATGGCCATGATTCTGTTCCAATCTGCCATTAACTTGCCAGGTGACCTTGGGTAAGTCATTCAACCTCTCTGGGCCTCCGTTTCTGCATCTGAAAATTGGCGGCCATAGGAGCACCTACAACATAGGATTATTGTGAGGATTAAATGAGTTAATACCTAACTAGGGCTCAATAAATGATACCACGATTCTGATTCTTACAGCTTCGACTGACACAGGAAAATGTGTACATCCCTAAAATTTCTTTAAGCCCTATGTCCGTGACAATGGAAAGACAAGATGGTATGGTTTAAAACAATAAGAACAACATGGAGTTTAGAGGCAGACAGACCAGGCTTGAATCTGGGACTACATTTTGCTGGTTGTGCCCCAGGAATAGGAGCTATTATTTCTGTACTGTTCTGAACATCTCTAAGCCTCACTGTTTCACTGGCAAAATGGAGATGGTAATCTCTTCCCTCCAAGGGGTACTGTGGACGTGACCAAGAGCATTTATGTTAAAGTATCAAGCATACAGCCTTGCTCTCAGCAGGCATGCAGCAGACATCAGTGACCTTTCTTCCTTTGTAGAGTGCCAAGGGAAATAAAACTTTTTCTCTGGGTCACTTGAGCCCCCATGACACACTCAGTGAAGATAAACACAAAAACATCACAATCCCCGCCGGGGCTGCCCCAACACAGTGGCTCATCAAAGGTGATCTTCCTGTGTTCTATAACTTGTGTGGTCAGCATTACAAGATCACACCTACCTCCCAGAATCTGGTTAAAGAGAGTTCACATTTTCAGCAGCATCTATCAAGCTGGGGGTGGGGGGAAGGAGAGGGTTAGGCCTTAATTTCTTCACTTCCTGGCACAAAGCACTGAGCTGGAAGTGTCCAGGCAATTGCGAAGTCACCAGCCCACACCTGTTCTAGCCCTACAACAGAAATGACATGGAGACAACAAATGGGTCCTTGTGGCAGAGATATTGGTGCTCACCAAGTGCTCTACCTGCTCCCCCAAGTTTTCCATCCTCCTTTGCACAACTGGGCACAGGTTTTTGACTATACTGGCAAACAGGCTCCCCGCAGAATTGACATATGTTGCTTCTGAGTCACAGCATAGTACTGCTAGTATGCAAGCCTGCACTGCCCCTTCCCTTGCCATGCTAAACGAGAAAGCCATCTTCTCCAGATGGTGTAGATACAAGATGGTGGAGCCTCTGTCAGCCCAGATGCCTGAGTCACTATGCAGAGCAGAACACTCCCACCCTTGCCCTTGGACAACCCACATTGGACACATAGTATAAACCAGAGATAAACTTTTGTTTTGTTAAAGCACTAAGATAGGGCATCATTTGTTACTGCGGCAGAACCAACCCTAACCTAACACAAGCTTGGCAACCCTGTATCTTCCTAGCTCTCTCAAAATGGGCCTGAAAGTATGAGGAAAGGCACAGAAGCCAAAGACGTTTCTTAAAGGAAGCTTCACAACAGCCACGGGGGCAGTGGGTATCATGATATCCTTTTTACTGAACAAGAAACTGGACTAAGACAAGTTAAAGCATTTGTTCAAGGTCATATGAATAACAAGTGGCAAAGTCAGAATTTGAACCCAGGTCCATCCATCCCAAGGGTTGTGTTCTATCTACTACTCCTGCCCAGGAAGTACTTTCTAATGAATTCCAGTCTATAAAGGCCCCAATATAATTCAGAGATCTCCATGTGCTCTAATGATGATAGTAACCCTAGGCTGGATATGTTCCATGTGTCAGACACTCTTCTGGGTACTTTATCAATATTCTTTCATTGTAATAGCCATCTCTCTTCAAGGCATTATGCCTATTTCATAGGTAAGGAAATAGAGGCTTAAAGAGACTGTAGAAGAGTTCTCATAACAGTGAAGTACATAAAGAAAAAATGCTGACAAAGATGGGCAAAGGATATAGGTCCCTTTAATAGAAGAAAAATATTCCACATAAATAGCTATAAAGCAGGAGACTGAGGAACTCTCCCTGTTGGAGGATCTCAAGCCTTGAAGAGCCCACAAAGATGCTTCAGTGCCCAAGATACCAAACAGTCAGGGGACTCTTAGAAATGTTTACTCCCGGGCTGGGGGAAGCGGGGAAATAATCCCTTCTGGTCCCTCTCAACTGTTCTGGAGGTTCTAGCCTCTTGTATACCTGGCCACAAGGTACAAGTGACTGGTCATAACCTCACAATGCCCCTGAGTGGTCACTCTGTACCAGGTGACTCAGACTATGTCTCCAGAACTCCAGAGTCAAACACAGATCTGCCCGGCTCGAAAGCGTGCCCTTCCCACCCTGCCTTTCACATCCATCCACCAGGAAGTATTTACGGAGCATATATCATGTGCCAAGCACTGTCTAGATACTAGGGCTACAAGAGTGAACAAACAGACAAAAATTCCTGCCTTCCTTGAGCTTACATTCTAGTGCCCCAGGTTATAAATTCTTATTGGCTAAAAGACAGTACCTTTGTGCCCAGTTACCTTCAAACAAAAGGTCAGGCTTCAATCGAAATTCTGCTTCCTTCGCAGAGTAATGATTCTGCACCTAAGAAATCAAGCAGGATTTCTACACAGCTGGACTCCACTCTGCTGAGCTACTCCAGGAAAGGAGAAGGAGGTGAGGACAATGAACATGACGATGACGAAGAGGTGAGGACAAAATGAAGATGAAAAGGGATCAACAGCAGCAAACACTTTCTGGCTAAGAAATTAGAGCCAATCATTATGTTTTAGATTTAAAGAACTTTAAAAAGTGATCTTCTCCAATTCCCCATTTGTTGCTTAAAGACCCTTTACCAGTGGCCCTCATGGTAACATCTCCTTTTCCCTCCTCCAAGAATGAACGAATCAATTCCCCTCTTTCCCAGCTCACGGAACCCTGCTTTTTCTTGGGGAACCATTTCCCTTCCAGTCTTAGCTCAGTGGTTTGGGGAGGCTGACCAAACACCCCCCTGCTGGGTGGGCAGGGTCCTGGCCCTTACCACCTTGGCCACAGTGATTCAGGGATGGCAGGAGACCCAGGCCAGGCCACTGAGACAATTCTAAAAATCTTTATTGCCATATATTGTTAAATCTATTTCTTTCAACCTCTTGTACTGAATATTCCATGTGAGAAGCAGGCCTAGGGGTGGCGGTAGGGGGAGCGGGCTGCAGAGGAGGATTACCTAAGACCTCTCTCCCAGGCCCCTGCTATCCAGTAAGTCAAGAGACTGAAGATGATGTCCCTTTTTAAGACAAACAGTGTTTCTGATTTGCCCCTGGCAATATGGTATGGATTGTGGGTTCAGGGAGACCTGTTGCGAATGCTACTGTGACCTTGTGCAAATAGCTTCCATGAACCTCAGTTTTCTCATCTGTAAAATGGAAATTTTAATGATACTGATTTCCTGGAGCTGTTAAGAGAATGTGATAACACCTGTGGAGCTTTACCCACACCTGATACACAGTGAGAGTGCTAAGAGGGGACAAGTTTTCTTGTTACTGGGAATATATCCCAGTAGGAAGGCAGCCAAGGATGTCTTGACAGCCAAGGAGGATAGTTCCTCTGCTGGCCCAGTCCCCAAGGAGCTTCACTATTTACCACCAAAGTTCTGAACAGGGAGAGCTTCCCTTCCCCTCCCACCCCAGGGCTCACTGGTTAAGGGAAGTGCACTGGGCTCCAGCATGTTGCTTCTCAACGGAGACAGAAGCCTGGCCTCCCACAAGATACAAAGGCAACATCCAACCTAAATGATCAATCAACCTCCCACCCCTCTATTGCCTCAGCCCCTGAAAACAACAATGAGACATTAGGTGGAAGTCTACTTATGCCAAGAAGAAAAATAAGTCAAAATAACTACATATCCCAAGACGCACTGAGTATCTCCAAGTGCAGATGCTTCAGAGCTGAAGTAACTGGCCAAAGCCACCCAGCCAGTCAGATTCAAAGCCAGGTCTGTCTGTTTCCCAAATTGGGGAGCTTCCCACCCCACAACCCTAAGCCTCAAATTATTGCTTTGGCATAATGAGTCTGGAAGAGTTGGGCAGTCTGGCAGATGTCCCCTCTCTTCGAGTTTTTTCTGGGGAAGGAACTGGCATGTGATTCCCTATTGACAGACTAATACTTACACACATTGCTTTGTAAATTTGGCCACAAATCTACAATAAAACATATTTTTAAAAACAACTTGCTGCTCTACCAGGGCCATTAACGCACAGACTTTTCACTGGTTTCAGAATGGTAAAAACGAAATCATCCAAAGAAGAGACTGTGGATGGAGAAGCTCTCACTCTACCCCCACACCCTCGGTGCTGGGGACAGGCTTAGCAGGTGAGGAGGGGGACACAGGACACACTGTCCTTTACCTCATCAGGGTCCCTACCTGAAGGGAAGGTGTTTTGCTTGAGAGTGAATGTACTAAGCCAGGCGAGCTTAGTCCATGTTCTCAGTTGCAAAGGCAGGTATGAGCTTCTCTAAAATGATAGACGGGAGCCTGGTAGTCAAAGAAAATACCACACGTGCCAAGGACAGAGTCCCTGAGGGGATGTTGTTTCATTGAAACAGACATGTATGAGCTAACACAGTGGCAACAGGCTTATTACAGGGAAAAATAACTCGAAGGTTCCCCATATCCCTACACCTTACCTATTCCTTGACAGCATTAACACACATGTTCCACAAGAATCTCCTTGCAGTGGGCCTCTACTGTTTACCGCCCAGCATTTATTCCTCCCTTTCTTGCAATAGAACCCAGACATGCCTTTGAAGAGCCTGGAAACCCAGAAACTAAAAGATGGACATATTTAACTACATTTAACACTTTAGTATGGAAAGCAACCATAAACAAAGTCAGTAGTCCATGGCTAGCTTCGTGGGCATGTGACCAGCACAATCACACGGGGTCCTGTGCTCAGAAGGGGATGGGCCCTGCACTTAGGGCTTAATGCTCTGTGCTCACCATCTGCAGATTCCTAGTAATTTTAGCTTCAAACTAGTGCTTTGTAAATGAACTCTGACGGGCAGTGGAGCAGGCATGTGAGCAGAGGACACACAGGTTCTTGGCCACATGCTTCCCCACCCCACCTAGTGACCCTGCTACCCTCCACCCCTGGCAGGTGCTCTATGTGCCAAGTCATTGGGCAGGGCCTCAGGTGCCTGCGAGGGTCTGCCCTTGTCCTGCAAGTATCTCCATGCCCAAGGGAGTGTGACATTAAATAACAAACACAATTTTTTAAAACACCACACAACGGGTCAAGAGAGAGAGACTATGGGAAAAATGAAAAGTTTTTTATTCTAATTTTTGGACAAAAACCAGTATCTTCATTGTGTACTAAGCCCTGTAAATTACGTAGCCATTCCTGCAATAGGCAAATGACAGCTCTAAGGAAAACATTTCTAACACAAACAACAAAGAGCTCTTAAAAATTACCCAGTGCAAAGGGCCCTCTCCCGTTCTTCGCCATACGCACTTGGCAAGATGGATCCCACCGTGAGTTCCTAGTCCATATCCACTGTTTCAACCCCACGTGACTAGTTCAGGGATGGCCACAGAGCGTATGAGAAGGGAGATGTTTGCTGAGACTCTCGAAAGAGAAGCTGGCCCTGCCTCCCTCTGGGTGGTGGGGCCAGAGGCTATGAGCTCTGGAGCTGCCAAGGAGGGCCCTCAGCAGAGGTGGATGTGCACACCATGGAAGCAAGATGGAGAGGACAGAGGAGTCTGGGCCTTCACAACCACTTATGAGCTGCTGGATCATGTCTCACCTGAAGCTACATTTTTCACAACATTCTGGAAAGGCTCCTCTGGCCTTTAGGCTAGGAGTCACAGTGGTCCCTTGGGGAAGGTAGAAACTCAGTGGATGCATTAAAAGATCTGTTTCCAGGGGCTGGACGGTAGGAGAAATGCCAGTTATGCAAGATGAGAAAGTTCTGGAGATGTCACACACAGCATGGTGACTATGCTTAGTAATAATATATTGTACACTTGATATTTGTTAAAAGAGTAGATCTTAAATGTTCTTACCACCAAGAAAAAAAAAATTAACTCTGTGGGGCGACAACTATGTCAATTATTAACAGCCTGATTGTGGTAATCATTTTACAATGTATATGTATATCAAAACATCACACGTGTATCTTAAGTACATATGAATTTTATCAATTATACCTCAATAAAGCCAGAAAAAAATTTTTAAAAAGATCTACATCCAACACTTTGGGGTCAGCGTGGCAGTGGATATGAACAGGGCTTCTGGAGGGAAGTCAAACCTAGTTTTGCATCCCAGCTCCGTCACCTACTAGTTGGGTGACCTTGAACAGGTGACATGACTTATGCATACTCACTTCCTTGGCTTTGAAAGTGGTTACCACTACCCTGCCGCCTGAGATAGCTAAGAAGCTAGAATAGAGGAAAAAAATCTCAAGGACTTGGCCAATGCTGATATTTGTCAGCGTTCTGTTCTTCTGCCTTCCGAGGTCCCTGCTAGCACCAGCCTTGGGAAAGGGCTGCAGGAAAACAACCTGCTTCTCTTGTACCTTGATCTTCCATTCTCTAAAATGGAAGAACAAATAATCTGCCACTTGTCGTCCCTTAAGGATATGCAAAAAAAAGTACAAATACCACCAGTTTAAATGCAAACCCTGGGTAAAGAAAAAACACAGTGTTCCAATTACCTTTCTCTGGGGGGATAGAATCTTAAGGTATGAGAGTTACCACAACACAAAGAGCAACCAGTGAAACGTGCCAACGTGCCCAGGCCAATCTGAACAACATAGTGACAGATATAGGGCAGTGAGAACAGTTTCATGTCACCTGCTACAAGATTTTTTTTTTAAATCCCTGCCAAGAATTGCTCTGCAGTCAAATTTATTTATGGCTCCCATGTCGTTGCGGGATGCT
This sequence comes from Daubentonia madagascariensis, assembly GCA_023783475.1. NCBI lineage: Eukaryota > Metazoa > Chordata > Mammalia > Primates > Daubentoniidae > Daubentonia > Daubentonia madagascariensis. The sequence goes on along the minus strand of JAKFHU010002332.1, from coordinate 7,540,949 downwards.
GAGCAGAGACTATTTTGAATACCTTGGCATTAACTGTGTTACAGTGAGTTCCAAATCAAAACTTTCTCCCTAAAAGCTGGAAAACCTACAATATTAAGTAATTTCAACCTTCTGTTAGCTATTCTGAGAATAACCAATGCTTCTGGGTCTGTAGCAATGGCCTAATTTAATTTTATTTAAAATGCAAATATTACGTTTTGCCAACTGGTTCTTCTTTGCTGTGATAACTGTTTTTATAAAGACATTGAGTGCCGGGCCATCCACACACACACACACACACAAACCCGAACAGATTACATCTGTGATGTTCCTTGACCCACGGGAAGCAGGAGAGGGTAGAGGTGGAGAGTCCAACTGCCTGGGTTCGAATCCTGGTCCTGCCAGTTACCAGCTATTTAATATATGAGCTTGAGCGTGTAACAAACCTTGCTGGGCGTTGACATCTTCAGGGATAATTATGGTGCCCCTCTTATGGAGTTATTGTAAGAAATTAACTGAAATAATCTGGATAAGGCATTTAACACACTAACACATAAGGAGAATGCAAAGAGCATTAGCTGCTATCATCACATCATCATGAAACATCACTGATTAGAGTTTGTGATTGAGGAAATGAATTTTTATATGCCATGCAACCACAGTTTCACTCCAGGTAAAATTAAAGATTCTTTTCCAGCCTGCCCTGGAAGTCTAAGGCCCTCAAAGATCTGTAACCCAGCTATCTAAGACAACAGCAAAACCATGACTGCCTTCCAGGAGATCTCCAAGAAAGCCACTCTGTCACTGGACGCCACTTTGGGAAGTGCTGCTGAGTGTCCTGCATGCCTCTCCCCTGCTGTACTTTAAGTGGTTCCCACCACCCCCTTATCACATACATCTTGGCAGTTTTCACTTTCTGGCACATATTTGCTGAACGAATGCTGAATGGAAACAGACCCAAACGCTCACGTATGAAATCACATTTTAAAGACTCCAGGGGCTGATAATTCAAAGCAGAAGGACCAACGGGAATGGCTGCAGGGACCGGGCAGGTAAAGGCAGTGAGAGAAACAGGCCGGGTGGGACGAGGTGATGTGGTCCTTTGGAAACGAGGCAGCCGCTGCTCAGCCCCAGGCAAGCACAGACCCACTGCTGTTGCAGCTTTTCATTTTTCCAAAAGAAATTGGAAATCAGGGATTTTATGAGAACTGTCCTGATTGCTCAGCATCATCAATAAATTCAACGCTAAAAACTGTATTAACCAAATGAAAAAGATCTGCGGGCTACATGTGGTCCTGTTCCTAATCTCTGATTTAAGAGTTCCACAGTGAATTTATCTTGGAGGGGAAGAATACTTTGTAATCAGAATAACATCCCCTTTATCCACATGCTTTACAAATCAGGATTAAACGAGATGATCCCTGCAAAGAGTTTCACACAGTGCCTACCCCATAGTAACACTCAAACACAGCCTGGCCGCACTTTCTCCCTAAAGTGAGACCCACCTACTTAGGAAGACGGAGCTTCACAAAAGCAAAGCCCCAAAACTCAAAGTCTCCAAAGCTTCTCTACCAAAATAGCCATTAACAAACAGTTGCTGTGAAAGTTGCCCCGAGCTAAGAGAGTTCATCGGTGTTATGCTTTGTTTTAAAACATCCCATCCAAAAGATCTCCAGACTGCTTAGGGTTTGGTTTTGTTTTTTTTTTTAAAGGAGGTATAAAAGTTTCATTAATCCATAGCTAATCAAAGGCCAGTGGAAGGCATATAATGGTGGCATTTACAGATCATATGGAATGTAAATAAATTAAACTTTTGTTTCCTAAAATCTTACTAGCAGGATGCATTTGACTTGAAACATTTATACTTTTAATTACAGAGGCAGGCAAATTAGAGCTGGTTTCTAGCTGCACTTTCCTTAAAAGCTACAACTTTGGATCAAGGGTCAACACAAATCCTGTCATCAGCTATAGCCTCAAATATGATCAATTACAACACAGGCTGCCTCTGAAATACAGGTTTGTGTTTTAGGTTTTTGAATCAACATTTATCATTTCATTGCACTTACCGTCAGTCAAAAACTTAAAAACCTAAAGTGGATGGCTTCAGAGGGGACACTGTCTTTGAGGTGTGATTCCCTACTTGTTTCCTTCTAGCTGAAAGGGATGAACCATCATGTTTTCTCTTCCCTCCAAGGCCATCCAAGAATTAAACCACCCAGATATTTAGCAAACAGACACATCAGCTATGGAAGGAAAGAACAAACATTCCTACGAGGTTGCGTTCATTGTAGTGAAATGACAAAGATAACATGGGACAGAAATGCTGGGTGCGTCCGACTTGGCAGCTGCACTTGTCATTCTCCACCAGGCCTCTGAGAGCAACTGGAACAGACTTGGCTGAACGTGCCCTTTCCTGCCTGTCATTCTGCACTGTGGGACCCCACGCCCTTCCCACCCAGTTCACAGGACACAGGCTCTGCGAGGGATGTAGATATGGTCCAGGCAAGACCTCATCACCTGCTTGGGAAGAAATCTTTATAAGGCACCATGAAAAGATGAGAGACTCTGGACTGGGCACTGGAGATGAGGGAACCGCGTCCCTCTTGTTCACAGCACAGGCCCGGCACAGGTGCTTGATGAGAAGCTGATGAACGAATGAACAAATGAAAGCTGAACTCGGCATTTCCATACGGATCACTGATCAGGTTATTTAATCTCTCCGAGCTTCAGGTTTCTTCTCTCAGACAGAGAAAACCCCACCGCCATCCTCAGCTGTTGTAAAAACTGACCATAAAACATAGTGCCCAGCACACCGGAGGGGCTAAACGTTCACTTCCCTCTTCCCGTCCTCCTTTCTTCCATTGCCTCCCACCTGCAACATCACCAGCAGAGCTTCCGTAAACACACCCTCACCACATGCGCACAGGCTTGGCCCCGGGTCAGAGTTGGCCCAGGAGAGGTGTGAGGTTCAAGTCGAGGCTTGAAGGACTGGAGGAGTGGTGAAGGGAGGCAAGGAGGCAGGGAGGCAGGGAGGGAAGCAGGGAGGGAAGCAGGGAGGCAGGGAAGGAGGGAAGGAGGGAGGGAGGGAGGCAGGGAGGGAGGCAGGCAGGCAACTGCGGCCAAGAGGAAATGACAGAAGAACAGACAGGATCTCAAGGACTGACAAGGAGACCAGAGACCAGAAGAACAAAGGGTGGCAACAGGGAAGCAACCGAGATCAGGCAGGGAGGATGAGAGAGAGGGGTGCCCAACCCTGAGGGCAGCCAGAGCTGGGAAGCAGGCGAACCTGGTGGGGCCAGGGGCAGGGAGCTAAAGACGGGGTTCTCAAGAGTCAGAAATGCCCAAGGACCCCTGGGGAGCCCACAACCATCCCACCAAGCACTGGGTCTTTCTCAACTTTGCAATCATGGCCTTAAATATGAGGAGGACAGGGGAGGATAAAAGCATCACTTACCAGGCAAAATGCATACGCAGAGAGTAGCACACTTTTTAAACGCTACCAATAAGAAGCTTTAACAAGACTTTCCTAACAGGAACGATAACCAAATGAGCAATCCAGCTGGATGCAAATGTTAATTTGCTCAGAATCCATGGAAAATGATGGAACTCCATGCAAGGGAAAACCAGGTGCAACCATCTGGCAATGAGCTGGGGACACGCACACATGCATGTATAGGCACGCACATACACACACACAAAAACGCACGTGCACACACGCACGGCTCTGAGTCAGACTGAAAGTTCACGTTCCTGATTCTAAGACGGGCATAATGGTAGTAATGTTAGAACAGCACCAGTAACAAACGTAAGTAATGCTTACGCCATCAATTATTTAACTCTTAAAACAACATTCTGCAATGGTCTCCTGTTGTGCCCATTTCACATATGGAGAAACTGAGGCTCAGAGACATTAAGGAGTGTGCCCACGATGACACAGTGTGTCTAATACAACAGCCCATGCTCTCAGCACCTATATGTAAGATATGCTCCTTCAAATGCTTCTTGGAACAAGACAAGGTATAAATAAATAGAAATCAAATCAAGTGTTAGCCTCTGTATCCTTTCACAAAGCTAGGCCAAGGAATTCATGACCAAGGGACTCACCTGGAGCACAGAGAGAAGGTGCTGGTCTTTCCTGTATCCTGTAATCTCATGCCCTCAGTGTAGAAGGTTCTGGGAATGAAACTGGGCAGCCAAGTCCAGCAGCCTGGGAAGTTGGGCTCAAGCAACTGAGGCCAAATGCTGTCTCTGGAGAAGGGGCAGGCAGGCTTAGGTATCTGGGCCCTGCCCCTGCCAAGCTCACACCAGCCCAGGACTCACGGTGGGAGTGTGTGGCATGAAGCCACAGCCCCCTGCCAAACACAGATGCAGGCTCTGAAGCAAGGAGGATCTGGAGTTGGCTTCACAGGCCCCAAAAAGATTAGAAACTGAGTTGTTCCCAGCATGTGGAAGCCTTCAGGAGTATATGAGCAGGAGGGCTGGCATGAGTGGAGTGGACAACCATGTTCTGTATCCAGGCACTGCCCCAGAAATCTTAGAAAGTAAATGCAAGAAAGACAAGCTTTTCCATTTGAACATGAAGCTGCCCCAAAACTCATCCACCAGCCAGACCACACTGGGCTGTTGAGTGAGCGAACAGAATCCATGGCTAAAAATATCTGCTGTGACTTACTGGGAACCAGGATGCTGCCATCAGCTCTGGAACATGCCACACGTGCAGGCACTGAGACACCAAGACTCACATGCTGGTTAAGAACCAGGGCTCTGAATTCTGGCTTCCTGGCTCCACTACCTGCCAGGATGTCACCTTAGGCTACTACTTAAACTCTCTTGGACTCAGTTTCCACATCGTGTAAAATGATAACAACAGTGCCCATCTGTTGTCCAGAGCTGTCAGGAGGATTCAACAGTTCAGGTATATAAAGCCTGGTTCACAGATGCACTATGTGTTAGCTGTTTCAGAGGTGAGACAACTGAGGCTCAGAGAGGTTAAGTCAATCACTCAAGACCACAGAGGAGCCACCATTTCCTGAGCACATCTCTGTGTCAAGCATCAGGCCAACTTGTTTCATGTCACTGCTCTTGAGCCTCCCACAGTAACAACAACAAGAGTAACTAATGCTTAGGCTATAAACTATTTAATTTTCAAAACAACATCCTACAATGAGTCTTCTGTTGTCCCCATTTCACAGATGAAGAATGTGAGGCTCAGAGACATTAGGAAGTATGCCATGGTGCAAGAGCTCAAGCTTCCAGCACCTATATATAAGATATAGTGCTTCAGATGCTTTTTGGAACAAGACAGGGTACAAATAACCACAAACACATCTTAATCCCTTCGGAAAAAGAGCTCATTTGTCGAACAGGAAGAATGATATCTGTGCTGTTCTAGGAACACATCTGAAAAATATCAGGTTAAGTCATTCAACATTGGCTGAAAAGAAAAGGGCCACTTTGCATATGTGCAAATACCTCTATCCCACCCTCTTGAGTGAACTAATCCAGGAGGACTAATTGCCAGTGAACTGTGAACCGGAGAAGGCCAACACACTCAAGATAAACATGCTCAACATTTGGCGTGTGTAGATGCTAAAATATAACACACTCCTGTTCACCGAGTAGGGTAGTGCAGGGTACAAATCACGCTCAAATCGTCTATGCCGCTGCAAGATGCGATCATAGAAGCCATTAGGAGGGCTGGGTCCAAGTAAGGACCCAAATGATCTTCATCAGTCAACACTGTCCAATCTTGGGGTTTGCCAGACCCTATGCAACGGGCTGGAACAAAGAAACCCAAATAAGCCAGTACTCTCTGCCCGTGTAGAGTTTAAGGGGACATCACCTGCTTGTGGCAGCCCAGAATCTCCTCCTGTGTCTACTGGTACAAAGATTTTGTTTGGGGAAACCACGGTTTATCCACCTCCAATGTGCATGGGCACCAGGGACTGGCACATGTGCCGGGGGCCTGGCCAGTCTGTCTGGTCTTCCCTCCAGCTCAGGGACATGCACCCAGCCCGGGTCTTCAGCTGGGGTTGCTAATCCTGGGATGGTGGTTATTTTGCCACTATGGGTGAGGAGCCCACTGAGGATAAAGCCGAGCTGAGAGAATTGGGGAGACAGTGTCCTGAGGTCTCATTTCATCACCCTCATACAGCCACGCCTTAAGCCATCACTCTGAGAATTGTCTGCTACGTGAGCCAATGGACTCCATCTCTGCTTAAATCATTTAAAGAGTTTCTGGCAACAATAACGAAAAAAAGTCTGAGTAATACAGGGAGAGTCACGTGGATGAAAATACAAGAAGAGTTAGCACAGCTGTGACAGAAACATATTCAGATTAAGAGGGTGCCCAAGGGAAAGGATCAACAATTCTTCTCAAGAAAGTCTTGAACATGTAAGATATTGGAGGGTGACTGATCAGTCAGAGAATAGGCCTTCTGGAGACAGAGACCCAGGAACCTCGGCACACAGGACTCGGTCATGTTCCAGAGAGTCTCGCCCCAGTCAAGTGTAAAGTGCTTTGGGGCAGGGCCGTAGTGTGTGCTTCTGTTTTCTAAGAGTTGTTAGCAGTGTGAGAAACATTGTCCCTGGGGGTACGAGACGGCCAAGGGCTTTCTGCTAGGATTGTAGAAGAATTTACTTTCAGCCAAGATACTTAAAACTGTTATTAAATCACTTTTAGAGTTAGGTGCTTTAATAAACAACCTATATCTCAAAGACCAAGGGATACTAACAAGCTAGAACTATCTCTGGCTGAGGGTAATAAGAGTAGTAGTAAAATAGTAAAAGCCATAATTATAATAAAAGAATAGCTAGCTAGTGTTGATTGAGGTATAGTTTGCGAGAGGCATTGTGCCAAACACTTTATATGCAAATTTTCAATAAATCTTCCCAATACTATAAAGATAGAGGTATGTGTATTTCCATTTTACAGGTGAGCAAACTGAGGCTCCGAAAAGTGATGTGCCTAAGGGCACACAGCTAGAAGCAGCTGAGTTGGCTTTGGAAACCCACAACAGTAACTCGTGCCACCAGGTGACACTGAATGCCGTTCAGGTAGGGTTCAGCTCCACAGGGAGTCTACAGAAATCAACAGGAGGGTGCCACTACCAGGCTGACAGCATGTAGAGCCCTGTCCACCTGGCACTCAGTAGAAAGCTGCTCAGACCTAATCCCAAATGGTCACCTCATGGGAGTGGCCTCAACAGGTGGCTCAATTTAGGACCCTTCCTGCATGCATCAACAGCCCCACATCTGGTTTCCACACTCTCTCCCTCCCTCTCTGTTACCCAGTCTGTTTCTATGTGCCAAGAAAGTCTATCTGCTATAGGCTAAATGGTGTCCCCCCATAATTCATATGTTAAAGTCCAAACCCAGTACCTCCACATGTGACTATACTCGAAGATAGAATCTTTAAGGAGGTAATTAAGGTTAAATAAGGCCATTAGGTTGGGCCTTAATCCAACGTGACTGGTGTCCTTATAAGAAGAGACAATTAGGACACAGACACACAGAGGAAAGACCGTGTGGGGAAGACAGCCTTCTATAAACCCAGGAGAGAAGTCTCAGAAGAAACTAACCCTGCTGACACATTGATCTCAAACTTCTAGCCTCCAGAATGTGAAAAATACATTTTTGTTGCTTAAGTCACCCAGTCTGTGGCACTTTGTTATGGAAGCCCGGGAAAACTAATATGCCATCCAATCTCCTCAAATTAGAGCAACTCCCAACCCTGCTGCCAAGGCTGAACACCACTCAGAAGTTTGAAAAGACCCCAATCGTCCACAAAGGAAGTTTTAGGGGGGTTGTTATTTCATCAATGCTGACCAAGAGATCACAAAAGGCCTGAGATCCTGAGCCAAGGGACTGTGTTGTGGACCTACCTTGGGGGGGGGGTGTGCAGATCAGATGGATACAAAGGGACCCAAGGAACTGGTTTATGTGGTTGCTATGGGATCACCAATCTGATTCTCTCACAGAGCAGCCCAGCAGCCCAACCCAAAGCCTTAAGTATTTCTATCTACCTTTAGCAGCTGCCCCTATCCCTAAACCAGTGTTTTCCAAATGGCCTGGACCTTGGACCACAGTAATAAACACACTGTGTTCCAACCAGATGGGGCTGCCTGTTCACCCCTCCCATGAGGCCCCACTGCCCACACGCCCCTGCATCCTGCCTCAGTCTCTATGCCACCTGCGCCACACCACCTTTAGACAGGTGCTAGTATTATGCCCACTTGACCCACGAACACAACAACACAGAGAAACCTATCCAGGGCTGCAGGCTTGGGAGCGACTTAGATTCAGACCCAGGCCACCTGACTCCAGATTTGATACAGGAGTTGGCAAACTGCAGTCCTTGGACCCAATCCAGCCCCGCTGCCTGTTTTTGTACATAAAGTTTTCATAGAACACACCCCACCCATTCGTTTATGTATTGTGTGTGACCCTGTGTGACAGTATCAGCAGAGCTGAGTAGACGCGACAGAGACCACGAGCCCCTGTAGCTGGATGTGTGAAAGTCTGCCGACCCTGCTCCACACCCTCACCCCACACCCCGCCCACCCAGCTCAGCCCTTCCGTCCCCAACCCTGACTGTGCTGACACACAGACAGAAGAAAAACCAGGACAGAAATTATATTTAAATATAATCCCACTGATAAAATAAAGAGCAAATCTAATTCTTTGCATATTCTTTTGTTCTCAGAAATTGCCAAGATGTCAACCTCACAAAAGATAATAAATAAGAAGAACCAGCAAAGTGCTTCCAAATATTTAATTAATGCATTTTATCTGCTTCACCACCTGGGAACAATGGGCCACAGGTTGGAAGATCAAGTCTAAACCTCAATGTTGAGTTCTTGCTTTTATAAAGTGCTTGTCACAACCTTAATATTACTTAACTGTAGTTTTTTTCTGTTATTATTAATTAGGTTTTCCCTAACAGTCAGTATCACAATTAACCTTCAAAGAAGAGCTGCCAGAATGCATTTAACTAATTTTTACAAAGCAAATCTTTTCCAAATCACCTTGTATTGGCTTTCCAATCCTTTCTCTTAGGCAAAGTTTCTTGTCAAATTAAAATCTGTTATGATACCATGCAAATAAATGACTATGACATTCTACGATGCAGCTTGTTCTTAAAAATGTCTTTGAGAGGGGGAAACTGGAATGGCTATAGTCAAAATTAAGACACATTAGATTTTTATTCTCTCTCCCCATTAGGGAGGGGCCTGCAGAACTGCAGAAGTAATACAAACTGCTAGCGAAGGGCAAAATTTGGGGCTGGGTGCGGTGGATCACGCCTGTAATCCTAGCACTCTGGGAGGCCAAGGAGGGAGGATCACTTGAGGTCAGGAGTTCGAGACCAGTCTGAGCAAGAACAAGACCCTGCGCCTCTACCAAAAATAGAAAAAGTGAGCCAGGTGCAGTGACATGCACCTGTAGTCCCAGCTACTCGGGAGGCTGAGGCAGGAGGATCACTGGAGGCCAGGAGTTGGAGGTTGCCACGAGCTAGATTGTGCCACTGCACTCTGGGCAGGGCAACAGAGCAAGACTCTATCTCAAAAACAAACAAAAAAAAGAGGGGGGTGGTTACGTTTTCTGTATCTTTCACAAGGCAGTTGTTTTGCAACATTGCTGTAATATACATACCACTATGGAGAATTACATAAGGGGTCAGAGAGAGAAGAAAAAAAAACCCTTCTGAGTAAAGTCACCCAGAGCCTGTGTCCCAGTTGAAACGGTGTTGTTACTGCTGTTCTAACTTCCCTGGGTTTCCTTCATCACCTGGTGGAGTTACTGGGGTTTTAGAAGTGGATGTCTGGGTAGCTTGGGTGGTTTCAGTAATTTCCCAGATTAGATGGATTGCTAGATCAGGAGGACTGTCTGTCAGCCCTGAGCTGTGCTCATGGCACTAGTTATCGTCAAAGGGACTATGAAATGGGCTCAGGGCAGAGACTGGAGCTTCAGGGTCCACAATTTGGAGGGCAGAGAGGAGGAGGGGATCAGTTAACCAATGGGGTTAGGCCAGAGATTACAAATAGGCTTTGCTCACTCAGTACAACCTACAGAAAGAAAGCAGCCAGATGCCAACATTTAAATGCCAAGAGCATTCCCACAGTGCAAGAATCAGTTCGTATGGTGTAAGGGCCACCCTCTTTGGACCTCCAAAATTCTCCTGTGGCTGCCATCCCTCACTTATGCCACCAGCCTGGACGTTGCTGGTATCCAAGTTGGCGTCCACTGCCTTTGCAGCATCCAGGGGCCGGGGTGATGGGCTGCTCTCAACATAAATGCATGGGACCCCCAAAAGCCCATGGAATGGCCCCCAGGAATGCTGAGAACAGGGGAAAGTCTCATGTAAAAGTTTATACTCACGTGGGAAAAAAAAAAATCAAACACACTGTGATGGTTCCATTTGGGTCTCTGCAGGCTGGTCAGGTCTCAGGCCCCGTGAATAAACTCAGGAAGTTTGCTAGATTCTTCTCTGGAGCCAGTTTGCTTAAAAAACACTTAAAATCAATCTCTATTTTATTATTTTTAAACTAAAAATATCCCTTTAAAAAACTCTGGGATAATTCGGGTAACAATTCAATAATAATAAAAGTTAGCATTTATCAACTGCATATCATACATGAAGCTATTTGAAAACACTACTCCATTTCATCCCAACGCTGCCGTGACATGGGCCCACATTTCAGATGAGAAGCTGAGGCACAGAGAAGTGACAGAGATGGTACTCAAAGCCTCATCCACGACTTCAGAGCCTAAACTCTTCATCGCCCTACCGGTGTTTCCTCCAGCACAGAACTCGGAACCCAGGATCGTTTTCTGTGCACTCTGGACACCACAGTGAGCAACGCTGAATCCTAAAGACAAAGCTTTTTCCTTTTTAATGTGCTCAGTTTTTCTGAAGATGTAAGAAGAAAGTCTCAGTTTGGCGTTTGTCTGCCTTTGCCTTCCACCTTTTGCTCATCTCTCTTACCCTTGGGCAGGCAACAGTGGCTGGCTGGAAACTAACAGCTGTTTTGTATTCATCATAGTAATTCTGAAGTTATTTTCTACTGATGACAAATGATACTGGTTTTCTTTATAAATAAATTTATTTTAGTTAAAAATGGGAGACAATTTAAAGAAAATATTAAATCTGTAGTGGTGTGCAGATACAGCAAAGATCATGACAGTAGAACAGGAATGACTTAACTTAAGGTAACGGAGTTAAAACACTGCAGCATGGGAATGCCTCAAGCTCCATGACAGCATCATAACAGTGGTCTCCAGGGCAGGGTGCTTGAGATGATCTACTGAGTTACCCAAAGGAACATTCAAACTCCAGTTTAGACTAGTTTTTATTCATCATCTTCAAGTTTCTGATTTGTTTTGTATTTTATAAAGCACCTAACTACGTATACTGCAAACAACATATGTATGTGATGAGACTCACAATTCTTACCATCAATGGGGACATGCAATCAAAGAAGTTTGTCAACCCCAGGACTAGACTCCCTGCACTTCCCCATGGGACAGAATCCAGGAGACCTGTGGTGAACGCTTACTTGTTGGTGGCCTCCTCAGCATCCACTCCCTGCCCTCCCTCGTGACAGCCTCTGGTTTCCACTGGGGACCCCATGCAGGTCCGGGCAAGCTGACTCCTCGCCCAGCTCCAGGGTGGGACACAGGATGTAGAGCAGGCCAAGCAGGGAATTATTCTGCCCCACCACCATCACCCCCAGACTGGCCTTGTGGGTTCCACCTCAGGTCCCCTGCTGGGAACGCTGGGCCAAACACTTGTTCTCATCCTGTAGGCGGGGAGAAGCCTGGCACGGCTGGAGCTGTTTTTGCTCCAGTGAAGGGAAATCTGGCTGGAAACAAAGCCCCACTGAGAGACGTGCAGAGCTGAGAGACGTGCAGACACAGCACCAGGCCCCGCCGCCAGCCCGCAGCTCCTCTGTGCCTACACTTCTCACCATCACAAGCGCCGTAACAGGCCCTTTGTGGCTCGAGTCAGCCAGAAGCGGGCCCTAACTAGCACCAAGCCAAAGCTCATCCCGGGCTGGCCACCACCCCCTACCCCCTTGGCACAGCTGTGACGTGCCTGGCTCCCTCCCTCCCCACACTGAGGAAAGCACATTGGTGCCTGCGCTCCTTAGAGCAGGGGGCGGCGTGTGCTTGTCGTCTGACAAGCAGACCCATGACGCTAGACACACCATCAACTCGAGCCCAAGTGTTTCTGCTCCCCGGGCTCCGCCACAGTCACTCGCTCACAGGCGCCCAGGGCTCAGTCCCCCCTAGAAGCTCGCCCCCTAGGGGCACATCCTCCCATCTCCCACCACCCACGCGGCTCCCAAAACAAACACTCCTCCCCGGGCTCTCTCAAAGGCTCTAAACAACGTTCCATGAAGGAAACAAATAGCTGTGACAGGAGAAGCCACATGCCCATGACACAGGTCACCTGCCCTCACCCCGTGGCCTGGGAATGGCTGTGATTCCAGAGGTGGGTGGTGTTGGGTCTGAATTCTGAAAGGCTGAGCTGTTTCTCTCCAGACAGGTCAGCCTGAGCTTGGGCAGTCATTCCTCCACTGCCCGGGGGACAAACCCCGACAGCACGTCCCGGGCCCGTGAGGGTGCTGGACACACAGGACAGATGCGGTCCCCTCCCACACAGGGGACTGCCAGGTTCTGGTGGGGGTGATGAGCACAGTGGTGGGTCAAGCCCAGGATGTAGTCAGAATGGAGGAGTGTGGCAGGCGACGGGAGGGACCCTCTGGAAGTCACAAGGAAGCAGACACCTAAAGGATGAAGTGGAGGGGACCAGAACTGTGGTGAGCTGCCTGGGCCTCCTGAAGGAGGTTGGACAAGGAGGCCAAGGATTCCCTTGAATATGTTTTGCTCAGGTTTTAACTCCTCAGTCCTGATGTGGTCTGTGGACATATATGGAAGAATAAAACTGTGGCTTTTTTCTGTTCTTGCTTATAAACTTTTAAATGCTGCCACAGTCCTTTGTGCACTTGTCTATTGTAGCTAAGGTGACCACAGGTTCCAAATTTGCCAAAACTCTAAACTGCCTTTTCATTTAAAGAATTGGACCACAATTCTTGTTAGATCATGACTCTGATACAGGAGTTTGAAAAGAAGAGTCAATGTAATTTTGTCCCTAATCACACTGCACAGTGACATTGTTTTCATACCAGTCTATTCATCTAGACTGAGTTCCCTGAAATGGGGTCTATTCTGGAATGATCTTCAGTTTCCACAGCACCTGACACAGTGCAGAGCACGCAGCAGGTAGTTCAGAACATTCTCCAAAGGATGAGTGAGGGATCACTCACCATTCATATGTACATTTAGTTGATCTTAAGGATTTGGCAACGAGGTTGCCAAAGGAAAAAAAAAAGAAAACAGAAGCAGTAACAATGTGTCACCATTCCAAGCCCCTGGCCTCCAGCTCCCACAGTTCAAGGCTGATGCTGGTGGGCAAATGCTTCCTGCCCTCATATTCACTCACAACAAACATGTGCCAGGCTCCACGCTGGGCAAACAGCACCATATCAGCAAGACAGACATGGTTCCTGCCCTCAATGACTCCCCCTACAGTTCTCTGCCAAGCTCATTCCAACCACAGGGCCTTCTCACAGGCTGTTCCCCTGGCCTGGTATGCTCCTGCCCAAGTTTCCACTTGAGTGGCTCCTCCTTATCCTGAAGGTCTGAGCTAGAAGCACATCTCCCCATGTGAAGTCAGGATCACGCACTTCTCTCTCCCACCTCCATCTTTTAGCACAGTTGTAATTACTTTATTCATTTCTGTCTTTAAGACCCATCTGTGTCTGCACCGCTAGAAGGTAACTACTGACAGGGAGCGGCTCCTGGAGAGCAGGTGAGGCCAGTGAAGAGATGAAGCCACCTCCAGCCAGGAGCTGTCAGCAAGGCTTCCTGGAATAGGCATCTCAACAATATATTCTGATTTCTTCCCATGTGGGAGTTAAAGAAACCTGCTACCAAGGAACTAATTATGGCTGAGCCCAAGCAGTTCTTACCTTCCAGGAAATTTCCAAGAGAAAGGGTGTGTGTTCCTCCTCCTTCCTGCTTTAAAGACTCCACAGATAACAAAGCCAGCGGTGACACTGCCCTCCAGGGCTGGTGTGGGGATCTGAGCTGATGTATGCAGAGCACAGAGCTGCTGCTGGGGTCTCAGTTTCCTGGTCTGTAAAATGGGCCCCCATAACCACTACCTCACTCTGTTCCTGGGATGATTTAACGCGACATCACAGATAAACAATCTGGCTCACACTTTCCGAGCCAACAGGAACTCAACAAACGGCAGCTGGAAACATTCTTATACTTTTATACGAGGCTCCCTGTTAAGTGGTGGGATGAGAGCCCTAAATGTTTAATCAGCCCTGCCCACTGTCCTGGGAGAAGCTGCAAAGCCTTAGAAATCCGATTCTAACTCTGGGTCCCCCACTCTTCACCACCAGCAGCTAATGTGAGTGCAGCTGCAGGGTTCTGCCTTCTTAACTCATCCCTCCCTCTACACAGGTTTGCATCCGAGTCACGTTTCCATCTCCCATCTGAGGCAGAGAGCCAACACTCTCTACCTGCCGGTTTGCATCCGCCTGCACGTGATGCACCAGTGAGGGGCAGACCACGGTGCCCAGAGAAAACCGAGAGCGATGATGCCAAAGGGCCTCGGGGAAGAAAAACCAGACTACCCGAGACTGCTGCTCATGGTTCAACAAGGGCCTGCTGGCCACAAAATCTGGCAAGAACATGCAGGTTCCCGAGTGCATGCAAGCTCTGAGCAAGCTGTGACTGACTGTCAATACCGGCTCTGCCACTCTCTCTGGGAAAGAGGCTCACCCTCTTGAAGACGCAGGGGCTCATCTCTAAAATGGGCCAGCGACGTGATGCCTCAGTCACAGAACTGCTGAGCGCCAAGAGCATAAATAGCCGGCACGGGGCCTGACACAGGGGGTCCTCCAAGGCGGCACCGTGATGTCTACTGCTGCAGCCAAGGCCATAACCACCCCCCCCACCCCAACTAAGTGCAGTTCCCCCAGGGCAGCTGGAAATGCCAGGTGCTGATTCAGGTTAGTCTCAGTCAGCCCCTGAGCTGAATGCTTGATGTGCATGATCTCATTTCAGCTCCCCAGCATGGGTGCGAGGGCTCATTACCACCACCACTTTGCAGATGAAGAGACTGTGGCTTAGCGAGGTTAAGGGACATATTCCAAAGTCACCGAGTTAGTAATGTTCATTCAATTCATTTTACATCCATTCCACGTTTATTGTCTACTATATGTAGGCCACTGGGCATACAATGGTGCATAAACTCACTTAGTCCCTGCCTTCGTAGATGACGTCAGGTGTGAGCATGTTAGGTAGCAGGACATGGAAATTTAAACCATAAGACTTGTTCTTTGTGGCTTTAAAAGCAGCAGTCTCTGCCTGCGTTTGAGCAATGACGTCAGAGTTGAGTACCTGCAACACAGACCTTCAGATCTGCTAAGCGTGAAGAGTTTACTCTCTGGAAGTAGGCTTATAGAAGAAGGTTGCTAACCCCTGGTCTAGAGCGAGGCTCCTGCTATGTTTAACAGATCACAACCTCCTTCATCTTCCCCATGACTCTCGATTAGGAGACCCCACTGATGCCCCGGGCAATACACCCAGACACTTTCATTTTGCTTCACAATCACCAGTTGTTTTGTCACTCCCGAGTCAGCCAGCCAGGGCCACCCCCCCCCCCCCGCCTGCTGCAAGATTTTGGAGTATGAAATCAGAGATTAAAAAGTAAAAGCCCATGAAGTCATAATTAAGATACACCCAGGAAATCAGGGAACAGAATTGCCTGTCAAATGCCAGCCCCAGAGCAATTTAGCAGGACACGTGGTTTGCTAACACCATGTCCATTAATAATTCAGAAACCACCCAAGGATTATTCAGAAGATGGGAATTTGGTGTCACAGGCCTCCTGGTAGGAGACAGAGTGACGCCATGTGTGTCATGGTTGATTCCCCAAGATCTATCAAGGGCAAAGACACGACTGACTTTATTCCTCTTGTTGCTTGTTTCTTTCTGCTCAAGCACATTTCAATTAGAATCAAAGAACCTTAGTTTCAAAAGCTCACAGAGAACATGCTGAAGAATCAATTTTAATTTTTTTAAACAAAGACTTACTGCTTCCTGCATACCAGACTCCATTCTAACCTCTTCATGTACATTAACATTGAATCCTCACAACAAACCAATGAGGGAGGCGCACAATCACGGCCCTCATTTTACAGACGAGGAAGCCGAGAGGCAGAAAGGCGAAGTAACCGCCAAGGTCACACAGCCAGGAAGTCTCAGAGCTGTCTGGGTCAAGTCTACTCCCCAACCACCACTCTGTATTTCTTCTCCTTCAGGTGTAAACTATGTGGGTAGGTCACCTCGTGATCCATTCATCCACCAGATAGCTCTAGAATTAATATAGCGTTGAGATTTAAAAGAATGATTAGCTTGGAAACTAAAGAGTCCTTAGTCCTCCACATAACAGCCAGATGGTTGCCTTTGAGCCACAGTCTCATCAGCTATCAAACAAGGATCATAAATACCCTCTACGTGATAGGAAACCATTGTCGTGGGATTCAGTTGAAGTGGCTCTAATTTACTGAGCATCTGTTACACACCGAATCATTGTCTCAACCAATACCAATGGGGCAGTCAATACTCTATACCAGGCACCGGGTAAGGCAGGGAGAATACAACAGTGAGCAAACCTAAGACCCTCCCTGCCCTCACAAGGCTTTTAGTCAAGTGGTAAAACGCACGTGAAACAAATGCTCACACTAATAACCACAAAATTAAGACCCAAGATAATGCTGCAAGAAATTCAACAGAACGCCACAAGAGGTATAACAGAAACTGCCCTAGTTTCTGTCATGACTGGCAGGTCATGGAAGGGCCCTTCTCACCTGATAGGAATTTACCACGTCATGGTGGCAGGGGCTTTCCCAGAAGAAAAAGGACATGTACAAAGGCCCTGGGGTGAGCCTGTGGTTGGTCACCACCCTTATAGCAACTCAGAAGGTAGATAGAATTGCGCTTTCTTCATAGAGGCATCAACCAAGCTTCTGAGAGGTTAAGAAACCTTCCAAGGGTCCCAAAGCTCCTATGTGAAAATGCCAGGACCTGAAAAGCCAGATCATCCTGACTCAGAAGGCCAACCCATCTCCAGTAAGCCACACGTCCTTCTGTGAAAGGGCTTTTAATTTAAAAAAGGCTGAGGTGGGAGGATCACTTGAGCCCAGGAGTTTGAGGCAGCAGTGAGCTATGATCATGCCACTGCACTCCAGCCTGGATGACAGAGCAAGAGCCTGTCTTTGGGGGGAAAAAGACTACATTTCCCAGCTCCCCTTGCAGCTCAGAGCAGCCACATGACTAGCTAAGCTCTGTCCAGGATAATGTGAAAATTAGCAATGTGGGCAACTTCTGGGTCACATATCCTTCCCATGGGCCAACAGAGCAACAAAATAGAAGGAACCTGGGTCCCAGGTCCCCTAGATGACCTCATGGAGAAGAGTTGCCTACCTGCCCGACACCTACCACCTCAGACTTTTATGCAAACAGAGAAATAATTCTCCTGTTTTGTTTAACCCAATAATAAGCTGCCCATGTTGAGTTGAACCAACACCCTCAATAAAACAAGCTCCAACTATGTGGCTGCCCTCCTGCTCTAGGTGCCAGAGACACAGCAGTGACAGCCAAGGTTCCTGCCTCCTGGAACTCACACTCTAACTGGAGACAGACAATATATGAGGAAACAAGTAATTCAGACTGTGTTGTTCTGAAGGAAATAAGCAAGGTGGAGGGTTAAAGGTGAATCTATAGGAGCAAGCACAGTCAGCAACGCCCTCTCCAGGAAGTGAGAGCTCAGACCTAAGGGCTGAGGAGCCACTGGCCTTGGGAAGAGCATTCCAGGCAGAGGAAACTGCAAGCACAAGCACCCTGAGGTCTTCTGGAAGACACAAAAGGAGGGCAGTATGGTGCAGTCTAGTGCACAGAGGGGAGAAGGAGACAAAGGAAAATCCAGAAAGGCCCCAAACACTACCTGGGAGATCCAGGCTGCCTTGACCAAACACCTGGGCAGGGTCCCAAATGATGTCCAGGGGTGGGAGCGTGTTTTGAGCAGGGGGCTCTCCTTGTATCCAGTCCTCTTTGTAATGGAACCTGGTGGGAGAGACCTTGACACCTTCCAAGAGGAGAATGCATTGAAAGGTTAGAAAGAAAAGTTTCCTCGTCCAGGGGGATTTCAGAAAACCAGAAAATTGACTCCTCCAAGTCCCCAGTAGGATTTCAAAAGAAGAATTTGATTACTTAGCAATGCAGCCCTGCCCTAAAGAGCTGATCATAAAGGACCAGCCATCAATTACGACTTTCTTTTTAAAAGAAGCCTTATTCACTTTCTCTTTAACACAATTTATAAGTAGGTTATGGTCCTCCTAGGAAGCTTCATCTCATTACATACCTCCCTGCCTCCTTCCACAGTGGTTATTTAGGAAAGAACAAACTTCCTTTATGGGGGATGCGCTGCTTGTTCACAATTATTTTTCCCTGAACTGATGGATTTTGAGTAAATCTCTCCTGCAATGGGGCACTGCTCCTCAACATGCCAGGATGCCCTGGGCTGTTCCAGCCTCACCTTTAAAAAACAAACAAAGAAAAAACACAGCTTTACTGAAGTATAACTGACATACAAACTGTACATGTTTGAAGTGCACAATATGATGTGTTTTGGCCTATGTTTACACTTGTGAAATCACCACCACAATCGAGATAGTGAACATATCTATCCCCCGTCTCCTTGGATCCCTCGGCAGCTCCTCCCTCCCACGCCCCATCCTCAGGCAACTAGTGATCTGCTTTCTGTCTCTATAGATTAGTTTGCATTTTCTAGAGGTTTCTATAAATGGAAATATACAGCATATATTCTTTTTTGGTCTGACTTCTTTCACTCAGCATCATTATTTTGAGATTCATCCATGCTGTTATGTGTACTGATGTTTCCTTGACATACCACAGTTTTTTAATCCATTCACTACCAATGGCCATTTGTGCTTTTCCAGTTTGGGGCTGATACAAAGAGAGTTGATGTGAACATTTGTGCACAAGTCTTCGTGTGAACATGTATTTCCTTTTCTTGTGGATAAAAACCTAGGAGTAGAATGACAGTGGAATATTTGAAAGTGGAGTATTCTCCCTTGGGTGCATCCCTTTTTTTCAGGCTCAAATATTGGGCTTAGTGTTTAGATGAGTCTCCCCTAACGCAGCACATGCATGAGCTCTGGGATGACAGAACTCTAGGTGGTTGCAGAGGTAAACACTGCATGTCAATTACACCGTGTGTGTGTGTGTGTGTGTGTGTGTGTGTGTGTGTGTTTATCCTAGTGGTCCTGCTTCTCTGACTGGGCCCTGACTGCCACATAGTTAGCTCAAGAAGTAAAAAGACAAAATACAAACTAGCACTGAGCTGTGACTTCAGCTGCACAGGTGAGGGGAGGTACACAGACTTCAAGCCAAGGAGATGGTCAAGGCACCAAGTGACACCTGTGCTGGAGCCTTCAACTCCACTGCCCTGAGGGAAACTCTTCCAATTGCTCCAAACCGCTAAACAACTACAGCCAGATCTTAACTGATGCAAGGGACTTAAAGATGTTGAGCATTCACTTGAATTAAAAGGTGAGTTAGCCCCAGCCCCATCTCTGCCCCCACAGTAAGCACTGTAAAATGAGGACAATGGAACCCACCCCCATCTGGGAATCACTGTGAGCATCCATTCCTTCACCACATGCCTAGGAAAGATCTACGATGTGCCAGGTACCACAACTGGCTCTGGGATACCATGGCAAACGAGCCAGTGTCTGCCCTCGTGGAGCAGACAAGCTAGTGGAGAAGCCAGCCGGGACACAAATAAATGTCTGTGCCAGGTGCTACCAAGAAAAATCAGGCAAAGAACAGCCAAGAGCATGATCTGATGGGAGAGGGTAGGTTACTTTGGAGGGGCAGACCTCTGAGCAGAGACCACATACCTTCTTCGGTGCAGGGAGCCCTCGTGGTCTGCAGGCTGTTATATTATCCATGAGAATGGGGTGGGGGGGCTAGATGCAGAGTATCTGAGCACCGCCCCCATTCAAGTACCCTGAGGGACACGGCTCAATGGTCTAACACAGAGCTTTGTCCACACCAAAGGTCTTTTGTGCCAAACACAACTCAAACAGGCTCTGATTCTTGGTAGAAGCCCATCTTTTCCCTCCCCTCTCTCGGTGTACACAGTAGGGCTGCAGAACACCAGAATAACTCCCCAACACCCTCGGTAGGTAATCTTAATTTACAGCAGTTTCTGTTGATGTCAGTGGCCCAAAGAGCGACAACCTTGCTGTCACCTCTCTCTCAAAGTGAGGATTCCTTTTAAACAGTCTCTGCCCTAACCACCCATGTCTGTCCTATTATCCCCAGCCAGTCGTGACCTGCATTTCCCCAACTCATTCTCTCCTTTCCACATGCAACAGGCTTAATAGTCTTCTGATGCCTCTGACATAATGGACAGCTTACATAATCACACTTGTAATCGCCGTGCCTTGCTGGCATTCTTGTTGCTTTTGCTCATTAGATAAATAAATCCTTACACGTTGTCAGGACTCTCCAGCTGAGAAACTGATAGAATCGTCTTTAATTTGTACCCATCTAGAAATACCATTTGTGCGTAAACAGAAACAGAGAATATTACACAGGCATTACGACAATCTGCCTTATACCTAAGAAGTCAAGGATTTTTTCTGTTTTGTTTACTGTTTATCTCTGGCACCCAAAGCAGTGACTATCACATGGCAGGCACTCAATAAGTATTTGTAGAATAAGTCAACAAATATAAAGTAGACATGGCGATGGCATCCACCTAGCAGGAGTGTTTTGAGGATTAACAACAGTATCTGCAGAGGGCCCAGTGTAGTGTCCAGCACATGGCAGCTGTTGAAAGGCCCACCCCTGCAGAAGGTGTAACATGCGACCTGAAGCCTGGGTCAAATCCAGAAATACCCTGTGCCCCACAGGGGAAATGTTCACAATATTGAACAATCAGAATGGTACACAGCAGAGGCTGCAGGTCCAGAAGGCACCTTGAGCAGCTGATGCGGTGGAACACCAGCTAGTGGGGACAGATGAGCTGGAGGCGTTTGCCTGCCTTTGTCTGTCAGGTATACGCACCACAGACAAGGTACCATCTCTGCTGTTTAAAAAAAAAAAAAAATACGTAGAGCAGGGGTGGTGAATGGGCCTAGAGTCCAAAGGGTCAAGATCACTGGGGAAGTGAAGGTCAACACGAGGTATGGCAGGGTGGCAGCACCTTGCTGATCGGTGGGCATGTATCTCGCCATTTTAACAACCCACACAGAAACGTCAGCACGTACCAGCTAAACTGGAACACTGGCAGAAGGCAGCTGGGCACTGACCACCCTGCAACAGGCCTCAAAACAGATTCCCAGAGCCATTCCAGGCTCCAACAGGTGCAAGACCACTCAGGACGCTGCATGGCCTCCACGTATCCTACCACTGACAACTTCTCACCTCCTCTTTGGTCAAGCTGCTCACCCGGCAAACATTTACACTTACTAAGCTTCCTGACTCTGTGTCAGACACAGGATGAAATGGTGAGAAAACTGGACCCAGACCAGCCTCCTGAGGCAGGGCCTTCATGCATCTGTTCCCCACACAGCATCACAAAGGTGTGAGAATTCCACACGCCTGGCACTGCTCCTCGCAATGTTTGTGACATCACCTCATTTAATGATAGGAACTGCATCTTCATTTTATACTAGAGAACACAGTTCTCTCTGTGCCCCTTAACAATATAACTCACCACCTATCCTATACCCACTATCTGTTGGGCACCTGACATATATAACCATTCATTCTCGTGACAATATGCAGTTGCCATCACCATACCACTCAGGGTGGAGAAAATGTAGACCTGGCATAGTTAAAAGTACCCAGAATTTGAACCCAAATCTTTCTTTATCAAAGTCACTACAGTTTACAGAGCTCTCCTCTGAAATCCACTCGTAGAATAGCCTCTTCATAAACTAAGGAGAAGGAAACTGAGGTTCAGAGGAGGGGAGGTACCTAATGCAGGTAACTCCTCCCACCCCACCCCCAAAAGGCCAGTACTGAGAACCCAGCTGGGTCCCTCCACAGAATGTGCTGTGCTCTGGGATGCCACTCTACTACTTCCCGCCTGCTCCTCCCCTCACGAGGAACCATGTTCCTGCAATCCCCGAAGATCTCTCTTAAGACCAAGCTTCGCTGTAGTCCCAGCTATTCAGGAGGCTGAGGCAGGAGGATCACTGCCTCAGGTAGCCCAGGAATTTGAGGCTGCAAAGAGCTATGATTGTACCACTGCACTCCAGCCTGGGCGACAGACTGAGATCCTGTCTCTAAAAAAATAAAGACAAGACAAAACTTTGAAGAGCAGCTACCTACCTACCTACCCCTCCTTTCAAGACAAAGATTCTGCCCCAACAAAGGCTGGCACACCTGGTGAGGTCAACAGGACAGCTCGGCTCTCAAGGCTGTCCTTTGCTGTCAGATCCCTAATAATTTTTTGGAAGAATTTCCAAAGTGCTGGGGGAACAGTATCGAACACTGTCCTCAAAGGCCGTGCCACTGAAGTGGGAGCTTGCCAGCCGCAGTCAGCCCACTTGGAGCAATCATCATTCAACTCAAAAAGTACCTCCAATTTCCACTGGAGGGATTGTAGTTACAAAGGCAGCAAAACACACACTCCAGACATTTACATGCTCAGCCTTGGCCAGAACAGGACGAAGATTTCAAAGGGTCTGTAATATTCTAATTCTCCAGCCAAAGATTCTATTTCAACAAATTGCAAAATGAATTAAATGTCTATTTTAAATTTAAACAGGTTATAGCTTGCTGGTACTCCGCCTTGACATAAAAAAAGGACAAATGATTTGATCAAATTTTAAGTGGAAACACAGTCTTTTCCTATTCAAAGCCCAGAGAACCATAATTGACAATCACAACTAGGAATGGCACTGTTCAGAAGTTTTCAGAGTCTGGTTGGGCTCTGGTGCCAAGAGTAAGTCAGGCAACCGAGGCATTTAAATTGAATGCAAAATTTAAGGGAAGGACAAAAAACTCAGCAATTGTGGTAATATTTTCATGCAATATTTTGAAAAATTAATGCTACTGATAACCTATAATGAACAAAACAGCAAAATTTTTAATCAGGACAGGTTCAGTATTACTGATTTTTCCTTTGGCCTCAGGTTCTGCTAGGCTCAACTCCAACATCCTGATCCTTCTAAAGATGGTGATGTGTGCCCAGAAAGCGAAGAGACCTGCCAACACCACAGTCGCTGGAAACTAAAACGTCCAGGGCCTGAGGCCCTTAGCGCTGTGCTCTTGGGTCTCTGTCTCCTTCGGCAGGAATTACGGCACCAGCCTCACCCTGCTCTAGTCCCAATGGCCACGCTGCAGCCGGCAGATCTTCACGACACTCAAGTCTAACCTCAGCACGCCTCTGCCTAGACCTGCCAGGTGGTTCTCCCACATCCACAGAGAGGAGCAAATGGGCAGCCAGCAAAGTGCATTCGGCAAGCAAATGTATTTTGTTTGACTCCCAGGTGTTTTAAAATTAAAATCAGTTGCCAACATTTTAAAGTTTAATTTTCAAATAGAAACCCAGGGGTGTGACTTCTCTTAGCAAAGATGCCGTCTGATACTGAGCCCACTTTCCTACTCAGCAGACACGCCGGAGCAGAGGGCGAAGGATGCCCGTGCTCTCCACTCGGTCTCAGCCTACCCCGTGCCAGGCACCACTCAAGGTGCTGGGGGAACAGTGAACAAAAGCAGCAAAATGCCTGCTCTCACGGAGTTTATATTCAGGTGGAGACAGACATGTGATATAGAGAGTAAATCAGAAGACAACCAATACGGAGAAAAGCAGAGAAAGGAGACAGGGATACTGTCCAGCGTGGGGGGGAGAGGAGTTTTAAAACTAGTGGTCAGGGCAGAGGCTCTGTAAGGAGGAGACGTCAGAGCAAAGACCCGACAGAGAATGAGGGAACGAGCCCACATCCAGGCCTGGGGCACCCCCTTTTCACTGCCATCTCTTGAGGAATGTGCTTAGCTCCTCCAGTGCTTCAGCTTCCTCATCTATAAAATGGGAATTATACTAAATACCTACCCTGATAGGGCGGCCATGAGGATTAAACGAGATAGTATATGCAAAGTGCTTAGCAGAGTGCCTGGCACAGAAATATTCAATAACTGCTGAAACTAACATCGCCACCCCCCTCCTCCATCATCAGGAACACTTGCCCCCCACCATGACGATAAACATGAAAAAAGAGATAAGCCCCTCAAATTCTTCCAGCACTCCGCACACGATAGACACCAACTGGTAAACTGGAGTTCAGTTTGGAGAACTGAACTCTGTCTGCTGTGCTCCACCTGCCTCTCCTTTTCTGACACCCATCAGCTATGAAATCACATGAACTACTCATACGTGGCGGCTCAAAAGACCTATATATACACTGCGGCATAGACTCTAAATTCTAATTCCTACAGATTTCAAATAATCAGAAAACTGAAATCACCAGCTTTTTTATAGTGTCACACTCTGATAATTGATGTTTGTAATTATGGCCTTGAGGCACGGCAAGTTCCTTAACTGCCTTCGAAATTATCGAAGATCAAATTATGTTCAGTTGCATTTTAGCGTTAAGTGTATTTTAATTATATTCTCATTCTTGGAAAATTAGTAACACACAGGGCTGAAATAGATGATCAAGGCAGTTCTGTGAATAAAACATTCTGGATAAAGTCCAGACTTCCAGAATGTTCTCACAAAGCCATATTCTGCTATGATTCTAGGTAAATGAGAGTTTATAATTCATAACCTCTCTTTTTTACAAAAGAATATGGCCACTTATAAACAAGTGAATTATAGGATAATATTCTTAAATTAAGTGAGGAAATAAAGGGGGAGGAGAGGCAAAAAAATAGATGAAGTCAGCAGTAAGGCTGGAACCAGAAAACACACGCCACAAGGGCTCTACTTTTGCTGAAGATGAGTCCACATTTCTGCCGAGCTTCCTAGAAGCCAAGGCAAAGAAGAAAACATGACCAGTGATGGCACTTCACAGCATCCAAACAACTTGACTACTTAGTGAAGAGAATAATTCCCAGTATTTACACCTGGGAGAAATTTCTCTCACACAGAAATTACTCACACTACATACAATATGAGTAATCAACAACAGCCTTACCAATATGCTTACAGAAAATACCATGATGATTTTCAGTGGCTGTATCTCCTAACACCCAAGGCTGGAAGTCAAAACCTCAAATGCCACTGAAAGTAGGTGATATAGGCTGGGCTTGGGGAACAGCAGGTAGTCAAGGACCGTAATAAACAGGAAGGTACATGTCCTACCTCAAGAACACAGTTGTGACTCAGCTCTAGCCAACTGCTGCTGTATGTGAATACAGGCCCAACGCATCCAGATAATCTAACTTTTTAAATTATAAAATATTTCAAGCATACAAAAGAATAAATAACACATATATATGTATAGGAAATAATAAACAGTAATAAAACAAACACTTGTATGCCCACCACTGCCTATGTTAAGATATAGAACCTTCTGGTAATTTTGAGAACCTCTCCCCAATATTAGCCTTCTCCCATGGGATCACTACCCTGATTTTTATGTTTATCATGCCCTTGATTTTCTGTATAGTTTACCGCAAGTGTGAATTCCTAACCTATCTCTTGTTCCATTCTGTGTGTTTCTGATCTTCATATAAATGTGTTTGGCTGCAACTTGCTTTCTTTGTACCTCATAATATTCATGAGGCTCATCCATTTTCATTGCCGTATTGATTTCTGTGCTATGACACTTTTTTTAATCTATCCTTTTACTGATGGATATTTGAGTTGTGTCAGATGTTTTGCCATCATGGGCAGCACTATGTGAACACTGCTGTATGTATCTCTCCTGGTGCATGTGGGCAAGTGTTTCTCTAGGATGGGGCTAAAACCCAGATTTTAATATACTGGCCAAACTAATTTCAATTAAAAAAAAAAAACTATGTGCATCAACTCTCTTTGTGCAAGCAAAGCACACACGTGGGCTAGATACCTCTATTAGCTGCTGATTTGCAGCCTGCAACACAGACTGACGGCTTCATGGTGAACTGCAAAAGAATCATTCTCTAAGCAGTAAAATGATGCAGGCCGCAATTGCTTCTGCCCATTATCTAACTTAATTCAAGGACAAAAGGGCCTCACATGGACAGACCACATGACTTTCTGGCAGGTGGGTTTGTAAATATCATTTCTTGAAAATTGGCTTTCTTGAAAATACTAACACAAGCCCAGAGGCTCCTAAAGAGCCAAAAATAGACCCTCCTAAACTAGAAATGCTTTTAGAAAACGTATACTGGTGAAATTTCTTTCAAAATACATTCACCTTAAAATGTGGCCACAAGACACTCCATGATGCTTTACAAAAGGTATTATCTAGCAGAAAGTTTCCAAAATCACAGAACAGTAGAAACTATGGTCTGAATGTTTATATCCCCCCAAAAACCATATTGAAATTCTAACCCCCCAGGCAATGACATTAGGAGAGTGGGACCCTTGGAAGGTGACTAAGGTCATGAGGGCAGAGCCTTCACAAACGTGATCTGTGCCCTTATGAAAGAGCCCAAGAGAAAACTCTTGTCCCTTCCACCATGTGATGACACAACAAGAAGTCACCCTCTCTGAAACAGAAAGTGGGCCCATACCAGATTTCAAATCTGCTTTGATCTTGGGCTTCCCAGCCTTCAAAATTGTGAGAAATAAATTTCTGTTTTTCATAAGCTACCCAGTTTATTGTACTTTGTTAAAATACCCCAACCAGACCAAGACAATGGATGACACAATAAAAACAAACAGGAAATTACAGTGTCAGTCAAAAAACATATGGAAGTATGCCTTTTAATTGTAGAAGTTGATTTTTATTTTTTGGAAATCAGTTTCATAAAGTTTTATTGAATGTAGCCACACCCATTTGTTTACACTCAGCTGCTTCCAAACTGCTTTGGCAGAGTTGAGTAGTTATAACATATGCCCACCCACAAAGTCTAAAATGTCCACTCTCTGGCCCTTTAACAGAAAAAGTTTTCTGATCCCTGTCTTAGATCATTATAACACACATCTTCTAGATTTCAACTAAGAGAGGATTGTGCACACCAGATAATTTCCTACATCATGAGTTGAAATAGAACCAGATTCTAAGCAAATTGTCTTTCTTTTGTATATGATCAAAATTTGCCCTCAATGTCCTGTAAACATGGTGCAAAGGATAAACAGCAGCAACAATGCTAGATACAGAGGAAAATAATAGTGTAGCTGTTCAGTGTACACATGAGGGTATACATAAAACAGCTTCAACTCTAAGACTGAAATCTTTCTCTACCCATAGGATGAGATCACATTACTACAGTCCTCCCAGAGCAAATATTAGAATATTCATGCCACAGTCACTTGGTGCCTATCATATGCAGAGTGCATTCTCTGAGCTCAGGATTCAGCAGGCAAATGAGATAATCATGATCCCTGCCTTCATGGAATTTACTTTCTAGAGGGGAGACAAGCCATAAAGAAGCAAACAAGGACATAAAGTAGATGATTGGAGGTTCTGATATTTCAATCAAGAAAATAAAGCAGGACAATGTGATGAATAAACCAGACGGAAGGCACTTTCTGATCAGACTGAACTATCTGGGGACATCTCGCTGAGGGGGTGACACTCAATTGAGACCTGGAGGGCAGCCATGCACAGATCTGGGGAGAGAGAGAAGATGGAACACGCACAGGCCCTGAGGATGGAATGAATGTGGCATTTTCTAGGCACAGGCCAGGAGTAGAACGAGGAAGAGCAGGGCAGCAGGCAAGCTGGGAGAGGCATATACACACCACAGCACAGACGGATTCAGAATTGCCTCAGCGAGACCAGGCAAGAGGCTACTCGTCATACCCCAAGCAAAAGAAGATGGTAGGTTAGACTCATGCTAGCAATGCCGACAGTAAAAAAATGGTTGGTTTTGTAAGATATTTTAGAAGGGACTCAGTATAACTCATCGAGTGACATGATATAGAGGGAAAGAGAAATCAAGGATGACTCATGTTTTTAACTTGAGTAACTAGCTGAATGGAAGGTGATGCCACTTACAGAGATGGAGAAAAGTGTAAGAGGTACAAGTTTGGAGGAAAAACCAGGAGTTCTGTGGTGGCCTTCTTCAGTCCGAGATGCCTTTAAACCAGCAGTCCTTAACAGAGGGCATTTTTGCCACCAAGGGGATAGTAAGGAATGCCTGGAGACAATTTTGGTTGTCACAACTGGGACAGGGACACGCTACTGGCACGTGGCAGGCCAGTGAGTAGATGTCACTGAACATTCTACACTGCACAGGACAGCCACCCACAAAATGGACTGGCCCAAAATATCAGTAAGGCCAAGTGTGAGAAACCCTGCTTTAGACGATGGCATGGAGATGTCACAAAGGCAGGTGGATAAACGTGTGTGTGGAACTCACAGAGACCAGTGCTAAAACTACACACTTGGTTTTTCTCGACAGCTTATTTTTCTTGTGTTGCTACTCTCCCCCAACGGTCTATTTTTAGCTACTCTGCTAGGGGAAAGCAGTTAGATAGGAATTAAAAAAGGGTTGAGGTTAATGGATCTAAGTAAAAGCTATCAAAACTATTAACTCATTCATAAACACCCAATAAGGCTAAACAAAATGCTGAGTATTGGGAAGACTCAGGGGAAAAAAAAGAATAAAAATCCGGATCCTACTCTAAGAGTGACCTAAGCTGGAGAAACCACCAAGTTGATCAATGGTGACACTCTCACAGGGGTATCCTCCAGCCATTATGGGGACATTAAGGAAAATATGATTAACTCTGCCTCGGTTGGACAAAGGGGCAAAACAAGGGAGTCAAGAAAAGGTTGTTCCCACAGTCAGAGAAATACAAATTAAAACTGCGTGGAGATTGTGTGACTCAGCTATCAGATTAGCAAAAACCCCTAAGAAATTTTATTTATGCCATTAAGAGATTTTCAACGTAAGAAAAAAAGATACAAATATTAAATCAAAGTAATTAAGTAAAAAACCCATATTCTAAATCTGAATTGGAAATATCTATATGAACTCGCGATATACATTCGGCTGAAGAGAAGGGAGGGGTAAGGAAGGAAGGGAGGGAGAGAGAGATTTCCTAGCTCTGACCACAGCAGAGGCCTAGAAACAATAACCGATTCAGTAGTGGTGAGCACCTCCACCACCCAGATGACGGTGTACAAATACCTGTTCCCAGCAAAGGAACCAGGCACCTCAGAAAAAGAGCTGATTCCAGGTCCAGAGCATGAAGTACAAGAAGGGCCTAGAACATCTCACCTTCCTTGCTTTGATGTCCAGCATGACAACAAAGAGCACTCTTGACCATTCAGGAGCCAACCTAAATACTGTCCCATGGGCCAAAGATGGGACAATTTGAATATCACAAAGAAAAATAACTGATGGACTGAAAAGCATCAAATAAGTTTTAATACATAAATTCATAATGCTATTCGTTAAAAGATTCATTGGTCATCTTTGGAGGATGGAAAAGAACCAACTCATTATTCTGAAAATTGATGAACGGAAAGAAAAAAATCAATGCCTTGGTTCCCTTGCCTTCCTCATAACATTATGGGGAGAATTAATGTAGGCAACAAACTGGAAATAGCACCAACATGTTGTAATTGTGCCGCACGTGAAAGAAACTGATCGTTGTCATCATAACCCCTTCCTATCTGTTGCTGGCAGAAAAACACAGAAACACACAGCATGCATATATATGGCTCTTACTAAGGGCCAGGGATTCCTCTAAGTGTTACACACATGTTAACTCATTCTTCACAGTAACACTATGAGGTAAGAACTATTACTATTTTCATTCTACAGATGAGAAAACTGAGGCTCAGGGAGGTTAATAACTTTCCATGATCGTACAACTCATATGTAGCAAGGAAGAGTAAAATTATTCCACAGCCTTACTCAAGACTTTGCAAAGTATGAAACCTTGGGGAAAGAGGCACACAGCAGCCATGCAGAGCACCATCACAGAGGACAAGGGATCTCAGAAAAGAATAATATTTCTGTTACCACTTTTGTCATTGCCGTCATCATCATCATATCCATTCTTTACCGAGCATTCACCTTGTATTGATCATTACACATGAACGATGCCCCAACATAAGTGCTATTATTAATCCCACTCTCCAGAGGGGAAAAGTGAGGTCCGGTAAAGTTGGGAAGGTTGCCCACAGTTGTTCAGTGAGAAATGGGTGCGGCTGGACTTGGAAGCCACATTCCACAGTTTACATTTTTCTCCCAGCTTTATTGAGGTACAATTGACAAATAAAAATTGTGGAAATTCAGGGTATATACAATGTAATGATTTGATCCATGTATACACTGTGCAAAGACTACCAGAATCCAATTAATTAACACACCCATCACCACCCACAGTTCCCATCTTGTGTGTGTTGGGGGTGAGGATACGTAAGATCTACTCTCTCAGCAATTTTCAAGCAGACAATGCAGTATTATCAACTATAGTCACCACGCTGTACATTAGACACCCAGAACTATTAATACTTCATCTTACAACAAAAGTTTGTACCCATTTCCCTCACCCCCCAGGCCCTGGCAACCACTGCTCTTCTACCCCACAGCTCACAGTGTGTGTCCCTCCTCCATGAGGAGGCTGCCTACAGACCCAGATGGTAGGAGAGGTCTAAAGAGGGGAGGGAAGACAGGGATCCAAAGGAACAGCTCAGGGAATACATAAATCAAGAGAAAGAGCTTCTATTTGGGGGCATTCATTATTTCTGTCCAGGAAAAAACAAAACAAACAAATAAATGAAAAACAAAGAAAAATCATAAAGACCTCTTTTCCGGCCCAGATTTTGACACTCAGAAGTGATACATCCTAGAGGAGTGGTTCTCCACCAGCAGCAATTGGCCCTTCAAAGGGACATTTGGCCAAGGTCTGGAAACATTTTGGTTGTCACAGCTTGGTAGACGGGGGTACCACCAGCACCCAGTGGGTAGAAGCCAGGCATGCCACTGAGCAGCCTGCAACACACAGGACAGCCCCCCACGACACAGGATCGTCTGGCCCTAAAGGTCCATAGTGCTGGGGCTGAGAATCCTGACAGAAAGCAACTGACCTAAGCTAGCTGAGCTTCACTTTATTTCTTTGTTACGTGGCAAAAATCCTACTTATCCCTTCATTGAAATGTTTATGGGCAGTAAATGTGTGCAGTGCCTGGCCTTTGATAGGCACTCGAGACAGCAACTGACTGAAAAACCCCATCATCACTAAGCAGGAGAAATATCTGTACCAGGGACTGGTGCACTACAACCTCCCAGCCAAATCCAGCCCCTGCCTGTCTGGCTAAAGTTGTATTGGCACACAACCACGTTTACATATTGTCTTGGGCTGCTTTAGTGCTCCAATGGCAGGGGTAAATGGCTGCAACAGAGACCATACAGCCCACAACACCTAAAGATTTCACTATTCACCCCTATCATAGAAAAAAGTGTGCTGTTCTAGAAATCACCAAGAAACTGAAGTGCTACGCAAAAAACAAAATTGTTGTCATTCTGATGTATCAAAAAAAATTGTAGGAAATTTACATTTCTTTCCCCACATATGTGAGGGCCACAGGCGCAAAATGCTTAGATGCAAAACAGCTTCTAACTGCCGAAAGCCAATTTAATCCATTCGATTTTATCACTTTTCATCAAAATTGACCACCACTTTCCTTTAAAATATACACCATCAAAGCAGTTCAAATCTCAAACACCGAGAAGGCAGCTGTTATGGTATTTACAGAGAAACTTACATCTCCCTCTCCTCCTGAGCCACAGCACAGGCAGGGGAAAATTTTCCATTAATTTTAAAAGCTTTTACTACCAAAGGCAGAAAAGATTTTTCAAGAAGACAAAAAAGTAATATTTTAGCATTTAAATCCAGTTTTCTTCACAAAGGGAAAATAATTTCTACGTATTACATGGCAGGAATAGGATCGTTACCATAGACCATATTTCATTTAGAGGGGAAGCACTGAGTTTGAAAGACTCATTTTCAGAAGTATTAATCTCAGGCACCTGGAAATGAAAAGTGCCGGTGCACAGAAGTCGGGCTTCGTCAGAACAAAGTTTTCAAGTTTTTATAAGACTCATCTCCCTTCTCTACCTTAAAAATGGATGTTTTTTCCTTTAACTTCTTGCAGGGTGAGGGGAGGGGGAAAAAACCAACAGAACCCATTCAGTCTCCATTGCTGAAGAAATATCATTCTTTGCCCAAAGTAGGGCACAGAGCCGCCTGCATGACCCAGAGAAGTGAATTGGGGTATTTTTAAAGGTTCCATGAAGGGGAAAAGAGACTTTTTATTAAAAAGTACTTGTCACTGTAAAAGAGTGGCTGACAGTTTGCCCTGGCAAAGCAGAGTTTTGAGTACTGAAAAGGGAACCTGTGAGTCATGCCAAGGAAGCAGAGTATATTCAGCTCTCTGCTTTACCGGTTCTCAAGGTAAAAGTTATCTTCGTCAACGGAAGCTGCAGGAAAAGCAAGATGCTGATGGGAAAAAAATTAGCCACAAAGGAAGTTATGAGAGAGGGTTGTTTTCTGAAAAACAAAACTAAGAAAGCTGTGGGCACTCTGTCAAGCAAACATTCTTGGGTTGTAGGAAGAGGAGGACACTCAGGGACCCCGGCAGCCTCTCCTGAGGACTCTCCTGAGGGCACAGGAGGCCGCGTCACTGCCCCACAGTGGGGTGAGGGTCTCCCTAAAGGGAACCAGTGACCCCACTGTCTGTCATCCTGGTATCGTCAGCCCTGGGACAGGAAGAAGTGGAGAACTGAGAACACGGGAAGGGAAAGCCATCTTCCCCCTGGGCTCTGGTCACACTGGGCCTGGATTCAAAAGCCCCGAGAGGACCAGAGCAGTTCGAATGCTGGAGCAAGCTGTCCTCAGCCAGGTGACAGCAAGCCAGGAGGGAGGCGGTGACACAGGTAGGTGTGGGCTGTGACCGACAGGACCTGACTCTATCCAGAGAGGAAATGTCCTCACCGAGAGCAGGATCAAGGCAGGGAGTCAGGACCAGCTATCAGGGAGAAAGCACTGTCACTGCCCGCGTAAGCCCAAAGCTGCCTAGATTCCGGCACACAGACCGTGTGAAGGGTGAGGGGTGGGGGTTGACTGTGGACTTCCCTGGCCTCAGAGTGGAAAAGGTGGTCCTCAGAAACCAAGAGTGACTCGTTCCCCCTGGGCGAGTGTGCCGGGTCATTCTCAGCCCATCAGAGGGGGGTGGTCCAAGAGGAGACTAGACTTGCAGCCACTCCCTGTATGACAGGGCTCAGGTTGTTCAACTCAGGAGTGACACTGTCCCTCCAGCAGGTAAATGAGACAAGAAAGTTCCTATGCACCCCACCCAAGGAGAGGGAGGTAGCAGGAAGCAATGCATATGATTTCACATTTGATCTCTAAACTCTACACATTAGAAAACATTACTGCCAGGATACAGATAAGGATCCTTGAGGCTCTCAGAGGTTAGGTGACAGGGCCCAGGCACGCACTTAAGAGCCATGATCTGGACCCTCACATCCTGAGCAATGTGGGGAAAGACCACCATCTCCTGTTGTTTAGATTCAAGGTTCTTTTCCCCAGAGAGTGGCCATGAGCTTCTGGTCTGGAACATGAGCCCCAGCTCCACCATCAATTCCTTCTGTGACTTTAATCATCAGTAAGTTCACCATGCCTCAGTTTCCTCCTCCATATAATGGGGATAAGAGTAATACCACCACAGAGAGTGGTTGTAAGGATCACATGAGATAAATAAAGTGCTTAGAAATGTGCTTGGCACAGTATAAGCACTGAATAAATGTCAGCTTGCCAGCCTGACAAGAATCTTAACAATCACCAAGAAAGATATCTGCAGCTTTCCCAAAGAACAGAATGGCTCAAAATTAACTGATAAAAAGGATTCTTTGTGCTTTTGTTTTTTTAATCCACTCAAACATGCCCCCAAAGTAGATTAAATAAAAATGTTCAATATGTTTTTTCTACCGAGCTATTGGATCAAAGCAAGTTATTAGCTAAGCTACATAATTCATTTGATTAATTTGCACTATAATGAATCAAGAGAGGCTACAAAACCTCAACGTCGCTCCAAGTCCAATTTCAAGTCTCTTTCAAGCTTTAGAGGAGTCTTCAGCTAGAAGACAGTCATAAAATGTGTCAGGAAACAGAAACAGGAGCTTAACCTCTAATGAGGGCTGGTAAATCTCACAGTGACACCTTCGTAAACGAACACACTGTCTGACAGGTGGGGCAGGAAGACCCGAGCCACCACTGTCATGAGAACGGGGTCCAAATATCAGCTCTACCACTTCCCAGCTGTGTGACTTCAGACATTCTATTCAACCTTCCTGAGCCTCCTCCATTTCCACCACCACCTAGCTTGTAGGGGTGTTGTGAAGATTAATTGGCAGGGTGCATGTGACACCACAGAGCAGCACTGGACACATAGTAGGTGCTATGAAATGATGTCAATTACATTACTTTGGATTTAAATAATTGATTCATTTATTCATTCATTTCTAGGTGAGTAAGCCAATTTGGTAAAAATTTCTACTTATTCCATATAAGAAAGTTGCTCAGATGGATGTTAGCAACAATTCCTACCTGCAAGCTTAGACAAAGTCAGTCCAACCTCTGGTCTTTGCAAGCCTAACACCTGAAACACTGCTTTGTATAAGCCCCACAGTGGAAGAGAACAGGCTGGTGGTAGAAGGTTTTACATCCTTCAAATAAAACAAACAAGAGTATCATGCTATGAGAAGCAAAGTCCTAAGTCTGATGATCATATCAAGGGCCATTTCTGAAATGACACGGTACCCTGAGGCCATGCTTTTTACAAGATGGTTTCCAAGCCAAACTGCTACAAACCATTGGAGGTAAAAGTCTTCCAGCGTTGTCCCTCAGGATAAACAAGCGGAGCATTTTTAAGAAAAAGCAGCCCCTCAGCACGTGACTTGCCCAACAAAACTAAATCTTCCTAAACATGTCAGAAATAGGCGGCCAGGACTTAGGGAATTTCTATCAACTGGCCGAGAGCAGCACGGGGGAGGGTGGTGCAACAATCCACCTGTACCTGTGTCAGGAAGATGCAAGACAGAGAGAAAAAGACAAAGAAAAGGGAAAACTTTCCAATCGTACCACTTTCACAAAAAGAAATGTCGATTGTAGCATCGGAAACCTAAAAGACTCTCTCCAGGAGGACTGCCGAATAGTGCTAAATAAAAAGAAAACAGACAGTGTTTTGCCTCTGTCTCACTGTTGGGTCTATCCGTGAGTTGCCCAGTTAGTCAAACTTTGGCCCATGCTGTTCCTTCCACCGGGACTGCCCTTCTCCCTGGCAATGTCCTATTCTACCCTCAAAGCCCAGCTTGGAAGTGAACATTCCTGCCCTACCTTCTCTGAGATGCCCCAAATCATGTCCCTTCCACTACCAGATCTCAGACAGTATTAATTCCCCTCTTCTTCTGAGTCACTGATCACCTGCTGCTACAAATTACTATTTTATGACGCTAACTCCCCTAAGTAGGCTGTGAGCCCTGTAAGGCAAGGGAGGGGGTTGATTCCTCAACGTATCCACTGACCTGGCACTCACTCGTTCATTCCGCACGAGTTCATCAGCACATTCTCTCAGCACGAGGCAAGTGAGCCTTGCTTGTCTGCCCCCACAGCACCCACTTCCCTTAGCTACACTCCTAGTTTTCATCCGGGGATCTATCCCTCTCACCGGCCTTCATTCTCCACGTCTGAACTGAGCTCTTCCCTTTGTCTTAGCACATGAGCCAGGTCCTGTGGTCAGCTGAGAAGAGAGAGTGGAATCTAAGCTGGCCCTACAGAGTCAACTCAGGGTTGTTGACAGGAATGGAGAGATAGACTCTTGCTTTTTCCTATGAATGTGAACCTGGAAGAAAAACTGTTTGCCCAGGGATGATCACAGCCATCTGAGACCATGAGGGGAAAACCTACCAAAAATGATGTCAACCCAGGAAGAGTAGAGGCAAGTGCTAAAGAGAATGAAAAAGGAGCCTGGTGACACAGCTTAAGTCTCAAGACCCAGCCACACCTACAGCCAGACTTTCCCTTGGGTCAAGGGATTCCCTTTCACGAGATTATCAGAACAGGCTATGCTTAGTGGTAAT
This sequence comes from Daubentonia madagascariensis, assembly GCA_023783475.1. Classification (NCBI taxonomy): domain Eukaryota; kingdom Metazoa; phylum Chordata; class Mammalia; order Primates; family Daubentoniidae; genus Daubentonia; species Daubentonia madagascariensis. The sequence continues at coordinate 7,504,595 of JAKFHU010002332.1, read as the reverse complement.
AATAAGCAAAGCCTGATATCTTAGTGGCTGAATAGATAAAGGTCAATTCTGCACTTACAACATCTGTAGTGGGTCCAGCAGCACAATAGGGCAATTCCCTTCCAAGCAGCGACTCAGGGATCCAGGCTAGTGTCATATGTGGCTATGCCACACAGAACACACAGCTTCCAGGATCACCACGGCAGTGGAAACAAGAATGAAGAAAACTCGCCTACAGCCCATGGGCCAGAATTAGTCACATGGTCTCAATATACCGTCAACATATATGGGGAAATGTGCCTGTCCTACATGTCTAGGAGAAGAAAAATGAGACAGGGCTTGATAAATTGTGTAGTCACTGCCACAGCCAGCTGGAGCCAAGTTTTCTGTTTCCTGCAACCAAAAGACTCCTAAATGATATAAGCACCAGCCAGGTGCCAGAGATCATGACAGATGATGGGGCTAACTCAGCAGCTGCCATCGTGGAACTTACAGCAGAGCAAGAGAACATGGGGAAAGAATGAGGGAAACGAGAACACAGGTAGGACAAGCAAACACAAACTACTGTACCGTCAGGATTAGGAGCTGGGACACACAGGATACGAGACACCCGGGGGAAACTGAACCCAGACTTCAGGAGTGCAGAGAGGGGGGATCAGAGGATGGGATATGACAGATCAGAAGTCAGCCAGGAAAAAAGGAAAGGGGAGGGTACACGGGAGAAGAACAGGGTTCCAGGTAGAAAAACCCACCTGTGCAAAGGTATGCAGTGAGAGCCTGTGCGTTGGGGAAACTGAAACAAGCTCAGAGTGAGGTCAGAAATGGCTGAAGCAAGAGCCATACCAAAAACGGTGTTATGTTAACATGCGAATATGTTACACTTAGATGAACCTAAGGGCAAAAGTGAGCCATTGGAGAGTTTTAAACAGAAAAATGGCCCAAGCAGTCTGGGCTCTGGGTAGTTTTTCATTATTCCATCCACATGTTCTAAATGCAACAGGCCCCTCCTCCCTGTCTCAGCAGTCTGCACTGCTCCCCCACCCCAACTTCTACAGCTCCACACTGCTAGTGACAAGCCCATGAGGTCACTAGTGGTCTGAGCTCATCCAGCACTGGGTACAGCCTTGCCCCTTCACCAGGAGTATCCTGAACTCTGAGCCCAACCCTGACAGGATGGCATCTCCTCCCTTCCATCAAAACCAAATGGCTCCTTCTGGGGGCCCAGAAGTAGCTTCAAGAAGCCACTCCCCACCTCAAGCAGGAAAGCAAATATAAAACAGGCCCAAAATAGTGCAAGTCTGAAAAGCTGAAAACCAGCCACTATAATTACAAGTATTTTTATCTATCGCCCAAAAAGGAGTATTGGATCATTTTCTAAGTGTTTTACGAAGGAAGTTCATCTGTTCATTCTCAAGCACTCCAGACTCCTGGATCAGGGACACAACCGGAAATGAGGTTCGACAGAAATGGAAGCCAAACAGAACACACGAGGTGCAGATACTAAGCAAAAGGCAGGGCCTTGGCACCACCATCCTGAGAGGTGGCAACCCCACTGTGAAATGGGAAATGACATGCCCAAAGATCTTTAAGAAAAGAGAAATCAAAAGACTGGTAAAGATAAACACCTCCAAGTCTGGGAGCTCAGGCTTGCCTGCACAGAAGCATGACTGTCACCTACAGCTGAACATGCCCTACCCAAGTGCAATGAGGGACAGAAAGGCCAAGGGAGATGAGGAAGGAAAGAAGAGCCAGTGAGGAGGGGGCACTGCCAGAAGTGGACATTCTTCCTTCTGCTGTACCGGGCAGGTCACCCTGGTACACGGGAACAGACTAGGGACACCCACTGAGCACAGAGCCATCAAGGAAGGCCCAACTCCTGTTCCAAGCCAGGTACAGAGAAGGCCACAGAGGGTAGTGGAAAGATGCCAACTCTGGAGTCAGCCAGCAAGGGTTCAGGTCCTGGTTCTACACACGCTAGCCCCATGACCTTGGGGAAGTGACTGATCACCTCCAAACCTCGGTTTCCTCTTCATCCTTAGATGCAGTGAACAATAAATCAGACAACCCATGTAATGCAATTAACACAGTGCCTAAAAATAGAATAGCCCCTCAATTTATGCTAACTGCTATTACCATCATCATCACCAAGATTTATAGTTGCTTTTCATTAAATGAATGTCACCAAAAACCTAACAGGTCAGAGTACAAGCACCTAATAGACCCTCAAAAAACAATGGTGGAGAAATTCTCCAGGAGCAATGACCCAGCTTTTTCAACTAATAAATTGCAAGTAAAGAAGAAAGGGAGGGGAAAGAAGATATAGGTGAGGGAACGTGTAGATTAAAAGAGACTTCAGAGATCTATCAACCACTCACAAGGTGTGGACCACCTTATTTGGATCCTTATTCAAGCATTTGTTTGAATTGGAAATTTAAACACTCACCAGACATTTGACCATATTAAGGAATTATTGCTAACTTTTAGGTTTGATAACGATATTATAGAATTTTTTCTTTTTAGGAAAAAAAAAAGGGTCCTTATATTTTATTACCAATACATTCCAAACTACTTTGGGGTGAAATCTATGTTGTGCCTTGGATTTCCTTCCAAATACTACATGAAGCTGGGGAAAGAGGAGGGTATATGAATGAAGCAAAACTGGCCATGAGTTGATAACTATTAAAGTTGGGTGACAGGAACATGAAAGTTCTTTATATTCTTTTGTCTCCTCTTATATATATTTGAAGTATCTATAATAAAAATAATTTTTAAAAAATTGATAGAGCCACCTGTGAGATACAGCCTGCCTCCTCCTCCCTCAGAGACCTTCATCAGGGGATTAGTCCATTCATGAGCAAGGCTACCCTGGAGGCTGGAAACCCATATGCTGATGAAAACCTACAGGCTGTGGTTATACCTCTGTCTCCAAGTTCCTCAATTTCCGGTGGCCAGTGTAGCTGTGCTGCGGACATGACTGTGCTTGCCGTTAACTTGCGTCAACGTACACAGCCAAGCAAAGGGCAGATCCAAAGAAGCAGAAAAGCCCAGCGCTGAGCTATCCTGCATGAATTAGATGCTAAAGTTCCTACCTCAGGCAGCTGGGGAGGGGGAACAGTAAGAAACAGGCCCTTGAAAGGCCCTCTGTTAAAAGAAGTCACTCTCCCTGTAGTCCACTGTGAGGTGCACTGGGACTGGCCTGGGCCTTCTGCTTCGTAAGGTATGACAATAACATTGTGGTTATGCATTTGTTCCTTTGTTTTTTTTTTTTTAAAGAGCTCTTATCTTTTAAAGATAGATTCTGAAATACTTAGGAATGTAATGATATGGAATCTGGAATTTTCTTCAAAACACCATGAGAAGCGCTGGGGGTAGGACAGGATATAGATGAAGCAAGATTGGCCGGGAGTTACTAACAGCAGAAGCCAGGTCATGGGTACATGGACACTTCTTATACTATTCTATTTTTGCACACGTTCCAATTTTTCCATAATAAAAAGATTTTAAGAACTCCTTAGAGGTTTAGCCCTGTTAGTCATTCACGCTTTAGTGGGAATCACACCTATCGTGCTAGAAAAGAGAACTCCTTACCAGTTTTCACTAAAACACAACAAGCACTTAGACACTCAGTTTTACTTTGTGAACAAACTTTTTCCCCCTCATAGGAGGTGAGAGCCTGGTCTCAATCTACTCAGCATCATGTGATTAACAAAAAATTTGACATCATACTTTTCATTTTGAGTATCAGTTTAATACAGATCTCAGCTCAGAGTTTTTTCTAATCCTGAGTCCTTACACAGAATCTAGTATTTTATTTAAAAGCTCATGCTTCTCTGGGACACACCAAAGTGCTAGAAACCACCGGTGCCAATTTGAGAGGCAAGCGTTTGTGGTATAACTGCTCCCAAGGTCTTGGCTGCTTCAGGAACTTTTTCATTAAAATGATGATCACATTCACAGTTACTGACAGTGTGGGATTATGAATGTATTTTTTTGCCAGCTTGATGTTTAAACTTACTTTTCCATTAATAGTAACTCAGCCATTATAATGAGAATAAATGTTGCTAATATGCCATTTATTTTACCCATGAGAAAAATTCTGGAACTAACTACACTCATACAGTAAATGATAAGTATCCTATAATTTTAAAAATCAATCAACAGTGAGCTGAGCCCTGCCATGTGGAAGGAAGTAAAGTTCTGTTTGCTGAGGATGGACTGGCAATATTGCAGTACAAGGCACATAAGAGGTACAAACAGCTGGAATACGGTGCTATAAAGCAAGACTTGGGACAGCCAGAAGGCAGGATGAAGGAGCTAAGCTCTGGTAAGCAGTGAGTGGAAGAAGAAACGAAGGGAAATGACATCTATTGATCACATACATACAAGAAGTTTTATGTAAGTTAGGGCGCTTCAGTGGTATGCAACAGAAAGAGATCCTCACCTAAGCTAAAACAGAATTTACTCTGAACAGTTAGTGAAGTGGGAAAATCTGGCTCACAAAAGGAACCAAAACCAGAACAGTTCTGGCAAGTTCAACACAGAAACAAACGGAGAGTCTTATCAGACTAATTGCTATTAGTCTATTGAATAAATGCTTATTGCTAATTGCTACTGAACAAACGACCTCCCAAGCACTGTTGAATTCTTGTATAACTCAAGAGTTAAAGTCCCCATCGCCCTAGCTCAGGTCATATGCCCGTCCCTGAGCCAAAAAGGCAGCAGAATACTTGGATTTACTGTCCCACCAAGACAGCAGGCAATGGTGGAGAGTTAACCCTGCCAAGGAGAATCAAAACAGAAGGGAGAAAAGAAAGCACAAAGACCCCTCTGTCTGCTGCAGGCACTGATGTCAGTTCTCTACGTTTAATTACCAAAGCAAACCCACCAGTAGTTACTTGGCTGCATTTTCGTAACAGAGAACCTAAGGCCTAGAGAGGCTAGGTGGCCTGCCCGGGAACACATGGCAGTAAGTGGCAAATCTGAACTCGGTTTGCCACAGGAATACACCATGTGCTTTTCTAAGCCACCAGGCTATAGAAGGCAATGACAAACAGATGCAGGATCAAAATCCAAATGCCACCAGTATTCCAGCAACAGCTGGAATAGAATAGAAAATATCTGGGGATGGGTCTAAACCAAAGGAATTGTACTTAAAAAGAGGTTTTTTTAAAAAAAAAAAGCAAGAGTCTTAGAAGAGATCTATCTTAGATGTGTCTAATATCTTTTATCTTCAAAACTCTTGGTGAGAATAATTGCTTCTCTTCTGATGCCTTAGACCTTCAAGAAGGATGAGGAAGTTTACAAAAGAAATTCCAAGCATCATTACTATCAGTCCCAAAGAAGGAGGGAAGAACTATCTAAAGAAGCCCCAACTGGGTGCTGAGCTCTGCAAAACTGCCATAAAAGACACGGCTCCGGGCCTGCAGGTGTAACTACCTCTGCCCTGCCACCTGCCTCCCAACGAGCAGAGCAGCAAGCTGCCTAAACACAGGCACCGTGCTGCATTCACCTGCGCAACCTAGGACTGGTCTTGGGGTAATGAAGAGCTAATGCTATTCACAGATGAAACATCAGTGACTTTGCCACCAAAGTCACTCTGCAGTCAAGAAAGAAGGAAAACTCAATCTAGGGAAGTGAATGCCACTAGAGGAACGTCTGTGCCAGCCTCCCATCTTTCTTGGTTCACCTCCTGGAACCATCGTCAACACTACTAGCTCTCAGAGTAGGGGAAGCCACCAAAGGAGGAAAAAGGAAGCTAAAGTTTGGACATTTAGAAGGTGCTCGGTGCATGTGCACTAAACAAGTCGGCACCATCTCGGTGTCCCCTCCGGGCTCTCCAAGCTACACTTTCCCCTAAAACTGAGTGCCAGAAGAAAGTTTGCCTCCTCAAAGGAACCCATTTCCTCTTGCTAGATATCTGATCCTTTCCACCAGCGTGCTCTGAGCCATATTTAGGACTTAGCTGTGGTGCCTTTCACAATTCACTCTTAATCTGGGTTCCAAAACTCGTATTTATCATCCTTTAAGCATTACACTAAACAACTGAATCCACTGAACAGCTTGGCATTCTGTTCAATATTTACAGAGCTCCTACTACATGCTGGAGCCGTGCAAAGTAATGAAGATGCAATTAAAAAGGCAATGTCCACACTACCACTAAGGAGCTCCCCCCAGTGATCTATTACAGGTCACTCTGGATGCAGTAATTCCAGGCACAGATGAGACACGTTCTTCCTTTCTTGTCCAGTAACAAAGGGTGTGCAACATCCTCCTCCCAGCACTATTTCCAACAGCTGCTGCTGCCCGTCTCTCTTATCTACTGCCAATGCTCCTCCTCGTGTCCTTTCCATCATTCTCTTCAACATTACTAGTGACTCTCTCTTCTCTTCTGTCAAGTTGACCTTTTTTCTTCTTCTTCTTCAATGAGCTTGGCCTTCCGGAGCACGGCAGAAGGGTTACGGGTTTGGGCTCTGGTGCTCGACTGCCTGGGTGATGTAAATCCAGTTCTGTTTCTTATCAGCTAAGAAATCTCGAGCAATTTACTAAACTTCTCAAAGCTTCATCTGTGAACTGGGGAAAGCACTAGTATCCTCTTCAAGGAATTTTCTGAAGACCACACGAGTTCATTTATGTAAAAGCCTTAGCACAGTCCCTGGAACTAAAAGTATGCACCCGACAACTGCTGCTAGTGTAACAGTGCCCATTACACTATTTAAAAACTAGTGTTTTTACCCCTGCCAGATTAACCTACACCTGCCAGGATTCTCCTGTCCCTCTTGCTTTCCAAAGTTAATCATAGGGTGTCAAGAACAATCTATATACCTCTAGTCCTTGGCACTTGAAGCTCACCAGCTATTAAAAGCTGACTTTATGGTGTCAACTTTAGGTTCTGAACTGTCCTGGATGCTGGATGCCAGGTCACCGAGCACAGATGCGTAGTGTGCATGTGCACATAAGTAAGGCAGTTTTCATGCTTTCAAAGACAGACACCTAGAGAAAGAATGCTCAGGAAGTCCTGAGCATTGAGGTGAATCACCATGTTTGGGTTATTCCAAATAACTGTATTATCTAAAATAAAATGTTTCTTTTTCCTCTGCCCTTCTGACACAGAAAGAAACTGCATCAACTTTCCCCCCAGATTCTTTAATTACCCCACTCTGACACATGTTTACAACTCTCTCAGTAAAAATCAACCCATTAGTAAAATGACAGAGGAACATCACAAGAGATGTTGTAAAGGGCTCAATTGTGAACACAAAGGGTTCTGGAGAAGTGTTTATGCAATGAAATGCTAATGCTAGTCACAGATGAAAGATCACTTGCAGAACCTCACTTTGCAACCAAAAAAGAAAGAAAAATCAATCTGGGATAGTAAACGCCATTTGAGGACTTCTCCATTTCAACCACACGTCTCTCAGCTTGCTGACTAGAGCTGGCAACCCTGCTGCTGCCAGGGTATAAAGGAAGCTTAAGGCCGGCAAGAGAAACCTTCACACCGGAACCTCTAGCCCCTCTCGTCTGGCAGCTCAGCACTAACTCTCACGGCCAATAAGAACAACAAGGCAATGGATGGACATTAACTCCCCACACGACCTGATCTTCTCCACACATCACAGCTGAAGCTGACACACAGCAATGATGAGACGTCCACAGTGGTGACACAGCCTTCAAGGTGCTGCTGTCTGACCCACCTTCCTCTCCAGCCACAGTGCCACCTCTCTCCCCTCGTCCCCTCTGTCCCAGACCCATGGGTCTCCTTTCTGCCCCTGCTGACTCTTTCCCTGCACAGGGCCTTTGCTCTTGCTGTTCCCTATGCAGCAAGTAAGTATGCATTAAACACTAATGTGAACCATCCAACCACCCAGCCTATGAATGAACGAGTGGTGCTCAGCTCAGCGGCTCCAGCAGCCAGCCGCTGTCTTCTCCAGCCCTGCCTGGCAGCCCTGCAGCTGGAGGGATCCATGTTGACAGCGCGGCCCCCAGCTTAGCGCTCAGGGTGTTGAATGAACTCTGGGAAGCGGCGCTTTCACTACCCTGCACTGGTCTGACAGTCCTTCCAACTGCACCCTGGTTGCCCCAGAGCACCGGAACCTTTCGACCCACTTTTGCTCTGACAACCCTTTCACCCCTCCTAGCTCATCAGGGCCTTTATTCATTCAATAAACCCAGACATCCCTGTCCTAGGAGAACCTTAAAATACTTTCACTCAAGGGTTATTTATACCATTTACCAATAAATGGCCACCAACCAAGTATACAGAGAAGGAAAAGACACAGTCCTGCCTTCCAGGGACTCAGAGTCCACTCGGGGAAACAAACATACAGGTTATCACAACGCTGAGACTGGGGCACTGTTCCCCTCTCCACGTGGGCCTTCCAGGCATAGACTGATGGCCCAGCACCCTGGCACTGCCACCAGCCGATTGTGAGTCCATGAGCCCACAAGCGAGTCTCCGAGGAAGGACATAGTGGCGGGTGGAGGCCATGCAGGAATGGACAGTCCCCCAGGCTTACCTGGTTTTTCACTCTTCCCCACCAGCCTGTGTTAAGAGCCCAGCTTGCTTTCCCTTGCGCTCACTTGAGTTAGAATGCAGGTTGCTTCTAAAGTCACCTCCCCCCTTCTTTAGAGTTAATTTAGGAACCAGACAAAACAGACCATAAGAAGCGCAGCCCAAACTGGGAATAAGGTTAGAGGGTCCCCGCGTGTTTCCATAACAAGTGGGTGTTTTTCTGATTACAAAAATAAAACTTCCTGTGGAAGATTTAGAAAGTACTGGAAGTATACTTGTATACTTACATGTGTATGTGTATACAGACAGACATGACTTACAATACTACACGCCCACAGACCACCACAGCATTAACACGCGCCTAATCGAAAACTTGGCCTCTCAGCTTCACCACTCAGTATGGTGGTAATTAATGGTTTCTGAATAAACTCCTTATCATATCAAGGAATTACCTTTATTCCTCAGTAATCAAGAATATTTTTATCCGATATCAATAATGAACACTATAAAATGACTTTTTAGTACCTAACAAGATAAATACCTGGTTTTTCTCCTTTAACCTACTAATGAGATGACTTACATGGATGAATTTCCTAACATCAAACCTCGCAATCCTAAATAAGCCCTACTTTTTATGTGCATGGTTCTTTTAATACGTGACTGAATTTTACTGAGTAATATCTTTCTAAAATTTTTGTACATTTACACACAAATGAGACTAGACTGATTTTCTTTTTTATGCTATCTTTGGCAAATTTTTATATAAGGATAAATGCACACTGAACCAAGATACAGATATATTTAAAAAATAGATATATATTTTTTAATATATATATATATGCTTTAAGGAAATATAAACAGCAAAGGGCTTGTTGTGAGTACTTTGAAGGGTCTCCTGGAAATCACCATAACACCATCTGGCTTGCCACCTCCTAAAGAAGCAATTCTTCAATTACTTTTACAACTTTCTTCCACAGTGGTGAGGTTTTTCTGTTTTGTTTTATTTGGGGTTTTTTTGTTTGTTTGTTTGTTTGGTCCCTTCAGGCAGAGTCTGGCTCATCTTCAATTAGGTCTATAATGAATGTTATCCTAGAAAATGGTCTACCTCATCCACATGTGCACATTTAACGAAGTTGTATGTGATATTCTCTCCTGTTTTTATTCTCGAAATCTGAGGTTACATTTGTTTTCTTATTTTTAATGTTACATATTTATGTTCTGTTATTTTTTTTAACCACAAGTGCCAGAAGTTTCTAATTAAGTGATATTTTTCAAAGAATCAGCTCTTTTCTTTATGAACTCCACTGGTTTTATCTTGTTTTGTTTTCTTTTGTGGGGGGTGTTCAGTTGTTTTGCTAACATCTCTTTTGAACAGGCTGGGCCTTTCCAAGCAGCCAACATCAGGAATAAGGACACACACACTCTGCCGACCCTTACCTCAATGAGCTTTCTTTCATAGGAGCTGGCTAGTTCTTCAGCAACTTCTCCTGGCTTCTGTTCAGTTACTGTAACTTCTCCATCAACATTCCAAAGATTTGGCACAACTTTAGAAAAAGAAAGACACTCATAAATATTTTTAACAGTAACCGAAAATTATTTTCCCAGTTTAAAAAAAGAAAAAAGTTTCTTCTTTCCCAAATGGCTTCTCCAAGAGCAAAAGCTCTTTAGAAGAAACACAAATACTAATTACTTAAACACTGCAACGTTTTCACATAAGTACAGTAAAATGAGTGATAAGCTGTGTTTTTAAAATGCAACTGCTGTCATGAGATACATGCACAGGAGTCTGGGGAAGAATCTTGTCCCCACTTTCCGTTACAGGGGAAAACAGACAACGCTTTGGCAAGACATAAGAACCTACACTTGCATCTTTTATATTTGCCCAATTTCTTATTCTCCAACAAAAAAGTTATCCAGTGAGGTAGTACCTGTCCACAGCCAGATGTGGAATAGTAATGGAGGTCAGATTACAAGTAGAACCAAGAACTGGCATTTATAAACCATGCTTAGGATGACAGCAAGGCAGCCTCTGGAAAAACTCTAAAACCAACGCATAACGTCAACACAAAGACATGTCACAAAGAGATTGGCTCCCAGGTCAGAGCAAGAATGAGTACAGGAGACACCTCTTGAGTATCGTTTCTACTATTAGGTATATATCCAGGTATGCCCACTTTGTGGAGAAGAGCAAATAAATAAAAATAGGCAATGAACCAGATAGTTCCAAGAAAAGTAGAAAACAAGAGCAGGAAAGAACTCCTACACCAGTGGCTAAGAAAAAGATCCAGTGGCATGTTTGAAGAACATGGATTTGCCTCAAGTCTCAAAACAAGCACCAACTACGCAGACGCTTTCCTGTGTGCTCTGGGAGATGAAACTCCCAGATACCCCTACGGATGAAACCATAATAAGGTAGCAATGAGGCAAAACAGGAAGGATCTCAGGCTAACCCCCAGTGACAGGGAGAAAGTGAAAGTGAGGGGGGCTGAGCAAAACCAGGAGCCACCAGGCTAAAGTGACCTGTGGCTTGGCTTCAGCCCAGTGACTAAGCCTCATCAGGCTACAGCTGGTTGGAGGCAGAATGAAACCCCAAGCTGTTTGCATACCAATGACAACTACTCTTCCAGCCACTTCTGCAGGGAGTGACCCAATAACAATCTTTTAAAAAAAATTGTAAGGACTTTCAGTTAAAGATGATAGACTTGAAAACATTAATTTACATACACATCATCTCAAAATCCCATAAAAATACCAATTTAAATTTTTTTTTCAGTGAGGTGATGGATCCTGGGTGGTTAACTGGGCCTAAATTTAAAATAGAGCGGAGCAGCCATGTACTGACTAGAGGTCACATGCATATTCAGAGTTCCCTGAAAACCCACACCCTCTGTTTAATTTTGGGACTTTCAGAGCTCACCTGAACCAGCCAATTAGAGCTCACCTGCCTCAGCCAATCAGGGCTCAGCTGTATCAACCAATCAGAACTAAGCAAGTTTGACTCTTTCATTTGCATAAATGGACCTGATTGGGAACCTGAGGGGGAACTTGTGCTATAAAATCTGAACCCTCCCTTTGTTCTCTGGGACACACTTCTGTTTTACACCAAAGGCTGTGTCTCACCTTTTTTGCAGACTGCTTGCTGGAATAAAGTCTCTCTTCCTCCAAATTCCTTTTCAGAGAACTTTTCTTCACACCAATGAAGAAATACCTTCAACATCCCAAAGAAAAATTATTTCCAACCTACAATCATATACCAAGCCAAACCATGGGAGAAGTAGGATAAAAACATTTTCAGACACACAACCTCTCAAAAACTTCACCTCGCACCAAAAGGAGGAAAGAAATATGGAATCATACAGATTCCAAGACATAGGAAATCCAACACAAAAGTGAGTCAGAAAAATTTTCAAAATAACCAAAAAGTGGGAACCCACATAGCTATCAACTGATGAACTGATGAATAGATGAACAAAATGTGGTATCTCCATACAGTGGAATATTATTCAGCCACTAAAAAAATGAACCGCTGATTCATGCTGCAACATGGGTAACCTTGAAAGCATTGTGCTACCTGAAAGAAGCCAGATACAAAAGGCCACATACCGTATGTGCCCATTTATATGAAATGTCCAGAATAGGCATTAGCCGCCAGGGGCTGGGGAAGGGAGGGGTGAACAGTGACTGCTGATGGGCATGTGGTTTCTTTTAGGGGGTTCTGGAATTAGATAGTGGTGACGGTTGTACAACTTTGTGAATATACTAAAAACCACACAATTATGTACTTTAAAAGGGTGAATTGTATGTTATGTGAATTGCATCTCAATAAAGCTGTTACTAAGAAAGAAAGTGAGTGGCAGGGTATAGGGTCACCAAGCAGCCTGGTATCTTCTGGCTAGAGTCAGTCAGAAGGCACCAAGAGCTGCCCCGAGATGCAAGTGGCAGGGGACCTAAAGTATGTGAACATACTGAGGGGATTTACATACTGAGGAGAATTTGGAGTTGAACAGACACACACACAAAAGACAAGTATTAACTCCAGAGAAATCAAGAGATTGTACAGGAAAAATGATTGTGTATCTCACAGCTCAGCTGTGAGGAGCGTTTTCAAAGTCATAATAACGTAACTGCTGACTACTGATCTAACCAAAATGATGATACGGCTGTGCCAGAGAATGGGGTGGGGGGTGCGTGGGTGAGTGTGCACGTGGGAGTGTGTGTTTTACGAAGCTGGAGGAGATGAAGAGAGTTGCTATTCCTCAATGAGAAATCAATAATTGCTACAACTGGAAAACCACAAAGTGGCAACAGACTTGTTCTTCAGAGATATTGAGGCAACTACCCAAATATCTGTTTAAAAATTCCAAACAGCTGCTCCTGAGGAGTGGGAAGCGGGGGTGCCAGAGGGCTCGTGTCTTTGTAATAAGGCCAAGAGAACTAATGACGTTTCAATCTATGTGCCCGCAAAACTTCGATTTAAAAACACAAACTAAATTTTTGTAAACCATGTTATCAGAATTTCAGGGGAGACTGCACTTAGAAACAGGACTTAGAGGCCGGGCACAGCGACTCACGCCTGTAATCCCAGCACTCTGGGAGCCGAGGCGGGAGGATCGCTTGAGCTCAGGAGTTCGAGACCAGCCTGAGCAAGAGCAAGACCCTGTCTCTACTAAAAATAGAAAAATTAGCCGGGCGTGGTGGCATCTGTAGTCCCAGCTACTTGAGAGGCTAAGGCAAGAGGATCACTTGAGCCCAGGAGTTTGAGGTTGCAGTGAGCTATGATCTGGCCACTGCACTCTAACCAGGGTGACAGAGCGAGACTCTGCCTCAAAAAAAGGAAAAAAGAAAAGAAACAGGACTTAGAAAAGTTCAGTGAAACAGCAGCAGTGCCCATCAGCGGGGCAGCCAGGGCAGAAGTACTTTGGCAGGTGTCCCCATCATGAAGTGGATGCCGCTGATTAGCAGAGCCTGGCACTAATGCACAACCAAGATGTGGAATCAACAGCCTGGGCCCAGGCTGCTTTCCTCCACAAGGAAATCCTGCTGATCTGGATCCACCCGACCTGCTTTGAGTCCACACATCTCATGAGCAATCAAGCCACTGGCATTCCGGCCCCAGGCACCAAGCCCTCTGTGACTATATTTAAGAGGAATCAGCAATCTTCAACACTAGAGGAGGAAGATGCATAAATAAGCTTTTTGACCTTCAAGGCTGGACAAAGACCCTGGACAGTCATGAATCTAAAGAAATTCTCTTAGAAACTAGCCAATCAACCTTCCCCTGCAACTATTTGATTTTCTGCTGCCCTGGTACAGCTCCCGCAGCTTTAATAAGCATGTCAAAAACTTCAATTCCATGTATGGAATAATAAAAAAACAATTCTAATGATATCATACTTTTTTCTTTGGTAGGCAAGTTCAAAGATGGTCCCCAATGACCCCTGCCTCCTGGTATCCACATTCTTATATAATCCCAACCTCCTGAGTATGGGCTGGACTTAGGACTCACCTCTAATGAACAGAATACGGCAGAAGTGATGGGATCTCTGAGATTAAGTTATAAAAAGACTGTGGCTTCTGTCTGGGATGGCCTCTCACTCACTCTTACGTGGTACCTTATGGAGAGACCTGATGGATCCAGCCAGCAGCCAATAGTCCATGAGTGGCAGTGGACCCTCCCCCCCAGTTGAGCCTTGGGATGACAACTGCAGCCTCAGCTGACACCCTGATCGACCTTATGAGAGACCCAGAGCCAGGCGCATGGCTACGCCACACCCTGATTGTCTATCCCGCACAAACTGTGAGACAGTAAATGTTTGTTGTTTTAAGCTGCTAAACTTTGGGTAATTTGTTACACAGGAACAGATAACTAATATAGTACCTTTAATCATTCAGCAGATTCTTCTTGAGAGACTACCATAAATAAGACTCTAAGTTAGAACACGGAGTTATAAAGGCAGTGATATGGTCCCACATGGGTGACACGTACCAAAAAAACCCACAAAAACAAAAAACCGAGGCAGACTTGCTCAATGTATCTCTATAGCTTAAGGATTAACATTTACAAAGTGGGAAAATCAACTTAATAGTTGATTAAGTCGATTTTCTTCGACCTCTCAATTGCCCAGGGTGAATATGTGGCAGAAAGGCATGAGAAGTCATCTCATTAGGCTAAGTTCATGCAAGCACAACATCTGATTTATTTTCAAGTCCAGAAGGTTCATTTGCCTTGGGAGTAAGAGAACATTTGGGTATTCAAGGAAGGCAGCACAATAAAAGTCTGAGTAATGTTGAATCAGTTGAGAGCCAAAATAACAGGTTATAACCATTCTATATTCTTTGCACGTTCCCACAAAAAAACCAATCAATTTGGAGAGGATCGATTGTGATTAAATTCTGAAAATCAAATCTAAACAATAAATACAAACATTTGCGACTCATCGAACTTAAACTTTGTTTTAAAGTTGCATCTTTCCTGAGGGTGATCTATTAGTTCTAAAATGGCAAGAATGACAATATAATATCCCAGGAGAAAAACATACTTATCTATCATGTCAATAATAGCTCACTTGGAATTCAAGAACACCAGGCTTTAAGACATCAGTTAGCAGTACAATCTTAAGCCTAAAATTTAATCATTAAGAGTTCCATCCATATTTTGAGTTACTTTGACAGTATTCAGACCTTTATATCTTGCCCTGCATAAAAAGTGCAGCTGCCAGTATCCAACAAGACAGAAACTTTCATCTATATGGTTGGATATTTCCACTTTCAATAAGAAACTTAGGTTGTGCTTTAAAAAACTGCAATACACAGGTCAAAAAGCAAAAAATAAATAAGGGTTGTATTTAATGTACTAACCAAAATTTTAAAACTATATCTATATACAATGGGTTCTCATAGAAATCAAAATAATGATATTGCTTCACCTTACATAGCACTCTGCAGTTTACACGGTATTCTTACATACAGAATTTCACCACAGCCTCCAAACAGGCCATTTTAATCTCATGCCAAATGTGAAGATGTCAACATGATTAACTGAGACCCTCCACTGACCCAGTGAACCTAGTTAACATCCACATTATTCACAGGAAAATCTCCACTCCGTTTACTCGCCTGTACTCTGAGTAGTAAGCAATTTTCGGCTGTATTTACCTGATGGCCTAATTATAAAAGTTAGACTCCAAATGGAAAAGAATGACTTGGTGACAACAATAAGCCTTCTCTTTTTACATTCAAATAGTCAGACACTGAAACTGTGTTTGGTAGAAACACAAAGACATTCACTGCAAATTAGAAGTATTTTTCATGTTCCAGAAAAGCTGTGGGTTAGTCAGCACCCTTGGTAGGTCGTATAAACTTCAACAACATTCACATTTTCCACCTCACTGCAGCCTGTCATATCTGTTTGGGGCTATCTGTGATAAGTCATCTAAAATAAGTCGCTACTATGCTGGCCTTGCTAGCAGGCACCAGAGAACACATGGGGTTTTCTGCCTAAATTATTTTAAGCAAAACTTCCAATACCACAGAGATCAGCATGGCAAACAGTATGATGAGGTTACTTTTTGCTTTCAATCTGAACAAGCTTAGCATGACCCAGATGCAAACAGTGTGAGATGCTGGTGGCAAAAATGGATAAAGAATTATTTTAAATTCAGGGATGGTTTCCTAGGACACTCGAATGGACAAAAGGGGGTGTGCCCAGGACCTGTCACAGCAGGCCAGGTTCTGTGTCTTGGGGAACCTGGGACGCTTTAAGGTTCCAAAGGAAAAAGGTCCCTCCTGTGTGATGTGCCAGTGATCCCTACAAGACAACAGGTGCCCACGGTTGTTCCAGCAAAGGAAAGCATCTTCCTCCCCGTAATGTTCACCATCCTCCAAGTGCTCACCGTGGCAAGGGGAGAACATGGCGAATAAGACAGTGGAGCTCTGCAATGACACCAATACGCAGGCTCAAAGTCTGGCTTCTCTGCTTACCAGAGGGTGACCTTGGGCAAGTCTTTCATTAATTTGCTCCACCAACTAGCTACTGAAGATTCATTACATGCCAGGCACTAGCATGGGATGTATTAAGGAAAAAAAAAGTGACTACCAATATGAAGCTTACTTTCTAGTGAGGGGACTCAGAAAATAAAGAAGTGACTATTTAATACGTCAGGCTGTGAGAAGTGCTAAGGGAAGTTTGAGTGTGAGAAAATGGTGGCGAACGCCAATGAAATGAGGTGTAAGGAAAGGCCTTACTAGGGAGGTACTATCTGAGTAGACCAGAGCCAGCCATGCACAACCCTGGGGAGCGCATTCCAGGGCAAGTGCAAAGGCCCTGGGGTGGGAATCTGCTTAGGTGCCAAAGGATAACGAATGAGGGACAGATCGACAGGGACTGGGATCAGAGAAGGAACAGCGAGGGTTTGCAGGCTGTGGAATTTTATTCTGAGCAAAACAGGAAGGCTCTGGAGGATTCAGAACAGAAGATGGGATGGTCAGACATTTTTTTAAAGGCCATTTTACTGGGTGTTTGACGTGGGCAGATTGGGAGGGAGGGAGCCATAAGGCCTGTAGTGGCCGGGGAGATGGACAGCTTAGATCTCCCTCCAAAAAATAACTTGCTGTTCCATTGCAAAGAGCAGTTACCTGACAGCTCCAGCACCTTGCAGATGTGCTGCTCTTCCTGGGCAGCCCTCACCAACGGCTGAGCACAGGGAGGAATTTTTGCCCAATGCCAGCCCTCTCTAATGGGCAATCTCTGCATGGAGTTCCCCACTGAGCTGGGCAGGCGAGCCTCTGCCAGTTCTGCATGCAGGCCTGACAGTCCTGTCCCCTCGCCGCTGCACCCTGCTCTGCATGCAGGCCTGCCAACCCTGCCCCCTCACCCCCTGCTCTGCATGCAGGCCTGCCAACCCTGCCCCTCCCCATTCACCTGCCACAGGGCTCACCGCCCCCCTCGTACCCCTAACTCTGTCTCAGCCTCTTCTTCCAGGAGAACCCTCCTACACCTCTGGTTAGGATGCTACTGCGGCAGTCCAGGCAGGAGGTGGTGACGCTGCCCTGGACCACGTTGAGAGTAAGGCATGTGACAAGGAGTGGAAGAGGCTGGAAGGAAATGTCGACAAGACTTGCTGATAGATGGGATGTGATGTTCGAGTGAAGACAGGAGTCAAGGTAACACACCAAGATTTTTGGCCTCAGCAACCTGGGAGAATGGAGCTGCCATTCTGCCAAGAGGGGGAAGACTGGGGCAGGAGCCAGTGTGGCGGGGAAGAGGTGAGTGACGACCGAGAGGTGGGTTGTCAGACAAGCCAGGCTCGATACAACCATTGGCTACCGGAGAAGAAATACCACCAATGCGGTGAGATTTATGAGTCTGGCATTTAGGGGAGAGATGAGAGTTAGAAATATAAAATTAGGATTCAGTAGCATAAAGATGATAAAAACACAAGACTGGGGAACCTTTGAAAGCTCAGGGGCCTTCTGGTGTCACTGTGTACTTGTGAGTCTAACTCACCAGGCACAGTGCTAAGTACTCTACTAAATTACTTCTTCTTGCAAGGTAGGTATTATTAACCCCAGGAACACGAGTGTCTGAGGGGCTAAGTGGTTTTTCCCAAGGTCAGACAGCTGTCAAATGGTACGGCCTGGCGTTAAGCCCAAGCCCATGTTTGGCAGCAAAGAAGTAATGACATGAGGCTGGCTCGCTTTCCTGCTAAGACCTTTGTCCAGCAAACATCATGAGGCCTAAAAGCTGAGGAAAACTTGGGAAAGAGGGAAGGAGAGTGAATCTTTCCTTGTCCCAGGGTTACAACGTAGATGGGGGACACCCAACAATGTCACCAGCCCTCTGCTCTGCTCCAGTTTCACAAAAACCCAGTGCAACCTAGGCAGTGAGTCTCTGGCATCTCTCAGAAAGGTTTCTGTCTCAGGTTTTCTGACTTAACACTGAACACGTTATGGCTTTTGGAGATGGGGCCACAGATGAATAGCTACTACTCAGCCAATTCCACCTCAGGGAAGGAAGTCCCCCCAAAATGAGAAATATGTATTCAACCTAGAGTTTCCCAGGAGAATCCAGGCCACAGTACTTGGGAAAGAAGGTGGCATAAAACAGACAAGAAATCGTAGCACTGATAAAAGGTGGCCACTCCCGCAGCGTAAGGGAAGGTTCCAATACCCTGCCACGGGTCTCGGGCTCCAGCACAAAGCCACGCAGCAAAAAGGGGGCAAAAGAGATACTGTTTCCTGGGCCCTGGGAGCACAGCACTGCAGGGACAATTCAAACAATGCCACTTGAGGCTTAATATACCACTGCATGACATCTCCACTTTATAAATGATAAAATGGAAGACTGGTCTTTGGAAAACACTGTAAGTGGCAGAGCTGGTCATACAAACCTGTCTGCCTAATTTCAAAACTCCACGTTCTTCCTGACTCACCACACTGCTTCGCTACTGGCAGGAGCCTACTCTCCCCTGCAGTACCAATTTCCACCTGTAACAGACTTCCAAAGCCTTGTGTTAAAATGCCAAAGGAAACCTACTTTCCTAAATGCATCACACACATACACACATATACACTTCTGGTTGCCTATTCATGGTTTAAGAAAATTATAAATTTCACACTCTCCAGAAAGTTGAAACCAAATTCTTTAAAAACACGACATAAACCCACCTCATAAATAGTTGATTCTCTGGCAAAAGGCAGGGGACTCTAGTGATATCCAAGCCAAGAAAATTCTACCCAGAGAGTACAGACTTGACTGGATCCCTCAAGGACAGGACCAAGAACCATGCGACTTGAATGGGATGTTCTTTTTATATAACAGATGGAGAATTATACATGATCAAAAGCATGGACGGAGACACAAGGCATCCCTGGGTTCAAATCTTGGCTCTGTCACAGTGATGCTCTAATTCATAAGAAATAAATACATATATATATATATATTTGGTCTTCCCTCATTTCCTGGCATATAGCTCCTAGAACCCTTGGAATCTCCAAAGTGACAGGTGTCTTTGTGTATGCTAATGAGATGACTGGATAGCCTCAGGAGGGGCTGGTTGCTGAGGAAACCAACCACATGATTACAGGGTGGGAAGTTTCAGCTCCCCAGCCCCTCCCTCACCCTCACCTGCCCCCACTTTCTGGAAGGGAAGAGGGGCTGAAGGTTGAGTCAGTCATCAATGGCCAATGATTTGATCAATCATTCCTACATGACAGAGCCTCCGTAACAACCCAAAGGACAGGGTTCCCTGAGCTTCCCGGTTGCTGAGCACATGGGAGGTGGTGCCCAGAGAGGGCATGGAAGTTCTGCACCCCTTCCTCCATGCTTGCCCTATGGGTCTCTTCCGTCCGGCTGTTCCTGAGTTGCAGCCTTTATAATAAATAAGCACAGCATTTTCCTCAGTTCTGTGAGCTGTCCTAGCAAATGATCAAATCCAAGGAGGGGGGTCACGGGAACCTCCAGTTTACATCCAGTTGGTCAGAAGCACAGGTGACAACCTGGACTTGTGAATGGCATCTGAAGTAGGGGCAGCCTTGTGGGACTAAGCCCTTACCCTGTGGGGTCCAAGCTAACTCCAGTTCCTGTCGGAACTGAATTGAGTTGTAGGACACCCAGCTGGTGTTGGAGAATTGCCTGGTGGGGAAGAAACCCCCACACATCTGGTGCCAGAAGTGAAGTGTTCAGAGTGATGTGAGTACAGAAGGAAAATAGTTTTTTCTCCCCGCAACTGTCACTAACTAACAGGAGATCTCGGCACATCACTTCGTTTCCCTGAACCTCAGTTTCCTCACCTGTAAAACGGGTATAATGAGAATTAAACATGAGAAGAATAGAAACTACATTATGTTCTCACTCTAAGCATTAAAGATATGAGAATTTTTTAAAAGACAAATGCAAAATGAGAGCCTGCCTTCTTTTTGAAATCCGAATGCCTCTCCATGAGAAATTTCCATCGGTCTTTCCAGAGAAATCTGCTCACCTGTTTAGACACCTCATCTCTCTTCTAAGAGATCAGCTAAATATATGATGCATATGCAAGGACAGCTGGGAATGATGGTCGCATGAAACCAGAACTGTCGTCATGCCCTGGGCCGGCTACATTATCACCTGCTCAGACACTATAGCCCAGCAGGGGCTCTGATGGAAACTTTGGAGTTGTGTTTTTCTCCTTAAGTGAAAAGCAGTTTGACACCAAAAACTACCTCCTTGCTAAATAGGCAGGCCAGACAGAGTCACATCCTGCCCTGACTCAAGCAGTGCAGAAGTGCTGAACAAAACTCTGGGCCCACAAAGGGTCAGCTTTTCAGTGAAGGGACAAGGTAACCAGCATGGCTCCAGATGTTTTTAAAACAGCTCTTCCAAACTGCAGATGTATCTATAAAATAGGTTCAAAAATTAAACTAGTAACAGAAAAGCATGTAGTGTGGTTGTAGTTTGGTGAGGGGGGAGGTGTCATCTAGGTGTGTATATGGTGATCTGAGCACAGGCAAAGGACACACCCAGGTTATTAACCTCAGTGCCCTGGAGTGTGGAGAAGTGCAGATAAGTGTTTTCATTTTAAACCTTTGAAGCTTTTTTATTTGGAGCAACAAGTGTGTGTGACTTCTGCAATTCATTCTTAAAGCAGCAGAATACAGATCAGCGGCAGAAATTGTTCACTTGTAAGGCCTGGGTTTATGGGAAACAAAACCTTCCTTGGGAAATTACTGTGCAACCTGCCCTTAAGAAGAGATCCTTGGAATTTCCAAAGCCCATACAGAGGATTTCCCTGAACTGCCTCAATCCTAGAACTCTAGACTATACCACAGGCAGTTAGATATGGCACAGCTAAAAATGACATGCGTCAATAGAATGAGGGGAACACAACAAAGCAAAAGGCACAGAGGCTGGCGCCAGACAGACCTGGGTTCAAATCCCAGCTCAGCTCCTTTCTGCAAGGTGCTTAGCTGCCCTGAGCACCGTCTCCCACTCGGTACAGAGGGGATAATTGCACCTATCTTGCAGGGTAACATTAGCGGGTTCATGAAGGAAACGGAAGAAGCAACTACAAAGGTGCTTGGTACAGAAAGCACATCCCATACATGGCGATGGTGGTGGCAGTCACTGGAGTCATTAATGGAACATCAGATCATGACCTTGACTGTCTACCTAGATTAGAAACTGTGCAAAGGCAAAGATTCCATCTTGTTTCCCTGAACCCATGAAACATCAGAGCAGGGCACAAATTAGGCTCTCAATACTTCCTGAATTACTGACCAACATCTAACTTGAGCCGGCCTGTTTAAACTCACCCCCAAAAAATCATTCAACAAAGACGAAATTTGTCACTCACTCTAGGTATGCTACCCAATGAACAAAGTATGCTTAATGTAGTCCTCAGACTCTGTTATGTTTTCCCTTTATTTCTTTAAAAAGTATATTTTCTCAAATAAAATAAGTAACATGTGTTCTTCACTGCAAGAAAAAAAAATCAATTTTTATATTTTTATGACCCTGTTTGTACAAATGCCAGACCCCTGCAAATCAAGGAATAGGTATAGGGTGTAAATGACAATTCAGCCAACAAATCATATGATAATCCATTCTTTTTTTGAGATGGGTTCTCACTATGTTGCCCGGGCTAGCCTCAAACCCCAGGGCTCAAGCGATCCTCTCTCAGCCTCCCGAGTAGCTGGGACTACAGGTGCGTGCCACCACACCCAGCGAATAATCCATTATATTGCTAGAGAGTTTATATTCTCTCAAAAGTGTGCACTCCCCCACTGGGTCCATAGAACTATTCAAGAAGTTGGGCAAGTGTCCAAGAAGAGAGAATCCGGTAATAATCATGGCAGGTAATACTTACTGGATGCTTACTGGGTGCTCGGCAATATTGTAAGCACTTTACACCTTCTGGTACATCTCATCCTCCTTCCCATTCTGCACATGAGGGAGCCGAGTCTACTATCTTTAAAAATCCATAGAAACAGAAAGTAGTTTCACAACTGCCAAGGGCTGGCGGGGAGAGGGGAGTGACTGCTAGTGGACACAGGTTCCCATCAAAATGTTCTGGAGTTACATAGAGGTAATGGTTGCATAATTTTGTAAATATACTAAAAACCACCGAATTGTGCACTTAAGAACAGGTGAACTGTACGGTATATGAATTCTATCTGTATTAAAAACATTCCGATGCCTAAGTCCAGAGCACAGAAAGTGCTGGCTATCCTTCACCACAGCCTCTACCTCCCGCCTCCAACCCCACCCTCCTCATCAGGTTCACAGCATCATTCCTCCAGGCCAGGTATCTGCCGTGTACTTACACGTACAGATACGCACATCTTACGGACTCTTACTGGCTTTGCTTTCCATCAGACATAAAGGGCACCCCTTATCACGTAGCCACCTTTCACTCCGTGACAGCCTGGCGCTTGCATCCTGCCAGCACACACAGACCAGCTGCATTCTACGATCGAACCATGATCTACTCTACCAGGCTTCTATTGATCCCAATTTAAATAACACCACAATCCACAGCCTCGTACCCATCGTTTTGTGCACCTGTGTAGATATTTCTCTGGGATGGACACCTAGAAACAGAACTGCTGGGTCAAAGGGGATGCATTTTAAATTTTGGTCGCTGACAGATTGCCACAGAGCGTTCTGTGACCTTGAACAGCCACCTTACTTCCAAGGGCCTCAGCCTCCTTGTTTATCAAACCAAGGGGAAGACTTTCTAAGTCAATTTCAGTTCTAACGTTCATTTTTTAAACGACAAGATCCAGAGGAAGCATGACAAAGAGCTAAGTAGGGCTGGGGTGAACGCACACACCTGAGCTCACAGCCAAGTTCCCCGGTGCAGGGAGCAGGGGGCCTGGCTGAGAAAGCCCAGAGCAGCAAGCAGGAGCAGGAAGACGCCAGAGCGCTGGCAAGCTGGAGAGCAAGAACACAGACACCCCGCCCAAGTGAGGGAAAAGAGAAACTCGGAGGTGAAAGCAGGTCATCCACAAGGGTCCATGCTGTGTGAAGAGACTGTTCCAGAAGACAGGTAACACCAGCCACTACCTCAAGCCGTGTGGGAAGGAAGCCCAAAGCCCAAGATACAAAGCCAGTCATGCCAAAGATTAAAGACAAGAAGGAAGACTTTGTTAAAAGAAGAGATTTGATTTTAAAAAAACTCACACAATTAATGCTGAAAATCTGAAACCTGTCCCTGCTCCAGGAACCTACAAAGAGAACATCGTCAAGGCTGAAACCGGGACGCCTAATGCACGGGCAGGAAAAGAAAAATCATCCCTGAAACTCAAGGTCATGGCAAAGTCTAATATTTCAAGGGGGTAAAAAAAAAAAAAAAAAAAAGATAGGTTTAGAAAAGAAATCACGTTGAAAGCTCACTTCCCCTGTGAATTCTGAAGAACACCACGGGGTCAGATCATAACGGAAAGAAAAAGGGGGTCACAGAGAAGGACACGAGAAGCTTCAAGGTGGCAGCTGCCTCCTGAGGGGACAGAAGAGAAGAACAAAGGAAAGTGGACACTCGTGGGGAGCAGTGAAGGCCCGAGCAGCTGTGTGCACTGGGGCAGAGGCAGGTGCAGCTGGGGACAGGAGGACAGCAGGGCACGTCAACATGCTAGTGACCCGAGCAGAGAGGTCCTTTAGATCAGTGTGGCTCTAAATTACATGGGGAGGGACAGGAAGGGAAGCCTGTTAAAATGCAGATTCCTGGGCCCCACTTCCCAGGAATTAATTCAGTGTATCTGTGGAGAGGGCCAGGAATCTGTAATTCAATAAATATTCTGGGTGATTTCAATGCTCATTACAGTTTGAGGACCAGTGCATTAAAGCCATCAGTCCCCAACCTTTTTGGTACCAGGGACCGATTTCATAGAAGACGATTTTTCCAGGACAGGGGATGAGGGTGAGGGTGAGGCGTAGGCAGAGCTCAGGCGGTGATGGGGAGCGGCGGTAACTACAGATGAAGCTTCCTTCTCGCTCACTGCTGCTCACCTCCTGCTGTTTGTTGTCCCCCGCCCCCCATGTTTCATGGAAGACAATTTTTCCATGGACAGGGGGCGGGGTGGCAGAGCTCTGCGGCCTGGTCCCTACTAGGCCTCGGACCAGTACCGGTCTGTGGCCTGGGGACCACAGCATTAAGCAAAGGGAAAATGTCCAAAAAACAAAGAAACGAGGAAACAGGAGAACCACCATATCCAAGGGGCTCTCCTCTGAGAGCCACACACGACCCTCCTGGGCTGGCTTCAATCCGCTCCTCAGTACTCTCAGAGCCTCTGAGGCACAAGGCTCAGCACCCTGAGTCACAGCTCTGTGGGAGTGGGGGTAGCAGACAAACATCTTAGTACCCCTCCCCCACATCCAGCATAGTCAGGGCTTGTTCAAAGCTGGAAGAGGGGCAGAAAGAGAGAGACTCCCCCTTAGCCAGCAACCACACCGACCCAGCAGAGCCTACGCTGCCTCCTCTCACAGATGAGGCAGAGCGACCAGGCGACCCCAGCCATGACCACACTGTATCTTGAACAATTCCCATGTATACCTGGAAGCTCAGTGCATTTTTTTCCCCAGGTGAAAAAGAGACCTTGACATATTTGGAACAATATAATAATAAATAACCAACCAGAGGCTATTTCGAAAACCCACAGAGATGTTGTGCAGCCTTGACGACTTCCCAGAAAATCTTAATTATATCTAGGAACCCAAAGCAAGGAAGATCAGGAAGAAGCAGAGAACAGGGAGAGGGGGAGGGATCTGGGGAGGGATTTGCAACATTCCAAGCCAGAGGGCTGAGTCCACCTCTCTCTCCATCTGCTGGGGATCTCTCTTTGCACTTGACTATCACAGTGTGAGATAATGACACAGACAGAAGTCCTCCTCCTACTGAGATTCAAGGAAATTTCCCAAAGGAGGCTGAAAGTCCTCTAGGTTGTCTGATTATCAATTAGATAAAAAAAAATAACAACTCTATCCACAGAGGGTACCTTTAACTGAGGAACTGATTCAGGAACTACCTCCTAAATCTTCAGGAATCCCATGTGACATGGGCAGATGGAAAGTATTTCCTCCTCTTAGCTACTAAGGAGGAGAGGCCGAGAAGTACAATTCATTCTCCAGAAAGGCTCCAGAATTGATGCCACTGTCTCCTTGGTTCACCCATTGGTATGTAAATGAAGAAATTCACTCTGGATCCCATGGGAGCAGGACCTGCCAGGCAGCTGCCTCCTGAGCACTTACATCTGGTTTGTGGCAAATGAGAAAATAAGTAAGGAGAATAATTTCTAGTGGTAACAATTTCTACATGAAATATAAAGCTGAGAAAGTGCCTTGGGAGAGCTCCTTCAGACAAGGGGAGGTTGGGCCTCTGAGGAGACCTCAAGTACACTGACTGACAACTGACCAACACGAAGCTCGGTCATGAGACTATCATGGGGAGAATGTTCTGGCAAAGGGAATGGTAAGTGCAATGATGTGAGACTGAGGGACTTCTTTAAGGAACAGGAAGAAGGTGGAAACAAGGTGAACCAGGGGATGAGTGGTAACAGAGGTGAGCAGTGAGGCATGCGGGGGCAGAGCCAACGGAGGCTTTTAGGCAGGGGAGGCAAGGGATGTGATCTGTTGGTCTGGTTATCTTCAAATCACTCCAGTTGCCGTGAGAAGAATGGACTGCCAAGGAGCCAGGCTGGAGGGGAGGAGCCCAGCCAGGAGCTACTGCAGCACCCCAGGCCAGAGACGGCAGGGCCTGACCCAGGCTGGCAGTTGTGAAGAAAGTCAGAAACGGCCGGTCATCTTCGGGATGTATTTTGGAGCTGGCAGGACTTGCTATGGATTATAAATGAGAGACAAAGCATACAGAGAAACTAAGGATGACTCTCAGATTTCTGGTGTGAGCAACCTGGTGGTGGCATTTACTAAGATGGCAGAATGGCTCCCAAACAGGTCCATGCCACAAAGATGCAGTGAATAGGTGACCGCATGTAGCAGAAGGGACTGTGCAGGTGTAACGTGGGTTATAGATGGGGAGAGTGTCCTGGATTACCTGCGTGAGCCCAAACTAATCACGTGAGCCCTTAAAAGCAGAGAATTTTCTCTGGCTGGAAGCAGAAGAGAGGAGAGACAGATGACAAAGGCAAAACAGATGCAGGAGAAGAGAGGTCAGACTCCAGGCACGAAAAGGACTGGACATGCCGCTGCTGGTTCTGGGATGTGGGGGCCTCCGGAGCTAAGGGTGGCCCCCAGCTGAGAGCCAGCCAAGAAGTGGGAACCTTATCCTACCACCACGTGGAACCGAATTCTGCCAACACTTGAACGAGCAAGGAGAGGGATTCCCCCTGCAGCCCGCAGACAGGAACGCAATCTTCCCAACGCCTCAATTTCAGCCCAGTGACATCCCTGGCAGACTTCTGGCCTAAGACCTATCAGATAATAAATCAGTGTCATCTTAGGGCACTAAGTTTCTGGCCATTTGTTGCCACAGCAAGAGGAAACTAATGCAATGGGGAAGACTGGGAGGGATTGAAGGTCTGGTGGGAAAAAGCAAGTGTTCTATTTGAGCCACCATAAATCCAAGTAGAGGAGGCAAGAAGGCAGGTGGCCGTGGGCACATGGAACCTAAGCAGAGAGGTCAGGGGCCACTCCTGCCTCTTCCACCATCATTCCTAGTAGGACGTAAGTCCCATGTACTCAGGAACATGGTCTCCATTTTAAGTCAGGTAGTAGCATAGTACCTGGCATGTGGCAGGTGCTCTATAAACAACTGTCAAATGAATGTCGATCATCCCCTCTTTAAATAAAAATTCTCAGGAAATAATCAGTGTGAAGAGACAACTTATCAGATGGAAGAAAATATTTGTAAACCATATATCTGATAAGGTGTTAATATCCAAAATATAAAAGGAACTAAAACAACTCAACAGCAAGAAAAATAACCTAATTTAAAAATAGGCAAAAGGCTTGAATAGACATTTCTCTAAAGAAGAAACAGAAATGGCCAACAGGTATATGGAAAAATGCTCAACATTACTAACCATCAGGAAAATGCAAATTAAAACCACAATGAGATATCACCTCACACCTGTTAGGATGGCTAGAGGACGTAGAGGGAAGGGAACCCTTGGACACTGTTGGTGGGAATGTAAATTAGTGCAGCTATTATGGAAAACAGTATGGAAGTTCCTCAAAAAATTAAAAATAGAGCTACCATATGACCCAGGATTTCCACTACTGGGTATATATCTAAAGGAAAAGAAATCAGTACGTCAAAGACATAGCTATACTCCCATGTTTACTGTAACACTATTCACAACAGGCAAGCTATGGAATCAACCTAAGTGTCCATCTCATATGTGAGATCACAGAAGCTCACAGAAGCAGAGAGAACGGTGGTTACCAGGGGCTGGGATGAGGGAAAGAATGGGGAGACATCGGTCAAAGGATACAAAGTTTCAGTTGGATGGGATGAATAAATCCTGAAGGCCTACTCTGTAGCATGGCGACTACAGTTAATACTGTGTTGTTCACTTAAAAATTGCTAAGAGATTAGATCATAAGTGTTCATACCACAAAAAAAATGATAAGTATGTGAGGTGATAGATGCTAATTAGCCTGATTTAATCATCTCACAATGTGTGCACGTATCAAAATACCATATATACAATTTGTATGTGTCTATGATACCTAGTGAAAGAAACAATTCCCACTCCACACCCCTGCCATTCATTGCCACATCTTCTGGCTCCTATGGGCAGCCAACCTCCTGGAAAAAGCCATCTCCATTTGCCATCTCTGACTCCTCTCCTCCTCTTCTCTTAGCAGTGCTCTGCAGTCAGGCCCTTCTGTCTCTCTCTCCTGCTCTTGTCAATGGCACCAATGGCTGCTACTAGATTATTCAAAAGATCGGCCGCCCTTGCCTCACCTGTCCCATCAGCGGCACTGGCACAGCCGTGCTCTCTCTCCTTCAAGCATGCTCTGCCCTTGGCCTCCAGGACCCCACATTCTCAGTTTCCTCCCTTCCTCCCGGGTCAGTCCTTCTCCATCTCTCTTGCAGCACTTCCTTTCTTCCCCCATCCTGATGTGGGAGGGCCCCAGGGCTCCATCCTGGTCCATCTATACACACTGTCTCGAAAATGTTACCCAGTCTTGGGGCTTTAAATACCGCGGCTATAGCCATCACTGTGGGCCCAGGCCTCTTCTAAACTCCGGATACACACGCCCCTCCTCTCTCCCCTTGGATGTCCAGACATCTCGTGCTCGGCCCGTCCACACCAGAACCCCTGCTTGGCCCCCAGAGCCATCCCCATCCTGGTCAAGGGCCACTATCTCCCTCTAGTTACTCAGGACAAAGGCCTCGGAGTCCTCTCTCACTGTTCTCGCTCATGCCTCACGTTGCTGAAGATCCTTTCAGTTCCAGCATCCACACACAGCCAGGGCCAGGCCACTTCTCACCACTCACGGCCCCTCCCGGCCCCTACCACCTCTTGCCTGATGTACCCACCTTCCAACCCCGCTCTCTGCCTCCACCCCTGTCCCCCACCCTCCGGTCTCCACACAGCAGCCAAAGCAAACCTCCGAAATCCTACGTCAGATGATGTCCCTCCTCTGCTCAAAGTCCTCCAGCGGCTTCCCTCTCACTCCCAGGAAACGCCAACCTCCCCACAGCGGCCCACCCGGCCCTGGGGGATCTGACCACCCGCTCTGTGACGCCTCCTCCTTCTCCTCCCCCGCTTGCTGCCCCCTTGGTGTTCCTGGGACACACCAGGCAGGTACCCACCCCAGGACACGTCCCCTCTGCCCAGAACCCTGTCCCACCTGCGTCCCCGTGACCAGCACCTCCCCCCACTCCATCTGGGTTCAAGCAGCACCTCCTCAGGGAAGCTCGTCCTGAGCTCCTTCAGCTTACACCCTCCCCACTCCCCACCCCCACTTTCCTCCACACCAATTATCACCTCCTGACAGGCTACACATCATCTGTTCATCCTGTTTGCTGATTATCATCTGGCTCCCCCAACTAGACTGTGACTCCACTGGGCAGGAATCTTTGTTTTCTTCACTGTCAGCCCAAATGCCTGGAACAGTATCTGGCCCGTGACAGGCACTAAATACATGCAGTATTTATTAAAATGAGGCATGAATGAATGAATGACTTACATCAAGGTGAATGCCCAGTTACCAACGGGTCATCACCCAAATGACTCTGTCTCGCCACCTCTGTATCTCTCATCCCAAGCATGTGCCTGGGCATGGGGGTGTGGGGAGGGGGTGTTTAGGGAACAGCTGCTGAGTGAACCAATCAACATTCCTCTGCAATTTCCAGGCCCACAAATATGACTCAAAGACCCAAATACCAACAGCTTCTCCATCTGGGTCTGGAAATTCCTCAAACCCAACACACAACCCCTCCCCCACTCGGATCATGAAAAACATGGCTTGGGATGAAGGACTGAAATGTGTTAAGCTGGTACTGAAGTGGGTCTGATGAGCAATTAGACAGCTGGAAGAGCCAGCTGCTCCCTCGCTGTGGGCACCGTGCCGCTTGCAGAGGCAGCTGGCGGTCCACCAAAGGCTCCCCGTGGCTGGGCGCCCAGAGCCCCCCAGTGAATGGCTGCTGCCTCTCAGGGGTGTGAGCCCGGGAATCAGAGCCCCCACAGCATACCTCGGCAAGGCTGCCAGCACCAGGGGCGAAGGCGATGCTAAGGCAGGGACAGGAGGTCACCCGGAGCGGACAGGAGTGAGAAAGGGCATGGTGGAACCAGGAAGTAAGCACATGGCCGCAGAGAGAGACAATAATCATAAATAATGGGGTGACTGTTAGATTACGATCATTGTTCAACAAGCACTTCCCATGAACTAAGTACCACACATTTCCTCACTGAATTCTCTGATCAACCCTATCAAGTAGGCATCTCCCCACTTTGCATAGAGGAAAACTGAATTCCAGAGAGGTCATGAAGCCAGTTGGTGGTGATGAGAGCTGGGACACAGAGTTCCAGAGGAGACTAGAGGAGACCGCCGGATGGGAGCCCAGACCAGATCCACCTGGCAGCTCCAGTTTTCCAGCTTACACCCAGGCAGCTTGCATGCTTTTGGACGGGAGGGGAGAGGAAGATGGAAAAGTTTTCTTTAAATCTGTCTCTTTGAGGTTTGACAATATGACTTGTGGACTCAGTTTTCTTTGTCACTCAATTCTGCTTGCAAAAACCCTGGTGAATTCGGTGGAAACCTGGTAAGGGCAGAAGAGATGATCCGTGGCAGTAAGCTGGGCTTGGGTGAATGCTACAATTTCCTTTTGAAGGAATCAGTGGTGAATTCTTATATTCTTACGAAGCAATGGCTTATGCATCATAAAGCTGAAGTCATTAAAACCCTAAACAGTAGTCCCCTGAAGGTCAATAATAGTAATAGCCATAATAGTGATGACATTTATTGAGTTTTTTCTGCTGTTCTAAGTCCTTCCCACACATCAGCTCATTTAAACCTGAGAAAAGCTCTCTGAGACATGAACTATTATCACCCCCACTTTACAGATGAGCAAACTGAGGCACAGACTGGTTGAGCACTTTGCTCAAGGACAGGAAGCCAGCAAGGGGCACCGCCGAGACTCCCACCCAGGCAATCTGACTTGAGACTATGCTCCCAACCATGCATGATCTCGCAGGTGTCCTGCACTGCCTGGCCATGTGGCCCATGGCCCAAAGGGCAGGGCCCTGGAGGTGAGGTGGGGGACCTTCAGGGAGCTCAGAGAAGGAGCAGCCCCCTGTTGCACCATCTTCCCCAGTACCCACGGCCTGGATGAGTAACTGCAGTCTCCAGGGTCAGTGATCCGTGCACCAGCCCAGGCAGACTGCAGGTGACTGGGTCTCTCCAGGAAGAGAACCAAGTCACCAGCCACAGCACTGGATGCAGACCAGACTCTCCTAGAAAATCCCCACTTGTCTTTCTGGACTGAGATCAGATGTCCCCTCCTTCAGGAAGCCTGCCCTCAGCCACCCAAGACAGTTCTGCTCTCTGCACCTCATATGTGGGGGAGTTACAACCCAGTACATCAACCATCTGTGCACACATCTGTCTGCTTTTCATCTCTGGCACAAAAGTGAGTGCTTAAAGAATGGAAACAAATAAGAGCCTGCTCCCAAAACACAACCTGAGGATGTGTGTCAAGCCCTGCATGGTTCTTTCGAGTCTGCGCCCAGTGGAGCAGATGAGCAGGCAGTGTGTAAAAGGCCTAGCCCAGCAGGCACGAGGAGCCCTACAGAATGAGCCCCCCAACCACCCGATCCATATCTGTGCTTCCAGCTAGCTCTTGGCCACATAACAGCTACCTTCATTCCTTCTCCAAACTTTCTTCTCCCTGCCAGGCCCTTCCAGCTTGAGGCTCCACTGGCCATTTGTCCAGTACCCACCTGTGGCTCCTCCCCTGGGGCTCGGACCAGCATCTCCTTCTCTGACTCCTGTCTCTATGGACTGTTAATAAGTAACAAACCACTAGCCCGGCTCCCCAGGGGATCTGGGCGTGGGCCTCCCCACCTTCCCTACTCTTCCATGCACGATTCCTTCAGCCACCACACTCTCCTGTCTCTGGGCCATGGCACATGTTATTCCACCTGCCTGGAACCCTGTGCCCACCTAAGTCCATCTTACCCTTCAAGGTTCATTTTATGTTGTTTCCTACAGGAATCCTTCCCTGCCTGATCCTGCAGGAGCAGGTAAGGGGCTCTTGCTCTGGGCTCCCCTGGCAATGGAGCTTCCCAGCCCAGTACAGCCCATGCTTTACTGAGATTGTTTCCTGACCTGTTGGCCTGTCTTCCCCACCTCCGGCAAGTTCCTCGAGGGGATTCTCCTGTATCCCAGAACCTAGCAGAGGTCTGGGACCCAGTAGGTGTTAATAAATATTTGATAAATAAGAAAATGAATGGCATGAAAGAATGAAGGAATGAACAAGTAAACTGATGACAGAACAGCTCATCACACAGATGGGTTTTGGTCACCCAATAGCTTATACAGCGTTCCCTATGCACCAAGAAGTAGTCCAAGAACTTTAACACACATTCTTTACCTAATAATTCTTAATAACATCCCTATGAAATAGCTTCTGCCCATTTTACAGTTGAGAAAATCAGAAGCACAGAAAAGTTAAGCAACTTATCTACGATCATATATATAAATGAAGAGTGGTTAAGTAGAGATTCAGCAGGACGGTTCTAAAATCTGTTCTTTCAACCATATATTACACTGCCAGTGGTGGGCTCCTACACTAGTGGCCAGAATAAACCCCACCTCCTGCTGCCCACATCATTTGCAGTGCCCTCCTCACTGACTCTGGGCCTGGCCGTGTGCCTTGCTCGGGCCAACGGGGCATTAGCAAGTGTGAGACAGGCAGAGGCTAGACAAGCCTTGCCCGTGGGCTTGTCCTTGGGGAATGGTCCCTCTTAGAACTCTGAGTCCACCGTGGTATGAATAAGCCCAAGCCAGCCACGTGGAGATGCCATATGAAGGGGAGCTAAGGAACTCGGCCAAAAGCCAGAGCCAAGGACCCAGACACAATGCCCTTCATTTAGCTGGCTCAGGCAGCCCCCAGTCACTGAGCCATGAGCTGAGACCTCAGACTTCATGGAACAGAAATGAATCATCCCCACTGCACCCTGCCTGAATCCCTGACTCACAGAACTATGAGTGATCATCATCATGGTTGTCTGAAGCCACTAGTTTCAAGGTGACTTGTTAGGCAAAAGTAGTTAAGAGAAACATTTCCTTACTTTGGAGACAGAATCATGTAGGCCCAGCATAGCACTCCCCAGGTACTTATTCAACCTAACAAACATTCCTACAGCACGCTGTGTGCTAGTCACTGTTCTGGACACTAAGACTTGGCAGAGAATTGAACAAAGTCCCTGCCCTCAAGGAGCTTAGATTCTAGTGGGGGAGTCAAAGAGAGCGACGAATAAATGCATTTTTCTATGAAGTAACACTAAGAGCTACACAAAAAAATAAAGCAGTGTCAGGGGTTCTATTCTAGATAGGACAACCTCCTAATAAAGTGACATTTGACAGAGACCTGTAGGGAGAGAGGAAGAAAGCCACGCAGAGATGGGGCAGAAGAACTCCAGGCAAAAGTGACAGCAAGAACAAGGGCCTGAGACCACAGCATGACAATGAACGAGGAGTAGAGGTGTCTGGGGGAGGAAGAAGAGGCCAGGGCCAGATCGCGTGTGGCCGTGAGGGCCATGCTCGGGGCATGACTGTGTCCCGGGTAGGAAGGGAAGCTTTCAACACTAGAGGGCCAGACAATGACATGACCTGACTTCTCTTTTCAAAGGATCACCTGGCTTCAGTGAAGCCCACAGGAGAGTGGAAGCAGGGAGACCAGTGAGGAGGCTGCTGCCACAATCCACACATCTGATGACAACATGGACTGGGGGCCAGCAGGGCTGCAGCGCAGGGGAGGGTATCAGCCTTGCCCATGCTTCCATGGTAATCCCATGCTGGTAAACAACACTCAAGGGATTATCTACCTTTCTCTGGGATAAAAATTAGACTTACCATCACTCTCGTACAACTGCAGAGTTGGACTCGGAAGCGCACGTGGCTGCCGTCACAGCTGGGGTTCTTTTTTAAGACACACTCCAATAGCACCCCCTGAGCATGCCATGTAGGGAACCCAATCTAAAGAAAAACAAACTTAGCCTGGAGGCCACTGGGAAGTGGGGCTTTTGAAACCTTAATTGAAGCTGAAAATAAGCTAAACAATATCTTAACGCTCTGCTGGGTAATGCCTCCACAAAACTCGGGCCTGCTGGGCATTTTGTAAATGGAACACGGATCTGACGGGAAAACGCCTGGCCCGTGTCAATCACAGGCCACCGGTTCCTTTCTCATTACAAATCGCTGCTCATTTGAGTCTCTCATTCACTTGCTTCTTCTGGAAGAGGAGCTGCTTCTAAGTTGGAAGGTACTTATTTTCACCCATAGCATCATTTTCAGGGACGAGCAGAAAGAAGTAGGCTGTGCAGGCCATAGGAAAATTAAGTAAAGGCAGAAAGACTAGAGAAAGAATATACCCTGAGAAGGAAGAGTTTTGTCTGAAAATGCAAGACATGGGTTCCTGGTCTTGTCCATTTTATCTCCTGTGTCTCTCACAAATCCTCTGAACTTCCTCAAATTCCCACCGTCTCCACCCCAAGGGCCACCCACCCACCCTGGCCTGGACGACTGCTGTAGCAGCCAACTGGTCACCCCACACCAGCCTTTGCCTTCTTGAAGTCTCTCTCCATGGTGCAGGGAAGGGGATCAGTTTAAAATGCACATCTGACCCTGCCAGCCTCCTGATGATGACTCTTCAAAGCATTTCTATTTTCTTCGAATAAAGATCAAACCCTTTCCAGGGACATACAAGGCCCTGTGTGCTCTGGGCCCACCCCATTCCCCTCACTCTGAGCTCTAACAACGTGGGCCTCTTTTCAGCCCCTACAACACCCTGTTCCCCGTCGGCCCTCACGCCTTCTCCACATCCAAGGCAACGACACAAGCCTGGGGAGGGAAGGTGAACACCACCTTCTCCTTCAAACCTGAGTTCTAACCTCTCTTCCTCAAAGAAGCCATCCCAGACCCAGAACCAACCTCCCAGACCTGAGCCTCTGAAGCTATTGCTTTTGACAGTGACTGCTGTGGGCCTGGGGTCATTTTTCTCAGAATATCACAAAATTGGCCCTTCTGTGCTGGTCATCCATAAAGGCAGGACTTTGATTCGGGGACTTAATGATTAATGATCATGCTTAGCATTGTTTTTAATCCAAAGACTAGTCCCAGCTGTGACCCATCCAAAAAGGAGGCGGGAATTATCAGCTGTCTGCCCTGGGGTACTGCCTCCCACCTGCATCCTCTTGCTTCCTCAGACCTCCCGAAGTCATATGCTAAACTTCTAGACATCAATAGATACGCCCGTCTGTGAAGTAAGGCAACTGCCCTATTTCCATATTAATACGTATCAGCCCAAATTACAGACTCCAAGGAAAAGGATGATAAGGTAGACAGAGGTAGACACCCTCTTGGTCATCACTAGTGCTTTACAAGGGAAGTAATAATAATAAAAACACAACAGCTAACTTTATGGAGGGCTTACTATACACCAGGCATTGTGTTACCTCTTGTTGACTTATCTACTCTGGACAAAAACCTGCCTAATTTAGCCATTGTTCATACCCCTATTGCACAGATGAGGATACTGAGTCTTAAGGAAGTCACCAACCCAAGGCCAAATGGCTGATAGGTCAAAACATGTGACACCCCCCCCAGCACCTCTCAACCAACGTGGTTCCTACAGTGGAAACTCTGTGTCCCCAGTCGACTCACCTCTCCCCACCACCCACAAAGCCAGCCCGACCCAGAGAGCCCAACACAAGTGTGTTTCCAGCCAAGGAGACAGATGCCACTCCTGCAGCAAGAAAATTTTTGTTTAAAAAGTCACTGACCGAGGCCTGTGACTAGCTCCACAAACCAGGAGGAAGAGCAGCAGTGACATAAGCTCAGCGACAACCACAGGTTTCTGTTTGGTTAACAAGAAAAAAAAGAATAAAATTAAATGTCTTTAAGCACTATATTTTTAAAATACGTTTAAGAGAATTTTCTCCCTTAAATATAACTAGAAAAAGTCAGCATCTCCTATATTAGGGAAAAAAACTTAAAGAAGTTGTCACTGCAATTCAAAACTCAAGCAGACAACAAGAATTAAAACAAAGTAATCAGAATGCTAGTCACACTTATTGAGCACTTTACATATAACCGTCACAGGATTTACATACATGTAAGTATCCCAACAAGCCATGAGGGAGCTTCTTACTACGCCATTTGACAGACGATGGTCCCAAGGCTGGGGGCTGTCAATCAGACCACTTGGCCAAGGTCACGCTGCCCCCAGGGAGCAGCGCCAGGATTTCACCTTAAGAACAACCGATTCCAGAGCCCAAGCTCTCAACCACTACCTTAAGGGATCCAACAAAAAAGGGAAACTTCCCATTTTTCAATTTAAGTTCACCATTTAGAAGTAATTTTTGTAGGGGAAAAAAATATCAATGTTCTCTCTCACTATAAGAAACACCATGCCCTTTCAGACTTGTTTTTAAAGCGGTGCTATCACCACTTAGGTGGATTCTACCTGAGGCTGCGTCAAACAAACATTACAATTATATCCACTAAAAAATTGCCACAACAAACCTGGAAGGAGAAACATGACTGCTTTTTTGAGAACACAAAACTGTCATTTCAAATTAAGTAACAGTAACCAATGGTGAGAAATGTGACTCCACCAGCAACCCACATCTGTGTTTGAACATTAACTAGGGAACTTCCTTGTTAACCCATCCACACCACTCCCTCCAGCTAAGACGGTTCTTAAAGATGTTCAACTGTTTCTCAGACGATGAAATACCATCTTCCATTTAGATACTAGGGCCCAAATCAGTATTGAAAAGATGATTTTGCTTCTATAAAGCACAAGGAAACCCCTCCCTTCTGCACATGTGATGTATATGATTATATCAAGGATAAAACAGTTGTTTCTTCCATTCTCAGAATTCTAGACTCCACTTTGGCACCCCGAGCCATCAAGAATAACAACCAGGATCTAGTTAAAAGTTACCCAGCAACTGCACATCTTTATGAGTCCCTCAGCCTACTGTGTTCTTACTAAGCCATTAACAAATGCATCATAGAGGCATCAGATGATATCTACCAACTACAGAAAGAAACACCAGGCACAAAGAAAGATAAATAGCACGGTGGCAGAACAGAAGCAGCAAGGGTTCAGAGGTCCATGAGGGCCCAACAGGAAACCCGCCCAGGCTAGGAGTGAGACTCTGGGTCACATAGGGTGCATGAAGCTTCACCCAGTACCTGGCACATGCCCTAAAGTGACATCAAATGCACATTTAGCTTATCCACCTTCAACTACATGCATGGATCAGTGTGCGCAAGAGATGCCACACCTGCACGGAAAGATACAAAAAGAGATAGAAGAGAAATAACGGCAGTGTGCTGTGCTACCCACAGGCCCATTCGTTCAGCCTGTGAGCCAGGAAACTTGCAAGGGGGACGTGTGAACTTCTACTCCCTGGAGTCCCAGCAGCCACGTTCTTCTCCAAAGATGAGGCTCCTAGTGAACAGACAGGCAGCGGGGAGAGGAAGTGGGAGAAAGGGAGGGAGGAAGGGGGGCGAGAGCAGGGGCGGGGAGAGCAGGGGGAAGGGGAGAGCAGGGGGAAGGGGAGAAGTATGTGCTAAAACAACCTAGCTACTAAATACCTGTCAGCCATTTCATCTGGTGCTGACTTCAAAAATATCAATCAGTTCCACTGCTGGAAGAACTAAGATCTACAAAATGGTACCTTCCTAAGGGATTTCCCAAAGTAATTCTGACTACTGCTGATTCTCACCACCCATGCTGGTGAGAACCTAACCTCTACCAGAGCCACAAAGGACTCCATGATGTCAGATCACAGTGACTGGTGTGCTAAATGGCCTTATACAATGATACAAAGTCTTAACCATCATCATTCCTATCTAATCCACAGGATTTTCTGATGTAGGTGCAACAGGCGATTCTTCTGTTTGAGCAGAGGAGTAACTGGTGCTCCGGGATGCTGAATGAAGCCACCAAAATCCCATGGGGCAGAAGCAGGCCTGCTGTCAAGGCTTTGTAGTCTTCTAAACAGGTGGACTGAAACCCAACCACACAACCATTCAACCTGATTAAATACCCCACAGGTGTCTGGGTCCAAATGAAGGGCCCAAACAGATCAGTATTCCTGAACAGACAAGAAGCATCTGTTAAGCCCACCGATGACTCCATCACAGGGCCATTTGTGTGAAGGTTGGCAAGACCTCTCACAGAACATAAAATGCCACCCAAAGCCACAGAATGATGTGTCAGAAAAACCTAAATGGTAAGAACAAACTTGACTGACTGTGCTTTTTGATAACGGAACATATCCTCATCAAACCTATTGCTTTAACTTGTACTTTACTTACCGCCTTATTCAAAACACATATTGTTGCTCCTCTTGCATACATTCTTAATCAAACATGTCCTAATGTCATTTCTTACTGACCAACGACCTCCATCTCGTTTTGCAGCAACACTTATGCATTTATGTCTACTCTGCTTCACCCCTAAGTGAAATCAGCTGTTGGGAAGGCAAACAAATTGGGAAGAATGTCTTCATTTTCTGCTGGGCTACATTTGATTTGGACTCACTGGTAATAACACAAGCCAGCCAATTCAGACATAGGTGAACTCCTGGGATCAATGCTATTCTCCATGAAACTAAGCAGACTAATTCTTCCCTGACCACTGAGAGAGAAACAGATGGCCACTTTCAAGGTAAAAGACAAGTGGACTACAAACATCAATGCTCAGAGGATTCAAGAACAGGACTTGCCGTAATTCCCCTTCTTAAAAAAATAAAAAATAAAAAATCAGGGGATTGGTAGCTTCCTTCACCTCCCAAGAAGTCAAAAAACCAGGGTTTAAGGCTGTGCTCCACTACTCACAAGCAATTATTGTTGACATGTGCTATGTAGTAGGAACCCAGACCCCATTCGCCCAACTTGGGAATCCAAGTTGGGACAGGGCATCCAATTTTTGCTTGCAAAGCCAATCTTCCCCAACTTGCACACTCTGCTGACTCTGCCCCAGGACTGACTCCAGCCCAGCTTCAGGGATCACATGCATCTCAGGCCTGGCCAATCAGAGCCATGCAACCCCCAGCCCTGCCAGGTGCTGGTTTAGATGGGCACGCTGCAGTCAGTGCAACTCAGGAACTTGTGTACAGATAGCTCCCCCGCACAGAGGCAGGCGCTCCTTCCCCGTCTTCCACACGGAACTTGAACTAGAAGGGATCCAAGTTCTGGGACTGTTGCAGTCATCCTCTCGTCGTGAGGGGAGATGCAACCGTCTGATGATGGTGCAGGAGGACAGAGTTGAGAGGAAGAGGGACAGGGAAATAAAGATGGACAAGCCGAGAAATAGAGACAAAGAGAGATACAGACAGACATAAGCACAGACAGACAGACAGACTAGATCCTGGCAGCACCAAGTCCTTGATCAAGCCATTGCCTGATCAAGGCAAAAGTTTTGTTAAATAAACCAATAAAACCCTTTTAATGTAAAACAGCATTCTTAATTTTCAGGGCTTTTTGCCTCAATATTAAACCAATTGTCTTTTGCTGTTTACACAAATGAACTCTAAGAGACCACCAGGCCAATCCTAGATAAGAAAATTTTACTCAATACTCATTATTCCTCTTGAAAGCAACGTAGGAGTTTATGAAGTTACAATTGGAATCCTAGTTAGTAATTTTTTTCATCAGATCAAATTTGAAAGCTCAGCTAGAAAATGAGCAAATAGCTAATTTTTTAAAGAAACATAAGTAGGGACTTGTTCCAACAC
Organism: Daubentonia madagascariensis; assembly: GCA_023783475.1. Taxonomy (NCBI): domain Eukaryota; kingdom Metazoa; phylum Chordata; class Mammalia; order Primates; family Daubentoniidae; genus Daubentonia; species Daubentonia madagascariensis. The sequence continues at coordinate 7,464,685 of JAKFHU010002332.1, read as the reverse complement.
TCACTCATACTACAAATGAAACAAATCACCAAAAGAGTCGACGGATCTGATGAGGGAAAAATTAAAAACACTGCCATGGGTCAAAATCATTATGAAGAAAAATTAAAGGGAAACAAATATTTGCCACAAGAGTAGCAAAGAAATGCTATTTTTATAAATAAGAAGCACAACCATATCAAAAACATCTAACAGAAAAGAAATTGACCAAAAAAAAAATATCAAAATTGACAATAAATGGTCCCTTGACACCAAAAAACAGACAGACAACAAATGAAACAACGCATGGTCAATACACTTGGAAAAATTCAAACACTGTAGAAATATAAAACAAAACGTGCAACTGAATCAGCAACAAGCTAAAATAACACCACCCAATACAATGAGGATGAACCAGACAGGCACGTGTGAACACAGTGGTGTCCACGCATTCTTTCCTGGGAAGATGTTGACAATCTTTGTCAAGAGCCTTAAACGGCCTGATGATTCTTTTCACAGGAGCCAGCCCTGGAGAAATCATCAGAATCATACACTAGAACGTGGGCATAAAGAGTCACCACGGAAGCATTAACAATAAAGACCAACCTTGATGCCCAACCATGGGGAATACGCAGCCATTAAGACTGTTAAGAAAAAAAATATTTAAAGACACCAAAATGCTCATGACATAGTAATACCAAGTGAAATGAGAGAATGCAAAATGATATACACAGGATGAGCCAAATTTGTTTTACACAGACACATCTAAATACAAAGAAGAAAGATTGGAAAGAGGGACTTTAAAAATCTTAACGGTGACTGTTTCTGGGTTATAAGGTTACAAGAGAGTTGTTTCTTTCTTTGTCCTACTCCCGGTTTTAAAAGTGCTTTCTAATAAACTTACATATCTTATAATCATAAAATAAATTTTATGTACATTTTTCAGTAGAAATAGACTTGTTTTAATAAGCCAACATTTGGTGGACATTTCTTGGGTACTGAGCCAGGCACTTCAGGGGACAAAAGCAAATACCCCCACCCTCAGGGAGTTTATACTCCAGTGAGCTACATACAAGCCAGGAAATGGTGTTGGCTGATTAAAAACTCTACCAGCCAACCAAATGCTAACTGGTGAGGCAGATGTAAGCTCCATTTGGTCGCTACATGCCATCTCTAATGCATATAATGTACTTAGTATACTTCCTGGCACACAGCAATCACTCAATGAATATCAGCTAACTCCACAACCAGGGCAGGCTGCAGGTGGCCTACCTGGTATCCATCCCTTCTTCCTTCCTTCATGACAGAAGCCCAGTTTTATTCAAAAAGGCCATGTGCCAAGCTGAAAGACCACACTTCACACCTCCCTTACATCCAAGTGGTGCCACTGACTGAGTTCTGGCCAGGAAGATGTAAACACAAGTTGTTAGATGAGACTTCCAAGAAAGCTCCTTAAACAAGGGACAGATGGCAGATATGAGTCCTTTGTGCCCTCCTTTGTTTTCTCCTATTTCCTACCTACAACGCAGACATGATGGCTAGAGCTTCAGCAAGCATCTTAGACCAACCTAAAGATGAAAGCCACAAGCTAAGGATGTCAAAGCAGAAAGATAAAGCAGACCAGGATACTGGCACTATAGCAGAGCCACCTACCAGCTCTGGACTGCCTAAGTCTGAACTTGTCCTTCTAGGAAGGATAAGTGATTGTGTTAAACCCACCAGGGCCATATCTTTTTTACCAGCAGGCAAGCACAATTCCAAACTCAAAGAACCAATGAAATTATTATTGTCAGGTTTACTGCAGTGGTTTGCAAACTGTGCTTTAAGGAACCCCAGAGGTCCCTCAGAAGTGCCCCTCCTAAAGGCTGCCATGGAATGGAAAGACAGCAGGCGAGAAGATGGAGCTCTGGGCTTCCTACTCCTTGATTTCCTCCCTTTTGCAAATGAGGTTCTAAAGACTGTGACATTGACTTAAAACAAAAAAGGTCTATATACCCAAAAGAATAGAAATGAGGGTCACAAAGAGAGATTTGTATGCCCACGTTCACAGACACATTATTCACAGCAGCCAAAAGGTGAAAGCAACCCAAAGTGTCTATGGCCAGAAGAATGAATAAATGAAATACAGCAACACACACAATGGAACATTATTTGCCCTTAAAGAGGAAGGGAATTCTGGCACAATCTAAACATGGATGAACCTTAAGGATATTATGTGAGTAAAATAAACCAGTCACAAAAGGATAAACACTATCTGATTCCACTTATACAAGGTATGTAGAATAGTCACATCCGTAGAGACAGAAGGAGGAACTGTGGTTACCGGGCGCTGTGAGGAAGGGGAACAGGAACGCCACCCTCTCTACCATTGTTCACAGGTTCAGAGTTTCAGCTGGGGAAGATAAAAAGTTCTGGAGACGGATGGTGGTGATGGTTCACACAACACTGCAAATGTAGTTAATGACACAAAACTGCACCCTTAAAAATGGTTCAACTGGAAAATTTTATGTTATGTGTGTTTTACCACAATAATTTTTAAAAAGGTCTGAAGGCCACTGGCCTATCCCTGACCGCCCACCCCCAAAGTAGAGTAATCTCCTCTCTCTGGCTTTGAGGCCTCCTCCCTATCCAATCCTCAAGCCCCACGCCTGGTTACATTCTCCTCAGATGCTACACGTGTCACAGAAACATGCCAAGTTGTCATGCATGTCGTTCCTGCACGCTGGACTCTAACTCCATCCTAGGCCCCCATCTATATCCTACCCAGGGGCATAACTGTCTCAACAGCACAGTAGCATGATGGCCAGAAAGACACAGACAAAGAATGTAAAACTTCTTTAATTGTAAAATTTTGGAGGCTTACAATAAGTACATAAAGCAGGGAAAACCGCATACCCGCAGGCAGAGCTACAGCTTCCCAGCACCCCTAAAGCTCCTCCAAAGCACACACTTTGTGATACCAACTGTGCAATGTGGGGACAAAGTGGGAAACACTACTAGACTTGAGAAACTCCTTTTCCTGTCTCACACGGGGGGTGGGGCTTCACACCCTCCTGGCCCTGCCTGCCCCCGAGGTACCACCGGTACAAACAACCAACACATGCCTGAGAATTTACTGTGAGACTGAAGGTCAATTTCCCAAGATTTCTCATAAACACACTCCAGCCTGCCAGAGGTCTGCTCCCACACAACCCTCAAGATCCAGGAAAGCTCCTGTACTGCCCAGGGCCTTCACTCCCCTCCCTGTCTCCACCCACTCATGCAGCATCGACTTGCTGAGCACCCACCACGTGCCAAAGCATTTTTCCAAGGGCTAGAAGACAATATGCATTTCCTCTGAGGAATTTAGAGTCGAGTGGGGGAAGACAGACAACCAAACACTCAATCACCAAAGATCGTGTGACAAGTGCTCAGACAAATGTCAGCATGGGGCTGTGGAGGCTGCCAAGAGGCAGACACTGTGTCTGAGAGCCCAGGCTCGGGAGGCCAGCCTGCCTGGGCTGCAATCCCTGTTCTGCTACTCAGAAGCTGTGGGACGCCATAGAATGGGTTTAACAAGACCACCTGTCCCACAGGGCTGTCGCTGTGAGAGAGTAATGCCACCATGTTCACAGGAAGCCCGCGGTGAGTGGTGGCCAGTGGGTGGCACAGCAGCAGCATGGATGGCAGCGGTGATGGCAGGCAGCACAACAGGAGGAAGAACAGCATTCAGTGGATCTAGAAGGTCTTTCCAGGGTAGGTAAGCCCTAACGACATCTTTAGGGATGAGGAACAGCCATGTGAGGAGGAAGGCACACTGGAGAAAGGGCTTGAAGGCAGTAACCGTCGCAGGAGATATCCCTGGGTCATCCCAAGTCGTTCGACACTGCTGGGGTGTAAGGTACAGAAGGAACAACAGCGAGAAACACAACTGCAAAAGTGAAAAGTCTTTACCCTCAACAAATGGGTGGAGACTGCTGACTTCTACCCACCCCAACCCTCCCCAGCCTCCCCCACCGGTCTTCAAATGAAGCCTTTGAAAAGACATCCTCAAACACTGACACTGACGGCCTTCCTCTCTCCAGTCCAGTGGTTCCGCCAACTGGACGTGTTGGCTGTTGCAGCACAGTTGACGGAATTTATTCAATCAGATTTGTGTCTGATTGAGATGAGGAAACCAGAGATATAAAAATCAAAACCTGTAGTACTGGAAGATAAATATGTAAAGCAGTTCTGGGTTATCCATGCAACAGAGGTACTAGGGCGGGGGGGTTGAGATCGGGTTTTAAATCACATACATTCTGCCCTCCCTCCACCCCTGCAGAAAGAAGTCCTACAGAAAAAGAAAACTGTACTTTCCCAATAATCCCTAAATTCTTATTTATTCCTGAATCCTTACTTGTTACTATTGAGTTCCCTAAGGTTTCTACACAGTGCCAGAAAGAAGTGATCATAAGTCAGAACCCATACTCCAAACACACACACACAGATCAAATTTACAACCTATGTCTGCATCCACCATTTATTGTGCTTAAGTTTTCTGTTCAAAACACCAATTAATTTTCCTTTCAATAAAAGAAATGTGGAGTGCAAGTCTTTTTTACCCAGAGGTTTTTCCATTTCTTTCCTCTGCGTTATTTTGAGTCTTGCCACTGAATCAGAGAGCAAGAACCCTGAAGAATATCCCAATGTTATACAGGTGAAAATACATCAATATAGGAAAGTAACCTGGGAAAACAGAAAGGCAGAAATAGTGATTTCCGTAATACAGCTCTTGACAAACTCCAGCAGTACCGCACAGGGAAAAATTTGCGTACGCTGCTCCCATCCGACACGCCAAAAATGTACCTCTGAATGTGAAAATGTATCGTTGAGGCTTCCTAACCAAATTTCAAATTAAATACTGCAGGCCTAGGGGACACACTCACACAGCAAGCTGAAAACAGTACTGCAGGATGCTCGGTGCCAGCTGGTCTCTGAGTGCCTTCTGCCAACTCTGGGGCATATCAGCGAAGGGGAACTTAACAGTTTGTGCATATCTCCCCTAAACTTACTAAACACCAGAGACAGAGACAGAGAGATGAAAGAGTGAATCTGCTTCTAAGATCATCTGATGAGGCAAACGGCTTGGAGGAAAAAGTTAAAGAAAAATGAAAAAAGAGAGACAGACAGCAGAGAGAGATTCTAAGAGAAATAAAGAGACAAAGCGAAACACACAGAGAAAGAATGAGTGGGACACGTAAGGCGGGGAATGGAAAACAAGAACAGGAAGTTCACATCATTCCATCACCCATTCAGAAGATACCTCCTGAGCACCCACGATGATGCCCAGCGGGAGACCCTACGTCATCTCAGGTCTGGGTGCTGGGTGTCAGCACCAGAAGTGGGTCAACACAGTGCAGTGGTACGTCCAGAGGGGGAATGAATAACTCTCTAGCCAAAAGACCCCCAAAATCTTTGGGCTGAAACCAAAGAGTATATAATCTCTAAATATCAAATCATTTTGAGGCATAAAGTTAATTAACAGAAATATTGGTTTGAAAACAAACTTAATTAGATATGATGCCAAAAGTACAAGTGACAAAAGGAAAAACAGATGAATTGAACTTCATCAAAATTAAAACATGTGCTTCAAGGACACCATTAAGAAAGCGAGAAGACAACCCACAGAATGGGAGAAAATATATGTAAATTGTGTATCTCTGATAAGGGGCTAGTACCCAGAACATATAAAGAACTCTTATAACTCAACAATAAAAAAAGACATATAACCAAATTAAACAGTGGGCAAAAGAGTTGAGAAAACATCTCTCTAAAGAAGATGGACAAATGGCCAATAAGCACATGGAAAGATACACAACATCAGCAGCCATCAGAGAAACTCAAATCAAAACCACAATGAGATGCCGCTTCACATCTACTACGGTGCCCGTAACTTATGAAAGACAGACAATAACAAATGCTTGGCAAGGATGTAGAATAATCCACTGGAACCCTCATTCACTGCTGGTGGAAAGGGGTAGCCACTTTGGAAAACAGTCTGGTAGTTCCTCAAAAAACTAAATATACACAGTTACCATTTGACCCAGCAATTCCGCTCCTACGTCCATACCCAAGAGAAACAACAAACACGTCTACACAACTTGTACATGAGCATTCATGGCAACATTATTTACAATAGCCAAAAAGTGGAAACCCAGACGTCTATCAACTAATGAAAGGATAAACAAAACGTGGCATACCCTTACAGTGGAATGTTATTTAGCCATAAAAAGGAACGGCATTCTGATGCATGCTACAATGTGAATAAACTTTAAAAACATTGTACTGAGTGAAAGAAACCAACCACAAGAAGGCACCTATGATTCCACTGATATGAAATATCCAAACAGGTGCATCCACAGAGACAGACAGTAGACTGGTGGGTGCCAGGGCCTGGAGCAGGTGGGGAGGTGAGCAACTGCTAATGGAAACCGGCTTCCTTGTGAGGGGAGGAAAGTGTTCTAAAACGGATCATGGTGATGGAGGTACAACTCTGTTAACGTATTAAAAACTATTAAATCATACACTAATTGGGTGAATTGTACAGTATGTGAATCATATCTCAATAAAGTTGTTTTTTAAAAACCCAGAAAAGGGCGTTTCCTGCAAGCTGAGCTGCCATTCCATCTCCCACCCAAAACCGTAGCGACCTGAGAGTGAGGTCAGGGACTCGGCCTCCCAGACGGAAAGCTGCCTCGCTGGGCCCAGAGGACAAGCCCGGGGGTGGACCTGCCTCCCCTTCACGCCCGAGCCCCCTCCAAGCCCATGCCTGGTACACGAGCAAAGCTCTCAGCATCGAGGCTGAAAGTGGGCACAGAGGTGTTGCCACAGGATAACATTTTGAGGGGCCAATCTGTGTTGGTTTCTGTGTATCATCTCTCCAGGCTCCCTCAGGGGCATTTTCTGCCAAAGTCACCCCCTGGGCTGCAGCCTTCCAGGGCTGATGGCCACCAGGCTTCTGGTGCTCCTGGGAGAGGGGCTGACAGGAGGATGCCTTCTAGAAGTGAACAAGGAAGGGACGGGCAGCAGTGCTCGAAGCCTAGGGGCAGGAGGAGAAGGAAAAGGACAGGTTCCCCCATGCTGCCCCGAGGGCACGGCTCCCCCTTCCCCAGTCTGCACACATGCCAACAGGGAAGAAAGGAGGGGTGCCAATGGCATCCACCCTGTTCAGCTCAAGGGGCAACCAGCTTGCTATTTCTTAACTGTCACCACGGAAAGGGAAAAGTATGAAATGGTTGTTCCATGAAAAGACAATTGTGCTGGACTCAGGCATGGAGCAAGAAAAAGCAAGTTCAATGCCAACAAGTAGCAGAAAAGCCACCTTCTGTGGCTCTGAACTAAACACATGCTCCATTGCTCCAGCTGACCAAACACTTCCTTCCCACGGTCCGCGGCAGACTTTGATTTCTTTCAGAGAAGCAACACGGGGTATGGAGGAAGGACTGGGATCTGGACATCAGAACTGAGTGGGAAACCCACTTCCCAGCTCAGGGACAGTGGGCTGCAGCCCACCTTTCTGCAGGGGATTCGTGTCTGCCCAGCTTTCTCCACCAGGGGGCTACTGACCCCCAAAACTTTTACTGAACATTCTGTACGTACCAGCTGTTGTTTACACACAGAAGCCCAATGGTGAACAAGACCCACGACCCACATGGACCCAGCCCTCATGAGTGTTAAAATCCAGGGGAGGAGACAGGAAGTGAGCACAAAACTACATAAACAATGACACAATAGCAACTGGCCTAAGGGTGACAACGAACAGTCCAACTGCTAGAAGAAATAATCTGACCCTGCCTGCCCTGGCAGCTGGGAAATGCACCGTGGCAAGGCCTAAAGGACACAAGTGCTAGCTAGCCACGAAAGGGAAGGAGCTTTGTTGTTTTGGGGTTTTTTTCCCCATTGAGGGTGGGCAGAAAAGGGGTTCAGGCAAAGAAAACAGTAAGTGCAAAGGCCCTAAGAGGGAAAGGGGTACAGCCCCTGGGAGCTGCAGAGAGCTATGGGCCCGTATGGCCAGAGTGGAGAGGGAAGGGGGAAAGGGGATAGGGGTAGAGACCAGCAGGCCTGGCCACGCTGAGGAGAAAAGACATCCAAGAGCAAGGAGGGGCCCTGAAGGGCTTCGAGCAGTGATACGATGACATAATTCAATTTGTGTGTTATGAAGAACAGAACCTGAAAGATTACTTTGAAGATGAAAATAGATAACAGATGCAGAACTCTAGACACAGCAATGTAAAGTCAAGAACAAGGAAGAAAACGCTTAAGTTTGAAGCCCCCCTAAGCTGCGGACCCAGCGTGCGGGGCTTTGACTGGCTCATCAAATCTGATATTCACAGAGGACAGTTCTCAGGGAATAGCACCACACTTTGCAGATGAAGAATATAAACTTAAGAGAAACGGCTTACTCAAGGCAACAGCTCAAAAAAGGGTACGGCCAGCATCCACGCCCCAGCCAGCCTGATCCCAGTACCCCGCTCTCCCGGGCACCCAGGCCCTGCACAGAACAAGCACTTAACTCAACACTGCCAACCACCAGAACTGCTTCTGTATGGGCTGTATGCAGCCCCTCCCTTATTTTTACGACCCCTCCCTTATTTTTTACAGTAATGGGCTCCACCCAGCATCAAAGACCTTGTGGCTTTGGGGAGAATTACACTCTTGTAAGTAGCCAGATTTCCTAAAGTTCCTACTATCCCACTATGAAGCTCACTGGGAGATTAAAAACCAAAGCTGTTCTTTTGTTTACCGAAGGAAACATAAGCCCAGGATTCAAGCTTTTAAAGCACATCTATTACCAGAGTAATTATACCACAGGAAAAACTACAAAGGGATTTCAACACAGCTTGCAGATGCTTCTTCCCCCTTAATGGCCATAAGCCCTTTAACATATCTTCAAACAAAGGCTTGAAGGTTTCATCCTCAAAATATGGACTGTCGAAGTGCCTAAACCAGAACAATTGTGAAAAACCTACACTGGGGAATACATCTAAAAGGGGAGGACAATTTATGACTATTTCTTGAAACTAGAACTTATGAACCCATTAAAAAAAAGAGGCAGCATCTTTATTGAGACCAAGACCTCATGGAAAAACCCTGAAAACATATGCCAAGGAAATAAGCTGATAATTCACCAAAAAGAAATCTGACTCATAAATACAAAGAAAAGTATTCCCTACCCATGGCAACTCAGGAAATATAAATACAACCAAGCTAGGTTTTTGCCTATTGGAGTTTAAAACGGTAAACCATCCATTAATGCTGGTGAGAATGGTAAAGAGGATCTGCTTGCTGGTGACACTTTCAAATGGACACAAGCCTTCTTGGCAGCAATATGGAAATCCAAAACAGAAGTCAGCAAAACCTTAGTACTTCATCCAGCAATTCTGCTTATGAGATCACATCCTCCAAAGTAACTAGAAACATGGGGAAATTCTGTATACAAAAGATATTCCCTCCAGCATTTTTCCATAAAATAACAGTAAAAAAGAAAAAAAGTCCAACAAAAGGAATTTACTAAATAAATTCTGGTCTATCCTCTAGATGGAGTATTAGGAAGTTGTTACAAATTAGAGGTACACAGTCCACATAATGATAGAAGAGGCTTTGTGGTAGATGATTAAGGGAAAAGCAAGACACAAAATTGTATGTACAACAGGAGTGCAACTATGTTTTTTAAAAAGTATCTACAGAGGGGAAAAATATTTTGTAGGAAGTTCTGTTTTCCTGATTTTCTCTAGTGAGCTGGCATGGTGTGGTGGAAAGACGCTAAGCTTTGGAACCCAACTGAGTGACCTTTGCACCCCATTTAACCAACCTATGCCTGAGTCTCACCAGCCAGTGTAACCTTTAAATGGCTCATTACAAGTGAAAATAAACTCTTATTGTTAAAAGCCACAACTGTTACTTGCAGCCCAAATCATTTCTAGGTGATAGAGTAGTAGTAATACTCACTTTGGATTTTGTTTTCCTTTTTTCTTCCCCCCAACCTAACTCAAAGATAAGTGTTTGGGCACATTCAAGGCCCACCACCCACCCATTAGTTAAAAAACAAATGTTGTGGCACACACCTGCAGTCCCAGCTACTTGAGAGGCTGAGGCTGGAGGATCCCTTGAGCCCAGTAAGCTATGATGACACTACTGCGTTCTAGCCCGGGCTACAGAATAAGACTCCGTCTCAAAAGACAGACAAACAAATGCTGAGATTTGTCCACTTGCAGCTTTGCTTGATCTATGTCAAAGTATATTGGCATTTCCCCTAATGTTGAATAGGCTTTTCCAGTATTTGGGCAAGGATGATGAACCCATTTGCAGAAGGGTCCAGTTTCCACAAACAGGCTATTGCTAAAGAAACAGGATTAGTTTGGACTTTGCAATCCTGCTACTGTATTTACCAAAACATCTTTCCTTGGTAGTGTCAAGGGCCCAGCAGATGGGTTACTAATGAAGAGAACATGATTGTTTATTTGAAAAATAAAAGCTATTCTTTGCAACTGATAAGTCATTGCTTGACTCTTTGCCTAACAGAAAACCACGGTTGGACCCGTGAGGTAACTCAACTCTTTCAAGTGTAACAATCAGCTCCTGAGACCAAAGACCAGCTTAGGAAGCCATCTTTCAAGACACTCTGCAAGCAAATTTGGACAACAAATGAAACCTATCTTTTTTTTTTTTTCCAGCCCAGGCTGGACTGCAGTGGCATGATAGTAGCTCACTGCAGCCTCAAACTGCCAGGCTCAAGTGATCTTCCTACCTCAGCCTCCTAAGTAGCTGAGACTACAGGTGTATGCCACCATGCCAGCTAACTTTTTTTTTTTTTTTTTTTTTGAAGAGACAGGGTCCTGAACTCCTGGCCTCAAGTAATCCTCCTGCCTTGGCCTCCCAAACTGCTGGGATTATAGGCATCAGCTACTGCACCTGGTCCCAAGCTATTTATCTTTTACATTTTTTTTTTGGACATCCTAGAACAGAGGTGTATAAACTATAGCCCTCAGGCCAAATCTAGGCTGACACCAGTTTTTGTAAATAACGTTTTATTGGTATTCAGCCACGCCCATTCCTTTATATAATGCTTGTGGCTACTACAACAGCAGAGCTGAGTAGTTGTGACAGAGACCTATCTGGCCAACAAAGCCAAAAATATTTACTGTCTGGCCCTTTACAGAATAAGTTTGCAGAACCCTGTCCTAGAAAGAATGAAGGCAATCCCCTTGCGTTACCTCACGGGTCCAGTGAGACCAGTATGAGACAGAAATGAGCTACCCAATCTTTGAAAATGTAGACAAAAACATACACTGGGGAAAAGAATCCCTATTCAATAAATGGTGCTGGGAAAACTGGATGGCCACATGCAGAAGACTGAAACTAGATCCACACCTCTCATAAAAATCAACTCACGATGGATAAGACTTAAACCTAAGACGTGAAACCATAAGAATTCTCAAAGGAAACATTGGAAAAACTCTTATAGACATTGGCCTAGGCAAAGAATTTATGAAGACGACCCCCAAAGCAATCACAGCAGCAACAAAAATAGGGCCTGATCACATTAAAAAGCTTCTGCACAGCCAAGAAAACTATCACTAGAGCGAACAGACAACCTACAGAATGGGAGAAAATATTTGCATGCTACACATCTGATAAAGGGCTGATAACCAGAATCTACACAGAACTTAGGAAAATCAACAAGAAAAAAATCAAACAACCCCATTAAAAGGTAGGCAAAGGACATGAACAGAAACTTAAAAGAAGACAGAATAATAGCCAGCAAACATACAAAAAATTGCTCAACTTCTCTAATCATCAGGGAAATGCAAATCAAAACCACAATGAGATATCACCTTAACTTCAGTGAGATTGGCTTATATCAAAAAGTCCCAAAACAACAAATGTTGGCAGGGATGCAGACAGATAGGAACACTCATACACTGCTGGTGGGACTGCAAATTAGTACAACCTCCATGGAAAGTAATATGGAGATACCTCAAAGAACTAAAAATAGAACTACTATCTGATCCAGCAACTCCACTACTAGGTATTTACCCAAAGGAAAAAAAGACATTCTATAATAAAGACATCTGCACACAAATGTTTATAGCAGCACAATTCACAATTGCAAAGATGTGGAAATAACCCAGGTGCCCATCAATACACGAGTGGATTAATAAAACGTGGTATATGTACACAATGGAGTATTACTCAGCAATAAAAAAAAAAACAGTGAACTAACACATCTGGTATTATCCTGGATGGAGCTAGAGCCCATTCTTCAAAGCGAAGTACCACAAGAATGGAAAAAGAGGCACCACTGGTACTCACCATCAAATTAGTACTAACTGATCAATACTTATGTCACACATGGAAATCATATTCATCAGGCGGCAGGCAGGTAGGAGTGGGGTGGAGGGGATGGGAAAACTCTCACCGAATGGGTGTGGGGTGCACAATTTGGGGGATGTCCACGATTGTAGCTCTGACATGGGCAGTGCATGGGCAATATATATAACCAAAGTGTTGTACACCCATAATGTTCTGAAATAAAAAAAAAAAAAAAGAACTGAGCTACCTGACAGATCTAGGCCCAAAGTTCACCAATACAGATAGAACTGCAGAGGTAACCTCAGAACCAGCACTGTTCATCCCTTTTGATTTGGCTGAGGACGTTATCCCATGGAGACTGTCTACCCAAGAAAAGCAACCCCATGCCCACTTCAAATGCTAGGTAAACCCCTTGGATGATAGATCTCTAAAGAACACAGAAGGTGTCTTACTTGATTTTTTAAAAGGTCACGTGACAGTCTAAAAAAGACACCATTCTTCAAAATGAACTTTACAAGATAAAAAATGGTAGTAAGTTTACTTGGGGCCATCTGATGTGGTTCACTGGGGATAGGTAACAAGCATTTATATACTGGCAAAAACTCACTCTGGATCCAGTTGGCCATTTGACCCCAAGGAGATCAACCTCTCTGTCTTGGCTTCACCATATACACAATGTGGAGATTGGTTAGATGTGCTCTTAGGTCCAAACCAGGCCCCAAATCTTAGGACTCTCCTCCACACTTCCATTATTCGTTCATGCATACATTCAAATCATAGTTATTGAACACCTACTATGTGCCAAGTACCATGCTGGTGCTTTGGGTGTTGGGGCCAATAACACAAACAGGAATCCTACCACTGTGGAGCTTATAGACTAGTAGAGAAACTGAAAACAAGTCAAACAGCAAATGAACAAGACTAACTGAATTATGACAAGTGCCCTGGAGAACACAACTGGGATGCGGGGACTGCTTTAGTAGGACAGCCAGGGCAGGTCGCTCTGAAGAGGTGGTACGTCTGCGTTCAGCACAAAGGAAGGAGGAGGAGCCAGCCCTGCAAGGCATCTGGGAGTGGGGAAGAGAGGAGCATTCCAGACAAGGGGAGGACACGAAGCCTCAGAGGATTCACCGGAGGCTCCCTCATGTGGCCCAGGGGAGAAGGTAACTTGCACAGCATCTTGGGCTTTGAAATGAAGCCCTCTGCCTCTGGCCACGTGGCCTCAGCAGATCACAGCTCTGTGCTCCTGGCTTTCCCGCATGGACAAGAGGAGGCTCAGGGAGACAGTGACTTAGGTCTGGCCCAGCCCTGAGGTGGGAAGAGCACAGCATGCTCCAGGAACTGAAATGAGGCTATACAGGCAGAGAACAGCAGGCAAAGGGGAGGAAGAGGGGCAGGAGGCAGGGCTGGAAAAGGGAGAGGGGCCAAGTCAGGCAGGGTCCTGCAAGTCATAGTAAGGAATTTGGATTCGATTTTAATTGCAATGAGAAGTCACTAAAGGGTTTTAGGCAGGGAAGTATCCAGATCATATTTGCATTTTTCAAAGAAAACCCTGTGTTGTGGAGAATGGGAGAGGTGGGGGGCCAGAGTGGAAGCAGAGAGACCCGGATGTCGCTGCTGTCCAGGTAAGAGACAATCATGATCTGTGCTGCAGGTGAGGTAAAACTTGATCTCAAGTGCCTACTCTGATCAACTGGAAGTGGCCACCTGGGACACTGTGCTGAGAATGATCCAGAAGCTTAGACAGGGCTCAGTGAGAAAAAGTATCCTGCTTGATTAGTGATGCCAGCCATGGGTGCAGGAGGGAGAACATCTGCAGCACATGTCAGTATCTGTCCTCCCTCTATCCGCAGACACACAGCATTCCAGTGCCTCTCACACTCGTGTGTGTGCAACTCCCTGGTGATCTTGTTAAAGCACAGACTCAGACAATAGGTCTGGTGTGGGGTCTGACATTCTGCATTTCCAACACGCTCCCAGGTGATGTGCCAACACTGCTGGTCACAGGCTTCACAGACGGCAAGGATCTAGAGAAGGTGCCCTTTTTTTCCCTCATAGATCTGCATAGGATGAGTACCAGTTCCCAAGGCATGACACAGAAAGGACATTCAACAAATGGTGACTGAATTGAGTTCATCATTTTTATGTGACTTTCAGCCCTCAACTGCTATAAAAATAACTGAAAAATTCCAGGTGGCTGACCATAAAAATCATCACCCCAAAATGCGCACAGCATCGCAAGTGTTACTGTCCATCTTCTATGGAGCTGCACCTCATTGTTACTGAGTTGAAGATCACTTGGGAGGGGGTAAGGGGCCCAAAGAAGTGAGGAAAATGCAAAGGCGAGAAATATGCTTAACAGGGCTGGTCCTAACCACAGTTACGACCTGCACATTAAGCTCTACAGGACAACGGAGACATACAGCAAGGGAGGGAAGAGGGAGCTGCTGCTACACGTCCCCAGAAGAGCAGCAGCCCACCCGCCAGACTCCCAGACATGCTGCATTATGACAGTGACGCTGACTCATACAAAAGCCCCAAAGGGGAGTTTGCATCCTCATCCTGGAACCCACCACAGTTCTGTTCCATAGTCCCAACTAATCTGAGCATCAGCCGAGTCGAAATTTGCCTCTCAAGTCAGGTCTCTTTAAGGATCACAGCCAGACCCTGCCACCTGCAGATAGAATCAGCTAGCCAGAGGACTCCTTTTTAAATACACACTGCCAAAATCTGAAGGCTCAGTCCAGGACATTCAGCTTCCCTGGAAACCCAAGCCCCCTTTCTAAAATAAACAGAGAACCTGTAGCTCCATGCAGACTCTGGCAGCCCTCCTATCAATCATACAGTCTAAAGACTCTCTCTCTCCCCCACTTTTGAACTCACAGAATTACAAAAGCCTTAATTTTTAAGGAGTTTACCTTAATAGTGCACATTCATTTTCAGGGGGCCATTAAAAAATCATGGGAACACTCTCCTGTCGCAGGGGGTGATTCATGCTTTCTGCCAGCATATGCCTCACTTTTGGGCCTCTGCTAGTTACAACATCCCAAACTCCCAGACGATATTAATTCAATTTATTCTGCACCTTTCTAGTGGCTGCATATTAACATTAAACACATACAGCACTGTTCCAGTCTCCAGAATGTTGAACAAGACTGTTCTTTAGATAATGCAGGAGTGAAAAGATTAACCATCACTAGGATTAATTGTTGGGAAAGAGTCGGGCAGCAGACAAATCATTTCCATGTGAGGGATTTAGCAACTTGGAGGAATTCGCCTCTTGCTAGAATGCCGGAGGATGAGGGCTGGATGCTGGCTAATTTCCCAGTGTAAAGCACAGAACTCAATTGCTTCATCTGTCTAACTAGGGTTCATTAAAAGCAGGAGAGCCTCTTCATTAACTCTAGTGTATTATTGTAAAGTTAACTACAATGAAGGTGGCCAAGTAAATGTGAGGCTGGATGCTGCAAAGTCAACACTTTATTTTTTTTTTTTCTTTTAAACACATGAGGAAGGCTCGCTGAGCTTAGAAATAACAAGACTTGCCTGGGCTTTGCCGAGATCTAGTCACATCCCTACATCAGCTCCTCAAGTCTTTAAACAATTCAGGAAAGGACCTTAAACTTTCCAAGCTGCCTCTACCTTGTAACTTGTACCTGGGCTGACCCAGATGCCCACTGCAAACTTTAGGACACATCCAGAGCAAAGTACAAAAGATGCCTTCTAAATGTAGGTATATTAAGACTTCAGCCATCTTTATCTGTGATCAAAGGCAACGTCAGTTAGAATAATGGATATTAGAAAAGTATTTTCTGGTTTTGTTTTTTAAAGAGATGGGCTCTCGCTCTGTCACTCAGACTGGGGTGTAGAGGAGTCATCATAGCTCACTGCGGCCTCGAACTCTTGGGCTCAAGGGATCCCCCTGCCTCAGCCTCCCCCAGTAGCTGGCTACAGGCATGTGCCACCACGCCCAGACAATTTTTTTTATAGAGATGGGGTCTGACTATGGTCTGTCTGTCTCCCTGCTAAGCTGTGCGCCCCAAGGGCAGTGACTGTCTCCTGTCTGCATCCCAGCATCCCACTGGGGCCTGGCCCATGGCAGGCCCTCTATAAATGTGTGTAAGAGAAAGCAATGAAGCAAGGGCAGGGAGAAAGAGAAAAAGAGGAGGGAAGGAGGGAGGAAAGAAGGAAGAAGGAGAGGTAGGGAGGGAGGGAGGGAGGGACAAAGAAGATGTATAATTTGCCATACCCAGTCAATTCTTGAAGTCTGATGCCCAGTGCCCCAGCAAGCTACTACTCAAGTAGAGTATTATACATGCCAAGAAAGAAACGAGAGAGGCTAAAAAATCTCAGCACAGCTCTCCAGCACCAGCGTGCTAGGCAGGGAAGGAAGGCGACCAAACACAGAGCCACTGCCCTGGGCAAGAGATAAGAGTGCCGGCCGGAAAAAGCAGGCACAGCAGGCACTCCCCTCAGCCCTTTCCCCGTTACCCACGTGGCCTTAAATGAGCTGCGTAACCAGAGACTCCGTTTCTTCATGTGTAGAACAGGAGAACTATGAGAACATATCAAAAAATACTATGGTAAGGATTCCATGAGACACTGACAATGAAGTACTCAGCCAACAGCCTGGCAAAGAGTAAGCACTCAACAAACGGTAGCCACCATGCTGGCAGGTGAGGAAGAGGTCCCCGCTAAGTCTAAATGCCTTATCACACCCAGGAGTGCTGGGCCCAGCCACAGGGCAAAGCGGTGGGACAATCTACAGATTTCAATTCTGACAAGTACACAATGCTGTCACCTGATTTTTTTGTTTGTTTTGGAGACAGTGTCTCACTTTGTTGCCCAGGCTGGAGTGCAGTGGTGTCAACATAGCCCACTGCAACCTCAGACAATCCTCCTGCCTCAACCTCCCAAGTAGCTGGGACTACAGGTGTGTACCACCATGCCCACCTATTGTTTTGATTTTGATTTTTTTATTGTTTGTAGAGATGGGGTTTTGCTGTGTTGCCCAGGCTGGTCTTGAACTCCTGGACTCAAGCCATGCTCCCATCTCAGATTCCCAAAATACCTGATTTTTTTATAAAAGAAGTATCGAGGGCTGGGAGACAGGAGAAGCAGAAGATGTTGTTTAACTGGTATAGAGTTTGAGGGTTTGCAAGATGAAAAGAGTTCTGAAGATGGACAGTGGTGAGGACTACATAGCACTGAAGATACTTAACACTACCACCAAACCACACACTTAAACAATTAAGATGGTAATTTTTATGTTATGTGTATTCTACCACAATTAAAAAGAAAATGAAAAAAAGAAATAGCAATAGTGTTTATTAAGCATTACTCATCAATTTCACTTTATAGTCATAACAACCCCATAAGGGCAGTACTATTATAATCTCAATTTTACACCTGAGGTCCAGAGAGGGTAAGCGGTTTGCCCAACATCACAAGTTGCTGAGTGGTAGAGCTTGGGTTCACCCACACATGGTCTGACTCCAGAAATCCTACTCTTAACAGCAACTCCCACTGAAGAAAAGCACTTCAGATTACTAGTGTCAAAAGGAGGCCATGGCCAGAGTCCCAAATTTGTAATCTAAAGACCTAAACTCAGTTTTCAGCTCTGCCACTTGCCAGTTGCAGAACCCTGTGTTGAGCCTCGGTTTTTGTTTGTTTGTTTAACTTATAAAGTGAGAATACTATCCAACCAGTGACCTCAAAAGGCTGGCAAAGGATCTGTGAGAAGACAGCACTCTGCAAACCATAAAGCTTCAGCCAGGTATGAAGAAGCCGGCCCTACTCCTCTTCCTGCCAACACTGGAAGTCCAGGGAGAAGTTGCCCCAAATAAATGTCCCTCTGACGCCAACACAAAGGCTGGTGGTTACCCTTTCATCAAGTGGTCTTTTTTCCTGATAAAAGTAATGCATTTCCGCTGCGGGGGAAAAATAGGAAGAAGCAAATAGCCATTACCCTTAACCCCACGAGCTCTGCAGCTTTCAGAAGTTTCCAGAGGACGGGTGTGGCTAGAGCAAACCAAGAACAGGCACGAGTGGTTTGAGATAAATGGGGAATAGAAGCAAATATAAAAGTGGGTCCCACAATACTTCTGAATTAAGCAAACAAAATAACTGAGGGAAGAACAACCTGCACTAAAAATCAGACCCACAACGACAGTTAATTTTTTTTTAAAGAAGCAGTACAACACCAACAAGTGCCTCTAACAAGGGTTGCAAACTACGCCTCATGGGTGAAATCCAGCCTGTGGTCTATTTGTGCAGAGTTTTTACATTTCAATGGAGGAAGGGGTGGGGGGGAGCAAGAGGAGAGGTGGGGGGAGGAGATAGAGGCCAGCCAAAGAGTCTAAAATGCTTGGCTCTTGACAGGAAATATTTGCCAACCTCTGGTCTCTAAGATAGAACAGAAAGTAAACATCTACTTCATGTAATTTGGAGTCATGATGAAGTTTATGCACATTTTGGAAGAAAACAGAATACCAAGAAGGTGCTGCCCAGACGCAGGCCAGGAGGGCACCAAACTACTCCCCAGCTATGCCGACACGCCATACGAGGAGCAGCGGGACACACGGAACACACCGAACATGGCATGGAAGGAGGCAGCATGGGGGATGCCCAGAGCCCAGATGGGAAACCAGAGGAAGTCAAAAGAGTCAACAAAGAACGGGAGGCTTAAAGGATGCAGTTATGTAAAAAACTCCAATCAGGCTTGTCTGAGAACCTCTCACGGGGACAGATCAATTATTTCTCCCAGTACAACCCTCCACCCCCCCACCCCCCAATCAATGTGAATTTACCAGGGTTGTTTCTCTTTCCTAATTTGCTGTGTGACCATGGGAAAGTGACTTAAGCTCTCTGTTTCCTCATTTGCAGAACGAAGATCATAATAGCACCTATCTATATAGGACTGATGTGAATAAAGATTAAATCTGTAAATGTACAGTTCTTAAAACAATGCCTGGCACAGAGTTTGCACTACTTAAATTTTAGCCTTTAATTTTTTATTTTTTAAATCACTCTCTCTACCTAACACAGAATGGGCCAGTTCAAAGATAAGGAGAAGGGAGAGTTCGCTCCATCAACACCACTGGTGAGTTGAAATGAGACTGTACGGTCAGTGGCGGCCCCTGCAACAACCAGCCTCTCTCTCAGGGGTTCCTTAGCGCCACTAAGGAAGCAGGGGACCACATGAGGAAGAGGTAGACAGGGCCAGGGCACACGGGGTCCTGGGTGCCACAGTTTTACAGTAAGTGCAATGGGACGCTCAGTCCTCCTCTTCCCAGAGCTTCCCCAGTCACCAAGGTTAAACCGCAGTTGGCCCCTATTGGCCATGAACATCCCACCTGGTCACCCTTTGGACAGGAATGAGACGAGGTGCTGATTCTTCAGGTTCAATTACCCAGACAGCTACCCCTGGCTTTGTGCCCCCAACCCTGCAATCTCTCCCCTCCCCACTCAGCCTGCTCTGAGTTAGCGCCAAGCTTGCCATTCTTCGTAAGCATCAGAGATCACTACGGCCTCACAGAAGCAGGAAGAGAGAAAAAAATTTCCTCCGTCACACAATCCACGTATAGGCAAGAGCTACACACAGTTCAGGGCGCTAAAATTAATTTGCTCCCCCTGCCAGTGAAGACGGGGTGAGCATCGAGGCAGACTGTAATACAAACGTACTTAATGTGTACAGCACATATTTATTCATTTTTAGAAAATCTGCAATGCTGCCACCCCCCTTCTCCCATAAAATCTGACCATCCTACTCAGCTTCTATTCTTATCCCTTGCTCATTTGCGTAATTTTAACACTGCAGAATATAGCTAGCCTAAGAATATTTTTTTTTATAATTACACCCATCGCAGGAACTGTCAGTATCTAATGAAGGATAATTTCAGCTATTATAAGAAGCTTAAAAGATCATTTTCATGAATAATTCGTAATATGAATCATTAAATTCAAACAATGTCAGAAATGCAAAAAAAAATATTTTAGGTACCTAAAAGTAACCATCCCTTTAAGGGCAGAATCCAGTTTCTGACGTGCACAGAAACAACACAGCACATGGGGCAGAGCAGCATGTGAGGGGAAGAAACATGCAAACTGGCTCAGGTCACTTCCCTCTTTCACTTTTTCATCAGGTCTCCCAAGACCAAGAATAAAATCCAAGCCTCTTAGCAGGTCACGCAGATTCCTCCTGCTTGACCCCTGTCTCTCCAGCTCATCTTGCACCTGTTCCTCCTGCCACCCTGGATCCCATGCAGGCCCCCATCTTCCCAGGGCTTCCAGGCCAGTGTACACGTTGCTCTCCCTACCTCCTTCCAGGAAAGAACCTGCCCGAAAATGAAATAAACCTACACTGGAAGCAGAACCAATACACAAAGCAAAGCATCTTCCTGGTAAACTGTTTGAGCACCTGGATCCAGCCATACCTGCACCCCAAACTTCTCAGCTCTGTGAAATAATACATATTCTTGTTGCCTTCAATTGGTTTTTATTATTTGCCAAAGGTGGGGAAAATTCTCATTAGTAAAATAAGGCTGTGGGCCTCAATAAACCCTGAATTGACAGCAGAATCACAGTTCCCAAGGCTAGTCTAGGCCAAAGCCAGCAAAGCAGAACAGTCAGCTGAGGACACAGTGGGAGCTGGTGGCCAGGGCAGGTGGTGGTGATGTGTGTGTGTGTGTGTGTGTGTGTGTGTGTGTGTGTGCATGAACACCGGGGGATGGGGAAGTGGAGGGTTAGGATAAATGTATGAGTGATTGGGCGAGACTCAAAAGAGGACAAATCAGCTCTGAGGTGGGTTGGCTGACAGGTGTGCCTATACCACATGGTAGTGGCTAAGCCCCCAAATCCACTCTTTTCAGGGAAACATAAAGACCAGAAGACAACCCCTATTTCCAAAGGAAATGGGTCTGTATCCCACTTTGCAATTATAAAGACATTTTGTGTTAAAATACACATGAATTTTCAGTTAGAGGAATAATGTTTATACATTAAATAAGAGAGAGAGGAAAGACAGCCTTGACCAGACAAAAATATCAAAATTCTTAACTAGAGTACAACATTCCAGAATATTACCCCTTTCTACAAAACTATGGTCTTCAAACAACAGGTTTCATCTCTTTTCAGTGAGATGAAAATAATCAACGAAAATAATCAACAGGTCACAACTGATGTCTGTTGAAATGGAATAGAACAGGATACAAAACACATCTGCTTTGCACATAGTAAAGATTAAGTATTGTCCCAGGAAGATTGTGTCTCAATTACATATTTACACATGAATGTGTATGCTTAAAAGTGTATTTCTTACCGTGAGGCACAGTGAAAAAGGACTGAAAACCACTTTTATAAGAGATGTTGGATTTTACTTAAAGATGTGAAATCAGAGGTGACACCTGATGATATAATATGTAGGTTTCAAACCAAAAGGCGACTGAAGGACCCTGCACCTGTGCTTTCCCTCAGCAATTGCACTTCTGTACATCTTTCCCAATAAAATAAAGCCCCCAGAACATAAGGACATGTGCGTGCACGCGAGGTTCACTGCAATACTGCCTGTCAGGGCAAAAACCTGGAAACGTTCTCAATGCCATCTATAGGGGAATGATCTATAAAAAAAATGATAGTATAGCCACACAATGGACTCTAATATGCAGATATTATTATAAAAACAATGATTTAGATCTATATCTATTGATCAGGAAGATAATTCATGAGTGTTAAGTGATATAATATTACCTAAAAAAGGTATCATAGATCAGAGGTCAGCAAACTTTTTCTTTAAAGGGCCAGATAGTAAATGTTTTGGGGTTTTCCAGGTCTCTGTTGGAGCTATCCGACTCTTCTGTTGTAGCTCAAAAGCAGAGATGGATAATATTTGGTGAGTGGAAGTGGCTATGATCCAATAAAACTTTAACAAAAAAAAGGTGGTTTACATATGGGTGGTGGTTTACCAATCCTGACATAGACTGTAATCCCATTTTTGGAAAAAAAATGGGTTGAACAAGTATACATATGTTTTTAGAGTATAGATTTGTGTAAGTTTACATACATCAATTACCTCTGGTTATCCGAAAAGGGTAGTATTGGGGGAAATTAACTTCTTCATATATCTGTATATTGCTAGGCTTGTTATAAAGGGTATATAGTCTCATTTTAAAATTCCAATCAACTACTATTTAAAAGTATGAAATACAAGCTCTAGTGACTACTTTCACTGAAACCAATTCTCTGTAATATATTCAACCAGCATTTTTTTTTATCATTGCAAATAACAGAGCCTTCCATAATTCACATTTAATTCAATGCCAACTGTCAAGCAAAGAACTTCTCAAGCTAGAAATTGTCCAAAAAAGGTGGAAAGAGTAATAACAAGTCATGGGAAACCAAGAAAATAAACTTTATTCTTCTCTCCCAACGAGGAACTAAATGATAGAGAAAGAGTAGTTTAAAACTTAAGCTCATTAGCCTGGATCCAATGTTAAGTGAGCCAGGTAGTTACTATCCACACTTCGCACACTGGGGAAAGGGCTGAGTTTATGCCATGCCCAAATGACATGACAATTGGGCATTAAGCCAAGATTTGGAACTAGGTCTGAATTCTAGTTTAATCAAATTATCTTGGCATCGATCAACAGCTGACGAATAGGACATACGCCCTTGGTAAATGCAATCCTTCATGCTACAAGGGCACCCAAGATTCACAGGGAAAGTAAGCATGGGACAAAGCAACTGGCCACCTTATTTGCTTAAATATAAAGAGAAGGTTGGCTCCTGTTTTACCCAAACAGGGTGAGTCACTGCCAAAGACACGTAGGTTTCAAAGTGTTGAGTAGAGATCATCTTCTACATTTCTCCACTGAAACTGACTCCATCACTGCCACTACCAGCAAAGCCAGACCATCCCGCAAGTGGCTCATCAAAAGTAAAGTAGCAGAAACAGCTGGTGTCCCCTAATAGCCATTCTTTCTTCCTTAGCAAGAAAAACCCAGTTTTTTTCTGGGTACTTGGCCACCCAGGCAGAAAACAAAGAGACTGTGTTTCCCAGCATCCCTTGCAGCCAGGTGTGGCTGCATGAAAGTGTCCTGGGCAAATTGCAGAAGAAAAGATAACTAAACTTCAAGATTTAGCAATAGAAATGATCCAAAATGATATGGGGGTGGTCTGGGGGGCCGGCCCAATAACATGCCCCACGTCATGCCACTAGCAGAGGACAGAGCTAGAACTTTCTGGGCCAAAACCCATGGTCTAAATCTCCTTGCTATAAGGCTTCCTAGTACCCGCTGCATAATGAATTGTGTCCTGTTTTCCTCTGGAAGGGGGAAGAAGGAAACGAGACAGCAATAGCCAGCTTGCATACCCATCAAACGCTACTTTCTGTCATCCCAGGCATATGTGTAACTGCTTATTGATGGATGCTTGACATTATTTACACTCATTGTACCATCACCCAATTTTCCTATTAAAATCGCTACCAATTATTGTTTTCTGTGCCATCAGCTTTCCTCCTAGCCTATAAAATGTCCATGTGTCAAGTAAGGGGTGGGGGGTCGCTAAGCCCTTCAGGCAGGGTATGTTATCCCAAGAGTGTGTGTAAGAGCAAAGTGCCACACCTATCTGAAAGGTTATATTCCAAAATATTAGTAATGCTTCAGAGTTTACAAATGATTTTTATTTTCTCCTTTTTCACTTGTCTCTATCTTTTTTAATTCCCTACAATAACTATGATTTTGGTTTTTTAACAAGGAGAGAAAACACTAATTGTTTTTCAACAATAAGGTTGTTGAAAAACAATTTTAAGGCAAGCTGTGATGTGTTCAGCAGGCTGCTTTTGGCCCCTGGGTGCATGCTTGCTTGCTATCTATTCCACATCCTTCATCTTACCCAGAAGGCAGTCAAGACCACAGAAGCAAGGCCCCACAACTGTGCACGCGCCACTCCTGACTGCCCAGCAGTGGGGCCCCTGCACTCTGCTAATGGCAGCATAATGAGGCAAACCAGACGCAAACGAAGAAAAGAGTAATTAAAGGTAGAGCCGCGCTTGGCCTAATTGGCGCCACCTGTGGGAAGAGTTTTTTTTTTTTGTGTGTGTGTGTGTGTGTGTGTGTGTGTGTGTGTGTGTGTGTGTGTGTGTGGAGGAACTGGTTCCCCAAAACGGTCAAATTATGAGGAAAGAATCAGAGAGAAATGAAAGGGTAACGGGGAGCCTGGCAAAGTGAGAAATTCTAGGCACAGCACATACCTAGAACACTTCCCAGTAGCTCTGGTCAAGTGCACCCAGTAGGGCATCACGTGGCTCAACGTCCACATGGCTGCTGTTCTGCCCACTGGCTTGGCCGCCTGGCAGAAATTCTGGATGGGAAAGGCTAGGCCCTCCTCTCCACAGCCCAGGTTACTGCACCCAGTCACCCAAAGCCATGCGCTGCGGGGGGCGGGGGGGGGGGTCCCGTGCATTATTCACTTGTGTCAGGACATCAAAGATCCAGGCCCTGTCACTGCCCGGCTGTGCACCCAGAGCAAAGTGCTTGATAGCGATGATAATCTAACACTTACATAGCGTGCCTGGCAGAGACATTAGCCCAGACAGTCTGGCCCCACTGTACACGCTCGCTTTGACCTTTGTAAGCATCAGTTTTGCCACCTGTAAAATGGGGATCATAGTATTTATAGTAACTACACCTCACAGGGAGGTTCCTTTGAAGCAGTTAGCAGAGGGCTGAGCATGTGGTGCTCAACCCATGTTAGGCTATTACGATAGGATGCTCAGTAAATTCACTGATGCTTTCACTCATTCATTCGCTAAATATCTACTGATCACCCACCATGTGCCAGGCACTGCTTTAGAAACTGGGTGCACAACAGTATCAAAACCAAGTCAATCCCTACTCTCATGAGCTTACATCCCAGCTAATGTTTCTAGAATATGTCACTAAAGAAAGAAATTAAAATTTTAAAGTGTAAGATAGGCAGCAATACTATGGTAGCAGGGAAATCACAGAGGGCTTCCTGGAGCAGCGGTATCTGACTGGGGAACAGGGTGTGTGCCAGGCAGTGGGAAGACTCCAGACAGAGTGAACAGAAGGCAGGCCACAGAGAGAGGTGAGGACGGACTGTGAAACCATAAACCAAAGAAATAACCCCAGGCTAGGGGATAGACTTTATCTCCTTAAAGGGCGTCTATTTTTCCATTCAGTCCAAGAAAAAGAAAGCATTTAGACAAGTCACTCTCAGCCAAGGTACATGGCATCATTACCTACTCAAGCAAAGCAAAATGACCAGTTGCCTTATGAAAGCTGTAATTAGAAACTTAAAACAGAGCAGTTTTCAAAATAAAAGTGGCATTTAACAAAACAAGCCACCTGTCAGCTTCCAGGAAGGAGTTGAAAACCACACGAGATGCTGACTGACAAACCACATGACTATAATCACAATGCCGAGACAGCCCTTAAAAACAAGGATGACAATGATAAATATATGTCTGGCCCCAGCCTTGAGGAGGGCGCTGAAGCACTCCAGTTGCTTCTGTTTTGTTTCTGGGCCTTTGTTTCCCACCATACAATACAAAGGAAATGAACAAAAATCATGAATCAATACTTGATATTTCCAGGAAATTACTTTTGCAACCACGTGGGAGTAGAAAGCATCCTGCCAGGGATAAAATCAGGTTGAGCAAATAAAACATCACCCCTTATGGAGGTTGCCAGAGAGACATGGGCCACTTCTAGAACCAGGGACTGGATCCCCTTGCAACCATGGCCCCATATCTTTGATGAAGCTTTTCCTGGTAGTCATGGCACAAAAAGGTGGCTTGGGAGGACTTTAGCACCCTCTTACTCCTCCCCCACATAACTTCCATCAGACTCACCCTCCCCGAAGCCACCAGAAGCAGGGACTGCTGGCTGCCTACCCCAATATCCATTATAAACTCCTTCCCTACATGCCAATTAAGCAACCCCATTTCCCAGCCTTCCTTGCAATTGGGGTGGCCAAGGAGCCAGGTACTGGGGCTACCTGTTCAGGTTTTTGTTTAAAGGTTACACAAATACTGTTTTATCAGGATAATGGATTGCAAAGCTCTCAGAAACGTTTACTCTACAATTATCACCATAATTATTCACCTACTTTCAGAAACTAACTTACAGGTGCTTGCTAATGTGCCTTGACCTTCCACAGCCTGGATGCTGTCCAAAATGCATCTCCCACCCAAAACAACATCAACAATCGCCTGGTATTTCACATGTCATCATTTTTAAACTTCAAATAATTCTATGAAGTTAGTATCATTACCTTTACTCTTCAAGCGAAAATACTGAAGCTCAGAGGTAACAACTTATTCCATATTTCAAAAACACAGAGCTAGTAGATGACAGGGTAGAGATTCAACCCAGGTTCCCCCGACCAGAAACCCAGTGCCTGCCTTTCCCTCATGCTCTATTAACACCTTGTCCGTGCCGCTTCTCCAAGCAATGGCTTGTCTTTTACCATGGAAGGAAGAGCCTCCATGGACAGAGGGAAAACTGCCAAGAGCATGCCATGTCTACACACACCACTGCTACTGAGAAGTAGTAAGTCAACAGCTCTGTTTCTCCAAGTCTGATGTCCAGTTCTGAGTCCCTCCCACCCTGACTTTGCTTTCCATGTGACAGATGGCACACAATCAGGTGTCAGTCATCCAGGAAAAAGAGGCAAATGGGGTAGATTTTTCTCAGGATAAAGTTAAGTGGTAGATCAGGCAGAGGCTGCCCACACAGGCAGGCACCTCTGGGTCAGCTTGTCACACACAAGCACTGAGCCCCACAGGCACATCTGGAGCACGTATGAGAGAATGAACTTAGGAAAGGAGAAGCAGCAGCACTGGGGACAGCACAGACCTAGCAGGCACATCCAGGTAGGAATCTGGGCTCGGCTATCTCCTAGATGGATGACAGTAATGATTAACTTCATGCATCAACATGGCTGGGCCACAGTACCCAGATATTTTGGTCAAACACCACTCCAAATGTCACTGTGAAGGTATTTTTAAAGGAGATTAATAATTAAATCAGTAACCTTTGAGGAAAGCAGATTATCCTCCATGATGTGGGTGGGCCTCATCAAATCAGCTGAATGCCTTGGGGGTGGTGGGGAAGAGATCCTACAAGGAAGAGGGAATTCTGCCCGGAGACAGCCTTCAGACTTGAGCTGCAACATCAACTCTTCCCTGGGTCTCCAGCCTGGAGGCCAACCCTGCAGATTCTGGAGTTGACAGATTCCACAATCACATGAGCCAGTTCCTTCAACTGTAAATCAACCTCAGTCTCTCTCAATCTGTCTCTCTCTGTACACCCCCCCCATTGGTCCATATCCCTGGGGAACCCTCACTAATATAGTGACCTTGACCACATCTACCTCTCAGAGCTCTGGTTTCCACCTATCTGTAAAATGGGGACAAAAGCACATCTTCATAGAGCTGCTAGAAGGAACAGAAATGCCACAGGTGGAAAACCTGGCAGGGGTCTGGCACATGACAGGTACCCAATGAACAGGAGCTCTTGTCATCGCTGCCAAGCAAGGATTTCTCTAGGTGGTTACAAGGCCTTGCAGGAAAAGGCTGAGCTATCTCACAGCATGTACCTGTAATTATCTTTGTTTACCTGTTGAGTGTCTATCTCTCCTACTAAACTGTCAGCTCAGGGGTTGTGCCTGTCACATTCACCGAAGTATTCCCAGAATGGTGCCCAGCACCCTGTGAGTACTCAGTTAACGCTGGCTGCGTGAAAGAAACAGCACCCTGACTCTGTACTTTGAACAAAGCAAACAACCTAACTTCTCAACCCACCTGGTGGTCTCGGAGTCTGCGTGAAGAGCGAGGGAGGCAGTGGGGACAACTGCTTATGGAAACTAACTTCTCACCAGGCACTGTGCTGGGAACTTTACATCTAATTCTCTCAGTTAATCCTCAAAACAGGGTTACAGGTGAAAATAATGCCCAGCAGGCAGTTATTTCAAGCAGGAAGGGGAGCAACGATGAGGTCTCCTGTCAATACATTTAGTATTTTAAAAGGTAAAGGCTGCATGAGAGTCAACCTGTAAAACACATACAGGAGCAGAGTCACACCAAGAGGAGAGAGGGTACAGGAAACAAGAGAACACGTGAGAGAGAACAGCCAGCAGGTCGGGAAGCCTGGGCTACAGCTTGAAGCAAGGATGAGCAGCTGGAAGGGAGAAGGCACAACTCGGAGCAAAAAGGCCAGGCAGAAGCTCTGCATGGTGCAATGGTCAGAGGCAGAACTGGCTTCGAGCCCAGCTGGGTTCAGTCTGTCTCTCAGCTCCACTTCCTCTGCATCGACTCCACGCTCAGCCGGGACTGCTCAGTCCCTTGAGCAGAAACAGAGGTGCCCCGCCCCAGCCTCGCAGGTTCAAGTCCAACAAGTAAAGGCATGTGCCTCCTACTCTGAAATCCCAGCAGCACTGTAAGGGCAGTGACTGGATCTGACTGAGACATGTGTACATCCCTGAACGTGCAAAAAAGTGGGGGCCACTGCTGGTCTGATGAGACCACAGGGGAGTCAGACACGTGGCGGGTGGCCCCCGGGGCATCCTATGGACCACCCACAGGGCCTCTGCGCTCCGCCAGGGTCTGGTCCCAAGTGAGAGAGTAAGAGGACAATGGGTAGTCGTTCAAACTCCTAAACACTGAAAGGGGCTTGAGTTTGGCTCCGAAAAGGATCAGAACACGCCTCTGAAGCTTCCGCACCAATAGCCAAGAGAATCAACAGATCTTAATAGCCAGAGGGCAAGAACCCAGAACCTGACCCTGCCGCCAGGGTGTCCCGGCTTCCCTTGTTTCTGTTCACACCCCCTCTTTTCAGACTTGGAATCCTGCAGCTAAGTCCACACCCTGCCCTTCATCTCTCTGGGATCTAAACCATCACTGAGTCCTGGCACTGCACCCCACCTGGAGCCTGTGAGTTTCACAGGAAATACCCATCTGACCCACTTGTCAATAAACAACTAAAGTTACCTGATGTCCCCTTTTCCCCCCCATCAGTAAGTAATGGATTTACAGGGGAAGCCAGAGGCACCTTACAGAAAGGGGTAGCTACAATATGGTCCCTCCATCGCAACTGCTACCTACAACGTAAATGATACCAGGACAGACTTCTAACAGCCACTAACAAAGCTAAGTACATTTCTAAAGCACAACCTAGTAGCACAAGGATCTCCATAATCGCAGAAATAAGTGAGTGACAGGTGACTCAGTATTTTTGACAGACATGTCTCTACCACATTCTCGGACACCCTTCCTATCACAGACCCTTTACAACCTACGAGGCATTCCTCCCGAGACCCTAAGGGCACAAACCCTAAAGTAAGCATCTGGGGCACAAGGTCTCTTTCTAACAAGCTACACAAGCAGATTAAAAAATGGAGACCACACACAACAAAATGAGTGCCCCAGCAGGGACAGCAGAGATGGCCAGCTGTCCACCAAATCTCAATGCTCCCCTTCCATAGGATAGAGTTCTTGCTGGAAAGCAGCCTCGCAGCCAGAGATAACACGCCCCAGACCTCTCTGCATCCAGGCAGGACCATCTGGAACAGTCCTCACCCACGGCACATAAGCACAGGGGTGTGGCTCCTCTGGAAGAAGGGAGAATAACAATTGTGCCCCTCCCCGTCAGCAGCACATACCACTGCTTCCCCAAGCCTCTCTCCCTTCTCAGAGAACGCTGTTCCCATCTACACCAACTTCTCTGTTGCTCTGAAATCACTCCCAAGAGCAACTTGGATAAGGCCTGGTAACACCTATTGTGTACTTGGTCAATATGGGGGGAAAAAAACACCCCCAAGTTTTTAGGTCACAGACCATCCCCCTAGTGTGGTCACATAGTCTAGCAAAGCAGACAGAGCATATGTAAGATGTGATCATAAAATAACTCATAACAGCAAAAATCAAATGCCAGACTTTGGTTATTGCTCATAATAACTGCCATGGGAGCTTAGGAAACTGAAAGATCAGTGTAATTAGATTTCTTTAAGGTGACAGGAGAAGGGCTGGATCTTCCAATAAATGCAACACCTGGCCTGACCAAGGATGAGGGAAATGACATTTCTAGGAGAGGAAACTGGATGACCAAGAGTGGGGGTCACAGAGTAGCCAGGACAGGGGCACGTGAGGCAAGCGTGACTACTAAGCTGCATGACGAGCAGCAAGAGAGAAAAGATACGAACACAGGTGAGAAGGGCACGTTCCAGAGGAACATGAAGGTGTGAGAACAGAGACAAAACTCAATTAACACCCACTGCGGGTCCTTGCAGGGGGCCAGAGTTGGGGGGCCCGGTAAAAGCACTGCATTAACCCACACAGTGTGGACAGAGGCCTGCACTGAGCCTCCCTGGTCTTCTTAATTTGATGGTGCCTATTTGGAGAGACAAATTCTGAGGCCAAGTCTGGAATCAAGAAGAAAAAGGTACCCTTGATTAACTCACAATGTCTACTGCTGGCCAAGAATCAGAGTGTTGGCAAATTTTTAGTATATTTGCTGACCTTGAACTTCATTAATTGGAAAGTGATATCTTCCAAGGCAGTGGTTCCAACCATTGCACTCCAACCTGCATGCTGGAATCCTCTGGGAAACTTAAAAAAAAAAAAAAAAATACTCCTGCCTGGGTCCCACTACCGATTTAATGGGTCTGGGCGGGGATGGGCATTGGGATCTTTTAAAACTTCCCAGGTGACTCAATTAGAAGCCAGTATGGAGGACCACTGTTCTGTGGGGTGACAGGGTAGAAAGAGGATTCATGACGAAACTAGTAGAGAAGAGACGCACTCTCCTGCCGGGGTTGCTGGGAAGACTAAACCTCCAGCAGCCGGCAACCTCTGGCCAGCTGAGAACACCTGGCTGAAAATGGAGCCAGCACACAGTGCGGTGCAGGAGCTGGTGCATACCGCCCCACGGGAGCCAACTGTGTGCGTCTCTTCCCAACTCTGCATTCAGCAGTGACGTTGTGTTAGCAGTCTGAAGTCAGACACAGCAGGAGGATTTATACCACAGAAATCAGCAAACATTCTAAATCAGGGCTTTTTTTTTTTTCCTAAAAACAAAGGTGGTTGTTAAACATTGGCCAGCACATCACTCCCAACAATGAAAAAAATAACAGCTGAGAAATGGAAAAACAAAAACAAAAAAACACAACTCCTGATGATATTGTTTGAGCCCTGGATCAAACTATCTGTAGGCTGATACTCCAGGACTTCCTTTTTTTTGCTTAAGCCAGATAAAATTAGATTTTATGACTCTTGTAATCAAAAGAGCTGTGAATGATGAAACCATGGGAGAGTCAAAGTCAAATGCCAACTGTGGTCACGAGAAGCAGAAACTCCACATGATCAGAATAATCTGGCTGGAGGCACAACCGAATGACACAGTCCCATGGGGGACAATACATTATTTGTGCGGCACAAGAACAAAGGTATGTGCATTTGTCCAGCACGGTATTTTCTAGATCCCAGACTCTGATCCAAGCATGTTATCTGAATTATGTCATTTAACATTTAATCTTCACAACAACAACATATGAAGTATACATACTATCTTAATCCTAATTTTGTGATTATAGAAAGGGCTCTGAGAGGTAAAGTGAGATAGTAAAAATAGTAATAACAACAGCTAACGTTTATTGAGTGCCTATTGTGTGCCAGGCACTACTCTAACTGCTTTCCACATATTAATTCATCTCATCTTGCCCCAAACCCCTATGAGGAAGGTACTATTACAACTCCCATTTTACAGAGAAGAAAACTGAGGTAGAGAAGGTCACAAGGCCTGTAAGTCAGGTACCTAGGGGAGTCCTCGGTGCCTTTACCACAAACACACTAACCTACCAACATCCATCGTGACGTGCAAGAAGGATGGGGAGTGTGCAGTGTTTCCCGGAGGTATCTGGCCGAGACAGCCTTTTTCACGGGGGCAGTGCAGGGATTAGGAGGAAGCGAAACCACTGGAGACAAATGCATAGCTATGGGCAGAACAGCCTTGCTTCTGCTACACAGCCTCGCTCCGGACAGTCAGATGCAATGCAGGCAGTGGCCACCATTTAGCCACAGTCCTGCCCCGGCCTCCCACCCTACGTGCTCCCCCAGGCGTCACCTCCACGGCTGCAGTCACCACAGCTCTCAGCCAAGGACCTCCACACAGAACCTGCATGAGGAGACGTCAGCCACGACACTCCCCGCCTCACTCCCCACTCGTACCCGGCCGGTGAGAGTCTCAATTAGGTGGAGCTGATGTATGAAAACGTGAAATGCCCCCAGGGACCCTCTTCCGCGTGGGTCCCCCAAGAGTAAGAAGCAATTCTGAAGACCCAACATGCCACACAAAGGAGGTTCCCAGGTCCAGACC
Source organism: Daubentonia madagascariensis (assembly GCA_023783475.1). Classification (NCBI taxonomy): domain Eukaryota; kingdom Metazoa; phylum Chordata; class Mammalia; order Primates; family Daubentoniidae; genus Daubentonia; species Daubentonia madagascariensis. The sequence goes on along the minus strand of JAKFHU010002332.1, from coordinate 7,431,983 downwards.
TGGAAGGGAGGGTAACAGGGAGTGTGATTCTGGATACAGGTCGAGCTTGGTTGCCTGTCAGTAATACAAATGTTATTTTGATCACTAATTGTCTGGTTCCTGCATCTATTTCCTATACAGAACTTGGGGCGAAAAGAGAGGATCCATGATTAATTATAAACCAAACCAAAGTACCATTTGCTGACCGCTTGTTATGTGATAAGCACAAAGTATGTAAGTGTCTTACCTAATATTTAATAGCTGCCCCCCCAACATCAACAAACATGCAACAGAACCAGCACTCCTCAGAATTCTGGTAAACCGTGAGCTAGAAAAAGGAAATGGGCTATGTAAAGAGCCAGAGGTTGACCCTTCAAGTGAAGGCTTGTCCAGGCCGAGAGACCTTTCCTTCTACAAGTGACGGACGCGTTTCCAGCAGGTCTGATGCCACTGAACATCTGAACCAGCCAACTAGTTCCTCCTTTTCTGATTCAACAAGTAGCCAGTAGGTGAGACTCCAGTTTCCCAAGTTGATCAGCCCAGAGGATAGGCCTGAGCACCAAATGTGGGCCTTCTGGTCTACACAGCTGCTCTATCTCTCATTACCATTGAATAAAGTGCTCTTCTGGTTGCACATCGCTGTGTACTTGGCTAACGTGAGTCTGCTCCTGTGAGAATGAGCCAGTCTTGTCAACACAACCCATCTGGTGTCTGAAGTGAAGGTGATTCACCCGCTCTGCAGACCTCTCAGCAAGCTGCCAGGAAGCCTCTACAAGCAGGAAGCCATAGTGCCACACATCTTGTTTCAAACTTCAGCAATAAGCCTCAAATGAAAACGTAAGTTTGGAGAGTGATCTGCTCTCTCACCAGAAGTGAAACTGCCCTATACTGGCTCCCTGGAGAGGAGACAGAATGCCCAAGTTCATTAACAACAGAATTGATCAAATGTCTGATGAGAGTTACAATGGAGGGTGAATTGCCAAGTTAGTTCCTCATGAATATGGCAACTCTTATACCCCAGCTCTAATGCTGGAAGAAGAGCACAAAGACAACTTGCTCCAAGATGAGAGAGATCCAAAAACACAAATGCAGACCCAAGCTTTCACCAGATCTGACCCGACCATGGAAATACAGTACTTCAGTGTTGAATAACCCAACTTCACTTCTGGACTACATGAAGAAAAAAAAAAAATCTTTCAATTATATAATAAAGCCACCCAAACTTCTACTCCATATTTTTCTGGTTAAGTCATGATTTTCTTAGAGGAACTAGATGGCTCTTTTAAAAAAAAAAAAAAAAAAAGAGGGTGGGAATCTGAAATTTGATACCTGTAAAATGGAAGGTTGTCAACAATCTGTTCTAAAAGTTTAAGGGTTTTTTTTTGTTTTTGTTCTTGTTTTTAAATCCTGGAGGCATTTTTCCACAAGAATGTAATAATGAAGGTGAGGATACCAGAATAGCCCTCAGGAATCTATTCAACCCTGAAGGCATTTGGGACTTAAATGGTTTTTTCACTCTTTTCCCTACTGATGAGCTCACAATTTCATAAGTAATTTCTTGGTAGGTAGGTAGGGAGGGAGGGAAGTAGATAGATAAATAAATAAATAAAATCTTTATATCCTCAAACTAAAAAGCTTAAGTAATAGGAAACGCATTCTAAGTTCCCACCTAGAATTTGAGAAGCTAGAAGATGTCTCTGTGTCCATCCCCCAACACCAGGAACCAAGGAAATCATAGACCAAGAAAGGATTCTCAGGCCACTCACGCCTGTAATCCCAGCACTTTGGCAGGCTGAGGCAGGAGGACTGCTTCAGGCCAGGAGTTCAAGACCAGACTGAGCAGCATAGCAAGACCCTGTCTCTACAAAACAAAATTGAAAAACTAGCCAGGCGTGGTGGTACACACCTGTAGTCTCAGGTGCTTCCAACTGCCAGACACCCAGAGCCACCAGAGCCTGGCCAGGACATATGCGATGGTTTTCAACAAACTGAGGCAGCAACTAGCTGGGAATTGAGGCGTGAGTCCCAATTTCCTTGAGTAACAGATGATATCACTTGCAATTAGATAAAAGCTGTTGAAAGGAGGCCATTGTGCAATTTTTGAATGAGTTGTCTTTCGTTAAGGCTGTTCAGAGTCCTTGGCACATAGCTGGTGCTCACTAAACATCTGTGCAGTGAGAGGAGTGAACTGCAGGACTTACACAGGCAATAATAGGGTACCGGTACATGCCCACACTTGAGGGTTTTCATAAAAACTTTCCACTGAAGGAGGATTCACAGATAAGGTGACAAGGTCTCAAATTACACAGTGAGAGAATAGAGTAAGGGGCTGCTGCTATGTGGAAGAGAAGAATATGCCTGCTCATCTCCACTCCAATCCATTTAAGGGCTATCACAACTGCATCCTGGAAAGGCTCATATCCAGCTTTGGCTCAGAGCATTCAGGCTGGGTCTTGCTGCCATAAGAAACCATTCTGTACACTACACTGTAGGTTCTGTGTGCCCATTTGGGGAGAATCACTCCAAAAATGCTCCTAGTCAGAAATGCATTTTGTAGTGTTCAGGTTTTCAAATCAAAAGCAAGTCCAGTGGTGCTTCTTTTCCTAGGTTTAATTTTCTTATTGCATCGAATCAAAGTTCTGTGTAGGTAAAGTACAGAATTCACAGAAGGTAACAGCACAGTCCACAGGTCGCCTGCATTAGAGTCACATATCTAGACACGCAAATCTAGAGCCTCATCCTAAATCCACTGCAGCAACTCCCAGAGACAGGGTCCTGGGAAGAGGCATATTTAATAGGCTCCCCAGGTAATTCCTCTGCACACTAAAGTTTAAGAATTTTATAACGCAAAGAACCAGGGATTTGGAGGAAAATGCTCGAGTTCATTTCCACCCCAGATACATGAACCAGGCCCTCAAGCTCTCCTAAGCCTCCAATAGCAAATTTTTTAATGTAAAGGAAAAACATACCTACTCGCCGCAGGGTTACTGAGTCAAATCAGAGTGCATATGCCCTTGCTTGGAAAGGATAAAGGGCTAGACAAATACCATTCATTTCAAAACACGTCATGAACATAATGAGTGACCACAAGAGCCAGTTGCCGGGGAAACGGAGATGAGAAGTGAAAAGTCGCAAGACCAACACATACGGAACTCTGCATAACGAGAGTAATTCAGGGCCTTGATAGCCTCATCTGAATGGAAAGGGCATTGAGCCCACAGAAGAAGATATGATTAATTCTGCACTGATGGCCCCCGGGCTGATCCTGGTTACAAACCAAATATGAATAAAGCAGTATCGGAAAAAAGTATCACCAGCATACTGATCCTGATCAGATGGAGACCACAATAAAACACACAAGCTTCCAGAAAAATTCACGTCTTTATGATGTTACTATGTCAGCCATATCCAGATTCCAACCCCATCTCCCTTACATAGAAAAATAACCACATTTATTATATGCCAGGTGCCGTACTGGAAACTCTGCATTCATTATTTTGGTAAATCCCCACAAGGACCTCATGACATTAGTGTGATGCTTCCTTGTACACATGGGAAAATAACTCCAAGGGGTCAAGTGATAGTGGGAGAGCCTAAATTCAAGTGCCAGTCTGGCTGACTGCCAAGACCTACAAGCGTGGAGGTCTTTTAAACCTTGGTTAAAATGTCCACACTCTAAGAACTCATCTTTCTTTAACAAAATTTTGTTATGCTCAGTTAGCTGAGGGCTGAAAAAGTTAAATCTCCTTTCCTCAGGCTGACTTGGGAAACAGTTTAGGAGATTCATAACAGGTAAATCGTAGCCAAAGTGCAGAGAGAGGAAGCATATGGCACCACCTCGTTTAATGAGATCCTCATGAAGTGATCATTTTTCTGTCTACATGTATTTCTGATTAATAATATCAACAATAGTAATAGCTAAAATTTATCCACTACTTACCCTATTGTAGGTATTATGCAAAGATGTCTACATGGATTGTTTCATGAGGTAGGTGCTACTAACTAATCCCATTTTACAAATCAGAAAACCAAGGAACACAGAGAATCAGAAACTTAACCAGAGCTGGGAATTGGAACCTGGTCAGCCTAAGTCCAGAGTTCTGATTCTCCACCATTTTGGCCTTCTGTTGCTTGCATGCCTGGCCTGATGCACAAGCAACACACCACAAGGTTCACTGCGTTACAAGTGTCTCAAGACTCTGGACACAAAATTCCTTAACTACACAAATTGACATGACTATTGCTGATAGTCTAGCAAGTGAGTCTTACAGTATTAGTTACACATTTAACAAGAATACACAGCAGGATTTTCCTAATTAATTTTCCAGAATCCTGACCAGCACCATTTTTCTAATTCATCCACATATGCACTCATTACATGTTGAATGTCTACTATGTACCAGGCACAGGGGACAATGAAAAGGCTCAGCCCCTCCCCACCCGGACTCAGTCTCCCCCTCACCTTCAGCTGTTTGACCTTCTCTTTTCAGCATCTGGACAGCTCCTACATATTTCTTCAGCTGGACTTTGAGCACCTCGTTTTCTCTGCAGGTACAAGAATGTTAAAAAATATATTTAAAAATTGGCAATTTAGACCCAAGGTGGGGAGGAACCTGTGTAAAGAAAAGCACACAATTTGCATCTTATAAACATTAATATATTCTCATGTTTTAAAGATCGTCACTGGAAAAGCCTATGTTACCAGGGACACATTTGCAGAGTGACTTCAAGAACTGTTCTTTCACAATGGAGATAAGCATGAACCGGTTCTAGTGCCCAAAAACTCAGAATATTGACATATACTGTGCTCGCGCTGTTAGGTGCCTATTCAGTATCAGGCACGCTCTGTAATAGTCTCTCCATCTACAGAAGCACATACTAAGTAGATGAGGAAACTGAGGCGTAAAGAAGAGAAACAGTTGACCAAGCCCATATCCATGCCCACATAAGATTATATACTATGGAATATAGAACCCAGGCTACAACAGGCCCCCACCTACTGAACTCACTCCCTAGGTGCAACAGCTGAAGATGGAACCCGAGGACCAGGGGAGAAAACTGCTACTTGTTGAGTATTTAGACGTTATACATGTGTCTCACTGAATCAAGCATTCATTCATCCATCTATTCCTCACTTAGCGGAAAAATGCACAATGACCCTGTAGTATTCTCCTCATTCTATAGGAGAGGAGTTGGATGGAAAAGGCCTCTGACCAAGGTCACATGGCCACCAGTGAGACACAGTGCCAAGATCCAAAGCCCAGTCCCCTGCCCATAAGGCCCACAAGAGCTTTTCTCCATCTCCTTTGGAACTCGGACTTGGTTTCTCACCAGCTATGCCAGATAGAGGAGCCTCTTCCACATTTTCTGCCTGTTGCCCCCACTCCCCACCCCAGGTCTTGAGCCTGAATGCCTTTAAACATGATAGAAATTTTTTTCTTTCCTAGCAATGAGAAGAGCTTGAGACTGGGTTGCTTCTAAAATTATAAAATTAAAAATGCCCATTGCAAAATACTCCATCAGAACACATTTAAGAAGGAATGCAAAAATGAGATGAAACCCCAACACCTTGAAATAAGCCCCATTAACATTTTATATCCATCTTATCCTACTTCTGTGAGATTTGTACACACACCCTAAGTGTAATTTTTCATGGATGAAACATCTTCCATGCTCCATTAATTGGTTTGAAGTCTCTTTTCCCTTGTTTAGTGCTCTGCTCATCTCTTCCCCCTGGTAACCAATGGTAAAACCTGTTATATATGTTTCATGCTCAGATAGTCACCACCACCCCAATACACTCACATAGTTTCCTTTATAAAAGAGGATCCTATTATAAATTTTTCTGCAACTGGGTTGTCTCATTTAACAGTTCACCACAGTCAGCCTCTAGCTCAGCCTATGTACAGATGGAAATACCATTGCTTGGTATGGACATGCCACACATAGTTAAAAACATGATATAGCTCATCATCTGTGTCTGTTTTCAGTGCATCTGACTATACCTCAGCCCACGAAGGCAGCACTTTCTTTATATTTTGCTTTTCTGCACTATACTTTGGCAGAAAGAATGTCAGGATCAAAAGCAGAAACTACCACATTCTTTGGTATCCCCTGAGAACTCTACATTCATCACAGAAGCTTTAGGGAAAATAAACCTCAAAGGGGCCACTTAAGTAGCCCCTCATCCTAGACAAAGCCAGCCACAGGCGTTTCCATAAGTTCTGCACTCTCTCCATCTATGATTGGAACAGCAAATGTCTGAAACTAAACAACTAACAAGTCCTGAAAAGGTCTGTGAGAGGGAAAATATCCCCTGATGTGGGTTGTACAATTCCCTTAAGCCTCTCCAAGTCCATGTCCTTCTCCTTTCTATCACATACTTGCTCTCATTAGAGCACCAACAAACATGAGGTTAGTTGTACTGTGCCCGTTTTGCAGATGGGAAAGTTGAGGCCCAGAGAGTCAAACACACACTCAAACCTGGGATTTAAACCCATACCCTTTAACTCCAAAGCCTCACATAATTGTCATATAAGTTTAGGGAATTAAGTAAACAGGATAAAGTTAAAAACTTAAAGCCTTCAAATATTCCATCAGAAAATGTGGGCTGGTCAGCAAAGGTCTTCAGAATCTCTCGGTTGGTTAGACTCCTGTGCAAATGTGAACAAGACTCCTAATTAGCTGGCTTTGCTAAAAGAGGCTAAGGAACTTTCCAAGGGTTATACAGCTGAAGCCTCTGCTACCAACCCCCTCAGATATCTCATAAATGTAAACAGTTGGTCATAGGTGAGCTTCCGGTGAGCTTTAGGAAATATGAATCAACAGCCTCAAGAACTATACACCTTCTGATGCACTAACTGCACTTCTAGAAAACTGTATTCAGAGAAGGAGGAAGAGAAGTCTTAAAGACATATACATGAGGAGGTTGTCAATATAACAAAGAAACTGGCTACAAATTAAATGTTTGACAAGGTAGGAGTGGGTAGATAAATTATGGTACATGCTCCTATAATAGGATACTATAGAACTGTCAAAGTTATGATAAATATGTTTATTACCATAGATAAGTATTTACAATATACCAATAAGTGAATGCAGCAGAGTACAAAGTAGTTTACTATAACCCCTTACATGTATTTGTAGATATATATTTCCATGTTAACATTGTTCACTCCTGGATAATGAAATTAGAAGAAAAATTCCTTAGTTTTCCAACAACATACTTTACTAGAATACTTCAAAAATGTATTAAGAATAAGGTTAGGCATACCAGAAAATCCTACATCACACTTAGTGGTGAAAGATAACTTTTTGCCCCCTGAGAACAAGTCAAGGAAGCCTTCCTTGGTTGCTCACATTCAGTACAATAGGTTCTAGCCAGTGAAATAAGCCCCTCTGATCCCTACGCCAAAAATAAGCATACAGGTTGGAAAGGAAGAACTAAAACTGTGCCTATTCACAAATGACATGATTGCACAGAAAATTCCAAGAATCTGCAAAAAAGGTCCCAGAATAAGTGAGTTTTTCAAAGTCACAGGATACAAGGTCAAATACAAACATTAACTGTATTTCTATATACTACCAATGAACAATGAAAAAGCAAAATTATAAAAAGAATCATTTACAATACCTCCAAAAGATGAAATACATAGGTATAAATATAACAAAACGTGCCCAGGTTCTGTATGCTGAAAACTGCAAAAATACCGATGAAAGAAGTCAAAGAAGAGTTCAATAGGTGGAGACACCAAAAGCTACAGACTAGAAGAAAATATTTACAAATCACATAGACAATAAAGGACTTGTATCCAAAATATATAAAGAACTTAAATTTTTTTTTTTTTTTTTTTTTTTTTTTTTTTTTTTTTTTTTTTTTTTTTTTTTTTTTTTTTTTTTTTTTTTTTTTTTTTTTTTTTTTTTTTTTTTTTTTAATTTTTTTATTTTTGTTAGGAGGTCTCACCTTGCTCGTGCCCGACCCTGATCATGGCATCCAGCTCCTGGCAACTCAACTACCTGGCTCAGCGATCCTGCCTCAGCCTCCTGGGCTAGTTTAAGAAACGTACAAACCTGCTAATTTTCCAATTTTTGGGGCGGTCTCAACTTGTCAGTTGTTCCCAAACTCCGATCAGAATCCAGGCGTGAGCCACCGCACCTGGCCTCTTTTTATTTTATTTCATTTTTAACTGCGGTAAATACACACAACAAAATCTACCATCTTAACCATTTTTAAGTGTACAGTTCAGTAGTGTTAAGTACATTCATATTGTTGTGCAGCCATCACCACTATCCATCTCTAGAACTCTTTCCATCTTGCAAAACTGAAACTCTGTACCCATTAAACAATTCCCTATTCCCCACCTCCCCCAGCCCCTGGCAATTGCCATTCTACTTTCTGTCTCTGTGACTAACATCCCTCTAGCTTCAAGAAAGATGATTAGGCAAATGTTACTATAAACAGTGGTGCAGCTTTGAACATGGCTTCAGCGAAGGGGGAGGCCTGTTGCCAATTCAAAACTTGGTTTGAAATGTGGCCTCAAAGACTCAGTGAGCCACAAACGAGAATCATTTCAGGACATCTCAACTAAACAACCTAAGTCAAGCCTGGTTTGCTCAGCCTTCCGTCACATGGAAATCTCCATTTCACAGCACTCCCACGCAAACTCAGCACAAGGAGAATTGATGGAGTCAATGGAAGCCCTAAGGTTTCCTTCCTGAGATCTGACTTAATTTCAGAACCAAAGACCAGCATTTATATTCAACTCCAGGTTCAACTGTTTTATTACATTTTAATTCTTTGAAAATTGACTGCTCACATCTAGAGCATTATATGCCTTAAAATCCATATGGAACAAAGCAGAGAATGAATATAGCCATACAATTGGATTTAATCTCTAGTAAACACTACGTTAGGTTGACCACAACATGGGCTTATCCCAAAACCAGTATCACACCTAAAACATTAACCAAACATCAAATATCCAGTCAATGTTCCCAGTCATCTTAATTTTTTTGTAGTTTGTTTAAATTGGTATTGGAGCTTACCTTTTGGTGGGCTTTTACTTTAAAACACTGCATTCCTTATACAGAGAAAGCAAGATGTGTGGCTCTGGAGTTATGCAAGTCTGGGTTCAAATACCAATCCTGCCCCACCCAGTGCGGGCCATGGGCCAACCATTCTGTGGCTTCTTTGGGATGCCTCAGCTCCAAATTGAAAGAAAAGTACCCTTGCAGGACTGAGATGGTTAGAGATAGTGAGTGTAAAGTGCTGTGGTCAGTGCTCAACACTGAGAAGCATGCAATTAATAACAATTCCTCTTTAGGAATAATGTGTTAAGATTCCCATTACACAAAACTTGGGTTCACAACATGGGCTTTGTCTTTAAATGGTCTGCTTTTCCCAGAAGGCTCAAAAGTCAATTGTGCCTTTACAAGCAGCGTATGTCACCCTGATGGTGGTTCTGTTAACAAGGTTATCAAAAAAGCATCTACTGAACAAGGGCTGGGTGCAGAAGGCATGAGGGTGCATGAAATGAACACTGACCCGCCTTTCTGGGGTTCACTGTCTGGTGGGAGACAGATCAGCCCTTTGGCAACTGTGATGCAGAGCAGAAAACTCACCTGGAAGAGGCAACACAGAAACCATAAATATCTAGAACCAGACAAATGTGGGTTCAAATCTCAGCTCCAGTTCTTATCAGCTCTTGGTACCACCTTAGCAGTGGTGGTAGTAGCACCATCTAGACTCTTACACGGTGCTCACTGGGTGTCAAGGACAGTGCTATTCTAAATGTTTCTGTGGTGGGCAACCTCTAGAACGTGCCCCAGTGATCCTGGTATTAACAAGCACATGTAATACTCACTTCTTGAGTGTGAACTGGACTTATCACCTCTAACTGCAGAAGTGATGGGTCGTCACTTCTGAGATCAGTTATAGAAAGACTATGACACCCATCTTGGATGCCGTCTGGCCTGTGCTCTTTCTGTCTCTGCATCTCTTGGATTACCAGCTGCCCCATCGTGAGGACACTAGGCAGCCCATGGAGAAGCCCACATGGCAAAGAATGAGGCCTTCCAGCAACCACATGAGTGAACTTAGAAGCAGATTCTCCAGCCCCAGCCAAGCCTTGAAATGACTGTAGCTCCCTTCAACACCCTGACTACAACCTCTTGAGACCCTGAGTCAGAGGCACCCAGCTAAGCCATGTCCAGACTACTGACCCACAGAAACTATGAAATAATGAAAGTGTTGTTTAATCTGCTAAATATGAGGGTAACTTGTTACAGCAACTGATCATTCACACAGCTTTACACCTATAGTTCGTTTAATCCTCACAACCACCCTATTATAAGTATTTTTATCCCCAATTTTGAGCCTAGGAGCAGAGAGGTAAGAATTACAGAGAGGTCATATAGTTTGGTCAAAGTAAACTAACTTTCTCTGACCCTCCATTCCCTTGTTTGACAAAGTGGAAGTCTAGCAGCCTGAGTCATTTCACATCTAGCCAAATGTGCACAGGTCAATGTCACTCTCTGTACCTCAGTTTTCTCACCTAAATAATGGGAGAGGCTAAGGACCTCACAGGATTATTGCAGAAAGTACATAACTCATTCAACAAATGCTCTTCTGAAACCTACTATTACCAATCCCAGGTACTGTTTAGACAACAGAATGGAGGGGGAAGCAAGACAGATTCGGTCCCTACCCTCACGGGGGAGACTTTCACAAAGGGGAGGTGGTCCAGCCAGTCAACGAATAAGTAGTATGAAAGCATACTATCAAAAATAAAGCAAGAGATATAGAGTGAGGGAGTGTTTGACAAACGGGAGTCTCAGAAGGCCTTTCTGGAAGGTAACAAATGAGGCAGGACCTGAAGGTGGTGAAGCACCATGTGAAAGTGGGGGTGCTGTTCTGGGTGCACACAAACCACTGGGGATCTTGCTAAAATGCAGAGTCTGACTCAGAGCATCTGGGGCAGGGCCTGGGACTCAGCATTTCTAACAAGCTCTTGGTGACAGTGATACTTCCAGTACAAGGTTCTGGGCAGAAGAGGCAGGAAAAAGCCAAGGCCTGCCTGGGCCCTGGCACTTGGGGAAGCCAGGAAGGCTGAACAGGCCATGAATCACAAAGGCCCCTGCAGCCACAGCAAGCAGTGCGGATGTCATTCTGAGCGTGAAGGGCAGCCAGGGAAAGGTGGCAAGCTGAGGAACACAGACATGCTATGTGGGAAAAGCAAAACAAGTTGGTCAATCCAGGCAAGAAATGGTGGTGGCCAGGACTGGGAGGACTGGGGTGGTGGCCGTGGAGACAGAGAGAAGTATTTGGATATTCATCTGTCCGACTCCAGAAAGCCCTGCCGACTCCCACTCCCAGCCCCAAACACGCCTGCTGGCTGCCCTGCGGTTTTCTTTAAAAGCATCAGGAAAGAAAGCAAATCATCAAGTAGGTGGCAAGTACCTCTCAAACAGCCTCCAATGACTGCAATAATTAATGTTTGTAAGTCAAAGCAATTATGCCTGCCCCAATGTCAGAATAAACAACCAGCAACCTCAGACAACACCACTCAAAGGATAATTACTCAAAACTAATGAACCTGTTAAGTGCATTTGGTAATTCACAGGCATCAAAACACCACACTAAGACACACCTACAGGAATTTTGCTTTCCCCAGCCACATAAAAGCTCAAGGGTATCTCGGATCTACTCTCTGGTAGGTACCAGTAGGCACTAAACCTAACCACATCCAACTACTAGAAGAACGTGGCTAAGTGGCCAGGCTATGCCAAACCATGAGGACTGCCCCAAAGCAGGCACCAACAGAAGGCACGAAGGGCACCATAAATCGCCTGCCTTTGTGGTGTTTGCAGCTACTCCTAAGTATTCAAAGTCAAGCTCACTGCAAAACACCACACAGTTAAAGCTAAAAATTCATTTTTCCCAAACTGTGCATGTTCCTGTTAGTGTCCTCTGACCCCCAACTCCAACCCCACCACCTTTTTTTTTTTTTTTTTAAGGCATTATAACCTCATCGGCCTGTTGCTACATTGAGCACAACGCATGCTTTTGCCTTGTCCTTTACAGAACACTTCGGCATTCACATCCTCAATTAATCTTCACCATGACAATAATACTACTAGCTACCGCTTGTCTAGCATTGAGTGGGGTGGGGCAGAGGGGTCCACAAGGCTTTTTAAATACCTACAAACTTAAATACCTACAGGAAAGCTGAGTAATTTTCCTAGCAAGTGACAAGCCAAAAAGTGGCAGAGCTAGGATTCAAACCCAGACAGGGGGACTCCAAAGTGAGAACCGGACCAGTCCTCCACACTGCCTTTGCAATACCATAAATGAGCATAAGGGCTGGGGGAATAAAACCCAGCCAGCATCTCTGGCAGTGAGGGCGTCGGGGCAGGAGTGGGAAGAAAGGATGCCTTCCAGAGCACTCTCCCCCAGGCCACCTTGGGGAGACTGACCTGGGCTTCTATCCAGGCTACTGCCCCCCACCCAATCCATAGTCTCTCCAGGCTAAACCTGCCCTGTGCCCCTCCTCCTGCAGCTGTTAGGGCTCCCAGAACAGCTCAGACCACAGCCCCCCATCCCCACTATGGGATTTGGCCAGTCACAGCTCCTCCCTATGGCCCACCCCAGCCAAGCTCTTTCTGATACCTGTTTGCTGAGGTGGATCTGATTCTCTGTCTGCAATGCCCCCATCTGCCCCAGCCCTCTGGTAAACAAGTTTTGTAAGAGTCTCCTCAAAGGCCATCTTCTCTCTCATGCCCTTCCTGCCAACCCTGCCTCCACCACACGGGGCATGTGACGGCTCCCTCTTCTGCCCCCAGCATATCCTAGACAAGTTTCTCTCTCAACAAGTCTAACATTGTCCCCTGGCTTGTGCTCATCTCCCCCATTTAGACTGTAAGATCCTTGAGGACAGTGGTTGTGGCCTATTGGCCTCGTTTTAGCCCTCCTAACCAAGAAGTATTAATATTACCATTGTGCACATTTGACTGAACGAGGAAACTGAGGCTCAGCAGGGTTAGTGACTAGCAAGGTCACCAGGAGTGGAACTGGGATTGGATTCTGAGCAACTCCAAAGTCCACATCCTCCAACACCAGGCCAAGGTCCTTCCAGATGTGGTCAGAGGGTGGAGGATCTCCTATAATGGAATCAGCAGAGGATTTTATCCAGAAAGTGGATCTCCCCATAGCCGTGTTCTTCCCTTCCTGAGCAATTCGGTCCAAGCCGTAAGAGATTAGTTAATTTACAAGGAGAGGGGTCAAACAACTAAATATATTACAGACAACTAGAGCCTGGTTTCTTATTGTTGGAGAAGGGAGTAATAAACACGTAAAGTAAAAAAAACAAGAAGTCACAGTGTTGTTGGATTGGAATTCAAGGTATCAGTGTGAATTCATGTGAACATTTCAAAAGGACACAGAAGACAGCTTATAAGTGTTCCCACTGGACAAATCTGGGACAATTTGAGCATCAAAATAGTGATAGTAATAGATTATAAGCTACTGAATAAAATAGAAACCCATGAATCCAAAATGTATAAATGGAAAGTTTAATGCATAATAGGATATTAACGACTCCAAAAACTTCCCCACAAAATACTTATTAATTGCAAAGGGGAAAAGAATAACTTTACAGTGAAGAAGGGAGGCAGACACCCCCTTAATCAGAGGATCAAGGTTAACATCATCAGGAATAGAACAAATTGAAGCCATGCACCACCTGCTAGGATACACTGAGAACAAGCATTGGCTCTGTGATACTCCTACCAAAGATGCATAAGTTGAGTCAAATCATAAGGAAACTCAAACCAAATAGAGGGACATTCTGCAAAAACTGGCCTGTAATATCCAAAAGTATCAAGGTCATGAAAGTCAAGCAGAGAGAGAGAGAGAAACAGTTCCAGCCTGAAGAGACATGACAATTACATGCAAGGCGTCATTCCGGACTCAACCGTCTTATGAAAAAGAACATTAATCAGGGCAACTGGTTAAAGTTGAGCATTATGTGGGGATTAGATGGTAGAAATGTGTCAATGTTAAATTTTCTAATTTCGATTGTTGTAGTGCAGTTACAAAGGAGAATGTTTTGCTTGTAGGAAACACACACTAATGTATTTAGGGGTGAAAAAAATTAAAAAATAAAAAGCAGATTCCTAGGCCCTCAGTAAATCACACACTCTGGGGTAGAGCCTGGAATCTGCATTTTAACATGCCTCCAGGACACTTCTAGGGCCACGCTCAAGCCTGGGAGCCACTCACTGCCCTGTGCCCTCCTGCCATACCACTTTTGTAACAAAGACCCAAGCAAGAAAAATAATCTTCCTTACGATCCTGTTCAGAAAACAATGGTGTCTACCCATGCACAAGAAGTCTGAGTACTTTTCCTTTCTTTCCAGTAGCTTTCTCCAACAAGACAGGCCAAGGGCTGCCAGGAGCCTTAAATTCCAGAAAGTCTCTATTTCTCCTTGGCTGTTCTCTGGCTTCAGCTGTGTGGCTTCTTATCTCTGCCAGCTGGAGGGGATGGGGAGGAGGTAGTTGTAAAAAGCTTGTTTGATTTTTAGTGCTGTCTGTCTCTCCCCCCACCATTACCATCATTTCACTATTTTATAAACCCCATCTCATTAGCCACCTGGTCAATTACAGTCAGAATGGCATGCTGGCCCCTACATTTCATACCCAGAGCTAGGGAAATAGCCCAATAACTCCAGTAACTCATGAAGATAATTAACTGCAGACACACACCTAAAATATACTGAGTCCAACAGGAAAATCTCAGGGTTTCAAATTTAATAGCCAGAATCATACTTGACTCAAAACTCACGTAAGTTACTTCTCAGGACACTTATTTATCAAGGAGGCAGCTCAATTCAGTTCTTTGTGCCATTAAAAAGCATTTGCTTTGAGGTCAGACAGGCCTGGAGTGAATGCTCGCTCTGCCTCCATGTGACCTCAGGCAAGTCACTTAACCAGTTTATCACCTACAAAATGGGATGACAAAAGTACCTACTTCAGAAACTATAAAGAGAATTAAAGTAAGTGTATGTGTACAAATATATGTAAAGTGTCTGGCATAGGGTAGGTACTAAATAAATATTAGCTGTTGTTAAATTATCATAATTATTCATAAATTGTGAACCAGGGCTCCATTGTCATTATTTTCCAAACCAAAAAGATCTATTTTCTCCTGGGGAGTGAGGGCTAAGGAAGAGCTTGGAATGACGCCCGAATCCTCACCTGGAAGTATTTCCACAGCAGGCACCCAATGCCGCATCCTCTTCCCCCAGCTCCTCCCTCGCTCGCTCCTATGCAGCTGCCGCAGCCTCGCCACCACAGAAGGTCTTTCTCTGATCTCCCCCGGCTGGCTTAGCCCCCTCTAGGGATGAGGCGTTTCCCACGTTAACTGGGCTGAATTGGGCTTCCACAGAAGCCAGTTTTGGACACTCTAAGGTACCCCATCTGACAATTTACCTTTTGGAGGAGCGAATACAAACAGTACCACTACAGGGGAGGTAAGTAAACAGAAGAATGGATAGCCAAATAAACCCCCTCAAGACAAGCAGACAAAAGGGACAAAAAGGCAGGAGGAATAGATATAAACCATTTCCTGACGGGCCCCAAGAAGAACATGGAGCAGAAGGCAGAGCGAGCATGACTAGCAGGGAGCCCAGCCCGGAACATTCAGAGCCCCGGGCCTGGAGGAGCCTGGCAGGTAACAAAGGAAAGAACAGGCCACGGGGACACACACAGCAGGCATCCTGTGGGTGGTGTGGGTAATGGGCAAGTAGAGAGCACACACCCATGGGAAGGGGGTATCCATGACTCCACACCAGGCACCGGGAGTATGGCCCTATGTTGCTAGATCTTCCAGCTTTTCAAGAGCAGCTAGGAGTCAAAGATCTTTAAACACCGATCCACAATTTGTTAAAACATCTCATGTGCCAAACAAAACACATCTGTGTGCCATAGTCTGCCTGGGGCCACCAAGTGCTGTGTCTGCTCTTGACTTTGACCTCTTGACATTGAGTTTGGCCATCTGTGAGACCAGAAATCTACTTGCTCATTAGTGTCCCTCTACAAGGCCAAGAGGAAATGGATTAAAAACCCTTGAGATCCTGTCAAACACACATAACCTCAATGTAATCATGAGCAAACAGGTGACAGACCCAAACTGAGGGACATTCTACCATGCAATTGGCCAGAAGAGGAATGCAAAAAAACATCAAGGTCATAAAAGACAAAGAAGCTGTGAGGCATTACAGATTAAAGGAGATTAAGAGACCAGGTCCTGGGTCAGGCAACAAGAATAGCCATAAAAGGATAAATTGGCCCAACTGGTGAAATATGAATATGGACCATATATCATATAATAATACTGCATCAATATTAAATTTCCTGCATTTTACAATCACACTGTAGTCATGGAAGAAAGTATCCTTGCTCTTGGAAAATTATATAGTTGAATATTCAGGGGTAAACAAAACGGTCATGTTTGCAACTAACTATTAAATGGATCAGGGGCCAGGTGCTCACGCCTATAATCCCAGCACTTTCAGAGGCCAAGGCAGGAAGATCTCTTAAAGCCAGGAGTTCGAGACCAGCCTGGGCAAGATAGCAAGACCCCCATCTCTGCCAAAAATAAAAATAAAAAAATCAGCCAGGCATGGTGACTCGAGCCTGTAGTCCCAGCTACTTGGGAGGCTGAGGAAGGAGGATCCCCTGAGCCCAGGAGTTTGAGGTCGCAGTGAGCTATGATCGTGCCACTGCACTCTAGCCCGGGTAAACAGAGTGAGACCCTGTCTCAAAAGAAAAAAAAAAAAAGAACCACGAAAAAGTTTGTATGGGTAAAGAGAGATACAGATATATATTAATAATATCTTGGAATAAAAAGGCCTAACTACTATTATTACTTTGACAAATACTGTGGTTCAGAGGGGTGCAGTTCACCTGCCTCCTTTGTGACAACTCAGGCAGGGCCACTGAGACAGAACTTAGGAAACACTTCGAGCGGCGTTTTGTCACAAGGAGGTACAATCACTATCATTATCCTGCAACCTGCATCTGAGGAAAGTGGGGAATGACCTAGAACGGGTCCCTTCCTTACAACGAAGAGGCGTGGTGTCTGGGGATTTTGATGTGCCGCAGAGTTGTTGTTACTGATACAGAGTTTGGAGAGGGAGACAGCCCACATCTGAATAACAAGTTGAAAACTCAGTTTGGCTCTTGAACAAGTCACAATGGTTTCATCAAATCTCAGCCTCCTGAGACCACAGGCAGGAAACGTGGACTATGAATAAAGCAAGGATAAAAAGATGACAATAAGATACAAGAATGGAGGCCAAGTATAGAGAGAGAAAAAGAGAAAGGCTACTGAAGGAGGGTGTATTACTATTACCACGCATCAGATGAGCTAAAGAACCACAGCCCACATGGCCTGTCTGGCTTGTACACATGCTTTGGAGAGAGACAGAGACAGAGAGAAAAAGAGATGTTTTAACTAGGTGCAAATAATTAAAAATCAGGACATTTCCCTTAAAGATCTAGGTTTCCCTTGAAAAAGCCAAGCGTCTGACCACAAGGGGCCCAAGCAATCTCCAGGCAGCCAGGGCTGGCGCTGAGGACTTGCCAACCCTTTAGACAGGGCAAGCGCTTCCCAGTTCCCCCAAAGACTCCCCCAACTCCCTAGTCTCCTGTGGCCTGCTTTATTCACCTCCGTTGTCCACCTGGCCCCTGCAGGAACTCCACTTTGAGACCCCTACTGCCCATGAACTCTGGGAGTCTGGCAAATTCCACAGACAGATGTGGGCTGGGACTTTCAGAGCCAAATCAAGGATATAGTATGAAAATCAGGTCACCACAGAATTCTAAGTCCAGGTTCATATGAATTGCGTTTCCTACGGTAGCTTATGGTTCAGCAACCACGGCAAAACTGTTACTGCCCTGCTCAAATTTGCACATTGCCCTTGATATTAAATCTGTCCCAAAGGATCTAGCAAAATAAACTACATTTCTGAGGAAACACAATTATTTCCCCCTTGACAGCTAATGACTGTAAGAGTTGACAAAGCAAAAAGAAAACAAGACTCCTTCAAGCTGTCTGTCACTGCTGTTGGTCTACACTTGATTCAAACATTTTTCTGTTATGTTCCATTCCACCCCACACTTTGGGGATGAATTACTGAAAAACTATGGAAGACATTTCTAAATGAAAGGAGTGTGTTCTCGAGGCTCTAGGCTCCCAGCAGAGAACTCAAGAGGGTCAGGAGTCTCCTAGGATGGTTGTCTGCAGGGTCAGTGCCCAGGCGTGAATGGATTCCTGTGGGTTCCAGAAAGCTCACCAGGCATGGTGAGTTTGCAGACCAGGAGGGAAGTGGATGCCATTTGTTAAAAAGGTGAATTGAAATTCTGAACGAAGGCCACCAGCAGGAAGCTCTAGAAGGTCCCAGTCTTCACTATTTTTATTTGTAACATGGCTGCTTCTTGACCATGACCTCCTTCAAATCAAGAACTTGGGCCTGCCCGATCTCTGTATCCACAACAACCAGCACAGTGCACACTGGTGCAGAATTCAGCCTCGAGGACTGTCTGGTGACATCCAGCCAAAAGTAACGTATAAACCTTATTTGGATCCTGAATCTAGGGGGGGAAAGGCTATAAAAGACACTTTAGGAACAATTATGGCATTGTGAATGTAAACTTCATGTTAGATATTATGGAATTATTGTCCATTTTGTCAAGCATGATAATTATGTTGTGGTAATGTAGGAGAATGTCCTTGTTCTTGGGAGATAAATGCAGAACAATTTAAGGAGAAAAAAATCATAATGTCTGAAACAATTTTCAAAGAGTTCAGAAAAATATACACACATATATATCATATATAGTATATATCTGTGTTTATTCACTTATTTAGAAAAAGAAAATGAAAATACAGACAAATGTACAAAACATTAACTGGCGAATCTAGGTGGAGGGCATAAGTACACAAGTTTATTGTACTTGTCTTGTACTTTGCAGCAGGTTTGAAATTTTTCAAAATAGAAAGTTAGGAAATTTTTTGGAAAATAAGAAATGTTTGATGAATAAATAAATCCATATGCAAGGCTGAAAATGACATTTCTGTTCCCAGTGATGGTGAACAGATAAAGCCACTCAGGCTGGAGGTGGCTGGAGGTGACTGGTGGGGCCACCAGCCTCCTCACCTGAGGGCTGAAGGAATCACCGCTTTAGCCCCCCCATGAAGATCCGCAGCCCTGGATGGGAAGCTCTGCCCTGAACGAACAAATGTTAGGAGCCATCAGAGTAATTACTTTTGTGAAGCAAAAGGGGCTCTAATCCATGTAATCAATTGGCCTACTACCAGCTGCCTGTTTCCCTTCAATTCCATCCTCCCTGGCAGCTTCCTTCCTTTGTGCTTTGTCTGGTGGGATTATTATTAAGGGGGGATTTATTAGTATTATTTAAAATGCCTATTTAGAAAGGGATTCTGGAAAGACAGCAGTGACAGCAGCATAATTTTTTAATCTCTCTAAATCCCCACATAAAAAAATATGTAAAACCCAAAGCCATGGACAGCATTTATAACAAAGCTAGGTGACAAGGCACCCCCATGAGCCCCAAAATATAAGCAGGTGAGGATAAGCCAAGCAAACCACAAGACCCATATGGCATCTGCACAGGAAACTGCAGAAGGAAGCAACAGGGCATCTGGGGAAAGGCCCTAAGGAAAGAATCCCCAAGCCACCAACAGTGTTCCCCGGAGGGAGAGCAGGCCCCGCCAAGCTGAGAACTGCAGCAAAGTGGGGAGGGGCTTTTCCTCTCCCGGGCAGATGATGCAAGGGGACCTCCAGGAAATCCAAAGGGGCTGGCCGAGGCTGGCCTCCGTTAGCTCTCAGAACCGGTCCACGGGGACACCTTCCAGGACAGGGTGCCATGGTGAGGAACCACAGTGGAGCAGCGGAGACACAGATGAAGGGACGGAGAGAGCGAGATGGAAGTGGGGCGGAGGACTGAGCCAGGAAGCCTCAGAAAACCAGTCGCCAGATCCCGGAATACAACGTGGAAACAACAGAAGAGGGAGTTCTGCTCCCTCCACCACACCTCCCTCTAAAGGTTCCATTTCCCACCTACACACTAAGAAAAAAGTTTACGAGAAAAAAGAATAAGAAGTAGAATATCTCTATAGATGATAAAGATGTGCCAGAAATGCTCATGTAACTATAACCATCGACTTCAAAACAAGCCAAAAGGCCACACGAAAATGATACAAGACGTAAAAGCACACACACCAGAATTAGGAAAACTCAGCGGAGGTGACAAAACTCGTGGAATTAAAGAAAACATTTTGGAAATGAAGACCGACCTAGAAGGAACACCTAGACGGTGCAAAGAATGAGCTTCTTGAAAAACATAAAAGGAAATGAAGAAAGGCACTAAAAAGACCTGAGAGAAAGTGACAAATAAATATTGAAGACAGGCAAATAGTCCAACACACAGAAAGTAGAAGCCCCTGGAGAGGAAAGCCAAAGGTAGAGATACTAGGAATTTGATTCAAAAAAAACTCTGCTAAAATAAAGAGATTTGAAATTACATATCTAAAGAGCACACCATGTACCTGAGAATACTGACTCGGAATGACTAACACATGTATGTTCTGGTAAAATTATTGAACTTTGGAGAAAAAGAAGAACTCCTTTGGACAAGTGCCTTCTAAGGGAAAGAAAATTAGATTACCGCCCAACTTTGACAGCAGTGCTTTGAGAAAATGTAGTAACATATTTAAGACACTCAAGAATATGTGATATAAGGATTTTTAGGTCCACAAAATTTATTTTCAAGTATAAAGAGCACAAACCAGTAATAACATGTAAGAACTTTGGGAATAACTGTTCTCATAAACCCTCCCTGCAGAAATCTATCACAGATTAAGCTTGAGATAACCAAAATGACTAGCAAGACAGCAACAGAGGACTAGTGGAAAGCATTAAACAAAGTCACAGAACTAAGACCGAGCAGGATATAAAGGGGAAGAGTAAAGTATGTACTGGCTATATGCTCAGCTAAGAAAGGCTTAGAATGAAGATCTTCCAAGAATGGAGGAAAACAGGGAACATATTTGCAAGCGTTTTTATCCATTCTCAGCAATTATATTGTAGTAGTAGTATTATTGTTATTATGAGACTCTAGCAAGATCTACACATAAGAATATACACGTGTGCATACATACACATAGACATTTTTAAGATAAAATACCTCATGATTTCATACTGAAATTTCTAATTCAAATTCCATATTACAGGGTCATTTACTTCACCTCTTTTATATATTTGTATATCCTTTTCTCCTTATAAAAAGCATCTCAAGGATATACAGGATGATAGAATTAGAATGAGTCATAATAACTCATTTGTTTTATACCACAGTACAGACCCAACAGTCTCAGCATAATACCAACATTACTACTAGAGCAGGAACTCGAGAGAAGTCCATGTGTCATCTAGCCAAATATGCTCCATCCAACTTACACATGTACAAGTATACAAAGAAAAGAAAACACCATTCAAGTCAGACTGAACTGTACAAACTGTCTGAAAACCTAGATACTATTACAAGGTCCAAAGGCAGGTGACCACCATTTTAAAGGCATCGCCTTTAAAGGAGAGGTCCCATGCCATACGTTAGAAGGTCCTGTTTTGACTCATCTCTGGTCTCCAAAACAAAAAGACAAAAGGTCTATTAAATGAGTTTCCTGAATATTTGGGGTTCTATGTTGTCTCTAGGACCACAACACCTTTTTCTCCTGGATGTTTGGCCCTTTTTCTCCTGGGCTGACTTAACAGATGATAACAGTCAGGCTGGTTTGTGGACTCTTGGGAGATCTGGTTGCCATCCTGAGGGTTGCATTCCATGGGACCAAGAGCAATGGCTGTCTCTAGCGTCAATCTCAAATGAGTAGGACTCAAGCCTCCCAACTCTTTCTGCTGCTAACAGCTTGCATGCCTCTCCCAGCACCAGAGCCCTTCCAACACAAACCCACAGATCCCAGCAGACAGAAGGGAACTTAACCGAGAGAGATCAGAGGAACCCACCAGCCCCTCCCCCGTGCCCTGCAACCAGGTGGCGCTCATCCCGAGAGGGTCCCTGCCCGTCTCATCTTCTAGGGCTTGCAGCATCTGTAACCTCCAGCCTGACAGTTCCTGCCCTTGGTTCCCTCCCCCACGTCCAAGGAATATTCACCAGATGAAAACTAAAGTGACATCGAGCTTTTATCAGCA
Organism: Daubentonia madagascariensis; assembly: GCA_023783475.1. Lineage (NCBI taxonomy): Eukaryota > Metazoa > Chordata > Mammalia > Primates > Daubentoniidae > Daubentonia > Daubentonia madagascariensis. The sequence goes on along the minus strand of JAKFHU010002332.1, from coordinate 7,409,714 downwards.
ACTTCCGAGATGGCGAGGACAAGGCAGTCTCGGACAAAGCGGACTCCGGGTCATCACTAGCCGGCCGTCTCGCTTCAGGTGGATGAGAAAGAGAACGCCAGACACCACCACGCCGGGGATGTGCTGTGCTCCCGACGGGAGCGTAAGCTGCACGGGGGCAGAGAACTTCATCCAATTGCGATACTGCTGTCCCCAGTGTCGAAACTGGGACCCTGCTGCAGTAGGCAATCAGCAAATACTGACTGACTGACTGTATGACTGTTATGTATGAAGTGCCAGATAAACAATTCATTCATTTAAAAAATAATTGATCACTGTTAATATATTAAAAACCATTGAATTGCATACTTTAGGTAGATGAGTCGTAAGATATATAAATCCCATCTCAACACAGCTGTTTTAAAAAAAAATTGAGCATCTATTACATACCAGGCACTGAGACAAACGTCGGGGGTGTGAGAAAATATGACCAACAAGGTCTGCTTCTGAAGACGACATATCCCTCATTAAGGCCCTACACAGACAGACACCCACATCAGAGAAGAAAGCCCACCAGGACAGTCACGAGGCCCAGTCACATCTGTGGTGTTAAAATGGAGCCATGGAATCATAGCTGGCATCCCACAGAGGAGCGCTAGTGATCCAGCCCAACTCCACGCCCACTCCCACTTTACAGCTAAGCAAACGGAGGCTGTGAGCAGAAAGCAGCTAGCCACACTCAGAGAGGCAAAACCAAGATAAAAACCTGAACAGCCTGACCCCAGAACCAGCAAATTTTCCCCCACACCACATAGCCCCAGTCTCGAATGCTAGTGAAATGCGTGCCTCCAGGGTGACAAAGTCAAGCCACTGAGAACAAACGAGGACCAACATCTGATAGCAAGACTCCAATGCTGTCAATTCGCTCACTATGCACACTGACACAACACACAGATGCAGAATACAGTCACCCCTTGGTATCCGTGGGCGACTGGTTCCAGGGCCTCCCCCCAGGTACCAAAATCCAAGGATGCTCAAGCCCCTTATATAAAATGGCATAGTATTAATATTTTCATATAACCTATGCACATCCTCCCATAGACTTTAAATAATCTCTAGATTACTTATAATACCTAATACAATGTAAATGTTATACAGTGGTTATACTATATTGATTTTTCTATTCATATTTTTATTGTATTGTTACTTTGTATTTTTTTAATATTTTCGATCTGCAGTTGGTTGCATCCATGGATGCAGAACCCACAGATATGGAGGGCTGACTATACACAATTTGTGGGACATACACTATCCCCACTTACATAGAAGGAAACTGGGGCACAGAAAGGTTATCAGCTTGTCCAAAGACTCAAACTGGTAAGCAGTGGAGCCAGGATTTGAACCTGCACCTGTCAAAGGCTGACAGAAGAGACATCACCAATAGCATATTGGTCTGCTAGGGATGCCATAACAAGATACCACAGACACAGTGGCTGAAACAGCAAAGTTATTTCTCACAGTTCCGGAGGCTGGAGTCCAAGACCCCAGTGTTGGCAAGGTTGTTTTCTCCTGAGGCCTCTCTCCTTGACTTGCCAATGGCCACCTTCTCCCTAAGCCTTCACATGACCTTTCCTCTGCAGTGTGTACACCTGGTGCCTCTCTTCTTCTTAGAAAGATGCCAGTCCTATCAGATTAGAGCCCCTGCTTATGACATCATTTAACTTTAATTACCTTTCTAAAAGCCCTGTCTCCAAATACAATCACAGTGGGAGTTAGGGCTTAACATACACATTTTGGGGAGACATAATCAGTCCATAACAAGTAGTGACCCACTTCTGACAGGTACCAATGCCGGCTATAAGGTTTAAATAGAAGAAGTAAGTAAAATGCAACCTAGTAACAGATTAGTAACAATTTAGATAATCCTTGAACATAAACCCCAAAAATAGAATAATCCCCAAATAATTACTCCCAAATCAATCGCCTTTTAGAAGTCACCTAAACAGTAAACGAAATATAATTAACATTTCTTATAAGACCTCTCAGGAGAGGACACTAAGCTATTTACTAACCCTCCTACCTCAGGGATGAGAGAATTGGGTTTTTAAAAATATTCACAGGACTTTCAGTTTATAGAACCATTTTCCTCCCCTCAAAAATCCAAAGAGCAAAACTGCCAAACACAAAATCTCCTTGAACATCCTAACAGGAAGAGAGAGCTTAGCAACTTTCAAACAAGCCACACAGCACAGATTCCATGTCATTTTGTAACCTTGCTAATCTTTTCATTACGCATCTTTTATAAAGCACCAACAGCATTATCACATGGAAAATAAACCTATTCCTTCGGTTTTTAAATGAGCTTTGAGACTTCTTTAGTGCCGGTTCAAATGCTGCCTTAAAGGCTGGTGAATGCCACACGAGGTGGTTTATCATCGTTAATTCCTCATCCAGCCCAGGCACTAATGCTGCAGAGTTGGCCAAAATCCAATGATAAATCTCCCTACCTCCCATCTGCCCAGAGCTAACACAGGCAGCAACAACTGGATCCTTTCACCCTTTCCTTTGGGCAATGGTCAAGGCTGAATATCTCAAACAACTTACCTTGCTGAGATGGGACTGTCTCTTCCTTGCCCTTACTTTCTGCAGTCAGAGTGGTAGCAAGGCTAGCTGTGAGCCGCTTGCTCTCTTGACGGGCTTCACTCCACTATCCCTCCCATAACATAACTCCTGAAGCTCAGAAGCACCAAGGAGATGCTCTAGCTACCTCCCAGGAGATGCCATGAGCAGCTGCTCTATAGGACCAGGGAAGACAGGCAGTCTGCTCTCTGGAGTCTGAGATGGGAGCTAACAGGAGCCTGAAGTTCTCAATAATGACTTTGAGTTACTCAGATTTGCTTCTGCTGAACTGTTAATAGCAGAGGGGCAGCAATGCCCACTCAAGAGTGAAGGGAATCAAAACAAGTTATAAGAAAGGAAACACCTCTACAGGCATCTCAGAGGTTGGGAAATGAAGGCTTTCCTTCTTCCAAATGCTTGAATTGGCTCCAGAAGCAGCAGGTGTTTGGCTCCTGGGTGGCAGATGAGCTTCTCCCAATTTGGATGTAGTGGAAGCTGCATGACAGAATGGGGCAGGACTAGAATTGAGCCAGAAGACACAGATTCAAGACCTAACTCAGCACTTGGCTGCTTAACAGCTATGTCAGGGGTTGGCAAAGTACTGCCCATAGGCCAAGTCTGACCACCACCTGTTTTTGTAAATAAAGTCTTATCGAAACACAGCCACACCATTAGTTCATATATCATCTGTGCCTGCTGTGAAAGTTGATCATACAAATTGGGTCATTCTTATAACTCCCAACTAAAACAGAGTCGAGAGACCAGGGGAAAAAGTACTCAAGGCACATGACATTGCTCCAGGAATGTAATTCTCTGCAAGCTGGCTGCTGAAACTGCCTGCTGTAACCTGAAACCAGCTTTATCTAATAGCTGCTGAAACCACCAGCTTCAACCCTAGTTTTACTTGCTAGCTCCCCAAAACTCTGCTTGTGCCGATATACTTTCTTGCAAAACAATACGTAACATTTCTCCTTCTTAGAAAACCCCCAACCTTCTCTTTGTTCTTCAGACAAACCGAAGAACAACTGGTCTGGTGTGTATGCCCTGGATTGCACTTCTTGCTTCACAAATAAAATGTTTTAAACTTAGACATTTGTCTCTATATTTTATTTGACTTTGACACTGCTTTCACACTATAACAGCAGAGTTGAGTAGTTGCAACAGAGACCATGTGGCCCACAAAGCTGAAAGAATTCACTATCTGGCCCTTTACGCAAGACATTTTCTGACCCCTGCACTATGTGATATTTCATACAAATTACTTTACATCTTTTAATTTCAGTGTCCACGTTCCTTAAAATGAGAATTATACAACCATCTGTCCTTCCTATCTCAGAGGGTTTTAAAAATCAAATTTCATTATAACATCATACTAATGACAATGACAATTCTTTGAGCCTTTAATATCTACCAGGCAAAGTTCTAAGCACTTTGTCTGAATTATTTCATTTAATCCTTACACTAACCCTGTGAGGGAGGTACTATTATAAACCCATTTTGCAGATGAGGACATTGAGACTCAGAAGTGAAGGACGGTGGCCACAATGGCACCTCTAGTAGATGGTGGAGCTGGGTTCAATGCAAGCTCCTACCCCATTCACGACCTCTCTCGTCCAGGCCCTGTGGACACGGAGGTACTGGAGGTGCTGCCCAACACAAGAGTGAAATGACAGATCTCAGTCCTGGCAAAGGCAGCCTGCCACCCTCTGGCTGTCTCCACATTTTCCCTCACCCTCCTCCTCTTCCTTTCCATTTCCTCCCCCCTTAAATTGCCAAGAAGAGTTCACCATCTTTCATTTCAGAAACGTACAGGCCTACTCTCTCAGCTGGTCAGCAAAGCCAAACAATGAGAGCCGCTGGGTACCAGTTTGCACTTCATTCTTATGCAACACTTCACGTTAAGTAGGTAAAAAAAACTCTTCTAAAACAGAGAGAGTAATACTTCCAGAATAAAGATTCAAAGTTTTTGGTGTGAATTTAGAAAAATGCATGTGTAACCCAGAACACCACCACGAATAAGCAGCAGGAATGTCTGCTGGGAACTTCACACCTTACTAAGTCAGGGTTCTCACTGGATTCTCACAAAAGCCCTGAGGCTTGATGGGTGAGCTTGGTATTCACTGGAAACTGGGGCCCAGAGACGTCAGGGACTTGCCTGAAGATGCACGGCCAGTAAGAAGCAAAGCTGAGAATCAAAATTAGGTCCTCTACCAAATCTATCAATTGGGCCAGACCACCATGCCACCAGGTGTGAACATATTAGAGAGCAGAGGCTGGGTGAGCACCTACAACAATTATTAGATAAAAAGGAATCTGACTCAAATGCCATATTATACCTAAACTCAAGGCTCCTTACCCTTTTGATCAGGAGAAATCCATCTACTCTTCAGTTCCAAGTCCTAAATCTGGGATGCCAGTGGCTATTGGCACTTGCCAAGGTTCCCGGGGGGAGGGAATTCTACTACTTTTTGGTCACCTCTTATCTCCTTCTGGAAATTGCCTTCCATGGGGTTCTGGTGGGCCTGTAAATCACACAGGTGGGCATCTGCCTCTGGCGGGTCCATTCCTTCAGACCTGATGACTGAGCCAGAAAATCCCCTCTGACCCATACAGAGCTAATTGGTCCTTTCAGGTAGGAAGGGTGGGCCCTTATTCTGCCGAGATCCTGACCTGCAAGAAGAATGTAAGCCTGGAGCCGCCTACGGCTGTATTTGCCAGCCCAGAGGAAATTGGCCTGAGCATGACATCAACCCAGAAAGCAAGGGCAGGGAAAAGACTCAGAGGCCTGAAAAAATCATCATCGTTCTGGATCCAGATCTATCTGAAGCCCACACCGCCTCTTCCCTTTGGAATTCCTGGTTACATGAACCAACAGGTTCCTTGTTTTGTGATTTTGTTCCTTTGGTTTACATAAACTAATGTGAATTGGGAATCTTTTATCTGCAACCCAAAGAATCCTCAGGCACCTGTTTCCCCTCCAGGCCCAGCTCCTAGAGAGAGTGCCCAGGGACGAGGAGGGCAACAGCGCTGAACCAGGCTCTCCTCTTCGAGGGCAGAACACTAGCCGGGGCCTCCAGAGCATAACTACAGCCAGAGCTGGGCAGTCAGGCGTCCTCTCTCCCTCGACAGTCTGTTTTAAACAGCGCAGCTCAAAATGAGAATCTTCCACCTAAAAGACTCATGCTCTGAAAAGACATCAAAACCAGACATTGGCTGCTATCTAACTTGGGATGATCACAAGATGAGAATAACTGTGTTTTTTCCCTCCCTTTTAAGAGGTTTCAGCCTTTACAGAAAGGCTTAGAGATGCAATAGCAGACCCTAGAGCTGGGCTCAATTCAATGCTCTTAGCCATCACGTAAAGATGATGTGGGCAGCTTTTTGAAACCCTCAATTAGCGGCAGGAATAATATAATTCTCCAGGAACCCCTTGGGCTGTCAAAGAGCCTGTGTCAACCATGGAGAATAGTCAGGGCTGTTCCATGGGTCCATCAGAGCTAGAGAAGGGAATTACAGACCAGGAACAGGCACCCTGGACCTAGTGAAAGGTCCTTCCATACTCTCCTCTAAGCTGCCGAAGTGATCTAAAGCTGTGGTCCCCAATACCCGGGCCACGGACCAGTACTGGTCCATGGCCTGTTAGGAACCAGGCCATACAGCAAGAGGTGAATAGCGGCAAGTGAGTGAAGCTTCATCTGTATTAACAGCTGCTCCCCATCGCTCACATCACCACCTGGGCTCCGCCTCCCGTCATATCTGCATCAGCAGGGACATTAGATTTTCACAGGAGCAAGAACCCTACTGTAAACTGCACATGCAAGGGATCTAGGTTGCGCACTCCTTATGAGAATCTAACGCCTGATGATCTGAGGTGGAGCTGAGGTGGTGATGCTAGCACTGGGGAGCAGCTGCAAACACAGATCATCATTAGCAGAGAGGTTTGACTGCACAACAAATATAATGTGCTTGAATCATCCCAAAACCATCCCTGCCCACCCCCGACCCCGGTCCATGGAAAAACTGTCTTCCATGAAACCAGTCCCTGGTGCCAAAAAGGCTGGGGACCACTGCTCTAAGGTGTAAAAATCATGCCGCTTCCAGAGACCCTAAAAACCCCAGCTGTGCTCCTCCTGCCCAAAGCCAGGACTCATCACAGCTGCACAGCTGGCATCCCAGGAACCTGTGCTACTTCCACTGTTCAAAGTAACAGCTTTGAGATAAAATCTACATACCAAGTAATTCACCCATTTCAAAAATACAATTTTTGAATGGGTGTTAGTATATTCAGAGTTGTGCAGCCATTGCTATGATCAATTTTAGAACATTTGCATCACCTCAAAAAGAAACCCTGTACCCCCAAGCAGTAAGCCCAAGTTCTGAGATCACCTCCAAAGCCAGCCTTCGGTTATGCCTGTGCTATCGAGGAGGGGAAATCCTTTCTTGTGGGTGTTTTCAACAACAACAGGGAGTTTTCAGGAGGAAGACACCACCCTCCCCACCCAGCCCCACGAGCACCAATGTCCAGCCCTCTCTCCGGACGATCTGGGCCAAGAAGAAACCAGCATCCAAGTAAATAACTCATTCACATTTTTCTATGAATTTCTTTTATCTTCCTAAAGGAGCCCTCCAGAGGGCAATCTACCAAAATGCATGGATATGAATTCATGTGACAATCTAATGATAACTCAATATGTTATTGTTAAAAGAGTTCTAGCAGCAAAGGTGAACCAGGAATGTGGCGGAACGGCCCCCAGTGGTAAGGGATGAAAAGCAGCCCTGACAGGCCACCCTCCAGGAGGAAACCAGGAACAAAGTGAGCAGAGCTCCAAAAGGCACCAGTGCCCAGGCTTCACTGCAGGGTCATGGGGGCACCCCTCAGCCTGCCCAATTATGGGAAGATGAAGCCAAGTGGGATACGGTATGGAAGGAGGTGGGGACTTTGGAGCAGAGGAACTGAGAACAGGAGGAACAACCTGGGGTTTAGAATCAAACAAATCTGGGTTCTATTCTCTGCATGACCTTTTAACTTGTTATGTGACCCTGAACATGGGTTACTTATATAACAGAGGTAAAGTTCTGAAAAAGGGCAATGAATTTTTTTTTAAAAGAATTCTCACTTTAAAGCCCTCACCCTTTTTGGGAATTAAAACCTGCATTCCTTCCGTGAGCCTAGTAATCAAAGGGGCAGAAAAATATTTTTTGCTGTTTGTTTTCTAGTATCTTAAACCACAGGAGATGGCTCACCAGAATCGTTTAAGGGTCACAAGGTCACAGGAGATAAGGTCAACCCAAACCACCAGTTATAGTTAAACAACAATAGCCCAAAGCCATGGCATGTGACACCAGTGGTCCAGCAGACCCAGCCCAACTGCAGAAAACCCCCCTTCTAAAAAGCCCTGTTTTTCTACTTAAAGACAGGCTGGTGGTCTTTGAGACAGTCCACCGCCCTCCTCATTTGCCAGCAAATTAAACTTCTCTTTCCTTTTCCTCAAACCACTTGTCCTCATTCTTCGTTCTGATTCGGCCTTGGGGACAAGTACCAAACTTTCAGTAATACTTAAAACTTTCCGAGCCTCAGTTTCCTCATATGAAAAGGAGAATTGTCCTTCCCCTGAGAGCCCGGAGTTTACCTGCGGGCTTTTGCATATACTCTTGCTCCCCCCACATACCTTCAGCTGCTCAAATGTCACTTCCACAAGAGAATCTTCCCGGATCCCCGCCCCTCACCATATACATACAAGCACTAACTGCCTCTGTTTTCTGCTTCCTTGACAGCCCACACTTTTCCTTCAGAGCAATTCTCTGTTTGTACTAAAATGAGTGTATCATCACCGTCTGCCTCCTCACCAGAACACATTACTGCATTACTATCTCTCAGTGCTTGGCACTCTGTAGGAACTCAGCAATTTTATTTTTCCTTGAGACGCAGTGCAGCGTGCTGGCTAAGACCTTGGGCTCCAGAGCAGGGGGTCAGCAAGCTCTTTTGGTAAAAGGCTATCAGTAAATATTTTAGGCTTTGTGAGCCATGCAGTCTCTGTAGCAACTACTCCACTCTGCTGCTGTAGTGTGCAAGCTGCCAGAGACAATTCCTAAACAAAGGGGTGTGGCTGTGTTAGAATAACACTTTATATACAAAACAAATGGTGGCCCTGCAGGTCACAGTCTGACCTGGAATCACACTGTGGAGTTGAATCCTGGCTCATCTGTAACTTGTTACCTTGAGCAAGTGACTTAAGGTCTTTGTGCCACAGTTCCCTCACCTGTAAAAAGGCAGTGATACTGGGACCTACCTCATGGGGCTTTGGGAGGATTAAATGAACGTCTGAGACACAGTAAGCAATCAATGAATGTGAACTGCCACAATCATCAGAGCCATTACTTAATGGTGGTGTTGACGACAGGATCAATGATTGCGCCTACCAGCCCTCGATGGCAGCCGCCGTGATGGTGAGTACACTGCTGACAATGGGATGACTGAGCCAACCCTGACAAGAAGAAAGGCAACCAGGTGAGCCCAGGGAAGGAACAAGGGAGAGCAAGAACTGCACCTGGGCCCACAGGGGCTCCATGACATCTGACAACTGGACGGTCTGTATGGCCAGGCAGGTGGCCCCCCATAACCACCTCTCTGCATCCGTGCGTACGTCTGCAGCAGAGCTCAGACAAGGACCATCAGGTAAGTCCAGCTCTGGGCCAGACAACCAGCTGGTGCAGTCACAGGCCACTGGAATCAGATTTTTCGTGAGGCAAAGAGACGAGGAAAAACCACATGGCATGTCAATTTCCAAATGGGGACAATGACCGGCCAGCTGGCCAGGAAGGCAATTTTCCTGGTTCAGCCATGAAGCCAAGACTTTATCACAGGGTCCCCACCAAAGTCAAAAATTCCTTTGGATACAAAAGAGACATGCATTAAGCTAAGGTGCCACGTGGGGATTGTAACAGGATGTCCCTGGTTTCCCACCATCCCTAACCACTGACTGACCCCACAGGAGGGCTCCACGCAGCAACCCGCAGCAAGGACCGAAGGATTTTCACTTTCAGAATAGGGCTTGAGTTTCATTTTGCAAAATAAACATACAATAGCACAAACCAATAATTAGTCACAGTTATTAAATTCACAATATTTAGTTGGACACAGGATTCTCCGAGTCATTTGATAAAAGTATATCATGTCCTCCTGGTTTTAAGTACATCCATACACACTAAGCTAATGCCTGAAGCTACTGGTGACAATAATCAAATAATTACAGGGCCTCCAAGGAAGGAGGCACTCAGGATTCAGATTTTCCAGGAATTGTGTCTATTATAAAATTTGTCCCCTTCTTGGTCCCCCAACAGAGAGCAGGTACCTGGGAAATAAGTAGGGAAAGCCTTTGACAATAAAATGACTAATGACATAATCAGCTCCAACCAAACTCACTATCACCCTCCTCTGCCCGACGCTCAAGTCTTGCCTGCACACTGTGAGGCTCGGCCGTCTGTGCCCTGTGCCTTCACACTCACCAGCTCCTCTGCGCCGAGGGCCATTCCCTCACCATCTTCACCCGGCTGGCCCTTCAGTCTCAAGGCTCAGCCTTGCCTGAGCCCATCCCACAGGTAGATTTCTCCCTCTGTGCTCCCAGAACTTGCTCCTAGCGCTGGCAACTCTGCAGCCCCACCGTGGCTCCCTTGTGTGCCTCTCCCACTAGCCTGGTTGCTCTTCAACAAGAGCCCTACCTACTTATCTCTGCATCCCAAGTACTTCGCTCAGTGCCCGGTACACAGTAGATGCTCAATAAATGTTTGTTTCATTAGTGAATTAATGTATCTACTTTGGTGAACCTCCAAAACCACATTTTTAACCAAGACCCAGGGCTCCAATATGACTGCTACAATTATTATTTCCATTATTCCTGCTATTATAATAGCAGCTGATATCGACTAAACGTCTGCCACGTGTTGAACACCATGATAGGCACTTTATACAATTCTCCTGACAACCCTTTAAGGTAGCCGTATTAGGCGGGGAGGAAACAGGGCCTGGAGAGGGGAGGCGGTGGGCCCAAGTCCGCACAGCTAGTGTGGGGCAGAGCTGGCTCACTCTGATCACTCTGGCTCTAGAACCCAAACCCTTAACCACCAACTGTGCCAGGCCTGCACACACATCAGTTGCTCATGGGCCACTCCTAACCTTTTCACCATGTCTTCTGGCACCTGTGCTAACATTTCCGTAATATTTTTCTTTGAATTGGCCCTTTTTAGATCACCTTGTCTTAGGTAATAAAATTTTAAAAGTCACACATCTGATGGGTTATATTTTATTTCCTAAAACTTAGTCAATAAATAAAATCAAAAAATGAAAATAAAACTCAGTTGAAAAGAAACTATGGAAGTAAAAAATGTTCATCTGTAGAGCAAGAGAAACAATCTGTCTCCCAAACACGGGAACTCCACCCAGCACCACAGCGCCCCCTCTGGCCGGCCTGTGCGCAGGCTGACCTGCCGTCTCCCGGGACATCTCCCGAATCTGATCAGGGCACCTGCGAGGAGGGATACACGGGCAAATGGGATGAATCTTAGGGAGCAGCTTTGGTTTCTGCTCTGGATAAGAACACACCTCCACATCTATTTTGCCCCAGAATGCTCACCTGGGAGTTGGTCTGCCCACCCAACTCACCTCCAGGCATGGCTGTGTGATTCGCAGCTGGCCCATCAGGACAAGAGGAAGTGACTCAGGGATGGGCACGCATTCGGGCCCAGTCTGAGCCAATGAGAGTCAAGCCTGAGACTTGACTGTTGGGAGCCCGGAAGTTTTGTCTTGCCCATTGGGCACAAAACAGAAGAATGGAAGGTCTGCAGTACCTGCCAACTGACAGCATCTCCAGGAACGAGGCCCACACAGAGAGAGGAACAGAGGTAGGCCCTGGGTGGAGCCATGACTGAAGCAAAACCTACCTGGATCATGTGAGCCCCCTTTTATTTTTAATTTTTTTTTATTTCAGAATATTATGGGGGTATAACACTTTGGCTATATATACTGCCCAAGTCAGAGCTACAATCGTGGACATCCCCCAAACTGTGCGCCCTGCACCCATTAGGTGTGAGTTTTCCCATCCCCTCCACCCCCCTCCTGCCTGCCCGACCCCTGATGAATGTTATTTCCATGTGTGACACAAGTATTGCTCAGTTAGTACCAGTTTGATGGTGAGTACCAGTGGTGCTTGTTTTTCCATTCTTGTGATACTTCCCTTCGAAGAGTGGGCCATGTGAGCCCCTTTCTTCTTCAGCCAAGTCACACTGGATTTCCAGATGCTTACCATTGAAAGCTCTTGATGATACACAGCCACTCCAGAAGGGAATCAAAGTTTATATTTAATATTTGAATGATATAGACCTATAAAAGTAGGCTTATGAAAAATGTTTAGCTGAGTACACATTCAGAGACTAAAGGATCAACTATTTTGCCGACATACATCAACCTTCCTCTTTATTTAGGCATAAGTGAGTTGACCTGAGACAAAAAATGACAAGCATGTTATCTTTCCATGCCACTAAATCGCTGAACAAGTGACAAGCTGTATATATACCACTTAATAACTAGAAAGCACACTGCAATAAGGAAAAAGGTGTTTGCAGATTGGGTGTCCCTCAAGCTCCTCTCTGCTTCAGGAAAATTATCTATGAAAAGCAAGAGCAACAGTAACTCCAAAGCAAAACATGAACCTACTCTATTTATACTCACTTTCGTGTGAAACCACGTATTTCCCACTTAAGAAGTTTATGTGTCTCCAAAAGTTCTGATAAGTCTTCCTTATCTGTTCCTCAAAAGGCTGAACATGACAAATTCTTGATTCACTCCTATGATGGCGATGCAAATTCAAGAACAGCCGTGGGAGAAGTGAGTCAAAAAAGCATGAATAAACACTTCATATGAATTTCACTGCCCAAAATAAGAAAGTCCCATGATTAAAAACAAGCCAAATGCTCAGACTGCTCGTAGAGCTTTCAAATGCCAGCCTGTTTCAAAGTGAGAAGTTTAAAAAAATATTATCAACCAAAAAGGAACACACTCGTAAACAGTACTAAATCTTGTCAAGGTTGTAACGCTAGGCCGGAAGCAAAAATGTAGTGGCTTAAACTTCTAAAAGCCTCAAACCTACAGCATCAAGGATTCCAAAGTACATCTTATAAATCCCTGTTAGATAATAATTCGCTATTGCATGGGTTTTCTTAAACTGGCCTAACTAGTAGTATCCTACTAACCAGAAATCTTGGTCAACTGGAAATTCTGTTTTCCAGATTCCTGGAGGCCTCAGCAGCCTAATTCCGCACCTCATTCCCCTCACACATTCTGCTATTGTCACACTGGCCTTTCTTCACATTTCTTACACACCCCACACTCATAACCACCTGAGACCCCACCTCAGACCAAGACCCACTCTTGGGCAAGAAGTTTCAAAATGGTGTCCCTGCCTCCTGTTGCTACCAGCCATGCCCCACCCCTCAAATCCTCCACACCACTCTCATCGAAAATGCTTCTCTAACCACATGAATTCGTCAATTCGTCAATTCAGCAGTGGTGCTCCACTGCCTACAGGAGAACAACCACACCACCAAGCAGGTGTGCAGCACTCTGCGGTCTGGCCTCAAACACACTATGCCCTTTCACGCTTCTCAAAAAGCCCTCCTCGCTGCCACCCCACTTTATCCACCTGCCAAACCTTGATCAGCCTTCCAGACACAGCTCGAGTGTTCCTCCCTGGGGAGGCCAGTCCCCAACTTTCCCAGCAGGGTGAGCCAATTCAACCATAAGGCCATTCCCACCTACCATGAGAACAAATGTGCTGTGGGACAAACACGTGCTTGCCTGCCCTCCAGGGCCCTCCAGGGCAAAGACTTTGTCTTATTTTGCCATTATGGCCACTGCCCGGCACCATGACCTACGCAGAGCAGGCATTCACCGTTTGCATTCAGGGAACATTTACTACATCCCTTCTACATATCAGGCCCTGTTCAAAGCACTGGACTCAAAGTGAACAAGACAAACAAAGGGCCCAGTGCTCAAGGGCTTTCAGGCTAGCTAAGGGTCACAAAGTATAGCCAAATGCAGCCTGCTGCATATTTTTTGTTGCTTTTTAAATAGCTTGAGATATAATTTATCTACCACAAATTTCTGCTGTTTTTGTAAGTAAAGTTTTAGTGGAACACAGACATGCCCATTCATTTATGTACTGTGAGTGGCTGCTTTTTTGCTTCAACAGCAGACTTCAGTAGCTACAACAGAGACCACATGGCCTGCAAAGCCAAAAATATTTACTCTCTGACCCTTAACAGAAAATGTTTACCAACCCCTGGTCTACTTAAGAGGATGGGGGAAGCCCAGCCAGCCAACCAAGTAAAAGGTCATTTCAGAGGGCCAAAATGCTATAAAGAAAATAACACACAGTGTAAGGACAGAATGACAGGAGGGTGGACAACCTACGGCCCTCAGAGGCAGTGACATCTGTGCTGAGCCTGGGTGTTGTGAGAAGGAGCCAACTGTGCCAAGATCTGGCGGAAGAATGTTCAGGAAGGGATCAAGTGCAAAGCCATGAAGCTGGATCAAGCCTGGCATCCCAGTCACGGCCCAGGAGGAAACAGATGGCAAGTCAAAGGGGGCGACGGTGGGTTTAATAAAGAAACTGCTCACAGAGGGGCAAGGTGAAGAGAAACCAACAAGAGATGGTAAAGGATTTGGAGGCTGGCAAGTGTGGAAAACCCCACCCACACTCCTCAGGCCTGAAGGGTAAGGGAGCCGGTGGTTACTGGAACCCAGGGTCACTCGGGCAGTGATGCCCTGCTGCCAACAGGAGCTGCAGCCTCCAGTACAAGAACACAGCTGCTGCCAACCCGAGCCCTGGCATGAAGGGAGCCATGAAGAACAAATGCTCTGACCTTGACTTCTTCCTGCCAAGGCCTCCCATTGACCAAATAGGCCAAAGCCAAGCAGAGGTTGGGGGATGGAGGAGCCCACTGATCAAGGAGTCTATCCAGGTATACCTCCCTGGGGCACACAGCAGGGTGGAAAGAAAACCCAGAGGGGAAAAAACCACTCTATGTGGCATCCCTTGTCCATCTGAAGGTCAGGAAGGAGGTCAATGTGACTTCAAGGCCTGTCAATTGGGATAATAATATCAACCTTAGAATGTTATGAGCTATCAGATAGTGGAGCTCTTTGGGGAAGAAAAGTATTATGCAAATGAAAGATGAAATGATCAATGTGTCTGTCAAAATGTAATCGGCATGCTCTTTGATCAGTTATAACAAACACGTCAGCATTCCTGAGAGGAATTATGAAAGCAAGAAGAGAGTGATTTGCATATCTCGAAATCACACATACATTCTCTACTCCCTGCACAGGCCAGAAGTGAAAGCAGTTAAGATGCAACACTTCAAACCCCAAAGAGAAAGCTTCCATAGCCCACACATTGATGTCATAATGCCATCAAGAGACGGCAAGCGGCACCAACACTTCTGCCATGAAGTTATGGTTTTCGGTGCTCAATAAATGGTAGTTATTATTAATATTTGATTCTGTTTTGTGCAAAATCCGCATGTACTGTTTTCCCACATTCTTTAAGAAATAATTTACAATTCACCCTTTCAAAGTGTATGATCCAGTGGGTTTTAGAATATTTGCAAGATTGTACAACCAGCACCACTAATTCTAGATCACTGTCATCACCCAAGAAGACACCCTCTGTATCCATTAGCAGTCACTCCCAACTGCCCGTACCCCACCCGCAGCCAGTGACAACCACTAATCTACTTGTCTCTACAAATTTACTTATTCTGGATGTTTCGTATAAACAGAATTATATAATAGCACCAAGTTGTTTTTAAATGTTTAGCTCAAGACTCTTATTCTGGCTGTGACCTTTCAAAGTTTGTTGGCTCATCAGCAAAGCACATAAGCCCCTCTGCTATGTAACCGAGGAGGTAGACTCAGGGGACTGAAAGATCCTGGATCCAAACTACAATTAAGGCCCAGGCAATAGGTTCTTGATGTTAAAACCTAACATTTACTCCTGCCACGGCCCCCTGCAGTAGTGACTACAGTAAGGAAGTGCAGTGGGGTGGAGGCAGTTCCCAGGGCCAGCGGAACACGCCACAGGGCAAGCCGGGGGCCTCCAGCCTGCCAGCCCCAGCCTTGCTGGCAGCGTTTCCACACCTGGCCACCAGAGTTATGGCGCTCTTCCTGGCTGGGGGGGAGGTCCTCATTCCCATTTGGCCCTAGAACCATTCGTTCCAGATATTTGACTCGTCTACTCTTTTGGAAAGGGACTTTCTTAGGGTTCACAGAGATAGGAAAAGCAAAGAACCATGTGTGACTGGAAGTGGCTGCACAGACACACTGGACTCTAAGATTCTGGGGCTGTATCAAAGAGTGCAGTGGTTAATAGATTAACGATGTCTGCCAAGGCCTTGGCGCAAAAGAGTGGCAGCAAATGACCTTGTCCTTGCCATTCCTCCCTTTACATGCTCATCAAGGGCAGTGAGGCCAGTACGCAGGATGTGCGAGTTCTCCCAGTTGCAGTGGGGGAAGCTCTATTCTCCCCCTGCTGGTGACATTAACACACAGTCCTGTCTAAGCAGATGTGGCCCGTGGGACCCAGAGTCTCACCAACTCCTTTGGTGAAACTTCAGCAAAATCTTTAGGGAGAAAAGTTTAGTCCAAGAAATCCGAAGCCAAAGCCTAGCAAACGAAATGGCGAAAGTTCTCCAAATCCTCTTGTATCTGCTCGATAATGGGATCTCTGATTACTGGGAATTAGTTCTTGCCTCTGTTCAGAGAAGCAGCCAAACACACAGGGGGCTGAGCCATCGTCTCCGAGAGAACGGTGGGTGGGGAATGCAGCCAACTCCCTGCACCACTCCATGGGCCAAGCCTGGAGCTGGGATTAGGCAGTGGGATTTCGTGGCTGGGTACAGTCACACACCTGCAGAGGCGCCAGTCATTGCCGGTGGTCAAAGAAGCCCTTTGTTAGACTGGTGTCCTCAGCAGGGGGCACTTGGAACCTTTATTCAGGCTATTTGCTAAGATAATCAACAAGATGTGCTTTCTACCAACACCTACACCATATTAATCCAAGAGTTTTCCTCACAGATGGACTGATCTAAAACCAGCACGCAGGTGTGTCGTAAGTCTCATTCGCCATGATTAGAGAAACAACTCGACCCCACAGGCAAAGAAGACTTTTGTTCTCAGTTAGGATTAAGTAAACTGGACAAAGTGGGACAGAAGTCAACATTTAATGGCCAAGCATTGAGCTAAGGGCTCAATTTCATTGAATCCCCATACATCCATCTTACAAATGAGGAAACAAGCTCAAAGATGCCCAAGGTCACACAGCAAGAAATGAGGGAACAGGAGCCATCCAGGCCACTGTGACTCTGGAGTCCACATTGCATGTTCTTTCCATTGTGCCACCTTCCCTCTTAGCCCACAGCCTGGACAAGACACAATGTCAACATTCAAGAAAAGGAACTAATTAATGTGAGCCCAGCTTGCAAGGCATTTGTGAACTCATTAGGAAAACAAGCCACAGGGATGTGAGAATGTTCAAACAGGACAACTGGATGCCCACATCTGCCCTAACTTGTGCGTGCATGGTCAGCTCGAGTTAGTTACTGTTCCTTGTATCTGAGAATTTATAATTAACATAATCTGACACTGCAAATAATAGGAATCATAACACAAGTCTGGTATACTGGGAAAACACAGAGGATGAAGTGCCACAGGGAATCACGGAAGCTTCACAGAGGGAGTGACACTGCAGCTGACTCTTGAAGAATGGACAGAAGCCTGCCCTCGGGCAGGTGTGGAAAAGCACAGGCAAGGCTCAGAGGCACAGAGAGCTTTCAGAGAATGGCCCTGCATGATGTCTTGACTTCATGGTGTAGGGAACAGGACACCACTAAAATCCTCATGGCAAGGAACATGGGGTCAGAGATAGGAGTTAAATTCCTGGATTCTTCACTTACTAGCTCACATGAACTTGAGCAAGACAGGAAACCCTGAGTCTATATTTTTTTAATCTGAAAAAAACAGAAAATAAAGCCTGCTTCATAACCACATTACAAGGATCCCGTGCAATCATGTCAACATAAAGGCCGTAACAGAGAACCCGGCACACAGTAGACAATACCGCCACCACCACATCACACGGTGGCCTGAGGTGGGAGGATAATATCACAGAGCCCTCTGGGAGAGCAGGACACCCAGCAAATAGTTGTTGTGAAACCTCCTGTCCTGGGCAGCTAGAGCAGTCACTTGAAGGGACTTTCTGACCCACATGACCCACCCCTGGCTGACCTGACTTCACACAGCTGTGGGCAACAACCGTGTGCACTCGCCTACTCCCCCCCTCCCCCAAGCCACCGTGAAGTCTCCACTTTCCTGCCTCAGGGCTTTCTCCAGAGGCAGAGAGGAAGACCAGCCTCCCAGGCAGGACAGTCTGGATGCAGGCACAAGGCTGGTAGCAACTCAGGGGGCCACCATCAGCCAGGCAATGGAAGCCGGTGGATAAATGGCCCAGCCCTCTGAGGGCTCAGAGGCACCTCCTCCCCACAGGCACCCTCTGGTAGGTGTGCCCAAGAGCACCGCATCACTCCCTGGACTTCCCCACCCTGGACTTCTTGTCTCACCCTCCTGCTCCCTCACTGCACCCTCCTGGGATCAGCTCCCAAACGAGCACCTGAACCCAAGCCCCACATCGCAGGCTGTGCTACAGGAGAACCAAGGCTAGGACAGAGGTCTCCCTGCCCAGCCCGCAGAACTCAAAAGGCCACCCCTGGCCTCTGGCCATGCACCCTCACACACCCTATCTCTGGGGGTGGGGGAGCCACAGGGAAACTCCCAGCACCCAGAGGGACCCCACCATGGGCTCCTGTACTTTCCATTCTCTTGGATGCAGAGGCAGCCCTGAGAAGCACTTCACTCACTCTGCCAGTCAGCTGCTGGCCATTTGCCATGGACCTGGGGAGGCCTGCCTTGCACATGAGGCCACAGGGAAGGAGAAACAAAAAGGGGATCCAGTTCCAGTACTTACAGCCAGCAGAGAAGAGACAGACCCACCATCCCACACACCCAGCTAGCACCTGCCCCTGCATCTGCCTTCATTGGCCTTCTTGATCCTCCTTGGCAGCATGAAGAGGCAGGGAGGGAAATCAAGGCAGAGATGAGCCAGAGCTACCAGCAGCCTAGGCCCTTTCATGACAGCTCTGTGAGAATGAACCGGGTCACCTCTCAGCTCAGGCCCCTTCCTTGCAGCAGTGTCACCAGAATGGGGTTGGGGGGAAAGGGGCTAAGACTCAAGATCACTTCATATATTCATTCATGCTGGCTGTGGACACTCCAGCAGGATGAACTAGAGAAAGTTCTGGGCCCAAGATGCTCTATGACACCCAGCTCAATCTACCCCTTTTATTTTCCATCTAAGCACACCACCAACCTCCACTCAAATGCCTCTCAAACTCCACAAGTCTCTCCCCAAGGAGCAGCTAGCACAGCAGGGTGACCTTTCCTTTGGCCCTTAGTTACAGTCTGCTTGGTCTGTCGGTGGCTTTACTAATGATGACATCATTACCATGAGAACGAGGCCTGTGACCCAGGCACCTGGAGGAGCCTGGGGTCCTTCAGCCAAGCCAATCCCTCCTCCACTTGTCACTGACTGTGTCCTTGGCTCACCTCCTCCTTGTGCTCTCAGAAGATAAACATTCTGTAGCTCATAATGTGAGCTGCTGCTCCCAGTGGCTTGCTAAATTGGGCATATTCTTCTGAATTCACTGACTTAATACAATATTTTTCTACCAACATAATGCAAGGAATATTTCCAAGCACACACAGCCACATAGTTACACTGTTACAAACCTGCTTGCCAAATACATTCCCTCCTGGGATGGAGTCTTCTCATCAGCACAGTGGCAACAAGCACCAGAGTTACCTGGGGCAGGGCTGGTCAGACTTAGCACCAGCAGGCGTTGGACAAGTGAGAGACCCAGAATGGGGGCAGCCAGCAGAGGGAGCAACTGGTAGAAGGGCATCACAGTGGAGAGCAAGAGAACAGGTCTCGTTCATACTGCATTCATTCCTCAAACACTTGCTGCTATGGTCTGAAAGTCTGTGCGCCTCCCAGACTTATGTGTGAAAATCCTAACCCCCAAGATGATGTTATTAGAAGGTGGGGCTTTTGGGACATCATAAGGTCATGAGGGTAGAGCCCTCCTGAATGGGATTAGTGCCCCTAAAAGAGGCCCCAGAGCTCCCCCTCCTCTTCTACCATGTGTGGACACAATGAGAAGGCACTGTCTATAATCCAGGAAACGGGCCCTCACCAGACACAAAATCTGCCAACACCTTGATCATGGACTTCCAGACTCTAGAACTGTGAGAAATAAGTTTCTGTTGTTTACAAGCCACCCAGTTTATGGTACTGTATTTTGTTATAGCAGGCCGAATGGACTAAAGCACTTGCCAGTCACCTGCTACGTGTCAGGCACTAGATTCAGGCCCGAGGATGAAGAGACGGAAGGAGGGCAACAGCCAGGACTCCCTCACAGGACTCCAGGTCTAGCAGAGGAGACAGACCCTAACCAGAGACACACCCAGGTACATAATTACAAACCTGAGCAGCGCTATGAGGGAAGGGAAGCCCGCCAGGCTCTACAAAAGGACGGCCTGCTCCCGCTGCAGAATCCCAGAGGAGTGGGAACAGCCTGCCCCAGCAGAGCTACTCAGGCCTGCAGGATCCATTCTCACCTCCAAAAGTACATAAATATGTTTTGTCTCCCTCTCTGGGCAATTACAGAAAGCCTGCTGCCAAATTCTTCCCAAAACACACTTTATTCCAGTGCTTTTAGAATCCTTTAAGGAATACAAGGGAAGGAGGGAGGGAGGCAGGAAGGAAATAAGGAAAAAAAGATGAAAAGAAAAAAAGAAATGGGGAGAGGGAAGGAGGGAAGCCAAACTTCCAATTATTTATATGTTAAAATCCACAAAAATAAAAAGGGACTTTACATCTAATTGCTCTTAGTGCTCTAACAGAACATTCCCCCAATAAAACACATCCCAACAGTTGAACCTTCAGAGCGAAAAGAAATCATCTCCATAATTCAAACTGCGAGAAGGTAGGAGAACAGAACTGGAACACATCAGACAAATTGCCTTCTGTTTTTCTTCAATTTAAAGCTCAACAATTTGTCTTCCTGTCGCACCACCTTGTTACATAAAACTTCCTGAAAAAGCTGCATTCAAAAGTTCACCATAAAGATTCCGGAGAAGATTCAGAGAAAGGCCAAACGTAGGGGAATCTCAACTGGAGCTTCCAGACCACGTTGTAAGACAACATGAGACGGGCCTAAAGCCTCAGAGGGGGAGTGGGACAGAAGGTTTGGAATTAGATGATATTTTGAAAGACAAAATGTCCCCCTCTGCAGCTGAAAATAAAGGATATGGCCCCCTCCCTTTTTTTTCCTGGTTCTCCAACTTGGAAGGATGTGGCCCCTTCTTAAACTATCATTATCCTTGACTAAAAACAGCCAGGGCTGGAACAAAAAAAAAAAAGCTACAGTGTAGACATGAGAACAGAAACACCATATGACAATCACAAAGAACAAAAACCATCCTGACGACCACAAAGAGTGGATGTCAGGGGACCCCCTAGCAGAGTCTACACCCAAACCCCAACCCTGCCACTGTGTGTGGGACCTTGGGCAAGCTGCCTAACCTGTCACCCCTTGTGAATTGAGAAAACAGGACTCAGCTCACTGCTACCATGAGGATTAACTGAGCTAACACATGTGAGACAGATAATTCCTGGTACATGGAAAACACCTAAAACACAAAAAGAGATACCTATTAAAATATGCTTTGTCTATAATTAATGAATGGCATCTGTTCCAGGGACCTGTAGTATGCACTGCATTCATCTCTCAGCCTGAATGAAGTTGCTGCTAATACAGTCTCTCTGTGCAGGACATGTGGAAAAAGTCTGAGAAACATCCTGTCTCCCACTGGTTTGGAGATGGGGGTTTGCCCCATTTTACAGGCAAACCTGAGGTTCTGAGAAAGAAAGTGACACACTCAAGGTTACAGAGCTACAAAAGGGCAGGGATTCCAAACACCCCAACTCCAAAGCCCAGGGCACCTCCCACGATGCCACCCTGTCTCCTCTCCACATGCCCATGTGAGGCAAAACCTCGAAATGACCACCTGTAGGTGTCCCATCTTCCCAACCTGTACACTAGCTACCTGGTCTGGATGTGGGAGGTAATGATTCAAACGTGGGCTCGGAACCACTTAACAGAAAAGTATCATGGAAACCAAAGATTCTACAACATGGTTGTCTACAGTGTAGTGTTTGTTTATGTGAACAACAGCTACCACTGGCACGGCTTCAACTGAGAACCTGAACTGTCCCTGCTAATAGTGCAATTATTTTTTAAAAAGAAAGAAAGGAAACAAAAGAAAGCAAAAAATAAG
The DNA here is from genome assembly GCA_023783475.1 of Daubentonia madagascariensis. Lineage (NCBI taxonomy): Eukaryota > Metazoa > Chordata > Mammalia > Primates > Daubentoniidae > Daubentonia > Daubentonia madagascariensis. Next base: position 7,387,612 of record JAKFHU010002332.1, on the reverse strand, counting down.
AGAAACTCCCTTTACTACCACTTTTCCCCAAAAGAGGTGAGTGCCTGGGGACTCCAGGCCACACTCACACTGCAAAGTGAACTGTGTTCTACAACGAAACACGGGCTAAGCCGTCACTGTGTGTCAGGGACTGGGAACGCAGCATCGCCAAGCAGGCCCGGCCCCAGTTCTCACTGAACTGACATTCGGGAGTGGAAGGAGGTCTACATTCAAAAGGAACATAAATAAGTGTCCAAGAGCAGGTAGTGGAGGAGATTTACAGAAAATGACTGGGGCAAAGGGAATACCTGCTCCAGACAATGACGCCCTCTCTTCAGCCATTACTAGAAGCAGCATCCATGCAAAGATCTCGGGGGTATGAGTTCCAGGCAGAAGAACCAACAAAGATGCTTAGCCAGGAGCAGGCAGGCACAGGTCAGATTATGCAGAGCGTTCAGGCCATGGAGAGAAGTGCGGATTTTTCTGAGTGCAGTGGAGGGTTTTAAGCCTAAGAATGGCATGAGCTGATTGACACTTTAAAAAGTGAAACCAAACTGGCCCAAACAAAGCCATCGTAAAAACCTGAGACAATCAAGGAACTTGGAATTTAGAAACCAGACTATACCAAGGGATTGTTGCTTATTTTATTGCGTGATACCAGTATTGTGTGTGGTTACTTTTTTTTAAGTCTTTACCTGTTAGAGATTCATACATAACTGAGTATTTGCAGGTGATACAATATGTAGGACTTGCTTTACATACTAGTTAAGCAAAAAACAGAGTAGAACAGGCTAGGTAAAATAAGAGTGATAACAGGTTAATAACTGCTACGGCTGGATGATGGGTACACCTGAGTTTGTTATACTATTTCATCCACTTTCGTATGTGTTTAGAAAATTCTGTAATGAAAAAAGTCAAATAAGGAGCATAAACAAATAGTTACTAAAATTACACTCTGTGGCCATTTAGCAGAGGGGGGACAGGCATCTTTGCCGGTTAAGGTCCTCTGAAAGCCAAGGTCACATCCCTGTTAGCAATGGGCTTGGGAAGAAAATATAGGTCCAGGTCATATCCAGCCTCACATGCTCCATCCAAGTGCCTCTGTCTGTTAAATGACCATATATCTCTTGCCTGGCTGTGCAATTTCCACTTCAGGTAAAGGAACCAAAACAAATTAGCCCCAATCTGCACAAATGAACCAAAATTACAGGCTGTGACCCTGCTGGTGACCCAGGGACAACTTCCTCCTCATGGGCTTAGGGCCCCCTGACACTGTGACCATGGTAATTACAAAGGGATGCAGCTCACACACACCATCTCGAGATGTGATCACTGGGCAAAAATTAGCTCATTAGCTACCATTCCTGGCTGTTATAACCTGCTGCAGGGCTCAGATTTTTAAACTTGTGATGCTGACTCACCCTTCAAAAGACCTGCCACTTAATGGCTCAGGTTAACAAAGGCTGCACGGGCTCGGAAAGGAAGTAAACAGCCTCAACGAAAACACTGGTGCCGGCCAGGACCTGGGTTGGATCTGGTCTTCTGCTTCAAGGAGCTATGCAAATAACTCATTTACCTCTTGTTTATCCATCCTTAACCCCAGGTAACGTCTACTGGGAAGACAGACTCTAATCCAAGATCCAAACAACTAGAATCACACCTATCACTGTTGATTCTACCCTGTCTCTCCGAAGCATTCACCCTGCTTTAGATCTGACCAGCATCTTCATCTCTCACCTGAGTGGCTCAAAGAACCCCCAGCCCAACTCACCCCTTCAAGATGGGCCTTCATCCATCCACTTCTGCACGATGCCCAGGAGGGAGAAGTGTCCACAGAACAGATCTGATCAATTACACCCCCCCCAGTCTTCATTAGTTCCCCACTGTCCACACAACCAATGCCAAACTCTTCAGTGGGACAGTTAGAATCTGTTTCCAGTCCACCCTCCCTAGTCATTCCCCAAACATACCCTGGAATCCAGAACGCCATGTTACTGCCAGAGTGAGCTACCCGAAGCTTCCTCAATGCATCATCTTCTTCCATGCCTCTCTACCTTTGCACAAACTGGTCCCTCTGGCTAGAATGCCCTTCTGTGTGCCTCTGGAAGGATGTCTTTGTCATCCTTGGATCCTTAGCACCTAGAAACCATACTTGACTGAACACAATGAGAAAGATCATGGGAGGACACATAACGGCCTCCATTCATTAACTCACTGTGTCTCAGAACCCAGGGCTCATTTCTTACCTGCATTCTCTCATGCAGTCCTCACCCTCACCCATGAGGTAGGTTTTATTATTTTCCCTGTTTTATAGATTTTAAAAATTGAGGCTCACTGAGGTATAGTAACTTTCCCAAGGTCACAATGCTAGCAAATGCTTGATGCAGGGATTTGAGCCAAGGTCTGACTCAAAAAGCCCTCTTGTTTATCAGTATAGGGACAATCTGACACACTGATGACCACAGAACAGAACTTAAGCTATCTCGTCACTCCATGTAACAAAAGAGGTGAATTTTTCTACTAAGAGTCCACTACGTGCAAGGCACTGAGCACGGACCACTATTTGCCTACAAAAATGCCCATTCTTTCCTTGTTCTGTTTTATTTAGGGTGGCAGTGTGCTCTATCAAAAACCAGAAATCACATTTCTCAGAGTAAGTTCAGGCCGCAGAGAAGTAAGAGCAACTGTTTTGAGTGACTTGAAGGTAACCTCCTTAAAAGGAGTTGCCACACACTTTTTTCCTTCCCTTGCTTCACCCTTCCTGCTGCCAAGAATGCAGATATAATGGCTGGGGCTTCAGCAGCCACCTTAGACCATGAAATGACCTTGGAAACATAAGCCCAGCACAGCAGAACAGCAACACAGAAGTAACCGGCAAATATTCATTTGTTCATTCATTCAACAAATTTCTGCCAAGTTCTATTATGTCCAGGTATTATCCCGGCCCCTTGGGATAGATCCATCGGGGAACTAATGACAAAGATCCCTGCCCTCATGAGGTTTACAACGTAAGACAAAAATGCAGTATTGAATAGTGGATGTAAGAAATAACATCAGAAGATAAGAAACGCTGTGGGGAAAAAGAAAAAGTCAAGCAAGATAAGGGGGGCTAAGGATGCAAGGGAGCAGGGACTGCACTATAAAACTTGAGGGACAAATGAGTAAATAATGAGGGGGGAAAAGAAGATCCTACTGAGGCACAGTTAATTTTGCTCCCAAACAATCCTGGGAAAGGAAGCAGCCTCATGAGATACAAAAGAGACACAGAGACTGTGGAATAAGTTCAGTCCTAACAGCTCCTTATCCCATATTACCAGAATGAGAGAGAACCGCACTCAAAGGCAAACGTGTTCTGCGCTAGGTTGTCAATCTTAAATGGCCTTTTTGGCATGGTTCACAAGGGCATTTTGTAGCTCAGTAGTGGGGCGTCCCCGGACCCCCACCTCTGCACTTTAACCTGTGCAGCTCAGCTCTCACTGAGGTTACATTGCGAGCTTTTAGGTAAGAACACACTTGAAGGAAGGGCTCTTCTGCTTAAAATAAAACGTTTTCGTGATGGTTGTTTGGTGGCAGGAGCTGAGTAGCGGCAGGTACGAGTCTCACACGTCTTTGCGTTGTCTGCATTTGGCACCCAGTACGAACTCGACGAACTTTTGTTTGCCCAGTGAACAAATAAATTTTGCAAACTTCCAGAATCACTAGACTTGACAGTTGTCTCTCTTTAAACTGCAATGCTGCTGCTGCCGCCAAGAATATCTCCCCTCCACTGAGCTTCCTGTTGCTCCCCTCCTAGGCTCCAAAATAACAAGAAGTTGCTTGGCAGTGATGTCACATCGCTACTGTCACCGCCTGCAGGGCATTCACATGCTGGCTATATTTAAGACCCAGGCTTCATGTTCAGTGACATGGAAATTGCCACCTTGTGAACCATACCGGAAAAGCAAGATTTGAAAAATTATTTCTACGAATAACCAGGTTGCAATTTCTGCCTCTCCCAGGACACAGAGGAAAAACCAGGGGGTTAAACTAAGCGACAGGCTCCAGCTCCTCAGGTCGGCTAGTTCATTCCAGTCGTTTCTCTAAAGTGACCCGAACACTAGCATTTACTTAGCAGCACCTCCCAGCTGTTCACCGTCCCGTGCTCTTTTGGTATCTCTCAAAACCATTCTGTTATTTTTCTCCACCCCTCTAGACTTCTCTACCTACTCGTTAGAAAAGACAGCAAATGAAGCATTAACAAATAGTAAATGCATTTCCCTCCCAGTGGATAATTATCATAACCTTTTAATGACAGTTCTATCATATTTATTGGTTTCAGTTAATTTTTTATCTCCTCCTGCTTCTGTGCTTTGATGGGGGAAAAAAGTGACATTTCAGACACGACCTTCTCCCTTTTCCCTTAACAGCTGCATATTTTTCGCATCTTAATGAACTGCCCAAGTCCGTATTTGGTGCAGATTTTTCGGGGAACATCTGGCATCGGGTACTAATGGCTCTGATGCTTAACCATTCAATGTGGGCACATGCTTCAAGACACAGATGTTCGTGCAAATATACCTTGCTGCTTACTCCCTGAAAATTTTACTTCATCAACAAAACCTGAGTCTTTGATTGGATTCTAGAAGCACTGCAGAAAATAAACAACCACATGGCTTTCTCCCTTGTACATGATTGCTCTGAGATACTACCAAGCTCCTTCCTGTTCCTCCCCCATTATGCTGCTATCATCTTCACACCAAAAAACTAGGAAACCTACACTGGTTATAAAATTCTGAAAGGATTATGAAAGAATTTATATGGCTCTCCACTATTTGTAATGTTTGAGAAGATGCTTCCGTAATTCAAAGTTTTGACATTTCACTTTGCATTTGGCAACTCCAGTCTCCTTCCTACCTTTGAGGGAGTCCCACGTCACTACTCCCAAAAGAAAAATCAGCTGGGAAGTCATTCATGCCAAGGACGTGAATGACTTCCACACTCACAAAAGCAGGAGCCAAGTAGTTACAAATGGGGATAGAACTAGCTCAAGCGCCCGCAGGTAGGTCCTCCTGCCTCACCCGGGAGCCAAGAACTTACGCCATTAAAACATTCATATCCTTTGCCCTGTGATCCCACATGCAGAAATACATACTAAGGAAAGAAACTAACAAAGAAATAGTTATAGACACAGGATATTCATTGCAGCCTTTATCTACAATCTCAGAAGACTAGAAGCAGCCTCAACACAAACCCGCTAAGTACGCTATGGCATGCCACACAGCCACTAAAAATGACAGTGAGTCAGGCCCTCTCACACACTGCTGTAGGGGTATAAAGTGAGACCTCTTTCTTGCAAAGGATTTTGGCAATACAAATCAAGAGCCTTTACAAACACGCTCACCTTCTAACATGGGAATCCCATTTTTTGGAATCTAGCTGAAGAAAATCATTTTTTTTAACTGGAATAGCTTTATGAAAACCTATGTTCATGGAAATACTACTCCTAAAAGGGAAAGAAATTGGTTAAGAAAAAGGAGTGATACGAGAAACAAGGACATATCTAAACACAGAACTATACATGGACATCAAAAGTGATATCCATATAAGGGAATAACATGAGGAAATGTTTATTGTATCATTAAAAAGTGTTTTCAAAGCAGGCCATCGACTTACAGATTCAGAATGATCAGAATTATGTAAAATGAACATAGACATAAAATAAACTGGAATAAAATGCCACACAAATAATAAATAAAACATTAATGGTAATTGTGTCCAGGTGATTTTCTTCTTTAAACTTTTCTGTTATTCTAACTTCAGGATCATGACTCGTGCATTTTACATGCAGGGGGAAAGCCCCAATTTAAACATAATTTGCAATCTACATAGAAAAAATAAAATAAATATAAATTGCATGTATAAAACTAACAGTGGTATAACTATGTAAAAATGTACTTAAATGAACTAAGAATGGAAATAATTATCACGCTAAGGTTGTGGGATTTGGGACTCTTTTCCACATTTCAGGTGGTTATGCTGCTTTCACCACTTAAAGGTAACTTTTTAAAGCATGGGAACAAAAGCTTTCTCAAGAAATTTCAAGCTGTTGAGTCATGGCAGAATTCAGTATAATCCCACTGGTGTACCTCTTAACCTGAAAGCATTCAACTCAATGTTGAGTGAGCAAAGCAAGTTACAAAACACTGGGCACGTGTTGAAAGCTCATACACAGATCCTTAAAAAACCCTAAAGCAAGCTGTTTCAGTCCATTTTGCGCTGCTGTAACAGAAAACCTGAGACTGGGTAATTTATAATGAACTGAAACTTATTTACTCACAGTTCTGGAAGCTGGGCAGTCTAAGACCAAGCCACTAGCACCTGGCAAGAGCCTCCTCACCACCTGACCACACGTCAGAAGGCTCGAGGGCAACAGGGTGGCCAACTGGCCCTTTTATAACGACATTAATCCCACCCAGGGGGGTGGAGTCCTCCCGGCCTAATCACCTCTTGAAGGTTACCACCTCTTAATCCCGTTACAATGGCAATTAAGATTCAATATGAGTTTTGGAGGGAACATTCAAACCATAGCACAAACCTATACATTGTTTATATTATAGTTTACTTAAAAATAAAATCTAAAGCAAAAATGACAAGTTTTAATAGTGCTAATTGTTGCAGTGGGTATTCTTTGTATTTTTCAAGCAAACCAACAAACAAAAAATCAGATCCCAACTTGGTTCTGAGATAAAAATCCCAAGTGCCTCCACCTTTCTGAGGCTGATTTCAACTAGCTTCCCTTGTCAGATCATTTCTAGCATTCCCTCCAAGCCCTTGTTACTTCAAGTGTGGTCTAGGAACCAGCAGCAGCAGCATCACCTGGGAGCTTATTAGAAATGTGATATCAGGCCCCACTCCAGCCCTGCTCGATCGGAATTTAAATTCTAACATGATCTCCAGGTGCTTGGTGGGGACATTAAGGTCTGAGGAACACTGCTCTAAGCCACCGATTGTCAACCTTGGCTGCACACTGGAATTACCTGGGCAGTCTGGGTCTCACCTCCAGAGATTCTGACTTAATTGGTCTGGAGGGCAGCCTGGACATAACCATTTTAAAAGCTCCCCAGGTGACTGTAATGTACAGCAAAGTTTAAGCAACATATTTAGCTCTTCAACCCAGAGAATTCTTGCTTGGAAAGTTAGTTACATCTGAGCAACGGTAGGCTAGATTAACCCCAGAAAATGACTTCTTGCAGCCTTGAAATGGAGGGATAATTTACTTCCATGAAACCGATAATAATCATCATGGCTGGCTTTTCCCCAGTACTTATGCAGAATACTCACTGTGCTTAGCACTCTCCATGCATTATCTCTTGCGTAATATCTCTAAGAGAGAGGCTATCATCCTGGTTTTCGAGATGAGAAGCATGAGGAGTAAAATGACCATCTGAGGTCACACATGTAGAAGCAGTGGAAGCCCTCTCCTGGCCCTGAGAAGGAGCACCTCCTTACACTGTGCACCCTAAGTGCCCCGCTCTCCTCACCCTAGTCCCGTCCCTGAGAAGGACTCAAATGCAGGCCTGCCCCATACTGTAACACTACTGTAACACTGCTGAGTGGCCAAGTAAACTGCAACATATGGAACTGTCAGCCAAAAGGTTAACATCTTTGTTTACACATCCCTCCCCTCAATTTTCAGCACCTACAGGTTGGAATCAGCTGTATCTTGTTTATCTCTGATCAACTAAGCTTAACACAGAACAGTGACTGTTTGATGAGTGAATCAACAAATGAACAATATTAACTAAAATTCTTCACTGAACTTTGTCAGTAGCATCAAACTGCAGGAAAGCAGCTCCTCCTAAGCCATCCTGTCTCCTGTCCTGACATGTGCGTCCTGTACTCATCCCTGTCCCCACACACGTCCCACCCCATGCACTCGGCTCTCCTTGGCTGCCCTAGGGTATGTCACTAAAGACCTGCCAGCTGCTGACAGGCATGTGCTTAAGAATGAGGAACACAACTCACTCGGCTCATCAGACTCGGCCAAGTGGAAGAGCCAGCGACCTTGGGGGAGCAAGCTTCGTGCCCAAAGAGAAGTGAGGGACAGGAGAACCAGGGCGGGCCGGACACACAGTAGGAGTTCAACGGGTAATTCAGCGTGCTCTGGATGCAGTCCCAGGAGAGGGACTCAAAAATAGTAGGGTGACTATAAAGGGACCAGAAGGCTCCTGAATACAAAATTCTGGTGCAATTGCAAATGGTCCTGAAAAGGAAGCACTGGGTGAAGGGGCCAACGCAGGGATTCTCACTGGAGACAGTGCTGCCCTCTAGAGGTGTAACAGAATTGCGTGGGGACAGTTTCGGTCATCCCAGGGATGGTGGGGCACTAGCTGTTGTGAAAGGCCAAGGCAGTCCCCCACAACCAAGGTCAGCCGACCTCCTGCAATGCTTACAACAGTCCTGCGGCCATTCCTGCAGGTGAAAAACTTGTTTATAATCTGAGCCTAGAATGGACTCTTTAATACACACTCACTATGCTAGTTTTACTCTAGGGTCCAGCTACACACTGCTCCTTTGTTTTCTGTACTTCTTATAAAGAATGACTTCTGATCTTCTACCTTCTTTAAATCTAAACTTACACATTATCATGAGGTGCAAGCACTTAACTTCATTGTGTTTTCTAGCAGAGTTGTGCCCAGCCAATATATTCTAAAATCTATTTTTTATTACAGATTACTCTCATTTCTCTTTCATATTAGAGGCAGGGCAATGTACTGATATTTTAAAATTACTTGTGTGGGTAGGTTATATCAGCTATGAATTTCATTTCTGGATAGTGAGGGGTCACTACCAAAGATTTTTATTAAAAAGGGATACTGAGTCTGCTAACATCGAGCCTAAAGATGCCACAGTGGCTGAACTAGGTGCTTGATAATGAGGTCAAATTCTATCAGACATAAACATCTAACCAAGGAAAAACACAAAAGAGAACGTAGTACAGAGACATTCAGACTACTGCTTAGAATGGCTAAAGCCCAGATTTCACTGACCACTCGTAGGACAGTTGGTACAAGAGAGGCAGCACAGTAGCTTTACTTTGGGAAATCTACAGAATCCTGGCGCAATGGGGAGACGAGCCCACTGTGCAAGGAGCCCACGGCCGGGGATGTCTGTGGTCTTTGCCTGACCAGCGTTCTCCCCCATCTGACAGGAGGAACGCCCTGGCCTTCCTTTTGAGAAAACTCTTCTCCGTCTCTCGTTCCTGCTCCGTGTAGGTCAGGTCAGGGAAAGCTAGCAACCTCCTGCTCCAGGAGGCATGTGACCCAGCCCCGGGCAGCAAGAATAATGCAGCCCACTGGAGAAAGACAGTGAACGCCAGGACTTTCTCTGGAGCTACTGCGAAGAAGTCCTCTCCTCCCACAGGGGTTGTGAAGCTGAGGGGATCTAGGCCAGGGCTGCTGGGGGCCCTCTCGTCACCACAAGAGAAGAGCAGGCCTGAGAATGAAGCCGAGAGCAAGGGAGAGAAAGACACGGGTACTTCGTGACACCCCCGAGACCTTTGACCCAGCAAAAAGCTAGCTCTTCTCCTAAACTTTTAAGTTACATGAGCCAGTCAACTGCACTTTTTCACAGGCAGTTTAGGGTGGGTTTCCGTCACTACTACTAAGAGTTCTCATAATCTACCCACTCTAAATGTAAGATTTAAACGGATTGGCTGAGGGGTTTCCAGGAAGCCCCCAATTCCCCCAAAAAATGTCTAGAATACAGTCTTGGGACAAATGCCTATCATTAGCGGGTCTAAAGCTCAGTCTGACTGACTGCATTGTGCCAACAGAAGGTGCTGGAATGGCTGACACTTCTCAGTGACACTCTGACTGGGTGACATTGTCACTGGCCCCACAGTCCCTTCACTCCCTCATTTAACCAACATTATCGAGCAATGCCAGGCATTGTGCTAGGCTCAAGGAAGACAGGTCACTGCCCTTGTGGAGCTTATGGTCTAAAGGGGAAGACAGGCAGTACACAACGACAACACAGACTATGACTGCCAATACTAATACTATTCAGGAACACTGGTTCCCATGGAAGTGTATCTCAGAGGGACCTGACCTCGCTCATGGTCAGGCAGGAGACGGTGGGCAAAGCCTTCTGTATCAGTGAGTGTTCTTGATATAGCCAGAAACAGAAAACCCAACTCAAACTGGCTACAATGGCAAAGGGGATTTATTGGCCCATATAACAAGTAGGTTGATCCAGCAGCCCAGTGACATCATAAGACCCAGTACTCTCCCTCCCAATTCCAAGCATAAACCTCACCCTCCGGCGGTCTCCCTTTATGGTAGTAAAATGGCTAAAGCAGTTCCAGCCTTTCCACCCTCACAGCACATGGTCCAGAAGAAGGGAGCCACCCAATGACCAAGGGACAATTTTCCTCCAAAGTCCCAACAAACCTCCAATCATGTCTCTGTGGCCAGAACTAGATCATATGCCCATTTCCTAAACCAAGTCCACACACTTTAAATTGTTACCTGAACTAGTCACTGTGGAAAGGAGACGGAATTAACTTGACTAGATTAGACAAGTCAAAGCTGAACTTTGGTGCTTGGGAGAATTCAACCCCTACTACCAACCAAGGAAAAAAAAAAAATTCAAGCCACAGCTGACAGCCCAGTGTAGGAGAAATACAGGGAGGGCTTTCAGGAAGACAGTGCAAAGTCCACTACAGCAACTCTTCTTCTAGTGAAAGAAACCCTCTATTCCTCCCCAACCCTCGGTCCATAAACATGGGACGTGTTCCTAAATCAGACAACAAAGTGAATATCAATTTTTTGAAAGACACAGCAAAAACTGGACCTTATTTCTGGTTTCTACTAAGCCTGAGAGCAAAGTTTTATTTTGTTTCATGTAATGGATTTAAAACATTCCTCCAGAACACATTTCTTTTACCAAACAGAACAAAATAATGGGAGCTATAAAAGAATGATAAATTGTCTCCTTTTTTCAGCCTCATGTGCAATGCTGCCATCTTGACCTGGGGACTTTATCTCAAGCAATTTCCACGACTCCACGAGTGCTACCATATGGATGGGAAATTCTTGGCATGCTTGCCATCACTTCCCTTTCCCATGTCCATGGCAGACATTGCTAATCAATAACAGCACGCTTTCCTGCTGAACCCAGATGAGACCCCAGGATCCTTCTCAACCAGAATCCCAGGCAGCCACTACCCGAGTTAGCAGCTAGATGAAACGTATTGCCTTTTCCTGTCAGACTATGCAGTCTACCTGGGGAGATGGCACCAAAAAGGCCCAGACCCTTGGTTCCAAAGGACATCCCTAACCCAGGACAGGCTCAGAATTCAAGCCAGTATCCCTCATGTTTGACCTTCTCAACTCTGACCATTCGCCTCATGTGATACACAGAATCAACGCCTTTGGATGGACACTGAAAAAATTTACTGTCCTTTTTCACAAAGGGCATAGACTTCATACTTCTACAATAATTTAAAAATAAAAAAAGGCAGAGACTGAGCCTCAGGGCAGAACTGAGATTTAAAGCCCTCATAGAAAGCCATGAAAGGTCTGGGGGGCGGGGGGTGGGACAGCGTGATTTGTGCAGGGCTCCCAAGGCCCTTGGTCCACCGCTCCCTTATGGGCTGTGCAGGACAGTTCTCAATCTCACACGCAGGACCCTGTCACAGCAGCTCTCATTGCCCAGCAGCCCAGCAGGGACAAATAAACAAAGGGACACATGCTGGGCAGGCAGGGCTGGAAAACTAACACCAGGAGGAGCTGAAGGTCAAATGAAGGGCAGCGGCCACAGGCTCCAAGATGCTCGCTTGCAGGCAGAGCCTGGACAAGCGAAGGACCCACAAGATCCCAGCCCAGCCCCTGAACCCCTAACCGCCCAAAGCCAGGGAGCCAGCCAAGCAGGAGAAATGAGGTATGAGCACTACAAAGGGCCTGGAGCTGCGCTAAGTGCTTTAGGAGCATCAGCTTATGGACTCTTCCCAACAGTCCCACCAGAAAATGTAATAGACACGCTTTTGTGTGCCCGGAGCCTGCCTTGGGGACTGGCAAGGTTGTCAATTGTGGGCCTCTGCTCACTCCTGGCCGCAGCAAGCCCAACAAAGAATCTTTCCTAAAATATTACATACGAACAGTAGGAGAAAGAGTCTCTTTCCTCTGGATCCTGTGTGAGGCTTGGCACTGCCAGAGGTCACTTTGCTGCCATGTGCAGAGAGCGTACTGAAGAATGACACCAGCCCCCAGGGGACACAGAGCCGTGGAAGGAGGGAAAGGGTGCTGGCATCACCAGGGCACCGGGGTCCAACGGCGCCTGAAGAAAGTGACCTATTCTTGACTTTCCTAGCTACAGCAAGAAAAAATTCCCCTGTTGACTCAAGCTAATTTGGTCTGGCTTGCTGCCACCAAAAACATGTTGGCATTAGTTGGGGAAACTGAGATTTGAGAAGTTACTAAGTGGCAGAGGCAGACCAGAGTCACTGTGTCGTGCTGCTTGTCTAGCTAAGCATTGGACACAGCCTCCCAAGCCAGCAGTGCCCACGACGCATCAACACGGCACATCAACACGGCATCCTCCTTGACGCCACCTCGCAGGAAGTAGGAAGGAGCCTGCCCCATGCCGCCCCAATCCCCTTCAAATTTTTAAATACAGAACCAGAGGCTCAGAAGGGCTAAGTGAATGGCTCCAGCCACACAAGTAATAGCAACAGTTTGGGTTAATGCACTAGAACTGCCCACCAGGAGAGAAAAGCCATGACAAAAGAGTAATAGTAAGGCTGGTTGAACAAGAGAGACAGGAAGAAAAGCCTTGAGCGGTGCTTTGTGAAACAATCCAGTGGGTCTCTCCTCCAGTACACTTTCTCCACCACCCTGGTGAATCTCAACCAGCTAGAAGCCCTTTTGTGGACCTAGTGGGTTGATTACTGAGCAGGCAAGTCTACTTAGGCGCAGAGAAAACACAACACACTCCAATCCCCTAACATCCAAACAAGGAAGCCTGGTTAGTCAGGACTCTGCTGATTATAACTGAGAGAAAACCAATCACAAACTGGCTCAAGTAACAAAAGCAACTTATTGGCTCACACACTTGAGAAGTCCAGAGGAAAAACAGCTTCAGGAAAGACTGGATCCAGGAGCTCAAATGATATTATCAGGAACTGTTGATTTCTCTCTCCCTCCATTTCTTCACTGTGTGGTCACCACACAGTGATGGTCACATGCGGTTAGGATCTTTTCACAAGTGGCAAAGATAGCTGCCAACAACTCCTGGCCTATATCATCCTCTCAAGAATGCTATAACTGGCTCTTACCAGATCAGCTTGGCCACATGCCCTTCTGTGACACAGTCATGGTGGTCAATGGATGGAGCAAGCTGACTGCCCAGGCCTGGATTAGCTGCCCTCCTCTGGAGCCCAGTAGGGGCAGGACAGGGTCAGCCCCATCAAACCACATGGACAGAAGGGGAGGAGAAAGTGTCCACCAAGAAAAATGGGGTAGTGTGATGGTTAATTTTGTGTGTCAACTTGACTGGGCCACAGGATGCCCAGGTAGCTTATTAAACATTATTTCTTGAATTAGGGGAGTGAGTAAAGCAGATGGCCCTCACCAATGTGGGCAGGCATGAGCCACTCCATTGAGGGCTGGAGTAGAACAAAAATACGACAGAAGTGAGTTCTCTGTTGGCCTGACTGCTAGAGCAGGGACATCAATCTTCTCCTGCCCTTGGGACTCCTGGTTCTCAGGCCTGCAGACTCAGACTGATAACTACACCACAGGCTCTCTGGCTCTCAGGCCTTTGAACTACACACGAGCTTTCCTGGGCCTCCAGCTTGCAGATGGCAGTGTGTGGGACTTCTCAACCCCCATAATCGTGTGAGCCAGTATCTTACGATAAATCTCTTTCTAGAGACATATATACATCCTATTCCTCTGTTTCTCTGGATAACCCTAACTAGTGCAGGAGGAAACAGAAGCCTGATGGGTGCAGAAGGCAGGCTTCAAGACGGCCTCCAGGGATCCTGTCTCCTCCGATTCACACCGTTATATATTCCCCTCCATCACTGAACCAGGATTGATCTGTGTGACTACAGAATATAGCAGAGTTGGTCGTGTGTCACCACCTCCAAGGTGAGGTCATAAAAAAAGTGGTAGTTTCCATCTTGGGTGTGCTCTCTCTTGCTCTTGGGTTACTCGCTCTGGGAAGTCAGCTACTGTGTTGTGAGCAGCCCCATGGAGAGGCCCACGTGGCAAGGATCTGAAACCCCCTGCCAACAGCCACATGGGCAAGCTTGAAAGTGGACCCTCCGTCCCCAGCCAAGCCTTCAGATGACAACAACTCTGACCAATACCTTGACCTTTTTGAGAGACCCTGATGCCCCAGCTAAGCCAGTCCCAGATTCCTGATTCACAGAAATCATGGAGGATCATAAATGTTTGTTGTTCTAAGCGACCAAGTATGGGGATAATTTGTTACACAGCAAGAGATAACATTCCTACAACACAACGAGCAGGAACAGAAAATGCCCCCGCAATAATCCAGCAACCTTGTTTACTTGCTTCCCTCAAAGGCACTTCTCCTCATGTAAATCTGTGTCTTCTTTCTTATAACATCTGTCTCATAGCTTGAGTTTTCTTCATTCAACAGGAAACAAGGCAATCAATTATTTAGAGGAACGTGACTTACACAGCCTTAACTGCAACTGATTATAGTGCTTCCAAATCAGGAACCAGCTGCTGCTCGGGGCCACAAAAGCAATGGGCCAGTTATACGACCTTGTTCTAGGAAAGACACTAATTTTGAACAAAAGGAATGTGTAATCAAATGCTAAATTTACTCAGTGATGTTTCAGGTTTACAACCATACACTCAAAGCCAGTAAAACACACATATACACAAATGTACCCTTAGTATTACAATATTTACAAAAATAAAAAACTTCACTTTTCTGAGTTGCAAATAGCCTAGCTCCTAATTGTTGCTATACCACTGCTGTTAAAAATACAACTTTTGCGAGTGGATTAATAAAATGTGATATATGTATACCATGGAGTATTACTCAGCAATAAGGAACAACAGTGAATTAACACATCTGGTATTATCCTGGTTGGAGCTAGAACCCATTCTTCGAAGCGAAGTGTCACAGGAATGGAAAAACAAGCACCACTGGTACTCACCATCAAATTGGTACTAACTGATCAACACCTACATCACACAGGGCAATAATATTCATCAGGGGGCGGGCAGGAGGGAGGGGGGTAGAGGGGCTGGGAAAACTCTCCCTGAATGGATGCGGGGAGCACAGTTTGGGAGATGACCACGATTGTAGCTCTGACACGGGCAGTGCATGGGCAATATATATAACCAAAGTGTTGTACCCCCATAATATTCTCAAATAAAAAAAAAATTAAAAAATAATAATAAAAAAAATGTGATAAGAAAAAAAATATATATATATAACTTTTGATTAGACAAGGACTCTTAGTATCATAATCATTATAGTAAATAAAAATGATAATGATAGTTTAACATTTATGAAGAACACTTATTGAGCTGATACACGGTCTCTCATTTTATCCACACAACAACTCTATGAGGTAGAGAGTTTTCTTATCTTTATTTTATAACTAAGGAAACTGAAAGACAGAGAGGTTAAGTAACTTGTCCAAGGTCACACAACTAGTAAGTAGTAGAGCCACAATCTGACCCTTGCAGTCTGATGATGCCAGAACCTGTACCATAAACCACTTGGCTAAACCACATGCATCATGAAATCTGCCACCTGAACACACATGTACCTGAGAACAGGTGGCCCCAACACACACGAGCTTCCCCTTCCAGCCTGTGATGTTCCACTGCCCCACCCTGACTGTGTCCCAAGAACTACAGCACCCCCAACTCCCAAGCAACAAATGCTCGAGCAGGCCACTGTCTGCCAACACTGACAGCTGCTCCTTCTGTGGCCAGATGCAAGAAGAAAGTTCTGACCATCAGCAGAGGTGAACTCTGTCTGGAACAGGTCAGCAATTGAATTTTTCAAAACTTACACATCCAGCTAATTGGTTTGCTTTCTTCTATTTGCTCTTTTTGAAATATTCATCTGTTTTATAGATGTTCCTTCTACCTGTAAACTGAAAACTTTCAGACACCTTAAACCCTTAGCTACCCACTGTTTAAATGGGAAGACTTCCGATTATAAAATTGCCTGGTTAAGAAATTGGTTTTTTCAACCCCATTTATGGGATAAAATTTTCCCAACAATTATCATACACACTTACTGTAAATACACCAACAGCAGCTTGCTTGCGTCCAGTGCCTTATGCACTGTCACATAGTTTCCTCCTCACTTGGCCCTCTCGGGTGGATAAGATCATCCTCTCCATTTCATAGATGAGGAAACACACACTTGCAGAAGTCAAGCAATTCACCCAGAAACACATAATTTACAAGTAATGAAGCAGGGACTCAAGACTAAGCTGACTCCTAATACAAGCCATTATAATGACAGGGAATTTAATTCTTTCTTCGATAATTCAGAACCAGAGTCTCTAAAGACTTCAGTCTTTATTGTTTGTGAACATTAAATGCAATTATGCCACAGAACTCTGGCATGGCCAGGTAAAATGGTGGTCTAGCTGAGAAAATGCCAAATTGGGCATGTATTACTCTATTTATAATAGTCATTTAACTGTCTCTGATGCTCTTGAGATGTCATTTTAAAATGTGAAGGGGAGAAGCTCAGAGAATGGAAATTAAATATGGAATTACAGTGCCAACATTCGATTACACATACAAAACAATTACATTAGTGCCATTCACAACACCTAACAGCACAAAGGTGGTAAATGCTGCTGCTATAAATTGACTTAACTCTGGACTCCCTTGCACACCCACAAGACATATTTCTCTTCTGGTCTTATTTAAAAGTAGTTTAAAGAACAACCAATAAACTGCTTATCTCACCTAAACTGAGAAAAAACTGGAATAACCCAAATGTTAAATTGACCATATTAAATTGATCATTCCAATCCAGAATGGCCAATTTAATACAGTATGTTAACTCAATCAAATACCACAACCAGGTGTATAAAAAAGGTTAACATGAAGCCTATACGGAAACAATACAAACTGCTTTTGCAGTAGTTAAGTAGTGGAAGGAGGGAGACTAAACCATGACGGGCACAGATTATAAGTACCGCATATAAAGATACGTCCTCATGTGAGCAAATGCAATACAGATGCATGCTTTTATGTGAGTTGGGATTTTTTTTGGTTCCATTTACAGTTTTCTTTAATAAAATACAAACAACGCCACAGAAAAGGAAGTAAAATGGCTTTTAAATAAAAATAGGCTCAATCATACTCTTAATTAGAGAAATGGGACTGAAAAATACTCTGCCAGCACCACTTCTCACCCACGACACTATCAGACACCCCGAGGCCGGACCCTGCGCCTGCGAGCACAGCTGCACAGCACCGAGCGCTCTCACGCCCCCGTGCGCACGCGTGGCTCGGCACCCGGGGAGGGCACTGATGATCCCTGTCCGACTCTGCCCTGCTCTTTGACCCAACAATTCTACTTCTGGGAATATTTCCAACAAATATACTCATATAGGAACAAAATGACAAACACATAGTTTATTCACCGTGATATTATTAGTAGTAGCAAAAGACTAGAAACAACCTCAATGCCTGGCTGTTGGCGACTGGTTAAACAAATTCCGGTACAGTGACACAATGAAATATCAGCAGTTCTCTAAGAGCAGATGGCAGCCCCATGCACACCAACATAGAACGACCTCCGAGCTGTCGAGTGAGGAGTGTGTGGAATATGCTACCATTTTGCATTAAGGAAGAAACGGGGGAGAAGAGGGGAAAGAAAAGAGAAGAAAAAGCATGTGCACACGGACCTACCTGTGCGTACATCGAGTGTCTCCGGTACCGGTAACACTGACCGCCCACAGGGAACAAACTGGGTGCGGGGACAAGAGAGAGGGGACTTGCATAGTTCACCTTTTGTGTTTTGAACCATGTCCATACATAGTATCTACTCAATGAGATAAGTTAAATCAAAATACATAAATTTATTTCCTTTGGTCATTGTCTTTTTCTTTTTCCAAATTAAAAAGTACAGGTGAAAGGCGTGCTCGGGCTTTAACACAGCCCTCACGCGCTCCCCTCTCCATCCCTCCCCCCTACCTTGCCAGCGCCTGGACCTTCGTGCCATGCCGCTCCTCCTGCTCCGCCACCTTCTTTGTCAAGCTGTCCACCTCTTGCCGGAGCGCAGCCGAGTGCTCCATCTCACCATCCAGGAGGTTCCGCAGCGATCTGCGAAGAGGGGCCCCATCTGTTCAGATGCCGTCAACCCAGAGCCCACTGAGCCCAGAACAAGTTAAGTCCTGGTCCACTCATTTCCACAGAGCTCTGCATAAACCATAATTTAAGTCGATCTTGCATAAACTGATTTAGGAGATAACAAAGTCTGGTCAAGAGTCTCAGACTAAGAATGCGGATGAGCCCTGGGGCAGTCATCTGCGGCCAGGCTCCGTGTCCCTGATGGCCTGAGAGCACACCGACCACCTGACGACTTAAACCGAGGGCAAGCAACAAGCTGAGCAAATCCCAGGCAAGTCCCTTTAAAGACACCCCACTCAAAGGTATAGCACGTTAAACTGAGGCCATTTTGTCAAAGCCACACTGGGTGAGAAAAGGAAAGGATGCCAGGAGAGGCCAAAAGAATAATCTGAGGCATAAAAATAGAATATCCACTCAGATCATCTGACAAATAAATGTCTAGTCTCATTTCCACCTCTACCCACAGAACACACTTGGAGCCTATGCCTCATTGCCATCTCCAGGTTAAACAAGCTTTACCTAGCACATCATCTGATATAGTATAGATAGTACTTTGTATTCCCAAGTTTGCTAACCCTTCAAAACATGTTCACTTGTATACCTATCGTCCCTTATTTTATTAAATAAGGGAGAAGACAGCAGGTCTTCTAGAAATCATCACAAGTTACCACCTAGAGGAGAGCCAAATATGGTTCTGCTGACATTTTTTTTTTTAAGAGATAGGGTCTGGCTCTGTTGCCCAGGCTGGAGTGCAGTGGCACAATCACAGGTCACTGCAGCTTCAAACTCCTGGGATCAAGCGATCCTCCCACCTCAGCCTCCCAAAGTGCTGGGCTTACAGGCGTGAGCCACCACACCTAGCCTCTGCTGACCATTTACTTCACCTTATCTGAATGGCTATTTCTCGAAAACAATTACCAACAGTAGTACATCTACATACTAAGTCTAGAGGACACTTGCCATGTGACATTAGAATATAAGCAAAATGGTCTGACCCCCACCATCAAGCCCATTATTCACTGAAGTCTCCAAGACCTATGTTTCTTGAGAGCTTTGAGAAAATTCCCCTCTTAGGGCCTGGGGCCCCTTGACACAAACATGGTATGACTTTTTCTTTCTTTCTCTGGGAAAGAGAAAAAATTAACAGACAGTGACTATTGTTCTTCACAAGGTAAGACAAAAATCTATGCCTTCTTCCAAGATAATAGCTCCAGCTGGAGCAACGGAAAAGAATCCCGCAGTGGCTACAAGACTTTTGTTGAAAGTATATTTTGTTTGGAAACTGGTGCAGTCTAAAGATTCCTTTTAAAAGCAATCTCTTTTGTTTTAGAAATCATGCTTGTTTGCTTTTATGTTTCCATAAAGGATGAGAGAGAAGCTTGTCAAGCAAGGCTCAAAAATAAGACTTAAAAGAGAATCATGATCCGATGTCACCATGGACTTTTAACTTCTGCTCCGAGTAGAAGAATGAGAGGTGACATTAACACACACACCCAGGAGCACATGCACCGCCCCCACTCCCCAGGGAGGCAGCCTAATCGTGCTTGCAGAGGCTTAGTGGACAACTGTACACAAACCCCTCTATTGACCACCCCACAGTCAAGGCCAGGTTCTAGCAGTTGAGACAGTCAGATGGTAGCAATGCAACCAATGCCAGGTAGTATCTAGCATTGGTTTCAACAGCAAAGAAAAGATGAGTAAAACCCTCTCAGGTGTCTGCAATTGGGCTGTTGGCCAAGTCAAAAGAATCCAAATATCATCTTGACCTGAGTATCCCCAATTTGGGCAAAATTTAAGACAAGTATTCGAATACCTGGAACATGGTAGATAGGCCTTCAATTAAAGGTTACTTGAAAGACCGTTTTAAGGGAGAGAGGTGATAGCTAAGGGGTACAGGGTTTCTTTTTGAGGTGATAAAAATGTTCTAAAATTGACTGTGGCAATGATTTCCCATATCTGTGAAGATATTAAAAACCATTGAATTGTACACTTTAAATGAGTGAATTGTAGGGTATGTGAATTAAATCTCAATAAAGGCTGTTTTTAAAAAAAGAGTAAAAGACGGCTCTACCAAATTTTTAACTTGTCCTAAGGTGGTGCCACTATTGTAAGGTTCTCATTCCTTGCTGACACACAGGCCACAGGAGATATACATTAAATACTAAAGTGGCACACCCCAGACAAAAAATAAATAGCCAGTCACAATTTTGCCCGTAAATCAAAATTTCCTTCATCTGTTATATTCTGTCTGTCCCAGAGGTAGAATGTCAAAGGAAGAGACTGTTCCTCAAGCCTCACAGTCACGATACCTGTTCTCTTCTTCCAGCTCATCCTTCCTATTCATCATGGCCACGATGGCTTGTCGCAGTTCATCTAAGAGAAGAAAGCAAAGTCCAAATTAATTGGCAGATCCTGCCTGTTGCACCATCCCCTCATCTCTCTGATCATATGCTACTAAGAATGGCCTGTCTAGATAAGTTCCCTTTTCCCTTTCAAAAATAACTC
Organism: Daubentonia madagascariensis; assembly: GCA_023783475.1. Lineage (NCBI taxonomy): Eukaryota > Metazoa > Chordata > Mammalia > Primates > Daubentoniidae > Daubentonia > Daubentonia madagascariensis. The sequence goes on along the minus strand of JAKFHU010002332.1, from coordinate 7,366,772 downwards.
CTATATCAACCAGGGTCACGAGACCATAGCTGTCCTCAGACTGCAACATGCCGGGGAGGCAAGAACTACTGTTGTATTACTGCTCACAGTGAACAATTTCACAGATGAAAACGTGTGACGACTCACAGCACTGACACAGGCAATGAGGACCAGGGAGCTGACCAACATCACGTGTAAGCTCTGTCCACACCGAGGCATGCTGAAGCCCACTGAACAATACAGGTCCAGCAGATAAGGCCACAGGACACTGAGAGGCTTGAGTCCTGGTACTGTGTTATAAGACCAGAGCCATATGTGATCCTTTCAACTTTTCTCAATGTTTGAAATTTTTTTATAGTAGAAAAATAGGTACAAAACACATTTCCATAAAATATATTAATAAAGATTAGAAAGGGGGGGAGGAGGCAGGGCTAAGAAGAAAAACAAATGTTAAACCCATGGCAGAGTTAATCAGCCTCAAGAGACAGAAAGGAGGCTGGGCTGCCACCCTGCAGCCCCTAGGAGAATGGAAACAGGGCATAGAACAGATAAAGCCGAACACAGCGTGCTGCCTGCCTGGGCCCTGCTCTGCATGGAGTTATGATGGCCCAGAGCTCATGCACTCATTCATTCATTCATTCAGTAAACATTTATTGAGTACCTACTGGGTACAGGTACCTTCCCAAGGAGAGAGCCAGGCTCCCAACTCACCTAAGGAAGGAGCACCCTTAATACACAGTAATACACATTCACATATGCCTATAGTGAAACAGAGTTTGTATGACTTTTCATTCTTAACTTGACCGTAACTAGGACCCTAGCTGAGCCTTGGACCAGTGAGCGTCTCAGCCTCTCTGAGCCCCTCTCTCAGGCACAACGGGTGAACAGCACCCATCTTCTCCCCTCCCTGGGGTGCTGTGGAGATCAGAGGAGAGATTAGATGGGATGATGCTATGTCAAGGCAGTGCCTCTTACAGACTGCAGCAGGGAGCATTAACAATTTAGAAGAACTCATCATATGCTATTACTAGTTAGAATTTTAACTGAAAACACTGATAAACCTGTAGGAAAAAAAACATGGGTAATTTATTCCCATGACACCATAGCGCAAAAAAAAAAAAAAAAAAAAAGCCAGACTTAATATATTATTGAAGACAGGCAGGATAATACCTCTTATCGTCAAGAAACCCAGAACAGGTGGCAGCTGTGTACTATGGACACAGACATAGGGGAACTGTTCCTTTACCCCAAGGCCTGTTTAAATTCTGAATTTTCTTACAGGGCCTTCTTCCCCACTGGAGTTCTCAGCTGGCCCAAACCTCATATGAGGGCAAAGGAATAGGATGTCCATATCGCAATGACAGGCTGGAAGAGATGAAATCTCCTCTGAATCAAAGAAATTGTACTCTATTGGCAGGTTTCCCCATCAGATGTCTGTCTCTGTCAGTGGCCGCGCGGCAAGCACATGTCTGGCTTACACTACTAAACCGCTTGCACTGGAACTGAGCAGGATGAATATGCAATAGAGCAGCGGTCCCCGACCTTTTTGGCACCAGGGACTGGTTTCATGGAAGACAATTTTTCCACGGATGAAGGGGGAGCGCAGGGGAGTGAGCGGGGGACAGGGGGAGATGCGGAGCTCAGGCAGTGATGTGCTATCTGGTTCCTAACAGGCCACCGACCAGTACCTGGCCGCAGCCCGTGGGTTGGGGACTGCAGCAATAGAGAACACGTGCACAGTATGGGTACCTCTACCACCAGTGCACTCAGTAAGGGGTGCCCTGGACTAGGGGGCAGGAGAGTTGTGCTCGACAGGCCCTCAGTCCCCTGTCTCTGCCACGCCTCTCCTGGAGGCAAGTGCTCGCCACCACAAACGTGATCCTTGTAGAGAGACATTTGTGTTTGTCATTCCTCACAGCCCCTGAACACCGTCCAACCCCTTTCCATGGCCTCAACTGCACAGAGATCTGTCCGTCCAGCAGCCTCTTAAGGGACCCTCCAGAGTAATTCTGACTGTACTGTTTTGCCCCTACCCACAAACATGACAGCCTTTCCCCTGAGTAAGATATAATCCAACAGAGGTTTATTTCATGGATTTCCTGGCCAGAACCCAACTTTCTTCAGCCCCTGGCTTCTAACCTGATAAAACCCAACTAATCTATTCAGGCCCAGATGAAAAGGCACCTATTCTGAGCAGCACATTGCAAGGTGTACAATAAGTAGTCACCTCTGTCTCCCCTGTTGGTGCACACCACCTCGTGCATCTTGGTGTCTACAGAGCTCCCACACATTGAGTACTTAGTTGAGATTTATGAAGCTGAATTCTGTGAAATGAGAGGTGCAGAGAAGCCAATCCTCTCTAACTACTATGCTCCTAAAACTAATAGCCAGAATAGTGGCTGTCATGCAGTGAGCATTTTCTATGTGCCTAGCAATGAATCAGACCCTGACAAACCTCATTTTAATTCCCATAACCACCTGATGAGGGTGTTCAACAACACAGAGCAAGATACAGAGAATTGGGACAGACTCCCTGTAGGGTCCCAAGTCGCCTTCCAACCCCTCCATAAGGTCTAAGATTGCAGACATTGTCCCGGGCAGGCCCAAGAGCTATAGAGGAATAAGGCACTGAGGTAGTGAGATGCAAGGGGCAAGAAGATCAGACAGGGGTCCCAGTCGTTTCCATTCCAAAGGCAGGAGTAGCATCCACGGCATGTGGCTATCAACAGGCTCTGAGGCCAGGCAGACCAGAGTTCAAGGCCCAGCTCGGCCATGTATTGCATGGTAACCTCAAGCAGGCTTCTGCCTTTGCAAACTACAAAATGGGATAATGCCACATTCCCTGCAGGATCGGTGAGAGATTAAACGAAAGCTCTCAGCCTGGCGCACGTACTGCAGTGAATGCAGGGAGGCATTTCAAGGTCCTGGATTTCACAGCACAGTCTCTGGAGTCAGGTCCCAGGTTCAAATCCTGGCTCTGCAAGTAGGTAACCTTGTGCAAGTGACTGATCCTCTCTAAGCACCACCTCCCTTATCTATAAAATGAGATCTTAACAGTCACCATCTCATAGAAGTGTCATAAGGATTCAACAAGGCAACATGTAAGTGAGGTGCTTAAAACAGTAGCCAGCACATCGCAGCATTTAACAACTATTACTGGTCACTATAATTACAGTCTTTCCAAAACTGCAACGGGGGGCAGAAAGATGGAGACAAGGTAGCCGTGACAGCTCACAAGTACAAGTGGGTTAATTGGGCACGTTTTCAGGAGTTAGAGGATTTACTGACCTGCTGTGTACCTCAATCTTGGGAAACAAAAAGGAACTTCTTTAAGTGGTCTACGCCCTAGAGCAGCAGACTAGATAACAGAATTTTCTGAAGTGTCAAACAAGATCACCATAGGCTATATGGGGAATCAGAACCAGCCAGTGATGTGTCATTTGGAAGAGACTGAGCAAGTGTCTGGGTCTGGGCTTTTCAGGCATGGGATAAGGGCCCACATACTGCCACTCAGACTTTGCTGCTGAAAATTTCATATCCCATGGAAAAAATCTTGGCAGAGGAACTATTTCCCAAGAGGTCCCAGAGACATATGAACACTCATCTGACAAGAATAGCCTCGGGTAGCGCTAAGAGATCTCAGCCATGAGCCTGCCTTGCAGGGGCCCAAATCACACTGCACAGAAGCCACCTGTGAGAAACAGTGGGATCATCAATGCTGATCCAACCCACACTGTCACCCTTACATAATCCTTCTCTTCCCTGTCCCACGTGCTGCGCATTCCCAGCCTCCTGGAAGAGGCCCCTGTGTTTGTATCAAGCAAAATGACTGGCCACACAAGTGCAGGCAAAGCAGTACTCTGGCAGTGGGAATCTTTTTTAAAAACCCATCACAGACCTTCTCTTTCCAGTTCTTCCCGGAGTCGGGAAAAGCTGGGTTGAGAGGGAGAAAAAAATAAAAATTAAAAAATTTTAAAAATAAAAAATAAAAATCCATCACAGGAAGAAGGGCTGTCAGAGCTGTCCCTGACACCTTCCCCATGCAGCTACGGCACAACGTTCGCGGAAATGGTGGAAAACGAAGTGGGCTGAGAGAGCTGGTGTCCCCCCAGAAACGCTCTTTGGACAGGTTTAACTTTAATATGCGCTCACTTTTTGCTGCCACACTGGCTGTTTTGTGACTTTTTCTGTGCAGGAAAGCCGGTAGGTAACATTGGGGTGATTTCCACATATCGCATAAATATTACACTCCGCCAAGCGCGAGTGACACACACGAGCAGAGGCGCTCCCGAACATGTCATTTTCTCTCCTCTCCCCAGTGCTGCGCAGCCCATCATTTGCTTAGTCTCTATCATTGTGATTTCCTTCCTCTTTATTACCTGCCACAGCGCACATTTCAAGTGAAAACAGAGCAGCGTTTCCACACCGCATCCTCCCAGAGCCTGGCCAGGCCGGGCTTCCCTCTCCTAACGCTGAGAGGCGAATGACCATCTCAAGATCGGGTCCTTGCTTGGCTTCAGAGGACTAAAGCACAAATCCTGACAAGTGCACAGGAGAATGTTAACATCAACCATCAGAAATCGATCTGGGACAAAAAGCAGCGTTTCAAGTCACTGTGGAAAGGATGGATTTGTCCATAAATGTTGCCGGGCAAGGAACCATTTTGGAAGCAAGAAATAAGACTTAAATCTCTGCTTCTGCAATGTATTGAAATAAATTTCAGATACAATAATATTTCAATGTGTGAAATGAAGTAATAAAAACTATATATGAACAAACACTTATGCCATCTTTCTTAACATAAAACCCAAGACCAAGTTCACTAAGGAAATTAGAGTTTCACTGTAGTATCTGCACATCAAGGGCCCATCTAACAACAAAAAAAAAAAAACAAAAAAAAAAAACAGTCCATTGTTTGTGGAACTTTAAGCTCCTCAGGGCAGCAAACTGGCAGAGTAGAAAGAACACCGGTTTTCCAATCGTACGTACAGAGATCTGATTGGAAAACCGGAGGCCAGTACAGACTGTACTAGACCACATCTTCATATTACCTAAGTCACTTTCACACTACAAAGGCAGGGATGAGATGTGGCACAGAACATGGGGCCCACACAGCCAGAAATATTAACCATCTGGCCCTTTACAGAAGACACCTGCCAACCCCATCTTAGGCAAATACCCACAAGCTCTTCCCTCCACTGCCCCCTTCTCGGCCTTCCCCAGCTCAGGGCTGGAGGTGGCTCTCTGCGTGTGGGAGCTCTCGGACACTGTGCCAATCAGGTGGGCCCGCTGGACATACCCAAACCAGAGACTGCAGATTGAGCTTTAATAGAAACGAAACAGCTGTCGAGCAGCTGCTGCCTCGGACATGTGCACTCCTTCCTCCCTTGACAAGGCCTCCTCCCCTTTTCCTCGGGTCCCTCTGCCTGACCCTATTCATCCTCCTGCCCTGGATCTTCTCCCCCACCCTCCCTGGTCCCCCTGGGGTGACCACATCTATGCCTGGGGCTCCACCACCACATCCACCCTGCGGACACCGGAGCCCCAGCCCATGCCGTCTCCTGAGCTCCAGACCACGTGTACAAAGGCCTCTGCCTGCCTCCTCCACTCCTCCCTGCTTAGTCTCCAACACATCAGACCTGCTCTCCTCTTGTGCCTCTATCTTGGTACCAGCTGTTTCCAGGGCCCTAGAAAGCCTGGCCCCCCTCCCTCACTCCGTCAAGCTTCAGCTCAGGCATTACCTATTCCGAGGCACCTCTGCTTGCTGGCTGTAGCAATCCTACAAGTCAGCAGGCCTACCCTGTCTTTTCTTGCCCCTGCTCAGAGACTCTGCTCCCCCAGGCCTCTGTCCCCACCCACCCTAACCCACAACCGGCGAGACCAAGGGTCACTAGTTGACTCAAATTGAGCCAATCATATAGAGTCTTCCAGAAGTTTTGGAAGTGCCATAGTTTCTGACCAGAGAGACGAAGTGGCAGCAGATGGATCTGGCCCAAGAGCAAATGGTTCTAAGTCATTCTACCAGGTCTACTTGCTGAAAGCCAATTTGCCAAAAGACCAATCTAATGAACCCATCCTTAACCAAGACCTTAAAACTGAGCCAAGGACAGTTTGCTGGGGGCTCTTCTGTCACCAGGTGCGGAAGCCTAGGCAAGGTCAAATGCAGATGCAGACACAAGGCAGAGATCCACCAAACAAAGGAGCCAGTAAAATCTCTCAGGGCAAGCCCGCTCAGCTACAGAGAAAACTCAGAGCTGACAAAGCTGCAGGTGTCTGAAACATCAACAGGTACCACTGAGCCCTGCAGCCTGGGGCAAAGCCACACAGAACCAAAACTTTGAAAAGAATCTGTACCAATTCCATGAACTCGCTGATTGCTGACTCGGTCTATTCCTGTACAAACATAGCCAAGGTGGCAGGAGCAAGTGAGAGCAAGCCTACTGCAGTGACCATGTGGCCACAAGGAATAAAGCAGTCACACATGGATAGTCACACCACTCCTACTGGACTCCCACCCAGCTCCAGGCCCTGCGAGCCCTACAGTAGTCTCTGCCCTATGTTCTGCCCTATGTTTGACCTCACAGCCAAACAACCCAACCCAAGTAGAGTTGATTGGACCTTTCTTTCCCTAAGTTCCCACCACACCTCGTACATATCTCCATGAAAGCACGTTGTCCACCGGGCCAGAGCTGTTCATCTGCAGGTCTGGCCACCAAAGCCCCACCCCCAAGCCTGGGAGTCCCTTGAGTACAGGAATCAGTGCCCAGCACCATACACACGTGAGACCTATTGAATGAATCAAAGGTCAGGTGCATAAGTGAGTGAATGATTATCACCCACTGCTAAAACCTGCCCCTCGGCTCCAGGAACTGAGCACAGGCTGGGCTGGGCAGAAACGTCAACTGCGTTTAATAATAAGTCCAAGGCCTCACTAGAGAACACTAACCACCAGGTTCACAGCTATAATTTCCTGCCCCAGTGACAGGGATTCAGGCTCAAACTGAGCTTTTTCCATTATGTGTCTCAGGAATGTGATACGCATGGGTAGGACAAATTCTTACATATCATTACCATGACCTAAAACAGGACCAGCTACAAAACCATTCCCCCCTTCCTCAGCACTGACCACATGCATCCTCAGTTTCAAAAAGATCTGCAGAGCAGGGACCAACCCCCAGTCCCCAGGGACCCAACATAAACACAGACACACAGCCAGATGACGCGCTGGCCCATTCACATGAATGACTGGGGGCCTCAGAGGTTGCTATATAAAGCACTGAAGCAGTGACGCTGAGGCAGGGGCGAGAGGCACCCCATCTTCGGCCATCAAAGGCCTCCTGGGGGGGAAATTATCCAGAGACTAATTGATCTTCAACTCCCTTTTCAAATTTAAAAAGGGAAGAGGTTGATGACTATGATGACTAGACACGGTGCATCTGGACGCGTGGACGCACGGTGCACACACACTCTTATATATAAATACATACATAGATCTGGTAATAAGCCCCTGGCTTTATATAGCATCTTTTCCCAAAGACCTCAAAGAGCCTTTACAAACTCTCCCCTGGGGCCCATACTCAGTTATATTTAAAGAGAGAGCTCACAAGGGCGCACACACAGAAATAAAAAATGTTCTTCTATGGGTATATACTTAACCTACATCGTCGTTTTTCAAACTTAACATTGTGCTTTTTATATCTTTGTCTGCCTACCCACTCCCTTTCCTTTTATCTCCAAAAGAAAGGATAAACTACATCGAGCTCCAAAATGTAACTTTTTAATCAATCTGAGGCCCGCTGTAGCTTTTTCTGTTTCTCTTTCCGGCCTCCCCTTTGTCCCTGCCCACCCAGGGTTTCTACTTCTCAATCTGTTGAGGTGAAGAAGAAAGAAATGCCGAGGCCGCTCCCCAGCGCTCAGAGGGCCAGGGTTACCACGCGCCGACTGCTTTCCGCAAGCCCCGCAGTGCGAAAGCACTTGACATACACAATCTCATCTCATGCTCACAAGGTCCCCGAGAACCAGGTATTATTACACCTGCTATTTGAATGAGGAAACACAGGCCCAGAGAAGGCATGTTGTAACGGCAAAAACCAGAGTCACGCTGTCCAAGGAAACACCGAGAGGTACACGAGGATGCAGAGAGGTCAGGTTTATTAACTATTAACGCTGCGGGCCCAGAGGGGTCTTTTGCCCAAGTCTGAGCACCCCCAGTCAGGGGAACTTGTCTTTTATAATTTAAAACAAGGGGGAACGGTACTGAGCGGTGCATACAGCTAAGAGAGTTGCAGGGAGGGAGCTGGTGCAGGAACATAAGCTGGGTCACTAATTATCTTTCTGGCAACAGCTGTGGCCTTCAAGCATTCCTGTGACTAGGAGGGTAGCAAGCAGTCTTACAGAAGCAGATTAAGCAATCTAACATAAACAGCGCTATAGCTTCTCCTTTCAAGGTAAAAGGTTTTCAGTGAGTTTTATTATTTTCCATCTCAATGTGACTTGCCCTAGGCCACACAGCCAGGAAGTGGCAGGGCACAGACCCACACCTGGCCAGGCTCCCTTGGAAGCCTGTCCCCCAAGCAGGCAGCGCCTGGGCCCAGCCCATCTCCTGGGATGGGGCACCCGGCCTCAGGACTCACACCTGCTCCCCGTGTGTGGCCTCCTGCAACTCTGCCAAACTTACTCTGTCCTCTTGGGGAAATCGGGAATCTGATTAAATTCTGGCCTTTCCCAACTTCAAAACTATTGTTTCTATATAATAATAATTTAGAAAAGGAAAGGAAAGGTTTGAGGAACCCATGGGAACAGAATGAAAAAATACAAGAAAATCATAAGGTACAGAAGAAAAACACCTTGCAATATATTGATAAGGCTCTGGATCTTTATTAACTTTTTCATATTGGTAATCTCCTGGTTCTCTCTCTCATTCATGTGTGTGCGAGCACGCTTTCTCACACTCACACACACACAGTGTTGGTTATCCTTACGGCAGACGTCACACAGGACCTCACAGGTAGTGAAGTCCTCACAGGGACGTGGGCACAGGGGAAGGGGTCGAGGACGTGCCCAGCTGAGGCAGCAGCCCCGCACTCTCCATGCAGGGATGCGGCCCAGGCTGCCAGCAGTTCTAATTTGTCAGGGGAGGCAAGAACCCACGTTTTTTACACAGACTTGATTTTTAAATGCTAGTCACTGAGGTTACTACCACACAGGCCCAACAGATCATGCTGTAGGTCACCACTTTGAAGCCTCCTGCCTTAAAGTTTGAGTTTCCAGCACCCATCAGCTTAGAAATGCCAAGATGATTAGCACACATTTGCACAGCCATTTTCCAAAAGCAGCATTCCACCCATGTCAAAGAATATCAGAAGTGTAGATTTAGAAGGGGCCTGAGGTAAGCTCTAATAGAGGCAGAGAATGGACAGTGACTGGACCCCCAGGGTAGCTCCCCCAGGAGCCTCCAAGAGACTAAATCAGGGACAAAAGAAGGTCCAAGCATCCCTGCCCTGCCCCACTCTGAAAGGGCTGGAAGACACAGCACTTAGGAACATGTGAACTTGTTAGAAGTAGTAACTCAGGCTGGGGGCACGGGGTGTCACTTCACTTTTAATTTTATACATTTCCACATGTATGTTCCCATTTCATATCAAGGAGTCAACAAGTAGTCTCTATATTTATTATCTATTTTTTTTAAAAGGCATGAGCACTTTAGCTTTAAAGAAGTATCCACCAGAAGAACTAAAAACAGAAAGTTTTAAAGGTTACTTCAAGCAGTAGAAGAAATTGAACTGAGTGAAAGACTTAACTGACCAGTAAGAAGACAGAGAGGGGTGGTATAGTTGGATTTTTAAAAAGTAATGTATTGAGGTGAAATTCAACAACATTTGAAAGTGAACAGTTCAGTGGCATTTAGCGTATTTCCAATGTTGTACGACCACTACCCCCATCTAGTTCAGAACATTTCCACCACTCCAAAGCAAAACCCCTTATTCATTAAGCAATTCCTTCCCATTTCATCCTCCTCCCTGGCAACTACCAATCTGCATTGTGTCTATAGATTTACCTATTCCAGATACTTCATATAAATGGAATCATATAATACACGGTCTTTTTGTCCAGCTTCTCTGCCTAAGCATAATGTTTCCAAGGTTCATCCATGTTGAAGTATCAGAGCTTCACTCCTTTTCACAGCTGAACGGTGTTCCACTGCATGCACACGCCACATTTTGTCCATCCACTCACCAGCTGATGGACCTTTAGGCTATTTCCCACCGCACCTCACTTACAGAGGAGTTCAGAAATTTGTACGGCAGACATCTATGTCCCCACACCTAAGACAGTCAGTGCTGATTATTTCACCACGATGACTCCAAATACTTTCCAACAATAAGCCATTGCTAATACAGTTGTTACAGAGAGTGGGGCGGGGGGTGGGAAGGAAGACAGCTACTCCCCTATCACAGGGTGGGGTGGGGGCCGACTTCCCAGTTATATACCAAGTTTGCCCCTTCTCATGCATCACTGTGCAGGGAGCTGCTAGTGACATGCACAAGTGTTTTACAAAGAAAGGCCTCAGTGAAAAACACACAGCAGAGACCAGTGAAAGGCCCGGGTTAAGGTGACAAGTGGAGTACAGGTGTTAATTAGATGGTGTCAGATAAATGTGAAGCTATGGAAGGCAGAGCTTTCCTTCCTACCTGCTCTTCATTGCAAAACAGCTAAATCAGGAGGCCCCATAAAGAGATGGCACATTCTACAAAGATATTTACGGGGATTCTTGAATAACAGGCTATCTATCCTATTGCTTTACAGTGGGATTCCACTTAGCACCTGTACCCCACATACAAAACAATCAAGTTAAATAAACCTGGGTGGAAAGGCCTGGGCTGCGCAGCAGTCAGCAAAAACTCATCTGAATTTCTTTGGACAGAGCATGTCTTATCCCGCTGGGTCCCACCACTGCCTGAGGTTTTACGGGCCTGGCTCCTAAAGCCACGTGGATCTATAACCCCTAGGTAGACTGATGAACCCACGTTCTCCCCCTGGTACTTGTGGAGGAGAATCCAATCCCTACAATAGGATGGAATTCCCAACTGAGAGGAAGAAAATGCTGGCAGTAGTATAAGTGGTGAGCTTGCCAAAAGGGAAAAGCAGATGGAGAAAGAAGGGGACAGGCCTCGGCTTCTGGCAGTCCCGATGCACCTGGCCATTTTTCACCCACTGCCAACCTTGAAGGATAGGTCTGGACTTCTCTGTATTAAAGGAATCAATGAGTTGCTCATGTCATGGAACTGGTGGTGTCATCCCCCATTTTATATGTGGAAAAAACAAGAGAAGTTAAGTGACTTTCCTAACAACTGCTAGCAGGGCACATGCCATATGCTGGACACTGGGTGAAACTATATATAAATTTTCTCATTAAACTCTCCAAACCACCCCACAAAGCAAGTGCTAGAATCAAACCCATTTTTTTTTTAAACAACAACCATTTTATTTGCTCACAAGTCTGTGGATTGACAGGGGCTAAGCTGCACCATTCTTCTGTTGATCTGGCCTGCAGTCAGTTGGTGGCTGGAAGTAGAACATTAGAGATGGTTTCCTTCGTATATCTGCTCTCTAGCAGAGACAGCTAGAAGTCTGGGACCTCTTTTTCTCTCCATTTGGCTTTTTCCACATGACTAACTTCGACTTGTTCACATGGTGTCCTGATGCCAAGAGCAAGAATTCAGTTCTGCAGACTTTACAAGAAGCATTGCACCAGCATCTGCTGCTGATGAGGGGTCAGGGAGTTTCCAATCAATGTGGAAGGCAAGCGGGGGAGCAGGGGTGTCACATAGTAGAAGGAGCAAAGTGCTCAAACCCATTTTATAGATAAGGAAACTGAGACACGTGAAGTGATTTGCCCTACGTTACAAAGGAATTACGACACAGAACTGGGATCAGAAGACAGTCCATTTGATACTGAAACCCACAGCCATAACTGCCACGTGATACTTACTGTCCCCCCAACACCCCAGTGGGATCTCAGAAAGAAGAGGCCGGGGCTCCAGATTGGCTCTGTACAAATTAACATTTTCAAGATTGTCACTGAAGCCTCAACAGGTTCAGGGCAGAGCCACCATGAACTCAGCTCATGGACACATGCTTCTCTGCACCACTCTTCAGGTGCAGAGTCCTGAAGAGTCCTGAAGGAAGAGGTCCTTCCTCTTCGGAGGAAGACCTGAAGACCATCCAGCCCTGGGATCCAGTGTGGCCTACATGCAACTGTGCCCCTGGATGCTGGAGTTGGGGGAACAATAACATTCCTTTATTTTACTTAGGCTGGTTTGAGCTGGTTTCTGTCACTTGCAACCAATGAGTCACACCTCATATGCTACAACTCGGAACCATCATTGAGTTGGCACTGGCATCAATGTGGCCAGCAAGGTGGGAGATACGCAGGATGAGAAAAGTGACATTATAAGCAAAGATGTGTGATGTCACAACAGATAACAGACAAGGATTCTGGGCTCAGCTGCTAAATGACAAGGTGCTTGAGGCATTTCACATCCACTTTGGGTCTCATACGTTCAATCTATAGAATGTGGAGGTTATACACGCTGACCTTCTGGAAGCCTTCGAGCTCTGGGACGCTGTGATTCATCAGGAGTAGTAGATGAGCCTTTCCAGTTTCTGGCTCCTGCCAGCTGCCCCTGTCATGTGCTCCTATCCACTGGCTGGACGACCAGCCAAATGCAACCAGCAGAGATATGACCCTGACCTGCCTAAAGCTCTGAGTCTGCTGTGGCCTCCAGGGCTGCGACACCAACATCTGTTGTGATTGGCCTCAAGCACAGCGGAGTGATGGGGTTAACTGATGGCAAGGAAGATTAATTGCATGTGAAATACTCATAAATAATTAGGACATAAAGCAGCACAGCTTCCTCCCACCCTCAGGCTGTGGTATCATATGTATGGGCAATTCTCAAACAGATTCTCACACATCATCTGCAATTAATCAGAAGCACACAACTACTGAGAGGGCACAGGAGATCTCACAGCTGACTGATTCTCACCATCTCTGCACTGTCCCACTGTACACCTCCTGTACGGTACCTTACCTCCTGTGCAGCCATGGTGTGTAGCTTGCCTTCTCCGAATCTATTTCCCCACCTCTGGAAAGGGCATGATGGGCCAGGTGTGGCGACTCACACCTGTAATCCTTGCACTTTAGGAGGCCAAGGTGGGAGGACTGCTTGAGGCCAGGAGTTCAAGACCAGCCTGGGCAACATAGCAAGGTCCCATCTCTACAAAAAATAATTTTAAAAATTAGCCAGGCATAGTGGCGTGTGCCTGTAGTCCCAGCTACTCAGGTGGCTGAGGCAGGAGGACCGCCTGAGCCCAGGAGTTCAAGGCTGCAGTGAGCTATGATGATACTACAGCACTCTAGCCCAGCAACAGAGCAAGAACCTGTCTCAAAAAAAAAAAAAAAATGTGACAAGGGCACGATGGCACCTACTGTCTACCTCCAAAGTTACGGAGGTGATTCAATGGGAAAAAGAGAATGAGGTGCTCTGTGAAATGAACGACGCCATGCCAGCATCTGGCTAAGCAGCGACCACTCAATTCACTTCCTCAGTCATGGAAAGGAGGGCAGGGGAGCAGAAGATGCTCCCTAGTCTTAGAGTCAAGGCAAGCAAGGCCCAGAAAGGTGGGCTGACAAGAGACACCCAGAGCATAACTGGCCAAGAAGCGGTGGGAATGGCTTGGATCTCCCTCCTGACACTCAGAGTCGGCCGTGCTGTCCCTGGGCAGCCTGGTTTCCATCATGGCTGCCGAATGTCACCAAGGCCTCCTTCCAAGTGCCCTGATGAGTCACGTACAGAGGCAATCTCTACCATCACGTGGAATACAGAGGGGGTCCCTTCATCCAGCAAGGAGATGGGGGTTACACGTCCAGCTGCACCCAGCAGGTAACTGAGCTCCTAAGCTAAGAACAGTAAGATATTCAGGACCAGCCATACTGGAGTAAGACTGTAATTGGAAACTACGCAATTAGTGGGTTTTGACATTCATGGATTTAACACCCTTTCACTCCTATTTCACCTTTAAAACTCAGCTCAGACAAGCTCTCCTGCAGGAAGCCTTCCCAGGCCGAATGAGCAAAACACTTGACAGAGTGTGACAGTCTCCCCCACACAGGAGGCCCTCAATATCCACTGATCTCCCTGGGAGGGGGCACGACACAGCCAAAAGGACTCCAGCATTGTGGTCAGAGGGCTTGGGTTTGAAACTCCCAGCTCTGTCAATTATTGGCTGTTGGACCTCAGGCAAATGATTTAACCTCTCTGAACCTGTTTCCTTGTCTATAAAATGGGGACATCAATATTTACTTCCAACAGCTGTGATGAGATTCAATGAGAATGGACAGAAAGCACCAGGCACGCAGGAGGAGGTGGAGGCCAGTCTCCTTCCTCCCTCCTATGGGTGTTCCCCACCCTGGGGCAGAATCACCCACTGTGGAATCCTTCAGAGAAGTACAAGCACACAGCCACCTCCCCTTTGTGCAGCCACATCCCCAGGAGAAAAACGACAGCCCTCCTCTCTCAGAAAGCCTTTCTACTTTGAACCCCAAGCTGCACAGGAGTGCAGGTGAGGAGGGAGAAGCTTCCACGGAAGGGGCAGGTTGAAAACCTCCTCCTGGCAGAAATGGTCAAACCCCAGACTCAGCCTGGGACTCTGCACCTAACATAAAACGCAGCCCAAGAGAATGATTCCTCTTTCACGCTGCATCTCCATTCCCGCAGAGAAAAGTCCCCTGCTTTCAGATGGTGCGGCCCAGCCTGGGACCTTGTGCCCAGTGCACGGAGGGACAGTGAGGAATGGCTGCCTGCATCACCCATTCTCTCCAGCTCCCAGAAAGCCAGCCAGGGCCAGGTAGGTTGGGTTTTGTGTTTAGCATTAAAAATCCTGGCCTGGATTGATTATTCAAAGTGAGACACTGCTGACCAGACCCCAAACCACCAATAAAACCTACAGAAGAGAGATGGAGGCCAACTGAGCACTCAGGCCACCAACCTGAGACCTTGGGGGCCTCCCCAGGTGACAGCACAGAGGAAGGGAGCTGGCATGTGTGCCAACATGCTCACCATCTCCACCTGCACAGTGCCCGCATGGAGGTGGGGCCACCCCCACAGACACAGGCCCAGGGACTCGCCCAAAGTCACACAGCGAGTGGCACATGGGCCATGAAGTGGGGAGAACATTCCAAGGAGAAGGAGGGACTTGACTTAAGTCCTTGAGACAAGAGAGAACTTGGCAAGTGTGAGGAACTGCCCCAAGGCCAATGTGGCTGGAAAGTGACAAGCATGGGAACTGGAAGGAAAGGGCAGGCAGGCGACACATCAGGAGGCTTTCAGTGCAGAACAGCCACAGCAGGGTTCTGGGAGGGAAGTGCGCTGACCCATCGGTGGGAGGAAGGGTGTGGGTTTGGGTGTGCGCATGCAGCTCATCTACCCAGGTAAGCCACCATCTCGCTGGAGGGAACGAGTGTGCAGTGATCTCTTCAGTATCCCTGTCTTTCCAGGAGCCCCTGTGAACGTTCCATTGTATTAAGACCTGGGCTCCCTCAGAAAAACACCATTTTCTATTCATAATGGGGTTTGCTTCCTCAGGCCACCAGGCTGTCTTAAAAGGGCTCAAGTCTGCAGACCCTTCAACAGAAGGTTGGCTGATGCAACCGAGAGTCCAGAGGTTGGTTTTAGACACCAGTGCCTGTGTGATGTGACAATGACTGGCTTGGAGACATGTGTTTTCAAACCTGGGCCTTAATCCTGCCCGGGAGCCCAGCTCCGGCTTCTGGAAACCACAGGGGGTTAAGCAGTCCAACCTTTCACACCTGCTCTCCCCTGTGAAAAGCATTCCTTTCCCGTCACTGAGCTTGGCACCCCAAGAGGTGACACTGTGAGCTTGACTGAGAGCTCACTTCTGTGTGCGTTGCAGTCTACGGTCTGAGTCGTCTGTGCAAAACTCATTCATCAGGACAGAAGATAAAAATCTTTTCCAAGTTCCACCTTCAGAGCTAGAAAATTAGTCCTTAATCAGACTAAGTCACAAGCACCACAGTGAGCAGCAAGAGATGTGAGACGAATGGGGAGCAAGGGATGCCCAACCCTGTGAGGGCAGGGGCTGACCCGGCAGAAGGTAAAGGACGTTTCCACCTCACTCCTGCCTCAGGAACCTCGGGGGAAATGCTCCCAAGCAGCAACACAGGAAGAGAGTCACCCAGAGACATTCTGCAGCTTAAGGCACGCGAGCTGCAGCTCTGAAACACTCCCCACCCAGCTCAGCAGCCGCTGACAAGTCCAGCTTCCCCATGAACGCGCAGCCCCTTCATCTTCTCCAAAGAACTTGCAAACTCAGTGTTGACGTTGCCCTGTGTGGAAGACAGCGCAGTGAGGTCACTCCCATGTTAGAGATGAGGAAACTGGAAGCTAATGAGGTTAACCCTTGAGCCTTCTCACAGGAACCTTCCAGAGTCTGTGGTGCTGGGCTTCTCAACTGCAGCGCTGGACAGCTTCCTACCTGCATGTCCCACGTTGCTCCAGGTAACAGCAGCTCCATGGTGCCCACATGAGGGATCCACACGTAGACAATTAGAACTAGTGCAGTAGTGAGGCTACTAATAGGGGACTGCTATGGTTTAAATATTTGACCCCTCCAAAACTCATGTGGAAATTTAATCCTCAATGTGACAGTATTGAGAGATGGGGCCTTTAAGAGGAGATAGGGTCATGAGGGCTCTGCCCTCATGAATGGATTAATCCATTCATTGGTTAATGGGTTATCACCAGAGTAGGACTAGTGGCTTTATAAGAAGAGAGACCTGAGCTAGCACACTCAGCCGCTTCACCATGTGATGCCCTGCACCACCTCGGGATCTGCAGAGTCCCCACCAGCAAGAAGGCCCTCACCTGATGTGGCCCCTGAACCTCAGACTTCTCAGCCTCCATATCTGTAAGAAATAAATTCCTTTTCTTTATAAATTACCCAGTTTCAGGTATTCTGTTATTAATATAAGCAACAGAAAATGGACTAAGACAGGGACGGAAGCAGCTTGGAGTGAACGGAGCAAAGGCTTCAGGGTTCAGCCTAGATTCAAACCCTTGCTCCAGTAATCACCAGCTGCATAACTCTGAGTGACGAACTGAACCTCCCTGGTCCCCAGCTGTGGCACCTGGGCACAAGGATACAGCCACCTGGCTCACAGGGCTGCCATGGGTACTGAGTGAGCTACAGGCCATGGAAGCTCCCACCAGCCTGGTGCCCAGCAAGCATGGATGCCTCGTACCCCTCTTCTAAAAGAGATAACACGACACTTCCAAGACCCAGGTCTGAGCAAGAACCAGAGTCCAGGTGCCATGACACCTTCTGGTGCACCTGCTGCCTTGGTCTCCCATGGTCAAGTCCAGCCCAGTTGTCTTTTTCTCATGGAAGTCACTAGCCAAATCTCCCCAAGGCCTGGACCAGCAGTTCCCATAAGGAAGGGCATGAGGCCCAGCAGCCCCAAGAGCTGGGTGGCATTGTCCCCACCTCAGTCCTACCCCTTCCTCACTTCCATTAGAGTGTCTCAAAAAGTGCCAGGCAAGGCCAGGGAGAGTCAAATTCTTCTACCCCAAGGATTGTCCAAGAAGAGTATGGGCTTCACGTGCCAGGCCCATCTGCATCTCAGCTGGAGCAGCACAGTTGTACTCTTTGGGGCAGCAAACAGCAAGTGACATGTTAACAGGAAA
The DNA here is from genome assembly GCA_023783475.1 of Daubentonia madagascariensis. Lineage (NCBI taxonomy): Eukaryota > Metazoa > Chordata > Mammalia > Primates > Daubentoniidae > Daubentonia > Daubentonia madagascariensis. Next base: position 7,349,028 of record JAKFHU010002332.1, on the reverse strand, counting down.
TCTCTATGATTCAACACCAACCTTTCCCCCTTTTCCTTTATTTTCCTAGCAATTCCCAATACATCTCCAAGTCTTATTCTAGGACGGTCAATCAATCCTCGGCCTTAAGAAAAAGACGTTCATGGCTGAATTCATTTCATAGCTTCATCAGTACCTAGTACTACCACTTAAGACAAGATGCTTAGTCCCTTCATTCCTAACGATGGATAAAAGAACACCTTCCTGCAAAGTCAGGGGTAGGGGGGTCGAGGACGTGGCACAAAAACGAGGCCTGGCTTAGGGCAGGCATCAATACAGCCACACTGCTCACCACCCACTCATCACCTGAGTCTCCTCTGTTCTCAACCAACAGTTACTAAGCACTCACAGGGCCAGGTGCTGGGCAGGACAGAGAGGGATGGGGGATGAGACACGATCCCTAATCCCTGCCCTCAAAGAGCCGCAGACAGGCAAACGGCAAGCATGGGGTGGCGAGAGGGAGACGTGCAGAGACAGGGATGTCACCAGGAGGCACTGCTGGGAAGGGGCCTTCTGAACTGGGCAGCCACCATTTGGCTACAGCTGACTTCGACCATGCAGAAATACCTGGCAGTCACCAGATATTCTCATTTTTCCACCACAGTCATATGGTTTTCGGTGTTTTTTTTTTTTTTAAACATGAAAATCTCCCAATTGTTAAATGTTGGCAACTAATTTTTCAAAATGTTTTCAATACTTTTCAGCCCAAACCAAATGAAACCAACAGGCATAAACAAATACAAAAAGTCAAGGAATGACATAGTAGATGCAAGAGAACTATGAAGTGTTTGCACTTTGTTTCAACCACAAGGGAAAGGAGAAGATATGGACAGGCTCATGGAATGCCTTGGACTTGACCCCACAAGGGATGGCAATCTCTGAAGGGTTTTTTTAAAAGTGCCACCCATGCTGATGGTTACATGAATCTATATTTGAGGTAAATTTTCTTAGTACTACACACACACATCCCAGTTCATGTAAAAACTGGTGACATCCAAATAAGGTCTGTACCATGACAATTTGCTGGTCCTGACGTGTACTATGGTTCTATAAGATGTCATCACATGGGGAAGCCGGGGAATGGAACACAGAAACTCTCTACACTATTTTTGCAACTTCTCTTGAGGCTTAAATTCTTTCAAAACAAAGGGGTTTTTTAATTAAAAAAAAAAAAAGGACATATATGCAAAAAACAAAAAAAAAGTGCCATGCCCAGATTGGCCAGCGTTGTATCCTACCACAGTAGGTGCCAGTTGTCCCTCACACCCATTTTTTTCTTCTTCTGTAGTAAAAGAAGCTCCTTGGCTAGCCACACGACCTCTTGGAATAAAAACATCTTTCACTTTCTCTTGCAGCTTTGCGGCTACAGCCATATAACTAATCCCAGCCAAGGTGAGGTGAGTAGAAAGTGATGCTGGAAATTGGGGGTACACCCTTAAAAGAAGGGGCCGTGCCACCCCCTGGCAGAAATGTGGATGTGACGGACACATAGACAAGGGTAACATCTGAGAGATGACAGAGAAACCAGACAAAGGGGGGCTGGGCTGGCTCCCAAACTGTTAGATGGGAAGAAATTAAATTCTACCTTGTTTAAACCAGTGTTGCCTGGGGGTCTTTGTTACAGCAGCCAGAGCAAGAGCCTACCTAACGCACCACCAGATGCGGCTGTTGGTAAAGCAACCGACGCATTAGGAAGGCAGCTTTCCAGTCCCTTCCTTCAGCCCAGGGAGGAGCAAATGAAATTTACAGAAGCCGAACTTCTCAGATCCCCAGTGAAAGCGTCTCGTATCATAAGCTGTGACAATCTGGCTTCGCAACCTCTCCTCCTCCCTCTTGTTATTTAGATGGAGACGTTCTCTGTGCCCCTCCAGAGGAGCCAGGGCTGATGCTTACAGAAGATGGACCAGGAGGGACTCTGCCAGGCTGCACTTGCTCTCCACCTCCTCCCACGCCGAGCTCTCTATTAAACATCGCCGGGGTCCCGCGCTCCCCACGGCTCAACTCAGTCACCTGAACTTCACATCGACACAAAGAGAACTTTGCAGAACCCTTCTTTACAGGGTGATCTCTCCACGGCAAGGAATGTGGCTCATCCGTATGACAGGATCACACATATGAGCCTGAGGCTTCTGGGAGTAGAGAGGAGAAGGGCTGGGAGTCCCCGAAACATGGACAGCACTATCTCCATGATCTGAGTCTCCAGTCGCTAACGCATCACCTGAAAAGAGATATCTTCTGCTATAAGTCACGACTGCTACTTAGAAGAGAAAAAAATCTAATTTAGACTAAAGGGTCACACTTCAATAAAGATTTGTGGGTGGATTTTTTTGTGGTCCAAAATGCACTTTTGAAATTGGATTCTTAGTACTGTCTGGCTTCATATTCGGGTTAACTGTGGTCCTCACTGTGAAGAAAGATGCTCAGTGTGTTGTCTCACACTCTGAAGACTGAGGCCGACTTCCCTGAAATTCCAAAGGAAGGCACAGTCTCCTTCCTGTGTGGCTAAGCAGGAACCCAGCAAAAAGAAGCCTTAATAAAATGCAAGTGGATCCGCATTCAGAGCCAACTCACTGGATCATGCAGACATTACTGGCAGACGCCCGGGTGCAGCAAGAGAAGGCAAGTCTTTGGCATTCTTTCTAGTTCATTTTCTTCAGTACAATTTATCTTTTGGATCTATCTCTGGAAGGCAAAGAGTGCTCTGCATACAATACACAGCAATAAAGACCAGGGGCGCCAACTATTTTTGCTAAGCCCCTTATAACACGGGAGACCAACTATTTTTAACAAAGATTTGCATGGAAAAACATAACAACATGTTTCCAGTATTCACAGTGATGGGTGCATCAACTATTTCACGGGCTATAAAGAATGTTCCAACTACAATGCATGATAATGATGGCCCCAACCCAAAGCAAACCCTAGAGCAATCCTGGATAAAGCCACACCTCCAGGCAACTCAGAGGTCAAGGAAAAAGCGGCAAGAAACTTTCAAAAACTTCAGTCTCAGAGGACTGTAGCCAGGGTGATCTCTGTGCCTGATTTTCCCTGAGAAGATTCTCCTGGCAGTTAGGTGCCCACACAAATCAAACTACACCTTAATTTTCAAGCAAAGCACACAACTGACAGATGGCGTGGGACCAAGTGGTAGCCACAGTTTCAAGGAAACGAATTCTGATTTTTTTGCTGCCTCACCTGGAATTAGAACCTTAGATGTGGGCTTCCAATTCCAGGAAACTGAAGTGAGTATAGGTCATTTTTTTAAGTATAGTTCATCTTTTCAGCAGCAAATTCTAGAAAGGTTCCAATTACACACTTAAGGCTCCAGGAATGAATGAATTGGTGATTACAAAAACATCATGGAAAGATGATAAATGGAAACAAGGAAACATTAAGACAACACTTTCCTTTTTCATTATTACCAAGCGACAGCTGTGACTAAAACTAACGCTGCCAACACACATGATGATTAAAAGCAACTAAGGGTCAACCACCCTTCATTAGAAGGAGGAACAGGATGAGAGAGAAGCTGAAGGTTATGCAAGGCAAAAAAAAAAAAAAAAAAGAAAGAGACACAAAGGTACATTAGGACACCTGGGCAAAGAAAAAAATAACACAGAGCCCTGAGAAAAGAGAACTAAATAGGTTGCTTGCTTCAGCCCAGTAGGAAGTTCAAGATGCGGAAGCGTAATCTCTACCCATTCCAGCAGGAAACTAATTGGTAATTTCTAAAATGTGCCAATTTAAGAAGAAGAGTGTTCAGCCTCAGGAGTAATAGCTAAAAGATCGAGAGGTCGCTCTTCATCCTGGGAGGAGCAGGCCTGGCTTGAGAAAAGGCGAGCCAAGGACGTGCACTTTTAACCATGGGCATGTACTGCACTGATCGTTTAAATCTGGGAAAAAACCCACAGGTTATCGTCCTGATCAGAAAGTCCCGGACCCTCCTCCAAGTGGCCAGCATCTGCTGCCTGGATCCCGACAATCGCCTAGCAGCTGCTCTCCCTGCTGTCTCCCTTGCCCCCAGCCCACCCGGGGGCCAGATGACCCATCTAGGACACAGCTCTGATTGCCTTGCTCGTCCTCCTCTGCCCTAAAGCCCCCAGTGGCTTCCCGTCTCACTCTGGGTAAAGGCTGAAGCCACCCCGCCCACCCCACCCCAACCTCTCTGCCTGGTGTCCTACTGCCCCAGCCACTCCCCGCACCCTCCTGGTCCCAGGGCCTTTGCACTGGCTGTTCGCTCAGCTGAGCACACTCTTCCCTCCACATCCCCGTGGATCTCTTCCTCACTTCACTCATGCCCCTACTCAGAGGTCACCCTATCAGACAGGCCTTCACAGACAGCATAGCTAGGACACAGCAGCCCCTGTGGGACACCTCATCCATCCTCTTGTTCTGCTTTACTTTGCCTTAGAGGACAGAGCATCACCTGACATACGTATTTATGCTCCCCCACCGGAATATAAGCCCCACCTTTTCTGCTGTAACCCTAGAGCAGTGACAACTGAAGACAATTCTGCCCACCCCCACCCCTAGACGACACTGGGCAATGTCTAGAGACATTTTTAGTTGTCACAACTGGTGGTGATGCTACTGGCATCTCATGGGTAGAGGCCTAGGATACTGCAAAATCTCCTACAACGCACAAGACAACAAAGGATTATGCAACCCAAACATCAGCCTGCCCTAGAGCCTAGCACAGTGCCTGGCACATAGTGGGCCTGCAGTTAGTATTTGTTGAATGAATGACTGAATTAATAACGACCAGCCAGAAGCAGTCAGGCACAAGGTTAAAGACCTTGGGCTCTGAAGTCCCACGCTCTCCCACCAAGCACTGGCTGTGTGACGCTAGGCAGGTCCCCACATTGCCGAGCCTCGGTTCTCACTCATCGACAAGACAGGGATGATAACAGTAGCTGCCTCGCAGAGTGCGGTGAGGATTAGACACACTCAGGTACTACTTACCAGTCATCCCAGGTTCATCACACCCGGCATCCATCATGGAGAATGCCGCTCCAGAGAACGGACTTGCATTTAGGATCCTCAGATCAAACACCATCTCAGAACCAGGCAGGTACGAGAGTATTACACCACAGAGAGAGACGGGCTAGCACCCCAGAGCCACAGGCACCCCGGGCACTCTGCTCTCTGCCCCAGCCCAAAGGATCAACATTCCCTGAATCAAAAGTGCACAGGTTGGTGCAATTCCTCCCAAATACTGGTGGAAGTCTGAGTACAAAAGGGCCGGGATATAGTCAGAACTAGGCTTCTTTCTCAAGGGTGGCAGGACTCCACCTGCACTGGGGGCTGAGGGGAGCAGAACACAGTGAGAGCCGGGGGAGAGCTGCCCTAAGACAGGCTCTGTCCTTTTAGAAACGAGGAAACAGGGTACAGGGAGTGGAATTAGGAGCAATGTTGAGGGCAAGGCCTGGACGTGAGCCCTCCTGTCAGGCTGCAGGAACCTGGGCCTCCTCCTCCGAGCCTTGATGCTCCCTCCCCATGAATAAAACAGCACAGGTGACCTGCCCATCCGTGGCACATCCAGCGCAGCCAGGCTACCCCCACCACCGAGTTCAAACTAAGTAATTCCCCACCCCATGCAACTTTACAAACGAGCTGCCCCAGCTCTGCTGGTGGCACATTTCAAACACAGCTGACATTTCAAACAAGTCTGACTCTGCCTCATCCCCTGAGCAAGAAGCCCATTTTGGATCAGCTCTGAATTGCATCAGTTACATAAGCTGCTGCCTGGCCCAGCCGAGAGCCAGCTGACGAGAAACCTCAAGACCAAAAGTTGACCCTGGCTTAGAGTTCAGTGAGAGCCCTTTCCTGAAAGTCTGTAAACAAATTAAGAGTCCGAGCTGTTAATGAGGTCAGCAGGAATGCAAGAGACCTCAAGAAAAATGATGGAATTCCAAAAAGGGGGAAAAAAAAATTCATGTTTGGCTCAAAAAAGAACCAAGAGCACAGAAATGATAGTGAGACCTCTGGAGGCCACTGCAGCCCAGATTGTCAACCACAGTCGAGGGAAAGCGTACAAGGGCAGGGACGACCAGCCAAGAGCAGAAAGTCACCCTGAAATACAGACGCCGCGAAATGCCCTTCGGCACAGGCTTGGGGCAGGGGCTCCAGGCTAAAATGCATTCTTCCTGGGCTAAGTGCCTGGCTGTGGATCCCAGCTCCACCAGCCACCAGCTGTGTGATGCGGGGCAAGTTTTGTCACCTCTAGACACCCCCTGTTTCCTCTGTAAGAGGGGGATAATAGTGAGCTCTCACAGGGCCACAGTGACAAGCGAGTTAGCGTGTGCGGGGGGACGGACTGAGCACTTAGCAGCACCACCACTACCGCTTCCTCAAGGGCCTCATCATGGTGACAAGAGCCCCTCAAAACCTGGATGTCCTGCTGGCTTAATGGCAGAACAGAGGTGCAGCTCAGGAAACTACTCCGTTGTGCTGCTTCTGCACACTGCAAGCCCCACGTCCCCGCGCCCCCGCCTCTGCGAAGGCTCCCTCCCCACCACCCTACCCCTTGCTGCCCTTGGCCCTCCGCCTGTCCTGACTGCATTCATCCCCTTGACTCTCGTCAGCTCTGCCCCCTCCTGGCAGCGAGGAAGCAAAAGAAGCAAAGGTCTATATTGTGACCGGCACCCAGCACTGGCTAGACGACCTTGTAGTTCCAGGCAAGGAGGTGACAGCTGTACTGTGTGACCTGAAACTCCCACTAGGACTTCCCACTTCAGGGGGGGCTCACTCCCCTGAGTGGATTGAGTGGGGACAATCGCTGCGGCGGGTGTTCAGTGCCCACGGCTGACGAGGAATACATCACTCCCACGTGACTTAATCACCTTCCCTTTTCCCCACCCAATTGTTCTTCATCTCTTTCTTTATTTTCTCACCATCACTATTTCCAGGAAGTTCTGAACTCTGTGTGGGCAAGGCCCATGTAATAAGAGCAAACATCTACTGAGTACTGAGTGCACTGTCATGTGCACTTTCTATGTATGAACTCACTTAGTCCTCACAACAGCCTAGGGTGCTGGTTCTCTTATCATCTGCATTTTAATGATGAGGAAACTGAGGCACGGAGCTTGTGAGTGGAGGGCTAGGTCTCCACCTTTCGCTCCCCAGCACCTAGAGCACTGCCCAGCACATTAGATATACTTAGTAAATGTTTGGGGAATGAATAAACAAATTATAAAGAAGTGAGGCATGTGTAAATTCCATCTGGAACCTTCCAGTCACTTGGACAGTGACTGAAGGTCTGGTAGACAAAATTCAGTGGGAAGTTTCCCCGTTCAAGAAACTTCCCAGCACGAGGGATCTGTGTTGGCCACGTCAACCAGACTCGCTCCTGCGGTTAGCGGGAGAGGGCTCAGAGTACAGCCAATTTAACGGCCGCTGCCCACCACCTCACCCTGACACCTCATCAGCAGACCCTCAGCCGAACAGCGGGCAGCCGGCCTTGCCCCTCCTTCCATCGTTACCGCAGCTCTCCTCGGCTGTTTCTCAGCTGCCGAATGTTTGGAACTGCGTTGCCAGGCGACGAGCCACAACGCCTCACTAGTATTGACAATCTCTTCCAATAATAGCTGGGAGAGAAAAAGGACCCACTCAACAAGGCCTATTGATAACTCAGGATGTTTTTCTTGCCCTCTCTGCCTTGGCTCACGATCGAAAGCGAAGGCAAATCAAAAGGAAACAATCAGGCTGATTATCTGGGCTCTCCTCTCTCTACCACCTATGACTCCCCACCCCTCAAGAACGGGGAAAGAAAGCAATGATTAGGATTCAAAGGCTGAATAAATACCCATGGCTAATCAATTATATCTCATGAAAAGCAATGACATAGGAGAAATGTTTTCTAATTAGCTGCATATTCCCTTTCAAAACAGGACCAGACACCTACACCTGTCCTTCAGAAAGTGAACGGCAATGCACAACTATAGGTATGCTCACGGCGAATAGAAAGCTGCGTGCATGCGTGCTGTTTTTTAACTAGAAAAGACCATCGCTCCCACCACACCCACCCCCACCTCACCACTGAAATAGGGCACCAGCGCTGGACATCAAAAATTCAGACAACCACAGCCGCAAAGAGGCCGGCAGAGAAAAGGCCAGAGCGCCCCCTGGTGGCTCCAGTGCTGCTCTTCCTGCAATCGGCAGGAATAAAGGCAACTTCCAGCTGCCAAATAACCATATATTCAAACAAAGAAATTAACTCAAGAATGGAAACTCAGATGTTAAAAAGTAAGTGAAGGAAGATAAGGCTGATACAAATACCAGTAAATATCAACTGAATGAATTTTCGGTAAGTTCAAGTTAAGGTAGCACCAACAAGCTGCACGTGCTGAATGTGAGTATTTCTGCAGCTACCAAGCCAGGATTATTTACTCTGCCATAGTCTACAGGTGTTTATCCTTATGCACCTGGAGCTCCCTAAATCATCATCATTGCAGGGGTGAGGAGACCGAACAGCTCCCAAACACACATACACAAGAACAAATGCTCTCTGAGATCCATCATTTCCTATAGATTCGTTTTTTTGTAAGTTTTATTCCCTGACCCATGCAGGAGGCAAGTGGTCCCAAAAAAAAAAAAGTTTAAAACAAAATATGGTTCCTGGAAAAGAGCCCCACTGCCTCCTTCTCCTATCTTAGGGTTTCTCAACCTCAGCACTGTTGCCATTTTGGACCAGATAATTCTCTGTTGTGGGGGGTCTGTTCTTGTGCAGTATAGGATGTTTAATAGCATCCTTGGCCTCTACTCACTATTTGCCAGTAGCACCCTCATCCCAGCTATGACAACCAAAAATGTCCCCAGACATTACCAAATGTCCCCTAGGGGTTGAAATTACTCCCAGTTGAGAACCACTGTCCTATCTGATCATTACTTCCAAACTTGAGGCTACCAGCCTCACTGAAAGAATAGATTGATTTATTTCCTCTTAACTACAGGGAAGATTAGTGTGTAGACACCAGGTAAAAGGAACTTCAGAGGCCTCTGCAGTACAAATGTTTTCAGTAAAACAGGAATATCACCAGTTCAACAATAAGGCCCAGATGTTTTCAGGAAGACAGTCAACAGTGTACCCTTTGAGGGTGTTAATAATAATCACGCTTACCAGTTATTGAGCATTTAATGTGCCAGGATATTTTTTTCTAATATTCCTTATCAAGGTATAATTTACACAGAGTATCTTCTGAGTATTTTCCATATATCAATTCATTTAATCTTCACAACCCTATCAGATGGGTACTATTATTAGCCCTATCTTACAGACAAGAACACTGAGGCACAACAGGTTAAATAACTTGCCCGAGTTCCCACTGCTAATACAGGTAGGAAGGTGGGTAAGAACACAACCAGTCTAGCTGGTTTCAACATCGGTGAGCAGAACAGCCACAACAATAATGATACCACTGTTAGTGTGGCCCCAGACACTGTGTGCAATTACCACATACTGAGCACCTAAAGGGTTTTACTTTTTTCTAAGGTCTAGAACCCTTTTTAGGAGAGTGATAAAAGCAAAGGAACTTCTCCCCAGAAAAATCTACATATGTGCACAAATACACAAACATGGTTTTTAAAATTTTTTTCCATCTATTTTTTATATGTATTCAATCATGGGGTACAAGTGCAATTTTGCTACACTGATATATTGCAGTGTGATGAAGTCAGGGCCTTCCGTGCAGACATCACTGAAGGAATGCACATTGGACAAGTAGTTTTGCACACTTTGCAAAAGGCTTCTGAAGTCTATGAAACTATCTAAGAGCCTCCAATAAAGCTCCCGGATACAATATATCCTAGGCCCCATGCCAGACACTTCATACACCCCCTAGAATCCTACCGATAATATTACTTCTATTTCATAGATTAGGAAACTGAGTTCAGATAAGTTAAAGCATTTGCCCAAGGTCACACAGCTCTTGAACAGCAGCACTGTGGTCTGCCTGACCTCAGGTTCTTTCCACCCCAACAGGCTGCCTCTCGACTCAATTCACCCATGACTGACATCAGGGCACTGCAAAAATAAAGGATGTATAAAGTACAGAAAGGATTTACACATCTAATCTAGCAGCTCTGACAATATAAGCTTGGCAGTGACAAGGTAAGGGCTGGTGGCCACTCAGAATTAAAACCTGAAGGTGACATTTGCCTTTCACAAAGAAGGCTGTTGATTCACCTGAACCAACTCTGTAAGACAGTGTCTTTTCCAACCAGCCCACAGGAGCCTGGGCACTCACACAAATGCCATTCTGCCTCTTTCCAACCCAGTCAAGCTTCCTACATCAGCCAACACGTGGCCTAGGGCATAAAAAGCTATGGGACAAATGTCAAAGTGTTTACTGATACTACTTAACCTAGCCAAAGGTCATTCAAAGTCAACTGAATGGTCACCACATTTGCAAGGGAGACAGTAAGCAAGAAGAAAATGAAGACATCTATCTCTGACATCAAAGCAACTAACAAGGTCAGGCAAGTCATTAGAAACATCCAGACTTTAACCACTTGGCTCTTTAATCACTGCAAATAAGAATTTAAGTATCATGACTCCTTTCTCAGAACAGATGGTTAGAACCACAAGGAACCCTTAGCACAGCCTCCCCCATGTCCCAGTTTGGGGAACTGAGGTGCAGAGAGGTCAAGGGACCCACTACTATCAGAGCCAGGGTCAAAACCAAGTTTTCCCATCCTGAAAACTTGAAAGAAAACAGCACATAATGCATCTTTAAAGATATACTATGCTCCTCCCACTACAACCAGATGCCTCTCTCCCCGACACGATGGGAAACTCACTCGCTTGAGCAACTCATATTAAGAGGAGCCCAGAGCTGGAGATACAATGGGGACTGAAACAGACACGGGCCTGCCCTCGAGGAACTCGGTCTCAATTCATTCCCACAGCACGCTTTTTAATTTCCCATGCTTGTTAAAACTCAAATAAGCATTAGTTCCTTCCTTCCTTAAATGTTTCTTGAACAACATGACATGCCAGGCAGAATTTGGGGCACCGGGGACACAGCAATGAACATGCAGGCAAAGCGCCTGTCCTCGAGGAGCCTGCATTCCAGTGTGGGACACAGAAAATCACCAGGAAAGGACTGTCGGGTCACAAGAGGTTCTGAAGCCTAGAGTCAGCAGCTGGGAAAAGCACCAAGTGGGGCAATCTGACAAGGGTGAGAGAGGCGGGCCCTTTTAGCAGGGTAGTCAGGGGAAGAAAACCTCATGGAGGAGCACCCCAGCCCACTGGGGCTGCTGTAACAGGACACCCTATGCCAGGTGGCTTATAAACAAGAGATTTATTTCTCACAGTTCTGGAAGGTGGAAGTCCAGGATCAAGGCACCGGTAGATTCAGCGTCTGGTGAGGGCCTTATTCTTGGTTCATGGACGGCACCTTCTCGCTCTGTCCTCACATGGCAGAAAGGGCCAACAAGCTCTCTGGGGTCCCTTTCATAAGGGTACTGATCCCATTCATGAGGGCTCCATCCTCACAACCTAACCACCTCCCAAAGGCCCCGCCTCCCAATACCATCACACTGGGGTTAAAATTTCAACATATAAATGTTAGAGGGACACAAACATTCGGTCTACAGCAAGAAGGAACATTCTAAGAGACCTGGATGCTTTCCAGAAGGGGGGCATTCCATAAGCCTGTGGGTCCCCAGGAAGAGGGAGGTGGGAGGGGGATGTGAATCCGGGCTCCACCACGTACTAGCAGTACGACCTTCCACAGAGCCACTCTGAGCCTCAGTTACTTCAACTATAAAACAACACCAACACTCCTATTGAATGGGCTAAAAAACTGATCCCCAAAGAGGGTCTTCAGATGTGACTTCAGAAAGAACTGGCCTCCCTGGAGTGACGCCACGACTTGACACTTCAACACTGTGTGGGATGACACTGGGCATGAGCACCGATTCCCTTCCTGAGCAAGGGCCTGACTCTGAGGAACTAGGAGCAACAACACCCACCACCTGTGGAAGCTTCTAGGTATTTGACAGAGCTCCAATCCCAAATGATGCCCGGTTCAACGCTCAAGTTCAGTGCTCTCGTGTGTTAGTGCATTTAATCCTCAGAACAGCCCTGAGAAGCCAGTGTAACTGTCCTCCTTTTACAAACGAGGAAGTGGGGCCCAGAGAGTCTAAGAAAAAAAGAAAGAGAGAGAAACCTAGCTAGCAAATCCTGCAGCCAGGACGCTGAGCCCAGGCTCCAGACCACCCCCTGGGGATGCTCTCTCCTGTGGCTCTTAGCACATTTCTGAATCACGGGTGTCAGGGCACTGTACTTAGGGCACTGCCTGGGGACTGGCAGCAGCTTGAGAGTGTGAGGACGTCCAAGCCAACTCAGGACTCCCTCCCCATGAGGCACAGGGAGGCCTTGGAGAACCACCTGTGCAAGGGAGGGTTGCAGGGACAGAACAAGGAAAACTGAAGGAACACACGTGGTTTTGAGTCACAGAAAGGCCTCAGAGCCTGCTCTTTGCCGGGGGAAGTGAGAAAATCCCACTGCCCCCACTTCAAGCCCTCCACTGGCCTCCCTCTGTGCGTGGGCAAAGCTGAACTGACGGCCCTCTCCGGCATCCTCCCACCCACTGTCCCCTCTCACCTCTGCCCTGCACACTGCCACCGTTACCATCCATCACCAAAATGGGCCACGTCCCCTCTTCCACAAGCCTCTGCTCCACTGTCACCTGGGGGAGCCCTTTCCTGATAACCCATCTTAAAACAGGCCCTATGCTTTGCTTTTCTAGCACTTGCTGCGATTTGCAAGGCGAGTCCACGTGTCTGCTAACTTCGCTGCTGTTTGTCTTCCCCGTGGGTCTGGCAGTTTCTGACGGCAGGACTTCAGCTCCTTGCTCGCCGATGTGGAAGCCAAGATTAGCTCAGTGTCTACCACACTGTAAGCACTGGGCATAAATGGTATTTGCATGGAAGAAAGGATCTAGTGAAATAGTGAAAGAAAGAAAGAACAGAAGAAAACAGAACAAAAAGAAAGAAAATGCTCTTTCTTTTTCTTCGTCAAGAAAAACAATCCCCAGAAAACTCTAAATGCCGTTCCTCTGCCGCTTTCACACTGCATGACCCCAGAAAATGTCCCTAAGCTCTCTGAGCCAAGCCTTCCCATATAAATGAGGTTGGGAGGGGTGAAGGCTAAAATCCTTTCTAAGTCTCAGAACAAGTGGGAACAGCGTCATGACTGTCAAATAGCACAAGTCAGCAACCATGTCCTCAAAGCACCCTGTGGGGCTCAGAGAGGATGCTTGGCAACTTGGCACCTCCCTCTGGCAGCATGTGAACACCTACCCAACACCGCCCCTGCTCTGACCCCACAAAGCCGGTCTGCTGCAGCCTTCTGCAGGCACTCTGTCAGCTGACAAGATGTGTTCTTGCCTCTTCCTATCTCTCTTTAGCTTTCTGGCTGGCCTGAACAGTGACACTGTGAGGCCTGCTGTAGAGCCCAAGCCGATGCCCTGCAGCCTAGGACACCCACGTCAGAACCTGTTTGGATGGCACCTGCCCTTCCCAGTCACGCAGCCTAGAGAGACAAGCAAAGTCAGAGCAAGACAAGGCAATGCTCAGAGCTCCAAAGGGACCATGTCCCCCTGTGGCACTAGAACCAGACATTAGAACCCAGCTGTCCAACAGCTCTTCCTCCAAAAGCACACTTCCAAGGCAGGCAAACCTACCAGCAGTGCTCAGGTTGCCAAGTTAGCCTATAAAAGGCAAAAAACTGCTGGTTCCCAACCACATCAACCAGGAAGAAGAGGGAAAGAGTATAGAGTTGCATTTTCAAGCCACAGGCCCAGAAGTATTGCTGTGTGACTTTGAGCACTGTATTTAGCCTCTGCCTCAGTGATTTTCCCATCTGTACAATGGACCGGTGATGCCTGCACCTGGTGGGTTGGTGTAAAGCCAGGGCTCACTTCACAGAAGCATCTAGCACAATGCCTGCTGTCTCACCAGCTAATGAGTACGAACCATTATCATAATTATTACTTACCACTGAGAACCCCTCTTACACCATCCCCATGAACCACATTTGTCTATTAGTCTCAAGTATTAGTTACCCTGCTTTTTAGTAAAGCCTACTGATCGCAGAGTTAAAGTACTCCCAGCCAAAAGCAGAGACATTTGCTCCTCCAAAAAAGATGCAACTGCTCTGGGTCTGTGTCAGCCTTCATCACAGTGGTTCGAAATGCTGCTCCCCCAACTCCCCTTTGCACCCTCTTGGACCCCCAGATTGGGACCCATGGTACAATTAATTCCAAAATTTTGTTGAAACATTGTTTCCACAAGTTAAGTTTAAAAAAAAAAACAAAACACCAATAGTTAAATGAAACTGGAAAATAGAAAATGAAATTTTGTTTGTTATAAAATTTGACATCTGCAGAAAGTTAGCTTAAATGGCAAATGATGGTGAGGTGAACAGCTATTCTGTGCCAATTCCAAGATGGTCTGAGGACCACTAGGTATTTTTTAAAGGCATTAAAGGTTAACAACATGGATTTCTTATCATGTTTAATCTCACTTCAAAAATACATGACTTTATTTTGCTTCAATACCAGCATATTAGGCAAATTACTTTTCTGTTTACCCACTAAAATTAAGGTCATATTTTGTTCCCATAAGAGAGACAAAGATTTTTGAGATAGAAAAGCAGAAAAAGGAAAGGGGAGTTTAAAGAATTTGAATATTAACCACCATTTATTATTTTATGTAGATATAAAAATGATAACCTAACTAAGGTAAATTCCTTAAGCCATTTATAATGGAAACCAAGAGTTGCAAATACGTGTTCTGAGGGAGAAAAAGGAGGTGACAGGGAAGAGGAAATGAATGGGCCCGTTCCTGGACCACCCACCAGGGGGCAGCACTAAGCCAGGACAGCTTGGTTGCTGCCTGGAGCACCTGTGGGGTTGGCGGCAGGGAGTGAACGGGGAGGCGGGGAGGCAGCAATTGGCAAAGAGTGATCGGTATGGATGACAGCCAGTCATTCCAGTTTTCATTGCCCTCATAATCCTCAGAGCAAAAAGTATTCCGGAAAATAATTGAACAAGGTTGGTATGCTCACCCTGAAAACCTAGTGTCCTCACTCAGGAGTTCCTCACTTTCTTAAAAATAATAAGTCTAAGGTTCTCAGACCTCTATGCGCACACATTGTTAGTCCACTGCTGCTTGGCTTGGCTGGGTGACAGGGGAACATGTCTCCTTAGGTAATTCAGAATTATTGACAGTGTAGGCTTTGGAGTCAGAAAACATGGGTCCATCACCAGATTTGCCACTTACTATACCTAGGAGCTATGCCTGGCACATAGTAGGTGCTCAATAAGTGTTCATTGAATAATTACTAGCTGTGGGGCCTTGGGCCAGTTACTTAACCTCACCAAACCTCAGTTTTCTTACACAAAAAGAGAGAATAATATTACCTACACCTCAGAAGGTTGCTGAGGGATTCCAGTGAGAAAATATAAATTAAAATGCTTACATGGCACATAGTAAGCTCTGCCAAAATATATTATTACTTTTAGTATTTTATATTTTATATGATGCTTTTGTCAAAAGTGGAGTAATATATAAACACATTTGATTAAAGATGGGTAGGGGAGAACATGGGGTCTCCAAAAATAAATTAAATACCACTTTCTTCAGACCTGCTGTTTCTAAACAAACCAATCACATTCCAGAAGTGTTGTCTGAGGGTTTGTCAGGAGCTGGCGGTAAGAGCTGACAGAGGAAGAGGCAGAAAAGGAAAGCCACCAGCCACAGCAGCAGCGCCAGCCAAGGGAAGTGAGCCTACAGGAGGCAGGGGACGCTCAGCTGCCCCAGGGAGTTCTGATGAACAGATGGGGATGTAGGGTAGAAAAGACTGTTTCAGCCAGTTCTGGTGACCAATAAAATGAAAAGGCAGAAAAAGAAAGTCCCGGTGACATCCCTGTGAAGAAATGAGGCCTCAGCCCCCTATTCAACCTGCTCCGGAAGCTGCACAGCACCACTAGCAGCACAGAGCAGCTGTGTTGAGTCCCATCCCCCCAATCCTAATCTCGTTTTCCTTTCCAAACCAGGCAGAACACCTGATGGGAGGACAAGAGGCCCCAAAACTAAAGGGTATAAACAAACAACTCACTTGGGAAATACGAATGTTAAACAAAAGCACGAAGGGGCTGCTACTAAAGACCAAGCACAGCCACCCACCGCAAAGGACCATTGTCCAAGTACTTAAAGCAGCAAAAATATATTAATAGGTTAGCAACTAATGGTGGTGAAGTGTGAAGAAACCGACAGCTCTCACACTACTTGGAACACAAAATGCTATCATAACAAGCCCATTTATAAAGACAGGCATAAACTTTGGCCCACTCATCCCACAACCAGCAACTTATCCCAAAGGAACACTTCAGCAGAACGAAGGAATACTGGCTGATATTCTTAGAGTGCGCTTACTACTAACCCAGCACTTTACAGGTAGTACTTTTCATTTTTTTCCTTACAATGAATGAAGAAACTTGCTTTAAAAAATTTAGAAGAAAAAAAACAAAGCAAAACCTGGCTGGTAATCCCAAAAAATAATCTAGTAAATTGTAATAAATCAAATGATGGAATATTATGCAGCAATACAACAGCATAACCAGGGAAAGGAAGAAGAAAAGGATGACTAGGATATGTTAAAAAGCACAATACAAAATAAGCACATTCACAATAACTGGCATCTACTGACTCTTAATTCTGATCCAAATACTTTTCTAAACACATCACAGTTAATCTTCACAATAACCACATGTGATGGGTATTGAACCCATCTTTATGTTCTAAGGACACAGGCACTGAGAGGTTTAGTTGGAACTTGAACCCAGGCAGTCGAGCTTCAGCATGTGTCCCCCCGGCTCTGATGGCATATTGCCTCCCTACAGTAACAGGCATAGCTGCAATTCCAGCCATGTATAACTCTGTGTGCCCAAAAACGAGAACTGTAAACCTACCTGCATAAATGCAAAGTATCTCTGAGGCAGAATTAAAGGTGTTTTGGTTTGCTCCAAACTGTCTTCACTGCTTTGCTACATAATTAACTTTTTCATAATAGACTTTTGTGTTCCTCAAGTACCAAAGGGCCTTGGAGAAAGAGAAAGCAATAATGTGGGTCTTACCACACCATCTTCTCTTGGGTAGTAAATAACGACAAGAATATACCTGCAAAACGCCTCAGAACAAAACACTCTTTGCAATTTCAGAGACACCCAAGAGGGGAAGATTGCTTGGCAGAGGACTCGTCAATTATCCTCAAGCACCGAGGATTAAATAACCCAGCTCTAGCTCGATTACAGTACAGAGGCAGCCACCTGCACCGATTATTAAATGAAGCCAGGGAAGCCACTTGGCGGGATGCAAGGGAAGCATTTGCTGCTCCGGGGAGCACAGAGTTGATGAGATCCTTCACCGGGCTCCTCTGGGGTTTGCAAGAGTTGAGCAGCTGCGCTGCAATAGAATCTTAGGTGCATCACATGCTGGGATTGGTTTCTTAATCTGAACTGGGATTGCTCTTGCAACACCCACTCCTGGGACAGACACCCCACGTTATAGACTGAATTGCATCCCCCACCAAACTCATATGTTGAAACCCTAACCGCCAATGTGAGTATATTTGGATACAGGGCCTGTAAGGAGGTCACTGAGGTTAAGTAAGGTCATAAGGGTGGGGCCCTGACCCCAAAGGACTGGTATCCTTGTAAGAAGACAAAGAGGGACACCGGGATGCGCGTGCACAGAGGAAAGGCCATGAAGGGATACAGAGAGAAGGCAGCTGTCTGCAAGCCCAGGAGAGAGGCCTCAGCAGAAACCAACCTTGCCAGCACCTTGATCTTGGCATTTCGGCCTCTAGAACTGTGAGAAATAAATTTTTGTTGTTGAAGCCACCCAGTCTGTGGCCCTCTATTATGGCAATCCAAACAGACTAATGACACACCCTGGACACCTGAACAGATGTGCTTTTCTTATTTCTCTCACAGATAACATAAGAGCTGGGGGTGGACGGGGGCATGCAAGTCAAAACCATCCTCCACTCAAAATTTCTAAGAATCTGTTCGGGAACACACATAGGGTGGACAACAGTGCTGTCCCCTGATGACTGCCTAAATGTACAGCCACTGCAGAAAACAGAAGCCCACCCAGCCAGCCGCCCACACACAATCATTACTGACCACAGACCACTTACTACCAAGTATCAAGCAAGGTTCAAATGTGGACATACTGACATTTTTCTTCAGACATTCTAGTTGTAAATTCTGGATATCTCCCTAACTTACCAAAGATACCAAATAATAAAATGGTTTAGTTTCTAGAAAACTGTATGAGTAAAAACAAAAACAATCTAAATCCCTGCCATCAACATATCCTGAGCATGTTCAAGGGAATGTTGTTAGCGAAAATGCACGAGCAGGGCAAGTAACCTCCTCAAAGACGGCAAATGGCTGAGGGAGACCCAGAGACCATGATCTATGTGGACCCATAGAGCCCCTGACAAAGCAAACCATGTTTACCTGACATGCTGGGACCTCACTCCAGGGAGCAGAAACTCCTGAAAAGCAGAATGTTAGCTACCTGCTATGGTGCACAGGTGCCTGCAGCCCTACATAAGGTGCCTGCAAAGCCTGGCACTCACGTCCATGATCCAGGAGCCACTGTCCTTTTAAAAAAAAAAAAATGTTCATATGGTAAAAGAACAGTGTCCTGTAGAGTAGCTATGCCTCAAAGCCAGAGTAAAGTCTACTCCATCTACAAGAAGGCACCACCTACACAGAGATAGAATCGTAGATGCTAGAAAGACAGGGCATTACATAACAGCAAGTCATAGAAGGTGGTTTTTTTTTTTTTACTTCTCCAGTCCTTTTCATGACACTGAGTTTAGCACCAGGCTGTCCTCAACGCCTTTCTAATGGTTATTCCCTGACCGGTCTCTTCATTTTTTTTTTTTTTTTTGGCATATGAAAATTTGTTACTACTGTGTTTTTACTACCAAAATTTATGGTCTTGGTCTCTCCTTCTTTTCTTTGTATAGGGCCAAAAAAAGAGACACTGGCTACTTTGACACCTGAAAGACGACTCCAGGAATGTCACCAACAGCATGACCTTTGCAATCAAATCCAGCAGCCAGAATTTAATCATTTTCCTCAATAAAGTCCAAGCTACCATCATTGGGTTCAAAGGCTGTGATTTTCTTGCCATTCTTGATCAGCTGGACCCTAACACATTTCCTGATGGCTGTATAGCTTCAGCTCCTACTTTTTCTAGCACAATCCCCTTTGCATGAGAAGCACTTCCAAAAGGGTTGGCCTTCAGGCTGTGCCCAAATGAGTTTTCTCGTACTGTTTATCATGCCCCTTCCAGTCCCGGCAGTGGTTACAGAGCTTCCTGGCAGTACGAAGACCGAGACACTTGCCCATCCTGGCGGGGCCATGGGCCTGGGCCAAAAAGAGAAGCAGCAGCCCCGTCTCCAACAACGGGAGTGGGTCTCAGTCAGGAGCTGGGACAGGCAGCAACAGCCAGGTAGACTTATTGACAGTTTCCTTTCACTGCCTTTATTTCACAGTTACCCGACATTTAAATCAACTAATGGTGGCTCTCCATTTACAGCAACGAGATAAAGTTTCCTTTTTAAATAAAGGCATTCAAGTTTTTTTAAGTGTATCATTAAAAATAAAACAAACTACAGGGTAAATAAGTGACTGAAATTTGAAAAACAGCAACCCTAAGTATTCACCCACTCCGAGTATCCCACGGACTGGGTGACCTATTAATATCTGCTCAGCTGAGTTCAAGGCTGAGAAGTGTCACAAAAACCACACATGTCCATCACACAAAGTGTGACTGCTCATTCCCACACACCGACCTCAGTGTCTGCTCACTTCCTATCTTACCCCTGAATCAGAGAGTGCTGGCTGCCTCCCAAATGCCATTCTTCCTTCCTTAGCAATGAAAACTCTAATCTTTTTTTTCAATTAGGTACGCTGTCCCCTTCACAGCCAGGACAGGCCATGGGATAAATGTTGGCCAAAGACATATGAGGCGATACTGTGAGCACCTTCTAGTGAGGGTCCTTATAGCCGGGGCTTTACCTTTCTTGTACCATAGGCCCATTCTGCAGTCTGAGAAAGCCCATGGCTCCTTTTCAGCAAAATATTTTAAAACACATAAAACACACAAGATCACAAAGGAAACCAATTATATTGAAATAGAATGATCATAGCTGAATGAAATACTAAATTTCAGCCAGAGGTTAGTGAAAAACAAATTTTTTGCTATCCAAGTTTAGGCCCCTGAGTCCTATACTGGGAAATGGAGAAAGTGTCCCCTTTGTCCCTCTTCTCATTCCTGCTACCTGGGATGAGAACCAAATGGCTGGAGCTAAAATGTCTATTTTGGTCTATGAAGCAAAAAAAGAGCCCTGGTCTCGTATGACCATGGAACCAAATACACACATCAGCCTGCCTACCTCTGTAAAGAGAGATGAATGTCTATCTCATTAAACCATAGTTGGCTTATTTTTTTTTGTATAAAGCCATTCAAACCTACTCTTAATTGCTACATCTCTAATACTTTTTCTGGGTAGTAAAGTTGGAAACAGTTAAAACCTGATCATTAGCAATGTTTAATCACCTTGGAGAGAGACACTCTTCCTTACCTACAAAAATGATCCCTCCACAGTTATAAAGGAAACTCAGACAGAACAGCTTCTCTGTAGCTGACTGCCTTACAGGAGGATAACCCCAAAACCTTGAGCTACAGAAGTCTACGTCACTGCTGCTCCACCCCTGAAGCGTATCCATTAGAGCATGCACATGCCTAAGGACCACAC
The DNA here is from genome assembly GCA_023783475.1 of Daubentonia madagascariensis. Taxonomy (NCBI): domain Eukaryota; kingdom Metazoa; phylum Chordata; class Mammalia; order Primates; family Daubentoniidae; genus Daubentonia; species Daubentonia madagascariensis. The sequence continues at coordinate 7,328,162 of JAKFHU010002332.1, read as the reverse complement.
ATAACCACAGTTCGAGAAGCGTACAACCACACACCACACCTTCAAGTCCACAACCAGGTATGTATACACCTCACTTTACCCCATAGCCACACAGAAGCAAGCACAAAGGCACTGCATGATGTACAGGCCCAGAAGTCACCCCAGAGCTGGCAGAGGTGATTCAGAAAGTACTTACTAATTGTCATTGACTCTGGCACCGAGGCAGAAGGTAACAGGCTGCTCAGGGGACTTCCCTGGCCGGGAGAACTTGCTTCCACACTAGGAAAAAGCAGGCAGAAGGAAGTTACACTTGACCACTGAAAATGCACAACCTCACTGTTTTAAAAACTAGCAGGTGGTAAGTTTATTTGGGCATATCTACTAGAAGAAACAGAAGGCAGTCATTTGAAATTAGTCAATCCTCATTATCTGTATATTGCATATATGCAAATTCATCTACTCACTAAAATTTATTTGTAACCCCAAAATCAATCCTCAAGGCACTTTTGCAGTCGTTCATGACTGTGCAGAGCAGCCAAAACTTTGAATCACCCAGTGAGCATGTTCCCAGATGAGGTCAAACAAGGCAACATTCTGCCTTCTTGTTTCAGCTTTCATACCATAAACAAGTGTCCTTTTTGTAGTCTATATTTAGTGCCACATTGTTAGCAGTTTTGCACTTTTTGTTGGTGGTTTCGTTGTTTAAAATTTCCCACAAGCACAATGCTGAAGTGCTGTCTGGTGTTCCTAAGCACAGAAGGCTGTGATGTGCCTTACGGAGAAAATCTGTGTGTTAGATCAGCTTTGTTCAGTCATGAGTTACAGTGCTGTTGGCTGTGAACTCCATGTTAATGAATCAACAATATACATGAAATGAGGTGTCTTCAAACAGGAACAGACATAAAACCACGTTATGTATTGACTCGTTGATAAAAATGTTGTGACCAAAGGTTCAAGCAACCTATCCTATATTCCCCTAGGAGCACTGGTTCAGTCTTCACAGCAACTTTACAGAACATAACTTTTGCAAATAATTAGAATTAACTATGTATTTACAAAGAATTTGCAACATGAAAAAATAACACTTAACATCTTTTGTGAAAACAGCAGGGCCATAATGATATGGTTAACACATACAGACACACATACACACACATAAACACATACACACACATATAAACATGCACACACATACACACACACACACACCCTGACTAGGAAGAAAAGTACCAAAACATCAACAACGTAATGGAGTTGGGGGTTAAGAGTGATATTTTTGCATTCACTGCTCCATTTTCCAAATTTTCTAAAATACACAGCAAAAAAGGACTCAGAGCCCTGGAAGGATCTGGTGACACCAATCCTTTCTGACACTGTACTAACTTGGTACAAACCTCCTCCAGGTAGTGTTATTTTCCGAGAGCAGAACTCCTGTCTATTCCAGATGAGGCCATGACACCTAGCATGGTCTAGAGTAGTCAGGAAGTCCCTCCCTAAAGCTAAGGTTGAAAATGCAGATGTGGGCCGGGTGCGGTGGCTCACACCTGTCATCCCAACACTTTGGGAGGCTGAGGCAGAAGGACTGCTTGAGGCCAAGAGTTCAAGACCAGCCTGAGCAACATAGTGTGACTCTGTCTCTACAAAAAAATAGAAAAATTAGCTGGGCGTGGTGGCACATGTCTGTAGTCCCAGCTACTCGGGAGGCTGAGGCAGGAGTTCTAGGTTGCAGTAAGCTATGTTGATGCCACTGCACTTTAGCCCTATAACCCAGGCAACAAAGGAAGACCCTGACTCAGAAAAAATAAAAATAAAGAAAGAAAACGCAGATGTGATAGATCCCTGGGACCCCAAATTAGAACCATGAGGAGAGAAGAATAAAACCAGTAAGAGCAGCAAGGATGCTGGTAGCATCAGGGAGACCCAAATATCCAATGACTTTGGGTAACTCAGTTTCCCCTTGACATACTTTTATTTGAAAAAAGAAAAAGAAAATCTATATATTGCTTACTATATGCCAGACAGTACACTAAGTACTTCACAAATATGATAATATCTAAGTGGCTGAAATTTTATGTAACACTAGGATTGTTAAATATTATTTTCAAATAATAACAAATATTTAAAGTAAGAAAATAATGATAAAGGAGGTACTCAGACATGGCCCAAAAAGTGTAAAAAGTAAAGGTTGTAAGCAAATGAAGTTTGACAAATACTGTCTCTTGTACATTCTCTCTGAGAGAAAGATGATCTGAGACTGTTGCCAATTGCACATTCTGTGATGGAAGGACTAAATTGGAACCTAAATATAGAGTAAGGCCTTGCCCTTTAACCCTAGCAGGTACCCTCCTATCTTTAAAAAAGAATAAAATGCACAGTTGTGAATAGGAAATTTCAATCCCAAAGGCAAACTGGTTTCTTAATATTAACCTGTACCGAAGTCCAGACTCTGGGAGAACATGGTGCTCTGGTCCTGTCCCGTTCTCCAGGCTTCCGAGGGCAGCATCTGCGCACAGACAGCAGTCAGGACAGAAGGTGAGATTGTTGTTCTCATTCCGTTACCTCCATGAGACAAGGACACAATGCAGACATTGGCTCATCTGCTAAATCAGTTGACTTAGAAAATTTTTCCCACCTCATCTGTACACTGAATTTTAATCCACTACCTGTTTCATGTATTTAGACATCATCTCAGACTTGGCATCAGTCACTGAGAGAAGGCCCTATACTTCCCCTTAACCAGTGACCTTTATGACCCTGAACCTGGAATTATGCATGAAGTCCCTATTCAGAGCCAACCTCAGAATCAGGGAATAATACACCAGCTTTCTGTTAGACAAAACTGCGCCCACTTGTGGTGGCTTCAGTATGACACTAGAGGGCAGCATGGTCTAATCACCGACAATGTCTGCTGCTCTCTAAAAAAGGCCACTTTACCCTACATTAAGTGGCATTTGGGAAAGGAATTCACAAAAAGTGAGGCCATACATAGTCTCTAAAACTAACAGGTAAGAGACATTAACAATTTTCATAAATGTATTAGCTGTCATTCCAGTCTCCTTCCAGGAAAAAGTGCAAATCCATGAGCCAGGGTGGGATGGTGACATTGAGTCCAGGGTCACCCAGGAGAACTCTTGCACACTCAAGAAACTTATTTGTCAGTGCCACTATGGAACCAGCCCTGTGTCAGGGACAGAGGGAGCACGCCTCATTTCCCTGATCCATCCCCCATGCCATTCCTTCCTCTGATGCTGGTTTAGTCACATCGAGACCCCCCCCAGCTCTTTAGGCCTTGAACTTTAGGGAAACTTACCAGGAAAAAAGTGTTTTTTAACCTTTTCTTCTACCCTGCTGTATGCATCAAGCTATTGCACTCACTCCTAACTCTCAAGAAGTCTGAAGTTTAAAAAGTGTCTATTTCTCCACCTCCCCCTTCTGCTAGTATCAGGGTTTGTTTAAGGGTGCAGGCTCTGCCTGACTGCCTGGGTTCATGTCCCTGCTCCCTGACTCTAATTCAGTAAGTTCCCTAGCCTCTCTGTGCATCGGTTTTGTCACCTATGAAATGGGGTGGCACTAGTGCCTCCCATACAGCATTTTATTAACCTACCACACAAACGTCACATTCTAACAAATGTAAAACTCAGTGTGAGGTGGCAGCAACTTGCTCCAGAACAGACCCTGGTTATGTCAAGTTCTCACTCTCCCCACCATGCCTCCTATCGGAGCTCTCCTCTCAGCCTTTCCAACACTATTCTTTGGCCCTCCTCCTCCACCATCTTTTCTCTGATTCCTGAATGAAGACATCTTTGAATCATGGCTCTATGACCCTCTATCCCCCTTGGTAAATCCAGCAAGGTCTTGGCTACAGCTCCCACCTCTGTGAAGATGGCAACTCACAAGCCCTCACCTTGGCTGGGATCTCAGTCTTGAATCCTAGTCACAACATTTCTAACTGCCTGCCAGAAAGCTCTACTGGGACACCCCAGTAGGCTGGGCTGACCTTCAGAACCACTCGCCTAACATCCTGCTGGGCTGTCAGCTCAGGAGAGCATGGCACCACCCTCCATCCCATCACAGGGCCAGGTGGGATCCACGACTTCTCAGTGCCACTGAAATTATCTCCTACTCTGCTCACGAGCCATTTCCACTGCACCATAGTTCAAAGGCTCCATACCTCTCGTGGGGCCATCTGCAGCAGGTTCCCTCCACTCTGTGTCATCCTTGCTAATCTAACTGATACATGGCTGACAGATGCCATTCCCTGAAGCAAAGACAGGGACCCCAACATACATAGTGGAAATCCACAGCTGGAGGAAAGGCCAACACCCTCCACGCGACATGATTCCCACTCAGCCCCAGGTGACTCCCCACTGGCCCCTTCATACTGCGCAGCCATGACCACTAGCAGCTGAAGTGGGCCTGACACACTGGGGTTCACAAAGCATAGACTGTCTCATCCTCATGGCCCCCTCTGAGACAGAAACTGCTATTACCTTAATTTTACGGATGAGGAAACGGGCCCAAGGATATAAGTGACATGTCCAAGATCACGGCTAACAAGCAGAAGGATGTGAACCCTGGTCTTCCCGATGGGAGAGCTGAGCCCTGTCCCAGTTCAGCCCACAGGCTCTCATCCAGCTGATCTGAAATACCTGCTTCTCCCTCTACATCTCCTGGCACTCCTGCTCTATGCCTTTGTCCACACTGTGTCCTCTGTCCAGATGATCGTGTTTCCAATGCCATGCATCCACTCCCTACAGCATGTGCATCTCTCCACCCACAGCATCCACCCATTCACCCATTCAGCAAAGATTTGCTGAGCCCCAGCTGTGGGCCCGGCACTGGCCGCATACGGCACTGTCCAGGGTCACACTGGAAGCTAGACAGACATGGCCCTGCCCTCATAAACCTCACAGATGAGTAGGGGAAACAGGCTGTGTCGAGTCATTGCAGAAATGCATCATTCCAAGCTGAAGTCAGAGCAAGAGAGACGCACAAGGTTTGGACCACACGAAACACAGGCCTGACCTGTCTGAGGAGGTCTCAGAGGAGCCTTCTCAAAGGAAGCAACACTTGAGCTGCGACCTGAAGGATGCTCCCAGGGGTGCAGGAGGCACATGCAGAGAGAAAGGGCACAGCTCTGTGTGAGGAAATGGGGCACCAAGCAAAGAGGAAATGGAAGGAGATGAGGGTACAGGGTTAGCTGGGGCCCAGGTGGCCATAGTGAAGATTCTGGATTTTATCCTAACAGTAGCAGAGGGTTTGGAGCAGGGGAATGATGCAATCTGATTTGTGTCCTAAAAAATCACTCTGGCTGCTAAACAAAGAATGGCCAGGGGCAGGGGGTGAGGGTAGAAGCTGACGGTGTGTTGAGAAGCTACTTTGCAACAGCCCAGGCAGGAGACGATGGTGAGTTAGAACAGGGTGTTAAAAGCAGCCATTCCTTTCCCCATCAGTTATTGAAACGATGTCCCCTGTCCCCCCCTTGCACGCAAAACTGCAAGTGGGATGCACCTTTGCATCCCCCAGAGCCTAGCACGATGCCTGGCACAGAGCAGGAACGTGAGATGCTTAAATAAAGAAAACCATGCACCCCAAGCAGCACACGACCAGCCTAAGTGGGCTGGGAACACAGTGCCCTGCCAGCCACCGAAATATCGTGACATTCATAACAGTAAAACTGCCTCTAAGAACCAAGCACTAACGTGAACCATATCAGATCATGGCAGTGCCACCACACAGTCCCTCCTCGACCTCAGGGAACAACGCCACAGACCCAAGGTTAGAACATGAGAAACTGAAGAAATTTAGGCTCAAAGAAAGGGAGTGAGGTTTCAAATGAGCCTAAGAAGGGCCTCAGGAATTGGCTGTGCATTTACTAAAACCCAGCACTAAATACAGGACCCTCAATTAAAAGACAAGCGGCCACATTTTCATATCTCAAACGAGCAGTAACGAGCGTTTTTCAGCCCCATTTATTATTCTCGCTCAAAAGAAACTTCAGGCGCTCTGCCCCTCTTGCAGCTTCAGAGATGCTGGTCAGCGCGCTGTGCTCGGCTGCAGACAGCACACGCGCACCCAGAGGAATCGCTCACTGCGCCTAATCCTCCATCTGCTTGTCTGGGGGTTCATGTTGTGACCTGAGCTGGCGTCTCCCTTGTCTGATCGCTCCCTAACCCAAGAAATGCAGCTCAAATCACACCCCTAAACCACACAACTGCCTCTTCCCTGATTCAGAAGGATAGGAATTCCTTTCAAGGTTCCTGTTCCTGCTTCTTTCTCCCTCCAAGACTTAGCTGCAAAAAACACCCGCCCCTCACAGCCACGCGCCTCTCCACGTGCCTCTTCCTTTTCTGCCTCCTCCCTCCTGCCGTCTCTAACTACCCCAGGGGCTGTGACTGTAAAGGCACCAACACTTTCCAAGATGAAAAGTCTCCTAAGGTGACAAGCCCTCAATGTGGGAAGTCACCATCAAAGGACAAAATGTCTCCTCAGCCAGAACAAGGTGGGGATGTGGGAGCATCACTAAGGTCAGAGGGTGTCCATCAGAAGGGACATGAGGCAGAGATGGAGCGAAAGGAAAGGAGTCTCAGAGAGAAACGTTGGCAGTGGCCGCCCTGGCAGGCAGGCCGAGTCTTGGCATGACCTGGTCCAGCGCCTCCATGCAAACGGGGCATCAGGCCAGGAGGGACTTGACGCGACTTGGCGTTCCAATCAGGTCACCAATTTCCCCTAGATCTGATTCCAGTATCTCCATGCAGCTCCAGAGCCACAAGGAGTTTTCCCCTCGGGCTGCCACAGCTTACAAGCCTTCTGGCAGCTTGGTTACTGTAGTAAATTAAAAAGTTGGCAGACTGTCTCACACGTCATCTCTGGACATATAATCGGGATACACTGGAGCTCAGGTCCCATCGATAGTGACAAGATGGAGCCTTCTCTCAAGGACCCCAGAGGCCAGAGGGGAGCTACTTCCCCCAGAGACACTAGGCTACAGGTAGCCCAGAGGAGGAGGAAGAACACTGGGTTCTGTAAGACCAATCCCAACATGCACGGCAAACAGCAACAGCCCAGAGCAGCCAGCCACAAAGAGCCACTGAAACAAAACAGACAGCCTACTGCGTGCACCTTACTGCCCAGCGATAACTCATAAGCCAAACAACAGGGTGGGGAACGAGACAAGGTAAGCGGGGACTGAATCATGAGCTGGAGGCTGTGAACAAACACCCAAACTCCCCAGTGGTCCCAGATTCTTTGGGACCACCCGCTCTCTCCAAGCCCCCACCCCTTCTCAGACATCCTGTCTGCACCTACACTGCTGCTAAATGGACAATGGTAAGGTGATGGTCGCCCCAACCCTTGTCCGTTTGGACCAAGGATGGTCCAGAGATGCAGGACTTCTGTGGTCTGGCCTGCAGACAGGAGCTAGGCCCACCAGACAGATCACTGTTTGGGGACTTCAACTGAGACCCAGTGAGAAGTTCCAGTTGGTATGGAAGATCATGTGGCTGAGGCACTTGGGGCCTTAGCACATGCCTGGCACTTTCCCCAGATTAAGTCAGGGACTTTTCACCACAATCTGAGAGGGACGTGATATAATAGCAGCCACCCTTCCTCACGGGGGTGTAGTAAAGAGCTGGTAAGATAGTCAGGCCAATCACTTTGCAGTGCTGGACCCACGTCAAGCTTTCTGCAGTGGTGATACGATGCGACATCTTGTCCACAGCCCCGGAGCTGGGACAATCAAACAGAGGGGATGCCCTCGACTTGGTGGGGTGCTCACCTTCCTCATGTGGCTTCCTCCATCTCCTCTCTCTCCTTCGTAAGTGTATGCCTACCATACAGTCACCCCCATTTTCCCGACAAGGACACTGAGACTGGCAGGCAGAAGTCCTCGGCCACGTACCCATCAGCCTCATCTTACAGGTGGGAATGTTGATACTCAGCAGAAACTTGCTTAAGCTCACACAACTTTCTAGGGCTGGGATGGAACCTAACCCCCACTCTGTCCTGCTGCCATGAATGTCCCCACCTGTCTCTGGGTTTGAGGTAGTGTGAATAGGTTTCTGTTCCCTGCCAAGTGACAAGAATAGTATATTAGGCCGGGTGCAGTGGCTCATGCTTGAAATCCTAGCACTTTGGGAGGCTGAGGCAGGTGGATCACTGGAGGCCAGGAGTTTGAGACCAGCCTGAGCAACACTGCAAGACCCTGTCTCTACAAAAAATTAGAAAATTAGCCAGGCATGGTGGCACATGCCTGTAGTCCAGCTACTCAGCAGGCTGAGACTGGAGGATTGCTCGAGCCCAGGAGTTTGAGGCTGCAGTGAGCTATGATGGCGCCCCTGCACTCTAACCGGGGAAACAGAGCAAGACCTTGTATAAAAAATAAAAAAATAAAATAAATTTAAAAAAGAATAGTCTATCAACCAGCTCAGAATTTCAACAGCTTTCTGAGCAGTTGGTGGGCCCCAGTCATAATTTCCTAAATCTAGGCCCAGAGAAGGGACATTTGTTTCCTGGGAAAATGAGAAAGCACCTAAGTTGGTCGGGCCAAGGCCTCTCTGACCCAGTGGTCCTCTGGGGGCAGTAACAGCAACAGAGCACTTCTCTGTGCTAGGCACCACGCCAGTTACACTGCACACCCATCCCAAGGGGCCAGCCAAGTCAACCACGCCCCCCCACCTGCTTTAGCTAAAGAAAACAATAACAAACCATACACAAGAGTGCTCAACCGTGTGGAATGGTAATGGCAACACCCACAACCAAAGGCAGGTTTAAACCAGCTACTTCCTGATCCCCAAGCACTTTCTGCACAGGGTGCCAGGGCCTTTACAGATGCGAGTTCAGTTACCTTCTCCCATCTCTGAAGAGGCAAAATAATGGTCGCTATTTATGGTCAACTTTTACATGACCAAGTTCAACAAGCCACTGCTGAGAGGAAAAAACAGGCCTAGGGGCACCCAGTTCAGCCCAACACTCACTCTGCCAAGAACACCTCAAGATACCCAGGTTCAGGGACAGAAGCCAAGCCCTCTCTCACTTCTGAATCGCAACAAGCCCCACCTTGGCCTGAGCCCCATGCCTCCAGGCTCCCATTCCTACCTGTGCAGGTGACTCAGACACTCCTGAGGGTACTCAAAGCCACAACTCTTACTGGAGGAAAAGAGTGGCCGGGAAACACCCACCTGCTGGGCTGTAGGAGCCCACTCCGCTGACGGGGAAGAGGATGTCAGAGTCACCGTGTAGCACCTGCAGCGGAGCCCAGCTGTGCATCTGGGAGAGGCAGGTGTTCCCATCCAGCGGCCTGCGGTGAAAGAATACAGCTGTGTGACCTGAGGGCCGATGACTCACCACAAGCATCTGCCAGGAATCCACAAGCGCCCTCCTGGGAACTGACCAGGCCGTGGCAGGTCTGGGACTCAGCAGCATGTAGTCCGGATCCAGACCTCTTGCATTCGTTCTTTTAGCCAGTATTTACTGAGCAGCTACGACATGCCAGGCACTGTGCTCGCTACAGGGAGCAAAAGAGCCAGCAAACTGCCCTCAGGGAGCATGTTTATCCTGCCCTCATGGAGCTGACAGTCTGGCAGCAGGGGGGTGGAATGGACATGAATCAAATAATCCTGCAAGAAGGTATAAAATGGCAGCTCACATTCGTGGAGCTGGTCAGGAGAGTTGGGGAAGGCTGCCTTGACGGAGGGAGGTTTGAGGAGAGAGCTGGAGGGAGCACAAGCACCTGAGGGAAGAAGAGGAACAAGAGAGAGGAAGGGGGCGGGAACAGCGTGTGCAATGGGCTGAGGCAGGAGGAAGCGCCCTGTGCTCCAGGTTCTGAAATGATGGCAGTCACCTGACCTTGGGCTAGTGTGGCTGCGCCTCACTGGTTCTCAGACCCTCCTGGGTAAAAGGACAGAATCAGACCAGGTCATGAGCAGGTCCCTTCCAAGAGACAGGCTCAGCTCAAGTATTAACCAGGCTCACATGACCTGTTATATTGTCACCTTACTCGCAAAATACAAAACCAACACATAAGATTTTTGTAATGCCACGCTGGTTCAGCTGAGTTTGTTTGAGAGAGTATTTGACCACTGCAGCATTTGCAATCAGGAAACACTAATAAATACCAATTTGCATTTATGTAGTACAGTCATCCCTCGGTATCCGCGGGAGATTGGTTGGTTCTAGGAGCCCCGCAAATCCAAGGATGCTCCAGCCCCTTATATAAAATGGTGTAGTGTTTGCATAAAACCTATGCACATCCTTCTGTATATGTACTTTAAATCATCTCCAGATTTCTTATAACACATAATACAATGTAAATGCCATGTAAATAGTTGTTATACTGTGTTTTTATTTGTATTATTTTTATTATATTGTTATTTTTTATTTCTTTAGAATATTTTTGATCCATGGTTGGTTGAATCCACGGATGTGGAGGGCCAACTCTACTTTAAGGTCTATAAAATCACTCTGTAAAGAATACCAAGGCAGATCATAATCAGACCTACTTAATAGAGGAAGGAAAGGGCAGGTGGGGAAGGACAAAAAGAAAACTCAGAGATGGTGTGGCTTGTCCAAGGTCAAGGTCATCAGCCATAAGCAACAGAACCAGGCTGTGGGACGGGAGCCCAGGTACTCCAAATCCAGTGACAATGGGTCACCAGCCTCCTGCCCACCAGGTGACATTACTTATACAGCTTTTCTTTATTTTACAGCAGGGAGCAACACACTTTCTCTGTAGAAGACCAGACAGTAAATATTGCAGGCTTTGTGACACTCTTCTTGGTGGTATTTCTTTACCACTCTAAAAACGCAACAACCATTCATAACTTGGGGGCAGATTTGGCCTGCGGGCATCGTCTGCCAACTCCTCTTTTAGAGGCTTGGCAGGTAGAAAGTCTCCTTGCAGCCCTCTCTAGCTTTTGGTCAGACATTTGGCACTGAGGGAGAAACATAAGAGGAATTAATCCTAACAGAATTCTACAAAATGTGTAATTTAATCCTGCAAGTAACGCCGTGAGACTCTCAGACAGCAGACTAGGGGTGAAAGCGGGGCCACTCCCACTCCTGTCCTGGCAGCAGAACCCGACTTGGGCCAAGTCCCAGATGAACCTGGCTGTGCCTCTAGAATCTGTTCAGAGCCGGCCCCCCAAGGCTCTGATCCAGCAGTACGACCTAGGGGCAGACACCCAGAGGCAGTCGGGGCAGCTGTTCAGGGGGAGGCACCAAAAGCAGCCAGTTCCTTCCCTGGCCACTCCACTGGCTCTAGGCAGGTGGGATTTTCTGCTGGGTTCTGAGGCAATTCTTGCCATTTCCCTGTAACATATGTGATTGCAAGGTGAAGCCAGGCCCCTGACAGGATGAGGTTGGGAACCCAAGAAAAAGTTGGCCCTGAGGGCCACCGTCTCAACATGAGTTAGTGAAAGAGATTCCCGAGGTAGAGGCAGCCTGAGTACACGGCGCCACGATTGGCTGAAAAACATAACGAATGTGTTGCTTTTCATTAAGAAAATTAAGACACTTATTTCAAAACCTAGAAAATGCCAAAAAGAAGAGGAAAAAAAAAAAACACCCATAGCCACATTACCCAAAATACAACTGGGTCAGATACAGCCTCTTGAGTGGCTTTGTTCTTTCTTGCTGTGCACACTTTTCTTTACGCAGTTGTAATGAAACTAAATAAAATTGAAGTAGGATTTTATATCATTTCTTCTTCATTAGCTCATCTTCATACCACTGGATACCCTTAAACATCACTTGAGATGTTTAAGATCCTTAGCATTAAGATGTTAAGGCTTAAACTACAAAATACTCTGTTGTTAACTGTTCCCTGTGGTTGCACAGTTAGGCCAGCATCAGTGTTCTGCTTCTCTGAGTAAGGACTTTGGTATCTAGACACAGCCGCTTTTCCCTGAGTTGAACGTATGTCCTCAGGGCGGATTCTCTGCAGTGGGACTACTAAATCAAGTGGGGTAAATATCTAAGGCTCCTGACATTTCATCAAACTGTTTTCCCCCAGGGCCATTAACTGCTACCAGCTTACTACAGACAGGACTAGGGCAGCCCCTGTGCACCACCCTTGCCACCTCATTCATGGGGTGAGCACTTACTGTGTGCCTGGAACTGAGGCCCCACTGAGAGAAAGTCTGCCCCTTCCAGCAAGGCTCTTGGAAAATATGATGGGCAAAATACAGTGTCTTATTTAACTTTGCATTTGCTTAACTGCTAGTGAGATGCAACATCTTTTCATATGTTTGTAATTCTTTTTGAATTATGTTTTTCCCCCAACTTTCCTACTAGTGTCATAGAGTGCACATAAAGTGACAGAAAAACCCCTGTCTATTAATAAAGATACTATCCCTTTTGAAGAAAAACAAAAAACAAAAAGCAAAGCCAACACTTGTGATAAAAATGGAGGCAAGTGGAACAAAATTTTTCCTCCAGCATCAAAGAAGTGGTTTAATTACCAGTAAACAGAGGAATAGGCCCAACTTTTGGCCAACAGATCATCTTAAAGACAACAGGAGCACTGGACTTTGCCAGAGGCTACAGCAAATCCACACTGAGCCTCTCCTGGTCCTGGCCACATTCCCCTCACACACCTGCTCTGTGCCTAGACCTTTCCTGTGAACATGAGCTTAGAATCAAAACCAGAGTATTACTCAGTAGGCCACCTCATCATTCCTCTGCTCCCTCCCAGGCTGCTCTGTAGAAGGTTCAATCAAGATCCCCCTTGATGCCAGGGAGAGGCTGTCCATAGTCTGCAAGAGGCCCCTGTGAAGGTCACCCTGCACTGTTTGTGCTTTTATACCTCACAATGCCGGCGGCTGCCTTGGCTCACAAGCTGGCCTCACCCTCTGGGCTCCACTCAGTGGCACCAGCGGGTAGGAAGAGGAATGACTGTGTTTGAGGCCAAAGAATCCACAGAGTGAGTCAACTCAGAGACGCACTCTCCTAGAGAACCACAGAATGCACGTGGCATTTCCCAAAGGCCCAGATTAAGAATTAAAGGCAGTTGTGATGGTTCACTGCATGTGTCAACTTGGCTGGGCCGTGGTACCTAGATATTTGGTCAAACATTATTCTAGATGTTTCTGTGAAGATATTTTTTGGATGAGATTAACATTTAAACCAGTAGACTTTGAGTAAAGCAGATTACTCTGCATAATGTGGGTGGGTGGGCTTCATCCAAGCAGTGGAAGGCCTCAATAGGAAAAAGACTGACCTCCCGAGAGGAAGAGGGAATTCTGCTAGCAGACTGCCCTTGGGTTTGAACTGCAGCTCTTCCCTGGGTCTCCAGTCTGCCAGGCTATCCTGCAGATTTTGGGCTTGCCAATCTCCACAATCATGTGAGCCATTTCCTTAAAATAAATCAAAAGAGAGAAAAAAACAGAAACAGAGACAGATAGGTAGAGATGGAGGTAGAGAACAAGACAGACAGAGACAGAGCGAGAGCAAGAGAGAGGAAGAGACCACACACATCCACACACACCCCCATTGGTTCCGTTTCTCTGGAGAACCCTGACTAATACAGTAGGTCACAGGACTTGAATCCTAGGTACAAAAACATTCATATCTTATGAGCAAGAACAATGCTGCTGAGAAGCTTCCCTACAAATAATTTAGTAGCAGAAAAAAGCCTTGAGCATGAAAATGTTCATTTCAGAATGGCTGATACAAAAAGCAAAAGCAATAAAACAACAACCTAAATACTCAACAATGGGGGACATCTTCTGCAAGTCATGGCATATCAATCTGACTGAATAGCAAATATATTAGTCAGGGTTCTGCAGAGAAACAGAACCGGTGGATGTGTGAGTACAGAGACATATAGAGATACGCAGATAGAGACTTATAAGGAGGAATCGGTTCACATGGTTATGGAGGCTGAGAAGGCCCACAATCTGCAGTCTGCAAGCTGGAGACCCAGGAAAGCTCGTGGTGTGATTCAGTCCAAGTCTGAAGCCTGAGAATGAAGAGAACAGAGGGTGTAAATCCTAGTCCAAGAGCAGATCGATGTCCCTGCTCAAGCTAGCAGGCAGGATGGGGACAATTCCTCTCTTCCTCCAGTTTTTGTTCTATTCAGGCCCTCAATGGATGGGATGAAGCCCACCCACACTGGGGAGAGCAATCTTCTTTACTAAGTTCACCAATTCAAATGCAAACTTCATCCAGAAACATCCTCACAGACACACTGAGAAATAATGTCTAATCTGGGCATCCTATGGCCCAGTCAAGTCTACACACAAAATTAACTATCACATCAACCACCCAACATTCATAATTATGTAGAAACATGAAAAATATTTGATACTATAAGTTTGGAGTATAGCACATCCGAACCTAAATCCCAGTTTTGCCAATTGTTTTGACAATTCTCAACTCTCTTTGGAATCCTGTTCTTCCATCTGTAAAATGGGAGTGATACCCACTAACATGATAGGGTTGCTTTAAGGATTATAATAAGGTATATAAAGTACCTCGTAGCATCTGGCATATCACAGATGATCAATAAGGTTCAATACTACTAATGCAAGTATCTGTGTGAATGAGGACTAGAGTAAATGTAAAAAAGAAAAATAGGCATAGTTTTGTCAGAAAGAAAAAAAACCTTAATATTAAAACAACATGAAAATGCAAAGCTTAGGGATAGAGATATACCATGGCCTTAATAATACCATGAGATTTTAGTCATACAGAAAGACACATTTCTGTGTATTCATTTTATACTTTAATGGACTGGATTTTGAAGTAGCCATGATTAGGACAACACTGTGCACTCTAAACCCTAAGTGAAGAGGTAACTAGCCTATTTGGCAATAAGTATAAGACTAACCATAAGAATTATTATAAGAGTAGTCTAACATAGCAGCAGCTGACCTGTGTTGTGTAACTCAATATCCCAGCACCTGTGACAAAGGCCCCACTCGCAATATCTCATTAACTTGACAACCCTACAAAGCAGGTCCTGCTACTCTCACAGGTCTCAAAGAAGGCCAGAGGCTTTGGGAGATGAAGTAATTCATCCAACCTAGTCCAACCTAAGCCACACAGTGAATAAATGAGAACCCAGGTTGTCCTTTTTTTTTGGAGACAGAGTCTCCCTCTGTCACCCCAGCTAGAGTGTAGTGGTGTCATCCTAGTTCACTGTAACCTCAAACTCCCGGGCTCCAGAGATCCTCCTGCCTCCGCCTCCCAAGTACTTGGGGCTACAGGCATGCACCACCACGCCTGGCTAATTTTTCTAATTTTTTGTAGAGACAAGGTCTCGCTCTTGCTCAGACTGGTCTCGAACTCCTGGGCTCAAGCGATCCTCCTGCCTCAGCCTCCCAAAGTGCTGGGATTACAGGTGTGAGCCACCGTGCCTGGCCCTGGACCAGGTTGTCTTGATTCTAGGATTCAAGCTCTTTACTATGCTTTCAGCCTTCACGTGCATCAAGCCCCTTCCGCAGGTATAAATCTATAGCAACTCCAGTGTTAAGGCAGCAAGTGCAACAAGTTACTGCTGTTCATACCCCTGCAGATAAATGCAGAAATTACCAGCCCACAACTCTTCTCTAGACCAGCAGTCCCCCACATTTCTGGCACCAGGGACCAGGTTTCATGGAAGACAATTTTTCCATGGATATGGGGGGCCGGGGGGGAGCGGTGGTGGAGGCGGAGCTCAGGCAGTGATGTGAGTGATGAGGAGCAGCTGCAGCCCGGTTCCCAACAAGCCACAGACCAGTACCGGTCCACATCCCGGGGGTCGGGGACCACAGCTCTAGACTAACCCTGTCTTAGTCCTGAGCTTCCCATGAGAGTGCCAAGTTAGAGATATAGGAAAATCCAGTCAACAAAAACAAAAGGCATACATATAAAGCAAGAATTTCAAGGCACACATCTTGACATTAACTTTGTATTAAGTACCTTCAAATACACTCCCTTCCCTTCTCTTAGTTCTCAGGAGAATAGCAAGCTAACACTCCTTCCTCCTAAATAAAGACCTGAAGAATGGATAATGCCCTGAACAAATATAAAACTTGTACTCTTATTTAGCCCAATACTGTAGGAACAGAAAACAGCTAAAGTAACACCCTTCATTAAAAGCTGGAGTGGAACTTACTTCTCAGACGACTCTGAATGGCCCGTGCGCTTTCTTCCCAGTGGGTCCCCAAACACGTCATCTTCGTTTTCATCCACATCTTCATCGTCAATGCTTTTCACATCGAGTTTCTGGTACCCAAACTCCCCGTTCAAAGACAGAGAATCAATTTTCCACGAGCTGCTGCTCTGACTTCCGTTGGAATTTGGCCCAAAGGGGCTCTCAAAGGCTGGCATGATATTGACAGAGGAGCGGTCAGAGTTCTCCTCCGAGCTCTCCCCTGCTCCAGGGATCTTTTTAAAAGCACCCCCAGAGTTCTGCTCGTCTTCCTCATCATCAAATGAAATAATGTTGGTCACCTTCTTTTTCTTCTTCCGCTCCTTTTTACACTTGGCATCTGGACAAAAAAAGATACAGTGTAAGAGAAAATAAGCAAAACAAAAGGATGATGGAGCCAACTCACCTCTGAGTTATGGAAAATACTATTCTGCTGAGAAATATACTGTAAGATAAAGTCAGATTTTTTTTAAATCCTTGATAAAAATCTGTCTACAGAAGACTGAGGAAAATGCACACAAGCCTCTTCCTCTGATTTATATAAACACATCAGAGCATATGTTAAAATGGTTCCTTCTAAGCAGTCACTTTGATTTGAAGGATGCTGCCATTACTAAAATGATCATTATTTCACTTTGGCAAACAGTTTCGTGACTGCTAGATGAGACCAGGAAAACCAGTTAGGGGGTTGTAGTCAATTGCTTAACAGCCAGGAATTCCTCCCATCCCTGTATAATACCCCTTCACAATGGGACTCTGCTGCTCCTCCCATGCAGAGGTGCTATCTATCTCTGCACCCCTTGAATGTGGCTGGCTTAGTGCACCACTTTTACCAAAAGAATGTGGCAGAAATAACAGTGTGTGAGTTCTAGAGCCTAGGCATCGAGAGGTCTCACAACTCTGCCTTCACCCTCTTGGACTGCTGCGCTGACACGACTATGTAAAGAAGTCAGTCCAGCTTGCTGGAGGTGAAGAACTGAGCTGTCCCAACCCAATTCCAGCAGGCGAGTGGGGCCACCTTAGATCTTCCAACTCAGCCACCAGCCGAAGGCAGCCCCATGAGTGAGCCCAAGGGAAACCAGCAGACCCAGCATGTCAACCCACAGAATCATTAAAAAAAGAAAAAAAGAACCACAGTGGTTTTAAGCCACTATATATTTTTCTGAGTCATTTGTTACACAGCAAAAGCTAACTGAAACAGAAATCAAGACTGCCTTAGTGACCAGCGCTGAGATGAGCCTGTTTGTTCACCCAGCTTAATCATCAAACTTGGGTATGAGACACTTTGAGCCAATCCCCAAAAATCCAATCCATCTAAACCAAGGTGTGATATGGTGACACCTCACTAGTGTGCCCCAACTTGGAGATGACTTCAGAAGCAGAGTTCCAGAAATGGATGGGACTGATACTCCTTTGGGTATACAAATTTCAGTCTGTGTTACACAAAGCCCTCAAGAGTCCTGTTTCCTACGTCATTCACATGGGGCCTCTGCTGGAGAAGGACAGGGCAAGAGAGACAAAGTCATTGTGTACCAAAGAGTCCATGGGGTTCTGAGTTTTCACCATCAGTAATTCCAAAGGGATGGCCAGGACTCCTGCCTTGTTGAAAAGACTTGAGAATACTAGGACTAAGTACTTAAACCCAAATTTCCAATTTTGCTGTAGCAACAGCCTAATGTCCCAGAAGTCTCAAGGAGTATTATAAACTTCCTGCAATATTAATCCTAACTGAATCAACTTTCTTTGGCCTCCCCATAGCCTAGAATCAAAGCTGATGAATTCCTCTCTTCCCTCGGCCTCCACTTAAATGTCATCCCCCAACAAAGGCAAGCACAATGGTATACATTCTCTACAGCACCATATGCTTGGCTTTCATCCCATTTATCCTAAGGATAATAAATTATTTATATAATACGTCACTAACTGCCTACCCCCACTCATCCCAAAGGAGATTGTAGACTAAATGCTGGCAATCTGTCTGTGTTCTTCCACTCTCTGCCTAGCACACAGAACACAATAAATGAACAAATAGATGAATGGATGAAGGAATAAATGAGTGAAGCTCAACCTCATCCAGCTTCCTGTGACTTCACACCTTCACTTTCAGTTTGCTGTCACTGACCTGTTCATTTTTCTACCCCCTGATCTTCACATATAGGTAAGGTTGTCAGCGCCCTTTTGGAGTGAATGAGGGTAAGAAAAATAAACAAAAATGTGGACTGAAAATGCAAGTGCATCAGATTTCATTCCCCTTGGAACGACTTTCAGACGACAAGGTATATCCACCTTAACCACACTCTGCTATCCTTTTAACGGCCTGTTCCACCACAAGTGCCCGTTCTTGCTCACCGGCACTGACGTGCTTGGACACAACAGGCAGGGGATCGGTCTCCTGTTCAGGTTTGATGAGGATGGAGACGGCAGAGGAGGCTGTGATCTCCCTGAAAAGGCTGCTCACTCCTTGCGTGGATTCCTTCAGCAAGGAGGTCACGTTCTGTGTCGACTCCTTTAAGAGGTCAGAGACGGTGGGGGCAAACTTACTCTGTCCATTTAAATCCTTGTTGTCAATGTTAATTGCAAAGAGTATGGAGTTCAGACCTGTCCAAAAAAGAGAAAAGTCTGCAGTGTTTGCTGTTGAGCAGACAACACAAGAAACAAGCTGCAGACAAACAGCACACAAGAGGACACACACTGATCTTGAACATTTATAAAAAGCTTCTACAAAACTAGGGTCAGTAGACAGCAGCTATCGTGGGAGTTGAGTCTGTCCAGATGCTCTCCCTAACAGTCAGGAAGACAAATACAAATAAGTCAACCAGGAGGAGGTGAAGGCACAAGTTATGAGGTCAGACTGCCTGGGCTGGAATCCCAGCACTGCCACGTTCTATTATAGCTACGAGATCTTGGTCTTAGCATTTCTAATCTCTCTGAGCTTCAGTTTCATAATGTGTAAGATGAAGACAAAATCATCTCCCTCACGGGGTTGTAAGTATTAAACACAGTCACCCACCAAAAACACTCAGCTCAATAAGCAGGCAAAAACATGCATTGATTACATCATCATGAATACTTTAGGCAAAAACTTACACTGGTATCTTATGGCCTACAAAGGAAATCATGGTCAAACCCTGAGTTTTTCTCATCCATGGACAAGACTAACATAACACTCAACATGTGGGACTTAGTGTAAACTTTCAGGGGAAAAAGAGGAGGCAAGAAAGAACTTGGAAGAAAGAAGCAAGTTCCCTCCTTCTGTCCGGTTGATTCCATCTCTTACCCTTTGAGTGAGAGTCAAATGGCAAATAATGTAACAACCCACCAAGTGACATCAACCCAGGGCCTTCATGCTGACAAATCCTGTTTGTGACTCTTCATCACACATGGTTCTTCCACAGCCCTATAAAGGTGATTGCTGAGCTATCACGATAACCACCTCACAGAGGAGGAAACTAAAGGTAACAAACACAGAATCGGCCCCAGGTCTCCAGCCAGCAAGAGGTAGAGCCAGGAGTCAAAGGTAGGTCTCCCTCCTCCAATTCCCCCCAATTTAAATTACACCTGCAAAGCCACAACCAAACACCTTCAACCTCATGCTTTCTCTGCCAGGGTATCAAATTCTAGATGAGTGGTCCCAACGCTCAATGCCAGTAGAGGAAGGACAGCAGCAGAGAAAATCACAGCATCCCTTGGGGTTGTAAATCCACTCCAAGGCAGCCCCCTCTGCTCGCCAAGCTTCACAGGGCCACGCCCCTGGCCTCAGCCAGGCTTACCAGCTGCCATGGTAGGAAGCATGCTAGACCTTTCTTCATCCATCACAAAAGACCAGTCTTCATAAAAAGCACTGCAAATTGAAAGAGAAAAGGAAAAAGTTCTTAATAGTGGTTCTCTGCATCCACTAACCAGACAGCTCCATTAGATGGGTCCCTGGAAGACCATGCCTAGTGGTCCCAGAAGGGACATGGTATGTCTGAGGTCTTTGCTGGTCAGAAGCTTCTGGTTATAATAAGAGGATTGAACACATGCATCCTACAGCTTCCTCACTGGTCCACAGAGACCCCAAGCTTTCGAATACTGAAATAAACATGATATGCAAACGCATTTATTAAGTAGCAAAGTAGAAAAGGACAAAGAGGTGACTTCCACTCAAGCAACGTCCCAAGAGACAGACAGGAAATCCAAGCTGGCCAACAGTGCCCACCTGATTTGGCTAATACAAGAAGAGACAATTTCAGAAAGAAATTATAGAGCTCCATGGCTCTGTCAACCAGGGCTTTTACACATAATACCTGCTTGGGCTATAGACCTGAAAGCCCGAGTTATCGCTGGGAAGGGCTGGGAAGCTTAAAAGGCCCCATAAATATAAATGGCAGTTGGGATAGGGGGTCAGGGAAGCCAATACAGCCTGTCCAAGGTCATCTGGCCAATAAATGGTACAGCCAGAGCTTAAAAGCAGGTCTCCTGAGTCCAATGTCCAAGCTTTTTATATGATTCCCTGTTAAGCGATAGCAACCAAATATCCTCAATGCTGTGACTTCCCTGCCAATTCTAAATTAATGGAGTCAGTCAGTGATGAGTGACCTGTAGTTCAATAAGAGACTGGAAAAATGAGCTACTGAAGTGACTGAATACAACCAACAGAAAGAGAGAAGAGACATATTTCCAACATAGTCACCCAGAAAATGTTAGTGGAAGCACAAACTACATGTTCAGGCTGACATTTCAACTGTACCTCTGATTTCCAAAAATTGTGATCCTTTAAAAAGTCTGAGCCTGGCCGGGCGTGGTGGCTCACGCCTGTAATCCTAGCACTTTGGGAGGCCGAGGCGGGAGGATCGCTTGAGCTCAGGAGTTTGAGACCAGCCTGAGCAAGAGTGAGACCCCGTCTCATTTAAAAAAAAAAAAAAAAAGAGAGAAAAAATAAAATTAAATTAAATTAAAAAGTCTGAGCCAGTTTTCATGCACGTAAATGAGTTTGGTTTCCCTGCATCGAGTTAGGTAAGTGGCTAATGATTCATGTAAGGTCAATTGTGATTCCTTTTATTTTGTTTTGTTTTGTTTGTTTGTTTTGAGACAGTGTCTCTCTCTGTCACCCAAGCTGGAATGCAGTGGCGTCATCATAGCTCACTGCAGCCACGAACTCCGGGGCTCAAGGGATCCTCCTGCCTCAGCCTCCTGAGTAGCTGGGACTACAAGCGCCACCACCACACCCAGCTAATTTTTCTATTTTTCGTAGAGATGGGGGCATCTCACTATGCTGCCCAGGCTGGTCTCCAACTCCTAGCCTCAAGTAATCCTCCCACCGCGGCCTCCCAAAGTGCTGGGATTACAGGTTTGAGCCACCACACCCGGCCCAACTGCGATTCTTAATTGCTGGATTTACTTCAACTTCTCATTGTTAAATTTAACTTTGACACTGAGTGTGTAACTCTGAACTACCTGCAAATGATCAGGTGGAAAGAGCTTCACAAACGTTCATTTTAAGAAACATGAGTATGTCAGCAGAAACTATGCAGGCAAAAAAAAACAAAAACAAAACAAAACAAGAAGAAACATGAGTATGGTCCCCTTAACTAAAGCTGGCTAATGGTCTGGAGGTGCAGACATTCTCAGCTCCCCGACTCTCACTCTGAGCAGCACACACAGGTACAACCAGCACCAATCGTCCTGACTCCGCAGCCCTCTCATCTCAGACCCAGAGTGTTACCACACAAATGGGCAACGTGTCACAGGCAACACCAATGGGAGAACTTCAGGGGTGTTTCTAAGAACCCTAATGCACAGTCCCAGAACACCTAAGAAATTACTGGTGGAAAGGGGGCTACAGCAGCAGCAGAAGCAGAAGAGCAGACCTGAGCTAGGGAACAGTTGGTAAGATATGAAATCAAGGGAACGCATCATGGCACTAATGAAACGCCACCTAAATGAATTAAATGGAATTTCACTGTTGAGGATCTGGGCATTGCTGATGTGGAGTTATTCAAGGAACCAGGGCAGGATTAATCACTGTCCCTTTGTATCACCAGGGGACACAAAACATGTCTAGTCTACCAATCTCAGAGAGAAAATTACAGCCAGAGCAAAACATATCAGAGACATCACAAATACAGGAAACACAACAGGAAAAAAATGTCAACATGTTTACAGAGTTATCTCCGTATAAATTATGAATGATTTAAGTTTTTACCCCAGTGGACTCTACAGCATTTCCTAATGGTTTTAAGGAAATGTGGTTGATTATATCACCGCTGACCCTCAGTCGAAGCCCTCTCCCTGTCACTGTGGAATAACTATTCCTCCCCTCCTGCTGAGCTCGGGTATGGCCATGTGACTTGTACTGGTCAACAAAACCAGTGGAAGTATCTCTGTGGGCAGAAGATCTAAGAGCCAGTGTGTACTTCAACTATACCTCCTATTCCTACCTGTACAGTCATGAAACCATATGTAGAGGTGGAGCCTCCCGTCACCCGGTCCCTGAGATGAGAATGTCCCTGCTCACTCATGACAGACATGCAGCGCGAGGAAGAAATAAACTTGGTTGTCAAAAGCCACTGGATTTTATGGTGTTCATTACTGCAGCATAACCCTATGCTAACTGATAGAGAGAACTTCCTGATCAAGAACAAAAACAATAAAAGGAAGTTTTAATAAAAACAAATTACTTCTTTCCCCAACTTAAAACTTCCATATTTTTTTCAGTTTGGGTTTGACTGAATGAATGAGCCCCCAAATTAAAATCCACAAAGTGAAGAACAAGCTGTGTCCCAAGACAATTGCTCTGTCCACACCCAAGCCTGGATGATAATAAGCATTGATTTGAGCGCTGGCTGCACACAGGTGCCACGCTGAGCGCTGTGCGAGCATTCTCGTTTATTCTCCCAGCAAGGGTCCCCGCAGCACAGCTGAACACCCGGGGCTGTCGGAAGGAACCCACGTGCCCCAGGGGGAGGGACGTGGACGCAAACCCAGACTCGGCGATCTCTGCCTCTCAGCTGAGCCCCCACCCAGAACCATCCCAGCCCCGGTACCTGAGCCTGCAGCGGTCAGCCAGGAGCATGTGCAGGTAGCGCTCCAGGGAGTGTTCGTTGAGGGCACAGCGCAGCCAGGCGCGGCCTCGGCCCACGTCGGAGGCGATGTGGCGCAGGGAGTAGAAGCGCTGCAGCTCGTGCTTGTTGAGGACCTCCTTCACGTAGTACCAGAACACTGGCTCTGGGGAGAGAGGGAACAGGGGCTGTGTCACTCGGCCTGGGACGCTCATCATTTTTAGAGTAATAGTCCCTAGGCAACTTTTAGATTGGAAAGGGGTACTTCCTTAGCACAGAAAAGGTGGGCGATACAGAAGAGCATATCAAAAATAAAAATGACTCTAAAACCTCCCATCCAGAAATGCCCAATGTTAAGATTTTCAAGAATTTCCTTCCAATCTTTTTTCTTTCCAGTCATGCACTTTTCTTTTTTATACAAAATCGACATTTGTGGTAGGTTGAATTATGACCCTGGAAGATACCCACGTCCTCATCTCCGGAACCTGTGACTGTTAACCTAACTCAGCAAAAGGGTCTTTGCAACTGCGATTAGTCCAGGATCTGGAAATTGGGAGATTGTCCTGGATAATCCCTACGGGGCTGATGTAATCACAGGTGTCTTTATAAGAAGGAGGCAGAGAGAGATTTGACACAGAGGAGAAAAAGATGATGTGAACAGGGAAGCAACAATTAGAATGATGTGACAACAGCCAAGGAATGCCGGCAGCCACCAGAAGCTGGAAGAGGCAAGAAACGGACTCTGCCCTAGAGCCTCCAGAAGGAACCACCCCTGCTGTCATCCTGACTTTAGCCCAGCGAAACTGATTTTGGACTTCTGGCGTCCAAAACTGTAGAAGAATAAATCTGTACTGTTTAAAAGCCACCAACTTTGTATTAGTTTGTTACAGCAGCCATAAGAAAATGATAAAACATCATGTTGTATGAGTATATATGCATATGTATATATAAAATTTTATCCTGATTCATTTATTTTCTTGTCTAGATCATGAACATGTTCCTATTACAAAAGTCTTTGAAACACGATCTTTGACGGCTTCCCAGTGAAACATAATTTAACTATTTCTCTACTACTGAAGACATGATACATTGCCAATTTACCCTCTGTACAGCAAAGGATACCCTTATATTAATACATAAATAATCATCCTAATGTCTAGTTCCTTAAGAAAGACTTCCACATGCTGAATTAGCAGGTCTGAGGGTAGAGCCCAATCTAAAGCTTTAAGGAAAACCTAAGAAAGTTTGCCTTTATCCATAAGGCAGGCGCTGCCACAGCCACTTGTATCTCTTCACATCCCACCTTTTGCTATCCACATGCACACAGATGTTTTTCACAGCCGTAATTCTAGTGTATGCCCAATTTTGTGATCAATTTTCTTCACTTAATATTGGCTCATCAATACTTTTTCATGCTGCCAATAATAGCAACAACTGCAGCTACTACTTACTGAGCATTAACTATGCACCAGTCATGGCAGTGAGCACTTTACAGCTGACCTCATAACCACCAAGGCCATCTCCACGTCAAAGGCCAGGTCTGAGGCCTGGACAAGGGAAGTAACTCACCCAACAACACAGTTAGGAAGCAGTGCGGCAGAAAGGGACCTCAGAGCTCACTGCAAACACTAAATCACACTGCCTTGTGAAATGGGGGGACTCTACCATGTTCAAAATGATCATGTTCACAACAGCTTAATAATATATTCTAAGGGGGGAAAAGCTGAGTCTCTGCTGCCAGACCTGGCTTCCAATCCAGGAGCTAAACAGGCTCAAAGACCCCTCTGAAATGTGACATTCTTCGAATTTTCCTTCCAGAAGCATGCAAATAGACACATCTCCAGAAACCGGACAGCAAGTTAGTAACTTTGCTCTAACGTTTCAATTCAACTTAATAAGGAAGGACTGCAGTCTTCCTGTGAGCCATGTGAGCTAGGCTATGGGCCACCAGGCACAGACAAGGACTCACCCCTAAGGGGCTTCCAGTCTAGGGGTCAGGACAAACAGGTGAAGAAATCATTCAACCAAACGACCCTGGGCAAGTCACTCAACTATGCTAAGCCTCAGATTCCTCTCCCATAAAATAAACACAAAAGTACAGAAACACCCAGTGTTACTGGGGTAACCAGGAAAAGGGAGGGAAAGTGCTGAGCACAATCCTCAGCCCACAATGACCAGCCACCATCTGCTTAGTAATTACCTTCTTAGCAGAGGGCATTTGTGTGGCTTCCCCTTTTCCTTTTTGTGTTAACAGCATTCTAAATGTGTGTGTGTGTACAGATGTGCATATACATTTGTGGATCAAGCCAACCTTTGGGATCGGTTAGAATAAACGTCCCAAGAATGATGGAAAACTCCACCAACAGGGCAGGTCACTCAGGACTATCTTCTGTCTCAATCCCTAAATGTCAAACTGATCCCAAACTCATCAGATCAGTCCAAACCACACGGCTGTACAAAACAGTCTTCTTTCTCTGCCTCTCTCAGAAACCAGGACGGGGGGAATTTGGCAACAGCAATGCCTTGGACCAGACAGCCAATAATGTGTTTTGAAATGCCCTGGACAACCATCTGTATATCCATCACGTTTAAAATCAAGTGACTCTTACCTGCACCAAGTCTTTCTTGTAAAATGTATTCATCTCCCTCTGACCTTGAATGCATGTGAACACTTTACGGTATGTTTTCACCTTTCAATTTTGCAAATTGCTTACTGCTACTGAATCTTTTTAAAGCTTGTCAGAGCGATGCTGATGATGATAAGAATTATCCCAGCAGGGCTCTGCTTCCACTGCCAGAATTAATGTGGTCTATTTAAAGTGCAGCTCACCTGCCAATTAGCACATGCAGTGTCCATAATTTAATCTGGGAATATACACTGATCTGCTCTGAAACATGAGGTTAATTCCAAAAGTGGGCAAGGACTTTGGATTCTCTGAACACCTGAAAGCCAACTGCCAACAAGAGCAAGAGCCAGGAAGGTGGTGTTGAGGAGAGCTGCCCTGGGGCACTTGTTAATAAAGGAGGACCAATAGCACCAGGCTTTTGGCAAAGTTTCTACCAAGCCTCAACTTTCATCGATGCCAAGAATTCATACCTTGGAGACCACAAGGAAGACAAAAACCTTGGCGCAAATTCTAGTTCGGGCATTATGTAAGCCTGGGCAATTTATTTTGTCCTGTTTTCCTCATCTGTACAATGGGGATAA
Source organism: Daubentonia madagascariensis (assembly GCA_023783475.1). NCBI lineage: Eukaryota > Metazoa > Chordata > Mammalia > Primates > Daubentoniidae > Daubentonia > Daubentonia madagascariensis. The sequence continues at coordinate 7,301,803 of JAKFHU010002332.1, read as the reverse complement.
CAGTACCTACTTCTAAGGATTGCTGTGAGGAAAAAATGAGAAATAAGAATACATGTAAAGTGTATCCAATAAATGCAGTCAATAAATGTTAGCCATAATTATTAATACAACTGGCATGAAATTGGCACTCAATGAAAAACAGCTATTAATGTCATTACTACACTTGCACCAAAAGCCCAGGCACCAAGGCAAGCAAACAGCATCCCTTTTCCTTTCTTCCGACACCCCACATTCCTACGGGAAACGTGCTTCACTGGGTTCCTTGTGAAGTGAGTTGCCATCAGCGCTACCCTCACCTCTCCCTCCCACAGGGGTGGGTGGGCAGTTAACCCAGTCTGGGCAATTACCTGGCCAGAGCAGGGCATCTTCAATTTTGATTTTTTTAAATACTGCAAGAAAATATTATTTATCTTGACTGCTGAGTCTTTTGTCATCCCCTTAAATTTTGTGGCCAAAGTGCCAAAGTGAGTGTCGCACTGGCCTCACACTAGTCCCAGCCCTAGACCACAGGGTCCTCCACACAACTTCTACCTGAACCACTAGAAGAGAGGCCTTCTCTCCTTCAAGAACTGAGGTCAGCAAACTAGGGCCTGAGGGTCAAATTCTCAGGCAACCTTTTTTGTAAGGAAAGTTTTACTGGGACACAGCCACACCCATTTTCTCATATATTGTCTGTGGCTGCTCTCTTGCTGCAAGGGCTGAGCTGAGTAGTTGTGATGGACATCATATGGCCCCAAAGTCTAAAATCCCTTAAGGAAGAGGTTTGCTGACCCCTGTTCTAGAAGTAGGAGCTCTAATAATCATGTAAACCTGGAGCTACCTGGGGCCATTCTCCCCTATCATGTAAAGATCTCACCTGGAAAGACATCAAACCACAGAGAAGCTGTGTGGAGAGAAAGAGACAGATTTGGGGGAACACTGGGCCCCTGCATCCAGCTCAACTCCTAGATGAGTTCTTAGTTATGGAGTCAATAAGTGCCCCCCCTTTTAAATTAAATTAGTCTATAGGATCTTCTGTCATTTGCAACCAGAAGAGGGCTAATGCAGTGAGAAAAGGTATGTTCTTCAACCATCTATAGAGCACCAAGAATACCTATCCTCCAGAGCCACAATGGGGGGCTGTGTCTCATCAGTGTGACAGCATTGCCCAAAAACAAAGCATTGCTCATCAAGACACAGAAAACCCAACTACAACCACACAAGCCTGGTTCCTTTCCACATAATTAGTCTGGAGGTAGACAGTCGGTTCAAAGGCTGTGTCAGGCCAGAATCTCCAACCTCTTGACCTCACTGTCACAGAGGATTGTCACAACTCTGGGCATCACATTCACAATTGGAGTAGGAAGAAATGGGACATGATAAAGCCGGCTCTATCACCCCTTTTACAGGCAAGGATAAGGAATCCCAGAAAACCACACAGGAACAGAGAAAAAGTGGAGAACAAAAGTCAAGACTGGCTTCCTCACTCACAATGCCTCCCTAGAGAAGGATGTACCAAAGCCCCAAGCAAAACCAGGCTTCCATCAAGCCAAAGAAGACAGGCAGTGTGGATTTGAGGTCAGAAACTAACAGAATCAGCCAAACATGGTATCAAGCATTCCAGGAACAAGGTAAACCAAGTTCCTTCATATTCTAGCCTGAGAACTGGGCGAATACAGGTGTTCACAAATCCCAGCCACACTCCAATTGGGATGAGCCCAAGTGTACAGCGTAAGTGGACTGGCAGAGCAGGGTTTCCAGTAAGGGCCGTAGCTCTGTCCTTTGGCCATCTTCCTACTGGCCACGAAACTGCCTCCCAGAACCAGAACACAGGGACTGTGCTTTAAACATGAATCATACATAATAAAAACTTACATAAAGTGTATATACCTGATACTTTTTTGCTTTCTTAAAAACTGTGGTAAAATGTACATAATAAAATTTACCATGTTAACCAGTTTTAAGTGTACAATTCAGTGGCATTAAGTACAATATTGTACAACCATCACCACTATCCGTTTCCAGAACTTTTTCATCATCCCAAATAGAAACTCCATACCCATTAAACACTAACTCCCTCATTTTCCATCCCCTCCCCCCAGTAACTTCCATTCTACTTCTGTCTCTGTAAATTTGACTATTCTAGGTGCCTAATATAAGTGGAATCATACAGTATTTGTACTTTTGTGTCTGCCTTCTTTACTTAGTATTAATGTTTTCAAGATTCATCCATGTTGTAGCGTGTGTCAGTACTTCATTTCGTTTTATAGCTGAATAATACTCCATTGTATGGACAGACCACATTTTACTTATCCATTCATCTACTGATGAACATTTGGGTTATTGCCACCTTTTTGGCTATTGCAAATAATGCTGCTGTGAACATGGATGTACAAGCATCTGTGTGGATCCCTGCTTTCAATTCTTTTAGGTATACATACACCTAGGAGTAGAATTGCTGCCTAATATGGTGACTCTACGTTTAACTTTTTGAGGAACCACCAAACTATTTTCCAAGGTGGCCACACCGTTTTACATCGATACCTTTTTTTTTTAATAGAGATGGAACTGCTTTTATTTCTCTGCAACTGAAATTAACTCTGCTCTGAACTCTCCTTCAGTTAGAAAATACAAATTTGCCAATTAAAGGTAACTTACTCCCTTCGGGAGCTTTTTTATTGTGGTAAAATCACAACATAAAATTCACCATTTTAACCACTTCAAAGTGTACAACTCAAAACTTGAAACACATTTAATGAATGAATAAATGCATAATAATCTGAAATACTAGATTACTTGTGAAGACTTTAGTAGATATAAATTTTAAAATGAAACATCCCTACTGACTCCATAGAACAAACGCCAATTATCCTGGTGAGGGCGGATGGGGAGAACAAAACTAAAACAGGACAAGGAGAATGAATTGCCACTCACTGCCCATGTGTGACCCAGCTCCTCCACGACCTCTGTGCCCACACCCTGCTACAGCCTCATGGACCTCCTTAACGTCCCTCCAACATGCCAAGCCTGCTCCGCCCACCCAGCCATGGAAACAGAACCCGCATCAGGTACTCCAACCAAAGGAATCCAATACAGGGAATCTGTGACAAAGATTTCCAAAGAGCTAATTAAGGCCAAATAAGGAGATAATTAATGAGGTTACCTAGAGATTACCGATCTCAGAAAGCCAGAGGGACACAAGGAGGAGGTGGTATCACCAGGGCTGCTGGCCTGTAGGAGAGAAGTGGGGCAGGAGGACAAGGACCTAAGCAGCGGCCTCCACGGAGTCCAGGGACCACGGAGGAAGCACAGCCCCTGCAGGAGAAGCCACCTGAAGCAGGGATGAGAGGAAGAAACACTCTAGCTTCTCTCTTCCACCCACCTCTAGCCTCTCCTCACCCTCGCCACCTCCCACTGGCCAAACCATGCCAGAAGCCAAGGGGAGAGAGACTTTGCAGGGGAAGAACAGAGAATAAATTTGAGAGCAGACCGGAAACTGACTGGCACAGGCCTTTGGACTTGTTCAACTACCTGGAATTCCCTCCTGCAGTAACAGTGTGACTAATTCTCTCTCCTTCTTAGGTCTCTATTCAAATGTCCCCCTCAAGAGGCTGCCTCTGACCACTCTACATAGAACAGTAAAACTCCACCCTGTGGCAGACTGCTAGCTACTCATCAAAATCTATCATCTCTTCTTCCTGAACCCCCAGATAGACTATGCTTCCCAGCCTACCTGCAGGGGCCAAGTGCCTCAGTTTCCACTGCACCCAATCAGCATTCACTGATTCACTCACCTGAGTCACTGATTTCTGCCATCTGCCTGGGCTCTGTTAGCATCTTAAGTTTGAGTACCTGAGCTCCAATAGCTCAGCTTAGCACACTTGGCATTCACCCACATGACACAAGAGTCCACGGCACCTCCTTTATTGAAAAGCGGGAAACTTCTCTAGCACCAAAGAAACAAAGCCTCTGGAACTTATGTCTCATTTCCTTTTAGACACATACCCCACCACGTGCTAAAGAGTCACTTACATTCTGACAGGAGCAAAGCAAAGGACCCATGGACCTTACAGGTTGGACAATTATGGTCTAAAAACTGACAACTCTGAGGCCAAATTGAGTCTTAATTTATGAGACATCAGGATTAAACACCTTTAAAACAGACAGAAGTATCAGTCCAGCTGCACCAGATCTTAACAAGCTGGGACGCTTTCATGCCACTTAGGAAACAGCCACTGGCCCAAGTCCTCTCCCACCCCAGATGTCAAGGACCCTCCCCAGGACCCTGTGGTCATCCCCATAATCCAGCAACCCACAGGTTAACACCCAGCCCATGGGGGATGGCACCCTGGCTTCTGGCTCCCTCCCTAACGCAAGCCAATTTCTACCAGCTGTTAACCATTTTTATTACCCTGGACAGAGCTCAGTATTTTCTCTGCACCTTTAGCAGACATCCTTTCAAGTCTCTTTCACCACAAGTAGCTGATTTGCAAGTTCATGAATACAACAGAGAAACACCAAGAGGGGAACTGAAAGCCTTTAGAGGACAGGAGGGTCGGGGAGTGGACTTCCCCTCACAATCAAAAGGACTGGCCCAGGGTTCTCCTGGCACATGCAGCTGCTTCCAGAATTAATTTTCTACAGAAATGAAATTGTTACCCACAGTGACCCAATGAAGCAAAACTGCTTTGAGTTAAATGTAATCAACCGCTTTCAAAAATCCCCACTGAGATTCGAGGAAGTTGGTTCCTCTAATTTTACACTTGGGAGTATGTTAATACCACCTGCTTCCAGCTAACTGTGAAGTTGTGTACAGAGAGTGGAGGATGGAGGTCCGGCTTCCCGGGAAGACAAGCAGCATGTCCTGAAGCCAGGGGTCCTCGAGTCATTTTTTTTTTAACGTAGTCCTTTGGTGGCCTCTTCTACGTAGGTGGCCAGGTTTCTTGCAATACACTGGAGCTACAAGGGTGAGTGAGAAGGGACCCAGTCCCTGACTTTTGAGGGAGAGAAACAGTCAAGAAAACAGGTTGGGGCGTGGTGGTGCACGCCTATAATCCCAGCACTTTGGGAGGCTGAGGCCGGAGGATCGCTTGAGCCCAGGAATTGGAGATTGCAGTGAACTGTGATGGTGCTACTACACTCCAGCCTGGGCGACAGAGCGAGGCCCCGTCTATAAAAAATAAAAAAGAAAGAAAGAAAACAGGTAGTGCCATACATAGGTTTGATGAGAACGACTCAGGACTACGGAGGGCATAGTCCAGCTGAACTGGGTAGAGAGCTCAGGAATGACTTTTTGAAAGAAATCTGAAACTTTAAGAAAGAATAGATCAAAACCACAATGAGACACCACTTTATACCCATTCGAGTGGCTATTATTAAAAAAAAAAAACCAGAAAAGAAAACAAGTGTTGGCAAGCATGTGGAGAAACTGGAACGCATTACACATTCCCACACCGTGTGCATTGCTAGTAGAAATGTAAAATGGTGCAGCTGCTCTGGAAAACAGTTTGGTGGTTCCTCAAAAAATTAAATATAGCATTACCATATGATCCAGCAATTCACTTCTAGGTATATACCCAAAAGAACTATAAGTGGAAAGAACAAATATTTGTATCCCCATATTCACAGCAGCACCATTCACAATAGCTAATAAGTGGGAGAAACCCAAGTGTCCATGGGGAGGAACAAAATGTGGTGTGTGTGTATATATACATACCCACACTGGAATATTAGTCAGCCTTAAAAAAGAAGGAAATTCTGACACGTACTACAACATGGACGAACCTTGAAGACATTATGCTAAATGAAGGCAGACACAGAAGAACAAATATTGTATCCCTCCACTTACATGAAGTAGCTAAAGTAGTAAAATTCACTGAGACAGAAAGTAGAATGGTGGTCACCAGGGGCCAGGGGTGTGGGGGTAGGAAGTGAGCATTAGTGTTTAATGAGTATGCAGTTTCAGTGTGGGAAGATGGGAAGGTTCTGAAGATACCCAAAAGAACTGTATACCAAAAAGTACAAGGTACTAGCAGTGCTAACAGTGGGGAGTTAAGAGAAAGCAAAACAGACACAGTACACTGCTGTTGTTTGAAGCCATCCAGCTTGTGGCAGTTTGTTACAGCAGCCCTAAAAAACTAATACAAGCTAGAAATCCCAGAAATAAGGGAGAAGCAGAAATATATGGGCCCTCAAAAATGCTGAAGCCCAGGTGTAAACTGGCTCAGTCCTTGACTGGATTAAACTGATCTTCCTTTGCCCCAGCTGCCTGCCAGAAGCGACAAATCCTCTCTGAAGGAAGATAACATCGTCCCAAGCTTCACGTTGTCTCTGCAATTTCTCATACCCAATATCTGGCATTCAGCCAAAAATACCAGGCATGCACAAAGAGAAGACTATATTAAAAGCCAGGATAAAAACTAAAATCAGGGACTTCTGGCTATAGCAAAGTGAGAAGGTTAACAAAACCTCTCCCCAAAAAGCAACTATGAAACTGGACAAAATTAATAACCATTTCAGCACCCTGGAAATTGACCAAAGCATAAAATAATCTGAGAAGTGTTTATGCTTGAAAACTGGTGAATTTCAGATATCAACAGTAGGAATCTGCAGAGTTCTCACCTGGGGCTTCTCCCATCTGGCCCCCCACCCCAGTTTGTGCAGAGGCCTGTCAGGGTGGGGCAGGCTGAGACAGCCACAGCTTCACAGCTTCTGTGGGTAAAGGGGGCTCACATGAACTAGACAGGAGGTGGGGGGGTGACACCCTTGTCTAATGTCACTGTTGGTGGGAGTGACTCCTCTTGGTGGCAGGTGAGCCTGAGACTGCAGTCATGGCTGGGTCAGAGACATCCCTGGTTTAGACTCCATGCCTGAACAGCAGAACGGCCAGGGCCCACGCTGGTCACACACTCCTGGCCAAGCCTGAGGCTGCAGGCACGCACAAAGAAGACACAAAAGGAGTAGCACAAGGAGAAGAGAGAATAGGACAGAAAAAATGTTCGAAGAAATGATGGTCGAAAATGCCCAAAATTTTTATTTATAAAGAATCTGTCCACATCTAAGAAGCTGGACAAACCCCTAGTAGGATAAGTAAAAAGAACTCAAATAAACTTGCATCTAGATACTTCAGGGTCAAACCTAAAGAAGAGTTCTTAAAGGCAGCAAAAGAAAAATGGCTCATCAAGTACAAAGGAGCATCAATCTGATTAACAGCTGAATTCTTATCAGAAAGAATGAAGTCAGAACTGCAAATGGGCATGAGGAGACTTTTTGAGGTGATGGAAATGTTCTAAAAGTAGACTCTGGTGATAGTTTGCACAACTCTATAAGTTTACACTTTAGAATGAGTGACTTTGATGGTAAGTAAATTATACCCCAATAAAGCTGCTTTTTAATAGAGAAACCAGGTCTCTTTCCAGCAAGCGAGGATACAAGAAGAAGTCGGCAGTCTACAACCTGGAGGAAGGCCCTCAACAGAACCTGACCATGCCGGTACCTTAATCTTAGACCTCCAGCCTCCAGAACTGTGAGAAACAAATTTCTGTTGTCTAAAATAAATAAATAAATAAATGAGTGATCAATTTTTTAGTTAAAAAACCACATCCTTAAAAATCCTATTATATTAAGACAATTAATGGATATTATAAATAATGATACACCAATAAATTTTAAATTTTTTTTTTTTGAGACAGAGTCTTGCTCTGTCACCTTGGCTAGAGTGCAGTGGCATCATCATAGCTCACTACAACCTCAAACTCCTGGGCTCAAGCGATTCTCCTGCCTCAGACTCCTTACTAGCTGGGACTACAGGCTCCCGCCACCGCACCCGGCTAATTTTTCTATTTTTGTAGAGACAGGGTCTCGCTCTTGCTCAGGCTGGTCTCAAACCCTTGAGCTCAAGTGATCCTCCCACCTCGACCTCCCAGAGTGCTAGGATTACAGGCGTGAGCCACCATGCTCAGCCACCTTCTTTAACAAAACACAAATTACAAAAATTCACAAATGAAGAAATAGAAAATCTAAATACGCCTGTAATCCTAGCACTTTGGGAGGCCAAGAGGATCTCAAAATAAAATAAAACTAGAAAATCAACATAAAATATCTTCATGGCTTTGGAATAGGCAAAGATTTCTTAACCAGGAAAGTTGGATCAATAAGATAACAGATAAATTGGGCTATTAAAATGAAGTACTTCTGTTTAAAGATATCATTAAGAGAGTGAAAGGTAAAGTACAGAGTGGGAAAAGATGTTTGCAGGGCTGTATCCTAGGAAGGACTTGTATCTAGAATATATAAAGAACTCCTACAAATCAATAAGAAAAAGATAGCAATCCAATTAAAAATTAGGCAAAAGATTTGAACAGCTACTTCACAGAAGAGGATATCTGAACAGCCAATAAGCATACAAAAAGGGATCAACAGCATTGCTCATCAGGAAATGACAACTGAAGCCACACTGAAATACTACACACCCTTGGGGACAATAGCAAGTGTTGGCAGGGATGTGGAGCCACCACAACTCTGTACAAGACTGACCACTGATAGAAATGTGAACTGGTATAACCACAGTTTGTACTCAAGCTCAGGGTATATGTATCCTCTGACTCATTAATTCCACTCCTAGATCCAACTGTAACGCATATATACATTCATTCACCAAAACACACCTACGAGAACAGTCAAGGCAGCACTATTTATAATAGCCACAAAGTGGCAATGACCCAAATGCTATCAGTAGTAAAGCAGATACATAAACTGTAAAACCTAAACATCAATGAAGGGGAACGAGCTCCTGATTTACCAACTACATAGCAGAATCTCACAAAACAATGATGAGCAAGAGAAACCAGACACAAAAGAGAACACATTAAATTACATTCAGAATCAGGCACAACTACTCCATGGTGTGAAAAGTCAGAGTAGGTGTTGCCTCTGGGGGGGAAGTGGGCAAAGTAACTGGAAGAGGACACGGGTAGGGGGCAGCTTCTGGGGTACTGGTAACGTTCTAGTCCTTGATCCTCGTCCCAGTGTAACATGAATGGATTGATAAGTAGTGATCATACACTGGGTTGCACACTTACGATTTGTATATTTATTTGGCTCTACACATTTATCAAAGTTCAGGTTAAAAAAATATATCATTGCCCTGATTCAGCACCACAGGAAAGGTGACAGTGGCACTCCATGAAATGAGTTGTCACAAACTTAACATGTCCAAAAAATTATTTCCTTTATCCTGACCGTAATCTCAAAAGGGCCAGAGTAAAATATCAAGATGTGGGAACGAGAAGCACTTTCCTCTTGATTCTAACAAGAACATAACAGCACAGTGCAACAATAAATGGTGCCCAACACCTATCACACGCATGAAGGGCAACAGCAACAGGTGGAGAGTGCGGCGAACCAGACCACGTTGGCCCCGGCTACAGTAGAGCAGTGGTATTCAGCCCCAGCCAGTCACCAGTGCAAATGTGGGACCAGAGTCACAGACTATGCAGTTAAAGCTAGAAATCCATATTTCAATATGAAATCTCACAATTTTTAAATGTTGGCAACTTTAAAACAATTTGTAAGCACACTGCACAAGGGCACCAGTTTCCAAACTCAGTCCTCCATGCACCCTGGCCCCCAAGGACCAAATGTACCAATGCAGCTGGCACTCAGCAGTATCTACTGTATTGTGATTTTCAACAACAGCTTTGTGTTCAGTCATTACTTTGAAGTTCAGCTATTCTCTCTTCAAAAGGTAGTGTTCCTCAAATGTAAACAGAGCTAATGCAACAGCCTTGTGAATTAATTCACCGTTATTTATTCTCTCCCGTCACTTTCAATTTAGTTATCTGAGCTGGAGCGGTCCACAGAGGAACAATAACAGGCATTGGCCTGCTTCCAGAGGAAGGGGGAGCTGGGAAGAGGCAGGAATTGGAAGTCAACCTGACCTGGGTTGGAATCCTCAGCTCTGCCTTTACCAGCTGTGGGAACTTGGGCAACTTATTAACTTATTTGAGCCTCGGTTTCATTATTTGAAAACTAAACACACCATTGCTTACCCTGGAAAGTTGTTGCCATGTTATCATCCAATACCAGCCCCCCAGCAGCTCTGTACCAGGGCCTGGGCTTTGCAGGTACTTTCTCCTGCAGCCCCCAACCTGAGAGGCAGGTCCTGTTATCTTTATTTTACAAGTGAGGAAACAGAGGCTCAGACAGGGGATGTCACAGAGAGCTCGCGACTACTGAGCAGGACTCTGGAGCCTGTGGCCTTAACTGCTGCACAACGTAAAGTGGCTAACTACGCAGCCAGCAGGGGCGAGAGGGCAAGTCATACTCACTTCCATCCAACGCTGCTCTTCACATTTCATTTTCTTCGTTCCGTCTGAAAGTATCACTCCAGTGCCTTTAAGAACAGCCACAAGAAGCCACTGATCTGATCTTTCCCAACTTATAGCCGTCGAAAAGCCATCTGCCCCTCTCCCTTGTGAGGGATTCATTCAAACATTCAATAGAAGGAAGGAGGTTTTAATCAGCCAAGGACTACCCAGCAGCCAGTGGGTGGTTAATTAGCACTGCTGACCACGACGGCAAGGCAGCCCTGGGCATTCACTCAAGGGCTGAGCTAGTTTGGTCTTTTCCCTGCTTCTCATTGGCAGGAGGCTGCCCAGCACATGCTGGTCAGCAGAAAACAGCCAGACACTGTGCCCATTCATCTGTCCCCTCGCGGAGCAGGTGCAGAAGTCACGCGAAGACGTAGACAAGCGGCAAGAACAAGAATGCTGAGATGCCTTGCAAACACGTGGGTGCGTCTCTGGTCACCAAGGGCAACCAAGCAACGAGAAGACAAACTTCTAGTCTGGATGGGAACACGAAGAGCCACTCCTCATGACCAAAAGTTCAGTGGGTTCAGCAGGGACAAGATGGAGTAAGAGGTTCAAAGTTAAAAGGGTGTTGGGAAGAGGACGGCAACTAGTTACACATTTATTAGGTGTTCTGAACTAAAGCAGCTGCTTCAAATGAAGTCCTCACTGAATCCTCCTGACAACCCCCCCAGATAGCCGAGACTCTCCCGCTTTGCGGGTGCAAAAAACTAAGGCTCAGACGAACCTTCCCGAGGTCATACAAGACTTACTCTTGCAGTCTGACTTCAAAACCAGGGTCACCTCTGCCTTGCCCAGCGGCTGCCCTCGGGTGGGTGGAATCAGACCAAGAGCCGATGGCTTACGCTGCACCAGTTCCTCTAAGGTCACTCCCCCAGGGACAGATAAGATGGAAACGAGAAATGTGATGGCCCAGGAAGCCTAGGGGGTTCTCTGGGAAAACCTATGACCTTGAAAAGCTTATCAACCAGCCCATGACAATCACTGAGCTACCCCCGTCAGGGGCTCAGGGAAGCATCCCAGAGACGGGAAGCCACAGAGACATACATGAGGCTGACATCTGAGGAGGCCAAGGCAGTGATTTCTACTGAAGCCCGTGATGCTGGCTTTTCTCTACACTGGCTCCCTCCTTCTCTGGCTTTTTGAGGAGGAAGGAGCACGGGAACACAGAAGAAATTCAACAGTGACAGGACTCCCTCTCAAAGCCGTCCCTTGGCCCCAACAGGAACCACATTTGTTACTGAAAATGAGTAACCCGTGAGGTGAACAACAAGAATCAAAGACTGGCTGAAGTCATCACATATCCTACGCAACTATCAAAATCACAAGGACCCCATGAATTTGTACCAATATTATGTACCAATAAACAACATTTTAATTTTTTAAATAAGGCCAGGCACAGTGGCTCATGTCTGTAATCCCAGCACTTTGGGAGGCCTAGGAGGGAGGATTGCTTGAGGCCAGGAGTTCGAGACAACCTGGGCAACATAGCAAGGCCCCATCTCTACAAACAATTTAAAAATTAGTTGGGTGTGGTGGCGCCCACCTGTAGTCCCAGCTACTCAAGAGGCCGAGGTGGGAGGATCTCTTGAGCCCAGGAGTTCGAGGTTGTAGTGAGCTATGATCAAGCCACTGCACTCCAGAAGGAAGATACAGCAACATGAGGGAGAGGGAAAGGCTAAGGATTCAGTTAGCAGAGAATTTCCAGACACCTCTACCACATACAATGAGGTCTAACTTTTTGCTATGAAAGGAGAACAAGCAAAAGCACATTTTACTCAGCAATAACACTGATATTATCACAGTGACAAGAAAGATTCAGGGATTTGGGGTGGCAGCCACAAGCAGGGTTAGCAAGAACCTGCCCTTTGAAAGGTGGTGGAGGGAGGAGACCACAGGACAGTTTTCACACAACATGGTACACTTCAAGGTTCAGATCCAAAGCAAATCACTTTGAATAGTTTCCTCATCTGTACAGTGACGATAATAACCGTCCCTACTATTCCTAGGGCTGTTGTGAGAACAGAACGAGTTAATTTCCATCAAAGACTAACCAAGTGCCAGGCTTGCCCTAAGTACTAAGTGTTCACAGTTATTGTTAATTAGCATCATCCCCGTCATTCACACGGGAAAAGCTTTTACAACATCAATGGATGACAGCAGAACTCTAAGCTCAGAGACCTGCGGGATTTCCGTTGCTGTTGTTGAAGACATTTAATTATGAAATGCCATGTTATCCGTACACATAAAATTAAACCAGATTATTAATTTCCCAGCAACTGCCAAACCATATTGGTGAAATAAGCACTTGGTGGCAGGCACCCAAGCCCAGAGGAGACTGTACCACGTGGCCCTGAGAATTCTGCACAAAAGATGACATCATTTAAATTAAGATGCCAGACAACATCATTATTTTTTTGACTACAAATAAGACATGGATTTCCGCACACCCACCCTAGTCCCACAGAATGACTGCCTCGCCCACTATTTAAAAATAAATAAAAATAAAAAGAGAGAGCAAAAGGGAAGACAAGCTCCTCCAAGCCACAGCCAGGCAGCGCAGTACCTGTTTCGGTTTTGCTGGGGAAGCCTGCCGCCTGTTTGATCGCAGCCGCGGTGAGCGCTAATCCTCGACTCCTCTTCAAGCCATGCTGCAGGACAGCTTCGAACTGGGCACACAGACAGGTTACCCTGCAAGAAAAACAATCACTCATCGATCCACCTGGGGAAGGGAGTAGCAACCAGGGCAGCCCCAGCATCTCTCAGCAGCGAGTGAGCTGCCAGGGGTAAACCACAGCGTGAAGGTAGACAGAAGACATCTGGATTTACGGGCTTGTAACTGACCTGCGCCACTCCATGCGCCTGGCCACATTTATGTTCATTTCACATAATCAGGGATGCCCCGCACAGTGTACTCATATTCATCAGACTGGTGAAGGCATAGTAACAATGCACAAAGAACAAGAGGAAAGGGAACTGGTGCCAGCCGGCGGGGGGGGCAATTTAAAAACCAATGACTTCAGTATGGGGATGGGGAGTGGTTGGGTGTTGATTGTACCCAATTCACAAGTGTTTCTTTTCCTTTTCTTTTATCCCTTTTCTTTTTATTTTTGAGACAGAGTCTCACTCTGTCACCCAGGCTGGAGTGCAGTGGCGTCATCACCGCTCACTGCAACCCCAAACTCCAGGGCTCAAGCGATCCTCCTGCCTCAGCCTCCTGAGTACCTGGGGCTACAGGCCGTGCCACCATGCCCCCCGCTAATTTTTTCTATTTTTTAACAGAGGCAAAGGTCTGAAAAGGGGTAAAATGTATTATGAGTTGTCTCTTTAAACCCCGCACCCTTTTTGGGAATTAAAACCTGCATTCTTGCCCAAGGCCAGTAACCAAAGGAGCAGAAAAATGTTCTTTGTTCTTTGTTTTCTAGTATCTTAAACCACAGGAGAGGGCTCAACAGAGAACATCCTCACCTGTGATGACGTCTACCAAAACCACCAGCTACAGTTAAACAACAATAGCCCAAAGCCACAACCTGAGCCCAACCTCTGAAAACCCCCCTTTAAAAAGCCCAGTGTTCCTGCTTAAGGGTGGGATGGCAGTTTTTCCAGATGCCAGTCTGCCACCCCCTCACCTGCCAGCACACTAACACACTCCTCTTCCCTCTTCCTCGAACCACGCACCCTCCTCCGTCATTCTCACTGATTCGGCCTCGCCTCAGGGACAAGCGTCAAACTTTCAGTAACATTTTTAGTAGAGACAAGATCTTGCTGTTGCTCAGGCTGGTCTCGAGCTCCTGAGCTCAAGCGATCCTCCTGCCTCGGGCTCCCAGAGAGCTGGGATCACAGGCGTGAGCCACTGCGCCCGGCCTCAAATTCACAAATTTTAACTCTAATTCATATTACATGTAGTTTAAGGAACAAGATTATATTTTCAGAGACTGAATTCACCAGCCTGCCAAATTGGAAACATTGTGTAATTTCATGGCCTATTACATGCACTAAAAAAATAGTATGAATTCTGATTCTTATGCTTTATTTTGTTATAAGAGATTACATTGTGAACTCAGATCCAGAGTTGATGGAATTTTCAATCAAGTTACAATTACTGTGCATTTAATTGAATTTGTTTCTCAATAACGAAAGAAACAGGAGTTTCAGAAACATGTCTACAAAGAGATGAGGTCACAGCAACCACACTCAATACTTAGCAATCCAGAGCTCCTGGGCCCCTGCCCAACTGGGTCTGTGCACCAGGGAGTCCTTTCCATTCATTCATGCAACAAATGTTAAGAAATCCTGAACATCTCCCATGTGCCATGCACTGTTCTAAGCTCTGAGGATACAAAAGTGGGAGTGACGCAGGCAAGGTCTCTGCCTTACCACATTTGCACGGTTCTAGCAGAGGGAGGTACACAAATAAGCTAACCAGACCATTTCAGTTAATGAGAACTTCGAAGAAAGTAAGACAGGATAAGGTGGTAGGTGGAGATGAGACAGGGACAGGCTTAGATTCTGTGGCCTGAATGGAGGCAGCCTTGGAGTTATGACCTGGCTAGGACAAGGGCAGCAGGCTAGACGATAGGCCCAGTGCAAAGGGCCTGTGGCCACCACCAAGCAGCTCACTCAACTTTGCCTAACTGCAGGCATTTGCTGTTCCACCCACCCCTACACCTGTAGTAACAATACTCCAGGTGTTTATCACTCTGTGGGTGGTAAAATATTTTCAAACCCATTATTTCACTCACTCCTCCCATCAACATTACAATATGGGTGAGGCAGATATTATTATCTCCATTTTATACTTGAAGAAGATGATGCTTAAAGACATTTAAGTGACCTCCTGAAGACAGTGCGTAATAAGCAGCAACATCTGTACTGCAGACCCACCCACCCCATGCTGATCCAATTCAATTTCCACTATACCCCATATACCACCAAGGCAAAGATCCTTTATTCTAAGATAAAAGTCCTCTTACACCTATGCCCAATCTTTACTTATTATTGTGTCTACATCAGACAAACCTAACACAGCATCGGCAAATACACAGCACTGGTGTCTTTACACTGTATTCTGTGCCCGTGACAGACATCACTAATCCATCCCAGCATTCTAGGCTTCCACTGCCAAATGATCCAAGTTGCCCTCCACAGAAGGAAGCTATTTGGCATCCCAAACCTAATACCTCCTCTCAACTACACTATTTGGTTTCCATCTTCTATCTTGTCTTTCCTGGATCCCCTGCACCTAGCTTGGTACCTGGTATATAATGTGAGCTCCACAAATGCCTTTCCAGTGGGTAAGTAAATGGGTGATTAACCTTGAACCACAGATCCCAGAATACTCCCCCATACTGAAACAACCCTCTTTTATAGGCAGATGTCACTCTTAAATTTTAGATGTGCATATGCTAGTCTCTGCACATAGCACATATGTGAGGGCTTCCCAAAAGCTGGGACACCCACCAAAACTATCTAAATACCACAGCAACCAAAACTGTGGCATATAGCATGTATTAGACCATTTTGCACTGCTATTAAAAAAAATACCCAAGGCTGGGTAATTTATAAAGAAAAGAGGTTTATTTGGTTCATGGTTCTGCAGCAGTACAAGAAGCATGGCACCAGCACCAGCTTCTGGTGATGATTTCGGGGGGGCTTCCAATCAAGGTGTAAGGCAAAGAGGGAGCAGGTGCGTCACATGGCGAGAGCGGGAGAAAGGGAGGAGGGGGTGCCAGGCTCTATTAAACACAGTTAGCAAGAGGAGAAGGCAGCTCTCAAAATGAGAACTCACTCTATTGTGGGGAAGGCACCAAGCCATTCATGAGGTGGATCCCTCGTGATCCAAACGCCTCCCACCAGGCCCCACATTCAACACCAGGGATCAAATTTCAACATGAGATTTGGAGGGGCCAAACATCTAAACCATATCATAGCGAAATGGACCTGGACCAGGGCCCTGTCTCAGAGGGGAAAACAAAAACAAAAACAAAACAAAACAAAACAAAAAAACCCTGGGCTGTGTTTAGAGTTCTCCATAATTAACCAAAGCCTCTACCTTTAAAAGAATAGCCTGCAAATGCAACAGTCAACTGAACAATCCCTGCCCTTACGCTTGGCTCCAGTGCACAGGTCAGCCGCTGGCAGGCCAGCTCTAGATAAAGCCTGGCCCCTAAGGGGAATGGAACGCAGACGAACAGCACAAACCCAGTCACCGTGGTTTGGGTTACATCACCAGTACTACCTCCCAGAGGCATACAGGTCACAACTAACCTAACACAGCAGAAAAACCCAGGGTGCTAGTCCTATAATTAGCTCATTATGCCACCTTCCTTGCACCCACCCCATGTCCCCTTTTCACCTCCCCATTTGACCTGAGTCTGTATCTATTCAAGACTTAGCTCAAGTGTACCCTCCTCCAGGAAGCTTTCCTGCCTGTTTCCTCATTGTGAGCTTCCTTGTGCTGCAGCCCTTGCCACTCTATGTGAATGGTCTGATGTCCACTGCCTTCTCCTCTTGCTAACTGTGAGCTGCCCCTGCACTTAGCACCACGCCTGGCTACTATGGAGAATGAGACCAAAATGGTTCCTCCCATCAGGGAAATCAGGTTATGAACTTGATATACATGTTGGTGAGAGACGCATCTCAGGAGATCTTGTATAATTTGTCATTCAAATCCAGGTCAGTTAAGACTAGCGAATTAAGGAGAACACACTTGTCCAAGCACACAAATTTCCCCTTTAGCATGTGGTGGGCACCCTAAGGAGGCACTGATTTATAACTATGTCACCCTAAGGTTTTCCACTGGTTCTTGGCTTTGTCCAGTTTTATGATAATTCCTGCAAAATGAAAGGGGCCCTGCTTTAGTGCAGCTCTTTATTTTCTCAGCTAAGTCCCTACTATTTCCCAGAATGCTGTCTGCTGAATGCTCACTGGCTTCACGGTGGTGGGTTGGCTGCCTCCACAGTATTTTATCACATCAAACTTCCATTCCAAGTTAATGAATTAGGGACACATTTTTAATTAAGTGGGGCACTTAATAACAGTGAATGTTTTAGTTAAAAAAAAAAACACAACTCAACAAAGTCACTCCAAGTTCTTATGCACACCAGATGAATGGATAAATAAAATGCGGTATATCCATACAACAGAATACTGTTTGGCAACAAAAAGGAATAAAGTAGTGACACATGCTATGACATGGATGAACCTTGAAAATATTATGCTAAAGGAAGGAAACCAGACCCAAAAAACCACACACTGTATGATTCCATGAAATGTTCAGAAAAGGTAAATACAGATGGTCCCCAACTTAATGATGCTTTGACTTACAATTTTGGGACTTTACAACGGGATTATCAGGACATAACCCCATCATAAATCAAGGAGCATCTGCCTATAGAAACAGAAAGTCAATCAGAGGTTGTCCAGGGCTGAAATTGGAAGTAGGGATTAACTATAAACTGACACAAGGGAATTTGGGGGGAAACTGAAAATGTTCTAAAACTGAATTGTGGTGATGGATGCACAACTCTACAAAGTTACTAAAAAGAAAACAAAAGTTGTATACTTACAAGGGGTAGACTTTTATGGCATGTAAATTAAACTTCAAATAAACTGTTTAAAAAAAAAAACTTTCCTCAAAGTGTTCAGTGAAAGTCTGATGAAGTGGTGAAGGAATTAATGAATAGAAAATGAAATAACTTCCTCCTGGCTGAATTTAAAACCGCCCACCAACACCAACATAGCTGGACGCTGCACGCGAGCTCAGCTAGTTCTGTTAAGATTCGCCAAGCATTTGTTTGCATGAGCTTTGTCCTGTATTTCAAGACTGCTTAACCTGCCACATTAATCTATAAAAAGATTCATAAGACTCCTATACTTTTTTATGGCAAATGTTGGAACAACAGATAGGATAAGCAATAAATGCTGCTTTTTTATGAACCGCATCAAATTAACCTTGTGAAAGAAGGGCATATTTCAAATTGATTCTTTTTCTATGTTACAGCTTTACTGGAATCTTTTTGAGAAAACCAAGTACAATCATGAAAATGGACTGGATTGTCCTCATTTGTAAAAACTCCAATGTTACCTGGAATGAAGTCAGCTGTAGCCATAAAAATCAGCCAATTAACGGCATTAGCCCTCTCTTGGATTTAAGACACAACAATAATCCAAGGTCATTGCATGGTAATTATTTGAAACAGGTCTTGCTCTACATTAAGTTTTCAAAAAGGTTCACACCCTTTACCCATGAATTTCACTGGCAGAAATCAATCTTAGATTATAATCTACAAATCAGATAAAGATTCAATAATAAAAATATTCAAAACAATATTATTTACACTAGTGAAAAAGTAGAAACTGCCTAAATATTTAACAGTTGGGGAACTGGTTAGACAAACAATAGCACAGCATATAATCAAACATTATTTAGCCCTTTAAGATACTTACCAAGAGCTTATCCTGATAAGCCAACATGTTTATAATACAATGTAAAATGAAAAATAAGCAGGATATGGAACTGTATGTTAACTATGCTCTCAATTATGTTTAAAAAGAACACAAAAAAAAATTCCGAAGGGAATTACGCAGAAAAAATTAAGAGCCACTTACTTGGTGAAAGAGTTACTGTCATGTTTTTCTTGCCTTTACGATTTTCTAAGCTTAGCTTGTTTTCCAAAACAAGCATTAAAAAAGTACTTGTGGGCCGGGCGCGGTGGCTCACGCCTGTAATCCTAGCACTCTGGGAGGCCGAGGCAGGAGGATCACTTGAGCTCAAGAGTTCGAGACCAGTCTGAGCAAGAGTGAGACCCTGTCTCTATTTAAAATAAATAAATAAATTAATTAATTAATTAAAAAAAAGAAAAAAGTACTTGTGGCTCACAAACCAGAAATATTGCTACCTTGAACCACAGATAAAGAATGAAGAAATATGGTTTAAAGGTTATGGTGAGGAAAAATCATGCAACTGTTTAAAATACTTACAGATAACTTGGAAATAGCATTTTTAAAAGGTTAGATGATGATGTTAAGCGAGAAAAACAGATCTACAAAAAGATAAAAATGTTTCTCACCCACAAATTAAAAATTATTGCCATAAAAATATAACATTAAAAGTTGATTTTTTTTAAGTAGACAAAACTAGGAGAGGGGAATTACATTCATAACGGTAAAAAAGGTAAAATTAATCATATTTTTAACATGAAAGAGATAAATCCTATATAAAAAAAAACATAAAATTTTATTAAAGGGTATAAAGATCAAAATAAATAGATAAATAAAGACATAATTTTCCAGAATGGGAAGACTTATTAAAATAGAAATGTCAATTCTTCCCACATTAATGTATAAATTTAATAGAATTCCAAAAACAATTGCAGTAAGGACTTCACACACTGTGGTTTAAGGTACAGGGATAAACAAAACAAACTGATAGAACAGTACAGAGAGCCCCCCCCCAAAAAAAAATCCAAATAAATACGGAAACATTTTATATATAATAATGGTAGCACTTCAGTTCAGATGGGCAAGAATGGGTTATTTAACCAATGGTGCCGACACAAAGGACTATAGGGCTGAAAAAATAAGGATAAACTTCTATCTCAAACCACAGATAGAACTAAATTCCACATGGGTCACTATCAACGAAAAATGTTCAGTGTAACAAAAAGAAAACTTTTACTGAAAAAATAACAGAGAAAAATACTGAAGAACCTGAGGATAAGTCCCAGTATTCTAAAGTCAAAAATTTTAAAGGTTCCCAGAATTAATTACATAAAATTTTAAAATGTCTACATGGTTAAAGATATCATAAATACAGTGAAACAATAAATGAAGTGACAGACTGGAGAAAATATTTATAGCACATATAACTGAAAAAAAATTAATATTCACAGAACATGAAGAGTTTCTACAAACAGACAAGAAAAAGACAAGCAACTCAAAAAATAAAAAATAAAAAAGGTGAACAAACCAACCAAAAAAGGATGAAATACAGTTGGCCAATAAACATATGAAAAGATATTCAATATCAACAATAGCCAGGAAAGTGTGGCAACACTAAGATACCAATTTAGGACTACAGATGTTAAAACCAATCATAGTGCCAGCAAGAGTGTGGAGAAATGGGGATTGTTGATAGGAATAGGAATAGGAATTGCTACATCATCCTGCAAAGAGATTATGCAATATAATTTTTTTTAATGCCCATACCCTTTGACTCAGCAATCCCACTTCTAGGAATTTATCCTATAAAAATAAAAGCACTGCCAATTAGAAAATGAACAAGACATGACCAGACAGTTCACCAAAGGGTATATACAGATGGCCAACAAGCCCATGAAAAGATATACAACATCATTAGCCATTAGGGAAATGCAAATTAAAACCACAATGAGGTCAGCCACAGTGGCCAGTGGCTCACACCTGTAATCCTACCACTTCGGGAGGCTGAGGTGGGAGGATGGAGGCGGGAGGATCACTTGAAACCAGGCGTTCAAGATCAGCCTGGGCAACATAGCAAGACCCTGTCTCTACAAAAAAATATTTAAAAATTAGCTGCGCGTGTTGGCCCACGCCTGTAGTCCCAGCTACTTAAGGAGGCTGAGCCAGAACAGGAGCTTGAGCCTAGGAGTTTGAGGTTGAAGTGAGCCATGATTGTACCATTGCACTCTAGCCTGGGTGACAGAACAAGACAGGGAGGGAAGGAACAGGAGGGAGGTGAGTGTGGTTATAAAAGAACAACACAAGGATCCTGTGATGATGAAACTAGTCTATATCTTGATGGTAGAAACAGGAAACTACACAGGTGATAAAATTGCGCAGAACTAAATACTTACACACACACACACACACACACACAAACACATAAACTACAAGTAAAACTAGGGAAATCCGAAATACTGTCCCAGAGTCTGGTAAGATGTTACTATTGGGGGAAACTGAGTAAAAGATAAAAAGGATCTTTCTGGTGTTTTTTTTTTTTTTTTTTTTGAGACAGAGTCTCACTGTGTCGCTCAGGCTAGAGTGCAGTGGTGTCATCATAGCTCACTGCAACCTCAAACTCCTGGGCTCAAGCAATCCTCCTGCCTCAGCCTCCCGAGTAGCTGACCCTACAGGCACACACCACCCGGCTCCTTTTTCTATTTTTAGTAGAGATGGGGTCTCACTTTTGCTCAGGCTTATCTCCAACTCCTGAGTTCAAACAATCCTCCTGCCTCGCCTCGGCCTCCCAGGGTGCTGGGATTACAGGCATAAACCACCACACCCAGCCTATTATTTCTTACAACTGCATGTGAATCTACAATTATCTCAAAATAAAGAGTTTAAATAAATAAATAAATAAATATAAAAGCACTGCCACATACATACATTTGTATATATGTACACACAAATAGGTTTATTGCACCACTATTTATAATAACAAAAACAAAATTAGACAACACCTGAAAGTCATTAACAAGAAAATAGTTAATAAAGTATGGCACTTCCATACTCAAAATATTACATAGGCATTTAAAAACAAGAGATGCCTTATTTAATAAACCCTAGGAAGCACTTTTCCCCCCACATTTTAACATCTCTAAAATCAGGCATTTCTCATAATTGATGAAATTGTACAATTAAAATTGGCATTGGTTTTTCTGTCTCAATTACACATAAAGATGCCACTGCTGGTAAGCTACACTATTACATTATCTATTGACCTAGAAAAATATTCATAATATGTATTTGGCAAGGTTTATTAAAAACAAAAAAGCAAGTTATGGAGAGTAATATAAATAGTGTGATTTCCATTTGAAGAAGGAGGAGAAGAAGGAGTAAGAAGTGGGCTCTGATGAGAATTTCCTCTCAATTACCACACCAGCTACCACCACGTGGGTGGTCTATGCATAAAGCAAAGAGGATGAGGGCTGAGGGCTGGGCACTCACCCTCTCTCTGCATGACAGCACCCGCATGCACAGGCCTCCCACACTCCTCGCTGTGCCAAGGGTCCCAGGACCAGAAAAGCAAATTAGCACAGAGCTCTCAATTAGTCTTCCATGCCTTGGTCCAGAGTACCCCACCTCTGTGCTAAGTAAATGGAATGAAAGCAAATCATAGCCCAGAGATAAAGGGCCAAAAAGATCTCTGAGAAAGTTGGCAACCATCTAGAAATGGATCCCTGTCCTATCCCATAGACCATACAAACATAAACTCCAGAAGGATTAAAGGCTTAACTGTAAACAATAAAAATCTTACAAGAAAAGCAGAGACCACATGCACAATCTAATGTTAGGGAGATCTTAAAAAACACCAAAAACCCAGAAACTGATATATAGGTAAGTAGGTAGGTATATGGATAAGTAAAAAGACACTAGACCATGTAAAAATTTTTAAATGTAGCATTATAATAGATACTACTATCTGTGCTTACAAAGATAATGGACAGATTTGAAAATATATTAATATTTGCAATACAAAGAACAGAGGGAAGGTTAATTACTCTAATATACAAGGAGCTCTTACAAGTTGACAAGGGACAAATAAACTAAAAAGAAAATGGGCAAATAATATAAAGAAGTTTTTCACAAAGGGCAAAGCCAAATAGCCAACAAACGTATATAATTTTTTTTCTTTTTTTTTCTTTTTCTTTCCTTCTTTTTTTGAGACAGAATCTTGCTCTGTTGCCCGAGCTAGAATGCCATGGCCTAGCTCACAGCAACCTCAAACTCCTGGGCTCAAGCAGTCCTCCTGCCTCAGCCACCCAAGTAGCTGGGACTACAGGTGTGCACCATTACGCCTGGCTAATTTTTTTTCCGTTTTTAGTAGATACGGGGTCTCACTCTTGCTCAGGCTGGTCTTGAACTCCTGACCTCAAGCGATCCTCCCGATCCTCCCGCCTCAGCCTCCCAGAGTGCTAGGATTACAGGTGTGAGCCACTGTGCCTGCCCGGCCTATATATGTACATGTTTTAAAGACACTGAAATTTGCTAGCAATCAAGGAAATGCAAATGGAAGGCACTGTGAGCCACCACTTTCCATCCATCAGATAAACAAACCTTCAAAATAACACTCAAGACTATTATTAGCAAGAAAGAAGAGAAAAGGGTAGCCTCATGCATTCCTGGTAGAAATGTTTAGAAAGCTAAAAGCTGTTCTCTTTGACTCAGCAACCCAACTCCTGGGACTCTATACCCAAAAAAATAAAATCCTCACTACTTAAGGAAAGATGCTCAAGGATGTCTAGTGCTTCATTGTGCAGAGTGGTAAAAATTGGAAACAAAGTCAGTATCCAGTAGGCAACTGTTTGTACATCTGCAACATGCAATATAATGCAGGCTTTTAAGAAGAATTATTAGAACTATAACTTAGAAAGGTTTCGAAAGGGGAGTACCAAGAGAAAAAATTAAAATGCAGAATGTTATATATGTCTCTTCTGCCAGTCCCTCCTCACTCAGACCTCCATCCCTTGCTCTCCCAGACTCCATCTCACCCCACCCGTCCCCCCAAGCATCCTGAGCACAAGCTATCCACCTGAAATGCAAACCTGTCATTATCTTTCCTTCTTTCTTACCCGTACCACACTATGCTATGGGTATACAGGACATGATGTGCTTTTAGGGGGAATATAGATGAACATTGTTATATTAATCAACTTTTTTTTAAGAGAGGGGGTCTCATTCTGTCACCCAGCCTGGAGTGCAGTAGCACCATCATAGTTCACTACAGCCTCCAACTCCTGGGCTCAAGCAATCCTCCTGCCTCAGCCTCCCAAGTAGCTGGGTTTATAGGCGTACACCACCACACCCAGCTAATTTTTTTATTTTTTGTAGAGACAGGGTCTCATTATGTTGCCCAGGCTGGTCTCGAACTTCTGGCCTCAAGTCGTCCTCCTGCCTCGGTCTTCCAAAGTGCTGGGATTACAGGAGTGAGGCTCCATGCCCAGCCTTTGTTAATCACCTTAATGTGTCAAGAAAAATATATAACCAGCTCATCAATCTTTGATTTGACGATAGTATAACTTATGACAAGACCTGAGTCGATAATGCCTTGGACTTCCACATTAAGCCAACCTCTAGCTCAGATGGAACACAGAAATGGCAAAAATTGTGAAAATGTTACACAGATGGCCAAAATTTAAGAAATAATACCCTAATGGATAGGGTTCAAATACTTCCCCAGGACAGCAAAGAAGAACCTGTGGACTTTCCAGCTCATCTCCCAATACATACAACACACTTGTCCATGCATCCCACCATTTGCTATTCCTTCTGCCTAAAATTCCCACCCCACCCATCTGACTACTAACAACCCTGCTGTCTCCTCTACACTACCTAGTTATTGTTACAGGTCACCGTAACTGTCCACAACTTACATGTCCATCTCCCACACTCAATTTTGAGTTCCTTGAAGACACCAACCATCTCATTCAGTTTGCATCCCCAGCGCCAACATGGTGCTCTATAAATAAATATCTGTTGAATGGGAGAAGTAAGGAGGCAATCATTCTAGCCTTTAATTTCTAATAATTACCAAAAAAATTCAAGTATGTCTAGTCATAAAAAGGAAATGTATTGAGTTCATTAGTTTTTACTGGGTGTGCCAAGCAAACATCACTACAGCTAATCCTCACTTCCTAACCCTAGGAAGTGAGCACCATTATCATCATCTGATTTTCTCGATGGTATAAGAGAGGCTCAGAAAAGCTGAAAATTACACAGCTGGTAATTGGTTGTTTGTGGCTAAAGTGGGCAGGAAGGTGAGAATATCCGACACCAAAGCTCATAATTCCCGTTCACTGCTCTCTCCACTACCAGGATAGTGATGATGATGATGATGACAATGACAATGATGGTGCTAACACATAGTTTAACAAGGGCAGGCGGTGCTCTCAACTATCAATATAAATAAGATAAGTATTATTAAAATTAAGATGTGCTCAGATTTGTTAAATGTCCTACAGTTCCCCGTTTGCTAAAAATAATCTTTTTCCAAGAAGAAATCAATTCATTTGATCAATACAATAAAAGAGTATGAAACATGGAACTATCTACTACAGAGCCTCAAAGTGGAAATAAAGTGCTCCGAATAAGGGAGATGGAGAAACCAATTAATAAACCCCAGGATTTTTTGCCAGGATGACAAGAATTATAACATCCAGTCAACACCTCAAACTAATGAGAGGCTGGTAAGAAACTAGTGACACAGTGGAGATAAAAATCACAAGATGAACATTCAGAGACATTTAAAAGAGGAAAAATGCTTAGAAAAGCCATTCAGTTTCATAAGTGTCCAGGGGAATACGTGTGACAGTTTTCAACTGGGAACAGCAAAGGGCAGCTGGTTTTTAGCTTTCTGAAAAGTTCAAAGCTGTTTCTAATTCCTCAACAGCAAAGAAAAATCACCAAAACAAATCACTCTTCTCTGACATGCTACAAAAGGAAAAGAAACACTCCCCTCTGATTTCTTCTGACATAGTCACCTGAAAGGTTCTCAAAAATTGACAATTTCTAAACATTCTGAGACAAATACCTTAGGCCAACTCACTGCCACCCATAATGGCAAAGAGACTCAGGGTGTGGTGAATGTCTACCAAGTGTTAAGACACTTTACATATGATTATAATGGCACTAACAACTAACAATTACTGGAAACTTACCTTCTTCCAGGCACTGTTCTAAGGGCTGCACATGAACTGACAACAACCCTATGAAATGAATGTTATTAGTACTACTCCCATTTTACAGATGAGGAAACTGAGGCACAAGAAAGAAACTTGTCCAAAATCACAAGACTTGGAACTGGCAAATCCGGGATTCAAACTCCAAGCTCCAAATCCCATGCTCATTCTACTGCCCCTCAGTTTTCATTACTATTTATAATTCCAAGGGACAACTCCAGACTATGTTCTGTAATTCCACATGGGAAGAAAATGCTTCTGTGGAACAATAATGTATCTAGTCTTTGAGGTAAATTCTAGTGCCTGCTGAGTTCTTGGGCCATTATTTCTATAAGGTAAAATATTAAAAAGATAACATAAAGCTTCTTGCCAGACTAGTCTGACTGACAGAACATGCAATAATTCTAACAGACCATAAGAATGAGTCTTTGTTCTTAGGGGAAAACAGAGTTAGGAAACAACACCAACAGAAAGTGACAAGGAGAAGCACGCTTTTCAGAGCCCAGCAACTGCCACCACTTCCTCCTAGGGAGGTTTCTAAGGACACAATCTGAAGGGAAAAAACAAGTCCTGCCTGTCATCTCCCCTAACGTAAATGTTGTTTTATGCTTCACATGAAGACTGACCCTCTCATCACAAGATCAAACACCTCTCTCTCTCTCTCTCTCTCTCTCTCTCACACACACACACACACACACACACACACACACACATATGCTGGCACACACTTTGGATTTCCGATTTTGGCAGAACAATACTGTGCATCACACAGGCCTCCAAATCCAACCCAACAACAGCTCCAGTCCTGCTAGCACCCTCTCCCCCAAACTTCAGTTGCCTACCAACACCTTGGCAACTTTTGTCACATCTGGGGATATGTACGGTTATTTACTTATTTATCTTGAATTTGACTCACTTTTTTCACTTAAACATGCCTGTTCTAAAAAGGAAAAACTCTATTGCTGTTGTAAATGGAAAACTAGCATCATGTAACATAAACAGAGTAGCCCTAAAAGTAAATGCAATTAAAATAAAATATTAAAATAAATTCTGACTCCCTGCCACGGCCAGAGGAAGGCTCTCGGCCTGAAACCTGCACACTCTCTGTTTTTAAAAGGGGGAGAGGTGTTAGAGATATATTTACTATTTTGAACAAGTTGTCATTTTTATAGGTCAAAAATGATCAAATATTTGCAATGTCATTTAGTTCAGCTTAACACCAAACCAAGTCTCTCCCCCGATACCACTGAGACTGGAAAGGAACTGAAGGGAGAATAACCTGGAATTTAATATCATGACATTTAACACATAACATGATGTTAAGTCATTGCAGTGATATGAATCTCTCAATCTGGGAAAGTGTGTGCTAGAGGAACAAGAGGGGACATGGTGTTAGAGAACGAGGACCACACTGGGAACCAGAAGTCTGGGCTCCAATCGCCTTTTCCACTGTGTACAAATCATGCGATCCACTTACCCTAAGTCTGTGCCCCCCGCACCGGCACTTAAGAGATAACAAATGCTGCACAAAAGACCAGCCCCCAAACTTTTATGCCTGTACAGTAGGGAAACTGTCCCCTTCTTGCGTGCCTACACCCCAGGGTGGTTGCAAGGATTAAACGAGACTGATGACCTAGATGACAGCATTTTTAAACTGCACAGTGCTGTCACTAGAAAGAGATTACTATTACAATATGGCAGCCACAGCAAACAGTGGTTGGATAGTCTGGCTACCCTGTATTCATTTGCCTTTATAAGAGCACCCAGATTTTGTCTTAAAGGTTTATTTCTTCCTCACTGGCTATAGTCTTGGTAGGATGGTAAACCCAAGTAGACATCTTTTCATTACAGAAGCCAAAGGAGTCCCAGAAAGCTCCTTGAGTCAAATCCTTCTGTTGGTGGCCAAGAGGTGGCCAAGTGACCTTAGACTGGCCAACCAGATGCTTCCTCCCTGGAATGTCAATCTTGAGCAGAACAAGAGTCAGAAAGCAGCTGGGGTTCACTCCAGCAAGAGACACACACAAGAAGCCCTATGTCCAAATGGTACCAAGAATTGTGCCCAGAGTTACGTGGAAAGAACTCCTCCAACTTCAATGGCTCCTCTGAGAGCAAAAGCAAACACCTACAAGGCTCACAAATTCACACCTGCCTATCCACTCTATTTGCAATCCACTACCTGCATCACCAGGAAGCCATGGACAGGTGTCACAGGTGAATAATGAGTGTCCCCATCCTGACTTCACTCTCCAAGGGGCAGAGACCTCCTGAAATGGGATGAAACCAACATCCCCACATGACTACGTATCTGGCACTTTCACACACAATATCTCACTTAATCCACGCAGCTGCCAAGGTAGGCCTAATCCTCAGGACCAGGGAGGTTAAGTGGCCCAGATGGAGAGGGGAAGGGCCACAATTTCAAGCCAAGCCTTGAGAGCCCATGTGATCTCACTGCAGCCTGCCCAGGGCATATCAACAGCCCCTAGACATAGCCCACAGCATCCCATCCTGTAGTCAAACTGCCTTCCTGGACTGTCTTCCCCAGTGCCTGGAAAGCCACTAAGAAGTAGAAATGTGTCTGAAATGTTTGGAAAGTGCCAGTGTCCAGCACAGAACCTGACACAAAGCAGGCATTCAGTAACTTACTATTGAACAAATGATGATCCAACAAATATTTATTGAGCACTTGCTATGTGTCAGATGCTGTGGATGTAAGTATGGGCAAAATAGGCTTAATTCCAGCTTGTCATCTAGTTGAGCAATCAGGTATAATTAATCCATCATACAAATGTATAATTTTATACAGATTTATAGACTGTAACAATATAGGGCAAGGGTCAGCCAAGTACAGGCCTCAGGACAAATCCATCCCTTTACAGAACTTTGTGGAGCTAGGAAAGCAGGTCCAGACTGGATTGGTGGGGGAGGTGGAAGGGAGTGGTGTCAGGAATCTGAAGATTTCCCTGAAAAAAACAGTGAAAAGCTTTAAAAACAAAAGACACGAAAGGCCAGGAGGCTGGAGCAGAGAGCAGGGGAAATTGTGTGGGGCTTTCTCCCAAGAGCAAAAGGAAGCCAGAGGGAGGTTCTATGGGGCAGAGCTGTGAGGAGATCTGCATTCTGCAAAATTCTCTCAATGCCGTGGAAGCAGGACAAGATCAGACGCAGGCAGCCTGTCCAGAAGCTCTAGCAGCCATCCTGCAAGAGATGTTGGGGACCAGGGGGAGTGGACTTGAGCTAAATTCCAGTGCTGGAGCCCCGTCAGGCTTGAGGAAGGGAGGCAATTCATCCATCCTGTTGGTCCTCACTGAAGTTATTTTTAAATGTTCACTGACTTTCCCTCTTGAGATTAAATTTTCTCACTGAACAGGGACAATGATATGCCCTTTCCAACATGAAGGTGGTGCCACCTTTAGCCAAATACATTTCAAAGATAAGACCAAGACTCTGATATTGAGAAGGAATCCCCTGAGATCGGGAAAAACAATTTAAAAAAAAAAACAGGCCTCAAAACCAATTTAATCACTAAATGTGATGTAACGGAGAAAGAACAGACCGTGGAACCCAAGAGACTAGGGTCCATCGTCCAACTGTGACACTTTGAGATACCTAACCCAGCCTGTATCATTTTTCCTCTCTGAGTCTCTTCTCTCACCAGTAAAGAAAGAATCATACTACTGCTTCTCCTGAAGTTGTCCGGAAAACTAAGCACCAACATAAACAAAGAGTAGCAAAAGCAATAACAAACAGTAATTATTAGTAGTAACATTAACCAGAATACTCCTTGCAGCCATAAATAACAGTTATCATGGAAGGAATTAACTTTTTAAATTCTACTGTAAAAAATAACATTTTATATAATAGAAGTTATAGTAGTAAATTCTATTAAAGAGGCTGAGTATCCCTTTTCCAAAATGCTTGGGACCAGAAGTGTTTCAGATTTGGGATTCTTTTGGATTTTGGAATATTTGCATTATATACTTACTGGTTGAGCAGTCCTAACCCGAAAATCCAAAATCTGAAATGCTCCAGTGAGCATTTCCTTTGACTATCACATTGGCACTCAAAAAGTTTTGGATTTTGGAGCATTTCAAATTTCAGATTTTCAGATTAAGGATACTCAACCTGTGTAAGAATACATCAATCTAACATTCAGAGTAGGATTGCCTCTCCCAGGAAATGGACAGCGCCACTATGAAGAAAAGTGATAATGTAAAGCAGTCATGGATACACACACACATACACACCATACACACCCACAAACATACATACACCCACAAACATACATACATACACCAACCTAGCCAGGGAAGGGTGAGCCCTTCTTAATTATCTCTGTATCCCAGGCCCTGGACAATGATTGGACTGGAAGCCTTGGTGTCCACCAGAGTCAGCTGGAAAGCTTTTTGAAAATGCAAATTCCCACATAAGCCCCCCAATACATACACACACACACACACACACACACACACATATACACACCATAATTCAATAGATCTAGGATGGGATTTGGAATGTGCATCATTAATTAATAAGCCCAGGTGATTCTGATGCAAGTGGACACCTGGATCCCAAAATGAGAAACCCTGTGCTGACCAAGGCCAGGCCCCACAGTGGGCCCTCAGGAAGAACTGAATTGGTAAATCAGTCTAATGATCTAATGCCACAAACACATACTGAGGCTCTAATGAGTGACAGACACAAAATGCCTGTATAAAACACTAAGAAGTATAAAAAAAAAAATAATGGAGAAGCAGCCCCTCTGCCCTCAAAGCTCACAAGCTTCAGGGTAGCACAGATTATAAACACTTGACTATAGTACAATGTAATACACACACTCATCCGGAAAACAAGTCCTTACTGAGCACCTTCCAGATGCTTCTAGGCACTACAGATATATCAGTAATCAAGACAGCAAAACATCCCTGTGTGCACAGAGCTGACATTATGGTAACCGGAGACAGATAACAAACAAAATAAAAAGGCATAATGTGTAGTATGTTAGGTGGTAATAAGTGTTATGGAGAAAAACTAAGCAAAGGAGGAAGGATAAGGCGGTGTCATTTTAAATCTGTACCAGTTTCAAATAATCCTCATAGGTCTATTCAAATAGCTCTACATGTTTTGTTCGTGGCTGTTAAAGTTTCACAGAAGAACATGGGTATGAAAGGACAGACAAGGGAATGACTGACTCAGCTGGATGGGGTGGGGTGAGAGGGCTGGGGACAAGAACGGTTTCCAGGATGAGATGAATGCTGAGTAAGTTAGTTCCCTTCCCTTTCCTTCCCATGCAGGAATGTTCCTCCTGCAACACCGCAGGCTGCATTGCATGAATCAGCTCTGACTGACCTCACAAAGCATTCCCAGCAAGGACTGGACACCTGTGTGTCTCTTACCTTTGCCAAAACGTATGTGTCTCCTTCCAGCCAATGTTATAAGCTTATGCAATTACATCAGCCTTTCCTGGATCGTGAATGTCAATGGCAATTTTTAGGAATTTTTTTTTAAATCATAAAAGGAACATATGAACACAGTAAAAAACATGAAAAATACCAGAAAGCATAAAGATTCCCAATATTCTTACCCTCAACACTACTTCTATTCACATTTTGGTATGGTTTTTTGCCAGAGTTGTTGTTTAACACAGCTAGGACCACCCTGCACCCATATAATTTTGTATCCTGCTTTTTTTACTTTTAAAATACATGCATTTTCACTATATATATAAATTTTAATTACTACATATGCATTTTTCTGTTTAAAACAAATCTATACAAACATCATTTTTAATGGCTATATAACATTCCATCCCATTGATGTACTATACTTTATTAACCATTTCCCAATTATTGGGTATTTAGGTTTCCAAGTTTTCATAATTATAAATTACCCTGAAAATAACTTTACACAGAAAGGTATTTCGAGTACTTCCCTAAGACTAGATTCCTAGAAGGAGAATTATGGGAAACTGGAAATGCTTTAGACAAGTAGTCGCTGCACAGATGATCCACAGTTGACCCAGGTTTAATCACCGCACCTCTTGGCTGCAGAGGCAAAACACAGAAGCTGCCATCTCTCGCCAGCTTTTCAGTCTTGATGGTAAATGGTTGTAGAAGTGACATATTTACCTGCTGTCAGAATCTGAGGCGATCTCCTTTCTCCCTCCAAAGCGGATCTGGCACTGCACAGAAAAAGAAGCTGCTGAGACCAGCTGTTGGGACAGGACACAAAACCCCACAAAACAGCCTACATGGGCCCTCACAGTCAGGAGTGGTACACGGGGCCAAAAACTCCAGAATCAGCACATCCCTATGCTCTGGGTGTCAGCACAAGACCTAAGAAGGTGGACACCCCAGCCTTCAAGCTGCCACTTAAAGGAAACCCTTATCTCCCACTTGTACAGAAGTGAGCCTTGTGGGAAAACGATGCTAACAGGAAAACAAATGCACACAGCCATCTGCACATGATGTTGGAAGCTGCTCCTGTCTGTCAGCAGCTGACTGTCTATAAGACAGAGCTCTTAACAGGCAATAATTAAAATTTCCACAAATCTATGATGACGGTTCCCATTGACAGCGCCCCAAAGTTGTTATGACTGAGTATAAAATTACGACAGCATAAATCAAGCTTCAAACAAGTAATTTGGCTGTGCTGAATGACAATTTACTCAGGGTGGGTAAAAACCAAAGAGAACTACTCTTTTTTTCAAAATTGTGGTAAAATATAGAATAACATAAAGTTTGCCATTTTAACCATTTTTAGGTATAAAATTCAATTCACAACGTTGTGTAACCTTCACCACTATCCACTATTCTCTTTTAAAAGTATAGAATCTCTGCTATGGGTAGGAGGCTTGCAAGATTCCTAAACATATTACCAAAAATACTGTGTGTGTGTGTGTGTATGTGTATGTGTATGTGTAAAAATGAGACATTTCTCAAAACACATTAAACTGTGCACATAATGGTATATTTCATTATATGTAAATTATACATCAATAAAGGTTATTTTTGAAAGATATATACAACACTTTAACTCCCACCAAAATAATAATAATAATAATAATAATAATAGCAGATGCTTTGGGCATAATCTCCAATTTATTTCTCTTAAACCGCTATGTATAAAGTTGTTCAACTTGCCTCCTCATCTTATTGTTGTATTTTCCATTTCTGGAGCTAAAGAAAGAACAAACTAAAAACTTGGGCTCCATATTTACTATGGACCATGCTCTGCCCAGGCCCTTTACCGACTTAACAACCCGATTCCCTCAGCAGCCTGGGAATCTGTAAATGCTTTAGACAAG
Source organism: Daubentonia madagascariensis (assembly GCA_023783475.1). NCBI lineage: Eukaryota > Metazoa > Chordata > Mammalia > Primates > Daubentoniidae > Daubentonia > Daubentonia madagascariensis. The sequence goes on along the minus strand of JAKFHU010002332.1, from coordinate 7,268,492 downwards.
TAGTCACTGCACAGATGATCCACAGGTGACCCAGATTTAATCACTGCACCTCTTGGCTGCAGAGGCAAAACATAGAAGCTGCCATCTCTCACCACCTTTTCAGTCTTGATGGAGATGCGCGACCCGATTACAGAGGAGAAGAGCACACTCAGCGGAGGAGATGAAGCTGGTATTCAACTCAGCTATGTCTAAGCCCAAAGCCCATGTCCTTTCAAGGCTTGGGCAGATGCTAAATTCTCTGGGCTCACTTCAACACTTAACACACACCCAGATTAAAGTACTTACCTCCCTGTATTGCAATTATATACACGTAATTGTCAATCGCCCCTTCCAAAAAGTGAGTTCCTAGACTTCCCAGGTTCGGGTCCTCGCTCTGCCACTTAGTGGTTATGATGCCTTGAGCAAGTTATTGTATCTCTCTAAGCTTCCGTTTGTTCATCCGTAAAATGAAACTAATTGCAGGAACTTTCTCATCAGGTGGTTGAAAGGATTAAATATAAAGCACTTAGCAGAGGGCCTGGCACACAGTGAATGTGTGATCAATGACAGCTAACAGTCATATGCATCTGGTACACACAGGCAAGCAAAATGATTCCAATCTCATGTCCAAGCTCACTTTCAAGCTCAGCCATAGCCAGGCATCGGAAACAGCATCAACCAATCACAGCAGAGGCCATGTGGAGGGTCCACACAGCTGCTGGCAGCAGCAGAGGATCCCGGACGTGGCCTCATTCCTCTTCTTGTGCTCACGGGTCCTAACTCCAAACCACTACCTCTGTACCCCAAGAGTTGTCCTAAAACACAACTGCTTGGAAATGAGACTTTGAAACCCACATCAGCTCCCTTCCTGAAGGGACATCACTGAAGGATGGGGTCCTCCAGAGGGCTTTGGAAACTCAAGATACAAGAACTCCTCCATCCCAACTCTGACCATGTTCCCGGCTCTGTCATTTCCTGGGGAAAACTATTATGTAGCTTCACTATTCCCAGATAGAAAGTGGGAGTAAATCTGTGTATATAAAAGGGAAGAAATGACTTCTACATTAATTACTTGACACTATTACTCAGCCCAAAATGCAAATGTATGCTTTCCTCTTACCTGTTTCACTGCATCCAGCAGTCGCTCCAGCAGAAATTGTCTTTTGTCATTGTTCTGTGATCCTAAAATGCAACGAGGCTTAATTAGTTCTGCTTGATGTTAGCCTTCTATTAAGACTTCTGACATCATGGTACATTTTGGTACACTGATTTGCTGTCTCCAACCAAGATCAGTCCTTTGCCACTAATCTATAACAAAATCAACAGGATGACTAGGTACCAATAATCTATATCATTACAATGAAGTTTGACCATTTGCCTGTTTCTGCATCACAGGAAAACAGCTAAACTAATTTTCCCCAAATTTGAAGAATGCATCCAGAATGGTGCAAGGGGCCGGGCGCGGTGGCTCACACCTGTAATCCTAGCACGCTGGGAGGCCGAGGCAGCAGGATCACTTGAGGTCAGGAGTTTGAGACCAGCCTGAGCAAGAGTGAGACCCCGTCTCTACTAAAAATAGAAAAAATTAGCCAGGCATCGTGGTGCGCATCCATAGTCCCAGCTACTCGGGAGGCTGAGGCAGGAGGATCGCTTAAGCCCAGGAGTTTGAGGGTGCTGTGAGCTAGGCTGATGCCACAGCCCTCTAGCCTGGGTGACAGAGCAAGACTCTGTCTCAAAAAACAAACAAACAAACAGAATGGCATAAGGGTTTCTCAACCTTGGCACTATTGACATTGTAGAATGGTTAGCAACATCCCTGGCCTCTACCCACTAAACGCCATTAGCATAAACACACCCCTGAGTTGTAACAACAAAAATGTCTCCAGATATAGTCAAATGTCCCCTGGGGAGCAAAACGACTCCCAGTTGACAAGCAGCAGTCTAAAATAAAATATAAGTTTACCAGTGTAGCAGGCACTACTTGCCAGCTGATCTCACTGTCACCTCCGACATCCTTTTCCCACACCACCTTCAGCAATACAAGCTGAAAAACCTAATTACTCCTTTTCTCAGCAGCTGAGGCTGACCTTAAGAGGTCTCGCTGATAAGAAGACAGCAGACGTGCACTGGGAGATTTCTGGGAAAGTTACACCTTTTTGATATAAAGAGGAGCTGTGAAGGGCATCACTCCTTCCTCCTTCCTTCATGCCTTAATCATACACACCTTAGGTGGAGCCACCGTGATGCCAAGTGCTGGAGGGAAAGGCCTGGAGAATCCCAAGACACCAGCCCTGATATCACTGAGTTGCTGAGCCAAGACTAGAAACAACCTAACCCTCGCAAAACAAATAACCGCATTTGTTCAAACCACTGTACGTTGGACTGTTACTTGCAACCGAAAGCATTCCCAACTAATACACATGACATACACTGAACTTCCATTAAGGTCCGGGGCAAGGGTACTCCAAAGTGCCAGGCAGACAGTTGTCAGAGCTACAACTGATGCTCCACAAGAAGCCCAATGACTCCAATCGACAGAGACGAGGCTCTGTTGTATCTGATTATGATGCACCAGACATAAAGCAGAGTCATTTCAAAGGATACTCAAATTCAAAGTCACAAGAGCAGATGCTCCAAGCCACAGGCACATAGGGTCTTGTGGACCACGATCAAGGGTTTAGATTCTGTTTGAATACTATTGTAATTGATAGAACTGTGATCCTGACTCAAGACCACCAGACATGAGGCCGTCTTGAAGTGTCATTCAGGATGGTTACAGATCCCACCTGCCCACAGGCCTCCAACACCTCTCTTGATACCTATCAATAAACCCTACTCTTTCTTTAGTGGGAGGTTTGGTTTCTGCTCTTTGCTAATCTAAAAGGCTTGCTTTCTTCCTTTTTTCAAGCACTAGACCCAAGAACTCTACTTGGGTCTTGAACAATGTCAATTGGAAACTTAACAAGGTTTCCCCCCTGGAAATGCCTTTGCTATTTTTTCTCATCATAAAACTAATTCAGGTGAAAAAAAATAAAATCCTAACAAATCATAAAAAAGTGTACAAAGAAAACTAAAATCTCCATCATCTCACGACTGATCTTTTTTTAATGCAGTGCTTCTCAAAGTTTAATGTGCCTAGAGATCTCCTGGGGATCTTGTTAAAAGGCAGGTTCTGATTCAGAAGGTCAAGGTTGGGGCCTGAGACTCTATTTCTCGCAAGCTCCTAGCTGACACTGCTGGGTCCTGACCCACACTTGAATAGCAAGGATTTCACACCTACCCTTCCTGACACGCACAATGATCCCAGACATCCTCTGTGGCATCTTGCTCTGCTGCTTGCTGTAGATGAGATGTCAGCAGCCTCCTCTGCCTTACCCTGCAAAGCCTCTTTTCATGCCGGGGAAAGACTGTTCTCTGTATAAAAACAACCTGACGTTGTACAAGTCTCAACCCGGATGCTCATGCTCCTGGCTGTGATCTCTCTCTGCAGGCGAGAAGCAGCCGAGTGAGACATCTTGACCTCAGAAGGGGCACCTGTGGCCATCCTACCCCTGAAAGGAGCTTGAGAGAAGAGAGCCTCACAGGCTGCAGGGAGCACAGGCAGCCTCAGACCACTTATCAACAACTGCACGAGGTGCCCAGAGAGGCCTCTGGCCGTGAGGAATAGGGAAAGGAACACTGAGCGGGAAGTCACAAGGCATAACTTCTCATCCCGGCCAGGCTGCTTGCTAGCTATGTGAGAGGGACAGTCACTTCCCTTGTCCGGGCACTGGTTTCTGTATGAGATCATGCCCTCCTAGCTCTGCAGTCTGTGAATGTGGGAACTCTGTGGGGACACGCAGGCAGAACAATCAATGCTCTTGCTCTTTCTTACCTTCTCCCAGTGACCAAGTGGAGAATAGGGCACCCCCACCAGGGCCCAGAAGAATCCTTCAAATGTTGCAGCCACCCAGAGAGGCGCAGGGAGTAGATGCCCACCTACTGAGTCCCTAGTTGGGACTTAGTTGGGCTAAGTCATTACATGACTGACCTATTTAATCCCTGACAAAGAAGGAAAAGTGACTTCCATTCAATAGCGAGGACCGAGGCCCAGAGACAGAAAGACCTCCACCAAAGGCAAGACCTGCGGGAGGCAGTGGAAGAGGGATACAAGTCCAAGGCCACTGGCTCCCGGCTCTGCCTTCTGCTAAATCCTGTCACCCTTGACTTCTACAACAAACCCGCAGCTACCGCCCACTGCAAATTCAGGAGCCATTTCTCGGTGACACTCAAGTGACCAAACTCCAGCCTTCTTCCTGCTTCCTCCCTTCTGGGGGGAGTGGGGGGCAGCCCCCAGCCAACACCGTCAACCAGGTGAGCCAGAGCAGACTTCTGTTTTAATTTCTTGTTAGGTCACCATCACAATGAAAATAGAAAATGTAACGGCACCCCAGGGAACACCCCCAGGGGTCCACAAGCCTGCCTGAGAAATGTAATTATCCCCTAACTCTCTAACTCAGAAGCCACACGTGCACATGAAAATCAATCACCTGGTTCAGGCGTATCCCTGTTGTCTTTGTCTTTAATGTTCACAATCCTCAGGATCTAATGTTTAATTTAATGTTTGGAATCCTTAGGGTCGTACCTTAATGTTTACCACAAACCTCTAGCCTTCCACTTGGGGTCTCCACTCAAGCTACAGTGGCCTCCTGGGGAGACAGAAGAGAAGGTAAGAAGGGAACAGCCGGGTTGGAATCCTACTCCACCAGCCAAGTTACTTAACCTCTCTGCTTCAGGCCCCTCATCAGAGAAGCTGACTCTTTGGACCACTGATTGAGCGGACGTATGTGGTGCACCTAGAACTGTGCCTGGTATGAGGGAGAAAAGAAAAAGAAGGCAACATTCTCTGGGTGCCCGCTGTGCACAAGGAGTTCTGCCCAAGGTCACACGGCAAAGCAAGTGCTGCACTGGAGGCTGAGCCCCGGGGCCCCTGACTCTGGAAGGCAAGTGTTCCTTCCCTCACACCACACTGCCATCCCGCTGGGGGACCAGGAGAGGCTTACTGAAAAAGCAGGAACGAGAGTTGTGCTTTCAAAAATGAGAAGGACCAGAACAGGCAAATCCATAGAGATAACACAGATAGGTGACAAGTGCTTAATGGATACAGGGTTTCCTTTGGGATGGAAGTAGACAGAGGTTGTGGTTGCACAACAATGCAAATGCACTAAATGCTACTGAATTGATCTCCAAAACAATGGTTAATACTATGTTATGTGAATTTCACCTCAATAAAAAAATATTTTTAAAGAAGGACTGCAACAGATAGATACTGACCAAAAGAACATTCCAAGCCAAAGGGATAACTACAGTAGGATTCCCCCAAGGGTGGGACAAGCCAATTCCAGAGAGCACCCAGTTCCCACATTGAATCACACACTAGGAAAGCTACTCCCCACTCACTTCTCTTTCATACGTCTGATTATACTGAGGGGAATGTCTGTCTGATGCTAGGAGGTCCCGAACATCTGGATCAGTCGGGGGTCCTAACAGGAAACAACAGACACACTCAAGTAAGGGGAGTCCAAGGGGGCTAACTTATAAGCCTTACTGCCCAAGAGTGGGTGTAGATAAGTGATTCTCAACCAGGTGATTTTGCCCCCCAGAGGACATTTGGCAATTCAGGAGACATTTCTGGTTATCAAAACTAGGAGGGTGCTACTGGCATCCAGTGGGTGGAGAGGCCAGGGGCCCTACTAAACATCCTGCAGTGCACAGGACGCCCCCTGGCAAACAAGAATTATCTAGCCCATAAGGCCACAATTGAGAAATTCTGCCCTAAAATAAGTTTGACTATCCCATTTCACAGATGATGAAACTGAGACACCAAAAGGCTACATGACTTAAACCTCCACTTGAATCCTATCTCCTAACCTGCTCAAGAACATGCTCTAGCAATTGTCCCTCTTTTCCCACATCATCAGTTTTTCCTTCTCACTACACAATTCCAACAGCACACAAGCATGTCGTAATGTCTCCGCCAAATTTAATAAAACCCAGGCCTTGCTTCCATGTGCCCCTCCAGCTACCACCCCATTTCCCCGCTGCCCTGTCCAGCATGGCTCTTCCTTCACGAGACTTGCCAGGCCCTCTGTGACAGGCACCCTTTCCCTGACTGCTTCCTAGCTCTGGCCCTTTTGCTCCAATCTCCTTCACCCTGCATTGAATTATCTACACAGTGGCCAGAACATCTGGAAGCACAGATGAATACACAATAATGACTTATATTACAGGACAGACACAATGATATTATGTGATTCATTCAATGTGCCCTGCAAAAAACTGCAATGAACACAGCATTTCTATTAAGCCATGCATATGCATCTGGCGGGGGGGTTGTCTCAGATGATTTGAGTTCTGATTTTTGCTGAGTAAACCTGCACCTTTAACATGCCCTAGAATGGGAGTCAGGAAACTCTTTCTGTAAAGAGCCACACAGTCAATATTTTAGGCTTTGCAGTCCAGAGGGTTGCTGTCACAACTACTCAACCCTGCCACGATAGTGTGAAAGCAGCCCTAGACAATGTGTTAATGAACAGCCCATGGGCTGGATTTAACAGACCACTGCCCTAGCAGAAATAATGAAGGAAGCGGGCAGGGTTAAAAATTAAAACAATAGTGTCTGTGTTTGCAGACCTTACAGCCACCGTGCAGTTAGACTGTTAACATGTCAGAGTTCGCCAGCAGGCTGGAAACCAGGCCCACATCATAATCATGTTCCCATCTGCCCTCACCCTCTAACCAAGACCCCACATACAGAGCCTTGCAGGGGACAAGTTGTCACCACAGAATTCATACTCAGTTACATTTGCAGGCATCTGGGATGCTTGGCACTACTGGCCCAATGAGTTTAGTGTTGATGTTGTTTAGCTTCCACCCCATCTCCCCAAATCCACTACCATTCCAAACAAAGACACAGAAAGAAAACAGAAGGGAAGGAGGAGGGGGGCAGAAAGGACTGCCCAATATATGCCAGAAGCATGTGCGAGACCAAGATGGACCCCCCCCCCATGCCCACTGGGTCAGGCAGAGCATGGAAATGAGCAGGGTGGGCAAGCAATGTGGCAACAGCAAGAGCCGGGCAGGTGCCCCTTTAGGGATGGCAACTGCTCCTCAGCTCTGGCTGCAGTACCTCATGGCAACACCAGCAGTGCCCCATCTCCTGGTTTTTTCATGACAGGCTGCAAATCCAGATTTTTATGTCAATTAGTTGGCACCTAATTAAACTTTTGTTAGAGCAGTGTTCCTGCTGATGCTGCCTGAATCAAATGCAACACACCTGGGGCCAGATCTGCCACCAATTTAACCTTCACATCTACCTGGAAGGTGGGTGCTGGCAGCCCCACTGAAACAGATGAAGGAACTGAGGCTTGAAGACATTGATTATTTGCCCAAGGGACAGCTTAGAGGTGACAGACCCAACATTTTACCCCAAAGCTCGTGCCTTCCAACCTCCACAAAACCAGGGTAACTCCTTGGATGGCTCAATTTCAGCACAGCAAAAGGGCTCCCTTGTCAAAGTGCCACCAAAGAAAAACCAAACTCCTGATGGCTGGCTCAAATGTTACCTTCTCTGAAAAACTTTCCTGCTGCAAGTTCTCCCTGGGCACAACTGCTGTCCACACTGTGCTCTTGTGGCCCTCCAGCCCTGCCACAGCCCTGGTATAATCCCCACTATGGAAAGGATTACAGGGATGTAAACTGGCTCCCTGCCCCCACCCTGGTTTGTGAGCCCTCTCGGGGATGAAAAGGAGCTTCACTGAACCCCTACTCACAGAGGAATCAACAATTGTTGAATCTAGACTCTAGTGGGGTTCATTTCTGTGATTCCCCAAGTGGCTGCTTTAGATGGAGAGGACCAGAACAGGCCAAGACACAATGGCTGCCCCGTGTGTGTAATGAGCAGAGCAAGGCGGTGATTTTGCCTGCTCAAGCATTTGCACATGCACAGATAAAATGGACATTCTTCCCCAAAGTCAGGGCGCTGGCTCCCAGTATTGTTGGAGTGAAGTGGCACAGCTGGGCCAGGACAAAAGGACAGACTTGCTGCCACCACACAATGTAAAGAGGCAAGCTCTGCCTCGAGACAGATGGGCTCAGGCCATCCATGTGGGCTTATAATGTCTAAGATCAAAGACAAAATAAGTGAGCAAAGAATGGGACCATCAATTTACTCCAGAGCTGGGGTTGGCAAACATTTTCTGTAATGAGCAAAACAGTAAACATTTTAGGCTTTGCAGGCCATGTGGTCTCTGTCACAGTTACTCAATTTGCCATTGTAGCATGAAAGCAGCCACAGACAATAGTAAATGAATGGATGCGGCTGTGTTCCAATAAAACTTTATTTACAAGACAGGTGGCCAACCCAGTTTGCCAATTCCTCCTGTAGGGAAAAAAACACTAAAAAGCAGTGTGCAAATACTTTAAAGACAAAGTATATCTTCCCTTATGGTTGAAGAAATGCAAATTATATACTTACTAATAACCACCACATGGCACCATTATTTGTGTAACTGCTAAATTAACCAAGAAACATTTAAAATGAAATTCCCTGACGCTGGGAAAGCTATGATGAATCAGGTACACACCACTGGTAACAATATACTGATGCAGTAAGTTCTGAAAAGGAATGTGGCAATGCATACCAAAAGCTACAAAAATATCAAAATACCTTTTGGACACCTTGGAAATTAAGCTAAGGAGGAACGGGGGATGAGAAAAGGAACAAACAGCTATTCCCATAGTCCCTCCATCTTCCGGGTGCTGAGGAAGGCATCATACAGTCACCACTTGCTTTAATTTTCATTTTCTGATGAGGGAATTCAGAGTCAGAAAAAAGTTCCATAGTTTGCCCAAGTTCCTCAACAGGGAGTTAAATCCAGGATTGTCTGCATCCGAAGCTTTTTGCACAATACAATGACTGCCTGACTATAGATGGCATCATGGGCACAAAGATTTTTCTTGTAGTCTCCTAGTAAAGGGGTCAGTAAACTATAGCCCCTAAGCCAAATCCAGCTGCTGCCTATTTTTCTAAATAAAGTTTTATTAGAACACAGCTATGTCCTTTCATTTATGCATTGTCTGAGGCTGCTTTCATACCACAACAACAGAAGTGAATACTTGGGGCAGAGACCAGATGGCCCATAAAGCAGAAAATATTTACTATCTGGCCCTTCACAGAAAACGTTTGCCAATCCTAGAACATCATAAATGGATTTACTTTCTTTTGCTACAAAGAGAGAAAGGTTAAATAACTGCAGTACATCGATTTGGTGGAATGTTATGCTGCTTTTTTAATAATTGTGAAAAGAAGGAACATGGACGAGTACTATAATGTAAGTGGACACCCTAATTCAAATGTAGACACAATGCAATGATGCAAAATGCACATATAGTATATGCTTTCAACAAAGGCAGAAGTGGAATACCTAAAAATTTCAATATTTAATGTGCTAGGAAGGTATATTTAAAGGTATATTCTGTTTTCACAATACTATTTTTTAACTTCATTTTGGTTTTTTGCTGTTTTTTTGAAGTTGTAGGAGGAAAGAGCAGACTCCAAGAAACGCAGATACAGGCAAAGTAAAATGAGATGGAGCGGGCAACATTCCCACCTTGGAGGAAGGAGGATGCTGTCCAGAGGGGCAGAGGAAACGCTACCTGCCAGGCCTCTGAAGGGTTCCTGGATCAGCAAGCAAAAGTCAGCAGGAAAAGGGTCCTCACTCCCCATACAGGCTTCAAACTGCTCCACCCCTCACCCAACCTGCTGCCCACAGCCTCTCCCACCTCAGAAAAAGGCAACTCTCACCCCTTCCAGCTGCTTGGGAGCAAAACCTGCTTGAGTCCCCTGCCTCATGAAGCCTCTGCTCTGACATCACCTTCCCAGTGAGGCCCTCCTAACCACTCCATCCAAAATTACAACAGCCCTCCCCCTTTAGTTCATCCTCCATCCAGACAATTTAGTAGGACAGACTCCACACTCAGGCTCTGGACTGGGCTTTTGATCCAGACCTGGCCAACCAGAGTCACAGTGAGGGTTCTAGGATGACCACGTGGCCAGCAAGACCCCTGTGTGTCAGCCCCAGGACGTTTGCTGGAGCACTTCGGAAAGAGGCCCACTCTTTGCTCAGGTGTTGCTGCATTACAGGATGTGGCCCAAGAGCGGCTGCTAGTCATCTTGCCTCCGTGGAGGAGAGGCTGCCTGTGGATAAAGCCAACAGACAGGAGAGCAGAGCTGAGAGCTGAGCAGAAAGACAGTCCTGATAGTCCTTAAGTACCTGAATCCAGCTGAGCCTGAAGCCAGCCCTATCCCTAGACTTTTATATTACAAGACCCTATAAATCCCCATGTTGCTGAAATCAGTTTGATCACCTTCTGCCACATTCAACTGAAAAAAAGTACTGGCTAACACACCCAGCATTACTCCAGCAAAACCTCTGTGGTACGTTCATTCAATTTGCTCCAATAGACACCATCAGTACAGCCCTTTGATAAATGATAGAGGATGCACCAATTAATCATCCAGTAACTGTTTGCTGAATGGTGAACCCTGAATTTCTGGCCAGTCTCTGCTGCCAGTGGAGCTCTCATCCTTACTGGTAACATTTTAAACTAATACAACTGCTTTGGCAAAAAAAGCAATCAAGAATGATAATTTGATGTTAATGCTACTTTTGGGAAATCACCCTAAAAACATAATCTAAAGGAAGGAAAACTACCTTGCACAAAAATGTTCACTGCATCCTTACTTATAACCAGAACAGAACAGAGAGAGAGAGAGAAAGAAGATAAGGTAAGTTTCTACAAGTAGAGTCAAGAGTTTAAAGATTGTGCTACATGCAAAATGATGGATTAATGATGGACTATGCATAGCCCATAAAAGTGATCAATATGATGTCCATGTAGCCATGTGGTAAGGTTTTATCCAGAAATGTTAAGGGCAAAAGCAAGATGAAAATTTATATGATAACAATAAAATTACTTCAGCCTATGTCAGTGTTTCTCTCACCTTTTTTTCATTATTTCCCCCTTAGGATACTTTTTAGACATTTTTTTCCTAATCACTCCCTCCCTGAAATTTTAATACCACAGATATAACATACACCTGTTTATGCACTGCATGCATATCTGTCCTTTATACATAAGCGTAAATGTTTAAGTCCCCTTAGAACCAATTTCCACTGCTTGTGGGTGGTATCACCCCCACTGAGAAGGCATGGCCTGTGTATTCGTAAGATTGTGGCAGAAAGGTATAATCTGGAATTATGTCCACATTGCCATAATTTAGAGAAGTCCATAAAATCTTGGATTTTAGTTCTGAATTTTATGAGCTGTAAGAACTTGACTTCCTATTGGTTACCCAGACTCAGTCATGCAGCCGGGAAGCAGGAGAGTCAATGTCAGTGGGATTTAGTCCATTGCCAGTTGCTAGCATAGGAGATGGTCAAATGTTTGCTGACAGCGGAACACTTACGTCTTATATTCCACCATAATAGATCAACCCAGTGCCTTCATGAGAGGGAAAAAAATGTTGATAGCATCAGTTTCCTGCTTTGAAAGAAAACCACAAATATTGTTTTTCCATTCATTTGTTTCAGCTGATTCTTTATTCTAAGTACAAGCCACTGCTGGAAAGGTCCCAGTCAATGCCAAGGAGAAAACGATGACCTTCAACATTCCAGAAAAATAGGAAAACACTGCCAAAATGTACATAAACATCAGGCAAGAAACAGCAGTAAAGTACCCACTAAGCCCAAAACTCTGACATATCAGGCCCTAGGAGCTCATCTGTTCCACGAATTATTTGACCTCTGTGGCCTGGCTTTCCCCACCCTTGAAACAGGGATTTCAGCGTCTTTCTAACTTCAGAAGGATTCCTGAAAAAATAGTTACTGATGGAAAGGAACATTAAGGACCTTCAAGTATAAAATCATACAAAAGACAATGCTTGAGAATAATAGTGACTTCCTGGCTGTACAAGTTCTACTTTCCCAGTAAGAGCAAAAGCATTATCTGGAAATCAGAATTCCTTAGCTTGAAGAAGCCGGCAAGCAAGTATTCCTAACTACAGGGTTCTTTAAAGAAAAATAAATAAATTGTGACCACTACCACCCTATGACAACCACCCACACATGTCTGGCAAGTATCTTTCTTCCTGATAATTTGTTCATTTTTACATATGTATATGAATAAGTAAATGTTGTCTTGTGTATCTTTTAATTTGCACAAGGTATATATTTTAGTTATAATTCTATACCCTGCTTTTTTTAGAGAACATTAACATTGAGAGATAGCCATGGTGACGTGTTTAAATCCATATTATTCCTTTTAACATCTTCGAGGTTTCTCATCATGTGACCATACATACCACATAATGTTTGTCCACTCCCCTATTAATGGTCATCTCAGTTGTTTCTGGACTCACGATACCCATTTATCTTGTGTATGCATTATGTAGGGCCGTTCCACTTCCTGGCTGTTTGCACTTAATGTCTTAATGTATTCAGCCTTGAACCCATCTGACCTCTGACTCTATGTAAACATTTTCAACTTAAAAATACAGCAGATCTCAACACAGTATTCCTGGCACCAAAAAAAAAAACCCAGCAGACTCTAATTGCCAATTTATAGGATATACAAGAGACTGAGAAACATGTTAAGCCACACCAACGGATGCAATCAGAAAAATCATGCAAAGAATCCTTAAGATAAATGACTGTTTCCTTAAAAAACTAAAAAATGCAAGGGAAAAAAAGAGAAAGAGATTACAGAGGAACCTGTAGTTTAAAAAAAGACTTTGTGCTTCAAAGAACACCATCAAGAAAATGAAAAGACAACCCACAGAACAGGAGAAAATTTTTGTAAATAATATATCTGATAAGGGACTTGCATCCAGAAATTATACAGGATTCTTATAAGCTCAACCAAAAAAAGACAAACCCAACTAAAATGTAAGCAAAGAACAGAACAGACAGCCCAGATATAAAACCATCTACCTACAGCCAACTGATCTTTGACAAAGCAGACAACAACGTACACTGGGGAAAAGAAGCCCTATTCAATAAATGGTGCTGGGAAAACTGGATAGCCACATGCAGAAGAATGAAACAGGACCCCTACCTCTCACCCCTCACAAAAATTAATTCAAGATGGATAAAAGACTTAGATCTAAGGCATGAAACCATAAGAATTCTAAAGGAAAATATAGGAAAAACTCTTCTAGATATTGGCCTAGGCAAAGAATTTATGAAAAAGACCCCAACGGCAATCATGGCAACAAAAATTAATAAATGGGATTTAATGAAACTAAAAAGCTTCTGCACAGCTAAGGAAACTGTCAACAGAGCAAATAGACAACCTACAGAATGGGAAAAAATATTTGCAAGCTACACATCCGATAAAGGGCTAATAACCAGAATTTACAAAGAACCCAAGCAAATCAGCAAGAAAAAAACAAGCAACCCTATTAAAAAGTAGGCAAAAGACATGAACAGAAGCTTGTCAAAAGAAGAAAGACAAATGGCCAATAAGCATATGAAAAAATGCTCAATGTCACTAATCATCAGGGAAATGCAAATTATTAATAAAACCACAATGAGGTATCACCTTATCCCTGTTAGAATGGCATTTATTACAAAGTCCAAAAACATTGTAATAGTTTTCTATTAGTTTCTGCTGGCGTGGATGCAGAGAGAAAGGAACACTTACACACTGTTGTGGGACTGCAAATTAGTACAACCTCTATGGAAAACAGTATGGAGATTCCTCAAAGAACTAAAAGTAGACCTACCATTTGATCCAGCAATCCCACTAGTGGGTATTTACCCAAAGGAAAAGAAATCATTTTATCAAAAAGACACCTGCACTCGAATGTTCATTGTAGCATAATTCACAATTGCAAAGATGTGGGTAGAATCAACCCAAGTGTCCATCAATTCATGAGTGGATTAATAAAATGTGTTATATGTATTAATACACCATGGAGTACTATTCAGCCATTTAAAAAGATGAATTAATACCTTTTGCAACAATCTGAATGAAAATGAGACCATTATCCTAAGTGAAGTGTCTCAAGAATGGAAAAACAAACACCACACATACTCACTATTAAATTAGAACTAACCGATGAGCACACATGCGCACAGAGGGAAGTAAAACTCAGTGGAAAGCAACCGGGGGGCAGGGGGAAGGAAGGGGAATAAAGCAACCTAATGGGTACTATGAACACTATTTGGGTGATGGGCACACCTATAGCCTGGACTCAAGCATTACAAAAATGACCCATGTAACCTAAAACATTTGTACCCCCTTAATATTTTGAAATAAATAAATAAATAAATAAAAATAAAATGTAAGCAAAGGATCTGAATAGGCATTTCTCCAGAGAAGATATACAATTGGCCAATAAGCACATGAAAAGATGCTCAACATCACTAGTCACAAGGGAAATGCAAATCAAAACCACAAAGAGATACCACTTCACACCCACCAGAATGTCTATTATCAAAAAGACTGTTGGTGAGGATATGGAGAAACTAGAATTCTCATATACTGCTGGTGGAAGTTAAAATGGTGCAGCCACTTTGGAAAACAGGCCCTCAAATGGTTAAACAGAGTTACCATATGACCCAGCCATTCCACTCAGACATATACCCAAGAGAAATGAAAACATGCACACACAAAAACCTGTGCATGAACATTCACAGCAGCATTATTCATAATAGCCAAAAAGTGGAAACAACCCAAATGTCCATCAACTGATGAACAGATGATAAACAAAATGTGCAATATCCATACAATGGAATACTATCAAATATTTGGCCACAAAAAGAAATGAAGTATAGACACATGCTACAATATGATTGAACCTCAAGAAGATCATATTTAAGGAAAAAGCCTAGATACAAAAGGTCACATATTGAATGATTTCCTTTATATAAAATATCCACAATAGGCAAATCCATAGAGACAGAAAGTATTAATAGATTAGTAGCTGCCAGAGGCTGAGGGAAAGGGGAATGAGGAATGATTGCTAATGGGTACAAGGTTTCTTTCCTAGGTAATAAAAATGTTCTAAAATTGATTATGGTAATGTTTGCACAACTCTCTGAATATACTAAAAAATAAATAAACTTAAAAAAAGGAGGCAAGGGTTTAAAAAATACACTATAAAATAAAATTCTAAAACAATCATGGAAATTTGGACACTGATTAAATATTTGATGATATTAAGGAATTACTGCTAATTTCTTATAGGTATGATAACGGAATTGTGGGTTTTTGTTTTTGTTTTTTTCTGAGACAGGGTCTCACCCTGTGACCCAGGCTAGAGTGCAGAGGTGTCACTGTAGTTCACAACCTCAAACTCCTGGGCTCAAGCGATCCTCCCACCTCAGCCTCCTGAGTATCTGGGACTACAGGCACGTGCCACCACACCCGGCTAATTTCTCTATGTTTTGTAGAGATGGGATCTTGCTCTTGCTCAGGCTGGTCTCCAACTCTGGGTCTCAAGCAGTCCTCCCGCTTCAACCTCCCAAAGTGCTAGGATTACAGGTGTGAGCCACCGCATCCAGCCGGAATTATGTTTTTTAAAAAGGAGTCCCTGTATTTTAGAGACATATATGAAAATGTTCACAGGTGAAATGATATGGTGTCTGGGATTTGCTTCAAAGTAACCTGGGGAGGGGGTGGGAAGTAGGTAGGGATACAGAGGAATGGCCATGAACTGGTGACTGTGTAAGCCATGTGATGACACGTGGGAGTTCATTACACTATTCTCTCCACTTTCATGATGTTTGAAATTTTCTGTTTTAAAAAAAAGAGACAGAAGAAAGAGAGGAAATATTTCCATGCCACATTATTTTATCATATGCCAATTATCAGCACAACTGAGGAAGCCCACTTTGAACTGAGCTCTCAAGAAATGATTAAATATACCCGTGGACTTCCCCTTCCATCCTCAGAGATCGCTTTTTCTGCCTCAGTTACAATCTTTCCAAAAGAAGGCTTTCATCCTTAATGCTTTTTCCTAAAAAGCCATTTGTTGGTTTCCTTCTATAATTTGTTTGGCTTTAGACGTAATGATTTTTTAATTAAATTTAAAAACTTCCTGACTTTTGATACTGAGTTGCTCCTTGAAAGATAAATTGACCAATTTCCCTTCACTTGTCAATTTCATTTCTTCCCGTGATGAAGACAGAAGAGAGAATGGTCCAGAACTGTGAGCTTGTGGCAAAGACTCCTTGGTCACATTAAAATAAAAAGATTTTCAGAGAGTGCCTCATCCCAGCCCTCCCAGAACTGGGCCAAGAAACAACCCCACCCCCACCCCACGTGGGTCTTTATGAAAACAACAACAGCTGTGAGATCCTGACAATGTACTACCTAACAATCACTTTACCTGAGCGGTATTATTTAGTCACTACAACAAGCCGAGGAGACAGGTACTATTATGTATCCCTGTTTTGCTGGGACTTATAGAAAGTTCAAGTGACTTACTCTGAATCACACAGCTTCATGTGGCAGAGCCAGGATTTGAACCCAGGATGTCTGTCTCCAGGGCCTGCACTTATACCACGCTACATCATCTCCTGGTGGAAGCCAGCTCCTGACATCTTTGTTGTGCTATCACTAATGTTCAAGGATCAGAAAAATCATTTGCTCTGGCAACAAAAGGTGGACTATCTCCCAGGAAACCCCACCACTACCCCATCATTAGGACCATCAATTTTACAAATCTTGCTCTTGAACACCAAAAACAAAAGGCATAAAACTTGTTTTTAAAAAATCCACATAGATAACTTAAAAGGTAAAAGTGAAGACAGGTATTCCCCTCCACCTTGCCCCCTCTCGACCTCCAGAAATGCCTGGGTGGAAGGCTAGCGCCAAGTGGGCTGGATGCAGGGATTCCTCAGAAGCAATTCCACAGTGAGGGAAAAACAGGCACTAGGAGGGTAGGCGGGTCCTCCTAAGTAAATCCAGATCCAGAGTGGCCAAAAAGACGGGGGTGAGCTGAGAGGCTTCCCTGAGTTACTCCCATCTCCACCCAGGAATGACTTAGCACCAAAACACCAATAGGACTCTTCCGAGGAAAGGAGGGTGAGCAGCGAGTCAGAGTCAAAGGACCAAACTTCAGGAACACTGAGGAAAAGCTGTCCCACCTCCCTCTCATTTCCAGCCTCCCCTCCAAAACCACCCCCTCGCTGTTGAGAGGGAGAAGTGTGGACTGGGAAGGGCAAAGCAACGGTGCCCAGAGGGGGCAGGCATTGGACAAGGAGGGAAAGGCTGCAGGACGGGACACGCGAGACCTTAAATGATGAGCTAGGATGAGCTAGGAAGGAGCCGGCTTACGAAAGAACAACCGAAAAGTAAAAACCAAGGACCAGAGAGGCAAGCTGACAGGGTAACTGGGAACAACTGGTGCCGGGAACAGCAAAGCACTGGGGGACAGGGGTGGAGGAATGAGAGAGATGGGGAGGACAAAGGAATTGTAGAACTGAGAGTTCTCTGGGGACAGGGAGCTACTGGGACACGGGGTTCAGGGGTCAGCAAACAGAGTCCAGAGGCACTCTTCACTAGTGGGGAAACCGGAGTGACTGGAGACGAGAGGCCTGGGTAGGGGGCATGACTGGGAAGCCCGGGGACCGGGAACTGGAGCTGGCTCTCGGGGGGTCTAAGAGCTGGGAGGGACTGAGGCACGGGAGGTCTCAGAACCGGGGGTCTGGCAACTGGGCAAGGGGGTGAGGCTGGGAGGGACTGGGGGGCAGGGGTCTAGGAGCTGGTTGTAACTGACGGACAGGAGTCAGGAGACTAGGAGCGCCCGGCCTCGGGGTGGGGACAGAGAACTGCAGGTGACCAGGGGCCAGGAACCGGGTACCGGAGGCCAGGGGTCAGGAAACGGAGCGATGGGGCGGGGGTCTGCGAGCCAGCGGGGCGCGGGGACGCAGCGGCCAGAGTGTGCAGCTGGAGCGGCGGGAGCCGGAGTGGCCGGGGCGGGTGACAGCGGCCGGGCCGCCACTCACCGCTCATGGTGCAGCTCCCCGGGCCGGTGCCTGCGCCGCGCTGCCGCCACAGCCGCTTCTGCAGCCCCGAGCTCCAGACAGGCCGGGAGACAGCGCGCCCCGCCCCGGCCGCCCCGCCCCGGAAGTAGAGCGCCGGCCGCCGAGGCCCCGCCCCCCGACCCGGAACGAAAACACCGGCGTCGGTGTGGGGCGGGGCCCCTGACACAAGCAATGAGACAGCCTCATTCCAAAGAGGGATGCGAGCCGGAAGGGCAGATTAAAAAGAGTAATGGGCCAAAGCGTGGGCACTGGGCAGATGGGCAGTCCCCAAGGGTCTCCCTAAGGAGGCGGCTTTTGAGCCCAGACCTAGATGACGAGAGGGAGCCGGCCCGGAAAGGTCGCCAGGAAAGGTGTTCAGAAGGAACGGCAAGTACAAGGCCCTGCCTGGAGGGGTTGGCCGGAGCGAGAGGGTGAGCGAGCCAAGGGTGGTGAGAGGAAGGAGACCGAACAGGAGTGGGGAGGGCCTTGCAGGCCAGTGAGGAGTTTGGACTTTTCAAGAAATTCTTCACGCACACTTGCTGAGTGCCTGTCATCTTTGTCGTGCAGGCCCAGCTTGAGATTCTTCCAAGCCAGGAGCCCAAGAACTGGGGCAACACTTCAAGCTCCAGCTGTGGACTGAACCGTGACACTAGGATGAGAATGAATTGTGGTGGGGCGGGGTGGAGAAAGCTGCTGGAAAGGAGGCTATTGCAGTTGTCCAGGCAACAGATAATAGTGCCTGGGGCTACGGTCCTGGCCGGTGCAGATGGAGAAGGTGAAGGATTGAGTATGAACACTTTCACAACATCCTTATGAGGTCCAGTTTATTGCCCATGGAGGAAAGGGAACCCCAAAGGTTGAAGTAGTATTTCTCAACTTGTTTTGCCCACACCCGGAGTAAAAAAATACATTTTACACCACAACCCAGTACACACATGTATACATTTAAGGAGATGTTTAACAAAACAATTCTGTAGACGATGTATTCTCTTCTATTTTTTTTCTTTCTTTTTTTTAATGCTGACTGAGACTTGAAAACAGTGAATTGAGGACCAAGCCCCACTAGGAAATAGAGCCAGAATTCCAACCCAGTTCTGTATGACCCCACAGCCCCATGGTCTTCCTGCTAAGACGTCTCTCAACACATAATCTCCGCCCTCCCATCCCCCCAGAATTTAGCTTTAAGGAAGCAACTCAGCAGAGGCCCAGAGCTCTGCAATGTTATTTATAATAGTTAAAAAGGGGAGAGCACCAAAGCCCAACTGCAGAAGAATAGCTAAGTAAATTATGGCCCAGCACACAAGGAATGTCTTACAGTAGTTGAAAATGCTGGTTTTAAAGTCTGGATATATGGGGCAATGCCAATAACAGTACATTAAGTGAAAAAAGCCCCATGCAAGGTAGTCTGTATGCCATGATTACAATTGTATCTAAATACAGCTATGTATTGGGACTATGAGAAAATGTAAAAATGGGTTTGGTTGATGAGATTGTTTTTCCCATTTCAAAATTATACTTTATAGTTGTTGTTAATTTGTTATTCCAGTTAAAGAGTTGGTGTGTCTTATTTCTCCTGACAACCTAGTTTAGGTCTGCCTGCCCCGGTAACCTTTGGCAAAGCATCACATTGCTGCTTCACAGAGTTGTCATGAGGATCGTGTTATACCTTCTCATAGCACCCTGCACCTTTTCTTTATAGCACTTGAGGCAGAATAATTTATTGAAATCCTGATTTGTGTGTGGTATCATATGAAGTATATTTGGCCTTTGTGTCACAGAGTCCCTAAAACTTTTGGAATTTCCTGCATGTTAGGAACGTCTTTTGTTATTCATTATGAGCCCTTTTGATCACACCTGAGTTTATGCTAACGAGGTGACTTGGAAGATGACCACGATGTAAGAGGATTGGAACTTTGAGCCCCACCCACCCACTACTCTCTGGGAAGGAGGAGGAGGGACTGGAGATTAACCTCTATAAAAACTCAAACTGCAAGATTTGAGGAGCTTCTGGTTGCTGAACTCCTAGAGGGTGGCACCCCCTACAAGAGGGCATGGAAGTTCCAAGCCCCTTTCCCCATACCTTTCCCTATGTACCTCTTCATCTGTATCCTTTATAATAAACCGATAAATGTAAGTGAAATGTTTCCTTGAGTTCTGTGAGCAGTTCCAGCAAATTATCAAACCCAAGGAGGGACGTCATGTGAAACCCACTTTATAGCCAGTTGGTGAGAAGCACAAGACACAACCAGGGACTTTCAATTGGTATCTGAAGTGAAGGGCAGGATTGTGGGACTGAGCCTTTAAGCTGTGGGATCTGACACTATCTAGATAGTGTCAGAATTGAATTGAATTATAGAACACCCAATTGGTGTCCGCTGGAGAATCGTTTGCTGTGTGTAGAGGGGAAAAAGCCCACACATCTGGTCGTAGAATTATTCTATATTGAATGTGAGTAGAGAGAAAAAACAACTTGTCTTTTCCTTTATGTTGTGCTTTATATTTTCTAAAAACCACCCTCTTAAGTACAGCTGACCATTGAACGACATGGGTTTGAACTGCATGGGTCCACTTATACTCAGATTTTTTTCAACCAAACACAGATCAAAAATACATATTCGGGCCAGGCGGGGTGGCTCACACCTGTAATCCTAGCACTCTGGGAGGGCGAGGCTGGAGGATCACTTAAGCTCATGAGTTCGAGACCAGCCTGAGCAAGAGTGAGACCCCTGTGTCTATTTTTAAATTAATAAAAAAGAAAATACATATTTTCAGAACACAAAATCCATATATACACAGGGCCAACTTCAGGACTTGAGTATGTGCAGATTTGGTATCTTCAGGGGTCCTGAAAGCAACCCCTGCCTCCCACTGTATACCAAGTGGCAACTACATTGTAATTCTTCCTGGGATTTTGGCAGAGAGTACAAAGAATCGAAAGCCTAAAGTGAACAGCTCTTCTTAGGCTTTTGAAAAATCTAATCTCACTGAAGAGCTTGTACTAGGTGGTAAAGGGAAGGGGAGAAAGAGGGCCTCTGAGAAGCTAGGTACCATATTCTGAGGCCATATAACAGGAAAGTAGTATGTGCCTGCTCTCAGAGACCAGACCTCAAGGAGACTAAATGACCATCATAACAGTAATAGCAACTAATACAAAGTACTTATGAAGCAGACACTTTTAGAAATTGTATATATATATATGAACTCTTAACTCATTTAATCCTTAAAACAATCTTATGAGTAGATACTATTATTATTCTCATTTTACAGATGGGAAAACTGAGGCCTGGAGTAGTTAAGTAACTATCTCATAGTCACCAAAGGTCTATAATTTCCTAGTAACAGAAGCAGGATTCAAACCCAGGCAGTCTGGCTCCAAGAGCCAATCCCTTAACCACTATACTGTATTGTCACCTGTGGCACTGAAGGGCCCCAAATGGAGCCATGGGGGGCCCCAAATGGCCAAAATGTTCCCTCCAAAGTTCCCCATATCCCAAACATGCCCAAAAGCTACAGAGCCCCAAGACCTTGAGGTTCTATGCTGTGGTGCCAGTAGGCATCTTAATGATGACCAGTCAGCAGAGGGCATCCCTCATTGTATTGCCTTTCCATAAGACCACAGGACCTTTGCACAACCCTAGGAAGGGGACCCTCCCCCAATAATGACAAAGATTATAACCTAAGAGGAAGGGGACTCTGAAATGGAATTAAATTGATGTGTAAAGAAAAAAGAAACAGATCAGGCTATCTGGGTTTAAATCCTGGCTCTGTCACTGCTATGGTTTGAATGTGTCCCCTCCAAAATTCAGGCGTTGCCAATGTGATAGTATTGAGAGGTGGGGCCTTTAAGAGGTGATGAGGCCATGAGGATTCCTGGCTTATGAATGGGAATAAGACCCCTATGAAAGAGGCTTCATGCAGCGTTCAGCTGGGCTGTTCTTCCACTCTTCCCACGTAAGGACACAGCAAAAAGGCCCTCACCAGATGCTAGTGCTTTGATCTTGGACTTCCCAGCCTCCAGAACTGTGAGAAAATTATTTTCCGTTCTTTGTAAATTACCCAGTGTTGGGTATTCTGTTCTATCAGCATAAATGGACTAAGACAGCCATATACTGGTTGTGTTACCTTGCTCTGACTCAGTTTCTGTCATCGTCTGTAAAATGAAGATAATAATGTCCACCTACCTTAGAGTTTTTTGTGAGTTAGTACAGGCAAAACTTAAGAACAGTCCCTGGCACATTAGTAAGGCTTTATAAGTGTTAGCTATGGTTATTATTATGCACTGGTATTTGGGCTGCAAACAGTACCTAGTACGCCTTTATCACAATTTATTCACAATCACACATCTACTTGTATGGTTATAGTAATGCCTGATGCCTCCATTAAGCTAGAAGCTCACAAGGCCAAGAACCACCTATGCACTACACACTGGCTTAGTCTGGCCAGTTCTAGGCTTCTGCTAGTTACAGAAGTACATTGGATAACCTTGCTTTCCTTTAACAGTAAAGAGAAAAATACAATCTGTCCTGAAATGTTTATGTGCATGTACAGGAGAGAGAACATTTCTACCCATAGAAATGCATGACTATGGGATCTACAGATTGCCATGCTTTTTTAAATCAGGGAGTCAAGAATTTAATTATGAAACCAAGGAAATTTCCACAGTTAAGTTCCCAACAATAAGGTAGAAAAATACATCTAACATAATGAGTTTCCAGAATTAGAGAACAAAAATCTCTATCAGCAACTTAAAAATACAGTCATCCTAAAGAGATCTGATGCATCATCTTTTCCTTCTGACAAAAGATTTTCAAAGTAGCTCTACATCAGTCAAAATGATTAATTATCTAGTAGAAATTGATTTCTCTATCCCTGTAACACTCAAAGCAGGTGACAGACTATTACAATAGTCATTTGTTTTCGTGGTGACGAGAATTGTTGCGCCTTCCTCCATGGCTGGGAGTGGAAAGAAATGGTCCGAATCAACCTTTGGTTTGCTCTTGACACAGTCTTCACAGGTACATTCTTCTACTGTGTACTCCAGGCCTCTTGGAAGAATAATTTCATCACCAGTCTTGCTATGGTCCAGGTCAGCACTAGCCATGTCCAGGAGAACCGATCCTGATTATACAGAAACAGAAACATCAACCTAAACTTTGCAGAGGTTATGGTCATGACAGTCTTAGCAATACACAAGAAGACCCAAAGGAATGTGAGACAGATCTTATTTTTTTTATTTTAGAGACAGGGTTTCGCTGTGTTGCCCAAGCTGGACTCAAACTCCTGGGCTCAAGCAATCCTCCCACCTCAGCCTCCAGAGCAGCTAGGACTGCAGACATGTGCCACTGTACTCAGCTTGAGACAGCTCTTTTCATACAAAACGAATATGTCCTTGCTGGGTGCTGTGGCTCACGCCTATAATCCTAGCACTCTGGGAGGCTGAGGCAGGAGGATCACTTGAGCTAAGGAGTTGAAGACCAGCCTGAGCAAGAGCGAGACTACCATCTCTACAAAATATAGAAAAATTAGCTGGGCATAGTGGCACATGTCAGTAGTCCCAGCTACTCAGGAGGCTGAGGCAGGACGATCGCTTGAGCCCAGGAGTTGGAGGCTGCTATGAGCTATGATGATGCCACTGTACTCTAGCCTGGGCGACAGAGTGAGACTCTGTCTCAAAAAAAAAAAAAAGAATATGTCCTACACTATAAGTCTTAAACTAACAGACCACAGGCCACTTTGGGATTGAAGACATGGTTTGTTTGGGGGCATACAGTGTTTTAGAGTGTTTATTTTATGTTGCCCCACATTTAAAAATCAAGAGATTTCACATACAAATCTAGACAACTGGACTATTTTTTAAAAGAAAAGAAAATGTGGCAACATGGAGCCAGCATTCCTACACGGAAACAATCGCTAGAGTTGATAACAGCTGTCACTTTCAGGCGGGGCATGGGCTTCCCTGTTGCCAAAGCCTCCACCTGGCCCGCTGCATGCATTTGTTACCCACTTTGCCCTTGCAGGCGTGATGTCCTGACCCTTACGCACGTGAAAATGACAGATATCACCATATGTTACAGCACACCAAAGCCAGCCTGCAGGTGACACTTCACAATTCAGAAGTAAACATGCTTCTCTTACAGAGCATTTTACAACAGATTAAAATTTTTTTAAATGAATCTCTTGTGATCACATAAGGAAGTCATCTCCATTATGTCTCCATTATACACCTGTGCAGGTAAGTTTTACAGCTTCCTGACATTCCCCAATGTAACTCCATCTTCCAAAACATCACACTTTAAATTCACTCTCAAAATAAGCCACACACAGGAAGAAAAATACTGCATGATCTCACTTATGTGTGGAATCTAAAAAAGTTGAATACATAGAAGCAGAGAGTAGAATGATGGTTACCAGGGGAAATGGGGAGATGCTGGTCAAAGGATACAAGGTTGCAGTTACGTAGGATAAATAAATCTAGAGATCTAATGTGTAGCATGATGACTATAGTTAATAATACTGTATTGCATCCTGTCAATTTGTTAAGAGTAGATTTCAGGAGCTCTCACCACAAAAAAAAAAACAGGTAACTCTGTGGTGATAGATATGTTAATTTGCTTGGCTATAGTAATCATTCACTATGTATGTGTGTATCAAAACATGTTGTATGCCTTAAATATATACAATTTTTATTGTATGTAAAAAAAAATTCACTCTCCACCTGTTTATCGGACCCCAAGAGGAAGGAAAAAAATGAGTAAATTATGTAGAACAGTCATCTAGCTCTCTTCCTGCACTAGAAAGCTGCTTTACAGATTATGCATGGAAAATAAATGCATAAAGAAATAGGGCAACTGCTGCTACGTGTTTGGGAATCAGACCACGGGCAAAGGTGCTACAGAAAATATTTTTATCTTAAGAGACCCTTAAGTAGAGCATTCACTTCTCTGGGACTGGTTCTCTACTGCTTAATAAAGATAATTATTTTTGAGATGATTGCTCATTAATCTAGGAACAACTGGTTATTCATTGCCTTGTTTCTTTTCTCTTTTTGACTCAGAAAATCTCACCATCTTTCCCGTAACATTTATTTTCTGAATAAATAGTCAATATAGAAAGAATAGTTCACACCAATGAAAAACTGTTCAAGCAGTATTACTTACTTGCATTACAATAACGCTGACAAATTAGAGGAGGAGCATGAGAACATCGAAGGTGACATGGTTTGCAAGCATGCAGCAAACTGTCAAAATATTCATTTTGGAAACACTGCCGAGCCATCTGGAACATGATCGCAAAAAGAAACAAGGGAGCTACAGAAAGAACAGCCTGGAAGGACAAGTAAAATCTCGTCAAGGATTTCCCAGCAAATGTAGCTACAGCAGCTAGGATATCAGGAGAAAAAAGAACTTAACCTTGCTTAGTTGGTTCTTGCAGGGGGCCGTCTGCCTGCGCTGTGGCTAAGGATTTGAATATCCCCTCTAATTCAAGCTTCTAAGTTTGACGCTTGGGTCGGGTAAGAGAGGTGGTATAAATATCAGGGCAAACTATACCTGAAACAGAAACTGCTTATTTATAGAGGAAATTTCTCAGCCAGGTGATAGTTGCAAGATGTAGACAAGCCTGCAGCATCAAACGGAAGGCCCGGTAACCATTTTTGGATCATCTGTTTATGATCTGTACTATGTGACAGGTCCGAGGGAGATACACAGACAAGGTCTGTGCCTCTTAAGAACTTAAAATATAACAGGGAAAATAGAAATATACTCAAATAACCACAAAGGGTAGTAGTCACTGACAGAATGTGAGAGAGGGAAAAGAGCATCAAACATGACTACCAGGTTTTGAATCTAAGGAGAATTGCAATGCCACAGACAGAAATAGGGAGTCTGGTGTTATGATGTATACACATATATATATATATATAGGTTTTTATCAACAGTTCCTGGCTCATAACTCCCATAGCCCTTGTTACAGTCTTTTGTTGTAATGTTGGGTGTGTTAGGCCCCAGGAAGCAAAATCTGTCTGGCCTTCACCTGCCCTAAGGCAGGACTCTAATCTTCCCCCACCTTTCCTATTATAGGTCATAAGATGCTCATTCCATAGAGGGCCCTGCCCTATACCCTGAAGGCTAATCACATTTCTACGTGGTTGTCCATAAAAACCCAAGAGCACAGGTCCAGAGAGCTTCCAGATAGCTGAACACATGGAGGTCCCTGAGGGTGGTGCGCCCCTTCCCCCATGCCTTGCCCTAGACGTCTCTTCATCTGTATCCTTTGTAATATCCTTTATAAGAAAGCTGTAAACCAAAGTTAAGTGTTTCCCTAAATTCTGTGAGTTGCTCCAGCAGATTAACTGAACCCAAAGAGGGGGACAAGGGAACCCCAACTTGAAACCAGTCGGTCAGAAATTCCGAAGGCCTGGACTTGGGACTGGTGTCTGAAGTGAGGGGCAGTTTTGGAGACTGAGCCCTCCCCCTGTGGGATCTGAGACTATCTCCAGGTAGATAGTGTCAGAACTGAATTAGAGGACACCCTGGTGGTGTCCGCTGTTTGGTGTGTGGGGGAAAATCCCCACACATTTAGTCACAGAAGTCTCCTATCATTGCTGTGCAGTGAAAGCAGAGGGAAAAACATGGTTTGAGGTTTTTTTACCAAAGCGCTGGGTGAAGAGCTAAATTGGCAAGAGGGTTGAGGGGAAGGTAGGTTTGGGGTATTATAATATTATTATTAAAGTAATCCCTGTTCCATTGTTGAAAATACAGATGAACAGATAGGAAAATCATCTATAGTTCAAGTGCCCAGAAATAATCACCATTAGCATTTGGTGTGTCCCAGAGGTTACAAACAGGCCTTCTGGTGTCTTCTTGTTTGTCCAACCCCTGATATATATCTTTCTAGAAGAATTTATAGATAGCTAGATAGGTTTATATAGTGCATTTTCCCTTTTACATAAATGGATCACTTGAGTTTGCGTTTCACTGTAATGAATGAGACACATTATATGGAGATGTCCAGAGGTATGTCACAAACACAGGACTAAGTTAAAATGTGAGAAAATGACAAACTCCAAATTCAGTGTAGTGATTATCTCCAGGGTGGGTGGAGGGGAAGGAAGGGGAGCACAGAAGAGGCTTCACCTGTATTGATTATATTTTACTTATTAAGCTGATTGGTAGATACATTGTTATTTGTTGTGTTTTCCTTTTGTTGTATTTTTGTTATTCTTTACACCTTTTCATATTTTTAAATAGCACATAATAAATGTTAAAATACTGACAATGAAATAAAATGTGGAATTAAAAAAAACACATTTAAGCCGGGTGCAGTGGCTCATGCCTATAATCCTAGCACTCTGGGAGGCTGAGGCGGGAGGATCGCTTGAGCTGAGGAGTTTGAGACCAGCCTGAGCAAAAGCGAGACCCTGTCTCTACCAAAAATAGAAAAATTAGCCAGCCGTCATGGTACGTGCCTGTAGTCCCAGCTACTCGGGAGGCTGAGGCAGGAGGATCGCTTGAGCCCAGGAGTTTGAGGTTGCTATAACCTAGGCTAACTCTAGCCTGGGCAACAGATTGAGACTCTGTCTCAAATTTAAAAAAAACAAAAAAACAAAACACATTTTTTTAAATGTAGGACTTGAGCCTAGAAAAGAGTTTGAACTTAGATATTGATCAAAACTTCAAGTTCCTCATGGGGTTACTGGCAGTGAGGCAAGTGGTTGAGGCTACCTGGGTGGGATAGCCAGAAGCTAAAGTAGCTGGCCCAGGGAGTTCTACTCCCTCAGCTCCTGCCAGATGCCTTTGGAAGAGAAGCAAAGGACACAGCAAAAGCACTGATTAGAAGAGAGATTAGTAGGGAGAGGAGCTGGGCGCAGTGGCTCGTGCCTGTAATCCCAACACTTTGGGAGGCCAAGGTAGGAGGATCACTTAAGGCCGGGAGTTTGAGACCCAGACTCTGCAAAACTTTTAAAAAATTAGCTGGGCATGGTGGCACAGCTACTCGGGAGGCTAAGGCAGGAGGATCTCTTGAGCCCAGGAGTTCAAGGTTACAGAGAGCTATGATCGGTCCACTGCACTCCAGCCTGGGCAACAGAGTGAGACCCTGTAGGGAGAGGACAGGGATTATCTCCCATAAAAGCGAAGCAAGAAGAGATTTTCAGGATGGGATGGGCAGTGGGTTCAAATTCTACAGGAAGATCAGAGGTGACGCACTAGGGAAGCAGGTCGTTGGTGTACTCTGAGTGTGTCAGCGGGTGGAAGCCAGCTTGCCAGTCGTCAAGGAGTGGTGAGGAAGCAGCAGCAGCCGATGGGAGCCATGCCGGGAAGCCAGGAGAAAACAAGAAGCATAAAGCTTTGAGAACTCTTTGGAAAGAAAGCACTGTTGCATCTGACAGATGTACTTGCTCAGGTGCTTGCTTAAAGTCACATGTCCGAGAAAGTTCACCGTAGCATTATATATATTCACTAAAGCAGGGGACAACCTAACTGTCCATCAGTGGGGCCCTCACAATGGAATACTACACAGCCATCAGGAAGAATGAGACAGGCGTGTTCCCATACGAAAGATACACCACAGGGGCCAGCACGGTGGCTCACGCCTGTAATCCCAGCACTTTGGGAGGCTGAGCGGGGAGGATCACTTGAGGCCAGGAGTTTGAGACCAGCCTGGGCAACATTTAGCCAGGTGTGGCGGTACACACCCGGAGACCCAGCTACTCAGGAGGCTGAGGCAGGAGGATCACTTGAGCCCAGAAATTCAAGGTTGCAGTGAGCTGTGATTGCACCACTGCACTCCAGCACAGAATGAGACCCTGACTCTAAAAAATAATAAGAATAAATAAAATAAAATAGCATTCATAACCATATTAACCAATTGTTAACTGATTCTTCTACTGATGCCTGCAATGTTGACAAGAGACACTGGCCTGGCTAAGCTGGGCCCTCCTGTTTACTCCTCAGCGTGGAGGTGACTGGTTAATTCTGACTCTCCTGCATGACAGGTAAGATGTGGAAGCACAGACTCTCTAAGAGGAGACAGAGAAAAATGGGCAAAATGGGTTGGAAGCTGCCATACTACACATGACTCTTTCCATAAGAAATGACATAAGGACTTAAGTGAAAAGGGAATTTACTGGCTTTACAGCTGAAAAGTCCAATGGTTGAATCAGATTTAGGGGACCCAGTCAAGTCCGACAGTGTCCTGGTTTCTCTCTCACCAGCTCAGCAGTGACCTCTGCGGGTCTTGGCTCTGTTCTCAGGTAAAATTCATGATCACAGGAGAGCTGCAGCACCTCAGACCTTACACATCTTTTTTTCTTCTAAACTCACCGTTTTAAATGTGTTAACTCCCAAACCTATGTATCCAACTCCAACCTTGCCCCTGAAATCCAGACCCATATCAACTGCCTGCTCAAATATCTCCACTTCGAAGTCTAACCAGTGTCTCAAACTTTACTATGCTAAAGTACATTTGGATTCTCCAAAAGAAGAGCATATACTGCCTTTATCAAACCTACTTGATCATAGACTCCCTCTTTGCAAGGATCACCCATGAACATGGAGGAACATAAATTTTGTGGAACACAATTTGGGAAAAATTAGGCCAGGTTATCTGGCATCCAGTTCTCAAAGATGATGATTTTGGGACTTAGCAGAGCAGCAATAAAACAGACAGCATGATTTTAAAACAAGAATTTTTAAAAGTTTCATGGAGGGGGTGTTGGTGTAATAACATCACCCAAAGAATGCTGTGTCTGACTTCGCACAACGTAGAAGAGAGAGGAAGCCAATTCCTGAGTCAGCCTCAGGCTTCGGCTGTCACTCACAGCTCTAAGGAAGCAAAGCAGTGCTGCCTCAAATTTCCAAAGCCATTAGTAGCTTGTTCTGCGAGGAAAATTCTATCCAACTAAAGATTTTCTTCCTAAAATTACTAAACTGTGAGCAAGTTTTTTTTTTTTAAAGACAAGGTCTCACTCTGTCACCCCAGCTACAGTGCAGTGGCGTCATCATAGCTCACTGCAACCTCAATCTCCTGGGCTCGAGTGATCTTCCTGCCTCAGTCTCCCGAGTAGCTGGGACTACAGGCTCACACCACCATGCCAGGCTGATTTTTTTATTTTTTGTAGAGATGAAGTCTCACTCTTGCTCAGG
Organism: Daubentonia madagascariensis; assembly: GCA_023783475.1. Classification (NCBI taxonomy): domain Eukaryota; kingdom Metazoa; phylum Chordata; class Mammalia; order Primates; family Daubentoniidae; genus Daubentonia; species Daubentonia madagascariensis. The sequence goes on along the minus strand of JAKFHU010002332.1, from coordinate 7,238,296 downwards.
ATAGTCTTGAACTCCTGGCCTTAAGCAGGGTCTTGCCTCCTGCCTCAGCTTCCCAAAGTGCTGGGATTACAAGCATGAGCCACCGCACCCAGCCGCTGTGGGCAAGTTTTTACAGGAGAATATTTTGACCTTTAGCCCTTAACTCCAAATCAAAAGTACACAATTTCTTCTTAGGACCTCGGTAGTCTTTTCCCTTGGAAAGAGACATCTAGGTCTGTATTAGTCATTGTTCTCCAGAGAAACAGAACCAACACTGCATATACATATATATACATATACACATATACACATATATAGAAAAAAGATCTATTATAAGGAATTGGCTCATGTGATTATGTCCCAAAATTTGCTGTCAGCAAGCTGGAGACCCAGGAGAGCCAACATGTGAGTTCTAACCCAAGAGCCAGTGGCTCGAGACCCAGGAAGAGCTGCTCTTTCAGTTCAAGTGTAAAGGTAAGAAGAGACCAATGTCCCAGGATTGAGGGGTTCTCTCACTCTTGGAAGGGTCAGACTTTGGGTTCTTTTTGTACCTTCAACTGATTGGATGAGGCCCACCCCCATTAAGGAGAGAGGGAAGGCCATCTGCTTTACTCAATCTCCCAATGCAAATGTTACTCTCATCCAAAAAGTATGTCTCACCCCCACAGACACACCAAGACTAATGTTTGACCTAATATCTGGGCACTCTGTGGCCCAGTCAAGTTGATACCTAAAATAGACCATCACCAGGATTGACTACACATGCAATCCTTGCCTTCTCTTGACTTCCTTGAATAACCTCTGCTGCCTTGTGCTACTCTGGGAGCTATGTTTCCCAGAATGCCCATCCCTGTATGGTTCCAGGGCCAGAAGAGGAAAGTGCATGAGACCTGGAAAGCAGATGGGCTGTGGCACTACTGCTCTCTGGAGGATGTCATTGTCACATGTAGTTATAGACGGCTGCAAAGATGCCCAGTGGATTCAAGGATGTCTTCATTCTCCTTCTGCTCCGTGTCCAGCTCTTCTCCCCAGTTGCTGGCCTTGCTGACCAATAGTGGCCTGAGCCCCACCACCGAATGCCTGGCCTGAGACACAGAGGCAGAGGCTGGACAGAGGCAACCTAGACCACTCCGTGAGCTCCCCCAGCATGGCCGCACTCTGGCAACTGGACATTCCTGACCTCTCGGATCGACTGGTTGATGACTCCTCTGGCCCTCGCCTCCCCCTCCCAGACCTTCACCTCCCCAGATCCTGGGGCAATTGTGTAAGATCTAATTCCTGCAATTAGACCAGCAATTGTGTAAGATCTAATTCCTTCCCTGATCCTGTAATTAACATTCATGGTGGGTCAGCTCCCTGGACCAACACTGATGTCCCTCTTTAACCTTGATGTTTTGAACCTACAGTTTAAATATTCACACAAAGCTGTTCAGATCCTGCCCACAGAGTTGCACAGCATTATGCACTAGGCACAAGTTTTGAAGCCAGAAAAATCTGAATCCCACGTCTACCACAGTGGAGCCTGTGCGGTCTGGGGCAAGACGCTTAACCTTTCTGTTCCTCATCCGTAACAATATAAATTACAATAGTGCCAATTTTCTGGCATTGTTGTGAGGATTAAATGAGACAATTTATGGAGCACATACATTCATGTATAGAAAATTTATGAGCACAGTTCCTGGGCCCAGAGTAAGTGTTCAGCAAACAATAGTGATTTTGTTATTATTAACGAGAAGCTCAGAGTTAGCCAATCTCTGGGAAGGTTATATTCTCAAGGCTGAATAAAACAGTATAATAAGAGGGTGACCCAACATAAATGGGGGTTAAGGGTGAACCAAGGTTATTCAAAGACCAAAGCCAGGAAAACATTAAGCACTAAATGCTGGAATGGCAAGTAAAGATGCAACATGAAGGCTGGGCAACACTGGAGGGCAGGATGGATTAGAGTCTGAAAAATGAGTTAAGGCAAGGAATTAGTACTAAGGGAAATGGTGACAGGCAAAGGCTAGATGACTGATACATAGCATTGGAGTGGGCACAGTGGTCTAAAGAAAGCTGCAGGTCCAGGCCAAAACCCTTACCTTTCCTCAAAGTATAGAAATATCTTCTAGAAATTCAAAGATCATTGCAATACTGGATCTATAGGTAGATGTTTTCTCTTTTTTTGAGACAGGGTCTCACTCTGTCACCCAGGCTGGAATGCAGTGGTGTGATTATAGCTCACTACTGTAACCTCAAACTCCCAGGCTCAAAAGATCCTCCTGCCTCAGCCTCCTGAGTAGCTGGGACTACAGGTACACGCCACCACATCCGGCTAATCTTTTAATGTTTTTGTAGAGACAGGGTCTCACCATGTTGCCCAGGATGGTCTCGAACTCCTGGCCTCAAGCGATCCTCCTGCCTCGGCCTCATAAAGTGCTGGGATTACAGGCATGAGCCACCGCGCCTGGCCTATAGCTAAATGTTTTCAATATCATTTACTTTAGCAGGTATACATGGTACTTATTATGACACATTATTTTCGTAATTATTATTTAGTATAATACTTTAATAATCCCAGTATATTTAAATAAATCTTCATAAGCATGCACTTTCTCTCAATATGCTCTCATTATTTTATAAAAAAGGTCATTTGTCACATATTTCTCAATAATTGCTCTTTAACTACCTCAGGAAGACAAATACAAGCAATTGGGTATGTGTGGCAGATTCTAACAAGAAATGTGACATATCCACATATGGGTATAGATCTTTATAACACTTAATTGAATATAATTGCATATATTTGAGCACAGCCCAAAGACTCAATATTAAGTTTTTGAGGGATTTTTTTTTATGAAGTGGGGGGAGTAAGGAGGGAAGTTCAATTTCCTTTTTTTTTTTTTGAGACAGAGTCTCGCTCTATCACTCAGGCTAGAGTGCAGTGGCATCATCACAGCTCACTGTAACCTCAAACTCCTGGGCTCAAGTGATCCTCCTGCCTCAGCCTCCCTAGTAGCTGGGACTACAGGCTCACACCACCATGCCCAGCTAATTTTTCTATTTTTTTGTAGAGACGGGGTCTTGCTGTTGCTTAGGCTGGTCCCGAACTTCTGACCTCAAGTGATCCTCCCACCTCGGCCTTCCAGAGTGCTAGGATTACAGGCGTGAGTCACCGCACCCAGACTGTAACTTGTTTTTGAGCAAGGAGGTGGGATCCAGAGGGACATGTGTCACTTGAGAGTAGAAGCTTTCTGAGCCACATTCTCCTTCCCTCTGCCATAGTGACTGGCAATGCTCCGTGGGCCTGGGTTCCAATAAGAAGACCACGTGGAGTACAGCCCCAGCTGACCCAGGAGGGACAACTGTTATGGACTGAATGTTTGTATCCCCCAAAAAGTCATATGTCAAAGCTTTAACCCCAATGTGTTGGTATTTGGAGACGGGACCTTTGAGAAGTGATTAAGTTTAGAAGAAGTCATGAGGGTGGAGCTCTCACGATGGGACTAGTGCCCTTATAAGAGGCAGAGAGACCTCTCTCTCAATGAGCACACAGCAAGGGAAGACCAAAGGAGGACAAAGCCACAAAGTGCTGTCTCCAAGCCAGGAAGTGAGCCCTCACCAAACACTGACTCTGCCGCTACCGTGATCTGGGACTTCCCAGTCTCCAGAACCCTGAGAAATAAATTTCTGTTGGGTCAGCTACCCAGTGTGTGGATGAGAAATAAACCCCTGAGATTTGGGTGTTTGTTGTTACTACAACAGAGTCTCATCTATCCCGACTGAGAGTCCAAAGCTGTTGTATTGACCCTTCTGCAATATTGTCTCTTTCACTAAAAACTTCTTTATGATAACTACATATTACTGAGCAAGCCCTTTCTAGTGTACTGCAATCCAGCATGAAAGAAGCTTCAAAAGAACACAAAACTAACAAGAACACAAAGGAATAGCAAACACCAAGCCAGAAACACTGGCCCTCCGTTAACTGCATTCAGGTTAGTTTCTTCTTCAACGTGAAACAGCCAGAGGGAAGTGGGCCTTGTGCTTGGGGGAGTCGGAGGAGATGAAACAGCTAGGAGCCAGGATCTAATGAAGCAGGGAGCTCAGCTGCCCTGCTGGGCGAGTCCTGCAAAGGCAGAGGCCAAGGCAAAGACGATCTTCCTCTCTTCCTCTGTTACTGAGATCACTGCACATTCCTCAGAAGCCTTGTTTACTTGTGGACATGAAAAGGCTAATTTGATATGGGGACAATTCACGAGGCTGTCTGCTAGTTTTCCATGAAGATTTCCTTTGAAGATCAGCTCCTCTGAACTGCTTTCTCTCGGGCACTATCAGAAGTGTCACATTCCGTCAGCTCTCTAGAATTTTTCAAAGTGGCTTTACTCTGATTTCCAGGGTGTCTTGACTGTTCACAATTGCAAGGCTCCCCCTGTCAGGGAAGTTTGATTTCTTTTTCTTTTTAAGACTTAATTTTTTTTAGAGCAGTTTTAGATTCATGGCAAAATTGAGAAGAAGGTTCAGAGATTTCCCACATGGCCCCTCCACCCACATAGGCACAGCCACCCCCACCCCCCACCCCCATTACCAATATCCCCATCAGAGTACAGAGTTCATTCATTTGGTACAATCAATGAACCTACATTGACACATCATTGTCACTGTGAGTCCATAGTGTACATTAAGTTTCACTCCTGGTGTTGTACATTCTTTGAGTTTAGACAAATGTGTGATGATATGTATCCATTATTTTGGAATCATACAGAGTATTTTCACTACCCTAAAAATCCCCTGTGTTCTGCCTATTTATCTCTTCCCACCCGACCCTTGGCAATTACTGATCTTTTTACTGTGTCCATAGTTTTGCCTTTTCCAGAATGTCACAGAGTTGGAATCGTACAGTGTGTAGCCTTTTCAGATTGGCTTCTTTCACTTAGTAACATGCATTTAAATTTCCTCCATGTCTTTTCATGGCTTGATAGCTCATTTCTTTTTAACACTGAGTAATAGTCTATCATATGGATGTACCACAATTTATCCATTCACCTACTGAAGGACATCTTAGTTGTTTCCAAGTTTTGGAAATTATAGGGAAAGCTGCTATAAACTTTGATTTTTTTTTCCTAATCATGGACTTCTCCCTGTGCCCCTTTTTGTCTCCACTTTAAACATCAACCGCCAGAAGCCACAGAGCAGCTGACAGTGGCAGTTGCATCGTCAGATGATTTGAGAGGCAGAGAAAAATCCTTCCATTTGATAAAATTGATCACGTGCCTACTGCATACTAGACACTATGCCAAGCACCAAGGTACAACAGTGAATTCATTTTACGTGTGGTTCCTGCCCTAATGGCGTTTATAATCTGGTGGGGGAAACCAAAAAAGTTAACACAATAAATAAGGTACATGCAATTGTGAAAATGCTATTAAGGAGAAAGGACGGTGCTAAGACAGAAACTGAAAAGAGGTGAGGGTGGAAGGGAAAGAAACTCCAAGGTTAGTTGGGGTCCTCGGAGAAGCAGCTGCCAAGGTGGGGTTAGACTGTTTATTGGGGGAAACACCCATGAAGAATAAGGGGAAGAAGCCAGAGAATGGGGAAGAACCTCCAGATCGTAAATGCAGGTCTAACACCAGTGAGGGAGGGGGGAAGGAAGGGAAACCAGGTAGGAAGTCTCCAACTACACTGCAATCCTAAGCAAGGTTTGGCCAGTCTGATGGGGAGTTCTGTAGCCAAAGTGGCCAATCAGGGGGGTCTTGTGTCTCGCAGGAATGGCTGGCCCTGACACCCTTGTAGTGCCCAGGCCTGGCTGGGGGCAGTCTGCAGGAAAGCAGTGGTGAGCAGCAGCAGCTGCAGCACATCACAGAGGTCACTGCAGTCCACCGTGTGCTTCCCTCCACATGTCCAAGGAGCAGCCCTCCACAGTTCCTGTAAGCCTTTCTTCCCCTGAGAGGAAACTTCGAAGAAGGAAGTTAGTGATTCAGACCAGAGCCCCCGTCACTGCAGTTGGTCTTGGGGCTGCAAATGGTACTCACCCTTCTGTTCTCTCCATTCATTCTAAACTCTCCTTCCCTTCAGCTGTCACCTTAGCAGGTCTTCATGGCTTGCTCTGTGGTGTGACCCAACCCTTCATTCCTGAGAGGTCTGAGCTCTTGGCAAATCACACCCTTCTCAGGCCAGGGTCACTGCACATGTTCACTCACAGATTCAGCTGAGCAAGGGAGGGCCAAGAGGCCCCCCAAGTGCATCACCCGGTTTCACACATATTCCTCCCTGCCCTGGTGTAAAAGCAGCCCTGCCTCCTCCTGCTGAATGAGGCCAATTGCCCCTGCTAGTATGGCCAATGCCCCTCCTCTCCTTCTGGACTCTGGGCCCAGGTGCCCAAAGTGTCCTGGCACAGCTTGTAGTTCAACAGGACCTGCTATGGTTTGAGTGTGTCCCCTCCAAAACCCATGCTGCAATTTGATTATCAGTATGGCAGCATTGAGAGGTGGGGCCTAGTGGGAAGTGTTTGGGTCATGGAGACACCAGCCTCACCAATAGATTGATGCCATCTCTCAGGAGTGAGTGAGTTCTCACTCTGGGAGGAATGGATTAGTTCCTGCATGAGCAGGTTGCCATAAAGTGAGCCCAGCCTCTTGTGCACATCTCTTTTGTACACACCAGCTACCCCCTCTGCTTTCCACCATGAGTTGAAGCAGCATGAGGCCCTCATGAGATGGGCTGCCTGATCTTGGACTTCTCAGCCTCCAGAATCATCAGCCAAAGAACCTTCTTTTTTTTTTTTTAACTCATGCACCTGAAGGAAGATAGAAACTTCTTTTCTTCATAAATTACACAGTCTCTGGATAAAGGGTGTCCACTACCACAGTGTAGAAGGAGGAAGGTGCCTTGGGGCTTGTGCTCAGGGGAACTGTGCCAAGGAGGTGTGAGCTGAATCATGTGCCCCCAAAAGACCCCCTGGTACCTGTAAATGTGATCTTATTTGGAAACAGAATCTTTGCAGATGTAATCAAGTTAAAATCAGGTCATTCCAGACTGGAGTGGGCCCTAATCCAATATGACTAGTTTCCTTAAGAAAAAGAGAAGAGACACAGACATAAACAGGGGAGAAGTCCACGTGGAGATAGAGGCAGGGATTGGAGTGATGCAGCTGCAAGCCAAGGAACAGCAGAGATTGCCAGTAGCCACCAGGAGCGAGAAGAGACAGGGAAAGATTTTCCCCTAAAACCTTCAGAGAGAGCATGGTCCTGCTGACACCTTGATTCATACTTCTGGCTTCCAGAACTATGAGCGAATGAATTTCTGTTGTTTTAAGCCACCAAATGTGTAGCACTCTGTTACGACAGCACCAGGTAAAAAATGCCCAGGAAGTTATATTTAGTCTGAGACCCACCAGGTCAAGAGAAGGCAGCCATGTGACCCACCTGGGAACAGCGTTCTGGGCAAACAGAGCAGCAAAGGCAATGCCCCTGAGGCAAGGAAGGGCTCAGCTGAGCTGGAGGACCCGGAAGAGGCCCTGTGTGCTGGAGCATGTTGGAGCCGAGAACGGAGAGGTGAGCGGGACACTGCTCAGGCAGGGCCCTGTAGGATTAGGAGTCAGGGTTTCAGTCCAGGGGCTCTGGGAAGCCATGGTGCATTTTAAGTAAGGGAGTGTTGTGACCCAATTTACAATGCAGACACGATTTCACTTAACTCCGTGGCGACATGGAATGTGGACTTGGTGCTAAACTGCAGGGTTGTTTTTTTTTCTAATGACATTGTATTAGCCTAAGTTCCCTGGAAAACAGAGCCTTAGGCAAGGATGAAAATGTTAGTGCTTTATTGGGAAGGTGCAAACAGGGCAGCAACGGGTGAGAAACAACGGCAGTGAAGAAAGGGAGGATGTGCAATAGTGCAAATAATGAGTGTTTGGGGCTGAATTGGGTCCCCCTGGCCAAATTCATATGCTGAATTCCTAACCCCCAGTACCTCCGAATGTGACTGTATTAAGAGACTGGGCCTTTAAAAGGGTGATTAAGTTAAAATGAGGCTGTTGGGGGAGCCCTAATCCAATATGGCTGGTGTCCTTATAAGAAAATGAGAGGCAGCAGGGGGGGCAGAGGGAAGACCATGTGAGGACATCACCAGAAGGTGGCCGTCTGCGAGCCAGGCAGAGAGGTCTCACCAGAAACCAAACCGCAGACACCTTACTCTTGGACTTCTAGCCTCTAAAAACTGTGACAAAACAAATTTCTGTTGTTTAAGCTGCCCAGTCTATGGTGTTTTGTTATGGCAGCCTGAGCGGACTAACATGAGTTGCCCCAACAACTGATTCAGGGTGAGCTGTGATGACACAAAGCAGGTGCTGTCTGCTCCACACGCTGGGCTTTCCCAGGTGGGCTATGTCATTGGTTAAAAGAGTGTTCTCCCTTCCACCCCCTCAGAATTCACATCCACCTGGAACCTCAGAATGTGACCTTATTTAGAAATAGGGTCTTTGCAGATGTGATTAGTTAACACATTGACTGCCACACTAGGAAAAAAAAAATTGTTCCCTGGGGCCACAGTGTTTTATTACAAAAATATAATAAAAACTTCAGAAACAAAACGATCCTTTCTAATTTAATGAAAAATCTATTTTTTAGTGTTTTCTGTGCATGAGTTATATGCAATGCAATCCACGTTTTTAGAATTAAATTGTCAGTATTAATTGTAACAATAAGAACATCAACAAGATTTTCACAAACCAACTGCAGGGTTTTGCTTCACAAGGCCCCAGGCTCAAAACTAGCCTGAGTTAAATACAACTCACATGGCAGTCAATGTGTTAAGGATCTCAAGGTAAAATTATACCGTATTTAGAGCGGTATGACATAACAAGAAATACATATTTGGCCTCTGTCTCAAGTTCCTGACACAGAGCTACTATAACTTTTGCAATTTCCCAAGTGATAAGAAAAATCTTACAGAGCCCCTAGATCCCTGAGAATTTCTTGGGTGATAGGAGCATCTTTTGTACTAATGTGGTGACTCTCAATGGGCTCCTGGAGAGGTTCAGGATGGGGGCTGCTCACCAGAAAGACCAAGCCACAGTTAGATGCTTGGGACTTTAGTCCTGCTCCCCATCCTCTGGGAAGAAGAGGGGCTGGAGATGGAGTTAATAATTGATCACGCCTGTGTGATGAAGCCTCCATGAAAATCCCCAAAGTACAGAATTCATAGAGCTTCCAGGTTGGTGAACATGTACTTCCATGTGCTGGGAAGGTGGCACACCCCAACTCCTCAGGGACAGAAGCTCCTCCGCTTGGAATCCTTCCAGAACTTGCCCTCTTCATCTGGCTGTTCATCTGTTTATTTTGTAATATCCTTTATAGTAAACCCCAAGATGTCATCAAATTTGTACTGAATGCCAGCTATTTGCCAGACACCGTGCAAAGCTCTGGAGACGGAGAAGTGAACAAAATGGTTATGGTACTTGCCTCAGGGAGCTCAGCTTTGCCAGGAAGAAAGGCATTGAACAAGTAGTTAATCACAAGTAGTTCTTTCCAGGTGATGGGGTGTTCTATAGGGATCTTGTAGGAGGGGTTTTCATCTACCATCCACCCAGCAGTGGAGAGATGCATTAACATTCTCTTTATATTGGAAACACTAATGTTTTCACACCAGAACTTTTAATTACTTTTAACCATCTCAGATCTGTGGATATTCCCTTTTGATCCACATTTTGTTAAGCAAGTCCCCATTAAAATGTGATTTAGAGACAAAAAATTCATTAGGAAGATGATTACACATCAGAATGCTAAGAGCAATGATTCAATTTCTTCTCTAGATCATCCCAAACAAACCTAGGTTTGTGGGGGGTTTTTTAAATTCACAAAATAAGTATTTGACACAATATTTTGAAAAGTAAAGAGAGAAAAATGTGTCAGAGTAAGAACCAAATTTAAGAACATGCATCAAAATGTTCTAAAATAGCATGAGATGTTCTGGTTCTAGGTACAGTAACGTGAACACACCCCTCTTTGTCTCCCCCACTGGTTGCAGCTATAATACTGGGCCAGAATGCCCAGCGACAGTGACAGTGAGTGGAGATGAAGAGGAGAGTGTGAAGTACTAGCAAAGCACAGGTGAGTTTTCCTCCAGTTCCCCCTCTGCTTGGCCCAGACATGGCTGCAACCACAGAAGTACATGGCACAGTGGGATGACGAAAGCCCCAGATCTGGGCTGGAGGATCAAAAAGGGGATCCCTAGAGACCTGGAAAGTGCCCAGGTTGTTGTGGAAAGGGAGAAAGTTGGGGAAGTGAGTGACCCCATAAAGTCATTTATGAACTCCTGGGCTTATCCAAATACAAAAGACTTTGAGAATGTTGAGACAGACCACTGCCTAGTCCAGATCCTGGGCTGGCCATTTGGTGGCGCACACACAAGGCAGACCTCACAGATGCTGGAAAGCCTTTGAAAAGTGAACTGACTTTGGAACCACAGTCCACAGAAGATGGATAAGGATGTTCAGCCCGAACCTAAATACCTTGATTGCCTGCTAAAGCAAAAATAGGTCATCTTGCCATCCATTTACGTTTTCTTGGAATACTAAAAAATGTTTGAATAACCCAAGAAATGCAGGAAAAAGAAAACAGTGGGGTGAAAAACAAAGAGGAAAAACTAGAAAACAAGTTTTTAAAAGGTAGACCTAAATTTAAACATATTAATAATTAAATTAAATGTAGTCAAAACACAAAAATTAAAAGACAGAGATTGTGAACATTGGTGGGGAGCATGATCCAAATATGTGCTTTCTGCAAGAAAGTTCCCTCAAATATAATGACAGAAGTAGCTTAAAAGTAAAAGGATGTCAAGAAAAGTAAATAAAAGACATATATATTAGAAAGGAAGAAATAAAACTGTATTCACAGAGACATGATTGTCTACATAAGGAAATCCCAAGGAAACTACAAAAAAGACTCCTAGAACTAATAAGTGAGTTCGTTTAGCATGGGATACAAGGTCAACACACAAAAATCCATTGTGCCTCTGTGTAGTGGAAGTATATAATTAGAAACTGAAATTCAAAAAATGATACATTGAAAATAGCTCTCCACCAACAAATAAAATATTTAGATATAAACCTAACAAAACATGTACAGGATATGAATGCTGAAAACTGCAAAGCATTGAGACAGAAATGAAAGACCTAAATAAATGGAGAGATACCCTGTACATGACTGACTCAACGTAGTAAAAATGTCAGTTCTCTCCAAATTGATCTATAGATTTAATGTAATTCCAATCAAAATCCCAGTAGGATTTCTTATAGATACAAACAAGCTGATTCTAAAAATTTATATGGAAAGGCAAAGGAACTAGAATAGCTAAAACAATTTTGAAAAAGAATAAAGTTGGAGGAATTGTGCTATCCAATTATATGACTTATTATAACACTACAGTAATTAAGACAGTGTGGTATTGGTGAAGAAACAGACTTATATTAAGGGAACAGAATAGAAATACAGAAATAGACCCGCATAAAAATAGCCATTTCTTTTTTTTTGAAGCACGGTCTCACTCTGTCACCTGGGCTAGAGTGCAGTGGTGTCATCACGGCTCACCGCACCCTCAAACTCCTGGGCTCATCCTGTCTCGGCCTCCCAAAGTGCTAGGATTATAGGAGTGGGCTGCAGCACCCAGCCAAAATTGCTGATATTTAACTGCAGGAGGAAAGAGGATTTATGAGAGAAAGACAGAATTGGAGGTGCTGGGGATTGAACCCAGGGCCTCATGCATGCTAAGCATACGCTCTACCACTGAGCTACACCCCCTAACTGAGGATTCTTATTCTTTCTTTTTAAAATATAATGATTGGTAGATCTTATTTGGATCCTGATTCACACAAACTATTAAAAAGACATTTATGACATAATCAGAGAAATTCAAATATGGGCTGGAGTATTAGAAGATACCAAGGAATTACTATCCATTTTGTTTGGTGTGATTATGTAAGAAAAATGTTGATAATTTGTAGAGCTGCATACTGAAGTAGGTAAGGATGAATAGATATGATGTCTGGGGTTTGCTTTAAAATACCTGAGCGAAAATGAAGGGGGCAGAAAGATTCATGGTCACAGTCATTTGTAACGTTTCCTGTCTGGGGGACAGAAAGCCCCAGCACTGCTGCCTCTGAATGTGAAAAGCAAGTTCCTGGCGTGACTCAAGGTGACTGTCCCTCTCTCTGGGACACAGAATGCAATGTTGCATGTCACGCTGCTTTTCTTGCTTTGTCTTTTGAATGCACACTTTCTTTTCCTGACCTGTGCTCTCATTTAGATGGAAGAGCAACTTCAAACCACAGGGAACATTCCCACCTGGAATAATGACATCACGGAGTCAGACTGTGATTTGGAATCCCGTCCAAGCCCCTTTACTAGTCATGTGGCTTTGATCAAATTTCTTTAACTTGTCTGAGCTTTGGTTACTTCCTCTGTAGAAGAGAAACAACAGAGATATTACCTATTATGTGAGTTGTTGCAAAGATGAGATAATACTTAGGATAGTAGCGATGTGCGGTGGGCGTGGTCCACCCAGAGAGAAAGTGTTTAATCACGGGCAGTGTTTAGACTGCCTTGGTACACCACTGTGGGTCAGTGCCTGGCACTTAGCCGGGACTCCATAGATGGTGGTCATTTTATTTTATTTTTAATAACAGTTTTATTGAGATATAATTCATATACCATAAAGATCACTCTTTTAAAGTGTATAATTCAGTGGTCTTCAGCATATTCATAGAGTTGTACATCAATCACCACTATCTAATTCCAGAAAATTTTCATCACTCCAAAAATAAACTTTGTATCCATTTGTAGTCACTCTCCATTCCCCCCTCCTCCAGCCCCTGACAACCACTAATCTACTTTCTGTCTCTATGGATTTGCTTATTCTGGGTATTTCATACACATTTCAAGGTCATCCGTGTGTGAGCATGGATCAGTGACCTCAATCCTTTCCACGCCCATTACATGGATGCACCAAATTTTGTTCATTCATCAGTTCATGGACATCTGGGTTAGTTCCACTTTTTAGCTATTATGAATAATGCTGCTATGAGCATTCATGTACAAGTCCTTATGTTAACATGTGTTTTCAATCCTCTTGGGTATATACCTAGTAGTAGAATTTCTGTACCATATAGTGACTTATGTTTAATTTTTTTAGGAACTGCCATCGTTTTATTTGATTATTAACTATAGTTTTCATCTTAATCAACAATTCCTTGCTTCTCCTACTACCTGGCATTGAAAGGTACCTCATTCAGAGCCAGAAATCGGTGTTTCCCAAAAGGAATTTTAAGGAACACTAGTCCCAAAAGTTGTTCCATGAGAAAAAGATTTCACATTCAAAAGTCTGGGAAAATGACGCATGCCATATATTGCAGAGTTATAATGCATGTTCACATATTAAATGTTCTGTGAATGTCCTGCAATAGGAGACACTGCGGACTCCAGTGTTTCCCACATGTGTTTGATCATAGATCCTTTTTCACAGGACATCTGTTAACAGAACTGGTGTTCTAAGGAACCCATTTTGGGAAACACTATCATGTACATACCATACCCTAAAATGTACATGCATTTGTGACTAATCAAGATGTTTCTCCAGCCAATAAGTGATTCATCCCCTTTAAAGAATCTTAGCATCTTGGGAAAGAGATAAGTTTAATGCAACTATTTACTCATTTGAACTCCTGGAAGAAGCAGTACCCAAAGTCAGTAACTGTGGAACTTTTCAGATACGTGGGCCGATCGACACATTCCTTTTCCTTTAAATAGAGGTGAGTTTCTTTTCTGCCTCTTGCATCTGAAAGAGTCCTGGCCAATACAGTTGAACTACTTCTGGATTTCTCTGATGGTCACTCAAGCCAATCAATATGTTATTGAGCGATATGGAAAATTCAGAAACCAGTTGAAAGTGTTTGCCTGAAAGAAATGAGAACAGAGAGGTAGAAACAGGGCAGGAGCTGCTGTTCTTCATAAAAGCCTTGCATTATGATTTGACCCTTAAACTATGAGCATGTATAACTTAGAATAAACCAAAATTAAATTTAAAATTGCACATGAACCATATGCATTTCTATATTATATGTATATATGTGTTTAAAAATGCATTGAAAACATCTGGAAGGAAACACATCAAAATAACAACCCTGATGCCTGATGGCCTTGGAATGTGAGGAACTGGAGTTCCAGGTGGGGTTGGGGGAGGGGCAAGAGTGGAGGGTCAGGAACACAATCGTTTTATTTATATTATTTTAATTGTATGCAATATGAAAGTATACTTGCATAACTAAAGGACATTTTAGAAGATTTTACTTTTTTTTTTTGAGACAGAGTCTCGCTCTGTCATCCTGGGTAGAGTGCAGCGGCATCATCATAGCTCACTGCAACTTCAAACTCCTGGGCTCAAGCCATCCTCCCCCCTCAGCCCTCCAGAGTGCTAGCATTACAGGCGTGAGCCACTGCACCGGGCCAGATTTTACTTTTTAATAAAATAGAACAGTGGAGAAAGTTCTCCTCTCCTACTGGGCATGGGTCAGGTCATTGTTCAATTCTCATGGCGTGGGTACAGTCCCCAGTCAGTGAAATCTCCAGAGAATCTTTCTGTCAAACAGTATCCTTCAAGTGATTCTGGGAACCCAAGGACCTGCAACTACTGCTGAAATGGATTTAGAAGTAGATATATCCCAAAGTGGGAAAGTTATTAAACACACACACACACAGGTACACACACGAAGAGAGGGAAGGAAGGATAAACAGAGTGTGCTGCTTGAAGAGATGGCTGCTCTATTCTGTGCTACTGTAACAGAATACCACAGACTGGGCAATTTATAATGAACAGAAACTTAATTCTCATGGTTCTGGAGGCTGCGAAGTCCAAGATCAAGGAGCCAGCATCTGATGAGGGTCTTGCTGCATCATCGCATGACAGAAGGTGGAAGGACCAGAAAGCATGAAAACAAGAGAGAAAGAGGGAAGGGGGCAGAACTCATCCTTTATAAAGAACCCACTCCTGCAATAACAGCATTAATCCATTCACAAGGGCACAGCCCTATGACCTCATCAGCTCTTAAAGGTCCCGTAGCTCAACACGATTGTACTGAGGATTAAGTTTCCAACACGTGAACTTTGAAGGGCACATTCAAACCATAGCACTGCCTGAGGCTTCAATTCTACCCTCCCAGGCTACAGCATTCTGGCCAAAATCCTCTCTTTTTCTCCTACTAACTTTTAGGAGAGTTTCTAATTTTAATAAATAATTAACAGCATGCTCATTTGGCTGGGAGCTCTCCTGGGCTAGCTGTAACAGCAAGGTGTGTTTATATTTCTGTTTTCAGTCATTTATTCCCTTCCTTGCTGGACCTATTTTTAAAACTCTCCAAATCAAACAAAAGGAGCTTCAGAAAAACAGCTGGCCACATAACAGTTTGGTCCAGCTCTACAGAAACCCTGACTTAGTAAAAGAAAGTTTATTTAAAAAGAAAGGTTCCCACCAATTTAGCCTTTCAACTCAATGAGAACTGCCAACCTTATTAAATGGTGAGCACTTTGATGAGAGCGTTCAGTCAATAGGAAGGTAGTTACAATATTTAAGTTCCTTTCACTTATGGGCCTTTTTTTTTTTTTAACAGCTAATGGATATTCCCTTTACCCTGCACTTGATTCTCCAAATCTGATGTGCTACAATAAAATTATGAATATATGAATAATTTGCACACATTAAATTTTGGAATTGCTCTGAAGAGTATTACCATGCATTTTAAACATTTTTTTAAATTTCCTGATTAAGAGGTTTTCAGAAATGGAGAGCATCAATTTGGAGCTATGATTAAAGTGAATTCCTTTATTTCTATATTTAAGATTGTGCCTATGGTGCAAATGACATAATTTTAATATAAATGTGAGCCTACTTCAAGTGTTTCACTTAATGTATTTTCACTGGTGTATAAAATGATATGCAAGCTCATGCTTTCAAAACAGATGTCTTTTCCAAACTTCATCAGGCCAAAATGCTAGGCAAACTCTGCTTTTTCATCATTTTAACAGTTGTTGGGAAAGCCTGCTTCAAACATGTGATTTTTCTAACACTTTTCCCCTATATTCACAGAAGACTCATTTTATACAGCCTACTGTCTCTAGCTACAATCCAAAACAAATGCTGACCTGAATAATGAAAGCTAGCATTCACAGGCTCTTGTGATGCACTGGGCATTGTGCTACGGGCTTTGAGTTGATTCTGTTGATTTTCACATCAACCTGGTAAGGTAGGTGCAATTACTACTCCCATTTCACAGATGAGGAAACTGAGGCTGAGACCGAGAGGTTACAGAGCTTGCCCAAGGTCCAACAGCAAGAACAGGGGTATGGGTAAAGAGTAAAGAGTTTAAAGTAGAAAAATGAGAAGATCAGATTTGTGTTTAAAAGAGGGGAAAGGTCAGTTGGAAGGCTTTTGCAACAATTTGGAGCAGCGGTCCCCAACCTTTTTGGCACCAGGGACCAGTTTTATGGAAGAAATTTTTCCACGGGGAGGGGGGCAGCGGGCGCGGCAGAGCTCTGCGACCCAGGGTTGGGGACTGCAGATTTAGAGGAAGCAATGCACAGGATTCAGAGATGAGCACAGCCAAAGTTGACATGGCCTACTGGATGTAAGGGAATTGATTCACTCAGAAATATTTGGTTAACACTTACTACATGCTACATATGCCACTGGACACCAGGGATGCAAAAGACAATGAAACAAAAGTCTTGTCAAGTGGAAGAAAAAGCTAAAACAATAAGCAAACAGAATAATTGCCAGATATATTAATTTTCTAGGTAACAAATTAGGACAACTTGGGGGCTTAAAACAACAGAAATTTATTCTCTCTCAGTTCTGAGGCCAGAAGTCTAGAATCACAGTGTTGGCAGGGTTGGTTCCTTCTGGAAGCCCTAAGGGAGAATCCCTCCTTGTTTCTTCTGGCTCCTGGTGGTTGCCAGCAATCCGTGGCATTCCTTGGCTTGTAGACACATCACTCCAATCCCTGCCCTCGTATTCACGCACATTCTCCCTGTGTCTGACTATGTTCCAATTTCCCTTTTCTTAAAGGACACCAGTCATTGAATTAGTGACCACCCTAATCCAGTATGACCTCATTCTAACTTGGTTATATCTGCAAAGACCCTATTTTCAAATAAGGTCACATCCATAGGTACCAAGGGTTAGGACTTGGACCTATCTTTTTAGAGGATGTAATTCAACCCAGTCCACTAAATTAACAGGAAGAAATTATAATAGGATAAATTACAGGAAGAAAATGAAAGGGGATGCTATTACTTAAAAGGGATGGGGGAGACCTGCTCAGATAACCAGGGAAGTCTTCTCTGGGGGCTGACATGTGAGCAGAGTCCTGAAAGACGAGAAGGACCAGCTCATAGCAGAAGCGGCAAGTGCAAACGCCCAGGGACTGGGCAGACCACGCTCACGGGTAGGAACTGGAAGCAGGCCAGTGCGCCAGGCAAGGTGGGCAGCCAGGAACCAGCTTTCTTGGAGCCTGGGAGGCCAAGGGAAGGAGTTCGGAATCTTCCTATGTCCAGTGGGAAGGAAGACAGCCATTGAAGGATTTAAGCAGAACAGTGACAAGATCTGGTGTGCGGTTTTAAAAGCTCAGTCTGCCTGTTTTGTGAGAACAGATTGCTGTGGGGAAAGAGGCAAAGCTGCAGTTAGGAAGGGACTGCTGCCCCCGCCCAAGGGAGATCACAGTGGCTGAGGCCAGGGTGCTGGTAAAATAGACATGCAGAAGAGTCAAAAGATGTGAGATATATTTTGGAGGAAACCCAGTAGGATTTACTGAGAGTCTTTGAGATGATATAGTGAGAGAATAAATTGGAGGGGCCAGTAAAGAATGATTGGCTGTGGGGAGTTTGGGAGAGTGAAGGGTGGTGCCTGAGTTTTTTGTTTGAGAGCCCAGAGAAGGGAGGCGTCACAACCCCACTAAAGGGACTAGGGCTGGGGAATTCTCACTGCCAGGTGAGAACTGAGCCCTGACACGTGTTGGAACTTGTATTTGGAAACCCCCATTGGGCACCTTTATTTAATGGGGCTAAGTAGAAACAATGAAATCCTGTCTCTGGTCATTATTTAACATTTAACATTCAGAAGGGCAACATTCCTTTCTCGCACATTGGCTGGCGTTCAGTGCCTCCCCTGGTAGCTCAGAGTCCTGACCAGGCGGGCAGAGCAGACTCCAGCCCCAAGCGCCACTTGGGCCGAGTATTGTGACTTCACGTGGATGCACAGGGTTGTCCATTCCGTGTGATGCACGATCATTCCAAAGACCCCAGTGTGGCCCACCACTGAGCTAGAAAGTCCCCCAGCAGAGATCCAGTCCTCTCATCTCTAGGTAGTACCCCAAGGAGGCCAGAAGTCATTCCTCACAAGCCGACTTTCCCACTAGAAGGCTCCATTGCCTGGACCCTCTCTATACCTGGAACAGTGTCACTGGCCAATATTCATGCCACCTCCCAACTGACCTCACTCCTCTTGAATTCCCCAGGGTGGGCAACAGAGGTAGATTTTATTGGGTGGCTTCTCTGCTACGACCTCTCTCTGCTTTAATGATTCTTAAAAAGTGAATCAAAAGATAAGAACAAGGGCCTTGGGGTCAGACAGACCTGGATTCAAAATCCAGGTTTCATGTCTTGCTTGCTGTATAACTTTCAATGAGTTCCTTAATGTCTCTGAGAGCCTCCTAGTCCTGTTGGGTAAAATAAGAATTATTAAGTGCCCATCTGGAGGGCCCTGGGGGCTTCAGTGAGCTATTGTAGGTGAGGTCTCAGTGGCACGGTGGCTGGCACACAGTCACAGTTTGGCCCCTGTTTGGCTCATCTGAGGCAGACTGAGAGAGGCAGGCTGGTAGCTCACATTTCCAGGCAGACAGCACAGCTGTGTCCAAGCTGATGGACAGCTGGCGTCTGGGTGCTACTCTTCCCCTGTGGTTTCTCTGCTTCCAAAATCCTGAGGACTAACAGCCATCTTGGCAATAATTGGTGCTGCCTAAAGGAGGAGGCAGGACCAGATGTGGAACCCTTCTGGGGACATGGCCAGCAGGGTCCCTGCACCCCTCCCTTAGTGCCTGGTACTCCTGGGGTGAAGTCACCTGAGGATGGAGACTGGGAGCAGCGTTCAGAAAGTGGCCTAGAGGAACCTTGGAAGAGGTTTCCTGGGCAGTCCCTGGGTAACGCCAATATAGGATCCACTACTCAGTCATTACCTGCCCTGGGGACAGTGCCGGAGACCATTTTCCATCCAGATGGCTACTGAGAGAAGGACCCCAGGGAGTGGTCATTTTTGAGATGCAATGTGGGTTAGTGGGAAGAGCCCACAGAGGCGGGTTCAAGCCGCGGTTCTCCCGCTTACAGGCCGTGAGACCTTGAGCAATTCTCCTTCCCTCCCCGAGTCTCAGGGCCTCCCACCACCCGACGTCAGCGCGCATCAGGATAAGATCTCCGAGGGAAGCGCACATCAACATGGGTATTATTCACGGGAGCAACATCCACGTGGAAGACGGCAAGAGGAAAAACGCGAATATGATGAACAAACGGACGGCAATTTCCCGCCTGCCTTCGGAATGAGTAAAAAAATAAGTGAAAGCGTATGGAGGCAAGACTTTTGGGTCTGTGGGGACTCTGCAGTGGACCAGAAGAGGCCTGGGGCTGGCTGAGTCATCTGTGTGGGTGATTGTTTTTTCCTGTCTGCAAAACCAGAGTGGAGCTCCGGAGGGTGCACGTGGAGTGGGATTAGACGTTTGCCCCCAAGCGGCCTCCAAATGGAAGGCTTCCCAAACAGCAGCTTTGGGTAACTTTCCACTGCCACTATCCAGAAGAACAGGGAGCAGAGATGGCAATTTCTTTTTTTTTTCTTCTCTTTTCTCAAAAGCCTGCAGCACCCAGGTAGTCTCCCATCCAAGTACTAACCAGGCCCAACCCTGCTTAGCTCCCAATGTTCAGGGTGGGATGGCTGGAGACAAGTGAATTTCTTAATCCAAAGATCACATCTCTCTAAATCCTGACATCTTTATAGATGACATGATTAGCTTCAAAATAATCCGGGAGAAGCAGAAGTGGGTGGAGGTGTAGATTAGCCCAGGTCGGCCGGACTATGTCGGGTGATGAGTATGTGGGAAATTTTTTTTTAACCAATAAAAGTTTGTTGTTTTTAAATAATTAAAAGTTCTAAAAAATATAATATCCAATGCCTAATATGTATCAAAAGTCTTTTTAAAGTTAAAATTCTTTAACCAAGCAATTCCACTTTTAGGAATTTAGCATGAAGTGTTGCAATGTGGATTAATGGGAAGAGCCATATAGTTTATAACTGCAGGAAAAAAAGAAACTGGAAACAACCAAAATAGAAAAAAATTGGGAATAACTCTCGATAAGGGACTGCTTAAAAATTACGGTATGCCCATTCAATAGAATACTAAGCAGCTGTTAAAAAAGATGATGTGAAAGCAAATGATAAACTAAGAAAATATATTTGCACTCCAAATTACAGAAGAATAATTTTCCTCATGTATAAAAAGCTCCTTTTTATATCAATCAACACCTCGCACACACAAAAATAGTCTAAGAATATGAAAAAGAAATGTGTGTATTTGCATAGATAAGCAAAGATCACGATTTGATAACATACCCAGTCAAGAATGAAAATTAATATGACCTCTGTGGAGAGAACTTAGCAATATCTATTGCTATATTGGTCCAGCGACGCCACTTATAGCAATTTATTCCAGGAGCATAAAACAGAGGATGAATGAGGTTATTCAACGCAGCATTGTGATAGCAAAAGACTGGAAACAATCTCCAAGTCCACCCATGGGAGACTGGTTAAATAAATTGTGATACAGTAAATTCAGCAGAAGCATGAACAAGGACCAAAAGCAACTGTGAGAGCACAGCAACCCTAACTTGACCCTGAGGATTCACAGGGAATGGACTTGGGGTTCAAGCCAGTCTTTGTAGATTTCAAGAGCCAGAGAGACCCCAGATAGCATTTGGGGCTATGTAAACACTAAAGTGGATTTTTATGTTTTAACATAGAAAGATGGACATAATATACTATTAAGCGAGGGCAGGGGAGTCACAGAATAGTGTTAAGGCGTGATCCCATTTCCGTCTAAAATTTAATATCATGTATACGTGTTAGTATACGCATAGGAAAAAAACTGGAAGAGAAGAGTTTAAGCCAAGCCACGAAAGCAGTTTTTAAGAGCCGATGGATGATGTGCTAGGTGCCGAGAACATAGAGATAAGTAAGAAATCAGAATGTAAATTCCGTGAAGGAAGAGAACACATAATATGGACTCAATAAATATTTATGGAATGGGCAGAAGGAAAGAAGGTGAGGAGGGAGGGTTAGAAAAGGGTCCCTGCCCCCACGTTGCTCGCAGCCTGGCCTGGACACAGGTGTGCGGGCAGCGTGCAGAGGACTCTGGGAGAAAAGGGCTCCGAGGGGCAGGGGCTTTGCGTAAACTCTCATCCCTATGTCAGCCTCCTCCCTTCCACAGAAGAGAAGTCATTTGCAAAGTCACTGGCCGTGGAGCCCATCTTCAAACTCAAGGCTTGTCCGGCTGCAGGAAGCTCTCTTTTCAGGACAAGTGAGAACTAGATTATTCTGGCTGAGTTGGAGCTGACAGCGCCCGTAGAGAATATACTGTACTCTAAACTGGATTTTGGAGAGCTAGAAACTTTGGGGAAATGAAAGCATTTGTCAACCTCCGTGGGAAATTGGCTTCAAGCAATTCAAAGGTGACACCCAATGTCGCTCTAGGGAACTACACAGAAATCCTAAATGGTGTTCCAGAAGAAACACTTCCAGAAGGAGTGAGGCTGGCCCTGTCCTTTCACTGTTTTCCAGTCAGCTCCATGAGGCTCCCAAGAGAGGCCGGGCAGAACTAGGAGATCACGCCAGGCCTTGGTTAAAAGATCCTCTGACCCTAAAGCAAGCCCAAAACGGGACGAGCTGCTTTCTTCTCAGGGTTGCTATTAATATATCTTTCTCTGCCTGAATAAGCTGTTGACGATTTATTTATCTGGGTTCTTCTCTGATTTCTTTCTGATAGCACTTGCTTAACTATGCTTGCATTTGAATAGCGGGAATGGCAAAGAGACACAGATTTAGGCTAAACACGGGACTGCGGCTGACGTTTGAGGAGGACCCGGGAGGTCTGGGTAGGAACCTGCTCTGCCTCTGACCAGCGATGTAGCCCTGGACACCTCACTTCACCTTGCCGAGCCTCGTTTTTCTCCCTTGTAAAATGGAGATGATGATACTTATGTCTCAAGGTTGCCAAGTTGATTAAATGAGGTCACTGACGGCACATAATAAAATAGAAAAAGCTTAGTAAGTGTTGATGTCACTACTGATACAGCTGACACTCACTGAGCCCTTACCAAAGCCTTTGATAATCACTGCCCTTCTCAATGCTCACAGTAAACCTACGAAGTAGCTAATATTTCCAACCTCATTGTGCAGGTGGGAAAAACTGAGGTCCAGAGAGAATAATCAAGGTCACGTACTAGTAAGTGGCCAAGCTGGGATTCAAATCCAGGCCACCTGACGTCAGAGTGCCACTCCCTGTGAAGCATTATTCTATAGCGGCTCCAGTATTATTGTTAAGGAGACCATTAAATGTACCCAATTTTTAAATAGTGCAAAGGATCTGAAAAGACATTTCTCGGAGGAAGATATACAAATAGCCAATCAGCACGTGAAAAGATGCTCAATGTCATTAGCCATCAGGGAAATGTAAATCTAAACCACAAAGAGCTACTACCACTCCAGACCCCTTGGGATGGCTATTAAAAGAAAAAGAAAAAGAAAATACCAGGTGTTACAAGGATGTGGGGAAATTGGAACCCTCATCCATTGCTGGTGGGAATGTTAAACAGCGAAGCCAAAGCCTCTGTGGAAGACAAACTGGCAATTCCTCCAAAGCTTAAACATAAAGTTTCCATGTGACCCAGCAATGCCACTCCTAGGCATATGCCCAAAACATCTGTCCACTCAAAAATTTGTGCACAAATGTTCATGGCAGCATTACTCTCTGCACTCTTCATTACTCTCTGATACAGCCAAAAAGCAGACATGACCCAAATGGCCATCAACCGATGAACAGATACATAAAATGTGTCATTGAAATGGGATATTATTCAGCTATGAAAAGGAATGAAGCACTGGTACATGCTATCACATGGATGAACCATGAAAACAATATGCTCAGTGAAAGAAGACAGTCACAAAGGACCACATAGTATATAATTACATTTATATGAAATGTCCAGAATAGGCAAATCCATAGCAATAGAAAGTAGATTCGTGGTTGCCAGGGGCTGGGGGGCTGGGTGTGGGGAGGAAATGGAGAGTCTCTGCTAATGGTACAGGGTTTCTTTTGGGGATGATGAAATGTTCTAAAGTTGATCGTGTTGATGGCTGTACAACTCTGAATATACTAAAAACCATTGAATTGTTTACTTTAAAGAGGTGAATTGTATGGTGTGTGGATTGTATCTCAACAAAGCTGTTTTTAAAGTAAAGATGAAATGTACAAGTAAACTTTAAGGCCTTTGTATTTGTCACATAGCTCTCACACGCTAAGTAATCCTTACTGAGACACACGTCACAATTTTTAAATCTGGGAAAGCAGAGTCTCACAGACCGGTGCTCTTCCTGCAGCTCCCAGAACAGACACCAGCTGGAGGCTGAGGACTTGTTCTCGTCATGTGTCAGACCTGGAGTCAGTTGCCTGAGAGCTGGGGGCTGGGCAAAGCCTATTTGGATGTGGCAGTGGTAGGTCTCTCTTCTGGGTACCTCAATTAATTGCTAACAGCCTGTCTTTATTGCCGTTGGCAGTGGTATTTTACTATCATGATGAAAGATCTGCAAGGTTCATGCTTTTGCTAAACAATTCAACCAGTGTATGATGTAGTTGATTTCCTACACTTGACTGCAGTTACAAATAGTCCTGTCCTGTTCCTGATACAATCTCTCCTTGGCTCTGGAAAGTTGGAGGCGGGGTCATGCCTTCACCTTCTTTACCATCAGTTCACCTGCCAGACCCTGAGCCAAGCTTAACACTAAGGACCTTCTCCCCAGAGACCAAATGAAACTTACCAAAGCATCAAGCAGAAAGCAAAGGCCTCTGCTGATCTAGCAGGAGAGTCAGTATCATTAGCCATCAGAGCAATGCAAATCTAAACCACAAAGAACTTTCCCCAAGCTTCCTCCTTCCTATGTGAGGGGGAGGGAGGGATGCTGTCATCCACCTCCAGGGGACAACATCCACATCACAGTTCCTGTGAATGCTGCTCCCAGGAGTGGGGCAGGGCCCAGCCTACCAGGATATAAGCTGTAGCTCAAAAAATAGAAAATTAGCCAGGTGTGGTGGCTCATGCCTGTAGTCCTAGCTACTGGGGAGGCTGAGGCAGGAGGATCCCTTGAGCCCAGGAGTTTGAGGCTGCAGTGAGCTATGATCATTCCACTGCACTGCAGCCTGGGTAACAGAGTGAGACCCTGTCTCTAAAAGGAAAGAAGGAAGGAAAGAAAGAACTAGAGCAGACTGGGTATTAGAAAAACAACATAGGCCTGAGGCTAAGTGGGGACGAGATGGGGCGTGGGGCATACTGTGGAGAGAGCACACTCCATCAGCTCCCATTGTTGCCATATGGGAATGTGGGCCCAATGCTGCCAGAGCTTTCTCTTTGTTAAAAGAGACTAGAAATCTGGATTTTTTGTGTGTGTGTGAATTGGCCTTATTTTCAAATGCTGGTGATTAATTTTAGAATATTAACCATGGTGCAGCCAAACAAAATATGTCTGGTGGTTGCGTGTGATACAAGGACAGCCAGTTTGTGGCTTCTCTGCCTTAGAGAGCCCGTTACTAAAGAAAAGAGATGAGCTGCAGGTACCCACCCTTGCCCTCATAGGACCAGAAGCTCTTGGCAGAGGGCAAAATTCAACAGGTGGAGTTCAGCCCCACTCCTGCCTAATTTCCTGTGTGCCTTGATTGCATCACTTCCCCATACTGGACCTAAGGTCCTTATCTATGAAATGAGGGCAGACCAGATGTCCTCAGGATCTCTCATCTCTGATATTCTAATACTTCACCTCCTTTAAGATTCTGCCCCAGGCTGAGGGTGGTGGCTCATGCCTGTAATACTAGCACCTTGGGAGGCACAGGCGGGAGGATCACTTGAGGTCAAGAGTTTGAAACCAGCCTGGGCAATAGTTAGACACCACCCCCCCCCCCCCCGTCTCTATAAAAAAATAGAAAATTAGCCGGGTGTGGTGGCTCATGCCTGTAGTCCTAGCTACTGGGGAGGCTGAGGCAGGAGGATCCCTTGAGCCCAAGAGTTAGAGGTTGCAGTCAGCTATGATGACACCACTGCATTCCAGGCTGGGTGACAGATCCTGTCTCAAAAAAAAAAAATTCTGTCCCAGAGGGAACCCAGGGGACAATCTTAGGTTTTGCATGTGTTTGTGTTTTATTTTATTTTTAATTGGCAAATAATAATTGTATATGTTTATGGGGTACAATGTTATGTTTTGATATACGTGTACATTATGGAATGATTAAATTAAGCTAATTAACATACCCATCACCTCATATGCTTGTTTTTTAATAGTGTGTTTAGGGTTTTTTTGTTGTTGGTTTTTTGTTGTTTTTTTTTTTGAGATAGGGTCTTACTCTGTTGCCAGGGATAGAGCACAGTGGTGTCATCATAGCTTACTGCAACCTCAAACTCCTTGGCTCAAGCGATCCTCCTGCCTCAGCCTCCTGAGTAGCTGGGACCACAGGCGTGCGCCACCACACCTGTTTTTTTTAGAGATGGGGTCTTGCTCTTGCTCAAGCCGGTCTTGAACTCCTGACCTCAAGCAATCCTCCCACCTCAGCATCCCAGAGTGCTAGGATTACAGGTGTGAGCCACTACACCCGGCTAGTTGTTTTTTTTTTAGTTGTGGTAAAATATGCATAACATATAATTTACCCTTAGTGACATTTAACACATTCACAATGTCGTGCAACCATCATCATGATCTAGTTTCAGAATATTTTCATCGCCCCCAACAATCTGTCTTTCCTGTCCCTGAGTTTCAAGAATAAAAAAGCTCCTGTGTGACTCAGAAACGTGCTGCCTTTAGAAAGGTGGGCTGCAGAAGGAAGGAGGGAAGGAGAGAGAAGCAAGTGATTGCATCTCAGACGTTAGCACCTCAGGTCTAGGGCGTGCCTGCACTGGCCAATTGATGCCAATGGCAAGGCTGGCTTGGCTATCCTATGATCTCAAAAGGCCCTTCACTATCAGCTGAGTACAAACGTAAAGCCTCTTGCTGCCTCCGGCCCAGCTGTCATTTCCCACTCAGGTAAAAACCATTTCATCCTAATACCCCACACTGAGAGCTTCCACCAGGAAAGCCCTTTCTGAGTTGCAACTACCCTCCCCTGACCCCCCAACACAGATAGGATGTGGTAGAAGAGGCATCCATGAGCCCCCAAGGACTCGATTTGGGGGGGCCCTTGCCTGCACTCCTTGAGCAGCTTACGGTTTTAAAGCCCCACACATTAAAAATCACAGCAGCATCCACACCTGTCTCTTATTAGCAAGAAGGGAAACAAGAACAGCCAGTCCTCAAAGCCTGCCTTCCTGTCCCTAGGGTGTTGGCATAGCCAGCTTCAGGGTAAACTGAGAAAATAGAGACACTGCAGCAAGTCTGTCCATAAGATAATTGTGCCCAGTTGAAAGTTTGGCTTTTTCTGAAATAATGTTGTTAGTACTTATATGCTTTTTCTTTTATGAAATGATGTTGAGTAGATGGGAAGTTTTGTTTTAATTTGGCAAAATGAAAAGTTGATTTTGTCCTTCACTTAACATTTTGGAAAATTTGCTGATCTGTGAAATACTAAATTCTGTTGAGACACCGGCCTGCTTGTGACTAAGAGCAGCTGATGAGGAATCGTTCGTGTTACACAAGAGCACTGCGCTTCTCCTGCTCATTGTTTTGATTATGGGACATGTCAATGTTTCAAAAAGTGAACAGTAGCATAATAAACCCTCATCTACCACCACTGGGCATCAAAAATTATCAAGAAAGGGCCAAGCTTGCTTCATCATTACCCTTGCCTACTTCCTCCTTAATTATTTTGAAGCAAACCCCAGATATCCTATCATTTCAACTATAAATATTTCAGTACCTATCTCTAAAAGATAAGGACTCTTTTTGAGAAAACGTAACTGCAATACGATATACCAGTAATTTCTTAGCATTATTAAATATCCTGTTAGGGTTCAAATTTCTCTCTCTCAAATCGGAATCTAAATGAGCTCCATACTTTGCCATTAGTTGCTAAGTCTCTTTTAATGTATAGGTTCTCTCTCCATCTTTGTTTTGCCTCCTTCCAATTTATTTGTTGAAGAACCAGGTCATTTGTCCTAAAGAGTTTCCACGGTGGAGTCATTTCAAACACCTCGAACGAAGTCTTCTGTATTTCCTATGAATTGGTAGTTGGATCTACAGGATTGTTTGTGTTTAGGTTCAATTTTTTTGCCGAAAAATATTCCAAAATTGGTGTAGAGTGTGCTGTCATCGCAGACACACAGTGGCCATTGTCTTTCTGTGGTTTTAGCAGCTGTTGATGCTTGATACTTGAAGTCATGGTCCACCAATTCATTAGGAGTGTTTCTATATTTCTATATAGTGATGTCATTGAGTGACCAACCCCTCCTGGTTCACCTGGGACTTCCTCTGTTTTAGCACCTTCACTCCCGTGTCCCAGGAAACCGCTCAGTCCTAGGCAAACCAGGGCAGTTGGTCAACATGGGAAGTCATGTTTTTAGGAAGTGATTCTTCCCACCACCGCTCCCTCTCTTTGCTGTACGGGAAAAGTTCGAGTCAGGATGTGGGTAACAGATCAGAGAACGCGGGGTTAGGGCTTCCATATGAAGCAGCCAGTCTTGGGTGTAGTTGACACCTTAGTGGTTGCCTACCTAGTATCCATTTCCACCTTCTTGAGATACCCTGATTTTTGTTCAGGTAATGATCCCTACCCACAGCCCACATGCTTCCAGGGAGCTGAAAACTGGCCCAGCTCCAGGAACTGGCTTTAACCTTCTGGAGCCAGCGAGCCACAAGGGGTGATTTACTAGGGGCATTTTGGAAAACACGTCCTCGTTCTTTCTTTTTAACTTACCATAAAATTCAACCATTTTAAGCATAGAATTCAATGATTTTTAGTAAATTACCAAATTTTGCAACCATCACCACAATATATAATAGTTTTAGAACTTTTTATCACCTCAAGAAGATCCCTCATGCCCATTCATAGGCAGCTCCATTGCCATCCCTAACCTCAGGCAACCACTAATCTACTTTCTGTCCCTGTGGATTTGCCTTTTCTGAACATTTCATTTGATATAGCTGAAATCACATAATATATGGTCTTTTATGACTGGTTTCTTTTACTTAGCATGTTTTCAAGGTTCATCAATGTTGTAGCTTATATCAGTTCTTTATTCCTTTTTATTGCTCAATAGTATTACATGATCTAGATAGATCAAGTTTTGTTTATATATTCATCAGTTGATGGACATTTGGGTTGTTTCTACTTTTTTGGCTGTTATGAATAATGCTCCCATCCAACCTCCAGACTTCTTCAGTTACAGGGGCCAATAAATCCTTTGTATTGTTCAAACCAACTTGTGTTGGATTTTCTGTTATTTGCATTTTATGGAGCATAATAGAGCAAGACAAACTTCCTTACTGATTCTGAGGCAAATACTGAGCATTTGGAATCCACTTTACATGCTTACTGAGGTGAAGGCTAAGAACTCAACCCATACAGTACAAATATAAGGAGGCAACTAACTCCATCAGAGACATCAAGGAACAAGAGAGGATGGTACAGACAAGGGAATGAGCTAAAACTGGGAAATTCAAGAAGAGGACACCAAACTTAACCACAACACAGACTGTTATTATTTTAGCCAGAACTAAGAAATTCTTAATGGTTCTTTTGTGAGAAAGAACAAGAAATTGATGATGTCGGAATGAATCCCATTGTATGGAATACATAACCCATGTGTGCCTTTTTATTAAAGTTACGGAGTTTTCCTTCCAGAGGACGGGTTCAGTGATCCTCCACTTACCTTTTTTCTCACCTTCCTAAAGTCCCAATAGCCCAAATATTGATGGAGAGGTCAAATAAGTTATATGACTTTAACAGCAAAATCAGAATTGCTTCTAGGGCGGGCGTTGTCTTTGTTGGTAAAGATGACAAGATAAACGCGGGGGCTAGAAAGCGAGCCCCTCTTCTTCTCAGGCCTTAGGGGCCTGTGGGACCAAGGCTTCAAAGGAGGGGGAACCAGAAAAATAGAAAAAACAGAAGTGGGGCTCCCAGGGGGAATCCTAGAGGGAGAGAATGAGGGGCAAGAGGGGAATAGGAAAGGAAACAAGAAGCCGGTAGGATGGCGGAAATCTAGGCCACTCTCCATGTGACTCCGCTCCACAATTTCCCCTGAAGTCTCCACCTGGTTGGCTATTATGGAAACTGAACAAGAATTCACACGGGGTTTGACATGCTATGGGAGAGAGACAAGACGTAACAAACCAGAACCCAAGAGGCAGGGGAGGCCAGGAAAATATAACCCTCCTAGGAAGGAGCAGAGCTCAAAGAGAGGATCCTGGATTTCTGCAGGTCCTGGGGTGTGGGACAGAAGGTGTTCCTCAGACAGTTTTATATTTCATCTAGACCTATTGCAACCATTACAATGGATGGCTTGGGAAAGAGATGAATTCCTAGAAATTGGCACAAAAAAGGAACAGATACCAGGCGCGGTGGCTCACGCCTGTAATCCCAGCACTTTGGGAGGCTGAGGTGGGAGGACTGCTTGAGGCCAGGAGTTCGAGACCAGCCTGGGCAACATAGTGAGACCCCATCTCGACAAAAAATTTAAAAATTGACCAGGTGTGGTGGCTCATACCTGCAGTCCCAGCTACTCGGAAGGCTGAAGCAGGAGGATCTTTGAGCCTAGGAGTTTAAGGCTGCAGTGAACTGTGTTCATGCCACTGTACCCCAACCTGGGTGACAGAGCCAGACCAAAAAAAAAAAAGAATGTTATACTAAACGGGCAATGTAACAAAGTAGTCTAGAATTATGTCATGAGGCGTTTTTATTCCACAAACATTTATTGTGTGGCTACCATGTACTAAGCACTGTGCTAAATGCTCTTCTTACCTGGTACCCTTTAATGCCCTTTACGGCCTTATGCGATATGTTCCATTATGATCCCCACTATATAGGTGCACACCATAAAGTATGATTCCCCAGTGTGAGCCATGCAGCCCTGAAGATCATATCCCCCTTTCTGAAAAGCAAGAGCCTTAGATCTGCCAGAGGCTAAAAAGCTGACTGAGCCCTGCTGGACTGTCGGGAAGAAGTGAAACTTGTGACAACTGCTCTCCAAGCCAGCGAAGCCATCTATACGCTGTGGATGGATGCCCAGAAAACCCTGGGTCCCGTTCTTAGAGATGCCTATTCCTGGGCGTTCTGTTCTCTTCCGAGGAACTCTGTACATCCTCCTCACTCTCACTGCAAGACCACTGTTGCTTCCTGGCTTTCAGGCTATGCCAATCTACTGTGAAAACTCGGGTTCAAATCCCAGCTCTGCCCGTTACTAGTCGTGTGAACTCCAGTAAGGTATTGAGCCCACAGATTCAAGTGTTAACCTCATCCGGAAACACCCTTTGTAGACACACTCAGAATAATGTTTAATCAAACATCTGAGCACCCCATATACCATGAAGTTGACGCATAAAATTAGCCGTCACGGAGATAAAGCTTTCAAAGGCCGAGAGTATTTGCTGACCAGAAAGCATTCAGCCCAGCTTCTACTCATTTCTGTGGGAGGGTCTGTCCATTACTGCTTCTGCACCCCAGAGCTGCACTCAGCGACAAAAGACGCGTGCACGCGCGCACACACACACACACACACACAGAGCTGTGGTCACAGCCCAGGAGTCACCCAGGCAGAACAACAGGAGTAACTAGGAGTCCCTTCAGCAACCCCGCCCTCCTCCCCACCCAGGATCTATCGGTTACTCACCCTTGCCCACGGGGCAAAGCCTGCCAGGACCATTGCCTGTTCTCTAACAAAACAAGAGAAGCATCTGGAAGTAGCTGAGAAATTCTGAGGGCCTGCACCAGACACTGTTGGGAGGTGTCCAGTCACCATGATTGAACCTAAATGCCTCTCAGGGGTGGATCTGAGGGACAGCTGCCAGCTCTGTGTATGTGTGTGTGTGTCTGTAGGTGTGTGTGTGCCCATTCAGGGTCAGCTCAGGACTGGCACCTTCCTTCCTCAATCTCTGTCAATTGTCATCCCACAGAGCACCCAACCCAAAACAGCAGCGCACACATCACCACCCCTGTTACAGGTTGGATCGTATTTCCCCAAAAAAGATATGTTAAAGCCCTAACCCCAAGTACCTGTGAATGTGACCTTATTTGGAAATAGGGTCTTTACAGACGTGACCAGGTTAATATGAGGTCATTAGGGTGGGCCCTAATCCAATCACTGATGCCCTTACAAGGAGAGAAAAATGTGGACATACACAGACACAAAGGAGAAGGTCATGTGAAGGTGACATCAGAGATTGGAATGATGCTTCTGCAAGCCCAGGAATGTCAAGGGTTGGCTGCCATCACCAGAAGCTAGCGGAGGCCAGGAAGGATTCTTCCCTTTAAGAATGGCTCCAGGGACACATTGCTGGCAATTTCTGAGCCAGAAGCCCACCTGAGTCCCATCATCCATGGAAAGGATGTAGAATAAACCAGTACAACTATGACCACTTCAGAAAACATAATAGGGGTACTTCCAAAGAAGAGAGAAGTCACTCAAAACAGAGAAGAAGAAGCAAAGTGTTAATAGCGTGCCCCAAACCACTAATGGCTAAATCCCTGGACAATACCAATAGGTATGTTTAGAGCACCTACTCTGTCAATGCATCAGAGTGCAAATTCGGTGCCAACTGTTGAACTAATCTTCTGCTTGACCCACATGAAGACCCTTGCTGATCATGCTCAAAACAAGTTCAATTGTCCCTGGCCTAGACAAGCTAGAACCCAGAACAGAATTAACAGAACTGATGCAAGTTTTATCACCACGAATATGGTTTTTGGTATATCCCTGCCATCTCAAATATTCTACTGCAAATTTCCACAGGAAGATCCTAAATGCACTGACCACAATGACAATGACAGTGGCAACAATAATAATAGGTAATATTTACAGAAGGACTGGTCTGAGGACTGAACTCTGATCTTTTCTCTCACCCAAAAATTCCTTTCTAAGGGGGCCTGGTGAGTCATGCTTACAAATGATAAAATCTCACTAAACAGGTTTTGTTAACCAAATATAGTGCAGGTTTACTTCCCAATCTGATCCTGGTATAGCATTAGCATCATCCAAAAGACAGAAGACCCCCCTCATCTTAACTCAATCATCCTAGCAGATCCTTATCTTAAGAAAGATCCTCCTGTCTGGACCTCCCAGAGTGCTCGGACCTTTCATCTTAACTTAAGCATTTCCTTTCTGGTCTTTTAGATAAAGCCTAACTCTTTCAGCCAATTGTCAGCTAAAGAATCCCTAAAACCGCCTATGACTTGTAAGCCCCCCTCCCCTTCAAGATGGCCCGTCTTTTCAGGCCAAGCCAATGTAAGCCTTCCGTGTATTGACTTATGACTTTACCTGTAATCCTTATCTCCCTAAAATGTATAAAACCAAACTGTAACCCAACCACAGCAAGTCCACTTGTTCAAGTCTTCTTGGGTATGGCTCCGGGTCATGGTCCTCAAATTTGGCTCAGAATAAACCTCTTTAAAATTATTTTACAGAGTTTGGCTTCTTTTCCATTGACAGGTCTTATATGCTAGGTGCATGCTAAGCATTTTTACATTCATTTTCTCATTTAATCCTCCCAAAAGCCCTAAAAGGAAGGTATTGTTATGTCTCTTTATAGATAAGGAATCTGTTACACAGAAATTCAATTACTCATCCAAGGTCATAAAGCTGGTATGTGGTAGAGCCAAGTCTGTCTGAGTCTAGGGCTTAAAACCACTGTTTTCTGCTATCTTCCCAGAACTGGTCCACCCATCCATGACAGGTGATGCAAAAGAATAACATAAATGTCATGTAGACATAAGAAAAGCAAGAACCAGTGCACTGTGACAAAGCCATTTTCCTTTAAATGTCATTGCCTAGATCCAGACAAGTCTTTTGTGTTGCTGCTACATCTAACACCTCAAGGCTGAAAGGCTACAGGCAAGTGGAGACAAAAACAAAATGCATCTTTAGAAACAAGATTAAATAATAATGGTGCAAATATTCGTCCAGGAAGTATCAGAAACTACCAGGCAAATTATCATTCTCCAAATTGATGTTTCATTAGAAACTGAATTATGGAAACACTAAGTGTATTGTACACAAACAGAACTTTCAAATGAATATATTTGTCTGGTTTGCTAATTGGAAATCAGCCAGTCTTTCTGCCAGGCAATTACCAACAGACTCTAATTGCCTGGCTGGAAATAAAGGGCTACCCTGCCCTCAGTAATGTTGCTGCTGTTATTAGCACAGTAACATCAGCAGTGTTTGCTAACAGCCACTAGGATTAGCACCCACCAGCCAGGCTAATCTGACAAAGGCAATTTAAACCCCAAAGAAACAGGATGTAATTGTAATTTATAGGGGGTAAAGGCATAAAATGTGTTTCTGAGCACTAAACTGATATTAGCCCTCTCTCTCTTACAACTTGAGCAGCAATATAAGCGGTATTCCTGCTCCAGGTGGCATTTGGCAATATGAATTGAAAGGCTCTGAAAAATAGATGTTCTTTGATCCAGAAGTTCACATCCAGGAATTTATTTTACAGAATTAAGGAAGTGTTCAAAGATTTTCTTACAAGAATATTCGTCATCATGTTGTTTAAAATAGTGAAAAATGTCCTACCATAAGAAATTGGTTTAACGAAATGTAGAACATCGAAACAATGCAGTACTATGTAGCTATGAAAAAAGATGGTACAAAACTAGATCCCCCGGCTTATAAAGAAATTTAGGGAAGGAGGGAGGGATTTAGAATCAAGACTTGATGGTCCTTGACGGTAAGTGTGCTAGGTGCAATTCATAACCTGAAGAGATCATGAATATGACAGAAACAGAGACTATTCTCAGGCATGAATGAGGAGAAATATCCCAGGAAATAAAACAGTGATAATTTCAGATGGTGTAAAGTGCTATAAAAAATAAAAGAGTAACTAGATATAGAGTATCTTTGGGCAGAGACGGGCCTCTTTCGATGGTGTATCCCGAGAAGGCCTCTCTGAAGAGGTGATATTCAAGCTGAGGCTCAAATGAGAAGCACCAGCCAGAGAAGCCGGGGCAAGAAGATTCCAGGCTTAGAGAAGGGCCAGTGGGCAACCAGGCACCTGTGAAGAATAGCTCTCACCCCTGCTCCATTTCAGAATCACCTGCTTAAAATCCAAATCAATGTCAGGTCCCACCTAGAATAACGGAATCAGAATCTCTGAGGCGTGGGGCCTGAGGGTCAGGAAATTTGTATTTTTTTAAAAAAGCTTTTTATATATACTGGCAATGAACTCATGGACACCGAAGTTAAAAATACAGTGTCAGGCTGGGCGTGGTGTTGTGCGCCTGTAGTCCCAGGTACTCGGGAGGCTGAGGTGGGAGGATTGCTTGAGCCCAGGGGTTTGAGGCCACAGTGAGGTAGGATCACACCACTGCACTCCAGCCTGGGTGACACAGTGAGACCCCCGTCTCTTAAAAAATAAAAAAAAAAAAATAATAATAATTGAATTTTAATGGAACACAGAGACTCCTTGGATCTCCTTATCCTGCCCTTTAAGTAAAGACACATTCATTCTAAAATGGAGGTGAAGAGTACAGGAGAGAGAGAGAGTAGGAAGATAGGATGTCTGCCTTCACAAGTCACCGCCCACCTTTGTCTCTCCCCAAAGCCACGCTAGTGACCTCTCCCCTTAACCATCCAAGCTGCGTGCCAGTTCTGAGATGCCACAAGATCTCGCTTGATCGAAACCCCAGGCAGCCTGTCCCGTGTGTATTACAACAAAAGCATCTTATCCTCCAATATCACTTTTCACAATCGGGCTCTGTAACTTAAGGCTCCAGGAGGAGTCCTGTATCTCCCCCAGCTTGTCATCCTCACCCCTTTGCTTTTGTACCTTGAGGTGTGTCTTTACTTCCTCTTTGCAGATCAAATCTTTGACTTGTATCCCAGAAGGAAGGCTCAGGGCGGCAGACAGAGATACCACATTGATCCCTCCAGGCTGGGTCTCTACCTATGATGGTGCCGCACAATTACCAGCGCCCTGACTATGCCCTTAGTACGAGTTTGCATTTCCTCCAGTGACCCTCATCAACATTCTCAAAGCCCTACATTATGACTTGGGGGCATCCCAAGAAAGAGAACGTGGCAGAGTTCCTTTTGTCAGGGGCTGCCAATCCCTTGGCCTATTCTTTGAGACTGGATCAAATGTCAGCTCAAGGAGTTGCATTTCTGGCTCCTCAAATTCCTTCTGCAACTTTCCCTAACATGAGATTTCCTCATCATGCTGTTCAGAAGTGAGGCTCATCGGGTACAAAGCCACAAAGGCCTGGTGGTGTTTTCTGAAGCCTGGGATGGTGCCCCCAGTGGGATACGAATTGATTCAGGGAGGAATATGAGAAGGTTGTGCACGGTAAAGAGGCGTGGTATTAAATAGCATTAAATCAAATCATGAGATCATTATTCTCCTTTCTGTTACTTTTTGAGCTTTCTACGTAGTTCTAAAAGTCTCATATGGATTCTATCTTATTTATTTTTATTTTTCATTAATTTTTTTCCTGAAACAGGGTCTTGCTATGCTGCCCAGGCTAGACTCAAATTCCTGGGCTCAAGGGATCCTGCCGCCCAGCCTCCGGAGGGGCTGGAACTACAGGCGTGTGCTGTTGTAGCTGTAACTCATCTCCAGGGCTTGCTAATCTCCATCTTGGACAAAGACAGAGAGAGGGCCTCAGCACGTAATAGTATCTGGCCAAATGCAATGATATTTTGTTTCCTTTGTACGTATTTTAAAAATTATCTTCTTTTCACAGTAAGAGACACTTGTTTTCCACGTATCGTAGTAATAAAGTTTCCTTTTAAAGTAAATTTATTTGGTGATAAAAGGGTGTCAGTTTGAAGAAAAAGCATTATGTAAATAACAATACAGATGATAAGTGCAGATGGCAAAAACAGGAAGAGGGAGCGAAGCTTGAGGAACACAGCCATGGTGGTTAAGCAGTCCTGGTTTGGGATCAGACTGGCCTGGGTTTGAATTTCAGCTCTGCCATGTGGTAGCTCCCCGGTTGGTTATTTCGCTGGTTTGAGCTAGTGACCTCCCGAGGGGATAATCCCAAGCCCACAGAGTAGCTGCATGGATTCCAAGAGACGCGTTAGCAAAACGCCCAGCGCAGAATCTGACCCCTAAAAGCAGCCCACTGCAGGGACACTATTCATGTGACTGTTGCTCTGCCTTCCGGGGGACTAAATTCTGGGTGTCTTGGTAAACACCGGAGTCAGTTGTTGATCCAGCCCTGTCCAGGTCAGCAGGACGGGAGAGCAAGGCTAATTCCGGAGCAGTCCCACGTTGGCAGTCCCCATGCATCCTCCCTTCGTCCCTTCCTCGCCATCCGCTCATACTGTCCACTGTGGTCATCCAGTCGACGGGCTGCTCCAGCTCTTGCTCCTCCCTCCTGAGCACCCATGGACAGATGTTTCATTCATTTTACTCAATACTCACTACGTGTGTCCATTTCCTAGGGCTGCCCCAACAAATTACCACAAACTGGGTGGCTGAAAACAACAGAAGTTTATTCTCTCACAGTCCAGGAGGCCATGCTCCCTCCGACCAGAGAGGTGCCTGGAGCCCGGGGCTGCAGGGCCTCACTGGCCACCAGGAAGATGTTGACCTCTAACTCTATGAGGTGGGAAATCATCTCCTACAGCACTTTGAGCAGAAGAGTGACCAAAGATGACTGTACTGCTGTGCAGAGAGCAGATGACGGGCTCCAAGGCAGAGGCAGGAGCTTAGCCAGGCCGCCACATTGAGGTGCTGCGGGATTTGACTTTCCGGCTTTATCCCATTTTATCCCACAACCTCCCTTCTCCCGGCCCCACTCCCTTCTTGGCATTCTTTCTGTTCCTACAGTGAGCTTAAACCAGTGTCTCTGCGGGATGTGAGCCTGTATTTCTAACAAGCCTGCCAGTAAATCTGGTAGTATTAAAATCCGAGCACCACTGCCCTCGGGTCTGTTGAGAACAAAGTCCTCCAGCGTCGGAGAGGGCCCTGTTCCTGGAGTGACTATAAGAGGACTGACGGAGTTACACAACTCACACGGTTCAGCTCTCATTTTCTTCCAACCTTCACCCACCTTCACCATCCTAGACCCTGTGCTGGGTCCGAATCGGCTGCTGCTGGATAATTAAGTCATTTTAAATAAATAAAATCTTATTCTGCTCCAAGAATGATGGCCATTTCACTTTCCCAAAGTCCAGTGAATGAATTATGCATAATTCAATTACACGGACTTCAAATTGACGATCCTTCCCTCTGCTGGGATGTTCCTCTGTGTTCCCCTGGTGAACTCCTATCCATTTTTCAAAAGGCTTCCTCAGGGCAGGATACTCCCCTAAGGAAGGTAATTATTCTCTGCTCTGGCCTGCCCTGAAATCCTGCACAGATTTCTATTGCTGTATTTTTTAAATACAACAATTTTTAAAAATTCTTTTTAATTCTAAATTTTGTAAAATTATGAAATATTTCAAATACAGAAAGCTACAGGGGCCAGGCATGGTGGGTCACTCCTATAATCTCAGCACTTTGGGAGGCCAAGGTGGGAGGATCCCTTGAGCCCAGGAGCTTGAGGCCAGCCTGGGCAACATAGTGAGACCCTGTCTCTACAAAATAATAATAATAATAATAAAACTACAGGGAAATAACTTAACAGATGCCTATTCATCGCTTAGAGTTAACAAATGAGGCTGGGCATGGTGGCTCACTCCTATAATCCTAGCACTCTGGGAGGACGAGGCAGGAGGATTGCTTGAACTCAGGAGTTCAAGACCAGCCTGAGCAAGAGCAAAACCTCTACTAAAAATAGAAAAGGTAGCTGGGTGTGGTGGCACGTGCCGTAGTCCCAGCTACTCAGGAGGCTGAGGCAGGAGGATCTTTGAGCCCAGGAGTTGGAAGTTGCAGTGAGCTGTGATGACGCCATTGCACTCCAGCCAGGGCGACAGAGCGAGACTCAGCCTCAAAAAGAAAAAAAACAACACAAATGAAAACATTTGCAATATTTGCATCAGACCTCATTTTTAAACAACAGAATAAAATGTCACACATACAGGGAGCACAGCCTTTCATTTTGTTAGCGCCTGCATCTTCCTGAAGGAAAAAAAAAATGTCGCGCACACACCTAAAACTATGTCCTCACTCCATTGCTTTCCCTCCCTCTTCTAAAGAAAATAACTCTCCTCAAATTGGCCTACAGCCTTTCTCTGTGTGTTGTAATACTTTTTCTACCTATATATGTCCCCATAACAATATATCGTTTTTTGAGTATGAGTCTGTAAAAGATTTTCACAAATGGTATCATATTGTATAATACATATTCTATAACTTACCTCCACTCTCTCCCTACCAACATCACGTTTTGGAGATCTGTCCCTGCTAACACATTTAGATCTGGTTCATTCATGATCATTGCTGCATAATATTTCATCATATTTAGTTATTTCTTCTCCTACTGCTAGATATTTGGCTTTTGCTAATTTGGACTAATTCGAGCAGTACTGTAATGAATAAATTTATACCCATTCCTTGGTGTCACCAGGGAGTTTCTCTAGCTCCCTATTTCCTGATCCTTTTCATGTCAAGCTCACAGAAATCATAGTAATAGAGTATTTGTACAGAAGAGGCTGCTCATGGCTAGAGCTACCTAGGCCCTGTGACTCATTCAATCAGCTACCCACAGGTTAGGAGTTCAAATCCAGGGAATGTACTTACAAATATATATTGCTGCATTATAGGATAGGCATATCTCTGGTCAGTATTGCAAAATGCTTTCCAAAGAGGTTGTAGCAATTTGCACACCTATTAGCAGTATGTAAACGTACCTATTTCCTCATATCTTTACCAACACTTGGTGCTGGCTGGGCGATATGGCTCGTGCTTGTAATTCCAGCACTTTGGGAGGCCAAGGCAGGAGGATTGCTTGAGGCCAAGAGTTTGAGACCAACACTTGGTGTTAACCCAACTTTTAAATTTTTGCCAATCTGATGTGTATAAATCCTAGTTTATTATTTTTTTCTTTGTTTAGTTTACTTTTCCCTCATATTCGTCTTTGCACATGTTGGGAATTCAGGTTTTTTTCTGTGAATTTTCTATTATACCCCATACCATTTTTTCTTTGATTTGCAGTAACTTGTTATATATTCTGGTTCACTTTATCCATAGTGTGCATTGAAAATATCTTTCCCTGTCTATGACTTTATCTCCTCAATTTGTTTATTTTCATAAACAAGGTTTTTATTCTAATGTATTCAAAGTCACCCAGTTCTTGCAAATTAAAACCACAATGAGATACCAACTTACACCAGTCAGAATGGCTGTTATTAAAAAGTCAAAAAATAATAGGTGTTGCCAAAGATGGATAGAAAAGGCAATGCTTATACACTGCTGGTGGGAATGTAAATTAGTACAACCTCTGTGGAAAACAGTATGGAGGTTTCTCAAAGAACTAAAAATAGAACTACCATACTATCCAGCAATCCCACTACTGGGTATCTACCCAAAGGAAAAGAAATCATTATATCAAAAAGATACTTGCACTTGTATGTTTATTACAACACTATTCACAATAGCAAAGATACAGAATCAACCTAAGTGTCCATCAGTGGTGATGGGATAAAGAAAATATACTATATATACTATGGAATATTGTATGTATGTTCCATATATAATATATATTATTATATTATATGAATGAAATTGTGTCTTTTGCAGCAGCATGGATGGAACTGGAGGCCAGCCATTTCTTAAGTGAAATAATTCAGAAACAGAAAGCCAAATACTCCATGTTCTCACTTATAAGTGGGAGCTAAATAATGTGTACACACGGTCATAGGGAGTGGAATAGACATTGGAGATTTGGAAGGGCAGGAGCCTGGGAGGATGGGAGGGAGACAAGGGGTGAGAAATTACCTAATGGGCACTACGTACACTATTTGGATGACGGTTACACAAAAAGCCCAGACTTCACCACTACGCAATATATCCATGCGACAAAATTGCACTTGTACCCCCTAAATCTATTTTTTTTAAAAAGTCATCCATTTCCAATTTGACTTAATTTATCTGTTTCCTTGCCTTCTCTATTAGACTGTGAGCAAGACGAAGGCAGCGACTATGTCTGATTCATTTTTATCTCCCTGATGCTGACACATAATAAATACGGTATCCGGTAAATGTTTGTTGAAATGAATGGAACCGAAGTACAAAGGAATAAATTTTAAAAGTGAACTCGTTTTTTGTTCCTCCCCTTTCCCACACTCCACCCACCCCCATGTTTATTTCTGGAAGGAGAAAAAAACAAAAATCAAAAACTTTAGAACTGCCCAGGAAGGCATGATGTGTTTCAAACACAAAAAGATACAGATAAATAAATCGAAACCTGCATACTCACCACTTAGATTTAACATATTAAAATATTTTGCAATATTTGCATCAGACTTCTTTTTAAAACAAATAAGTAAAATAAATTAATTTTTTGAATGTGACCTATACAGCTAAAACCATGCCCTCATTCCATGTCTTTTTCTCCTTCTCAAATAAAGAAAAGGACAGGGCGGGAACCAAGCCCAGAAAAGCCGTCAGTTCTTGGTGCAAGCTCCTCTTCCATCTACCTTTGCTAGCTCTCTGAACACCGATGACGCAATCTGGAGAAGCAAGCCCCACTGCAGAAGGTGTAAGAGAATGGATGGCTGTTGGTGGATCAATGAGGCAAGAATAATTAATGACAGTGAAATGAACTGAAGATAGGGACAGTCTTTAATGTGGCTGGCAAACTGCATATTAGGCTTATGTAAAATCATACACCACAAACATCTAATCCGCTTCCGTGAGCTCACTCTAATACTGGTCATGACCTCAATAAAGATGGTATCAATAACAGAGGCCAATCATATTTGCGGAGGTCAGAAGTCAGGAAGGGAAGGTAGAACCCCAACATCATGGAGCTCCTGGCCCTGGGGCACCAGCAGCTGGAGCTGCGCTAGGGTCGCCAAGCGGGGGCTGAGTGCGGGAGCCCGGCCAGAGCCGCTAGGACTGGGGGCCCGCTCCACGTTGGGCCGCAAAGCCCGATGCAAAGATTTATTTTTAATCCGGCTGATCAGAAAAAAACTTAATCGTTAAAGTAAAGCTTTACATTCTTTACAGGAGCTGGCGTGTGCAGTTTCTGATCGAGCCCCTAGGCAAGAAACCCCAGTGATGTTACAGTTATGCAGAAGTGGGGATGGGAAGCGAGAGCTTTGCAGTCTGACAGACCCGAGTTCAAGTCATCTGGCCTTTCTGAACTGTTCTGTTCTGTTTTCTCCTTTTGACAATGGAGAGAACACATGCAGACCTTCAGGGCTCTTGTGATGTTAAACATAAATAAATTTTGAAGTAACATTAAAGATAATAACCATATGATCTGGCAATTTCACTTCTAAACGTATACCCCAAAGGACTGAAAGCATGGACTCAAATAGGTACCTTAATACATTCATCATAGCATTATTCATAATAGCCAAAAGGTGGAAATAACGCAAGTGTCCATTGATGGATGAATGGATAAACACCACATGGTATATATACACACGATGGAATATAATTCAACCCTACAAAGGAATAAGATTCTGACACATGCCACAGCATGGATGAACCGTGAGTACAGTACACTAAGGAAAAACAAGCTGGTCATAATAGGACAAATACTATATGATTCCACTTACGTGAGTGTCCTTGAATAGGTCAATTCATAGACACAAAAAGTAAAATAAAGATTACCAGGGGCTTCAGGGGAAATGGGGAGTTAATGTTTAGTGGGTACAGAGTTTCTTTTAGGGAAGATGAAAAAGTCCGGAGATGGGTGGTGGTGATGGTTGCAGAACAATGTGAATGTTCTAAATGCCACTGAACTGTCCACTTAAAAATGGTGAATTTTGTTAGGTATACTTTACCACAATTTTTTCAAAGTAAAAAAATTAAAGATAATAATAAAGATAGTTCATTAATAAATTATAATTGCTATTTTTACATATTTGTATAATATATACATTATTTAATAGGCTAGCTATGCAGCTTAAAACCAC
Source organism: Daubentonia madagascariensis (assembly GCA_023783475.1). Classification (NCBI taxonomy): domain Eukaryota; kingdom Metazoa; phylum Chordata; class Mammalia; order Primates; family Daubentoniidae; genus Daubentonia; species Daubentonia madagascariensis. Next base: position 7,195,820 of record JAKFHU010002332.1, on the reverse strand, counting down.
TAAACCTAGTTGGGGTTTCCTCTGGGCACCTTCTCCAACAAGGGGTCTGTAAAAATGTTCAGGGACCCCAGAATGAAAGGTGCTCTTAGATGTAAAACGTAACAAGCAATATGTTAATACCTCAGCAATAATGAGCCTTGATTTCTGCAGAATGAATCAACTTTTCATCTGAGTCAAATGATTATTACCAGGCTTTACTCTGTGCTCCCTAGTTATGGATCTTTCACATGCACAAAGCAGATATAATGAGATAAACATGAGCAATGAGACAGCTATTTCCAATGGAAATCAATAAACCAGTTCAACCTGGGGACTGCTGCTACTTAGACACCTTTTAAGGGCTGAGCACTGCTAATACAGGGAGCAGACCCGGCTCAGCTGGTCTAGGAAATTGGCAGTTTTTAGAGTGGTCTTGATAGCTTCATTCTACTTCCGGTGACAAACCCATTCACAGGGAAACCAGAGGGTAAGTGATTGTTGACACCTCCTGGATTTTAGTCACAGAAGGCACCATGATTTTATTGGCTGAGATCTCTTCCTCCAGATGGATGGACTTGGAAAATGAGGCAATGCAGAGTGATGTAAAAAGACTGACTCACGGAAGCGTCTCTGATTCCTGGGGAAACCAGAACAACTGGTTTTGCAGCTGTTCATTGAAAAGGGGGTTACCCCACAGGAGCTGGCAAGGAAGCCAATGAGCCAATTGCAGTGCATGAACTGGTCGACTGACTCTCCTTTAGACAGAGCTCTCTCGGGCTCAAAGTCATTTTGATCGTGTTGGCATTACCAAATTTTAACAGTCTCATCATCATCATCTGCTATCAATTCAGTCTTTCTTTACCTTTTTTTTTTTTAAATCTTGCACATGACAAAGATTCCTTACTTAGCCAAATTTTAGTCAGGCTTCTGAATCTTCTGCTAGGCCCATCTGTGCGCTTCCTTGTAAAATCCAGTTTTAGCAAAGAACGATGCTAAATCAGTTTAGCAAGAACCACCCCCCACCCCCATCCTGGATATCTGATCATCCTCCATATCTGATTAGGTTCCTCATCCTCCACTGTCTCCCAGGTGATATCTGGTCACTCTGGCCTGTCTTCAGCAAGAATCCTGTTAGGTGGGTGTAGCCAGAAGCCCCCTCACCCCAGATGTTTCCTCTTAGTAGTTCACATTCAGTGTCCCCCTCCCAGCTCCTTGGCTATAAATTCCCATGCTGTGTTTGGAGTTGAGCCCAATCTCTCTCCCCACCACAAGCCTCACCGTAGTGGTTCCTATACCTCTTGCAATGGTCCTGAATAAGCCTTACTGTGAGTTAATTTGAGTAATTTTTAGACACCAATTTAGACATTTTTTTTTTTGAGACAGAATTTCACTCTATCACCCTGGGTAGAGTGCAGTGGTGTCATTGTAGCTTGCTGCAGCCTCAAACTTCTGGCCTCAAGCGATCCTCCTGCCTCAGACTCCCAAATAGCTGGGACTACAGGGTCATGCCACCATGCCTGGCTAATTTTTCTATTTTTATGTAGAGACTGGGTCTCGCTCTTGCTCAGGCTGGTCTCAAACTCCTGGCCTCAAGAGATTCTCCCACCTCGGCCTCCCAGAGCACTAGGATTACAGGTGTGAGGCACCGTGCCCAGCCTATTTATGTATTTTGTGACTTATCGAGGCCCCCTTTCTCCTCCTTTTCTGCCTGCTTTTGGGTCATTTCATTCCAAACTGTATCTCCATTGATCCAGACTTAAAGAAACATGATGAAATTTGGTATTGGTCACACAACTGTGAAGATATTCACAACCATTGAATTCTATACCTAAAATGCGTCAATCATATGGCATGTGAATTATAAGCCCATATATCTCCATGTAACTGTTAAAAACAAACAAACTACATGAAGCAAAAAAGTCAAGACAAAGTGTGGAACCAGTCAATGGACCACAGTATTTGTTGCCAATTCTGACAAAACGTTTGTTGAGTTAGGAAATTAAGCAGCAAACATAGTATTCTCTCTTTTTTTTTTTTTCTTCTCCCAAACATAGAATTCTCTGTCCATTTCAGTTATCTGCATGTGACTCTAGTTCCAAATTTCTGCGAATAATTAAAAGTTGGCTATATATAGCAAGAACAAAACCCCAACTGAGGACTCAGTAGTCTCACTTCTGAGTACCATTGAACACTGGAATTGATTTTCCAACATCCATTGTTGGCTTTGGATAGATAATTTGTCTCTAGGCCAATGGGTCTTGAACTTGGCCTCACATAGAATCATTTATTTAAATGTATTTAAAATATACCAATATAATAATGCCCAGGTCCCACCCAAGACCAATTAAAACATAATCTCTAAGGATCGGTTGTAAAGTTCCCCCAGGTGATTTTAATGTGCAGCCAACAGTGCAAACCATTGGTTTAAGAGAGCTTCTTTCCACACTCATTAGACTATTATAAAAAACAAAAGATAAAAACCAAAAAGCAGCAAATAACAAGTGCTGGTAAGGATGTGGAGAAATTGGAACCCTTGTGCATTGCTAGCAGGAATGTAAAATGTTACAGCCACTGTGGAAGAGTATAGTGGTTCCTTTAAAAAAAATTAAACATAGAATTACCATTTATCCAGCAATTCCACTTCTAGATGTACATTTAAAGAATTGCAAGCAGGGACTCAAACAGGTATTCTTACACTTAGGTTCACAGCAGCATTACTCACAATAGCCAAAAGGTGGAAGCAACCCAAGTATCCATTGATAAATGAATGCATTAACAACATGTAATATATGCAGACAATGGAATATTTTTCAGCCTTAAAAAGGAAGGAAATTCTGACACATGCTACAACATGGATGAACCTTGAGAACATTATGCTCAGTGAAATAAGCCAGTCACAAAAGGAAAAATACTGTATGATCCTACTTATATGAGGTACCTAGAATAGTCAAATTCACAGAGACAAAAAGTAGAGTGGTGGTTGCCAGGAGGGTCAGAGGAGAGGAGAACGAGGGGTTACTATTTAATGGGGACAGAATTTCAGTTGGGGAAGATGGAAAAGTTCTGAGATGGATGGTGGTTATGGTTGCAGAACAATGTGGATGTACTTGATGACAATGAATTCTGCACTTAAAAATGGTCAAAGTGGCAACTTTTATGTTATGTATATTTTATCACAATAAAAAAAGAAAGAGAGAGATCCCCTTTTAAAGAATGGGTATGTGACCCAATTCAGGCCAGAAGAGGAGAAACCTTCCTTTGGAGGGCTTCTGAAAAAAATTTCCTCATTCCTAGAAGAGAACTGCGGAATGAGATGCTTTCGCTTATTTCTATGGTCTTGGTACTTGACATATGGAACTCTGGAGCCATCTTGGGACCAACCTTATGATGAAGCCAACACCCAGGGCAGAGACAGATAGAAAGATGTTAAGTCCTCGATGATGTCATTAAGCTAGTGAACCAATTACGGAATCAGTCCTATCTTGGGATTTATAATTACATAAGATAATTGCTTCCTTCCTTCCTTCTTTCCTTCTTTCTCTCTTTTCCTTCCTTCCTTCCTTCGTTTTTTCCTTTCTTCCTTCCTTCCTCTTCACTGGAGACAGAGTCTTACTATGTTGTCCAGGCTGGAGTGCAGCAGCTATTCACATGTGTGATCATGGCACACTACAGCCTAGAACTCCTGGGCTCAAGTGATCCTCCGGCCTCAGGCTCTTGAGTAGCTGAGCCTACAGGTGCACGCCACTGTGCCTGATCAAAGATAATACATTTCTTATGATTGGATCCACTTTGAATTGAAATTTCTGTAACTTGCTTCAGAAAGGATCCTGACACAAGTGCTGATGGTGTAACAAAAATTTGGAAATAACCTAAAAGTTTAATATAGGGAAATGGGTAATTTTTAAAAGAAGTATAAACATAGATGGAGTAACTCGATAGCAGTTAAAAGATAAACACTTGAAGTGAAAGGCAGGTTTTATATAATTACGTATAAATTTGAAAATGATACATTGTATCTTTGATTTGTATGTTATATATGTAACTGTTTTCAAATAGATTAGATGGATCACATTAAATACATGACACTGGTTGCCTTTTTTGAAGGGGTAGAATGGGACTGGGTTCAGGATCAAAGAGATGACACACATTGAAATTGTTTTATTTCTTATTTCCTCTGATGAAACAAGGTGTGGAGTTGTTAACAACTGGCTATCCTGGATTCTAGGTAGGTCTGTGGGCATTTGTGATTCTTTGTACTGTTTTATATTTATAAAATTCTCAAAGTTAAAAAACAATCCCCCTTTTCCCAATTCTACTCCTGCCTCATACAAATTTAATTAAGGAAGGCACAAAAAACCTTTCGGTAAAGACTTGGGAACCCAGCATGAAGTCTGTATAATTTCACATGGGCTCTAAGAGTTCAGAAAGCATGACTTTTTGTTAGATGACAGTTTTTAACCTTTTAACTTTTTATTTTGAAATAATTATAGACACACAAAAGGTTGTAAAAATATTAGAGAGGTTCTATGCACCCATCACCCAGCTGTCCCCCAGCAATAACATCTACCGTGACTATAGTGCACTATCAAAATTCAGGAAATTGACATTGGGACAATACAATTAACTAGGCTACACACCTTACTGAGATTTCACCTGTTTAACCTTTCTTTTATTTTTGACTTTTTAAAGTTATGAAAGCAACTTGCCTCTCAATAGATACATGGATAAACAAGTTGTAGTATAATCCATACAATGAAATATTATTAAACCATTAAAAAGGAACAGAGTACTGATACCTGCTACCACATGGATGAACCTTGAAAACGTTATGCTAAGAAGCCAGACATAAAATGTCATTGTGATATTATGATGCAATAAGAGATATATATTTGGTCTCTGCCCTCAGTTTCTGGCACAGAGCTTCTAAAACCCTTGTAATTTCCTGAGCAATAGAGGTGCTAGGTGCACCTTTTGTTCTAATATTTGGTCTTTGACCCCGGTTCCTGACACAGAGCTCCTAATCTCTTGGAATTTCTCGGGTGATAGTTGATGGGCTCCTAGTTGGGGGCTGGTCACCAGAAAGACCAAGCCATGAGTAGAAGCTTGGAACTTTCAGACCCACCCCCCAACCTCTGGGGAGGGGAGAAGGGCTGAAGGTTGAGCCAATCACCAACGGCCAATGATTTAATCAATCATGCCTATATAGTGAAGCCTCCATTAAAACCCAGAAGGACAAGTTCAGAGAACTTCCGGATTGTTGAACACGTGCAGGTGCCTAGAGAGTGGTGTGCCTGGAGAGGGCATGGATCCTCCATGCCCCTTCCCACATACCTTGCCCTATGCACATCTTCCACATGGCTGTTCATCTGTATCCTTTGCAATATCCTTTATTAAAAAATGGCTAAATGTAAGTAAAGTGTTTCCCTGAGTTTTTTTTTCTTAAAAATTTTCTAATATTTTATTTATTTTCTTTAAAAAAATGGAATGCTTCATGAATTTGCATGTCATCCTTGTGCAGGGGCCATGCTAATCTTCTCTGTATTGTTCTCATTTTAGTATATGTGCTGCTGAAGCAAGCACTTTTCCTGAGTTCTGTGAGCCACTCTAGCAAATTATTTGAACCTGAGGAGGGGGTCGTGGGAACTCCCAATTTATAGCCAGTTGGTCAGAAGCATAGGTCACAATTTGGGACCTGCAACTGGCATCTGAAATGAGGGCAGTCTTATGAAACTGAGCCTTTAACCTGTGGGGTCTGCACTAACTCTGGCTAGTGTTAGAATTGAGTTAAATTACAGGACGTCCTCTTGATGTGTGCTGGAGAATTGGTTATTGGTGGAAAGAAACCCCCCACCCCCATATTTTGGTAACCAGATGTGAAGTACAGTTGATCCTTGAACACCATGGGTCTGAACTGCATGGGTCCACTTATATGTAAATTTTTTTCAACCAAACAAGGATTGGAAATACGGTACTCTCTGGATGTGGAAACCCGAGCATAAGGAGGGCTGACTTTTTGTACATGTGGGTTCTGCAGGGCAGATTGTGGGACTTGAGTATGCTTGGATTTTGGTATCTGAGGGAGTCCTGGAACCAATCCCCGAATATACCGAGGGACGACTGCTCTGTTGAGTGGAGACTGCTGTGTGAGTGCAGGAAAAACACTTTGGTTTTTCCTAAATTATTCTAAGTTATTAGTCCTGTGTCTCAACAGCTCTAAATGAATATAAAAGGGCAGTATCATCCCATTTAACACTTATTAAGCACCTTTTATATGCCTAGCATTATCCTAGGGCAGTGGGAATATAAGGATTTTAAAAAGACCCTGCCCTCGAGTTGCTCAGTCTTAGCACAACGCTCATTAACAAGAAAGATTTTTTACTTTCCCACTGGAGCTGTGCCTGGCAGGTCAAAGCTTTTGAAAGCCTACAGAGTGGATTCTTTCCTGAATATCCATAATTATCCTATTCAGAGACAAGGAAGTTAATGATATCAACTGCTTTTCTAAGCAGCAGTCTTAGCAGTTTCTGCCTTTGTCCCTAGAAAAAGCACCAGGCACAAAGAAACTCCACTAATTCAATTAAATGTGAAGAACTAACCTATCAAAGTGTGATCATTGGGTGCCCTAGGGGTGGTACAGAGAAGTGTGGTATCCAATGACAAAATGGTTGGGAAAGGACTGTGTGGTTCACTATTTGAGTCAGCTGCTTGTGTTGACATTTTCTTAGAACTGGGTTGGGAGTGTAAATCTTGAATGAGAAGGCATTTTACTTCAAATACATTGTATTTTCTTCTAGTGAATATAAGATGAAAATGCTTATTTCAGTCAATAGCAATGCAGCTCTCTCCTATGTGGCAGAAGTTGTTAATAAGTAAATCTGGGGGCAATCATTTAATACTGACTTTAAAATGGACATTCTTTTTTTTTTTCTTTTTAGAGACAGGGTCTCGCTCTGCTGCCCAGGCTGGAGTGCAGTGGCATGATGATGGCTCACTGCAACCTCAAACTCCTTGGCTCAAGCGATCCTCTTCCCTCAGCCTCCCTTGTAGCTGGGACTACAGGTACATGCCACCATGCCTGGCAACATTTTTTGTAGAAATGGGGTCTCGATAGGTTTCCCAGGCTTGTCTCAAACCCCTGGCCTCCAGTGATCCTCCCACCTTGGCCTCCCAAAGCACTGGGATTACTGAGATACCCAACCTAACCAAATTGGACATTCTTAAGAAGGATTCAGTTAGGTCTTCTACATTAACAGGCTGTAACCAGAACTTTGTATTAAGCAGAGGCACAAGTCACCTAATGTTAAAAACAAAACAAAACAAACAAAACCAATTTCCATAATATTTCAGGGAGCATGGACCACAGACTTGATAAGAAACTTAAAATCAGCCATATTCTGATGGAGATCTCTGGTTTCTTTACATTTACAGTGCTTATCTGCCCAAGTATTATGTGTTTTAAAAGAAAGCATTCACAAAGCTCGCTAGTTTAATATTAAACATAAATTCAAACCACTATAGCATAGTACATTAAAAGGTAACTGACGATTTCATTTTTTACTTATCTCATCAGGCTGAATTCTCTTTTATCTTTACAATACAGATGTTTACAATTAAAATTCAGATTTAGATCTTGTTAGGGTTTTCTTTTCTTTTCACAACCTAAAATTGTTAATAAACATCTATTCTCTGTGTGTCCACTCCCTTACTCTGTAATTTCTAGGCAGGTTATTATACCCTGTCTAGACTCCTTTCAGAAAAATATCAACAATATGTTTTTCTCTGTCTTGGGCTCCACATGGGTGAATTACCGAAAAATTTAACAGGTACTCAGAGCAAGACGTTTTACTATTTCATGCAGTCGGGTCTATATGTGAACTTTAAGTATTTCTCTTTTGATTTTTTCTTTACCCACGTTTACCTAATCACAACCTATACGTGTGAGATGAAGTCAATAAAGTGCTATGGGAATACTTAAGCAAATCAGTTCAAAAGGAAACCACTTCACTTAATGGTGCATAAGAAAGCAAGCTGGAGTCACCAAAATAACCCTGTTAAGTACAGCCGGATACATCATGGAATATGGCAATCCTCTGTTTAATTTGCAAACCCCTTAGCAGGGAGGAGGAAGGGATGGAAAAGTTTGGGTGAAGGCTTTAAATGACTAGTCAAACAGTGAGTCATTGAAAGTTTCCAGTTAACGATCCCTTCTGCCCCGGCAGAGCTTGGGCCCCAGCGCTTTATAAGCCACATTGCAGTTTAAGTTGTAACATCTCACAGTTTTATTGTCTCCTCCACCAAATGACTACATAAAATGAAATCGGCTTCGAAATGTAGGGCAAAATCTGGCTGGGGGTGGGGAGAAGGAAGTTGGAGAGAAAGAGAACAAGGCAGGGAGACGGAGCAGAGAACTCAGCATGGTGGTGAAAAGAGAGGGAAGGAATTTTCAGGAATTGAGTGTATTTTTTCCCACGTTATATACGCCGTCGGTTTTCCGGTGTCCTGCGCCTAACAGGCCGGAGGGGACCCCTCCTATGGGCTAAAAGCTTCACTCTCGGTCCTCGGCCAGCCCGCAGTCACGCCAAGGCCCGCCCCTGCCCCCCACCGGCTGACAGATGGGGCCGCCAAGCGGCCGCCAGTCCTCCGCCTCCTCGCGTTGCCTGCCGGGAGCCGGGGCCGCTTCCGGTTGCGCCCAGTTCCTGAACTCCGACTCCCGTCGGCCCCCGGGAAAACCGCAGCGGGGTCGCGCGGGCGCTGCCGGAACTCGTAGTTCCGCCTTCTGCCGCGCTAAATAGCCGGAAACGGGGGCGTGCGCGGCGGAGAACTACCGCGGCGAAGGTACGGGTAGCGGCGAAGGGTCAATCCGCGCCGGGCGTGGGGTTAGCGGCGAGGCAGTCCGAGGTGGTTGGGGCTGGGTGGGAGGAGATCCGCTCGCACACACGAGGAGGAGGGTTGAGCTGCCGCCGCCGCCGCTATCGTCGCCGTCGTGGTCGCGAGTGCAGAGTCAGGACTGGAGCTGCCGCCGCGGCGACGCCGGGGATCGTGTCGCTAGCCCCCGGCCCTTCTGCCTCGCCGCCTTCGCCGGGTCAGCGCGGCCTGCTCCTCCCCGGTCGGTCGCCCCCGCCTCCATTTCCCGCCCTCTCCTCACCACACACACGGCCCCCCCGATCATGGATCCGGGCAGTGGCGGCGGCGGCGGCGGCGGCGGCGGGGGGAGCAGCAGCGGCAGCAGCAGCAGCGAGTCGGCGCCCGACTGCTGGGACCAGGCGGACATGGAAGCCCCCGGGCCGGGCCCGTGCGGTGGCGGCGGCCCCTTGGCGGCGGCGGGGGCCGAGGCCCAGCGTGAGCCCCTCAGCGCGGCCTTCAGCCGGCAACTCAACGTCAACGCCAAGCCCTTCGTGCCCAACGTCCACGCCGCCGAGTTCGTGCCGTCCTTCCTACGGGGTCCGGCGCAGCCGCCGCCGCCTCCCGCTGGCGCCGCCGCCAGCAACCACGGAGCCGGCAGCGGCGCGGGAGGCCCTTCGGGTAAAGGGCCGGGACGCGGGAGGAAGCCGGGCCGGGAAGGCAGGAGCAGCCGGCCTGGGGGCTGGAGCCCATATGGGGGTGGGGGTGTCGCCCGGGGACGCGCGGCCGTGGAGCCCGGCCGGCACGTGGGGTGCTGACAGTAGTGCCAGGGGCCGGCCTGGGTGGGGCGGCCGGGAGCCCGGGAGCCGGCCTGCGGGGGGCGGCCGCGGCGGCTGGCCGGGCGGGGAGGGGGCGGTGCGTCGGAAGACCCTCCGGGCCTGAGCCCCGCCCCTGCCTTGCCCAGGGGGGCTGCAGTTACCCCTGGAAATGGGCAGCGTATGGGACGGAGCGGGTCAGCGCCACGAGGCCCAGAAGGGAGGACAGATGGAGCCAGGAGTCAGCCGGGTGGGAGTTGAGAGGTCCGAGGAGGTGGGGAGGACAAGTGCTCGAGTTTTCCATTCACCTTAGGCCCAGCCGAGAGAGCGTCTCTTGCTGCAGTTTCTACTATTGAAACTGTAATTATGTTTTAAATATCTATGGCACGGAACCGTTCTGTAGGAATCCCAAGATGCATTGCAGTCTTGTGATCGGGCAGAAACTGTTGGCTATCGATACGAAGATCTTTTTACCCTTAGAAAGTTCACAAAGTGTCACAAAGTTAGGATTCCTCACTTAATGTGTGGTAGGAAACTCTATTGTGTGTCTTTTTTAAGTGGGACTTAGACTTTTCTTCTTTGTCAGTGACGCGTTTAGAATTTACATTGTTATAAAATCGTTGACCTTACTCCAGTTACTTGGTATAACTCTGTGTTCATGTGTCAGTAATCTAGTCTATTTCTTCAGACACTTGAGCATTTGTTATAACTTAATAGTTGTCACGTGCCTTTCTGACCGTAGTTAAATCATACTTTCTATGGTTTCAAGTTCAGTTAGGTCTATAAAAGTCTTCCTGTATTTAGGGGCTGCTTAAGTGGTAGGTAGCGGGCTTTCAGGTACTGATTTTGTAGGAATGTCAAATGAATGAACCTTGGTATTTTCATAATGGTGTTTTAGGGACTGTCAGCATTACCTTAAAGAGAAAATGAAAAAGAAGGAAAAGGCTGAATGTCCTTTCATCATTTAGCCAGGATATTGGTGGGCCAGATCACAAACTTTTCCAGCTCATTTTAAGTGAGGGCATATTGTTGATTTCTCTCTTTAAAGTTCCGTATTGTAGTATTTCTTAGATAAGTGGACATTGTAAAAGTGCTCTACGAGTTTGATTTCTTCAGAAACTTGCCACAGTTTGCTCTCTAGAGGTAAAAGTATAGAGTTTGGAGAAATACTTTTGTGACGTAGGTGTGTGAACACAGAGTTTGGATTTGGTTGTTTTATTGACTGTGGTATTTTACTTGTGTGTGGGGTTGATGTTTTCTTTATGAACGAGGAAGTTTAGCTTTTAATTCTTGACTTACATCAAGCCATTTTGACTACCTAAACTAGTTCACTTACCAGCTCCTCAAACTGCCTGATTCCCTATAAATGGAATTTGCGAGACATTTTCTTTCTTACCCTCACTACTTACTCTGGAGCCACCAGCACCACTCTGGCTAAACTTAGGACTCCTTTCCAGCCTCTCCAGCTAGCCTTCAGCCATTGAGGGACAGCCATCCATAGAGCAGTGGTCTAGGATGGTCACTATTGAGTGACTAGACATTACCTCTTACACAGAAGATTTTCCTCTTCTTGGTATTTGCTAATTTGTAGTTTTACTTTTAATCCTTTTCTCTTTGACACTGCTAGAAATTGGAGATATAAAAATCTGTAGGGAAGTTGTTGTCAGTAAGAAAAGTCCCTACTATTATGGCAAGCTTTTTTTTCTTTAATCGGAAACCTATTTTGGTGTCACTGACTTTACCAACTCCTACCAAAATGCCAGTTAATGTTTAAAAAATCATCCTGTGTATGATGTCTATTTGGAAAAAAATGGATTTTCTAAATCGAGGTCCAGAATTATGTAGGACTGTTGGATTGCGTGTTCTAGACCATTCTAGTCCACAAAAAGTCATGATCAGAGAATGATGCTTCGAAAAAGCAGGGAAAAAAATTGGAAATAGCACCTAGCCTGAAACTTACAAAGGGGGAACCAAGAAGTTTGCAAGTTTTTTTGATAGTGAGGAAATGGATAATAATAGGGCTAGCATGTTTTCTTTTGGTGTTAAGCCATAGCTGAGACTGGTGGTGGATATGTTTTTAAACTAAATACCAGGAGAGCTATTGAAGGAGCCTAGAGAGCAGACCTCTAGGATACTTTTTAAAATGTGCCTGTCTGGGATGAGTATCTGTCATTTCTCCTGAAAACAGGCTGGTTGGTCTGTTTTTTCTTTTTTCTTTTTTCTTTTTCTTTTTTAAATACCTACAGTGCTGCCTTGAACAACCAGTAGAGGAAGATGCTTTTGCACAAAGTGTCATTCACCTTCACTGGAAGGCTGCTGGTTATGCCTGTCTCCAGCCATCCCAAGTCAGAACTTGGGATTCAGTGTTGACCTTGGATCTCTGAAAATTTAAGAATGTAGGTTTCCAAAGAAATGATTAAGTAGAACCCCTTTAAGCGTAATTAAGTGTAATTCATTTAAGTGCAGTTCTCTGCAGAGCTAAGTAAATTGGCCAAGTGATTCTCATTAAAATAGAGGGCCCAAAATGAATGAAAATGTAGAAGAAAAAACTTTATGTGTACTAGAACAAACATTTCCCTGATAGGATGCACTTATTAAGTTCCAATTTGTACCTAGTTTTCTTTTTTTTTAGTTGAGACAGAGTCTCACTTTGTTGCCCAAGCTGGAGTGCAGTGGCTTGATTGTACCTAACTGCAGCCTGAACTCCTGGGCTCAAGCGATCCTCCTGCCTCAGCCTCCCAGGTGTCTAGGACTACAGGCTCGTGCCACCACACCTGGCTAATTTTTAAATTTTTTTGTAGGGTCTTGCTATGTTGCTCAGGCTGGTCTCCAACTCCTTGCCTCAAGCAATCCTGCCTAGGTCTCCCAAAGTGCTGGGATTACAGGAATGAGCTACTGCACCTGGCCTAGTCATCTTTTTTATTGTTAGATGAGAAACAGGTTTAGCAATGTTAGATAGTCAGGGTTACTTGGACTTTAGAACAGCCAGGGCTTCCTAAAGTAATGTAGTGTTCTTTGTACCATGCCACCCTCAATGCCACTCAAAACTACGCCATTAAAAAATAAGTTTGAAATAAAACCAGCGGTCCTTAGTACTTCCTCAGAGGAGGAATTGTCTCCAAAACATAGCAAATTGTGTTGTGAAACTTGAATTTTAATGAGAAATGTTCTTTTTTAGAGTTTGGTTTTTGCTGAATGCCTTTTTGTGGGGGAGGGACTTTATTTTTTTAATGATTGAGATATAATTTACATAGTATAAAATTCACTCTTTTATAGTGTGCAGTTCACTAGTTTTTAGTATATGCACAAGGTTATGTGATCATCACCACTTGGTGGATGCTTTTTAATCACTGAATATTCTTAAAAGTGACCTCTTCAGGACCACCAGAGTAGGGAGGATCCTGAATCAAAGTAATGGTTGTTTTGTCCAGAAAGGCTTTTACACTTTATTATTATGTATTATGTATTGTTAGCTATTTATTAAATGATACCTGTTGACGACTAGGTGATAGATAAGATTCTTGATTTGGGGTTTGTTTTTCTTTAAGTGCCTGCAATAACAATTCTAATGTAAAGGTGATTTTAGGCTTCAATGGGACAGTAAATGAGATCGAGTAGGAGGAGGAGATCAGTGGAAAGTATTGTTCCTGGAGTATCACAGTAGTATGTATTTCCGTGCCTCTAGGTACTTCTCCTGCCTTGACTTACTGATTGTTAGATTTTGGCTCTTGTTTCATGGTTTTACATGTATGAGTGGCTTGAGTGTGAGGATTTAGGGAACAAGTGAAGGCATCAGCCAGTGCTGTGCTATGCCAGGTTGAACAGTTGTTTAAACTGTTAGACATTTTGACTGGGAATAAACCCTCTTTGGAGCGGGTTTTATTTAGTGCTGTTAGTACATAGCTTATTGCATTCTTTTGTTCTTTATTTTTTACCTTTTCTGAGATTGTACTGCATGAAAAGACAGCAATTAAAATTTATCAGGACAAGTTAGGGAAGTATTATAGAGGACGAATTTTAAGCCTTGATTTGCTTGCTTTGGTTTGCTGGGGAGGAAATGTGTTGAAGTGTTAAAATAGTGTTATCTTTCTGGTTGAAGAGAAAGGAATGAAAAAAAGATCTGATAACCTTTTGGGGTGAGTTAGCAGTAGTAGAATGGAATTTTTTCCGGAGATGTGAATCTCTGGTTTTTCTCAGATGTGTGTACTGGCAACCAATTAACAAACCTTTGCCTGTCCACTGAATGTAGGATGCTGTGCTAGGCACTTGAAGTGACACCAAGATCAATATTGTCCTCGAGGAGTCCAGAAAGGGGTCACATGCCCAGTTTACTCTAGTGGAAGACGCAATATGTTAAGAGGGCCATAGAAAGGGTGTAGATGGCTTTCAAAGTTGAGAACAGAGATCCCTTATGTAAATAATTTCAATCTTGTCACCCTAATCCTAAAATTAAAAATTTATTATTAATGTTTGCTAAGTGTTCTTCGTGAATACTTTGTGTTTGTTTGTTTAAGATCTAATTCACATATAAAATCCCCCCTCCTTATATTTCTGTACTTTTATTTAAGTTTGCTGAGACTTGGCTGAAGTAGAGCACAGGTTATTTTTACACTACTTGTTGTCTCTTTCTATCAAACAGTAGTGAGTATAGTTACTACAGTTCTGGCTGGTGTATCTACTGGGGCGTGTTAATTTAGAATTTTATCATTCTACCCTCAGTTCTTAAAAATCTTTGGGAAACAAGAATTTGGCTGCTAGTTGGAGGTTCTTGTTTGTCCTGAGGTCCTTAGATCCTGCTGTTAGCTGCCAGTTGTTGATTCATATCAAAGCTTCTTAAAAGTTTTGTCGTTGTTTCCAATAGATTTCAACAAAGCATGGCTAGGCTATGGCCGTATCTGGTTTCTTCATTAATGACTTTGTTCTAAGAAAACCTCGTTGTGACAGTACTCCAAGTTGAACCAGTTACCCATCGTAATTCTACTTATGAGGGGAGAGAAACAATTACTAAGGATTTCCTCAGCATCTTTCATTAACCTAAGAGTGGTTACGCTCAGTTCCAAACCACATTCCAGCTGGGTAATTGTATGTCACTTCACTTAAAAAAAATAAAAAGTGCATACCTTAGGATGTCATTGGGTAATTTCCTGGCTGACTGTTTCTATAGAACTCCAGTATGTTACCATACTACCGAGCAATCTGTGTCTATGTCCTTTGGTTGGTTGATTTTGATAGCAGAAAGATGTTTTCCTGTTATTTTTATACTTTATTGGGGCTACCGGAAATGGTTTTGGTTGATGTATTTTAAACATGCCTCAAATTGTTTTTGAAGTAGATGGGCTATAGATCATCAATAAGACTGTCTTTTAGGGTTGTTTGAAAAATATAATGGAATTTTAGTTACTCTACAGAAAGTCTCATCAGGTTGATATGTGGCATTGCTTTAGTGACTGAATAAATAGGGTCTTAGAACAGAACCTTAGACCTGGAAATGATCCTCGCAGTAGTATTACAATCTCCTCATTTTCGGATAAAGACACTAAAGCCTTAGAGATGCTAAGTAAATGCCTAAGGTCACACAGAGTTGATGACACAGTTGAGTCTAGAATCTAAATTTGCCAACTGCTGGTTTAGTGCTCTGTCACTCCATGCTGTGTAATAATGGGGTAAAGGGGCATGCCTAGAACTAATTACTACGACCAGCATGGGTTTTCTGAGAGAGTGGCCCTGACATTTGTCTTTCTAATGTTTCATTCTTAAAAGTTTTTATAATCATGTTGGGGCTTTAAAATGCTTGTTGTAATAATTCAGTTATTGAGAAGTTACCGCCAGTGCTTAATGTGCCCTTATCATTTAGTCTTCACAATATTCTCCTGAGGTTTAGGTACTGTTGACCCATTTTACAGATGAGAAAATTAAGGCTCAGAAAAGCTAAATAACTTAGGTCATGCCCCATGAATAAAAGGAGTGAGGATTAGAATTTATGTCATTCCAAAGCTTTTTGTAGTAGTATTGACTCTGCTAGTCCTTTCCTTGTGAATTGATATTAAGCAATATTGGCTGAGACACTTTTTCAGAGACTGGGCCCATGAATTTGGACTATGGCATTGTCTCCATATTCTGTCTCAGTAGTAGCAGAATGGCATTTGTGGTAAGTAGGCAATGCTCTAATTTAAAGTAATATTTTGAAATTGCTTCTTTCTACATTTTAGAAAATGTTGATATATAATACTTTAAACAACTCTGTTCACCACTGCCTGTACCATTGTGCCTTTTTATTTTTAGAGTGTTAGGTAATTAAGGGAAAACCATCCACATTTTTATGTGTTCTGCAGACTTTTCTTTCTGACGTCTGCTTTTACAGTTTTCCAGTATGGCTGCGTAGGAGGAAAATACCTCAGTGTGCAATTTTGGTGGGACTGTATGGTCACCAGAGTGAGTGGTAAAGAAGTTTTAGTTCCTTACTTAAGCTATACTTTAACATCTCTTGAATAGACTGTTTCCCTAACTCCTGTTTTACAAAGTTGGCACATTTAAAATTATTTTTACTCCATCGAACCCTAATGGAAATAGAGCAAATACATAGAGGCTAGGGATGGTGAGAAAAGGGAAGTGATAAGATTAGAAGGAACCAGTATGAAAATCAAAGAAAAACTGCTTAAGTAAATTTAGTAAAAATTGATTGTGTATTTATTCTCTATAGTACATTGTGCCAGCTGTGGAGATTACAAGAGTAGAGAAAAAAGTCTTCATATTTCAGAAGTTCATCCACCCCACGGTCCATTCTGGAGGTTTATAACCTCCTAGGGAACAAGAACTAAGATAGAGGGTACCTGTAATTGGAAGAGGTGTCATGTCCTAGAGATCATTGCCCTTCAGGGTGCTGGGGTGGGTGGGGAGTAAGACAGAAGTGAGAAATCAGGTAGGCAAGTGTGTACTGCAATTATGGAGAATCCTTAAGAGGAGCTGAAACTATGAGTCCAATATGTAGCTATTAGCCAGATGTGGCTGATTTAAGTTTAGTAAAATTAAATAAAATTTCAAATTCAGTTCCTCAGGCACAATAGCCATATTCCAAGTGCTTAATAGCCACATGTGGCTAGTGACTGTCATATCCCGGCACAGATATGGAACACTTCCATCATTACAGAAACTTGGGAAGAATTGTTTCACACATATTTCTCACTTTTATTGCAATGTAAGACACTTGAGACTTCTGTGAGGGCACTGAAGTTGTTTTTTTCTTTAATGAACACACCATTTAGCTAACAAGACTGAAATCTTAGGATGGCTATGTTAAACATTTTGGATGGCTATGTTTAGTGTGTAAAGAGGTTAAAGATTAGTTTTGTATCTAATGCAGTAAAAATTTAAATTACTGATTTATGAAATACATGCATTAAGCACTTTTTAAGAATTGGCCAACATTTGTGTTTAAAACATGTAACTTGAATCAAAACATAGCTTTTACAATCTGACACATATACGGCCTTGACTAATTTGTGCTGTATTGCTGAGCTGGCTAAGTAGGCTTCTCCATGTTCAAGTCCTTTGATCTATGTATCAGATATTTTTAAAATTTTTATACCTTTTTTTAAAATTGAGGTTAAATCTGCATAACATAAAATAAACATTTTTATTTTTATTTATTTATTTTTTTGAGACAGGAGTCTTACTTTGTCACCCTGGGTAGAGTGCCGTGGTGTCATCATAGCTCACTGCAAGCTCCAACTCTTGGGCTCAAGTGATCCTCCTGCCTCAGCCTCCCAAGTAGCTGGGACTACAGGGGTGTGCCAAGATGCCTAGCTAATTTTTTTTTTTTTTTTTTTTTTCCTATTTTTAGTAGAGACAGGGTCTCTTGCTCAGGCTGGTCTCTAACTCCTGAGCTCAAGCAATCCTCCCACCTTGGCCTCCCAGAGTGCTAGGATTATAGGCATGAGCCCCCGTGCCCAGCCAAAATAAACCATTTTAAAATGAACAATTCAGTGGCATTCAGTACATTCATAGTGTGTTGAACAACCAGCACTTCTATCTGTCCAAAACATTTTTATCACCCAAAAAGGAAACCCATATTCATTAAGCAGTTACTCCCCATTCTCCCTTCCTCCCAGCTTCTGGAAGCCACCAGTCTGCTCTCTGTCTCTATGGATTTCCCTATTCTGAATATTTCATATTAATTGAATCATACAATATGTGACCTTTTGTGTTTGTGTTGTTTCACCACGATCCCATTTTGACTAACAATTTTAAGATCCAGATTAACTCCTGTTCTGGCTGACCAAAAAAGACAAAGAAAAAAAAAAAAAGATCCAGATTATCATCTGTGTTAAATCACAGGCAGTACTGTTGCTTGACTGTCTTGTAAAACCTTTTCACTTCGTGTTTTAGAATTTGTGGTAATGTACCTAGTATCACAGCCAGTTTATTAATCTTCCTCTATCATAAACCATAGTATTAATTTTTCCTTTTAATTTGGGGTATGACAGTTGGATTCACTGGAACACTCTGACAACTTTTCCACTTAATAGAGTTGTTCCATTTTTTAATACCTGATATGGGTGTGTTTCTGAACATGGAGATAACATTGGAAAATTTGAAACCGTGATTTCATTCCTCAGGAGAGTTTCTAACATCTTTCACTAGCAGATATGAACCATACAGGATGTGAGAAATTGAGCCCTAATCGTCATCTGTTTGTTAACCATGAACAAATGACTGAACCTAGGAGAATTCTAAGCCCAGGCTCATTAGTAGCCAGTAAAATCTGGATCTCGTATGCATTATGAATAAGACCAGAGTAGATGAATGAATAGGGTTGTTTGTGCATGTGTGAAGACTGGGCACAATTACATTGAGTTCAGATGTGCAGAACATCTTGCTATATATACTGTGATTTTTTTGGTTCATTTCAAAAACATCAGTTCATGGATGTGACCAGCATTGCCATTAGCTTTATGTGATCCATGGTCTGAATGTTTCATAGAAAGCTTTTTTCCACCATGGGAAACTATGGTCAACTTATTTTGGGGCCCTTTAATATCATCAATACATGCATATTAAGCACTTCATTGTTTTTGGTCTTTGACACCATCTTTGCCTCTGTAACCTTTACAATCTTAAGACAAACATTATAAATTGTAGAATGTTTTGAAAAATAAAACGGTGAACAGATTTTCATTGTGCTGCATTATGCAGCCATGGAGATGGTCTCATGACAGATGTACCTGTCCTGAGAAGTCCCTTGCAACCTTATGCATGTATTGTATACAGACAGTCCTCAACTTAGGATGGTTCAACTTAAGATTTTTCGACTTTACAATGCTGTGAGAGGAATATGCATTTAGTAGAAACTGTACTTTGAATTTTGATCTTTTCCTGGGCTACTGATACGCGGTATGGTACTCTCTTGTGATGCTGGGCAGCGGCAGAGAGCCACAGCTCCGGGTCAGCCGTGCAATTATGAGGGTAAGCTACTGATAGTTTACCGTGTATTGTGTTGCCAGATGATTTTGCCCAACTATAGGCTAATGTAAGTGTTCCGAGCATGTTTAAGGTAGGCTAGGCTAAGCTATGATGTTCAGTAGGTTAGGTGTATTAAGTGCATTTTCGACTTTTCAGTTTACAGTGGGTTTATTGAGACGTAATCTCATTGGAAGTTGAGGAGCATCTGTATTATAAATCTAATAGTGGGTGCTAGGAACTAGGTGGTCAAGTGTAAGTACTGTTTGGTTTTGAAAAGTTCAGTTACAGTTAGAGATGTCTCAAGTGGTGGAGAGAAGCCCACCATACCAGTCCCCTTGGTCTTTTTCCTGCCTTAAAATACTTGGTATATCATAACCGTACGGCATAGCTTAGTTTACTTTTACGGTGATTTTCAGCAGGGGCTATTTGAGGAAGGGGGAGGTGGCACTTACATAACTTAGAAAAGCCCAGGGTTGATTCTGTGTTAGATGGTAGTGATTACAGTATCTATTTCATAGGGCTTTTTTAGGTAGGGATTCAATGAGATAGCAATCAGCACATAAATAAAAATTAGTTAGGGTAAACTGCCATCACCCTCACCCCCACCTCCACCACTGTATGGATTTGTGAGTGTTTTTATCACTGTCTGGCCCATAGTAGATACTCAATACATGTTGATACGATTGAGTTGGAATAGTTTGTGTGGGGAGTAGAGGCTGACATGTTTGAATTCACCTAGATGCCAGGTACTCTTTAATTGACACTAAACAAATGTATTCTCTCACTGAATCCTCTCAGCAGTCCCATCAGGTAGATGGTGTACCATTCCCTCGTTCTAAAGAAATAACTACATCTCACAACTTGGGACAAGCCAGGGGTTAAACCCAGGGCTCAGCTCAGTTCTAGGCTCTCACCGCCACCCTGTGCTGCCTCCTCTCTAAGGTGGCCTGTGAACTTCACTTAGCACTGCCTGGCTTTTTCTGAAAATTGCGTGATTTTTCCTTACCTTATCCTTAAACTTTTCAAAATAGAAAAGCAACAAAAGGTTAATTTATATTGTGTCCAAAGAATACACTACAGAAAGGGAATTTCTGTCACCTTCCAAACTTAGTTCAAATGATTCCCCCCCCCCCCCCCGTTTTTGTTAATGGCCTCATCACAAAGGTTGGGGTCATCTCAGACCTTCACTCTCCCTTTCTCCCGACTCCTGGCCCATGTTGCCTCTGGTATCTTTGCACTTGCTCGCCCTCTGCCCCGCTTGCACTGCCTGGTTGTCCTGATGGCATGCCTTCTCACGGTGATGATGCTTGTCTCCCCGCCTGTGGTGTCTTTCCCGCTCTCGTTTATCTGTACACTACCGTGGAAATAATGATCTTCCTAAGTCACAATCTGAGCATGTCACCTTCAAAAAAAAAAAAAACCTTGTTTGGCCATTACTCATCAGGGACAGGAAATTACTTTCCTCAACACTTGATGCTGTTGAAGATTGGGCCCCAAACATCTTCTTTGACTCTTACAGGTATTAGTACTTTCTGGGCAGTGATTTTAGATTAGAGTTTTGTAGCTTATAAATTCATTATTCTTTATTACTTGCTGTGCATGATTCATGTGACTTCAAACTCTTTGGTATCTTTTTGTATCATGGAGATACCAGAAGCAGGGGCACTTTCATATTGGACTATCATTTAGGTTTATCAGATATAAAAAACAGACTTATGTATTTGGGTGATAGTATATATTTCTCCTACATCTCTTCCAGTGATGTCATTAGTAGATTTGCAGTGTGACAACTGTGGAAGGTGGATTGTTGCTTCATCTTAGAGTTCTAGTATAGGACAAAACTGGCATCATTGGAATCACCTTTTTTACAGATGTTTTAAGGGCCTTATATGTGTTTCAGGACTTTATACAAATGCCATTTATCTTATTGGTATCAAATTTAATTTATTCAGGGATCTTGATAACATATGACTATGGAATTTTAAAAAGCGCTAATCACAGCTTTTTTGGGCTAGAGGGTTACCAAGAGAGGATCTGGGAAAGTAGATGAGTATTTGTTGAGTGAAATCTCACTAATTTGATCTGGGCTGGGCTGTGGGTTACTTTTACAATATCTATGAAGAAAAGGTTTATACAGCAAATCAAGAGAATAAGCAGGCTTTTATGAATACATTTCAATTGCTGAAAATATTTTAAAATTGGCTGTGACTGGTAGAATTTTGAAAAGTAGGTTAAACAGAGACTTCTAATTTGAAGACCTGAATTAGCTGTCATCGATCTGAATTATTGAGGCTTGTTATTGAATTTCTGTTTTTACTGTATATTAAAAGATAAGTGAAACAGATACGTGGGTCTCAATTTTTAATAGAACTTATTTCTATTAAACAGCACCTGTGGAATCCTCTCAAGAGGAACAGTCGTTGGGTGAAGGTAATTTTTTATGATATACTCTTTGAGAGTCTAATTCTGAAAACATTAAGTTGTCTATGGTGTGTAGAGCTAGATATTGTTTTGTAAATATATATTATATCTCAATCTCTTGTCTAGGTTCAAATTCAGCTGTTAGCATGGAACTTTCAGAACCTGTTGGTAAGAAAATTTCTGAACATATTAATACAATAATATGAAACTCTTTCACTCTCAAGATTTAAGATGCAAATATAAGTGTTATGATTATTGTAATGCCTACTAATTTAGACACATTGAGTCTTTGCTGTTAGTATTTAGAAAGCAAAACTAATGGGGCATTGATGCTGTCTTGATAAACTTAGTGATTGCAAATAGAATTGAGTGGAGGAATGCTAAAGTCAGTTTAAATACTTGTTCCCCATTTACTTTGTGAAAAATGTCCTTCCTTTTTGTAACTTTATTTTTAAGGGTTTCACGTTCACAAGGTGATTATTAAAGTTGATGCCAAAGTTTTATTACTTAAAGAGGAAAAAGAAAATATCTCCTAAATCCTTTCATACCTTTTCTGTGTTCTGAGTTTAGACTTCACTTTTTTCCCCCCCTGTCAGGGCATTTTGACACCGGAATAACTGAGCTGTTGGGAATGTTAGATCTCTTGTTTACATTTTGTTTGTCCTTATGAAAATGAAGCTTTGCTAAAATAGCAATCTCGCATAGTCTTTGAGTCACAGCTTTCTATCTGATACCAGCAGTGGGGCCAGCCTGATGGCTGTTGTGAAGGAGATTTTCCTGCCTGTTTGTCACTGGACATTAGGAAATGGAATTATATATACAAAGTTCCATTTGTTGTTTTAAAGCTTGTGTATTTTCAAGTATCGATTAGAAGTCTTTTTCAGAATGTTAAGTTAAAATTTCTTACTTCAGTAGAAAATGGAGAGACAGAAATGTCCCCAGAAGAATCATGGGAGCACAAAGAAGAAATAAGTGAAGTGGAGCCAGGGGGTGGTTCCTTGGGAGATGGAAGGCCACCAGAGGAAAGTGCCCATGAAATGATGGAGGAGGAAGAGGAAATACCAAAACCTAAATCTGTGGTTGCACCACCAGGTGCTCCTAAAAAAGAACATGTAAATGTAGTATTCATTGGGCATGTAGGTAAGTTGCACTCAGCAATTATTAAGAAATGACCAAAGTTACTGGGTACATCAAACAGAACTTCTTCTTTAGCTACTTGGAGATGTTTGGTGAAACTGAACTGAATTAATTTAAAATGGCTTGATTTTTAACTTGCCAGATTTTTGTTTTAGCTGGCAAAACATTGCAAGTACTTTGTTCTTGAAGTTTGGGCAAATGAACAATTTAGTATAGAAGCTGGAAGAAAATACGCTTCAGTATATTTGTATGAAGTATATATACCTGTATGTCTATACATGTATATAATGTCTGCAGACCACTGATGATGGTTCAGCATAGTATATCTATTAATTAATATCTTAGAAAACGTGCCTTTTTTATGTGAACTTCTGTTAACTTATTAATTTTAATTAATTAACCTTACTAGGTAGTTTAATTTTGTGTGAAGTAAGAAATTAATAACTTGGGGTAACTTCTGGGTGCTTGCCAGGTTGCTAGTTTAGCAAAAAACAAAACAACAAATCTATTTAATTTACTCAGATATTTCTAATTATCTGACCTATACCCAGAATTGTGAGAAGAAAAGATAGAATTATGTGCCTTTTTATTTCTTCTATCTCTGCCTTCCTCCTGAATATGAAACACCATATTCCTTTTTTAGTAGCAAGAACTCCTTTGAAATTTATAAAGGAACACATATCCTATTTGTTAACAGTGAAAGGATGACTACCTAAATGTAGTTCACAGCTCTGTAGCTACTTTTGCTCCTCTCCAAAGGTCCCATGGGGAATTTATATTTGGTTGCTGCTGGCTTGCTAGCTAAAGGTCAGTGAGCAATCTGTTCAGAAATTTTTTCTTTTCTTCTTTATCAGTAAAGTATTTCTAAGTCATTATTGAGCTATAGGGAGTCTTGGCAGCCTCATTTTCCAAGGGAGAAGATACTAACTATGGTTTATGTCCAAAATTCCTATTACAGTTCATTTGCTTTGCAAGGTTTAATTATATATGCTAAAGGACACTCTTAGTTGTGTTTGCATATGTAGCTGTTGGTTTTTGTTTTTAACCTATAGCTTACATGTTGTTGATGTTACTTCTAGATGCTGGCAAGTCAACCATTGGAGGACAAATAATGTAAGTCTGTATCTTTTGTTAAATAATAGAGTTAATTTGATTGGATGAATTTTAGGCATTGTAAACATTCATACAGTCATACAACAAAGGAGATAAAACAGTCCCCTCCACCCAAGTTAAGAAAAAAATTTAAAAAAAAAATTTTTTTTTTTTTTAGAGGCACGGTCTCACTATGTTGCCCAGGCTGGTCTCCAACTCCTGGCCTCAAGTAATCCTCCCACTTCCGCCTCCCAAAGTGCTGGGATTACAGGCATGAGCCACCATGCTGGGCTAGAAAAATTAATAATAAAATTACCTGTAGGGAAGGCTGATGTTAAGAGGTAATTTTTGCAATGTGATCTTTGTTAGTATTTTCCCATGGATTTTAATCACTGTCAGACTCTCAGGGATCATTGATTAAATGTGTTTCTGAAAGTTTTAATTTTTTAAAAATAACAAATACAGACCCTACATTATGGGAAATCTTAGTCTGCTTTGAATACAATTTACTTGGGAATGATGAAAACCAGCTCTTGAATCTGGTGAATAGGGGAACTGTTCTTTCCTCCTTCATCAGCTCCTTAAAATTATGTGGATTTAATAAAAGGCAAGTAGTCTGGCTGACATGCTAAGATAATTTTTTGTCATATTATAGAAGCTATCTAGGTATGAAGTCACCATAACTGGCCTTGAGTAATGCATTCTAGTATTGGTGAATCTTTATAATTAAAAGGTCCTAAATTTTTAATCCCTTCTCTAAATTAGATCCATTTCTTCAAACTATGTCATCAGAGGACCTACAGGGCATAGCATCATCATGCCTAGTTAAATAATCTTAATTGACAATCTTGCCAGTTACTCACTTAAGAAAATTTCCACACAGCCACCCTAAGACAGGCAGTTAAGCAGGGATCCTTAACCAAGGCTCTGTGAATGGAAGTCGTGCCCATTTGATGTTGTGTTTCAGGACAATGTACATTTTTTGCTGATGGGCTGTAATTTTTGGTGGCATTTCACTGGGGTTCTACACTGAGGTGCTTAGGATCACTGTACTATAGATGACTGCACAGAGAACACATAGAGATAAAAGCTAGGAACAGGAAGGTTTTGATTTGGATTGAGTCAAGGGAAGCAGTTAGGCACTACTAAGGAACTATTTTAAAATTAAAGTCTCTTGAATGTCACAGTGGTATTTAAAAAAATAAAATTATAATCTCACTTTGTCAAGTAACAGTAGTAAGACTTCATTGCCTGGACAACACTTGCAGTTTTTTTCTTTTATATAATACCTGTATTTACATTTACTTTTTATTTCATTTTATTTTTTAATTTTAATTTTTTAATACATGGGTTATTGTTATGTTGTCCAGGCTGGAGTGCAGTGGCTATTCATAGGCATAGTCACAGCACACTACAATCTTGAACTCCTAGGCTCAAGCGATCCTCCTGCCTCAGCCTCCTGAGTAGCTGGGACTACAGGTGTGTGCCACCATGCCCAGCTTACATTTATTTTTTAAGAAAACATTTATATTCTGAAATAATTTTAGATTTACAGAAAGGTTGAAAATATAGTACAAAGAGATTCCATATATCTTTCATTCATTCTACCCTGATGTTAACATTGTACATAACATAATGCAATCATCAAAACTAGGAAATTAATATTGGCACAATACTGTTAACTAAGCTACAGATCTTATTTGGATTTCACCAGTTTTTCTACTAGTGTCCTTGTGTTCTAGAATTCCACGTTGCATTTAGTTGTTATATCTCTTTAGTCTCCTCCAACCTGTGACATTTCCTCAATCTTTCCTTGTCTTTCATGACCTTAGAAATTAAGAGTGCTGTTCTTCAATTTCAGTTTGACTAATGTTTCCTCACAATTAGATGAGATTCTGCATTTCGGACAACAGCTTCACAGAAGATAGGTTGTGTTATTTTCAGCACATCCTTTTAGGGGTCCATGATGTAGATCATGTTTTACTTATTCAATATGTTTTTACTTATTACTGGTAATGTTAGCCATGATTATTTGATTATGATGTTGTTTGTCAGGATTCTCTACTATAAAGTTATTTCTTCACTTTATCTGATAATTTGAGACTGTAAATATCGTTTTTCCACTTAAACTTTCCATAATTTTAGCATTCACCAGTGGTACATTTACTTTAAAATAGCTGTTTTCTGGAGTTGAAATTCCCCCTCAAAGGCTTTAAAGTTTTCCTGACTTCACTGAGTAATTTGTAATTAAGTGTTTACTTATTTTTTTTCTTGAAATGTTTTCAGGTATTTGACCGGAATGGTTGACAAAAGGACACTTGAAAAGTATGAAAGAGAAGCTAAAGAAAAAAATAGAGAAACTTGGTATGGTAAACTTTTATGACATTATAAATTTCTTTTAAAGAAATGATGCCCATTTAATGCTTTTGTAGTCTACTAAAATATAAATTCTTGAGGTCTAAAATGGTGTCATAACAAAGGAAAAGTTTCCCTTCCCCTCATAATACACAGTAGATCAGTTCCTAATGATTTAATGACTTACACAGAGGAAATTTGGAAATGATCCAGACATCTGGTAATAGACTTGTTGAAGAAATTATAAACCATCCATTTAATTAGGTCATTATATAACCACTTAAAAATTACATTTATAGAATTTATAATAGCCAGCAATAGAACTTACGTTACAGTGGCATTTTGGGAGAAAGTAGGAAACATAATTATACTTCGGATATGACCATTATGTAAATGAATGCTGGAAATAAAAAAGAATGGAAGGAATTATCGACCGTGTTTGCCTTTTGATGGTGAGAGAAAGGGGCAACTTTTTCTGCTTTCTAATCTTATCTTTTATTACTTTTATTTTTAAAAAGTTAGCAAGCCTTATCTCAATGAGACATTCATGGTCATTTTCTAAAAATAAAATTGTATTATCCTATATTAAGGGGGAAATGACCCTAGTAAGTCTTATAGTAAGAAATGGAGTACACTGTGTGAAATACGGATGAAATTAATGTCTACTATTAATGGATGGTTTGAACTTATATAAATAATTTTTGCTTGGCAACGTAATATTGAAATAATTTTTAGCAAGTAACCAGTGCTCCCACATGGTGGGTTAGCAGCCTTCACTTTTGAAAAATATCCATAGACAGCTATTATTTATATTATATTTTGTGCCAGATGATTATAAAAATGAAATATAAAAGAGCTTATTATTACTTAATTCACAGTGATATTGGAATTGGTACTAAGTAGTCTTTCTGTGTATGTTGTCAGCTTGTCATAATGTTTGCTTATAGAATATATAATTGACTATAGATGCATATAAAAGCTCCAAGTGTTTGAATCACAGTAATACTAGTTTTATTCTTTTAATTTTCATTTCACCAACCCTGTTCATGATTTAGATGTTGTATGACAGATATAAAGCTGGATGTCATCAGTTACACTTTTAATGGTAGAAGAATATCTTAAAAATTCTTACGTTCTTAGCAGTATTCTTATTCTAAAAATTATTTTAGGTACTTGTCTTGGGCATTAGACACAAATCAGGAAGAACGAGACAAGGGTAAAACAGTAGAAGTGGGTCGTGCCTATTTTGAAACCGAAAAGAAGCATTTCACGATTCTAGATGCCCCTGGCCACAAGAGTTTTGTCCCAAATATGATTGGTGGTGCCTCTCAAGCTGATTTGGCTGTGCTGGTAAGAAGGATATTTCCAATCCATCTGTGTACTTGTTAATTTATATCTTTAATATTTGAATTTACCTTCTAAAAGATAGAATTTAGGTTGAAGTGAACTATATTGATGTACACAGTCAAAATTTGCATTTTTGTCACAATCTGCTCATGAAATCTTTATAATTTGATTTACTTCTGAAAATGTGGCTGACCTTTTCTCTCCCATTGCTATTTTCTATAACTGTGTCAGAACTTAGTGTCTATTAAATGCCAAGCCCACTGATAGACACTGTGGGTAAAAAATGAGTAAGAAACCACCTGTTTCTTAAGGCAATCAATCATTTCGTGATTTTGACAGTGTACTGGCACTAGATCACATAAACTTTGTTCTTTGTAGTTACAATGGCTAGAAAATATTCAATTATAAAATATATAGGCATACTAGATTTTGGGGATTTGGGGGGTTGAAAGAAATACTCCAGAATCTTAAACCATCTAGATATTGTTTGATTTGTGACATTCAAAAGCATGTACATTATAACTCGTTTGCTTCTATTTTCTTGTAAAAAACTTGTGATATAACTGAAAGGAAAGATATTTTACTGCTAGAAGGACAGGCCTGATGTGTAAGAGTAACCTATTTCATTGCGTGGAATTAGGTAATCTCAGCCAGGAAAGGGGAGTTTGAAACTGGATTTGAAAAAGGAGGACAGACAAGAGAACATGCAATGTTGGCAAAGACAGCAGGTGTAAAACACTTAATTGTGCTTATTAATAAGATGGACGATCCAACAGTAAATTGGAGCAATGAGAGGTAAGCTTAGATGTTTTATTGTTATTTTATAGACATGTCAGTGGAATTAAGGATAGTTTTGTTATTGTATGCCTTTTCTCTAGGGTTTTGCTAAACCTTAATTTGTTTACTGATGAAACTAGAGTTTGGTTTACATTATAATTGAGTTATTTCTAAATATTCATAGATATGAAGAATGTAAAGAGAAACTGGTGCCATTTTTGAAAAAAGTTGGCTTCAATCCCAAAAAGGACATACACTTTATGCCCTGCTCAGGACTGACTGGAGCAAATCTCAAAGAGCAATCAGATTTCTGTCCTTGGTACATGTAAGTAACCTTTGTTTCCCTTTTTTAAAAAAGTGTGTCTTTGTAAGTAATTTAAGAAAATATTGACAGTAACCTTGGCTTTAAAAATACCGAGAACTTTGCCCTTTTTAAATTGGGTTGTCTTTTTGTTATTGAGTCGTAAGAGTTCTTTTTGTACAGTATGCAAGCCCCTTATCAGATACATGACTAGCAAATATTTTCTCTCATTCTATGGATTGCCTTTTTCACTTTCTTGATGGTGTCCTTTGAAAGGACAAAAGGTTTTAATTTTTTATGAACTCCAATTCATTTATTTTTTCCTTTGGTTGGTTATTCTTTTGGTATAATACCTAAGAAAACATCACTTGCTGCAAGGTCATGAAGATTTGGCCCTATGTTTTCTTCTAAGTGTGTTGTAGTTTTAGTTTTTACATTTAGGTGTAAATTTTTGTGTAAGGTATAAGGTCTGTGTCTAGTTTCATTTTGTTTTTGGATATGGATGTCCAGTTGTTAGACACAATTTGTTGAGAAGACTATTCTTGTTCCACTGACTTGAGTTGGCACCGTCATTGAAAATCAAGGGACCACAAATGTATGAGTTTATTTCTGGACTCTCAGTTCTCTTCTGTAGGTCTACATGTCTGTCCTGGGCCAGTACCACACAGCCTTGATGGCTGAAGCTTTGAAATTTGGAAATCAGGAAGTGTGGTCTTCAATTTTGTTCTTTTTGATGATTGTTTTGGCTATTCTGAGATCCTTAAATTTCCATATGAACATTAGGATCAGCTTGTAATTTCTGCAAAATAGGCAGCTGGCACTTTAATTTTAATAAGGATTACATTGAATCTGTAGATCAATTGGGGGAGCATAGCCATTTTGAAAATATTAAGTCTCCCAATCCAAAGAGTATAGTATTAGAGGGGAAATCATTTTATGGAATCTTGGTTTCAGAGTTGCAAAAGTCCATAAAAATTAAGTAATGGAATATAGTCAATTTATTATAACGTGAACTATTTGTTGTAACATATTTGTCTAAATCTTAATATGTTTATGGGGAAGCCTTATTATACTGAGCTATTTTGTTATTTTTAGTTTTCTGAGGAATAAATGAGATGAAATGGATAGTAAATTGGTTGAGTGAGAAGAGTGAGTAGAATGGAAATATTGTTATAACCTTTTTTTTTGTTTAAAGTTACAGTTATGTGACTTCTTTAAAATTTTTGATATTTATGTTGACTTTTAAAAATGGGTATTGTTATATTCTCAGCGGATTACCATTTATTCCATATCTGGATAATTTGCCAAACTTCAATAGATCAGTTGATGGACCAATCAGGCTGCCAATCGTGGATAAGTACAAGGTACCCAAAATGTTAAAGAAATTGGGTTTTATGGGGGTGAAATCACTGTTTTGTTTTGTTTCTAATTATGAAACAACTTTATTAACAACATAGCAAAGACGTCTTTTTTTTTTTAATGGCTGCATATTAGTGGTATAGATAGACCATAATTTATTCAGCAAGTTTAGTTTATATCAGCTGCTGTTTCCCAGCAAACCAGTGGTAATTTCTTAGTGATAAACCCATATAAGTGAAACTGCTGGGCTTAAAGGATTTTCATATAAAAGTTGATGGATATTGGTAAATAGCCTTCCAAAAATTGTGTACTAACTTATATTATCACCAGCAGCATATGGGTGTTAGTTTTACCATAGCCTCACCAATACTGGATGTTGGTCTCTAAAAAAAAAAAAGACTTCATTGTGTTTAACTGGATTTTCAGCTTGATTTTTTTTTTTAAGCTTTGCAGTATCAATTTATGTAATGTTTTGCCATCCTCAAATACTTTATTCCTTCATTAGCTCCATTCTAAAATTCTTTAACAAGTATTGTTTTTCCAGTTTTATACCTGAAGAAACAGTTTCAGAGATCAGGAGAACCTGAATTTGTACAAACAGTTCAGATCTTCCAATATAAAATTCTGTGCTGTTTTCGGCACTAAACTTTCTTTTAAAATCTTAGGTGTACTTAACTATTAATATTATAATTATACATATTCTTAAGACACAAATTTTTATAGAGTATTTGTTAATTCCCCTATGTTTAAGATTAATTCCAAGCATTCTACTATGGAGCTAATGATTTTCCCTTATGAATAAGCCCTGCAGAATTTCACTCTGGGCTGTTGAACTGCGATAGAGCAGCAGTGAAAATCTGAAACTTGATTTTTTTATTTTAAATTTCAACAGGACATGGGCACAGTGGTCCTGGGAAAGCTGGAATCAGGATCTATTTGTAAAGGCCAGCAGCTTGTGATGATGCCAAACAAGGTAAGAATTAGTTATGCTCTTTCCCATTTAGATTTTCTCTTGAAAATATTAGCAATGAGCCAGAATTGTTTTAAAAGCATAGGGATTTCCATGAAAAGAAACTTAATTTTTTAAAGTCAGGACTATGTTTTATTAATGTCAAGTACAAAATGTGAGAAAGAATATATGGTGTTACGTTTTTCAATGACAAATGAAGGGGTCAATGTTAACACCATGTCAGAGCTAAAAGATGCATCATGAAGAGACCACCAACTCCATTATTTTATAGGCAAGTAAGTAGAGATCTGGAGTGGTGAAGCGACTTGCTTCAGTTAACAAAGTAAGAAGAGCCAGGGATGAAAACTGTTTTAATCATGATGTGGTAAGATTTGTGTATGTGTGTGAGTGTGTGTGTACTTAGGTTAGATACTACAAAATAATGAATCCAAGCTATGCTCTTACTTTGTTTTGAAAGCAGAGGGTTTGCCTTTATCCTAAATGGGTCTTAACTCTTTCTTATAATTTTTTCATCATTAGAGTTTCATTAAAACATGCAGAATCACCATGAATTATTCCTTTGTGTTATTTCTGATTGCTCAATTGCTGATATTTGCAGATAACCTGTTGCCAAGAAACCATTACTGGTTTTCCAGAGAAGCCTTCTCTAACAGCTTCAAAAATGTTGCTTATGTAGGAAACATAGACATGAATTGTCAGGACCTTCAGATAGAGATTTTGTTGGATTTAATTGAGAATTTATCTACCATGCTCATTCCAAGTCCAGTGAATTAGAAAAGGTATCCATTGTCAGTGTAATGTTTAGGTATAATTGGCACCTTACAAGCTGGACGTTGGGGTTTTTTGATGCCTTATACATGGAGATTACAGTTTTCTACAATAGCATCTTTCTGTCAAAGTATTGATTGATTGATTGACAGAGTCTTGCTCTGTCGCCCCAGCTCACTGCAACCTCAAACTCCTGGGCTTGAGCAGTGCTCCTGCCTCAGTCTCCCAAGTAGCTGGAACTACAGGCATGCGCCACCACGCTTGCAAATTTTTCTATCTTTAGTAGAGAGGGGGTCTCACTTTTGCTCAGGCTGGTCTTGAACTCCTGACCTCAAGTGATCCTCCTGCCTCGGCCTCCCAGAGTGCTGGGATCACAGGCATGAGCCACCGTGCCCAGCCTTGATTTGTAACTCTTTCTCAAACAAGTACTCAAGATTTTTTATTCTGTAATGCAGTGAATATGTCAGAAAACCTCCAATCTTGGTTTCTCTTAAAGCACAATGTGGAAGTTCTTGGAATACTTTCTGATGATGTAGAGACTGATACTGTAGCCCCAGGTGAAAACCTCAAAATCAGACTGAAAGGAATTGAAGAAGAGGAGATTCTTCCCGGATTCATACTTTGTGATCCTAATAATCTTTGTCATTCTGGACGTACATTTGATGCCCAGGTAAACAAGTTATTGTAGTGGTCTTAGTGATTTTTAACGTCTAAATGAAATTAGAATTGCAGTGTCTCTTGTCCTGACTATTGGTGACATGCCACTTAACCCATATTAGTATGTAGAAGGGGAAGTGAAATAGTATAAACCATTTATATATTACAGCCATGATACATGTATCTCCTACACATAAGGTCTTCAAGATGGTACAAGTGCTATCTGGATAGGAAATAGTACTCATTGTAAGTTCCTTTTTATTTTTGATCTATTGATAAATTTTGGAATATCTAATATTTACTTTGACTAGAGTGCAGTTGCCTTGGAAATCATGGTTTGTGTGCTTGTTCAGAGCAAACAAGTTTCCAGACAGAAAATCACACACATGGTTTCTCCCCGTTATTAGCAATGTGACCTCCCTGGGAAAATGACAGACTAAATGATTGGTGTGGTTAACAGAATTTTTGACTTTTGTTAAAAGGTATGACAATTAATCAAGTTAGATGTTGATGCCAGATGTAAGGTGGTTTACTTTTACTGGACTTTGGATATTGAGAAATGGATAGAGATATAAGTTCACATCTAGGTAACTTGTGAGCAGTAATGATTAGCTTAATTCCTTGGGGATTATAAGGAAAGGCTTCCCAGAGAAGAAAGTCTGCCTGCTGTGTGTGTGCGTGTTTTGTTTTTGCTTCTGTTTTTGTTTGTGAGATGGGATCTTGCTGTGTTGCCCAGGCTGGACTTGAACTCCTGGGGCTCAAGCGATCCTCCCACCTCAGCCTCCCACCTCAGCCTCCCGAGTAGTGAGGATTACAAGTGTGAGCCACTGGGCCTGGCACTTGCCAAGTTGATCAGGCACTTGCCAAGACGATAAGTAGGGAGGGTATAGGATATTGAAATTCATGCTTTGAGGTCAAGTAACCCTATCTACCCTGTGAACAAAATTAATAAGACCCATCACTTCTAACACAAAAATAACTTAAGTTGGTGTCCTATTGAGATGGTGAGTTACACTAATTCCTGTGATATTATATGGCACTTGACTATTTAATTCTTTTTTACCCTAGGGATAAAGATAAGAATTTTTGTTTGTTTGTTTGACAGATAGTGATTATAGAGCACAAATCCATCATCTGCCCAGGGTATAATGCGGTGCTGCATATTCACACCTGTATTGAGGAAGTGGAAATAACAGTGAGTTTGTTTTGAGATCATTGGTTGGTTGGTTGGTTGGTTGATTTATTTTGGTTTTAAGACTGTTTTATCTTGATAATTTCTGGTCAGCAGTAGTGGTGCCCTTTTATTTGTACTCCTGTTCTTAAAGATTCTTGTGTTTGGCATTATTCTGATCTTCTCATCATCCTCTTTTCTTGGTTAGGCCTTAATCTGCTTGGTAGACAAAAAATCAGGAGAAAAAAGTAAGACTCGACCCCGTTTTGTGAAGCAAGATCAAGTATGCATTGCTCGTTTAAGGACAGCAGGAACCATCTGCCTTGAGACCTTTAAAGACTTCCCTCAGATGGGTCGTTTTACCTTAAGAGATGAGGGTAAGAATTTTAAATTGATGTCTAGTAGGATGCCAGGCTTTGGTAACCATCATCATCTGAGTACAGTACATACCGCAACAGGTTCAAAGAAATATTTTCATAAGTATTTTATGAGTTGACTGTATTGAAAAACAGAATTATATGTTTTAGCAGTAATGCTAAATTTAATAATGGTCTACATGAAGAGTCTTAATTTTGATATTTTGTGAGTAATGGGATTGCAGAGCAATTTTATTTACTAAATAAGACATTTCTATGATAAAAATCCTTTTGTAATATGTGTAGAGAATATAGGTTGATATATTCTTTTAACACCTAGTTTTTCATAGGTCTGATATTCATGTTCTTTGGTATGCATCTATTTCTGCCTACGTCTTGGGTGATGCAGAACAACTGTAATTTTCCTTTCTTGGGGTCATGAAATTCTTTGGTATGAAAACAAAATGATTGTTATGAACTATTTCCTAATGAATTGTTAATATTTCTAACTTAACTACTTTAAAACTGTGGAAAACTTTACATAAAACTTTATGGTTCATAGTCATTTATTTTTATGGAGGAAGAAAAAATGTTATGGTCCAGTTTAAATACAGAATAGTCAATTCACATGTTAGTTCCAGTTCCATTTAGCAAAAATTTACTGTCTATCTTCTGAGTGTCAGGAACTGTGCTTAAGCCCTGGTAATGAATACAGTCCCTGAACCTTACTTCAGAGAAAACTCTATAAAGACAGTATTTGTTTTACTTTAAAGTCCTTATTTTAGCTGAGCGCAGAGGCTAATGCCTGTAATCCTCGCTACTCAGGAGGCTGAGGCAAGGGGATCGCTTGAGCTCAGGAGTTAGAGACCAGCCTAGGCAATATAGCAGGACCCCCTCTCAAAAAAATAAAGTCCTCATCCTAAAACTCATTGTTGTTAATGAAACTGGTTATTGGGTTTATCCTATTAATATAATAAAATGATCATTTTGGTTACCAATCAGAACCTGATAGAAATCAGGTAGACAGAAGAAAATAAATTAAGGTAGCAGGAATTTTAAACCCCAGAATTTTTTCCTAAAAGGTAACTTGACTTTCAGGTTTTTCACAAGACCCAGTGGGGTTTTTATCCCTTTCAGTCCATAGGATACTACTGGAAGGATATGTTCGCTGGAATTGTAGTTCACCAATAACTGCTACATCTTTTTAGTTGTTTATGGATAGGTGTTTTTTTTTTAGCAGCTTTATTGAGATATAATTTACATAATATGAAATCGACCTGTTTTAAGCATACAATTCAATGAATTTTAGTATGGTTACAGAGTTATACAGCCATCACCACATTCAAATTTTAGAACATTTAGAACACCTAAAAAGAAACCTTATACCTGTTTATAATCATCACTGATTCCCACCCCCAGCCCTAGGCAACCACTAATTTACTTTTTCAGCTTGCCTTTTTTGGACATTCCATAAATAGAATCATATAATAATATGTGGTCCTTTGTGTCTAATTTATTTCACTTGGCATGTTTTTGAGGTTCAACCATGTAGCATGTAATTCCTTTTTATTGCTGAATAGTGTTCCATTATAATGGATATTCCATTTTGTTTTTCCAAGGATAGGTTTTTTACATAGGGAATCATGTTTCTTTTCCAGCTCCTCCAAATAAGACCCACTTATTAAGAATACCTAATCAGAAATCATGGCTGTGGCGGTAAAGCCAGTTAATTAGTAATTTTCATTGCAAAAAAATTTTTTTTATTTAAAACAATAAGCTTTAATGCCTTACATAGACTTGCTGTTAACTACTGAAAGGTTTTTTTTTGTGTGTTGTTTTTTTTTTTAAATTTCATTTCTAGGTAAGACCATTGCAATTGGAAAAGTTCTGAAACTGGTTCCAGAGAAAGACTAAGCATTTTCTTGATGACCCTGCACAATACTGTGAGGAAAATTGACTGCAAAAGCCTACTTCACACCGCCTTCTCTTATTTTCTGCCCATTGATAAACCTCTCCCCATATTTTGCAAAGAGAAAATTCACAGCAAAAGTCCACATTATGTCAGCTTTCTCATATTGAGAGCTCTGCTATGCCACTGTTGAATTTTTCCTGAGACCTCCCCTCCGCCTTTCAAACTCTGCTTCCTTGGACAGATTTGGCAATAGCTTTGTAAGTGATGTGGACATAATTGCCTACAATAATGAAAACCTACAGGAATTTTTTTATTTTTCATTTTCCCCTTAGGCATATTTAGTAATTTTTCCCCAGGCAGATCATTCTGAGTGTGCGAGTGTGTGTGTGCACATGTTACAAAGACAACTACCATGTTAATAAAATATTCAATTTGAAATCCTTTTCGGTATCTGAATTGCTTTTGAATAATGTTTTTTATCTGGATGTAACATTGTTGCATTAGCTTTTTAACTTTCCCAAGTAATTGAATATATTTTATTACTTGGACTTTTCTAAACTCTTTCCCTACCCACTCCTTTAAATGAGGCATTTACAAACAATGTCCAGGTTTTTATTAAAGGGAAGGATTAGTTTGATCCCTTCTTTTGATGGTTAATGCATACATACAATTAAATCCCTTTATCAACTGTGACACCGCTTTGCTAGGTCTAGCAGTTATTTTCTGCCAATTTATATTTTAACATGATTTCTTAAATACAGTAAATTGTAAAATAAAAGAACAGCATACTGTAGTTTTTATAAGTAAAGTTTAATGAAATTATACCCATACAGAAAATTCTATTAACTCGTTAAATTAGTGGAATTTACAATAAAGAAAGCATGTTGAGACCTGGCAAAAATGCCTCTTTTAGTATTTATAAGAGCTGCATGCCTCTTGTATGAAAACTGTATCCATTGCAAGCGCCAGTTCTACAAGTTACTCAGTTTACTCTTCCTATCAGTAACTTTAAAGGATGGATGATTCTTGCTGGTTAAAGCTAAATCTACATCTAGCAACTGAATGAACACATATTTAGAATCATCAGAATCTGCACAGACTACAATTACCAGTGATAAATAGAATCAAGCACAGTATAAGTTTTATCTCAGTTATTTAAAATTGAGTTTTCTTAAGTATAAAGCTCAAATTTGCTAATCATGATTTGGATGAACCAAAATGTAGCGTTGTGGTGGTTTTTAGATTGAAGGGTAACTTTCTGCTGTAACTATCATGACTTTGAAATTTTTCATGAGAATAAATGAGAATTGGAAGAGACAATTTCTGGGTTTATCAGAAGCCCCCTTGATGTTGAGTGTTGGCCATTTATCAAAGTCTTGGCCTCTTTTAGATTGTAATTTAACTCTACATAAGATACTTTGTAGTTATGTATTTAATGACAAATCCCTTCCCTGTAATCTTGCTCCTCAGAAAACAAAAGCCTAGTCAGACTGTATTTTCAGTTATGAAACATAAAACTTAATCTACTAGTGTTTTCTTAACTATGGAATTCCCATTCATTTCATGAATGAGGCTACATCTTATGGACAGAGCAAAGTTATTGTCCTGCAGCTTCTTTTAACTATACTTATGGCTATTAGATTGCATGAAATTTAAATAAATTTTATTATGTCTGCAAATCTCTGGGCTTTTATTTTTCTGGGAAATATGGGAGCCTTAATCAGAACATATTAGTTCCTTTTGTACTTCATTAATAAGAACAAATACTAGCAATTGCTTGGATTTCAATGAATATTTAAAAATTCAAGAGTCACTGAAATTATTTCCAAAGGTAGATTTTCCCCTTTTAAATTGAGCACATTTTTTAAAAACCAGTTATGTTTGCTATTAAAATATTTACCTGTTAGAATATTATGTGCATGTTGCCAAGACTCTCAAGTAAAACAACTTGGATATCAACTGTAAAGGGCCTACCTCTTAAAAAATAACAGATAATAAATAAAAATACAAAAGTAATTATAAAAATTACATTGGATTCTTGCACATTTTCAAGATTAGATTATTCAGAAGAAATTCCAGTGTTAAAGTTAACCAACACCATACATTTTGTGGGCTTTAAAATTTGAGAAGCATTCCTGCTTAAAGGTGATATGTTTTAAACTCCTGCTTCCACTAGCTAGTCATTTCGATAAGGAAATAAAATGTCTGAAGTAAACTGGCAGCGTGGGAGATGTTGGACCTTTAAAGAGCAATAGAAATTCCCATTCTGTCTTCTGCAAGTGCACATGTGTTTATATGGTTGACAATGCAAAAATAGGCTAGTTGACTGCATATTTAGGGTACTACAGACCTAAATATTTTTTTCTCTATCATAGGTATGTTAGAATCATGATTTTTCTTTGCATCTTTCACATTGATGTTCTCTATACAGCTTTCATGCTAGGTTATTTAATTAGGTTTTTAAATTAATAAAGTGAATTTAAGAAATGTCATTGAAATAAACTAATGTAATTGCCATTTTAAACCCTTATTTCTTAACTGGGAGAAGGGAAAATATAGCATTTGTTTTTAATTTACAAAATGAACTTATCCAGTGAAAATCTATGTAAAGTCAAACCAAAAGAGTTGGGCTGAGTGTATATTGTCATGAAATTAAGTGACAAATAGTAAAGTGTTCTTGAATAATTAAACCCATGTATATTTTGTTTTGAATTACACTTGGACTATGTGGTAATTGAATGTAAAAACTTTGTAAACTGTAAAAGTACAGGTTGTTCACTGTAACGGTTAACTCCTACTTGTCTGCTGGTTACATAAACTACAAGAACTGCTTTTACAGTATGGGACTTTGAACTGTGATGTAGTTGAACAATTGCTGGCATTCTCTCAGCTGAAGCGCTGCAAATATTTTGGGTCGTACTTGCAATCAGATGCAGTTTTGCAACCCAAGAAAAAGTTTGAACCTATGGCCAAAAACTGCTCCCAAGATGAACTTTGGGGAAAAATCAGCTAAACTCCCCTGGTGATCTTCAAGAACACTAGTTATAACTGTAAAAACTCCTTGATCTTTGATGGCTATTATACATGACAGCACCCTAGCACCTTTCCTTACTGGCATGGACTTCTTCATGGACTGCTACTTCATGGATGATAGCTTCATTGCCTTGGGTAGGGATTTAAGGTAGTCAAGGGACAAATATGCAGTTTTAATTACAGCTCTTGACATCCTTTCAACCTTTAAACTCTGTGAAAATTCTGGTTATAGCACTATAGCTCTGATTATAGGATGATTAAATGTTATATTCAGTGTCGGCCTACCTTATCAGAACAAACTGTGCCATTAATCCTCTCACAGACATGTAAGGTAGATAGCAATCAACTGGATTTGGGGGGACAACTATCTGTCTCCAAATAATATGGCTTTTATTTCTTCCAGCTAACTTTTTCAATGACTCTAGCAGATCCAATACATTCTGATATCATCTAATACATTCATGATCTTGTTTCTTTAGAGATCTTGCCGTGGCAGCAACTTGTTAAATAAGTGTAATTTTATATGCACAACTCAAAGACTTACTAGATTTAAATGTAGCAGTAAGTTGGTTATATTAGGTTTCATAGTAAATGGAATAGGAAGTGGTCTTATTTTCCAGTAGTAATTGAGTGGATTCCATTGAACCAATTATTGCCAGAATTCAGATAGCATAGATTTGGTTCAACTTTTGCTGATTTTTGGCTCTAGGATATTCTTGATTATCAATATCCTAGAACTTACTGAGTCTTCCCTCAATAAATACACTTCTCACATACCTCTAATCCTATGCTTCCTTGAAACAGTAATATGCTAGCTGAGTTGTTTAATAAGGATTATTATAAGGGCCTGGAGGTGAGGGAGTGGAGATGAAAACCTTTATGTTCTCCAGTATAAGGAAAAAGCAGATTGGCACTATGTCTGATTAGGCAGAAGACATCGTGATTTAAGCAACCCTTGAAATGGTAATTGTCTTCTCTGCCTTGTCACATTTGCCTCTGTGCCCTTTAAAACAATGTGGAAACCTCAGGTTTATGGACTCATAGGTGGAGTGACATTTTGTGCTTCCCGAGGCTCCCCTCTGCCAGGCACATGTGCTTAGTACTTCAGATGTCAGCCCAAGTCCTTGCTACCTCCTTTTCCTGCTGCCCCGGGAAGAGTGTGTGTGCTGGAGCCGGAGCCGGAGCCGGAGCCCTCCTCAGGTGATCGTCCTCACCTCCATTTCCTCCACATGCGTTAGGTGAAACAGGTCTGAGCCTGAAAGGTCTGCATTTTAAGGACTCACTCACACATTGGGCTCTCAGAAGCGTACACACCTCTTATTTAACTGGTTTCTTCTGTTCTAAAGGAAATGTGGGTATCTCTCAGGCCAGGATTTAGTGACTAGTTTTCACTAAACAGCAGGTTAATACCTAGATCTCATTTTTTTAAAAAACAGGGGATTAAAGGGAACTGATTAGGTTTGCTGAGTGTTTCAGCCTAATTCCAAAGCATGGAAGAGTCCTCTAGGTAGGAAAGAAACCTTTCTCTTATGATTTGTAGCTACCTACTGTGCCTGACTTGGTGCCTGTGTGAGGATTAAGCCCTTAGTCTGCTCTTGCAATTATTCAAATGACTAAAGTTAAATTTGCTTTTGTAATAACAATAAAAGTTGTCATCTTCCCTTTTGAAGGATTTGTCTGTTTGTAATTACCTGTGTTGTAACAAGCCTTGCCCTTTTTCTGTACAATCCTTTATTTTTGCATCAGGTATTTTGCATCACATATCTACCTACCAACAGATTTGTTAGGTGAATCTAATAAGCTCTATCACATAAGAGATTTACAAACATGTCTGGTTTCATATGGTATGCAAGTCTTTTGTATGGTGTGTATGACAACCTTACAAAACAAAAACATCAACCCTATAGGAAGTTAGAGATGCTGAATAAATCAAATATATCACAGTTCTGTGGTTTTATGTGAACAGCTTATAGGTCTTTGGGCACCACATACAGGCACTGTACTGCAGTGGGTAGAAGACTGATGGTAGAGGATTTTACACTTCCTGGCAAATGGAACCAGTTTCAGAGACTTTCTATCAATACATCTTAAAGCAGAAAAATTGCATCAATACCCTGGATGCTATAGATTTGAAGTGAAGGATTATGTATCTCAATCTAGAATAAAGACCAAATAACAATAAAATAGAATTTTAAAGCTTTCCAAATTTAAAAGGATCTTAAACAAGTTTAGCCTTGGCCATGTGAAAAAAACAGGTCCTGGAAAATGTGTTTTATTTACCCTCTTGCGTAATAAGGTTATCTATTTTAAGCCTTTATGGGCATTTTGATGCTGTATGAAGAACTTAAAGTCATGTACTTTTATGGCATCCCTTTTTTTCTCTCCTTATGTTTAATTTGTGCTCTGTAGAGCTAATTCAATGGTTGGTCTTAAAAGTGAAATTTGCCAGGCATGGTGGTAGTCCCAGCTACTTGAAAGGATGAGGTGGGAGGATCCCCGGAGCCTAGGAGTTGGAGGCCGTAGTGTGCCATGATCACACCTGTGAACAGCCACAGCACTCCAGCCTGGACAACATAGCGAGACTTGGCCCCCCCGCACAAAAAAGTGATATTTTTCTTGTTACTGTGAATATATCTCTATCTCAAATTTTTTCTGAAGGCTTTGTACACCCAAATTACTTGCATGAAATATTTTCCTATGTTTCCTGCTAAAAATGAGATTGCCTGCAATAAAACAAAAATCCTCTAGCTGACAAGTATACTTTCTGTTTTTCAATTATTTTCGATAAGATTCTTCTGTTAAGAATTAGGCAAATATTTTTCCCTCTCAATGTTCACTGAGTTACCTTTAATGTTAGCCGCCCATATTTGATCTCTTAAAATTTCACTTCAGTGGCAACAATGATGATCGTGCCCAAATACAACAGAGTAAGCAGTTAAAATTTTATGATTTTGGTAAAAAGGATTTTAGGAGGTAAAAAGAAACAAATAAAATTTTTATGATTTGTATGAGCTTAATTTGCATGGCATTTTCACTAAAAGTTCTGTTTTCTGGTTTGAGCAAAGTCAAGAGTCAGGCTACTGGTAACATAAGTCTACTGGTAAAATAATTTAGCTAGAGAAGGCATAATGGAAAAAAATCACATATTTAACTTGTTTTGCATCTACCTTATATTTAGGTCAAAATTTTGTAGGCACTTTTCACCCCGCTTAACTGGGCAAGAGGACAGTATTCCCAAAGGACTGTGTTGGCTGATAAACTACACAAGTCTCATATCTCAAAATAGCTAGAATATTTCAAATGTTCCTAGCATAAAGATAAATATTTAAGATGATGGATATCTCAATTACCCTGATTTGATCTTTATACATCATATGAATGCATCAAATTATCACAAGAACCCTGAAAATACGTATATCTATTATGTATCAATGAAAAGTATACAAGTTACTTAAAAGCAATCTACATCACTATGTTTGTTATTTCCCTGGCAAATACACTAAATTTTAGGCTAAGAAAGAAATCTTGAAAGAATTAGTCTTAGGAGTAATTACAATTTACAAATAAGTTCCAGCAGACAGAATTTGTATAACAAAAGAGAGGAATTTTTTATTAAGGTAAAGTTTGAATACAGTAAAATGCATAGATCTTGAAGTTTACAATGAGTTTGTCAAGTGTATACAACTGTGTAAATACCTCCATCAACCTAAAGAACATTTCCACCATCCCTAAAAGTTCTCTTCTGCCCCATTCCAATCAATGCCCTCCTGCTAAGGCAATCACTGTTTTGCCATATATTAGCTTTGCCTGTGTTTGAACTCCACATAAATGGAATCACATGGCATGT
This sequence comes from Daubentonia madagascariensis, assembly GCA_023783475.1. Taxonomy (NCBI): domain Eukaryota; kingdom Metazoa; phylum Chordata; class Mammalia; order Primates; family Daubentoniidae; genus Daubentonia; species Daubentonia madagascariensis. Next base: position 7,153,223 of record JAKFHU010002332.1, on the reverse strand, counting down.
TCATTGGGTCACATTTAATGTTAGGGGCACATTTTCTTAACTCACCCCATTGCCCTTTTTTTTTTTTGTTGGGGGACAGGGTCTCGCACTGTTGCCTGGGCTAGAGTGTGGTGGCGTCATCACAGCAGCACCCTCTTAACATTACTTCAATTTTGTCTGTCTTCTTTGACACAACATCACATTTTAGAGATTAATCCATGCTTTATCAGTTCTTTTTTATTGCTGAGTAATATTCCAGTTTATGAATACCCTGTAAATTTTAAGTCTGTCCTTGAAAGGAGGTTTAATTTTGTTTTCCAATTAGGATTCTTTGTCATGTTGATTGTAAATGCAAACAACTTTCTTTTGAATTATCATTAGAAATGCAAGGAAGTAAAACTAGAGAGAAAAATTTCACCTCTTTTCCCTTTACCTACTTTTATAAAACTTACAAACAGAAACAGATGATTTAGTGATCCCAAAGGAAGTGAAACAAGATGAGCTCCCTATGTACTTCCCTTTCCAATCTTGAAGGCTTTCCTTCCCTATATTCCCTTTGATGTGCCATTTCTACGTGATGTGCCATTTCTAAAACTGGATTGTCCCTATCACACTTTCATGTTGCTAGGGCAAATTTGTAGAACTAACCTTACTTGCTCCTCTACTAATTAACTTTTTTAAACCTCAGGGCTATGTCCTTTTTTTCTTTTTTGGTAGGTTTATTAAATTTTGTGCATGTATAACTTCTTTTTTAGAAGTCCTTTTTTGATCCCTTATTGATGATCTAGCATAATACTTTACTGTGACTATTAAAAACTTTCTAATTTGTGACTATTAAGAACTTTCTAAATTCTTTCTAAACATGCACTTTGAACTGTCACAACATTCACCAATTACATACTGGTATTGGTTAAAAGAACACAGTCCTGCAAGTTGTCAGCTGCTTATCTTCAATGATAAAAAGAGATCAGTGGTATGGGTAACCTGTTTTTTAAAAAATGTAGACTCCACTTTTAAGAATAGCCTTAATATCACATTCCTCAGGGAATATAATTCCTCTAAACTGAGGTTGGCTGGATTAAAAAATTGTCTTCATCAATCGTGTATTAAGTGGAGTGAGGGTTGGTGTACACTATACTTAGCTGCAACATGATATGCTTGTGATACTCACATAGGTTGTATGAGAACAAAGTTAAAAAGAAACAGCAAATTTAGGTTGATCAAGTTAGGTTTTGTATTGAAAACCTCCTTTACATTTTCTTCTGTCTGGTAATCTCATTGTTCATGTTTCTCTTCCTTACCCCTCTCCTCCAAATCAGAATCTAATGTCAGTTTCTTTACTTATCAGTCATTTCTTCCCTGCTTGAATGCGTGTATATAGCCTCCTGCCCTCTTTTAGTCCCTAAAATACACAATTTCATTTTCCAATCCATTTGATAATGATTACATTACTTTCAGGAAAGGGAAGGAGAAGAGAACTAACCTTGTGCTATTATGTATGTGCCTGGCACTGTGAAGATATATTCTTAAGTCCTAGCTTAAGAACTAGCTTCATTTTACAGAAGACATCAAGACTTGGACAATTAGCTAACTCGTCCAAGGCTATACAACTAGTAAATCATGGAGCTGGGATTCAGACTCAGATCTTTCTAACCCAAAAGACCAAGTTCTTTGTACCTTCCTTAAAATGTCACATTCTATATTTGGGCAGTACTGTTTTACCTCTTGATTCCATTATGTCTAGGTTAATATTACCTAGCAGATTTCATTACCAGGAATATGCTGAGTATCCTGAGGACACTAACATAAAATCTTTAAATTGTTTTAGATAATCCAGACATGGATAACTGACTATATGACATTTATTTTGCCATTTTTAACTACTCTGACTTGGTAGGGTTATCTGAAAAGGATTTCTAATAGTTTTCTAGGGTTACTAGTGGATTCTAGCAAATATTTATTTTGAAGTAACTAGATCTGAGTTCCATTACTAAGTATGCAGTTTCTTAAACTTCATGTTTTACCCTACAGCAACATATTCAAACATTCTTTGCAGGTAGTTGATTATTTATCAAATCCTTAATAAAATTATATACAACTTTGCATATGGTTAATGCCATTTTTTTAAGCAGGCGGATTTTGCAACTACTAGAAAAAAATTTCAAGAAGTTTGAAGAGACATCTCTGTACCCTCAGAGAGAAACAACTTCATAGTATTCATGGTATTTAGTGAGACCTGGGTACACAAATGTTTAAATGAATTTAAAATTTGTTACTTAATGTAGGTTTGCTATACAAGAAATTACACCATAAAAGTTAATGATTTCCTTTACAAATGTCCACTCTAAGTACTTTGATTTCTTCCGAAGATGTTATTTTATGTATTAATTTTTAAAAAGTAACTCACGTACTTGGTTTAGGATGAGTTAATAGTTAGCTCACTTTTATTACAACTACCTGTATATTATTCCTTTACAAGAACTACATTTATTTTGGCAGGCAATTACTACATTGATTTTAAAAGTTTGTTATTTTTAATGGATAAAGGAGATAGGCATAAATAATGTAATTTAATACGAAGAGTCTGGATAGAATTTACATAGATATTAATCTTGTGTGTGTTCATAATATCTTGAGTTTGAAAACTTTTAAAAAGAAAAGGTAGAACTGACAACAGTTTAAGAAAGTTTTAAGTTATTCATGAATGAAACATTTCCTTCAGACTACTGGAGTAAAATTTAATAAAATAATATGGATTCGTTTTTCAGGTTAGTTTGTTCCAAAAGACCAATCATTAGGCAGTGCACGACTTTACTGAAAAAGAATCTCTGCTCATATCTATGGTTTTGGCAAAGAAAAAAAAAAGGAATCTCATATCTTTCCCTCTGCTGCTCCTCCTTTCTTCCCAAATTCTAGTAATACCACCCATTTGCCCAGTTTTTCAAGCCTCAGAATTTGGGAGTAATCTGACCTCTCAGTTTTGGTCAAGTCATATAGGTACTTTGTCCCTACTGTTATCACCCTACTATCACAGAGGAGAGTCAATTATGATAGGAAAACTATAAATGTTTTAAGGTGGGAGGGCAGGAGAACCTAAGCTACAATTTTCCAGAAGAAGTAACCTGAAGCAAAAATCAGAAGGATGAGTTATGTATGTGGGCATGGTGGATGGTGGTGCAGGAAGGTGTAGTGTTCCAGGAAGAAGTACTAGCATGCTGGAAGGTATGAAGATAAGTAGAAACTGCAGAGTTGAACCTAGGACCTAAAGATTGAAGGGGTAAGTAGCAGGATATGAAGTTAGGGAGGTAATAAGGGAGGGACCAGATGAAGAGTGCATAGCCTGTTGAGGGTGACCATATGATCTGTCTTTCAAACTGGGACGCTTTATTCCAGGACAAATGCTAAACTAGACAGGATACCCAGCAATAGATGCAAACTGGGATATATATAAGACAAATTAAGAAATATATACCTCATCCTAATGACAATGATCATCCAATGAAGGTGGTTAAACATGATCAGTTTGGTATGATCAGATTTGCATTTTACAATCCACTCCAACTGAAGGGCAGAGAATGGACTATAAGATGCAAAACTGGAGACGGGAAAACAAATTAGGAGGCTGTTGCAGTAATCTAGGCAAGAAAAACAAAACCAAAACATGAAAATGGCCTGTACTACAATGTGGCAGGAATAAAAAGACTTGAATAGGCTGGCTCACACCTGTTATCCTAACACTCTGGGAGGCTGAGGTGGGAGGATCGCTTGAGGTCAGGAGGTCACCAGCCTGAGCAAGAGCAGACCCCCATCTCTACAAAAAATAAAAAACTTAGCCGGGCATGGTGTCTTGCACCTATAGTCCCAACTACCCAGGAGGCTGAGGCAGGAGATTAAGCCCAGGAGTTTGAAGGTAGCAGTGAGCTATGATGATGCCACTGCACTCTAGCCAGGGTGACTCAAAAAAAAAAAAAGACTTGAATAAATGCAAGAGATATTTAAAGGGAATAAATGAGACTTCATTAATGACAATATCTGGGGGATGAGAAGGAAAGAGTTAAGGATAACTCCCATATTTGGCTTGGCGGTACCAATGATGGAGACAGGAAACACAGGAAGAGCAGCTGGTTTGAAGGAAAGATGGTGAGTTCATGGTGGGACTTGTTGAGTATGAGGTCCTAATAGGACTTTTAAGTAAAGACAGGTGAATATATGAATGGGTTTGAAGACAGGAGATGTACAAATCTCTATTAGTGATCTACTGATTATAGATAACAAATTACCTCAATGTCGTGGCTTAAAATAACACACATTTATTATTTCACAGTTTGTGTACATCAGGAATCTGGGAGCAGCAAAGCTGGATGGTTCTGGCTCAGGGTCTCTCAGGAGTTTACAGTCATCTCAAGGTTCCACTGGGGGAAGATCCACTTCCAAGCTCACTCATGTGGCTGCCTGAAGTGTCCTCACACATGGCAGCTGGCTTCCCTCTCTCCAGGGCTGCCTCACAAGTGATAACAAGAGAGGGAATCATGAGAGAGAGAAACTGGGAAAGAAAAAGAACATGGAAGGTGGAAACCATAGTTTTTTATAACCTAATTTCAGAATTGACATCTTATCACTTCTGCTGTATTCTATGAGATAGAAGCAAGTCACTTAAGTCCAGTTCACACTCAAGGAGGGGGGATTGAAGCTCCATCAATTGAGAAGAGAAGTATCAAAGAATTTGTAGACACTGGACACATCTTTAAAACCACAATACCACAATCAGATCACTAACATTCCTAGAGCAGAGTTCATCATTACCTTCTCTTCTTCTTTACCACCAGTTCAAAAACCTTACGTCTCTACGCTTTCTCCAAAGTATAAACCCTCAGCTTGATAATGAATTAATTCCTTATCCTATTTTGCTAGCTTCACCTCCATTCCTCCATCTACACATCCCTGCTCCAGCCACTTACAGCTTCTAAACGCCAACCACAGTGCTCTTTCACCTGAATTCATGCCATTTCTTTGGCCTAGAAGTCTGGTTCTCAAACTTGAATTCAGGTGCCCGAACATCTGACAGCCCCCATGCTCTTTTCAGAATACTAGAAAACGCTGATACATGAAGCCCAATGTAACAATTCATGACATTGTCCTAAAACGAATTCCATCTTATAGTAGATTCTAGAACAGATCAGTGGAAGTAGGTGCCAAGGATTTAAGAACACTTTTACAAGTTGATTAAAGACAAGGCCATTATTAAACGTCAGCAGCTCCTTCCTTCCATGGAAGGAGCACTTTTTGAAAACAATTGACATGGAAAGCCTCCTACTTCCCATTCTTTCATCTCTGAAAAATTTACATAGCTAATAGCAAAAAAGACTGGAACCATACTGAATGCTCTTAAATAACTGTAGTGTAGTTGCATGGTGGAATGCCACAAAGCCGTTTACAAAGATGAGGCAGAGCCTCATGTACTGACTTGAAACAACCTCAAAGAAATATTAACGGGAAAAAGCAAGGTGCAGAACAATAGGTATACTAGGCTACCATTTGTGTGGTTTTTTTTAAAAAGATAAAATTTAAAACCCATCCATCCTAAACACGTCTAGAACATCTCTGGAAGGTTCCGAGAGACAATGGGAACAGCCGTTACCTGTGGGGAGGTGGATGAGAAGGAAAGGACGTTCTACCCTATTCCATCTGTCGGTTATCCAGCCCCCACGCTTATTTGTATAGGATCTTACCTCCTGCCTCTCTGGAGACCAGAAGCGCCTAAGAGACTGGGTGCGGCTCACCTTTTAACGACGCGCCTGGTGTTCCCCGTGCCTTGTTATTTGAGGGAATCCCCACCAGCCCGGGGCGGGGGGGAGGTCGCCCGAAGTCACCCAGCAGGTGGGAGGTGGACCCAGGATTCCGCGCTCCCCCCACGGCCCCGCGCGGCCCGCCCAGAGCGGGGGCCATGGAGTGCGGGGGGCCCCACTGAGCCACCCGACAGCTCTCTTCTCCCTCCTCCAGGCGCTTGCTCGATTTCTTTCGTGCAGGAGTGAGAAGAGGGGTCGCCAGGTTAGTCCCTGGGCTTCACAGGAAGCGGAAGCAGAGCGGAAGGAGAGGTGCTGCTTCAAGGAAGAGACCCCGACAGCAACCCGAGAGACTAACTCAGCTTCCTCCTGCCCGCTCAACCACGGCTGCGAGACGCCCGGTGCCCGAACCCAGCGCTCTCCCGGAAATGACGCACGAGAGTTCGGTCCCCGCCTCCTAGCTTCCGGCTCCGGGCCACGCTCGCGCGTGCGCACAAGGAACCAGCTACGGGGTTCTGCGCGCGGGTTTGCACGAGGTGAAAGGGAAATGGAGGAGTCGGCCTCTACTCTGTCGCCAAGCTCAGCGACGACTGCAGAGGCTCCGACCCCAGAGGAGCAGCTGGACAAAGAGCAGGTGAGTGGCCCCTGGAAGGGAGTGGCTCGAAAGCGGGGTGGCCGTGACCTTGCGAGGCGCGGGGGCGCCGTGAGCGGCCGGGGACGCGAGTGCGGCTCGGTGCCTGGGTAGACTCGGTCGGGGCTTCGGGACGGTCGCCTGCGGGCCGTACGCCTGCTATACCCGCAGGTAGGCGCCTGCTTGCCCCGGTCCTATGGCCTGGCTCTCTTGGATTGCCAGTGTAACTCGGGGTTCTGGGGTGAAGCCGACCTGGCTTTGCATCCTCACCATTTGGCCTTGGCCAAGTCGCTTAATTTTGCAAGCCTGTTATCTCGTATTTAAAATGGGCTCTTCTCTCCAGAATCAGAAGAGGTAATGCATGTAAAACGCTTTGGCCAGGGGCCTGGCACATAGTAAGTACCAGTAAGTGCTAGTTGCAGTTTTGCACTTTCGCTGGGATTACTCCTTTCCTCGTTGAGAGCGGGAGAAGCATGTTTTCATGTGGCCCAGTCTCTTACGTAGAAGAGGCCCCATTCTGTAGACAGTGCTCGAATCGGATACTTAAGCGTTTTTGATGGATTCTTACATTCCTCGGGGTATAAATTTCAGGATCCTAATATGTGAGGGGAATAATGCTAAATTAGATTGAGAACATTTAACTTGTTTGTGTATCTCCACTTTGCAGATTAGAAAGGCATTGGAAGCTCTCTTGGCATATTCCAAGTCCAGGAAAAACGATAATGGATTCCTTTTGAATGAGAACGAAAACTTATTTTTAATGGTGATATTATGGAAAATTCCAAGTAAAGAACTGAGGGTCAGATTGTAAGTTCTGATTTTCTACATTTGCTATTTTTATCTGCTTGTTCATTTTATATAACTTTCACGATTGCACATTAGTTTCTAGTGGAAACTTTGCAAACTCAAAATAAAAGTCTGAGATGAAATAAAGCAACTGTGCCTAAAAGAAACCGTAGGAATTCAGACATCTAAAATTTTCTACTAGAAATTTCACCAGTTTTCTTAAGGCTTGGTAGACAGTTAACCTATGACCAGGTCTATTGAATCAAAAACCTAGTGTTTGAGAGAACAAAGGTAGAATAAATTAAACAGTTTTTTTTTTTTTAGTAGACTCTGTTATCTTTCTGTGTCAAGCTAAAATTCCTGAGGGCCCAGACTTGCTCCTTTATACACAGATTATTAAAAACTGGGCAGTGAACTCCTTTGTATGGAAAAGAAACCCATGGTAATTATACATACTTAGTGTTACAAGTTTTAGGTCAGAGATAGCCTGTCTGTAGAGTTTCCAGATTTTGCAAATAATACAAATAATTTTTTAGTATAAGTAGGTCCCATGCAGTATTTGGGACCTACTTATACTAAAAAAAGGATTTGTGGTTGATCTGAAACTCAGTTTTAATTGGGTGTCTGGCAACCCTGCCTATCAGCTTCCTCATTTCCTGTCAAAAAGCCAGCCTGCTCGAGATGTGTAGGATAGATAGTTGTTTTTCTTTTCTTTTTGGCATGAAGAAGGAAGATGGAATGGTTAGAGATTGTAAAGACACTTCTGATTCTCAGATTCTCTCTTAACAGGTCTTCACAAACGTGCTCCAGCCGGATTGCCTTATTCATTGCTTTACATTTTCTGCTTGCATTCTTTATTCCCTACCAGTTTCCCCTTCTGGAAAGCCTTCTCACCCTCTCTTCGATATTTTCCCAACTGCTCACCTCTTAGTGATTTCTGGCGCTTACTACCTCATTTTGCAAGTTATGCTACCGTGTGTTGCTTTTCTTGAACTAAGGAAATATTTCCTCAGAACATGAAGGATGTGGGCCTAAGAAATAAGTTAAACCTTTTTATTTTTGAGACTCGGCATAATAGTATATGCTTGCTGGTTCCTCTTGGTTTACTCCATGTTTTCTGTTTCAACTCTTAAGGGTTAGGTTGTTTGTGGAGCTAAGAGTTTTCCAGAAGGTAAAGTTCTGAACCAAGAATGTCGCATGAAACTATGTTATATAGCAACATATATAATAATTACATATGTGAGAATTTGAGTGTCTTAGATTATATTTTAACTCTTGTTATATACCAAGTGTCAGTTGATATTTGGGTCTGTGATATTTGTGATTTACTTGAATTTTAAATCTCTTATCTGTAATATTGAAAGCTAGATGTATTTTTAAATGTTTTTGGTGTAATATTTTCTTAAATAGTGTGAATGAAGGTTATTAAAATGACAGTAAATTTATTGTGTTCTTTGTAATGTAAACATACATATTGTCCATAATAATGCTTTTCTCCTTGGTTCCTTCTCATGTATTTTGCAGGCCCTTGCCTCATGGTATTCGATCAGATTTAGAAGAAATCTGTTTATTTACCAAGGATGAACCCAATAAAACTGCTGAACAGACAGAACATTTCTATAGAAAGCTTTTGAACAAGCATGGCATTAAAACCATATCTCGGGTAGGAAGCCTTGTTGATATTTTTAACCCCCCTGCTCCCCACACCAGTCAGGTCAGCAGCAGCAGCAGTCCCTCATAGGAGTGCATACCCCACTGCAAACTGTGCATTGGAGGGATCCAGGTTTCGTGCTCCCCATGAGAATCCAACACCTGATGATCTGAGGTGGAGCCGAGGCAGTGATGCCCCCCTCCCCCAATCTGTGGGAAAATTCTTCCACAAAACCAGTCCCTGGTGTCAAAAGGGTTGGGGACCACTGATTTAGAAGATTTAATTCAATTGAAGTGATAAGTAATAAATACATGCTGTATTTCCTAGTCTTTTCTTCTATTTTTCTCTTTTTAACTTAAGTCATGGTGGCTTTAGGTAGGGTGTATTCCATCTTGCCTATGATGGAGGAGCGGTTACGGTTTGTTGGCCTAAAATCTAAATATGTATGTAAATAACTTACATTTTGCAGAAAAAAGGCTACTCATTATGTCTTTCCTCTGTACTTCCAGAGCATCCTGTGTTTGCCTCCGACTCACCCTGTTTTGTAGTTATTGATGTTCTTGTCATTATTATCCCTGAATCTAAGCTTCCTTGGCTGGGGTCCTTTCTCATCTGTCTCAGTGTCCCCAGCATATAGCATAGTTCCTGGCACATTTTGGGTACTCACATGTTTGCTAAACTGTGAGGGGTGTGGCTCTGGGACATTTTTTAATCCAAATACAATTTGTTGCCTAAGTATTTCTTCTCCTTGTTCAGGTTCTCAACTTTTTGTTTTTCCTTTTCCTTGTGTTTCCCAGATTATCCCCCTCCAAACTTTAAAAAAGGAATATAAAGCCTATGAAGCCAAGCTCCGCCTTATGGGCAGTTTTGACTTCTTCCTTACTGATGCCAGAATTAGGCGGCTTTTACCCTCACACATCGGGAGACATTTTTATCAAAGAAAGAAGTAAGTTTCTTAGCAATGACTGGACTTTGGCAGCATGAAATTTGTAGGTGTGTTTGCACTGTGTTCTGACTGCCTATGTGTTTTTATAGAGTTCCAGTATCTGTAAACCTTCTGACCAAGAATTTATCAACAGAGATCAATGAATCTATAGGTGGAACAGTCTTAAACATCTCTAAAAGTGGTTCTTGCAGGTAGGTAAAAGGAATTCACATGTGCCTCTTTTAATTGTGTATTTAATAATGACTTTATAAACTTTTTAAAGGTGTAGTGTAAATGAAACCAGATCCTTCTGTTAAAACTAAAATCCATTCTTTAGAAGTGTTCCATTCTCCAGAACAGTGCTGTCCAATAGAACTTTCTACTGTGATGGAAATGGTCTATATCTGAGCTGTCACATTCAGTAGGCACTAGCTATCTGTGGCTACTGGGCACTTGAAATGTGTCTACTGTGTCTGAGGAACTGAATTTTTAATTTTATTATTTTAATTAGTTTAAATAGGCACATGTGGCTGGTTACTGTATTGGACAGGTCAGCTCCAGATACTAAGGAAAGCAAAGAGAGTAAGGTTAATGCTTAGGGAACATTAGTACTTTAGTAGTTCTGGGTTTTTAGATTATCCTTTAAAGGTACCATATCATTCTTTAAAGTGAAGATCCACCTCGGTCTTGGTTTAATTCTTTTTTTTTTTTTTTTTTGAGACAGAGTCTCACTGTGTCACCCCAGGTAGAGTGCATTGGCATCATTGTAGCTCATTGCAACCTCAAACTCCTGGGCTCAAGTGGTCCTCCTGCCTCAACCTCCCTAGTAGCTGGGACTACAGGCACACACCACGACACCTGGCTAATTTTTTTCTATTTTTAGTAGAGATGGGGTTTCGCTCTGGCTCAGCCTGGTCTTGAACTCCTGAGCTCAAGCAGTCCTCCCACCTCAGCCTCCCAAAGTCCTAGGATTATAGGCATGAGCCACTTTACCTGGGCAGTCTTGGTTTAATTCCTATTAAATGAATTCAGTGTTCATCACCCTGACTAGTGAGTGCCATTGTGTTGTCACATTGATTTAATCTTACCCAGGATACTGACCTAAGTGGAGCCCTCATACCTAGTCTTATATGACAGAAAAGTGCTTCTTGACTTCTAAGTGGGCAGAGAATGCTGCTCAGGCTGTTTTATTAGGCCAGGAGGTAGGTTAAGTTTGAGTGCTTGGCAGTGTACCAGCTTGGGCAGATAGGGCAAGTTTTAAACATATTTGAAATACATTTTATAAACTAACTCATCCTCTGACTGGGGTGTCTGTGGGGATGGGTAGCTGCCAGCAGGGCAGAGCTATAGGGTACAGCTCTTCCACCCAGAGATACCACATACCCCAGGAGATCATTCAGAAGTACCAAAGTGGTCACACACAGCAGAAAACAGGACCACAGAGATTTCTCAACTTTGCTCACCAGGAAGGCCAGCCCTCAGCAGAGTGTCTCCAGGTGGAGCAGGGCAGGGCAAAGCAGGTGGACTCTGGTGTTGCCTTTTGCCTGCAGGTGGGAAACCGCTTAATTGGATGTGATGAATAGCTGAAAAGAGGTGGTGGTTGTGCCTGGGCCCCTCTTTGGTTATAGGTTGACGTCAAAGCAGTGCCTCACGGAAGTGGTTAGCTAGAGGGTCCAAGGCCTGGTTCTTGGAGTCAGTCAGTAGCTGGGAGAAGGGGACAGTACCATGAAGGCAGATAAAGGAGCAGCAGTCTCCTGCCCCTGGGGTTTTTCCAAGCCAAAGCACACAGCTTAAAGGAAGTTGCAAGCAACTGAGGAAAACACTGGAAGTCGTTCTTTCCTCTTCTCTCTCGTCTTTCCCCAACGTAATAGTTTATTTTCTCTTCTACCTCTTCTTCCTTCACTTCCTCTTCCCTTTTCCTCCCTCCCTCCCCCTCCCTCCCCCTCCCTCCCCCTTCCCTCCCCCTCCCTCCCCCTCTCTCCCCCTCTCTCCCCCTCTCCCCCCCTCTCTCCCCCTCTCCTCCCCTCTCCTCCCCTCCCCTCCCCCCCTTCCCTTCCTCTTTCTTCTCTCTGTCTTTCCATCTGGGAAACCACAGGTGTGCTTGCAGGCAGGTGGTAACAGAGTGGGCAGATCCCAGCCTTTGGCTGGTTTTTGAAGGTGGCAGGTGGGGGTGGGTAGTGGAACTATAGAGATAGCAGGTGACCCTCATGGAGGTCATTCTCTGCAGAACAGCTTGAGGTCCAGGTCCACTCTGCAACCTGGGGGGTTTTTAGGAGGAAGGTCAAACCCCTTCTGGCCCTGCCCACCTACCCTCCTGGCCTCACATGGTTAGGTGCCAGCCTATCATGGTATGGCATTTTATTTCAGGTAGAAGGAATTTCTTGAACATGAAAGATGATAATCTTCCTTTAAAATGAATTTAGAACCTAAAGATTTTAATGTTTCTCCTTTTAAAAAAAAAAAAACTTTAGGATTCTGTATTTATATTTCTCACATACCTGCCTGTGCTTTATTTTGAAAAATTGGTTGTTAAAAATCTTTTAATATAATACTGTATTAAATTTCAGCACTATCCGCATCGGTCACACTGCAATGCAGATTGAGCACATCATTGAAAACATTGTTGCTGTCACAAAAGGGCTTTCGGAAAAATTGCCGGAGGTACGGTATTGCAGGTACATCAATTGGTTCTTCCTTTAAAAGAAACAAAGTATATATAGATGATGTTCTTTGTTTCAGAAGTGGAAGAGTGTGAAACTCTTGTTCGTGAAGACGGAGAGGTCGGTTGCCCTCCCTGTCTTTTCCTCGTTTGTAAGCAGCTGGGATGAAACTGCCAAACAGTATGTTCTTAGTAAGAAGAAAAAAGTAAGTAGAATTTTAAATGCTGGATAAGATTAATAATCAAGGGTGTAAACTCAGCCCCCAGAAGAGAGAACTAGACTGCCTGACTTTTCAAGTATCTTTTACTAGTTTTCTGGTGGTTGTGCTTTTGTGTTTGCTGTTCCCACTTTACATATGACGTGGTTAATACTGGTGTGAATACAGTACATTAAGATAGAAATACCTTGTATTTATTAATAAGTTAGGCATTTTAATTTCTAATTTGTTTTAAAGAGAAGGTTGCTCTTTGCTAGACTGATCTCCTAATGTGTTAATTCTTTCTTCAGCCATGTTAAATCATGTCCAATGAGTTTTTTAATTTTGGTTTTTATTTACTTCTAGAAGCTATGTGTTTTGTTCTTTTTCAGGTTAGCTTTGTCACTTTTTTTGTTTTCCTGTTACTTATAAATAATCTTCCAGTTTGTCTTAATTCTTTAGACATGTTAAGCACCATTTATAGGTGCTTCATAGTTCACATAGTAAAAGTCTTCTTGCAGCCAGTTATTTCTGCTTTCTGGTTCCTTATCATTGCATTTGACATTTTGTTTACAGAAGGAATTTGAGGAATAGCATGAAGATACCTTTCTGCAAAGGATTTGCATTTACTTATGTCATGCACCTTAAAGCACACTCAAGGCTGGAGATTCCCTATTGACTCAAACCAGACCATGGCTATAAATCTGCATGGCTCCACTTCCTGTTTGTCTTTACCCTGAGGGTGAAATTCACTGAGGTCGGAGCTTATTGTGAGAAGGGTTTCCTCTTAGAATCCCTGCCTGCTGTGGGCACTGGAATTTGATTTCTCTCTACTTCATCCCTCCATTACCATACAGCTGTTAAAACAAGTTAGGACCAACAAATACTCTAAGGAAAAAAAGGCTACTTATTTACCCCCTTAAGGTTCTCGTTTTAAATTTGTTACAGTGTCATCAGCTCATCAGTGCTTTTATGGGGGAAAAATTTTTTTTAATATTTTACCCTGCTTTGTCACTTGCTTTCATTAGGAAGGTGATCCAAAATAACATAGACTAGGCAGGCACAGTGGCTTGTGCCTGTAATCCTAGCTACTCAGGAGGCTGAGGTGAGAGGATCACTTGAGCCCAGGAGTTTGAGACCAGCCTGAGCAACAGAGCAAGACCCCATCTCAAAAAAAATGTATGTCAAAATAACAGACTAATACTGTTGGAAGCAGGAAGCCTGAATATTTTGTCATTTGTCAGCAGATTCGGTTGAGGGCATTTTGAAGATGTTGGAATTGTTGGTTAAAATGGAATTTGGACACTTAGAGATGTCACTTAATAGTACTCTGATAATAAAAATAGATCTCTAGCTGTGTAAATTTTTTACTGTTTTAACTTTCAGCCACTGAGGTAGGAAAAAATGGTCAGGATTCACTTTTTGGGGACAGCATTATTGAAATACAGTTACCATACCATACTGTAGAGTTCAGGATTTGATTTTTTTTTTTTTTTTTTTTTTTTGGTGGAGACAGGGTCTCATTCTGTTGCCCAGGCTGGAGTGCAGTGGTGCCATCATAGCTCACTGCAGCTTCCAACTCCTGGGCTCAAGTGATCCTCCTACCTCATCCTCCCAAATAGCTGGGACTACAGGTGCACACTACTGCACCTGACTAATTTTTTTATTTTTTGTAGAGAAGAGATGTTCCTATGTTGCCCAGGCTGGTCTCGAACTCCTGGCTTCAAGCCTGGAGGCCCTCCCACCTTGGCCTCCCAAAGTGTTGGAATTATAGGCATGAGCCACGGTGCTCAGCCCAGGATTATTCTTTACTCACCTCTAAGTGTTACTGATTTTCACAAAATTTCTAACTACATACTTCAGATAACCAGATTCTGGAATAATAATATATAATTAGCTGCATAAAATGCATATTTGGCAATGAGTCAAAAACATAGTGGGTTTGGGGTTCAAGTGCTGGTCAGGGAGTATGTTCTGTCTGTGCAGTTCAAGGCCCTTTCAGGGATCTATGAATAGTCAGAATTGCAAGTGCTGAATCTGTGCCATTTGTTTATCAACAGAAGTGTTTCCTGCTAAAATTATGTATGTTGTGTTTTGGTAGGCGACAAAGAAAAAACAAAGAGAAAGACTTCTTCAGAAACCAAAGGGGAGGAAGAGAAACAGAAAGGTAAAGAAACGGGCTGCATCAGTCCTAACAAAAGATGGCGTGGCACCTAAAATGAGTGGTGTGCCGGGGAAGAAACCTGGACCCCAGAAGGAAAAGACCCCAGAGCATGGGAAGAAAAAACGTGGCAGAGTAAAACCCCAGCTTAAAGTGACAAACGAGTCCGAAGATGAAATTCCACAGCTAGTACCAATAGGAACAACTCCAGCTAAAGAAAATGAAGAGGTATTTTTTACTAATATTTAATATTCATAATGGATTGGTTCAGTGGCCACTGTGTATCAGGCAGGCACTGTGCTGAGTGATGGAAAATACTAGGCTGAACCACATGGACTATGAAGATAGTTACCGTGATTTACTTTCCCCTTTCATTTTTATTTATTTATTTTTTCTTCTTGAGCTTCCCTACGGCAACAGACTTTTCCCTTTTAAATGTTGGAGTGTTGTATAGTAAACACAACCTTTTGTGTAGCTTGGGATCAAGGGAGACATGGCCATATTTATAATTTTAAGAAACATTGCTTGTAGATTTGAAATGCAGACCAGGGCCGGGTACGGTGGCTCACGGCTATAATCCTAGCACTTTGGGAGGCCGAGGCGGGAGGATCACTTGAGGTCAGGAGTTCAAGACCAGCCTGAGCAATATAGTGAGACCCGTCTCTACAAAAAAATAGAAAAATTAACCGGGTGTGGTGGCAAGCACCTGTAGTCCCAGCTACTCAGGAGGATTGCTTGAGCCCAGGAGTTTGAGGTCGTAGTGAGCTATGATCACACCAGTGCCCTCATGTCCAGGCAACAAAGTGAGACCCTATCTCCAAAAAAGAAAAGAAAAGAAAAGAAAAAGCAGATGAGGGCAGAAGTTTGGGCATATGGTTCCATTTCTGAAGGTGAGTCCTGGATCAGCACATAATGAGGGCAAACTTGGGTACTGGATCCTACCTCCAAAACCTCTCCCGTGCCCCACATCCAGCGATCCTTAACAGAAATCTGACTTCATGCATTTTGGAGAAAATACTCTAAAGGAACTGAGTTTATTTCTTGTTTTTTTTGGATAATGTTTCTACTCATAGTATATGTCCAGTTCCTGGAGGATGATCTATCAAAAGTAAAAGGGGTAAGAAGTCCCTGTGAGACCATGTGTTCAGAGAAAACTCACTCGCTCCTCTGGGCAGACCTGTACCTGGGTGTGGAGCATGGCCTTGAATAGGTGGGAGGTCTGGGCCCAGGGCCGTTACTACACTACAACTATTTTGTATTTCGTGGTAACGGTAACCCTTAAAATCTTCATCTAAAGTGCCCCAAAGTGCTACTGAATTTTTTAATATACTTGAAATTTGTATACTTGTTTTTAGAAAAAGTAAGCTGTTTATGTAATTGTGGTACTGGTGGGTGATGTGTTGGAAGTTAAAGAGTGGAAAAGCTCAGCTGAGCTGATGATGTATAGCTAGAGCCTTAGAAGTGTTTGTGCCCTTTGAACCCATCTAGGGTAATAATACACTGCAGTTTCATAATTGTCGACTATAGAAGCAAAAATGAAAAAGTGTGATGTATGCTTACAGTAGTTTTTGTAAAGTTATTAGAAATACTGCTTAGTAAGAGTTTATAGTGCTTGGAAAATACTAATGAAATAATTGGGGAAAGGGCATAATACTCAGTTTCTAAATAGGTACTCATGGGGAGAGGTGGTAAATAGTAGTTAGTACAGCGTGATCGGGTTATTAGGGAGTGGTTTTTGGTGTTCAAGTTTTGCATGATGATAAAACCTGTAGTTTTATAATTTACTCAAAAACAAAGTTTGGTTTCATTGGTTGTATTTTGTCTTTAAAACCTACTTCTGTATGGGAAGGAGTACTTGCTAGAATGTTGTCCTTGGATTGGCAGCAGTCGACACCTGGGTTGCTTGGAAAACCCAGGATTTCTGGCATGTGAAACACTCCCCTCAAAGAGCCTCTGAATCTAACTTGGGGAAATGGGTTTTTCTAACAGGCACCCAAGGTGGTTTTTGCACACAGTTTGGGAAGCCTCTGCCCTAACCCACCTGCAAGGGATTTACAGCTGAAGGTGAGGAAGAGTCAGGATTTGGTCACAGTGTCCCAGCTGTGCCCCTAGTGGTTGCTTCTAGGAGTACCTACCCTCGACCATAGGGAAAGATGGTTTTCCTTTGATTGGACCAGGGAGACCTGGGATCCCTTTCACAATCCTTAATAATGAGATAGAGCTACCTTTCAGAACATCTGCGAGGCAAAAAAAAAAAAAAAGCCATTTCTTCATGGTGCTGAGGCTTACCTTTTGGGGGTTCACTAATAAAAACAATTCCTGGAATTAGATTGTCAAGTTTTGTGATTTTTTTCCCCCCCATACTTTCTTCTTTTTCTTAGACTCAAAAACATGCCACAGGAAAGAAGTCCCCAAAAAAGAGTCCTGGTCCCAGCACACCTCGGGGGAAGAAGAGAAAGGCCTTGCCCGCTTCAGAAACGCCGAAAGCTACAGAGCCTGAGACCCCAGGTAAAGGGCCGGGAAAGAAGCCAAAAATCAGAGAAGAGGCGGAGAAAGAAAGAAACCCTTTGCTGGCGAAAAAAGACCCGAGACAGACTCCCAAAAAGCCAGAGGCCAAGGTCTTTGTTGCTGCTACTAAATCTGCAAGAAAAGCTCCCCATACCCCCAAACGATTGCCAAAAAAACCCAAAGTCCCTCAGTCGACCTAAAGTCAGTGATTCGACCAGAAGGTAACATCAAAGCTACCTGAAGAGCTTTTTAGAAATACTCGGGTCCTGACCCCCCTTGCAGCCTTCTGTAAGCGTGAGGCCTGGACTTAAATATTTTCTTAAAACCTCCATAGGTAATTCTGATGTATGTTCCTGGGTGTAAGAACCAGTGGTTTGAAGTAAAATCTATTTTTTAATTGTTCTTCTGTGTATTTGCTAACAGAATAGAAGGATAATAGAGTGTTTCTCTATGGTTGCATTTATTATTAAAGCATAATATTTGCTTCTGAGTATACATAGTGTCAGCATTCCGAATCTTGTCGGTTTAAGTTGAAGGCCTATGATGTGACCCTTTTTCTCTTCTGCTCTTAACCATTTATTCACATGGGCTCCATTACACTAGTTGGTGGACACATTCCCAAAGTGGGCCAGTGAGGGGCTTGCTGCATGAGAGTCTGCTATGGAACTTACGAAAAAATGGGTTTCTTGGCCCTTGTGCTGAGATGGTTTATCTTGGTGGGCCTTGGTGGTGGTCAGCCAAGCTTATGAATCTCTGAATTAGCATGCATATGCTAAGGGAAATTAACATGGAGTCATTTATACAGGCACTGAATTGGATCATGCCTGGTAGAGGCAAGAACATAATTTATCTTCCATAAGCCTTCTCATCTTCCATATTACTCCCACCCTATAAAGCTTTACTTAAGTGTGCCAACTCTAAGATGGGAAGCTTGGGAGAGTAGACTGTTTAAAGTTTGCACAATTGTCTAATATATTCTGAGGCAGTAAGTGACTTTTTAGGTATTTGTCCTTTCACAGAATTTGAATTGGGTATGCATCCCTAGTAGTAAGTGATGTGTTCACTCTAGTACAGGAATGAGCTTGCATGCAAAAGGTTGAAGTAAGCTGTGCTTTCAAAGATCATGTGGTTCAGAAACAAGTAATAAAAGAAGGAAAGCTTTATAGATCTCCCTCAAGTTGGAGGAGTCCAGACTGCTTTTGCTGTTTAGTAACACAAATTAAATGGTAATGTTAACTTTTTAAGTTAGAAACGCCTCTAAAATACCACATTATATATTAGTCTACTGTCCTTTCAGACTTGTCAAAATGAATATGTGTTTAATGTGTTGTAGGGGTTTAGCTTAACTGACTTGTTTTCCGTTGAAACCTGGGTCTGTGGGAAGACAGGCCTGTTTCACTTATTCAAGGGTCCACTCTGTGGAGGATGCACCCACATACATAATCATGGTGACTTGTTCTCTCATGACAGTTTTCCAGGGATAGCTGTATGGTTTCTTTAATCCTATTCTCTAGCCAGTTAAAGATTTTATAATACCAAGTGATTCTTGCTTGTTTTCAGTCTTGTTGAGTACAAGTGTTTACCTTCTCGCTCCTGCTTCTGGTTTCACTCTAATAATGTTCTCAGCGTTCTCTGTGTTGAGGAAAGCAGGCTTCAATTTCTGGAGCAAGATGCCAGTGTTATCTAACAAAGCCTATTTTATAAAAAGTGTTGACTAATGCGATTTCTTGAATACTGTACTAAAAGTGAAAAAACAGAATGGTTGGGCACTCAGAGTATGGTTTCTACTGAAAGTGTATTGCTTTTGTACCATCCTAAAGTTGGAAAATCATAAGTCGAATCATCATGTGTATTAGGCTTCCAAGGCGGAAGTGGTGTAGGGGGCACACTCCTAGCTGCCTGATAGAGCTCTGAGCTGATAGTGATCTACCCAGGGGCCAAGAGGACGACTGGAAATCTGTGCTGCAGTAAATCATGTTATCTTGTGGGTTGAGTATGAGGCCTATGTTTCACTGGAAGTCATGGCTGGGTTTCTGGAATTCATCTGATTCAATGGACAAAACCAGATCTGGTGGGAGAAAAGTTGAGTGCAACATTTTTGTTTTGAAGAAAGTGTTTGAATTTTAGTTAATTTGTTTTTTAGGAACTGTAATAAGCATCAAATTCAATATTAAATGCCTTGAATGTATTTAAGTCAATCCAAGTGTTTAATAAAGATCACATATTTCATTCTCCTTGAGAAATATTAAAATGAGGGTACAAAGAAGTTGTTCAGTGTCATACTATCTTATCACCTGACCGAAAACCCTTTCTTTACTTTCAGTACACGGGTGTTGAAGGGCAAAGAAGTCTTGCCGTTTAATTGAATATTTAAAGGTGCTACACTCCTTAAATTTTTTTTTCCTTCTTAAATTGCTACTGTTTTCCCTGCCTATAACTAGGGTTAAGATTCAGACATCAAAATTCCCAATTAGGTGGGGCATGGTGGCTCACGCCTGTAATCCTAGCTCTCTGGGAGGCCGAGGCGGGTGGATTGCTTGAGCTCAGGAGTTCAAAACCAGCCTGAGGAAGAGTGAGACCCCTGTCTTTAGTAAAAAAAAAAAAATTCCCAAGTAGGACTTTATGAGCCATGAGAACCCCTCGTCAATCCTTGGATCCTAATGCAATAAAAGACCATAAAAAAAATTGGGGGGATCATTTCAGTATAATGGTCCTGGAGAGGGAAAATGGCATATTATTTAGTGATTACAATTTAACCCCAGATTACAGGCATGAGTCACCACTCCTGGCCCTAGAGATTTTTTTTTCTTTTGAGACAGGATTCTGTCTCCCAGGTGGGATTGCAGTGGCCCAATCGTAGCTCATTGTGAACTCAAATTGGATTCAAGCTTGAATTAGGGAGCTGAGACAATAGATTGTATTGTTAAGACAATCTTGACAAAAGTAGTGAGACAATTTAATGGAAAAAGACAAGTCATTTCAACAATTAACACTGGAACAAATGGATATCCTACACAAAAAGAATGAAGCTGGGCCCTTTTACCCAACACTACAGACAAAAATTAACTCAAAATGGATCATAGCCCTAAATATAAGAGCCTAGCTGCTTAGAAGAAAACATAGAAGTAAATCTTTATGACATTGGATAAGCTACTGGCTTCTTACCTATGACACAAAAAACAAGTGAAAAAAATTATTAGATTTTCTCAAAATTAAAAACTTTTGTGCTTCAAAGGACACCATTTAAAAAAGTGAAAAGACAACCCACAGAATTGGGTAAAATATTTGCAAATCATATTCCTGATAAGAAACTTGTACCTAGAATATGTTGATACAAAGAATTATTACATCTCAACAATAAAAGGACAAATAATTTTATTAATGAGTGAAGGATCTGAATAGACATTTTTCCAAAGACAATACACAAATGGCCAGAAAGCACATGAAAAGGTGCTCAACATCAACCATCTTAGGGAAAATACAAATCAAACCCACAATGAGATACTATGTCACACCACTAGGATAACTAGTCAAAAAGACAAACTGTAACAAAACGTGAAGCAATTGGAACCCTCGTTACATTGCAAGTAGGGCTATAAAATGATGCACCTGCTTTGGAAAACAGTCTGGCATTTCTTCCAAAAGTTAAATGGGTGGAGGGAGGAGAGGGATAAAAAATTACCTATTGGGTACAATGTACATAATTTGGGTGACTGGTAGACCTGAAGCCCAGATTTCACCACTATACAAAATATCCATGTAGCAAAACTCCACTTGTACCCCCTAAATCTATTCAAATAGAAAATGATAAAATTTGCCCACCCAAAAGTTAAGTATAGAGTTACCATGTCTACTCCTTAATATATGCCCAAGAGAATTGAAAACATATGCCCACATTCCAAGCCAGAGATTGGAATGGTCAAACAAAAACCCCAGAAAGAGAAAAGAAAAACATGTCCACAAAAAATGTATGTAAATGTTTATAGCAGCATTATTCATAATAGACAAGTAGAAACAACCAATGTCCATCAACTGATGAATGGATAAATAAAATATGACCTATTCATACAACGAAATATTATTGAGTCACGAAAAGGAATGACTTACATGTCGCAACATGGAATAACCTTGAAAATACTATGGAAAGTGAAAGAAGCCAGATACAAAGACCACATATTGTCATATTTCATTTATATGAAATGTCCAGAATAAATCCATATGGGCAGAAAGTATTATATTAATAGATTAGTGGTCGCCAGGGCCGGAAGGAGGGAGGGAATGGGAAGTAATTTCTAACGGGTATGAGGTTTCTCTCCATGGTGATGAAAATGTTCTGGAATCAGTGGTAATGACTGTACAGTCCTGTGAATATACTAAAAACAACTTAATTGTACACTTGAAGAGGGTAACTTTTATGGTACATATCTCAATACTGTCATTATAAGAAAAATTTATGTTCACAGAAATTCAAACGTCTCATTTACAAATATAAACATTTTATGATTAAGTAAGGTCTAATAAAAAATTTTATTTGGGAGTTTTATATAAATTCAATATTTAAAATACTTTATTTTATCATAATTATATAAAAAAGAAAAATGTTTTGAATTTTCCCCACAAATCTCACGTAAATGCCTCTAAATCCCCTCCAGTTTATCCTCATGTACCATACAACTATTAACATGTTCTAAGTATGCCCTAACATGAGCATACTACATACCTATTGGTATAGCAGAAAGAATCATTGTAGAGACAGGTGGAGTTGAGTTTCAACCTCAATTTGCTGTTTATACATGACCGCTCAGTCTTAGCCTCTCTGAGCCTCAGTTTTCTACTTTATAAAGCGGGGGTGGATACAGTTATTGTACAGGATGCTTGCATAGTTTAGAGTTATGAAAGTGGTATGTAGTAGGTACTTAATAAATCGTATTTATTTTGACGGCCACTTTTTAAAAGTTTATAACTGATGTTCATCTTTACAGCCTACAATAAAGTAATATGGCTGCATTCAGAAAGACTGGCTTTAGCTTCAAAGTGGTCATGGCTATCAACATGGCAATTAAGCTTTTAAAAATAGGTATTTATTCTAAAGAAATAATCAGCTGGGGCTGGATGCTGTGGTTCACGCCTGTAATCCCAGCACTTTGGGAGGCCAAGCAGGGGAGGATCTTGAGACCAGGAGTTTGAGATCCGCCTGGGCAGCATAGCAAGTCCTCATCTCTACAAAAAGTAATAAAACATTCACCAGGCGTGGTGGTGTGTGCCTGAAGTCCCAGCCACTGGAGAGGCTAAGGTGAGGGGATCGCTTGGGCCCAGGAGTTCAAGGCTGCAGTGAGCTATGAGTGGACCACTGCTCTCAAGCCCGGGAAAAAGAGCAAAACCCTGTCTTATTTTAAAAAGAAAAAGAAAGAAAGGAAAGAAAGAAAGAAGGAATCAGCCAGGCATGGTGGTGTGCGTCTGTAATCTCAGCTACTTGGGAGGCTGAGGCGGGAGGATCACTTGAGCCCAGGAGTTCCAGACCAGCCTAAGCAACAAAGACAAACCCTGTCTCAAAAAAAAAAAAAAGAAAGAAAAAGAAAAAGAAATCATCAAAGATGTATGTAATGATTTATATGTAAGAAATGTACTGATTTGTAACATGGGAAAAATAACAGAGAACCAATTAAATACACTACAATAAGGATTTAGTTTAATTCTATGTGTCAGACACCAATCAATTCACTAAAATTCTATGCAATTACTACAATTGATGGAGAGAAATATTTAAAGGCATTGCAACAGACTGAATGTTTGTGTCCCCCCAAAAGCCATATGTTGAAACTTCCCCCACTGTGATGATATTAGGAGGTGGGGACTTTGGCAGATAGATCGTAAGGGTGGAGCCCTCATGAATGGGATTTGTGCCCTTGCAAAAGGGACTCCAGAGAGTTATTTCACCCTTTTTCCAACATGTGAGGACACCAGGAGAAGTCGGCAATGTGCACCCAGAAGAGGGCCCTCGCCAGAACCTGGTGGCATCCTTGTCTCAGACTTCCAGCCTTGCGAACTGTGAGAAATAACTTTCTGTTGCTTACGAGCCACTTAGTCTGTGGTACTTTGTTATAGCAGCCCACACTAACCAAGACAGGGATGGTGGAATATTTATCATTGTTTTTATTTTAAATTTTTTTTAGAGACAGGGTCTTGCTATGTTGCCCCAGCTTGTCTTGAACTCCTGAGCCCAAGCGATCCCCCCACCTCAGTCTCCCGAGTAGCTAGGCCTGCACCACCAGGCCCGGCTCGTTTATTATTATAGGAACAGAGAAAGTTACGTTATACACAATCTCTTTCTAATTCTGTTTTAGACAAAGTCTATACATGCACCAAAAGACTGAAAAATATCCACAAAATGCTAATAATGATTATTTATCTCTGGGTGCTAGATTACAAGTTTTTTTTTTATTTATCTGTTTTTTAAGGGACAGGGTCTTGCTCTGTCATCCAGGGTAGAGTGCACTGGCATGATCATAGCTCACTGCAACCTCAAATTCCTGAGCTCAAGCCATCCTCCCACCTAAGCCTCCCAGACTGGCTGGGACTACAGGAATGTGCCACCACACCCAGCTAATATTTTTACTTTTCGTAGAGATGGGACTGTCTCACTATGTTGCTCAGGCTGGTCTCCAGCTCCTGGGCTCAAGCAATCCTCCTGCCTCAGCCTCCCAAAGCCCTGAGATTACAGGCATGAGCCCCCTGTCTGGCCTGTTTTCTTCTTTAAATGTTTCCATAACTTCCAAATTATTCACAAAACACAGGAATTATTTTTATACTCAAAAAAACAAAATTTTTTTTTTGAGACAAGGTCTTGCTCTGTTGCCCTGGCTAGGGTGCAATAGTGTCATCATAGCTCACTGCAGCCTCCAACTCTGGGCCCAAGCAATCCTCCTGCCTCAGCCTCCTGAGTAGCTTGGACTACAGGTGTGCACTACCATGCCTGGCTAATTTTTCTATTTTTTGTAGAGACGGGGGTCTAGCTTTTGCTCAGGCTGTTCTCGAACTCCTGACCTCTAGCAATCCTCCTGCCTTGGCCTCCCAGAGTGCTGGGATTACAGATGTGAACCACCTCTACCGGCCATTTTTTTTTTTTTTTTTTTGGAAGGAAAATGACTATCTTTTCTTATTCTCTTGACTTACTGGAAGTTTACAAGAAATGAAACTATACCCTTAACTTGTCAAAGGGCGAAACCTCCTAAGCCCTGCAGTGTCAAAGAACTGGTTGACATCAATAGGGCAAAGATGGCTGGATTTTCCACCTCATTGCACTATTTGGTTGTTCTTCCCTAACCTTACATGTAGATATTCTGTTTTGAAACGACTGCATATAAACTTTTGTGCTTATTTTTCATCTCTGGGAATTCTGCCACAAAATATTTTTAATGTGCTCTGCACTCTTTAGTCAGAAAATCTGTAAACAGTAATACCCATAGGTCCACTTTCCAAGCATAAGCACAGTTAATATTTTGAAATAGTTCCTTACAATATTTTTTCCTATGCTTAAGTATTTTTTCTTCTACTCTATATTTTCCATTGTTCCTTTAATGAAATTATTTTGTAATGAACAAATGCCAGCCCTTCTCCACCCCCCCCCCCCAAATATCTATCATTAAGAGCACAGAGATAATGTTAAGAAATCCTTGGTGGGGGATGGGGCTTCCAAAAAAATGCAAACTCCTGGTCCTGCTGCACACCTGCTTGGTTGAAATTACTGTACACATGTGGGACTTAGGAATCCATGTTTTGTTTTGTTTTTTTTCCAACACAGACCCATCTGTGCAGGAATCCGTGTTTTTAACAAGAGGCCAGGTGATTCTTATGGTCAGGGAGGGCTGGGAATCCCTGGTATAAAGTATAAGGTAGCTAGAAGTTGCCTTCACTTAGTAATAACATCTTTACCAAATCCTCAGCAGGTGAAACCAAATGAAATGGTCAACTAAAAGCCAACCAGGGTAAGAGAGATCTTTTATTTCCTCTTTTTAATAATATTTTTTTACATAAGACATTCAAGTGGACTGCTCTGTGAGTTTATCCCTAGTCTCTCCTTGTTGGGAGTGAGTTTCTTCAAAGTTTATAGAATTGAGGCATTCACATCATGGGGTGAATTAAGGGGAAAAAACCTAATCTGATGTGTGAAAAATTCCCCCTCATGAGAATCCACGTTATTTCAATTATCCTATCAAGAGCCTAATAAAAGAAACACAGAGCCAACCAGGTTTTAAAACATTTCATCTTGAAGGACATTTCATCTTGAAGGGCATCTGGCAGTTTCAGGGAACTAGTTCTGGTTTTTCTTTTTTTCACTAAAAAGCTGCCTGTTGTACCAGGTGAGAGAAACTAATTTTATAAAATTAGTAGCTTGCTTTTTGCTAAGCATACTTGAAAGTCACTTAAAAATGCTTTTAAAAATATTGCTAGTTGAGCTGCATCTTTTTATGTATATTAAGTTACAATTTGCATTTCTTCAGAGCTAGGTCTCTCGTTCATATTCCTTGACTGTTCTTCTGTTAGGGTGTTGGATTTTTCTTCATGATTTGCAGAAGTCTTTTGTATTTTAGGGATCTTAATTCTTTGTCTTTTATCATTGCAAATATGACACATTCTAACTTAATGATATATTCTAAAATACTTTTTTCCTTTGGTTCTGGGTTTCATTTTCCTAAGCAAACTTGCAATGTTTTCTTGAACAAAAAACTGGAGATTATATATGCATTCAACCTAAAGAATTGGAAAAATAAGCCAATAAAATGCAGGAGAGGCTTTAAAAGAAGAAAACTAAAAATAGCAAGTTAGAAAACAGACCCTATAACTAACAGGTAAAACCAAAAGCTGGTTCTTGAAAGAGATGGCAGATCAATAAATCCCTAGAAAGCTAAACAAACACCATCTAATAGCCAAAATAGGAAAGATAGTCAAGCTAAAAAAAAAAAAAATTCAAAGGAAATTACGCTCAACTTCATATCAACATACTTGAAAATCTGCATAAAATAGATATTTTGAGAACCCATCAGTTATCAAAATTGGAGACAAAATCCTAAACATTGGGAAAGGCAGTGAGATGTAACTTAATAACATCATGCATACAAATCTTGAGTTGTCATTGTAACTGAAAGCTTCCCAGTTCATTTTACAAAGTAACATTCTTAGTACTCAAAGCTAATAACTTTCTTTCCTCCTCTCTGAAAAAAAATTCATATAACCTGGCTTGCTTAGGAAGACAAATGTAAAACAAGTACTGCTCTATAAGGATAATAGCAGCTTAGGAGAGCTTATTTGAGGAATGCAGGGATGGTTAAACATTAGGGAATTGGTAACAAAATTCATTGTCAGTAAATTAAAGGAAACAATATAGTTAGCCACAAAGGCCAAAAATGCAGCCACAAAACTCACCAGCACCTTATGATTAAGACATCCTATGAAGGCCAGGAGTGGTGGGTCACGCCTGTAATCCTAGCCCTCTGGGAGGCCGAGGCAGGAGGATCACTTGAGCCCAGGAGCTTGAGACCAGCCTGAGCATGAGCGAGACCCCATCTCTACTTAAAATAGAAAAAATTAGCCAGGCATCCTGGCCTGAGCCTGTAGTCCCAACTACTCGGGAGGCTGAGGCAGGAGGATCGCAAGAGCCCAGGAGTTTGAGGCTGCAGTGAGCTATAGTGACACCACTGCACTCTAGCCAGGGCAACAGAGTGAGACTTTGTCTCCAAAAAAAAAAAAAAAAAAAAAAAGCCAAGTTAATGAAATGTTGCCATCAAAGTTCGAAACCACTAGTGTTTGCCAATGTTTTCATCGTCAGTCCGTAATGAAGGACATAGAGCCGACCTCTGTAAGTGCAGACCCACCCTCTTCCCTAAGGGTCCCTATTGACTCATTGAGAAGATTTAACCTTTCTCTTTGCAGTTGTTCTACTTCAAATCCAATAAAAACCCAAACTGGAATAGGTGTGTTGGGGGTGATGCAGGCAACTTGAAGTGAATTCCTCTGCTGGAAAAGGAGGTACATCAAAATAGCCAGGAAAACCCCAAAAGACTGGTAAGGGGGAAACGTTTCCAACCAGGTTTTAAAACACGCCACAGAGCTCTCCTGTGTGGTACGGGAAAAGATCATGCATGCAACAAGTGGAGAAGAGTGCGAGTAAAAACAGCTCTGTTTATGGGGATTTAAGAGCATAGCGGTTTTTCAAATTAAAGACAGCAAATACAACACTGAATATGATGGAGGGATTCTTTTGGGGGGAAAATATAGAACTGTATTTCTGGCAACATATTATACAAATTCTAGAAAAACCTGAGATTTGGTAATTTTGTGTTGGGCCAAGTTCTTCTCATCCTTCCTGAAGTGATGAAGAGTGGTGATGGGATAGCATGGTGCGCTCAGGTTTTCACTCAGGAAATGGTTTTTTCTGTATGTGTTAAGAAAAACAATTGATCTGGGAGTTGGCTATTAACCCCATTAATTAGAAGCCAAGACTTTTCACATGGGTTCTGGTGTGTTAATATAATGCCAAGCAACCCATTTCTCTGTTAAAAGACCAACCAAGACTTGAGTTATTGATGGCTATTTAATTCTGCAATTCAAAACTGATGCCCTCCGGTAAATAGTGAACAAGTGTACTACCATACCGAAGGCAAGCGTAACAACAGCGCTGGGCAGCATTTGGCAATCCTCCCCACCTAAGGTTCTTGCTTGTTAAACTTTGCATGGATTGCAGTGAAGTTGCAAGAGTAGAACAAAAATTTTAAAAATAATAAAAATTTTAAAAAATGCACTGGGTCCTTCTACTGGCAGAAGAGAAGAGTGAGCAATTGTGCAAAGTTTCCTTCCAGCCTATCTTCTTAGTCTTTCACCTTGAAGTCCATCACTTGTGTCTAAAGTGTAAAACTATAAATTTACCATCAAGTAATAATGCTTCCAACTGAACCCAACACAAAAAAGAAAAAGAAAAAAAAAATAATGATACTTCAGGAAAAAGTTAAGCCTACTTTTTTTTTTTTTTTTTTTTTTTGAGACAGAGTCCGCTCTGTCACCCTGGGTAGAGTACAGTGGCATCATCATAGCTCACTGCAACCTCTAATTCCTGGGCTCAAGCAATCCTCCTGCCTCAGCCCCCCAAGTAGCTGGGACTGCAGGCTCACGTTACTATACCTGGCTAATTTTTAAAATTTTTTCAATTTTGGTTGGGGGTGGGTGGGGTGCCTCATTCTTGCTCAGGCTGGTCTCGAACTCCTGGGCTCAAGTGATCCTCCTGCCTCGGCCTCCCAGAGCACTAGGATTACAGGTGTGAGCCACTGTGCCTGGCCTAAAGATGTATTTTAAACTATTAAGAACTTACAATCACCAATTCTAACCTGAGAGTCTCCTTGGATGGGAACTTCAGTGCTTCCTAGAAGCCAGCCCTTTGACTTACACCCACAGGATGTTAAAGAGGATGAACGTGGTTCTGACTGATAACACATAGTAGGTGCACTTCACAGCCAAGAAGAAAGGTTTCTATTTTCCTTTTGATATTTCTGACCTCTAATATTTTTTTTCCTTCCCTTAAACACTACAGGAAAAAAAATCACAATGTACCAGCCTGTCCGAATTTGTAATCAGAGGATCAGGCTACTAAGAAAGCAGGAAGATCTACGGTGCTTGTCCGTCTCCGAGTGCCTGCTTCTTTCCTGCTTGGGGTTATTGGTCGTGGCTCTGGGAATAGCTGTCATTCTACAGGACCCCTCTGACACCATGGCTTTCTCTTCTGGATTAACGACAATACCCATAGGCATTGTTTTGTCACTCTTACTGGAGTGATCGCCATGCGTAGAGTCAACCAGAATGTGCAGATTATCGTGAGGCCAAGACCAGGAGCCATAAGGATGAATGAAAGTACCCGGGGCGCTACAGAGCCTTTAGTGACCGAGTCACCCATAGCCAGCACCTGGTTGTAACCGTATATTGAACGTCAATATCTTTGGGCCTTTGGAACTTTTAATCTCCTAAGTTTTGTTTTCAAATTCAAATAAAATTTGGCTTTATAAAAGCTTGTTTCCTGATTTTGTAATGTTCTTGTTTCCTATGGCATTAGATTCCCTCTGCAGAAGTCCTTCAAGTAATAATGATGCTTCTCAAATTCATGCCATCTGGCCAGCCAGTACCGCCTTAGGTGCTGCCCCTACCAACCTTCTCATTCTCTGCCACCGTCACTGAAGGTCTAGTCGCAGCCACTCTGGCTTTTCACGGGACTTCTGCAGATGTTAACATGCATAGAGGTGGCCGAGACCGTGGGTGCCCAATCCAACCCTCCTCACCTGCAATGTCCTCTTCTCTCCCCAACCATTACCCACTTCCATGCTCATGTCCTGTACCTGTCATCACTGCCACCTGTGAGACACCCCATTCTCTCAGCACACTCTACTTCCTTTACTTTTTTTTTGAGACCGGGTTTCACTCTGTCACCTTGGGTAGAGAGCAGTGGCATCATCATAGCTCACTACAACCTCACACTCCTGGGCTCAAGTGATCCTCCTGCCTCAGCCTCCTGAGTAGCTGGGACTACAGGCACAGGGGCCACCATGCCCGACTAAATTCTTCCATTTTTGGTAGAAACGGGGTCATGCTCTTTCTTAGGCTGGTCTTGAACTCCTGATCTCCAGGGATTCTCCCACCTTGGCCTCCTAGAGTGCTAGGATTACAGGCGTGAGCCACGGAGCCCGGCCCTTCACTTTGTCTTGTACCCTCCCCGCCCCCCGCCACAATTCTTCCATGTGATGGAGCTGTCCAGCCCTCTGGTGCCATGGTCTCCTCTTTCTCACACGGTGCCTTGAGGACTTTCTTCTTGTCCCTTTTGGGCTCCCTCTTGGAAATACCCCCAACCGGTCACCCCCTTATAACTCTACATGCCTGGTGACTTATGACCCTGACTTAACCAGACCATCCACTGTGTACATGAATCTTAGGAGGTAAACATGTTGGAGCAGATCACAATAAGGTTGACTGGATTCCTATAAAATCACAATCACTGACACAAGTGGACTCAGCACTATTGTGCCTCCTTTTTGCTGGTTTCTTCCTTTTGCAGCGCCAGCAGCACCTGCAGATTCTTTCCTGATGAGTTCTTCCTTCTCTCTCAGTTGACACTGGGGCTCCGCAGTGAGATGCTGACTTACCCTGCTGCGCACTCATGCTGGAAACCCACCCCGCACCAGCCCTACCCAACAGCCCCCCAGGGCCTCACTCTGAAAAATGAAGGGAGAACCCAGGAAGGAGGACCTTTCAGAAGTGCTTCTGCCATGATCCGAAAACCCAAAGGACTTTGGGGGACACAGGAACAGTGTAGGGGGCACTACATAGAAAAAGTGTCTTTCAACTTATAATTAACATCTCTTGGGTGGCACGGTGGCTCAGGGCTGCTATGCCAGCACTTTGGGAGGCCGAGGCAAGAGGATTGCTTGTGCCCAGGAGTTCAAGGTACGGGGAGCTTCATTCCTGCCACTGCATTCCAGCCTGGGCAACAGAACAAGATTCTATCTTTAAAAAACAAACATTCATACACAAGAGAACTGCATAATGAAATAAAAATAGGGTGTTATAAATGATTTATAAGGGAAAAAAGGCTCTTGGAAATGGGAAGTGAGGGCAGGAAAAAAAAATCCAAAATTTTTTATATGATAAAGGTGACAGGATATGGTCCAGGAGAATCATTTACAATGGGGAAAACTGAAAACCATGTCCAATAACAGATTTCAAAAAATCATGATACAAAACAAGATGAAACATTTTACTATAGTGTGAAAACTGATGGGAAAAAAATATAAACACAAGTTTTAGGGAGGTAGAAAAATGAATGATGTTTGTTTGAACTTGGGTATTCTATTTTCCAAAATTTCCCCATGACTTTAAAATCCCCAAAACCAAACTGTTAAATAAAATTGCTATTACGTATGAATATCCTGGTGACTTGGTGAAAGATTATATATCCATAGCTGGGTGACTTGGTAAAAAGTTACAGGATATGAAAGTACATTTTGCAGGGGTGAGGGGAAACTTGCCCTTTCCACTGAAAGTTTGCTGAAAGATCAACTCACAATTAAGACAGATTAATAAAAGAAAGATTTATTTAACATGTGCATGGGGACAATCACAGGGTGATTACCCAATATCCCAATGGGATCCAGATATTTTTATACCTGTCTTTTTGGAGGAGAAGGGAGGGGAAATGAGGTAATTCTGTTTAGGGGTGACAAATGGTGTTAGGGAGGGCAAATGGATGGGGAAACAGATTGACTTGTAAATTAACCTGAGAGACAGGTATTGTGTTTAAAATAATTTGGGCCAGGTCTGGTTGCAGGCTTGATCATCAATATATTGAGGTAACAGGAAGAGGAAGGGAAGTCAATTACCGCCTTTGATCTTTTGATCAGGTCATTCTGGTTTATGCAGATAGAGGGAAAGCCTCTTCCAAGGGCCTGTTAATCTCTAAGAGCCTTTAATTAAAAATACTCTTTATTCCAAGGAGTCATATTTTGGGGTGAAATTTCCTGAGCCCCTTCAATTTCCAAAAGGGAGACTTCCTGCACTGACCGGCAGCAAGGAGGTAAAGCTATGTGGGACCCAGTCATTCTGCCAATCTCTCAGACAGGCAATTTCTTGGCATTATTTTTTAAACAACTATAAACTTTTTGCCTTGGCTTTTCTATCATTGAAATGTGGATACATATCTTGCACTTCTGAGTCTGAAAATCTGTAAGAAAATACTATGCAAATCCCCACCTTCCAAACACGAAGATGGTGGATTTTCTGACTGTTTTTTTCTGTATGTATAGGGTTTTTCTTTTTTCTTCTTTATTACCATCTATAATACTGTGTTGGAGTTCGATGTACCCTTGTCATGCTTTGTGTGAAGTACATGCTTTCTTTCAGCCTGTGTTCCATTATATGTAAATTTAATCTTAATTAATTAATTAACAGGGCTCTTGCTTTGTGTTCCATGTCATTTGTATCTGAATTAGTATAGCAATCCTAAATATACTATCAAGTAATATTGACATTCTTTAAATTGCAATGTGTATCCTGAGTTTTTATAGATCCCCAGGCAAACCTGGGGACTAGAGGTAATGCCCCAATTCAGTAGTGGTCTCTTTGGAAATGATCCAGAGTTTGTAATAGAAAAGCTTCGTGAAGGTTATTCAAAGAAATATTGAAAATAAAGGAAGAACACATACTGATCGTCCCTGGTCTCTGGCAACCTTCTTTGGAAGTCAACTCCTAGATTGTCTTGACCACTAGCTCTTTGTGTTATACCATCAGGACATTTGATAACATGGAGTGAATGAGGGTCAAAATGTCATCTGAAAACAATGTGACATCAAATGGGAGGATAGGTTCCTAGTGAACCTTTTGGTTTATCTACCTTAACTTTTCCTTTCTAAGCCCTGCAGATAAGACTCAGCATGATCCCAGCCTATCTAGCTCATCCTCAGAGGAGCTGGTTGCTGAGAACCTGGCAGGAAGAGTTTCCACAGAATTTTTTTGACTGTACCCACTTGTGTGTTTTTGTTTATGTTTTCGGTTTTTTTTTTTCAGAGATGAGGGCTCAGGCTGGAGTGCCGTGGTGCCAAGATAGCTCACTGTACCCTCAAACCAGCCTCCCACCTCAGCCTCCCCAGTAGCTAGGAATAGAGGTGCATACCACCATGCCTGTCTCATTTTTTTTTTTTATAGAGCTGGGGTCTCACTGTGTTGCCCAGGCTGGTCTCAAACTCCTGGTCTCAAGTGATCCTCCCACCTTAGCCTCCCAAAGTGCTGGGATTACAGGTGTGAACCACCTCACCCAGCCTACTGGGTGTCATTCTACTTCTGGAACTTTCTGTGGTAGCTTTCTTCTCTGATCATATACCTTTCTCCCTTACAATGATGAAAGTTGTTCCTAGTATTTTTTTTTTTAGCGATTACTGGAATTTTTGCCTTGTATGAAGCATGTTAACATAACAGAGAAATCTACCTTTCAGCCTAGAATTATTGAAGCTTAGAAATGCCCAGAAGCTTAGACAGACCTATTCTCAGTTCTGTGAACAGGAGGCAGCAATGGCCAGCAGCGGACTATAGCTTTATATTAAACCCAGATGTCTTTGGGTCTTTGCTCCTTTTAAAGCCCCTTTGAGTATTGTTTTAAATAGAAATAAACTCTGGCTTCTAAAAAGCTTATTATCTGATTTTGGAATGTTCTCGTTCTCTACTGCCTCAGTGAAATCTCTACCTCTTTCTGCAGAAGTTCTTGTTCTCTCAAATTAGTTACAGATAAATAAACCAGTTTCTTCTTTCCTGTAGCTGTAACCACCAAGCTTCTTGCTCTCTTCTCAGCATCACTGAAGGAAGGGCTCACTGCTGCCTCTCCCTCTGGCTCTTCACGTTGACTCCTGCAGATCTATTCCAAGGCAGTGTAGTAAGTAGTTGAAAGGGAATATATGCATCAGCTAACAAATTAGAATTTGTAAATTACATCAGTACTATTACTTGCCAAGTGGTATGATTTCAGAGTATAGGAAACATAAATAGGAGTACAGAGGTATCAATCTGGTTAAAATTCACCATTTTATATGACAAAGCAGTAATGTTAAAAATCCCCTTCCTGATTATTTAAATGTCTTTGTGTGGTGTTATGACTAAATTGTACCTGATTTACGGCCTAACCCCTCTTAAAATCTTTAATAGGTTACATATGAAAATAAACTACATGCATATGGCCTCCCTAATAGAAAACATTATCTATAAAATTGTACACTTAAAGGTTTGTGGAAATACATTCAGATATTAGAAAACTAAATATGTGAATTTTGCTGTATGACAACTATTACATGTTAAATAAAGCAGCTTAATTTTAAAAAGAGAGAATTTTGAAAGCAGCCAAAGAGAAGTGACTCATCATGTACAAAGGTCCTCATTAATATTAATAGCTCATTTCTCAACAGAAACCATGGTGGCCAGGAGGCAGTAGGATAACATATTTAAACTCCTGGGGGAAAAAAAAGTCAACCAAAAATTCTATATCCAGCAAAACTATCCTTCAAGAATGAAGAAGATAGTAAGACATTCCCAGGTGAACAAAAGCCGAGGGAGTTCATTACCATTAGACCTGCCCTACAAGACATGCTAAAGGGAGTCCTTCAGGCTGAAATGAAAGTACACTAGTCAGTAACTCAAAGCCATAAGAAAAAATGAAGAATACTGATAAAAGTAACTACATAGGTAAATATAAAAGCTGGTATTATTGCACTGTTGGTTTGTAACTCTTCCTTTTTTCCCTATATGATTTAAAATGCAAATGCATAAAACATTAATTATAAATCTAGGTTAATAGGCACATGGTATATAATGATATAATCTTTGACAATAACAGTATAAAGGGGAAGGGACAGCGATGTATAGAAGCAGAGTATTTTTATACTATTGAAATTAACTTGGTATTATTCAAACTAGGTTCTTATAGGTTAAAGATGTTAATTATAATCCAAAAGATTATAAGAAACTAAAAAATATGGAGAAAAGGAAAGAAGGAGGTAATCAAAATGGTACAACACAAAACCTCAACTAAATTCTTAAAAATCAGTAATGGAAGAAGTGAGGGACAAAAAAATAAGATATACAAGAAACAAATACCTAATGGCAGAAGTAAATCCTTAATTACCACTTATCACTAAGTAAGTGGATCAAACTCTCCCATTAAAAGGCAGAGATTGGTGGATCCATCTATCTGTTATCTACAAGAGACCCACTTAAGATACAAAGACAAAAATATTGAAAGTAAAAGGTTGGGAAATGGTATTCCTTGCAAATATTAGCAACCAAAATAAGAGCTGGGGTGGCTGTATTATTGTCAGAAAAAATAGACTTTTAGTCAAAAAAAGTTACAAGAGATAATCTGTGCCCCACTGTGGTACTACTTACTTAGACGTCAGACTCATACCTGCCCACCACACATAACTTAGCCTATGAATTGAGGCTAACTGTTAAAGACTTTCAAATATTTAAAACTATCAGAAAACTTCAAAATGAGACATACAGAAACTACTTTAAAAAAGAAGTAACTGACTCCCTCTTCATATGTACTACCTGGACTGCAATTCCCACAGCTGACACAGATGGTCCAAAACTCATAAATCACACAACTTCTGCTCTGAAAGCCTAACAGTCTAAATTCATTTGCCAAGGCAGTTGTGGGCAATCACATAACCCTCCATTTCCTTTTAACTTGCCGAGGGGGAATGTATACTATGGCAAACACTTCTCGTTAAACATATATACTACAAGACTTATATTAGTAAAACAGCCCATGACTAAGCTTTTCAAAAAAAGGCCATCTGGTGCTCTAAAGCAAACCTAGCTGGATTTTATGATTTTGGTTTTTATAATCTCTGCCCCTGGCTTCAAGACTTGTTTCAAGGACTAATCATCATTGTGTTTCTGACAATTGCTTGTGTTATAGTTGGCCGATATATCCTGTCCAGAATCTTAAATGCTACGGTGCAGCCATTTAACAATCAGAGGACTCAACAACTCACTCTACAACATAAGGAGCTGGAGAAACTAACACTGGTCTATCTACAGACTATGTTTTCCTGATCAACCAAATCTAATGGAGACGATGAAAATCTGCACGTTGTGGGTTAATGTTTGCAGCCTGCTTTCATCTGCTCTTGGTCAAAAGCAGGGGCTGAGAAATAGAAAAGCAGTCCCTGACAGCTGGGGGCTGGCCTGGTACTCACAGATAGGCCTTGGTGTTCTCCTGGTGAACAGGAACAATTTCACAGATCACCAACATCAGACAGGCCACTCTGTGACCACCGTGGGTTAAGACAATAACAAGACCACTGAACACAGAATCATGTCCGAACACAGACAAACCACAAAAAAGGCCAAACATTGTACTTTCTGGGCCAATATAAGGGACTGCTGCTTCTTAACCAGTTACAGCTTTAGCTTTATTCTAGTCTTCTATCCTTCTAGATATGATTTATGAAGACATCCAATCATAAAATTACTCTCATTTCCTGACAACACCCAATCCAGAACAAAGCCTTACTTCCCAAAGACACAAAACCAAATCTGATAAGTCCTTTTAACAATGTATTGAGATGCCTCATGGCTTCCCATATCATGTGTTCTCGCTCACTGCAATAAACAATAAACTCTACTTTTCAACCACAAGTGTGTTCCTAGAGTTCTTTGGCTGGAGGGTATCAACAATATTTTAGAGCCCAGGTCTCTATTTGGTGTCCCTTCAAATCACATCTTCCAAGTAGTTTTTATGAACTGAATTGTGCCCCTGCCTAAATTCAAATGTTGAAGCCCTAACCTCCAATGTAACTGTATTTGGAGATAGAGTCTGGAAGGTGGTAATTAAGGTTAAATGATAAAATCCAATAGGACTCGTCTCTTTATGAGAAGAAGGAGGGACACCAGGGATGTATGTGCACAGAGAAAAGGCCGTGTGGGGACACAGTGAGAAGGTGGCCATCTGCGAGTCAAGGAGAGAGTCCTCAGGAGAAACCAACTCTTAATTCGACAGGTGTCCCTGCTGACACCTTGATCTTGGATTCTCAGCTTCCAGAACTGTAAGAAAATAAATTTCTCTTGTTTAAGCCACCAGTCTATGGTATTTTGTTACTAGCAGCCTAATACACTAGACATATAATTTTTCTACTTGTAAGGCCAGTCCCTCATATTATTAATGCAGAATAGAGGTATCCATTGATAAAGAAAATGAACTAGAATCCTGTCCAGAATTCTATAACGTATTTCAGACTGTCTCCTTTGAAGGAATCTAATACATCATGTTAAAAATTTTATCCTTCCAGGAGGGAAGTGACATAATTAAATTTGAGATTTAGAAAGAATATTTGGAAGAAGTCACCTATTAGAGAAGGGCCATCAAGGGATTGTCACATGACTCCAGGCTTGAATATTGATTAGGTGCTTAAAGTTTATTTTTTTCTTACAAAAATTTTCAAGCACACAAAAAGTAATGAGAATAATATAATCAATATCCACATACCACACAGCTTTGTCCAATCCTAAAAATTTGTACTCTTTAAAAAATTTCATACCCTTTAAAAAAAAAGACATTACAGATATAGCGGAAGTCTGCTGTGAAGTTCTTGCCTAATTTGTTCCTTTCCCACTCTCTTTTCCTAGAGGTAGTCTGTGCTAGGCAGAGTAATGGTCCCCTAAAGATGTCCACGTGCTTGGCCCGGGCTCAGTGACTCACTCCTATAATCCTAGCACTCTGCGAGGCCGAGGCGGGAGGATTACTTGAGGCCAAGAATCACTTGAGCTCAGGAGTTTGAGGTAGCACTGAGCTATGACGATGCCACTGCACTCTAGCCTGGGCAACAGAGTGAGACTCTGTCTCAAAACAAAACAAAACAAAACAAAAAAACCCAATGTCCACATCCTAATTCCTGGAATTTGTGCCTATGGGACCTTATATGGCAAAAGGGATTTTGCAGATGTGATTAAGTTAAGGATACTGTGATGGAGACATTGTCCTGGATTATCCAGGTGGACCTAATCTAATCACAAGGGTGTTTGTAAGAGGGAAGCAGGAAGGTTAGACTCAGAGAAGGAGGTGTGACCAGGGAACTGGAGGTTGGAGAGATTTGGGACCATAAATCAAGGAATGCATGTGGCCACTAGATACCAGAAAAGGCAAGGAAATAGATTCTCCCTAGAGCCACTAGAAGGAATGCGGCCCTGCCAGCACCTTGTTCTTAGCCCAGTGAGACCCATTTAGGACTTCTGACTTCCAGAACTGTAAAAGAATAAATTTGTATTGTTTTAAGCCACTAAATTTGCGGTAATTTGTTACAGTAGCAATAGGAAATCAATACAGTCTCCAAATTCACTAATCTTTTCTTCTGCAATATAAAATCTTACTCTACTGTAAAATCCCACCCAGTGTGTTGTTCATTTCACACATTAGAATTTTCACCTCTAGAAATTTGATTTGGGTCTTTTTAATGTATATTCCATGTCTCTACTTAACATGTTCAGTCTTTCCTCCAGTTTCTTGAACATATGGAATAAAGTTTTAATAGCTCTACTTTCTATATCATTTCTGGTTTTAACTGATTGCTTTTTCAGTTCATTCTGGGTCATTTTCCCTACTTCTCTGCACACCTGGTAAGTTTTGATTAGAGGCTAGACATTGTCATTTTCACCTTGTTAAGTGTTAGATATTTTTATTTTTTATTTTTAAATTTTCTCTCAAAATTCAACTTGAAGATGTTTTAAAATTCCTGTAACTATTCTTGAGGTTTGCTTGGGATGCAGTTAAGTTACTTGGAAATAATGTTCACCCTTGAACAACTCAGAGGTCAGGGGTACCAAGCTCTTAGCACAGCTTAAAATCTGTGTATAACTTTCAACTCCCCCAAAACTTAACTAACAGCCTACTGTTGCCTGGAAGCCTTCCTGATAACATAAACAGTCAATTAACACATATTTTGTATGTTATGTATAATATACTGTGTTCTTACAAATAAAGTAAGCTAGAGAAAAGAAAATGTTATTAGGAAAATCACAGGAAGAGAAAATATATTTACTATTCATTATGTGGATCATCATAAAGGTCTTCATCCTCTTCATCTTCACACTGAGTAGGCTGAGGAGGAGGAAGAAGAGGGGTTGGTCTTGCTGTCTCAGGGGTGGCAGAGGCAGAAGAAAATCTGCATAAAAGTGGACCTGTGCAGTTCAAACCCTTGTTGTTCAAGGGTCAATTGTAGTTTGATCTTCCCACGTCTTGCTCTTAAGGTTCATTAGGCGAGACCAGAGCATCATTCAGTATAAGGCTAATTTTTTCCCACTGTTGAATTAAAGCCCTTCTGAGTATTCTACCTGGTACCCCACGAAACATGAGCTTCTCTCTGGCTGGTGGGAATAGGCACTATTTTCAGCCCCATGTGCCTCCTGAGTGTTGTTACCGCAAATCCTCTTGGGTGATTCTCCTGGCCTCACGCAGTTTCCTCACGTGTGTACCAGTCAGAACTCTCTTGAATACTTGAGAGGATACTGAATACTGTGCTGCTCTCTGGGGTTCTTTCTCTGGTCTCTGCCCTGAGAAGCCTATTTGCTATGGCCCCCCAGACTCTAAGCTTCATCTCTCCAATTCAAAGGGATGACCACTGGGCTCTGCCTGGGTACCCCCTCCTTGTCCTGTGGCCTGGAAACACTATAGGTAGTAAGTTGGGGGCAATTGTAGGGTTCATCTTGCTTGTTTATTTCCTGTCTCCCAGGGAGAACAGTCCTGCATTGTTTGATGTCCAATAACTTGAAAACTGCTATTTCCTATATTTTATCTGTTTTTTTAGGTGTTTCATATAGAAAGATATATCTGATCCCAGTTACTCTATCCTGACCCAAAGCAGAAAATTTGATTTTCTTTAATTTTAATTAATTTATATTGAAATAGTCACACGTGGCTAGTGGCTTCTGTATTGGACAGCATAGGAATAGACTCTCATTGGAGCATGTATACTACTTTACTAGGAAAGAAAAATACTTTTTAATCAATGTGTTCTTAGCAACAAGTTTATAATAAATAATCAAATACTTGTTGAATGACAGACTGAATAATACATATATATATTTTTTTTCTTTCTTTCTTTTTTTAGAGACAGGGTCTCGCTCTCTTACCCAGGCTGGAGTGCAGTGGTGTCATCATAGCTCACTGCAACCCTGAACTCCTGTGCTCAAGTGATCCTCTGGCCTCAGCCTCCCAAAGTGCTAGGATTACAGATGTGAGTCACCACACCCAGCCAGGAATATATTTTTAATAATTGGATTTGAAGAAATTTTAGAAATCAACTAATCCAACTCTTCTATTTTACTGGTGAGGAAAATAAGACCCAAGGAGGTTACACACTCTGCCCAGTGTATTCCAGCCATTCCAAGTCAGACCAGCAACTAGAACCTGGGCTTTCTTTCAGGTTGTCAGTCCAGTGCTCATTTCACTATATCACAGTTTTTGCAATATTTGGTTCAACAACATTGGAAGTTTTAGAATACTGAGATTCATTTTACTTTGTTACAACACCAAGATAGAATTTCCAGTTGTTCATTGAATTTGATATTATTTAACCACAAAAGTAAGAGATTCTTGTTGGTCTGCTGTGGTTTCAAACTGCTATTGTCACCAATGAGTACATGTATAACTGTGAAATCTGTATAAACTCTGTGGATTGTACCAATGTTAATTTCTTGGTTTTGATATGTTAACATTGGGGAAGCTGGGAGAAGGGTGTACAAAATTTCCCCATACATTTCTTGTCACCCTCCTAAAAATCTATAATTATTTTGAAATAAAAAGTTAAAATAATTTAAAATAGTATCAAAATACAGACTATTTAAATGAAAAAAACCCCCCACCAATGTTAGTTTTTCTAGTTTTACATTTGAAAGGGACCACAAAATGTGATTGTAATTATAAGAACTAGCCACAGGGTGTCACCAGTGGTCTGTCTAAGCCCTCTGAAACGTGTTTTTTTGTTTTGTTTTGTTTTTTCCCTCCAAAATAAGAGTTGTTTTGATGAAGAAAGGACTTGGCTGTCTTTAAGAATAAAGAACATAAAACTGCAATATTTAAACAGACCTTTTTTTCTGATTGGGAGCACCGTGAAATCTCAATATCCACTCTTTTTTAGGTGAAAACTCAGAAAAACTGTAAGAAAAGGAATAGAGTTTAAAGGTGGTGAGGGAGATGTTGGACATCGATTCTTTCTCAAAGTGCTCCGTGGACTGATGGCAAGAATCAGTGTGGCCCAAGAATCTGTTAAGTGCAAAACCTCAGACCTCACCCCAAACCTATTGAATTAGATTCCTAACAAGCTCAAAGTACCAATACAGCTGACCCATGGACCGCACTTTAAGCAGTAAGAATCTAGAAGACATCAAAGAAAACGCATGGAGGTACAGAAAATATCAGCTGCTGCCAATACAATAAAACCTTCCTAACTTGGATTATATAAATTATAACTTTAATCTGAACTGGATTAAATATTACAAACTAAATATTAAAACTGGTAGTTTATACAGCATGCATAATTACACTCAGAATAATGTTTGCACACATATGTGTAACACATAAAAAATATAAATATAAATATATATATAAAATATATAAATTTTTTTTCCAGAGCCAGGGTCACACTATGTTGCCCAGGCTGGTCTTGAATTTCTGGGCTCAAGCAGCTAGAATGAGGCCAATATATAAATTTTATTAAATCCTTATACAACAAACTCGGGTTTTGATCTTGCAAAAAAAGTTTAGTGATAACTCATTTTAGGAACTTAGACCATCCCAGCTACTCGAGAGGCTGAGGCAGGAGGATAGCTTGATCCCAGGAGCTTGAGGTTGCAGTGAGCTATAATGAGGCCACTGCACTCCAGTCTGGGTGACAGAGTAAGACCCTGTCTCAAAAAAAAAAAGAAAAAGAAACTTAGACCAAAACATCAATAATGATTTACATCGACCTGTTTTTTAAAATTAAATAATATATTCAATTATTACTTAATAATTACTAAATTTAAAGAATATGTCAGATGTCACAACCTTTCTTTAGACTGAGGTTAAGATGCTTAATAGCAGAGAATTTCAAAAATTACCAGGGTACTCTCAGAATATTCTGAGGTAAAGCTTTCAGAGTTTAATCAGAAAACATTTTACTTTTTTCCCCCTAATACTTTTTAATCTTTTGATATTGAGATTGTTTAGATCCGCTTAATTTTTTTGTGGTTCATGAATGCAGTTCACTTTTTCCATAAGCTTCCTCTTAATTTTTGTATTTGATCTATAATATTCTAGTATTCCTCTTGGGTCCTCTGCCTTCTAAAATAAATTCTTAGTATGAATAGTTTTTTATCCACAAAATTAACAGATCCTGAGCAACATAGGGAGACCCTGTCACAACAAAAAATTAAAAAATTAGCTGGGCATGGTGTCACACTCCTATAATCCCCCGGGGAGAGAGGCTGAGGCAGGAGGATCGCTGGAGCCCAGGAGTTAGAGGTTGCAGCGAGCTGTGATGACACCACTGCACTCCAGCCTGGGCGACAGAGACCCTGTCTCAAAAAAAAAAAAAAAAAAAATTAACAGATCCTCGATCTTTTACAGCTGTTGTACTTACTCCTTCACTGGCTTTTAGGAATTTATTTAATTGCCTTCATGAGGCAAATAATTTACAGAGCTGCTGTAACTGTGGTTAGAAAAAGCCCCACACATATTAACACATAAAATTTACCACCAGAACTGCTACTTTTGTTTGTAAACACATTTAACTTTGTTCAGCTCTGGCTTTCTTGAGGGACAGTTTGCTCCCTGGCTGATTCCGTCTTATTGTGTATTCTTCCTTATTTGTCTCTGCGTCTTGTTCCTGGTCTTTTCTCTGATTTTATCAGTCCCAGCTTTAC
Source organism: Daubentonia madagascariensis (assembly GCA_023783475.1). Lineage (NCBI taxonomy): Eukaryota > Metazoa > Chordata > Mammalia > Primates > Daubentoniidae > Daubentonia > Daubentonia madagascariensis. The sequence goes on along the minus strand of JAKFHU010002332.1, from coordinate 7,110,470 downwards.
TTCCTCCTAGGCTGATCTCTTCTCCTACACTGATGTCTTAATCATGACAGATAAGTTGTTTAATAATTGGTTGGTTTTCATAACAAAATGCAAAATGTCACATGCATTCCTTTTTTTTTATTAAGGGGGGGTTGTGAGGAGGGTTGTCCAGTTGCCTTTTTTTTGTTGTTGTTGAGACAGAGTCCTCACTCTGCTGCCCTGGGTAGAGTGCAGTGGCGTCATCATAGCTCACTGCAACCTCCAACTCCTGGGCTCAAGCGATCCTCCTGCCTCAGCCTCCCACATAGCTGGGACTACAGGTGTGTGCAACAATGCCTGGCTGATTTTTTTTTTCCAATTTTTGGTAGAGACGAGGTCTCGCTCTTGCTCAGGCTGGTTTTGAACTCCTGAGCTCAAGCGATCCTCCTGCCTCGACCTCCCGGTGTGCTAGGATTACAGGCATGAGCCACCGCACCTGGCCCACATGCATTCTTTGTTGACTTACATATCTCCCAAGAGCCTTCACACCGCACGGAAAACTTTTGGGATCACCTTTTCAATTCCACTTGGAATCTCTGTGTTGTGGACCGGTGGTCACCAAGGGGCAATATTCACAGCCAGCTTCTTTCTACCTTCCATCAACCATCTGGCCTGCTATATTTTGGATTATTTCTCATTATCAAACTCTCATTTTTAGAGAGTATTTATATAGTAATGAAAAATGGTTCTCAGTAAATAGATATATTAATAATCCATATATACTAATGTAGTCAGCAAAAAAAAAAATTTATTTTTAGAGACAGGGTCTCAATCTGTCACCCAGGCTGGAGTGCAGTGGCACAATCATAGCTCACTGCAGCCTTGAACTCCTGGGCTCAAGGGATTCTTCCCCCTTGGCCTCCCAAAGTGGTGGGATTACAGGCGTGAGCCACAGCACGTGGCAGCAAAGCCTTTATTGCACATCTATGCTCCAGTCACTATGGGATGCAATGTTAAGAACAAAAGCTATAGCCCCTGCCAGCCTGAGCAAGAACAAGACCCCGTCTCTACTAAAAATAGAAAAATTAGCCGAGCATCGGGTGCATGCCTGCAGTCCCAGCTGCTCAGGAGGCTGAGGCAGGAGGATTGCTCAAGCCCAGGAGTTGGAGGTTATCGTGGAGCTTACAGTCTAGTAAGGGAGGCAAAACTGAATCAAATAATCATACAAACAAGTGTAACTTTGTACATGTGCTCAGAGGGACATACCCGATGCCTGGAGTGCCTCTCCGGGGGGGCGGGGGGAGATTTGACCTACTCAAGAAAGATAGGGACGGTTTCCCTAAGAAATTGTCACTGGGAGAGGGGGAAGTCATGAGCTCAGCTTTAGATGTGCTGTGTTGGAAATGCTTCTGAGATATCCAAGAAGAGATAAGTAGGCAGTTCAACTGTAGGGTGGGGCTCAGAGGACAGATCTGGGCCACAGAGATAAATGTAAGAATCGTCAGTGTGTATAGATGATGGTTGAACCCAGAAATGGGGATGGGATTGTTTAGGAAAGTAGGGACTTGGCACAGGAGAGGACCTATATCCCTTCGTCATTTTCTTTTACTGGAGTGACTGTTTCAGACATAAGTTCCATTCGGTCACAACCGTCTTCAGGTACTAGGACCTTTCTTTTATTTCCATGTGTTTATTTTTTTCCCTCTCCCATATTTTTCATGAAACCAGGCCCTTTCTTTTTTTTTTCTTAGAGGTAGGATCTCTCCTGTCGCCCAGGCTGGACCAGGCTGGAGTGCGGTGGCACCATCAGAGCTCCCTGCAGCCTCCAACTCCTGGGCTCAAGCCATCCTCCAGCCTCAGCCTCTGGAGCAGCTGGGACTATAGTTGTGCACCACCATGCCCAGCTAATTAAAACAAAAATTTTTTTTAAAGAATGGGGTCTTGCTGTGTTGCTCAGCCGGGTCTCCAACTCCTGACCTCAAGCAATCCTCCTACCTGGGTCTCCCAAAGTGCTGGGATTACAGGTGGGAGCCACTGTGCCCGGCCCAGGCCTTTTTTTCTTGAGGAGCCACCCTTCCTTGTTTTTTAGTGGGGTTGACACTCTCGCCAGCTGCAGGGGTGAATATGTAATTTAGGGCCACCCAAGTCATCATTGTGTAACATACCCCTGGCCCCAGTGAGTGATTCAGGATGGTCATGTGACACAGTTCTGGCCAATGAGAGTCAGGCCCAGGATATTTTGGGGAATTTTTGTAAGAGCAAGTCCTTGTGGGGGTTGCTGAGAAGATGCCGCTTAAACCTGGAACTGTTGGCAGCTATCTTGCCCTGAGGGGAGGGTCTGCGGAGAATGGGAAGCAGAATCACCAGAGGGAGAGAGAGAGACCGAGTCCTAATGACACTGCGGCCACTCTTACCTCAGGGATTAACTTATATGAGCTCACAAATTTCCTTTCTGCCTCAACCTCATTTAATTAGGGTTCACTACTTAATGGTCACTGACAACTAAAAAATTATTGAAATATACATTCATAAACTCCTTGAAATAAAATACCAGTAAAGTGCTTAAAAAGGAACTGGCCCCCAAAGGGTATGTGAATCACTAAGACTTGGGTTCTTCCTGGTTAGAGCAACTTCATTGCTAGATTTTGACATCCTCATAGCAAAAGGATGCTAAACCACTGTCATATGTTCTGTGGATAAATTAGCAGACTTTAAATTATTTCCCCTTATCAAAGCTGGAAAAAGCAATGTAGACTTCACTGATACTGTAGAGGAGGTGGAAAAACTAACATCTGAATTGAGAAGCACTTACAAAGCCACACTGCACCCAAGGATGCTGAAAACATAGATATATTTATTCTAGGAAAAAAACCCAAACAAAACCAGGAGATTGAAGTTCATCCTGTAATAAACTTATGAAATATACATGTATGAAAATTTCGATTGTTTTTTTCTTCTTCCAAAAGGGAACACACGTGCACACACACACACACCACAATTTTGATTTAGAATTCACTCTTTTTTTGCAAATGTTTTTAAAATCTGTTGATTTAAAATTTTGCTATAAATCAATCTAGAGCAGCAGAGGTATGTTTGTGCTAAGTACATTTTATAACAACTTCGCAGAAGGGAAAGAAAAGTGGCTTTGGATGTGTTCTTGGAAACATTTGTGTGGTTACTCAAGGGAAGACTTGTACATTTTTTTATGTTTATGGTTTCTGTGAATTTCCTAATAAGCCGTGGCTCCCTGCCAAATGATATAAAAGACTGAGTAAAATTTATGATCCTTGAGCATGTTAAAAAAAAAAGTTAGCATAATTGTTGATTAGCTGAATTAAAGAAGCCTGACAGGAGTTCCCTTTAATTGAGGCAATGAGTATCTTTTAATCTGCAGTGTTGGTGGTGAGTCATCTTCTGATTTTATGTTTCATTTGCACGTCCTGACATTCTCACATATTAAAGGACAAAGATCTTGAACCCTATATCCCAACAGATCAGGTTCTTTTATCTGTGTTTTTGCTCCTTCCTATTCTATAGTCCATTTCCCAAATCTACAGCTTGGGGGATTGTCAAACAGCAGGTTTTATTTTAAGCATCTTGAGTGTAGAAACCATAGCTGGTAGAAGGTGGGTTCCAGCAAAGTGCCCTGAATATAGCTGGCACTTGTGTTTGTTGAACAGATGAATGGAGCTCTCTGGATTCCATCCATGATCCCAGAAGGACCAATTCCAGGTGGCTTGAGTCCCAGAGGCTGGAGGCAGCAGAAATTATGGGTAGGATTAACTCCATGAGTCAGAGAATGATCAGAGAAAAGAAAAAAATCAGCTGGGAATAGATACTGAGGGGAAGACAGAACACATGGAAAACAGACCTGAATTCCAACTTGGGGCAGAAGTAGGGGAAAGAATTGGACCCAGGTCTGGGAAGTGGCCACTCCTGACTTCCCATGTTACTCTATTCTCAGAAGCTACTGCGAATTAGATTAATTCTTTTTCTGCATATTAAATGTGTCATCTCCCCAAATACAAGCAGGGAACTGTGTGATACAATGTAGCATTACACGTAGTATCAAATCTAGGCTGAGAACCAAAGAAACTCACTTCACAAGCAAAGATCTGCTTTCCTACCAGCAGGCAGAGTATATCCTTCAGTATAACTCCTAAGAATTACTAAAAATAATTGCTGGCAAGTAAAATATAAAGGAGGTCTTATTAGCACCCAAATATGCTCTTTTCTCCCCTTGGATAATTACGGCTCTCATACCTTATATAATGATTAGCAGCTAGCTTGCACTTAGTTACATATTTAAATTGATGTCCAGGCAACCAGCCCATGAGTGGAGTTTTTAACAAGCCACTTTTCAAAGCTGAAGAGCTCTTGACAAATAACAAGAGAAAGTGGAGAGGAAGCAAATGCATAATCCATATAGCACCTACAAAGCCAAATAAAGGAATCCAGTCAATATTTTTTTTGTCTCTTTCTTATACTTTATGCATTTCATCAAAGCATAATTTGGAATATGTATATCAAGGTGATTCACAGTGATTATTCAATTCAGAAGAAATGTCATAATATTAAACTTTTTATGCTGCACATTAGATTCTAGCACAGATTTCCAGATGAGTACTGACAAAATTCAATGCACGTGGCCCTGTCAAAGTATCCTGTGGTCATTTGGCAAACATTTAGCACATGTCTTTCATATTTTGAGTGCTATAAAATTGAGGGTTTTCCTTCTCTGGTACAGGTAGGTCTTATTTACAAACAGATTGTTTTTATTATTTGTTCGTATTTGAAGACAGCCCTGTGGTTAGTTCATTTCAGTAGACAACATGGTGATAATGGGCCCCAGAGTGTGGGTTTATCTTCCAGGCTCCAACCATTAAGCCAGAGACTCTCAACCATTTTTCCACCTCAGTGCATCTGAGAGATTTGTCACCCTTTCACTGTGCCCCACAGAAATAGTTTCTTCCAAGGCAGTTGGACTGCGGAGTGTGCCTCACAATCTCCACCCCAAAGATTACTACTGGAAAAAGCTGTCCATTCATTCTGGAAAGGTAACTGCTATTTATTGAACACATTCGCTGTGCCAGGTATTTACATGTATAATATTTAATCCTCACCATGCAAGGGGCATCCTTACCCACATTTAAAGATGAATTCAAGGCTCTAGAAAGCTACTTGCGTATGGCCACCCACATGGGTAAGGAGTGGGTCTGGATTTACATTCGTGTTTCCCAGACTCCAAAGCCCCTCTCCTTCAAGGCACCTTTTTCCTTTGAGGGAATGTAAAGTGTGAATATATTTTTTAAAAAACCAATGCTTTTGCTACATGTGCTTGCCAGCTTCTGCTGAGAATCTTAGAGAACTTTATACATAAAACAGAACTACCACTGCTCTTGTTGCCTAGGCGTGGAAGCTGCTATCCAGAGATCCCACAGACCAAGGAGAAATCACTCCCAATTATTCAGGTGGGTGCTAGGAGATGTGGTTCTTTCACTAAGAGACCTAATTTGGCACCCACATAAAAGGAAAACCAAGGCAGCCCGAAATAGACCTATCTACTGACTCCTAACACATGTTGTGAATAACATGCAGAGGGGTGGAGTATTCAAGGTGAGCAAGAAGACTGAAATCACAAATTCCTTGAACAGACCTTAGGAAAAAACACAACTCAGATGAAAGAATAGCCCTTGTTTGTTTTCTGTTTTTTAGGATACAAATGTTCTAGTCACAGGAACTTTGCTTTCCATCTATATTTTTTATGTCATTCACTAGAATGACTAGTGGCTATATCACAACCTCCCTTAATGAATCTGGAAGGTCTGTCCTAAGACCTATCCAAATCCTTTTTTATTTTTTAAGACAGAGGTTGCAAATGAGTGGCCCATGGCTCAATACTGCCTATGGACATGGTTTATTTGCACTACATAGCTTCTTTTTTCTATTTAATTAACTTCAAAATAGGGATATTTGTTGTAATGAAGTCCTAATTTCTAGCTAATCTTGAAATAAACCTGCAATTTCTGGCAAAGCTGGACTTGGAGACCACCTGGCAACAATCAGAGAGGGCAGGTGCTCCCAGTGTCAGCAGACCCTGGGTAGGCTTCGCTCATTACATTGCCTGCTGGACCCTAGAGGAACATGACTTTGCCAGCCCTGTTGTGTGACCTGGCTCCCCTACCACCTCCTTCATGATGCCCTTTCTTCATGGCATTCACTGACAACCACCTCTCCACTTCTCAACCTAGCATCTCTATCAGCATCTTTGGTAGATTCTGATTACTTTACATCCTGCTTTTTAATGCCTCCCCCATTATTCTTGACCCCCCCCTTCTCCTGCCTTTTACAAATTTTTTTCAATAGATTTAAGGGGTACAAATAGTTTTTTGTTACATGGATGAATTGTATAGTAGAGAAATCCAGGCTTTTAGTGCCCCCTTGCCTGCATAGTGTACATTGTACCCAAAAGGTAATTTTTCATCCCATACCCCCTCTTAGTCTCCAATGACCATAATGTCACTCTGTACGACCCCTGTGTACCCATTGCTTAGCTCCCACTTGCAAGTGAGAACAAGCGGTATTTGGCTTTTTGTTCCTGGGTTACTTTGCTTAGGATAACGGCCTCCAGTTCCATCCATCCAAGTTGCTGCAAAAGACATTATTTCATTCTTTTCATGGCTGAGTAGTATCCCATGGTATAATATTTTCTTTATCTACCCAACAGTTGATGGGTACTTAGGTTGGTTCCACATCTTTGCAATTGTAAATTGTGCTGCGATAAACATATGAGAGCGTATTTTTTCTTTTTTAAAAACACAGTACTTAGCATCCTCTAATATACCATATATTTAATTATATAGTTTGTTCTCTGTCTCACTCTCTTGGACTGTAAACTCCACAAGGACAAAGATCTATGTTTTGTACACAGATGCATACCAAACATCTAGAATAGTATCTGGCACGATATGAGTGCTCAGTAAATATTTGTGGACAGAATGAAGAAGTCACTCCAGAGTGCCTCCACAGACTCCTCTGCCTACCCTGTGGCACCCCCAGAATCACTGATGCACAAAGCCTCTCCTCCCACCTGACTGTGGGCTGGTTGAGGGCAGGAATGCTGTCTCATTCAGCTTTGTATTCTCAGGTGCCTTGTCAGGGCCTGGGACACTTAATAGGTCCTCAGAGAATGTTCTTACTCAGTGTAACATCCAGTGAAGAATCTGAAAACTCCTCCCCACTGGAGTGGAAGCTCGAGGAGGGAGTGACTCAGTCTGTTTTTCTTAGTGTAGTATTCCCAATGCTACCAGGGTTGAGATGGGGATCCCAGAGAGCAGGCCCATCAGACGTCTTTGATTTTGCTTCCTGTGGTAGGCAGAATAATGGTTCCCCAAACACATCCACATCCTAACCCCAGGAATCTATGAATGTGTTACCTTACGTAGCAAAAGGGAGTCTGCAGGTGTGATTAAGTTAAGGATCTTGCACTCTGGGAGGCCAAGGCGGGAGGATCATTTGAGGTCAAGAGTTCGGGACCAGCCTGAGCAAGAGCAAGACCCCATTTCTACCAAAAACAGAAAAAATTAGTGAGGCATGGTGGTGTGTGCCTATAGTCCCAGCTACTCAGGAGGCTGAGGCAGGAGGATGACTTGAACTCAGAAGTTAGAGGTTGCAGTGAGCTATGATGATGCCACTGCACTGTACCCAGGGAGACAGAGTGAGACCCTGTCTCAAAAAAAAAAAAAAAGTTAAGGATCTTGAGATGAGAGACCATCTTGGCTTGTCCAGGTGGGCCCAAGGCAATAACAGGGGCTCTTACGAGAGAAAGCAGGAGGCAGAAGAGTCAGGAAAGACGTGATGATAGAAGTATCCTCAGAGAGACTGTTGGGAGAAAGACTCGCCCAGCCATTGCTAGCTTTGAATATGGAGGAAGGGGCCATGATCCAAGGAATGCAGGCAGCCTCTGGAAGCTGAAAAAGGCAAGACAACAGATTCTTTCCTACAGCCTCCAGAAGGAACCAACCCTGCTAACACCTTGACTTCAGCCCAGTGAAACCCATGTCAGACCTCAGAGCTCTAGAGCTGTAAGATAATAAATTGGTGTTGCTTTAAGCCACTAAATTTGTGGTAACTTGTTATAGTAACAATGGGGAACTAGTAATCCCATTGAATTTTTCCTCATTCTGGCAGAATAACGCCCAACTTCATGTGGCCTTACAACGCCCTGCAGGGCCTGATCTGATACCCGCCCAGCTCTCTGTGGTCCAGCCATCCTGGCCTTGCAGGCCCTTCTGACTTAAGGTTTTCCCTCTCTCCATGTGCCCCTGCACCAGGGTAGCTCCTCCTCACCCTCCAGATCCTAGCTTCAGGGTGCCTTGAGACATCCACTCAAGAAGCACTTAGGGGGTGCTAGGTATTACCTAGGGGCTAAGAACTCAGAACAAAACAAGCAGGGACTCTCCTGTCCTTTGGGGGTGGAGGCAGACCACAAACAAGTGCCCAAATGGCTAACAGGGCCACTTCAGATAGTGACAGCTGCTGTGCAGTCAGACAGGGTGCTGTGCTGACCAGCATGCTTTACATGGGCTGTCAGGGAAGGCCTCTCCAGGAGCAGCCACGTGAGCTGAGACCTGAGTGATGAGCAGCCTCTGGCCACAAGAAGAACCTGTTCCTCACAGGAGTTTCCCGAAACTCAGAGCCCCTATCAGCTCTCCTTGAATTTTTCTGTCACAGCACTTACCTGGTGTTATGGACTGAAATGTGTCCCCCAAAAATCCATATGTTGAAGTCCTAACCCTTAATGTGACTGTATTTAGAGTTAGGGCCTTTTGGAGGAGATGATTATGGTTAAATGAGGTCATAAGGCTGGGACTCTGATCCAATAGGACGGGTGTCGCTATAAGAAAAGGAAGTCATACCAGGGGTTCCCGCACACAGAGAAAAGGTCACGTGAGGACACAGGCAGAAGGCAGCTGTCTGCACGCCAAGGAGACAGGCCTCACCAGAAACCAACTCTGCTGGCACCTTGATCTTACACTTCCGATCTTCAGAGCCGTGAGAAGACAAATTCTTGTTGTTTAAGCTCCTGATCTGTGGTGTTTTGCCATAGCAGCCCGAGCTGACAAATACGCGTGGTTTGTAAATCTACATCACCTAGACCCAAGGGTAGAGCCACCCAGCTGGTCACCCTGCTTCCCCTCTTGTCCCTCCTGCAGCCCATTCTCTGTCCGGGAGCCCAAGAGAACTTTCCAAAACGCAAATCAGACCTTGCAACTCCCACCCCACACAGAGCAAACTCCAAGTTGCCCGTGGCGGCCCCGCTCTGCCTCTCAGATCCCCCATTCTTGCCCGCACGGGCCTAGAGGCCTCCCGTGTCCCCCAGACACCACGCCCCGGCGTCAGCGCCTCCGCACGCTCTTCCCCCGGCCTGGGACGCCCTCCCCCACGTCGGCACGGCCGTCGCCCGCTCGGCCGCTCCTTCACTGTCCCAAATGGTCTTGGTGCGTGCGTTGGCCCACATCCGCTCTCCCTCCGTCGCGGGGCGGGGACCCCGCGTCGCCGCCGCTGAGCCCGAGCACACGCAGGGCCCTGCCCTGGGGGTCCCCCGGACGCGGAAAACGCCGGCGCACGGCGGTGCACGTGGGCCGGGCCTGGCGGGAGGGACCCAGGCCTCGCAAGGGCCGGCGGAGGCAAGGGGAGCGAGGCGGTCTTTGGCCCGGGCGCCGCCGCCGGGCCCCGCGCCTCGGCGCCCGCGTCTGTGACGGGGACGAGCTCGGCCGCCCCGAGGGCGCGGTTACCCCCCGCGCAGCGGCCAGAGAGAAGCCCCGGCGCCGCGCACCCCGCGCCCGCGCGCGCCCGCCCCGGCCCGGCGCTGCGGCGCAGCCAATGGCGGCGTCTCCGGGCGCCGCGCGCGGCCTCCGCCGCCAGGGGCGCCGCCGAGCCCCGCCGCCGCCGCTGCCGCCGCCGCCGCCGGCCGAGGGAGCGCAGCGAGCGAGCGCCCGGGCCTCGCCGCCGCCGCCGCCGCCTCCGCTTCCCGCCGCCGGCCGGCGCGCCGTCCCGCAGGTAGGGCTGGGTGGGCGCCGCCGGGGGCTGTCCGCGCGCCCGCGCCGCCCCTCCCCCGCCCGCGCGCGCCGCCGCCGCCTCGTGCTCGCGCGCGGCCGTTAACGGACGGCGGGCGGGGGAGGGGAGGGGCGGGGGCCGGGCCGGGGCGGACCCGGGAGCCGGGCCTGGCGCGCGGGGCTCTCGCCGCGGGGCGCGGGGGGCCGGGCGGGCGCGCCTTCCTCGGCTTCGGCCCATCGTAGCGTGACCCACTTCTGCATGCGATTCCTTTGGCAAAATGTCTCCTTTTTGGTTATTTCATTAAAAAAAAATTCCCCCCCATTATTTCCGTCTGCTCTGCTGACCGCGGGGAGCCCGATTAAAGTGCTTTGGCTTTGGAGGCAGGAAGGATGCCCGCGGATGCTTGGCTCGTTAATTTTGGGTTAATCCCTCTCTTTTTAATTATTTTAAAAAAATTTTTTTTTGTTTTTTTTTTTTGAATTTTGCGCGGGGCGCTCCCCCGGGCGGGTGGCGGAAGGTCGCGGCCTCTGCGGCGGCGCCGGGCCTGCCGCGCGTTCGGCCTCTGCCCCCACCCTCCGGGAGCGAAGACCTGTCAGCGCCGGTTGGCGAGATTTCCGGTGAGGGGACGGTCACCGCAGGGGCGTGGCCTCGCCGGGCCGCGGGGGGGCGCCTGCGCCCGGGTGGGGCGGATTTGTCGGGAGCTGGTGTTTCCCGTGCCCCGAGGTTTGGGGGTGCAGGGAGGAACCCAGGGCCGGCGCTCGCTGCGGCCGGCGGCCCGGGAGGTGGCCGCTGGCCACGTGCGACCCCGGCCCTGCGGCGCGGCCGGGCCGGGTGGGGTGCTCCCGGGCGTACAGTGCGCGCCTGGCTGTGAAGACTCGGGATGGGAAAGAAGGAACGTGAGGGATGCCGTTCGTCGTCTTCTCGTACTTAAACGCACGCTGAGATGGTCGTATTTTGGACATGTTGAGTTCACTAACATATATGGTTAAAATGAATCTCACCGGTTTCTTTTTACTTTTTTAAAGTGCGGCTGCTTGGAAATTTTGAATGGCGTGTGTGGCTCGCCTCGTGTCCCTACTGGACAGCGCTCCACTAGGCCACCTGAGTGGGGGTGCTGGGAGCCGGGGCCATCTGTCTCTTCCTGCTTCTCTGGGGGCCGAGGCTGGCGGGGAACCCGCTCGCGGCTTCCTCCTCCTCACCCTCGGCCGGGCTGTTGAGCTGAATCGCACAACGGCCGTCTTGTCTTAATTTCCAGAATAATTCGAGTTAATGGACAGAGTTTTTCTCTCTCTCTGTCTGCTGTATGCGGGAGGCTAGAAGTGGTCGCATGAGGTTCAGCTCAGCATCAGAGCGCGAGTTATTGAGGCTGAATCCTGTCGGTGTTTGTGTGTGTTCTGCAGAGAGCCCGTTGATTTTCTGCCATCCAGATGAACTGGAGAGCTCCTGCCTGCCGCCGCGTCGCGGTGACTTTTGGTTGGGGTTATACTCTGACCTGCACCCTCTTTCCTTCCCATTCCTGAGATACTGTCAATTTTTGCCAATAAGAATGATGGTTTGTCAACCACATTGCCTCACAATTCTTAATTTTGACTGATTTTTAAAGCCTGCCAATTTGCGTGGCTTAAATCACCATTGTAAGTGGAAAAGAGTCAGGATAGAATCTCTCAATTCTAGGAAGGGTGAGAATGACTGTTGCAAAGTTTTGAGCTTTTCAATAAAGGAAGAAATAGAAACAAAAGATGTCTGGATCCTGTTGCCATAGATACTCCAGAATGGGCTTTCTAGGGACAGTACAATGTGAGCAAACTTTTGTTGTCTAGATTATATCTTGAAGTGTTTTGTTTTGCTTTGGGTTTTTTTCTTTTAAGTGAGAATACTTTTTCTCCAGAATCTTAGAATTGGAAGTGAAATTTGTTTTCTTTAAAGTGTGAGTTGTTTACAAATCAAGAAAAACTTCTACATAATATTTTTAAGGAAGGAAGAAATATAATCATAATAATCCAGAAGTTTTAAAATTAATGCTTGATAATCTGTGTTAATTCACACACATATACAAGACTTATTAAGTGAGGTGATTTTCATTGATATAAAAAAACAAGGTTACTTATCCTTACCAGGTTTTGTTCCAGCAAGAAATTTTCTCTTTTGTTATGAGTTTAGCAATGTGTTTAATTAATTAGTGTTAATTAATTTCATATGTCTTGTGAAGCCTCAGGAACCACATAATGGAACCAGTAAGAAAGAGGCAGAAACTTTCTGTTTTACAAATGGAAAGGCGAAAGCTTTGTATTTTATGAAAAGACCTCAATTTGGAGCAGGACATTAATCTGGCACATTTGGTAAGGTGAGAGCGTGTTGGGGTTAGGTGTTAGCACTTATTGGGTCAGGAAAACTTCATCAGTGGTCTTGGGCACATCATAGTGGTGTGAGTGTCCCCTGACAAATCATGTGTCATGAAGATTTCGCATGAAATCTTTTCTGTTGGGTCCTCCAGTACAATTTGTGGAGGAGACGAGATGTTCCATGTGAAGCACCTAGCAGGGCTGGGCCCTGTAGGAAGCTCTTGGCAGACCTATTTTACAGAATCTGAAATCTGACAGCAGTTTCAAAGTGAATACTTCCTATGAAAGAAAAAACCCTGGCCAAAATACGGTTACCTTCCTGATGTTGTTTGGCATAGCCTCTATCATGAAGTTTTCATTTTCAGTAAGAGGGAGAAACTGTTTCGTAAAGTATCCAGTAGGAGCTTCAGTGTTACAAGGTAGTGGAACATCTTTAATGTTTTACTACCTGGGTTTGCAGCCTTCTGAGTGTTACATTGTGCCTGACGGGCATTGGTAAGTGTTGCAAGAGTCAGCTAGTACACTGTGGCAAGACAAGATTGACAATGATGGTATTTTAACTACTTTTTAGTTGTTGTTTTAAAGCCTAGGGAGGCTTGAGTCTGAGGATAGAATCAAACCTAGACTGGTAATTATAATTTTTCACTTGAAACTAGGGGTACATTTCTAGGCAAAAGTACAGTTGCTGTGCTGGGTGACCTCTGTACTGCATTCACTGGGACACTTTCTCTGGTCCTATATTAGTACATCTTTTCCCTGGAATGGTATCCTGACTCTTCCTGTGTCCACTGCATTCCTGTAAAAGCCCTCTGCTTTGTTTAGTTGCTTCAAATGACGTCCCTTGAGCATGGCTTTGTGTGTACACGTATGCACACATGCATGCATGTTTATTCTGTTCCTCCTGAGTGGCTTTAAAGTGTCCGCCTGTTTATCAGAGGTGTACTTGTCTTTCAGAGCCCAGCTCAGGGCCACCCTAGACAGGTGCTTGGTTTCTTCCAGGCGTCATTGGCACTTAACGTGCAGAAAAGCCGGGTGGGTAAGAGCTCAGGCTTGGAGCCAGGCTGTCTGGCCTTGAAATCTAGCTCTGCCACTTCCTAGCTGTGTGATCCTGGGCTGGTTACGTCACTTATCTGTGTTTCAGTTTCCTCATACTACCTATCTGTTAAGGTTATCCGGAGGAGTAAATGACAATACACGTAAAGCACTTAGAACAGTGCCTGGCGTTCAGTAGGAGCGCTACATATTAGCTACTGTTACATTTCTATCTTACTGTGTTGCAGTCACATTTCACTTACCTTGGTGTCTTCTGTTAATGGAAGCTAGTTTCACCATAAGGAAGCGAGGTTTTATTCTTTGGGCAGCCACTGCAGGATTTTAAGCAGAAGTGCAGTGACTGATTTGTGTTTTTAGAAGAGCCTTCCTTTTAGTTCAGTGTGGGATAAGGATGGGGAGGGGACAGTGGAGTGGGCAAGGAACTAAGAGCAGAGGCCAGGAAAGGAGGCTGCGGATGCTCTGCGCGTATTCCACAGTATCACCAGGGGGCTTTGTAGAGGTTGCTTGGACGTGGAGTGTGAGAAAGAGAAGAGTGTGACACCAGTTTTCTGGCTTGAGCAACTGGCTATGAGGTGGGTTTTTGTTTTGTTTTGTTTTGTTTGAGACCAGGGTCTTGCCCTGTCACCCAAGCTGGAGTGCAGCATCATGACCATTGGTTACCGTAACCTTGAATTCCTGGGCTCAAGCAATCCTCCCGCCTTAGCCTCCCGAGCAGCTGGGACTACAGGCTCACTTGCCACCGTGCCTGGCTAATTTTTTTAATTTTTTGTAGAGACAGGGTCTCGCTGTGTTGCTGGGCCTGGTCTCAAACGCCTGGCCTCAAGCGATCCTCCTACCTCAGCCTCCCAAAGCGCTGTGATTACAGGCGTGAGCCACTGTGCCTGGTTTTAGAAAGTGGTTTTGTTACTGAAAAAGGAAGATGGGGCAAAGGGTTGGGTTTGGCAAGAGAACGTGGGATTGGGGCCATGCCAAGTTAGTGCTGAACAAAAGTCACAAACAGACCTAAAATTTTGTACATTATAAAGGTGGCCTTATATGTGTGGAGTAGATGGAAATTTTAGTAAATGGTGTTTGCGCAACTGGGTAGCTATTTGGGAGGGAGTTTTTTTTGTATTTAGATATATGTCCTTACATCACATTTTATAGTAAAATGGTAGATTTTTTAAATGTTTGAAGATGAAACAGTAAGTGCTAGAAGAAATAATCTCAGTGATGAAGGCATTTCTCAGCATGTTAAAATCCAGAAGCCATAAAGGAAACTATTGATAAATTCAGCTACTTAAAAATAAACTTTTGTTTTTGTTTGTTTGTTTGTTTTGAGACAGGGTCTCACTCTGTCGCCCTGGCTAGAGTGCTGTGGCATCATCATAGCTCACTGCAACTTCAAACTCCTGGGCTCAAGCGATCCCCCTGTCTCAGCCTCTCGAGTAGCTGGGACTACAGGCGTGTGCCACCACACCTGGCTAATTTTTTCTATTTTTTGTAGAGATGAGAGCTTGCTCTTGCTCAGGCTGGTCTCAAACTCCTGACCTCAAGCAATCCTCCTGCCTTGCCCTCCCAGAGTGCTAGGATTACAGGCGTGAGCCACTGTGCCTGGCCAAAAATAAAACTTTCGCTGTCAAAAATAACCAAAGTCAACAGATTGATATGAAGTTGGGAAAAATACTAATAGTATTGCAAAGGACTTCATTCCTCAACATATAAAGAGCCTCCATAAATAAGAAAAGCTCAACCTGGAAGAAAAATGGGCAAAGGTTATGAACAAGCCACAGAAAAGGAAGTACAAATAACTCTTAAATCTGAAAAGATGCTCAGCCTTAGTTAGAAAGCCTAAAACAAATAAAATCTCACCATGTTGTCATGCTGGGTCTCATCTTCCTGGTTAACAGAGATGAACACATTTGATAATTCCTTGGTGAAGTGGTGAAACAGGAACCCTCATGCATTGTTGGTGGGTAGTATCATTTGGTAAACAGTGGCAGTAGCTGGTAAAGTAAACAAATGCATATGTCCTTTATCCTACAGAAATTCTGTAAAGAGATACTTATACCCTGTGTATATAGTGAGCTTTAAAGATTGGAAATGACCAGAATGTTCATCACCTGGGGCCTAGTTCAGTTATGGTAGAACCATATCATGGAATACTGTGTATAGTGATGTGGAATGACCTCCAAGATTGGGTACTATGTGAAAAGAGTGAGGTACAGAACATGCTGGTAGCCCTGGTTTGCATAAAAAAGCACATATGCACAAAATACTTTTAACTTTTTTATTTTGAAATAATTATAAACTCACAGGAAGTTGCAAAAGTAGTATGTAGAGTCCCATGAACGCTTCACTCCCCCTTCCCCCAACAGTAACATATAACTGTAGTACCCTATTACAGCCAGGAAATGAACATTAGTACAATACTGTTAACCAAACTATAGGCCTTACTGGGTTTTAGCCAGCATGCATTTGTGCGGGTGAGTGTAGTTCTGTGCAATTTTATCCCATGCATGGATTCACATAACCACTACCATGAACAAGATACAGAATTGCGCTACAGAATATCTTTGTCAGGACACTTAAGAGACTGGTAACTATGGTTGCTTACTCTCAATAGCTGAGTGACAGGGTTGGGAAGGAGACATTCCTTTTCACTGACATATTAAAATACTTTTTGAACAGTTTGGAATGTCTGTGAGACATCCAAGTGGAACAGTCAAATAGGCAGAAGGTATGTCTGTATCTCCCCCAGAGCCCTGCTGGGGATGGATGTGGGAGTTGTCACCCTTGATGTAGGTATTTAACATCTGGCCATTGCCGGAGGACGTTTAGGGGAGAGTATGGCTGGGGGAGATCTTGAAGGGGGTCCAGTTGAAGCTGCAGGGCCCTCCCATTGAGAGGTTGGGAGGGGAAGGAGCCTTAGCTGGTGAGGAGACAGAGTGGCCTGTGAGGCTGGGACTAGCCTAGCCACGGCTGCGAGCTGGAAGGTGAAGGGAGAAGGCTCCAAGGAGGGAGTGGACATGTCAAGTGCTGCTGAGTTTAAGAGAAGTGGCTGTTAGATTAAATTTGTAAATCCTTCCTCCCTTGGAAATTGAGGCCAGATTTTAACAGGATCAAAAAATAAGATAGTGTGTTTTAAAAAGTTTATTTCTTTTTTTAAGAAAAAGCGGGAGGGGTTATTTCACCGGTAAAACTAATCTACGGTGGAAAAAAAATCAAAACAAGAGTTGCCTGAGGTGGGTAGGACAAGGATTGTCTGGGGAAGGGGCATCAGGGAACTCCCTGGAGTGACAGTTAATGGCCTGTATCTTGATAGAGCTCAGGTCATACACGTTGTCAAAACTCACATTAAGATTTGTGTATTTTACGTTAAATAAAACCCTACACAAATATTAATTGCTGGCAATAGTGTGTGTGCTAAAGTGTGTAGGAGTGGATTATAATTGGTCTGTAACCCACTTTGGAATTTATCAAAATAATAAAGTGGATTGATGAATGGACTGAAAGATGGGCAGGTGGATAAGGATGGGCAGATGTGATAAATGTCACAAAATATTAATTATATTTGGGCAATTAAAGTTTTTAAACTTTGATGATTTTAACTTTGATTATTTTTTAACTTTGATTATTTTATTTTGAAAATAAATACCTGAGCAACCAGCCTGAGCAACATAGTGAGACTCTGTCTCTACAAACAACAACAACAACAACAGCAGCAGCAACAACAAAAACCAGAAAAATTAGCCGGGCCTGGTGGCACGCGCCTGTAGTCCCAGCTACTTGGGAGGCTGAGGCAGGAGGATCGTTTGAGCCCAGGAGTTGGAGGTTGCAGTGAGCTATGATGATGCCACTGCACTCTAGCCTGGGCAACAGAGCAAGACTCTGTCTCAAAAGAAAAAAAAAATCTGTATTTTATTTCTTCCTAATCACTTAGTTGAGTTGTCAGCTTTTTGCCACATGCCCTTTGTCAGTAAGAGGTTGAGGTTCAAGGTTTTCTAGCACTTTCTCAGACAATAGCTCTAAGGCTATTAACTTGGCAGATTATCATTACCCAGGAGTCCATTCTTAGCCAGCAGATTTACTTTTTGAGTCACCCTCAAACTAATTCCCCACCTCGGCTAAGCAGAGGCTGGGAAAAGGGTATATGGTTCATCGAAGAGCGTGGCCATAGTCCTGGCTTTGGGCATCCTTTTCTTTTGTTCTTCCTTTTTGGCCTGACTGCCACAGCACCCCAGATGCTGCTCTGGGGTCCTTTGAATCCATGATTCCATCTGGAGCTGTGTCAGGTATATAACAAACATGTATGAATATATACACCTACCCCCCCCCCCCCACTTTTTAAAAAAACAAAACAGGGTCATAATATGGATACTTTTATACCTTTCCTCTTTTTATTCCCAGCACTACATATTGAGCTGTTAACTTTTTGATAGACTTTGAGTTATTTTTTTATCTTTTTCTCTTACATATAGTGCCTCCTTTAAATAACTTTTACATACAACTATGAAGTTTTTAAAAAACTTACTAAGGAAGTGCTGCAACATGTACAAGTAGATAGAAGAGGAGGATGAACTGCACACGCCCCTCACGCAGCTGGGACTGCTGTCCGTGCTCTCGGCACTCTTGTTTCCTTCCCACCCATCCACCCTCCTTTTGGCTAAATGGTTTTAAAAGCAAATTCTAGGAATAGTGCCACTTTATTTTAGTGTCATGGACTTTTTTTTTTTTTTAATGCTTCACAAATTTGCGTGTCATCCTTGCGCAGGGGCCATGCTAATCTTTTCTGTATCGTTCCAATTTTAGTATATGTGCTGCTGAAGCGAGCACTGTCATGGACTTCTTAAACTTTTTACTTTGGGAAGTTTCAAACGCGTGCAAAGTGGAGAGAATAGTATGAAGGATCCCTGTACTTCCCACCCGCCGCGACAGTTACCAACATCCTGCTCTTTCATTCCCACCCCCCACTCCCCACCCCTTTTTTATTTGCTAGAGTATTTTAAAGCAAATCCCAGATATCATATCCTTTCCCATGTAAACACTTCAGTGAAGTACCAACTTCTGAGTATAAGATGAAAACATTTAGCACTGTCCGTATTTAAAAGATGAAAGGAATTAGCACCAGTTGGTGACCTTTGGGGCATTCCAACCCCCACCCACCCCTATACTTTGAAAAAGGTGGATTTAGAAATAAAACTACAAGTGGTAAGCAATAATGAAATTAAAAAATTTCAGCTATGTACTTGAAACATGGGTGGAATTTCCCTTTCTGTCACCTAGGTCCAAATACATGGTTTATGTGATAAGATGTCATCTTCATTTTAGGTCTCACTTGTTCTCAGCTGGGGGTGATTGTACTTGTGCTCAAACGCCCCCCCCCCAACATCTAACAATGTCTGGAGACATTTTTTGGTTGTCACAACTGGTGGATTGGGGCAGGGTGAGGTGTAACAGGCATAGTTGGTAGAGACCAGAGATCCTGCTAACATCCTGCAGTGCACAGAACAGCCCCCATAACAGGATTATCTGGCCCAAAATGCTGAGGCTGGGAAACTCTAGTTTAGGAGGTGATGTTTTATCACAGGTCTCTTCTCTGTGGTTCTCCTTGAACTTGGGGGAACTGCTCAGCGAACCCTCATCAGTGAGGGTGGGTACCAACAGTCTGTCATGTGTCGACATTTGCAAGTGTTATGTTGAAGGTAAAACCTTAATATCAAGAAAAGTCCAAGTGAAATATAATAACTTTATTTAGATCATTATTCTATCAGTTGTATCAACAAAGATTATTTTAGAAGTTTGTGTAACAGAATATATATAAGGTTTAAACTCAGCTTATAAGGAAGTCAGCTTCCCTTGGAGGCAAGCGGATGTGAAACCCGTTTATTTCTGGAGAGGTTCCAGAAGCAAAACAAGGCGGAGACTGTTCTAGTGGCAGCTTTTGCGTGCTTATAGACAGGGAAGAAACAAAAACTGTAGCTGAAGGAGGGAAGAGGAGAGAGGAAGAGAGAAATGACTTTTTCATGGAGACTGTTCAGGAAGAACATAAAAAATCTGCATAACTGTTCAGCCTTAGGGTATGAAAACTGCATGCTTATGGTGCACTGGACAACAGGGGACCACAGAGATAACTCACACAGGGTCCTTGGTGTCCAGGACCCTAGAGTCAAGTTGGAGATGAACGTGTCCGCAACTGATTGTGTGACAAGGCCTTGATTTATGGATGTTTTAATTGGAGCCCAGGAGCCCTGGTGCCTTATGTAATTTTGTGCCTTGCTTCTTTCCAGATTGCTCATTTAGAAAGTGGATGTGTGGGATAACATGTCCAGTGTGTCCGAGGAGAGAAGAAAAAGGCAGCAGAACATTAAGGAAGGACTGCAGTTTATCCAGTAAGAGCCTAAGAATTCTTACCTTGTGTTCTTGCCACATCATAATTCTTTTTTTATGTGGCTATATGTTTTGCAGAGATTAAGAACTCTTTAGTCATGTTTAATAGGTCCTGTTAATTTGGGTTAGAAATTACATATTTCTATTCTAGCAGTATTTTTTGTCTTGTCCATTTGAGTATTCTTGTGTTCTGAAATGGATCTTACCGTTGCTGACTTTCAGGGCTAAAATTTGTAGTATCCCCCAAAGTGTTAGACTGAGGAATTTGAATTTGTTCTTATAAGAACAGTTCTGATGAATGAAAAGTGGCTGAAAGTGAACATCTGTCAGCACAGAGGGCTTTTGCGATCAGACATTTCTGTTAAGAAGCTCAGTGTCTAATTGGACTTCTTGAAGCATGTCAGCGACAAGACAGCGGTGGTTTGGGTGGACATGTCCGGGCAGAAGGGCCTCTTTGTTCCTTCCTGAGAAGGAGACATTCTCTTCTATACTGCAGTAAATTGGATCAAAAAGTGTTAGTGGTTCTGTACTATTTTTAACCTTCTTTGGCATTTGAAGAATTAGGCCTTCTTTTAATAGAAGTAGATTTGAAAGGAAAGAGTTGTACTTAAGGAAATACAAGGAATAGTTTAGTTGTTTTTTTTTTTTTTCATGACTGTAGTCATCT
This sequence comes from Daubentonia madagascariensis, assembly GCA_023783475.1. Taxonomy (NCBI): domain Eukaryota; kingdom Metazoa; phylum Chordata; class Mammalia; order Primates; family Daubentoniidae; genus Daubentonia; species Daubentonia madagascariensis. Next base: position 7,090,022 of record JAKFHU010002332.1, on the reverse strand, counting down.
GTAAATAATGGTAGTAAAGGAGAAGGAATGTGCTTTGAACCAGTGACATGCTAGTGGAACCACAGATTTAAGATGACTTCTGGCTGAACAAGTCCTGATAGGAGCTTGATAATTACAATTTATTTGTTTCTTCTTCTCAGGTCACCGCTGTCATATCCAGGAACACAGGAACAATATGCGGTAATGACTCTGGGAAGGTCTGCTTGAAAGCTCTGCAAGTGGCCTATGAACTGTAATCTGTAGCAGGGGTTGGTAAACTATGGTTTTGTAGGCCAAATCTGTCCTGCTGCCCTTTTTTACGAATAAAGCTTTATTGGCACACAGCCACACTCATTTGTTTATGTATTTTCTGTGGCTGCTTTTGTGACATATGGTAGTTTCGACAGAGACCATATGGACCACAAAGCCTAAAATATTTACTCTCTGGGTATTTGCAGAAAAAGTTTGCCAGCCCCTTACATATAAGATAATATATATTTTTTTGCATACTTGCATAGTTGTCCTGTATTTTCTTTCCTCTATTCGTGTGGTTTTGAATTAATTCATCTTTTGAGCCCCTTGAAAATTACTTTTAGCCTACCTCTCATGTCATCGAAAATAAGTGGGACAGAATTTATTGAGAAGGAGAGTATGGAGTATCTTCTATTTTTATTTAGGAGAAGAGAAGTTCTGACAGCAAGGGGAGTAGTGGATAACAAGCAGGAAGAGCTAGTGACGAATCTGCTGTAGGAAGGGGAGAAGTTAGGCCCTGTTCAGTGGGTCTTGGACTACACATACTCAATTGGTTCACCTGTGGCTTTTTTCTCTGAGGGTTTTAGTGCTGCTGAACATCACTTTCTCTCTGCCTCTCTCCCTCCTCCCCTTTCTTTCAGTCTCTCCGTTGTCTTCTCCCTTCCTCTTTCCAAACAGTTGTAGAATCACAAAGTATTAGAGCTATAAATTAACTGGAATAATTGTTTCATTTTGCACTTGTGGAACGGGGTTCCAAAGACGCTACGTGGCATGTCCCAAGTCATATCAGTTGTTAATATCCAGTTTTCTTTAATAATTTATCCAGTTTTCTTTAATAATTTAGTCAGCTTAGAGGTAAATTCATAAAATGAGACAAAATGAGTTGAATGTTTATCTGATCTTGTTATGGAAAAAGGCTTTAAAAATACTAAAGCATACTAGAGATCATGAAGGAAAATTAAAAACTTTTGTACATGCTAAAGAATGTATGTACTCACTTGATAAGAAAAGGGTTTCGCACCCCCTCCCTCCAAACCAGTAAATGACCTGAGCAAACAGTTTACAAAAGAAGAAATACAAATGGCCTGTAAAAATGTGGAAAACTTCAACTTTGCTGGTAAAGATGTACAAATAAAAAAGGATATAGTTTTTCACCTAGAAATTGGTGGAGATTTTATATACGGGTACGTGCGCGTGCGCACACACACTACCTAGTGTGTGAGGGTTCTGTGCCGCAAACCACCAGAACTATTTATCGCTGTTGCCTTTTTGGAAGGCAATTTGGCAATACTAGTTAAAAGCCTTAAACTGTTCATTCTTTTTGATTTAGGGCTTCCACTGGTTTTTATTTTAGGCACAGACTTGGAGATGTGAACAAATACTAGGTACTTTTGCTGCATTTTTCTTAATAATGAGAAATTGAATTTTCTCTTGGAAAAGCAAGGAAGGTAAAATTGCTAGCTGAGATAACAGTGACTTGGGCTGCATTTCACAATTTCTTACAGCAATGCTGCTGTTCTGTCAGATTGTTTTCTCTCAAGTTTTAGGTATAAAAGTTAAAATTTACTTACACCATATCTTATTCTATAAAGGGCTTCAAGTGGTAACTTTGTTTTTTTAGGTATATTTGCGTGCTCTTGTGAGAAATCTTTTTAATGAAGGAAATGATGTTTATCGGGAATGTGATTGGAATAGCTCAATAAGCCAGTACACAGAAGCTTTGAATATAGCTGATTATGCACAGTCAGAAGAAATTTTAATCCCTAAAGAAATAATTGAAAAACTACATATAAATCGTATTGCCTGCTATTCTAATATGGTGAGTTGTGATTTTTAAAACAATGTTCTAGAGTGAAAAAATTTTTTTCAATGACTTAATACATTAATGAAAAGTCAATTTCCTAATTTCGATTTTTAATAAATTGGATTTTATTTACTGCTTTTAGAGTGGCCTGAGGCTTTTAAAAATTAGCTTTGAACAAATGTTTAGGGATTTTAAAAATAATTTATTTCTTAGTTACGGGTCCTTGAAGATTCCTATTTGAGTATGGCTTTTGAAGGTGTGTCTGCTTATTTAAAAAATCAGCCTAGGAAGATAGAGGTTTTCACAGATCTGTGTGTTTGTCAGGTATCCATGTTGGCAGGTCACTTCTTAGTCAAGATTCAGTTAGTCCTCTTAGGAGTTTTTTAGCACAAAACAGTAATTACCCTTCAAAGGAATTAACACAAGCTTTTCACATTTTTAAACTTAAACAACAATATTTTGGTGTGCTTATGCTTTTCACTATGGACAGTCAGTAAAATTTATGATTTTTTTTCCTCCCAAGCCCACCTACCCATGCATTTAAGAAAAATATCCGTGTTGTTGCCTAGTTCTTTGTTAATGAGCATTCATTGCTGATTTATTTTGTTTTTGGTAATGTATTTCTCATCAGTTAGCTGTTTAGGAGTTACATTTTTATTTGACATTTTAATGTACTCCGAAAAGGGGTAACTACAGAGGGGAAGAGAATAGGAGAATGACAACTAGGGGCATCAATTATGTCTAGAAAGTTTTATTTCTTGAAGACCTGGGGCCTTTATGGCTAAATATTAACATTTGTCTGATCTGGGTGGTGGGCACATGGGTTTTCATGATATTCTATTTTTGTGTATTTGAAATTTCATAATGAAAATAATTCTAAAAAGGAAAATAATACTGCTGACTTGGAGTTTAAAAGGAAGGCAATAGGATGGGATCTTAATTTGTTTTCATTTAGAGGAAGTCATCAGTGCAAGAAGTGAATTGTTTGATTGCTACCTTGATTCTTTTATCTTACACACCAGGGTTTCCATGATAAAGTTTTAGAAGATTGCAATACAGTCCTCAGCTTAAATGCCAGTAACTGCAAAGCTCTGTATCGGAAATCTAAGGCTTTAAATGATTTAGGAAGATACAAAGAGGCTTATGATGCTGTAGCAAAATGCTCCTTAGCAGTACCACAGGTATGGAATTTATATTTTAGTTTGTTTACATCATAACCATTTATTGCTCCCATGTGGAGAAATGACATTTAAAGAGTTAAATTTTTCATCTACCCTTCAACCTACTTCAGTTGGGTGTAACTGGTAATAAAGCAAGTGTCTTGACAATCACTGTTTTGTCTGTTCTTCTTCACAATTAGTAAATATAGTCCTCCATTAATCATACCTACTTATTTTTTTTCAGGATGAACATGTAATAAAACTAACTCAAGAACTAGCTCAGAAATTGGGATTTAAAATAAGAAAAGCATATGTTAGAGCTGAGGTAAGCTGGCATTCTCTCCATAAGGTGTTTTCATTTTGTTTTATAACTTGGAGTCAGGTCTGTTTTTATTTTTATTTTATTTGTTAGGTCATTAAATATGAAATGTCTGATTTCGTGTCAAAAATGTAGTTTATTATATCTCAAACAAGAAGTAGTACAATTAATCAAAGTGTGCACCTAAACTGTCGGCACAGTTTTTCCATCTTAACAGTAGCTTGTTTGTGCCGGCAGCGAAGAAGCCTGGAGAGAGAGTGGTGATGAAATCACAAAAGGTGTTTTCCACAGCTTGTTGAGAATTGAATCTTTTTCTTTGCAAGAAGTGGTCCTAAGCCTGGAAGAAGAGGTAGTCAGTTATGCAAGGTCTGGTGAATACAGTGGATTGACACAGAATTTCCAAGTCCAGCTGCTGTAGTTTGAACAGCATTCTTTATGTGACATGTGGTCGAGCATTGTCTTGCAAGAGGATTGGCCTGTCTCTATTGACCAGTGTCAGCTGCTTTATCACAAGCAGCCTCATCATTTCATCCAATTGGTTGCAGTAGACATCCCCTGTAATGGATTGACCAGGTTTCATGAAGCTGTAGTGGATAATACCAGTGCTGGACCACCAGACAGACACCAGTAGCTTTTTTTGATGAATGTTCGGTTTTGGACTGTGTTTCGGCACCTCATCTTTATCCAACCATTGTGCTGAACGCTTGGGATTGTCAAAAAGGATCCATTTTTCATCACATGCAACAATATGGTGTAGAAATGGTTCACCTTTATGTCATGACCACAAAGAAATGCAAACTTCCAGACGATGCTCTTCTGACGCTCGTTTAATTCATGCGGAATGCATCTATCCAGCTTCTTTACCTTGCCGATTTGTTTCCAATGGTTGAATATTGTTGGAACAGTAATGTCAAACCTTGCTGCTAATTCACGCATAGGCTGAGATGGAATCTCTTCCACTACAGCTTTCAGCTCATCATTATCCACCTTGGTCTCAGGTCACCCACGTGGCTCACTTTCAAGATTAAAATCATCAGAATGGAACTTCTCAAACCATCGATGTACTGTGCGTTCGTTAGCCGCATCCTTCCCAAACACTTTGTTGATATTTCGAGCTGTCTTTGCTGTATTGGTTCCATGGTGGAACTCATATTTGAAAATAACATGAATTTTTGACTTATCCATGGTTTCACAAAAATTGCTCTAAAAAAAATTTGAAAGATAATCACAAGCCAAAGCATGCATTTGCAAGACTGAGGATGTACCTTCTCAATAAAAATAAAACAAGAAGTGTCAAAGTCAAATGTCAGAGATATTAACTCTCAAACTTAGTACTCAAGGAAATCGGACATTTCATACTTAATAACCTAATATTTTATTTATTTTTTTTAAAATATTTTTTATTTATACAGAGAGGTGGCTAGCTTGCCCACCCCACAGTGGGGGTGGGATGGCAGCCAGTTCTGTTTTTAAATTAATGTCTTTATTTTATTTCAGCTCTCATTAAAATCAGTTCCTGGGGATGGAGCTACCAAGGTAAAGTTATTTTTTCTGTGAACATCATATTTTTTTATTTTTTTGAGACAGAGTCTCACTCTGTTGCCTGGACTAGAGTGCGTTGGTGTCAGCGTAGCTCACAGCAACCTCAAACTCCTGGGGTCAAGCCATCCTCCTGCCTCAGCCTCCCGAGTAGCTGGGACTACAGGCTTGAGCCACCACACCTGGCTAATTTTTTCTGTTTTTAGTAAAGACGGGGTCTTGCTGTTGCCCAGGCTGATCTTGAACTCCTGAGCTCAAGCCATCCTCCCACCTCAGCCTCCCAGAGTGCTAGGATTACAGGTGTGAGCCACTGTGTGTGGCCTGTAAACATAATTAAAAGAAAGGATGGAAGTGTTAGAATTCTGCCTTTAATGTTTTTGGTGTATGTCTGTTTTTGAAACTTTTTTATTCTCAAAATACATAATTGGCCATAGCTTCCTGTCACTTTAAAAAAGAAAACCAACTACTCAAGTAATATATTTTAGTCTTAACTAGCTTTTCCTAAAGTCCAGTAGAGCATTATATAGGATGTTAATAGATGTAGGTTTCATTTGAAAAAGAGTGGTTTAGGGCCAAATATTAGTTTGGAGAGTCATTTGGGATAAACAAAATTAACAATTTTTTTTTTTTTTTTCAATTTTTAAGGTAAGTCTTCTTGGGGCTATTAGGATACTAATGGCTATCGTGAGTTGGGTGGTGAGTGGTGGCTAGGTTAGTACCTGGTGTTCTGCTGAATGTCCTTGAGAAGTGCTGGTCCGTAGGGGAGAAGTGGTGCTGCTAGACCAGCACCTCATCCAACACCCTGTATTATACAGGTCTGTGTGTTCCGTTAAATTCTTGGATCTTAATTGGAAGGGAGTCAAATTTCTCTGAAAACTTGCATTGCTCTCTTAGGGTGAGTTTTACAGATTGCTTTATGGTTTAGAAACTTCTGAAAATATTATGATCCATTGTTTGCTTTAATTTCTAGGCTTTGAACTATTCTGTGGAAGACATCGAGCCAGGTAAGTTTTCCCATACATCTTAACATTCTGAGGAGTGCCAGCTTTAGACTTTATATGTGATATAGTGTTGTGAAATAAGATTGTTGTGTGGTTATATTAATATTAAACTGAGAATGATTTTGAAAACTACTTTTGTGCTTTGTATGTGCCAGTGAGTGGTTGATAATATTAGATGTCAGTAAGCAATCATTGACACCCACCATGGCCTTGCCACCGTCTGATAGCTGTGCCCAAAAGGGGTGCAGACATTTTGTGAAAGAAGGATAAGTTTTCACAAGTGAATATATCTATTCCTGGGTAAAATGAATCATTTTTAGAATTGCTTTTACTCTTTCATTTGTAGTTGCTTTACTGTGGTATCTGTCTATTTATTTATTTTTATAATTGCTTTCACATTTTTACCTAGATCTTCATTTTCTCTATTATTGGCTGTTAATGTTAGTATTATATAAGTACATTGAAAGTGAGTGAGTACATTTCCATCCATGTTACAGATTTATTAACTCCGAGGCAAGAAGCAATTTCTGTTGTCTCTTTACCTGCATCCAGTTTTTCTCATGAAATTGGAAATGAGCTGGCCTCAGTTCCTGTTATGCCCTTAACTTCTATTTTGCCGCTGCAAGTGGAAGAGAGTGCTCTGCCATCGGCAGTGTTGGCAAATGGAGGAAAGATCCCCTTTACTATGCCAGAAGCTTTTTTAGATGATGGTGATATGGTCCTTGGAGATGAAATAGATGACCTTCTTGATTCTGCCCCGGAAACTAATGAAACTGTTATGGTGAGTTTCAGCGTTACTCCTTCTTCTGAAGGCAGGGTTAAGTTTTCTTTTTAATAGTAACATAAACTGGTAGATACTTCCAGTATTGCTTATAGGCTGAATTTTGGGTTTCTTACCTTGAAAATTACTTTCATCCTTCTTTGGTGGTAACTGGTTAATTTGATAATTTGATAATTTTTGAAATAAAACAAGGAAGAAACATGCTATTTAGTAATTAGCCAATTTTTTTTCAATTTATATTGGGATCACATATTGTGGAAAGGGTAAATATTCTGATAAGGAATATGTATTTGATATTTCAGGAAAAATGAGTTTTGTGGGTTAAGGATTTCTCATTCCTTAAGGATAATTCTCCAGTAACCATATCCCATTAAGCAGGGGTCAGCAAACTATAGCCTATAGGCCAAATCTGGCTCTCCACCTGTTTTTGTATGGCCTGCAAACTAAGAATGTTTTTTACATTTTTAAATGGTTGGAAAAAGAACAAAAAGAATAATATTTTGTGATATATGAAAATTATATGAAATTTAAATTTCAGTGTTCATAAATAAAGTCTTATTGGAACACAGCATGACAATTCATTTTATGTGTTGTCTGTGGCTGCTTTTGCACTGCGATAGCAGAGTTGAGTAATTGCAGCAGGGACTGTGTAGCCTGCAAAGCCTAAAATACTTAATATCTAGCCCTTTATAGAAAATGTTTTCTGACCCCTGCCATAAAGTATAATGAAATAATAGCAGCAGTAGTAGTATGATGATGAGAGAGAGAAGTTCAGAGCTGGTTTCCAGGGCCAGTGAAATAGATGACGTCAATGTGGAGTTGAACGAGGTAAGAAGTATATGCAAAAGGATGACAGAGCTGGGTTTGATTATTACCAGGTGACTTCACCTCCTACTACATCAGTCTCCACCTGTACGATGGCAATCACAGTAGGATATATCTGAGAGACTTGTAAGAATCAAATAGATAGTATATGTTACTTACAGTGTGTGACACATGGAAGCTCTCAGGAAGTCGTAGCTTTGGTGGGGGCTGGGAAAGTTAGGGTTCTGTTTGTTCGTTTGCTATTGTAAGTTCACCCCTCCAGAGAGATGGTCCCAGTCCTCATGGGCTTCCCCAGCTCCCTTCTCTGGATCACGCTTCCTTCTGTCCCCACCTGCACAGCCCTGCAATTCCTCTTTAATGAGGTGAATTCTTACGAGCTTCGTGGTCAGGTAAGGGCAAGGAATCATAAGGAAGTTTTGCAGATGAAACATGAATGTAACATTTGGATTAAAACAGTGTTAGACATCCCACCTCCATCCTCTCTAAATATTGGGCTTGAAAAGAAATAAGCTCTGTAGCTAAAGTTCTAATGAATCTTGATTTTGATGTGAACGTTTTCATGTAACATGATCACCCAGTGTAATAGTTTGTTTTATATGCTGCTGTTGAAAGTAGTTCAGCCAAACTCGTGACAGAGTTTTGTGAATTTTAATCGCATCTTTTTTCTTCTCCAGCCATCAGCTTTAGTCAGAGGACCCCTTCAGACAGCCAGCGTCTCTCCTAGCTTACCCTTTTCGGCGTCTCTGTTAGGAACCTTACCCATTGGTGCGAGGTATGCTCCTCCACCATCCTTTTCAGAATTTTATCCACCTTTGACTTCATCCTTAGAAGATTTTTGTTCTTCTTTAAATTCGTTTTCAATCAGTGAATCCAAACGAGGTAAGAATCCAGCCTAAATTGTAAACAATTGCTGTTAATTTTCTAAAAAATAAAGTTGGTGTTTGATAGTTTTTAACCGACTCTAGGTAGTAGGTACTTGAATTATTTTCGACGTAGCTAAAAATATAAAGACTAAGCCTTCAGTTTTGAATTCACCTTGACTTAACTGTGCCGTTCTGGAGATCAAGGAGCAAAGGCACGAGAATAGAAATGTATGTGGCACTGGTTTTTATACAGGATAGTATGTTAAGCTGGGTGTTTATTGTTTTGGGAGTGAAATGACTTTTTAATGTATTCTCCAATAAAGGTGTATTCCATCTTAAAGACAAGCTAGTCTTTTAAATTCTGAACTAAGCAAACACTAATTTAAGATCTGTGTTCAAAATGATAACTGTTGGATCTATCTATTTTAGTTTTCATCTTTTGATATCAGCAAACTGTGGCTGATGCCTTAATTTTACAGGGGATTGCTGAGTTTTTGGTCCGACTCCTGTTTCTGTAATCCTAGGTTTAATATATACTTTGAACAATAATGGGAAAAATCTTCATATTTTTGGCAGCATTGTACATGGTTAGAAGGGCAAAAATCTTAAATAATTGATTTAAAGATTTGCAACTGAAGAAATTAAAATATGTGGAAGACAGAAGACCTGAGAGGAAGTAATTGAGTGTTAGACCAGGAAAAGAGGGTAGTTGAACCTTACTGACTTTTTAATGTTATGGTTAGTTCCTGCTTCATATTTTCAAAAGGAAAGGCTCTTTTCCTATTTTGAATATCAGTAATTTTCTTAGTCTTTTTTTTTTTTTTTTGAGACAGGGTCTCACTCTGTTGCCAGGCTAGAGTACACTGGCGTCATCATAGCTCACTGCAGCCTTGAACTCTTCGTCTTTGTAGCAGTCCTACATGGTGGGCCCTGCCTGAGCCTATTTCTTTGAAAATAGCTTTCTATTTAAATTTGTTTGATTAAGGGTTATTTATGCCCTTCTTTAAAGGAAAGGAAAAACTCCGGAGCCCTCTTTGAGTGTCAATAATGAGCAAGAAAGCTTCTAGGAATTGGGATGGGAGAATAGTATGGGGAAGCTGTAGCCAGTATGCTACTATTAAGCCCTAATGTTCTTATTACATGATTAGAATGAAAAGGTCTGTTGAAGTTTTTTTATTATTTTAGATCTGTCCACCTCAACTTCTAGAGAGGGAACAGCGCTTAACAACAGTAATTCTTCCCTTTTACTTGTAAGTGCCACTTCCTCTTTTGTAAATACATCGCTTAAATTGAAAATAGATCTTTTACTTAAGTAACTGAGTTATTTGAATGAACATGACAGTCTCCCTTAAATTTTGTGTGTGCTGTGGGAACTTGTGTTATAGTAAGACTTTTTTAGAACATCCAGTAATAAATACTCTGTGTTTAAGACTGGATCTGTCATAGCAAATTAATCACTATTGCAGATAGTGTAAGAGGCTTTATTTAGCATAGCATAAACAAATCCAGGAAATATAAGATCAGGGCGTGTAAAATGTGTGTACTGTTGAAGCAAAATTTATTACTTATTACAACTCACAGAGGATCAAAAAAGTGGAGGGGGGCCTAGAGACCCAAAGAAAGGAAAATGTAGAAAGAGACAGCTTTTAATATAGAAGAGCATTAAGGATGGAATAGTACCAGCCTCATTCTCTGAAGATTATCTTATTTTTCAGATGAATTCAGTTTCCTTCTTTAGTGATAGTGCAATATTTGTTGGCTGTTTTTTTTTTTTTTTATTTCTTATTCTTCTTGCAGATGAATGGACCAGGTAGTTTGTTTGCTTCTGAGAGTTTCCTGGGAATTTCAAGTCAGCCTAGAAATGACTTTGGAAACTTTTTTGGGAGTGCAGTTACCAAACCGTCTTCATCAGTGACTCCAAGACATCCTCTTGAAGGAACTCATGAATTGAGACAAGCTTGCCAGATCTGTTTTGTAAAATCAGGTCAGGACCAAACATACAGGCAAAGAGTATTAAACTAGTTCATAACCTGGAAGTTCTTAGGAATTTGTAAATACATGTGAACAGCACAAGCTATTGTGACTCTTCAGTCTCTATTTTGAATTCTTCCTAAACAAGTGGCAGTTATTGATTTGGGGCCTTTGGAATCTAATAGGATAAGTCTCCGTTCTTGTTTGATACAATTTTATTTATAGAATCATGTGGAATAGAATATTTACCTGATTTTGGCAGCTTATTGAAATTTTAATAAAACTTCTTATGTTCTAAGTATATGCTTAAGAACTTGCTAATTTTCAAATAGAGCAAGAACTAGAAAAAAGCATTATAAGACCCGTATATGATATAATGTAGATGAAAATTAAAGTACTTTTCTTTTGGTTTTTTTCATATCTTTACTCCTAAAGCAAGTGATATAAACATAATTTATTCTAATCTTGACTCAGCTTCATTTTCTTTCTTAGTTTTACGTTTAACAGTGTTCTTTACTTTTATAAGCCATCAGAATTTCTATCCAAATTATTTCCCTAGTAGTTAAATAAGGGTATGTTTTGGCGGGAGTGGTGTTGACTAGAACTTTGTATTGTCTGACAAACAGCAGAAAAGGCAAAAATCTACTTCAGTAGCCTGTTTACATTTTGAGGTTGTGAAATGGGATTTTTGTGGGAATTTAATAATGAATGTTCATCTGCTCACGTCTGCTTGTAAATGTGCCTGTAAAATGAAATGATATTTTTTGTGCATTTGAGCAATCTTCTTCACATCTTTTTCAGGCCCTAAGTTGATGGATTTCACTTACCACCCTAATATAGATCATAAGTGTAAGAAAGATATTTTAATTGGTCGGATAAAGAATGTTGAAGATAAATCATGGAAAAAAATACGTCCAAGACCAACAAAAACAAATTATGAAGGACCATATTATATATGTAAAGGTATATACTGTAATTACTTAATTGGTGTATATTATGTCAGTAATAAACTACAGTCATGCATCACTTAACAGGGATAGCATTCTGAGAAATGTGTCATGAGGGGATTTCATTGTGCAAATGTCATAGAGTACTTACACAAACCTGGATGGCATAGCCTACTACACACCTAGGCTATCCATGGTACAGCCTGTTGCTCCTAGGCTATGAACCTGCACAGCATGTTACTATACTGAATACTGTGGGCAACTGTAACACAATGGTCAGTATTTGTGTGTCTTAGCATATCTAAATGTGGAAAAGGTATAGTAAATGGTATTATAATCTTATGGGACCAGTGTTGTGTATGTGATCCATAGTTAACCAAAATGTCATCATGTGGCGCATGACTGTATTTGCTACGTTTATTATAATGGCTCTAGCATGGACTATTACAAAAATGTTTGGACAGAGCTAATAGTAAGGTCCTTGGATTGAGATATTACTATTTTTTATATTATCTTTACTGTTGTTTTTAACTTCTTATGTACATTTTATAGTTGTTTATGGAAACAGGGCTTTGATCAGGTTTTAAAAAACTGTCTCAGTTTTAGAAAACTATCTCAAACTTTAAGTTCTCTCTAAACAGAATCAGAACACTGACCTAAGGCTTTGAAAATGTTGCTATGTTTAGAATACTTTTGAGAGAACTTAGCATTTTCGTGTTTGTCAAACCACTTCATCTGAATTAGCTTTAAATGTCCCAAAATGATTTTTTAAACTTAGGTGGAGTACATGAGATTATCAAGGCTTTTTTCCCAGTCTGTAATAAAAATAATTTAGGCTTTGGGTAGTGTTTTTTTGTGAAGAATTGATACCATCTCTCTTTGTAATATGTGTATCATTGTTTGAAGCTGTTCATGAACCGTTATATAAAAATTCAAATGATGCCCTTGATGTGATTAATATTCATTAGCTTTAAAAAAGCAATTGCCATGTTTTAAATGTCTTTTCATTCCCTGTCTTTCTAGATGTTGCTGCTGAGGAGGAATGTAGATATTCAGGCCACTGCACGTTTGCTTATTGCCAAGAGGAGATCGATGTCTGGACGCTGGAGCGGAAAGGGGCCTTCAGTCGTGAGGCTTTTTTTGGTGGCAATGGGAAGATCAACCTCACGGTGTTCAAACTTCTCCAGGAGCATCTTGGAGAATTTATATTCCTTTGTGAGGTGCTTTCTCCAAGACTTATATTCCACTGTAAAATTGGTGATAGTTTCTGACTTGCAAACCCAGTAGCATAGAGTATGAGTGCAGGTCCTGCCATGTGATAAAGCATTCACTCAGTAAATGGGAGCTGCTACTGTTATCAAAAAGTAACATGAAGACTTCATACTGAGGCTGGGTGCAGTGACTCACGCCTGTAATCCCAGCATTTTGGGAGGCCGAGGTGGAAGGATACCTGAGGCCAGGAGTTCCAGACCAGCCTGGGCAACATAGTGAGACCCCCCCCATCTCTACAAAAAAATTAAAAATTAGCCAAACATGATGACACGCGCCTGTAGTCCCAGCTACTCGGGAGGCTGAGCCAGGAGGATCACTTGAGTTGGAGGTTGCAGTGAGCTGTGATTATACCACTGCACTCCAGCCTGGGTGACAGAGCGAGACCCTGTCTCAAAAAGAAAAAAACAAACCCCTACCCACCTCCCTCAAAAGACTTCATATTTAATATTAATTGGTATAAGTACATAATGTGTGAGTTTATAGTGATGTTGAAACTAAAGCAATATTCTGGGTACAAAATTTAAATTTTGTGTTATGTTTTTTTTGATAATCCTTCTCTCTCTATTCCAGAAATGTTTTGATCATAAGCCTAGAATGATAAGTAAAAGAAATAAAGATAATTCTACTGCTTGTTCTCACCCGGTTACAAAGCATGAGTTTGAAGACAATAAGTATGTTGGTAGTTTCTAATTTTTGTAGTGACAAAATAGTTTCTTTTCTTCAATCCGAATAAAACCAGTATTAGTATCTGCCCAGGCGTTCCTCCTCCTCCCCTTTTGTTGTTGTTTTGAAGAACAATGACTATTTAAAAATGTATTTTAGTAAATTTTGCTGGGAATTAAATAATGAAGTATTAAATTGATTATTTAAAACAGAAAAGCATTACTGATTTATAGCTTCTCATGACGTGGGTTTAGGTATTTTTATGGCTTAAAATATCATTCCCTGCCCCCATTAATTCAATAATTGCATACAATGATTTATTTTTTCTGAAAGATTTAAAATGTATTGTCAATCTAGAACTTGACATTAATATGTGCGTGGTGTGTCAATATATATATGTATTTCTTTTTTTAAAAAAAATCTATGGCAGAACAATATTAAAATGTCACTCTGTTTTCATCTTAGGTGCCTTGTCCACATTTTGCGAGAGACAACAGTAAAATACTCCAAAATACGTTCTTTTCATGGTCAGTGTCAGCTTGATTTATGTCGACATGAGGTTCGATATGGCTGTTTAAGGGAAGATGAATGCTTCTATGCCCATAGTCTTGTGGAATTGAAAGTGTGGATAATGCAAAATGAAACAGGTAGGACTGTGTGTGATTGAGAAGTATGTCTCCTCAAGAGCAGTCAGGGTTTGATGAAACAGTAGTGTGGCAACACTGTTGATTTTGTCCTGAGCTTTAAACTGTGTAGTGACTTTTGATTTTAGAGGCGCCTATTTTGAGTGTGGTCTCATGTAATTAATTGGTGACACAAGTTTGTACATGTAGTGTGGATTTGTGGAGAAGAAAGATTCAGAAGGCACAAAGAGCTATATTTGTAGAAATTCAGGCCACTGCATGTTTGCTTATTGCCGAGAGGAGACCGGTGTCTGGACACTTGGAGTGGAAAGGAGCCTTCAGTCAGGAGGATTCTTTTGGTGGGAATGGGAAGATCAACCTCACTGTGTTCAAACTTCTCCAGGAGCATCTTGGAGAATTTATATTCCTTTTGAGGTGCTCTTTGTAAAAGACTAATGTGATATTCAGCCTTGGTGATGGATTAGGTTACATGAGAATAATTGGGGAGAACTAATAATTAGTTCTTCAAATCTAGAATAATCTAGTCTGACTGTGACCAGATTGGTAGACTGTTGTTATTATATATAGAATTTAAAGGAAGGTTTGTACATTTCCTAGGTATCTCGCATGATGCTATTGCTCAAGAATCTAAACGATATTGGCAAAATTTGGAAGCAAATATACCTGGAGCGCAGGTATTTTCTCTTGTGTACTTTCTGTACTTAGTACCTTTCTGGAATTGCCTGATAGATATTGGTTGTTGGCAGATGCAGTTTACAGTCACAATCTATTATTCTATTAGTGTTCATTCAATTGGGTAATTCTGAAAAAACAGCATTTTAGTTGATCATCATAAAAAAAATTAGGGATTCCACAATACCTGCCACGAGTGTAGGAGACGTTTTCTTAGTTAGCTTTGGCTTATTTATTTGGGCTTTGGGGATTCTTAGCGTAAGGGAGATAGATTATGTTTGTAGTTTTGCTTCCCATCTGGCATATTTTGTTTATTTACTACTCTCCCTCCAATCCCCCCTAAAAATCCAACAATTCCAGTCATCACTTCCAAAGCTGACTTTCGTAAGTTGAAATTTGGCATCTGTAATCTGCTCTTACCATTTTCTTTTGCATTTGAGGGGAGAATTGGAGATTTAGTTAACAGAGCATAATATAATGGTTGAACCAGACAGAAACAGAAAATTGTATACTGTTGTAAGAAAAATGCATGGTGATTCAGTATTTTGTTGTCAGAAAACTGATTTTCTGTTAAAAATTGAAACTGATCTTTTAATAATTTAAGGTACTTGGCAATCAAATAATGCCTGGATCTCTTAATATGAAGATAAAATTTGTATGTGCCCAGTGTCTGAGAAATGGTCAAGTCATTGAACCAGACAAAAACAGAAAATATTGTAGTGCAAAAGCGAGGCATTCGTAAGTACTGTGTGTGGGGAAACAATGCCTATTTTGTAATTTTCTGTTTCATAGGTATGAAATCATTCATATAAGAATAAAGATTAAGGCTTTGAAGAGAGCAGAAAGAAATAGATAATTTAAGAGTAATTACAAAACAAAAGGGAAGAGATTTTTAGGATTTAGAAGCTAAGAATTCAAAAGTAGTGTTTTTCCTGTATTTTATCAATTCTTTGTTTAGGTTCGTAGAGAATGTTTATAAATACCAACAGGAGATGAAATTATAGAATCATAAGGTATTTCTTTTAGATGGGTTGAAAAAAAAGTTCTCTGGTCCTTCAGGTACAAACTTCGTACCTCTCCCTTTATATTGTATGTCTTTTGCCAGTGTGTCTTTGTTTTTTCTGAACTCCATTTTTCTTAGGTGGACCAAAGATCGTCGTGCGATGAGAGTGATGTCTATTGAACGTAAGAAGTGGATGAACATCCGTCCTCTCCCCACAAAGAAACAAATGCCTTTACAGTTTGATGTACATACGTAATTTTTAAGCCACTTTTTTAAATTAGGCATTTCAAATCATTAGAAAATAGTAATTCAGATTGAAACTCAAGCTCTTTAAATAATGCTCATCAGTAATAATGCAATTTAAATGGTCCCGCTTTTGTTTTCCTTCCCCTTTGGTATGTGTGTGGTTCTATAGCAGTTTTCATATTGATTGGAATTTTATGAGTTACTTGGAAAAAGTAAATAGATAGTAATATAATTGAGAAAAAGTTATGGGCATAATTTAACTTATTTTTTAGATGAATTACTTTTGGGAGGGAGTGAGAGAGAACTTCATTTAACTTTGATTCCTCAGGTTTGATGCCAAACCCAAGGCCTTCTGTATTATTATTGATGCTGTCGATGAGTTTGTTCTTATCATGCCTTGTTTCTTTCACTGAAGCAAGGGATACTAGCCAAAGGACATTAACCCAAAGGAAAATGTTCGATGTTAGAGGACATTTTTGTGTTCCTCAAAAAACCCTTAGGATGGAAATACCAGACCAACTTAAAGTTAGGGTAGTATTTCATCCACGTGGTGGTACGTTTCATCTTGGAACACTTCATCGTGGTGGCTTATGTGATCTTGGAGATGATTGCGCAAACCACTTGAGTTGTCTCTGGACTTTCCTCTTCACAAGAGAGAGGGTCTGAACAGAGTCTAGAGGTATTCCATTACGTGAATTAATAGACAAGGACACTTGGAGCATTGACAGGTAGTAAACTTTCTGCGTGATGAAGGAAATATGGAGAGAACCTTTTTCCCAGAGAAGCAGTGCAGATGGATTGCAGAGTCCCCTCATAAATGAAGCCTCCCTCTCTGAATTGCCAGAAAGAGTTGAAGAAGAGATAGATGAATTTTTATCACCTAGAGTACCTTGCAGTTTTGTAAAACTTAAACAAGCAACAAGGTCAGTCTTTGCAAGGTTGTGGTGTATTTGTGTTTTATCCAAAGTGGTTTTAGACAGAGATGATTGATGGGTTGTATAGGAGGGGGGCAAGAGTTTTACAGGAACCGTGGTTTAAAAGATAATAGAAATAATATTTTTATATATCAAATACTTTGTTAAAATGAGGACAACTGAGTCATGAGGCAGCTGCCTAGGACTATTGATTATTCTTTAATCTCAAACATTGTGTGCTACTGTGCAGTGCTACGTAGTGTATTTCCCCTTTTTTTCCCTACCATACTAGGTATTGCTAAGGGACTCTTTTTCTAAAAGAAGAAATTATACTCTGTGTGTGTATGTGTGTAGACAGTGTGGTGTGAGGTGCAAAGACAATGGGGTTCAGAGTCTGCCAGAAGGGCCCCGGTCAAGTTATTCAGCCTCAGTTTGCTCATGTGTAATTGGGAATATCTACGTGCAATGGTGTTATGTAAAACGCAGCATAAGGCCCAGCCTCCTCCTTTCTCTTCTCTCCCTGCTTCTTATCATTGAGTTTTGAAAGACCATGGTAAATGTTTCGCTAGTGATACACCTACATACTTACTGGGGTTTGACTGGGGAAAGAATATGATAAGTCAGTCACAAGACTGTTTATTGACTACTGACTTTATGCAGAAGATTTTAAGGGTGGGGTCACTGCCATTGGTCCAAGGGAGGAAATTCCCAGTATTAAGGGCTGACTGTTTTTAGAGTTCTAGGGAAAACAGATGCTAAACATTTAATGTTACATAAGCTAGGTAATATAGGGCTAGCTTCTTTTGAAACACAAAGATAAGCTAATAATTATTTATAGTAGGATTTATGCTCTATAAAGACCAATAGATTGGTGGTATTTAAGAATGAGTTCTCTCGGTGATGAGATTTCCTTGCTTCTTGCTGGTCATGATTCTCAGGGAATTCTGTGTCTGCTGATCACTATCACTTTGTTCTTATACCAGTATCACTGTATTCACTTTATTAAATAAAAATACAAACAACCAGAAGAGGTATTATTTGAAAGCTACGTAACTCCATGGCCTGGTTAGTGTGATAATTGTCTTCAGATAATGCATATCTAGTGAATTAGGGCCGAAGTCAGCTTTAAGTATAAGTAAATTAAATTTCTGAAATGTCTCTGGCACTGTTTAGTAACCTTTGGAGTAGCCCACAGTTCCCTTACTGCTTCTCAAGTGCTGACATGGAGCCATGATGAGTGTTATGCAGGGGAGAGTAGGAGTTGTCAGACTGAGGGCTAGAGATTTGTATTGTGGAGATGAAAGGTTCTGAATAAGTAAGTTTGCAGAGATTTTCTTGTAAGAAAATGTTCCATACTTTGCTTTCTTTTGGAAATTTTCTTCTGAAAATTTTTGAGACAGAAAGCTTACTATCAGTATCATGAATTTTGGGCATATAGTCAATTTGAATAGAATCACAGTAATCTTATTTTAGAATTTTATTACTAAGCATTAGCATGGATGATGCTTATTTTGCATAAGTGTAAAAATTAGGCAGTTTTACTCTGTGTACTGTCTTAAATTATGTTCTCTTTTTTTATACAGCTGTGCAACCATATTGCTTCTGGGAAAAAATGTCAATATGTTGGGAATTGTTCCTTTGCTCATAGTCCTGAGGAACGAGAAGTGTGGACTTACATGAAGGAGAATGGGAGTAAGTTGATCTTTTAGCCATGTCCTTGACATCTGTGAAAGCTAGTTCGCTTGAAAGTTCCTTTCCTCTCTACAAATGTGCCAGCTTCCTGTGAACACAGAAAGCAGTTTGCATTCTCAACAGTTGTACCCTGTTTCATCAGTGTTTCTGTTGGTAATGATGGCTGGATAATGTGACCACAGCCTTAGTGGAGTAGAACCTGACATCTG
Source organism: Daubentonia madagascariensis (assembly GCA_023783475.1). Lineage (NCBI taxonomy): Eukaryota > Metazoa > Chordata > Mammalia > Primates > Daubentoniidae > Daubentonia > Daubentonia madagascariensis. The sequence continues at coordinate 7,071,266 of JAKFHU010002332.1, read as the reverse complement.
ATCTGTGATTTTGGTTAGGTCAGATTTGGATATGAATACATAGGTCTGTATCCTTACATGTAATAAATGTGTCTCTGAAAAGTGGTCTGGGGAAGTTCAGTTCTTTCGTGATTGTTTAAGTCAGATCATCTGCTCCTATTGTAAATAGTTGCCCTCTGAATTAACTGGGTTAGGATTGCGGGTTTCTTCAAGGAGCCCTTACTAATAGAATAGGCCCTGATTCAGAGGCTCAAGGAGAGAATGTTTATCTTGGTCAAATTTCAAGTTTATTGTGGGAGTCTTTGAGAGGGGCCTCAGACAACCTTTCACTTTGACCATAAAATGTTTTACTACAAGGATCATTGTTCTTTAATCTTAAGTAAACCGATCTTTGCAATCCCTGGATTACAAGAACCAACCAGATTTAAGGCTGTCACCTGCCATGTTTCAACCACATACATAGAAAGTCAGTGAGTTGTGTAGAACTCCATCTAGCTGTCTTGCTTGAAGTAAGGCCGTACAGTCAGGTCTTACTAAAGCCAAGTTTTGACCAGATTTTCATTACCAGAGTTTTTAGGAAAGTGGTTCTTGAGTGGGTACAAATTTTGCCATGTACCCACCCTCTCGCAATGTCTGGAGACACTTTCATTGTCATAACTGGGGGAATGTGCTACTGGCATCTAGTGCTGCAGCAGCCAGGGATGCTGCTTAACATTCTACAAGGCACAGGACAGTCCCTAACAGCAAAAAATTATCCGCCTAGAATGTCAACCATGCTGAGGTTGAGAAACCCTGGCTTTAGCACCTGACAGTAATGCAGAATACACCTGTTCTTACCATAGGAGGCAACTGGCAGCCACTGCCCAGGACCTGGTCATGGTTGTGTTGTTGCCAGTTGTGCCCTCGCATATCAGTCCTCTGGGACTATGGCTTGACTGATGGACTCCCATCAGGTCAGAATCTTGGTCCAGTAGTAGTATGTTTCTCATCTTTTGTCAGTAAGCAGTGAGGAGCATATCAGCTCCAAATCCCCCAAGTCATGTAAGTAGCCTTGTGTGGTTCTGACTCTGACACCGAGCGTGGAACGCAGGCTGACATGAGGCTTTTTTGCAATATCCTTATGATGGTTTCTGAGTTTTAAACACCCCCAAAGTGTCTTGCAGATGCAGGGAGGAGTTAATTAATCTTGAACACTAATGTTTGTGGTCTAACAGTCCTGAAATTCATTCTTAAGCATGAGTTTATCTGCTGCCTTGACTAGATATCTCTCTGTGTCTAATATAATCAGTCTCCTTCAGCCTTGTGAAAATGTATGCTGACTGATACAAAAAACGTGCATGATGTTGTGTGTATTTAAATAGTGTTTAGTTGCTGCTGCTGAAAGTGACTTATTTTTCTTTAGTACAAGATATGGAGCAATTTTATGAACTCTGGCTAAAGAGTCAAAAAAATGAAAAAAGTGATGATGTAGCCAGTCAGTCAAACAAGGAAAATGGAAAACAAATTCACATGCCAACAGATTATGCTGAAGTTACCGTAAGTACCATTGGTCACTTCACCTCAGCTTTCTGAGCTGGTGATGGAGCCTTCCTTTTCTTTCCCACCTACTCCAAAACCTGCCTCCATCCCTCACTGCCTGCGCTTCTCTGTTCTCTGGTATCTTCATCTTCCCTCTAGTAGTTTCCTGCCATTCACTTAAGTCTTCTCATGCTAAAAAATCCTTTCCTTGATCCTTTTTCTTACTTTGGAGCCAAAGAATTCTTAGTCCAAGTCCTGTTTTCTCTGTTTACCAGCCTGGGATCCTGGGCAGATCATTTACTTCTCTGAGTGGGGTTGTCATGATGGAGAAGTGAAGTATAATGAGTTTATGACACTTACCCTCATGGGAGGCTGCAGAAGATGCTCAGGAAACATGGGCTGTCCACCCCCCTGGTCCTCACAGTCCTTCCTTACTACCTGCAGTCTGGCCTCTGCCTCTGTGGTTCTACGAGGATGTTAAGTTGCCGGTGGTCTGTTAACTGTCTTGGTTTTCTTTTAAAATTTTCAAAAAAGTAAAGAGGATAACATGAATGTCTTGAGCCCACTATCCCAAGTTAACTGATGTTAACAATTTGCTGTATTTGCTTCTGTAAAATAAATAAAATGTTACAGATAAAGTTGGAAGCCCATTTGTTCCCCTTCCCAGAGGGACCAGATCCAGTGTGTATTTTTCCAGGCCATGTTAACCTATCATGATAAATATGTATTTATTCTGAAACAGTCTATAGTTCTGCCTGGTGTGCTTTTCAAGATTTGTATAAGCGAATGTGTTATTCTGCTACTTGTTTCTTGTTTTGGGTTTTTTTTTTTAATTTAAATTTTTACTTTTTTAAGCCAGTCAAATTTAGCAGTGGGGAGTTGTGTAATGTATAATTGGCAACTCTCCATGTTGATTCAGTCGGATCCAGGTCCATTGTCCATTGCAGGGCACATGCATGGCCTCGTCTTGCCCTGTGTCTCTCTGCTTATGGTATGCCCACCTTTTTTTTTTTTTGGTCAAGGCTCAGCGCTGATTCCATTGCTACCTTTACTTAAGTGCTCCTTGGTGTTCCCAGAGCAGGGTTACCCTGACTTACTGGATCATGAGATTTATCTGGGTTGTTTAATAATAAAGATTCTTTGTTTATACCCCAGACTAAATGAGTCAGAATCTTTTTTCTTTAGTTTTTTTTTTCACCCTCTCAACCCAGCTTTTCCCGACTCCGGGAAGAACCGGGAAGAGAAGGCTTTTATTTTTTTTTTAAGAGACAGGGTCTCGCTCTGTTGCCCAGGCTGGAGTGCAGTGGCACTATCATAGCTCACTGCAGCTTTGAACTCCTGGGCTCAAGTGATCCTCCTGCCTCAGCCTCTTGAGTAGCTGGGACTACAGGTGCCTACCATCATGCCTGGCTAATTTTTCCATTTTTTGTAGAGATGGGGTCTTGTTATGTTACCCAGGCTGGTCTCGAACTCCTGGCCCCAAGTGATCTTCCCACCTCAACCTCCCAAGGTGCCGGGAAGAATCTGTTTTTTATTAAGTGCTGCAGACAGTTATTGCCCAGGACATTGGGAAAATACTATCCAAACACTTAAAATTTGTATCTGTTGTAGCACTTCTACCGTAACAGAGTTCCTTTTGTGTAGGCTGTCCTCTGCAGGGGCAGCATCTTAACTTCCCCAGTGCCTGGCACAAGCCTGGCCTGTAGTAGCGGCTCAGTTCATGTGCACTGAATGGAGCTGTCGCTAGTCTGTCTGGAGTTGGCGCTCCCTGGTCTTTAACATCCTCTCTGCTTTTCCTTATGATGTTAATCCTTAACATCAGAATCCTTGTTTGAACCTGCCTCTTGTCCTCCCAACGAACATACTTGTTTGCATACCAGCTCCGATCACCTCCTTGCCACAGACTTCCTGGACACTTGGCAGAATGTGTCACCCCTCTTCTCTGCTTCCTCTGTGCTGGCTTGTCTCTCCATGCAGCCATCCTCTCCTTGCTTCTATTTCTGACTCTGAGTTTTATGTCCTTGCCCAGCTCCCCCACCTTGCCTGGGCTCCCTGAGAATAGAGTCTGAGTCTCAGATCAGGTGACTTACGGGACACATGTCCTTGCTGCACATTAGGTGGACTTTCACTGCTGGATGTGTGGGAAGAACTGCAACAGTGAGAAGCAGTGGCAGGGCCACATCTCCTCAGAGAAGCACAAAGAGAAGGTTTTCCACACCGAGGACGACCAGTACTGCTGGCAGCACCGCTTCCCAACAGGGTGTTTCAGTATTTGTGATAGGTATGTAGGTTTTAAAAATTTTTCCACATGAAAATTTCCAATCTCAACTTTCCTGGACATGATGTCAGTAGATGGAGAATATCTGGGTGATAAAGTTCTAATGCTGCTGTTCCCTGATGGACCCTGAGAGGATATTTGGGTTTTGGTTCAGAGTATTTAGCTGCTCATTGAACATTTTTTCACTCTTCTGTGGTTATATGAAGAGATTTAATGGTCTTCCAATACTAGTGTGAAATGTCTTAAGATAATTGAATAGAGAAGTATGTTCATTCACGTCTGCATAAATGATCTTTGAGTTCACAGCTGTGATTCTCTGACCCTTCACCACTGCTTTGGCTCAAAGTAGATGTTCATCAGATTTGGGGTGGTTTTAAGTTATATTTCAAGAGTAAATCTAGAACTTAGGTCAAAGGAAAATGTTAACATAATAGTATCACTCCTTTGTTTAAGTTTTCTTAGAAAGTTTTTCAGTGAAAAACTAGATGATTTTGAATTGCTCCTCATTTTGTTAAATCGCTATGTTTAATTTCCAAATTTAGATCCACGTGATCCTTAAAACTGTTGAAGCCATTTTTTGCTTAATGCCACCTTTGATTTCTTTCCACTGCATCAGGAATGACTGTAGTCTTTTTTTTTTTTGAGACAGAGTTGCTCTGTTGCCCAGGCTAGAGTGCAGTGGCGTCATCGTAGCTCACTGCAGGCTTCAACTCCTGGGCTCAAGCGATCCTCCTGCCTCAGCCTCCCAGAGTGCTGGGATTGCAGGTGTGCACCACCACGCCTGGCCGACTGTAGTCCTTTTCCCCCCCATTACTAGTTTTCATTAAATACATTTAAACAGTTTAAAGTACTAATTTATCTATTGTGGATGTCATGGCTATAAAACATTTTTCTAGGCTTGAAATTCCTAACTAAAAGTTGTATGCAATTTGTAAAGCTAGTGAAGTATGCATTTTCAAAATGATGATGTGATTTTTATAAACAACCTGTGGACACTCACCAGCTGACTTGTCCTAACAGGTATATGAATGGGACCTGCACAGAAGGAAGCAGCTGTAAATTCGCACATGGAAATGCTGAACTTCACGAATGGGAAGAAAGAAGAGATGCCCTAAAGATGAAGCTCAACAAAGCCCGAAAAGATCACTTAATTGCCCCAAATGATAATGACTTTGGAAAATATAGTTTTTTGTTTAAAGACTTAAACTAATATGCTGGCTTTTATGTATGTTACCTAATCAGAGCATTGACCAGAAAAATTGAAAGTGTTCTAAGGCACGTAGCAGAGGAGCTGCAGATTTTCTGCTTGTATTGGCGTATATCGTTCCTCCTGAGCAGCAACCCACAGTAGGTAGGAAAATGGGCTGTTTCACAGGTCTGGCCACGCTCTCACGGAACCATTGGCATCAAATGGCGAAGTGACTGCTACCCGGTTGCCATCTGTTGAACAGACTTTTGGATGAAGTATGTTGGGGAAGAGGATAAGGTTATATCTAGGACAGCTCTTTGAGTTGGTCCTTCATATAAGAACCATGACGGGAAGAGAATAAACATTTGTACTGGGATCAGAATACATGATGGATCAAATTCTTTACATGTTTTAGCGGAATGAATTTGTTTAATATAATAAAGTTTGCCACTTATCTGTATGTAGGTTGCTAAAAAGGATTTTCTTAACCCAGATTTTAAGCCAAATAACCATTTAACACTAGTATATGTTAAATGGGGTATTTTTCTGTATTTGTATGTTTCATTATAATAAGGGAACTGAGGATAATGTGCATTGAGAATATTTTGAAAAATAATCAGTTGACTCAAATTTTATTTCTTGGTCTTTTGCTGTTTAAATGATGATTTTGAAAGATTAAACTTGTACTGTTGGTATTGTGTAGTGTATGGACCAATATTGCCTGTAATAAAGATTTTATATATAGATGTCTTTTTTTGGTGTGGTCCTTTCCCCACAGAGAATTGTTGAAACTAGGTACAAAAATCACAAGTTAGTTTTTTTGTTTGTTTGTTTTAGAGACAGGGTCTCACTCTGTCACCCAGGCTGCAGTACAGTGGCACCATCACAGCTCACTGCAGCCTCAGACTCCTGGGCTCAAGGGGTCCTCCCGCCTCAGCCTCCCTACTGGCTGGGACTACAGGCACCACCACACCCAGCTGATTTTTTTAAAAAAATTAGTTGTAGAGATGGAGTCTCACTTTGTTGCCCAGGCTGGTCTTGAACTCATGGCCTCAAGCAATCCTCCCACCTGGGCCTCCCAAAGTGCAGAGATTACAGGCGTGAGCTATTGTGCCTGGTGGACAATTTTTTTTTTTAAACATTTTTATGTAAGTAACAAGTGTAACAAGTGACAATGCAAATTGGAAAGACATGAGAGCAACTTTTTACTCCCCCCCCAAACACACACTTGGGCTGAATAAGAGCTTTCTCTTACTGAATGACCTGGTAGCTCCCCTAGGGGCTCTTCTATGTTTCATTCAAATGAGCTAGAGTAGCAGGGAGAAAAATGGCCAACTGATAAGACTTGGGCTGTGGGCTTCCACAGAGACAACTGTTCAGCATACACCCTTGATAGGGCCATTTTGGTTGGGAAAAGGGACCACTGAAGGAATGTTCAGGCTGGGCTGGTGGAGAAATGCGGCTAAGCTGTCCTCTCCACAAACTTCCAGCCTTCAGAGGCTGCAAACAACCAGTGAGCTAGGGAGAAGGGCTGAAGAATTGTAGTCCAGGTCAGGACAGCTACTTCATCAGTACGTGCCTGGTGTTGAGTCCTTGTTGGGTGTAGAGGGCAGGGGAATGGCTCAGAGACTTCACGGAAAGATCTACTGGACTGTGATGTACCCACCCGCCAGGCAAAGTCACTTCCTCATGACAACCTTGAATGAGTGGGATGTGGGGAAACAGAAGAGGGTCTTTGTCCTATGTGTGGGTCCACCCAGGGTGGAGAGGAGGGCATAGCTGCAAGTATGAGGGAAGTAGAGCATTGAGCAGAACCAAGAACTAGAGGCTGCAGTGACAAGGAATCCCCCGTGACTCCCTGCAGATATCAGAAGAGCCTCTGCTTTCCCTCCATATGTGGGAAGGCAGTGGAACCAGTTATTGAACAGGTGTATCAAGAGTGCATCTTAACTGCCAAATAAATAATCTGTTAGGGGTTATGTTTTCTGTAGGATGGAACAGCAATCTTAACTATTCTGCTAAGTCTCCCTAGTCTGTTGCCTGTGGTTACATTTTTTTCTTCTCTGCATTTCTCCCAAACTCTTTTTGTCCTCTTTTTCCAGGGAGAATAATAGATGTTTAAAAAGTCCTTTCTGGTGCTCTGTTTCAGGTTAAAGATAAAAAAGTTGGTTGTTTTGACTTTTGGAATTTAGGCTACAAAACTTAACATTTAAGATCCTATGGACAGTTAAGTCTTTTTTTCCCCCAAATTCCCCCTGCATTTTCTGTGATTCAGCTTTCCGCCTTCTCAGCAATTCTCCATGCTCTGAGCCATCCTTTTGGTAATCTCCATTTCTGCTAAACCAGCCAGTTCCATGCTCTGGTTTGCAGCTAAGAGCCCTGCCTGCCACAGCCTTGCTCTCAGCGTTAGGAAGTCAATGTTAATTATTCTATGGTGAGGTTGCACCCCCATCCTACAAGTGCATGGTTCATTGTGGTAGCTTTGGAGGAGAAGCAGGTGGTGTGAGGGTGGGAAAAAGAAAGGAAAAAAATGATATGAAAGAGCAAAACTCCAATCCCATATTATTAGTAGGGGAAACAGTAATAATTGGTGTGTCTGCTTAGACACATTATCTCCATATGGTGTTTTTTTAAACATTTACAAAAGTATTATTCATACAGTATAAACTTCACCATCTTTAAGTGTACAATTTAGTCATTTTTAGTATATTCACAATGTTGTGCTACAATCACCACAATCAATTTTAGAATATTTTCATTACCTAAAAAACCCTACACACCTTAGCCATCACTCCCCAAATCTATCCACCCCCCTGCCTCTCAAGCTGTAGGCAACCACTAATCTGCTTTCTGTTGCTATGGATTCTTCTGTTCTAGATATTTCATATAAATGGAATCATGCAACATGTGGCCTTTTATGATTGGTTTCTTTCATTTAGGATAATTTTCCAAGATTCATCTGTGTCATAGCCTGACCAGTACTTCATTTCTTTTTATGGCTGAATAATATTGCATTGAATGGACAGAGCACATTTTGTTTATCCATTCAGCAGTTGGTGGACATTTGGGTTGTTTCCATGTTTTGGTGATTGTGAATATGAACACTGCTGTGCAAGTTTTTGTGTCCTCAGAGTTTTGTTGGCTGTAGGGAGTTGCCACATCTGCCTTGATGAGGTGTGTGGAGGTTGCAAGGGCATCCTTCCTACCCTCAGGGACTCCTCCCTCTCTGTGCAGTGCTCCCCCTGTGAGTAAGGTGCCCTGGGCAGGCAGGCAGAGGTGCCTTGCCCTCTCCATCACCCTCACCGCTCCCAGGGCTGCCTCCCCTGTGAGGACTGCTTGCATAGAACCCTCAATGTTTGTCTTCACTTAGTTGTGCCTGCCCCCAATAGCCTGATGTATTCTGAAACTAATTTATGTTGTTTTGGAAGAACATTCTGGTGCCAGAGTAGCAGCCCAGATGCCCAGAAAGAGAAGAGGAAAGGAGGCATCCTTTTATTAATCCACAGTGGCTTCTTGGCCAGCAAGATGTTGCCCTGCATTGGCTTACAAGGGATTGTGGGTCTCATGAGATGAATCACAAGCAGCTAAAGTACTCTGAACCTTATAAGGGCCTGTGCAAACACCAGATGTCTTATGGAAGTGTAGGGTAGATTCTAGCCCAACAACCTACACTGAGTAAGGACTGGTGACTTTTGACCGTATTTGCTTCATTAGTGATATACCAGGTAACTCAAAGCTACACAAAGAAATCAAAAAAACTAAAAATGGCAAATTAGAAAGTTAATTTTAAAAAAGCCTCTATAAATACATTTTTTCTCTTCTTAGCTTTTTAATACAAGATTATATAAGAATAACATTGTATGGTCAGGTTTGTAACGTACAGAAAAAAAGAGTAATAACACAAAAGAGGGGTGAGGGACAAGCTATTTTGCAGCAGTGTCCATATCTTACTGCGATTAAGTTAGTATAAATCCAAAGTAGATTCTGAAAAAATGCATATTGTAATCCCTAGAGCAACTGCTAAGGATATAACTTTAAAAAAGTTAAAAATCATTAAAGGATTTAATGGTTTACTAGAGAATATCCACTTACTACAAAAGAAGGCAGTTGAGAAAGAACAAAAAAGATGTGCGATACAGAAGAGTAGGGAAATGGTGGGCGTACACAAGCTTCCAACATGTTGGGCTTCGATGCTGGGCCCAGGCAGTTGACATAGTGACTGTCTGGCCCACCCAGTATCGTAGCCATTGACAATCCCATTTGACATCCGTGGAAACAGAACCAGACAGGAAGTGATGGGGTTTGCACTGGGGTCACATAGCTGACCTGTGGCAGAGTTGGGATCTCACCTTAACTTCTGGCTTTCAGCTGGGCTTTTCGTTTGTTTTTTTGCATAACATCGTATTACCTTAGTTCCCTCAAAGTTTTATTCGACTAGTATGTAGTTACTGACATTGCAGGCCAAATCTTGATCTGAGGCCCCTGCAGCGGTGTAATTATGTACATTCACTTACTCCTGGGTATACTTCTGAGAGGAAGTATATCAGAAGAAAAAATTTCTTCCTGTCACTCTTGAATCACATTTCATCCCTCATGGACCTCACCTGTTTTTTTTTTTAATCACAAAATTTACTTAGAAAAGTCCTAACATGCATTTGGAGTCAGAGAGGAACATTCATTAATGAACACCTCCCTTAGGCGCGGAGTTTTCAGGAGTGCTACACATGTCCAGTGGGACCAGCCCTCAAACAACTGTGTCCAGAGAGAACAAACAACCTAGGCATAATCCCCCCAGTGTCCCCCAGGAGTCTGAGATTCTCAAGCCTGGCTACCTCTTTTAACTATTTCCTGAACAGCAAGTACTATAACCTTGACTTGTACCCCATAAAGAGCCACCGAGACATTGGGGGCGCACAGTGCAGTCGGTCGCTGGAGGGGCTTCTTAGCCAGGGCAGCCCGCCTTTGAGTCTGAATTTCTGGCCTATTAGCTTCTTGAACTGGTCAGGTGACTTTTCCAAGCCTCAGGCTCCCCATCTATAAAGTGAGTACATGCAATACAGACCCTCCACCTAGGGCTGTGGTATATGCAGGGACATAGTGCTTGGGCACACAGCACTCAACTGATTCACGTCGTTGACAGTGGGAGTTAGCAGTAACTAAGATTTATTGAGCACTTACTATGGGCTGGCACTTGTCATCAATCACTTCATTTAATCTTCAAAAGCAACCCTGTGAGAAAGGCGCTATCACTCCCATTTTACAGATGTGTAACCGAGGCGCAGAAAGCTCGACCAGACCTCTCCCGCCTCACTCCTGAGTCCTTGGTCATTTCTCGCCTCTGCATGCAGTTTTTTCCTTCCGTTAAGCGGAGATTTAAAAATCAACCCGCACCTACGTGCTCCGGGGACTGTAGTGAGAGTAGTGGACACGATTGCTATTATTGTTACAGCTTCTCAAATCCAGCGGCGCACGCGGGGACTGCCGCAGCCCACGTGCCAAAGTTCCACGTGTCCCCGCGAGAAGGACGCTACGCAGACTCCGTGGATGGGGCGGGGCCTGCGTGAAGAAGGCGGAGCTCCGGGCAGTGGGTGCATACGCGCAGACTCTGTGGGTGAGGGGCGTGGCCCGAGGGGGGCGGTGTCTCCACTCGCGCAGACTCCGTAGGCAGGGGCGGGGCCGCGTGCGCGGGGGCGGGCGCCGCGGCGGCGGCGCGGCTGACGTGGAGGTTCGGGGTTAGCCGGCGCGGCGAGCTGCGGGATTGGGGGGCGCCGGGCCGGGCCGGGCCCTTGGGCCCGAGGCGGCGGCGGCGGCAGTATAAAGCCGGCGACGGGGAGCATGTAATGTCGGAATGCGGAGGCCGCGGCGGCGGCAGCACCAGCAGCGACGACGCCGAGGACGAGGGTGGGGGCGGCGGCGGCGGCCCCGCAGGCTCCGACTCCCTCAGTCCGGCCCCGGCCGGAGCGTCCCCGGCGGGCCGGCTCCGCCGCGGGCTGCGCGGCGCCTCCCTCATGGCGCGCCGGCGGCCGGAGCTGCTCTGCGGGGCCGTGGCGCTCGGCTGCGCGCTGCTCCTCGCCCTCAAGTTCACCTGCAGGTGAGGCGGCCCGGCGCTTCCTCCACCCGGCCGGCGGCGCGTGGCCGGCTCGGGCTTTCAGGGTCGGGGGTTGTAGCGGCCTTCGCGGGGGGAGTCGGGCCCGACCTCGCTTGGAACGGCTGACCCTCCCCGAGCCTGCGGCCGTGGCCTCCCGCTTGCCGGCCAGCTCGCCGACCGTGTGGCGAGGCTTCCGGGGGCTGCCTGGCGCCCTTTTATCCCGTTTTTGCACCGAGGGAGGTGGGCCAGGGTTCTGAGCGGCTCCTCGCCAGGTGGGGTCTCTAGGGGTGCACCTGTCACTTCTGCCCAGGCTGTAGGACCCCCGTTTCTCACCTGTTTCGTTTCCCTTAAGCTTCCCATATAGTGATCCACAACAATTTGAGCGTCCCAGACCTCTTTGAGAATTCATGCACTCGTTGATCTGACAATTATTTATCGGCACCTACTATGGGCCGAGCACTCGTCCAGGTGAACGATGAAGACAAAAGTCCCTGCTCCCTTGAGTGGATATTCCAGTGGTTGGGACAGACAGGAAGCGCTGAAGTAAGCGCTGTGCAGGGAAAGAAGCGATGAGGGTGGGACAGAAAGACCTTCCTAAGGAAGTGGCATTTGAAGCTCACACTAGAAGGAGAAGAAGGGGTCAGCACTGGGAAGATCTGGGGGAAGTGTGTCCAAGGTAGAGCGAACAGCAAGTGCAAAGGTTCTGAGGCTCGACAAGCTTAGTGTTTTCCTGGAATTGGAAAAAAGACCTGAGTAGGCTGGAGCATAGTGAGCAGGAAAAATAAAAACGAATGTGCCTCTTTTCAGGAGTGTACATAGATACAAAATTTGTTTTATATTTCAGGTGTACTTCTGGCCTCCCAAATCCACATTGTATCTTTTGGGACTCCAGTTTATAAAATATATGTTGCTACTGTGGTATCTGTGACATCCTCTTGGCATCCTCTAATTTATTCACTTAACACATGATTGAGAGCCTAGTATGGATTTCATTTAAATCTCACAATCCCCAGGAAAGTCTGGATACAGTTCTCTTTCCCAGTTTACAGATGAAGGAGTTGAGCTTTGGTCATGTTACAAAACCTGCCTCAAATCACACCCACCTATTAAGTGGCTGAGCTGGAATTTGAATCCTTTATTGTCAGAAACTAGACTCTTAACTTTGCTCTTTATTGTTTCCCACAAGGAAAATATACAAAGTATTTTACAAGGTAGAATGTTGCAAGGTGGCGTTTGGGTTCAAATTAGGAAGAGGGGTTTCCCTCCCAAAGGCGTGGCATTTATTTACATCATTTTGTCCCCCTATAGAAATGATGCTTAGTATTTGTTCCAAAACAACATGACTTAATAGATTTGAAAGTCCTTTGAGATTTCAGGAAGTAAATCCACTTACTAGAGCTAAAAGAACAAGATCCTTCCCTGCTTCAGGCAAGGGGAGTGAACTGGTGAGTGGCTGTTTGGTCATCTCCTTTCTGTGTTGCTGGTAAATTTGACAGTCTTTAATAGACTCAGATTAATTTCTTTAGAGTCATCTTTGATTGAATGGTGTCATGATACTATTTTATTGTTACACAGCTGATTCTAACCTTTGTGTCTCCCTTTTCCTATTTTACTTTAAGATTTTTAATGAGAATAGGCTTAAGGGAGAATAGTATTTTTTTTTAATTTAATTTTTATTAATAGCTCTAGGTCTAAAGAAGTGACTGCCCTCTTCGGTGTCTGTTGCTTAGCTGAGTTCCAAACAGATAGTATAGAAAGGATTGATTTGTGATTGAGCCACAGTTAATAATTCTGCATTTCTGGGCATTTACTCTTTACCTACCTGCATGTTTGAGCATTACAGCTTTACGACTTCATCCTGCTCGCATTCCTTGTACACTGATTTGGAGAAAAAAATTGTGTGTGTATAGATACATATGTATGTGTACATACATCCATTTTGCTTTATTACATTTTGTAATTTCAAAGCTGCTTCAGATCTTCTTTGGAAGGAAGTGGTATAGGGTATGAATTTCATGTAAAAATTGATGTTGCAACAGGCCTTTGTTTTTTTAGAGACAGGGTCTCGCCTTGTTGCCCAGGCTGGAGTGCAGTGGTGCAATCATAGCTCACTGTAACTTCAAACTCCTGGGCTCGAGTGATCCTCCTGCCTTAGCCTCCCAGGTACTGGGGCTATACGCACATGCTACCATGCCTGGCTAATTAAAAAGAATTTTTTCTTTTTTTTTTTTTTTTAGAGATGGAGTCTCGATATGTTGTCCAGGTTAGTCTCGAACTCCTGGGCTCAAGCAGTCCTCCCTCCTCAGCTTCCCAAAGTCGTGGGATTACAGGTTTGACCCACTGTGCTCGGCCTGGCCTTTTAAAATTTTTACTTATTTATTTTTTAAAGAGATGGAGTCTGGCTATTCACAGGCACGATCATGGCACACTATAGCCTTGCACTCCTGGGCTGAAGCTATTCAGCTGCCCCAGCCTCCCAAATAGCTAGGACCATAGAAGCGTGCCACTGTGCCTAGCAGCAACAGCTCTTTCTTATTTGTAGCCAACTCTTGAGTTTTTTGTACATTAGACTTAGACTTCAGAGTTGCAGGAAATCTTTGATCTAGGTGTAGTTTCTCATAAATGTGAAGCAAATTGAAGAGTTAAATGAAAACTCGTTAATGTTTCTGATGGAGCAGAGGCAAGTGTTTCTCTTCCCTGGCTAATGTTTGATTTTTGATTGGCCTTGTATTTTATCTGGCTCATTTATTTTAGGAACAACTCTAAACATGCAGAGCAAAAATACTAAGTTGATGATTATCTTTTCTTTGGGTGTTAGAGACCTACATTTTTCTTCAGATTGCATTATTTGATGCTTAACAAACAATTTGAATGTAGAAAAAGAATTCCTCCAAAGAGTAGAAGTTTGGATCTTTTGAAAATGTGTCACGTTTTTGCCACAGGGCCTTCCCCACCTCTTTGCATGGTTGTCTTCTTGTCATTCAGGTCTCAGCTTAAATGATATCACCGCAATTACCACCCCATTAGAGCTACCGTGTCCCTCTGTCAAATAACCTTGTTAAATTTTCCACATAGCAATGATCATTTTGTGTATCTTTATTGTTTACATGTTGGATTGTTTTCCTGTCTTCCTCCCTTAGAAAGTAAGCTCCTTGACAAATATAGTGCTAGCTGCTATAGCCTCAGTACTGATGCCTGAAGCACAGTAACAGTTGCTCAGTAAAGATTTTTTGAACAATTGTATAAGTGATTGAATTTTTTAGGTTATGAAGGTATTCTGTGTAGACTGAAAGCTCTCTTATAGCAAGGTTAAAATGTTAGTTTGAGTGAATAAATAGGCGATTTGCTCCTTTTAACACTTTTGCCTATTTTGGAATTTTATATAGATGCGGTCATATTGTATATACTCTTTAGTGCCTGGCTTTTTTTTAACACAGCACAATTATTTTGAGACTCATCCAAGTTATAGCGTATATGAGTAGGTTTTTATTGTGGAATAACATTTAAGTAAACTGGGTTATGTTCTTACTTTTTACCTGATAAGTCATGTGAGCTTTCTTATGCTTACTGTTTACATGGTTTATCTTTTCCTGTTCTTACGCTTTTATCCTATGTCTTTATATTTAAAATGTATCTCTTTTAGATAGCGTGTAATTGGGTCTAGCTTTATCCTGTCTGGCAGTCTTTTCCTCTTAATTGGGTTGTTTAGTCCTTTTATATTTAATGTAATTATTGATGTGGTTGGGTTTAAGTCTACCTTCTTGCCACTTGTTTTCTGTTTGTATCTTCTGGTGTTTGTTCTTCTGTTGGTCCTTTTCTGTCTTCTTTTGGGTTAGTCTAGAATTTTTTTAGGTTTCCATTTTTATATTCTCTTTTTGTTTCTTAGCAAAACTGCAGTAAAGGTTTAATGCCATGTTAGTGCAGATATATGGACAGCTGAAAATGTTTACTCGGTCCCTTTAACTTGATGGGATGCAGCCCATTTTGTCTTGATGGGGAAAGTACAGGCAGCTTCGTGACTTCTGACTACTTGTTCAGTGTTCTTTTTCCCTCCTCCTGACCTCTCTTCTGGGAAACTTAAGTATTCAGAAAGTCTGTTTGTTAGCTAAATAGGCTGTTGCTTTGTTACTCTTTATTACCTTTAGGATTGTGATATATATCTGGAGAAATGTATATTATTGTTTAATTGTTACTTTTGCTTGAATGCCCTGGGTAAGTACAGACCAATACCAGCTCATAAACTTAATGTTTTCTCAAAGTTGAGTTGATTTTAGGTATCTCCCATAGAAATCTTATTAGTGGTGGCATGTATGTACCCTCCCCATAATTCTGAGTTCATGTGCTGGTGGCTGTAAAGCCCTGGAGATCAGTGGCTCCTGTGTAGAGCCAGGCTGTACAAAGATGAGGATGAGGTGTTTGGGGTATGGGAGGCAAAAATATGGATTATTCAAAGACATCGTCCTCTGCCCTTTACTGCCCTCCCAGCCCACACCTGGAGGGACAGAATCTTAGAGAATCATTCCCAGCATATTATTCGTGTCTTGTGTTTGCTCAGCCAGGTGTTGCCTTAGCACAGAATATTTTTACTCCAGGATAGTGATTTTGGGACTCATTTTCTTATTGAAAAGAGGACTTTTAAGCTTCGTTCTCTTTCCACACAAAGCTGTTGTTAGAAGAAGATAAACTAAGCAGTCTTGTTTGTGTTTGCTCTTATTTCAGTCGAGCAAAAGATGTGATAATACCAGCAAAGCCACCTGTCAGCTTTTTCTCCTCGAGGTCTCCAGTCCTTGACCTCTTCCAGGGGCAGCTGGACTATGCAGAGAACATTCGCCAAGATTCAGAGGTGGTACTGCTGTTCTTCTATGCGCCATGGTGTGGACAGTCCATTGCTGCCAGGGCAGAAATTGAACAAGCAGCAAGTCGGCTTTCAGACCAGGTAATGCTTATATTCAGCCTGAAAATCAAGTGACTGTCAGTCCTATGTGTAGGATAGGATGTCCCCATAGAGATACCTTGCTCAACTGGTAGATTTTGCCAAGGTAAACTCCAGGAGTACTTTGTAAATTACAAAGCCTTCTATAAGGAAACAGAGGATTTCCAATTGTGATGGTCATAGTCAGTCAGAGGCAGGGGTGGGAGCAGATTCTGCATCTCGTGACGCAGGCCAGTGTTTGTACCTGGGTGCCATGCTGTTTGGTTTCAACGTTGGCGGGGGGACTGAAAATCCTAGTTCCTGTGTGTCTGTCTGATGTTTGCTGGTCAGGTATTTTATGTATGATATGACTACAGTGTGACAAGGCTAACCTTTTTAATACATGGACCAGAACTATATTAAACAGATGTTTAATGAGTGCCACCTTTGGGCTGGGTAAGAGGGATATTTAGGCAAATAAGTCATCTGTTATGGCAGTGGTCTTCAGCTTAGTGGATCCCAATTCCCTTTTAGAAAATAAGTGTTGTTTGATGTCCCTTTTTCTGTCCTGAAATAGAATTCATAGATGATAAAACTTTGCTACACATGTAATTTCAAAATAATCTAATGTACTAATTGTAACATAGAGGTGGGGGAGAAAGGAATTTATAACTAAAGGATATGTATTATAGTATGTAAGCACATGTGCAAAACAAGTCCTTGTACCTTTATGTAGAACCACTGTGAATGGGATATTACAAATGCAGACTGATAAAGGTATGGTGTGTTGGTGACTCATGTACCACAGAGACATTGCTGTCAATGATTGACTTTCCTAAATGGTGAACAACTCTTGGTAAAATCCTGAAGTGCACAAAGTACTTTTTGCTCTCAGTTTACATAGGAGTTACGTTCCTGAGAAATTCAGTGAACACAAAAGCCACTAGATTTACGTGTAAAATGGACTTGGATGATAACAAACGGTTTTTCCCTAACATCAGCATTTGGCATGCATTTCGAAATACTCGGGGATAATATGAATGACCCTTTCCTGTGCAAAGTAGTTTTGCGGATTGGAGAACATCTACCAGGGTCCCTGCCCTTTACTTGCCCTGTAGCTTCCTCCAGTCATTGGCGACAAGCAAAAAGCATCCCACAGATTTCTAAGAGGCTCCTGCTCAGAACCACTGATGTGAGGTAACTTGTGCAGGCACCTGAGTTTCAGAAGTTCATTTGGAACTCTTGGCTGGTGTTTCTTAGAAAATGTTATAAATGGTAGCTCAGCTTCCTGCCCAGCCAAGCCTTTTAAACCATTATGTCCCTGAAAGTGGTACTGAGTACTGTTTAAATATAACTTTCCATTCCTTATAACTGCGGTCCCCAACCTTGGGGCCACAGACTGGTACCAGTCCGTGGTCTGTTAGGAACCAGGCTGCACAGTGGGAGGTGAGCGGTGAGCAAGTGAGCGAAGCTTCATCTGTATTTACAGCCGCTCCCCATCACTTGCATCACCACCTGAGCTCTGCCTACTGTCAGATCAGCGGCGGCATTAGTTGCAGGAAAACAAGCTCAGGGCTCCTACTGATTCTGCATTATGGTGAGTTGTATAATTATTTCATTATATATTACAATGTAATAATAATAGAAATACAGTGCACAATAAATGTAATGCGCTTGAATCATCCCGAAACCATCTTCTCCTCAGCCCCCACCCCCCATCTGTGGAAAAATTGTCTTCCCTGAAACTGGTCCCTGGTGCCAAAAAGGTTGGGGACCACTGCCTTATAACATTAATTTGGTGAGGGGAATTGGGGGGAAGTGCATTTTGTGTTCTAGCTGTGGACCCATGGAATTTATCTACTCTCTGTCTTCCCTTTACACCTCCCCATCCCAAAAGTCAATAATAATGACCAAGCTGGCAGATACTTCCAGGGAGGAAATGGGAACTGCCCTGGGAGGCAAGCAGTCTGTGAGCATAAAAGAAATCACCAGCTTGTCAGTCATTCCCTGAGTTCTCTGAATTTAGAGAACAAAGATCACATCTCCCATATGGGGAACAAGAAGGGAATCAATTGTGTTTTATGTTATATGTAAATGAGGTACCTTACTGTCAACTGAAGTAGTATGTCCTTCTGAGTGATGACATTGGAATAATAATAATATTCTGGTGGACCGGGCCCTGTGCTAATTCTCACAAGTCTGCAAGCTGATGCTGTTAGCCCTGTTTTTCTGAAGTAGGACCTCGGGCTTAGAGGGACGAAGCAGTTTGTTAAAGATAACAGCGACAAGCAGTGGGGGTTATAGTGCACTTCACTATTTTTCTAAAATTTCTAAAAAATTTTCCAGCTCTTTTCAAATTGAGAGCTTATTGTTCTCTGTACTCAGTAGAGAAAAGGAGTGTGTTTATTTTTGGAACCAGGCAAAAATCTTTTGAACCCTATTGCTTAGTAAAATTAGTAAACATGGTAGATTGTGCCCTATTTTTGAGTAAGAAATAAGATACCAACCTTAAGTAAAGATATTGTTGCTTTTTTTTCCTTAAAAATAGACTCTAAAAGGAGCTCTATAGAATTGCCACTAAGTTTTGAGCAGTATTGCTTTTGTTTTAGTAGGTATAAAGCATCTAATGGTGAATTTTCATTTGTAGTCTGTCTTCATATTTTTTCAATAATTTATTATGAAAATTTTCAAATGTATAGCAAAGGTGAAAGAATTTTACATATACCCACCACCCAAATTCTAATATTTTATTGTGCTTAATTTATGTGTTCATCTATCTAATCATCCCTCTAATCCAAGGCTTCTCAATCCAGGGCAGTTTTCCCTCTCCTTTCCCCCCCAGGACATTTGGCCATGTCTGGAGACATTTTTGGTTGTCCCTGCCTGAGAGGAGGGTTTTACTGGTATCTAGTGGGTAGAGGAAAGGAAAGCTGTTAAACACCCATCTCCATCCCACATCCTGTTTGTGGGATAGCCCCTCGTAACAAAAACAGACATAACCAAACCTCCCCCATAATTATTTAGCCCAAAATGACAATAGTGCCAAAGTTGAGAAATTCTGCTCCAATCCATCTATTAATCCATCTTATTTTTGGTACATTTCAAAGTAAATTGCAGACACAGGGACACTTCTCCCTAAATACTTTAGCATCTATCTATAAGTGTATATATTTCATCCATATTTTTACTATTCAATGCCACCTTGTAGAGCATAGCTTTAATTATTGATCATCTTTATTAGTTTTTGAAATAGTTGTTGAAAATGGTCCTTTGACATTTGTGATGTTTTTAATATTTGCAGTAACATTTTCTTTTTTGTTTTCAGATGCTCAGTTTGACTATCAAAAGATACATCCTTGTAAATTTTAGTGTAATCATGCTTTGAAAAAGCTCATTGGCACTTACTCACTTTAAAGTACAGAGCAGATGATTTTCCCGTGGGCCAGACTTCAAGTCTTAGCTGGACACTATAGATAAGAGTATGTCTTTCTTTTTTGTTTTAGTGGTAAATGAGGACCTTCTTTGAAAGCTCAAAACAGGTTTTTTCATACTTTCTGTTTCAGTGAGAGAGGAATAGTTCCATTTTTATGATTTCATCTTTTAAATCTTGGTAATTTTCAGTTGTTATTCATAGTCATCTGAAAACCTGTTTTGACTCTGCAGGTGTTGTTTGTGGCAATTAACTGTTGGTGGAACCAGGGGAAATGCAGAAAACAGAAACACTTCTTTTATTTTCCTGTAATATATCTGTATCATCGGAGGTAAGAACTTTCAAGTAGTGTTTCTAATTCCAGTTGGGTTTGTCAATTTATAAATGAATTTTGTGTTTTTTTCCTCTATAAAAGTATTATTCATATAGAAAATTGAGAAAATACAGATAAGCAAAAATAAATAAATTTTTTAAAAAAGGATCTCCATAGTTTTATCAGCCATATATAATCACTCTGTGTTTTGATTTGTATCTTCCTTTGAATGTACATGTCTACCTCTTTTTTTTAAGCTAAAAATGGGATCAAGCAGTGATGTTATTTCCTAAACTGCTTTTTCTCACCTTTGTGAGCATCTTTTCATGTCGTTACATATTCTACAGCATTGTTTCTAAAGGTACCAGTTACTCTATTGTATGGCTGTACATTTCAAATATTCTAAGTGTTTTGCAGTATAAAAATACACAAAATTTCTTATCCTGTTACCTGGCAGCATAGTTTAGTCAAGAGGATATCTTACCATCTTTTCTACTGGGAAGAAAATTACTACAGGCCCACAATCCCATATCCATAATTTTAAAGTCACAGAGAGGAGTGAAACACTGAAAGAGTTGCATACATTTTGTTACCAGATGGATTCATCTGGCCTGAAGTAACAAGAGGCCACCTATGGTCTTTATCCTACTTAAGGTGCCTCTTTCTTCACTATGCTGCAGAAATATTGGTGTTTGATTTTGGAGTGCTGCCCAGACCCTGCTGTGAATGATAAGTAATATCTAAAAATCTGACTTGAAGGATTTTGGACACAGGAGATGGGATTTTGGACTTGTTCAGTGTGACTGGCTAGAGTTTGTTGATGGTAAAATGAGTGAAGGAGATTTGATTAGTAAGAACTTTACTTTTTAGGCTTTACTATTTCCCCCCTCTCTAAACTTCCTGGGCCTTAGTCAACGGGGATTTGTAGCAAACATCAACAAACTATCATTTGTGGGCTTTCTGTCACATTCCATCACGATTCTGTGTCTCTGACATAAACTGTTGTGTGGCACATAGTATTACTTCCCAGGAACTATTTGATAGTATTTCGGCAAAAACACACTTTCCTACCCCATCTCTACCCACAAATTTTCCTCTGGATATTAGATGTTTGTAATTTTAATATTTGCAGAAACAAGTTCATCCTCAATTTTTGGCCAGTAATTTGGAGGTTCTGCCTCTACTTTGAAGGTGAAAGTGCAGGTTTTTTAGAATATAAGAATACTTTATCAGAGTTACTTTTTTCTTTTTAAAGGTAAGTGTAAGGTATTGTACTTGAAGGTTCTAAAACTCTGTGCTCTGTAATGGGGTGATGAGCTTGCCCTACTGAGGTCCCTGAATTTCTTTTTGGCTTTGGAAAAGGGCACGGATGCCTAGTAGGGGGTTTGCAAGCTGCTCAGAGATGGACTTAGCTTGATGTGACATTAAAATCAGAAGAGTTCCCTTGAATTGAGTATAAATGTCATTTTGGGATGTGTAGGTATACAGCATTGTCATATACTATTTGTTTTCTTAGCTTTTGTAGAAAGACTGAAAGGACATGAAAGGAACTTTAGAAATATGTCTAACCCTCTCATTTTACAGATGAGGAATTTGAGGTTGGTACTCACTTTGAAACGCCTGCCTCTCATCTTTGCCTTGTTAGCTGTTACAAATTGCTAGGACCCTTGTAACCTCATACCAGGAAAACTCAGCAAAGCCTATTTGCTTGGGTAAATGAGGTTTCCAGATTGGTTGGCTTCTTTTTACTGAACAAAATAAGTTAGTGCTTTGATTTCTTTCTTTAAATTAGAAATTGTTGGTGGTTGATGGGGTTGATGATGGTGATGATAATTTTTAAACTGAACTAATTTGTATTAATAGTAAGTCTTGAATTGATAAAATTCTTAACTCTGTCTCCCAGCTGTACACATGGAAAATGCTGTTTTTACTTTCTTCATGCTAAAATTCCTTTGACATCATTCTGCAGTACACGCTGAAGAATTGTGTTTATCTCATGTTATGTGTGTGTGCGTGCGTGTGTAGTTCTGTAACGATGTATTTTATAGTATTGTGATCATAGCATTTATATTATTCTTTACTGTGCTCCATTGTTGCTAGTAACAGTAAGCTTAACGTCGGTTTCTATTTAGAGAGAAGAATGGTTAATGCAGTTGTTGAATTTCACCAAATCCCCTACCCCCACCACCTGTCATCCAGTTATATTTGGGCAATGACTGTGTTGTGTGAGATTGAAGAGAGTCGCGTGCGAGTTCTTATTAGCTTAGGAGGACAGCTAAACGGTGGTGGTACTGCTTAGCAGTGTTGAATCAAACTCCTCTGTGTCCCCAAATACAGCTGGAAGGGAAAGGAAGGAAGATCATTTATATGGGTCACTGACTTCATACCTTCACGTAATTTTTTGTTGTTGTTGAAATAAAACTTTAAATAGGTTTAAGGTTCCTTTAGTGATCCTTTGTGTAAGTGCCTAAGGGGATATTTAATAACTACTTTTTAGTAGCCCAAGGGCCAACTTCTCAACTTATTCCTTATTTCAGAGTGTAGAAAAAAATGTGCCCACCTACATTGAATTGTATAGTGAAAATCCTGGAATCCTTCATATGATCAGTCCAGGGCTGCCTTTATTGGTTTTTTTTTGTTTTTTTTTTTCTTCAAGAAGTATTGTGGGAATTAGTTTTTTTTTTTTTCCCAAAGACTAGAAATGACTGTTCTTTGTTTGGAAATTCAGTTTGCAGTTGAATTAAGTTTGTAAAAGATTAAGAGCTGCTTGTACCTCCCTTCACCTAATGCTTATTCTTAAATAGCCCTACAGTCACCTCCTGAGCAAAGCAGGCTATTTACCTATGATCCAGTCGGATCCTAAAGCAAGATAGTTTCATTTTCTGGTGTTGATGATTTTAGTTATACATTACAGGTTTAATGCATGGTATATTATTTTTATTTTTTTAATTTTTATTTTTTTGGTACTAGTTTTGGACCAATCGAATACAAAGGCCCCATGAGTGCTGTTTACATTGAGAAGTTTGTCCGCCGGGTGATGAAACCACTTCTCTACATCCCATCTCAATCAGAATTACTAGATTTTCTCTCAAACTACGAGGTACCTGTCTTTCATATCTCCTCCATACCCAAGGCCTTTCACTGATTGTATTGGATTGTTTGTATTAAAAGTTTTTAAAAAAAAATACCTCCTGAATTGCAGCAATTAAAAGGTCACATTGTAGATAAGCCCCAGTTGAATCTTTTTGAGCTATTGATAAGGATGGTTTGGGCAAGTGAATTTTAAGAGAATAGAATACTTGCAAAATCTTGTCTGGTTTATTTTTTTGGGGGAATTTTCAGTAAACTTTCAGCTTGCCTCATAGTTAACTTAGAGTGCATGGGAATTAACTTGCAATTTATATGCAGCTGCAAATTTCTAAGGATGTTATTTGAAACTTTATAGCATTGTACTATGAGACCCCTGGCTTTTCTTCTCAGTTGTAGATTAGCTTTTTTTTTTTTTTTTTAAACTAGAAATATGTTCCTTTCCATTTTATTAAGGGCATAACTATTTCAAGGTCTTATTTACAGAAAGTTTTTTAACTTTCCCAACATGGCTTCTCTTCTGCTTTCCCATTGCCAGCTTTAATCCTTGATGAATTATTTTTATAGGATCTTTAATTCATGTTCAGGACAGTTTATTATTGAGAGGACAGTATTGGGATAATTAAAATATGTAGTCTCAAAAAGTTATAAAAATAGTTTCACAAAAAATTCATTGGGGCAAGTATAAAATCATACTTGGGTACAACAAGTAAATGCTTGATACTTAGGTACAACAAAAATCAAGACCATATATACCTGGTAGAGATTAAAAAACATATGAACCTCGACCTTACTAACTAGCAATTTAGAATTGTGACTGGTTGAGTTTTATCTTTTGCATTGTATATTTTAAATAGATTGGATATGAATTTTTTCACCATTTATAGCTTTTTAAAATCGTGTTAGAAACCCTGTTTGTGTGTTAACTATTAGCAGATTCCCCAAGTAGCAGTGTTTATATCTGATTATTCAGCTTATAGATCTTAGATATGCCTCAGAGTAAATATTCCTTAATCTTATGTGGATAACGGGTGGACTTCTGTGTATCTCTCAGGCTGGTTCCCATTTCGCCTGGGCAGGCTGGTGGGTGAGAGCTACACTAGGAGGTCCAGCACTGGGCCTGGTCCCTTTGGCAGCACTAACTGGGTCTGTGATTTGGGGTGAGTTACTCACTTGCTGGGCATTAGGGGCCTGGACCAGGGTTTTCTTGGGAGTTCTTTAATTCTTCAAGTGCAGTAATGATGTGATAAGTGAGTTTTCACGTAGATTTGCAGTAGAGACAGGCAGAGTCACTGGTGGTGGCACAGCAAGATGGTGAAGAATCGGGAGTCAGACAGACAGGAGTCGAAGCTTAGCTCTATCACTTAGCTGTGTGGTCTTGGGGCAGTTATTTATCCTCTTTCAGCCTATGTTTTCTCATCTGTAAAACAGGATAAAGGAGACAAGACATTGAAAATGCCTAGGATGTAGTCCCAATGAATGAAAACCTGTTATCAGTAAAAATTACATCGTGGAAAAAATCCTGGATATTTATTGAGAGAATTTAAAATGTGCATAATACCTGCTAGAATTCCCTACTTATATAGAGTAATAAATATATATACTTTGTTTTGTAATTAAGATGATAAAAATGACCTATAAGGGCCAAGAGGTCATCATTTAGTTATGCTCTGTTGGGACTTTTGTAAAATACTATGCAGAGTTTTGAATGATATTCTTTTTTTTTCCTTTAAATTTTCACTCAATCTTTTCTAAAAAGGAAAGAGAAATGAGAGAGGAGCTGTGGGACATCAGATGTGACACTGCGTGTGTTTACCCTTCCAGAAACAACTGTGGAAAAATTCAGATCGTTTAGTCTAATAAGAGGACTGGGAGGTACCTTTGTTATAGTCTCCATCTCTATCACAGATTTGTATCCGGACAGTTCTGACCCCGTTCTGCTTCGATTGTTAGCGGAGGTCATGTGGTAAGGGAGGAGGACTCAACCAGGGTTCTGGAGGCCTGGGTTTTAGCCCTGATGTTAGCAAGTCTCTAATTTCAGAGTTTCACTCAGATTTCTTGTCTCTAAAGTAAGGGAGTTGGCTAAGGTAATCCCTCCTCATCCTTTTGGCTTCAGTGAAGTGTAGAGGTTGGAAACAGGCAGACAGAAGAAGGTTCATAAGTTTTTGGTTGTAAAAGTATTTATGAGGTAATGCCCTTGAACATCTATATCAAAGATCTTTCTAATCCTTTCTTATTTATTGCCTGATGTTTCTTGTGTTCTCTGTAGTTGCATCTGTAGGAGAGAGACAAGTGCACATTTATGACTAAACAGCAAGGATGATTCCTTGTCTTTAGCTTTGGCTTTCTATCTGCTTTTCAGCAGCATTTTTAAAGATGACGCTTCAAGTATTGACATGGCGTTCCCATTAGACTGATGTCGATGGCATCACTCATAGTTGGTTTTTGGCAGCCCACTTAATTAGAGTGATGTACGACAATGATCAGACCGCCTTTAAAATGGGAAACGAGAGTGCCACCAAGATGGGACCCCCTAGGTCCCTTCTATAAACCTTTAAAATGATTTCCTCCCAGAAGCTACGGATAGCTTTTGTCGTGTTAGTATCATCTTTTGCTTCTCACTGTGATGAAACTGTCTAGTTGGCAAGAGACAATACTTTCTTAACTGTGAAAGAACTAGGGAGTCAAGCAAGCCCAGATAGCACTTGCTCAACCATTTATCTTGTGAAACATACCACACAGTACAGCTTAGAAAGAAGCTGTGTCAATTTCATATGCACTCTGTAAGATAAGGTAGAGACAAAATTCTAGATCTGGAAGTGAAACCACTGTCACGGTTTTGACAGTTGAATGAATAGGAAAGTTAAAGGAATTTTTGGAGGCCCCAGTCTAGAGCACAGTTTGCTTTTGAATATTCCACTAAATTAGGGTTTCTCAACCTTGGCACAGTTGACATTTGGGGGTCAGATTATTCTGTGTTGTGGGGGGCTGTCCTGTGTTTTGCAGGATATTTAGCAGTATCCCTGGCCTCCACCCACTAGGTGCACCTCTCTTCCCGCTCAGTTGTGACAACCAAAAATATCTCCAGACATTACCAAATGTCCGTTAGGGGGCAAAATTGCCCCAGTTAAGAACCATTTGGCTGGGCAAGGTGGTTCACGCCTGTAATCCTAGCACTCTGGGAGGCTGAGGCGGAAGGATCTCTTGAGCTCAGGAGTTGGAGACTAGCCTGAGCAAGAGCGAGACCCTGTCTCTACAAAAAATAGAAAACTTAGCTGGGTGTGGTGGTGTGTGCCTGTAGTCCCAGCTACCCAGGAGGATTGCAAGGAGGTTGCAGTAAGCTATGATGATGCCACTGCACTCTAGCCTGAGAGACAGAGCAAGACTGTGTCTCTAAAAAAAAAAAAAACCAAAAACCCACTGCTCTAAATGATTCAGAGTTTCCCCAATTAAGGCCTTAAGATGATGTATCACAGGTATTAGTACAAACGCATCTTTTTTCATGCGGCACTCAGAAGGTGGAAGCTTATCTACTTACGATGGTGGCAGTAGAGAGAAAATGAAAATTGAGCAATGCCTTGACTAGAGAGTTTTGTGACGTTATTGGTGGGGGACTAGAGTAAGGAGTGGTTAGACTGTCATCAGGAGAGCTCTCCTTGACACTCAACTTTTTACTCAAACTATTTCTTTTCTCCAAAAAACAAAAAAAACCTCTCTATTTTAAGCATGTGAAAGACCTTGCTAATTTAAAGAAGTCATACCGTGAAAGATACTTGTTTTGCTCGAGAGCCTTATCTCCTAATTTATATTTTTTATAAATATGGATTTTGGTATCAAGTGTATTTAAATTTAAGTATACCATAATTAGGTGGAAATAATTTTTTAATGTTTTTGTGGCACTTCTGAGGTTTGTCATAATGACATTGGTTTTTTGCTTGAGTTATGTCTGTAGATGTATTTGTGCCATCTTGTAGGAGGGTGTTTGATAATATTCAAAAAACCATATTGATTAATTATAAATTTGTCTCTAATCCAGATATTTGTGAGCAGTTTGGACCATCAAAAGTTGTAGTCAGCGTTCATTACTTGGGAAGTGACGATACCCTGAAATAAGCAATTTTCTCTATTGACATAAACTTTTATTATGTGTATACTAAGCTTTATTCATATGTGCTTATTTTATTGTTATAAAAAGGAATGCTCTAATTGTATCTTGGTTGAATTTTTGTAAGTCCTACAGTTGAATTTTTTCAAAAGCCTATTTCAGGTGATTTGATACTGAATTACTTAGAAGTTTTTAACCAGTGGAAAATATTTTATTTGACTTAGACATCTCAAACCTACCCAAATCAGATTGCTAATCATTAACCACAGTTTTATGCTTATAAAATATGACCCTGAGCCCAGAAACAATTTCTAGAAGAACAGTTTTGCCTTTAACTTAATTAAACATCACTGAAAGACATTAAAGGGTGAAAATTATAAGTACTTAACTCCGTGAATTCTGAAATACTTTAGTCAGTGTTAGCAAGGAAATAATGAGTAAACTCTGCATCAGTAAGTGCTCTTCAGGTTTCACATGCTTTTACTTCTGATGTTCCAACAGCCACGTGAGGGAGTTGGAAATTGTATAATAGCTCCTTTGAACAGATTAAGTGTTCATAAGTCATAAAATATGACTCTAAGCCCAGAAGCAATTTCTAGAAGAACGATTTTGCCTTTAACTTAATTAAACATCACCGAAAGACATTAAAGGGTGCCTGGACTATAGTGGTACCTGGACTATAGCTACCAGGTCTTCTGGCTCCCAAAATTCTTTCTTGTCTTCCATGATCCTTCCTCAACAACATGCTTAAGCTCCCCAAATTGAAACATTAGTATCTATCTAGAGGTTAAAACTTTGAATGTTCAACTATTTTGTGTCATTTTTGAACCTTTTTCTATCATGATAAAAAATTTTGAAGGTGTTGGCTTCTTAATTTGGCTGTAACTTTTTTTCTCTATATTTATGAATGGTTGTGAGAATAAATACTGATAAAGGTTGGGGCCACAGCTCTTGCTTTACTGTTAAGGCAGCAGATTTTTGCCATTTCCTATTTTTTAAAAAAATCCATGCATACACAAGTCCCATTGCCATTTCCAATTATTAATTGGGTCACTAGCATTTATTCTGCAGAACTGGGAGTGGTATGATAATCACAATACTGAGGCAGGATAGGGTCTAGAATTTTCTTCCCAGATAAGCACTAAAATGCTTATAAACAACGAATATAGCTAAAAACTGAAGTGAACCTGCCAGGGATCCTACAAAGGGTGATCAAGAGCTCTAAGTCATTTCATTGCAAACCATGTTAAGATATGCTACTTCCTACAGTTACTCCAATTGTAGAATCCCACTTCCTTCCTTGAGGGCTCTTCCTGCTGCTTATTTAAGATACAGACAGGAAAATGTGGTTTATTACTGTGGGCAATGTAGTCAGATAAAACCCAGTGTCATTTTTATTTTGGTGAACATTAAGTCGATTGGAAAGGGAATAGGACTGAGTAATGGTAATTTAATTTTCAGTCATGAGTTTTATGGCTCTTCTAACTTCAGTATTTGTTTAGGCATCATTTGTCTTAGGTATTGGTAACTTCTACATCAATAATGCTTTCTTTTTTATTTTTTGAGTTTGTTGTCTTGACAGAATCATTTGACTTGTACCTTATAATTTATCCATCAAATGCCAACAGTATTATTATTTAGAACTCTTATCTTGTATCTGCAGCCAAATTATTTCCCAAATCTTTTCGTGAATTTCCATAATTTATCCATTTAAAAGCATTTATGTAGCATACAGTCATTCGTACTTAGCAGTTGTGTAAACCAAATTGTTTTAAATTTAAAGGGGATGGGAAAAGGCTTAGGAATCTTTTTTGAGTGGAAGAAGGTGGTTAGATAAATTGCCAGGTGACAGAAAACCTGAGCATTTTGGAGAAGAACCTAGAATGCCTGGCACCTGGTATTTTCACATTGTTTGTAAGTAAAAATCTACTCTGAATGTTGAGCAAGTAGGTACTGTTTCTGTCAATTCATAGTTTTATAGCACTGTGAATAAAATAGTTTTACATTTCAAGATGTGAGTTAACATTAGTGCAGAAATATTTCAAATGCCATTGAGCAAAAACATACCGAGGTAACTATTCTCATGGCCACTAGAGGGTGTGTGCACCATCTCCTGAAATTTATACTATACTATTATACAAATGGTGCCCACTTAGGAAAGAAATATTTTATGCTGATAAGGATTTGCTGGCCTCCTATAAATAGACTATTTCAATTCCTCATAACAGGTACTAAATATACTGTACACTATGGTATGGAATTTAAAATACACAAAGTGGGTCAAGGTAAAATCTGGCACTCATTGTGTTGTATTTTTTGCTAAATTGTAAACTTGATTGAGGAGCTTTGTGTTATTCATCTTTTTATCCCCATTCATTCTTTAACAAATGTTCATTGTGTACCTGCTCTGTGCCATGCACTCTCTGAGCTGGAGAAATGTAGTGATGAACAAGGGAGAGTCTCTGTTTCATGGAGTTAGACAGCAAACAGGAAAACAAGTGAGGTGTACTAGGTTGAATAGTATCCTCCAATCTGCGTGGAACTTCGAGATGTGACCTTATTTGGAAATAGGGTCTTTGTAGATGTAATTAGTTAAGGTCTTGAAGTGAAATCATCCTGGATTTAGGTTGGTCCTAAATCCAATGGCTGGTGTCTTGATCAGAAGAGGAAAGAACATAAGGAAGAAGGCGATGTGAAGACAGAGGCAGAGATTGGAGTGATGCAGCCTCAAACCAAGGAATGCCTGGAGCCGCCAGAAACTAGGAAAAGACAAAGAAGGACTCTTCCCTACAGCCTTCAGGGAGAGCATGGCCCTGTTGACATCTTGATTTTGGACTTCTAGCCACCAGAACTGTGCGAGAACAAATTTCTGTTGTTTCAAGCCACTCAAGTTGTAGTAATTTGTTAGGACAACCCTAGGAAACTAATATACCAGATAATTTAGGTGATAAGTGCTACAAAGAAGAGTAATAAGGGCGATACGATAGAGCTGGGGGCAGGGAGGAAGGGCATAGCTATTTTAGAAGACCGGGCCAACCTCTCTGAGGAAATGAGATTTGAGCAAAAACCTAAATAAAGTGAAGGCTATGTGACCCATCCCTGAGGAGATTGGAGAAAGTGCTCCAGGAGGTGGGAACAGTAAGTGCAAATACCTTGAGGGAGGAACAGGATTGGTGGGGCCAGAGGGCAGGGGAGAGTGGCAGGAAATGAGATGGTAGACGTCTCTTGGCATTGTTGTGTGTCCTGGTGGAACCTTTGATTCATTGGTCAAGTGAAGGAAACGGGAACACTGGCAGTTGTTCCTATGACTGTTCACCTGGTAGCTGTTTGTGCATCTGGTGGTCAACTAATAGAAACACCGCATCTGTAACCTGGGGTCAGATGAGCTTTACACACTGGCAAGCATCAGAGTGAGGAGGGACAACCTATGTACTAGCAGGGCTTGAAACCTGACTTTAGATACCCAGTGTCAGGCTGGTTCATGTGCTTGGCTAGTGCATTTGACAGCAGGCTGCCCAAGGTATTAAGTACAGTTAGACAGGCTTAGAGCTGTGTGCTTTGAACCAGTCTGTGGGTTTGTTTGCATCTGAGCAAACGGGCCTAGACCTAGAAAGGTCTGTGTATGCATATATACCTGTGTTTTGTTTCCCAAACTCCTCTTCTTTTGGATTTAAGCAAGAACTGTGGAGGAAACTGAACTATGTGCAGCTAATTTGAGATAATTTCATAAATAATGATACAGCTTCTGTTGGGAAGACATTGAAATTTGGGAGAAATGGTTGCAAAATTTGTTTTACTTAAAGCATAACCAAAGCTGGTTTAGTAACATTTAAATGATAATTTGCAATAGAAATAAACAGATAACTATCACTTCACTTTATTTCCTTTTTATTATTATTATTTTTTAACTCTAGCTAGCCTGCTAGAATATTTCCTTTTTATTATTTTGAAGTATTAATTTTAGATTATGTTCTCAAACATGCCAATTTTCAAAATTCAATATGGACTGTCACAGTACTGTTTTTTAAAATAGCACTTAAAATATAGCTAGTATTTAACAATTTATACAACCTTTAATCATCTCATATAGTTGTTGAATCTTATCTTTTTTTGGCAATGAAAAGTAAAAGCAGTTTTGCTTATGGGGTTGTTTTGCATTGTATTATTTGCTGAATTTTTTTGGTCAAACTACTTGAAAATTTCAATACCAGTTCTTCTGAAGACAGAGAGGCTCCTTCATCCAAGCTACATAGAAATTGCAGTGGCAATGTCAGCGACAAGAAGAAACCTTTATACTTGTAGAAATATCCACAAAGGACACCTGCAAATGGTCCAACTTTTATTCATTTTTAAAGGTTTAATTTGAATTTCCCTTGGAGACTCAGAATTCGTATTTATTTTACTTCCATTAATGTGTGTACGTGTGTGTATGTGTATGTATATACATACATAATTGCATACATGCATGTAGATATGTACATGTTTTGGGGCCCAATATCCAATTCCATGAAACAACCTAAGGTAATGTGATGTGGGAAGAGGGCTACAATTCACCTTATTTGATCTCTAGCCATGGAACGTGTATTAATAGTTAGAATGAATTTATTCCATTTTGTTAGTCAGAATTTAAAGAAACTTTAATGAGTTTATTTTCTTTCATTTAGTTTCCATTTTTGTTATCTTGTGTCTAGTATTAACTAAGTAACTAGAATTTCTGAATATTTTGTCTTCCTTTGTTCTTAGTATGCAAGCTTATTACACCATCATAGCATGGTTTGAAATTTTAAGAACCCAAATACAGTATAGTTCTACTTTAAGCCAATTGTAGGTTGGCTTGTTAAAAATATTTTGAAGGAGTAGGGCAAGAGAAAATCCTGTTTTCAATAACTTTCTGATTTTCTCAGTTTGAGAAATTGGTTATTTGCAGGTTTTTTTAAATGTTGGGATCAAACATTCCATTACAGTTTCTATCAGCATGAAAACCAGTTGATTTATTTAAAGGTGAATCTTAAAATAAGCAAGTGGTCTAGAATGGAAAGATAATATGTTCCACTGCAAATCAGAAGTTTCTTCTTTTGTACAACATACTGATTTTAAACTTTACTGACAGATGAAATGTCCATCTTAACATTTCAATCCGATTTTGTCCCAATGATCAGATCAGCTTCCACAGCTACTTATTAAGAGCATGGTACCAAATGATTTAGGGCTGGAAAGAAGGGTTCTTTCCATTTGCCTAGTGTTTTACAGTTCTTCAGGCTTGTTTTTCACAGTAACCCCACAAAGAATTGTCCCTGTTTGCCACATCAGGAAACTGAGGCTGCATATTGAAGGTTTCACCCAACGTTATTCATTTAACCACTAGAGCCTGGACTTGAGCTTAGGTCTTCTGACCACAAGCCCAGCCCTCTTTCCTCAGGGATCTTACAGTTTGACTTTTAAGACAGATATGATTATTACAGAACAAAACTAGACAGAATGAGTGCCATAGGGCCTTCAAAGAAGGAAGAAATGATTGTGAGCAGGAAGGCAGAATGTATCCAGTAGGGCTGTGGTCCCCAAGCCCCAGCTGTAGACTGGTACAAGTCTGTGGCCTGTTAGGGACCAGGCTGCAGAGCTCTGCTGCGCCCCCCTCAAATCCATGGAAAAATTGTCCTCCGTGAAATTTAGGAATGGGGGGGGGGGGCGCTGCGCAGCAGGAGGTGAATGGCAGGCAAGCCAGCGTGTTTATAGCTGCTCCCCATCGCTGGAATCATGGCCTGAGCTCAGCCTCCTGCCACCCCTCACTCCCGCCCATGGAAAAATTGTCTTATATGAGACCAGTCCCTGGTGCCAAAAAGGTTGGGGACCACTGCAGTAGGGGACCCTTAATTGGTTTGGCAGGATGAAGAGACATTCTATGCTAAGCTTAGAGAAAGGGAACGAGCAGGTGGAAATGAGTTTATGGGGGTGGAGGGGCCAGAGGGCAGGAGGTGGGTCCTCTGCAGACTGACCCGACGCTGGGTTCTGGGTTGGGGGATGGGGAGGGAGCCCCTTGAAGGGGCTTGGTCACAGGTGAAGCCCATCAGATTTAAACTGATTTTCAGCAAAGTGTGAAGGTATGTTTGGAGTGAGTGAGAGGAAGCAATTGAAAGAGAAACCTGAGAAAGGTTACAAAGAAATTATTGACATAGCTTGCCTAGAGTTAAATAAAAGTGAATGAGTGCCTGAACTTGATGGTGAGGTTTTGAGCCGGGGGACTGGGAGAATTGTGCTGTCAACAGAGGGTGGAAAGACCTACTTAGGGGGAGAGAGGACGTTTCAGCATGGAATGCCCCTGAATAACCACTGTGCAATCCCATCAAAGCTGCTGCAGCTCCATCCCTTACCCTGTTTGTTGTCTAAATGGAGGGGAAATTAATCCCAACCTGCAACCTTTCTTGTGTGGTTAGGCGTTTTTAAAAAATGAAGTGCAACAAAATGCAATAATTGTCATATAAGAATGTCACATCTTGTTTTAAAATATCCTCTGCTACACTGTGGTTGACAATGCCTCAGTTACGTACTTCTGCTCTTGTTCCTGCAGCCTGGAGTACTCGGGTACTTTGATTTCCGTGGCTCACCCCAGCCTCCTGGTTATTTGACCTTCTTCACCTCAGCATTACATTCATTAAAGAAAGGTAACAGTGATTCGTATTACCATATTGGTACTTCAACACAAATGTATTTGTATTGATATCTTTTGTATATATTTTTTAATTTGCTTGATTTCTTTTCTCAATGTATTTTTAGTAAATAATTACATTGTTTAATGTTTTATCATTAGCAAACAGAAAGTACTATACTATTTCAAATATTTTTTCTTTAAACGTTTAGCTTTTTAAAACTGTAGTTTGGACTGGGTGCAATGGCTGACGCCTGTAATCCTAGCACTCTGGGAGGCTGAGGCTGGAGGATCGCTTGAGCTCAGGAGTTGGAGACCAGCCTGAGCAAGAGTGAGACTCTGTCTCTACCAAAAATAGAAAAAATTAGCTGGATGTGGTGATGTACGCCCGTAGTCTCAGCTACTCGGGAGGCTGAGGCAGGAGGATCGCTTGAGCCCAGGACTTTGAGGTTGCAGTGAGCTGTGATGAAGCCACTACGCTCTACCCAGAGTGACAGAGTGAGACTCTGTCTCAAAAAAAAAAAAAAAAAAAAAAAATATATACACACACCCATACATACACACAAATACACGTGTGCGTGCATGCACACACACACACACACACACACACACACATATATGTAGTTTGCCCAACATCAAGGTGCCAGTGGGGAAAAAAAGAAGAAAAAGATGGCTTGATCATATTGTGTCTGCAGTTATATGTTTTACACTATAAAATTTATTATATCATCTGTTTTTGTGTATAGTTACAAGTTTTGGTCTGTGTTTTCAGTGGTTTTCTGTAAGTTGGATATACTGTAATTTAGTGATACATTTCCTTTGAAAAGTATTTTTACAAGTATAAAAGTTATTTCATACTACAGTATAAGCCTACTGCCAGATTCACTTTTCTCAAATTCATATTTTTTTTACTTAGTTGAATCATTTATTATTTGAAGTCCTTGTAAGTTAAACATTGTATTCTATCCATTTTTCCATGTTGTTCTGTGCTCTCTGTCCAGTCATGACTTCAAGGCCTGTCAGTTCTCTGTCGGGAGCAGTTTCATCTGCTCGCTTGTCTCTGTCTCCTTCGTTATCACTCTGGTCCAGGCCCTTCACCCACACCTGAACTAGACCAGTGGACGCTTACCTGGTCCGCTCTCATCCCTTCTTCCTTATGCTGTGGTCTGGGCACGTGCTGGTCCTTCTGCCTGGAATGTGCCCCACTTGTAGGGCCCAGCTTTCCACCCATCAAACTCCCCATTCATCCTTCAGGGTCCAGCTCAAATATCATTTCTACAGGCTGGGCATGGTGGCCCACACCTGTAATTCCAGCACTCTGGGAGGCCGAGGTGGGAGGATTGCTTGGGGCTGGGAGTTTGAGACCAGCCTGAGCAAGAGTGAGAGCCCATCTCTACAAAAGATAGAAAAAATTAGCTGGGCATGGTGGTGTGCCCCTATAGTCCCAGCTACTCGGGAGGCTGAGGCAGGAGAATCACTTGAACCCGGGAGTTTGAGGTTGCCGTGAGCTATAATGATGTCACTGCAGTCTAGCTGGGGCGACAGAGTAAGACTCTGTCTCAAAAAAAAAAAAATCACTTCTATTATACAATTGAATAACTGATCCCCTCCCCTAATCTAAATTGGATACCCTGTTGTTTCTTCCGGAGCAATTGACATTGTTTCCATGTGGTTACAAAATGATTTGTTTAATGTCTGTCTTCTTCCCCAGACTATGAGATCTCTGAGGTAGGGACCGTGTGTCTTCAGTTTAGTGTTCTTTCTCCAGTGTCTGGCACATAGCAGGGGCTCAGTTAGTATTTGCCAAGTGAGTGATCAGATTAATGGCCCTATCATCTTCCCCCAGGAGATCAACCAAAAATATGTAACCATCTTTTTATTATTATTTTTGGGGGTATTATAATGGTGTACTATTAATATATCAAACAATTATACAACTGGCCATTTTAATAAATACTCTGAAGGTTTTATGCACAGAGAATCTACTGTGGTCACATTTTTTGTCTGGAAGACATTGGGGGAGGAAATCAAGCCGTCATATGTCTGCTGTCCACTTGAAGCAGTTTGAGCTGCATGGCTTCAAGTGACTGAGACTTAGTGAATCAAAGTTTGAACTTGGAAAACAAAATACTGCCAACTTAAATAAGCTTAAGAAGCAGACATTCAAAGCTCTTCCTGGAAAGTTAAATAAAGCCATTCAAAGAAGAAGATATGACCTTAACTGAAGACTATATATAAAAGGGTAACCTAGAGTCATTCACTAAAATCATGGTAGCCTGAGCTAAAGAGGATATTTCAAGATCATGGAAGGATGTTTTGTTATTTGGTTAGCTTATATTGTGGGCTGCTATGCCATGTTGGTGAGAAATAAATCACTCATCTTAGATTATGTTTCCATTCAGAGGTTTCTAAAATGGTGTTCCTTTTTGGAAAATCCCTCCCAAATACAAGACAGTGGCCTTTTTCTCCTTTCTTTCTTTAAGCAAAGGAAGAGTAAAATAGAGATAAATAACATAGAGATGAGGTCGGGTGTGGTGGCTGAGGCCTGTAGTCCTAGCACTTTGGGAGGCTGAGGCGGGAGGATTGCTTGAGGCCAGGAGTTCGAGACCAGCCTGAGCAAGAGTGAGACCCCATTTCTACTAAAAATAGAAAAATTAGCCAAGCGTGGTGGCATGTGGCCACAGTCTCGGCTACTCGGGAGGCTGAGGCAGGAGGATCGCTTGAGCCCAGGAGTTTGAAGTTGCAGTGAGCTGTAATGATGCCGCTGCACCAGACAACAGAGTGAGACCCTGTCCTAAAAAACAAAACAAAACAAAAAAACAAAAAAAGGGATAAAATAAGGTCAAAATGGATAATTAGTTAAAAATTACTCAGAGGTAGAAAATTAACCTCCTTGGTCAAATCATGAATTTTGACAAATGATTATGTCAACGTTTTTCTCATAATAAATGTCTGATTTACTTTTCCTACATTTCATCCCTATCCTGTGATTCTAGTTGGATCTTGTAAAATTCTGTTGCATATGCAATTTTGCAGGAACTGAGATTAATTCTTACTAATCCTTTTTACCTCATTTTTTGTGGCTAAGTTCCCACTTATGCTTAATGAACCATTTTTAGAAGAAAAAGACACATTTGGAAATGATTTTTCATAATACATACACTATGAAGGATTACCTAAAATAAATCTTGCTTTGGGCATCTGGGATTTTCCCCCCCTTTTCTTTCTCCTACCCTGAAGTCAAATGGTATTTTCCTTATTATTAGAAACAGATGTGTGGTAAGAGAAACATGTGCACACTTTTTTTTTTCAGTTTCAAATGTAAATTCTAGGTCAATGTCGTGTTTAGATTGTGTACACAAATCCAGGCTTGAGAAACATTTGACACACTTAACATTTGGTTATAGAGAGCTGAACTGAAGAAGTATTTAGACTATCATAGAAAGCAGATGCCCTGGTTCAGTAAGCCACAAGCATTTACAAAATGCACATGTCCATTGCTTTAATGATTTTTTAAAAAATTGTGTTAGAAATAGCCAGAATACTCTCTTAAGTTCTGCATTTGTTTCTTGAAGCTAGCTGGCTATCAGTCTACAAATAATTTGAGAGTGTACCATGTAGGAAACATCATGATTAGGTGCCATGGGGTGTGCTAAGAGGAGAGCTCATTCCTGCATTCCAGGATGAAGGGGTGGAGTTCTAAGGTCTGGTTTTTTGGTGCTTTACTATTCCCTTAAGGCTACTTGTCTAACACTGGATATTTTTACACATTATAATAAAGGAAATTAGGGGAAATTCACTTATGACCTCAGCGTTGTAACATTAACTGTTTTCTCTTTTTGTTTTAACTATTTCCTTTCATCTCAGTTATCTGTGTCCCTTACCTCTCAGCTTGAGTGCTGATCTGTCATTTTATATAGGCCCACCTCTTAGGTGGTATGGGCAGGAACCCTTTGTTATATTTCTGTCCACTATTTTGCTAGCCTTTTTACTTTTATTATTTTTCATGTAACAGTTTTATATTTTCATGTAGTTAAATCTCTGGTTCTTTTTCTTTGTATTTTTTTTTAATATCTGATGACTAATTAGTGTATTTTCTTCTTCTTTTTTAAATTTAAAAATTATTTAGCATGTAATGCTACCTGGCTTTACCTTGGCTTAAAATACAGGGCACAGTTGATTTCCCCCCTTCTTATTGGTTGATCAGTTAGCACCATTTACAGAACAATGTTTCCTTTCTTTTCATTTTGACGATGCCTGCCTTATTACAGAATATATTTTTTCATGAAGTTGGGTCTATTTCTCTGTTTTGTTTTGATTTAGATATATATTTTTGTATGGATAAATACCATTTAATTTCTTGCTTCTTAAGTTGTTACTGCCTGGTGAAGTTTGGACTCCGTTTCCTCTAGCTCTTGTGTTTTGCAGAATGTTCTTTTATATTCATCCAGGCCTTTGGCTGGATTTTGGTTGGAATTATATTAAATGTATAAAGTGACTTGAAAATAATTGACATGTTCATAACATTTAGCTTCCCTTTCTAGGTTTACAGCATGATTATTCATTTATTGAAACCTTCCTTTTAATTTTTTATAGTACGTCTTACCTATCTCTCATTGATGTTTAATCATTTCAAAGTGCTGGATGATTAATTGTGGGCTGGCAGTCTTTGTGTGTGTTTCAAGAGCCTGGAGGAATCCGGCCCTCCTGTACTTCTTTACTCTTCCCAGACTGCAAAGCCTTGTCCTTTTCGAACCTTTTCACGTTTGATCTTCGCAGACAGGCTTCTTTATTCTTTCACCTAAAGAAAATTTTGTAGAGGGGTCATATTCTGAAGTTGCTTACTTGACTTTTCTAATCTTAGGATTATTTCATTATTTGCTATAAAATATGTTCTGGTAAAATGTTGCAATATTCTGCTGTGATTCAGCGACTTTTTTAAAAGAGGAAATTTGTAGCAAATTTAGAGCATCTTTTTCATCTGACCTACAAAAGGAGTACAGTCTAGTCTAGGGGGAAAAGCGGTGGCCTGGGAACCAGCAGGAACTGGCAGCCTCAAGGCCATATGTGGCCCTCCAGATCCCCAAGTGTGGCCCCTCGACCGAATCCAAACTTCACAGAACAAATTCCTTTATTAAAAGGATTTGTTCTGTAAAATTTGGATTTAGTCAAAAGGCCGTATACTCAAGGATCCAGAAGGCCACATGTGGCCCTAAGACCTCAGGTTCCCCACCCCTCTCCTCCTTATCCTTTGTCTGAGCCTGACAGGGTCTGTAAACTTGGAACAAAATATTTAACTTTTCTGTGTTTGAGTTTGTCTATAAATTTGAGGAGGGTGTAGATAAAGATAGATGCTGTTTTATTCGGCCAGGTCATGTATGGAATGCTTTGTGTGTGGGTAAAGTAGTCGTCTGGAGTACCTTAATTATGAACTAAGCCACCTGGCTGAAAGCACCTCAAGTAAGTATTGTGTTGGTTTTAGTGAAAGCATCTACACAGGAAATTATGTCACTTGGCTGGCCAGCAAGCCTAGTCTTTCTCTCCCCTTTCCTGTGGCATCCTGGACCTGCTTCTGTTTGTACCGCATGATTTTCTCAGTGTAGAATTGACTGAATCTCTCTCACATCAGAATGGGAGCTGATTGTTCAGATACTATTTACCGAGTGCCTTGAGGCCAAGGTTTTGTCTTCTTGCTCCTGTAACTCTAATATCCTGCTCTAGCATAGTTGTAGCTCAAAGGGTGAATGAATGACTGACTGGTAAAG
This sequence comes from Daubentonia madagascariensis, assembly GCA_023783475.1. Lineage (NCBI taxonomy): Eukaryota > Metazoa > Chordata > Mammalia > Primates > Daubentoniidae > Daubentonia > Daubentonia madagascariensis. Next base: position 7,031,959 of record JAKFHU010002332.1, on the reverse strand, counting down.
GATATTTGAGAAGGGTTTTAGCTGTGGGATTTTTAAAGGTTGTATCGCATCCCTTCGCACCACCACCTCTACTTGTGGTGCTTGGCCCCTCGGGTTCCATAGACCAATGTGTAGGAATTGCCCCTGCCTGGTTCATTCTTGCTTTTTCTCTCCACTGGCTTCTCACTGTCTCCTGACACTAGAATCCTAATGATCTGAGTTGAAATTTGCTCAGTAACTAAATGTTACCTTGAAAATATTAACTAAAGGTAATGTTTCCACTCCCTTGTACCACCTTTGAGAATTCCTAAACTTAGTTGACAAGGAAACCTTGTGGCATTAGTTTTCTGAGGAACAGCCTTTGGGAAATACTGTTCTAATGAATTTTTTTAGAGAAATTTATTAGAGGAAGAACTTGTGATTCCAGTGTAGGACCCTTCTCCTCCACCAGGTGGCATCTGACGGTGCTGAGATTTGCTTGTAGAACTGAGTCAGGACAGTAAAAAGTACTCTCCTCCATGTCTTTTTTTTTTTTTTTTTTTAAAGAGACAGGGTCCACTCTGTCGTTACCTAAGTTGGAGTGCAGTGGCAAAGTCATAGCTCACTATAACCTTAAACTCCTGGGCTCAAGTGATCCTTTTGCCTGAGCTTCCTGAGTAGCTGGGACTACAGGTGCGTGCCACCATGCCCAGCTAATTTTTTAAATTTTTTGTGGAGATGGGGTCCTGCTGTCTTGCCAGGCTGGTCTCGAACTCCTGGCCTCAGTTGATCCTCCTGCTTCAGCCTCCCAAAGTGCTGGGATTATAGGCGTGAGCCACTGTGCCTGGCCTCTCCATATCCTTATTCATGAATAAAGCTTTTCTGGAGCACTTTTCTCTTAGATTGTGAAATTTTATACCACATCAAGAGGTCTAAAGGGTAGGATTTTCTTACCCTGTGTGTAACATTTTTAAAGGCATTGGAAAAACAAGGGACTGACAAGCAAGGTTGACTTGGAGATTGCTTTATTTTCTCAGGCACCCGGGTCTGATTCTTGGGTCTTTGGACCAGACATTGGGTTCTCCGAGAGTGGAACATGTTCTAGGATCACTTGGTTTTCTTGGATAATCTCATTCATTGTCACTATACTCACTCATAGGAGGAGTTTTCTAACTATCTGCCTGTGTTCTGAGACCCTCTGGGTACTGACAATACCCAATAGAAGAAACACATTAAAAATTCCATACTTTTTTGTCTCCACATCTAAAACTGACTTTTTTCATTTTTAAAATTTTTCTTTTTCTTTTTTTTTTTCTTTTCTTTTCTTTTTTTTTTAAAGACGAGGTCTCGCTCTTGCTCAGGCCGATCTCAAACCCCTGAGCTCAAGCAATCCACCTGCCTCGGCCTCCCAGAGAAGCTAGGATTACAGGCGTGAGCCACCGCGCCTGGCCCTAAAACTGACTTTTTAACTATATTACCATTATTTTAGCAAGGGAATCCTCATATTTCATGAGAGATGCCTTTTTATTCCTGTTATGACTTATTTCTTAAGTTTTGTAAATGCTGCTAGGTAAGAATTAAGGCCCAGAGACCTCCCAGCACTTCAGTTTAGATTGAGAAGCATGATTTCTTAATTCAACATACATTTGAGGATCTACTACGTGATACAGCTATAAAGATGAGTGAACCTCATTATCTGCCATCAGCAGAAGCCACCAGCTAGTGTGGCCCACAGGTAGGGTTGCTCACAGTGAGAGTGTGGTGCCAGGTCTGTGACAGGCTTCCTTGTAGAATGGAGGCAGGAAGACTGCTTGGAGGAGGCTTGTGCTGTGGCTGGGGCTCAGCCTCCAGGTGAGTGTGTAGGAAATTACATGCAGAGTGGAAGGTTGGTGGGGATGGGGAAGGCAAAAGGCCTGTCCGCCTTTGCTTTGGCTTCAGGAAGCTCAGAACCAAATTTAGGGTTCATTTATAGATATTTTGATTCCTTGAACCTGTGTATTTGAAAAATTGCACCATCTGCACTTTCTAATTATGATATATTCTACCTTCTTAAAGTTATCCTGTTTTAGGGGGTATGTGTGTGTGTCGGTCCTATTTCTTCAAGGTTTTTTTTCTTCATATTTGGAAATTGAGATAAGACTCCTAGATGAAGAACAGAAAGGGTTAAAATATTGGGAAAAATTTTAGGGATTACATAATAAAGTCACAAATTTATAGTCTAACAACTCTATGCAGACAAATCCAGTTCTGGTCTGTACTGGACTCCTTTCATTATTCTAGTTTTACAAATGAGGAAACTGAGGTCTGAGAAGGCTGTTAACTTACTCAGGGTCAATGTGGTAGGTAGAATAAGGGCTCCCCCAAAAGGTCCACTTCCTGGTCACTAGAACCTGTACCTATGTACATGGCAAGGAGGAATTAAGCTTCCAAATGGAATTAGGTTGCTAATCAATTGACCTTGAGATTATCCTGGGTTATTGAGGTGGGCCCAGTATAATCAGAAGGATTCTTAAAAGTGGGATTGGGAGGCAGAATAACAGCGTGATGTGATATGAAAAGGACTTGTCTGGCCATTGCTGGCTTTGAAGATGGAGGAAGGGGCCACAAACCAAGAATGTAGGTGACCTCTGGAGCTGGAAAAGGCAAAGAAATTGATTCTCCCCTGGAGCCTCCAGAAGGAACATACTGTGCTGTCAAGGGCAGTGTTGATTTTAGCCCAGGGAGACTCGTTTTGGACTTCTGCTCTCCAGAACTTTAAAATACCTTTGTGCTGTTTTAAGCTACTAAGTCTGCCGTGATTTGTTAACAGGAGCAACAGGAAACCAGTACAGTCACACACCAGTCAATGCAAGAGCTGAGATAGGAACCTAGACCCTGGTGCCGAGCTCACTGTCTCCCACTCTGCTTGTGGCCTCTGTGCTCTACTGGGCTGAGGTTGGTGGTACATTTCAGTGATTCCCTCCTCCTGGCCTTGCCCATGATACTGCTTTAAATGTAATTCCTTTCCCTAGTTAATATCTGCCTTCCTAATTTTTCAAGGCCTAGTGGAAGTCCTATGGGTTGATAACTGTTGCCTGTCTAGCATGATGCCTGGCCCTCTGTGGATATCACATGGAGATTTTCATACCACAAGCTCCCGTTCTTAGAACTCCTATTGCACAAATAGCCTGTGTCACCCATTTAGCAAATTGTCTTGGTTTCTAATTTTCCCTTGTACGTTAGTGGTATCCTCCTAATGAGAAGTTCGCACAGGCAGGGATCAAAGACTCCTGATAAGTCATTTTAGTGGCAGGTATCCTGGTGTGACCATGGCCCAGTCATCTCTTCTCACTGGCCTTCAGGTTCCCCATCTGTAAAATAAGGGAGCTTTGCCCTGGTTGCCTGTAAGGGACACTTCAGCTTGAAAGTGCAGTGCTCCTTGGCTTAATTTTGTATGCCTGGGATCAATGGTTTTTATATTTTTAAAGGTTTGTATGGGGTGGGGGGGGGTGGAGAAACAACATGTGGCAGAGACCTCATCTAGCTGACCCCTGTGCTAGACCGTAAGAGCAGCCTGAGAGAGGGTGGAGGAGGGCTTCTAAGCGGATATGTTTGTTTGCAAAGTCCTTCCTTCCCTAAGGGTTATTTTTAAAAAAGGAATTTAGTTGAAATGCATACAGGGGAAGTTTTTGAATTGATCATTTTAATATTGTGCTTTGGTATTTATTAAATGGGAACAGCTGGTGTGAGGGTGTTTATTATACTGTCAGGTTAAGTATATGTGACAATTCATATTTAGCTCTATAGTTTATTTTCTCCTAAAATAATGTACTTGAAACTATGTTTCTCTTTCCCTCCTATCTAGCTCATAAGGAAGAAAAAAATCACAGCTAAGAAGTTACATGTTTATTTAGAGTTTAGCAGTACCTTGGCAAGCACCAGGATATATCTATGGTGCCCAAATGCCAGAATTTTTTCTAGATAATTGCTTTGTGCTTTATATTAAGAATTTTGAAAATATACAAATCTCAAAGTCACATTTCTGGGGGTAAAATGCAAGTAATAGCAATAGTTCATGTGTTGAAAACAAGCATTTCTGTAATCTCTTACATTTCTTTGAAGATTTTTTTTTTTATTTCAATGGGTGTATTTATCATCGGAAATGTATGAAGTCATCATCCAGTAATGGTTATGAAGCATTTGAAGAGTGAGTCACTGTGTAAATGTTAAGTAGCATTGGAAGGGTTGTTTTTAATCCTTTTTTATATAATCCTATTGTTCTCCTTTTTCTGACTTATCCAAAACCTTGGAAAGAAGAGTGGGAAAACGGAAGTTAATAAAAATGACAGAAAGTATAGAATAAAAGGATTGTATCCGAACAGATGGAAGATACCAGGATACAGGTTTGCCTTTTGGAATATCACTATTCCCAGTGTAAAGAAATGAAAGAAATTTCCCCAGGGAGTGAATGACTTTTTAGCCATGCTGATTAAATGCCATATGACTTCATCCACTGGTATTTTGTTTTGAAGTATATCGTGTGTATTTGTTAGCAGTTATCTTTATGAGCATTTTTCTTGACCCAATATATTCCATTTTGTTCTGTGATCCCTGAGAGATTAGCTCACATAGAAATCTCCTGGATAGCAGATGGCCAGCTCCGATGTGAAGCATTCCATGTTGTTCAGCTCTGGCATTTCTGTCTGCTCTTTCAGTGTGTCCTTGGGTACCTTACTTTATAGTACATCAAATGCTATTTACTGTAAGCCTCTGAGAGAAAACTAGTTTCAAAAGTTTAGTCTACCCCATAATATTCTGAAATGAAAATAAATAAATAAATAAATAAATAAATAAATAAATTGCTATCGCAACTCAAAAAAAGTTTAGTCTAGATAGAGTTACAAGGCCTAGAGCCCTGTCTTTTCCTGTTTGAAGGAGAGAGGGGATATGCTTTTAAAAATAATCATATTCTGCTGTTGGAGGGATTTTCGTGAAAAAAGTTGAAGAATCATTGTCTCGGGTATCCTTACCAGATAATTGCCCATTATTATTAATACTTACTGGCTGCTGGATTTGTCATCGCAGCTTAATTTTCTTCCGGAGATAAATGAATCTTGCTTTTTCATCATTACCACACTGGCACAATCCAATGGAAGTATAATATGACCCACATAGTTAATTTAAAATTTTCTAGTGGCTGCATTAAAAATTAAAAAGAAACAGGTGAAATTAATCTATAGTATATCCAAATTATCATTTCAACATTTAATCAGTATAAACATTTTTGAGATATTTTACATTCTTTTTTTTAACCAAGTCTTTGAGAAGTATTTTATACTTTTACACTTTACACTTAACAGTACATCTCAATTCAGATGCCAAATTTCATTGGAAATACTTGGTCTTTATTTATATTTCATATAATTTATAGCTGAAAAAGTGATTTACATACCCAAGTTGTTTTAAACGTATTTAAAAGTTTTCCAATAACTGAGTTATCACTTTAAAATTTAAATTAAATAAATTCAGTTCCTCACTGGTCATATTTCAAGTGCTTAATAGCCACTGTGGCTAGCAGCTACCATCTTGAACAGTGCAGCTCTGAACATTGTCTCATTGCAGGACCTATCCAGTGTCCTGGAGTAAAGCAGTTGTTTAATAAGATACTGAATCTCCTGCAGGTACATCCTAGAGTTAGTGTTTCGGAGTGTGGTCCTGGTAGTCTGTTAGTTTGTGAGTGTGAGCTATGTACCTTTTCCTCCTGATCAGACCCTTTATTGTTCATTTTAAAACACAAATTAAAAGTCTAGTCTGTTTCTTAACAAAAAATAAACTGTTCTTTTTCTGGAATGTTTGAGAATATTAACATCTTGCCACACTGACATGGTTTGTAGCTTAGAATGTGTGTGCTTTACTGTAATAATAAACTGAAGTTTTAATATTTAAAATTGAATTTAAGGCAAATGATACTAAGCAAAATACAGTACAGTTATCCTCAGTATACATGGAGGCTTAGTTCCAGCACCCCCGACCCCCACCGCATATACCAAAATCCACGTATACTCAAATCCCGCAGTTGGCTCTGTAGAACCTACATGTATGAAAAGTCGAGCACCTTCCCCCCAATATAGGCAGGTTTCACATCCTGTTACTATATTTTATAGTATATTATACTATAGTATAATTTTATGCTATATTTTATACTATATTTTTGATCTGCTTTTGGTTGAAAAAAATTCATGTATAATTGGACCCTCGCAGTTCAAACCCCTACAGTTGTTCAGGGTCAGCTGTAGTCTGATATTAAAACATTATCCAAAAACAGAACACCTTGATGCAAACTAGAGAGGAGAGTGAGCCAGGTGAATGCAAATGGAAACCAGATGGAATTTCAGGTCCTTCCACTCTTGATGCACCCTTGGTGATTGCCACGAGAGAAGGGTGACAGTGGTGCATAGAAGGCACAAGAAGGGCAACTAAGCTATGCCCGGGGGGTGTGGGAAGCAGGGATGGAGCATTCTGTTAGGGGCAAAGAAGAACCCCAGTCTCACAAGAGATGGCCTGGAGTATACCTGCCTAAATGCTGAATATAGACAAGATTTAATGGATCAAAGCAAGACCATTTCTTACTAAAAGCACAGCAGACAGCGGGAGTGTCAGCATGCTAGTGCTGGTTCCCCTACCCTGTGTCCATGGAGGATGCGCCTGATGGGCCTAGGTGGCTCTGTGCACAACCTTATAGCTGAGGGACACACGGCCAAGCTCAGCACCTTTTGTAGCAAGCAGCAAACAAGCAGCCTGCTTCCCTGAGGAGTGAGTGGTCACAGGAATCGTGCTGTGGTGGCCTTGACCTGCTTAGCCACCTGCATGAGCAGCTGCAGAAACTGCTTAGTAACTAATTCTTTTACCCACATGTTTCCTCAAAATCTCATTACATCTTGCAGTGATCCTTGACACCAGTTGTCACTGTATGGTTAATAGAGACTTAACTGGCCTTAAACTTACCAGGCTGATGGAGTATACTGATAATTTTTTTTTTAATTAATTGAATGAGATCCTGCTATTGTTGGACCTTTTTTGGTGGGGTAGAGGAGAGCATGAATCTCAGTTTATTTTTAATTGTTCAAATTCAAAGTTCTTAATTAAAATATTGAAACTTCATTACTTTTAGGATAAAAGAATTTATTTTATAAATGACAAAGACTCTCATTGTAAAAAGCCCTGGAGCCCTGCTTAACAGAGAATGCTCTGGATAGGGAGGTGAGAAGTGCTGTTTTCTTGCCTTATCCTTACACTATAAACTTCCTCTGCTAATCCAAGTATTCTTTGTTCCCATGAGATTGCAAATTTAAGCTGCTTCTTGCAGCAAGATTTCCACCATATGCTGGAATTTAAATAGAAATGTGATTTTTATAAATTTCTCCATGTGTGAAAAATAAAGTTTTGAAATTGTAATATGTTTGAGCGTGTTAGAAACTGTTCTGTGCAGGCAGACTCTCCATTCATATAATGTAGTTAAACAGGTTTTTGAGTGGCCCCTTTTAACTTTTGGGTCAGACTGTCACTTCTTATTCCTCTGCTCTAATAAATCATGATGGGGGGCTTTGGCAGACTATCAAATGAATTTCCTTACTGGCTGCTTTTCCTTCTCTTAGTCACTTTTTCACTGTGGCTGTCCACCAAGATTCAGTGTCTCCTACTAGAGAGTGGTGTTGAGGTCCTACCAATTCATATCCTCTCTTAGGTCATGCTTTTTCTTCTGACAGCTTTGGGACCTGAACTTACATGTTATGCTATTTAAATAAAATTTTTTAAATCTTGAACTAATTTTATACTTACAGAAAAGTTGTAAAAATAGAATGGAGAGTTCCCTAATTACCTGCCTTCCCCCAGCTTCCTCCATTGTTAACATCTTACATAACCATTTTTTGTGGTGGTTTTGTCAAAACTAAGAAATTAACGTTGCTGCGGTCCTATTAACTAAACTGCAGACCTTATTGGAATTGTTCCAGTGTTTCCACTAGTGTCTGTTTCTGTTCCAGGATCTGTTCTTGGATCCCACATCTCATTTAGTTCATTTTTTCTCCTTTGTCTCCTCCAGCCCATGACAGTCCCTCCTTCTTTTTCCGTCATGACCTTGACACTTTGAAGAATACTGCTCAGGTATTTTGTAGAAAGTCCCTCAGTTTTAGTTTGTCTGTTTTCTTTTTCTTTTCCTTTTCTGTCTTTTTTTAGAGACAGGGTTTCACTCTGTCACTTAGGCCGGAGTGCAGTGGCGCGATCATTGCTTGCTGCAGCCTTGAACTCCTGGCCCAGGCAATCTTCCCACCTCAGCCTCCCTAGCAGCTGGGACTACAGGTGCGCCACCATGCATGGCTAATTTTTTAATTTTAAAACATTTTTTGTAGCTATGTTGCTCAGGCTTGTCTCGAACTCCTGGCCTCAAGCAATCATCCTACCTCTGCTTCCCAACGTGTTAGGATTACAGGCATGAGCCACCATCCCCAGCCAGTTGGTTTTCTTGTGATTGGAATGACATTATGCATTTTTGGCAAGAATACCACAGAAATACATTCTCAGTGCTTCTTATCAAGGGGTTTGTGTGATGTCACTGTGTCTCCTATTAGTGATGTTAACCTTGGTCACTTAATTAAGGTAGTGCCTGTTGGGTCTGTCTACTGAGAAGGTATGATCTTTTCCTTCCCTTGGGGGAAGATACTTTGAGACTATGCAAATATTTCTTCAAACTTTTGCCCACTAATTTTAGCATCCATCAGTGGAACTTGGCTGCAACAATTACTCTGGTGTTCAGATAGTTGTTTTCTATTTCCCTCATTCTTTCTTCATTATTAATGGAATTCTTCTGTAAAGAAGAGCTGACTATTCTCACTTATTAACATCACTATGGAGTCATGGGTATTTATTTTATTCTGTGTGCTATCATTGTTTATTTTGTTGCTCAAATTATTCCAGGTTTGGCTATTAGGAGCACCTTGGGTTGGCTCCTGTGTCCTCTAGACAAGCTTCCATCCGTTTATGAGCATTTCTTTACTTCTTACACACCAAGACATTTCAGGTCTATCTTGTACTTTCTTTTTCCCAGGTCTGGATTCAACCTTTTCTCCAAGAGCTCTGGTTTCTTTGACTGGAGAATGGCATTTAGAAGCCAAGATCTGGGTGCTGAGTATGCTCTTTGGTATCAGGGTCTCATTACTACTAGGTCTTTTCAGCAGAGAACACTAGGAAATGTATTTATACCCAAGCATATGCATACATCTGTATTTCTGTATCATCTGTGTGTGTGTTTGTATGTGTGTATTAAAAGCCCTAAGTTTATACTAATTCTCTCTGATTCCAATCTACACCACGGGGATTATTTTAGCCTTCCCTTCTTAATATATAACTTCTTACTCCAACAGTGAGAATCCTGGCTCAGATTAGTAGTTTCAGAATTGCCAACTTATACCCCTTTGACAAACATTTACTCACGAGATGTACAGCATTTATATGCAATTCTTTTTGCCTTTAGTTTTATAACATCCAGTCAAGATACTGTTTTCTGGTTACTTAGGTTAGTTCTTTCTTCCCACCCCCTCACTATGGTGTTATTCATTTAGAGTAGTTAGGGTGTTTTTTTTTCTTTTTTGAGACAGGATCTTTCTCTGTCACCCAGGCTGGAGTGCAGTGGCATCATCATAGCTCACTGAAACCTCAAACTCCCACCTCTGTCTCCTGAGTAGCTGGGACTACAGGTGCTAATTAAAAAACTTTTTTTTTGTGGAGACAGGGTCTTGCTATGTTGCCCAGGCTGGTCTTGAACTCACGGCCTCAAAGGATCCTCCCACCTTGGCCTCCCAAAGTACTGGGATTATAGGTATGAGCTGCCATGCCCAGCCAAGGTTTATTTGTTAGTGTTTGTATTCCACAATGGGTTCCCCACGTCTTGGTTGGTTCTGTTACAGTTATTTGTTTAGTTTTGGAGTATATGAAGGGTGTGTGCAACATTATATGGCCATAAGAGTCAGATACAAAAAAGTCTACTCAGAGAGTGCCAGGCCTCCTCAGCCCTGCTCTCCTGCTCCCTTTCTCCCCTTTCCCACCCACCCACTTAAGTAACCAATCTCTTTAATTTCTTTCTTGTTTGCTTGCTTGTTTTGTGCCATTTAAAATTCATCAGGTTTATAGGAAAGATTGTTGACCATGGCAGTATATAACTTGGTAACAGTTGAAGTTTAACTGATATTTTATTTAGCATCTGCTAATAAAGCAGAAAGGGGATAGGAAAAAATGTGCCTTTTCCTATGCTATCTTATCTACTCTTCTTTAACACTAAATACTTTATAGTCAAATAAATATTACAATATCATATACTTCATGAAAAAAGTGGAAGCTTCACATGTAAGGATAAAGTCCCCTTTGATCTCTGTCCCTCAACACCAAACTACTTTTATTATTCTTTCAGATTCTTTATGCATTTCTAAACATATATGCCTATAGAAAAAATAATTTTTATGAGTTCTTTTTTTAATTAACATAAAAGATGTACTTTATCTTCTGTTCGTGCTGTGTAGATAGCCCTGCCTCATTGTTTTTAACGTCGGCTTAGTGTTTCTTGGCGAATATCCTTGCATGTGACTCCCAATGCACATATGTGGAACCCCAGAAGTGCAGTTGCTGGCTATGTCCATTCTTCATTGTAATCAGTACAGCACGCTGCTCTCCCAAGTAGCCTGCCATTTTACCCCTTCTCCAGCATTGTATCAGAGTACTCATTTCTTTACTGGTCATCAATACTTGATACTTCCTGTGTCTTACATTCTGAGCAATTTGAAAGTCAAAAGTAGTATTTTGTTTTAATTTGCTTTCCTCTGAAAGAGTGAGGTTAAGTGTATTTCCTTGTAAATATTAGCTATGTACATTTCTTTTTCTGTGGTTTGCCCATTTTTAACTGTTTTCTTTTTCTTGTTTATTTGTATGAGTTCTTTGTGTGTGCCAGATTTGTTCATTTAACAAATATTTATTGATCTCTTACTGTACACCCCAGGCACTGGCTGTAGGTGCTGGGGTACTAGCAATAAACAAGGCCTCTAATATCATATAAGTTACATTCTGGAGAGGAAGTTGGACCAAAGAAAATCTAAATAAATGAATAAGAATACCTGAATGGGGAGAGAGCCCCAGCTTCCCCTTGTAGACTCTGTGCCCTGCGTGCTTGCCGTGAGGTGGGTGGTCAGGGAAGGCTTCTCAGAGAAGGTGGGAGCTGAGATAAAGTATGAGAAGGAGCCAGATAGGGAGACCAGCGTGTGGCTTGGCTCTGGGGTGGGCTTGTGAGCTGTGAGCAAGGGGGACAGGTCAGATCACCACAGAGGGACACAGTGGACTCCTCAGTGCAAGTGATCATTGGAGATGTTACTCAGAGGCGTTACTCGCAGGAGTAGACTTGGATTTGAAGAGCCGAGGTCTGTTTCAGGAGGAGGGTTTCTTCAGCTCCTCTTCCTTCCCTTGCTAGCCTAGGTCACCAAAAGGAACTTTACTCCAGGGGATTTGTGCATCAAGACTTGATCATTGGGTTTTGTGGTTGTGTTAAGGCATAGGCCTTTTCTTTAATAAAGGAAAATTTTCTGTTTCAGATTACCTAGGAACAGTACGATTTGGGGTTATCACAAATAAACATCTTGCGAAACTGGTATCCTTAGTACACTCTGGAAGTGTGTATTTACATAGACATTTCAACACATCACTTGTAAGTATTTTGAAATCACGTTTATATGAGTGCAGTGGTTCTTAACCTTATTTAGGTCACAGACTCCTTTGAGAATTGGATAAAATATGTGGATACTCTCCCTAGGAAAGTGCACATGATTTCATATGCGAATTGAGAGTTCCTACAACGCCCCCCAGAGCCCATGTTCCAGGCTATGAATCTGTGCATTAGAGGGCTCCTGAATTTAACATCCAGAAATTCTTTGTTTATATTCTTAGGTTTTGGTGCAGCCTTGTTAGTTTTCCTTCTTGGGTGAAATTGCAGAGTTACTCTGTTGGCAAATTGTTCCTCTGGGCCTGTGTTCTCAGAGGTTAAGCTTCCATTGGGCAATGTTCTCTGTACATTTGCTCCTTTTAGGAAGAGTAATGTGACATGCTTTTCTCCTTAGGTGATGTAATGGATTTTTGAAGTTCTTGTCAGGTCACAGTGAGAAGTTGATGGCTTCTCATCCCAGAGAGCCCTAGTTTCATTGTCACCTTTGTTCCCTGACTTCATTTGCTTTTTGGTGGAATAACCTCAATTCAGCTATTTCTGAGCTTTGACCTGTACCCTGCGCAGTCCTGTGCTTCTGCTGTATTCGTTGCTATTCCTCAGTCACATCACTGAGAGTTTATTTTTCTTAAGTATTCTCTGTCTCTCCAACATCATTGACAGTGTCAATGACTTACAGGTCATATACAGATCAGTTTCCCTGTACCCAGTGTACTCAGCCAGTTTAGGCCTGTGCTCCCCTTGGTACAAGTTGTAAGTTCTGTGCCTTCAGAGGTGCTGTCAGACCCACTCCAGGGGTGCCCCCTGGCTTGCCAGTCGCCCTAGCTTCTGCATGTCTCTGGTAGCCCAGATACTGTGCTTTGCTTCTTGCAACTTATATTCTAAAAGTCAAATGTATTTTTGTGTTTTCCAAATAGAAATATTTATTATGATGTTTGAGTATGTTTTTCAAACTCCCATCTTCCCACTTTGGGAATCATTGCTGTGATTGTTTCTCTGCCGCCCACCCATGCTCCTTGTGCCTCCCAGCTGCTTTTGACATCATCTGCTATCTATCATTTTCCTACGTCCATTTTACCATGTTATACAGCCTGCGTATGTGTCGTATTTATTTATAGTAAAGGATACTAAAGAAGAAATTAAAAGTAGATGGAGGAATAAAGGTAGGACCATGAGGTGGCACTGACAGCTGTGTCAGATCTGCTGCCTTGACTTTGTAGTTCTTAAGGCTGGTTGGTTGGTTTAGCAGTAGAACTCCTTTTACTAAATGAGATGTTATTGGGTTACCATTACTTAAGAAAATACAAGCAATGGACATCTTCATTATGAGGTAACTTAAATCTCCATTTTAGAGGATATTAAATATCTCATTTTGTGAAACCCTCTGAAGCACCTTTTTGGAAGTTCTGTTTGAAACCAGTGATGTATGTATGTCATGGGAATTTCAAAAATAATTTTACGTTTACATACATTAGTAGTTATAGAAAAACAAAGCAAAAAAATCTCTCTTTATTTCGTCCGTATACATAAAGCGTGATCTGTGGCTTTTGAAAAGTTCAGGTCATTTGTTGATTCATTCAAATATGTGTTGAATCCCTGCTGTGCCAGGTGTTCATCTGGTCACTGGGGACATAGTGGACAAAGTAGGCATAGCCTCTGCCTCAGAGGCTCCATTCCCACCCTGGTGGGGCAGTGTTCGAGGGACCAAGGTAGAAATCTAAATGATCCTTGACTCCATAATTTCTGTTCCCCTAGATATGCCTTGGTCCTTTTATAAATACCCAATAATGTTTAATAGCTCTCCTTGCACAGGGTGATAGAGGTGGTTATTGCCACCAGCAGGCAGGAAGAATTATCTGTTGATAGGTGAGTCTGTCTAAAGGCAAAAAGATGAATCACATGATGTGAAAGTCACCTCCTGCAACCACTCTTGATTCTTCAGCCACTTAATGTGGAAATGCTGTCTGGAGAAGTGGGGGCCCCCCCGGGTGGTAGCTGCACAGCTGGGGCAGGTCCTAGCTCTCAGCTTCATTGTTCTCCCCTGTGCAGGGGTGGGGCTGACTGGGCCTCTGGAGGTCAGTGCTGATGTGCCTTCAACTGCCCTGCCTCGCTCAGCTTTCTTTATCCTCTGTGCATTTGTCCTTCACAGGTCTTTCCCAGGGAGGTCATGAACTACACAGCTGAAAACATCTATAAGTGGGCCTTAGAAAACCGGGAGACGCTCTTTCGATGGCTGCGGCCACATGGAGGCAAGAGTCTCTTGATGAATAATGAACTGAAGAAAGGACCAGCACTTTTTTTGTTCATACCTTTTAATCCCTTAGCTGAAAGTCATCCTTTAATAGATGAGGTAAGAGTGGTAATGTTGAAGGTGCCTGATAAGGAGTAGGAAAGCCTCCTTAACCTGGACCTCTCTACCACATCATCTTACTCACAGCTGATGCTGCAGGAGTGGCAGCTGAGTCTGGGGCCCTCGTTCTGTGCGCTCATTCTAGAAGGCAGGAAGAGGCCCAGCAGCGCTGGCCCGCACCCTGCTGGCCGACTCCTGCAGCTGGTGGCTGGGGAAACAGTGAGAAACAGTCTCCAAGAAGGACCAATGTCTCTCTTCTGAGGCAATGTCTCGTGCTTTCTATTGGGATGGGAAGGGCTTATTGGAGAGGGACAGGCAGTGAGGGCAGGAATGCCAGGTTAGTTGGCCACGAGAGTTGGCCATAACCTGCGTTTCCCTGGCTACCCCGGGACACTCGGGACAGAGGGAAAGAGTGGGAGTGGGACTTGTTTCTAAACTTCTGTCATAAGCAGAGGGCTTTTCAGAGATAACGCAGGGTTTTCATGGACTACACCGTCAGCCCCTCTGCTGCACCCATCCCGGGTCGTGTGTATTGTGCAACGCATTGGGGGGAGTGTATGTCAATGATAATTGGGAGGCCTAGGGCTGCTAATGCATGAGGCTTGGTTGCTATTGCATTACTAGGATCTTTATTGGTCCAACCTTTCAAGGATCCTTATGGCCAAAACCATTTAGACACAGTCGTCCCGCAGGCCCAGCGACCTGCTGTCCCCAGCGCTCGGTAGCCGGCGTGGACTCAGCGGCAGGACCTTGCTACCGGAGTCCCTTTTGTTAAAGTTATTTCTGCTGGTCAACAGTTATATTGTGCTGTCTGGCTTAGAGGAATAATGGATCATTTATCTGGCTTAGAGGATCAAAGAATATAACTTCTGTGTTTTAGGAAATCTATCATGATGTATTTTTAAGAAATTTATGTTGGAATATAGCCTGAGATATATTCAAATATAGGCCCTTTAAATCTATATGTGAAAGGTAGGTTTTGTGGGGGTGGGTTTTTCAGATGTTGTTGTTATCTTTTAATTTTTTAATCTCTTTTTCTGTTTGGAGTTCTCTTGTCGGTTTGGGATTTCGGGCAGGGGCCGGATCTTGTCCAGAGCCGCTGTTGTCCGACGCGTGGTTGGGCAGTGCAGGACACTTTCTTTCTAGCCCATTGTTCCTGGACAAGTGTCTGTCCTGCTTGCTCCTCCACCTATTGGCAGGCCTTCTGTCGTTTTGTGGGTTTTTTTTTTTTTTTTTTTTTTTTTGAGGCAGAGTATCGCTGTGTTGCCTAAGCTATCCTGGAACTCCTGGGCTCAAGTGATCCTTCCGCCTCAGCCTCCCATAGTGAGGACTATGGTCGCGTGCTACTGTGCCCGACCCAGCTCAAAGAACTTTTTATCATGGTTTTGCCTGTGACTGTTTTCCTTGGGGCGCCCAGTGTCTTTGTGAGATGAGTGCTTTCCCTTAACCTCAGCATGTGGTTGACGTAGCTGAAAACCAGATGGAATCTCACGGTATCGTGAATTACTTAGGCAAGCAAAGTATCTGTCCAGCACATTTCCCTCATTGTTTCAGGTCAGTTTGGCAAATGTTTATTGAGCACTGTGCTAGGGGAGCTCCAGGGGAGAAAGGACGTGGACAGCACAGTCCTGGTCCCATGAGCTTAGAGGCTTGTCCAGTAGGAGAATGGGAGCCTGCTTCTAATTCAAGGTCAGGGAAGATCGGGCCCTGGGTCAGGGTCAGGAACATCTGGAGGAGACTGGGTGCCACCCAGAACGCTGGGTGCTGGGCAGGGGAGAGTGTTTGAGATGGACTTTCAGGGGCAGCCAGGGTCTTGATGGGTTGAGAGAAACTTAAGGGAAGGAACAGCCTGAGCAAAGGCGGGAGGGAGGGAGAGTTGCAGCAGCAGGGCTAGGTATTAGGAAAGAGTATGGGTTTTGTGGTCCACAGGAAGGGCAGATTAGAGAAGAACCGGAAAAAAACCTTTGGAGGGGAGGGCCTTGGGTGCTTCAAGATTAATCATAGTCATCAAAGTCTCATTGTCAATGGAGAGATGTGACCAGAGATGTGTGTTGGCATTGTGAAAGTGTTCCTGGCAGCAGGGTTCCCGAGAAGTGAGAAAGAGTGAGAAAGAGTCAGGGAAGTAGCAGCACAGTAACCAGAGATGAAGAAGCCATTGGTCATTCAGGCAAGTGGAAGGGGTGAGCGTCACACTTCCACAGGGTGAACTGCAAACTCATTAGCTCGTTGACCATGAAAGAGTTTAAGGCAGCTTTATTTTTCCAATACCACCTTAGGCCTAATATGGGGCAGGAAGTTGGGGAAGTTGGGGAAGCTTATGTTGTTGAGAAGAGAGAGGTCATCTTAGAGTGAGGGTGATAGAGTTGGGAGGCATGCCAAGCAAGGCCATTTGGGACGGTTGAGTGGGGTACGTGTAGGGTATCAATCAGAAGTGACCATGTGGTGGCTGCCCCAAGCCCAGACTGGGCAGCTGTTTTCACACACATGCACACCTGCATGTAGGCCCACACACAAAAAAGCACAGACCCTAACACTAGTGTCAGGCCACTGACACCCTTATAGAAAGTTCGAGAGAGGTTATAAGACATTGCGATGTATGTTACACAACTTGTTAATCAAAGGGAATGCTTACCTCAGCCAGCAAAGAGTCTTTCTTTGTGACTTGTTTTCCAATTCAAAAACATTTCTTTGAGGTGTTCACAGAGTATGAATTTGGTAAGCAAAAGCATTATCGTGGTTATCGTGTTCAGACTTACAAATTTCTCTAATTAAAGAAAATGGAAGGAAACATCTATGGGGCAAACATTTAAGGTTATTTGCTACGTTTTCCTTAATTGTTCATATGAAATTAAATAAGACATCAAGGGATACACATAACGTGATGTAGCTTGAGTTGTGTTTTCAAAACTGCCTGTTATGTAAAGAGAATAGAAACATGGAGAACAGATCATAGGAGGAAACAACAATGCCTCACTTTTCAAGAGCATTGCTGTATTCAAAATATATTCCTCAATTAAAAATATTCTTTACATGGCTGCTTTGTTTGTGAGAAATATTAAGAATAAAAGAGATGAGGAAAGAAGATTTTCCTTGGAATTTTGTTCTCCTTAATGTAATTAATGCTCCCCTACTGGGACATTTTGAAAACTATTACAGTAAACCTTGAAGTTTTACGGAGGTTTTGGGGGGTGAGTAGGAGTAGTTACCTACGATTGTGTCTTTGAATATAAAGCAGTACCAGGATGGGGCCAGCAGGCAGCTGGGCTCTTCATGGATTATAGGACTTGGCCTTGTTAGTGCCCTGTGCCATCAGAGCCTCTATCCATAAAGCATTGAGATGTTTTTGTGTGTGTGTGTGGGGGGGGAATTTAAAACACTGGCTTATTATCTAAAATGACTTTTTTATGCCAAGCTCTATTCAAACAATTTATTTTTCTATACAAATACCTATGTTTTGAGTTAATTCTTTATAAATATTATACGTTATAAGATTTGTTTTTTAAAAAATTGGAAATACACTCAGTAAATGGTTTTATGGGGCTGGGTGTGGAGGCTTATGCCTGTAATCCCAGCACTTTGGGAAGCCAAGGCAGGGAGATTGCTTGAGGCCAGAAGTTCAAGACCAGCCTGGGCGGCATAGTGAGACCCTGTCTCTTAAAAAAAAAAAATGCAGCAAAACATAAAATAAATGGTTTTATGTACACACACTTTAATGAAACAAAATCCTGAGTGACTTAACACCTTGTAACTAACCTTCATGAAATTTGATTTAACACACTATTCTATTTTAGTGAGTAAATGCATTTGGATTGTAACTTGTTTTTCTCACAAAACTGGGGTGGGACGGGGGTAATGGAAATAGAAGAGTCTTGGAATAGAACGTAAATCTAAATTGCTAATACTGATCTGAGGGTTAATCTCGCTAAGAAAGAGGAGTGTGTACATTGCCCTGAGATGCCATTCATTTGTCAGGTATTTACCGAACATTTGTTATGTGCCTGTCCCTATGCTGGGCTCCGAGTGGCGGGATAAATCACATGTGGTTCCTGCCCACGAGGATCCACAGGCTTGTGGGGAAGAGAGTGTCTCAGCAGAAGCTTATAAGACTTGTGGGAGGGCTTCAGGGACACTGGAGGTGAGAAATTAGCTCTTCCCAGGGTGGGGTGGGGTTAACTTTACTGAAGCAGCCACCCTGGTGCTGGGCCTTGGGAACAGATGGAGGAGGCGGTGTCCCAGGGCAGGGCTCTGTAAAGGTGTGGCCATGTGAGGGCCTGGTCTGGTCTGCAGAGGGTAGGGTGAGACTGGAAAGGCAAACGGGCCAGATGGTGTGTAGGTTTTATCCTACTGGTCATAGGGAGGCATCAAATATCGTTTGGATGAGGAATGTCATGCTTAAGGTCGTATTTTTTAAAATATAGTAATGCCTCCTTTATCCACGGGGGATATGTTCCAAGACCCCTAGTGGATCCCTGAAACCATGGATAGTATTGAACCCTATATATACTACATATGAATTTCTTTTTCCTTCTTCACAGTTTCATGTATAGAAGATTCTTACCTTAGATCTTAGCAACCTCAGCATGTGATTTTTTTTTTCCCTTAAGTCGAGAACTTTCACTTAAAGGAAGCGCTCTTTGGCTTTTCTTTGGCATATCTGAATTGCCAGCTTCACTACCCTTGTGCTTTGGGGCCCTTATAAAGTAAGGGTTACTTAACACAAGCACTGTGATACTGAGACAGCTGATCTAATAACCGAGATGGCTACAAAGTGACTGACAGACGGGTAGTATCTGCAGTGTGGACACCTGGACAAAGGGACGATTCATGTCCTGGGCAGGGTGGTGAAAGATTTCATCATGATACTCAGAATGGTGTGCAATTTAAAACTTAAGAATTGTTTATTTTTGAAATTTTCCGTTTAATAATATTTTTGAACTAAAGTTGGCCATGGATAACTGAACCTGCAGAAAGTGAAACCACGGATAAGGGGGGACTACTATAAGAGGTGGCAGTGTGGAGGCTCCATGAAGGTGGGAGAGAAAATGGCGGGGGTCTGTCGCAATTGAGGACCTGAATTGAGGCTGTGGCTGTGTGGATGGAAAGGAGAGGGCTGCCGAGCCACGCTGGAGTCAGAGCTGGCAGGACTTGAGGCATGTGGTGACACAGAGAAGTTGAGGGTAGACTGAGTTTCTAGCTTGGTGGTGCCATTTTCCCAGAGAGGGTGGTACAGGAGGAGGAAGAGGAGGGGGCGGCAGGTGAGAGGGGGAGTTTGGTTTGGAACAGGTTGAATTGGTAGCCTCCCGTGAGGCGTGAATTTATTTGGAAACATACATGCTGTAAAATATTTTGATCCATTCATTAGATGTTGGGTAAGTTTTTAGACTTATTAGTTAAGAGGTATAAAGTAGACAGTATGGAGGGATATAAAGGTGTAAAGGAAAATGCACTCACCTGAGAGTTGAGAGATTTAAATTCTGTTACTGGTTTTTTGACATCCTAGACATGTGTCCTAGGGTGAGCTGCTTCACCTCTGTAGGCTTCATCTTCACTATGGTAGGCTAAGACATCTCTAAGACCCCTTCCATCTCTGAAAAAATTCATTGCTTGTTAATAGTGACATGTTCTGAAAAATAATCCAGGCCTCTTTATTGATAGGTTTGGTGTGACTATGTCCTCTTCGAGGCAGTCCTGGCCCAGTCTCCTGCCAGGGACTTAGACTAGGGTGTTCTCCAGGGCACTTACCAACTCTGCTCCGTATTTCAGATCACCGAAGTGGCCTTGGAGTACAACAACTGTCATGGGGACCAGGTAGTAGAGCGCCTCCTTCAGCACCTGCGGCGAGTGGATGCTCCAGCGCTGGAGTCCCTGGCACTGGACCCACCAGCACAGCTGCCAGACCCACCGCTGATCACAGCATCCCGCTGCTGCAACACCGTGGTGCTGCCCCAGTGGCACTCCTTCTCCAGGACCCACAACGTCTGTGAGCTGTGTGTCAACCAGACCGCAGGGGGCATAAAGCCGAGCTCGGTCAGCATGCCACAGTGCAGCTTTTTTGAAATGGCTGCAGCTCTGGATTCTTTCTACCTCAAGGAGCAGACCTTTTATCATGGGGCATCAGAGAGCATCGAATGCAGCAATTTTTTAACTTCCTATAGCCCTTTTAGCTACTACACTGCATGTTGCAGGACCATAAACAGGGGTGTGGCAGGCTTCATTGATTCTGAACAAGATGTCTTTGAAGCCCCTGTTGAATGGAACAGAAATTTCCTAACTCCAAATTGGATAAATTTGTCATTTAGACCATGGTGGAGTAAGAGTCCAAATTTTTAGATTGGCGATTCTCGTCACGTTTCTAAGGTAGAGCCAGCTGCAGTCAGTGGGGACTGGGCAGGAGGTGGAGCCATCCTGGTGCGAGGCCCCAGGGGCTGATGAATGTGAGCCATGGCAGCTGCTTCATCATAAAGGAGCTTAAATAGCAAGCGGTGAAAAAATAGGACCACCTTGCCTCCCCTTTGGTTTCACAGGTTTAAATGTGTTGTGTATTGAGGCCACCAGACCTAATTTGTTCTGCTGCTGTTTTATGATGTGTTGAGGAAGGTGCTGTGACCTCAAGTGCCTAGACAAACAAGCTCATGTGCAATAAACAAGGGTCAAATTGCAAACCAGCAAAAACCACTTTTTGGGGGGTGGGTAAGGCTGTGTTGTGGGAAAGCATCCAGAGCTTGCCCCTGGGGCTCGGCAGCAGCAGTGAACTGTCCCACACTGTCCTGTTCCCAGGACTTTGCTGACATCCTTGATGTACACCCAAGGAAGTGAGAATTCAAAAGCCATGTTAGTTCAGCTTCATTGGAAACATGAGGGAGGGTCAGTGTTTGCCAAATGGTGAAAGGAGGAATTTTGTAGGAAGGAAACTTTTTATTTCAAGTTTTACGAAGTATGAAATCAAAAGTAAACTCAGAGCTTTTAAATGCTAGTCCTTTTAGCTATCCTCTTTTGAATTCAGGTGAAGCTTATTTCTTACATTAGAAATATTTGTGAAAAGGCTTATGTAAATACTGATTTTTCTATATCAAATTATATATTATAAACATGAGGGCTCCTCAGTGTTTAAAGGAACCCTGTGACCAGTCACCTTATGAAGGGCATAATCTATTGATACTATTCCCAATTCAGGTTTTCTAAAATTATTTTGGTGTATTGGGTTTTCTTAAAATGAAACTAGCATGTATTTTTAAAGTAAGTGTATATTGAATTTTCCTGAATTCTGTTCACTAATACTCAAGTGTTTGATGAGCTCCTAATGTGTTCACTTTGAATTTAAGGGTAATTGAAAGAAGCCTTCTTCAGATTTCTTTCTATCTTCTGTATCTACTCAGAAATGTCTAGCTCAGGTGTTCTTTGTCCAGTAGTTGGTGACAGAATTTTTAGGAGTCCTTCTAAAAAAAAAAATCTGTGTGTCATTGGTTTAGAGAGTTAACATATAAGTCAGCTGTCTCTAAGGGCAGTTTCAGAATTTAGGCTTCATATAGATTAGGAACTCATTCTTGGTTTTATGTTTCAAAAATGTGGCCAGCTAAGTGTTATTCAGATGCTGGACATGAATTCTCTTCAGTGTTCACATGACATTCTTTACTTCCTCCTCCATTCGGCACATTGCACTGGCTTTAGGACCCCCAGTGGAGGCGCTGGAAGAAAAAGAAGTGGAACTCAAGTTCGCGTCACTGCAGATGAGGCAGAGGACGCAGAAGACAGCAGAGTTTGTGGGGAGGGTAAAACTGTTCGTTCAAGTTAGGTTTTTGAGTATTTATAGGTTTTATTTATGTATTTCTCCACTACATATAATTGAGTTTATTTTTCTTAACCTTTAAAAAAAGAAACTTGAGGAACTTTAATAAAGGAAACAGAAAACCATAGCTCCTTGTCCTCAAATTAATGAGCATTTAAACACATTCCACATTATTATAGCTTGGGCAGTTACTGCATTTGTAGTTATGCTTAACTATGTACCTTAATAAAACTTTAGTATTATAGTTCGAAATCTCTTGAAAAGATTGTGGCTTGGTGATTTATGCAGTCTTACATGGTATCTATTTGTGGATCAGTCCTTTTAGAAAAGAATAGAATTCCTAGTCCATGAATGTTAGAGCATCAGACGCTGCCTGGTGGTGTTATCTAAATTACTGTCCACTGAGTTAATACTACCAGAGCTAAACCTGATGCCACCCTGGCAGCTTTCTTCAGGGTTTTGCTTATAGGTGAAATGTTAAAAATGTGAGCCTGTGAAGTCGTTCCAATTTTTAAAATGTGTTTAAAGTAGGCCAGCTACATTCCTGTACCTAGAGAAGAGTTGATGTCATTTTCTTTTTATTTTTAGAGTCTTTTATTCAAAACTTCAGCGTTCTCTACAGTCCCTTGAAAAGGCATCTCATTGGAAGTGAGTCTGCCCAGTTCCCTTCTCAGCATTTAATCACTGAAGTGACGACTGATACCTTTTGGGAAGTAGTCCTTCAAAAGCAGGTATGGAGTCACAAGAGAGGCAAAAATCAAGCCATCTATCCCTATTGAAATAATTTCCAAAGCTGCAGTTGGGGTGAGCGGCTGTTTTTGATGTCTAGAAGATGAACCACATGTCTGATTGTGGAACATGAGGGAATTACATGGTGGTTTTCTAATTGTGGAAAGTCCTTAAGAAAGCATATAATTGGAAAGCTCTAAAGATGAAATTGTTTGCTATAATTTCTGCATAGGCGGCATTTATTGAATGCCTGCTGGATTCTAAGCACAGTGAAGAACTGAGGAGCCTGTTTCCCAGGTGCCAGTAATGGCCCTCTTCCCCTTCCCGCAGGATGTTCTGCTGCTCTATTACGCACAGTGGTGTGGCTTCTGTCCCTCTCTCAATCACATCTTTATCCAGCTAGCTCGTCTCCTGCCGATGGGTACATGCACTGTAGCAAGGTAAGGAAGCCTGTTCTGCAGCACTTTTTTTTTTTTTTTTTTTGGCAGCTTAGCCATATGGTGTGTGAGGGTCTGCCCATTTTCCATTAACGTTTGGTAAGACTTGGTTGGATTTAATGGTCAGGTTGAAGCCATGAGCAAAGCCTTGTTGAAACCAAACTTCCCCTGATGAATTCTGTGTGTTCCTTCCATGATGTTGATGTTTAGGCCTGATTGAATTCATAGGTGGGTGAGTGCAGGTCTGTGGGAAGAGCACTGACCTGGTCACCAGGATGGCCTCCGAGTGGCCAGCTCCTTGGAATACCATGGGAAGGTCGCCCCAGGAATTGCCAACCAGCCCTGGGACCTGGAGCAAATCTCTCCACCAGGCCTTGTTTTTTCCTCCTCATTTGTGAAGTTAAGAGGAAAGATTAATTGATATCCATGTGTTCTAGTTTTATGATTCCGTGGGTATTATACATAGGCCCTTGAGTAAACAAGGCTCAAATGCAGAGTTTTTAGATGAGGCAGTAAGCAGTTTGGGAGGGGGATGGTTTAGATTTAACCCCTCCCCCCAAAAAACTCCGGAGAGATTAGAGTTGAAATATAAAAGATCAAATCACAGAAAAAATAGCAGAAGATAGAGTATTGGATTTGCTAGTTCCTTTGAGAGATGGAAACTTTCCAAAGTAGAAGCAGTTGAAAAAATAATGAAAGATGAACAGATTCCACTAGAAATATGTGCAAAGAAAACAAATAAGGAAAACAGACTAAAAAAGGAGACCATTAATATAGTTTACAGAATCTGTATTTCATCTGTTATATGTACTATAAGTAAGACTTAGAGCAAAATTTGAGGAATTACTATGCTGAGAGGTTTTCACACGTTCATATTATCTGACTTAATCCTTGGGACACTCAGTGAAGCTAGTATGGTTATCACTATCTTTGTATTGAAGAGGAAACTGAGACACAGAAAGATTAGGCAACTTGCCCTGAGTCACACAGCCTATAAATGAGAGACGAGGATTCAGAATGGGGCGTTCATCCTCCAGACCCTGCAAAATTAAAATGGTTAAGAAATGAAATGGTTTAAGAAACTGAGAGAGACTCCAGTGTGAACAAAGGATGTGAGCAGGTTTTTCATGTAAGAAGGGAGAGTAAATAAACAAATGGAGAAATTATAACCTAATAACTGTAAATTTAAAACAATAACAAAATGTCATTTACACTTACTTAATAAATGCTTTTAAGTGACAAACCCTTTGTTGATAAAATAAAGTAAAATTGGCACAGTCAGATGTAGCTAATGGAATGAGTACATTGCCATAACCCTTTTGGAAAGCATTTTGGCAATATTTGCAAGAAAGCAACAAAAACAGTTGTGCATTTTTGACCCAGCTAATTTTCCTTTGAAGAACTGATGAAATAGGACTCCGGAGGAGCATGACCAGTTATCACGGCATTGTCTGTACCCACCAGTAGAGGGAGGGCTAAGTAAATCATGGCTGGGCACTTGCTGGGATTTTTATCCCATCATTAGAACAATGCTTTTCATACAATCTATTGGAAAGAATAAAACACAAAATATGTGATGGCTGCTCTCAAAAATATGTAAGCGTATCGACCAAGCCTGAATGAGAATCCCAGAAAGAAGGTTCCAAGTAGCCCAATGGAATTCTGAGTGGATTTTTACATTGTTTTTCTTTAAATTTTACCATTTGCTCTTTCTTTGAAGTAAAAATCAGGAGGAAAAAAGTGTAAATTATAGAATATAGTGTACCACTTGTTTAAAAAATGGAACTCTAATGTTTTAGGTAGGCTGGCCCAGGCAGGGGCAGGAGTGCCATTTTGTTAGTAAAGTTGTGGTAAAATGGTTTTCATTTGGTTATGTCATTTTTTTAAAAAGTGAATTTCATCCTTTTGGACAAATACATGGTACTCATCCCTGCCCCCCCTTACGCTTTCTGAAAACTTCTATCAATTTAATGATTCAAAACATTTCCATCTTTTGTATTCACT
The DNA here is from genome assembly GCA_023783475.1 of Daubentonia madagascariensis. Taxonomy (NCBI): domain Eukaryota; kingdom Metazoa; phylum Chordata; class Mammalia; order Primates; family Daubentoniidae; genus Daubentonia; species Daubentonia madagascariensis. The sequence continues at coordinate 7,006,961 of JAKFHU010002332.1, read as the reverse complement.
ATTTGTGAATATTGGCCAAAGCAGCCTTTCTACAAGGATGGTGTGGCCCCTTCCTTTGAGGATGCTGTTGTGGCCCTGAGTCTGCTCAGCCCAGGTGTGGGGGCCTGGCTGCGTGCCCAGCTCAGTGCCAGCTGCCCCCTGGAGCAGTTGCAGTTAGCAAGTGCCATAGTGATTGAGCACTGGTTGGGTGATTTAGTACAGATGTCATTTTCTGTATTTGAAAATTAATCTAAAATCTGCTAAGAAAATACACTGTTTTGGGCCTCCATCCAGATTTACAGCATATAAAAGAGGGTACAAATTTCCATCTTCAGAGAAGCTTGTTGTATTTTGCTTAGTGATTTCCTTTCTTTTTCCAGAGCTAATTGAGGTGTTAAGATACTTGGCCAGATCCTGCTAGGTGACTGACTAGTCAGGTGTCAGTGAGGCATTTTTTGGAAGTTCATTTTTACTTTCAGGACATTGTATTACCATTCAGTGGAAAGTTTCCACATAGTGGAAAGTTGCATGTCTTGGAAGTACCAATGCCCACCTTACACCTGGCAGTACACTCATCGAGAAGGGGCTTATGCGGTGTGGGGTGTAGACAGTGCAGCAGGTTTTTCAGTTATTTGAGAAGATTCTTTCAAGCTGGGGTTTCTTGGGCTGATCTTTTACTTTTTTTGTTCTTTCCCTTTGCCAGGATTGACGTGTCTCAGAATGATCTTCCTTGGGAATTTATGGTTGACCGTCTTCCTACTGTCATGTTTTTTCCCTGCAACAGGTAATGCTGAATTTTTTTCCAATTTTGGGCAGATGAGATTCTTTTGTTGAGGTCTGAAAATGAAATGAGTTTAAGATGTAAATCATTTGTTGTGAGTAAACTGTTTGTTAAAGTGTGCCCTTAGGGACAGACATAGGGTAGAAGGGCTTTAGTGTCAGGATGTCATGTGAGGTGTGGATTTTTTTTAAAGAAGTCTCTTCTCAGAGTCTGTTTCTTACATGCGCATGAACGTGGCCATCAGAATTTGTTAGCTTTCGTGGCCTGCACGAAAATGTGGAGGATGCAGAGATTGATAGGGAAAAGCCCCATATCTTTGTGGGGCGCACAGCAAGTCCATGGAGTGCTGCCCGCCTCCCCCCCCCAGCCTTCCCCTGCTCAGCACGTGCTTGCTTGGATTCAAGGGGCCTGCAGCAGAGCTTTCTCCTCACGTGCAGACTGCAGCTATCACTCGATCTTTTCTTTGCATTTGCCTAACTGGTATTCCAAGCTCAGTATTACAGCAGCTGCATCGAAAGCCCCAGCAAGCAGGGGGGGATGTTAGCAAAGAGGGGATTTCGCAGTTAGGGAATGTGGGTGCCAGTGTTGCGGTAGAAAAGGAAATTAACTCTTGGCCCTTACAGCCTGATAAACTGGATGTTCACTCCCTTTTTACAGATTCCCTGTGGTTTTTAGAAGGTTGGATCCTCCTGGGGACCCAGTCATATGGCTTTGACAATATCTTCTCTACAGGGAAAAGTGTTTGCAGGATCATTTAGGGAGGTCCTGACTCACACATGTGACTATGGCTGTTTTCATTTCCTGCCTCCCTGTTGCGATTCGGTTCAGCCACTGCTCTGCTTGTCATGTTTTTCTAGGAGAGTGCTTCCTTCATATCTGAGGAATCAGTTCCTTGGTTTTTGCTCTTTATCTCAAATAATTTTTGCTGGAATACTTCCTGTGGTAGTAGGGTCTTGTCAAGTCATGCACTAAAAACAGAGTGTGACTCATCCTGTTCTGCTGCTGACTGAGTCGTGATGAGCCTTTTTTCTTTCTAAGAAGTGTTTAAATTGCCATGTAGTCAAGGAATCACGGACAGCAACACAAGCAGTTTCATCTCTGCAGGACAGAAGTTGGGCATGTAGTTTAATGAATAATAAGTTTTGAATTCCAAACAGTCTGGAAAAGTATTAAAGTTACAGCACCCAGCAAATTCCTTTGCATGAAGTAGTTCTCAGCAACTGGAAAAAATAAATATATTCTGAGAGACACACAGAGAACAGGTAGCAGGGGCGAGGGGGGTTGTTTGGAGGCCTGTGTCTGGGTTGAGTGACTTTCATTCTAAAGCTGCCCGGTGTAGTAAACGTGGGGATGAGTTCATTCTCCAGACCTGTGCTGGGCAGTTGCTGCAGCCCCTTACTATTTTCCTTGAACTGGGAAGGTCAGAAATGTAAATATTGAATATGAGAAGCCTGCCCAGTTCTGTTTTAATGGAAAGAGCTTGGTAAACCAAAGCCTTATGGCTTTGGAATGGAATTTTTCTCATTTCCTAAAAGTAAGTGGTAGTCAGAAGTGCAGCAAGCTCATCATTAGCTGGGCTGCAGTGAGTGAGTGGGTTAGCCAGCAGGTGAATGGCAGGTGGTGTGAGCTGACAGCTGGCAAAAGAGGAAATGAAAAAGGCTGTTTGATAACATATAAGAAGACCTTTTTCATGGTTCACCTGCTTATGCTATTTTTAGTGAAAAGAATATAAAGTATGTACTGTGGTAAAATAGAACTTGTGCATGTGCTAGTTGAAAATGTGCACAGCAGGGAAAATGTGACAGTGTTGACAATGATTACTTTAAAGGAGTGAGGACTGCAAGTGATTGAAGATGTTTCTTGTATGTTTATGTCCCTTGTAAATGGTCTACAAAGAACACATCCTTATTTCTAAAAATCCTGAAGGAGGGAGACCATGTGAAAGACCCTGTCCTGTGACTGGAGGCAGGAGGCAGGAGGCAGGGCTGGGGCCTTGAGGAAGACTCCAGCCTGCCTGTGCCGGGGCATCTCAGAGCCACTCCCCCCAGCCAGCGCTTGCATCAGACTGTGCGTGACATGTCAAGATACAGGTGCTGTGGCCTGTCACTGGGTCAGGGGCTGAGGGGCTGGGGGGCCCCATGTTCTACCAAGAGACTCTGATGTGTCCCAGGGGAAGAACCACACTTCAGAGGCGTACCCCACCCCCCCCTCAGGATTAGAGGGGAGTCAAATAAACAGTGGGACCTTTTACCACTACACTTTCAAATCACTACTTTTTTGGAAGTAGGCTGTTGACACTCCGTGTCCTTGCTACTTTTTTATAAAGCATGGAAGTGGCTGGGCATGGTGGCTCACGCCCATCATCCTGGCACTCTGGGAGGCCATCGCAGGAGGATCACTTGAGCTCAGGTGTTTGAGAACAGCCTGAGCAAGAGTGAGACCCTTGTCTATTAAAACAAATAGAAAAATTAGCTGGGCATGGTGGTGTGCTACCCGGGAGGCTGAGGCAGGAGGATCGCTTGAGCCCAGGACTGTGAGGTTACAGTGAGCTGTGATGACGCCTCTGCACTGTAGCCAGGGCGACAGAGCTAGACTCTGTCTCAAAAAAGAAAAAAGCACAGTAGCATTTTAGCATGCCTGTTAGGGAGATTCGTGGCGATTGCGCCAAGCCTGCTAAGATGGCATGCTTACAAATGGCATTGTCTGTCCTGTAAATGTCTCCAGATAGACATACTGAGGTATTTCTGCAGCGCTTTCCTGGGGGATAATTCACCTTAACTCTGCCCTTGAAGACCAGGTTTGTGCTGGAGAACATAGTGGCAGATCCAGCGCCTGCAGATCCTTTCACACACCCACTTCACAGGACCACGGTGTGTTTTTAGTTGTCCCTTGAATGGCTGGGATGCCCCACTTAAAGAAAGCTTATGTGTTAAGAAAACTATGCTTTAAAGGAGGGGATAGTTGAATACTTACTCCAAATTATTTTCAATTTACATGCAAGTATTTATGTTTGCTCTTACCTAGAAGTTTCCGTAAACACTGTGTAAAATGGGGTACATCTGACTTTAATTTCCTTGTGGTTTTTATTTGATAGGGAAAAAGCTACGTTAAGAGAACACCTTTTGTCATTTTAGGTATTTGGCCACTGGCTTTGTGTGTGGAGCTTTTAATTAGTGATTTCCTGTTTGTTTCTTAAGGAACAATGCAATTTTATACAAAGCTAACATTCACCCAGCACTCACTTAGCTCACTTAATCCTATACAACAGTCCCATGAGGTAGGTGACACTCTTCTTGCCCCCATTTCACAGAGGAAGCAGTTCAGAAGCACAGAGAAGTTGCTTGTCAAAGAGCACATGACAGTGAGCAGAGCCCTGTGACTCTGCTGTGGCAGCTGGGCTCTGAGTCCCTGTTCTCGACCTCCGTTCCTCTAATACTTGAGGGAGAAATCACCGTCTTTTGGTGCATCTCATGCATAAATGCATAAAGCTGGTAGTTTTGATTAACACAGCCAGATTGTGCATGCACAAGTAAATAGATCTGTGAGAGAAACTTTGGTTGTCAGACAATTAAATGACAAGTTCTAAAAAGGAATTTTCTAAATCAGAACCTGGAACAAAGCTGTGGAGGAACACCTTTTCCTTTGTCACCCTCTTTCCTTATTCTGTACTCTCAGGGTTGGGCAGCCTTAATTCATCAGAGTGCCTTGGTTGGTCTGTTTGCCAGAAACACCTCCCCCAGGCATGAGCCAAGTGTACCCCAGGGGCTACAGTCACCCTTGGTTGAGAACCCCTGCCTCAGATAATGTATAGCAAATGATTGCTGGAGAAACAGGCTGTATGTGTTTCAGCTTTTTCCTATTTCACAGGCACTGTTGATGGGCACAAGAATTATACAGGTGACAGTCCTGCCCCAGGCCTGACATGGCCACTGGGGCTCAGTGCCCTGCGTCACTGGCTTTAGGCTTGGGCCTAGGAGCTTTTGTTTTTCTTAGAGGGTTGTATATAGAAACTGAGCTCTGGCCTCAGGAACAGACACATGTTAAAGATAAGCCACCTTAATTACAGAACAAGCACATGGGACATCCTTGCTTTGTAGAGAATTTCTTGCCCAGGCAACATTTTCCTTAGAGTAAGTAAAATTCATGGACTGTCTTTTCTTGGCAAGAAGTAGATGGCCTGGTCTGGTTTTGGACTAGGCGTGTTGGCATGACTCTCATCTTCGATCCTTTCCCTTCCTCTCCAGAAAGGACCTCAGTGTCAAGTACCCCGAAGACCTCCCCATCACCCTTCCAAACCTGCTGAGGTTCATTCTCCATCACTCAAACTCCGTTTCCCCCTGGAACATGGCTGACCCTCCTACCAAAGAATGTCTTCAGAGTGAGGCAGTCCTACAGCAGGGGCACATCTCCCATTTGGAGAGAGAGATCCAGAAGCTGAGAGCAGAAATAAGCAGCCTCCAGCGAGCACAAGGGCAGGTGGAGTTCCAGCTTTCCAGCGCCCGCAGGGACGAACACCGGCTGCGGCGACAGCAGCAGGCCCTGGAGGAGCAGCACCGTCTGCTCCAGCAGCACAGCGCGCAGCTGCAGGCCCTGTATGAGCAGAAGACCCACGAGCTCGAGGCCCTGGCCCGCAAGCTGCAGGAGCTGGCTGACGCCTCGGAAAACCTCCTCACCGAGAACACCTGGCTCAAGATCCTGGTGGCAACCATGGAGAGGAAACTGGAGGGCAAGGATGGAGCCGAGAACCCGGCTCCCCTGAGAAAGGCACGCCCTGAGCACCCTGAGCCCTCAGGCAGCCCCCGGTTACCTGGCAGCACCCCTCCACCTTCCAACATCAGCTCCACGCTGGCATCCGAAAGGAATAACGAGAACAGGACAGACTAACTCTCAAAATTATATGAAGAAATCAGAGGTGAAAACTGTACATTGGGAATATATTTATGCAAATTTTATTGAAATTTATTGTAAATAAAGATTTTCTCAGTGGTCTAGAAAATCAGCTTGAATGTCATTCAGCATTTATTGAAGAGGGATGACATCCTTTCCACTTATTGCACAAACTTGGTAGCTTTGAGACAAAAACAGCACAGTCCGTTTGAGGATTTGTCTGAAAAATTAGTCCCTATTTTAGTGGCTCAGTGTCAAGAGTTCCCTCCTCGTTCCCCTACTGTTGCTTCTGCGATGAAATGAAGAATGAACGCTTAATTTCTTGATTAGTCAGAAAACTTGAACGCAACAGCTGGGCTATTCAGAAAGAATTCAAAGAGAGGTCATAACTTACTAAGCCATTTGAGTGTGTGGCTCTGGTGTCTACACTAAAAAAAGTAGCTACTGATAAATAAGAACAGTGAGAGCTATTATGTGGTTGTTCGCTAGTTCTATAGGCATTTTTGTTTTCCTCCCAAAGACACCCCCCCCCCACTGCCCCACCGTGCCTCTCACCCTCACCCACCACGATCTGCTGGGCTCAATTCAAACGCCAGGGGCGTCCCTGGCAACCAGGAGTGGGATAAGAAAACCTCCAAAGGTGAAACTGATGAGAAAGTGATGTTTAATCATTACAAAACCGAAACTTCACTGGCAAGTTAGAAACCACAGACAGGGTGAGTGTGACAATCAAGCATTGGTCAGCTCCAGGCGTCAGGCTCAGAGACTGGAAGTGCAAATCCCAGCTGCTCCTGGGTTACTCAGGTGTGGAGCTGAAGGAGAAACAGCCTAGGTTTATGCTGCTGGCTTCGGTGAGAGTAGAGGTAGAAAGCCTGGTTCTGAAATGCGAGGGGATGGGTCAAACACCCCAGCCTTTTCTAACTCACCAAAACAAACCTTCTCCCTGATCTTCTAATCGGCACCTTTGGAACTTCTGTTCTCCTATGCCTGGCTTCAGTGGCTTGATCCCCCCACCCTACCCTACCATGTGTCCTGTCCATCCCACCTGTCCCATGGCCACCTCTTCCCAGACTTGGCCACCCCATTAGTGGCCAAAGGTGTTCCCTCTCCTGCTTCCTAAGGGTTTCCCAAGAGCCTACCTACCAGGTCATGACTGCCCTCAGCCCGGGTGGCCTGGGGAGTTACCCCTCTCCCCAGCCCCAGCTGTTACTTAATGTTTGACCCCCAGTTTAGGTGTATACTGCTAAAGAGAGGTGTTTTCTAAAGCTCCCTCTTGGGGTTCTAGAAAGTGGATTAGTTCAACATGCTTTTTGGAGGAGGCTTGGGTGAGGCCAGAGGAGCACTCTGAGCTCAAGTGTTAATGGCCTGCACTCCGTGGCTAAGCCTGGTCTGGCCTCCAGTTTATTACCGAGTATGCCGACACAAATCACGTTTTAATCACAACAGTTTAGAGTGTGCTTATGGTGGTGAGATTAAAAATCTAAGCAAGTTCACTGAAATGATACCTTGGAGATGCAGGCTGCTGAGGCGCTGGCTTAAATGAGAGCCGCCAACTCATCCTCTGCTCAAAAACCAAGTCCTGAACTGGAAATTCACCCCCTGCCCCTGTGCTAGGCACAGGCTGGCAGGGAGCAGTCTGGGGATTCCTGCGTGAATGTGCACACGAGAAATGACCTTCCACTGTGCCTTTAGAACCGCGTCACGGGACTCAAGACACAATCTCCAGACCCGCGGAGGAAAGTGAACTCCAACACCCACCAGGTGGGTGGTGATCAGAGGAAAGGAAGCTAGCCTGTGAAAGGGAAGAGGGAAAACCCCAAAACCTCAACAGCCCCTTCCCCTCCCCCTCCAGTGCAGAAAGTATTAAACACAGAAACAAAAAACACAACTTTTTCTCTTTCTTGGGCCAACTGGGTTTCAGACTGAAAGTAGCCACCGTGGGCTTGGGCGTTTCAAGGACCAGCGTGAGTACAGCGAAGCCTGCGCCAAGAGGGGGAGCTCAGCATGCTTGAACCTATGGGGCAAGAAACCGCTCTGCTACTGGGACACCTGGCAGCCCTCGGGACGCGCGCCCAGACTCGTCCTTCACCGGCTCAGGTACGGTAGCTTCCTTGCAGTAACTCTACTATCAACAGGAACTGCTACTTAACAACCGAGTCTGCCTGGAGAAAGGAGGAAGGGGTGTGGTTCTTCCACCCATTACTAACCAAGCTGAAATCACCCAACACCCCAGCCGGTCAGCCACGAGACTACAGATCGACATCTCACCCCCTACACACACATCACAGGCCCCTGCCGAGTGCAACTTGGGCCTTACAAGTCTAGGACCCTCCACGGTTTTGACTTAGCTCATCATTAGTACAGCTGTAACCAAACCAGTCCTATGTGCTCTAGATGATGTTTTTAAAAATCAGCAAAAGGGCTTAAGCACGTGCTTCTGGGGCCTATTTACAGTTCACAGGTTTGTTAGTTCACGCATTACAGTAGTAGCTCTGTCAAAAACAGGCTCAGCTAGACATTCAAGTAACGAAAGCGCTACAGGGCCGTGAGCCCCAGCGAGGTCGGGCCTGCCCGTTGCCCGCAATGGGCAGCCCCACCAGGAGGCTGGGGGGAAGCCCAAGACAGGAGTCAGTGCATGCGGTGACGAAGCCCGCTGAGGCCATGCCAGCAAGTGTCAAGCCCTCCTCCCAGACAGCAGCTTGTCTGTGTGGTCTTGCGCCTCCCAGCTGGCTGCAAACAGGACCCGGAGCCTTGCATCCTGGGTCAGCCGTGGACTTCCGGGCCGTTGGGAGTCATCAGCTTGGCCTTCCTCTCCACGCACGGTCCCCTCGCCGAGTACTGCACCAGCAGGAAGGGCTCCTTGGTCTCACCATCCCCCACGATGCTCTCCTCATCCTCCGACTGGCTGATGCGCTGCAGACGCAGGTAGCACCAGCAGCCCAGGATCAAGGCCCCCAGGGCGGCGATGGCAATGAGGATGACAATGACCGTGACCACACCCGTGGTGGGGCTGTGGTCCATAATAGACATGGTCAGTGCTGGGGGGCTTCCTCCGCAGGAAGCGCTTAGGGATGGCTGGCTCAGTGAGGCTGGAACTCAGGCAGGACACGAGAGTCCTGAAAGACAAAGCAAGGTGAGGTCAACCTGGGACTCTGCTGGGGACCCTGACGGCTCCTGAGCTCAGGCTGGCACTTCCATGGGGTCTGTTTTTAATAGTTCTTAAGCCTGCCCGTCCTGCCCTCATCCTGGTGAAAGCACGCTGGCAGCTCTCACTACCGGCAGGCAAGTCACCTTGCTCAGCCATGGAGCCTGAGGCACTGGCAGGGGGTGGCGGTCTGGGACAGGACACTGCGACAGCTGCAGCACAGGATTCCAGAGGGTTGGACACTGTTCTGTCTCTTCTGTTTAAGGTGTACCTTCTGGAAGCCCAGCACCACTTGGTGTTCGGTAACCACTTGGGGACTTTAAAGAGCCAGTGGCTTCATAATGGCCAGAGATGAGGGGCGTGAAAGCAGAGAAATGACATCAGTCCCTGTGTAGAACAGGCAACACATACAGAACAGCCAAGTCCTTCTGGGACACCTGTGAGAGGGTGCAGCAGACAACAGCCTTTGCCACAAGGGCACTGCAGCTGGCCTGGGAAGACCCCTGGCACATAACACACTGCACAAGGGGGAGCTGGGTGGCAGAGTCCCTTGTGTGGCTCAGACGGAAGCCAAACAAGCAAGCAAAAGGGAAAAGCGTCTGGGAAAGTGGAGGCGCTCAGGGGCGGCATGGGAGAGTGGACAGACGGCTCCTTCCCTCACAGGGCTCAGCGTCCAGTGCAGGACCCAGACTGCAAACAGGTCAATACTCCAAACGCTGGATGCCACGTCAAGAACATAAGGGAGCAGGTGCCATGACGGTAACTAGGCAGGCAGGTGAGGGGCAGGGAGGCAATGCTGATGGAGAAGAGTGCTCCCAGCACGGGACAGCCACTGCTAAGGCTCTAAAGGTGGAGAGGGCCTGCCAGCGCTCGGCATGCCGAGGGAGTGAGGTCAGAACTGGGAGGACTGGGACCACCACCTCCCAGCCATCCTCAGGCAACCCCCTCCACCTGGCATGCCTCAGGATCCTCACCTGTGGACGGGACTGCCAGGGCGCACAGGAGGTCTGCAAGTCCCAGACTCCAGGCTCCCTCTCAAGCCTCAAGGGCCTACTCCGGGTGATTCCCCCAAGGCCAGCCAGCAACTGCCCACTGAGGTTAGGGCTTTGCCACTGGTTTCACCCGCGGGTGCGGAAGCTAGCAGGCTCCCCTGGGTCCCTAGACCCTGCATTTTTCTACTTCCCCTGCCTCACCACAAACTGAGCAAATGATGGTAACTCGCACCCAGGTGGCCAAGGATGAGGACAGGCCCGCAACACATTCTGCAAAGGCTGTGCACGTGGTGGGCGCTCCCATAAGAACTAGATGTCTGAATTCATTTGTTGTTGTTGTTGTTAATTAGACTGACACAAGCACAGGTAGACAGCATGGAAAGGATCCAAACAGGATCGAACCTTGCTGCATCCTTGAGCAATAACAGCCTTAATTAGAAATGATTCTTACCCAACTAGGGAGTCTCCCCAGAGGCTGGGTTTGCCTGAAGGTCAAAGGCAGCTAAATCAACACCCCCAGAGTCTGTCCAGAGACCAGGCCCCGCAGGGGGCCCTGGGCAAGGGGAGAGACATCCCTCAAATCCGATGCCTTCTTACCATCTCCAGGGTCCAGGCCACTGCCAGCCCTCTCAATGGGCTCCCTGTCCACCTGCATGGGCCACTGCAGCCAAGGTCCCTTCCAACTCCTCATAGTCACTACAGGACTCAACACAATGGGTCCCCAGCCACACTGGCCTCCATGCACTCTCCTACCACCAGGCCTTTGCCTTGGCAGTTCCCTCTGCCCAGAATGTTCTAACCCCTTATTCAGTGGTTCTCAACTGGAGGTGACTGTGCCCCCACCCTGGGGACATTTGGCCATGTCTGGAGCCATTTTTGGTTCTCCCCACTTGTCACAACTGGGGAGAGGTGGTACTACTGGCATCTAGCAGGGAAAGGCCAGGGATGCTGCCAAACATCCCATAATGCACAGGACAGCCCCTACCACATGGAACAGCCTGGCCCCAAATGTCACCAGCGTGTGGATAGAGAAACGAACTGTGACACAGTTAACACCAGCTCCAGCAAGGAAGGCTTCCTCACTGGAAGTCCAGGGAGGGCTCCTATCCTCCAGAGCACTGGCTGCAGCGCACAGCCCTGGCTTCAGGAGCACAGCCACCTGGCTAGCTGGCTTCCCCCCGCAGGTGGTGCACTCCACGGGTGGCCCTGCTCCTCTGTGCCCCTGACTGCACAGGTCACCCTGGCCTCCCCCCTGCCACCAACAGCTCCCACAACCCAGCTCAGCTGTCTTCTCAGGCCTCCAGATGGGATATGGGACCCCTGTGATCTGTGGAGAGCCTGCCCGCTGCGGCTGGGTGAGCCTGTCTCCACTTGTCCCAACCTCCATGTTCTCTTCCTGCAGGAGAACAACTACCTGCACCGGGCCCCCGCCTCCCTCTCCCCTGCACCTCTCATCCACAGGGCCTATGGGGTGCCTGCTCTCCCATGGGGCTTCTGGACAGGAAGGCAAGTCAGTATCACTTCGGAAGGGGAAGTGTGTGTGTTTGGGGGTGGGGGTAGTTCGGAGGCAGGAAGTGGGAAATCAAACAATGGCACCACAACCTAGGGGAGGCCCAGGGGCCAAAGCCAGCTGGGGAGCCCACAAGACACCCATGAGTCCAGGGGGAAACCAGTGGTCCCAGGACTAATGAGGAAACTGAGGCACAGGCAGCTCCAGCTCAAAGGGACCCTCTGAGAGGAGTGATGACCTCAAAACCTTGTTTGCTGCCCCCACCCCAGGCCAGAAGAAGCAGGCAGAGCCAGCCTCTCACCCCCGTGAGCACAGAGCCCAGTAATCAAGCCACAGTCAGGCCCGTCCCGTGGCCCCAGCCCTCCCCTGAGTGTGCCTGTTTGTTTCTTCATTCACTCTGCGAGTATTTCCTGAGAACTTAATCTTTTAAAAATTCTGATCATGTCATTCCCTGCTCAGAACCCTCCCGGCATTAGAAGAGACTCCAGATTCTCTGCCTTCCCAGCTTTCTCACTGCCACCTTGGGCCTCTGCACCCTCTGCCTGCACCGCTCCCCTCTGACTGTCCCGAGACTGGCTCCTTCCTATTTAGGACTTGGAAGGCACCTCTCTCGGGCTACCATCCTGGACCACCCTGACTCAAGATGCCCCTCATCCCCCGCAGCCTGGCCCCACTTCATTTTGTTTCCCTGTTACCTGTAATTCTCACAGGCCAGGGGATGTGACTCTGGCTGCTGCCTCTTGCACACACAGGGCTCTGAGGCTGTAAAAGGAGGGTACACGGCTGTGCACCAGCACACAGTAGGCACTCAATAAATATCTGCTGAGTGTTCCAAGCCTGGGGACATGGTGACGAGTTAGAGGAGACCCTGCTCTCACAGGGATCATGGGCCAGGGTCCCCACCTGAGCCAGCTCCCAATCCCCCACGCCTGTCCCAACAGACTCTCAGAAGCCGGCAACCAGCACGGGAGGACGGGCTGCAGCCCGAGTTTGGGGCAGGAGCAGCGTGGGCCGCTGGATTCCTGGCAGGCCTGAGCCCATGGAGAGACAGCTGCCTCCATGCCTGCTGGTGGGCAGGGAGGGGAGGAGTTGGCTGAGAAGCAGAGCCCAGAAGAAACCCAAAGCACTGAGGGCACTGGTCCCCGTGAGCCCTCTTGTGCCTGGCTGGACCCCACCTGCTGGCGGTGCCTTCTTCTGGGCCTCCTTCAGGCCCCTCCAAGTGAAGGTGTCTCCTGCAAGCCGGCTGAACCCTCTGATCCCTCGCCCTGATCCAGCCAAGTCCAGCACGGGGAGGGGGGGCACAGCGTGGGCAGGGGAGGTGCCCAGACTGGCATGTCAGAAACCTGGACCACCTCAGGACAATTGTCCAAACAGCTCACACTGACCCCAAACAAGCTTTTAATCCTCCCAACAACCTGTGGCTGCCTCTGCTCACCACAATCATCTGCGGAAACTGAGGCACAGAGAGTGTAAGTAGAGTGCCCAAGAGTGAACAGCTAGAAAGTAGCATGGGGACCCGGGGCAGGGGGCCAGCAGCGCAAAGGGAGGGGTCTTCCAAGCACAGTGGGCCCAGGGGCCAGATCACAGCCCAGGGCCTGGGGTCTCTGGGCACGCTTGGAGCACCCCCTCAGCCTGGCACTTGAAGTCCAAGGCCACCTGCATCCCCCATCCACCCTGCTGCTCCTTGTGCCCTCCGTCCTCCTCCCTCTGCCAAGGGTGGTCTGGTCCTGGGATCCCACCCCGAACACCCTCAAAGGTCAGCTGGAGCACAGGACATGCTGTGTCCCCTGGAGAGCAGGAACAACAAGCCCGGGCAGCGCCAGGTGAGCACGGGCCTGCACCTGCCCCAGGCTGCAGGTACTACTGATATTGTCATGCCAGGTTTCCCGAGGCCCAGAGAGACCAGTAACTGGGCCCCAAAGTGCAGTGGGGCAGAGCCGGGTGTGAGCCCCGCCCCCGTCACAGCTGTTCAAAAGGATAGTCGCTGCCTCAGCCACCAGTGAGCAGAGGGCAGGGGTCTCCTCCTGTCCTGCTCTTCCTCCCAGGCCCCTGGCTTTTCCTCTAAGTCCTTGTGCCTCTTCACAGATGTCCAAACTAAGCCTTAGCCCACTCCACAGGCCACCCCAAAGCTCCAGGCCCGGGAGGCTGCAACCAGCAGCACAGTCCCCCCACCTTGCACGTGCTACTGTGGGCTGTCTTCAGGCAGCCGAGCAAGTTGCTCCTTGTGGCCTCAGTTTCTCAATATGCAAAGCGAGAACGAGTTCCTGACCTCACCCACTCGGTTGTGGGAGGGATGAGAAGTGAAAAGAAACGTTAAAATGGAAGGGCCACAGGGTCACCAGGTTCGCATGTCACCAGCCATACCTTCCTGGGTGCCACAGGGAGCCCTCGGGACTTACACTCCCAGGACAGCACAGAGCCTGGCCCAGGCCCAATGCCACAAACAGCCGCCTCCCCAGGGACGCTCTGCCTCCTCCTCACTTAACTGGGCACAGCTGGGCACCAGCTCGCCACCCCTGCCTGGCAGCCTCCACCTCTGGGGACTCTTCAAGGAAAGCCAGGAGGGCTGCCCTGCTTAAAGGGTGACGGCCACCCCTCCAGGGGCTTGCAGCACTGCCCCCAGGGGTTGAGCCATGACCCTATCCTCCAACAAAGCCACCTACACCAAGTGTGCCGACAAACCAGCCTCTGGTTTGTCCTGAAGGGGACCCCAGTTTACAGACCAGAAACATTTCCCAGCCTGGGTTCTGACTGGGAGAATAGGACTGTAGGGAGAACCATCAGGAGGCAGTGGAATGTCCGCTCTGTGCTGAGCCCGGAGCAGGCACTGGGACACAAGGACGCATCACACAAGGCCCTGCCCTCCAAGAGCCAGCACCAAGAACAGCCAGGATGCTGACGGGAAGCGTGCATTTATGGGGCTGTGCCCAGCTCTACAGCCAGTGCCATCTCATCCTCCACCCCCACCCCATTACGCCCCCATCCTCCAGAAGAGGAAATTCACCCCCAGGTTTCCCCGTGGCAGAAAAGGAAGCTGGAGCCCACAGAGCTCTGATGGGGGACTGCCCAAGGTCAGTCAGGGTCTCCCTCCGCTCAGGCCTTAGGCTTATGCCCCCACCCTGTGAATCACCCGCTGGTCATTTTCACAGGCTGCTCCAGGGTCAGCCCAGTTGGCCCAACAACTCTGGTAATAGTAGACGCTTGACAAAGTTGGTGGTGATTACTATCTGCCAGACACTGAGCTGAACACCTCACACAGATGTATCCCTTCTGCCTCAAAACCACCCTAGAGTTCAATTATTACTATTCCCACTTGGCAGATAAAGAATTTATGGCTCAGAGAAGTTAAGTCAATCACCCAAGGTCACACAGCTCAAAAGTAGATGCGCAGGGATTCAAACCCAGGCAGCCTGGATCCCTAATCCTGGATTTCAATCCTGACTTTAAATTGTCATAGTCCTGACACCCCCACCTCCTCTCCCCCGTGCTGAGGGGCTGGGGACAGGTGGGCCCCAGTGTGGACCCCGCTGGGGCAGGCTGGGTGACATGGACCCAGAGCTCGATGCTGGGGACTCAGGGATGACAAGCGCCCCAGCGGCTCCCGCGTACTGAGCGCGGGCGGCGTGCAGGCGCGGTGCCAGGCGCGCTCCACGCACCCTCTCATTTCACCCTGCCAGGCGACGCCGCCGTCTCCCCCACTCTACGGAGGAGCAAAGCGAGGCTCTAGGGAGGAAGGGGCGCGGCCCAGGGGGCGACAGCTGGAGAGGGAACGACAGCTGGAGGAGCAACTCAAGTCGGCCTGACTGGGGGCGGGGTGTGGGGCGCGGGACCACAAAACCCAGTCATGCCCACGCCGCGCAGTCACTGCCGGCGGAACCCGGCACCAAACGCTGCGGCCCGGCCTCAGTTTCCCTACCCTCGAACTGGGCACCGGACGTCGCCCGGACTTCCACCCCCCGGAGCCCTCCTGACCACGCTGGGGGCTGCCAGGACCCCCGCCGCTCCCGGAATTTTGAAAAATCCCGAAGTGTCCAGGGGAGCCCGGCGGCCGACCCGGAGCGCGGGCCGTGGTGGGGGGAAGCAGTGGAGGGGGAGGGGGACACCGCTCCCCGCAAAGCGGCCTCCGCCCCCCGCCGCCTCCTTTGTCCCGATCTCGCCGCGGCGCGGCGGACAAAGAGCCCCCGCCCGCGGGCGCGGCCCCCGGCACAAACCCTCCCCCTGTAACCGCGCCCCGGCCCGCGCCGCCCCTCCCCCGCCGCAGAGACCCCCGGCCCGCCGCCCAGCCGCCCCGCGCGCCCCCACCCCGCCCGGGGCCGCCCCCCGCCTCCCGCCTCCCGCCTCCCGCAAGCCCCCGCCCGGCCCGCGCCGCCCCGCTCACCATGGCGCGGCCCGCAGCCCGGCCCGGTCGCCCCCGAGCAGCCCCGCGGGCCCGGCTCCGCCCGCCCTCCAGCCCGGTACAGCCGCCGCGCACCGCCGGGACGCAGCAGCCCCGCTCTGCGGCGGGAGGGGCGCCCCGGCTCCACCCCTGCTGGGGGTGGGGCCCGCCTGGCGCGGCCAATGGGAGCCCGCGCTGGGACGGCGGGGCGGGGCGGGCCGGGGCGGAGTCACGTGCGCCCGGGGCGGGCGGCCGGGGTGGGGGCTGCGCGCAGCTGGCAGAGGAGGGGCGAGGGGTCGGGGTCGGCTTCGGGCGCAGGTGGGTGCGGGGCCCCTTGGCAGACGTCCTCCCTCCGCCGGGTTCACCCCAGTCCCGGCAGGCTGTCCTATGCCTGCCCGCTTACAGAGGGGGAAACTGAGGCGCACAGCACGAAAGAGTATTGCACACTGCACGAAAGCTGGGAGCCGCAGGCGGAATCCCGGGCAGGCACGACCCCTGAGTTGAATGAGCTTGCTTGGGGAGGGGGCTGGACCCTCATTCATTCGCTAATTCGTTCATCATTCATCCACCCGGTCAATACCATTTTGGAACAGGAGCCATGTGCCTGCCACGCCACTCGCCGCGGGAACAGGCCACTCGCCGCGGGAACAGCCACGAGGCGGGCAGACAAGGTCCCTGCCCTGACAAAGCTGTCATTCCGCTGCGGGCTGGAGCTTCGGGAAGTTTGCTGCCCCTTGGCCACTTATAATCATGGTTGTTTTTTAACATAATAACCCTGTGGTTTGGCCCTTACCAAGTGCCATGCCCTGTACCAACAGCTCAACACATTTTATCAAAACACTCTGGAAGCGGCATCCCGTTTTACAGATGGGGAACCCAAGGCTCCAAAGAGCTGAAGTACCACAGCTTCTTGGTGATGGGGGCGGAATTTGAGGCCAGGCCTGTCTGCCTGGGAACACAGAGGTGCCAGTTAGTGTACCCCAAGAAGGCCGTCCAACCGGAGGACACTCTCCCTGGGGCCCACAAGAGGGGTGAGGGTGGATCCTTCAAGGCCTCTGTGGCCCAGGGGACTTGGGAAGATGGGAAGGGACAGGTTGAGCTGGAACCTCCTCCTGGGAGCTGGGGACTTGGAGCTGGAAACTTCTTTCCCAGCCTCACACAGAACCTTCTGGAAGAAGATGGAGGGCCCAGCTGTCAAGGCCAAGGTGGCCAGCTCTCTCACTGCCTCCCCTCCAGCCTTGCGCTGGGCATTCTTTCCTGCGTCCAAGCTGCACCAAGCTGTTCCCCACCTCCGGGCCTTACCCTATGCCGCTTCCTCCAGCTGGAACATTCTTCCAATTCATCTTTCAGATCGGCCCTCCCAAGAGTAAGTTCCCTTTGTTGTTCTCTCTCTTGCCCATTGTGAAGTTGTACATTTTCAAGGGTGTGTGACTAACTTTTAGTCTGTCTTTCCCAGGACTCTGTCTGTTCCATTCACGGCTGTGTCTGCAGAACACTGCCTGGCACATGGTAGGTGCCACATAAATGTCCATTAAATGATCTGACTGCAGAACTCCAGAGCTAGCCCAGCAGCACCCTAGCCATGAGACCAGGCCCGGGCGGTGAGCTGGGGTTGAGCAGGAATGGGGAACAGACAGGCAGGGGAAGCCCAGCTCCTAGGCCAGCGGCCCTTGAGCCCAGAGCGGGAGGAAACCGGTTCTTCTCACAGAGCCAGTTCCAGAGGCCCCCGGCCGTCCGGCCTCAAGTTGGCAAAGACTTCATTAGTGGTGAGGACCTGGGAGGGGCAGGCTTGGAACCCCAGAGCCAGGGCTGGCCACACCGTAACAGGGGAGGCGGGGACACTTTGAGGGAAAAGATCCTGGGGGGAAAGTGGCAAGGGGAACGCAGCCAGGGTAGGAGTGGACAGTCGGACTGCCCAGGTTCAAATCCAGCCTTTCCTGCTGGGGGGCTTTGGAAAAACAGCCTGACTTTTCTGTGCGTCAGTTTTCTCATCTGAAAAATGGGGATGACAGTAAAGTTGACCTCACAAGGGTTGTCGTGAGCACAGTAAGTGCTCGGCGCAGAGGAAGCAGTCCCGCCTATTCATTGCTAACATTGTAAACAAGGTTGGACAGGTTTTGGGGGTGACCTTGGCCTTCCTCATTTGGACCTTGGGCAAGTTACTACCCCTCTCTGACCCTGGGCTCCTTGTCTTCACAGCAGGCCCCCCAGGTCGTCTCCGGGAATGCTGAGAGGCAGGGGCTGGCAGTAGCCCACCTGGGCCCAGCCATGTCTTGCCAAACTGCTTGGATAATGGTAGCAATGACAGCAGCAGATGCCCCACCAGCCTTCGCCGTGTTCTGAGCACTGCAGATGCTCATTCTGCAGATGAGGACTCTGAAGCACCGGGAGCCGCACCTGCACAGAAATCACCTGAGGAATGTGTTAAAATGCAGATTCTGACCCAGTAGGTCTGGGCCCAAGATTCTGCGTTTCTCACAAGCTCTCAGGCAGTGCTGATGGTTGGGGGACCGCACTTTGAGCAGCAGCGAGGGCGAAGTCACTTGCTGGAAGTCACAAAGGTGGTGAGCACCAAGGCTGGATTCCAGCCCACCAGGTAGGCTACAAGAGGCGGGGGGCTTAACTGCGACCCTAACTGCCTGCCCGGGGCCTGGCTTTCTCTCCCCAACAAAGAAGAGGCAGAAGCATCATTCCCCTCCCCCAAGCCCGTTTCTTCTCTCCGGGGCCCCATACCTCCTCCGGTGACATCTGGCCCAGCCCAGCGTGCCAGGGGTTCCCCCTGTTGAGTGGGATGGAGGTTCTCAGATGCTCACTAGCCAGATTAAGAGTGAGGGGTGAGCTCACCCAGCGCCCTGGGCCTTGCCGGGTCCCAGCTGGGCCTACCCTGTGCCAGCCTGGCCCCGTTCCTACTCCCCAGGCGCTGGAGGGGCTGGGACAAGGAAGGGCCTTGCGGGGGTGGAGAGGCCTCCCGGGCATCCCCGTAAGGGGTTTCAGGCCTAAAAACAAAATGAAAACTGCTTTGCCAGAGGGGGGTTTCCTGAAGGGTGAGATGTGAACCACTGGTGAGTTGTGCAGGGTGAGGTTACGGGGCGCACAGAGAGAGCATCCTCTAGCTCTGAAACACACAGACGTTCTCGTTCAAGGGGAGAAAGCCTCTTTTGCTGCTAATGTGGCTTTGTCATCTCTCTAAGGCTGGCTCAGTCCCCTTTACAACCAGGAGAAGGAGCAGGCCTCAGGCTCAAATCTCGGGCAGTCGACACTGTCCTTGAGCTCGAATTTAACAATGTGTTTGTTTTCCATGTGTTTACGTTCCAGTTACCTTTTGTTTATGGCACAGGTGTTGCTTTTCCATTTATAATAGTGACATACCCATCCCTTTTAAATCCATTTATTTAGGAAAGTAAGTAAGTTAACTTGAAGCAAAATATAAAGGAAGTAACTGTAGCGGTGGTACAGGGAGATGGAAGAACTGGCAACGGTGGCAGGTGGATGTCTGAGATGAACCAGGTGGGCAGTCACAACCCAGGCACCTGACAGTCCTCCTCCTGCTGGGCTCAGCAGAGCCCACAGCTGGGAGACCCCACCATCCCGCAGGCCCCACGTTTGCTAGAAAAGTCCACCTGGGCTGTCGTGGTTGAGGGCCTGGGCCGGCTCTTAAAAATCCAACAATACCAAGGTCTTCTCACCTGGCGTCTCTGGTGTGGGAGCACCGGTGGGGCCGAGGTGGGGAGGGCCCCTCTGAGAAGGTGTGCCAGGCGCCAGGTGGATGCAGCTTAGTCCTGGTGCCAGAGACGCTCCCAGATGTGGAAGGAGACAGACAATGAGCTGGCACTGGGTAGGAAACCTTTTCATTTTTTATTTCTTACATGATTTCTTTATGAACTGCAGATGTACAGAATTATGGACAGATCACAGTCCAGATCATGGTATATTCTCTTCTTTGGTTCTTGCATGACCTGCTTTTATTAAAAATTCCCATAGTTATCTTAATATGTCATATGCACTACTTAACCCATCACTCAGAACAAAAGCTAGGGCCCTGACAATGACCCACATCCAACCTTGAGGTCCCCCATTCCATCCACACCGAGGTCCCCATCGTCTTGAATGCTGTCTTCATCACACCCTGCTTTCCTTTTGTATAGCTTTATTATCCCTATATGCTAAAAAGTATATTTTAAGTTTTAGTTTCTTCCTGTTAACATTGTTAAAAGGGTATATTAGTTTCCTCAGGGTGCTGTAACAAATTACTACATACTGGGTGGTTAAAACAACAGCAATTTATTCTGTCTCAGTTCTGGAGGCCAGAAGTCTGAAGCCAGTGTGCCGGCGGGGCCCTGTTCCCTCTGAATGCTGTCGGGAAGGATCTGTCCCTGGCCTCTCCCCTGGCTTCTGGTGGCTGCCAGCAATCCTTGGCGTTCCTTGGCTCCAGTTCCTGCCTCCGTCTTCCCAGGCATTCTCCCCTCTCTGCCTTCTCTTCCTGTAAGGACACCAGTCACTGGATTTGGGGCCCACCCTAATCCACCCTCATGTAAACTCACCTAATTATATCTGCAAAGACCCTATTTCCAAATAAGGTCACAGTTGCAGGTACTGGGATTAGGACTTCAATATATCTTTTTGGGGACACAATTCAACCCAAACAAAAAAGGGTATCAAGCTACATGAATCTTTTAGGGCTTAATTTTTTCATAAGTACATGGCTAAGAATGATCCATATTGTAGTTCACTTGTTTTAACTGTGGTGCCATATTCTACCAGGTCAGTGTACCCCAGTTGATCCATCTCTTCCCCTGCGGATGGCCATTTGGGTGGTGTCTCCGTATCTGCTCGTTTGAAGTGCTGTTTGAACTTTTTTTTTTTTTTTTTTTGAGACAGGGTCTTGCTGTGTCGCCCAGGCTGGAGTGCAGTGGCATCATCATAGCTCACTGCAGCCTCCAACTCCTGGGCTCAAGCGATCCTCCTGCCTCAGCCTCCCGAGTAGGTGGACTACAGGTGCACACCACCGAGCCCAGCTAGTTTTTCCTGTTTTTTTAGAGACGGGGTCTCGCTCTTGCTCAGGCTGGAGTCTCAAACTCCTGAGCTCAAGAGATCCTCCCACCTTGGCCTCCCAGAGTGTTGGGATTACAGGCATGAGCCACCGCGCCTGGTCTGTTTGAACATTCTTGTAAGTGGCGCTTAGTACACGCAGGCAAGGGTTTCTTTGGGGTGTTTACCTAGGAGTGGAATCGCTGGGACTCAGAATGTGTAAATGTTCAACTTTAGGAGATAACGGCAGACTGTTAATACTTTCCCAAGCGCTCGCACCTAATCACACTCCGACCAGCAACGTTTACAATCCGTGTCCTCCCTGACACTTGGTTTTGTTGGATTTTTAAGTTTTTACCAATTGAGTATAAAATTGTTGCCAGATGAGATCTAGATTTTCATTTCCTTTGTCACCAACGGTGCTGACACTTTCCCAACCCTGAGATCTAAAATATATTCACATGTATTTTCTGCTAAGGGTTCCAAAGCCTTGCTTTTGACATCTAAGTCCATAGTTGATCATCTGTCCCAAAATTAAGGTTTAAAAGACATTTATCTATAATTTCTACTAAAGATTTTAATTTAAAAGTTTTTTTTTTTTTTTGTATTTAAGTCCTCAATCTGGAGTTGATTTTTGTATATGGTGTGAGGTGGGGATTGGTCATTTAATCTTAGGAGCTTTTCACAAATGTATTCTGGAGACAGTGGGACTCTTGAGTGTACTGGAAATTGCTCACTGGATGTTGAGTTCTAATTCTGCTCCTCCCATGGATTGCCTGTGAGATCTTACCTTCATCTCTGTGAGCCTCAGTTTCCTCATCTGTAAAATGGGAATTATAGTAGATACTGCTCTTGTTTGCCATGAGGTTTTCATGAGATAAAGTATGCAGAATGCTGCCCACATTGCTGGTGCACAGCATGAGAACATTAATGTTTATTGGGCACTTAGTGTGTGCCAGGGGATGTGCCGAACACTTTCCATGGGTTATTTATTTATTTATTTTAGAGACAGGGTCTTGCTATGTCGCCCAGTCTGGAGTCCAGGGGATATACACAGGCACAAAAATGGTGCATTACAGCCTTGAACTTCTAGGCTCAGGCAGTCCTCCTGCCTCAGCCTCCCAAGTAGTTGGGACTCACAGGTGCGCGCCACCATGCCCAGCTTTTACATGGGTTATTAACTTATTTGACCCCGACAACTCCACAAAGTAGATGGTATTTTCCACACTTTACAGATGAGGAAAGTGAGTTTTAAAGAGGATGAGTGAGTCACGCAAGGGCACGCAGCAAGCACACGTCAGCGAGCTTGAGCCTGGCAGCCTGGCTGGAGAGTCCCTGACCACCACGCACGCCGCCTCCCTCTGTCCTCCAGAATCGGCTCCTGGCCGGGGAGAGCAGGAGAAGGGCAGCCTTGCCGGGATGAAGAGCTCTGAGGTGGACATGAGGGAGTGGGATTGGCCTCCGACCCCCAGGGCCTCCCTTTGACTCTGAGGCTGGTGAGAGGCAGGGAGAGGGGGAGGCTGGGCCTCCTGCTGGGGACATCCATCCAGCCTCTCCCTGCGCAGGCAGGCGATTGGCCAGCCCTGGTGGGGAAGAATGAGGAGATGGCCTGGTGTCATGCATGATTCACAGCCGCCATCCTGAGCCCGGGGTTGCTTTGGGGTCAGGCAGGAATTATTCCCAAGGCCCGTCTCTCGGGGGCTTTTATCCACAGCCGAGCCTGAGCACAAACACCCTCTTCTCTCCAGCTGAGGGCTGGGGGCTTCCCACCGACAGGGGACAGAGAGTCCAGCTTGAGCTGCAGGCTGCAGACCACTGGCAGACAAGGGACTCTGAGCTCATTGGAGCCCAGCTCTGCAACCTTGGAAAAGTTGATTACCTTCTCTGGGCCTCAATTTTTTTAATCTGTAAACTGAGAATAATTAGCCCTACCTTGGTAAAAGATTTAGAAATAATTCACACAAGAGGCATAAATAGCCCATAGCCGAGCCTCATAACGGGAGTGGCTGTAATTACCATTTACTCTTTCAATGATTGTGTCCCAGGCCCTGCTGGGGATGGGGAGATGGTGTGCAGCCTTCTGGGGGATACAGACCCTTAATGTGTTACCGGCAAAAAAGGCTTCTAATAAGCCGATATGTTCACCCATAAAAGCTGGTTAAAGGGGATTATTTGGCTGGGTGCAGTGGCTAGTGCCTGTAATCCCAGCACTTTGGGAGGCCGAGGCAGGAGGACCACTTGAAGCCAGGAGTTTGAGGCCAGTCTGGGCAACATAGTGAGACCGTATCTCCACAAAAAATAGAAAAATTAGCCAGGCATGAAAGTGTGCCTGTAGTCCCAGCTACTTGGGAGGCTGAGGCAGGAGGATCACTTGAGCCCAGGAGTTGGAGGTTGCAGTGAGCTATGATGACGCCACTGTACTCTACCCAGGCAACACAGTGAGACTCCTGCCTCAAAAAAAAGGGGAGGGAGGGTTTATTCACGCAGCAGGTATTTATCAAGCACCTAATATGTGCCCAGCAAGCTGAAGTGACGATCAAGACAGTCATGTCCCTGTATGTATCTATGGCAGTTACAGCCTGGTGTCCCGGGAAAAGCTGGAGCCACTGGGTCCTGCTGTAGGAGACCTCCACGGGTCACTCTGCAGCCAGGCTGGGACAAAGGCTGGGGTCAGGAGACTCACGGGTCTGCCCACCTCTGCGTCTGGCTTGGATGGAGGAGGGGCTCCTGCACACACGTGCCTGAAACCTTATGAAGCTCACATGTCTCCTTTGTCTGTGGGAAGGCTCTGACCGAGGGACAAAGGTGAGAGAGGAATCTCTGGGGTCACTCAGACCTGAGTTTGACTTGTGGGGTACGTTAGTTACTTATGGCTGCGTAATAAATTACCTCAACACTTATCAGCTTAAAACAGCAAACATTTATCTCTCATAGATTCTGTGGGTCAGGAATTCGGGAGCGGCTTACTTGTGTGCTTCTGCCTCAGAGTCTCTGAGGAGGTTGCCGTGGAGATGCCCAACCTGAGCTGCAGTCACACGAGGGCTTGACTGAGGCAAGAGGACCCACTCCCACACAGCCTCACTCACATGGCTGTTGGCAGGAGGCCTCAGTGCTCCACTAAGAGGGCCTCTCTGTGGAGCTGCTTGAGTGTCCTCACAACATGGCGGCTGGCTTCCCCCAGAGTGGGTGATTCCTCGTGGAGGGCAAGAAGAACGCCTTGTATGACCCAGTCACGGAAGTTACACTCCATCATTCCCACCACATCTATTCCTTAGCAGTGAGTCAAAGTCTAGCCCACACTCAAGGAGAAGCTCTACTTTTTGAAGGAAAGAATGTCAAAGAATTTGTGGATATATTTTTAAATCACCACAATAAAAAGCCGGGCGTGGTGGCTCATGCCTGTAATCCTAGCACTTTGGGAGGCTGAGGTGGGAGGATCACTTGAGGTCTGGAGTTTGAGACCAGCCTGAGCAAGAACGAGACCTGGCCTCTACAAAAAATAGGAAAATTAGCTGGGTGTGGTGGTGTGCGCCTGTAGTCCCAGCTACTCAGGAGGCTGAGGTAGGAGGATTGCTTGAGCCCCGGAGTTTGAGGTTGCAGTGAGCTATGATGATGCCACTGCACTCTACCCGGGTGACAGAGGGAGACCCTGTCTCAAAAAGAAAAAAAATCACCACAATAAGTCACCTTGGGCAAGTCCCTTCTTTCTGAGCCTCAGTTTCTTCATCTGTGAGATGGGGGCAGTGAGCCATGGCCTTAGTGCAGGGCCTGTCACATTAGTTACTCCCCAGTAAGCACAAGTTGTTGATATCATGGTGGTTATGACAAGGGATTTACCCAGGGCCAGCACCTGTTCTCCTAGCCCGGGGGTTCTCAACACTGCTGCACCTTAGAATCACCTGGTAAGCTCTAAAAACATTCCCCCCCCCCATTTTCAGATTCAACTGGTCTTGGATAGGGCCTTTAGGCCCTATTATTTTTTAAAGCTCTTTAAATAAATCTTGTTTGCAGCCAGGGTTGATATCACTGTTCTCACCTTTGAATTCTTAAGAGTGATCCATCAACAGATAAAATGCAATGAAGAAATAAAAACTGATGGAGGGGGAGTCCCTGTAATTCAGTAGTTCTTGAAGGGTAGTCTCCAGCGTCAACTGGGAATTCATTAGAAATGCACATTCTTAGGCTCCACCCAAACCTACTGAACCAGACGCTCTGGGGTGCAGCCCAGCACATTGTGTTTGAACAACTGCTCGAGTGTGAGACCCACTGCTCGCTCTCACTCTGTCCTTTGCTCACTTTGGTGCCACAAGTTTCCTTGTTGTGAGCTGCTATGTTGGAGAGGCCCACATGGCAAGGAACTGAGGGCGGTCTCCAGCCCATGGCCAGTGCAGAACTGAAGCCCTCAGTCCAATGACCTGATGGGAACCGAATGCCACCGACATAGAGGTCCTTCCCAGACAAGCCTGGAGGTGAGACCACTGCGCCAGTGACACCTCAGTTACAGCCTATGAGAGACCCTGGGCCAGGGGAAGTCTCGCCTGGGTTCCTGACCCACAGAAACTATGAGATAATAAATATTTGTTGTGTTAAGGCACTAAGTTTTGTAGTAATTTGTTACATAGTAGATAGGTAACTACTAAGGTGGATATTGTAGAGTCTGTGTTAAAAGGGAGTTGGGAAACATAAACATTTCCACGTGGAGGCCTGATTTAGATCCTGATTTGAATGTATTAATTTTTTAAAGTTGATATTTGGGAAGCATGAACACTGAGTGGATCCTGGATGATGTTCAAGGTGATTGTTCATTTTATTTGGTGTGATAATGGTATTGTGGTTATGTTTTGAAAAAGAGGCCTTATCTTTTAGAAGGACATATGGAAATGTTTATAGCTGATATGATAAGTTATTGGGGATTTGCTTCTAAATAATCAGGGTTGGGGAGGGATATTCATGAAACAAAGCGACTGGCCATGAATTGGTGGGTGTTGGGGGGAGGCGTGTGTGTGGGGCTCTCTCTGCTCATCTCTGTGCTTTTGTATGTGTTTGAAATTTTCCATAATAAAGTTTTTTAAAAATCTGGAGTGAACCAACGTGCCCATTTTACAGACGGGCAAAGCAAACCCAAGCAGCAGGTGAGGATTAGAAAGAGCGGGGGCGGGGGGGCATTCAGCTGGGCTGGCCCTGGGCCTGGCCCTGGTTTTTGTTCGCCACATGAAGGGAGCTTGCTCAGGGGACTCTGGGGGCTGCTTCTCTGCCTCTGCCCTGTTATCGGAGACTCCTGGCTTTCAGGCAGGTCCTGGCTCCCAGGGCTGACACCACTGAGACATTTGAGGGTACCTGGGAGCTATTATGCCCGTACCTGTGATAGGCATCTTTTATGTATCTGAGTGCAACTGTCATTTTGTTTCAATACATTAAGTTATCACAATGGGTGCATTTTATCATCTTTTATTTTAGACCCTTCTTTTTCAGGAAAGATACTTGCCCATGGTAAAATCAAAAGGAATACAGTGAAAAGCCAGTCTCCCTCCCTCCTATCCTCCAGTCACTTCTTAAAGACAGTCATTTAATTCATTTATTCAACAGATACTTTTGAGCACCTACTGTGTGCCAGGCACTGTGCTAGGCTGTGGTGATGGCCAATAGAAACCTGTGAGCCACAAATGAGAGCTGTATATGAAATTTTACATTTTCCGGTAGCCACATGAAAAAAAAAAGTAAAAAGAAACAGGTGAAGTTAATTTTAATATTATATATTTTTATCCCAGTATATCCAAACCCAGTATATGGAATCAATATAAGAATTATTAATGAGATATTTGACATTCTTTTCTCATACTGCATTATTCTGCTAGGGCTGCCATAATAAAATACCATAGACTGGGTGGCTGAAACAACAGAAATTTATTTGTCACAGTTCGGGAGGCTGAAAGTCTGAGATCAAGGTGTCGGCCCGGTTGATTTCTGGTGAGGCCTCCCTCCTTGGCCTGCAGACAGCCGCCTTCTCCCTGTGCCCTTGCATGGTCCCTTCGCTGTGCAAGGGCACCCCTGGCGTCTTCCTCTTCTTATAAGGACACCAGTCAGATTGGATTAGGGTCCACCCTAACAGCCTCATTTTAACTGAATCACCCCTTTAAAGACTGTCTCCAAATACAGTCACATTCAGAGGTCCTGGGGGTTAGGCCTTCCACATATGAATTTTGGGGAAGGACACAGTTCAGCTCATAACGCGTACCAAGCCTTCAAAACCCGACGTGTGTCGTCTTATGTCCTTTCTCAATTCGGATGAGCCCCGTTTCCAGTGCTCAGTCGCCCCACGTGGCTGGCGGCTGCTGTGTTGGACGGCACAAGTGGAGTTCCTGGGGTCACAGCAGCAGACACAGCAGACAGACACCCCTGCCCTCACTGGGCGTCTGTTCTCCTGGGGGGGAAGACAACAGAAAAGAAGTAAAGCGCACAGTGTGCTGAATACCTTCTAGGGAGAAAAGCAAGACGGGAAGGAGGTGTGCTGGGGGCCCGGGGGCGCGTTCTCTGTTTCCTCTGTGCGTCCTTCCAGAGGTATCCTGTGCGAACACGGGCGTGTGTGTGGGTGTGTATACACGTTTCCATTTTTAAAAACACAGATGGTGATATTCCGTACATACTCTTCTCTTCCTTTTCTGACTTGAGAGTATATCTGGAAACATACTCTGCATCGGCACACAGAGATTTCAGACTTTAACAAATAATTTGAAACATATGAAGACACGGTACTGTTGAGCTAGAATAACAGCATCCGACCCTCACTGCAACCCGGTGAGGTGGACGCCGATTCGGAAAAAACAGTTCAAAGAAGCAAAAAACAAAAACAAAAACAGACCAAAAAAAAACCAAAAAAACAATTCAAGTTCATGCACAGCATTTGTAGACACAAAAACTGCTAACTTAGGAGAAGTGTCAAGCCCTGGATTTTGGTACTGCCTAATAGTAGCGTCTGAGAGGCTTCCTTTGTCAAGGCTAACAGAATACTAAAATACTGACATAGTCTTATGAGAATGTAACATTATATGCAGTAGGATCATATATAGTAATATAAAATATTAACAATATATTTTATAATATCCAACAAATATAAATACGTAGTGGATCTAAAGGTATTTAATGTGTTATAAATATATATAAATATAATTAAATATATAAGATAATAACAGGAAAATAAATAATTGGGAAAAATACCAGGGAAAGCAAAGCTGGGAAGAGCGGACAGCTTGCTTCCTCAGGAACTGAGTTTGGGGCCAGCAGCCCCAGGGCCGGCTCCGGAGCTGTGCTTGGGGATGAGTTCTGTGGGGGGGTACTGGGGTCGGGGGGTCCAGGTAGGACTCTGCTCTCAGATCTCACTCTAGGCAGAGAGAAGCTTCCAGAAGAGAAAGCAGTGCCTGGAATTAAGGAGGAACCTGCCTGCTGGGCCTCCACGTGTGTGAGGCAAGAGGTGGCAAAGGGCACATGCCTGTGCCACCCAAAACCCCCTGCGCCCCGGCCAGTGGCTCCCTTCTGTTCGTGGGGGTCCCCAGGCAGCCGGCTCTGTCAGGGTGTCCTCGGGGCCTCTGTCAGAGCTGGGAGCCCATGCAGCATGCTGCCCTGATGACAGAGAACCCCAATAATTCTGGAGTGGGCTGATGGGGTGTCTGTACCACCTGCCTCGTAAGCCGTGGCGAGATCGCACGCGTTCACATGTGGGAGGTGCTCAGAACAGGGCCAGGACACGCCATGGAAGGGGAGTGACGCTGTTGGGATCCTCCCGGGTCCTGATGAGCTGGGACAGGCCCTGCAAAGCTCAGGGAGAGGCCTGTGCCTCAGAACCAGGCTATCCCACACAGGGTGTGGGTTCAAGGCCAGCTCTGCTGCATCCTGCTCTGAGCCTCAGTTTCTCCACCTGTAGTGTGGGCTTGGTGCACGGGCAGACTGAATACTTGCTTACAGCTCTGGCTGAGACAGGGGTGCAAGAAAACAGGAGCCATTTCTGAGCAGGGCCGGTGCCTCCCAGGGCTCCCCAATTCCTGACACACTCAGGAAGAGCTGCCCGCCCTGCCCTGGGCCCTGCCAAGCCCTGTCCCTGCTGCTTTGGCCCCTGAGGGAAGGGGTTGGAGTCTGGTGAGCTGTCTCCAGCAGGTCTTGGCCTGTCCCAGCCGGGAGGCTGCAGAGGGGTGAGGCAGGATGATGGCTCTGGGCCCCCAGGTCCTGCTGAGACCTTGTGCTCTGTCTCCTGCCTCCTCCCTGCCTGCCTTCTCACCATGCGGTTCCCAACCCCTCATGTCCTCTCCCATCTCCGGCCTTCACACCAGCTGTTCCCAAGGCCAGGATCCCCTTCCCCCGCTTTCAGACTCCTACTCGCCGTCTAAGGCCCTTCCGGGAAAGCCCACCCTGCAATCCTACTCTGTGCTCCCACAGCCCAGTCCAGTGCTCATCTCTGATGAGATGCAGAGCAGGATGCAGCAGAGCTGGCCTTGAACCCACAGCCCAACCCACCAGGCTGTGAGACCCCAGACTGAGGCGGTGCCAGCTTTGTCACCCAGGAACTGTGGATTACCAGTGAATGCTTACTGAAAGCAGGTGAGTGAAAGCATGTTGGAAGGAAGGAACGTGTCTCCCCTGAGTCCCACCCAAACTTTGCACGTCTCTGAAGGAGGACAGTGTCTCTCTCTGCCACAGGGTGATGCCTCTAGTTGGTGCTCAATAAATGCAGGTTCACGTTTAACAATCTGGCCCAGACACTCCAGCTGGGGCCCACCCCAGCCCCCACGTCTGGATGGGGCTCGGGGCAGGGCACACAGTGCCCAGTAGCTGTAGGCCCTGGCTTTCTGGCTCAGCCCATCTCTGCTTCATGCCCCCACCTCATTCATCCCCCGCCCCACCCTCCCCCCCCCCCCCCGTAGGTGCCCCTTGCCTAAGAGGCAGGAGAGACCTCACATTTGTTGATCGTCTACTGTGAGCCCGCTCTGGGCTAGGCCTTCTACCCACACTCACTCAAATAATCACTAAAGGTGGGTGTTGTCCCCATTTTGCAGATGAGGAAACTGAGGCTCAGAGAGGTTATTTGACTTGCCTGAGGTCACACAGGACAGGATTGAAACCAAGATCTGCCCAGTGTCCTGAGCCGCTTGCCCTTCATTCCTTCATCCAACAACTATTTACTGGGCTCTGCAGATGTTCCAGGTGAGTGCTGGGAGAGGCAGGGAAGGGGGTTCCTACCCTCAGGGCATTTGCAGTCTAAGGGGAAGGCAGAGGTTAAACAGATAATCATATAATTACCCCATGTGGTCCCTGAAGGCAAATATGGCACCATGGGCATGCGTAGCAGGGGGTGCAACCCAGCCAAGGGTCTGAGAAGGTTTCCTGGAGGAAGGGATGCTCGAGGCCTGATCTGAAAGCTGAGAAAGAACTCACTGGGCAGAGAGGCAGAAAGATCTTTCTAGGCAGAGGGAACTGCATATGCAAAGGCACAGTGGTCAAGGATTGCCCAGAGGGGAGCATGGGGGACAGAGCTGGTGGGTGGGGCAGGCAGCCCAGGGCTGAGCTCTGTCCTCAGAGCAATGTGGGGCCCTTGCAGGGTTTCTGTGTCCGTGGGGAGGTGGTACCCAAATCAGATTTTCAAGAGCTGCCTGCGGTTGTTGGATGGGAAACAGCCCAGCAGGGTGGGGAGAGTAGGGTGGCGGCCCGTGCAGCCCTGAGGGAGAAACGCTAGTGCCATGGACTGGGACAGGGATTCAGAGATGGGGACGGATTTGGGAGGATTTTTAGCAAAGAGCCAACAGAATGAGTGTGCACTGAGTGTGCAGAGAGAGGAGAGGGGAGGGCCGGGGTGAGGCCTGGTGTCCTGCTGAAGCAGGAGCCAGGCCAGCTGAGAGTGGCTGATCCCAGGAGCAGGGTCAGATGAGCCTCCATGTCCCTGGCCACCCACCAGCCAGGCTGAGAGCAGAGCCACAGACCTGGGAACAGCAGGGCTGCTGACACAGAACCACATTCCAGGAGCCAAGACCATGGAAACAGGCAGGAAATAGCCCCAGGGGCATCCTGGGGAGGAGGGGTTTGAACCCCGGAGCCACCAAGTGACCATCACTGGGGACTGACAGCCCAAGTGCCCTCCTAGGGCCTGCTTGGGGGACCTGGGGCTCCCAGAGTCCTCCTCCCAGGAAGCCCCAGCCCAGGCTCAGCCATTCAGGAAGCACACACCGAGCCCTGGGGATGGGGCTGTGCACAACACAAGCTTCCAGCCCGCATGGGGCTGACATTCTAGAGGGGGAGGCAGTGAACGTGGGATGTGTAATAAGTTAATAAGTAAATCGTGTAATATAATTTCAGAGAGAGATAAATGTGGGGGGGGTGGAGAACAACTGGTGGGTGGGGCTGGGGGCTGCGTTAGAGAGGGGGCCGGGTGGGGCCCTCTGGGGACATGGAGCTGAGGCCTTAAGGATGCAGAGAGGGCAGTCGTGGACGAGCATTCCTGGAGGAGGGAACAGGCCGTGGGGAGGCGTAAGCTGGGAACACAGAGGTGGGGGGACTGGGACGGGGAGACATGGCAGGAGAAGGGGCCGGGCCTCGAAGGTGAGGGGCCCTGGGGCGCGTGACCCGGCAAGGCGTGGAGGGTTTTGAGCAGGGTGTGGTGTGTTCGATTCCCCTCACCCGCCAGATTCTCCCTTCTCCCCGCAGCCCGGAAAACCCCTCGCGGGTAATTCCCTGTTTCAGCCGCTTCCCAGGGTCTTCGGGGGTCTCTGCCTCTCTCAGCCCGTGACATGTGCTTTCTGGCCTGGAATTTCCCTGCAGCTGTGGCAGGACCTGCAGCCAGAAAGGGGAACTAATGTTCATCTCCCTAAAGGCCAAGGGCGTGGACCTCCCACGGGGCCCCAGGCCGCGTGCTGGGAGTGTCGTAGGCCTGGGCCCTGGGACCCCCACAGCTGAGCGGGGGAGGCAGGTTTCACAGGCCCCTTTTACAGACCCGGAGACCCAGACTCAGAGCGACTTGCTCAGGCCCACGGGGCCTGGAAGGTGGGAGGCGGGATTCAAACCCAGCTCAGTCTGACCCCAGAAGTTTATCAGACCCCATTCGAGCCTCACGACAGCTTTGTGAGAGAGGGGGTTTCGAATATTTTTGCCCCTTACTACCTGCCCCTCCTCACTTCCCCCCAGAGCCATTCTCCATCCCTGTCCTTCACTGCCCCGTGCTCCAGGGGCCAGTCACCAAATGACCCTTGATGGGCTTTGAGGCAACTTCAACACCTGCTATAAAGGTTGTAATCACTTCTCCCTCCCTCTTGAGAGAAAAAGAGGAAATTAAATTGTGGCAGGTTATCACTTATCTAGAGAAAGCCACACTGAGGCATGTGGGCGCCTTTCTGTAAAGATATGCTTCACACGACTGCAGGCAATGCAGTGTGTCTGGACGCAGGGCCAGCCGGGGGCTCACGGGTGCCAATAAAGAACACCGCGGGGCCTTTGTGTTGGCCCCAGCCCAGAGGAGCAGTGGACAGGTGGTGGCCCCCATGGCCCGCACCTTCTGCCCTGAGAGAAGTCATAAGAGGGCTCAGAACACCACCCACCCCGCTCGAAGCAGCACCCTATTTTGGGGAAATATCCTGAAATTGATCTCAGTGATGGATGCACAACTCCTTGAATGTACTAAAACCCATTGAATTGTACACTTTAAATAGGTGAATTATACGATATGTGAATTATATCTAAATAAATCTGTTAATAATAAACACCCCAGGTGCCCTGTATCCTCCCCCCAAAATGTGGGGCGCCTGGATCTGCTCAGATATGTCAAAAGTCAAAAAAATCATGAAAACATTCAAATATTTTCTAATAGCAGTAATCAGAGCTAAGATTTCTTCGGTGCTTGTGATATACTGGACCCAAAGTGTCAACTCCTGTAACCCTCACCACAACCATGTCAGGCAGACACTGTTATCACCCATTTGACAGGTGAGGAAACTGAGGCACACAGAGGGAATGTGAGTTGCCTAAGGTCACAGGCAAGGAAGTCAGGGGCAGGGTTTGAACCAGGCAGATTAGCTCTAAAACCCTCATGTTTGCCCCACTCCCATACACAAAACTAAAGAGAATAATAGTATAATAATCAACAAGTGTCACCACCCCAGGGTGGGCCAACAAGCAGGTCCCACCATGTTCTTTATTGGCACCCGTGAGCCACCAGCTGGCCCAGACATATTCCATTTACTGAGAGCACGTGAAGTCTATCTTTTGAGGAAGGTGTAACCTCCTGTGAATGACCTTGTTTTATCTCACATCCCCACCCTCCCCCTGCTGGATTATTCTATTGCAAATCTCAGACACCGTATCATTTAATATAATTCTGTAATAGCCTCTAAAAACCCCATCTTCCCCCCATTGTTTCCTAAATATATTGTCGTGGTTTGTTGAGTCAAATCAGGAGACAAAGTCCATACATCGTGTTTGGTTGGCATAGTTCTTAAATCCCTCTGATCTATAGTGATTCCCTCCTCTGGATTTCCTGGCCCTGTAGTTGCAGAAAGCGCAGGATCCTTGCTGGTAATCTCTGATTTGCTGCCTCTTAAACAGCCTCCGGCAGAAAGGCCTCCGGCCTTGGCCTCATGGAGGGCCTGAGAGTTCCACCTTATTGGCTACCATAAAAGAAATAAAATTAGGCCTGGGTAGAAAAGAGAGTCACAGTGATGTTGGCAGCAGTTAAATATACTCGTTTGTCCGTTTCGTTACCAGTCCTGTCAACCTCACCTTCAAAGCACACCTGGAATCTGTCTGCGTCTCTCTTGCAGAAAGTGGATTCAGGGAGGCAAGAGAGGAGGCCGGAGGACCAGGGAGGAGGCTCCCACAGTCTGGGTGAGAGCTGATGGTGACCTGGGCTGAGGCTGTGGCTTTGGTGAGGAGGGCATGGGGACAGGTTCCAGGAATCTTGTGGAGGTAGAATCGGTCAGGTGCAGTGGAAGGCGGGTTAGAGTGGAGGGCAGGAGACATCATGGTGCTTTGGGAGCTGGCTTCTTTCTTGCTGGGAAACGCAGCCTTCTTACCTCTAGTTCATCTGCCCAGACGCCTCCTCCCAGCTCCCAGATGCAGCCAGGGAGATGACACACACACTAGATGGGGGTGACTCACTCTTCAGCATGGGCCACCAGCACCCTACGCTCACCCTCCCAAGGAGGATGAGCCAATAAGAGGGAAGCGTGGGAGCGCAACAAGGGCACGATACCAGGATCAGTCACTTCCCAGTTGCATGAGCTTGGGCAGTTCCATACCTCTCTGAGCCTCAGTTTCCCCATCTGGGAAGTGGGGAGGGGGATGCCCATTTCTACCTGACTGAGTGTTTTCAGGAATTAGATGGTGATTCCTACTATTAAGTGCTGGTCTTGAGGAAGAGAGCCCAAGTGGCCCGAGCAGGTCAAGAAGGTGTGAGGCGTGGCTGGCAGGGAGGCTGGGCATCATGGGAGCTTGGTCTGCAACTGACCAAGATATGGGGCCGAGTGCATGCCAGCTTATCTCTAATTCCCACGGGGTCAGCCTCTGCACGCCCTGGGTGTAGGCACCACTGAACTAACGTGGGTGTAAGATTGGGGGTACTGTCCATGGTCCTGAACCCACCTCCCCACTGGCCCCTGCCCCGCCTGGGGGTGGGGTGGGGGTTCCTTTATTTTCCTTTTCTGCTTTGATGCTGAATGACCAACATTAATGAAGAGGAAGCTTAGAAGAAGGTTAAGGTCTCAGACTTTAGAGTCAGACTGCCTGAATTCAACTTCTGGCTCAGCCACCTACCAGCTGCATGGATCTTGGGCAATTTTCTTAGTAATCTGCCTGTGACTCAGTTTCCTCACCTATAAAATGAGCATAATCACATACCTTCCTAATAGGCTTGTTGTGAGGTTTAAATAAGGTTAAATAACATTCCTAAGGGTGAGTTAATACTTGCAAAGCACTCAGAACCATAATCGATACAAGTAAATGGGGGCCCTTTTACACCATGTCCTTTAGCCTTTGACATGATCTCAGTAGTCTGACAGTTTCTTTGATTTCAAGATAACAACATGTCCCAGATTTACCTTATACATTTTCTACATGAAATCAGCCATTTCTCTAAGAAGGTTTATTCCTTTGGGTGATACATGGGAGTTAGGGACCACAGTCTAGACACTTGGGGTACTCACTGTTACTAGGTTATCATTGTGTCTAGGCTTAAAGCTGGAAACTGATGCTTCTTCAAATTTGAGATTATAAGATTTTAAAATTTCAACTCATTGGTTTTGTTTTGTATCTCTTTTTTTTTCTTACACGGAAAATCTTGGTTCTTAACAGCATGAACACAATTTCTTATATTCTTTATCCTATATTACAAAGCTAATTGTTTCATTTTAAAAACTTGAGAAAAGGTTTATTTGGCTTATGGTTCTGGTGGTTGGAAAGTCCAAGATTGGGCAGCTGCATCTGGTGAGGGGCTCTGGCTGCTTCCACTCGTGGCGGGAAGTGTTAGGGGAGTAGGCTTGTGCAAAGAGATCACATGGTAAAAGAGGAAGCAAGAGACAGCACAAGCCAATAGTTTCAACATAACAGTACCACTACCATCACTTCCTGTAAGATGACTGAGTGCAGTTGAGGATTGCATTGTAGTTCTGTTTCTCAGTGGTTCTGTGGTCCTTAGGGTGAAACCTGTTAGGAATATACAATCAAAATGCTGTTTTAAAGTCACTTGCAATAATCCTGCTTAGTGTGGTTATGCCAAGTTGACACATAGTCAGGTTTATTTATTTTTTATTTTAAAGGATTGCTTTTTTTTGGTCTTTGATTTTACTTTATAATTTTGTAAAATATTTACATTTACAAAATAAAAGCTCTAAAACAGGACACACTCAGAGAAGGCTAGCTGCCGCTTCACCAGCTTCCTTCCCCCCATCCCATAGGTAACCATTTTTGCTTTATCATTTCATAGTTTCTTTTTGCAAATCTGAGCAAATGTATACACAACACACACAAATTCAGAAGGTAGCAGGCTTTGCATACACAGTTATGCTCCTTGGATTTTGTTACTTATTTATTTTTGCTTAACCATATATCCTGGAGATCATAGGGAGAGCTTCCTCGTTTCTTTTTATAGCTGCATAGTACTCCTCCGTGTGGCTGTACCATAGGTTATTCAACCAGTTCCCTCTTGGTGGATGTTTGAGTTTCCTGTATTTTGCTGTTACTAGTAGTGCTGTAACAGAAAACCTTGTGTGTCTGTGATTTTGCATTTGGGGCAGTGTATTTTGGGGGTAGATTCCTAGATGCCCTCATGGGATTTTTCATCATAACTACGACACACATTACTCAGAGACATTCATGGTGCTGTGGGATTGCATAAGAGGGGCTCTGCCCTAGCCAGGGTAGTCACTGAGGGCTTTTCCTGAAGAGCAGGTGGTGGTTACAATCTGAAGGAAAAGTAGTAGGTGATTAGACAAAGAGAGGAAGGAAAAGTGTTCCAGGTGGCAGCATGTGCTAAGGCCCTGTGGCAGGAGTGCGCATGATACATTCAAGTAACTGACAGAATGCAGGTGAGGCTGGAGACAGAGAGTGAGGGCAGTGATGAGAGGCCTTTGCTTGGGGTGGGGTCAGTGGAGACTGGAAGAAGTAGATGAATTTGGGTGATCCTTAGGAGGTAAAATGCACAGAACCTGGTGATTCTATTAGTTGAGCTATTGGTTCAGCTGCCACATCAAAGATCCAAAATAAATGGTTTAAACAAGAAACGACTGTGTTTTTCCTTTAAAACACAGTCCTGGTGTAAGTGTCCCAGCTCTGGTTTGGCTACTCCAAGGTGGCAGGGACCCAGGCTCCTCCCACCTGGTTGCTCCACCATCCCTAAGCTATTGTCTTTGTTTTTATGGTCTAAATCTAATCACCACCATGTCCTGCACTCTCACTACCTGGAAGGGGAAAAGAGAAGGGAAGGGAAGGGAGGAGGGTCCGCCCTTTCCCTTGAGGGTACAGCTGGGAAGCTGCATGGATCACATTTGCTCACATCCTGTTGGCCAGAATTTAATTGCTTGGCCACACCCAGCTACACGGAGGCTGGGAAATGCAGCCTTAATTTTGGGTGGCTGTGCCCAGCTAAGTATTGGAGGTTCTATTGCTGTGGAAGAAGGGAAGAGTGGATATTGGAGTCTCTGCTACTGGGAAGGTTTGGAAAAGGTGGCGGGAGGCAGAGGGAAGTGGCAAGAAGGCCTCCTTGGCCCCCAGCTTGTGCACAAGGGTGGGTGGAGGTGCCATGTGCTGAGGTGGTGAGCACAGAAAGGCTGTCTCTTTCTAAGCTCCTACCACATGGCCTAACAAGCGATCTGGCCTTTGTGCATGGTACGGGGAGCAGGGTTCACAGTCTTGGGGAAACTGAGGCTGAGGCATGCTCCAGTTGCAGCTGATTGGAAAGGTAGGGTGACCCCAAACTGTTCCTGGAGAAGAAGGGAGGGGTGGGCCTGGCACCCCCAACTCCATCTCCCCATGAAGGGCCTGCCTACGCTCCGGGTGGGACATGAGGAGCCAGTGTCCACCCCTGCTGACTGATTGCAGTCCCCTCTGAGCCCTGGCTGGGATGAGTGTGACCCCTCCCTGCCTTCAGGCCTGGACAAGGCAGCCTGAACCTGGCTCAGGCTTGAGAGACACAGACCTGAGTTCAGATCCCAGCTCTGCCCTGGGACCTTAGGCAAGTTGCCTAACCTCTCTGAGCCTTAGTCTCCTCCTCTGTCCAATGAGGATGAGGCAAGACGGGCTTCGCTATGGTGAGGCTGCCGTGGGAGGGTGCATGTGAAGTGCCAGGCCCAGGGCCCGCCTCGGGGTAGACACTCAGGGAGCAGATGTCTCCCAGCTGAGGAACAGCCTCCGCGGCTGCTCCGTGATGGCACCGGGGCTCAGCTGTTGGGAGCCCTGATTCCTGCCTCCTGTGACCTGGAGCGGCTGAGGCTCACGCTGCAGGGGTGTGTCTGAGGGGAAGGCTGGCCGGAGAGGAGGTGGCCACACTCCAGCACCACAGTGAGCCCCTCACTCCCAGCCAGGGTGGTCCCAAGTGCCCAGTTCACCAGATGTTGACAGGAGAATCCCCGCGTGCAATCAAGACCCTTCACAATAGGACTTGTATCTGCGTGAGTCAGGTCTGGGGCGGGGGGTCCCATAAAACCCATCTGCCTGTTGGTAGTGAGGGGGGCCCCAGGCACAGGAGTCGCGCTGCTGGGGTTGCAATCCTGCTTCATCACTTCTTCTCTAGCTGACCTTTCGTCTCTCTGATCCTCAGTTTCCCCATCTGTTAAATGGGGTAATGAGACCACCGACCTCACAGGGGAGTTGGGAGAATGAAGTGCTGGGTGTGCAGTAAGTGCTGCTAAATGTTAGGTGGAATGTCTGGGCCTCCTTGCCTGAGGTGCCTGAGGAAGCTGCTGTCTGTGGTCATCGGGACAGGCCAGTATCTACAGGGGCAAAGGATGGAATTCCCTTTTAATCTCTTGTGGCTCACGGCGTTCAACTCACTGCACATGGACCCTTGGTGTAATAGGGTTACAACGTGGTGCTAACAATACCAACAATGTCATCCCATTCAATCCTCACGACCACCTGGGAAATGTCCGCGTGCTATTTATTACTTTGTTTGTATATGGAGAAACTGAGGCTTAGGTGGGGTGAAAGGAGCCAAGACCTGTGTCGGAACAAAGCGTTTTTCTACTTCCCACAAAGCCGCGAGGCCACCTAAGTAACACACAGTGATCCTTCTTTGTGATCACCAGCTCTAACTTGCTTGTCCAAATTCTGTTATTCATTCATTTGTTCATTCATACATCAACCAAGCCACAGCTGACGCCCTCTTCTATGCTGGGCCCTGGCCAGGTGCTGGGGATAGCTGAGCCCCCAGGCACAGCCCCTGACCTCAAGGAGCTCACAGTCCTGAAGGCTCAGACAGAACAAAGGCAGATCATGCCAACCCAGCAAGTCAAGTGCTGAGACTACAGGAAGCACTTTGCGAATGTGGGTTGGGGGGGTCAGGGATGGCTTCCCAGCCCCCACCCAGAGAAGGTGGGGGCTGGGAAAAGACCTGAAGGACAAGTAGAATGAGGGCCCTCTTTTCTCTGGGCTGGGCAGGGCAGGGAGTGGGAAAGAAAGACGACTTGTCAGGGTGGGACATCTGAGCTGTATCCTCAGATGTGGACAGGATGAGCAGTGGACAGAGGTACAGGCAAAGTCTTCCAGGCAGCGGGAACAGCATATGCAAAAGCCCAGCTGCAAAAATGACTATGGGGTGAGGGAGTGCAGAGGATGACAGTGAATTTAGTTTGCAGAAGCCCGGGATGAAAAAGGACATGGTAAATGACGGAATTAGGGCCAAAGGCAGGATCCAGGTCTCAACGGATTTGAATGTTGTGAAGGGTGTGGCTTTCTCCTGAGTGCAATAGGGAGCCATTGCATGTTGCAAGCAGGAGAGTGACTCGTCAGATCTGTGTTTTAGAGAGTACCCTGGCTGCAGTATGGAGGGTGGATTGGGAGTGGGCACTGGGTGCCATTTGAAGGCCTGGGCAGTGATTTGAGAGAGGGGCTGAGGGTCTAGCCCAGGAGGGACCCAGGGATGTGTGGGCGGAAATGACAGTATCAAGGAGGCAGAACGGACAGGGCTGGAGGGGGTAAATTCCAGGGTAAAGGTTACCACCAAGAGGCATAGATGCGCTGGTGTCTGTTTACTTAACCAGCCATTCTCCACTCGGTGCGGGCTGCAAATACACCTCTGCAGAAAGGAGACTTTGCGTAGCTGCTCTTGACCAGGAGGAGGGCACGTGGGACAGGAAAGGATACAAAAGTCTAGGTACCCACCCACTGAATGTTTTCCTATGCCGAGTGCTTTGCTGCACGTGTTACCCCCATTTAATCCTGGACACAATCCTATGAGGAAGGCATTAGTCCTACAGCCATTGTATGCAGTGTTAGAATTTAGGACAGCGGCTCTTCTTGGGAAAGAGGAAGGAAGTAGTGAATACTTTATGGGCTTTTCCAGGATGCTGATAATGTTTCAGTTCTTGCCCTGGGTAGTTTCACAAGTGTGCTTTCTTTGTGATGATTCACTGAGCTGTGCACTTCAGATGTGCCCTTGTATTCTTTTCTGCAAGGGTTTTATACCTTGACCAACAATAAATATATTTTAAAAATATATTATATGCATTTTGCAGATGACAAAGCAGTGGGTTAAATCTTGAGAGGTTCCATAGTACCCTTAAGCCTTCATTAGAGAGTGGTAGAACCCAGAGCCGTCCAGGAGGGCCCCCCCCCCGCCGCCCCCGCCGTTTACAAACCTCTCCCCCCGCCCCCCGTGGCTTTCCACCGAGCCGCCCTTCCAGACACGGCCTGCAGGGGGAGGCAGAGAGCAGGGGACGCGCCAAGAGGCACCGGCCGCGGGGGACGCTGCTGTCAGCACGGGCAGCCCCGGGGGAGGCTGGAGGGAGGGGCAGCCTGAGCCTCAGCGCGGAGTCAGCTCTCGCCCCAGGCCGGTGCTCCTGCCTGGGGACCCGAGTTTCTGGGCTCTGTGGGGACCAGCGAGATCCTGGAGGTCGACAGTGGGGCGCCCGGGGCCCCAGAGTCCTCCGCAGGAGCGGGTTTTACCCACTTGCTTCCCAGCCCATCCTGCGTGAGCCTCTCAGGTGTGGTCCCCTGGGTGGGGTGCCCGTGCAGCCCAGCTCCTGGCCGGTTCGGTTTTCCTGGAGCTGCCTCGGAGCCCTCTGCAGTTCTCCCCAGGGCTGCGGCACCCACGGGCACCGGGCGGAGGGTCCCGGCTGGCGTCGGGTGGGTGCAAGCCTGACAGCTGCCACCCACACCGTGTGACCTGGGGCGGCCACTTCCCCACCTGTGAACTGGGAAGGCTGAACCCCGTTGTGCCAGCTGGAGTCTGCAAACGGTGACGGCCAGAATTTAGAGCCTCACTGATAGATGTGTGTATATATATCTGTATTTTTTAATTGGCAGAGGGATGAATCTCCCAAGCAGAAGAATTCCAAATAATTGGAAGAGTCTGCTCAGCCAGACTATCAAGGTCAACAGGAACAGGGAGTGATAAATCACCTTGAGAGTGTGTCCCCTTGGTAGGAAGTGAGGAGAAAGGCCCTTCACCTCTGTGATCTTCCTCCCAAAACCCATAACCCCAGTGTAAACACGAGAAAGACATCAGACATCCCAACTGAGGAGCGTTCCACGAGATACCTGATGAATACTCCCCAAACAAGGGGAGTTTGAGACACTGTCACAGCCCGGAGGAGCCTGAGGAGACATGATGTGGCGTCCTGGAAGGGATTCTGGAGCAGAAAAAGGACATTAGGTAAAAACTAAGGAAATCTGGATCAACTAAGGTGTAGACTTTAGTTAGTTATAATGCATTAATGTTGGTTCATTAATTGTGACAAATGCAGCATATTCATGTAAGATGTTAATATTAATAATGGGGGAAATTGGGTGAGAGTGTATGGGCACTCTCTCTGCTACCTTCACACTTTTTCTTTCTTTTTTAAAAAGTTATTATGGGTACATAATGGTTGTATATCTTTATAGGGGACATGGGATGTTTTGATACAGGCATACAATGTGAGTTAATCAAGTCAGGGTAACTGGGGTATCCATCACCTCAGGCATTTGTCATTTCTGTGTGTCAGGAACATTCCAATTTCACTCTTTTAGTTATTTTCAAGTACAGCCTAACTTATTGATTATAGTCACTTTGTTGCGCTATCAAATATTGTTCATTCTGTCTAACTATATTTTTGTACCCATTAACCATCCCTACTTTATCCCCCCTCACTGCTACCTTCCCAGCCTCTGGAAGCCATCATTCTACTCTCCGTCTCCATGAGATCCGTTATTTTTAATATTTACCTCCCACATGTGAGTGAGAACATGCGAGATCTGTCTTTCTGTGCTTGGCTTATTTCACTTAATGTAATGTTCTTCAGTTCCATCCATGTTGTTGCAAATGGCAGGATCTCATTCTTTTTTGGGGCTATATAATATTCCATTATTACCTTTACAATTTTTCTGTAAATCTAAAACTATTCTAAAAGTTTATTTAAAAAATTGGAGGGTGGACATGAGATTGCTAACTTTTTCTTTTTTTTTAAAGACAGGATCTTGCTCTGTCTTTCTGCACAGGTGTTACCAAACTAGAGTGCAGCGGCGTCATCATAGCTCACTGCAGCCTCCAACTCCTGGGCTGGGCTCAAGCGATCCTCCTGCCTCAGCCTCCCAAGTAGCTGAGACTATAGATGCAAGCCACCAAGCCCGGCTGATTTTTCTATTTTGTGTAGAGACAGGGTGTCGCTGTGTTCCTCAGGCTGATCTCAAACTTCCGGCCTCAATCAGTCCTCCTGCCTTAGCCTTCCAAAGTGCCAGGGTTATAGGCATGAGCCACTGAGCCTGGCCAAGATTGCTAACTTTTAATTTTAACCCATGCAGACATTAAAAACCTCACCAAGCCACCACCATCCGTTACATTTTTATTACTCATATGGTGCATTGTCTGTTTCTCCCCCACTAAAATGGCA
The DNA here is from genome assembly GCA_023783475.1 of Daubentonia madagascariensis. NCBI lineage: Eukaryota > Metazoa > Chordata > Mammalia > Primates > Daubentoniidae > Daubentonia > Daubentonia madagascariensis. Next base: position 6,964,713 of record JAKFHU010002332.1, on the reverse strand, counting down.
GCTCCAGGAGGCAGCAGTTGTGTCTGTTTTGCTCATGGTGGGATCTCCAGTGTGTAGTAGAGGTGTGGACCTAGCAGGTGCTCAATAAATATATTAGTGGAGTGAATGCACACCCCAGCTGTCCTGACATGGAGGGATGTGGTCAGACTCCCACTGGCCGAGGAAAGATCTGCCTCCCTGTACTCTTTACTCTCTCTCACAAAGGCGCAGGCCAGGATGGAGAGGGTGGGACCAAGCCCAGGGACGTGGTCTGGGCGAGCCTCAAACCCAGTAGGCTCCTCCTGCTGGGATGCTTGTCCCTGGGATGCTTGTCTCTGGAGGTTGCCTGGGTAACGAAGGGGAAGCCACTGCTTCAGGTCCTCCAGGGATCTGAATCTCAGCCCCACTACTGACTCCCAGGTTGCCCTTGGCCTTGTTCTTTCTACAGTATTCTCACTGATCACAAGCTTTGTTCAAGAGCAGAAACTCCAGAGCCAAGCAGGGGTTCCCGTCACACTCTGCTTACTGGACGAGTGACCTCTTTGTGCCTCAGTTTCCTTGTCTGTACAACTGAGATAATAGTAGTACCTCCCTCATAGATTTTTGTGAGGATTAAATGAGTTAATATGAAACAGTGCCTGGCAGGTTGGAAGCCTGCAAGAGCTGTGCGAGGATAGTTGGTGGAGTTTGTCGGCTGTGTGTTTATTGAGGGTTTCTGAATATGGATGAAGGCCCAGCAGTTCCACTCCTAGGTGTACACCCAAGAGAAATTAAAAAACATGTCCACATGAACACTTGTGCAGGAATGTTTATTGCAGGATTCTTTATAATACTGATAGGTGGAAACAATCCAAAAGTCCATCAACTGATGGATAAACAAAATGTCGCCTTTCCATATAATGGAATGTTGTCAATGGGGAGAAATTAGGTAACCATGCACGCCACATGATGAACCTTGAAAATACTATGCTGAGCGAGAAGACACAAAAGGCCCCAAATTGCATGATTCTGTTTATAGGAAGTATCCAGAATAAGCAAATTCGTGGGGATGGATAGTGGATTAGTGGTTGCCAGGGGCTGGGGGGCTGGGGGGTGAGGGGTAGGGCGTTGCTAGCTGAAGGGTGCGGGGTTTCTTTCTCAGGTGATGAAAATGTTCTAAAATTGACTGTGGGGATGGTTGCCCGTGTCTGTGAATATGCTAAAACCCGTTGAGCTGTGCACTTTAAATGGGTGTATTATATGGTCTGAATTATGTCTGGGTACCCCTGGGCCCCCAGCTGTTTTCAGAGTATTTCTTTAATATCACACCCTTGGCCTCCAGGGGGCCTTGCTAGGCCGGCTAGAAGTCCGGGAGGTTTTTTATTTCATTTCTGTGCCCTGCATTTATTCTAATTCCTTTATTTGGCACCAGCACGTCACGCAGGTACATGGCCCCTTTCTTGTGCTTGTCTGGGTCCTCGGGTGCGTGCCCATCTGCCCCCAGGCCATCTGTCCATCTGTCCACCCCACAGCATCACTCCTTGTTCCAGCTCTGTTTAATCCTTGGAAGTCGCTCAGGCAGTGGAGTGTGCATGTCAGTAGAGGGGCTTTAATTGGGAGACAGTTACTTGGTGCCAGAGGCCTGGGAAAGCAGCCCTGGGGCGGGAGGGAGGTGGGGAGGAGGCTTGGTGACTGGAGCCTGCAGACCTGGGCTGGAACCCTGGGCAGATGCAGAGAGAGGGGGGTGGGGCTGGGAAATGAGGTTGAGGGGTCATCGCCAGGAGAGTGGGAATGACCTGAGAGCCCCTGGCCACCCAGATGGCCTCTCAGGAGCAGTGACAGGTGCCCTTGACTGGGACCACTTCCACCCCTCAGTATGTGCCCCGGGGTAAGTCTCCAACCTCTTGGGGAAAGTCACCCCAAAGCTCCCCCCCAGCTCTGAGTGTCACCAGGGAATGCCCCTCTGTCCTGTTTCTGCTCCAGTGTGTGCAGACACAGGTCACTCTTGTTGGGGCTTAATGGATGGAAGGGGCCCTGGAGCGGGAGGGAGACGCTGGGAGGATGAGAGGCAGGGACTCTCTGAGGCTGGGGGCTGGGGCGGTGTGGGTCCCCTCACCTGCCCAACTGGGCAGAAGCCGAGAGTCTCGAGACGGTCTGAGATGACAAGGGGCCACTGCGCGCAGAGGGAAATGCATGCATGGGTGCTGGGGATGCACTGGGCTCGAATCCCACCTCTGCCAGCTCCCGGCTGTGGACTCTGGGCAAGTGGCCTCCCTTAACCAAGCCTCAGTTTCCTCATCTGTAAAATGGGGCCAACAACCGCATGTTGCTCAGGAGGTTGTACAAAATCAAAGGCAGTGACGTGTTGTGAGCACTCGCCCTGTGTCAGAGGGTGGTTTCACGATTAGTTGGAGTGACAGCACACAGGCTCTGGAGTTCCAGCCCACCAGTACTTCTGGTTGGCTGTGTGCCCCTGGGCAAAGCCCTCAACCTCTCTGAGCCCTGTTTCTTCATCTGTGTGGTGGAAAGAACAGTTCTGCCCATCCCACAGGGGTGCGGGTGAGGATTAAGGGGGACCCAGCACAACACACCCAGTGGGCCTACCTATTGTTACTTTGTCCTCTACCCTCCACACACGGGCTGTCGGTGCTGGCCACCCACCACACACCAGCTCTCTCCTGCCCCTGGGTTTGCTTCCTTCCTCCCCGGCAGTGTCTTGTCAATGAGCAGACTTGGCTACAGCTGAGCTGTGCAGAGAGGCAGGGCAGATTGACTGGGGCACACTTGAACTCGGGGAGAAACCAAGCCGGGACAGAGTTTGGAATCGACGTCATGGTTACAGACTAGGCCATTCTGCCTGTTGGCTGTGACTCAGCAATTAGGATCAGATTCCCCAGCCCGGGTGTCCTTGTGACCTACCAGAGGGACAGTGGTGGCCCCCACCCCAGCACTGAGTGAAAAGACCTTGAGCCAGGCCCTGCAGAGGGTGACTGTGGCCACAATGAAGGGGTAGGTGTTTGTGGAGCCTTTGGCGCCTGTGCTGCCGCAGGGACTGTGGCAAATCAAAGTGGGAGCATTCCAGAGCTCTGCACTGTGAGTCTTCCTTTGTACTTAGAAAATGTCTCATCACCTCAATCGTGTAGGTGGCTCCAGCTCTGCCGCCCACTATCTGTGTGACCTTGGCGAAGCCACCTCATCTCCGAGCTTTAGTTTCCCAGACTGCAAAACGAGCACTGGGACAAAACCCCCTTCGTTCATTTGTTTATTCACTGAATCATGCATTCAATCATGCCACAAACATTTGTTGAGCACCTACTAAGTGCCAGGTGCTGTGCTAAGCCCCAGAGATCCGGCTACGAGCACCCAGTGAGGTCCTGGCCGTTGCAGAGTGGACATTCTGGTGGGAGGACAGTCAACAAACAAGCAAATCTAAATCAACAAGTTGACGTGTGTGCCACGAGGGAAGAGAGCCACGTGCTGGGACCTGATCCGGGTGGGGCAGTGGGGCAGGGAGGTCTCTGTGAGGAGGCGGTGTGTGGGCTGAGGCCTGAAATGTGAGAAGGCGTCGGCTGTGCAGGGCATTGGAGAAACAAGATTCTGGGCAGGGGAATGGCATGTGCAAAGGTCCTGAGGCAGGATGGGGGCTTAAGGTGTTAGAGCTCGCAGGAGAGTGAGGGAGCTCAGTGGGCAGAAGGTAGGTTGGGGAGATTGGCTCAGCCTCCTAAGACAGATTGAGGAGTCTGTGCTTCCTCCTTGGGCTCAGGGTGGGCAGTGCAGGACCATTGGCTGGAGAGGGACAGGGCTAGATCTGCCCGTGGAACCATCAGTGGCCTCCCAGACATTTGCTGTGGACTGTCTGGTGTCCTGTCCTCTGTGCTCCGCTCTGGATGCAGGTGATGGTTATGATAGTTAAATAGTGTTGAATGCTTACTCTGTGCCAGGTACTATAGTAAGCCCTGATCTTTATTAATATATATATGCATATATAAATGCATGTGTATACATTAATAAAAAACTCACTGTAACCTCATGCTGACTCTATGGGCTGGGCCTATCGCTGTCCACATTTTACAAAAGGGGAAACTGAGGCACAGAGCGGTCAAGTGACTTGCTGCAGGTTGCTGAGTTGGTATCGAGGGGAGGGGTTTTCAGGCTCGGGGGTGTCTGGCTGGGTGGCTGGGGGGTGGGGATGCCCTGCAGGATGTGAGGCACTTGGGAGGGGGCGGCTCCCCAGAGGAGGCAGGGAATGAGTGTGGCACAGCACCCTCCTGGGCGGGACTTTGTTCACAGGTGGAGCAGGGTCCATTTGCCCCACCTGGGTTACTGGCCCTTCCTCAAAGAGGCAGCATGGAGTGGCCATCCGGAATCCAGGCCCTGAGCTGTGTGACTTTGGGCCAGTCACTTAACCTCTCTGTGCTTCAGTTTCCTTGTCAGTGACATGGGGCAGTGTGATGGTAGCGCCTCCCTCAAGGGCGGGCGGGGATTCGATGAGATAATGTTTGTTCAGTGCCAGCACCTGGAACATGCTCAAAATACGTCCATAAGGAACAACAGGCTCAGGCCAGGAGAGTGGGCAGCGGAGGGCCGCGTGCCAGGCCAGGCTTCCCACTGAGGTGCTGCTGATAGTGATACCTGGCCCAGCCTGGCCGCAGCCCAGGCTGCCTTTGGGGTAAATACCTGGGGCACACAGGCCCTGACATGGCTCCACACCAGGCTCTGCCAGGAAGAGGAAGAAGCTGCCACTTTGGTCAGATTCCTTCCAAGGTCTCCTTACTCTGAAACAGGGACCAGAGGGCCCAAACCTCGTGCCTGCCCTGGCCAGGGCTGGGGCCACCGCCCACGCAGGGTGGTCAGGAGGCTGACATGTGGTGCCTCATGTTTGCATTGTGACCATCTGAAAACAGGGAAACCCCATCAGGAAGCACATGAGACCTCCAAAGGTCAGGAGGACACAGGCAGGGGACCCAGCTTGGGACACCCCAACTCCTGGGGACCCCTGGGGCAGCTTGGCAAAGCCCCTGAACCCTTTTCAAAATAATGTTTTCTTTTTTTTTTTGAGACAGAGTCTTGCTCTGTCACCTGCACTAGAGTGCCGTGACATCACCCTCGTTCACAGCAACCTCAAGCTCCTGGGCTCAAGGTGTTCTCCTGCCGCAGCCTCCCAAGTAGCAGGGACTACAGGCGTGTGCCACCATGCCTGGCTAATTTTTTTCTACTTTTAGTAGAGATGGGATCTCGCTCTTGCTCAGGCTGGTCTTGAACTCCTGACCTCAAGCAGTCCTCCTCTTTTGGCCTCCCAGAGTGCTAGGATTACAGGCATGAGCCACCTTGCCTGGCCCAAAATAATGTTTTTTAAGATGTATCTGGATTTTACTTCTGTTAATTTATGACTGGATATTTCTTCTAGAAAATATTTATCATGTACAGATTTTACCAGATATCTTAAGCACTAGTTTGACAGTGTATCCCCTGGAGGTACTGCCCACAGGATGGATGAAGAAGGCATGTACCCCACAGGTTGGCAGAGGGCAACAATTATGCCCTTTCTGGCACAGCTGCATCTGGCTGGCCAGTGAAAGAACAAGGGTAATTCTAGAAGGACAGGACAGAATGCAAAATGCATGTATTTTGGTAAACTTAGAATTTTCACAGTGGGCACTTTCTTTTAGTCCCACCCAGTGGGAATATGCTGAATGTGAGTCACACATATGCTTTTAATTTTCTTGTAGCAGAGCAAAGAAAATTAGTTTAAACAATATATTTTATTTAGTTCAGTATCTCCAAAATATTAGCATTCAACATGTAGTCAATATTTTTAAATATTCATGAGATATTTTATATTGTTATTTTCTTTTGTACCAGGTCTTTAAAATCCGGTGTGCATTTTACAGCGTGTCTCAATTCCCACCGGCTGCATTTCAACTGCTCAGTGGCCACAGGTGGCCAATGGCGGCCACATTGACAGGATAGCTATAGACATTGAACTTTCTTTGTAGGGAAACCTTGATTGTTTTCCCTTTAATGTCATAATTACTTAGGACTGTGTTAGTGTCTGGTTCTTGTGCTTCTTTTGTTTGTTTCTTTCTCTCTACAATCTGACTTTAATAAGGACTCAGTAATAAAGATTATCTTTAAGATGAATCTTCTTTCTTTGCTCAGACTTTGGATGTCCTTTTCCTTCTTGGTTTTATCCTTTTCTCTTTAAAAAAAAATCTTTCTTCCAACGTTTTAATTTTCTTGTAGCAGAGCAAGAATAGTTTAAACAATTATTATTCGATCTCAAAATATAGCATCAACGTTCATTCTATTTTTTTTTGGGGTCTCAGGACCCAGCCAGCATGTAAAAAATGGGATTTTCGTTATATCTCATTTTTTTTGTACAGTCTTTTTAAACTGATATTTACATCCATCACCATCATAACCCTCAATCCACATTACACATCCACCCCATCACCATCACCCAATCTCAACCTCTCCCAAATCAAATCCATCATCCATCCACCATCCACCACCCACTCTCATCCCTCCCCCAATCACTATACCATCCACACATCCACACCACCACCCCATCCACCATCCATCCATCCTCCATCCATCCATCCACCATCACCCCCCATCCCTCCATCCACCATCCCATCCACCACCACCCCCACCACCATCCATCATCATCCATCCTCCATCCATCCCCCATCCATCCACTCCACCACCATCCACCCATCCATTCCATCCCCCATCCACCCATCATCACCATCCATCCATCCACCCATCCCACCATCCACCCACCCATCCACCCCATCCACCATCCACCATCACCCCCACCCACCATCCACTCCTCCATCCATCCATCCACCCACCCACCACCCATCCATTTACCATCCACTCACCATCCACCACCCATCCACCCATCCATATCCATCCACCCCCTCCACCCACCACCACCCACCACCCACCCTCCACCCATCCATCACCCTCCCCCCCACCACCCACCCACCACCCATCCAGCCATCCATCCATCCATCCACTCACTCATCCATCCATCCATCTATCCATCCACTCATCTACCCATCCACCCATCCATCACTCTATACATCTTACTTTTTTGATGCATTTGAAAGTAAGTTGCTGACATCAGTGTCCATTCTCTTGAACAGTGAGTCATGCATTTAAATAACTAAAGTTGACTGTCCAGAATAAATTTTTTTCAATGCAAAAAAATAGAAGACAGATTCCAAAGGAAGCCAGTTATGTACATTTGTGATGAGGTTGTGGGATATAAAAATACCTGTGATTCCTGTTGGATTCCTGCTGGTACTATCATGTGTATTGCTACATTAAGAATTGAAGTTAAATGCTAAATGTGAGTTGCAGGTTAGTGAAAATGTATTTTTTTTCCTGTACAAGTTCATGGATCCTCTGAATCTGAGGACCCCTGTTCAGTTCTTGTTTCATATAACCCAAATAAATCATGCTGTTACTATGTTAAGGCAAATGTTATCAATGGGAGATACTGAGCGCTCACCACGTGCGCTAACACCTTTAATCTTCACAACAAACCCATAGGAGGTGGACTATTAATATTCCCATCTTACAGCCAAGAAAACTGAGGCCCAGAGAGGTGGCGTGATGTGCTCAGGCCGATCATATTGTTAGTTACAGGCTTGCCCATGTGCTTTGCGTGCCTCTCACGGGCAGGCACTGTGCTGAGTCTTTTATGGATTGTTTTACTCAGTTCTTACAGCAGTTTTATGAGGCCACAGGTGAGCCCTGGTTCTCTGCTGCCAGAGTCAGGCCTGGCTGACTTAGGCAGAAAAGGAACTTACGGAGGAACGCTGAGGAGCTCAGCCCCGGTGCTGAAGATGTGCCAGAGAATGAGCAGCAAATGCGTGCCTGGAGGTGTTTCCAGCCCTGGACCCCCTGCAGCCACACTGGCCCCAGGATGTGGGCATCCCTGCCACCTGCAGTGCAGCCACCCCGCCCTCCTTTGTGGCACTAGTGCCCATTCCTTCTGGTCTGTCCTCCGGGGCCAGGTGCGCCTGATCGCCCCACCCTGGCTCCAAGGAGGCTGGAGAAACTCAAGGTTCGTGAGGGGGGAGATTTCTCCAAGCCTGGGCAGCCACAAACAACACCCAATGCCCAATATACATGGCCCCTCTTCTGACCCCCTTTTACAGATGTGTCTGAGGCTCAGGAGTAAAAATAACTTGCCTGCAATGGCGCCAGTGTCCTGCTTTTCCTGACCCTCCTCCCCCCTCCCCCATAAATGCCCACTGTCTTTGTGCTGCTCAGAACCCCAGCCTGGCCCTGTGTGGCCATGCTGGACACGAATTCTGCTGCCCGAGACACAGGCCTTGGAGGAATCAAAGGTGGCTGGGGTCGTGGGTCAGAAATGCCCTTTGCTGTCCCACAGAGGAAAGCCCACAGGGTCCAGGATGGGACGCTGGTGACAAAATGGGTCCTCTGGGGACGCTGACTAAAAGGAGGGGAGACAGGAGGGAGTTGCTGAAGTTTGGGTTTGTGTTTTCCTTCCCCATGATCAGAAGGACAGATATGGCGCCAGAGGCTGCTGGGGCTTGGGGGCTTATTGCCTCCTTGAAGTGGGCGCTTTGGGGTGTCTGTGGTCAGGCAGACAGAAACCGGCCTGCATGTGAACCCATGTGTGGCAACCTGAGAGTTGCAACACGCCGCAGTTGCCTCTCAAAGGACACAGAAGGCCTCTGGTCCTCATGGCCACTCCCAGGCGTGTCCTGGACACAATTGAGTGGTGGGGTGGGGTGGAGTAGGGGGAGGGGGAGCACCGAAAAGAATGTGAACCAGCACAGGGGCTGGCTCTGGCTGGAGGGCATGCAGCAGACATCACCCCTTCATTGATTGCATAGACATACATGTGTGTGCGTGTCCATGCAAGTGTTTGCACACATCTCTGTATGTGCATGCCTGCATGTGGGGTGTGCATTCTGAATGTGCATTTGTATATTTGTATGCATGTGTAAATGCCTGTGTGTCTCTGCATGTGTGTATCCACATCTGTGTGTCTATTTGCATGTGAGTTATTGGGGTTCCACGTGTCCCTTTGCATGTGTCTCTGTGTATTGGTAAGTGGCCTTACACATGCTGTGTGTTTATGGCCCTAATCACAGCAAACACATGTATGGCACTTCCTGTGTACAGGGCTTCTGAGTGCTTTGCATGCATCGACCCAGTTAACCCTCACGACAACCCTTTCAGGTGGGTACTATTATTATCTCGATTTGCAGGTGAGGAAACTGAGGCACAGAGAGGTTGAGTAACTTGCCTGAGGTTGCAGAGCTGGGATTTGAACCCAGGCTAGTTACTCCAAGGCAATTCTCAGGCTGTACTGGTTCTCTGCTTAGGTGGCCCTGGGCTTCCCCAGGTCCACGTGGATAGGTGCACCTCTGGGAACACTGCATCCCAGTGTGATATGTGTGTGTGTGGTCAGGCATGTCTCTGGTGCCTGTGTGCACATGTGTGTAGGGGCTGCACTAATGTATGTGCAGGAGTAATGGGGCAGGAGTGGCCTCCTTCCCCAGGCCCACAGTGGGGGCTTCAAGAAGGGCCCATGAGTGCAGGATGCTGGGGCTCTGAGAGAGCAAAGGAGTGGCCTGCTCAGCCCTCCCACCAGGCCCCAGAGCCGCCCTTTGTTTCCTTCACTAGGGGCCCCTGTGGGAATTCCTGTGGAATTCCAGGCATTTGGCAGAACAAGGGCTGAGGAGGAGGTGCATGGAAAACTCCAGCCCATGCAGGGCTAAGGGCTCAGCGTGGTCATGTGCACAGGGCTGGACTCTTCATTCTTGGAGCCAGCAGAGCCAGTGGCGTTTGCAGAACCGAAAGCAGGGCCTGGGCAGTGTCTGCCTTAGTCCTGGAGTCTGGCCATCAACCCTTGTCTGGCTCAGGGGGGCTTCCTCGTGGCAGGGTGTCCAGGCCAGAGGGGCCGTGGGGCTGGCTGGCAGTGAGCAACCCTGAGGGCCATGGAGTCAGGCACAGCTGTTTGTCCTGAGCTGGGACCTGTGGGAGCTTCCCTGGGCTGCTTCCTCCTTTGTAGTCAGGGCTCCCAGCAGGGAGTGAAGCATGGCAGCCCTCTCGGTGCCTATCTGTCCTCTCTGTGCCTCTACCATCTTTCAAGCCAACCCACACCTTTCTCCATCCACGGGGAGAGGGGTCAGCTGATTGCCTAATCCTGCCCCTCCCCAGCACCTGTAGCACTTTGATAGTGACCCGCCCCCAAAAGATATGTCCACCTCCTAACCCTGGCACCTGTGAATGTGAGCTTATTGGGAAATAGAGTCTTTGCAGATGTAATCAAGTTAAGGATCTCGAGATGAGATCATCCTGGATTTAGGGTGGGTCCTAAACCCAAAGGACAGGTGTCCTTCTAAAAGAAAGGCAGAGGGAGATTTAAGCCAGACACAGGCCGGGGGCAGTGGCTCATGCCTGTAATCCCAGGACTCTGGGAGGCCGAGGCGGGAGGATTGCTTGAGGCCGGGAGTTTGAGACCAGCCTGAGCAACAGCGAGACCCCGTCTCTCCAAGAAATCGAAAAATTAGCCAGGCATGGTGGCACACACCTATAGTTCCAGCCTCTCGGGAGGCTGAGGCAGGAGGATCACTTGAGCCCAGGAGTTGGAGGTTGCAGTGAGCTATGATGAGGTCACTGTACTCTACCCAGGGTGACAGAGCAAGACTCTGTCTCAAAAAAAGAAAAAAAAAAGGCACAGTGGGGAAGAGAAGGCTGGATGAGGAGTAATACAGCCAAAGCTGGAAGAGGCAAGGAAGGGCGCACCCGTAGAGCCACCAGAGGGAGGTGACAATGCTGACACTTTGACTTCAAGCTTCTAGCCTCTAGAACAGAGAATAAATATCTGTTGTTTTAAGCTGCTCACTTTGCGGTAATTTGTTACAGCAGCCACAGGAATCTAATACGTCACCTATAGTCAACCTCTCCTATAACCCCATCGTAACCCCTGGTTATTTATTTTCTGCAGTCCTGAGTTCAAATTCCTATTCCACCACGTGCTATGAGCAGGTGACTTTAATCTTGTTAAGCCTCAGTTTCCACAAATGTAAAGCAGGGACAGTAATATCAACAAATAACCAGACAGTGCTTAGATGAGCCAGGCACAAAGAGAAATTGATTGCTGTCATGTGGCCATTGCTATGCATGGGATGCTGCCTGTTGTTCATGCATCCAAGGCAAAGGCAAATTTATTGTGGTGGGGAGGTGCACATTGGAAATAAATATATCTGGAAATGTTTGGCCATCACAAACCATTGACAAAATCAGCTTGGAGGACAGTGTCACTGGCTTAGCTCAGTGCTTGGCATGACATAAGTGGATATAATTAGTGGTGGCACCGATTAGCCCCTGGCAGAGGCGGTGGCTGCCCACCCCACTCACCAGCACTCATTCATGCCATGCCCATTTCCTGAGCATCCTGGCCATACACTGTGCTTGGCACTGGGGACACCAAGCCCATCAAGCCCAAGGGCTGCCCTCAGGAGTGCTCATTCTTGCTGGGGAGGTGAGTGAACAAGCAGAGAGATGGCACAGGAGGGGGAGGTGGTAGGGGCCCAACCAGAGGGGCCAGGGCCAGGGAAGGCTTCTTGCAGCAGGGGGAGGCCTGAGGCCAGAGCAGAAGGACAAGTAGGCTGGAAGAAGGAAGGGGGAGGCATTCCAGAACAGCATGTGCAAAGGCCAAGGGGCAGAAGCACATGGAGCAACAGAGATGTATCTTGAGTGGCCAGGGTGCAGGAGGTGGGGTATGGTTTGCAATGAGGTCCAAGAGGTGTACTCCCAGAGCAGGGCCTGCAAGGGGCTGGGACTTGTTCTCAGGGCCTTAGGGCGTCATTGGCAAGTTTGAAGCAAGTTCAACACCCCTGATCGAGGCTAAGGCCAGACTTCCTGCACCTCTTACCAAGTTGCTCCTCAGGGAGGACCCCCACTTTGTGCCCCAGACTAATTCACCATTCATGCCAATTTGGGTAGTTTTCCATCCAGAGGGGCTGAGGTTGGGCAGGGAACACCCCCGTCTGGTTCCCATCTGGCCCTGCCGACCTCCCTTGCGTGTGCCCAGCACTTGGTAAGAAGGGACAAGACCTGGCTCAGATAGAAGCTTAGCCAGTGTCTGTGGGTGCTGGAAGGGGTTCAGGAAGTCACCCCAACCCCTCCCCTCCCCAAGTGCCTGGTGGCTGATGCTAAAGCTTCCACCACAGCCCCCAGGCCTGTGACACTCAGAGATATTTGCAAAGCCACGATTTATCCAGCACTTGTCACGCACTGGGCTCTGCGTGGAGGAGCATTTAACACCTGGCCATGTTTTGTTCCTACCTCACCCCGTGAGCTGTGTACCACCCTATCTCCAGGTGTGACCCTGCGTCAGCCCAGAGTCAGGACTCAAATCCAGCTCCATTTGCCCCCAAAGCCCTGGCCCCTCAACCACTGAGCTCCGTCTCGCGTTAATCCCTCACACCCCAGCAGCAACCAGTCGATGAGTTCCTTCCCCGAAAGCAGGTGCGGCCGAGAAGAGGAAGGAAGGGGCGGGTTGCTGTGAGTGTGGCCGCTAACTGCTCGCAGCTGTGCCGCCCACCCCCTTACCCACCATTCGGCAGCCCAGAGGGAATGCCCAGCTCGGGACAGGGCCACAGCCCAGCCCCCTTGACTGTGATGCAATTCCTGCTCCATCGCTGCCCTGGCATCAGGTCAAGGCCAGTCCCCAGCCATTCTATTTCCTTGCTCCCCTCTTCCCGAGAGCCACGTGCACCCAAATCCCGGTCTCAGGCTCTGCTTCTAGGGAACCTAACTTAAGATGAGGTCATGTCTGACTTCCGCGGCTCAGTGTCTTCCCAGAAGTCCTCAGTGCCCTCCAGAAAGTCTTGCTTCCTTGGCTCAGCCTTCGGAGTCTTCCTCATCTGACCCCTGCCAAGCTCCCCTTGCCACGGAGGTCCCGTGTGGCAGCCCAGCGCTCAGTAGGAAGGGGCAATACCAGCTTCTGTCTGTTCCCTTTCACGGGACACTTTCTGGAGAAGTGAGATCTCCGGCTGCCTCCTTGTGCATTGCAAGCAGTTGCTGGGTGTTGATTTGGGCTGGACGTTCTGCAAGGTGTTTTCTCAGAGCTCTAGAAAACCCAGCTCCCAGGACTCCCAGCTGGCAGAGATGACCCAGACTTTCTTTTCTCACGAACATTAGAAACGGGGGAGGCTGCAAGTGCAGCAGGCTCTCTGGGGCCCCCCCAACCTCAGGGCTGGTTGGGGCTGGGTGAGTAATGGTTGTTACTGCTTGAGAAACGAATCAGGTCTTATTCTCGCTATTGATTCATCACAACAGAATGGGAAGTATTTTTCCCTCCCTCCATCTCCTTCAAAGAGCATCTGTGTCTTTGTGTTCTGAAAGGCTGTGTTTGCCTTAGGCCAATGGAGGATCAACAGGTCTTGTTTCTTTAAAAGTCTAGTACATTAGGACTACTAAATAATGCTGCAAGTAACAGAATCCAATTGACATTGGCTTTTGCCAAAGCAGAATATATTGTTTTGTGTCACTGGAGAGTCAGGAGTGCAATACCTTCAGGCACGGTTGGATCCAGGGGCTCAAGCAGTGCTGTCAGGGGTCTGTCCCCATCTCTTGGCCCTGCTGTTCCCTGTGTTGGCTTCATTCTGGAGTGGGCTTTCTCCATCTGCTGCCAAAGATGGTGCCTTGAAGCTCTAGATTTCCATCTCACCAGCCTCATAAAGAATTCCTCTTATTCAAGAGCTCCAGCAAGAGCCTTAGGGTTGAGTCTCATTGGCTCAGCGTGGATCACATGGCCATTACTGAAGCAATCACTGAGGCTGAGGAGGTGCTAGGGAGCCATTGGCTAGGCTTGGTCCTGTGCGTGACACAGTCCCAAGAGTTGGGGTAGGGCTAGGAAGGAGGGACGCTTCCGCAGCAAAGGTAAGAGATGCTGTCTACACCCAGGTTCCTAAGGGGATGGACCAGACTGCAGGAAGCACGTTGGGGGGTGTGTCTGGAGAGGCGGGCTCCTGAGTGATTAAGGGCCTTCCCCGCTAGCAAGGGGGACTCAGACCCCAATTTCATCAGACTTAAAGAAATACAGTAATGGGATATTTCTCACAAGTATTAGGGAATTAATTCATACCATTTATGAAAACAAGTCCTAAATTATGGGACTTTCCTCAATCAGCCCAGACCCGGGAACTCCTGAGGAAGTTGCTAAGAGCATGGGATCTGGAATTGACTCCCAGGTTAGAATTCTGGCTCTGCCACTGACTAGCTGTGTGACCCTGGGCAGGTCACTTAACCTCACTGTGCCTCCATTTGCTCATCTGAACAATGGGAGTCATGATGTTTCCTGCCTCCTAGGACCATGACGAGCATTAGAGGAGGCTCCAGGAGGTTGGGTGGCTTGCCCATGTCTCAGGGCTGAGGTTAGAACCAGCTTGGCTGACTTCAAGTTCTGGGCTGTCTCTGTCCCCAGTGCAGGCACATAACAGGAACTCGCTGTTTGTTGAATGAATGAGTGAAAGACTAAAATTGAGGGTTTATCTCTTTCTGCTCTGATTTCCATCACTGTGTTCCTTCGGCACACAACCCGGGGGACTTGGGGTTTCTTTACAAGCCTGTCTTAGACTTGGTTCCCTCAGAAGCTGACCCTGAGCAAAGAATTTAGGTGCAAGTAGTTTCTTTGGGAGGTGATCCCAGGAGACACCATGTTCATTCCTGACTGTGTTGACCATCAGAGAGTCACTCCTGCTGCTTCATTTCTACCCTCCAAATCTCACGCATGCTCCATTTTTGGCCAACTCCAACACAAAACTACACAGGGAGGGAGTTCTGGGAAACTGAGTTTTTAGCTTAAATGAGCTGACATAGAACAGTTCACCCCAGCAGCTTGTCGTGTCTTCCTGGACCCTCCAGTCCAGAGCTGGGCAACTCTGTTCTCACTGATGTCACCTCTCATCCTCCCAGAGGCCATTTGCCTGCTGGTGTCCTAGTCTCATGCAGCGTGCCAAGAGGGTCAAAGTGGACACCAAACCTCTTAAGGCTTAGACTCAAAATTTGCAGTGTCACTTCCACTGCACTCTGTTGGTCAAAGCGAGTCATGAGACCAGCCCGATCTGAAGGGTGAGGAAATAGATTCTACGTCTTGATGGGAAGAGTTGCAAAATACCGTGGCCGTGTATTTAAGGCACTTAAGTGTCATCTGTTGGAAATTTGTCATGAGAAATATGTAAACATATGGTGACAGGGAACATAAATAGAGCCCCCTAGAGATGTGCAGTGCACAACCTGTATAACTGTCATGACAGCCTTGCTGCCCACGGTGCCATGGTGTTCACTATGCTTCTTGCATGCCCACTGTGGTAGGCATTTGTTTTGAATGCCCACCATCCAGCACCTCTTCTGGGGACAGTGACAACCTACCTCCATTTCTATTCTAGTGGGACTGACCCTCGCAAACTCCAGGGACAGGCATGTTGTCAGGAATTCTATCACTGTAGCCATAGTGACTGACCAGAGGATGGGCACATGACTCAGACTGGGCCAATGAGATTGAGTCATGGGACTTTGGCTGGAACTACTGGGAAATAGATGTTCTCTTTCTGCCAGGAATGTTCAGCTGGTTGGGGATATGCCTGGAACGGCTGGGGGCCATCTTTGTAACCATAGGGAAAGGGCCTACCTGAGAGTGATGCGGCCATAGAGAGCAGAGTTAAGAGATGCAGATGGTGATGGCATTTGTGCACCTGGATTCAGCCATGCCTGAAGTCCTTACTATGAGCCAATAAATGTCCTTGGATATCTAAAAGATATCTTAATGATACTATACAAGTAATTGGGTCTTGAGGATTAAATGAACTAAGGATATACGAAATATCTGGTTTATAGAAGCCCCTAAAAGACCAGCTCTCAGGAATTTCTTTCTCTTCAGTGAATATAGTTCCATCTTAAAATCCACTAAGTGCATTAAACATTTGAGAACAGGCATGGATGGATTTGACTTGTTGTAGAACAACAAACACACAGAAGTGAAATTTCACTTCACTACCTACCCCTCCTGGACTCTTCATGACACCTTGTATTCTTAATTTACATCCCGAAAGGAGAGCAGAAAAGCGATGGCTTTAAATAACCATGCGAAACGGTGCAAAAAGACACCTTCTTTGTCTTCTCTGCAAGAGGAAAGAAGGGGGAGCATAGGGCAGTGGAAATCTGTAAGGACAGCCTCCTCCATCTGCACAGAATTAAAAAGAAGTTCACAAGTGTGAGGTCTAGAAGTGGCTCTCCCACGACTGCCTTCTCCTCCTCGGGGCGCTCTGGCCGCCCGGGTTTGTTTTTCCTGGGCCTGAGCTCGGATGTCAGGCAGGCAGAGGGGTCCTGGGATTTCTCCCCACCCGGGGAGCCAGGGGGAGGAGGGAGGCCGCAGGCGGCTTGGGGTCTGCAGCGTTGGAGCTGATTGTTTACTTTGGGTCTCTTGATAGCCTGAGGGCGGCCAGGCAATCTCTCCAGATGCATCCAGCTGCGGTCCGTAAACAGGCCACGTTGCCTGGTCCACCGCGGGCCTCCTCCAGGCTGTCCCCACTCAGGCTGCCCGGGTGGGCCCCCAGAGCACCCCTCTCACCACATCCCCGCTGCCTGCAGGGTTCTGTGCCCCCTCCTCACCGCCACCGACAGCTTCGAGCAGGCGGACTGCAGGCCGGAGTAGCCGCAGACGGGTGTTGTTTGCCCTGCTTTATTTTGTTCTGTATTGTTTAATTTGATCTTGGAAGATTTCACAGGAAACTCTGGAATTTGGTTTCCCTTGAAAAAATGGGATGGTCTTGCCAATATGGGGCCTGCCTTACCACCCGGCAAAAACTGGCTGTAGCTAAGTAGAGGTTGGTCTCTTATCTTTGTTCCTGTCACCCCAGAGGCAGACTCTGAGCCCAGGACCTCAGCATCTGGGTGCAAGTGGTTCACTAGGGTGGGTCGGTGGGGTCCCAGGAAGCACCTGTGAGAGATAGGGAAGAGAGGCGGGGGTGGGGTGGGGTGGGGGCCACATACAATACAGGGTGTCGGGAGTGGGCCACTCTTGTCCGATGTGGGCCACTCTTGTCCGATGGGGACTCTGGGTGTCGTGTAGAACCCGGCTCGGAGTCATGCTGCCTGAGGGGTAAGGGAGCTGTGATATTTCCTTCCAACTCCTGTCTGTCATTGGTGGAGGGCTGTGACCCAGGGATTAATGCCCTGGTGCTGGCCCCGCACATGGGCCAAGAGAAAAACCTCAGGCAGAAATTCACCCCTGGAGAGTGGCTGTATGTGGGGCTGACGTGTACATGGGGCCTCCTCTTCCAGTTTGCCACAGTCCCCGACACTCCATGTCGTATGCCTCCCAGACGGGAAGTGAGGGCGAATTCCTCACATTGTTATACTTGCGCTGCTGATTTTCTTGCAGAATAGAAACGACCACTTTGCCCATGGCACCTTCAAAAGTGAGAATGTAGAATATAAGCCAAGAGTGCCCTGTGGTTACAATAGTCACACTCTGTCTCTGCTCCTATTTCTGTTGCCTGCCTGGCCCCTAAAGGTGGCTGAGTTAGCAACCTCTGGCTCACAGGATGAAGTGCACGTCCCTTCATGTGACATTTAGGGTTCTTGGGGCTCTGGTCTTCGCCTCCTAATGCCACATGGAGAAACCTCCTCTGAGCCCAGTGCAGTGTTGGGTTCTCACTGCAGCTCTGTGCGACGCCCCCAGCCCTGGAAGTGTTCCACCCACTGGGAAGCAAGGAAAACGGCCACTGGGTCCGTGACCAGAAAGAAACCATCTCACTGTTAGAGCCCATCACACACAGGGAGAGCCCGCAGGAACCCATCGGACATACTCTGCAATTCTCAGACACCAACTGGGTGTCCAACAATTTGATTTAATTCTGATAGCGACTACCCAGAGTGAGTGCAGACTCCACAGGGGAAGAGCTCAGTCCCACAAGACTGCCCCTGCTCAGATGCCAGCCAGCCGCAAGTGACATCCCCAGGCCACCCCCACTTCTGCCTGGCTGACTGCAGATGCAGGGCTTTCCCCACCCCCACCCTGGGAGGGACTTGCTAGACGAGTACCGCTGCCTGCGACGTGGACCGGCACAGCGGCCAAACGGAATGCAGAGAAGGAGGAAAAGTGCCCTGGGGTGAAAGAATGAATAAATAAATGGGTTATGGGATGAAGGAAATCTAATATTCCATTAACACCTCGAAGGAGGCTTAGAAAAGAGATGGTATCGTCTCTTAGCTCCAGTACGCCGGACGCCTGAAACGCTGCGGCCGTGTGTTTGCGGGACCACGCCTGCTTTTGGAACCCGACAGATGGGATGGAAGCTTGCAAGCCTGCGTGGCCTCCCCAGGGAGACATTTTCTTACATTTCCTATGATGATAGACTGGATCGTTATTAATGACCAATTAAGTAATGTGTCGGCAGCATCTTCTGACTTTTGTGATTGTTTTGCTGTAAGCGATCAGTGTTCAAAGACCAGGGTGTGGCCTGTGATATTGTCATATAATAAGAAATATATATTTGGTTTTTGTCCCTGGTTCCTGACAGAGCTTCTGAGACCCTCGTGATTTCCTGGATGGCAGGGGTGAGAGGGACCTCTTTTGTTATTCATAGTAAGTCCCTTTCAACCACACCTGAGTTTGGGCCACTGAGGTGACCACTCCTGGAGGTCGGGGGTGCTTGTCAGAGGAACCACCCTGTGATTAGAGAGTTGGAACTGTCAGCCCCACCCTGACCTGGCGGGGAAGGCTGCAGGTTGAGCTAATCACTGACGGCCAGTGATTAATCCACCATGCCTACGTCATGGGCCCTCCATAAAAACGCGGAGTGCCAGGGTCTGGGGAGCTTCGAGGTTGGGTGGTGCCCGGAGAGAGCGTGGGGGGTCCACACCCCTTCTCCCATCCCTGCCCTATGCCCTTCGTCCACTGGGCTGTTCCTGAGTCACATCCTTTATAATAAATAAACAGGTGATAGCAAGTAAACTGTTTTTCTGGGTTCTGTGAGCCATTCTAGCAGATTATTGAACCTGAGGAAGCAGTTTATATTTGGTCAGTCGGAAGAATGGGTGGCCTGGATTTGCAGCTGACACCTGAAGGGGAGCAGTCTTATGGGACAGAGCCCTTAACTTGTGGGTCTGACGATAACTCCTCATAGTGTCAGAATTTAATTGTAGGACACCCAGCTGGTGTCCAGAGAGTCGGAAAACTGGCTGTTGGTGTGAGGAAAAGCCCCACACGGTTGGTGTTAGAAATCTTCTGTGGGTAGAAACACCTCAGAGTGCCCCACTTCGGGTTAGAGAATTTGCTAGAATGACTTACAGAAGCTAGGAAAGTACTCTACTTACTATCACAGTTTATTATAAAGGGTATGAATAAACAGCCAGAGGAAGAGGTGTGTAGGGTGGGGTCTGGAAGCATCCTGCATGCAGGGGTCACTGTCCCCGAGAAGTTGGGGCGAGCCACCCTCCCAGCCAGTGGATGTGTTTGCCAGTGTGGGAGCTCCCGGAACCCTATCTAGTGGTTTCTGTCAAGGTTACATATGTAGGCACCATTGATTAGATCGCTGGCTGTTGGCGAAGGCACTCCATCCCCAGCCCCCGCCCCCCCAGAGGTCAGCGGTGAGCTGAACGGTCTAACCCTCTAATCACATGGTTGGTTTCTATGGCGACCAGTCCCCATGCTGCTCTATCTACCCCCACCCCTGGGTCATCTTGAGTCATCTCGTGAGCATATAAATGATACTGTTATCACACAGGACATTCCAAGGGTTTTAGGAGCTCTGTGCCAGCAGTGGGGGCAAAGACCAAATATATATTTTTTATTATAACCCATAGGTCTTTACTTTCCCTCTGAGTTGCCACCCACGCCATTTAGACCCCAGGGCAGACGGGACTCTGGGAGTTGCTTCTCTTCTGAGATCCCTGTTCTCTCCCCCCAGCCCCTGTCCCCTTGGACTTTGAAGCCTCATGTCCCCCCAGAGCCCCAACTCGGTCCTTCCTTCCTTCCTTTGTCCATTCATTTTCCCAGCATATGTTCACTGAGTGTCCCCTCTGTGCCAGGTGCTGAGCTGGGTGCTACAGAAGCAGCTGTGAGCTGGGCAGTTGGACCCGCCCTGGTGGGTTTGTGCCTAGCCCTGCCTGGCAGTGGGTCACAAGGTCCTGGAAGCTGTGCATTCACTGCCACGAAATGGTCACTGAACTCCCTGCTGTCTGTCAAGAGCAGAGCTGATCCAACTGCAATATAATGCGTGCCACACAGGCAATTTTAAATTTTCTAGTAGGCACATCTGAAAAAGTAAGGAGATACTCACAACAGCCAAAATGTGGAAACAACCCAAGTGTCCATCGATGGGTGAGTGGGTAGACAAATGTGGTCTAGCCATACAATGGAATATTACTCAGCCAAAAAAAAAAGGAATAAAATTCTGATACATGCCACACCATGGATGAACCCTGAAAACATTATACTAGGTGAAAGAAGCCAGACACAAAAGGACAAATATTGTAGGATTCCACTTATATGAAATATGCAGAAGAGGTAAACGCATAGAGGCAGAAAGGGATTGCTGGGGGCCAGGGCTGGAGGGACGAGGGGATGGAGAGCGATTTGTAATGGGTACGGGGTTTCCATTTCGGGAGCTGAAAATGTCTTGGAACTACGTGGAAGTGCTGGTGGCACAACAGTATGAATGTACTAAATGCCACTGAATTTGTTCCCTTTAAAATGGTTGATTTTATGTTATGTGAATTTTATCACATTTAAAAAAATAAGAAGAAACAGATGAACTTAATTTGAGTAATATATCTTTTTAACCCCATATATCCAAAATGTTCTAATTTCTACTTGTAATTGATATAAAAATGATGAGGGAGATATTTTACATTCTTTTCCCCATACTAAGTCTTTGAAATCCAGCATGTATTGGACACTGTCACCACATCTCGATTCAGACTACATTTCACATGCTCAGCGGTGACACGTGGCTAGCAGCTCCCGTATTAATCAAAACAAGTCTCTGCAAAGAGGCAAGAGCTTCTGTCTTGTTCAGAGGCGCCCTGGGAAGGTAAACCTTCACCCACGAAGCCCTTCTCTTTGCCTAAATTGTGTGTGTGGATTTGCTCAGATGTCTCTGGGGTCTCGTCTTCTCTGGCCACCGTCTTCCTTCCCCAGAAGCGAGGAGCGTACAGTGGGCTGATCGATGGCTCCCCTAGAGATACGTCCACCCGGAATCTGTGAGTGTGACTCTCTAGTTAAGTTAAGGATCTCGAGATGAGATCATCCCAGATGATCTAGATGGGCCTTAAATCCAATGACAAGTGTCCTTACAAGAAGAGGAGGTGACGCAGACGTGTGAGGACGGAGGCCAGGATTGGGGTGATGCAGCCACAAGCTGAGAACTCCGAGGATTGCTGGAACCACCAGACGCTAGGAAGGGCCAACCCTGCTGACACCTTGAGTTCAGACTCCCGGCCTCCAGAATTGTGACAATCGATTTCCATTGTTTTAAGACACCCAGTTTGTGGTCATGTGCTATGGCAGCCCTAGAAGTAAAAAAGGAAAGTGGGAGAGACAACAGCATCCTCATCCCAAAGGAGCCCTCTCGCCCCCGCTGCACCTCTGGGTGGCAGTTAGAACCCGGGCCTTGCGTTGCTGCTCACCCAGGGACGTGGGACATCTTTCTGATCCTGCCTGAGCCTCAGCGGCCCCGTCTGCACAGGGGGGATAACAGTTCCACCTGCTCACTGGTGGTGTCGTGAGAATGAACGAGATGTGCAGATAAATGTGCAAATGTCCAGATCTCAGGGTCTGGCAGGGAGCAAAGGAACCCCAGAGAGTGGTGAGTTTATCTCTACTGTCGTGTTCATTTTATTGATAAGGAAACCAAGGTTCAGCCAGGGAAGCGGCTTGCCCAGAGTCATGTGACAGCGTGTGGCAGGGCGAGGCTGGCTTTCAGCATCCAGATCCCGGTTTCTGGATGTCCTTTCTGCTCAGGGCTTTTCTCTGGCCGCCCCTGTGCCCTTGGTTCCACCAGCCTGAACTGCCAAGGAGTTACCTGCCTGCTGAGTCTGCCCGCGTGCCACACCCTCCATCTGGCTGCTCCCCCTGTGACAACACCCTTCCTGCTTCTTTCCCCCCTTACTCTGGTTTAGCCTTCAACAAGAGCTGCTTCCTCCTGGAAGCCCTCCCTGACTGCCCTCCTCCCTGGGAGCTCTGCTAGGAGCCCAGCTTGAATGAGCAGGGTCCCGCCCTCCAGGAGTTGGCAGTCTGAGGGGAGATTGTGAATCACTGATACTTTCGCAG
The DNA here is from genome assembly GCA_023783475.1 of Daubentonia madagascariensis. Lineage (NCBI taxonomy): Eukaryota > Metazoa > Chordata > Mammalia > Primates > Daubentoniidae > Daubentonia > Daubentonia madagascariensis. Next base: position 6,942,419 of record JAKFHU010002332.1, on the reverse strand, counting down.
GTATAAACAGGCAGAATAACATGCTCTGCTACCTCAGACCCGATTGTAACTGAATTACTCAGATAATCAAGAGAAAGCAGCCCTGGGGGGACCTGCCATCTGGGTGCATTGCTTGTTCCCCTAGGTGACCCAGGAGTTCTGGTCTCCCTGTTGATGTGAGTGTCCTTCTGTCTCCATCCCCTGGGGATCCAGAAGTGGAAATAAAAACTGGAGTCAAGAACCCGACTGACTGGCCCTCGTGTGCAAAGAGGACACCCTAGGCCATCGGCTGCGCCCCACAAGGGGAGCTTTTGCAGGGACCAAGTGTTCCTGTACATCTCCGGAGGTCAGGATTCTGGAGTGGTAGAGAGGGGACCCACAAGTCTTCAGGAGCCACGGGGAGGCCGTGGGATGGTGCCCATTCACCTCGGGTGTAGCAGAGCTTGGTTCCAAAGTGGAATGTTTCCCTAAGAGGGCTGACTCATCCCCTAAATATCTCCTTTCCGTCTGTCCTTGTGTCTCCGCCCTTGAGTGACTCAGACAAACAGAGAAGCCGAGAGAGGACGGGGTGGGGGGTTGGTGGCCAGTTCTGGGCTGGGGGAGAGAAGCTCTGCTGTCCCCACCAGGGCTCTGCAGAGGCTCAGGGTCCAGGCCCGTCCTGCACAGACCTTGGGTAACGTTCCATCCAGGTTCTCTGTGCATGTGAGTGTCCTGGGCTGGGTTGGCTCTACTCACAGCCACATGTGTGCAGTTTGCTCTAACCACAGGTGACCCACAAGAGGTCAGCCAGCCATTCCCACAGAAACTCACTGGGCCTGGGAGTTGCCCAATGAGGCCCTTCCTTCCTCATTCTCTACCTGCCTTCCAGAGAGCCCAGGACAAGCCAGGGAGAGGCGTCTACACCGGCCCTCCAGGCAGACCCCAGGTGACCCCATTTCACAGGAATGGTGAGGACTCGGAGCTCCCAGGTGTCACAGTGTCACTAGGCTGGGAAAGCGCCTCGTCTAACTTACTCGGGAGGCCCCAGTTATAAATCCAAGGTCAGTGAGCCTTGTACAAGGTTGGCTACCCTGACTTGCAGCAGCGTGGGCAGTACCATGAGATCCTCGGGCTTTGAGACCCTGTTTCCATGCTCCCCATGGACTGGCCTGTGCTGGGCACCCACATAACTCTCTTAGCCAGGCCGGGTGGTGATTGCAGAGCCCCCAGGGGAGGAAGGAAGCTATTAAGATGTGTTTGGGTGGGGGTGCTGTCACACTTCATATCCTGTGTTACTGCACAGCAGTTAGAAGGCTTTGGGGGACTTTGCTCCTAATTATCTGCTGATTTAATAGCTATTTCCAGGCAATGGTGGGTGGTAAAGAAGAATTTTCATAGGCATGTCCTCTGGGGGTAAGGTTGTTAAATTCAGCAAATAAAAATACAAGATTCCCAGTAAAATTTGAATGTCAGATAAAAAAGGAATGATTTTTAGCATAAGTATATCCCATGCCATATTTAGGACATACTTATGCCAAAAAATTATTCGTTGTTTATCTGACATTCAAATTGAACTGTCCATCCTATATTTTATATGGAAACCATCTCGGGGAGGTAGGACAGCCTACAGATGTTGAGGCTCCTCCCCCTTGAATTTTCTTAAGTCCCCCTCCCTCTTAGATTTAGGTAGTTTGGGAGGGGTCCTAAGTATTTTAATTAGGATTGAAATTTGTGGTAAATTCTTGGTCTGTCCTCCATATACAAACAGGCCACGGATTTACATTCTCCCAGCCCCACCCAAGAGGGAGGCCCTGGCCACATAAGCCAGCTTGTCCCCCTTCTAGTATATGATGGGCCACCTTGAATGGTTGTATAGGTAGTACACGGTGTGACTCCATATTTGAGAGGAGTGCCCCCTGCAGTTGTGCAGTGCACAACCTGTACAACCCAACAGAGCAACCATGCTCCTACTTCTAGATCTTGACCACTGGGAGTTTTGTTTCTCTCATTTGCTTCTCAAACTGGGCTCCCCAAGGATGCCTTCCCATTCCTCCCTCACTACAAGGAAAACTAGAGCAATCTGGGAAAGCACTGTGCCAATGTCGAACAACAGTTGAACTCCCAGGCCACGCACAGAAGTGTTTTTGATTCTAGGGGCCGACCTGACATCTGCTGGAGGGGCACTCCCTTCCCACTGCCCTGCATACAGGCTGGGGCTCAAGGGGCCAGAAGAAAGATTTCCTGCCCGCCCACACGCCACATCCTTTCCCGACCCTCGCCCTTGCCAGCCCGCCGACCTCGGCATAATTTTAGAAACTTAATAGACGCTGTGCTGCACATTCTTGGCCTCGAGCCTGTGGGGGCAGGTCCTGAACGAATACAGACATTTCTTTCTTAGGCCATGTAGATAGAGATCCTCTGTTTTCCCCAGGGACAGGTTTCTGAGGGGCCATTGTGTACAGAAGAGCTGCCCACACACTCCCTTCTTTGTGGGGTCCCCCCGCCACCCTGTCCTGCCGGGCTGGATTATTTTGCAGGGTGAGTGCCAGCTTCTCTGTGCCTTTCCTAGGTCCCCCAAAGCCACCAGGAGCAGTGGGGACTAGGTGGGCATGGATTTGAGGGCCTCAGATGTTGGTGGCCATGGGGACCCCTTTGCAGATCATTGGACTCATTTGGTGTCTTGAAACTATAAATGACAGGCCGGGACCTCTGGGCTTGGAGAAAGAAGGCAGGATGTGATTGCAGGATCAGGCAGGCGCTTGGACAACAGTGAAGGCTTTTGTTTCCTTCCCAGGCCAGGAGAGCCTGGTCTTTTCAGTTCAGATTTCAAGGAATTGCCCCCATTCCTGGAACAAGCATTCTGGAGGCTTCTGGAGTGGGAGGGACAAGCGGGCAGGAAGGAGACACATCCAGTGCGTAACGTTTATGGGGCACTCGTACGGCAGGCACTGGCTGCTGGCTTCACCTTCGCGTCAACCCTAGCAGATGGGGACCAGTGAGGCTCTGGGAGGTAAAGTGACTTGCCCACGGTCACATAGCCGGGAAGTGGCACAGCCAGCCCTGCAGCCTGAATCCTTTGCCCCTCACAACCAGGTTTTTCTGACAGTTTTATGGAGACATAACTCACATGCTGTACAATTCACCCATATAAAGTGTACCATTCAATGGCTTTTAGTATGTAGAGAGTTATGCAGCTATCACCATAGTCAGTTTTAGAACATTTTCATCATCTTGAAAAAGAACCTCATACCCCTTAGCTGTCTCCCTCCCTTGTTCCCCAATCCCTAAGCAACCACTAATCTACTTTCTGTCTCTGTGGATTTGCCTGTTCTGAATATTTCATATCAATGGAGTCACAGGACATGTGGCCTTTTGCGCTGGCTTCTCTCACTGAGCATGATGTTTTCAAGGTTCAACTATGTTGTGGCAGGTGTCAGTACTTCATTCCTTGTTGTAGCTGCATAATACTCCATTGTGTGGACGGACCACATTTTGTTTATCCACTTGCCTGTATGGACACTTGGGGTATTTCCACTATTTGGCTATTGTGAAATGATGCTGTTATGACCACATTTGTGTACAGATTTTCACGTGGACGTGTGTTTTCAATTCTCTCGGGAGTCCCGCACTCTTAAGTAAATTACTTCCTGCCTACAGGCTTTATTCATGCTGGGATTTCCCTACCTGGGATCCCCCTCTCTGTCCTCCAGTAGGATCCGACTTATTCCTTGGGGTCCAGCTTACATCCTTGTCTTCCTGCTCCCTAATCTTCTCAGCCACGGCAAGAGGCAGGAAGTCACTCTGCCCTTCAACCTTTGCCCTGTAATACGTGTGCTGTGTGATCTGGGGCCACCTGCTCAGCCTCTGCCTTTATCTGTGACGTGAGGATCTGATTCTGCCCCCGTGGGGCTGCTGTGAGGACTGAGGTGGCAGGAAATCTGTGTCCTGGAAGCCTGCAGGGGGGCATTGTGGCGCTGGGGCCAGCGTTAGTTCATTTCTTCAGCCAGCCGGTCCCACTAAGTGCCAGCCCTGTGCTAGCCCCTGAGCACTGTCATAAACCACACTCATCCTGCTTTCAAGGAGCTGGGGCTAGAGCAGGAGGGAGGGAATTTGTCCCCAGGGGACATGTGGCAACATCTGGAGATATCTTTGGTTGTCTCAACGGGGGGAGGGGTGTGCTACTGGCGTCTAGAACAGAGAGGCCAGGGATGCTGCTAAACATTCCACAGTGCGCAGGACAGGCCCCCACAAGAATGAATGACCCGGCCCCAAATATTAATTGTGCTGAGGTTTGAGAAACCTTGATCTAGTGATATTATTGTTATTCTCTTATTTTTCATCTGTGCATGATTTAATTGATACCCTTGCCTCTTTCCAAAATGAATACAAAGTAACTTGCAAAGGTACCAACAAAACAATGGGATTTTTAAAATGAGGAAATTGAGGTAGAAAACAATAGGAGGGAAGGAAAAATTTTAAAAACATCATACCTATGTTAAAGCACCCTGCTTCCAGAATGGGATGTATATTTGGCTCTGAGCTTCCTATCGGCCAGAGCAAAAAGAGAAACAATCAATTTCAAGATTCTCACTGTCCCAAAGTTGAAAATAAGTTAAGAGCTCAAGGGAAGTCCAGCCTTCCTGGGCCTGAAGGGCTTGAGGCTTTTCTCCTCCAGGATGGCATACAGGGGCCAAGGCAACATGCTAGAGCAGACAGCGCTCTCAACAAGAGCCCTGCAGGGAACAAAATAGTGAGTGTCACATCACATCCCCTGATGGAAGATTGTGATGTAAACCAAGCCCTGCTCTACAAGGTGGTATACGTTCAGCACCTTCCCTGAGTGTAGGGATTTATTTTCCCAATTTGATGACAGAAAGCAGGGCCATGCTGTAAGCAGTTCAGAATAGTGATGGGAACAGGGACTCTGGAACCAGACTGGCTAGAGTCAAGACCTGGATTTACTCCCAAGAAGCTGTGTGTCCTTGGACCTTTCCTGAAACCTCTCTGAATTCAGTTTCCTCATCCATAAAATGGGGCAGGAATAATATTTACCTCATAAGGTTTTTGGGAGAATTAAATGAAATAGTATGTGCTCAGGGCTGACCCCAGTCCTGGTGGAGGCAGCAGCTCAGAGAGGTTGGGTAGCTTGCTTCAGGTCACACAGCAGTATGCAGCAGAGCCAGGGCCAAACTCAGATCTTTCTGACTGCAGGGCCAGTTTGTGCAGGGCCCGCAGCTCTGAAGGTTTGTCAAATCCCTGACCGCTCAGGATAGTAGCTTCTTAAGACAGACCCAGGGTCTGAAGTCGGAATGCGCTGTTGGAGAAGGAAGGTGATCTGGAATGATGCCTTGAGGCCCCGGCGGGGGTCCAGCGAGCAGCCAGCCCATCTCTTAGTAGACCAGAAAGGCCAGGGTCAGAGCCTGCACCTGCAGTTGGCCTGGGCCTGGTTCAAACCCCAGCTCTGGCATCTATTATTTCTGTGACTTGGCCAAATTTCTTCACCTTTCTGAGCTTCAGTTTGCTCATCCATAAAATGGGGTTTATAATAGTATCTACCCATTGGGTTATTGTAAAGATTAATGGAGGTGCCATACGTTAAAAAAAAAGAAACCAACATAATCTAATCATTGTTAGCTATTGTGACTATTGTTCATAATTATTTCTATTAATATACTTTATTAGTTAGAATTGTTTAAAATAAATAATAATAGGACTTGGCCACTAGGTTCAGGAGTTTACATCCATCAGCCTTGGCCTCACCTCCCCCAGGAAGCCCTCCCTGACCCCCCCCCAGATGCCCCTAGAGCCTCCACATCCTTCCCTGTGCCCTTTGCCTATTGACTGTTAGAAACGAATGCATTTGGTGGTCTGGGTTAAGGCTTGTCTCTCCGCTGGACTTGATCTCAGCCACTGCTTGTTCTCCAAGGCCTGCCATGGTGGCTGGCATCTAGCAATGGTCATTAAACATTTGTTGCATGACTGAACAGGGACAGGGCAGCCTGAGACACCTTTGCTGCTCCCTCTGGGGCTAGGAGGTGAGGGAATCTTCTGCAGGGCGCCGATGGGGCAGAGGGTGCCCATGTGGGTGTCCGTGGAGAGATGCATAAAGCCCAGGCCTAGAAACTCTGCCAAGTGCCTTCTGTCTTCACATTGCTCAGCATATGGGTGGGAGTGGGTGAGGCCGGCCCGGTACAATCTGGTGGTGTGTGCGCCTCAATTTCCTCACCTGCAAATTGAGGGCTGTTGTCAGGTCACGTGCACACCTGGCACAGTGAGCTAGTTGCCCACGCCCTCTTTACCTGTTCACTCAGGTGTCACCTCCTCGCTGTGTGGCCTTGGGCAAGCCACTCCACTTCTCTGTGCCTCAGTTGCCTCTTCCATAAAATGGAGACAACAAAAAGAGTTACCTCTTTGCATTGCCATTAGGATTGGATGAGAACATCTGGAGCACCCAGCGTGAGAAGCACTCTGGAAATGTTACCTGCTGTTTTTCTTTATTCTTATTTGTTTACTCAGAAAGTATTTATGAAGCACCTACTATGTGCCAAATGAGCTGAGTGCCAAGCGCTGAAGATAGTGAACAGGAGCCTATTTTGAACAAACCAGATTTAAAAAAAAAATGTTTACAATACGGTTGGGGAAATGTAAACACAGACTGGATGACATTGGATGAAATTCGGAAATTCTTGTTAATTTTTATTGGCATGTAGTAGTTTTGTGGTTTATAGGCATACCTCAGAGATACTCTGGGTTTGGTTCCAGACTACTGCAATAAAGTAAATATTGCAATAAAGCGAGTCACACAGATTTTTTGGTTCCCCAGTGCATATAAAAGTTACGTTTAAACTATAGTCTATTACGTGTGCAATAGCATTATGTCTAAACAAATGTACAAACCTTAATTTAAAAATGCTATATTGCTAAAAAATGCTAACGATCATCTGAGCCTTCAAGGAGTCATAATCTTTTTGCTGAGGGAGGGTCTTGCCTCGGTGCTGATGGCTGCTGACTGATCAGGGTGGTTGGTGGCTGCTGAAGGTTGGGGTGGCTGTGGCAATTTCTTAAAATAAGACAACCATGAACTTTGTGGCATTGATTGTCTCTTCCTTTCGCAAAAGTTTTCTCTGTAGCATGCGATGCTGTTTGATAGCATTTTACCCACAGTGGAACTTTCGGAATTGGAGTCAATCCTCTCAAACCCTGCTGCTGCTTTATCAACTAAGTTTATGGAATATTATAAATCTTTTGTTGTCATTTCTACAGTGTTCACAGCATCTTCACCAGGAGTTGATTCCATCTCAAGAAACCACTCTCTTTGCTCATCCATAAGAAGCAACTCGTCTGTTCAAGTTTGATCATGAGATTGCAGCAATTCAGTCACATCTTCAGGCTCCACTTCTAATTCTAGCTCTCTTGCTGTCTCTACCATATCTGTGGTTACTTCCTCCACTGAAGTCTTGAACCCCTCAAAGTCTTCCATGAGGGTTGGAGTCAATTTCTTCCAAACTCCTGTTAATGTTGATATTTTGACCTCCTCCCATGAATTATAAATGTTCTTAATGGCATCTAGAATGGTGAATCCTTTCCAGAAGGTTTTCAATCTACTTTGCTCGGATCCATCAGAGGAATCACATCTATGGCAGCTATAGCCTTATGAAATGCATTTCTTAAATGATAAGACTTAAAAGTCACAATGTCTCCTTGATCCATGAGCTGCAGAATGGATGCTGTGTTAGTAGGTATGAAGACAACATTCATCTCCTTGTGCATCTCTCTCAGACCTCTTGGGTGACCAGGTGCATTGCCAATGAACGGTAATATTTTGAAAGGAATCTTTTTCTTTTTTGAGCAGTAGGTCTCACCAGGGGGCTTAAAATATGCAGTAAACCACGCTGTAAACAGATGTACTGTTACCCAGGCTTTGTTGTTCCATGTATAGAGCACAGGCAGAGTAGATTTAGCGTAATTCTGAAGGGGCCTAGGATTTTCAGAAGCATTGGCTTCAACTTAACATCACCAGCTGCATTAGTCCCTAACAAGAGAGTCAGCCTGTCCTCTGAAGCTTTGAAGCCAGGCATTGACTTCTTCTCTCTAGCTGTGAAAGTCCTAGATGGCATCTTCTTCCAATAGAAGGCTGTTTTGTCTACATTGAAAATCTGTTGTTTAGCATAGCCACCTTCATCAATGATCTGAGCTAGATCTTCTGGATAACTTGCTGCAGCTGGTCCATTAGCACTTGCTTCACCTTGCACTTTTATGTTATAGAGGTGGCTTCTTTCCTTATACCACATGAACCAACCTCTGCTAGCTTCAAACTTTTCTTCTGTAGCTTCCTCACCTCTCTCAGCCTTTGTAGAATTGAAGAGAGTTAGGGCCTTGCTCGATGCAGGGTTGCCACAAACCTTCAATTTGTGAAAAATGCGGTATCTGCAAAGCGCAATAAAATGAGGTAGGCTTGTTTCTTTTTAAGAAGAATACTTATCTTTTAGAGACTCAAACTGAAGTGTTTCCAGATGAAATGATGTCAGGGATTTGCTTCAAAATAACACAGTCTGTAAAACCAAAATTATTCCCTGAAAAAGTTTATTTAAAAAAAAAAATATACAGGGACCGAGGGGGCTGTGGGGGACTTAGATGACATCAGATGAACCCCAAGTGGGTGGTGTGGGAGCTGGACACTGAGTACGGCATAGGGGTGGGTGCCGTCGGACTGCTGCGCCTACTCTGTATGGTTGTGAGAATCCACGATAAGTTTAACAAAAAAAGGGTTCCCTCAACTAACTTGATAATTACGAATCCTGTGTGCACAGCGCTCTGATGGAGAATAGGGTGGGGAGCTCTAGGTGGGGGCAGGCGACTTAGGCCATCTCTTTCCCTCTAGGGCTCTCCTGCCCCACTCTGGGCTGTAGAGACATCGGCTGGGGTGGGTGGGGCACAGGGATGTGCTGGCCGACAGCCCTTGCCCCTTGCCAGCCCTCCAGGAAGTGTGCAGGGTCCCACCTGGGAGGAACCCCAGGCCTTATGGGGGTCCCTGAAGACATAGCTGGTATTGAGCTGTGTCCCCAACCCATCTGTCTGCATGTACCCAGCATCATACTCTGTGGGCCACATTCTTCATGGGAATGTGGCCGCCTGTCACGGCCTTACTGATGAAGTCCACGGTGCTTAATTCAGCCCATCCTCCCAGGCCTGGCTTGGGGGAGGCTAATGGCTTGGCATCCAGGTTCCCACATTAGAGAGAGAGGAAGGAACATCCTCCTCCTCCCGGGAGCCCTCAGGGCCAGCTCAGGGTGAGGGTCCCACTCAAGTGGCCTCGTGTCTGTCGGTGGCCCTGGCTGATTCCAGGAGTAGGAAAGGAAGTCCCTCTCCTACCTTGCTCCTACTTCTGGACACGGGGGAACAGATATTTCACATCCAAGGACGACAAGGTGGCCGTGGCTTAATCACTCCAGCAGGCAGTTCCTTGTAAAGGTGTGGATGGGTCCCGGCCCTTTTGGAAAATAGTTTGGCAGATCGTTTTGGAAGACTGAAAATGTATACACTTTTCTCACCAGCGATCACATTTCTGGGAATTTGTCCAACGGAAATAATCCTAAAAAAGGAAAAGAGAAGCCACGTGCCCAGCAGTATCTATTGCGGTGACATTTATAAAAGGAAACCATCGGGAGAGACGCATCTGTCGCAACCGCTTAGTGGATTTTTAAGCCAGCATTTATAAAAAGGAGTTCTGAGAGCTCTTTGTCAGCAGGGAAAATACTCGTGGTGTGTGACGCTAAGCTGAAAACACAATTGCCCGCGTGCTGAGATGGCAGGCTGGGGGGCGGGGGCTGCCGATTTTCCTGACATTCCACGTTTGTCGCATTGCTCTGTCTGGTAGGAAACCCCGGCCAGCTGTGTCCCCTAGGGCTCTTCCAGCCGTTCCCAGGCTAATACTGGAGCGCCTGTTCCATTTTCGAAAATGAGGAGTCTTAAGGCATGTTTCCTTTTTGGATGATCCCCTGGATTTCCGGAGGGGAGAAGGACGGGTATAAAACAACCAGGGAGGCCCTTGGAGCCCCCAGGGAGGCAGAGCCCCTGGGGCAGGGATTTGGTCTTTTTCATGTCAAAAGCTTGCTGACAGCTCAAACAGTACCACCCCTATCCTGGAGGCTGAGGTAGGGATGTTTATTTTTTCTAAAAGGTTTAAAAAGTTCTTTATTTTGTTGCAAAAGCAATATATGCTAACTGTTAAAAAGCACAGAATTGTATAAAATAAAGTTCCTGCCTGCCACCACCTCCTCCTCTTCAAAGAGAGCCATGCTTTGCTGTTTGCATCCTTTCTTTTAGATATTTTCCATATCAAGGGTTCCCAAACATTTTTTTCTTAGCTACAAGCCACTGTGCACAATAGATTTTACATTGTAACCTGGTACACACAGGCACTCACCTATAACTAAAACAGAACTTTGGCGCAAGGATGCTTATGATGGAATGCCTGTCGGGGGTTGTCTGTTCTATTCTGTTCCATCCGATTCCATTTCATTGACAAAGAAAGGTGGCTGGTCATAACACGACCAAACGATGTCATGTCCTACTGCAGGTCTGACCTGCAGAGGGACAGTTGCTATAGCTATCGATGCATGATGTCAGTTGTTCAAGATTCCCTGTTCTGCAACTTGGTTTTTTGCACTGAAGGATTTTGCAGCCTGCTTTCCATCATATTTCCATAATAGCCCGTGTAGGGCTCTTTCCTCCTCCTCAACAGCGGCAGAATATCTTATTGAGTGGTTTTCTGGAAGGTATCTGGCTGCTTCTTAATAGGCATTTGCATCGTCTCTACTGTGGGGCTCTCACCAGTGTGGTCGTGTGGAACATCCCATCGGTGCACAGGTACAAGGACAACCATGCGGTGAATTCCCAGTGTGGAGTCTCCAGACGGAAAGGCAGGCACTTCTCAAACGTCTTCAGTGTTGCTGGGAATGACCCGGGGAGGGCTTCCTGGAGGTATGCTGGAGGCTCACATGGAAGGACCCAGGAACCCTACAGGAACCCTACACTGATGACTCACGGGACTCTGTTTCTGTTTTGTTTCACAACCTGCTTATGATGCCAAGAAATACCTACATGCGTTTTAGAAATGAATCCAGCCCCAATTCGCTTCTACTTTCTCCTCTTTGGCTTCCTCTTTTGTCACTTGAGGGCTTTGGAAGAGGGGACTCTCCTTAGGGATTAGGGACTTTTTGATTGTCCAGCTTGGCCACTAATTTCTCAGGTGGTAAAAGCTGGCTCCAAACACATGTGCGCGTGAGCTGGAAGGGGGCCTAGCGGCTGCGGTGACTTACTGTGAGCTCTTCATTTACAGCCCTGTCTCAGTTGCAAACTCTGGTTCTGACACTTCCCAGCAGCAAAACCTTGGGTCTGGGTTGCTTCTTCATTTATAAAACAGGGATTATACTTCCTACTCAAGGAAGAAGACTTTAGAAAGAGCCTGTTTGGATTCTAATCTTGGCTTCACACTAAGTAGCTGTGTGACTGTGGGCAAGATACATAACCTCTCTGTGTCTTGTTTTCTTCATCTGTAAAATGGGGATAGTAATAGTACCTTCCTCCTGGAGTTCTTGTGAGGATTAAATGAGTTAATATATGTGCTAGATTGATGCCTGTTAGGGTGGAAAGCCTGGTAGGTGCTCACGGCACAGGTGGAGAGAGATTTCTCATGCAGAGGTTAAGATATACAAAAGTAAAAAAGTTTATTTTATCCTTTTAGAAGGACATAGAGAAAGGGGGTGGGTGGGGAAGAGAGCAGGGAGATGTTGTGGCATCCCAAAGAAAGAGAAGGGGGTGCCAGCAGCGAGGCCAAGTGCCTTGCGGCTTTTATGGGGACAAGGAGAAAAGTAGTGATGGTTGTCAGTGGATACCAAAAGCAACCGCAGGTAGATAACAAGAACTACAAGGATGTCAAAGTGCAAGAGTTGGTTTCCTGCCTTTCCTTGGAGAAGGGATTATCGCAGGAGATGTGACTCCGTCCTCCAGATACGGTTGAGGCTTGGAGCTTGTTTTCCTGCTGTTTACTCAGGAACTGTGTAAAAGCAGATTCTCAAAAAACAATTTTGAAAGAGAGAGATTTACATCTGTTTTCTGTCTGTTCACATCTTTTCAGAAGTTACGCAAAACAGAACTCCTGCAGGGGCCTGTTAGTGGGAGAAGGCACAGGATCGATCTTTAACTGTTACTGGGGAAATTGCAGGATTAGGTATTTGCCTGTTATTTTTGCGAGGCCGCCCCTTTCAATGCCTGGCCACGTGTTTGCTGCTGGTGTTATTATTATTAAGAATGAAAGGCTGGCCAGGCACGGTGGCGAGCACCTGTAGTGCCAGCTACTCGGGAGGTAGAGACGGGAGGATCGCTTGAGCCCTGGAGTTCGAGGCTGCAGTGAGCTATGACGACACCTCTGCACTCCAGCCTGGGCGACAGAGCATGACCCTGTCTCTTAAAAAAAAAACAGCAAAGAACGATAGGTTGTCGCGAAGATTAAATGAGATGATGCATCTGACAGTGGCTCCTGCTGCGTTTGCATGTAGGAAATAGTCACGATTAAACAAAAATTATGGTTTCACAAAGAGGATATTCTTGGTTCAGAAAGAGGATAGGTCTAGTAACTAACATTTAGCCCTGGCTCTGTCTGGCCAAGGAGAGAGAAGAAAAATCTTAGAGGCCTCTTCCCTGGGGGATTTTCCAAGTGTTTCTTCTAGGTTTCAATGTCCAGTTGTGGTGGCCCCAAGAAGGTGTCAGGGTGGAGGAGGCAGGCCAAGGGGACGCCCTCTGTCTCAGAAGGGCAGGTGGGAATGGTTTTGTTCGCCCTCTTTGTGGAACCCGCCCCCCAACAGCAAGGCCTCCTGGGGGTGCTCCCAGGATGGGCCTAGGGGGCTGCCTGCAATCGGGGCAGCAGAGGGTGGGGGAAGTCAGGGTCCCCCCTTTGCATTCCTGCCCAGACTGCCTTCTCTATTCACTTATTCACATGCCAGGCCTCTGCTAGGCGTCTGGGACACCTTGGTGACCAACACACAACGAGGTTGCCCTCTCGGAACTGCCATTCTAGCTGGAGAGACAGATGTGGAATGACAGCCATGATGTAGTTATTTAGAAGGTGACAAGTATGATGGAAAAGGGTTGGGTGTCAAGAGGGTGAGGGAGGGGGATGGGATTTCACATGGGGGATCAGGGTGGGCAGGTTGAGAGGGTGATGTATAAGCCAAGGCTTGAAGGAAGGGGCGAGCCATTGGATACCTGGGGCACCAGCAGTCCAGGCAGGAGGAACAGCCAGTGCAAAGGCCCTGAGGCAGGACGGTGCTGACATGGCAGGGAGGCCTGTATGGCTGGAGCCGAGTGAGCGAGGTTGAAGGTGTTTTGGAGACGAGGGCAGAGGAGAAATGGGGCTCAGATCCTACAGGGCTCTGAAGCCCCTCTAGTCTATGGGGAAACTGAATCAGGAGCTCAGGTAGGGGGTGGTTGGAGGTTTGTGTCATGAGTACATTTGCTTGGCTGGTACCATTTTCTTATCACACAGCTGTTAACAGATCAAAACTGTGATTCTGGGAACAAATGGGTTCTAGCCCAGGGCTCATTCATGGGCCTGTAGGTTTGTTTTGGGTGGCAGGGGAGCTTAAAAAGAAGGGCAACATAATCACCATAATAGCTACGTGCCAGGCATGGTGCCTGCTGTTCCATCTGATTGTCACCACCATGGGGAGGTGGCAGGACAGCTGCGAAAAAGGAGGGTTCTAGAAGGGAGGGGCCGGTCCAAGTCCTACTGCTGGGAAAGAGACAACAGGGGGACTTTCAACGCCATGTCATCACCACATCAGGGAAGGGGCATGGCCGCCCCCTGCCCCCAGCTCTGGTCAGACCCTCCGAGGCTTCCCAGGACCCACAGGCACAGCTCTCACCTGCACTCTCCCTTCGGGCCTCGGGAAGAGAACTCGGCCTTGAACCGCGTTGGGCAGCTGGTGGCAGGCGCTGCAGAGCTCATGGACAAACACTGGGGTTTAGGTTCAAATTCCAGGAAACACAGAAACAGCCCAATCATGCTGCACCTAGGAGAAAACCTCAGACCAGGAAGTCCTTTCGCAAGCTGAGCGGGAAGGTGGCTCCATGGGTTGTTGGTGTCTGAGGCAAAAAAAGGCCCAGCCCCTGGAGAGACAACTGGGTCTCGGTGGGTGCTGCCAGAGAGGGGACGAAGCTGCATGAAGGCCAAGAACGCCGGGGTTTTGTCCCAGTTTTGACACTGGCTGTGGGGCCTTTCTGCTCCTCACCCCCTTTCTGGGCCTCAGCTATAAAACGAGGGGGCTGAATTCAGGGGAAGTTGGCAGACTGTTCCCTCCAGACTGCATAGGGCAGAGGCTTGCTTCAACTCATGCAGAACTGCTTATTTTTGTTGTGTGGGTGTGGGATTTGTATGAGACTGTGTTGGAGGGAAATGTTCTGGGGGTCAGTGGCCTGAAAGCTACAGGTCTGGGCAATCCAGAAAGCTCTAAGCTCCAAGGAGCTCTCTACAGCATGGGGGCTAAGAATGGACCTGGAGCCAAACAGCCTGGGTTCAAATCCTACTGCTGCCATGTACTAGCTGTGTGACCTTTGATAACTTGCTTAACCTCTCTGGGCCTTGATTGCTAAATTTGTAAAATGGAGATGATAGTATTTCCCTTATGGGGTTGCTGGGAGAACAGCGTCTGGTGGACATGCGGCTGTGACTGGTTGTTAGATGAATATGATCCTGTGGCTCACGCTCTACCCACTCCCTCCTGCTCCCACCCCATCCCCCTGCCATTGGGTAGTGGAGTGGATCTCAGAGAATGAAACTCTTCTGTGTCATGAAGACATGTGTTTCCTGGAGACTACAAGGATGAGAAAGAGCCGGCGGATGATTCCAAAGTCACAGGGTACTCATTTACTATTGATTTATTATCTGTCTCCCCGGCTCTTAACTAGAATCTAAACTCCAGGGGAGTTGGGACCCATATCTAGTTACCCCAGTCCTAGCCCTGACACAGTGCCTGGTACCCGGGACACCTCCGCTGAGGGCATGTAAAAGCTGTATGACAACCTCAGGAATCAGCTGGACTCAGTTCAAATCTCACCTCCAAATTACCTTCTCGCTGTGTGACTTGGGGCATGTTACTTAACATCTCTGGGCCTTAGTTTCCTCATCTGTAAAACAGATGGATTATTGCAAGGAGGAAATGAGAAAATGGGTATAAAAGTGCTTTTACATTGCAGGGCCCAGTACTCAGTGGGGACTCAGCATGTGTTCCCCATCACTCTCCTCCTCCTCCTCCTCCTCCCCATCCCCCGTGTTCCTCCTCCTCCTTCGCCTCCACTGGGGGCTCATTCTGCATTCTTTGTCAGTTGCTGTGACCTCGGTATATTTTGTTAAACAGAAACACAGTATGCAGCATGACCTCTGTGGCCTGGAGGAGGACACCTGTGTGTCATTTTTAAGGGGGTCAGGCCTCGCATCCTGAGAACGTATTTTCTCTGTGGTTTACAGGGCCCCTTCCCCAGAGCAGGTAACTGGGGCCTCACTCTGGCAGGCCAGGAAAGGCCCTACCTGCATCTGGCTGGGCCACTTCTGGGCCTGGTGATGATGGAGACCCAGCCAGTCCTGGGACAGTCTCCCACACCTCCAGGGAACAGGCTGACACATGTAATTACAGGGCCCAGGAAGCTCACCTGGGCCTCTACCTGGGCCACTCAGCTACAGGTGCCATTGCCCACAGACAGTGACCAGGGACTGCCTGCTAACTCGGACTCCCTGCCCTGTCCAGGAGCAGATCTCGAAGGTAGCATTGCCAGGTAGAATACAGGATGTCCAATTAACTGTGAACTTTAGACAAACAATAAGTGTTTTTTTAGTTTAGGTGTGTCTCATGCAGTATTAGGGACATATTACAAGTCTGCACCATTTGGGACATACTTATACTAAACAATCATTTGCTGTTTATCTGGAATTCAAATTTATCTAGGCAGCCTGTATATTTATCTGGCAACCCTGTCCTGGGCCTTCCTCTGCCCCTGAACTCACCCCGTTTCAGCTCCATCTTGGCAGCAGCAGAAACAAAAGTTTTGGCCAATGCCAGGGCCAGGGCAAGGACAGTGAGCCAGGATCTGGGCACAGGGTGGGGGTGCCACCCCAGGAAAGCCTCATGTCCTCCTGGCCTCAGTTTCCCCATCTGCATAACTCAGCTGTAGGAATCTCTGCTGCACAGGGATTTTTTGAGGATGAAGCATGTGATGTGTGTAGGAAGCATGTTTTGGAAATGGAAAGGTGTTATGGAAACATTAGTTACCAGAATTCGTTGTTAATGGGTAACACAGACCAGTCAGTGGGGACTGTTTCTGGCAACTGGGTTTCCTTTTTTGGAAAATTAGTTTTTTTTAAAACAAGAAACTTGTGTTTGTTCTCGAAACATTTGAAAATGGAGAGTAGCAAAGGTAGAAAAAATCCCTAATTTATCATTCAGAGACAGCTATTTATAGCATACTTTATCCTTGAAAAAGTTTGAAAACTTTTTTTCTAGGTATATGTGCATTTTTTTTTCTTTTTAGCAAAAAAAAAAAAAAAAAAGGATCATATTCTGCATGTTTTTTAGGGAACCAGTTTTTCTCCTCTGTCATTTCTGAAGTTTCAGAATACACCCAGAGGTGTCGGTGGATGTCCTGTGAAACTGCAGCCTGCCTGGCCCCTCCTGCTGTGCTCTCTAATAGGGCAAACATGAGATGCCTGGTTTACTTTTTTTTTTTTAATTGAGATAAAATTCTCACTACATAAATTTTAACATTTTAACTATTTCAAACTGTACGATTCAGTGGCATGTAGTGTTATACAACTATCACCACTATCTGGTTCCAGAACATTTTTATCACCCTAAAAAGAAATCTCATACTCCTTAGCGGTCATTCTCCCCTCCCCCACCATCCGTTCAGTCCCGGGCAACCACTAATCCACTTTCTCTCTCTGGATTTGCCTATTCTGGACATTTCATGTAAATGGAATCATACAGTATGTGGCCTTTTGTGTCTGGCTTCTTTCACTTCACATAATGCGTTTGAGGTTCCCGCATTTTGTAGCGTGTATCAATCCTGCGTTCATGCTTATGGCCAAATAATCCCCCATGGCATGGGTACACCACATTTTGCCTATCCATTCTTCCATTGATGAACACTTGAGTTATTTCTACCCTTTGACTATTGTGAATAATGCTGCTATGAACATTCATGCACAAGTTTTCATTTGAATACTTGTTTTCAATTCTTTGGGGTTTATACCTAGGAGTGGAACAGCAGCTGTACCATTTTACATTCCTACCAGCAATGTATGAGGGTTTCCATTTCTTCACATCCCCCCAACATTTATTTTCCATTAAAACATATTTTTGTAGCCATCATACTGGGTATGAAGTGGTATCTCATTGTGGTTTTGATTTGCGTTTCCCTGATGACTAGTGATGTTGAACATCTTTTCATGTGCTTTTTGGCCATTTGTATATCTTCTTTGGGGAAATGACTATTCAACTCCTTTGCCCATGTTGATTTAATTTAATCCAATTTTTTATTATGGTAAAATATTTATAATAAGATTTAACCATTTTAACCATTTGTAAGTGTACAGGTCAGTGGCATTAAATAGGTTCACAGTGTTGTGCAACATCACCACCACCCTTCTCCTCCAGAACGTTTCATCTTCCCAATGCCCATTACTACATTGGGTTATTCGTCCTTTTATTATTGAGTTGTAAGAGTTCTTTATATAATCTGGATACTAGACCCTTATCAGATATATGATTTGTAAATATTTTCTCCCATTCTGTGGGTTGTCTTTTTATTCTCTTGATGGTGTCCTTCAACGCAGAAAGGTTTTTCATTTTGATGTTGCCCAATTTATTTTTTCTTTTGTTGCTTGTGCTTTTGGTGTCATATTTAAGAAACCATTGCCTAATCCAATGCCACAAAGATTTATAGATTTATGCTCTTGTTTCCTGCTAAGAGTTTTATAGTTTTTCCATTTTGAAATAATTCTTATATATGGTGTGAGGTAGAGATCCAACTTCATTCTTTTGCATATGGATATCCAATTGTCCCAGCATCACTTGTTGAAAAGACTCTTTCCCCACTAAATGATCCACTGACCGTAGATGTATGGGTTTATGTCTAGACTTTCACCTTTATTTCACTGGCTTATATGTCTATCCTTATGCCAGAACCACATGCTTTGATTACTGTAGCTTTATAGTAAGTTTTGAAATCAGAAAGTGTGGGTCCTCCAACTTTGTTCTTTTTTAAGATTGTTTCGGCTGTTCAGAGTCCTTTGCAATTCCATACAAATTTTAGGATCAGCTTGTCTATTTCTGCCAAAGAGGCAGTTAGAATTTTGATAGAGATTATATTGGATCTGTATATCAGTTTGGGAAGCATTGCCATCTGTGATGATTAGTTTTATGTGTCAATTTGGCTGGGCTATAGTACCCAGTTATTCAATTAAACACTAATCCAGGTGTTGCTGTAAAAGTATTTTTATGTATATGTAGATGTAGTTTTATCTATATGTAGATGAGGTTAATTTTAGTTGACTTTAAGTAAAGGAGATTATCCTTGGTAATCTGGGGGGTCCTTATCAATTGGTTGAAAGGCCTTAAGAGCAAAACCAAGGTTTCCCAGAGAAAGAATTCCACCTGTGGTTTTATCTCCTGTCCAAGAGTTTCCAGCCCAAGAGTTTCCAGTCTGCCTGGAGAGCCCTGTAGAGTTTGGTCTTGCCAGTCCCCACAATTGTGTAAGCCAATTCCTTGAGATCTCTCTGTTTCTCTGTCTTTGTCTCTGTGTCTCCCTCTCTCTCTCTAGATGTTCCTAAACTGACAGTGGGGTTATATCCTGATGAACCCATCATAAGTTGAAAATATCGTATGTCAAAAATATATTTAATACACCTAACCTACTGAACATTAAAGTTTAGCCCAGCCCACATTAAACATGCTCAGAACACTTATTTTAGCCTACAGTTGGGTGAAATCGCCTATGCTAGGTCGGAGCCTAGAGGAAGACCTGAAAGCCTGGGGCTTGGTAAAATGTTGTTTATTTTGGGCACCTGCATGCAGGTGGATGGAGGCTGAAAAGGGTGTCCACCCTGAGGAGGGGAAAGGTTTGAATGAACATTTGGGGAGGGGGAGTTCTTTCTGAAACAGCCACCAGTTTCTGCCCCCTCCATCCCAGCCTTTGTAATTCAGAGTTGTTTTTACAGCCTCCCAGAGCCTCCAGGGGCTCTAATTTCACTTCTTCGTCTACTCCATTCCTTTCCATACATTGTTCAAGTTCTCACCCTGAGCAAGCCCAATAATCTAACACAGAGCCCATTTTATGATTAAATATTGAATATCTCATGTAACTTATTGAATACCGTGTACTAAAGTTAAAAACAGAATGGTTGTATGAGTTTTCAAAGTATGGTTTCTACTGAATGTGGATCACTATCATAAAGCCAAAAATTCATAATCAAACCACCAGTAAGTCAAGTACTGTCTGATTATGTGTGTGTATATATATCTCCTCTGGTTCTGTTTCTCTGATAGGACTCTGACTGGTACACCACCTTAAGTCTTCCAATTCATGAATGTCTTTCTATTTATTTAAGTTTTCTTTAATTTCTTTCATCAATATCTTGTAGTTATCAGTGTATAGGCCTTGAACTTCCTTAGCTAACTTAATTCTAAGTATTTTATTCTTTTGGATGCTATTGTAAATGGAATTGTTTTCTTAATTTCATTTTTGGGTTGCTCATTGCTAATGTATAGAAATGCAACTGATTTTTGTATGTTGATCTTGAGTCGTACAACCTTGCTGAACTGGTTTATTAGCTCTAATAGGTATTTTGTGCATTCTTTAGGGTTTTGTACATATGGGATTGTATCATCTATGTATAGAGATAGCTTTACTTTATCCTTTCCAATCTGGATGCTTTCTGTCTCTTTTTCTTGCCTCATTGCTGTGGTTAAAACCTGCCAATTGCCATGGCTAGAACTTCCAGAACTAACAGAACTTTCAGAAATGATGAGAGCAGGCATCCTGGCTTGTTCCTGATCTTAGGGGGAAAACAAGTCTTTTACCATTAAGTGCAATGTTAGCTGTGGGGTTTTCATAGACGTCCTTTCTTAGGTTGAGGAAGTTCCATTCTATTTCTAGTCTGCTGAGTATTTTTATCATGAAGGCATGTTGGATTCTTTCATGTTGGATTTTGTCAAAAGCTTTTTCTGTCTATTGAGATGATCATGTGGACCAGTTTACATTTATTCCCTGCTTGGAAGCCTTGGGTTGGAAATTCAATCTCTGTGGTTTTGGGGGATTAAAAAAAGAGTTATAGTTTTACAGCTCTCCCCATAAGTAACTGCAAGCTCACAGCCGTGTGAAGTGTTTAGGACAGATGAAAAAATAAAGCCAACTTCTGTTATGGTTCAGCAGTTGGGGGGAGAAAAATGAACGAAGATATGGTAGCATTCAGTAAAAGACAGAAGAAAATTCAGGTTTACGATTGCTTTTCCCTTTGAAGGAAGGAAGGAGGGAGGGAGGGAAGAAAGGAGACAGAGAGAGGGGAAGAAAAGCATTCACACAGGGATGTTTCTTGAACATTTTGCTCTGAGACATTTTCCATAGGTCTCATATCTCCCTAGTGAAGGAGGTCAGGAAATTTGACCCCAAAATATGACTCCTTGGTATAAAGAATATTTTGAATTAAAGGCCATTCGAGATCAAAAAGCACTGGAAGGGGCTTTCCCTCTATCTGCATAAACCTGACTGACCTGATCAAAAGATCAAAGGGGGCAAATGACTTCCCTTTCTCTCCCTGTTACCTCAATATATTGCAGGAAAGAAGATCAAGCGTGCAAGCAGACCTGGCCCAAATTATTTTAAACACAATACCTGGCTCTCAGGTTAATTTAATTTGCAAAGAGAATCATTTACAAGTCAATCTATCTCCCCCATCCATTTGTCCTCTCTAGCACCATTTGTCACCCCTAAACAGACTTACCTGTGCTCCATGTTTCCCCTCCCCTCCAAAAAGACAGGTATAAAAATATCTGAACTTCATTGGGGTATTGGGTAATCACTATGTGATTCTCCCCATGCACATGGTAAATAAGCCTTTCTCTTATTAATCTGCCTTAATTGTGAATTGATCTTTCAGCGTACTTTTGGGGGAAAGAGCAAGTTTCCTCTCACCCCTACACTACCAATGGTCTGTGATATCTGTTTTAATGTCTGGATAATCGGTCCTTTTGCAAGCCTTGGTTGCACCCTGAGAGTGGAGAATGGCAGAGGTTGGGCATAAGCCAATTTCCTTTATATTTTAATAACAATAAAAGGTTGCCTTCACTAATAACATCTACTTGGCAACTTCCCATGCTTGGGAGGACTTTGAAATCCCTCCCCTCCAGCTTAGTAATATGTCCACTGCTGATGGTAGCTATGTTGGTGACCTGGTGAAAGGTGGTGAGAGCTTTGGGCTGGGACAGAGGGGACTGTTTGCTATGGGACCTGGGACAAGCCACTCTCCCTGTCTGGGTCTCACTATCTTTAGGGCCTGGGTGTAAAGGCACAGGATTGGACCAACATAGGAGTTCTAACACACAGATTTCTGAATCCACCACGGGGCTTGGAGGGGTCCGGCCTAATGGCATTTGTCTCCCCATGGCCACCTCAGGGTTCCGCCCATCTCCAGGTCTCTGTGTACACTCAAAGCCAGGCATGCACCTTAATTCCCTGTAATGATTTTCCAGAGAGCCCTGCTGGATGCAGGCTGCTGGCACTGCAGGCAGATGGGCTCCTAGCAAACCTATTTTGGGGGCACTTATTTAGGGGGCAAATGTTGAAACAGGAGTTACTCATTTCCAGGGCTTGCAGTGATAGAGTGGGAAAGGTCTACCTGGGGCCACGGCCACCCTGGGGGCACACAATGTGGGAGCAGAGGGGGTAAGTTTTGTTTAACACTTAACTGTGCTAACCCCAGGATCCCAGCTAACTCTCAGAAGATCTTACGAGATAGGTATTGCTCTCACGCCCGTTTTACAGATGAGATAGGTACTGCTCTCACGCCCGTTTTACAGATCCCGAACTGAGCCCAGAGGGTGGGGAAGTTGCCCAGAGGCACAGGGAGTGTCTGGGGCTGTCTGGGCGCTTCTGTATTTAGAGGACGGGGTTGGGGGAGAGAAGGGCCGTCCGCCAGAGGGCCGGGGGCGCCTCCGCGCGGGGTCTGGGGTCGAGGTTGGTGGCCCGCGAGGCCTGGAGGTGGGGACCCGCGGAGTGGGGAGAGCAGGGGCGGCAAATCGGGAGGGGAGCGTCAGGGTGTCCGGGGCGCGGGGCCGGCCCGGACCGGCAGGAGCGGAATCGGAGAGGGGGAACCCCAGGTCCGCGCGGGGGACCTGGGGAGAAACTGAGGGGCTCCGGCGTTGCGAGCGGGGCCTGGGGGTGACGCGGGGGCGCTCCGAGGGCTGCGGGCGATCGGAGGGTGGAGGGCGGCGGGGCCCCGGAGCGGGCTCCGGTCCCCGCGGCGCGCGGAGGCGGGAGGAGCCGGAAGCCCGGGCGGGCCGCGCTCCGCCCCGGCGGGTCCAGCCCCCGCCCCCGCCGCCGGCCTCCTCCGGCCCCACCGCCCGCCCGCGCGCGCGGCCAGCTCAGACCTCCGGCGCGACAGGCGGCGCGGGCGGCGGTGAGTGCGGCGCGGGCGCCGGGGCAGCGGCCGCGAGCGGGGGCCCCGCGGGGCCAGCACCTGCCGGAACCCCGGCACCGCGCCCTCGGCGGGAGGCTCCCCGGAGGCGGGGACGCCGGGCGGGTGGCGGGCATCGAGGCGGCGTGGCGGGCGTGCGGGTCGGGCCGAGGTCTGCCGCGCGAGCCGGTCGGGGCCGGGGCCGCACTCCCGGCGCCGTTCCGGACGGTGCTCCCAGTTGGGTTCGGTTCCCGCGCCCCGGAGGGGCCCGATCGCGCGCTTGCGGGGGTCGTCGGCCCGGCCGGAACGCGCGCCCCTCTCTGCCCGCGGTGTCCCACTCCCTGGGGGAGACGTCCCCGGGGCTTTTCAGGAAAAGGCGCGATTCGCGCTAATGGCTGCGGATCTCAAAAGTTGAGATTTCCTGAAATATCACCCGGGGACTCAGAAACCAAAACGAAACAAACAAAAAACCCCAACGAATTTCCCAAGGCTGTTGGCATCAGTTCGGCTTCTAGGGGCTGGGGTATCCGCGTTTTTGCCTCTGTTCCTGTGGGTTCCGCACAAGGTCCATCCAGGACGAACACCCGAGGGCCTGGGGAGCCCCCGGAGCTTGGCCCTTGGGCTAGCTAGCCCCCTTCCCACGGGGAAAGGTGGGCTCCCCCTGAGCGAAGGGGTTCTCTATTGTCCGCAGGACCCAGCTCTTAGCCCAGAGGCCATCCCCCGCCGATGCGGGGTAGGTGCCGGTGGGACAGGCTGGGGACCCGTGGCAGAGGTGCACATCGCCTCTCCTCGCCAGGCTAGGCAAGGGCCCTCCTCCGGCCTGGTTTCCAGGTCAGTAAGGATCCGGGAAGTGCAGTCAGTCGGTGTTCTGGCCGCAGCTCCTGTTCAGGGCCAGCTAGGGGAGCAGATGGGGAAATGGGTGTGTTCCGGAAGGGCCATACTTCGGGGATCAGGCCAGTTGGACCTTTACTGGTTTTCTGGTCGGTTTAGTGCTTCCAGATAGTAGAGCTGTTGTCACTGGCTGTTGGACTGAGCTGTGGTCATTGGGAAATCTACAGTTTCTGGAAGCCAGGGGGCCTTTGGCCCTCCTACCAGTGTTCTCAAAGGGGATACATCCCTCTCGTTGGCCTTGTGCTGGTTCAAGGGCTGCCTGGAACCCAGGTTAGGATCCTTTTCAGGAAAGCCATGGTTTGTGTTAGTGTGTCTGACCACCTCAGCTGCCTCCTTACCCCCAACCCCAGCCTTCTCAGAGTGGCTCTTTTTAAATAGGACTAACCCAGATGCCTGCAGAGAAAGGTACACGTTGGTACCTGGAATTCCACAGTGTTTGGCTTTATCAGTTGGATCAAGATCCAGAGGGTGTGTGACTTGCTCTACCTGGCGTAGAATAACACCCATGTTGCACTGGGCTTTTCTCTCAGCCAGCCCTTGGTCTGGGATCTAAATGTGCACCAAACTCTCTAAGAAACATTTTTTGTAGATCTGCTATGGGAGAGTCCCATCTTCCCTCTTTCCTGTTACTTTAAGGTATTTATAGTAGATGCTTTTATTCACATGTGAGAAAGTATCCTTGTTGTAATGTTTTCATGGATTAAGTGACTTGGTGATAGATTTAAGATGTAGGATGAATTCCTAAAATCTCTGAAGTACTAGACTGAAGTAATTCGCTGCCTTTGGTGAATACATTTCCCTTTGTTCCTTCAGTCCCTTTTATGGGCTGGCTGTGGATAAATAAAGTGCTAGCTACCCTTGTCCTGTAAAGGACACAGAAGAAATGGCTCCTGGCCCTGAGGGATTTATGCATTGGGTGGAAAGTAGAAACACACACAGGTGAAAAAGCCAGTGCTTGCTAGTGCCCTTATAACTCTGGAAAGGGCTTGACAGGAGTGGGAAAGAGCGAGCTAGGTTAGTCAGGGAAAGTTCCAAGGAAAAGCCGAGGCCTGAGCACATGTGGCAGAAGGGACATGTGGACATGGTTCCCACAAGCAGAAAGGTCTCAGCACAGCTGCTGAGGGAGGAGGTATAGACACACGCAAGGTTGAGGACAGTGAATGGAAAACCCACCGAGAGGAAGGAGCTGGAAGGCATTTGCAGCCTAAGTTAATTTTAAGGAAGATAAACAGCATGTTTTGTTGCCGTTAACCATCCTCAGTAATCAGAGGTGTGTGTACTGTCACTTTGAGAATGGGCTGGTCCTCCTCAGGGACTTAAACTTCTCCCACCGAAGATGAATCTCCCCAAAGCTACAGTGAGGGTGGAAAAAAGGGGTCCATGGGAGGAAATCCTGGAGCCTTGGCACTGCCCATTTTCCTCTTTGGTTTTCACTTGCATAGCAAATGAAATGAAATGAAAACAGCCCAGTGGTCTATCAGATAAATTCTTAATTTACCGTAAGTCTGTGTTTCTGTAGCACACACATGCTTTTGTTGTCTCTGGTGCCCGTTTGGCCTCCCATGGCCTGTTCTGAACTTGATTGGTGTTTAGTTGCCTTTGAATCTTTATTTGAGGTCAAGTCGGACTTTCCTGGCTCCTCATAATTTTGTCTTATTGTTTGAGCCTGTGTGTTGACACTCTGAAGGCAATAACACCGTTGTAGCTAATGAAGTTGTCCCTTGGCTGCAGGTTATTTCAGTAGAAGAATTGTGTCTAATTTCATAGGATTGACGGCGTGGACAGAAGAAAGGAAATATTATGGAAGGTGTTTGTATGGTGGCATTTCTCTGCTCACGTCTTAGTAGGTATGGAGTTAATTAACCATTACCTGAGGCTTCAGAGAAAATAATGATGGAGAATTTAAGCTATTTAGCTCTTGGGGCTTTAGAATTGACAGTGTGTCTCCGGTAAGTTTAAGAGTTCAGTGTTGACTTGCCTTAACCTTGAATCCAGTGAGGTTATTCATAGATGGTGCACTGATGTTTCTAAAATTGATATTTAAAAAAATAACAATATTACAGAAAGTGTGGAAGATAAAGAAGAAAATCAGGCATAATCTCACCATGACCATGGGAATGAAACAGCTAGCACCAGCTGTCCTTATTGGGTGGCTTCTGTCTTTTTGTCATTGTGCTTGTTTTCTACAATTTTGTATCCAAACGCAGACTTATTAATGATCTCATTGCGCCGTTTCATCAAAAACCATCATTCATGTGGGAAGTAGGGATGTGGTTTCACCAAGAATCCAGAGGGAAATCGCCCACTCTGATTGTGGGGGAGCAGCTCGACTCCCCCATGGAAGCATTTTCCATTCCACAAATCACTGTAATTTGTACTTAGGCCATATTGGAACCCGGCTTTAAGATTGTGGTAACATTATCTGTGACTTGTGGAACATATCGCCCTGCAGAAACAGACTAAATTCAGAAGATGGAATTTGAAAACATTTCTCTGAAATATTTCATTGTATGAGCTTCTGTATTTTTACCGAGGAATCCTGAATTTGAATTTGTTTGGGATTTAGTTAACAATTTCTTGATTCCTTTCCCAAAGACAGCTGGAGGTCCTAGTTTTCCCTTTTGTCTAGATCCTTCGTCCTCACTTAGGGTTGAAGAAGGATCATTCACCTTGGACATTTTCTGGAACCACACTCAGGTTAAATCCCATTTACAATAAAAATGTGTTGCGAATCTTTATATTTTAAAAATTGCTAGCCAGCAGTCCTTAGTTTTTAAGAATTTTAAGCAATATTGATTTAATAAATGTACAGTTTGAATAGTTCCTTAGGTATGTTGTAGTCAGGAATCACTATGCTCACGTTATAGTAAAGAACATTTTTTCCAGAAAGCCTAAAAGACGACCTTTTTGACCTACCACTGTTGGTTCTCTGTCCTGTTTACAAACTAGGCTATTTTCTTAGGAGACCTGACAATTTGCATGTGAGTGCCCTTCTTTTGCCTAAGGAATCCCTTTTTTTCTGGGGTCATTTCTGTGATATACATATTCATGGTACCCACTTAGTGTTTCTTTTCGGGGGTTGGGGGTTGGGGGCAGGAGTAGAATTGAATAAATTCTCCTTTTTCTTCCTGGAAGAATTGATTTTAGAGGATTAAGTTGGTGGTTAAAAAGCTGCTTTATCTTTCTGAAGGCCTTGCCCTTTTATGTGTTGATCTGATACCTAAATCTAGAACTGTACTCAGCATGAGGATATATTTTTAGAAGAGTTTACCACCCACATATATTTTACTCTTATTTTCAAACTCTTAAAAAAGTCATTGGCCATTTTTTCTTTTATTTTGTAGTTGAAACACAATAATTGTACATATTTGTGGGGTACAGAGAGTGATATTTCCGTGCACGTATACAGTATGTAAAGATCAAGTCGGGGTAATTAGCATATCCATCCTCCTGAACATTTATCATTTCTTTGTGCTGTGAACATTCAAAATCCTTCCCTCTAGCTTTTTGAAAATTTACGCTATCTTATTGTTACCCGTATTCACCCTGAAGCTCTACAGAACCGCTGGAATTTATTCCTCCCATCTAGCTGTAACTTTGTATCCATTAACCAAGCTCTCTCCCTCCTCCCCTCCCCTCCCAGCCTCTAATAACCACAATTCTGCGCTCTGCTACTATGAGCTCATTTCTTTTCTTTTCTTTTTGTTCCTTAGTGCAAGCTTTTGAAATCTACATCTTAAAGAGAGAGGAGTTGGATTTGTGCGCAGTCATAAATACGAAAATACTCAGCTGGGAGGAGTTTTGGAAGTTCCTTCAAAACTTGCTCTTTTGCTGAAATTCTGGGGTATCTGTTTCTTTCTTCTTTTTACCTCCCCCATTAGAAATATTAGAAACTCTCCTCTTGCTGTCCTACTTCATCTTTGGTATTGAACCAAAATGTACTTAAAAAAATACTTTAAAAAAATGAACTTGAGTGCTTTGGGGTGAGATCTTCTGCCTGTTCCACTTCGCCATGTAGTTTCCCTCACACTTGGTCCAGGTGGGGGAGAGGGAAGACTTTCTCTCTACCCTCTGAAGGGTCAATAATTAAGACTATGAAATAAACTGACAGTAGACAGATTAACAGGAGAAAAGACATACAAATTTATTCGTTTTATACTCACGGGAGTCGCACAAAATATGAGACTCAAAGAAAGGCCAGATAATTCAAGTTTATTCAATGCTCAAGTGTGCCTGAGCTTCAGAAAGGAATAGGGGCTTGGGGCTTCTAGAGTGAGTGGCAGTAGGTTACAGTAGGGAGAGGGGAGGAAATGTTTGGTGAACAAAGGTTGTCTTGTTATGCAGATAAAAAGTCTCTCAGATAATAAAAAGTTGTCTCAGAGCAGCCTTCAGGAGAACAGGTAATGGCTTCTCCTATGGTAAGCTCTTCCCTGGCTGATGAGATTCCTATGGCAGTTGTTTCTTTTATACAGGTTGAACATCCCCTATCCGAAATGCTTGGGACCAGAAGGATTTTGGATTATTTTTGGATTTTGGAATATTTGCATTATACTTACTGGTTGAGCATCCCATATCCAAAAATCCCAAATCCTCCAATGAGCATTTCCTTTCAGTATCATGACTATGTTCAAAAAATTTCAGATTTTGGATTTTCGGGTGTGGGATGCTCAACCTGTAGATTTAAATTTCTTTTCAAAGGGACAGCTTTTCAGAGCTACTTCTGTGTCTGCGGTTTCTCTGAATAACTGGCTCGAAATATGCCAAAGAAATATATTCTTAGGTTGGCATGTCTGTTCTCTACAGTCGTATTTTGGGGTGGTGTGTCCTGTGCCCCAACACCTATTTGATTCATTTATAAGTATGATCCCCGGAGGCATTTAAATAAATTTTTAATTTCTGAATACTTTTCGATTTGCAAAAAAGTTGCAAAGTTAGGATAGGGAGTTCCTCACTCAGTTCCCCTTTCCTCCCCTTTTTTTGAGACACAGTCTGGCTCTGTCACCCGGACTAGAGAGCAGTGGCATCGTCCTAGTTCACTGCAACCTCAAACTCCTGGGCTCAGGCGATCCTCCTGCCTCAGCCTCCCGAGTAGCTGGGACTACAGGCATGTGCTACCACACCGGCCTAATTTTTTCTATTTTTAGTAGAGGCAGGGTATCGATCTTGCTCAGGCTGGTCTCGAACTCCTGATACTTCACTCGATCCTTCAGCCTCAGCTTCCCAAAGTGCTAGGATCATAGCCAGGAGCCACCATGCCTGGCACCCTTTCCTCCATTTCTAACGTCTTACGTCACTGTGGGATATTTGTCAAACTAAGAAACTGATGTGAGTATATTACTATTCACCAAACTTCAGACTTTATTTGGAGTTTGCCAGTTTTTCCACTGATGTCCTGTTTTCTGGGCCAGGGTCCTGTCCAGGGCACCACATTGCATTTAGTCATCTTACCTCCCCGGCCTCCATGGCTGTGCCAGTTTCTCAGTCTTTCCTTGTGTTTCATGACTTTGACAGTTTTGAGGAGTACCGATCAGGGATTCTGTAGAATTTTCCTCAAATCAGGCTTGTCTGATGTTTTTCTCATGATTACACTGGGATCGTGGGTTTGGGGAGAAAAGACCACCGAGGTGACGTGCTGGGTTATGTGGGGTAGGCCAGGGGAAGTGGAACAGGCCTTAAAAGAACACGACAGGTAACCTTTGCCACCGCCTTGTTCTCATGTTATCCTTAAGTCTTGCTAGAGGCAAGCCTGTTGTTTTCTGTAATTTTCAAAGACAGGACAGTTAGACTACCTGCAGTCATCTGGAATGTAGCCAGAACTGAGGAAGTAAGCAAATAGAAGACTCCCAAGTAACACAGATATTTATCATCAAAGCAGATGCCCAAGCTTGTTTTCCTTACATAGGAGGCACCCGAGGAAATTATTAACTCTTACTTTACGTAAAGTTCTTACATGCTTTGTTCTGCCTGGTATCCAAGTCCTCAGAGGCTTTGAAGCAGCTAATTGGAGGGGTGGGATGGGGCTGTCGTCAGCCCCCGGTTGGCCTGTCAGCAGCCTGGGATGGTACAAAACCACAGAATGCAGACACAAGCATTTTCTTCTGGTTTGCTTTTTTTTTTTTTCCTCTCCAGACTTTAAGAAAGCAGAGAGGAATATGGGATCAATTTGAGAAAAAGGTTAAGATACTTTTTGCAGGGGGGATGTTTAAAAAGGCTGTGGGTCAGAGTGAACCAACACCAGAAGTCATGGAGCCTGGGGGTCTTTGTTGTGTTTAGACATGGTTTTTTGTGATCTTGGGAGAAGACACCCTTGGCTGTGGGCCGTTACTCCTTTGATGTGTGTTTACACTGACGAGGAGTTACTGGGTGGCTTCTGCCGTGGGTGGTTTCTCCTGGTATTCTAGGTTTTGAAGCTTATTTTTAGAATCTGGACTCTCCTTCTTGGCAGGAGTTGAATACTTTTGGGGAGTTTTCAAGTCACTCTTGGGCTGCTGGTTATTGAAACAGAATCCTTGTGTGGGGTCCCCCCAAAACCTTGGCTGGTGCCCACCACATGGTGGTATGAAGACTCCTATAACACAACCCCACCTTCCTGGCCAACCACTGCTCACCTGCCCCATGGGACACAGGCGCTGCTTCCAGGTGCTTGTCCACGCTGCTCCCCACCTGCTGCTCTGCCCTTGCCCTGTCCCTACATTGTCCACTTGCCCTTAGAGACTGCTCAGTTTCACCTTTGCATCTACTCCTGCATCTCCCCATGTGGGTTAACTTTGCCTCCCTACATGGGTTCCTTAAGGCCAACAAGGGAGGGTCCATGTCTCCCCAGTCCCTCGCCCGCCACTGGCCTTCAGAACCTCCTGGATGAAAAATGGATCACACAGCACAAAATGCGAAAGAAAAGAACTTTATGTTGATAACTAGAGTGTTGTTAGTACAAATTTGGGGGATGATATAGTGGGAGGGATAGAGTGAGAATCTTCTCACCAAATGGAAATAATTAGAAGCTTTAATCGTTCTGAAAAGAGGGAGGGACCCTGGGCCAGGTGCTGGGCAGGGGCGGGAGACAGTCATGGGACAAAGGGCTGTGACGATGATGTCACTTTCACCCAGAGGCAGGAAGGACGTGGGAGGGAGGCCTGGGGAGGACAGAGACAGGTTTGCAGAGGAGATTTTTTATTTTAAATTAAAAAAAAAGATTTAATTTATTTGGTGAATATGTACTATTGCTATAGCTCAATATACGAAAGATCAACAAGAACGTAAAATGAAAAGTGTGCATCCCACTGTATCCCCCAGTCCGCTTCCTTCCCTCCCTGTACGTCCCCAATGTTGTGTTTCTTGTGTATCCTTTTGGAGACATTTTATGCACATTATTTAAGAAATATGTATACCTTCGTCCCTCATACACAGATGGTGGCATGCTATCAACACTGTTCTGGCCTTTCTCCTGTGACACTGTATCTTGGAGATGATCACATTACTGTACATAAAACTCTCCCTGTTCTGCTTTGGTGGCTGTTTACCATTCCCTTGTGGGGAGGGGCCTCACTGATCTACCCAGTGCCCTGCTGATGGACTAGGCTTTTGCTGTTACCAGCAGTGTTGCAGTGAGTACCCTGGATGCTTGTCATTTTGTCATTTCACCCATGTGCGGGGTTATCTCTACCACACATTGCTAGAGGAAGAATTGCTGGCCAAAGGACTTGTGCATGTTACATTTTGGTGGATGTTCCCATTGTGTAAAGCCTTGGTTTATCCACACCCAGGCCAGCTCCATGTGCTACCAAACATTTTGCTGTTTGCCAGGTGGGTGGGTGAAAAGTGATATCGTGGCATCAGTTGTGGGGATTTTTTTTTTTAAATCTTCTATTTTGGAATGGTCTTAAATGTACAGAATAGTTGCCAGGCACAGTGGCTCATGCCTATAATCCCAGCACTTTGGGAAGTTGAGGCGGGAGGATCACTTGAGGCTGGGAGTTCAAGACCAGCAAGATCCCATCTCTAAAAAAAAAAAAAATTTAAAAAACGTAGCCAGGTGTGGTGGTGCACGCCCGTAGTCCCAGCTATTTCTGGAGGCTGAGGCAAGAGGATCCCTTGAGCCCAGGAGTTCGGAGCTACAATTGCGCCACTGTACACCAGCCTGGGTGACAGAGCAAGACCCTATCTCTAAAAAAAAAAATAAAATTGAATTTTAAAAATGCACAGAAAACTTGCATAGTTAGTACAGAGAGCTCCCATGTGCCCTCACCCAGCGTCCTATCTCACGAGGGGACGTTTACACAACTAAGAAACTGACATTAGTGTGTTACTGTTCACCAAACCCCAGGCTTTATTTGGGTGTCACCAGTTTTCCACCAATGTCCTCTTTCTGTGCCAGGATCCTACATTGTATTCAGTCATGACATCTCTCTGGTTGTTCTCCTCTGGTCTATGACAGTTTCTGAGACTTTCCTCGTTTTCCGTGACCTTGACATTTTGAGGTGTGCTGGCCCGGTCCCCTGTGGCCAGTTCTGTCATGATTTGCTGGGGCTGGGAGCTTGGGGGAGGAAGACCACAGAGGTGACCTGCCCTTCTCACCTCATCACATCGGCAGGTATGTGGTGTCCATGTGACTTCTCACTGACAACAGTGAGCCTGACCATCTGTCCTCATGGAGTTTTTGCTGCTTCTCCCTGCTTTTGGGAGGACTGAGCCTCTTCTCAGATGTGAGGACTTGGGGTGTTGGCCAGGGGAGGGCTGAGGTCAGCTTGGTGAGTTTGAGGTTGGGTCCCTGGGGAGGGCTGAACAGGAAGCGTCTGGGAGGGGGTGGTGGCTGAGGGAGGGAGGTGGCAGTGGTGCCTGGTGCCAGAGGTGGACTTGTTGGCGGAGCTGAAGACCCGGGCTGAGGCGGGAGGGGAGTTTCGTTTTTACATGTTAGTAAGCAAAGATCTGAACCATTCTGGGGGTCTCGGGAGAGGAGCCAGATGACAGCGCAGGATTGGCGAGAGGGGGACATTGTCCTCTGGGGACCGCAGGGCCTGCTCCCATGTAGGGATGACCACAGTCGGGCTTGAAGTGAAGCCTGAGGCGGAGGAGGGCTGCTGCTTTCTGAGCCCAGGGTGAGCAGACAGACGCCTGGGGGTTAAGGTGGAGGTTGAAGGGGTACGATCTCTGCCGGGGCCACCAGGGACCTCCACTGTGGGAGGGGAGAGTCCCCCCTGAGAATCTGCAGGGCCACCGGGGCATCCGGTCAGCCCAGGTGTGAGGCTGGGTGTATTACTTTCCTATGGCTGCTGTAACATGTTACCACCAACTCAGTGGCTTAAATAACACAGATTCATTATCTTACAGTTCAGGAGGTCAGAAGTCCACAGTGGGTCTCACTGGGTTAAAATCAAGGTGTCAGCTGTGCTGTGCTTCCTCTGGGGCCCTAGGGGAGAATCCATTTCCTTGCCTTTTCCGGCTTCTAGAGGCCGTCTATACTCCTCGGCTCTCGGCCCTTCCCTCCGCCTTCAGAGCCAGCAGTGTGGCATCTTCTCTGAGCCGCCTGCCTCCCTCTTATAAAGACCCTTTGGTTACACTGGGCCCACCAGGCTAATCCAGGCTAATCCCCCCACCTCAAGATCCTTAACTTAACCACAGGTGCAAAGTCCATTTTACCATTTAAGGTCACATGTTCATAGGTTCCAGGGATTAGGCTGTGGAGAACTTTAGGGGGTATTATTCTGTCTGCCACACTGGGGGTAGGGCTGGGAGGGTCAGACTGCAGGGGATTTAGACAATCGCGTGAATGTCTACCTGTGAAGCTGTGGGGGTAGTGGCCATGGGACAGGAGTCCGTGCCAGGTGGCTCCTCCTCCCTCTCACAATGAAGCCTCCGTGTGACTTTGGCAAGTCACCCCTCCCTGGGATTTGCTCTGCTTCCCTGGGAGTAATTATAGCTTCCCTTTTATAGTAACCAGCATACCCAATGTTCTGGGCACGTTCCCTCCCTTTGTTGTCACAGCAGCCCTCGGAGGTGTAAGTACTATTGTTAGCCCATTTTCCAGATGAGGAAACCTGAGGCACAGAGAGATTTGGCGACACATCCTGGTTTGCATAGCCTGGAAGTGGCAGAGTTGGAATTTGAACGAGGAGGCTTGGTCCCAGAGTTTCTGCTCTTAAAGATTTGATCTGCCTTAAAATTCCATCATCTTGACTTTTCTTTTGACCCTTTTCATTCCCCTCTTGGTGCCCTCCCTGCTCCCAGTCTCCCCTGTCTTCTCTTTACTCTGAGTAACCGTGGGGTGTTCAGTGGGCCAGGCCGCAATCCACACTGTTCCTGCTGTCCCCCAAGTTATGGGTGATGCGAATAACAGGGAGACACATGCAGGTGTTTCTGAAAACCCTGCAAGCTACATTATCTTGGGCACCAGGCGGGGACGTCCGGCCTGCATCATCTCTGAGCCCAGTGGCCTCGGTTTCCCCACCAGGCCAGTTCCTGATGGCGTTCTGCTCTGACACCCTTTGTGTCTTGTTCAGTCGCTGGAGGGAAGTTCCCAGCCTCGGGCACTGTCTCTCTGTCCTCCTTTTCCTTCCCTTGTGGGCCCTGCCTGTCTGTTGGTCATTTCACCAGAAAGAGTTGGGGTCTGGGAGGAAAAAGGTCCCGATCCTTGAGTCCCTCCTTTGCCAAAGGTGCCCCGTCAGAGTTACAAACAAGCGCGAGGGTGGAGCTGCTTGCAGGTGTTGGCTCTGTGCCCCCTCCCTCTCCACACCTGCCAGTAGGCGTTGTTGGCATTTATGGCATCTTGGGATATAAGCAAGTTAGAGCCTCAGAATCTGCTTGACACCCACGGAAAGGGACAGTGTCGTTTCTGGGGAGTGGATGAACAAGTGGCTTTAGAAACACACCAAGGACCAGGTACGGAGCGTGGAGTGACAGGTGGTTTTGAGTTTGATGGGTGGTGGCAGCAGGGAGTCTGCTGGTGATTCAGGGTTTTGAATGGATGATGCGCTTGAAGGAACCACCCTTCTTTTCCTCTGTAGCTGGAAGCAGAACCGGAAAGGATGCTGGCCCTTCCCGCAGCGCGGTGATGCTAGCAGCACTGTAAACTCAGGTCAAGGAAAAAAAAAATGAACTAGTCTTGAGGTTTGGAGATTGTGGCCTTTTTTCTGTCTGATGTTACCTTGTTCGTGTTTGTACACCTCCATACTTCCCTTCTCTAGCTCTTCTACCCACATCTTGACTTGCTGTCCTGCCTGCACATCCCAGGGTGTCCTGTCGAGAAACGAGCAGGAATCCCAGAGGGAACGAAGGATTCCAGACTCAGTTAAGGAGTTCCAATTCTACAGCATATTTGGTGACGCGTTGGCGTTTGAGCTGTAAGTTCTTCATGTTACCTTGAGCTGAACGCGAGGCCCATCTGTATTGGGACTACTCATTCCATGAACATCTTCCTTTAAAAATGTTATTGTCTCAGATTCTACATCGGGGCTGTTGGGGTGAGCTGCTCTCATTCATTTCTGCTCCCAAACCTTGATGCCATGCAAGATGCCGTGCAAGATGGGTCTTGGTGTCATTTTTATACCTAGGCGTTTTCTACAAACATTTGTTGAAGTACCCAACTTGTCCTGGTTTGTGTGGGACTTCCCTGGATTTGGGACTAAAAATCCCATATCCAGGGAAACCCCTCTGTTCCAGGCAAACTGGGATGGTAGGTCACCCTGTGAAGCACCCATTATGTTTTGGGCCTAATTCTACGTGCTGGGGATGCAGATTTTAATTTTAATTCCTGCCCTTATGGGGCCCACATACCCGCCAGGAAGACAGAAAAGAAAAGTGCCCTGTGACAAGTAACAGCTGACACGTCCTAAGTGCCACGTGTCCCACGTTGCTCTGGGTATGTTTTGCAAGTGGATTCATTTAATCCTCCCAAAAGCCTTATGAGGAAGAAACTACCAGTGCGCCCATTTTTACAGATGGGAAAACTGAGGCACTAAAGTCATGCCCTATGGCGTGGGGGAGCCCAGATGTGAACCCAGGTGGTCTGGCCTTAATCCCCGCATTCTCGACCTCTGTACCATGTAGAGAGGCTCGAGGAGGAATGAATTCTCCCCGCGGCAGGCCAGAGAGGGCTTCTTGGAGGAGGTGACAGGCAAGCTGAGATGTGATAGGTGATGAGGAGTCTGCCAGACCCATTAGGAAGGAGGCAGCCAGGGGGCATAGAGGAAATAGCAAACCCAGGACATGTTTGGGGACATCTAAGCAAGGCAACGGTGGCAGGAGATGATGTGAGAGACTGTGTGGGCAGTAGGTCACCAGTGTGTCCTGGGAATCCCCTCTGTCCCTAAAAACCAGGACCCATCAGTCACACTTGTCCAAAGCATGATAAGGGGTGTCAGAAAGACCTGCATGGACTTGATTTTAAGCAAACAGGGACCCCTGGGTGGGCTGAGCTAAGCCCTGGGCTGAGCCCTGGGTGGTGGCCAATTTAAAGGCTTAAATTTAAGGCCTTGGCTTGGGGTGGAGACATTAGAGATTTCTAGCAATGTCTTTTTTTTCTTTTTATTGAAGTGAAATTCATAAAACATAAAATTAACAATTTTAAACAATTCAGTGGCATTTAGTACATTCACAATGTTGTGCAACCACCACCTTGATCTAGTTCCAGAACATCTTCATCATCCCCAGAAGACCCCCAGTATTAGCTGTCACTGCCCTCCCTGCCATCCCTGGCCACCACTAACTTGCTTTCTGTTTCTTTGAATTTCATATAGATGGAATCATTCCGTAAGTAGCCTTTTGGGTTTTAGAGGTTCATTCCAGCATGTCTTGGAGCCCGAACAGTCAGTGAGAAGGCCGGCAGGCCAGCTCTCTCTAGGTGTCCTGGAGTTGGATCCTTTCCTTTGAATTTAGGATTTGAGGCAGGGCACCAAACCTCTGACCTGCCAGGTTTGGCAAACACTGAATGAACCCCTGCTGCAGGCACAGGAGGCGTCTATAAGGAGCTTGTGGTCAGTGCCTGAAATAGCAGCTTGTGCTGGTCCATTCCAGAGAATTCTGAGGCTGTTCAGGCCAAATTGTTTAGAAGCAAATCTGTTGCTGAAAACAAGGTCCCTCCTGGAGTTTATTCTCACCTCTTCGGGTTTCGGGATCATCAATTCATGAATGTCAGTTCAGGGTGCTGAAGGTGGCTGGTCTGACAGCTCCTCTGCAGCGTTCCCAGGGTTTTCCCCTCCACTTCCATCAGAGTGATATTAAAAAACCGGGACTGAGTTGCTCTCCTCCATTGGCAAGGCCCCCTGAGGCCTTTGCCTGTGGCCAGGGTTGGAGCAGGTGGCTGAGAAGTCCCAGCACCATGCAGGTTGCTTTAAAAATGCAGCTTTGGACGCTCTTGGCATCTCAGAGGAATTCTGAGCTCTCCTCCATCACTGGTCTCCCCAAAATGAGAGGGAAGGGATTTGTGAACAGCCACGCTTGGCCCTGTTTACTAAGAAGCAGGTCAATTTGATTTGCAGAGTGCTCAGTGATAAAATGAGTTGGAATCCATAATTGGCAGGTATTTTTTTCATTGTGTCTCAAGTGTGTGGCTTAAAGCATGTGGCGCACACACCTTCGCCTGTGTTGGGGAGGCAGAGAGAGAGGTGACGCCGCTCAAGTTGCAATCTGCTGCTTCCGTTGAAGGTTTATTTTCCTTTCACGTTTTGCTTGAGGGAAGAGTTGTGCAAAACGAGGCTGCAGATTGTGTCTGGACCTCCCAGCCCCAGAGGTGTTTTGGTGAGGCCTAAAGAGCTCTGGAGTCTGATGGATGTGGGTTCAATCCCCAGCCCTGCCATTTTCTATCTGTGTGAATTTGCACAAGCAGCTTAACCTGTCTGGGCCCCAGTTTTTTCATTTGTAAATTGGGATGATAATAATAATTCCTGTCTCATCCATGCAAATTACATGGGATGGTGATGCATGTAAGGGGGTGGCCAGCAGAGCCCGTTACAGTAAATAAGAGCCCATTAAGGTTCATCTTAATGCAACTGGGGATCCAGGGTTGGGGTGGGGTATTGAGAGGGACATGACTAGCAGACTTTGCTTCAGGCTGGAACCTCTGGACTCAAAATAGGTGCGCAATTAAGGTTTAAAGAAGCCTGGTTATCTGGTGTCTGGTAGCACCCATCACTTCTTCCTGGGCCGAGGACCCAGCATCTTCAATGCCAGAAGCCCCGGACATGGGTATGGAGAATGGGCTCCTAGAGGGGACACCAAGGAGTGACCTGTGGCAGGGCAGAAGTGGACACCAGCCAGCCCAGCTGTGCTTGGCCCCAGTACAGCAGAGGGGAGTGTCCATCAGGCTGCCAGCCTCACCCTGCTCTGGATGGGCTTATTACTGAAAGTTCAGCACTTGGCCCCGGCCAAGTCAGAAGAATGGAGGACAAGTGGTTTGAGGAAACGGAAAGAGAAGTTTATTAATTTGCTGGCAAATGAGGAAGATGGCAGACTCTCGCCTTAAAGTACCATATTCCTGACTATAAGCAGAAATACAGAACTTTTAAGGGGGATTTTCAGCTTCAGGCTATTGCTGTTTAACTATAGTTGATGGTTCTGACTGCCCCATCTCCAGATTGTCCTGACTTCTGCAATCTTGGTGACCATCTGGTGACTTCTCCCCACCATTGGGCCATCTCCTGTGGTACAAAAAAATAAAGGACACTCCCCTGCCCTTCTGATTGCTGGCCTTGGGCAGGAATGCAGGTTTTAGTTCCCCAAAAGGGTGAGGGGGTTTTAAAGAGCTCATAAAACATTTTACCCTTTTTCAGGCCTTTGCCTCTGTTATAGGCTCATAAGATTAACTCATGTCAAGGAGCTGGGTCTGCCTGGGAAAGAATATACAGATGTAAGCGACACCAGGACTTGGTCAATAAAAGGTCAAAATGTGCTTGGATGATTGCATTTATGACAGTAAGCAAAGAGGAGACATATTTTAGAAATATTAAGCGAATAAATGTTGGCCACTTGGAAAACTCATTCGGCCCAAACACCTCATTCTACACACCATGTGTTCTCAACAGGGCACCCAAGAGTTGATAATGATCAGAGCAAAACAAAACAAAACCAAAAAACCCACAACAACTTAGATATTACAATGGTTTGTGGCCCTCCGAAGCTCAAACCCTACCCAACCTCTGAAGCTCAAACCCTACCCAACAAAATCTTATTTCTTAGTATTTGATTTCTCTTGTTAGGCAGAAATTAAATTATATTTAAATTAATTAATTAAATTTAAATATAATTGAATTTTTTCCCTTGGAATGGGGCAGCTGTAATGAAAACAAGACTGAGGAACGCTGTTCTATATGGGAGTTCCATGAGTGAGCTACTCCCAGACATGTTCCTGCAGGGCCTGTGATAAATATCAGTATACCCCATTTAGGAGAATATCGTTTACTGAGTGAATCATTGAGACGAGGAGTAAGGGAAATTTTCAGCTAGAAGAGACCCCGGAATCCCAAATGGCATATTTACAGATGAGAAAGTGCAGGCCGGGATTACACAGCATCATGGGCAGATTCTGAGTCAAAACCCAAATTGTCCATCAGATCAGAAATGCCTCCTGGTCCTTTTCTGTACCCAGCGGTCAACATTTGACTGCTTAATTTCTGGGGTCCAGTGCAGCATGGAAATGCAGGGCCCCTGCTACGAAAAGTATTGAGAATTTCAAGATGGCAACAGCAGAACATGAAATGAAGCTCGGGTTCCTTCTGAGTCTAGTGCGCTATGAAGCTAACCTGGGTCATGTACCTGTGAAGCCAGCCCCGGTCACGTTTTCCATATTCAAAAGATGGACTTGGAATGCCTTTCTCTGGATTTGGAAATAGCTAGTAAAAGAGTCGTTCTGAGATGGTGAAAACAGAAATCTGCAATCCTTTGCATTTTCTTTATGGACTTTAGGACAGGTGGAAGTTGGGGGCATCACCTCCTTCAACCCATTCTTTTGAACGGACAATCGAACGCCACCCTCAGGGGCCTAATAACAAAGTTAAACAACTAGGGAGGGAGGAAGGAGACCTCAGTGTTTATTCCTTTTTTTCCCCCCCACAAAGCTCCATTTAACTATGGCAACCTGGACTCTGCAGGGACCGCCTGACTTGATCAGTGCCCAACTACCCAGGGCCACCAAAGGGATTTTCTGAGGCTGTACTTTTATGTGGCAAAACTATAACATGGCTGTTTTGTTAAACTCTGAAATACTTTCCTATGGTTTCCAGTTTGTCCCAGAAAAGGGGCAAGTATCAGACCTAATTGCTAGGGTGTCAGTGCCGTGGCCTGAACTTGGGTGATGAAGCTTCTATGGAGACAGAGGAGAGAGAGAGAGAGAGAGAGAGAGAGAGTGTGTGTGTGTGTGTGTGTGTGTGTGTTGGATTGAGGGGGACTAATTGCTGTACTTGAGTTTCATAGTAGGAAAGTGTCAACGGAAAAGAAGCCAAACTCTGTAAAATAATTTAAAGAGGTTTATTCTGGGCCAACTTTGAGGACCATGGCCGGGAGCCAAGCCCAAGAAGACTTGGGTTACAGTTGGTTTTATACATTTCAGGGAGACAGGAATTACACCTAACGTCATAAATCAATACATGGAAGGCATACATTGGTTTGGCCCGAAAAGGTGGGACATCTCAAAGTGGGGACTTACAGGCGGGTTTAAAGACTCTTTGACTTGTAATTGGTTGAAGAAATGAAGCTTTGTCTCAAGGCTTGGAATGTTTTAAATTGAGATAATCAGAGACAAGCTACCAGCCATATATTTGTTCTATAAATTGAGGAGCTGCAGGTTTGTCACACACAGCCTTAGGCCTGTTGATGAGTTACAAAGGATGTCTCCAGGAAGGGAGGGGGCATGGTGAGGCCTGTCTGACCTCCCTTCTCACGGCTGGTAACTCAGTTCTAGGGTATCCCCTTGGCCAAGAGGGGGTCCATTCAGTCAGCCGGTGGAGGGGGAGGACCCTTAAGATTTTATTTTAGTTCACTGGGGTGGCGAGGAGGGTTGAGTAAATCCTTTCTGGAATGGTGGCTGAGTGGGTAGGTGGGCCTCCTATGCCCCGGGGGAAGCCAACTGAAAAAGAAATTGGGGGAAAAAAGGGGAAAAAAAATGGGACTAAATGTAGCGGCATTTCCTGTCCTTGGGGTGTGGGGGAAGGAAGGCCGTGGGATTTATTTACAATACTTTCAAACCAGCAGGTTGTGAGTTTTTTACTGTTCTTGCCTGTTGCTCGTGTTCTTTTCAGAATTATAAATGTGTTTATGTGGCTGTTTGATCCAAAAGCAATGCTCTAAAGAGGCAGCGTCTTGAGGCTCTAGAAAGACGGGACCACGTGAAAGACGATCCTCAGTCAATACGTGGGTGTTGGGCGTGGGCAAGTCCTCCATTTCCAGATGAGAAAGTCAGGCCCTTTGGTCCTTTAAAGGTCACAGAGAGAAGGCCTCTCCCCCTGCTCCCCCTCTACCTGTACGCTGACTCTTTAAAAAGGAAATTTTCTTGCTTTTGGAGGAGACGCAGTGGTTTCTGTACTGGAGGAATTCCACTACTGGGTTGAGTCATTGCCTCTCGGAGTGTTGCCCCAAACTGTTCGCACAACTTAGGGTACCCCGAGACCTCGTTTTCCCCTCCCCAGACACTCCCTTCGCAATCATGGCCAGCAGTGCTATTTTAGGATTTCTGTCCACTCTGGTGTTTTCTGGTCTTGTAATTATTTATATGAGTCAGTTTTCATAATAAATAGTGTAGGCAGGTCTGGGTCTGCCTTTTACTCAAAACAGGAAGGGACAGCAAGTTCTTGACATTCAACGCGGATGTAAGTTTCTCCAGAGCTACCGGGGTGGTCATGTAGTTCCCTTTGCTGGAAGTTTCGACAAGCCCCAGTCAAGATGCATGGGTGTTGCGGGGTGGGGGGGGCCTCTGGGAGGGACATCAGCTGACTTTGGGGATGAGCTGGGACTGATGTTTGCGGCCTTCTTCTGCATTTCTGTTCCCGTATGTCGGAGGAAACTGGCAACATGCCTCAAACCAATTTTCCCTGTTGGTCTCATTTTTAAACCTGAACCTGTTTTCACAAACGCCTCCTGCGATCTCATTACCCTGCCTGTCTGCCCACCCGCTTCACCCTCCTGTGTAGATGGGACTCCCCCCTTCCCCCTCCGCTAAACAGAGGGGCCTTCTGCTGTTTTCATCTTTTTTCTCTCGCAGATTTCCTGTTTCACGTCTTTTCTGGAGTTGGACCTTTCCTCCTCTTCTCTATAACCTTCTGTCGCACCCATTTCTTACAGCATTGCTGTGCATTAGAGCCAGACAGTGAGCTTCATAGGTAATTTTAAATTTTTTAGCAGCCACATTTAAAAAGTACAAAGAAACAGGTGAAATTAACTTTAACAATGTGTTTTACCTAACTCCATATATCTAACCCTATGATCATTTCAACCTATAATCAATATAAAAAATTATTTTAATGAGATGTTTTTCCTACTAAATTTTTGAAATCCAGGGTGTATTTTACAATGACATCCTGTCAGGATTGGATGCTAAGTTTTTATCAAAACATTTCGATCTATATTCAGAGTTTGTCAAATTTACTGTTGGAAAAGTAGATCCACATACCCAAGTTGTCCCAGGCTTACATATAATCTTTCCAAGAATTGAATTGAGTATTAATTTTTAAATTTCAATTGCTTAAACATAAATACAATTTAAAAAAATTCAGTTCCTCACTCATACTGGGCACATTTCAAGCGCCCAGCAGCTCCATGTGACTGGTGGCTGCTGTATTGGACAGCGTAGATACATAACATTTCCATCATCATAGAAGATTCTACTGGACAGCACTGTCTAATGGAATAAAGTGTGAACACCTCCAAGGGACTTTCAGAGTTTTCTAGAACCTGGCTCCAACCTATCTATCTTTACTTATTGACTTTGTTTAACCACGCTCACTATTTCCACTTTGAAATGTCCCTTCTTATATTCCTCTAGAGAGATCTCTTTCGGTCCTGGTTTAGAGGCATAAGCTTCTGAGATAGAGTCTCCCCTTCTCCCCGCAGCAGGATTAATTGCTGCCTCTTCTTCCCACGAGTTCTGGAATATGAGTTCTCGAAAATGAGGCAGGACGTGTGGGGAGAGGCGCAGGCCTGCCTGAGCAGCATGGTTTGCTGCCCCCACTTCTCCTGAGACAGGGTTGAATGGCTCTTCTAACACAGCCTGAGCCCTGCCTGGGTGGAAAAACAGCCACACAAAGGACAGCACTGTGTCCGCCTCCAGCTGGCCCGTGGT
The DNA here is from genome assembly GCA_023783475.1 of Daubentonia madagascariensis. NCBI lineage: Eukaryota > Metazoa > Chordata > Mammalia > Primates > Daubentoniidae > Daubentonia > Daubentonia madagascariensis. The sequence continues at coordinate 6,899,586 of JAKFHU010002332.1, read as the reverse complement.
TGCCGAGCACAGAAGGGCAGACAGGAACACGCCCTGGGTACGGGGTGTAATTCTAGGCGGGCAGCAGCTCTGCTGGGGGGGTGGATCCTTTCTTTGCCTTCACAAAACGAAATATGTGTCTGGTTGCCCTGGTACTCATTTATCAAAATGGGAACTGGTGTGTATGTGTGTTTCCTTTTTAAAAAAACCATAACACATATGCAAAAAAGTGTGCATATCTTAATTATACAACTCAAATTTTCACTAAGTGAACATCCCTGTGTAACCAGCTCCCAGGTGAAGAAGGAGGGAGAACATGACCAGCAAACCCCCCCACCCCCTGCGAACCCCTCCAGATTCTCCTCCTCCCAAGCATAACTACCTTCCTGATTTCCAGCCTGTGCATTCATTTTTGCCTGTTTCTGAACTTTATGTAAGTGGCATCATACAGTATGAGTTTTGTTTTTGGTATCTGCTTTATTTTTGCTCAGTGCTTTATTTGTCATAGTTTGTGGTTGGTTTTTGAATGCCTTTGCCTTTTCCATTACGTGAAACAGTTAGTGAAAACCACAGTGGTTAAAAAAAAAAAAAGAAGCACTAGATATAGAAGATAGGTCATTGTCAGGTAATGATGGTTTGAGTTATGAAAAGGAAACTGCTCAAATTTGGTTAATGTTTCTGTCTTGGGATTTTCTAGGTTTTGGTGATTTGGGGTAGTAATGATTTACTTTTTATCTTTACGTAGGGGAATCCCTTGTTAGGGTAGTAATTCTGGGGTCTTGAAGGAATAACTCCCTTTCTGGCTTTTGGACAAGGCTGGACACAAGTCATTTCCTATGATTTTCTGTTTGCCATGTAGAAAATTAAAGATTAGGAGGAAAAGGGGGGGGGGAGAGATCAATTGGATTTCTTACCCAGTGTGTTCTGTTTTTGTTCTAGGTAAAAATGTCGGTTCCAGGACCTTACCAGGCAGCCGCTGGGCCTTCCTCAGTGCCGTCCGCGCCCCCGTCCTATGAAGAGACAGTGGCTGTTAACAATTACTACCCCACGCCTCCAGTGCCTGTGCCTGGGCCGACTACGGGGCTCATGACAGGCCCGGATGGGAAAGGCATGAACCCTCCTTCGTATTATACCCAGCCGGTGCCCGTCCCCAATGCCAATGCAAGTACGTGCAGCTTCCCAGGTCCCCCTTTACCACTCCGCAGCCCTCCACCCTGGCCTTGCGGCCTCCATGAGAATCAGCACAGTGGCCAAAGTGACTCTGCCACAGGGTCTGAGTGAAGCACTGGTCTGTCCAACTTCCCACCTACCCTGAGATTTCACATTCAGTCTTTTAGGTTCCACATTGGTGAGGCTCATGGCTTTTCCATAATAAAATATGGTTTAGGATTTTTTCCCATGTTCACCATACATGAATCATTTGGCACATCTCACAGAGGCACAGCCCACTATCCCAGAGAAATTTGGGAAGGGGAGTTTGCATTTTAAGGGCTCCCACTCTTCCAGCTGAGGTTCGTTGGAGAACCTCTGTCCTGAGGCCAGGGCTGGGTAGGAACAGGGAGAGGGGACAGCCCTCAGCGAGAGATGGATGGCTGTATTTTCACACCAGCTCCCCATCAATGCAGGTCTTCCCTCTGCCTTTGAGCAGCTTCATGGTCCCTGCCCTTTGGTACTTCCTGCTGCCCAGGTGTACCCAGGTATGTAGCTAATTCAGTACCACAAGCAGTTCAGGAAGAAATCTTTTGGCTCCGAGAGTGGGCCCGTGAATCAGACTGCCTGCGTTCATTTAACCTCTTTGTGCCTCAGTTTCCTTATCTGTAAAATAGGTCCAAGTACCTATATCAGTGGGTCATTAAGATGAAATAAAGTTCTATGTGCCAAGCACAAAGTAATCATTTGATAAAAGTGAATACTTAACTGTGCTCAAGTTATTTTGACCCCTTGAGTTGGAAGAAGATGAGAATGACTTTATGCTCTTAGAGCACGCTGTGATCGACAAATGACTTACCAAAAACATACTTCATAAAATTTACATGTTAAGTGCTAGTGTATGCATCATTACTGCTTTTCTGGAAGGAAGATCTTCCTGTGAGTATTACTAAGTTCACTTAACTCTGGGCAGTAGTTAATTTCCCCCTAATACCTCGGTTTATGTACATGGCATCCTAACAGTGTGAAAAGGAACAGAAAGACGTCGCTTTGACAGAAATACGAGCCTCACAACTGAAGTACTTAATGGTTCCCTCACTCTGGATTCTCTGATTACTGTGAATGTCTATACATGTCCTCTCATAATTTTCTCTTCTTAGCATTAGTTCTTGTATTCATTTCTTGTATCAACACAGTTCACCAATGTGTCATCTTAAAGAGCTGGGTCTGCATTTCCTGGCTTGGTAAACTCTACCCTCATCATTGGGTGTTGGAGTTCATCCAGGAACCTGTGTGAAAAGAGTGGATTGTTTATCAAGAGTTTCCACGGCCGGGCACGGTGGCTCACGCTTGTCATCCTGGCACTCTGGGAGGCCGAGGCAGGAGGATCGCTTGGGCTCAGGAGTTCGAGACCAGCCTGAGCAAGAACGAGACTCTGTCTCTACAAAAAATAGAAAAAACTAGCTGGCCGTGGTGGCGCACACCTGTAGTCCAAGCTACTCGGGAGACTGAGGCAGGAGGATTGCTTGAGCCCAGGATTTGAGGTTACAGTGAGCTGTGATCGTGCTACTATACTCCAGTCCGGGTGACAGAGCGAGACCCTGTTTCGGGGGGAAGAAAAAAAAAAAGACTTCCCAGGCACAGTGTGAGGCTCATTATAATTGTTGTCTCATTTAACCCTTGTAGCTACTCTGTTACTGCCATTTTTTAAGTAACAGCTCTATTGAGATATAATTCACATACTGTAAAGTTCACTCTTCTAAAGTCTGCAATTCAGAGGTTTTTAGCATATTCACAGAGTGGGGCAACCGTCCACACTATCCAATTCCAGAACACTTCCATCACCCCTAGGAGGACCCCATGCCCATGAGCAGTCATTCCCTGTCCCTGTCCTCGTGGCCTGGCCTCCATGGATGTATGGGTGAGGGATGTTGAGGCTCTGCTGTATACGCCATTCATTCTCTAATTGCCATCTGCAGGCCACCTTGGCAGAACCACCCGGAGAGCTTAAAACAGTTTGGGGACCCTGCCCCAGACCTGCATCAGACTCTTGGGGGTAGGGCCCAGGAATCTGCATTCTCCATAAGCTCCCCACATGATCCTATGGGCAGTGGAGTTTGAACGCCTGGTCTAGCCAAGAGCCTCTCAGTGATAATTCTGGAAATCTGCCACTGTTTCCTCTTCCTCTCTTTTTGTCATTTTTATTTTTGTTTTTTATTGTGGTAAAATACACATAACATATCAATAAAATCTACCTTCTTTTTTTTTTTTAAAGAGGCATGGCCTTCCTCTGTCACTTAGACTGGAGTACAGTAGCACGATCATAGCTCACTCTAACCTCAAATTCCTGGGCTAAGGCGATCCTCCTGCCTCAGCTTCCCAAGTAGCTGGGACTACAGGTGTGCACCACCACGCCCAGCTAATTTTTAAATTTTTTGTAGAGATGGGATCTCACCATGTTGCCCAGGCTAGTCTCAAACTCCTGGCCTCAAGCAGTCCACCCGCCTTGGCCTCCCAAAATGCTGGGATTACAGGCATGAGCCACTGTGCCTGGCATAAAATCTACCCTTTTAGCTATTTTTAAGTACAGTTCAGTGGCATTAAGTACATTCAGATTGTGGTGCAACCATCACCACTATCCATTTCAGAATTTTTTCCTCTTCTTAAACTGAAACTCTGGACCCATTAAACACTAACTCCACGTTCTCCCCTCCACCCAGTCCCTCGCATCCACTGTTCTACTTTCTGCCTCCGAATTTGACTGCTCTGGGTACCTCGTAGGAATGGAATCATACAGTGTTTGTCCTGCTGTGACTGGCTTACTTCACTTAGCATCACCGTCTCAAGGTTCATCCAGGCTGTGGCAGGTGTCACAATTTCCTTCCTTTTTAAGGTTGAAAAATATTCCATTGTAGGAATTTTGTGTGTCTACCCATCCACCCATCATTGGGCACCTGGGCTCCTTTCCCCTTTGGGCTGTTGTGAATAACTCATCTATGAACGCAGGTGTACAAATGTTTGCTGGGGTCCCTGCGTTCACCTTTTTGTCATGTAGCGGATGCTGTTTGCCTGGTTTCCTGAGCACTTTGCCCTTTTTCCTTCCATCAGTTGCTGTGCAGACGGTCTATGTCCAGCAGCCCGTCTCCTTTTTCGACCACCCTGTTCAGATGTGTTGTCCTTCCTGCAACAAAATGATTGTGACTCAGCTGTCCTATAACGCTGGTGCCCTGACCTGGCTGTCCTGTGGGAGCCTGTGCCTGCTGGGGTGAGTCTGCCGCCTGCCTGGCTCCGAGCCCTCCTGCCTGTCTCTTGGGGGGGTGGTTTCTCAACTGCACCATGATTGACATTCAGGGCCAGGTGCTTCTTTGTGTGGGGGGCAGCCCTGTGCATTGTAGGATGTTGAGCAGTGTCCTTGGCCTCCACTTACTTGATCCAGGAACACCCCTTTGCCCAGTTTTGTAACCAAAAATGCCCCCTGTGGGGCAGCATTGTCCCCAGTTGGGAACCACTGCTCTTAAGCATATCAGCACCTGGAAATTGCTCTTCCTTTATTTCTTCCTGCTTATCTGCTGAAACCACTCGAGGCTTGTAGGGACAAGCATGGCAGCCCCTCACATCTGTGTAGGGCGATACCCTCAGGGATGTCGTTTTCTTCTAGAATTTCATGACCAAAATAATAATGTTTGCCTGATTCTGAGAGAAACTTTAAACAATCTGTACATTAAAATTCTTTCTAGTAATCTCTTCAAAACAACTTACCCTTTTATGACCCTAAGTATTTTTGCCATTGCCTATGCAGGGGAATTAAATAAATGTTTATGTCTGCACCATGGGAATTATATTTAAAGAGATAATCAGTTTCTGTTCTAGGAGAAAAATTTGAGGAATCACAATTGAATTTTTTTCTCCCCAAGCAGGTAACAGTAGCCTCCTTATTCCTGGTCATGCGAGCTACTCAGAAAACCCAGAAAGGCTCCATTTTTTTCCCTTGAAGGAAACTATATTTGTGAGTTTCCTTTGCTGGTGACTTGAGGTGGAGAAGGAGCAATATTTCTTTTTCTAACTTCAAAGAGAGGCTCAAAGCCCCAAAGAACTTAATTAACTTCCCGAAGGTCATGCATTAAGTGGGGAAGAGAGGAGACAAACCAGGTTTCTTGGCACCTAATTCCCTGTCTTGCCCTTAGGCCTCCACTGTTGGCTGTCATTTTCATTGCCTAGGCAGAAAATGCTAAATAAAAGTCCATCGTCTTTGGACATTTGTATTAAAACTAATTTTTATCTTTGAAATCAGGGAAAGACAGACTAGAAACTCATGATTGCATGTTTGTCTCTGCTAATCTGGCAAGCTTTCTGTTCCTCCCTCAAACCCTGCCTCTCTCTCACTAGCTGTGTGACCATGCGCAAGTGACTTTACCTCTCTGTGCTTCAGTTTCCTCATCCATAAAAACTATGTGTGCGGTGCTGCCTGGGGCTGTGTGCACCCCTATATGCTACAGTTTGGGATTATGGCTAAAAGGACTGGCTGACCTCATTTGAACTCTGGAAAGCTTAGGCAATAGGAGGAAATTTCTTTCATGAGATAGCTTCCTCATCAGAATATTTCCAGATTCTGCTTTATGTAAATCAATGCCTTCCTGTAAGATGTTGAATTTTAAGTATGTTTTTGGCAAACATGAATTGTAAGGCTGTATGAAGTTCCTGCCTGTGTGTGCCAGTGATGGAGTATGTAGGTTGAAGGGTATTATTTGGGGAACTTTATTTGGTTGCTGTAAGCAGCAGCCTCAGCCTTTCCATATGGAAAAGAGATCAGTAAGACAGGGCCCTGGGGCCAGGTCTAAACAGACACCTGTTTTAAGTTTTGTTGGCACACGGCCACGGCCATTTGTTTATGGGTTCTCTATGATTGTTTTCTCACTACAACGGTGGGGCTGAGTAGTTGCAACAAAGACCTCATGGCCCATCAAGAAAAAAGTATGTACTATCTGGCCTTTTACAAAAAAGTTCACTAACCCCAATCTAAGATTTTGAAAGATTCTCCAATGACCCAAGATTTGAAAATATACCCAGGACAGTCTGTCTGTGAGAGGAACCTTGGCATTGGGTTGGTGTATTAGTTTCCTAGGGCTGCCATAAGAAATGACTACAAACTTGGTGGTTTATAACAACAGAAATTTATTCAGTCACAGTTCTGGAGGCCAGATGTCCAAAATTAAAATGTGGGCAGAGCCACGCTCCCTCCAAAGGCTCTAGGGGAGAATCCTTCTTTGCCTCTTGCAGCATCTGGTGGCTGCAGGTGTTTCTTGGCTTGTGGCTGCGTCCGTGCAATCTCTGCCTCCATTTTCACGTGGCCTTATTCCCTCTCTGTGTCTCTGTATATCCTCTCTTCTAGGATACCAGTCATTGGGTTTAGGGGGCCCCCCTGGATAATCCAGAGTGATCCCATCTTGAGATTCTTAAGTATGTTGCAAAGATCCTTTTTACAAATAAGGTCACAGTCACTGGTTCCTGGGGTTAGGACATGGACATACGTTTTTGGTGGCCACCATACATCCTAGTGCAGTCAGTAACATGCTGCACATGTGGTTCTTTTTGTTTTCCCAGGTGCATAGCAGGATGCTGCTTCATCCCCTTCTGTGTGGACGCCCTGCAGGACGTGGACCACTACTGTCCCAACTGCAAAGCTCTCCTGGGCACCTACAAGCGTTTGTAGGACTCAGCCGGACGTGGAGGGAGCTGGGTGCTGCAGGAAGTCCCTTCTGACTCTCGTCCAGCCCCACCCCTGGTGGAGGTTTCGCTCTGGTGGTCTCATCTCTCCAGGGGGCCCACCTTCGTGTCTTCTTTTGGGGGGAAAATGTCACAAAACTAACAAACCTCCAAACCCCAGAAATTGCTGCTTGGAGTCATGCACAGGACATGCAAAGACATTCCCCTTGAGTGCTGGTTCAAGGATTTCCTGCCTACCTGTGACCCCGAGTCATCCCATGTAACTGTGATCGTTGCCCCATCTGAATACCTTCCTGTGATTTGCCATCGGCTGTCTCCTTTTCCTGCCTCAGTGGGCCTTTCTGGTGGTCTCAAACTGAGAAGCCACAGGTTGCCTTATTTTTAAGGCTGTTCTGCCCTGAACTCGGTTAAACCAGCCTTTAGTGCCTACCACCTTATCCGCCTGTGCCCACCGTTGATGACAAAAATCTTGCCTTATAGACTTTACGGGCTTGGCTCTTAGATTCTGTAATTGCAGACTTCATTAGCACACACACTCACTTTAATTTTTAAATTTCTTTTTAAGTACAAGGAGAGGCTATTAACACCCGCTAGACACATATCCATGAGGTCATCCGTGCATGCTAGAAAAATCGGGCTGGGTTTTATCATTGGTCTGCCTCCCCTGTTTCTTAGTGCCAGATCCTCAGCACCACTTTACATGAAGGGATTTTTTTCCCCATAGAGTTATTGTATTAACAGTTTTTATGACCTCCTTTTGGTCTTAAACACCTTTGAACATGATTTTGAAAGGAGGGCTTTATAAAACCATTTTCTGTAACCATATGATTGGTGTTTTCCCATTTGCCAATGCACCATCACTTTTTGTTGTTGTTGTTAATAGTAAAAGAAATGGATAATTTCATTTATTGCCTTTCCTTGGAGTTAGTGTGGTTCTTAAAAACCGTCATGGAACTCAGAAAGTGGAGTCCCGTTTGGGTTCCCAGTGGTGGGTTTAGAAAGATGAGGGAAGGCGTGTTTGAGCACGTCTGAGTACCATGGTACTGGAAAGCTTGGAAACCGGAACTGTTTCAAAGGAATCTAAAGTCTGATTTTGTTTTTCAGAGATACTATTTGTTGTATGCCATTGGAAGACATGATTTCTAGGACTCGGGCAGCAAGCCAGAGTTCTAGGTTGGCGGCTGCATCGTCTTTGAAATCAAGACAAAGCTGGGCTTGACTTTCAGGAGCCCCCGTTTTGATAATAAATTGGCACAGGGAACTCATGTGAATAATATTATGTAGAAATAAAACTTAGACCTTGAACGAAAATCTGTATATTGGTTGAAAATGATAGTCATGACCATTGGTTTGCCTCATTCATTTGATCTTTTGAAAATTCCAGTAATTATTTTTTGCAATGAATATGGATACCACATAGTACTTTGGTGTTATCTGTTTTTTAAAAATAAAGTCTTTCGTTCACTTGGTGAACTATTTATCAATTCTTACGGTGTGAAGAAAGGTCTCATGTTGTGTTTCCAGCCGTTGCTACAAAGAACCTTTATTTGCTCCATAACGGCAGAAAATCCTTCCTGGTAAAAAACTTCAGACTTGCTGAATATCCTGCAATGTCAAAATGACCGATGTTGAGTTGGGCGGATTGCTAACGAGTCAGATTTGAACATTAGGCTATTGGAACCCAATAGGCGTCATCAGTGGCAGCAAGCCATAGCTTTCAAGTTTTAATAAAATGCACAGAAGAAAGCTGTCCTCATTCATTCTCTGAACAAAACATGCTTTGTGAGATGCTAAAAGGGGGGTATTGTAACACGCTAGGAATATGGCTGCCACCCCCCTGCTCCCCTCTTCCTACCTGATGATACAGCTTTATTTTGGAAGGTGCAGGAAAATAATGTCATCTTGGTGTGGCTTACATTGTCATTTAAACCCCAAATTATAGTCTTAAAAAATTGCTGCTCTCTGGGTCCTGATTGCATGGTTTTTCTTTCACTCGGCAAAATTCAAGACCATGCATATTTAGCAGTTTTGCTCAGATGGTAGTATATAAATGATCTCAAGCTGTTATTAATTACATATGCAAAGTCTTCAAAACAAGAGCCCCATTTCAAGGACCGAAAAACATATATTATGTAGAACTTTAATGTCAGACGCCTGGAGTACAAAGCATTCATTGAACATTTCCTTTTTGTTGTTCACAGTACGGACTTATTCATATATTTTTGCAAATTAAAAGGCTCTTTTGTTCTGCCACTATTTGTTGGGGACTTTGGAGTTAGTCTGTTGCAAACACTGGATCATATTCAATTAATGCAAGGGCTTTATGCCTATCTACTTGGACCTCAAAGAAGAATTTTACCAATTTCAAACCAATAGTGGCTGTATATCTTATATACTCTTACATCCATTTGGGCAAGGTGGCCTTGTAATAAGTGTTGGTTTGTGTGTTGTTAACAAAAAATATTCAGCCATCGCATCTATTTGAGCCAACTTTAAGCACATGATGGATTTCTTGCTAACGCAGCATTACCCATGAAAATATTTTCTCTAGGACAACTGGCTTCCCAATTGCTACTGAGACCACTTGTGTTGGGTACTGAACTATCTATAAATGTAGCTTCATATACTCACACAATTTGGCCTTGGTTGTTTCCCCAGTAGAGAGCCTGCCGTGTTTGGGATGTTAAAATGCTTCTCTGACTTTCTGGGCTGAAGATTTCTGTTAGGAGTGAATCTAAACATTGGAATTTTACTTGCGGGATTCTGATTTGCATTTTGGATCCTTATTAAAATTATCTCTTGCCTTTAGGACTCAAATGTCTACAATGACTTATCTGATTTTTACAGGCGCAGGAGTGAATTGCAAGTAGATGTAGCAAGGGCCATGAGAGACCAGGAGTAGTTTGGGGTTTTTTTTTTTTTTAATCTAAGAATTTTAAGGAAACAAGATTCTGAGGCTCAGAGATTAAAGTGAAAAATAAACAGTTCACAGGCAAGCGTACCGTCTAGCGCATTTAACTAACCATCTTGCCACTGCTCTCTGCAGCATTAGGAATTTGTTCTCCCATTTAAGTACTTTTTTCGCCTTTTAAATAGATTATTTCCTATATACCCCCTGCCCCATACATGCAGAGCCCCCCCACTATCAATATCCCCTGCCAGAGTTGCACATTTATTACAATTGATGCACCTCAATTGACACATCATTATTACCCAAAATCCATGGTTTGTATTAGGGTTCACTCTTGGTGTTGTACATTCTATGGGTTTGGACAAGTGTGTATGACATGTATCCACCATTGTGGTATCACACAAAATGGTTTCACCACTCTAAAAACCATGAGCTCTGCCTGTCCATCCCTCCCACGCGGCCCCCACCCCTGGCAACCACTTACCTGTTCACTCGCTCCACTGTTTTGCCTTTTCCAGAATGTTGTATAGTTTGAATCCCACAGTATGTAGCCTTTTCAGGTTGGTTTCTTTCACTTAGTGATACACATTTTAAGGTTCCTCCATGTCTTTTCATGGCTGGATAGTGCATTTATTTTTAGTGCTACATCATATTCCATTGTCTGGATGTATTTAAGTACACGTTTAAGTACTCTCAAAGCTCTTAGTCCTGCAGTGTCTCTTAAGTGATCCTGTCCACAGTTTCCCAAATGGCAAAATCAAGTTAGTGGATGTGTCCAAAATCATAATGTATCACCCGTAATAGAGCTGAGAATTGTTTATGGAACTTTTGGATATACAGATGTGTATGTGTTTGGGGGGGGGGTCATAGTACAAAGTATGTGTCAGGGTAAGATTTGGAAGCCTCTGGTTGATATGTCTGTGGATTTCACATGGTTTATCTTTGATTGACTCCTGCTGTATTTGAGGCATTGTACAATCGGGGTAGAAAACACGACCCTGCCTGGGAAGAGGGAACAGTGAGCTTAGCGCTGCCCTGCCAACACTTCTAGTGGCTTCTTTCTCTCTTCCTCCCTTCCACTTTGTTTCCCTCCCTTCCTCCTTCCTTCCTTCCTTCCTTCCTCTCTTCCTTTCTTCCTTTCTCTCTCTCTCTCTCTTCCTATCTAAAATTCACCTAATATTAAAGTGTATAATTCAGTGGCTTTTAGTACATTTGCAATGTTTTGTAACCATCACTTCTACCTACTTCCAAAACATTTTCATCAGCCCCAAATGGAACCCCATACCCGTTAGCAGTCACTCCCCAGTCCCTCCTTCCCCAGCCCCTGGCACTCAACGTTCTGTTTTCTGTCTCTCCAGATTTACCTATACTGGGCATTTCATATAAAGGGAATCATATAATATGTGGTCTTTGTGTCTGGGGTCTTTCACTTGCCATAGGTGGGGTTTATCCACGTTGTGACGTGCGTCAGTACTTCATTCCTTTTCGTGGCTGAATAATATTCCATTATGTGGACCAAGCACAGTTTGTTTCTCCATTTATCCTTTGATGGACATTTGCGTTATTTCTGCCTTTTGACTATTGTGAATAATGCTACTGTGAACATTTGTTCACAGGTTTTTGTGTGGACATATGTTTTCGGTTCCCTTGGGTACATACCTGGGAATAGAATTGCTGGCTTATATGGTAATTTTGTTTGACTCTTTGAGGAACCGCCTGGTGGCTTCTTAAAGAAATGTGTCCTTATTGCAAAACCACATCTAGCAAGGGCTACCCATTTGGAACCACCCTGGCATGGAGAACTTTGCCATCTTCTGAAGCTGACCCGAGCACCATTCGCTCCTTCTGGGCCTGCTTGCTGAGCCTGAACGATGCAGAGGGGTGGATGTTGCATCGCAGGATCTCAGACATCCTCTGGGAAGGTGCTGTGAACTCTGGTATTCTCGGGAGTCCTCAGGTGAACTCAGGTGTTCGCCTGTATGCCCAGCTTAGGATATGGCAGTAAAGGGGCACACACTGTCCCCTCCCTTGTGGAACTGATGATAGGAAGGGGAGAGGGAGACGTCACATGAGAAAACCTAACATTACAAACTGGGGGGCAGGGGCGGAGTGCAGGAAAATGGGGGTGTCATAGTGAGGGGCAGCTCCTCCACTACAGGGATGTCATTCTGACATTCCTCCCGGTTAGGAGATGGCATTAGGTCTTAAAGCCAGACAAGTCTGAAGCTTCATTGGGAAAGTTTGTTGCTGTGTTGTCATTGTGTCATTTAACTTGCTGTTTCTCTCTCTCTGGGTGGATTTGCTGGATTTCTTCCACATTCTTTCTAAGAGTGGCAGCCCCTGGAAACAGTCCTTGGCTCGCTGTGTCCCGATTTCCTGTTGATAAACAGGAAGAGATGCTTTTCTTCAGGAATTAGGTGGATTCCAGCGGGCTGTGGCTCTGGGTACCTGCATGGGTCAGGAGAAAAGGTCAGATCTGCCCAGAGGGTCTCCCAGGTGTTTGCCCATGAGGGTGGAGACCCCCTTCTGGGACCTGGGCTCCTCTAAGCACATCAGACTTCACCATCCTCAGTAGGGACATTTTGGAAAACGAGAAAGTGGTAAGCATTTGACAATCATTTTCAGCTTTAAGGGTGGACATTTCTGTTGATTTGTTTGCGGGGGATTCTAGGGTAAGTAGGGAAGAGGGTGTATGGTAAGAATGCAAACAGCTTGTAGAGTAGTTTTCTAAGTATAATTTGCATTTCTTGTTTTTGTCTGAAATTAAAGTGGTAGGAAAAAAACGCCCATCACATGCCTAGTGGAGAGCTCACACGGGCTGGGGTCTCAGCCTTCTGCACAGGCTCGAACCTGAGCCCTGTAAGCAGCACAGCAATGAGCTCCCGAGAGCCCCGTGGGCCTCTGATCACTGCGACATCCACCCATCTGTGGCAGCCTGCATCTGGCTGCAGCGACACAAACTTAACTACAGGATACTTTCCCCCACATTTTCACAGAGGACCTTTCTTTGTATTAAATAGTTGTATTGGTTTATCTTTCCCTGCTTGGTTGTTTTTCTAAATGTCTTCCTCCTTGTTTTATGTTTAGCCTGCCCTATGTCTTAAAGTCTCAAATCAGTTCAGGCCTTTACCAGTGACCAGATGGTGCACGTGAGTGTGTGTGGCGTGGGTGTGTCTGTGGGTGTTTGTTGTGGGGGGGTCTAGGAGTCTTGTGTGCATCTGAGATGGGCTCGGGTATATCTGTAGCTGTCTGTGAGTATCTGGTCCTGTGTGTGTGTGTGTGTGTGTGTGTGTGTGTGTCTGTGTCCCTGTGTGTGTCTCCGGGTGTGTGTAGAGGAAGAAGAGTCGGGGCTCTCTGGAGCTGCGCTCTCCTGGAAGCCTTCGGTCCCCAGCCTGGGAGCCCTCCAAGGACTTTTGGGCTAACCACCCCCCTGTGGGAAGATAAATGACTGTCACCTCACTGATCTCAGGGACTAAAGGGCATGAATGATTATTCCTTCCATTGTTCTACAGGGTGGAGTGGATCACACCTGGCCTTGTGTTGGGCTGCAGATGGATGAATCCAGTTGGGAAAGACGCTTAGTGAAAACTCCAACACAGGGCCAGGGCGATCCCCTGGGGGAGCATTTAAAACCTCCCTGCTCAGGCCACACCCCAGATCAATCAGCCTGTTCCCCGGGAACAGCCGTGCCTGGGGCTCACAGAAGGGCTTTAATGTTATTATTTTTTTAACCAGAAGGAAAAAAGCCTGACTATAATAATAATGAATCCAGCCTGGATTATATTTCTCTTTATATTATATTAATACCAACACAGTCGTAAAATACACTTTTTAATATATTTTTATGGAGGAAGGGGCCCACAGAAGTGCTAAGGTGGCCCTGATCAGCCGGGGACTCTGATCATGCCCCCAGGTCACCAGCCCTGGTCTGGTGCTTGGTGTTAGCGTGCAAGGCTCTATAGAGCCGAGGTTCATTCAGTAAGTGCTATTGGGTGTGTAACATGTTCCCAGGACACAGCGGCAATTAAGAGAGACAGGCTCCGTGCTCTTGGGGGATCTAAACAAGAACTTCATCATTTTAGGATTGCTTTGCACATTATGATAAGGTAATTTAGCGTATAAACACTTCCTTGAATATTGTCTTCACCAATCCTGACAAGAAAACTCCTCCAGATAGAAAGGAAAAACATCACCATTTCACAAATAAAGTAACAGAGGCTTGGGATAAGTGTGATTTATACAGGACTATTGAACAATTCCTAGCAGAGTGACACCTTCTGGTCCTGAAATTCACCTTGGGCTTGTTAAAATACAGATTCCTGGGCCCTGTGCATGGAGACTCTGATTCAGAAGGCCTGGGAGGGGGCCCAGGAATATGTATTTTTAAGAAATGGCAAGGCGTCGTGGCATGTGCCTATAGTACCATCTACTTAGGAGGCTGAGGCAGGAAGATGGCTTGAACCCAGGAGTTCGAGGCTGCAGTGAGCTATGATCGTGCCTGTGAATAGCCGCTGCGCTTCAGCCTGGGCAACTAGTGAGACCCAACCCCTTTAAAAAAAGAAAGAAAGTTCGTAGGTGGTTCCTAAGGACAGGCAAGTTTGAGAAATGCTGTTGCATGAGGCCTGAGGTCAGATCCAGAGAGAAGGAACGGAAGTCAGGGTTCTCGACCTCACACTTGGGCCGGATCATCCCTTGCTGAGGAGGCCAGGACTGTGCACTGTAGGATGTTCAGCAGCATCCCTGGCCTCTGCCCACTAGATGCCGGTAACAGTCCCCAGTTGTGACAATCAAAAATAGCTCCAGACATTACTAAATGTCCCTGAGGGGGACAAAATAGCTCCCATTGAGAACTCTTGGGCAAAGTGCATGGGTCGAAGAAAACATTTCCTATGTTTGAGAATTGGGTGTCCCTCACTCACCCAAGCATGTGGCTAAAATATGCCAATTTCCGTAAAAAGGAACACAGCATTGTCACATGCTACAACGTGGATGAACCCTGAAAACAAGACAAGTGAAAGAAGCCAGACATAAAAGGTCACAGAGTGTATGATTCCACTGATGGGAAATATGCAGAACAGGTAACCCACAGAGACAGAAAAGCGATGGGTGGCTGTCAGGGGCTGGCAGGAGGGGAGACAGGGAACAACTGCTTCATGGGTATGGGGTCTCCTTTGGGGGTGATGAAAATGTTTTGCAGTTAGATAGAGGTGGTGGTGGCACAACACTGTAAATGTACTAATTGCCACTGAATTGTTCACTTTAAAATTGTTTAATTTTTTTTTTAGGTGAATTTCACCTCAATAAAACATGCCTTGTATCATTTAATGTAACAATTGCTAAAATGGGGATGGAGTAAGTTGTGAATGCCGTGTAAATTGGAATGGATATTTAAATGAGGTAGTAACCATTAACAAGTGTAATAAAACTATAACATCTAATTAAATAATATTTAGAAAGCAAGGGGTAGAATTTGAGTCCAGGACCTCAGAATCAATATCTTTGGAATGAGGACAGTGCTGGGTTAGAGTGAGTGTACAGTACATGCTTGTTGAATTTGGGAAGAAAGAAGTGAAAACAGTTAATTCATCAAGAACTGTGACTGAGCCACTTGCAACCTGTTGTGTGGCTGGGGCAAGTCATTTAAACCTCCCTAGCCGAGTTCCTCTCTGCTCTAAAAAGAGGCATGCTGATTCTTCCAGCTCTAAATGCCTGTGTTGGGAAGTGGACAGATCCCAGGGGAGACTATGGAACATGTCAGAACATTCTAGAACACTCCAGAACATACTGGAACATGCCAGGAGATAGCTCTCTTGGCCTGTCAGGGGCAAGCTTGTAGGTGAGCTAGGGAACCCCTTGAGACACAGGCTTGGCACCTCTGAGCAAGTGTCAGGACCAGGTTGTGTTCAGCCTTGATGAGCTGGAGCAAAACAAGCCAAGCAGGTGAGACTCAATTTTGCAAGAACCAGCTAGCTGTGCCCCTTCCTACTGTCTGCTGCCAGGTGTGGGCGTCTGCAGCAGCACACCTGGGTCAGCACAAGGATGGAGCTGGTGGCCACCTCTGCAGGTCATTTGAAAGCCCCCCTCCCCTTCCTTCCACCAGTGGGCTGTGGGGGCTGCCTCCCTCCCTGCCTGAACTGAGAAGGCCATCATCAGAGTGACTCTTTTGCATCCACCTGTCTGGGGCTGCCTGTCTCCTCCTTTGGTCTTGGTTCACAGGGTCCACTCCTGGAAGCAGGAACAAATAAGTGATTGGGGATGTGCTGCAGTCTTCACGTGAGGGCTGTTACCATGGCAGCCCAGCAGCTGGGTGAATGGAATGCTGGACTGGTGTGTTTGCGTCCGGGCTACGTGGAAGCAGGGGTTGATTACAGAGCTGAGACCCCGGTGAGGTGGCTCGTGGGTCTCTGAGTAGCTAGGAAATGGGGGACAGGTGCTGGCAGAGGCAGGCCTCTTAATGCAGGGAGAAGCATTCAGACTCCACCGTAGATGCTCCTCTATCAGCAGCCATTCACAGAGGGCTTCTAGGGAAGAACTTTTAGGGTTTTTTGGTAATAGCTTTATTGAGATGTCATTCACATGCTATATAATTCACTCATTTAAAGTATACAATTCAATCATTTTTTAGTATATTCACAGAGTTGTGTAAACACCACCAAATGTTTTAGAACATTTCCACACCTCAAAGAGAAACCCCTTACCCTTTAGTCGTTACCTCCCAACCCCACCCTGGCAACCACTGACATATTTTCTGTCTCTATAGATGTGCCCATTCTGGACATTTCATGTAAATGGAGTCATATGGCATACAGGATTTTTTATCTGGCTTCTTTCACTTGGCATAATGTTTGCAAGGTGCATCTAAGTTGTAGCATGAAAACCACGTTATGACCAGAGAGTATGCCATTGCATGGATAGATCACATTATGTTTGCCCATTCTTACCTGTTGATGGTTACTTTATCTTTCAAAAGTTCATGGTTCTATACTTGCTACTCATTATATTGGCTGTTCAAAAAAAAAAAAGCTATGAGCTGTGTGCCACTTGTCAGTAAAATGATTTAAACAGTTTTCTTCTATATTCTTTTAAAAATTATTATTGTGGTAAGCCTAGGTAGGAAGCATTGAATATGAAAAGGTGGCTATTAATGAGTATGCTAGGACAGAATCAGGGCTGTCCTGGGCACGTGCGATGTGTGGACGTCCCACTCCTGGGCCAGGTGAGAGCAATGTGCTGCCTCATTCCAGCTGAGGAGTCTGGCCCCTGGTTAAAAGCCTACATGTGCTTCTTTCAGGCCTGACTAGAGACGATTGCAGAGGATCTACCTGGCAGGCCTCTGGGGGCTGCCCTCCCCACACTCCACTTGGGGTATGGCCAGCATGCTGCAGTCTCTGGAGTCAAGGGCTCTAGCCCTGGGGCTCTGCTCTTATATCTGTGTACATACATCTGCATTTCTAGCCCTGGTGGCTTCATTCCTGAATCTCTTCCTCTGAAGCCTTGGGCAGGGGTCTCCTTCAGGTGCCTTTGGTGAGGCCTCCTTATGGGGGGAAGGAGGGAGAACCTAGAAGTTACTTTACCCCACTCTGACTCAGGACCTAGTACTTTTCCACTTCCAGCCCCTTCCTCTGCTACCCCCAGTCCATAAAACTGCCAGGGGCCTTTTGGTCAGGACCACGCCATCCGGAGGGTCCACCTGACCCTCAGCTGATGCCCAGTTCCACAGGGGAAGATGGAAGAGAGGTGATCGGCTCTTTATCCAGCTTTAGCCTCTTGATGAACTGTTGAGGTGAGTGACTTTGGGCTTAACTCTCCTGTGTTTGGCTTGGTGCTTTAATGGGCTACTATGACACCTGACAGCTCAGCAGAGCTGCTGGGTATTAGATCTTTGATTATGAAATGATGCTGAGTAGTGAGTAGGTTTGCAGATGCAGGGAGCATAATGACCAATCATTATAGGTCACCCCTGTCCCAGAGCAGCTGTGAGTATTGTGTTGATGCCTGCCGTGGGCAGGGCATGTTCTGTCATTTAATTTCCCAATGATTCTATAAAGTGATTGTTCCCTCTCTATTTAATAGATGAAGAAACTGAAATTCTCAAAGGTTAAGTTACTGGTCCCAAGTTCTAAGCTGGGACTCAATTAAAATGTCAACCCACCCAGACCCAACCTTTCCTGTCCTTTTTGTGCTTTAACTTTTTTCTTAGCACTCACAAACTGTGCGTTTTCCTTGTTTTCTGGGAGGAAGCAGCTCCCATGGCCCACTGGTGGAAGGAAGGGGTGGGGGGCTTTCAAATGACCTGCAAGGGTGGCTGCCAGCTCCACCCTCATGCTGAGCTGGGTGTGCTGCTGCAGACACACACACCTGGCAGCAGACGGTGGGAAGGGGACACGGGTAGCCGGTTCTTGCAAGATTGAGTCTCACCTGCTTGGCTTGTTCTGCTTCAGCTCATCAAAGCTGAACACTACCTGGTCCTGACACTTGCTCAAAGGTGCCAAGCCTGTGTCTCAGGGGCTTTCCTGGCTGCCCATAACTCTGCCCCTGAAAAATAAGCTTGTCTGTCTTGTTTCTCCTCTATCTCCCTGCACCAGAAAGTCAGCCCCATGAGGGCAGGGGCTTTTGTCTGTCTTCATACTCACTGTTGTATCTCTCACCCCTAGGACAGTTCCTGGCACACAGTAGGTGCCTGCTGTTTGGGGGGGGGTCCCCAAGACCACCCTCAGGTTCAATGGTTTGTTGGAAGGACTCATAGGACTCAGAAGAGCCATTCTACTCATGGTTATGGTTTATTACAGGGAAAGATAAGGTAAAATTAGCAAAAGGGAAACACACGTAGGGCAGAGTCCAAGGGAAACCAGGCACGAGCTTCCAGTTACCCTCTCCCAGTGGACCTGTGTGGATGGCACTTGTTTCACCCAGCGACAGCGTGTGGCAATATGTACAGGGTATTGCCAACCAAGGAAGCTTGCCAGAGCCTTGGTGTCCAGGGTTTTTCTTGGCAATTGGCCGTGGCCAACTACCGGCATGGCTGACCTTTGCCTCCAGCCCCTCTAGAGATCATGCTGATACTGCATGGACCAAGCAGCCACCAGAAATCACACTGTTAGCACAGACTGGCCAGCATGGCCCAAGGCCCCAGGTAAACAAAGACACTGACATTCTTAGGCAGGACATTCCAAGGGCCTGGAAGTTACTGCATTAGTACTCAATAAAGACTGGCCCTGGAGGCCTCTGCTGGTGTTGGGAGGGAAGAGAACCAGACTCAGGAGGTGGTGGGTGCTGGAGCTCCAGTTAAGAGAAAATGGAAAAGGATTAGCAGATAACCCCACTCCCAGACGCTGAGTGAGTGAGGATGGGAAGCAGAAGGCAGGGGCCCAGGTAGACCTCCTGCTGCTAACAGGTGTTTCACTAATGGGTGTGGGGCTGGGATAAGGGCCTGAGAGGCCCCATGCTGGGCATGTCCCTTCTACTTTTTGAGCCTCATATGGTGACAGCCATGGGGGTAGGGGAGGAGGGGGCAGGTAGGCAAATCTGGGCTCCCCCTTGCCCCGAAATCCCGGCTGCTCTGTTGGTCCCTTAGGCTCTCATAGCTCCGTGGAGCCCAGCTTGTGTGAGGGTCTCTGATGCTTCATGGTGTGTGGTCCGGGTGGCTTGGGCCTTAGTCTCAGGGGAAGAGGCCTTGAGCTAGCCTGATGGATGATTCAAAGGGCCTGCAGTCTCATCTGGGTTCTCTTTTGCTTGAAGGAAAATGAGTGATTCCAGCAGAGCATCACTCACAGGAGACCTCCCAGTATCCTACATGACAGCAATGAGAATTTTAACTTTGTCCCCAGAATATTTTGCTTAAAAGCAGTGCAAGGATGAGTCCTTGATCTTTGAAGGTGCAACTGAGTTTGTGTCTCTTTGATTTCCACTCCCCCGCTCCTGTGTATGTGTTGGTTCCTAGTAGATATTCTATTCGTTTAACAATCACCAAATGTTTTTTGAGGACCTCCCTGTGTGTGGATACCTGCAAGATTAATTTCTTGAAGCAGAATTTCTGGGACGATGAAAATGTGCTTCCCCACTTGTGGCCACAACATGAAGGTGTCTTGAGGGAGGGGTACAAGCGGGAAGGTGGTCTTTGCCCTTGAAAATATTATACTGTCTGTTTTCAAGAGTTTCACGTGCTCCAAAGGTGGAGCTCTCTGCTTTGCACCTTCCCCCTGCAAAACATCCACATGCCCTTTCTCCCATAGCCCCATGTCTTCATTCTCCACTAGTTTCCAATATTTCATCTAGGCTTCTTGGCCTTTTTGCTTAAAAACAGTTTATTTTTGAATAAGCATTAGGTCGGAGCCTAGAGGAAGACAGGCAAGCCTGGGGGCATGGTAAAATGTCATTTCTTTTGGGCAGCTGGGTGCAGGTGGGTGGAGGCCGAAAAGGGCGTCCACCCCAAGGAGGGGAAGAGTGACAAGTTTTATAGAAGGTTTGAATGAACATTTGGGGAGGGGGAGTTCTTTCTGGAACAGCCACCAGTTTCTGCAGGCTCCATCCTAGGCTTTGTAATTCGGAGTTATCTTAACAATATCTGGAGCCTCTGGGGGCCCTTATCTGACCTCTTCACCTACCCTGTTCCTTTCCATATGTTTTTTTGAGTTCCCACCCTGAGCAAGCCCAACAATACCCTAGAACAAAATTCAAATGGTGCTGTGAAAATGGACTCTCTCTCACACCTCTGGCCCTTCACCCAGTTTTTTCCCCAGACAAAACCCCCTGTTACCAGTTCTGGGGGATCCTTCCAGAAAGTTCTATACATTCACAAGAAAAATACATGCATTTTCCCTCTTCTTTTAACATAAAATGGTGGCATAAACCACGCAATGCCCTGCATCCTGCTTTTTTCATTTAACAACGTGTCATGGAGCTGATACTTTTTTTTGCTTCAGCTGTGTACTACTCCACCACGGGGAGGTCCTCGTCCTTTATGCAACCATCCAGTCCTCGTACTGAAGGATGCAAAGGTGGTCTCCAGTCCTTGGCTGTTACAGGCAGGGATGTTGTGAATAATGTTGTGGCTGAATTGCTTTGTATGTGCACAAGTATAATTACAGGATAATGTGATAGGCAGAATGGCCCCCAGAGATGTCCACACCCATATCCCTGGAACCTGTGAATATGTTATGGCAAGGCCAGAAGAAACTTTGATGTGATTAAGGTTGTGGATCTTAAAATAGTGAGATTACTCTGGATTATCTGGGTGGGCCCAACGTGGTTGACTGAGAAATAGTTTCCTGAATACATTCACGTTCTGATCCCCAGAACCTGCAAATGTTACCGTAGGTGGCAAAAGGGACTTTGCAGATGTGATTATCTCAAGAACCTTGAGAAAGGGAGATTATCCTGAGTTGTCCAGATGGGTCCCCTGTGATCACAATGGTCCCTAAAATAGGGATGCGGAGGGTCAGAGGAGAAGAATACATGATGACCATGGAGTGGTCACTTTAAGATAGAGGAAGGAGCCACAAGCCCATGAGTGTAGGAAGCCTGTAGAAACCGGAAAGGGCAGGGAAACATATTCCATCCTCAGAGCCTTCAGAAGGAAGCGGCCCTGCCAAACACCTTGACTTTAGCCCAGTGATACATGTGTCAGACTTCTGACCTCCAGAACTATACGAGAATAAATTTGTGTTGTTGTAAGTCACTAAGTTTGTGCTAGTTTACTACAGCAGCCACAGGAAATGAATACACCCAATTTGTCTCAAAAGCTCTTAAAAGCAGAGAACTTTCTCTGGTCTGCTTGGAGGCAGAAAGAAGAGATAGAAGGAGATGTTCAAAACATGAGAGGGATGCAACACCTAGTTGCTGGAGTGGGCCACGTGGAAATAATGAGAAGGAATAGGCAGCCTCTAGGAGCACAGACCAACGCTCAGCTGGAAAAGGGCACCTCAGTCCTGCAACCGCAAGGAACTGAATCTGAACGAATTTGGAAGTAGATCCATTCCCAGAGCCCTGCCAAGAAATGCAGCCCTGCCAAGGGTTTAATCTTGGCTTTGCCAGACTAAACAGGGTACTCAGCAGAGCTGGGCTGTACCTCGACTTCTGACCTACGGAACTTTAACGTAATAAATACATGTTGCTAAATTTAGTAGCTTAAAACAACACCTCTATATTGTGGTAATGTGTTATAGCAGTGATAAAAAATTAATATGGGTAAATTTCTAAAAGTGGTATGTCTTCTAGAAGTGGGTCAAAAGTAAGCGCATGTTAAATTTTAGCAGTTGCTAGATTTCTTCCTTAAAGGTTGTGCTAATTTCTGCCCCCACAATAGTGTATGTAAATGCTTATTTCCCTACAGTTAGCCAAAATCCTGTTTTAGCACAATGTTTCATCTTTACCCACTGGTAGATGAACAGGATATCACGTGGGAGTTTTTGAAAAACAATTTTGTTGGAATATAATTGTACAATGAACTGTACATATTTAAAGTATAGAATCTGATAAATTTTGACATATGTTTATATCCATGAAACTATCACCACAATCAAGATAGTGAACATTTATTATTCCCAAATGTTCCTCAGTGGGATCCTTTCTTTTCATACCTCCTCAGGCAGCCACCGATCTGATCTCTGTCATTATAGATTAGCTTGCATTTTCTAGAATTTCATATAAATGGGGTCATACAGAATGTACTTTTATTTTTTTCTTCTTTCACTCAGAACTATCTTGGGGTTCATCCATGTTGTTGTGTGCACCAGTGGTTTGTTCTTCTTTATTGCTGAGTAGTATTCCATTGTATGGATGTACCACAATTTGTCCATTCACCTGTCAATGGACATTTGGGTTGTTTCCAGTTTTGAGCTATTACAAACAAAGCTGCTGTGAATATTCATTAGCAAGTCTTTGTGCGGTAATATGCTTTCTCTTCCTGGCTAAGTATCTCAGAGTGGAGTAGCTAGGTCACATGGTAGGTGTGTGTTGTTTAACTTTTAAAGAAACACAGTTGGTACTTTTAATTTGCATTTCTTTTATGCCTGAGGTGAGCCTCTTAGTATGATGAAAATCTATTTATGTGTCCTTGTCTGTGAACAGGGTGCTCTCGTATACTTTGTGCATAATTTTTTTTTTTTTTTTAAAAACAAGGTCTTGCTCCATCACCCAGGCTGGAGTACCGTGGCCCGATCATAGCTCATTGTAACCCCAAATTCCTAGGCTTAAGCAATCCTCCTACCTTAGCTTCCTGAGTAGCTGGGACTACAAGCACATGCCACCATGCCTGGCTAATTAAAAACATTTTTTTTTTAGAGAAGGGGTCTTGCTATGTTGCCCAGGCTGGTCTTGCACTCCTGGCCTTAAGCGATCCTCCCACCTCGGCCTCCCAAAGTGCTGGGATTACAGGTGTGAGCCACTGCACCCAGACTTTTTTTGAATAATCTTTCTCCCCAACTATATGTGATGCTATTTTAATGGGGTAACTCCTGTGTGCTTGGTTCTTCGGTGGCCCCTCCATTCTCCACTTGAAGAAACATGGAAGACACTTCCCCAGTGATTTCCAACCCCTTCATTTTGCCAATGAGTAAACAAGTCCAGAGAAGTTAAGTAACTTTTCTAAGGTCACACAGTAATTGAACAAATAAACGAGATGAGCCGTCACCCTCCCTTTCCCCATCTGCCAACCTTACTCATAATCAACAGGGAGCAGGTTTCTCCTGTGCTCTTCTTTGTCTCAGAGATAAGAGATGGCAATAGTCATTCCTCAAGGCCAAAACCTTAAGTGGAATCTTCCACTCAGGCGGGAAAATCTCACTGTGCCCTCTGCTGGTGAGGCCTTTTCCACGCCGGGGTAGGTATGGCCTTCACGCTTTCCCTAGCTCTGCGAAATAACGCTATCTTTCGGTGGTTTAAAAAGAAAGCTCCTCCAATCTGAAAAGGCTACATACTGTGTGATTCCAACTCTATGACATCCTGGAAAAGGCAGAACTATGGAGACAGAAAAAGGTCCGTGGTAGCCAGGGGCAGAGGGAGGGTGGGAGGACCAGACGGAGCATGGGGGATTTTTAGGGCAGTAAAACTGCTCTGTGTGACACTGTAAAGGTGGATGTGTGTCATTATGCATTTGTGGAAACCCATAGAGTGTGCAACAGCAAGGGTGAACCCTAGTGTAGACTATAGACTTAGGGTGATCATGTGTCAATCGATGGTAACACAGGTCCCACTCTGGTGGGGGATGTCGATGATGGGGGCGGGCTGTACCTGTGGGGGGGCAGGAGGTATATGGGAAATCTCTGTACCTTCCTCTTAATTTTTCTGCGAACCTAAAATTGCTCTAAAAAAAAAAAGTCTTAAAAATAAAAAGCCTTCTTAATTCTGGTAACTCTGACCTGAGTGTGATGGGCCTTAATTCATCCTCTGGCTTAATTTATGTCGACTGGAAGCTTCATCCCCAGTCACTGGGAAATCAGATCCCACAAATTCTGTCCAGGAGGAAGCAGGACTTTCTTAGTTTGGGCAGGAAGAGGAGGTGGGAAGCTTGTCTGTGGTGCAGGCTTGTCTGGGAGGGTCTGACCTTTTGCAAGTCCTTGAGTCTCAGTGTCCTGTCCAACCAGCTTAGCAGGTTTGAGCCAGGCACGGTGCAGATAAGTGAGCCCGGGGATGTGGGGGCCCCTCCTTGGCAGACTATGGTAGACTGAGGCCATGCAGCCCGGCTGGTCATCACCATGGCCTCGAGGGAGGGCCTGTGACGGCCCTGGGAATCTGCATCTGTGGCCAGTACCCTGGGATGTTGCTCTGTTGCCTGGAAACCACCACAGCAAAGATTGCAAAGTTTTTGCTCAGGTTCGTGATTCTGAAGGGTGGCAGAACCCAGGCCTGTGGGCAGAGACTAGAGTCTCCTGGGGGAGAAGATGGAGAAAGTGATACCTACCGGGCAAAGCTGCCAGAGTTTAAATAGCAGGACTCTGGAGCCTGATTGGGCTAAAATCCTCATGAGCTGTGTGACTCTGGGCAAGTGATTTAACCTCTCTGAGTCTCTACTTCCTTGTCTGTACAATGGGATAAGGCTAGTTCTACCTTGCGGGGTTTTTTCTTCAGGGGGAGTTGATTGAATAACATACAAGGAGGGCTTTGCCCAAGGCCCAATGCAGTTTCCTAACAACATTATTATTATTACCATTATGATCTATTCTTTGAGGTCCCAAAGAAATTTCTCCTTCATAAACTGCCTCCAACGATTCCCTGGCACAGTAACCTGTTTCCTTTTCTGAACGAGGGCTGTCCTTCGTGTGTTGAAAGTCTTCTGTGTGTGCACCTCATTTCCTCACTGAGACATGAGCTCCTGAAGGCCAGCCCCTGGGATGCAGTTTTTTATCATGGCATTTAGTGGCCGCCTCAGAATTCATCCTAGCCCCCCAGTGCAGCTGTGAGCTGAAGGGCCTTTTAGGTCTTCAGTCCCGTGGATTGGGGCTCCTGAGTCCTGCCAGTGAAAATGTTTGAGCTGGGGGAAGGGGAGGTGGAATTATTGGTTTCAAAATATGGGCCAAGTCTAAAAGCATAAATGATTGTTCTCATAAAACATGATGTGTCAACCAGTCAACTGTGTCTTAATTTGGCTCTAAGAAAGTTCTATTCAAAGTACATTTAACTGTCCATCAACAGACAAATGGATACACAAAATGTGGTCTGTCCGTTCACTGCAATATTATTCAGCCATAAGAAGGAATGAAGTACTGCTTCATGCCACAACGTGGATGAACCTTGAGAACATCCCACGCTGAGAGAGAAGCCAGACACCGAAGCGCACATACTGAATGATTCCACTTATATGAAATGTCCAGAATAGGCAAATTCATAAGGTCAGAAAGCAGATCAATGGTGGTCCGGGATGGGGGCAAGGGGAGTGAGGAGAGACTTGCTTACTGGGTTTGGAGTTTCCTTTTGTGGCAATGAAAATATTCTAAAATTGGTCGTGGCGGTGATTGCATAACTCCCTGAAAATACTAAAAACTATTGAATTGTACACTCTAAATGGGAGAATTGTATGCTATATATTATATCTCAATTAAGTGGTTTATAAAAAGCCTGTTTATTGTGGGAAGTAGGTGCAGATGAGGTGGGCTAGTCCACAAAGCCTGCAAATGGTTTAAAGAGGTCACAGTCCAGGAGCTTGGCTCCCTGGTGCTTAAAAACCAAAAGGAGCAGGTGGAGGTGGGACCTGGGAAGAGACACTGAGTGGGTGTGAGCAGACCCCTGGCCTCTCAAATTATTATACTTTCCTTGCTCTCTCAGGAGGTCTCGGGCTGAGGCTTTGCAAAGCCCTCCGCTGCTGTGCTAAGAGCCATTTCTAAAGGCCTCGCCTAGCCGGCCTCCGATTTGCTTTGCCGTCCCTGAAACACCAAACCACAGAACTAGATAGTGGTGACGGTTGTACGAGGTCATGAATGCATACAATGTCACTGAACTGTATACTTCAAAAGGGTTAAAATGGTCGATTTTATGTTATATATATTATACTGCAATTAAAAAAAAAAAACCAAACCAGACCATGTTGTTTTCCGCCCTGAGATCTCCATTTACAAGGTTCAAAGGGGCAGCTGCTTTTTTTTTTCCCCCTAGGCTGAAAAGGGCCTTCTCCCCCTCATTGGTCAGAAGTCCCCTCCCTCCCCCCTCCCGGGTGGGGTGCTGATAACTTTACTGGCAGCTTCTGATTGGCTGAGTCTCTGCCCTGGAAGCCCCCTCCTCTCCTTCCTACCCCCCTGGGCTGGGACAGTGGGTTGAAGCTGAGTCCTCCTCTTTGAGAAGAAGGTTCCTTTCAGGGCCACACTGAGCTGCTCTGGAGCGTGAGGCTGGTGGTATGGGGCTCCCTCGGGCTGGCCAGGCGGTGATGCCAGCACTCCTGGGGCTCTTTGGCCTGGTCCTGCTCTGGGTGCCAGCCATGGTGACTTCGGAGAGTAAGTAAAACTGCTGAATTCTTAGTTCTGTCTGGGGTGAAGCAGTGGCAGCCCAGAGCCACCTGGGACAGCACTTTTGTAGCCAGATGCTGTTTACCTGCCTTTCTGCTGGCACCCTTTGTTTTGCTTTTCCTGGGGACAGGTGGCTCCTCATGTCTCACTCATGTCCTCCACCAACATCCTCTGGAAACTGAGACAAGGTGGGGTTTGGGGAGGTGCAGAGCCCAGATCTCAAATCCTGACTGAGGAAACGCTGCCTTCTGGGCTCGCTGAGCCCGTGTGCGAGGTTGTTTAGCTGGTCTTCAGTGTTAGGAGGTGGGGTGTTGGAAAATACGAAGCAGCTCCCTAATGCAGGGTGATGCTGTGAAATGAACTTTTGCTTGTCTATTTATTGCGGGAGGGTCTCGGGCAGTGCTATCTACTAAATTTATAATGTGAGCCAAAGGTAATTTTAATTTTCTTAGTAATGTATAAGATAAACAAATCAGGTAAAATTAATTTTAGTAACATTTGACTTAACCCACCATATCTAAAATATCATTAGAAAATGTAATCAATATAAAACATGAATGACACTTATTTCCCATTCTTCAAATTCAATGTGTATTTTATACGTAGAGCATATTTCAATTTGGATGCTGAAATTTCATTGCAAATACTTGGTCTGTTTTTAGATTTCTTAAAATTGAGAGATGAGAAAGTAGATTCAGGTACTGTACTAAATTGTTTCAAATATATGTGAAAGTTTTCCAATACGTGCATTGTCAGGTTTTCATTTAAATTAATTAAAATTAAATAAAATGAAAAGTCTCTCTGTAACACTAGCAACATTTCAGATGCTTAAAATAGCCACAAACTAGACAGTGCAGGCCAGATCGCGGGCTCTTTCGTTCGCTGTGTTTCAGCACATAACACTGCTCCACCGTAGGTACGCGGTAGATCACGGTGGCTGTGTGTGTAAATGAACAAACAGTGATCAGCATTGACATCTGAGAAAGCTGAAATGAGACTCGATTTCATTTGCTGGCTGTAGAGAGGACATTGATTTGAGTCTATCTCAGATCTCTCCCTAGAAGTGGGCAAGATCTGATTGAAAAATTCATTACCTCCCACCATGTCATGTTTTCCCTCCTTGGCTAATCTATTATGAATCTATCATTAAATGAATTTTGTTTCTCTGAACCTTTTTAAAAATTTCAAATGTTTTTCGAGTGCTTGAGAAATGAGAAGGGGTGCAGATTTAATTCAAGCAGAATGCTCGTGGAACACACCTCACTTCTGGAGGTCACGGTGGATGGAGGCTTGTGGGCTTGGCTGTTTGCAGCATAGCTGGGTGGTAAAGCAGATGTGTAGACATTGTGGGCCGAGCAAACAAGTACAAGGCTGAGTTTGTACACAATTGAGAGTTTAACGATTGTGCACAAATATGTTTAGTTTGGTGCCCAGGGTCCAAGTTTATCAAAGAGTGGAAGGAAAGCTGGAAGGGAAATCGATTGGGCTGAATGTCTCTGACATGTGGTTTTATCCATTGATATTCTACTTTGATGCAAAGAGGGTTTTGTTAGATAAGCCAAAGTATTCAGGGGCAAAAAAACCCTGCCAAATACTCTGCCATGTTCTATTGTTTCAAAGAGTCTAAACAAAAGGGTATAAAATGTGCTCTCCCCACCCGCTTTGGGGGGAATGATTTGTTTTGCAAGGGATTAAACGGGTCGCTGTGTGTCAGGATTGCCAGCTGAGGCGCAGTGGCATGGTTTTGAGGATGGAAATGGTATTATTGAAAAGCCATTGTGTGAAAATGGCTGCAGATGGACGCCTGGCTAAGGTACAGGAAGGCATGGATGGTGCCAGAAAGATCCAGGCAAGTGGCTGGCAGGAAGGGAAAACGAGGCTGGCTAAGAGGTGGTAGTGGGGAGGTGTGAGGTGAGGGCTGGGGTGGCTGGAAGAAGGGAGGGATGTGGGCCCTTCCCAGGAGGTGGCTCTGGGAAGCCCCTGGCGGAGTGTTCTCAGTGGCCTGAGGTGGGGGGCTGAGGGGCCTCCTAGCCCCGTCTGTTCATGCCCTGGTTGTCCTCTACAGCTTAGATGTTGGGAGAAAGGGAGGTGTCATGAAACCAGCTTCCACCGTTCAAGCTGGGGAGGCGGATACAACGTTAAATAAGACAACCAAAATAATTAGATCACTTACAAACTTTGCAAAGGTTATGAAGAGAATAAGGTGTGGAGATAAAGACGGACAGATGGGGGACCGACTCTGGACAGGGTGGTCAGGGTGGGCCTTCCTGGGGAGGGACCTTTGTGCTGAGACCTAAAGGGTCCTGGGACGCGGAGGGCAGGAACAGTGTTCGGGCGGGAGGGAATGGTGTGTGCAAAGGCCTGGAGCAGGAGAGGAACCAGGAGCGTGGCTGGAGGGCAAGAGAGGAGTAGGATGTGGCCAGAGGGACAGGCAGAGGCCAGCTTGCCCGGTTAGGATTTTATTATGAATGTGTGTGTGTGTGCGCGTGCGTGTGTGTGTGTGTGTGTGTGTGTGTGTGTGGTGGGGGGGCAGGAAACTCCAGAGCAGTTAAGCAGCAGAGTGATGTGATCTGATTTATGCTTTTGAAAGATATCTCTGGCTGCTGGGTGGGCACAGGAAATAGGCTACTGCAGCCATCCAGACAAGAGACGATGTGGCCTTGTCTAGACTGACAGCCAGGGGATGGAGACCTGCGTTTCTCGATGGAATTGGCAGAACTTGCTGACATGCTGGACTCGGGTGGTGATGAGGGAGTGTGGCACACAGATGACTGCCAGGTTACCAGTTTGAGCAATCGGGGGATGGTGGCACCAGTGCCCAAGACGGGGAAGAGCAGGTTGGGCAAAGGGTAGGGAGATCACTTCCGGCCCTACGAGAGAATGGAGAGTGGGCATTATCTCTTCTTGTCCCATTAGCCCCCTGGACCCTTAAATGTCCTCTTCCACGAGCAGGTCAGTGGCCCATGGGGTGGGGCTCTCACACCTCTTCTGGCCTTGCCCTGCTTCCATCTGATTTGTGATT
The DNA here is from genome assembly GCA_023783475.1 of Daubentonia madagascariensis. Taxonomy (NCBI): domain Eukaryota; kingdom Metazoa; phylum Chordata; class Mammalia; order Primates; family Daubentoniidae; genus Daubentonia; species Daubentonia madagascariensis. Next base: position 6,869,867 of record JAKFHU010002332.1, on the reverse strand, counting down.
TCAGAAATTCCAGATGTGCTGTCGGGGCAGCTGGCCTCCTGCATGACTGCGTGCACAGGTGAGTGAGTCGTCTCTCAGGACACCTTATCACACCTGTCGTGACCAGGAGCCTGGGCCAGGACAGGGCTGGGGGGGTGGGGGTGGTTTGAGGGGGTGACGCTGTGAGAGATGTGATAGGGTCTTCACCAGGTTCCCAAAGAGACCAGTTGGGAGGAGCGAGGCCAGTTCTGCAAAGGCCACCCACAGAGTCAGAGAAGCAAATGACAAGCCCAGAGTGTGATGCCTCAAGCCATCCCCGCGCCCAAGGCCTGGGGCTTTTTCCTTACGCTTTGTGCTCCGCATCTGGGGGTAGAGTAGATGAGAGAAACTTGCGGGCAAATTCTTTGGAAATTGAGAGCATTTGGGGAATATGAAGTGTGGTTATGTCTCAAGGGAATTGACATAAACATGTTCAATCACAAGCCTGGGGAGGGGTGAGGTGTCATAATTGGGTTTCACAATTGATCCCCTGGCATAAACAGATGGTTAGAGAGTTGGTTAGAGAGCTACAGACTTCTCTGTTCCCTAAATCAGCCCTTCCCCAGAGCAACTACCCCCCACCCCAAAGCTGGCCAGCTGTAAAGCTTTTTCTGCTATAAAGATCAGGGTAATAGCCCCCTACCGCCCTGTGATGTCCGTCAAGGTAGTTGGTGGTGATCAGACTACCAGGGTTTGAATCCCAGCTGTGTGACCTTGGGTAAGTTAGTTAACCCTCTGAGCCTCAGTTTCCTCCTCTGTACAATGGAGAAAGTAAAGAGTACTCACCCCAAAGTTGGCTAAGAGCCTTAAATGAGTTCATGAAAATGTAGAGCAATGGCTCCCAGTCTGATTGTCCCCCACCCCTAGAGGACATTTTGTAATGTCTGGAGACGTTTTTGGTTGTCACAACTGGGCTGTGTCACTGGCATCGAGTGGGTAGATGCCAGAAATGCTGCTAAACCTCCTGACAATACATGGAAAAAAACCCACAACAGAATTATCCGGCCCAAAATATTAATAGTGCCCAGGCTGAGAAACCTTGACGTGTAGAAAGCTCTGGGAAGAGGGCCTGGCCTGTGACAGTACTGGCTAACAATTATTGAGCACTTACTGTTACTGGCTTTCTTTTCTTCTTCCCCCTCATGGTGGTGGGCAGCTCCCCAGCCTTCTCCCAGCTGGGAGCAGGCAGTGCAGGGCCCAGATGGAGAGGGAGTGGTGGGGGCAAAGAGGCCTAAACAGTCCAGGTGGGGTTGGGGTCCCAGAGGGTGACAGACTGTCAAGGTGACATTGTTCCCTTTGTCTGCCCTCCAGGGTCACCTGGGCCCCAGCTCCCTGTGGGCACCAGATATACCTACCGCTTTGCCACCAACACCAGTACCAGCCTGCAGGGGGTCCCCGTGGAGGGGAGTGGCCTTGGCCTCCAAGGCTTGGCCATCCTTGACGTGGTTGGCCCGTGCCAGATGGCCTTACGGGTGAGTGTCTTTGGGCAACTGGGAGATCATGTTGAGCCACAGCCCCCCAAAGTTCCAATTTGTCTAATAAGCAGAGAGGAGCTTTCTGAGGAATCTCATGTTCAGCAAGTGAAGACTCTGGAGAAGGGGGAGGGAAAGTGGCACCGTTTTGGTCATAGGAGGTGCCGCAGTGGGCCCGGTGGAGGGGTAGTGGGGTGAGGGATGGAGGGGTTCCTTGCAGAGAGAAGAGCCACAGGATGGGGATACACTATGCCCTAGGGAGGACTGGGGTCAAGTCTGCAGGTCCATGGGGTGAGCAGAGTCAAACCAAGTCAAGGACTTTAGACAAATGAACAGACTGGGTGGAAACAAAATGTTTGGATGGGGCTGCCAGGCCTGCCCTGGCCTCCTTCCTGCTGGGCACTGGCCTTGTAGTACCTGGGTCCACAGGCTCAGGTTCAAGGCAAATGGTAAGGTGCAGCGGTGTTAGTCCTGGGCTAAGGCACAATTGTGAGCTAGGCTCACTTGGTGGTTGCACGTTTCTTTTCATCAAGATTTTCCTGAAGCTCCCCAATGTTCTTGCAAGTGCAAGTGTCCCCTCATTCTTCTCTGTCTCGTCTCTGATAACTCTATGCGTTTCCTGGACAAACCCTCCCACCCCACATAAATGGCCTTTTAGTTTCTGCTAAAGTCTTATCTAGTACTTGTGAAGCATTTTTGAACTGGCTGGAGCGCTTGCTAACAACAGTTTCTCAAAACTGTTCTGTTGTGTTTTCACATACAGCACAGTATGGGGTCTTTTGTGAGGTGGCACTGAGCCGCCTCTGAATTCTTAAACCGTCCAAAATGTCGGAGCTGCCACTTTATCTGAGTCCTTGCCATCCTTTTACATCCATCAAAACACCTGGTGGTGGTTATCTTATGCAGGGCCAGTTTTCACAAAGCAAATTGTGTACTGCTACAGTTTTATTCATTCGTTTACTTTGTTTTTAGCATTTAAGAAAAATTGATAACATCAAAAGTTGGCAAGGGTATAAAGAACTGGCTCATCTCAAAGATTTGGGGTGAGAATGGAAATTTTATGGCATCTTGGGAGGCTGATCAATTTTATGTATCTTTAGTGTAAAAAGTATAAAAATAAAAAATATTCAGAAGAATGAATTTTCACACACAGAAAAGCCCTGTATGGCAATCATCAGAGCAAGAAACAAAATCTAACCCTAGAACCTCCCTCATACTTCCTCCTGGTCACCTCTCCCAAGGGTAGCCAGCTTCTCGGTTTCTATTGGCTGTAGATTAGTTTTACCTGTCTTTGAACTTCTCTTTAATGGAATTATACAGGATGTTCTCCTTTTTTGTCTGGCTTCATTTTATTTATTTTTCACTGTGGCAAAATATACATAATGTAAAATTTACAATTGCAACCATTTTAAGTGTACAATTCAGTGGCATTAAGTACATTCACATTGTTGTGCAACCCCTACCACCACCCATCTCCAGAACTTTTTCATTATCCTAAACAGAAGCTCTGTCCCCAGTAAACAGTAATTCCCTACTCCCACCCTCCTTGCAGCCGCTGGTAACCTCTATTCTGCTTTCTATCTCTGTGAATTTGCCTATGTTAGGCATCTCCTATAAGTGGAATCATGCAGTATGTGACCTTTTATGTCTGGTTCTTTCATATAGTATAATGTTTTCAAGGTTCATCCATGTGGTGGTATGTACCAGAACTTCATTCCTTTTTTAAAAAAATTTATTTTTTATTTTTAATTTTGGTAAGAAACACATAATAAAAAATTTACCCCCTTAACCAGTTTTAAGTGTACGGTTTAGTGGGGGATTAAAAAAAATCTTCCATGTCTCTATTTAACATTTTGAACATATGGCATACAGTTGTATTGGATGGTTTTTAAGCAAGTGGTCAGACAACATGTGGTACCAGGGATGTTGCTGAGGGACATTGTTCAGGAAAACATCTTAATGCCAAATGGAACTGTATTTCACCCTAAGATTTTAAGCCTGTGTGACAGGAGGGAGGGAGCTGGTTTGGAGGAGGTAGAGGAATTTGGTTTCAGGTAAAATGAATGAGTTGCTTGAAAAAGGGACATCATAGGGCAATGACACCGCTCTGTATGGTGCTGCAATGGTGGATACACATCACTGTGCATTTGTACCAGCCCATAGAATGTACAGCACCAGCAGTGAACCCTGGTGTAAACTACGGACTTGGGGTGATCGTGCTGTGTCAGGCTAGGTCTGTCGATTCTAATGGATGCACCACTCTGGTGGAGATGATGCCAGCAGGGGAGGTGTGTGTGTGTGTATGTGGGGCCAGGGGGCGTATGGGAATCTCTGTACCTTCTCAATTTTGCTATGAATCTAAAACTGCAATAAAAATGAAGACTATTAAATTTTAAAAAGTAAAATCAGTTGTGTCAGGGAGGCAGGTTTTAGGGATATTATTTTCCATTTTTAGAAAGTCCATTTTTTGCACTAAACACACACAACTGTGGTGATATTGGGACATACAAGTCTTTTATTCATCATGGGCAAAGCCTTTTTTCCTTTGCTTTACAATTAAACATATTTCTGTTGGTACCGCATAGTCATATGACTCCCTCGGCCAAACTTCCAGAGTCTCTTTGGGCAGAATGAGAAGTTTCCAAACATTTAGCAGGGAGCGGTAGGTACCTGGGTGTTTCAGTTACCCTGGAGACATTGGGAATCCTCCACCCAGGAACTACACCTGATCACAGGAGGGGTCTCTCTGCCTTGCCCCCAACACGGGGCCCTAGAACTGCTTTGTGGGTGGGGGTGCTGGTAAGGTCCTGGAGTGCCCCCCAAGACATCACCAACTCAGTGCTCTCTGCTTTAGCTCCAAGACTTCCAGGTGACATCCACCCTTCGGTCCAAGGTGGAGGTTCTGAAGGAGTCTGAGAGTTTGAGGTAAGACACCTGGCCTTGGGGCTGGGCCTCCCTCCTGACCCGGCAAGGTGTAAGCCCTGCACCCTCTTCTGATGGACACCAGGCTCTGGATGCACCAAGTTAGATTGGGAGAACCCAGTTAGGTTGACCCCTCTGCAGGACTGATGTTCAAAGAAGGCGCCATCTTTACGTGTTGACCTTGTCAAGCACCTATCCTGTGCCATTGATGGATACCATTTGGAGCTGTCATGATGTAGGAGCCTTGGGTGACTCCAAATAGCCTGAGGTGCCCTCCTCTTACCTAGTGGGAGGAGCCTGCCCCACATTTCCCTGCCTGTCACTTCCAGCACGTCCAGATTTCCTGTCTGCTAATTGCCCCTTGGACATCATCCTTGAGTAAATTCTGGAAGATTCTGGCTGATTGGGCTGTGGGGCCCACTGAGGCCTGCTTTCTCCCCTCCCCCATGCTGCTGAGACAGAGGAGACCTGTCCTCTCCCACCCCAAGCTAAGCCCCCTTTTGTGACCCAGCCAAGCCTGGAACTCTCCCTCTGACTTGTTTCCCACGCCTCTATGACAGCAGCCTCGGTAGCCTCAAAGCTCAGGGCAGCCGCCAGCCTGAAGACACCTCCTTCTCTGAAGATTCCTCTTCCTTTTTTATTGCAAATTTATTTGTTAAAAAATAAAGCCTTTGTCCAGGGATAACGGGATGGGGGATGCTGCTGAGGGGCAGACGGACCGCTGAAAGGCACGGGGAGGGTCTCCTCCAAGGGGACTATTGTCCCCCAGCGCCATCAGAAATGCTAAGTCACGGGGCTAGGGGCTGTCAGTTCCTTGAGGCCAGACTGACACTCGCTATTCTGGGAGAGGTGGGCGCCATGAGTATTTCTCCCCATCAAGGCCTGAGACCCAGGGGACTGCCTTAGGAAGACCCCCAGACTTCTGTTGGAGTTGGAGAGGGAGGGGACAGTAACTTCCCCCCCTCCCAGGGAGGTAGAAGTGGGGACAATGTTCCCCATTGTTCTGTCTTGCTAGCTGGTGGGGTTTGGGGACTTGACAGTTTCCCCTTCATCTTGGAGCATCTCTGTCTTTTTGCCTCCATGCCTGTGTGGGAGGACCTGCCATCCCTCACCACCCACCTGGCAGACGCTAGGCACAACCCCTTTGCACCAGGTGCAGGTGGTGGGGGGAGTACTGGGCTGAATTCTGGTCCCGGCCCCTGCCCTGACTTGCTGAGATCCTTACCCGGTAGCTCCCATCAGGACCTCATTTCCTTGTCTCAACAGTAACAGTCTCGAGTCACTTTGAGCTCAGGGTTTCTGAGGCCTGTGTCGCTGGAGCCTGCCTGCCTGGGTTCAAATTCCAGCTGTGGCCCTTAGCAAGTCACTGAACTGCTTTGAGCCTCAGTTTCCTCCTCTGGAATGTGGGTAGGGGGATGTTAAGTACCTCCATGGCGGGATCTGTGGGGGATGGAGAGAATTCCTCTCCACCCTTCCTGTTCAATGGCTGGGGCTGGAAATAAGCCGGCACTAGGAGAAAAGGTGTACGGACTTACTACGTGCACAGGGGCGGCACAGGCGTGAAAGAGTGGAGACCCCCAAAGGTAGTGAGGTGTGGGAGTTTATAGACTGTCTTCCTGGGGGAGGGGGGAGGGATGTAGGCAAGTTGGGGAATAATAAATGATTTTCAGGAAGATGAATGGGCCCTGGGAAGAATAGATGGGGGATATGCCAGTTTGGGACAAAGTTTGGGTGTGGTGTCAACTTCTCGTGTCCTCCTTTGCGACTAGAGTTACTCTGCCCAGGTTGATGAAACTCCCAGTAGGGGACTGATGGCAATTGAGTTCCTTTTGGAGGCTGTGGCCCCTGGGAGTGAACAGGTGGCCTGGGGTGCCAGAGGCCCCATCTGAGCCCTGCCTACCGCTCTACAGTGTCACCCTGGGCCATAGCCCGCTCCGCTTCGCCCTGCGTGCCGGGCACGTGGCCCACCTGTGTCCCCACCGTGCTGAGCCACGCTGGGCGCTGAACGTGAAGCGCGCTGTGCTGAGCCTCCTGCAGGGCCACCGGGGCGCCCATGACCCCGAGACCCTCGACGAGGTGAGGCCTGGAGCTGAGAAAGGGGGGTGAGGGTGGGGGTGGGCAGGGGGCTGACCTGTCCCCCACCTGCCTGCCTAGGTGGACATCCTGGGCCGGTGTCCCACCACGTACCAGCGCCGTGGGGAGTGGCTGTACAAGACCAAGGACCTGGCGCGATGCTCCCTGCGCCAGGCACGCTCCTCGCTGCGCTCCCAGGCCCTGCCCGGGGTGGCGGTGAGTGCCGGGCCACCCCCATTCCTACTCAACCGGCCCTCCCCCTCCTCCCTGCCTCCCTCCCCTCCTCCTTCCCCCTCCTCCCTCCCCCTCCTCCCTCCCCCCTCCTCCCTCCCCTTCCTCCCTCCCTCCCTTCCTCTCCTCTTCTCCTCCCTCCCCCCTCCTCCTCCTCCCCTTTCCTTCCCCCCCAGCTCCCTGAAAATGGGAGTGTTTTGTAGATAGTTAAGGTCTGTAGAAGGTAAGAGATGGTGGTTGGTTTTGACCTTATTATCAACGGCCTTGGCCTCTAAGCAGCCGAGGCAGGCCCTCAGTCTGTGCTGACTCTGGTCTTTTCCGGCTGAGGTTTGCTGTTCCTCTCCTTGGAGTTACCCTTTGCTGGACTCTCTTGCTTCCCCTAACCTTCCTTGCCTCCCACCTGCCTTGGCCTTCTGCCATTGCCACAGTGCAGGTGACAGCGGGGGCTGGGTGAAGCTGGGATGAGCCTCACTTGGGGGGGAGGATGCTGATGCTCCCGTGGGACCCTTGGCCCTGCCCCTTGGTTCTAGCCGCTGCAGGTTTTGGGGGGCCGCAGCTGGTCCCGTCATGGCCAGGTCCTGGCCTGAGCGGTCTCCCCCACTCGGCCCCACAGCCCAGCCTGGCCTCCCGCCTGACCTGCCTGCAGAGCTTCCAGGCGGGCGTGCTGAGGGAGGCCTCCTGCACGGAGCTGGACGCCACGGGGCCGCTGTCTGAGAAGGCGAGTGCTGTGCAGATGTGGACCTTTTCCTCGCTCACCCTGCTGCATGAGATGCCCCAGGATCCAGCCGGCACAGGTGACTGGAACCTCTCCTGGATGGCCGCCACCCTCGCCATAGCGTGAGGGTGGGTACGGGGACCCTCGGAGGAACCTCCCAGCTCCTCTGGCCAGAGGGGCCCATGCATGCCTAGACTCCGTCATGTTGTCCCTGCTTGGGCACCCCTAAACTGTTTCTGAAAATGGCCGCTGTCAGGAGAGTGAGCCTCTTCTAGAAGTTTCTCCAGGCTCCTTCTGCAGGCTCAGATGGCTCCAGCTTGGTCTTGTCCTTTTTCCTATCCAGCCCTTCGCATCTCAGATCCAGATGAAGGAGACCAGGGAGATGTAACCCCAAGCAGCCTGCTATATGAGTGGGAAGAGATGCCATCCCAGGCCACGGTGGCCACAGCAGTCACATTAGTGAGGAGGCTGTGCCTGGCTCAGACCACGAGCTTTGAGGTAAGTGGCTTCTCCAGCCCCAGGCTGGAGTCTTCCCTGGGACTGAGTCGCTGGGACACCCTCCTCTCCCTGCTCATATTCTTTATGGCCCAACCTCCCAGATCTTTAGTGTCAGGGCTGCTACATATGGTTGGGCAGGTTGTGCGCTGCACAACTGTGCCTAGTTGCAAAAACAAGGACAAAGTCTAGATGATGTGCGCCATGCCAGTGCCCCAATCCAGGTTGGATACAAGCAGAGAGGAAGATGTTTTCTTGTCTCAGTAAACTAAGGGCCTTACTTTTGTTATCTGTCTAGGGACAAACAGCAGTCCTATTGGATCCCCAGTCTAATCTTCCAGGCCTAGAGATCTGTTAAGAAGTCTGTAGTCATAGCTCAGCCTCAGCATTGAGGACTTCCCACAAGCAAGTCAGAAACAGATGGCCTAGGCCTCCCCCTGGAACCCCCAGCTGTTTGAAGTCAAGGGGGTGGCTGTGATGTGCAGGGCATAGCCCCGAGGGGTTCAGAAGCCTTTGAGATGTCTGGCCAGTTCCTTCCTTTGTGACCATCCATAGTGTTTCTGAGACGATGGTGTGCGTTCTCCTCCCTGCCTGTTTGGTTCTGAGATGGGGCCTTGCACCTGCATGCAAGAGGCGAGCTTGAGAGAGAGAGTTTAGCACATTCCCTGGGGGAGGAAATGATGTGCCATTGTATTTAGGGCCCACCCAGATAATCCAGGCTGATTGTATCTCAAGATCCTTAGTTACATCTGCAAAGACCCTTTTTCCAAATCAGGGCCACATTGATGGGTTCTGGGGCTTAGGACATGGACGTATCTTTTTGGGGGCCACCATTTGCCCCGCTACACTTTTATTGGGCACTTACTGTATGCTCAGGCCATAAGCTAAGGGCCTCACTTTTATTATCTAATTTAATCCTATTAGTAAAATTCTTATCATTGTGCCCATTTTACAGAAGAGGAAACTGAGGCTTGTGGAGTTTAGGAAATGTGCTCAAAGTCACCCAGCCAGTAAGTGACAGAGCTGGGCTGTTAACCCAGGCAGCCTGGCCCACAGCAGAGTTTCTTACCCTGGGGACTGCTGACACTTTGGGCCAGATCATTCTTTGTTGGGGGGAGGGGTGCTGTCCTGTGCCTTGTAGGATGTTTAGCAGCATCCCTGGCCTCTACCCATTAGATGACAGCATCACCCCCATCCACAGTTGTGACAGCCAGATGTCCCTGGGGAACACAATTGTCCCCAGTTGAGAACTGCTGCTCTGTAAACTGTGCTCTAACCATTGCATTGCTGAGCCTTGGGAACTGACGGGAAGGCAGGCCTGCTTCCTCTTGTCTGGGCCCAAGAGCACTCCCTGACCCCCTGACCAGACATTTCCCCTGGCACAGGTGGCTCAGGGCAAGGCATGCTGTGGGCCTGTGTCTCCCCTCCCAGACACTAGCTGTACCGACCCCAGAGGGCACTGTGTGGCTGTCCTTCATTTATAGCACTTAAAAGGAAGTTATTCCTACCAGGGAGGTCCCCTGGGCTTGAGGGGTGAATTGCTGAGGACCCTATTCCTGAAAATGGTTTTCCAGGGACACATCAGTGCACACTAAGCAGCTCCTGGGTCCCCTGGGGGGCTGGGGGCCTGCCCGGTTGCCAGGGGGATGGAACTCGTGGGCTTTGGCTTGAAATGCCTTTGCTCCTCCCCATCGATGGTGGGCAGGAGACAAGATTTGTTTTTCAGCCTGGAAACAAAACCAGGACTCAATGCTCAATAGAGAGCAAATCCCCAGCCTGGCCCTCTGCAGAGGGGCCCCAGAGTTTCAATGTGGGGGGCAGCGGGTGGGAATGGCCACGGGCATCCCCAGGGAGCAAGGAAGGAGGAGACAAGTGTGCATCGGGGCAGGTGGGGAGAGACGCAGGGTGAGCCAGTGTGCTGACTCCTCCAGGCTGCCAGGCGGGACGCCTGGGAGAGGGCACAGCTCATCACCACTCCTGGGTATTCTAAGAATAGGGAACCCAAGTCCCAGGCATTTATTAAGGGCTGTGTGTAGCCGGGTGTTTTAGAGAGAGCATAGTGGTGTGCCAGAGCTGCCTCACACTGCCTTATGAGAACTAATGGTGAGATTTCCAGGAATCCTGCAGGCTGGTGGTTAAAACGTTGCCATTATCAGACATCAAGATGTATCAGTTTGGTTGATTAATGGGTTCAAATACACACTTAGATAGCAAAAATTAGACCTGGTGCTCGATAGATCAGTAGGGTGACTATAGTTAACATCAGTCAATTGTACATTTTGAGATAGCTAGAAGAGAATAATTTGAATCCTCCTAACATAAAGAAAAGATAAATATGGCCCCCTTCTGCTGCGCCTGGCTCTGGAAGGCTAATTCCGAGACCAACGCTTGTAGCCAGAAGCCTCCCCAGAGCAGGAGGAGAGCTCCAGGGCAGACCCCAGCCATCCCTGGCCAGTTGCTCGCTGAGTCAGGCAGATGCCATCTGGGGCACTTGGTCCCAGCCCCGCGAGACCCAGGGTATTGGGAAGGTCCCAGCACCTGACCTTGGGGGGTAGGTCATGCAGCGAGCCTGTGTAGAAGGAGGAAAAGCCTGGAATTTGAAGGTCCCCCGGGGGAGCTGCCCCCAACTGGGGTGAGAGAGAGTCTTCAAGGCTACCACTGGTGTGACAGTGGCAGTCAGCTGCCCAGGGCTGGCTCATGTGTCCTGCAGGAGGAAGTAAAGACAAAGCTAAGGGTGGGTCCTGGCTCCACGGACAGAACATGTCCTATGGGAAGGCTGCCTGGACTCTGGTGGGTGGGCCACGCTGGCCAGTGAAGGGTCTGTTCTGCAGCCTGCATCTTGCTGAGATCCAGGCTGTGGGCACGGGGACTTGGCCACAGCCACACAGAGCAGCAGAGGCCCAGGGCGAGTGCAGCAGGTCCCAGCACCAGTGGACCTTGGGTGGGTAAGTCCTCAGTCCTGGCCTTAGCTGAGACCAGGAGAAGCACAGAGGCCACCGATGCCCCAACCCTGAGACCACAAGGGTGCTGGGTAGGTGGGTTTCCTAAACCAAACATCTCCCGAAGCCCTAGGGGCATGCCCTGAGTAGACCCCCTTATTTCTTTGTGAGTTTTAGGCCCTCAGCCACCCCCAAAACACCCTTTATTAGCCCACTACTGTTAATAATTCTGTGAAACAAAAAGAATTGGAAAAGATTGCTACCTCACTAAATATATGACATAAGCTAACACTCATTACAATAATTAGATCATAATCCTTGTGAACATCTGTTGAGCTTTTGTTAGACTGCCAAGCCCCCAGATGCAGACACCATATCTACTTTTGCACTGCCATATCCCTGGTGCAGTACAAGACTCATATAGGGGCTCAATAAAAACCTGTTAAAGAATAAAAATGGGCCAGCCTGTGTGCTAGGGGCTGGGGGTGCAGTGGGGAAAGCCAGACCTGCAGCCTCATCTCACTGGGTCTTGTGACACCCTGGGAGAAGGTAGGAGTGTCATTCCCACTTTCTCCGCAGCCGTGCTCCCCTGGAGGCCGAGGGTGGGTGGGGTGACCTTTGGGGTACTCTCACGCTGCTGGGGGTCTCACACCCACCCTCCTGAATCCCAGGCCACGGACCTGTTCCTGACGCTGGTGTCTGAGCTCCGGGGCCTTTCTGCGGATGAACTGATGGAACTCTGGCGACATTCTTCCTTTAAGTGCCCAGACAGTGGGTAAGGATCTCTCTCCCGGTGGGGGTCTGGACCAGGAGCTGGCTAGGGGGTCCCTGGGTGGCACGGGGTGGTCTTGGTGCTGTCCCGGGTCCCCAGTGAGGGATGGATGATGATGTCTCATCCTGTCCCCGTGACACTGACTTGTCCTTCAGTCCAGGGACGTGTGCCAAGAGGGAGATTAAGTGGGGAGCCTGGAGGTTCCCACGGGCTGAGCTTGGTCCTGCCTGAGACCAGAAGCTGAAGGGCCTGGCAGATAAAGATGGCCATTGTTCCCCTAGACAGGGAGCTTCTTGCTGCAATTAGCATCCCAATGCGCATCGGTACCGCCTGTGGGGGGTGGAAAGTAGGGTACAGAGCAGGGCTGGGATCTCCCCACCCAGGCTCTGCTGATCTGGGGCCAGCAAAGAGTGTGAGACTCTCAGTCCCAGAGGGGAACCATCAGCTCAGGGCTGTGCCCTCCCCAGGTCCAGCCGTCCACTAGGTTCCTGAGATACAGACTTCAGGCCTGTGAGCTTTTCAAAGATGCTCAAACATGTTTTGAGACCTGAAAAAATGTTATTGACTCCAAAGCATGAAAAAAAACCCCACCCCCTGCAAAATCAACTTTACATTTCACTGAATGGCCATGAAACGCGACGGCTAATGGATAGGTCCCTTTTCGAGCCCTTTGTCCTGTACTCATTCATTTAATCTTCACAGCAGCCCCACAGGGTAGCATTCACCCTTTCCAGTTTTAGAAACCAAGGCACAGAGCAGTTAGGAAACTTGCCCAACATCACACAGCAGAGTTGGGATTTGAATCCAGGTGGTCTGTACTTCTCTGCCCAATTCTTAGGGGCTTAAATATAGATACTGTTTGACTTGGGCATGTTGTAATAACGTGTGATGCAGGAGGGACATCTGAGTCATCATGTGGAGTGTCTTGTTCTCCTGGCGACACCCCCCAACCCCTCTCACTCTGGGTTTTCCCCCAAGGCCCTGTGTCTCACCTGTCTACCTAGACATCGGGAGTCAAGGAGGGGGGAAGGCCCTTCCCATATCTAGAAGTTTCTGTGAAAGGGCTGATACTTTTGAGAGAGTTCTGCTGCCCTCACCTCCTGTTCCATCTCTGCCTAGAGCCTGGTTCCCCAGGACCCAAACCTGCAAGGAAAAGAGGAAAAATAAGAGTGTGCTGTGGGAAGAACAGGCAGATAGATGTTCCTCAGACAAAGTGGCTTGTGTGTCCCTGAGGGACTCACTGTCATCTTAATGGGGATGGGGAGTGCAGTCACCAACATCCCCATTTTACAGATGTGCAAACTGAGGCTCAGAGCAGTCTATGGGGCAGATGGTGTGTGTAGCAGGGGTTGTCTGGCCCTCATCAGGGTTGATGGTTTTGGGGGCCCAGTCCATCCCCCCAAAAATCCTGTTGCCTTGTGTGACCCCGAGCTCTGGGGCCTCCCCTTTTTGCTGGGACCTGGGACCCACCCTCAGTCCAATCATCACAATCCAGTTCAGACTCTCCCTTCTGCAAAGGCCGGGCATCATGGCCTCTTTCTTAAGCTTTTTGACCTTTTTGTAATCTCAAAAAAAAAGACAAGCAAATGCCCTGATGTTAGGCCGAGAGTATTAGAGGTTTACGTTAAAGGCGATTGTCCTGGTTCCTGTTCAATTCGGGGATCCTCCCCTCTACCTGGTGACATTTACCTGGGTGGCTTTCAGCACAGCAGTGGGTCTGGACTCATGTTTCCTTGGTGGGCAGAGAGGCCAGGTTTGCACTGGGCCACTGTCCCCACGGGCACTAAGAACGCAGGCCCCAGCTGGGCTGCCGCGGCCCCAGGCCCAGGTGGGCCCCTTCCAAGGTGAGGTGCAAGTGTGGGCATGTCCCCGTCATGCCTGTCCAAGCCCTGGGAGGACCAGAGGCCGATGTGAGATGAGGCTCGAAGCTGCTCAGAACGCGTGGGTCACCTCGGTGACGGTCTCAGGCAGCCGCTGGTGGACGCCCTGCCCTCCTGTGGGACGGAGCCCTGCGTGGACGTCATGAAGGAGCTCATTGTGTCAGGGGAGGCGGAGGAGGATGTGGCGGAGGCATGGCTGTGGTCGCTGGCCTTCATCCCACAGCCCACCGATGCCATGGTCCACGCGCTGCTGGTGAGCCCCTGCACCCCACCCGGCCCCTGTGTCACCCTCCCCAGGTTGGCTGCAGATTAGACACGGGGCGGGGCAATGTATTCTTGTCCCGGTTCTGTGCCAGCCCCTCGAGGAACCACCCATCTTCCTGGGCTGCCACGTCAGGTTCAAGGCAGGCTTTGGTATCAGAGATCTCGGTTCAAGGGGCCCCAGCATGCGCTTCAGGGCAGGGTGGGGGATGCAGATGCTCAAGGGAGGGTCTTGATGGTTGTGTGCAAGAGCTGGCCACTGGGTTTATGAGCAGTTTGCCAGCTGGGGGTTAAAAATGACCATTTCCAAAATTAAATGATCTCAGCTTGCAATTAGGAAATTATATTAATATTACAAACAAAGGTAATAGCTAACTCACCACTTCCTAATTGTCTGCCTACGTCATACTCTTTGCCTATGCTCTTGAGGTTATTGACATGGATAGTGGCTCTAGTGGCACGCAGGTGCCAGTGGCCTGGGATCCCTCTTCAGCCCCCACCAGCCCACCCACGGGCTGTTTGAGGGAAGCTGGCTGGGTTGGGTGGTGGGGCCTGGTGGCGTGGCCCAGCTCCCCGGGTTCAGCCTCCCCTGCTGTCTGCGCAGGGACGGTGGCCTCTCCGTGGGCATCTCATGGTCCCAGGAGAGATGGCTTCTCTCTTGTGCGGCTTTGCGGAAAGGAGGCAAGCAGAAGCGGCACGAGGAGCAGACGTGCTTGTTTTGCTGGTTGACTGCAAAGAGAGAACTTCAGTTTTGTTTCTTGCACACTTCATATATCCTGGGAGGCAGGAGAAGCTGTTCTGTTATCTGGGAAGGGATCTGATGCTTTGTCCAGGATTCTCTACCATGTTCTCCTCGGAAATCCTCTCCCTGTTCTCACAAACTGGTGACTTAGCCCAGGGTTTCTCTGCCATGGCGCTGTTGATATTTGGGACTGGGTTATTCTCTGGGCAGGGCGAGGGGGCTGTCCTGTATATTAGAGGACATTTAGCAGTGTCCCTGGTCTCTGCCTACTAGATGTCAACAGCACCTTTTCCACCTCCAGCTGTGACAACCAAAGTGTCTCCAGACATTCCCAAATGTCCCTGTCCCCGCTTTAGCCCAACGGTGTGGGTTCTCCATCCTGGAGGCATGTGAAGGGCCAGCTAGAATGCTTCTAGAAGCATCCCATGTACAGACCAATTCATTCAGACTTTCAGGTGGGGACCCTGGGCCTCCCTCTGTATGTTTAGGAAGTACCCCAGGTGGATCTGTGTGTGCCCTGTCTGCACGTGGTGAGCCCTTGAAGGACCCCTCACCAGCCTTCTCGGGTCGGGGGTGCGGTTTCTTTCCCCAGCCACTTCTCCAGACCCGTGGGGGCCACCCCAGCGCCTCCCTCAGCATCTCCGCCCTGGTGCACAACCTCTGTGCTGCTCTGGATGGGGCCTGCGGGCAGCTACCTGGTGTCAGCTCCCTCATGAGGATCCTGGGAGAGGCCTTGGGTGCCAACTGTACCTTCCAGGAACCCTCGGATGCTGGCCAGGTGAGGAAAGCCAACGTCCTGGGCACCGGCCCCAGGGCCCTCAGCAGCCCCCCACCCCCCCCACCCCCCCAAGCCAAGCAGGCAAGCCCCAGGTGGAGTGAGTAGGGCTGGGCACCCCCCAAGCTCCAGGCCTCACGGCCCTGCCGCTGTCTTCTTTCAGATCCAGCTTGTGCTGAAGGCGATCGGCAATGCTGGCCTGGCAGCCGCGGCTCTCACCCCGGTGCTGAGTGCCTGCGCATCTCTGGGGAGCGGTACCCCTGAGATCCGGCTGGGGGCCATCCAGGCCTTCCGGAGGGTCCCCTGTTCTGTGGACGTGAGCCCCTGTGTGCTGTTTCACTGGGAGTGGGGTTGGGTAGTGGTGGGTCTGGAACCACTGTTGTTAATTCACTTCTTTATGTGTTCATGCATTCATCTCATGTTTACTGAGCACCTACTATGGGCTGGGCGCTAGGCTAGGCACTGGTGTGAACGGATGTCCAGGTCTAAGCCTGTGTCTGGTGTGTGGGGCAGATTATTCGTCAAATAAACACACAAATAAGTATATGATTACCAATGCCATCTGTGTCCCAAACCTTCTAGTGCAGGGGTTCGCAGACTATGGGCCATGGGCCACCTCCCGGCCCTTTGTCTGTTTTTTGTAAATAATGTTTTATTGGAACACAGCCATGCCAACTCACTTATGTATTGTCTACGCTGCTTTCTTGGTACAACTGCAAAAAGAGTCATTGCAAGAGAGACCACATGGCCTGCAAAGCCTAAAATATTTATCTGTCCTTTTACAGGAAAAGTTTGCCCACCCATGGACTAGTAGCCTCCTGTCACTCAGAGTCAAAGTCAGAGTATTTCTAGTGACCTGCCTGGCCCTGTGTGACCTGACCTCTGATTGGCTATCACCTCTGGGCCCCATCTCCTACTGTCACCCCTTCCCCTCCTCTCCAGACACATTGCTCTCTGTTGTTCCTCAAACATGTCTGGCCCACTCCTGCTGCAGGCCCTTTGCACATGCTCTCAGAACACCTTTCCCCCAGATGTCCCCAGGCCTCATGCCTTCCCCTCCTGTAGGTCTTAGCTTAAAAGTCACTTTCCCTGTGAGGTCTCCCTTGACTATTTCACCTGAGATTGGGCCTCCCAGGCCCCTCAGGCCTCTGGTCCTTCTTCCATATTTTATTTTTCCCACCTAATGTGTTCTATATTTCACATATTAATCTCATTTACTGTCAGCTTCAGGTGGACAGGGACCCGGGTGGTCTTGTTCATGGCTGTCACCCAGCACAGTACCAGGTGCATAGTTGGTGCTCAGTTAATACTTGTTGTGTGGGTGGGTGGCTGTGCATAGAGGAAGCCATAGGTGATGGGGGAGAGAGTCACAGGGTGGGGAGGTGGCTTGCTTAGGAAGGGGGCCTGAGAACACAAGACATTTAGAGAATACCTCCCATGTGGTCAGGTGCTGAGCTGTTTTTGTAAATAAAGTTTTATTGGGATGCAGCCAAGCCCATTTGTTGGAAATTGATAAGGCTCTGGGCTAGGCTGATGGGAGCCCCTGCTACCGGGCTATGGGTAAAAGTATGTCAGGGAGCCTCCATGGTGGGGGTGCCAGGAGGGCTGGGGAAGCCAGCGGGGCTACCTGCCAGGGCCAGGGCGGGCAGGGAAAGGCACACTCCTGGGTGGAGGTGGGTGGGCCCCGAGTGATGGCCTTCCTTCTGCCCAAACCAGCGATCCACACTCTCCCGTCTATACCAAACGCCCGAGGAGGATGCTGAGATCCGCATCAACGCCTACCTAGCCCTGATGAGGTGCCCTAGTGAGGAAGTATTTGCCCAGGTGCGGCGTACCCAGGCGGGCGAGCAGTCCACCCAGGGTGAGTAGTGGTGGAGTGTGCGGGAGGGGGGCTGGTAGGGGCGGGGCTGGCGCAGGAGCCTCCAGGAGGGTGCAGGGGCTTCAGGAGCGTCCTCTCCCTCCACCCCTCCAGTGTCCTCCTGCCTTCTTCTCACCCCTTTTCTCTGCCATGCTCTCTCGACAAATGGCTCTGTGCCGCCCTTCCCCGTATGGCTATTCCAGTCCCTATTCTGTCACTGGATGACTTTGGAGAAGTCACCTCTCTGATCCTCAGTTTCCTCATCTGTAAAATGGGCTGGGAGTCACTGAGGTCTCTTCTAGCTCTACCCTAAAGAGAGACCTGAGACAGAAGGGGGACAGTGTTTCTGCGAGTCTCAGATCCCTTCTGGGGTCAGAGAGTTCCCTTTATACAGGAAACTGAACCCAAAGGTGTAAACTCAAAAAATAAGTTCAACTGATTTTCTTTTAAAATTTCCATAATGTACAGCGGGGTGGGAGCCTGAGAGCATGGGTTCAAATCCCAGCTCCACCAGTTCCTACATGTATGCCTTGGACAGGTTGCTCAGCCTCTGTGAGCCTGCCTTTCTGCACCTGTGAAATAAAGACAATGACAGCACCTCCCGCCTAGTGTTGTGAGCGCGAGTTAACATGCGAAGACATCTAGAACATTATAAATGCCGTGTGTGTGCTGCTTTTAACATTACTATCGCTACTACTATTAGTAGTAGTATAGTGTGACCACGTGGTCAGAATTTCAAAGTGTATGGCAAGGGATAATGGGAAGCTGAAGTTGTTCTTCCTCGTCCCCCAGCCCCAAGTCCTGTTTCCAGGACGCATTCACTGTGAACAGGTCTCTTGTGTGTCGCATCAGAACTTGTAACGCATAGATGAACATACACAGGCATCTCCTTAACAGCAGCAGCACCTCAGGATCATGTTATACATGCTGTTGTGCTCCTTGCTTTTCGCGTTTAACACATCCGGGAGCTCTTCCATGTCAGGATTCTCGTCTGCCACCAAGGGGTGTTCTTCTGGAAGCTTGTGCCATTATCCGTTTTCCAGTCTCCAGGGATGAGCATTTAGGTTGTTTCTGGTCTTTTGCCATTAGAAACAATGACCAAAATAACCTCCCTGAACATATACTTTTGGCCCTTGTGTTGATCTAACTTTAGGATAATCTCCCAGAAGAGAAATTGCTGAGGCAAAGGGTGTGCACATGTAAAAGTCTGGTGTGATGTTGCTGAATTACCTTCTGAAGAAATGGTACTGTTAGAAGATGCAGCCCTTTGCTTCGGCAGTTTCAGGCACGGGATGTGATGTGCGGTGGGTAGGTGTGGGGCTGCTTTTGGCATGAATTGCATCAAGTAGGACACTAAACCCCCTCTTGGGGGATGAGCCACAGGGCTCAACCTTGACAGTGGCCCCAGGGTACCTTGTGTATCACCCAGTGGGAATAAGTGGGTGCCTTATCTGTCAAAACCAGGACTTGGGCGGGCACCGTGGCTCACGCCTGTAATCCTAGCACTGTAGGAGGCTGAGGCGGGAGGATCACTTGAGCTCAGGAGTTTGAGATCTGCCTGAGCAAGAGCGAGACACCATCTCTACTAAAAATAGAAAAAATTAGCTGGGCGTGGTGGCACACGGCTGTAGTCCCAGCTATTCGGGAGGCTGAGGCAGGAGGATCGCTTGAGCCCAGGAGTTGGAGGCTGCAGTGAGCTATGATGACGGCCATGGCACTCTAGCCTGGGCAACAGAGTGAGACTCTGTCTCAAGAAAAAACCCAAAAAACAAAACAAAACAAAAACCCCAGACTTGGCTCTGTTCTGTGATAGGTTGTTCCAGAAGCTCCCTGCTGGGCCTTCTGAGAGCCTGAGGGCTGAGGGGTCCCTGTTAGACTCTAATATCCCCCACTGGATTCATTCCCATTAGGATTTCATTTCATTTTATTTTTTTACTAGACAAAAGAAAGGAAGGAATCTTATTTGATCTTTATCCCTCCAGGACCCTCATGGACTGCATGTCACCTTTTCCAACGCTGAAAGAGACTTAGTCTTTTAGGTCCAGGTTCTGGTGTTGACTGATCTTCACAAACAGACCTCTGAGATGGATTATTAGTTCATTTTGTAGATGAGGAAACTGAAGCTCAGAGAGGTAGTGTGACCATCCCAAGGTCACACAGCCTGTAAGCATTAGAACTGGGATTCAGACTCAGGTCTGACTTTCAAGCCCTCAATACCTCCCTTGCCCTCTGGGAAAGCGTGTCAGAATTCCATGCACAGGCTAGATGTCCATGTTCTATTAAGCCACTGCTGCTGTTTGCCACTCTTTCTCCAGAGAGGACATGGGTCTCAGTAGCTAGGCTCCTGAGAAACCCCCGGTGTGTGGGAATGGCAGGGCCCAGGATGGGGGTTGGAGGGTCTTTTCTCTGGGCAGTGCCAACTCCAGGTCTGTTCCCCACCACCCCCTCCCTGCTGGCTGCAACTTGCTCTAGTGGGCTCCTTTGTGTGGAGTCACCTCGTACAGCTGCTGGAGACAGATGACCCCCTGAAACGGGCCCTCCGGGACGCCCTCCCCGAGGACATCCTCAGCCAGGAGTTCCATCCAGAGATGTGGAAACACTCGTCCTATTCCGATGTCACCTTCCGCTCAGGTATGGCTGTCCTGGGCAGCCCCCGTCCTGCTCTGGGGCCACAAAGGCGTGGGGCCCTGGAGCTCCAGCTCCTGAAGGCATGTCAACCCAAGGATGTTGTTTCCTGAGGGTGAACTATTTTTATGCCACCTGCTTGATAATTTGCTGTATCCCCATAGCACCTGCCACTTTTGTTGGACGAGATTAAAAAATAGTTAAATAGCCATTTTATAGCATTCAGCTGAATACTTCCACCTTTTCTCTAAATTGGCTCTTTTTAGCTTATTTTAAAAAGGAAACTTCCCATCACTACCATTAATAGAAAATCAATTTAACTCTCTGTAAAGAGAAGGCCATGCTGAAAAGAAATACTGTACAACCAGAGGCAGGTAATGAAACACTGTTATTAAATTCTCCTGGATTGTGGGGTCTGCTGAGGGCTGTGCCTTTTGAAAACTGGTTTTCCCTGTATTAAAAAGAGAGATTAACACTGCACTGACACTGCCTCTTTGTTGTAATTAAACAGGGAATCTCTTTCTAGCTAAGGCCCCCGAACCACCTTGGCCATTCTGGAACCACCTGTGGGAGGAAGTGGGGTGCCCTGGGCACTTCTCTCTGCTGTTGGGGGATGCGGGCACACGTGTGACCCTCTGGCCTCCCTCTGTCCTTGACAGGGCTTAAGGCTGTTTCCCATCCTGGCCAAGAGGATGCACTGCGTGTCTGGCCCTGTCTCGGCTGTGGCCCCTCGTAGCTGGGCCCTGCCACGGGGGGTGCAGGACATACTGATCCTCTTTCCTTTCTCCTAGAGCCTGGCAGCCTGGGAGCCAACCTGGAGGGGACGCTACTCTTCTCTCCTGCCTCCTTCCTTCCCCGTTCTGCTGCAGTCAACCTGACCATTCACGCCGTAGGCCGATCCTTCAACCTCCTGGAGGTAAGAGGAGGGCCTTGCTGCAGTCACCCCAAGATCTGTCCTGGACTTGCAGCTCAAAATTATCCCATCCACTTATCTGTCCATCCATCCATCCCTTGCCCCCATTGTTCTACCCCCAGTCCCTACATCCATCTACTCATCCATTTTTCCCACCATCCACTCATGTATTCACCCACCTACCCACCCATGGATATATCCATACACCTATCCAACCACCCACATCCCTCTCATCCACCCGTCGATCCACCTTCCCATCTGTCCGTCCATCCCTCCATCCATACTCCCTCCCACCCATCTCTCCATCTACCCTCCTACCCGCTCGCCCACCCATCTATCTATTCGTCTGTTCTCCCACTCATCCCTCCATCCCTGTCCACCCACATTCATCCGTCAGCCCATCCTCTGATTCATCCATCCTCTATCCATCCACCCACCCGCCAGCCATTGCACGAATGTGCGTCCTCTACCTGACACGTTTAGGCTTGTGCTGGGCCCCGGGGATAGAGTGACAAACGTGAGAGACACAGTCCCTGCCCTCTCGGTGCTGCTCACAGCCCAGAGAGGGAGATGGATAAGAAATGAATAAATACATTGATAGAGCAGTGACGACTTTCAGTAGGGCATCCAGGGAGGTGAAGTTGGAGCTGAGGGATGAGCATGTGGGCAGCGCGTGCAGAGCTGAGTTAAGGGCCTTCCCGAGAGGGGACCAGTAAGTGCCAAGATCCCAAATGAAGAAGGGCTGGGTGTGTTGAAGAAACAGGAGCAGAGGAGGGCTGTGGAGGAGACGGTGAGATAGGAGGGCAGGGGCAGCAGGGCTGGGTCATGGCAGGGTTTAGGGTGGGGAGTGACGTGATGTGATTTCAGCATCTGGCTGTTGTGTGGAAATGAGTTGTGGGCGCAGCGATGGGACAGGGAACACTTCTGCAGTTGTCTGTCCAGCCAGTAGATTCCTGTGGGGCTCTTTCTTCTCCCCAGGCCTCTGGAGCTTGTCTGAAAGAGAGTGTTCTGTGCCCTTTCTCAACCGCTTCTAATTTTTGGAGAGCAGGGCCTGTCACCCAAACTTTGCCAGCTGGGGAGATGGGCTCAGATCTGCCAAGGGCTGACCTCGTGTGATTTCTCTCCAAATGCTGTCGGAGATGTCTGGATGGGAGGAGGGAAGGAAGAGTAGATGGAAGGAAGGAAAGGTGTCCATGAGAAAGGAGAAGTAGGTGGATGAACGGGATGGATGGATGGATGGATGGGTGGATGGATGGATGGGTGGGTGGGTGGACGGGTGGGTGGGTGGGTGGATGGGTGGACGGGTGGGTGGGTGGATGGTGGATGGGGGGATGGTGGGTGGACGGGTGGGTGGACGGGTGGGTGGACGGGTGGGTGGACGGGTGGGTGGGTGGGTGGGTGGGTGGACGGACGGACGGGTGGGGGTGGGTGGTGGACGGACGGACGGACGGACGGGTGGGTGGGTGGGTGGATGGGTGGACGGACGGACGGGTGGGTGTGTGGGTGGGTGGGTGGGTGGGTGGGTGGACGGACGGACGGGTGGGTGGGTGGGTGGATGGGTAGGTAGGTGGGTGGAGGGAGGTAAGGATGGATGGAAGGTGGAGAGGTGGGGGTGGGTGGCTGGGCAGGGAGGATGAAAGGATGAGTAAACAGAGCGGTGTATGGACGGGCAGATGGAAGGAAGAGGGGACAGAAGGAAGGATTCATTCATCCATCCACCACATTTTGAGAACCAAGCAGGCCAGGCCTTCAGGGTGCCTAGAGAGTGAGACACAGTCCCTGCCCTCACTGGACCTTGCCAGGGAGACACACAAGTTAGTGTCTATGTTGTATGTGGGGCGGAGGAGGTG
The DNA here is from genome assembly GCA_023783475.1 of Daubentonia madagascariensis. Classification (NCBI taxonomy): domain Eukaryota; kingdom Metazoa; phylum Chordata; class Mammalia; order Primates; family Daubentoniidae; genus Daubentonia; species Daubentonia madagascariensis. The sequence continues at coordinate 6,847,326 of JAKFHU010002332.1, read as the reverse complement.
GGAGGAGGTGGAGTTCAGGGAAGGCTTCCCAGAGGTGGTGACGTTGAACCAGGCCTAAAAGAATCACACAGCAGGAATTCTGGCTGTGTGGCATCTGCCACACAGATACAGAGCTTGCTGGGTCTCCCAAGGTTGTGCCCCTTTACCTGAGCCCAGGTGGGCCCAGGGAGCCCAGAGTGGCTGCCCTGCTGCTCTTGATCACCTGGGTGACTGAATGGCTCTTCCCTGAGCCCCATGTTTCCCTTCCCAGCTGGGGCTCCGTCTGGAAAATGCCGAGGAAATTGCCCGCAGGCTGTTTGGTGGGAAGTCATTCTGGGGGCAGGAAGAGGAGAGAGAGGCCCAGCCGGAGAACCCCCCAGGGCCAGGGATGGCACCACAGCCAGCCAGCCCTGCGTGTCCAGAAGAGAGAGTCAAGAAGATGAGAGACCTACAGCAGAAGGTAAGGGACGCGGCCACAGCCACCTGCTTGCCGTGTGTGCCCACCCGCGTCATGCTTGGGCTTTTGCACTGGGGACCCCAGGCGTCAGTGAGCTCTGACCTGCCCACTCCTTATGGAAACAAATTAGCAAGTTGCTGGGCCAGATCTGAGCAGTCAGCTGTTAGCCTGCCTTATTTTGAAAAACTGGTTATTGAAGTATAACCTACATATAGGAAAGTCCCTAAATTGTACGGGTACAGCTCGATGCACGTCCACCACCTCAACGCACCTGTGTCAGCGGCAGCCAGGCCACTCTCAGCACCCCAGGGGCCCTCCCTCTTGCCTTCCTTTTCTAGTTAACACCCATCCCTAACCAGGGGTAAGCACTGTGCTGACTTCTGACAGCGCCAATTCCTTCTAATAAGTGATACATGATAAGTATCATGATAAGTGATACATACTTAAGGTATACATTTCTTTTTTTTCTTTTCTTTTTTTTTTTTTTAAGAAATGGGGTCTTGCTCTGTTGCCCAGGCTGGAGTACAGTGGCATGATCATAGCTCACTGAAGCCTCAAACTCTGGGCTCAAGCCATTCTCCTGCCTCAGCCTCCTAAAGTAGCTGAAACTACAGGCATGTGCCACCATGCCCGGCTAATTTTAAAAATTTTTTTGTAGAGAAAGGGTCTCACTATGTTGTCTAGGCTGATCTCAAACTCCTGGGCTCAAGCAATCCTCCCACCTCAGCCTCCCAAAGTGCTGGGATTACAGACATGAGCTACCACACCTGGCCAAAGTGTACAATTTGATAAGTTTTGACACATGTATATACACCCATGGTGACGTCCAGCTGCCTTGGTCTCCCCAGAATCCCAGCTCCTCAACTCAGGGTGTCCCCCTCGCTCAGCCTGTGTTCCCCCTTCCTGAATCATAGCCTGGACACTCTCTCCAGGCAGCAAGCTGCACTCACCTCGCGTGTTCCCATCTCTCGGGGTTCGTAGTCTTGCCTGGGCTGATGTGTGAAGTCTGGGAACCGTGGTTTACTCTGTTCCCTCTGGGCTCCCAGCTGTTCCACATGGGCCAGTCAGTCTCCTTCCTATTACTCCAATTTGGTTGGCAACAGAGATCATATTCAGTTCCTTTTGTGAACTTTATATAAATGGAATCATTCACCATGTACTCTTTAAAAAAAAAAAAAGATGAAATTTACATATATAAGACTAGCTATTTTAAAGTGAACAATTCAGTGGTATTTAGTACATTCACGGCGCTGTGCCACCATCACCTCTGGATAGTTCCAGAACGTTTTCATCACCCCGAAAGGAAACCCTGTACCCATTAAACAGTTCCTCCTCATCATCCCCTTCCCTGGCCCCTGGCAGCCACCAGTCTGCGTTGTGGGGGGTGGGCAGGCCAATATTTCTCTTTTTACAGAAGCCAGAGATTTGGGTTTTATATGTTTATATGTCTCCAGTTTTTAAATGTTGGAAACAAATTCAATTTGTAAAAAACGTACATGGCATGAAAAACAGTGAAAGACTAAGAAACCATCATAAACCAGAGAAGACCGGGAGGCATGGCAACTCCATGCAATGTGGTTTGCTGGATTGGATCTTGGAGCAAAAAGAGTAAAAAGAGTACATGAATGGAAAAACTGGTGAAATCCAGATGAAACCTGGAGTTTAGATAGTAGTAACGTACCAATGTTGGTTTCTTAGTTTGCACCAAAAATCCTGGGGATGTAAGATGTTAACAGTGGGGAGAACTGGTTGAAGGGTATATGGGAACTCTCTGTATTATCTCTGTAACTTTTCTGTAAATCTAAAATTATTCACAAATAAAACGTTTATTGAAACATACACGCACGCTCATACTCCCTGCATTGGGCAGTACCGTGCAGGTCATGGGAAATGCATCTGGGGGTGGAATTTGGTTCACGAGCCCGGAGTTTTTCAAGCGCCATGTGGACCCCGCAAGTCCCTGCCCTTTCTCTCTGGCTGCCCCTTCCCCCTCCCAAAGTCCAGGCACTTTGCCTCTGCTAACCGGCCGGTTCCTTGTCTGGGTTCTCCCTCAGGTGGCCCAGAGGCGTGGGCCACGGCAGGCGCTGCGGTGCGAGCTGAGCATGAAGGTGCTTGGGCACGAGCTGAACTTTGTGAACTGCGGGGTGCTGGGGAGCCATATGAGGCACCAGTCCCTGAATCTGGCTGAGCTTGCCGTGAGGCTTCTGAAGGTAACCCCCCCAATGCCCATGCCCATATCCTTGCCTCTGATGCTTTGGCAAAACACTTAAGAGCGTGAAATTTGGAGCCAGGCTGCCCGAGTTCAAATCCTGACTCCACCACTTACCTCCTTGGGCCTGGTGCTTAGCTTATCACCGCCTTGGTTTCTGCATCTGTGAAATGAGGATCATACATAAAAATAGCAACAAAATATTTATTCACAGGGCCGTTCTATTCAGTGAGTAAGTGCAGTGGAGGGGCAGCAGAGTGCTTACAGCGTGCCCAGCACATACAAAGTGCTTTGTACCTCATGCGGGACCCACATTCCTCCCTACCTGGCTGACCCTGGACACCTGACCCCTGACCTTTTCTCTTAAGTAAACTGTCTGGGTTCAAACCCTGGCTCCACCCCTTCCTAGCTACGTGGCCTTGTGTTGGCCTTTTATCTGTCTGTGGCCTCAGTTTCACCACCTGGAAACTGGAGATCATGTGCCCTCTGAAGGTGAATGGGGTCTCTCGTGCTCAGTGGTTGGAGGTGGCCTGCCCCACAGTGGGGGTGGCCACATGCCCCCTTATGGTTTTTTGGCCACAGGGGCAGGAGGTACAGGTGAACCGGAGGCTGAGTCTGGCCAGGGAGGAGCTGGTCTTTCCCACCGTGTCTGGCCTTCCAGCCCGGCTGACCCTAAACGCCTTGGCTGCCATCAGGGTCCAGGTCCGAGGAACTGCCAACTTCCAGCAGCGCTCGGATTTCTCTGTGAATGGTTATGTCAAACCCAGGTAGCTGGCTCCTCGGAGCTGGGGCAGGTGGGGGGTGGGAGTCTCTCCCTATAGAGGGCTGCAGAGAGCTGGAGGGTTCTGGGGATGTCCACATGGGCCGAGGGGAACCCCTGCTCTGCAGACCATCCATCACACTGTTGTTATTTATGCTAAGAGACAGTGTGAGGAGACCCTGGGCTGTTAGACCCACTTTACAGATGAGAACACTGAGGCTCAGAGAGGTGAAGTCATGTGCCCGAGGTCACACAGCAGTGCAAAGTGGCTGGGATTCTGGTCTGATGTCACAGCCCCATGCTGTTCCCTCCATCCTGCTCAGCCTCCAAGGTGGGGAGGAAAGGAACAAGGAGGATGAACCAGCCCTGAGCCCAGTGAGCCTGCCCGGCCACCCAGCGAGGGGGCACTTTTTCTCATTCCCACTAACGGGTGAGGAGACTAAAGCTCAAGGCAAGGACACCGATGGCCCAGGGCCACACAGCGTGAAAGTGCCTGGGCAGAATTTGTACTGTGTGGTCTGGTTCCGGAGCCTGTCATGGGCCTGCTGGGAATCTATCTCCAGCCACTCAGCTGAGCTGTCCGCGGGTTCTGGGTTTGATGTGAGGAATTTGGACGTCCTGGGCTGGCTGCTCTTTGGCATGAAGAGCCTGGGCTAGGACTCGGACAGTTGGGATTCGAGTGGGACCCAAGCAGGTGGTTTCACCTCTCTATGCCTCAGTTTCCCCATCTGTCAAATGGCCTAATGATGGTAAGGACTGGAAAGTGCTTGCCATACGTGGAGTGTGTGGGCGGTGGCAGCCATGGCGGAAGGGCTGCTCTGGCTCGGGGTGGCGGGTGGGCAGCAAGGCCAGCTCGGTCCGTGGCTGCCAGGGCCTGCAGGATGCAGCTGGCATGTGCATCTCCCTCAGCGCTCTGCTCCAGATCTCAGCCCAGATGGGCACAGCAGGCACCCTGGGCCAGGCTGGCCTGAGGTGGGTGACTGGTGTCCGTGGCACCGCCAGCCTGGGTGGTGGGATCCAGGTGCGGAAGGGCCAGGACCTCAAGGTGCATCTGAACACGCCTGAGGAGGCTGTGGAGCTGCTCAGCTTCAGGTGGGAGTCCCGTGCCCGTGGGGAGGGGGGTGCATGTGTGTGTGGTGTTGGGTGTGTGTATGATCAGGTGTGTGTGAGCGCCTGTGTGTGCGCATGATCACGTGTGTCTGTGAGAGGGTGTGTGTGGTATGTGGTGTGGGTGTGCATATGCATGGGGTGTGCTAGTGGGTCTGTATCTGAGTGTGGATGTGTCATGGGCGGGGGTGTGACGTTAGCACGCTCGTGTATGAGCATGTGTCTGAGCACGTGCGCCCGTGAATCTGTGAGCACACGTGTGATCATGTGTATGAGAGTGTGTGTGCGTGAGCTTGTGTGTGCACGAGGGCATACTTGTGTAAATGCCTGTCTGAGTGTGTCTGTGAGTGTGTCAGTGGGGTGTGGGGGTGGAGACTGTGGGTGTGTGTGTCTGTGAACATGAGGGTGTGAGTGTGCGCGTAACAAGTGGGTGTGTCTGTGATGGGTGGGGGGTGGGGAACTCCCATACCCCTCAGCTCTTTACTGGGGTCCCTCTGGGGCCTGCTTGTCCCCTACCCCCAGGGAGGTGACACTTGGAGAGGGGAGACTTCTGAGGGAGCAGGAGTGAGTCCAGGCTGTGCCCCCACGTGCTTCCCTTCCCTGCCGAGTTGCCCCCAAGCCCTTCTCCTGTGTGAATTAAATCATATCCTGTTCCTGTTTTAAAACCCTGCATTTGTTTCTAGGGTACCCCAGGCCTGTGTGACTGTCTTGCCCCATGGGAGCCCTGCCCACCTCTCTCCTGCCCTCACTTGCTACCCCCCACCCTGACCCCCTGGCACCAGCCACCTTTCTGTGCTCCTAAAGTGGCCACTTCATTCCTACCCCAGGGACTTTGCACTTGCTGTTCTCTTTGTCTGGAATGCTGGCTCCTTCTCAACCTTTGGGTCTCTGCTCAAATGTCACCTCTGCAGAGAGCCCCGACCCCCCCCCCCGTTAAAGGAGCCCCCAGGCCAGTGCCATCCCCCCTTATAGATTTCTCGTGGTCCTTGTCACCCTCTGTGGTTCAGATGTTCATGGAGTGTCTCCCCCATCAGCGTGGGAGCTCCCCAAAGTCCTGCTCAAGGTAGAATTTGCCCCAGTGCCAAGCGCTGGCAGCTCGAGGTGTTATTTGTCCAATGAGTGAACAACACCGGCGTGTCTTATGCTGTCCCCTGTCCCCGCCCAGCTCTGAGCTGTATCTCGTCACTGGGGACGGCTTGAGGAGGCTCAGTCATGTTCGTAGCCCTGCCGGGACCCGATCCTGTACTGGCGAGGGAGGTAGGCAGCAGGGCTCTGTGCCTTCGTCCCAAGATGGGCATCCCGGGGGCTGAACGGGAAGACGCCAGCCCCAGATGCCAGAGTTGCTCTTCTGCCCTAAAAGTATTTATACGCCTTCACTCAATGATTCTACTTCTAGAACTGTGAAAACAAAGCAAAATCACTTTTAAATGCCCTGTGCACAAAGACGTTTGTTGCGTTTTTATTTCCAAGAGGAAAAAATAAGAAGCAACTCAAATATCCAATAGTAGGCAAATGAGTTATTACAAGGGCTTGTGAGCTAAGAATAGGTTTTTACATTTTTAAATGGTTAAAAAAGAATAAAAAAAGAATAATATTTTATAATGTGAAAATGTCCTCAAATTCAAATTTCAGTGTCCAGAAATAAAGTTTTATTGGAACACAGACACACCCATTCATTTTTGTATCATCTGTCACTGCTTTTGGTTAAGTGTTGCAACAGAGACCATATGACCCGCAAAGCTCTTGCCCTTTACAGAAAGAGTTTGCTGACTCCTGGTTTAGTAAATTATTGAGATACCTCATGACTTGCAATTCCTGTTGTGAGTAAGCTATTTTAATAACACAGGAAAATTCTTTGATGATATCTGTTGAAGGGCAACACAATTGGATGTGATCTCAACTGGGTAAAAATATGGGAAGAAAATATGCCAAATAGTAGCAGATCTTGCAATTATTTTTTGAGTAAGTTCAGGGAGGGGTCTATTTAATGACAAATTTGGCTTTTGGATGACTTTCCTTTTTTCTTTGCATTTAAGTTGCATTAAAAGTTATAAATAAACTTTTGAAAGTATAACATATATAATATAGAAAAATTTTTCAAAAGTTTTCTGAACTTTCTAATTTCTTGCAATAAATACATTTTTACGGTGAGGGTTAAAATTACTACCGAACACTTATTTTATGGTAGGCCAGGCACTGTTCCAATCACTATTGACCTATTAATCCTCACAACTACACCATGGAGGCATGAACTATTATCATGAGCAGTTTGAGATGAGCAACATTTTGAGGCACAGAGATGTTAAGTAATTTGCCTACCATCACACAGCTGGGAAGTGGCAGAGCTGGACTTTGAACCCAGGCAGTCTTGCTCTGGAGCCTGCATTCTACATTCTGACACTCTTAAAGTCTACACCAAGGGTTCTCAACTGGGGGTGATTGTGCCCCCCAGGGGACATTTGGTAATGTTTAGAGAAATTTTTGATTGTCACAACTGGTGTTGGTAGGGGTTAATGGGTAGAGGCCAGGGATGCTGGTAAACATCCCATAATGCACAGGACAGCCCCCAAAACAAGGGATTATCGGGCCCAAAATGTCAATAGTGCCAAGACCGAGAAACCCTGGTCTGTCTGCCCACTACTGCCTTATAGGATTAATGTGCACACAGTGTTATTCCTCAAAAGAAATTAGAGAAGCTTTTTCTTTGTGACGGGAGCAGCTGTGGGCCCACACCGGAGCCCTGTGGCTCTCCACTGACTGCTTCTGCCCACTCGCCTTTCTCTGCAGTGTCCCAAACCTGGGGCTGGCAGTTGTGCTCCGAAGTGACCTGGCCGGCACCTGGCCAGCCCTACCTGCTCGCAGTGCCCATGTTTGCAGCTGTGGTGCTGCAGAAGCAGGATCGGGGGCTCCGACAGTACCTGCTGGAAGCTGCCTACACTCTTCACCCACAGGTAGGCCTCTGGATTGGCCCCTTCTGTCCCAGCCAGGTTGTGGGCTCCTGAGGTTGGCACTGGGGCTCACCCACAAAGACATAGGGCCTCCTCTCTGGGGCTGTTGGGCTGGGCTGGTCTTGCTGTAGGTTCTCTCCTGCTTCAGGACATTCGCACATGCTGATTCTCTGTCTGGGGCTCTATGACTTGTTAACTCTGAATTAATCTTCAGGTCTCAGTTCAGGGCTCACCTTCCTCAGGGCAGGTTCCTGGAGAGCCCAGTAAGAGAACAGAGACGTTAGGATAGGGAAGGGGAAGATGCTGTGCAAGGGGTGATTTCAGGTGAAGTTACACCGTCAGCCCGACCCTACGGGGAACCCTGGAGCATAAGTTCGTGGCAGAGTTTGTTCTCCTCTGGGCTAAGGCACTGGGATTTTTTACTCCAGTGCGGGAGGCAAGGTTCTAGAGGCCTCAGCTGCCAGCCAGGAGGAGCAAAGCTTGCAGGAGCTGGGGACAAGTACACAGCAGATTAAAAGAACATGAGGGGTCTGCAGAGGGTGACCGTGGTGTGGACTGAAGCACCCTCTCCCTGGCCATTTGTCGAATAGGTTGAGACCCTATAGACGTGGTCCTGGGCTGTTCTGCAGAGCTTTGTTCTTCCCCGGGAATCTATTTTAGAACCCAAGAAATTCCTGGTTGGGTTCTTCTCTTGCGAAGTCAAGATTCTTCTTTTGGGAGGACAAGAGCTCGTGTTTGAAGGGTGGGGGTAGGGCTCTCAATCTTGAGGACTCTGCCTTGTTTCCAGAAGGAGAGCTGGTTCCCTCAAGAAGCCACAGCCCACGTCTTCATGGGTACCCCCGAGTCAGACGTGCCGAGGGATGTCGGGCTGGACATCAGCTACAGCTTGCCCCAGAGGAAGTTCTGGCTCAAGCTTCTCCACCCCAAGAAGAAAATCAAGCTTGATGGTAATGCTGATGTCCCTCCCTATTCACCGTGCCTCTTGTCACATGTCACACTCAGGGCCAGCACCTGCAGGTGCTCGCTCCTCTGTGACTGTCCAAGGTCAGCACTAAATCTAGCCCCATTTTATGGAGGAACTACAGGCTCAGCGATTAGAAAATCAGCAGGAGGTCCCCCCACCCCACAGAGAAATCAGGGCAGATCCAGAGGTCGAACCCTGGTCTCTAAGCCCTCCTTTCCCCCCCAGGAAAGATGGAGGCTCTCGGGAGTGTCCACATGGGTCACTTGGAACTGGTACTGGATGACAGGGACGTCTACTACATCAAGGTTTGCTCCGCACGGTTGGCCCACCTGTGTCAGCACCTGCCACCTCCCCGGGCATTTCCTGCCCCAGTCCCAGAGTCCTGGCTTCACAATTGCCACCTCCTTTGGAGTTTTAACAATTTTTTCTCTTCTTTCTACTTACCAGATCACATTTGTAGTTGTTACCCAGGAAAGTATAAAGAAGAAAAAATGAGCTCAAATCTCACCACTATTGATGTGAAAAGTTGATAATATAAATAACACAGAAACATGCTTTTAAAAATTCAGAGTAGAGAAAGGTATAAAGTAGCAAGTTAAGGCCCACCACTCCCCAGATTTCCTGCAAAAGCATTGATGCACACACCAGGAAATCTCTATTTGTTTCCTAGGGCTGCTCTAACAATGTATCCCAAACTGGGTGGCTTGAACAACAGAAATGTATTCTGTCACTGTTCTGAAGGCCAGAGGTCTGAAATCAAGGTGTCAGCAGGGATGGTCCCTTGTGAGGGCTGTGAAGGAGAACATGTTCCAGTAGCCCTGGGTGTTGCCTGCCGGCTGTCTCTCTGCGTCTTCACATTGCCTTCCCTTCATAGGTGTCTGTGTCCAGACTTCCCCTTTCTGTAAGGACGACTGTCACACTGGATTAGGGCTCACCCCAAACACCTCACCTTAGCTTGCTAATAAGCAAAGATCCTATTTCCAAATAAGGTCCCATCCACAGGTACTGGGGTTAGGACTTCAACATGTTTTTCGGGGACACAGTTCAACCCACAACACTATAGATTTGCAAAACTTTTTAGTTTGGGGATTTGGGGTTTTTTCTTTTTTTCTTTTTCATCTCATACAGGTGCTGGGCTGACCAGCCATCCTAAAAAGGTTTGCAGGAGGCAGGCACGTCTCATACAATAGTGTGAAAACCTAGTCGTCACACTTAGGTTTTTGGTTTTTTTGACATGAAAGGATCACACCTTATTCTTTGTACCTCGTTCTTTTTACTCAAATATATATCTTTGGCAGTCTTATTATACCAGCATATGCTGTTACAATTTAAATTTTATTTTGTTAACAAAATAGGTCATGCATTTAAATGATTCAAAGTTCAAAAGCTATGAAAGGGATAGAGCTGGGTCTCTGATATGGTAGCTACTAGCACACGTGGTTATTTGCATTTAAATTAATTAAAATTTAAGAAAATTAAAAATTTGGTTTCTCAGTTACACTAGGCACATTTCAAGTGCTCTACAGCCACTTGTGCCTCTGGACCATTTCCATCATTGCAGAAACGGAAATCCTGCCAGAAATCTACTGGGCTGGGATAGAGTTAAAAACTATCTCTTCTACTCCTCCCCTAAGTCGACTGCTTAGTTTTTTGTGAATCCTTTCAGAGATTATCTGTGTACGTAATCAGCAAATGGGACTGATATATTGCCTCCTTCTTTTTAAAAGTAAAAATGCCTCTTGTGTAGTGTGAATGGCTGGGTAATAGTTCATGGAATGGAATTTACTGAGCTAGTTCCACCATGAGGGGCTCGTGAGTTTTTCCTGGGTTCCTGTTCTTATAAATATTCTGCCATGAACACCTTTCTTTCTGCAGAGTGACTTAACAGTGAAATTCCCAGGCCAAAGAGTGTGCGTGTTTTTATCTTAGTAGGTACTTTTCAAAGGGGTACCTGGATGGAATTTAGTGAGTCACGTGAAGCCCCTGAGATTGTGTGGGAATTTTGTGTCTGCCCATGGTCCCAGGAAGAGGGTTTAAAACTTCCATCCAGTTCTCAGGCAGGTCTGTGACTTCAAAAAAGGTAAAAACAGCAGCTTTAGACTTGCTTCCGCCAAGCATTACCTCTGGGCACCTTCTGCAATGAGTCTTGTGGTTCTGCCTCAGTCCCAGTGTCTTTCCAGAGAGGTGGGGGGTTGAGCATCCCAAGCCAGGGTTGGATGTTTTTGCTGTATAAACACACCATCCACTTCTGGCTCTGCTGTCAGCCTGAGTGGGGAAGACCAATGTCAGGGGAGAGCCGTCTTCCTTCTAAAGCCCCAGCTGCCTGATAGCTGAGACATACACATAATTTCCAGAACTCCCGGGAGCCCTTGAACTTCCCGTTGTTTGCTAAATGTACAAGCACTAATTGCCTCCATCTCCCTGCGGACCTTCCTGATGCTCCCCAGAGAGCTGTCTGCAGCCTGGAACCATTCATTTGCCTTCAGAGAAATTCTAGTTCCACCCACCCCAGACTCATCCCCATTACAGTAACAGGTAGAGCCCTGGAACTTTTCAGAGTCTGTTCCTGGAGAGCCAAGTTTCCCCCCTTTGGTCCTCTCGGCAGATGAGCTCATGAACACAAAGCAGCAGAGCTGGGTTCAACTCCGCTCAAAGTTCATGGGATTTAAGAGTGGAGTGGGGGGCGGTGTTCCTTTCTGCGCCCCCTCCCCAGGCGTGCAGCGACGGGGCATCCTAGTCCCCAGTTTACGCCTGCCAACCTGACGTGTTTGTGACCAGTGCTTTCTTTTAACTGCTGTGTGTCCTGGTTTGGATGAGAAATTCTGTGATCGCCCTATGCACAGGCTGTGCCTTGAGAAAACCAGCCCCCACCGAGCGCCTCTGATACAGACCAGACAAAGCCATTGCCAAACACACCACTCAGTGAGAGGAGCAGCAAGAGCCTGCACCTGTTTCTGTAAAGAGGAAGGGGCAGTGTGGGTCTGTGCACTGGTGTGTGCACATGCACACACCCCCATATACCCACAAGCACACGTGTACACACAGGCTGGTCCAAGCCCATGTTGGCTCTTGAAGAAACACAAGAAACTGGGGAGTTGGAGGCCAGGGAATGGGAACAAAATCTGTATTTTTCAATGTCTCTGTTTGCTCAGTGGCTACTCATCAAGCACCTGCAGTGTGCCAGACACTAAAGATAAACCTCAACGAAAAAGACACACACACAATCCTCGGGGAGCTTACATTCTCACGCCTGCAAAAGGGACAGTAAATGACCAAATCGCACAGAGTGTTAGGCGAGTGTAGGTGCTATAGGAAAAGGCAGTCATTGAGCTGGGTACACGTTCTGAGACCCGGGGGGGGGGGCCTGAGGGTGGCTCCAGTTCTAAGTTGGCAGGGTGAGCCAGCTGAGAAAATAACTTTCAGCAAAGACATGAAGGATGTGTGGGAGAAAGCAGTGTGCTGATCTGAGGGAGGGCATTCCAGGCAGCAGGCATAGCATGTGCAAAGGCCCTGGGGTGGGATGTGCCTGGAGTGTTAGAAGCATAGCAGGATACCAGAAGAGAACAGACCATGGGACATCTTGCTGAACCATGGTCAGGCAACAATTTATAATTGTTGCCAAAGAACAAAAGGATTTCTGAGGGAGGGAGGTGGGGAGAGAGCTTTAAATAGTGACACTCTAGGAATACTGAGTGTTGTTTTGACGTCTGTGGGTAGACTGGTGGCCAGCAGAGAGGTCCGTGGGGTGGGTCTGCAGGTTGGGAGGGCCATCAAAGATGGCAGCTGCAGTTGCTATGGGTTCCCCAGAAAAGCTCCAGTGTGGGGCTGTGGAGCATGTGGCGGCTGTCCCTGTGTCCCACCTGCCAGTGTCCTCCCGTGGGCAGCTCTGCCTGAGTCTAGCCAAGTCTGCACTACTGACCTGTGGAGAAAGTCCTGGCCTTGTTGGCCTTTGCAAAAACTTTGGATTTTACTCTAAGAAGAGCATGCCATGAGCCTACGTGTCTGGAAAGTGTCATTCTGATTGCCTGGTGGAGAATAGTCCCCGGGGGCCAGGGTGGGAGCCTCGAGGAGGTCATTGCAGCGACACATGCTTGACAATGTGGAGGAGGTGGAAGTGGTGGATTCTGGACGTGTTCTGCTGGGAGAGGGGACTCAGGTCCCTGATGGGTTGGACAAGGGGGGTGAGAGGGAGAGAGGAATCCTTTACATTTACATCTGAATTTGTAACATGGTTTACCTGTTTGGAAAAGTACAGAGTTTAAAAAGTTGGAAGGGTCAGTGTAGAAGGGCTGTTAGCTAAGCTCTTCCTCCTGCCCTCTGTGGGGTGCAGCTCATGTGGTCAGGGTCAGGCCTGCTGGCCAAGCCTGTCCCCCTGAGGAACTCTGGGGCCTTTTCAGGGTCGGAGTGACCAGCAGGCAGCAGAGAGTGGTGAGGTGCCATGGTTCGAGGCCCAGCTGGAGGTGAAACTGGTGACAGCGGGCAGCCCCGTGGTCCTCACCGGGAACCTCACGCGGCAGGCAGGCAGCAGGTTGGCCGCCTCCGCGTCGCTGAGCCATCTGCTGAGTGACCAGGCCCATGTGACAGGTAGGAAGAGGAACCCCTTCTCCTGCCCCCCTCCTCAGTGCCCAGGCCAGGGGGGCTGGTAATCCCCATTAGCCCACCCCACCTAGTATCAACATCCCATCCAAGGACAAACCCAGGTTTTGTTTGAGCCCCCAGATCCCCCCAACCTGCCAGCTGCCCCCCATGAACCTTAACACAGCAGCTTTTGGACTGTTTTGTTTCTGACCCACAGTAAGAAACACATTTAGCATTTTGACCTAAGATGTACATGGGGCATTTTTAAAAAACTGAATAGACAGCCTGGCGCAGGCCCTGACAACCTGAGCAGGTGCCAGCCCTGGTGCCGGAGCTGAGGTGGCGGCCCCTGGCTGTGCCTCCCGTGGGGTGTTCTGGAAGATTCCAAGGTCAGGAGCTGTGCTGGAGGGCACTTGGAGCAGTGGCTGTTGACTGCCTGGCATGGGCGTTTAGGTGTCTTAACACCTGGCCCAGCTCTACGTGTGCATTCTGGCTGAACATCAGTGTCGCAGAAGCAGAAGTTTCAGAAAGTGAAATTTCCCTGTTGATCTACCACGTGCTATCGTTTCCCTTCTCTTCTGTCCCATTTGGTTTTGTCTCATCCTACTTTATTTAAAAACTTTTGGCTGGGACCCTCAAGAATGACACTTGGGCTTGCCACGGTCAGGGCGGGTGACATTGTCGGCAGCCTGTTGCTGGCATTCCCCAGGCTTGAGATGCAGGACTTGTTGGAGGAGCCCCCACCCCTGGGCAGTTGCCAACGTGCTCTCCTTGCCTGGGGTTGGGGGTGTCAGCCCCTGGGGGCTGCCCACACGCGCGTGCCCCTCTCGGATGCCTGCTCTCCCCGCAGCACTGCTGGAGAAGAAGGAGGAGGCCGGGCTGCGGGTGGCGTCCCTGGACGCCGAGCTCTTTGTGCTGGGGCTGGTGCAGCTGCGTGCCCTGGGCCTGCTGCAGCAGCGGGGCCGCCTCCGGACCAGCTCCCTGAGGATCAAGTATGGCCTCCTGGGTATGGCACTGTGTGCCCTGCTGGGGACAGGTGGGGGGTGGCAGGACCTGCACCCTTTCCTGTGGCTGTGGCTCTGTGAGCTAAGGGTCCCTGTCACCATGGGGCTTCTAATTAGTCATTGGTTGGCTCTGAATGAGACTTAGCACCTGCCCATTTAAAAAAAAATGTGTGTGTTGGGGGACATTCACCTGTCTCTTAAAACCTCCCCACAACAGGTTCCGATGGAGTGACATTAGGTGGAGCAGAGGGTGGGGGTGGTGGCTGAGGCTGGGCTAGACCTCCTCTCCTTGGAGCCCCAGCGGAGGGCTGCCCGGCAGAGGCAGGGCAGGGGTCTCCGTGTTGACCGCACAGGTCAGGCGAAGCAGGCGACGCACGAGTGCAGCACCAGCCAGAAGCTGCAGGCGGAGAGCAGCTCAGAGGGCGCCTACAGGTTAGCGCTGGGCCACGCGTTCCACTGCACACAGATCCCAGCCTTCAGCCACCAGGTGGGTGCCCAGGCTGGGCGTGGGCTCAGGGAAGTGCAGGCAAGTGGTGATTTGTGTGCCCTGAACTCATCCTCAAGCAGACGATTTGCTCACAGTCATGCAGCTGTACGGGAATGGGTCCGGGGTTGGAACTTCAGCCTCAGTCCTCTGTCTACACATTCAGTTAATTTCTATTAAACACCTACTATATGCCCAGCTCTGTGGAGAGAGCTGTGGACATGTCAGCACCTGGTCCCTGCCATCTTCCTGCTGGGTGGGGGCAGAGAACGACCAAACCAAATGTGGGAGACTTAATGCCGTGGTCAGGAAACAGAGCAGAGGTCCAGAGAGCAGAAGTCAGGGGAGTCAGAATTGGGCAGGGCAATGGGGGAGGCTGCTTTGGGAAAGTGACATTGAAGCTGGAAATTAAAATAGGAGACGGTTCTGTTCCAATGGAGGCATGCTCCAGGCAGAGGGAACAGCAAATGCAAAGGTCCTGGGGCAGAAGAGAGAATGCAACAGTTAAGGAATTGGCAGACTGCCAGAGCGGCTGGGAGGGTGAGTAGAAGGGAGAGGCAGCTGCTCCTTTGTTAATTTACTTGTTTAAGGTTTGCCTTTCCCACTGGACCATCACCCGCACGAGGGTGAGAGGGTGAGGTTTGTGTCTTCTGGCTTATTCTTCCCCGGGTACCTGGTGCCCAGTGCTCCACCTTTTCCCTGCTTAGTACTCATGAGAACTGTGTTCCATAAAGGAATAAACGAATGAGCCTGTGTTGCTTTGACCCATGGTTCAAAGGTCAGAGAAAGCGGTAGAATTCCACAAACTCACAGGTTGAAACCCTGATCCATGTAGATTCTGTCCAGGGAGTTGGGGCCAGAGGCTGCTGTATGAGAGTGGGGATTTGGGGTTTACATGGATCAGACCAGGGTGCCTGGCACAGCTGCTGGCTCTTTCAACTCCTTATCAGGGCATTGACTAAGGTGAGGCAAGTGAGGTACTCACCTTGGGCCCAAAATTTAAGGGAGTGCCAAAAACTCAGTCATCACAATGAACTATAGTCTAATGCAATATTTTACAAAATCAAAGTCAATGCCAAAAAATCTCAATGCTTCCTATAGAACCATCCCCCCAGAAAAAAGCAAGCTGCTATCCCAGGGTGGATGGGTGTGAGGAGGCACAGAGACTGGGTGGGAAGGGCCTCCACGGGTGGTTCATTGCTGGTGTGTGTCCCCAGGTCCAGCTCCAGCACGAGGAGGGTTCAGGCCACCTGCGCTCGCAGCTGGAGGTGAGCTACGGGGAGCACTGGGACCGGAGCAGCAACAAGAAGCGTCTCCGCGCCAGCCAGACCTTCAAGAACGACTCAGGACCAGCCCTGAGCAATCACTTCATGGAGGTGAGCCCGGATACCACCACAGAGTGTGTCCCTCGAGTCCAGCATAGTTACTGGGAGTGGGGAGCCCCCCATGTGGCCCCTCAGGCCTAGTTGCAAGGATGTGTGCAGCTAAAATTCAGGCTTGGTGACATTACCCATTAAACACTTGCCAGAGTGCCAAGGACTGCCAAGAGGGTCTGGGAAACACAGACTTCCACCTGTAAACATGCATTTTGGAAACAGGGGTTCACTTTTAGGTTTTGCTGGAGGGTTGGTTCTTTTTGGTAAGTTAGGACTGATTGAGTGCTTGGCAGCTGAACAGGTGGTGGCTCTTACAAGGCACACGTATGTTTATTTTTAAATTGGTTTTTACTGTGGTTGAATACATATAACATAAAATTTACTATTTTGACCATTTTTAAGTGGAATTTTTAAGTTCAGTGGTGTTAAATATGTTTACATTCTTGTGCAAAAACCACCACCACCATCCATCTCCAGAATTTTTCACGTTGTAAAACTGAAAGTCTGTACCCATTAAATGCTAACTCCCCATTCCCTGCTCCCCCCAGCCCCTGGCAACCACCATTCTATTCTCTGTTTTGTGATTTTGTCTATTCTAGGTACCACATATAAGTGGAATCATATAGTATTTGTCCTTTTGTGACTGGCTTATTTTACTTAGCATAATGTCCCCAAGGTTCATCTGTGTTGTAGCATGTGTCAAAATGTCCTTCCTTTTTAAGGGTGAGTAATACTCCATTGTCTGTATATTCCGCATTTTGGTTATCCATTCACCTGCCAGTGGGCACATGGGTTGTTTCCACCTTTTGGCTATTGTGAATAGTGCTGCTATGGACATGGGTGTACAAATATCTGTTTGATACTTTCAATTCTTGCAATTGATTTCAATTCTTTTGGGTATATGCCCAGGAACATAATTGCTGGATTATATAGTAATTCTGTTTTTAATTTTTTGAGGAACCTTCATACTGTTTTCCACAGAAGCTGCACCATTTTATATTCCCACCATCAGTGTACAAGAGTTCTGATTTCTCCACATCCTTACTGATGCTTGTCATTTTCTGTGTTTTTTTTCCTTGGTTGGTTGGTTTTTTTGTTGTTGTTTTTAGAATAGCCATCCTCATGCGTGTGGCATGGTATCTCATTGCGATTTTGATTTGCACTTTCCTAATGGTTAGTGACGTTGAACATCTTTTCATGTGCTTATGGGTCATTTGTATATTTTCTTTGAATAAAAGCCTTTTTAAGTCCTTTGTCTGTTTTTGAATCAGGTTGCTTGTTTTTGTTGTTGTTGAGTTATAGGAGTTCTTTACATATTCTGGATGTTAACTCCTTATCAGATATGTAATTTGCAAATATTTTCTCCCATTCCATGGGTTGCCTTTTGACATTGATAATAGTGTCCTTTTCACAGAAGTTTTTAGTTTTTGATGTGGTCCAATTTATTGTCCTATTTTTACTTTTGTTCCCTGTGCTTTTGGTGTCATATGCAAGAAATCGTCACCAACTTCAAAGTCATGAAGCTTTTCCTCAGAGATTTTCCCTAAGAGTTTTATAGCTTTAGCTCTTATTTTTCAGTCTTTGAGTTAACGTTTGTATACAGTGTAAGGTAATCATCCACCTTCATTATTTTGCGTGTGGATATCCAGTTTTCCCAACGATTATTGAAAAAACCATCCTTTCCCTATTGAATGGTCTTGGCACCTTTTTGAAAATCTTTGACCATATATGCAAGGGTTTATTTCTGAGCTCTCTGTTCTATTCCATTGGTCTACATGTCTGTCTTTTTGCCAGTACCTCACTGTGAGACCTCCAGTTTTGTTGTTGTTCAAGATTGTTTTGGCTATTTGGGGTCCCTTGAGAATCCATATGAATTTTAGAATAGATTTTCCTATCTCTGCAAAAATAAAAAAAAAAAAAAAAGCCAAACAAATGCCACTGGGATTTTGCTAAGAATCACATTAAATCCATGGATCGCTTCGGGTAGTATCAACATCTTCATGATATTAAGTCTTCCAATCCATGAACATGGGATGTTTTTCTGTTTATTGGGTCTTCTCTAATTTCTTTCACCAATGTTTTGTAGTTTTTAGTGTACACGTCTTTTACCTCTTTGGTTAAGCTTATTCCTAAGTATTAATTTTTAAATGATACCAATAGTACATGAATAAATTCTCCTTGTGAAAAAATAAAGTGTATAAAATAAGGCTAAAAATTCCCTTTGACAGTAACCACACCCAGTCCTGGTCCTCTTCCCAGATGCCCAGCAGGAACCACTGTTATAGTCTGGGGCAGGGGCCTTGAGCTCTTTGTCTCTTCATTTGCTCTGTGGACCTGTTAAAAGCACTTGGTTTTGTTTGAGTGGTGCTGTGCATCCTTCAGCAATGGGTGTTGGAGAACTTTCCGTGTCGTGTTTGTAGACATCTGTTCTATTCTTCTAAATGGCTGCATTGTGGTCCATATGAGGCTGTGCGGCATCTTATTTACCCATTTCACTCTTGTTTTCTGACAGTGTATGCCCGAACATCCTTGAGCGTGCCTCCCGGAGCACAGGTGTGACAGGGTCTCTGGAGCAGATGTCACCATATGGAATTTATAGGTTATAGAATTTGTACATTTAAAATTTGCTGGCTTTTGCCAATTTGCCCTCCAAAATGTTTGTACCAATCCCTCACCTTCCAGCCATGTCCAAGACAGAAGTTACCATGTTTTCACCATTCTGATATTGATGCAGGTAGAAATGGTATCTTGTTGTTTGGATTTGCATTTCTCTGATTACTTAATAAGGCCAAGCAACATCTTTTTGTGCATTTATTCTACATGTGCATTACCCTGTCTGTGAATTGCTTGCCATTGGGAAAACATTTTGTGGCTTGACTTTTTTTTTGATTGGTAGAAGTTATTTATGTAATTATAGCATATGCATCATGTTACTGTTCTAAAATTTGAAAAATTTTTGTTTCTGGAAAACATCTGGCCTCAAGCATTTCAGTGAAGAGATCAGGGACCTGTGTTAGCATTTATGACAACCTCTTGAAGTGTGGCAGGTGTCATGCTGGGTTCTGGAGGACAAATTTGAATAAGATCATCTCTATCCTTGAGAAGTGTGTGGTGAGCAGATGTGGGAAGGGCAAGTGAGCAATGATGAATCACTTATTTCCAGGCCATGTGTCAGACACTTTGCTTGTATTATTTGATCCCTGTGAGGTATGAGTTATCTGTCCTCATTTTACAGATGATGAATCAGGTAAAGAGACTTGTCCAGGGTCACAGGGATACTTTGCAGCAGAATCGGGACTGATATCCCAGTCTGCTCATTGCAAACCTTAGGCTCTTAACCTCTTGGCTGGACTGTGCTAGAATTAAGTTACTATAAAATAATTTACTAAATGATCTGTCAAGAGGAGAGAACATGTCCCAATTCATCCTATGAGTCCAGTATTATCCTGGTGTCAAAATCAGACAAAGACATCATGAAAAAAACTACAGACCATTATTTCTTATAATATGGATGCAGAAATCCCCAAGAAAATACTACTAAATTGAATCCAGCAACATATAACAAGGATTCTACACCATGACCAAGTGGGCTTTATTCTAGGAATGCTAGGTTGGTTTAACATTTGAAAAATCAATCCAGGTAATACACCATATTAATGGAAAAACGGACAAAAACCACATGATCATCTCAATAGATACAGGAAAAGCATTTGATAAAATTCAACACCCTTGCATAATTAAAAATGAAACACTCAATAAGCCAGAAATAGAAGGGCACTTCCTCAACCTAATAAAGGGCATCAATGAAAAAACCACAGTTAACATCATACTTAATGGTGAGAAGCTAAATGTCCTCCCCTAAGATCAGGAACAAGACAGGATGCCTGCTCTCACCACTTCTGTTCAACATCGTACTGGAGGTTCTAGCCAGAGAAATTCAGCAAGAAAAATAAATAAAAGGCATCCAGATTGGAAAGGAGGACATAAAACTATCTTTCTTTGCAGATAATATGATCTTGTATATAGCAAACCCTAAAGAAACACAAAATACCCAGTAGAGCTAAAAAAAAAAAATGAGTTCAGCAAGGTTGCAGCATGCAAGATCAATATACAGAAATCCATTGTATTTCTATATACTAGCAATGAACAACCTGAAAATGAAATTAAGAAAATAATTATATTCCCAATAGCATCAAAAATAATAAATACTGAGGAATAAATTTAACAAAATAAGTACAAAGCTAATATTCTGAAAACTGTTAATATAAAACATTGTTGAAAGAATAAAAAACCTAAATAAATGGGAAGACATCCCATCTTTTTGGATTGAAAGACTTAATATTGTTAAGATGACAATGCTTCCCAAATTGGTCTGCAGATTCAACAATCCCTGTCAGTCCCTATTAAAACCCTAGCTGCCTTTTTTGCAGAAATTGACAAACTGATCCTACAATTCATGTGACATTGCAAGGGACCCAGAATAGCTAAAACAGTCTTAAAAAATATTAATAATAAAGTTAGAGACTCATACTTCCCAACTTCAAAACTTGCCATAAAGTTACAATAATCAAAACAGTATGACATTAACGTGGATAGTCACAGAGACCAAGAGAGTACAATTGAGAGTTCAGAAATAAACCTTTATACGCTCATGCACCGCATAACGACTTTTCAGTCAACAACAGACTGCATATATGACGGTGGTCCCTTAAAATATTATACCATATTTTCCCTATACCTTTTCTATGTTTTGGTATGTTTAGATACATGAATACGGACCATTGTGTTACAATTGCCCACAGTATTCAGGACAGTAACATCCTGTACAGGTTTGTAGCCTGGGAGCAAAGGCTGTGTCATAAAGCCTAGGTGTGTAGTAGGCTAGACCACTTAGGTTGTGTAAATACACTCTATGATGTTCACACGACGGAACTGCCTGATGACACATTTCTCAGAATGTATCCCCGTCATCAAGTGATGCATGACTGTATTTATAATTAATTGATTTTTGACAAGGGTGCCAATATAATTCAGGAGGGGGAGGAAGTGTGTTTTTAACAAACCATTAAACTGGATAGCTGGCTGAGACAACTAGGTATATGTGTGCAAAGGAATGAAGATGGACTCCTATTCCACATTATACACAAAAACTGACTCAAAAGGGATCATAGACCTAAATTTAAGAATTAACACTATAAAACTCTTAGAATAAAATGTAAATCTTCATGACCTTGAGTTAGGTAAGGGTTTCTGAGCTATCACACCAAAAGTATAATCAATAACAACAGAAATAAATTGGACTTCATCAAAATTTAAAACTTTTGTGCTTTGGAGGACACTATCAAGAAAGTGAAATGACAACCCGCAGGATAGGACGTTTGCAAATCATATGTCTGATAAGGGACTGATATCTGCAATATTGAAGGAATTCTTACAATTCCAACATAAAAAGACAAATAATCAAATTTTAAAATGTACAAAGGATTTGAATAGACATTTCTACAGAAGAGATGTACAAATAGCCAAAAAGCACATGAAAAGATGCCCAACTAGTCATTAGGGAAATTCCAATCAAGACCACAGTGAGACACCACTTCACACACACTAGCATGGCTAAAACAAAACGACAGGCAACGACAAGTATTGGTGAGAATGTGGAGAAATTAGAACCCTCATACATAGTTGGTGGGATTATAAAATGGTGCAACTTTTTTGGAAAAACAGTTTGGCAGTTCCTTAAAATGATAAACATAGAGTTACCATATGACCCAGCAATTCTACTCCTAGGCACTCGAGAGAATTGAGAACATATGTTCACACAAAAACTGGTACATGAACATTTACAGCAGCATTATTCATAGTAGCCAAAAAGGAGAAACAACCCAAGTGTCCATTAACAGATGAATGGATAAGCAGCATGTGGTCTATCTGTACAATGGAATATTATTCAGCCCTGAAGAGGAGTGAAGTACTGATTCGTGCTACATGGATGAACCTCGAAAACGTTATACTAAGTGAAAGAAGCCAGACACACAGGGCCACGTAAGGTATGATTCCGTTTATATGAAATGTCTAGAATAGACAAACTGACAGGGACAGAAAGAAGAGTAATGGTTTCCAGGGGCCGGGGGGAATAGGGGTGACTGCTAATGGGTACAGGGTTTCTTTTTGGGGTAATGGTTGCATAACTCTGTGAATATACTAGATTATATCTCAATAAAATTTATTTAAAAAAGAATAATCCACAATTACACATACATTTTGACAGAGGCAAGCACAGGGCATTGTGGGAAAGGGGGATGATTTCAGGAAAGGGGAAAGGACAGATAGAATTCAAGTTAGGGTGAACAGCACGAGAAAGCAAGATGGCATGGAACTGCAGGGTAATTGTGGGGGGAGCTAGCCTTTGTCCCGCAAGGGACAACCTATAATCCAACCAGGTCAGGTTAAATGACTTCTTGCAACGAGGGAGATCACACGTCAGAAGAACCATGAAGCGTCTTGCCAAACAACAGGAAAGACAGAGTTGTTATAAGATTTAGGAGAACAGTGGAATTTACGTAAAATTTAAATGCAGCCTTGTTCTGACAGACTCAGGGCCAAGCAGGGCTGGGCGCCAAGGGGTCAATGTCAGCTGGGACTGGGAAGCAGACCCAGGGTCCTGTTGCCTCTGAAACTACGTAGTTGGGATTGACGACTGTCGTGTGCAGAAAGCCCTTCTCAGGTGCTCTGCCGCTGGGCTGGAAATCGAGGCAACTTTGTGTCCCAGTGACTTAGATCCTGTAGGTGGGACTGGCATGTTTTATTCTCACTGATACAATTTCAGACAACAGAGTTTCTGGTAGTCCATGATTTTCTGGAACACATTGTCTCAGTAAGTATAAAAAGGCAGGACTCTCTCAAAGGAGGGGATTGTCAACATATTTTACAGCTGCGGCATTAATTTTGCAACTGGCTCATCTGTGTCTGTTGCTCTAGTCTGATGGATGCCTGGATAGATTTTTACCTTCTCACCTGTATAGTCAGAGCGTAAAGAGCAAGGGGTGGAATGGCAAGATCTGCGCTGGGGTGGTGGGCTGGGGCAGATCCTGACAGCCAGGGAGCTCAGGCTGACCCCGGCTGGAGTGGAGAGCCGGCTGGGAGTGGCATGATCCCATTGGCATCGTGGGGGCGGGCATTCTCCAGTTTGTGCTGCAGGTGCCCGAGAGGCAGGTGGATGGCCGTATGCAGCTGTACCACTCCAGCCTCCGCCAGCCCCACGTGGAGAGCAGCACACACCTCAAGGTGCAGCACAACGGGCGGCTGCTGTTTGTGGCAGGCTGGCAGTGGAAGGACACATCCCGGGCCACCCTGTGGAAGTGGGAAGGTGAGTGTGGCTGTGGAGCCTCCTTGGCTAGTGGCTCAGATGTCAGGCCTCCAGGCCTTTGCTAAAGCCATGCCCACTACCTAGAACACCTTTTCCTTTTGTTTGGTGGGCTAAGTCAAGACTCAGAGCTTTAATGTGTCCCACGACACTTATGATTACATCCTAACTTCTAACCCTTGCCAATCAAGCCCTGCATCATCAGGCCCCTGCTGCTGCTTCAGCCTTGTCTTGCCCTACTCTCCTCCTCATCTTGTAGTCTCACAGGGCCCTTTTCTGTCCCCCAAACACACCCCAGGGCCTTTGTACTTGCTGTACCTTCTTCCTGAAAAAGTTTCTCTCACTTTTAAAAATTGGATTTCCTGTAGTTTATCCGTGAATTAGTTTTTTCAATTGATTTTTTATTTTTATTGAAGTGATACTAGTTTAAAAAGTGAGCTGAGTGAGGTAGCTCACGCCTGTTATCCCACCTACTGGGGAGGCTGAGGCTGGAGGGTCGCTCGAGGCAGGGAGTTTGAGACCAGCCTGGGCAATATAGCGAGACCCCATCTCTAAAAGAAATTTTAAAAATTAGCTGGGTGTGTTGGCATGAACCTGCAGTTCCAGCTACTTGGGAGGCTGAGGTGGGAGGATTGCTTGAGCCCAGGACTGTGAGGCTGCAGTGAGCTGTGGTCGCACCTGTGAATAGCCGCTGAACTCCAGACTGGGTGACAGAGTGAGACCCTGCCTCTGGGAAAACAAAAAACAAAAAAAAGAAGTGAATTAGAGTATGAATTGGTAATTGTTGAAGCTGGGTTAGTGTTACATGAGGACTTACCATATTATGCTCTCTCCTTGTGTATGTACTTGAAATGTTTTTAAAAGTTAAAGTTTAAAGAAAAATCAATTCTCTGCCTCACGTCTGCCTACCCAAGTCTTGCTTTAAAACAGCAATCTCTGTAAATTCTTTTAGCTGTTTCTTCTGTTCTGTCTTCTAATCTTTTAAAATAATATGCTGTTATTTCTTTATTTTTCTGTTTTAGGCATTCTCCATAGGTTTCTTACCGGAAAGAATGAGAATTTTATTCTTACACTAGCACTTGTCAAATATCAATTCCCCTTCATTCTCTTGAAAGAGTTATATTTTGTTCACATTCACTGTTTACATAATTATGACTATAGATGTCCTTTGTAGCTGAGACACATGGTATGCTATGATTATAACTTTTTGTTTTTCCTAGAGTTGTAATTGCCTTTTTTTTCTATTGGATTAGCTTTCTATTTCTTGCCTACTAATTATTCCCAGAATGTTCAGTAACATTGTAAAACTCTTCTCCATATGGTCACACACATCAGATTGTTTATCCGCTTCAATTAGTTCTGATATTTTTCTTGGACACCCTCTCCCTGGGGCCTCTGTCCTTCTGATCCAAAGTAGACTAGTTATGTAGCTATGGTTCTGTGGTCTTCACCATCATCCTGGGAATTCCTTTCACTTCTCCTCTGGGTCACAGCCCCTGTTCCTTGCACCTGTGTTGCCTTTCTTGACTTATTCCTTTGTTCTGATGAAGTACGTCTTCCAGTAGCTTCCAGAGAGGGGATACAGGAGGTATATTCATTTCCTAGGGCTACTGTAATAAATTACCACAAACTGGGTGGCCTAAAACAACAGAAGTTCATTCTCACATAGTTCTGAAGGCTGTAAGTCTGAAATCAAGGAGTCAGCTGGGTCTTGTTCTCTCTGAGACCCTGACTAGAATCCTTCCTTGCCTCTTCCTAGCTTTTGGTGGCAGCTGTTGAAGATTGGTATTTCTTGGCTTGCAACTGCATCCCTCTAATCTCTACCTCTGTTGTCACATGGCGTACTTCTTGTGTGTGTCTGTGTTCATATTTCTCTCTTCATGTAAAGATATAAGTTATATTGGTTTAAGTGCCCACCCTACTCCAGTATGACCTCTTCTTAACTGATTATATCTGCCATGACCCCATTCCCAACTAAGGTCACATTCGGAGGTACTAGGGGTTAAGACCTCAACGTATCTTTTTAGGGGACACAGTTCAACCTATAACAGGGTGTAAACATTTTGAGACCCTGAATCTTTAAAATGTTTTCATTCTGCCTGGGTAATGTGGTTGAGTAGAGAATTTTAGGTTGAAAATAATTTTCCCTCGGGATTTTGAAGTTACTACTCCACTGTTGTTTCAAATTAGTTTGGAGGTCTGATGCTGTTTCTGATCCAACGTCCTTTGTATGTTACCCTTTTCTCACTGTCTTAGAAGCTTTTAGGAGATTCTCTTTATTCCTGGTGTCATTAAATCTCATGAGGTGCCTTGTTGTGAATCTGTTTTCACCCATTCTGGGCCCTTAGCATAGGCCCTTTCAATTTGGAAACATGCCATTTGAGTCTGGGTAATTTTCTTGTACAGTTTCTTTGATAATTTCCTTCCTTCAGTGTTCTGGAATTCCTGTTGGTCAGATGTTGGTCCTCAGAACCTGAGTCTCTAATTTTCTTTTTTTCTCTTTTGTTCCATTTCTTTGTCCTTTGCTCTATTTGAGGACTGATTTCCTCAACTTCATCTGCCAGCCCTTCTAGTGACATTTTTATTTTGGATTACCTTATCTTTTCAAGAGTTCAATTTTGTTTCTTTCTTATAGCATCCTGCTCCATGAGTACATTACCTTCTCCTACTTTTCTGACAGTATAAATTATAGAACTTGGAGGGGGGTGCTTAATCTGTTTCCTCTGAGTTTCTTTTTTCTTTTTGTTTCTATATTTTCTGTTATAGGCTTTCCCCAAATGCCAGGCAAACATAAACGTGTGCTTATGTTTGAGTCGGCTACTCAAAAATTTGGTTACCCTATTTTAAAACAAGGTAACTATGTTTTGAGTATACTCAGAATCCGCTTGAGAACTTAATTAAAATCAGCAGTTTAGCAGAGTATGAGGTCTAATACTGTGGAGCAGATATTTAAAACTTTGGTTAACAAAAGCTTTTCTCCCTAAAACCCTTTTACAAAACTTAGAGTCGCCAACCAGATGTTTTTGCAGGGACTGAGTTTGCCAGGTCCCAGCTGGGATCTGTAAAGTGAGCCAAGATCATTATCACCATGTGATAAACATTGAATGAAATAGAAAAAGAGAATGGTGGGCTGCTCAAAATTTCCTTGGAAAGAGACTCTACATATGTGTGGGGCACTTGTTGACTGGTGGGCTTCCCTGCCAAGCGATTGCGTGGGGACCTGGCTGTCCTCGGGGCCCCCAGGATCCATGTCTGTAGACCTTTTCTTTTCCTTCATTCCGTTCCTCTGGGGCGTAGTCTCCCTCCATGTCCCGTGGGAGGGGCGGCAACCGGGCAGGGGACCTGGGCTGCCCGCTGTTCAGCATCTCCCCGTCTGCACCTTGGCAGCTCATCTCTTCCCTCACTGTGCCTGGTGTCCCCGAATCCGAGCCTCCCTACCTCAGATTCCCCAGACAGTAAACCTCCCATCTCCAGCAGGGGTGGGCTGCCCTCCCCTTTGATCATCTCCCCTTGTCTTTAATTTAGGTCTCAGCTAAATTTTAATTTTTTTTTTGAGACAGAGTCTTGCTCTCTTGTCCTGGGTAGAGTGCAGTGGTGTCATCGTAGCTCACTGCAACCTCCAACTCCTGGGCTCAAGGGATCCTCTTGCCTCAGCCTCCCGAGTAGCTGGGACTTCAGGCGTAAGCCATGTCACCTGGCTAATTTTTCCATTTTTAGTAGAGACAGGGTCTCGCTCTTGCTCAGGCTGGTCTTGAACTCCTGACCTCAAGCGATCCTCCCGCCTCGGCCTCCCAGAGTGCTGGGATCACAGGCGTGAGCCACTGCGCCCGGCCGATCTCAGCTACCTTCTCACCTCCTCATAGAAGCCTTTGCTGACCCGCCCAATTTTTGTCAAATTCTCTCTTTATTTTCCTCCATAGCCTCAGCATTTCTACCTGGGTTCTCGTCATGTGCTTATCTGTTTGAGATCTGTCCTTCCTCCAACCAAGCTTACAAGTTCCACAAACGCAATGACTGTGCTTGCTTGTTCACTGCCAAACATATACGTCTTGAGCAATGTTTATTGAATTAGTCCTGGAATGAATTGGATTATTCATTACAAAATATGAGAGGGACTCTGTGACCTGGTTTAGTTAATCACGGGAGAGCACAGGCTGTGTTGAATGTCAACATTTTGCTGCTGATGATGATGGCATTTACTCTTAACCAGTGCTTACTTTGTCCCGATGCCCGGTGGTCGGTACTTTATACCCATTTTACAGATGACAGAAGCACAGAGGCTCAAAGAGGTTGCATAGCTCGGGAGAGTAAAGGTTGTGCTCTGTGTCATCACGCTCCAGTGACCCCTTTCCAGCTCTTTCTAGCATTTTTTTCAATATTTCATTATGAAAAAATTTCAAACATACAGAAAAGTTGAAAGAATTGTACAGTGAGCACCAATACACTCTCATCCTAGATTGTGCTATTAACATTTTGCTCCACTTGCCTTATCACATATCTGTCCACCTGTCCATCATTCTTATTTTTTGGTGTGATCCAAGTAAGTTTTAGACAGTGGTATGTTTCACCCCTTACACATTTCAGTGTGTGTTTCATTAACTGGAGTGAAATGCACAAATCTCCATGGTACCATTGGATGAGTTTTGACACATGTATACACCTGTGTCATCCAAGCCCCTGTCAAGATTTACAATGTTACCATTATTCTAGAAAGTTCCCTCATGCCCAGGCATTCCCAGTTTTGAGATATGCCCACTGTGGCCATGATGAAACTGGGGGCCTTTTACTCCCTGCTGGAAGTTCCCTTCCTGCCCTGAATGCCAGATTCTCCTTCTCTTCCTCTTGCAGGAGCCTTGAACCTGGACAGTCCATGGCTGTTGGTCTCTGCGGCTCACAGGCTGTACTGGTCACACCGAGCCACGTTCCAAGCTCTCCTGGAGCTGACTCTGGGCAAGGCCTGGACCCTCAAGGACCTGGTGGTCAGCGTGGCCTGCAGGAGTCAGGGCCACAACAGGGAGGGCAAGATCCAGGTGTACACCCCGACTACCACCTACCTGCGGGTGAGCAGTACTTGGTCACATGCCCTGTGTCCTCCCCCAGTCAGCCACCTAGTGCAGGAGCCTGATTTCCTGCCATTAAGATCTTCTTCCAGTGCAGGGGGGAGACCTGAGGCCCACGGCAGATACCTGCTCATGGATGTGTGGAGTTTGGCCCACCCGGTGTTCACAGCCATCATAGTTAGCTGCCAAGTGAATTTGGGAGAGTGGACCTAAACACAAAAGCCTAGATTTCCTGTATTTCTGCTTAGAAGCTGACAGGGAGTGAAATAAAATAGGAAAGCAGGTTGAACGGGACTTTGGAAACAGTAGACATTAGGCTTTTGCTGAAAACCAGAGTGAAAACCTCTGGGATGTAGGTAGGTTTTGTGCTGTCTGCTGACCGTAATGAAGTGAGCTTCTCTGCCCGCGTTTGGTGCAGAAGCATGGCGGCAGGGAGGGTGGGGGTTGGAAGAAAACCAAGCACTGTCCCCAGGGGCGTTGCCAAGGGAGCCTGGCACACAAACCCTGTCCTGGTGTTGGGATGCCATGAGGACACAGAGCGGAGGTCCAGGCCTGACTGAGGCCCATCTGGGGGCAGCACAGTCCCCTCTGAGGCAGGGGCTGGGTGGTACCAGTGTGGGGAGTCAGGGGCAGCGGGGTTGTTCCTGGTGATCTTAGGGGCTGTGGGGAGGCTGCTGTGTCACAGGTAGAGTCAGGACAGGAGTACGAGGTGTGGTCGGCCAGCCAGCTCTTGCCATTGAGCCAACTAGAGCAGATGGAGACCTGTCCCGGGCCATGGCAGTGGAGGTGGTGGCAAGTGTCCAGGTTCTGGGGCTGATGGATTTGCGGATGGATTGGCAACGGGAAGGGAGGGAGGGACAGGAGACAAATGACTCCAGGGCTTTAGCCCAAGCATCTGGGTGGAAGGAAGAGCCATTTGCTGAAATGGGGAAGCTGGTGGGGGGGTCTTCCGGGAAGACTCAAGGGTCGGTGACATGGGACAAGGCGTAACGGAGTTCTGGTATTTGGCCAGAGGCTCAGCAATGCCCAAACTGCATCTTGGCCCTGTCACTTCTCCACGTGAAGCCCCTGAGAGAGCTCTGTGAACAAGGGACAGTGGCCAGCAGGGCCCAGGGTACCACGTGGAGCTAATGCCAGAGCAGTAGGTGCAAGTGCTCTACCTCCCCCAACCCCAATACGAGCAAGACCACACCCAGCCCTTCCCAGGGCTCTGAAGACCATGACAATGGTGAAAGGAGAGAAGGCTACTTGCCAGCCTGTGCCCCTCAGGGTACAGACACCGTAGTCACTAGTCGTAGTGGCCCAGTGAGATCATGTTCTCTCCCCAAACTGAAGAGGAGAGAGAGGGGCAAGGAGGTTATGTCTGCTAGGGGTTGGGATGACAGAGAGGAGTTTTTCCTCTCATCTCAAGCCCCTGTGGGG
The DNA here is from genome assembly GCA_023783475.1 of Daubentonia madagascariensis. Lineage (NCBI taxonomy): Eukaryota > Metazoa > Chordata > Mammalia > Primates > Daubentoniidae > Daubentonia > Daubentonia madagascariensis. Next base: position 6,817,615 of record JAKFHU010002332.1, on the reverse strand, counting down.
AATAACCAGCCTGCCTGCACCAGTCTGGATAGGCCTGGCAGAGATGGCATTGGGGGGGTTTTGAAGGATGAGTAGGAGTTTACCAAGCAGGAAAGAGATGAAAGGGCATCCCAGAGGAGGAAATAAGGCGTGCAAAGGCCTTGGTCTTCCTCCCCTGCCTTGTTGCAGGTTTCCACAGTGATGGCCTTGGCGCAGGGCCTCTTCCATAGCTGGAGTGAACTCGAGTCACCCTGGAATGCAGCAGCACAGGGCGAGGTCCATGCTGAGAACAGCTGGGGCCATAAGACCCTTCACTGCTGGTTGAAGGGCCCCCAGCAGGAGCTGAACTTAACAGCAGCCTACAGGCGTGCGGAGTGGGTAAGAGCCCAGGTGGCCTGTGCAGCCAAGAGAACCTGAATCCCTTACCTGGCCCCCTCCCTGCTCTCTCTGCTTGGATGGGAAGGAGCTTCATGCCACTAGCTTGGCCTGTGACCTAGGGCCTCCCTGAGCCTCAGTTTCTTGATCTGTGTAATGGACCCCAGGCTCCGGAGCAAAGCTTGGCCTCTTTGAGCCGAGAAGCCCAAGATCTTTGTTCCCTGCTGTGTACGTAGGGAGGTCTGGGCATGGCAGTGTGCCTATGGGATCTTGCAATTTCATCAGGGTGGAGGCTGCAGCCCTGCTCAGCTGTTCCCGGGTAGTCATTCCTGGGGGCAATGAACAGGCAGTGCGAGGCTGCCCGTTGTCCCCCTGCAAGGCAGGATGCTCAGCTGCTTGGCCCCGCTGGCCTGTCCCCCACTTCAGCCTGGTCCTCCTTGCAGCCCCCGAAGACCCATGTGTTGCTGACGGCTCTGAGGACAGGTGCGCGGGGCCAGCCTCAGGGCTGGCAGCTGGAGGGCAAGTTGGAGGAGCTGAAGCGAGGCAGCACATTGTACCGGAAGCGGGGGACCCTGCTCCTTAGGTGCGTGCACCCTCCCCCAACTGACACCCCTAGGTTCGGTGGCCGCCCAAGTTTCCACTTCCCTAGCATGGAGGGTCACAGGGCCCCTGGGTGTGGGAGCTGCCAGTCCAGAGCCTGGAGGAAAACCATCTGCCTTAACAGCCCCCACATCCCCAGCCCCAGCCTAAAAGCTGCTCCGGGGAGTCTTTCACTTCCTAGAGACACACCTGGTTAAAAAGGTCATTCCCTGTGTGCAGGGAACAGCATGAGGTTGGGGTCAGCAGACCTGTCCTGGATCCAGGCTATGCGTTGACCAGCTGTGTGACCTTAGACAAGTCACCTATGGCCAAAACAACAACAATAACAAAAAAGTAGCAGCAGCTGTCATTGACAAAGATCTCATTCCTTGGTTTCGTCCATTTATATTTGTTGAGCACCTACTATGTGCCAGGTACTCTTCTGGGCACATGGAAAATGGCAGAGAACAAAAAGGGCAGACACCCTCACCTGCGGGGAGCTTGTATTCACGCCACGTATGGTATCTCTAACGATGGCAACCATTGTGTGCGATGAGATTTAGTACTATTTTAGCCCCCGTTGTATGACTGGGGAAACTGAGGTACAGAGGAGTCAATCGCGCCTTCTGCCCAAGGTCACGCAGCCAGTGAGAGATCGAGCCTGGATTCCGGTCCCAGTCTGTGTGACTGCAGACCTTGTGTGCTGTCAGGCCTTTGGGTCTCTGACCCTGCCACCTGCTTTAATGGCTCTGGCCTGTTTTCCGCTCTCCATGCCAGGCACCCCTTGCACCTGCCGGTGCCGCAGAGCCTGCTCCTGCAGGAGACCTTCACAGCCGACAGGCAACGCCAGCGTTACTCCCTGGAGACCAGGGTTGTCCTGAACGGCCGAGAGGAGACCCTGCAGACCGTGGTCCTGGGCCGCCAGGCTGGACACCCCTATGTGAGTGGGCTCCAGGGCACAGCTGGGAAGCAGCCTGAAGGCCGGGGGAGGCCTCCAGCTGCCTCCTGACCTCTCTGCACGCATGTGTGCGTGTGTGGTTGTCCCTCCCAGGTCTGTGCAGGCCTGACGCACCCCTACGAAGGCAAGGCCATCCCCAGGAGCTTGGAGGGGTGCCTGGTTACTTGGAGTCCGCACACCGTAAGTGAGAGGACCCCAGAGACCTTTCCACCCCAGCCGCCCCCGGATCAGGTTGCTGGCATCTCTCAACAGGACGAACAGAACATTCTCCCGCCCGGGTTCTCTGTTCCACTCAGTCCCTCTGCTACAATTTACTCAAATCCCAGCTGCCAACAACAGGCTAGAAATGAGTACATGGTGATCCTTTAATTTAAGTTGGCTGTCTGCTCTTTCTAAAATGTCTAGAGACACACACACCAATGATAAAGTTCTCTGGCAAGGCATTTTTAACTTCTTTGTCAACACAGATAGGAAGAGATGGCAACATGCTCCTGTGTACTTGGCGTATGGCAGAAGCTAAGTGGTTGTTGAGTGAATAAATAATCGAGTATGAGTATTAGTTTCCTATTGCTGTTGTAACAAATTGCTACAAACTTAGTGGCTCAAAACAACAAATTTATTGTACAGTTCTGGACATCAGAAGTCCAAAATGGGTCTCAGTTGGCTAAAATCAAGGTGTTAACAGGGTTATATTCCTTCTAGAAGCTCCAGGGGAGAATCCCTTTCCTGCCTTTCCCAGCTTCTAGATGCCACCTGCATTCCTTGGCTCATGTCCCCTTCCTCCATTTTCAAAGTCAGCAGGGCAGCATCTTTCCATCTCTCTGTAACTTGAACCCTCCTGCCTCCTCCCCATAAGCACCTGTGTGATTACACTGCAGCCGCCTGAATAATCTAGGATCACGTCCCCATGTCAAAGTCCTCAACCCATGGCTGGGCGAGGTGGCTCACACCTGTAATCCTAACAGTTTGGGAGGCCGAGGCAGGAGGATTGCTCGAGGCTAGAAGTTCAAGACCAGCCTGAGCAATAAAGTGAGACCTCGTCTCTACAAAAAACAGAAAAATTATCCAGGTGTGGTGGTGTGCGCCTGTAGTCCCAGCTACTCGGGAGGCTGAGGCGGGAGGATCCCTTGAGCCCAGGAATTTGAGGCTACAGTGAGCTATGATTGTGCCACTGCACTGCAGCCTGGGTGACAGAGTGAGACCCTGTCTCAAAAAAAAAAAAAAAAAATTCTCGACCCAATCATATCTGCAAAGTCTCTTTTGCCACATAAGGTCACATATTCACAGGTTCCAGGGATTAGGACATGGATATCATTGCAGGAGGAGTATTAGTCTGCCTGTTACGCTATGAATTAAACATTCTTTCATCCTAGCATAGCTTTGACTTTGGGGCTTCAGGCTATGACTTGTGGTTTTGCATTCTTCCAAATATTTATTGAGCACCTACTACGTGCCAGGACTCACACTGAGGGTTGGGAATACGGCAGTACACAAAATAGACTACTGCCAGGATGCCCCCTTTGGACTAGACCCAGGCGCTCATATTTGCCCCACCAAGCCCACCCTGCTAACCCTACCTGTGAGCGCTGGGGTTTACCATCCCCGTTTGAAAGGTCCCACATTCCCCTGTCCCCACTTTCTGCCCTGTGAGTAGAAGAGCGTAGACTGTGCTTTAACCCGTCAATCCTGGGGCCATTTTCTCGTGACTGCTGGGTTCCAAGGGTGGCTTCTGCGGGCACATAGAGATGGGAAGTGACTTGTCTTGGTGCCGCTTGTTCTCACACACCCAGGACAAGAACAGGGAGGTTGAGGCCACTTTGAAAGTCAACCAGAAAGTCGTGTTGCATTTAAAGGGCTTGCACCGTGACAGATCGTGGCACGGAGAAATCTGGCACAGCCTGGCCCTGGGCGTGGCCCATTCCTACCAGGTACTGTCCCCGGGTCAGGCAAACACTGGTCGGTGTCCTCCAAGCAGAGCTTGACTGTTCGCGGGAGTAAAGGGTGCTGTCTGTTTCTTCCCAGCTGAGGTTCCCCCGGGCTCTGAGCTTGGATGGGGGTGTCATCTTTAAATGGAGTCCCCAAGGAGCATTCAACTTCAGCGTAGATGTGCAAGCTGTCGTCACCCACAATGTCACATCCCAGGTCAGGAGGCTGAATTCCCCCTTGCTGAGGGAGGAAGGGTTTTAATATTAGCGTGAAGGTGCCCTATATTGGATGGCTGAGGAGGTGGTGAGGTGGCCCCAGAAAGCCAACAGCACAGCTCTTATTTTGGCCGTGTGCATGTGATTAGTCAGGACGTGCTGTTGTCATAAACAAATGTTTGCTTTACCGTGAAAGGTCAGTGAAAGTTCACGTCCCAGTTCAGTGTGTCTCTGTTCCACACAGTCACTCAGGATCCAGGCTTCCCCAGCTTGTGGCTCTGCCCCAGCTGGTGGATGGGGAGAGAGAGGGTGGCAAATTATGCAAGAGCTTTTTGTGGGCCCCTGAGTAGCATAAGTCACTCCTGTCCACATTCTCATCTCATGACCCCACCTAGCTGCAAGGGAGTCTGGGACATGTAGTTTTAGCTGTGCATCCCAGAGGAAAAGGAAATGTGGTTTGGTGAATACACAGCAGCTGCTGTAGGTATATTTGCTTGTTCACCCATTCACCACGTATGGCTTGTGTCTCTGCTGTGTGCCAGGCTCTGTGCTAGGTACTGGGGATACACAGGTGACTCTGTTTCTGTCCCTATCTCCAAGGAGCTTTCAGTCTAGTGGGCTTTTAGCTTCATATAAGCTTTATATAATTCCCAGCTCCACTGCTAACTAGCTGTGTGACCTCGGGTAGATTACTTAACCCCATTGAGCCTCAGTTTTGCCAGCTGGGAAATGGAGATGGTATTAAATAATACCAACTCAGGAGAACAGTGTCAAGGGTCAAGTGAGGTGGTAATCATAAAGCTGGTAGCACGGTGCCTGGTTCACAGTCAAGGTCAGGTAAGCAGCGAGGATGTGGGGGTGTGAGCAGATGCTACCACAAGGAAGAAGGGGGTCCAGAGTGGTCTTCCCAGCCCCTGTCTGCCTCCCTTCCCAAGCTTCTGTCCCGTGAGTGCAGCCTGAATAAGGTTAGGGCTGAGGGATGCTGAGGGAAGGTAGAGGTTTCTGGCATCTGCTGTTGGGCCTGAGCTGTGGGCACACTCTGGGGTGACTTGTCCCTCCCTGGTGCCCACCAGCTACCTGCTGGCCTCTGCATCTCCTTGTTTTGCCCCCCTGAGCCAACTCTCTCCAACTCCCCTCCCAACAGGTTTCAGCCCAGCTGAGTGGATCTGACTCCTGCTTTGAGTTTTCCTTCCAGCTCAGACATCCCCACGGACCAGCGTTTCCTCCAAACCTACAGGTACGGATGCTGCTCCCTTGGGGCTGACCTTGAGTGGTCTGCCAAGTGTGGCCTCTGATCAGCCAGCCTGCGGGGAGATGGGACGGAAGGAGGGCGGGAGGGGGGCCATGCAGCCGTGCCTCACGCAGCCAAGCGGCCCCTGCAGAATCAGGAACAGATGATAGGGAGGTTTCCAAATCAGTCATTTGGAAGAGACTGTCCAGGCAAGAGGTTTTTTTTTAGCTCCCTGGGGGGGGGTGAAGGATCATGTTTCACTCTTAAAAATGGAGGTAAACAGAACTTTCCTACAAACCCTGTCCTGTATTTGGGTTTGGGAGAAGCCATGTAATCCTTTGAGAAGGCTCTTTTTCACTGAGGATATTTTTCCCAGTATGGAGTAAAAGCACTGAAGAGTTTCACTCTGCAAGGAAGTAAAGAGATGGAGGAAGACATCCAGGTGGCAGGTTCCCCAGGGCTGGGGGCCTACAGAGTTCCCGAGTTTGTTGCGTCATCGAGCAGGTGGTGTTGTGCACAGGAATTAAGCCATGGAGTGGGGGACACAGGATATAAACAGGTGATCTGACAGGGACAAGGCTCTGAAGAAAGGTGGGCAGACCTTTAATTTGACAATGTTTAGATGCCTGCTGTGCACTGAGTCCTGTGCTGGTGGGTTTCAGAAACTTGAACGGAGGGCCAGGCACGGTGGCTCACGCCTGTAATCCCAGCACTCTGGAAGGCCGAGGTGGGAAGATCGCTTGAGGCCAGGAGTTCAAGACCAGCCTGAGCGAGAGCGAGAGACCCCGTCTCTACAAAAGATAGAAAAATTAGCTGGGCATGGTAGTGCACACCTACAGTCCCAGCTACTAGGGAGGCTGAGGCAGGAGGATCGCTCGAGCCCAGGAGTTGGAGGCTGCTGTGAGCTATGATGATGCCACTGCGCTCTAGCCTGGGCAACAGAGCGAGGAAAAAAAGGGAAAAACTTGAATGGAGCCTGAGAATGGCTCTGAATGGAGTGAACTGGTAATTCTCAGAGGCAGGTGTTCTCAGGCACTGTCATGTCTGAAGTCAGAATGCGTCCTCACGTTGACACAGGTCCCGTGCCGTTAGCAGCCTTTTCACTTTTGTGGCAGTCTGTAAAGTCATGGCGCATCTGAGAGCCACTGGCATCTTGGGTTGGAGGAGATGCTGTCACATTAACCAGTTGTGAAAGGAGATATGTCTGCAGCGTGTTCAACGTGTGCCAAGTTCTGTCCCAAACCTTTCCCGTGGATGCTTCATTATGCTGCTGTGAGGGTGCCGCTGTTGGACCATTTTGTGGATAAGAATCTGAGACACAGAGAAGTGACTTGGCCTGCCCAAGGTCACTGAGCTCACGAGTGGAGGGTCTTGGCCGGGAACCCAGGCGTTCTGGCTCCAGGGGTCATGCTACCCCCTGAACTCATCGGGGAGTGGGGGGTGGGTCCCAAAAAAGTTTGGATGCTGCTTCATCAAATGGGTTCAAACTTTATTATTATTATTATTTTTTGAGACAGAGTCTCACTTTGTCGCCCTGGGTGGAGTGCAGTGGCGTCATCATAGCTCACTGCAAGCTCCAACTCCTGGGCTCAAGCGATTCTCCTGCCTCCCGAGTAGCTGGGACTACATACGTGCACCACGACGCTGGCAATTTTTATATTTTCAGTAGAGACGGGGTCTCACTCTTGCTCAGGCTGTTCTCGAACTCCTGAGCTCAAGCGATCCTCCTGCCTCGGCCTCCCAGAGTGCTGGGATTACAGGCGTGAGCCACTGTGCCTGGCCAAGCTTTATTATTTTTTAAAACAGCAGAACCCTTTGCACTGCCCCTGTGGTTGAGTGGGGACTGGTAGGGGGCTCCCTCTCAACCTGTCTCCACTCTTGAACTGCCTACCCCAGGGGACCTTTCTACACCCGTGTCTTGCATCCTTATTTTCATCATCACCTTTTAAGAAGCCTTTTTAGACATTTTCTTCCTAATCACCTTCCCCCAAGAAATGTTAACTCCCCAGGTTTTATAGCATATGTGTGTTTATGTACTGGATGCATATCTGTGCTTTGTATATAAAAAGGGTAAGAGTTTTTTGCCCACCCTTGAAGAACCAATTTTTGCCATTATCACCCCCGTTGAGATTACATGCTCTATGGGACCCCCTAGGGCACACAGAGGCCACCTGGATGAAGCCCCCATGTAGCCTGGAAGTTTTCAGCCCAAGGGGCACATGGGAACCACCTGGAGAGGTTTTAGAACATACCTGGGTCCCAGCCGAGATGCTGAGTTGATTGGTCAAGGGGCAGTGGGGAAGGAGGGGCGTCCCCAGGCATACTTTAAAAAAAAATTAATAGACTTTATCTTTTGAGAGCAGTTTTAGGTTTACAGAAAAACCAAGCAGAAAGTATAGAGAGTTCCCTTGTATCTCCCTTTGCCATACACAGTTTCTCCTGTTTTTAACATCTTACATTGGTGTGGTACGTTTGCTATAACTGATGCACCAATATTAATATATGATTAGTAACTAAAGTCCATGGTTTATGTTAGGGTTCACTCTTGGTGGTGTACATTCTACGGGTTTGGACAAACGTGTAATGTCGTATATCCACCGTTACAGTGTCATACAGAGCAGTGTCACTGCCCTAAAAGTCCCCTGTGCTCTTCCTGGTCACCCCTCCCGATCCCCAGCCCCTAGCAACCACAGGTCTTTTTGTTGTTTCTGTAGTTTTGCCTTTTCCAGAATGCCACAGAGGTGGAACCCTACAGTATGTAGCCTTTTCAGATTGGCTTCTTTCACTTAGTAATGTGCATTTATGGTTTCTCCATGTCCTTTCCTGGCTTAATAGCACATTTCTTTTTACCGCTGAATAATATTCCATTGTCTGAATGTGCTGCGGTTTGTTTATCAGTTCACCTATGGAGGGACCAGGCTTAGTTTTAAAAGCTTTCCACATGATTGTAATGTAAGGGCTGGGTTGAGAACCATGGGGCTAAACCAGCTTTGTAGGAGGGGAAACTGCCCTGTAGGTGGGGAAACTGGAAACTGAGGCCCAGGTCAGGCAAGGGAGGGGCTCAGGTCCCAGTGAGCTGGTGGAGCCTTGGTCCTCCCTGCTCCCATGTCCACTCCTCCCCCCAGCACCCAGTTGGGCGTGGCCAGGCGTAGCCTGCAGTGGCCGCTCCTTGTGTACCAAGCCCCATCCCCTTTGAACTCCAGAAGCTCTGGGTCCTCTGGTTCCCAGGGGCGCTATTTGGGGCATCCTTTTCTGAGACTGAACTGCAAAGGGGTCCTCTCCTTCCCCACCAGCCCCCTTCAGGCACCAGCATGAGTTTTAGAGCCAGGCAGGCCCAGGTGGCATATGTGATCTTCTCTGAGCCTCAGTTTCCCCATTTGTGATGGGAACTCGCACTTCACACGTGGCGGGAAGGACAAGGTGAAACTCTGTTCCTGGGCCAGGGTGGGCTGTCCCACCTTTCCCTCTGCCTGATTTCTCTTTCAGAGTGTTTGCTGCCCACTGTGCTGGGCGAGTGCTCAGAGCAGGCTCGGGAAGGCTTCCTGGAGCAGGGGCTGTCCTCCCGCTCAGGCTCCCACAGACCCCCCGTCCCTGCTCTGCCTCTGAGCCCTCCCCTGCCTCCCCGCAGGTGCAGGCGGCTGCTGGGCGCTACAAAGCCCACAGCCTCAGTGGGTCTCTGTCCGTGCACGTGTCCGGCAGGGAGCTGGTTCTGCTGGAAGTCGACACCAGCCAGGACTCCCGGAGGAGCATCCGGGGCTGGGGAGTGAGTGTCCTCCTCCACCAGGTGGTCCTCAGAGCCCCCAGGGCTGTTCAGCTGCAGCTGTCTGGCAAGATCACCCGAGCAAGGTAATGGTCCCCAGGTGGCCTACAAGGGGACGGGGGTCACTGAGGACAAAGGGCTGGTGGCCTGGGAGATGGGACATCATCACCCTGAGGTCCCCTCTTCTGTCACTCTGAGGCTGTGCCTAAATTACCCCCACTGGCACTATTCTTTTACAGCCTTGAGGGCACGGAAGGGGGTTGGCATTCAGGTTTCCACTTTAATCTTTAATTTATTTCCTTATTTTGGTTATGAGAGCATTCATTGTAGATGCCTTGAAGGATTATAATAATGTATAAAGAATAAACAAAAATCACTAGAGGTCACGGGGAATGTGCATGTCCCTTGTCTCATCTCTGACTGTATATTCACATACTGCTGTGTCCCAGTATGGTGTGGTGGCCAAGAGCCTGTGGTCAGATCCAGGCTCTGCCACTGCTGTCTGTGGGACCACTCTGCCCTTCTGTGCCTCAGTTTCTCTACCTGCTTCTTAGGATTGTCCTAAGGATTAACTGAGCACTGCATGTGAGTTCCAAGCCAGGGGCCAGCAAGCGTGTTCAGTGGCTGGCACCAGTGCTGCTGCTTGTATAATAGGAAACAACAAACTCTTCTCCTACTGTTCTCTCAACACGTAATACAGAGCACTTCTGCGATCAGGGGTGGGCGGTGTTTTTCCCCACCAAGCAATTCTCCGGTGGACACCAACTGGGTGTTCTACGATTTAACTCAGTACTGACACAAGGTACCTGGAGTTAGCATCAGACCCCACGGGTTAAGGGCTCAGTCCCTTAAGACTGTCCCACTTACACCAGACACCAAGTCCCAGATTGTGACCTGTGCTTCTGACCTCCCACAACCTTGTGTTTGATCATTTGCTAAAATGGCTTAGAGAACTCAGGGAAACACTTTACTTATGTTTACCTGTTTATTATAAAAGGATACAACTCAGGAACAGCCAGATGAAAGAGCTGCACAGGGCAAGGATCGGGGAAGGGGTATAGAGTTTCCACGCCCGCTCTGGGCTCACCACCCTCCATGTGTTCAGCAACCAGGAAGCTCTCGGAACCCCAGAGTCCAGGGATTTCTTGGGCGGCTTCATCACGCAGGCATGATCACTTAGTAACTCCAGCCCCTCTCCCCTTCTTGGAGGATGGGGGGGTGGGGCTGAAAGTTCCAAACTTCTAATCATGGCTTGGTCTTTCTGGTGACCAGCCCCTATCTAGGAACCCACCAAGAGTCACCTCAGTAGAACAAAAGACATTCCTATCACCCAGGAAATTCCAAGGGATTAGGAGCTCTGTGTCAGGAGTTGGGGGCAATTATTATGATTTTTTCCAGTGGGAAATGGAAGATAACAATTATTATGGTTTTTTAAAGATAATATCACACTGCTACTCTGAGTACTGAACATTCTGGCACAAATTGGGTCTCTATTAAATATTTCTTCTGCAATTCCAGCTTTTTTCCCAGCTTTGGCATGAATTTGAGGAGACCCAAGGCTATGGATGTGGTCCTAGATAACCTTGTCCCCAGAATTACCATCCGCAGCTGGCTGGCTATCCATCTGTTCATCCATCTGTCCAATTGCCCATCCTTATCCCCAATCTAAAAAGGATTTGAGGATTATAAAAATGTGTGTTGTTCTAGGTCAGGAGTTGGCAAACTTTCAGAAAAGGGCCAGATGGTAAATATTTTCAGCTTTGTGGGCCATATGGTCTCTGTCACAAGCACTCATCTCTGCCATTGTAGCACAAAAGCATCATAGACAATTCATAAATGAATAGGCGTGATTGTGTTCCAATAAAACTTTATTTATAAGAAGAGGTGGTGGGCTGGTTTTGGCCTACAAGCTGTAGTTTGCCAACCCTTGTTATAAATTTTTAAAAAATACTCGAGGTAACTAGGGGAAAGGGAAAATAGGAAAACTGGAAAGGTGCTCAAAGTGGCATCAGTAAACAAAATGTGTGCCATGAGATCCTCTACATTTTCTAGAGCTGAGTGTAAGATTTGGCTTTGAGCTTCCTAGCAGCCAGTGCAAAAAGAGAAACCAATGAGTGGTATTATTTGCAGTGGCCATAAGGAAACACACACACACACACACACACACCCTTACACACATTTTCTCTCTCTCTCTCATGCACCTGTGAGTGTGTGTGCCAAGGAAAGGACAATCTTGTTACCTGGTTTTGAAGCTCAAGGGAAGTATCTCCCATGGTGCAGTATAAAGAGCACACTTTGTGACGATAGGAACCGTGGCTCCCTGCCCCAATTCTCCAGAAAGGTTAACAGGTTTCTCAGGGCTGCTTTTTTCTCATCCCCCACCATAATAGTACATAGTGATCCCTTATCATGAGCCGGGAGCGAGCACTTTATATTCCAAAGTTCATTTAATTCTAAAAACAACCCTGTGTGTTAGGTACTAGTAACTGCTTATATGAGCTTTGGGCACATTACTTGCTCTTTCTGTACCTCAGTTTCCTTATCTGTATAATGGGGATCATGATATTCTCAAACCTCACAGGGCTTTTGGAGGAGTCAAATAATGTATCTAAAGTGCGCAGTGCATGGCACAGTGTGTTAGTTAGCAACTACTGCATACAAAGCTACCCCAAAGCACCAGGGGTTAAAGTAACAACCATTGTGTTTGCTCATGATCCTGTGGGTCAGGAATTTAGATAGGACTTAGCCGGTCAGTTCTACTCCCTGTGGCTTCAGCAGGGGTGGTTCTCTGGGTCTCCTGGCTGACATCAGCCTTCAGCTGAGTCAGTTCCCAGCCAGGTGTGTGCACGGGCTGGGGACTGGGGTGGGCTGGGAAGTACAAAAAGGCTTCCCTCACGTGTCTGGCACCTTGGTGCTCCTCCAAGTATCCCCCTCCCACCTTCAAGTGGCTGCTTGGGCTTCCTCACACCATGGTGGTCTCCGGGTAGTCAGACATCTTACCAGGTAGCTGGGTTCCAAGGAGGGAGCATTCAAGTGTGAAGGTGAAAGTGCAGGTCTTCTTAGGGCCCAACCTTGGAGGTTATACAGCATCCCTTCTACCGCATTCTGTTGATCAAAATATGGGTCACAAGGCCAGCCCTGATTCAAAGGGTGTGGAAATAGACCCCTTATCTTAATAGGGGAGTGGCAAAGTCACATTGCAAAGGAGTGTGTGGGAGGGGACAGCCACCTGTGGAGACCCAATCCAGTGCACATGGCTCTGTATCAATATCAGCTCAACATCAGCATTTCCATTTGATCCCCCACTTTATGGGAGAAACCGACACTAAGGTTATGTCCTTGTCCAAGATCACATAGTTAGCGAGTAGCAGCGCTGGGATTGGAACCCAGGATTGCCTGACTACAAAGTCCCTGATCTCAACCCCCTTACCTCCCTCCCTCCCCATGGCCTCTTATGGCCTGCTTACTGGAAGGGGAGAAACACCACATGCCTGGAGGGAGGGTGCCACCCTTTATATCCCAAACACTTTCCTTCCTAGGATTTGGCTGTTTTCCAAGGGACTGCTGGACCAGAACACAGCACAGCTTCTCCTCGAGGCGTCTGAGCAACGGAGGGGAGACTGGGTCCTGACCCTACAGAGCCAAGCCCAGCACACGGTGGCTGGCTGGGCAGCAGCGCCCCGCCTCCTGACCCTCACGGGCAAGCTGAAGCAGAAGGGGACACTCCGAGAGGGTGAGGACCTGGGGAATGCCGAGGGGGTAGGGGCAGTGGAGGTCTCAGGCCAGCACTTTCCATGGAACCATAGGATAGATTAAATTCCATACAAGTCCACTGATGCTCTATTCCAGCTTCTCACACTGGAGTACGGATGGGCTTAGATAAAGGGGTATAGATGATACTCCTTTGTGAGAAATTAATATACATTCTGACAAAGAAAATCTTCCGCTAACTAAAAACCGAACAGTTTTCCTTATGCAGGACTTGTCAGAGCCTTTAACATGCTAATGGACATTGTATATCTCCAAGAGGGAGAATTGGGTGCAGGGTTTCCCAAGCATATTTTTTCTAATACTTTCTGCTTTGACATAATTTCAGACTTACAGAAAACTTACAAGAATAGTACAAAGAATCCCATAAGCCCTTTGCCCAGATTCACCAGTTACAAACATTTTACATTTGCTGTATCATTTTCATGTTTATTTTCCCTCTATATATACACATATATTTATATATTTATTATATATATACACACAGTGTGTAAGTATGTATAATATTTTATTCCTGAACTGTGTTTTCCTGAGTGAGTTGCAGACATGATGATTCTTTACCCCTAAATAGTTCAGCATTTATTTCCTAAAAATGGACATTCTCTTACATTCCAGTACAGTCATCAAAATCAGAAAATTCACATTTATGCAATGCTATTATCTAATCTGCAGACTTTTTTCAGATTTCACTAATTGTCCCAATAATGTCCTTAATAGTAAAAGAAAATCCTGGGTCATGTGTTGCTTTAGTCTCTTTTATTCTGGGACAGTTTCCCAATATTTTCTGCTCTTTTGTGACATTTACATCTTGAAGAGTGCAGGGCAGTCGTGTCGTGGAATATCCCTCAATTTGGGTTTGTCGGATGTGTCCTCACCCCTACGGTCAAGGAAGCCTTGTGGGCCGGATACCACGGAAGTGAGGTGACCACCTCTCAGGAGGCATGTGGTGTCCGTTTGTCCAGTCATGGTGACGTTAGCTTTGATCGCTTGATTAAGGTGATGTCTGCTACATTTCTCTGCTGCAAAGTTTTAATTTTTTTCCTTTGTAATTTATAATTAATTTGTGGTGAGATACTCTGAGATCATGTAAGTATTCTGTGTTCTCATCAAATCTTGAAACGCTAGTTCAAAGTTTAGTATCCACTGATGATTCTTGACTGAATCTGTTACTGTTCTGATGGTGGCTGCCAAATGGTGATTTTCTAATTCTGTTACTTTTGAAAATGTATTGGTTACAGTAGAAAGAGCTTTCTCTGCCTACTCCTCTCTCTTTCGTTCCTTTTTTAAACCTCAACATGGACTCGTGGGTTATTACCTTACTCTTATTTTATTCAGTAACATATTACTGTCATTACTTATTTTCCCAGATTTGCCCAGGAGGAGTCCCTTCAAGAGGGCTCCTTTGCCCACCCCCCACATTGTACCATAAAAGATTTCAAGCATATAGAAAAGTTAAGAGTTGTATAGTGAACACCCATATACCTGCCACCTGAATGTTATAATTGTTGGCATTTTGTGATATTTACTTTATCACCTATCAATCCCCATCATCTGTCCAAATTATTTTTGATGCTTTTCAGAGTGAGTTGCAGACATCAGAACACCTTACCCCTAAACAGTGTGAAATGAAATTGCTGGGTCATAGGGTAATTTTGTCTTTACTTTTCTAAGAAAACATCAGACCATATTCCAAAGAGGAAATATTTTGCATTGCCTTTTCTTCGTGGAGTTCTGGTTGCTCTACATTCTCATTAACATTTGATGGTGTCAGGTTTTTTAAAAAGTAATCATTTTAGTGAGTTCCTAGTAGTATCTTGTGGCTTTAATTTGCATTTCCCTGATGACTAATGATGTTGAGCACTTCTTCATGTGCTTGTTGTCTGTTCAGGTAGCTTCCTCTGTGAAGTGTCAGATCAAAATTTTTTTGCCCATTTATTAGATTGGGTTGTTTGTCTTTTATTGAATTACAGATACTCTTTATATATTCTGGATACAAGTCTTCTGACTTGTACATACAAGTGTGATACATACTTTGTCAATATTTTTCCCCAGATATTGTGGCTTCCTTATTTTTTTTTTAGTAGTTGTCTTTTGACAAATATTAATTTTTAATTCCATTGAAGTCTAATTTATCCATTTTCTCCTTTTTTTGGGAATTGATTTCTGTGTCCTTTCTAAGAAACTTTGCCTTCCCCCAGGTTATAAAAATATTCTAGTTTTAAGTTTTATATTTAGCTTTTATATTTAGGTCTAGGATCCATCTCAAACTAATTTTTGTTTATGATATGAAGTAGGGGTTGTGGTTCATTTTTTTTTTTTTTACATATGGGTATCTGTTGTTACAGTACCACTTGCTGATACTTTCTTTTCCCCGTTAAATTGCTTTGGCAACTTTGTAAAGAAATCAGTTGAGCATATGTGCATGGGTCTCTTTTGGGTTTTCTATTATGTTTCATTGATCTATTTGTCCTTATGATGGTGCCATACTGTCTTGATTGTTGTAACTTTATAAGAAAGCTTGAAATCAAGTAGTATATGCCTTTCAACTTTGTTTCCCTTTCTCAAGATTGCTTTGGGTCTTCTAGGTCTTTGTAATTGCATATAAATTTTAGACTCAGCTTGTCAAATTCTATTTTTAAAAAAAGCCTGCAGAATTATGATTGGGATTGTGTTGAATCTATAGATCAATTTGGGGAGAGTTGACCTCTCAGTAATATTAAGTCTTCCAATTTGTGGATATGCTGTATCTCCTGTTTATTTATGTCTTTTATTTAATATTTGCCATTGCAATGTTTTGTAGTTTTCAGTGTACAGGTCTTGCAAATCTTTCATTAAATTTATGTTTTGCTTTGTATGTTATTATAGAGTTGCTTTTTAAAATTACATTTTCTAATTATTCATTGCTAGTATGTGAAAATTCAGTTGATTTTTACATATTGTATATATCCTGTGACCTTGCTAAATTCACTTATTCGAGTGGTTACAGATTTCTTAGGATTTTCTATATAAATATTCATGTCATCTGTGAATAGAAAGGTGCTTTACCTTCCTTTTTGATTTTTATGCCATTTAGTTATTTTTCTTTCTTCTTGTAATGGCTAAGACCTGCAGTGCAATATTGAATAGAAATGCTAAGAGCAAAAATTCCTATCTTGTTATCAATCTTACAAGGAAAGTGTTTGAAATTTCACTATGAAGGTTAGTGTTTGCTATTGGTTTTGCATAGATGTTCTTTATCGGATTGGGGAGATTCCCTTTTATTCCTAATTTGCTAAGGTTTTTATTCTTATTATTAAGAATGGGTGTTGAATGTAGTCAAATGCTTTTTCTGAATCCAGTGAATAGTCATATAGTTTTTGCTTTTATTTTGTTAATATGGTGAATTAAAGTGGTCTTCAAATGTTAAACTGACCTTGCTTTACTGGGATTCATTCCGTTTCTTCATTGTATATTATTCCTTCTTTCTATACATTGTTGAATTTGGCTTCCTAATACTTTGTTAAGAAGGTTTGTGTCTGTGTTCATAGTGATATTGGTCTGTAATTTTCCTTTCTTGCAAAGTTCTTGTGAGGTTTCGTACGAGGTTTACGCTGACTTCATAAACCAAGTTGAGAAGTACTTTCTTCTCTCTGTTTTCTGGAATAGTTCATGTAAGATTGGTGTTAACACTTCCTTAAATGACTGATAGACTTTACCAGTGAAGTCATCTGAAGTTTTCTTTGTGGAAACTTTTTTTTTTTTTGGAAAATTAATAACTATAGAGCTATTCAGATTTTCTGTATTGTTTTGTGAATTAGCTCACTTGGTTCTCAGAGCATCCTGGGAAGAAGCTGGTATAATTTGGCTCATTTCACAAATGTGCCATATCTGATGTGAGTTAAAATCATGACATCATGAATCTAGCAACTTCCTACCCCAAAATTCTTTTCCCTCCTCTGGAAAGCAGCTGAGTTCCCTGGGCTTGCCCCTACTGAACTTCCCTCCCACCCTCTGCAGGTACCATCAAGGTCACTGCCGATTCAGCTGTGCTGGGCATCCTCCTGCGGGACAAGCATGAAAAGACAGGGAACAGCACCAGCGTGCACAGCGTGACCTGCGTCCTCACCCAGAACAGCAGCCAGGCCTTGCCAGGAGAACTCCAGCTTCGGGGGTGGCTGCAGGCCCAGACAAGAAGCCTCAGGGCCCGGGCCAGCATCCGGGCTGACACAGCCCGCCTGGCTCTGGGTGGAGCCTGCGCCTGGGGCCCTGGGCACAGCCAGCTTATGGGCAGCCTGAGCCACAATGTAAGCACGTTGAGTGATGCAGGTAGGAAGAGTGGGCCAGGCTGAACAGCTTCTTCCCCCAAAGATTCCTAGGTCTTGGAGCCAGGGAGGTGGGAAGAAAGGAGCCCCCAAATCCATGTTCCAGCTCTAGTTCATGCCTCTGTCAACTTCTCCCAGCACCTCCATCTTCCTGCTTGGTCTGTTATTCAGCCAGAACACACAGGTTCAGGGTACCCGTTGCTACAGTAGTGACACACTTCAAACCAGATGGAATCCAAAGGGGACATGGGACTTACCCCTAGCTATGTGTAGCGATTGTGGTGTTAGGTCTGACCAGATGAAATTGCTATTTCCGTGGAACGTGGACAATTTCATACGGTTTGACCTGGTGTATTCATGGGCAGCGGGACCTGGGAGCCTGCCAGGGGGCTCAGGGGACCCTCCAGAGAGCAGGTGGGATGGCCAGGCCCCCGTCTAGCCCCTGCCCCGGTGCCGTGGGGTGGATGGTCTCGGGGGCTTGGCCACTCCTGCCCGTTGGCCTCTCGCCCCCAGGACTCCCCTCCGGGGCGGGGATGCTCCTGTCTCTTGCCCACGTGGCTTCCAACTGCTCAGAGCACCTGGCGCTGCAGGGTACGGGGGGTCAGCTGGATGCTGCCCTTGGCCTGGAGGGCCCGACCCCCGAGTCCCCGGACCACCAGCTCTGCACCAGCCTTGGCCACGCCGCGCCAGGCCTCAGGCACCAGGGCCTGCCCTTCTCTGTGGGTGGCCATGGCTTCCAGGTGGGTGAGGAGGGGGCTGGGCCCCGGCTCCACCCAGGGGACAACGGGTCCCAGAGACACACACAGCTTTGCTTTTGCCCAGAGCTCGGGACGTGGTCTGGTGGCCGGGCTGATGGTGAGCTTGGATGGCGAGCAGCTTCACGCAGCCCTGGAGAGGAGGGCAGGGGGCGGCCGCCAGGAGCTGGCCCTGGAACTGCGCCACGGCCTCTCCGGGCTGCTGGGCACCCTGCCCTCCCGGCTGGAGGTGAGGGCCCTGGGGTGCCACGTGGGCTGCTGGCTGGGCTGGGCTGGGCTGGCCCAAGCAGGTTCCACCAGGGCCCCCTCCTGCCTCTGCTCCTTCTGCAGTCACTGCCTGCCCCCCGACGCCCCCCCGCCCCCGCCTTCTGCCTGCCCTCCAATCCACCCGCCTGTTCCCTGCCTCCTTCTCCCTGTAACTGGTATGACTGGCGGTGTCACTGGCGCTCTGGCCCTGTCTGCCATGACTGAGACTGCTAAGCCCCCGGCCCACCAGAGCCTCCCCTGGGCGCCTCCCCTGGAGGAACCTTGCACACTGGACAGGGAGACCTGCACGCAGCTGCCTTGTGCATCATTCTCAAGAACGAAAAGCAGGAAGCCACCTCTGTGCCTGTCCCCGGGGGTGGCTGTACCCTCCAAAGTGTGGGGAGGGAATGTGAGGGCCCAGGGCCAGGCCGTGACCTCGGGCAAGGTGCTGGCTCCGTCTGTGCCTCTGTTTCCTCATCTGCTGAGAGGGGCTGTTAACAACCCACCCCCTGAGGTCACCGCGTGGCTCAGGTGAGGAGCCACGTAGCACAGCACCTGGCGCATGGAGGCGCTGCATGACAGGAGCTCTGGTTATTTCCATTTTATGATGATGCCGTGGCTTAGTGTTGAGGTCCCTGTGCAAACCTCTTTTTGGGGGTTATAGTCCCATGGCGGCTTCCCCAAAAGGAGGTGGGGTTGAGTGGGATCTTGGTGCTTGTGGCACCTCACTCTGGGGTTGGAGGAAGAGGCCCCTTCCCACCAGCTGGTCTCCACAGGTCAACTGCACCGGAGATGCCTCACCCAGTCAGCTGGGAGGACTGTGCCAGGGGGACATCACTTGGCAACCTCTTGAGGTACGGGGGTCTCTGTCACAGGCAGGGCGGTGGTCACCTCCAGGAGGGATGGTGCACCTTGACCACCAGGGACTGCCCAGGCTGTGGCCCAGGGCCGAGGTTACTGCCAGGCTGACCCATGTGGTCCCCCTCCCGAGCCCCCCATGTCCTCGGTGACATGCACCTGGGCTCCCAGCCCCTGGGGGGCCTGGCTTATCCTGGTGGCTGATGAGTGGTCCCACCTCAGGCACAGTTAGATGTCAGCCCAGAACCTAAGTGTTTCAAGCCAGCCCCTGCCACCGGCGGCCTGGTGGTGGGCACGTCCTGGCACTGTGAGGCAGGCAGACTGTGGGGCTCAGGGCTGGGTCACAGCTCAGCTCAGGTGGCTTCAGCTCCCCGCAGCCAGAGTGCACAGGCAGGGAGTGGGCCCTCTCCCTCGCAGGTGAAGCACAGTGGGGTGGCCTGAGTGTAGGGCTGTGTCTGTGGCATGGCCCAAACCTCCTGCCCTCCAGCCTGGCCCTGCAGCTCCTGGACCCCAGTCTGCAGGTGAACTGCACCCAGGGCCACCGCTGAGGTTGCCTGCCAACCCTGTGTGTGCTGCCCCCAATGGCAGCTGGCTGTGGGCGGCTGCCTGGTGAGCATAGCCCAGAGGACTGCCTGGGGAAGGAGGGCAGAGGTGTTTCTGCCCCTGTGGCTCACCATCCTGGCCTGACTGCTCGCTGGCAGCCCCCAGAGGAGCTGGCTCCTAGGAGCCGCCTGCTCAGGCACGGGGAGATGTGAGCCTGGAGGGGCTGAGTGGGCACTGCAGGGTGCCTGGGGTGGGGTGCTGGGAGCTGGCACTGTGGCCCACTGCCCTGCTCTCCAGGGAACATGTCCTCCTCAGGGTGGACTGTTTCCTCCAGCTTTGCCTCTCTGTGGGCATGAAAGATGCGATGATTTTATGGGTCTAGCTTGGGCAGTGGTGGCAGCTGCGCCCAACACAAGGAGACACAGGAAGCAGGCAATCAGGCCACTGCAGCTCCTGCACAGCCCTGCCACTCACTGGCTGTGTGACTTTGGGCAAGGCCCTTGCCCTCTCAGCCTTGTCATCTGCAGACTGGGTGACAACACTTGCCTGCTAGGGTTGTGCTGAGCGTGTACTGAGCCCTCACATTGCATGGCCATCCCGGGTTGCTAGCCTCTCTTTCCCCTGGCCTCAGCCACCAGGCAATCATGCTCCCATTTTACAGATGTGGAAACTGAGGCTCAGAGAGGTGAAGTCACTTTGCCAAAGTCACACAGTGGCCTGAGTGGTGGGAGGGGTAACTAAGCATGTAGGGTCAGGACGGGGGAGGGTCTCACAGGCTGGACGTGGGCTGGCTCTCCGCAGACAGCATTTAAGAGCTGGGGGCACATGGAGTTACTGGCTCCCCATGTGAGAGGGACTCAGGAGGAGATTGCTGGGAAGCCTGACCCGCTGCCTAAGGGGGAGGGTTAGGACAGGAGTGGTGGAGGGAGGGCCTCCCCTTGGGCAGCGGGGTATGGAATTGTGGGGAAAGGGCTAGAAACCGTGGCATGTTCTGAGCCAGGCATTCCTGTGTCCTGGGCCACAGCCAGCAGCATACAGGCAGGAGAACTGGAAGTCTGGGCCCCGTGGGCGGCCACGCGGCTCCCCTGTGGTCTCCACGTGGCCATGTAGGGCAGATAATGCACATTTGCCCCATTGGTGGTAGTGCTGTCCCCTCTTCCAGGCCACAGAGATGAGCACTGGGTGTCGGGAAGAGGCTTGTGAGTGGCTCTTGGTTCTCTCACAGGGTGCAGACCACCCGGATGCCACAGGCTGGGCCTCCAGGTCCCAAGAATGACACCCTTGTTTTCTATCCGGGGCATTAACAAAGGACGCGCTCAGACAGGCCACGGGAGAGAGGTTGAGGGCTCGGGGTGGGGCTCCCTCGACTGCTGCTCACTGTGGTGTCGTGGGGAGAGTGGGTGTCGGTGGGCGTTGAAGTCGTTGGCTTGGTGCTGAGATTCCACAGCACGGCTTCCCGCGTGCGGCTGGGAGAAGGGACGGGACACCCACCTGGCCTCACCTTCTCGCTCGTGCAGAGCCCAGCTGTGCTGTCCTTGAACGGCTCCCTCCTGGTCCACGCCTGCGAGGCCAGCCTGGCGGCACAAGTATCTTCTGGGGACACCTTTGCCCGAGCCCATGTCCACACGGCCTGTGGCCACCATACCCAACTGGAAGGTGGCCTCCAGCACATGTGGCCATCACTTCAGGCTCTGGGGGTCCCCCCCGACAACCACATCCGTGTGTCTGTCGGGGGAAGTGCATCCCCCAGGGCTCAGCTGGAGGTGGCCCTGGGCCAGTGCACCCTGACTGCCCACGGGGATGTGCAGGCAGATGCCAACGCCACACATGCCAACTGGACCCTCTCTCTGGTGAACCGCTGCCCTCCCCTGGAGGTAAGCCCCCTCCCCACCTGTCAGCCTAGGGTCCTGGCAGGGCTCCCCAGCTCCCTCCACAAATTATTAACTGCCTACTGCGTGCCCAGCTTTACACTCAACACAGGGAGCTTCTATCCTTTTTGCCATTGTCACTTCAGTTTGAGGACTTGGGGGCAAAGCTTTCAGCCAAAAATGGGACTCCAACTGATTTTTCTCCCCTTTCATGAGGGGCCCTACTAAGTTGCTGGTTCCCTTCCTCTCTGGGGCCCAAGTTGAGTCTTTTCTTACGATCTCGAATTTCCCGCTGCTAGGATTAAGGATCCAGGAGTGACCATGGAACTCGTAACAGGCCGCATTTATTGAGCACGTCCTGTGTGTCGTTCGAGCGCTGTGCTGAGCTTCACAGATGTGCTCCTCCCGTCCCCCCCACCCGTGAGGAAGGGGCTGTTTGTATCCTCAGTCACAGATGATGACAGAGGTCCAGAGGGGTTGGGGGACCTGAGCAGAGTTGGCCTGGTGAGGGGCTTATTGTGGGCCCCGATGGAGCAAATGACTTAGGCTCTCTGCCCTGCTCTCTGCCAACAATCATCAAGGCTGTTGCAGTATCCAGCACTTGTGGGTGCCTGGGCTAGCAAGTCCCAAACGTGAACTCATTTACATCTCCCAGTGACTTTTGATGCTGTGATCACCCCATTTTAGGGATGGGTAAACGGAGGTCACTTGTTTGGAAAGGCAAAGTCCGCAGTGGAGCCAGAATTTGCTCCCGCATATCTGTCAGGCACCCCCAGAATCAGTCACTTTGCACCGAGGGGAGGGGATGCCCATGAGAATTGAGGCCTGGGACAGAGGGCCTGACACGCCCTGTCCCACCCCAGGCCCCTCTCTAGCTCCCTCCCTTGGCATTTGAGGCTGCGATGGCAGTGCGGTGGCGCCTGCCTCCCCTTACTTTTCCCATTGTTCCAGGCGACAGGTGTCCCATGGGCCCTGTGCTCCAAGGGCAGCCTGAGCTTGGGCCCTTGTGAGTTTGACCTGGCCTCAGGCATCCACAGTGACCGTGGAGACACCCACCTGTGGCTGTCCCGCACCTGCTGGCCCCAGACCTTGGTGCGGAGATGGCTGACCCACTCCCTGCCCTTGTTGGCCCGCCTGGGCCTGCTGCCCAGCATGGCTCCCTGGCCCTCCATGTGGGACTGTGCCAGCTGGCGGGGCTGGCTGGAGCAGCTCGCTGGGAACCAGAGCGGTGGGCACCAAGCCGGGCTGCCTGCTGCTGGAGGTGCGTGTGGCAGCCCAGCAAAGTCGATGGGGCTTCCAGCACCCCTGCAGTGTGTGGCCTGAGCCCTCCTGGCTCTTCCCTCTGGGGGCTGCCCGAGACCCCCAGCTACTGTGTCCCAAGAGTCCCATGGCTCCTCTTGTCCGATCCTCACAACATCCTGTGTTCCCACTCAGCAGATGAGGAAGTTGAGGCTGGGAGAGACGAGAGTCACGCAGTGCTGTGACGTAAAAAGCCCACAGACTTGGCATTTATAAGTTTGTCTTTTTCAGGAAAATTCTGAGTGCAGGAAGGAAAAGGGGGGGGCTCCGCAGCTGACAGTGGGGAACGGTCACATCCTGATTTCATAATCTGTTAATAACCACGGGCTGTGGTTACGTAGGCCCTCTGAGGTGGTCTAAGAATTGTCCCATGGTGTTTGGGGCAGGGATGCTGGGGTCACAAGTTAGCAGACAAGGCTATGTCCCCATCTGAGTGGGACAAGGACACTGCTCCCTGTTCCCTCTCTCTCCCCTGCAGACAGGGCGCCCCCAAACACAGGCTGCTCTGTCAGTTTGCACGAAGTCAACACATGATTGAGCCGCGAGAGAGATGAAGCAGCCCTGCCCACCAGAACTTTCTATGACGATGGAACTGCTCAAGTCTGTGCTGTCCCGTATGGTAGCCACTAACCACAAGTGGTGATTGAGCACTTGAAATGTGCTCACTGGTGTAACTGAGGAACTGAATTTTTACTTTTTCCTAATTTTATTGTAAATAGACACAGTGGCATGTGGCTAGTGACTATCCTATTGGATGGCACAGATTCCAAGCATGGACCGGTCAGACAGGTCTGGTTCAAACCTTAGCTCCACTACTTCCTAGCTGTGTGGCCCTGGGCAATTTGCGTTGCCTCTTTGAGCCTCAGTTTCCTCGTCTGTAATATGGGGATAGTAACTTCCTATCTCGAGTTGGCGTGCAGGATGAAGAGAGATCATTCTTGTAAAGCACTCAGTGGTGAGGCCAGGCACGTACTAAGAGCTCTGTGAAGGACAGTGGTTGGATGTTGATTGTGTTGCTGTTTTGTTGTTACCATGACAGTACAGGGAAGCACAGATTGGTGCTGGGCCAGGGACTAGGCGGGTAGGAGGTGGAGGAGAGTGAGTTGCGGTCATTTCTGGCCACCCTCTGACCCCGCTCTCTGTGGCCTCGCAGAGCCTGGGCCTCCCGGTGGGCACACGGCTGCACAGCTCCCTGCAGGCTGCTGGCAGGGAAGCTGAGGTCTTGGGGGCCCTCACTGTGGTGACCAAATGGCCTCCCTGACTTTGGCCGCAGCTGAGCATAGTCTGAGGCCACACTCCGAGTGAAGCTGAGGCACACACTGCCTGCACTACGGACTGTGCCCCCAGAGACTTTGCTGACCATCCAGCTCTGGCAGGAGGCTGGGCGTAGGCTGGGTCTGTGAGCTGCAGCTGGACTGCGGGCTGCGGTGGCAGATGCTGGCCGAGAGCTCCTGCGAGGCCCTGCAGGTAGAGGCTGCGCTCTGAGGAGGGAGGGGGACACCAGGGTCCCCAGGGGCAGGACAGGGCCCTTCTTTCAACCACTGGAACAACAAGAGAGACTGTGTAGACCCCAGAGGAAGAGACACATAAAGTATTTATTGAGCACCTACTGTGTGCCCTGGAGGTACAGCAGCAAACAAAGCAGAGATAAGACAGGCAGTGCCCCGAGTGCATCAGCGATTGAGACCCAAGAAGGGGACACCACAGTGGGGGGAGACAGGCAGTGCCCAGGGAGTGTGTGAGGGAGGAAGCACAGGGCAGGGTGGCGTTGCAATTATGGCGAAGTTGGCCAAGGTCGGCCTCAGAGACAGGCTGACGTGTGAGCCCAGAGCTGAAGGAGATGAGAGAGGAGCCACGTGGATGTCTGGGGAGTGTTCTAGGCAGAGAGCAACACCAGTGCAAAGGGCCTGAGGCAGGGCCGGGGCGGGAAGGACATTCTCCAGGACACGGTGAACAGGCAGTTCCTGTAAAAGTTCAGATAGTGAATGTCTTCAGTGCTGTGGCCATGCGGCCTCTGCTGCAACTACTCAACTCTGCAGTGCAGCACGGAAACTCCGTGGACGACCTGTAAACAAATGAGCATGATAGCATTCCAATAAACCTTTATTTATAAAAGCAGACAGTGGGCCAGATGTGACCTGAGGGCCTTAGTCTGCTGGTCCTTGTTATACAAAAAGTGCACGAGGTGGGAGGAGGGGATGGATTCAGGATGCATCACGGAGGGTAGAAATCTTGATACGGGTGTGAGAGAAAGAGATGGGCCAGGCAGGATGGTGCCAACACCTTTGTCCTGAAAGATGGGAGAATGGGGTGTCCCCCCATGAGGCAGAGGACGGTGGGGGAAGGAGCGCTGGGGAGCTCCTTGAGTCAGGAGTCCCATCCGTGTGTTGGGGGCAGATGTTTGGGTTCTGTGCATCTGGGGATGTGGGAGAAGAGGCAGGAACACGTGAGTTCCACCGCTGCCCGTGGTGGCAAGACCCTTGCCAAGTTGGCTTCAGAAGAGCTTGGTTCTCTTGGGTGCAAAAATACAATTCCTCCTGCAGCCTGGGGATGTGTGCGCAGGGAGGGAGGAGGTCACTGGACAGCGCAGAGCTTCCAACAAGAACCTGCAGGAGCCCTGAGAACTGGGCCGAGGGACCACAAACCCTCATCCAGAGAGACTCCCATGCACCCACTCATGTCCCATCTGGGGCCAGTTCCAGGGAAGTTAGGAGCCAGGGTTAAGAAGCCCTGCTCTTGTGGCCCTTTGAACCCCTCCAGGCCCTAGGGGTTCCGGGCCAAGTCAACAGCTCTGGCTACATTGTCGTGAACTTGATGGCTGTGGATGCCCAGGCGCGGGTGGCCATGGATGCCAGCAGGTTGCAGGGGCTGCTTGTCCTCAAGACCACCGAGGTGAGGGTGCACGGCGAGGGTGGGGGGTCCTGGGCCCGGTGCCCACAAGGCCAGAGGAGACGCGTTGGGACACCCTCCAAATTCCAAAGAGGAGCCCAGGAGATCAGAGGTTCGGGACCCCACTGGGAGAGCTCTGAGCTTCCAGAGAAATCCTTCAGCTGCCCCGGCCTTTTAGGGCCCCCACTTTCTTCTTGTTTGCTTTTGAAAAAATGATCTCTTAAAGTAGAATATGTACACACACACATACACACGTGGAAAAGTGCAGAGATGGTAAATGTGCAGCTTAGCGAATTTGCACAAACTGAACGCTCACCACCTACCTCTTCCCGCCCCCAATGTTAGTTCTTTTAGACATCGAGTGTCCAGTTTTTGCTGGTTATAAATAGTGCTGCTTTGACCACCCTTGCTGTGACTTTTAGCGAACATGCACGAATTTCTGTCGGGTTTATACCCAAGGGTGGAATCACTGGGTTGTGGAGCGTGTATCGGTTCAGCTCCACTTACTCAGTCTGAGTTTGCACCGGCTGCTCTCCCCAGAGCTGCTGGGGGGTTCGCTAACCATTGCTTAACCATTGCTTACCCCTGCGCTCGTGACGTCGAGTTGCCCCTGTGGGAAGCAGCCCCACCTCGAGTTGACACCTGTCGTCCCGAGCATCTCGTGGCCACTAATGGTTTTCTGCATCCCACCCTGCCTCGGACATTCTGTGGCTCCCTCCTCATGCCTCGCTGGAGCCTCTCTCTCTGAGCTCCTCCCTGGGCGCCTCCCAAGTGAATTTTGTCTGTGCCACGTACTTTATATCAGATACTCCAGTCACATTCGCTGCACTTGGTAAAAAGCCATCCAGCTGTTTCCATGATGCAACGGCCACCAGGGAGGGGGAGAGAAGAGGCTCGATTTCACATCTGTGGGTGGTTTGTTTTTCTCTCTGTGCAAGAATCTGGCCACCTCCCAGGCATGGGGGTCTTTGTTTCTCTTGCTCCACTGCAGACCCAGCGGGAGCTGGACATGTTGCTCACGCACGACCTGCCCCAGCCCAGGCCCTCGGCCCTCCCAGCCCAGATCTCGCTCGACCTGGCCACTGAGAGGCGCGGGGCCAGCTACAGGCGCACTCTGCGAGTCGTGGTGGATGGTAAACAGGTAATGGGGCTCTACCAGCTGGGCCACTGGGGGACTGGGAGACTGTGAGGACAGGCCAGCCTGGTGGCCCAGGTTCCTATGGTCACCCGTCCCTGACAGGTGTCCGAGGAGCTGATCTTCACTCAGCGGCCAGAGCACGTTTCCCTCGACTACATGGTCCAGCACAATGTCCCCGTGCTGCGGGCGCTGTGGGCAGAGGGCAGGATGGGCCTGCAGGTAGGCACTTGTGAGCGCAAGTGATGACGGGAATCAACGTGGTTACGCACTCATTCATGCATTAGCAGTTCTGGAAGTACCATGAAGCAAGAGGGTGGTAGAACAAGGTTCAGACCTTCATCTGAGCCTCAGTTTGCACATCTGCAAACTGGGGTAATAACACACTGGCCCAGCCGCTCCCCTCCTCCCCTTGGAGCCACAACACACTGTCTTTTCTCCAAAGTTCCCTCCCCTGCCGCCCCCAGCCACTAGCCCTGTGCCTGTCCCTAGCCCCCTGCCCGCGCCTGGACCCTGTTTTCTGTCATCTGCATGCATTCACCTGGTGGGCTTGTCCAGCCTCTTATGGCGACACAGTCTCTGCACTGAGAGTACCCATGTTTCTCCTCCAGCAGGGCCTCGCCCCTGAACCCCAGACCCCCTGCCCCACCACCTGTTGGGCTGTGCACTTGGAGGCCTAGTGAGCGGGCTCAGAGTTGGCTGGACCGAAATCAAACTCCTGCTGCTGTTATAGTTCGAAAGCCACCACAGGCAACCGTAAATGAACAAGCAGGGTTGTGTTCCAGTAAAACTTTATTTACAAGAACAGG
Organism: Daubentonia madagascariensis; assembly: GCA_023783475.1. Classification (NCBI taxonomy): domain Eukaryota; kingdom Metazoa; phylum Chordata; class Mammalia; order Primates; family Daubentoniidae; genus Daubentonia; species Daubentonia madagascariensis. Next base: position 6,790,121 of record JAKFHU010002332.1, on the reverse strand, counting down.
TGGCAGGCCACCTTTGGCCTGTGGGCTGTGGTTTGCCTCCGTTTCACACCATCCGGGACATCTTGGTCTCGCTGTCTCTTTCTCCAGCTGTGCCCCTGAGGCCCCCTCTCCCCTCTCCCCCACTTCCTGATAGGTTTCTCCAGTTTTCTCCACGGCCCCTTGGTGCACGTGTGATTAGCCAGAGTAACCCCACTGGTCCCCACACCTGCTCCTTCAAGGGTGCCCGAGTTCTTCCCACCACAGCGACATGGATGGTACTGAAAGCCCCAGGGTTTTCGGGAGCCAGTGCTGTCCATGCCAGGGCTGGCTCTCACCGTGCAGGGTGGGCCAGCATCACCTTGGTGTCATTCCAGGTCTCTGTGGACATTCACAACAATGGCTCTGGCTTTGAGCATTTTGGACACATCTTGATGGGGTCCACGTCCCTCAACTACTCTGTGAACTGCTGTTACCGTGATGGGCACCTGGAGCTCTCTAGCCGGAGTGCACACAACAGCAAGGCCCTGTCGCAGGCTGGGTTCCCGGGCAAGGCCCGCCTCAGTGCCGAGCTGCTGACACTTGGTAAGGCTCTCAGCACACAGACCTGGGACGGCAGAGCTGGCCTCCCCCACGCTGGAGCCAGCCTGCCAGCCTCAGGCCTTGACCACCCAGGCGGGCACTCCAGCAGGCCCAGCGTGGCCCTGGGCTCCAAGACTTACCAGGACAGCCTTACCCTTCAAGGACCCAGCTCCTGGGGGGCAGGAGGGGGGTGTGTATTAGTTTCCTAGGGCTACCACAACAAAGTCCCACGTACTGGATGGCTTAAAACAACAGAAATGCATTCTCTCTGGAGAGACCAGAAGTCTGAAATCAAGGTGTCAGCAGGGCCACAGACCCTCCAAGAGCTTTAGGGAAGAACCCTTCCTTGCCCCTTCCAGCCTCTGGTAGCCCCAGCTGTTCCTTGGCTACGGCGGCATCACTCCAATCCCTGCCTGTGTCTTCACGTGACTGTCTTCGCTCTGTGTCTGTGTCTGTCCTCCTTTTATAAGGACACCTGTCATAGCGGATTGAGGGCCTACCCAACTCGAATGTGATCTTATTTTTACCTGATTACATCTGCAAAAACCCTATTATCAAATAAGGTCACATTCACTGGGTACAGGGAGTTAGGACTTCAATATCTCTTTTTAGGGTGCATGATTCAACCTGTAATGGGGGTGAAGGAAATCAGTAATAAGAGCCAGCATTGACTGAGTGCTTACTGCATACATACCAGGCAAGCTCTGTACACATAAGAGCCCAAGAAATCTGTACAACCATCCCGTTCACAATGAGGAGAAGTCAAAACCCTTAGAAGGGCTTCTGAGCACCTTCACCTCTCTGCCCGTGTCTCCTGGCCTCCTGCCCTTTTCCTTCCGCTACTTGCTATTCTGCACACACACGGGGCTTGCTCCCGCCTCAGGGCCTTTGCACAGGCTGTTCCTTCTGCCTAGAATGTGCCTGCCACACATACCTGCTCAGTGCCTTCAGGCAGTTTTCAAATGTCATCTCAGTGAGGCAACTGCTGCCTACCCTGTGTATTTGTACCCCCACCTCCCTCTGTCTCTTCCTACCCTCTTCCTGGCTTTGTCGTCGTAGCATACTGGTTAACTTACTTGCAAAATATCTTTATTTCTTGTTGTCTATCTTCTGCCATGTCCCATGCTGGAATGTCCGCTCCGTGAGGGCAGGGATGACTTTTGTTTTGCTGAGTGGCACGTAGTAGGTGTTCAATTAAATAACTGTTGAGTGAATGTATGAGCAAGCCTGTGAGGTGGGGTTAGTGACACCATCCCATCTGCAGGCAAGGAAGGGACACTCAGGGAGGTCGGGTCGCTTGGCCCAGGGCACACAGCTGGTGAGCAACAGAGCCAGGGCTTGAACCCAGGGGGTCTGACTCCAGAGCTACCCTCTGATCCCCGTGGGGATCGCAGAGACCGATCAGGACCCCAGGTGGCTCCCCCAGCCCCCGCCTCCTTGGTCATCTTCTTCCAGCCTCATGCTTTTTTGTTTTGGGCCCTCAGCCTCCTGGGGGGTGAACGGGGCCCTGGATCACACAGACGAATTGTCGCCAGTCTGAGCTGACCTCAGGGTTTGGTGGGGACACAGTGGCTACGGGATGGGAAGGCCATCCCAGGCTGACCACCTCCACGCTGCTCCAGGCTCCTGGGCCGGGAGGCCTGGCGTGGCCACCGCCAGCCAGAAGGGACTCTCCCTTCCTCATTACTGTCCCGTTGGACATCCAACCCCTCTAGGGACACTTTCTGCCTATGTGAACATTCTTGGTGTCCGAGAGCCGGGTGCTCCTGGGCATGAGGACCGTGCTCCTTTCAGCCGCGTGTCCCCTCCCCACTCGTGCCCTGCACATAGTAGGTGCATGTGGCCGAATGCTGAGTGACGAAGGAAGAAAACAAACGTCCCCAAGACCCAGAGTGGGCCGCACAGGCGGGTCCCCTAGGTGTGCGATCTCATGTACTCTGGACGCTGTCCCTTGAGGTGCGTGGGCTGTGCCCACTCTATAGGTGAGGAAATTTTGGCTCACAGCTGCCAGGCTTGGCCGCCCTGCTGGGCCCAGATGGCAGGTGATGGGGCCGGGCCTGAGCAGGGGGCTGCAGCCACGGAGCCTGGCCTGTGACATCGAGGAGTCTTCATCTGTGCGCTCTGGGGCTCCCGGGCTCAACCTGTTAACCAGCTATGGGAGGAGCGTTTAAGTCAAAGGATAATGAGAATAAACTCCTGGCTGTGAGGTTCCAGATCCTGGAATCTCCTTTTCTGGAGGGCTTTCATCTGCCCGCTGTGGCGAGGCGTGGTCCAGCGTGGAAGCAGGGACGGGAGGAGACACCGCGTGGTGGGAGGGGTGGCCCCTCGGCCTGGGCCAGGTGAGCTGCAGGTTGCTACCAGCGGCGATAGTGGCCATCATTTATCAAGAGCTGATTCTCCCGCACATTGCTCGAATAAGCCCCGCACAAGCCTCCAGGGAAGCACCTGGGAAGAAAACAGGCTCCGTAACCCTTGTCCTCACGGGGCTGACATTCAGGCGGGGTAGGAGTGGGGGGCGAGCAACCTAGTTAGTAGGGAATGAGAGAGATCATTCTAGATGGTGGCCGCCATGTGCTGAGAAGGACACTCCAGGCTGACGGGATGGAGGGTGCCTGGTGGTGAAGGGTTGAGATGAGCAGTCAGGGAAGGCTTCTCGGAGGAGGTGTCATTTCAGCAGCGACCCCAATGACAGAAGCTGACCAGGCCAAGATCGGGGAGACATGTTATGACAGATGATGTCGTGGCAGCTTAGAGAGGTGAAAGGCTTGTGCAGGGTCCGTCCAAAGGCCCCCGGCCCCATGAGGTGGTATTCCCTCTGGTGTTTATGGTCCACAGGGTGTGGCCCCTCCGCAGTCTCTGGCACGTCCCTGAGCTGAGAAGGGAGGTGAAGCTGAGGCCCCAGCAGCTCACGCCATTCTCTGTCTCTAGAGACCCAGACCCAGGCCAGTGTGGCCCTCCATTGTGAGGACAGCGGGGTGGGCGTGGACCTGGCAGCTCTGGTGGCTCGGCCGCTGGACGGCCCACTGCAGCTGGTGGTGAACACCAGCCACACGGTGCCCGCTCTCCAGAAGCTGGGCCTGCCCATCGCCAGCCAGGTAAATGGTGGGAGGGGGGTAGGAAAAGGGTGTCCCTCCAAGTCCTGTTGCCTCCCATTCAAGTCCCGATGTGCAGAGGACCCGCTGTGTGCACAGCTGACAGGGGTGGTGAGGCCTTGTGGTTTCTCCAGCACTTTATAGTTTGCAAAGGCCTTATTAATAATAGTTGTAACCAGGTCTAATGAACAACCTCTGTTCCAGCCACGGGGCTGGTGCGGACAGCTGTCCTGCAGCCCCGTCTAGCTCCTAGCCTGTGTCCTTTCTGCTGTCCCGTCTTGGAACAGAATCAAAGCCCAGCTTCCACCTGCAGAACACCCACCCCATGCTTTGCGCCCTTCTAGGGGTTTATGTGCGTTCGTTAGTTTCATCCTCCTTCCGCCCCAGAGAGAGGCAGGACGGCACAGTCCTTACGAAGGCCCTCTCCGCTGTTCAGGTCCCAGCTCTGCCACTTGCCTGCTGTGTGGCCTTGGGCAAATTCCTTGGCCTCTCTGTGCCCTCATCACCTCATCTGCAAAGTGAGGAGGATGATTTTACCTAGAGACTGGAGGTTGTGCGGGTTGAGGGAGTTAATACCAGTGACGCCTGGGCAGAGCAGATGCTTGAGGAGCGTTTGCTGCGATGATGATGATGAACGTGGGATACTGATGATGACCGCTAGTCGTCATCACCACCATTTCTGGGTAGCGCATGAGAGTTTAGGTGACTCGCCCAAGGTCACGTAGTAAGTAGGCAGCGAGAGAGGGACTCAGGCTTGGCACCCAATCCCTTCTTCAAGGGGCCCTCCTGCCTTAGGGGAGGTGAACCCACTGTGGGTCCTCCGCACAGGGCCATGCCCCAGCCACTGTCACTTGGCACAAACTGGCCTTGCCTGGCTGGGCCTTCCTTCTCCTCCGGGAGCTACAGGACACACTCTGGAGCCAGGCAGCAAAGCCTTTTTCACAAGCTTCTGTTTCAAGTTATCCAGCAACCCTGCCCCCACTCTGCTTGGCTATGGGACCAGGGGGCAGTTCCCAGGGGCTCAGGGGGACAAGGATGTCACCTCTCATGCAAAGCATCTCAGCCCTGTACCCCACAACTCAACAGACTGGGTACCGTCTGCCCCCAACTTCATCTAACCCCCCTCTCCTGGCCTCGATGCCAGATGGCTGGGAGATCTCCAGGGTGCTCATTCCCTGCTGCTGTCTGGGCTGCAGGTGCATGTTGGGGGCCCTGGCACACGGGGAGCACTGCCAACCTGGGCTGTGATGGGGGCCACCCCGGGCCCTGCCATGGGTCCAAGGGGGTGTCAGACAAGCCAGGCCTGCTGGGCATCTGTGGTTACTGCACAGTGCTGGGCTGGGGGCAGGGACGCACTGGGCTGTGGGGCGTGGCTGGTGCCTCCATCTGGCCTGCAAGGGTCCTCGGGCCGTCTAAAACCCCATGCCTCACAGTCTGCTCCCTCCTCAGCTCGTGTTCCGAGGACTCTGGGCAGCGGGAGAGATGAACTCCTCGCTGCAGCTGATCTGTGATTCTCGGGCCAGCTTGGTCCTCGATGTCTGCGGCCAGAACTGGGCAGGCAGGTGAGGGGCTCTCTGGGCTCCGGAGACCCCGGGCAGGAGAGATGAGAGGGTAACCATTGGCTGGGCACCTACTGTGCACCAACACTGGACACACAGCGCCTCCTTGACTCCTCCACTCAGCCCCACTGCATGGATGTGGAAAGGGAGGCTCAGAGAGGCCAAGCAACTTTCCCAAAGTCATACAGCTATTTAAAAAAAAAAACACGCTTGACCTCTGGGGGCGGGGCCTGGATGAGTTCTCGGTCTCACAAACTAAGTGCATCCAGGCCCCAGATACTTATCAATAACTATCACAGCTCTTAAGCCTGGGGCCTGGCACGGTGCTTGGTGCTCTGACATGCATACTAAGTCAGGTGGGCCACCAGTCAGGCTCCAGCACACGACCAGCGGTTCTCACCTGGGGGCAAGTTTCCCCCCAGGGACACTGGGCAATGTCTGAGGAGATTCCTGGTAGTTACAACGGGGGAGGAGGATGCTCCTGGCATCTAGTGGGGGGAGGCGAGGGATGCTGCTACACATCCTACAGCACACAGGGTGGCCCCTGCAACCATGAAGCATGTGGCCAAGATGCCAGTGGTGCCCAGGTTGAGAAACTGCAGTGGAGAAGACCTCAGCAGGCGGGTGCAGCATCCAGGGGCTAGCAGCAGTGGGCCGCCATTACCACCCCAGCCTGGCGAGGGAGGGGAGGGGCGCTGTGTGGAGAGGACCCCTGGGAGGGGGCCGGGGGCTAAAATCTCACTGTCTAGACCGTCTGGGGCTCCCATGGGACAAAACCAAGGTAGCCCATTGAGGGGCTCGTGGAAGACATGCAGCCCAGAACCCTGCTTAACCCTTTCTACCAGTGGGGAAACCAAGGCTCGGAGAAGGACAACGGAGAAACTTGCCCATGGAGCCAGAGCTAGGCAGAGGCGAGCTGGGATTCACGCAGGCCACCTGGCTCCAGAGGCCAGCCCTAACCACTGTACTGTGTGGCCCTCAGGCCCTAGGGTGTGTGAACAGCCCTTCGCCGGGCTGCTGACACGTTCCTGGCTCTCTGGCCCTCTCTCAGGGAGGTTGGCCTGTCCTGGGTGCCTGGACAAGATGCCCCGGTGCCAGTGTCAGGCCCTGTCTTTCCCGCCTTCCAGCAAACAGCTGCTGCTCTCCGGCCGGCATCACCTCCCCTTCCTCCTGGGCCGCTGCCCCAGCTCAGCCTCAGCCTCGGCCAAGGTAACCGTGCCCCAGCCGCCCCTCGCTCCTAACTGGTTCCAGATGCCCTGCTGGTGGCGGGAGGGGGCCGTGCAGGCCCGGGCCCCGCCGGGCTGTGTTAACACTTCCACATCTGTCTGCGGGCCTGTGCAGGCCCCAGTGGGCCACCCTCGGAGACCCCCGGCTCCAGCTTTCCCAAACATACCCAGGTTTACATTCCTGGGCCAGCCCCCATGGCCCCCCAGCCAGACCCACGAGACCCTCGGGAGCCGGGGAGGCCTCCTCACCTAGCGCCTGGCGTCTGGCACTGCCTTCCCCACCTGGGGCACTCCCAGCAGCTGGTCCAGATGACACAGCCCTTTGGGCTGACCCAGCGCCGCCTCGGCCTCTGCCCTGCATGCGGTACCTGGGGGTTCTGGGGGTGGACAGGAGGCCCCCTTAGACTTGGGCTGGGGTTCCTCTCTCCTTCTGTGTTGTCATTGTCTGTGTCCCTGTCTGCCCCTTCCTTCAATCAGGAGCTTCTGGGGGGTGTGCCCAGCACCTGGTCTAGGGCTCAGCACATAGTAGGTGCTCAGTGAAAGATAGTGGGTGAATGAGTGAGTGGTTATATCTGCTGACTGGTCACTTCATTTTCCCACCAGCCACCAAGTTTTGCTAAATGCCCTCCTAGCCCTGGCTCAGGCCACCTGTGTTTACAGAGTACCTGCTGTGTGCCAGGCCCTCTGCCACATTCACACAGTTTTGGTGCTCCCCAAACTTCTCTGCAACTGCATGATCACTCAGGGAACTTCTTAGTTTTTCCCCAAGTTTTATTTTGAATCATTTCAACCTATATAAAAGTTACTATAGGACAGTGAACATTCACTAGTTGTTAATATCTTGCCATATTTCTCTGCTTATCTGTGATATAAATTTGTATAGTCACACACATTTTTTCTGTGTCATTGAGGGTTAATACAGAGATATTTCTGGAGGCATGATACCTCTTTACTCCTAAATACTTCAGCAATTGTTTCCTATAACAAGGATATTTTCTTATTTAACACAGTATAATTACAAAATTCGGGAAATTTAGCATTGAAATAACACTGTCATCTAATGTACAGTCCATAACAAAATTTCCCAGTTGTCCCAATAATGTTCTTTTGTTCTTTTCAAACTGTTTTGTTTGTTTTAAATCCAGGATGCAATCCAAGATCACACAGGGTGTATAGTTGTGTGTCTCTTTAATTTCCTTAATTTAGAACAGAAGTCTGCTAACTTTTACTGTAAGCAGCCAGATAGTAAATTTTGTTTGGCTTTGCAGGGCGTATGATCTCTGTTGCAGCTACTTAGTGCCGTCAGTGTAAACACAAAAGCAGTTGTACACAACATGTAAACAGATGAGCATGGCTGTGTTACAATAAAACTTTATTTACAAACTCAGGTTGTGGGCAGCATTTGACTCAAAGGCTAACTCCCGATCTAGAACATTCTCCTCCCACTGCCTTCCTTCCCCCCCAAACATTTTATGATAAAACTTTCAGACATCAAAAAACTGGAATAATTTTACAGTGAACAACCATGTACTCACTACCTAGATTTTCCCATTCATATTAATACTTTATCACATAGCTCTCTACCCATCCATCTGTCTTATTTTTGGACACATTTCAGAGTAAGTTGCAGATATCGATATACTTCCCCCTAAACATGTCATTATCATTCGTCACCGTAAAAAAATAAATAAATAAATTAAATAAATAAACCTCCTGCATTGACAGTTTTGAAGTGTCTGGGCAGTTATTTTGCAAAACATCTTCTTAATGTGGGCTTGTCAGAGTGTTTGCTCAAGATGAGATTCAGGCTGAACATTTTGACAGGGGTATCGCTAAAGCAGTCATGCATCTGCTGAGCTCGTTAAAAATACCAATTCTTGAACCTTTTCCCAGAGATTCTGTTTTTACAGGTTTTACGTGGGAGCTCAGAATCTGTATTTTTAGTGAGTGTCCCCAGTGACTCTGCTATTCAGCCAGAATTTCTGGAAGTTAGCACATTATTTCATACAATTTTCACAACCCATTAATAGGTATCATTATCCCCATTTTTTGGATTAGAAAGCTAAGGCTCAGGTGGTTCAGGAACTAGATGGAGATCACTCACCCCATGCGTGGCAGAGCCAAACTGGGAGCCCCATTCTGTTTGTCGCCAATGCCTGAGCATGGTCCTCTGTGCTAGACTGCCCCCTGTCCCCTGCAATGGTACTACAGCTAGAATTCTTCCCTGCGGGCCCCAGGCCAGTAGCTATCTTCAAGTCAGTGTTATGTCAGGAAGGGCAAGGGGATATTGTTACCATGGCCACACCTGGTGGCACTAAACTGAGGCTCAGGACCCTCATTTCATCAGAGTTCATCCAGCCCAGGAGGCTGTGGGTCTCTCGGGCCTGGGGCTTTGGGAGGCAGAGCAACCAGCTTGGCACCGGCATCTGCCTGAATATTCCATCAGAGACCTGACGAAATCTCTTGTGTGTTTTTCCGACCCAGCTCCGGTACTCCAAGGGTGAGGTTGAGAACACGTTTGTCTTGGGGGTGGAGGAGCATCGTTTCCACGTCAGCACCAGGCTGGTGGCTGCTAAGGGCAGTGTCGCAAACATCGTCAAGCTGGAACAGAGCTTCCCGCAGGTGCGTGGAGGACAGCCAGGGCCAGGCAGGCTGGACGGGTTGGGGCTCCTGGGGCAGCTCTTTGAGAGAAAAGGAGGTGCCCTGGGGTCCTGGTTCCGGGGAGGACCCAGCGCAGGCAGGGCTAGGAATTTGGCAAAATTTGCTGGGATGTATGCCCAGCTGCCCTCTCTGCCCTTCCTGCTTTCCTTCCTTCTGCATTATTTATTGAGTATCTGCCAAGTGACAGGCGCTATTCCAGAAGCTGGGATGTTACTAGAACAGGATTGATGAGTCCTTGCTCTCATCAAGTGTACAGTCTAGAGGAGGAGACTGACCAAAAAAAAAAAATCACATAAATAAGAAGATATACCAGATAGTGGTGATATGATATGCAGAAAACAAAATGTGGCAAAGTGACTGATAGTGACTGTGGAGCTTATTTAGATTAGGTGACCAGGAAAGGTGCTGCTGAGAAGGTGACAATTGAGCTAGCCCTGGATGACAAGCAAGGGTCAGGCATTTGAAAATCCAGGGGAATAGCATTCCAGGCCGAGGGAAGAACGTGTGCAAAGGGCCTGAGGCAGGAATGGTTTGGCGTGTTTGAGCAATGGCCAAGAAGCCACTTGGCTGGAGCTCAGTGGGTGAGGGGGCATGTCAGGCCACAGGCAGGAGTTTGGATTTCGTTCTGTCTGCTACTGGAAGGCTTTGAGGACATGTTCAAATAAATGATTTCAGATCCCTCGGGCTGCTGTGTGGGGAGGGACCTACCGGTGGCAGAAGAGAGCCAGTGACGAAGCACTGTACCAGGCAGGGCAAGAAATAATGGTGTCTTGGACCAAGATGAGGGGAGTAGTGATGGGTTGGAGGGACACTGAAGAATAAACTTCCCACCCCACCCTAGCACCCCCCTGCAGTGCCCTTGAGTCACCCTTCAACCGTGGCACCCACCAGCAGGGACAGTGCCCTCTCGGAGCCTTTGCACGGGCTGTTCTGTCTGCCTGGAACGCCCTTCCCTGCCTTGTCCCCACACTTCCTTCTCTGCGTTCCTTTGTCCCTTGAATATCTCTCATGGCCACCCTTGTCACCTTGTCCCACATCATGTTCTGTCTCTGTGACTGTCTCCCCACCAGCCTTGGGAGCCCCTTGAGGGCCAGGACGAGGTCTTGGTGATCTTTGTACCCCAGCACTCAGCGCTGGCTTGGGAGCATAACACCTGCCCACTAAATGTTCGAGAAACCCTCATGCCAATTGCAGCAGCTTCCACGAGTTCCCTTCCACGGGTTAGCCCTGGGCTGAGCACATCACTTGCATCATCTCGTGGAGATTGGCACTGTTATTCTTGCCCCCACTTTATAGATGGGGAAACTGAGGCTCAGAGAGGTTAGGAAAGTTGCCCTGGGCCACACAGCTGGGATGTGGAGCTGAGAGATGACTGTCCTCTGTTATGCTGTCTCCTGTTGGTCATACGCCCCCACCTCACCCCCTCCTTTCTATTATCTGCCCCTCCTTAGGAAGCACGTAGGCTTTCTGATCCTCTGATGTAGGTCACGACCCAGAAAACTATAAATGATCCACAAATGTCTCCTTGTTCTTCTGAAAGCTTCTCTCCTCTCCTACCCCACGGAGGAGGGCGGGTCAGGTTCCCCAGTGACCACAACCCCCCCGCATTCTCTTCCAGCTCAGTGCCCTTCCTGGGGAGCTTGTCCTGCAGACCACGTACAAGCGCACTCACCGGACCCGCGTCCTGCACCAGACGGTGCTGTGGGATGGCCGGGAGGTGACCCTCAACGGGAGCCTCTCTGGGCCCTTCCCCAAGGCTGCCGGGAACCTTGGTCTGCAAGGTGAGTGTCCGCCAAGGGGCTGCAGGCAGGGATGGCCCATTTGTTCGCTTGCTCACTCAGCAAAGCATCACTGAGCACCTGCTCATCCCAGGGCGGCTCCAGGCACTGGGGATCCATCAGGAAACAAGATGGCCCAGGTCTCACCCCTTGGGAGTCAGGCAATGAGCAAGGAAATACACGTGAACAAAATGACGTCAAACATGACAATTTCTGAGAGGGAGAAGGGCTGTGAAGTGAGCAGGGTTTGCCTTGGGGGTGCAGGGATCCTTTAGGCGGGTGGTCTGGGAAGGCCTCTCTGAGGAAGTGATGTCTGAGCTGAGACCTGAATGATGAGAAAGACCTGGCAGACGGGAGGATCTGGGAGAGGCGCTGTGGGCAGAAGGAAGAGCAGGTGCAAAGGCCCTGGGGCGGGAATAAGCTTTGGGAGTTGGAGCTGCAGCAGTGAGGCCAATGTGGCTGGAGCGACAGGAGGAGGTGAGGTGGAGGTTGGGGGACACAGGGCATGCAGGGTCTCAGCCCCTGACCAGGAGCTGGGGTTTAACCTGAGTGTGACAGGCAGAAAGAAGGTGTGGCAAGCTGGAGCATCCCTGGGTAGTTCCAGTACCAGGCTGGCTGCCTGGAGGCTGGCGGGGGAGGTGAGTGCTGGAGCAGCCCCACGGAGGTCCTCTGTGAACAGGCGCCCCTAGAACAGGCTGTCGGCTGTGGCCTGTGCAGCCACATGGACTGTCAGTTTCTGTGTGAGGAGCCCCCTTAGCACAGAGCAGAGCCTGACTGCTTGGGCAGACAGAGTGCAGACCCCAGCCCAGGGCACGGCTTGCCACATGTGTGCCCTGGAAGGCAGAGGAAGTGAGCCAAGGTAGCGTGTGTGTGTGTGTGTGGACCGCCCCTGGGGAGCGAGCAGCACGCAGACCCGCACTGTGCTCACAGAGCGCTGCAGTTGGTGGGTCAGAGGGTGTCGGGAACATGAGGTTCCAGCCCTGCGTGTGGGGCACGAGTGTGGTCAGCGGCCCCTGAACCAATGACTGGTGATGCATCAAGAACCAGCCAAATGCCACCATCTCTGGGCACGGCTACCTGGAGCCCATACTGTGGACAGGTGGGCACCCCTTCCAGATAGCTCAGAGGGCAGGACGGACTGGTGGCCTCACAAGATGGGGTCAAGTGACGCAGGAGGTCAGGGCAGCTCGACGCCCCTGAGGGACAAGGGGAGAAAATCCAGAGCGTGGAGACTGTGTGCTGTGAGGCCTCAGCTCTGGGGCACCCCCTGTCATGCCCCAAGATGGCAGGAAAGCACAGGACAGCAGATGGTGGCACAGGAGGGTGTGGGGCTTCCGAGGGGGCGAGGGTTCCCGTGAATGTGAGGCACCTGAGAGGGATGACACAGGTAGTTGGCTGTTGGGGCCACAGCCATCAGCTCTTGCTTTAGGATGGTAACAAACTGTCCTGAAACCCAGTGGCATAAAACAAACATTTGTCATCGCTCACGAGGCCGGGTCAGCCGGGCTGCTCTGCTGGTCTTCCCGTGCGTGAAGGTCAGCGCAGGTGGGTGGGTGGCTGTGCTGGGGGCGGGGTGGCTGTCGGCTGCTCTGGGACAGCCGGGGCTGAAACAACCAGGCTGTCTTCCACCGGGTGGCACCACCCAGCGGCCAGACGTGGTGGCTGGGCAGCGGCCAATACAGGAGGCGGAAGTGAGGCCTCTTAAGATCGAGGCTTGGAGCTGGCCTCTGTCAACTTCCCTGAATTCTGTTAGCACATCAGGAGGCCAGCCCGGGCTCAAGGGCGGGGGAGACAGACACCCCCCTTGCTGGAGGAGCTGCAAAGTCTTACTGCAATGGGGGCGGGGAGGGGGGGCACTCACACAGGGACAGTTAGGGGTATCTGTCGAAGGGGTACGGTGACGAAGTGAACGTGTAGCTTCTGGATTTTGTGGGAATCACCTGAGCGTGTGGCCACCTGCCTGAGTTGGGGGTGGTGTCAGCTGAGATTCCCCTAACCCCCTGGGTCCTGAGCCAAGGTCCCCAGCTCACAGACCGCCCCCTCTGTGCCCCATCTGCCCAGTGGAGCTTGCCCACCCGCTGCCCTTGTTCCTGCCGCGGCACTGCAGCCTCTCCCTGTCCTCAGAGCACTCGGAAGGCAGCCACCGGGACCACCTCATGGTCAGCTGGGATGGCAGGGACCAGGTAGGTATCCTGAAGGAGACCCTGGGGTGTAGGCAGAGCTGGACTCCACCCTGCAGCCTGAGAAGGGCCCTCAGGGCCCTGTCCTACCTGAGGAGCCCTGCCTGGGCCAGCCCAGCTGCCCCAGGTCCCCAACGGCCTGTGGGAAAGGCACTGGGTTGGTGGCTGGAGACCTGGGTTCCAACAGCACATTGACAGCCACAGTAATAACAGTGCTTATCATGTGCCGGGCACTGTGCTGTGACCCTCATGCCAGCCTCCCATCTGTGCAGTGCTGTTACATGCCCCGTTTTCAGATGGTGAAATCGAAGCACACAGACACGGTGACTTGCCCGGGCCTACAGGGCTGGTGGAAGACAGGGCGTCTCTGTCTTCAGCCACCACATGTACCACCTGCAGTCCCACCTGTCACGTGCTTGTTCTGTCCGAGCCTCGATCTCCTCCTCTGTAAAACGGGCTGATGCTCTCTCAGGCGCTCGCACAGTACTGGGGTTTTGTGCTCAGAGCCACTGGCCCTCACAGCCTTGACCTTGATGGACAAGGCTGTCTGTGCGGGTAGTGGGGAGAGAGGGGCCCCTCTGGGCAAGGTGCTGGCTCAGCCTGTCCCCTTCTCCAGGTGGTGGTCTCTTCCTCTCTGCAGCTGGGGAAGGGTGAGCTAGCCGCCCGCCTGGCCCTGGCTCACCCCTTCAACCTCTCCTGGCGGCATGCCGAGGCCAGGGGCCTTGCTGAGAGCAGGGGTGTCAGGCAGAGCCAGCAGGTGAGTGGGGAGTATCTGAGGTTCCCCTGGTGGGGAGTGGCATGGCTGCCACGGGGTTGGGCACCTCTGGCAGGGGAAGGAGACCCTGCCCTGCCCATCAGCAACAAGGACTTCTCCAGAATCACAGGTTCCTAAGGCCTGGGGACCTTGAGGGCCCTTCATTCAGTCATTCCTTTGTCAATACCTTATGAAGCACATAGATGCCAGGCGGCGTTTGTGGCAGAGGCACGATCCCTGCATCTCTAGAGCTCACGTTTTAGTGGGGGAAACAGGCAGTTTACAAGCATCTCCGATGCATCGTTTATGTGATCGCTTGTTTAGTCGGTAATTTTGGGGGGTTAAGCAAGGCAGCTGGGTGCCCCATCTGGCTGGGTGGCAGCTCCCATTGCCTCTCTGAGGCTCAGCTGTTTTCATCTGGGATGGAGGGCAATACGCCACTGTGTGTCAGGCAAAAGACCCTCTCCAAAATTCAAATGAATGAATTAAAAAAACCAGAGGCTGTGATGAGCACTAGGAAGTAAAGAGGATGCCCAGACTGAGAATGATCAGGCAGGTGGGGGGTGATGGGGTGACCAGTGGTCAGCGAGGGCCCTGTGAGGGAGGTGGCTTGTCAGCTGAACCAGGGGTGAGAAGGAGCCAGGCTTGTGAGAGCTGGAGGAACCGCACATGCAAAGGCCCTGCGGTGGGGACAGGTGACAGGAGTTGAGGTCAGATGATGTGGGTGGGACAGGGGCAGGGCAGACCAGAGGCCCTGGTGAAGGGCCTGATTCCATTCTGTCTTTGGACATGCTGAGTTCAGGTGTTGAGGAAGAAGCGTTTTTCATCCGGGTGCTTCTGGGCTCCAGTCTGGGCTGGGCTCTGGGCTCTTCCAGAGATGGGAGGGTTGGGTGGTCTCTCCACCCCCTACCCCAATCCCTCTATGGGGATGGATGGGAGGGCACCAGCTTCTCCATCCTCCCTGCCTCTTGCTCCCCCACAGAGATGTGGGGGGGATGTTAGCCTTTCCCTCCCACCCTGCCACTGCCCCCATCTCCACGCAGGTACAGCTTGCCTGGAACAGGGGACAACCTGTGACCCTGCAGCTCACCTGGGCCGACAGGTCCTCGGCGCACAGCACTGCGTGGGACAGCTGCCTGGCTGCCTCCCCGGGGCAGGTATGCACTGGCTGGCCCGAAGAGCCAAGTGCAGGGCTCTCCCTTGCACCAGGCTGCTCTACTGGCCCCCCAGGTCATGTACCCCACTTTCTTTCCTGTCAGCTCCGGGAAACCTGGGGCCTGGGCACCCTCCAGGCCTGTGGGGCCTTAATGCAGACCCCAGCTGTGTTTAGTCAGCAGCTGGATGTGTCCTGGGACCGACACCATGTGCAGCAGAACCTGACCTATGAGGTGAGGCCTGGGGAGCTGCGTCCTGGGCAGGTAACCCCCAGGAGGCCCGACACACTGCAGAAAATGCCCAGCTCTGGGGCCCCATGGTCCTGGGTTTGAGTGCTACTTGTGCTGTGGGATCCCAGGCAACTCATTTCTCCACTGTGAGCCTTGGCTTTTGCATCTGTAAAATGGGTGCAGGAGTCCTCTCCTGACTGGGGTGTAGCGAGGGCTCTGGGAGATGAGGGAAGCAAGGCGCCCGGCATGAGATGCCGGGGAACACAGGAAGGAGCCAGTGGCACTAGTGAGCTCTCAGGAGGGGTTGGGGGGAGGCTGGGAGCTCAGGTTCCCAGAGGCATCAGGGGCCAGGTCTCCCCCAGCATCATGGCCTGCCCAGGCCTGCGATGGGGCAGGACCCAGGCCATGAAGACATGGGGATAGCTGGCCCTGAAAGCCTCTTCCTCCCTCTGGGCCTCCAACCTGTGTCCTGAGACCCTCAGGCCTAGCCCCCTAAGTGCTCACAACAAAGATCTTGCCCCAGAGCATAAAGAGCTGTTCTGGCTGACGACACCACCCATGGTGGGATTTCTGGTACCTACTCTTGTCTGGGGGAGGGTCTCGGCCTGCAGCTGGCTGTGGGCACTCCCTTACGTGCTAAGCCCCTGGCCCATGGTGCCCTTTCATTGCAGAGGCATTGGCCCTCCCGGCCAGACAAGATCCTTGCAGAGGCCACACTGGAGCGCGTCCTCGTGGCCCCCTGTGCCAAGCAGAACTTTCAGGGGGAAGTGCAGACCGACTACACGCACTGGCTGCGCCACGCCCTCCACCTGGGGCTCTGTGGCCTGCCCAGGGTGAGTCTGCCCCGGGAAAGGGACAGCTGGAGGACCAGGGCCCCACGGTGCAGGGGCAGGGGAGGATGGCACCTGCAGAGTGCAGGGGTGTGCGCAAGGCAGCCGGGTGCCAGCACGGTGCTCTGCCATTTGCCGGCTGGGTGACTGGGTGAGGCGCGTCTCCTCGCTGAGCCTCGGGTGTGTCATTTGAGGAATGGACGATGCAACAGATTCTAGGGTGTAGGGTGAGCGTGAGATTTAAGGGATGTGATACAGGAGTGCTCGGCCCAGTGTCTGGCACATAAACAAGAGTTGCTGTGATCGTTGTCAGTACAGGTGAGGTGTGGGGACCCCTTTTCCCCCAACACTGCTCCTGGGTTTGTGAGTTGTGATTGGTTCTCCCCTGCAGGCATGCATCCATCCATCCTCCCCTCCCTCCCAGGGGGTCACACACTTTTCTGTAAAGGGACAGATAGTAAATATTTGAGGCTTTATGAACCATACAGCCTCTGCTGCAGCTACACAACCCTGCCACTGCATTGTGAAAGCAGCTACAGATGATATGTAAATTGAATCCATATGGCTGTATTCCAAACTTTATGTGCAGGAACAGGCGGTAAGCCAGATTTGGCCCACAAACCACAGTTTACCAACCCTTATCTGTTCATCTATTCATTCAGAAAATGCTTGTGTGTTTCACTTATGCCAGGCTCCGCCCCAGGTGCAGGGACCTGGATCATGAACTAGGCACAGCAGGTGCCTGCCTCCTGGGTCACACGTTAACAAAACAAGGGCTGCATGGTCTGCAGTCAGGTCAGCGGGTGGTGGGTGCTGTGCAGGTATGAAGCAGGGAGAGGGTGCAGGGCAGTGCAGGGGGCCTCGCCGCACTGCAGGGTGTGAGCCCTGCAGCAGGAACAGCCAGTTGCAAAGGCCCTGCGGCAGGACCATGCTTAGGAAGTTTGGGGAACACAGGGTGGCCTTTACAGAGGTAGCAAGGTGAGGCTAAGGAGGCAACGCAGTCCATACGCCATGCCAAGGACACTGGCTTTTCTTCTAAGTGCAGTGGGAAGGCAGAGGGCTCTGTGCAGGGGACACCATCTAACCTGCATTTCTTAGAGGTCAGTCTGCTGCCAAGTGGAGGAGGGGCTGTGGGCTGGGGCCGGAGTGGGGGCTGGGGGGCCCACAGCTGCTGTATCAGTCCTGGTATGAGGGATGGTGGGGAGGGGGCCGACCCTGCACCTCCCTGACCACTGACGCCCAGACCCTCTTGTCCAGGCTCTCTTGCTGTCCGGGGAGCACACCCTGGGCCAGGGTGGACTCCTCCTGCACTCCCACTGCCAGCTGGGCCTCGCCCCGGACCCTGACCACGGACTGCACCTCAGCCTGACCCTCCGAAACCACAGCAGGCCCCATTCGCCTGACTTCTCCGGGGAGCTGGAGGTGGGTGGCTAGGACAGGGCTGACGGCCCCAGGGGAAGATGCCGTGATGTCCCTCCGGGTCCTCCCGGGCCAGCAGGCCCCCACTGCCTGGGCAGCCCCGCCATCTACTGGCCATCCTCGGAACTGCAGGCCGGCGCCCTGGTGGGGGCCAGAGCTGCTCTCTGGGTGGGGGTGGCACGCTGGCCCCCTGGGCCTGGCCCCAGCACCTACCCTGCGCCCAGCCCTTCCCGTAACCGACAGATAGCAGCCGCACTGCCTAGTACAAGGCCCAGCCCGTCTCTTCCTAGCTGACAAATCGCTTCGCCTCTCAGTATCACGTGCAGTCTCTGTTTCCTTACCCGTAAAAATAGGTAGCAACAACTGCGCCTGCCCTGCCTCCCGCGGGATTAATATCGCAAGGGTTATGTATGTTGGTATGTGCAGGTCGCTTAGAGCAGTGCCTGATAGAAAGCGGCCACAACATAAGTACTTGCTATTATTATTGGCTTTTGGTGGCCCAGTCTTCTCTGTCCCCCTCCTGCCTCCTGGCACCCCAGGGAAGTAGGAAGGGGAAGAGTTGGCCCCAAATGCCTACTCTGCCCCTGCCTAAGTGATCTTAAGAAGGAACCTCTCTGAGCCTCCGTATCCTCGTCTATATGAGGGGATCGGGTATTTGCAAGGGTGGTCTGCAGGGTTGTGGGCTCTACTTCCCTCTGCCGGCACAGCCAAGGCATGGAATAGATGCTGCATCAGTGTTGCCATCTGCCTGCCTCTGTGGCTCCCTGGCTGGGTGACCTTGACCTTGTGATTTTCCTTCTCTGAGCCTCAGTCTTCCCCTCTGGCAAATGGAAACAATTCCCACCTCCCTTTTAGAGTTATGAGGATAACAGGCAATGTTTGTACAGCATCTGCACATAGCAGGTGATCACGAGATGGCTGTCTCCTTCTTCATGGCGTCAGGAACTGGATGAGGATGGCGTCTGTGGGTTGGAAGTTCACTCAGCCCAGCAGCCATGGCCATTTATTTCAAAAGAGCTTTTCTTCCCAAGGTCTTTATTCTCTGGGAATGACTGTCATTTCCCTGCTTGCCAGCCACACCCCCAGATGCTCCGGGATCTGTAAGCCCAGTGCCTGATGCCTGCCTCTCTGGACTTGGAGGCTTGAGGGTCAGCCCCATGGGGCCAGGCCCGTGTTGGATACTCAGCAAGTAGTCAGTCCTTGTATTTCCCTGTCCCCAAGTGCTTCAGGACAACTGGTTCCGGCACCTTCTCACTTGCCCCATTCTGGGGGCTGTGAAGTGGACAGAGCCTCTCCCAGCCTTGTTTGGTCCTCACCAACCCAGTGGCCCCAGTACAGAGGAGGGACAGATTCGGAGGGGGGTCAGGCATTCACCCAAGTTACACAAAGGCTGGCGATGCCTGGCTGTTCAGTGACAGCCAGGGGGCTGAGCTCAGATGCTGGAGGCTGTCAGGGGCAGACTCCGAGTGTGGTCTACAGAACACCCCCTATCCTCCTGGCAGGATCACCTCGTGCACTGTTAAATCTCATAAGATTCCTGGGCTCCACCCCCACCACCAACTTGGAAGTCTCTGGGGGAAGGACCCTGCATGTTTAGTGAGTACACTGTATTAGATTCGTAATAAATAACCAACTGGGAGGCTACACAGAAATTTATTATCTAACAGTTCTAGAGGCCAGAAGTCCAAAGTCAAGTTGTCAGCAAGGTCATGCTCCTTCTGAAAGTTGTAGGGACGAATCCCTCCTGAGTGTGTGTGCGTCTTTGTCTTCACATGGGCTTTGTATAGGGACAGCATTCATTGGCTTTATGGCCTACCTTAAGCCATCCTGACCTTGTTTTAACTTGATTACATTTGCAGAAAATCTATTTCCAAATAAGGTCATGTTCACAGGTATAAGGGGTGAGGACTTGAACGTATCTTTTTGAGGAGCACAATTCAACTTGTGACACACACACACACACACACACACAGAGTAATGCTGATTTCTGCTAAAATCAGAGAAGAACCTCTGTTCTACACCTTTTTACAGATTTTGAAGCTGAGGCCCAGAGAGGGTGGCTCACTTATTCAAGGTTGCACAGTTTGTTAGTTGCAGTGACTACACTAGAATATAGGGCAGCTGGGTCCAGGCCAGAAGGTGCTCCCTTCCCCACCACGGCTTCTAGAGCAGCCCCTCGGTCTCTCCCCTGCTGGGCCTCGAGGCCTTTCCTGATCTACCGCACCCCATTCAAGACTCACCTGTCCTGTGTGCCCCTCCTGCAAGGCTGGGTGCCTGCAAGGATTTGGATAAACTGCTCCGTGCCCGGGTCTTTATGCAGGGCTTACCCGTGACATCTTCTTGAATTTGTTAAGACCTTTGCAGTGGTTCTCACGCAAACTTAGAAAACCTGAGTTGCAGGTAGAAACACCTGGGCGCTGGGAATGTTAAAAGTGCCCAGGGCTCCCAGAGACCAGTTAAATCAGAGTATCAGGGGTGGGGTCTTGGTATCAGTAATTTTTAAGCCACACTGATGGCAGGTGCGGTGCTGCTGTATTGATGGGCCCCTAACTGGGCATTTTCCCCAGTACTGTCTGCAATGGGTGAGGACTCTGAGCCCTGTGGTTGGGGTGTGGGGTGGGGGGCCCACTCAGGACACTGCCCTCCTCCTCCCAGCTCCGCAGCCCCAAGGCTCAGCGGATTGGCCTGCTGGGCCAAGTCTCCACCTCAGCTTCTCAAAGCCTGGTCCGGCTGCAGGGAAATGTGGGCAACATGGATGAGAAAGTGAGCCTGTCCGTGTCCCGGGGCCCAAGCTGTCTCCAGGCCTCTGTGGCCCACGAGGAAGGTAAGTGGTGGCCGGGTCTGAGTTCAGCTAGCTGGGGCAGGGCCCAACTTGGCCCAAGAAAGGACAGGGGTCGGGGTGTTAAGAGCCCAGAAGTTCAAGTAAACCCTGCTAGGTCCTCATGCCATCCCCAACTGACTGTGCCATGCCAGGTGAGGCTGGGTCAGGTCTGACAGGGCTGGGCTGGCCAGAGGAAGGTATGGGGTGTGGGGCTTGAGGTGGCACAGTTCACCTTGAGGCTTTGCCTGGGGCAATGGGGTGCTACAGAAGGCTGTGGAGTAGAGGAGTGTGCAGCTGGGAGGCAGAGGGAGAAGTCATGGGTGTGACAGCAGGTCCCTTCCTGGCCCCAGGGATCAGAGAAGAGAGTGTGGTGCTGCGGGTATGTGCCCACAGGCAGACAGCCAAGGTGGAGGCCCTGTTCCAGGATGGCAGGCAGCCTGTCCAGCCCCTGGGACACCTGACCCTGCAGGCTGCCAACCACAGCCTCCTACTGGCCGCACACGGCTGCCAGGGGACCCTGCTGGGCCGTGTGGAGGTGAGAGGGCTGGGACAGGGGAGGTGTTGTATTCCCTCCCTGGCAGAGGCTACGATGCCAGGAGCCCCGAGCCCAGAAGTGCTGAGAAAAAATCAGAGCAGACAGTCCCATGGTATAGCCCACACCCCCTCAGGCCCCTGCTGCTGGCACTGAGAACCTTCTACCTGCTTCATTCCTACGAGGCCCCGAGGGCGTCTCCAGCTGATTCCTCTGTCCCTATAGTCCAGGATTGCAGCAATTGGGTCCCAGGTCCAAGCCCAGCTGGAGGAGAAGATTCTAGGTGTGGACGCCTATGTGAGAAGGTTCCGGCACCTGGTGGGTAGACCATGTTGGGGAATGAGAGGGAAAGAAGAGGCCTCTGCATGGAGACCCCCCCTGGCCTGGGTCCCTGCTTACCAGGCGTCCCACCCAGGCATGAGGGAGTCTGAAATGCTCTGTGCCCTGGACTCCCCCACTGATCCTGCCTCGGTTTCCCTGCCCAGGTGCAGCCAGCAAGCACCCTGGACAGCGTGGCGGGCCTCCTCCTGCAGCTGTCCCAGGCAGGACTGGGGGCTGTGCAGGAGAGCAGCCGGGTGGTGGCCACCCTGTGGGGCCGGAGCCAGGCCAGGCAGGTGCTGACCCGCCACCTGCCACTCTACCTGGAACGGCTGCAGGCAGGGCTGGAGCAGCTGAGGAACGAGCTGGAACGTGAGTGTGGGGGAGAGGGCACAACCCTGTACCCAAATCCCCACCTGGCCCAGGGCACTATTTCAATCAGAAAGGCTGCCTCGTTTCCCGTGGGAACTGCAGCCCAACTTTGTTTAGACTCCTGCCTTCTTTCTCATGGACCCACAGCCGCTGTTTCCTTTTGGTATGCTGTCTCCATTCTTATAGGTCTCCAGGCTACTGTACCTTGGGCCTGCTGCCTAAGTTTCTTCAGCTCTCCCCCCAATTTCTCTTGAGTACACAGCCTTGTTTCTATGACGCTCACTGCCACAGGACTCCGGGCCCTCTGTGCTGAGCACAGTGTGGCTGTGTGTTTGTTAAAGGCTCTGTCCTGTTTAGCAAATAGCTGCTGCTCCAAGGGCCCTCCCAGTAAAGCTGACACCTGGTCCAGCAGAGAGCCCCCAAGGCCCTGCCCAGCACCAAGGTGGGCACCCCTCTGATGGGCCAGACTCATGCTGGACTGGTTGTTATGTATTGTTTCCCTTCTTCCCCCTGCTTATATCTCTGCTGTGCCAGAGTCCCCATGGCCACCCCAGGGCAGTGATTTGCCAGGCAGCCTCACAGGACTCTGCATAGTCATGCTCACAGCTGTGATTTAGTGCACAGAAGGGACACGGAGCAGGCTCAGCAAAGGGAAGGGATGTAGGGATGGGGTCCAGGAGCATCAGGTGCCAGCTTCCAGTGTCCTCTCCTGATAAAGTCACACAGGAGACACTTGATTCTCCCCAGCACTGAATTGTGACAACATGTGTCAAATGATGTCCACTAGGGAGCCATTAGAGACTCAGCACCCAGGGTTTTTACTGGGGCTGGTCACCTAGGCAGCTGCTGCTTGGCACGTGCCAAGATTCCAGACTCCCAGACAGAAAGCAGGTATTCTGCACAAGCCACATTGTATAAACTGCTTAGGTGCCCCTCTTCCCAATCCCAGGAATGGTAAGAACCCTCCTGCAATCCAGGTTGCAGACACCAGCCAAGGACCACCCTTACGAGTAGGCCTCTCAGAGGACAGGAGGCAGGCCTGTTGTTAACTCGCATCTGCAGTGCCTGCTACCCTATTTCTATTTCCCCTCTCCCTGCCACCTTATTCCTGGTGACAGGCCCCATTTCCTAGAGGCCTAGGCTATCTGGGCAGGGCTGGGTTTCCTGCCTGCAGCCAGGAGGCCTCACAGTGGGCGGTGGCTGCCTGTTGCAGGGCCCCTGGCCACGCTGAAGGACGCCTACTTGGAGGTGACGCTGCGGCCCCTGGATGAGGTGTGGCAGGAGCGGGCCGAGGTGGCCATGCAGCGGCTGCAGGCCTGGGTGCCCGGGAGGCCCATCGGGGCAGCCCTGGGGGCCATGAAGGATGTCCTGAAGCTGGTGAGGTGGCGGGAGGGGTGGGACACAGCTGGCCAGGTGGGCACAGGGCCCTGACAGCTCTCACTGCCTCTCCTGCTTCAGGCTGCCCACCAGATGCTATCTTGGGCCGAAACCACGTTGTCACGGGCACTGAGGAGGCTCTGCAAACCCTTGCTGAGCCTGTACAGCCTTTCAGCCAGGTAACTCTGGACTGACATTTTCCCTGTTCCTGCCACAGGCCAGGTACGGTGCTGAATGCTTTCCCACCCTCAATGTCACATAGGCATTTTCCACCCACATTTTACAGATGAGGAAACTTAGGCTTATTTGTCACTCCATAGATATCTTCTGAGCACTTTCTCTATGCAGGCACTGTTGTAGGAGCTGCAGAGAGCAGTGAACAAGACCTCTGCCCCGAAAAAGCTCATGTTTTACTGGGGCGGGGGGTGGGACACAATGAGTAAGTCATCTACGCTGGGAAACCAAACCTTCCTGCAAAGGGCTTGATGGTAAACGTTTTAGGTTTGGCAGGCCATACGGGCTCTGTCACATTTACTTGTTTTTGTTTTGTAACAATCCTTTGAACGTGTAAAAACCATTCTTGGTTTGCAGGCCATCCAAAAACAGGCTAGATGTGGCCCACTGTGCATAGTTTATTGACCCCTGATCTATATGCTAAGTGGCACATGCTATAGAAAGAAAATCAGGCAGGACAAGTGGGTTGAGGGCAGGGGTGTGTGTTAAACAGTGTGGCCATAGCTGGCTTCGCTGCAGAGTTTGAGCAAGGGTATCAGCCCTGGGGGTGTCATGGGAAGAGAGTTCCAGCGGGAGGGAACAGTCAGCACCAGGGGTGGGGACATGCCTGGCCTGTCTGGGGAATATCAAGAAGCTAGTGCAGAGCAGAATGTGCAAGAGGGAGGGTGGGAGTCTGGGAGGTCACCGTGTTCCGGGTGGCCTGGGCTTCTACTCTGACACAGGAAGGATGTTATGTACCTTTCACTTAAACCGATCCCTTTGGCCCCTGTGTTGAGAATAAACACTGTGAAGGGGTTGGGGGGTGAGTAGAAGCAGGGAGCCCGGTTTGGGGTGGTGTCTGTTGTGGTTGTCCAGGCGAGACGGGAAGGTGTGAGAGGGGGTCAGATCCTGGATGTTCCAGGTCAAGCTGGTAGGATGTGCTGATGGTTGGGTGGAGGTGGTAGAAGAGCAGCCAGGGACAACGCTGAGGTTTTTGGCCTCCACAACTGGAAGGATGGGGGAAGCGGTGTTCATCTCCTCCTGCTGCTGCTACAAGAAATTAACACAACTGTAGGGCAAGTCTGAAATCTGTTTCAGGGGGCTGAAGTCAAGGTGTCGGCAGGCTGGTGCTTCCAGAGGCTGCCTGCTGCCCTGGGCTTGTGATGCCTCCACCTTCCTCCTGGGAGGCCCCCCCCACTCAAGATCCTTAACTTGACCATGTCTACAATGCCCCTTTGGCCACGTAAGGTCACAAGTTCCAGGGCTCTGGATGTGGACATCTTGGGGGCCATTATTTAGCCTACCCTGGGGATTGGGGTTCCTTTCTGGACACATCCCGATTGAAGCTGCCCGGTAGGCAGCAGGCATTCTGAGGCCTGGGCTGTAGAGTGCCTGTGTCTTTCCTTATCACAGGCAGGCGGCCTGCCAGGAACAGGGCTCCTCGCAAGAGTGGCAGCTCCCTCCTCCCACAGCTGGTGGCCACACACAGCATCTAGAATCAGGGAAAGTATAGGCCCTGAATCTCGGTTTGAATCCAGCTCTGCCTCTAACTAGGGCCACCCTGGATTGGCTCCCTGTGCCTCAGTTTCCCTACCAGTAAAATAGGTCATGTACCTACCTCATAGGTAAAAGGCACCTGTGGCAGGTGTGGCTCTTGTACTCTGAATGTAAGCCAGTGAAGGGAAGAGCTACACCCGAGGAGGGGGTTTGGCCTGGGTGAAGGATGATTTCCCAGACAGGGTTGCTTGAAAATGGAAGGAGTACCTGGTGAGACAGAGGATCTGGTCACTACGGGGTGGGGTGTCATAAAGGATATTCCAGCAGCAGGGAGGGCTCCCGGGCTGCGTGTTCGTGTTCTGGGCTTCCTAGAAGGCAGATGAGGCCCCCTGTGCCACCTCCACCCATCAACAGGGTGTGAAGCGTTCCTCTTCCCAGTCTACCCCTGGTGTGAACTGGGGTCTCCCTACTCATTCAGACCCCCTAGGTCAGCTTAACCTCCTATTCTACATATATTCCAGGGTCCTCCTCCAGGCTGTAGACATTTCCAAGACCTTCCAGCTCCGTGTTCCCTTTGGCTTTGAGCTCCTCTTTCTTCCTGCTCAGCTCCATGGTAGATGCAGGCCTCGCCTGCCTTTGGTGCCATGCACACAGCCCCCACCCCATGCTGGCCCAAGACCCTGGGGATAGGACACGCAGGAGCTCAGACACTGTGGCCTCAGAATAGAGCAGTGTTTCTACCCCCAACCTCATCCCCTCTGTGCTCAGGCTGGCCTCTGTCCCCATCCACTCCCTACGGTATTTCCCCAAAGACAGTTGCTCCTTGGGAGGAGCTCCATGCTCCCTGGATCACAACAACGCTCGAAGTGGTTTTGCTTTGGGCCTGATAATCGCCATTCTGCAGCTAAGGGAACGAGGCTCACACAGGCACAACGACTTGTCTTCTGTGTCCCTCCAGGAACTGCTCCGTGGTGGTGATGTTGCCGCTGCTGCCTGCAGGGGATGAGCCCCCAGGCCTGGCCCAGGTGACCAGCTACCTGGTGGAGGAGAAGCTGCTGCGGCCGCTCTGGGAGCTGTCCAGGGCCAATGTGCTGGCCGAGCACTACCGGCTCAGACGCTGCCTGCTGGAGAGCCCCTTGGAGTGTAAGTCCTGCCCTGGGGCACAGCAGGGGCAGATGGAGAGTGGCCCAGTGCCTGGTGGCACAGGAAGTCCACAGTGCAGGGCCCACAGCTTCATGGACTTCCCAGGGTCCTTAGGGACTAGCTGGGTCTCTAGCTCCTGCTTTTTGTCCAGAATATCATATGACCTGGGGCCCAGCAGAAGGGCAGGGCAAGTGGTTTGGGGCTCCAGGCCAGCTCCCTCCCTGGGGGACCAGCTGGAGCAGAAGGCAGAGCTCCAATTGCAGCCGGAAGGCCACTAATTGAACCCAGACTCACGAGTCAGGGCCTGCAGCCAAGGGCTGTGCTGAGACCAGACACAGCTCAGGGGGCTTAGAGCCCCTGGGGTGTTTGCATTCTGCAAGTCACCTCTCTGGGCCTTGGTTTCCTCCATTGTGAAATGGAAGTAGCAACGTGGCTTGCTCCTCTGGGTAACAAGCATGTGCTGTTTGAGCCCAAGCCCTGGATGCAGGGAGATCTCGAGTCCATGGGGGAGATGTGGTTTATCCAAGTGGGACCCACACCGAGGCTCAGGGCAGGTGGGGGCCTCCCTGGAGTCAGGGGTACATTTGTGTCTAGGCAGCACATTGATGTTGTAGAAAACAACCTGGTCTTCAAGTTCTGTGTGTATGTGGCCTTGAGCCTTTCTGTGACCCTCAGCTCTGACAGCTGACCATCCCTTGTGAGGGTGCCTGGGGCAGTGCTTCCCTGCTGTGGCCGCATGCACCCCCAAGCCACAGCACTGGTCCGAACTGCCCCTTCTGGGGCCATTTTTTGCCCACCCCGAAGAGGGCAGCACCAGGCCCACGGAGCACCTACTTTGTATTTGATGGAGTGTTTGGCCATATACTTTTTTTCCCCCCCAAGAGCTTCATTGAGATACAATTCACACATTTACAGTGTAGGATTTCGTGGCTTCTAGCATATTCATAGAGGTGTGCCACCATCACCACAATCACTGTGAGGACATTTTGGTCACCCCAAAAAGAAAGACTGCAGGCCCCAACCCTCCTATGTCCAAACCCTGGCAACCACCATCTATTTTCTGTCTATGGATTCGCCTGCACTGGATATTTCATAGAAACAGAATCATATGTGACCTTTTGTGACAGCCTTTTTCACTTAGCATAAAGTTTTGAAGATTTACCTGTGATGTAGGAGGCTGCAGTGCTTTATTCCCTTTTATTGCTAAATTGGCTGTAGCCCCTCATCTTGGGGAGCCCCTGGAGTTCAAGTCATCTTGAAGCCAGGATGGGCTCCCAGGGACAGGCCCCATGTCCCTGCTCAGGCTGCCCAGCAGGCATTGGGCCCCCACTGCAGTCAGCCCCACTCCCCCTGCCTTTGGACCCCTTCTTCCCAGACCATGCTGTGGTGGCTGGGGCCCAGCACGTGGTAACCTTCGACGGTCAGGTGTGGGGCCTCAGTGCCCAGTGTGGCAGCTTCCTGCTGGCCAAGGACTTTGCTCACAACATGTTCTCGCTAACACTGAGCCGGGTGGGCTCAGGGCTCGTGGCCCTGTCTGTGGAGCTGGACACCACGACTCTCATCCTCTATCCCAGCCTGAAGGTGAGCAGGAGGGGCCCAGGAGCTGGGGGGCGCTTCCCCTTGAGACCTGTGTCCACCAGACCAGTTGCCCAAGGAGATGGCACTTTCAAGCCTGCCACCCGGCTGGTGGGTCAGACCTCCTGCTTAGCCCCTATCTGGCCCACAGACCTACAGGCTGTACAACTCCTCCCTGTTTGGGGAGAGCTGCCCGGACCTCAATCTGCCTCCTGCCAAGATGAGGAGGGACAGCCCCAGGGTCGAGCTGGCCAGCAAGGATGGGGTCTCCATATCATGTGACGTGCAAGCCGGCCTCTGCAGCCTGACCCTGGGCCTCTGGCACCACGGTGGGTCTGGGCCCCAGCAGGGCATCTTTGGGATAGACTGCAGTCAGCTTCCAGGGCAGGAGGCCCAGGGGCTCCTTGGCGACCTCACAACCTATGTGGGCAAGAGGAGAACAGCCTGAATGCCTCAGAACTGGGAAGAACCCCAAAGCCCTTCTCTCCCTACTCTGGGACAATCCCTGCTCCAGGGGTGGCAGCACCTGTGAATGCAGACGGGCCACTAGCCTCATTTCTAGCATAGAAACATGTATGTTCTGCAGGTCTCAGCTAGTCCTTGCGGCTACTGTCCCTGTTTCCAAGTGACCTGACAGAGGCACAATGAATTCCCTGTTCCTGTGGCTCATAGCCGCAGAGCCGGGGCATTCTGCCCCCTCCCTGGACTACGTGGCTCTGGCAGGGGGAGAGGGTGGGATTCTGTAGTTCCTCTGCTCACACAGACACTGGGTCCCCTCAGCAGAGGGCTAGGGCAGTGGGGGAAGAGTTGGGCCCTTACAGCATGGTCCCTGCCCCACAGGTGTATCCGCTGGCCTTCTGGGCACCAATGACAACGAAGCAGGCAATGAGCTGATGCTGCCTGATGGCTCTGTGGCCAGCAGCCTGGAGGAGCTCAGCGTGGCCTGGCAGGTGAGCGAGGGTACTTACCCATCTGTACCACACAGGGCTCTGTGGCTAGGGGTGAAGCTCTGGAAACTGGGCCAGGTGTGCCCTGGAGCAGGGAGTGTCGTGTGGGCTGGCTGTGGCCCTGAGCAGTGTCCAGTGTGGGCTCCTTTTGTTCCAGATTCCTGGGAGAAGCGGGCAGCCTATTGGCTTTGCAGAGCGCTCCTTAGGCCAGGGTGGGGGGCATCTCCTGCTGAGGCTGATGCACCTGGGGGAGCCTGTATCTCATGTCTGTCCCACCAGGTGGGTGGTGATTGCAAGGCCACCAAGAAGACTCAGCAAACATGCCCAGAACAGAGCCCCACCTGCCAGGCCTTCTTCCAGGACCCCCGCTCTGGCTTGGGAAACTGCTTCCGGGTGGTGAGTGTGAGGCTGGGCCTGGACCCCTGTGGGAGGCCACGCAGCAGAGGGACCATGGAGCTGTAGCCTACGCCTTCCCTTGAGCCATTCCTCAGAGTGCAGGAGTCATGACAGTGGGTGGTCCTGATTTCAGGTGGACCCTAAGCCCTTCTTCAGACTATGCATCCAGGACACCTGTGGCCCCCAGGTGCTCCAACTTGCCTGCAACCTGGCAGCTGCCTACACCCACCTGTGTGACCGGGCCTTCGTGCCCCTGGACCCTCTTCCACAGTGCGGTAAGCTGCCCTGGCCAGCAGGCACTCTCACCCTGGTTTGGTTGGCCTCTGCCCTTTCTCTTAGCTCCCTGTATGACAACTGAGTATTTGTCCTCCCTGGCAAGAGCTAAGAGTCAAAACAAAGTCATGTGCAAAGGAGTACTTACCGAGAAAAAGAGGCCCAAAGAACACCATACACCCCTTACTCCCTGCCAAGCTAAGTGTCTAGCGTCCCCTATAATGTCACCTCCTGAAAACTTGTAACCACAGGCCTGCCATTAGGGGATTTGAATGTACACCACCTACAGTGTCTGGAAAGCCCTGGGGCAGACCTTCAGTCAGTGCTGCATATAATTCCCACGGCTAAAGCTCTGCTGAACAGGCACACGAGTCAGCAGCTACAACAGGAGTAGATCCCCAAGACCTTTAGATGCTAGAGTTAGTGGCTGCCTAAGATTAGATATAAAAGAATAAAAAATGATAAGCATAATGCCAAAAAAAAGTTTTGAGAAATGAGAACTACTCACAGAAATTTAAAACTTGATAGATTCAACAGCAGAAGAGAAAATTAGTGAATTGAAAAGTATGACAGAGGGAGGTGGAACGAGAGGATCCAACATGTCTAAAGTTCCAAAACGAAAAAACAGAGACAGGACCCCTTAAAGTCGAGTTAGATTTTATCCCCAGTTCAATGATTATTAAAGATGAAATAAATTCTCAGCATTCCTGTCTGGAAGTGTCTTTACCACTAATGGACACTTACTTAAGGAATGCATCCACACACATTCATTCACCTACTGTTGTGGCTGCTTTCCTGCTACAGAGGCAGAGCGGAGTATTTGCAAGAGACTGTGTGGCCTGCAAAGCCGCACATATTTATCTGGTCATCTACAGAAAAAGTTGGCTGATCCCTGGTGTAAACCAAGGAAAGCAGAAGGAAGAAATCAAGAAAAGAGAAATTAATGAAATAGGGAAGAAATGAAAAATAGGATCAAGAGAAAGAAGGGGGGAAGACACACACACAAGAGGCCCAAAGACCACCATACACCCCCTCCCCGTGCTAAGTGTCTAGAGTCCCCTATAAAGTCACCTCCTGAAAACTTGTAACCACAGACCTGACATTAGGGGATTTGAATGTCTAGAAACCCAAGGCAGACCTTCAATCAAAAGCTAAACAGACTCAAAGCACCAAATCCAATAGAGATGTCAAAAAGACACTAAGTTTGCTGCTAAATTTGAAAACACAGATTCAGTTATTTCCTAGGAAAATCTAATTTGTCCAAACTGATTTGAGAATGTTAAACCTAAAGAATCTCATAGCTATTAAACAACTGAATCTGTAGTTAAAAGCATACCTGTGGGGGGTGGGGGGGGAAAGCAGGCCTAGCTTGAAGAGTTATTCACAAAAGAAAATTTGTATCAAAACAAATTTGATAAACCTAGATGAACTAGATAAATTCTTAGAAACACACAAATCGCCAAGACTGAATTATGAAGAAACAGAAAATCTGGACAGAACTAACTATATCCACACCAAGGAGATTGAACACAGTGATCAAAAACCTGGCAACAAAGAAAAGCCCAGGACCAGACGGCTTCACCAGTGAATTTTACCAAACATTTAAAGAACCAATACCAATCCTCCTCAAACTCTTCCAAAAAGTTGAAGAGGAAGGAATACCTCTAAACTGATGAGGCCAGCATTACCCCGATACCGAAGTCAGACAAAGACGCTAAAAGAAAACTACAGCATAATATCCCTGATAAATATAGACATAAAAAAGTTCTCAGTAAAATACTAGCAGACAATAAAAGCATAATAAAAGGGATTATACACCATGATCAAGTGGGATTTATTCCTGGAATGCAAAGATGGTTTGACATACAAAAATCAATGTATATGACACACTAACAGAATGAAGGAAAAAAAATTGAAGCAGGAAAAGCATTTAACAAAATTCAACACCCTTTCATGATTAAAAATACTCAAACTAGGAATAGAAACAAACTACCTCAACATAGTAAAGGCCATATATGAAAAAGTCATAGCTAATATCATACTCAATAATGAAAGACTGAAAGTTTTTCCTCTAAGATCAGGCATAAGACAAGGATGTCTGCTTTTACCACTTCTGTTTAACATAATACCAGAAGTCCTAGCCAGAGCAAGTAAGCAAAAAAAAAAAGAAAACACATGCAAATTGGGAAGGTTAAATTATCTCTGTTCACAGATAACAGTCTTGGATATAGAAAATCTTAAAGATTGCACAAAAAAAAAACTGTTGGAACTTAATAAATGAATTTGTCAAAGTTGCAGGATGTAAAATCAACACACAAAAATCAGCTGCATTTCTATACATTAAAAATGAACAATCCAAAAAGGAAAATAAAAAAATTCCATTTGCAATAGCATCAAAAAAATAAAATACTTAGGAATAAACTTAACCAGGAGGCTGAGAGGCTTGTACACTGAAAACTACAAATCGTTGCTGAAAAAAATTAAAGACACAAATACATGTAAAGGCATCTCATGTTTATGGATTAGAAGACTTAATACCATTAAGATGTCAATACTACTCAAAGTGATCTATGGGTTTAATGTAATCCCTATCAAAATCCCAATGGCATTTTGTTTTGCGATCATAGAAAAATCCATCTTAAAATTTATATGGAATCTCAAAGGACCCCACATGGCCAAAACAAGCTTGAAAAAGAAGAACGAAATTGGAAGTCTCACACTTACCAGGTTCAAAACTTATTACAAAGCTACAGTAATCAAAACAGTGTGGTATTGGCATAAAGACAGACATAGACCAATGGAATAAAATGGAGAGTCCAGAAATAAAACCTCGCCTATATGGCCAAAAGATTTCAACAAGGATGCCAAGACTACTCAATGGGGACAGTCTTTTCAATAAATGGTGCTGGGAAAACTGGATATCCACATGCAAAGGAATGAAGTTGGACTCTTACCTTATACAAAGACTAACTCAAAATGGATGAAAGTCCTAAATGTAAGAGCTAAAACTGTAAAACTCTTAGGGAGAAAGCTTCATGACATTGGACTTGGACACGACACCAAAGGCACAAGCAACAAAAGGAAAAAATAGACAAACTGGACTGCATGGAAGGACACTATTAACAGTGCAAATGCACGCTATGGAGTGGGAGAAAATATTCGCAAATCAAATATCTGACAAGGAGTTTCTATCCAGAATATATAAAGAACTCCCACAATGCAGCAACAAAGACACAACACCATTCAAAACTGTGCGAAGGACTCGAATAGTCATTTCTCCAGAGAAGATATGCAAATGGCCAATAAGTACATGAAAAGATACTCAACATCACTAATCACTAGGGAAATGCAAATCAAAAACACAGTGAGACACCACCTCAGACTCAATAGGTCGGCTACAGTCCAGACAGAAAATAACAAGAGCTGGTGAGGAAGTGGAGAAATTAGAACCCTTGTGCACTGTTGGTGGGAAAGTAAAATGGTGCAGCGGTCACGGAAAACAGTATGGTGGTTTATCAAAAAGTTAAAAATAAGAATTATCACATGATCTAGCAATTCAATTTCTCGGTATATACCCCCCAAAATTAAAAGCAGGGTCTCATACACATATTTATACACTGATATTCACAGCAGCATTATTCACAACAGCCAAAAGGCGGAAGCAACCCAGGTGTCCACCGACATTTGAATAGATAAACAAAATGTGGTCTATTCATACAATCAAATATTATTCAGCCTTAAAAAGGAAGGAAATTCTGTCATATACTACCACACAGATGAAGCTTGAGGACATTATATATTTCTGAGCACCTACTCCTTGCTAGGCATGGTGATACAACAATAAACACTGTACTATGAAGATACTCTGAAGGAGACAAAATTCTAAGTGCAAGAACCAGGAGACATACAGTAATAGACACAAACCCACAGGGGCTCAGATTTCAGTAGGGAACTAGAAATTATTAAAATTACTAAGTTAGTAATTGAGCAAATCAGTTAATTCACTAATTACTAAAATTACTAATTAGTTAATTACTGAAAATTACATATCTGAAAAGAAACCAAAATATAATCAAAATAGATGACACAAAAGGCATTTAAATAAAATTCTCTAATGCCCATATTTTAAACAATTCTCTTAGGGATAGGGATAGAAAGGAACTTCCTTAACCTGGTGGCTTTGGGTTTTGGTATATACCCTGAATGTCTCACTTGATGGTGAAACATTGTAAGTGGCCCCTTTAAAGTGAGGACCAAGATACAGAAGCCCTGTGTCACTGCTGATGATCCTATCCACACAGTAAGAGACTGGAAAGGAAGAAAGTTTTCAAACTCACCTGCTAATGGTGACTGTCTACAGAGGGTGTGGGGGGCCCACCCGGGGTCTGTGACCCCTAAACTGAAGGGGTCCATGCTTCAGGGTGGTCCTGGCTCTTTCTGAAAGTGGAGAGAAACAGGGGGACCCTCTCCTCTGGGCTCCATAGCACAGCCTTACTTCTCTTTACAGTTTGAGATTTTGCCTGAGCCAGCACCAGGCTGCCAAAGACTTCAAACTCCTTCACCTCCGACCACAGTTCCAGCTCCTTGGCAAGGTCAAGATTCTCAACTGAGACAGAACAAGCAGCATGAAATGCCAGGAAACTCAGGGGAAATTGCTCTTGCTCCAGATGCAGGAAGGAAGGGCTGTTTGCCATTGCTTTCAAAATGTTTCTGGGGACATTCGACTCCCCAACTGGTCTGGGTAACTCTCTACCTTCCTCCACACCTCCACTGGAAACTAAGAGGCAGGAGGGGAGCTCCACTCCAGCAGCTGTTCCTGCCCAAGGTGTTTATTCACTTGCTCAACAGCCATTTCTGAAGCCTCCAGGGCATGAGCCCTCAAGCTGGTTGTGGTGAGGGTTCTCTTAGCTGCTTGGCTAGGTCCCACCAGATGGGCACGGGTACCTGGGAGGACCTCAGGTCCCCAGGATGCAGCATTCAAAGTTTTTCATTTTCTTTTGGGGTACAAGCTTTTCCCTTGAGTTTTCAACTGAAAAATTAAAGCTGGCAGAATCCAAGAGCGTGTCCCCTGGATTGCTGGTGTCATCATTCACACAAGGGATGGGGAGGCATTTCACCAACAGGGGGGCCTCCTCGAGCCCTCGCTACACTCAGCCTTTGCCCAGCGCTTGCAGAGTCTGGATTCCAGAGCAAAGGGTGAAGTGTCACCATGAGGCGGGTGCAACCAGAAGGCCAGATACCAGATGCAGTTGTCCTGGCCTCTGTAAACATAAATCCCTGGCACACAGCAGGTGCTTAATAGAGTTTAGAAGAAGGAAGGGCTGCTCTGACTTTGAGTGCCTGCCATGTTATCGTAAGTTACAACCAAAAGATCCCAGAACCCAGGCATTGCTCTGGGTGCTCTGAAAGATGTTTGATTTTTTTTCTTAGACCTTATAATAGCCCAGTGAGGAATGGATGACCCTCATTTAATGAAAGAAGAAACAAAGGCTTGGAGAGTTGAGGGGACTTACCCAAGGTCATCCGACTAGCAAACGGCCAGTACAGCACTGGTGTGGGCCTGTCTGCCTCCTAGGGCTGCCCAAGCTCAATCATCCACCTTCTGCTTTTGCAATAATAGCCTCATGCCATATATTCTACCAATTGCTTTAAGAAACAGCCAAGTAAACTTTAGCCATGTCCCAAGCCATAATATGTAGCACTTGTTTACACCATCGTATACATCACATCCTGCATGATCAGAAATGCACCTACAACTTTTGGGAGCGCTATGCTAGGCCTTGTTTCAGGGAACTCAGCCTAGGAGTATGAACGAAAGCAACAATTCACAGTGGAAAGCAAATCACTAGAACGCAGAGGGCCCTGAGCAGTTCAGAGTTTGTTGCACCCATAGTTTGCAACCACACAACCTGTTGGTGCCTAAATATGCTCAATGGATCAGTGATTTCTGGTCCAGAAAGGAAATGCAGAAGCCCTCCCAACCTGCCTCCCGCACTCGATTGATCTAGGATTTACCAGGAATACAGCAGTGGGCTGGGCCCCAGCAGAGATACAAAGAGGGAAAAGTAGTTCTTCCTTCTCAAGGCAGATTTGACAACATCAGCACTTGCAATTGGGGATATGGGGATGGGGGGGTGCGCATGCACGGAATTTAAAGAAAAATAGATGGGAGGGGGAATGATTCCATCAAAAAGACCAAGAATATTCATGTCTACAGCATATAAAGAGCAAGTACAAATAAAAAACATTGAGCCTTTCTGTGCACACCTTACCCGCCACCAAAGGATTCACACTGGAGAGAACCCTTACAAGTGCAGTGACTGTGGGAGGGCAAAAAATAAAAAATAAAAAATAAAAAAAAAACCAACCAAACAAAAAAAAAAACATTGAGCCTTTCTGAGTAATTAGGTAAAGGACAGGAGCAAGCAATTCGAAAGATAAGAAATACAACTGAGGACTAAACATTAGGGTGAACATGTAACTTTACTGGTAACCAAATGTGAATGAAAATAATGATTATAACTTTACCTATTATGTTGCAAAACTAGTATTTAAAAAATGATGCCCAGAACTGGTGAGGCTGTGGCAAAACCAGTACCCTCAAACTCTGTAAATGTGCAATGAGTACAAATTCAGTGGTATGTTTTAGAGTCTTAAAACCATTCATTCCTTTGACCTAATAAGCCCACTCCTGGGACTTTATCCCAAACAAGGAGGGAAGGATAAGAAATATAAATGATTCCCAAAAATTTCAAAATAATTTCATTATTCAAAATGATAAATTATAAATAGCCAACTAGGAAATAATTTTAGGTTTTGGTACATCAATTTGATGCACTATCTTGAACTCATTTGTCAAATAGTCCAATATAAGGCAATGTTTTAACATGAAAAAAGATTAAACTCCAAGTAAAGCAGAAAACAAGGACTGCATAAAAATCTGCACTAAGAATGACTATGTATGGACAAAAACTGAGAGGGAACATAGAAAAATGGAAACAGTCATAGGTGACAGGTGATGGCACTGTAGGTGATTTCTTTTAAAATTCTTCATAGTTGTTATGATGCTGTTTCTCCCAGAGATTTTTAAAAACTAGAAGGAAGGAAGGAAGGAGGAAGCAACTCAAGTATCCATCGACAGATAAATGGATAAATAAAATGTGGTTTTATCCATACAATGGGTAAAAGGGAAATTCTGATACATGCTAAACATGGATGAACCTTGAGGACACTATGTTAAGTGAAATAAACTAGACACAATGGGACAAATATTGTGATTCCACTGATATGAGGTACCTACAATAGTGAAAATCGTAAGGTAGAAAGTAGAGTCGTGGCCACCAGGGGCTGGGGGAGAGGGAATAAGGAGTTGTTATTTGAGGGGACAGAGTTTCCGTTGGGGAAGATGAAAAAGTTGCAGAGATGAATGGCGGTGACGGCGGCACAACCATGCAAATGTACTTAATGCCACTGAACTGTACACTGCAGATGGTAAATTCCATGTTTTATGACTTTTTCCACAATAAGAAAATTGGGGGGAAAAGGAAGGAAGAAAATAAGCAGTTTAAAAGATTTCTGAAATGGGAGGGGGAGGGGAGAGCGGAATCTGCAGAGAGCAAGTGGGAAGGCGCGGACAGGAGGTGAGGAAGCCAGTAGGGCATTTTCCAGGAACCTGGAGGTCTGTCCTTACGGGGAAACCCATTCAAGTCATTTCTTGGAAGAAACTTCCATCAGCCCCATTTTTGCCATCTGCTGAGGTTATGACCAAACTAAAGCATGGCCATGGAGTTTTACAACAGAGGAAAAAAACTCACATTCGACCTTTGTCTAAGTGAGGAAGGAAACTGACCCAGGCAACACACATCTTAGGAAAAACCCAATCAGCTTTTATTACCAACCATGAGTTTCAAACATTCTTTAAAGACAGAGAAAGAGTGTGGGGAAGTGAGGTCACACTGAAGCATTCTGGCCAGCCAACCTGGAATTCAGTGCTTTCCCTCTGCCTGGGGGCTTTGGGGTTGAGAGATGTGTCTTAGCCCATTTTTATAAGGTCAACTTGGAAGCATGCCTGCATTTCCTGAATGCCAAAGTTTGCACAAATCAACAAATGAACAACAGCACAGTGGTGGCCTTAAATTAATCCAAAAGTTGTTTTATTTGGGGGGGGTTTAAATTAATCAAGACAAAAAGGGTGCTATCAGGACTATCTATGCAAATGAACTTGAAAGTCTAGAGGAAATGGATATTTTCTAGGGAAAGTTGTTAGATATTGCCATCTCCCAAACCACATGGTGAGGGAGGAGAAGGGAGGAGGGAACCTCAGGTATGGATGTTTCTTAGGTGAAGTCAACCAAGCCTTTAGCAATGCTAAGCCCAATGCTATGTAAACTGCTCCCCCGCCTAGAGAAGGGGGAAAGGCTTCTAAATTCTTCATTGGAAACCTGTAGAACTTGGTATCAAAAGCCAACCATATCTGAAGCCAGCCATACAATGCAAAAAAGGAAAACCACAGACCAACTTCATTTACATATAAATCAATGCAAAAAAATCTAAAATAAAATATTAGCAAGAAAAACCTACCAGGACATTCAAAGAAGTTACCGGAACCAAGTGAGACTTGTATGGTGTGACAAGAATGGTTCATTATTAGGATATCTTTTAATTTCATTTATATTAATATATTAAAGAAAAAATCATGGCCAGGTGCAGTGGCTCATGCCTGTAATTCCAGCATTTTGGGAGGCCGAGGCAGGAGGATCACTTGAGGCAAGGAGTTTGAGACTAGCCTAGGCAACATAGCAAGACCCTGTCCCTACAAAACATTTAAAAATTAGCCAGGTGTACACGCCTGTAGTCCTAGCTACTTGGGAGGCTGAGGCAGGAGGATCAGTTGAGCCCGGGAGTTGGAGGTGGCAGTGAGGTGTGATCATGCTACTGCACTCCAGCCTGGTGACAGAGCAAAACTTTGTCTCAAAAACAAAACAAAAAGTTGGTCCGAGTGCCGTGGTGTTTACAACTAATTGATCACAACCAGTTATAGATTCCTTTGTTCCTTCTCTCCCACTGCTTTACTTGACGAGCTTTAAAAAAAAATAATTAAAAACAAAACACAAAACAAAACAATTTTGGAACAAAAGGATGCCCTCTATCACCACTATTATTTTGGAGGTCCTAGCTGATGAAACTAGGCAAGAAAAAAAAAGTAAGAAATTTAAGGAGAAAGGAGGTGGTAAGATAATTATGTTTACTCTGGAAAATCCAAGAGCAGCAACTGAAAAATGGGGCAGACAATGAGATTTTGCTAAGGGGTGAGAAACAAAAGTAACATTCTAAACCACCAGCCTTCCTACGTACAAACAGCAGCAGTCAGAAAAGTTAATAGAAGGAAATATCCCATTTACAACAGCCCATCCCCCCAAAATAAAGCCTCTAGAAATAAATGCACTAAAATACGTGCAATCCATATGAAGAAATCTTTCAACAGCTGCTGAGGGATATAAAACCCTTCACATGCATACAGGGAGAGTGCCAGGTGATGACAGAGGCACAGACTGGAGAGATGCAGATGCAAGCCAAGGAATGCCCAGGGTAGGTGGTCACCACCAGAAGCTAGGAAGAGCCAAGGAAGAAAGCTTTCCCTAGAGCCTTCAGAGGAAGCATGGCCCTACTGACACATTGATTTCTAACTTCTGTTCTTCAGAACCATGACAGAATAAATTTCTCTCATTTGTCCAAAAAAAAAAAAAAAAAAAGTCCACACGGTTATCCACAATGGATTACCCCCCTCCCTCCCATCATAAACTCTAAAACTAGACAAAATATATAAAATAATTGCTTGCAGGAATTGGAGAACACAGCAAAGAGCCACAGTCCTTGTACATGAGGTGAAGTCCACACTCACCATAGCTTTCTGCTTAGGACATACTTTCCAAAATGCTGAGCAGGAAAAGTGCAGCCCCAGCAGAGAACAGCAATCTCATTGGGTAGAGGAAACAGAAATTGGAGCTTAAGCATGCTAGGGTACCTGGGAATTGCAAGGCAGGGCACAGGAGAGGAAGGAGCCACAGAAAAAGAACCCCAGAAATCTGCATAGAGGTTCACCTCAGATCCTTAACCAAATCCTAAGCTGTGCATGAACAGGGTGAGACTCCATGAGGTCTATTGGAAACAGCTTCTGGTGGGTAAGGGGAGTGGTTGAGAACTGAACAGAAATGTTAGAGTTTATACCATTCCAACCCTGCTTAAGAGGAATGACCCCGATGAATATCCTAGGCATTCAGTTGACACTCCAGAAAGGCTAAGCCTTAAGAGCATGGGCTGTAGTGGCTATATCTTAGAAAGGTGGAAAAAACCTGAAATATACCCTAACAAAGCTGAAAACCAAGCCTTTATATTTTGAAGGTTATGAGTCAGTAATTTAACTGTCCACAAGAACAAAACTCAACATTCTTTAGAGGAAAATAATATAATTCAGAATCTCTACAACACATCATCCACAATGTTCAGCATACAATCCAAAATTACTAGCTATGTGAAATAGTTAATCAAAGCAGATCCACAGATGACCCAGATGTTGGAATTAGCAGACAAGGACTTTAAAATATGTTAAAGAATGTAGAGATAAAGAGACAAATGGATGAAAAGATATTAAAAGAAAAGGGAAACTCTTAAAAAAAGAACCAGACAAAAAGTTTAGAATTTAAAAATACAAATATTAGCTGGGCATGGTGGCATGTGCCAGTAATGCCAGCTACTTGGGAGGCTGAGGCAAGAGGATCAGCTGAGTCCAGGAGTTCGAGACCAGCTTGGGCAACTTTGTAAGACCCCATTTCTTTATTTAAAAAAAAAATTTTTAAATACAAATATCTGAAATAAAAAATCCATTGGGTGGATATAACACAGTAGGCTGGACACAGCACAGGAAAGAATCAGTGAATTTGAAGACAAGTCAATAGTAATTATCCAAAGTGAAGGATCAGAACGAAATAAGAATTTAAAAAGAAAGACAAGGGAAAAAAGAGAGGAAGGAAGAAAGAAACAAACAACAGAATGTCGGAGACCTGCAGGACGGTATCGAATTGTCTAACACACACGTACCTGGAGCCTGGAGAGAAAGAATAGGGCAGAAGAAT
Source organism: Daubentonia madagascariensis (assembly GCA_023783475.1). Taxonomy (NCBI): domain Eukaryota; kingdom Metazoa; phylum Chordata; class Mammalia; order Primates; family Daubentoniidae; genus Daubentonia; species Daubentonia madagascariensis. The sequence continues at coordinate 6,750,083 of JAKFHU010002332.1, read as the reverse complement.
ATCTTAAAAGATAATCGTGATTTATCAAAATCAGTGAAAGACATCCACGCACAGATCCAGGAAGCTCTGCAAACCCCAAACAGGATTAACAAAATGAAGATAATGCCAAGGCCTGTCATAATAAAACTAACGAAAACCAAAGGAAAAGAGAAAATCTCAAGTCAGAGGATAAGAGAGACACGACATTCACAGGAACGATGATGATGACGCCCGAGTTCTCATGAGAAACAGTGGAAGCCAGAAGATCATGGAATGACAAGGGGGGTGGGGGAGGGTTGCTGTCAACCTAGTATCTATAGCCAATAAGAAAACCATCAAAAATGAAAGGCAAAATGAAGAAAATTTCAGGCAAAGATGAGAGAATTTGTTACCAAACCCTTGGTGCAAGAGATACTAAAAGTCATTTTTCACGCTGAAGGTAAATGATCTTAAGTGGAAACCCGAATCTGCAGGAAGGGATGAGGAACTCCCAAAACAATACATACATGGGTAACAATGAAAGACTTTTGGCTGGGTATGGTGGCTCACACCTGGAATCCCAGCACTTTGGGAGGTCAAGGAGGGAGGATCACTTGAGGCCAGGAGCTCGAGACTAGCCTGAGCAACACAGTGAGACCCCCATCTCTAAAAAAAAACCATAGAAATTAGCTGGGTGTGGTGGCATATGCACCTGTAGTCCCAGCTACTCGGGAGGCTGAGGCAGGAGGATCATTTGAGCCCAGGAGTTGGAGGTTGCAGTGAGCTGTGATGACACCACTGCACTCCAGCCCGGGCAATAGAGCTAGACTCTGTCTCAAGAAAAAAAAAAAAAAAAAAGGACAGACTTTAAAATTTTTAAGACTATGGACAATGTAAAGCAAAAATAATAATTCATGGTAGGGTTTATAATGTATAGATATAAAATATATGGCAACAATAGTACAACAGATGGAAGGAGGTAAGTGAAGTTACACTTTTGTAAGGTTCTTACCGCATATGAAAATAGTACAATATTTTTTAACAGATCTGTTGTAAAGGAGTGAAGGATGCGCCATCCCAAAATATGCCAAATTGGTATATTGATTATTTCAAGTTGAGAACACTGGAGAAATTGTAGTTTCAGAAAGGGCAAGCTGACCTGTCTCTTCCTGCATGCAGCAAGCCATAAAGACTCCTCTGGGTGGGTACCCAGGGCGAGAAAATGTCCCTTATCACCAGAGACTGGGAACTGGGGGCTGCAATGGGCCTGAATAAATCTCCTAGTGACTCCCCTAGAAAGGCTACTGCCCCAAGCTAGATTTTCTTTGTCCTGTCATTTCTTCTCAAATTTATCCTTCTTTGTCTAAAAAGAATAAAAGCATCTTGCTTTGGCCACTTCTGCGGACTGCACTCTCTTGTGAGATCCCCACGTACAGGAAAAGCTAATGAAAAGGGTCTGCGTTTCTCTTGTTATGCTGCCTGGTGTCAGTTTGGTTTCTAGATCCAGCCAAAGAGCCCACATGAGAGCTTAAGGGCATTGGAGGTGATCTGACTCCCCTACAATTGACATGTAATTTCTATGCCATACAATTCACCCACTTAAAGTGTAAACAGCAATGGCTCTTGGTATATTGCGCATCCATCACCACAATCCACTTGAGAACATTTTCATTACCCCTAAAAGGAACCCCATTACCCTTAGTCATCCCCTCCCAATTCTTCCTTCCTCCCCAGCCCTAGGTGACCACCAACCTGCTTCCTGTCTCTGTGGATCTGCCTGTTCTGGGCATTTCCTGTCAATGGAATCATACAGTATGTGGCCCTTTGTGACTGGCTTCCTTGACTTAGCACGGTGTTGTCACGGTTCGTCTGTGTTACAGCATGAGTCAGTCCTTTCCATTGCCTGATTGCCCAAGTAGTACCATATGAACTGTAAGTACCATGTAGTAAGTCAGGATGTGTGTTGTAACCCCTCGAACCACCACCAAAGAAAATATATATAGCTAAAAACATACAGCTAAAAGATACAGCCAAAAAGCCAATAGAGGAGATGAAAGAAAATGTTAAAAATCACTCCATTAATCCAAAAGAAGGCAGGAAAGGAGGAACAAAGAACACACATGTCAGAAATTCCACTGAATGTAACTGATCTAAACCCTCCAATTGACAGAGACTGAATTTTTAAAAACAAACAAAACATGACTCACCTATATGCTGTGTAGAAGAGATACATTTTAATAATAAAAACACAGATAAGACAAAAGCAACTGGATGAAAAAGACATCCATGTAAACACTAATTATAAGAAAGCTCCATTAATATCAGATAAAGTAGATAAAATATGAGCTTAGTACTTTTTGACTGAACAATTAAAAACTGAGAGCGTGGCTTTTTTCATGAGGAACATCAAATACTGTACTATCTTTTCCCTAACTTCTGATTAAGTCTTTCCTAAAACCCAGGCCCAGTTTTGGGACTCCTGCAGTTTCATTAGGTGTCAACAAGTTCCTTTTGCCAAAATTTAGAAACCCAAAGCCCATCGACTGATGGATGAACAAAGCATTGTCCGTCTATACAATGGGATGTTCTCAGCCATGAAAAGGAATGAAGTTCTGCTACGTGCTACAACATGGTTGGACTTGAAAACGTTATGCTGAGTGAAGGAAACCAGACACAAAAGGCCACATATTGTGTCATTCCATTTGAATGAAATGTCCATAATAAATAAATCCATAGAGACGGAAAGTGGATTCGTGATTGCAGGTGCTGAGGGGCAAGGGAGGATGGGGGTGTGTGACTGCTACTGGGCCTGGCGTTTCTTTTAAGCTGATGAGATGTTCTGGAATCACATAGTCATGATGATTGCACAATCTTGTGAATACACCAAAAACCAGTGAATTGTACACTTTAAAGTGGTGTGTTTTACGGTATGTGAATTTTACCTCAATGTTTAAAAAGACTAGCAGGAGAAGTAAGGCACTACGAATGATATTTTGATTTTGAGATTAAACAAGAGATTTCTCAGCCCCCACCCCCCAAAAGTCCTTTTTTTCTTTTTTTTTTTTTTGAGACAGAGTCTCGCTCTGTCACCCCAGGGAGAGTACAGTGGTGTCATCATAGCTCACTGCAACCTCAAACTCCTGGGCTCAAGCAATCCTCCTGCCTCAGCCTCCCGGGTAGCTGGGACTACAGGCACACGCCACCACGTCTAGCTAATTTTTCTATTTTTGGTAGAAACAGGGTCTCACTCTTGCTCAGGCTGGTCTCGAACTCCTGCAAAAGTCCTCTTGTTCCGTTTCTGCAGACTTCCTCCTTCCCCTATCCCCGTACCCAGAGAATCTTTTGTCTGCTCCCACCCAGGTTAGAGGCCTTTGTCTGTTTTTTAATTTGAGGCCTGGCAGGTAAATTAGAGGGGGTCCCAAGTGAAAAGAGGGGAGTCCCAGAGCCCCTGTTCCATCTGAGCCTCCCGTGCCCCATGACTCACTTTACCCAGTAACAGGCTTCCTTTCCTGTTTGCCATCTGGGAGAATAAAATGGTTTTATTTTTCTTTTTCACCAATAATTTATATAAGCCAAAGTTTGCAAACAGTGGTTTCCTTAGCAACCTCTGACCCATTCTCTTTAGATATGAATTGCTCTCCAATAACAGGATTGTCCTTTTCCAGAAAATCTAAGTTCATTTGGAAATCTCACTTAAAACAGAAAAGTTAAGGTTGTCACAAAACTTTGCCGTGGGCGATGTGTTAGCAGGAATGCATGGGGCTGAAGGTCAAAGGCAAAGAAAACAAGGAGCAAATTCTTCCACCCTGTTTTGGTTTATCCTTCTAAGAAGCCCATGTTTAGTAAGGTCACTTGGCAGTGACAAATCTGTTTTTGAAGTTCATCAGTTTGGTCGGTTTTCTCTAATGGGAGTAACAAAAGATGCATAATCCAAAATCACAGATATGATAAATTTTTTAAAATGGTGTTGGAAAATGTTCACTTGGGTAGTGACAATTTCAATGCATCTTTGCCTGATCTTCTGGATTTTACTCTGAACCTTGGGACAGATGATCAAGTCATGTGTCCAAGCTCAGGGACCTCCTACCTAGAGAGAAGATGCTGCCTGGAGACCGGCCCTCCCACCTTGTTTCAACTTGTCACTGCAAGTCATACTCGACTAGAGCAAGCCCCACTCCTCGCGTTAGCCTTGCCCAGGCAACAGCCCAGGAAAGATACAAATCAACTCCCCCAAAGGGCAGGGTGACTAAATTCACCCACGGTGTGTGGACCAACTGCCTGCCTCACATTCTGTCTCCAGACCAGGGCCGGCTGCACGGGCATGCAAACTGTGCAGACCGGGCCCCGTGCTCAGAAGGGCCCCCATGCTTGCTTGAATGCTCTGCTGTCGCCATCTTCAATCTTAATTTTTGAACGAGGGACCCTGAATTTTCATTTCAGGCTGAGTCCTGCAAATTAAGTAGCCATTCCTGCTTCAGAGCCACATAAGGAAGGTTCTCGGGTCGCTGGAGCAGGTCAGGGCTTCCGTGAAACAAGGGACTGGCAAGCTGTGGAGCCCCCCACCCCCAGGCAGGGAGACCCATCCCTAGCTCTAGAATAACTGCCTCAGAGCCACTTCCTAATGGAGCCTTAAACCGCCTAGTGACCTGCCCCATGAAATGACTGGCAACCCACCTCTTCAAGAGTGGATCCATTTCACATAACTGAATCATTGAGAGTGAGCGTAGGGGCCAGTACCCAAGGGCAGGGGCCCTGTTTCGCACATGCATCCTATGCTAAAGGTCCCTGGGAGGTTCTTGAGCAGGACAAGACCTCACAATGCTTTCGGTCAACACTGGAGCCTCTGCCAGGGATGAACAAAGGTGGCATTTGCAGGGTGGCTAGCCACCCTCAGCAGTAGGCAGTTGTGCCTCAGTGGCCCCAGTGGTTCACACCCACAGCCCGGCCGAGTCAGCCTGGGTTCCAACCAGCCTGGCTAACTAGGGACAGCCATTCCCAGCCACACTCAGGGATCTGAAAGGCCCTTCCTCTCCCGCGAAGCCTCTTTCAGGGTTTCAGGAAGGAAGTCGAGACGGTGAGAGGAAACCGCAAACCCATATAACTCTAATAGTGTCACCTCCCGGTCCATGGGGCAGGGTGGGGGTGCTCCACACGCTGCATTTCATCCTGAAACCACCAGGGGGTTGCAGGGTGTCATTCTCCCCATCTTATAACCACCACCCCACCGGCTGGGAGAGATGAAGCCCAGGACAGAGACGGGCCCACAAAGCCAGGACATGGACAGACTGGGCCTCTCTGACCCAGGGGCCTCAGGTCAGGCTGGTGGTTTCTGCAGATCCTAGACCAGAGGGGCCAGTACGGTCAGCAAGGGCTGAGCTTCCCTCTGCTGACGAGGGGTTTCCCTCTTAAGGATGCTGGCAGGGTTAGGGGTCCCGTCGGATCGTCTGTCCCTGGGAACGTTCTCTTACAGAGGACCCCAATGAGGAAGGGAAAGCAGAGAACATCAACTTCCGTGTCTCTAAAAATAAGTTGGGAAAAGCATGTAAGGACCCAGCGCTGTGCTTATAATCAAAGGGTTACGGATTCCTCAGCTGGCAGCACTTAAACGTAGGCTGTTTCCTCTTCCTGTCTGGGTCCCAAACTCTGCCTCCAGAACCCTGTTTCAGAGGCTAAATTTCAAGCCAGAACGGATACCCACGCTCTGCTAGTCCCAGCTCCTACCCCTTTGCCCTCACCAGGAAGGCTGGTGACAGACAGGGTCCTTGCTCCCCAGACCAAGCTGGCAGCACCCAAAGGACCCTCAGACACAGGCATGAGCTCTTTGTCCCTTTTGTCCCTATGCTGACCACCCTGGGAGCTGATTATGCCCCTGAAACCTTCTGGGAACACTTAAGGCCCCAGGCACTGCAGAAAGGATTAAGTCAACCGAGAAGAGACATGTTTTTCCAATTAGCTACAAACCACCCATGTTGGAATTTTTGCAAAACTGGCCAATTGCTTTGCCATTACTCAAGATTCCTCATTCTTTTTCTCTCCATAAATAATTTCACAAGGTTTTCAAGCAAATTTGGTACTAAGGGCCCATAACCATGGAATAAACAGGATGCTCACGGCAAAATGCCTCCACCAGAACGCTGAAGCCAGAAGTCTCATCTCCCATGAACCGTGCGATGAGGGAGGAGGTGGCCATTAACTTCCCCCTACAAACACGCCCCACCTCGGGCTCGTTAAGACACATCAACACGTGCGATGACGTTTATGTTTGAACTGGATATACAATTTACTACATACACACATTTATACAAAGACTTTTCCCACTGACATTTCTTTCTCATGCCAAGTCTGGGGCCAGCCTGCCAAACTGGGGAGATGGAGATCCGGAACCCAGCGGGCGCACTCTCCTTAAAGGGCCATGCCACCAGCCAGAAAAGTGGAGGACGCCATGAGGGCAGGGAAGACACGATTCTCACGCCTAGGAAGACAAAGCAGAGCTCGAAATGGGCGTGGCAGCTCTGGGAGCAGGTGACTGATAACAACAGGGATGAGTGTTACAGCCAGTGCATCCACACACGTGACTCACTCAACAAGGCCATTCTTATTCCCATTTTGCAGATGGGGAAACAGAGGCCCAAAGAGGCTGTGTGTCCCAGGTCATATGTTCAGTGGCAGTGGGGCTGGACTCTGACACCATGTTGTCTGGCCCTAAAATCCACTTGCACTGTTCCATCTGGCAGGTCCTTGTGGACAGAATTCTAAGACCCCCCCCCACACACACACACACTCTTCCCACCCCTGGTGGATACACCTGCCTATTCAATCAAATGCAAATCTAGGTGTTGCTGGGAAGGGGTTTTGCAGATGTCATTAAAGTCCTAAATCACTTGACCTTTCACTTGACTGAGTGGGGGCCCTGACCTAATCTCTCAGGAGCCCTTTAAATCTGGGCCCAGGACATCAGAGATTGGAAAGCACAAGAAAGATGCGACACACGCTCCTAGCTAGAAGTTGGAGGAGCCCCCAGTCTACAGCCAGCAAGGAAAGGGTCCTACAATCTCGAGGAACTGAATGCTGCCAACTTGGATGAGCCTGGCTCATTCTGGACCCTTCCTGGAGCCTCCTGAAAATACCTCAGCCTGGTGGGGCTATGAGCAGAGAACCCAGCCATGTCCTGTTGGACCCTGACCCACGGGAACCGTGAGACAAGACGTTTGTGTTGTTTTTAAGCTGCTGAGTTTGTGGCAATTTGTTACATGGCATTACAGTCCCTGACGAGTGGTCTCAAGTGCCAATCCTAGCTGCCACAGCCTGTGGAAGATGCCATGTCCTTAAATGCCTCTGCAGGCCTCCAAGAGGCTCCTTGAGGCCCTTAGGGTACTGTCCCTACTCTGCAGGTGCCATTCGAGGGCCATGAGCAGAGGACTGGCCTTGGAATTATTAATAGAAGATTCTGACCAAGTCCCGGCTTCCCAGGGCCTCGGCTGTCAGGTAGAGGGTGCGCTGTCAACACAATTTGTCACTGTTGACGGTAACCTGGATCACCTGGCTGAGGCGGTTTGTCAGGTTTTGCAGCTGCAGAGTTACTCTTTATCCCCCTTTCCACTCTGGAAGGAGGCCACCGTGTACCATCCACGTTTACAGAGAAGAAGGCATCCTGTATCTTTATTTACTAAGTTTGGCAACTCTGCCAGTCACACCAGCCACATGGCAAGTACGCAATAGCTACACGAGGCTAGTGGCTACCACCTTAGACAGTGCAGCCCTACTCCAGAACATAAAGTACAAACAAATGGACTCACTTTTATATCACGACCTTGCAACACCCTTAGCAGGAGCCTCGCACCAAACGTGCTCAAGCACATCCAAGAGGTGGCTTAGCGCAGTTCCTCCACGTTGGCTCTTTCCATCCTTCCTTGCTTCTCTTCCTCAGGAGCCTGGGGGATGAGTGGCCCCCTGGGCTCCAGGGTCCCCACCCAAGGAGGCCCTCATCAGTACTCAGCCAGTGCCACTGGCAGCCCTGTGCCCTCCTGCTGCCCAGGTGTCTCCAGGCCAGCGAGCTGCGGAGCTGCAGCCGCCAAACCCGGCTAGTTCTAAAAATCACCCCGAGAGCTTTCTAAAACCTTAGCTTTTATCACACCCCGCTCCCGGGGGTCCTAACTAAAGATATGGGTAGACACAGATTAAAAACAGCCCACACGGAGCTGGTAATCAGCACCTTCCCTCGCACGACCTCCGTGCAGGGTGAGCAGGTGCAGCTGTGCTCTGGGAAAGCCTTCGCCTGCGAGGGGGGCAGTTGCACCCGGGAGACCCCAGCGCAGGGCCTATGACTCGCTGTCTGAAACGGGCACCACCTACTGGATGAAAAACTCTGGTTCTGCCTTTTCCTGGGTTCGCAGGACACAGTCAGGTGCTGACAGACCCTTCTGAGAAACTCTTTTCCTCTCCCAATTTGACCAGGGGGGAGGGAATCTTAGTAGTTTAGTATTTCCGGGTACAGAGCCCCATTTTTTCTCCTTTATCTTTCTCATGTCATGTCTCAGGCCCCTTGGGTCCAGGACAGAGCTAGACTGCACCCCTCAGGGTTCTGCCCATCGTTTCTTGGGAGCAGATAACTTGTTTCGTGAGTCCCACAGGCTCACGGATGGAGAGGAACTTGCTCAGGGTGGATTCTACCCAGAGCCTCCCCCACACCAGATTTAGATGATTTATAAGATGAGGTTTAGGATGTTGAGTTGATGCTGTAATGGATGAGGCTCCCAGGGCAGAGTGAAGGTATTTTGCCCTTGGGATACACTTCCATCATTGGGGGGCGAGGGCAGACTAGGGTGGGCAGAATGCCCCCAATCCCATGCAAGCTGTGCATGCCCTGATCCCCAGAACCTGTGAACCTGTGTTACCTTATTTAGCACAAGGGCCTTGAGATGGGGAGATGAGCCTGGATGCCAGGTGAGCCCAATCTAATCACACAAATTCTTAAAAGCAGAGAACTCTCTCGGGCTTAAACAGGAGAGAGAAGGCAGAGTGGGAGGTCAGAGATGTATGGAGCACAGGGAGCCACCACGTGTCTTGTTCACTGCGTAGCCCCAGAGCCTGGAACCAGGCAGGTGCCCAGTAGGTGCTTGGCGACAGAAAGGCCAGTAAAGTGAACATTTTTAAAGTATCTGCTCAGACTGCCTGGAAGCCAGTTAACAGCCATGTGGACAAGTTATTTAACCTGTCTGACGTCAAATCATCCCTTCCCTACGGATATCAAAAATAAGGCTCGTAGAGGTGAAATAAAAGTCCTGAGGTCATCCAGTTAACAAACAGTGGGGCTGAGGTTCAAAAGCAGGCCCATCAGAGCCCATCTGGTTGCCAGATCCAACACCATCTCCCCGCACACCCCCACCCCAGCCATAATGGGGAGAACTGCTGGGGTGGACAGCTGCCCGTTTAGTACCTTTCATTCTGGTGACCGGCTGTCATCCCGTTTCCGATGGCTCAGGGCAGCCAAACTGCCCGGGACAGGCCAGCAGGGGGTGCTGGCGCCCGTGTAAAGACCACCTGCTCTCAGAGCTGCCCTAAGAGCCATGTCAGTGAAGAATGAAGGTCCCGGCCACCAGCAAAAACAGAGCGTCCCTAACAACGAGGGCACCTACTGGTTCAGACCCATCTCTGGCGCCTGCCCGCCAGATGCCCTTGGACAAAGGACTTCATCTCTGCGGCTGCAGCCTCCACAGCTGTAAAAGGGGTGGTGGTGGAGAAGGGAACACCCCTCCCAGGGGTACTGACACAGTAAAATGAAGCACTGGGGGAGGAGAGGGAAGGCTTTTAGCACATAGCTTAGTAATTTGCAATCTTTATTAAGAGACGTTTAATGATTCTCATAGGACTATCATTTCAGATTCTGCCTGGACCACATGAATCCTTTTTTGGACTTGGCTGTCTTGCTTCTTTTCCTCTGCCCTTTTATGTCTTTACCCCATCTTCCCTCTGTGCTTCAAAGTACTCCTGAACACTCCTGCCAGACCCTCCAGCCATTATGCCCTTATAAACTGCATGGGGTGGTGAGGGGCAGTTCAAAAGGCACTCTTAGGCAGGGCCTAGAAGGGGGTTCCTTTCATGTGAAAACTGCTGTGAGCCAAGTGCAAATTCAGGAACGTGTGCCTTTACTTGTATATGAGTATTTCCTCTGTCTTCCAGCCTAAAAACCAGCCAGCCCTAACTTTACTGAGGGCAAGGCCCCATGCTGGGTAGAGAGACAGAGATAAATAAGACAGGATCACTAGAAGCAACTCCAATGGGGACAGAGATCCCAACAGACATTTCCGAATAACTTACATTCCTATCTGCAGAGATCTGCACTCAGGAGGGGCATCTAATCCAGTTCTCAAGAACCCACCCGGTACCATACTATGAAGACACAATTATCTCTACTGCACAGACCTCAAAGCCCAAGTCAGACAGGGACTGGACCCCAGGTGTGACTATGTTGCTGTCTCTCTTATCCTAAGCAGGCAGGGTCCCCTTGAAAATGTCCTCTTACATGAGCTCCAAAATGTGTACTAAATGTAGATCACTATGGCTGAAAATGCATTTTTCCCCTTATCCTTGCAACAGGCAGCTGCTCAGTAAGTTTGGATTGTGGCCTGAGGTTTAGCAACACCAGCCCTAGCCCACTTAGTGGCCCAACAGATCTCAGGGTTGTGACCCTTGGAATTTGAAGGCAACTCTACACACAGTGTATCTTCCAGGTTCTTTTTCCCCTCAACCATTAAACCATAAACAAACAAGCCAGGAGACAAAACACTCAGTTATTTCACATGGTCATGCCTTTCCCTCCTGCTTCACCTGATGCAGAAGAATTTTTCAGTAAAACTTCAGCTTTACAAGAATATGCAACAGAAAGGATTAGGGAACTTGGCGATCCAAAACCAGCTAAATGAGGGTTTTGTATATATATTTTTTGTAATGTAAAACAGTTCCAAGAAAAGTGAAGTCACAGCCTAGGTTGCTTATTTTCAGTTCTTAGAAAAGAGCCAATTTCGAAAGGGAAGCTGCTCTGCCCAAGCACACAAGCCTGCATTGTCTGGCCAGGGGTGCTTGCTGATAAACCAACTTGGATTTGGCACCAGGAGACTAAAGCCTCCCAGATATGTTTTCATTTGGTGATGTCGAGAAGGAAACACTAGCTGAAACAGTGAAAGTTATTAATATTCAGAGAAACCACACAGCTCAGCTAACGAACCCAGGTGACATGGCTCTGGCACGAAGCCGCTGGAACACACAGCACCCTCCTTCTCCTACCCCCACCCCTATCCTGAGAAGGTTTATTGCCTAGGCAGCAATGTCAGCTCAACCAGCATTTTCCAACCGGGTATTATTTACAAGAAGTTAGGTGAGGACAAACCAGGCAGGATATGGTACAGGAGATTCTCAGCAGCGTAGGTACGTTTTCTAGTAGAAAAGCAGATTTCAGATAAGGGAGAGCCAGGGTAGGGCAGATTTCAGGTTAAGACCTCAGGAGTCTACCACACACCCAGCTCAGGGGCTACCACTGGCTACTCTGTAATAATTTTGTGGCCAAGTTTTAAACCTAAGAGTTCTGTAGCAGAGATCCCATGGTGTGCACCAAAATTAAATTTCAATGCAATTACAAACAAATGATCAACTGTCTCAGCCAGGGAGAGAGCCTAAGGAGATGTGATGACTAAATGGAATGGAGTGTCCTGGAATGGGACCCTGGAATAGGAAAGGACATTAGGAAAAAACTAAGAAATTTGAACAAAATATAGGCTTGGGTTAATAATAACATCTCAACATTGGTTCATTAATTGTAACAAATGCACCATAGTACTGGAAGATGTTAATAATAGGGGAAGCTGGGTGCAGGTATAGAGGAACTCTTTGTATTATCTCTGCAAATTTGCTGTGTATTTTTTTTAAGGCAACTGATGGATGTAAGCAAGAACTTACTGTTCCTCTTCCCAACAACAATGATTTGGTGCCTACCATGTGCCAGGTACTATGTAAAAGTGATTTACACATTCTTCATTTATTCCTCCCAGCAGTGCTATAAGTAGGTATAATCTGCATTTTATAGGTAAAGAAACAGAAGAACAGAGAGGTTAGGTAACTTGCTCATAGTCACACAGCAAGTTTAGTGACAGATAACGGGCTCAAATTCAGGCCTATGGAGCTGCAAAACTCCTGTTAAAGCTCGGCAATATTGCCTGAAAAATCCCAAACTGTGAACATAAACTAGTTCAAAACAAGCTTCACGCAGGCAACAAAAACAACGCACTTTCCAATCTGCCCCACTTTTAAAAGAAAATGCTATGTTTAAAAACACAGCAAATCCAAAACACTGACAACACCAAATGCTGGCAAGAATGTGGAGCAACAGGAACTCTCAGCCATTGCTTGTGAAAATGCAAAACGATACAGCCACTTTGGAAGAAGTATGGCAATTTCTTACAAGGCTAAACACAGGCTTACCATATGACCCAGAAATTATACTTCTAGGCATTTATTCCAATGGGTTGAAAACTTATGCCCACACAAAACCTGTGCATGAATGTTTACAGCACTCTAAGCATAATTATCAAAAACTAGAATCAAAGATGTCCTTTGATAGGTGAATTAGATAAACTCCAGTACATCTATACAGTGGAACATTATTCAGTGATGAAAAGAAATGAGCTATCAAGCTGCTGAAAGACATGGAGGAAACTTAAATGCATATTAAGGGAAAGCAGCCAGTCTGAAAAAATTACATACTGAATGATCCAACTATATATGATAGTTTGGAAAAGGCAAAACTATACAGACAGTAAAAAGATCAGTGGTTGCCAGGTTTGGAGTAGTGGTGGAGTGGGTGGGGGAGCCCAGAGGATTTTCAGGGCAGTCAAACTATTCTGTAGACACTATAATGGTGGATAGATGTCCTTATGCTTTTGGTAAATTCCACAGAATGTGTAAAGCAAGAGTGAATCCTAACCTAAGCTATGGACTTTGGTTAACAGGAATGTATCAGTGTTCTCTCAACAACTGTAACAAAGGTACCACCCTCATATAAGATGTTAATATTAATAATAGGGGAGAGGGAGTGAGTGTTAGTGTGGAGTATATGGAAATTCTCTGTACTTTGTTTCATTTTTTGCAAACCTAAAACTGCTGTAAAGAATAAAGTCTATTTTTAAAAAACCATACAGCATATAAAAAAAATTTATTAGTGGTAGAATATCAGTAATCCAAGCAAAACTATACAGCAATGTCAGAACATACTCTGACTCCCTTGATATTTACAGTCTAAATAAAAATCAGGCATGGTAGCAAGCAGATCGCAGAAATCCAGTGTTCAATAAAAACACGACAAAAAGTCATTCCACACAAAAAGATGGAAGAACTCGAACCAGGAGGCTGCCCCCTTGCAGTGTATTGCCAAAAGTTACGAAGGAGAAATTTAGCTAAGGCCTGAAAGTTGTTCTCAACCTTGATTTTTTAAATTTCAACAAGAAAATTTGAAAACGGCTCAGTATGTCCGAGAAAAGGAAGAAGGTATCGCCGTCCCTCAGAAAGGGACCATAAGTGTCTGAGCAGCGTCCAAGCAGGAAGGGAGCTGTGTCTTAAACGCCATTTGACTTGCAAACTGGACATGGTGGTTGTTGATGAAGACGACCAGGAGCCATGATATCATTCCTTTTCTACGCAGTCTGTCTTCCTGCCCGTAACCACACTTTAATCACCACGGGCAATGACTGAGACTCAAATTTTGCATTGTAAAACGGACATGTAACAGTAATGGAAAAAGTATCATCACCCGTAAAGTTTGGAAAATGCAACATGAGATTTCTGTGTGCTTGAGAGAGAGAGAGAATTAATACACACAAACCAGAAAGAAAGAAAACATAGCATCTGCTTTTCATCAGCAAACACAGTCAAAGCCAGGGGCAGCAGAGGATTGTTAACTGAAGTATCCCAGCATTTTAAAATTCCTCCATCTGGACTCCTCAGTCAACCAAAGCAGAGCTCTCTGAGAAACTTTTGAGAAACACACATTGAACTATGTCCGTGAAATCCACCAGGTTATAAGAACCTAAATCATTTCAGAAATTTCAGGTGTTTTTAAGGACAGTTCCAACATTAAGGAATATTCCTGTGCAAATCTTCCACTTCCAGCTCCCACATGCTTTCGTGGGTGGGATTATCAGAAAGATCCGTCATCTTCACAGCCTGAAGGCATGGCTCAGGGCTGCAGGCCTGCACCATGCCCATTACCATCACATACTTTCCTGGAAAAAGAAGAAAAGCCCGTAGTAATTTTCATATTAACAAGGGGGGCAGGGGAGGGGGGTGGGGAGCAAATAGATCCAGTCCTTCAGAGAGTTTAACTTGATCAGAGAGAGGCAAGTTAGCAACAGAAAAACATTCAGATGGTAGATATCAAAATGCAAGGTAGCTGGTGATCGGGATATACACATATATTAATTACAACATTTAACCTGCAGGATGACATCTGTATCATCTTTGGCTTCTGGTTTTAATGTTAAATGAAATCATCGTGCACAAAGTAATCACGCCCAAGGAGTGGAAGAGACTCTCACAGCAGAGTAGGAGTTATAATTAGATTGCTCTAAGGCACGGGCTGAAAACCCAAGCTTTTCTCTAATCCTGTTCCTTGCTCAATGCTAGAGAGTACGTGACTGGTCTCTGTGCATAGGATGGGTCCTCTTTCTGCAAAGACACATCCCGACAGCCCCAAAGCAAATCCAATTCTCCCTCGATGTTGGCAAAAAAGCTGGGCAGGCAGCATCCCCGAGGCCCCCACTGTGCCAGCTGCCCAGGACTTATCCCGGCCACCTCCAGCTTTATCCCAACCACTGCTGGGCACACACAAGCAAATCCACAAAAAGGCAGACTGCCACTGGGATGATCTAATGACATATTAACTGTGATTCTCTTCCCATTCCCTTGGGGAAGTGACTCTCTCCTTGAAAGCAAAACTTGGCCAGTCTTAATCACACAAACTCGATTGTGTAAAAGAAAACTCCAAACACTGCAGGAAGGGCAGGCACGGTGCCAGACCCCACTGCCTGTCCCTGTGAGGCCACTTTTATCGCACTGCATGTGGGGCCCAGGGTTTCGACTGAAGGAAGCCAGGCAAGCTGACCCCTGACCCTCGGGTGTTCAGCCCCTGGCAGGGTGTAGTCAGTGTCTCTGAACTCATTTCCAGATTCTACACTGCTGCTAGCCCCTCCGTGACACAGGCTAGTTCTAAAAATGTACTTGCCATCCTTCTGAACGGCCCTAAAGTGCTGGTAGAGATGGAGCCCTCAGACACAGAATGACTGGAGACCTGGGAAAGGAAGAGCAAGCCCAAGGAGACCCCCACCAGAAAGGTTAACAGGGGATCTGCTAGGAAGGCACCCACAACTAGACAGTGAGCTCAGAGGCATGAGGTTAGACAAACTGGTGAGGTCCTGTTCATTCTGCCCACACCCTCTCCTGGCAAAGCAGCTCCCCACATCTCCCCTTCTCGTCCCCACACACACCCCCCTCTTTGGCTGCCTTGACCATTCCAATGGCTCCAGCCGGTCTTCTGCCCGCATCCTCCTCCTCAAACCCATCCCCACCCCACTGCTGCAGCCGTGTCCTCAAATCCACCTCCTGCCTCCAGAACCTGGCAGATCACAGTGAGACTGGGTCACCTTTGTTTCTCTGGCCCCCCTGCAGACTGGAGCAACTCCAGAGCAGGGAGAGTTTCTGACCCAACTGTGCACCTGGGGTTTACGGAAACAAACTCCTGGATGTTCCAGAGAAGGAAGTGGGGGGGAGGAACAGCACTGGTGCACTGGCATGGGGAATCAAGTTCAAGTCCACCTTGAAGCAGGCAGGTCCTTCCACAGACGGCCACTGAGACTGGTCAGGATGGGACCCTCCTACCTTTCACCACTGCCTTACATGCTGCCCCAGGCTCCCCCAAAGGCACCGGGCTCTCTCACCTCCACCCCTTTGCACATGCTGTTCCAGGCAGCTGCACTCTCCTCCCACTGCACACGGACCCAGGGTGCCCAACTGTCCCAGTTTTAACACGGAAAGTCCCACATCCCAGGACCCTCTCAGTCCCAGGCAACCCAGGAGGGTTGGTCCCCACAGATAACTCCAACACATCCTTCAGGGCTGCCTCTTCAAGGAAGCCTTCCCTGACCCCTCGAGCCTGGATGAGCTGTCCCGCCTCTGTGCCACAGCGCCCTGTGCTCATGCCTACAATATCACTTGTGTTTTAGTGGCCTGCTTACTTCCCTGGCTCCCCATCTGGAGGCAGTGACTCAGTTTCCTCAAGCAAGACTTGGTATTAAATAGCAAGAAGAAATGACATGGCCCCTACTAGGGGGCATTCAGGCCAGTGGATTTGTCAGACAGGTACACTGACGCCCATGCACTCAAACACTGAAGGACCCACTGGGTGCCAGGCTTATGCCAAGGCTGGGACCAGACCTGGGAGACTGCCCAAACCTACCTTCAAGGGGCTTTGCCTGGGGGCCAAGACAATGAGCAGCATGGGTTATGAGTTAGGCCAAGGCTAAAGCCAAGGGTTAGCAAACTGTTTCTGCAAAGAGCCAGATAGTAAATATTTTAGGCTTTTCAGGCCATAAGGTCTCTCTCGAAACTACCCGACTCTAGATGTAGTGGGACAGCAGCCCTGGATATTATGTAAGTGACCAATGCATTCCAATAAAACTTTATTTATGAACACTGACATTTGAATTTCACATAATTTTCACGTCATGATTTTTTTCAACCATTTAAAAATGTAAAAACTGTGTTTAGCTTGTAAAGCATGTGAAGAGAGGAAGCAGCCTGCAGTTTGCCGACCCTCTGCTAGACCCTGTGCTACACTGATGCTGGAGCCAAGGGCAGAAAATGGGGGGAAGGGACTGAGGTGGGGAGGGAGCAGGAGCAAGTTACAGTGAATAACAAAAGTCACAATTTTCTGAACCCTTACTATGAGCTAGGCTGTGTTAAGGTGATTGTTTACTTATTAAATCCACAAAACAGAAGGAATTATTAGCCCCTTTTTAAGAAAGGATTACAAATCCAGAAAGGTTAAGAAACGTGCTCCACGCAGCTCAGCTGGGAAGGGGTGGAGCCAGGAACTCAACCTAAGTCTGAGTCCAAAACAGCCCAGGACAGACCACGGACCTATCCGCCTGTAGTTAGAATCCAAGACTCTCTGAGCAGGAAGGGCTCTTAAAAAGAAGTGACTTTGGCCTGATTTCACGGGAGAGGGAGCCAAGGAGAGGAAAGGCCTGCTGATCCTTCAGACCTCCTCAGCCTCCAGAAGACTCCTTGGACCACCTCCTTGTGGTTCCAGAGGGATCAACAATCCTCTGGGAAATCTTCTGCCAGCCTGTCCCCCTGCCAGGACAAACCTATCTGGGTCGGAGCTGCAGCCCAATGCCATACGTGAGGCCTGATGTCCAACACATGCTCAATTAACATCCCAGTGAATGAGTCAGATGAGATCCTGGGTGCCCCACGCTTGTCACTCAAAACAACTGGCTCTTAGCGCCCTATGTGCCAGGCACTGGGCTAGATACTGAGAACACAGCTGTCAGAACACACAGCTCCCGCCCCCCACTCAGTCTGGTCCAGTGTTTCTCAAAGTGTGGCCCCCAGACCAGCAGCATCAGCAGCACCTGAGAGCTGGTCAGAAACACAGATTTTCAGCCTCACCAGGACCAAGGGACTCAGGAACCCTGAGGGTGGAGCCCAGCCACAGCCCTCCAGGGGAGTCTGATGCACGCTCAAGTCTGAGCAGCAGTGGTCTAGAAGAGGCAAACGTTAGTGAACCACTACAGCCGAAGACAGTTCCATGAAGGAGAAGTAGAGGAGGGTCTCCCTGTTCCTAGGAGGAGAGGGCTTCCCTGAGAACGGTACCTTTGAGTAGAGACGTTAAGGACGAGCAGAAGTTTCCTGGGATAGCGTTTCCCAAAACTTGATGGGGAAAAGAAAATCACCTGTGGGGAGGGGGCCTGTGACAAATACGGATGCCGGGGGTCCCTCCCCTGGGGACTCCCTGTACGAGGGCTGGGAGGCTCCCAGGAATCTGTATTTTTTAATGGGCTGCAGGTGATGCTTATCACCAGGAAGCTGGACTGAGTAAGGGACAGGAGAGAAGGGTAGTGAGGCGGGGGACGGGCAAGTGCAAAGGCCCGGAGTGGGCCAGCCCTGGCCCCGGACCCTGGCGGTACAAAGAGTGTCAAAGCGGGTTCGAATCCGGCCTCGGCAACTTCGCGGCAGAGAGGAGGAAAGAGGGGCGCCGGCGAGGCTCCGGTATTACCTGGGGCGAGGCAGGGCCGCCCGCGCGGCACCCGCTCCAGGCCGCGCACGGAGAAGGCCCCGCTCGGGTCCCGCAGCAGCGCCTCGCCGCCGCCCGCCGCCACCACCGTGCCCTGCATCCACACGGCCGCCAGCTCCAGCGGCCCGCGGCCCGCCGCCGCCCGCGACAGCTGCCACGCGCCCGGGCCGCCCTGCCCGTCGCGCCGCAGCTGCTCCGCCAGCACCTTGAGCGGCGGCGACCGCGGCAACCGCACGGCCGCGGGGGCGCCACCGGAGACCGAGTCCGCCGCCGCCATTCTGCCCGCCGCCGCTTTCCCAACTTTGATAGGCAGCGAGGCCCGGCCCGGAGCCGCCAATCAGGAGCGCGCTGGCAGAGCTGACCAATCGTCGGCCTCAGGAGGCGGGATCGCCGGGGCGAGCGGCCCTCTCTAGCCACCAGGAGTGCGCATGCGTACAGAAAGGCCCATAACCACCCTCAAGTTAGAACTGAATGTATGAAATTTTTAAAAATTAAATGGGAATAAATAAGTGAAGGTTGGGAGGTAAAGAACTCCCTCTTTCAACGCATCTCAAAATTTGGCGTGCATGCAAATCACCTGGAGAAGGTGATTATTCATGTTTATGTCGCCTTACAGTCCTTGGAGGTTAGTAAGTAACTGAAATGAAGTAGGAGGCCCATGTTTATGGGGAGTGATCAAGACAGGAGATGAGGCTGGGAAAGGAGATGGGCACAGCTAGTAAAATTGCCCTTTTATTATTTTTATTTATATTTTAATAACATCAAATAATTTAAAAATTGATAAAATATATTACTACTGTATTCACAAAAGAAATGCACATTTATTGTAGAAATTTTAGAAAAGGAAAATCTAGAACAAGAAAAAAATTGCAAAAAGCACTCAGATATCCACTGTTAACTTTTGAATGTGTTAGCTTCCAGGTTTTAAAATATATATGTATATATATGTTTGATATATAAATACTGTTTTGCATACAGTTTTCACTTAATAACAAACATCTTTCTGTATCAACAAATATCCACCTACTTCCTCTTGCATGACTGCATAATATTCTATTTGTCTCATCACATACGTAACTAATATCTTATAGTTGGACATTAAGGCTATCTCCAATTTTTTCACTTTTTTTTTTTGAGACGGAGTCTTGCTTGGCCAATCTGGCTAGAATGCAGAGGTGTCATCATAGCTCACTGCAACTTCAAACTCCTGGGCTCCAGTGATCCTCCTGCCTCAGCCTCCTGGGTAGCTGGGACTATAGGCGCACACCACCACGCCTGGCTAATTTTTTCTATTTTTAGTAGAGATGAGGTCTCACTCTTGCTTAAGCTGGTTTTTTGTTTTTTTTTTTTTTTTTTTGAGACAGAGGCTTGCTCTGTCGCCCAGGCTAGGGTGCAGTGGCGTCAGCCTAGCTCACAGCAACCTCAAACTCCTGGGCTCAAGTGATTCTCCTGCCTCAGCCTCCCAAGTAGCTGGGACTACAGGCAAGCACCACCGCACCTGGCTAATTTTTTCTATTTTTAGTAGAGATGGGGTCTTGCTCTTGCTCAGGCTGGTCTTGAACTCCTGACCTCCTGCCTGGCCTCCCAGAGTACTAGGATTATAGGCATGAGCCACCCGCACCTGGCCCAATTTTTCACTTTATAAATATCACCACTGTGAACCTAGTTAAAGCTAAATCTTTGTGCACATCTTTCAGATAAAATTCCTAGAAACTGTTTTCTAAAAATTGGATGTCCCCAATCAGCGAAGTCCACAAATCCTCAATCAGGCAATCCTTAAAGTCAAGATTAGTTCTTGAGAGAGACTTTGTACTCTCAGGGCCTCCTGTAGTACCAGGCATTCAGAAGGTGTTCAGCAAGAGTGTGATTTTCATAAAGGAGCTAAGACATACTGAGCCGTGTTCTGTCCAGAGAACTTCACAGGGAGCATCCCCTGTATTCCCCAGATCCTGTAAAGACTGTTCTACACAGGTGGGGAAACGGAGGTTCACAGAAGCTAGGCGGCTTGCCCATGGCCTGTCTGGCGGTAGCCTCTGTGAGGTTTTAGTCTCTACACCTCAGCCCTGAGCTGTAGAGTAACCAGGCTCCTGGGCTGAGAAGGGAGCAGGGACATTAGCGAAGAGAGGATCCAACCCCTCATGCCTTCCCCAAGGCACCTGAGGGCCAGAGAAGTGATGGGGAAGGGAACTGGGGTGAAGGCGGAGGCTCCCAGGCCCGGGAATTTCCCACCATTCTCTTGGCCTCCAGATTTCCCCACCCGCCTCCCCCCCAAGCCCCACAAGTCTGAGCATATCGGCGCGGGGTTTATAACCTTTTGATCGTGTAATCCACACACCTGAAGCGTGAGCATTCCAGGCAGAGGGAACTGCACATGGAGGGCTCAGAGAGGGGAGAGAGCAGGAAGCATTTAGCAAACTGCCAATATTTCCGAATGGCTGGGAGGCAGAGGAGAAAGGGACGAGATGGATATTCGAGGCTGGGCCTACATAACCTCATTTCTTATCCCCATTTTACAGAGGATGAAACTGAGGTTCAGGCCAATGACAAGCCTGAGGCCACATGGCTAGTGAGTGGTAGAACTAGAAAACCCAAGTCCACCTGCCCCCAGTCTTCCTGCTCCTTGAACCACAGGCTCCATCTCACTTTTCTCGCTATTGCCCACCTCTACCCATCAAAGATGCCTCCGGGCCTTTGCTTATGCTGGTCTCTGCCTGGCATGCTTTTCCCCCAGTCTTTCTCACTTGAAACCTGGCTCAAATGCCTGCCCACCACCAAGATCTCTCTTCAGGGAGCCGTGCTTGAGTCCCACAACTGGAATTAATCCCTCCCTTCCAGACCAGTTTGCCTAACTCAGGGTTCCTCGACCTCAGTCCTGTTGACATTTTGGGCCGGATAATTCTTTGTTGTAGGGAGCTGTCCTATGTGCATTGCAGGACATTGAGCCGTATCCCTGCCCTCCACCCACGGCATGTCTGTAGCACCCCCCTCAAGTTGTAACAAGCAAAAGTGTCTTCAGACATTGCCAATGACACCTGGGGGGCTGAATCACCCCCATGGAGAACCCCTGTTCTAAGCTACAATACTCACTGCACTCTTTTTTTTTTTTTTTTTTTTTTGAGACAGGGTCTTGCTGTGTTGCCCCAGCTACAGTGCAGTGGCATGATCATAGCCCACTGCAACCTCAAACTCCTGGGCTCAAGCGATCCTCCTGCCTCAGCCTCCCGAGTAGCTGGGACTACAGGCGTGTGCCACCACGCCCGGCTAATTTTTCTGTTTTTTTGTAGAGACATTGTCTTGCTCTTGCTCAGGCTGGTCCCGAACTCCTGGCCTCAAGCGATCCTCCCACGTCAGCCTCCCAAAGTGCTAGGATTATAGGCGTCAGCCGCCGCGCCCAGCCTGTCTTGACCCATAAATAGTTGGGTCTGTGTCTGTCTTACCATTTAGGCCAGGGGGCTCAAACTAAATGCCAACAGTGGCCAGGCAGGTAACCCTGGTGTAGCAGTCACAAGTTGGCCCTTGGATGTCCCTGCTAAAGGGGCTGATCACACTTGTTCAATGGTGGCCATGCAGGATGTGGGCCTAGTTTTGCCAGATCTGGTTTTTCAAGACATTTCAATGTACAATCTCCACATTTTAAAGTATGTTGGCAACAAATTCAATTCTAAAACAAACGAATTAAAAAGACCATGTGCACCTGAAAGTTATCTGTGGGCAGACTCTGGCCTGTGGGCAGCCAGTCTACAAACTGTCTCTAGAATGTGAACTCTTCTCCTGGCACCAGGGTGCCTTGTGTGTTAACTAATGTGCAGCTCCTTGGAATCTCCTGCAAAATATCCAGGGGGCTATAGTGTTTCACCAGCTCCAGGAGTTGCAAAATGTTTGTCTTAAGTTGCAAAATCGGTGTCTTAAATTGCTGTCCTGAGCAGACAAGTGGATCTGTTGACACACGTTGGATAAGCCTCCCCTCCTTAGAGGATTATCCCCCCACCCAATCCTCCACCCTCACCCCCAGGCCTGAAGCAACCCCCTGTGCAGGCCTTCCTGAGCCCCAGCTTCTGAGTGAGATCAAAGACCCCTTGCAGGGGGTTTCCTGCCACCTGCTGCAATGAGGACAAAGGTTAAGACAGGAGGAATTATGGGCCCTGGCTTCACACTCACCCTGCCCAGTCACAAGTTTCCGGGCAGATAAGGCCAAAAATGCTTCTGTTTGCCAAGAACAAAGAACCCGATTGCCCTAAGAAAAGGGGTTTGTTCTGGAAGGGTATCCATACAATGACACCTTCATAATAGCAAAGCTGTCATTAGCTAAGCCCTTACTATATGCCAAGCGCCATGCCAGGCACTTCGTGTGCAGAGACTCAGTTATTCTTCATGACAACCCTGAGAAGTCGGTACTTTACTTAACCCCATTTTAGAGATGAGGAAATTGAAGCTTGGACAGGTGATGTGGCCTGCCCAAGGCCACACAGTTAGTAAGAGGCAGAGCCAGGGACCAATCCCCACCTGGAACAAAGGGTTCCTCTCAGGTGTCTTTCAACAGGTTCCCAGGTAAGGGTAAGGGGGGCAGTGGGTCTTAACCTAAAGTTATACCCACTATCCTGGATTGTCACCAGGGAAGAATTCCCTGGGGAATTTTTTTAAAAATACAGGTTTTATGAAAAAAACAAAATTTGAACTTTGGTTAATGAAATGCCTGCCAAAGTGTACGTGGGGGCAGTGTATGGATGTCTGCAACTTACTTTGAAATGCAGCACAAAATAAGGTAAATTGATGGGTGGATAGAGGGAAGGAAAGGCGGATAGATCTGCCATAAGGCAAGTAAACTATTCATTGTGGAACCTGCATGGTGGGCTCATGGGTGTTCACTGCACAGGTTTTTCAATAATTCAATGTCTAAGGATAAGTACAGGTTCCAGGGCCACACTGCAGCCTTCCTGCATCAGGGTCTCTGGGAGGGGGGCCCTAGAATGACTCTGAGGCCCAGCTACTTGTTACTAGCCCCCTCTGCCCCACCCAGTGACAAGGAGGCTTCCTGTTCCCTCATTCATAGAATATCACTAGAAGGTCACTGGACAAACTACTGCTTCCTGGCCTCTTTTTCTCAACTCTACTCAGGCCCAGAGAGGGGCTCAGGGGAGACTGGGTAGAATAAAGTGAAGTTACATGCCTCAAGGCACGATGGGCTCCCTGCACCAAAGGTGATGTCTGCTGTCCACTGCGCACTGCTATGGTCTGAATGTTTGTGTCCCCCCCTCCAGATTCCCAAAATTCATATGTTGCCCTGTAGGGTGAATATGGATAACTATAATTTATTGCCTATTCTCCAAAAGCTAGAAGAGAGGAGTTTGCATGTTCACAACACAAAGAAATGATAAATGTTTGAGGTGATAGATATGCTAATTACCCTAAACTCATCGTTACACATTGTATGTATGTATCAAAATATCACTCTGTATCCCCTAAATACATGTAATTATTGCATGTCAGCTAAAAATAAAAGGGGAAAAACTGAAAAAAAAATTACAATAAAAAAGAAAGAAAAAGAAACTTAATTCCCAATGTGAAAGTATTAGGGGATGGGACCTTTGGGAGGTGATTAGGTCATAAGGATGGAGCCCTCATGACTGGGATTAGTGCCCTTATGAAAGAGGCCCCCAGAGAGATCTTGTGCCCCTTCCACCACGTGAGGACACAGTGAGAAGGTGCCCTTTATGAACTAGAATGCAAGTCCTCAACAGACTCTGAATCTGCCAGACCCTTGATCTTGGACTTCCCAGCCTCCAGAACTAGAAGCAATAAATGTCTGTTGTTGGCTTGTGCCAACTCTTTGATATCCACTGTGTATTTGACACTGACAGCCCATCTCATGTCATATGAGCCACCCTTCACGTGCTCAGTAGCCTCATGTGGCTAGTGGCTACCCTATTAGACAGTGCAGCTTCAAGTAGGGGAAGGCAGGGTTCTCTTGTCTGTTGGCTACATGGCATGAATTATCTACATTTCCCTCAACTTTTCAATAGGCCACCAAGAAAGAGACCTGCTGCACCTCTGGCAGAACTGTGAACTCCCTGCAAAATAATCTGTTTGCAGCCCCACCACGTCCCTGTCCTTAATGTCATTTAAAAAGTTAGCTTTTATGGAGCACTTACTGTGCACCTGGCACTGTTCTAAGCCTTTGTGTACTTTACCTCATTTAAACCTCTCAATGACGCTGTCGTACACAATGATTGTGCCTGTTTTACAGACGAGGAAACTGAGGTTCAGAGAGGACAAGGAACATGTTCAAAATCACACAGCTGATAAGAGGCAGAACCCGATGTGGAACCCCGGCAGGTTGGCTCCAGAGCCTGTGTTCCTAACTGCTACACTGCTCTCGGTTACTCATTCACTCATGTGCTCATTCACCAAACACTGGCCACTAGAATCTAGGTGGAGGTGCAAGGGTCTGGCAAGTCAGGAGCCCTGGGGCCAGGTCTTTTCTCGGCCACTACCTGGCTGGGTGGCCTTGGGCAAGACCTTGTCCCTTTCTGAGCCTCAGTTTCCCCTTCTGGCCATCCTAACTCATGCTTTCCTTACAGAGGACCTCTGTCCACAGCCAGACTTGACAATGAATTCCCCAGGAGTTCAACCTCTGGCCCCAGAAAGGGGGGCCAAGGAAACCTCACCCCTCATCTCTTGCAACAGTACCAGCTGACAGCCCCCTTGCTGCAGGTAAAAACATGGCCAAAGACGTGGATGAAACAAAATCCAACCCCCCAAAAGCAAAAAGCAACATTTACTGAGCACTCACTCTGTGCCTTACATATCTCATTTCATCCTCACAAGAACCTGATGAGGTTGGCACTTTTCTTACACCCATTTTACAGAAGCGGGAGACTGAGGTCCAGCCAGGTTTAACTTACCCAGGGTCAAACAGAGCAGAGTCCCATACACTCACCATACAACCTGGCGTTCCCACTCCTGGGTGTCTACCCTAGAGAAATGAAAACTTAGCTTCACATGAAAACCTGTACATGGATGTTTGAAGCAGTCCATTCATGATCACCCCAAACTGGAGACAACCCAGATGTCACTGAACAGATGAATGGAGAAACGAACTGCAGTACATCCACACTGTGAACTACTGCTCAGCCATAAAAGGGAGTGGACAACTGATACATTTAGCAACTTGGCTGAATCTCAAATACTTTACGCTGGGCAAAAGAAGCCAGACCCACAAGTTCACGTCTACAGGATTCCACTCATACGACATTCTGGGATAGCTAAAGCTGCATGATCAGTGGTTGCCAGGGGCTGGCAGTGCGGGAGGGGATGAATGCAAAGGGGCAGCAAAGAGGAAACTTTTTGGGGTCATGAAATTGTTTTGTGTACTGATTGTGGCGGTGGGTTTACAAATCTCCACTGTGTTAAAATTCATAGGACTGTACACTCACACAAACAGAGATGCACAAACCCAGAGCGGAATTCCAGCCCCAGGGTAGGTGACACCATGCAAATGGCAGCAGGCTGCCTGTTGTCACAGGCTGTGGCCCAGCTGGAAAACACCATTTGCTCTTTAGGGGGAGCAACCAAGAAAGTCCAATAGTACTGTAAGTCAATGCTTCAAAACTACCAGGGCGAATGGGGAATAGAGAGTGACTGCTTAATGGATACAGGCTTTCCTTTGGGGATGACGAAAATGTCTGGGAACCTAGACAGAGGTGGTGGTTGCACAACATCATGAATGTACTAAATGCCACTGAATTGTTCGCTTCGAATTGGTTAATTTTATATTGTGTGAATTTCGCTTCAGTTTTTTTTAAAAAAGCTCAAACCAGAGGGGAAATAAAGTATTCAAGGATAACTGTGCCCTAAATCTACCCCAAGGAACCCAGGCCTCAGAGAGGTTAAGTAACTTGCCCAAGGCCACACAGCCAGGAAGAGGTTGACCCTGAACCAGCCTCCAAAGCTTGAGTCCTTTTCCACTGGACACAAGTGAGAAAACGGGTTAAATATAATAATATAAATAAACAAGAAACTCAGGCCAACATATTATACCTCCAATGGATCCCTTTTCTCGAAATGACCACAACTCTGTGAAAGTGGAGCTGTTCTAGAAAATCGAGACTGAGCATCCTTCACATGTTTCCACAGAAAGAAAAAAAAACCTTCTGAGAAAGGCCATGTATGGGAACACTTTATTTCATGCGGAAGGAAGGAAAAGTAGGCGACGTGAGACATCGAAATGGCCCCCCCAAGGTGGCAGGGGCTTTTTTCTGAGTGGGTTTGGGACAGGGTTGGGTGGAGAGGCAGGGGGATGGACACAATGACCACCTGCCAAAGCCCCAAAGCAGTTTCTCCAAACCAGACGCCCCAACAGCCAGGAAGGGGGAGTTTCCCACCTGTCCCGGGACTGAGGGTCTCTGGGGGGCCACGGCCCTCATTATAGTTCACTGAGGCATACAGCACCCCTGCCCAGGGCCTGACTTCTGAAAAACTCAAACCTCAGCCTTGCAAAATAGCAACACTTGAGTGAACCCAGCTGGGAACAAAGGAAGTGTGAGTCAGCCCCAAGAATTTCTTTTAAAAGGCTGTATTAAGGAGGCCACAGTTGCTGGACTGGGAGACAGAATTTGCATGAGCCTAAGGCTAGGCTCTGGGCACCAACCCCCCAGCTGTCCTCAGGGACATGTGAGCAGAGGCCCCAGAAGCTTGCAGGACGGACAGCCCTTCTGCTCAGGCACCCACTGCCAAGGATGGGTGGTTTGAGGGAGCTGGAGGGGACTGGGCTCCAGGTGGGGCGGCCAGGTGAGCCCTTGGACCAATGGGGAAGGAGCCCACAGTGTGCATGTATTACCTCTGGGCCAGACCACCAGCCTGCCAGGAGGTTTGATGTGGTCTTATTTTACAGAGAGGAAGACCGAGTCTGGTTTCTTTACTCAACAAGTATTCACTGAATGCCTGTTACATGCCAGGCACTGGGATGTGGTGGTGAACAAAACCAACAAGGACCCTGACTTTGTGAAGTTTATGGTCTGGTGAGGGGTGAGGAGAGAGCTAGAGACGGTTTTGGGGGATAAGCGCATGCACACGGAGGAAATAAACCAGGAGGGTCGGGGAGAGGGTCTTTCTCTGGGCAGGCTCCCTCAGCTCAAAGCTGAATGATGAGAAGGAGCTGGTGGTCTGGGGAAGGGTGCTCCTGGCAGAGGGAGTGGCAAATGCAAAGGCCCTGTGGTGGGAATGACCTTGTGGGCTTGAGGAACAGAAAGGCCAGTGTGGGTGGTGCGGTGAGTGGGGGTGGCAGGTAGAAAGCCATGAGGCCAGGAGGCAGGCGGGGCCAGGCCAGGTAGAGACTCCACTTTAAGGAATTTGGATTTTGTTCTAAATGCAACAGGAACAGGCATTCTCTGGAGGGTTTTGAGACAGAGAGGGAGAGGCGGGATCTGATTTTCAGTTTCACTAGCTGGCTGTGTGGAAATGGATGGTGGGGCAGAGAAGCAGGGAGGCCGGCCATGAGGCTGCAGTGTGTTCTGGGACAACTAGCCAGTGTTATTTCCAAGTGGCCCAGAAATGGCACGCGGAAGCAGTCGCGCTTTGCTGTTTCACGTGGCTGTATGAAAAGTGACAAGGCTCCCACCCCCCAGGTCCCATTCATGGCCGAGTCTCCAGAGCCTGGAAGTGGCTACTGAATGGATAGAGGAATAGATGCATGCACGGCAGTCATCCCTGCTCCCTGCAAGGACTTCCTACTGTGCTTTTATGGGAGGGGACCTGAGGCTTAGGGCCACACAGCTGGATACACCATGGGTGGTGCCTTTGACAGTCTCTCTGGCCAGCTGGGCCCTGGTGACACCCGATACCAGGTAGAGACTCACATTTAGTTGGAAATGCCTCAGGGATTCTTTGGAGGGTTTTAAGAGAGAGACAGAGAGAGGCAGGATTTGATTTTCATTTTTAGTGGAATGAAGGTGACCCACATTTCCTGGGGCAACCTTGCCCTCACCAGCCCCAGTGATGGGTGACTTCCCTCGAACCCCCGTGGGTGGCTTCATGCCACAGATGCTGAGGCTGGTGGGGCTTGCAGCTAGCTGGGGCCAGATGTTGTGCCTTCACTCATAGCCCCTCCGTACCCTGCAGCCGGAAGCTCAAGACGGGGAAGCCACAGGTCAAACCAAGCCTGGATCACGGTGCCCAGCACCACCGCTATCTTTGCTAGAAATGAGGTTTACAGGAATCACAGCCTCGGACCAGCACTGAATGTGAAAGCAAAACTCACACACACGCACAAGCACACACACAGAGGCACATACACGTGTGCATTCGCATGCAAGTGCACTCTCACACGCACATTTGCGCATACGCAGGCACACATGCACATGTGTGTGCATGTACTATATACATAGGCGTGCGTGCACACATACACTCATGCATACACACCAATACACAGGCGCATACACAGACACAAAGGCTGCCAGGCCCCTGTCACACATGGCTTGCCCACTTGCAGCCATGGACTTGCTCCCCCAGGGCCACTCACACTCACAGCTCCTGCTAGGAGATGCACCCGCTTGCAACCAATGGAAACACCCCCCGCCGCAAACACGATAGAGCTGCTTGTACGTGGGCACCTCTTACAAGGCTGCCAGCCCTCTCACTGATGCACACACACGCCCCCTCAGAGTTCATGGAGGGGACAGCCTTGGAAACACAGGAGAACAGCTTCCTCAGCCCAATGTGACTCCAGCCCAGTGGGACTTCCCTGGCCCCTTGCTGCCTCTGCCTCAGCTGGCATCAAAGTTCACCCACCTGGACGTCATTCAAGTGTTCCTCCAGCCTGGAACACCCTGCTCCCTCCCCACAACCACCTGCCTTCCAAAGAGCCAGCTCTCACCTGCCCTGTCCACCAAAGCTCCCCGGCAATTACACCTGCTCTGATGTGCAGGGAGAGCTGGGCCAGCTTGTGCCTGTGCATAAGGGTCTTAACCTCTCTAGACCTCAGTCCCCTCGTTACTAAAATCAAGACAGTTAAAATCATCATAGTAACCCCACTTCCTTGAGAGGGGTCACGTGGCCAACTAGGCACATCGTAGGTGCTCAATAAAAAGCTCATTAAAAACATGAAAACAATGTCCGCGACGGATTGAGGCCCTGCCACATTTACAGGCAGGACCCTGAGAGTCCTCAGGCAACCCCAGCAGGTGCGCGGGCTCTCCACACAGCAGAAGAAAGTGAAGCCCAGAGGGTGATGGTGTCTTGCCCAAGGTCACCGAGGTCTGCAGTAGAGCCTGAGTCTCCTGATCCCAGCCCCTTCTGTGCTGTAGAGGGAGGCAGGTCCAGGCATGAACCTGCTGGGGCCTGCCTGGGGCTGTCCCAGGGCTGTGGTCCACCACACTCCTCACAGCCCCTGGAGGGGTCCCTGGCGAGCTGGTGTCAGGGCCAGTGAGGGGGGGGCCGGCAGCTGCGTGGTGGGGGCAGAGGGGAAGACACAGAGGCCCAGGGAGGGGAAGGGATTTGCCCAGGGTCACCCAGCGTATCAGTTTCCTGAGGCCACAGTAACAAATTACCACAAATTTAGTGGCTTAAAACAATAGAAATTTATTTTCTCACAATTCTGGGGGCCAGAAATCTGAAATCAAGGTGTTGGTAGGGCCATGCTCTCTCCAGAAGATTCAAGGGAGAATCCTTCGTTGCCTATTCTGGCTTCCAGTGGCTCCAGGCGTTCCTTGGCCTGGAGCTATGTGATTCTGATCTGTGCCTCCAACTTCATGTGCTCCCCCCTGTGTCTGCATGTCTCAAATCTCCCTCTGCCTTTGTTTTATAAGGACATCTGTCGTTGGATTTAGGGTTCTCCCATGTTCTCGTTTCCAGATCCTTAGATCCTGAACTTAATTACATCTGCAAAGACCCTTTTTCTAAATAAGGTCACATGCACAGGTTCTGGGAGCTAGAATGTGGGTATATCTTTTGGGGGACACTTTTTAAACACATTACCTGCCATATGAGTTGTATTTAACTCATACTAGTTTTGAGCCCGGGGACTCATGAAGCATATATGAAGACTCAATTCTCCAAAACAAATTCAGTAAGTATGTCATGAGTCACATACAACTCAAGTGGAGTGCAGTGTAGAAATTGATTCTAGCGCCGCGTGAGTTGCATATAAGTCACGCACAGGAAAGGATAAAAAATAACAAATTTTTCATTAAATTAGAAAGGATTGTTTTGTTTTTAAAGTTTTTATTCTATTTTCATAATAAAACACTGTGGCCCCAGGGAGATTTTTTTATTTCTAGTGTGGCAGTCAATGTGTTAACCAACTACACCTGGTAAGCCACGAGGACTGACAGGCCGAGCTGTCCCATCATCCCAGCCCTGATCTGGGACCTCATTAGCGAGCCTAGGGCTGGGACAAGAGACAGAGTCTGGAGCCTCCTTGCCTGACTTTACCTCTTATTTGCTGTGGGACCTCAAGCAAATTAAATGAGTTGATGTAAAACCTCTTAACAGTGCCTGCCTGGATCTAGAAAGCTCTCAGTAAATGTTTGATTGATAAATACGTAAAATCACGACTGGCACACCCTAAACACTCAATAAATGCTAATGTTGTCTGAGAAGGCTGGTAACGTTCCAGAGGATTCCTCGCCAAGCACCTCTCTGTGCTCTCCTCCTCACCCCCAGCCTCCTGGAGAGAGGCAGGGGAGGTCACCATTGTCCCACTTGTCACATGGGAATCCCCTCCCCCTTGGCAGTGGGGGACAGCCCCAGACCTGGCATCCTGCCCCCAGGTGAGGAGCCCATGTGCTGGTTCCCATTGTCCCTGACAACGTCTTCAAAGCAAAAAGAGAAAACCAGGACAAGTTAGCAGGTTTTTTGTCAAGCTGGAGCTAATCATGGGGAAGAGACGAGCGAAGAGCAGAGGTTCCCGAAGGGTGGTCTGGGCCTAGCAGCACCAGCATCACCTGTTAGGAATGCAGGTTCTCAGGCCCACCCCAGTTACTGGAGGTCCAGGTGGGGCTCTGCAGGTGAGGCAGATGCATGCCGAATTTTGAGGACCACTGGCCTAGGCGTGCAAAGTACAGGTGGGGGAACCAGCCCCCTGGGCTTGAACCCTGGCTCTGCCACCTAAAAGCTGTGTGGCAGCTGGCACGTCGCTTCATGTCCCCAGGTATCCATTTCTCAATGAGAGTTCACAAGCGTCCAGAACAGTACCTGGCATCTTAGGGACTCGCTGTCATCTGACGTATGAGCAGACGCACGCGCGCCCACGTGCTCACTGATGATCGTGCCTCTTAGGAAGGGTTGAAAATCATAGATGTTATTTGGTTTCTTCACTATTCCATACTTGGCAAATTTTTTAAATTGGTAGTTAACTCCACCAATCATTCAATATTTTTTTAAAGTCTGCTGATCCTTGAAATCCTCAAATCAGG
Organism: Daubentonia madagascariensis; assembly: GCA_023783475.1. Lineage (NCBI taxonomy): Eukaryota > Metazoa > Chordata > Mammalia > Primates > Daubentoniidae > Daubentonia > Daubentonia madagascariensis. The sequence continues at coordinate 6,718,376 of JAKFHU010002332.1, read as the reverse complement.
GAACAAGTGCTGAAGAGGTCTGGGGTCATGGTGGCCCTTTGACAAGTGGATAAACTGAGAAGGAAGGCTCTCTGACCACCCCCCAGGAATTGAGATGGCACTAGGAGCTTGCTCCTTGGACCTTCCAAGAGTACCGCCCCCGCGGGAAATATTGCCCCAGCAAGGAAACAGGAACAGAGAGTTCTAAGAGCTGTGCCGTCCCCAGGCGCCTGTGACTCCTCAGAACGTGGCCTGGGCAGAGGGAACCCGCAGGGAGCCAGGACGTAACTGGTCTCGGGTGTGAGAAGTCACTGCAGGGGTGAAATGACAACGGCAATTATGCCAGGTGCCACTCAGGGTCACCTGCTCTGTGCCAAGGGCTTTGTGTTCACTGTCCACTCTGCGGGGGGGGAACAGAGGCTCCAAGAACTGAAGCAACAGGCCCAAGATCACAAAGCTGCTGGGTGGCACAGCTAGGGTTGGAGCCCAGGTGTGTGGAACCTTGAAGCCCAGGGTAGTTCCAGGTTTGGGGGCCTCAGGGCACTCCCACAACCACCCCTTAACCCCTCAGCCTGACCTGACCCTGACCAGGGCTGAGGAGGGGGAAGGCTATGGCTCCCAGAACGATCTGGTTAGTCTCCTGCTTCCATCCGTCCAGTGGCTTCCTGCCAGCCTCCGCGACTGGCCAGGCTGCGTGCTCTGGCCCCCACCTCCCCGCCAGCACTCAGGGAGCTCCAGCCGCACAGGCCTTTCGGCTCCTCCAGCATGCCAGGCTGGGCCTTACCTCAGGGCCTTTGCACGTGCTGTGTGCACACCCAGGACACTCTTCACCCAGACTTCACGCACCTGGCTCCTCCTCCTCCTCCCCGTCTTAGTTGAAACGTGGCTTCTGCTGAGTGCCCCTCCCTGAGCTAGGGCGGACCCTGCCCCCTTGCTGGTGTCCTCGGCTACATCAATCTTATCCTACAGAACATCATTCTGCCTAAAATAACCTTACCGATGTACTTGCTCGCCACCTGTCTCCCCCGACTATAATGTGAGCTCAGTTTTCTAGCCTGTGAGACGAGGGCTTGAGTTTGAATTCCAGCTCTGCCGCCTTCCAGCTGTGAGTCTCTCGGGCAAGAGACTTTGCTTCTCTGAGCCTCAGTTTTCTTATCTGTGAAATGGAAACAGAAACCCTTCCTCACTGGATGGCTGTGAGGCTGACAGACAATGGCTAACGAGAGACGATGATTAAGCACACTGTAGTTGCTTAATCAAACTCGCTGGCTGTTGCCTGGTGTAGACAGTCGATGACAATTCTGTTTCCTAATCTCGCTGTGCCCCACCCCTACCCTCCACCCCTCAACAGCTGCCGAAGTTTCGTCTCTGGGGAGCAGAGCCGAGGTGCAGAGACACGGCAGACTTGTGATCTGCCACGGAGGGGGGATTTTTGGGTCCCCCCCACCCCACCTGACTTGCAGGTAGGCTGCCTGGCACGGCAGTCCAGACATGGGACCGGGTGCCAGACTCCCGACCCAGAGATCGAAGGCCATGCCCACTGGAGTCTGTTACATAAGCCCTCGGACCTCATCTTCTTCATCTGCAAGATGGTTTCACGTGCCCAATCTAGGAGTTTCCAAATTCTAGAAAGCCACAAAAGATGTGACACTCCATTCTATGGTCCTGGTCTCTGCCTGTTGTCCCCAGGCAGGAGGTGGGTGGAGTCAGAGGGCACGCGGGTGGGGGTGAGGAGGCTGCAGATGCAGTCGGGCCTCTCCTGGGATAGGAAGTCCTTTGGGCCCAGCAGCAGCGGAGCCCCAGCGCAAGTCAGGCTTGTCGGTGGAGTCCAGCTCAGCAGCATTTACAGGTGGCCCTGTGGGGGTTGGGGGGGGCAGGGCCTGGCCAGACACCGTGAAAGCAAATGACTGTGCCCTAGGTGAACACCAGCAAAGGTGGTTTATTGAGTGAGCACTTACTATGTGTCTCAAATTCTAAGACTCCGCTTGTATTTTGGTATTCATCCTCACAAACAACCCCATAAAGTCAGTCTCTACAGGTGAGGAAACCAAGGCCCAGAGAGGTTATGCAGCAGCCCATGATCACACAGCAAGTCGGGGAGGAGCTGATTCTGACCTCGCACACCAGTTCCAGAGCAACACACTGTGTCCCTCAGCTCCACACATTTCCGGACCAGGAACTAAGTAAGGAAATAAGTGAGGCCGCAGGGGTGGGCGGACAAAAGCCACACGAGGTTGTCTGGGCACCCCCACCGAGGGAACAGAAAGGCAACCAAGGCCAGGGAGCAGGCAGGGTAGGCAAGGGAGGGCAGAGGCCGCTCAGAGGAGGCCCCAGGGGTCGCCAACAACGAGCGAGGGAGGGAGGGACAGTAGGAGAGTGGGCCCCACTGCAGAAACAGCCCGGCCCCACATGCGGAGCATAGGAAGCATGGACACAGGACACAGCAGCTACCAGTCGCCTGAAACTGTGCACTCCCTTTGAAGCGGTAATCCCACCTCTTGGATGCTCTCCTAAGGAAAGTCTCCTCTTCCTCCTGCTGGGGGCCAAACAGCAAAGCAGCAAAGCAGCTGGCTTTGTCTCCAGGCAGACCAGACCACACACATTTCCTGAGAAAGGCAAGGCTGCCTGGGGTGTGAGGCGCTTCTATCCCCACCCTAGCACCTGGGCAGGTGGGTGTGTGGGGGTGAGTATCTGGAGAGGATGGGGTGGGGAGGGGAGAGGGCTAAGGGGCCCTGTGGGTGGCCAGGCCCCCAGGGAGGGTTCATCAACCATTCTGAGTTCATTTTCAGACCATTCTTGGGCTGCATTTTTTTCAATGTTATTTTATGTTCTTTAATTCCCTGTCTATGTAGCATCTCGAATCATCTTGTGTGTGTGTTTGGAATCTTTTTCACTGAAGCACAACCTACATATAGTAAATTGCACTAACGTTAAGTGCACAGCTCAATGACTTTTTATACGCGTGTACACATGTGTTTGCCACGACTCAGATCAAATTCAGATCTTGGCTACTCAAAGTGCAGTCCTCAGACCAGCACCACTGGCCTCTCCAGGAAGCTTGCTAGACATGCAAAACTGCAGGCCCCATTGGCACCCCATGGATCTGAATCTTGTAAACTAGACCCCAGGGGACTTGTGTGCTGGGTAGAGCAGGGAGCACTGGGTGGAACTAAGGATGGATGCTTCTGAGCCCCAGTGTGGACGCCTTGTCCCCGGGGCCTGGAGGCGGCTCAGAGGTGCTTCTTCCTCCCTTGTCACCCAGACCAGTGTTTGGAGGCGCAGCACTCCACAACACCCAGGAGAGCCTTTCCAGCCCCCTCAATTCACTGATGAGGGGAAGGGACCATCCCAAGGTGACAGAGCAGGTCACTAATAGGTCCACGGCACGAGACACCCCAACCAGGCCTCTCCTCTGGGACTTTGCTACTGTGTGCCTCAACTTACCCATCTGCAAATAGGCATAAAGATCTCTGCCCAACCTGCCTCCCACAGCAGTGGGAGTACACTATAGATACTGGGGACTTTCCAGGTGCCCAGCACTTTCTCAAGCACATGCCTGCACCATCTCACTGAAGCCACACAATAAGCCTATAATGCAGGAACTGTTATTATCATGTTAATATCAATATATTAATATTAATATCAGCATATCCATAATAGTAATATCAAAATTGTGCCATTTTACAGGCAAGAAAACCAAGGCTAGGAGAGGTTAAGCGACTTGCCTGAGATAGCTACAAACTGGGGGCAGCCAGGACTTGAACCCAGACGGTCGACTCCAAAGCCCTAATTAATTTTAACCTAAATCTCTCAGAAAATGAGCAACATAGGGTGTCCCTCCAGCAAGCTAATTTAAGAGAGAAATCTTCTTTCTCTTATTCCATCTGCAGGCAGGGGGTGGGGGGAACCCAATAATAATGTATGCACATGATTTAAACAAAAATTCAAAGCATCCAAAGACTTCACAGAAAAAAGCCGGCTTCCCTCCCACCCCTGGAGGCAACTGCTATGATGAATCTCTTGTGTGCCTTTTCAAAATATGCTCTGTGTGTGCCGGCACGTGCATCATTTCTTCCCACTTACATGAACGGGAGCATATTCCACTTGCAGACCGGGTCCTTGTGTTTATCACCTTGCCCTGTGCCCCACATCAGCACACAGGAGCTGCCCCGGCGGGTTACATGTGGATGTTCTGTAATCTCCCCTCCACTTCCATGCCGCTGGGTGTATGGCTTGTTTCTAGTAGTATACGACCACGAGCACTGCTATGCCAAGACACCTTGTGGTCCTGCAGACACCTCCCAGAGGTGGGACCACCCTGCCCTGGGTGTGTATGACTTTGACCTTGGCAGATACAAGAAGCATTTCTTATCCGCCAGCCTTGGGCAGGGGCACAAAATGCCTGGTGCCTCCAGTGCCCAGGGAAGGGTAAGGACAGCCCTTTCCAAGAAACTGAAAGTAAAACCAGGGAAAGGTGTTGGCAGCGCCGGCAGCTCCTGAAAGGTGAGAGACATGGCTGTGTGGCTCTCTGTCCAGAGATAAGGGCTGGGAGGACCCCTTTCTATGATAGTCCTGGGGTGACAGCCTAGCCTCCCCTCACCGCCAGCCACCCAGGCTTGAGCTGTGCTTGGACCAGGGCCTGGAAGGCAATGGAAGCTTTTCCATGTGTTCCAACGGGAATCAACAGTTATATGGCTCTGTGTGCCAGGCTGCATGGATGCCAACCTCCCTTGGGCCAGGCAGAGACTTAACTTTAAATTATACAGCCACCTAGCACTCTGGGAGGCGGAGACCAGCCTGAGCAAGAGTGAGGCCCTGTCTCTACTAAAAATAGAAAAATTAGCCGGGTGTTGTAGTGCACACCTGTAGTCCCAGCTACTCGGATCGCTTGAGCCCAGGAGTTGGAGGTTGCAGTGAGCTGTGATGACGCCACTGCACTCCAGCCAGGGCAACAGAGCGAGACTGTCTCAACTAAATAAATAAATAAATTCCATAGCCATTCGTTGAGTGCTAGCTGGGTGCCAAGAACTGTTTCAAGCACAGTACAGACATTAGCTCCTTTAATCCTCAAAAACATCCTACAAAGTGGGCGCTGTTGTTATGCCCATTTTACAAACGAGGAGACTGAGCCCAGACACTGAGTCCAGGGCTGCGCGGCTTGGGAGTGGCTGTCCTCACCACTAAGCTCTGGGCAGGGGCTTTCACAGCTGCTCCATTGTCCTGTGGGTGAGAGGTGAGGCTGGCAGTCCGCATCCTAGCAAGCTCCAGGTGATTTTCTACATTCCACAGGACCCTTCACTGGACAGGAGCTGGTTTTCAAAGCCCTCCCACCAGAGACTCTCCATGAGAGGTCTCAGGATGCCACCCCCACCCCAAGCCTGTGGCCTGGGCTTTCACCAGTGACCCCTAACCTCCGTCCCCTCCAATGAGGAGCTGCCCACAACACACCCACCGGAAGGCACAAAATGAAAACGACAAGACCAAGCGAGGTGAGGATGGCAGAAACTGGAACTCCCACTCGCTGCTGCTGGGAGCGGGAGCTGGTACAATTTTCTAGAAATCTGTGTGGCACAAACCTTTTGAGGCTGGACACGCATATGGCCTACAACCCTACAAGCCCACTTCCGAGTATATGCCACAGAGAAAGGCATTTGCACGCTCACCAAAAGACACGCTCGAGAATGCTCGTATCAGCGTTACTCATAACAGCTCCAAACTGGGAAGAGTAGAGCTCGTTGACAGCAGGTCAGATAAACAAATCGTGTTCTGTTCATACAGCAGAATATTATATAGCAGTGAGAGGAAATGGATGTAACCACACACATCAACATAGAGGACGCACACGGTCATCACCACGTTCAGAGGAAGAAGCCAGACACAAAGGAGCACATGCCACATGATTCTGTTTATATGACGTTCAAGAACAGGGGAAAGAACTGTCTGGTGACAGTCTGCTCTCAAGGAGCTGGGGAAGGGGGCAGGGGGACTGACCGGGCAGGGCCTGAGGGAGCTGCATTGTTTCCACCTCCGTCTGGGTTCCACCTCCGTCTGGGTGGTCTGAGTGTGCACACATGTCCAATTCCACTGAAGATTTTGGGTGCTTTCCTACATATGTTATACCATAATAATTTAAAAAAATTTTTAATTGTAGTAAAATACGCATACCATAAAATTTGCCATCTTAACCACTTTTAAGTGCATGGTTCAGCGGTGTTATGTGCATTCACGTTGTGCAACCATAACCAACGTTCTTCTCCACAATCTTTTCCTCTTACAAAACTGAAACTCTGCACCCACTAAGCATCTCCCTGTTTCCTCCTCCCTCCAGGCCCTGGCAACCACCATTCCGCTTTCTGTTCCTATGAATTTGACTACTCTAGGTACCTTGTATAAACGGAACCATATAATGTGTGCTTTTTCATGACTGGCTTACTTCACGCAGCCTAATGTCCTCAAGGGTCATCCATGCGGTAGCATGTGTCAGAATTTCCTTCCTTTTTAGGGCTGAATTATATTCTACCGCATGTTGTCTTAGTTTATTTGGGCTGCCTGTAACAAATTACCATAAACTAGGTGGCTTATAAACAACAGAAATTCATTTTACACAGTTCTGGAGGCTGGAAGTCCAAGATCAAGTTGCCTGCAGATCCAGTGTCTGCTGAGGGTGTTTCCTGGTTCATAGACAGTGTCTTCTTGCTGCGTCCTCACATGGTAGAAGGAGTGAACAAGCTCTCTGGGACTTCTTTATAAGGGCACTAATCCCACTCATGAGGGCTCTGCCCTCATGACCTAATGACCTTTCAAAGGCCCCATCTCCTAACATACCATCACCTTAGGGGTTAGAATTTCAACATAGGAGGGCTGTCTGGAAAGTATCCAGCCATTGTTACTATAACGAGAACATATTACGTGGCTGCATACTTTCCAGACAGTGCTTGTATGAACTTGGGGGGTGGGGGGGGGGACACAAACATTCCAACCATAGTGTATGTACATACCACATCATGTTCACCTATTCACCGTTGATGGGCATTTGGGTTGCTTCCACCTTTTGGTTATTGTGAATAGCTCTGCTGTGAACATGGGTGTACAAACACAAAATCATTTTGCTTTACTATTTCACACACAAAAATGAGAGGGCACTGGCAGGTGGGACAGAGGCTCTGAGGCTGAGTTCTGGAGACAGACGAGGTTGGAAAGCTAGCCAGTTACTGACAGCTATGTGACCTTGGGCAGGGCACTCTCCCCCTCTGAGCACCCGTGTCATTATCTGTGTGCATGTGAATGAACTCAGAACCCTCTCCTGCGGCCTGGCACAGAGGAGGTGTTCAATCAATATCAGATGTTATTCTTGGCACCATAACCACCCCCAGGCAGCCTGTGCATTGAGCCTCAGTTTCCCCAGACCCTAGACAGGGTTTGACCTTCCCAGGGCCACCAGGATCTCTTGGAGTCCCCAAATGATCCTAACATGCATTCTTTCCCAAAGAATGAGCAGCATTCGACTCCAGGATCTAACCTTTTTTAAGTAGGGTGAAGGGCCTTTTCGGAAGAACACAGTGAGTTATTGAAGGTCATTTACTAAGGGATAGTTTTAACTTTGGCTCATTCCCCTCCAGTTCTTTGTTATCACCAAGCTAGTTTTTCACGGGGGGTCACATCCCATTCTGAGCTGCTCCCTTGGTGTGTCCCGTGTGCCCAGGGCCCAGGGATCGAAGACCCCCTGAAATCTTAGCAGGATGCAGCATGCAATTTTCAGGGCAGAGGTGTCTGTCATGCTCAGCAACTGATCCAAGGGCATCTGTGCCTGCCCCATACTTGTCCTAAAGCAGGCAGCTTAGTCCTTTAACTGTTTTTGAACAGTTGGTTAACAATCCACACTCCCCACTGCTGTTCTGCATAGCACCAGATTCAGCAACATGGGGAGGGTGGGCCCCGGGAAACTGCATTTTAATAAGACTGTGGAAGGGGCCAGAGCCCACGCTCTGAAACACCTGCCCCGGCGCGCCTACCTCAGCCCAGCCCTGACACTGGGGTCCTCCAGGCACATTAGCTCCAGCTCTGTGGTTCTCAGCAGGGTGAGAATTTTTTTCTCACATGGGATTTTTTTTTATAACAGCTTTATTGAGATATAACCTACACACCATACACTCCACCCATTTAAAGTGTTTTTTAGCATATGCACAGAGTTGTGCAACCACCACCACAATCAATTGTAGAATGTTGTCATCACCCCAAAGACACTGTGTACCCATTTATACTCACTCCCTAGTCTCTTCACACCTCAGCCCCTGGCAACCACTAATCCCCTTTCTGTCCCTCTGAATTTGCCTGTTTGGGACATTTCCCGTCAATGGAATCATACAGTATGTGGTCTGCCTTCTTCCACTGAGCACAGTGTTTTCAAGGTTCACTCCAGGTTATAGTGCGTATCAAAATTTCATTCTTTTCTGTCATCAAACAATATTCCACGGCGTACCTGGGGAGCTTTTAAAATCTACTGATGCTGGTGTCCCACCCCAGACATGCTGATCCAAGTAGTCAGGGGTAGAGGCATCATGATTTCAAAAGCTCCCAGGTTTCATCTGCTACCAGCGCCAAGACTTGCGCTGTTGCCTCCCCTTGGAGACCCCAGGGCAGGGACCACAAGCACCATTTCACAGACCAGGAAAGCAGGGCTCAGAGAGGGGATGTCCCCAGGCCAGGGTCCCACAGCCAGGGCAGCTGAAGTGGGATCTGACTTCCTTCCTCCATGTGGCAGCATTAATGAGGCACTGACTCTATGCCTGGCCAAGAGTGAGACTTTCCCTCCTGGTGTTTAGTGTCCTTAACCAGCATGGGAGGCCTAGCGTATGTTTAATAACAACTAATAACAAGAGATAAGAATGGAAAGGAAAAGCAACTGCAGGCCTAGGGGGTATCTTAAGGAAAGTGATTGTTCTCAGTCTATGGGGAATATTGACCCCCAAAATGGACATAGTGGGATCCTGCCCCAGGAAAATGCTTCCAGGGGGACCATATTTGCCTGAAACTTTAGGGGATTCTCTACCTTTGAAACCCAGCATTACCTGTAAGTGAAAGCCCTTGGTTTTCTTTTTTTTTTTTTTTTTTTTTTTTAGACAGGGTCTCACTCTGTCACCCTGGCTGGAGTGCAGTGGCATCATCATAGCTCAGTGCAACCTCACACTCCTGGGCTCAAGCGATCCTCCTGCCTCAGCCTCCCAAGTAGCTGGGACTACAGGTGCATGTCACCACGGCCAGCTAATTTTTCTATTTTTTGTAGAGAGAGGTCTCACTCTTGCTCAGGGTGGTCTTGGACTGCTGGCCTCAAGTGATCCTCCTTCCTTGGCCTCCCAAAGTGCTAGGATTACAGGTGTGAGCCACCACCCACCCAACCAAAAGCCCTTGTTTAAAGAGAGAACAATGTAATTCACAATTGAACACACTACTTTCTAAGCACCTATGACTTGCTAGGTGCTGGGGCTACAGCTGTGAGCCAGACAATGTCCTTGCTGTTAAGGACACTGTAATCTGTGGGAGAGAGACAGGCAGCGAACAAACAAACAAGAGGCAGGACAAAGCACCCAAATGATTGATGATCCATTGGAGGGTGGGCAGAGAGTGTAAGGAGGTGCCCAGAGGCTGTGCCTGGGAGGGCAGAGCTTGGCCTGGGACATTCAGCTGAGATCTGGAAGCTAAGAGGGGTTTAGCCATTCCCAGATGCAGAAGAACATTCCAGGTAGAGGGAACAGCCTGGGAAAAGCCCCGAGGCAGCAATGCAATTTCAATTCCTGGAACTGACAGGGGCTGGGGACCTAAACCTAATGGATGAGGAGGGGGTGGGGGAGATGGAATCAGGTGGCTTGGGGCAGGGTGAGAGATCTCAACTATGATTGGAACTGTTTGTGTGTATGTGTGTGGGGGTCCTTTCGTAGGCAGAAGGATGTGGCAGTGAGCAGGACAGACTTGGCCCAGCTCTGTCAGAGCTGTGGGCGGACAGGCAGTGAGCATGTTTTACAAAACCTGTCTCAGCAGGTGAAAGGGTGAGGGTGGAGGCACCTGGGGCCAAGGGAGGCAGAAGCACAGGCTGGAGGCTGGGAGAACCAAGGGCCCCCTTTGCAGATGAAGTGTCACAAGCCAGGCTTGCACAGACCAGAAGCTGCCGCTGTTTGCCAAACAGAAAATGAGATGAAAGTTGTTTCAACAAAACTCTGAGAGATCCCAGGGTCCCAGCTGCAGTCAGACCTGCTAGCAGTTTGCTAAAACATCTAAACTAGGCAAAACCAAAGCATCCAAATGTTTCCTCTGAGATTGATAACTTTACATGTATAAATAATGTGCCAGACCCTGGGCCACATGCTAAGGTATTACTATTATTCACATCCTTAGCGTCACTTTTCTGCCAGCTTCTTTGTGTTCCTTTTATCCGCATCCCCATGTGTAGTGACCCTAAAAAGGTAAGTCCACATCTAAACTCCCCAAACCTGCGAAGGTGACCTTGTTTGTGAAAGGGGCGGCCTTGCAAAAATAACAGAAAAATACCTAATCCTGCAATTTCCCCAGTAACAGTTAAAGATCGATCTTATACGTTCGAGCAGGCCCCCTGCAGGAGCTCTGTTTTGCACAACTTCTGAAAAGAGCTGAATGGGTGGAAAAGAGATGTAAATCTCTCTCTTTCAAAATTGTTTTTTGAGAATCTGCTTTTACAGAGTTCCTGAGTAAACAGCAGCTGAGTAAGCTTTCCACCCTAACAGTTTGGAAACAGGGTCTTTGCGGATGTGATCAAGTGATGGATCTCAAGATGAGATCATTCTGGATTAGGGTGGCCCTAAATCCAATGACAAGTGTTTTAATAAGAGAAGGGTAGAACACAAAGGGAACAGTCCATGTGAAGGCAGAGGCAGAGATTGGAACGCTGTACCTACAAGGCCAGAACACCAGGGGTTGCTGGCAGCTCCCAGACGCTAACTAGAGGCATGGAGTGGATTCTCCCCGGGGCCTCCAGGAGGAAGCAGCCCTGCCTGCCTGCACCTTGATTTTGGACTTCTGGCCTCCAGAACTGTGAAAGAATAAATTTCTGTTGTTTTAAGCCACCACTTTATGGTAATTTGTTGCCACAGCCCCAGGAAACTAATACAATGTATATAAGTTATTAATGAGTTCACATACACTGAGGTTCTTGCTAATATTTTATATTGATACAAAGAAGATGATCAAAAACTTCCGGGGACCCCTGGCTTAGCCTGCCTCATTTTGAATCTACCACTTACTATGTAACCTTGGACAAGGTCTTTGGATTCTCTGGGCTTTAGTTTCCTCATCTGTCTAATGAGGACAACAAAGTTTTAAACGAAACAGGACTGCGGGAATGTCAGGCACCGTGGTGCAATCAGCCCCATTGCTGCTGGCGGCTATGATGTCCAGGGTGGTGGCTACAGTCTCATAGTTAGTCAAATGGCCTTGGCAGACCCTGCCAGGGTCCTCTACTCCCCACCACTTCAGGAAAGGGGTGGAAGAAGTAGGTTTTGGGGCAATGGGTACAGGTTCTAGGTGGGGTTCTTTTTTTTTTTTTTTTTTTTTGGCCCGGCTCAATGAAGCAACTAGGTGGGGTTCTGCAGAGGGAACATTGTTCCCTGGAAAATTCCAAGTTTCCAGGACAGCAAGGGAGGCCTTCCAAGAAGAGATAAGGGGGTGACTTATGACCTGAAAAAGCCCAACAGGGCTGACCCCTGACCCCTCTGCTATGCTCAGCAGGCACAGTGCCTGGAGTTATGACACTTTCAGGGGCCCACAGAAATTTTTTAACTTTAAGTTCTTTTAAAAGAAATGAGGCAGCCCGGGCAATAGCGAGACCCTGTCTGGCTAATAGGAAAATTAGCCAGGCACAGTGGCTCACGCCTGTAATCCTAGCACTCTGGGAGGCCGAGGTGGGAGGATTGCTTGAGCCCAGGAGTTCGAGACCAGCCTGAGCAAAAGCGAGACCCCGTCTCTACTAAAAATAGAAAAATTAGCCAGGCATGGTGGTGCACGCCTATAGTCCCAGCTACTCGGGAGGCTGAGGCAGGAGGATCGCTTGAGCCCAGGAGTTGGAGATTGCAGTGAGCTATGATGATGCCACTGCACTCCTGCCTGGGTAACAGAGCGAGACTCTATCTCAAAAAAGAAAAAGAAATAAGGAAAACAAACATGATAATAAATATGTAATAATGAATTCTAATGGATCCAGCCTGGATTATATTCTTTATGTCAATGCGGTCATAAATATAATTTTATTTTATTTTTTCTTTTTTATGGAGGAAGGTGTCCATGGAGGCCACATGGGTCCCTGAACAAACCACCAGGAGAGGGACAGAAGATGAGGACCAAGAGGGCTTGGCCTGTCCAAGGAAGGCGTTTCAAAATCCAGACCAGCAAGTGAGCAGAGAGGCTGGATTTGAAAAACAGTCCTGACCCAGCCTGTGCCCCCTGCCCTAGTTGTCATTAAGCCACCATGCCGGGAGGGCCAATGCTCCTGAAACAGCAAGCTCAAGCACTCCCTGCGACAGGCACTGCTCATATATTCCATCCTCCCAACAACCCCATGAGGCAAAGACCATTATGGTCCCCATTTGACAGATGGAGAAAGTGAGGCTGGGAAAATCCCTACACAATGCCCGGCACTGCAGGCGCTCAATAAATATCTGCTGAATGTAAATTGGGTGAATAGAAGGGAGGTTAAGTTCTGCACCCAAGGTCATGTGACTAGGAAAGGTAGAGCTGGGATTTGAACCAAGTAGCCTGCTCGGGACCACTTAGTGCTTACCTGGTACCCTGCTCTGCCACGGCAGCTCCTCAACCACCATCCCAGGTGGGAAACAAGGGATGACCTCCTGCTGGCCCGGGGGCAGCTGTCCAGGCCTGTCATGAACAGCTGGCCCAGCTGGCCCAGGCTGTGGCTGCTAGAGAAATTAGGCTTTAGGGCACAAGACAAGGATCTAGGGGTTAAGGCTGGGACTTCCTTTGCACCAGATTCCCCCAGGGGGAATGAAAAGAACCTTAGACCTGCAACCCCCCCAGCTGGTCCTCACTTGGATAAGTCAGTTCATCTCCCTCAGCCTCAGTTGGTCCATCTGTAAAGTGGAGGCTTCCATTAGGGGGTTCTGCAATAGGTGTGCCAGCTCGGAAACTTCTGGAATGTGGGCGCTCAGGCCTGTCTCCAAACCACGCTGGCCTCGGTTGCCTCACTTTTAAACTAGGGGTAATGACGCTGATCCTGTCCCGGCACAGTTGCCCTCACCATAATGCAAGTCTGCGTCATCTCTTACATACACAGACTCCTGTGGCTGGGCCTTGGGGACCTGCATTTTAACAGGTGTCCCTGGAGGTTCTTGCCACAGGGTCTGGGGGCGTGACAGCTGCAAATAGTGCTCAAAGCATTTTGTGCCCTCATTTCACAGTTTTTTTAAACCACAAAGCTACTGTCCACACACGCTGAAACATGTCACCCAGGACAAAAGTAGGTGTGTTCAAGTGCTAATTTTCTCCATTCCTTTAATGTGACCTTTGGGGGAAAGCAATATTGACAATTTGGTGTGTGTTCTTTCATACTTTTCTGTTTTCTCAGATGAACATATTTGGACATAGCTTGGGTTTCCTCTTCTAGTTTTATTTTTTATCTTATTTATTTATTTATTTTTCTTTTGAGACTGGGTCTTGCTATGTTGCTCAGGCTGGTCTTGAACTCCTGGGCTAAAGGGATACTACTGCCTCAGCCTCCCCGAGTAGCTGGGATTACAGGCGTGTGCCACCGAGCCCGGCTTTTATCTGTTATTCAAATTTTCTTAAAAATAAGAGCGCATAACCTTTCATGTTTTCTGCATACTTTTTTTGACTACCCCCACGTCAATGCACTGAGCACAAATGCATGCTGCAAATGCCTCTATTGCTACACTGGAAGAAGGACGGGGCTTTTAATCCCATTTTGCCAATGGGGAAACTGAGGCTCCGGCCTGGAGTGAGTCCAGGCAGTGGGGAAGGAGAGCTTGGCGACTGGGCAAGTGGCTGTTTGCTGCCAGGGCTGTGTCCATGGCATGGCAGTCCCGGGCTCTGCAGCCATCCCTGGGAGGGCACATGCAAGGAGCTGGCTGTATGTATGCCATGGGCCTCACGTGCCCCCTCCCCTCCCCCCTCCCCTGCCCAGACGGGCAGACTGGCGGCCTCAGGTCCCCTCCCCTTGGAGCGGCCAGCTGCACAGCCAGACCGCAGACCAGGCGGGGAAAGTGCAAACGAACCCCAGCTGGCAGCTGAGTTTCCCTTTCCCGTCAAGCAAGAGCCTTATCATAGTGGGGGATGTGCGTGTATCGGGGGAAGAGGGGGCACCAGGGCTGTTTTTATTTTCTTGAAGAATAATATTTACATAAAAAAGTGTATGAACTATGTCAACCTTAAGTGTCCAGATTGACCATTTTTGGATACAATGTATTCACCACTCAAATCAAGATCACGGTCGCTCTCAGCCTCCTGAAGTTTCTCCCGTGCCCCTTCCCAGCCCACAAATGGCCCCCCCAGCAGAGGTAACCACTGCTCTGAGTCTATAAATATCCGTTAGATTTGCCTGTTCTTAAACTGCATGCAAAGCAGTTTAAGTCACACAGTATGTGCCCGTTCTTGTCTGGTTTCTTTCACCCGACACAACGTGTGCGAGAGTCGTGCATGACGTGGCATGTAGCAATAGCGTGTAGCAATAGTGTGCTCTGTGTTACTGCTGAGCACTATCCCATTGTACCAAGGCGCCTCAATTTGTTGATCCATTCTCCTGGTGACGGATATTTGGGATGTTTCCAGTTTGGGACAATTAGGAGCAGAAGCGCTGTGAACATTTGTGTGCAAGCCTTTGTGTGGGCACATCTTTCTCTTCTCTTGGGTAAATACCTAGGAGTGGGACCGCTGGATCTCAGGGTGGGCGGATGTTTAACTTTATGAGAAACCGCCAATGGTTTTCCTCCCTGGTGGCCAGGGCTGTTTTAAGCGCGCAGAGGTGTGACTGGCATATGACTGCTTGGGGGGCCCCCGCCCCACATCAGAGCAAACCTACCAAACACACCCATGGGCCACATTAAACATATACTTTTTGGTGTAAAAATAGTTTTTTGACAGGCTTTTCTAATTTTGCTTTCTGAAATTATCTGGCCCCGAGTGACCTCTTTGCTCCGTGGGCCTGCTGGAGTTTCTTGGCAATCGTGTTTGGGCTGTCTGACAAAGGAGACAACCCAACCCCAAACTGTTTTTCATTTGGAGTGAGATTTTTATGAATAATATATTTAGTACCTAATGAATGTCCTTCCTTTTCTTGCTAGCTCTGTGAACTCCTATATACCCCTTAAAACCCCACTCAAAGGCCCATCCCCCATGCAGCCCTCTGGTTACAGGTAACTGCAGCCCTCCCTACCCCCCCACGGGTGACCCTGATGTCATGCCTCTTGGAGGAGAGCCCTGGGCACTGTTGCAGTTGGTGTATTTGAGGGAACTGTGTCCAGAGCCCAGGGGCCTGCGTCATACTTCCCTGTATGCCCAGCCCATACTGAACACAGGGCACATGTTTGCTGACCTGATTTTTCCAGAATTCTTTGTTTGTCAGGTGCCCTTACCCAGGACTGCAGGGCTGGATGGCAGAGGAGCTGAGGCCGTCTTGAACATGTATGCAAAACAGCAAGTGCTGCAGGCACGGGCCGTGGTTTTCCCTCAGTTCTCCTAGAGGTTGTCTAAGACCCCCAAGGTTGAAGGAAAGAATCTTTGATTGCCCTGGGAGGAGTGTTCCCTGGGATAGGGCACCAGTGGCTTGTAGCCATGGAACAAGGGAGGGAACAGAGAGCATTCATTCATTCAGCAAGCATTTGGTGTGTACCTTCAGCTCCTGCCCCAGCCTCCCAAGGAGCTGGGACTGCAGGCGTGCACCACCACGCCCAGCTAATCTTTCTATTTTTATTTTTGTAAAGATGGGGTCTCACTATGTTGCCCAGGCTGGTCTAGAACTCCTGGCCTCAAGCGATCCTCCTGCCCGGGCCTCCCAGAGTGCTGGGACTACAGGCGTGAGCCACTGCGCGTGGCCTGTTTGTGTGATTCTTTACTGTGGGTCCCCCTTTTGATTAGGGGCCCCTGGGAGGTGTCAGACTCCCTGCTGTCTCCCAGCACTAGCACAAGGCCTGGCCCACAGTTGATATTTGAAAGACCCTGTTCTGAGTGCAGCCCCCTCAGAGCCTTGAACCCCACCCCAGCCTCCCCCACACAGGGGGAGCCTGAGTCCTCTTCCCCACCCTCCCTGAGGTCCCGGAGGTGAGAAAGGGCAGGCGATCCTTCTAATTACAGAGGCCATACTGGGAACCCACCCACCCCAGGGCCCATGGTGGACAAAGCACCCGCTCCAGCCAGCTGCGTGTAGAAAAGAGGAGGGAGGGGCCCATAGATCCTAAAGGACCCATGGGTCCCAGCAGGGCCCAAATCAGGCCGGGTCATGACTGTGACGCTCTAGCATGACCCTTCCCCCTACTCCTCACCCGAAAACATCTGTACTTTTGGGGTCCTTTCCAGGTTTGCTTGTTATTATTAGCTAAAAAAGCGACCAGGCACAGTGGCTCATGCCTGTAATCCCAGCACTTTGGGAGGCTGAGGTGGGAGGCTCACTTGAGGCCAGGGGTTCGAGACCAGCCTGAGCAACATAGTGAGAACCTGTCTCCACAAAAAATAAAAATAATAAAAAAAAATTAGCCAGGCGTGGTGGCGTGTGCCTGTAGTCCCAGCTACTCGGGAGGCTGAGGCAGGAGGATTGCTTGAGCCCAGGAGTGTGAGGTTGCAGTGAGCAATGATGATGCCACTGTACTCTAGCCTGGGCAACAGAGCCATACCCTATCAAGAAAGGAAAAGGAAGGAAGGAAGGAAGGGAGGGGAGGGAGGGAGGAAGGAAGGCAGGAAGAAAAAGGAACAGGCTAAATGCAATGTGGGATCCTACCTTGTATCCTTGTGTCTTTATAGTACAAGCCCTCCAGTTCAATTTGATGCATGCTAAAATTTGAGAACATGGCATTTTGGGCTGAAGAAAAAAAATATTTAATAAAAAATAAAAAAATAAGATTTGGGAACTACTAGTCCACTGAATATATTCTAGAGAAATCCTTGCACATGAGCACAAAGATGGTCACTGCAGCACTGTTTATACTGACAGAAAATTGGAAACAGCCTAAGTGCCCACCAAGAGGAAATGAAGGCATTGGACAGAAGGTGTCCACATAAGGGATACTATGCACAGGGCAAATGGAGGAAGCTCAGCCCTTCCTCATCCTCCTCCACATGTGTCCACATGGGTGAATCTCACAGGTGACACAGCAAACAAAGCAACTTATATTATATGCACAGTGTGGTGCCAGATGAAGACTTCAGCCCCCCAAAACTGTTCTCATTGTTTGGGGACACAAAGTTTTCAACACCCCCAAACAGCATTCTGATAGTTTGGGGACACACACGAATGCATATAAAGAGGGACGTGGAAATGATAAACACCAATGTCCAGGGAGGGAGGGAGGGAGGGAAGAGGGGTGACAGAGGGAAGGAGTAAACAGGCTTCAAATCTGCCTCAAATGCTTTATTTTTTAAGGCAGGGATCGGGGATAAGATACTTTCTATACCTGAGAAGGGTCATTAAAATAATTTTTAATTTTAAAAATTAAAAAATGATCTAAAAAATGATTCATAGAGACACATAGAAAGTTAAAAGCAAGAGCCTCTCATCCCAACCCCACATTTACCCTGAATATTCGGTGAATATACTTGCATAATTGGGCCTATGCATTCGTTAAAATATAAAGAATGTGACATTCTGGAAAAGGCAACGTTATAGAGACAATAAAGAGATCAGTGTTTGCTAGGGGTTGTAATGGTGGATACCTGATACACATTTGTCAAAACCCACAGAACATACAACACAAAGAGTGAACCCTGGTATAAACCATGGGCTTCGGTTATTAATAATGTATCAATATTGATTCATCATTTGTAACAAATGAACCACATTCATGCCAGATGTTAATAATAAGGGAAACTGATGCAGAGGCAGAGGGGAGTTATAGGGGAGTTCTGGGTACTTTCTGCTCAATTCTCTGTAAAGCTAACACTGCTCTAAAAAAAATAAGGTGCATTCATTTAAATAAATAAATAAACTCAAAATGAATGTTTCCTTTAATGTTTTTTAAAGTGAAAAGCAGTTCTCAGTAACACATTGAGGCTGCCCTGCAGGTGAGTATCCTCAGAGCGGCCCTTTGCAGCATTCCAAGGGACTGGCCACAATTTACAGGCCAGCCCCCTGCTGAGGGACAGCGAGGCTGGCTCCAACCATGAGGTTGTCACCAGCAGGGCTGCGATGAATCTGTCACGTACGTGCCTTTGCTCATCGACGTTAGTGCATCTGGGCCGCGCTGTCCACTACAGAGCCACGAGTCACACGCGGCTGCTGAGGACTTGCAATGCGGCTGCTCTGAATCGAGACGTGCTGTCAGGACAAAAGGCACCCTGCACGCTGAAGACTTGGTGCAAAGAGAAGAATGTGAAGCATCTCGATCATTTCTGTATCGAGGACCTGTTGAAGTGGTGATATTTTGGATATATTGGGTTAAATGAAACATTAAAATTAACCTCACTTGTTTCTTTCGACCTTTTCTAAGGTGGCTACTAGAACATTTTAAATGACATAGAGCCTGCATTTGCGGCTTGCATTATGTTTCTATCGGATGGTCCCTACTGAGAGGATAGATTTACCCAACTGGACTTTCTCAGCCCGACACTGCCCGGGGAAACGTGGCTCAGATATGTGTCAGATATGTGCGTACGTTGCGTGTAAGTTGCAGAAGTGTGGTGGGATCCATTTGTCTATCAATTCTTTTTAAAGACATCTGTCTCCTGTCTTTTCATTCTCTATTCTATTCTTTATTGCGTCATTCCCACCAGCAAACAGTCATGCTCTATTCTCCCTTTTAAACCAAACCCAAACAAAACCAGACCTGCTCCTGGCCCGCGCACCCTGCCAGCCTCGCTCCTCCCCATCCTTCTGTTCTCCCTTGCAGTGAAAGTCCTAGACAGAGCAGTGCGTCCTGGCTCCCCCAATTCCTCCCCTTGCGCTGCCTCTACATCCCTACACCAGGCCCTCCTCGCCCCACCACTGCACACAGACCATTCTTCTGAAGGCCGCCAGTGCCCGCCATGCTGTCAAATCCACAGGACAGATGGGGAGATTATCCTGGATGAATCGGGTAGGCCCAGTGTAATGACAGGGACCCTCTAAGGGAGAGAGGGAGGCAGGAGGGACAGAGTCAGACAGAGAGACTGGGAGATGCCACGCCGCTGGCTTTGAAGACAGAGAAAGGGGCCATGAGCCAAGGAGTGCAGGCAGACTCGAGGATCTGGGAAAGGTAAGGGAACAGATCCTCCCCTGGAGACTGCAGAAGGAATGCAGCCCTGCTGACACCTTGATTTTAGTCCCTAAGACCTGGTTTGGAATCCTGGCCTGTAGAACTGTAAGAGAATAAATTTTGTGTTGTTTTAAGCAACAAAATTCATGGTGCTTTGTTATAGCAGCAACAAAAGACTAATACAGTGATCCTATCCAGCCTCATGATTTTAAATGCTGACAACATCCAAATACATCACCTCCAGCCCCAATGTCAGACTCAGATGAGCTGCCCACTCGACACCTCCGTTGGTTGAGATGTCTGAATTCTGGACCTTCCTCCTGCCGCCTTCTCCACCTACTGCCTCCCCTATCACAGCTGGTGGCAACTCCAGCCTCCCAGGTGCTCAGGCCAAAGGCCTCAGGCCAACCTTAACTCTTCTCTCTCCCACATTCCCCTTGTCCAGGCTGCTAGTGAGTCCTGCTGGCTCCATCTTCAAAACCCAGCGCAATCCGACCACTCCCCGCCATGCTCCCTCTACCACCTGGCCTGAGCCACCACAGTTTCCCACCTGCCTGACAGACACCGCTTCCTAACTAGGCTCCCACCGCCACCTCTGCCCCTATGTTTTTCTCAGCAGAGCAGCAGAGGGGCCCTTAAAACAGAGAACAAATGTCACTCTCGTGGTCCCCAACTCATTCAGAGTAAAGTCAAATCCTTAGAGAGGCAGACAAAGCCATTCATAATGTGGGCCCCACCCCCACCTCTGCGACCTCATCTCCTACCAACCCCCACCTTCTGCTCCAGCCACACCGGCCTCCCTACTGTTCTGTGAACACAGCAGAAGCATCCCCTCCCCAGGGCCTTTGCACATGATGTTCCCCTGCCTGGCACACTCTTCCCTGATATCCTCATGACTAACTCCCTCCCTGCTCTCAGGATCTGCTCAAACGTCACCTTCTCCACAAGGCCCACCCTGATCACCCTGAACTGCCACTCACCCCAGCCACCTCCACAATGCCCAATTGTCCTCACCCTGCCCTACTTTTTCTGTTTTCCTGTCAACATACTATATCATGTGCTTATTTATCATGCTCATTGTTTTGTTCGGATCTTGGTCTTATTTACTGTGCTTAGAACAGTGCCCAGCACAGAGGGCATTTAATAAACATTGACTGAATAAATGAATGAATGGAAAGGTCTCAGAGGTAAAGGCTAACAATTCTGAAACCACCATACATGTATACTGGAAAGGAACAATTAATAAATGGATTGTGGGAGGAAGGAATCAGGTTTCCCACTGTTACAGTTAAGCAAGGGGAGGTGCTAAGTAATTACCATGGATTAGAGACCTCAGCACGAACACGTGTTGAGTGACACAGATGATTACATAGAAGCATTTGCAGATACGTGTACACACACAGGTTAGTACACACACAGATTTCCTTGCTCTATCAGCGAAGACAGCCAAGAAGCCAGAGTACCCCACAATCATGAGCACACCTAGTACCCAGATCTTGATTTCTAACACCATCCTCCATAAAAGGAACCAGGGCTCCCTGGAGAAATGGCTGATTCTAGGTCTAGGACAGGAAATGTACAAGATGAGCCTGGAGCATCTTATGGTGCCACAAACTAGGGAAGTGCTCAATAGCTCACAATGAGGGGGTAGGTCAAAGGGACACAGGAGCCCGCTGAAAGAGCACCCCGTGGCCAAAGCTGGGACAATCTGAGCAACACATACAGTGGTACTGATTACATCCCAAAGAATAAAGTATCCATGAGTCCACACTGATATAAAAAAATTAGGGCTAAGAAGGAATTCCAATAACTGATGTAGATACTCTGCTCTCAAGGAGGTGGAGCGAAATTCCCCATCCCTTATGTGTGGGCTGCGCACAATGACTTCCTGCCAAAGAGCACAGTAGCCAATGGGGAAAAAAGAGTAACGTCGCAGGATGGAAATCTGACAGACGCTGCCTCAGCCAAGTGACCAAGTTCAGTCGTCTTGAGAGCATGTGCCCTTGACACAAAGTGAGCAGAGGGGCACTTCTCCTCTGTGGTCTTCCTCCCAAAACACATAACCCCAGTCTACTCATGAGAAAGACATCAGACAAATTCCAATTCAGTGACACTCCACAAAATATCTGACCAGTACTCCCTGAAACTGTTAAGGTGATCAAAGACAAGGAAAGTCACAGCCAAGAGGAGCCCAAGGAGACATGGGACCCTGGAACAGAAAAAGGACCTCAGGGAAAAATTAAGGAAATCTGAATGAAGTATAGACTTTAGTTAATAATAATAACATGTCCGTGTTAGCTCGTTAATTGTGACAAATTCACCATCCTTGTGTAAGGTGTTACTAGCAGGGGAAATTGGGTGTGGCACCCTGAATTGGATCCTGGAACAGAAAGTGGGTATTAGTAGAAAAATTGGTAAAATCCAAATAAAGTCTGGGGTTTGGTTAATAGCAATGTACCAATGTTGTTTTAGTCATGCCAAATGTGCCATGGTGATGTCAAAATGCTAGCAGTGGGGGAACTGGGTGAGAGGTATATGGGAACTCCCTGTACTGGCTTTGCAACTTTTCCCAAAAGAAAAAAAAATAAGAACCTCAGAATGAAACCAGATCATGGCATAGAGGAATTGCATGGAAATGGTAATGACAATTATTATTACTATTTTCTGTTGTTTTTTTCTGATCATGGAAATAACTCATTCAACATTCAGCAACATGTCTTAGCATTTATACAGTGACAAACTTCAAATAATACAGAAATGAAAAAAAATAGAAAGTGCAACCTTTCATAATTCTACTCCCCACTATTAAGTCAATGTATCACATTCTAGACTTTTCCCTCTGCATATGTGAGCATTTATTTCTAAATGTTTTACAAACGTGGGATGATGCCCTACATTTTAGCAGGTCGCTCAGTTTCAATACTTGGTGGACTCCTTTCCATGTCGGGACACGTCACTGTCCAGGGCTTTTCTGGATGGCTATGAGCTGTTCCGCAGTACAGATGCAACAATTGGTTTACCATGTCGCTAAGATGAACGTTGAGTTACTTCTGATTCCCTCCCAGCCCGCAAACAAGGCTCTAATGAACATCCTTCTGCTCACACCTTCATGAACACGTGGGGGAATTTCTGCGGGACAAATCCCTGCCTATGGAATTGTGGGTGTGATGGCACATTTGAAATGTTGTCATCTTACTGCCTAATTGTCCTCTCATTATTCTGAGAGTTAACTGCCTGCCTGTACCCCCGCAAAGGCAAAGGGGAGCACATATCCCCTAGCCCTGCCTTCCCCTCTTTGGGGACTCCCCTCTTGAACAAGGTGGCTGTGGGTGGCTACTGTGACGTCACAGATGTGGGGGAGGGGGCAGGACAGAACACACCGTGTGACTGCCCAACCAGGATGTCGGGGGACGGTCGTGGGACATCCCTTTGAGATTCTCGGTGATCGGTGCTGTGTTTCTCAGCCAGAGGCCATGCCCAACAGAACTGGGGCAGCCAGTAGGGAGAGGCTGAGTGTCGTTTTTAAAATCATAATACAATTCCACAATTTTAGAATTGGAAAAAGACAATAAAAGAATTTTATCATACAAACCATTTATTTGCCATTCATTTATTTATTCAACAGATATCTGGGTTCCTTCCAGTTCATTATGTTGTTCTCAGTACTAAGCTTGCCACAGTGAACAAAACAAAGTCCCTGACCTCGCTGAACTGCCATTCTTCTTGGGGGGGACAGATGTCACACAATAAATATCAGTGAATGGCAGCTGCTATAACAAACAGACCCTAACATTTCAGATGGCCATCGAAGTCTTGGTGACCCTAGATGAGGCCAAATGTCTCCATGGCACAGCTCCATGTCTTCCTCCTCCTGGTACTCACGACTTATTTCTGAGATAATCTGATCTGTGCCTGTCTCCTCCGCTAAGCTGGAAGTTCCATGGCTTGTTTTTTCCTCTGTAGTCACAGTGGCCTCCTTTTGGTCCCAGGGGCTTTTCTTGTCCCCAGAACGTTGCCCCTGTGGTCCCCTGCTGAGTCTTCAAACCGACACAGCATGCCCACCATCCAGGTGTCAGGCTCACTGTCCTCTCCTGTGTGCGGCCACCACCTGGTCTGTGTTCTCCTCGGCACTTGTGGCGGGAGTGAGAGGAACACCAAAGTGTCACAGCCCCTTTCCACAGCCAGGGACTTGACTGTGGGGGGGGTGTCATGTGACCAATGACCTGGGAATAGAAGTGGAGTGTGTGTCACTGCAGGGCCAAGGCAGCTACTAATTGCTCTCCCTCCATCCAATGACTAGATGTGGATGTTCAGGACATGTTGGAAGCTATGTGTCCAAGAAGGCAGAGCTGTGGTTGGCCTGGGTCCCTGAATGGCTGTGTGGACATGGCCACGGCACATAGCACATGCTCAATAAAAACCTGAATGAATAAATGATCCAGCCCATCTGCCTCAAATTGCTTGTTTGTCAAACAGGGTGGATACTAATCTCTGCCATCTCTTGGGGCTCCTCTGAGACCATGAGGGTGATTTTTCAAAAGCACTGAGTATTAGAGGATTAGGGGTAATAATTTAGGTCAATCTAGACTTGAGTCAATAAATGAAAATTTATTGCTAACCTACTAGGTGCTGGTGGTGACCTCTTAGTAACTTAGTGAACTTTAGCTTCAAATGAATGATTTTCCCACCTCACTGTGGCCCGGGGAGTGAGCTACACCCCCTCTGGGATGGAGAGTACGAACTACCTACCTGGTATCTACCAGCCCCTTTCTCTTTCCTAAGAACATGCTTTATCCCAAGTAGCCCTGTGTTCCCACAGTGAGGCAAGTGTTCAGAAGGGGCGGTTGCTCGTCTACGGCCATGCCACCCTGACGGCACCCGATCGCGTCTGGTCTCTAAGCAGGGTCGGGCCTGGTCAGTACTTGGATGGGAGAAGGGGCGGTTGCTGGATGGGACGTGGGGAAAGTGCTTCACAAGACAATGATTCTTTTTGCCCATACTCCTTCCTCCTTCCCACCTGGACAGTGGATACAGCTGAATTTCCAGCAGGACCATGGCTGGCCCTAGTGTGCCTTTTTTCAAATTTGAAAAAGACTTCTGCTGTGAACAGCTGAACTGGAAAAAAGACAGACCCTGTGGGCAGAAGCATCCCTATGGGCGCGGGGCCTGGCTTGGCAATCAGACCAAAACCTGGATTTCAGTCCCTACTCAATCTCTTCGATGGGGAGCTTTGAGCAGTAAACAAACTGCACAACCATCCTTGGCAGTCCTGATCTTGGATTATGAGGCAACTTTGAGGATGAAAAGCATTTGATAAAGGCAGAGCTGAAAGATAAAAGAAGCCTGGACCTTTGATAAGGGCTGAGCTCCCATATGGGCTCTGAATGACCTTCCTCCTGACTTTTTCTTTTGTGTTTTTAAAAATAATTTTAATAATTTATTTTGAAATAACTTCAAAGTTTCAGAAAAGTTGCAAGAACCATACAAAGAACTCCCCTTCACCCAGATTGGCCAACTGTTAACACCCTAGCCCATCCGCTCAGCTACTTTCTCCCTTCCTTTCTCTCCCCTCTTCCCTATGGATATTTTTCGGAATCACTTAATAGCAGTTGGCAAACACAATGGCATCACCCCTGAATACTGCAGCGGGTATATCCCCAAGGCAAGGACACTCTAACAACCACCCACATCACCTCTGACTTCTTAAGGAAAACATAAAACTTCTATCCAAGTGACTTATTTTGGTTTTCTGTTATAAGTAGCCAAACCGAATTCTAACTGCTCCCCTCTGTATCCCTAAAGTCCACGGGGGATGTGGGAAAGGTCACGCAAAGCCCAGGGTGGCCGGGCCCGTCTCGCCCACACTCCCCACCACTCTCTGGTCCGGTGCCTCCCGTCTGCCAAGCACCTCTTACCCTCAGAGATTTTTCTTTTTTTCAATTGAGGTGAAATTCACGTAACAATAGTCACCATTTTAAAGTGTGCAATTCTGTGGCATTTAGTACACTCACAATGCTGTGTAACCGTCACCCCTACCCAGCTCCAAAACATTTCATCAGCCCAAAAGGAAGCCCCGTACCCATGAAGCACAGAGCACCCCCCACAATCAGTTTCTGACTCCATGGATTTCCCATGTCTGGACCCTTCACATAAACAGGTCACACACTCTGTGCCCCCTCAGAGCCTTGGCAGGAGCCACTCCATCTTCCCAGATGCTTTGCCCTCCTTCTACCCTGACGTCCTTCTGCTTCCCTGCACCAGCACCTCCCCAGGGGCTCTCCCGAGAGGCCCACGTGAGGTCAGGTCCTCTCAACGTATGTCCTCAGAAAAAACCCAGGCCTCCCTTCTCAGTGTTTGTACCATTACAATTATTCTGAGTGGTTATTTCAGCCATGTCTTCTGTATTTAGATTATAAAGTCTTCAGGGTTTAGGGAGGAATGTGTCTGTCTTATTTATCACTATATGCCGGAGCCCAGCCCAAAATCTGGCACACAGTAGGTACTTGGTGATATTTTGTTAATTGGATAACTAGATGAGCAGATGAGTTGAGTGAGTGCCCTTGCAGAGAAGTCACCCTGTGTCCCCTCGGCTATGACACCAGGGGCCCCTGTGGCCCGGGTCCCCGCCCTCCCTGCACGTGCCCATATATGGACACGATTTGGGACAGCTCTGGCCACGGCCTGTGAGGTCCCCGGCCACTTCGACCTCACAATGCCCGGGCGGGGGGCCCGGTGTCTATAAGAGGCCCAGGTGCCAGCCCCTGGCTCACAGCCCACAAAGTTCCACCTGCTCACAGGTTGGCTGGCTCAACCAAGGTGGTGCCCCCTGCTCTGAGCGTCCAGGCCAACTCCACCCGGCGCCATGGCCAGATACAGATGCTGCCGCAGCCAAAGCAGGAGCAGGTGCCGCCGCCGCCGGAGACGAAGATGTCGCAGACGCAGAAGGAGATGCTGTCGGAGGAGGAGGAGGAGTAAAGCAGGCCCAGCGTGGGGGTGGCTGGGCTGGGGCAGGGGACTGGGCTGGGGCTGAGCTCTGCTCTCAACACCTTTCTCTTTCCCCACCAGGGTGCTACCGCCGCAGGTACAGGCTGAGGTGTAGAAGAAGATACTAAACGCACAAAATAGCAAGTCCACCAAACTCCTGCCTGAGAATTTTACCAGACTTCAAGACCCTCTTGCCACATCTTGAAAATGCCACCATCCAATGAAAAACAGGAGCCTGCTAAGGAACAATGCCGCCTGTCAATAAACGTTGAAAAATCATCCCACTCTTGTCTCCGGGTCCTTGAGAGGGGATTCAGGGGAGAGGGCATGGGAGGGGGACACAAGAGTGACGGTTGTCACACTGGATTGTGTTGCAAACTCTTGGCCACACCGCCACGTCACAGCCAAAACCCGGCTCCCCACACCACCTCCCTGCCCAGTGGGGCACTAAAGCTGGGTCACGCAAGTTGCTGGGGGCCAACTGTGTACATCTCTTCCCAACCCCGCATTCAGTGACTTTACACTCGAGGAACTGGCGAATGCTCCATGGCAGGGTTTCCTCTGCCCCAGGGGCCCCAGAGCCAGTTAAACATTTACCAGCCTGAGCTTGACTTAGCCAGCTCATCACACACCTCCTTTCAGAGCACCTGCCCACCCAGGGCACTCAGCCCAAACTGAAATTTCCACACATCTTTGGTTATGAGTAGATTAAGGCAGTTGTCGCCAGAAAAGTCATTCAGTTCAAAATGTTTTATTCCTCATTCAGCAGGCCTGTATCATGAGTTCTCACCCCCATTTGGGTACAGTGATAACGTGTCCAGGTAGCAGCTGAGCTAACCTTTTCACATTTAGTCCTCAGTAGCTCCACGAAGGAGGTGTTACCCACTTGCGGAAACAAAGGTTAACTTGCCCAAGGTTAACTTGCCCATCTGGTATGACTGAAGCCCAGACTGCAACCATATGATGCACTGTCTATACCCAAACCCCAGTGAGGCGTGCAGATGGGTCACAGACAGTCGGTGACCCAGACACAGAACTCCTGCTGGACACTGGCCTACCTGGCCCAGTGACAGCCTAGGAGAGCCCAGCTCTCAAATGCTGTGACATAGACCCTGGGTCACAATCATTTCATGATGGTGGAGCAAAGCCCAAGGCATAGCATCAGTGACCAGAAGCTCTGAGATCCAGTTCCCCAAGGTGACATTCCCTGACATGCAGGAATGTCATGGCTGTGAATTCTATTTATAAATTCTGCATATACCATGTCTAGTCCTCACACCAACCTTGCAGGGCAGGTGTCAACAGCCCCACGATTTCAGGTAAGCACACCGAGAGACTCGGGGCTTGAGTTAAATCCTAGCCCTGGTGCCCCATGGCCCCAGCCACTATAGGAATGGCTTCCCAAGCCCCATCGGAGGATGACAGCAGGCAGCTGAACGTGTAGACCTCTGGGTGCACTTTTCCTTCCTATTTTGATCATCAAGCTCTAGCCATGGAGATTGGACTTAGCAGGACTTGGGGTAATTCATATTTTCAATGAGTGCCCTCGGGGAGCCTGAGGGCCATTATGTAGTACCTCCTTCCTCAAAATGGAAGCAGCATATACACACTGCAGGAATGGCGACACTACCTGGCACCTCCTGCAAGGGTTGGAAGGTTAAGCCCTCCATATTTGTTTCCTATTGCCACTGGGGCAAATTACCATGAACGTCACACAATACAGATTTATCATTTCATACTTCTGCAGGTCAGAAGTCCAAAAGGGGTCTGGTGGGGTTAAACTCAAGAGGTCATCAAGGCTGAGTTCCTTCTGGGTGTTCTAGGGGAGAATAACCCGTGTCCTTCCTTCCCAGTTTCTAGAGGCTGCCCACATTCCTTGGCTTGTGGCCTGTCCATCCTCAAAGCTAGCAGCACGGTGTACTCCAATCTCTCTTCCCGTGGCCCCCCCCGGCCTCCCTCTCCCGTCGTATAAGGACTCTTGTGGTTTTGTGGAGCCCACCCAGGTAATCCAGGAGGATCTCCCCATCTTCAGGTCCCTAAGGTAATCACATCTGCAAAGTCTCTTTTGCCACAGAAGGGGACACAGTCACAGGTTCAGGGAGTAAGATGTGGCCATCCACGGGGGGAAGGTGTGATTCTGTCTGCTGCATCCTCCCTTCCCTCCGTGAAAGGGAAACTAGTTTTTCAGTTGCTGTGATTCCAATTTGGGACTTCGATGGGATCATCAAAGTATAACGAAATGCCCAGGAGAAGGGCAGGCAGAGCCAGAGGGGAGAAGATGCATGTTGCAGAGGAGAGGAGGGCATCCGGGCCTGGGAGGGGGTGGAGAACCAAGGGTATGGCCTGAAACCATGATCTGCATTCCTGCCCGCCTGTCCCCTTGTCTGCACGGTGACTGTGAACAGCTTCCCCCACAGAAAATGGGGATCATAACAGTGAGGTGTGCATGAGTGAATGCATGGGAAAGAAGCAAATAAATGCTGGGCACGCAGTAACTACCAGATAACTGGTTGCTGTCCTTGTTGGCAGGGAGCCGTGAGGACAGGTGGAAATCCCTCCTACACACATTGGCACCATGTAAACCCCAGACCGTGGCACAGCACTGAGGACGTTGGGAAACTTCTGAATGACTACACACGCCTGCCCACCAGCTGGGCATCTGGACAATAAAATGCTTGTGCTCTTTCTTGTGACGTGAGGTCCCACCTGCTACAAGAGAGCGGGGACACATTTTACAGGCGAGGCAAGGGGTCTGCTTGCCCTTCTCGCCCCCCAGTTGTGTGCCAGGACCCTCCTGGCTGTGGGGGCTGGGCAGGGTGTGGACAATGAATAGTGGGGCGGGGCCACCAGGTCACAGTGGGAGCCCCCTTTATATACGAGCCCCCCCCAGAGATACCTGCAAACCAGACCAACATCAACACCAAGCGCAGGTGGGCAGGCCTCGGCCCTCCTCCCCACCCCCAAGGCCAGCTGCAGCCTCAGCCTAGGAGCCGCCCCACCTCCCTACACCATGGTCCGGTACCGCGTGAGGAGCCCCAGCGAACGCCCGCACCAGGGGTACAGGCAGCAGGGGCACGGGCAGGAGCACGGACACGAGGGCCAGGAGGAGCAGGGCCTGAGCCCGGAGAGCATCGAGTTCTATGGGAGAACCTACAGAGGCCGCCGCTGTAGGCGCAGGCGCTGCTCTCGGAGGAGGCTGTACCGGATCCACAGACGGCGGCGACGCTCCTGCCGAAGGCGCAGAAGACGCGCCTGCAGGCGGAGGCATCGCAGAGGTCTGCCCCCACCACACCCCTCGCCCCCCCCGTGAACCCCTAGCGACCCCAGGCCCTTTGCACCTGCACCACTGCATGGGGTGGGGGGCACAGGAGGGAGGCAGGGACCCCGCCCACCTGGCAACCCCCAAAAGCCCCCATCCCCACCCAGATTCCCTAGGGACCCCCCCCAACCAGAACTTTCTTTCCCAAAAGGCTGCAGAAGGAGGAGGAGAAGATGCAGAAGGCGCTACTATTAACCTTCCTGAGCCCATCACCCCTGGCTGGAAGTTAAGGAGAATTCACCTGCCCAAGAAACACCACACGAGGCCATAGCAACTCCCCCACATCAGATGCCCAAGCCCTGAGTTGCCAAGAGCCCACAAGATCTGAATAAAATGAGCAAAAGTCACCTGCCAAATAAAGCTTGACAAACTCTCTGGCCTGTCAGGGTCTCTTTTGTACAAATGGCACAGACCTGGCTTCCCTGGGGGGTGGGGTGGGAGCTGCGATGCCCTGAGCACGCCTGGTGTATCACGCTGTAACACTGTCCTGTCCTTCCGTCACGTGTCCTTTCATGGTGGCAAAGGCCACACTACCGCTCTATTGTCTTGACACCCTCAACCCCTGGCCCCCTCAACCCCTGGCCCAGGAGTCTTTAACCAAAGTCATGCTCTCCTGAACCTTATCCCACTCCATGAAAGGGGTAAAAGGTTACCTCTGGCTTCCCTACCCAAAGATTGAGCCCTAACTCAGTCACAGAGATGTCTTCAGTGGCACCCACAACAAAAGTGCCCGGGCTGAAATGTTGCGTGGTTGGGGGAAGCATGAATTTTGGGAGCAGAGGAGCAGTACAGACAAGAGCCCTGCGGCGGGACGCAGGCCTGCCGTGCTCCAGCAAGAACTAGGTCAGCAAGGAGTAGATGAATAGAGAGTAAGGGCCAGATTGTGTGAGGCCTTTTTGGCCAGCAAATTACCCCAGGGCTGCCCTCCCTCTGGGGGCTCGGGGAGAACCCACACCCTGCCTCTCTCGGCTTCTAGGGGCTGCCTGCACTCCTTGGCTTGTGACTGCATCACTCCACCTCCTGTCTGAAATCTGCCACTTGTGATAATCTCCCCATCTCAAGATCCTCCGTGATATCCACAGGTTCCAGGATTAGGACATGGACATCTTAGAGGGTCATTATTCAACCTCCCATAGCCACTGAGGACTGGGGGGCAGGCAATGGGCAAGACCCGATTTACCTGTTGAAAAGTGGATTCCTAGTGTTTGGAAATGACCAAATTTAAAACAATGGTCCTTAACTAATCCCTACCCCAAGCTGACATTGTGCTGTACGGGCAGGGGCAACCTTGCAAAGGGGCAGTTCCAAATGTCTTCAAAGAGACCTGTGACCCCAAAAAATTTAGGAGCCACTGCCTTTCAGGGAGATTTCAGAGGATCACACTTTCAGGTCCCCGAAGGGAAGAGTTATAAGAGTTTAGTTTTATGGAGACACAGCTCATACAGGGTGCACAAGTTTTAAGCACGCAGCTTGATGAGTTATTACCAAGTGTTAAGAAACCCAACATTCTCAGCTCCTGCCAGGCTCCCCGGTGCCCCCACCCACAGGTGGCCACTGTTCTGACCCCGTCTTCACAAGCTGTTAACAGCTCTCCTTGGCTGGGTATTTCTGGAATGGGAGGCGTCTGTGTGTGCCCCCTTGCTTCTAGAAATTCTATCCCCAACTCTCATTCCAGCTAACAGGGTCTTTTGCCAAGGCAAACAAGGCAGATGGAGGCAGCACCCCAGCTGGCCCAGCATGTGGCCTTTCTGCCCTGCCCTGTGGCTGGTGGGTCAGGTCCCCAAGTGGGGGTGGGTTCCAGGGGCCTTTGTGATGTCAGCGCCCTGCCTCCTGCCCTCACGGCCCCTCACTCCCCCCAGCCGCCTCCTATCCCAGAGAGACAGGCAAAGTGGACAATGGGTTCCCGCTGCGCCAAGCTCAGCACGGGCCACGGCACGGGTCATGGCACGGGCCATGGCACAGGCCACAGCAAAGGCCACGAATCCTCCATGAAGAAGCTTGTGGCCTGTGTGAGTCAGGACAACTTCTCCCTGTCCTCAGAGTGTGAGGAAGACGAGGAGGAGGAGGAGGAGGAGGAGGAAGAGGAGGAAGAGGAGCTCCCGGTGCAGGGCAAGCTGCTGCTGATGGAGCCCGAGCGGCAGGAGGAGACGGCCGAAGACAGCCCCGTGGCCCAGCAGAGCCCCGAGCCCAAGCAGACGCACTCCTGACCCCTGACAACGCCCAGGAAGGGATGTCCGTGCTGTTCCAGTGAGAACTTTCAGAAAAGAGTCAATAAAAAGTCTCCAAGGAGGTCCCCTCCTCTCTGGTTTCCCTTAACCCCATCCCTGCTGGTACTGTGTGTGTGCACGCGTGCGGGCTGTGTGCTTGGGTGCGCGTGGGTGGGCCCGGAGGGTGACCAGCTGCCAAGGGAGGCTGAAGAGCAGGGGTTAGTGACCTTGTTCCTGACAACCAGCCAGAGGTTCTCCCTGCTTTGGGGGTGGCAAACACAGTAACCTGGACTGCAAATCAACTCCACCAGCCCCATCTCCAGGGCAGGGGGGATTCCTCCCCGAGCCTGAGCACACAGGCCTAGAGCACCCAGAGGGACAGTGTAACCTCTTTCAGCACAACACCATTTTGCTGCTCTAACTAGTCTTTTCTTAAGAGCACTGGTTTGGGAGTTCAGCAGACCTGGGTTCAAATTTCTTTTCTGCTACCCGTGCAACCTTGAGCAAGTCACTGTGTCTCTCTGAGCCTCAGCCTGTCCCTCCCTGCTTAAGGGGAAGGCTGAGAGCTACTTGGGTGTTGGTGGGTCAGGAGACTTCACTGACGTGTCGGTAGGATGGGGCCTGACGCCAGGGCGAGCTGAAATACGGCGGGTAGCGTTGCTGGGGCAGGGTGGTTCCACCTGCCTCGCTGGAGGGGCCCAGCTCCTTCTCAGCACCGATTCTCCTGTTGCCACTCCACACTCTCTGTGGCCATCTGTGCCCCACCTGGAGGCTCACTCCTGCGCTCTTTAAGGGGTCCCACTCCAGGGGCAGAGGAAGTGCCCCGGTGAGAGCGACGGGCAGAGGGAGCCCAGAAAGGCTGCTGGAAGCAGGTGTACAGCCCGGCTCAGGGCCCCTCCTGAGGGAGCCTCAGGATATGTCTGCGCCCACCTGCCCCAGGCTCTCCCACCCCTGCTATCTAGAAGAAATGACCAAGGAGGAAGCATATATTCAGGGTGACTTGAATCTATGCTCCCTTTTTAAAAATTTTTAAAATTAAAAATAAATTAAAGAAAAAAAATGACACATGCAATCTCTGCCTTGTTCCCTTGCGGTCCTCCAGGCACCCGCGGCTGGGCCTGGAAGGATCCCTGCCAGGGCTTGGGTGTGGGGCAGGGGAGGCAGCATTCCCAAGCAGGCCTCAGTTTCCCTGGGGGCTCTGTTTGAGGGGTAGGGTGGGGCCTTGGGCTACCTGAAGGTGAGGCCACCGCTGGGCCTGCAGAGGGCAGAGGGCAGTGGAAGGCAAGGGGGAGGCCCCCATCGTCCCCAGACTCTCCCCTGCCCCCACCACAAGTGACTCAATGGGCCAGCTTTGTCTTTTTGTCCAAAACCCAAATGTCTACCTGCCTGTCCACATGCTCAGCAAACATTGGTCGACCCCTGCTGTATGCCAGAGCCTATGCCAAGCCCCAGGGGCCCTGATAGTAACAAAATGCAGTCCTGTCCTGAGGGACAGGTCACAGTCGTGGGGGCATGGCACAATCCTCTGTGGGGCTGCCAGAGAGGGCGGTTCTCCTTTGAAGGGCTGGAAAGGCCACAGCAGACAACTGTCTCCACGCTGCCTGCACACAGGTGGGAAAGTAGGGAGTCAGCAGTAGGGAAGTGGGGGCTGTGGGGGGTGTCCAGGGGCCCAGAGCATCTTCATGGCATGACCCGGCACACCCCCACAACCAGACCCACTGAGCCCGTGCATGCAGGGCCACTAGAACAGAGCTGCCCATGCCCTCTAGTCCCCACGGACCCATCAGTGCCTGTACAAGGTGGCCACACCTGGATTTGAACCCTGGCTCTGCCACTGACTAGCTGTGGGACTCTGGGCTGGTTACTCAACCTCTCTGAACCTGTTCCCTCTTTCTAAAACATAATAATCATACCTGCCTCACAGGGTGTGTTAGTTTCTTAGGGCCGCTGTGTCCAATTACCACAAACTCAGTAGCTAAAAACCACAGAAATTTACTCTCTCATGGCTCTTGAGATCGAGGTGTCAGCTGGGCTGTACCCCCTCTGGAGGCCTCAGAGGAGAATCCCTCCTTGTCTCCTCCAGGTCCCAGTGGCTCCAGCATCACTGGGCTTGTGGCTACATAACTCGTCCTTCTGCCTTCATCTGCACGTGGTCTCTCTCCCTGGGTGTCATCTCTTCTGTCTCTTATAAGGACATTTGCCCCTGGATTTAGGGCACACTGCATGATCTGGCATGCCCTCATCCCAAGATTCTTAGCTTAATTCCATCTGCAAAGACTCTTTTTCCACATAAGGTCACATTGGCAGGTTCCAGGGGTTAAGACGTGGACATAGATTTTTGGAGGCCACCATTTGGTCCATTATACAGGGTCACTGTAAGGCTCGAGGACAAAGCTTCCTGGAAAGGGTGAAGCCCAGAGCCCAGACAAGTGGGAAGCAGGAGGGTGGTTCTCACTGTGAGCAGTTTGACACATTTATTAAGAAATAAACTTCGATAAAAGCAGGTGATAGCAAATCCTCAAGACAAGGGGCAATGCTGCATGTGGGCAATACAGAGTAAGAAGTCTGCATGGGCTGGGACCTGCTGGGGAGGGGAGGTGGGGACAGAGGGAGTTCCATGGGGGGAGAAGTGGGGGGTGCAGGCCGAGAGTGGCTGAGAGCTAAGCCCAAGGGTGCCGGCTAAGACCTGGGAGGGGCTGATGGCTCTGGAGGGACACACGGCGACTAAGGAGGTCACACAGGGCCTGGTGCTCAAATACAAGCATGGGCTTTCTTCCCGAGGAGCTGGAGTCCTAGCAGGGCAGTGTGCCTCACAGGGAGGGAAGTAGAGTCAGACTCGGGAACTGAAAGGAGGAACATGGGTCTCCAGGGGCCTCCTGTGGCCTGACAGGCATCTCAGGCTCACCAGAATACCAGGAAAGGACAGACACCCCTTTCGTCATATACGGCAACCAAGCCTTAAAAACCACAACAACCTACCCAAGACTGGACACCGGTGCAAACTGGGATTTGAACCTGGCTCTAAATCTCCCGACTTGAAATCTTGCTAGGCAAGTGGGCAGCGGGCCACCACCCATCCGTCCACTCAGCTACTCTTATCATTCATTCAGTCAGTCACCATCCACGGGGCCACCCCACGAATTCATCGCCTACCCGACATCTATCAGTGAACCAGTGGTCTGTCTTACAGACCACCCTCCACCCACCACCCGCCACTGGGGTCAGGGCTGCGCTACCGTCACCCAAGCTGCCCGGGTGGAGGAAGAAAACGCTGACCACGCTAGAAAATGACGTTTACTGAGCTCTCACTTTGGGCCGGGCCTGAGCTAACGGCTTGACATAGATTTTCTCGTTTAATTCTTCCAATGTTTGTGTGAGGTCAGTACAATTATTGTCCTTATTCACAAAGACAGGGACACTAGGACTGGAGAGGTAAAGACCCAGGGCTGATCATGAGGAAGCAGCAGATCTGGGATGTAGATTCGGTTCACTCAGTTCAATCTGACCCAAGGGCCCCCTACTCTTAACCAACAGATGGGACATCCCCAGGGTGCCCTGAAAGCAGCCCCGCCCTGGGGATGAGGGCAGGGGCTTTGTCCCAGCTTGGCCGCATCTGTTACGCCCCAGGGCCTGTGCCATCATAATCAGTCCCAACTATATAACCAGGGGCTGCCAGGGCCTCTGTAAACTGGGCCCGCTGGGAGAGGAGGAGGAGGAGGAGGCCTCTGCCCCTCCAAGTGTGGCCTCCCATGGACACCAAGACGCAGAGCCTTCCTATCGCCCGCACCCAGCCCCACAGCAACTCTCGGCCCCGAAGCCACACCTGCAGCCAGTGCAACTGCAGCCACCACTGCCAGAACTGCGGCCAGAGTTGCAGACAGAACCAGAGCGGCAGCCGGAGCCGGAACTCCAGCCAGAGCCCGACCAGCCGCCGGAGCCCACCCGGGTCCTGCAGCCCATCCGGCCACCAGAGCCAGAGCCCCAGCCCCAGCCCGCCACCAAAGCACCACAAACAGACCATGCACTCCCACCACGCTCCCACGCGGCCCACCACCCATTGTAGCAGCTGCCCCAGGAAAAGAAAGACCTTGGAAGGCAAGGTGAACAAGAGAAAGGTGGGCAAGAGGATCCAGCAGGTGTACAAAACAAAGAGGCGGAGCACAGGTACCCTTCAAGCAGGTGGGGCAGGGCCGCGGCCACAGACGATGGGGAGCAGAGCAGCTGGACCTTGGGGGAAGTGAGGTGAACGCTTCTGCCTCCAAGCCAGGTCACAGAGGAACCGCAGGCAGGGGTGGAGAGGGGGAATGTACGACGCATTGACGGACTGGTTCTTTAACTGAACTGGATGGGTTGATTGGGAGGATGGGAGGGTGGACAGACAGCGGATTAGCTAGATGGAAGCACAGATGGATCGAGAGCCTGGGTGGATGACTGGGTGGGTAAATAATGCATTAGAAGGTTGGTTAGGTGGATGGATGGGAAATAGAAGTGATAGATCTATGGATGGATGGATAGATGGATGGATCTATCCATCATATTTGGAAGGATATGGTTGGTGGATGAATTGAATGGATATGAGTTTTGATGGCTGAATGAATTAATAGGTTTACCGGATGGATGACTGGAGTAACTGAGCTGATGGGTGGGATATTTAGACTAATGGGATAGGATGGGAAAGAATGAATGTCGAATAGGGTGAACTAATGAATGGGTGGATGACAAACAGAAGGGATGGATGGATGGATGGATGGATAGAAGGAGAGTTCAGTGACTTCAGGAAGTACTCAGCTGTTAAAGGTCCTTTCCCATGCCTCTCCCTTAGGGCGGAGATACAAGTGACGAGACAGCACTCCCCGGCTTGTTCCTGTGTGTGCCATCGTGCGTGGAATGCTAGGACAAGGTCGATCTTTTTGCAGGAACATGTTACTACGGTGATTTCTATGCAACATTGATTAAAGCTTGTACACTGGAAGATATCCTTGAGTCGGCATTTTGATTTCACTAATATTAGGTGTCGCATATGTTTGGGGGCCTGGTTGGGAAGCAGAACTCGGGGAAGAGGCCACGTAGGGGGCAGGGACAGGCCTGTGATAGGACCTCGTGAAAGTGTAAGGCGTCTTTGCCCGCACAGGGGCGGAAATGAACAGGGGTGAGATGCCAAGAAGCCTTGGAAGTGGATGGGCAACACTCCGCTTGGGCAACATTCCTCCTTGGCCCTATATGTTCCCACATGTGTGCACACATGCATGGACACACACATGTGATGCCCACAGATCCACATACTGTTCATGAGATCCACAGGTTCATGTGATCCGCATACTGTTCATGAATCCACCCAAGAACATGGCAGGAGACAGGCAAGAAGAGGGGTTAGGAATGTGCATTTTGCAGTCCAGAGCATTCCTGAGTTTGAATCCTGGCTCATCTTGTGTACTTACTGTGACAAGCTGGCGATCAACCTCATTGAGTCTTGCTTATTGATTTTGTAAAATAGTTCCTCAAAGCTGCCATTTCAACAAACTTTTACTAAGGGACCAAGTCTGTTCAGGGGCTATGCTAGGCTCTGGGAACACACAGAGGACACAAAAGGCTCTGTCCTTGTGGAGCTTTCAGTCCAAACACAAACACAAGACCTGCTGGTTAAGACAAGTTGTATCAAGGGAGAGGGGTGAGGTAACGTGGGGCAACCTGGGAAGGCTCTGTCCCTCCAGAACAGCATGTACCAAAGCCCCAGTGAGAGAAAGAGCTTGTGTTCCAGAGACCAGAGTAGCTGCACGGGATATGCAGCTGATGGGACAGGAGGTGGCAGCCAGACCACGCAGGGGTTTGCAGGCCCCCAGGAGGATCTTGGACTTTATTCTCAGTGTGAAGTAATCATGGGAGGGTCTTCACTGGCTGGATGACAGGGTCGGGTGTTTATCTTCAAAGATGGCACTGGCTGCTGCATGGAAACTGGATTGTAGGGGCAGGAGGGAGCAGAGCCGTGGGCAGGATGGTGGCCTGTGCTAGGTAGCCCTGGGGATGTTCCAAGACAGGTGGATTGGAGGTTCCTCCCAAGATCACGCCCAGAGTCCTGCCTTTCTTACTGCTCCTTCAGCAAACATTCACTGAGTGCCAACTTGTGCAGGCTTTGGGCTATAGCCCTGGAGGGCAGATAAAGGTCCCTGTACCCGCGTAGCTTCCAATTGAGTTAGGAGATAGATGTGGACACAAATTACTCATGAGAAAATCTCTGTTTTTTCATCCACAAAATGGGTGCAGGTGCTCTTGTTGGGGCTGGGAGGGGTCAATGAGATGGCATGTGAAGCATCTAGGCCCAGTGCTTGGTGCACAGTAGGCACTCAGTGAGCCTTTGCTAGTAACTCAGCATGTAAAGTACTAGACAGTTTTTTGAGAAGGTGCGCTGGCTGCCAGATAAAAGGATTTGGGAATGGTCAAAGTCTCATGTAAATTAGCCTCTGACCTTCAACCCTATTGGCCTTGGTATTAGGGTCA
The DNA here is from genome assembly GCA_023783475.1 of Daubentonia madagascariensis. Lineage (NCBI taxonomy): Eukaryota > Metazoa > Chordata > Mammalia > Primates > Daubentoniidae > Daubentonia > Daubentonia madagascariensis. Next base: position 6,679,959 of record JAKFHU010002332.1, on the reverse strand, counting down.
GACTCAGGTTTGCACTGGCTCCTGCTCTGCCAGCTGGGGGATGTTGGGCTAGTCACGTCTACTCTGAGACTCACTTGCCTCATCTCTCTGTTGGGGGGGGTCACAATTCCAACCTCAGGTCTCAGCAGGGTCCCACACCCGTGCCAGATGCACGGCCACTGTGGATCCCTTTTGTGTTTCATTTGGCATCTGGGCTGAAGGAATGGGGTGAGCAGGTGGGGAAGGCAGGTGGGGTGGGAGTGAAGATGACAGGGGTGTCTGTCATGGGGGAAAGGGGACCCAGGAGCCTTGGGGGGAGGCCTTCAGGAAGCCCAAGTTTTGCAGGACTCGAGTTCCGCTGAGCCGGGCTGGGCAGCAGCATGCGGGGAGATTCAGCGGAAGGTCCTCTGTCAGATCTAAGCTGTGCGACCTTGAGCAAGTCTGTAAAATGGGAGGCTGACAGTGCCTCTCTTGAAGGGTCCCAGTGGGGCTCATTAAGATAACGCCTGGTACAATCAATGTCAAACAATGCCAGTCTCCTTTCCTTGGGTCCCTTTATCTTCCCCTCACAGCAGGGAAATGTTCTAGGTTGTTTCCATGCCCCCTTGTGAGAGGCCGTGGGGAAGGGCCCAAGCAGACTCAGAAATTACCATTTATTGAGCACCTACTAGGTGTAAGAGGCTTTGGCATAAAGGTTTCCACTGAATCCACACACCCTCAGTAAGAGGCTTTGTTCCCACTTTACAGATGAAGAAGCTGAGACTCAGAGGCAAAATGACTTGATCAAGGTCTCCTGGCAGGCAGGTCTGAGATTAGAGATTCGTGTTTTGCCCTAAACCTCCTAGTTCCCTATTGAAAACGTAAGGCCACATTAAGCCATGATGATCACTGATACCTCAGTGCAAAAGAGTCTGGGAAGTCCTTCTTGGGAGCATATTTTGGGAGAGGAAGCAGAGACAGTGGGTCAGAGGTAAGGTCAGGGACTTTGAGCCTCACTCACTGAAGGACCTCCCTACTCCTTGGGCAGTGTCCTTTTATGATATGATTACTGAAGGCAGGAGATCTTTTATTATGAGCAGATGGACTGGGTCACATGTGTGGTGAAACCAACACTCAGACGAAAGTGGCACCAGCACACAGATACTCAGTCACATATGCAAAGAAACACAGAGACCTACGTTCACACGTGGAACCCAGATACATACACACACCCCTCCACATACCTGTAGGCCTTCACACACTGAAACACAGGTGCAGGTACGCACTCACCAGCTCACACCACCCTTAGTCACACGATGACAAGAGGGAAACATCCAACCACAGACGTGTTCTTTCACTTGCTTGGCTGGGGTGGGGCACAGCAGGTGGGCAGGTTTGCTGGAAACCCAAATTCAGGAAATGGAGAGAGACAGATGATAAATCCAGCCACTGACAGGGTATGTGGATGCTGAAGGTGACCCATCTTGACTCTCTGGTGGAAAGATTTAATGTAAGTGGGGGATTGAGTGAAGTGAGGTCTGGGAAACACTGAAATGTGGCCTGGCCTGTGGTGGGGCTGTCTGCCCAGTCACCTGGGGATTGTCACTCCTGCAGACCCAAATGGTCACCAAGGGGAAACCCAGCGGTCTTGGGTTGAGGTGTAGGGGGAGAAGTGGCTGGGGAAGAGACACCCATTTGAGGGATGATTCAGGAGGAAAAATACCTCCAACTCTGCAGCCACACAGACCCAGATTCAAACCCCAGCTCCCCTTTCCTCTTGCTGGGTGGCCCTAGGCCTGTCTCTTAACCTCTCTGAGCCTATTTTGCATCCCTTGCTTTATGAAGATCCCCGAGGGGCCATGTTGGTTTTCACTGCCGCATCTAGTACTCAGCACGGGGCCTGGCACATTAGGGGCGCAGTAAATATTTGTTGAATATATGGAAGGAGTACACATTAAAGCAACAATGAGATGCCACTTGTGTACCCATCAAATAGGCAAAAATGGAAAAGCCTGATAATAAGTACTGGCGAGGGCACAGGAAAACATACTGTTGAATGCTATTGCTGGGGGTAAACGTGTGCAGGCGTGCTGGCAGGCACTGGGCAGCGTCCACCCACAGAGTGCACCAAGTGTTTCTCACACACGTGTGCCCGAGGTTGTGCAGGGAGACTCAGGGCCATGTTGTTTGCAAGAGCAAAAAGCAACGTATGTGTCCATCCACAGGAGATGGCTAAGTGGCCATCCTGAGGAATATCATGCAGTTTTTAAGACAAATGGGGTTGATCTATACACGATCTATGCAGATGGCCAGGACATGCTCAGGGCCCTGCCAGCTAAGCCAGGTGCTGCTGGCGCCAGTAGACACTGGGCTTCCCATGTCACGGCATGTGTTGAGACTGCCACTGGTCTGTGTGCCCCAAAAGGAGGTGCCGCCTTAGAGAGAACTGGGTCAAAGCCAACCTCTCTTCCTGGCACCTGGCCTTGTCAACAGCTTCGTCACGGTGAGGGTCTTCCTGCCCAGGCTCTAATTGTCCCCCACCTGCTGTATGTCAGTCCTTCTGTCTAGCTTCATAGCTTTTGCAAATTCTTTCTCCCCGTCTACCTCAACTGCCAAAGGTAACTACGCTTGCTACTTGTCAGCTGCTGACACCTAATTTGTCACTTATCGGGGGGAGTGGGAACTGGTTTGGCTTATTAGAACAGTGTGTAAAAATGGAATAAATCCGACCCTGAGGGATTTACTGATGAAAAGGCACTGGGCCTTCCAGGCTTGGGTTTTGTGACATGTCTCTGGGCCACTGGATTAAATTAATTTGCCTGAAGCCACACAGCTGGTTGAGGGGGGGAGCTGGGACTGGGAACAGGGGTGTTCGGACCCTCCGACCATCGACCATCGCTCTCAGAAGTCCCCCTTGCTGCCCCTCCTGTTTTGGAGCTGTTAGCATAAAAATAGCGACTGCTTTCTGGGAGCCGGTAGTACTGTCTGCTTCACACAATCTCTTGACCTAACCTGTCCTTTCTTCACTTGTTACGCAGGGACGGTGGGTCTGCAGGAAGAGTCCGGCCAGGTCTCCCCAGGATCGGCCTGTCCACTGGCTCGCATCATCGCTCCCTGGCCTTTCAGGCCTTCTCCGCGGACTTGGTGCCCCTAGCTCAGCTCCCCTCCCCCACCAAAACACACAATATTTGCTGCTTCGAGAACAGGAGGGACCTTCTACCCTTGTGGTCCCCAACCCCCCCCCCGCCCTGCCACACACCACACACCACACACACATCACTGCCTGAGCTCCGCCTCCCCCCACCCCTCCGCTTCCCCCACCCCCAAGTGGAAAAATTGTCTTCTTAGGAACCGGGCTGCACTGCAGGAGGGGAGCATCATCTGCATCTGTACTTACAGCCTCACCATCCCTTGCATCACTGCTGGAGAGCCACCTCCCCGCCACCATCTGTGGAAAAATTGTCCTCCATGAAATTGGTCCCTGGTACCAGAAAGGTTGGGGACCGCTGTTCTACCCCATACAACAAAGCAACCTCTCCTGCCAGAGGCCTTCAAGCCAGGTTCCGCCAAGCCCCAGGGCTCCCCGAAACACCTTTGTCAAGTTCCACCAGCTCCCCAAGCTTGCTTTCCTCGTATGAGAAACAGCAGCACACGATTTCCAATTCACAGGACCATGGGAGAGATTAAATAATATACAAAAAAACTGTCACCTGCCCCACAGTAGGGGCTCAGCAAATGGGGATTTGTTCCCCAGGGTCTCCCGGGGATTGAGGACTGATCCAGAACTTAGGTGTGGACTCCCCAGGCAGTGTTCTTTCCAAAGCATGGATGTCCCAGTTGTCCCTTACGACTATTTTTGCTCCCATTTCAGGGGCTAGTGTAGGGACACTCCAGGGGTCAGGGACAGTCATGAGGTGTGTCCCAAGGCCTCTACGATGGCTCATTGTGGCTAAATGATGTCCCATACATAGGTCAGCAGCCAGAGGTCTTTCCACACCCAATCCTATGATGGCTCCTGGGCTTTGATGGCTGCCCCACCCTCTCAGGGTAAAATCCAGACTCCTCCTACCACCCAACAAGGCTCTGCCTGATCCATCACAGCCCTGCCAGCCCCTACACTCACCCCCTTGCTCTCCAAATCAACTACACCCATCTCCTTTCTGATCTTTACGCATGCCAATCACCCCCACCACAGGGCCTTTGTACTGGCTGTTCACCTCACTTTTAGAAAGACCTCATTGCCAATGTCACCTCCTCCAAGAGGCTTTTCCTAACTGCCTTATCTCAACGCACAAACACGTAGACACTGCATTCTCCCTGTTTATTTCCTACATAGCACTTAGCTGGATCTGAAATGATCGTGTGAATTCATTGTCCCCTCTACGTCTGCTCGAAGACCCCTGAGTCCCCAGTGCCTGGCACACAGTAGGCACTCAATAAATGCCTGTGAGCCCCATAGCTCAGGGATCCCAGGGGCAGAGATTCCCATGGGAACCTCATTAAACCATGTGTTAGAGGAAAAGGAGGGCCGAGGAGTGCTGGGGCAGAGGGCAGTTTCAGGATCACATGCCCTGACTGGGGCTGCTTTTCCCAGCATGGTGTTGCCAAAGCTGGAAAGAGAAACTGAGAAAGTGAGGTCTATGGGCCCGGATTGTGATTCTCCCCAGCTGCTGACTGGGCCCCTCACTTCTGGGCTACCAGGATCTGCCGCATATTTGGCTGTGGTCTGGCAAGCTGTGGACATACGGCTGACTCATCTGCCCTGTGACAAGAAGTCACGTGTGCCTAGCACTCACTCTGTGCCTGGCACATTGCTCTGGGCTTTACATGTATTGCTGCTGTGTGAGGTACAAGACATCCAGTGGTCATTTTGCAGATGGGGCAAATGAGGCCCCAAGAGGGCAAGTCGCTTGCCCAGCATCACACAGCTGGGAAGCAGAAGGCCTGGATTGGGAACCTGGCCCCACCTTGCTGTGGAGTCCGAGCTCCTAAGGGCTTCGCATGTCCTGGCTGCCCAAGCCCCCAGGGAGAATGGCCCAGGACCGGATGCTTGTCAATCAGCACATTTTCTTTTTCTCTTTTGGCATCTGGATTTGGTTTCATTTTGAACTCAGGACTTCAGAAAATGAAACCAAAGCTGTAAAACTGTCACTGGTGGCCACGTGCACCTAGTTTATCCCCAAGAAGTTCTCCTCCTCCTCCTCCTCCTCCTCTTCCTCCCCTGCCATGCCTTCTCTGGCCTGTGCTCCTTGCCTTCTGGTTAGGGCTCCTAAAATGGACACCAGGGATGAAGCCATGTGTCTGCGGGCTCCAACGTGCTGCCACACCCACAGCCACCCTTGGAAGAATAGTAACAACAGTAGCAAACACCTACTGAGTGCTTATTATCCACGAGGGGCTCTTCTAAGCACCTGACCCATAATCACCCATTTAATCCCCACCACAACCCTATGAGAAAGGTCCTACTATTATCCCCATCTCACAGATGAAGCAGCCAAGGCAGAGAGGTTAATCACATGCTCAAAGTCACAGAATACAGAGTTGCAGTTAGAATTGGGTCTGAGTCCAAAGCCTGGCTTTTAATTACATATATACACACATGCATATATATATATATATTTTTTTTTTTTTTGGAGACAGGGTCTCACTCTGTCACCTGGGCTAGAGTGCACTAGCATCATCATAGCTCACTGCAGATTCAAACTCCTGGGCTCAAGCCATCCTCCTGCCTCAGCCTCCTGAGTAGCTGGGACTACAGGCACACGCCACCATGCCTGGCTAATTTTTCTTCCATAATTTTTGTAGAGACGGGGTCTCACTATGTTGCTCAGGCTGGTCTTGAACTCCTGGCCTCAAGCGATCCTCTTGCCTCGGCCTCCCAAAGTGCTGGGATTACAGGTGTGAACTGCCACGTCTGGCCTGCTTTATATTATATTTTATCCATCACCCACCACAGGGTGTGGACCCCAGCCGGTGCTCAGTCAACATCTCTAGAATGACCACAGCACCTGACCCCTGGTGCACGCATAGCTGTGCATCTTCTCTCTTACTGCCTGGCACACGTGTGCACGCGTGCACGAGCCCCAAAACAGCCACATCAGCGACTATCACCAGCCCTGGCCACACACAGATTCAGGGAGCTGATGGGGTCCTAAGCCAGGCTGTTTCTGGGCCACCCCCTTGTGTTCATGGGGAAACACAGGACCGGGGGAACCCTGGCGTTCTGAGGCTGAGGCGGCGGGAAGAAGGACCTGGCACCAGGGCTGCAGACGGAGAAGCCGTCTGGGCTGCATCCCGAGAGCTGTCTGCAGAGGGCAGTGTGTGCCGGCGTGAGGCCAGTCACCGAACCACCCGCCTCAGCCTGGTGAGTCTTTTGTGTGCCCCCTTGATTCTGGGGCCCCGTACCGACCTTCATTCACAAATACCCGTACCAGCCAGGACCTGCTCCACGGCCTTCCACGACAAGCAGAAGCGCCAAATCACACACGTGTACAAATTACAGCCTGACCACCAAGCCCCCACCATCCCGAGCCCAAGGTGTGTGCGGGGGGCGGGGGTGAAGGGCAGGTGCTGGATGGAGCAGCGGGAGGAGGAACCTATAAGGTAGGGACAGGGAGAGAGGAGGGCCAGGAAAGTAGGTTTTTTGATCACCACATCTGCAAATGCACCATTTTTTCATGGGGCTCCAAAGTGCGTTTGGAGGCGTCCGGCCTCTCTTCTCCACCAAATAAAAACGGGGAGCGGGGGCACCAGGTCCAGAGTTCCCCATCTGCCAGCCACTGCACATCACAGCCCCTCCCCGGGCCTGTTTCCCCAGCTGTCCAGTAGCGGGAGCGCAGGGAGGGCGGTCGAGGCCGCTGGGGACCTTGAGCGGCCCCGCCCGGTTTCCGAGGAACTCGGCCTGGAGTCAGGCGCCCCTCCCGCCCCGCCGAGGGGTTCCTCTGAAGCCTGTGGTCAGGCCGCCGCTTCCTGGGAAGCCCAAGCCAAGACCAGAAACAGCAGTCAGCAGTCGGCCCAGGCTCCGGGACTACGGGGGCGGGAACGGGGGGGGACCTCCGGGGGACTCCCGGAGGGATCCGGCTCGAGGGGAGTAGAGGACAGCTCTCCACAGATGGGCGTGGAGACCCCTGGGGAGGGGGTGTGTGTCAGGGCCAGTCCAGAGCCTCCTGAAGGGCCTGGATGCAGAAATCCGGGACCGAAGGGAGCAGGGGCAAAAGTGGGGTCGCCAGGTCCGAAGCGGACGTCCAGGAGGTGGCCGGAAGGTTCCGGGGCCGGGCCAGCGCCCCTGGATGCAGCGGTGCTAGCACAGGCGCGACGCGAAGCCGGGGTGGAGGGCCCCCCGCGGGAGAAAGCCGGGAAGTGCCGACAGCCGGCCGCCGGGTGGGCACCGGCGCCGCCGCGGAAAGAGAAACCGAAAGCGGCCGGGGGCGGGGCCTGCCGGGGGCGGGGCCCGAAGGGGCGGGACCGCATAGCCGGGCCCCGCCCCCACGCCGATTTAAAGGACCGGCGCAGGGGCGGGCGCCGAGCAGAGCGAGCTGCGGCCGTGGCAGCTGCACGGCTCCTGGCCCCGGAGCATGCGCGAGAGCCGCCCCGGAGCCCCCCGCCGCCCCGCGCCCCGCCGCCAGGTGAGCCGGGCACAGGGCAAGGACGCGGGAGGGAGAAGGGAGGAAAGGACCGGCGGCCAGCAGCCGGAGCCGGAGCCGGGCCGGCTCGGGCACTGCGTGGTGGGATCACAGCCGCCACGCCTCTGGCCCCCTCCGGCCCCACCCAGGCCGCCCCCCGCGCGCGGGGTTCCCGCAGCGCAGTCTTTCTCCTGCCTTTGCCCAAATCGCCCAGACCGGGGGCCAATCCCGGGCTGGCCAGCAGGCGGCAGCCGCGGGGCGGCGAGCCGAGGGCCTGACGGCCGGAGTCGGAGCCGGCTGTCTCGGGCGCCTCTCCACGCCCCCTTCTCCGCGACTCGGAGGTGGACTCCGCCCCCCAGGGCCCCGCCGCCTGGAAGGGCTCCGCGGACCGAAGAGCCCATTTTCTAGATGAGCCCGCCGAGGCTCAGAGGGGGCGCGCGCTTGGTGTTCCGCCCGCGCCCCTCCCGCGCTGCTCCGCGGCCGCTCACCTGCCCCGCCGCGGCCCCAGCGGGACGCCGCGGCTCACTGCCTCTGTCTCCCCATCAGCGCACCCCCGGACGCTATGGCCCACCCCTCCGGCTGGCCCCTCGAGTAGGATGGTAGCACACAACCAGGTGGCAGCTGACAATGCAATCTCCACGGCACCAGAGCCCCGACGGCGGCCAGAGCCTTCCTCCTCTTCCTCCTCCTCCTCCTCCTCCTCCTCGCCCGCGGCCCCGGCGCGCCCGCGGCCCTGCCTGGCGGCACCGGCACCGGCCCCGGCTCCCGGCGACACGCACTTCCGCACGTTCCGATCGCACGCCGATTACCGGCGCATCACCCGCGCCAGCGCGCTCCTCGACGCCTGCGGCTTCTACTGGGGGCCCCTGAGCGTGCACGGGGCGCACGAGCGGCTGCGCACCGAGCCCGTGGGCACCTTCCTGGTGCGCGACAGCCGCCAGCGGAACTGCTTCTTCGCCCTGAGCGTGAAGATGGCCTCGGGCCCCACGAGCATCCGCGTGCACTTCCAGGCCGGCCGCTTCCACCTGGACGGCAGCCGGGAGAGCTTCGACTGCCTCTTCGAGCTGCTGGAGCACTACGTGGCGGCGCCGCGTCGCATGCTGGGGGCCCCGCTGCGCCAGCGCCGCGTGCGGCCGCTGCAGGAGCTGTGCCGCCAGCGCATCGTGGCCACCGTGGGCCGAGAGAACCTGGCGCGCATCCCCGTCAACCCCGTCCTCCGGGACTACCTGAGCTCCTTCCCCTTCCAGATCTGACCGGCCGCGCCCACCGTGCACGGAGCATTAACTGGGGCGCCTTGTTATTTTCTATTATTAATTATTATTATTTGACTGGAACCACATGGGTGCCCTCCCTGCCTGGGTTGGAGGGAGCGGGTGTGGGGGCGAGATGCCTCCCGCGTTCGGCTGGAGACGAGGCCGCAGACCCCCTCCTCACCTCTTGGGGATGCTTCCCTCCTGGTGTTCCCTCTGGGTCCCCCTGGTCGTTGTAGCAACTTAACTGTATGTGGGGCCAGGACCTGAACCCCACCTTCTACCTCCTCATGTTTACATACACCCAGTATCTTTGCACAAACCAGGGGTTGGGGGAGGGTCTCTGGCTTTATTTTTCTGCTGTGCAGAATCCTATTTTATATTTTTTACAGCCAGTTTAGGTAATAAACTTTATTATGAAAGTTTTTTTTTAAAGAAAAAAGTTTCTAGAGCGTGTACTTTGGCCAGAAGCTTTTCTTGGTTCTGAACATGTCCAAAGGAGAAGGGTCCAAAGACTGACCCGTTCAGCTGGAGGTGGCGTGGGGAGCATGTTCTGTCGTTGGGCACCCTGTGCAGTTGCACCTGGGACTCTCCCAGAGAGAAACTGGGGGTCTAGTTTAGGTGTGTGCCGGGTAAGATGGCAGCTCACATGTGAGCACATATTGTGTGCCAACCACTATTCTTTGCTTTATATGCTTAAATTTACTTAATCCTATAGAGATACACCCCTCTGAAGTACAAGTTCTTACCCCATTTTACAGAAGAGAAAACCCAGTAATGGGTAAATTTGCACACACACACCCCCAAAGAGACTCAAGCCTTTTTTTGGCTGTCCACCCAGAATCTGTTTGAAATGGATGACAGAGAGGAAACTTCTTTGGTTCTATGACCACAACAACTTCCAGGAAGAGGGTGGGGGCTGGGGTGGGGGCCTGGTGACTTTTTGGAAGGAAGAGTGGCACATTCTGAAACTCCATCAAGGGAGACGTGTTTCACAAGGGATGGGGATACAGGGCTGGGTCTGACTTCCTTTTTCCCCCATCCTGTTCTGTCTTCTGTACTTTTTGGTGAACACACAACTTGGAGCCAGAAAGAGGCTTTGTGGTCTGTGGTGGCAGGAGGGCCCTGCTGGTGGCTGTGGGCAATTCCCTTTGCCTCCCTGGGCCTCCACTTCTGCCTCTAAAATGGACAACTTTCTGTGCATGATGGGGGTGGGAGGGGCGGGGAAGGTGATGTTTTCAGGAGCCGGGGGGAAAGGGTCGCTCCAGGATGCTTGTGCAGCAGGCCCACGGCACCAGAAAGTGCCCAGGACCGAGGTTTTATGGCTGCTCCTGTGTCTGTGTCGGGAACTCACTGCTGAACACACGGTGAATTGAGTTATTTTCAGGCTTAGGGTTAAGCAGCCTTTTGGACATGTCACGCTTTATCTTTATTAATGAGAAGGGCTCTTTGCAGCCTTGGACACGCTGATAATGGAGTGTACTAATGTTTAATAATACCTTTCAGACTTGAAAGTGTAGCATAAAATTAACTGGATGGTCCAAGAGCTGGAGCTGCCCAGGCTTGTCTTGGGGAATAAATAGGTTCCAGGACACAAGGGTAAGGCTGGCCAGAGGAGATTTAGGGTCTCAGAGAGCTCTGGCAACTTCATCCTTTATGAGGTGGGGTGGGAGGGAAGGAGGTGATGTCTTGTCTCTACCTGCAAAGAATCTCTGCTTTTCCTTTTTAACCACCCCCTTCCTGTCCTTCTCTGTTCTGTGGATTAATTAAGTCCTGTCCTTGTTCTTTCTTTAGCTCCTACTGCCACCCCTCACCCCAGCCCTGGGCAGTGCCTGGAAAAAGGGAAAAATCCCAGAAGGCAGTGCTTGGGGATGAGGTTATGATGCTAGTCATAGCCACAGACCCTCAGTCTGCCGACTGTATGCTGGGCCCTGTGCTGCCCTGTTTAAGCCTCACAGCACTCCTGTGAGTTAGAAACCCCTCCTCCATTTTACAGAGCGGAAAACAGGCCCAGAGAGGCCAACTAAGGCACATAGCAAGTGGCAGAGCCCGATTTTTCATACCCATTCAGGACTGCTTCAGAGGCTGGATCCCACCAGGCAACCCAAGGCTCTGAGGGTTGCAGTGACAGCAGCAGCTGTTGACGTTTGCACATGTCGCTCACTGTGCAGGGGCCGTTCCCAGCTGTCTAGTCGCCTAGTTCAAGCCTTCAGCCTCACCTCGGCTTTAGGATTTAGGTGCCATCAACAACCCATTTTACAGATGAGGAAATAGGTCCTCCTCTAAAGGGGGGTGAATTAACAGGTAGTTTACAATATGTTAAGGGTTTTTCCCTCCTTTGAGAAAAGTGTAAAAATCATATTTTCATTCCACAAGTGATGGATACCCAAACCCATTCCCCTTATAAAACCTGAAGCAGAACAGCTAAGAATAAAGGCTGTGGTCACACTCTCCAGAGCTGGCCCCTTCGTCCCTTCATGAGTCATTTGGGAAAAAAAAATCTACACTAACATACATACAGTGACCTAAAAGCCCCCAGGAAATGCACTCCAGGCCCTGTGTGACTGAAATCTTGTGCAGGCACCGCTGCAGGGGGAAAAGACTGTGTCTCTGTGTGTGTGTGTGTGTATGCGTACCATGTGGCTTCCCGGGTGCAGATTCTCTCTCTCTCTCAAACCTCAGCTTCATGATTCAGCAGCGCTGACGTCAATTTACAAGAATGAAAAGTAAGAGGAGGGTTTGTGTGTGCGAGGGCCCGAGTCGGGGGCCGAGGTGCGGCGAGGCCTCCTCCCACTGAGTGTGGCTGAGCTGGGGCAGCCTGGGGCGGGCACAGGAGTAGCTCTTTGGAATGACAAGGACTGTGCGCAGGTGCACAAACAGCCCTGGACTAGCATCAAAGCCACCCCTGAGCTGGGGACTCAGATGAGGAGATGGAAGCTCAGAGAAGTGCAGTCACCTACCCAAGGTCACACAGCTCAAAAGTGACTTGCACCAGGTCCATCCCACTCTAAACAGGATGGGTTTCTGAAATAGCAGAGGAAGGGGAGGGAAGCAGGAGGAATCCTGTGAAAATGCACATTCCTCGGTCTCACTCCAGCCTCCTGACCAGGTGCTGTTACTATCCCAGGGAGCGGAGAGCTGAGTCTGTTCTCTCAGGTGGTGGGCATAAAGCACTTAGCACAGCGCGTGGCATGCAGCAGTGCTAAATACACCTCTGAATGATAAGGCGTTCAATAAACGATAGCTGAGGTTCAGATAACATGCCCTGACTGTGCACCTACTGTTACTCTAAGCCCAAAGGATACAGGAAGGAACAAAACAGAGCGTGGTCCCCGCTCTCATGGAGTTCACATTCAGGGCCTTGGACGGTAAATAGCTAAATATGAAATAAAGGCACAAGAACATTCTGAGAACCTAGTGACAGTGTTCATGTGGAAACTCAACGGGGAGGTTGGACAGCAAGTGGGACTAGTTTAGAAAGGCAGGGAGGCTCCTCCCAGGTTACACTGAAATTGTGCCTGGAAAGACAGGAAGGAGCCAGCCGAGGGAGGGCAGGAGGTGGGTGCTGGGTGAGGGCCGAGTAGGGGGAGAGGAGGTGGAAGGGGTGGGCAGGGGCCAGAGCACCCTGTAGGCAAAGGTGACAAATGTGGATTGGAAGTTTGTTGGGGAGTCTGGGGGGACCAGGTCCTCTAGCCGCTGGGTGAGATGGGCTGAGGCTTCCTGCCTCCTGTGCAGGTTTCGGGGGGAGTAGTTCATTCTCCGCCGGACCCCTCAGCTCCAGCCAATCAGGACCCAGCAAGAGAAAGCCTCAGGACCTGCCTGCAGAGTGCCAGGCCTCAGTCAGAAACCCCAGGTCTGAGCAGAGCCCCAGGGTGTGTGCCCCCAGGCTCCCGTGAGGGCTTGGGGCAGTGCTCACCTGTGCAGGGTGGAGCCTGCCTCCACTTTGGGGAAGGCCACACAGGACCTGACAGGTGGGTGTGGCCAGGTCCACCTGGATGCCTGCTTGGCAGCTGCCTCACCTGGCCTCCCACCACCATCACCCAGAGCCTACCCAGGGCTCAGAGCTTTCCAGGAATAACTCGATGGGCTTGGCCTGATTTGGGGTGGGGGTGGGGTCTCAAGGTCTCTCAGGGGAGCGCAGTTTTCATTAAAGCAAATTCACATGGGGACAACAGTGCCCAATGTGGGCGCTCAGACTGCCTCTCCCGACCTTGGTCCTGGCCCTGGGACCTGACAGACACCCCTCATGGCAAACGGGTTCTGGGCTCTGCAACGGCCGTATGGCCCCAGTGCAACCTCACCTGCCCGCCTCCTCCCCCCACACCAGTGTGGGTCCAGCCGGCCACCCTCAGCCTTCCTATGGCTCAGGATCCGGAAGACCCAGGGGTCTGGCTGAGACACTCACCCGCTCCTTCCCGCCTTGGGTGCATCCTGGGTGCCGTTGCGTCTGGACAGTGGAGCCGGTGGGCCAGTTAGGGTTAGCGTTGTCGCCCCTGCATGGCTCCAGTGCTCTAGGGCCACCACGTGCCACGTCAGTGACATCACCGTCCTTCCCCCACCGCCAGCCCCCATCCCCATCCCGGGACTTGGCTTGGCGCCCCTCGGCCCTGCTTGGCCCCTCCTGCCTCCACAGGGTCCCGGGTCCACCCAGCACGTCCCACCCACTGGACTCTGGGCTCTCGGAAGACCACGAGGCCCAAAGAGTGCATGTCCCAAGCGTATGCCCAGTCAAGGCCGCAATTGCAAGCCCTCCCCCGGTGCTCCCACCCTTTCCAGGCCACCCCTGCCTCCCCCTCCTCACACAGCCCCACGTCTTGAACCTCTTTTCCTCACCTGGAAATGGGCTAATAACTACCCACCCCAGGGGCAAAGGTAATTGAAAGGGTGCCTGACAGTGTTGAACACATGGTGGGTGTGGTGGGTGCCCACTAATTGGGATCAGCCTCTCTGCTTCTTGATTCTTGCATTGGTGCTGGCTTAAAATAATGCCATTTATTGAGCTCCTAATGGGTGCTAACACTTTGCCCAGGCTGTGCCATGAGGAAACCAAGGCTCCAGACAGGCGAAGAAATTGTCCCCATTACAGTGTGTAAGAGGCAGAGCCAGAGTTTGGCCCAAGTGCTTCTGATGCCAAAGCTCATGCTCTTACTACTCACTACAACGCTCAAGGGACCGCAGGTTCATGCTTCATGTCAGACACCTAGAACCACCCTGGAGGAACCAGCCAGAGCTCAGCCTGCTCTGAGGCTGAGGGAGCCAGAAGGGGCAGTGGGTTGGTGACTTCTCTGCAAGGCGTGTAAGAATTCGGCCTAGGAGAGTTGCCAGGACTGTTTGTTCAGAAGGACCCCTGGGGAGTGGCTCTGGGGCAGCCAGGAGGCCTGGCAGCTGGTGTGGGGGGTGGGCATGGATGCAAATGAGGATGAGCCAGAGCCAGACAACAGGATCCTGTGCAAGGGCAGGGCTGGGAGGGTAACATTCAGGGCTGGCCTCACCTGGGGACCTGCAGTGGCCCGTGCAGTGAGACACACACTCCCTCCCACACCTGGGTGCAGCTGGGAGGGGCAATCAGAGACATGGTGAAGGCGAGGAGAGGGTAAGTCCTGGGTAAATCAGCCTCGGAGGGCCTGTCTCCACTGCCAGTTCTCTGAAGCAGGCAGCTCCAAGCAGCCGAAAGAGCTGGGACCTGGGACCTGGCTTCAAGTCCTGACTCTGTCTCTATGTGACTATAGTGGCCTCGTTTATAAAACGACCATTAGACTCAATTATACCCACTCTGCTCTGCTGCAGAAAGGTCGTGAGGATTACATAAGTGGCAAGAAGATGGATTTCCACCCAAATATAGAAACCGTAAGAATAATTATTTTGCATCATGCCAGCTGCCCTGATAGATTTGAATCAGCATAGCCATGAAGACCGACAGACTGGGTCCCGTTTTCAGCTTTGCCACTTGCTAATAACAGCAGTGGCTACCAGGTGACCCACGCCAAATAGTCACTAGATGCTAGAGTACACATTGTTCTAAGTAATTCATATGTAGTATCCCCCTTAATCCTCACAAGAACTGTATGAAATGGGTGTAATTTTTATTATCCACATTTTGCTGATGAGGAAGCTGCTGCCCAGGGTTAAACAAAGTGCCCAGGGTCATGCTGCAGGTAGGCAACAGAACCCTGGTGGGAGGTGGATCTAACACAGGGGGCCTGATGTCACGGTCACGCCTTCATTTTAATCTCTAAACTGAGGCTACTGGATATCAGTCACTGAGCTCCATGTTTATGGTTTTTTGCCAGATCTATCCAAGCCCCAGCTCTTCTGTTAATTAGTTAATATTTTCTTTAAATCAAGTTACGTGGTTTCCTTAAGTAAATTTTATTTCAAGGGAAATGTATCATTACCATACATGAAAAGCCAGAATTCACCTGCCACAAAGAGGCAACCCTTAAACAATGCAATGAAACCCCATGTTAGTTTCCAGCTAGATATTGATGTCTTGCTCTGCTCTGAGTGAAAGGTCTGTTCTGTGTCTGGTGGGGGGGGAGGAGGAGGAAAAGGGAGAGAGGGACATTAGCAAGTGTTAGGTGTTTAAGACACAACAGCAACAACATGAGACTTTCTCCCTGAGCAGAAAGTCTACAAGAGAAAGAAAATAGGAAATCACTGTTTCGTGGAGGAGGGAGGGGTTCTCACTGTTTTACAAAAGTGTCCCCATGTTCCACCTAAAACCATCACCCAGAGACCCTTCAGGGCACCTGTCCCCCACCTGGGGAAACACTGCCTAGCTTGGCTGCCAGCTGTGTTTTGTGGGCAAGGAGTCCCTTCACCGACCCTGAGCCTCAGTTTCCTCACCTGGGAAGTGGGGGAGGCATCCAAAGATCACAGGGTGTGGAGGATTAAAAGGAAGTGATTGCAAAACAATAAACACAGAGTTCACGCTCCAGAGTAGGCACGGTGTTCCCAGTGCAGGCCAAGCACTCAGTCAGGGGGCCCTCCCCTGCTGCCCAACTTGGGCCACTGAAAATGAAACCCCAACACACCCAGCCCCGGGCGCCTCAGTGTCTTTTGTCGCACCTTTGCCAAGTCCCCTCCTCGCTAGCCTGTTGACAAGAAAGCCCGCAGTTCCCAGAAGGTGGGTCAGAGTGAAACCACCTCAGGTACAGATTGGGGGGGCCTGCTGGGCTCCCCCAGCCAGGCGGGCAGGGGTGTGGGGGAGGGGGAAGGTACACTTGAGCCTTCCAGCAACTCCCCTTCTCTGGATTTGAGATGGGGAAACTGAGGACAGAGATGTGGGCTCTGTTCCTCTTTGCAGGCATTAGGAGGGAATTGGGTGGGACCACCCAGAGTGCAAATTTGATCACTTCACACCCCCAGTCACACACAGCCCTCCGCTCCCACGGCAAACGAGAATTCCTATCAGATCTCCCGCATCCAGCACTCTCTAGGTAGTACCATCATTGTCTCCTTTTACAGGCAAGGAAACTGAGGCCAGGAGAGGTTACGTTTCTTGCCCATGGTCTCTCAGCTAGTACGAGTAGTGGAAGCAGTGTTTGAACGAAGCAAGGTGGCCCCAGAGCATTCCAGTAGCTCTCAGCTGCCAGACACTAAAATATAACCCTTTTCCTGTGGGATCTGAGGCCTCTCATCACCTGGCCCCACGTACATTTACAGCCCACATCATTTCCATCATACTCCGCACCTGCTCCTGCCATCCCAATTTCTCATGGCCTTTCAAGCTCCCCAGGAAAAGCCTTTGATATGTCCCTTGCTTCCTCTTCACTTGGAAAACTCCTATTCAACCTTCAAAACCCAACTCAGCCATCATCTCCCCCAGGAAGCCCTCCTTGTCTCTCTCTGCTGGGCCCCACTGCCCCTGTCAAAGTTCACGTGAGATTGCCAAGAGGTGTGCTCTGTCTTCTAGACTGTGAGTGCCAAGAGGGCAGGGACCATCTTCTTAGCATAACCCCTCTGTGATACAAGCAAGTTTCCTTAACCTCTCTGTGCCTCGCTTTCTCCATTTGTTAAGTATGGATTATGGTTGTCGCTATCTCCCAGGACTATTACGGGGAGTAAATACATTAATATCTGTAAAGCGTGTAAAAGCATGCCTGGTACAAAGAAAGTTCTGTAGAGACAGGATAACAATCCCACATGGGGTGCAGATGATGAGCTAGCCCGAAGAGCTGTGGGGGGTAGGGGGAGAGAGAGAGGAGGAGGAAGCAGGGCCCGTGGGTGAAGGAGACACTAACACAGCCCTTCCCTCCCATATGTTACGTTTGAGACGGGCCAACATTCTCTTAATGGTTATTAATAGTTACATGTTTATTTCGGTGTGTATTAGAGGGAAATCTGTCACAGCAAACCTGAGATGTTGTGGCCATTATTGCCTGAGATAACACTAAAGTAAGTATTTAGATTTTTCAAAAAGTTGTCGGGGTAGGGAATTTGGTTTAAAAAAATGTGGTAAACAGGCCAGGCGCAGTGGCTCACGCCTGTACTCCCAGCACTTCGGGAGGCTGAGGCAGGAGGATCGCTTGAGGTGAGCAGTTTGAGACCAGCCTAGGCAATAGCGAGACCCCGTCTCTGCAAAAAATTTAAAAATTAGCCGGGCGTGGTGGTGCGTGCCTGTGGTCCCAGCTACTCGGGAGGCTGAGGCAGGAGGATCACTTGAGCCCGGGAGTTGGAGGCTGCTGTGAGCTATGATGACGCCACTGCACTCCAGCCTGGGCGACAGAGCGAGACTCTATCTCAAAAAAAAAAGGGGGGGTTAGCAAATTGTCTTAGGCGAGTGATGAAGTTTGAGGAACGCTATACAAAGGAAAACCGTGAGGGAGGTGGGTAGGGAGAGGAGACGGACGGGACGGGGTGGGAAGGAAGCAAAGGGGGAGAGAGTGGGGGAGGCAGAGGGTGGGTGGGACAGGCAAAGAAGCAGCAAGAGACATGGATGGAGAGACGGAGAGAGAGGGAGAAGGGGAGGTAGTGGGAGGACGAGAAGAAAGAGAAAACAAGGATGAGAATCTAAGGGCAGAAGAAAGGACCCATGGCTGGGTGAATGAATGAACGGCTGAAGGAATGAATGATCCAGGGCGTGTATAAAATAAAGGGCAAGTGGATGAGGCGGAGCATTGGTGGCTGAGCCAGGTCACAGGCCCTTAGGTGCAGGCCCCTGCCTGGAAGCCCCCAGTCCCGGCAGCCCACCGCAGCCACCCTCACGCCTGTGTGGCTGGGCCACTCGGGGCCTCTTGGGCTCCAGCCCTGCTCCACGTCCTTCCTGAAGTGGTGGCTGCATCCTTGACCCCAGGAGGCTGTGCCTGCGACATCCTCCCTCCCCAGCCAAGAACCCTGCTCCATTCCAGACCCAGGAAACTGAAAGTAAAAGCCGTCCTGAGCACCTCTTGCCTTCCTGTCCCTAGCTGGTTTCTTAGAAATCAGGCGCTGTGCTTCCAGATGCAACCTGGACTTCCTCCCCAACCGAGGCCCCCTCCTCTGCCAGCAGAGACAGACCAGAGGCCTGTGCTGGAGGTGGGTGACCCCCAGAAAGCTCGCAGGTCATTCCTTCATCCCGCAAATGTTCATTTGCTGCCTCCTGCATGCCAGGTGCTGGAGGAGCAGGTGAGTCTGAACATTCAGAGTTAGGATTAAAAGGACTTGGGCATGGCTTTGGTATGACCTGATCCAGGCCTCAGCAGGTGCATGACTTATTAGGCCAAGGAATTGTGGGACAGAGGGTGGGAAATGTGGAGTCAGAAGAGAATCCCTGGAGGTATTGCTGTCTGAGTCTTCAAGCATGAGTGGGAAGGGGTTCACCCCGGCAGCCTCTCTGGGGAAGGGCATCTCAGGCAGAGGGAACAGCATCAGCAAAGACTCGGAGGTGTGACCTCTGGAAATGGACCTGTGTTATCTCCCATCATCCGTATAACTGCTCTGAAGCAGGCACGTGCTATGGTTTGAATGTCTGTCCCCTCCAAAACTCCTGTTGAAACTTACTCCCCAACGTGGCAGTATTGAGAGGTGGGGCCTTTAAGAGGTGATCGGGTCATGAGGGCTCTGCCCTTGTGAATGGATTAATCCATTCCTGGATTAAAGGATTAATGAATTAATGGGTTATCATAGGAGTGGGCCCAGTAGCTTTATGAGAAGAGGAAGAGAGACCTGAGCCAGCATGCTCAGCCCCTCGCCATGTCATGCCCTGTGCCACCTCAAGACTCTGCAGAAAGTCCCCACCAGCAAGAAGGCCTCACCAGATGCAGCCCCTCAACCTTGGACTTCTTAGCCTCTATAGCTATAAGAAATAAATGACTTTTCTTTATAAATTACCCAGTTTCAGGTATTCTGTTAGAAGCATCAGAAAATAGACTAAGACAGCATGTTTCTCTATTTTTTGCAGGTGGAGAAACCAAGGCCAGGAGAATTTATTGTGATTTATTTATAGTGGATTTTATAGTGATTCATTTGCCTAAGACAGCACAGCTGGGGTGGAGATGGGAACTCAGCCCGTGTTCCTAACCTCTCCTACATGAGATTCAAGCAGTACCCCGGATCCCTATCCTGGCTGTCCTGCCTCGTCCAGACCCTGGGCTCTCACTCTAGCCTTAGTGACTAATTTAAATCTTTGACACCATCCTGTGGGGCAACATGGTCGGAAAGGAAAATAAGGTTCAGAGGGCTAAAGTGACCTGCCTAGGTCACACAGTCCTCTGAGGCAGACCTTGGATTCATGCCCAGGTTTGTTTCCCCTCCTTCCCCTACATGAGGCGTCCCAGCCCTGAGAACACAGACCTGGGCTGACAGTCTCTGTCCCACATGCTAAGGAGGCAGAGGGCACAGCACGCACAGAGGCTTGGAGGCTGGAAGCAGGAGCTACCTGTGGTGAGCTGACGGAGGCTTTGCTCTCAAGAAACTGTCCGGCCCTCAACCTGCATGGGCCTGAAGGAGCTGTCAATTACAGCACCCTGGCCATAGGTAGGTATGGACCAGGCCTGGCCAATCAGAGTTCTCCATGTCCCAGTTCAGGGTAGGCACATGACACAAGCTGGAGCAATCAGAGACTTTCCTGAGACTTTTCAGCTGAAACTAACAGGAACTCTTTCCCCTAAATTGGGGCCACTGGCAGCCAACGTGCCCAATGTATCAAGAGAATTGAAGAGAAAGAGCACAGGACAGAGCCCTGATGCAGTGTGTGAGCTCCTGCATCCAGCCATGCCTGAAATCCACCTCTGGACTTCCTTGTTACATGCACCACATTTCCTTTTTCGTTTATGCTTGTCTGAGTTAGGTTTCTGTCACTTACAACGCAAAGGATCCTGGGTTATCAGTGCTTGAAAAGCAGCAGGGGTCAGAGGTCAGGTTTTTTTTTTTTTTTAAAGAAAATCTGAGAACCTTTATTTCCGAAATTTTATAAATATTTTTACATCTTGGCTTAAATGCTACATTGCTCTGGCATGTTTCGTAAGGTTGCAGAGGTCAGGTTTGGCCAGAATGAAGGGCAAGCGAGTGGTGTAGAGCCACATGTCTTAAGAAGAGGCAAAAGGACCTTCCAGTGTGGAAGAGCCAAGATTACTTTGCCAGGAGCTGACCAGCTCTCTCGTAGTGTTTGCTGTCGAGGAAAGCTTGAAAGAGCAAATGGAACACAGGACTTCCACCCTTTTGCACCTCCTGATTCATGGTTGCTTTTCATAACTTATTATTTTTTAGGGAAGTTTTAGGTTTACATCAAAACTGAGTGGAAAGTACAGAGAGTTCCCACATACTCCTGCCCCACATCCACAGCCTCCCCCACTGCCAACATCCTCCATCAGTCCACATTATTTTTTAGTTTCCACATTTGTTTTCAAAAATGTTTTAAAGAATCTACCAATGTTAGTATTAACTACATTTTTTATATATGTATATACATATATATATTTCCAACCTGATTTCTACAGATACATGTATTTTTCTTTAGGACATAGAGACACTATTCCTTGTGACCCATATTGTGACCCACCTTTTTCCACATAACATTTCGTGAGCGTCCTTCTAGGTTGTTGATTGAGAAGGTTGGAATTATCATCCTCATGTGATCAGTGAGGAAGCCGAGGCCTGGTAGGAACAGGGAAGGGACCCGGTGTTTACTTTGTCTGTGCTTTATTTCATCAAAGGCTCTTAACCATCTCCTGAGGTTTTGTTCCTTTTTCACGGATGGGAAAACAAGGCTCACTCTTGTTGGGGGTCCAAAGTCCCTGGGCCAGGTGGGGGGGAGGCTGCTGGTCAGTACCTGTGAGATTAGGCACACCAGTGGCTTTGTGGGGAGAGGAGGGAGGCCGACCCCCTGGGAAGCCCGTGTAGTGGCACATCGCTCCTGTCCCTGCGGCGCAGCCTTGCCCCACTCCTGCTTCTGCCACGTTGCTGCCCCTGGGGACGAGCTGCTGCTTAACACATTAACTGCCATGTGAGTTGTATTTAACTCACGCTAGTTTTGAGCCTGAAGCCTCGTGAAGCATATGAAGACTCAATTCTCTGAAACAAATTCAATATGTCATGAGTCACACACAATTCAATTGGCGTGCGGTATAAAAATTGATTCTAGCACCGTGTGAGTTGCATATAACTCACGCACAGAAAACAATAAAAAATAACAAATTTTTCATTAAATTAGAAAGGATCGTTTTATTTTTGAAGTTTTTATTCTATTTTCATAATAAAACACTGTGGCCCCAGGGAAAAAAAATTTTTTTCTAGTGTGGCAGTCAATGTGTTAACTTTCCAGGAACCATCTGGTGGCAGAAACACTTCATGCCTCTGGCTCAAGCAGCTACTGTGTGCCAGGCACTGCCGGGAGCTCCACGTACACAGCGCAGTAATCCTTCTTATGACCCTGGAGGGGTAGGACTGTTGTTATCCCCATTTCTCAGATGAGAAAACAGAGGCCCAGAGAGATGAATGACTTGCTCAGGGTCACACAGCTAACACGTGGCAAAGCCATTAGCCTTCAGTGCAGCTAATTTCAGAGGGCAGAAGCATCAATATCCAGGCTGATTCTCTGACTTTGTAAATTGTTAACTACACACACGCACACACGCATGCACACCAAGTAGCTGAACAGTGTTGGGTGATGTGCCACAGGGCTCTGGCCTCAGCTCTGTCCTTCCTTCCTTCTTCCTGGATTCCTTCATAAGAATCCAAACAACCTGCTATTGCAAGGACGGTGAACCCACTGGGCAATAGAGTCAGTATCTCAAACGAGCCCTGGGCTCGGACATTGAGTAGGGAAAATGTGAAATTTAAGACGTTAATGTAATGTCCTACATTTGAGTTAAAAAAAATCACTTGCCCCAATACAGACTGACTTCTGACCTTAATACTGTAGAAGGCTAGAAGCTCAAGATTAACTGTGAGCATGGTGTGGCTTGCACAAGTTAATCTAGCAGTAGGGCCCTCCCAGCAAGCGTGCACAGAGCAAGATGCAACCCAGAATGAGGCAGTGTTGGCTTATGTCCTTTGTGCACACGAATGCCGAACCTAGCACCATGCCTGCGCAAGCCCTGTGCCCATGAGTGACACTGACTGTTCATGGCTGAGTGACGAATCTTACACCTGCCCTGGGTGCGTGGTGCACACTCAGTAAACGGAAGCTGCTGTGGATTTGGGAAGGGGAGGGTGGGTGGAAGAACTAGTCATGCTTAGTGTCGTTATTATCATTGGTTACATGTTATTAGATAGGAGACATAAAACATGTATTATAATATAAGGGCTATTGTTTATCGAGCACTTACTATATGCAAGCACTGTGCTAAGTACTTCACAGGATCTCATTTAATTCATCAAACAATCTTCCAGGTAGATCGTGTCAGGCTAACTCATATGAAATTGCTGATTTTGTAGGTCAAAAACACAAGAAGCCGTGTGCGATGGTGCAGTGCCTGTAGTCCCAGCAACTTGGGAAGCTGAGGCGGGAGGACCGCTTGAACCCAGGAGTTCAAGTCCAGCCTGGGCAACATAGTGAGACGCCGTCTCTTAAAAAACAGACCGAGAGTATTGGCAGCTTCATATGGTTCAATCCAATATCATCTTTATCTTATAGATGAGGAGACTGAGGCCCAGGGAGACCACATGCTTCAGGGTCTTTCCTTCTAAAAAGCAGGTTAAGGAAACCCTACTGGCAGGGTCTGGAGGCTTCTGCCTTCTCGGGGCATTCAGATTTTGTCCTTGGTTCCTCTTCCTCACTCACCTTCTCGCTCTGTCTACTCACGCGCCCACCGCCCCACCCCATTGCCGCTGGGTCTATATTTATAACTGGGTTTTCTGTGAACTGGGGAATTGAGGAAGTGACTTATTCCAGAGTCATCACAGCCACCCAGAGATGATGGTATCCAAGAATCTGACTTTCTTAACCACCCCACCTCCGCCAAGCGGGATTTTTCCCACTGTCTGGATTTCCAGGGCCCAGCCAGACAGAAACAGAAACCGTACACCTGCCTAAGTGGCCCCTGTCTGATGGGCCAGATGAATCGGGGGGAGATTTGTGTGCATTTCTCTGAGAGTAACACTGAGGCACATCTGTGCCAAGCCTGATTGCCAATTGCCCTGAGCGCCTTGTTCAGGGGCAGAGAGGAGAGGGGGTGGGTTTCAGGGAACCCAGCAGGCCTGGTCTGGTCCAGTCTGGCTTAAGCATCCCGGAGGCTGGTGGAAGAACCCCTAGACCAGCCCCTGCCCCACGCTCCTGGGGATGCTGTTGAACTGGCAGCTGAGCCAAGCTGCAGGGTGCTGGGTCTGGAGGGCAGAGTGCTTCCAGGTAGTCAGACTGAGATAGACGAGGCAGCGGGGGAGGAAGGGGGCAGCTTGGTCCCCACTGCGCACAGCCTGCCCGCCCGCCAGGCACAGCCGGTCTTCGGGGAAGTCACCGAGTCGGAGTTCCAGGAAGCGA
The DNA here is from genome assembly GCA_023783475.1 of Daubentonia madagascariensis. NCBI lineage: Eukaryota > Metazoa > Chordata > Mammalia > Primates > Daubentoniidae > Daubentonia > Daubentonia madagascariensis. The sequence continues at coordinate 6,656,230 of JAKFHU010002332.1, read as the reverse complement.
TAACGCTTGTCGAAACCTCTTTCTTGTGGCCTGGTCTCGTCACATGGCTTGATGGGGACCAACATCAGGCAGGGCCACAGGTCTGGGCCGGCTCGCACCCCGGCAGCTGCTGCCACCCCCGGCTCTCCTCCGGAGGTTGAAGAGGGAGGGGGGGGTTGGGCAGGAAGGTGGACATTTGCAGCTCCCCCATCCCAGACACCTGGCGTGGGCTGACAGCAGACAGGTCCCTGCTGGCTTTTCTCACCCCCTGCAACACCCCTTGGAAGGTGGCTCAGCCTCAGACGCCCCATGTAGCCAGGGATCCCGAGGCCACGGGGTCGCTGTGAAAGCAAAGAGCTTCCTGCTGCCCCTGGCACATAGGAGCTGAGGAACCAGAAATTCTTTGCTCCTTTCCCGTGAAGTCAGGGAATGTGTCTTGCACCATTCTAGAGCAGGATCTCTTGACCTTGGCGTTATTGACATTTGGGGCTGGGTAATCCTTTGCTGGGGGGCTGTCCTATGTATTCTAGGATGCTAAGCAGCATCCCTGGCCTCTACCCATTAGATGCCAGTAGCACCCACCCCACTCCCCATTTGTGATGCCAAAAAGTCCCCAGACATGGCTAAGAGTTCCTTTGGGGGGCAAAACCCTGATTTAGATTCAGTGCCTGGTGCATAGTGGGTGCTCAGTAATTAGTAGGTTTTCAACGTTAATGGCAGAGCATGTCCGGTTCATTTTTATACCCCACCACCTGGCATCATGGGGGTGCCAAGGGGTAATTTAAGAGGTCACTAGCCCTCTAATTTCTATCAGCACCATCTAAATAGTAACTGTGGCTGGGCACAGTGGCTCATGTCTTTTATGCCAGCACTTTGGGAGGTTAAGGCAGGAAGATGGCTTGAGGCCAGGAGTTCAAGACCAGCCTAGGCAATATAGCAAGACCCTGACTGTACAAAAAAATAAAAAAATTAGCTGGTCATGTTGGCACGTGCCTGTAGTTCCAGCTACTTAGGAGGCTGAGTCAGGAGGATCGCTTGAGCCCAGGAGTTCGAGGCTGCAGTGAGCTATAATCAGCTACTGCACTCTAGCCTGGGCGACAGAGTGAGACCCTATCTCTAAAAAATAAATAAATAAATAAATAGAAACTGTGCTGGAGGCTTAGAACTTGAGGACAAAGCACTGAATTGAGGGCAGGTCAGTTCTGAAACAAGGGTGAAGGGAAAGGCCACGTGCTCATCCGTGAGATGCCCCATCCCCATCCCCCTGTTTGTTCCCCAAGAAGCTGCCAGCCCGCGTTCCCAACAGGCAGGAGGGGTCTGCTCAGGAAAAGACACCTCAGATGCTGGCTTTGGGATCCTAAAATGACAGCCAGATCCCGCCCCATCATGTGGACAAACCTGTCCTGCCCACAAGCATGGAGCTTCCCAGGACCCGCTGTTCAATATGAACTCGCAGCACAGAGTCACTGAAAACTTCAGGAAAGCTTGTCATTTGAAAGTCAGAGACCAAAATCAACAGAGGAAATAAATTCCAAGAAAACAGAGCCAGGGCAGGGAGTGGGAAAAACCTTCAAGAAAACAAAAAATCCTTAGAGAAATACAAGGTGTTGCATCCATAAAACAAGAACACGACGCTGTGAAAAGAAACATTCTGAGAACAAAAATATACTAGAAAGATGACAATAGGAATAAAAACTTCAATGTAAGTATCGGAAGAGAAGGCTGAGGGAATATTCCAGAAAGACAAAAAGGTGGAACGCACGTGAGAGAGTTTTCTCTGGCTGGTGCCAGAAGAGAAAGTCAGAGATTTGAAGCACAGGAGAGAGTTGCTGCACCACTGCGATATTGAAAGTGGAAGGAGTCACATGTCAAGAAATGTCATTGGCCACCAGAACAGAGAGGAGCCCTCAGCTGACATCCAGCAAGGAAACTCAACTTCAGTCCTACGACCATAGGAACTGAATTTTGCCAAAATCAAGAATGAACTTGGGAATGGATTTTCCCGCAGAGCCACCAGTTGGGAGCTGTAACCCCAGCTGACCTTATGATTACAGCCCAGTGAGACCCTCAGCAGAGACCCCAGTCATGCTGTCACAGACTTCTGACCTGCAAAAAATAATACGTGTGTTGTTTTAAGCCACTGAATTTATGGTGATTTGTCACACAGCAAGAGAAAACTAATATAGCAGCTTAAAACAATGAACATTGATTATCCCACACAGTTTCTGTGGGTTAGGAATTTGGGAGTGACAAGGTTTCAGTCAAGATGTCAGCCAGGCCTGCTGTCTTGACTGGGCCTGGGGAATCCATTTCCACGTGGGCTCAATCACATGGCTGTTGGCTGGAGGCCTCAGTTCCTCACCGTGAGGGCCTCTCCACATGGCTGCTTGAGTGTCCTCACAACATGGCGGCTGGCTTTCCCCAGAGCAAGTGAACCAGGAGGGGATAGGGCAGAAGCCACATGTCTTGTTATGACCTAGTGTTGGGAGTCACATTATTATTGTGATCATCCTCATCTACCTCGATATATTCCTTCCTAGCCAAGTGACCTTGGGAATGTCCCTTTACCTCTTCGAGCCTCCATTTCTACATCTGTGAAATGGGGAGACACAATCCACCAGAAGGATCAGAGCAGAGCTGAAATGAAATGTAAGTAGCACCCCTTGAAGGACCCAGCATGCATCTAACACCCAGGTCTGAGTCTTCCCTGGGATCTTAGACCCACGCAAGGGTGGCCCAGAGCAGGGCTCAGGGGGAGGGAGTTTGTGGGCTGGATTCAACCTTGAGCTGAGCTGTGGAGGACACTGTCCTCCCTGGGGCTGGTCCTACTGCTTGGGGCTCCCTCCTATTACCTGTTTCCTCTTCAGAAAGGCCTTTGTCCACCTGGGTGTGCCGCTGCTCCAAGCCTCCAGGGCTCTCCCAGTCACACGCCTCCATCAGACAACACATGAGACTTTGCAGAGGTGCCAATGGGAGGGGTCCTCTGGGGCCTGGCCCTGCATCAGGCCTCACCTGTCAGATCCAGGAGCAGAGACCTTAAAGGAGCTGGAGGCCGATCAGAGGCAGGTGCCGAGGAGAGTCCTGGCCCTGCAGCTCAAGGCCTGGAATGTGCCACCTCCACGTCACCCACTTACCATGGCTCTTTCTGGTGTGCAACCGAGAATAAGTTCCCTTCCCTGAGCTCATGCATCCCAGCCAGAAAATGGGAATAGCACTGGTATTTACCTCATAGGGGCATCTATTTGTTCATTCCCTCAATACCTACTATGTGCCGGGCACTCTTCCTTGCTCTGGGTTCTTGGCAGTGAACAAAACAGACCAAGTTCCCTGCCCTCGAGGGGCTCACAGACTAGCGGGGGAGAGAGAGACCATAACCAATAAGCGTGTTAAATAGCACGTCAGATAGAAGTAAGTGCCAGGGTGTAAAATAAAGCAGGCAGACGGGCTAGGAGGTGCCAGGTATGGGTTGCTACTTTATTTGCATGGCTAGGGCAGGCCTCTCTGAGAAGCAGGGAGTACAGGTATAAGCAGGCTGCCCATTTGGACATAGAGCACTCCAGGTGGGGGAAGAGCTCGTGCAAAGGCCCTGGGGCAGGACTGTGCCTGGCATGTTCAAAGAGAGGCCAGCGTGGGTGGTGCAGCAGGGGTGAGGGTGTAAAGAGCAGGTGAAGTCAGGGCAGGTGGGTGCAACCAAATCACAGAGACCGTGGATCCTGGAAAGGCTTGGACTCAGAGTGAGATGGGAGTGCTAGAGAGTTCGGAGCAGAGAGCTGCGGGGAGGGGTCCATGAGATGTGCATGTTCAGCACTCAGCAGTGTGCCTGGTACATACTAGGTGCTCCATAATTGCTGGCTGTCATTATTACTGTTGTTATTTTTATTGTTAAGGTACAAGGAAGCACATTGGAAACTCTAAGATGCCGGGAGATGAAAATTTTCATCACCTGACAGAGCTTTTTCAATGTTTTTAACTTGCCATCATTAAGTGTTAATCATGCACAGGTAGGTTTGGCGTCTTTGTTTTGTGGAAGAGCCGTCTCTCTTTGTGGAAGAGAGATTAGGAGACTTAGCTGGTGTTGAACAGTAAAAAAGGGCAGAACCCAACTCACCAGAACCCAGGTCTCCTGAATCCAGGGTGGTGGCTGCTGGTTTGGCCGTGAGGGGCTGAGAGTCCTTGGTGCAGGGGCAGGGGGTGGTCCCACGAACTGCTGCACTTGGGGCACTACAGCATCACTGAGGAGAAAAGCCTGGAGCCCCCGAGCTCTGGCCTGGCCCGTTCGGGTGGAGGAGGTGCATAGAGACAAAATCAGGCCGGGGCACCACTGAGGGTGCCGTTGGGTTCAAGCCACAGGAGCCCTGACGTGAACTGGCTTAAAGAATCCGGCAGTGGAGCAGGAAGCCCGGAGGCAGGTGGGCTTCTGGCATAATTGATTCGTCAGCTCCACCAGGTCCTTCCGTCTCTCTGCTCTGACATCTCAGGGTTGGTTTCACCTGAGGCTGGTCCTAGGATGGCCAGTGAAGTTTCAGGTGTCACATGCAGAAGAACATCTCTCCCTGGGGTTTCCCTTAGCAGCAAGGAAACCTTTCTTCATGTCTCATTGGCCAGGACTGGGCTGCCTGTCCGTCGTTGAGACAGTCACTGCCCGGGCACTGGACTCACTCAACTGACCAGGAATGAGTGTCGGGGGGTGTCAGACAGATTGAAAAACAGCCCCAACTTTCCATCCCTCCCTGTTTCCATGGCTGTGGCAGTGTGACTTCGCCACTTCTCTCATTGAGAAGTTGGGTCTGCATCCCCATCTCTAGAAGCTGGTGCTTCGGCTGACAGGATGAGATGACACCGTGAGTGACGCCATGCTGGGTCCTAGTGAGGCTCAGGATGCCTGGTGGCTTCCACCTGCTCTGCCAGGAGAACAAGTGCAAGCCACACAGAGTGCGGAGGCGCCTTCTCCAGCTCCCTCTGCCCCTTTGCATGTGCTCACTGTTCCCTCTGCACCACTCTGGCTCTATGGACCCTGCTCCCTTTGGAGACTCAGCTCGGGTGTCCCTCTCCGAGGAACCATCCCCTGCCCCAGCCTGGGCCCAGGACCCCTGGGCTTCCTGTGGCCCAGCCTGCAGTGACAACTCTGCCTTGTGACTGTCTACTCTTCAGTCCAGTTGCCTCATTTCCAACATGGAAACTGAGGCCCAGAGAGGGGAAGTGACTCGCCCAAGGTCACCCAGCCCAGGGCTGTCTTGGCCACTTCCCCTGCAGTTTCTGTTCGGGAGTCTGAATGTGGCAGTTCGACTGGGGGAGAGGGGACCTGCGTCCCTCCTATGTGCTGAGTCCTGAGCAAGGATGCGATTCCTAGTGGGTCCCCTGGGAGCCACCCACCTTCCCCACAGCCCCGCAGGGTGGGCACGAGAAGACGACATGAGGCTCAGAGGGAGGAGGCAGCCAAGGTCACGTGGCCAGGAAAGGACGGGAGATTGGAACCCAGACCTCACTATGGCCGCAGCCGGCCCCCTCCATGGCTTTCGGGTGGAGCCAGGCTGGCCTGGGAGAGAGCGGAGCCCAGGGCGGGTGAGGGGACTCTCAGTCTGGGGGTGAGGGGGTGGCGGGGAACCACCGAGGCAGGAAGAGGCAGAGCAGAAAGTGAAAGGGGCCAGAGGCTGAGAATAGCTGCGGGTGACAGAGTCGGGGACTGCAGACTGCCAGAAAGAGAAACCAGGCGGCCTGGGGGGAGGAGGAGCGGCGCCCACCCCCAGGGAGGCGCCCGGGCTGGGGAGCCGGCGGGGCTGTGGCCAGGCCGCTCACCCGGGCAGCCCCCACCGGGCTCGGCGGCCTGGGTGGACGCCCCACACTGTGGGGATGGAACTGGGCCGAAGGTGGCCTGGGGGCAGAGGGATTTCACTTCTGACCTTACACCGACCTCTGCATCCCTCGGATCTGCCCCTAGAACTTATAGGATCTGGGACCCGACAAACCCGTTAAACGGAGCAGCCTGTGACTCGTGAGCCGGTGCTGCGAGGAGAAGCCTGGTTGTTAATAACACTGTCCCCGCTGTCACTGTCCTTGCTGTCACTGTCTCCGGCGACAGCTCTCTGCAGTGGCTACGCACTCAGGCTCTGGAGCCGAGCGGCTGGGGTTCAATCCGGGCTCTGCTGCTGGCTGGCTGTGTGACCTTGGGCAAGTCACTTTACCTCTCTGGGCCTCTGTGAATAATATCACCTACTTCATGCGGGTGTCCTCAGGACTAACTGAATGAGTATAGGTGAAGCACACAGAATGACTCAGAGAAAGTGCTCAATACACATCTTGTCTTTTATTAATTATCCACCATCTACATACACTGTATAGTCTCTCACACACACACACACACACACACACACACACACACACACGGGGAAAGTCCCTCCAGGATGTAAGCAGGGACTCTTTTTTGTTCACTAGTGTGTCTCCAGGGCCTAGAGCAGTACCTGGCACCCAGCAGGTGCTCGATAAATGTTGATAGAATGGAGGGAGGAGGGAAGGGAGGAGGGAGAAGGAACAGAGAGGCCGCAACTCAGGGCTACCTGCAAGTGCGGGGCGTTTGTTCTGCTTCTCTGTATCTTACCCTTTCATCACATTGCCGCTTTGGGTAATCCAAAAAAATTGTTTTCAGGGAGAGATGAGCAGGGAGGTGGCTTGTAAGCTGTGCTGGCCTTTCAGCTCAGGACGGCCCCAAGACACCCCCACCCCTGCCGCTGGGAGCCCCAGAGACCAGCCTTCCTGGGCCAGGGCGGGGGCTGGCAGCCGTGTGGCCTGCGGGCAGCAGCAGCAAGAGAGGTGACAGGAAACTTGACAGGACAGGCTGTTCCCAGCCTACCGAGAACCGAGAGGCAAGAGGACACATAGTTCAGGGCTGAGACCTGCCTGCCTCGGCCCCTCCCGCCCAGGGGAAGTGTCACCAGCGTCCAGGGCGGGGACCTCTGTCCTGCCCTGGGGATCTCATCGTGGCTTCTCTGATCTCTACGAGGAACTCGGACCGCATGCTTTCCAGGAACGCTTCCTGCCACCAGCAGGCCAAGGGTTCGCAGCCCCGGTCTCGGGGGGCGGGGTGCCCAGCCCCGCTCTGCCTAGTGCCACTCACCTCTCCGGGCCTCAGCTTCCCCCGCCTGCAAAACAAAGAAAACAGGGCACCACGTGCAGGCGTATTGTGGGGATTCAGAGCAAAGTTTGAGTTTTTTGTTTTACCATTAATTACTTTAAAAGAAATTGTAGTAAAATACACACAAGAGTCACTATTTTAAATGTATAGTTCATGGATTTAGTACATTCATAATGTTATGCAACCATCCACCTAGTTTCAGAATGTTTTCATCACCCTAAAATAAAACCCTGTCCCCATTAGTAGTCACTCCCTATTTCCCCCAGCCCTGCCCCACCCCTGATAAGCCCTAATCTATTTTCTGTCTCTGTGGATTTGTCTATTGGATATTTCCTATAAATGGAATCAAACGATATGTGGCTTTTTGTGTTGGTGTCTTTTGCTTAACATCATGTTTCCAAACTTCATCCATGTTGTAACACGAATCAGCACCTCATTCCTACCATTCCTATGATCCATTGGTTACTTTTAAAAAATGATTTAGAAAAGAGTTTATTGAAGTAAAACACAACCAGTTACATGTGCTCATCTGAAATGTTCACCTCGACGAATTTTGACATAGGTGTATGGCCATGGGACTCACCCAGGTTGAGACACAGGAAGCCCAGAAGGTTCCCCCAGACCCACCCCACCTCCTGGCCACAGGTAGAAACTGCTCTGACTTTGTCACTATTGACAAATTTGGCCCATTGCTTCAGATAAGTGCACTCAGACAGCGGATGATGTTTTATAGCTGACTTCTTTAGCTTGGCACCATGTCTGTGAGTGTCATCTGTGTGGCACACAGCAGGAGTTGGTTCCTTTTCATTGCTCAGTGGTATTTTGTTGTGTGGCTGTATCACATTTTATTTATCCATTATCTCGAGGGTAGACATTCGGGTTGTCCCCCACTTGGGGCTATTCTGAGCCATACCGCCGTGACTCTCCCTGTGCGTGCCAGCAGTGGGATTGCTGGGTCACAGGGCAGATGTATGGGCAGCTCTAGTGGACCCCACCCGTTTTCCAAAGGGGCTGAATGATTTCCCCCCAGGGGTGCCGGACAACACTTGGTGTGGTCAGCCTTGCCAATTTCAGTCTTTCTCTTGAGGGGTGCTGTGGCTTTTTTACATTAAATAAACACAATGATGAGAGAAAATAAGATAAACACCTGCACATACACTGAAGCAAATAGATAGCTATTTCCAAAGTGAACTTTAAAAAGTTGATAATACTTACTAGCAGCTATGCCTTCCAGCAGTTTCCATGCCCCACACCCTGGGCCAAGCACTTTACAAGTACTAACCCCTTGAATCCTCACAACCATCCTATGAGGCCCAGTTATTACCCCCATTTTATAGACGTGGAAACTGAGGCACAGAAGACATCACATGGGCTGCCAAGGTCACACAGCCAGCAGGAGCAGCTTAGTCTCAAGTTGAAGAACCTCAGCCTCCCCCATGCCCCTGCTCTGCCCAAACCCCAGCAGGCTGGGTTTGGGGATTTGTCAAAAGTTTCCCTGGAGCTCTAGTTCAGAGGGAGCAGTGGGGTGCCTGACTCTCACCCTGCAGCCGCCCTCACGCTCGCCACACAGCCACACACACTCATACGGATGCACACACGCACATCACAGCCACACACACACAAACGCACCCCCATACATTCGTACACACCACTCTTACACGCCATACACTCTCACACACTCTTATACACTTGCACACTCACACACCGCACACCCTGACACACATACCACATACACACACGGCCTGTAGAGAGCAGAGACTAATCTGGGACACTTTCATACAAAGGTGGTGGCAGGCAAGGGGACATTACTGCAAAGCCAATTCCCCCATCCCTGCTCCCTCCTGTACTAAAATCTGAGACGGTTCTATGGAAAACGTCCTCCTGGGCAGCACTGGCAACTTCTGGAGGAGCGAGGGATGCTCCACTGACAGCCCCACCAAGCCTGCCGTGCTCAGTGCCCTGTGCCACGCTCAGTGCCAGCAGCCTTCCTTGGAGTATTTCTTTCGACCCTCATAACGGGCCCATGAGGTAGGATGTTATCCCCATTTTCAGAGGAGGAAACTGAAGCGTCAGAGCAGAAAGTCACTTGGCCTGAGTCTCTCACTCAAGGCTGTGCTCAGCATTTGCCTATTTGCTTTCAAATCCATCCTCTTGGTCAATTCTGCACGGTGAAGAACAACACTTCCCAGCTGGGTGCAGCCAATGGCAGCCATGGGAGGAGACGGGGGGTGGGAGGGAGAAATCAGGGTGTTTCTGACATCTTTGTAGCAGCAGCAGGGACTTCTCTGTGACTCCAGGTCCCTGGCAAAGTCCCCGCTTTGGAACAGTTCCACTGTCACTCCTGCATTCCAGATGGCCTCAACTCCTGGGCGCTGGGAGCACTGGCTCCTCCCGTGGGGTGGTCTGGGCTTTCTGCTGATGCTGATCTCTGGCGGCCGCATCATTCATGCAACTGTTTCCCTCTGTTTGAAACACCTGGTATGGTTTCTGTTTTCCTGGCTGGACCCCGACTGACATGGGGCAGGGCAGAGATTTGAACTCAGATCATCTGACTCCTGAGACTGAAGGTTGAACCGTCCTGCGACACTGCCTCTTAGTTGAGCCTCCCTTTGAAGCGTCTCCAGTGCCAACGATTACCCCACGTATAAGCTTCTCTCACCTTCTTTTTGTCTAATAGAGCTGAGTTGCAATACCACCCATCGCCAGTAGGGGAACCACCCAGCAGGAAGCGTTTTGACGGCGTTCACGTTTAGAAAGCTTTCCTCCTACTAAAGGAAGTACTAGCTTTATTTGTTAATCAGCGGGCTAGCGAACTGTAAGACCCTCTGGCCAGTTGAGATTCTCAATGAACGGAATTCCTGGCAAGAGTGGAGAGCTTGCACATTCCTCCCTGCCAACACAACATCGGCAGGGAGAGTAGGTGCACAATTTTCAATTAGTTTTTGCCAAAAATAGCTCCCAGAGGCCCTAGGCATGGAACTTCTGATTTAACCCAGTGTGTTCTTCAGGTCTAGACATTTCTTATGGTTGAGACTATAAGTTCAGCACAGTGAGTCGCCTCTCTCCTTTAGCAGACAGTCCAGGAGGAGAGTGGGTCTGGAGCCAGAAAGACCTGAGATAGCATCCTGATCTTTCAGTCACCTGCTGTGAGGCCTTGGGCAAGTTGCTGAACCTCTCTGAGCTTTAGTCTCCTTCTCCATAAAAGGGGTGTGATAATACCTGCCCTAAGGGATTCTTGGGAGGATTAAATGAGCTAAGGCCTGTGTTAAGTGCCCAATGTACATAAAAAATGCCCTTATCCTTTATTCTAGCTTTTTATGGTTTATTTCTGTTCCATAAAGACCAAGGCCTCAGCTAGGGGTGACTCAAAATGTCTGGAGACGACTTCACTCATATGTCTCGTGTCTTTGCTGGCATGATTCAAAAGGTAGGTGTTACTATCACCGGGACTAGGGACTGATGTGTTGACACATGGCTTCTTTGTGTGTCTTGGACTTCCTCCCAGTATGGCAGCCTCAAGGAAGCCAGACTTCTTACGTGGCAGGTCAGGGCTCCAAGAGCAGGTGTTCCAGCAAACAAGGTGGAACTGCATGCCCTTTTATGACCCAGCCTTGGACATCACACAGCATCTCTTCTGCAATATTGTCTTAGTTGAATTTGTCAAAAGTCCACTCAAATTCACAGGGAGGAGATACGGACCCACATCTTAATCCAAGAAGTGTTGAACACTTTTTGGCTGTTTTCAAAGCACCCCCCCGTGACTTAGCCATTCCACTCCTGAGTATTACTCTGCCAGATACGGGAAATGACGCCTATGCAAAGACAGTCATTGGTGACCCCAAGATCTATCAGTAGAGATTGGGGTAAACAAATCATGGTGCCCCCACACAGTTAAAAAAGAAAGGCCATTCTCTGTATATTAATATACAACTATTCTGAAGACTATTGTGCAGGAACAAAAGCAAGGTATAGGACAGTAAGCGTGGAAGGCAACAACTCTCACCTCCTGGTGCTCGTGCCCTGCTGTGGTCCTCTCCCACACCAGCTACGGCTGACCTGTGCGATTAGGAGCAGGTGGGGGAAATACGTCTTCTGAGGCTAGATCGGAAATGACACTGCAGCTTCCCTCTGCCCACTCTTGGGTTGCTTGCCCTGACAGAAGCCAGCTGCCATGTTGCGAGGACGTTCAAGCAGCCCTGTGGAGACATCCACGTGCTGAGGAACTGAGGCCTCCTGCGAAAAGCCACATGAATGAGCCATCCAGAAAGTGGAGCCTCCAGCCCCAGTCGAGCCTTACGATGACAGCAGCCCTGGCTGATAACTTGACCATAGGTGAGGCTGAGCCAGAACCACCCAGCTGAGTTGCTCCCAAATGCCTGCCCCTCAGAAACTGTGATACTGACATTTCAAGCCGTTAAGTTTTGGGATAACTCGTTATGCAGCAATAGATAACTAACACAGTATGTATGATATACTAACATTTGAGTAAATGCACTATCTCTGGAAGGAAACATCAGGAACTGGTGTCAGGGAAGGGATGGACTGCTAAGGGACAAGAGAAAGAGAAAGAGAGAGACTTTTGTCTCTTTTGCATTTTGAACCATTCTTTTAAAAAGATGAACTTAGTGTCAAATAAATGAATAAAAAGTGCTTGATACAGTTTAGGCGGCCCTCAGTAAGTAGCGGCTGGGATTATTCATACCACAAATATTTCTCAAGCTGCCAGGAGCTCCCCGTGAGCGTGTGTGGATGGATCCACACCATGGGTTTATGAAGAACAGGAAAGGCCAGGGGCTGAGAGTCACATAGAGCCCCACCATATACTAGCTGTGCACTTGGGGTAAGTCACTTAACCTCTCTGAGCTTCAGTTTCCTCATCTGAAAAATGGGGTGCCTCAGTACAGCGATGTGGGCCAAGCGTTCAGCTGCAGGCCAGGCATGGGGTAGACACTTCGTAGATTTGGCTGTTATTATTAATAAGGGCCAAAGAGCCTGTCCTGGCCAAGGAGAAGGGAGACACACACTGAGTCCCTTGTCACCACCCCTGGAGGCTGGGTGAGGGGGTTATGAAGGTTGGAAGGGGGCACCAAAGAGGGAGACTTGGCACCCCAGGATCACCTGCCCACCCAGCACCCCAGTGCCATCCTTCCCTGTGCAAGACAGTGGGAAGCAGCCCCGATGGCAGGGGACGTGTGTCCGCTGCCGCCTACCCTCCTCCCAGGCCTGGTGGACAAGTGCAAAGCAGGAGGCAGCTCCAGGAAGAAGAGGCGCACCCTCTCCCAGGGCCCCAAGTGTGCCAAGTGCCACACACCCTGGTGCTCCAGCCCTGCCCCAGGAGCCACTGCTAGGAAGGGGGCAGGGCAGGGGCCCACCAAACACAAGGCTTCACCTGGTGGAGTGTGAGGTCGGGGTGCAGGGCAGGGCTGAGCAGACCCCCAAGGTCAGGGGGTGCCCAGGGCGCTTGGCTCTCTTGCCCTGCCATGCCAGGAAGGGCGTTTGGATGGCTGGAACCCACATGCTGAGATGACTCTACAGGGTGCTGGGGCAGGGTGGGAGCTGGGGGCCCGGGGAATTCCTGCCTAGGAAACCTGGCATCAGCCTGGTGGGCAGAGGGGTACTAGGAAGCCAGGCTGAGGCTCCAAGCTCCTGTGTGACCTTGGCAAGTCACTTCTCTTTCTGGGCCTGGCTCTTCCCGTGTGTCAGATGAGGCGTGTCCTCTGCACCCTTGAGGGGTTTACAGGAAGCTGGGATCAAGGCAGAGATGGGGGGAGGGGTCACCATGCCTGTCCTGACTCCGAGGATGCCTGGAGACTGTTCCCCTTTGGGGCAAGTCCCTGGAGAGGGCACCTCCTGCCCTGGCCAGGGAGGGGGGTGCTTTGCTCATGACTCACATTTTCTGGGACCAGCCTCGTCCCCTGGGAGGCACTTGCCAGGAAGGCCCCGATCTGGCCCCTCTGCCCCGTGCAGATGTCTCTGCCTCAGCTGCACCCAGCCAAGGCCAGGAAAATGATGGCCAGCCCCGCCTTGCAGCCAGGAGGGGACTCGAGCTGGGATTGGGGCCTTTCTTCTGGATGGTGAACTGCGTCTGTGCTTAGCCCAGTTACTGCCCAGGTGCACTTTTGGCAACATGAAACCAGTATAACAACTTGTCCCCAAGGAAACTGCCCCCCTCATACCCCCAATCAGAGCTCCCTGTCCAGTACACCCTGTCTCAGGACCGGCCACCCTTGTGCAAGCCAAAACCTCGTGCAAGGACTTGGCCTTCCACCTCCGTCCCCTTAACCCCCAAATCTGAAGTCACCGTCCTTAGTAAGGGTTCCCCAGAAGCTGAACCTAGACGAGGGTTTGGTGACTGTGACATGGTGGTGGGTCACCCACAGGTCCTAATCAGGCACAAGTGAGCTGCAGTTTTATGGCCCCCACACCCTCCATGATTGCTTAAGGGAGCCCCCGCAGTGGGGCGGGAATCCCTAAGCGCTCTGGCCCTCCAGGGGTGCAGGAAAAGCGGGCTCCAGCAGCCGTGGGTGGTGCAAAGACAGAGGCGCAGGTGCTGGCTGCTGGCAGAGAAAGTTCCCTGGGAGGAGGCGGTAAAGGGATGGGATGGACAGAGCCTGTTACAGCTGCCAGATGCTCTTGATTTGACCTCTAATTATTTCTGGAAAACGTTTGCTTCTCTCCCTCCCCACAGCTGCTTTATCTCTCACCAGGACATTCAGCAGCCTCCCAACTGGATTCCCTATGGCCCCACGAACCACTGTCCACACAGCAGCAGCAGGGATGGACTTCCCAAGTGCCAATCTGAGCCAGTCACCCCCGGCCCTCAGAGGCTGCAAAGTCAGCTGCCTCCAGGTGCAGGGAGGTGACATGAATGAATGCACCAAGGGTGGCGGTGCAAGCCCACAGCCCTCCCCAGATACCTGTTTGATGGAGACAGGGGTTGAGAAATGCACCTCATGTCTAAGAAGATGATAACATAAGTGCAATGATGAATCAGTGCGGTGGAGCCGTGGGGGAGGGGAGGGCACAGGCCTGGCCCAAAAGGGGCAGCCCCTGCTTGGCTGATGGGCTGAGTGATGGCATGTGCGAAGGTCCTGGGGTAGGAGGGGGCATAACACCGGGATATGCAGAAAGGGAAGGCGGTGGGACTGGAACCCTGGGGAGGGATGGGCGGAGGAGGGGGTCCCAGGCAGGACCCTGTGCTGACAGCAAGCAGCGTGGGGTGGCAGGTGGAGCAGTGGGACCCACACTGGCTGCTGTGTACAGAGTTGGGACGTTCAAGAGGAGAGCAGGGGCTGGGAGGCCAGGGGAGAGGCTGGTGCCATGGACATCCAGGCGGGAAAGAAGACCTGGGTAGTGCCACAGGGAGGGAGGGGATGGACGGGCTCAGAACAGGTTAGAGGCCTTGCTGAAGGACTGAGTGTGGGACAGGGAACAGCCACTGCTAAATCTCAGTCCTAAACCTCAGGACACACAGGCTGGAGGCTCAGAGGGGGGCCGGCTATCCCAGAGAGGTCCTTGGGGCACTGGGGCGGAGACTCTCCAGGTGGGTCCCAGGGGTCCCGCCCAATCTGTGGGGTTGGACTGGCCCCACATAAGTTCTGGGGTGTGGGGGCTGGGAGGAGGAGGAAGTACCTATGTGATTCTGTATTCTAAGTTTTCATCCCTAAGATGACCCCAGGATGCCCCCAGGATATTCTTCCAAGGGATGGGGCTCCGGGGACTCCCAGGGATGAGGCCAGTGCTGTTTGGGGTGAAGGGGTGAGCCCTGGAGTTGGCATTCACCCTCTGCTCCCTCTGGCCAGCTCCCTGTCCAGGGGACTCCTGGGCTGGCAGCTGGGTGCCCTGTGTCCTGTCCCCTTATTTTCCAAGCCCGACTCCCCTTCGCGTGTTCCCAGATCCCAGAACCGACCCGAGTCCCTCTTTCCGGACAGAGGTGGCCCTCAGGCTGCGCCTCTTCTCCAGAACCCGCGGCCGAGGGGCCTTGGCAGTGAGTGGTGTGGCATTCGTAAACCTGTTTCCCACTCTGAAATATCAAAGGTCTGTGTCATCTTGGCTGGGAGGCACCAGCACAACATAATCCCTGGTGCAGAAACCTGAGAAGCAGTCAGAGCTGTCCAAAGGTGACACCCAGGATCCACGTCCAGGCAGCCATGGTCGTGTCAGGCCACCCAAACCTTTGATGGCTCCCCGTGGCCAGCCAGCCACACTGAATCCCAGCTCTGCCCGGGCCCTTTGTCACAGCCTCCAGGACTACCTGCTAGAGCTGTTGCAGCAGTCACTCCGAGAGCCCACCCAGCCTTGCCCCATCTGGTCTAGCTTCCCCCTGGCACCAGACCAAGCTTCCTGAAACACAAATCAGATCAAGTCCTAGCTCCAATCAGAATATGTCACTGGGTCCCCACTGCCTGCAGGGTGGCAGCCAAACTTGCTCTGGGCCTGGCATTTGGAATCAGTTGTCTTGGGTCTGCTCCCTGCCAGCACCTCCACCCCGAACCCCACACTCTAACCCAGGTCAGCAGTCACCCCAACATTCCCTGTGCTGTCCCCGGAGCCTGACCTTGACCTGGTCGGCTGTTTCCTGTACCCCGAATGCACTTCCTTCAAGATCGATTCCAGTGGTATCCCCAAGAGGAGACTCCAGGGTTCTTGGTGACAAATGATAGAATCAACTGTGCTCACTTAAACAGAACATATTAAACAGATATTCGGGTGCTCACAGAACCCCCAGGAAGGCAGGAGGCCCACGTGAATAAGAAGGCAGGAAGGGGAGGCAAGATCTCACCCCCTTCCCACCACAGAGCCAGCCTTGGGACGTTCTGCTTCTTCGCATCTGCCCCGGAGCTCCATGTGGCTCAGGCTCCCTCCGGAAGGAGTTCTCCCTCCTCCTCTGTGGGCAGGACCAGCTCCCCATTCAAACTCCAGAGCAGGGGCCTCTGCGTGGCTGAGCCCAGGCATATGTCACACCACCCTAGCCACAAGGGAGGCTGGGAAAGGGGGTGTGGGCCATCTGCGCTCCTCCCGTGGGAGGTGAGCTCTGCCTTGCCTGTAGCCCCATGTAGGGGGGAGTTTCCTAAGAGCGGGAAGGGGGTTCAGACAGTGGGGGGCTCACAGACGACCAAAGCTCTGTGCCTCCCCAACTCCCAGCACCACCCATCTCAGGAGAGGCACAGTCGAGTATCTGGCCACTCAGTCCTTGACATGTCCCTCTGCCTGGCCCCATGTCCAGCCCTTCATCAACCCTGCAGGCTGAATGTCCCACAGTGTCCTGTGCCTGTATGCATTTCTGCATCTCCCCTCCTCCTCTGTGCCAGCTCCTCACAGAGCCCCCAGTCCCAGGGAGGAGACAGGCACTGAAGAGACAAGGACAGCCCAGGGTGGAGCACGCTGTGAAGGGGACATGCAGGGGGCCGGGTGAACCTAGAGGAGGCACCTGGTCCAGCTGGGGGCATCCAGCAAGGCTTCCTAGAGGTCGCAATGCTGGGTCTTGAAGGATGGATAGGAGTTATAGAAACGAAGGTGCTGGAAACTGCATCCTAGGCTGAGGCCGCAGCTTGAGCAAAGCCACGGGGGTAGTCAGGGGGATTCTGAGGCGTTCTGGCTTCACCAGGGGTAATGGGTGAGGCAGGGCTGCCAAGAGATGAGGCCACACAGGGCAGAAGGGGCCTGACTGCTGCTGGTTTATGGGGCCGGGCTTTGAGCAAGGGCTGGGTGTCAGGGCAGTGGCGGGACATGGTCAGACGTGAGCTTGAGAATGCCCCTCAGACAGCCTGACCAGGGGCACCAACTGCAGTTGTGGCAGAGTCCTGGCCAGGTGTGGGCTGGGGCCGGGGGCTGGCGAAGCAGTAGGGACTCGAAGAGGGGTTTGGAAGGCTCCATTGGCTTCCGGTGGCAAGCAGAAGTTTGCCACTGCAGCTGGGGCATGTCCAGGCAGAGGGAGAGAGGAGAGACCTGGGCAAGTCCCTGGCTTGGTCTGGTGTCCTCAGTTTCCTTTTTTGTAAATAGAGGGGTATAGTGATCTCTAGGACAGGGTCTGAGACCAGCGAGGCCACCCACTTCCTGCTCCTGTTGGACCCATGCCCAGGATGTACTGGGACCCGGAGAAAGGGATGGGGACAGCCATGGCCCAGTGTTCACAGGCAGCGGGTCCAGGAGGTCTGGACACGTGAGGATGGCTCAGGCTCAGGCTGAAGAGGGCTTTCCCGGCAGGCTCCCAGAGGGCTCGCAGGCTCCCCATGGAGAGTGTGCCAGGGAAGAAAGGGATCTTAGTCATTTACTCCCGTGTCGGCCCCACTGGGAGTCACTGCCATCATTCCGGGAAGGCTGCCCCA
The DNA here is from genome assembly GCA_023783475.1 of Daubentonia madagascariensis. Lineage (NCBI taxonomy): Eukaryota > Metazoa > Chordata > Mammalia > Primates > Daubentoniidae > Daubentonia > Daubentonia madagascariensis. Next base: position 6,638,794 of record JAKFHU010002332.1, on the reverse strand, counting down.
GGAAAGGCCCTGATTTCCCCCATTTGCATAGCCATAGTACCAGGAAGCAGGACTCACGTTGTCCCACCAGCATGGGCTGGGCCTGGCCAGGCCAGTTCAGGGCTCCACTTGGATGTCCCACGCTGGGCTACCCCCAGACAGCTGGCAGAAGCCCCAGCTGTGTGTTCCATCCAGTGGCAGCCAGACAGGTGGCGGGATAGCCCCAAGGCTGTCACCAGGCCCACCTGGATGTCACATGTGGAGACTCCAAGCTGCCCGGCTGCACCCCCGGGGGAGGAAGGAGGGCTGTCAACAGTGACAGCTGGGTGCTCCACCAGGGGCAAAGTGCACCCTGTTATTGCTGAGTTACCCTGGTTCCCAGAAGTGATGGGTAGACTTTCCTCCCGCAAGGAGTGTGCCTGTATGCTACCTGGCCCCCTCTCCCGGTTTCCCCCAGTTCCTTTCCAGAAAGCCGGGGTTTGAGCAGGAAGCCTATTTCTCGGATGTCCCTCCCTCACCAGGTGTTGGGTGGGAGGCCACACTCCACGTGCTGAGCTGGACTCAGAAACCAGAAGTTCAGGCGGCAAGCAGCTTAGCCCCATCAAACCCAGGTGCCCTTGGAGCCCTGAACCTCCCAGGCCTCAGTCTTCCCACGTCTACGATGGGGGCACTTGTGCCCACCTCTCAGGGTTGGCAGGAGGAGAAACTAGAAGGGAGGAGCCATAGAAATGCTAGTGACAGCTGCTTTAGGTCGAGATGCTTCTGGATGCTTTATGGCAGCTGGTGAAAGAGAAGCCGGATTTTAACATTACGTGAGATGCAGCCTGGTGGTGGAAAGTTAGCACCCCCGAGACACCTGCAGACACAGCCCGACCCGGGTTTGGGTCCTGTCTCTGCTGCTTGCTGGCAGGTGAGCTAGGGTGGGCTCCTTAGCCTCCTGCATCTGTAAAACGGGAATAAGTAGCGGCAGCCACCCCTTAGGGTGAGGACGAAATGAGGTAACAGGTGAAAAGGGCCCAGTAGGAGGAAAGGTATATGAGAGGTGACCATGAGCGTAACTACAAGCTAAACTCTGTGGCAGCTCCCATGGGAGGGGCTGGGGTTACAGAATAAACCCCATGTGGCTGTTAAATAAGCCCCTCAGAGAGGTCAGAGGAGGGGAAGAGGCCGGAAGCACTAAGCCCTAAAGAGGGATCCAGAGAAGGGCTGAGGAAAGTATAGGCCTGGCCGGGACATCTGGGGAGGCTTCCTGGAGGAGGGGATGTCTGAGCTGGTAGCAAGGACAGACAGATTCGGCAACAGTATGGAAAGGGACGTATCCCAGGCACAGCAGTCAGCTGGGGCAAAGCAGGGTGAGCAAACATTTCTCTGTGGCCAGGGGAGGGATGGGCCATGCCCTCGGTGTGGCACCCACTGCCTCCCCCACGGACCCCCACCCTGCCTCTCAGAGCCCGTGAACCTCCCTCCCTGGGCACTGCCATTCTCTCCCTTGCCCCAGGTCTTTAGACCCCCATCGATGGGGACAACCCTTTTTCCAGGACAGGCAAACCACCATCAGAGACGGGGCAGGATGGCTTGGTGGCCTCATGCCTGGTGGGCTGGACCCCATTCTTCCCTGGGGACCCTGCTTTTCCTCCTCAGGGTCACCATTGCCAGAATGGTAATATGCAACTGTCTTCTGGTCACTTTTCTACACAAATAATTTTTAAATGAACAAAAATGGGGTTGCAGTTTTTGAAGTCTTACAACTTGCTTTTTCCTTTACGGATCCACCACAGGCATTTTCCCAGAGGAAGCGATACCCCAAATCACCACTTCAACGGTGGGGGGATGGGACGGCCCATGGTATAAGTGGGCTGTGATGGGTTCACCCAAGTCTTCATTTCAGCAAACATTTCTTGAGGAAGTGGAGGTGTGGGCAGCCAAAAGAATAAGGGTGCAGAGTCCTTTGGTTCTGAGTTCTGATTCTGATTCCACTTCTTAGAGCTGTGTTACTCTGGGCAAGTTACTCAACCTCCCTGTTTTTTCTTGGCTTCCTGAAAGATGGGGATCAGAACAGCCCCCGCTCACACCTTGAGGTGGGACTTCCTTGAGAACTCATAGGTGAAGCACTTAATTAAGCACAGTGCCGTGCAGACAGGAGATGCCCATCCATGGGGTAAGGGGTGGTGATGGTGTTGCTACTTGAGCCAGGCCCTGAGGTCCCAGTCTGGGGACTGAAGGGCTCCTGCAAGGTGGCCATGAACTTCCCATGGAGGCAGGTTCAGTGTGGCCACAGTGTGCCTCCGCCTCCCTGCCCCGCCCTGCCCCCTTCCGCAGAAAGCATCCCAGTCCCTTCCAGCTGGCTGGTCTCCAAATTCCCAGAACCATTCGCGCTGGTCACCCCACAGGCCCATCACATGGGTGCCTCTGCCCTGGGAGTCAGAAGATTCTAGAAAGACACCCCGGGGGCAAGACCATACTCACATCTGCCTGAAATATGGCCATCACCCACCCCTTCCTGTGGGTCCAGCTTCGCCCTCTCCCTGGGTTCCCCTTTGCATGTTAAATTAGCGCCCCGGGGAGGCTGTGCAGACTGCCTCGGGGAGGGTCACCACTGGGGACAGAGGGACTCCCCCGATGGATGGACAGATGGACGGGACCACAACCACCCCCTCCCCCAGGACCCCAGCAGCAGGTCAAGAAAGCCCCACCCAACCCTCCAACCGCTCAAAATCCCCAGCACCAAATTCCCCCGGCTGGGGATCGCCAGGCAGCAGCCCTGGGGCCCGGTGCCTGCCCCACAGCCCTGCCTCGGGTGCAGGCACTGCCCAGCTGTGCCCAGACCAGGCCCCTCCCGTGGGAGCCCCCAGGCTCCCCCAGGCTGTCCCCTCTCGGCTGCTCAGCCGCTCTGAGCCTCCCTGTTCTGCCAAATCCAGGCAATGAGACTAGACTGTTAGATCGAGTGACACACGGGATTGTCATTTCTGCAGGTCAAGATCGGGCAGACTACCGCCGATCCCAGGGTTCCAGCAGACGGCTGCCTCCGGTAGAGAGACGGAGACTGAATGAAGAAGTGAGTGATTAGCCCTTGGCCCAGCCAGCGTTTCACGGTCTTTACTATTATCCACTGTGGTGGGCAGAGCTGCCCCTACCTCACCCCAGGCATCTCCAGGCCTGGCAGCCGGGGGCAAGGTGCCCTTTGAGGCCAGAGAGGTGCCAGGGGACCTGCCCGCGGCCCTGCCCACAGGCCCCGGCTTGCCAGGCTGAGCTCTTCTTGCTGAGTGTTTTAGTTCTCGTTTCCTCTCCGAAAAGCCCTGATTCACTGTCTGCCGGGCCTGGGGAGGAACCATGAGCTGCAGACCAGCCTCAGGAAAGGTGACTCAGGGGAATCCTGCCAGGCCCCTTGGCATGATACAGGGGTGTGATTAAGTGGGGTGTCACAGGTGCGCGCTGTGTGCGGCGGGGCCAACGGTCGCCTGACCTCTGGCCTTTTTCCGAGCTGGGCTGCTGGGAGCCGACGGGGGCCGGGCCCTCCGTGGCGCATCCCGTTCATTGACTCATTTCCCTCTTTTGTCCATTCATCGTGTCAGCTTGATCCTCGTGGCTCAGTGGTGTGACTCACCAGCGGGTCCAGCCCTTCATTCATTCATAATAAGCTCAGCAACATTTGCCCGGCCTGTCCTCTGGGCCAGCTGCCCTGCCTGGCTCATTTTCCAGTTCAGTCCTCTCACTGCCCACGAGGAAGAGCTATTATTTCCCCCATTATACAGAGGGGGAAACTGAGGCACAGGAAAACTCAGCACGTCCATATGGAGTCGGGATTTGAATCCAGGCCTGCCACTGTCTCTAGGAAAAAAAGTCACCGTGCCCCAGAGCCATGCCTCCCCCGCTGGGGTGGGGACACTTCTGCGTTCTGTAACCATGTGGCAAGGTGAAAGTTACCTAGATCAGCCTCACCCAGACCATGAGCCATGAGGGCAGGGACCTCAGCTGAGCACCTGTGCCCCTCTGCCCAGCACAGGCTTCCTCACCTCGGCTCCGGGAGATTTTCCCCACGAGAGTCAACTCCCTTTAGGCTGTGCAAGATCCCCCTAACTGCATTCCACCCCGGGGTGCAGAAGGCCAAGCCTTCCCTCCAGGTCTCAGAGAATTTCCAGGGACTTACATCCTCACAGCCTCACAGGCCCCAGGCTCCCGACTCTGCTGAGCTGGCCCCACACCACCTCTGCACATGGGCTCTCTCTGTTCCTCAATCTCGTGGACCTGGGCAGAAAACTCAGCTCTTCCACGAGGGGAGAGTTGCCGCATGCGTGCTTGTGCATGTGCAGGCTCCCGAGCGCCTCGGGATGAGGTTTCCCGACAGAGCCGTGTTGAGATTGTTTTGGGTGATGCTCCAGGGGTTTCACCAGCCGGGGACCAGCGTTCATACTCATTTCTTGGCATGAGAGTGCAGCAAGCCAAGGTGGAATGAATCCACATCCTGCGGTCCCCTGCTACACTCCTACCCACATGCTCCCAGGCTTAGATGTTCAATTTCTTGCACTTCTTCCCCTTGTCCCATCTGTGGCTGTAGCCCTGCTGGGGGGCAGAGTGAAGTCCCCTTTCATTGCGGGACAGCCCTTCGGGGTCCCGCCTTCATGCTGGGGTCTCTGTTCCTGCCTCCCTCCATGTTCTGGCCCGAGGCCATGTCCCCTGCCCCAGGTGGGTGGAAAGTCATGAGCTGAGGTTATGTCTGGTCTGATTCCCTGCCCACCCCACCCTTCTGCCTTGAGTCACATTTTCATTATTGACACCTGGGATTTGCTTTTCTTTCTTTTGAGCTTATCTATCGATCGATCGATCTATCTTTTTTTAGTTAGTGTTGGGCAGCGACAAAATCTGCAGGAGGCAGATACAGGCTAGGAGGGTGGTTCCTAGGGGCGGAGAAGCCGGGGAACAATTAGGGGAAGGGACTGCAGGAAAACGCAGAACACCTGCCAATCACGTATATCAATCACCTGCTGACATCCCACACCCCCCGCCCCGGACCAGGCCAATAAAAGGAAACCACCTGGGCGTCCTTCTCGGCTTTCTCGGCTTTCTCCACTGGTGGAGACTGGTTCTCTCTCTCTGGAGCGCTTTGTGTAGCTTTCTCCTTTCTTCCTTCTTCCCTACAGTGAAAGCCGTTTGTGTGCAATTGCTTCTCGTCTGTGTTCGGAGACTCGGCGGTCTGGGGTCTGCCTACCCACCGCCTCCTCCCAGCCTGACTCCAGGCCCCCGATTCTCTGAGCCTCTGCCCTCTACCTGCCCCTTGACCTTGCTCTGGCATTAGACAGCCCTGTTCTCGTTGTGGCTTCTTTGCCTCATGGTCCTAACGTAGCTGCCTCAGCCCCGCACATCACACCCTCAGGAGAACAGGGACAGGGGAAAGATCTTTCTCCTCCAGGGTCTCTCCTTTGTCAGGGAGGAAAATCTTTTCAGGAAGTTCTCCCTCCCCCACCATCACCCCCATTCTCCTTCCTCTTACATCTCATTGGTCAAAACAAGGTCACATGCCCACTCCCTGGACCAATCGCCGGCAGGAAAGCAGGATGGTGATGATTTCTCCCCTAGTGCTGGGCTCAGTGCCTGGTGTATAGAGCGGGGGCTTTGTGGACAGAGATGCGCACATGGTTGCTGAGTAACAAAGAAAATTAAAAATAGAAAAATTTTTTGAGAGTGCCTACTGCCAAAACCATGTACAAAGGGCTACAGGGCACAGCTGAAGTGCTCCCAACAACCCCCAGAAGCCTCCGCCTGCTTCCCCTAGAAGCTGATGCTTGAGCAGGGCTTTGAAGGATGCATAGGAGTTCACCATGCACAAGAAATAGCATATGCAAAGGCCCCAAAGCATGAAATAGCAAGCAGCCAGGCAGTCATGAGAGTGTGGAGGCTAAGATAGCAGAGATACCCTGGAGAAGTAAATGAATAGTCAGTCACATGATCAGACTGCCAGGCTAAGGGGATTGGGTCTAACTTGAAGGCCACCTATTCCTGGAACTCAGGTCTCTCAAGTCCCACCTCTGTGATTCCACTGAGCCCTATTATTTGATTAATTTATTTTAAACCCAACACTTTATAAAAAGCTAATTTCAATTTAAAAGGGCAACCCACAATACTGCCACCAGCAGAACACAGGTCTGGCTTGCCATGAATAGCAGGTGACCAAACAAATACAATGAAAATAAAACAGTCAGTTGCAGCTGCAGGGGTGGCAGGTTAAAAATCAGAGACTTTCTTGGTTGCAAGGAGGGGAGATTAGCAAATATTTCGGTGGCATTAAACATAGACTAGCACCCAGTGGAGACTTTCTTTGCCTTTGCCTGAAGGGCTGAAGAAAGAGACCCGCTTTCTCTCCTGTGACCGAGGGCATTTGAGATCCCCGAGCAGCTCTCTCATTTGGGGGACCCAGCTGCGGAGAGGACAGCCACTGGGGATTTCAGGGGGGTGGTTTTGGAAGGTCCCTGGGCTCTGGGTGCAGGAGCCGTGCTCTGTAGATGACACTGTCCACAAACCTCATAGGCTGCTCCCCTCTTACGAGCCCTCTGTGGCTGCGGTGTGGGAAGAAGACCTGGGTTTGAATCCTGCCCCTGCTACTGGAGCAAGTCACTGCCTCTTCCTACCTCAGCTGCCCCCCCGGGAAACAGCTGCCCTCCCTGGCCCAGGGAAAGGGAAAGCCCTTTGGGAGAGCACGGAGGGAGGAAGTGAGACTCGCCTGTGGGCTGAGGAGCATCAGTCAGAGGCGAGGTTGTCACAGCCTGGGCAGGGCCTGTGTGCAGAGATTGCCCACTGGGCCCAGGCCATTGCCAGGGCCTTCCTGCTGGGCTCGGGGTGTGGCCCTCCTGTCCTCACAACCCTCCAGGGCTCTGATTCCCCTCGGAAGAGAGTCCAAGTCCCCTGAGTGGCCTCCCAGGCCCCCCGTGTGCCCCATCATTGCTCTAACACACATCCCCTCTCACCCTCCCTGGCTCCTCTCCAGCCATACCAGCTTCAAGGTTCCTCCAGGGGTGCCGCAGGGCCTTTGCACTGCTGGTTCCCTCTGCCCGGCACACGCTTGCCCCAGACATCCACGAGTCTCCCTCACTTGCTTCCTGCAATCTTTGCTCAAGGGTCCTTTCCCAGCACAACCTTCCCTGAACTCCCTGTTTAAAACTACATCCCCTTGCTTCCCTCCGCCAGCCCTCAAAATCCCCCTTCCTCAGCCTCAGCTTTATTTTTATTTTCTTGTGCACACACACTTCTTAGCTCACTATAGAATTTGCCTATTTTTAATTTTCTTTGTTGCCCGTCTCCCCTGCTGGGAGGTGGGCTCCCTGGCCTGGAGTTTTCTCTGACGCACTCGCTGCTGACTTCCTAGTGTCAGGTACACAGTAGGTGCTCAATCATTGTTTGTTGAATAAATGTTGAAATCATGGGGAAGCCAACCCTTCCCTACCTGCCCACTGGGGCCTCTTGGGGTGGGACCAAGGGCGGGGTCCACAGTCAGCTCCCCTCAGTGACAGCCGCCACCAAGACCAAGGCAGATGGTGCAGTATTTGCCAAGGTATTTTGGCGGCGGCTGCCCCAGAAGGACTGATCCCACCCGGCCGGATTGGCAGGGAGTTGACAAAGTGCGGGAGATAAGCAGCTAGAGAGAAGACGCTGAGATTGGGCACGCTCCAAGCAGTTCCTGAGAATTCGCTGGGCGAGCCAAGGGTGGGGCCGGGGCCGGGGCCCTGCCGGAGCTAGCGAGGGGCCTGCTCGGGCCCGGGCATGGCGTGGGTGGGGGCTCCTGGCCTTTGCCGCCATGGCCTTGCTCTCTGAGGGCCAAAGGACGCCAGGCACAGGGCATTGGACTAGCTGCATGGACTCCTGCTCCAGGTGCCACAGATCTTGGGCTTCAGGCTCCAAGTCCCAGATCCATCACTCCTGAGCTGGTGACCCAGGGTCAGGGTTATAACAATAGTACCAGCGTGGTGGGGTTGTTGGAGGATAAACTGAGATCAGGCCTGTAAACTGCTTAGCTGAGCCTGGCACGTGGGAAGCACCCATCACACAGGGGTGGTTGTCGCTATTTTAGCCTTAGCAACACCACTTAGCAGCTGTGTGACCTGGGATCAATCACTCAGCCTCTCTGGTCTGGGTTTGCTCTTCTGTAAAAGAGCATAATACCGACCTCATAGGTTGCTGGGGAGGCTCCTCTGTGTTTAGTAGAGGCTCCAGCCCAGAGGCACGTCAGACCTGCAGCTGGGCAAGGACTAGGGGTGACTGTCTGTAGGAATGTCGAGGACAGAGAAGGGAAATCTGAGAAGGCCTCATAGAGGAGGTGAGCTTTAAGCTGGGCTGTAAATTGGGAAGGACTTAAAAACTGACAACTTTTGGTGCTACAGAGGCTGTGGTGAAATGGGCACGTGCGTGTGTTGCTGGTGAGAGTCTCAGTGGTCCAATATTTTCAGAAAGCAATTTGACAGTTTGTATCCAGAGCCTTAAAGTGGTTTATATTTCTACACTCTGGTAATTCCCATGCTCAGAACCTTTTCTATGGAGAGAATATAAAATGTGGACAGTCTGAGAGGGCACGTAGCCAACCCAAGGAACATCCCTGCAGCAGAACTTGTTACACTTTTTAGAAATGGAGTTTCCAGTAACACGGGGCAATGCTGAGCCTAGGAGGCACGGTGTCCAAAGCAGGACATGCAATGGCATCCACTGCTTTATTTCAACTGCTAAAATGCATAAAGACTGGAAGGAAATCTGCCAGGGTGTCAACAGGGTTGTCCCTTGATGGTGAGATTATAGGAAATACTCACCATTTTTCTATTCTCTGCCAAATAGCCATGAGAGCTTGCAGTCCTTTGGCAATAGGTGGAAGCAATAGAGCAAGAGAGAAAAATTAAATGCATCAAAGGAAGAGGTGACGAGCAGCTCGGGGGGACACCAGGCACAGGGACAGTTCATGTGAATGCATGCCAAGCCGTAAGCCTGACCAGAGACCAAGGGCTGTCCTTCACCTGCCCTCTCCCTCGTGCCAGTCCGACCAAACCTGTTGATTTTACCTCCTGAATATTCTTGGGCCACCCACTTCGGTCGTGACCCATCCGCACGGCAGTGGGCCCCTCCTGACCACTCACCTGCAGCTCCAGCCATCTTCTTGCCAGGCACGTCCAGCTGTGCCATTTCTTGGCTTAAAACCTTCAGTGCGTGCCATTGCCCTCGGCCTGAGGCCAAGCTCCTGGAGCAGGCTTGAAGGCCTCCAGGGGCTGCTCGGGTGAGCCCCCTGGGCACGGCCCTGTCACGCCACACTCCTGCCTTTCGGCCCGTTTTCCTCACAGTCATCCACCTACGCCAAGCCCAGCCGGCCCAGGAGCCGGTGCTGCAGAGGGAAGCCCGGGCCCAAATATGTGCATCGAATGAGAGAGTGTGGTGGTCTCTACCCTCCCCGGCGGCATGGGATGGGGGAGGGGACCCAGCCACTCTCATCAGACCCCTTCCAGATGAGGAAGCGGAAGCCCGAGAAGTTACTTACTGTGCCCCGCGTGCAAGTGGCAGAGCTGGGCAGTAATTCTGTTGTCAGATCCTGGCCTTTGTGGGGGCAGTGACTGCGTCCAGATCACATCTATGTCCCCAGAATGCAGCCCAGGCTGGCACCTGCATATTCACAGCAGTGTTATTTACAATCACCAGAAGGTGAACACAACCCAAAAGCCCAGCAACGGATGAACCAAACGCGCTCCGTCCACACAAGTCAGCCGTGAGAAGGGACGAAATTCCAATACGTCCTGCGGCAGGCACGAACCGCAAAAACATCACGCTAGTGACAGAAGCCAAACACAAAAGGCCATGCACTGTGTGACTCCAGTGGAGGCGCTCACTCAGGAGCTCTTGGCTCCAGGTAGGGCAACTGGGAGGAAGCAGGATGTTCCCGCCACGCGACATCCCTTAACCGCCAGGGCTTGAGAGTTGGTGGGCAAGTGCCCGACCTCCTGCCCTTCCCAGGGTCCCCAGCTAGGCTGTGCGCCAGGCGGCCACAGCAGTGCCCAGCGGTGACCAGCCCAGTCGCACCCTGTTTACCGGCTTCCTGCCCTTCTCTCCGGCTCCCGAGCCTGCTTCCTCGGGCCACCACCTGAATAAACCAGCTGCACCCTGTCCTCCTCGCAGGCTCTGCTGTCAGGGGTTCCTCAGACAAAAACCATGAGAACTAAATATGGCAAACAAAGAAACAAAAATCCTTAGAGGTGTGACAAGTGCCAGGAAGGAAACAAGAAGCTGCTGAGATACAGGAAAGCAGAGCCTGATGTCAGGACGGCCTCTGGGAGGTAACACTGGCACTGTGGCCAGAGGACGAGGAGCAGCTGCAGGTGCAGAGGTGGGGGAGGGGGGTCGAGGGGAAGAAAGGCCGGTGCCAAGGTCCTGGGGTGGGGATGAGCTGGGGGTCTTCCAGGACAGGGCCAAGGGTGTGCGTGCTGCAGCAAGGGGCAGCAGGTAGCCAGGCTGGTTTCTCATCTCCACTGCTGTATCAGACAGGATTCTTCACAGAAATGGAACCAATAGCAGATACATAGATAGATAGACAGAGATTTATTATGGGAATTGGCCAAGAAGTCCCACCATCTGCTGTCTGCATGCTGGAAGACCAGGAAAGCTGGTGGTGTAGTTTCAGTTCCAGCCTGGAGGCCTGAGAACCAGGAGCACCGGTGTCTGAGTGCAGGAGAAGATGGATGTCTCGGATCACACAGAGAGAGCAAATTTGTCCCCCTCCCCCATGTTCTATTCAGGCCCTCAACGGATTGAATGGTGGTCACCCACATCGGGGAGGATGATCTTCTTTACTCAGGCTACTGATTCAAGCGCTAATCTCTTCCAGAAACACCCTCACAGTTGCACCCAGAAATAATGGTTTACCAGCTATCTGGGTATCCCTTAGCTCAGTCAAACTGACACATGAAATGAACCATCACAGCTGCCCTTTAGAATCAACTGGGGAGTTTAAAAAATTCCAGGGCTCGGCCACACCCCACAGATGCTGGCTCCATGTATCTGAGGGTGCCTGGGCAGCAGGTATTTTTTGAAGCCCCTCTATGATTCTAGCTGGGCTACCAGTGAGACCTCTCTGCCCCCCAGCTGAGATCCCACACATCAGGCTGGGCGTGCTGAGTGCTTGATTTGCCTGCCCCTCCTTCATCAACATAAAAGCAAGGACACTGACAGGGAGGTTCCCATTTTACAAACGAGGAAACTGAGGCTAGTGAGGTTTTAACCACATGCTCAAGGCCACAGGGATTAGGAGTGTCAGTGCAGGGACCTGAACCCCATCAGCCGGCTCCAAAGCCTGCACTGTCACCCACTCTGTCCCGCATGAGGTTTCACTGGATGCTGAGATACCAGATGCAGCTCAGTCTCAGCTTAGACACCTAGGGAGGCTTGAGGGACACAGAATTTCTGATGGTGGCAAAGGAAAGCCCTCAAACAGTCCTGCCCTTGTGAATATAGATAGGACAGGGCTAATGGTCAGGACCATGGGCATGGAGACACGAATGGAATTCAGGCTGTAGAATTTGGGACTGTATCCAAGAATGACTCTATTCATCCACCCCACAGACATGCAATGAGAGCCCACGTGCCAGACCCTGTGCCCGGCCTCTGGGAGACTGGGTCAAATCAGACACAGTTGCTGCTGGTGGGCGAGTCTGTTGGAGAAGGAGGACTGGGAAAAAATTGCACAGTTCACAACACACCGTGACCTGTGACCTCTGTGCGCATGGCAGCATCTCCCATCTGGTGGTCTCACAATGACTTTTAGGGGTAGAAGGACACAGACTTAAATAACCTAGTCCCAGAGCGAGCTGGCTCTTTTCCATCAGCCCTTCTGACCTTCTGATCCTATTAAAGAGAAAGTCTTGGTTAGGTGCTAACAGGTCTCCCCTGTAACAGAGAGGGGGCAAGCCTCAGCCCAGCGTCAGTGGCAGGTAATGGGATCTGGCTAAAACTTAGTTATAGGTAGCTGGGTGTCCTGGTGCACGCCTGTAGTCCCACTCGGGAGGCTGAGGCAGGAGGATCGCTTGAGCCCAGGAGTTTTTGAGGTTGATGAGCTGTGATGACGCCACTGCACTACAGCCCAGCCTGGGGAACAGAGCAAGACCCTGTCTCAAAAAAAAAAAAAAAAAAGAAAAGAAAAACTTAGTTATATGGGTTTGCTTTTACTGCATTTGTTTTGGTATCTTTGATTTGGCATTTGTATGGTATCTTTGATTTCTGGCAAGCTTAATGGGTTGAATGGTGATTCCCCCGAAAAAGATATGTCTATGTCCCTGGTACCTGGGAATGTGACCTTATTTGGAAATGGGGTCTTTGCAGGTGTAACGAAGTTAAGGGTCTTGAGATAAGATCATCCTTGACCAGGGTGGGCCCTAAATCCAATGGCTGATGTCCTTATAAGAGACAGGAGAGGCGGATTTGACACAGAGACAGGGAAGAGCACATGGACAGAGGCAGAGACTGGCGTGGGTGCTCACAGGCAAGGAAGGCCAAGAATTGCCAGAACCACCCGGAGCTGAGAGAGGCTTGGAGCCAATCCTCCCTCAGCCCCGGGAGGACCTGAGTTGCTGGACCCTTGATTTTGTTTTTTGTTTTTTTTTAAAACCCAGGACGGATGGATAATGACCCCTTGATTTTGGACTTGTGGCCTCCAGAGCCGTGAGAGAGTAAAGATCTGTTGTTTTAAGCTGCTCTGGTTTTCTTTTTCCAGAGTAAAGACTCCCTCTCAAATAAACCGAATTTAAATGGCAGGTCAAGAGTCAAGGAAGTGACAGTCGGGATGTGAGGCACGTGTGTTTGGGCACATGCTGCTCTCAGAGGAAACCAGGCTGGGCTGCATGGCACATGGCGTGGAGAGGAGAGACCCGGATGGAGCAGGCTGGGCTGGTTCTAGGTGGGGAGGGTGCTGCAGTGGCACAGGTGGTGGACACATGGGCAGAGCAGGGCTAGGAGCCCCACGGTCTGTGGAGGACAGAGGAGCTGCCCCTTGGACACCCTCGAGTGAATGCCTGAGAAGCCCAACGTGTGCCCAGTTGGTGATTCAGAACAGACCTTAGTTTGGAGAAAAGCACTTTAGATGCTGAGGGTTTTTTCCCACCACCCCGAAGTGCCACAAAAAAGCAGGACAGGAGGGGAAGGGGGTTTCCAGCAGCTGGCTGGCCGGGAACTGGTCTTCCCCTTGAATGCCGGGCTCTAGGTCACTGGCAGGCAGGCTGCCGCCACCTGCCTTCGCGGGCCCCTCCCTCCAGGCCTTGGCCTGTGGTTCCTGAGTGGGACCCTCACTAGGCCCCGGGGAACCAACGGCAATGTTGAGCTACAGTGGGTCACTTCTAGCTGTTGTGGGGTGAGGGGAGCACAGACACGCTCCGAAAGAACAGAGACTTAAAGAGGCCTCCAAACAGGCTGCAGGCAATGCCTGGTTGTGAGCCTGTCCGGGGGATGCAGTGAAGCTGTCCCATATCCAGTGCCCCCAGCCGCCCCCCGCAGGCCCCCGGCCCTGAGCCTGTGCTACCCTCAGCCCTGACCACCTTGGGGACAGGCGCTGGTGTCACTGTCCTCACTTTACAGAGGAGCAAGCCGAGCTCAGAGAGGGGACCAGGCCAAGGTGGCTCCAGAGTCTTCCTCCTGAAGAAAAGAGGAAAAGCCACCACCACTGGGCACCTGCCGTGCGCCCAGGGACAGGCAAAAGGGCCGTCAGCCAGAACGGCCTCAGGTCTCACTGGCTAGGTCTGGGGTGGGGTGTGTTCCAGATGGTTCCAACACCCCTTCACACCTGTGAACTGCTGCTTTGCCTCCATCCTCCTGCCAACAGCCCAGGGAGGTTTGGATCAGTAATCCAGGGTTTCAGGCAGCACAGGGCAGAGAGCGCAGGCAGGCCCGGGCTTCACTTGGGGGTCTGCGGGAAGGTTGCTGAGCCCCCCGGGCCTCAGCTCCCTCATGTGCGTGAAGGAGATGCCTCCCCGCCCACCCGTCCCTCCCTATGCCCATCTCCCCACCCCCAGGGCCTGGCCCGTGGTGTGGACACCTGGGACGGGGAGGGAGGTGGCTGAGCCCATAGCAGCTGCTGTCCCCTGGTCCTGCCCACCTGAGGCCATCTTCCACCTTCTCCCTGGGCATCCTCCCAGCAAGTTCCTTTCCTTAGACCAAAGTGGAGATGTTTGAGTGCCCACATGCCCACGAGGCAGAGTGGTTATGGGGATGAAGGGGGCTGCAGGTTGGGCCCTGGTCCAGCATCCAGCTGACACACCCTGTGGTGACCAGGCTGCAGTGCAGAGCGGGATCCTGCCCAGTCCAAGGGACCCCAGAGCCTTTGCAGGCCCAGGTCTTGCAGTCAGATGTCCAAGGAGCTGATCTGAGATAAACCCAGGCCTGGTGGGGCGGGGACGCTGCAGCTGCCAGTGTGAGGCTGGGGCTCGGGGGACGGAGTTTGCCCTCCACAGCAGCTTCCTCCTTCCACAGGCATCACCTCAGCCCTTGGCACGAAGGGGTACCCTGTTTATTCTTTGGACTCACTTGGGTTTGCTTCAAGACCCAGAAGTTCCCGGCTGTTTCTGGGCTGTGTTGGAGCCAGAGCATCAGAAGTGTTTGAGAACCTGTGGTCTGGCTTCCAGGGGTTTCCAGGGCTCACACTGGTGCATGCTGGCATGTTTCTGAGTTGCACCTGCCCTAGCACTCCACCTCACCCTGCCCCTGGTGGGGGCCTCTCTGCTTCCCTTGGCCCAGTAACAACACAGCCACTCCCTGTGCTTGTCCTGAGATGTAGGGCTGTGACTGTCCCATTCCACAGGTGCAGAATGTGAGGCTTGGATGGGGAGCCACCTGCCCAACAGGTGGGGGATGCAGAACATGAACCGAGCTCACTGCACCTGGCAGGGGTGGGTGGGGCATGCCTGAGGGGGCCACCTGCACGGGAGGCATTGCGCCAGCCTTGAGTGGTACTTGGAACCCGAGGACGGGGGCGTGGGGCGGCGCTGGGGAGGAGACCTGGGGTGCAGGGAGGGGCTCTAGCCACCGCACCCACCTCCCTGCAGCTATGTGGCTGAGGGGTCAGGCTGCTGAAAAGCGTCCCCTTTGCCAGGCCACGGCCTCCTGCCACGGCGCCTAGGAGCAGCACACCACATTCCTGGTGACCTTTTTCTCTTTTATTGCCAAGTTCAAATTTACAAGGAAGTTCCAGTTTTCATTTCTACCCTTGTGTTCGGTATCCACGAAGCATGAGTCACGCTGGCAAAAGCAGGTACTTCCCTAGAACAGTCCTGAAGCTCAGAAGCATCAACCTCTCCTAACCCTGGCTCCTCCCCTTCCCTGGGACAAAAATTATTTACATATTTTTTAGCTCAAAGTAACATAAGGAGTCACACAGTTTATGCCCATATCAACATGACTACATTAAATATTCCGTATTTATTGCATCTAGACAAGATCAAAATGAGTTCACCCCATGCCTTTTTTTAGAACAGTGCATCTCAGAGAAGTCCAGCGCGTGTCTCACAGGGGTGTCTCCTCACTTAGCCCCTGGATTACTTGTTGACACAAGTGTTTGGGTCTCGGGAGGCTGCCTGCTGCACAGAGAGGGGCTGGCCTGCTCACAGAGGCCCCTCCTTGCCTGGACCTGCTGGGAGAGGTGCGTGCATGCCCATGCCTCCAAACAGGAAAGGACGTGCACATCTCTACAACTTTCAAAGCTAAGGTTTGGGGGCCTATGTGGCCAACCTGACACGGCATACCCAGTGGGCCAATGGTGGACTTCGGGGGCAGGCAGGGTCCAGGCTGTAAGTGCTCTCTGCAGGGACTCAGAGGTGGTGGGCTGGAGGGGTTTGCGGAAGCTCACCCCAGATGTCTATGGCCTGTATGTCTGAGCCTACAGCCCCTGCCCTAGCTCTTGCTGCTCCATGCCAGAGACCAGTGTGTCCTGTCTGGAGAGGCCTGTCTGGGACTGCCCCAGTTGTTAAGTCTGCAGCATACTCCTGAAGACACAGTGGTGCTCACCGCCACCAAGATGACTAAGACCTGGGCAAGGTGGGGTCCTTCAGAGCCAAAAAGGCTGGCTGCCTCCTCTGGGCTCCCAGACCTCCTGGCATAGGATGTGTGTCCCTCTTCCTCACCAGCAAAATGTCAGGGAGCCCCTGGTTAAAGGGAATCCCCACCCTATACACCTGCAGGTGTCCTAAGGCAGGTGCCAGCCCCTAGCTGAAGGATGTTCCTGGGACTGGCCTTGCAAGCCCTGTTGGGGCACAGGCCTGTGTTTGGTCAGGGGCATGGTCCTTCCAGGGTGCTGTCCATCCCCTGCCCAAGACCTCTCTTCTTTAGTGCTCAGTGGCAACAAGGCCAGCTGGAGCCACTGGATTTCCGACGGCAGGCTGGCGGTCCAAGAGGGCCTGGGCCCACCCACATGGTGTGTTTAGTGAGCTGCAGTCATGCCACTGGGTGGGGCAGTCACTTGCCTAGCCTCATTTCTGCTGCCCCAAAGACAGAGTCATCTCAAAACCAGAAGTGTGTGGCTCTGGGCAAGCCAGCTCAGGACAGGCTCCACCCTCCAGCAAAACATGGGCTGGCTGCCAGGGTGTGGGGTGCCCAGATCCCAACGATGTGGTCCTTTCTCCCCAGTGCCTCTGCCCTTCTCTGCCCCATCTTCCTGACCTCCCCAGAGGCTCTGCCGATGGTCATGGCTTGTCCTTCCTTGGAATCTCTGCCCACATGGCCCCCTTTTGGAGCTGTTCCTTTTCTCTGTGACTGTGAAAGCTAGTGGGCACACCTACCCAAAAGGCTTCTGATGACTCGAGAAACTTATTCCAGGGGCATCACTGCCCCTCCTTGGCAGACCACTGTTTCCTCCATGAAGTTGAAAACTGCCTTGGCAGGTGCTGGGGGACAGCTGGTTTGACAGAGGTGGTAAGTACCACGCTGCTCCTCTAATAGGTAGACGGTGAGATCTTGGGGTGCCTCCTGGGGCCACCCTAATGCCAGGCTTCAGTGGACACTGACACCCTGTGTGCTAACACTCCTGATGGACACATCTGCGGGCGTATCTGGAATAAAGTCGTGGAAGGTCTTACCGTTGACCAGAGAGGCGAGGGGTTGCTCAGCTGTGTCTGGCTGCCAGGCAGAAAGGACCCTCTTGGGTGCTGCATCAGATACACCTGCGTCCTGGCCTGTCCACACCCAGCCCGAGTGGAGAAGGGAACTGTGGAGTTTTCATGTTAAGACAAGCAGCAGCAGTGGAGAGGAAGAGCGTGACAGATTCACAGATCTCAGGACACCGTTCCCTCAATGCTGGGGTGGGAGCTGGCCCTGGTGTCTCTCAGGTGCCCACACACTGCTGGGCAGAGGGCAGCTTCTTTTAACTTCCGTTACAGCCACTGGCTCTGGAGTCTTCATGGCCCCAAATGGTCCTTTCTTAGACAAGCAGAGATGACAACACTGAAGAAGATGCTGCAGACCACTCGTGTTTGGTTTAGCAAAGAGAGAGGAGGGACACAGCCCGAGTGGGGAGCTGGCTGCATCCTCCCCTTCCATGGGCAGGCCTCCTGCAGGTGAGATAGGCCTCTTGGCTGCTATAGGAGAGAAACTTCCAGCCCGCTCATCTCTGTGTGTACCTGAGAATACATGTATCTCCCTTACATTTTGTTTAAAAAATAATCTAAACTTTCCAGGAAGGTACTTTATCTTTCCCGAGGCTTGCAGAGTTACCGAGGAACAAAGAAATAAGAATCACTTAAATAAACGGCGACAGCCACACTGAGAACTCTAAGAGAAAACACGGGGAAAGTCAAAAGAAAATGAAAGTGAAGTCTCAGCAGCATCGGTACACTTCTAACACGACATCAAACCTTAGCCTTGAGGATACTTTTGGACTTTTTTTTTAAATAGATGCTTTTTAAAGAAATGCTTTTCATCTGCTGCCAAAAGTGGAAATAAATATCCAAAGGAAATGTATTATCTAAGTTCACTTTTCTACAAATTTCTACCTAAAGTGACCTGGTCCAATTCTTCGGTGCACGCTGGGGATGGTGACAGAGGAGTGGTCTGAAGGGAGGCGTCAGTGGGTCCTGCCACCTGGGCTCAGACACAAGGAGCCGACCCTCCTCCCTGAGGTGGCTGCCACTGCCACCTGCACTTGTCGGGGTGTCTCCACCGGTCCCAGCCTGTTCCTGAAGAGGTGCTAAGTGAAAGAAGATCCAATCGGAGCGTGGTCTTCCTCCAGCTCAAGGGGCGCCGGGACACGTGGTTTAGATGGCTGCTGGGGGCCGCTCCCAATGTGTCTTGCCAGTCAGCTGCACTGGGGTCCCTGCCAGCGGGCCAAACACACAAAGGGAGGCCCTGGTGCCGACTCAGTGCCTGGCAGGGTCTGCAGGCTCTGTACGTGCAGCGTCTTCGCCCAGGGGCTCTGTGCACACTGTGGCTGGCGTGGGCGGCACGGGGATGCTGGTGAGGGTGCGGAGGCTGTGGGGGTCGACGGGGGGGATGAGGGTCAGTGACTCGACACTCAGTGTGTCAGCAGTGTCCTCGCAGAGCAGGGAGAGGGTGGGCTGCGGGGCGGGGACCAGGCTGGGGGACAGGCTGGCTGTCTCCAGGGCTGCGCCCCTGGCCACAGTCTTGCTGGGCTTGGAGTCTGCTTCTGTTTCATTGACGACCACCAGCTGGTCAGGAAGGTGAGGCTGAGGCTGTTCCAGAGTCGTTGGGGCATCTGGGTGGGGGACAAAAACCAGAAATACCCTGAGCCCTGGAACTACTCTGTTCACACTGGACCCACTGCTCCCGTCCTGCCCCAAGGCCCAGGGCAAGCTGGGTGGGAGATGGCTGGCTGGAGTTGGGGGCACAGGGTGGATCCACTGACTTCTTTTGGGGACACAGAGCTGCTAAATCCAGTCTTACCCAGGCCTGGGGAAAAATGTGTCAGTGCCCAAGGTTACCCTGATTTGTGATACCAGGGAAAAATCGGGGGCCTGTGCAAAATCAATGCGTGGATTACAAAGCACAGCTCCTGGGTGCAGAGACCTGGCCCACACAGGCTTTACGTGTGGGCGAATCTTGGACCATCTGCTTGATGATAAATACTTGGGCTTGGGTGTGCTTATAACTTCAGGCCATTTCCAGAGTCTACATTTGGTGACATTTTCCCAAGGGGCAACTCATTGTAATATTTAAAAAAAAAAAAAAAAGGAATTTTCAAATAAAAAAAAAACCTTGGCTGCGATTGTGTCTCTTCCCCTAGGCACTGAGTTAGTACCCATTGAGGGGTGACTGCTCAGGCCGTTGCTATCCTGAGCTTCCCCACGGGGACCGTGGAGAGAAACCACGTCAGGAGGGAGGCAGGTGAGGTTCCACCCGATGCAGTCATTTTCAGAGTGGCAATTTCTTTTCTTGGTGCTTTTCAAAATCCTACGGCCAGAGGATGGCCTATCTGCTTTCCAATGACGAGTTTGCCTGGACAGAAACACCAGATGCAACTGGAGTTCCCTGTGCAAAAAGTCTTCCAGGACTTCACATGCCAGTCATTTAGAAACATGAGGAGGCAGTGTGCAGCCCGCTTGGAAAGCAAATTCCTGTCCGTCCAGATCAGGGGATCAACATGCCATGGGCAGAAGGCGCCCACTGTGCTGCACTGAGCTACAGGTTTTAGAGCACCGTGCATCCTGGGAATGATGGCAGACGTTTTTTGTTCGGTATGCTTCCAGTTTTTTTTTTTTTCCCTCTTTTAAGTTAGGCCAAAATAAAACAGAACAGCAAACTGAACATAGAGTAAAAGAATGGAAAAGTGAAGTGCAAAATAAAACCAAACAGCATACAGAATGGGATGCAGGACAGGAGAGTCCCCATGAGGGAAAGAAGGCACAAGCAACGGACGGAATCTCCCAAGGCACACATCGGCACTTCTTCCCACAAGACTCTGGGCAAAATGAGCTCTAAAGGTCCCAGTTAATTTCTTTCTAAGGCTTTTTTGAAAAAAGGAGAGGGGAGAAAGAGAGAGTCAGAGAGAAAGTTCCAGAGGAAACCACTGCATGCTGCATGGGGCACTGGGTCTGTCCTCACTGTGGGAGGGGGGCAATGGGCGCCAGTAGACACCAGTGGAAAAAGTGATTTGAGGTGTGATCTGAGCCCAGAAATGCTGAGTAAACATTACATACGAATTCTGGTTTCTCTGAATTTCAACTAATTTGCTCCATTCAGTGGGGATGCTTTGTGGCACTAGGCTGGTGTCAGCCCAGGCTCATGTCCTGACCTGGCATGATCCGCCTGCTGTTCGTGAGAACCCATGGTTCTCTGGGCGGGGCTCACCTGCTCTGGTGGGCATGAGTGTGTCTACAAACTCACACACATGTGGATCCACATGTAAGTTTAGCTGCTGACAAGGCAGTTTAGAAATGACTAATTTCCCAAATGGTGCTGTCCTGCCATCTGGAGACAGGGAGGCAAAGCATCTTCACGTTTTCTCAACTTTTCGATATAAGTTTCCCCTCCTTGCTCAAGCCTGCATTTGCATGCAGATAGTCAAAAAGGCTGGAAAACCTCCTTCCCTGCTCCCTGATGGGGTTTTTGGTGATGAGGATAATCAAGGATGTGGAAATGCTGTAGTCAAATATATTAAAAAGAGCAAACCAACTAACAAACCAACCACACACACAAAACTGGTTTCCTCTTTAGGAAGAGAACCAACAATTTTTACTGAAAGAGTTGGTTTTTCCCTTAGAAATAGCCTATTTTTTTTAAAAAAGGGAAAAAGCAACCTCTTCTTAGCCACCACCTACCACATTGTCTTATTATTACTGTTGTCATTTTTTAACTAAGAGCTGCTTCCTGAATGTGATCTGCAAATTTATCCAACCAAGGAAGAGGAAAAAAGGAGAACTTTGCCAGGTTTTCACCGAGGGGAAAATTAGCCAGTGAGGAAACATTTTCTGGTCAAGCGCTGAGCTGCAAAGGTTATTCGTGAACCTTTGGCTTCGCTTGCCTGCTGGTGTTTTCGAGCTCCAAGGCCACAAGTCGGGGCCAGACCCAGGACATGAGGGATTTGGAGAAAAGTCTGACTTCCTGGCCACGGGCCGGGGAGAGAGAGCTGAGGTCAGAGTGGGAAACCGGGGATGGCCGTGTTTCCATGAGTAGTGGACAGGCCTCCCTGCGGCTCTGGCCTGCGAGGACCTCATGCAGTGGGCCCCCCACGTGCCTGGCCAGCACATCAGAAGCTGATCTGGAGCTTTGGGGCTGGTCCTCAACTAACCTGTGCCAAGTGAGTGAGAGTTTCCAGTAAAAACCTGGATTTGTTGTGCTGGGCCAGGAAAAGTAGGGCTGAGTGATGTAGGAGGGAAAAGAACACCTGCACAGCAAGCAGAGGGCAAAGCTCAGAGGAAACAGCTTTTAAACAAAAAAGAAGGCAAAATGATCCCAGCTGACAAGCGCAACTGCCGATGCAGGTGATGCGTCAGAAACCTTAGAAGAAACATCACGGGAAGAGGCGGGGGGCGGTGAAGGGGCCCTGATGGGGAGCCAGGCTGCTGGGCAGCGGCCCCCAGACTAACTGTGGCCGGCTACGTGGGCTATGTGGGCACTACATGTACAAGGGGGACGATGGGGTCACACCCATCAAGGCATTTGTAAAGGAATGACTTTTGACACTTAACTTTGAGTGAAGCCAGGGGAAAAAAGCAAAAGAAAAAAAAACTAGGTGACTTGGTTGCTTTTACTAAATCTCAATTCGCCAGCCAACTGCCACCCAACCCCCAGGGCCTAAAGTGGGGGGCCTGGGGAACTTGGCAGGAGGACCCACCACCAGCCCTTCCCAGAGGAGGACAGCGTCTCCAGGCTGCACAGGTCTGGTTTGGAAGAACCTACCCGAGGGTCGGTCAAGGGCTGGGGATTTGGTCGCAGATGAGATGAGGCCCCAGGGGAGCAGGAAGAGTGGCTGGGGAGAAACTGAGGAAACGCCGACTTGGCACACAGCTCTGGTGCTTAGGCCTGGCCTGGCCCACCTTGCTGGTGCAGACCCTACCGGCGGTGGAAACGCAGCGTGGTGAGTGGACTTCGCGGCCCAAGTGGCTAACAGAGGAGACCTGCCTGAATGGACTGTGCGTGAGTTGCCGTGGCAGCTGCCGTTCGGAGCACTAAACCCAGTGGCCGCCGTGACTGTCGGCCTCCGACAGGCTGAACACTCGCCGGCGTCCTTTCCTGCCACTCCTGACTAGAGGGAAAACACAGCGACAGATCATAGAAAGCCTTTAACAACGGGACAGCGCAGGCGACACAGAGCAGCAACGGACACTGAGCACCGATGAGAGGCGAGGGGAGGTGGCGGTGCCCAGTGTGGGCTCATGGCCGCTGGTGCACGGGGCGCCAGTCCCCTGTGCAGATAAGATGCCCCCACCCTGCCCCCAAGACGAGGCAGGGTGGGGATATCTAAGGGTCAAGGATAGAGAAGGTCGGTCCTGTTGGAAAGGAAAGACTCAAGGTCATCAGCAACAGCTGGTCTCAGTCAGAAACCTCAGGGACAGAACAAAACTACCTGCCAGTTCAGATGTGGCCCAGGAGTTCAGACACGAAATCCCCGCATCCGCAGGACAGTCTGAGGAGGGCAGGGTGCGTGGTTGCAGGATCGGAGCCAAAACAGCTAAGTGAAACAAGCAGATTTCTCAGGGGTCTCAGTGACATACCCTGAAGCCCACAGCACAGCCCTGGAGTTCTGGAGGTCTCCATGGCCCCGCCCCAGCCACAGGGCTACCCCTCCAGGTGGTGATCTGGTGACCTGCACCTTTGAAAACCCAACAGGAGAGCTGAGCCCGGGCGCAGGTGGCCAAGCGGTGGGTTCTAATCGGCTGAAACAAAAACGTTAGGAACGTCTCACTGGGAAGGAAGGAACCACCATCCCAGAGGCAAAGCTCAGAAGACCAAAGCTCAGAAGTAATGCCACCAGAGCACGGCAAGGTGAATTACCTACATGCCACTGGAGACATGCTGAAAACTGGTTAAGAAGGTAAAATTTTACATTATGTATATTTTACCACAATAAAGAAAATGATGCCATGGAGAAAACTGGGGAGAAAAGGTAACATCTCTTGCTCAGGCTTCTGTCCTAGAAGTCCTGTGGGACTATGGGGACCGAGGGTGGGTTTCAGGCTGTCTGGCTCTCAAATGGAAGGTGCACTGGGGCGAGGTGGCCCATTCAGACAAAGGCGTGGGAGCAGCTGAGGATGGGGAGACGGGGTGGTGCAGGCTCCCGACAGTGGCCACCACCAGCAACCAGACCCTCTTTCCTTCTGCAAAACCTCGTGAAGAGTCAAAGGTGGCCCTGGCTCACAGTCCAACGTGCTTTAAAAATGGACATTTAAAAGAGCAAGCTGGCCTCCACTCCGAAAGCTTTCTGCCCTCCTCAAAGTAGCTCACGCACAGCATGTGTGAAATTCAACCAATCTGGAGGTTAGGGCACGGTGGGCTGTTTAAGGAACTTGGTGTACGTCACAGAGTTCTTATCTGAGGAGATGGTTTTCTTATCAGAATCCCAGACAGTGTATGTGAGTGAGTGTGACGGTGTGTGTGTGATGGTGCGAGCATGTGCATTTGTATGTGCGTGACTATGTGTGGGTGTGACTGTGTGTGTGCGTGTGACTGTAAGTGTGTAACCGTGTGGGAGTATGTGTATGAACGTGTGTGTGTATGTGTGACTGAGCACATGCATCTGCATGTGTGAGTGTGCATGTGTGCATATGTGTCATTGTGTGGGTGCACAGGGGTATCCCAGAAGGTATTTCTAAACTATTCCTACTGGCCCCAGCTTTGGTTCTAAAACTGGGTCTATTTTCCCTTTCCTACCATATGTTCTTTGCAATTCCAGCTTCTCAAAACCGTAAAATGTTTAAGGGGGAAAAAAATGCTGATTCCAATCCTGCAATTTTCTCACTCGGGATCGGGCTGAGGCCTAACAGGCTAGCTATGCGGGATGAGTGGGTGATGAGACAACCAGCTCCTGCACACTTTGGCTGCACAGGGGTCCAGCTCTCGCTGCAAAGCCCTGGGGACCCCACAGAACTTCTTTAAAGGGCACCAGGCAACAGACAGACTGCATCATCAGGGGATAAAACCTGCCATTCCAGTCCGCTCGGGCTCAGCTTTACCAGGTAAACAACTGCCAGTGACCATGAAACCCCTCTGTTCCCCGGTTGGCTCCTCTGGCCATCAGGGACTCAGTATGCCCCTCCCTTCAGTCTGCAGCCAGAGCTGTGGACAACCACTCAGGAGCACCCTCAGCTGCCTCTGGCGTGTGAAGGACACTCAGATGTAGGCACTGCTGGCACAGAGGGAGCCTCTGGGGCTGGCAAACCAGGACCCCTCAGGGCTGTCCCCTTCCCCCTCCTGGCTAAGGGGCCCTTGCCTGTGCTGTGCCACAGGCCTTGGCTCTGATAGGAGTGGGAACTGTTTCTCAAAGGCAGCCTGCCCCCAGTCTGTATTCAGAAAGGCAGAAGGTATAGGCAGACTCCACGGAGAGGGGGAAAAGGAATCCACTTGTCTCCCACAAGATAGTGGGTTTGGGCCTTGGTGGACCTGTGTGAGACCCAAGGCTGCCTTCCTCACCACCCCTGGCCTGGCCTAGCCAAACCCTTGTTCTTCAGCTTTCACTTCCAGTGACATGTCCTGGGAGCCTCTGGAGCCTCCCAAGCTGTCCTGCGCTATCGGAGCCCCCTGCACATTTCCTTCGATGTGGTTTATAAGTGCACACGTCTATGGGCATCCGATAGGCCTCCGCCGCCCCGCTCGCCTGTGAGATCCACGCTTTGCCACCCTGATCCCTAACGCCTGTGTGTAGCAGGGACTCAACACAAACCTGTTTAGCAAACATTAATACAGTGGAGTGGGGGTGGGGTACCCAAGCCCTGGGTAGATAAGATCCAGGGAGAGAAGCCACCAAGAGGACTGAGAGGCCCAGCGTGGGCTGGGCTGGTGGCGGGACCTCTCAGATCAGGTCTCAAGTCCACAAAACCAAAAGGGGCAGCCTGAGCCTAAATCCTGGGAGCCAGACTGAAGGCCCCGTGGGAGTCTGAGAACATCTGCATTTGGGATAAACCCAGGCATGATGCCTAAGGCCCCATGAGCTGGACAGGGTGGAGGTGGAAAACCCAACTGAGCATCAGCTGGTTTCATTCCCTTGTTTGGAGATGAATCCACCAACAGGAACTGGCAGAGGAGATATGGCTGTCTGGGGTCCCCCACTTTGCTGATTTTGGAGGACCATCGGGCCTTCCCCCCACAGAGGCCTGCACTGCCTGGCTTTCTGCTGGTGGGGGCTGTGCATGTTACCAGGCCTTTCTGAGTGGGGCTGTGGCTTTTCATTTGGGCCCTATGGCAGCCATGCACATTGGGAGGAGAGAAGCACTTCATAGCCTGCCTCAAACCAGGCGCAGGTCTCTGGGACACCCCTTGGAGGGTCCTGAGACAGACTGAGGAACTGCATCAGATATTCTGCTGGATGTTTCAGAAGGTGGAGCCTGGGCTTTGGAGTTGCCAGGGCCAGAGTTCAAACCTGGGCTCCTCTGCTTGCTGGCGGCATCATTTTGGACAAGTAACATGGCCCTTCTGGCCCCTGTGTTTTCAACTGCACAATGTGAAGTGGCATGTGGCAGGATTCAATGAGGGGGTAGCTGTATAGTGCTAACAGGCACAGCAGCCGGCACACAGCAGGCTCAATTTCAGGAGGAGTGTCGACTGGAACGCCACTAAGCTGGTGTGTATGGAGAGGGCCATGCAGTGGCTGCAGCAGGAGCCCACCCTGATTGGTGGGTGCCCGGGCCATACCAACTGCCAAAAAAGTGTGAGGGTCACCCCTCGCTTTTAATAGTATCATTGAACAATTCAAGTTTTCAAAACTGTGGAGCACAGCCATGGAAAAGAGGGCCTGTCTTGGTCACCTGGTGGATGGCATCTCTCACGCACTTTCTGAACCAAACACTTGACCGTGCAGAACGTGGCTTCAATGGCAAAGAAGCCACTGGAGTTTGCTAGTTCCCATTTCAAAGGCCTAGCAGCTGCCCTCTACAATGGGGAGCTTCTCGGACCATGGGAGGCTGTGTAAACACAGGGACAGGAATGCATCTGACTTAACACTGTGCCCTCAAAAACCACTTTGAGGACAAGTGGCTCCCTGATGGGGCTGCAGCTGTCCTCTGCTGTCCAGGCTGAGGGCAGTGGGTGGTTAGGGCAGAGGGGGAGAGGCCCTGGCACATCCTGTCGCATGGCTGGCCCTCCAAGGATGCTGTATCTAGCAGACTGTGGCCAGGCCCTTGGCAGATGAAAAGTCTGATGAGCATGCCGCACAGGGGTAGCCTTCCCTAATCAGAAGTCTGAACACTGGGCTACCCTCCAAGCTGGTGTCAAACCAGGCAACTGGCAGAAGGGCTCCCATCCCAACAAGAGCTGCCTGCCTTCTTCTGTCCTTGGCTTTCCCTCCAGCAGAGCCTGGTAGGATACCAGGCAGATGTTAGGCCCACCCCTACAGGGAACATGGGAATGCCATATGCTTTGTTCTAGATGGACACAGGATGCTGAAGCTGGCCTGGAAGTCTGGCATCGAGACAGGAGGAGCTCGTGGGCTCTGATGTGCTCTCCCCTTCTAGGGATCAATAGCTGTGTCCCAAGGCTCTTACTCTGTAAGAGTAAAGCATGAGCTGCCGCCAGGCAGGCCCTTCATCAGGAGGTGAGTTATCTTGTATCTGCACAGTCGGACAGGCAGGCTGGGCCTCAGGCTTTTACTGTCATGCGGCATAAAAAATGAGGACCTGTGCACTTGCCTCCACCAACCTGCCAGGGACGCACCGAATGGGAGCAGGCACCTCGGGGGTCCTGACTATCACTCATTGACTGCAACTGCCTGGCCACGTGACAGCCAAGCTAATAGCCCCTGGATTTCCGAGATGAGAAGATATGTCATTGGCACCGTGCAGGGAACAATGCGTTAGGGATGGAGGGGCTGAGGTAGGCCCAGAGTAAAGAAACTAGTACATACAGCAGACACCAGCCTCCAGGGGAAGGTGCAGAGTTAAAGCCCCATGTGTCATGTTTAGGTGAACATCTGTATACAGAGGCCCACTTTTGATAATGTGGGTCCTTGCAGATTTTAGTTTTAGGCAAAAAAGTGTACGGCTCATTTGTTCACTTAGCTGTTGGCTGTGCCTTTTTAAAAATCAAAGAAAGGCATCCACAGCTACATCAGGAAGGGATCTTTTATCCCAAATGCAATGGCAAATATGTGTGTTTGGGTGCACACACAGACACAGAAACGTACACATGCAGGCAAAAGGTGGATGCACACACAAGCACACAAACACACGACCCTGCATGCCTGCCCCCGAGCAAGCAGGAGAACAGGATGAAGAGGGACACTAAGGGCAGTTCTTGGCTTCTGGAGGAAGCTCTGCCTGCACTTCCCAGCTACGAGCCTGGAAGCAGTGGTGGCAACTGCTTGGATGTGCATCCAGCCTTAAATCAGGCTCAGAAATAGCTCAGAAGGGGCAGTCCCCTTCCCCCAGCCTGGGGTAGAGGGGCAGGTGCTGAGTGGAGGAGGGTCTCAGTGAGGGGGCGAGGGGTGACCTTCCTGCCTGGGCCTTGTTAATGTCAACAGGAGATGGAGGTAATGGACACTTCACTGTGGGGGAGGTGCAGGCAGGCTGGGGTACCCTGAGCCACAGGCACGGGTGTCAGGAAGCTGAAAATGCCCAAGAGAGGTGTAGGTGCCCAAGGAAATCTTGGCTCCTGGGGCTGTGGGGTGGTGGCCAAGGGCCCTCAATCTCCCCAGCGCTGCAGTGGCACAGCCCTGTCACGTCTCTTTTGTCATGATCCAGTAATCCATAACCTACCTAGAGCCAGGTCAGGGGCTCCTTAAATACAATGGGTGAGGGCTCTGGATCGGATCTTACAGGAACCATGAAGGACACCAAGGGTCCCCAACTGCAGGCCAGAGTTGTCCGGGCCCTCCAGACCCACAGGGTGCCTCTGGGGTCACACTGGCTCGAGGCCGTGGAGGTCCATTCCTGCCCAGGTCCTGCTCCTCTGGCTGCATTTTGGGGCCTTGTTGTTCAAGAAACAAGCCTGGTGTCTTCGCTGCCTGGAATCTCAGCCAGCGCAGCAAGGCACCCATGTGCGAGTGGCTCACGGCAGCCAAGAACGAGGGTTGGGGGCACATCCTGCTCCAGGCTGACTCATGGCTTCCCTTGTGCCATGTTTGAAGGTGTAAGTTAAAGGGTGGCAAGATGCGACTCTATTGCATCTTGCCAAACTCTCAAAAGGGTGGCAAAGTGCACCTAGTCGGACAACTGGACTGCACCAAACATGTAAAGAGGAAACTGGTATGTTATGGAGGAAAAAAAATGAGCAGGGACACTGTTCTTTTCCCAGGGCACAAACCATCGCCTCGGGAGAACTCTCCCTGTGACGCCCAAGACTTCCGAGGTGACAGTGGGGTGGGTTTAGGTGTGGCCCGCCTGCTGCCCATCAGCTCTACAGTCAGTGATGGCCTCGCAGTGGACCAGCCTGAAAAAGGAGTGATTCCTCCCCAGCTGGGTGCTGACCCAGCCCGTGGGCAGCGTCATGTTAGAGGCACACAGAACACTCCTGGGCGGCAGAGTCCTCCAAACACCGTGACAAGGAGGGGCTGGGGGGTCAGTGGCTATGGTGGCGAGGGTTCACAGGGTTCTCCGACTGTCTCCCCCACCGAGTCACGTGGCCAATACCTGCTGGGCTCTGGGCCGTGGAGGGGGTGGAGGAAGAGCTGGCGCCTCCCGAGTCGCAGTGGCTGGTGCTCCTGCTGTCGCTGGGGCTCCCGCTGGCAGAGGGGGGCGACTGTGAGGACAGGGTCGGGGAGCTGTGCTGATTCATACACTGGGCCACAGCGAAGCCTGCAAGGCAAGGTGGGAGGTGACCAAGTGGGAGGAGCTGCAGGCCTGGCAGGGGCTGCCACCCCCACACGGTGTCCAAGACACTGGGGCGAGCCCCCGCCTCACAGGCTGGATTGGCGGCCTCCACATCGAGGCCCCCTAAACAACCCAGACCCAGCTCCTTGAAAGGCTTCTCTGCCCCAGAGCAAGCTGACCTTGCTGGTCATGGGGCTGACCTGGACACACTCTGAAGCTATTTCAAGGACAAGCGTGCAACCAGCCACAGAGGCTGTGAGCCGTAAACTGAGTGCCTGGTTCTGGCCCAGCAATGTACCAGCTGTGCTCCTGAAGGGGGCCATGCAGCCTCTGGGATTCCAAGGCTCCTGGCAAGTTTGCACAGGGATGCTGGACATCCTCATGCAGAATCTCAGGCCTCTGCTGATGTTCCCACACTCCACCAGAGGAAGGGCACCAGATGCAAGCTCTGAAGTCACACCCTGGCAGGAGGGGAGCACCCTGGGAGTCTCCCTGCCAGAGAACCTGCTTTGCCCTTGTGGTTCTCGGGAGGTCAGGTTCAGGAGCAACAAAAGCTCTGGTGGAGAGCTACTGATGGCACAGCTTCAAATAGCCCTCAGAGCAACACCGGGACCCGGAGGTGGGGATTGTATGCATGTTTCTGTGCTCCGCAGCCAACCCAGCATGGGGGTGATGGGCCCCACATCTTGGAGACACTCAGGCCCGGGCGAAGCCCTGCTTCCCACATGGACACACGGGACATATGAACAGCTGTCATGTTTCTCTGAGTCTGTTTCCCAGCCACGACCTGGGGTGTCATCACCTACTCTCATGACCCTATTGCTGTGGGAATAAAATGAGAGAACTTTCATCAAGCCCCAGCACAGGGCGGGGCACGTGCTGAGAGCTCAGCAAACATGTTCTTTATGATAAATCTAAGCCCTTTTTGCCCAGCCCAGTAGCCCTCTTCTGGTGGCAGTGTCATGCTTTTCTGCAGACCATGATCTCAGCCAGGGTTGGGGAGCCTGTGGCCTTCTAGATCCTTAAGTGTGGCCTTTTGAGTGAATCCACAGAACATCTGTAAAATTTAGATTCAGTCGAAAGGCCACACTTAAGAATCTAGAAGGCCACATGTGGCCTTAAGGCCGCAGGCTCTCCACCCCTGTAGGAGCTGGGCAGGACCCACAGTGATGGTGTTCTGTGGAACACACTGCTTTTGTCCTGCAATTCAGAAGAAGCACCAACTGGGGGCGGGGGGGGGGCAAGTCATTCTTCTAGCTGAGGGAGGGGACCCTGGCCCTCCTGGCCATTCCCCCGAGCCTTGCCATGCCCCAATTGAGTGTGTACCACAGCCAGCCCCAGACCTTATTCACGCCACCTTTGCTGCCTGAACCTCACCTGGTCCAGCCACACTGACACTTCTTCCAGAAAGTCCTCCAGCCCTGACCTCACCTTTCTCAGAACTCAGGAAGGCAGCAGGGTATCCAGCAGGGGTTGGCAAACTACAGCCCGCTGCGTGTTTGGTAAGTAAAGTCTTACTGGAACACAGCCACGGCCCTTTGTTTACATAGAACGTGGCAGCTTTCACTCAGCAGCTGAGCTGAGCAGTTAGTTGCCAAAGAGACCAAATGGCTGGCAAAGCCTAAAAGATTTTGCTACCTGGCCTGTGATGGAAGCAGTGTGCCAAGCGTGGTGGGTCACCTCTTTTGTAGAGGGTACTTCCCACCCTCCCCTGCTGCAGAGGGCTGCTTGCGGAGGGAACAGCAGGATTCACATACTTGGAGTTCTCAGGAAGAGGCACTATGTGACATATTGTATGTGTGTGTGCTGGGGGGGGGCACTCAGATGAACTATGGCAAACATCCGTCAAATCCAAACACTGGTCAGGAAGATTCCCTGGGGACAATCCGCAGAGCCCCATAGAACCAGTTTTATAGCTGCTTACTTCTTAATCACTTAAAGTGGTAAACCCCCAAGTTTACAAGCTGTTTACTTGCCTTGAAAATGAATTAGCCCTTAACAAATCAAAATGTCAAGATGGCTTTTCCCGAGCTGCCTGTTTATCAGAGCCATGAACAGGGGGCCAGGGTGTGTCACACCAGGGCTGGGATTAAGCCTGGTATGCTCCTGACAACGACGACCGCAGCCTGAATGGATGAACAACATGGCTGTTGCCAAGGTGGTCACACCCCCTTCTCTGAAGACACAGTCTTCTCTCTCGCTCTCTTTAAAGCTCCGGTTTATTGCAGAAAGATATCTGGAGTGGGGCCTATGGGGCAGCAGATGAGATGCTGACACTGAACTCAGGATACTCAAGTTCTTTCATTTGGAGAATGGGGTAGGGTCAAACCACAGATTGGCGACGAAATTTGCACGCACTGAGAGTTGAACAGAAAAAACAATCACCAACCTCTGCTACCACCCGCTTGCAGGGTCTGGCTGTGCAGAGAAAACCAAATCCATCTTTCCTTTCCCTGCTGCTGCTAGAAACCCCACCTCCCTCCTTTCTACTCTCTCTCCCTTCCCCAGTGGTGCTGGGATACAGAAAGGCACAGTGATTTTTTTGCTGGGTGCCCAGGTACCCCCTGAAATTTCAAGGGGCTTTCCCTCAAATCGAGGTGGCAATTGCTTGGAGAGTCGGTTTGACACATGAGAGAGTTGGGAGGGTGCTGGAGAGAATTTAAGATGAGTGCCGTGGCCAGAGCGCCCTGTCCGCTGGTTCTTGCTTCATCCCAGCAGGGCAGTCCTTAATAAACTAGCTTTGGCGGGGTTTCAGAGGCTTTCTGGGCATAAATCAAACACACATGGACTGCCAAGTACTTGTAAACACACAGACAAGCCAGAGATAGTGGGATGAGGCACAGGCAAACAGGTCTCCCTGAAATCCTCTGCAGCAGATAACATTCTTGGCTGTCCCTGGGTATGTCTCAAGAACAGCCTGTGAAAGGTGCATCAAAGACCATATGAACTTTTCTACCATCTGACCAATTCCACACGTAGGAAGTCACTTTGGGTGGATCCACATATTGAACCATAAGGATGTTCAGAACATTGGTGCGGAGACCAGGGAACTGAAAACACTCATATGTCTAAGAACTAGGGAAAGGCCAAATGAATTCTAGTACATCTAGATGATGGAATCCTCTGGTGCCCACAGAGACGCTGGGATAAAAGAAGATTAAGCATTGAGGGAAATGCTCAAGATGTAGTAAATGAAAAAAGGCTGGAAAAAGCATGTCCCATATGCTCCCACTGTTGTGAACAATTCAGGTTTTCCCTCTTCCCTCGTCCAGAGCACAGAACACAGACGGGAGAGACTGAAGCTGATGCAGTGAGAGCACCAGGTGGGGAGTTTTATTTTTTGTGCTTGTCTGAATTTCCCAAGACTCCTACTATGAATGTTATTTTAAACCCCGCAAAAAGGGAGGATGAAGGAAGGAACACAAGCTTCCTGGGATCCCTTCTGGCCTGTAACATCTCCCCCTCCGACTCACCGGCACTTCCCCAGAGCCGGGGCCAGGCAGGCTGCTCCAGAAGCAGGTGGACTTATGCCAATGGCGAAACACATCCCACACCTTCCAGGAGCCCTGGGTTTTGTGGGGGCAGCCTGGGGTCTTCCTGCTGCCCTCTGGCCCTGTTCTGTCAGTTATTTTGGGAAGATGAACTAATGAACAACTCTCTGGCATTTGTCAAGCACAGAAATACCACAAATAGGTCAGTCTCATATTTTAGGCCCACTGATAGAGGAAGCACTGGGCTTGGAGTCAGAATACCAGGTTTGCATCCAAGCTCTGCCCACACTGGCTTTGAGACCTTGGACAAGCCTCCCTTCTCCTCCATGGGGCTCTGAGACTTTAGGCTTTCCCCACTGAGAACCAGGTCACTATGTGACTCAGGATCCAACAGCCGCCCTGGGATTTGCAACCATGTTTTTCTTTGCTCATATCATGTTTGTGTTTGTCTGTTGTGGGTACCACTGTTTATACACTGGGAGATTTGACATACAAATCTGGATTTCCGGCTTCTTAAAAAATGAAAAAATCTGGCATTACTGAGCCCCATTCCCACAGGACAGCAGCTGGAGGGGGCTGAGCACAGCTGGTTCCCTCCCCTCCCAACTTGCCTGGCCTTGTGGGCATTTCAGATGATAATCTCTGCTTTTTATCTTTAGATTCTTCATCAAATCCACAGGACACAGGGAAGTTCGAACTCCCAGAGACCTTTCAAGCTGAGTCCTTCTTCAAACCCTAGAATCACTGGGTGTGGGAATGGGAGCATGTAGAAATAGGCCACCCACCTCCAGCAGCCTGGGTCCATCCTTGGACCTCATAACAAGAACTACTCACTTTGTGCCTTTGCTGGGCTGGTCCCCCATACTGGAATTCCCTTTTGCCTTTTCTCTGACTTCACAAATCCCTCCCCTATCTCTCATGGCTCATGCAGCTAAGGGCCAGCTTGGGCAGGAGTTTTTGCAGCAAGTGGCATTAACTGTTCTCTCCCTTGTGCTCCTGCAGCCTGCCCTGTCCAGCCCCGCGGCCTCATCAGCTGTGGAGGAGTCGGCCTGCCCAAGTAGGGCATAAGAAACTTGACTGCAAAGATGTTTAGGTATTTTGTGCAAGGACTATCACTACTTTAACCACAAGCACCTGGAATCCTCCAGGTTCAGAGGGTTTTGGACAGTGTTTCTGATGTTGCTAGCTATCTCTCAAAACCCATTCTCCCCTTCAGGTGCAGTTACAGAACCTGGCAGCTAGGCATGGCCATATGACTAAGTTGTGGTCAACGAGATAGAAATGGACGTGGCATGTGGGATTTCCAAGAAGGCTCTTTAAAAGGAAAGGGGGTGTATCCTCTTCCATCCTGCTTCCTGGAAAATGAATGTGATGGCTGGAAGTCCAGCAGCCATCCTGAGCCATGAAGATGAATCACACATGGCAGATTCTTGAGCAGGAAGGAGCCTGGGTCCCTGATGCCTTTGTGCAGCTCTTGACCACCCTCACCCAGGCTTCCTTTACCTGACAGGGAAATGAGCTTCTCTTTTGGGATTGTCTTTGCTATGCAGTTGAGCCTAATCTTAGCTGATATAATTGGGGGAAAAGCTTTATTAATGCAGGGATGTGAACTGAGTCCACTAGGGACAATGGACCGGCCAGCCACCAGAGCTTCCTGTGCAGGGGAAGCTGCCCTGTACCTGCTGGAGGAATCTGGGCGTGGTGGGATGAACAGAAAGTGGAACGGGCCAGTGAGATGGGGAGGTGAGCCTGCTCTTGGTCCCCCAAATCTTTAGGAAACACTCTATCAATTCTTCTCCGTGCGGCACAAGTAGACTTCTGCGGTGGAAAGCAGTGAAAGGACTAAGTTTTTCTCTGGGTTCATACCAGGCCACAGAGATTTCACACGGGGGCCAAAACCTGGAAACAGCAGACACTATGAGAGACCTAACGGTGGAAGGGCTTGGATGGCCAGAAATCCCAGTTTCCTAGGGGGTTTGAGCCAAAGTTTTCCTAAATCTTCAAGTGAGCAGGGAGCAGGTCTGTGGCCTGCCCAGACCTGTGCTGTTTTGCACACTGTAATTACTCTGAGGATATTGGCTATGTGACTGAAGTGCAACTACCTCAGGGTTTAAAAAACAAAAAACAAAAAAACCCAAACCTACCCTTTCTTTGGAAGATGAGAAAACTACCTGAACTTATGGGGGATTCCACAGGCACCTTTCAGGGAGCCGAAGTGGAAGGAACACAGTTGGCTCAGAATTCATTAGGGGATTCTCCATACTCTACTCAATGGCACTAACCTCACCCCACTGCCTCCTGCCCTAAGATGCGATTATATAGCACCTGCTTCCAGGAGGAACTGGAGACGGCTTATATTTTAAAACTCAAACTCAAATGCCATAGATACTAAATACTGAAAGCCACCAAAACAAAACCTAAATGATGAGAGTCCCACAATAAAAGGCGAACGGGAAGTGAAGAGTTACACCCGAACAACTTCCAGCTAGGGGAACTCAATGTCACCATTCAGCTCTGAGCTTCCTGGGAGCCAAGACCTCAGGGAAAATTGTACCAGGTGACCTACATGATACACCAATTCATCCACAAAGTTCCCATCCCACTAAACACTCCTGGGGCATGGCCTTGAAAGCAGCTTCACAGGAGATACAGCTGCCCGACTGGAGATGGAGCCTCGTCTTAGCATATGACAGCCCTTTTCAAAGTTATTTTTCCTAAAC
Organism: Daubentonia madagascariensis; assembly: GCA_023783475.1. Classification (NCBI taxonomy): domain Eukaryota; kingdom Metazoa; phylum Chordata; class Mammalia; order Primates; family Daubentoniidae; genus Daubentonia; species Daubentonia madagascariensis. The sequence continues at coordinate 6,603,703 of JAKFHU010002332.1, read as the reverse complement.
AGTGAAACTCCAATTTATACATGAGATGAAAATGCAACTGCTCTCACTGGCCCAGTGCCTTGCCAAGGAGGGGGTTCTCCTCTCCTTTCTAGATACCTCTGTGAATTCTACTTTTGAAAATCACAGACACGGGCAAGGCTGGCCAGCTGGGCAATGGAGGTGAGTGAGGAGCAGCCGGAGGTAAAAGGCAGGTGGTCCTCCCCATTTGTCATCCGTTTTCCCTTACTGGATAGAAACATGGGCACTGACAAACTATTCTGTTCTATTAGAAAACAACAGCGTAGGCGTGCTAATACGTGGGACACGGGACACTGCCTGTGTGGCACGGAGATGACAGGGACTAGTGGAGACTGGGAGAACTGGAAAGGGAAGCTCCCAGCTTCTCCTGCCGGCTGCTACATGGGAACACAGGCCTCAGTGTGGCTACAGTTGCTGGTTCTTCAAGAGAAGCTGGATATCTGGATTATATATGTAAAGCTTCCTGATTTTTAAAAATGTTGACACCTTAATTCACATTCTTTTTTAAAAATAAGAGGCAGGCAACCCCAGGCAAGCCAAACCAAGGACATCGTCTCCCGTCTGTGTGGGCCATCAGCATGCAAGCTCTTCTCCGAGCTGAGACAGGGGTCTTTAGCCTCCATTTTTAGCCCTGGGGTCCAAGTGTTGGGGCCACCTTGCCCCAACTCCAGAGATGGGTAGCTTCTGAGTCTTAGGTACACGATCAAGACATTTAAGTCTCAGATACAGGTGCTATGAAGAAGTCCAAATTTCGACAGACCTCTTTTAGGAAAAAGCTCTAAGATTTGGAGGGGAGAGCTGCCTGCCCTAACAAAAACCAACATTTATTTACTCCAGATTGAAAAGCATAATATAAAACCTGCTGAGGGCTGATTCAGGAGAAGCAACCCATGCATTTTCCAGTCTCAGAGGTGAATGAAGACCATGGGGCGCGGGTGCCCTGAGCTGGCCTCTCATTAGCAAATTCATTCCGAGGCTGCAGCTCAGGTTTCTGACGACGCAGTGTTCATATTTTCTCACCACCCATTGCGATGCTGGGAAGCAGTAAAAAATCAATCGGCCTCGTGACCTCGTGCACAAACCAAAGACAGCAAGTGCGCCGTGGCCGTATTTCTCCCCTGGCTGGCTCCGTCCTCGGCGCTGCCCTTTCACCTCCCAGTGCAGTCTGCCAGGTCCCTGGGGCGAGAGAGAAGGGGCTGGGATGCGACCAAATCTGGGACTGCAGCTGCTGGTGGTTCTGGACAGACTGCAGCTTACTAGATAGATCTACAGGAGACGCCAGGCCTTCTCGTTCACACACCTCACTCAAGAGGTGGCTCTGGAGCTTACCCCCCAGCAAGACGAGCGCGATACTGAGGCTAGGCAGGGGCTGTGAGCCATTGGGTGGGGGGCCACCCCCCAAAAGCTGACCCAGGAAGATGGGGCACAGGGCCCAAACTACCCACAGAGGTGCTAAGAGTACATGTTGGGGGGCTGAGGAAGCGGGATTCAGATTCAAGTCCAACAAAGGGTACACCCATGCTCACCTGGGACTCCTAAGAGGAATCTGCACAAAAACCAAGGAATCTACTGACACGTGGGCAGGGTTCAGGTGGGAGTGACCCTGCGGGCCAGCAGGCCCCTTGGGGTCCCCCACAAGTCCCCTCCCTCACTGCCAAGACTCTGAGGTTTGGGTAAAGGGAGAAGCCTCAAGTACTTGTGTAGAGACCCTGCTTTCCGCTTCCCTTTACTGAGCCTCAGACCATTTACTATTTCAGGGTTGTGTGCACAAAACTCTGTGCTTTTTGGGCAATCTAAGGGCTTCCCGCACAACGGTGATTTCTTCCTGTGCATTGCCACTGAAGAAGCCACCTCTTGGCCAGCCCATGGGACAGATCTACAAGTCAGGCATCTGGGAAAGGGGCATTTCTATGGCCTTCCTGGGCCAAGCCTGAGCCGCCACCATGGGCTGCTTCCTGAACCTCACCATGGGTGACCCCCTACATCACTGACTGGCTGCACCTCACAATGCTTAAAGGCTTTTATTTCTGGTTGCTTTTTAAGGGATAACATGTCCAACATACAAAAATAGCTGGGAACGTGCAGAATCGTTTAGCCTATAGCTCTTTTTCCATGGATAAATCCTCTTGGATTCTAAGGACTATACTTGAGAACCTGCAGAAAAGAGAAAATGGGCTTTCAGTATCTTGCTTCCTCTTTGTGCCATCTCTGTCCTAACTGTGCCCTTAGAAATTTTTTTGCTCTTGGGTGAAGACCCGCCTGTTTTGTGTGGGCTGCCACCCAGGGGAGAGATCCAACGTCTAAATGTCCCTTTTGCTACTAGGGGCATCTCTGTGTGTACAGCTGTGCTGGCATCCTTTGCTGCCTCAGACATGAGCATTTCTCCAGGATGCAGAGGGTTGGCTGGCACGTGGAGGGGGACAGGAGGATGAGATCTCTGAGAATCTCTCACAGTGGCACAACCTGGCTTTGGATTTTTAGAACTGAGTGTTGCCAGGATTGGGCTTTACCTCCAAGGACCAGGCCCCTGCCTTGCCCAACCCCTGCCCTTTTCCAATGGCATTACCGTCTGTACATTAGTAACCAAAAAGCTCCACAACAGTCTCTCAGCCAAGGCACTAGAAAGCCCATCAGCGTCCATCTCTGGGCTGAAAGAGCAGCAAGAGGGAGGTGGGTTAGACAGTTACCAGGAACGTGTCCAGACACAGGCGCTCACTGACCCTGGCTCCTCTGGCCCAAGAGCCTAAGGGAGCTGAGCCAGGGACCCGCCAGGGGCAGGGAGGGGCAGCCACAGCCCTGCTTGCAAAAGACGGCCTCTGAGGTTCTGGCTGGCCAAGGAGTGATCTTTCCTGGCAAGTCTCTAGTCGCATCAGGCCTGCTTTGTCCTCTCAGGCCAGAAGTGGGGAGGCCACACGGTGTGTGCCTCACACTGAAATGTATGTCCTACTCCGTGTGTTCAACAAGGTGGCAGTGTGAAAAGGGGTCAGGGAATTTGTTTTGATTCTCTGCAAAAGGGATGTGCAATTGACACACACTTAGTATGCTCCCAAGGCCGAAAGCCGTATGCCTACATTCCCATTCTGTGTGCTTGTGTTTGCCAGGACTCTGATTTTGCAGAGTGGGGTGGCTAACTTCTCCAGCCTGGCCCTGTCACTGAAGCCTCTCCTACCATGTATCTTAACAGATTGGGGTTAGGCCAGACTGACAGCTGATGACGTTCTATTACACATCATCACAAAAAGAACTGGAGATACTATCTGGGACTGTGTGGGTCAGAGAGAATCAGGAAGTATGTGCGAAGTCACACAAAGACTGCACCCATAACTGAGGTGGGTAAGTGGGCAGGACTCTGTCCACTTCTGTCCTAGCAGACCTGGGGGACACAGCCTTCTGTCACCTACAGGGGAGAAGCCCTGAGAACAGCGAGTCTTTGGATTTGGGACTACAGCTTCCACTCTGGGTACAGGATGCAGTGGTGATGAGAGTGCCCAGGAGTCTGGCCTCTCCCCATGGGCATGTGACGTAAGGGGACCCACTTATCCCTCAAGCCTGTGTCCTCTCTCATACAAAGCGGGGCAACACCACCACACCTCACAGAGCTCGTAAGGATTAAAAGCATTAACATAGTCTAAGGGTTCAGGTAGTGCTTGCTGCTTTGATTACTTAGCTGGAATTTATGTTGCCTGGAACTTGGGCCCAATGAGGCAAGAACTGGGAATTTTCATTTTTATAAATGTCTTTAGATAAAGGGGTACGTAGCAAAAGAAATGGCTCAGCTCTTTAGAGAAAACAACGAAACTCAAAACAAAAATCATCCTCACGTTAGCCTTTACGACTGAATGTTTTAGGAGTTAATAAGGTGAGACATGAGAAAACTTCTAAAGTAACTTCAAATATCTAAGTTTAAGGGATTTACATAAAAACCATTTATGTGAAAATGGAGTTCTTGTTACTTTCATCTGGATTCTTCAAACTCGGATTATGCTGCATTCCAGACACACAGCTGTTCCGGTTGTTAGTGTTTCTTTCGTAGAGACATGATGAGTTAGACTGAAACATAAGAAACTGCCAGTATTCAACCAAGTCGACCTACAAAAACAGCCATTTCTTATGGTTCAACTTCCCATGAATACATCCCTCTTAAAGACCTTTACTGGAACAATTCATAGAGGATAGGGAGGCAGGAAGTGTTTGAATGCACAGCTGGCTCCAGAATTCTCCATTCTTCTGCCTGTCAGTGTATCCATGTGTGTGTGTGTGCACACATACACCTCTGCACGCTCTTAGCTCCAGCTTAGATTCATTTTTTCATTTTCAAAAGTCAGCAGCTTCAACAAAATGCTTGAAAATAACCTTGGCACTTAGGAGAGGTGTGTGTCTTTTTGATAGGAAACCCATAAAAAAGGGGCTTACAAGGAACTGGAGGGGCTTCTCGAATAGGCTATGGTTTGATCTGTTTTCCCTTTCTGCTTCCTTGCAGATGCTAAGCTAATGTCTTCAACATTAAAATCACCCTGGCTATTCTGCATTTGTAGTTTTGACTTATTTTTTTTAGTATTATTAATATTTCATCATAAAAGTATTGATTTCCTTTAACTAAGAGACTTTAAAGTTTGCTGCATCCTTAAGCATGATTTTATTATGTCTTAGGGCCAAATGTTTTTCCTTCCCCCTAAAAGAATGCTTTTCCTTTTATATAACACGTGTCAAGAAGGAAAAAGAAATTGATTCACAGAATTTTGCATTATAGGCAACTTTTAAGGAACATGTCTAGTATGTATACTTGGACAGACATTTCTTAAATACAACTGTATGTTTTATTGTTAAGCCTTTTTAATCTGTTAGAGGTAAGGACCAAAGCACAACACTTATATTAAAATACGATCATTCCAAGAGAAGCAAATCTGGGAAAATTAAGACAACTCTGGGCATGACCCCAAAGCTTAGAAATGCCTTACAAAGCCCCAGCATTCATAAAAACCTTAGTTTCCACATTGTCACCCTCTTCCTTCTTTTAAGAAAGGAAACAGAAAACAAGAAGGAATCCCACTGGTTTAGGGCTGCCTAGAAGAGGCACCATTTCCTTTTCTATCCAAATCACCAGCATCAGATGCCAGTTGCAGAGTTAGGGAGAGAATACTCAGCTTTACAGAACCCATCCAGGGAGCAGGCAGAGGGCAGTAACTGGCAAAACAAACTAAGCGCTCTGAAATGTTTAAATATTGAACATCCTTTCTCCTTCCTCCACATTTATTATTAACTTGGACCTGCATCACTGTGTGCACTGACTTCATTTCTTCCCAAGAATCCAAGACACAATGGACAACGCTCAGGGCTGAGGAGCGGGGCTGGGGTGGAGATTTGGGTTTCTTTCTTTCATCCCTCGCTGGAGATCCTTTACCGTCAGCCTCACAGTTTTAGAGCCATGAATTCCTGGAAACGTCTCAGCCTTTCAATGACCCCTGGCGCCCACATGCAGATGATTAGTGCCCCAAATATTGACAGCCTGGACTCTCTTCCCCTTCCAAACAAGGGAACGGTGTCAGAGGGAGGCCACATGAAAGATGCTGTCGCCACTGGATTAGTCATTAGGACAGGTGCTCTATTGTTTGGCACTATGGTGGTTCTCTCAGCTCTGCCCAGGTAGAAACAATGCTCAGGATGCCATGTGGATGCCAGAAAGACCCTGGTTTAAACAACAGAAAAATCTATCTATAGCCACCAGTAACTGATGTTCTTTGCTCAGTTTCCAGACAACTGGGCCATCAGCAGCCCTGCTCTGACATGTGAAGCCCATCAGATGTCAGTGACCCAGGCCAGCAGCCAAGCAAACTCCCAGCCTAGGTTCTGCATCACTCCTTGTGAGGATGAACATGTGGGATCAGAAATATAAACCTAAAATCTTTCCAGAAAACAAGGCAGCACCTTTTCTTGGGAACAGAAAAGGGGGGCAGGGGTGGACCATCCCTCAGGCCCAGGCAGAAATCAGCTGCCCTCCTGCCAAAAGGAAGATCCTGTGGATTTGCTAGTAGCATAGGCTGGTTATAAATGTTCGTTTTTCCTGGGCTTTTATCTGTTCAAGTGAAATTGTCCCAAATGACCGGCCTAAGGCTTCCACTTTCCTTTAAAAGACAGCACTACATTTGAGATCGATGTTTTCCCCTGAAATGCAGGCTAAATTTATCCTTCCCTGCATCCTGCTCTCTGGTCTCTGTGCTAAGCTGGCCCTTGCCTTGCTGAGTTAGGCGTCTGCTGTCCAGTGCTGGTTCCTAGCCCGCAGTACTCCAGCACCTAGCTCTGTCTTTGCTCATCATACACACAAAAACCTCTGGTTCTCCGAGGGATCCTCTTCTGCCTCGTTCTCTGAAGTCCTCGTGAATTAAGCTCTGGCTCCCCGGGTTCTGTCCCCAGCTCTCAGAATCTACCCTAAAAAGCTGCCAGGTTGGGTGGCTTTGAGAACTCCTGCCCTGGTCAGCCCCCACTGCCCCCTCCCAAAGTGGCTGAGAGCTCATTATCTGATTGCCTTTTATAGCAGTGGGCTGGTGCAACCTGCCATGGGCTTTACAGGTTGAACTGAATCAGAGAACTCACTTCTCCCTTCTGGTCTGGCTTGGCAAGTTGCCCTGGGAGTGAAATTTCACTGATTGATCTAATGCCTGATGCCCGGAGGGCCCCATATTTCTGAAATCTCTATTCATCTCTATGGTTGCAAGAGAACATGCCCTAAAGAGACATTTTGAGCTATGGTTTCTAGTTTGCTATTAACCTGTGGACTCTCCCTCTTTTGGCAGGAATGAGAAATAAAGATGTGACTTGATAGAAAGCACGCCTGTGCCCACGCTGGCGGGCGTGCACACGCACGTGCAAAGGACTTCCCCTTGGAGCACCAGATTACAACTCCGGAGAGCCCAGTGGAATTAGAAACACGGGGCCCAGGGGAGGCGAGGGGGGAATCCCGCAGTCTGCTTTCTGGAAAGCAATCTGGCAAGGTGCTAGCAAGAGCCTTACATATGGACATTCCCTCTGACCCTTGGGAATGGTTTCTAGAGGAATAATTGGAAACATGGACCAAGATTTCTGCATAAGGATGTTTGTCATCATGTAGTAGAAACAACTTAACTAGCCAATACAAGCAGAATAAGTAAATTTTGACTAATTCAGACTGTTTTGGGTTGAATTATGTCCCCTCCAAATTCTTATGTTGCAGTCCTAACCGCTAATACCTCATAATGTGACCTGATTTGGAAATGGGGTCGTTTTGCAGATGTATTAATAATTAGTTAAGATGAGGCCAGTAGGGTGGGCCCTAATCCAATATGACTATGTCTTCTAAAAAGTTGAAATTTGGAGACAGACACGTACACATGGAGAACACCGTGTGAAGATGAAGGCAGAGACTGGAGTGATGCTTCAATAAGCCATGAAATACCAAAGGCAGCCAGTGAACCACCAGAAGCCAAGGGAGAGACCTGGATCAGACTCTTCCTGACAGCCCTCAGAAGGAACCAACCCTGCCAACACCTTGATTTTGGACTTCTGGCACTCCAGAACTGTGAGACGATAAATTTCTATTGTTTACGCCACCAAGTTTGTGGTACTTTGTTACAGCCACCTCAGGAAACATACTCAGATAATGGACTATTGTGCAGCCATTAAGAATGAAGTTTGGGAAGAGGTATTTTACAGCACAGGGAAACACTTCTGACATGATGGCAACATTGTTAAAAACAAAACCTTGGGACCTAGCAGTTCTGCTTCTTGTGCTGCATGTGTGCACAGAGAAGTGTGTATGCGGGTGCCCATTGGAGTGCTGTCTGGGACAGCCAAAGCCTGGAACAACTGAATTGCTCAGCCAAAGAGAGGCAAACATCCACACAGCAGAATACTATGCAGCCATGAAAAGAATGTGTGAGATCTGTAAGCACCAACATAGATTCCCAATTCACAGTGGCATTTGAAAAAAGCAAGCTGCAGTAGGGTATAAAGAATTATGATTCTGTTTAGGTGTTTTTTTTTCCTTTTCTTTAAAGGCAGCCCAAACCATAAGACAATTACAGATCCATAACTCCTTATCCTAAACCCCTGTGGCCAGATATGTCCTGGAGTTTAGAATCTTTAGGAGTTAAAAGTCCATGTGGTGCATACATATATATTATGTCACACCCTCAGCTGGGTCTCAAGTAGCTGAAACAAAATATTAAATTTCTGCAGAAAAAAATACATATACTTATAATAACTGGTATTAACAGCTTTTACAAATAGCCCTTAAATAGTTCAGGACCAGTTTTGCCACCAAGTGAGTTAGGAAAGATCTTTTTAATTTCAGAGCTGTTGGGACTTCAGAATTTCAGAGAAGGGGTCATGGCCCTGTCCTGTCCCTTGGCTCTGGACACACGTATTTAACACAACTGCACAGAGAAGGGTCTGAGAAAAGATCAGGCAAATGATGACTGTGGGGTGTCTGGGGAGAGGAGGAAAAGCCAAAGGAGGCTTAAGTCTTATTTGCAATGTTTTGATTTTTTTAAATGAAGAATCAACTCATTTATTTCTTGGGCAACTAAAAATTGTTTTAAAAAATGAAAGAGAAAAAACAGAGAAAACATAAATGGAAAGTAAACTGAAATATTAACAATGATTTCTTCTGGGTTGGTAGCATTGTGAGTGATTTCTTCTTCCTGTAGCTTTACAGTGTTCATTTATAATTTTCTGCGTTCATTTATCAATGCACAAAAATTAATTTGACGTTGCCTGCAGTAACATCGAAACAGCTGACTGGTCCCACCCATTCGTGTCATCATCAGCTTGTCCCCAGGGCCTTTGTGACCTCGTGGGGTTGAGTCCCGCTGCCTCCCTGACTTGCCACCACGGTGGCTCCTGCTCTGGCGCTGAGTAGCGCCAGCCCTGCACCTCCACTGCCGTGGAACTCGGCCCTCCCTGGCCTCTGCTAACACGCTCGTGGCTTTGATTCAGCATCTCTCTTAATCTCTCTGTCCTTTATTTTTCTGCCCTCTCTGGCCTTTGATTGCTTTTTGGGAGTTTATCATATTGAACTTTTATCCCTTTCCAGGAAACCCTGTTATTTTTTTCTTCTCTTTCACAATTAATAAATAATTGTGAGAGCACTTCTTTGGACAGAAGTACATCCTGCCTCCTAAACAGAACTGCTGGAGCCTTTCTTCCGTGGCTCCTCCGGGCTGGTGCTGAAGGGCACATCACCTGTCACACAGGGGAGAGCATCCTGGCTTAGCACTGTGCTCGGGGGAAGGCACCAACCGTTTGCTCATTATCTGAGCTGCTCCTGATCCTGCAAGATGGCTGTGCTTTCCCGGCCTGGGAGTCCAAATGCTGTGGTACAGACAGGGAAATAGAGGCACAGCATTTGAGTTAAGAAGGTGGGCTGTGGGGACAAACAGACATGGGTTCAAACCCCAGCCCTGATGCTGACTGGCTGTGTAACCAGGACTGTAGCCTCAAGCCTCAGTTTCTCTGGGTATACTGGGGGGGGAAATAAACACTACATCATACATCATTGTGAGGATTAAGTGAAAAGAATACATACACCTCGCTTAGCACAGTGGCTGATATGCAGTAACTGCTCAGTAAAAAGTAGCTGTACCGTTAAGTTCCATGCTTCCAGACATCCTTCCCCAGATTCTACCTTGCAAAAAGAGCACAACTAGCCCCAATTATGTCCAAGACATAACACACAGCATTTGGGATTATATTTCTTAAAGTCATTGGTGTGAGTCAAATAAAGTTGCTGGCACATCATCTACTAGCACCGGGAAGTAACTTCCAGAGCAACAAGCAGGCACTGTTCACCTGTATTCTGCCTCAAATCCACAACACGAACTGCTCGCTGCACTTCAGGGATATCAACAAATGTTCAATGCTCACAGCAGTGACTCTAATACCTACTTTCTTTCCCAGAAATCATGATTCTGAGGTCAGACCATAATCAACAGAGATTTCTGTAAAGGTATGCAATGCAAACATATCTCATAATTTACAGGAAAGAAAAGGGAACAGGAGGCTATTTTACCAGTAACAACACAGTTTTCTTCTTCAAAGTCAAAAAGAAATGGAAAAAAGGCACGTTTTAGGGACAAGGAAGGGTGCCAGGTGAGTCTGGATTGCATCAAGGTTTCCAAATTATTCCGGAATGTGTTGCGGGTTCCAATTTCTTTTTTCACATTTGGACTGCTTTAGGGAAAATGTTACATAAATTGGACTATTTTATGATCAAAATGGGACACAAATGAGATAATCTGGTCTTTATGCGCTGTCTGCTGACAGCTTTGTGACAGCCTGACAGTTTAGAACTATTTTTTTTTAATATAGCAGTTCTATTGACATATAATTCACATACAGTACAATCTACCCATTTAAAGTGTACAATCCACTGATTTTTAGTGTATTCACAGGGTTGCACAACCATTGCCACAAGCAATTTTAGAACATTTTCATCCTCCATATAACAGGTTGTGAGCGTAGCTCATAGCAGGGGATCGCAAACGCTTTACTCTTCACTCCGCAGAGCAAGTCTGGAGCCTGGTTTTTCAAAGAACCCTCCCTTCTAGGTTCTGCTGTCCATCCTCTTGCACGTGGCACAAAACATTTCATTCCTCAAATCAGGCCCAAGCCCAAGAACTTTTCTTTCCAATAGAACTCATCACGGAAAAACGTCCCAGGTTAAATTCTTCCTTCTGTGTTAACGAGGGGCGGAGGCCAGAGCCCAGGGCCACGGTCAGGGGTGCTGCACTGAACACCTGCCTGGGAAACAGGACCAGGGTCTCAGGCCCTACTAACCTGGCCAGGGCGGAAATTGATGACAAAGGGGAATTCTGTGCCCAGCCAAACTGGTGGCAGGTATCATGTGGGCAGCAATATTTTAATTCCTTAGGGACCGGGCAGCCTGTGGGCCAAGGCATCAAGCTCTCCTGTCTGTGGGGGCCCCTGTCTGGGACACAACGCCGCCCAGCGTCCCTCTTCCGTCTCCTCCTCCCGTGTCAACATCCTTTCCTCAGAGAAGCCTTCCTGGACTCCCCGTCCAGGTCAGATGCCATTCCTGCACGCTACCCCCAGTGACAGTTCCTTCAGGGCACTGATCATGGTAGGCAGTTCTGGGTTATCTATGGTGCCCACAGTGCCTGGGCTCCAAAGGGACTGATCTGTTTGGATCACCCCTGAGTCCCCAGTGAACAATTTCCAGCACATAGAAGGGGGTATTAAAGATTTGTTGGCTCCATCCATTCATCCATCCATGCATCCATGCATCCATCCATCCAACATTTACCGAGCACTATCTATGTGCCCGATACAGCTCAGGAGCTGGGAATTCAGCAGGAAACCAAACCAAAGTGCCTGCCTTCCTGGCACTCGCAGTTCGAGAACAGGATGGGATCAGGCAGGGGCAGACGAAAATGTCAGGAGGGCTTGAGTGACATGAAGAGAATTAGCAGGGAGGGACCCTGGAGTGCTGGGAGTGGGGCAGGGTTGCTACTACATAGTATGGTCAGGGAAGACCCCCTGAGATGGTGAGGCCTGAGCAATGACTTGAAGGAAGCGAGGACAGAGCCACACAGGTACCTGGGGTGAGTGTTCCAAGCATAGGCCACCCAGTACAGGGCCCATGAGGCAGCGTGTGCCTGGCATGGCCCAGAGGGTCAGTCTCAGGAGGAGCAGAGGACCAGACTGCACGGGACCCGGGGCCACTGTGAGGGCTCCGCTTTCATGCTGAGCGAGATGGGGCCGGTGATGGACTTAAGCAGAGGAGACACTTGACCTGACTTACACCTTGAAAGATCTTTCTAGCTATGGTGCTGAGAACAGACAGTAGGGGGCAAGGAGAGAAGCAGCAGGGCCGATTTTGAAGCCACTGAAATAGCCCAGACTTGGCCAAGGTCAGGAGTCAGCAGACAACATCCTCCAGGCCAAATCCAGCAACTCCCCACCCAGTCAGTGAAGATTCCCTGGAGTGTGGCCACACCCCCTCGGTTACAGATCATCCATGGCTGCTGTTGGCTGCAATAGCAGAGTCTAGTTGTGACAGAGACCATATGGCCCTAAAAGCCTAAAATATTTACTCTCTGGTACTTTAGAAAGGAGTTAGCTGACCCCTTGCCCAGGAGATGGGTGTGGTGGTAAGAGTCCTGGGTTATGACTGCATTTCCCAGGTAGAGCTGACAGCTTGGGGACAGCCTGAGTGTGAGAGAGGCCACGGATGACACCTGCTTTGGCCCTGAACCAATGAGTAGATTTGGGCTCCAGTCACTCAACATGAGGACATGTTATCAGCCACCTCTTTTTTCCAGCTAAGTGTGGTCATTGGGTCCCATGGGCAGTCCAGCCTGGGATCAGCCCCTAGTGAGGGACAGGTTTCCTGTTCCAAGAGCTATGTGTGGTTGGTGTGGGGTGGGAGTCTTAGCCCCCATCAGTGGCTCCCTGGGCCCTCCAACAAAGTCCAACAGGTAACCAGGAGCAGGGGCCAGCCCCACGTGGCTCCTTCTCCTGCTCCCCCCCTTACCACCTCAGGCTGCCTGCAGGAGCCACTTGCACACAGCCCAGTCATGCCCCCTGCCCGGATGCCACGTTTAACCTGCCTGTCCTTTAAGACCTCCTTCCACACCTGCCCTGGGCTTCCACATCACCACAGTGTGGATCAGATTCTTGCTGCGATAGTGAGTTAGCTGTCGCCTTCCCAGGACACCGTGAACTCCTTGAGGGCAGGGCCATCTGGAACCTTCTACTCCTTAGTTCTTGGCACAGAGCCATACCCATGCTGAAGGCAGAACAAGCTTTGAGGAATGGGCCTTGCCTGAAACTGGGCCCAGGGCACCAAACATACCCTACTCCCAGAACTCCTACCTCACACACGCCAAGGAGCAGTTTCTCCTACAGAGGAAAGTGCCACCGATGACCCTCTCCTTACTCTTACTCAGATGGGCTGGGCCTGGACAGTGGCTTTTCCAAAAGCTCTCAAGGTGATTCTAAGAATGCCTGGCTAGGGCCGAGGACCACAGGACTGGGCTGGCTCAGGCCAGGGCCACAAGCTGGGGAAGATCTTCCCAGTGCCGGGACTCTGTGCTTTCAAAAGAGCCAGGCCTCTGGGCACCCGGGTACTGTCAAGGCAGGCCCTGTGGGCCGCTCTCAGCTGAGGGAAGGGTGGCTTTTCTTTGCTGCTTTAGGGTTCCAGTTGACTGACTTTCTAGTCACCTAGTTGGCCGCCCTACAGAAGTCATGGAGGTACAGGACAGAGAAAGCACAAGTGCACCTGCTTGGAGAAGTGAGGAACTGACTCAAGGGCTATGCTGAGCTGAGCAGGCCTTGTCACCCCAGGCAGCAGGAGACAGAGGCCGTTCTCTAGCCTGAGGCTGCAAGGACACTTCTGGAGGCTGGACAGCACACTTGGCCCCTCTGCTCCTCTGAGATAGCACAGCTTTGCTAGCTTGGGTGTGGTTCCTGACCAAGTTTCCAAGATTTGCTTACTCTGAGGTGGATGATGGAAGGTGGGAGTCGATCAACCCAGTGGTTTGCTGAGAAAGCGCAGAGGGCCAGGGCCAGGAGACGCTTTCAAGGCACGATTTTGGGTTTCTAGCTTTTTGTGGATTTGAGGTCAATAACTTAGAATTATCCTCCAGTGGGCTTGATAGTTATGGGGCTCTGATCCTTCCAGTAGGACTCTGAGCCACGTCAGTAACAACACAGGACAGGGAGTAAGAGTGAAAAATGAGAATATAGAGGGGGAGGCTGGGTGGTGCCAAGAGCACGGACCAGGGTCAGGCAGAGCCAGGACAGAACACTAGCTTTGTGGCACACTAGCCGTGCAACTCCAGGTAAGTTACTCAACCACCCTGAGCCTTAGGAACCATCAACTGCAACATGAGCATGTGCCCACCTAGCCCCAGGGAGGTTCTGAAGATGAGAAACGAAGGCATGGAATACTCCAGGTACCGTGCGTGAAGCCAGGTGAACCTGCCCCTCCCTTCACTCTGTGCCCAGGTCCTTCCTGCTGCAGGGCCCTGCACATGCTGTTCCCATCCCATCTTCTCCAGCAAATCCTTCCACAATCCCCCCACTGGCCTGCTCAGGGAAGCCTTTCCCACTCCCACTAGACAAGGCCAGGTTCCCTGTCATAAACAAATTAGTACTGGTGTGATCGTTTGAATGCTGCCTGTCATCCTTACAAGACTGCAAGCTCCATGTGGCAGGGTCGCCAGCCCCAAGCACAGTGCCTGGCACACAAGAGATGTTCACAGAATGTTTACTGAATAAAGGAAAGAGGGAAAAGACAAGCCCTGCCGCTTTCCACAGGAGCCCACCTCTGTAGGTCCATGAAGGCAAAGAGCTAAAGATGTTTCCAAACTCACATTGCTGAACGGCTTGACTGCACTCTAGGCCAGCCCCAGAACCTTCCAGAAAGTTTTAAAATTTGTTCCTGACCAGCAGGCCTTAAATCTCTGCTGCAGAGGCTCCTGTGCCTCAGCAAGGGCACCAGCATTTACCACACAGGTCACTGCCTTATTATTATTTTTAAAGAGTTCTGGCTGAGAGCCAGCCTGGGCTGCAAAAGGTAGGAGAGAAAGCTGTTGATACATCGTACCTATTGGGCAAATGTCAACCGGTTCATGAAGCCTAGACAACCACTTAGTGCTGCCGGCCAAGCACAGACATCTGGAGGCCTGATTCATCATCGCGCTCTGACAGGTGAGCTCGGGAACAATGTGTGTGGGGTGGCAGGTGAGATCACAGTGCTCCAGCTTCCAACTACACCTCCCCCAAGGCAAGGCCCTGGGGAGGATCCCTGGACACCAGACTAGGCAGACTATGGGGGTCAGATGACCCAGGAGTGGGTTTCAGCAACACCATGCACTACTGTGTGACTTTGGGCAAGTTGCTTTACCTCTCTGGGCCTCAGCCTCCTTACCTGTTAAGTGGGGTGAGGAATAGTGCACTTTCCTCCCCAGGTTGCTGTGACCACGGATTGTGGAGACATTTAGCTCACGCATGGGTGGTGAGTCTCACGAAATGCTCCTGTCAGATGGTACCTGGGTCGTTTAGATGGTTCAACCTCAGAACGGCTCAGGAGGCAGAGTACAAAGCACACTCCTGCTTCCTGGCAGTGTGAAGCAGGTCACCTCACCTCTTGAGCCTCAGTTTCCCACCTCACTACCCTCATGGGGTTACTGAAATCCAAATGGGAAATGCTTTGCCAATCCTCAGGTGCTACACAATGTGCGGGGACAGTGCCATGCCCTGGAGCAGATCTGTCACAACAAGGCAGGCTGTTCCCAAACCCACCACTGACCACACTAGCCAAGGGCACCCCACCCCCCTCACCCAGCTGCTCTTAGCTGCTGGGGGGACCCCAATGGCCCCACACTGCTGTCTCCCATGCACTCCTCCACAGTATGCACAAGGAGGTGAGACAAATATGAGCCAGGCCAGGTGCAGCCACTTCCCCTCCTTAAAGCCCCCCAGAGGCTGCCCAGAGCGCTCAGAAGGAGATCCACATGCCTCCTCATGGCTTTCCAGGCCCCCATGGCCCACCCAGCAATGACTCAGTGACCATCTGCCGTACCCCTTGCGCTCTGGCCACTTGGGTCCTCCAGGTGACTTGCTCTGTCAGTGCCCCATTCCCCCAGTTACCCCAGGTACCACAGTCATCCATTTCCAGGTCCATCTCCCCCACATGGGCTGTCATGAGCACGAGGGCCTAGGACAGGCTGCAGGAGGTGCTTAGTGTGCACTTACTGGAAGAACGGACGCTGCCAGAGATGGCACCTTCTATGGTAGCTCTAACAGGGCAGGTGCTCAGAAGTCTGCTTGCCTGGAGCCATCCACAGGGCTGGCAGAGCTTGCGAGCACTGGCTAGAATGCCTCTGAGTACCCTGTGGAGCAGCCTGGCAAACTGCCTTGCAAGGGGCTCAAGCCAGGGCCACGAGGCTAGGAGTGCTGGCCTGCCACCCCCAAGCCTGAGACCCTGTGTAGGCTGCTCTACTGCTCTGCGACTCGGCTCCCTCTTCTTCAACAGTGCTGACCGTTATACTGTGACTGTGTGACACACGCACACATGGAGTGCTGGCCCAGCTAAGCTCCTGCCCCTGGGAGGCATGTGCTATTTCATTACCCCATTTTACAGATGGGGACACTGAGCCTCAGGGTCTTTACAGAACTTCCGGATATCACACAGTTGTCTATGGGGAAGTGCAGACTTGAACCCGGATGGCCTGACTCCAGGGTGTCTGGCCCTAACCTTCTGTTGCAACGGCTCCCTTGGCAGGGATGTGGTGTCAACAGCATGATGGCACATACCTAGTGCACAGCAGTGACGGTAGCCTTTAAGCTGCAAGTCCAGCAGCTTCCTGTGCGTGTTTTGTGCTGTTGCACAGGGGTGGGGGAGTGGCCACTCTGCTGGACATGGTGGGGACAGTGGCATAGGGTGGATTCTACATTTGCTATTTGCCGCAGGTGGAGTAAAGAGGTCAGAGAGAGTACACAATGAGAAGGCCACAGTCCCCGCCAGGCTGGACACTGCTTCGGGACACTAGAACGCCACTCTCAGCTGATGGACACTTCCCTTGGGCTTCAGGCTGGAATTCTGAGGAAAAAAGAGCATTTTTCCAAAATGCCCAAGATTGTGTTAATGTCAACTATTCCAGAATATTTACCAGGTTATGAAGGGTGGTGGTGGGAAGTGTTTGGGGGAGGCTCGTTCCCTCAACACGGACTCTTCCTGCCACCTGGCTGCCCCTGAGGTTTAAGAGGACATCCTCGAGCCAAGAGGCGGGAGTGTGCATGGAATCCAGCACTGGAGGCCCAACCGTGGGCCTGCGGGGTCAACACGCTCAGAAAGCCACAACAAAAGGGTGCTTTTACCTCAGATGTGCCACAGAGCCTTCAAATCAACTTAGCAGAAAAGGGAAGAACTAAGAGCAGGAGATAACCTTTTTCTCAGGAAGCCGGTAGAAGCCTTAGAGGAAGCAGGCTTGCCCTCCCTCGGCTAGCTCTGAGACTCCGGGCAAAAGGCTTTGCTTTCTGAGTCTTGTTTGCCTCAGCTGTAAAAGTGGGACTAATAACACTATAGTTTTTACATATTTATCTCTTTATTGAATGTAAAGCAACTAGCCCAGTGCCTAGCACATAGTTGGCATTCAATAAATAGGACTTTTATCCTGGGGCCTTAAATAAGTCTGTGAGGTTAGAAGTAGACCACATATGCCATGCGCCTGAATTTCTACCAGCTAGCAAATATTTTTGGAGGAGTCAATACAAATCACAATCCAAACTTGGTAGTTCACACAGTTGAAGCATCTGCTCCCCAAATCATACTATGGATTCCTTACACTCAACATGGAAACTTAGGAGGTGGTTTTCGAGGACTTGAGCTCACAGCTATGAAGACAGTAAACCAATCCATCAGCTCCAGTTGATGGGTTCTGGAATACATTTTTGCCATTACTCTGAGGCTTTAGGAAGCAGGCTGTTTAAGTGTGAAAAGATGTCACAAAACAGCCATTCCCATCACACTGGGATAATATTGACTTTTGGTCCTTCGGGAATTTGGATGTTAAAAAAATAATACCGCCTATGTTTTTGAAGAAAAGCACATTTATACTAAATGCCATGGCTGGACAGCCACAAATAAAGGAAGCTGTATTTTAGTTATGGGATTCTGGCTACAGAGGGAAAAGAAAGTAGAAAGTTGGAACCTCAGCAGAGGTGCCAGGAGGTAGGTGTAGAACCCGCTGGTGGCCCATTGTGCCAAGCTCTGAGGCTCTGTCAGGGATGACAAGCCGAGCCATGAGTGGGCCAGCCCTTGGAGACCCCCCAGTCCCTGAAGACCTTTCCAATCATCACAGCTCCTGAAGGCCTTCTAGACAGAACAATATCCACAAATAACAAGGATTGTTGGGTCAGAAGTTGGGATCATCAAAATGCCCTTTCGAGGCTGGGTGTGGTGGCTCACGCCTGTAATCCTAGCAGTCTGGGAGGCGGAGGCGGGAGGATTACTTGAGTCCAGGAATTCGAGACCAGCCTGAGCAAGAGTAAGACCCAGTCTCTACAAAAATTAGAAAAATTAGCCAGGTGTGGTGCCATGGGCCTGTAGTCCCAGCTACTCGGGAGGCTGAAGCAGGAGGATCGCTTGAGCCCAGGAGTTGGCAGTTGCAGTGAGCAATGACAGTGCCACTGCACTCTAGCCCAGGAGACAGAGTAAGATTGTCTCAAAAAACAAAAACAAAAACAAAAAATACCCAAACAAAAAAGTGTCCTTGCAATCTAATGCAAGAACTAATCTAATGCGCAGAGAATGTTTGGAGAGAGAGGAACTAAGGAACTAATTTTATTTTGCCTTAAATTAGCCCTGTGGCTTCCCATTTCCCCAGCCAAACTGGTCACCAGATCCTGTCAGTTCCATAGCCTAGTTATTTCTGGATTAAATTCGTGGTTACTTACCCTGGGGAGACCCTTCTGCAAGGGTGCTTGGAGGTGCCTATTATGTGTTAAAGGACCAAAAACTGGCCACAACCTAGACATCCATCAATAGAGGATTGGCTGTAAGGTAAACAGTGGCTTGACCAGATAACTGGTGGCAGCAGTCAAAAACACATGAGGGTGCTCTTATGAGCCAATATGAAAAAATCTCCAGGATATAATGTTGAGTGAAAATAGCAGTCACTGAGGTTTTAAAAAAAGTGCTACAATCCCATACCACAAATACAGTAGTGAATGCCCAGGGAAAGGTATGGAAGGATGCATACCAACCTGAGGAAGGTGGCTGCCTCTACGAGACTTTTCTCATCCATGAGACGGGTGTGGTGCCAATTACTGCACAGGTTGTGAGTGGGACGTGTGGGGGCTTAAGTGTGCCCTGTGTCCCTCCTGGTCACCCTTCCCAACTCCAGCCAATCACAACCTGAGTCCATTCTGCTGCCCATGTCCCCTGACTCATTGCTCCTCTACCTTAGGACCTTCAATGGCTTCCTGCTGTTTACAGGATAAACTTCTAACCCTTTGGCAAGCCTGGGAAGCCCTTTGTCACCTGGCTCTGCTGAGCTTTCCAGCTGTCTCTCCTGGCTCCCCTTCCCTGCAGCCATGCCTTTGCACATATGCTTCCCCTGGTGCCAGGAAGCCCTGCAGAGCCAGAGCCTCATCCGCCTGCCTCCTTGCTCTGGACAGCAACCTACTCATACATAAGTCTGTCCAGGCTTCTCTGCATGCCCAGCACAGTGTTTATTTGATTCACAAAGGGCCTCCATAAGCGTCTACTCAAGTGATCTTCCCTTTCCTGACACTCAACAGTGTATTTGTCATGCAACTTCCTTGGAATTTTAAAAGTTCCTTTTAAAAATGCCAGCTCCCCCCCACAACTTCCCCACCTCCTTCTCCACCAGGTGGTCCCCTACCCTGGCCCCCAGGAACTGCCATGCTTTGAAGAGGCCATCTGAGGCACAAAGGAAAGGGACACATGGAGAATGGAGAACGCAATGACTGCCTTCTCTGAAACTTTAGCACTGTTACTGTCGCATCTCTGCCCTCTGACTTGGTTTTTCTCACTCTTAGTGTGTCCGCATGAATTAACCAAGTTTCCTCCCCACACTTACTTGGCATTTCATTCCCTCAAATCCCAAAGGTACTATGACTAGCTCTTGGGAAGTGGTACAGTGGTTCTTAAATCTATTCCAGGGGATACCCTGGGGTTCCTTGAGCTAGTCAGAAGCAAAAAATAAACTTCAATAGAACAAGGCTTAGAAAGTTTTATAATTTTATGGACTTTTCCTTTAGATGAAAAGACTTGTCCCCATAGACATGTCACATTCTCTGATGGCGTCCGTACTCCTGGTTCACACAATGAAGTGCGATACAGCAACAGCGCATGGCATCCCCAAAGCACACTTGATTCCCAGGTGTTCTGCCACCAACTAATCTTCAGAACTGATGACACAGACCCGGTGTTCATGGAGTGGAAAGTAGAGAGGCCCGGTTCGAATCCCAGGCGAGCCACCTGTGAGCTGTGTGACACTGGGCAAAGTGCTCCTCTTCCCTGGGCTCATGTTTCCTGACCTACAGACTAAGGAGCAGCGCCAGCCTCCCAGAGCTGTTGTGAGGGCCACGGGGACTGCCTGGTTGAGGCCAGCTTGGCATAAATGATGGCAGTCAGCAACACAGGGGACAGGACGTGTGCTGGGCTGGCAGACTCAGGAGATGAATCTATGTTCCTCTCTGGCACTGGCTTGGCCTCTGTGAATGTGAGACCTCAGGCAGATCACACGGCCTGAATCCTCAGGGTATCTTCTGCGTGAGAAGGAAAATTCTGCCTGCTCTGTCACACCGCAGTATTTTATCAGCACCTAGGGAAAGCCTTTTGAAAAGAGCAAATCTGTACCACCACAGGGTGTCTTTGGGGCTACTGGATGGTCAATTTTGTTTGTGCAAACCGATTTAGTGTGTAGAAAGGGAACCTATTATCTGGGGTCCCAAGGGTCAGCCCTTAACTAACAACAACAAAAGTTATGGAGAGCAGCTAACCTTTGTTGCATACTTTATATGCACTAGGCATCGTTCTAGGCACTTACATGATATGTGCACAGAGCCTAACAAGGTAGGTGACATTTTCATCCCTATTTTTTGTTTCTTCAAATGTAGTAAAATACACATAATAAAATTTACTATCTTGACCATTTTAAGTGTGCAATTTCAGTAGTGTTAAGTACACTCATATCGTAATGCATCATCCCTGTTTTTTATATGAATAAACTGAGGCCCAACGAGGTGAACTAATTGGCCCAAGGCCATGTAACAAGTTTAAGGTGGAGGTGGGAAGCTGGGGCTTGAATCCACACTCTCTGGCTCCAGGGCTGTGCTTGGTTACTTCATTCTGCTGACTCTCACCCGGGCAAATACTCTACTGCTGGGAAAATAAACCCTACAGTGAATGAACAGAAAACACAACGGGAAAGGAGCATGCTGGATACCTCAATGTGGCAAGATTTAATGAATTCTATATTTTCTTGGTGCTGTTCTGTCTTTTCCAACTGTTCTGCGATCAGTGTGCTTGACTTGTACTAAGAAGCTGGGTGGGGAGGATGGGCAGGGGCTACACCTAAGTGCAAGGACAGACAGGTCCGCACTGCTGTGCGTGCACATGGGGCAAGCAGCCGCGCCACTCGCTCTGCCACCGACGCTGGCACGGGCCTGCATGCTCTGCGCTGCCAGGGAGGCTGCCCTGCAGTGGGCCCGCCTGAGCCAACAGACATTCCGAGGTGTAGCCAAGGTCAAATGGCAGACTGCACGTGGGGTTTTGTTCTCTTCCCACACCTCCTGTGTGGGCTTTCCACGCTCCTTTCCTCAAGCAACCAGGGAGTGTTCCCTGTTCTCTGACACACTGTCATGACCAGAAGGCTCCTGGGCACACAGCCATTTCGGCAGGTGAGGCAGGCACCCCAAGGAGTGAAGCAACACTCAGTTCTTCGGAACTCTCTTCCCCTTCCTCCCTCCCCCTCCTAGGAAAAGCATCTGGGCGAGATGGCCGACTCTGCCTGCTGTCTGTCCACATTTAGCAAGAGATGGCTCCTCAGACAACAAGTGCTATTGTGTCTACTGGGAAAGTGTCTTTTGTGGGCATGTTGCAAGTAGGGAAACCTTGTGGGCTCTGTGTGCACCCAGCTCCAGGGCACCTGAGGCTCCCTCTCCTCATGGCTGCCCTGGAATCCCCCAAAAGAGGCCCGGCAAACAGGGGACCCCTTGGACTCAGCTCAGAGCTCATTTTTGAGGGGGATCTTGTCCACACACCCCCACCTGACCACCTGAAGTCTGATCTCTCAGAGACAGTTTCCAGAAAGTGTTGAAAGGAGCTCAAATCCTGCTGCTTTTCCTCAGACAGGATGCTGAAGTCTTATTTCTGCTTTTTGCTCAAGACAGACCAGGGAAAAACTTGTACAAGAATGGGTCCTGCACTGCTAGCCTGGTTTAGGAGTGGTGGTCTCGAGAAAGGGTATCTTTCTGGACCACTGCTTTACAGGTTTGTCCTTGATCCACAGGAGGCAGGTCTTGGAGCATGAGGACTTGGGAGTGTGTCAGTGAGGGTGATGGAAGAGGGCAATAGGGAACATTCTTACTAGGCCAGGGCCACCCCTCGAGGCCCCTCTCTAACGAGGGTCTATCCTGCCAACCTCTGAGACAGGTGGCAGAGCTGCCACGTGAAGTAGCTCAGTCATTACAGGTTGAACATGCCAAATCCAAAATGCTTCAAAATCTGAAACTTTTTGAGTGCCACCATGACATTCAAAGGAAATGCTCATTGGAGCATTTTGGATTTTCAGATTAGGGATGCTGAATTGATAAGCATAATGCAAATATTCCAAAATCTGAAAAAAAAAAAAATCCAAAATCTGAAACACTTCTGGTTCTAAGGGATAAGGGATCTTTATCTGAAATACCAGCCTTGAAGCAAACGGGATTTAGAGGCAGGAAGTGGAGGTACAGATCTCAGCCTGCCTCGTGCGAGCTCTGTGGTCTTGGTCTGAGCCTCGGTTTCCTATCTATAAAGCAGGGCAAGTGATACCAGCTTTCACAGTGGTCGGGAGGATAGAATTCATGTATATAAAGTGCCTGACTCAGTTAATTCTTCCAAATTATAGCCCACACTTCCAGATATAGATATGACTTTTTCTGCTTAAAACATGCTTAGAGTTGGAACTGACAATGTGGTTTTGCCTGCTACTAGTGAGGCCTCAGATAGCCGTGGTTAGGCCTTTACTTCTAAAATCAGAAAAGGGGAATTCACTTCAGAATTGGTGAATGGCGGCGGGGGCTCAGGACCAGCCAGGCAGACTTGAGTTCAAAGCCTCACTGGGCTGGGGAAGGAGTATTTGGGCAGGCAGCTTCCTCACATGCAGAGAGGGAAAATGGTAAAACCTTCCTTCTGAGGGTTGTTGGGAAGATCAAATGGGAATAATGCATGAAGTGCTTAGCAGCTCAATAAATTTGGCTTTAAAAAAAGGTCTTGGTGGGAATGGAGTTTTTGAACGTCACTGACCCACTGGTCAGTCTCTGACTGGAGCTAAGGGCCGGAAGGGTTAACTGGGGCTGGCGCCTACAGGACAGCAACGGGCTCTCCTTGTATGACTCCAGAAAGGGCATTTTTTGCCTTGGGGAGCTGAAAAGGAGAGAATTGTCTCCAGTTTTATAATCAGAAACAAGAAAAATAACAGGCCTAAAAAATTAGTTTCTGGGAAACACCACCATGAGATGACATTAGCACCTGGTACATTTTCCTCAGGGGAGGAGAAGTCAGAACTGATGTCTATGAATTAAACATCGATTTTTTCTTTTCTTTTTGGGATGTCAGTCCAAGGCTTCGCGGTCAGCGAGGCTGGCTCCCAGCACACTGTAATCTTTGCGCTCTTCCTTCATTACTCAGCTGCCAAGGGCAGCTTTTCCAAAGAACTCTTAATTGTTCTGGGTCAGGCAACTGATACTGCCGGTTTGTTTGCCTTTGATGACAATAACACCTGTGAAAGCTCAGCGCTCCCTGATACTCAGGGGATTTAAATGTCTGCCCCAAGACAGCTGGCTCCCCAAACTCAATAGGAAGCTGGAACAGGAAGTGAGTAGAGCAGAGCCTGGCCCGTAGGGGCTGAAGCCCAACTCTCCAACTGGCACCCAGACCACCACCGGCTGGCGCCAGGTACCAGAACTAAGCAAGACAGAGACACCCTGGCCACAGGAGTTTACGGTCTGCTGGGAAAACAAGACTAAACAACTCATCCGGCCCTACCATTCTGCCCCCACCCACCCACCCACCCAGCCATTGGTATTTCTTGAGCACCTACTTACTAAGTGTCAGCTCCATCGGGGACAAGATAAGCAAGGTCCCTCCCCTCCCCCGCCAAGTGCCTTCCATTCTAGTGCAGGAGAGTGGCAGCAAACAACATATAAACGAGGCAATTTCAGCTAAAGATAAGGGCTACAAAGACATGGAGAACAATCGGCAGTTCCTCACAAAGTTAGACTGTCACATGACCCACCTTCTACTCCCAGGCATATGCCCCAAAGAATTGAGAACAGGTGTTCAAACAAAACCCCATAAGCAAATGTTCACAGCAGCACTATTCACAATAGCCGGAAGGTGGAAACAACCCAGTGTCCATCAGTGGACGAACGGATAAACAACATGAAGTCTGTGCATATAATGAACATTATCCAGTCATAAAAAGGGATGAAGCACTGACACGTTACAACGTGGATGAACCCTGAAAACATTATGTGAAGTGAAAGAAGCCAAGCACAAAAGGCCACATATTGTATGACTTCCATGAAATATCCAGCACAGGTAAATCCCCAGAGGTAGAAAGCAGATTAGTGGCTGCCAGGGGCTGGGGGAGGAGGGAACGGGGAGTGACTGCCAGTGGCTATGGGGTTTTTCCTGGCGGGATGGAAGTGCTTTGGCACTAGTAGAGGAGATGGTGGCAAAAGACTGTGAATGGACTGCATGTCACTGAATTGTTCACTTTTACATGGTTAGTCCTATTCTGTGTGAATTTCACCTCAATTAAAAAATGAAAATCAGAGAGGAACTGGGGTGGCCTGGGCACTTGGGGAAGGTGTCTTTCGAGGTGTGTGAGCAGAGCCCTGAATGCTGAGAAGGAACCAGCCGTGCAGAGGGTTCTAGGCAGAGAGAAGCACAAGGACAGAGGCCCTGAAAGGGGATGTGTGTGGTCCTCATGAAGTGCGGCCAGAAAGGCAGCACAGTGGAAGGGCTGGGCTGTGGGCCATGGAGCGGGGCTGGTGACAGCAAGGACTGGAGGTCTGAAGCTGGGGAGGCAGCAGCAGAAGAGGCAATCCCTGTCCTTGTCCCGGAGTTAACAGGATGGTGGGGAGCAGGTGACAATACACAAGGTAGGGAGGGCATTGCTTTTTTGTGACATCACTAAGCCCCCATCAGTGTGGGCCAGTGGATGTCAACCTGCTAAGGCTGCTCTGCTGAAAGCCCTGTATTCCTCTGGGCTGTCTGTTCTGCCAGCCCTTCCTGCCCCATCACACCTGCCAGGGGAACACCTGTATGCAGCCTTTGGGCCAGGAGGAGCCCAGGAGTGAGGGACAAGGCTGCTCTGGGGGGCCAGAAGCCTGGCCCTTCCAATGGAGGCCGCTGCCACCTGACACCCCCAGGGTCACTTCTGGGGAACAGCTTCTGCTCTGGGGTCTGCTGGTGCGCTCAGAGGTTATGAAAAGTGTGGCCTCGTGGGCTAGTTTTGGACACTCCGTCCACTGAGGCAGATTCTGGCAAGTAGCTGTTGCTGTGGGCTGGTGGGCCGGGTGGGTAAGAGCAGGGACCACGGAAGCACAGCACTTCAAAGCCGGAGAGCTCAGGCCAGAGTCTAGACCCGGTTGAGCCTGCCAGCCCCACATACTAGCCACCACTGACCCCTCCCTCCTGGCCAGGCACACACACAAGCCTCTGCCCTCATGGAGCCGAACATTCTATGGGGGCAAGTGCCATAAACATAAAACTGGCCAATAAATAGAATTTGTGATTTTTTTCCTAAGCCAAATGGAAGAAGAAAAATACACCAAAGTGGCTAGTCACCTATTAGCTCTGATTTATACTCTACTTTAATATCTCCTCCAAGGAAATGAAAGGTATATTTTCATCAAATATAATCGTTTATAGCTTCTAAAGGAGAGACAAACTGCTCTGTGACAATTACCTGGGCCCGCAGATAAAATCGGAAGATGTGTCTTAATGAAACAAACTTGTCTAGCAGTCACCCTCAGGCATGCGGCCAGAGCTGTTTTCTTCCTTGTGAATTATTCCCCAGGCAGAGGCAAGGATCCCACATAGTATGGCCGATGGCCAGAGATACCATTGCAGAAGGCGGGAAGGGGTCATGCCACAGAACCCACAGGCCCAATGGCAGCTGTGGACGCCACAGTATTAGAGGCCCACTCAGGCCCTGCCTCTGATGGCAGACTCCCACCACTGCCCAGCTCCCTGTCCCCCCCGACCACTCTGGCTTCTGCAAACCTGTGAGCTGATGTGCAACCAACTGAAGTCTATCATCTGGGTGCATCTGCCCCAGACACACATCTTGCTCACTTTGGTGACAGAAATTAAGCAGAGGGATGCTGCTTAAGATCTTCTGGGGTCCCAGTTTCTTTGTGTTCCCTTGTCAAAGTGCCATGGACTAAACTGCCAAGCATCTAGGGCTCCAGATGGACTTTCCTTGTCTTTCTGTTCAGAGAAGGGAGAAGGCCTTTGACAGGATCTGCTCCAAGGCTGTGCAGAGAACAAGTGTTGACTCATTCTTCACTCAGCAAATACTGAGTGAAGGCACAGCACTAGGCACTGAGACAGAGGTGAACAGGACACCCATGCAGGTGACCTTCTCCATGGGGCAGAAAGACTATGGCCAGGTACACAAATACATCGGCCAGGTAAGGAACTTTGTGCCATGGAAAAAATAAAATGTGATTGCCGGGGGGGGAGACCCTAGCCAGGGGAGTGATCAGAAAAGGACTCTGAGGAGGTAACACATAGACTAGGCTTGAGCAATCAGGGGAGGCAGCCACACCAGGATCTAGGGAAGAACTGCCAATGCCAAGGCCCCGAGGCAGGAAAGGGCTCTGTGGTCTAGAACAGTGGTTCTCGAAGCTTGGTCTGGGAATCCCTGTTTTCATAAAAATAATAAAACATTTTTCTTTTATATTCATTTTCCCAGGGGTGTACAGAGGAGTTTTCCAGCAGCCATATAATGTATGCTATCACAACAGACTGAAAGTGGCTACAAAGAAGAGAATCCAGATGTCTTCTATTAAGCCAGACATTAAAGAGATTTGCAAAAACAAAATTTTTTTTTGAAAACAGTTATTGTTCATAGAAAACTATGTTAGTTATGCTTATATGCAATGGATGTATTCAACAAATCAATAAGAAAATACTAAAAGCATTTCTTAGTTTTAATTTCTAATGCCATAAAAATCTATAGATATAATCCACGTAAACTAAAGCTCTTTGTGTTCCTCAATACTTTTAAAATACTTTTTAAGAGCATAAAGGGGTCCTGAGGCCACAACTTTGAGAAATGCTTGCTTAGAGGGGCTGGAGTCTGGAGTGAACGTCAGGGGACCTCGTCTGAGGGGCTGGTAGCACAGCCACCACCCAAGATCAGAAGGAGAGATGTGGATTTTGTTCTAAGTGCAACGGGAAGCTACCAGAAGGATGTAGGTAGGGGTATGACACTCTGATTTACGTTCTGGAAGGATCCCACAGGCCAAACGGAAGGGAGGGTCCGAGACTGGAAGCTGGAGAGCCTGAGGAGGCTGTGCTCTTGGGCAATCCTGGGAGAGAGCTGGGAGGGCAGCAGAGGTGAGGTATTTTCTGGAAGTGGAGCAGGCTGGTGGGTATGGGAGGGGGGAGAGAAGAATTAAGGACAACTATAGACGCTGAGCGGCTGTCTCTGTGGGGGGCCCTGACTACTGAGAAGGGGGAGGGGGCAGCCACTCCCCTTCCCTGCCCACCCCCACACACTCAGGCTCTGGGATTTCGACTTGCTCTTCAGGCCACAGCTCTGGCACCAAGCCAAGGCAGGAGGGCAGTGAGGCCTCTCTCCCTGGAAGGGACATAAATGAGAATGTCCACACCCCACTGCCCACACCTGAGTGGCACTTGCAGGGGCAGTCAGGGGAGAGACACAGCGAAGGGGTGGATGCTGCCTTCAGCAGCTACCTTTGACTTGCTGTCATCCCAACTGGCACAGCCTCATACTCCCTGACCCTAGGACTCACAACAGGACACTGGGCATCCCGCTATGCCAACCACCCCTGCTAGGCAGGCCTAGGCCACCGGAGCTGGGGCCACACCCTCAGCACTTAATGATCTCACACTTCCCCTGGAAGCCCAGGCAGGGTACAAGAGGTAAGTAATAAGTCACCGTGAAGCACTGTGCAAACAGAGAAATGATTGTGCAGATGCTGAAGAATGTGACACTTGGCTCTACTTATTTATTTACACTCTGCCTTCTTCCAAAAACGGCGAGAGTAGAAATAAGGCCTAGACTTTTCTCCTTAACCAGTAAGTTCCCGTACTAAAAGAAGCCCTGATGACCCTAAATAATAATTTCTTACCAGGCCAATCTGCATTTAGTCAACCTGGATCCACAGTCATAGTTTATATTTACTCAGCAGCCATTGCTATGGAACATGAAGCAACCTAGAATTTTTTAAACAAAGAATCCTCTAGACCCTAGAACAGGCACAACCATCTCACATTTCATAGCTGAAAACAAAGGTGGGGCCACAATCAATCGTGCAGCCCAAGAGTGGTTTTAAGAATGAAAACAGTCACAAGCTATGGGCTGCAGAATGAACTGGTGCATTTCCTTCTAGAGTTCATGTTGGGACTACATATATGAGGATTAAAAACCTTCCCCTTTGACTTGGCAGACCCACTGTTGGGAATTTATCCTACAGACATGCAAGATTTGCACAATTACACAAAGACACCCCAAGGATGTGACACTGTAAGAGCAAAACACTGGAAATGACCCAAGCGTTCATCAATATGCAACGGTTATAAAATTTTTTTTTGTCCATCTGTATGATAAAATACCATACATACAACAGTTAATGAGAATCAAGTCGATTTATATGTGTTAACACATAACACTTTCTATTGACTGAAAAGAGGAAGGGGTACAGAATCACATACATGTTATAACCCTATGTGTAAAAGCAAACATGCAAAACCATGTGTATGACAAATTAACATTTCTAGAAGGATATGCAAGAAATTGTTAACATGAAATGTAGTTATTTCTGGAGCAAAGTAGACTTATTTTTCATTTTATCATGTCCTGTATGGATTTTAAAAAATCATATGCCTACAGCATATACACATTTAAAAAACGAATTAATCAAATCAAAGAATGAAAATAGAATAAGTTAGGGTGGGGGGCGGGGGGTGTGGAAGCCAGGACCCAGATTTTAGGCGGGTTCTTACAGCTGTGTTTTGTTCTTAAATCAATAACTGCTTTTGAATACATTTCACAACACTTACAATTTAAGTTTGAAATCTTAAATGTGGAAGGATTAAGTTGCAGGGGAGAGTTTGGCTAGTTTTCTAAAGTTTTATAATCAGGAGAAAGTCTCTCTTTCGAGGGATCAGGGTACATTTACTTAAAGCAGACGTGTCAGGACAGGAAGGGGAGAGCCTGGTGTTGTGGAGAAGCAGTTCTTGCTGCTCTGCCAAATTGACCTTAAACTTTCCATTCAAGTTTCTCTTTTGGGGGAGGGGACGAGGAGGGTTAGGGATGAACTTTGGTGGAAGTGGGAAGAGATGCTACTGGATGGATGAAATGGTCGGCTGCCCTGTGGGTGGCAGGGCCTTCTTCTGAAGTCTTACTTCTTCAGGGGATTGTAATGGGAATCAAACACACTATCTCTTTCTAGTCATCTTACATGGAAGAGGAAATTACTCTCCCACAACTCATTACTAATAATTTAAGTATTTCCAAGAAACTTCTTAGTCAGTTCTGAGAAGTTCTTCCACATACCCAACAAATCTCTGGAAAACCAAACCAAGGCGGTAAAACACCAAAGGGAAAGCCAAGATTTATTTTTGGGGCTTGTGTTTAATCTTGTGCTATGCTTTGATAAATTCTAAAAGCTGGTGCTTTGAGCTGACTGGATTTCTGAGAGAGGAAGGGCACGTAGGCTCAACAGAGAGAAAGCCCTCGAACCCCCACCATGAGCTGCAGTGCAGGATAGGGGGTGCTGGCTTACCTGGCACCTTGTCCACGGACGCGAACACAGAGCGCTGCACCGTGGGGTCGCTACTGCCCCGGCGGCCCTGGTCATAGAAGCGGAAAGGCAGGTGCTGGGTGGAAGCGGAGGAGCCAAGTCCAAACCCCAGGACTTCGGTTGTTGGCTGGATTGGGAGGTCTAGCAGGGCTGCAGTCAAACAATACCGTGGATCATTTTTAGCACGTGGGATGAGGGCAGGTGATGAGACTTTGTAGTGGTTGTGGCTCTGCCAGGCCCGACACTTGGGAGGTGCCAAACAGGCAGCAGGCAGGCTTGAGCTGGGGAGACCAGTGAGACACCAAAGATCCCACTGAGGCTCAAAGCACAACCAGGCATGTAGTGAGGGGTTCAGGCCAAGGTTGAGACCAAGAAGAAAGGGGTTCCAGGTCTGGCTCCCCAAATGTAATGGAAGCTGGGACAACCTCCACCTTGGATTCTCAGCTTCTGTGCATAAAGGTCCCGGACCAAGGCTTAGCCTCTGGTGCCCTTTCAGACCCCAAAACAAGTGGAACAAATTCTACCTGGAAAGTTCGTGTGTGTGTGTGAGTGTGTGCGCGCGCATGTGTGTGTAGGTGCGTGGGGAGGAGCATGTGAGAAAGAATACATATGCCCACATACATGTGTATTTATGAGTGGGTGTTTATCTGTCTCAGCTGCTATCCTTTCTTCCATAAACAAGTCTCATGATATAGCAATTCGGAGGGGCTTTTAAAATCAATTTAAGAAATACACAAGGCGTTAGTTCTAACAGCCACTTTACAGCATAGTTCTCAATTTTCAAATGAAATATTTGGCCTTCCTGCCAGCAGTGAGAAATTGCTTTACATGGGGAAAAAAAAAACCTCTGCAAATAAATCTTAAAAGAAAGGGCTGAATGATTTAAGTCACTTTGCACATTACAAAATGCTTCCATAATGATTTTGTAGGCCACGTTTCAGCTAAATGAGAACTGAGACGAGGAGGACGCCACGGGACGCAGCCTGTGCAAATCACTGAGGCACACACAGCAGCAAACGACTAGATCTGCAACGTCCAACAAACCAGCCCTCCAAGGGTTTACGTTTCAGTTATTCCTTGAGAAAGCTCCCCCTCCCCCAGCAAGCTGGAAACCGTCTCAGCAGCCAGGCCAGAATGACCATGGGGGCCTGAAACGAACAGTGCTAAGTATCTTGAGGAAGACTGTTTACAATTTTAGGAGCAGACAGAATGCCTTTTCCCCTCCGAGGAGAATGTCTTGCCTTCCTCCCCAGTAAACAGAACACCCTCATCTCAGTGCCTTTACTTCTAAGGAAGCCTGGGCTTCCTCAATTCACCACAATCCCTGTGAAATGCAAAACAATTTCCATCTGAATTCAGTGCTGGGTCCCAGCCCCTCACTAAGCAGGGCTGCCTCTCATGAGAGTTTTGGAGTAAGAAGTTCTGCATTTGGGTTCTGCCAACTTGCTGCCTGTGTGACTTTGGGCAAGCCACTGAGCCTGTTTCCTCTTCTGTAAGATGTGTAGAGCTGGCCCTACAGATCTCAAGGGTTGTTTTAAGGATCAAAGGCAGCAGACAAATGCCAAAGCACTTTGTAAACACAAGCTCGAGAATTTCAGTGTGGAGTGAGAACAGTTGTCCCACAAAGACATCTGCCTGCTCATGGCCTCTTGCCTGCTAGGGAGGGTTCCCTTTCTTTTCCAGGCAGCCCTAGGAATTCTCTAGAAACCAAAACTTAGGAAGTGGGGAACTCCGAGCAGATTCTCTACTTTCTCATTAATTAAGCAGTTCATCCCTGAACCATGTGTGTCATCTTCTAGAGAGGCTATGAGGGTTTTCAGGGTCAGTGTGAGAACCATGCTGAAAGCCCTGCCCCCTGAGGGCCCAGCTACTTACCAGCTATCCTCTGCATCTTCATGCGCCTGGCCTGGATGCGGCCCTTGGCCAGGCGCTGCTTGGCGATAATGCAGCGGATGTGGTCTGAGAAGATGAAGGTGGCCTGGAGGATGGGGAAGGGCTTGGAGTGGGGGCTGGACGCAGGCTTGTGGATGGTGATGTTCAGGGCGCGGCTGTCATCATCCACACCAGTCACTTGCATGTCCTGCACAGTAAGGGGCAATGGAAAGGGTGTTTGTCAGACTCGGGAGGAGGGCAGCTGCTCAGAGGCTGTGTGGTTATGTCTCATCCAGAAAGAGGGCTCCAAATTCAACTCTGCTTTTGCTCTGAAGGAGAACATCAGCCTGCCATGCCCAACAGAGTCAATGCACACAAACCAGACCAGGCACAGTGGGAGAGCCAGGTGGCAAGTCACAGAGGGCCCCTAAGGAGCCGATGGCTGGCCCCCATTTCCATGGGGACTTGAGTCACCTAATGAATAAACAAGTACCCAAGCCTCTTCAAGGTGCTACAGGTAACTCAACAGACAAACTCCAACAATTCTTACTTCTGAGAAACCAGAGACAATGAACCAAAATTCCTATCACCATCTGGCATGATCTTAGATATAGTCACTGATCTACTAATTCATTTCTTCCTTATTTCTCTTAAGAAGGAGGCATCACTGGCAACCTATTTGCATGTCTTTGGTTCCCAAAGGAAAAAAGCTCACCCTGAGAAAGGGACAGGGAGGGCCACTTAGCAGAGATTTGAAGAAAGCTACGTTTAAAGGTGGAGAAGACTGGTGGGGCGCGGGGGCTTATGCCTGTAATCCTCGCACTCTGGGAGGTCGAGGCAGTAGGATTGTTTGAGGTCAGGAGTTCGAGACCAGCCTGAGTAAGAGAGAAACCCCATCTCTACCAAAAATAGAAAAAAATTAGCTGGGCGTGGTGCCGCGTACCTGCAGTCCCAGATACGCGGGAGGCTGAGGCAGGAGGATCACTTGAGCCCAGGAGTTTGAGGTTGCCGTGGGCTAGGCCGATGCCACGGCACTCTAGCCCAGGCAACAGAGCGAGACTCTGTCTCAAAAAAAAAAGGTGGATAAGAAGCTAATGTGTATAATATAATGAGGACAAATCCAATCTAAAACCTCAGAATGGACTCGTCATAGAAAATCCCATCCCATGAAGGTTTGGGGTGATTTGAGACGAAAGCATGAGACAGGAGATAGACAGAAACGCTAGAGGAGGTGGAGAAAATGTTGAAAAACACTTGCGAAGTAAGATAGTTGCTGTTCTTAGGCATTACACTTGGCACGAGCTCTTTGGAAATAATACCCACATCAAAATGTGGCAGTAAGGATTAGATGAGGTATTATGCATTTAAAGTAAGGAGTGTGGTATAGTAACAACCTGACAAATAGTAGCCACTGGAAGTCGGCCAAAAAAAAAGGTTTATGTGGCTTTTATTGTCTGATGGAGGACATGTATTAATCCTTCGAGGGAGAAAAACAGTCTCCTGACACTAAATTCTAAAGGAAATTGATCATAAGCCTAGATAAGGCCTAGATAAATAAGAAGCATAAGTCACCTAATGGACAATGTCTTCCATGGAAGTCGAAGTCTTTTTTTAAATAAAAGATTCTTCCATAGTTGTTTCTCATATCACACCTCTGCAAAAGACATTTTTAAAATAGAAAGACCCCAAAAAAGAGGAGGTTGGGGAAGAGACTGCAATAGCATCTTCAAACACATGGGTGGTTCTTGTGGAGAGCAGGACACGGTCAGCAGGTCACGCTGTGGGGAGGAAGAGGCTGCAGGGCAGCCTGGGCAAGGCCCTTCCAGAAACCAGGACCGCCCAGCAAGGAAACGGACTGCCTTGAAGTCAGGTGCCTCTCAGGCCGGAAGTGTCTGCTAGACATTCAGGGATAGAGGTGGTGTGGCAGAGGGGTGAGCTGGAGGGCTGCTTTCAACCCTTCTGGTGCTTCACTTCCTTCACTCAAGGAGCTGGCATTAGTCACTCATCACATTGACAAACATTAAAAAAACCCCAAGCCCCCAACTTGGTGCTTGGCAATTTAGAGCCTAGCTTTGCTGGAGGGGGGTGAGGAGAAAGGGAATTCTTATAAATTGCCAGTGGCAAAAGCCATTTTAGAGAGGAATTTGACAATATCTATTAACATTTAAAATTGGCACACTCCAACTTCTTGGTATCTGCCGAGGGAAATCTTGTCCATGTGCATAAGGAAGTAAGAACAATTCTGGGCACAGGAGCACCATTTGGAAAGGTGAAAAACTGGAAACAGCCAACAGGGTACTGGCTAAACATGCCTTGGTATAGTCCCACAGCAGTTAAAAATAACACCAGTGGGTCTGTGTATACTAACACAGTTAGCTCTCTAAGACATACTATTGAGTGAAAAAAGCAAAGTTTAGAATATGTTCAATGTGACACCATAAAAAATACACACACACACTCTCAAGTACATTACATTTCTCAAGTGTCATTACATTTATATGTGCGTTTGGCAGGGAAACAGATCTGGAAGGGTCATACTGATAACGGGAGTTGTCTCTTGCTGGGGAGGGGAGGTGTGAGAATTGAGGGTTTTCATCAAAGATGACTTGGCTCTTATCTGTGCATCTGTGCAATGTTTCAGCACTTCTTCTGGTGACAATTTGTTCACATATTCCTTGAATCATTAGTGATTAATTGTAAAAATGGTAATTGTGTGTGTGTTTGTACAGCCAACCGAGAAGAGATTCCAGAGTTCTTGGCCATCTTACCTGCAGAAGGCCTGCGAACTTGACTACTCCCCAGCCAAGCCTGGACACATCGGGCTCCACCAAACTCATCTGGTAAATATCAACAGCCAGGAATCGCTGGACCATGCCGCCATCCTTGGTGATCACCGTGCACGCGATCAAGTCGCTGTTATCTGGGAGAAGGGAGGTAGAGGACGGAATGAGGCACAGCCTGGATGCCCAGGAGACACTCGAGCTGACTCTCATTCTGCCAGGCAGCAGAGCTCAGTGGTCAGAGCCCAGGCCTAGAGTCGCACAGACCCAGGTCTGAGTCGCTCCTCTGCCAGTTATGCTGGGGCAAGCTTCTTTGCCTCTCTGGGCCTCAGGTTCATCGTCTGAGTAATGAGGATAATGCCCACTCCTTCAAAGTGCTATTTGTTAGGACTGATATAAAGTACATAAAGCATTCATCTAATGTGCACTGTGTATCAGGTGGTCAAACCGTAGCTTAAAAATAACCGACATTGCAAGAATCCCATTAACATTTCATGCTTTCTTATAGACCAATGGCAGTTTACAGTTGTGATGGTTAAACTGGGTTCACCTAAATTAAGTGAAGACAGGAAAGCAAAAGTCCCCAGCTCTGTTATAGAATCACCAAGCCTTGAACTTGGGGCCTGGCAATTTACAGCCAAGCTCTGCACTAGATGGCCTATGATCCTGGGCAAGGCACCTGGCTCCTTGAAACCAGTTTTCTCATTTGTAAAACGGGAATAAGGTCCCTTATCTTGAGATGTTTGGTGTGTTAAATGAGAACAGACAGGAAAAGCATTTAGCACGGGGTCTTATGCATAGGGGTCCTCAGCATATGCTAGGTCTCTTCTCTTACTTGAAAGTAATCCCCAAATTCAATGTCCTTGAGACTTTGAAATCACCTGGGTAACAGAGGACCATTAAATGTATAGTCTGAGTTCCCACCAGTGGAATCCTCTGCCACGTTTGTTTTAAACAAGATAGCCGAACCAGGAAACAACCCAAAGAGCCCCAAACAGGAGAACTATTTGAATATGATTTTTTCCCAACAGATGGAAAATAATATAGCCATTTAAAAATTATGTTTAACCAAACTGTGTATAGTGGTTACCTGTGGGGAGAGAAATGAGACTTGGGGGTGGGAGTTGTTAGGTCAGAGCCGAGAGGAAGACACACGAACCAGGGGGCATGGTAAAATGACGTTTATATTGAGCACCTGGGTGCAGGTAGGTGGAGGCCGGAAAAAAGCGTCCACCCAGAGGAGGGGAAGAGTGGTGAGTTTTATAGAAAGTTTGGGAGGAGGAGTTCTGCCAGTTTCTGCAGGCTCCATCCCAGCCTTTGTAATTCAGAGTTATCTTTACAACCTCGGGAGATTCCTCTGGAGCCTGCAGCCTGCGGGAGTCCTTATCTGACTTATCCACCACAAGCATTCCGGGGCAGACTCAACAGGAGTGTGTTGGGAGGAGGAACTATTAATGGGAGAACTTTCATTTTTGTTCTATGTACCACTCTATTGCTTGAAATTATTTTAAAATAAGAAAGTATTCAAGATAGACTTTTGAAATACATGTAATAAACCCGTTTAAAATGTTTGCAAATAATTGCACGACAGTGCAAAACATTATAATTTTAAATGAAAGAGGATAAAAATTTTATTACTATGAGTCTGATATGTTAAAAAAAAAAAGGTATCCCTGAAAAGAAATACAGGTGCAGAGAAAGGTGCCAAAGCATTAACAGATGTCTCTGATCAGAGGAAAAAGGGTAGGTGGGGTGTTTTGGTTATTCATAACAGCTTTATTGAGGTATAATTTACATACCATAAAATTCACTTATTTTAAGTGTACAGTTTGAGTTTTAGTAAATTTACAGTCGAGCATTACTACATTCCAGTTGTGGAATACTTCTATCACCCCAATAAGTTCTGTTGGGAGCACTTTAAGCAAATATTTGGCTTCACTTTATTGGGGGAGGAGGGAGGTAACACAAACGATACTAATTCTGGCCCCAAACACACATGATAAAAAACTTGGGCTCAGGTATTCTCCAAGGATTTCCCCTCTACCCCTACCATCTTTACTTTTCATTTGGATCTAAAGATGATGGGTAAATCTCCCCCCTTTCTCTCTCACACACACCCTCTCCCCACCTCAACACACACCTTGGTTCAATCCTCCTCCGATAGTGTAACCTGCTGGGGATCCTGGCTTCGTGTGGACGTGGCTGGTCTGTCCTCTGACTCTTACAGGCCTTGTGTTTCTCTCTCCTCTCTTTAGCAGATGACCACCAAGGACAGCCAGATACCCCCACAGCAAACACCAGCACCAGACAGGCTTAACTGTCTGCATTTGTACTTTCTCACTATCTATGACAAGAATCTTTCACCCTTTCCCAACAGTCCAGTCAGGTATTTGAAAATATTTTTTAAAAAATAGATTTTATCCTGAATTTTTGGTTCCACACTAGATGACCCTCTCTACATGTCTAGTCTTCTGTATTACCAAAAACGTAAGTCATCATATTCATTCCTATAAACATTTTCTTGGTGGTAGGTAGGGTTTATTTTCTTTACTCAATACCTAAAACATTTTCTCAATGGGAATCTTTTTAAAAATAGAACAAAGACAATAAACACTTTCTTTCCTTTTTTTCTTTCTCTTCTGTCCCCCTTCCTATGGTCTCTTCTTTCCCTGCTCTAAACTGGACAACTTAACTTCCTTCTGTTCTCACACTCACAGAGGCAGCTCATCTGCGGGCTTGACTGGGAAGGCACAGTCATGCCCATCAGTGACGGTGGGATTTGCCTGGCCTTGGGGGCTTAGGGGTGCGGGGAGAAAAGACCTGCCCCCTCCACCACAAAGAGCCAAACAGGAAGGACAAACTCCAAAGCAGAACTGCTTTCAGAAATGTAATTGAAACATCAAAGCCCTGTGAGAACACAGTGAGAGATTTCACAAGAAAACTAAAACACAGCTTTAAAATAAAAACCAGTGAGACAGGAAGGCTCCCAGGGAGGGAGCCTCTTGCTTTTTAGAAGTTGTGGGGAAGTTAAGGAGAAAGGAAGCCACTTCTACCGATTACAAGAGAATGCCATCCTCAGGGGAGATCAAGGAAATGCCTCTCGGGTATCATTTTAGGGAACTCCTGCAACCTCCACCCCCAGCCCTCAGCTGCTCCACAACACTGGTCGTAGAGCCCTGGGGGACAGGGACGGTTCACCTTTGGCTTGCCACCGTGTCTTGGGAGGCAACCCTGGGAGGAACCCAGGACAGTTGCGGAATGGAACCCAACTTTGCCTCCACACTAAGGCCTTCACCTGCAGCCTTCGTGGGT
Organism: Daubentonia madagascariensis; assembly: GCA_023783475.1. Taxonomy (NCBI): domain Eukaryota; kingdom Metazoa; phylum Chordata; class Mammalia; order Primates; family Daubentoniidae; genus Daubentonia; species Daubentonia madagascariensis. The sequence goes on along the minus strand of JAKFHU010002332.1, from coordinate 6,565,922 downwards.
GCATGTGTGGATTTTGCTGGAAGTCAGCGGAGTCACGCTGGCATGTGGGAAGGACTCATGGCAGGGAGCCCTGTTGTGGTGTGCAGCAGCCTCAGGAGCCTCCCTGCCTGACACTCAGGAGTGGCAGTGGCTAGGAGAGGCCAGGGCAGGTGACAGGTGACATGAGGCTTCCTGGCCATCCAAACACTGTCACCGTCCAGATCTCACTGGCCATGTGAATCCTTTGCACTTGAAAATGGCTGGGGCCTAGGATGCCATTAAAAAAATGATTAGAGGACAATGTAGGAGGATGTCCATATGATCTACAAGGCAAACGGGGAATAAAGTAAAGAACGTGATGGACTCCCTTAGTCCATTCATAGATGAGGGAATGGGAACAACCAATAAGCACACATAAAAGTGCTCATCCTCATGAAAAATCAGGAAACAAATCAAAACCAGATACCATCTTCTATCCATAGGACCGGCAAGAATAAAAATGTCTGATAACATCAGGTGTTGTGAGGACACAGAGAAACTGGCATTCTCAAAAGCTGCTAGGAGAATAAATTAACAGAGCTGTTTTGAAGGGCAAATTAGCATTATTTATTAAAACTGCAAGTTTCACATCCTATGACCTAGCAATTGGTATGTTCCCAAGAAAAACACTCACATGCGTGGGCCAAGAGACACATACAAGGATATTGAGAGAACATTTTGGGTCTGTAGGGACCCAAATGTCCAGTAACAATGAAAGCCTAAATAAAATGTGTTCATTCATTCAGTGCAAAATGCATGGCAATGACAAGGAATGAATCAGCTCTCCAGGTATTTCAATGGAGTCAAGTCTCAAGAACATACTGTTGAGTGGAAAAAGCAAGTTGCAAAGCGATTTCAGTTTATATGCAATGCTCTGATTTTCCAAAGGGAAAACAGATACGTTGTTTGAATACTTATTGAATAAAGAGAAAAGTGAATCTCTTTCCACACCCTTACACAGAGGGCCTGGGGCCCAGCCAGTGTTGGGGAAGCACCAGAGCCAGCCGGGCTCTGCCTGATCACCAGGACAGTGGACAATCACTGAGAAGTGGCTGATGGAGAGAACCTGAGAGTGCCCCAACAGCACCCTTGGTGCACAGCTGTGGACGCTTCCAAACTGGCCAGACCTGTGAGATCAAGAGCTCTGGTGTCCAGCTCACCTCACATGCATGTGTACAGTCTGAGTGCCCACTCGGGGCCAGGCCCTGTGGTAGGCACTGATACTGAGAATGAGGCTTGGCCCCCGCCTCAAAGAGCTCAGGGTCCAGCTGGGAGGCCTGGGTGCTCACTGGTAGAGCTGGGCTCTGAACCATAAAGGGCCATGCAGACCAAGTCTTCACTCTGGGGAGGAACCAGACCCTGTGGGCACAGCAGGTGGAATGGCAGAAGTTTCTACCACCCCCCAGGACCCTAAAGGTATGGTGTGCCTCCCAGTGGAACCTTGCTCCAGGGAAAGGTGACGTGGCCCTCCTGCTCCTAGGTACCGCCTTTTGTTTTACTTTTTGAGGAGGGAGAAAACTTGCCATTTTATTTTATTTGAAAATATTAAGCTGATCAATCTCTTTCACTAGATAACACATTCATATGTTCCCATTTTAAAAGGTATAAAACTTTTTACAGTGGACAATGTCTCCCCCATTCCCCTCTGCAGAGGCCACCACTGCACCATTTCTTGTTATCCATCACCATGTGTTTCCAAGTGCTCACATAGCTATAGGCTCCCCTGTCTTTTCTTTCACAAATGGTGGCATGCCACCCACACTGTCTATGTTGTGCTTCTGCCACTGAACCATGTATCCTGGTGACAGACATACCAGCACAGAGACCCTCCTCACACTTTTTCATAGCTGCATTCTCTCCCACGATAGGGATAACTCTAAATGATTCAACAGCTCCCTGACCGATGGACATTCAGCTTGTTTATAAGCTTTTGCTAAGACAGTTGAAGGAATATTCTTATTCATATGCACATGTGAGAGCAAATCTATAGCAGCACAGCAGAGCTTAGGGTTAATTTTTCTCTCTAAAGCACTTGTGTTTTACTAAAATAAATTTATTGAAAAAGGAAACTTCATATCATTACCATAAATGGAAAACCAGAATTACTTACAATCAATAAGGTAAACATGAAACTTGATTAAAGAGAAAAGATCATTTTATTAAGTTGTAGTGTAATGCCTGCTCTTTTGATAAAAATGGAAATCCAAGAATTAGAGAGGTTCTAAGACAAACCAGTACCAATCTAAGACTTTCTCTTTGGTGTAACAGAATGGACCAGAGGGGCACAATAGTGGATTTTTTTATGGTCTACTTTCCAAAGATGGCCACAGCAGTATTTCCTGCCCTACACCTTCTACTTGCAGTGTGACTTTGACTCTCCTCCCATCAAGTCGGGGGAGGTTCTCCCTGAACCTGAGTGGGCCTCTGTGACTGCCTAGATCAAAAGAGTACCAGCAGAAGTGATGCTACATAATTTCTGAGGAAAGGTCATAAAAATGCTCTTAGAACTTATCCGCCATGCTGTGAGGAAGCCCAAGCAGCCACAGAGACATCCGTAAAGAGAAACCAAGGTCTGGGCCCCATGGCCAACCCCCAGTCCATCCACCCCAGCTGATGCCACATGGAACAGAGACCAGCTATTCCCACTGAGGCCTGGGCAAATTAGACATTTGCACGCAAAATGAGTGCCTATGGTTGTTTTAAGCCACTAAGTTAATTTAAGGTGGTTTGTTACTCAGCAGTAGATAAGTGCAATGGTGATTTAATTTAGTGCTGTATCCAGGCACACTTGGAATTCTAAAATTTTTTCAGCATCACCAAGGGGCTGCATACCACATCTCAGAAGACTGGCCTAGAGAAAGAGCCTGGGTTGGCTATTTTGGGTGCTCAGAAGGTCCTGCAAGTATTAAGCAGAATGAAGGGAAACCAGGTCAGCCATTTCCCCACAGAATTTTAAGATGTTGGGAAAGGAGAGGAGAAAGCACCGGAAGTGCAAGCTGGCCTAGTAAAAACAGCTGGGGCTTTGGAGCCATGGAGACTGGGTTTAAATCCCAGCTGTGCCTTTAATAACTGTGGCCCTGGGCAGATAACCTCCCTTCTCTGAGTCTCAGGTTCCTCACTTATAAAAATAAGACTTAACCCCTTGCAGGGCTGTCAAGGGGATCTGAGAGGGGGATGGGGACACAGATGCAAGCTGTGGGGTCGTTATTAGAAGTGGTCATAGTGAAACTGCCCTTTATAAAATTAATAAAGGGCCACAAGGTGGGAACTGTGGGCAGGGGAAATATATATATAACTAGCCATTTTCCCCTAGCTTGCTTTCCTGTAATTGCTCACTACTCAGGAGTCACATAGCTGATGGTCATAAAGATTCTTAGCATTCTTCATTGCTCCTATAGATAACATCACCCTTGTGAAGCCCAAGGCTAGTTTTTGAGAGATCTTCCAGGCCCTGCATTCTGGTGGAATGGCTGACCCACCCAGACCAGTGGTCCCTACCAAGGAACTGACTCAACTGGTCTTGCAACCCACACCCAAGAACCGAGTCAACAAAGAAGATAATTTCTACACCCCTATGGTTCTGCCCCAAACACAGCCAATCAGCAGACCCAACTGCCTAGCCCTTTGCCTGCCAAACTACCTTTAACAACCCTTTCTCCCAAAGTCTTGGGGAGACGGATTTGAGAACTTCCTCCCATCTCCTCGCATGGCGCCTGTGATGTTAAACTCTTTCTCTGCTGTAACCCCTGCTCTCTCAGTGTATTGGCTTCCTCTTGAGCAGTGGGTGATGAACCTGGTAAGGCTGTAACAGTAGAGTTCTCCCAACACAAGTTAAATCACTTGGAAGCAACCTGACTTTTGGAGCCACTACTGTCTCTAGTTGGAACCCTTCTGCTTGAGGTAAAGTCATGCTTTCTGAATACAGGCTCTTGACTAAGTGAGTCTCTTCATAAGGAGAAAATGAATCATGGTTTCTGACTGTTTCTCAGAACTCCTGTGGGGTCATGGAGTAAGCAAGACACACAGGCCTGCTGGCCTCCCCAGAGAGGCCTCCTCGACCCCCTCATCCGAGGCTGCCCCACCCCCACGGCCTGCTGTGCGTGAATTCTCCCGTGTACCCTTCCTTGTTGAGGCCCGCCTCCCTGTCCAGACTGTGAGCCCCAAGGAGGTAGGGCCCGCCTGGTCTCGCTTACTGCTGTACCCCCAGGAGAGCGTGGGCAATGGCTGGCACTGAATTAGTATTTGTGAACGGGACGGAAGGAAGCTGATGTCCCATTTTGAGGCCAAGGACATCTCAACCAATTGATCTTGTTAGCTCCAGGCTGAAGCATTCCTCCATAGCTCCCTCTGACAGGCTGTAGCTCACTACTGAGCGATAAATGGGGCTGATTGACTTTTGCTGTATTTAAATGATTCCTTTATAATAAAATATGGATGCCAATACCATAATTTAATTCTTGGCGTTGGTGGCTCCAACTACATTTAGAATCAAAGAAGTCTTTATCCTTATAGCAGGATCTCTAGGCCAGCTGAATTCCAATGCTTTGAAATCCAATACTCTGGGTTTTAGGCCACAGCTGGAGTTTAGATTAGCAATTTCGTAAATGCCACTAAGTCTTTCAGGCACATGTTGCTAATCAGAGGTCAGGAGGACCAAGGAACAGGAACACTGATTCCAGACAGGCACACCCTGGGATTCCAAGACACCAGGGCCTACAGAGGGACTTCACAGCTGACAGGAGACCGGAAAGGCCCATGGCACCATTTGCAAGGGGCCTGTGGTCCTGGTCTCTCTGTGCATCTGCCCTAGCGGACTTGGTTTCTATGCCAGGGTCTGTGCTGTTGCTAGAGCTTAGCAAGGGGCACTGCAGGGTGGGCAAAGACACTGAGGATCATGGGATTTCATGGGGCTTGGTGATGCAGTGCCATCCTGGGCTTTGGTTCTCTAAAGCCACATACTGAAAGATTGTCATGGCTGAGTTATTGAAGTGAGGACACTTGCCCCCAGTAGTTTTATCAATGACAACTGCTGTTGATGCCAGGACCAAGCTTTATCAAGTACTTTTGTATGCCAGGCCCTGAGCTCCCACTTGACATGGTCCCAGGATCCTCTGGGGTAGATTTGCTGATTTCAGAGGACACAAACTGCAGGAGATCAAGTCACTTCCCCAAAGACACACTCTGATAAACAAACTGGCTGAGGTATGGAGCCGGATGGACATGTGACATTCAGACTATCCTGAACAAGCTGATGGAAACCTGGCATTCCAGCCCCCTGATGGGGCCAGGGAGAAGACCTACCCTCGTTTCCCTCAGAGCAGGGCACAACCCCACCTGGGCTAGCTGTTGAGGATGGGGATGCTGGCCGGTTCTGGCAAGAGGACAATCAAATGACGTGAGCTCTCAACAGGCAGGCTCTGGAAGTTTGACCCCATGGAGGCTGATGACCTGAAGCCAACTCCATGCTCCCCAGCTGCCCTTGGTAAAGTTCCCCCTTCACTGGGCACTTGCTGGCCCCTTCCAGTGGCAGACCTAGGTCCTTCTCTGGCTCGGGAAATACTGTCTCTCTTCCACCCTTGAGAGTTTCTCTTCCTGGCACGCAGGGAGACTGACGCTGGGTATCTGTTCCTTGGGTTCTTTTCAGATGCTGGGATAGAGCAAGACAGGCCGAAGCCCTGTCCTCATGGAGCCTCCAGACCAGCGGAAGGACGGGAGCCCTTCTGAGCTGTTGGACAGTCTGGGGATTAGCCTCTGTGGGCTGGAGACGGTACTCTGTGGCACAGAATAATGCTGGTGACTTGAGGGACAATCAGCATGGCATGCCTCCCTAATGACAGAATGCAGCTGAGGGGAGAGGGTGTGGCCAGCCAGTACTGCACTGCTGGGGAGCACCGGGTGAGTCATGGCTTGCAGGGGGGCGGTGGGCAGAAGCACAACAGGCTGCACCAGGAGGGCTGTCAGCAGCCCAGCAGGAGAGGGCCATCCAACCTCCCAGTGTCACCGCTCCATCAAAGCCCACTACATGATGAAAACGGTAGCCATTCTGTGGCGTAAGAAAGTTGCTCACATCACATTTCCTTGGGAACTAACTTGAGTGCCTTGCAAAGGAAGCCTGTGTAGATTCAAACACGACCCCGCAGACCTGGAGTGACAAGGAACTGGGCCCTGGTAAATTCTAGACCCACCAAAGGAGAAAGAACAGTCTTGTATGAACAAAAGCCAGACCTTCCTGAGCCTTGATTAACCCCAACAGGGATTCCACACACGGCCCATGACACTCAGAAGCCAAAAGCAGAGAGAGTGCCATGCGGGGTGTGAACCAGCACACTCAATTAGGTTGGCTGCTTCTCCTGACAGTCAAATCAATCCTTTGAAGAAAATTAAGTAACCATTTCTCCATCAACCCAGCAACAGCTTATGGGTTATTTGCTGCAAGTAGTAATCAATTACTTTGTCTTCTTTGTAGCTCCCTAAAGTATCCCTTCCCAGCACGGCAAGGGGCAGCTGTGAAGTGTGATATTTCCTGGATGGAAAGTGGGTCTGGGCGCCTTTCTACCGCCAGGCCTATGAGCCGTGTCTCTCTGAAAATACAAAGGAAATAAAACATACTGGTGTCATTCCCCCTCAGATTTGCAAGGAGACAAGGAATTAGGTATGCAGATACTAGGGAATTTACTGAAATCCAGTCACCCAGGGAATCTGCGACCTAGTGCTTGGTTCTAAGAGTGAACTGTGACTGCTGGGGCAGCCGTGACAGCTGCCACACTGGCGTCCTGGCCTCGGCCTCCTCCCCACCTGCCTCTGCCCCAGCACCAAGAGCAACCAGTGGAAGCTGACAGAACTGCTGAGAGAACTCTGTGCTTCCTAACACATCGCAACCCCTCTCTCCCCAGCCAGAAACACCTGAGTGCAGGGGAAGCCCTGCAGGGGACAACCACGAGCCAGGCCTGGGGCCGACCACCTGGAGTCCAGCCATAGCGCTGCCACTTTCTAGTTGTGCTGACCTTGGGCATGTAGGCCAGGAGCAATAAAACCACTTTATAGCTCTACTTCAACATATGCAAGTTGGAGTATTTAGGGAGAAGGGTACTGAGGCCTGCAATTTACTTTGAAATGCATGTAAAAAAAAAGATAAGCCAGACACCCTGGTTCCTGCCTGTCTCCCAGCTACTCTGGAGGCTGAGGTGGGAGGATGGCTTGAGCCCGGGAATTTGAGGCTGCAGTGAGCTATGATTGCACAACTGCACTCCAGCCTGGGTGACAGAGTGAGATCCTGTCTCTTAAAAAAAAAAAATCCCCTGGTGGGTAGACAAGTAGATATGTGATAAGACAAGTATGGTAAAAGTTAGTGGTAGAATGTAGGTGGTGGGGAAAAGGGTGTTCCTGTACAATTTTTTCAACTTGGTTGTATGCTTGAAAGATTTCAAAATAAAATGTTAGGGGAAAATTGACTTACTAACTAGGGGTGTTGTGAAGTGACTTTCAGACAAGTTACAACAGCTCTGACACAAGGTGGCTGATCAATACACAGTACCTGCACTATAATTATTATTAGTCTCCTGACCTTCTTTTATCACTTGTGTGATGATTACTACAGGATCCCCTCACCAGGAAGATCCATTTGGTTCCCAATTTTGAATAGCAGGGATTTGAATAGGAAGAGTTCAAATTAAAGGGGGTACCTATAGGGCTTTTTCTAGAATCTCTTAACTCTGCAGAATCTTAGTATCTCCCAGGTGATTCCAGGGCCACCAAGGCCACTATTATCAGTGCTCACTTGGCAGATATAGGTGGGTAGATCTGTCATTTGCTCATCCAGCAACTATTTGAGCAGTTACTGGGTGATGGGTTGGCTGTCTTGTTGACTGGTAAATGGCCCAGGAGCAACAACTAACTGGAGGGAGGGGTGCCGGTGTCATTTTCAGACAAGGAGCCCAAGGCTTGAGGAGGCCAGGCACCTCGTCCCAGGTACCCGCAGACTGGGGGTGGTGCTAGCTTTGGGCTCAGCTCTACCTGCTTCCAAAGGTGGGGCATTCCACAGCTACTTCCCTTCTCTTAGTCTGAAATGCACACACCGTGCCTGGTGAAATCAGGTGGCTGGCTTTCACAAAGTGGCCAGGAAAAGCGGTCACATGTCTTCATCTTTTTCTGTCAGAAAATTTCAAGAGACTCTCTTCTTGGGAGAACAAAGGATGAGAATTTTGCCCTTCTTGTTCCCACATGTCCAGAACGTGCATGGGCAGCTCCCTCCGACTGCTCAAGTGTACGTGTGCACGTAAGGATGGGCAACTTGCAGAACCTTTTCTCCTTGTCCCCCTTCCTCACACTATACAGAGTTCACAGATAGACAACACTGTGAAAACATAATTACCATAAATAGAATCCCAGTGAACAGTAATTCCAAGCAGCGCATGGCATGTCCCCTTATCAAGTGACACACAGCACGCCAGAGGCACAGATCTGATCTTATAATGCACTGGCGACACACTTATCTCTATACTCACTCTTGGAACGCCACATTTGCATAGTACATTGCATAATTTCCTTTCTGAAAATGGCTCTGTTTAGCATGAGTAAATAAAGTTACCTAACTTTATAAGGCAGCCGAATGGAATACTTGAGATTTCCAAGAAAAGATTTGAATACCTAAGCCCTTCACTATGCCGTGTGAGATAGACTAACTCAGAATCGACTTTCCCGCGGCTCCTCCTTCCTGCTTCCCAGCAGCCTAGCAGTCAGGGAACAAGGACATCCAGGTATTCAGGAGCCCCCCCCCCCAAGTTTCTCTGCTCTGAGCCCCTCCACAGGATGTGGTCAGGGACTCTCCACCCCGTATTGCCTGGTGGCTACTATGTGCCAGGCACTGGGCTGAAGGGATGAAGGAGGCAGATGATGCATCCCTGCTCTGGGTGACCTTTCAGAGGCTCAGTTTCCTTATCTGAAAAATGGAGACACAGTTACTTTACAGGAGTGAAAACAAATGAGCTGAGGTGCAGAGCGGGCTTGTGATTTTTCTCCATGTCCATGGTGTGGGCCCACCTCTCCTTCCTCCTTCTGAATAGAAGGTTCTTGAAGATAGGAGCCACATCTTTTCTTTCCTTTGGATTTCCTCTTTAAGCTACCTCATCAGAAAAGTGTGCAAGGGTATTCCAGAGAGCAGATCCTAGCCCAGGGAATTGTCCTTCCTTGGCAGGTGGCAATGGGGTCCCCCAGGCAGACACCATAGTCTAGAGAGTGTGTTAAAAACCTCTGGGATTTACACTGTTCAGATCACTAGAGAAGGCATACGTGGGTGCCACACATGCATCTGTGGGGGATCCTGGCACCCAAAGATGCTGGCCAGACTTCAGGGAGCTCTTTTGGTCAAATGGCTCTGATCCTGGCATTCTGGGCTCTTCTTGAGTCGGGAGACGTTCTCTCATGCCAATATCCAACCCATACTCTCTCCTCTAGATAGACTAGTTGGGGGGTAGAAAATGGCTTCATAGATGGAACCATGTATATCCACTTTCCCTCTTGCTGTCTCAGACTTTTCATTCAAACGTTTCTGGGATACTTCCCCTCCAGCTGGACCCTGTCCTTGGAAAAGGGGACCACAGAGATGGCAAGCTTCACCCCTCAGGAGTTCCTGTCTAGTGGGGGAGCCCAAACAAGTGACAATGACATGCAATGTGACAAGAGCTATGGCAGGGGAAGAGCAGAAGGCTGTAGAAGGCTGGAAGAGGGGCACCAACACAGCCCACAGGTCAGAGAAGTCTTCCTATAGGAGGTGACGTTTTAAGTTGAATCCTGAAAGCAGCCCAGAAATTGGCCAAGCAGAGGAGCAGAGTGGCGTCATTGGACCTCTCTGATGTGTTCCTGCCTCTGACCCTTGCTGGCCCAACACTAGCACCTCCATTTTCCACCGGTCCCTTGGGTTTTCAGGCTTTTTGCCTCATTTCAGTCGGAATGTCTGGGGCATCTGCTTGTCCATCTCTTGGGCCCTCCCTCTGCATCTGTCCCTTCTCTGAATCTCAGCCTCAGGGGCAACTCAGCCTCATGGCGAAGGGCATGCTGAGGCCCAGACTGCCCGTTGCTTTAGCCTGAGCCCTACCACTTCCCAGTGTGGGACCTCAGCACACTGCCACCTTCACTCTGGTCTGCAGGTACCTCATCCAGTGCACAAGCATGATGACAGCAGTATTTCCCTATAGGGTAGCTATGAAGGCTCAATGATATTGTAAAGTGCTAGAATAGTGCCTGGCACTTAGGAATAACAGAAGCTCTCTGAGGTCCGCGCAGCAAGAACCAGCAGGGTTTGGTGAGAAGAAGTAAGCTGACAGCGAGAAGGGGCCGGGGTCTGACACCCAGCGGGGCCACTTATTAGGCTGCGTGGCCGCAGTCAAGGCAACTGACCTTCCTGGGTGGGCCTCGGTTTCCTTGTATCTCAAATGAAGAGGCTGGGACTAAACCACATGCCTCTTTTCTGATGGGAAAGAACGTCTAAATTTCATACCAGGGGACACTTTTATAGCCGTTTGGCAGAAATTAGTTCACAGAGTGAATGCTTACTGGCATAGCAGTCTGATTTTTAATTAGCTTGTGGGAATTCAGTATACTTCAAACATTAACAGTAAAATATGGGAGACCTCTGGTGGAGAAAAGCCATACCTTTAGACTTAAACAAAAGCTGTATACTTCACAAACCAAATTCCCTGCTTTATGTGTTTAATCTTTAGTGTTCTAACTGATTACCAATAAACTTTTGGCACTAGAGCAACACTTGCAAAAAGCATGTGATTTAAAGTAATATGGTTAATGTGAAACTAAATCTTATCAGCATAACTCTGTACAATACTACACACCCGATCAGATGGCTTTCTTTAAATTATTAAACTATGTTTCAAACATGATAGAAATTGAGAATCTTAACTATTTTTCCAAGTTTTTTCTTGTTTTAAAAATGAACTTGTATGTGAACTACTCCATTAAATTCACGAAGAGCAAAATAGGGAAGGGAGCTCCGTTCATTCATTTTACTTTAGTCATTTAAGAAACTTTTATGGACTATCTTCTAGAATGTTAGTTCCATGAGGGCAAGGATTCTTGTCATTTTTGTTCACTGCCCACGGCCAGGCACGTAGTAGGTGCTCATTAAACATTTGTTGAGTGGAGAAATGCCTACTTTGGGTAAGGTGTTGGTGAGACAGAGAGAAAAGGCTCGATTCCCACTCTCAAGGACCTCTGACCAACGGGAGAAAACAGAATGAATGGGGCATGCCAAGTGTGATGGGTGTGCAAGCCAAGGACACCCAGGGACTGAGGCTCCTAGGCCAGGGTGAAGGGGTGGGGAGGGGACTCTTCCAGATTTGTGGGGCTAGAATATGAGCATCAAGGCAGCAAAGGCTGGTGGGAGGTGAGGCTGCAGAGGCTAGGGACTGCCAGTAAGGGCGGCTTTATGAAAGCCACGCCAAGGAGATGCCCAGGAACCGGGGATTACAGGAAGGTCGTTGTGGTAACTAGAAGTTTTTGCCTATGGTTATTCACTGAAATTTAATTCAGGCCTTTAATTGGAAGTTCATAATTAAGACCTAGACTGGAAATTAAAATATACATGAAGAAAGGGTTTATTGAGGAGATATATATATATATATATATATATATATATACCACAAGACTTCCCATTCATTCCTTTGTTTATCAATTCAACAAATATTTACTGTGTATCTGCTATGGGCCAAGCACAGTCCCAGGTCCTATGGCTGCAGGGGTGAAAATGAAGGTCCACCCCTCATGCACAGTTTGCTGGGTGCAGACAGACCATAAACCAGTAAAGGAAATAAATCTACTAGTATCAATTGTGCTAACACAACGGGAAGACAGCACTTAACTGGCTTACAGACTTTTTTGCAAAAGTTCCTTTGCAAATTCTGCAAACAGACTGTTTTCAAAAGTTCCATCCATTTGCAAATGTATAACTATGCTAATTCCAAATAATAACCATTACAGTGTATTGAGTATTTAATAAACCCCCAACACTGTGCTAAACGCTCAAAACTATGCAATGTGGGAGGCACTACTATCTGCACATTACACATGAGAAAACTGAGGCCATGACAGGGTCAGTAACTGGCTCAAGGTTGTGCTGCTAAGATTATGATCTTTAGTAAGGTCAATTCCCAGGACCCCAGGCAGGAAATACCCACAGTGAGTCAGGTCCAAGTTCTTCCATATTCTTGAAACCAAATCCCAATCCTGTAAAAAGATTCTGCAGGCCACACTAAGTTAGGGGAATCTGGACCAGCCAAACAAAATGACATTTGGCTGCCTGTGCTAAGAGATCAGCTGCCTTCAGAGCAAGAGCCGGGGTGACTTCCCTTTGGCCAGGCTGCATGCACATTGTTGCCTTCAGCTGCTCTTGCTGAATTCTTGGCAGAGGAAATCCACCAGCAGGCAGAGAAAGGGAAAGGTTAAAGAGAGACAGGAGATTTGGGCAGGGTGGTAGGAGGGCATAATATTATAGATGGTGAGAAAGCCCAGACTCCAAGTTGCTGAGTGCCCCACAGACCTGCCTCCTTGCTAAAGCGTGGCCAGCTCTGAAACCCCTACGACTCCTTGAACTTGATGCACAGAGGCAGGTTCGCAGAGCTAGGAAGCCACGGATTCACATTTGTTAGACAAAAGGAAAGAAAAGAGCTAGTGAGGTTGTCCACTAGTAAATAAACGTAAGTCATAAGCAGAGCTGCTGCAGTCAACACTTGGCAGGGGTAGGAGCCAGCCATGCCTTAACCCCAGGTGCAACTCTGGCTGGATAAGGATCACCGCCTCACTGTTTCTGCTTCCTGCCATGTGCTGGGCGCTTAAGCACAGTGCAGGCTCTGGGCCTCCACCTTCCCACTGGTAAACAGGGGTGATAACAGCACTTAGCTCCCAGGCAACGAGGAACTTCACGAAGCAGAGAGCAAGGGCCTGGCCAACATCACTGTCATTGTTGTCACGGTCACTGTTGTCACCCTCGTTTCACCCTTCCTTCGCCACAACCACTGCCTCCAGGCCACAGACGAAGACACCTGGGGCTCAGCACGTTGAAAACATGCTGTCACGCTCTACTAAGTGACGGAGCTGGGGTTCTGAACCACTCCAAATCCTGATTTTATCCCCACCTGCTGGACAGTGCTGCCCAATAGGACTTCCTGTGTTGACAGAAATGTCCCATAGCTGTGCTGTCTAGTACGGAGCCACCACACATGCGGCTACTTACGTTTCAATGAACTAAAATTAAATAAAATTAAAAATTCTGTTCCTCTGTCAAACCAACAACATTTCAAGTGCTAAGTAGTCACATGTGACTAGCAAGACAGTGGAATAGAATTTTTAATTTTATTTAACCTTTATTTAATTTTCATTAATTTAAATCCAGATGGCCACAGGTGGCTTGTGGCTACCATACTGGACAGCGAAGGGCCAGAGGAAGCCAGAGAGAAAGAAGACACCCGGACCACCGTGTGGGGCTGCGGGAATCAGCCCAGCTTCACCTCTCCCAACACTTGGAGTGAGGAAAACACGTCCCAGGAAAGCAGGGTCACGCAGCAGCAGCCTGGCCAGGGCTCTGGCGCTCCCTGACCTGGAAGGAATGGGAAGCTCCGGCCACACACGCTCTTGGCTCTTGGCTCTTGGCTCTTGGCTCACTCAGCGTGGGAGCTGTCACTGTGTCACCTTAGCCAACATGCCCCCTGCAGAGCCCATGGAAGGCACATTCCCACAAAGCTGTCTTGTGTCACACAGCAAGCAGGCACAATGGACGGGCACGGGAAAGCCGGGAGCACTAGGAATAACGAGGCTGACGCGCGCTGCACCACTGGTCTCGCTGCTGCGTGGGCTCCTCCGGGCGTCTCCTTCCCTCAAGCCCGCCTCTGAGACGAGCAAGGGTCTGACGTGCCCACTGCCTGGGCACCTCTCTGTCCCGGCCCCCACGTGGGGCTGGGCACAGCGGAGGGGCAGGACAGGCTCCTTGAATGAAGGAGTTGAAAAGTTACCCCCACACCAGCACTTGGGTGGGAGTGTGCAGATGCCTGCAGAGGCAGAGGCTCACACACAGCGACTTGGGAGGGAGCCAGGATTCCCTGAAGAGAAGGCCACTGACAGCCTCGGGGCCCGACACTGGTTTAAAGTGCAGACTTCAGGACTCTAGCCCCGCTGGGCTGACTCTTAGGGGGCACAGCCCTGGAGAGCCTATGGACACATGCTTTGGAGACCTGTTAGATCTCAAATACCTTCACAGATGGTCACACTGCAAGAGATGGTCTGACAGATGGTCACCAGAGTGCTCTGCTCTTAGTAAGGAAACCACGGCCAGGACCTGGATCTCCTTACCAAGGAGCCTGACATTTTTTTCAAGGAGGAGGGGACTCGGCAGTGACACTAGGCAGGCCAGGACACAGAAATGCCTGGTGGTAGTTTAGAACAAAAGGCCAACTGCCAATCGGTCCCCATCCCCTCCTGTGTCCTCTGCACGCACAGGCACATGTTCTTAGCACACGGGCTCACACGGCCCTCCCGCGGAGATGGGGCTGAGTGGGATCTGACTTCTGTCTCTCCATCTTCTCCCCTAACCTGCTTTTTGTTAAGGGGTGGGCACCGAGCACCCATTCTGTTCCCTACTGTGCTAGAGGGTGCTGCAGAGGCCTCAGGTCACCCTCAGAGTGGTGGTTCCCAAACTCTGTTGGACGTGGCATGACCCAGGGATTTTTAAAAACATAGATACTGACTCCTGCTCCCAGATGGTCTGATTTAATCGGCATGGGGTTGACCTGGGAACTGGGAGTGACTCTAATACATAGCAAAGTTTGCACACCACTTGGCCTTCCAGCTCCACCTGGGGAGGCAGACCTCCCTACCCCATCCCCCACGGGCCAGCTGAGGAGACAGACTTGCCCAAGGTCACACCCTGAGCCAACACTGAACTCAGCTGAGTTTGATCATAAGGCTTGTGCTCCTGCTATTACAACACAACAAACTTGCAGCCCATGGATAATTCAAAACAAAATACAAAATCCTTTTCCTCATCTTACTCTGAGACACCGGGGCAAGATGTTTCAGGCCATTCATAAAACAGATGTCCAACGAGGCCAAAAAGCTGCCGAGGTTCTCATGCACAGGGAAAGCCCGTGAAGAAACACCAGGAAATACAGAGGCTACAATGCAGTCCTAGGGCTGATGGACTGCCATGGCATCCTCAGAGTTAACGAGAGCAGCCCTCAGCTCAGTGCTGCCTGTCAGTACTCTTTGCCATTAATGATTCAGGTAAAGAAAGACACAAAATAATAGGGCAGGGAATGAAATTAATTGAGCTAAGCCTTTTGAAAATGTTTCTGATACATCAAATTCTAATGAAAGATTAACACACACAATGGAAATATTAAAAGGCACTTACAGAGGTCCCCAAAACACAGGGAGAGTAAGAAATCTGTCTTAGTGAGGGAGCTGATTAAATCTTTCAGGTAAGGGAATTGGTAAGAGATGTGAGACATTTACTCACAGCTGTGAATTTAAGTCGGGACAATAGCCCCTGGTCACCCGCCCAGCTGCTCACACTGGCACAGCCTTCTGGGAGGGCAACTTGGCAATAGGTAAAGTCTTTCAGCTGGGCTTGCCCTTGAACTCACAAGTCTACTTCTAGAATTTAAAGCTACAGCCATCCTTGTGGATGGGTGTAGAGATTCAGCTACAGGAAAGTTCAAACTCAGGGGTGAAGGGGCTTAAAAAAGGAAAAGCTCATGTTAGACCCTCTTGATGGAATGCTATATAGTCAGTTTTTAAAAAAATGCTGTTAAAATAGTGTTTCCTAAACTTTAATCATTTCTTTACCACCCTAAGGATTTTTCCATAATTGTACCATCTGCACCATTTATTTGATGTTTTCTTTAAATTATGTTCCCTCATTTTGTACTTAAATTTATTTTAAAAGGAAATCTTGTATCATTATTCATTTACATAAATGCAAAATTAGCATCATCTGTCAATAGAAGACATAACTGTTCACATGGACAAAATATTCCTATGCGTGCCAACAAAAAATGTCTCAGAGGATGCTGGTACTTTGAGACAGGAGTCTGCCAGCCTCCTCATTTGCTGGCAAACTAATACACTCTCTTTCCTTCTCCTCAAAAAAAAATTGTCTCAGGCACCACCTCTTAAAAAGTCTGGCTGAGAAAAATAGCTCGGCTGATGACACGGCAAGGCATCCTACGGGGCCTGGCGTGAAAAATGAAGGAAGGTGACCAAACAGCACGCACGGGGTGACCTCATTTTGTAAAACGAGCTCATGTGGTTATCTCTGGGTTATGGTATGGTTACAAGTGTTTTATAAAATGCTTGTCTCTCTTTTCTCAATTTTCTACAGTGAACTGATAACACTTTTATCATCAAAAAATAAATTTAGAAAAATGTCAGTGGTCCTATATTTCTCCTATGGGTCCCTGTGTGCCTCTTGACAGGTCTGGAAGGATACACACCCAACTGTAACCCTGGTTATCTGGGGAAGTGGGAGGAAGGGGTAGGAACTACCTAGCTTTGATTTCTGACAAAGACAAGGTATTTGCACTGTATTTGTGTAATTAAGAGTTAATGGCCAGGTATGGTGGTGAGCACCTGTAGTCCCAGCTACTCGTGAGGCTGAGGTGGGAGAAGCTTGAGCCCAGGAGTTCAAGGCCAGCCTAGGCAACATAATGAGACCCCCCCATCTCTAAAAATAAAAATTATAAAATTGGGCTCTGCTCCCCAGGGTGGTTCTGCCCACCACACAGCTCAATCATTCTCCCAAGAACAAAGCTGGCCTATAGACAGAAGGCCAGGATATATCAGGATGAAGATGGGGAGGCAGGGAGAACCCAGGATCCAGAGTCAGGGCATGAAGTGCCAGGCTGGGACGAGTGCCTTTCCAGCCTTGATCCCTACACGGGCTTTTTTCTTGTTCATTCTCCACTCTCCTTTCTTGCCCTTGTTACCCTTCCTACCTTTCTTCTCTCTGGTTCTTGCTCTGAAAGCATGACCTAGAAAAGGCAGCTTTCCACGTTCCATAACATTACCGCCCACTTTTTCCTGCTATTTACATCAAAGATCCCAAGCTCACACATTTGAAATAGAATGTCATTTAAAAGACTACCCACTTAAAAAAAAAAAAAAAGATTAGCAACTGTTCAAAGAAGAAACAAGTCATGGAAAATGTGACTTTCTTTCTGGTTCTGCTTGATCACACCTCCTAAGAAGAAAGCAGAGACTTCAAAGGCATCCCGGGTACTGAGGGGGCCCAGAGCTGCTGAAGGTTAAGTGCTCCATTGCGGCTGATCCACTGGTGGACAACTTTTTCCATTATGTGCTTACAGGCCCACAGCCCCTTTAAATAGGCCCCCACTTCTTCATAACAACGATAACTTGATTCATTCAACACTTGATTGATTTAAATGTGATTCATGTAAAATTCATGGCAACCATGAAAAGCTAATTTCTCACATTTGAGTTCTATTATGAACTACACGGCATAGGCAGTAGGGAAATGAGAGACGGCTTATTGGGCAGTGGGGCCAAGGAAGGCACGCAGGGCCCCAAAAGAAAAAGGGGAGGGATATTTTTCTAAAGAACTCAGATGCAAAAGAGACACACAAGGTCAGTTCTTAAGAAGGGAACTGCCTGGGGTGGCCTGGAAAAAGTGATGTGTGTGTGGGGAGGGGCAGGTGGTGTCTGCAAATGCCTCAAACTTCAGAGGGTGAGGCCTCCTGTGGCTCTTAGCTGTCCCATCTGAGCAGCTAGAGCCAAGGGGGCCCATTAAGCCACAGGAGCACTCCTGCCTCCTCCACAAACCTTGCATCTGTAGATGAAGCTAGCTCTGGCCTCCAGAAGGTTTACTGTAATCACACTGTAGAACTGGAAACTTATCAGGCATAGCTTGCCTAGGAATGGAGTGGGGTTTCTGGGTCAAGCCTCTGGAACCCCTGACTCATGTCACCTTTCAGTTTCCTTTTGAGCCCCCAAAGCCTGCATCTTCTGTCACCTAAAGGTGACACGGCAAGGTGGTTCCTTAGGACTGACATGGGCCAGGAAGGTGCCCTGCAGAACTAGCAAGTACCCCAGAAAAAAGGTTGAGATCTGCCATCATTTAGAAGAATGAAGTCAGTCCTGTTTCCTGATGCTGCTGTTACAAAGAAAGGGGGAAGCAACCGCCACAGCCCCCACAAGGGCACGGCGAGACCTGCTGCCACTCAAAGGCCCCCACCACTCCCACCCCAATGGGTCAGGAGGTCGGTGGATTCCCTCTCCTAACCAACTCCTAACCAATGCTGCATCAGACACATTGCCCCATCCCTGCCATGGCTTGGGTCATTGTCCTCTTGCTCTGGGTCCAATGAGAGAGGTGCGTTCCACCAGCTGCCACCTCATCTTACTACCCCCAGCCCCTAACCATGGCTGCGGAAGTGGCCTTTCTCTAAGTGGCCTTTCTCTACAGCTCAGTTGCCTTTCCTTCTGAGGGGCCCTTTCTCTACATGGCCAGGCCCTCTGGGCCCTGGGCCCTCCCTTTTGCCTCCACTTTGCTCTGTCCTCTTCCACCTGTGCTGTGCCCTCGGCCTGGCGTGCATCCTCCCACCCTTGGGTGTTTGGCTGATGTTTACTTCTTCAAAAACAAGTTCACATTGTTTCAAGAGATGTTTATTTGGCAGCTCCTAAGTGGCAGGCAGCATGGATAGAGAAAGGTGACCTGTTACTGCCTGCCTTCCACCAAGGGAAACGGGGAAGGAGACCACTGAGTCCGGAAACAACACTCAAGTGTCCAGTGGGGAGGCCCATAGCTGGCTGCCCTCAGCACTGGAAGCCTGCCTTTCCCTTGCCTGAGCACCACAGGAAGTGTCGGCTGGTGTTTAGGAGGCCTTGATGCACTCAAAATAGATGTTTTTGGATCCCAGTCTCACACTCACTGGGACCAGTATGGCCATGGCAAGTGGATGGGGCTGAGGACAAGCGGCCTGGTTCTCTGGCTGCCCTGGCTCCAGAGCCCAGGGAGGGACGGGCTGCTCCACCCACACTGGGCCTCCACTCTCTCTCACTTTGCTGTGCTGAGCAAGTCGAGCTGAACTCACAGGAGACAAAAGATACACTCCATGCAGTACCCCAAAAGCACCAGGAAAGGGGGGTATACAGGCTGTGAAGGGGCTGGAGGGGGAGTGGAGGTAGGGTTGGGGGAGCAATCTCCTGGGATGGGTCTGCAGGGTGCCCTGCTCCGTGGGAACCTCAATGCTCAGTGCCTTCCTCCTGGCTGTCTCTCATTGGCCTGGGGACCATCATGACGATAAGGACAATGATGACAGCCACCTGCACTGAGGATACATTACGATCCAAACACTTTTTGGTACATTTAATTCTCACAACCACCTTGTTTTACAGACAAGGAAACTGAGGCCCATAGAGTCTCAGGAACTTGCCCCAGTATTCAAACCCTGATAGAGTCTGACTCCAGAGCCCCTACTCTCACCACTGTGCCAAGAAAGGAAGTGAGGGAGGGAGGAAAAATTTGGGGGATAAGAACTGAAATCAATTATGCTTAAATTTGTATTTGCAAAATAACTTTCAAGGAAACACTGGAAATGCCTGCAAGCCAGGGAATGGTTTAATCGTGTTTTTAAAGAGCTTACTTCAATGGAGTATGGGGGGCTCCTACAACAAGGGTCTGACGATGCAAAGCCCTGGCAGCTGGGGGGTGCTGTTGCTCAGAGCTACCCAGGGTGTCAGAGCACCCGTGCTTGGGACCTGTGACTTGAGCATGACTTTCCTGCAAAGAAAAGTGGGGTGATTTAGAAGGGGGAGCTCAGGACTCAGTTCAGCTATAGCTGAGTTACCAGAAAGCCTAGCAGGCCATTGGTAGTCTCACTCACAATACTCTAGTTCACACCTATTAGTGTTTTATGCATCGTGCTCAAAGCTTTCCCAACAACTTTCCTCATTTTCCAAATGAAGGAAACCTCTGGCTCAGGTTAAGTGATGTGCACAAGTCACCCAGCTGGAGTGGCAGAGTTGGCTTGAGTGCTGGCATTCAGACTCCGGAGAGCACCCACTTACCCGCTGCCTCTACCTGCCTCCATGCCAGTGCCTTCCCTATGCAGTGCCAGCCTCCCATGACACCCCTCCAGAGCTGGGGGGAGGCCCTGAGACCCAGTGGGTACAGAGAGCTGCCAGGTATACAGCTCCAGCCGCCAGGGGGTGAATCGCAGCCTTGGCAGTGCGTACTTTCCTTATCACCCTGCTGCCTCTTACAGCCACTGGGACCAGACCCTGCAGCACCCGCCACAACGTGGGGCTTCTTCATCAAGTGGCTGCAAGTAAAAGCCTGCGACCTTTTACTCAAAGCCACACACAACTTCCCTTTTACCTCTTGAAATAAGTAATATCTTTCTCAACGCCAGTTATCAATCTCCTGTTTCTTTTAATGGAAGCAGTTCATGGTGAGAGGTGGGGCAGATACAAACACAGGAGTGAAAGCTGCTTACCTCAGGTCTCTACTGAGAAAGGAGGTTGGGAGCTTTAACAGCAACATACACAAGAGCCTCCTAAAACACCAGACTGTGGGTTCTCCGGAGGTGGGGCAGGGTGGGCAGGTGGGTGCGGAGTTACTGGAAGACGTGTCGTAAGGAAACAGCCCACTGCGTAGACGCGGAGGCTCCTCGGTGGTATCTCAGATGCCCATCAACATGACACTCTGCTGCCTAAGGACATTCGTCACGTAGGAACTCCAACTGGGTTGCCCATGGTCACTTGTTTGACTGGCCCCCCAAAATCATTCAATGAATCCATAAACGCAAGAAAGGAATGAACCATTTTTAAGTGCTTCATCAAACCAAGACTTTCAAAGTGCATTCAAAGTGAATGTCCAGTGGGTCACCCACATGACTTACACAGCTTGGTATAGAAGGCAGGTCTCCCTTCTGTGGTTCTTGAGGAACTGGAATGCAGGGGACATATTCTTTTATGCAATGGAGTGTTTGGCAGAGAACTAAATAACTAGGAAGCATATTTCTGGGACTCTTTCAAATAAATAACTACTAAGCAGAGGGCTGGGAATGCCTAAACAGATATTCCAAGTGTGAAAGACTGGTGGAGGTTTGCGAGAACGCAGCTGTGTGCCTCTAAATATGCATGAAGGAGGCAGGAATTCCAAATGCAGGAAGTCTCTTCTGGCACCTCTTTGATGAGCAAAGACAGGAACGGAAAAAATGGGGCGGAACACAGGGTTGACTGGTTTGGAGTGGTGCCTGGTGGCGGCTGGGTGGGCTAGCCTGTGCCGCAAGCCGTGCCCAACGCCACTCAGCAGGCTGCCTTGGTGTGCTTACCAACGCCATTCCCTGAGCCAGGCCCCTCCCTGGCCACCTGGGGTATGGAAGACGAAATTCCTGCAGCCACATCTGACCAGGTAACCAGGTGGACAATGCTTAATAGATGGACGTGCTTTTACCTGTCACAGCCACACAAATGACAAAGGCTGACAGTGATCAGTGCAGGAGAGAGGTGAGGGAATGGGCATTCCCCAGCACTGTCAGCAGGAGGTTCAGTGGGAATAGCTTCTTTTTCAAGGGTAATTTGAGAAGAGCCGTAATAAATATCAAGAAACCTAACTCTGAACCCAGCAAGTCCACAGCTAGGAATCCTTCCTACCAAAGTACCCCACTTGGGAATGGAGTTCCTCACAAGGCTGACCCTCCTGGGTTCTCTGTGAGTGAACAACAACTGGACACAGCCCAGTGCCCATCAACAGGGTGGCTGTGCAAGGGACGGCCCTTCAAGCACTTCCATTTAGTGCAATATTGTGCAGATAAGCTCCACCCTGATGTCCCACCACAGGAAAACCCCACTTTAAAGTGCCAAAACCAAGTTGCAGAACAAGATGTACATGGTCCCATTGGTGTAAAAACTACAGCTATACTCATTCATTCAGTAAAGATGTATTGAGTACCTACCAAGTATCAGGCCTATGCCTGGGCTGGGGTGACAGTGGTGAACAAGGCAGGCCACGGCTCTCTATGCAGATGGATGTGTACGTGTGCAGGTGCACAGAGCATGGTCTGGAAGGACACAGCCCCAAATGGAAGGTGGCATCACTGCTCGAGAAGCTGGCAGGCGGGGAGGAGCTGCGGAGAGGCACTTTCACTTGTTCCTCTACGCACCTGCACTGTTTGAGCCTTTACTACATAGGCTCTAATATAGAATGTGTTTCTATATTACTTGGTGGCCTAACAAGCACACCTTTAAACAGCAAAAGGAAAACCTGAAATTGCTGACTCAATGGTAGGACCCCAACCTGACTGGGCCCTGGACGACGCCTACTCCATGGGGCAAAGAGCAGAGATGACATTAAGTGTGTGCCAATTTTCCAACCAATGCCAAGGTTGTGATTTGGCATCATTTTCAGGCCCTGTGAAAAGAACAGGTTTGCAGAGCATGGGCTCTAGCAGCCCACCACAGCCCATGGCTTGCGGGGGCGATGGCATACCTTCAGCCCAAGGCTGTGCATCAGAGGGCACAAAATCCAACTCCCTGAGAGCATTGAGCTTCCTCAGCCTGCCCACCCAAGGGTCACCTCGGGCCTTCTTCAGCAGTTCTCTTTGGGTGTGAAAATGCACCCCAGGGGTTTTTCCAGGCCCATCTTCCTCCCCATCAAGGCATTACCCACTCCTGGCTGAAAGTGGTATGCTGCGAACAGCCGTGAACACCAGCAAGCTGGAGCAGAAACATTCCAGACCCGCTGGCTATGGCAGCCTGCCTCCACTAGCTGAGGCTGAGGACACAGCCCAGGCCATACAGAAGAGTGAGGGGCCTTGGGGGCCAGGCAGCCTGGGCCCCAAGGCTGGTTCTGCCATGTCCTAGCTGTGCACCCTTGGGCTGGTCATGTGACCTCTCAGAGCCTGAGTTCTCAAAGGCATAAAATGAAGTTGCTGCCTGCTTCAGAAGTGCAGGAGGATTCCACATTTAATATCTATAGGTGGCTGCAAAAAAATAAGATATAATTTAGGTGCATCTCACCCTTCTACTGCTGTATCATGAAAATCGCAGCCCGATCCCTGGGGAAGCAGGGCTTCCTCCTGGACGTTAGAGTGGGCCCTGCCCTCAGGACAGGCGAGACTCTGCAGGCACGCAGGGGCCCCAGAGGTGCCCTAGCAAGTACACCTTGTGTGTAGACCTTGGGGGCCTGGGGGGAGGGTGACCTGAGATGGTTTTAGACAGCACAAGTGAATGATTTTTAATTTCATTTTAGTCATTCTATATTTAGCTTCATATGTTGTCAGAAAATATATATTTAGTTTATCAATCCCCTGATTTCATGGGTACAGGTTAGGGCTAGCTTTACCTACCCCACCTTGACCTGAGGGGGAGAAACTGCGAATAGGTTCAAAGAAAAATATTAAATGATGGATCATACAGTTGGTTCTCTGACATGGCAAACATCTCAAAGGTGGTACTCAAAGGCCTCTGCCTGGGGATTACTGGTACCTGGGCACAGAACAGCCTCTGCCGAGCTGAGGTGGCATGAACTGAATGGGAGGAGACAGGGTAGCACTGACTTAAAAGATGACACCAGGCCCTGGAAAGGCAAGGACTCGGTCGTCTCACCTGGGCAATGGCATAAAATGTCTCAGCTCTCACCTTGACCATCTGAATTCAGAACATCTTGGCTGTCTTTAACAGGGAAATTATTTACCAGTGAGTTAATACCCCAAGCCTTACTGCAGCAAAGCACCATTAGAACAACATGGACTGTCTCACTGAATCCTCATAATAACCTCACAGTAAGGGGAAACAGTTAATAGCCCCACTTTACAGATGAGGTTAAGTAATTTGTCCAGGTCCCAGGGACAGCAAGTGGGCATCTAGAGCCAGGTGGGGTGGCCCCGGGCCTCTGCAGCTAACCACTATGCCCACGGCCTCCACCTGCCAGGCCAGGGCACGGGCCCAGGGACCCCCACCTGAGCCTTATCCTTGGCTTTGGTGCTCGTGTGCACACCCCAGAAACCAAGGAAGCCAAAGTTCCCTGGAAAGAATTGTCACCAAAAATAAGCACAACAGCGGCAGTAATGGTAACAATGCACTTTCAACACATGGTGGCTGTGTGCTTTACACACACTCTCTTACTTCATCTTCACGGCCTCCCTGTTAAGCAGCCATCACTTACAATTCTCCCTACTTCACAGAGGAGGAACTGAAGACCTGAGAAGCAAATCACTTCCCACGGGCACATGGCCACCAAGTGGCAGAGATGGGACTGGGACCCAGGCCAGCCAGCCCCCAGAGTTCATGGTCCGACCCACCACCCTCTGCAGCCTTCGCCATCAAGGCTTTGGCCCCCTCCATGCAAACCAGTTCTGAAACCCTGCCAGGCAGCTGACCCAAGATGTGGTCACTCTCTCCCAAGCTTCCCTCTCTGCTGGTGTGGGGACAGTGGGCTATCAATCCCTGAAACCCAAGGGCCACTCTGGGGTTTCCCCTAGTGCCTGATGGTCAGCCAGCAGCAGCGGTGGTTTAGGCACATGATCATTTGCAAATCAACTCCCTTCCCCCTTATATGGGCCTGCCCCATCTCAGGCCAGCCCAGTATTTGCCTAATGTCTTAAAATTGGTGAAGGCCAAATTCATTGAGTCCTTCTCTTTTCCTGTCAGTTTTGGTCTTTGCTCCTCTGATTTCTTGTTAGTTCCTCAGATTTCCTTCTCCTTTGCAGTGGGTGCTGGTGCTCTGATCCCCCAAACACCCAAATGCCAGTAGTTGAACTAAGAGATTTCCAAGAGACATGCAGGAGATGTGTGTTCACCAGTGTGGCCAACAAACACATTCACTGCTCCCCAAATAGTCACCCTCCCCCGTTTTCCCAGCCCTTACAGTTTGGTGAGGCCACTGGGGCAGTGAGCACAAAGTGAATCCTTTCTGAGCTGAAGCATTTAAGAGCTGGCACGTGGCCCTCCAGCTCTTTCTCCCTCCCCTGCCGCAGACCCTGAGGAAGTGGGTGTGTGCCAGACAGTGGGCGCAGTGATGGGACAGCGGTGCCTCCATCAGTTTTGTCTCTGAGTGGCTCTGCTGACCCACATGGGACATTAGAGTGAGCAAGGAATCAATCTCTGTTGTGTTAAGCCGTGGAGATTTCCAAGTTACTTTGTTACCACAGCACAGACTGGCCTGACCTGACCAATATGGCACATGACACTTGGGACCAGGGTCCCAGACACAGTGAGACCCAAGACCACCTCAGGACAATTGCGCTTGCCAAGTGCTTATAACACACGGGCCCTGCCCTAAATAATTTCACGTGCATTTCCTCACCAACTCCTTTATGCTATGTGGTTGGGCCTCATCATGCCCATTTTACATCTGAGGACACAGAGACTTGGAAAGCTGAAGACAGCAGCCTAGGCCTCATGGCGAGTGACAAAGCTGGCACTTGGCCGAATTTGTGAGCACCAGGGTGCTGCCGCCCCTAGCACTTCCATGGGCACTGGACCTGAAGCAAGCCTCCTTCCTCCTTCACTAAACCATCCCTCCGTTTGTTTCTCATAAGCCACCAATGTGCCCTCTGACCATCCAATTAAGGCCTCTGGGGTGAAAAGGGGCCTGTCACCTTATCCTCTGACAGCTAGGCTGAAACCCCTCCCCATGATCCTACTGTAACCCAGGACGTGGGCTTCGTGGCCCTGTCCATAAACAAGCACAGCACCCGTCCTGGCCAAGAAGGGTGTCAGAAAGGTGTCTTTCAACCCCTCAGATGACGACAGACTCCAGGGGAGGAGGGGTTTCTGGAGCCAGCTCCCTTCCCCCGGCCCTGACAAAGGCTCCCACTCTCTCTGCAAAAGGGCTGCTGATTTACACCCAGGGCCAAGGAGAGGCCTCCCCAAACCTAGGGCCCACACGGGCCGTGAGTTATTCCAGCCTGCGCGCAGCCATCTGGCTGCAGGCCCTTTCTGCTTTCAGAATTGATGGCATGGTGTTAATTTTCCTCGAGGTAATCACCACCCAACCCGGCTGCTTCTTTCTCAGCAGTGTCTTCAGGGGAGCCGAACAAGGGCAGCTTTTCAAGGGATTGGAAGGCAGCACCAGGTGGACTGCATATGATTTACTAGATACTCTGACGGTACTGATTGACCTTTAGAGTTTAGAATTGCCTCCCTCCACGTGAGATGACTCATGTAGCCGGGCCAGTTCGGAAGACGAATGCCGGCCCTCGAATTAAGTCTTGATCTTATTCCAAATTCCCAGTGAAAAAAAGAGACCAACCCGACGTGAGGAACTACGTGAGGTGTCTATCAGACGGAGGTTTACAGGCAGCCCTCGGGCCCTGGAGTCACGGTCTGTTTTTGGGAAACGAGGCCACGTCCTCATTTACGGGCTCGGACTCTAACTCGCTGCCTCATTCCATTCATTCACATCTGGCAGGTCTTCATGGAACACCTGCTATGCTGTCAGCTTTGGGATTCAACTGTGACAAGACTTTCTGCCCCCAAGCAGCTTGTTCCTACATGAATCAAATAATCCCACAAAAACAGAAAATCCCACGCAGTGGGAAACGCCGTGAAGAGGGAGAGACCTGGTGGTCAGAAAAGGACTTGCTGGGAGGGGACCTGTCTGCAGAGTGGAAGGTGCCAGGGAGTTAGTCAAGCAAAGGGGAACACAGCGGTGGGTGCCTGGGTGCATCCCAGGCAGAGGGACTGGCTCGTGCTAAGGTCCAGGAGCAGAAGGGAGCTCATTCAGCATAGTCAGGGAACTGAAAGGTGGTGGTGTGGGTGGGTCTTAGAGTGGGGACACTGGCTGGAGAGAGGGCTGAGGGTCAGACTGTGTAGGCCTGGCTGGAGCACTTAGGGCTCAGGCCTTGACCCTGCCGGTGAAGAGAAAAAACCAGCAAGGAAGGCCGAGGCTGGATGTGGCTGCCGACAGAGGCAGTGTCATGTCCCCCCAGGTCCCCAACCTCACCGACAAGGTGACAAAGCCCACACACACAGGCAAGGGGAGACCAGAGCCAACCCTTCTCCCTCCATAAGACAGACGCTCCGTGACAGGTCCCCCTTGGCCAGCCTCCCTGCCCTCCCAGCTGACAGGAGCTCCACAGGCAGGAAAGGGCTGGGAGGGGAGGGCCTGCCCTATTTCAGAAGAGAGGGCTGGGGCTGAGGGCTGGGGCAGTGTTTATTCTGCCCCTAGCCCCAGCTTTAGCTCAAACTAGTGTTGGGGAAAGCTGGGAGATGTTATTACAATAAATGTGCTGAGGCAGGATAAGGCTCTAGGGTGGAAAACAGTTGGGCAATGACAAGATGGAATGAAAGGGGGTAGGGCTTGGGGGAGAAGAGCGGGGCCACCTGGGCCCCTCCCAGCTGGGGGCCTCGACATATAAATCCTCAGACAGTGCTTCACATGATCAGCTGCCGATGAGGGAGGCTCTTATTACTCCACCCGCCTGGCCAGCTTTGGGTCTGCAGGACTTCTCAGAGCCTTTCACTGGGCTCTACAGAAGTCACTGCAGTTGCAGGGTCTCGGGCCCAGGGTAAACCCAAAGATATGCTGGAGGAAGAGCTGTTGGAGGAAGAGCTGCAAGCTTAGTCCCTGACGGGAGCTCCAATTTGCTCCCTAACTGTGTGGAGAAGCCGTTGGTGCACAGCTGGCTCTCTACCTCCCACGATTTCCAGTGCTAAATATAACCTCACACCCACATACAACCAAACAACAAAACTAGGATACAGATCTGCCAAATACAGAAGTTTTAAAACTTTATATCCAGGCTAGGAGGGACCTGCTACCCTGGACTCAGCTGTGAGCCTTAGGCCTTAGGAAGCAAGCGTCCCTTTCCAGGAGCTGGGAGAAACTCAAGAGAGCCAGGGGAAAGGGCAGGGCACTCGCAGTGCTGGCCCCAGGCTGGCCCCACCCGGCACACAGCAGGGCCTCGCTGGGTTGCTGAACAAAGCGCAGCCACTCTGGCTGCTTTCACACATGACTCCTCAACTCACCAGTGAACCCGCTGGGACTTAAGTCTCATCAAGTCTCACTTGTAATCCCTAAGTTTTAACCCAAATGAGTTCCTGTCTTTGGTGTCACCCAATATCACTTAGGGAGTGGGGCAGGGGCTGGCTCTTGTTTTCAAAAGAAACACTTTCTTCACAGCAGGAAGAGACGTGAAAGACTGGACCTGGGTCTTCTGGAGAGGGGCAGCCTTGACAGGGAAGTGACACCCACCCAGGAGACCTCAGTCCCTGGCCCTGGAGTGCAGTGGCATAATCATAGCTCACTGTAACCTTGAACTCCTAGGCTCAATCAACCCTCTTGCCTTGGCCTCCAGAGTAGCTGGGACTACAGGTACATGCCACCATGCCCACCTACTTTTTATAAAAATTTTTTTTATAGAGACGAGGTCTCAGTATGTTGCTCAGGCTGGTCTTGAACTCCTGGGCTCAAGTGATCCTCCTGCCTCAGCCTCCCAAAGTGCTGGATTACAGGCGTGAGCTACTGCACTTGGCCACCATGGGTTTGTTTTTTAACCAGAGCCATCAGAATCAAGGGAGGCATTTGCAGAACTTCACAGAACTTCAATTCTCATACATACACTTGAGGCCTGAATCAGAATGTTTTTCTATCATGGTCAACAATGTTCTCGTTCCTTGAAAAAAAAATACACACATTTATTTCATTTCATTTTAAAATGCAACCACTTTAGTCAAGGACTAACATTCTGCAGCAGACCATTTAATGACTGGAACTCTCTAATCCTTTCCTGGAGAAAGTTCCCTTTCAAAAGCAAACTTGGGCTTTTGGTTAAAATTCCTCCCGGCCAAAGTCGGCCAGAGAAAACCCCCCTTCCCTCCTGGCTCAGAACTGCTGTCCTTCTGGACTAACGTGTGCGAAGGAACAACAGGGCCCTGCGGCTTGAGGACCTGGGGAGTGGGTGCCTCACGACTGCGGCGTCAGAGGACAGTGGAGGACAATCGAGCCTTTTTGGGCAGAAAGGAAAGGAGAGCTTGGGGAGCCTGACCTGGGCTCCCTGGGAGAGCCCAGCCACGGGGGAGCCTCAGCAGCAGGGGGACGGGCAGATGGAGACGGGCAAGGACAGCAGGCCCCAGTGGGCCTGTTGGGGAAGGCAACTTGGGGAACATCAGGGGCAGAGACCAGGGGCATCCTAGAGATGGGGGGTTGGTGAGAGAAGAGTTTTAACTTGGGCCAGGCGAGATGGCTCATGCCTGTAATCCCAGCACTCTGGGAGGCTGAGGCAGGAGGACTGCTTGAGGTCAGGAGTTCAAGACCAACCTGAGCAAGAGTGAGACCCCATCTCTACAAAAAATAGAAAAATTAGCCAGGAGTGGTGGTATGCACCTGTAGTCCCAGCTACTCGGGAGGCTGAGGCAGGAGGATCACTTGAGCCCAGGAGTTTGAGGTTGCAGTAAGCTATGATGACACCACTGCACTCTAGCCTGGGCGACAGAGTGAGACCCTGTCTCTAAAAAAAAAAAAAAAAGAAAGAGTTTTAAATTGTACCACCAAAGTGGGGCCCCGGGTCCACAGAAAAGGAGCTTGCTGTTCCTGGGACCCAGGGGCCTGCTGGGTGTGCCTTAGCCCAGCACCGGGGCTGGAAGGTCACAGGGATCTGCCAAGGTCAGGGTGGGAGCAGGGCCCAGGCCATGTAACCAAAGAGCGTTGGAGGGGAAGCTGTTGAGGGCTGGCTCTCAGCTGCCTGTCCACCTGCCACTGGTTATCAGGGATGCCTCAGTTGCACAGCCTCTGCCTATCCCCCCAGCCCCATCTGCTGGCAGTTTCCACATCCTGCCTGTGGTGCGTAGCAATGGCCCCCAAGATGCCCACGCCCTAATCCCTGGAACCCGTGAACATGGCACCTTACAAAAGGGATTTCACACGTGTGATTAGATCAAAGACCCTGAGATGGGGGGGTTATCTGGGTGGGCCCAATCTAATCAGAAAGGGTCCTTAAAAGAGGAAGAATGAGGCAGAAGAGGAGGTCAGAGTGATGCAATGTGAGGCCTTGGGTCATGGGTGCCATTGCTGGCTCTGAAGATATGGGGGGGCCGTGAGCCAAAGAACAAAGGTGACCTCTAAAACCCAGAAAAGGCAAGAGAACAGATTCTCCCCTAGTGCTTCCAGAAAGGAACACCACCTTGATTTCAGCCCAGCGAGACCCATTGGCAGACTCCTGAACTCCAGATGATATAAACGCGCACTGTTTTAAGTCACTACATTTGTAGAAATTTGTTAGAGCAGCCATAGGAAAGTAACACACCGCCCAGTGTTCTAGACATGGGCTACTGACCAGGGTTGCCAAACGCACTTTGTGTGTTCACTTCAGATGCCCTCTCTGCCTGGAATATCCTTGCCTGGCTTCTGCCTGCTCAGCACCCATCAGAAAAACACTTGGCTCAACAACTTGGCTCTCTGAAGCAATTCTTGCCCCCGTTAACCCCCATCCCCAGCAAAGGCCCAACTAATCTCTGTGCTTCCTGTTGCATCCTGCAGTTTCCATCACAGCACCTACCCCTCTGTCTCACTCTGGCAGCACACCACCAGCTGCCTGAAGGGGGAAGGGCTGTGTCTTATCCTTTTCTGTCTCTGGCACCTAGCACAGTGCTCACCATGCAGTAAATGATGGGAGGATAGGCGCAGGAGTGGGTGAGTGGGCGCAGGAGTGGGTGAGTGAACACAAGTGTGCAAGTTCTGTAGTCTGAATCTTGCATTTGTATCCTGGCTCCCCCGCCCCCTGGCAGGACTTGACACTGGGCAGGTTATTTAGTCTCTCTGTGCTCCAGCTTACTAATCTGTAAAATGGGGATAATAACAGGACCTACATTGCCAGCTTGTGAGGATAAATGAGTTCAGCTGTGTGAAATGATTGTACCAGGGCCGTGCCCCAGGAAATGGACCACTAGTTGGTATCTACTGTTGTTACCGTGTTACACAGCAGAGGATGCCATGATAAGAAGGGAAGCAGCTGAAGCCTGGGGCCCTGGGAGACCTCAGGAAGTGGCAACGAGGGCTGCACACATCTAGCCTGGAACCTTCTGCTAGACACTGCTTGGGACTCAGCATTTCCACCTCCAGCTTCCTCTACAAGAGTCTGCTAGCAGAGCTCATCGGAGTGGAGGCAGCCAAGGGAAGGGGGCCCAGCAGGGAACAATGAAAGCTGTAGATCTTCATCAATTTTGCTGCTCTGGAGGATGCAAACCATAGCTGGGAGAGAGGCGAGTTTTAAGAGAAACCAGTTAAAGGCTAAAGGTTAACCAGAGTCATTTAAGTGACATGCATATTTCCTGGCTTTGCACAGCTCTGGAAAACCCCAATTGCATTTAGAAAAATGCAAAGCACATTATAAAATTCGAAGGCCTGGGTACAGGTAATAAAAAAAGATAAATGCAAAAGATAATTTGGATGTGCCAAGCTGACAAACCAGGAAGTTGCATGGGGCTTTTCTGCATGAAAGTTTGGTAGGGAGAGGAAGGAAAGGTCTATCTCACCTTGAACCTTATATGAAAAATGGTGGCCCTGACTGGTCTAAGTGGGGAGGGGAAGATGGGATGAGAACTTTCAGCTCTTCGTTATAAGCAAAGTCATAAGGACTGGAAGAGGCCAGCTCAGCCCATCGACTTCTGAGCCTCCGTGGTCTGGCTGTCTGACTCCAGCCTGGACAGTCTCTGCTCTTGAGGCATTTTTACAACTGTGCCTGAAACAGAACAGGCCATTTCCAGGACTGGCACTGGTTCAGGACAACCAGGAGAGTTAGGGACGACGGGGGTTTCAGTGCTGCAGAATTTGGAGCTCTGCAAGGGAACCTCCCACCTAGCAATTGATTATAAACAAGGCCAAGCACAGGGCGGTTCATTCACTGCCTGAGCACATACAGGAGGCTGTGGGGCACATACGGGAGGCTGTGGGGCCCTGCAGGAGGACCAACCCATCACCCAGGCCCTTCGTCTTTTAGACCAGGAGCCCAAGGCTTGAGAGGTTAAATAATCTGTCTTCAACTCAGGGAGAGGCACACTGTGTGCAAGGTTAACTTACATAAACTCAATTACGTGCATTCAGGAAGCGGGGCAGGAGAGAGAGAGAAGCGTAACAGCTTTAATACTGCAGGCCTCTCTGGCTGCCATACCCATGAAGGAGCCACAGGGGCAGATTTGTTTTTTAATAAACGGCCTGGCTCCTCCTGCCTCTACCCTGAGCCCCTTACGGGGCCCAGGTAAAGAAACTGGCATTTCAATGTGACCACCCTCTTCCCCTGCACAGTGCTCAAGGCTAGGGTCCACTGCAGCCCTGGAGTTATGACCCGCTGTGTCGGACTCCTCCTTGAGAAATCTGACTCTCCTACAAGGGAACTCTGAGGGTGACTTGGATGGTACTAACTTCAGAACCTGGAGAGAGTTGCGACTGCTGTATCATGCCACCAAAGCCAGCCCACCTGATGACATCTGGCTGATTAGAAGGTGGGAAAGGAGAGCTCCTAGAGAGAACTAGAATTCACGGACAGCAGCAAAGTAGACACCAAATGTTGAGTTCCAGAACACTCCTTACTCTAACCCCATAGTTCTCAATACTGGCTATGGAATGGAATCAGCTAGGGAGCATGTGCCACAGAACCTTCTGGAGTGTGGCCTGGGAACAAAAAGTTTTCAAAGTTCCTGAAGTGATTTTAAGGCACAACTCAGGTTGAGGTTCTGCACTGCAGCCCTCCCTGACACAGAGGACCCCAGGGAGGGGATCCTTCACCACAGCCCTGCCCTGGCCTAGGGGACAATTGGATGACGTGGAGCAGTTCCTCTGCTGTGTACCCACATGCAGGGCAGTGTGGCAAACCGATTTTCACTTCTATTTTCAGGTAGGTCAAAGTGGAAATGACAATTCAAGCTTTTAAATGTCCCAAGCTCAGTATTCTGTGCATTTCTTAAAAGCTTAGAAGAGTGAACATTTGACATTCATTTGAAAAATCAGTACAGACTGCCTACGGTACTACACATTGTGCCAGTCACCAGGAATACAGTAACCCTCACGTGGGAGTTCTTCAGTCGTAAACCAGGACATTTGGTCTTTGGTTTTTTTTTTTTTTTAGAGACAGGATCTCACTCTGTCACCCAGGCTAGAGTGCAGTGGCACAATCACAGCTCACTGCAACCTCGAACTCTGGGCTCATCGAGGGAATCCTCCTGCATCAGCCTCCTGAGTAGCTGGGACTACAGGCACACGCCACCACACCCAGCTAATTAAAAAAAAAAAAATGTTTTTTTACAGATGGGGTCTTGATATGTTGGCCAGGCTGGTCTTGAACTGCTGGCCTCAAGCGATCCTCCCAAAGTGTTGGGATTACAGGTGTGAGCCACCACACCTGGCCTGCTCTTTGTTTTTTAATAAAGAGATTCTAATGGTCATTCCATGTTATTGCAAGTGCTTCCTGTGCTTTGACTTTGATGTGTATTTAGGATTCTAGGTGACAACACTTCCCAGCACTTCTGCCTAACCTAAATAGAACCCATCTCCCCCCTCAGAGAGGGTAGGAGGAAGGTGGTGTTGGTCCACTCTCCCCTATTCCTGTTCTTCCCAGTGGGGCCTGGGATGGGCTGGAGGGCGAGGACTGGATGAAAGCAGAGTGGGGTCAGTCAGCAGGCCAGGCCAGGTGCTGGGGAAGTGGCAGGCCAGCTCCCTGGGCTGGGAAAGGTGGTGTGCAGTGGGGGTAGCCTTCTCCTGACTTAGACATTCTGTAAAGGTCACACCGTCTGCAGCTGGTTCAGTCTCCCCAGAGATTTGTTTTGGGTGTTCTGTGGTTGATCAGATATCAGGGCCAGAAGGCAACCCTCCCCTCCTGAGGCCTGAGCAGTCACCGGATCCTGTGTCATCCCTGGAGGCTGGGCTGGGTGATGGACGTGGGTGTGTGGTAGGTGGGAAACCCACAGCTTGGGTCAAGGAGCCCTGCGTAGGCACAGCCCCAGACAGCTCACCGAGTAGGCTCAGCGAGGGATAGCTTGAAACTCAACGTTAATCCTCAACCCCACTGCCCCCACGAATTCCTGTTTCCTGTAGCAGCTCTCACTGCCCTGCCCTGCCCTCCCCTGTAGCCAAATGTTGTCAAGGAGGCTGGCTGTGGCAGCCCTGGGCGGCAGAGCAGGAACGGTGGGCACTGTGAAGCCAGCAGCCCAGGGTGGAAATCTCCCGAGCTCCCTGTGACTGGGGTAGCACAGTGAGGGACAGGTTGGGGGACACACATCATGCAGGGCTCTGCAGGTGGCAGGCAGGAATCTGGATTTGACCCTAAGATGGGAAGTCTGGGCCACTGAAGGGTCGGATGTCTGTTTGAAAGGATGCTGCCAGCTGTTGGCACAGAAAGGGCAGTGGAGGCAGGTGGCCCCCAGTCAAAGGGCTGTTTCCAGAGTCCTCCCCAGGGTGGAGGAGCTGAAGGTGGTGAGAAGGGGTTGGGGTCTCGATCTATCTGATGCTTGAACAGGCAGGATTTGCTGAGAGCCTGCTCATAGGGATGCGAGGAAATGAACAGACTAGGACACTCCAAGATTTTTGGCTTGAGTGACTAGAAAGAAAGAATTACTATTTCTTGACTGGGGAGGAATGGGGTTTAGAAACCCAAAGCCAGCTTTTTGGCTGCTGCTTTGCCAGCCTTTGCTGCCTGGGCTCCACAGAGATGTACCAGGCACTGTGCTCAGCCCCGACAGGCAGAGTCTCATCCTCCCGACAGCCCCGTGAAGCACAGCCAGGGAGGTCTGGGGTTAGGGAGGTCAAGACACATGCCAAGCTTGCAGTGCCACGAGCACTGGCCTGGACTCAACCACCGGCAGGACCCCCATCCCCGCCCCTGGCAACCCTGAGATGCACCTGCATCCATAACTGGTACCCATTCCCATTACCAGGGCTGGGATGTACCTCAGAATTTGCTCTTGGGACAAATCTAAGCCACCACGGCCCTTCCTATCTAAGAAATCAAAACTATGGCCCCATTTTCAAATGTGTGAGAAGGACTGGGATTTGGAAAAAATATTTTAAAAATATTGTAGCGTGTCTTCAGCAGAAACAATAACTTTAATAGGCAAAGAAAGGAAAAGCTCAAAACAGTCTCTACTGCTCAAATGCCTCATTTCCCCAATGCATAGAATGGAACCTAGAAATCCTGCTTTGTGGAGGAAAAAATAGTAATTTTTGTTTTTGTCCTAGAGGCACTTCAATACATCACCAACAAAAGAGGGCACAGTCATTAGGTGACCTTGTGATCTCAGCAGAACATGTCTCTCTAATGTAGCTCAATTATGATTGTAAGTTTATAAAACAGGGAACGATTACAGGAATATACATTAAACCACATCAATGAATGCTACTAAGAAAAAAAAGTAGGTCCAGCAGACAGGTACCAATCAAATAATCAATACGCAGGAAACAGCTACATCACCCTGCTTTAAAAGAACCAAATAATGCTGCAATTGGATTTACTTAAAAATTTTCCACTTGAACAAAACTGACAGCTGTATTATAATCACATTTCCAGTCAGTTTATAAGATATAAATTTCATTTCTCCATATTTCTACTTCATTTCTGAAAAGTGGCCAGCAACATTATTCATCAAGCACACAGAGAAGAAGTCTAATTCATAGACAGAGGGGAAACGTTGTTAATTCCACGTTTTCCATTTCCTTAGAGAATTGGCATTTTAATTCAAACATGACTTTTTTTCTGATCGGTCTAGTTCAGGGTCCCAGTTTCAAAGCGGAGTAAGGAAAAAAAAGAAGGAAAAACAAGAGAGGCATTTTAGCTGTTAGAGAGGTAAAATGATTTGGGGTAGCTCAAATGTTGAAATCAAGACAATCTACATTTTTAGAAAATGCCAAGGTAGGTTTAAGATTCTTGGTATAAGAAGTAAAAAAAGGTCTGCAGTAGGAACCTGACTATTCAAATGTATGCTAATGATGAACAAATATCATTCTTCTAACTCACAACACAACTGCCTCAAATTACTCAAGAGGACATTTAGAAATGCCACTTACATGTTAATGAAAGTCCTTCAGGGTTTATGAATAATTAAAGTGACTGCTAAAGCTTTAATCAGTTAAATCCAAGAAGCCTTTTTTGAGTGCCTACTATGTGCCAGGCACTGCACCAGGCACTAGGGATATACAAAGTAGTAAGAGCACATGTGAGATATGTACAAGGAGAGTGGGGCAGGAGGAAGGAAGCTGGGAGTGGGGGCCTGGGATGGCAATCTAGGCAGAGGAGACAAGGCAGGCAGGCTGTGTCCAGGAGCCTGTGAGCAGTGCTGGGCCAGGTGAGTGCAGATACAACATGACGCACCGCAGAAGAGGTGTGCTCGAGGCTGGCTTGGGGCTACTGCGAGGAGGGGCTCTGAAATTTACAAGCAGGGATGCGATGGCGGCTTAGGTGCGCTTTTAATTACTGAGCATTGGGTGGATGGAGCGGGGTGGGGAGGGGGGCAAGGCCATGGGCTGGGGTACCACGTAGGAGACACTGGGCAGGGGAGAGGCTGGACTGGTGAGGGGTCGGAGCTGAAGAGGCCTGATGGCTGGTGACCCCCCGCCCAATCATGGCGTTGGAGAGGGTTCAGAAGTGGTTCCAAGTCTGGAGGTCAGGTAAAGGGTAGGTGAGTATGACCACCAGGATGCTCTACCAAGTGTCTGCATGTGGAGAGACGCCAAGTGGACTGTGCTCCTTTTAAAGACAAAACACAGATGGGAGAGCGCAAGGCAAAGAGCCACAAAACCACACGTGCCTGGAGATCCGACTCTTCAAGTGCCATATGCATTCCTGCCTCTCCGATTTCACCTTAACATCATCAGTCCACTTCGGAGTCAGTCCTAAACAAACCACTTCTCCAGGGCCCCATGCCTGGATGCATGAACTAAATTGACCCCAAGGAGCCATCTGGGTTTGATCCAAGCCCCCACCCTGTAGTTTCAGTTCTTCTCCAATCAACTGGCACCCACTTTCCTGAAAGTCATCGTTCCAAGAAGCTTATCATCGAATTAACAAGCCTGTGTGACCTCCTCCACTTTTCAATGCATCCCCTGGACAGAAACAGTCATGAGGCTTTGCTTTTTCAGAACTCCTACAAAGAACCTTCTAGCCAGAAAACAAATATTTCAGTGCCCAATGTGCAGTCAAGATGATGAATGCTAACTGATGTTTTTCTTTTGAAAAGCCCGTGTGCACCGAATATAATGCTGAGCATTTCTGACGGATTCTCTCTTTTCATCCAAAGAAGAGTTCTGAAGCAGGCACTATCAGCTCCACTTTACAGATGAGGAAGAAAGACTCAGAGAGGTTAATTAATTTGCCAAAGGTCACACAGCTGGAATTCAAACCCAGGCTTTTCTGAATCTGGGGCTCCATTTCCTCCATATTACATTCCTCATTTATTAAATGTTGGATTTTCAAGGACTTGATCTCTCTCTTGCCCCATCCTTAGGTTTTTATTTTGAAAAATTTCAAACTTCCAGACAAGTTTAAAGAATAGTAAACACACATAAGCCCTTCACCTCCATTCATCACTTGTTAATATTCAGCCACCTTTGCCTCCTCTCTCATTATACCCACATACTCACGTTTTTATTTCTGAGTCAGTCCAGTGTTATGGGCGTCAGACACTTTACCCCTAAACACTTCATCCCATACTTCCTAAGAACAAGGACACGCTCCCACAGAACCACAATGCCATTATCACATCCAAGAAGTGCAATATTGACCTCAATTATACTATCCAATCACAATCCACATGCAAATTTACCCAATTTGCAGAAAAATGCCCTTTGAAGCTACTTTGTTTCCTCAGTCCAAGACTCAATCTAGGTTGACAGTTGTCATGATTCTTCAATTCTATAATCTAAGAACAATACTCCTACTCCCTTCCCCTTTTTTTGGTCTTCCAAAAACATTCACATTCTTGAAAATCTCAGGTCAGCTGTCCTCTAGAATGTTCTATATTCTGAACTTGTTTTTCATTGTCTTTATCATTTACGCTATTTTCTAATTTTCAGGATGAGGTACATGACAATGACTAGGACATCAGCAAAATAAGCCAACATAGAGAACTTTCCAGAACTGACAGACAGGATCACAAAACTATCATTGGCCTTGCCAGAGAAATAAATCAATGAGCTCACATTTTCATGGACTTACAATCAAACCACATAACTTGCTTGGGGAGCTTCATAATACTTTTGCTGGAAATGGAATCTCTAGGCAATCAGATGAACATAGCCAGGGACTTCCACTTTGCCTAAAAGCTCGTGGCTGCAGGGGGCTGGGGCAGAGCATGCGGAGCGCTAGGAATGGGGGACATGGAGGAACACTGCGGGCTCTTTCATGACGTTCATGTTCATATTCTTCAGACAAGAAAGGATAATAAAGGGGGAGACTTGGTCGGGATTCCAAACATGGGTCAAGAATTTTGCAAAGGCCCTGGGGTGGGAACATCCCAAGTACGTCTGAAAAGAGCAAGGAAGCAGAGAGAGGGAGGAGGTGCCAGATGGCATTCAGCCTCAGGGGTCACCTTAAAGGTCTCTGGTTTCCATTCAGAGTGGCATGGGAGCCCACTTTGAACAAAAGGATATGATCTGACTCATACTTTAAAAGGATGATACTACATGCTGTTGAGAATAAACTGTAGGGGACAAGGCAGAAGCAAGTGGCTGGGTAAGAGAATACTGCAATAATTCAGGTGAAAGATGATGGCAGCTCAAGCAAGGTGCTAAGGTGGAGCTGGGAGAGATGGCCAGATACTGGATATATAGTCGTCCCTCGGCATCTGAGGGGGACTGGCCCCAGGAGCCCCCCGCCAAAACCAAAATCCTCAGACGCTCAAGTCCCTCATATAACATGTTGTATGTGGTATTTGCATATGACCTATGCACATCCTCCTATATACTTTAAACCACCTCTTGGTTACTTATAATAGCCATACAATGTAAATGCTATGTAAATAATTGTTATACTGAATTGTTTTTTTGTTTTTTTAAATTGTTGTATTTTTTTTTAATTGTTTTTTTTCCCCCAAATATTTTCAATCCATGGTTGGTTGGTTGAATCCAAGGACGCAGAACCCACAGAGGTTTGGAGGGCTGGCTGTATCTGGAGGGAAGAACTGAACAGGTGTGCTGACCAACCGGAAGTTGAATTTAAGAGAAAGAGAGGAGTCAAGCACAAGCCCAAGGTTTTTGCCAATGGGATGGAACTGCCCCCAGCTGAGATGGGAGGGCTGCAGGGAGGCAGGTTTTGTGGGGAAGACCAAGTTCTGTTGTGTTTGTGGTAAGCATGAGATGCTGAGCAGTTGGCTGGACACAAAGGCCTGGAGTTGAGCAGAGGCTCACGGACAGAGACAGAGCTAGCTGATGAGAAGGGCTCACCCCCGTGAAAAGGGGTGGGGGGATGCAGGCCCTATGTGGCCAGATCATTTCATGTTCAAAGTGATAGCTAGATTTTTACAATAAAACGCGATTTTAAAATGTTAGTAACTAACATAAATTTGCTGCAAATGTTCTACTGACTACCAAACTACACCTGTGGACCTAGCTGCCTGAGGACCAGCAGTTTGCAACCTCTATATCCACTTTATTCTCCTGCCTTACAATAATCCTGCAAAGGTGGGCACTGCTGCTCTCATTTTATCAATGAGGGAACCGAGGCTCAGAGAGGTGGATCGATTTGTCCAAGGTCACACAGCCAGGAAGAAGCAGAGCTGGGATTCAGGCTGCATTTTTCTGGGACTCAAGGCTTCCCCCTACCCTCAGCTACCTCTCTTAAACAGGCATGTCCTGGGCTGGAAACAGCCAGAAGGAGCACAAAGGGAAGGTCCACAGCAGCCTGTCCTACCAGAAGGTGAACACATCTGAAATAGTATTATTGTTGTTAATAATTAGCTTCAAAGGCACGATGGTTTGGGCCCCAGAGAACAAGCTGTGCAATAAAGAGCCCCTGAACCCAAGCCAAGCTGCAGAATGCAGCAGCACTCAAGGACAATTCCCTGGGGCAAACCAGAGTGTGTGAGCCACGTGTGGATATCACCTTGTGGACAACACTTCTGCAGGACGGGCCTCTTGGGCTTGGCCTCCCAAGAGGGTCCCTGACTCAGTTAATGCTGCCCTGATCCAGAAATCTACTCTTCACACTGAGGCCAGAGAGAGCCTTTTGAGATCCAAATATCACATCAGCCAGTTAAAAACTCTTCTTACTGTTCTTAGGATAAAACCCTGAATCCTGGACGTGCCCACAGGGCCTGCAAGGCCTCCTCCCAGCCTCATCTTACCACTCCCTTCACCGTCCCCTTGCTGGACCCACTGGCCACACTGCCATCGCTCTACATCCACATCCAGCCCTCAGATGGGTCGTTGCTCCCCCAGTGGCCTCCCTGACCTCTGGCCAGGTCAACCCCCCTTTCCTGCCCTCAGAGCAGTAGCACAGTGGCCATCTGACTGTGACCTGAGGGTTGTTGTTGATCAGTGTCTGCCTCCCCCATAAGACTGTGAGCTTGGAAAGACCATGAGCTTTGCTCTTGTAATTGGTCTGCACTTGCATTTTTTAAAAAAACACTCCCCATTAAAACACAGTACGTGGGTACACAGTTGCCACTGCTGTTTCTTAGAAAGACTGGCCCTTGTTCTGAAATGATGCCCCACCTACTTACCTGGTATTAACAATGCTCTTTTCTTTTATGAAGTGATAATTCATAAATGCTTTGTAAAAAAAGATATGACTACTTGGTAAAAAAAAAAAAAAGTTGGATATCCATCCTCAGATTTATTTTATTTATTTTTATTTTGACACTTCACTGGGCTGTGAAAATCTTAAGATCTGGGACCTGCTGCTCTATACTCCGATGGATACTTTCCAGGCGCCCTAGACCTAGGAAGTGTATCCAAGCCTGGCTGAGCAATCAGACCCAGAGTACAGAGGTCTGCTTATTTGCAGACATTTCTCTGGGGGTTTTGGGCCTTCTCTCACACACCACATGATGCAGGACTCCAACAAACTGCTGCGAGGGTCTTTTGAGGAATAGCCACCTAGGTTAACCCAGGCAAAAGTGGAAATGTCTGATAATTGTGGAATGGTTATGTTAGAAGTCTCACTGGATGGAATATTACGCAGGCCACAGAACACAACAGTTTTGAAATCTACAGGCAAATGTGAAGAGGCTTCCAACATGCCCCTCGACCTGCCAAGCTCCCTTACAGCACCTCTCACCTGGCTACTCACCTAACCTCACCATCTTCTGCTTGGAACCAGCTCCTCCTCCAGGACTGGCCCTCCTGATCA
Organism: Daubentonia madagascariensis; assembly: GCA_023783475.1. Lineage (NCBI taxonomy): Eukaryota > Metazoa > Chordata > Mammalia > Primates > Daubentoniidae > Daubentonia > Daubentonia madagascariensis. Next base: position 6,524,610 of record JAKFHU010002332.1, on the reverse strand, counting down.
CAGAATCACCATCCTCCCAGCCCCTGCCACCCAGACTGTCCCCAAGATCCGAACCCCAGAGTCAACCTGGATCTCAAGCATCGCCATGGCAAGTCAGTCACAAAATGCTGTCCCCAGACTGGCCCATCCTCCTTTGCCCACTGGCATTGACCCCCTGGACCCTGCCACAACCTCCTAAATGACGTCTCTGCAATTGTGCCAGGCACTGTTCTAGGTACATCACATATATTAACTCATCTACTCCTCCCAACAACTCCCACTTTACAGATTCAGAAACTGAAGCACCAGGAGGTTAAGTTACTTACCTAAGGTAATACAGCTGGCAAGTGGCAAGGGGCAAAGCTGCGATTTCAATCTGGGCACAGCCTGGCTCCCAAGCCCACACTCATACCCACTGTGCTACATGGCCTTTCTAGCCCCTCGATGCAGCTGCTGCTAGGACTGTCTGACCTGGCAGTGCCCACTCTAGAAGCGTATGTTTAGGACAGATGTCCCTATGGGAAACCCTGGAATTGAGACCTGGCTCTTCCCAGCCACTGACTCCTTTGCTCCTTATATGCCGGCCACACTAGCCTGGGTCAGGATCCTGGGACATGGCAAGCTCTCTCCCACCTCAACCATCCTCAAATGGGAGGCCTCATTTCTGCATTTTCTTTCTAACATGGGACTCTGTTTGTCACCTCCATAGAGCCATCTCAATCAATCTGTGATTGTGCATTTACTTAACTTACCTGTTAGTGGCCCACTCCTCTGTCCTCCCCCCAAAACTGGAAGCACCCCCAAAACAGAGGCCAAGTCTGGCTTTTGCTCACTATCACATCCCAGCTCCTAGTACTGTGCTTGGCATACAGCAGGTACTCAACAAATAGTTAAATGAATGAACAGATTTTCATCAAATAGATTTTTGTTGAATGGGTTTCATAAATAGATTTTAAAAATCAGAAGATTAGATGCACGTAGCATGTGCTATGGCTACAATTATGTGAACGCCAAGTGCCCACATACAGATGGGGGAAAGGAAACCAGAAACTGAACACACCTGGTTGTCTGGTATCTCTTTTTAAGGTGTATGGATAACGGATGAATTTCTTCCCTACTGTGATTGCCCATGGTATCTGCAAATGGTCAAGAATCCTTCCAGGATGCTCTGAGGCCAATCCCAGGCAGGAATCTGTGGTCTTTCCTCAAAGCCCACTGTCGTTGGCCAGCAGACACACTGGAGTGAGTGAGTCCCACAGCCTAGACGGGGCACAGCCCCCTGCCTCTGGCCAAGGCAGCCAGAGCTGTCTCTCTTACCTTACAAAACAGTGCCATCACACAAGTGATAAACTGCTTTGAATATTTCAGGATATGTTCCTCAGAATGTCATTCAAGCAACCCCTTGGAGCCCTGCAGTATGAGTTATAGCTCACGTATTTGATGGCCACCAGCAGGGACGACAGGCAGCCCTCACCCGCTGAGCACCTGCCACGCACCACGCACGCGCTGTGTGCCCTCCACGTGATCTCATTCCATCTTCCCAACAGCCCTCCCCAAACAGTCTTTTAGGCCCATGTTACAGGTAAGGCCACTGAGCCTCACAGGCGTCACGATTCCGGGGAAGGTCACAGAGCTGATCATTTCCGACTTCACCAGGAGCTGCAAAATCAAACATCAGTCAGCGAGGCCAGGCGGGCAGCAGTGCGGGTGCACAGGCCCCATCCACAGGGGCCGCCTCAGCCCCACATCTCCAGCCCAAAGCAGCAGCGAGGGCGGGGCAGCGCTCACTTTGCAAATGGTGGCAACCAACTCAATTAAGAAAAGTAATGCACAATCCTTATTTGTTAGAGAGAAGTATTTATAGATGCAATAATATGATGCCGTCCTTTTGCTTTAATACACTGCATGGGTGGCTGGAATATTTTTAAAAGTGAGATGGTGGGGCAGGTGAAATAAAACTTAGCAAAATGGTAGTAACTGTTGAAGCTGAGGGCTGGGTGTATGGAGATTCATGACACTACACTCCATAAAAATCTAATCTGTTTTATCTAGTCTTCCCTCCCTCCCTCTCTTTCTTCCTTCTCTCCCCTCCCCGCTTCGCAGCAGACACAGCCCACATGGCTTCCAGTTTGTGACTTTGACCCAGGCCACTCTCCTCTCCAGCAAAAGACAAAACAGGCTTTGCTTTAAGCATGGTCAGTTTGCCTCTTTCCCAAGTGGTGACCAGATCTTTGATGCTCCTTGTCAGAAGTCCTTTTTGCACCAGACCTTGCCTGTCACACCCTGCCCTGCCCAGAGAACTACTGCTGGGCAGCAAACACTTGAGATGGCTTCTAGGGAACACTCTTTATAGCTGTGGTTTCTTATCAAAGTGTGATGAGGTCAGTAAATACACTTTATGTCACCTCTTCCTGCTGTGGAGATGGCATTCCTTTAAGCCTATCAGACATATCTAGTTAGATAAAGGGAACTAATCCCAACCACTTCTCCCTGAGTCAGCTTCTTCAAGCTCACCAGGGAGACAAAAACATGCCCAGCTTCAATCATTCTTGTGTACACGGAAGGCATTCTGTCAAATGCAGAGTATGGTAATTTTTTCCCTCGATGACAGGTGAGAAGGTCCAGCATTTACCAAAAAAAAAAAAAGCCAACACATGCATATCTTATTCTAGTACCATATGCTTTTAAAATCCCCAATTCCTAGTATTTTCTGAATGTCACCCTCCTCAGCAAAAGACATAATTTGCAATCAGGCTGGGTAAAGACAGACAGCCATTACTTTCTTAATGGCCAACTACCCAAAAGGGCTCAGTTAAGTGATCTCAACTAGCAATGTAATCAATTAAAATTGATAAGTGAAATACTTTTAACCTTTATCTCAGTGGGCCAATCCTAGGGGGAGGGGGAAGGAATGTGAATTCCCAGCATCAAATTTAATTCCATTTCACGGATGCAAACATTCTTGCTGTCCCGATGGAGTGGCCCCCTTTAAAGCCAGCTGTTTCCCTTTCTCTCCTTGAATCAAATCAAAGAAAGACTGGTTTATGATTCTGTCCAGCCAACTCGATCAATTTAACCCTTACAGAAATTCCTGTGGCCATTTCTCCAGGGGGAAAAGGCTAAAGGAGATGGGCATAGAGCAGAGAGGGGACATAGCTTCTTTGTTCTTCCAAGACAGGGAAAGATGAAAGAACATAAACTCAAAGGCCACAGAAAGAAAGCAGACAACCAGGTAATACTCACAATACTCGTTAAATGAGAACCATCTACGTGTCAGGTAGTGTGCTGTGCTCCTTTTACGTATCACCTCTTTTAATCAGCAGGTGACGCTGGCTACAGCTTGCTGAGTGCAGCCATGTGCCAGGCACTATGCCTGGCCACACGGCACCTCACATCACACCTCATTCAATCCCCAAAACAGCCTGTAATGTAAGAAAGACCATGCCATTTCACAGGCAAGGAACGGAGGCCGTGCAGGTTTCAGTTGTTGCTCAAGGGGATACAAAGCAGGGCAGGGACGTCTGGCTCAAAAGCCAACACTCAATGGTCTAGATCACAACTGAATAGTTTGTCAAAATTCACTGAATTACACATTAAAGCTTGGTGAACTTTATTATATGTAAATTATACCTCAATAAAGCTGATTTAGAACAATACTACGGAGAGTGGCCATGTCTGCCTGCCCAGCCTTCACCCCTTCTTTGGGATTTTGCTCTGAGGGCCTCCTCGTTCCTTTCTCCCAGGTGACCAGGGTTCAAAAGGAACTGGTCCTACTTCCCAGCTCCAGGGCTGGCCATAGGACCCTGGCTTAGCCAATCAGTGAATCACATTCCTCTGACTGCTGGCTGGTTCAGGGATGGTCACATGGCCCCAGCTAGGCCAATGAGAGCTCTACCCCAGATTTTTATATAAGTCAAAGGGAGGGAGCAGCTCTTTCTGTGGGGCTGCTTAGCTGGTTCAGTAAACCCTGGGGCTGCTGATGGCCATCTTACCACTACCTGGTGAGGGCCCTTCTGAGGATGAAGCTGGCACAGAGGAAAGCAGAGCTGAGAGATGGAGAGGGGCAGCTTCCTGGTGACGCTCAGCACCCAAATCCAGCCATGCCTGAAGGCAGAACTATTCCCGGACTTTCCACTGACATTTTTCTTTTTCCTTAAACTCTTAAGTTGGGTTTTCTGTCTCTTACAACTAAAGACTCCTAATACACCACAATGCCTTTAAGAAAGGCACATGCCCCATGGCAAAGGGGGAAAGAGAAAGCTACACAAATACAAGATGGGTTCTGAGAACATGATCAGGCTTTATACCCATGTCTCCTTTAAATTTCAGTCTCATGTTGCAGATGAGAACACTGAGGCACTGTGTGGTTAAGCAGCTAACACAAGGATATACTCTGAGCACACAGTTCTGTGGCCTCCAAAACCCTCATCCTTACCTCAACACTGGTGATTTGCTTTTGCAAGTTTCTTTCTTTAGCAGCAGAATCCTCTTATTACTGGAATCATATAGAAAATCCTTTATATACAAAAACCAATCAAGCTGGTGCTGCTGTGATTATGTGGAGGGCAGGGACCCTGGAGCTATGCCTACCCTTGCTGAGCCCCCGGTCACCCTGTACAGACCTTTCAGCAAACTACCTGGTCTCCAGAAAGCAGAACCCTCAGACTGACCTCCAGGTATCTAGAATCCAGGGTGCTTTTCACGGGACATGCACATTGTTAGCTCACAGTCACAGATCAATGGTGATACGAAATGCAGGTTGTGCACCCACCCTCCCAGTGGCGTGTGCGTCAGCAGAGCCCCCTGCCGTGACTCAGGGTGGCAAACTCACTCAGATCCAAGACGTCATCAGTTTTGATCAGGTCCTCCTCCCGAGTGAGCGGCAACTGGGTCTCGGGCTCCCCTCGCAGCTGCAGCGACAGGGAACGCAACATGAAGAACACCCGGATGGCCTAGACCAACAGTCAGAGAGCAGAGAAGAGTAAAATTGCAGAGTTGTTTCAGTGAGACACCCATATCAAGAAGTTACACAATCACTCTCGATTTTAAAAAAAGGAACACACACAGCAAAGCCTACCTCTTCTATAATAGTATTATGGTTCTGGTGCTTTTAGTACGAGACAAAAAAAATTACAGGGGAGCAGCCTGTTTTCAGTTATCCACGGGTTCAAGTTTGGATCACTTTGCCTGATGCAAGCGCCTGTCTTCTGCCAGGACCTTGTCCCCACATGTCAGGAGACCTTCATAACACCCTTGCCCAGCAATCAGCCCCATTTCACAGACCAGGCAACAGAGACCTAAGGAGGTAAAGTGACCTGCCCAAGGCCAAGCTTCTAGGGAGGGCCAGAACCCAAGTCTGTTCCAACTAAACCAGCATGGACTTTGGAAATCCAAATCACTAGTCTTTCAAGGTCCTACCTACTGAATGTGGGGGTTGGGGGTAGGAGAGGCAGAAGAGGGTTAGACGCCTGGAGAGACCCAATGAAATTCCTACCTCTGGGTGAATCTCTTCATCTCTCAGCCCCTTGGCCTTATGACAGGAGTGTGCTGCTGACGGGGCAGAGGCCTGGCACCTGGTGGGTGGCAGTGACCTCAGTTCCCCAAATGCCCCTTAAGCTTTCCCAGCCAGCAGACTGGGGGCAGAAGTGGCTCTGTCAGCACAGGGGTTCCTGGCCCATGGAACAGGTGTCTGGTCAGAATCATGTGGCCATCAGGCATTTCCAGAGAACAGAAAAAAACAGATTCCCCAGAAGCCAAAGAAGTTTGTGCAGAAAGCAGCCTTCAGCCCTGGAACAGGCTTGCTGACCAACCAGAGCCAGGAAGCAGAGGGGCAGTTCCATGAGAGGGGACCTCCAGGCCTCTCTCCCTGCTGCACAGCTGATGGGCCTGACTGAGGGTGGAGTGCCCAAGGAAAACGGCTCCAGAGTCAGTTGGACAAGGTCTGCACTGGATTCCCAGCTCTACTGCGCTGGGCAAACCCCTAACTCCTGTGAGCTTCATTTTCCTCATCTGTGAAATGGGCACGATAATCCCTAACTCTCAGGACAGCTAGGAGGTTCTGAGATAACGCTGGAGGGAAGCAGCCAGCACTGTGCTCCACAGAGGGGTGGCCATCCAGGCACTTGACAAGTGCCACGCTGGGCACAAACCACTGTCACCACTGGTGAGCCATGCACAGGTGAATACCAGTGCACTTTTGGGTCTTCTTGTTACAGCTCTGAGGGCTACAGTCCAGGCCTAAGTGAGGTGAAGGGCCCTTTATACAAACAGGAAAGGGGACAAATTACTGCCTACAAAGAGCTGGGCCTGCCTCTACCCAGGCAACAGGGATGCTGATCAGCACTCCTGAGCCCTAACCCTGCCTTGGCCCCATTTCCTACTGTAGAAACTGGAAAAGCAACCTTACCTCCTGGGCCTATTCTGGAGTAATGTAATCCTCTTTGTAAACTATAAAGCACTAGAGAAAGATAAGCTTTTTATATTATAACGATGGTGATAATAACGATGATGGTGGTGGTGGTGGTGGTGACAGTATCAGTATCTGATTTGATTTTTTTTTTTAAGAGATGCTCTGTTACCCAGGCTGGATGCAGTGGCATCATCACAGCTCACTGCAGCCTCCAACTCCTAGGCTCAAGTGATCGTCCCGCCTCAGCCTCCTGAGTAGCTGGGACTACAGCTGTGTAACACCATGCCTGGCTAGTTTTTAAATTTTTTTTAGAGATGGGGTCTTGCTATGTTGCCCAGGCTGGTCTCGAACTCCTGGCCTCAAGTGATCCTCTCAAAGTGCTGGAATTACAGTTGTGAGCCACCCCATACCTGGCTCTGATTATTCTTAACAGTTTTTAAAAGTATAGTCTTCATAAAGACATCTGTAACAATAAGAAAAAGCGGTGTGTTTCCATTAAAAAAGCCAAAAGAGCTTCTATTTATTAAACACCTATTGTGTGCCAGGAACTGTGGGCACCTCGTTGCAACTTTAAGATTTTATGGGGAAACAAACATAGCTGAGAAGAGCAAAGCAACTTTAGTTCACACGGCTAGTAACTGGCTGAGCTGGGGCTTGAACTCAGGTATGTCTGACACTTGTATCACTTAACCCAGTGCACCAGGAAATTTAAATACCTGTGCCAGCCCAAGCGCAGGAAGCACAAAATGTGGGTGGGCACTCGAAATATTTGGCAATTTGGGCTCTCAAATAAGGAGTCATGACCTCGGGGATGACGGAAAAAAAAGAAAAAGGCCCACCCCAGTCAGGTGCAAGTCGAAGGGATGCTTCATTTTTGTGTCAACCCCCCCCTTCCTCTTGGGGTTCTGAAGGCAAAGCACTCAAGCAGGACCACGGCTGGTGGATGAGAAAATAGAAATGCGTGTGGCTTTCTACAGCCCATCACTCTGAAAACCTGAAACCTTCCAATAAATAAAAAAAGGAATTGGGCTCCTAACATAGGCCTTTTTGGTAAAACACCTGGCTTTTGCTCTGCAAACAATAAATGGATGCAAAAAAAAAAAATAGAAAATAGAATATAAAATATACACAGCCAGCACTCTGTATCCACGTGTTCTACATCCATGGATTAAACCAACAGCAGATTGAAAATACTTAAAAAAAAAATGGACAGCTACGTCTGTACTAAACATATACAGGCTTTTCCCTTGTTATTATTCCCTAAACAATACAGTGTAACAACTGTTTGCACAGCATTTACATTGTATCAGGTATTATAGGTAACACAGAGAGGATTTAAAGCATAAGGGGAGGACGTGTGTAGGTTATATGTAAATACACCACATTGTATAAGGGAGTCAAGTATCTGGATTTTGGTATCCTTTGGTGGTTCTAGAACCAATCCCCCACAGATATGGAGAAACAACTCATAATAAAATCCCCCAAGACTTTTCCTGGTTCCTGCTCTAACTCCTAAAAGAAGGAAGAGTACACAAGAAGCCCATGCCCGTGAACGTGAGGAGAGCCGATTCCCACAGGGCAAGATGCTCCACGGGTGAAAACTGGGCTCCCACAGGGGGCCATAATGATCTGGCAGGCATGTTGACCAGCCCCACAACTCCATGAATCCACAAAAGCAAGCTAAAATACAAGCGAAAAAGTCATAAAATTCATCCCACCACCTGCCAAAACAACAACCACTCCCTCTGATTACCCCCGGCCTGCCAGGTACAGTGTCATCCCATTCGAGCCTCATAATGACCCTGTGTGGTTCCCACTTTACAGATGGGGAAACCAATCTGTTGGTTGGTTGGTTGGGAGACAGGAAGCCTGCCCAAGGTCATTCAATGAATAACTGGATTCCAAATGTGTTCTTCCAATCACACTCTGTGGCGTTTAAAAGATTTAAGGTTTGGGACCCAGGGTTTTATAAAATGCTTTTCTTTTCTTTGCTAAATAAAGATGCAAATTTAAAAGTACTACTAAAAAAGAAAAAGAAATTATTCTTCTTTCAGATTCTTCCACTGAACACCAGGAAGACTGATCCTGGAAAAATAGATTAGATTTTGAAATTCGTGACAGCTGACCAAGCTCAAATATCAAGAGACTTCTCCAGTCTCTTTGATTCAATGTGTCTGGAAGCAAACTCTGGCAAACTCAATGTCCCCCAGGAATCAGTCCAATGAGTACGGCAGGAGGAGGGCTCTGCAGTCAGACAGACTGTGGCTCAGCTTAGGTGAGTATGTGAATTCCTCAAGCCCAGGCTTGTGCCCTGGAAATGGGGTGCCCACAGGGTATCCACTGTGCAGGTGCAATGAGATGGCACAGGTGATGCACTGAACCTTGGGCTGGCCCTGGGACAACCTTGCAGTTCTCACCCTCCTCCTTCCTTGCCTCATTTGCAAGCTCAGTTTAGGCGATAGTCATTCAGGTTAGAAGCCCACCAAGACCGTGGAAATGGCTGTGAAAGTCAGTCATTCTTAAAAGAGTGCTGAAGCAGATTAACGTGGGCACAACCCACTGGTAAAGCAATTTGGCAATGAGTAGAGAGGCACACACACAAAAACGTTCATACCCTTTGAACCAGAAATTCCGCTTCTGGAAACTTATCCTAAAGAAATAATTCAAAAGAAAGAAAACGCTGTATTCATGAAGCTGCTCATTATAGTTCAGTTGAAAATAATGTAATACTGGAAGCAACCAAAATGTCTACTAGCAGGAAAATGCCAGATAAACCTTTTTGCAGCTATAAGAAATCAGACTTATTAAAACTACACCACAATGTGAAAAACTTCTTGTGCTACAATGAAAGAAACAAAGGAGGGGGGATGAAAGCAAGACCACGGTACACTCTTTACAACCATGAAAAGATGTGCCTGCAAACTAAGATAGGGAGGAGACACAAAAGATGCCTCACTGTTGTTTGTTTAGGGTGATGAAATCATGGGAAATTCCTTTCCCCTTACTTCTGAAATTTTATGAGATGTTATTGTATTTTCTTTAATGTATAATACACATTCAAAAAGTAAAGTAAAATATCCTATTTCCTCAAGGTCAATTGCAATAAACACAAAAACTGCTTGTGGTTTTCCAAGGGAACAGGGAAACAGAATGCAGGGACACATAAAACCTTGTGCAAATACATTTATTTCATAAGATCTTCCAAAATTACTGTATAAAGATGGCTAGTGGCTTAAGTTTGGATTTTGATATTTACCAAAAAATCCTATCCCTAACTCCCTTTTCTCTAGCATTAAACTTCAGTAGATTTAGACCATTAAAGACGCTATTTCTGGCCGGGTGCAGTGGCTCACGCCTGTAATCCCAGCACTCTGGGAGGCCGAGGCAGGAGGATCACTTGAGCCCGGTTCAAGACCAGCCTAAGCAAGAGCGAGACCCTGTCTCTACTAAAAATAGAAAAATTAGCCGGGCGTCGTGGCACATGCCTGTAGTCTCAGCTACGTGGGAGGCTGAGACAGGAGGATCGCTTGAGCCCAGGAGTTTGAGGTTGCAGTGAACTATGATGATGCCACTGCACTCTAGCCTGGGCAACAGAGTAAGACCCTGTCTCAAAAAAAAAAAAAAAAAGACCCTATTTCTTTCCCACCTAAGATGCTAGAATGCTCCATCATTATTCAGCTTCCTGAGCGCTTACTATCGGCCAAGCATGGGCTTGTCACTTCACAGCCACTCTCTCTTCTACTTTAGGCAACAGCTGAGAGGTAGGACAAGGACCCTGAGGCTCAAGGAGGTTAAGTAATTCGCTCAAGATCACACAACTAGAGTTGGGATTTGACCTGCAGTTGGTCGAACTCATGAACCTGTGTTTTTTCTTTACCACTTCTCTCAACTGCCCCTACATGTGGGGTGGGTCCAGCCCAAGTCCAAAGTTCTGCTTGAATGTTCTCATTCAACCCCATAGCTCCGGTGACCTTCATTTCAACATGAACCTCCCTTCTCAACTGGCATGGCTCAGTGGCACCCTGGCTATTTTGGTCTCATTTTATATTATTTGTTCACTGTTCTATCCTTCCTCTTGCATAGTCCTGGCACCTAGAAAATGCTCAACAAATATGTCAAACGAAAGAATAAATGGCGTAATTTACACAATGCAAGAGGGGAAGCGACTTTATGGTGAGATGCCTCCCCATGGCCTGCAAAGCATTGCCACCCTTCTCTCCTGTCCTGCCTCCTCCTCCCCATCACTTGCTCTGCTCCATGAACACACCACAGTCTGTGGCATCTCGGGGACTTGGCATACACTGTTCCCCACCTGGAAAGTGCCTCCTTTAACTCTTTAACTTTTCTGGCTCCTTCTCATCCTCCAGGTTTTAGCTCAGATGTCCCCTCTGCAGAGTAGCTCTTACTGATCACTTATCTACGGGAGGACCCCCCTCGACCCCTGGCCACGGCATGCCATTTCTTTCCTCCAGAGTCTTGAATGCAGTCTCATTTCAAAGCTGCTACTCGCTTACTTGTTAATAAACTTTACCTCTCTAGGTAAAGAGACAGAGAGAGGTCCAGAAAGCAGGGACATGCACCCTGTCACTTCTGCTCCCCCAGGCTCAGCACAGCATTTGGCACATAGCAGGAATCCAACAGCTCTTTGATGAATGTATGAATGAGTGTTTCCTAAGTTAGGAATGGTTTACCAGTATGGATTGTTTGAACTTCTTTGACAAGTCCTTAAGGAAAATAAAGGATGGGATTTCTGAAAAGGATCAGCCTTCCAAAAGTTAAAAAAGTCTACTTGGTGAGGGGGAAAAAAAAAGGAAAGAAAGAAAACCTTTGAATCCAAAGGGATAAAATGGAATGTTCTTTGGATGCAAGCAAAAAACTTGAAACAAACCACATAAGCCTTCAATTGCTTGCTAAACCATATAACTTCCTTTAGCTCGAATTCAAAGCACACTGCTGTGCTCTGATTTCTGAAATGGGCTTGAGGAGTAACACTTCCGGATGATTCTAGACAGTTGCCTTGAAACAGGAACTGGCCTGGGGTGAATGGCAAAAACTCCCCTTCAGAAATTAATTCTTGAAGTCACAAAAGGAAGCTTTTGTAAAGTAGGTGACTTTGTTTTGAGGTAGCCTGCCTTATTTTATATCATTCTGCCCAGGGACCCTGGAATTTGAGAGTTACTTTTATGAACCCGGCAGACAGACAAAGGCCTAGTAAGAAACCCCAGGGGAGTGCAGACATTCCAGGGGCTTGTTTGTGCTTCAGCAGCCACTTGGGCTGTGCATCCAGCTGGGGCAAGGGAGGTGGGCAGCACAGCCCTGGGAGCCCACAACTACTGAGCTGTGAGAGGAAAAGGGAAGAAGAGACTACAATCGTCAAGGGACCTACTCTCAGCCTTTTGTGTTTAGGCCTTCCACTGAGTCCATACGGTAACTCTGCAGAGGCAGGTGTACTCCACTTGACAGATGAAGAGATGGTGGCTCAGAGTGGACAAGTGCCACATGCCTGATAGCCTCAGCCCTGCGCTGCTCTCATTTCTCACCTGCAGATCAGGGCCATCTGCCCCAACCCAGCAGGCACGGTGTCATGAAACAGTGTTAAGAGGTGATGGCCAAGGTCCTCACCGGGCTCCACGGCCCCAATGATCTGGCTCCAGCCAGCCCTTCCAGCCTCACCATAGCCCAGTCTGGCCCCTAGCTGTGATCACCTCCTTGGAGGTGCCAGGATGTGCCACATCTCTGGGGCCTGTGCCTCCCCCCAGCTGCCCAGCCCACTCCTGCAGTCTTGGCTTAAGGATCATCCCCTCTGCTGCCTATCCCACCTCCCTTCCCAGGTGGGATTAGGAACCTCACCTAATGCTGCTTTAGTGACAGCCCTGGCCACGTGGCCTGCCACTGCCTTTTCCCACCTTGCCCTCTAGACTCCGATTCCTTGAGGATTGAGGCTGTGTTTTCCATGTCCCCATGTCCTGCCTGAGTAGGGCTAAGAGATAGGATGAAGGCAGCAGTGGGAAGCAGTGGCGTCAGGGTGGGGAACCTGCGGCCTTCTGATTTCAAGATTGTTCTTTTTAAAGCACCAAAGGAGGCAAGAAAAGCTTCATCTTTCTCTGCCACACCCCTTTTAATAAAAGGATTTGTTCTGTGAAATTTGGATTCAGTCAAAAGGCCGCACTCAAAGATCCAGAAGGCCACATGTGGCCCCAGGGCCACAGGTTCCCCACCCTTGACCTCTTTGTGCCTCAGTTTCTTCCTCTGTAAAATGGGGACAATGATAGTGGCAACCTCCTAGGGTGGTTACAGAATTAAGTGGGGAAATCCACTTAAAGAACCGATATGAATGACCCACTTCATGACAAAGGCCACGTGTTCACAAAAGCAGTAAGAAAAACCCTGATGAGCCATGAACCCAAAGAAGGCAGAGCGTGACACAGAGCAGCAGCATCAGTGTTCACGCCTCCGCCCTTTTGGCTCAAGGGCCAGGAGGACCTCTGAGGCAGGGCTCTCTTGGCATGGGGATGCTACGTCTCTGGCTGGGGGGCACTTCTTAGGCCAACCAAAGGCTAAGGGGCAGCGTGTCAGCGTTGAGAAGGAGTTGCCAGCACGGTACATATTTGTCAGAACCATTCCTCCAGTGAAAGCTGATGCCAAGCACGCCCAGTGCAAACACTGCCACCCACAAACAAAATCGTGTGCCTGGCCAGTGGGGCCGCAGCGCTGGCCGGGAGCAATGGAAGGAAGGCGTCAGTGGCTCGGACAGGGTGGGTCCTGTGGTGAGGTTTGTGGGTTTGGTCAGACAGCTGGGGATGTGACTGACTCAAGACACACGGCTCCCACTTCCTCTGCACCCCCAGGCCTCTGAGGCAAAGTCGCGGGCTGCTGGAGGAAGGTCACAGACGGCTCTTATCTGAGGTGCACACGGCAGGTCCCTCCTGCTTTGCACAATCCAAAAGTGAAACACCTCTGCCGCTCTGGTCACACACAGATTAACTCAGGAGACTCAGAAGGCTGGTAACGGCAGCGTGCAATGAATTCCTCTAAATTATCCACTAATATTCATGTCTCCAGGGAATGATTTTCTAGGAAAAGGTTATGGTGCTTTCTAAGAAAGAAACTGTGATCTTACGTAGGAGATAAAATACCACGAACAGCCTTGCCGGCTGCTTCCTGGAGCGCCTGCCTCAGGAAAGAAGTGCTGATAACGGAAGCGCACGCTCCGCTGGTTCTGAGAAGCCACCTGCCCTCACGCAGCTCTCCCGCAGCCCGGCAAGAAGTGCCTTTCGTTTGCGTGTGCCTGGCCCCAAGATCAGTCAGACACCTAACATCACACCATCTCCGGGGGTCCTGAGATCTCTGGACTAAGGTTGCACACCAGCCTTACCTGCACTGGATGTACCACGCTCCCCCCACCACTGTTTGTAGAAGCCTCCTGGCTTCCATGCCCTGAGCTCAAGCTCGGGGCTGGTGTTCTGCACCGGGGAAGACAACCTGCCTACAGCCAACAGCCGGCGCCAGGTGCAACGCAATTCCTATCTTCACGGTTCAGTGGCAGCATGCCTTGGAAAGCTACACCTGGCAGCAGCTGTGTAGGGAGGTGCTCTCCACCCACTGTCTAAGCTGTGTTCGAGGCAGGCTCTTGACTGTGACCCAGAGACCCTATGCTCCCTGGCCTGGGAGTAGTTCTGGTGAAGGGCTGCTCAGGAGAGGATGGGTCCAGTGCTCACTCACCCGCCGGGTCTTCTCCACGTCGCCACACGGCAGCCGCTTCACGAAGTCAATGCCCGTTAGCGGCGTGCCTGTTGGAGGAAGCAGGATGGAGGCGTCCATCATGAGATATTCCACATTCATGGGCTTCATCTACAAGAGACATCACAGGAAACCTCAAAGCAGGTCTCTCACCTGGGGGGAGGAAGGGGCTGGGGGTGGTTACACATGCCTCTGGCCTTCACTTGCACATAGTAAATAAGTGATGTCAACCCTGGATTTAGATTGAGGTGAAGCCTGAAGGCAGCGAGATAGATGAGCAATATGCCTTGTTCTCTAAGCTGCAGATTCTTCCTTTAATTGAAGCAACAGCCCAGATGCTCTTGAGAAGCTGCTTCCCTACCATGAAAACCTTTGCTTTCTCACCCTCCCCCTGCCCTCCAACCCAGAAGGACAGGAGTTCCTGCTAAGGAAGCAGGGCCCTTGAAGGTGTCTTATCCCGATGGGTGCGAGCCTCCTTCCCTTGGCCTTCCGGGGATGATGACAACAGCTGCAGTGATGGCAGCTTCTGTCTAATGAGAGCAGACCAAGGGCAGGCTGTGACCTAAAGACTTTAGAGGGGATGTTTCCCACTTTGCTGATGAGAGAACAGAGCCTCAGAGAAGTGGAAGAATGGATCTGGGGTCACTCAGCCTGCCTTGCTCAAGGGCCCTGTGATTCCCACCCCAGGACCAACGCTCCCCCTTCCTTCACCATCCACTTCACACCTCATCTGGGACAACAGAACAAAGTCATTTATGGAGCATCTACTAAGTGCCAGGCCCCTGCTGAGCTCACCTCCTGCTGGGTGGCAGGTGCTGGTGCACTATTACAGCGGGACACACTGAGCTCAGAGGAGGAACAGGGGCAGAGCTGTTGGCCTCCTTCCACACCACCTCCACAAAGCCTTCTTGGATTACTAAGACACAGGGCAACAGCACCACCCCTCCTCCCTTCCTGGAATTTTGTTGCATCAGTGCTGACCACTTAATGCACATGTGCTATCGAACGCTAACATTTCATTTACCTGGCATCATAAAGGAATGACATTTCACAAAGGTAAGTTTTCTATAGAATTAATTTTACTCTTTCAAGCACCACAAACTTTCTTTTTGTCTTCTCTTTTCAGAAAGTGGACTTCAAACATGACATTCCCCAACCTCAACTCCTGCTATATACAGCTGACTAAACAGGGCAAGGATGTGGTGAGGGCCACCTGTGCAGATACTCAGTGCTGTGGTTTGAATGTGTCCCCCAAAGTTCATGTGTTGGAAACTTAATCCCCAATGCAACAATGTCAAGAGGTAGGCCAAACGAGAGGTGATTAGGTCATGAGGGCTCTGCCTTCACGAATGGGTGAATGTCGCTATTGCAGGAGTGGGTTCCTTATTTCAAGAGTGGGTTTATGCAAGTTCGGCCCCCTCTTGATCTGTCTTGCCCTTTCACCTTCCACATGGGATGATGTAGCAAGAGGGCCCTAACCAGATGCTAGTACCTTGATATTAGACTTCTCAACCTCCAGAAGTATTAATATAAGAAAACATTATTTTCTTTAAAGATTACCCACTCTGTGGTATTCTGTTACAGCAGCACAAAATGGACTAAGACACAGTGAACGGGTTAGGGGCCAAGGAGCCACTTAGCGCATGCTGCCTGCCTTTTCTTTTGGACAATTTAAGTTACTTTCTTCCAGAAGCCTGAGGTCCCCCACCCCAAATCCCTACCCCTGCTCTGGGTAGCAGAGCATTTTCTGCTGATATCAGTGGCCAGCAGCAGCTCCCCAGCCTGCCGCCTGCTCACTTGCAGTTCCCCTTGCTCTCTGTGCAACTGACTGGCGGACTGTCCCAGGGAGCCCCCTCGAGCCTGCTGAGGGCAAAGCTAGACTGCCAGCGCATTACTCCTTTTTCCTTAAACCAGGGGCAATAATGGAAATGAGGGAAGGGTGGAAAGTCACAGCCTCCTTTAGTGCAGGGGCCTCCATTCGGCAGCACACAAGGGCCTGTCCCCACCTCATTCCACTCAGGCGGGTTTCCTGAATGAAGGCTGAGCTGAGGACTGACTTTCAGATACAGGGCCAGGGGTGTGTCACCTTTGTATTTCACTAGAATGCCTGGCATTGTGCAGGACACACAATAAACGTTTGATGAAAACAAAGAAACAAAACCCAGGAAGCTCCCTAGGGGGAGGCAGAGGAAAAGAGTATTTGCTGCACATGGACTCTACACGAGGCATCTTGCCGGTATTTCACATCTAGCCAAGGCAGCTCCGTGGTTCGGGCCCCATCTTACAGAAGAAAAAAAAAAATCAAGACTCAGAACCTAAGCAACCCGCCCAGGGTTGCACAGTAAGCAACAAAAGCAGACACTGAGCAGGGGTTTAAGAGCCCAAGCTTTTACACATTGTCCAGTGACACGGGAGGCTTACATTTCCAAGTAGGAACCAAACTGTGGAGAATTACATCACACAAGGGGACATCACAGGGGTAAAATGGTAAGTGACAACTGAATCCACTCCACTTTAATTAACGGTCCAAGAGTAGAAGACTGTGTCCCTCTCTAAGAGGCTGGGGGGTACGGATGCCAACAGGAGCAAGGGGCCGATGCGGGCAGCCCACGTATCACACACAGGCCTGGGCGCTGTTGGGGCATCTCTGGAGAGGAATTACGCCAATTTACACTTTTCCCTTGAAAAGGCTCCAAAGAGTCCTCCCTGACATGCAGTGATTGAGGACGTGGTGAGGGCCCAGCTGCCCACATACCCAGGGAAAGGGTTAGGAAGCCAGAGAGCTGCTTAGCACACACTGCCTACCTTTTTCTTTTTGACACTTTAAACACTTAGGTTTATTGTAAACTTCCGAATCACTTCACGCTTTGGTGGGTAATATCCACGAAAAGAGTCATTTATCACCTATTTATTGAAAACCTAGAAACAGGCAGGCGCTGGGGATACAGAGACAAACAAGCAAAGCAGAGAGAGCTGTTATATTCTGGACCTATCACTTCCCACGACTGCCTGCTGGAGGGAAAGCAAAGCCCCTGTGCTGGGGCTGCGGATTTGAGGAAGAGCCCCACGCTGGAACATTCTGGTGCAGCGGCAGAGGAAGAGGCAGCAGCATTACACATGGAGGAGCACAGGGGATTGGGAGGTAGACTGCTCTGCTTCAGAAGCCTGGCTCTGCCACCCACTGGCCAGGCAGATTTGGGGGCATCACTGGACCTCTCTGACTCTCGGTTTCCTCATTGGCAAAAAGGGGACAATGACAGGAGTTGTTCCCAGTGGCTGATGTGAGGATGAAGAGATTTAATATATACGACATGCTGTACACATCTGGCACGGAATAAGTCCCTAATAACTCCCCCCTCCCCAAATACTATTCATATCAAAGTGAATCTTTCTGACCCATTTTACTGATATGGCTCAATTTAAGGGGAGTGAATAAAATCTGAAAATCAAAAGGCACCATTTTAAATTTACTTCCCCATCAAACTTTGCCATTTGATCAGAAAGCCCCAAGTCAGGGACATAGGCGCATGCCAGCTCAGGTGTATTCTGACCCTCACTTACTGTCATGCTCCTGTACTCATCTTCAAACATGTCCAAAAAGATTTCTTCTCCCTAAAAAGAAAGGGAGGGAAGAGTAGATTATTCATATTTTTTTTCCATAAACAACAAAGTATTATAAACTCTAGTTCGCGGCTTTTGAGGCCATCTGTTTCTCATTAGTGAGTTCTCGTAACTCACCAGGAAGTAAAATACACACATGAACATGAACACACACGCTCAAATGACAGACCAAATATCAAATTGCACTACTCAACATTTTCCTCCTTCTTTTTCAAGCATATAGAGTTAGAGTTCTTCTGTCCAAGAGTTAATTAAAAAACAACAACAAAAATAACACTATATATACTTAAAATATAGGAAAGGTTAACATTTCAAGTGTTTAGCATCATCTATTTGTGGAAAATGGTTGGAGAAATGGAAAATCCTGGTTAAGTTGCCATGTTAAAAATATGAAGCTCCACACCTCTGAAAGGAAGAGTATAATTAAATAAACTTAACACTAAAATTCTATGACGTATTCCATTTGTTTTTTTGTTTTTGTTTCTGGTTTTTTTGGTGCATCTCACAGATACATTTATTCATGCCATAAACCGTACTTATACAAGCGTACAATGATCTTCCATGTTCCCATGTAATATAGCTTGCTGAAATTTACAGGCAAACTGATGTTACATCTCTTGCATACTCCAAGCAAGGCTGCTTAGTGGTGAGCACGAGCAGGCGCAGTAGATTCAAAGCTTCCCTTCTTATTTATCAGCACTCCTGATTTTATAAACAATCATGATCATCAACCCCATTCCTACCCAAATCTCTTGGTAACCCTGGGTATAGCAGGGCTTCAGGGGGAGCCACACATTTTTAATAATGCTTTGAAGCATCTTGGCACAAGACCAACAGCTCAAGCTGTACCAGAACCCCACAAGCCAAAAAATTGGAAACTGTCTGTTTCTCGAGGAGGGCCTTTGGGGTTTTGTAGTTCCTTAGGGTCGTGGCTCTGCCCAGGAAGCCCCCTTCAGAACAGGGTGAGAACGTGGCTCTGAGACACATAAACCAGGAGCCAGATCCCAGCTTTACCTCTCAAAGCCCCTTTGTTCCGCCACAAGAATGGGATGGCAGCCGTGTCTGTGTGGGTTATTGTGGAGGTGAAGTGAGTCTCAAGGCACATGAAACACAGAGCACAGAGCCTGTCACTCAGTCGGGGCTGGGTAAGTGTTAGCACCCTTTGTTATTACAACCTCTACTGGCCAATGTCTGTTAGAGCTGTCCTGTCTCTCTCATGGGTCCTGAACAACACACACACACACACACACACACACACACACAAACGCAGGATGGGAAAGGGAATAGATCCTTTTTATATTTTTTTAGTTGTCAAAACTACAGATAAACTTAAAAATCCTTGTGTGGTATTAGTACCACCAAAAGAAATGACAATCCCTGAAAACATCCAAAAGCTGAAACATTATATTTAATACTTAGGGTGTAAACGTTACAGGATAAAAGCAAGAGAGAAAAATTTGGGTGGGGAGAAGGGAGCTAAAATTCAAATATAACTCTCCTTTTGTTAATAAAAAAGAATAACCTTCTGAGAAAATGCCTACCTATATGTCTTTCTGTTTTTACAATCCAAAAGCTTTCTAGGGTCCCTAAAAGCTTTTTACAGCAGTTATACTGGAAAGAGATTCAAAGATGACTAACGTAACCGTGAGGTTTCACCTCCTTCTGGGCTTTGCTGGAGGGGTATATCCTCACTTAGAGGCCAAATGTGGTCTGGGATGTTCTAAGGGGAAACTGGAATTTCCTCCTCTGTGTGGAGGGGCCACATGGTGCCACCCTTGTCTGGGCATATCCACTGCTGCAGCTGGATGGGGTCATCTGAGCCTGGATAGGTGGATTTCTAGATTTTAGGACCTCGTTTTATCTCAACAAACACTGACAATAATGGATAGTGGCTTAAAAAGATTCCTGCAAAGAAACAGCACTTTAAAGAGTGCACACGTAACAAAGACACAAGTGAACAAGGAAGTGGCAGTGCTGACACCTCTCCTCCTAGGAAGATCCTCGTCAGCCATGTTAACAGGTGAAACCACCACTTAGCAGGATCTGGGGAGCTCTCATGTGGAGGCTGAAAAATTAGAAAATTACCAAGACTATTTGACATATGGATTAATCCACTATAGCTAACAAGTGATGAGCCTTCCCTAAGGAGGTACTACACTGGTACCGTCAGAATGCTTGTGTCCCCCCAGATTCATATGTTGAAATCCTACCCCTAAGACGGTGGTATTAGGAGAGGGGGACTTTCAGAGGTGATTAGGCCATGAGGGTAGAGCCCTCCTGAATGGGACCAGTGGCCTTATAAAGAGGCCCCAGAGGGACTGCTTGCCTCTCCCACCATGTGAGGACACAGCGAGAAGGCACTATCTACAGGAAAGCAGGCCCTCACCGGACACCAAATCTGCCTTGATCTTTAACTTCCCAGGCTCCAGAATTGTGAGCAATACATATCTACTGTTCACAAACTACCCAGTTTAAGGTATTTTGTCACAGCAGCCCGAATGGACTAAAACATATGCCTTAAGAGCTAAACAAAGCCACCACAGTTAGGTATTTTAAAACTAATCATCTGGAACCCAAAGACAAAGCTCTACAAATGTTTCGGATATTCAAAGTCATAGCAGCACATTACAAAACCTCACTAAATTTAACAGAAGTTTAGATGCCCATATGAGGTTTCTTAGTACATATGTATATAAATAACATGCATGTATATAAGTCATAAATTCATAGGTAATTCACAAGTAATTTCACATGTATAAGCATATGTAACTCATGAACATAAGTTCATCATGTATAATTTAGTCGTATGTGTATATATGTATATAATTCATAATTTACATAATTCCTAAACACATTCATAAATAATTGATAAACAAATTGTCATATACTAGGGCTGAGTCCTCAAAAGTTTTACTGATAAGAGAGCATGGGCAGAAAAGTTCAGAGATCACTGCCCTGGAAACCATGAAAATGAGCATTTTTGCTCAGTAAGAATAGGTACAAAAAATAACCGAAGACACATAACCTTTACGTGTATGGGACCAGACACCACAATCCTGTTTCTACAAGACACACCACACTGCTGTCCACCTGTGCTCGGCCAATTACCTTATAAAAATGTCGGACGAGGTGAACGCTTTCTTCTCTCGCGCCCTGTTGAAAAAGAAGAAAGGTGTCAGGAGGCAGGTCTCATGGATGTGAGAGAGTTGGGCAAACAAAGAATTCTAAAGTCTGCACATGTATAAAACAGACGCTGGGCTAATATCCTTCATATATAAAATTGTTCTTAATGAGAGAGAGGGAGGGAAACAGCTCAAAACGAAGATGGGAGAAAGGACAGGCATTTCAGTGTAACAACATGGAAAACTGTTATCACACAGTTAAGTGGGGGGAAATGGGTTATAAACTACGGCCATTATGACTCCATTTTTATAAAAGAAAAAATTCATCTACAAGTGTGTATGTGTATATATGTGTGTGAGTGTGAATGTGTCTGCATACACACCAAAGTGTCAACTATAGCTATTACTTTTTCCCACTTTGTATCTCCTAAATTTCCTAAAATAAACACAGAAAATAAAGGGGGGGGGCATAAAAGCTATTGAAAACTTAATGAATGTAAACTTTAGCACAAAAACTAAAAATAAATGTGCGTGTGTGTCTGTTTGTACATGTATAAAACTTTTGTAATACAAAAGGAAAAATTAAAAAATCCTGGGGACCAATACAGAAGCAAATGATCGAACAGAAACTACTAAAATTCGATTTAGTGAACTTTTCAGCAGGTCTCAGTTGAAGAAAAGTTCTTTGGAGCAGGGTCTCAGGGGACCAGCCCTGCTGCTTCCAGCTGGTGACTAGGGACAGTGTGGATGGGGGCCCCTATCTCGATGCCAGCAGCCCCCTCCCACTCTCCTCAGCCACAGGGAGGAGGGAAGAGAAGCTCACCTCTAGGCAAGCCAGGTGCACGTCCTTTATGATGCAGCCGGAGCTGGTCAGGACTTGCTGCTTCAGGAGCAGGCAGCTCAGCTCCAGGGTCGCCAGCCGGATCTTCCCATCTGCAGAGTACACCAGGGTGAGCCTCGCACACCCACGGCAAAGTGCCCTTAAGCACAAGCCTCCTGCCTTACCCACTTTGAGGTTAACAAGTCAGCTGATCAGCCGACTTGGGAGCTCAAGGCCCCCAATATCCAGTGGGGACACAGAGGGAGACCCCAGATGCCAACCCCCTTCCCAATCAGTTACAATTCAATGTTTCCCATCAAAACTGCCTATGCCAAATACTTCCTGAAGTCCCTTTATGGGGTGGGGGGTGGTTAATAAATATTACTGAAGGCTTAGGAAGTGGCCCTCTGTGGTTGTCTCGTGCAGTGTTCTTACCCCTTTCTCAGGGATGAGCACCCGCACTTTCCTTTGGGAAAACACCAGCCCCACTCTGGGTCATGTGATTTGGGTGCAGCTGGTCCCCCTTCCCCCTTCCAGGCTGGTCAGGGTGTTCCATTCCCCTGGTCACAGTGATTGGGTAAGGAACAGGCCAGGGAGCCAGTCACAGACAGTAAGGCTCAATCCCACAATCTGCTGGAACTCCTCAGTAAGAGAACCCCTCCTTGTGCTCAGCTGTGGAGAGGACAGGAACAGTGGTGGGGCCCTGAGTGGCATAAGCATTATAACCCACATCTGCCACCTCTCCCCTCTTGCCAGCATTTTCAACCTTTGTAAAGCATTCTGCAAATAGAGCTCTGAGATCTCCCTTCCAACTGGACTGCACAGACCTAAGCATCCCCCTTAGAGCAAGTCTAGAGCCCCAGTGTTAAAGGGATGGCTAGAGGTGCTGGAAGTGATCTTGCTAACCCAGAAGGCAGTAGAGTCCAAAGGTAGTAAGTTGAATCTTGAAAACACTATTTGAGCCCCCAGATCCAGCTGTGCCTGAAGCCAGTCCCAAACAGACTTTACAAGCCAACACAGTTTTGTTTCTGTTGGTATTATTTAAGCCAGTCTGAGTTGGGTTTCTGTCAACTGCAACCAAGTTCTGACTAACACAGCTTGCTATGCTGTCCTACTGTGAGCCAGGCACAGTGCCAGGTACTATATTAATATATGCCCCCTCAAGAAATCTCTATAAAAATCTACTGCTGTGGGTACTCTAAAGACCGAAGTCTAGAAAAGTAAAGTGACTTGTCCAGGGTCTCACGGTTGAACAGCAGTGAACTCCAGGTGCTCTGAACACCAAAGCCCACATCTGGCATCTCTCCTAGAAGCATCTGTTAACTGCTTGACTGAAGGACAATTGCTCTTATGCCGACTACTTTGTGGGTCGTTAAGCTTATTTCTGGGGAGCGGTCCCAATGTGGAAGGAGGGCCCCACAGAGAAGGAAGGCTGTAGGCCACGCCTCCAAGGCCTTGGAAACATCAGGGACCAGGATGGGCCACTGGGAAAAAAACTCCAGGCACATACACCCTTGCACACCTTCCTGCCTGTCCCTTTGTTAATGCCCCGTAAATCAGGTGGAAACAGATGAGAAAAGGGAATCTGTTTGCTTAAAAAATGAAAAAGGCATATCACACAAAATAGTTCTTCCACAGCATGACACAGACCCTGGGGACCTCCACGGAGAAAGGCGGGGTAGTCTCAGTGCCCTGGTTCTCCCACCCCAGTGCCGACACAACGTCTCTTCGGCTGTCTCCTCCAGTCAGTGTTTCTCCTGGGCACGTTCTCCCTCCCGCCTGCCCCACACCTACCCCCACTGCGGCCCAGTCGGAAACCTGTCTTCCATCCACTGTCCCCTCAAACACTCCTGCTGCCTCAAGGGAAGTGGAATGTGACTTTCCACCCAAAAGCCTTCTATCTTTGCAAACTCCTGCCAAGGAGCTCAGCCCTATTCCCACTAGCCCTGCTCTCGAAGGGAATGGAGGGTCCAACTAGCCCCTTCCACCTCAAAGCAACTTCCAGGAGGCAACTCGTGCCTCTGAGTTGCCTCCACCTCTTCTCTTCAGAGGTCCAGGCTCTCCTGTGCAGCAGCCCCAAGGGGCCCACTGTCCCTCCCAAGCCTGGAGGTTCTTCTCCCAACACCCAGGCCATACTCTACCTGCCTCACTGCCCAGCCCTGTCCAGCTCACACAGCTCCTGCCAACGGCCCCCGGCACCATCCTCAGGGACACACTCTGCCTCCCCGGACGGGACCTCTCAGCAGACACTGACTCTGTGGAGCACTCCCCCGTCCTGAGCCACACATGTCTCTCTCGCCACCCAAAACCCCACATCCTCCCACCCCTCTTCTCCCCACGCGAGTCCTGCCTCAGGCTCCTGTGCCAGCTCTTTGCTCTTCCTCTTCCTCACCTCTGGATATGGGCAGCATCCCGGGCTCAGTCAACATCCCTCCCTCCTCTCCTGGGGCTTCATGAGCCACCCATGTGTCTACGGGTCCCACATAGCTGGCTCCAACCCTGACCTCCCCTCTGAGCTCTAGAGCCCTCTCTGCACGGAGCCCACAGGATTCTAGGACTTTGCAGACCACCAGTGGCCTTGTCTATCCCACACCACCTGTGTCCTCGTCACTCACGCGCTGTGGCTAGCACACAGGAGGCATCAGTGAACATCTGCCAAGTGAATAAACACTCCGATGCCTGCTGACACCTCTGAGGCCACTGACCGGGCTCTCTAAGCCCCTCCACTCACCAGCACAGCCACACTCGGTTTCCGGCCACCACCTAGACCCCACCCTCTGTGACTTCAAAAGCTCCTGTCTCAATCACAGCCTCCCCACCCCTGACCTGCCCAGCTTGCTGGACTGCTCCAGATCCACGGCCTGGTGGCTCTCTGTCCACCAGGCCAGCAGCTCTGCCAGGCCCTCCACCCTGCACCCACTCACCCTGGTGCCTCTCCCCTTGCCTTTGCAATCAGGGTTTCTCAACCTCAGCATTGTTGATGTTTTGGGACAGATAATTCCATGTGGTGGGGCTGTCCTGTGCCTCACAGGACATTCAGCAGCATCCTTGGCCTTTACACACTAGATGCCAGTAACACCCCCTCCCTCAGTTGTGATGACCCAAAATGTCTCTAGACAGTGTCAATGTCCCCTGGTGGGGGGGTGGGGGGGGCAAAATCACCCCCAGTTGAGAAGCACTGTGCTAGGTCACTGCACCTGCTATTTCTAGCCCTTCCCTTGGGTGCAGATTGGTGTTGGCCAGAACCTCAGAACCAGGCTGACCAGTGCAGATACTGGGCACATCACATACTATCAAGAGCACCTGACCCAACCCTTCTACTCTTCCTCCCTTGCTCAGATTCTCCGCCTCGTTCATTCTCCCAACGTAGCCTTGGGCCACCCAGAGAGGGGGAGAGAGAAGGAGACGCAGCTGCAGCAGGCCCAGGACATGGGGGCTGAGGGGCAGAGAGAGTGGCTGAGAGTTGCCTGGATTCTCAGGAGGGCCAGATGCTGAGCCCAGGCCTGCTGGCCTAGCCCCGGAAGCAAGCGCCTGGCACCTGGCTGGGCAGCACTGTTCATCGTCCTGATGAGTCTTTCCGCCAGGAGATGGTTGTAGGTGGTCTTTGGCACCGCGTGTGGCACTGGGAGCTGGACTCGCTCTAATTTCTCAGGATCCATGCCTGGAACAGTGAAAGAGGAAAGACGTAAGCGGAGCTGCCTTCCTACAGGAACTCTCATCCCGAAAGGCCCCACATAGCGGGGTTCCCTCAGCGTCAGGCCTCTCACGTGATGTCGTTGTGATTTCTGTCCTGACGGGTTGCTGCTGGTACTGTAACTCACCTCAGAGTCCTCTGCAAATTGAATTCATGTACATGTATTAAAACATACATTTTCTTTCTTTTTTATTTGTTGAAACAGGGTCTTACTCTGTTGCCCAGGCTGGAGTGCATCAGTACAACCATAGCTCATTGCAACCTTGAGCTCCTGGGCTCAAACAATCCTCCTGCCTCAGCCTCCCAAGCAGCTGGGACCACAGGCGTGTACCACCATGCCCATCTAATATTTTACTATTTGTGTAGACAGGGTCTCACTGTGTTGCCCAGGCTGGTCTCGAACTCCTGGCCTCAAGTGACCCTTCGGCCTCAGCCTCCCAAAGTGGTGGGATTACAGGTGTGAGCCACCACACCCGGCCTAAAACATACATTTTCTATCACTACTTATAAATGGGAAATCAGCACTGATGCAATAAAAAAATTGACAATAACCACAAAAAAAAATCAAAAAATATCTTTATATTCCAGCCAACGACTATTGACTGCCTACTCATTGTGGCCCAAGGCCCAATCTATCTTCGTTAAAAAGGGAGGCTAGCAGGTACTTAATAGTGTTGACTAACCCCAAATGGTGACATTGTCCTAGTCATAAGCACAGGAAATTGAAAAGGGAGTAATTTCACTGCCATTTTGTGCCAGGTCTGTGTGCCACCTGAGGCCACCCCTGTATTAGGAATATTCCACACTTGGGGAATACCGATCTAGAGAAACAGAGACCAGATATAAAGGAAACTATAGTCAACTCCAACAATCGAACCTTCAAACTCTTAACAAACTCAATGAGCTGAGCCTGACACTCAACAAACATGCCGGGCAGCAGGTTCTGAGCTGGGCAAGGCAGATGCCACTCTGGCCTTGAGAGGGTGGCATTAGCAGAAAGAGAGTAATCTAAACCTTTATTACAGAAAGGTGCACATACAACAAAACTAACAAAGCAGATCTAACAAGAGGCAAAGGAATTATTTTTCCTTCAGTGAAAATTCAGCAGTTCCCCCTATGAAAACGAACAGCATTTAAAAGACAAAAGATGAGATGGCAGTAGGGGAAGTGAGTGGGAAGAGGGAAGAGGGAACTTGCAAAGTCTGCAGCTACAAGCCACGTTATCATTTTTCCCAAAGAAGCACCTAGGAGCAGGGGTGACTGGGAGACCTGTCAGGGCTGCTAGAACCGTCCAGGCCCCGAACAAGAGTTCTTCAAACTGCTTTCCTGCTCATCTAGCACAGCTCTTGAAAATACACTTGTAGAAACAAACATTTGCTTGATCCAAGCTCAGAGAACCAAATGGATTGTTTATGCTTGAAGCACGTCCTTTCCTGTTATTCTACAAAAGGGGGGAAGGTGGCACTTCTCGGAACTCTTGAAATACGGCCCCTCGAGTATCAGATGACGCTTCATTTAGAACCTTGACAAAATAGTGGAAGACAGCATTGAAGAGCCGATTGTCTGGATTCTAAGTAACTCCTACACACACGCCGATGTAATAAACCATAACAATATATCTTGCTTTGTTGAATTCCTTCCAGTGCCCAGTGAGAGGCTAAGTCATACCAAAAGACATGACGGGTGAGGGACAGCCCGAGGGCTCAAGTTTGGTACTACTCCCCCTCATGCCCCACAAATGGGGCTTTGTCAAAAAATTCACCATCAAATTGATACTAATTGATCAACACTTACGTGCACATATGGAAGTAACATTCACCTGTGTCGGGCAGGTGGGAGGGGGGAGGCGGGGATGGGTAAATCCACACCTAAGGTGTGCAGTGCACACTGGGGGATGGGCACACTTGCAGCTCTGACTCGGGCAGAGCAAAGGCAATACATGTAACCTAAATATCTGTACCTCCATAATACTCTGAAATTAAATAAATAAACAAATAAATAAATGTGTTCGCAGTGAAAATTTAATTTGTGGATTCTGTACCCCATTTTAATGCTAAATGTCTAACTCTGAAATATTTTGGCTTATAAAATGGCAAGAAGAATGTCAACTGAATCTTTCTGGCATTTGTTTTTTCTAAAGATGTCAGCACCATCCTTAACATCTCTCTAGCCTTTAGTTTCTGGCCCTTTGGGAACAGCCAGTCAGTGGTTCTGGGGGAAAAAAGGCTCCTGTGCCTCCTAGGCAGAGCATCCAACTGTATGACCTGACCATCCATCGCTCCACTTCAAAGAGGGCAGCAGAGAGAGCCCAGCCGCTGGCTGTCTCTGAACACGGTGGTGGCCACAGAACCACAGAAAGAGGGAAACTGGTCAATTCCCATGGAGAGGTCCATTTTGTCTCTTTCCTATCATTGCCCTTTCCCCTGCCCCTTTAAAATTTCTGAAAAATGAGGAAATCTGTGGCAAAATCTTTTATTGACAGGAAGAAAAATGTTCCAAGATTTTCCTGACCGTTCCCCACTGGCAGCTCCGCTCTCTGATGGGAGGGCCCCAGAGGACGGCAACACTTCGATCTGTACCAGATGCCAAGTCCAACCTCTTCCTTCAGTGAGGAAATGAAGGCCCAGAGATGTTAAGCTGCTTCCCCAAGGTTACAGAGCAAGTTAGAGGCACAATGTGAACCACCTTCGGATGATTCCAAAGGTAGACTGGATCCAGATGGGAAGGGGGTGGCACCACCCACACAGAGAGCCCAAGGGACCTGCCCTCTCATGCTGACAACAGCTACCACCTCCAAGGGGGCCTCCATGTCCTTGGGTTCACTCTCTTCCATGGAGAGAGTCAGTGTGGGAGGAATTTTGTTTTGATACTTGACCTATTTGAACCTCAGTGCCCTCACATGTGAAATGGGAATAATGACAGTAACTACCCACACCAGGACTGTTGTCAGGATCCAATGAGGAAAAGCACTCTGTCGCAGAGTGCTGTTAACGCCTGTTGTCACGCACAGATGGGAGTTTTCAGTTTAAGGCTTAATATGTTTCCATATCATTCGTGCTACAAAAGGGAAGGAAGAATGAAAACGAAAGCTAAAATCAAGCTACAGAAGAAGGCCCCAAAAAGGCATGCTGAGCTGTTTGGGGCACCTCTCAGAGAATGAGCTGCTTAGGTTGGGTTCTGAAGGATGAACAGGAGTTTGCCTTGAGCTGGACAGGGAGGGCCAGGACTTGCCAGGCCAAGGGGGGCCTGTGGGGAGTGGAGCAGAGCTGGGGAAGGGCCATGAGGTGGAGGATGGGAGGGAGAGGCAAGGCTCGGTGCCAGGCCTCCTGAAGGGTGATGCGGTGGAGGACCCAAGAGAGGCAGCTAGTGGCAGGGGCTGTGATCTGGTTGTGCTATGGCTGACTATGGGGTGGGCTCCATGCTCCTGGCCCTTTCCCCAGTAGACCCGGTACTGCAATACATTCCGTGTGAGATGGATTTTACCAACCATGGAAGACAGAGAGCAGAGGCAACCCCACACAGCAAGTGGCAAAACTGTACCAAAAAAACCCCTTTTGAACATCTCCCTTCTTTCCCCAAAGTTCCTTCTGGGCCACGTGCCTCATTTCCTCTCCCCTGTGTCTCTCCCACCATGGACAGCCTCTAAAATCCCCTCTGTTACTCTGAATCAGCCCACACTGGCCCCCAGTTTTCCTGGCCTGTGCAGCAACTCAAAGGGTCCAGACATTCCTCTGGCTCCAGAAGCCTTAGGAAGTGGTTCATGGCCATTGACTACCATGTGTTTCTCAAGCAGGCCTCATCGTTTACCAAGTACTCAGTCGAAACAAACAAACAACAAAAATTCCGGGTCTCTTTGGGTAAAGCCAGGGTGCCTTTGGGAGGAAAAGAGGGAGGATTCCACTAAGAAGACGAGATTTCCTTCATACAGTAAGCACTGAAGAGATGGTTACCACAAGCCAGGCATGTTACCTGTAACGCCTCCTCTAATCCTTACCACATTCTATGAAGGAGGTAAAACTATTTCCAATTTATAGATGAGGAAACTGAGGCTCAAAGAAAACAAGGAGCTTGCTGGGGTCATGCAAATAGTGGAAAAGCCCAGAGCTGAATGCAGCCCTCTGACTCCTGGGCCACCTTCCACCCTCCCTGCTGTGTCCCATGATGCTTGCTTGTTAATTCTTCTCTGTCCCTCAGCCTGCCCAAGCCATATGTGTCAGAGTATCTAGCAGTGTTCTTAGCACAAAGACAGCAGTCCACAAATGCTGAATTAATTAACTAAGTTTTAAAGGAGTTAACTAATTTTGATCAAATTTAACCCACTACAAAAAAGAGGAGAGAGGATCAGACATATCTCAAAATTAGGGAAAAACACACATAAAATGGAAGCTACAACATGACAACTGAGCAGAACAACCCAACTATCACCCATGCCCAAAAGAGGCTGGAAAGAAAGAAACAAGATTGTTAGCAATTGGTTATTGTGAGGTGGTAAAATCATAGGGAAGTGAAAACAAATCTTATTCTCATCTTTGTTTTCTATAACAAGCATTACATCATCATCACCATTCTTAGGACAGCATTTAATTTGTGGAAAAGCATTTCATTTGGATTTCAACCACCTTCCTGAAACAAAATGATGGCTGACAATTCTGAATGAATAAGGTCAACGTCACAGTGTAACAGGGACCTACATGTGAAAGGTAAGACAGCACATGCATGCAAGGGGACACACACACACACACACACACACACACACACACACTATAGTTTTCAGTCGTAGAAAGGCAGGTTTTGCTGCAAACCCAATAGCGTTTCTTTGCTAGTCATTTCCCTCTGACTGAAATAAACACTGTGGATAATATATTATCTTATTTGCTTCAACCCTTAAGTGCCTAGTGACAGAAAAATTCCAAAGAAACCCCGCTGCACTTCACAGGAGCACTAGCTCGCCCCAACTTCCAGCAGACCACGTGTTCCTTGTTCCCTCCCTCAGGCCTGCCTCGGGGGCCAGACCCTGCACTGCCCAAGTGAGTCAGAATGGGTGTCCCCTTCTGTGCAAGGCTGGGGGTGGAACTCCCAACTAACTCATTCAAAGAATCCAAAATAGAAGGGCAGGGCGTGGCTCCACAATGTAAGCTCCCCCTCTGCCTTGTGATTTCTGCATTCTCTCCCCTCAATGGCAGCCCCGACTCAGGGCAGGGGTGGAAAAGATCCAGACCAAAGCTGCCCTAAAACGAGTTAGACAGACAAACCTGGATAAAGAGACCAAGAGAATACCAGGTAAATAACATTCAAACTTTTAAAATTTCTTTTGACCACGCAAGGTCTCCTTGGCTGCAGTCCCGCCAAGCATTGCCAGATTTGGAAAACTATAAACCAACTATTTCGAAAGCTAACCAGATGTTGGGTTGATTTCCAATGTACTTCCAGTTCTGATTATGTGTCAGCCAAGATCCAAAGGGATGTCTTGCCAGCTCTCTGCACGGCAAATGCCTCCGTTTATCCTAGTGCCTTTCAACCTTTCCCACATCTCTCATCCAGTTACTTCTCGGTGAAATAAAACACAACAAAAAACACAGAAAGCTCAAGACTCCTACTGGGTAAACAACAACGAAATGAGGGGGCAGGAGCAGAGGGTCCTGGGTGGACTGGGGAACCTTTAAGAACACAAAAGCTGCAAAACTCACCCCCTACCCGTGCCTGCCCTTGGACTTGACAAAAGAGCGAAGGCTGCATTTTCTATTACAGATATGAACCAGAATTCGTTATGTGGCCCAACTGAATCATGACAAGCGCCTTCCGCCAACCGGTCAACCCTTTTCACCGTGGGATATTCATTTCGGTGCAGCATCTAATCTATTACGATTTACTGGAAGGCCTGAGCTCACATTTGGTTTTTATTAACATTGCTTTTATGTTAAAATTGTCTATGAGGAAAAATCTATCAGAAAGAGACCATCTCATTTGGGGGCCTGCTTGGGGGTAAGGATCTGGAAAAGAGAGACTAAAGGTCAAAGAAGTTAACCACCCACTGCCTAACCAAAAACCAACCAGCCAGCCAACCACCACCAAAACCCCCCAAATGCAGAACCTGTGCCCTCAGTCCGGGGCTGGCACATTTGCCAGCTGGCAGCTCCCCCAGGCACCTGGGCCTCAGGGCACCAAATTTGAACTTTCCAGTTTCTTCTCCAAAACCGCTTCACGGCCCATGCTCGCTCATTCTGGAAATGGCACCATTTGTCACGCACAGACAGGAGTCAGGAACTTGGGCCTCACCCAGACTGCTCCCTTGGTGCCCCTCCCATTCACATGCAACAGGAGTCCCGTCCCCAGCACTACGCCTCTCCTTGTCTCCCCATCCTAGCAAATGGACCCCCACGGTTGATCAAGCCCAATCGCAGGAACCATCCTTGACGCATCCCTTTCATGTCACTGTGCCCCCCACATCCAATCCATCAGCATGTCCTGGCTCCAGCTCTGGCTCCAAAGTTGTCATAAAGCCTTCCGGTTTCCCCATCTCTACAGCCAACGCCCTAATTCAATCCACATTATCTCTTGCCTGGACTACTGCAACAGCTTCCTAACAAGGCTCCCAGCTTTCCCCCCGAGACTCACTCCCCCAACCCCATTAATCCACTTTCCATCTAGTAGCCAGAAGTTTCTTTTAAAAACTTCCATCTGATCACATCACCGTCCTACTTAAAAATCCTTTAGGGGTTTTCTGCTGCAAGTGGAATAAAATTCAAATTCCTTTTCACAGCCTTCGAGGCCCTCCATGATCTGATCCCTGCCCTCCTGGCCAGCCTCACCTTGGCCTGCTCTCTGCTCCTCACACGTGTAAGCTCTTCTCCACCTCAGGGCCTTTGCACATGTTGTTCCCTTTGCCTGGGGCACTGCTGTCCCAGATCCCTGCAGAGCTGGCTCCTTCTCACTCTTTGGGCATCGGCTCTGATGTTCCTTCCTCAGAGAAGCCTTCTCTGACCACCCTGGCTGGTAACCTAGTAACCCCTGCACCATGACCACCCGTCACTCCTCACCACTCCTCTGTTCATTTCCTCCTACCGCTTGTCATGATCACAATATACCTTGTTGTTCACTTGAACAAGACTCACAAGATTTGTTCTAGTGCCTACAACAGTATCTTGTCCACAGCAAGCGCTCAGCAAACATCTCTTGAATGACAAGAAAGCCTTCGGTTTCACTTCCTCAGCACAGCCCACATCTCTCCATCCCTCCCATCATCTGGCTGAATTACCATGAACCCACTCTGAGGTGTGCAAAGTGGATCAGATCCCTCCCTGGCCCCACTGCCCTCCAGCAGCCCCCATACACTCGCAGGAATGTTGTTCACAGTTGCTGCCTGCACCTTGGCCTGTAGACTGGCTCCGGCCTGCCTGCCTCTCAGGGCACCCCACCGCCATGGACATGCTGCTGCTCACTGTCAGGCCCAGACAGCGATCCTACAGATGTGTCACAGGCTCTGCCCTCTCCCTGTTACCCTTCCCACATTCTGGCTGCTTCTTCCCAGGTCCCTGACTCCAGCCCAGGTGTCCTTAGGAAGCAGGCCCTCACTCCTGCAGGCAGGGTCCACGCCCACCACCAGGCATGTGGCCCTGTGCTGGACAGTCTCCTCGTAGGACTTTTTTGCCCAAGAGACAGCTGCTGTCTTGGGCAAGGGCCTCTCAGTCTGCCTGGAGTTTGTAGCCCCATGCTGAGTACACTGCCCAGCACACAGGTGGTGCCCTGCATGCATTTGTTGAATAACTAATTACTAGTAAATTCACCATGACCTACTTGATCACAGTCTTTTGGAACCAAAGGAGTTTTCAGACAAAACAGATGGTCACTTTCAAAAGAAGGCAAACACACATAAGCTACAAAGATTTTATGATGCTTGCATGCTTGAAAAACCTTCAGAGCTTCCTGCTGCATTGGAGCACAATCCACGTTCCCTCTGCAGTCACCAGTTCTCACTGAGATGAGTTCCCACAATGGTGCCCCTCTGCCACTCTGGTCGAGCATGCCTAACCGTCCCTGGGTCACCCAAGCTTGTTGCCACCTCAGAGCCTTTACTGGTGCCCCTTCCAGGTGCATTCTTTCCTCTAGTCTTCACGAGGCTAGTTCCTTCTCATCACTCAAGCCTCCGACAGGCCTCTCCTGATTGCTCAGGCACAGCACCCTTGGCCCTCGGCCTGCCCCATATCCTCACCCAGTTTTATTTTCACCACTGCACTTCTCCCCACATGGAATTATCTTACTCGCTTGCTTGCTAGTTTATTGTCTGTCTTGACTAATAGAATGCAGACTCCATGAAAGCATTTGTTTGGTTCACCACTGCATCCCCAATATTAACCGCAGTGCCTGGCATCTAAGAGGGGCTTCCAAAATATATGTTGGAAGGGTAAATGAATCAATAAATGAATAGCATTAGCAGAAAATGGAAGAAGGAAATAAATTCCCTCAAATATATAGTTCTATTCTTCTAAGAATAAATCCCCAAGAAAGAGAGGTAGGATGCCCAGGCAGGAAGTTGGGAGGGTGTCTCCCAGGCCACATTACTGGATAAAGGCTCACTGCAGCACAAATGGTAAGCCACGACGTCTCCACTCCCCTACCAGGCTGGGGCTCCAGGGAGGAAGCCCACTGAGAAAGCCAGCCACCCAGGAAATGAAGAGCTTGCCCACTGTACCTCAGAGCCCGGCATCTCCACCTCACAGACAGCACCTCCCCTGCTGAGGCCCTGAGCACAGGATGCCAGGAAGAGGGCGGCCTTTGGGACCTGCCACATGGTGGAGAGGCAACCAATCAGCAAACTTTGGCTGAGCGCTGATCGAGTGCCAGGCGCTAGGCTGGGTACAGCAGGGGGCATCAGGAGAGCCATAGTTTCTGCCTTCCGAGGCCTGGCAGTCCAGAATGGGAGAGAAGACATGCAGAGAAAAAGAGGCATAAAAAAGTGTCATCGGAACTTCTTGGAAATTAAAAACGTCTGCTCTTCCTAAGACGTCATGAAAACAAAAAGACATGCCACAGACTGGGAGGAAATCTTTGCAAAATATATCTGATAAAGGACTTTTACCCAGAATATATAAAGAACTCTCAAAACTCAACAATAAGAAAAAAGACAACCCAATAAAAAATGGGCAAAGGATTTGAAAAGACTTTTCACCAAAGAAATATCTGTATGGCAAATAAAGTACATGAAAGATGCTCAACATCATTATTAGGGAAACATAAATTAAGATCACAATAAGATACCACCACACACCTATTAGAATGGCTAAAATTAAAAAGGTGATCATACCAAGTACTGGTGAGGATGTGAAGAAATTGAAACTTTCATACACTGGTGGTAGGATGTTAAATTATATGGGCACTTTGGAAAACAGTTTGGCAGTTTAAAAAAAAAAAAAAAAGCAAACATACACCTCCCATATGATTCAGCCACTCCATTTCTAGGTATTTACCAAAGAGAAAAGAAAATACATGTCCATACAAAGACTTGTATACAAACGCTCATAAGTGGCTTTATTAGCAATGGTCAAAAACTGGAAATGACCCACAAGTCCATTAACTGATGAATGGATAAACAAATTGTGGTACTTCATATATGGAATACTCTCAACAAGAAGAAGATAAGAAGTGATACACACAACAAATGGATGAATCTCAGAATCATTATGTGGATTGAAAGAAGCCACACAAAAAAGAGTACACATTGCATGATTCTGTTTGCACAGAATTCTGGAAAATACAAACTAATCTACAGGGACAGGAAGCAGATGGGTGTTGCATGGGGAGCAGGGTATGGGAGGAGAGAGAGGGGCATGAGGAAACTTGTGAGGTGGTGGATATGTACATTGTCTTGATCATGGTGATGGTTTCACGGGTGTAAATATATGTCAAAGCTTGTCAAATTGTATACTTTAAATATGTGCAGTTTATTGTATACCAATTATACCTCAATAAAACTTTCTTTCTTTTTTTTTTTAAAAAAGGTGCTATACTTCAGGCCAAGATAGATTGGATTTACCCTCCTGATTCAAGCAACTTAGAAAACAAGACCAAATATGTAAAACAATGGTCATCAGACTCTAGACAAACAGGCAGCATAGGACAGTGACACCCGAGAGAAAGAAGGAATGAAGGAGGTAGCCCAGGGACTGCTCCAGCTCGCTGTCTGGGGACAGTGTCCAGGCCTCAGCACAGGGAGAGAAAACCCAAACAAAGCCTACAGTCTGTCTGAGATGAGAAGAGTTTGGAGTCTGAGGAAGTCAAGTGGCTAAAATTTGTGGGAGAGAATACTGAAGAGGAGGGAGCTGTGGAGAGCTCCAGAGACGTGCAGAGGGTTCCTTCTGAGGCTTCAGCGAAGTTCTGGTCTGTGCATGCATGTGAGGAACAGGAAAGACCTACTGGAATGAAGCAGGTGGAGCAACCCCTGGGGCTCATGAGGGCTGGCCAGTGTGGAAGGTCCACCTAACCATGGGACATCGTGTAGAGTCTCAGAAGGGCATCGCCTCTGTAGTGGGGCCCAGTTAGCCCTAGACGAAAGGCTGTCTGGACTAGCTCTAAAAAAGCTTAAAAGCAAGCCTCAAAAAGGATCAAACCAATTCCAAGTAATTTAACCATAAGCCCCAAAATATTTTAAA
Organism: Daubentonia madagascariensis; assembly: GCA_023783475.1. Taxonomy (NCBI): domain Eukaryota; kingdom Metazoa; phylum Chordata; class Mammalia; order Primates; family Daubentoniidae; genus Daubentonia; species Daubentonia madagascariensis. The sequence continues at coordinate 6,488,579 of JAKFHU010002332.1, read as the reverse complement.
AAGGAAAGAATCCAGCATTCAACAATGTAAAATTCACAGTAACTGTCAACCAATCGAAAATTACCAGGCATGCAAAAGAAAAAAAAGAGGTGAGATCCAAAATCAGGAGAGAAATCAACAAGAGAAACACAGCTAGAAATTACACAGTTGACAGAATAGAATAAATCAGAGGGGAAATTATAAAATATTTTAAACTGAGTGAAAATAAACTGCATATATCAAAATTTATTGGACACAGCCAAAGCAGTGCTTAGAGGGAAATTTATAGCATTAGACTTATATTATAGAAGAAGAAAGATTTAAAAATCAATGACTGGTGCAGAGAGAGCAAGACAGAATTTTATAAATAATGAAACTGTAATGTATTATGATTGTGGTGCTATTCACACAAATCCATACATGTGCCAAAATTCACAAAACTAAATATAAAAAAGAGTAAATTTTACTGTATGTTAATTTAAAAAATCAATTGAGTAGCTTAAAAAAAATCAATGATCTAAGCTTCCATCATAAGAAACTATAAAACGAAGAATTAATTAAATTGGAAGTAAGCAGCAGAAGGTAAGAAATAAACATAAAAACAGAAATGAATGAAATAAAAAAACTAGAAAAACAATAGAGAGTAGCAATAAAGTTGATATAATCCTCTAGACAAAATGATCAGGGGGAAAAAAAAAATGAAGACCCAAAGTATCAGTATCATGAGTTAGAGAGGAAACATCACTACAGATTCCATAGACATGAAAAGGATAACAGAAGAATATCACAAACAAGTTCATGCCAATAAATTTGACAGCTCAGATGAAATGACACATTCCTTGAAAGACACAAATTACCAAAGCTCACTCAAGAAGAAATAGGTAACCTTGAAAAGTTCTATACCTACCAAAGAAATTGAGTGGTTAAAAACCTCCCCTCAAAGAAAACTCCAGGCCCAGATGGCTTCACTGGTTTAAGGAATATTTAAGGAAAAAATAACTCCAGTTCTACAAAAACTCTTCCCGAAAATTAAGGAGGTGGGAATATTTCCTAATTCATCCCCTAAGGTAAGTATAACCCTGACAGCAAAACCAGACAAGAGAATACAAAAAGACTACAGACCAGTATCATTCATGAACATAGATGTAAAAATCCTTAACGAAATTTTAGCAGATCAAATCCAGCCCTGTATATAAAGCGCCACACTAGGTTGTATGATCCCAGAGTGAACGTCACCTGAAAGGATCAGAGAGAGCTTCCTGGAGAGGTGACTTCTGGGCGGAACCTTGACAGACAAGCAGGATTTCAATAGGTGGTGATGTTGGGGAAGAGAAAATGGCAGAAAAAAACAAATAAGAAGGTGGCAGACTATCCAGGAGCAGGCAGCTGTGCTGGCACTGACTGGGGTGGCTGGCAGGCTTCCAAAGGAGCTCCTTTTCCTGGGAACAGTCCCGGATCCAAGGCTGACCCCCCTGGGACCAAGTCTATGCTGTGTGACCCTGGCCCCCAACCATAACTGACTATTCCAGAGTTAGACACACCACCAAGCTTGAACAATCAGATTTCTTGCCCAAGAATTTGAAACTTGAATGGAGCCAGACTATTAGCTTGGGATTTGCTGGGACCAACTCAGAGCCCTTGAGGAATGGTCCATGAACTTTTGCTGCTGAAGTCCCCAAAGCTGGTTGGTTCCTGTCCTTTCCTAGGCTTTTCCGCAATTTCTTGGATCCTGTGAGCTGCCCCAGGGGCCTTCCTACAGACTTCCTATTTTTGCTTACGTTGATGAGAGGCAGTTTCTGTTGCTTGAAACTGAAAGAACATTAAGGAGTTTGTCAGTACCATGACAGCAGCTACCAGTTTATCTCTATGAAAAAGTTCTGTCACTACACAAAAATTTGAAAACCCCTGGGCCACAGCCAAGGGTCTGTAAAGGGAAATCCTGGGAATCACATCAAGCCTACCCAACAGGTAGGTACAAGCTGGATACCCCAAATGACAGGTACAGGAGGGTGGAGTTTAAGGGAGCAAGGTAGGTGCTAAAGGTTTCTGAATGGGGAAAGGATATGGTCAAAACAGTCTTATTATAACAGGATTATCTGGCAGTGCTATAGAGGAAGGATTATAAGATGGCAACGTGTCTGACCCCTCAGGGAGGCCATTGATTAGTCCAGGCATGAGATAATGGCCACTGCAGTGGTGTGCCCAGACTTCTTTTGCTCCTGTGCCTTTGTTTTTCACCTCCAGCACCTAGCTTGGAGCCAGGCACTGAGCAGGCACTCAGTTGAAGTCTGCTGATCAGATAGGCTGGAAATGAAAAATTGATAAAACTTGATGACTAAATGCTGGGATCAAAAGAGGGAAAGAGCTAAAGGTCATGGCAGTTTCAACCTTGGTTGGCAACTTCTACTGAAACAGAAACGGCAGGAAGTATGACCAGTTGGGGTATATTTATGGGTTATGAGTGTAATGGTAGACGGACTGTTCCAAGGTATTGCTGAAATACCTGGGTAGGCATGTCCAGCATGTATCAGCAGGAACTAAGACTGCAGAGCTAGAATGAGGAAGGCATACAGCACGAGGGCTTGGGCAGTGGTGGGCGTTCATGGGTAGTAGCCAGTCAGCCTCATGGAGTTTGGTTTACCCTTAGTAACTGAGGGCCCCTGTGTGCCAGGCACTGAGCGAGGAGCTGGAGGGGACCACAGAAGCCATAGGAGTGAACAAGATGGTGGAAGGAAACGTCAGCAGCAGGATTTGGAGCCTGCCACCCTTCTTTTAAAAGTCTTAAGCTGGATCTACGTACTTGCACCTGAGTACAATGACTTACACCTGAGTGGAGGCAGCATGGCTAGTCCTGTCTACAATAGGAAAAGCCTGGAAACAGTCTCAGTGCCATTCAGTAAGCGGATGCTAGGATAGATGATGGCACAGACCTACAGTCAAAAAGAACAAGGCAGTTCTGTATGGACATGAACTCATGTGCTGACACATGATGCTGTGAGAAGAGTAATGTAAAAAACAGACAATATGGACACCTCCGTTTGGGGTTAAGCGGGGCAGTCGTAGAAATAAAGCCATATATACTCCCACTTGGGTTTGCTCGGCTGTCTTTAAAAAGACACATGAGAAACCGGTAGCATGAACTGCCTCTGAGGAGAAGACATGGGACCAAAGGCGGGGGAGACACTTTTTTCACTATATATTCTCCTGCCACCAATCGACTTATTTATCATGATTAATGATTTAAGAATAGTTTGTTGAGTGCACTTTTATATCTCTAGCCATAGGCTGTCTTAGTAAACATCAATTCTACCTATTCCCCAATAAGCTTATAAAAAACCTACTCAAACATCCCTTGATGTGATATCTCATCTATGCCCTTGGCAGGGGCTAGAAGGAATATTCCCAAATTCTTCTTTGAAGAGATTCTGATGTGGAGGTTTCAGAACATGCCTGTGTCAAACTGGGCAGGGGCGGGAGTGGGGGGTGATATCAGCGATTATTCACAGGAGTCAGCAGTGACAGAGTGAATGAACGAGTCCTAATGCGAACTGACAACTCCACAAGAGTTGGATCCTGGCCATGCAGTCTCAACAGGGGAAGCCAGAGAACCACACCTTTCTTCAGAAAGGAAACCTACACTTCCACAAAATACACCCAGGGTCTATTTTAGCAAGAATATCAAGTATTATAAATAGCAAAACCAAGATTACAATTTGACTGATTTCAGTTCTGATGTTAGGAAAGAGGTCGGATGCTAAGTCAGTTGTCAATCAAGGGGTCGAAAGAAAACCACAGTGTGAACACAGTCATACAGTTAGGCAGTCAAAACTTTAACCTCCCCGCCTTCCCCCATATTGCCTGAGTAACCAATTCCTGTGGCTTCAGTCAGTAGAAAAACACCTGAGAAATTCTAACAAGGCTAAAGAGGAGTTTCGTGAGAGTCCACTGAAGCCAGAAAGAAAATCCTGCGTGGAAAGCGCCTTCTTTTTACCCCTGTGCAGTAAAGGGGAAGGATGCCACCGAGTACTCAAGGCACAGCCAGGAAGGCGGGCAGGCGAGGTATGCATGCTTACCTTTATTATGTGACATGGCGTAGAGGAGGCAGAGCACAAACAGGGCGTGGTAATCGTCATCTGGGCTGTCCAGGGCATGGTATACCATATCCAGGAAGGGTCTGGAAAAGAGGAGGGACATACATGAGGCCCGTGGCGCACATGGGTGAACACCTCCCCCCTTCCACCTACACATGGGGCACCAGCTGCCCTTGCCTCTCACAGCTCCACACCCGTTTGGGCCACCTGCGTGTAGAGAGCCCACAGTGTGCCCAGCTCAGCACTAGGCACCGAGGCCACAAAGATGAAAGAGAGGTAGACTCTTCCCATGGAAAGCTGCTATCTAGAGAGGAAACTGACCAGGGAACAGATCACTTAGTCACTTGACAATCATCCACCAGGTGTCCCAGACACTGGGGATAATTGATACAAAGTCCCTGCTCTTTGGCACTTCCATGCCAGTTGGCAGAGACAGAGAACAGACAGACAGCACTCCAAAGTGACGTGTGTCACAAGAGAATGAAGAAAGTGAGCAGTGTGATAGACTAGCAATACCAGATAAGGCCTAAACTACAATCTGAGCAAATTCAAGAACATGGGCCCTGAAGCCAGACTGAGTTCAAATTCTGATTTTGCCTCTTCTTAGCTGCAAACCTTTAGGCAAGTTACTTAAAACCTCTCCATTTCCCTATGTGTATGATAGGAACTAGAACCTTGAGGGGTTAATTTGAGGATTCAAGCACAATGATGGCTGAGAAGCATTTAGCACAGGGCCAGATACTATGGAAGGTGCCAGTACACGGGAGCTGCTATTTGATTTCTATTTTCAATATTCTAAGGGCATTTCTCCATGATTTCATGTTGGCAGGGTCCTGGCCCAGCGATTTTTGGACCGGCTTTCCCTGACTCGTAAGAATCGACAGCAAGGTCCCTCACCTCTGACGCTCTATGGGTGAGACCTATAGAGTGGCTGCAAATACCAGAAACCACACATCCCAAACACCATCCTTCCAGGTGAAGGGCCTGGCCAGGAAGGTCTCCTCAACACAAAGAGAACAGAACGTGCACAGATCTAGCCCGTAAGCAGGAGGCTCCGACCCTGTGACCGTCTGCGGCTGCCCCCTCTGGGTGTCAGGCTGAGGCCAAGACAGCAGAGCATCTCGATGGGTGACTAAGGGCACATTTAATCCCTGGAAAGACACACAAGCTACTATCAACATCGGTTGCCTATGGGGAGAGAAACTGGGTGGGGAGACTCTTCACTGTAGAACCTTTGATACTTTTTTGAATTTTGAACTCTGTAAATGTACCACCAATACAAAATATTAAATTGAAAAATGCAAAAGTGGTGAAAATATACTTGTCTTAACATTTCAAATAAACATGTGACACACAAAACTTTTTAAAAAAACAAAACCTTCAAGGGGACATTTATGTTTGGTGCCTGTTTCACCAGAGCCTTAAATGGGTCAGCGCCTTTCAGATGTGTTAATAGTTTTGCCACGTGTAGGTCTGGGATTTTGAAAGCCTCCAGCAATAACACTTTCAAACTTAAGAGCGAGATAAAGTATAAAACATTTTATTGTAAACCAGCCGCTTGAAATGTGGATTATATTTTCATTTGAGAATAATATTAATAACCAAGTGCTAATAGCAGTGGGAGGGTTGGGTGGATATACCATCTTCATAAGATGAAGTGTTATAAAGCCATTAAGCATTTTGTTTACTAAGAATATAACAAAGTGAAAAAGATGCTCGGGGTTTGATATTAGATGGAAAAAAGAAGGAATAAAAAAAGACAGACATGGAATGGTCCGAGCAACTGGGGGAAGGGAGGGCAGAATCCCCAGAAAGTTGACACTGAAAAAAAAATGGTAAGAAATAACTAAAATGGTAGTAAAAGTTGCCTTTGAATGCTGGTATCATGGAGACGTTTTTCCTCCTTCTTTATACTTTTCAAGATTTTTCATTTTCTAAATGGGTATTATTTTTGTAATATTTAAAAGTATTTTTTAAAAATAGTTTTTTAAAAAAACCAATATTTTGAATGTTTCTCATTTCTTAGGCTTATATTTAACCCCGAATGCAGACCCAGCCCATAATATATGGGGAATATAAGAAGAGTCTGCTTTCTACTACACTGTTTCTTGGGGCAAGTAGACCAATGCGACAACCCAATTCACATCCCAGAGAACAAACAGCCACATTCCCTTATCCTCAGCACCTTCCCTTCCAGGAAGGCAGAGGACAGAGGATGTGGCAGTTTCTCACAACTCTCCACCTGCGCCAGCCTCTTCCCTGTCATTCAACCGCAGAGAAGAGCAGAGGTCAGGCCCAGAGGTTCCTAGGCCTGCATGTGGCCTAACTCAAGGCACCTGAATCAGCTTCCATTCTAAGCCATGTGGTCGAAGATGCCCAAAGTTAAGAAACAATCCCAATCAACTCTAAGAAAATCCCTCTCTTCCCTAAAATTCGGAAAAAAAGAAGTCATCAACCCCAATCTTCAAACATAACACTTTGGTCTGGTTTTTTCCCTTTTTTGGGAGGGTGGAGAAATACATGGGTGTTTTTCTTCCTTTAGCAAAGCTACAGCATTGCCACACTATGCAAAATATGTGCTCTGCGTCCATTTATTAGGTCCTAAGAAACTGAAAAGCAGCACCTAATATCCTATTAAGCAGATACACCTGCAGTTGCTTAAGCATCCTCCACTGCTAGTCACTTGAGGCTTCCAATTATTCACATTCTAACAAATGCTGTGCCAAGGTTGTCCCCAAACTTCTGTGTTTAGAATGATTTCCTTAATTTTCAGAGCTTCAGTAATAATTACATTTTTTGCTACCAAGCAAAATCAAAAAGGCCTTTATAAGATATAACAACTGATAGCTCACATCATACTCCAATGGTTTTTTACTTAACAAAAACTAAAAACAGCCCCCTTGCACATGTGTTAAAAATTAATCCCATCTGTTAGATAATTGAAATATTTGCCAAGCAAAGAGACAAACAGGATGTAGAAGGAAAAATTAGTGGGCTTCAACTCTTCACTTCAAGTTGGATTAATAAAATAGGGTGGGCTCTGTGCGTATTTCCACCACCCCACCCTAAGAGTTCAGGAAGTGAATGCCTGGTAGGCTGACAGAGAAAACCCTATTGTGCATTTGCTAACTAACACTAAGGTACTGCTAATAAGGAAGTTGCTGCAGGAGTCTGTGCAGTGGGGCCACTTGATAAGCAAATAACTCTGAGTTGAGGAAGCCCTCCTAACAGTTCCCTGCATACTTTGGAAGTAGCCTGCCACCCAATCCCACTGTGGAGGGGTTGGCGCCACAGCAAGGTTCTGGGAAATGTGGAGTTGCCAAGGTTTAAGAAGAGGTAGGTACAGCAGGCTGTCACTGAAATGAACAAACAGGCACAAAGGTGACGGTGGACAGTGGCATTAAATTGTGTCAGCTGAGTCATGAGAGCAGGCCCTAGGGACAGTGGGGTGCGTGGCAGTGAATGAACCAGGCAGGGCGATCTAAGCCTGGCTCCCGGGGATCCTTCCTGGGAACAGCAGAGTGTCTCCAGGAGCGGCCAGTGGGAAGCATGGCCCATGTCCTGAAGATGTGGCCCAGCTCCAAAGTGCTCTGGGGTGGTTCTGGCCAATCCCTTTCCAAGGGGTGAGCCCAACAGTGTCAAGCGACCGCTCTGTCCACATGCCTCTTGAGAGGAGCCGTGCCTTTGGGTGGCCAGAGACTGGAGAAGCTGGGAAAGGAAGGGAGGCAGCAGGACCTGGCTGCGAGATGGAAGAGGCACTGGCCCAGGCATTCAACCTTCCTCCTGAGCCCGGCTCCTCTCCCTGGAGACCACGCGGGGCAGGGCGGGGCGCATACCTGCTCCACTGTGCACTCTCGTAGCTCGTGGCTGCAGCGCTCTTCTCCTCGTCCGTGGTGTTCTGCTCCTGCACAGAGGGGCCAGCAGCTGGCTCTGAGATCTTGCTGCGCTCCATGATCACCATCTCGATCTCTGGAAGCCAACACGGAGACCGGGATGAGCCCAGACGGCTTTACAGACCTAGATTTACACACATGCTCATATTCAAGAATAAGTACACACAAATTACTCCTAACATGTCAAGCAAATGTCCAACAGTGGTGATCTGAACACCAGCAACATACTGGGGGAGAAATAAGACGGAGGCCAGAACCTCGCTTTCCATTCATCTCGGCAAACATGTCCCTGATTCTGATAACAAAACACAAATTGCAATCATGTATTCTATTTCAAGATTTTAAAAAGATATCTATCTTACTCTATTGATACCACATTTCCTTCCCAAAGGAGTTGAAGCAGCTGAGAAGATAAGATACGTGGTTAGTAAACATAACCAAACTCACTGATGATATTCTGAAGCTGCTTACATTTTAGAAAAGGCTCTGATGTGACTGAAGCCTTTCCTTTTCCATGTGCAACTTCTGGAAGGCAGAGAGAGGTTAGGAACCTCATTTTATTTTTTTTCCCAATTAAACACAGGCAACTTGTAGCAACCAACTTCAGCGTGGTGTGCATTTTTATTTTTCAGAAAAAGTTATGAACCATTAAAGAAAAACATCTTGAATTAAAGATGGATGGTGGTTGGGCTTCATGGTGTCCCTGTCACAGAGTTCTCTGCCATGTGGGCGTGGACTTTCAAACAGTCAGTCCTTGGAACTCAGAGTTCAGGTCATTATTTTGGTCATTTTCCCCATCTTTGGGAGATATAATGGGGGAAAAAAAGATGATGAAATGTGAACCTGCATTTGTTTCTGGAAGGATGAGAAGGCATAACTTGGGCTCAGACATGGCCTCCACCAGGTCTTCCCCCTGGGCTCATGCCGGGGCCTCCTAACTGGCTTCTGCTTCCTTTCTTGCTTCCCTAGTTTGTTCTCCACACAATCCCAAAGTGATTTGAAGGAAATTAGCTCATGTCACCCTTCTGTTCACAACTCCCAATGCCTTCCCATCACACTCAGGATGGAATCCAAATGCCTTCCCATGGTGCAGGCCTGGCCCCCATCTACCTTTGACCTCACCTTCCTGGTCCTCTCTGCCTTGCTGGCTCTCACCACTCCAGCTGTGCTGGGTGTCTCACTATCTCTTCAACACCCCAAGACTGTTTCCACCCCAGGACCTTTACACAGCAGTTTCCTCTGCCTGGAAGGCTCTCATCCAGGTCTTTCTTACCCAGGGTGACTCAAGTGCATCATTCAAGGCTCAGCTCAAATGTCACCTCCTTGGAGACATCTTGGATGCTCTCTCCACCTGTTCTTTTTCTTTACCTCTTTTAAAATTATTGTTAATTAAAACACCATACTTTGTTCATATTTCATTAGTTTTTCCCCAGTGTCCTTTTTCTGTCCAAGATCAATTGTTAAATTTGGTCATCATGCTTAGGCACCTCTGGGCTGCGACAGTTTCTCAGACTTCCTTTGCTTTTGATGACCTGGACAGTTTGAGGAGGACTGGTCAGGGATTTTGAAGAGTCCCTTGATCTGGGTTTGTCTGATGTTTTTCTGATAATTAGACTGGGGTTATGGGTTTTGGGGAGGAAGACCACAGAGGGGAAGTACTCTTCTCATCACATCACATCAAGGGAACATACTATCAACATGACTTATAATTGCTAATGTTAATCTTTAATACTTTGCCTAGCTAATGTTGATCAGCTTTCTCCACTGTAAAGTTACTTTTCCTCCTCTTTCCATACCATACTCTGTTGAAGGATGTCGGTTGGCATAGGTCACATTAAAGAATGGGGAGTTATGTTCTTCCTTGAGTATCTACACAAATTATTTGGAATTCTTCTGTATGAGAGATTTGTCCTCCCTCCCTCCCCCTTTACCTTGATTTTACTTCATAGCATTTATAACTACCTGGATTTTAAATTCTCTATTGTGTTGCTTGTTTGCTGTCTGCCTTCATCCACTAGAATGGGGGCTTCATAAGAGTCGCTGCCTTACCTGTCTCGTTCTCCACTGTGTCTCCAGTGGCTAATGCAGAGCCTGGCACAGAGTAGGTGCACAATAGGTATCTTTTTAATGGATGAATGGATGACTGGTCTAGCCCAATGTGGGAAATTTTGGCGCTAGGCAGGGCTGGCAATGATTTATGGTGGATGCAATGTGAGGCAAGGGTGGGCCACAGCCCAACAGCATTCTGTGATTGGCATGTGCACAAACTGTTCTCATGGGGAGACGTCCCATCCTCCCCCACACTCTCCCCAGACTGTTAGGCATGACTGCGCTTGCAGCCTCCCCCTAGCATAGAGGAATGCACCCCCACGTCCACATGCGCCCTGGCCTTCTGCAAGGCTCACTCTCACTGGCACCCTTCCCTCCCAATCTGATCTGAAGTCAGACGCCACAGATGGGAGTCTCCCACAGGGCGGGGCCCCATCACACAGGTGGAAGCCGACAGATGATTTCTATGTGGTGTGTGGACAAATGTTTTGTTTGCATAGTTGTGTATTTATTTCATTGTGTGTTAGGAGAAAATTATAGCTGCACAGAAAACCTTTTGTGGATATTACTACATAGAATGAGGCTCAATTTCAGGAAAAAAACAAGTGGGTCAATTCAAAGAAAGCTATTGAGTAAACAGCAGTACAAGCAGTACTCCGGTACGGCAAAGAGCAGGAAGGTGGTGTGGACTGCTGTTAGGAAACTTGATTCCTTCCTTTCCTTGCATTTTCTCCTCCTCCTTCAGGCACCCATTTGCCTTGCCAACTGCCTTGGTCTTCCCCAAAGTGGATGCAGACACCTCAGTGGGTATGCAAGATGTAATAGGTCTTTAATTTTTAACTCTTCTCATCTTTTAAAATTCTATTTTGTTTTATACTGCCCATAACATTAGCACAGTACAGATATGTATAATTTATAATAAATAAATGTGTATGTATTGGGGAGATGCATGCTTAAAGTTTGTGTGTATTTGCTCATTTGTGTTTGCTGATGAGGCATGCCAACAAAGACACCTGAAGACTCCCAAGCAAGACCATGAAGCCAGCCTCCCCCTTGTCTCCTGGCCTCTGTCCTATGACATAGGTCCACCTCCCCTGTGGCTGCCAGTTCCCCTTCACCAGGCACAGCTCTGTCCCTGCCTGGCTGATGGAGTGGGAACTCACCTCTGAGAGTCCTTAAGGTTACAGGGCCAACCCCTAGTGCCTCAGCCTGGAGGCCAAGTCTGCTGAGACATGGTTGTCCCCTTTCTGGCTTTTTAATCTCCCTGGACACCATCAGAATTCTGGAGCAGAGGAGGGGTTAAAGATAATCCAGTCAAGTACTCATCTAATGTTTTAAGAAGGTGATTTTTTTTTTTTGAGACAGAGTCTCACTCTGTCACCCCAGGTAGAGTGCAGTGGCCTTATCATAGCTCACTGCAACCTCAAACTCCTCGGCTCAAATTATCCTCCTGCCTCAACCTCCCAGAGTGCTAGGATTACAGGCATCAGCCACTGTGCCCAGCCTGAATATTAATTTTGAATGACAGTTTTCTGGGGAACACCACCACAGTAAGCAGATGAGAGCAGAGTTGCTCGAGGTAAAGGGTGGTGGGGACCAAACATCTCTGACTACTCCACAGAAGCTCCTTTCTGTAATTCTGGGGCTTCACACAAAACTGCCTGAAAGCCACTGGTTTGGGCCAAACCTGGATACCGTATATGAGAAAACAGAAACCCTGAAGCGCAGTGACTCTTAATACAGCTGTAAATGCAGCAGTGGAACCAGGACTGTTCCCCCTTCCCCATCCCCCACAGCATGGCCTGGGGCAGGACCAGGCCCACAAGGGCCTCTCCACACAGAACAGTTTCCGAACCTCACTCATCCAGCCAGCAGAGTTGTGGAATGAGCTGTTCCACCTAGATTAATTTCCTGGATGAATACAGATCAGTTCTTCAAATGTCAAAACAGGTTTTTGCCCCCTTCTTTTTAACAATTTTATCCAAATGATCCTTTAAAGTACTGGTCCTTACCTAGGGTCTGCCAACTTCCTGAACCTGTAAGCAAAATGCTACCTGGGCATGGGAGTAATGGGTGGCAGGTTTCTAGAGAGAAGGTCTCCCCAGATCTTCACCACTCTAATGAATTCTACAGCCATCTCTAAAAGGGGATGCCAAAGAGGATTTGACCTTTCCTGATGACTCAGGGTCACCATAAACCCCATCTTTATGCCACACCAGGACGTCAGCATTCTGTGCTGCTTCTGGGCCCCAGCTCCCACTTGTCCCTGCTGACACGTGTCCCTTAGTGTGGCCTAGCTTCCCTGCGAGGGGCACGCACCACACTGCTGCCACCAGGAAAGGAAGCTCAGTGGACTCACACAGACACAGATCTCCACTGATGGTCACCGTGGCTGGGACTCAGGCTCTGATGATGGATTCCCGGGGGCTCCATCTGAACCCCAGTTGTTACACTATGACCCATCTCCCCACACCAACCAGGTTTCCATTTTGGAGTTTGAAGGGACTGCAGCAACAATTTAGCCTTGTTTTGCTCAAACTTCAGTTATTTGCTTGCCTTTATGATTTTTGTCATGTCTGTTGTTGCCTGTACTATTTGTTATTTATTTAATCATTTTATTTGAACCATCTCACTTTTTTTTCCCACTTAAATACAGTTTAAAAGGAAATTTTAAGTCACTATTATACCCTTTGATCTAGCAGTCCACTTGTCGGTATTTATCTGGAAGACACACCTCCAATGGTATGAAAATGCACACGCACGAGGGTATTCACTGCAGTATTATCTGTAACTGCAAAGTACTGGAAACTACCTAAATGTCCCAGCATAAGAGATTGGTTGAATGAACTATGGTATCTACACACAGTGCAGCTGTAAAAAGGAATGAGGAAGATCTCTGATTATGGAGTAATTTCCGGAGATATGCCTAAGTAAAAAGAGCAACATGCCAAAGAACACGTACAGTGTGCTACCCTGTGTGTAAGAAAGGAAGGAAAAGAAAACACACGTAAATCTGCTTATTTTCACAAAAAGAAACACAGGAAAGATACTCCAGAAGACAATCAAGTTGGTTATCTACAAGAGATAGTAGGAATGAGGTGGAAGGGACACGGGGGGATGCTTCTTTGAACATACCTTTTTACACAGTTTTAAGTTTGTTAATATTTTAGAAAAGAAATGAAATCAATAAGAATGGGAAGGGAGAACCCTAAACTGGGGGGGAAAAAAAAAAAAGGACCCAAATTTATTTAAAGACAAATGCCACACTTACCCTGGAGGGGAAAAGAACAGAAGGAAGGATGGACTAATCCACGTAGCTTATGAACACAACACAACAGGTCTTCTAATAACATTGTTTCATTCAATGTCATTTCATTCTAACATTGATGAGGAAAAAAAATCAATTCCCGGCTGGGGTCACTGTGTGGAGTTTGCACATTCTTCCCACGTCTCTGTGGGTTTCCTCCCACAGACCAAAGCTGTGCCTATTAGGTTAAGTGGCATGTGTACACACTCCCAGTCTGAGTGCGGGTGTGTGGGAGCACACCCTGTGATGGAATGGCATCCAGTCCAGGGTTGGTTGCCCGCTGGCGCCTGAGCTGCCAGAATAGACTCTGGCCACAAGAGACCCTGAACTGCAATAAGTGGGTTGGAAAATGAATGAATACAAATGATTGTCAAATAAAAACTCGTAAAGTAGACAATAATCATACAAATGCATGACGATAAACGATGCAGTATGAAGGCATTCGGGAGCCCACCACATTTGTGATTGTTTTTGAACTGTGTGGTGGTAGGAGATGCTCCTGACAATTTTCCCTTTGCAAACATTTATTCGTTGATTTAACCCACAATCACTATGACCACTGTCACTCACTGATTCTCCAAAAATTGGGTAAATAATTATCTTACTTGTTTTTATTAATCTTTCTTAAATGTATGTATAGCTCGCATGTATTTCAATGTTTAATATTAGAAGTGTTTGGGGTCTCTATTTAGAAGCTTGGTGATGTTTTTGGGACCAGAAGTATGCCATAGGAACTTAACTCCTGTTTATATTGATTAGCCTATGGGTAAAACTGGTTGTTTCATACATCATTTCCCTTAAAGTCGCAGTTTCCAAGAACCTACTGATAACGTCAAAGAAGGACTTTATTACACTTGACTATACACCCTCAGTTTTGGGATAGGTAAAGTATTGGGGAGGACATGGGGGAGGAAGATGAACTGCAAACATCTTGAACTCTTTGTTTACTAAACAATAAACAATTCTGAGTGGAACAATTCTGAAGCTCTTTTAGATGTATTATAGGATTGAGCAAATAAATGTGTTGATGCTGTCAGGAGCCAGGGCTCTTACTATGGAAAAAGAGACATACAAATAGGGAATGGGGGAGGACAAGGAAGAACCCTGTATAAATTGATTAGAATTGGAGGTACTGGTATGAACTTATGATTTCTAAAATATGTATATGTATGCATGTAGAAATATGCATTTTGTGTGTATATGTATACACACACACATATATATCCTAGCTTTGTCCACTGAAAGGGCCAAACAGCACACATCCCAGTAGCAATGAGCACATTCAGTGCCCAAATCTTGGCCTCTAACGCCATTGCCCATGGAAAGGAACCAGAGCTTTTCAGAGAAATGGCTAATTCCAGGGATGGGCAGAGTAGGTACGGGGTGAACACAGAATACCTTGTTACATCACAAAATGTAAGGGACAGCTCGAAAAAGTGGTGGGGGCTTATCACAAGGACAGAGCAGCCAGCTTGAAAGGGTTCCCACAGGCCAACTTTGAGACAACTTGAGAATCAAAATAATTAAATACAGCAATAAAATATAAACCATTAAAAAACTGGAATCCATGAGTCCATGTCAATAAGATAAATAAATAAATGGGGAGAAGGGAGGGATCCTGCTCAGGATGCTGAGGGCTGACTTTTAACCATGAAGAGAATGCTGAAGTTGAGAAATCATCACTATGTGACCATCATGGCAAAGACGGATCAGGCAAGGCTCATCACCAAATGCCAAATCTAAGGGGGAATTTTAGTGAGGCACAGGGTATCCGCATGAACTCAAAGTATCTTCCCATGGACCGCTTATTAGTTGCGAAGAAAAAAAAAAAGTAGTTATACAGTGGAGAAACTGGGCAGCACCTTAACCAGGTGATTAAATGAACATCACCCAGTAGGGACAGAAGGACGTCATGTGCCTCCCAGTGTGACACCTTGAGAAGGACATGACATCATCCATGCCGTATTCCAGCCAAGAATGCATAACCTCAATCTAATCACGACATGTCAGACAAAGACAAAATGAGGAACATTTTATTAGAACAAAGGTGAAGGAGGTTCTGTATTCTTCAAAAAAAGTCAATGTTGTAAAAGTGAAAGAAAAGGCCATGGAAACGCTCCAAAGTAAAGGAGGCTAGAGACACGACAACTGAAGGCACCACCCGACCCTGGATTGGATGTTGCGCCAGAGAGGAGAATAAGCTAGAAACGACATTCTTAGGCCAACAAACACAACTGGAACTGAACAGCAGGAAAGTACTATGAAGTTGACGTAGTATCCTGTACTGTGGTCACAAATGAGAACACCTATTCTTAGCAAATGCACGCTGAAGCTTTAGAAGGAAAGGGTGTGATGGATGTGACTTATCTTACTCCCCCAAAAAGTGTGTATGTGGCAGGGATGTGTGCAGAGAGAGAAAACACAAATAGGAAAGCAAAAGGCGTAACATGTTACAGGGTGGGAACAGGTAAAGGGTAAATGAGTATTCTTTACACTATTTTTGCTTTTGCAACTTTTTGTAAACTTGAAATTATGTCCAAATAAAAACTTCAAAAAATTAGTACTATTAAGCATAAAACCAGTATGAATAGAAAGCAACTGTAAAAAATATACATGATGAATAAACAAAAAGGTGACAAAGCCTGTAGTGTGCATTTAGAAAGGGAGATTCACAAACATCAGGGAGGTATTAAAGACCTGCCAAACTAAATATGCAGCACCCCCCCAACCCCCGCACTCCCCCAGCTGGAGATAATCACCCAGAATAAAAGCTCTCTCACTACATTCTTTAAGGCCCTCTCTGCACTACCTAAAACCATCTCCATATCCTACAGTGGGGGAAATGATGATCTACCCTAATCTCTGCATGTCATAGCAGGGGAAACCGAGGTTCAGAGGGATTAGGCGGTGGGCTCTTCTCCCTGTCCCACCCGTTTGCTGCATTGTGGAAACAAGCACCTGCACAGTATCAGTTCCCGTGCTGGGTGCCTTGGCCCATAATGTCCAACACTCCAGCCCTAGCCTGGACCCCCCTGCACAACTGGAGTCTCCAGCCTCTGGAAGTCAGGAAATGTGCTCACAATCCTGTAGCTTGTGATGCTGCAAAACTGGGAGCAGGAACCCAAATCTCCAAATCTCGCTTTGGTGGGCCCTGCCCAGACCCTCCACAGCCTCTATCATTTCTGCAAAAGCCTTAAAGGTGGGAAAGGATTTGTACACCCATGTTCATAGCAGCACTATTCACAATAGCCAAAAGGTGGAAGCAATCCAAGTGCCCATCAACAGAGGAATGGATAAAAAAATATGGTCTATCCATACAATGGAATTATTATTCAGCCTTAAAAAGGAAGGAAAGCCTGGCACATGCTACACCATGGATGAACCCTGAAGATGTTATGCTAAGGGAAGCGGGCCAGGCACAAAAGACAAATACTGTACGATTCCACTTAAATAAGGTACCTAGAGTCAAATCCATAAAGACAGAAAGTAGAATGGGAGTTACAGAGGAGAGAGGGGAATGGAGAGTTGTTGCTTAATGGGCAGAGTTTCAGTTCTGCAAGATAACAAGAGTTCTGGAGATGGATGGTGGTGTTGGTTGTACAGCAACATGAGGTACTTAACACTATTGAACTATGTGCGCTTAAAAATGGTTCAGATGGTAAATTTTATGTGATTTGTATTTTACCACAATTTAAAACAAAAAGCAGGAAAGGCCACATCTCCCCACTTGTTGTCCAGGCAGTGGCTGTGCTGGGAGGGGCCCGTGCAGGCCGTGAGAGGCCTGAGGACTCTCAGGACGCAAAGACATCAACTTCTGCCCCTTGATATGGCAACTCTGGCCAAATTCTTGAGGTTCCCCAATATTCTGATTTTTCAAATAACAGCAATAACTCATAAACTCGCCTGGGATGATGTCCATTCTAATCTGATTAATATTGGGTAAGTGAAGTGCTTTTCAGGGAAATGGCAGGCATGACCTCCCAATAGTCTTTGACTTCACAAATTAAAGGATTTTCTCAACTGCCCTCTGTGTTCCATATTCCAGCAATCAGCCAGGACAGATGACAAAAAGAGGGGAAAAGCAGAATAAGGCGGCCTTCAAAGGAAGGCTAAGGGAAGGGAGAAAGATGACACCGTTGCTGGTTCCCTTGGAAATAAGGGAAGGCCGGCATGCCACTGGCTGGCTTTGGAGCCAGACTTCAAGAAGTGAACTGCCCCTGGCAACGACAGAGAGTGTGTGTGCTGAGTACTGGGGGTGCCCCTTCCTTTGGTTTTTATTATCTTCTACTGGACAGCAGGAGATTGAATTCAGAATGGTTTTCTGGGAAGTTGCTCTTCAGAGGATTTGTCCTAATTCCCCTTCAATCTTCTTCCTTATCCTAGTTAAGCCCATTTGAAAAGCTGGCAGCACCTCATCTCTCTACAGCAGTGCCTGGGCCTGCCAATCCTGTTCCTCCCTCTCGTCCCATGATTTCACACACTCACACACACTCACTCATGTCCCTTACCAGTTATAGGAATTAGCAGAGAAATGGGTCCCATAGAAACTCACCAGGGTGCCCAAGCAGAGTCACACAACCACATGCCTCACGCTACCCCCTCCACCTTGCCAGGGTTCCTATTCAGTGCTCCCATGTTGCACACTGAATGCTGCAGCACTGATGTCCTCACTTGTGACATCCTGAGGGCTGGGCATTAGGAAGCTCCCTCTACATGTGGAGGAGCACAGAGAGGACAATGACTTGCCCAGAGTCACACAGTTGCACAAGGGCAGGACTGGGATTCAGACCCAACCTCCTAACAGTCAGTTCCTGGCTCGCCCCAATCAGAACACTGCCAGGCCTGGGTCTGGCTTTGGTTTTGTAAGAGGAGCTGGAAATGAGGCCAGGTTTCATTTCGTTTCAGTAGAGACTTCAAAAAAATAAAAGGCAAAGTTGGGGTTCCAAACTCCCAGTTACCCCTCAAATCTCAGTTGACCTGGCAGGTTCAAAGTCAGTCCTGTTGCCTTCACTCCATACCTTTGCTGGAATTCCAAGAAATGAGAAGGCTATGAAGGTCAAGCTGTACCATTAATGCCCACTTTTTCCATAGGCAAAAAACAATAATAGTCCAGCCCTATTTCTCAAACAAAGAGTTCAAACGATTCAATCTCTTGTCTCAGATCTACTTATTAAGTTACTACTCTAAGCAAATACAAAAAGAGATGACTCTCCGTTCAATCTGAAGGGCAAGCTAAGAAATGAGCATGCATCCTGGCAGTTTGGCTTCCTAGGCAGAGTGAATGCTTCTTTGGCTACAGGGACTACGACATCCCTCTTCTTTCTTTTAGTATTTAATTTCTAAAAATTTAGGGGTCCTGTGATTTCTTGGTTTCAGAATGAGTCATTTATCACTTGGGACCTGAGGCAGAGCAATTTCTTTGCAAATTGGGGATGGGAGTGGATGGTCTGGGTGCACATTCATTTCACACAGCTTCCTTGTTTGGGCTTCAATGTGGAGGAGGTGTGAATTCTGGGTGCATTTGTAAAAAAAAAAAACACATTAATGCCACATTCAAATCAGGTCATAGCAAAACTGTGCCTTGTGACCACATGCCGTTTTTACTCCTGTGTGTTACCCATCTTTTTAAGTAAAGATTTCACTACTAAAATGGGGCTGGCAGGGTATGCAGCAGGGAACCAGTGCCAGCATTTCTCTCCGTAAGAGTCACCTGTGTCTGCCTGTTTTAAGTAGGCTGTTGACAAGCCTCTAGATCTAGTGACATCAAAAGGCACTTGCTAGAGAAGAAATAATATGAAGGAGAAAACAGCCACATGTCTACCTCTAAATAGGAAGGGAGAAGATGGCCCTGAGAGAGATGGGGAATACCCAGAACAGTGTGGCTTTCTGGGGGAGAATCTGCTATTTCTGCTGGCCCAGCATCCGTGCCCCCGCTTCTGATAAACACACCTCATATTTTACTGAGGAAGCTACCATGGGGTAGACTCATGACTCAGGCTTGGCCAATAGGCCCAGAACATCTTTGGGGGGCATGGACCCAAGTCAGGCCCATAGCACCAACATGCATCAGCCCCAGCACCTGAGCTGCAGCCACTGGGAAGGAGAGGCTTCCCTCAACTCAGTGTTAAGTTGGCAGGATGCAAGCCTGGAGCTGCACCTGGGCCCAGCCCCACCCAGGCTTCTCATGAACATGAACAATAAGCACCCTTTCTGCTTAAGCCAGTCTGAGTTGGATTTCTAAATCTTGCAACCACAAGAGTACCAATGTACCTTCATTTAAAAAAAAAAGTCATCACGTGAGTTATATTTTCTATACTCATGGTTTCCAGATGGGGAAAATGAAGTCCAGAGCTTAAGAAGACCATCCAAGGTACACAATAAACATAGATGCTGAGACATCCCCCATCGACACCGTTCTCTGGTTTGCAACATGAGTAAGAAAATGTGCCCGACACCCTTCCAAGTCACAGGAATTAACAGCTGTGTGGTTTTACCTAAACACAGACACAATCTAGGAAGAAAACACCCACCAACCACACCTTCAAATATGAGAACAACTAAGAAAGCAAATATACAATCCAAAGAGCTCCAGAATACAGCTGCTGCTGCCTAGCAGGACTGGTCCAGGAAAGCTGTATTTCTCTACGGTGAGCTGAATGGGAAGATGACAGGTCCATCATATCTGGAATGACTAAAATGTTCAAGAAATTAGGAGGGCACCAAAACTACCAAGGGGTCACTGAGAGCCATACCTGACCAAGCTCTGAAGTCAGTACTGACTGTCCCAGCAAGGCCTCTGGGGAGATGCCTAGGTCCTGTTTGGCACAATCAAGCTGAGTAACTGCCTGGGAAACAGGCTTTTGGAGGCTGTGACAATTCCTCCCCTGTGCCCTGCACAGGGCAGCTGGGCTCAGCCAGGAGCCTCTGCTGCACTCCAAGCAGCCCAAGATGAAATGGCAGCTTCCTGAGCTGGCCTGACGCCCCTGTACTCTGGGACTGGGCCACTCAGCTGACTAATTTAATTGTGCTTTGGGGCCCAAGCCTGCCCTGCCCACACCACTGTTAGTCATGGCCAAGGCCTTGTTAGAGAGCATCCCTTAAAAGGACTGGAACAAAAGAGGCAGCATCTTTCCAAAACAAAATTGACAAGAATACAGTATACAAAATGAGGTAAAGATGTCCACTTTTCCCCCAGTGTGGCTATAGAACAGCTAGACCTGGGTTTAGGCAGGCCATTTTCTTCTGCATTAACAAACAAAAAAAATCAAAATGACGCAAATAAGCAAGTAAGTATGGCTTACCTTGTGTTTGCCCCTCACTTCCCCGCCAAAGTGATATGTGTTGGCAATGGTTTCCCAGGCCAGGAAAGAATTCCTAAACCAAAATGCTTACTGCACACTTTGAACAGAAATAAAAGCAGGCTGAAGATCCCAGCCTTAAAAAGAAGATTGGTTGGCACCAGAGAGACATTTTGATTATACTTATCGAAATGTCATTGTGGCATTCACTGATAACTGCCAAGAAAATCATGATGGGGCTAGCAGGGGGCGGGGGGGGCGGAGGCATGTTCTGGCTGCAGAATTGCAGGCAACTCCAAAAGGTGGATGAGTTCCCAGTCACTGACCCAGTGAGCTTCAGATGTCCTGGGCTGGGGGCTCACAAAGTCCCTGCTGACGGAGCTGACTTCAGAGCAGCCACTGCGAGCCCGGGGGATGGCTCACAGGAAGTGTTCCCCACTCCCACAGCGGACCACAGCCAGGCTGCTGAGGAGAGCCCGAGTTTGCCCCAGGAGGTGTGGCTGGACCTTCCCTCCAGTGAGCAGAGCCCTGTCCCACTTCTACCAAGTATCAAAATCCCCATCACCCCCCCCACACACAAAGAGGGAGGTGGAAAACCAACCAGAATCATTCCCAAGGGCAAAAAGAAGAACACATATGCACCACACACAAGTGTACCTCATTATAAACAGGACTTTTAAAAAATCTTAACGTAAGAATCAAGGGGATTATATTTAATTTTTTGATTCCAAAAAAAATACTCAATTTCACGAAACATAAACCCCCTTTTTTCCCACAGTATGTTGGATACAAATCATAATCCTGGGGTATCAGGAACCATTACAACAGCAATAATGGTAATAATGATGATAGTACTAGCAACATCAAATACTTACAGCATTTAACATGGGCCAGGCATTCCGAACTGTTCCGAACACATTACATGCATTCATTCATTTAACTCTGGTAATAACACTACAAAGTAGGTACTATTTGTGACCCTCTTTTTATAGATGAGGAAACCGAGGCACAAAGTTAAGAGTAAGAAACCTGCTCCAGGTCACCCATTCGATGAGCGTATGACTCGTACTGGATCTGCGTGGGACACACAGCCTACAACTGTATCCGAATGGCTGGTTGTATAGAAGGAGGTGCACCAGTGTCAGGTATGAACAGAAGCACCCACTGGACACACGTAGGGAGCAGAAGTTAGGGTGGGGAGGATACAGACGGCAGCCTTGCTCTTGGGCAGCTGGCGGCACAGGTGCAGGGCAGTGTTCACAGGTACACTCACCTTCATTTTCCCCACTTGTCTTGATGCCTTTGGAACCACCCTCTGTACCTTTAGCCTTCTCAGCGTCTTCTTGGGCATCCTCGGCAGGCCCTTTCTCCTCATCTTCTTCTTCCCCAACGTTTTTGTAGTTGGGTCTCTTCTGCACCCGCCTCTTGCCCTTGTGCTTGTTCATCTCAAGGGACCGCTCAAGCGTCTCGGTGGGTTTAATGAAGCACCGAATGCTGGGCTTAGCCTAGGGACATTGAACAAAGGCAACAGGTGAATCTGAGCGCTGCACTCTCACTAGATGCTATCAAGCTGTCCTAAGAAATAATCTCCAAAACAACAAATGCTACATCCTGATCTATTGTTATGCCTATTATTAACACCACCATCATTATCAAATAATCAAAACAACAGCACCAGCTACCATTTATTGCCCACGGTCCTAAGTCAGAAATGCTGCACTTTACCAGTACCAGCTCTATGCTCCCCAAGAGTCAGTTGTTTGCATAAGAAAAACACTTGATTAACGCTTTTATGATACTCTGTGCCAGATGCTGTTCTGAGCACCCTGACTATATTACCTCAGTTAAACTTTACAGCAACCCCATGAGATAGTACTGTGTCATCCTCATTTTACAGATGAAGAAACTAAAGCTCAGAGACATTAAATGATCTTGACTGAGGTCACACAGACCGGAGGTGGCAGAGCTGGGATTTGAAACCACATACCATCCACATAATCTGTGTCTTAGCTACAGCACACTTATATTATTATTAATTTAACTTAAATAAGAAACTGTATATCACTACAGGAAATGGAACATCAGCATGCCTTGCTATAATAAAAATAAATAACCAAAAAGAAAAAGCAAGGTATACTGGGCATAGTCAATGCTGGCTCTCGTTAGAAAGGGAGGCTGGCAAGTATTAGCAATGAGTCAAAGATCAGCTCACTCCAAAGAAAGAAGTTTTTCCCTGGAAAAGTCAGAGGCTTCAAAGAGAAATTTAAAAAGGCCTATGTCACCTGTGGTTCATGTCCCATGTTGCCGTATCTCAGTCTTCATAACAACCATGACATATAGGAATTATTAGTTCTAATTTTATAGTCGAGAAAATAGAGGCACAGAAGGGCTAAGTGACTTGCCCAATGTCACACAGCTACTGAGCTTCAGGTCAGAATCTGAATTGGAGCTTACCCATCTCTTCCTAAAATAATAGTGTTTCACCAGGAGCTCAAACTCAGCTCCATATTTAATACTCTTTAACAAGTGCATACATGCAAATGGATCAGATCTAGAAGGGAACAAAGACAAAAGGAAACTGATTTGTTTGGGGCAGGATTTTGACGAAAGTGTTTTTCTCTTTCCAGAGTCTGGATAATATTCAGACATCATTTTGTCCTTTTATCATTTAAAAAAAGTTTTAAAATAAACTTTTCCATTATCTTGATATGGATTATCCATCTTCTGAATTTACCCCAGACAACCACTGACTGTATTGTGGGGGCCACCGTACCTTGCCAATAAGTGGAATGTGCTCAAGGAACACAGATTAATTTCAATAACGGTCAAAACAAAACTCAATTGAAAGCCAAATTAGCATCTAAATCCAAACATTTATTTTTATTTACCCACTTTGGATTATTCAACCACAAGAATGACAGATAAATTCAGACATGATTCTACTGTGTAGGAAACCCAGATTGTGTATTACAGACGTCAACAACCAAGAGCCCAGAGGTAGGACCCTTCCGAGTGTGCACTGCTTGACACACGGCATCCATCAAAGCCCACTTAGGTGCTGTGTGAGCGAATGCAGCCTGGCACGCCCCTCATCTTCTCCTGAAGGATCTGAGCCCGGGAAGTTAGGGCCCCAAAATGAAGTGATTCACTTCCTCCCACCATCACCTACTCCCCGAAAATTTTAGAGCATGACACATAGCAATCGAAGCTTTCAGAACCAGAAAATCGAGACCAAACACAGAGCAAAGCCACCCTAGCTAAAAGCTATGAGCAGAAATTCACACAGAAAGATGGAAAACCCCTCCCGAAGCTCTATATGGACTCAGATGTACAGAACAACTGGCAGGACTTCAGAAAGCGAAAAAAAGTGCTTGGGGCCCAGGGCCAGTCAGAGTGGTCTGCATCCCAGCCCAGCTGGACCCTTCGCTGGCTGCGGGGCCTCTCTGAGCGCCAGGTTCCTTGTCTAAAACAAAGGGAGAGTAATTCTGGCCCCTTAGAACCAAAAGAAATTATGGATATAAAGCTCCTTCAGAGCCTGGTGAAACAGTAAGCATTTAGCATATGACAGTTACCTTTGTTTCCCTGCCTGCCTCCAAAAAAAAAAAAAGAAGAAGAAAGAAAAATCAACCATAAGAAAGAATTAAAAAACTTTCCAAAGGGATCTGCTTTTCTCAATGATCAGATATTTGTGGGGGAGGGGGAGCCATGCTTACCGGGAAATTTCAAACCTTTAGAATGCAATCATCCAGTAAACAGTTGGAAATAACCTAAATGTCCATCGATAGGGGAGCGGTTAGATAATTATGATCTGTCTGTCCACACAGTGGGAATCCACGTAGATGTTAAGAAGACTGCGATCTTTTTATTCCCAGATGTACTGATGCAGACACAGCACCAGGATGAAAAAGCAGAACAGAGCACACAGTAGGGTCCCTTTCAGGTAAAGCTTTTCAAAGGCTACACACGATGGTGTAAGCATAACTTTTCCTGGAAAGATGTGTAAGAATGTATTGGCATTTCATCTTTGGGGAACCAAAACAAGCAGGGGCACTGTGTGTGCACACCCTCACAGCACACGCATGGGTCTTCATTTTATTCCTTTTCACTTGGTTTGAAATTTCTAATCATGTACCTCTATTAAATTTATTTAAAAAATTCAATAGGGGTCATTTGGACATTAGGGTTATGGACTACTTTTGCTTTCTCTTATATTTAAAAAACCTGATCTTTTTTTCTTAACGCTATTAACATCAAACACCACTGTTAGCACGGAGAAGCTGGTAGAACTTGGCTGGGAAGAGTGGGCAGAGATTTGTAACCATCCCTGCTGCTCCAGTCACAATCCTGCTGGCTGTTGGCCTCTCAAGAATCTTCCTGTTACCCCGGACGGCCCAGGATGTTCCAGACTGAAGGCCCCCAGGAGAAGTGTCCCTGTCCCTTTTCTCCCCACTGTGCTCTCAACAGTAACCCATGGTGCCTGGAGCACAGCAGGGGCTCAACAGGCTGCTGCCCAGTGAACTCATGGCTGCAGGAATGAGTGCCTGCATGAGACTGTATTAGAAGTGAAAGACAGAACAGCAAAAAAGAAGAAAATGAAGGAGGGAGGGAGGGAAGGAAAAAAGCCAAATTGAACGTAGCACAATTAAAGAGCAAGCTCAATAAAACCAACCAGAAGTGGGAAAAGCCCACTTCAGAGTCAAAAATCAGAAGGCCTTTGGGTTTAAATTCTCATAAAGAAAGTACACAATGCATGTTCCAGAGAAAAGCATTCTGCAAACAAGGTCAACATTTCCAAAATGCCACAGATTCAGGTTTCGCCAAGGGCTAAGCTCCCAGGTGCCTGAACCTGGGCTGCAGGAGGAGTATGGCAGGAAGGGGTCTTCTTGCTGACTGCAGTGGTTCTACCAGGCACCGGACTAGGAAACACAGGGGACTTGAGCACTCGTGGCTGGACATTTGGGCTGGTTTCTGGAGTCAAGGTAGCTGAAGGCCAGCAATGGGATTCCAGGGGTATCCCAGGGCCTAACTATGCCCTAAAGTGTCCGCACCTGCCTGCTGATTCATGAAGCCTCCCTCCAACCTTGCATCCCTCCACCTAAGGCTTTGGTCCTTGCTTTTTAAAAAGTCAAATACTCTGGGGAAGGTGACTCAGGGGTCAGCAAAGACTAAGACCTTTCAGGGACTGGGGGATCTGAGAGCAGGCTCTGCAAGGTGGCAACAGGGGTCGGGAGAGAGGAGAAAAATAAGCAAGGGCCGAGTGCCTGAGCGAGGGAGGTGAGGCACATCACTGAGAAGACAGATGCCAAACAGGATGTTCTCCAGTAGGTCTGGGTGCACCAGCTTAGAGAGACCTGGACACAAGGCTGCACACAAAAAAGCAAGCTTTAAGCAATGATTCAGTTTTTGATTAAAAAAGCCAAAACTATAGAGCTGAAACATGTACATAGACGTATATCATGTATTCCTGGGTTGATAGATATTCACATGAAAATACACAGAGAAAGGTCTGGAAGGATACACAAACTGAAAACAGTGGTTCCCTCTGAGGAAGACACTGAGGTTGGGGAACTTTCACTTTCTGCTCTATCTGCTTCTATATCATTCAGTTGTTTTGCCCCAAGAAAGTATTGCCAGTACAATTTAAATGTAAAAAATACCTTTTAAGAACGTATTTAATGCCATTGAACTGTACATTTAGAAATAGTTAATATGGCAAACGTTGTTTATTTCACCACAATTTTTTTAAAAACTCCAAAACTTTAAAAAGGTCCCTTTTGGCTATAGTAACCAAAACTGCATGGTATTGGCACAAGAACAGACACGTAGACCAATGGAACAGGACTGAGAACCCAAATATAAAACCAACCTCATACAGTCACCTGATCTTTGACAAATTCCAGAAAAACGTACACTGGGGAAAAGATTCCCTATTCAACAAATGGTGCTGGGAAAACTGGATGGCCATATGTAGAAGACTGAAAGTGGACCCACACCTCTCACCTCTCACAAAAATCAATTCACAATGGATAACAGATCTAAACCTAAGGCACGAAACCATAAGAATTCTCGAAGAAAACGTTGGAAAAACTCTTATGGACATTGGCCTAGGCAAAGAATTTATGAAGAAGACCCCCAAAGCAATCACAGCAGCAACAAAAATAAATACATGGGACCTGATCAAATTGAAAAGCTTCTGCACAGCCAAGGAAACTATCACTAGAGTGAACAGACAACCTACAGAATGGGAGAAAATATTTGCATGCTACACCTCTGATAAAGGGCTGATAACCAGAATCTATACAGAACTTAGGAAAATCAACAAGAAAAAATCAAACAACCCTATTAAAAAATGGGCAAAGGACATGAACAGAAACTTTTCCAAAGAAGACAGAATAATGGCCAGCAAACATATAAAAAAGTGCTCAACTTCTCTAATCATCAGGGAAATGCAAATCAAAACCACAATGAGACATCACTTAACTCCAGTGAGATTGGCTCATATCAAAAAATCCCCAAATAACAAATGTTGGCGGGGATGTGGACAGATAGGAACACTCATACACTGCTGGTGGGACTGCAAATTAGTACAACCTCTATGGAAAAGAATATGGAGATACCTCAAAGAATTAAAAGTAGAATTACCATTTGACCCAGCAATCCCACTACTGGGTATTTATCCAAAAGAAAAAAAGACATTCTATAATAAAGACATCTGCTCTCGAATGTTCATAGCAGCACAATTCACAATTGCAAAGTTGTGGAAACAACCAAGGTGCCCATCAATACACGAGTGGATCAATAAAATGTGGTATATGTATACCATGGAGTATTACTCAGCAATAAGGAACAACAGTGAATTAACACATCTGGTATTATCCTGGTTGGAGCTAGAACCCATTCTTCGAAGTGAAGTGTCACAGGATTGGAAAAACAAGCACCACTGGTACTCACCATCAAACTGGTACTAACTGATGAACACTTACATCACACAGGGCAATAACATTCATCTGAGGGCGGGCGGGCGGGAAGGGGGTGGAAGGGATGGGAAAAACTCTCACTGAATGGATGTGGGGAGCACAGTTTGGGAGATGACCACAATTGTGGCTCTGACACGGGCAGAACAGGGGCAATGTGTATGGCCAAAGTGTTGTACCCCCATGATATTCTGAAATTAAAAAAATAAATTAAAAAAAAAAAAAAAAAGAACTGAAATGGAAAAAAAAAAAAGGCCCCTTTTGAAGTCAGACTGGTGATTACCCTGAATAGGGTGGTATGGGGGTGTTGGTTATAGACTGGGGAGGGGCTGTATGGGATGCTAGAAATATTTTCTATCTTGACCCGAATTATATACAGAAGTAAACTACACCTAAGATTACTATACTTTCATGTTCTTATTTATGTTATTCCACAATTTAAAAAAAAAAGTTTACCCAGAGGATTTTCAATAAAGTCAGATTGTCATAATGCCCTAAATACAAGGTCAGAGTGAATTAAACAAGTGGGAAGCTGGATTCAGTGGAGCCACCAGAGGACTGACAAGTTCATTCACTGAGCACCAAGGAAGTGCTGGGTAAGGGTTGGAGGCCCTGGCCACATCCCTCCTGCCCTCAGTGCAGCCTGGGATGGAAGTCCCGTGTGTACTGTGTGCTGCCTGGCAGCCCATGCAGATGCTGGGAGAAAGAAAGTTCACACGGGAGTGATGGGGGCACAGAGGAAGGGTGGGAAACTGTGCCAGGGCTGGGAGGAATGGGGGGAGATTGGGAGGGCTTCACAGAGGAGGAAATGACTGATTTGAGTCTTGAACGTGGAAAGGAGCTTCCCAGGACACTCGGGAAGAAGAGGAGAATAGTATGAAGGCCAGCTCAGAGCCCCAGCAGGAACCTGTGTGCCTGGAAGAGGCTGTCTACCCTTTATTTCTGTTAAGGCCTGGGTCACCTGGAGCTGGTATGCTTGACGACAGCCATGGTGCCCTCGGACACGATGTGCTTGGCCAGCTCCCCAGGTAGCAGCAGATGCACAGCTGCTGGACTTCCCAGGAAGTCAGGGTGGTGGTACTGGGCCAGCCACTGAAACACAACACTCACAAAGCAGTTCCTGATGCTCAGGGCCTGGGAAGAAATGTCGGGGTGCCCTTTGGATGCAATCCAGTGAGTGGGTTTCTCAGCACCTACTCGGTGGTGCAGCAGGGAGGGGAAAAAGCCGTGGCTGGCAAGTGACCAGGAAAGGGGCATGAGGGCACAAGGCAGACCGCCCTGGGAAGAATCTTGGTTGAGAATGGAAGTGGGGGAAACAGACCGGTGGCAGAGGGGCAGGGGAGTGAAGGAGAGGTCACGCAGCCCCACGATTCTGTCTGGATCTGTAGGAGCTGTTGTGACAATCAGGCTAAGAAGACTCTTCCAGGCTCCCCCAGGCCTAGCCCAGCCACATTCTGAGGATGCTTCCTCAAACAGCTCTGCCAAGGGATTTGAGAAGCAGGAGAAAGGTTTTCCCTAAGAAAGGAGGCAGGCCCTGCTGACTAACAAAAACTTGCCCGACGTGCCCAGGGCAGACCTGAGCCCAAGTCTCAGACCCACTCACTAACTGAGCAACCAAATCAGCCCCCGTTTCCTCATCTGTAGAACAGAGCCGACAGTAGCTCACTCGCAGGCCACCATGGGGCTCGAATGAGATCCCATAGGCAAAACGCCTGGCACAAAGGAGCACTGGAGAAATCTTTACTGACCTTCAAGCCCCCGGCAAATAGATCACTAGGGTGGAAGAGATGGCAGGGGAGGGGCTGACTTTTAAAAACCAACCACATTCTTTGTCTTAGACTTGACTCCTGAGCTCCTGGCAACTTGCTGTTTGCTGGCCTTCTGGTTTGGTACTGGGCTAGACTCGGCCTCCCTGAGATGCCGCTGGGCCCTGGCCAACCTTCCCAATCTCTAGCCCTGGGGCTGGGGTTGATGAGACGTAGAGCACAAAGCCAGGGTAGGATCCACAGGCCCAGAGCCCACCCACCCTGGCTCCACTGCTCACTACCTTCCCTTCTATGGGCCTCAGTTTCCACATCCAATGGGCCAATGGGCATCATATTAGCATCTCCCTCACAGGGCTGTGGAGAGTGCCAAGAGATGGCACACTCTCCTGTTACTCTTTCCGGGTTATAACAAACATCCTGAATACTCAGCAAGTACTTGAAATGTGCCTGGCACTGCTCTGAGCACTTGACATTGTCTCACATTATCCTCCAGATAACCAAATAGGGAAGTGGCTACACAGGGCAAGCAGCTTGCCCAAGGTCACCCATTAGTGAGAGGCAGAGCCAGGACTTGAACCCAGGGAGAGTCTAGCTCCAGTGCCCACATGCATAACCATTCTGCTAAACAGCCCAAACAGCATTCGCTTCCCTAAGTACCTGCTGCATCTCCCAATGTTGGGCCAGCTCCCCAAAGGATGGATATAAAGACAAAGCCATGCCCATGTCACACTAATCGAGGAAGCAGGCAGCTCTGTGACAAAAGCTCAGTGACAGTTTACACATCACTCATGAGGTGGCCCTCTGACCTGACAATGATATGGCCGTCAATAACATGTAATCATTTCACATTTTTATCTCATATACACGGAGACCAGAAATCAGAGGCCGGGCTTACACCAACCATACCCAACGGCACTGCAGCATGTGGCTTTGCAACTGGCTGCCAAGGGGAACTCAGGGATAAGTGCAGCAGAGGGGCCTAGTCTCATTTCAGAACCAAGTGATCTGAAAGTAAGCATCAGATGGAATCAACTCTGGGGTGACACATGGGCGCATGTGTTACATGCCAAACTGTGAGTTGCATGGGGCTGCTGAACCAATGCCCAAACATGCATCCAGAAGGCACAATTGCAACCATATCAGTGAGGCAATTTGATAACGCTGCCAAATTTAATGGGCAAAATAAAAGCTATCAAGTGGGGAACATGAAGAGAGGTAACAGGCCACTTCCATTAATAAGAGGAACACGGCATTCTTCCCCACAAATTGCCAATCATCAGGGAGCACTGCAGTCGCAGAGGCATAAACCAAGGAAACGCCCATTCACCTGGAATCAGAACAGACTCTGAGCTCACAGGTTCGCACAGTCACATGCTCAGCACTCTGACACTGAGACGAGCAGCTGGTACCATCAAGACGGTGTCACTAGGTCAATGGGCACCAGCCCTGTCTCCCTGGCCTTCTCCACCCCAAGTCATCGTCTCTGTCCCCTTCAATGCCTAGTACTGTGTCTGCCACTGTCTCTGGCATTCAATCAAGAGCCAATAAATGCTTGTGAGAAGAATTAATTGAAAGATCCTCACGAGCATCAAACAGGCCTCTTCAATCCTTCAAAATGAAGTATCTCACACTCCCTCACTAAACAATGACATACCAAGAACTTACTTGGTATCTCTTTAGGAAGAGT
This sequence comes from Daubentonia madagascariensis, assembly GCA_023783475.1. Lineage (NCBI taxonomy): Eukaryota > Metazoa > Chordata > Mammalia > Primates > Daubentoniidae > Daubentonia > Daubentonia madagascariensis. The sequence goes on along the minus strand of JAKFHU010002332.1, from coordinate 6,457,535 downwards.
ATTTTAGTATATTTTGTTCTCTAAAGAAAGATAATGAACTAGAACTATTAAACACTGGTGATTCTCAGTTACCCAAAACAGTCAGTCCAGAATGCTACACCCTTCGACATCTCATGCTAAACTGGAAGTGACCATCATTGCAGATGGTGACAAAAGAGCATGGAATGGGAACTCTCTAGGGAGACCCCCTACCTGCTAATCACCTCCTGGGATAAGAGCTGTACTGTCCTCGACATGAAACGAGTAACTCCCCCCACCACTACCACCATTACTGCCAGGGGGACGGTTTTTATTTTACAGAAGATGAACATGCTTCCTTGTCTTATTTCATGGTCTTAATAACCCAGAGAGTGAGGTAGTGTTATCGTCACATGCTGCCCATGAGGAAGCCAAGGCTCCCAAATCATTCCATTGGGAATGGAGGTGTCCAACCCCAAATCCCACACTGTTAAATCTGCTGGAGTGCCCAGAAAGGGCAGGGGTCTCCGAGAAGTGAGCAGAGGGGCCCCCTGCTCCATGTGTGGCCTCCCAGCATCCCATCAGACAAAGCACCCCTGAGTAAAACCAGGCACTTACCAAGACTGGATTTCCAAGGCTCATTAGAGAGACGGAGCTTGATTCCACATTAAGACTCATCATGTCAAGACAGTCCATGCTGACTGCAGGAACCATGCTAAACATGGGGACACATAGATGGAGAGGTTCCCATCTCCCTCAGTGTCACCCCCAAGTACTCCAGTGGCCCACAAGGCTCCACAAGGCTCCACAAGGCATGACCCTCGTTCCCTCCCTGACCTCATCTCCTACTTCACACCCCTTGGCCACACTGCCCCTTGCTGTTCCTCCAACACAACAGGCGCCATCCCACCTCAGGGCCTTTGCACTGGCTGTTCTTGCTGACCAAAGTGCTCTTCCCCCAGCTATCTACATGGCTCACTCCCTCACTTCCTCTGAGTCTGTGCTCCCAGGTCCCCTTCCCAACAAGGCCAACCCTGGCCACCCTACTGAGAATTGCCCACCCCCTCAGTATCCCAGCACTGCCCCAGGTCCCTCTTTGCTCCACTACTGCTCTCCTAGAACTTCCCACATCTAATGTGCCGTAATGTTTCCTCTTCATTCTAGTGTTCCTCTGTCTCTTCCCATAAGACTGAAGCTCCTGGAAGTCAGGGGTCTTTGGTTTGCTCACTGGTGTATCCCCAGTGCCTAAAACAGTGCCTGGCACATGGAAGATACCCAGTAATTTTTTGTTCAATAGATAAATAAATAATACTGACCCAGCTTGAAGTAACTCAAAGTCTGGTTAAAAATCACAAATGGGCCAGGTATGGTGTGTCATGCCTGTAATTCCAGCACTTTGGGAGGGCAAGGCAAGAGGATTACTTGAGGCCAGGAGTTTGAGACCAGCCCAGGCAACATAGCAAGACCCAACTCTACAAAACATAAAAAAAAATTTTTAAATAGTAAAAAATATTTAAAAAATTCAACCATGCATGGTGGTACACACCTGCAGTCCTAGCTATTTGGGAGACTGAGGCAGGAGGATCAGTTGAGCCCAGGAGCTTGAGGTTACTACAGTGAGCTATGATCACGCCACTGTACTCCAGCAGCCTAGGCGACAGAGCAAGACTGGTATCCTTAAAAAAAAAAAAATCACAAATGCCCAAAGAAGCCAGTCTGGTAATGAAAATAACACCCTACACATGGACACCAGGATTGGTGGGTGTCTCATTTGTCTGTCCCCACCCTCAATTTCCTGATTTTAGCTGAAATCTGAGAGACGTCACCAACGGCTTGATGTAACTAGGGAAGATCCCCATCAACATGGGAGTGTCATTCCACCTCACACTGCAGAGCCACCTCCAGCCTAGCGGCTGCCCCAACCCCACCCTGTGTCAGGGCACATACAGAAAAGCCAGCCACGGTCTGAATCACGAGCCTCTTCCCTGTCTGCCCACTCTGCCCGCTCCATCTTCCCCTGTCAGCTCCTCCAGGATGTGGTGATGTGGAAGGCCTCTGGCCCCTCTCTGGCTGGCCCAGCTCCAGAACCCCTGGCCTGGGCCCTAGTCACCTACAGGCCTGGCAAAGTCTGCTCCCTCCTCAAGCCTCAGTACTGTAGGACCCCCTCAGTCACCTAGCCCCCTTTCTGCTCCCGGAGACAGGGAGAGGCAACTGTTCCTAAGACAACAATGCCCTCCTTGATACTGGAACATGTTGCACTCTGGATTTAGATCCTGTCAAATCCTCTTAAACGTGAACCAGAGCTGCCACATTCAATACTTCTGCAGGCGAGAATGGTGCCTCAGAGCTGCAATTCCACTGAGGGACTAGGGGAAAGACCACAATGGCCACACCAAAAGGGAGAATACCCACTGAGTTCTAATTCTTTTGTGGGAATGTTTGCAACTGGGTCAATGAAGGCCCTGGTTTTACAGACGTCTATTTTTGCCCTCTGATATTCACAATCAACCTTCTCCCAGAAGCCTATTAGCAGTTTCAGGAAGAAGAATGTGTGAGCCTCAGAACCAGCACTGCCTAGCTGGGGGGTAGCGAGTACAATCAGGGTCACTAAAAGACTTGGGAACTCTAACCCTGGCTGGAAGGGGTGCTGTCCTGCCTGATGCACCCAGCACGTGGGAGACTCAGCTGCCGTCAGACATGAGCCCAGGTTGGAAAGAAAGCCCTGCAGCAGCGACGAGGGGACCCAAGCCAATTATTAGTGCTCTGAATCTGCAAATACACAGCCCAGAGAAGCAAGGCTGCTACTTTCTAGCCGCTGGCTCCAGACACCACATCCTGGTGGAGTATTCTGCTGAGCAGAGGGTCCAACTACTAGAAATGACAGGCATCGTGCAGAGAACTCATGGCTAACATTTTAGATGTGCACGCACTCTTCTGGATCCCCAGAGAATCATCTGGAGACCATCCCCACTGGCTAAACTGGTGCCTGCAGAGAGATGGTTGATGTCCTTATTTGGGGACAAGCAAGCCTATTCTGCCCCAGAATCCTTAGATCTTGAATTCACAGCCAACTAACCATGTGAATACACATTAGCAGTTAAGTATTTGCACTTTCCAGAGATTAAATCTGGGTCCAGCTGAGTGGAGGGCACAGAATGCCCACAGAGGGCTTAGCCCATTGCTCAGTGGCAATGGTTAATGTTAGTGCTGTCTTCATCACCATTGTCATTGCCAACACTTCTCCCCTCCATGCCTGGTGTCTGCTCAGAAGGCACCTCCCCAGAGGGGTGCACGCTGTGTGCTTCCACGTTCGTCAGTCCAGAGACTGCTCACCAGCCCAGGGAGGGAGGTCCCAAGTAGGAGGTGAAAGGTCATTGTGCAGCCTCAGGAACTAAGATCAATATAATGATAACATCTAATATTTACACACTTGGTGTGTACTAGGCTTTGGAATAAGCACTTTACATGGCATTTAATCCTCACCACAAACCCATGTTTGTAATTCTCATTATAGAGGTGAGAAACTGAGGCCCAGAGAGGTGGAATAACTTGCCCTGGGGACTCTAGTAAAATAAGGATTCAGGAAGCCCAGGCAGTCTGGCTCCAGTGTCCACTCCACTAGGCTGCCTCTGAAGGTGGGATGTGGAACAGCACCAAAAGCAGCCCACTCCAACACTCCTTCCCCCACACCCTGCCTCTGAGGCCAAGAGGTGGTGGCATGCCAGGGGCAGGCTCGCAAGTGATTTCTGCTGAGAGTCATTATGAGAACATCACGAGAGCCCTGTGACTGCCACCACTTCACCCACTGAGTCACTCATTCCTTCACTGAGCACTTCCTGAGCATCTCTGGCAAGCCCCACGATGGCACAGGCCACGCAGACATCTCTGAGACACGGTCCCCTGTCTGCACAGGGGTGGGAAGCCCCTAGGAGGGCAGCATCATGTGTCTCCTGTGCACTACCATGTCCCTAATCTCTCAGCTTGAGTACATGACAGATGTCTGCTGAAGGAATGGATGAATGAATGCAAAAATCAAGGAAACTATTCCACAGAAACCCAGGAAGAAAAAAAGTCCATTTAAAAAAAAGTACCTACAGGTAATGATGCACAGCCCAAATTCTAATCTATACGTTCATTCTGCAAAAACAACGGGATGTTAGCAGTTTCAGAATTAGTGTTCTCCTACTTTATTTCCCCAGACAAGAAACACTATCTGCTCTGCATTAGAATTATGGCAAGAATTATCCCTTAGCAGGAACCATATGATTTTAATGCACAGATGAATTTCAATTAGACATTCATCTAACCATGCTGATGTGTTTTCCATTTAACCCTAAATTATAGTCCTTTCAAATAACTGTGATCTCCCCTCTGCTTCTTTCTCTTCAATTTTGGTTTGGTTTTCTGAAAGGTCTGCTGGTAAAAATGAAGCAATACCAGTAACTTATCTACAAATTACGGGAAGGAGAAAGTAGGTTAAAAAAGACCAAGAAACTTAAAACAAGTATGATCAAACCACATCCGATTTGGGCAGGAAACAATAGGAGACTGTTCTCACTCACAGGGAAGGAAGGTAGATCTCACCAGGACTATTGTCAAACAAGTCGCAGACAAGATTCACCTCGAGCTCTTCCTGAATTTCAACTGTAGTCATCAAAATACAACCAACTTCGATTTGGCCCCCAGAGAAAGGCAATAATCAGAAGTAGAAAGCTGATACTTGCACGTGCGCTGGCAATTCCCTCCACACTACAGTCTCATTTTCAGTTCAGGCACCCACTGCAATCAGCAGTTGTGTCCTAAAGGCAGTATGCGTGTCTCTCACAATGGAGGTGGGACCTTCATCCCAAGAAGAGGCCATTGTAAGAAAGAACAGATCTCCTAAACATGCCCTCTGATTAGACGGTGCAACTGAAGTGGATATCCTAAGCTGAGAGGTCGCCAGTGACCTTCTGCAATTTGCTTCTGCTCAAACTGAAAACCCCATGTATCAATGTCAATATCCTGCTTGTGATATTGTACCTAGAGTTTTACAAAATGTCACCACTGTGGGAAAGTGGGGAAGATCTCTGTATTACCTCTTACATCTGCATGCAAATCTACAATTATTTCAGTAAAAAAATTCAATTAAAAAAACTGAATATCGATGGATAAATGGATAAAGAAAATGGGATATATACACACGATAGAATATTATTCAGCCTTAAAAAAGAACGAAATTTTGACACATGCCACAACATGGATGAGCCTTGAGGACATTATGTTAAGTGAAATGAGTCAGTGACAGAAAGACAAATACTTTGTGATTACACTTTTATGAGGTATCTAACACTGTCAAACTCATGCAGAGAGTGGAATGGTGATTGCAGAGGCTGACAGATGGGGAAATGGAGAGTTGTTGTTCAAGGGGTATAAAGTTTCAGTTATGCAGGTGGCTCCGTAGTGCAATGGATAGTCAATTGGACTTCTAAAGTTTCAGTTATGCAAGATGAACGAGTTCTAGAGATCTGCTGGACAACACTGTGCCTATAGTCAAGAATAACATATTATACGTGTAAAAATGTGTTAAGAGGGTAGATCTCATGTTCAGTGTACTTAGCACAATTTAAAGAACCCTGCAAACCCCAGAGCCCCCATGGTCTCCGCATTCATCTCTTAGGGCACCAAGTCTAACTTCAGCACTGCCTTGGGTGTCTTATAGGACAAGAATCTGTGCTGAAGCCCTAGCAGCTATCTTGGGGTCTGGAAATCATGCTTAAAAAAAAAAAAAAAGGAATTCAAAGGGACCCAACACATCTCAAACAGTTATTAACATAAATGCCGTGTCTGTTAGCAGTGGGCTGGGTGGGGACAGGGCAAATTTAATGGTAAACATGTGCCTCATCAGATGGGGGTGGCCTCTGCAATGCATCCTGTAAAAACATATGCATAAAGCGGACCAGATCTTCTGACTGTTCAAGAGATTCCAGAAATCTGGACTTTTCTTTCTCAATTTTAATGTTGGCAATTCATAAAATTTTCTTTTAAACATAGTGAAGACCAAACCAAACAGGTGTGAGGGCCAATTTGCAACCTGTTAGGCACCTGATGGGCACTTTAAACATATTTTCTCCTCATCCTCCCCAACGGCCCTCCAGAGCAGGGCTTGCTCTCCCTGTACTTTAAATGGGGTGCAACAACTTGCCCAAGGTCACCCAGCTGGCAGGGTGCTCACTAGCTCTCACTGGAGGCCCTGCTGGTTGTGTTAACTCAGCATTCTGTTACTTAACATTCATCTAGCAAAAGCAAGTTTAAGAAAGTTGCAGAGAAGTGTCTCCAGCTCCATAAATACTAAGTCACCTACACATTTTCTAGACCATGTGTTGTCATGAAATAGACCACCAGGAGAGTCTTTCTGTTCAACAAGTCACCCCTGTCACCTCCAGGTTAAATCTCCTCACCAAACACTTCTTCCCATGAGAGTGCTTGAGCTAGTACATTTATTTGTATACTTGATCCACGTCTGTCTCTCCACTGGTCTCTAAAGCTCCAGCATGACAAAGACTATTCATGATTTTGTATATTCTCAGAACTAGCATTATGCCTCACTCAAAGAAAGAGTTTAATAAATACTTGGTTCAATGAAATCAAGAAAGGGATAGGCCAGACAGGGGCCATGAAAAGGTCCCATTCAATTCTGCTGAACTAACACCACCACCAAGGACAGGAAGTTTCTGGGAACCTTTTCAGAGGCTCCCATGCTTCCTTGAATAGTAAAATGGCCTGGCCAGACCATTATACACCAGAAACCCAGAAGGGCAGGGGCCTCTTGTGATTGTGCTCCATGCAGTGGTAACCTTCCAACTACAGGGTCACATTCCACCCACTCATCCAGGTGTGGCAGCAAAGTCTACCGCACCAGGGCGAGCCGGCCCTTCTACCAACGTGGCTATGGCCTGAACACCTGGCTGCAGATGGAATCGATATGAAACAGCCATTGTACAAAGCACACCATGCCCATCTCTAACACATAGGCAAGCCCATGCTGCAGCCAATACGATGACTGGCGAGATGCCTGCCATAAGGAGCTTAGAGTGGGCAAGATCTTTGAAAGACAGAACCAGCCACAAGGGCTTTCTGGGCTGTGGGTATGGTAAGGGCACAGGTGCAGAGGCAGAAACACAGGGCACGCTGGGGAACGAGTGAGTTGCAACAGACCTAAGGCAGCCTGGAGCTCAGGATGGCAGGAGAGATGCCAGCAAAGACATACAGGGCCAAGCTGGGAGACCCCCGGGGGAAGTCACAGCACTGGCCATCAGGTGCTTTCCTTCAACAGTGTACAAAATGCAACTCCAAGGCTCCTATAGACCACAAACATGCTCTACTTAGTCCAGAGTTCACCGATACTCTAAAACTAGAGAGATCATGGAGCAAATGCAGATTTCCAGCTTCTCTGGAAACATGAAAACATCTGGCAATACTACATCCATATTCCTAAATAAGAATGGCTGCAGGCTGGGGTGGAACAGCAACTGCTCACACTCTCCAAATTGCCGCAGTCCCCCCCACTCCCCACTGCTTTTGCCCAGGGCCTGCATCATACATAGATGTTCACTGCCCAACTTCTGCAGATACTGGTGCCTTAGACAAGGCATTCTCTTATTCTGTCCCAATAACAGTGTCTCACAGATTCGCCATCTGAGGCCCAGAGTGGTACAATTCCGTGCTTAATAACTTACCACCAATCAAATCCACTGTTAGCACCTGACCCCAGATTGTCCCAGGTCTGCATTTCAAGACTCTGGTTAGGTTCCTTAAAGCCCAGACCAGCTGACGCAACATCACTCTGTGTAAGCAGAATGTTACTTTCTGATTTTAGAGTAACTAAAACAAGCAATGGCTTCTTATCAAGGTCGGAAAACAGTCCCAAAGCTAACAACTTACGGAACTTCTCTGAACATCCTGTTCAGTCTTAGTGTACATCTCAGACAGATCACCGTTCAGAATGACTTCGGCTAACGAGTTCACCAGCGGTGCATGGTGTATAATTAGGAAGACCTGGTGAAAAGGAAGAAATGGGATTTGAATGAAAGGACACGGTCACCAACCCCTTCCCAACCCGGTCAGAAACAACCAGGCTGGGCTACGTAAGGCCCATAGGAAGCAGCGATTCCTGTGATGCAAAATCCAAAGAATGGGTCACATTTGGCAGAAGTCAGTTTCACTCTTCTAAGGTTGGCCTCTCCTGCAGACTGCAGCCCATCTGGCCGACTGCCCTTCCTCAGAAGGAAGTGCATTAATGCAAGACTGTCCCTCACGGCTGGGGGAAGCCAAATCTGGCTGAAGTGGAGCAACGTGGGAAAGGAACAGCCAAACCAGCACACTGTTTCCTTTCCACAGGCATGTTAGTGTCAAATTCGATTACGATAAGACTAGAAGGCATCACCCCAATACTTTAGCTATACAGGAAGAATGGCCAGCGAGTTTCTTCCAATCAAGGACTAGGCAAAGGGTCAGCTATGTAGAGATTCCATCACTGGGAGGACCTCCGACCCCTGCGGTGGGTTTTAGCACACTGGGATTCCATGGCAGCACTGGTAGGCGTGGAAATTGTGGGGCAAGAAAAGCCACATGAGCCAGAGGCAGACCAGTCATGCCAGGATGCAGAGTCAGAGGGCTCTGGGCTGTCCAAGCTGGCCCTGCTACCCCACCCTGTTGCCCAATGTTCAGAGGAACAGCTTTAGGAACCAGGGTGTTCAAAACTGCCTTGCAAAGCTGGCCTACACACACCTGCTATTTTGTTTTAAAATGTAAAGGCAACAGGGTATATAGCACAGTGTGAGGTGTATCTACCATTTGTATATAAAAGAGTATGTGTCCACGTATTTGTTCACTTATATATGCACAGAACAGGGTTTCTCAATCCTGGCACTGCTGACACTTGGGGCTATAAATCTGTGTTGCAGGAGGCTGTCCTGCACACTGCAGTCTGATCAGCAGCATCCCTGACCTCCACCCACTAGATGCCAGTAGCACCCCTCCCTCAGTCATGACAACTAAATACATCTCCAGACCTTGCCAGATATCCCCTGGGGTGGGGGGAGAAGAATCACTTCCAGTTGAGCACCCCTGGCAGAGATGTCTCTGGAAGGACATATGAGAACCTGTAACCATAGTTGACTCTGGGGACAGAAATCAGGAGCCTGAACAAAACTAAAAAAGAAACTTAGTTGTTACCTGTTTGAACTTTTTAACTTTAAAAACTTTTTTTTATTAAAAAATATTGTTTAAAAAAAAAAGTAAAGGCAGAAATTAACATGGGCTGCCTCAGGGGAACGAGGCTGGGTGCCCAGGGGCAGGGTAAGGAGGAGACTTTTTCCCATGTCACGTTTTATTCTGCTTGAACAGGGGGAATATACTATTCAAACAAATAAATACAATTCAAATTAAATAAAAGGTACAGGCAGAATAGTCAAATATGGCACCTACCCTAAAAAAAAAAAGTGCATTTGTTTTTAAAATACCAGAGTGACCTTTGCTATCATAGAGACTATATAGCATGATCCAATGACTTAACCCATGTCCAGGACTGTGGCAGGCACCCAAACATCAGCAATGATGATGATGACGATGATGATTTTTTCTTACCTCATCACATCCAAATGACTGCCACCCTTCACCAAAGAAAACCCCAATCACTGAGTTCATTTATTCCATAAATATCATATGCACCTTGTATGAATGCAGCCTTAAATGATCATTTATGCATTCTTTTACTCAGTCCACAAACTTTCAGTGAGCACCTATCCCTCTTGACAAAAGCCAACCAATTCCTGCCTGCGGACACACACAGTGCTCATTTTCCTGGCTTTGAACTGGGAAAAGGGGGAGAGTGAGTCACTGCAGGGCACGTGGAAATGAGTGCACACCAGACTCCAAGAGTTGGGTCAGCTGTCCCCACCAGGCTCTCACTGTGAGCGACAGTTTAGTTTTAGGAGGACAGCATCCCTGGTTACACTAAATTAATGTCATCACTGTGAATTTTCATGGTTGGGAGCTGTGCTTGTAAAATAACTTGTAAGTATGCATTGATTTTATAGTGATGTAGGGACTTTAAGGACATGGGATTTATACCTGACTTTAGGTTTCACACATTTAGGTCACAATATAACTAAGTTAAATGAAAATGCAGGGGAAGGAAGGATTCAAGATTTTTTATCTTTAAAAGGGATCTTTACTCAAGTTTGAGGACCACCGAATTGTAAGCTATGCTTTTTGTGAGATAGCGAAACAAGTAATTACGTGCCTGGGGTATTGGTCCTTCATGAAGGAAACAGGAGAAAGAGAGTTCTCAGGGAAAAGGTATAACCCCTCTCCACTCAAGGATCAGCCGTGGGGATTTGGCAGCCATGCTCCCCGGAGGAGATCCTGCCTGTGCAATGCTCCAGCCACTGAAGAGTCCTGAGGATGCTTTCCACGTGACCCCTGTGGCTGAGCAACTGGCCTGCTCTGGTCCTGCCAGACTCCCAGAATCCCAAGCAGGAGATGCTGGCAGACTTGTAAGGAGGCAGCAGAAAAAGCTGCCAGGAGAGGCTGGAGTCTGTACTGAGCCCCGCTGCACAGTGGGGCATTCAGACAGAGTCGGCACAGTGCAGAACGCTGAGCAAACAGAGCCCCCAGAACAAGACTCCAGGATGTGAACAGTGGTCAGGCCACGTCCGGATCGGCCTACCACTGGGAGGAGGCAGCCTCTGAATCTCTCTTCTCAGGCCAACGGGAGATAATCCTGCCCCAAACTTGAAACAGCTGTGGATTAAATTAGAAGGACAGTCTCTCATCAAAGCAAATAAATACCTGTGCCATTGCAGAAGTGGGAAGAGAGCTCTGCTCAAATGTTTGACTACTTGACAGTCTAATGAGATGGCCTGAGAGTCTGGACTGCTTGTAATAAAAATATTTTTAAAGTTATGTAACTGGGTCACCATGGAGTTTTTCCCTTCTTGTAAATATTACATAATTATAAGAAGGAAACACACTTGTTTAAGGAGGGGAGGCAGACAAATTGGCTCAAAACACCAATCTGGGAGCTGAGGCTGCTACAAGATACCTTCCAGACGGTAATCTGGGAACTAGAATCACGACAAAATCCTTTAAAAATAGCCCCATCACAGGAAGTTTATTAAACCAAGGATGCTGTGTGTATGTACACTGCAGGTCCTGCAGTTTTGGGATTATTTCAAAGTACTGTGAATCAGAGCCATGCAGCCCACATTTCCAGGGTATTTAGAGCATTCCTTTGTTGTTTTGGAAACCTCAGTCCTCATGGTAAAAATCAACTACATAAGTGCCAGGTTTAATTTATCTTACATTTCTCTTTAAATTTCTATCCCCTACCATGAAGAAGATACATACCACCTCTACTCAGTGTCTGGAAAATGGAACACCCCTTTCTTTTCATTATATTTCAAGATGGGGGACACACAGAGAGAAGATGTGGCAATAGGGCCTGGGGATTTTCTGTATGGCAGCAGCATTGCAAAGGACCCCAAATGTGATGGGGACACGGGCAAATGACCAAACATACCTGTGACAGAAGATAGAGGGACACCGGCAGGCTGATTTTCGGTCGTTCTCCTCCCTAGTAAAGGTTGGGGGGCAGGAGGAGAGAGAGGTCCAGGTCACACAAGTGAGCACCACAAAATATACGAAGCCAAAAGCCATCTTGTCTGAACAAGATGCACCCTGTCCCACTGACTTCCTCCATGGCCCTAAGGCTGCCCCTTCCTGGTGTTACTCAAAAGTCTGAATCCCACTCAATAATGTCACAATGCCACTATTTTTCCACCTGAGAAATCTTTCACCGTTAGTCATAGAATAGAGGGTGACCCAATAGAAGAACTTACTACTTAAGTTACCAAGAATGTTCATTTCCCCCAGATGGGGCAACAAAAGCCCCAGCAGGAGAGCCCCCCACCCCCTTCTCTGCCAGGCTTGTTCTCAGGAAGGCATTTTCAAAACATGGGGAGGGAGATGTTTGGGGCACTCCGGCCTTGGAAAAGCCCCTTGTTTGTACTGAGTTTCAAGATGTTCCATCTCACACCAACCCTACGAGGTCCTTCAGGACCCTCATTTTGCAGCCAAAGGAACAGCTTCAGGGAGGTTAACCACCTTGTCCAAGGTCACAGAGTTAGGAAAGGGAAGAGGCAGAATTTGAACCCAGGTCTGAAAATTCCAATTCCCATGCTTTGTCAATGCCTCCCAGAGCTGCCTCTGGTTGAGCTAACGAGGGTTGCAATTTTTTCTATTTACTTATTTGTAGTGAGAATCCTTATCTTCCATCTCCCACAAGAAAACTACATCCCCTTGGGGTACCTGGGTAGGGTGACCAGCTGGTTGTGTCCTGCCTCCTGCTGGGGCCTCGGCCCCCTTAACTCCGAGGGACTGGACAGAATGAGGCCTCCCCTCCCTGAAGCAGCATTTCTCACAGAGGGATCCAAACACCAGCAGCTCAGAATCCCCTGAGGGGCAGGCCAAGTATGCAGATCCCCGGTCCCAGTCCAGGCCCACCAAACCAGAATCCCCGGCACGAGGGAGAAGGAACCTGAGGGCCTGCACCACCCAGCACCCGCACCGAGGCCTCTGAGGCCTGCTCACGTGGACAACCACCACCCTGGGCTCTTCCCCTAAGTGTGCCCCATCCCTGCCCTCCAGTTTGCGCGAGTGTTGCTGCTGCCTGGATCTTCTCCGAATCGATTCGCTCTGGCAACTACCAGAAAAAGTTACCGGGGATGAGAACACCTCAGGGAAGGATGCACAGAAGCCAAAAACCTAAATTCATAGAGGCTTCCTGCTTCCTCCCGTCAGTAATCTTTTCTCATCCACCCCTAAAGTCTTCTCTCTCTCTCTCTCCCTCTCTCACACACACACATTCCCACTCTCTCCCTCAGGCTCAAAACCTTGGTCCCTTGCAAAGTTCAGCCCCGTTCAAGGTGACTGTTCTTTCCCACTTTTGAAGAGAGCCTGCAGCCAGCAGGAGCAGTGGCGCCAGGCCCCGAAGACCCACCTTGTCCTGGTTCTCCAGCGAGTACACGTATAGGGGCAGGAAGAGCCTGTTAAGCAGGTGGTCTGTGAGCACATCGTTGAGGAACTCACAGTTGATGATCAGGATGTCATTGAGATAGTGCAGGTGGTCCAGGTGCTCAGCCACCAGGTCGCTCAGTTTCCCCCGATTCCTGTGCCTGCCGAGAGAAACAACCACCTCAGCCTGGAGGCCAAAGCTCGGAGTCTTTGGGCCTAAAATCAATGGCCTGAAACTTGGGTCACTGGGAGTTCACTCATACAACCAATATTTGAGCTAGTCTCAAGAGACACCTATCCTGGCCCCTACTGGGGAGATACAAAGAGAAAATGGACAGGTACACTGCAATCAATTTTAGGGGACTACTAGGGTCCCCCCACCCTCTGGGGGCCTCCATACTACCCCTCCCACCACCACAGCCTCCCCAAAACGGGATAAACAAAGCAAAAATAAGCTAAGCTCTTATAGCAAGCTACTGCACAAAAGTAGCCACTAGCCAGTGTGGCAAGATGCCCCTGGCTTCCCAGATAAGCAGTATTAATGGAACAATAAATCCTTGATAATTAAAATGCTCCAGAGTAGTACTAAAGAGAAAAGCAGGCCTCAGCAACCACGTTCTCCCAACGATACGCAGGACATAGAGCAAGGACACAATATCCTTCCCCCAGGCCCCTGTCCTGGATGTCTCTGTCTCCTTGCAATTAGTTACAGGCATGCTAGGTAGGGGTCTCTTGGGTGGAGTCACACTTTCACCACCCCCCCAAAGAGCAATCGAGCTAGGGCAGGACATTTTGTTTGTATTACCATTATTACCCAAGTAATAGATTATCATTTTAGAAAATAGAAAATTAAAGAAAAAAATAAAATCAAAAAGAAACCAAAGTCTCCCATAATCCTACCACTAACAGATACCCACTATCGACATTTTTGGACTCATGACCCTACAGACTGTTTTTCCACATTTTTACCTCTCTCTATAGTCACATCTAAAATACAAGGGTCACCACCTATCTATCCATCTAACCATATATGCTTTAAAAAAAAAAAAAAGTAAAAACAGGATCAATTTTGCTTTTACATAATTGTGGGTAATTATTCCTTTTATGCTTTAATAAGATATTTAGTAAATGTTTACAGCAAATACATGTTGTAAAGTCTAATAGTATAAGGAGCGCCCATGAACCCACCATACACCCGAGACCTAGAACATTTAGACACACTGTTTTGTACTTCTTCTCCATTTAATGAGATACTTTGGAAAATTTTCTTTATTGGGATATTCTATGCACCTCATTTTTCAATACTTTAGCTTTAAAAATATCAAGATAATACATGCAGATGGGTTTAAAACTCAGATAGTATTGATAAGCTGATGAAAAATAGCAGCTCCTGGCCCAGCCTCCTCTACTTCTACCCACTCTCCAGAGGAGGCAGTTAACACTTCTAGTTGTTTCTGCAGATAGTTCCTCCCCTATTTCTATAAAATTTGCATGGACTTCTATTTTGCAGTTGAGCCATTTTAGACATTATCTATGGAACTCCTGTTACTACAGAACTCTCCGAGTTCCCTCTGCCCCTTCCCCTCAATGGCAATTGGGGTTGATATTATCATAATGTTTACTGCAGAGCCAAATAGGGGACTATGATTTCATTTCCTTCCTTCTGTAACTTTGTTCTTTCTGGAGGGAAGTGCCTCATGTCTCACGTCCATGACTCTTCACATCCATAAGGGTTCTTATTTTCCCAAATGCTCAGTCAGATTTGCCATCAATCTATCCTTGCTTCTTTCCCAATGTCAGATCTAATATTCTATCTGTCTAGCTCCCCTCCCCCTAGGAGACCTCATTCCTGGGTCCTTTTAGTGTCCTGACCCTATCTAGGTGTACCTCTCACCATACCTGGGCAAAATGCCACTCTGGGACAGTGGTTGTCAACTGAGGGTGATTTTGCCTTAAAGGGAACATTTGGCAATGTATGGAGACATTTTTGGTTGTCACGACTGGGGAAGGGGTGCTACTGGCATCTACTGGGTAGAGGACCGACCAGGACACTGCTAAACATCCTACAATGCACAGGACAGCCCCCACAACATCAGTACCCAGTTCAAAAAGTCAGTAGTGCCAAGGTAGAAAAATCCTGTTCTGGAACTTCTATTTATCACTCTAAGGACAAAATCACCATCTTAATCTCTTCTTTAAAACAGATTTTATTGAAATATAAATTCATATACCATAAAATTCACCCTTTAAAATATACAATTTAATGGTTTTTAGTATTCACAGTCAGGCAACCACCATCACAATCAATTTTGGAACATTTTTATCCTCCCCGCAAAAAGCCCTATACTCCTTTGCAGTCGCTTCCTATTTCCCCCCACAACACTGCCCTCCTCCCCCAGCCCTAGGAAACCACTGACCTACTCTGTCTCTATAGGTTTGCCTATTCTGGGCATTTCACACAAATGGAATCATATGATATGTGGTCCTCCGTGCCTGGCTTCTTTCATTGAGCATAACATGTTCAAGGTTCACCCACATCAGAGCATGTGTCAGTACTTTATTCCTTTTTATTGCCAAACACTATTTCATTGTACAGATACACCACATTTTAATTATTCACTCATCAGTTGACAGAGCACCTTAATCTTGTGACCAGCTGCCTAGCAACCCCATCTCTGGGTGTACTGAAATTATTTACCCTATCCCCTCTGGGAGGCGTTTGAGCTGTTTCCAACTTGTCACTGTCCTAAACAGGTGGGTAGAACCTTTTGCAGTATGGAAGCCCATGCTCTGCCTACACACATGTAAGTGCTGTTCTCATGCCTATTTTTCCTCAGTGAAACTGAAGTCTCCCCTAACCACCCTGTCTACCTACTGAGCAACCCCAGGGGCAGCACTTACTCCTCATCAGTCTGCACACAGTTATCAAGCTCGATCACGTGACTCCCGATGAACCAGACCAAATTGGAGAAGTAAGGGACAGCAGTTTTATCTCTGATATAGTGTAGCATGGCCTGATTATCCACTGAGAAAATTCACAAAAGAAAAGAAAAAAGTCAAGCTACCAAAAATAACTTGGAGGACATTTTAAAAAAATAAAACAAAACAAAAAAACCGCAATGAAAAAGCCCTCTGCTATAATCTGAAATTGTCTTTCTTTCCTGGAAATACTTGAAAATGTTTATCTTATTCATAAAACTGTACTCATCAAGGCAGTTCTTATGTTATTTTTATAATTAATCAAATAAATTCATTGGGCTAAACATTAACAGTGCATTGGAGAGCCTACTTATCAGCAGTAGACTGAGCTAGACTACACTGAAAATTACACCACTCTCAAGCAAGTGTCCTGTATTTACATGTAAGGATAAGTTAAGAAAGCAGAAAACCAGAGGTTAATAACTTACATGACACTGGAATAAGGAACACAGGAATCGTCATTGAAGGAAAGGCAAAAAACAGACGACAGTTAACAGGGTTAGGAACTGGGAAGGTGAGACAGCTGCTCAGGGGATAGAGAGCTAAGGCCAGAAGCATCTAAACCGAAAGATACAGGTTAGAAGAGAACAAGAGAAAACAGGGTGCAGGAGGCAGTGGAACCAACGGTGGCTTGGACCAGGGTCGCAAACTTAGAAGTCTGCCAGGTTGGCTGGTGGCCCAGTAAGTAAAGCCAGCAGGCCCAGCGTGTGACCTGGGGTGCCTGAGCCTTGACCCCAAAGGGGGCGGCTGCTTCTCTGTGTCAGCTTACCCCTGCCCTGTAGGACTGTAAGCCCAGAATAGCCAAATTTACATCTTCAAGTCAGAAATCCAGATTGTTACGCAAGATCTCCCAATTTTTAAATATTGGCAACTATATAGTTTTTCAAAAACCACCTAAGCCAATTAAAACATGTGTGAGGGCTGGATCTAGCCCTTGGGCCTTCAGTTTGCGACCTCTGGATGGGTCCAATCAGCCTCTTAGCAAGGCTCTTTCATGTAAGGCCAGAACTAGGCTGGAGTGAGTGCCTGAGGAAACCCCCACCCCTATTAGGGGTCATCTCAAGTAATAACATCTTGACTCATGAAGGTCAAAGCCCTTCAATCCCTAAGAAAATGGGGTTCCAGCTCCAGTGTGGTGATTGACTACAGGGGAGATAAGCCAGGCATTAGGCAGAGAAATTCCAAGGCATCACCTTGGAGGGGCAAGTCCAGTTCAGGAAACCTGTGGCCAGCCAGCCTTTGTGCCAGAGCAGGCAGAGGGTCAGGCACTTTCTCCTGGAGGCAATGTTTTGGGCATTAAGTACACGTTGCAAGAAAGGAGGAATTTGCTAGTGCTGGGCTTTGCAGCCAGTTGGGAATACAATACTGCCCTCTGCTGTTCACAATACGACATGCTTTTACACATCACTTAAAAGTTACCCCCTAGCTATACTTAAGTATATTTTACAAGCCAAAACATAAAAATTTAAATCCAACATTTAAAAGACAACTTTGCTTTATCTAATTCTAACATGGCCACTCAGAATTCCACAAGTGCCTCTCTTAGGACATCCTACTTCTGTGCAGCAGCACCGAGCAAGACTTTAACATGCACCGAGAAGGCAGTGGCACAAAGATTTACATGAGGGGCCAGCTAAATGTTCAATGGTTGCAGGTCTTGCGTGAGACGAGCAGCCACGGCTTATAGTAAACAAGCTCCCTAGTTGCTTTCAGAGAACTGTATGCACAGACACATGCT
Organism: Daubentonia madagascariensis; assembly: GCA_023783475.1. Lineage (NCBI taxonomy): Eukaryota > Metazoa > Chordata > Mammalia > Primates > Daubentoniidae > Daubentonia > Daubentonia madagascariensis. Next base: position 6,439,804 of record JAKFHU010002332.1, on the reverse strand, counting down.
GCCAAGTTAGAAATCAGCCAAGGCATGAGCTCACAAGGAAACTTACCTTTATAGACATTCAGAGTTATGGTTCTTACAGCAATTCTAACCATGCTTTCAGGGTGATTGAAAAATTTGATGGCTTCTGTGTACAGGGCAAAGTCATTGGTGTGCTGAAACAAAAGAAGCACCAAAAATGAGTTACAAACCTGTAAGCCAGGCCTACTACCCGCAATCCAGCTTTCTGAATTCCATCAGAGACTTCAGTAAAAGAAAAACAAATGTCGCCAGTGTGAACTTTAAGTCAGTGGTTCATTCCCAATGGGGAAGGTGGCAAGGGATGCGGAGGCCAAGCCATGGAAGAAATAGAAAAGAGGCCAGATAATGTCAGCCCTAGGTTCATTCCTGTTCTACCACTTCTAAGCTGTGTGATGCAGTATATCTAAGACTCTGTTTTTTCATCTATAAAATGGGGATAATAACATCCACTTCATGGTTGCTAGGATTAAAAGAGATCATTTCTAGTCCCAGGCTTACCTCAGCACCTGCCACCTAAGAAGCACTCAATGTCACAAAATTCTGACCAGTGAGATATGAAGGGAAGTCTGGTGGGAGGCCTCTAGGAAAGTTATTTTTGGAAGTTAAAAGAGGACACAAAAAGGGAAGTGGTCTCATCAGGCATTTCAACAGTGGCACATGCGTATGTAATGTTTGGAGCCTCTGCAGCTGTCCTGTGACCATGAGGGGTTGAACCTGAGGACAATGCCAATTATACAGTCAGCAGAACAGAAAGATGGAAAAGCCTGGGTCCTTGCTGACGTGGTTGAGCCACCGGATGAACCAGCCCCAGAACAGCCAGTGTCTGTACTTTTTGGTGTGTGAAATAAATTGACCTTATTGTTCAAGCTCCTTTTAATTGTGAGAGCAATTGCAGTTCATTTATTTGAGTTGCTAATAATTCTCCCAAGGAATGCCAGGGACATGAGCTTGTAAAGAATAGCAATATCTATGATCTTGGGGAGTCAGGCACATACTAGGTGCTTTGAACACATCATCTCATTTAATCTAACCCCTGAAAACCCTACAAGGTATATATCGTCATCCCCATTTCTCAGATGAGGAAACTGAGGCTCAGAGAGTAACTGGCACTTCCCTAAGGTCACATAGCAAGGAAGTGGCAAAGCCAGGCCTGACTGAAGTTCCTGTTTTTCCCACAGGGCAACACAACCCCAAGACAACTTCTAGGCACTTCACCTATCTGCCAAGTATAATGCTCTCAGCACCAATTGAATTTTACATTAAAAATAGAAAGGTAACTTGTTTAATTTTTTAAAAAAATGCTTTAAAGCATGCCGAAGTCAAACTGTGTTGCTGTGAAAATCATGATAATGAGCTTGTAAGTGCTTTGTAAACAGACATAAGACCACCCAGATGACGCTGCTATGACTGGTTTAGCTTTACACCCAAATGTGCCCCTCTGGCAATTACTCACCTCATTATAAAAAAAATGGACAGTGTGGTTGTTGAGTTTTAACGAAAGTGTTTTCAGGAACGATATATAATATGCCATAATCTCCTCGTCGGAAAAGTCGAATTTATGGACGATGATAGAATTTACATAATTATTAGAGAGTAAATAATCTAGAGGGAGAAAAAACCAAGCAAAACAGACAGGTTAACTCATGCTAGAGGAAAGATAAGCAAAGGATGTCAGGTAACAAGCAGATGACCATGTCAATGTACTTGAATCAGTTAAGCATCTGGGTTGCTGGGATTAAACAAACTAACAGGGAGCAGCTTAACCTTTAACCAGCAAAGAAATCATCTACTCTGCATAGTCACCAGAAAATTCAAAGGCATCGCCAGAGAAAAGCCCTTCCCCTCCCTCCCACACCAAATAGAAAAAGACTTTCAAACATTTTCTTTCCATTACTAGCAAAGTTCAGCAAAGAGCCGGGGGTGGGGAAGATTAGTCAATGCATGGGCATTTTCACAAACCACCCATGGATGAGGGGAAAGGGAACTGTGTTTTATAAAAAGCTGCCCCATTTTGCCATCACAAATCACATCATCATCCCTGAATGCCACAAAGAGCTACGCATGTTTTTTTTTCCTCCTTAGATAGCAACATGATTTCACAAAGATCACTTTATGCTGAACCCCTATAACATGTCTGGCAGCAGGCTGAGCGCTCTACATTGTAATCATCTTCCCATTTTGCAGATGAGCAAAAACAGCTCGGAGAGGTTGATTAACTTGCCTGGGGACACAGAGACACTAAGTCACAGAGAGGGGATTTGAACTCGGGTCTGATGTCAGAGCCTGTGTTTGTCACGCACTAACAGGGCAGCAATGCAAACTGGGTGATGAAGGCCTGAGGGCACTGGGTCCACCTGGAGAGTAGTCCCCACCCCCTCCAGCCCCCAGCCCTGCGGAAATGTAGGCGCAGCATGGCGAGAGCTCCTGACTGCAAAAGAGAAGCTGGAAATCACAGATTTTAATGCTCCATCTCCAGATCTTGAAATGGTCGCCACTGGATAAACCAGTTTTTAAAGCGGCACTGGCCAGCAAAAGCAAATCTATTGACCAGCTGCACCTGTGGCCTGCAGTTGGCAGTCTTGGTGCTGGCTCCTTGCCGGACACGTTCCCCTCTGAGTTCTCACCAGCCACCCTGCAAAGCAGGCGCTGTGGTCCCACTGTCTGTCCTTCGGGCTGCCAGCGTGCAACTACTGCACCAGATCACCTGCCTCCCCACAGATGGTTAAAGGCAGAACATGATCGACACCTGCGCTACAGGTGAGGCAGCAGAGTGATGTGGTTTAGGGCCTTGCTACTCAAAGTCTGGTCCTCAGACTGGCAGCCCAGTGTCCCCTGGGCTTTGTCAGACCTGCAGCATCTTGGGCCCCTGCCCTGACCTAGAGTCAGGTCAGTGTGTAATAAGCCTGCAGAGGTCCCCATGCATGTTGGTATTCGGGAGGCACTGGGTTCAAATGTGGACTTGGACCCACCTGCCTGTGTCCATACATCTCACCTCTGCCACTTCCTAGCTGTGTGACCTTGGGCAAGCTGCTGACCCTGCCCACTCCCCAGTTTCCTTGTCTAGAAAACAGAATAACAGTACCTTCCTCACAGGGGTGTGGTAAGGATTAAAGGAGATGATGCACAAAAAGCACTCAGGACAGTATGGGGCACAAAGTAAGCACTCAGAAATGTTAACTGCCCTTATTCTTAGTACTATCATTGGACATTCAGAATCTCAACTACCATATTCCCAGGATTAAACACAGCTGCTCTTGGGTTAAGTAGGAAATTAACCATTACGTTGTTTGGAGCCAATAAGATACCTAACTTAGGTCAAAGTATTATTAGTATTTTTTTTTTTTTGAGACAGAGTCTTACTCTGTCACCTGGGCTAGAGTGCAGTGGCATCATCATAGCTCACTGCAACCTCAAACTCCTGGGTTCAAGTGATCCTCCTGTCTCAGCCTCCCAAGTAGCTGGGACTACAGGCACGTGCCATCTCGCCAGCTAATTGTTTTCTATTTTTAGTAGTGATAGGGTCTCTTGCTCAGGCTGGTCTTGAACTCCTGACCTCAAGCGATCCTCCTGCCCGGCGTCCCAGAGTGCTAGGATTACAGGCGTGAGCCACTGCGCCCGGTCAACCAAAGTATTATTGAAGTACATTTGGAATCACCAAAAACAATACAAGGAGCCATCTAGGAGCTCAGGACAGTGACAGAAGCCATGGCATGGACCCATGAATGGGTCCTCCTTGGAAGCTGGTTTTCTGGGAAAGCCACTACGCATTCCCTGAGCAGGCATGGCAGACAGGCAGGCAGTCTGTAATCTAAAAGAATGGTTTTCAAAATCTCCTGATTATAACAATTCCTGAGGCAGCTCTTGGCGCCTGTTCCAAGTGAGGACTCAGTGGATCTGGAATGGGGTCCTAAAAGTCTTAATGTTTTTTAAAATGAGGTTACATATATCACAAATCCTAAGTGTATAGTTTGATATATGTGGAAATATACATATACATGCACTTTAAGTACATGTATATATTTTTTCACATACATATGTACACCTCACAAACCCAAGGTGTCCAGCTTGAGGAATTTTTACATCTACACATGCTGTGTCAGCACCACCCAGACCAGACATATGACCTTCCCAGCTCTCCAGAAGGCTCCCTCACACCCCTGCCCAGTCAGCACCCCTGCCCCAAAGGCAACCCCAATTCTGACTTCTATCACCATAGACTCGTTTTGCCTGCTCTTGAACTTCACAGTATACCTGCTCCCTGGGTCTGGACTCTCTTGCTCATCCCCACATCTGAGGGTTATCCATGTCGCTGTGTGTATAATGGTAGCAGTATATTTTTTCTTTTCGGGTTTTTTTTTTTTTTTGCTATATAGTATTTCATTCTCTGAATAGTCCACAATTTGTTTACCTACCTAGTATCTAAATTGAAACATGCATCCCAGGTGATTCTGATACCGTGAGCACTTCCTTCTCATTTTGTGTCATTCTGGCTGTGGCTGGGGACAAGTGGGGAGGGGTAGTGGGCTGACAGGAGAAGGGACTGTTGGGACATCTTGTTGAGCCCTATTGTGACTGGTTAGTGGCTTCCGGGCCACCAGAAGCACAGACGCCATGCTAGGTGCTTCAGATGTGCAACAGTGAGTCTCTCGGCTGCACCCTGGAGCTGAGACGGCCACAGGCTCCATCTACTCCCCACCAGGGACTTTTCCAGGGCCTCCAAGACATGACTCTGTGGGTGGTGGGGGACCACATGGGGGCAGTGGTGATGCCTCTATTATTGGGCTGGGATTTTTCTGCTACCCCCTCACTGTGCGGCTGACTTTCTGTGGTGTCCTTTTCTAATAAACCCGGGAGTCTGTAAGTAATCTCAGTCTCTCGGGACGCTATCACTTAGGTCACCAAGCCCAACAGGCAACAGGTGCATTTGTGAAACAGCTGCTTGTAATAGTGAAAAACTGGAAACCACCTAAATGCCCATGGTCAGGTTAAACAGATTATAGCACAGCAAGATGCAGCTCTTGAGCCCAACCGGCAGGGTTACACAAAGGGACGATGAGAAGACTGGGGGGGGGGGGGGCGGGGAAAAATAAAGCAAACAGCAAAATGATTTGTGTACAATAAACTGTTTGGGTGAGATTTTATGGAAACTTGACTTTCTGTATTTTTCTATTGTTTGGCTTTTTGTTGTTGTTTTACAATAAGGACAATTTTCTTTCTATGATTAGAAAATAAAAATTAAAACAAAGGTCATCTATCTTCCTCACCCCTTGCAAATCCAAGTTCTGTAAACAAGCCATGATTCCTGCTCTTTCTGCAGGGCTTATAAAGGCGTCCTGGTGAACTGTCCGTGAAGCAAGGGACATCTGCCTGGGTTTCTCACAGTAGGGAACCCTTTTTGGTCCCCATGCAAGAAAAGCCACACATGCTGCATGATTAGCCATGTGTGCTGCATGATCTCACTTATATGTAGGATCTAAAATAGTTGAACTCATAGAAGCAGAGGGTAGTAAGTGGTCACCAGGGGTTGGAGGGAGGGGAAACGGGGAGACGTTGGTCAAAGGGTACAAAGTTTAGTTAGGCAAAATGAATACGTTCTGGAGATCTAATGTACAGCATGGTGACTACAGCCAATAATACTGTATTATATACTTGAAATTGGCTAAGAAGGTAGATCCTAAATATTTCCACCACACACACACATATACACACACATAAAAGGTAACTAACTATGTGAGGTGATGGATACGTTAATTAGTTTGATTGTGGTGATTATTTTACAATGTATATGTATATCAAATCAACAAGTTGTACACCTTAAATATACACAATAAAAAAAAGAAAAGCCACGCAAATGTGATTCAGAGAAACCCTCTAAAAGCCAGAATTTTGACTGCCTCACCCCCCATCTTTAGTCTAGCAGCCCTGTGCCTAGCTGGGCTTGGAAAGGGTCAGCAGAGAAGAGCCACTGAGGGGCTGCAGGAAGTAACAGCACTAATGCCATGGGCGCATCCCACCTGCCAGGCCCCATGCTAAGCTCTGCACACCTGCTCTCACATCCACTCAAGCTGTCTATTCCCCAGCTACCATTATCTCCGCTTGACAAAAGCAGGGAGCATGGACCTGCTTCAGTCTGGCCGGGGACCTGGTTCAGTCTGAGTCTAGGGCCTGTGCCCCTGAGCCCGAGCTTCCCCTCTCAGAGTTTTCAGAAACCGCATTTGTTTCAGATCCAGCAAAACAGCAGCTAGTACCAAGGGACACCACTTAGGGAGACAGGAGTCAGCCCGCGTTTGCCAATTTGCGGTCTGTAAGGCGTCTCCAAGGCAGCAGTGCCACCTGGTGGCCACTGCCGAGAGCCACCATTCAGCAGCGGCTTCCCCTCCCCCTCCTCACTGGGAGGGATGCCCCCATCTCTACCTCCTTCCATGCACTGAACACATTTTTCAAACCTGTCCTGGAGACATAGAGCCTGCCTTTGATATAAACATTTGGCCACTTGCCTTCTCTCTCCTACTTCCTGTGGGCAGGGCCAGGAGCTTAGCATAGTCATCTTGGAATAATAAAGTTAGCGGTTAAGCACGGAGGATTAGGAACTAAACCAGAGGTTCTCAACTGCAGCACTGTTGACATTTAGGGCTGGATAACTCTTTGTTATGGGGTGCTGTCCTGTGGACTGTAGAATGTTTACTAGCATCCCTAGCCTCTAGCCCCTAGATGCCAGTAGCACCCCCAAGGATGTCCCTAGACATTGCCAAATGTCCCCTGGGGACACAAGCACCCCCAGGTGAGGACCCCTGAGCTAACTCACCTGGAATGAAACTCCTTCTCCATTCTGGCCTTGTCACCTTGGGCCAGTGACCCAAACTTTCTTGGTGTTAAAATGAGGACACCAACAGCACCTGCCTCTCAGGGCTGCTTGTTACAGATAAAGAACAACCAGGGCTGAGTGAGGGCAGGCAATAAGCTCAGCGTCACACACTCACTAGTCTCACAGCAGGACTGGAGCAGAAGGGGCAAGTCCCAAAGCCCACACCCTTACATGTTCTTTGGTCAAGTTCTTCCTCACCCTGTTTCTTCTAATACTTATTCCATGGGCTGATTATTCAGTGACCCCAACTCTTTAATATCAAATCATAAAGAAGAAATGCAAACACCCCCAGAATAGTTCAGCAGAGGGGAACCCTGTCTTAGCCCTCACAATATCCCACCACACAGAGATAAACACAGTGTTACGGACTGAGTGGTATCCGCCCCAAATTCATATCTTGAAGTCTTAACCCTCATTGTATTATATTCGGAGACAGGGTCTTTAGGGAGGTAATTAAGGTTAAATGAGGTCATAAGGGTGGGGGCCCTTATCTGAAAGGACTGGTGTCCCTAGAAGGACAGGAAGAGACACTAAGTATATCTCTCTCTCTGTCTCTGTCTACTCATGCAAAGACGAAAGGGCACACACAGCAAGAAGGTGGCCATCTGCATGCCAGGAAGAGAGCCCTCACCAGTAACCAACCCTGATGGCAGCTTGATCTTGGACTTCTATCCTCCAGAACTATGAGAAAACAAATTTCTATTGTTTAAGGCACCTAGTCTGTAGTATTTTGTTGGGGAAGCCCAAGCAAACTCATACACATAGTAAGCACAGACATATGAAAATCATGCTAAACTACATCCCACTGATGTCCAGCAGTGCAGAGTCAAATGTCGAGGAATGTCCTTACAAAGTGAGGTCTCGTGACTGATATTCTCAAAGAGGATGTTCAAGGTCTGCAACAGCTGAACACACACATAACGGCCCGATTTCTGCCGCAGGATGTTCAAGAAGAAAACAAACATATTCTTCTCCAGGAAGAAGCTGGGGAGAGAATGGGAAAGGGTCAATGGTTTGCTTCCACATGTGGAAATCGAAATCAGCCTCTATTAACGTGTACAGACCCGCCTCCAACCAAAGGCATCTGCAGAGGTGCCAGATCACACCACCTGCGTGGCCTCTGCTTCCACACCATCCAGTTCCCAAAACGCCATCTTCCATCACGGCTAACACGCAATCCTTCAACTCTCTTCCCAGAATGTGAGAGCAGTGCTGATTCCAGGAAGCAGTGAGCTAGACTTCTGACAGAATCGGAAAGATCTTCACAGACTAAATGATCACACAGTAATCTGTGCTTATAAACCCAACAAGCAGCATTTTCCATCAAATATTTTGTACCCTTAGTTTTCCTTACTAAGCCTCTTTCCTTTGCTCTCCACATCTTTGGGTGTTAAGAAAAACAACAACTGGAATTCTCTGCAAAGGGATAAGATAATGCTGAATATTAATAGTTGTGGTCCCCAAACTGTCAAGTCTGTAGTTTTCATATTTAGGAGAAAAGAACTGGAAAGAAATACACAGGTGCTGATGTGGCAGAGAAACCCTAACCAGCCCCCAAGTCTGCTTCTGCCTTTCTTGTTCTGGACAGGACACTTGTCTGCACACAGCCTGGGGACACTGGCTTTTGGGGATACACGTTGGCTCTTTTAGTCTTGTAAAGGAAGGAAATAGAACCCCCTAATGTCTTTCTTTGAAGGAAGAAAATGATATTTCTAGTTATGTGTTCTCTGTATTCAAGCTAAAATCAGATAATCTCTCATTTGGGATACTCAGAAGAAATCCCAGGTGCTGGGCGTGGTGGCTCACACCCGTAATCCTAGCACTCTGGGAGGCTGAGGCAGGAGGATTGCTTGAGCCCAGGAGTTTGAGACCATCCTGAGCAAGAGCAAGACCCCGTCTCTACCAAAAACAGAAAGAAATTAGCTGGGCGTTGTGGCCCGTGCCTGTAGTCCCAGCTACTCAGGAGGCTGAGGCAGGAGAATCGCTTGAGCCCAAGAGTTGGAGGTTGCAGTGAGCTGTGATGACGCCACTGCACTCTAGCCAGGGTGACAGAGCAAGACGCTATCTCAAAAAAAAAAAAAAAAAGAAGAAGAAGAAGAGAGAAGAAGAAGGAATCCCTGCAGTCAAGTGTGCCCACTGGTTGACTTGGTTTTGGGTGCCTCGTCCGTCATCGCCACAGTGGTGGGATCACGGGCCTGGCGCTTGCTCAGTGCTGCATAATTCCTCTTTGAATCTATGAAAGAGTAAATGAATAAATATGACCTAAAAAAGACCCCTAAAATCTTTTCTGACTCTGATTCTGAGAGCCTGTCTGCCTATGAATGCCATTCATATTGACCTCCAGAGTATTTCTGTCATTTGACCTATTTTGTCTACCTTCACTTCAGCTTGTATAAATCAGTGACTCCCAAGTGCCACCATAAACTCACTGCTGCACAGTGACCAACTTGGTAACTCGTTAAAATGTCTATACCTAGGATCTTGCCCCAGGGATTGATTCAGTAGGTCCAGCGTGAAATCCACAAGCCTCAACCTTTAAAAACTCTCTAGGGGAGTGGGGAGTTCCTTAGGAAAAAAAGGTTGATTCTAGGACTGGGCAGGGAAAATATAAGAAGAGCCTGGAGCATCTTATAGTACCAAGAAGTAAGGAAGTGCTCAAAAAAGAAAAGGACCAAAGTCTGTCTAAGGGACATAGGAATCAGCCTGAAAGAGCTCCCCCAATAGCCAAAGCTAAAACAATTTGAGCAGCAAAATAAATAACACAGTATTGGATCATAACCCAAAGTATAAAATAAATATCCACGAGTCCATATCAATATAGATAAATGATTGCATAAATAAAATAAATAGGGGTGAAGAGACAAATCTTCCATGTAGAAGAATTTCAAATAATAATATAGGTACTCCCAACTTCTACAAGGTAGAGCGTAATTCCCACCCCCTCATCTTGAAAAGGTAGGCTAGACTTAGTGACTGTCTTCTAAAGAATAGCACAGGGAAGAGGAAAAGAGTAACTTTATAGTAGAGAAACCTGGCAGACATCATCTTTACCGGGAGATGAAGGTTAACAGCACAAGGGATGTCACGTGGACATCAAGAGTGCTCTGCCTATGATGGCATGAGAGGGGTACTTCACCTCTACAGCATTCCTCCCTGTAGCCTACAATTTAATCATGAGAAAAACATCAGACAAACCAGATCGGGGGACATTCTACAGGAGACCTGGCTAGTATTCCTGAAAACTGTCAAGGTCATAAACACAAGGGAAGACTAAGAAAACGTCAGAGACCAGAGGAGACTGGCGAGATGTGATGACTAAATGCACCGTGGGAGCTTGGATGTGATCCTGGGGCAGAAAGAGGATATTAGTGAAAAAACTGGCAAAATCCAAACCAAGGGTGGAGTTTACATAATAGTAATGCTCGAGTATCAGTTGCAGATTTTTGACAAATGCACCCTAATAATATAAGATATTTACAATGAGGGAAACCAGGTGAAGGGTATATGGGAACTTTCTGTACTATCTTTGCAACTTTTCTATAATCTAAAATTATTCCAAAATTATAAGATTAAAAACAAAATTTTCTTGGGGACTCTGTCAGGCAGCTGTTTAAGAATCATGGGGACTCTAAGAGCTCAGTAGTTTTTTCGAAGATTACAGATGGACTAAGTCCATTCTAGTAAAGGGGGACATAGTTTCTAATCTTTAACCTAAGGGTCTTTCTCATTTCCAAAAATAGATTCAAACAAAGGAATAAATAAATTCCTCATGGATCCTTAAAGGAAGCTAGTCCCATTTATAAGCAACACCTTACTTTACTACTCACATGTTTTCCTTCAGGGATCATACCCAGTGTTCCCAGGTTTGAATTTTAAGGAGTGTGCATTTTCTGTTTATTAGATAACCTGACTGATGAAAATATAGAGCTATCGTGAAAATCAATTCAGGATATCTAATAAGAAGCCAGGCTGGAAATGGAATACCTTTACTTTTTAAAAATGGGTTTTAAAAGTGGCCTCAATATTTATAACTGAGCATACAGACACATTTAAAATCTGTGTTTAGTGGTTGTTATAACCCAACCCCAAATCCTCCTGCACTAAGATATCAAGACAGGTCTATTAGGGAGGTAGCTCATGGTTTTACAGCCTTTGCTTTTTAACTGTCCAGTAGACACACCTGTCTTTACCATTTGAAATCATTTATTGAATGTCTACTCTGTATCAGGCACTGGACAGGGAACTTTTTCTCTCTCCTTTAAAGATGAGGAAACTGAGGCTCAGGGAGATAAAGAGCCTGGCCTAAGACTGCTCACCTAGGAAGTACAAGAATGGGGGGAAACCACGCATGGACTCTGGGTGTGGGCCACTGTTTCACTGCTTACCAGCTGTGTGACCTTGAGTAAAAATGGGGATACCAAAAGGGCTCCCACCCTGGGGGTAGGTGGGAGACTTAGCTGGATTATCTCATCAAAAGCTCAGCACTGTGCCTGGCCCTCAGTAAACACAGTAACTCGGGACCCTCAGTGACTCCCCCAGGGCAAGGTCCTGTCTGTTCACATAGAATCTAACCACCCAGGACATTTTCTCCTTCCTTTGGGGAAGTAATCAGACACTACTTGGAGGAAAATTATTCATGACATTTTCAGGTTTTCTGGAGACACTCATTTCCATAACTTCCCCATTTTTGGCTTGCATTTCTACAGTGTTTCAAGGACATTTTTTATAGATAGATAAATAGAGATAGATATCTGGGCAAGACCAAATTAGCGTCAAATCCTGACATCATCAGGAATGACTCACGGGATACATTTAGAAAAACATTCAAAGGAAGAAGAATCAAAAAACAAAGAATCATTAGAAACCCTTACTCAAACACAGAGCTGTCATTTTGATCCCCCCAAATCAGGATCTCGGTGATGGAACGGATGGTCTCCACTAGCAGGTTCCGGTTCTGTTCTGTGACTGTGGTGTTTTTGGTCAAAACATGGTACAGATACCTGAGAGGAAGGAGAGGAAGAGAAATTAGAGATTACCAGCTGAAAGGAAAGCTAAGCTCAATGACCATAAGCAACATTTTGGGGACAACACGGCAGCACTTTCTCAGATTTAGTTGGTGCAATTTCCCATTCAGATTACACATAACTCACCACCCAAGAAAAGTGGCAGACAATGCTTTGGAACATTAAACAACCAGGGACACACCAACCCAAACTGAGACAAGAGAATCATCAAACCCTTGAAGAGAGCTATTCTTAAACTTTAGTGTGCAAGAGAACTGCCTAGAGAATTGGATAAAGTTGGGGCTACCAGAGCCCCCTCGGACATTCAGATTGAGCAGGACTGAGGGAAGAGCAGGCATCAGCCTGTTTCACGTGCTCCCCGGGAATTCTGATGCCAGTGGAACAAGTGAAGGCATGTGGCTCAGGGCCAAACGCCTAACACAGGACCCACTGCTGAGATAGGGAGATGGAGCCACAGCTTAGGAAGGGTGAGTCCCAAAGCCAGTGGCTGGGACAAAAATCACATGCAATCAAGATTCCCCTTGGAGTGCCCATTATCCCCTGCCGAAGTGCCTTATGCCCATCAGAACTTATAGCTCAAATGAAGTGGGTGGTTTGCAGTCCAGGGGAAACTGTCTTATTTGCTGAGAACAGATTGTTAAATTCAGAGTTAAATGGGCTAGAGAGGCTATGATACCATACTTCATCCACCCAAAGGCCTGGAAGCCAGCCGTTGGGGCAGAGGCAGGAAGACACAGTCCAGTCCTCAAGACCTCTGCTGCCAGTGCGGGAGACCAAAAGAATCACCGAGGCCAGTCCTGAGCAGGGCGGGACCAGCAGCTTGGCTGGATGCCCTGAGAGTGCTGCCTGACACAGCGTTTAAGACACACCTTCAGGGCCCACAGATCCAGGTAACTTCTCCTGCCAAGGGAGCCTCAGGCTTGGAAAGGAAAAGAAGACACCCAGAGGAAGTGACTCAGGAAAAGTCACCTCCTGATTTTGTTTATGGAATCTTCAGTTTTTTGGGGGAAGGAGTGCTGGTGAGAGCAAGGCAGGGAAAGATTAGACGGGACTGTCCCATCTACAGTCTCTACCAATAGGTAAGACATAAAGAGGTAGAACCTTGCAGATGGAACAACAGAGAGCAATCTGCTGCTTAAGGGGGCTGGGGTTTATTTAATGGTGTTGCTGTCTGTTATATTTTAAAGACAATATAATCAAGCATTTAATTAATTTAATTCATCAGAAATGGCATGCATTTTTAACATGCAATAACTAGAATATCCCTTCAAAAAAATAAATCCTCCACCATTTGTGCCCAAATCTATGGACAGGGCTGCACGTAGGAGGTGCACCATTTACTAAAGGCCCTCGTTTCTCTACTGCACTCCATGTCACCTTTGTCATTAGTCAGGTGACCACATGTGTGGGTCTCTTTAAGGATGCTCTAGTTTCATTAATCTACTTGTCTACCCTGGAGCCAATACCATGCTGTCTAATTACTGCAGCTTTATAATATCTTGCCATGTGGTAATGTAAGTCCTCCAACTTCTTTCCTTCTGTTTTCTCAATATTATACTCACTACTCTCAGCCCTTTTAATTTTCATACACATTTAAAAATCACTTTGTCAATTTCCACAAAAATACCCGCTAAGATTTCCTTTGAAGTTGCCCTAAATCTATAGCTAAATTTGGAAAGAACTGCATTCATCTTTACAATAGTGAAACATTATGATATTTACAGCACTTCTCTCCATGTTTACTGAACAGGGTTCTTGCATATTTTTTGTTACTCCTGGGCATTGATTTTTTTAATGCTATTATAAATGGTATTGTTTGCAATATTCACCTTCTAAATGTCTGTTGCTGATATATAGAAATACCCACTAGATTTCAACCTCTAAAGCTCTAAGGTGGTTACACAGGCACCTTGCTTATCTTTTTGTCCCACAGTGCCTTAGCACACTATTTTAGGTAATGTTTTAAGAAGAGATCCTCAATATATGCTTGCTTGAATTTGTAATTGGCGGGGGGGAAGGTGAATGGATTAAAATTTAATATTTTAATGCTGCATCTAATTCCAGAGGTTTGGAAGGTCAAGTAATTCAACCACTTCAGAGATATAAACACTTTAATAACTTTCTGATTATAAATGTAACATTCATTTTAGAGAGCTTAGAAAGTATGACAACAACAAAAAGAGAAGTGGCAATTGTCAGCCATGCCACTGCCCAGAGCCACCGCGGCTGGAGGTGCAGCCTATGTATTTCCTTGGGCCTCTTCCTTTGCTGTGGATACTTACATAGCGGAGCTCAAGTTGCATGTCTATTTGCATGCCCATCTTTTTTCCCACCTCAGCTAAAATAAGAGCATTTTTGTTACTGAGATCTGTTTGCAAATATCTCTACTGGCTACACAGGATGTCACTGAAAGGACAAGCACAGCAGCTACTCTTCTGAAGAGCATGAAGATGCCTAACTGTTCAGATGATAACAATGTTGCAGATGACCATCTCTGTGTGCAAAGCTGGTCCTTATCTCAGAAAAGTTTCCCAGGACAGAATGATTACTATGGACATTTAACTACAGCAAATTAAGATTTTTCTCTGACAATGATAAGGACGGTTACAATGATAACATTTTCTCTCAAACTCTGTTTGTGTACATTTTAATCATCATCAAGACAGTTGAAGCTTACTAATGCCAGGCTCTGTTCCAAATGCTTCAGCTGTATCCATTCACTTAACCCCGACAACAACGCTGCAGGGTGGATGCTCCGCAGAGCTGAGGCACCTGTCCAGGGCCCCAGGCAGCATAGGTGGAGCCAGGATTAGAACCAGGCAGTCTGACTCCAGACCTCAAGATTATATCCATTCTAGTACTATAGAAATGCAAACAGTGAAGTAAACAACACTTTTATTGGCCAAACATTTACATGAAGTCATGAATGCCTAACATACAAGAAAACCAAATAAACAACAAACCAAAAAGGTATGAAAATACATTTCTAATCTTAAGAGAAGTCCTTACAACCAACCCTTACTCTTTCTTTGGCAAAGAGCCAGCATAATCATATCCCCAAAAGAAGCTCTGCAGATGTAGAGGCCCAGTATCAGACCCTTACACATTAGCCAACTCTACACTGACAGACAAGCTTGAGTTTCAAATGCCTGGAGATGAAAAACTCCAACCAACACACTAGAGGATCAGCACCAAGGATGATGGATATAAACAAATCCTGCCTCAACAGACCCTGCTTTCTCAAGAGAGTCACTAATTTCACAAGTTAAACCACTACAGTTAATAAAGCCCTACACCCCTTGGAAATCAATACTTCTGTCCATTTCAGAGACAGAAATACTGTCCAAGTTCATCTTCAGTGACAGCATTTTCTGAAGATAGCTTTAAATTTTATGCCTTGTACCATAATATTCCTCTTAGGATGTTCCTATTTGAAGATTCTGAAAATTATCCCCAGGCTGGAGCTTGAGAAAGGATAAGCAGAGCAATAGGAGGCCTGGGGGATTAGCAATTTACTCCTAACGCACATATACCTCCAAACAACAATGTGCCAGGTGTGGGAGGGAGGCGGGGGCCACAGAGCCTGTGTCTGTTTGGCCTTTTCAGCACCTGGGCAGAAGCCCTCTAGACGTTCTCCAGTGTGGCCCACTCTGTGTCCCTTCTGGCCAGTGTCCAGCCTTCTGGCCAGCAGGACAAGAAGGAGGAGCTGCACACGGGGTAGAGATCAGATTAGAGGAGCAGAGAAAGGTGTTCACAGGCGGCACTCCTCCTGGTGAATCATCCCCCAAAGATGTCAAACCCAGCCAGCGAGTGAGACTGGGCCTGGGATACAGGGTGAGGGTGTAGGCAGAGCTTTCAGCCCCAGAGAAGTCACAGCTCCAGCACGGGTGCTGGTGAGAGCAAGCGGCTGTTAAGAGGAGGCTGGCCAGAACTTGGCTCTTTCATTAATCCTGTGACAAACATTTGTTGACTGCTTACTCTCTGCCAGGTCCTGTGCTGGCATCTGATGACACCCAGCCGAACAAGTCACACAGGATTTTATGGAGCTTACGTTCAAACTTGAGAGAGAAAGACGAAAAGATATATAACAAAGTAAGACAATTTCTGATGGCAAAAGGACATGCCTGAGGAATCTGGCAAGCTTCCTGGGGATCTAATTCAAGGTTGAGAAGAAGCCTGAAGAAGCCATAGGACCTAATAGCCGGTCCACTCCTTGGCGAGGAGAAGACAGTGTATAATAATGTGACAACTGAGTGGGACAATGAGAACAAGCACAAGAGAAGTCAGAAAAGACAGTAAAATTCTTGTCAGCTGAAGTCACCAGGGCAATTTTTAGGGAAGAATTGGCATTTGGATGGGCAGGAAGTGGAGGGGTGCTCACGGGGGCTTGTGAGGTGTGTGCCAGTGAGAGAGAGAGAAGGAGCGTCCATAGGAAATGCACCTGGATGACAGTAGGCTGCTCCCATAACTCCAGAAGATGGCAGTGGCCCCTGAGCAGATGCCCACCCCTCTTCCAGTGCATTCTGCAAACTTCAGCCAGACCCCAGCACTCCTCTGGTTAAACACTTTCAATGGCTCCCCACTGTTTGTATTCTAACAGTCTAAATTCTTAATGTGATTTACAAGGCCCAGAGGGACCTGGCCTCTGGTGACCTCTTCCACTGCATGGCTCTGCACTCGGGTCCTACAACTCCCCATCACCCCAGGTACACTCCCTTACTGAATCACCTGAGTTCTGCCAATGTGCACTGCTCCCCCCGCTCCCCAACCCCCAGCTTTCTCCAATGCCATTTCTCTGCCTGAAGCACCCTTCCTTCCACCATGTTCCCCTACTGCCTGGTAAAAATAACTCATCCTTTAGGTCTCCATTTAAACGGGTGTCTGCCAAACAAGAATGTTCCTAACCCCCTGTGCTCCAGACTGGATGGGTGGGAACAGAATCTGGAACACTTTGAAAGTCTGAAAGAAGAATTTAGACTTGACATAGTGGGTGCCTAGGACCCATCATCATGTGTCATATGGTGAATACGATATTTTAAGAAAATCAATATGGCAATATTGTACCCCCAGCTCTAAAACTGTCAGTACCATCTTAGCCAAAAGTTGAATATACCAAGAGTAGGTGAGCGTCTACCTGCTGGACATACACTCCCCACCTTCTTTGGGTAATATCCCCTGATTCTCCCATAGGGAACCACCCCTTTCTGTCATTCTCTGTCCACGAGCTTGGGTGAAGCTGATCCCACCCTGGCTCCAGGGAAGGGTATAGGAATGAGGCTTGGCCAATTAGAGCACGGTATACCCCTGGCCACAGTGACAGCTCAGGGATGGCTTGAGACCTCAGGTTGGTCCAACAAGACTCAATTCTAGACTTCTGCTGGCAATATTAAGAAAGGAAGCTCTCTTTTTCCAAGGGATTACAAAACTGATATGATGCAAGCCTGGAGCCTGCCTGAGAATGACACCAATGTGGAAGGAGGCAGAGCTGAGAGATGGAGAGAGGCAGATTCCTGACAGCATTGTCTGAATACTTGGATTCAGCCATGGTTTAGCCAGGACAGACCTTTCAGTGACAGAAGCTATCCAATTCCATTTGGGGCTTAAGACAATTCCAGCTGGGTTTCTGTCATTTGCAACCAAGAATCTTGGCCCACACACAGAGATGACCAGAACTAAGGCAACAGCACAACACAGCAACAACCAAGTTCTATCAGCTGTGGACTTGCAGTCCCCGGTAAAGATGATATTTCAGTAGCAATCACACGACTCCATCGGCAAAGCTTTTCTACTTAGTAGTGGGCATTTGTCAGTCAATGTCACAGCCTTGCCACTAGTCTGGGCAATAAACCACCCACGATGTGTAGGAAATAACCTCTTCACTATTTCAATCTGCCTCAACTAAATCACTAACTCGATTCAGTAGACAAAGACTACAGGTACACAGTTTTCCATTATTTAGCAAAAGCAAAACCCTAACAGGAAAATTCCTTTTCAGTTTGCAAGCTGGGAGTGTTATGAAGAATAATGTGGTTTAAAAGCTAGCTCTCTGTACTATCTTCTCAATCTTTCTATAAATCTCAAACTGTTCTAAAAAAATAAAGTCTATTAAAAGAGGAGGGTTCCCAGATGCTTTGTATGAAAAATTAAAAAAACACCAAAAATATTATCAATTCTAAATTCGCTTAAATATCCTAACCTCTCCTCTCTGCCCATACTGCCCTAGGTCAGGGCAAGAGTGTATTAGGAACTGTCACTTGTCACTGATAGGGTGACCAATTTGTACTGGTTGCTGGTTTGCCCAGGACTTTCTCAGTTTTAGCACTGAAAGTTCCATGTCCCAGGCAAACCAGGATGGTTGGTCACCCTAAATGTCAGATAAATCCCAAGCCCCTTCCTACCTTTAGCCTTGTTTCCCACAACCATCAGCCCCCAACTCAACATGCCACAAACCCCAGGGTGCTGATTATGGTGTTCTCCCTTCCACTATCCCATACAATGGCTCCTACCTGTCCAAGAAGGGTTCCCACAGAGCTCTGGGCCTACAGTGATCCCAGCACTTGTCACACTGCACAGCCACTGGCTCTGTGGCTGTCTCCCCCACCAGCCTACAAACTCTCAGGGAATGAACTGTTCTGTACCCAAGACCCAAGATGTTTACTAGCAGAGTCAAATGAAGAGCAGCACAAGCATCAGGGTGGGCACTGGCTTTTATGGCACTCTTTTCCAAGTCACCTGGGAATCTTCTAAGCCCCCCCCAACCAATGCACGAATCACAGGATCTTCTGCCTGTAATATGGATTAAACTTATCTGCCTGATCCAGGGCAGGCAGCTTGGGTTTCCAAAGAAGTACCCGACAGACACACGACCTAAACAATGATCCTGGCCAGTTCCCAGAATACTGCAAAGGAACCTGAGAACCTTTACCATTCCTTGGCTGGCCAGGTGGCAAAGATGCCCCATTGGTGATGAGACTCAGCTGAGTCAAAGGTGTCCCCAAACTGACCTATTAGGAAGTTTTATTCAGGAAGACAGCATAACAAATGCAAGCTCTGTAGACACTCTTTAGCTGTTGTTACCTGGGGGCAAGTGACTTAAGCACCTTGAACCTTAGTTTCCACTTCTATAAAATGGAAACATTAATGGTTCCTACAACTCATAGATGTTTGAGGACTAATAGAAATAACACACAGGAAGTCGTTAGCAAGTACCTTGCACAGAATAAAGCATCCAATAACTATTAAAGTAATTCAAAAGAGCTAGAGTCAGGCAGAGTTAGGTGAGAGCCCGCAGGTACCTGGGTGCTGGCAGGAGGCCCAACCTCCTCTGGATAACCATCCTCCCCTCCTTGCCACATCCGCCCACTCATAAATTCCTGAAATCCTTGTCTCTCCTTTCCCTGCCAGCTGCCCTCCCATTCAAGATTCTGGCTTCCCTACCCACCCCCATCCTTGTCCTGGGCCTCTTTCCTCTCCTTGTCTTCTCTTACCACCCCCCCCAAACCATCCCTCACCACATTATGGACCCTCCAGTCCCCCACATTTATTAAATGACACTTACTCCCTGAAGTCATTTCCTCCTTAAAGGTCTCTATTTTTCATCACCCTCCCCACCTGCCCCGAAATTCTGGGTCTCAACCTTCATGTTCTGCACCTCTCCCCAATTCATTCATTCATTTTTTCATTCTTTAAGTATCCATTGAGCTCCTACTGTAAACCGGGCACAGTGCTAGATGCTGGGAATACAGCTGTAAACAAACCAAGCAGTCTCTATCCCCCTGGAAGTACCAGTTTAATAGGAGACAGAAAAGAAGTAAAAATGAACAGGATAATCACAGATAGTAGAGATGCACTGAATGAAATCAAGAGAAAGATCTGGCAGGAAGGAACTGGGATGAGAGGTCGACTTTAGGTAGGGTGCTCTGGGAAGGCCTGGCTGAAGTGATAAACACAGCATGACATTACTGAATCCTTGTACCATGTTCATCATCCCCACTTGCAGGTGGGGAACTGGAGGCTCAGAGAGGCGAAGTAATTTGTCCAAGGTCACACAGCCACTAAGTGGTGGAGTAAGGATTTGAAGGCAGGTCTGACCGCAAAGCCAGTCTCAATCTCTGTACACTCCTGCTTCCCAGGGCCCTGTTTGCCACTTGTCCTCCCACAGAGGTCTACTTCTGATTATTCCCTGCTTAGACTCCCCCCAGAAAGTACTTTGTTCTTTTAATCATTGCCCTTTATTGAACACTAATACATGTTGTCAGCTTTATGTTCATTCTCTTAGCCAACCAACCCGGAAACAATTGCAGGAAGCAGGTGCTGTCACTCTACCCATTTTACAAGTGAGGAAACTGAAGCCTCAATTCACACACCTAGATTCAAACCAGGATCTGCCCAACTTCGGGATTCAGGCCTTTGACCCCTAAACTGTCCAGTCTAAGAAGCACCACCCCAGGAGGCTTGGTGGCCACCGTCCGTCCCCGGCAAGAACAAAGTCCGCGTCCATAAACTGAAATCGCATCCCCTTACTTTACAGGTGGGATATTGAGACTCCGAGAAACTAAGCGATTTGTCCAAGGTCACACAGCCAGGAGCGACGGGGTCAGGGTTCGAACCCAGGCGCTCTGGCTCCAGAGCCCTCGCTCTTAACCAACATATAGCCTTCCTTCCCCGGGAGCCCCGCTCCGCCCCCCACCTTCGCTCTCACACCTCCCAGCGCCCCCGGCCCGGGGCTATGCGCCCCCTTCCCCATGCCCAGCCCCGCGGCCTCCCCTCTCCGCCCGCCACACACTCACTTGAGGTGGTCCAAGGAGTGGATGTTGCGGGAGGACTTGCCATGGCCCCCGCCCACCCAGCTCCGCGAGCGGCCAAACATGTCGGCGGCCCCGATTCCTGGCTCGCCTCACGGTCTCATGCCCGACCGGCCGAGCAGCCCAGCGCCCGCGGCGGCAGCACAAGCGGAGGAAGCAGCGGCGGAGGCGGTGAAGGGACCGCCAGCCTCCTTCCTCCCCGGCCCACAGCCCCGCACTGACATTCAGCCGGAACCGGCCGTTCGACCGCCGCGCTTTACGGCCGCCGCCTCGAGGAACGCTGGGAAATACAGTTCATGCGCGAGGCCCCCGGCGACGGGACTCTGCGAACGGACTACAAGTCCCGCGTGCACCACGCAGCCGCGGGCCTACAGCGTTCGAGGAGAGGCGGAGCGAGAGGAGGGGAGGCCGCAGACTCATCCGGGTGGGCGGCGCTGAGAAGCCTGTGGGCGGAGACCTGGAGAGGGACTCTGAAGTTGGGTGAGCGTAAGTCACCACGCTATTATTAATAGTAATTACTAGCTTTATGATAAGGTTAGAATAGCTATTGCATGGCGTATACTGTGTACCACTGGCCTAAGCGCTTTACATATATTAAGGTATTTAATTCTCACAACAACCCTACTATTGGTAGGATACTATTATTATCCCCATATTATTGTTCAGAAAACTTGAGTCACAGAGAAGTTGACTTACTCAAGGTCATGCAGTTAATAAGTGGCATAACCAGATTTCATACCCTTGCACCCTTATTTTTATCCCTCCCCGATAAACCAAAACTGCACCAAATCAGTAACTGCCTTGTTTGTCCTCACAGCCTTTTTCTTTTTCCACGTCCATTAAGAGAAAAGTATGTGTGTGTGTTTGTGTGTTTGTGTGTGTGTGTGTGTGTGTGTATTGGAAAGGCCTGCAAGCGACAATGTACCAAACTGAACATCTTGTACTTTCAGAGGATTTCTCTGGTCTTCAGGCAAAATCCATGCTATTTCCCAAACTACCACACTAAAAAAAAAGGAAACACCCAACTTTCTACATGAGCCAAGATGTATCTAAATTTCTCTCCTGGATTAGAAGTGGGAAGCTCAATGAGGGCAAGACTTCCCGATTCACCACCCATTTATTCATTCCTGTGCCTTAAAGTTAGTTAAGGCCTAGTGTGTCGCATTAACTATGCTCAAGAAAGAATTGGGTCAGCGCCAATGTTCTCCCTAATGCCTAGCACAAAGTTTGGCACATAGTAGGTGTTCAACAAATATTGGCAGAGTGAATGAATGAGTGAAGGTTTGTTTCACCTTCAGCAGTTGGAGAAATGGAGACCTGTGGAGGGTTAATGGTTTGCCCTGTAATTCATACAGAGGGGCAAGAGAAAGTCATAGAGAATAAAGGGCAGGTTCTGGCCTCCTAAGAAACACACCCAGGCCCAGCAGCTTCCAGGGTCCCTCCATTTTTCTGGGCTCAGTTTCCTCATCTGTAAAAAGAGGTAACATACTACACTGCCTTTTCTGCCTCCATTTAAGCAATGTATATCATCCAGCTCAGTGTGGCCTGAGATTTAAAGGTTCGTTGAACTGCTTTGGAAGGCGCTTTGGGCAATATCAGTTTCCTGAAGGAGGTACAACGGTTGCCCAAGACCAGGGGAATCACAGGGTGAGAGACTCACTTTTCCGTGTACTTCTGGGTTGTCTGAATGTTTAGCCACGTGCATTATGATTGTGTTTAAACATGATTTACAAAGCAAAACAAACAAAAAGCAACCTTACGGCTGAAGGTCTGAACTACCTAGGAATCTCTTTATTCAGGTGTTCCCGAGCTCTATCATGCAGATCTCCCAACGGGCAGACCTTCCAGCAGCCAGAATTTGGAGGGGCGAAGGGGACACTGATTGATCTCCACCATGCATATCGGCGCTCTGGGAATGTCCAAGATTCTCCGTGGAACTGTCCGCCGCCCCTCCCCCACGTGGCCTCCTTTTAAACGGGAAACTGAGTCCCAAAGGGGCGTGGCGCCATCCCAAAGTCCGACAAGGCACGGAAGAAGCCCGCGATTTCTTTTAGCTTTTGTAGTCTTAAGATAACTAGAGGTTTGGATTGTGTTCATTCTCTTTTCCCTCCCCCTACTCCCTGGACCGGCAGAGCGAATCCGATTTGAGATTCGAGCGCAGACCGGAACCGGGAAAGCAAGTCAGAGGCGAGCGCCCCGAGGGGCGGAGCGAAGCGGTACCCGCCCCCTGGCGGCTCGGGCCAATGAGCGCCGGCGTTGAGCCGGCCAATGAGCGCGGGTAGGGGGCAGCCAGCCAATGAGCGCGGGGCCGCTCGAGAGGCGGTGCTCGGGACGGGACCCGAGGGCGGCGCGGCGGCCGCAGCCATGGGCGCTGGGCCTGCGGGGACGCGCAGGGGGCGCGAGGATCTGCAGGGCCGGGCGGGAGAGACCGCTGCTGGGACTGGCCCTCGACGCTGAGCCGCGGTGGGGTCCCCGCCGGCGCTGCGAGGGCCTGTGAGCGCGAGCGGGGCTGCCGGCCACTTCAGGAGGGCCCGCCTCGCCGCCCGGAGGGTCGAGGGGACCTTGTGGGAACATCTGCGGGTGCGGTGACCCCGCCCGGCACGTTTCGGGGGTCGGGACGCGTCCGCAGGGGGGCACCTGGGGCCCAGCGCCGCCTCCATCTACCCCCGGGGCGCCCCTGGATGGCTGAGCTGTCCCCCCACCGGCCGCCCGGGCGCCGCAGCGGCTGAGCTCGCTGGGATCGCCGGGCCGCCGCCGCCCTCGCCACCCCCTGCATGCCCGGCGCCCGGGTCGCGGCCCACCTGGACGCTCTGGGCCCCCTGGTCCCCTACGTGCCGCCACCGCTGCTGCCCTCTATGTTCTTCGTGGGCCTGTTTTTCGTCAACGTGCTGATCCTGTACTACGCCTTCCTCATGGAGTACATCGTCCTCAACGTGGGCCTCGTCTTCCTGCCCGAGGACATGGACCAGGCGCTCGTGGACCTCGGCGTGCTCTCCGACCCCGGCTCCGGCCTCTACGATGCTGACTCGGAGCTCGACGTCTTTGATGGGTACTTGGAGTAGGGTCGTGACTGCCGTTCCCCCCTCCCGTCTGCGATCCGCAACGCTCGGTCTGGACCAGCCGCCCGGATCATGCCGCCGCTTCTGGTTGGGGGCACCGTCTGGACGGGGATGGGACCCCAGGACGAGGCCCTCCCCCGCTTCCGAGGCTTGTAAGTGCCCTCCCTACGTGGGGCGAGGGCGGCTTGGGGCACTGGCGAGGGAGAGGGAGGCGTTCCCAGGCTGGACACACACCCCTCTCGTAGGCAGGCTGATGACTTCTCCGTGCCCCTCCTCCAGGTCTAACTGGATGTCAGGGAAGGCCGGACCCCTCTTAGGCCCTTATTTGGGGCTGGAAAGCTTCCCTCAGCAAAGGAGACAACTGCTGAAGCGGGAGAGGACCCAGGACCTAAGTTATGCGTGGGATAGTCATGGGACTTACCCCCACAGCTTGTGGAAAAAGCCTTTGCACCCGAATCCACTTGAGGCAGAGGTGTCGGCTCCTCCCCCATCCTCATCCTGGCTTGATGGTGACCTTGGCTTTTTGGGGATTTTCACTAGTCCTGGAAGGATAAAGACTTGCGGGTGTCAGAAGAGATAGGGAGCCAGGCACTAATCACCTTTGTCTGTGGCCCCTTGGGGTACTAGGTGGGGATTGCGTGCAGAGGCCCCAGGCCAAGGCTGTGTGTGGGAGGAGACACCTTCAGCAAAGAACCCTGTACTTCCTTTGGGCCTTGGGTTTGCTGCTGTTTGGGAGTCAGGTTTCAGGGTGCCCCAGCTCGCCAGTTTGGCAGCTCAGATCTGCAGGGGCTGCCAGTTTTGCAGGCTGCCTTCAGAGAACAGGCAAGAGGGGGGTTGGTGCTGGGGCTGGCTTTGTCTGCAGGGTTTGCAAGGCCTCAAGGGGCTCTTGGGTCAGCAGGAGAAGGGACCATAGGATCATTGCACTGAGGTATTGAAGTCCTGTCTCTGGGCTGTAACCGGAGAGCTTGCATCCGGCCCACCTTGTGTGTTAGAGGTAGGGAAGTGAAGGTCAGGGAGGAGTAAGACTTGGTCAAAGTCACTCAACAAGGAAGAGAGAGAACATGCATGCCAGGCAGGCCCGGTGAGGGGTCACAGGGCAGGCAGGAACTCCTTGGCTCAGCCCCCAAGGCCAGATGGTGCTGGAGTATCACTGGGCACAGGGCCTGCATGGCAATGAAGGGGGGGATGTGAAGAGGTGGGTCCTTTTGGAAAATGGACACTAATGCCATTCACCCCAAGCAGGCTGAGTTCACTCCTCTCCTGTGTTGCCCGTCTTTGCCAAGATGACCATAGTCAGAGGGTGTCTTAGTTCAGGATGCTGTAACAGAATACTATGGACTGGGTGACTTAAACAACAAACATTTCTTACAGTTCTTATAATCCCATTCACGAGGGCTCCAGCCCATGACCTAATCAATTCCCACCTCCTAATACCAAATACCATCACATTGGGATTAGGGTTTCAACATATGAATTTTGAGGGGACACAAATGGTCTGTTGCAGAGGGTGATGCAGAGTGGGACAGGACCTGCTGGGGGCACAGAGCTCCCCTAAGGCTGCAGTCCCCAACACCCAGTACTGGTCCACAGCCTGTTAGGGACCTGGCTGCAGAGCTCCGCCGCCCCCTTCCATGGAAAAATTATCTTCCATGAAATTTAGGAAGGGAGGGGCGCATAGCAGGAGGTAAGCAGCGGGCTATCAAGTTTCATCTGTATTTACAGCCGCTTCCCACTGCTCACATCACCACCTGAGCTCCGACTCGCACCCCCCCCGCCCCATCTGTGGAAAAATTGTCTTCTATGAAACCAGTCCCTGGTGCCAAAAAAGTAGGGGACCACGGCCCTAAGGGGTAAACAGTGAGATTTCTTTGAAGAAAACTTCAGTTATGCTCAGTAAGATCTTAGCAAGAGCCAAGTGCCAGGGAGAGCGTGTGCCAGCTGCTCTGCATACCCACCCAGCCTGCCTGCCTGCCTTCCATCCATTCTTTTATTGAACAAATGGTTATTTGTTCAATATTATGCCTGGTGAGTGAACATGGTGAACAAGACAGACTCAGCCCTGGCCCTCCTGGCACTTGGTGAGGAAGACTAGTCGGTACCCAAAGAAGATAATCAGATGTTTTAGTGCTATGAAGCCATGTAAGAAGGACATGAGCTTCCCCTATAGTGTTCACTGCTGTGTCCTCAGCACGTGGAACAGCACCTGACATCTGGTAGATGCTCTGTGGGGGTGCAGACGTCAAGCAGGTAAAACAGAAGAATAGAGAAGGGCTGCTTTACCTAGGGGGTGGTCAGAGAAGGAGATGACACATTTGAGCTGGGCCCTAATTTGATAGAAGGAGGCAGATGTGAAAATGGATAGAAAAGCAATCCAGGCAGAGGGAACTGCTAGAGCCAAGATCTTAGGGTGGACTCTTCTAGTTAGCTCTCCCCACAACCGAGAGGACACCAGCATGGCTAGAGAGCAGCCCCAAGAGAAATCAGCAGGGTTAAGGGGGTGGGGAGCCACCATGCAGGACAGGGAGGCCACGGCCAAGAGCAGTGGAAAGCCATTGAAATCTTTTAAGCAGAGGATGGTGCGATCCAGTTTCCATTTTACAAAGATGACTTTGGCAGTTGTGGGCAGAATGGGCCAAAGGGGCAAGAGTGGAAGCAGGGGAGCCACTAGGAGGCTGTCAGTTGTCCAGGCCAGAGGTGCCAGAGGTGCCAGAGGCTTGGACGAGGCAAGGTTAGTGAAGATAGAGGAACACAAACATACCCAGGACTCTTATCGGAGGTAGAACCTATGGGTTCCATTCCAAATCTGTTCTGAGTATTGATTGTATACCACTCCCAGTTCTAGGCCCTTTGTATTCCCTCTATATTCCCTCATTCAGTTATTCAACAAATGTTGGTCCTATCTGCTCTTCTGCCAAGCCATGTGCTCGGCTCCGGTGATCCCAAGATAAATCCCTGTCTCCAAGCCAAGCGTTTGACTTTCAAGCAGTGTAACTTGGTGAAGAACGTCTTATTTTATCTCTTTACCACATCAACAGAAACACTTCCCTTCCAAATGAAAACATTGGCATATTCTGAACTGAAAACTGAAGCCCAAATGCTTCGACATATTTTGCAGCAAACGCTGTTTGAGCAGAAACACCAGGAAGTATCTCTCAAGGACACCCTTGTAAAGCTCTCGGAGCGACAGGGCCTGACCCTGGGAAGGGGGTGGTGGTGGTTGGCTGGGGCTGTGGGACAGACCTGGGCCAGGAGAAGTGGTGGGAACCATGCACAGCATTCCCTCCTCCCCACCCCCAAATCCAAGCCAAGGAGGACTTGGCCCCACGTGCCCGGGAAGCCCAGACCCAGGGGGTGTGGGAGGGGCGGCTAGCAGCAGGAAAGCCTGTGGGAAAGATCTCAAGATGACCTGCCGGGACCTCATCTCTGGGCCCCTGTCCATAAGCAGAGGAACACCAGGAGTCCAGTCTTGCTCTTTTTCCCTGGTCCTCCTGTGGTCACACATGCTCCGTACAAGTCAATCCAGGAAACAGTAACTAAGGGCATAGGACATGCCAGGCAGTGGGGCCGGGGGTGGATCTCAGGGTACAAAGGTGCACCCACTTTTGCTCCCTTGTCTTTCTCTTTTTCTCTCTTATGTGTGCACTCACATAATTCAGTTCCTCAAACATTTGCTGAGAGTCTCTTTGAGGAGGCAGTATTAGGGCTGTGGTTAAGAGCCAGCACCCTAGATTCAGATTACCTGGATTCAGATCCCAGGTTAGTTGTGATCTTGGGCATGCTATTTAACCTCTCCGTGCTTTAATTTCCACTTCTATAAATAGGGGGATACTGAAAATCGACCTTCTTGTGGTGACTGAATGAGATATACATAAAGCACTTAGACCTTCTTGTATATAGTAAGAGATATATTAATGTTACTGCTATTATTAATAGTCAGATATAATGGAAAGTGTGTACACACAGGCCCTGTGAATGCTGCGCCTACACTCATGTGTGAATATTTATATCCCATGATGAGCATAAGAGGACTGGCTGCCCGAGTGCCAGGGGATCCAGGTCTGGCCTACCTGGGGGAGATGTCCCACTCTGCCGTCCTGGCCCCAGGGCCCTCGGGAGACCTTTCCCACTGCCCTGTGGTCCTCAGGGCACCAGATCCAGAGCCCTGGAGAGCTGGCTCTGTGGTTTTCTTGGAGTGTTAACTATTGCCCAGGAGCAGGGATTGGGAATCGCGAGAAAGGGCCGCTGTGGCTGGCCTGGGAGCC
This sequence comes from Daubentonia madagascariensis, assembly GCA_023783475.1. NCBI lineage: Eukaryota > Metazoa > Chordata > Mammalia > Primates > Daubentoniidae > Daubentonia > Daubentonia madagascariensis. The sequence goes on along the minus strand of JAKFHU010002332.1, from coordinate 6,411,772 downwards.
AGGAAGAGTCCTCAGGTCCCAGCAGTTCCAGTGCAGAGACACCTCAGCTGGCTTGGTTTGTCCTGGTTCCTAGTGAAAGCAGCTGGTGCCTGCCAGTCCTGTCTCGGCACACAGTGGGGATTGTGGGAGAGGAGCCGTCATAGGACCCATGACGGGTCCTGCTCCAGTAGCATAGACACTGGAGACTGTTGCTGCCAGAGTTGGTGTGGCCTGGCCTGGTGCAGCTCAGATTTGAAGCTAAGGGAAACTAGACTCAGTGGTCTATCTTATTACAGGGTTTCCCAGGCCTTGGTTATCTCCCAGCTGGGTGCCACAACTGTTCCTTCCTGATCTACCTGCTCTCATCCCTCCTTGCCAATCTGCAGCCTGTGCTATCAGCAGAACACCCGCTGGGCATGTCACTGGCCAGCTCAGAAACCCAAACCTTCCATAGACCATAATCAGATTCAAGCCAGGGGAGATCCCACAGGCAGGGGTCAGGGCAGATGCAGTAAACCAGGCCAGGAGGCTGTGGCTGTCATCCAGATGAGAGACAGACTTTGGTGGTGTGGCGAGGCAGGTGCACCCCCCAGGCCTGGCTGGCTCTCCAGCTCTGTTCCTGACATGAGGCCCACCGGGAAGGGCCTGGCCACAGGGTGCATCAGTGCTAGCTGCCTCTTTGGACAGGAGAAGACCCTAACATGTGTCTCAAGACAGTGAGATGTCAGGGGCCCCACTCCCTTGGCCCTGAGTTATGCAAACTGGAGATTTCAGCCAAGTAACGGGCAGGGCCTACACCATGCCCTCACAGCCCTGTTGTCTATTTTGCTAAACTAAGAAAATGAGGCCTCCTATCGAATTTCATATTTCTGGTTTATCTGCTGTCTTTCCCCCCAGAGCTTCTGAAAGCATAGTCTGCTTTTTTGAAACCTAAGATCACAATAAGAGGGACAGACATCTTTATCCCCATCTCATAAATAAGGAAACTGAGGCCCAGAATGGGGAAATGAGGGGCCAAGGGAACAAAGGACTCCCAGCACGGTGCTCTTGCACCAAGGTTTGACACGGCCTCTAGTGAGGATCTCCCAATACTTGACCTTGGAATACCAACTCACAGTTTGTGCCAGGCCAGTCTCATATGCAGCCTTGCTCCTTATTTCTGAATTTAAAAAAAGAAAAATTTTTATTATGAAATAATTTAACACTTACAGAAAAGTTGCAAGAAGGATACAAAGAATTCCCGTGTACCCTTCATCCAGTTCACCAATTGCACCAATTAACATTTTGCTCATGCACAAAATGCCTGCTTGCTCTTTCCTTGTATGTAAATATATGCATGTATGTGTGTATACACACACAGTACATATGTGTATAATTATTTTTCCGAACCATTTGATAATGGGGTACAGACATTATGCTCCTTTACTCGTAAATATTTCAGTGTTTATTTCCTTAGAATGAGAACGTATTTACATAACCACAGTACAGTTGTCAAAATCAGCAAATTTAACTTATTACAATGCTATGACCAATCTAATCTACAACTTTATTAAAGTTTTATCAATTGTCCCGTAGTGTCCTTTAACTATCAAGAACGAAGGGAGTTGAGGTCCAGGATCCAATCTTAGATCCATGTTAATCTTGAGCTTCTTCAATTTGGAACAGCTCCTCAGTCTCTCTTTTTATCTTTCATGACATTATTTTTGAGGAGTACAAGTCTGGTATTTTGTAGACTGTCTCTCAGTTTGGGTTTGTCTGATGTTGACTCTCAAGGTTAGATTCAGATGATGCATTCTTGGCAGGAACACCACAGAAGCGAGTGTGTGTCCTTCTCAGTGCGTCTTGTCAAGAGGCATGTGCTGTCTGTCCCGTTCCTGGTGATGTTAACTTTGATCACTTGGCTTAGGTCGTCTCTGCTGGGTCTCTCCTCTGTTATTATTTTTCCCTTTATAATTTATAGTCTAAGATGAAATATACTAGTCTTAGTGTTTCATTTGTAAAAAAAAAATCTATTTTTTGAAAAAACTGTTTTAAAAATAGAGATGGGGTCTTACTATGTTGCCCAGGCTGGTCTCGAACTCCTGGGCTGAAGTGATCCTCCCACTTCAGCCTCCCAAGTAGCCGAGAGTAAAAGGGCGCCTGGCTCAATTTTGCAGGCCAGGGGTATCGAGCTAGAATTAATGATTTCATTTTCATTGTATTTTTAGCATTGCCTTCTGTTTACGACAAATGATATTTTTTTAAATTCATGATAGTGATATAAAGGTTCCTTTTAAATATTTGGAGTTTTAAAAAGTGCACTAAAAGTACTAAGTAAATAATAGTTCAGGTGGTTCTTGGATGTGGCCAGACTTGGATGAAGGTATTTGGTAAATGCTGCCCTCTGAAAAGCCTCACGGAGTCTTGGAGGTATGTGCCACCATGCCTGACTTCTCCTTTTTTATGTGAATTTATTTTAAAAAGAATGTTCATGTCACTGTAAAGAGAAAACCATCATCACTTTGCATGGATAAAAATAATAAATGCCAAAGTCATTAACTTTTGGCTAAATCCTAAAGCCAGCTAAAGGTGTGGGGCCTATGGCCTGCTCCTCTTTGTTAAAAAGGGAAGTTAGCAACTGCCAGGTGGTAAAGCTATACCAGCACCAAACTGGAACTTTCTCCTGTAAGTAACTGTAAGGATTTACCAAGAACCAAAAAGTGAATCACTTGCTGATTATGTGTGTGTGGTTCAGTGTTCCTTGTGGCCACATCCATGTACCCCCTACAATTCTTGCTTAGAGGCTTTGCAGTCAGACACATTTCAGTTTAAATCTCAGCTCCACCAACACCTCAGACAAGTGACTTCACCACCCCAAGCCTGTCTCCTTCCCTGTAAAGTAGGGGTAATAGCAGTACCTGCCTAAGAGCTTGTGCAAATTAGATGGAATGTGATGGTGAATGATGTATGGGCACCTCTTAACAAATGATGTGGTCAGTGTTCATGGTGCGGCAGACTTAGAGGGGCTCTAGCCCAGGAAGCCTTCCCCCTTTCCTCGGGTACCCTTACTCTTCTTGAGGGCGGGTCACCAAGGAGGGTGTGTCTGTGTGGGCAGCCTTTGAAGCAACCTCAGGGCGGTGATAATTGGTACCCACGGAGTCCTGAGTGATGCTGCTGCCCTTACAGCTGTCACCCCAAGTTCCAAGCCTGGGGTTGCTGGGAGCTCCCCTTCTGGTAAGGCTTCATTCCTGGGATTCCTTCCTGGCAGTGGGCTTCGCTGGGTGGCTAAAAATAATTGCCTCTCCCACATCTCACATCTCCATAGCTTCTCCTAAGCGTCATCCCGTGAAGCTGACTGGGCAGGGTTCCATTAGACAAGGAGGGAAACTGAGGCTTGGAGAGGTTCCGTGACTCACCCCAGATACCTCATAAGCTATGAGGTGACAGCGTTGGGCCTCCTGGCCACACTCTTCCAGAGCTTCCCGAGTTAGGCGCTCTGCTGAAGACTTCCCCAGGAGGCAGTGAATATGCAGTGGCAGCAGCAGAGGGAGATCAGGGCAGGGAGATAGGCTTTCAGGGCCCCTGAGGCTTCCTGAACATTTGCTACTTTCCCCTTTTGACGGGCTCCTGGCTCAATTTTGCAGGCCAGGGGTATCGAGCTAGAATTAATGGTTTCATTTTCATTGTATTTTTAGCAATGCCTTCTGTTTATGACAAATGTTATTTTTTATTCATAATAGTGACGTAAAGCTTCCTTTTAAAAATCTGGAATTTAAAAAAGTGCATTAATTAAAAATACTAAGTAAATAATAGTCCAGGTAGTTCTTGGGTGTAGCCAGACTTGGATGAAATGCTGCCCTCTGAAAGGCCTCCTGGAGTCTTGGGCAGCAACCAGCTGGAGGCACATTGTTCTCCAAGCGTCTTCACAAAGCCCACAGCCAATGAGCTTCGACAGGTGACATGTAAATCATAAGCCAGGTGTGAGAAAGTGGGCACTGTTTCTCCATGACACCGGTGTCCCTTAGGGACACAGACCCACGCAGAGACAGGCAGCTTCTCCTTTCCCGACTCAGCCCCGTGGGAGATGGCAGGACCCCAGCCATGGCTTTGTCAATGAGACAAGGTGGAAGCCCTCCTGCTGCCTGTCACTTAGGACAGAAGACCAGGATGGCTGCATGTGCAGTGGAGACACTGGGCAAGTCACCTCTGGGTGAGCTCTGTCTTTAGCCACTTTAATTGGTCGTTTGGTACATGGAGAGAGAGGAGTGAGCAATGGGTTTCTAGAAGTCAAGGTCTTCAGAGGAGGAAAAGTGCTGCTGCTTTCAGAAGGCCCAGCCCTCAGAAAGCTGCACTGTGCTGTTGGGAACAGGTGGGGATAAGGAAGGATGGAGCCACCACAGACTAATACCTCGTGTGTGCTGGCTATTGCCAGGCACTTGACCGATATAAATAGCCCAACAAGATGGACATCGTCCTCATTTCCACATCAGGAAACCGGCCCAGAAAGATTGAGTGATTTGCCTGAGGTCAGACAACGAGGAAGGGGCAGAGCCGGAATTAGCCCAGACAGGCCGATTCCAGAGCTTACTCCCAGAGGAGTAGTACGGTGGGCAGTTGAACTGCAGAAGAGAATCCCCTTCCACCATGTCAGAGCATCACCCACCAGCACCTGTGTGATGCTAGGGCCATTTTCTCACTTAAGCCAAATCCCGAACTAGGCAGCTTCTCTGCAGAGACATTGAGCTGAGACATTGCTTCTTAAAATGGATCAAGTACCCAACTGTTCTTCTGACTACAGGAGCAAGCCAGCCAGCTGCTCCCTCTGCCCAGCTCTGCGAAGTGACCTGGAATGAAAGATGACAGTTTCAGAAAGAAAAAAAAAGCTAATGGCTATGCTCTAATGATGTTAGAAAGTTGGGGAAGCTACTGCCGTGGATTCTATGAGCTGTAGCTCTCAGGTGCTTGTCAGCCTGGGGCTCTTTGTGCCTTGGAGGAAAGGGGTGAATCTAGGGTGCTGAGAGGAGTTGAGGCTTTGAGGTCAGACCACGGAGGTTCAAATCCTGGCTCTGCCATTTACAAAGTGTGTGGCCTTGCACAACTTACTTAACCTGTCTGAGCTCCATCTGAAATGTAGGGATGATGGTCCTACTTGACCCTACCTCCTAAGGTTGTTTTAAGGAATGAATAAGCTAAGACATGAGTTGAAGTAGTCAGTACAAGGTGAACATTAAAGTAAATGCTTAATAAATATCAGATGTTGTCATGATTTTCACTTAGAGGTTTGCCAGCACTACAGTTGTAAGTCAACAGAGCAAGGGAATTGATCCATAACAGCCACGTGGGTGACTGATGAGAGCTGAACTGTGTCCCAGGATATCCTCCAGCTATAGATACAGAAACCTGGGATCACATCTCTGTCCTCAATTTGCTGTGTGACTTTGGGCAGAGGTCACCGCCCTCTCTGGGCCCTTTCATTCTCAGCTGTGGAATGAGTGGGACCAACTTGGATCTCTCAAACCTTATACAACATTGTCAGCATTTTTTGCTATATCTGCCTAGCATCTGAACTAGTATTAACATAGTTGTTTTCTTTAAATTGGCTCTATTAATTAATTAATTATAGAGAGAGGGTCTCAACTCTGTCACCCAGCCTGGAGTGCAGTGGCCAATCATAGCTCACTGTAACCTCGAACTTCTGGGCTCAAGTGATCCTCCTGCCTTGGCCTCCCAAAGTACTGGGATTACAGGCGTGAGCCATCACGCCTGGCTCAGCTCTTTTTAAAGAGAAATAAATGTTTTGAAAAGAGAGAAACTTTATATTACTACCAGAGATGGAAACCTGGCATCACTAGGTGACCCTACAGATAAACACGATGGAAATTTAGAAGAGTGTATGTAAATTCCAGCTGGAGTCTGGTCAGACTGGAAGTTAGTGCACGTGGGAGGGCAGCTCCAGCCTCACCAGCGCCTGGCTGGGACTTTGTCTGGGCCACTGTTTGTAGTCACAGGATTGGGAGTGGAGTGAGGTTCTCACTGGATGATATTCCATGTTCTCTAACACCACACAAGTCTGAGATGGGCTCAGGGATGCCCCCAGGGCCTTGGAGTTCTCTGCAGTGAGTACCCGTGAGGACGGCTGTGAATAAATAATTCTGCTCCAGGTTGCGGGACACCAGGCATCTCAGAGCAGCCTGGTGCTGGGCAGCTGTGGGAAGACATTAGCTCTGCCTGCACATGCAGCCCGGAGCCAAGTAGGCTCTGGAGGCAAAGAAAGAGCCCAGGGCAGGTTTCTGCAGGTGGAAGGTGCCAGGCCAGCATGCCCGCAGTGAGTGGAGGGGACAGTGAGGCACCCACCGCCAGTTACGGGCTCATGGCACACGGTAAGAGCTTGGCGAGTGGCGGCTGCTCTTTGATCATTCTCATTGTTGTTACTAATCTAGTGCCAGCTTTGCCTCTCGCAGCTGTGCAGCTTCAGGTAGGTCACTTGGCTTCTCTGAAACTCAGTGTCTTCGCCTGTAAAATGGAGAGATGCATGGTTCTCAATGGAAGCAGTTCTGCTCTCTTAGGTGGCCCTTGGAGATAGGGAAGGGGGCATTTTAGTTGTCACAGTGACTGGGAGTGCTACTGACATTTAGTGGTCAGGGTCCAGGGATGCTGTTAAATACGCAGTGCCCAGAACAGTCCCCCATATCCAAGAATTGTTCTCACCCAAACGTCAGCAATGCCCTGTCAGAAGCTGAGCACAGTGGCATATTCCTGTAGTCCCAGCTAGTCTGACACTCCCAACTAAGTGCAGGCTGAAGTGGGAGGACCAGTTGAGCCCTAGGCAACATAGTGAGACCCTATCTCTTAAAAAAAAAAAAATAGTGCCCTGTTGAACAATACACGTTACATGTTTAACATACAAGTTCTATTTGATGCTCCATGAAATTTGCAGAAGGAATAGTCTGAGCTGGCAAAGATAGGCTCAGAACTGGGTGGGGCAGGACTTGTGGGGGCTGTGAGGAGGGTGGGCATGCAGGGCCACCAGCACCAAGGTGGACACAGAGAGAAGGGAATGGGGAATGAGGACCTGCTAAGGGGCCAGGCCACCGAGGCAATGCTGTGTCCTGGGAGGAGGAGCTGAGTGGGGCTGCCGAGTAGCTTGGCCGTGACCAAAGCCTTCCCATAGATCGCAGAGCATTTTCCAGGCAAGGTGGGAGGTGCTGCCAAGCTCTGCCCACTACCCAGAGCTTGCTCAGCTTCCTTGGAGCCTCACATCAGCCAGCAGTCCCTGGGTGACCCCTGAGCAGGCTGCACTCCTTCCCTGGGCACCAGCAGCGCCTCTTCCCTCCCAATATACAGGACAGTCTTCCTCCCCCATGTGAAATTGTACCAGTTCTCCAGCCTGGGGTCTCTTAGAAATTAGGCAAATTCATTAAAAAGAGTTTTTAATAAAAATTATAGAAAAACATTCCCAGCCTGAATGTGGGGCTTCCAGTGGTTTACCAAATTCAAGAGAATTCCCTGCCTCACCCCGAGCCTCCTAAGGCCTGGTGGATGTTCCATGTCCCTGGTCAAACTGGTGGCAGGGTGGGGCTTCCACGCTGGTAACTCTCCTTTTTCCTTCTTGTTAGGCCTGCTTCCCTCAAAAGCTTTGTGCCAACAGAGAGGTTCCCGTCCAGACCCAAGAGGGTGGAAGGAGAGATTGGAACTGAGTGCCTGTCCCCGGTGAAGGGGGAAGGCAAGGGGAACCCGAAGACCTCGTCTGCCTGCAGCGTCCCACAGACGGCCTGGCCTTAGCTTGTGACTCTGCAACCATGGTGGATGTTTACAGGAACCCAGCCAAAGTTTGCCTCCCTGCACTTCGCCCCCAACTGCACCTGCTTCCCCCACTTATCCTTCGGAGAGGACACTTCAAACAGCGGACACACACAAAAGCGACTCCCAGCTCCAGTGGATGCCAGTTGAGCCCTAAGCCCAGCTGGGTTTAGCCTGAGGCTGGTCTTAGATGCAGGGACTGTTTCAGGGAGTGACTCAGAAGAAAAGGAAGCTAAGGAAGTTGTCGAGGGCTGAGGGTAGGGTTTTTGACGACTTCATTTCAAGTTGCTTATTCTTCATCAAGTTGGCAAAACTGAGACATTGTGCTGGGGAGTGCCATGTTGCTCCCCTGACTGGAAATACTTCTCTGAAAACATGAGTGGTGTGAATACTTGATTTTGATAAACCTGTAAAAGCAATACTTAGGAGGCTGACTTCTTTTGATTAAAAAGTGTATGCAACTCCAACCCCTGGGGGCCTGGCCTTTTTTTTTTTTTTTTTTTTTGAGATTTGGGGAATGGGTCCTTATGCAGAACCTCATGGTTGACAAAGAGAAGAGTCAGGGCCTTCCAAGTTGGAGATCCAACAGGGTTTGGAGAGTACCCCAGTTAGGCTGGCATGAGAGTCCCCCTCCCAGCTTCTACAAGCTCAACAAGCCAGGGGGACAGCCTTTGGGGTATGACGGGAAAAGCCTGGCAGCCAAGCTGGAAATGTGACCTGAATCCCATAGAATTGGAAGTGTGTATCCCCCATGCCAGGCACGTGTAGAGCTTTGTTAAAGATGAAGGGAATGAGGGAGGGAGGGAAGGAATAAATAAATAAGTGACATTGGGTCGACTTGCAGTTTCCTGGGGAGACAGCAGTAATCCTCTGCAGCTTTCAGAGCACTTGATGATTTGCAAAGCACCTTCCCATACACACCAGGTTAAGCAAGGTACAGATGACTAACCCCATCCTACAGGTGAGGCAGGTGTGGGAGAGTACAGGTGCAGCAGAACTCTGGTGGAAAGACAGTAGAAGCACACTTGTCTTCATGTGATTCTGAGGAAGGGGATGCTAAGAAATATGAAAAGAAGACATTTGAGAGGCCCAAGGAAGAAGGTACACATGAGAAAGAAGACATTTGTGTCGGGAGAGAGGCCCGAGGGGAAGGTGGGGGCTTAGAAGGTACACGGACTTCAAATCCGCTGGACATGGAGTCATCATGCCCTCCTTCCTGTGAGCGTCACTTCACACCCTAACAAACGGGGTTCAGGGGGCACGTTGGGCGCACTGTGCCTGTGCCTGCAGAGAGATTCTCCAGCGACGTCAGAGGTCTAGTTAACATCTTGATTCCTTCCTTTATGGGGGTGCAACTTATAAATGTCACTTAGATCTGTAGCATGGGGACAGTACTTTATCCACCTCTTACGATGACTTTGTGTTCACTGTAAAAGGTGCCCCTCTGGGCTGATGAGGCTCCACACCAGGACTTACAGCTTGGTAAGCAGAGCGCAGACTAGCATGCAACCCCCAGTTACCCCCTCACCCAGGTGCCCTTGTACAGTGCATAGACTGCCCAACCACACCTGACAGCCCTGTCCAGAGAGGTTTTTTTTTTAATTTGCTAAAATGCAAGACTCGCCAGGGCAGGAACATCTTATTCACCACAGTGTACTCATTACATATTTGTAGAATAAATAAAGCAAATTTATACTGAGGATTATTTGTTCATGCCACATTTATTATTGAGCACCTACTACACACAGGCACCTTGCTGGGTGCTGAGGGCACTGCAGTGAACAAAGCGGACAAATTCCCTTCCCTTCTAGAGCTCACATCCTAGGATGAGAGCAGACAGTGCATAAATAAGTGCAAAAAAGATAAAATAGTAAAGGGTTGGACAGTGGGGGTGGAGGGGTGTCTGTTTAGTAGGGTGGTCAGGAGACCTTCACGAGGAGCTGTCCTCTAAACTGAGTCCTGAAGGATGAAAAGATGTTGGACATGTGAAGAGCTGGAAAGAACATTCCAAATAGAAGCAAGAAAGGCATGAATGTATGTAATAATGCAGCTAACACGTATTGACCTCTATACCAGGCACTTTTTCTCAATATATTAGCTCATTGAATCTTCACATAACCCTATGAAGAAGGTACTGTGATTATGCCCATTTTACACATGAGGAGACTGAGGCACAGAGAAGTAACTCACCTGAGTAAGTGGTGAGCCAGGCGCTGAGCGTAGGCAACCTGCCCTAGAGCGTGTGCTGCTGACTGCTCTCTCATCTCTCTCGAGTAGGAGGAGCTTACCATGGTGCCTGGCACATGGTAATCATAATTGCTACTAGTTATTGAGCACTTAGTACCTCCCTTGCACTGTGATAAATGCTTTACATGTATCAACTCATTAAAGAAGTGGTAGCTTTCATTAAAAAAAAATCATTATTGGCCAGGGGCGGTGGCTCATGCCTGTAATCCCAGCACTCTGGGAGGCCGACGCGGGAGGATCACCTGAGCTCAAGAGTTTGAGACCAGCCTGAGCAAGAGCGAGACCCTGTCTCTACTAAAAATAGAAAAATTTTTTTAAAAAATAGAAAAATTGGGCGTTGTGGCACATGCCTGTAGTCCCAGCTACCCGGGAGGCTGAGGCAGGAGGATTGCTTGAGCCCAGGAGTTTGAGGTTGCAGTGAGCTACGATGACGTCACTGCACTCTACTCAGGGCAACCGAGCGAGACTGTCTCAAAAAATAAAAATAAAAAATAGAAAATAAAAAAGTCACTGTAGCCTCTGACCTCATTTCATCATCTCCAAACAGACCAAAAGCAGGGTACCCACCCTGCACCCATAAGCCAGTAGTACCCACCCGGCTTATGGGTACAGTAGATGCCTGCATCAGAGAGTGGCCAGGTGCTCACCCCTGTGGCCACACAAACGGGAGTCCCATGGACTCCACAGAGTCTGTGAATGCAGGGACACCCACAGGGGTGATGCCCAAGTGATTTACAACAGAACCTGGGTGGCAACACCTCATATGCTTTGCAGCCAGGCCAAGGCAGAAGGCGCCTGCCTCTCCCCAGAGACTGCCAACTAGGCAGCCAGGTCTGACTCCTTTGGGCTCTCCTGATTCTCAACTCTCACTTGCTGGGAAAAGGGGCATAGTTCGGGAACCGGGCTGATCCTGTGGGCATTAGGGCTGGCATGCCAGAGCTGAACAAGCAGCTCCCACTGCCAGCAGGCAAAAGCCAAGTTGCCTCACACTGGTGCCTCTGGCTGAGCAGGCCCCGCCCAAGTGAAGACCCACAGCCGAGCTGGCAGCTGGCTGGGTAGAAAGCAGAGCTGCCAAGTCCCTTCTGGGCTTACTGCAACCTGGGCAGGACTCCAACGTGGCTAAGAAGTGGCTCCCAGGACACAGCCACGTGTCAGAGGCAGAGGAAAACAGTCCCCTTGGCATAGCCCACAGTGCTTAAACCTTTCTGACCCCCAAATAATGAATTTTCCACTGAATCTTAGGAAGCCACAGAGAAAATCTTTTCAGAAAAGCCAGGACTTGGGTCAAGGTGGACTCTGCCGTGTGTGTGTGTGTGTGTGTGTGTGTGTGCGCGTGCACGTGTGTGTGTAGACGCCCACGTGTGTGGTGATCGGGGGTGGGTAGGACAGGGCCAGCCCCATCACACTGGCCAGCAGAATATGGCAGAGGTGGTTCTGTGCGACTTCTAAGGCAAGGTCATGAAGAGGATTCCACTTCTCTCTTGTGGTCTCTCTCCCCCTCCCTTTTTCTCTCCTTTTGTCTCCCTCTCTGTCTCTCTCTTTTTGGGTGATCACCCTTCAAGCCAGCCACCGTGCCATGCGGAAGCCCAAGTTAGCCCCAGCTAACTGTTCCTTAGAGGAACTGAGGCCCCCCAGCCAAAAGCCAGCATCACGCGCCAGATGTACAGGTGAGCGAGTCTTCAGGTGATCCCAGCCTGGCCCTCAAGCTGCCGCAGCTGACACTGAATGGGGCAGAGATGAGCTGTCCCCACCAAGCCCTGCCCAAATGACAGGTGTGTGAGCAGAATAAATGTGTATGTTGTTTTAAGCCGCTACGTTTGGGGGAAGCCTTTTTACGCATTTAGACAACCAGAAGAGTGGGTACCCCAAAATGGTAATCATGGTATGAGCTCAAACCCTGGACCTGCCCGTGAGGTTAAGGAATTTATAATGTAGTAAAAAAAGACACAGGAAACGAAGATGTGGTTCCTGTCTGTCCCCTCATCCCCCTTCCATTTAGTGTACCATTAGCTGTTTCCCTGCTAAGGTCCAGTGCATCTGGCCAGGCCTGGCTTTGGCCTTGGCCAACAAAGTTAGTGCAAACAGCGAGTCCCACAGATGAAAACAGCTGCCACAGTACCCAGCCCGTTGCAGTCTGGGGAATTAGTAGGCCAGGGGCTGCCCACCAGTATCTTCGAAGCAACAAGTGTGCCCTGTCAGGGTGTCTGGTCGGAGAGCAGCATGGAGAAGTGCTTTCTCACCAGGCTGGCAGGGGCCTGGGCAGGCGGAAGTGTGGCTGCCTCATCTCCTCACTCTGGACTAGCAGTGTCCAGTGGCTGTCTGGAGTGTCCTGCAGGGAATGCCTTGGGTCTCCTGCGTGGACCGCAGCTGCCACTGGGCACCCGCCTGTCTGGGCCCTGCAGGAGGCTTGAGCCGAGCCCGGGTCTGTCAGCAAAGCAAGACATGGTTTGCTCCGCAGCGGGTGGGAGCCAGCCCTGAACCGGCAGGCACTGGGTGCCAGGATGCTGACGCTCATGGGATACAGCCCAGAGAAGAGCTGTGTCCACAAGTACCCAGTTCAAGGTCCACACGGTCAGTGTCTTCAGAGAATGTGCTGTGGGGGAGGGAGGCAGGAGTGGGAGGTAAGCCAGGATGCTTAGGAGGGGACCTAGACACCTATCAAGGTGGGGCATGGGAGGGACAGTGGAATGGGAGGGCTCAGAGGGTGACAGACAGCACAGCCCGGGGCACACAGGTCTGGGAGCAGTCATCTTCATAGTGAAAGGCTGGGAACTTGTAAAGCAAGTTCCTGTGAAGATGAATCCAGGGCCATCAGGGCAGTCAACAGGCTGAAACAGCAGCAAGAAAGGCTTGGAAGTGCCCGAAGGAAGATCTTCCCAATGCCAAGGACGTGGGTAGCCGACCTACTTGGTCCTTCCCCTGGTCTCTAAGCCTGACTGCAGGGAGGACCCTCAGGGACCAAGTCCCCAAAGCCTGGAGGACACATCCACTAAGCCCTGTGTGGAGACGGGGAAGTCCCAGATGATGCCTGTGTCCAGAGGTGGTCACCCAGCCCGCATGGAGCCCATTCTCTATGGATAATGCCTTCCGAGGGACACTGTCCCCAGGGGCCCCTGTGGTTCTCCCCTCCAGAGCCCACCCTGGTTACCTCATGAAGAGCATAGCGGGGATCATCTCAGGCTGATACGTGAGTCCAGTTGTTTCAGGTGTTCCTGGACACCAAATGGGATGGTGGGTGTCCACATCCTGCAAGGAGGGCATGGGACACAAAGCCCAGGTTACAGGAGAGAGGTGGCCTGGAGCCCCAATGAAAGCTGCCCCCAAATCCCTCCTCCCACCCAGCCTAGAGACCTGGGGACTTCCCACCTGGCAGGGTGCAAACTGGTGTGGGGTCCTGGGGAAGGCAGAGGCCTATTGAGCCTGCGGACCCCTTTCTGGTTCTGCTGCTGACATGCTGTGTGACCTCAAAAAGCTTAGTTAACTGCTCCGTGCTTTATTTGCCTCATCTATAAAATGGGTCTTATAAGACCCACCCCATCCATCTTAGAAGATATGAGTGATTATGCAGATGAAAGTGCTTTGAAAGCATATAAAGTATCACTGTTGGACAGTAGACATCACAATGACTTAATAAAAAATGAGTTTGAGCCATATGACATTGCCAATTTTATATTTCAAAAATGGCTAGATGTCGGCAATTTCTTATGGTTCACCCTAATATAGCATTTATTGAGCATTTTTCTGTTCTAAGAGCTTTATATGCTCTTGACTAATTTAAACTTCATGCAACCACTTGGGGTATATATTATCATATCTCCATTTTATAGATAACAAAAGTGAGTCCAGAAGGGTGAAGTGCGTGCCCGCCCAAGGTCACACGTTAGTGAGGGGAAGAGCAGGATTCGAGCTCCAGGATCACAGGCTGACCCACATGCCTGGAGAGCTGGGGGCTCTCCACCCACTAGCGCTGCTGAGACTTACGCCAGCGTCTCCACGTGAGGACACTTCCGCAGGCTGGCGGCAAGCTGCTGGGCCCCGGCGGCCGTGAACTTGTTGTACTGGACGCTAAGGAGAGAACCGTGTCCTGGTGCCTGGCCCTGGGGACCACCCAGCTCCAGACCAAGGCCACCAGTATACCCAGCCCCTCCCATGATGCCAGGGGGAGACCCCACTCTCTGCAAGCCCGGCGCCCAGCCTCGCAGAGCCCAGACCCCATACTCACTCCATCACCCGGAGGGACACCATGTCCGGAAGCACCCGAGCCAGGCTCTCGGCCCCCGCATCGCAGATGCAGTTATTGTACAAGCTGCCAGAAACAGAAGCCGGGGGAAGGGCATGGGGTTTCTAGGGGGTCAGGGCCCAGCAGGATTCACAGCCAGCTGGGCTCACTGCCCCATTTTACAGAGGGGCAAATCGAGGGCCAGAGAGTTGAGGCTGCTTCTCTGTGGTCACACAGTGAGTTCAGGGAAGGAGCAGGACTAAAAGGATGTCATTTCCTGTCTGGCAGTGTAGAAACCCTGGGGAGAATGACTTCCCGAGTTCAAATCCCACCTACGCCTTTTACTGCCTGTGTGATCTTGGGCAAGGTACTCAACTCCTCTGAGACTCAGTTTGCTCATCTGTAAAACGGGCACGATCAAGGGATTGTAAGGAGGAGTAAATGAGTTAACGCTGGTAAAATACTCAGAGCGCACCCCGCACCTGGAGAGAACTGTATGTTAGCTCTGGTTATGACCACCTCACAGAAGCATTCGTGAGAGTTACGTGAGTTACCATAGAGGGTGTGACAGCATTGGGGGTAGGAAGAGAAAAACCCAGAGTCACTGGGCCAACTTGGGTTTATTAGTAGCAGTGGGATTAGCATGATGACTGTATAGTACACTCATTACCAAGCACCCTTTTCCCAGGCCAGGTGCTGCTGTGGCTCCAATTTCAAGGCCATGACTTTGCCACTACGCAGCCTCAGAACTGCATGCAGGGCTGCTGTGAAAGCAGCTGGTCTAAACTGCTGCTAAGTGGATTCGGGCTAAACTCCAGCATCCCCTGATATCACAGGTCGCCTGGTATTGAGGCAGAAACCAGGTGGGGGCTTTACATCTCTTCCTGGGATAGGTCTCCCCACCCAGGAGGCTCCCGCACCTTCCCCCCACCCCACAGGCAGAGTGCTCTGACCATATTTCATTGATGCCAAGATGCACACGTCCTCACTTGAATACCATTGAGATCAGGATGTGTCTTATAACCAATAGAATGTCATAGTTTTACTAGCAGCATTTTGTCCTCTTACTGGGGTCTTACAATGGATGGCATCTTGGATTCCATGAGATACGATATTTCTTAGAGTGTAAATCAAATGAAGTCTCACCTCCACATGCCCCACCTACTTCTCCATTCACACTGAAAAAACTAGAGGCCTCCCCTGGCTCGCAAGAGCCTCCCTGTGTGATCTGCACCCTGTTGACATGTCCCACCCCATATCCCACCCTCTATCCCCATCCACTACAGACAGCCACAGTGGCCCATCTGACCCTCAGAAACCCAACCTCTTTCCCTGCTAAGGGCCTTTGCACTTGCTGTTCCTCCTTCCTAGAGCGCTTTCCCCCTAGAGCTTCCCACAGAAGAATCACCTCCCCAGGGGTGCCCTGATCTCTCTGTTGAATTGGATACTCTCCCCCGTTGTACTTTCCTGGGCCTTGTTGGCTTGCTTCCCAGCATGAATCACTATTTTGAAATATTTTATTTATGCAAGTGTTCACTTATTCTTATTCAAGACACTTGAGAGCAAGAACCACATCTGTCTTGCTCATAGCTGTATCTCTGGTCCTAGCACAGGTTCTAGCCCGTGGTTCATGTTAGAGAATATTGGATGCCTTGTACAACTCTGGGGAAGGGGGTGTCACCAATCATGCAGACTACCAGCTGTATAGTACACAACCTGTACAGCTGCACATGGTGGTCCTGGCTGGAAGGACACATGAATTGATGCATCAATAGAACTGGACAAGATGCCATCTTTCCTGGGAATCTGACTCTGGCTGTGTAGGGAAGGGAAGTGCCTCCCAGCCTGGAGAGTGAGGACAGCTGGTAATTCTGAGTTGAGCGACTGGGGCTCTGGTCCGAGCTCAGTCCTCTCATTGGCCTCTGGTTCCCCACCAGAGTTGGCTAGAAATGACTCAAAAGCAAGAGATGCTATGCCAAGGCCCAGCAGAAGGTGGCAGCGTAAGCACTGACCAGCGTGCGAGAGCAAGGCCAGCCAAGGCTTCAGAAAAATCTTGGTCTCGCCTTTCCGTGGGGGAACAGGACCAAAATGTATCGCCCACCAGGGGCCAGCATTGTGCCAAGCACCTCATAAAGGTCATTGGGATGGTGTCCGTTTTCCAGATGAGGAAACAGAGGCTAAGAATGAATAAGCAACTCGCCCAGGCTTTCTTTCCCTGGTTCCTGCTAATCCTCTTGTTCAGGGTCGTGGTGATTGTGTCTAGGGTCCCAGTGTCTAACCTGCAGCCAGCATGAGGCGGCTCCCTGCCCTCCCCCAGCTCTGCACCTGACCGGTGACCGGGGCCCGCTCACCTCAGCCTGAGGAGGGACGCAGCGAGCGAAGGCAGGGCCTCGGCAAGCCTGCAGGCACCCACGTCGGTGATGCTGTTCTGGGACAGGCTGCGGGGACACAGCGAGGGGGAGAGCTCAGGACCAAGCCTGTCCGCCCCCTTCCCCACCAGCATCCATCCACCCGTCTGCCCCGGCTCAGGCAGAGCCGGAAAACTCTCCTTCCTCACTGGGTGGCCCATAGCAGCGAACACCTGACAATGGACCTCGAGGAGAGTCCTGGGTGATAAATTGTGAATGGCATTGTCGGTAGACTTACACCAACTCTTAATGAATGAAAAGATACTGTTCCATCCTGTGGCCAAGGGGGTGATGGGAGTGAGGGTGTTTTATGATTTTATAAGACACATCCTGATCTCATTTCCCTCTGGACCACTTTTCAGCACTGTAATTAAGTAAGTGTTGGTGTTATTTGTTTAATGGCTGTCCCTTCTGCCGGGCTGTGGGCTCCACAAGGAGAGGGGCCGTGTCTGCTCTGTTCGTTACTGTATCCCTGTGCCTACAGCAGCTCCAAGCACATAGTAGGTGCTCAGTAAGTACTTGGGGGGGGTAGAAAAGGAGGGACAGAGGAGAAGGGAGGCAGGACTAAGAGGCGGAATCTAGCTCCCTACCGTGTTTCCTAGAACGCTAGGAATTACTGGAGAAGTCTCGATGTCCCACAATCAAGGAAATTGCTAAATGAATTCCGGTGAATTCTTTGGCCATCCCAACCTTGGTTTTGAGGGGGAGTGTGGGAAGATCCTGACACTCTCCATGTTCAGTAAAAAATCATGTTGACCCTCCTACATCTTATCCATCTGCAACTTCCCAAAGCCCAGAAGAGTTAAAAAAAATTTACTGTTTTGATAAAAATGTTTTACCGATAAATCCTAATCTACCTGTCCTATTACACTCCTGGTATAATTTTCTGTCACTAAATTTTATTTTCATTATTGCATACTTTATAATTATGGCTTTATTTATTTGTTTGATTGGTTATTGTGTCTCCTCAGTAGAATTTAAGATCCCTGAGGGTCAGGGGATTTGTTTGTTTTGCTTAAAGCTGGGTCTCCAGGGCCTAGGATGGTGCCTGCACATAGGAGGTGCTCCTTAAATATTTGATTAAATTAATAAATGATTGGCTGAGTGGATGATTAAATAAAGGAGGGATTGAATGAGT
This sequence comes from Daubentonia madagascariensis, assembly GCA_023783475.1. NCBI lineage: Eukaryota > Metazoa > Chordata > Mammalia > Primates > Daubentoniidae > Daubentonia > Daubentonia madagascariensis. The sequence continues at coordinate 6,394,002 of JAKFHU010002332.1, read as the reverse complement.
GATTGGATGCATGAATGAATGAATGGTTGATTAAACGGACGAGTGGGTGGAAGAATAAAAAAGCCAGCTGGACTTTGGGGGCCAGATGTGGCAGGAAGGGCAGGCCCAGCCCACTCACTTGAGGGTTTCCAGGGCCTTCAGCTGAGGGAAGGTGGCTGAGAGCTGCGAGACGCCCTGGTCCCCAATCTTGTTCTCACTCAGCGAGTCCAGGCTGCGGGTGGAATCAGACGGAGGCCGTCAGCCAGCTGCTGGGAGGCCACCTGCCCCGCCCGTCCCCCCAGCCCTGGACACAGCACAGGCTGCGGAGCCCTGGAGACCAGGACTTCATCACCTGAGGGCGCCAGGCAGCTGGCCAGGGGCCCGCTGCACCGCAGTGCCTGGTTTGCTTCTCAGGAGCCCCACCAGCTGGGGCAGCTTCCTTGGCCTCGTGGGACCTCCACTGTGAAGTGGGATCGTGCTGCCCCCTCGCGCCCCCCTCCCGCCTCCCTTGTGGAGTTGCTGAGAGCAGCAAACCAGGCTGTGAGGGGAAAGAGTTTCAAAGGTCACAAAAGGATCCTGAACTTTTTTAATTATTGGGGATCCCCATCTGCTGTCCCTTCCCTGCAGTGGGGTCATCTGGTTACTCCCCCAGCCACGCAGAGGAAGCAGAGGGGGAGAGAGCGAGAAAGGACAAACAGAGGGCTCTTCTCTTTGCACGTGGTGCCTCGGGGGCAGGGCTTGGGGTTGTCAAAACCCAGAGGTAGAGGGAAGGATGCCAGATCTATACTCACTCCAGGTGCTGAAGGGAGGAAAAGGCCGCCAGGATTCTCACCAGTTTGGGGAAGGCCTGGGGGCCTGAGATGGGGCCCAACCTAGGAGGCAAGGAGCAGGGTAAGATCCCAGAACGGTCACTGCCCCCCCGATTCAGCCCCAGGGTGGGGCACAGACAGGCACAGAAGCCGGGCCCTATCTAAGACTCCCTCCCCTTCCCTGCCCTCCCGCCTCTTACCTCCCCCCACCCGACCCTGTGGGACCCCAATCCGTTTTGCTTGGGGCAGATTTCACAAAGCCTCTCCCCAAGAGGCCAGCTGGGCCTCTAGTCTCTGAGCAGGGAGCCGGTTCTCCCGCCCTAGCCTGGTCAAGTGGCCCCCAAATGCCAGCCGAGGACCACTGCAAGTGGTAAACCAGATGGTTTACTTATCTTTGCATTTTAATAACAAAAAGAGCTATTTGTGGAGCAGTTATATGGTGGACACATGAAGAGTCCTTCACTGTGCTTAGATCTCATTTAACTCTCACAACTCTGAGCTAAGGGCTCTTCTTACCCCCATTTTACATATGCGGAAACTGAGGCACGGAGAGGTTAAATAGCTCACACAAGGTCATACAGACCAGACTTTGAGGGAATGAGAGAAATAAAGACAATGAAGGGGTGTTTTGTTGTTTCAAAAGTATGGTGAAGTGTATTCAATGTAAAGACCTGTCTTTTGTTCTAAAATTATGTCCTTCGAACTTTTTTGATATTAAAATGATCATTCTTTAATAAAATTATGGTGCCAGCAGTGGTTACTGGGTTGTCATTTGTTTGTTCGAATAAACATACTTGATAAAAATTAAAAGATGGTAACTGATGGTCACTCAAGTTCATTCTGAAACGTCTTGGTCTCTGAAATCCCAAAGCCTGGGAACCCCCGGCCACAGTAAAAGGCCACAGGATCGGAGCTGGACTCCAGGACCCTCCGCTTGGCTCCCATGCTAAGGGCCTTGGCAAATCCCTTTACCTCTGAGTCTCAGTAGCCCCAACCTTATAAGGTTGTTGGAAGGATTAAGAAATTTATCCTCACGTATTTGCCGCTCGCCTACTACGCCAGGCAGCTGAGGGCTACAGGATGCCCGGCACAATGGCTGCCAGAGCAGATGCCCCAAATAGCCTTTTCCTTCCTTCCTTCCTCAGAACTTTCTCAGGGCTTCAGGTGGCTTGTCCCCAGCTCTAGACTCTTCTACCCCATTGTTGCTGCTCACCAGAGCACAGTTCCGAGTTCGAACTAGGGGCTTTTTAAGCTGAAAATAATTCAAAGCCAGAAAAGGCCCTTGGTGATTGTTTTCATACATTTCCTCTTTTCAGAGACATTTTTACCTCCACACAAATTTGGCACCTTGTCTCTGTTCAAAACAAGAGACACTTGGCTTTTTCTGGGGCACGAAGGAAGCGTGTGGGTGATCAGCCAGGGGGCCATGGGCAAGTCACTTAACCTGGCCTGGCCTTAGTTTCCTCATCTATAAAATGGGGAAGATAATGACTGCTTCCCAGAGTAGCTCTTGAGATTAATGAGCTTATATGTAAAACGTACTGAATACACTAGGTGTTTAATAATTCCTTCCTAATCATGATCTTAGACCCTTGACAAGAACCAAACACTAACTTAGCTTTTTCCTTGGTTGGAGCCCGGTGCAAGGCTGACCTGACTTTTATGACTTTGGACAAACAATTTCAACTCTCTAGGCCTCAGTGTTGCCACGTGTACAACGGGGAGGTGACGATAATACCCCCAGAGGAGGATCACCTGGGTAACAGAGGTGAAGGTGCTTTGCAAATTGAAAAGCTATGTTCTGACAGACAGATGTAAGTAAATGTGATAATTACTGCACTCTCAGGGCCCATGTGCAGTGGGCTGCCCTTCCAGAGTGACCCAGGCACAGCTGGGTTCTCTAGAGCCCACTGAGGTCTCTGTTGCTGTCACCCGGCAGCACCGCCTAGGATGTTGGCACCCAACCCTGGCCACACATAGGGTGACCAACTGCCTTGGTTTGCCTGGGACTGAGGGGTTTCTTGGGATATGAGACTTTCAGTGCTAAAACCAGTCCCAGGCAAGCTGGGGTGCTTGTTCACCGTAACTGCACATGAAAAGCTCTTGGAAATCCTTCAAACTGCAAATCCACTGAGGACAGCAGCCTCAGTCATTCAAGCAGGTGCTCAATAAGTCTGCTGGCTGAGTGAACAGGAATGAGCATGATAACCAGCAAACAGATCTGTTAGCTTGGAATCTGAGCATCTCCAGCCTTTGCCCAGACTGGCCACATTCCAGCTGCTGACAGCTGGTTTCCAAAGTGGTGGATAAGAGGGTAAGAATGGTCCTGGAGACCCCTCTCTACTCTGGTGGCACAAGCCCAGCTAATTCAGGAGAAGAAACCTTGTGGGGACCCAAGACAATCTACCCCTTTGCTTACGCAAACTCCAGTTTCTTTAGGTCCCGAACAGCGGGGAGCTCCCCGGCTATGTCTTCGGAGGATCTTCTTGTCCTGGAGAGAACAGGCAATGTTGGTGGGGGGGAAACGCTTTGCTGTCACTGAGCCCTTACCCATGGGTCCCATGATGGCTGCCCAGTCCCCAAAATTCCCTGGGATGATTGCCTTCCTTGGGGCTCTTATTGTGCCCTATTAAAAAGAAAAATCTCAGAACTGTGTGTTTCATGGAAAAGAGCCTCAGAGTAGGCACTTCCCAGCACCTACCCCAGACTGCACTAAGTGTGTGTGATGAAGGAACAAGTGAAAGACAGTTAACTCGTTCTGTGGTCAAGTGTTGTCTGCCCTCTGGATCTTATCTCTGCCATCTATAAAATGGGGATGATACTGGCCCGAAATGCCTCAAAGGGTGGCAGTAGGTGTCACTTCTGTTACTAGATGTGGAAGTCATCCTTGTTAACTCCCGGAAGCGGAGAGTTTCTCCTTGGCTTTAGCTGAAAAAGAATTGGGCATATGGTGGCAAGTTTGAAATGGAGCGAAGTGTTCAATCCAGCAGGCTTTGCCTGAGTGGGACTGCAGTGAGATATTCCAGGGAGCCATTGCCCACAAGGAGGACACAGGGTGTCCCAAAGGAAAGAAGGCAGAGAGTTGAAATGCCCATGACAATCTTGATAATGGGTCCTATGTGTCCTCAACATGCATGGCCTGGACTATCTCCCATGCCCTCTCCCCTCACCTCTGGGTCTGCACGAGGTTGCCCAGGTCTTCCACATCCTTCTGGGACTTGACCTTGAAAGGCTCGATGGTGAACTTCTCCTCTGCCGCCTGGAGTAGCTTGGTCTCCCCACGCTGCCGTAGGGACCCCCACAGCCCCATGGTGTCACTCAAGGCAGCCCTGTGGAGGGAGGGCCTCAGACCCAGGCACAGTGACTGGGCTAGACCATAATGGAGGAGCAGCTCCATGAAGGGACCTCCTACCTATTCAGATACTTTCCTTTCTTAGCCTGACCTCCTCCAGAAACCCTTCAATGACCACTCCAGCCCTTATTGAGTCCTCCTTTCTGGCAACTCTCACAATGGTTTTGTTTCCCTTTTTGCTCTGGCTACCAGGAAACTCAGTGCTAAATTCTTGGCACAATTGTATAGGACTTTACAGCTTGGGTAAAGTATGTTTAGGGGGAATATGCGAGTGATTCTCTGCAGATTAAGCTGAAGTGCTCAAGCAGATTGCAGAAAGACTTAAATGCACCAAATGAAGGAATTTAGACTCCATCCTGAGGGTGGTAGAGTGCCCCTGAAGGGTTGTCAGCAGGGGTGGGATATGATCAGATTTAAGTTCTGGGAAGATTGCACTGGTGGTTGAATGTAAAATGGAGTGGAAGAGGAGAGAATGGAGGCAGGGAGGCCAAGGGAAGACCATGGCTTTAATGTAAGCATGAGAACATGGTGCCTTGATCAGTGGATGAAGAGAAAACAAATTTGAACCCAGGTCAATCTTGGATTCTAGATGTGGCCCGGTGCCTGGCACATGGTGGGCCTTCAAATATTGGTTGGAAGAATAATTCTGTCCCTCACTGCTGTGTGGCTTTGGGCAAGTGGCTGCCCCTCTCCGAGCCTCAGCATTGTCATCTTGAACATGGGGTGAATCCATTCTGCCCCACCTGGCTGCTGTGCACACAAAATGGGACCCCACAGAGCGAGTACTAGGCCCAGCCCCAAGACCACAGTCGGTGACCAGCACAAGGGAGCCCCTTTTCCCTATCCCCTGCCCCCACCTGAAACGGGTGACACAGCTGAGTCCCACGAGACTCCCCAATCCAGAGGGGTCAATGCCAGTGCTGCGCAGGTCCAGGGAGAAGTCTCGGCCCGCCGCTTCCAAGGCCCTGCCCAGCACATGTGCATCGGGAGGTGTGAGCCGGGTGCCCAGGAAGGACAGGCGGGCGGGGAGCTCCTGCACCACGTGCTGCCAAATCCCAGCCTCCTCGGCCTCGTGGGCGCAGTGCAGCAGCTCCAGCAGCCTCCTTGCCCGCAGCGTCCCCGGCTGCAGCCGCTTCAGGTACCTGGTGAGCACCTTCTGCTTCCGGTCCGCCAAGGCGGCCGCCGCTGGCCCGACCAGGGCTCCCAGGCAGCGGGTGTGAGGCTGGAAGATCAAGCCCGGCCAGAAAGCGCGGCACACCTTCCAGCCAGTTGTCATAGGGCCTCTTCTTCCTCGGGGTCAATGCTAAATACTGCGGCAGCTCCTTGTCCTTGATTTCGCTGCTCAGAGCCAACCACGTGGCCCCTAGGAAGCACTGCAGGAGGAAGCTGGAGAAGGCCAGCTCGGCCTCTGTGCCCCCTGGGGCAGGTTGCACTAAGCCCTTGGCCACAGCCCAGTTCTGCACGTCCACCGAGGGGAACTGGCTGTCCCGCAGGGTACCTTGGCGTCTGCGGCCCAGCTCCCAGGCCAGCTTGGCCAGCTCTGCCAGGGCCCCTGGGGGACCATCGCGGGCTGCCGGGCCCAGCAGGCCAACGTAGAGTCCCGTGAGTGTGGCGGGCAGCTTGGCCCCATCCCCCAGCTCCAGTAGGGCCTCCGAGAGCTGGCACACTGCCCGGCACAAAGTAGGGCTGTGGCCATGATTCAGGAGAAACGGCTGGTCCCGGAGGAGTGCCAGGGCTCTCTCTTGGTGCTGGGCCACCCCCGAGCGCTCAAAGTAACGCGACACGTAGGCCTGGGCCTGCTCACTGGAGAAGCCGGCCATCTCGAACAGGGCGTCGGCCTTGCTCAGGCTCTGGGCCAGGCGGCCCCGGGGCCGGGCGGTGAGCAGCAGGGTGCAGCCTCGCAGCAGCTTGCGCTGGAAGAGGCCAGCCAGCAGCCCCCTGAGGGAGCAGGGCTCTGTGGACGCAGGGCCACACGTGCTGTACAGGAAGCTGTCTTGGGCCTCGAGCTCCTCGAAGGCATCCAGGATGAGCAGAACGCGGTCGGGCCTTCTCAAGATGTGGCTGAGGACCTCGTGGTCCGCCTCGAGTGGCTGTGGGCCCAGGGAGAAGAGCAGGTCCCGCAGGCAGTAGGCATCCCCCGGACGGTCCAAACAGTGGCAGGGGACGTGGAAGACAAAGTCGTACTGAGGAAGCTGCCCGCGGGCCCAGGCCCGGCTCACTGCGTGAGCCCAGCAGCTCTTCCCCTGCCCGGCCTTGCCCAGCACAGCGATCACTCGTGTGTCACGCGGCCGCCGGCGCTCCCTGGCCGCCAGCAGCACCTCGGCCAGACCCCCTTGGGCCAGCTGCCGCTCCGCCCAGTCCGGGGTGGCCAGCTCCCACTCTTGGCTCTTGCTGCTGGTCCTCTCCAGCCTGGCCCTTGCGAGGTCCACCTGTACCAGGATGCCGTCGGGGCCCGCGGGCTCCGCCTGATACTTGTCCTGCAGCGAGCGACAGAACTGCTCCACCGACCCTGCGAAGGCCGGGGGGTGTGTCGGGTGGGGGCACGCGAGAGGTGCGGCCGGCCACCACGAGGCCAACACCGCCACCCTCACCCGTCCTCCTCCCTCACTGCCCAGCCCGCCTCGACAGCCCCGGAGCTCATTCACTGAGTCACACGCTGCCACTCCCTTCATTCACTCTCCTCACCCGTGTCTCTACCCACGGCTTTTACACCCCACCTCATCCCTCGAGTCCCCACCACCCACCTTCTTTTGGTCCCTCACTCGCTCACCACGGGGAGGCCCCGGGAGGGGGGTGGAGCCCCTGTGTCTGGGTTCAAACCCTAGCTCTGCCACTTCAGTGTAATCTCAAGCACGTCCTACACTGCACTATACCTCAGTATTCTCATCTGTACAATGGGGATAACATTGGAGTTGTTTGAGACTCTGGTGATTTAACATATCTAACGCGCCTAGGCGCATGCGTGGAAATAAGCATTTAGTGATTTAGCCATTCTCTTACTCACTCGTCTGCTCACGCCTCCATCCCTCCCATCCTCATCCACTCGGTCCCTCACCACTTGCCCGCGTTCATTCTCTCGGCCACACCAGCGGCACGTCAACACCCGGCGTGAGCCCGTCGAGGGGCAGGCTCTAGATAAACATCACGTGAGTGAGTGGTGGAGTGGATGCTGAAGTGACGGCATCATCAAATCCGTGAGGAAGTGAATGAATGAATGTGTGCGCCGACAAATAAGGGATTGAATAAACATTGAGCGAACGAGTGAAGTGAAGCCAGATTTGGGCTTCCACGTCCAGCACCCAGGGCAGAGGGACCCTGCATCACTCACCAGGCCATTCTGGAAGCTTGTTGGAGACCTCCTCATCTGCCTGGCATTGGGTGGGGGACATTTCGCCCTCTGCAGATGGAGCAGCTGGTGTCAGAGTTAGGGTGAGGGGCCACCCCCAGGGCCTTCCCTCCCCCTGGGCCATTCAGTCCTCAGAGCATCCTGAGGGCACAGCCCTCAAGGGCTGAGTCTCCCAGGATGGAAGTAACAAGATAGCGGCCTGAGGCTAAATCTGACTCAAAGACATCTTTCTTCGGCCGGCTGTACTTTTAAAAATTTTACCCATGTTTTAAAATCACAGTATCTATGTAAAAATTGGAATTTTCAGCTTTAGAACATCTGGCCACAATGGACCTGCTCTGCTTTCCCACCAGGTAACAAGCAGCTGAAGGCTGGTGGCTCCATTTGGGTGGGAGAGGGATTCTCCAGCTATCCCCTCCCCTCAGCCATGCCCTCCACTCCCTGGAGACCCTCCCTGTGCTGTCTGACCCATGAACATGACCTTCCATGCCTACAGGCAGGCCCTGTTCATGGACCTTGTCTGAGGCGATTCCTTCCCCAGGGCCTCACTTCCTCTGCCTGCCAGTACCTCTCGCAGCCCCGGAGGGTCCTTACCCGTCACGTCTGCATGGGAGGTCAAGGCTGGTTCAGGCATACTGGGCAGATCAGCTGCGGAGGGAGCAAAGGGGCTGGTGGAGCCAGGCCGGTCTGGGGACTTCGGGAGGCTGTGGATAGCAGTGCCGCTGGAAGGGGGTGCTTGTCTGGCCTGGGGCATCTCACCTATGTTGTGGGTAGAGAAGGGTATAAGAACAACCAGGTACCCACCCAGAACTCTCTTGGGTCACCCCTGCCCCAAATCAGGCTGTGAAGCTTGGAAAGTCTGGGGTGAGGAAAGGGGAGCTTCCAAAGGAAGACATTTCAGGATGGAGCTGGGGAGAGAGCTCCAGAGTTAGATCCAGCTCCCAGAGCCTTGGTTTCCCCACCTGTGAAACGGACACAATCAGCTCAGAAGGAGCTTAGGGCAGGTGCTACAATAGCACTGTTCCCATTGTGTAGTTAGTGCTCATTTTTCTAGAACTGTCAGGAACTGCTCCTTTGCTTCTGGGGCACCAGTGCCTTATATAGAAATTGGCATGCATCCACGAAAGGATGCTCTCAACTTGAGTGAAAGGAAGCACCCTCCTGGCCTCATTTCTGAGAGCCCAAATGTGCCTTCCCTGGGACAATTCACAAACCCTCATTGTGGCGGGTCAGTAGGACCATTTTACTGATCAGAAAACAAGACAAGTTCGAGAAAGCCGTGCAAGGATGCACACCAAACTATTTACATCAGTATGCTAAAGAGTGAGGGAGACATTTGTAACTTGTAACTCTTATAAGCATCTCTTATCATTTGGCTTGTTAAAGAGCATGTATTGATGTTGCAACTTAAAAATAAAATAAAATATTTTAGAAAAGAAGGAAAAACTGACCAGCCTGAGGGAGAGTGAGACTTTGTCTCTACAAAAATTAGAAAAATCAGCCCAGCTACTCGGGAGGCTGAGGCAGGAGGATCGCTTGAGCCCAGGAGTCTGAGGTTGCTGTGAGCTGGGCTGATGCCACGGCTCTCCAGCCTGGGCAACAGAGCAAGACTCTGTCTCAAAAAAAAAAAAAAAAAAGGAAAGACGAAGGGTCAGAGCAGGAAAGTGACACATGGAAGGCCACATAGCCACTCTCGGTCACGCACCCACAACACTTCAGGGAGCTCTGCTCCTCTGCTTTGATTTCTGGGAAACTGGGACCGAGAAAGGTGTGCTGGAGAGGGAGGATCATGAGAAGACACCAGGGCCCTACTGCCAAATGCCGGGGATAGGGGGAGGTCGGGGTCAGGGAGAAGTCAGGCAGGAGGGAGAGGTGGTCGGGGGGCCAGGCTTCTCACTCACCCTGGTAGATGAATATACTGGACACCCCAGCCCCTGAGATTTGCCAGAGTCCCTGGGGCAGAGTGGGGAGAGTGGAGATCAACTGGATGGATCCAGCAGGGAGATTCAGGCAGCTCACCGAGGACCAGGAGGGGGCCACTGCAGGAGACAAAGGCAGTGAGGTGGGCTCTCCCACAGCATCTATGTTTGTAATTCTGTTTTTTGATTCTTTGATTAATGTCTGACTGCCCTAAAGTGCTCTCATTTCCCCGAGAGCAGAAGCTGCTTCTGTCTTGCCCATGGTGGCGTCCCTAGCACCCAGCAGCATGGCTGCACAGACAGGGTGCTCCATAAAGAGCTGATGAATGCATAGGGCTGGCGGGTGAATTCCTTAACTGTTGCAGATTCCCTCCTAGGCCACCCATGGATGTGTTTCCTTCTGAGGTATGTTCTCTCGCAGGGACTGAGTCGATGGGGACCCGAGGATAATGCTGGCTGGGACAGAGGTGAGTGACATCGATGTTGGGGGGGTTCCTGTTCCTGGAAGTCCCTGCCTTCATGCCAGCTCTTCAGCCACCTCCTGGGAGGGGGAAAGCCCACCCTCTCCAAGCCCCCTAACATACTGGGCATCTGGACGGTTTCTTCCAGGTGGGTGTGGCCGCACGCTGGCTCCTGGTTGAACAGAGCAGGTGGTGGCAGGAAGGGCAGGGCAGAGGAGTCGCTCACTGGCCCCACCAGGAAACTGCCAGTCACCATGGGCACAGCAGGGGCCTCAGCTGTGAGGAAGGGGCTGTGTTAGAGGCTGGGTGAGATCTGGCACCCAGAGGGACCTAGATCTCTCTCCTGGCAGTTAGAAGCCACATCTGTCCTCTTCTCAGCCCTGCTGCAGCTGGGTTGATTAGCAACTGCTCTGTGCCAGGCAGCCCCCCAGCCCTCTCCTTGTGACTGGGTCCTGAGAGTTCCCTGAGCAAGACCCTAGAGGCCCCACATGCACAGCTAAGGACAGAATAGAACCTATGAATAGGGTGCTGGCTCCAGGCACTACCACCTTCCATGGCCAGTCACTGAGCCCTTGGGGGGACCCTAAGAAGCCCCAAGCACTCAGGTTGTGCCCAAAGAAAGGCAGGGGTTGCATTGTGCACACCCCTCCTCCCCCACCATCAGACTTGGGGCAGGGGTTCAATCTCCTCCATTAAATGCACAGATCTAAGATGGGAAGGATTTGCCTCCCTCATCAGATTGGGAGCTCCCCGAGAACAGGGATCACTTCATCATCCTGAGGTCTTCATGGGCAGAGCTCTTGTCTCCCCCATCAGATTGGGAGTCTTGGAGAACAGGAACCCTGTCTCTCCCATCAGATTAGGAGCTCCCTGAGAACAGGGACCACTTCTCCATCATCCTGGAGAGGGTCTTCATGGGCAGGGCCCCTGTCTCTATGATCAGACTGGAATTTTCTGAGGGCAAGGCCTAGGCTTCCTCCATCAGATTATGAGCCTTTCATTCCTCTGTTTTCCACACAGGGGCTGGTCTCCCCACCTTTGTGATCACAACTGGGTAGGAGGGAAAGGGAGAGAAAGGGAGGGGGGCAGGGGAGAGGAGAGGACGGAGGGGAGAGGAGGAGGCACCTGGTAGGAGGAGATTAGGGGGAAGGTCTCACTCAGCAGGGGGCCCCTAAGAGGGCAAGAGGGCACCAGGTGCCTGGCTGGCCTCAGTGACTCTGTATTCTAAAAGCAGAAATGTGGCGTGGGGGGAGTGGGGCAGTGGAATGAGGCTGGGGGCGGGTGTCAGCTCTGACTCCATGAAGAGTAGGGGATGTCAGGGAACAGGCTTTGTAGAAGCTGAATCTCCCAGCAGCCCTCAAACTGCAGGGCTTGGGCTAGGGAATCCTGACCTTGGATTGACTCCCACCTTCCCTCTCATTAGCTGTGTGATTCTGGACAAATGACTACCCCTCTCTGAGCCTCGGCTTCCAATGGCAGTCTATAAGGGCACTTGCAGAGGCCCCTCCTGGCCCCCTGCCCTACTCACCCAGCTTCCGGTGCTTCAGGTCTGCAGGAAGCTCCTCTGGGAAGGCTGCAGAGAGAACGCCACAGTCAGCTGCCCCAGGGATGTCCCAAGCCAGGAGGGACTCCTGACCCCAGCAGGTCATAAGGCCTTACCTCCAAGGGCTCGGAGGTGGCCTTGGGGCCCCCATCCCCTCCTCTTCCTCCCTCCCCTTCCTCCGGCTTGAGCCCAAACCCACCTCGAAGCACCCCAGGCAGCAAGGGCAGCAGAGGAAGCTGAGCCACAAAGGGGACACAACACAGGTTTGAGTTACAAAACAAAATAGAACAACCTGTGTTTGAATCCCTTCCTAGCTGTGTGCTTTTGCAATACAAAATCAGGCCTTTTGCAATCAAAGGCCGGTCTGAGGCTTTGATCTCAAGTCTATGAAATGAGGGTGGCAGCTGGAAGTCAGTGAGTGAGCATCAAGCACTCAGCACATCAACAGATTAAAAACCCACGCGTCCCTTAGCAAGGGTCTGATTAATCAAATTATGGTTCATCCCCCCCACGGAACACCACACAGCCCTTAAAAAGGAAGGATGCTGAAGTACGTACGGGGAAGTGGACTGGTGTCTGCAATTTACTTTGAAATGTGCCAAAAATAAAAAGGATGGAGGGATGGATGGATAGAGGGATGGACAGATGGACAGAGATGTGACAAGGCAGAAAGAGCCCAATATTAACTCTAGAATCAAAGTGGTGGGTATAGGGTTGTTCATGGTGCGATTCTTTCACCTTTGCTGTATGTTGAAAACTTTCATAATAAAATGTTGGGGGAAATAGTTATCAAATGAAAACGAAAAAACAGACGGAAAGAAAGAAAAGAAAGAGGAAGTCCCCAGAGGTAGGACAGTGTCTTCTCCATCAATAATGTATAAATGACCCCCCAGACATATTAAATGAAGAAAGCACAGTGCACAATAGTTTAGGTAAAATGTAGCCATTTTTGTGAAAAATTAAAAGGAAACAAACAAACAAACAAAAAAAGGAGCTGGCTTATAAATGAAGACAGTATTTCTGACAAGGTAAAAAGGAAACTGGTAACAGAAGTTCTGTTCAGGAAGGGAAACTGAGGGACTAGGGAACAGATATGAGAGGGAGATTTGTTTCACTAAATATTCTTTGCACTTTTTGAATTTTTATACCAAGTGCCTGATGCACCTGTTCAGAAATCAATAAATAGGTACAGGGCTTGCACATGTTCTGGCACATAGTAAGTACCTCAATGAACTGTTATGCCCATTTTACAGATGTTTTCATTCAACAGATATTTGTTGAGGTGCTGCTGCATACCAGGCACTGTGCTACATGCTGGAGATGCAGTGATGAGCAGGAAGACAAGGTCCCCGTCCTCGCAGTGGGAGAACTTGGCAAAAGGCAATAAATAAATATGTCCATATTGCAACAAGTGCTAAGGTGCTAGGAAAGGCACAAACAAGGTGAGACTAAGTGAGCTAATCTACGTGAAAGGGTGGTCAGGGAAGGCTTCCAGGAGGAGGTGACATTTTAGCCAAGACCTAAAAGATTAGAAGGAGCCAGCCAAGGGAAGAACTGGGAGAAGGGCATTCCAGGTAGAGAGAACAGCAAGCGCAAAGGCTCTGAGCCTGGGAAGGGCACATGGGTGGCAGGAGTGGAAAGAGGCCAGGGGTGGCTGCAGTGCAGTGACTCATGGTGAGTTTGGAGAGGTGGGGAAGGCCAGATCACGCAGGCCTTGTCGTATGTATTTTGCAGCCAGGAGGGTTAGCAGGGCCATGAAATTTAAAAGCATTTAAAAGCTCCTGTTGGCTGCCACATGAGGACAGACTAAAGAGGAAGGGAGACTGGGTAGGAGGCTCAGAGAGGTGCAGGAACTTGGCCAAGGTCACACAGACTATAAATAGCAGATCCAGGATTCAAACCAGTTCTTGCTGATGCCAGAACCTGTGCTTGGACAGACCTCCCTCAAATACAGGGGTGACCACTAAGGATGAAAGAGAAGCCAGAACCCAGAGGTCCTTTTGGGAATGACAATCAAAATAGCCAGGGACAGAAACCCACCAGGAGAGTGGACATTTGCACCTGGGTTGTCTGTCACCAGCAAGCAGAAGTGAGGGGCAAGGCAACAGGAGGCCCCCAAACCCAGGCAAGGCAGACAGGACCTAATGAGGAAAGCAACTGGGAGCCACAGCAGGCTTTGGAGCCAACGAAGGGCCACGTCTCAAGCAAGGCTAGGTTGGGTCAGGGAGGGGCTCACTCACGTCTTTTCTGACTTTTCTGCCCCACTTCTGCTGGCACCTCCACACTCTCACCGATCACTTCATCTGATCCTATGTGCTCTACTTTGAAGAAAAACCAGAGACCAACTTGCAGGATCAGTGGAGGCCCAAGGTGAGCCTCTATTGTCCCTACATTGGAGAGAGGGATCGGACCACCCATGGAGGGGCGGTCATCAGGTATTATGGCATTCCCCAAGGAACAAGGACAGACATGCAGGCTGAGCCAAGATCCCCCCCACCCCCGCTCACCAACTTACTGAAAATGTCTTTGCTCAGGCCCTCCAGCTGGGAGTCCTGGAACACGTACTGGTCCAGTTCCGCTGCCCAGATAAGGAAAAGCTCAATCAACAAGGTCTCACTGAAGGCCTACTGTGTGCCAGACCTTGGGTTAGTCACCAGGGAGCTGTGACCCCCTGGGCCTGCCACACAGTGGGGGCTCAATAAATGTTTGTTTAATGAATGATCAAATGAATGAATAAACACCGACCTTTCATGGGCTCTTAATCTCATTGAAAGGGTGAGGTATGTATCCATAAAAACTTATCTACTGCTATAAAGTAGTGCAGAGCAGAGAGACAGAGTTGGCAAGGGGTTTGAGTTCAAATTCCACCTCTATTCTCCACATGCCCTACTAGCTGTGCAACCTTGGGTCAGTTACTTAACCTCTCTGGGCCCCATGTCCTCATCTGTGTAAGGAGAATAAATAACACCTGCTACACAGGGCTGGATGGTGATGATTAGGAGCTCTGCATTTAAAGTGTTCAACACAGTAGCCAGTACACAGTAGGCACTCAATAGGTGGTGGTTAATTATGTGAAGTGGTACATGGCTCAGAGCCCCTAGGAGAGAGTTATCACAGCAGGAGGTCAGAGAAATGAGTGCATAAGGGAGTGGGGCAATCAGGGAAGGCTCCCCAGAGGAAGGGATCCTGGATCCAGGTCTTGACAGATGGGGCAGGGTCTGGGAGGAGGACAATGGATGGCTTTCTGGGTCATGATGGAGTGAGGAAAGGTGTTCAGTGTATGTTCAGGAAACTCTAAGAGGTAGGCGACTATGGTAGAAGTTTCATATTGGGGAAAGTTAGGACTTGATTTTATAGGCAATGGGGAGCCATGGAGGTCTTCGGAGCTGAGGACTGGAATGAGGGTGGCGATGACAATGACAACAGTGGTGATGATGCTGTGCAGTGGTACCCAGCATCCACTGACTGCTTACTGTGTGCAGAGTCCTTTTCTAAATGCTTTACACACAGTGACTTATTCAATCTTACAACCACCTCACGAGGTAGATGTGATTATTATCCCCATTTTACACATATGGAAGCCAGGGTAATAGTTCAGGATGCCTCAAATGAATACTTGCCCAGGCCTGGGCTTGGCCTTCTGGGGGCACAGAGAAAAGCCATAGATTTGAGGAGCAGACTTGGGCAAACTGCCTGCTATGGTCTGAATATTTGTCCCCTCCAAAATGCATATTGAAATTCAATCCCTACTGTGGCCATATTGAGAGGTGGGGCCTATAAGATGTGACCGGAGGCCTTAAGAATCCTCATGAATGCATTCACCCACTTATGGATTAATGGGTTATTGTGGGAGTGGGACTGGTGGCTTTATAAGAAGAGGAAGAGAGACCTGAGCTAGCAGACTCAGCCCCTTTGTCATGTGATGCCCTGCTCTGCCTTGGGACTCTCTGCAGAGTCCCCACCAGCAAGAAGGTCCTCACCAGATGCAGCCCCTCAACCTTGGACTTCTCAGCCTCTGTAACTATAAGAAACAAATTCCTCTTCTTTATAAATTACTCAGTTTCAGGTATTCTGTTATAACCAACAGAAAACAGACTAAGACATTGCCTCACCTACTTGCTTAGGCAGCTTCCACTACCTATGGAGATGCCCCTAAGGGAAAAAAAACCCAAAACCCCAATCCTAAGAGGTGCCCAAATATTTAATTACTGCCTCCAGTTTTGAGGAAATGTGAATGCCCTCATCCCCAAACACTTCTGCTTCCTCTAAGTAAATTCCCAGGAAGGGAAGGAAGCAGACAGGCTCTCAGTTCTGTAATTTCAGAGACAGGCACAGTTACCACTCCTCCCTATATTCTGCCTCCATGTGATGTTCAATTAACTGTGCTCTGGGGAAAAATTGCCCACGTTTGTGCCAAGCACAAACCTGCTGAGTAATGTGGTTCCTGGGTTGCCAGGAAAAGGGCCACTAAGAGCAGTCATGCAGGTTGTCCACTGCCCTAGCCAAGAGGGCAAATGGTAGCAGGAATCCAGCTTGTGCTTTGCTAGCCAAGCTGCTACTTCCTGGTGCAGACTCTAGAAGAAAGGGCACCTTTTTCTAATTCAACAAAAGCTCTGTATGAGACAGTGGTGATGCTGGTGAGGAGGGATCCTCTACCCTAACTGCCCCCCCAATAAAACCCAGCAGCAGCAACAACACCTCTCTCCAAAGAGTTCTGCCCTTGTCTGAAAGCTGCAACCCAGCTTCTCAGCTTAAGCCTTAGCCAACCTCCAAACAACCTCCCAACTCCAGACCTCTCCTTTTTGTGGTTAAAAATGGGGACTTTGAAATGATTAAGACCTGGGTTAGAATTTCAGACCAGCCCATCACTATCTTGAATGCAGCCTTGGGTAGGTTGGTTCACCTCCCTAAACCTCAATTCCCTCATTCATAAAGGAGAGGAAGTGACAGCATGCACTTCCTCTGTTGCTGTAAGGACTCCAGGTGTAATGCACGTACAGCAATTAACATACTATGAGTGCCCAGTAAATGGGAGTTATTACAAATACTAGAGTAGTTTGGCTAAGGAGCTGGGAAGGAAAAGGGAAAAAGGTGTATGGTGTAGGCTTTGTAGGAAAGACAGAAAGAAGAGCAAGAAACCGAAATGGAGGCGGAAGAAGTAAACGTGAGATTTTGGTTGCCTGGTGGTCATTAGTGAAGGGGCCTGTTTCCCTCACTGGCCTCCATCGCCCCTCTTCCCTGGAGTGTCCATCCTTCCAGCCCCTGCTCAGCGTCCCCCTTGCCATGATTTCTGAGGAAGGGACCTGCTGAGGCTCACGGTGAATGGGTGAGATTAACAAAGGAGGACAAAGAACACTTCTCCTCAGGGTGTTTCCTCACCGATATTGGCGTAAGTTTCCCTGGTCTCTTCATCACCTTCCATGTCACACAACAGCCTGCTGAACTGTTCGCAGTTGATGGTGTCTGTGTCGGGTTCTGGAAGGAAAAGCCCCTTGGGTGAAGCAGGAAAGATTTGGGAAGAGGGCTGGTGGGGACCGAGGGAGAGGCAGGGCACCGCGAGACGATGAGCTGTCCGTGGTGCTGACCGGAGCTCTGCGGCAAATACCTCCCTTGGTTGCTGTCTCAGCCAGCTGAGGGGTGGGCCAGGAGAGAGAGGCCAGAGGGAGGGGAGCCCACCTGAGCAGAGCTCAATCTCTTCTTCTCCAGCCAGGTCCATCTGGTCATAGAAGTGATAGAGGTGCCAGGGGTCAGCATCGCTGTTGAGAAGCTCCAGGTATCCACCTTCTAGGGGCCCCAACTCCATGGTGGCACACTGTCCACTGCCTGGAAGAGAAGCCATGCTCAGTCATCTCATGGGGTGTTGGAGAGAGGCAGAGAGTTAACACCTACAACAGTTCCCAGCTGGTGACGGCTGGAATTGGGGGGAATAAACAAAAGTAATCATTCAGTACCTCTTATATGCTCAGGGCGGCGGAGAG
This sequence comes from Daubentonia madagascariensis, assembly GCA_023783475.1. Taxonomy (NCBI): domain Eukaryota; kingdom Metazoa; phylum Chordata; class Mammalia; order Primates; family Daubentoniidae; genus Daubentonia; species Daubentonia madagascariensis. The sequence continues at coordinate 6,376,615 of JAKFHU010002332.1, read as the reverse complement.
AGGAAGCCATATTCTCTTCCTTCAAGGAACTTACAACCACATTGGGAAGATGCCCATGAGACAGAAAAGGGAACTGGGTAAGTGTAGATTCAAGGGATCTCACACCAGGGAGTCAGGAGACCTGGGTTCCACATTTGGCACTGCCATGAAAAATACCAGCTAAGATTTATAGAGCATGAGCTGGCATAATTAATCCTCACATCAACAACCATGTAAGGCAGGTACTATTACTATCTTCATTTTACATGTGAGAAAACTGAGGCTCAGAGAGGTGAAGTGATTTACATAAGGAAATCCAGGTCTAAGTGGAACCAGAATTTGAACCCAGGCAGTCTGACTCAAGGCCCTGCATTTAAGTGCAATGCTGTAGTGCCTTGGGTGATTTTAAGCAAGTCTCTTCTCCTCTTCATGCCTCAGTTTCCTAACATGTAAATTAAAAGAGTCTGGGAAGATTTTCTCTAAGATTCCTTCATCATCATTTGTTGAAGGGCATATAAAATGCTTTGAATGCTGCCTCATTTAATCTTTAAAGCAATCCCAGACATGCCACACAAAAACTTATACAAAAATTTTCATAGCCAAAATATGGAAACAACCCAAATGTCCATTAACAGAAGACTGGATAAACTAAATGTGATCTATCCCTACAATAGAATATTATTCAGCTGTAAAAAGGAATAAAGTACTGATACATGCTGCAACATGGATGAACCTTGAAAATGTTATGCTGAGTGACAGATGCCAGACACAAAGGAACATATATTGTATGATCCCATTTATATGAAATATCCAGAATGGGCAAATCTGTAGAGATAGAAAGTAGATTTAGCAGTTGTCTGGGGCTGGGGAAGGGCTTGGGGGGAAAATAGGGAGCAACTGCTGATGGTTATGGAATTTCTTGGGAGAGGTGATGAAAATGTTCTAAAATTGACTGTAGGAACAGTTGCACAACTCTGTGACTATTCTAAAAAGACCATTGAATTGTACATATTAAGTGGGTGAATTGTATGATATGTGAACTATATCTCAATAAAGCTTTTTAAAAAAATAAAACCTGGAAGGTAGGCAGTATTGTCTCCATTTTGCAGGTGAGGAACTTTAGGCTCAGAAAGGCTAAGCAGCTTCCCTGAGATTATGCAGCTCTTGCCAGGGAAAGCCAATTTGTAGTGTCATCTGTGTGGCTCCAAGGCCCCCGCCCTGATCCCTGGTTCAGGTTGCCTATGCTTCCATGGTATATTCATTTCCTAGGGCTGTTGTAACAAAGTACCACCAGCCAATTAGCTTAAAACAAGAGTATTTTATTCTCTCACAGTTCTGGAGGCTAGAAGTTAAATCAAGGTGTCAGCAGGGCCACCAGCAGCCCTCCAGAGGCTGTAGGGGAGAATCCCTCCTTGCCTCTCCCAGCTTCTGGGAACCACTGGTAATCCTTGACTCGTGAACTTGTGGCTGCTTCACTCTGATCTCTGCCTCAGTGGCCACATCACCTCCTCTTCGGGTCTCAATTCTCCTGTGCCTTTCTCTTGTAAGGACACTTGACATTGGATTTAGGACCCACCTGGATAACCCAGGATGATCTCATTTCAAGATTCTTAACTTAATTCTATCTGCAAAGACCCTTTTTCCAAATAAGGTCACACTGACAGGTTCCAGGGATTTGGTAGGGACACATCATTTTGGGACCACCATTCAGCCCACCACACACAGAATGCAAATGCAGGCTGGAAGGAAACAGGAAGCTTTTTGAAGGAGGTGAGAGGAGAGCTGGCCCTGAAGCCAGAGCATCTGAGGGACCCACTGAGTGCCCCACCCTGGGCCCAGAAGAGAATGGAGCAGAAGTGGGGCAGGACGTCGGGAGAAAACACACACCCAACTCGTGCCCCTTCTGGGGGCTCCTTTTCTTCCACTGTCAACAGCCCTCACTGCCCATGAAGGCTCTCAGCGCAGGCCCCAGACGGCACAGAGAGGGAACTTCCCAGTCCAACCTGGGGTCCTGGCTGAGGCCGCCTGTTCGTAACAGGTTGAGTGGGGCTGCAGGAACCCAAACATAACCGGCTTGCAGCCAGGGCCCTGCCAGCCATGACCAGAGGAAGCAGAACTGAAAGATGGGGCCACCACCCTTTTCTTGGAGTGGGGCCAAGGCTGGGAGGTGGGGGAGGAGGGCTCCACCTCTGCCAGTACCTTGGCCTGGGACTCAGGTAGGCAATCTACTGTCCTCTGCAGAATGGTAAGAGGAGACTCCCTGCCCTGCATCCTGCCTGCTGCCAGCCTCCCATCCAATCTGGGGTATTTACTGAGAGTCCACATCGTAGCAGTCTGCCTCTTTTTGGAGGCAGTGTGATCTGGTGACAATAGCTCCAGACTGACTGCTGCGATTCCATGAATGAGTTGTGTGGCTTTGGACAAGTTACCCAAACTCTTGGTTTTTTCACAGAGCATTGGGTCTGCCAGGGACCCTCGAGCTCAACCTCTTTCATTCTACACGTGAGAAGACTGAGACCCTGAGAAGGGATGTGACTTGCATGAGATCCCACAGCCTGTCAGTGGCCGAGCCTGCACCTAATGCCCCTGCATGAGACCCCCAGTCCAGTGCTCTTTCCTTCCACCAAAATCTTTCCATTCAAATGACCACCCCCGTCATATCTAGGCATGAGCACAGGGACCAGGTCCTAGCACCAATGGGAGATGGTAGGAGGAATGGCAGGGAGGAGCCTGAAGAAGTTTAGCCCAGCCCCGCTTATTCACGGGCTCAGCTTCAAACTTTGGACAACATTGCCTAACATGGGTAAGCATGCAGTCAGAGAAATACACTGACGGAAGAGAAGAAGGCAGCTCACGTGAGCTTTCGACTCCAGTTGCCTGACTCTGAGACCACTCCTTCCTACCAACTCACTGCAACCGGGCAAGTTCATTTTTTAAACTATTTGGAGCCTCAGTTTGCTCATTTGTGAAATGGGAATAATAATAATTGGTAACTCATAAGGATTGAGTGAGTTGACTCACATGAGCCTGTGGAAAGGCGACTGGCGATCAGTAAGTGCTCAGTGAATGGTGGCTTAAAGCAGCACCCAACACACACACAGTGAGCAAAATAGGCGTGATAGCCATTCTTATGATTATTATTAGTTTGCCTCTTACCTCGGTGAGGGTGACAAAGGGACCCTTTTTCTTCCATTCCCTCCTGAGTCACCACATTGTGAAGCCAAACTTTCTGTTCTTTTGCATAAGGAGACCCCACAGACCCCGTAGCAACAAGAAAGCCCCCGCAGCCAGCAGAGCATCTGGGACAGTCTGGGCCACGCCCCCCATCACCACTGAGAAGCTGCCTGGGAGTAAAGTTACCCAAGGGCCCAAGTTCTATGTCATTGGCTCAACCTGGAGAAGCCCCACACACAACCCACACCTCAGCACCTCCCATCCTGCTTCCCTAAGACCAAAGCCTGCACCTTAAGCACTTCCTCTTGCATAGGCAGGGATTTACAGCTCCCAGTGAGCTCCATGCCCCCATCTGAGCTCCCAAAGAGCTCTGGGGAGAAGGCAGGATGGAGTATTATGCCCATTTGACAGAGGAGAAGGCTCAAACGCCTCAGCAAAATGTCTTGCCCAAGGTCATGTGGTTTGGGAGCTTGTATCTGAATCCTGGCTATGAGGCATTAGGCAAATCACTTAACTTCTCTGAGCACCAGTTTCCCCACCATTAGATCCAGAAAATAAAGACTACCCTGGCAGGACCATCAAAAGGCCAAAAGGGGCTTAGTGTGGGCTGCCAGCCACACAGGAAGCCCACAGTCAAAGGAAGCTCTATATGTTAGGGGGTGTCAGAGCTGGGACTCAGCCCTGAGAGTCTAGGCTCCCCAAAATGCCACAGCTGCCTCCCAGTCATGCCAAGATCTACTTGGATCTTGGCCTGGGATGTCCCTCTGTCCCCAGAGCCACGTTTCCTGTGTCTGTAGATGCTTAGGAAGTGCTTCAAAGGGCCCTTAGATGGACTCTTTCCCCCACTTGCGATTCCAGAGGGCACTGGGGACAGAGATGGCCCTGATTAGCCCACCACAGAGGAGAGAGTCCCCTTCAGCTGTCCTGGCACAGGGGCAGAGCCAGAGCCCTGGGAAGACAGGGACCCCATCTGTCTCGCTTCTGTATCCCCAGCCTCCAGCGTCTTTCTGTACACGGCAGGCTCTCTCCATCCACGGGAACGTTACAGAACCAGAATTCACCGTGCCTACTGAGTGCCAGGCACCAAGTGACATGGCTTGTAGACAGCCATTTGGTCTGAGTTACACATTAGCTATTTGTATTCCTGTTTTTCAGATGAAGAAACAGGCTCAGAGAGATGAGTAGTGAGCTGGGGTTTGGATCCACTTCCAGGCTCCAAAGCCTCCCGTATCCCATGGGTTTCTCAGTAGTTCTTCCCTCTCCTGCATCCCCCCCGCCGCCACCTCCCTGCCCCCCCCCCCCGCCTCCCCGAGGAGATGCCCTTGCCCAGTGGGGGAAAGTGCGGGTAGCAAGACAATTTCTCCTTTTGAGGAGCTGTCTGGGGCACAGCAGAGGCGTGGTCTGTGTCTTTTTGGTAAATGGCAGTATTTTTAGAAGGTCCTCTTTGAAACTGCCCTTCCCCCAGCCCCCCACATCCAACTTGAGAAAATGTTCCTAATCTTTTTGCCACCAAAAGTCCTTTCTGGGGTTCGTTTCCATCCCCACTTCACACTACACACAGGTTTTGTAGGTACTAAACAAGCTTCTGAAATAAAAAATCTTTTCTCTCTCCCCTGGGGGAGATCAAGTGTTGCCAGAATGTTCTCACTCAGACCTAAGCAACTTGAGGATCAGCCTATGCTGCGCTTCTGTGTGCCAACATAATGTTCCATCTCAGCTGGGGAGATTCTTTTCTGTCTGGGCTGTGCTGGTGCCTTATATTTACTATTTAGTTTCAATTGTCACTTTGTTTCAACTCTGGGAGAGTGATATTTTATATACCCATTTTACAGAGGGTGACACTGAGGTTTGGCTCAATTTAGCAGTATGCCAAGGATATACTCATTCCAGAAAAGGGGAGTATGTCCTTGAGGGTCTAAGGAGCACTGCTAGGGAGAAAGGGGATCTTTTGCTACCCAAAAAGCCTCCAGCACTGCCCTGCACTGTGGTAATACAGTGTGAGAAGGAGCACTTCCCTACTCTCAACCATGAACTTCTCCTCCTGAGGAACAATGGAAAAACCTCTGAACTGTGTGTCTGGAGACATGGTTTGAGTTTCTGCTCTGCCTTGGATCTTCAGTACATTTCTTTACCCCTCTGAGCCTACGTTTCACCAGCTGGGTGTGGGGCCCCATTCAGCTGAGGCATCTTGGGATTCTGATTCCTCATTGCCTTTCAGTTTTCCCCTTTGCCTTTCCCCCAAGGCCCTCCTAACCCCATCTTGCTCCCCAACCTCACGACAAGCTGTTTCCAGAGGCCAGATGAGAGCAGGGAGCTGGGAGCCAGGGACACTTATCTCCCAGGAGCAGCCCCCAAATAGCATCTTCATGGGGATAATAGTGCAAACAAGTTCCCCTTTTCCTGTTGCACCCTGTAGTCCTCCAGATAAACTCTAAGAGATATCTTTCACTTTTTCCCTCCAAATCTGTAAGACAATGATTTACTGAGCAACTCCTATAGGAGAAAAAGTTCTCCAGGGGCCCCAAAGAGGTTTAAAGCACAGTTCCTGCCAAGGAGCTTGCAATGTAGACCCAGATGATATTTTAGAAGAGAGACAAAACATGATAATAATAACATAGTGGTTAAGGTGCAGGCTGTCTTCAAATCCTAGTTCCACTGTGTGGCCTTGTAAAAATTACTCAGCCTCTCTGAGTTGTAGAATCTACTGCATCTGGTTGGCATAGTGCCTACCTCATTGGGTTGCTGTGACTAGCCTAAAGTGACATATCTAGTAAGTGGTATTAAGATGTAAGTTCCTAGGTCAGGCGCAGTGGCTCATGTCTGTAATCTTAGCACTCTGGGAGGCCGAGGCAGGAGGATTGCTTGAGGCCAGGAGTTTAAGACCAGCCTGAGCAAGAGCAAGACCCCATCTCTACAAAAAATAGAAAAAGTTAGCCAGGCGTCATGGAGCATGCCTGTAGTCCCAGCTACTCCAGAGGCTGAGGCAGGAGAATCACTTGAACCCAGGAGCTGGAGGTTGCAGTGAGCTGTGATAATGCCATTGCACTCTAGCCAGGGTGATGGAGACCCATCCGAAGATGCTCACGGCTGTGTTACTTGTGGTGACAGGGAGTTGGAGGTCACCTGGGTAACCATTATCGGGGGTGTGGACAGGTGAGAAGTAGCCACCTGCACTCCATGCAGGGCAATGCAGTGACTAGAAGCAAAGACCAAATGTATAAGAAGCAACGCAGGTAGATCTTAATAACATCATACAGAACGCAAAAGAAACAGGATAAGCTCTTATAGCCCAATTCCAGATGTGCAGAGTGACACACACGCATAAAAAAGCAACACATGTTTTATAAGAACACATACAAACAAAAGGATAACCATAAATGCATTACAGCTGGTGCCCAGAAAGGTGAAAGAGGAAGGGAGACAGGGCAATTGATCAATGAGGAGAGATGTCTAACGGGCACTGAAGATCATAGTGCACCATTAACCGAGCTGTGCAGTTAACCCATGGTTGAAAGGTCCTGAAATTTAAAAGAAAAAACATAGACAAAAGCCAAAGGGAAGGAGGTGGGTTGGGGTAGGTATCTGTGCAGCTCGCCAACAGGTTCTGCACGGAGCCTGGCACCTGTAGATGCTCGAAAAGGAACAAATGTGTGCCCTTGACACCCCATAGGCTGCCTGGGGATGGGCTGATCTGTGCCAAAGAGCCCACGATCCTGGGGAGGAGACAAGAACATGCCGGACTTGGAGATGGGTGGGGAGGTGGGCACCATCTGCAGAGGAGGAAGCCCCTAGCTCTCTGGCCTGCCACCCGCTTGCCCAGCGTGGGTGACCCAGGAAGATGAGACAGAGAGGATTTATGGAAACTACTGGGCTCACTCAAGACTTTCACTTCCTGGAAGGGCTTGAAGAGGTCACAACAGACAGAAGGAAAACTAAGGCATAGAGCAACGCTGAGGGATTTATGGCCCTGGAAGGCAGCTGGAGGTCCCAGTCATTTTTCCTCAAGGCAGGGAGTGGAAAGACGTGTGTGTGTACATGTGTATATGTGTAATAAAGGCCAGGAGGCCAGACAAGCTTCATGTCAGGAGAGGTCTGGAAATACTGCTATTGGTTGGCTCTGGAACCCCACTCTGAACTGCAAGCTCCTCATCTGTGCCACGGGGGCTTGGCTTGAAGCACGGCTTCAAAACCGAGGATTGAGTCTGGCCTATAGGCCTAGTTGTTTTGTTTCTCTAGCCAATCAATGTAAGTGTGTGTGTGTGTGTGTGTGCACATGTATGGGTGTGTTTTAATTGATGTCACAATGTCTCTATTTAGAGTATACAATTAATAGCTGCAGAGGCCCTCTTGCCTTCTGCCAGGCCACATTTCACACAATTATGGCCCCTTCGGCACTTGGGTTTGCAACCTTGGCTGGGACGCCCTCTGAGGTCCCTTCCTGCTCTGACCTGCTGGAAAGATGATGGCTTGGGATGGACGGGTGATCGGGGCAGGGAGAGGCAGGATTAAATTCTGTCCTGCACTGGAATTGAGATGCACAGGAGGGTCTTTTTCTACAGAAGGGCTTGGAGGGGACTGGCCCTGAGTACCCAAATGGGCCAGTCCCACAAGGGGCAGGAGCAAGAAGCACTGGAGTTGCAGCACTTGGGTACTGGGTGTGCCTTCCCAGCTCTGGTGCCAGTTCAGATGGAAAGGGGATTATGAGATAAACTGGGAGCTACGGGATGCAGTGTTGCTCCCCCCACCCTGCTTCTCCACTTCGCCCTCCCCCGTTCCAGCATCCTCAAGGATCTTGGCGTTTTCATCACAGCTCCCAGCCCTTCTGGGCTCAAACCAACCAGCCTGTGGCAGGACAAAGTAACCTCAGAGCAGGAAAGCTAGATATGAAAGCAAGATTGGCTCCAATCTCTGGCCATAGAGCTTCTGAGCAGTTGGAGGTGGGGCAAAGGAAGAAGGACGGGGTGGGAGTTTACAACTCCACAAGTCTCCAACAGCCTGGTGGGACGGGATCGACTCCGGGAGTCATGAGACCTGACGTCTGGGCACTGCTCTGCTTCTGACAGGCTGTGTGACCCTGGGCAAGCCCACGCCCCTCTCTGGTCCCCAGGGCCCTCATCCATTAAATAAGAGGGTCATACAAGAGCACTGGCTTTCAAAAAAAATTTCACAAAGATCCCAAATCCTTGAACAGGTAAAGATAGTGCTGTTAGGTTAAATGGGATTGGGGAGCCCAGAACCTGTCTTCCCCAAAAGGGGCTGCACAGAATACAGTTTAAAAACACAACTCCACTAAGTACAAAGAGGCAACCTGAGGAGGCTACACACTTTATGATTCCAACTATACATCTGGAAAAGGCAAAACTATGGACACAATGAAAATGTCAGTGGTTGCCATAGGTTAGCAGGGAGAGAGGGAGGGATGAACAGGCAGAGCACAGGAGATGTCTTAGGGCACTGAAACTATTCTGTATGACACTATAAAAGTGGATACATGACATTATACATTTGTCCAAACCCACAGAAAATATAACACCAAGAGTGGACCCTAATGTAAACCATGGACTTTGGGTAATAATGATGTGGCAGTGTAGGTTCATCAATTATAACACATGCATCATTCTGGTGGGGGATGCTGACAGTGGGGGAGTCTGTGCATGTGTGGGGGCTAGGAGGAGATCAGAAATCTCTTTACCTTTGGCTCATTTTTTTCTGTGAACTTAAAAAGGTTGTAAAAAAATTAAGTCTTTAAAAAAAAAAAAACCACACACAACCCCAGATGACAGTTTAGGTCCCTTCCTCCACATATGCTCTGATTTGACAATTTCAACTTGTGCAGTGGATGCTGTGGCGTGCTGCCCAGATCAGCCCCTTTAGGACAGCCAGCCCTTCCTCCAGCTGTTGGGGGGATAGTGGCCCACAGCTGGCAGCTCAACTTCCCTGGGAACAGCCTAAAGTCACACCCCTTCCCCTGGGATAGCCCATATGACTGGCCCATGCAGGGTGTGAAGGTCTGGTCTCCTTGACTCACTTTGGGACAACCATCCCACCTTCGGATGGTTTGGGAAGTCCATCCCAGCTTCATTGCTCCCTGTGGGATTGTCTGAGACCTCTGTTGTGACCGCATTGCACCCCAACTCCTACCTCTACCCAATCCTGCTTTCTTCCCTTTTCCCTCTGGTGTTCTGCCCTGCAAATAACCCCCAGCAAACCACCTGTGTGCAAATCTCCACCTTCTAGTTGGCTTCCCAGGGAATCTGACTTAAGACCACTGGTTCTGTTTTTCTCTAAGAGGGGCCTAGAAACCATACAGAACCCCACAAAAGATACCACAGAGGCCACCTCTGAAATCTCAGACAAGCCACCTATCTTCTCTGGACCTTGACTGAGGACACCCGCCTCATAGCAACTTGGGAAATCTTGAAATTCAAATGAGACAACTCCAGCTTGTGCATGTGCTGGTAAATAGCAAAGTTATTGGGGGTGAGGGGTCTGGTGGTCCCAGGACAAGAAGGGAGAAGACAAGCCATAAGAGCTGTGGCCCTTGTCCAGAAGGCGAGGCCAGCTTGCCTGGCCTCTCCAGCTCTAGCTGGCCTTCCCTCTGCATGCCCCAACATTCCCAGCTGCAGTCAATGACCTGGAAAGGAGTCCAGCAAGTTTTTCCTGGAAGGGAACCTGACCCACGTGCTGGGGTTGGGCGGTGGAGGGAGATGAAGATTTTGTCACTGCAGTTAGCAAAAACAGGCCCCAAGCTCCAGCCCTGTCCCCTCCAGCTCAACTTAACATAGTGCCAGCCCTCTGCTGAGTGCGGGAGACCCCAAGATGAGCCACGAGCCAGCCCTGCCTGCCAGGATCTGTCAAGAGTCCAGCAGTTAACAGGTGGCTGTGAATGAGAATTACTTGGAGGTCAAACACGTGGCTACCTGGGCTTCACCCCCAGTGGCTCTATTCAGGGAGGCTGGAGCTGGGCCCAGGAATCTGCACTTTTAAATGAGCACAAACACACACACCCCTCGTGTCCCCACTGTCACCACACACTTGCCCTGCAGTGATTCTGAAAAATAAGACAGGCTTTATTTCCAAGGTAGTGTGGGTTTCCACTTGCCAAGATGACATCACCTCTTATCTTGCTTTAACACTGGGAAGTCTATCATTCTGCATCCCCCCAACCTTCCAGACCCTCCATTTCTGCAGCCCTTCCACTTCTCCGCAGCTGGAAACCCCAGAACCAGATTGGACACTTCCTCAATTCTTAATTTTTCCTTCCTAAAGTCTCTTAGCTGCCCTCTGCTGCCAAGCCCTTGATCTAGTTGTTACAATTTTTTTGTCATATCTGCACACCACCTGTTCTATAATTTACCTTAGTATTTTCCTTAAATGAACTTTTAAAAGAGACCTAAATCTATTTATTTTAAAAGAAAGCTTTCTGGAATTGAAAGCAGGGAATCAAACAGACACTTGTGCACCCGTGTACCCAGCAACGTTGCCCACAATAGTCAAAAGGTGGAAACAATCCAAGTGTCCATCAACAGATGAATACATAAACAAAATGTTTATCCATATGTTAGAATATTACTCAGCCTTAAAAAGGAATCACATTCTGACACATGTCACAACATGGATGAACCTTGAAGACATTATGCTAAGTGAGAGGAGCCAGACACAAAAGGACAAATATTGTATGATTCCACTTATATGAAATATGCAGAATAGATAAATCCATAGAGACAGAAAGCAGAATAGAAGTTACTAGGGGCTGGGAGGAGGGGACAATAGGGGAGCTATTTCTTAATGAGTATAAAGTTTCACCTTGGGATGATGAGAGAGTTGTGGAGACGGATAGTGGTGGTGGTTGCACAACATTTTCAACGTACTTAATGCCACTGAGTTGTACACTTGAAAGTGGTTAAAATGGTAAAGTTTATGTTATATATATTTTACCACGATTTTACAAAAAGAAAACTTTTTCCAGTGGAAAAAAACTGAACAGTATCACTTACCACTGAAAACAAAAGCAATGTTACCAAAATAATGTCAACTTCCCTATCACCTTGTTAAAAAGAAACATTAGCAAACGCTAGAGTGCTGTTAAAGATGCCTAGTGCAAAATCAGATTTTTCTTCTTGAGGTAAGAAGGATTGATAGAATCTCAAAAGTATCTTTGTCATCCCTAGGAGAACCAGCATCAATTAAGGCTTCTTTATGAACTGTCTTTGGACCACCAGTCGCTTGTGTCCCAGTCATTGGAAACATCCCTTCTGCCCACGATTTCCTCTCAGATCTTTCTAAACAATCCCTTTAGAATCTATAATAATTACTCCTGACACATGCATATTCTTTGGTGGTTTTCCAAAGTGCATCTGTGCGTGGCAGACAATCATCAAGAAAACTCTTTTTTATCTGTTTTACAGATGGATGAGCCTCAGAGAGGGGAAGTCACTTGTCAGTCAAGGTGACTGAAGGTCAGTCTGAGGCCCAAGTAGAGAAGCTTCCCCCCTTCCTCCAACCACTTCTCTGATTGCCCGGGACCGACCCAGGGCCGTGGTAGAGCATCCTTGTGCTAATTTCCTGACTCTGCTCTTCACAAGGTACCAGGTGCTGAGGTCTCAAAGCATGAGACCAAGCCGCAGCCACCAGACAGACTTTGCCATATCAACAGGTCTCCCTTTGACTACCCAGGACCTGCCCTGCATCTATGGGGGCTCACACCTGCTCACCCAGGCACTGGACTGAGCTCTCAGGAGACCAGAGTTCGAATCCTGACTCTGCCAACTACTTGCTATGTGGCCTCAGGCAAAACAAAACCAAACCACAAAACTTCTCTGGGACTCAATTTCCATGGAAGTTTTGTAACACAGAGAGAGTAAAGGGATTAGACCACATCAGGCCTCTCAGTGCCTCAGTGCCTCGCGGGACCTTTGGACCACTAACATTGGAGTCACCTGGTGTAGGTGGTTTACCCTGCAGGTTCGAGCCCCATCCCAGGCCTGGCCAATGGAGTCTAGGGGCAGGGCCTGGGAACCTGTACACTCAACAGTCTCGGGGTGAGCCCCACGTGCAGGGAGCCTGAGACCCCCTGGCTCAGTCATCTCTGAGGACCCTTCCACCTCACATTCTGACATCCTTGGAGACCACGTCCTCACCTAGGGCAGCCTGGGGTTTGGAAGGTGATGATTTGCTGGGTCCTCTTCCCACGACCATTTGGCTCCACCCAGCTCAATTGGAGGAAGCACCAATTTCCTTAATCTGATTGGGGAGGAGTATTTGTTTATTTTTTTCATTTGTTATGGGTGGCATAGATGGAAGACTTCCTGCCAAAGTTAGGAACTCCTGGCTGTGATTGGGGTGGGGAGCGGTGGACTCTTAGGCTGTGCCACCCCTCCCGTGTCACTTGGGGTGGAGAGAGGGGCTGTGGGACTCAGGAGGATTGCAGGTTTTAAGAATTCCAGACAAAGGTATGCATAGTGGCTCCAATTCTGTCTTTCTTGAACCCCAGGGAGATACGACACCCCCCCCCTTTAGAGGCCCTTTAGTGTCTCTCCTTAGAGGACGTGGCTCAGGACCCCAAAGCAGGTAGAAATGCCAGAGATCAAAGACAGTCCTGCCCGGGGGATCCACCCCCACCCCACGATGGTCAAAGAGAAGTTAGGATTTCTCTAGTCTCACGCAGGGGCCCCACCTGGAGAGCCCAGTACCCAGACCCCAGAGTCACAGCGGGAATATGACCCAACAGAGAAAGCGAGGCTCAGAAAAGGGCGGCCGCGGTCCCAGGTCCCCCGTACAGGAAGGGCCTGTGTTCCCCTCCGGGCGCCGCCGCACCCCCCTGCTGAATCCAGCGCGCGCGCGGAGTCTGCCAAGGGCTGGCCGGGGGGAGAGTGTCCCGGCCTGCGTCCCAGCCTCTCCGCAGACGCTCCCGCCGGCTTTCCCCGCCGCCCCAGCCCCGGCGCTCCGGGCGCAGCCAGCCGAGCTCGAGTCCCGGCTCCCGGGTCCTGGGTGGAGTCGTTCCAGGAATGCTGGAAACGAGGAGTTTCCCAGGTCTACATTGTGCACGTTCCTTTTCTCTCTCCTCCCAGCCTTGCTGTGTGACCTCGGGCAAGTAGCTGCCAGTCTCTGAGCCTCGATCCCCAGCCCGACTTTAGGGGCTGCAGAGGGGACCTTGGTCACCTACCGCTGTTCCTCGCAGCTCCCGCGCGCTGCCGGCGTCTTCTCCCTCCCGCCAGCTCTGGGGCCAAAGCAGCTCGCCTGGGGCAGCCGTCCCCTGGCCATCCCACCTCACCGGCCCCACCCCGCCCCACCCCGCCCCCGCTGCTCTTTTTCCCTTTCGCTTTCAGTCTGCACCACGGGGCTTGGGCCAAGCTGGGGAGCAAGCCGGCATCTCCTGTGCCCACCACTTGCTTTCCCGGAAGCGTCCCTGTTGCTGGCAACACCTCTGGGCTTTCCAAGAGGTCTCATTTCCAGCCAGCTCCGCACAATGGCCAGCCCTGCTTTTGGGGAGGGTTCCAGGGCGACCTCTGGAAGTTCATCCCCAGCCCTGGGTGGCTGTCTGTTTTTCTTCCGCTCAGTCAACCTCGAAAGTGGCAAACCACCCCGGCAGGGCACATGGCCCCTAGATGGGCTAGCTGAACCATTCACTCCTCTAATGGAAGCCCTTGGGAGGAAGAGAGACTCCCTTGGGGACCTCCACTGAATGGAAACCCAGCTTTGGTAAGCCGGCCAGCCCATCATCACACCCCCAGGTGGCAATAGTCCCTCCCTTCCTTCGCCAGAGGTCCTGGTCCCCTGCTCCACCTAGGGCATTGACCTTGAAGTCATTTCTCATTCCCAAGCCTGGTCAAAGTGACCTCTCTCTCCCCCCTCAAACACTCCCCCCAACAACCTATGGCTGCAACCAACAGAGCTGGCAGACTTGTCATCTGCCTCTGGGCTCAGAGCAAGCCACACATTTCAGGGGAGTCTGAGCAAAGTGTTCTCACCCTTTCAACTGCACAATAAGAGCAACACTGATAATATTGGGCTCCTATGATAACATTTGGTTTCTACAATATACTGGGCACTGTGCTAGACTCTTTGATGTCTTGCCATTACCCTATGATCTGCGCTTTCCCCAAAAGCTCATTTTACAGCCCAGGAAAACTGAGACTCAGAAGGTTAGCAACTTGTTCAAGGGCATGCCACACCCGGCCAACAGTCAGCTGCGAGTCAAACCTGCTGCGCTGCCTTCAGAGCTGGTGCCATCTGTCTGTGCTCTGCTCTTCTCACCATCTGTCCCCTCCCCCACTTCTTCCCACACAACACCATTTGGAAACTGAGGACAGGGCAGCATCTGCCCAGGTGACCAGCTATCGCCAACTGCCTGGGGCTCAACACCTGCACCACGGGGCTGACTCCAGTTTTGGTTTCCCTGCTTCCCCTGGGATGGGGTGGGGTCTGGCAGATGGCCTGTCCTGTGTAAGCCCCCTCAATATTTACCCAAAGCCAGACCTGGCAGTGAGAGGAACTTGCGGTTGGCCCAGCCGGGCCAGCATGCTGAAAGCTAACGACACGCCCCCCGAAAGTCTGACTTCTAGAACCCTTCAGCGCTGATAAAGCCCTCTCACATTCCAAAGACCTGGCTGACCTGAATTTTTCTCCAGTGGAAGGAAATAAATAACTGCTTCACATCTTCCAACAGCCTGCCCCAGCAGGACACAGACCTCTCTTCCCATCCCCAGCCCCCCAGTTTAGAGTGGTGTCTCTGTCTTTCTGAGATGGCAGGACCAGCCAAGACCTCACTCTAAATGAAGATGCATTTTCAGCCTTTTTACCTTGGGGCTCTGACAGGTAGGACCCAGCAGGGTGTGGAGCCAGGCAACGCATGGTGTAAGAAGAACAGCCAGGCAAGCAGCTCTGGGAGTCCAGCAGCCCTTCCTGGCACCCTCAGCCTTCCCAAGGATGCCTTCAGATGCTCAGCTCAGAAGCAGGCAGCCTCGTCACTAGCCTGTCTGCCTCCACTGTGGGGACCCGACCAAGCAAAGCCAGCATGCAAAGGAAGCAAGCAAGGGACTGATAGAAAAGTCTCCCTAAAAGGTGGCCCTGAGCTATCAGATTTCTTGTGTCTGAACACCCTCTAATTTGCCCACACCCCCTTAAACCTTCCCCATGCCTCTGATGTTAATTTCAGTTCCTTATTGTCAATGAAATTTGGTGAGCACAGAAAGTTGTCTGTTGGGGGACCCGCAACACTCTGACATTCTGTGATGACAACTGCAAAACCACACTGGTGGCAGCTGCAAATGACTGCTGTCCTCTGCAGGATGGGGCCACTATCAGAGCCCCACAAATGCCTCAAGAGAAACTGAGGGCTTCTGCTGGGAGACTTCCTGTACTCCCCTCCCCTTACCATCCTCACCCCCTTACCAAATTGCCCCAAATTTCCCTGGAGATCATATGTAGTCCACCCATCATTTTTATTCCAAGACATTGGATCAAAACAGAAACTACGCATATGAGAATGTTAACCCAAATATGGTAGGTACACTTGTAGCCAGATGGCTTGGGGTGACCCACAGATGTGGCGCTAAGTAACATTGACTCCCACGGTGAGAAAGTTAGTGTCTTTTCAAGTCTCTGCCCATCCTCTTGATGGCATGAAGGAGAAAGTCTCAGTTTGGTCCTAATATGTCTTTAACACCTCTTCCTAATGCGTGATGTTCCCACTTCACAGAGAGCATCCCTGCAGCCTCAGAGCCTTTGGTGGTCAGCAGTTTCTGGCTAGAATCTGATAACATTGCTCTGCCTTCCTGTTTAATAGCTACCTTCTGTTTCTGGCATTCTTTTTCCTATTTGGTAGGACATAAAGTTTTCTCTGAAAATAAAGGCGAGTAAAAAAATATGAGTGGTTTGAAAAAATAACTATCAATTAATGATAGAATAGGTGGTACATAGAAAAGGCAAAAATGATGAGGGCGGTACTGGAATGAATGAAGTTTTGGAAACAATGACTTACATGCCTCATGTATTTTTCTGAAAGAGCACTGGACTGGGAGATTGAAGAGCAGCTGGCTGTTACTAGCAAGTGTGTGACCTTGGCCCCTTCCTTCCCTTCTGCGGGCCTCAATTTCCCCATGTGTGAAGTGGAGGATGATGCCTGTCTTTGTATGGTGATTATTTTGAAGCAATCACTGTTTTTAGAAGTCCCGGAGAAGTAGACAGACAAATAAGAAATTCTAAGAGTCAATTTGAAACAGAGCCTTGCTTCATTGGGCTAATGTAACAGACACGATGAACATTAGATATTCTAAGAAGTCTAATTCTCCCATGACCTGGTGTCAAGGGAGAGGCACCCCTGGCTGCTTAGCTGTCCTGAGACTACATATGGGGGTCCCTTCCTATTCTCAGAGTCACCTGGCTCTGAAGCCCCCACCCCCAGCCACAGCCCCATGGCCAAGGCAGCTTCGCATCATGGTGGAGTTTAGGATAAGCCAGCTAGGCCTACCACCTCTCACCTGGATGAGAGCAGCTGCTTGGTACCTGGTCTCTCTACATCTTCCCTGACCCCCTCCAGACCCACACTCTACAAGACCTGAACCTGATCATGCCCGTGTCAACACAAAGGGTTTCTGAGCAGGGCAGTGACATGTATAAGCTTGTGTGTTCAGCTGGTGGCAGAGACTGCACATTGGCACATGGAGGGACCAGGGCAGAGGGGTGAACAGATGCGGCCCCCAGCCAGGAGCAAGGGGTGCCTGAATTTGAGCAAGGCAAGTGAGGAAGCAGAGGTGGGAAAGGAGGGCACAGGATGGCTCAGAGGTAGAGTGACAACCTCCGGGACTGAGTGAATGGGCGCAAGGTCAGGGAGGAAGGGTTAAGTCCACTCCAGGTTTTCTCTCTGTTAAAGCATCTGCATGATGATCGCTGATGTTCCTCTTAAAGACTCCCCCCCGGAGGTGGTGACCATTCTCTTGAGCCCAGGTCTTCTTGGGAGAAAGTCAATTCTCTCCTGATTGAGGGGCCCTTTCTGCACTGTTGAGGCCAGCCTTGCCCTGGGGATCCGAATTTCTTTTTTTTTTTTTTTTTAATTTATTTTTTTAATTTCAGAATATCATGGGGGTACAACACTTTGGCCATACACATTGCCCCTGTTCTGCCCGTGTCAGAGCCACAATCGTGGTCGTCTCCCAAACTGTGCTCCCCACATCCATTCAGTGAGAGTTTTTCCCATCCCTTCCACCCCCCTCCCGCCCCCCCGCCCTCAGATGAATGTTATTGCCCTGTGTGATGTAAGTGTTCATCAGTTAGTACCAGTTTGATGGTGAGTACCAGTGGTGCTTGTTTTTCCAATCCTGTGACACTTCGCTTCGAAGAATGGGTTCTAGCTCCAACCAGGATAATACCAGATGTGTTAATTCACTGTTGTTCCTTATTGCTGAGTAATACTCCATGGTATACATATACCACATTTTATTGATCCACTCGTGTATTGATGGGCACCTGGGTTGTTTCCACAACTTTGCAATTGTGAATTGTGCTGCTATGAACATTCGAGAGCAGATGTCTTTATTATAAAATGTCTTTTTTCTTTTGGATAAATACCCAGTAGTGGGATTGCTGGGTCAAATGGTAATTCTACTTTAATTCTTTGAGGTATCTCCATATTCTTTTCCATAGAGGTTGTACTAATTTGCAGTCCCACCAGCAGTGTATGAGTGTTCCTACCTGTCCACATCCCCGCCAACATTTGTTATTTGGGGATTTTTTGATATGAGCCAATCTCACTGGAATTAAGTGATATCTCATTGTGGTTTTGATTTGCATTTCCCTGATGATTAGAGAAGTTGAGCACTTTTTTATGTGTTTGCTGGCCATCATTCTGTCTTCTTTGGAAAAGTTTTTGTTCATGTCCTTTGCCCATTTTTTAATAGGGTTGTTTGATTTTTTCTTGTTGATTTTCCTAAGTTCTGTATAGATTCTGGTTATCAGCCCTTTATCAGATGTGTAGCATGCAAATATTTTCTCCCATTCTGTAGGTTGTCTGTTCACTCTAGTGATAGTTTCCTTGGCTGTGCAGAAGCTTTTCAATTTGATCAGGTCCCATGTATTTATTTTTGTTGCTGCTGTGATTGCTTTGGGGGTCTTCTTCATAAATTCTTTGCCTAGGCCAATGTCCATAAGAGTTTTTCCAACGTTTTCTTCGAGAATTCTTATGGTTTCATGTCTTAGGTTTAGATCTGTTGGGATCCGAATTTCTTTGTCTCAAGTCGGGATCTAGCATGACAGAGACCACTAGCAACCAGCAGAAACATTGTTAAGTTTGCCAGTCTGGGGTCCCCTGCCAAGTCCCAGGGACAAATGGGGAGGAACGTGATCTTCCAAGTAAAGAATAGTGTTCCAGAAGACTCGCCAGTCCTTGCTTGCCGCCTCCCCAAATAGACTCTGCTCAGTCCTACCCTTGTCCCCTTGCTCAGGTTGTGCTTGCTTCAGGGCTACTCTCCCGCCTTCCCCTGTTGGTCCAGATTTTAGCCATCCTGCGAGGCTCAAGTTCCTGCCTTCATCACCCTTCCAGCTAACAATAAACTTCTGCTTTGCTCACTTTTACAAAACTTGTTGCTACATTATTTGGCAATAAATCATCAACTTCCTATTTCATAAGTATAGCCCCTGCCACCTCTGACTAGATCATACAGCTGTTAATGTCTGGGGCCAGGTTTTTTCTTTTCTTGTACTCACCCCAGAGCCCACACAAAGCTGAGCATTTAAAAGACATGCTACTCTGAGGTTGTTTGAGTGAATGGATGGAGCTTTGGATTTGAACGATCAAGGCAGCCTCAGGTTCCACGTGGATAAAGAGTCTTCCCTTGTGAGGTTGTAGGTGCTTCATCTGATGTCTTTTGGTGACCACCATAATTCCTAGCAGGTGCTAGGTAAATGGGTAAGGAGGAGGGCGGAAATAGGTGAGAAAGAGAGGGAAAGAGATCAGTAAATATCGAGGTAGGTGAATAGAGAGAATAAAACTGGTTTGTATCCAAACTAGGTAGGAGGGCAGGAGGGTGTATGAGAATGTAGGCCTATTGATGGGGGTTAGTTGGTAGGAAGGCAGGCAAATAAGTTGATATATAAATATATGGGTGATTAGGTAGGTAGGAAAATTGATAAAGTAGACATGAGTAGATAAGTATATATAAATGCACAGATGTAGAGAAAAGTGGATCACTTGAGAAGCAGATATGAGCAGGTGGGTAGGCAGACCACGTAAGTTAGAGGGCAGGCAGGTAGGAGGATGGGCAGGCAGCTGGAGAGACTAGTGGACAGTAAGTAAGGACACAGGTGAGCCACTCAATGTCACAGCAACAGAGAATGGAAACCGCCCCTGGTTGGGTCAAGTGCCAGGCTTGGAGGCAAGCTGAGTGAGGAACAGGCTGGCCCGGGAAAACCCACAGGGAAGTGCCAGCTTCCGGGTGCAAGTGCTTCTCCCTCTGCGGCTCCTGGGATGAAGGAGCAGTGGGTCTGGGTGGCTGGGAAGCAGCCCAAGGGGGAGGAACAGAGTCCCCCTTGCCAGCACATCTCCTCCCAGGAGGCTAAGGAGACTACCTGGATCAGTGCAGGACCTGGTTCTTGGGAAAGGAAGGCTGGAAGGAGGGAGGATGGAGCCTCTCTCCTCTTCGGTCAGCCACGGCTCTGGTTTCTCTCATCCTAAAGGCCAAATGGGGAAGGAAGCTGGAGGGAGAGAGCTGGCAGCCTGTGGTATGTCCCTTTCCAATAAATCAGGCAACATCTTAGAACAAACCTTTGTTCTTTGGGAAATTCCTGGAAAAGAGACCTCATGGACAAAAGTACCACATAATGAAAACATAGAACAATGAAAACAACAAAATAGAACCAAAGAAAACAACAGAATACAAAACCCTGGCAGGGATGCCCTACAGCCCATGTAGAAAAGGCACCCCTGTGTCTCATATTCCATCGACCGACTCAAGGCCAGCTGGGTCTGTCTTCACTTGCAGCTGTCCTTCTAGTCACCTTGGGCTTGTGGTTGCCTCAAATGGCAGCCTTGGGGCTGCTGAGTCAGAACCAGCTTTCTCTTGCCAGCAATGGATGTGCCTCACATTGCATGGTGTCCCTGAACCCTTAGAACAGGGACTCTGAGTACTATTATCACCTCCATTTTACAGATGGGGAAACTGAGGCCCAGAGGGGCTCTAGGAAGTGCTCAAAGTCATACCTCTTGGAATCAAGGATCCAGGACTGGCACTCGGGATATCTGAGGGCACAGGCCATGTGCTTATTCAGTGTGCCAACCCCAGAGTGGCAGCCACATTGACTCATTTCTCATATGTGCACAGCACCCAAGCACTCAGCACTGTGTTTAGCTTGGAGTAGGTGTCTAGATATTATTTGGGGTCCCCAATGAGACTGTAGAAATGATTGTTTTCTTGGCACTTCAAACCCCTGCTTTATTTTCCCCCTGTTCAATTCTCCCTGTCTGGTATTTATTCAGTGTTACCTCGTGCCAGGTACTGCCTTGGATGGTTTTCCGGCTACTATCTCAGTTAACCCTCACTATAGTCCTGGGAGATTTATATCATCGCTACCATTTGAAAGATGAAGAAACTGAGGTTCAGAGTGGCCCACGGTTTATAAGTAGCAGAGCATGGCCTCAGGTCCAGAGCTCTCCAGCTTCCAGCCTGGTTCTTTTTCTACCATCACCCATACTAGCTCTCCCTTCTCTGGCTTCTGATTGTTCTTCCAGGTGTTTGATTTCCCATTGAACCTAAGAGTTCCTTCAGGGCAAGGACCTTGACTTTCAGGCCCCACCAACCTTCCCTGGGGGATGCACCCATGCTGCTCTGTGTAGCACAGTGCCAATCCCCCAAGGTCACATCCCCAGAAGTGGGCTTTCTGCACAACTGCAGCTAAGACACTGCAATATCTGAAGGTGCCTTCTGAATCATCAGGCTAGTTTCAGTTTGAAGGTTGCCTACTTATTTTTGGTAGATTTACGGTACCCCCTTGGGTCGTTTAGAAGGGGAAGCCAAGCAGAAAGTACTGCAATAGGCCTGGACCCACGAGACCCAATAGCTCCCACGCCATGACCTGAGGCAAAGCACTTAACCTCTTTGTGCCTCAGTTTAGTCACTCGTAAAGTAGAAATAATGGTAGTACATGAACTATTCATCCATCCTTCCCCCCCCACCCATCCACCCATCTATCCATTCAACATTCAACAAATACACATTGTACACCTCCCCTGTGCTCAGGCCCTGTGCTAGGCATTTGGGATGCATCGCTATCAAAATGTAGATCCGTGTCCACACGGAGCTTATTTTCCAGTGGGACCGTCAAACAATAAACAACACACACAATAAAAAAGTAAATATACAGAAGGTGAAAAAAATGTCAATCTATGGAGAGGGCTCAGAGGGTGGGAAGGGAGCTGTAATCCTAAATGGGAGGATCAGGGTAGGCCTCACTGATAAGGTGACATTTGAGCAAAGAGTTGAAGGATGTCGGGAGGCTGGCCAAGAGGATACCTAGAGAGCAGTGCTTCAGGTGGAGGGAATGACACATGCAAAGGTCCTCAGGCAGAGAGTGTGCTGGTGTGTCTGGGGAATAGCAAGTGCCACCGTGCTGGAGTAGATGAGCAACGGTAGAGAGAAGTAGGGGATGAGAGCAGAGAGGTGGTGAAGGCAGATTATGAAGGGCCTTATGGCCCAATGTCCAGATGTAGCTTTTCCTCTGAGCGACATAGGGGCCAACACAGCATTTAGAGCAGCAGAGATCCAAGGTCATTTTAGGGTGGTTGAGAGGAAGGGTCACAAAAACCCCATGTGGATGATTCCCTTTTCTGAACCACCAGTGAAACTAAAGCCAGTGCCTTTTATTTACAAGCCACGCGATTGCTCTTCCCCTCTGAAGGCGGCCTGCACACACCTTCCCCGCTGTCCTGAGCCAAACCTGGCAGCCCTGGAGAGGGCCCTGGGGGGCAGGAAGAGCGACCAGGGGAGGAAGCGATTTGTCCTACTCTGTCTCCCAGCTCCCTGAAGACCGCACCACCCTGAGCACAGTTCCACTTTCTGGAGTCACGTGGGATCAGAAATAAAAATATTACATCCCCAGGGAGGAAATGGAGTTAAATAACAGGAACCAGAAAGCAGGGAGGGAGGGGCTGAGGTGTTGGGCAGCAGCCGTGCGAAGGCGTGTGCAGAGAGGAAGGCTCTGGCTTCTCCCCCAGGTTAGCATGTGCCCCCACCAAGACCACACTGGATGTTCGCACCTCCCCTGGGAATCCACCCCCCACCCCCCCCACCCCCGTCTGTTAGGGTTAGGAGGGAAAGAGTGAAGAATGCATCCAAGAGACAATGGAAAACACCTAGGCAAGAATTTAACCACGAGAAAAGCCAACCCCATAGAAACTTGTGTCTTGGCAGAAGAGTTGGAGAATACCAACATTGCCCTGGTGCCTAAGGCAAGGCCACCAAAAGGCATTTTAGTCCCTCAAGGCCAGGTTGAGTATAAAAGCTTCTCTGTCTTCAGCTCCAGCTTCCACCATTTCCCATCTGGGGACCTGGGACAAGTTGCATCACCTCTGGGCAGTCTGTCTCCTTTAAATGCTAAATAAGGATGGACATCATTGAAGGGACAACTAAGAGGGTGCCAGGCTGTGCCGGGCACACAGTAAATTCACAATAAATGTTATCCGCTGTTACCATCGCAAGGTTTGCTTTGAGAAGAAGGTAGAACAAACACTGTCTTTAGAAAGTTGCAACACTGCAATGGAGTGAAAACTTCTTTGCCACTGGGAAGGACCATTTAAACTGTGGGAGGAGCTAAGGAGGTGAGCAGGAACGCTAAGGTGCAGGCTTGCCTATCTGGTTTAAGATGTGTGCGTGTCATCCATACTCTTTTACAAAATAAGACACTCATTCTCTGTTTCCCTGTGAGTCGGTTCTTATTCTCACTTTCCCTCTGTCTGCTTCACCCCACCTTCTCCCTCCTTCTCTTCCTCTGTCCGTCTCTCCCTTCCTTCCTCTCCCCCGCCCCTCCCTTCTTCTCCCGGTCTCTGCCTGTCTCTCTATCTCTCTATGTCTGTCTCTCCCTTCCTTTCTCTCTCTCCTTCTGTCTCTCTCTGTCACACAGACACACCCCCCGCACACATGCACACACAGGCAAATGCATGCACACGCACACATACTCGTGCACACACAGCCTTATGCACACACATGCACGTGCACGCGCATGCACACTTGGTGTCCTCCGCTGTCCAGCTCTTTGTCTGGTTCTTCCTCTCTGTGCATCCCATTTCTCTATTTTTGACCTACACTGACTGTGCCTGCATCCGTCTTCCCCACTAGACTGCGAGCCCCGTGAAGGCAGGGGCTGGTCTGTCCGTCTGTGCACCCTCAGTGCTGGCATGTCGTCGGGGCTCAGGGAGTGAACCCCGCAGGCATTTGGCGGCGTGCCCCAGGATGGGAAGCAGACTGTATGCCTCCAGCACACCCAGCAACACAGGCTGAGTTTTCCAAGTCCTCGCTGCTCCTGCTAGCTCACTAGACACCCCAATTCCTGTCCAGTCTGCCTTCCCAGTGACTTCCCTTTCAGAGAGGAGGGAAAGTCTTTGAGCTGCCTACAGCCAGTCATTGCTCCTTGAGTGAAAGGGGTGCCACTTACCACCATGGTCCCTGTGGCCGGGGCTCCTCTCGGCTGCTGGGGCCTGCAGCCCGCTCCAGGCCCACCCCAGGAGAGCCACATCCAGGTCTCCTTTCTCCATCAGGGTCAAGGAGATCTTCCTGGCCAGAGCCTCCCCATCAGGCTCATGCAGCAGAGCACAGTGGTATTCCCTGGAGAGAAGCTCCTCCTCCAGCAGGCTGTCCAGGAGGGTCTGTACCTGGCTGGGATGGTGGCTGGACAGCAGCATTCGGACCTGAGCCAGGATGGTCTGGAAGTGGTTCATGGCAGTGCTCAGAGGCAGGGCAGCTGCCTGGGCCAGAGCCCGGGATCTCCGCTCACCCAGCCTACAGCATCCAAAACATGAAGTGAAAACCAGGACGAGGGAACCTCTGCAGTTTATTCCTGCTTAGGAAGATTTCCTCATTTGCATTGTAGGCTGGGGTGCTGATAAACAGACAGAAATGGGCTCTTAGGTTGATTCAGACCCCACAGATATTTGCTGGGTACCACCCACATGCATGTACCAGAGAAGCCCACAGCCCTGGGGATTCTGTTTGATCCAATCTAGCAGTTACTAAGAGGAAGGGAACTTGCCTCTGCAGAGGACCTATAAGGTGATAAGTCTTTTCAGATATTTTATCACAGCAAGAAGGCATTGTGGCATAGAGGTTAAGGCAGATGGGTTTGGAGATAATCTGCTTGGGTACAAGTCCCAGATCCATCACTTGTTAGTTAGGTGACCTCGGCAAATTACTCAGCCTTTCTTACCCTCCATTTCGTCTGAAGTGGAGCGCTGATAACCATCCTTACCTCATAGGCTTTGGGGGAGGATTAAATGAGATAACATATACATAGATCACTCAGTGCATTTTCTACATGACAATAGTTCAATAATATGAGCCATTGTTATTATTATTGATTAATTATGCAAACAACTGTCACCTTGAGCTTAACCTCACTAAACCTCAATCCCCTACTCTGTGAAATTTCCCAATAAAAGCAAAGCAATCCCATTGAATTGTCTTGAGGATTAAAGCAGATACTGCATTTAAGGAGTTTAGCACTGGACCTCGTAATCACTTAATGAACCTTGACTATTTACTAAGATTATCCCCAATAAAAATATTAGTATTGTTTTGTGCAATATTACTAACGCACAAAACAAAGGATTTGCATAGGAGCCAGCCTGTTTTGCGGTTCTAAAAATCCCCAACCCAATTTTTTTTAAAACCATAGCTGTTTGATCCCCCTGCCCATTCTGCAACACACCATGACCTTGTTTCCTCTCTGGGCCTCAGCTTTACCATCTCTTAGATGGGACCATTTGCATTATTCATTTAAGTGAGACAAAGAAGGATTCCCACTTCCAGATGGCTGAGGAGCTCCTATGTGACCAGCTCTACCATGGGCGACAGCTATAAACTCTGGGAAAAATATAAAAAACAACTATCTGAGGGCACCAGAGACTGACAGAACAGGCAGATACTGGAAGGGAATGAACACATGGAAAAAGAGACCATCACTGGTGAATTTCCCAGTTCATGAGTTTAGTCTGAAGGCAGGTCCCAATCACTGCTGTGCAGAGCAGTTAAAACTTTGATTTAAAAAAGGAAAGTTTTACTGTCCTAAATAACCAGAGGACAAAACTGGGGGCAAAAATAGCTGTTGGAAAGTAGAAATCCCAAAGAGGAGAGAGACAGAGGAGCAGCCCCAAATTCTGTGTATAAACTGCCCGAATATCTGGCTGACCTCTGGACCATGTATGTATTCACAGGGCAGACTCCAAGCAGCTCAGCTAAGGCCAAAGGAACTGAACTGAGATTTGAGTTGCAGTATACTATAAGGGTGGGGCTAAGAGATTTTGCATTTGATTCCAGCCAAGTTACGTCCTTACTGAAAAAAAAAAAAAAACAGAAATATTAATACTGTTCATATTATAACAGAATCCAGAGTGTTTATAACAAATTCTTAATGTCCTGTATACAATCCAAAATTACTTGATATATGAAAAAATGGGTAACCCATTCTCAAGAGAAAAAGACAATTAATGGGAACTTATCCCAAGATGCCCCAGATGTTAAAATTAGCAGATAAAGATTTTTAAAGTAGCAATTATAACCATGGATGAAAAACGTAAAAGATGTAAAGGAAAATATGCCCATAAAAATGAAAAGATAGGAAATGTTGGCATAAAAATAGAAATCATAAAAATAATTTTATACATTTAAATAACCAAATAGAAATTATCAAAGTGAAAATACCATATATGAGATTTTAAAAGTCACTGGATGGGGGCTGGGTGTGGTGGCTCACACCTGTAATCCTAGCACTTCGGGAGGCTGAGGCAGGAGGATCGCTTGAGGCCAGGAGTTCAAGACCAGCCTGGGCAATAGTGAGACCCCTGTCTCTACAAAAAATAGAAAAATTAGCCAGGTGTGGTGGTGTGTACTTGTAGTCCCAGCTACTTGGGAGGCTGAGGCAGGAGGATCTGCTTGAGCCCAGGAGTTTGAGGTTTGAGGTTGCAGTGAGCTATGATGATGCCACTGTATTCTAGCCAGAGTGACAGAGCAAGACCCTGACTCAAAAAAAAAAAAAAAGTCACTGGATGGGATTAACAGCAAAATGAGATGAAAGAAGAAAAAGAAATTTTAAGATGGGGCAATAGAGATTATTTAATTTGATGACAGAGAGAAAAAGATTTTTAAACATGAGCTTCAAGTATCTGTGGGACAATATGAAAGGTTCAACTTATACATATATGAAGTCACAGAAGGAGGAAAGAGAGAATGGGTCAGAAAAAAATATTTGAAGAAATAATAGCTAAAAACTTTTGCTGGAAGGAATACAGATTGGAGAAGCTCAGCAAATCAAAGCAGGATAAATACAAGAAAACCACACCTAGGCACATGATAGCCAAACTATTGAAAACCAAAGCTAGAGAGAAACTTGCAAAAGCAGCCACATCAAAACAACACATTAAATACAGGAGAACATTTGAATGATCACCCACTTCTCATTAGAAACCATGAAGGCCAGAAGATAATAGAACAATATCTTAGAAGAGCTAAGAAGAAAAAAAAATTGTTAACCCAGAGTTCTACATTCAGAGAGGATGTCCTTCAAGAAGGCAGACAAAAGTAGACATTTTCAGATAAACAAAAACTGAAATAATGTGCTGCAGTAGGCCTGCATTACAAGATGATAAAACAGCAAACATCGGGTGCACAGAACCAGGGATTAGTCAATTCTCCTAACCACTTGTTCCTATCAATCAAGCCATTACCTGTCATGTGCTTAGTCAGGAAAACCTGAATGCCAGCCTCCACTTGACCACTGACTCACTGTGCCACCACAGACAAGACACTTCCAGTCTGTGGACCACAATTTCGTCACCCATAAAACACGTAGGCCAGATTACATGATTCCTAGGATTTCTTTCACTTCTGAAATACTACGGTTTTCAGAGAGGTAATACCTAGCTGCAGAACTCGTTGATCTCAGAGCTCAATGTTATTCCCCTGCAATTAATCACAAGTGCAATATTTCGCCTGTCTTCTGTTGTTCACTTTCCCTGTATGATATTTTCCCCTCAAAATCACATGCACCCTTTACTATTATTTACCTAATATTTTGCTTTAATCTGACTCAATTTAATTTATTTTAAAAGGAAATTTTATATCTTTACCACAGTTGGAGAGTCAGTATCCTTTGTGCAAGAATAGTAGGCAACCGCAACAAACAAACGCATGGAATGTAAAATGATAAAAGTTTAGATTTCTGTTTATTCAAGGTACTGATCCCGAGGTCCAATCTCTCCTTGTGACAAAGAGTGATTAGTTAGGAAGGTATTAAAGACAGACTGGCATCATGCTGACACTCTCTTGCATCAGCAGGGATGTAAAAATGTTAAGGATATGGCAGATATAGAAAAATAGGAACTCTCCTACTCTGCCGGAGAGCATGTAGAGTACTGCAATCACTTAGGGTAGCAATTTGGCAATACCTACTAAATAATTAAATAATACCCAGGATTTCCACTCTTTAGTATATATGCCGGGGAAATTCTTACATATGTGCATTATGACACATGAAGCAGCTTTGTTTGTGATAGTAAAAAAATCAGAAATAAAAAATCAACACAAGAATAGATATGAATGTCTTTTATAAACGTTCTGCAGTACATATGGCTTTAATGAATTAAACTTAATGGACCCAATCGAAGTGAAGGAAGTTGATGTCTGTTCAAATGAAGTTATTCAAATAAATTACACATTGGGATAGAGGGCAAGTTTTAAAGGTTTAATAGTTGAGTCTTATAATTTTCTCTCCTTCTGTTTCATAATAGTAAAGTATTACAAGTAAAAGTAAATCCATAAACTGTGACCTGACATTGTTATATTTCTAAGGAGGTAGAACCAACTTTGGCTTTTTAGAAAAAAAAGAAGGAGACTCTTAAAACAGGTTGCTAAGGGTTTGTAATTCAGAGACTGGTATTTTGGAATCTTCTTATGAGCTCAGCTGCTAGTATAATCGCCACACCTTGGTGGCATTGGTCATTTATGAATGTCCACCTGTAGTTTCTTCCAGAATCATCATAAATTATGTGCCATCAGGGATGTCTTTGACTGCCCCTTCACAAAAAACTGATAATTTTACAGAAAATGCTGTTTTGTCTTTATGTGTATTGAAGGATAGTATCTCTAAATTGTTTCTGTTTGTCAATTCCACAGGGTAAGATGACAAAATTAAACCTGCCTCAAGGACAGTAACTATTTGGACCATGGAAAGGTGTTGGAGGGTTTGAATCCATTCCCACTTCTAGCTGTGTTCTACATTTCTTAAAATTATTTGATTATTGAGCTGGGCACAGTGGCTTGTGTCTATAGTCTCAGCTACTCAGGAGGCTGAGGCAGGAGGATCGTTTGAGCCCAGGAGTTTGAGGCTGCAGTGAGCTATGATCATGCCACTGCACTCCAGCCTGGGTGACAGAGCAAGACCCCGACTTTAAAAAAAAAAATTATTTGATTACTGTTACAAAGTTGGATGGTTTTGATGCTAGTGGCAAATTTCTATACATTGTGTCTGAGGTTTCAGGTTGTCTCCCTCTGAAAGGAAGGCTTTATATTTAATAATATTTATGAACAGTGACAAATTACACTGTGCATATCTATAGTTTCATCTTTGAATCACATGACTTGATTAGGTCCTTCCTCCTGTTCCCATGTATAGAGTCAGCTAAGCCCTTGGGATGTTTTATATGGCTGTAGACTTTGGCAACATGAAAATAATGTGTAAAGTAAGGTTTTATTATTGCAAAGTCAAAGTTACTGAGTTTTATTAATGAAAGTTGAAACTTGACATGCATGAACAAAAACCAATAAAAAATAATCATTTCAGCGTCTATTGAAAAAATCCCCACAAGATCCTAGAAACAACTTAAATGTCCTTGAAAAGTAGAATGGGCATATTGCAGTGTATTCCTGCCATGGAATTCTATGCAACAGTTAAAATACATGAACCTGGGCTACATATGTTAATGTGCAAAACTCAAAAACTTAATGAGTGGGAAACCAACAGCAGGGTGAAAAGTATTACCTAGGGACGGTACACAGGAGTGAGAATATACATGAAAAGGCTCAACTTTCAGGTCAGGAGAGTGGTTATTTGTAGAGCACAGGGTGGTCAGAGGGACAAAGGGGAATGCCATTAGCAAGGGGATCACGGGGCTGTGGATAGAAGCTTCGTGTTTGATTCCATCAGCTGTGTTGGGATTATATAGCTATTCACATTATTGTTCTTTATAACTCCTTGTATGTCTAAAATATCCCATTAGGTTGAGCCATATGAAATTGCTGCTATTTGTTTTAGACTCACAAAAAAGCCATTTCATATGGTGTGACTTAATACAATGATGATGATGAAGAATTGAAAGGGGACTCTCTCATATGTGGTTGGTTGTTATTTAACACCTGTAAGTGCACCCCTTTTCCCCCAGTTATCCAGCTACCAGCAGGGTGGCACAGGAACCACATTTTGGGAAACACCAATTTCATACTTGTCATGGTTCTGGTCACCAACCAGGACCTAGGGCTTGACCCTCAGTACACTAAGGGGGCCGGGGGTAACCTGCAGCCTTAAGGCCCCACGTGACCTTCTAGGTCCTTAAGTGCAGCCTTTTGACTGAATCCAAATTTTACAGAACAAATCCTTTTATTTTTATTAATACGTTTTTGTTTGTCTTTTACATTTTTATTTTATTTTTTAAATGAACATATTTAAAATACCAAAGAATAAAATAAGTTTCAATGAAATAATTCTCCCAGATTGACTGGCGCAATGAGAACATTAGTAAGCCATAAGGGCTAAATTGACGGCTGCTACGCTCATGATTTAGTTCTAACTTCCCGTACCTGACTAGCACCGCTACCGCATGAGGCTGGTTGGCAAGAGTTTATGGGGGTCAAGTACGCCAGTCTGTTATCAGCTTTTGACAACAGTGCACTGTGTTTCTTTCTGAAGTGGAATTTGTGAAGAGTTGCACAGCTTGACAGTATTTTTTAATTCTGTCTGCTTAACAGTCTGTCATGTCAAAGAAGACCAAGAGAACGTTGAAGGAAGGAAACAGATTTTTTAATGAGGATTGGGAATTGCAATACTATCTCATTTCTGCTAAAGATAAGATGATTTGCTTGCTTTGTGATACTGAAATATCAACATTAAAGAAATTCGATGCCCATCAGCATTATAACACTCATAAGGACCACAAATATTTTAAATTAGAGGGATAGACATGAAAGGTTGTACTGCAGAAGTTTAAAGATGAAAAGCAAAAGCAAAGACAATTCTTTCAAGCAGCAATAAGACCTGGAAAGAATGCCACTGAAGCTACTTATAAAGTATAGTGTATATACTTTATAATACTCAGGAAAAAAGAGGATTATATACTCAGGAAAAAAGAGAAGCCATTCAGTGATGTAGAAATTGTGAAAGAATGCATTGTCGAAGTTGTAGGATGCTTAGACCCCAATAACATTTCTAAGGACAAACAACTGCCTCTTTCAAGGAAAACCGTAACTGATCAGCAGCATCAATTAGCCTTCAACTTAATAGAACAACTTCATGCAATACTTCAAAAGGAAAATATATATTATTCAATTGCTTTGGATGAATCAACTGCTACTACTGACTTGGCACAGGTTTTATACTTCATTTGGGTCATAACAGAAGATTTTCTTTGCTACAAATAGTTACTCATTTTGGGCACTCTTGTGAACAGAACATGGGGAATAGGTATCTTCAACAATTTTCAAGATAAATATTGTGAAGTTGGACTGAATTTGGTAAATTTAGTGAGTGTATGTACAGACGGTGCACCTTCCATGACAGGAAAACATGGAGGGTTTATTGCATAGATTAAAAAAAAGTACTAACAGATCCAGATGCTCTCATTTCTTTTCATTGTATCTTGCATCAGCAAAATCTCTGTGCTAAAGCTACTATTTTAAGTGACACTTTGCAACAAGTTATAAGTATTGTTAACTATATTCATGCAAATGCAACACAGCATCGTCAGTTTCTTATCATGCTAAAGTTGAATGATGAGGTATTCAATGTGGATTTGCTGTATCATTCTAAAGTGCATTGGCTATTGCAGGGACAGGTGTAGTCAAAATTTTATCTCTGTGAGAACAGATAGTTAAATTTTATGAAGAACATAATCAGCAATGTGAATGATGGAAAGAAGATTTCTATAGGAATGCAGCATTTCTGTGTGATATGTCAAATCAAAATGACTTGAATATTTCTTTGCAAGGTAAAACTAAATCTATATATGGTATGTGGCAAAAAATCTAAGCATTTTGAGAAAAGCTATCTTTTTTCAAAACACTTCTTCAAAAGGAAATTTGGGATGAACATTTTCTCCAATTAGCAAAGGTCATTGATAAGCAGGATGATATATGCAAATCATTTGAAGAATATGCAGCTGTTATAGATCTATTAATTGGAGAATACAATGAAAGTTTCACTGAGTTTGAGAATCGTGACATCACACTCAAATTAGCAATTCAGCCTCACCTAGTTGATATCACCAAGGCACAGATGGAATTGATTGAGTTCTCAGTAGATGACATTTTAAAGACATTGTTTGATGCTAAGAAAGATCCAATTGAAACATGGAAAACTGCAGTAGAATACCCACGCCTTTGGCAACATGCCTGAAAAATGCTTACTCGCTTTTCAACCACTTATTGCTGCAAATCTACATTCTCCTGCCTAACTCAAATCAAGATGCCCTTCACGTCACAAATAACTGGTATCCATCTAGAGGATCAACTGAAACTGCGGACCTCCATGCCGCAACCAAATATTCAAATACTTTCCAACAAAAAGCAGACACAACACAGTCATGAAAAGTTCAGTTAACTTTAACATTAACAAATAGTTTTCATTTTTTGAAATTATTAAGTACATAGTAGATTTTTGCAAAATAATGTACATTTTTAAGTATATCTAATTGAAGTTTCTTGAATTTGGCCTTATTTGATTACAGCTACATTAATGCAGCCTTCCAACATGAAAAGGTTCCCCACCCCTGCACTAGGGGCTTTGGGACGAGAAACCTGTGGCCTGAGGCTAGAAGGAGAGGAAACGGAGGGCGCCGAGGGGTCCACTGAGGGGCTGTGCAGCCGGTCCCATACAAAATGCTTCTCTCTATCCCCCAGTTCAAGGCTCGGGGCTCAGGCGGTCCCGGAGGGCACCTACCTGTTGAGCAAGGGGCAATCACCTTCTCTCTAGTTCCTGTACCTCCGGCTGGAGATCAATGATGAAAATCATGATGCTATAATAAAAAACAGACACCATTTCTTGAGTGAGTAGAATGGGGAGCGAGGCACTTTCTGTATATGATCTCATCATCACCGAAAACAATTCAAGGTTGGTATTTATCACCTCACTCTATGGATGTGGCCCCAAGGTGTAGAGTCGCAGAAACTAGGCAGGAACCTGGGGAGAACGCCAGGCTGTGGGTTTGGGAAAAGCAGAAGAAGGCTGGGAGCACAGCACCTGCTGGAGCGGCTTCTTCCCCCGAGAGGCTGAGGAGACTGCTCCCTGCGTCCGCGGGCACAGCCGGGCTGGTCCCTGTGGCTGCTGCCTGTCTGCCCACAAACCAGGGCAATGGGCTGTTGCAACTCAGTCTGAGTCACCTTGGCCAGTGCTCAGGGATGTGGACTGCTACTTTTGCTTCTTGGGTTTCCCCTGAAGGTACCTGGAGTTCACTCCTGGTTTGTGACTGTGGGAGCCGTGGGGAAGGTGGGTGGGGACTGGCATGTCATCTTGCAGCAGTCCCCAACCTTTATGGCCCCAGGGACTGGTTTCACGGAAGACAATTTTTCCACGGACTGAGGGTGGAGTGGGGACCGCAGATCTATAGGATGTGGCTCCTGTGGGCCAGAAGTGGGAATCAGGAGACCTGGGCCCAGTGGGGTGCTGGAGTCGGCTTCCCTATCTCCCCTGCCACCACCCCCATTGTCACCACCACCATTGTCACCGCCCCCATCATTGCTACCCCCATTCCTCCCTCCTCTGTCATTTCTACCACCCCCACCACGCCCCCACCGCCAGCACCACCACCTTCGTGGTCGCCATCCCCTCCACCAGTGCCACACTTCCATCATAAACACCAGCCCCCCGTGCACCTCTGCACCGTGTGTCCTCTCCTGCAACTCGGCAATCTCTACAGCAGCCTACAAGGTAGGTATTCTCGTCATCACCATGATTTGTAAAGCTTGAAGAAGATTCAAAACCAAAATCATGACATGTCTATGTGATTCCTCTTGACACTCTTAACAAGGGGGTGTTGGGACTGCCTGTTGACATGGAATGTGACCCAATATGGAAATACCATTTGTTTTTCCCAGTGGTTTTCTTGAGATGTAGAGAGGATCGACCAGTTAACAAGAGGTTGACACTTACAAAAGGAGTTTGGGAGTTACAGGAACCTGAGGCTCAGAGACACCCAGTGTCCTATGTAAGTCACACAGCCAGCAACTGCCAGGGTTTAAGCAGAGAGTGTCTGCTGTCAAAGCCCACAGGATCAGAAGCTCAACCTCTGCCTTGATCACAAAGCTAAGATGACGTGAGTCCTTTGCAAACGATCAAGGCTGTGGCAAATGGAGACGTACTACTCAGCTCTCTTCAAGAGACCTGCCACAGGGCGGGCGGCCAGTGGACACCCACCAGCCATCAGTGCCTTCAGGCTCTTTCTCAGCTTGTCTGTTGATTCCAGGTACTTCCCAGTCAGTCCCCAGGCAATGACTGAGCATGGCAGTGATACAAGGACTCACTATTTCTGGGCACTGTGGCACTCCTCCATGGGCAATCTGTGTACCTGGGCTCCCTGCATGCCTGGCCGAGCCTTCTCAGAGCTACCCCATGGTCTGAGGCTCTTCCTGCAGCATCTCTCTCTCTCTCTCTCTTCACAAGTGTCAGGTCTGCCTGCCCTCTCAGATTCCTGCTCTCTCTCCCCTCTATCTCTCAGAGGCATTATTCCCTGAAAATCTCTTGTACTCCAATTCTTCCATGGTGTCTCCTTCCTGGAGGATTCAAATGACACGAAAGTATAAGTTTATACCATCATATTACAGGGAATTGTTTTCCTCCCTGACTTAAGCCTGGACTTTGGACAGACACTGTCTAGCTCTGTGGAATGAGTATATCCTAATATAACTGTATATCCTATAGCAACGGTAACATTTTTATAAGTCAACTGCGTGCCATAATGCTGCATTGATACACACCTGGCCCATGCCAACTGACAGGCAACCATGGGACAAGAAGGAGTGGCTGGTTGTGTTAGTATATGTGGATTTGAATCCCTGCTCTACCATGTACAAACTTGAACATGCCTGTTTATAGCTCTGTGCCTTAATTCCCTTATCTGATAAATGGTGTTCATCATATTTAGCAGAAAACACGTGCATATGGCCTGGCATGTAGTAGACATCTAACAAATTCATTTACTGATTGAGTGCTTAACCCAAGTGGGAACAGGCATTGGGAACAACAAAGAGGAAAATTATAGTCTTATTAGTTAAAGGTAAATCTGAAGTCTCTTGAAAATCTCTTAACAGCTGTAAAAACCAAATAAAGATAAGTGTCTCCTTTGGGAAGGGAAAGTGTGACACCAGAACTGTAAGTGTCCCTTTGAGAGGGAAATTAACTTTAAAGGAAAACCAGGAAGCAACACTTGGAGATTTTGATCTCTAGTGCTGGGCAGTAGACTATCTCTGCTCTGAAATTTTAATGGGATGTAGATTAAATAATCAAAGCAGATAAATTGGATTTAGTAAGCTAAGGTCAAAGTTTCCAGGTCAGGGTGCATGTTGTTCTTTCTTATGAAGCCATGTTATCTCAAGGTCCAAGAGATTAATGTCCTCTTGAATAGAGATGCAAGTACATATACAAAGATATGCATACATCTATTACCCCTTTCCCATTTTCTCTATTATTTACTCTATTTATTTACTTCTGAAGCTACAATTTGTTTTATGTTAGACCTATCACTGTCTTTTAACGTACCTTTCTTCTTCAGAATTGGTGAATCAGAAAATCTACTAATTGACCATTTCATCTGTCTACTAAGTTTTCCTTTTTAGTTTTATTTTTCATTTCTTGAAGTTCTATTTTGTTCTTTGTGAAATATGCTCAGTTGTTCCTTATAGTCTCTTATTCCCAGAGTATTTGTTTTTCAGGCTTCTCTTTTGATCTTTAAATATATTCACTAGTCTTCTTGTAAATGTTAAACGGCTGACTCAGTCTCTCTTAAAAAAAAACAACCCTAATTTATAGTGTTTTCAATTTCCATGGTGTAGATACTCCCACCATGGCAGCTCTCATGAACTAGCATGAGCTGGCTTAAGCACACCTCTAATTTTAAACTCGTTTGCATCTACATTCTGGTATCCAAAGTCTAAGGGTCTGTTTCTGCTGTCTGTTGTTTCTACTTGTTTCCACTCACGGTGCTATGCTTCTTTTTCCGTGTGTGTGATTTTTTTGACTGTGAGCTCTTCATTTCCTTGGAAGTTTATTGTAGCTGATCTTTGAGTCCTGGTGTCAAGTTAAGTTCCATTAGGGAGCGGTTGAATTCATTTTTGCTGAAGCCTGGGGATCCTCCTTCCAATTTGTAACATCTGACTCCACATGGCGGTTGAATCTAGGGTCTGTATCTTAACCACTACTCTCTCAAGTTTGTTTCCTGCCTTCAGCATTATCCCCAGCAGCAGGTAGAGGGATATTTCTAAACCACGACACGGATCACATCCTTCCTTAGCTCAAAACCCTTCAGTGGCTCCCTACTGCCTTGGGATGAAGTGTCAGCTCTTCAGTAAGGTCCTTTCCCACCTCCACAGGCTCATCTCCTATCACACAGAATTTTCCCCACCCCATTCCACCTACTCTACTGCAACCACCACAGCCCATCTGAAAGGAAGTCATGCTCTTCCATCCTTCTGGGACTTTGACTTGTACTATTCTCTAACTGCATTCATTTCCTCCTCTCCTTTACTTGGTGAACTCCTGCACATCCTTCAATACCCAGCCCAAATGTTACTTAGTGGAAGCCTTTCCTCACCTTCCCCAGGCAGAACCAGTTATTGTGTTCTTCGCCCTATAATAGCTTGGCAGGAGATTCTTGATCTTCAAGGATCATTATTGCCAAAGAAAGTCAAGTAAAAGCAAATCCAATCAGAACAGACTAAAATGTCATAGTAAAGACTGAAGGGGAAGAAAGGATTTGCTTGAGACTCTACTTTGAAAATGATACTAAATGAAACTAAAATTTATGGACATTATTCTTTCTTTAGCTAACAAAATTATAATTGCAATGCTGCACTAATTCTTAGAATGAATGGAGTGTGAAGCCAGGGCTAATATATATATTTTTTCTTTCAGGCATAATTTTCTGACAAAAATTTGTTTGAAAGCGTGATATGACATCCTTTTCTACAAGTTTCATACTATGATCCCACAGAGAGTCATTTTTGCAAAAACATTAGAAGACGCCACCAGTTTCCCAATGGGCCTTTCATAGTCTTTTCATAAAGAAAAGACTTTTCCTCTTTTAAGTACTGTTCAGACTTCTTGTCAATTTCCTCTTCCTCAGTTATTTCTTAGTCTACATCTGCCAGGTGCTCATTTGCCAGTATATCTTTGGGGATGGTTTGAATAGTTTTCCAACATCAGTTACATTGACTTCAGAAAATTCTGTAATGTGGCAAGGATGGCAATTTCACTTTGCAAATGGTCACAAACACTCAGAGACAGACTGACCAACACCCAGGAAAGAGGGTGTTGATGTGACAGGCAGGGCCAGATGCTGGTGTGCAGCAGGGAGGGTTTAGCCAGTCCATAGTCTAGTTAATTCTATTGGACTGATGTTGATTTCCTGGTTCTGATAATGCACTAAGGTTATGTGAGATGTTACCATTGGGCGGAGCCAGGCAAAGGGTACATGCTACCACTTGACATTCTTTTCGCAAGGTTGTCTGAGCCAATGATTATTTCAAAATTAAAAGTTTAAAATATTAATATTATAAAAATAATTCACAGCCAAAAGGAGCTGGAGGAGACATGAAGACTGAATGTGTGAGAATTAAACTTACAAATGATCAGATACTTCATTAAAATTTTCCAGTAATG
Organism: Daubentonia madagascariensis; assembly: GCA_023783475.1. Classification (NCBI taxonomy): domain Eukaryota; kingdom Metazoa; phylum Chordata; class Mammalia; order Primates; family Daubentoniidae; genus Daubentonia; species Daubentonia madagascariensis. Next base: position 6,339,127 of record JAKFHU010002332.1, on the reverse strand, counting down.
ATGACTTTTGCTTTCCTAAGCAATTGCATTACAGATGAGGGGTGGGGACCAGATAATGAACACTTGGGTTTTCACTAAGTCCTTCCATGGAATTATAATTCCTTATTTAACTACCTACCTTCCCCCATTGGACTGTGAGTTCCTTCATGGGCAGGAATGTGTCTTATTAACCCTTCTGTTCCCAATGCCCATCATAGGGCCTGGTATTTGATTTAAGCCCCTGGTAATGAATGAATGATATTAGGCCTCTAATTTGGTCCTGACATAGCTAAGCCCCGGGAAGAACAGTGCCTGTGGTTTCTCCTCTAAAGGTGGCTAGCGTTTGAGTTTCCTTTGTAACAACAGTTGCTACAGGTTGTGGGAAGCCTGCCCGAAGGGTGTACTTGCCGGGAGATAATTCTGCTTTCTCTTAGCAGATGCAGGCAGACGGTGTTTGCCCACAAACCTCTCCTGACCCCCTAATCAGTGAGGAGGGCTTGGGGGATTTCAGGTGTAGTATGTTTGGGAAAACCCAGTTTTGGGTGAAGCCACCCCCATAGGCCCCTGGAAGGTGACCCGTAGGTAAGAATCAGCTCTTCCCATGCTGCTCAGCCTCAGATTCAATGAGGGGGTTTCAGGCTTGGCTTTGTTCCCCTAGAAACTAACAACTCCATCTGCAAAGTGGGGATATTGATCTCTAAACTGTCCTTACCTCCTTTCTTCTCCCTGAAGTTGATAAAAACAATAAATCCTGCTGTCCACACTTGGTCTCTGTCTGATTGAGAGAAATCTTTGAATATCATTCTGTACATACTGTTATGCAACTTGACTTTCAAATGTTTCGTGTAATGTGTTTGGACCTCTTTCTATGTTAGTGCATGCAAATCTCCTTCATTCCTTTTAGTAGCTCCACAGTATTACACACAATGGGTGTATCATTGTTGATTTAACCAAGTCCTCTTAATGATGGGTATTGATGATGATCCAGTCTGTTACAAACAATGCTGCAATGGTCAGACACATCCAATTTCCTAGATGTTGATGGTCGTTGCCAATTTGCCCGCTACTGTGGTTTGGATATGGTTTGTCCCCACCAAAACTCATATTGAAATCTGATCCCCGATGTGGCTGTGCTCAGAGGTGGAGCTCAGTAGGAGGTATTTGGGTCATGGGGGCAAATCCCTCATGAATGGCTTGGTGAGTTCTTGCTCTCTGGAGACGGGATTCATTCTCACAGGAATGGGTTGGTTCTGGAGAGAGTGGGTTGTTATAAAGCCGGGACGCCCTTCAGGTTTGCCTCTTCACACATGTCCACTTCCCCTTTGACCTTTTCCACCATGTTTTGACACAGCATGAAAGCCCTCATCAGAAGCCAGAGCCATGCCCTTGGACTTCCCAGCCTTCAGAACCATAGCTAAACAAATTTCTTTTCCTTGTAAATCACCCAGCCTCAGATAATCTGTTATACAGCAACACAAAGCGGACTAAAACATCCATCCAAAAGGTTGTACGAGCTTTCACACTCCTAACTGCATGTGAACACGAAGCCAAGTCTTTTGAAAGAAAAAAGAAATCACATCACCAATGATGATGATGCTTACCACACAAGGGATGAACGAACCTCACTTTACAAGGTGCTTTCTTAGCTATTTCTATTTTACTTTCCATCTCCTAACAACCGTGTGGGGACGATGGGACTGGTGATTGGCATGGCTATTATAATCACTCTTTATACCAAGTGTGGGGTGGGCCAGGGAGCTAACGATGGCCAAAAGGAGAAGGGGTCTCTCTGGGGGCTCTGCTTTGCTGTGCGTCTTCCTCCAGCCCGGCTCCACTTCCTAGCCCCCTTCAGAGCCAAGCTCCTTGAGAGTGTGATCTACACTCCTCTGTCTTGGATTCCTCGTCTGCCATGCTTTCTTACACCTCCTCCAATCAGGCTCTTGCTCCTACCATCCACCCCAATTGCTCTCAGCAAGGTCACTGTGGCCTCCATGTCATTAAAACCAATGACTGTGTCGAACTTGAACAATCATCAGTGTTTGACACAGTCTATCACTCTCTCCTTGAAACACTTTCCCCATGTGGGGTTGCTTCTCCTCTTGTATGTGCACCTCATCACCTCAACCTCTCAAGTTAGAGCACCCTAAGGCTCTGTCCTGGACCTCTCCTCTTTTCTAGCCACACTTACTCCCTGGGAAATCTCATCCAGTCCTTTAAATGCCATCCACATGCCCTTGACTCTCATATTTGTGTCATCATCCCAGACCTCCACCATGGACTCAATAATCCTAATTCACTTCACAACCTGACTTCACATCTGCTTCCTGCAGGAAGGCTTCTCAGATTAACCCACCCCCTGGTCACCAGTTCCATGTTCTCCTCATCCCCAGCATTTGCAATTGCTGACCGCATTGAAGCTTGCTGGAAGCTTGACATCCTGCAACAGTTTTTCACAGATCAAATAGCACATGTTGCAGAGCCTAGCAAACCTTCTGAAAGCTGCGTGACCTTGGACAAGTTAGTTGACTTTTCTCTGAGCCTGTGGAACGGAAGCAGAAATAAATCCCTACCTGTGGGTCTTAAATGAGACACAGTCTCTGAAACACCTGAGCCCAGCCCATAGTAAGGATTTCATATTAGTATGTATCATTACAATTATACTGAATTGATCCTGCAAGGTAGATATTTTGATCTCCATTTTACTGATAGGGAGCCCATAGCACACAGGATGGAGCAATTGGTGCAGCTCATAGCGGTAAACTGGAACTCAAACCCAATTTCCTGCCTTTCTGCTGTACTTCCCCGAGCCTTTTAGGGACTCCGTTTCTGACATTTCATCTCACAGTCACTGGTATTCATCTCAGGTGTGAATTTTGAATGATTGTCAGATTTTCAGTTTCACCCAACAATGATGACAATACTCTGTGCTTCCTAGGCCTTCATGAGTTTTGAAAGCACACTCATACAGGCTGTCACACTTGTACCACCCAGCAACCCTGCAGTGCGGATAAGGCACATCCGCATTTCGAAAACAGGAAAACTGAGACTCAGAGCGGCAAATTCACTTGTTTGTGATCTCATAGCACAAAATGGCAAAAACCGTCATTAGAGCCCAAGTGCTGGCCCAGAGTTCATTCTCCACAAACTCACATGCCTTCTCTTTCCCCTCCCCTCTATCACCAAAAGGTTCTGCATTCAGCAGGCACTCAATGAGTGCTTATAGGAAGCTACCACCTTCAGAGAGGGTGATGATAAATGGGCATGATGACCATCTGCAGAGACCCCGAGGAAAATCCAAGGAGGGCGGGTGGGGTGAGCTGCTGCCTGGGGCTGACTCAGCCCTGACAATTCTGTCCCCAACTCTGGCTCTGCCTCCGTGCATCATCTAGGGGGTAATTCTGAGTATTCAATATATTTTGAGAGAAAGCATTTCAAAAACAAGTCAGTTGTTTTTCTTTCTTTTCATGGGACTTCCTCCCAAGATGGAGAAACCACAGGGGTAAGTTCTCTTTTCCAAATAAATGCATTAATCTGCTTCTCCAAATTTGCATTGTGCAGGGGACAAATATTCCCCAAACTCCTGCAAAGTCAGACTCCACCCATCTAGGAGACAGCTTCATCTACCGCCTACCATTTTTCAACCAATAAATGCAGAGCCTGCAAACTGGCGTTCTGTGGGGGCACCTGTGGTTGGCGTGAAAAATGAGTCATTTTTAATGTGAAGGGGAATGTCGTCATGGAAGGTGTTAGGGGTTGAATTGAGTTTCCTGTCCCCCAAAATTCATATGATGAAGTCCTAACCCCCAGTACCTGAGAGTGCAAGCTTAATTGGAAATAGGATCTTTGCAGCCTTAACTAAGTTAAGGATCTCAAGATGAGATCATCTTGGGTTTGGGTTAGGTTATTGTCCCCATAAGAGAAAGGAGAGGAAGGTTTGAGACGCAGAGCCACAGGAGACAGAAGTCGGAGGAGGCCATGTGAACATGGAGGGAGAGATTGAAGTGATGCATCTACAGGCTGAGGAACACCAAGGATTTCTGCAGACACCAGATCTGCTAGGAGAGGTAAGGAAGGACTGTCCCCTAGAGCCTTCAGAGGCAGCGTGGCCCTGCCCACACTTTGATATTGGACTTCTGGCCTCCAGAACTGTGAGAGAATGACTTTCTGGCATCACCCACCCATCATGTGGCAATCTGTGGTCATGGGCAGCCCTGGGAAACTAACACATCAATCTAGGTTCAAATTTGCGTGACCTTGAGCAATTTACTTCACAACACCTCAATTCCCACCTCTGTGAAATGGAAACGGCATTAAGGATATCTGTCTCACGGGGTTATTGCCCTTGAACATGCCCCCGCTGGAGGGCCCCAACACTGACTGTCGTTGTCAGTAGGCCCAGATGGGGGCTGAGAATCTGCATTTTTAACAAGTTTCCAGGTTACGCTGATGCTACTGGTCCTGGGAATACATATTGAGAACAACTGCTGTAGAGGATCCAAGAACTGGGCCAGTTAGAGAAAAATAAACCCCAGAGAAGCTAAAATGAACTAAGAGAGGAGGGAGAGAGGGAACAAGTAGGAAAGTCATTGGGTTTTGTGTTGGGAGGGGGTTAAATGGAGAATTTAGGACAGTGGTTCTCAATCAGGTTCAACTCTGTGCCCCAGGGGACATTGGCAATGTCTAGACATTTTTAGCTAACACAATGGGGGGGGCGGGTGCTACTGGCACCTAGTGAGTAGAGGTCAGGGATGCTGCTGAACATCCCCTGGTGTGCATGGTAGAGCCCCCATCACAAAGGATTATTCGACCCTGAATGTTGAGAAACACCGATTTAGACCAATAGTTCTCACGTCTGGCTGCATATTTGAATCACCTGGAGAGTTTTTAAAGGTCTGATGCCCAGGTGGCACCTGGCCCCACTGCATCAGACACTCTGTGGGTGGGACCCAGGCATGAGGGTGATTCCAATGAACAGCCAAGGTGAGACCCACTGATCCAGAGAGTTGGGAGCAGTATTATCACCCAGGGACCTTGTTAAAATGCAGATTCTAAGTCAGTAGGTCTGGAGTGGAGATTGGGACTCTGCACTTCTAACAAGCTCCCAGGTGACACCAATGAATGCAGCAGTGATGATTGTTAAGAGATTTGGGGTGTGGATCTCCCTCTGAGAGATGCAAGGAGAGATTAGAGTTACTTTCATTTTTGATTGCTCAACTGTGTTTCTTTGATTGCACCACTTTGGTGATGCTGGACCACATGGACCTCCTGTTTTCATCTGGGGGCATGCATAAGCCAAGTCTATGGAAACCTCCTGACATAGGTGTGGGAGGGCCCTTGTCAGAGGCTGGGCAGGCATCTGCCTCCATCAGTGTCCTCATCCCCGACGGCACATTTAACTCACCCGGGGCTAAGTTTGCCCGATCAAATACAGGATGGCTGGTTAAATCTGAATTTGAATTTCAGATACATAAGTAATTTATTTTAGTATGAGTGTGTCCCCTGCAAAAATGCATCCTGTATTTTTATTTGCTAAATCTACCAGCCCCACCCCAAAGCAATTAAATCACAATCTTGGGTGTTGGGGAGGCACTTGCACATTTTTATTTTTTAAAAGGTATGCAAATGATTTCCATGTGCCACTGGCCCAAGTGGAGTGATTTCAAGAGAGAGCATGCTCATGCTAAAAGTTCTCTCCCTGGGTTTCCACCATTTGAGCCTTCTCTGTTAAACCTATGAATTGTCTGTAGCAGGGTGACACATCAATCTTTTAGCTGAGGGCACTAGTTTCTCAAAGACCAGTGTGGGGAAGGGATAAGATGGAAAATGTGCTAAGAGCAAACTTTGTTATTCCACTCGGGCCCACGCTGAGCCCTGCTGCCATCAGTGTCTGCAGAATGTGGCTGTAGGAGCAGAGAGAGGCCTGTCAGGACACAGGAGGCCTCAGTATGGACACACATGCATAAATAGTCCATGCAGGCTTCCTGGAAGTCAGGGACACCACAAGCATTAGTTAGGGTAAGTAACACCAGCTGCTGCAACAAACAATCCCTGGAGTCTCAGGCTTACTGTGAGAGCAGCTGATTTGTCTTTCGTGGAGAGAGCTGATTCTCCACGCCCTGATTCAGGGGCCCCACTCTCTTGTGGCTCCACTGCCCCAGAGGCCCAGAGTCCTTCACTTCCAACTGCGATGATAAGGAGTAGAGAGGCCGCCTGGGGATGAAGCCTGTAGCAACCTCAGGGAAGTGAAACCTGCAGAGCTCTCAGCATCTCATGACTCTGTCCAAACCTCTGTACTAAGAGATTGACCAAACTCTAGCATGGCTTCTAGCAGCTTAAGACTGTGCTGCTAAGATGACCGCAGCTGTGCCTAAAATGCCTGCCTGAGAAAGCTCAGGCCACTGCTAGGAGAATTTACTGCTCGTTCCAGCCAAAACCTGGTGATAGGCAGATAGAGCCCACCTCAGAGCAGTTGCTTTAGAAAGCTTGCAACTCTGTATCCTTCTCTGTCCCTTGAGATGTAAATCTATCACCCCAAGCAGTTTCCTCACGGTCTCTTTGAGATGCAAACATTCAGGGAGATAAGTCTGGCTCCAGTTCTCAATCCCTGTGGTGAGGTAGGGCCTAACTTTGGCTGGCGGATGGCTTGCTGCAGCTTGTGCCTGCTGTCATAGAGCTAGGGGAAATTTGCTTCTCCTCCGGATAAACGCCAATTCACAAATCCAGGTGGCTTAGTCACGTGGATGAAGGGGTCAGGTGGACCCCCTGACGCCCCATACTGCCTTGCCCTTAGCATACCCCAGCCTTTAAAAAGTCCCCAGCCTTCTATTTTGGGGAAATGGAGCTTGGTTCATACTGCACACTCTCCCCTATTACAATAGTTTTACTGAATGACATCCGTCCTCAGTGCTTTAGCTAGTGTTGGCCTTTGTTTGTCTTTGATGGATGGAGCCAGAGGTGTAGAAACCGCATGCTCACTCTCTTCCACCCTGCAGTCTCCTGCCTGGGCCGCCTGTTGGCACCAGGCCTGCCTGCTGCTGGGGTTCCTATGGTGAGCCCCTGTGCAGACAGCAGGTCGGGAAGGACAGAGAAGGCAGCTGAGCCCCTCCAGAGCGCACCGGAAACTGGCCAGCACACTGTGCTTCCTGGGGGCCTCTCACTGCATAAACAGCAGTCCTGTCATCGGTGCACCTTAAAGCATTCCTGAGAAGGCCACACTCCCCACTCCCACCCTGCTGTGTCAGGCCACACCTAAGACATCCAGCTCTTCAGGTGAGTTCTGATGTCAGACAAAGGTGTGCACAGTCAGGCCACATGGCTCTCGTGATAGCATTGAAGATCCGGTGTGCATCTGGCCTGCGCCCAAATCCCAGCCAAGGGAAGCAGCCCAAACCCAAGGCCAGGCTTTCGGTTTCAGGCTGAGTGTGACCATGCTGAAATCAGGGACTGTAGAAAACGTCTCCCTGGTTCTGCAACCTCCAGAAACCCCCTAAAACTCCCAGCAGGTGGGAAGGCACGAGGGGCCGTGAGGAGGAAGCTGCACACCCTTCCCACCTCACCCACACCAGGGTGCCTCCTCATTCTGGGACCTGGGAGTGTGGCTTCTCTTCTGACAAGTCCTCAGCCTGAGGCTGTCTGCCCTCCCTGGCCTTCCTGCCACCTCCCACAGGGCATGGAAAGAGGGAAGGGCTTCCTGGGGGTAGGTGGAAGGCTGCCTCCTCCTTGAAGCCTGCCTGGTTAGGCCCACTGTGACAAATGGAGGGAAACAGAGAAACAATGGGAACAGCCCTGGGGTGGGGGAAGTGTCCTCTGGGCCTTGAGGGCTGAGGAGACCCCTGTGGTGGAGTGGGGAGTCAGCTATGAACAATGGGCTGCCAGCCCTCACCAGGATCATATTTAAGATCCAGAAAGGAAATCAAAACAGTGCTACCAGAAGGCAGGACAATGGTTCCCCTTGAGGGGTGTGGTTGGGAGGGGACTGGCCCCCACGGGGGCTTCTGAGGGCTGTTTCTTGGTCTGGGTGCTGTTTCCGTGGGACCGCTCAGTTTGTAAAAAGGCATTAAATCGCACATTTATAATTTTGCACTTTTCTGTATGTATGTTATGCTTCTGTAAAAAAAAATATATGTTTTTAATTTGGTAAGGCTTTGGAAAACAGTCTGGCGGTTCCTCAAAAGGTATAAAAGGTATGGGAGAGTAACCACAGGACCCGGGAATTTCACTCCTAGATATACACCTATCAATGGAAAAGAAACCAAATTCTGTAAAACAATTTAAAGATGTTTATTCTGAGCCAAATTTGAGGACCATGGCCTGGAGCCACGCCCAAGAAGCCTTGAGCATGTGGACTCATTGTGGTTGGGTTACAGTTTGGTTTTATACATTTCAGGGAAACAGTAAATACGTGTAAAGTCATGAATCAATACATAGAAGGCATATATTGGTTTGGCCCGAAAAGGTGGGACATCTCAAAGTGGGGACTAACAGGTTATAGGTGGGTTTAAAGACTCTTTGATTTGTAATTGGTTAAAGAAATGAAGCTTTTTCTAAAGGCTTGGAATGTTTTAAGTTAAGATAAGGAAGTCTGTTAGTCAGAGACAAGCCACCAGACATCTACCCAGACTCAAGTGATTTGTTACGTATATCGGGGACCTGCAGGTTTGTCTTGCATTGCCTTAGGCCTGTTAATGAGTTACCAAAGATATCTCCAAGAAAGAAGGGGGCATGATAAGGCCTGTCTGACCTCCCTTCTCATGGCCAGTAACTCAGTTTTAGGGTATCCTCTTGGCCAAAAGGGGGTCCATTCAGTCAGCTGGTGGGGGGAGCCTTAAGATTTTATTTTAGTTCACACACCCAAAAGAACTGAAAAAAATCTGACCATACAAAACTTGTACACAAATGCCCACAACAGCATCATTCACAAGAGCCAGAAAAGTGGAAACAACCCAAATGTCCATCAGCAGATGAATGGATAATTAGAATGTGGTCTGTCCATATACCGGAATAGCATTTGGCAATAGAAATAAGCGAAATACAGATTCGTGCTGTAACGTGGATGAACCTTGAAAACATTATGCCAAGTGAAAGAAGGCAGACACAAGAGGTCACACATCATATAATTCCATTTATAGGAAATTTCCAGAATAGGCAAATCCATAGAGACAGGAAGTAGATTAGCCGTCACCTGGGGCTGGAGGTGGGGCTGAGGGGTTTGGGGAATAATAGCTAAGGAGTAGGAAGTATCTCTGACCAATGAAAATGCTCAAAATTGATTGTGGTGAAGGTTGGACAGCTCTGTTTATATACTAAAAGCCATTGACTTGTATACTTTAAATGGATGAGTTGTATGATATGGAGAATTATATCTCAATAAGCTGTTATTAGAGATTCAGCAAGGCATTGGCTTTAGAGAGGATACCAGACCAATCAGAAGGAACGCCGGGCAGACAGCCACAACCTGCAGGGATGCACTGGTGCCCACCAGGTGACCCCAGCCATTGGGCAAACGTGGGTAGTCTGTCTACTTCTCAGGCCCAGGGAGACTCAGGATCACAAGCTGGTGCAGAGAAGCGTGCAGGTAGGAAATACAGGCAAGAAGGGGACCAAGACTTGGGTCCCCTAAAAATGGATCCTAAGATCAGGATGTGGGTGGGAATGTTAGGTAGACAGCTAGGGACCTCTGGCCCCTCCTGGAGACAAGGTGGGCAACTGCCACACCTGGGGGAGGAGGGAACACCATACAAATCTGCCAATCAGAACTTAGTATGCCAACTGCAAAACAATGCAAAGGACTCTCTAGCCCATGGGCCAAGCAGCATAGGTACGATAGAGTCTGGAAGATGACTTAGGACAACCTAGGGCTAATTATCATGTCATTGGCTTAAATCTATGTTGTGGTTCTCCCCCCCCCACAGGCTTTAAGAGAGGTTCATGGGAGATCCGCATGCGCAGTAAGACTCAGGTCATATAACTCCCAGCTGTCCATCACAGTGGTTCCATGGTGACATCTGAACCACAGGGAGGTCCCTATCCAGACCCAGACCATAATCAAGGTCTCTTTTGCTATGACAAGGGGTCCGGTCGTCATCTGTGGCATATGTATCTTGCTCTTGCTCTATAATCCTATCTTGCTCCCCCTCAATGAATTTCACCTCATGCTTGCCTTACTTTCGTGTGTCTGGTCATTCCCCGGCCAAGAGCACACCAAGAACCAAGAACACAGAACAAGACTGCCAAACCCGACATATTTGGTGCCGTGACACGGATGTCTCTGTCTGGGCAAGCCAGCTCGCCTTTGTCCGTGACACTCCTGCTTTGGGTCTTCCTGCCTTGCAGCCAGCACTGGCTGGGGCGCTGGCTGGAGCTTGCTTTCTCTTTCCTGCCCTCGCCATTTCTCAGGCTGCTCGGTTGAGTTCTTGGCTAACCCCTGGTGTGTGGGAAGGAGTGTGGGGACATGTCCCTCATGGTGGGGGAGAAGTCTTTCATTTCGTTTCCCTTTAGAGAAGAGGGCTCTGCGCTATAGCTCTTGTGCTTCCGGGCTTCGCGTTGGGTTTGATGATGTAACTTTTCTTTCTGATCTGATGAGGTGCTTGCGACCCCTTCCCCTGTTGAGGCTAAACCATGTTTCCTCCCCTGGTTTTGTCCGCGCTAAGTTATCTAGTGCCTGGTCACTCGCTCGGAGTGAACTTCTATGTTATCCCCGCCATGTCACTGCCACGTGGGGCACAGTTAAATACCTACACCCCTGGTCTTACCCGGCCCTTCTCCTTCACCCTCAAGCTGCTTCTTTCGCTCCGTCCCTTCCTTATCGTGGCTGGCCACCCAATCACTGGTGCTTTTACAAATGAACCAGGTCGTTATACCAACAGATATCCTTGTCCTGGCACTTAACAATGAGAGGCTGTTAGGTTTGCAGGGTCATGGACAGCCCCTCTTCCTACGAATTGGAAAAGAGATGTCTGGACCAGTACTTCGGCTGCATGGCCAGGGTTGTGAGCTGAGGACGCCCGCTCTAACAGACCCCAGCTGGCAAAGTCTCTACTTTTGCCCCACCCCTTTTATTTCCCTCCTTACTTTCTAGATGAGTGCACAGAAATCAAAAATCCCTCCTAACACCCCTTTGGGGTACATTGTCTCAAACTGGGACAAGTTTGATCCAGACACTCTGAAGAAGAAACGTTTAATCTTCTTCTGCACAACCGCCTGGCCACAGTACAAGCTAGATAGTGGAGAACAGCGGCCACCACACGGGACTCTAAATCACTTCAGCATATTACAATCGGACGTCTTTTGCAAAAGGGAAGGAAAATGAGCTGAAATACCATATGTACAGGCTTTCTTTCATTTATGGGAAAATCCTCAGTGGTGCAAGGAGTGTTTGGAGCCTTACTCCAAGTAAGACTATGTAAGTAAGACTATGGTGTTAAGAGCTCCTCCTCAGTTTCCCACCTGTTCCGAGCTGCCCCCATACCCAGGGAGGCCTAAAGGGGGCCCTACAAAGAGGGAGGTGGTCCTGTCTGTACCCCCACCAGGGGGAAAGGTGGCTGGGCTCCTACCCTTGGTGGAAGCAGTGGAGGAGTTTGGATAAACCCTGGTCCATAAGCCCTTTAGTTTAGTAGAGTTACAACAAATAAAACAGATTCTGGGGAGCTGCATCCATCATCCTGATAGGTGTGTAGAGATGTTCCAACATTTGTGTCTAGCCCATGACTTGACTTGGAAAGATGTACATGTTATTCTAAGCCAGACTTTAAATGATTTTGAGAAATCCAGAGTGTTAACAGAGGCACCAAAATTTGCCACCAGATTACACATTTCAGATCCTAGATAGCCAGTGGGTGAAACAGCGGTGCCTATGACTGACCCAGGGTGGAATAATAATTCCTCAGAAGAGAGGTAGGAGAGAACATTTTCTAGTATGCGTCCAGGCTGGCCTCAAGGCCGCCAGGCAAAAGGCGGTCAATTATTCCAAGGTCTGCGCCATCACCCAGGGGCCTGAGGAAAACCCCTTAGCCTTCCTGGATGGGCTCTGGAGGCAGTAGGGAGACACGCCACTCTCTATCTTAACTCTTATGAGGGACAGATGATGTTAAAAGACAAATTCTTGATCGAAGCAGCACCAGATGTTAGGAAAAACTCCAGAAGCTTGCCCAGGACCCTACCACCTGCCTGGATGACATGGTGGCTGCTGCTAATTCTGTTTTCTATAACACAACTTCTGAGCTTGAGTCTCAGGCTCAGGAGAAGGAGCAGAGGAAGGAGGCTGGGCACGCCCAGTTAATGGCAGCATTGGCACCCACATTCGGACCAGCGGCCAAAGCCTCCACCAAAGGACGGGATCTCCGGTGCTGCATCTGCCAATGGGAAGGCACTGGGCCAAGAACTGCCCCAATAAGGACAGGCCACCCAAGGCCCCTTGTCAGTGGTGCCATCAAACAGGTCACTGGACCATACTCTGTCCTATGGGATCATCCCAGGAGGGGAGTTAGTCCCCAGACTGGATCATAGTACAACAATGAAGGTGCCTGCTCCCGTCACCCTCTGGCAGATAACGATCACGGGACCGTAGCCAAGGGTAACCCTCCTGGTGGCAGGTAGGCCAGTAAATTTTCTTCTTATATTGGGGCTGCCTACTCTGTCGTCCTCACCTACTCCAGAAAACTGAGCACTCAATCCTATATGGTCACCAGAATCTCCGGGGTCCCTACCAAACAATTCTTTACTTTCCCTTTGCTTTGTTTGTGGGAGGACGTGATCATTGAACATTAATTTCTGATCATTCCTAATGGCCTGCCTGTTTGAGGGTGATAGCAGCCATATCGTTACTCTTGCCAGAGGCCACTAAATTCACTACGGGACCTTCCCTTACTATTAGAACCTCCCACCAGGACTCCGAGCTCTTCCAGGGAGGGGCGACAAAGTGGATCTCAGATAGCCACCTATTAAAATTCCAGGCTATGTTGATAGAAACCCCTGACTTAAAAATTGAGACCTGCTCTGGACTTAACCCCACCACTCTTCTTCCAGAAGAAACAATAGGGGAAGCTAGTAGGCTACTGCATACTTGTGAAAAGATTATACTCTGCCACTACTTCCCTGGGCAGATCTATCCTCAGTCCCCATCCCTCAAGCCCATCAGTGGTTTACTGACGGCAACAGTTTTGCTAAGAACGGGGAATGCTAGGCAGGCTATGCCATGGTGACTGAGAGTCTAGAAGTGGTGGAGGCTCAGACTTTAGCAGCAAATATATCTACCCAATTAGCCAAACTCATAGCCCTAATCCGAGCTCTCCAGTTAGCCAAAGAAAAGACAGTGACCATACAGACTCTAAATAGGCTTACATGGTGTTACATGCCCATGCATCTATTTGGAGACAGTGAGGATTCCTTGCCACTCAAGGAATGCCAATTAAGTATGGGCAACAGATTCATACACTTTCCGAGGCTGTTCAGGAACCAACTGAGGTGGCAGTCATCCACTGTAAGGGACATCAAAAGGGAGCTGATCTAACAGCTCAAGGAAATCAGGCTGCAGACACAGCTGCCAAGCTGGCAGCCCTGGGCAAAGTGTTTCCTGACCTAGTTGCAGCCCTAGTCGCTTCTAGTCCCACTCTCCCCATCTCGGCTTATTCCACCTCAGAAACATCTCACGGGTTGACTCAAGGGTACCACGTGAGCCCCTCTGGATGGTTGGTTAAAGGAGATCTCTATCTGTTACCATCTAAAGAAGTCAAAAACTTGGTAGAGGCTGCCCATAATGCTACCCACTTTGGCCCAAAGCCACTTAGACATCTCCTGGAACAACATTTTGTTTCTCCTTTACCAGCCTCCACTGTTAAACAAGCCACCTCACTTTGTGCTATCTGCCGAACCCATAATCCTCAAGGGGCTCTGAGGGCAAAACTTGCCTCTCTGGCCCAACGAGAGGGGACACACCCCAGCCAGGACTGGCAGGTAGATTTCCCCCAGTGCCTCCCCATAGAGGACTCAAGTACTTGTTAGTGTTTGTCGACACCTTCACTCATTGGGTTGAAGCTTTTCCTTGCAGGACTGAAAAGGCCACTGAAGTTTCCCGAAAGTGTTTTGGCCTGTGACAACGGCCCTGCCTTTGCCACACAGGTAGTGCAGGGAGTCTGCAGGGCCCTGCAGATCTCTCACTATCTGCTTTGTGCCTGGAGGCCTCAGTCATCGGGCCTGGTGGAGCCAGCTAACCACAGCCTCCAGCTCGCCCTTGGCAAGGTGGCTGGAGACCGGACTCAGTCGGTCACAACTTCTCCCAGTGGCTTTTTTGCGTTTATGTGCATTATGGCTGAAGCCTGAGTGCTTTTGAAATGTCATGTAGCCGACATTTTCTCTGATCTCTTCAGATTTTGATTTTCAGGAAAGAGCTGGACACCAACATACCCTTCGAGTAGCTCAGTTCTTGCAGACATTACAAGAACACAAGCTGCCACCTAGAGACCCTTCTTCCCCTAGTCCTGTCAGCCGGGAGACTTAGTGCTCAACAAACAGTGGAAGGATGGGTCCCCCACATCCCAGCTAACCCGGGTGTGGAAAGGTCCCTATCCAGTCTTACTTTCTACTCCAACCACTAGTAAGGTCCCAGGGATACCTACTTGGATCCCTCATTCTCGGGTGAAGCCATGGAAGGACTGGAATGAAACTCATCCAGCCCCCATGATGAGGACTCCAACACCAGAGGCAAATACTCGTGTGCTCCCTTGGAGGATCTCTGGTACCTGCCCAAGCAGACTTCTCCTGCTGTGGCTCCTTCAGATAAGTAGCACAAACTATTTATCCATGGGCAAGGCACCTCTTGCCCTGGCAAACCAAACTGCACATATACTGAGGCTCAACAAAACCTACTGGATACCAGCAAGTTTTCTTGGGGATGTCCACAACAGGAGATTAATTCCCTGGTGGGCCTGACTAGGGAAACATCCTGTCCCACCCTTTGGCGTACAGCCAAAACAGCATTACACTTCAGCCAGGGGCGGGGCTCTCTAATCCTGGAAAAGATAATTTCCTCATTTGCTCACCCCTTAATCGACCCCTTACTTGGTTGGAGCCACTTTAGCAGCCCAGGGAGCTGAATGGCATGGCACCCAATTCCAGGGAAGAGGACCTGATGCCACCACCAAATCAGCTTCTGTGCTGCTAGCCAAAAATCGAGTTCACTGCCCAACTCTCTCTGGAGCGGGGGATGCACTGGGTGTGTGGCACCCGAGCATATCTGGGTGCTACCAACTTACTGGAGAGGCCGCTGCTCCCTGGGCCTAGTATATCCAGACATCCAGATTGCCCAGGATTCAGCCACCTCACCTTTCCCATTGCGTGGCTGGGGCCATGTATACACGCAGGCACTTCCCTTAATTCCCCTTTTTGCCTTTATGGGAATAGTAGCCGCTGCCAGACTAGCCACAGGAGGCACATCCCTGGGCCTGCAGCAGTCTTTGACCGTGGAGGCAGCACGAGGCCTGATGAAAACTAGCCATACACTTGCCCTCTGACAAGAACAGTTGGATTCGCTGGCGGGGGTCACCTTACAAAATAGGCAGGCCCTTGATCTTCTAACCGCACCTGCTTGTTCTTCAAAGAACAGTGCTGCTGCTATGTTAACAAGTCAGGACAAGTTCAGGACAACATCAGTGCCGTCCTAGAGTCTGCCTCCAATCTCCAGACATGAGGCAAGACCTCTAGGCCCTGGTGGATGTCCTTGGTAATTCCCTTGGTCACCTCGTTACTTTGCATCCTGGGAATTCCTATATTGGGACTGATCCTCATAAATTCTCTAACTAAATTTATTTCATCCCATCTAGAGACTATCAAGCTACAAATGGTCCTACATTCTCTGCCAGCCCTGGTGTCTACCTTCTCCTCACACCTACAACTACAACAATCTACTGAGAACACATACCGAAGTCCCCTAGAGAGACCCCCAGAGAACCTGCAAGAGGCCACCCTAATAGGGATCGTTGCCCCCACTCAGCAGGTCGAGTGGGATGAGTTGACACCCCTACCCAATGATTTGGGCCTCTAGAATAGAGCGTGGAGAAATGTTAGGTACATAGCAAGGGATTCCGGGTCTCCTAGGGACGAAAGTGGGTGCCTTGCCTTGGTGCTGTCTCGAGCAATTGCCCCACCTGGGAAGAAGGACAAGGGCAAGCCCCAGGCCCCCGTGTTGGTGCTGCCCCACCTTAATCCTGTCCCAAGTGTCTGCCATACCTGGGGGAGGAGCCCCAGACAATGATTGGGCCATGAGCCAGCTAAAAATTCTCTTTCAATGTAAGACGATATTGGAGTCAGCTAGTAGTTTTTGCCGTCTATAAAAGGAGAACAGAGAAAAGTTTAATTTTATTCATGTGGTTGAATGAACACTCAGACCAAGTGGTGTGAGAGGAAGCCCCCCAAAACCCCAACAGGGTAATGGACAAGAGGCTGGAGTAAGAAAGAAGCCCCTTTGGAAAAGCTGTCAATGTTTTCTTTTGTTCAATCAACAAACATGTATTGAGCATCTCCTTTGTGTCTGACACTGTGGCAGACACTGAGTGTGTGGAGCTGGGGGAGGGGGGAAAAAGCTTGGTTGTTCCCAGCTGACATAATTATCAATTTCTTGCATGCCTTATTCATTCCACCTCTGTTTACTGAGCACCTACTATGTGCCAGGCCCAGGTGGGGGATACTGAGGTGGAAACAAATCCAGCCTGACCCCAAAAGACTCTCACAATGAGTTGGCAGTGCCCACAAGTCATGCGGGGAAATCCAGCTCCCTCTGCTAGAACGTGCCTGCCTGGGGTGGGCGGGGGCTGGAAGGACGAGGGGCTGACTATTCTTCGTCAGCAGCAGCTGCCTAAGCCCTGGACCCCCACCCCCACCCCTACCCCCATGCTGTCCATCTGTGACCCTTCCCCTCTATTGTGACGTTCAAGGTCTGAAGCCCCCATTCGTGGGCCTCTCCTCAAGGCAGCAGGGATCCCAAGGGACTTGGCCTCTAGAGATGGCCAGGGCGGGGGGCATTGGCTGGCGGGCTGGCTTATCATCCAGGTGGCTTGGGGAACACTTAGGGTGACCAACTCATCCTGGTTTGCCCACGACTGTCCCAATTTTAGCACCGCAGGTCCTGCATCCCACACATCTGGGCACACTGGGATGGTTGGTCACCCTAGACTTGGGTCCTATCTTGGTTCCCCTCCCATACACTCCCTAAACCGGTGGTTCTCAACCCTGGCTGCACACTGGCAACTCCTGGGCAGCTTTTCAAGATGTTGCTGCCTGGGTCCCACCTCAGATCAATTCACTCAGTGTCTCAGGGTTGGGGCTGGACGTGGACCTTGCAGGGGGAGAACCTCCCAGGGGATTACAATGTGTGGCCGGGGTTGAAAGCTCCTCCTTGGTGAAGACGAGGCCGGGCCGAGGGTTGGCGGGGGGTAGATCTTTTTCTTCTAGCTCCTGCAGGAGCTGAGCTGAGGAGTGGAGAAGGACCCCTGGACTGGGATCATTCACTTATCAGCTACGCATAGGGGCCCACTATGGGTCGGGTGCTGTCACGGGGCTGGGGACATGGGAAGTGGTTCAGGGCGTAATCGAGGACCTTATATTAGACGGGGGAAACAGACAGTAAACAAAGAAGCCCCCTGGACACCTCCAGATGACAAGGAAGGAACTCAATGGAATGACTGATTAGGGTTCATGGGGTGTGGAGCTACTTAGATATTGTATTCATTCCCTACAGCTGCTGCAACAAGTCACCACGAACTGGGTGGCTTAAAACAATAGAAATTTATTCTCTCACAACTCTGGAGTATAGAAGTCCAAAATCAGGGTGTTGGCAGGGTTGGTTCCATGTCTCTCTCCTGGCTTCTGGTGGCTTCTGGAAATCTTTGTTGGTCCTTGGCTTGTGGCAACATCGCTCCCATCCCTGCCTCTGAAATCGCGCGGCCTTTTCCTCTGTGTCTCTCTGTGTCTCCACGTGGCTTTCTTCCCTGCCTCTCGGTAAGAACACCTTCTAAGAACACCAGTGCCCGTTGGATTTAGGGCCCACTCTATTAGTAAACCAGGGTGATCCCACCTCGAGATCCTTAATTACATCTGCAAAGATTCTTTTTCCAAATAAGGTTGCATTCCCAGGTTCCAGGGGTTAGGGTGTGGACATATCTTTCTGGGGGCCACAGTTCAACCCACTACAGCTATGGTGGGCAGGGAAGGCCTCTGAGGATGTATTGGGTATGAATCATCCCAGGAGCCAACTCTCAGGCAGGGATGTAGGGCAGCGGTCCCCAACCTTTTTGGCACCAGGGACCGGTTTCATGGAAGACAATTTTTCCATGGATGGTGGCAGTGGGGGGAGGCAGAGCTCAGGCGGTGATGCAAGCGGTGGGGAGCGGCTGTAAATGCAGATGAAGCTTCACTTGCTCGCCCACCCGCTACTTACCTACTGCTGTAAGTTTCACGGAAGACAATTTTTCCACAGAAGGGGGGTAGGGTGGGGGGTGGGACTGGGAGGCGGAGCTCAGGCGGTGATGTACGGCCCAGTTCCTAACAGACCACGGACCTGTACCGGGCTGCAGCCCAGGGGTTGGGCACTGCAGATGTAGCAGTGCAGGAAGTGCTGGCAGGGACAGGATGTGAGGCAGGGCAAGGAAGGGCTAATGTGGAGGCAAGATTGAGCAGGTCACCTCTGTGGGCATCTGGGGCTCAGTCCTGCCAGAAACCCTGGAGATTGTGTAGAACAAGAGCCTCGGAGTCACCCACCTGAGGGGACTGGGTGTTCAGACATCAACTCCTGACAGTCATGGGTTGGTGGAACCTTCTAGGAGCTTTACCACCCCGGCCCCTTTGGACTCCGCAGCTTGGCCCAGAGGCTTCTGGAGGACAGAAAAAGTTCCCAGGCAAAGAGTCCAAGGTGTTTGCAGGTAGCAGAATGGTCCTGGTGGGGCACTGACTGTCGGTGCTACAGGAAGTGGCATCTGAGCTGCCACCTGAAGGATATGAAAGAGCTGGCTGTGTGATGAGCATGCCAGGGTACCAGGCAAAGGAAATGCCAAGGGCAAAGTCCCCAAGGCAGCAGGGAGCCTGATGCAATCCAAGAACAGCCACCAAGAGCAGCGGGCAGTGTGGCCAGAGCTGGTGGGGGAGGGGAGGTAGCAGGAGCAGAGATGGGGGAAGCCTCCAGGGCCATGTCACGTAGAGCTGAGGTTCGATTGCCTGGGCAGGGCTAAGCCTTCAGAGGGTTTTGAGCAGGAGTTCCCAGGATCCCGTTACTGTGGGACAACAATGTCACTTCATGTGCCTCTGGAGGATGGATTGTAGGGAAGGGCACAAGGAGACAGAGGGGAGACAGTGTCACCCAGCTGGGTGGCCTCGGCCAGTCCCTTCCCTTCTCTGGGCTTCAGCTTCCCATCTGGAGAATGAGGCCTTGTGTCCTTCAGAAGAGTGTTGGTGACTCCTGTGAGCTGGGTGGGGGTCTCCTGGCTGTGGTGGATGCACAGGGAGGGTCTTGACACAACCCCTCCGGCAGAAGTGGCCATGCCTGGACCCATCAAATGCAGGGTGGGGCCTTTCTCAAGGTCTCTGCTGTGTCGTCAGGTTTTTCCAAAAGTGAACTGAGCTAAAATTACGAATTATGAATGTCTTAGAGGTCTGAAGACCAAGTGAGTCTGAGAAATGAAAATTCAGTCTTCAAGGTACCTTGGCAATGTCCAGGCAGCCCTGGGCCGTCTGGTCATCTCGTTCCAGGCTCTAGGAAGCAGGAACTGACTGGCAGTTTTCTGTGGCTGGCAACATAGTGCTGACTCAGCATTCACACTGAACGTGAAGAAAGCTGGACTGAATTCTGAGAAAGTTGCATAACTGCAGAAGCTTGGGTTTCCCCAGATGGAATCCTAGTGTGCTCACATCTCGGTTAACATCCCAAATATCAATGTTCCCAGACCCCATCTGTTTGGCTGCCAGGAAGTCCAGCCTTGTTCATGGTTTACCTCCCCAAATATATCCAAGAACCCCAAGGTGGGCTACAGGACCCAATAACACTGGATACCAATTTATCAAAGGTGGATACCATCTGCCAGGCACTGTGCTGAGCGCTTTATATGAGGAAGGACTGTTATCATTCCCATTTTAGAGTTGAGGAGACGGAAGCTCAGAGATGTGAATTCGCCTGTGGAAGACACTGATAGGCAGCCATTGAGATCCACTTTCTCCATCCTCTGTAAAAATAGGACTGTAGTCAAGCACATCACTGGACGATATTTCCCAGTGTCCCTGCATTTGGTGTGGTCATGTGACTAGGTTCTCTCCAGCGGCACCTGTGCTTCTTCTGGGTCCTTTAAGACCTTTCTACCTCCTCTGTACTGTCTTTCCTCCTCCTCCTCTGGATGTGGAAGTCAACAGGCCTTAGGGTACAGTGGAGCCCCCAGACAGAGCCAGGGTTCTTCCAAGTGGAGACAACTGCCCTGCCACCTCCAATACCAACCCAGTACTATGACATGAGCAAGAGATAAACTTCTATCATGTTAGAAAATGTGAGGCATACTTGCCACAGCAGCCTTGCCTCAATTAATTCATGATGCCCAAAGTTGTGGCAGAGCCAGGATTTGAACCCAGGTTGTCAGACTCCGAGAGTCTTGGTGCTTGATTGCTGTGGTGTATGGCCTGGGGCTTGCTTGTCTCTAGGGGACCCGGAAGTGCCAGTGCCCCATGAGGTTGTTCCACAAGCTCTGCCAGCACATCCACTTCTCCACTTCTGCTGGCCTCGGCCACCCCAGACTGCTGGTGGGTTTACAGTCAAGTGTTGGGAACCGCCGTGGCTGCTGCAGAGGGTGCAGCCAAGGGCATTCTACTGCTGCCACCATCTGTGGAGCTGGACAGGGCACAGATGTTCCTGCCATTGTTGCTGGCCAAGCTGGGACTTCCAGCTCAAGCCTGATGCTCTCGTAAGACAAGGCTGTCATCACCACCATTCACCAGCTCCCTGCTGGGGAGGAAGTCTGTATGCTCTCCCAGACAGCCTTGCTACCTCCCTCTTCATGCTATGCTACCAGCAGGTGCCACCTGCAAGGCTGCCGGGGCCCTCGGGCACACTGCATACAAGCATTTAAATGCCGGCTCAGGGACTGATTTTTCGTGCTGTGCCCAGAGCCCTCACTCCTGTCTGGCCCCAGGCTTCTGTGCTGAGTCTAATCTACCCCTGGAGGACCCCCATCCCCTCCCAGGCGGCCTCATTTCTGGCACCCCTTGCCACGCACAGATGCCGCATTTCCTGAGTTGTGTTTGGACATCCTGAGCACCAGCAGGAAGAGGCATCTGAGCTGGGGGTCCCACTTCTCCTCAGCCCCTCTGTCAATGAGTTGAGGCTGGCAGATGTGAGGGCTCTGCTGCTTACCTGCTGACAGTCCCTGAGCACCAGCCGGGTCAGGGTGCACGCGGATACAGGAGGGCAGGCGTTGTCCGCTCTCCCCGGCAGCTCCAGTCCTAGCTGGTGGGGCCTGTACATGGAAAAAGGAAGGCAGAGGGGCCAGTGACTCATTTAGGGCCACCCTGCTAGTAAATCCCCGCCAAGTAAGTGGGTGGCAGATGTGGAGTGAAGACTCTGTCCCCAGTGTCTCCATGGTGGTAATTGGCAGGTGCCCACCGTCTTCATGCCCACCAGGTCCTGGTGAACCTTCACTCCCAACAGCAGCCCCTGCACCCCATAGCTAGAGGAGAACCCTCACCATTCTGGGACCAGCTTTGCCTGTGTGTGCCCAGAGCCAGTGGACACGGCCAGACAGGGGGAGGATAAATACTCTAGCTCCCTCCCCCTGATTGGAGAGTCGGAGGTGTCCTCAGAGCCCCCTGTTTTGGGGTGAGTCACATTTACCTCCTGTTACGGGCTGACTTGTTTCCCCCTAACCTCCTGCCTCAAAATTGATATGTTGAAGTCCTAACCCCTGTACCTATTTGGGGATAGGGTCATTGCAGATGTTGATTATTAATAGTTGAGATGAGCTCATACTGGAGTAGGTAAGTCCCTAATCCAATGTGACTGGTGTCCTCATAAAAAGGGAATTTGGACACACACACACACAGGGAGAGCGTAATGTGAAGATTGGATTGCACCACCACAAGCCTAGGAACTGCCAGAAGCTAGGAGGGGCCTGGGACAGACCCTTCCCTAGAGCCTTCAGAAGGAGCGTGGGCCTGCAGACTCCTTGACCTTGGATTTCTGGTCTCCAGAACTGTGAGGCAATGAATTTCTGATTTTTAAGCCACTCAGTTGGTGGTGCTTTGTCATGCAGCCCTGGGAAACTAATACATCTTCTGTGGGCCTTTGCCTGATGCCACACCCCTGCATGGCCTTCCTCCCTCTCCGCCCACCTCCTCCTCCCCCCAGGGGGGACACTGCCTAATCCCTGAGGATCACATGCACCCTCATCACAGGATAGGGTCTGCTTCTGGGGAATCCCGCCTAAGGCAGCAAGTTATAAGGAACGGTGGCAAACTCGCCAGGGGCAGACAGAGGATGGAAATGGTGAGCAGAGTCTGCAGCCCCATCCAAAGGGTGATAGCGCTGCTCAGCACCCGCCACGGGGGATGCAGGCTCAGCATCACCTGAGCTTCCAATTTCTCGAGAGAAACCGGAAATGTGGATTTCAAAAACAAAAAGTGACATCTGATTTTTAAATATCGGCATTCAACTCCATGCACCTGTTTCTTATTTGCTTCTTTTAAACTATGCAGGTCCAACCCAAAGATGTCTGGGGACTAGATTTCGTCTTTGGGCTGGCGATTTGCAACCTCAGATTGAGGGTTTGGCAGGGTCCACATGCCCCAGCTTTGTATGGTGGGAAGAGCTGTGAGCAGGAGGCAGGAGGGCACCAGAGATCTACTTGTGATTCTACCACTGGTTAGCTGTGTGCACCTGCTTACAAACCTCTCCGAGCCTCAGTCTCCTGATCTATAAAATGGGTACCATCTCATGCACCCTTCCTGCCTCCTGGGGTGGCAAC
This sequence comes from Daubentonia madagascariensis, assembly GCA_023783475.1. Lineage (NCBI taxonomy): Eukaryota > Metazoa > Chordata > Mammalia > Primates > Daubentoniidae > Daubentonia > Daubentonia madagascariensis. The sequence goes on along the minus strand of JAKFHU010002332.1, from coordinate 6,316,166 downwards.
AAAGGCAGATTGATGTAACTTATTTAGCAAACACTTATTTGGCAAGGAGTGTGCTGAGCACCTGATAAAATATTAACTCCTGTTTTCCCTCCAACAACCATCAGAAGCAGTCACCATGCTCAGAGAGGTTTAGTAACTTCTCCAAGCTACTTATCTTATCTTATCTCCCAGCTGATAAGAGGTGGAGCTGAACTTCAAACCCAAGCAAGCTGACTTGACTGTCTGCTCTTAGCACTTGGCTACCTCTCAACACATTAAAATACTTCACAAACTGTTGTTTGGGGCTTTTTGTGTTTTGGGTAAATAGGGAACGGGGAGGAGTGATGCCTCTCAGCCATGCCCATGGAGCTCTCACCAAGCTGCTCTGGGGTGAACCGAGTGTGGGCTGGCACAGTGGTGCAAGGCTTCCTGACCCGGGCTGGACAGTGGCCAGAACTGGGCTAAACAACCCGCCACCCTTTCTTCTCAGTGGAGCATTTCCCGTAAGTGGTGGCTCCCTGCCTGCTGGCTCGCAGACTTGCCGGGACAGCAGCCAGTCATCGCCTGAGCTCCTCCTCCGTGATGTCAGGCAGGCCTGGGCAGCCTGGTCCCTGCCACTCGCCCCACTCTGGTCTCCCTGGAGTGGAGGGCCGGGGGCATGTCACAGCAGCTGCTCTGGCCTTCAAACCTCATGGCTTAAATGTGTTCTCGATGTTGACATGCAGGGCCAGGTGTTTGGGGGGTGGGGGGGACAGGCAGGCCTGATCTGAAAGGTGACTGTGTGAGTGTACGTGCACATTTGTGTCTGAGAGAGCCCAGGATTGAGACCAGACTCCCCAGGTGGGAATCCAGGCCTCTGTTTCCCCTGAGCTGTGAGGTCCCCGTCTGTGGACTGGACAGAGGTTTGGGGCTGGGCACGTTTCCTGGGGTCGTTCATCTCTTTCTTGACTCACTCACTACACGCCAGTCGAACGCCACCAGTGTGCCTGGCCCTGTGCTTAGTGGACACAAGAGGCACCTGCTCTTATGGAGATAATACCCCAGAGGGGGCATGGGGAAGAGAAAGTTCGCCAGACCAATAAGAAAACAAGAGAATTAGCGATCACAGAAAGTGCTAGAAAGGGAACAGACATGTTGGGCTGTGGCCTAGGTCCCAGACCCTCAAGAGGGACTGAGCATGAGGTGGGACATGAGGTGGGTTTCAGGGAAGACCCGTTGGAAGGAGACTTCACATTTTCAGCCCTGAGAAAATCAGGAGAGAAAGGGCACCCTGGCAGGGGAGACAGCAAGTGCAAAGGCCCTGAGGTAGGAAGGGGCTTGAGTGATCAGAGCATGGGTGGTGGGGGGTGAAGTAGGAAAGGCTGGTGGGTCCCAACCCAGCAGGGCCTGGTGAGGGTACCTTTTCTGGTAGGGACAGCCCACTGAGGGAGAGACCAGCATCACAATCTTCCCAGCACTGGACCCGTGGGAAGGACTTGCTAAGCTCTGGCTGCTCCAAGAGGAGACCCAAGGTTCAAGGAGCATCCTGCCCATTGGGTAACAACCACTGCTCACCCTCCCAGCTGCCTGCGGAGAAGGCACTGTTGACTTGACATTTCTGCCCTGTGTCCTAGCCCTTGAGAAATGAGAGGCTTTCTCTGGCCTGTTTGCCAACTCCTCCACCCAGGTGAGAGGGCAGGTTGTTCCGGAGGCCAGGCTGGCCAAATCAAAGCACGGCTGTCCCTTTTGTCCTCTGGTCTGGAATTTCCCCTCTCAGGGGAGTGTCCAGCTGGCCTAGAGAAGGCCTTCCCAACCAGGAAAAGGCAGACCTAAGCCAGGAGCAGCTTCCAGCACAGAGAAGAAGCAGCACAGAGCCTCAGAGAGGGAGACCTCAGGAAGAGCTGGCCACAAGAAAGGGCCATTTGGAAGGGACAGCAATGACATTCAGTGCACACCTCCTCCGTGCCTGGCACTGTGCTGATCACTTTGCTTGGATCCATTGTTGATCCTTACGCCACCCTCTGAGGGAGGGGCTGTCATCATTAGGACATTACAGGTGGGGAAACAGCCAAAGGGCAGATAGGCAACTTGCAAACCACGCTGGGCTCCAAGTCACGCAGAGGTTCTTTATCCTGCAGGCAAAGGGTAGTTGGTACAAGAGGGTTAAGTAGCCAGGTGGGGGTGGGGTGGATCGTGATCAGACCTGGGACTGGAGCCCTGTCCCCCCACCAGGTAGGGTGGAAGCAGCAGCCCCCACACCCGCCATGCCAGGGCCAGCGACCTCTCCTTACCCTCAGCCCGGCACTGCCACGGGCCCCTAAGATCTGCCTGCCTGGCACCTGGCAACGGCCCTCCTTTTCCTCCCCAGTAGGGTGCCCAGGTCTAGCAAGTAAGAATAAGGGAGCCCAGCTATATTAAACTTTATTTTTGCACAGGGTCCTACCCTCACTGAGCTGATCCTTGAGTTAAGAGAGAGTAAGAATGACCAAACATGGGGAAAACAAAAAAGAGATAAGAGAGACTCAAAAGGTCTCTCAAGAACTCAAAAGAGAAAGAGCTACGGTATAAAGACAGTAGTCGGCGGCATGTTAGGGAGGAAGCCACAAAGGGCCGAGTGATCGGCTTGTGCCGTGGGGCAGCATCAGTGCAGAGGAAATAGCGTGTGCAAAGGCCCCGGGAGGGAAAGGCCTCAATGTGTTCTGAGAATGGGCTGCATCTGGCTGGTGTGCCAGGAACAGAGTGGCAGGAGCCAGCCTGCAGAGGGTGGCTGGTCCTGCCGCACGGTCTTATGCGCCCTGGATGGGAGTTTGGCATCCACCCGATGGGAGGGTGAAAGTGGAAACCAGCTGGCAGAGGACAGAGCCCTGATTTCCTCCTCTCACTTTGGCTACAGAGTTGGGCAGGACCTACTAAGTCTGCGCTAAGTAATCAGTTGAGAACACCTAGGGGAAGGCCCTTGTTTGTTGGGGAACCTTTTGATCTCTGGGCCAACCACCACCATTTACCACCAAATGGTTTGCAGATAAGGCCCAGCCCTTGTGTTTACCTGACTCCCTGGCTCTGGCCCAGCCTCAAACTTGCAGTGGCATTTCTTTGGCAAGTCATCTGCCATCTTGACAACTACCCCCTGGTAGGGTAGGGTAGGGTAGGGTAGGGTGGGGTGGGGTGGGGTGGGGTGGGTTTCTCAGGATGCCAGGCCGGACACACCTGTTTCAGGCAGGCTGAGAACGTGGTGTCTTCCGTCTCAGGGATGCCACCAGCAGAACACAGGCCGTGGGAGGAAGAGGCAGAGGCAAGAGGGCCCCAGGTCCTCCAGCAAACACGTTGTAAGAAAAGAGCACAGGAGAGAAGCTTCCTGGTTTAAGAGAGTTATTCATGCATTTTTTATTATTTATTCATGTATTTATTCATGCATTATTGTCCCATGTAACGTGTAGCCCTTACTAGGATGCAAGTTAAACAAACTGTGGGAGAAGCAAATGTTTATAGGCAATCGGGGTATGAAGCCTGGATAAGATCTCTGCTCCTGAGGATTATTGTTCATTTCTTAGGCATAATGATGACATTGTGGCTTTTTAAAATTGAGGTATCACTCACATCTCACAAAATTCACCCTTTTAAAGTGTAACATTCAATGATGTTTAGCATATTCATAAAGTTGTACAATTATCACTACTAATCCCGGAATATTTTCATCACCCCAAAAAGAAACTCTGTACTGATGAGCAGTTACTCTCTACTCCCTCTTCCCCTCAGTCTCTGGTAACCCCCAATCTACTTTCTGACTCTATGGATTTGCCTATTCTGGACATGTCATATAAATGGAATCATACAATATGTGGCCTTTGGTGTCTGGCTTCGTTCACTCAGCACAATGTCTTCAAGGTTCATTCACGTTGTAGCATGTGTCAGTGCTTCATTCCTGTTATAGATGAAGAATATTCTGCTATATGGACAGATCACAGTCTGTTTATCCATTCTTCCATTGATGGACATTTAGGCTGTTTCTACATTTTGGCAGCTATGAATGATGCTACTGTGAGCATTCACATACAAGGTTGTGGGTGAACACGTTTTCAACTCTCTCGGGTTCATACCTAGAAGTGGAATTGCTTGTGGCTTTGTGTCTTGAGTCCCTTTTTAGAGCTACGTACTGAAATGTTAAGACAAAATGACAAGATATCGGAGTTTGCTTCAAAAATCAGTGGATGGGGGAGTAGGGAATGTATCCACGCAAAAACATAGGCTGTCCGTTGAGAATTTTAAATTGGTGATGGGCACACGGGGGTTTATTATGCTGCTTACTTTTATATTTGTTTAAATTTGTGCATAAAATCTTTTTTAATATTGACACTCAGTTCAGAAAGGACTTCCCTGCCCCCTTTCTAATGCCCACCCAACTACTCTCTAGTAAGAGAAACATAATGTGAGCCACATAAGTAATTTTAAATTTTCTAGGAGCCACATTTAAAAAGTAAAAAGAAAAAGGTAAAGTTCATTTTAATAATACATTTTCTTTAACCCAATATATCCAGAAGATTACCATTACAACATGGAAGCAATTTAAAAATTATTTAAATATTATTATTTTCATTATCTTAGTCCTGCTAAGTCTTCAAACTCTGGCATGCGCTTTGCGCAACAGCCTGTCTCCATTCAGCCCCACCCCATTCCAAGGGCTCAGGAGTGACTTGTGGCTTCCAGATTGGACAAAGCAGCTGTGTTTTGGGGCATTGAGTACACTTTTCACAACCTCTGGTTTCTTCCTTTTTTTACTTGGCTTTATTTATCTGCCCACAGCCAGAATATATCAGCCCAAAGCACCTTATGTGTCTCACTAAGTGCTGTGTTCCTGCGCCCACACGAGTGGCTGGGCACCGCTGGGGCGTGCACCCAGGTCTGTCTGGGTAGAAATCCAAGGCTGATTTCCAGGTACCACTGCCCACCCCTGACAAGGTAGATGGGGCCCAGAAGGCAGCCCACGGGAGGGGAGCTTCCTTCTTCCTTGGACCCTCTGCTTTGCCTTCCTGCATGCTCTGCCTTGGCTACCACCATGAAGAAGGGCCAGGGGTCCGAGTCAGGTGGGAGAAGCCCCTGCGAAATGCACAGCAGAGTGAGAGTCACAGGGGCAGCTGTACAGACAGGAGGGTGGGAGCCCCTACATCGTGGGTCCAGATGTGCCCTGGCCTGGAGTCATAGGGCTGCTAGGCAACATTGGACATCCAGGTAAATTTGAACTTGAGATAAACAACTGATAATTTTTTAGTATAACTATGTCCCAAATATTGCAAGGGACATACTTATACTAAAAAAATTATCTGTCATTCAACTCAAATTCAAATTAAGTTCCTCTTATTTTTATTTGCTAGATCTGACAATCCTGCCTGGGGAGGAATGGCAGGGCCGTACCCAGGTGCCAGGTAGGCAGATCTCAGGGCCCAGCGGGATCTTGGGGAGTGCTGCCCGTGGGAACACCGGACTGAGGATGAGGAGTGGCTGTCCGCCTGGCAAGGCAGTTCTGGGGGCTGCCACTTCCACCTCGCCTGGTGGGGGGACGGGGTGCAGCTTGGGGACTTTTCTGGTCCCAGGTCTGGTCAAACCCCTCTCAACCCCCTACTGACCCTCTATTCCAACTACCCTTTGCCTGAAGCTAAAGAGTCAAATATTCCACGTGGCTTAGAGCCCAACATGGCCTGGCCAGGCTGATCCCTCCTGTCTCCCCCTGGCTGTTCTCCCCCAGTCTTTTGGCTCCAGCTCACCAGAATTCACACTCAAGCCTCTGCTTCCTGTTCCTGGGCTCCTGGGGTCACTGGAGGGCAGGGCTGTGTGTATACCTCTGTCCAAGGTGCCATCTGTCCCCGGTGCATGCAGCGTGGGGCCAACAGTCGCTGCTCAGGGAAAGCCAGCTCTGCTCTGCCATGAAGACAGATGCCCCTCAGGGGAAGGGGTGGGTCTGACATGAGGCTCCCATCCTGTGTGCTGTGGGTCCACGAGGGTTCCTTGGACCCCCAGCCCCTCTGCTGATGACTACAGTCACTGTCACCAGGGCCACTGTTCCCTGTGGCCCAACTCTGAGGAGGGCATTGGACATGTGCTTTCTCTAGTCCTTCATTGTCTCTGCCAGGTGTGGGGGGGATGTGGCTCCACTTTACAGATGTGGAAACTGAGGCCAGAAAGGTGAAGTCCCCTGCCCAAGACCAGCCTGTGATGTTTCTAGCCAGGCCTGCCAACTCCAGATGTTCACCTCCAGGGGTCACCCAGAGGCTAGTGGCTATCTAGGCCTGGAGCCCCTTCCCCGGGTTGTTCTGGCTCCGGGGCAGGGAGCCTAGCTGCAGGGACCAGAGGTGGGGGGGCTGCTCCTCGAAGTTCTGCTCTTTAAACCCCTCCAGGGCCAAGACCAGCAGAGAGTGGTGGTGGGGAGAAGGTCAGTGTTTCCCAAAAGTCCAGCTCCCAAGCAATCCCCTCCCCCACCCCCGGGTTCTTATTAAAAGCAGATTCCCAAGCCCGGCCTTGCAGATTCAGAAGGCCTAGAGTGGGGCCCTAAAATCCACCCTTTAACAGGTGACTCTACTGCAGCCAGTTTTAGAACCGATGATGAATTCCCTGCATCACCCTCGGGTCGTAAGCTGACCCTGAAGAGGGCTGTCCAGGTGTGTGTGGAGGGAGGGTACTTTCTCCTGGGGAGGGAATAACAGGGCCTCATGGCTGGCCTCTGTAGCTGCAGCCTCAGCCCTCCCCTCTGTCCCCATGTGGACAGGTCAGGAGAGGAGAGTGGAGCGACCTCCAGGTGGCAGGAACTGTGGCTATTTCTGGAGGCATCCCTAACCCAATGGCTGAGAATGACAGTTGGCCCCAAATGGGGATCCCAAGGGGGTTTTCCTACCTCCTCACCCCTGTGGGGACTCTTTGAGCCCCAACTCAGCAGACACTAACGGCTGGCGATTCTCAGGGTCAGAGGAAAACCCCTTAGAGTTCTGCAACGGCTTCTCACCTCCACCCACCCTCTGCAGGGTCCCCCACCTCCCCCACATCCCTCGTAGGCCTCAGGGGCACAAGGGGAGTGGGCCTCTCAGTTTGACACTTCTGCGCCTGGGGCCTGCTTAGGGCAGGAAGAGCCAGCTAGCCCGCCTTGGTGATTTAGATCCTTCCAATTTAAAGGTGGGTCCAGAGATTAGCAGCATCAGCCTCTCCTGGGAGCTGTTAGTAATGCAGAATCTCAGGCCTCCAGTCAGCATGTGCATTCTAACCAGCCCCCAGGTGAGTCGATTGCACATTAAAAGGTGATTCATTTGCACATTGATGCGTGAGAAGCACCAGTTTATTAAAAAACAGTGGTTCTCCACCTTGGTGACCAACACCTGGGAGCTTCAAAATCACTGGTGCTGGGTTCCACCTGCAGAGAGCCTGATTTAATGGGTCTATAGTGTAACCTGGGCAGTGGGGCTTTTAGAAGCTACTCGAATTGAAGCAGAGTTTGGCAAATACTTTTTTGAAGTCTTGGCTCCTGAAGATGGCATTCTGTGCCCAGGAGAAAGCACCCTCCCTCCACACACAGCTGGCAGGCCCTTTGTGGGGTCAGCTTAGGGAATTGGGGTGGGGATGGGGGGCAGACAGCCCCTGACGGCCCAGGGATCGTAGGGTAAGGCACCCTATCTCCACCCCTACTCATGGGGCCCAGCAGTGGGTAAACTGAGTCAGGAGTTTGTGGCTCAGCAGTCCTTTCTGGGGCCACCAGAGGTGGGGGAGAGGCACCTACTGCCCCTGGCGAGAGGACGAAGGGCAGGACCAGCGGCCCTGGCATCTTGGGCTCAGCCCTCTGCCCCTGGTGGGGGGTCGGCAGGGAGGAGAGGGGAGTGACCGTGTCCTGGGCCAGGAAACACTCTCAGGTGACAGGCTTTGTTTCCTAGGAGACACCCAGGAAGACCTTCGCATCGAGAAACACTGCTACTACTGTCGACAACAGTAACAATACTTTGTGCTCAGTGCGCCTGGCACCCCACGCACGCGATCTCCCCGTGGTTCCCAAACTGGCTGTAGCAGCGTCACCCGTTAAAGGGCAGATGCCCAGGCCCGGCTCCCGGCCTCTGGAATCCGCTGGGCCGGGCCTGGGAATCTGCTTTGCATAACGGCGGGGGGCGGGGAGGTGAGGGCGGGGGGGGGGGGGAAGTTCTGGGCGCAGAGACTGCCGGGAAGCACCGACCAGCCCAGACCCTGGATGCGGCTGCCCCACGCTGACGTTCAGTCACTCGCTCCTGCGACGCCCACGACGTCCGCGGAGCACCCACACACTCACCGGCCCCCGCCCCCACTACTCTCCAGGACCGCCGCCCTCGGTCCCGGCGCCTTCCCCCGCGAGCCCCCTCCCCCGGCCCGCGACTGCGCTCTGGGCCCGCGCGCCCCGCCCCCACCCGGAGACCTGCGCGGAGACGGCCCGGGGGGGTGGAGGGGGGCGCAGGCTCCCGACCCTCTGCGCCCGCCGCCCGCCCGGCGTCCGTGCCCTTCGCGGCGACCTGCGGAGCGCGAGCCTGGGGCTTGGGCGCCAGGTGGGCTTCCGGGAGGATGAAGCAGGTAGGGCGGCGGCGGCGGGGATGTGGCGCTGGGAGGAGCCGGGAGCTGCAGGGGCCCGGGGCCGGGCTGGACCCCGGTGGTCGGGACGGTGGACAAGGCCTGGCCTAGCGGCCGAAGTGGAAGGGCCACTCGGGAACCCAGCAAGGTGCTTGCTGGAGACCAGTCCAGGAATGCAGGGCGGGATGGGCGTGCTCCCCGGGCGGGCCTGCCACCTGCCCTTGGTGTCCCTCCAGGCCCTAGTGGACGATACTGAAGATGTGTCCCTGGACTTTGGCAACGAAGAGGAGCTGGCCTTTAGGAAAGCCAAGATCAGGTATGTTGGGATTGAACTTTGGGTACGCATTCCCCAGAGCTGCAAACTCATTCACTTATTCATTCATTGAAAATATATTGAGCACCGACTGTATACCAGGCATGGGACTTAGGGACACGCCTGTGGACACATCCGACAAGATCCGTGCCCTCCTGTAGCCTGCAATGCGCTGGGGGGAGGGGGGAAGGGGTGGAGCTAACATTGACCGGGCAAACAAAGAGATTAGTAAAATAATTAATTACAGAGTGTAAGAAGAAAATCAGCTGGGTGATGAAAGAGAAAGTAACCAGAGAAGGCCACTTGCCTTAGTGCAACCTAGGAGGGCCTCTCTGTGGAGGTGATGTTTGAGGTGAGATCTGAATCATGAGAAGCAGCCAGCCGTGGCAGACTTCAGAGGAAGAGTGTTCTAAGCTGCAGGAACAGCAAGTGCAAAGGCCCTGTGGCTATATTGGAAGGTCAGGGAAAGGCCACTGTGGCTGAGGAGTGGGAAAGGGCTTCATTTTTATTCTAATCCCTGTGCAACTCCAGCCAGACAGACTTGTCCTGGGTCAAGTCACTTGCCTGCCTGAAACCTTCAGCATCCCAGAAGGCAACAAGACCAAGGCATGAGGAATGACCTGTAAACATGTTTGCCGATGGCCCAGCCAGCTGTCACAGCTAGAAACACCCTCAGCTCAGCTGCACCCACTCATCCGGTTCTGCCCCATCTCTCCTTTCAGCTATCAGAGCCAGCAGGAGTGGGGCCCTAGCCCCTAAATGCCATTCCTTTTAAAGTCTCTGTTTTTTACATCAGATTCTGTTATTCAAATCCAGTAAACCCCAGAATGGAATGGACTATGAGTTTCATATGGCCACTATAACAAATTACCATAAACTTGTTGGTTTAAGATGTCAAGCTTATTCTCCTACAATTCTGGGGGCCAGACGTCCAAAATCTGTTTTACTGGGCTGAAACCAAGGTGTCAGCAGGGCCATACTCCCTTTGGAGACACAGAGGGGACAGTCTGTTCCCTGCCTTTTTCAGCTCCTGGTGGCATTCCTTGGCTTGTGGTCCCTTCCTCTCCATCTTCAAGGCCAGCATGTAGCATCTTCAAGTCTCTCTCTGCTCCACCTTCGTGTGTGTGTGTGTGTGTGTGTGTGTGTGTGTGTGTGAAGTCTCCCTGTGTCTCTCTCTGTCATAAGGACAGTTGTGATGGCATTCAGGGCCCACCTGGATAATCTAGGATAACCTCCGCATCTCAAGATCCTTAACTAAATCATGTCTGCAAAGTCCCTTTTGCCATGTAAATTAACATTGACAGGTTGTAGGGATTAGGGCCTGGGTATTTTGGGGGGGCTATTCCTCACCCTACCATTATGAAGACACTGTAGGAGAACTGGAATCCTGGATGATGAATTTTATAGAACATCTGAACCCATTATGCATTCAGTCTCTATTGAGCGTTTCCTGTATGCTGGACTCTGGGCTGGTGGCTGCGCATGTGCAGTGTGCAGGACACAGCCTCGGCCTTTACAGAGCTGCCCAATCTAGGGCTGGGTTGCTTAGTCTCAACACTCCTGACATTTTAGGCCAAATACTTCTTTGTTGTGGGGACTGTCCTATGCCTTGTGGGATGTTTAGCGGTATCCCTGGCCTCTGCTCACCAGATGCCAGTAGCAGCCCACCAATAAAGTCTCAGAGATTGCCAGATGTCCTCTGGTGGGAGGGGAGGCAAACTCAGCCCTGGTGGAAAACCACTGGTTTGGGGGAAGGGAGTAGGCATGTCAGTAGCTGCTACAACTCATTGTTTTAAATGCTGTAATAGTCAGAAGCTTGGGCCCTTATCCTGGTCCGAGGAGGAAGTGACAGCTGAGCTGGGACCTGAAGGTTGGGTAGGAGTTATCTAGTCAGGGAAGGGTAGATACCCCAGGCAGAGGCTTGGAGGTGAGGTCATGAGTTTAGGGTGCTGAGAGTGGTTTGTATGGCCCCAGGCCAGGGGTACTGGGGAGTGGCCTGAGTAGAGGCTGGGGCCAGACCCCAGAGGGCTCATAGGCTGAGTTCTAGAGCTGTACTGCCTGCTAGAACTTTCTATAAGGATGGGGATGTGCTGTATCTGTGCTGTCCGGTATGGTGGTCCCTGTGGCTACTGAGTGTTAGAAATGTGGCCAGTGTGCCTGAGGGACAGACATTTTGATATACTTAATTTTAATTAAATGTAAATAGCAACATGTGGCTATGGCTTTGGGTATTGCAATTCTAGGGTTCAGTCACCACTGAAGGATTTTGCGCAGGGCAGTGATGTAATCAGGATTGCAGGAGAGAGGACGGATTGAGGGCAGAAGGGAGCGTAAACTGCGAGTTTGGGCCAGGACATTGGCAGGGGTGGTGGAGAGAGGGGGCCCAGAGGCATGCAGGAGGTAGAGCCGGCCTGCCTTGGGGGTGGTCAAGATGTGGGGTGGGGACGGGCATAAGGGTGACACTCAGGCTTCTGGTCTGGTGACCCAGGCAAAGGAGCACTTATGGGGGAAAGATGTTGAGCTCAGAGTGGTCCTTGTTGGGTTGCGGTGGAACATTCTAGTAGCCAGGTTCAGTGGGCAGCTGGGAGGAGGGGGCCGGTAGCTCTAGGAGTCATTGGGGCTGCAGTCAAAGATCTGGGAGGCAGCCCCTCTCGGATCTGTGTGTGTTTGAGAGCCACCTATCCCAGAATCCTCTGGTGTGCCTAATGCAGATTCCTGGGTCCAGCCCTGGACTGACTAGATTCACAGGGGATGGACCTAGGACCATGAATTTAAAATAGCACCCTCAGTTGATTCTCATGTGTAGAGAATCTCATTTATTCCTGAGAATAAATGAACTCACCCGGATAGCAGTGTGGAGAGGGGGGATTCTTATCTGAGGTCTGAGGATGGGCTTTGGTCCAAACTTTATTTGGATTATCAAATGGGCCCATGATACAAAAAAGTTAAGAATTACTAGTATAGGCTGAAAGTTGTTATTTGTAAATTCCTTGTGGAAATGAATTTCAGGTAGACTTTGAAGGGAGGTGATATTATGGCAGGGGTCCTGTAACAGGAGCCTGGGACATTAGGTCCACTTCTTCCATTACCGCTTGCTGGCTTTGTGGTTTGGGACAGGTCACCTTGCCTTGCTGAGCCTCCATCGACCTGTCTGTAAAATGGGGACAATTGTACCAGCCTGACTTTCCACGTGGGTACTATACAATGTATTCAGTAAATATTTATCCAACCCCTGCTGGGTGCCAGGCACTGGGCTAAGCCCTGGGGATGGAGATGTGGTCCCTGCTCATTCTGTCCCTGGTTCCAGGTCAGTGAGGTGCAGTGTGGTGTTGCGGGGGCCCCCAGGGGAGGGCATCTCACGGCATCAGTGGGAGATGTGATTCCACAGCACACAGCAGGGCAGGTGAAGGAGATGTTCGCTGTGGTTCTGTGTGTGTTTTCCCCTAGTGGGCTAATGTTTTATTTTTTTTTACTTTTTTTATAGTGATAAAACACAACGTAAAAGATACCATCTTAGTCACTTTTAATTGTACAGTTCAGTAGTATTAAGTTTAGTCACAGTGTTGTGAAACAGAACTTTTTCATCTTGTGAAACTGAAAGTACCGTTAAGCATGTGCCCTTTCCCTGGCTGCTGGTAACCACCATTCTACTTTCTGTCTCTCTATGAATTGGACTACTTGAGTCACCTCATAAAAGTAGAATCATACATATTTGTCCATTGTCCTCATTTTACTCAGCATAATGTCCTCAAGGTTCATCCATGTTGTAGCATGTGTCCAAATTTTCTTCCTTTTTATGGCTGAGGTCTGAGGATGGGCTTTGGTCCAAACTTTATTTGGATTATCAAATGGGTCCACTGTACGAATATACCACATTTTGTCTATCTGTGTATCCAGGGACGCTTGGGTTGCTCCCGCCTCTTGGCTGTTGTGAATAGTACTGCAGTGAACATGGGTGTACAAATATCCCTTTGAGATTCTGCTTTCAACTTTTTTGGATACATACCCGGAATTCGGATTACTGTACTGTATGGTAGTTCTAGTTTTAATTTTTTGAGGAACCTTTGTTTGTTATCTACAGAAGTTGCACTATTTTACAATCCCACCAGTGGTGTCCAAGGGTTTCCGTTTCTCCACATCCTTGCCAACATTTTCTGTGTTTTTGGCAGGAGCTATCCCATGGGGTGCAAGGTGGTGTCTCATTGCAGTTTAGACTGGCATTTCCCTAATGATTAGTGACACTGAGCATCTTTTCAGGGGTTAGTGCTCATTTATATATCATCTTTGGAGAAATGTCTGTTCAAGTGCTTTGCCCATTTTTAAAATCAGTTTATTTGATTTTTTGTTGAGTTCTTTATATATTCTGGGTATTAACCCCTTACCAGATATGTGATTTGCAAATATTTTCTCCCATTCCACAGGATTGCCTTTTCACTCTCCTGATTGCATCCTGTGATGCACACAAATTTTTAAGTTTGACATAGTTCCATTTGTCTATTTTTAGTTTTGTTGCCTTTGCTTCTAGTGTCATATTGTGTGTATGTAGTTCTTTTGTTTTTGTTTTTGTTTTTTTTTTGAGACAGAGTCTTGCTTTGTCACCCCAGGTAGAGTGCAGTGGTGTCATCATAGCTCACTGCAACCTCCAAACTCCTGGGCTCCAGCAACCCTCCTGCCTCAGCCTCCCAAGTTGCTGGGACTACAGGCGCCACCACGCCTGGCTAATTTTTTTCTGTTTTTAGTAGAGACAGGGTCTCGCTCTTACTCAGGCTTGTCTCAAACTCCTGACCTCAAATGATTCTCCCACCTCGGCCTCCCAGAGTGCTGGGATTACAGGTGTGAGCCACTGCGCGTGGCCTGTATGTGTGTATGTGTTTTTAATTGAAATATAATTCATATATCATAAATTCACCCTTTTAAAGTGTACAATCAATGTGGTTTTAAGTATATTTGCAAGGTTGTGCAACCATCACCACTATCTAGTTCCAGAATTTTTTCGTTGCCCCAGATGGAAACCCTTACACAGTGGCTTCTCATTTTCCCCTTCTCCAAGCCCCTGGCAGCCACTAATCTTCCTGTCTCTATGAATTTGCCTATTATGGTCATTTTATATAAATAAAATCTGTGCGTGTCAGGGTTCCAGAGAAACAGAACCAGTAGGATATATATAATACAAATGTATAGAATGAGATTTATTTTGAGGGATTGGTTCGCACGATCACGGAGGCTGAGAAGTCCCACGATCTGCCGCCCACAAGGTGGAGGCCTAGGAGAGCTGGTATGTGGCACCAGTCCAAGCCCAGAGGTCTGAGGACAAGGGCAGCCAATGGTGTACGTCCCAGTCTGATTCCAAATGCCCCAAAACAGAGGGGCTGATGTGTAAGTCCTGGTCTGAGTCCAAAGGCCCCCAAACCAGGAGCTCTGATGTCTGAGAGCAGGAGAAGATGGTGTCACAGCTCAAGCAGAAAGAGCAAATTCCCTCTTCTTTTGCCTTTTTCTGCTACTCAGGCCCTCGAAGGATTGGATGATGCCTGCCCCCATTGGTGAGGGTAGATCTTTTTTTAGTCTGCTGCTTCAAATGCTGGGTTTTTTCCTGGAAATGTCCTCATAGACACACCCAGAAATAATGTTTTACCAGCTGTCTGGGCACCCCTTAGCCCAGTCTAGTTGACACATAAAATTATACAATATGTGGTCTTTTGTCTGGCTTCTTTCACTTAGCATAATGTTTTCTAGGTCTGTCCATGTTTTGGTGTTTATCTGTATATTATTCCTTTTGATGGCCACATAATAGTCTATTGTGTGGAGATACCACAGTTTGTCTACCCCTTCATAAGCTGAGGGAATTGAGTTGTTTTTGTGTTTTGGTTCTTGTGAACATGTTGCTGTGAACATTTGTGTACATGTCAGTTCTCTTGGGCACGCACCTCGGAGTGGAATTGCCAGCCACGTGGTAACTCTGTTTTAGCCACGCTGTGTTGCAGACCAACTTTTAGTGAGTGTTATGGGCTTCCAGCTGCCTTGGGGAGCAGGAGGAACCTGGGCCTATGTTTGGACCTCAGTTGCACCATTCCCTAGCCAAGTAACTGCACCCCCACAGTGTGGTCACAGGTTTGAGTTGGCGGATGCCTTGGGAGACACACATAAGCTTTCATATAAAACTCTGTTTCCTCTGCTCTCTAGAAGGATGCAAAGCAGGGACATGGCATCTTCAGCTCATTGGGAGATGCAGCCACTACCCCCACCCCAGCTCCTTTTGTTCTGCCACAAGCATGGGCCGTGTTTGGCTGCCATGGGCAAAAGCCAAAGTGCTGTGGGTCACCTTGAATCCTAGAAGCTACAGCCTCTCTTTCTCATGAACCTTTTGTCTGATTCTGTTCACCCAGCTTCAAGGCCTGCTTGGCAGCTCCCAGTTTCTCCAAGCTGGGATCCACTAGTAGGCAGGCAGATACAATAGTCCCCATGAATTCTCAGTTCTATGGCAGACACAGGTCATTCCCGGGCAGGCCTGCATCAGCCCAGGCCTGATGTTAACCCTTTACTCACAGTGACCTTGAACTTGAACAATGACCATGGCACCTTTTGGAACCCCAGTTTTCTCATCTGTAAAATGGGGATAATGTTGGCTCTACCATAAGGTTGTGTAAAGAGAACTATAATAAATGAGGTGGTGGATGTATGTAACGGCCTAGCAGGGCCCTGACTGCCTGTGTAGGCTTCATAAATGGCACCGATTATTCTGACCTTACATGGGACTTCCATGTCCTGGGCTGGGGTGGAGGCATGTCCTCAGCTGGAACAGGACATCACACTGGGGTTCTCCCTGAAGTTGGAAACTGTCCCTCCTGTGGAAAGTTATGTTTATGCTTTCAAGGCACAAAATTCCTCTGAACCCAAAGGACTCCCTCCCAAAGTAGGTCAGTCTCCTCCCACCCCGGATAGATTTCTTGGATCTGATTTGAGTCTCAATTGTCAGAGCTGGTTGGTTTGTGGGGTTTGGTCAGTGTTTCTTGGTTGGTCCTTGTTCAGCCTAGTGGGCATCAAATTGAGAAGAACACTGTCCTCTGGTCTCAGACACTATAGGAAGTCACACGTTAGTGGGGCTGGATCTTAAGGCAAACATCACTTGAAATAGGAACTACCCCTGCAAATCCCTAAGGAGCCTGTCAAGTGATGTTTTGTCTGTCAGGAAGTCTTCCACAGTGAGTTTATCTTCCCACGTTGGATACAAAAGCTGTCCTCAGAATAAGCCCCAGATGAAATTGTTGGCTGCTTTGGGGGAAGTTGTAGTGGAAGGAGAAATCACAGTAGTAGACGCTTATCCAGCACTTACTATACGCAGGCACTATTCCAGGTGTTTTACTGAGGTTAATTCATTTCCTTTGCATTACAAACCTATGAGATAGGTACTGTTATTTTATCTGAGTCAAGGGTAAAGAAATTGAGGCAAAGGGAGAGCTAAATCACTCGCCCAATGTCACATTTGGGCACTTCACAGAGGGGATTTGAGCTGGGAGTGGTGGTGTGTGCCTGTCGTCCCAGCTACTTGGGAGGCTGAGGTAGGAGGATCACTTGAGGCCAGGAGTTCAAGGCCAGCCTGGGCAACATAGTGAGACCCCATCTCTAAAAAAATTAAAAAATATATGGAGGGGATTTGAACCCTTGGAATCTGGCTCTAGAGCCCATATCTTATATTACATGGTGCTTAGAGGGGTCAGACACTTACACACGGCAAGACACTCGGGGGCCAGCTTTGCTGTGGGAATAGCAGGTTCAGGGCTTCCATGATATGCTCACCCTGGGGAGCACGTGTTATTTTCCTCGTGTAAACGAGAATGCAGAATTGCCCCCGCGCTTGAGAGCATTTTCCCCACCTCGGCACTGTTCATATTTTGGGTGGGATCACTGTTGCTAGCCTCTAAAATCTATTTTGAGAAGACAGAAATGTGACACATAAGCAGGTCCCACCAAGAGCTGATTGTTTAATTTTAAGGAAGGTCCACGATTACCAAGGAAAATAACCCACAGAATCAGGGAACTAGACAAATTTCAGTTCTCTTTGATTAGGGCACGGCATTACATATTTTGAAATTAACTCCTCACATCTCAGACAGCTTGACTTCCCCTTCTTTATATTTCTTGTTCACATGAAATTATTGCATAAGCTGTGTCCACAATAAAATCACTGAAGGGTGCTTTTTGCTGACCTGTGACCCACACAATCTGGGAAAGGCATTTGGGGACAGGAAGGGGATATTGGTCAGGTTCCTTGGTGTTTCGTTTTGGACAGCGGCTTGGCTGCATGCACCTGGAGTATTTAATCCATTCATTCATTTATTCCAGGGTTGGCACTGCTGACATTTGGGGCCAGATCATTCTATATGGTGGGTGCCGTCCTGTGCTTTGTAGGGTGTTTAGCAGCATCCCTGGCCCTTGCCTAGTAGGTGCCAGTAGCAGCCCCCCAGTTGGGACAACCAAAAGTGTCTCCAGACATTGCTGGGGGGTCACCCAAATCACCCCCCTCTTTGAGAACCACTGGTTTATTCTTTTGTTCATTCATTTATTCATTAAACCAGCAAAAATTTTCAAGGCCCTTTGTGTGCCAAGCGCTGTTCTAGAGGACACAGAGAAAACCAGACAGGCCTGGTTCCTGCTTTCGTGGAGCTGACATTTTAATTAGGGAGAAGACGATAAACATATAAGCAAATATCTAGACAAAGTGACTTCCGGGAGTGGCAAGTGCTGCGAAGGGATGTGTGAAAAGGGATCCAGGACCAGGGGCATCCTGAGGTCAGGGAGGGCTCAGAGGAGACCTTCTCAGAAGAGATGCCTGTGGGCTGAGACCGGAGGAGGAGGAGGAGGAGCGGGGTATGGAGAGATCTATGGGAAGAGCGTTTTGGCAAAGGACACAGCATGTGCAAAGGTCCTGAGGTTTGGAGGGGTAGTATATTCTGGGGATTGTCAGAACTGGGTCAGGGTGTAGAAAGGGGGAGAGTGGGATGAGAAGACAGTTGGAGATTCAGTCAGGGAGGGATCGTGTCGGGCTTTGAAGAGCCCAATAGAGAATTTGGAGTTTTGTCTGCGTTTGATGGGCAATCTTTGGAGAGGTTTAAGCAGAGGAGAGGAGGGATCCGGTTGACACATGGGACAGCCGCCTGTGACTGCCGTGTGGCCTGTAGGGCAGGAATGGAAACCTTGAGATCTGTTAGGAGGCTGATGAAGGGGGCACGGGTGGGAGATGCTGGTAGCCTGAACTGGCTGAACTCTAGGGACACACTCAGGAGCGTGGCTTGTGTTGACCTTTGCCCCAGTGTGTGCCTGCTGCATGCCTGGGGCTTCTCAGACTGGAGTGGTTGTGGTTGAAGGCAGCAGGTCAGGTACAGGCTGCACTCCCAGAGGACTTCACCTTCATCAGCATCCCCAGGGAACTCCAGTGAACCATGGGCCAAAACCTCAGGGTCTCGGGCTCAAGCCTGAAGATGCTGACTCAGTGGGGGTCAAAACGGGTGTCAGAGGCTCCTGTAATGTGACGCTGATGTGCCCTGAGCAACTGGGTGTATTTTTCTAGGTTGTCCATTTCTGGATAAGTAGGGAATGCCTACGCTGGCTTAAGTGTGTGTGTTTGTGTGTGTGTCCACCTTCACTGGGGAGAGGGGAGGGGTTGATACATTGATATGAGGCTTAGCCACATATTCTGGGGAGACATTTCGTTAGTAAAGACCAACTTGATGACTTGGGGTTGGAATGCAAGGGCTGAGGATGTCATCTTTACGTGGGTGCTCAGCCTTGGGGGTTCTGTGGCCAGCTGCTTATGCCTCACGCATGACAGGAACAAGGCAGCTTCCCGGATGACTCAGAGACAGCCACGAATCACGTTCATGGATCCTTGCATTTTCCCTGAATTATAGTGCAGATGTCTCTCTCCCTTGGACTTTAAAATACATCAGAACAGAAATTGCAAAGTGACAGCTGACTGACTCCAAGCCTCAGACGTGTTCTCTCAGGCCAGGGTGATATTTTAAATGAATTTGAATTTAAATTTAAAAATTGGAAAAGATCACATTGAAAATCTGGGTTCCTCAGAATAGGTGAACGCACAGAGACAGAGGCAGATTGGTGGCTGCCAGGGGCCAGGAGGAGGGGCAACGGGGAGAATCTGCCTAACAGGTAGTGGCCTTTAATTTACTTTGGAGTGATGGAAATGTTTGGAACAGCAGTATGAATAGCTCACTTTGTGCCACTGCGTGGTTCACTTTAAAATGGTTGATTTTATGTGGTGTGAATTTCACCTCAATAAATTATTATTATAATTTTTTGAAAAATCTGGATTGCTGGCTTCTTTTGAAAAGCTGTTAGAGTTGAGTTGTGTGACCTGCCCCCTCTAGGGCCTCAGGCCTCACCCAGCCTCCGTCCTCACCCAGCCAGCTGGTTTATTTACCAGCCCTGCCTGGCCCTGTGAGCGCGCCAGTTTGCAACACTCTACCCCACGCCCTGAAGACAGCGGGGAGAAAATGTCACCCCAACGAAAGCATTTCTACCATTTTCCAGGGGTGCGAGAGGCCTTGAGTTGCAATTCTGCTCTGATTCTGTGGTTTTCTCCCTAAACCTCTTGAAGCCACCACCAGGTGACTGAGTGGCCTGTTTGCGATAGGCCAGCCCCGAGGGTCAGGCTGTGCATGTGGACGTCCAAGGCCATCCGGGGCCACATACCCTGAGCCTCCATGTTCTTGCTTGTCCCAGCCTTTGTATACACTGCTCTCTCCATCTGACACCTAAGTTGGTCCTTAGATCTTTAAAAAAATTTTTTTAAATGCATTTTGAGATAGAGATAGAATTATACCATAAAATTCACACCTTTAAAGTGTACAGTGGTTTTTAGTATGTTCACAAGGTTGTGCAACCATCACCACTATCTAATTCCAGAACACATTCATCACCCCCAGAAGAAGCCCCATGTCCCTTAGATCTTAATCCTCATCACTGGTAAGCAGCATTCCCTACTCTGGGTGAGGCGTCTCTCCTCTTAATCCCCAGGGCCCTGGTGTCTACCCCAGGGCTGATGGTCGGCTGTCGTGTCCATTTCTTGGGTCCCTATGTTTGTTAAAATGTCAGAAAATAGCCAAGAGCCTCATGGATACCCTGCCTTGGGACGAGCCCCTGCAACTAAAGGGTTAGCACCCGGACGACAGGGCCAGCTGGTGGGACCCTGCACCACTGTCCATTCTGATTGGACAGTGACCATGCCATATCAGTTATCGAATATTTTGGTTGTGACTCTGCCTACCCCATTAATGACAGTTTTCACAGTGTGTTGAAATAGCTCTTTGGTTTCTTTGCCTCCCTTCTGGGGACTAGTAAAATCTAGGAAGGCAGGACCTGGTCCATTTTGTTCACTGCACTCTGATCTAGCACTGTGCCTGGTAAATAATAGATGCTCAGTAAATGTGTGGTTGCTGTAAACTCAATTTATTAAACTTAGTATTTCTTAAACAATGTTAAAATCAATTAAAAACATTTATGCGTTCATTATAAACTTAATTCTATATCCTTGGGCAATTTAAATGAAAATTTCATATTTAGCATTAGTTATTATTTGGAGTTCCAAATAAACCTGCAAACAAAAATACACATACACAGCAATTACTGTTTGCAGTATGGGGGGCATTTTAGTAGTTGATGAAACCCCAAATGGAGGAACCATAAAATACAGCAACAAGATATGTTAAATTGGAAAATAATATTTTGAATCAATATCCTTAAAAGGACTTAAAATTTTTTTTTGCTTTGAAATAACATCAGACTCATGGGAAGGCAGCAAGAATAGTACAAAGACCTGATGCATTCCCTTTACCAAGGTTCACTTATTGTTAACATTTTGCTGTGTGAGCGTGGTGTGCATGTATTTGTTTTCTGAAGCGTTTGAGGGTAAGTTGAACACACGCCTCCTTACCCCTAAATACTTCCATGTGTACTTTGAGAACAGGACTCTCTCTTGTATAAGCAGGGGATAGTGACTGGAAATAAGAGATCACCTGGTCCCCGGCTCACAGTCCAGTGTCCTTTATGGCAACTTTTTCTCCTAGTTCAAGATACAATCTGGGGTTGCCATTGCATTTAGTTATTCCGGAACAGTTCAGAACCTTTTTTTATTTCTCATGACATGGCAATTTTTGAAGAGTCAAGGCCAGCTGTTTTGAGAGATGTACCTTAACTTGGGTCTGTCTGCTGTTTCTCATGATTAGATTCAGGTTATGATTCTTGGCAGAGATACTGCAGAAATGATGTTGTGTCCCAAAGGACATTTCCTTGTTTTTTTTTTTTTGGAGACAGGGTCTCGCTCTGTCACCCAGGCTAGAGTGCAGTGGTGTCATCGTAGCTCACTGCAACCTCAAATTCCTGGGCTCAAGCGATCCTCCTGCCTCAGCCTTCCTAGTAGCTGGGACTACAGGCGTGTGCCACCATGCCCGGCTAATTTTTCTGTTTTTTATAGAGATGGGGATCTTGCTCTTGCTCAGGCTGGTCTTGAACTTCTGACCTCAAGTGATCCTCCCGCCTGGCTGAGATTACAGGCATGAGCCACCGTGCCTGGCCAGGACATTTTCTGTTTTTGAGCTCTGTCACTACTAATGGTGGCCCAGAAATGGCATGTTTTTGCCTTCCACCACCTCTTGCCTATAACCCCGGGCCCCAAATTTTGGTCTGTAATTCTCTTTTACATACACTCAAAGAAGCCAGGCCTCCTTACAGAGGAGCTGATTCCAAGTCTTGAGGTAGAAACCAGTCAAACTGGATCTGGAACTTCCTTTAGTTGCCAAAAAGCAGGAATACTTTTTAAAATGTCATAGGCTGTTCTAAAAAAAAAACCAGTTTAATGAGACTCCCACAGGCCAGATTGTAGTAGTGATTCAGTATTTGCTGAATGAATTAATACGACTTCGCTCAGTCCTCCCATTAAATACCCTTGAAGTTAGGCTTTCCCACTGATGGCCATTGTTTCTAAAATGCCATACATTTTAAAGTACACTGGTTCTCTTATAGCCTTGGGAAGTAGGGATGGACAATAAACACTATATTAAGTATTTGCAACCATTAGTGGATACATCCTCCTTCCAGAAACATGAAAATGATCAAAAATAAAAATGTAAGGAAAGACAGGATTTGCTCCATTTTGCAGATGAGGAAACTGAAGCTCCCAAGAGCCAGTTAATAGACCCAAGTTAATTACTTGATGCCTTCAGATTCTGCCCAGTTTCTAGCAGAATCTAGTGGCTCTTCAGGAAAAAAAAAAAAGGGATTTAAATGGGGGAATTCTACTCTCTACTTCCAGTGCAAAAAGAGCTCACCCCACTCAGAGTGAGGGTGGAAACAAACAAGACTAAAGGTTCCATAACTTCTTCAGCCTCTGTGAACTGCCACCTGGTTTTAGTGGCTTGCTGCTGACTGACTTCTGTTACAGTCTTCTGGAAAGCCAGTTCTGGGGGCCTCTCTGCTCTTTCCTCTCCCTCAGTTAATAGCTCTGAGCCTCCTGTTGAAAAGAAGTGGGTGTAAGTACAGCTGCCCTCATGGCCTCATCCCCTTACCCACAGCTCCCCTCAAATGAGCCTGGGACCCCGCATCTCACCATCTGTTTCTGAGAGGAACCCGACTCTCCTTGCTCTTCCTGCCCTTTGAAACCACCTGACAAAAGATAACACGCCTCATACAGAGTTAAAACCCTTCAACATTAGAGCCTGTAATAGTGAGCTACTGCTGCATGACAGATTTTCCCCAATTTAGCAGCTTCAGACAACAAACGTTCATTATCTCACACTGTGCCTGAAGGTCAGGAATCAGAGCAGCATAGCTGGGTGGTTCTGGCTCAGGGTCTCAGAAGATTGCAGTCATCTGAAGGCTCGACCAGGGCCGGAGGAGCTGCTTCCAAGATGGTGCCCTCACGTGGCTGTTGGCTGGAGGCCCCAGTTCCCTGGGCCTCCCAACGTGGGGCTGCTCTCAACGTGGCAGCTGCCTTGCCCCAGGGAGAGTGAGGGAGAGAGCAAGAGAGAGTGATCAAGACAGAAGCTGCCATGTCTTCGATAACCTAATCTCAGAAATAACATACAATCACTTCTGATATATTCTGTTGGCCACTCTGGTGTCCAGCCCTGGTTCATCCTGGGAGGTGACTACACAGGGTATGAATACCAGGCAGTTAGGATCACCGAGGGTCATCTCCGAGGCCGACTACTACAGAGCCTAACCCAAAGAAGGAACAAATACATGGGTGTCTACAGAGTGCCCACTGTGCTCCGGGCTTTGACATTAGGTAGATGTGATTATCTCCATTTTGCAGGTGGGGAAACTGGCCCAGAAAGGTTAACTCACTTGTCCAAGGTCACACAGTAAGTGGCAGAAGTGGAATTTGAAAAGCAGTGGTCAGCTTCCCTGGTTAGTTAAGGGAAAAAAGAATTACCACGGAGAGTTCCAAACATTTACTGAAAAGAATCATATATGAAACCCATGTCCCCGTCACCCTGCTTCAATAGTTATCAACTCATGACCAATCTTTTTTCATTTCTGCCCACCTCTTCTCCCCCAGTCATTTTGAAGCAAAGCTTCGATGTCACATCACATCACCTCAAACATAAATATTTTGATGTTACCTCTAAAAGACAAGAATAATTTTTAAAAACAAAACCACAATAGAATTTTCTCAACTTTCAACTTTTTAAACTTTAAAATAATCGGCAATACCCAAATGTCATGAAATATCCAACCAGTGTCCAAGTATTCTTGATTGTCTCATAGCTTTTTACTACTCATTTGTTTGAACCGCAATTGAAATAATATCCACACCTTGCAACTGGCTGCTGTATAAGGTCCTTTTTACTCTATAGTTTCCAAGCTCTCCTTCCCTCTTCTCCCTCCCTCTCCCTCCTCTTATTTTAAAAAAAAAAATTTAATTTTTTGCTTTGTAGCTGATTTTTTGTTCTGTAGAGCTTCCTGATTGCATCCCTGTAGCATCCTTTAATATTTTCCTTGGTCCCTGTATTTGTTGTAAATGGGTAGTGAGAGCTAGAGGCTTGGTGTAATTCAGGTGTGATTTTTTCAGGGGGGGGGTTCCAGCTTCAAAGAGTGGGTGTATTCTTCCACCAGGAGGCTCCTAACGCCTGGTTGTCTCTCAGTAGCCACTGGAGCTTCATGCCTCCATCCTTGAATTCTTTAGGAATTGTGACATGGTGCTGTTTCGATTCTACCATACCGTCTTCATTTGTGAGCCGGAGCAATCTAGAAAGAGAAACTCCCCTTATCAAATATTTAGTCCTTGCAAGCTATATTTTGTAGAGAAAAGACACGATGCGTGCTCGATTCTTTCCCTTCATTACTAAATTTTGAAGTATTGAGTTAGTTCTTCCCATGTCCTCCATGAGGTGACCAATGAGGGCTTTTTTTTTTTTTTAAGTATCACATGAACTCATGGATGAAGACATATTCTTATAGCTACTCCAATTGTCCCATCTTTGGCCAGTGGAAGCCTCTTCCAGTTGGCTTCTGAGTTGTTATAACCTGACTCTCGTGTTGTCTCTGACAGCCTCCTTGCTGTCACAGTCTGGGGTCACCTGTTGCATTAGCTGTCAGGGTCTGTGGTTAAGCCCCATGATCTGGGATTCTGGGGGCAGCCTTGGAACTCTGGGTTGAGAGCGAGCAGGGACCTCAGGCCTTGTGCTGATTCTGCCAGAGCAGCTGCCAGCCCATCGGGCACTATCATGCAAATGCTGTTGTGTAAACTAGGAAAGACAGCCCCTACTGGGGCAGACACAGACCCCTACCAGGGCACACAGCCAGGAAGGGGAGCACAGGTGGATTTCAGTGCTCACATCCCCACCCCTGCCCCAGCCGAGTGCCCTTGCATAGCGCACCACCTGCCTGCATCATGGCCTCTTTGTTTTGGCTCTGGGAAGTCCTTGTCTCCTCTCTGAGCACCAGTGTCCTCATCTATAAAATAGCTCAATGTCCCCTTCCTACCTTGTGTATTTTCTTTGGGCTCATTTGTCCCAAGGCAGATGTTATGGGTTGAACTGGGTCTTCCCAAAAAGATAACTCTAAGTCCTAATCCTTTCAAAATTTGACTTTACTTGGAAACAGGGTCTTTGCAGGTGCAATTAGTTAACAGGAGGCGATACTGGAGTAGGGTGGGCCCCTAACCCAGTATGACTGGGATCCTTAGAACATGTGAAGACAGAGACACAGGGAAAAGGCCACGTGACAACACAGGCAGAGATTGGAATGATGTGGCTACAGGCCAAGCAATACCAAGGATTGCTAGCTGTTATGGTTTGAATGTCTGTCCTTCCAAAACTCAAGTTGAAAGTTGATTGCCATTGTAACAGTATTAAGAGGTGGGATCTTTAAGTCATGATTAGGCTGTGAGGGGTCTGCCCTTATGGGTGGGTTTAATGCCTTTATAAAGGGGCTTGTGGGGGTAGGTTCTCTGTTGGCTCTTCCACCCTTCTGCCACGTGAGGAACAGTGTTCCTTCCCTCTGGAGGATGCAGCATTCAAGGCGCCATTTTGGGAGTGCAGACCGGGCCCTTATCAGACACCAAATGTGCCGGCGCCTTGATCTTGGACATCCCAGCCCCCAGAACTGTGAGAAATAACTTTCTATTGTTTATAAATTACCCAGTCTATGGTATTCTGTTATAGCAACACAAAATGGACCAAGACAGAAATTGGTACCAGAGAAATGGACTGTTGCTATAATAAGTACCTGAAAATGTGGCAAGAGATTGGAATGATGGGGCTACAAGCAAGCAGTGCCGAGGATTGCTGGCTGTCATCACAAGCTGGGAGACAGGCGTGGGACAGTTTCTCCCTCGGAGCCCCCAGACGGAACCAACCCTGCTGACACCTTGATTTTGGACTTCTGGCCTCCAGAACTGAGAGAGAACATTTCTATTGTTTTAAGTCACTGAACGACTCGTAGCTTCGTGGTGCTTTGTTGCAGCAGCCCATGGAAACCAGTACAGCAGGGGACTGCATTTCTTCATACCTGCTACCCTGAGTGTGGTCCCTGGGCCAGCAGCGTCAGCACCCGCTGAGAGATTGTTAGAAATGCAGACTCTCAGGCTCACCCTAGACCCCCTCGATCAGAATCTTCATTTTAACATGACCCCCCGGTAATTTGTACATGGAGAAGCCCTGAGTTCTACCAAGGGAAGATGGTGGAGTAGCTATGCCACAATACAAATGCACCATGGTGTTATTGAATGCTGGCTGCCCACCAGGCAGAATCCTGAGCCGTCACTGTGCGTTATTACTCTCCTGTGATTTCCCAGGAGCGCTATGAAGCTGGCATGGTGTGTACGGCCGCGGGGGCGCACCCTGCACTACTGCAAGGAACGTGATTCACACAGACTGTGATTGAATGGTGCCCCCTGGGGTTGTGCAGCACAGCAGCTCTGACTCGGATCATCCTATGTTATGGATGAGGAAACTGGGACACAGAGAGGCTAAATCACTTGCCCAGGGTCACACAGGTCCTCGGTGGTGGAGCTGGGTCTGAACTTGTCCCTTGGACCCTCTACTCACTGTCACCTGCCCTGCTGCCTTCCTCTTAAGGAGAGCAGGTGAAGTCAGGGCATTTCCTTCTCCCATGGCTTTCTTCCCTTCTTTGTAAAAATTGTGGTAAAGTATATGTGACATATAATCAACCATTTTAATCATTTTAAAGTGCACAGTTCACTGCCATTTTAGGACATTCACAGTGTCATGCAACCTTCACCACTAATTCCAGAACATTTTCATCACCCCAAAAGGAAGCTCTGCACCCAATAAGCAGTCACTCTCCACTCTCCCCCCAGCCCTGAGCAGCCACTAATCTGCTTTCCATCTGTAGATTTGCCCGTTCTGGACATTTCATATAAACAGAATCATAGAACATTTGAGCTTTCGTGTCTGGTTTTTTTCACTTAGCGTAACATCTTCAAGGTTCATCCACACTGTGCATGTGTCAGTACTTCATCCCTTTCTTTCATGTTTTTTTATTGTGGTTAAATATGCGTAACATAAAATTTACCATTTTCACCATTTTCAAGTGTACAGTTCAGTGGCATTAAGTACATTCACACTGTTGTGCAACCATCACCACCATCTGTCTCCAGAACTTTTTCATCTTCCCCATCTGAAACTCTGTCGTTTGTCCCCATTATCCCCTCCTCCGGTCCCTGGTAATCTCTCTTCTACTTTCTGTCTCTGTGACTTTGGCTATTCCAGGTACCTCATATAGGTGGAATCATGTAATAGCTATCCTTTTGTGCCTGGCTTCTATCACATAGCGTCATGTTTTTAAGGTTTGTCCAATCGTAGCATGTGTCAGAATTGCATCTTTTTATAGATGAGTAAATATCCCGTTGTATGATGGATAGACCACATCTTGTTTCTCCATCCACCTGCTGATAGACATTTGGAGTGTTCCCACCTTTTAGCAATTGTGACTAATGCTGCTGTGAGTACTGTGTACAAGTTTTTGTTTGGATACCTGTTTTCAATTCTATAGGGCCCCCATTTCTTTTGAAAACTTGGGAGCTTTTGCTAAAAGGATCTGGTCCATGAGTCCAGCAGCGTCAGGGAGTGGATGAACAGGCTGTAGCTGGGCTGTGCTGGTGCCCGGCGAGTGTGCCCGGGTGCTGGTTCCTCTGCAGCCCCCGGGGGTGGGGCGTGGGGGGGGTGAGGATCTGCACATGGGGCCAGCCTGGGCCGAGCAACCAGGGGCCCCTCACTTGTCCCCGTGGGCTCACGCTCACGCTTCCATTCTGATGCTCAGCGTACCCAGCCTCTAAAGTTGGGAAGTCTCTTTAAAAAGAAATAAAGAACAGAAACAAGAGGGAAAAACTGTGGCGACCAGAGGGAAGTTTGCTCTTTTATTCACTTCCACACACAAACCTCTTAATGTGCTGACCTTTGAGTGGAAACTATAAGCACTTGGCGACCAGCCTCTACTCAGACATCCATCCCAGCAGTCCAGAAACCTCGTCCCAGGCTCAGCTCTCAGGGGAGTAGCAGGATGTGCTGTCGTTTGAAGCAAGAAACCAGAATTGGGAAGGCAAATGGAGTTAATGTTGCATCTGGGTCATTCTAGAGAAGAAAAATCAGATTCAGCCCAGACCGTTCATCGTTCATCCGCTGGGTTCGTGCAGACCCCTCAGGGTTCCTGAAGGGTTTAGAGGGACCTTTGCTTTCTTAGGCTTGGGTCCCTTAAGCCCTTTCTCCTTTGTTCCTCAAACTAAGTTTATCTTGAAAATGGAATAGAGGAGGACTTTTCGATTTTCACAGGAATACAGATCTCCTGGGGGTCTTGTTAAAATGCAGATTCTGGCTCCTGGAGGCCTGGGGTGGGGCCACATTGCTGACAAGCTCCCAGGATAAGTGCAGGAGACGGTGAAGTGACAGGATTTATTTCTTCTGGGCAAATGTCATTTTAGCTGTCTCCCCTAGCACTTGGGGGGGTCCCCCAGCACCTTCACAGTGGTGTACCATTGTTCGCAGAGAAGCCACCTGAGTGTAAGTGGGTGTCAGGGCTGAAGCAATAAATAGCAACACCCTACTCACTTTTAACAATGGGGGAAAAACAACCGTCTAACAAAGGACATCCAAAAAAAGCATCACTGGTCAAGGGCTTTTCTCTTTCTTCCGTTCTGAAAAATCTTGAGTGTTAACGAGGCAAGCAATCAGTAGAGTGATATTAGCCACAATCACTTGAGGTCTCCCCCTGACCTGGCCTGGTGGGTATTTTATCTCCCAGAAGCCTCAGGCATCTGAGGTGAGTGGTATTCTCCCACTTTACAGGTGGGTAACGTGAGGTTCAGCGTGGCTTAGTGCCTTGTCCAGGACTGTGCACCCAGCAAGGATGGTGCAGGCATGTGGATCTGGACTCGCTGGCTCTCGCTGGACCACACTGGCCCGCTGGGGGAGGGTTGGGCATTTGTACTCCACAGAGGGGTGGCCCTTTATTTTTTTTTATTTCTTGCAGAAGAACTGGTAAGCCCAGAAGAAAGGAACTGCTTTCTGGAATTTTCCTCATGTATCCAGCTGTGATGGCCAATTACTCAATTGGGGATTTTTAGGACTGAATTTTTTTTTTTTTTTTTTTTTTTTAAGCACAGATAAGCCACCTAGGCACCCAGAATATCAACTGTGGGCTGGGTTTATTCTGAAAGGCGTCTTGTCTCAATGCAAAGTCGAGGCTGCTTCTGCCAATTTCTTTTTCTAGTTTTTAATTCAAATTTACATAAAAGTACAGACACCCATGAACCTGATGTTCCCGTTGCTCCGGTTGCCACCAGCACACGGCCGGCCCCGCTGCATCTGCACCCCCATCCCTCCACTCCCCGGCCCCGGGTTGTTCTGAGGCAAATTCTAGACATCACCTCAGATGCTTTCTTTTTAGCAGCAAAGAAAACCAAGAGGGAAAGAAGATGCCTTTCTTCCGACCTCTGCCATACTGAGAAGCAGAAAGCTTTCCAGAATGTCCGAAAGACGACAGAAAATTGAAAACATGATGTTTGATGAGGAATTCAAGTTGGAGATGTTCTAAACACCCGAGTGAAGTTTTCAAAGTAATTTAAATGATTAAATAAAAGGCGACTTTGAAAAATGCTGTTAGATCACTGCTGAATTTAGGACAAATCAAGCTTCCCCCCCACCCCCCAAGGCAAACCTGCCTTAGGAGTCGTGGCAAGGTGATGTATGCGCCTCTGGACGCTGCGCCCTCCCTAGTAGACTCTGTCTAGATGGTCACCCTGTGTCCACCCACCTTTGTAATTTGGGATCTATTGTTTTAGAGCAGTTTTAACTTTACAGATAAATTGAGGAGAAAGTACAGAGGATTCCCATATATTCCCCTTCTCCCCCTCAGTTTCCCCTATTAACATCTTGCATTAGTGTGGTACGTCTGTTACAATTGATGAGCCAAAGTCCATAGTTTATATGAGGGCTCACTCTTGGTGTTGTACGTTCTATGAGTTTTGACCAATGCACAATGGCATGTATCCACCATGACAGTATCACACAGGGTAGTTTCACTGCCCTAAAAATCCCCTGTGCTCCACCTGTTCACCCTTCCCCATACCCGCCTCAGACCCCTGGCAACCACTCATGTTTGTACTGTCTCCGTGCTCTGGCCTTTTCCAGGATGCTGTGTAGCTGGAATCATCCAGTAGGCAGCCTTTTCAGATTGGCTTCTTTCGCTAAGTGGTGTGCGTTTAGGGTTCCTCCATGCCTTTTTGTGGCTTGATGGCTCATTTTTTGTAGTGTTGAATGACATTCTCTTGTCTGGAGCTGCCACAGTTTATCTGCTCTCCTATTGAAGGACATCTTAGTTGCTTCTAAGGTTTGGCGATTATGAATAAAGCTGCTGTAAACATTTGTGTGTTGCTTTGCTTTTTGTGAGACATAAGTTTTCTTTTTTTTTTAGACAAGGTCTCGCTCTGTTGCCCAGGCTAGAGTGCAGTGGCGTCGTCACAGCTCACTGCACCCTCAGACTCCTGGGCTCCAGCGATCCTCTTGCCTCAGCCTCCTGAGCAACTGGGACTACAGGTGCACACCGCCACGCCTGGCTCATTTATCTATTTTTTTGCGTAGAGACAGGGTCTCACTCTTGCTCGGGCTGGTCTTGGACTCTTGGCCTCAAGCGATCCTCCCACTTCGGCCTCCCAAAGTGCCAGGATTACAGGCGTGAGCCACTGCTCCCAGCCGTGGACATTAAGTTTTCATCTCATTTGGGTAAATGCTGAGGTGTGTGATTGGTGGATTGTGTCACGTGTAAAATTTTGAGAGTGACTTGCAAAGATTTGTCTTTGGTCAGTGGCTTTGAACAGGAAACATTTTTTAAACTAAAGTATAGCGTATATCAAGTGAAGCTCACTGGTCATAAGTGCATGGTCCCATGAATTTTTACACACGTGTGCGTGCGAGATCAAGATACAGGGCATCCCCAGCACCCAGAAGGCTCCCCCGCGCCCCTCCCTGGCACTGCCTGCCTCACTACCCCCACAGGTAACACTGTCCCGACTTCCAGCCTCATCCTTTGGTTCTGCCAGGCAGGCAGCAACCACCCCACAGCTTTTGAAAGTGGATTTCTGGGGGGAGATGGGAGCAGGTAGGGGAGTTTGTTTCTTTTGGGTGTGCTTTGAATGAATGGAGCCTAATTTCATCACCAGATTGTTCCTGCTGGTCTGGAGCAGGGGTTGGCACACTCTCTGGGTAAATATTTTTGGCTTTGCAGGCAGTGAATGAGTGGGTGTGGCTGTGTCCCAGTGAAGCTTTATTTATAGAAATAGGCAGATTTGGCCCTTGGGTTGTAGTTTGCCGGACCTGGTATGGAGGTGCGCTTTTCCTCTGTGAGGTTCATGTCCAGGTCCCACCCCAAATCTGTAATCCTCGTGTCCTGTGCACAGTGTAAGACGTCCCCAGGTGACTTTCATGCATGTTCCAGGTTGAGAACTTACTGTGCTTGACCCCAGTGAGGAAGACGGTAGGTGTTCTGGGGTCCAGAACTGTGTAAATGGGCATGCAAATAGAGGAAAGTGGAACAGAAGCCCATTGAGAATCTCCCCATCTTGACACTTGGAGTAATTTCCTTCACCCCTTTCAGCATCATGCCACCTCCCCTCTCCTTGCGCTAACAGGCTTCGGCCTGGCTGGCGGGGGTGGGGGGGTGGATACTGAGTAGAAGGTGCCACCTGTGAAAGTGGAGCATGATGGAGGTTCATTCTGGGGGAGTATGGGGGGATCAGGAGTCTTGGGGGATCCCCACAAAGATGACAAGTAGGTCCCTCAGGAGTGAAAAAGTTGTGGTCACAGGGGGAATTTTACAATTTGGCTCTTGGCGGTGGAACCGTTTGACACCACGCGGAGGGCTGAGACGGTGACAGCTGTTGCCCTCGACTGAGCGTGGTGTGTTTCTGGCACTTCACGTCCATCTTTTCAGTGTCCTGGAAAGTGGCTCCTGTTGGCATTCCCATTTTGCGGGAGACTTAGGTGTTGCGGGGTTATGTAGCTTAGGGAAGGCCACAGAGCTACTCAGAGGTTGGAGCCAGGACTGGAACCTGGTAGTCTAGCACCCAAGCGCTCGTGGCCATGACCGCTGTGCTGTTTGCCTCGCAAGGGACAGCCTCCCAGGTGGGTGCCTGGGGGTTGGGGGGTCGGAAACCAGTGGTGCTAAGAAGTGAAGGTGGTTGGTGGCGTGGGTGTGTGCCCTGTGCTGCCAAGGTGGCTGGAGGACAGCGGACCCCATGGCGGGGAAGAGTGGACCAGCTTAAGCCACAGCCTTCAAAACTCTCAAAACTAGAAAACTGCTCTGAGACCACATTAGTATTAGCTGGGGCACAGGCTGGGCAAACTCCAGGCGTGGACCAGTGAGGACGTGGAAGGCGCTGAGAGAGCAACGTGCGGAGACAGGACTGACGCAAGGTTTTAAAGTGCCATAGGCGTCCTAGCTACTTGCTCTGGGCTTTGTTTGGATATGAACACCTTCCATTCAGTTAATCAGGACCCAGCTAAGTGGGAGCTTCCAACAATGGGAATCTTTTCTGCATTCTGTTTCGGGAAAACCACAGATGAAAAGAAAAAGGAAAGAAAAGGAGGAGGAGGGCAGGGGACTTATTTGGCCACGTTCACTTGCAGCTTTGACCCTGGATCAGCACACGCTTACGGCATGCTCTGACCTCCTCTCAAATCTGTATGTGTATTTCTTACACCTATACTGTTCTACAAAGAGGACAGATGTTCCCCGTGATCCTAACTGACTCGATTACAAGATTCAACACAACAAATATATTTGCCAAGAATCTAAAATGCCAGGTGCTACTGGGGATATAAAAAGTATCTTAAACATGGGCTGAGCCCTTGAAGAACTTGCAGTCATTGGAAGAGCGTTCTCTTATCTTCAGGGGCAGGGGGCAAAATTGTATTCAGACAGTTAGTTGAAAAATTCTCAATGAGGCTTAAGGGAAAAAGGGTATAAGAGGCTCTCAAGAGTCTTATCTTCTGGAACATTCCAGGACGTTTTGAAGTTCTATGTGACCATGTCTCATTGTTAAATACTGGGGGCACTTCCTGGGCTGGTTTCACCCAGGCCCCCAGGAGGCCCCTCGTCTGAAAGGCACAGGTGAGAACCG
Source organism: Daubentonia madagascariensis (assembly GCA_023783475.1). Taxonomy (NCBI): domain Eukaryota; kingdom Metazoa; phylum Chordata; class Mammalia; order Primates; family Daubentoniidae; genus Daubentonia; species Daubentonia madagascariensis. The sequence goes on along the minus strand of JAKFHU010002332.1, from coordinate 6,283,179 downwards.
TTCTAGCAAAGAGCTCTTCTTCCTTTCGAACACCAGGAGTAAATGTGAAAAGTCACTATGAATTCTGCTTCTGCATCTTAGTTAATGTTCCCTTGGGCGTCAAAAACCCCACCATTTTATAGGCGCCTATGGTTTTCTTACTCAGACCCTGTTTCTTCTTGGGGAGAACGAGACCTGCAGTTCTGCCCTGGACCTCTCTGATCACCCCATCCTGCCTCTCATTTTAAGAAGCCCACGATATTTTGTAACTCTAATTCAGAGGTTGCAAGCTGACAGCTTGCAGGCCAGTGTGAAACACAGCCTGTGATATTTTATTAAAATAATTAGTTGCCATCATTTAAAAATCAGATTTCCCATTGCAAGTCTGGATTACTGGCTTCTTGTGAAGGTCTCAGATGTGGCAGTGCGGGGTCTGGTTTGCACAGCTGCCTGGTCGCCTTGCCTCTTCCTTGCTCCTGCCTAGCACTGAGGTGCTGTTTTCACTGCCATCTGTCCCTGGGCTTACGCTGTTGTTTTCTTGATTGTAGTTGAGTATTGTTCTCTCCTCGTGTGCTCTATCAAAATTGGGATACCACAGAAAGAAACAGAAAGCCCCAAGTGTCTTATGTCTGGCCTACATTACCCCCTGCCATTGCCTGCCTGACCCCCGTGAGCATTTGTTACCTGCTCTAGATAATTCGGTGACCCTTTAAATGAAAAGGGTCCCAGCTCTTCTTTCAGACTCACTAAAAAAACAAACAAAGCATTTCATGTAGGATGAGCACATTCCCCTTGGCTTGCTCTCTTCTTTCTGGCCAGGTTTGTGTCTAAAGGCACAGTGAACAAGAACCGGCTTCCTCATAGATTAGATGTCAACATCCAAGTGCACCATTGATTCGTGAGTCATGATCATTTCCCTCTGTCCAGGAACACCCGTTCCCACATGACATGAGACGGCTGCCCCGTGGGCTGCACATGAGCTCGGTGCTCAGTGACTAGCGGGAAAACCCAACCTTTACCTTTAGGGAACTGGTCATTGCTGCTGCTAGGAGGGAAGGCAGTGGTCACTGTCACGTTTCACTTCAAAGGTGACCGTGTTTCGAAGAGGACAAGTGATATTTGGAGTCTAGTTAGGGGAAAGTACTGGATTCTTCGAGGGGGAGAAAAAAAGTTTTGTCTTGAAATGCATGGGGAGAACATTCCATCGAGCAATGCTGACAACCCCGGGCAAGTGTGAAAGGTGGAGTGAGTTCAGTGACTGTCCTTTTAGTGCTTGGAGTGAGGGCGCCCTCTGGGTTCTTTCCTAGGCACCCCTTGGCCACCTTTTTCCACCTGTTTTTCCGAGTGAGCGCCATCGTCACCTATGTGTGCTGCGACTGGTTCAGCAGGAGCTTTGTGGGCTGCTTTGTCACTGTGCTTCTCCTCCTGTCCTTGGACTTCTGGTCTGTGAAGGTGAGGTCCTCTCCTGTGATGTCACCACTCCCGAAATGTGAGGCTTGTTTCCAGAGGGCGATGTTCCCAATGCGTGTGGGAGAGGCTTACTTAAGTATGCTAAGCCAGTGTCATTTAAAATTAGAGGGAAAAAATGCATTGTTTGGTGTTTAATAAATGGCTTCTTGGGTGTCAGCTGCCATGGTTGCACATATGTACATAATGAAGGTGAATCCAAACCCCATATGGCTTTGCATTTTTTCTAAAATTTACACATAATAGATACATGATATATTTAAAACATATATGAATATATAAACATATATATTTTGGGGGAGGAGAGTGTGTCATGTTTTAAAGTAAGCGTAGTTAAAAATTAGAAGCCTTGAACACTAATTTGAGAAACAAGTACAGACGGATGCCCTGCTTCTTCCTGCTCCTGGTACACGTCTGACGTGAACTGGACACTTGTATTTCATTTATCAATACGGTGATGACGACTCTTTGCCTAGGGCCTGCCTGTAGTCATTTTGTCCATGTCCTCAGAATGTAACTGGAAGACTCATGGTGGGCCTTCGATGGTGGAACCAGATAGATGAAGATGGGAAAAGCCACTGGATTTTTGAAGCCAGGAAGGTAGTCTCCCTTTGAGTTTTGTGCACATCTGAATCCCGCCCTACACAAAATCCACTACTCCTGGTGCTCCACTGAAACATGCATGTAGCGAAAGCATGTGTCAGACAAAAGAAAACAGGAGCATGCTTGTGTGCAACCATTCCCACTTGTTTTGAAAATTGAATTACTTTCCCGCAACAGGTCTCTCCAAACAACATCGCTGCCACAGAAGCTGAAGCGCGAATCTTCTGGCTCGGCCTCATCATTTGCCCCATGATTTGGATCGTGTTCTTCTTTAGCACCTTGTTTTCCCTGAAGCTGAAGTGGCTGGTAAGGCAATGCCTCAACTTGGATGTTGCTTTGACATCTCTACAAATCCAGTGGTTGCTGGAAAGGGTTTTTGTTATTAATTATTGATTGATCGATCAACTGTAATGGCTTTATTGAGATATAATTCACATTCCATATAATTTGCAGTGGCTTCTAGTGTAGATACAGGTGTGCAGCCATCACCACAATTTTGGGATATTTTCATCACCCATAAAAGAAAGTCTGTACCCTGTAGCCATCATCTCCTGTACCTGTTCCCCCAGAGCCTGGTACGCACTAATCTTTCCGTCTCTACAGATTTGCCTCTTCTGGACATTTCGTATAAATGGAATCATATCCTATGTGGTCTTTTATGACTGGCTTCTGCCATTGAGCATATTTTCAAGGTGTATCCGTGTCGTGGCACGAATCAGCACTTTGTTCCTTTTTATGTATGGCTGAATAATATCCCATTATATGAAGAGGCCACATTTTATTCATCCATTCACCAGTTGATGGTCATTTGGTTGTTTTTACCTTTTCGTTCTTATGAATAATGCGGATAAGAAAGGTTTTTAAAAAAAAAAAAAAAAGACATTCTACTTTGGACAGGGAGCCCCTCTAGGTAGGAATAAGTTAGCCTCTGAGTTGTGAAATTTTATTCCGGATGTGTCATAATTCATTGCCCTGATCTAGTCCACTCAACGAGAAAACAAAATATCCATAGAGTAAAATGACACGGTGGTTAAGAGTGTGGGCTCTGGAGTTGGGATCCTGGCTTGAACACACTCCAGCTGTGTGACCTCGGGCAGCTTTCGTTTTTCTGCGCTTCAGTTTCCTCCTGGTACGATGGGATGATGGTGGTCACAGCCTCTCGGGTTGCTGATGGGTCAGAGGTGCCCACGAGTATTTGTAAGTGCTCTGTAAAGGCAGGCTATTACCATTACTAGGTGTAGGCCAGAGCCAGTCTCTTGGTTTGAGAGGAACACTTCTGTGAATGCTCTGAAGTGACCTTGCTTTGTCTGAGCGCAGGCGCTCGTGATCGCTGGGATTTCTCTCCAAGCTGCAAACCTGTATGGCTACATCCTTTGTAAGATGGGAGGAGAGAGTGACCTCAGCAAAGTCACAGCCAGTTTTCTGTCCCAGACGGTATTCCAGACGGTGAGTCACGACTCCTGGGCCACTTCCCTCCAGATGCTCCAAGTACAGGTGGCATGTTGGCAACTGCAGTTTGAAATGTTTTCTGTATCAGCCATGCTGTCATTTTTTTTTTTAAATTGTAGTAAAAGATACATAAAATTTACCATTTTAACCATTTTAAAGTATACAGTTCAGTAGCATTAAGTACATTCACATTGTCGTGCAACCATCACCGTCATCCATGTCCAGAACTTTTCCGCCTTTCTAAATTGAAACTCTGTACCCATTAAACATTGACTCCCCCTTCTCTCCTCCCCCAGCCCCTGGCAACCTCCATTCTACTTTCTGTTTCTATCGGTTTGAATACTCTAGGGACCTCCTAAAAGTGCAGTCAGACAGTATTTGTCCTTTTGTGACTGCCATTGTTAGTTTTGAGTGATTTTTTAAAAAACTATAGAATTAAGGAAAGAATCACAAAGTGCTTTGTTTTGAACTTAGCAGATATTTGACTTTTAAATTTGACCAGGCTCATCCTGAAATGGTTTGAACCACCTTTAACATTACGCGACCAGGTCTGCAGGTTTTCTGCGTGTTCTGGGTTTTCTCTGGCCTCAAGTCAGCACGATCAGCCCACTTGTGTGACAGAAAGCCATGGGTGACTTTCCCCCTGCAGGTTTGTCCAGGTGACTTCCAGAAGCCTGGCCTTGAGGAGATTCACCAGCGTTAGGTGAGTCTGGAGGGGCCAGGGAGCTTGTGGGAAGTGCGGCTCTTGGGGCACAGGGGGCTGAGGTCTGGGTGGGCTTTCCCTGTCCCCTGAAGTGGCCAGGAACCAGACTGGGCACTGGGCCTGCCCTGGGGCTTGGCAGCCTCAGTGCTCTCTAGAGGGGATCCCACCTTCCTCACATCATGCAGGGGTGGGAGGGGAAGAGCAGGGGACTTGCCCACCCTTCTGCTTTTATGCCCCAGAGTGGATGGAAAACAGGAGTTTACACTCCCCTTAGCTGGCCTCAGTTCCTGTGTTTCTCAAACACAGAGTGAGCATCTCATGGCAATAAGGAGGATCCTAGAGTTTATATCTCTTTTTTTTATGTAATTTTAAAAAACCTGAAAATTGTTTTGTATAAGACACTGGAAATTACTGGATATACTGTACACATATTACTGTACTGGGTGTATACACAGACCACAAATTCTGTCCTACGTGGGTGATTTAAGGGCTTTTCAAGGGTTTTTTGACTATTGCCAGCTGTATCACATGCACTGATCTCAGAACGCACCCCAGCGTGTGCTGTCACTGTTCAGATTTTCCCTCCATCTGAAGAACTGGTTGGACTATGCCATTTGAAGATGTGATTGTGTGTTCTGTAGGGAAGCCACACATTGATTCCTTTGGTTCTTTTCTTAGGTTTACTTACTTATCTTCAGAGGCAGAGATGGCTTAAATGGGACTTTCTGTGATCAAAAGAGCTTCCAACAGAGCAGGATCCCACGTCCCGCAGCTATTTGTTTTCTATGTGAAACAAGCCTTGGAGGAGAGGTTTGAGGAGGCGTTTTTATTTTTAAAATGGCACGTTTGTAAAGAATGCCCTTACATATGTTCTAAAGAAAAGTGTACAAACATTAGATGATTAAAATGTCTCTGACAAAGTGACTTCAAACCACACCAGCATCTGGTCCCTTGCTGCCTGCAACCCCTACCTCTCCCCAGGTGGCCAGGCCTGACTGGGTGTGCTGCCACTGCGAGCTCCTCAGCTCAGGGACTGCGGGGTCCTCAGCACCCTCTTGTCTCAGGAACTGACGAGGTTCTCTTCTTTTGACTGATGGAGATTACAGAACTCTTGGATTCCTGGAAAACAAGGTGAGAGGCACAGAGTGCTGGCAGTTGGTCTGCGCCTGGGGCAACCCTGCCACGTGCTGCGTCTCGACTGGGGTGGAATGCCCTGACAGCCTAATTCCATAAAAAGCTCTGTTTCTGTGATGCCCTGAATCTTCAAAGTGACCCAAATACCTCACCCTGCCCACCATGGTTATAACCACTGGCCAAAGGCCTAACATCGGCCCAGTCTTTATAAATGGAGAACTCGGGGAATGTTGTTACTTGCTGTTAACTCCATTTTTCTATGCAAATAAAAACCCAGACACAAACTAAGAGGCTGAAGCTCTAACTGACACCTCTGCCTTAAATCCAAGGCCTCCAGGGCTGGCTGTTGGCTGAATCTGGCCTGCACGTGGGTTTGGTTTGGCTCACCACAGTTTGTTTCTGGTTTTTTAATCAATTCTTTTTATCACTTTATTGAGATATATTCCCTATGTCATAAATTTCACCCTCACCATGTTTTTAAAACCATGAATTAGTTCACAACACTGACACGTGGGGCAATTTCTCTCAGACTTCTGGCTTCATGGCCCCACCACCCTGCTGTCCCCACCGGAGGCTGGTGGCAGTGGCCATTTCTGATTCTAAATGGAAGACTGTCCTTCTAAAACCCAGCCCACTTTGCTCCTTTCTGTTCTCTCCCAGCCCCACAGGCGCCTGCGTTCACCAGACTCAAATACTTACTCTGAATTATGCTTCTGTAGGCTAAGGTGGCCGGTGAATCTGGGGCTTCAACCAGAAAGGACTGGCCTTTGTCACAGCTCTTCCCTTAAAAAAACAAATGAAAGACACTTCAATCCCTGAGGAAAGCACAGTGGGAACAGGACCCTGGGGCCCGCTCTGAGCAGGGGATCGTCTGTAGATCCCATGCCTCACTTGTGATGGACGCAGCTGGGGGAGAATGCGGGTCTCCAGGACTCGGCCGCACCCCTCCTCTGGCAGGCCCCTGGCTACACTGCAGTGCAGCCGAATCCTCGGGTGGTGTGTGGCAAAGGCAGGTTCCAGGGCCCCGCAGAGAACAGATTTAGCAGCTTGGGTAAGCCCAGGAGTCTGCATTTTAAGAGATTAACTAGTTCTTTGAGTAAAAAGGTAATGAATACACATGGTTTTAAAAAAAGCATGGATACAAAAGGATATCTATGAAAAGCAGGGCCACGAAGGGCTCCTGGGGTTTCAGGCATCTTTCCAGAAATACACACATAGGACGTGGCGCGCGCGCGCGCACACACACACACACACACACACACTCTCTTAAAATGCAAATGGGAACATACAACACACAACGCTCTGCCTTTTGCTTTTTCCACGTGTAATTTTTAACTTCCAGGTCATACCCACAGGCAGCAGTCTGCTGGTCTTTACGGGCCTTGTACAAACATTAGATGATTAATGCGCCAGCCCCATCCCGCACACAGCTGTCCTAGGACCACATGTTAACCCAGTGCAGGTGGCCATGACAAGAGGCCTTGGGTCATTCTCAGTGGTTTCCTCACCTCCTGTCCACTCTGCAAGCCCCCAGTCACTTGCTCCACCTGCTCCCCAGTCCCCGAGGGCTGCTGAAGAAACAGGGCCAAGTGGCTGCACTGTCCACAGCTGCTTGCCCCAGGAGGTCCACCTCGTACTGGCTATTCCCTCAACTCCCCTATTGTGTTGCCCCATGGGACGGGGAAACAGAGAGGGAAGGAGCCTGTGGGGAGAGGCCACCCCTCCTCTGAGGCTTGCTTGCTCCTGCAGCCACCTGCCTGCGTGGCTCACAGCTTTTCTCCCATGGCGCCTCAGCCAGAGGTGGGGGTCTGGCTCCAACACCCCATTGTCCCTCCGTGCCTGGCCCGAGTGGTGCCCATGGGGGCTGGTCGGGGAGTGAAGGCCCCACTCAGCAATGGGGGGTCACCCACCTATGTGCGGATCCAGAGGCACTCGGCCCAGGAGAGGCAACTTCAGGTCCTGGCACATGGCTGCCGCACCACCGGTCGTGGGAGGGAATATCTGAGATTCTTTCTGTGAGACAAAAGGGGAGGAAGTGTGATTTTGTTGCAGAATCATAAGGATGGGACATATCTTAAAGCAGGGGTTCCTAACCTATGGTGAGTTGTCTAATTATTTCATTATATATTACCGTGCAATAAAAATAGAAATAAAGTGCACAATAAACGCAATGCACTTGAATCATCCCCAAACCATCCCCCCCCCGCCACAGTCCATGGAAAAATTGTCTTCCATGAAAACGGTCCCTGGTGCCAAAAAGGTGGGGGACCGCTGTCTTAAAGAACCTAAAAAAAATGGCTCATTTTGCATATAAAACACGAAACACCAAAAGAATCTTCCTTCAGTGAGCAATAGAGGGTTTTAATTGTGTTTCCACTTCCCGAGATGACAGGGAAGTCAGGAACAGTTCCGCAGAGAACTTTTCGTATCGTTCCCTCAACCGCTAAGGCAGGGAGTTGCGCTAGACGGTCTGAGGGCCGATGCGCTCTCACCTTGCAGTTAGGACAGATGAAGCCGCTCATGTTCTCCACCACCCCGATGACGGGCAGCTTCACCTTGTGGCAGAAGTTGATTTCTTTCCGCACATCCTGGAGTGATACCTCCTGTCACGGTCAAAAGAGACCAGTTATTCCAAAGTCAGAGCATAAGAAACAGAATGTCCGTGTGGTCAAGGGGATGGCCGCAGTGCAGTGGACTGACCGTCATAAAGCTGCAGAGGTGTGTGCCCTCCACTCGGTATTTGCTTTAGTACCTACTAGTGCTAAGGCCCGTTTGAGGCATTATTTACTTCCCACAAAACCCTGAAAGGATAAACTCATACAGCCAAATAGCAAGCAATGAATCTAGAGAAAAGTGCCATTTTAACGTATCTCCACACCCCACTTCCTGTAGCGTACTGTGCTGAGTCAGATCAGGGCTTGACAAGGCCAGGCCTGTGGGCCAAACCTGGCTGGCTGGTCTTGTAAATAAAGCTCTTCTAGAACTAGCCGTGCTCATCCCTCTAGGTAGCATCTGTGGCTGCTTCACTCCATAACGGCAGCTGTGTACCCAGGACAGAGACTATGGGGTCCACAAAGCCTAAAATATCTACTATCTGGCCTTTTACAGAAAAAGTTTGCTAACCCCTGATCTAGATTATTATGAACACAAACAACTTTATGGACTAAAAGAAAATGAGGAATATTACCCAACTTGGATGACTTCAAGTTCATGTCTAACTCCAAGTGCTTATTTTGTAGTGTGATCACCACGTAAACCTGCTTAGTACTCCTGATATTTTCCCCCATTTAATGTCATCGCAGTTCCGTGTGCCCAAGCACTGCTACGCTTGTTATTGTCAAGTATGGCAACTCCTTAGCACCTGCGGCTTTGCCACTCCTGGCCTTCAAAAGGCTCACAGCTTCCAGCCTGTGCTCTTCCTGAGACACATGTCTGGCTCTCGGCCCTCAGAGCCTGGGGTACAGAAAGAGGTTTAGCTAGAAAGTGAGCTGGCTGCGACCTAGCCTCTCACCTCCTCGCGTCTCTGGGATTCTCTGCTTGGTGTCCTGCAAATAAATGCTCTGCTGCTTTGTCAAAAATGACCCCCAAAGCCACCTGACTGTGTCGGGGCTGGATGTGAGGGACTCTGAGAAAGCAGGTGTCCCAGCCTGAAGCCCTTTCCTAGAGCAGCTGTGTAGAAAGAAGGCACAAAGTGGAGAGCCCTCCATGCCTACTGCTTGGTCTGCCCCTCCTTGAACCCCAAGGGGACTCCAGTTTCTCTCACAATAACAGCCATTGTTGCGCCAACGAGATTGCTGCTGGTGGTGGTGGTGTTTTTTTTAACAGATTTCACTTTTTAAAGGAGTCTTAGGTTTGCAGTAACATTGAGCAGCAAATACAGAGCTCCCATGTGCCCCGGCCCAGAGCCCCCCACTGTCAAAATCCACCCCAGAGGGGCACATTCCAGACTTTTCTCCTTTTAGGTAATGTCTTTGGGGACTTCCTCATGATGGTGCTGCAGGTCTAAGTGTAGCCCTAACCACTCTTCAAAAACACAACAGAAAACATCGCTAAGGACAAATCCTTCTCTCCACTGCCATTGCCCAGGGCCAGGCAACCTTCCCTCCCATCTGACACCCCAGCTGGTGTCCTCCTCCTCCATGCGCCCCATGACCCCTCTCTGCAGGGCATCAGAGTGCTCTGGGGGACACAAGTCCCGTCACACCACTCCCCGACTGGGACCCTTCCTGTGGCCTCTGTTTGTCACCTGTTGGCTGTGTCACTGTGTGTGTCCAGCACTGTGTTCCTCAGTGAACCGCAGGGCCCACCAGGGAGGGCCAGGCCCTTTAACTGCCCCAGTGCCCAGCCGGTCCCCGGCGAGCGCTGGATGGGGAGGACTGTGGAGCGTCCTGACTGAATCTGGCTGATGAAAGCAAACCCCGTTCGCCGCGCTTTCTCAGGAGTGGAGGAGAACACCAAGAAGGGGAAGCCACGTGTAACTGAAGAGGACAGTCCCTCAGTTTCCTGGGCCCCTGAGGCCCTCAGCAATCACAGGCCTTACTTGAGACAGTCCCCTCTCTTTCCTCAGTGTGGGCTCACCACGGCCTCGTGGCACGGCTGCTCTGTGAACGTGCAGAGGGGAGCTGGGCAGCACCAGGGAGGTGCAAGGCCTGCTGCAGCTTATCCCAAGGTCCCCGTCTGCACCCAGGCTGGCTCTGCTGAAAGCTGGGGAGATCTCCTAAATTGTTCTGAGATGTGAATGGAAAAAGCACAGCAGGCTGGGGGACCTGATGCACAAGCACGGCAGGGATAACGTGACCATGCAGGACAATCGGAATTATAACAGCACCTGTTGTTTCCCTGGTTTTCTGAAGGAAACTTTAAAAGGCAATTTTGACCCAATATTGTTTAATCTGTGGACAACCACCAAAAAAAAAAAAATTGTGGAATGTTTATCTGTGAACTGCAAATGCCTGGACCAAAGATAAAGTTTTTAGCAAGAGCCTTCTACAGATCCAAGCTGAGTGCAGCCACAGAACACACTCTGAAGAGCCACCGTGAAGACCAGGCTCTCGGAGCCACAGCAGAAGGAGACCTGGGGTGTGGAGCACGGTTTGGACCCAGCCCCACCCGGGGAGCTCACTCACCTGAGGCGTGGTGATTATCACCGCTCCGTCGATGCGTGCCGCCGTCAGGTACTGGACGACCGAGAGGTGTTCATCCGACGTCCCGGGCGGGGTGTCCACAATGAGGTAGTCGACCTCTCCCCAGTCCACGTCGCGGAGGAACTGTTTGATCATGCCTAGAAAGAGGAATCCACGGGTGACGCTTGCTTTTCCTTCCTTTTCTGTCCTTACGACTCTCTTTACAGAAGCAGTTTGTGATCTTCATGTGCATTTGGTTTACGTGCTAAATCAGTCGTTCTCAACTGGGGGCAATATCACGATATCGAGAGACATTCTGGGTTGTAATGACCAGACGAGGGCATGCTGCTGGCATCTAGTGGGTAGAGGGCAGGGGCGCTGTTAACACCCTACCATGTAGAGCACAGTCCACACCTTCCCCAGCAAAGACTTATCTGGCCCAAAATGTCAATGGTGCCGAGACTGAGGAAGCTTTGCCCTCAATGACACTCTCACGTTAGTACCGTAAGTCTCAGCACCAGGGCAGGCTGGGACTGCTCCCTCCTTTCACGATTCTCCCTCGGACACAAACAAGCCACTATGAAACCACAGTAAAAGTAACTTCAGGGGCCTGTAACTTTTAAGGAGAGAAAGCCTCACAACAGGTATTAGAAATTATATAACGGACACTGGGATTTCTATTAGTTGTCTTCAACCAGGGAAGCAAGAAGTAACCACATGCTTGAGAATGACACACCACAAAGCCAGCAGGACGAGGCTGCTGCCACCCTGACAGGACGGGACGCAGATGAAACCAAGAGCAATCGTGCTCTTGGAGGAACGTGAGAAAAGAGGAAAAGCAGAGTGGCAAACCGTTTTTCTTCGGTCCCCTCCAGATAACGGCGTCGTCGGGACTGCTGAGCAGGAAGCCTACCGACATCACGCCCAGGTTGTCTTCCACATACTGGAGAGGGAACAGGATGAAGCAAGTCACGCATTGCTCAAAACCACGCAGCGAGGCCCTTCCCTATGTCTCTAGTCTGAGCTCTGGCCGAGAAAACTATTTTCTGGACAAAATTACCATGTGACCTATGAGTAAATTCATTGTTTGCATCCTCAAATCATTTTTGAAAGAAAGGTACCATTTTAGGGGGATTTGAAAGAGGTGCTGTGTGGCCATGTGCTGCAATGACAGAAAACCTAGTTGAAATAAACAAATGTCGTTTCCTTAATTCTCTAACCAGGGGCTGGCAAACTACAGCTCCTGGGGCCAAATCTGGCCCACCATCTGTTTTTGTAAATAAAGTTTTATTAGAACATGGTTGTGGTCATTCAGTTACATAATTACTACTTTCGAGCTATGAGCTGAAAATATTTACTGTCCTACCCTTTTCAGAAAAAGTTTGGCAATCTCTGGTCTTAACTGCATCCCCTGTGCCTTCAAAAGTGCCTCAATAAATATTTGTGAAGTGACAAATAGGTGGGGTGAGAAAAATGTTGCCAACCCACCATAAATCCATTACAAACACACGACCCACGCACACTACCTTGAAAATGTGGCAAAGAGGTGAAAACTTACCACTGGAGACCAGCCTGAGCCACTCTGGTGAACCTGTGGGTATATGAGCATCGATACCATTTGTAGACATTATGCACCCCGGACACACTTGATACACAAACTGTACAAAGTAGGAAGATGGTTTTATAAAACACAACTCGTGGTCTCATGCGGCAACACTGTGTGAACAGCTGGGGGTGTGGGTGAGGGAAGATACAATTCAATTCCGTTTGCTCCCGAAGTTGGGTTATTTTGAACTCTGCCTGCATATCTAGTCAGGAAACCAAAGTTACCTGAGTTCAAATACAACTTTGGGTCTGAAGTATTTTAAAAGAGTGATAGAAATCCCTTGGGTGTTGTTGAGAAAATGCAGGTAACTGTGGAGCTATGAGTCGCTTCTGTAGGAGCCCAAGAGTAAGTGGAATTGCCTTTAGTGAGATAGCTGACTCAAAGCCAACCCCGTCAGTGGCCCGAGCTTCAGCTCCATCTGCTGTCCCCAAGGGGCAGGGGAGGCTCCCTGGGGCCACATGAAGACCCAGACCCCTCCCTCCACGTGTTCATCAGCATCCAAGACCCACCTCTGCACCGCCTCTTTATTATGAAACTAGGACTTGAACAACTTCCAATTGCACCTCAGCCTCAGAAATTATACTTGTTTAGAGCAACATATGGGAGCTAAAATCGAAAGTCTGTTTTTCTTGATGAAGTCTTACTTTTCTCAATAGCTTTACTGAGATATGATTTGTGGACCATACAATTCACCCACTGGAGGTATACAATTCCATGCCTTTCTGCATATTCAGAGGTGTATAGCCATCACCACAATCATTTTAGAACATTTCTAAGACTCCAGGAAGAAACGCTGTACCCCCTCCAACCCCCCTCACTACCCCCCCAGCCTTAGGTGACCCCGAATCCATTCTCTGTGGATTTGCCCACTCTGCATATTTTACGTAAGTGGAATCACATTAACATGTGGTCCTTTGTAACTTTGCAGTTCTACTTTTAAAAAACAAACAAACTATTCAGTCCTATTTACACTCATTTGCTAAGCCCACTTGTGTTAAAGAGGGGTAAACATGATGTTCCAACAGTATAGGAGAGGAAAATAGTGGAACTTTGACTTTAATTTTATCTTACCATTTAAAATTCTCTTTTCCTATAAAATACTAACATATGATCAAAGTAAGTGACTTATACCCACATTGGAGGTGTGCGCTACCAAACATGTTACTGATGGGGTATGCGATCGAACGTGTGGATCTCACTGCTCTGCCTCAACTGTGGGGGATGCCACACCCCTTCCCCGCTCCCACAGAAACACAGCTCAAGGCCTTAGCAGCACCTGCAAGGCCTGGCCCCATCTGCTTTGGCCCACCCTCCAGCACCACTGGCCACTCCACTGAGGACATGAGGACATCACACACCAGGCCCCAGCACTTGCCTCCTCAGCCCAGAATGCTCTTCCCCGGGTCTCTGCACAGCTGGCCCCGCCCTTCGCTGTCTGCTCAAATGCCACCCCTCAGTGAGTACACCCTTGACCACCCCTCCCATATAGCAGACCCTGCTCTGCCCTGCCTGTCCCTTACACTGGGTTAGTTTTATATTATCCATCATCTGTCCTCTCCCACAAGGGCAGGGGGCTTCATCAGCCTGGTTCACCACTGTATCCCCAGAACAGGCCCCGACACTAGTGAAAAAATAAGCCAATCTTGAAACTGCTGGGAAACCCTAACCCCCCAGCCCCAGCTCCCATGCACTGCCCTGGGGGAATCCTTTCCTGGAAGCTTCTGCCAACCAGCAGGGAGGGACCGGCGACTGCACACACTGCTGCGGCCCTGCCCCCAGCCCACGTCACTCACCCGCCCCACAGTCTCAGTTCCCCAAGAGAGACCACAAGGGCAGAAATATTCCCTCGCTTCCAGGGTAGAGACCCCTAGCAAACCCTGGTGTAGTGTTCCCAGCCAGAGCTAAGTTTCCATGCCTTACTTCCACATTTCACTTGCTGTTTCCCTTCCCCTCTAAGAAGGCATCGAAACCAAACCTTCTCAAATGGTGTGGACGGACGTTATATATAATCCTGCCCCCCAAAATTCACAGCTGCTGTGGTCAGATGGACTACTGAACATTTATCTGGGCTCATCAAGTCCACATAAAAATTTATGGGCTCTGCTTACCTCTTTGTTTAGGTTTAACAGCTCAGTGCTATTCAGTTTGCCTTAAGAGAACAATTTCCTGAGTGTTGTAACATAGCTATTACCTGTTCTCCTTCTAGTCCCATTATCTTGGGGATTGATGGCCCACATATATCGATGTCTAGGAGAGCAATCTGGGAACAAGAGGAGACCAGAGCAGTTACATAGCTGAACACACACACTCCAGATACACCCAACTGGGAGGGGAACAGGGTTAGAGGAACAGGACAGGGGAAACTGGGTCAGACCTAGAGCAACCGGACTCTCATGAGGTCGAGTAATGACAACGATCCCAAAGTTCATCAACGCTGGTGCCCTTCTGAGTCTGGCTGAGGCCATCTCAAGTGATCTTATGGACCTGGGTGTTAGGTCACTCGGAGACTCAGGTTCAGCCACTGTTGACTCAGCCCTTACCATGTGCCTAGGAGGTGGGTATCATTATCTCTGCTTTACAGAAGAGGAAACTGAGGTTCAGAGAGGGCCAGTGACTTGTTCAGTGAGCAAGGAACAGAGCTGGATGTAAATCAAGGTCTTCCTACTTCAACACCAGCTCTTTCCACCACCCCACAGGGTCTGTTGAGGAGGACCAGAGTAGAACCTCTAGCTGAGCTCTGACCAAGCCCTGTTTTCCTGTGGTCCTGAAGGTTAATGATGGCTTAGGCTAAATTTCCAAAACAGAAACTTAAAATAAGAAGGAAATCCAGAAAAGCTTTTTGCTAGGGACTTAGTGCAGCCTCAGATGATTCCTTCCACCCCCAAATACCCAGCTTTCCCCCTCTTGATAAGCAAGGTCTGGGATGGCCCTCAGGACCCTTCTGAAGAGCAGGGCTCGTGTTCACCTTGAAAGCTGTGATGTCTCAGATCCAAAGTGCAGCAGCTCTGGGTAACTTTTTAACTTGACCCAAATTCGTTTCTTGCTTCCCTCTTCAATCCTCTCAACAAACCCAACCTCCCACTTCCTCGGCACCATCTCCAACCTGCGGGAGATGTTTTAAACTACCACTGCATAAATAAACACAGCTTATCTAGCCGTATTTGCACACTGAGTGGTGTGCTTTCCTTCCATATACTGCAAAGTCTAGACATGTGCACAGCAAGGACTTCAGAACAGAATTAGATGGAAGTGAATGATGTAAATAGTCGTCTACTCACAAGTGGTTCCTTGCAACTGGCTAGGTTAAAGCCTGTCTCCAGAGCTGCTTAAGAATATTCCGGACAGATTCCAAAAGCAAAAATCATTCTGGATCATGGACAATCCGAGAGAACAGATTTCTTGGCCAGCCCACTAGCCAATACAAATGTGACCCCTGAATGGCAAGATATTGTTGACGAACAGAACAATGAATTGACAAGTGTATTTTGAACCTGCTTAGCACTGTACTTTGGGTAGGCAACAAACTCATTTCTAAAGTAGAAATAATCATCCTTTCATATTACAGTAAGTGAAATAAAGTAATAATAAAATTGGTATCATGAACATTTACTGTGCATTTACTTAGTTAGCTAAGCATGCTAAGTGCTTTACATATATCATCCCATTCAGTCCTTTGCATCCCATTTTACAGATGAGAAAACTGAGGCAGAGCAAGCTCATACCTGCCCAAGGTCACAGCAGTGGTGTGGCCGGGGCTGGGATGTGAACCTGGGCTTTGGACCCCAGAACCTGTGTTCTGAGCTACCCACTACACTTTTTATTAAAGACAAGATTCAGGGAGTGACACTGGGTCATTTGAATTTTCATGTTCATCTGGGTACCTGGGTAGAAACAAATGGCCCGGTGTAAGGGTCAGCAAACGTTTTATGCAAGTGCCAAATATTAAATATTTTAGGCTTCATGGGCAAAATCAAGGATAATAGGTAGATACTTACGTAACAATTTAAAAGTAACCACTTAAAAATGTGAGTACCATTCTTAGCGCCCAGACCATAAAAAGACAGGAGATGGGCTGAATTTGGCCCCCTGGCTATAGTTTGCAGGCCCCTAGCTTAGAGAAAAGCAGAAAGGGGTTAATGAAGAGGAAAAAAGTCACCTGAACTTAATGTAACAAATTATGAGCATGCAAGGAGAGACAGACACCTGCTATCCATTTTCTTGGCTACAGAATCCAATGAAATGCTTCTTTTGACTGCTAGGCAGTTCTTCATTCTCTGCAAGGGTCAAGATTCCAAAGAGGCCAATTCAACTCAGTCTAAGGAATCCATTCTCCAGACCCATCGTGAACCTCAGACAGAAGGAGCACCCCTCAGTTTTTCCCAGTGTCCCACCTGTGTGTTTTCATCCTCTGCTAGGCCATGGGCGAGGTGGGCGCTGAATGTGCTTTTCCCAACGCCACCTTTCCCAGACAACACCAAGATTTTGTGTTTCACGGTCTTCATTTTCTCTTTGATTTCCTCTATGGCTGCAAAGAAAGCCAAAGTGCAGGTGATGAAATCCCTGACCAAAGCCTGAACGTTACTCTTCTAGCGAGCTAGAAGGAGCTAAGTCCTTGGGGTTGTTTCAAAGGATCCTTGAAATACCTCTTAGTCAATGGTAGTGCTGAGAAGATGATAAGGCTATTATCACATCTGAAATTGTCATATTTATTGGTTTACATATTTGTCTGTCCTACTAAAACATAATCTCCATAAGGGTGGGGTATTCCCAGCTCCAAAAGAGAACTTTGCAAAGAGTAGTGGTTCTCAACCTGGGGGCAAAAATCCCCCAGGGACACCTGTCAGCTGTCAATGTTTGGAGACATTTTTGGTCGTCACAGGAAGGAATGCTACTGGCATCTAGTGGGTAGAGGCCAGAAATGCTGCTGAATGTCGTACAATGCACAGGACAGCCCTCCACAACAGAGTGGTCTGACCCCAAATGTCAACAGTGCTGAGGTTGAGAAACCCTGACAAACAGCAGGCACGCTAAAACTATTGTCTATTATACATAGACTGTGCTTTCAATATTTCATCTTATTTCAAATCCTTAAAACAACACTGTAAGGTGTAAAGGAAAATAAAAAGTCTGAAGACTGCCCAAACTCATTATGCCAAAGGGAAAGTTAAGCCTGGATGCAACACTGTCATCCTTTTCTGATTAGATAGCTGTTATTTTGCAACCTGTGTCAAACGTTATACATTTGCCAGAGCCCTGCAAAAGGCAAAAGGCCACACAAATTGCTCATAAGTAAACTCTTTGCTTGCCCATAACATTTCAAGATGTATTTCCTCTCATAAACAAGGATATGTCAACTGTAACTTTAGGTCTGTAACCTAAGCCTAACTCCTTGTTCAGGAAACTAAGGTCTGTTAAACATTACACTGACAATGTCCATTACAAGCTTATCAGGATGAGATCAATCATCCCTTAGCCTACCCTGGGACATCTGCATAATTAGTTCTTCCTTTACTCCCTTTTTTGAATGTTTACCTTATGTATAGCCTAGATTTACTGAGCGCTAATTAAAATCTCATGAGAATGTAACCATTTGCCTCATCACCTCCCCCCCCCATGTTTTTTCCACTTTTAAAGAAATGTTTAAATATTGAGCCTCCCGAAACCTCTCCAGAGAGCACAGGCCCTGTGACTTGTGTTTTCCTGGGTGCACCCTCAAGCTCTGGCTCAATAACCTCAATAGACAGAGATTCTTGCCTCTGTCTCTCATTTGGGTTGACAGAGGTAACGATTTTTCTATTTTTGATGGAAAACCAATGGCTCAGAGAGGTCAAGACTCTTGCTCAAGATCAGTGTTTGCAATGGACCCAAGCGTCCAACCCAAGTCTCTCTTCGAACTCCTTAAACATTTTCCCACCAACCTCCTGCTTTTCAAGATCCTCCCAAGCAGGTTCTCGGAGTCCTCCCCACCCTCCAATTTGTCCCTCAAGCTCCGCTAGGGCAGTGACCTCACGCACAGCTGTGTCCCCAGCGCGGGGCCCTGTGCCTACCAAGGGATCAACACAAATTTCTGTTGGATGAATGGGAGACTCGCTCCACAAAAAGAGGAAAATTTTGTCCAAAGAAAGTAGCAGGCAAGCCAGGATTTAAGCCCGAGGGTACGCCTGCGGGCCCCCTGTATTTCCCGTTCCCTCTGCGGTCCGCCTCTCGGGACGGCTGCCTGGTGCTGTCACTCAAACCTCTGGCCCCACCCCTCATTCCGGCAGACTTTTTTCCACGCCCGGCCGTCTTCGGGCTCCGCCCCTCTTAAGGTCCCTTAGACTCCGCGCCCGTCATTGATCCTTCAGGCTCCGCCCTCCATCCCTGGCCCGGTCCTTCGCGCCCTCCTCGCCTTTTAAAGGACCCGCCCCCGTCACTCATGACAAGCCCCGCCCTCACCCCGCCTCCTCTAAGCCCCGCCCATCTTAGCCCACCCTGTCACTCATCCTTCTGGTCTCGTCCCCCACGCTCCGCCCCTTCCGGTCCTGCGCCTTTCACTTCCCGTTCAGGCCTTGTCCTTTCCTCACCCGGGTCTGGAGTGGCGCCCGCTCCAGAAGCACACAGCCGCTGGTTGGGGCATCCCTGACATGAGGCCCCTCGGCCCGCCTGGGCGCTGTCGGCCCCTGGACAATCTGCACAGAGACAAGAGTATAGTTAGAGCAGCTCGTGTGCCTTCAGCCCCTCTACCCACGCCCCTTCCGCGAACTCACCATGAGGCACCTCCTCCATTCCACCGCCTGCGCCGCCGACGCAGTAGCCGGAACCCGCTGTCGTGCATTTCCGCCTCGCGGGCTCAATCTGATTCTCCAGCCGCGCGAAATAAGTCTCGCGAATAGAGGGCTGTGCGCACGCGCGCGTCCTGTCCCGCTGGGCGGGGCTCACTGCTGTTCCCTTTAAAGCTGAGCTTCAGGCGTCTACCGTAAATACTTCAGCACGTGTTTCCGAAGGACAGAGGCGTCATTCTCCATGACCTCACTACCATTTTCATACCCAAGAAATTTAATACTGTTGCAATACTATTAACTAATAACAGTTTATATTCAAATTTCCTCACTTATCCCGAATGAGACCCACCCCCCCAATCCTGGATCCAATCCAGAATCACTTACTGCCTGTTATGTCTCTTCAGTCTCCTTTAATTCAGGCCTGTCCTTCCCTCCTTTTATGGGAGATCTTTCATCACAGTGATAACTTTGACGAGTCCAGACCAATGTCTTATAGAATATCCCATAATCTTGATTTATCTGATCCTCCCTCAACCCCATGATTAGATTCAGGTTAAATTTTTTTGGCAGAACACACTTGAATGATGCATATTGGCCATCGTATCTCACCAGGAGATTTGTCAGTTTGTCCCATTATTGGTGACGTGAAGCTTGATCACTTGGTAAAGGTGGTGTCTGTCCTGTTTCTCTAGTGAATGGCACCCTCTTCCGTAAGTAAGTAATAAGCACGACGTGGAGTGATCCATTGAGGTCATGTGAATATCCTCTGCTCTGTCAGCCTCCCGCTCAGTGGTTATAGCATCATTGCCTGTATCAGTTATATTGGTATTTGCAAAGTTGTGGGTTTTTTCACCCCTGTCTATTAGCTCTACATTTATTAACAGGCATTCCTCTGTAAAGGAGAACTTTCTTTCCTTTCCCCCCTGCCCCCATTTTTATGAGGCTCACTATGGACTCCTGGAGTCTTTTAATTCTGTGTTTTATAATAATTATTTTTTCTGGTCAGTTTTTCCCCAAACTTGACCAGTGAAGCCTCTTCAAGCCAGCTCCTGTGTTCTTTGGACACTAATCCAACTTCTTTGAGCATTTCCTTGGTTTCTGACACAGTGAGATATTTCAGGCTCCCCTTCTACGTCCTGCTCAGCCATTTCTCTAGCAGCCCTTGTTGCTTTTAGCGGAGAATAGTGTTTAGAAACCAAGATCTGGATGCTGAATGTGCTCGTTGTTACTGGAATATCATTGCTTACAGGTTTGGCACAAATTTTAATGCGTGAACAAACTTTATGTGGCGTTAGGCACTAAGGATATAGAAACTCCTTTATTAAACAGTAATGTATCGGTTGCCTGTTACTACCACTAGTATTTTATTGAACACTTGCTATTTGCCAGTTATCGTCTGCGTGCTTTTACATGAATTACCTAATTTATGCCCTTCAGTAATTCTATCCTCTGCATCCTACTGTCTTCGGTTTTGGATGAGGAAACTGAGGTTTAAAATAGTTAAACTACCTAGCACTCTGGGAGGCGGAAGTGGGAGGATCGCTTGTGCTCAGGAGTTCGAGACCAGCCAGAGCAAGAGTGAGACCCCCTTCTCTACTAAAAATAGAAAAATGAGCCAGGCGACGTGGCAGGCCACTGTAGTCCCAGCTACTTGGGGGCTGAGGCAGGAGGATCACTTGAACCCAGGAGTTGGAGGTTGCTATGAGCTGTGACGCCATGGCACTCTACCCGGGGCAACAGAGCGAGACTCTGTTTCAAAAAAAAAAAAAAGGAAAAACATAAATAAAAAATAAAATAGTTAAACTATTTTCCTAAGGTCACATTACTAGTAGCAGGGGACCCAGGGTGGTGAACCTGGTTTGTCTGGTTCCAGCGCCTGCACTCTTCTCTGGAACACACGGCGCCAGGCGGCACTGGGTTGGGTGCTAGTGATTCCAGACTGACATGGCCCCCACCATCCTGGAGCCCAGTCTGATTGTGACCACAGATAATTAAACATGTAATTACAGTGTGATAAATGCTATGACAGAAGAGGATGGGGGCAGGGAAAAATTCCTGGAGAAAGCTATGTCTAAGTCAGAGTCCGAAGGCTGAGCAGGAAAAACCCAGAATGACAGGGGGTTAGAGTAGGGGGCGTGATGTGGCAAGGAGTGTTTCAAGGGGAACAAACAGCATCAGCTAAGGCCTGGAGGGCAGAGAGGGATTCACCTATCAGGTAGGGACTGTTGTCATTTCATGGTGACATCTCCCACAGTTTCCAGCAGTTTCTAAGCCATAAGTCTTACTGTCCTTTCCCCACACAAATCAGATCAAGTCACTCTGCTACTCACGAACCTTCAATGGCTCCCTATGACCCCAGGATAAGGCCCAATTTTCACATGGTGTTCAGCAGCCTCTGTGGCTAATTTCTTGCTGAGTGCCACCAGGATCACCAAGTCTACCCACTGAACAGGAGTCCTTTCCCTGGCCATCCCCATTACTGTGCCTCACACAGGCCCTTCTGCTAGGAACGGCCATCCCCTTGCCCTCGCCTGTCCAGCCATTACCCGGTCCTCCACGGCCTGCCAGGTCTCAGTAGTACCTCCCCATGGATGCCATTCCCGGCCTGCGGAACTGGCCGCTTTCTCCTTTCCTGAATACGGTGCGTTCCCAAAGTCTGAGCACGGTTTTCTGTTCTAACAACTTCCAAAGTATGAATGCTATAAACTTAACAAAAATTAGCATTTGAAATTTTGTGTCAATTTCCTTTGTACTTACTTAGTTCCGTGAGTTTGAAAGAACAGATTTTAAATTTAAATTTTTTTATTTCCATCCTTCTGATCGAAGATGGCTAATGATGACTAAGACAAAATTAAAGTTAAAACTTTGTTGTTTTAAATTGACAAAACGAAGCGCCAAAGATTTAACTAATTAAATTTAAAAATAAGTTTGCAAAACGACAGAGACAGTAGGAAGATAAGGGTTTGCCAGGAGTTTGGTGGGGAGGGGTGAATAGGGGAACACGGGGGATTTTTAGGGCAGTGAAACTACTCGGTATGACACTAATGGTGGGTACATATCCTTATGCATTTGTCAAGTCCCATAGAATGTACCACACCAAGATTGAACCCTAATGTAAACTATGGACTTTAGTTAATAATGTGTCGATATTGGTTCATCAAGTGTACCAAATGTACCACACTAAGGCAAGATGTTAGTAATCAGGGAAACTGAGGCAGAGAAAGGGAGTATATGGGAATTCCCTGAACTTTCTGCTTAAATTTTCTGTACACCTAAAGCTGCTCAAAAAGCAAAGTCTATTATTTTTTCTCTCTCTTTTTTTCTTTTTTCAACCTTGCACCTCTGAAAAAGTCTATTATTTTTTTAAAGCGTGTTTATGTTTCAAGCTTAAATCTGCACTTTGACTTTGTGACACCTGTGTATACCTTCTACAGCTGGGCTTCCCAGCCCAGCTACACATTATAATCACCCGGACCCTCCTCCCCCACACCAGTTTTAGCAGAATCTTGGGGTTGGGGTCTGGGCATGTTTTACAAACTATTTAGGGTTTTTAGTGATGGCACCATGGACTTCCACGGTGAGGAGGGGCGAGGCGGGTGAGGGTAGATTAAACAGGGTTTTACAGCTCATGCTCCGAAGTGAGTCACATGTGCAAATCTTTACTCCAACTCTTACAAGTTGAATAACATTGGGCAAGTCACTTCATGTCTCTAAGCCTCAGTTTGGGCATCTGTAAAATGGGGCTAATAAAGGCAATTTCCCCATGAGGTTGTTGTGAGGATAAAGCAATTTAATGCGTGTAAGGCATCAAGCACAGGGCTTCCAGAGAGCAAAGATCCAATAAACATTAGTGTTTGAGTAAAGTTAGGGCTGTAGATTGTGCATAATTGTTTACAGATGGGGAAACTGAGGCCTAGATAGGGAAAGTTGCCCCAAATCACACAGTAGATTAGTGGATGAAACGAGACTAAAACCTGGGTCAAACTGGTTAAAAAGTTAGGTGCTGATTCAGCAGGGCAGGGGCACTTTAAAGTTTCAACAGGTGAGCGAGCAGCCTTAGAAAACTCGACCCTTGGAAATTCAGAGGAGGTGCCTGCAGTTCCTCCCTTAGACCAGTAGGTGGCAATCTTCCCCCATCTATGATCAAGGTAATGACAAAATGGAAACAAAAAGTTAAGTCTGGGAGTGGAGAATTTTCTACCTCTACCCTTGGCTCCAGCAAAAATATCTAATAAGGGAATATATACACAGCAGACACTTAGCATATAATTGAGTAAAAAGATAAGGTTCAGATACCTTATACATAGAGAAACCGGAAAAAACGTGGATGCTTGGACGCCAGGTGCCTGCAGTCACATCTCTGCTCCCCATTTACCAGCTTTGGTGTCGTTTCCCTCTCTGTAAAATGCCGATTTATTAACTACTTCAAAGGGTTATTGTTGAGAGGATTAAACAAGTTACTATGAGTAAATCCAGCTTTTAAAAAGTGCCTGGTACGTTTAAGTCCTATATAGGTGTTAGCAATGATCAGTTTATTTGTTTTTTTCTTAAACAGTTTTGTTGAGGTGTAACTGATATACAATAAACTGCACATATTCAAAGTGTACAATTGCTAAATTTTGATATATGTATATATACCCAAAAGTTTCCTCGTGGTCCTGTTCTCGGGCAGTCACTGATCTGCTTTCTGTCACTATAAATTAGTTTGAATTTTCTAGAATTTTTATAAATAGAATCATATAGTATGCACTCTTTTTAAATCTGGCTTCTTTCACTCAGCGTATTTATTTTAGTTTCATCCTCTGTTGCATGTATGTAGTTGCTGTGTAGTCTTCTGGTTGCTGTGTAATATTCTATTGTATGATTATAGCACAATTTGTTTATCCATTCACCTGTTGATGGACATTTGGATTATTTCCAGTTTGGGGATGTTACAAATAAAGCTGCTATGCACATTTCTGTGCAAGTCTTCCTAGTGACATATACCTACATTTCCCCTGGGTAATACCTAGGAGTAGAATGGTAGGTGTGCATTTAACTTTTAAGAAAATACCAAACTATTTTCCAAGGTGGTTGTACATTTCCACCTGCAGTGTATGAGACATTTAATTGCTCTATATTCTTACCAACAGTGGGTATGGCCAGTCTTTTGGATTTTAAATATTTTAGTAGATGCATAGAAGTATGTTATTGTGGTTTTAATTTGCATTAATTATCCTAATGACTAATTATGTTGAGCAGAAAGTATCTGTTCGAATCTTCCAGCCCACTTAAAAGGTTTTGGTTGGCTGTTTTCTTATTGAGTTTTGAGAATACTATATATATATTCTGGATACAAGTCCTTTGTCAATTATGTGTTTGGCAAATATTTTTTCCTAGCCTGTGGCTTGTCCTTTCTTTCTCTTAAAAATGTCTTTTGAAGAGCCATCCTTAATTTTGATGAGGTCCAGGTTATCAATTTTTTCTTTTATGTATTATGTTTTTTGATATCATATCTAAGAAATATTTGCCTAATGCAACATCACAAAGATTTTCTCCTATGTTTCCTTCTTGAAGTGTTATAGTTTTAGACTTTCCATTTAGGTCTATGATCCATTTGTTGATTTTTGTATGTAATTTTTGCGTATGATGTGAGATATGGGTTGACGTTCACTTTAATATGTGCCTATTCAGTTGTCCCAGCACATTCGTTGAAAAGACTATCCTTTGTCCACAGAATTAACTTTGCACTGTTGTTGAAAATCAATGGACTGTTTCTGGACTCTTTATTCTGATCCGTTGATCTATTTGTCTATCTTTATGTCAATACCATACTGTAGCTTTATGCAAAGTCTTGAAGTCAGAAAGTTTAAGCCCTCCAACTTTGGTTTTCTTTTCAAAGTTGTTTTTGGCTATTTCAAGTCCTTTGAATTTTCATATGAATTTTAGAATCCGTTTATTAATTTCTACAAGAAAAGCCTGCTAGACTTGTGACTGGGCTTGTGTTGAATGTATCCATTAATTTGGGAAGAAGTGTCATTATAACATTGTGGAGCCTTCTGGTCCCCACATATGCTGTTATCTCTCTATTTAGGTACTTTAAAATTTCTCCCAGGAATATTTTGTAGTTTTCTCCCCCCAGACTTTTTTTTCTCTGTGTTTCATTTTGGATACTTTCCGTTGCTATGTCTTCAACCTCACTAATATTTTCTTCTACAATGTCTAATTTGCCTTATTGTGGACTGAATTGCATATGTTGAAGCTCCAACCCCCAAGGTGATGGTATTTGGAAATGGGGCCACAGAGCTTGCTCGCTTGCTCGCTTGCTCGCTCTGTCTCTCTGCACACGCACACAATGAAAAGGCAGATGGGGACAGGGAGGTTTCCCCTCTCCCTGTCACCGACCTTCCTTCTCCACTGTCCACAGAGGGTTGGGTTCTGCCGGCCACCGGGCAATACAGACAGAGAATTCGTTTTCCACTACATGGTTTAAGAGCGTTTGAAAACAGTCTTTCAGCAATGGATGAGGGGTCTCTAAGCAGTGGCATACCTAGCGTATTTGACACCTGGAGATCATTTTTATGAACACCTTCCTCCTCTGTACAACAACATTTTCGGTAATTGTTACATTTTTGGTTAGTGTTTTAGTTTTGATATAATTAACATAAGAGGAGAATACATTTCAATTTTAAGGACATTGTTTGAATTCAGTAAAAGATTTCACGTAAGAACTAAAATTTTCACTTTCTAAACAAAAATATTATATCATGCAGGTTGCACTCTGCCTCACTCTTTGACCCCTGACATAGATTCTTGTCTTTCTTTACAGCAGGAAAAAATGGGCATGGGTCACACACACACACACACACACATGCATGTAAGTATATATAATATTTTGTCAAAATGTAGGTATATTATATGTGCAAAGTCAAATATCAAGAACTTGAGATTAATTCTTTCCTTGCAGGAACCCCAACTTGCTTAAGAAAATCAAGTCAGAGCTTTAATAGTCAGGTTAGTTCCTGTGGTGACTTAGTTTCACTTTGTGGGTGGCAGACTTTGGTGGGGCTTGTCCTCATGCAACTCTCCACGTCATTCAAGCAAGTGGCCTGGAGCCCCGGTGAGCGAGTGAGGCTCTGTACACTCCCAGCCTGCAGAGAGCTGTCCACCCTGGAAGTCACCAAGGGACATTTTTTGGCCCCTCTTCATGCTTTTCTAAGGCCCTGTCAACCCCCTCACAGCAGCCCTGTAACTGGCACCAAGTGGGGAGTCTTGGGGAGCCCTTTCCAGCCTCAGCGTTCACGCCTGAGCTCCCCCATACCCGCAGCACTGGGGCTCCCAGCCAAGTCAAACAGGCAGGAGCCACACCTGGGTGGGATCTGTTGGCTCCTGTGTCTGAATCAGGAGCCAGCATTAGGGCTCAAAGAAAGCCCTGGAACTGTATATATGCACATAAAAAGTACATAGTCATAAAGTGTATAACCAGAGGTCCACAGGAGGGGAAACCTTTAAGACAATATATATCCAAGTGAAAAATACACAGGCTCTTTGATCCTGCAACTTCTTCTGAAGTTATGTTCACATATACCCAGAAATGCATGTGGAAGGATATTTATTGCGTTTACCACTCAGGGAGAGTGGCTGGGCTTGAAGGACTGTATCCTATATGATTCCTTTTATAGGGCATTTGTGGGGGACAGAGGGCCCACTGGTGGCAGAGAGAAGGGCACAAAGAGACTTCCTGGGTGACAGAAATGTTCTAATCCTGGTTGTGGGTGGTGGATGCCTGTGTGACTCAGGACTCAGTAACTGTGTGCCAGGGAGTGTGAATTTCGCTGGGTGAAAATTATACCTCGAGAAACCTGACTTAAAGCAATTGCACGTGGAAGAATATTTATTGCAGCAATATTTATATTAAAAGTAGCAAAAGCCAGGGAACAACTTGAGTGCCCAGCCATAGGGAGTGGCCAAATAAATAATGGTACATCTGTACAATGGAGTACTATGCAGCTACTAAAAAGGAAGAGATAGATGTTTATATACCGAAATGTGGCCTCCTCTGATCTGCCATGTGGTGGCACAGGGACCAGAGCCATTGTTATGTGGAAAATGGTACGTATGATATTTATTATTTATGTTATATATATTAATATATATGCTTGTATATGTATAGAATATCTCTGGATGGACTACATTAATTTTTCTCCTGTAGGATCAAGTTAGGTCTAGCAAGGCAATTCAGCTGTAACAGAAAGATAAAGTGCCACTTCCTGCATCCCAAATCTGTGGACTGTGAAACTCATATTCATTTGTTGATTTGTGCTTTTGTCTTTTTTTTTAATTTGGACAACATGGCCCCAGCTGGCCTGTAAGTCAACAAGGGCCCTACTAAAAGTCCCTCTCTCTCCCCAGGCTTTATGACACCAGTGCTGAGTCATAGAGGTTCTGCTAGTCCCTAAGAGAAGCCCTTTCCCCTTTCCTGGTGATGCCTTTGCCCCTTTGGGTAGAGTTTTGCCTGAGTGGGGCTGAGAGGGGAGGATGGAGTTTCTTGGGACCACGCAGACCGCCAGTTACTGTGGCCCAAAGAAAACCTGTGGCTTGCCCACGCTGCCCCCAACTGTGCAGGCTCCTGCGGTCCACGAGTGCTACCAGCCCTACTACCTGCCCGGGTGTCGCTACCTCAACTCATGGAGGCCCAGCCTCTTCTACAGGGTCGCCGACGCCCAGACCTGCCCAGAGGAGTGCCCCAGTGCTCTGCGGCCGCCCACCATCCTGCCCGCGCTCCGCTCCGCACTCTTCTGTCGCTACAGCCCCAAAGACTGGGACCAGTCCAACCAGCTGCAGATGCGCGGAGCCGAGGCCTCCCGGCTGTGGGCCGGCCGGCTGGGGGGCGACTCCATGCGGCTCATGCAGGACAAGGACCAGCTGACACGCCAGATGCAGGAGGGCACCTCCCGGAACCTAGGCCAGAGACTGTCGGACATCGGCTTCTGGAAGTCGGAGCTGAGCTACGAGCTGGAGAGGCTTCTGACTGAGAACCACAACATGGACACGGTGAAGAGGCGGCTGGAGTGTGCAGCCGACGAGGTGAACTGCCCGCTGCAGGTGAGCACCAAAATAGGGACAGGGTGGTGGCCGCCACTGCAATGTGGGTGCAATGCTCACACTCCACTTCTCCTGGCTGAAGGTCAAGGTGACAGGCACCTTGCAGGTCGGTTTGAGCTGCATCATGTTATATGACCAATTTCTAAAGTAAAAATATAATCTTAGTCAATGCGGGATAATCCCTCAAATCGCGTTTTCTTTACTCCTTGGGGTTACATCAAAGTTGCAGGGGTTTCATCAAGACATTATGTGCATGCTTATGCATGCATGTGCATGTGTATGCATGTGTGTGCATGTGTGTGTGTGTGTGTGTGTTCTGGACCTTAGAGCACATCCTTAAAATAACTGCTTTATTTTTCTCTATGATACTTATCCTCTAACATACTCTATTATTGATTGATTGATTGGGTTTTTTTCCCCCGCTAGAATACGGGCTCCATCAGGGCAGAGATTTTTGTCCACTTTGTCACTGATGTATTCAAGACTGATAGCTGCAGGGCACCCCTATGTCTGTGTGGGTCCTTAGTGACCAATGTCTGTGCCGATGACTGTTGTCTAGAGCAAAGTTTTGAATGAATTCCCAGCCTAGGACAGGGTAAGGCACATAGTAGGCATTCAATAAATATTTGTTGAATAATAAATGAATAACTAAATGTAGATATTCCTGACACTTCCTTGGTCTCGCAGTCTCCAGGCATACCCCAGACCAGTTAGGATTGCTTTTGGCTGCAGGTAACAGATAATCAATGACAGCAGCTTAGCCAAATAGGAGCTTATTTTTCTGCCATAATGAAAATACCCGAGGGAGACAGATCAGCCTACTGCAGCGTCAATTTGATGCCAGGAGGAGCCCAGGCTCTTCTCTTTCCGCTCTGCCACCCATAGCATGTGGCTTTTGTCCCGTGGTTTAGGCTTACAAGGAGGTTTCATATTTCATATTGCACATGCCTGCATGCAAGGGGCCTTTTCTCATTCAAGGCAGGAAGGTGGGTGTAGGGCAGACAGCAAACATGTTAGCTGGGGCTGTCCCTTTTTATCAGGGAATATCTGTTTTTCCAGAAGGTTTACCATGTGTTTCTGTTTTTAGCCCATTTGCCAGAACTCACACGCTTCTCATGGAAGGGGTTAAGTGGACACTGTGTAGGGAACCAGCAGCATCTATGGGAACTAATCTTGGCCACACAGGACGATGTGCTGCTGCTCCCTGGAGTGTGCAGGGGACTCGGGACCTCCTGCCTGGAAACCTCCTGCAGCTGGCTCTGCCCCATTCTGGGGGCTGGGACTTCTGTAGGAGAGGTCCTGCCTCCAGATGCTCCTGGGAGACATGGCATAAGTTCCCACCACTCTGGGATTCCAAACCCAGGTTGGGGAGGAAGGGTCCACTGTTTCCTTACCCCCTACCCCTGGATTTTCCCTTAGGAGGAGGAGGGTGGGCAGGGCTGCTTCTCAGCATCCCAAATCTATTGCCCTCCCCTCGCACTCTCTTCACACTCCCTGACCTGTCTGGAAAGCTCTGCCTTGTCACATGTGGCCTCCTCTGATCTGCCATGTGGTGGCACAGGGACCAGAGACATCTCAATTCTGTCTCCTGGGCTGCCCCCTCAGTCCAGGCAGCTTCTCCCTGGACAATGGCAACCACCTCCTTCCTGATCTCCCAACTCCTGCTCCCGCCGACCCATCCTAAACACAGCAGCCAGAGGGGTGATTTTAAATATTAAACTCCCCCACTGGCTCCCTCGATGGCCCCCCAGAAATGATCACCTTAATTCCTGAATTCCTCTGCCCCTCCCCAGCCCTGTCCCTGCTACTGCTCCAGCCTCACCTTCTCCACCCCAGCCCATGGCTTCCTGTCGGTCACTCCACCGACCTCAGGGCCTTTGCACCTGCTGTTCCCTCTTCTTGGTGCCCTATTCCTGCTTGCCTCTGCGCCTCTGCTTCTCATGATTCAGGTCTCAGTCTGTCTCCTCCATGGCCACCCTGCAGGTTACCCCCCACCCACCCACTCACGTCACCCTGGTTATTTTCATTATAGCCCTTGTCACAGTCAGAATGATCAAGTTTCTTTATGTGTGTTTTCTCCCCTCTGTTAGACACAGGCTACATGAGAGCAGGGACCCTGTCTGTCTAGTCCACTGTGCTGCCTCCAGCACCCTGATGGAGCATGGCTCAGAGAAGGGGCTCCATATTCCCTCTCTTTTCCGAGTTCCCAGATGCATGTGCACCCTGACATCCAGACTTCAGTGCTCCTGCTTCCTTCTCGCTCCTGCTGCCCTTTGTGATGTCACCGGCTGGTGGCCAATCCCCATTCTCCTTCAGTGCCCCATTGCAGAGCACCCCCGAGCAGCGCCTCCTCCTGTCTTCTCTTCTGCTCTGCTCAGGTCTCTGTGACAGCTGGGAGGCCTGAGGCTGCGTGGCAGGGTCGCCTGGTCTCACATGGCCCTGACCACTTTCCAAAGCTGTCCCCCCACTAGGAGATCTCCAAAGAGGGCTTTGCATGTATATTCACACATGGTATTTATGGGCAGTGTTCTGAGTGCTTTACACTTGTCAAGCTGACTTAACCTGCACGATAAACCTATGAGGTATGCACCAATATTGCACCCATCTGCAGATGAGGAAACAGAGGGTCAGAGAGGCTAAGTAATTTGCCTAAGTGCACACAATAGGAAGTGGCTAGGCCTGGGTTTGAAGTCAAGAGAGGGACTACACAGAGGACACCAGCCCATACTGTCTTATCTGAACTTCTAATGGAGTTTTACTCTATCTGTCATTACAGTTTGGGAAGGCTTGGGAGCCACTTATGGAGGTTATGGGACTCGCAGTTGGTTCCCAGGACACTACTTTATCCTGCTTTTAGATGCAAGATGAGCCTTGTATCTCCTAATGCATCAGCCAAGGCATCCCACAGCCCCCTTCAAGGGACAAGGGGAAGCAGAAGCCCACCTAATGCGCAGTGGTGAGGTCCCATGCAGTGCCCGGGTTTCTCTGAGAAAAGAACAGATTGTGGCAAAGGTAGACGTGCGTCATGCCGGCTCAGGGTCTGCATTCCGGAGAACATGCTCATTCCCGCTGTTCCCTACAGGTGGCCCTGGAGTGTCTGTACCATCGAGAGAAAAGGATCGGGATAGATTTGGTCCATGACAATGTGGAGAAGAACCTTATCCGGGTAAGGTGTCTCCCGTGTCCGCCCAGCCCCTGAGGGAGGCACGTGGGCCAGCTGGCCAGGGAGGTTTCTGAGTTGCCTATTGGGAGCAGAAGCCACTTGTGTCAGCCCTGGAAAGTTAGGGCTCAGAAAGCATGGGCGGGGGCCTAGGTTGCAGTTTAGGGAGAAATGGAGTCATTTGACCCTCAGTCTTTTCATCTCCAAAATGGGCATAATAATACTAATATACCAATAATAATAATAATAAAAGCTAGTGTTTATTAAGCACCTGCTATGTGTCATATGCTGTACCACTTCATATACATCATTTAATTTAATGAAAAATAATCTAGAAGTGAGCACTTGGCACATAGTAGGTGCTAAATTTTCTTTTAATCTGGAGGAATATAAAGTAAAGCAAGTAGGGCAGAGTGTGAAGCCTCCGCAGTCCACCCTTAGTTGCCTGGCCCTGGGGTCACGTGGATGGAGGCAGGAACCCCACCGTGGCACTTGACCTGGTGGGGTCAGGGTGGGCCGAGAGGCAGGGGCTGAGGGCTCTGGCCTGGGAGACAGGACTGGGAGTCTCTAAGGGGCACCGCTCTCTCTCACATTTTTTATTTCAGGAAGTAGATTTGCTAAAATGTTGCCAAGAACGGATGAGAAAATTAGCTCAAAGAATTGACATCCAGATGCGGTAAGGGCTTCTTTCTCTCCCCTCTCCTTGGGTTTGTACTGGGACTCCCCGGTTTCTGCGGGCAAGCCAGGTGGGCTCACTTGTCTCTGGATGGTTCTTTTGGTCAGTGGTGTGCTGGTACATGTTTAACAGCCAGCTCTCCGGGGGAAAAAAAAAGTCCTGATTTGTAGGATTTGCCCATTTCTGTGGTGTAAATGCTACCACAATGGCTTATTTCAAGCTACTATGATAATGTTACTAAGATACGCACCATTGACTCGCATAAGCCAGTGCATCACTGGTTGCTCTTGTTTGTAACGAGGGCCCTGGCAAAAGAGGATTGTCCTCCCTGGGACCCCTCTTGGC
This sequence comes from Daubentonia madagascariensis, assembly GCA_023783475.1. Lineage (NCBI taxonomy): Eukaryota > Metazoa > Chordata > Mammalia > Primates > Daubentoniidae > Daubentonia > Daubentonia madagascariensis. The sequence continues at coordinate 6,251,089 of JAKFHU010002332.1, read as the reverse complement.
GTGTGGGTTCCCCATGTGAGTTCTGAACCTTGGGAAATGGCATTAGGTAGCAAGGCCAGGGACTGGGACATCTCGGGAAGGGAGCTGGTGGACGCCTTGAGCCAAGAGTCTTCAAAAGAAATCAGCTTTTTGTTCTTAGATTGTGCAACCGGTATCATGACAAGCCAGGAGGCCCCTCTCATAATTAAAGGGAGGCTTGACATTTACGGGGCTTGAGGCCTATAGCTAAGCCCTTGGCACCCAGCTCCCCAGGAGACAGTCTCCCTGCCTCAACCTGCAGTGGCTGCTCACCTTGAACTCTTCAGGGCATGCTGCTCTGCTGGTTTCCCTCTTCTCTGACTCTTGACACAGAGATGCAGACAGCTTGGCAACCTGGCCAGGGCCGCCGTTCCTGCTGTGGTGGTGGATGTGGGCAGGATGGGTGCAAAGGGGTCAGGCAGCTTCCAGATCAGCTCTGGGAGCTCGTGTCCTGGTTTACTGTTTGCCCCAGAAACAGTGGTCACCTCCCTCTCCAGGAGCCCTTGGACTCCCCTGAGGGGGTTAGAACTGGGTGTCAGGGATGAGAAAGAATCATCCAGGACAAAAAGGGGGAAGACATTATAGAAAAGCTACCTGGACAGCAAAGGCCTTGCTTGGGGCAGACAAGTCAGGGAGGCCTAGGGAGACATTGGAGCTGGAGGTGTGCAAAGGAGATGCAGATACAGCAGGGGCAGAGGTGACAGCTAAAAGGACAAAAGCAGTCATTCGTGTGACTCTGTCCTGATTTCTCACCATTCCACCTACACCTGGACTTTTGTTATCTACAAATTAATTCACTTAAAAAACCTTAAATATTTGTATTTAAACAGGCCATGGACCCCGCCCAGTCCCTGACCCCACCCAGTCCCTGACCCCTCCCAGTCCCTGACCCCCCCAGTCCCTGACCCCTCCCAGTCCCTGACCCCCCCAGTCCCTGACCCCTCCCAGTCCCTGACCCCTCCCAGTCCCTGACCCCACCCAGTCCCTGACCCCCCCAGTCCCTGACCCCCCCAGTCCTTGACCCCACCCAGTCCCTGACCCACCCAGTCCCTGACCCCACCCAGTCCCTGACACCTCCCAGTCCCTGACCCCCCCAGTCCCTGACTCCTCCCAGTCCCTGACCCCTCCCAGTCCCTGAGCCCCCCAGTCCTTGACCCTGCTGCCTTAATGAGCTGCTTACCCATCGCTGAACACCTGGGTGTTTCCAGCTTCTGTGCTTTGGCAGAGAAGTCATGTCCTCAGCTTGGAATCCTCATTCCCCCACGCAACTTTGTCTGTGATGTCCACTCCCATTTGTTATGAAAACCCAGCTCAGACACCTCCTCGAGAAGCCCTCCCTGACCACGCTCTCACCCTGAGTTGATGGTTTCCTCTTCTGTGTTACTTTGTACTCTTTTCAAACCTGCACTGTTGCCCTTAACATTCTGTACTGTATTTATTTTTCTGTGTTTGTTTACACAAATCTGTGAACAACTTGAAGGCAGTGACTGCGTCTTATTCATGTCTTATTCCTCTGTGCCCAGCACAGGGTCAGACACAATGATTTATGAAGTGATTTGACGTGATACAGGCTTTGTCCAAAGTATGAATTGGTATCTTCTAAATCCAGGTCAGCAAACTATGGCTGAAGGGACAAATCTGGCAAGCTCTCTTTTTGTAAATAAAGTTTTATCGAAATGAAGTCATACCCATTTATTTACATATTATTTGTGACTGCTTTTGTGCATAGTTGAGTGGTTGCAACAGAGACCGTATGACCCACAAAGCCTAAAATATTTACTATTTGACCCTTTACAGTAAATGCTTGCCCATCCCTGTTCTAAAGGACAACATGGCTGTTTGGATTGGAGGGAGGTGGGAGAGAGGAGAGAGTGGGGCTGTGGGTACACGGTGGGGACATCAAGGTGGGAAGAAGACTGAGAAGCCACTGGGTGTGGACAGAGCACCTTTCTAGGCGTCCTGGGACTTGGCTGGCAGCACCCACCTGCTGTGTGACCTTGGTGAGGGACTCTGGGTATGCACCATCCAGGGATGAATCCTTCCTCTCTGCAGGGATAACCGAGATGCTCAGCATGCACTGGAGAGGGACCTTGAGGACAAATGCTCAGCCCAGTTTATCGATGAGAAGTGCTTTAACCTGAGAAACACATCAGACTGCATCAGCTTCTTCCATGGTGTGGAGAAAGTTGACGGCACGTGAGTATCAGGCTCTCCGTCCCCACCCCTGGCTGTGTCCAACTGGAGTGAGGGTTTCTGCTCCTACCAAGGAATAAAGAGGTATCGTGCATCAGTCAGGTGAGAGGCAGTGTGGTTGAATGAGGATCCTCTGCTGCAAGCAAGTATAGAGTCCAAGTCTAACTTAAGATAAAATGGAATTTACCGGAGGGCTGTGAAGGGAGCACAAGCTCAGGGCAGGGAAGGTTCTGGCAGTTTGAGCGAGCCAGAGCATGGGAGCTAATCAGCTGTGTTGTCAGAGCATCACCATCTTTCCATCCTTGCCCCACTTTGCTCAAGAGCCAAATTTCAGGACCGAGCATGCGATTGGCTTAGGGAGGGCCACACAGCCACCAGCGCTCAGCAATTCCATCAAACAAATTCCAAAACAAAGTGACAAGCTCGGCTGGGAGGGCCAACTGACGCCCACAGGCACTGGTAGTGGTTTAAGAGAGTGGATGCTGGAGCCAGGCTGCCTGGCTTCAAATCCCAGCCTCTACCCTAACACTGAGCCAGTGACTTCGTCTCTTTGGGCCCTGTTTCTGCATCTTTACCACTGGGGAAAAAATAGTACCCACTTCCCAGGGCTGCAGTGAGTATAAAAAGGCGGGTGTGTGAAGTTGTCAGCACAGAGCCCAGCATGAAATGATAACAGCCAACATTTATTGAGTGCTTGCTGTGTGACCTCATTTTCTTGTCATGGTGGCTACAGGGTAGGTGCCTTCTGTGTGCCTGGCACTGTTGTGGGCATGTCACAGCATTGTGGAATTTCAGGCAGAACTGAGACATGCGTTCCCGGCTGGCAGTCCAGGGTCTGTCTCTCTTGGTTCCACCCCCCGCCTTTAAACCTCTTGCACATAGAACTATGCTTGGCACCTAGAGATATGCAATAAACAGTTACTGAGTGGAAGAATGACTGGGACGAGGAAGAGAGGAAGGGAGGGAGGGAAGGGGGGGAGGGAAGGGGGGGAGGGAAGGAGTTCCTTGGCAGTCTCCTTGGCCCAAGCCTGGGGTCATTGTCTGGATCTTGGCAAATCTCAAAATATTGCGATGACTCTTTGGGATTTCCAGCAATGACAGCTCCTGGGGACCCTCTTCCTCTTCCTGACAAGGCGGACGCCCCCATGGCCCTGGCAAGGTGAGCAGGACTCTGGGGACTTGGCCCTCCTCAACTGCACAGGGAGTCCAGGGGGTCTCTCTTCCCAAACAGATGCCTCCCCCGAAACCTGGCGGCTGGGCTGGCTGGCAGAGATTCTGATTACCGTGCCCAGGAGGGGCCACTATTTAAACTCCCCCATCTACGACTCCATCTGGAAAGAGAGATCTGCTGTTTGTGGTGACTCATGGCTCCCCAGATGTGCTAGCTCAGGGCTTTGTACTTAGGGTTTTCTTAAAGCAGGGCTGTGTCTGGGCAGATTAAAGAGGACGTTCGGTGACTGTGTGAATTGCAGTATCTCTACTCACTGCAGTTCTCATTGCTGTGGATTAACTGGTGATGGTGATGATGATGATGATGACAATAGATACCTTTTACCTGGTGCTTGCTGTGTGCTGGGAGCATCACAGGCAGTGTCTCATGAATAATAAACATGCGTCAAGTGCTTACTATGTGTCCAGTGCCAGGATAAGGGCTTCACATTTAGTCACTCAGCAACCCTGGGGGTAGGTACAATTATTAGTCCCATTTTACCATGAGGAAACTAAGGCTCAGAGAGGTGAAGCAACTGGCTCAAGCTCACACAGCAAATGTCAGAGCCGCAATCTGCACCTACATTTGATACTGAGCTTGTGTGTTTTACCAATAGTGGCTTTCTGCCATCCCAGCAAAGCCTGCTGTCCCCTCTGTCTTCAGAGGACATAGACTCCAGAAAGCACATCCTCCCTACTGAGACACACTGCCTGCTGGGTTGACAGGCTGTCTTTGGCAGATTCCCCCCAGGGACAATGTCATTAAGCTGGTTATTTTCTCTGGGGAGCTCAGCTGTCTGCTCCAGGGGAGCGCAAGGGCTTAGAGGTTGCTGTTCTTGACATTGACAGTGCCCCATTCAGCACCAATAGCTCAAAGTAAATCTGTAGGCATCTATCTGCTGTCCTTGGCCCCTGCCCCTTCCACTGTGTCCTGGGATGGTGAGTAGTTGTGCAACCTTGGACACGATGCTTCACTGCTCTGAGCCTCAGATCTTGGTTGGATGAAAGCTCTGAACCGGACACAATGCCCTCTCCCATCTCCAGAAGCCTGAGACCTGTTTATTGCTTGATTTTAACTCCTCCAAAAGCCAGGCAAAACAGCCACATATATATGTGGTTTTAAAAATTTCCATTCACCATGCAACCTAAGTATGCTATAAACTGTCAGAAAACTGAATTCCTTTTTTCCTCCTGCCTATGAATAAAAATCTGCTTTATTTAAGAACTGGAGACTTCTCAGACCAAAAAAGACCTTGAGAAGTTATCTAGTCTGGTTTAGCCAGGACCTGAAGCCAGCCAAAGAAACGCATCCCCTTCCTTAAGGGCTTCCCAGAGGAGAATACACCATATGATCTATTGGTTGCTTGTTGTAGGGATTTACGGCTCCGCCAGGAAGAACTTTGTGTTGTCTAAACTGAGGAGTTCCTTCTGTGTCATCACCTCCGAGAAGCCTTCCCTGCCTGCCCTTGCTAACATAGCATGTGTCCATCTCCACTACTTCCCCGGATCCACTCTCCAGCCGCCCTACTGTGGGTCCCGCAGAGGAGGCTGTCCTCTGTAGACGGCCTATCCTGGGCTCTCTTTGCTTTCCTGCTGGCTTCAGCCAAGAGGGGCACCGGCAGAAGACAGAGGGTGGTGGGGGAGTGATGCTGGCGATTTATTCTCCCTCCCTCGCTCCCAGGGACTGTGGGCCGCCGTGGCTCCTCCTCTCCCGGGGCTCTTGTAACACATACTGTTGCCTTTCTTCTTGCCTTTCACAGCTGGAGTGGAGACAGCTTTCTGCATTTTTAATCCCTGATTTCCTCAACATCTGTCCGAGTATTACATCTATTCCCTTTTACCACAGTGACTGACACGTAATAACCCCACTCCGTTTGTCTCTTTTTCATCCTCCTGCTTCTAAATTCCTCCGTAGCACGTAGTGCAATGTGTAAATATCTCCTTTGCTGGTTGTTGATCTCCCTCCTCTGGATATTAATCACCATGAGGACAGGGAAGTTGTCGTTCTTGTTCATGGCTCTATCCCAATGGCCTAGGACAATGCTTGGCATGTGGCAGCTGTTCCAAAAACACTCGTTGAATGAGTAAGTCAGCAAAAGTAGCATGGCCACGTGCTCAGCACCGAGTTGGAGGGACACTGAGCCCCCATCATGCCCAATGCCCACTTCTTGGCCTGTCTGTGTTTTTGGAGGTGGGGGGAGTGTTAGGGGAAGGAGCTCCCTGAGGGGATGGAACCCTCCTCTCCTACCAACTCATTGAGCACCCTGGAGAAAACCAGCTGCTCTGTCTAGGCTGCTCTTGCCTCCCCTGTATAATGAGGAGTTTGGATCAGGACAGTGGTTCTTAACAGGGGGAGACTGTGCCCCCTCCCCCAGGGGACATTCACCAATGTCTGGACACATTTTTGGTTGTCAAAACTGGGTGGGAGGTGCCACTGGCATCTAGTGGGTAGAGGCCAAGGATGCTGCTAAACATCCTACAAATGCACAGGACAACCTCTTCCCCACACAACAGAGAATTTTCCCAACCCAAATGCCGAGACTGCCAAGGCTAAGAGACCCTGGATTTGGAGGTCTCCAAGACTTGCCAACTGCCCCCCTCCATTCCTCACCTGCATTAAATTTGCCCTTGTGCCTTTGCAGGATCTCAGTGCCTGAGACCTGGGCCAAGTTCAGTAACGACAACATCAGACACTCTCAGAACATGCGGGCCAACTCTATCCGGCTGCGGGAGGAGGCGGAGCACCTCTTTGAGACCTTGTCGGATCAGATGTGGAAGCAGTTCACAGACACCAATCTGGCCTTCAATGCCCGCATCTCGGAGGTGATGGATGTGAAGAATAAGCTGCAGACACAGCTGGCGAAGGTGAGCAGATGTGTCTGAGGGCCGTTGTCTCCTCTGCTAAACCCGTGCCTTCCTCCAGGGAGCTGTAGCAGCATCGGGGCCAAGCTGCCCCCACTCTTGGTACCAAAATGGTCCCATCCATCCCAAGGTCTACAATCTTGTCTACTCCGGAAGGGGGAGGGAGGTGTGAGCTTCTTGCAAGGGGAGGGGGTGTTTTGAGCATCTGGGTTCAGTCCTCCCTTGTTCACTGGAGGGTGGAGCTTGGAGCTCGGTCTGGCTGTCACCACGGCCCCCAAGAGGCTGCTCGTGCTCCCAGAGCACCTCCTTCTCCATCTGAGGCCCATGTGGCAGAGCATGACAGGTACAGATAAAGGAGGCCCCTGGAGACCATTGTCCCTGCACATCTTCTCCACCCACATCAGCATCTTTGGAAGTGTAACCTTTGAGTTTCAAAGGCCTCAACAGTATAATGGTCCCCTGCTGAGGGCTGGGGTGCTTTTGGAATTTGAGGAGTTGGCAGGACTGTCCAATTCTGTCATCTGTCTGCTAGTCCCACACCAACATGCCCTCTGGGCTACTCTCTTATCTGAATGGCAGTGCCTCTGGGTGCCTCCCTACTTGATGTAAATGTGGATGCCTCCTGGGTGTCAGACACTGTGCTGGGCACTAGGAACAAAACAAGGAGCTGTGCAAAGATGGTCCCCATTCTCTGGGGACTTACGTTCTGCTTGGGGGACAATGGTGCCTGCAAAATTTATACCCAGGAAGGATTTAGGGATGGCAGTCTGGTGGGGTGGTGGGTGGACAGGGGACTAGCCTTGCGTCTGTATTTGCATAGTCCCCCTTTTATTGTGTCCATATTTGGGGAGGGTTAGGGGGCAGGCAGGTTTGATGGAAATTACAGGGGCAGCTTCAGCCCACCCACATCTGCCACCCTTTGGCTTGGTCCCCCAAAACAGATGAAATGGGTTTCTGTGAAATCACTGCAGCCTTATGAGGGGAGAAGCAAGGGGGTGAGCCAGAGATTCTTGGGGGGCCAACGCTGGGTGTAGTAGACAGTCTGGGGACATTTACACCCAGAACAGGCAGATAGGGAGCGGGGCAGCCAAACGATGGTGGGAAGGACACTCTGGAGAGAGAGCAGCACAGGCATAGAACACAACAGGATGAGGCTGGAGGAAGGGCAGGCTCATATGAAGGTTTGGGTTCCCTTCGGAGCACAGTGAGGAGCCACCAAAGGGTTTTAAGCAGGAAGGCATTGGGATCCAGTCTCATACTTAGCTTGATCTCTTTTCCTCCTGGGTGGCAGAAAGGTGGCAGAAGTTAAGAATGGACACAGGGAGAGCAGTCAGGAGGCTCTGGAAGGTGTCTGGGGAGAGGGGAAGGCTGCCCGCGCTGAGGCAGGGTCATCAGATGGGAGAGGGGAGAGAGCAGGTAGGATACCTGGAGTTGGCATGTGCTCCTTCCCTCCGTCCTCCCTGAACATTTTCCTATTAACCCTTCAGAACAGGGTTGGCAATATTTGTCTGAGAAGGGCCAGATAATAAATGTTTTCCACTTTGCAGGCCATATGGTTTCTGCCCATGTATTGCAAAAGCAGCTGTGGACAGTATGTACACAAATGAGCATGGCTGTGTTCCAATAAAACTTTATTTACAAAACTAGGCAGGGGGCCGGATTTGGCCCACAGGTTGTAGTTTTGCCGACCCCTGCTCTGGAACTTAGCTTGAAAGTTGCTTCCTCCAGGAATCCATCCCGACCCCCCGAGCTTATTTGACTGGTTATCTCTGGGTGGCCACTGCATCCTGGACTGTGTTTATCTTGCTTCATCAAGTCCACGCTTTGTGGTTAGAAGCACAGACTCTGAGCCTGACTGTGTGAGTGTGAATCCTCTGTAACCTTGGACAACTTTCTTAACCTCTCTGTGCCTCAGTCTCCTTGTTTGTAGAATGGGGATAAGCATGGCTGCCATGAGCATTATTTGAGTTAACGCAGGGCTGCTACCTGCACAAGTGCCTGGCATGCAGTAGGCACTATGTCTGTGCTAGTGGCTATGATGTCACTGTATTAGTTGATTGACTTGTCTGCATCTCTTCAGAGTGTCACTCCTGATTCAACCTTGTACCCCCACTGCTTGGTATCCTGCCTGGTGCTCCTTAAATCTTTGTGCTATGAAGGAAAGGCATCTACAGCGTTGAGGTTTGCACTGATGTTTTTTAAAAAAATGATACATGATTGAGTGAATGCTTTCAATGGTGTTTGCTTCTTTCTCTTTTTCTTTCCTTTTTGTGCAAAAACCCATTTTTTATTGTGGTAAAATATGCATAACATAAAATTTACCATTTTAACCATTTTTAAGTGTGCAGTTCAGTGGCATTGAGCACATTCACATTGTTGTGCAGCCATCACCACCATCCGTCTCCAGAACTTGTTTCATCTTCCCAAACTGAAACTCTGTCCCCACGAAACACTCACTCCCCTTTCCCCTGCCCCCGGCCTGTGGCAACCACAATTCTACTTTCTGTCTCTTTGAATTTGATTACTCTAGGTACCTCATGTAAGAAGAATCATGCAGTGTTTGGCGGGGGTGGGGGAGCAAAACCTTTTCCCTTTCAAAATTCCTCCAGGGAAGTTTTGAATTATCACTAACAGCCTCACGCTGCTGATCAGAGAGTTTTTGCAACCTCATGGATTTTTATTAATAGACATAATTTAATCACCAGCTGCTTTGCAAATAAGCTAGCACCCATGTGAAATACACCAAACCCCAACCTGACACTATTGACATTTGCCTGAGCACGGATTTGTTTTCTGGTTGGTGACGATCTTACGTGGTATTTTTCTAAGATAATAAAAGAAGAAGTTGATGCAATGAAGATAAACATATAGAATCCATCTCACCTTTCGACAATTTGCTCTGGCTGGAGGATTTGAAAGGCTCCCTTTAAAAATTTAACTGTTATTAGTTGAGCTCAGTTTGCTTCCCCTTGGCAAGAGGCATTTTTGGAAAATTCCAGGCCCCCATCTTCATGTGTGCTGCAAGGCAATTATTTCCCAAGTGGTCATAGGAATCCACTCTATAAGGCCAGGTCTACATGGTTCCCTGTGCAGGCAGTGGCTTGGGGCTGTGTAGACAGACTCATCTGTTCACTATGATCCTAAACTTCCATCCCCAAGGTCACACCCCAAACCTTGTAACTTGCCCTGAGGCTTATCCTTGCAGGAGCACATAGAGGCTCTGTGGTATCTCCTGGTCACATTGAGCACTGCTAGCGGTGGGGCTGGTAACTTTTCTGGACTGAAGAAGTGGATGACCACAGAGTGGTTTGCTGCTTTTGAGGGCTGAGTCCTCTGAAAGCCAGGGCCCTGGCAACCTCCATGTAAACAACCCCCCACCTGCACCCAATTACCCAGTTGAATTTTAGGGGGAGAACTCTTAAAGTGGGGGGAAAATGCACAAATGTGCCTTTTAGGGGTAGGATGTATGGGGGCAGGGACACTGCTATAGAAAGTGCTTATTCTGAGGTTGTGGGAACTGGAGCCTGGCAGGTGAAATAATACTAGATGTGTCACATAAACATAGCACAAATATCATTGACTCATGCAACGAGAAAGTCCCTCCTTCTTCATTCCTGGTGATGCTCTCAACGGTGCTGGAAGGCCTGCCTCACCTCTCTAACACCTGCCAATCTCCCTTTTAAACAAGAGAGAGCCGGCCTCAGGCTAAGAACTTTGGGCAGGCAACAGTGTCTGGCCAGAGTTTAAATAACATGGTTTTCCTTTTGTCTTGTTTCCTGCATTTTTTTTTGGTTTTTTTCATTTATGGCAAATGATGCCAATTGCCCACTGATAATAGTGATGTAAAGTTTCATTTTTAAAATAAATGCATTTAAGTTTTTTTTTTTTTTTTAAGTGAATTGATTTACAGAAAAGCTTAAGCTAATTATGTTATGAGTGGTGTGGCGATCTGGCAAAAATGCTGAGGGTGGTAGGGGAAAGTCGGACTTGTGGGAAACAGTGGCATAGACCTGTGTGTTTCAAATATTACTGCGTGTGCAGTGATCACCAGATCACCTGGATAGTTTGTTAAAATGCAGATTCTGATTGAGCAAGTCTGGAGTGAGCCTGAGAGTCGAATTTTGAAGAAGCTCTCTGGGGACGCCTGTGCTGCTGGTAGGGAGTAGCGAGAGTGTAGACCGTAGTGTGTGTTGGCTTTGACAAACATCTGGCTAAGCAGTTGTCTCCTTCTCTCTCTCTCTCTCCCTCCCTCTCTCTTCCTTTCTTCCAGACTCATAAAATTGGGGTAACCAAATCCTTCCAAAAGGCAAGCCTCAGTCATTTAAGTTCTAATCAGATTTTGTTTAATTGCATTTTACTTCTAAACTCACAAGCCAAGCATAACCATTCTTCCCTTGAGGGATCAGGCCAGATCATCCCATCCCATAAATTGTGCCCAATTTGTGCAGATGCAAATGTCCCTCTGGGGTTTCTGCCACCCCAGGGCAGGCAACTCGGTGGGAAGATGAGGTCAGAGCCATGATATCAGGTGCTGGGGGGTCTCGATGAGCCAGACATACCCAAAACACAGCCTTGATCGGGTTGTCAAAGGCAAGTGCATTTCTCTGCTTGCTGCTGACGGCTCCCAGCCCGCACATGCTGTAAGGTTTCTTGTGGTCGGAGGTGGCAAATGGAGGAGATGTTAAACAGATGGGGTGGGTGACTGCCACTGAGAGGAGCAATGTGGTGGCCAGGGAAGGGACTGGATGGCCACCTTCTATGCTGGACTCTCCAAAAGCCATGGCCGATCACCTCAGCCACCTCCTAACTAGTGGTCACTGTCCCCAGCCAGACCTCGCTCCTAAACTTGCCTCTTCTCTCCAGCTGCACACTCCACATCTGCACTTGCGTTTCTGAGAGGCAGCTTAAACTTAACATGCTCAAAGGGCAACTCCAGAACTTTCGCTCTCCTGCCTGCTCCCGCCGGAGCCCTCCCCATCTCAGCCGGTGGCTCCAACTTCCAGATGCTTCCAGGTGCTTCCAGGGGCTCCTACTTCTAGGGGCTCAGTCCTAAACCTTGAAGTCCAACTAGACACCTCTCTGTCTCTCCCACCCCATGTCCACTCCATCAGCAAATCCGGTGGGTTCTACCTTCAGAAACTCATCGCTTCTCACCGCCTCCTCTGCTTCCACCTGCACCCGGATTATTGCTGTGGTCTCATAACTGCTCCGTCTGCTTTGATATTGCCCCCTTGGATCGTGTCCAATTTTAGGGTCAGCTGATTAACTGGCAGCTAGTTTGGAGGGCATTCGATCCTTGAGTAGGCCAACAAGATTTACAGAGAAAAAAAGTTCAATTACTTTAGATTATTCAGAAAACCTTGGGAATTTGGCTGGGAAGAGCACATGACAGGCTCTGTTTGGGAAATGCCAGCCCATATCCAAGGGTCCGAGGGTCATTGTCTTCACCTTGACCAGGCTGGGTGGGTCCTGCTGCTCTAATGAGAACTTCTCGGCACACTTCACCTCTGTCGCATGATGCATGGTACATGGTGGGTTCTAAATAAATGCAGATTGAGTGGTTTAAATCAGAGGGTATTGAACTTGGCCCACATATTATTTGGCCTTCACATTTTTCTTTGAACAGCTTTATTTATATTTGATGCATAATTAGCTGCACATATTTCGAGTGTACAATTTGAGAAGTTTTGACATATATTAGTATATGTCATGAAGCCATCACCTCAATCAAGGTAGTGACTGTATGTATCACCCCAAAAGTTCCTTGTGCCCTTTTGTCATCTCTCCCGCCTGCCCCTCCCCCATTCCCACACAATCACTGATCTGTTTCCCATCACTGTAGATTGGTTTGCATTTTCTAGAATTTTGTATACATGGAGACATCCTGTAGGTACTCTTTTTAAAATTTGGCTTCTTTTCCTCAGCATAATTATTCGGAGAGTCATAGTTTATTTCTTCTTATGGCTGAGCATTTTGTATTATATGGATATACCACATTGTACATACTGTGTGCATAGATCACTACTTATCCATTTACCTGATGATAAAGACTTGGGTTGTTTCCAGTTTGGGGCTGTTACAAATAAAGCTGATATGAACATTTGTGTGCACACATTTTTAAAAACTCTATATGCACTCTCATAGTTTTAAAGCTTTTTTTGGTAAAAAAAAAAAAATGGAGATTTCACGTAACAATTCAGATTTCCAGCATCTCTTGAAAAATTGGTAGCTCTAGCAATGCAGAGCCCACATTTCTACCAGGGAACAGCCAAGGAGTTGAGGGACCGCTGCCTGCCTTTGGCAGGGTTGGGTGCTCCAGTCTGCCTCAGGCTCCACCGCCCCCTATTATTGCCCACTTCACTCATTGGCTTTATTTACGTGGTTCCTGTAGGCCTGTGTGTTTGTACGTTCTGCTTCATGTATCAGAGGAAATTCAGGGAAGCAGATGTAGAAAGCAGCCAGACATAGGAAGAGTTTAAACAGAACATAGAGGGGCTATGAATTTTAACCTTGAAACCCTTTGCTTTTATTCCGAAGTTTCTTTGGGGTTTTGACTTCCAAGCAGCCATTAGCATCAGCAAAACCACCCCAACCACCCCTTCCTGGGAAGGCCTGGGTGGGCAGGTCTGAGGGGTGAGGGCTCCTGCTGGTGATCTGAGGCCCCAAGTGCCTCCTGCCAACCCCTCTGTTTGTCCAAGGAGGTCTGGAACCCATTGTGGAGTGGGAAATGCTTCTGTGCTTTGCAAGCCGCTGATCCCTTCCAGCGCCGGGGCCTGTAGCCAAGCTACTGACTGCTGGTTTCTAAAACTGGCCGAGCCCTGGGGAAGTGGAGCCGGCGGCCTGGCCCCATGCCGCCCTTCCGAACTAGCTTGCACACTAAACACCACTGAGTCCCGGTGAGAAAGCTCCTCCTTTTTCAAGTTGTCTCCATCGATCTTTCTGATAGTGTCAGGGAGCAAGACTCACTGTGATGCTAATCTGTCTTTAACACCTTTCTTTGGCTTGCTGGCTCCCTTTCTAACAAAGGCATCAAGCTTCAGGCTTAGAACCTTGGGAAGGCAACAGATTCCAGTTAGAATTAATAACTTCTTTTTTCCATTTTCTCTATTGTTGTGGTGCCCTCTGTTCATGGAAAAGGATACTAGTTTTCCACTTGTGGCATTAATACAAAGATTTTATTTCAAATACGTATGTTAAAGGCTGAAACGGGGGTTGATTTGAAGAAAAATATTAAAGTAATTGTACAGATGGTATGTGGGTACGGGAAATATTATGACAGTGCTGCCCAGTGACTGAAGTTTGGGAACATCAAAAGAAAAACTTAAGACAAATTAAATTTAACAGAGTTTCATTGAGCAAAGAACGATTTGTGAATCGGGCAGCTCCTTGAACCAGAAGAGGTTCAGGACGACTCCTGGGACTGCCACGTGGTTGGATAATATTTATGGAGAGAAAAAGGAAAGTGACATACAGACAACGGAAGTGAGGTCCAGCAAAGCTGGATTGGTTACAGTTTGGCATTTGCCTTATTTGAACATGGTTTGAACAGTTAGCCGCCTGCGATTGGCTGAAACTCTGTGATTGGTACTAGAGGTGGTTATAGCCTGTGTGCACATTCAGTTAGTTTCCAGGTCACTATGTATATGGAGAAACCTTTAGACCGAACTTAAAATACGTAAGGAGGCAGCTTTAGGCTCAACTGCGTTTAACAGGGATTGCTGGCAGAATCATCACCCCGCATCAGTACAGGTAGCTCATTGTGGGCAATCCTGCCATGAGAGTGACAGCCATGCTTTAGGAAAACACACTCACATTGTTGTAGTATTCAACTAAGGAAACAGCCATGTGACTGAAAGCAGGGGTGACCAGGTTTCAAGGGCAATTTTGACCAGACACAAACTTCACCTCTTGCACTGGCTCTAGAACAACACCCCCACCCCTACATAGGCATCCGGTAAGGGCTGCTGTTTGTCCCTGTTCTGGTGTCCCCTCTCTCCACAATCTGTATTTTCATAGAGGTTGAAGCCTGAGTAATTCTTCAATTGTCAATTGAAGGCAATTGTGTCCCCCAGGGGACATTAGGCAATGTCCGGATACATTTTTGGTTGCTACTGCTGGGTGACAGGGTGCTCCTGGCATCTTGTAGTGGCCAGGGAGGCTGCAAAACATCCTACACTGCACAGGACAGCCCGCCACAACACAGAATGATTGGGCCCAGGTGTCAGTACTGCTGAAGCTGAGAAATCTTGCTTTAAAGGAATTTCAGGCACCAGCAAGAAACAGGAGGGGACTGTTTTAGGGGGCAGAGGACCTCCAGAATTCCTCAGATCCGGACAGACTGTTGTCAGAAGGGGCCAATTTACTTGAAACTACAAGTTTCCAAAAGGAGGAAGAATTTGGGAGTAGAAAAACTGGACCTACTCCTGTGGCTTGGTGAATAGGGTGGTTCTTCAAGGCATCCATACCCCTAAAGGCCATCCCCTGACCGTTTAAGGCAACTGTCCTATAGGTCCTGGGCTGAGTGTTAACATGGCTTTCAGAGGCTCCACTACCTATGGGTTTCCAGCTGTTTCAGGCTGTACCTTCCAGAAAAGGCTCAGGGCCACATGCGTCGGTGCGTCTCTGCCTGATGCTCACTTTAGTGCCAAGAGAAATCAAAGGCCCTTCCAGTGTCACTTTGGCTCAAGTCTCAGCACAGACAGACCCAGCATGGGGGTCCATGAGAGCTCAGAGATGGGTGCTTCTGAGGGCAGTGTCAAAAGGCGGAGTGCCAGGGAGAAGGATGGGGGTGCTGTGTCACCAGTTATCGGTCCATGGGGACACTCCACTCTCCAAATGGGAGAGGGGCCACTGGAATCAGAAAAATGGAGCTAAGGTCCAGAGCTGAGGAGGTAGCTGGCAAATGCAGGAAGTTAGAGGACCAGGCAGGAGAGCGGGGAAGAATGAGCAGGTCAGCATGGGAGGGGCAGTACAAATGAGGCTGTTTAGAGCTCAGTTTGTGAACGCCATCTGTACTCAGGGATATCATTACTTCCCTCCTCCCACTGCTGGCATCAACTGGTGATAGCCAATCATATGTCTTGTCTGGAAGCCCTGGGCGGGGCAATCATTGGGATTGGTTCCTGCTGAGGCAAGAAGAGTATAACATGCAGTCTGGCTGGGGCAGAGGGTTGCTGGCATCTCCTGGGTACAGGTGTGCTCTGGCAGTCTCCTAATTTCTTCCAAGTTATGATTTGTCTGCCTCTGCGTCCTTGTCCACCTCTGCTTCTGTCTCCGTGGTCTGCATCCCTGCGAGTGAGCCCCACAGTGCAGAGGAGGGGCTGGGTTCAGTTCTGGCTCTTGCACTTCCTGGCTATGTCACTGAGGTCAGGTTGCCCCACCTCTCTGTGCCTCAGTTTCTTCCTCTGTCAGATGGGAGGAGTGATGGTTAGCAAGTAGCTGTTTTGAGAAAAGAGCAGCAGTGCCCATCACTTGGTAAGTGACTGATGGATATTAGCTGTAAAAATGGTACAAAGCCGTGGTCTGCTTTCTGACTTGCTAACGTCAATGAAAGAACCTTGTATCTGGGTTGAATTTTGGTACAGCTCAGGGATCTTGGGAAAGTAACTAACCCTTCTGAATCATAGTTTCCTAATCTAGAAGAAAAGAATAATCTTAGCTGTGAGGAACAAATGAAAAGGTACAGGTGAGCAGTTCTCTGCCTCAGCGCCACATTGGAATCTCCTGGATGCCTGGGTCCCACCTCTAGAAATTTTTAATTTCTTGGTCGGGGTGTGCCCTGTAACAGCTTTTAAAAGCTCCCCAGGTGATTCTAATGGGCAGCCCAGGGTTGAGAAGCAAAGGTTAGGAGTTCAGAACATCAGTTCTCCAAGTGTGGCTTTTGGACCATCAGCATCACCTGGGAATTTGTTAGAAATCCACATTTTCAGGCTCCACCCAGGGGCCCACTGAATCAAACTGTGAGTGGGCCTAGTGATCTGAGTTTTAACAAGCCCACCAGGTGTATCTCCCAGATGTAGGCACGTAACAAATGTTTAATTCCCTCTTCCCTCTCTCTCCTTACAGCAGATATTTACTTAGCACATCCTATGTGCTAGACTTTGACTTAGGTGCTGGGGATACAACAGTGAACAAAAGAGACAAGATCCCTGCCCTCACGGGGCTTATGTTCTAGTGGGGGAGATAGGTTTTAAAAATAAGCAAACACATAATTAATTAACAATTGTCATGAGTGTTAAGAAGGGGAACCTCAAAGGCCTGAGATGGTGGATTCCTATGAATTTTCACAAGGGCACACCAGGTTCTCAGTCAGGGAGCCTCTACCCTCTTCCAAAGCACTCCAGAACTTTCAGGACCCCTGACATCAGACAGCCTCTCAACAGCTGACACTTGTACTGGCCTGGCCTTGTCTGAAGGCAGCTGGGCCACCACTTGACAAAAACAGCTGTGAGCAGGGCTTGCTCAACATCTGTGATCTGGAGTAGTATTAACAGTTCTCAACCAGGAAGAATTTGCTCCCTACTGGCATTTGGCAATGTCTGGGAGACGTTTTTGTTTGTCACAACTGTTGCAGGGAGGTGCTGCTAACATACAGTGGGTAGAGACCAGGGATGCTGCTAAACACCCTCCAATGCACAGGAAAGTCTACACAACCAAGAAGTATCCAGCTCAAAATGTCAACAGTGACGAAGTTGAAAGTCCCAGTTCTGGAGCCATTCATGACCTGAATTCCTGGCCGGGTCCTTTTGGAGTGCTTCTCTCCTTGCTCCTGGGCTTAGCTGAACTTGAAAATCTTCCACCATTTGACCAGAAAAAGGATTCCAAGCTGCCTTTCCCCTTCTCGAGCTGGGGAATCTGAACTGAGCCAGGCATCTCCTTGGAAACTCCCTGACTTTGTGCAGTTTGGAAAACAATAAATGTGCAAGGTTGCACAAAGAAAGCATCCAGAAGCCCAAAGCCTGCTGGAACTGCTAAATCCATTTTTTCCCTCCACATCAAAAATAATTTCCTGGACTGAGAGGCTTTCTCTGCTGTCACAAGACAAGATGCAGGCAGATAGTTTTACATGGCAAACAACCCTGCCAAACACATCCCCCCTTTCAAAGCCACGGGGCAGATTTCTATCCCAGCCAGGAATATCGGCGCACTTTTCCGCTGAGCCGGGGCTGATTTCATCGGAGGCAGACCTGACAGTTGCCTTTTGCACCCCGTACGTGGCTCCCAGTCTAACCTCAACTCTTTCCACATGCTGGGTGCTAGGCCGGGCCGAGGGAGGGCGAGGTTTGCCTCCAGCTGCTCCTCTCCAAGGGATGAGAGTGGATGACTATGGTTGAGTTTGCTGCTTTGCTGCAAACAGAAGGAGAAAGAATAAAGAATTTATCACAACAACAAAAGACACATTGGCCTTACTGCGTGCAGCCAGAGTTCTACAGGCTTTACTTAGGTTAGCCAGCCTTCCCCTCTGAACTGTGAAGAAGGGATTATTAGCCATATTTTACAGATGAGGAAACTGAGAACAAGAGATTTGCCTAAAGGCCCTGCCATGATGTACCTCACCTCAGCTAGTAAAAGGCAGAACCAGGATTTTAATCGAAGTGGTTAGTCTTGCTGTGGATTCTGGGCTTTAGGTTAATAAGGACGCCTCCCCCATCCCCATAGCCTAATGATAATGCGTCAACATCTACAGCAGTGGTTCTCAAACAGGTGATTCCTCCCCCTTCCCCGGACATTTGGCAATGTCTGGAGACATTTGTTTGTCAAAAGTGGAGGGATGTGCTGCTGGCTATTGGCATCCAGCTAGGAGAGCCCAGGGATGCTGCTAAACATCCTACAGTGCACAGGACACCCCTCTACAATGTAGAATTACCCAGCCCTAAACGTCAATAGTGCCAGGGTTAAGAAACCTGGTCTCCTGGCATTAAGGTTTAATTTGAAAAGAGAGAAAGGAAAAAGGTAGTAAAGAGGTAGCTAGTTAGGTAGATGGATGATGGATAGACAGTATAGGGTGGAGAAGCCAGAGCTATGGAGTGCTTGCGGTATGCTAGCCACAGCGCTAAACACATGACGTGGGTTGCCCAAATCAATCCTTGCAGTCACTGTAGCTACTATTATCATCCCCTTTATACAGACAGGGAAATGGAGGCACAGAGAGGTTCACTGATTTGCCAAGGCCAAGTACTTGGCAGTGGTGGTGCTGGCCTTGGACAGAGGCTGATGGCTGTCACGCCTCTCTCCTGGGAGGTTCTTCCTGATTTTAGTGGGGTGGGCAGGCTGGAATCTGAACACTCCTAGCCTCTCGTCACTCTGCACATTCCTTGAGTTATCAAGTCCTCCCCACTTGATCTTTTGGATACTCTCGGGTCATTCCTTCTGCACCGCTCCACACCACTTGGTGTGAGCCCCCCTCGCTCAGCTTCCCTAGACAACTCGCCTCCCCCGTCCCTTCTCCAAATGGCAGCCAGCAAGATCTGCCTAAAACTACAAACCCAACCATGTCTTTCTCCCACCTTAAAACTTAAATATACATATGAATCACCTGAGGAGTTTGTTAACATGTAGATTCTATTCATGGATCTGAGACTCTGCACTTCTAACAGACTCTCAGACTCCAACAATGCTGGTCCATGGACCACACTTTGAGCAGCAAGGCCCTGGAGAAATTGTTCTCCTCTCTGAACACCAGAAACCCAGAGGAGCAACCGACTTACATGAGATGGGCAGCTTTGAGGGATCATGATTTTCTCTGGGACAGTTTATAGCAGGGGTTGCAAACTAAGGGCCCCGAGGGCCAAATCCCCATCCCCCACCTGATTTTGTAAATAAAGTTTTATTGGAACACAGTCACGCCCATATATTTCCATGTTGTCTGTGGCTGCTTTTGTGCTATCATGGCCAAGTTGAGTAGGCTGTGTATTGGGACTTCCTGCCATCTAAGTGGTTAGACTTGACAAATTAGAAACAACACACACACACACACACACACACACACACACAAAGCCGTTCACACTTGCTGGTAACAGTCTCAGGTTGGATCTTGGAGGAAGTGGCTCTGAGCACAAATAGAGCACATTACCTGGCCCAGGAGCACCTGCAGCACCCTAACCAGTGTGGAGGCACAGGCTTCGAGTCCCCATTTCCTGGTTAAGGAAGTTGGGGCCCAGAGTGCTCAAGGGCTCTGGGTTGGGTATGGGCTTCACAGTTGGTTTGTGTTAGGGCTGGGATGGGAACCAGGTCTCCCGACTTCCTACCCAGGGCTTCTACTTCCAGGACACTCCACACAGAAGCCTCGTGGCTGGGAATTCTGTCTTAGGTGGGGGGTGGGTGTTGGTTAACAAAAAGAACTTTGGTTCTGCCAAAGGTAGAGGGAAGTGGCTCGAAGAGCCTCCTGCCACCTACCTTGACTCCCTCTCAGAGCCACATTCCAAAGGCTGGGGAAGAGGATGACCCTCCTCCATCTCACAGGAAAACCCTGTCTTGACCCGTTACGCCCAAATAAGTGGGCTGATGGAGGCTGTGGTGTGGGAGGTTAAACCTGAGCTCTGTGCTAGAGGTCTGGGGGTCATCCTCTCTCCAGCTGTGTGACAGCATCGTGTTGCCTAATGTCTCAGAATGTTATCTGTGATATCCAGGGGATTGGATTAAATGATTCTTACGGTAGATTCCTTTTAGATAAAAAAAAAAGTTATGGGTTTTGGGGGTGGTAGAGGCAAAAGTGAATTTCTTTAATATTAAGGTGAAATTCACGTAACATGAAATGAACTGTTTTAAAGCAAACAATTCTGTGCCATTTAGTACACTCACAATGTCGTGCAACCATCACTTCTGTCTAGTTCCAGAACAGTTTCATCATCCCAAAAGGAGATCCTGTGCCCATTTAAGTCTGTGTTCCCCAAACTTCACCCATTCATCTTTCACCTTTATGTTACAGTAACACTTGTTTATAACAAGCACACAAACATTTAATTACAAAATAAAAACATTTACAAAATGTTATTACAAAATAACATTTGTTATTTTGAACCTAAATGCACTGATTTGTTTTCCTGGCCAGGTGCAGCGGCTCACACCTGTAATCCCAGCACTTTGGGAGGCTGGTGGGAGTGGAGGAGATCTATTGAGGCCAGGAGTTCGAGACCAGCCTGGGCAACATAGAGAGACTCCATCTCTACAAAAACTTTTTTAAAAATTAGCTGGGTGTGGTGACTTGCACCTGTAGTCCCAGCTACCTGGGAGGCTGAGACAGGAGGATAACTTGAGCCCAGGAGTTCAAGACCAGTGTAGGCAACACAGTGAGACCCTGTCTCTAAAAAGAAAAAAAAAAAATCAGCCAGATATGGTGGTGTGTGCATGTAGTCCCAGCTCCTCCAGAGGCTGAGGCAAGAGAACCACTTGAGGCCAGGAGTTCGATGCTGCAATGAGCTATGATTATGCCACTACACTCCAGCCTGGGCAAACAGAACAAGACCCTATCTCAAAAAAAAAAAAAAAAAAAACAACCAAAACCCCTTTTTTAAAAATTGAAGTGTAACATAACACAGTAAAGAACATGACTACATTAATCTTTTTCTAAAATTTTTTATTTTTAGTTATGGATACATAATAGTTGTGCATATTTATGGGGTGCATGTGATATTTGACTACATTAATCTTGTGTACAGCTTGAATTTGATTTTTACATAGGTGTGCGTGTGTGTAAACACTACCTAGCTCAGTGGCTCTCAATCAGGGGCAGTTTTGCCCCTCAGGGGACATTTAGCAATGTGGTTGTCATGACTTGGGCGGTAGAACATCCTACAATGCACAGGACAATGCCCACCACACAGAAATTTCTGGGCCCAAATGTCAGTAGGTGCCGAGGTTGGGAAACCCTGTCCCAGATCAAAGTCTGAGACATTTCCAGTTCCAGGAGACTTCCTTGTTTTACCTTCCTTTCTTTTTTTGTTCTATTTGAGCCCTCAGTGGGTTGGATGTTGCCGCCCACACTGGGGATGCCCAGTCAGTCCATCAATTCAAATGCTAATCTCTTCCTGAAACGCCCTCAGAGACACATGAGAAATGATGTTTTACTAGCTATCTGGGCATCCCGTAGCCCAATCAAGTTGACACATAAGATTAACCATCTCACACAGTATCTCATTGAGTCCTCACAACAGTGCTGTGGGCAAGTTATTATTACGATGCTAGTTTTACAGCCAAAAGAACAAGTGTCTTGCAGTGTCTGGCAGCTAGAAGGAGCTCAATAGATGTTGGGCACAGATTACATGAGGCACAGAGAGGTTGTGATCCATGCAAGGTCACACAGCAGGTAAGAGCAGGAGGTGGAATTTGAACCTACATCTGTGTGACTGCAGAGAGGCTCAGGAGGAGGAAGTGGCCTGTCTCTGGATGCATCATCAGCGTGTGGGAGACTTAGGATTTCCCCTCTCCAGTCTCTTCTTGACTGGCAGGCAGCCTGCTGAGTGCAAAGCACAGAGCTAGGGGCTGGGAAAGGGATTGAGGTGAAGCCCCCTCCCTTACCACCCACTTCCTAATAGGGTTCCTGCTCCAGGGCAGGGCTGGGCAGGGAGGCAGGGCTGGATGCCAGACTCGGGGTGCCAAGACTCCTCCCATGGGGTGACCCCCTGAGCCAATCCCCAGTGGCCCCGCCCAGCTGCTAGGATAAGCCTGGCTGTGCCCCAGAAGCCTCTTTCTCCTATTTCTCAGGCTTTGTGGGAACAGAAAGGTTAACATCCTGGGGAGGAGGCCTCTGGTGGGGGTTCTGGGGCCCAGGGAAACCCCTTAGAGCTTGGGGACCGGGAAGAGAGACGCCAGCTCTGCGTGCGTATGTGTGCATCTCTGTCCCTGTATATATGAGAGATCACTCTACCGGGCTGGGAGGTGGGGGGCAGGCCATGACTGTCTTGCGGCATGTTTCAGGATGTGTTTTCGGGAGAAATGCATCCACTTTGGGATGAGCTGGGCACGCCACCATTGCTCTGAGTGTAACCATAAAGGTGTCTGCATCTTGCCAGCTCTGTATGCCAGGGCAGTGAAGGGTTTTACACGCCTGCTCAAGTTTACAAGAGCTCTGTCTCCCAGGCCCTGTGCTAATCACGTTACTGGGTTGCCTCACCAAGCCTCACCTCTACCCTGTGGACTGGGAATGATTATGATCCCTACTGTACTGGAAAGGCTCAGAGAGCGTAGGACACTTGCCCAAGGTCTCCCAGCTCAGATGTGCTGGAGCTGGGATTTGGATGACCCAGGCATCTGGTGCCAATGTCTGTACTCTTGTCTTAATCAAACACCCCATGGTGTGTATTCATCCAGGGGGCGAGTGTTCAGTGAGCACCTACTAATTGATCAATATATGCAAAGCCCTTGGGAAAGTGCCTGGCATGCAGTAAGCACTATTTTAAGTGGTATATATTATTATTATTTACTCTGTTCCAGGCATTGATTTGGTGCAGGCATTGGGGATTCAGAAGCGAGCAAAACAGACCAAAACCTGACCCAGAGGGAAAGCTTACTTCCTGGTGCAGGGAGACGAACAACAAAATTAATGAGTCAAACACATAGCCTGTCAGGTGTGAGGGCTATACAGAAAGGAAAGGGGGGAGGCAGGCCGTTGGGAGTACTTGCTGGTTTGGGGGATGCAATCAAAGTGCGATGGCCAGGGAAGGCCTTCTTGGCATTTTTGCCACAGCCTGAGGGAGGTGAGATGAGCCATGTGGCTTTCTGGGGAGAAGCATCCCAGGCCAAGGGGACAGCCTGTGCAAAGGCCCCGTGGTGGGAGCATACCAGGATTGATGTGGGTGTGTGGAATATACCAGCTCTGGTAATAGGTAGGTGGGGGGGTGGGGTGAGTGACTGCAAAGGGAAGTGGATGTGTTTGAGATGCTCATTCTGTGTGCATGTGTGTGTGTGCACATGCACATAGCAGGCATCTTGGGCCCGAGGGCTCCTGAGCTCAGGAGTGTGTGCAAACTCACCTGTCACCTCTGAAGGCCCTCTATGCCCTGAGCTCCCTCCCTGCCTGGGTGGGGTCTGGAGTGTCTGGGCCATGCTGGGAGGAGGGCACAGCTCTGGACCAGGGGGCTGGAGTTCTAGGTTTTCAAAGTTCATTGACCTCAGATTTCCCCCAGCAACCACCTGAAAACCCTGGGTTGAAGCAGTTATTTATCCCTTCCCTAGTCCCCTTCCTGGAGGCACCAGCACGTGGTGAGCAAGTCACCCATATGCACATCTCAAAAAATATCTTCTACCTCCCTCCATCAGTGTTAGAGATGAAATCACTTGCTTTAGTCCCTTTGGGGCTTCCTGCTAGGGTGGACAGCCTTGAGGTATAACACTATGTCCTCACCTGCAGCAAGGAACCCATCCCCTTCCCTCTGAGGCTTTTAAATTTTTGCATATTTCTATGTCACCTGCACCAACAATTCTTGACCCTGGCTGCACTTTTTTTTTTTTTTCCAGACAAGGTCTTGCTCTCTTGCCCCGGCTAGAGTGCAGTGGTGTCATCATAGCTCACTGCAACCTCCAACTCCTGGGCTCAAGCGATCCTCCTGCCTCAGCCTCCCGAGTAGCTGGGACTACAGGCGCACACCACCACGCCTGGCTAATTTTTCTATTTTTTGTAGAGAGAGGGTCTCGCTCTTGCTCAGGCTGGTCTCAAACTCCTGGCCTCAAGCGATCCTCCCGCCTTGGCCTCCCAAAGTGCTAGGATTATAGGCGTGAGCCCTGGCTGCACTTTTCAATCACCCATGCAGCTTCTGAAAAATCCATATACCCAGGCTGCACCCCAGAACCAGATCCTCTCTGGGGTGGGACTCAGGCATCAGGATTTCTTTAAACTCTCCAGGTGATTCCAATGTACTGCCAAGTTTCAGAATCTATGACCTTTACTATTCAATAGTTAGTATTTTTTCTTTAATTAAATTTCTCCCTTAAGAAAAAAAGCTAAAAAAGTTATTTTAAAAGGAAACTTTAAATCTCTTAGGGCTGCGGTAATTCTTGGCGTGTGCAGGTTGTGCAAAGCCCCTATGCTCACACCTCATTCTCTCTGTCTTTGTCCCGTGACAACTGTTTTAGTTGTCGAATATGGATCTTTTGAGTTAAATGTATTCTTACAAAAATGTATGTGGCTGTTTTTTGTGCATGGATTTTTAATTTTCTCAAAAGCGATCATGCAATGGCGCTTGTTCTGTTTCCTGCTTTCCTCACCCGGCACCGTTTGCAAGACCCACCCTCGTGGCTGTGTGCGGCTGCATCCAACACAGCCACGGTCATTTGCCACCTTTCACTTGTCCATGTCCATGGTCATGGGCACTGAGGTGGCTGCCAGCTATGCACCCACCATAAGTGACACTGCACTGAACGCCTTGCATGTTCCCTGGTGGTCCTGGGTGACGGTTTCCTACAATACACACCCAGGAGTGGACTCGCTGGGACGTGTGGCTCCTGGATTCGATCTTGGGCATTGGATTGCTCGCCAGAAAACTGCATCACTGTTCTCTTCCTCCAGCTCGGAACGAAAGGTCCCCTTTGATTCCTCCTCAGCACAAAAGTCTAGGCTGCTCTGTCCTCAGCCCCTGCCTCGACTAGCCCACACAGTGGTCTGCCTCCCGGCCTTTGGGGGTGACATTTCTCAAACTTCTGGAAGCTGAATCATTGCACCCTAGGATTTCTGGAGGTGCACAGGAATTCAGGACCCGGGTGGATGGCAGGGGCTGTCCCCCTCAGTCGGAGTGTGTGTGGCTTGTTTTTTCCTCCCTCCTAATGAAGATGACCTTGGCCATGAGTGATGGAGGCTGGGCACGAGGTCACAGGGAACGATTTTTCGGCAGAGTGTACACCCGCTTGGGCAGATTTGCCTTGAGTGTGAGTCATTAGTCAGTTGTAGGGTGGCCAATTCTGGAAAACCCCTACTGTTCTGGAAAACCCACAGGCAGCCCCCCTCAAGAAAGGCCAGCTCCAGCGGAGGGGGTGGAGAGGGAGAGCCTTGGAGAAACAGGCACCCCTGGGTTCCAGCCTTGGGCCTGAGAATGGGGATGGGGAGGGAGCAGGCTCCACAGTGGCCTCTGCCCCTCAGCGTCTTCCTTGCAGCACCACCTCAATTCTCTCTCACCTGCGTTGTGGACCTACCTGGGACACACACAGCATGACATGGGGTTTCCCAAATGCAGTCACTCCTGGGCTACCTTCCCGATTTTGCCCTATCCAGGTGCCACCTGGACAGTTATTTACTTTGTATATTTGTTTAAATTCAATCACTTTAAAACTTCAAAAAATACATTTGTTTAAAAGAGACGCTTTATGTCACTTTGATAAATGGAAAACCAGCCTCACTTGCCATAAGCAGAGGGCAGCTGGAAGATAAACATGGAAGCAGAGCGAACCCCTCAAACGCAGTCCGAGCCTGTTGACCGCAGGAGCCTCGTGACTCCGAAGCTGATCCTTGTCAACCCTGTGCTAGGGACGAACAAAGACAAGCTGGCCCCACGTGGGGCCTGGCTCCTGGGAGCAGTCAGCGGGTTTGAAAAAGAATTGATGAGGAGGTAACAGTCCCAGTTTACTCCCCTAACATCAGGGCATGTTGCTAGAACCTTTGTATAGGAAGGTTTCATCCTGCAATGGGATGATCCACGTGAGAGGCTTGGTGCAGCGCCTGGCCTGGAGTAAACGCTTGAGTAATGGTCAAGGTGTGGCTGTGTCCTTGTCCCTCTGCTTGCGTGGGAATTCCAGGAGAACCGAAGCAGTGCCTCCTTTGTGACCCTGTCTCCCCACCATGTGCTGCACACCAAAGGCATCCAGTCAATGTTGGTAACAGGAGGTGGAAGGGCCTTGAGCTTCTGTGATGCTAAAAGAAAGCATTTGTCTCACTTGTAGCGAGAGCTTGTAGGTGCTGAACAAATGTTTGTTGCGTGAAGGACAGAGTAAAAAATCCGCCAGCATGTAAACTGCATGACAGTGGAGTTTCCCATCTGTTCTGTTCACTGCTGGGTTTTCTGCCTGGACCAGTGCTTGGCACTAAGTAGGTGCTCAATGAACATTTGTTGGGTTGATGCCCGAATCGATGACTCTGTGAATGAACAACTGAACGAATAAAGAAATGATTGAGCACGAGTGAGTGTCAGTCTTTCTCCAGACCCAGGAGATGGGACCTGTGTAAAGTTTCAGGCCCCCAGAGCAGGCTGGCTAAGCCCTGAGTAGGGGGACCAAGAGGTGGAGAAAGTGAACAGAGACAGGCTCAGCTCGCTGGCCTCGGCGTCTCTGGGCTCCCCTAGCAACAGCCCTGGTTGCTAGGGGAGAGGAGCATCCTGGGAGCTGCCGTGGATGGGCCCAGGGTGGGCAGGGCTGGTGGGTACCACTGGCAGCTTCTTACCGCTAGCTGAACCATTAGTAATGTCCCCCTGACCCCAGCAATAGGCTCCCCAAGTAGGGACATCGAGATGGCAGGGGCTGCTTTCCACGACCGGACGAACACTGGGCCGTGTGGCACCAAGAAGCATTTTTCATCTACACAGGGCTTTATTTTCTTCTAGACTAGGCTGAGGTCGTACTTTCTGGGCTTTGTACATCCCACCCACTGACCCCACGAAGGGCAGGTTTCTGAGGAAAATCCCTAGGGCTTCTAAGAGAGGTGTTCTCCTGCTTGAGTGTTTACATGCCTTTCACATGCCAGGCATAGAACATTCTTAGGGGAAAATGTTTAACCAGCATGTGGTCTGAGTCGCTCTGGGTCTGGGTGGCCTGTGAGGGGCCAGCCTTCCTCCCAAGTGGGCTACGAAGGAGGCTGGGCAGCCTCCCTGCCCTCCCATAACCCTGCCTATCTTGACTCAACCAGCAGGAAACTGAGTTTTGACATATGTATACACCCATGAAACTATCACCATAATCAACATAATGAATGAATCTTTCACCCCAAAAGGTTTCCTTATACTTCATTATAATCCCTCCCTCCTGCCCCTCCTCCCCCAGGCAACCACTGATCACAGAAAAATCCTTCTGTCACTACAGATTAGTTTGCCTTTCTAGAATTGGGATCATACAGTATGTACTTTTGGAGGGTTGGGTCTGGCCCATCCTGTACCTCGAATGTGTCTCAGCCTGTAATTAGGCAAAGGCTTCGAGACTTCTAGCACAAGCCTTGCTGCAAAGAAGAGTCCCGGAGAGCAGCGGGCTCTGGAGGAGCCAGCTCGGGCCAGTCCTTGGAAACCCTCTTCCTAGACAAAGCTGAGGGGCTGGCAGGGGCTGGCAGGGGCTGGCAGGGCTGAGGATGACAACAGCTGCTGTTGTTTACTCAGTAAACATGGGTATACGTGGTGTGTACATGTGCACATATTTAACGTCGACATTAAATATGTGCAATTTATGGTAAATCAATTATACCTCAAAAAAGCTATAAAGCTAGAAAAACTATTTTTTAAAAAGTCCTGTACAAAGGGACAGGCACAAGATTTGGGGGTGGGCTGGTGGGGGATCAGGCTGTGAGCAGGCTCCAGGCTGAGGGCAGGGACCTGGACCCAGCTGCTGGGATGCAGAGGGGAAAGAGAAGGGGACAGATAGGCCAGGACCCTCCCCAGGAGCAGCCCTCACTCCAGGGGACACAACCTACCCCACTGTAAACCCGTTTGTGTGAGGTGCTTTTGTGGAGATATAAACCTTACTTCATGCCGGGGAGGTGATTTATCTCAACTGGGAGGGTTAGGTGAGGCTTCTGGGAAACAGCGATGTTTGAACATATTGGTCTTTGGAAAATAGAGTGTGATCATTCCAACAGCTAATCTCTAGTGAGCACTTAGTATGTGCCAGGCACTCTTGGAGAGCTGCAACCTGCATGATTCCATTTTATTCTTGTAACACCCCTACTGGGAGAGCACTTTGATCACCTCCACTTTACAAACAAGGGCATGGATGTGTAACTTGCCCAAAGTCTTATAAGTAATAAGCAGTGATGCCAAGATTTGGCCCCAGGTGGTGTAATTTCTGCCTCAGCACTGCTGTCTGTGTTCCCAGTCTGCCTCTGGTGTGGGGGGTGTGAACGGGGAATATACCACTGTTTGGGTATGATTTGAGGGTGCCTTCAGGACCCTCTGTTGAAAATCATTCTCACTTACCACTAGTCTAAAATGGAAAAGGTAGACAGTATTGAACAAATGTAGAATGAATTATTACACATCACATGCAGATACCACTTTTTGCTTTTACGGTGTGGTCTTCTGTCTGTCCGTCTGTCTCTCTCTTTTTAGACCTCCCTGGTTTTGATGATGGAACTTCCCAAGTAGGGTTTCACTAGTTTCTTTGAACTATACTCCTCATTCATGACATTAACAGGGTAGCAATGGTAAAAGACGTTTACTAGTTGCCGTCCTGTTTCAAGAGCGGGCATGCACCCAAAGCGAATGCCCTTTTGCGGAAGAGCAGGTTTATGTTAAGCAGTGGCCCCGTTGAGAAGTTACTGGTGGAGCTGGTACGTGGGCTTTCCAAGGGATATTGAATCTCTGGCCAGATGAAATTGTGCTCTTCCTGGTCATCAATCACACCAGCACATCCTCTTGGACCTGGGGGGCTGTCGTGGTGGGGTACGATTTCTGGGCTTGACAGAGAACATGCAGCCTCACTGCTGGGCCCTACCAAGTCTGGGAGGGGGTGTCAGCACAGCCTGTCCACAAAGGGTCTTCTCATAGGCGAGGGACACCTTGACAACCAGAACTGCCCACAGACCAAGGGCCACTGGGTGACAGTAGCCCTGTGTGTTTCAGTCACAGTGAGGTGACATCCATTCAGTTCCCCATTGTCTCACTTCTGCGTGTGTTTATGGTCAGCTAAGTGCAAGATCAGGATCCTTCTGGTAATGAACTAGGCTGGTGTGCCCGTTCTTTATTTATTCTCTTGTTTTTTTTTTTTTTTTGAGGCAGGGTCTTGTTCTGTCTCCTGGGGTAGAGTGCAGTGGTGTCATCGTAGCTCACAGCAGCCTCAAACTCATGGACTCAAGTGATCCTCCTGCCTCAGCCTCCCAAAGTGTGAGGATTACAGGCGTTCGCCACTGTGCCTGGCCCATCATGCTTTTATTTTTTATCATGAAAAAATCAAACACACAGAAATAGAGAGGATCATATAAAAGCCTCCCATGTACCCAACACAAATGCCAACATTTTGCCAATCTTGTCTTGTGATTGACCTTTTTCTGAGTTTCGTTTTCTGTTGCGGTACAACAGTCTTCCAGTAAAGTGCACAGCTTGACGTATTTTGATGATGAATTTTTGTCTATGTTTAAAAACCTATGAAACCATTAGATCAAGATACAGAACATTCCCAGACCCCTGCCCCTTCCTGGGATCTGCACTTTCATAAAATGTAGGGCACAATGGCAACGTTATATTGGGGAAAATGTTTCTAAAGATAAAGAGAAAATTTTGTATTTCTCCCTCCTTCCCTCCCTCTCTTCTTCCCTGCCTCTTTCCTTCCTTCCTTATTTACTGACCTAGTTACTAAGAAGGTAAACTCTGGATTGCAAAAAGATAGAGAACAACCCAGATTAATTTAGGTGAAAATGGCTTTAGAGATTGGCTATTGTTTTGAATTATCTGTGTTAAGCTTAGACACCTGCCTTCCTTCCTCCCTTCCTTCCTTTGCCTTCTTCCCACTAAACACCTATTGGCTAATTCCAGTGGACATTAGAGATCCAAACTTGGTGCTCGCCCATCCCCAGCGTGCACAGTGCGATGGTGACTAGATGTGCCTGAAGCTGCTCCTCAGGGTTTCTTAGGAAGAGTGAGATCCCTGCCCCACAAGTGTTCAAGGCTGGGGAAGGAGCAGCTTAAACACCTGACCGGAGACTGACCTGGTTGACCTCAGCTCCCTGCACACCCAGGTGGGAGGAGGCCAGAAGGGCTGGTGGGTGGTGATACGCCGCGTGTCCCCCGCAGACGCTGCAGGAGATCTTCCAGGCGGAGAACACTATCATGCTGCTGGAAAGGTCCATCATGGCCAAGGAGTGCCCGCTGAAGGTGGCACAGACGAGGCTGGAGTGCCGGACCTGGCGCCCCAACGTGGAGCTGTGCAGGGACATCCCGCAGTTCAAGTGAGTGGTGGGAAACCAGGGGCATCCAGGAAGGGGGAGGGGTGTATCTCAAAAAGGCGTCCCCCCTCAGTCGGGACATGTAGTCCCACAACTCAACAGAGTGCCAGGTTGGTGGCAGGGGGGTGGGGGGGTCCTGAGGTCCAGCCCAGGCTGGCCCCCTGCACAGCCTCCCCGTCACTGGGAGGCCCACCCTGTGCACACAGTCTTCTCACCTGCCTAAACTGGGGATGGTTCTGCACCACCGCTGTGCCCTGGAGACCCTCCTGCTTCCCTCGACAGCCAAGGGTGTGTCGGCCTCCCAGGCCCCCGGCTGCTTCACTTTCTCTGTCTCCAGGCTCCCGTGAAAGGGGTGCCCGGCTTGTGCCTACTCATGTTCCTACCTCCCTCTTTGCAACCTTCTTGCCCATGAGCCCTCGGGATGGCCTAACCAGTGCCATGCTGCAAGGATCCCGTGCGTCCTGCTGAGCTAAGGAGGCTGCATCTGTTGACAAAGGGCTTCTCACAGGAGAGGGGGTGAACAGCACACACTGGCCCAGAGAGGGGGTTTGTGGGTGTGGGGTAGGGGGTTGGAGTGGGATGATGCCAGGCGAAGAAGCAGCAGGTCATCAGACATGGGGGTTATTTCCCCACAAATGTGCTGTGTGACCTGGGGCAGATCACTTGGCCACTCTGTTCCCTCCATGCTAGGGGCACTGTGTAACAAATTACCCCACAACTTAGTGACCGGAACAAACCACATCTGTTATCTCAGTTTCTGTGGGTTGGGAATTGAGTAGGTTCCTCGCTAGGTTCTGTGTATCAGGGGCTGTCACAGGTTACAATCAAGGTGTCAGCCGGGGCTGTGGTCTCATCTCAAGGCTGGACTGGGGCAAGATCCACCTCCAAGCTCACTCACATTGTTGTTGGCAGAACTCAGTTCCTCGCTGGCTATTGGTCGGTGGCCACCCTCAGTTCCTTGCCAAGTGGGTCTCTCCAGCCTGGCAGCTTGCTTCAACAAAGCACGCAGGCCAGAAAGACAAGGACAGCACCAATATGAAGGATGTCACAGTCTTTTGTAATCTAATTGTGGAAGTGACAGCCCATCACTTTTTCTGTGTGCTCTCTTTAGAAGCAAATCACTAGGTCCAGCCAACACTCAAGGGTGTGATACCACTGAGGGCCGTCCTTGACACTTCCTGCCACGGGCACCCACGGGCAAGCTGGTGCAGTGGGAAGAGCCTGGGTTCAGGCCCCATCTCCGCAGCTCATTCACTTTACAAACCTTGTTATGCATTAATTATGCCAAGCACTATGCCTACTTGGCTTACTAGCAGTACTTCTCTTTCAGCAAGACACTGATCTGATACCCCACGCCCCCCAAAAAGAAGATGGAAAGGGCCATCCTTGGGTTCCTTGGTCACTTTATTTCAGCCCTGGCCTACAGCAAGGGAAGTTCACCGTGATATCTAACTGTAATCCCTTAAACTGCTTTTGAGTTCCATTCCCTTTAGTCCTACTCCTAGGGGAGTTGGACAGTCCGTTACCCCTATTATTGTTGAATGGGGAGAGAAACTGAGAGCCAGAGAGGTTAAGAGAGCTGTCCAAGTCACACAGCACTAAGCCAGGACTTAACTGGGCAGGGAGTGCAGGTCTTGGTCCAGGGATGGACCCCACTCCCTCCATCCTGAGCTGGAGACCCCACATGTAGATGTGGAGAGATGTCGGGAAGAGGGCTGTGCATTGAGAGGAAGAGGATAGATATTTCAGAGAAAACGCTAGGTGGTTCCCGAGTGATGATATTTGCACAGCCTCAGTTACTACCTAAGATAATCGTTTAGGAAATGGAAAAGCAGGATGTGTGTTGGGGCGGGGGTGGGAGGCAGGCAGAGGGATCCCAGGCTTTGAACTCGAGGGTCTGGCTACCTGCTCCTCAGCCTGCTGTTGGCTTGGGAGGTCTTCATCCCTGGACACGGGTGGAGCATGGACGGCTGGGCTGGAAGGGGTCCAGGTTCTGGGTGTGGGGCGTGGGGGCTGGCTCTTCTGCTACCTCCTGCCCCCACCCCTGCCACTTAGATGCTCAGGTTGGGCTCCAGCACCTCCTGGGCAGAGGGCTCGGGTGACCCATTTGTTTACCCCAGGGGGCTTCTACAGAACAGGGCTTTGGGGAGAGTCTCCAGGTGTTGTCCTGGAGGATCTACCACTGTGGGACAAGCTCCCTGCCTTCCCCTCCAACAGTCATCCCACTGAGGGGGACAGACAGAGAGCAAAGGGGTGGAGCAAGCTTGGCTCAGGCGCCTCGGGCAGTGTATGTGTCTGTGTGTGTGTCTGTGTACATGTTGTGTTTGTGGATGTGTCGGGAACAAGCAGATAATAGGACTCAGCCTGCCTCCCCTCTCCAGTGGCTAAATTGTCCCGTCTGTGCAGTGTCTTCCCTGCCCCCATCCCCTCTGTTCCCACCTTTGGGCCATTTTTTTCTCTTCCTCCTACAGGGGGCCCCTCTTGTCACCTCTAATCACCGAGGTCCCATCTATGCCCCTCCCCAGAATGAAAGTCAACCCAAGTTTGAATTTAAATTAATTAAAACTAACCACATTTCACATGCTCAGTGGCCACACGTGGCTAGGGGCTACCATGTCAGACAGCACAGAACAAATATTGGCATGGCTGCCGACGGTTCCGTTGGACAGTGGAACTTTCCAGGCTGCTTCTGTAGCTTCTCTTTGCTTGTCTCTATGCTAGGCTGACTATGTGGGAAGTTCACTCTGAGTCTAACTCGAGTCCTCCCAGTTTCATTTCCTCCAGTCCTGAGCACAGTTTCACTGTCCCTTCTCCCCAGAGGTGGGACCCACAGCCCAGCCCCACAACCAAGTCACCATCGCAGCTCACCTGCTGTATTCATGTCCTGGGGCTGCTCTAACAAATTACTGCAACCTGGGAGGCTTCACACGACAGAAATGTGTTCTCTCACAGCTCTGGAGACCAGAAATCTGAAATCCCAGTGTCACCAAGGTTGCTCCTCCTGCAGGCTCTGAGAGAGAACCAGGTCCAGGCCTCTTTCCTAGCGTGTGGGGGCAGCCGGCGATCCTTGCCGTTTCTCGGCTTGTGGCTGCCTCACTCCAATCCCTGCCTCCATCTGCACGTGGCTTCTTCCCGGTGTGTCTCTATGTCTCAAATGTCCCTCACCTCTCTTATATGGAGATCAGTCGTTGGATTTAGGACTTAAACCCAGGATAATCCCATCTTGAGATTCTTCATTACACCTGCAAAGACTCTATTTCCAAATAACATCACATTCACAGGCACCGGGGGTTTGGATTTGGGCATAACAGTATCCAACCCACTATACCTGGATGTCGCAATAACCTCCTAACCTCTCTCCCGCCTCTGCTCTTGCCTCCCTCCAATCCAATCTCACACAGCAGCCTGGAGGTTACCCCAAAGCTTGAATCAGCATGTCACTCCCCTGTTTCAGCCCCCACCCCCCACAGCTTCCCATTGCACTGAGGACAGATTCTAAGCCCCTTAATTCACACGTGCTCTTCTCTTTAGAAAGGCACTCACTGTCCAATTCAGTAGCCACATGTGGCTATTTCATTTAAACTTAAATTATCTGAAACTAAATTAAATTTTAAATTAAATTAATTCAATTAAAAATTCAGTTTCTCAATTGCGTAGCTACATTTCAAGCGCTCGTTAGCCCCACGCGGCCGGCGGGGACCACACTGAACAGTGCAGATCGAGAGCATTTCCATGTGCACAGAAATTTCTGTTGGACAGCGCTGCTGTAGGACACATTCCCTCTTGGACTTCACATGGCCAGCTCGTTCATCTAACTTACCAAGGAAGTGTCAGAGTGTCTTCCTGTCCACTGCTGCAGCATCCTATTTCTTCTGTGCGTATCACCCTTGGCAGCTCTCTCGTGCATTTGCTTGTCCACCTGTTCTGCCCTTGAGGGCCCAGGGTCTCCCGGCGCCAGGCACAGTTTCTGGTGCATGGTGGGTGTGTTTGCGTTGAACAGCTGAATAACTTGTGCCTTCTCCTCTGCCCTCACCCCAGGCTCGTGAACGAGGTATTCACCATTGACGACACCCTGCAGACCCTCAAGCTGAGGTTGCGGGAGACGCAGGACACGCTGCAGCTGCTGGTCATGACCAAGTCCCGGCTGGAGCACGAGCTGGCCATCAAGGCCAACACCCTCTGCATCGACAAGGAGAAGTGCATGGGCATGCGCAAGACCTTCCCCTGCACCCCGCGCCTGGTGGGCTACACCTGAGCAGCCGCCACCAGCCTTTGGCGCCCTGCTCCATGTGGGTTTCTTACGTGGCGTAAAATTTGAAAAGGCCAAAAGACAAAATAAAAGAAAGTATCATATTCCCCCTTTCCTCCCATCGTGAAAGACGTATATACTTAGAGCCGAAATAAATGTGCCCAAACCAAAGATCCTGGAGCTCATTCCTTGCTGCGGAACTGGCTTCGTGGCAGGCCCTGGAAAGAGGCAGACTTTGATCCCTCAGGGATGGAGTGTTGGGAGGTTGTCAGCACCCCCAGAATGGAAGCGGCTGTGTTTCTCTCTCTCTCTCTTTCTCTCTCTCTCTCTCTCAACCTGTTTGTCCACTTAGGAGCACAGTGTAGACCGTGGTGTCCCAGGATTGGACACTGGAGCTCAGCTCTGTCCCTCAGAAGCTGTGTGGCCCTGACAAACTTCTAACCTGGGTGTCCTCATCTATGAAACGAGGTCAGTCAAAGGTGCAGGTGATTGTCAGCAGTGTGGGGCAGTGCAAACAAGCAGGATTTGGAGGCAGAAGTTCTGGGTTAGCATCCCAGCTTTGCTAGATGGAATATTTTAGACATTGCTAGGGGAGAAAAAGGAGGCAAAGTCAATTAAGCATGTGGAGCAGGAGGGAGGCTGGTGAGAGTTAAGGGAAAGCTCTATCAAAAAGTGACATTGCCTCAAAGAGTTAAGCATAAAATTACCTTGTGGCCCAACAATGCCACTCCTAGGTATATACCCAACAGGAATGAAAACAGGGCCGGGTGTGGCAGCTCACGCCTGTAATCCTAGCACTCGGGAGGCTGAGGCAGGAGGATCGCTTGAGCCCAGGAGTTGAAGGCTGCAGCGAGCTATGATGACACCACTGCACTCTACCTGGGGTGACACAGCAAGACTCTGTCTCACAAAAAAAAAAAGAAAAAGAATTCATATAACACCTCCACAATTTTTACCATAACCAAGTACCACCAATACTATTATTTATTTAATCTTTTCTTTTAGATTGTCACACTTAACAATTTTATTTTAAAGACAAATTATATAGTATCACTGCAAATATGAAACCTGCTTGGCCCAATGTTGAAAACAAAATATTGCTAATGACGTCTGGTTGGATAATATTGTCCGCCCAAGACCTTAGATCTGGGGCCTTCTCTCCTTTGGTTTGAAGGGAGAGCAGCAAGTCTTAGGTGTTAGAGATGACTTAGCACCTAATAGGGACTCTGTCCTTGAGGTAAGTTTGATTGAAGGAGAATAGAAAAGTCTGTTTTCTTACAAATCTGTCTCAATGCTATTCAGGGCCTTGAATGCATGTACCTAAGGAATCAGGAATCACACCTACAGGCAACAGGGAGCCCAAACGATCATTAAAGTGGGGATGTGAAATGCCCAGATTAGTGTTTTAGAAATAATCCCTCCATGAGGAAGGGAGGGAGGGAGACCAGGCTGTTAGAATTTCAGGCATGAGATTCGGAGGTCTTGGATTCACACAGGCACTTTAGGGACATTCATGAGGCTGAAGCCAAAATCCTTGGCGTGTAGGTTGCAAGGGGTGAGTGGGAGACCAGGATGGGGTGAGAGGCCAGGCTTGGGCAGCAGGTGCTCAGGGATGCTCTACCCACAAGGAATGGAGTAGGCAGTGGAGGGAGACAGAGAAGTAGACAACTTCCCCTTAATGCTTGGAGCTTGAGCCACCCAAGGCACACCCCGGGACTTGAAAGGCAAGTGCAAAGGTGTCATGGATCTCAAGAGAGAGGCCAAGGAGCTGTGCCTGGGGACACGGAAGCTATTCAGAGCCTCAGCAATGAGTGAGCCAGTGCAGGAAGTTCTCGAAGAGTGAGGAGTTCGATGTGTGATGTGATGCTGGAGCGGGCAGAGGCCCAGGGGAGGAACAGAGAGAGCAGAGAGAGGCAAACAGAACCCAGAAGAAGCAATGTCAAGGAGATCGCAGGAAGAGTTAGTTGCAAGAGTGGGGATGTTCAACAGTGTCCAGCACCTGGCCAGGCAAGTTGGATGAAGAATAAAGAAAGCCCTTTGGAAGCGGACACCCTAAATATACCGTTGGCTGGGACACCCGTGGGTGCACACTTTTGGAAAGCAAATTGACAACATGCATCAAGAGCCTTAAAAATATCCACACCCTTCGACTTATGAATGTCTTTCTTAAGGCTATATCATTAGAAAACAACTCCAAAGGCAGACCCAGACGCGTTTCTTACAGAGTTGTTGGGTTTGTTTTTTTTAATCATGGGAAACCACTGGAAGTTACATCCAATAGTGAAGAGAGTGGCTATGCAAATTATAACACAACCAAATCATAGAATATTAAATAGCTACAAAAATGACGCTTACCAAATGCTTGAAAGCCAAAGGAATATGTTTATAAAGCTAATAGCACAGGGTACAAAATCGGTATTATCAACTGTTCTCAATTATGTCACAAGTGCCCAGGAAACAGGATTACTTTAGAACACTCCAAAACATATAACAGAGCAGATGTCAAGCAACTGCAGGATTCTCATTTGTGTATTTTACAAACTTTCTACAGTGAACATGTTTCCTGTTTCAATGAGGAGGAAATGCTTTTCTTAAATGAACTTTTTATTTTGCAATAGTTTCAGATTTATAGAAAAGTTGCAAAGACAGCACAGAGTCCCTTGTGCCCTTCCTTCACCCAGTTTCCCTAAGGTTAACATCTTAGATAACCAGTGGTTTCCTGGTGTATTTGTCAAATCTAAGAAATTGATACATTACTATTAGCTGAACTCCAGAGTTTATTTGGATTTCACCAGTTTTCCCATGGATTTTTTTTTCTGTTGCAGGATCCAGTCCAGCATGTCACACTGCATAGAGTTGTCCCGTCTCCCCAGCCTCCTCTGGTCTATGACAGTTTCTCAGTCTTTCCTTGTTTCTTATGACCTTGACGGTTTTAAAGAGTGCTTGTTCCGGTATTTGTAGAATGCCCCTGAATTTGGGTTTGTCTGATGTTTTCTCATGATTAGGTGGGGATTATGTGTTTGGGGGAAGAATATGCCCCTTTGAGGTGAAGTGCCCTCCTCATCCCATCATGTCAGGGCATTGTGATGTATTGCACATAGTTAGGGTGCACGGGCTGATCAGTTTTAACATCTGTATTCACCCGTGAAACCATAGCCACAATCAAGATGGTGAACATATCTACCACCCCCAGCATCAGACTACCACCGATTAGCTGTCACTATAGATTGCAGTTTCCAGACTTTTACATAAATGGAATCATACACTATGTGCTTTTTTTTGGTCTTGCTTCTTGGTGTAATTGTTTTGGGATTCATCCATGTTGTTACATGCATCAGTCATAAAACCCAGGCCCCTGACCATGCTCCTTGAGCCCCACGTGATCCCCTACTTCAGCTTCAGCTTCTGCCCTGCTCCCTACTCACTAGGCACCAGCTATGCTGTCTTTCTCTCTGTCCTTCAACACACCCAGTTTATGCCTGCCCCAGGGCCTTTGCACATGCTGTTTTCACTGCCTGGAATGCTTTTCATGGGGATGGCTTCAGCTTGGCATTCAGGTCTCAGCTCAGATATCACCCTCTCAGAGAAGCCTCCCTGACCACTCTACCTACCTAGTATATCTCACCTGCCACCCCTGTGACTATCCTATTACCTTTAAATCTATTTTTTTTTTAGAGACAGGGTCTCACTCCATCACCCGGGCTGGAGTGCAGTGGCGTGATCATACCTCACTGCAGCCTCGAACTCCTGGGCTCACAAAATCCTCCTGGCTCTGACTCCTGAATAGCTAGGACTACAGGTGTGCACCACCAAGCCCAGCTAATTTTTATTTACTTTTTTGTGGATATGGGGGTCTTGCTACGTTGCCCAGGCTGGTCTCAAACTCCTGGCCTCAAGTGATCCTCCCACCTTGGCCTCCCAAAGTGCTGGGATTAGAGGCGTGAGCCACCACGCCCAGTCCTATTACCTTATTTTACATTCTTCACCGCACTTAATGCTACCTGAAATCATATTTATGTATTTACTGTGTGCCTCTTCATTAGTGTGTGAACTCCACAAGAGCAGGAACTTTGCTCACGTCTAGAACAGAGTCTGCACTTAATTGGTGCTTAAAGAACGTGTGAATAAATGAATGGATGGATAAAACAATAAATAACCCATAAAGATCCATTTCTGTCATGATGCTCAGGTGTAGATTAAAAATTCTGATACAAACGCAGTAAGATGGAATTATCCATCAACTACACAGCTTGAAGAAAACTCAAGACATGTAGTAAGATCCCCAGGCTTCAGCCGGCTCTAGTGCATTTTGATTCCCATCTGGAGAGGCAGTAACTAGAGATCAGAGCCCTCCCTGGACCTGGATCCAGCTCCCGGGCCCTATTTGCGCCCACTGCTCGCGGTCTTAGCCTCTAAAGGTCCAGCTTCATTCTACTGAGATGACCTCAGAAATGAGACCCTGGAGCCCCCAGCAACCCTTTCCCTGGACCCCCTCTGTACCTCCACCTCCGTACTCTCCCCCTCTGATGTAGGTTTGGTGATGCCCACCTCTTTGCCCACGTAGGTCTCAGTCAACATAAAAAGACTCATTTCCCTCTTTAAGGCTGCAGTGGACCATTCGGGGAACAGGGCCTGACGCTCAGAGTCTGTTCAGATGCTTTGCCGCCTCCCGCATCAGCAGGCCATGCAGCCGCGGGCCCCTCTCTCTTAATATACCTCTTCCGTAGGTGCTTTCACCCCTTTGTCTCCTTTAATCCCATCCATC
Source organism: Daubentonia madagascariensis (assembly GCA_023783475.1). Taxonomy (NCBI): domain Eukaryota; kingdom Metazoa; phylum Chordata; class Mammalia; order Primates; family Daubentoniidae; genus Daubentonia; species Daubentonia madagascariensis. Next base: position 6,211,732 of record JAKFHU010002332.1, on the reverse strand, counting down.
CCCAACTGACTCCTGGATTTCTGTCTTCTAACTCCAGGCTTCTGCAGCCCCCTCCTGATGACATCTCCAGCTTCCCCTGCCCAGCTCCTGTCCCTCCCTAAGGAAGCAGCTGACCAGTCACGGGCCCAACCTTGGGGTCACCCTGGACTCCTCTCTCTCACACCCCACGTTTAACCCATCAGCAAGTCCCATTGCCACTACCTTCCTAATCTTTTCTGAATTTGACCGCTGCTCCTGTCTCCTCCATTAGTGTCCTAGACAAGTGCCCAAAACCCTTACCTGGGCAACAGGTATCACCTGGGCAACAGGTGTTGTAGGGGATGGAGACGCTCAACCAGACTGTGACCCCAGGGCATTTACAGGTGCTACAAGGAGACAAAGGCCCAAACACCAGGTGCAGCTAACATTTGGTTAGGCAGATGGGGTCAGTGATCTTTCAGGAAAGATCAACTCTGAAGTCAGACACTTGAGTTGGGAAGGTTCCTGAACGTCCATGAGCCTCAGTCTCCTTATTTAACGGTCCCCCCATGTGAGGACCTCTAGCAGAGCCTCAGCATGGTCCCAAGAGGGTCCAGTGAGCACCAAGACATGGGTAGAAAAAATAAGTAATATATCTCAAATAAGTCTTAAGCTATTATTTAAATGTTTGTGGATGTCATTGTGCATTATTGACTGGCCTTCTGTCGTTACAGATTTTCCTTGACAGATCCTGCAAATATAGAGAAGGAAAGCTCCTAATCTCACGTGGAGAAAGGGTCCTCCTCATCTGCCAATATTTGAAAGAGGTAGTGGGATAATTCCACGGTCAAGAGCGGGACTTTCAAACTGGACCTGGGTTCTAATTTGGGCTCCACTGGCTCTCTATCTTGGGAGACCCGCTTAACCATTCTGAACCATGGTTTCCTCATCTGTCAAAGGAGGCCAACAATACCTTGTTCGTAGGGTAATTGTTAAGACTAAGTATGACTCTAGATCTAAAGGGATATTCAGTAATATCTCAAGAATAATAGCTCATATTGATTGAGGACTTGCTCTGTGCTAGGCAATTTAAAAAGTTCCATCTCATTTTACTCATCATTCAGCCCTGGAACATGGACATGGCAGTCAAGGCACAGAGAGGTTAAGGAACTTGCCCATAGTCACATAGTAAATCAATGCCTGAGACAGGATTTAAGTCCAGTTATGTGAATCCAGGGTCTGAACTGCTGACCACAACTTCCCAAATAGAGGAAAAGCTATTGCTTAGGGTAGACCCACAGTCCAAAAGGGATCTGGCAAGGCCACTGGCACAGGTCAGCCCCACAGTGGTGTCTAAAGAAACAGAGGACCCCACAGCCTTACTCACGGAGCAGCGTTTCTCCATTCTCTGGGGGAGATAGTGACATCAACTGGAGATGACAACGTGAATGCTTGCAAGATGCCAAATGCTTTACTGTATCTTGGGAACCACCACACCCATCCTGTGAAGTAGGGACTGAGCCCATCCCCTCTTTACAGATGAGGAAACTGAGGCATAGAGAGACTAGGTCACTTGCCCATAGTGACACAGCCAGGATGAGCTGGTAGCACTGGCCCTCATCGCTCACGCACCCACCAACCAGGTGGCGCCTCACTGGCGCCCCCTCTTCCCCCGGCCCCCACTCCCAGCCAGCGTCAGCGATAAGGCGCTGGGAGAGAGGCGGCTGCATTTTTTTGCCTTGCCCAGAAATGTCAGTGCGTCACCATCACACAAAGTCCTGGCTGTTTGCTCCTGCTATTCCCAAGGCGCTCTTGACAAGTGTCCCCGCACACAGGCTGGGGCTGGGGGAGGGGCAGGAATGGGAGGTAGGTTCAAAGCACACAATTAAAATTCCTAAGGGATGATATGGAGTCCTTCTACTCCTCCCTTGAAAACATACAGAACATTCTTGGTCACAATATGGGACTGGGGGGCTGGGCTTGAAGCCTCTTGCCGCACCTTCACTGGTCCCATGTGAGCCCAGACGTGCTCACGGGTGGAATTCTCTGTGTTCCCAAGACAGCCACCCCCCTCCTCCCCCCACAACAGCGCAGCTTAGGATTCCTGGCCCTCCTCCAGAGGCAGGCACAGCTGTGGGCACCACGGGCGGCAGAGCCCAGGAGTGCTGGAGCAGGGGACATCCAAGGGGCTGCTGGCCTGGCTCCTCCCATGCCACATGCCTGGTGGGTTTGGGCCTGGTGGTGTATGTGTGTCCTGGGAGGGGGTGTCCCCAGCTGCCCACACTCGGCCCCAGGCTGTTGGTGGTCTCAGATGAGGGATACCCATCAACTAAGGATGAATGACAGAGAACTGGCCTTCCCGAGGAGTGTGGCCTCCTCTCTGATAAGGGCTTGTCCCTATCTGGGAACCAAGAAGCAGATAAAGGCAGGACCAGGGTGAGGCAGGCAGGACATCAGGGGTGCAAGTATAAGAGGTTTACCTCTCTCTTAAGGGTCTGGAGGAAGGGGGTGGGGAGCAACTGCTTCATGGTTGGGGTCTTTTGTGGGTGATGAAGATGTTTTGGAACTAGATAGACCTGATGGTCCCACAACATTGGGAATTCCTTGAGAATACCCCTGAATGGTACACTTTAAAAAGGTTATTTTTATGTTATATAAATTGCACCTCAATTAAAAAAAAAAGAGAGGCCAGGCGTGGTGGCTCACGCCTGTAATCCCAGCACTTTGGGAGGCCGAGGTGGGAGGATCGCTCAAGCCCAGGAGTTTGAGGCCAGCCTGGGCAACATAGTGAGACGCTGTTTCTACAAAAAATTTAAAAATTAGTTGGGTGTGGTGGCGCACGTTTGTAGTCTCAGCTTCTTAAGAAGCTGAGCTAGGAGGATCACTTGAGCCCAGGAGCTGGAGGCTGTAGTGAGCTATGGATCACACCACTGTACTCCAGCCTGGGAGACAGACTGAGACACTGTCTCTAAAACACAAACAAGAGAGACAGGATCAGCCACGGTTGGCGAAGCCCAACCCTCCCTCCAACCATATTCTCATACCTTTCTAAGTAAATTTCTGGTGGACTGTGGACTATTGCTATTAGATAAAAGAAAACATAATGATTAAAAATTTGGAAAGTATCTTGAAAATTTATATAATAAATCGTTACACACACGTAAGGAGGCCCTGCTCTCAGGGCCTGTGATGTAGGGTCCATGCCGGCACAGACCCCAGGACCTCCTTACATTGGGTGCCTGGCTTGCCTCACCCTAGGCCTGGACCAGCTCCCATCACCCCCTGAGGGTGCTCTGGGCTTTTGTGTCCTGTCACCCCATCCCCCTCCCAGTACAGGTGATGACTTTCACCTTCTTTGTGGATATGCATGAGAGCTTAAACACCCATTGAGTGAAGTCCGAAGCCCCTCTGCCTGGATTTAAATCCAGACTCTCTAGCTGACCCTCTGGGGGACTGTGCAACTCACTTAAACGCTCTGTGCCTCGGTTTCCTCATCTGTAAGATGGGGACAATAATGACAGTCTCTACTCACAGGGGCTTAGCGAAGGTTATTTGGGTTAAAGTATATGAAGTCTGGGCCACAGAGACTGGTACAGCAGGGGCTCCCTCGCTGGCCCTGCGTGTCTAGTAGCTGTTAGCGACCCCCCTGCGTCAACACAGAGAGCTCCGTGGCAGGCAGGAGACCCTCTGGTGCCAACCCAGGACTCGATGCGCACGCACACTGAGCAAGGTGGTGGGGTGCCCTAGGTGAAGGGCTCCTCACCGCCGCCTCGGAATAAGAGCAGGGGTGAGAGTTTGAGGGTCCCAGGAGGGTAACGAAGGGGGCAAATCATCCTCAAATGGAAGGATGCAGGCGACGCTGGCGGCAGAAGGCTCTCTCCCTACCCCACCTCCCCACCCTGGTGTCTCATAAACCCCAGTGGACTTGGTTTTCCCAGGACTGGTCCCTGGAGCATTTTCTTCAGTTCGCAGGGCGGGGGTGAGGGTGGGGTGTGTGTGTGCGTGTGCGCGCGCGCGCCATTCTCCTCCCCTCCCCCATCCATCTTCCCTGGATTCCAGGAATCCGGTTCAAGAGCTTTGAGTCTCGTCAAAGAGGAGCTAACGAGGCTGGGTGGGCGCGGGCGGCACGCGGGGCGGGGCGGGGAGCCGGCTGCGGTGGAGGCGGGGAGACGACAGACCAACCATCACGCCAGCCGCCTGGCCCCGCCCCCACGATTGTATGCAAACGAGGCCCGCCCTGTGGCCCCGCCCCTTGGCCCGCGCCTCGTCCCCCACGCCCTGTCTGGGCGCCCGCCAGCTCGGTGCCTGCTGAGCCCGGCCCCCCGCGGGCTCTGCCCACCTGTTCCCCCACCCTCAGCCGCCGCCTCCCACCTTCCAGCCTCTGCGCCCCCAGGAGGGGCCGAGGACCCCCCCCTGCTCCCCGTTTTCTCCCCCAGACTTCGGGGCCTGTGAGGTGGGGGACTCTGCCTGAGGGGCTGCGGGCCCCATCTGTTAGCGTCTTGGCAGGTGACCCCCTCTGGGCGAGGAGGTGGGTGGAGTGTGTGTGCGGGGTCCTGGCACAGCTTTGGGAAGGGTGAGGGAGGGGGCGTCTTGGCAGACACAGATCCCCTCGGGCCGCCCAGGCTGTGTGTGAGGGGACACTAGGGGGACACAGCGGGTGGGAGCTGAAGGTCTAGGGCTACCTCTCTGCCAAGGCAGGGAGAGGAGCTGAGCCTGGGCCCCCGGGCCACCTGGGCTCCCCTCCTCCCTCTGCCAGGGCCTGCAGGGGCAGGGGCTGGGCTAGCCAGGGCCCGACAGGAAGAACGAACTTGGGAGAGAAGATTGATTCTGCCAGAACCTGGCACGGGGCCTGTAAGGCTCAGTGCAGGCATCTGCTGCATGAGAAACCTTTTCAAAACACCCAGCACAGCGACCCTCGTGCACAAAACCCTCCAGGGCTCCTCAGTGCACCTGGGGAACCCCCCTTTAACTCTGATCCACCTCTCCAGCCCCAACTTCCTCCTGAGCTCCACTTTCCCACCGCAGGGCCTTTGCACGTGCTGTTCCCGCCTCCAGGAACACTGGCCCCTGTCCCTTCCTTCCTCACCCAGTTCACAGCCTTGTGCTTGAGCTCCCAGCTCTCAGCCAGTCCCCTGGGGAAGCCTTGCCCGATCTCGCCGCTGGGTCCTGTCAGCTTCCTTTTTGCCCAGTGTGCAGTTCAGTATCATTCCCTTCCTTAGGGCACAGTTTCCCAAACTGCCTTGACAATAGAGTCATGTGTAGTATTTTTAAAAAAATACAGATTCCTTGACCTTTTCCCAGCTCTAGAGTCAGAAACTCCAGAGAGGGAGCTGGGTGCTGTTTAACCACCACCATGGGTGGGGGGGCAGATGGATGTCCCCCACCGTGGATCTGAGCCCCAGGAGGCGGGCACCATTTTTTTATTTATTGTTGCAACCCTACCTCCAGCATGGCATCTGACATGGGATTGGGCTCAAGAAATATTTATTAAGCGCATGGACGGATGGCTATAGAATGAATGGAATTAATTGCAGTAACTGTAATCAATTCCGAGTGTGCTGTATTTACGACCTGCCTACACAACACTAGCGCACCAGAAGAGTCCCAAGGTGGATGACGTGGTCCCTGGGAGTTGGAGCTGAGAGAGAGTGAACAAGACATTGATAAAACCCAGACTGAGATCCGGGACAGAGGTGAGTATCTGAAGAGGACTCTGCCTGTGCCGTGAGGCCCAAGCGGGGGACAGAAGTGCTCTGGAGGCCACCCTGAGGTAGCTGAGCCCACCTCCTTCTGGAAAGGCTGCTCACCCCCAAGTCAGGTGCAGAGAAACTGTTTACACCTGTGGGGAACTGAGGCCACAGAGAGAACAGGGTAACAACGATGACAATTATGGTACGCATGTTTGGCATCCCTGTCATGCTAAGCACTGTTCTGAGCACTTTACAGGTTACCTAGAGCAATCTAGTAGCTGCACTCTCTTCCTCCCCCTCTGAAGTTCCTGCCATGTGCCCCTTCCCTTCCCCTCAAGTCCCTCCACGTGTTAAGCTGGAACTGGAACAGTGCCTTCCACCCAGCCACCCTCCATGAAAGTACCTCACACCTGCACTTACTGATTCCCCAAGTGCAGGGGTGAGGGGAGGAGGACTGGCGGCAGCAGAGGAGCCAGCCTCTCCCCCCAGCTTCCCTCCCTCTTGGCTTCCCACCCTGCAGCCCAGGCTTGCATTTCAGGAGGTTGAGCTTGTGCCAGCGAGGTTCATTCTGAGGGGGTGGGGACTGGCGAGAGAGGGCGGGAGGGCCCGGAGGTTTTCCGGATGCCCTGCCAGGCTGAGATGGACTGTATCTTTGACATCAAAACCCAACTGGCCCACACCCTGCGGAGCCACCCTAATCCCTCCCCGTCATGGGAGAGTAGGGGTGGGTATGCAAAACAGGGGTGCGGTGGGAGGTGGGGGCCTGGGGGGCCAGCAGCCCACGCAGTCACTGGGCCCCAGGGGTTACTGTCAGGCCCCACCCCCAGGAGTCAGAAAGGACGCGTTTCAGAGTCGGGTGGGCTGTGCTGACACTGAAGGCTTGTTTTCCTGCCGCCCACGCTCGCTGGCTGGGAATCTGGCTGGGAATCGCCTGTGTGGCCAGGCACCCAGAGGGGCTGCTGCTTACACCGTGCCTGTGCTGGTTGTCTCCCCTTCCTTGCCGGGAGTTCTGAAAGTGCCCCAAAGGGCAAGGGCCTCTGTGTGGTGACCTCTGGGGCAGGGCAGGAAGAGACCAGGGTGAGCCAGAGTTCCTGGACTTTGCCAGGCCTGGTAAACAGAGCACCTAAGAGGTTAAAAAAAGGCTCCGAATCTTCACCAGCCCCCACCCCCCTGGAGAGCAAGGCCAGCTGGGAGACTTGAGGGTGAAGGGGGAGTGGGGGAGTGTGTTGGATGGGCTGGGACCTGCTGTGGGCCCCCTGGATCAGGTGTCTTCTCAGTCCACTCCTGAGCATGGCTCCCAGAAACAGTCTTAGTTCTGGCCTTCCCCTTCCAAACCTGGCCCCCAGCTCCCCTGGGGCCCAGAAGGTAGTACCCTTGAAATCCTGGATTCAGGATTTTGAAAGAAAGCAAGTAGCAGGGCTCCACATGGAGCATTTTACTCAAGCATTTTTTTGCAAGGGGTACATCTGGGCTGGGGTTCCACGGGGCCAGAGGGGTGAGGTGTGTTCCTGACCCAGGTGGGGTGGAGCAGACTGGGGCAGGGGAGGCGAAGGATCTAGGTAGTTGGCATCCTGGATCCTGACTCTGCCCTCTTAGTCTGTGGTCTTAAGCAGGACCAGCATCATGGACATTCAACCTGTCCAGTCACACAGGGCCCCACATTCAGAAGGGCCTCAAAGTCTATTTAATGCTGTGCTGTCACCATTTTGAAATTCTTCATAATTTTGAACAAGAGACTCTGCATTTTCGTTTTGCACTGGGCCCTGAAAATTATGTAGCCGATCCTGGTCCTAAAACTCAAGTAAAAACTAGTGGCTGTAGAATTTCTACATAGGGAAAGGTTTGAAGTAAAAAGCTTGTTGGAAGTGAGGGCTAGGCAATTCATTCTGAAGCTGTACTTGAATAATAATAACAACAAAAACAGCATATTCTTACAGCGCTTATGTGCCAGTCACTATTCTGAATGCTTTATATGAGTTAGCCCATTTAATCCTCTTTTTGATGAGAACTATTACTGTCCCCATTATACAGAAGAGGAAACTGAGGCTTATCAAAGAAAAGATGTGGCCCAGTCAATCCTGGGCAATTTGGCTCCACTGTCTGTTAGCGTCCCCATTTGTTTATATTTAAAGTGGGTTTCTTGTAGACGACATATAGTTGGGTCTTTTTTTTTAAATCCATTCTAACATCTCTGTCTTTTAATTGGTGTATTTAGACCATTCACATTTAAAGTGATTATTGATATAGTTGGATTAGTATCTACCATGTTTGTAACTGTTGTGTATTCAGTATACTTGTTCTTCCTTTAAAAAAAAAATCTCCTCTTTTTCTGCTTTCTCTGGTTTTAAACAAGTGTTTTATGTTACTCCATATTCTCTCCTTTCTTAGCATATCAATTATACTTATTTTTTAAAAATTTTTAGTGGTTGCTCTAGAAGTTTTGCAATATACATTTATGACTAATCTGAGTTCACTTTTAAATAACACTGCACAGCTTCACTGAGTATTCCCAGTTCCTCCCTCCCCTCCCTTGCAATGCTGCTGCTGTTCATTTCATGTATCTATATGCTGTAATCACTCATAATCACCCAACACATTTTGCTGTTATTGTTGATTTATTGCAATTATTCATTTTTGGAATCTTCACAACAATCTTATGAGGTGGGGACCATCCTCAGCCTTATTTTACAGGGGAGTCTACAAAGGCACAGGTGTCTCACAGCCAGAGAGAGGCAGAGCTGAGCTTTAAACTCAGGCGTCCCTCACGCTGTAAACAAGCAGCTTGTTTTTGTTTAGTTGATACATTATATGTCATCCAATGGAGCAAAGGTTACTAAAGGGAGTTTTATTCCCATTTTATATGGTGTTTTCATTTACTATTGTTTTGTTCAACATATTACTATTATGTAGGGCTTTGTAGGGGCTAATGGTGGTGGGGTGACCAAGAAAGAATTGGATTTCTGACCTCATCCACTGACTCCTCCCCAAATCACATTCTGCTTCCCTGAAGGCTCAGAGTGAGAGGGAGGGGCTTGCAGTGCCCATCTCGTGGCATGAGATGTCAAGCGCTGGGGCATCCCTGTGTAGAAACACAGGCATCTGCTCTCCAAGGTCAACACCACTCTGGGGCTTACAGCCTGGCCTGCGTTGGAAAACCTTTCTCCACATGAGCCTGATCTGGATTCTCAGGCTATTCCCTGGTGACCCAGGGGTTGGCTGTGGGTCTTTGGCAGGAGGCCAGAAGGGGCATTCTTGGGCGCCTCCCTGCAGGAACTGAGCAAGGCAGCACCATCATCGGGGTGGGCAGGAAGGAGCCACTTTCTATTTGTAAACAGCATCCATATCCTACTGTCATCCTTCCTTCCTCCCGCCCTCCCTGAACTCTGCCCTCTTTGGCAGAGAGAAGCAACCTAGCTAGACAGGGGTCCTAGGATAGGAGTGGGCAGGACTGTCCTCCCCAAACTTGCTGGGCTGATTTTCTAGGCTAGTGGGGGTGCCCCTGAAAAGGCATCTGGAATCAGATCTGAATTTCTGGGGCAGATATAACCCTAGCTGGTCTTTGAGGAGGAAGCCAAGATAGAGCAGAGGGGACTTGGGACCTCCCCCACCCCCTCAATCAGATGCCTATAGAGCCAGGGCTGTGGGGCACCCAGTGTCAGGCTAAGAGGGTACACATTGTGGTAGGCATCATTCTGGCTGGCCAGCATGTGTTCTTCCTTCTATCAACAGCATCATAATTTCCCTTTGAGGACCCACCCTTCCTCCTTTCTCAAGTGATCCTTCCCCTCTGCGCCTGAGGGAGACAGGTGAATCAGACTTGGCCAATCAGCAGATTCCATTCCCCAAATGATTCCATGTTGGGTCAAGCTGTCCAGTGGGAACCAGCCCTGGGACTATTAGAGAAGAGGAAACCTCTTTTAGCTGAGCTTATTGAGGTGGTCAGATGCAAACCCGGAGCTTCTGATGGCCGACTTCCCTGCCAACAAAGAGAAAGCAGAGTCCAAAGATGATTTTTCAAAATGGCATTTCAAATTAGCTGGGAAAGAATGAATTATTCTCCAAATGGGACAATCAGCTACCCATGTGGGGGGAAAATTAAGTCCTCTCCCTTCCTCATATCACAAAAAGAAATAGATTCCAGTGAGATAAATAAGTATCAAAAAGTGAATGTTGTGAAAGAAAATACGGAATAATATTTTTTCATAAATGTGAGAGTGGGCAAAACCTTCCTTTGCAAGACACAAAATCAAGAAGACACAAAAGGAAAATATTTGCATGTTGACCACATGAAAACAGAAACCCGTGTAGCCAAAGACACCATAGAAAAAGTCGAAAGGCTGCTGGAGAAAGTATTTGCAACATTGCAACCAACAAATGTAAATTGCCCGAATTATAAAGAGATTTGACCGACAATAGGACAAAAGGGAAAACCACTTAAGCCCAAATTGGGCAAAGGATGTGAGCAAACAAAGCACAGAAGAATAGTCAGCCAGATTATTGTTCACTCCTGGAAACACTGGTCACAAGAGGCACCCAGGGGTAGGGATTAGAAGAGATGTTGTGCGTGGAACTGTTGAAGGAATGGAGAATATTTAGCCCAGAAGGAAACAGAGCAGCACAGTTCAATAAAAATACAATGCCAGCCACATATGGAATTTTACATTTTCTATTACCACTTTTTAAAAAAAGCAAAATGAAACAGGTGAAATTTTAATAATATATTTTATGTAACCAAAATAGTGTTAGTTGAACATGCAACCAACGTAAAAATTACTCATGATTGTTTTTCAGTACTATGTTTTCAAAATCCAATGTGTGTTTTATGCTTATATGGCACATCTCAGTTTGGGCCAGCTGCAGTTCAAGGGCTGGTTGGTCATAACGGGTGAGTGGTGACCTTATTGGGCAGCACAGTGTTAGACGCTAAGAATATTGGTCACCAACCCAGCGCCATGTCCTGGCTTTTCCATTTGCTAACTGTGTGACCTTTCTGATTTTCCATCTCTTCATTTGAAGAGTAGCACTCTATGGTGTTGTTGGTTTTTAATGGAATCCGTGTGAAGCATTCAGTACACTGGCTGGCACAGAGTTAAGAGAACACAATGCTTGTTTATTTGTAGTTACTGATTATTACCAAATAGCTGACATGTGGAAGAGGAGTTAAGCCTATATCTGTAAGCAGAGTGGACAAAACAAAGACCAACAGGTAAAAATGGCAGGGAGTTAGATTTTAATTCAGCATAAGAAAAAAACTTCACAGTGTAGAGCTGTGCTATCCAGCATATTAGCCACCAGCCCCATGTGACCATTGAGCACTGATATAGCTAGTCCGGTTGAGAAATGCTAAAGTATAAAATACACACCAGATTTCCAAGATTTGGTGCAATAAATACAATGTAAAACATCTCATTAAATTTCTAAGTATTGATTTTGAAATCACATTTTAGATATATTTGGTAAAAGAAAATATTAAAATTAATTTGACTTGTTTCTACTCTTTACATATACTTTTTACTTTTTAAAATAACGTTAACAAGGTTACATTATATTTCTGTTGGGTAGCACTGATTTAGACCTTTGCTACAATGGAATAGAATGCTTTGTGGAGTAGTGGTAGTGAGTCCCCTGTCCTGAGAGCATTTCAAGCCCAGGGGGGGTGATTGGGAAGTAGAGATGAAACAAGATGGCTTCAGAGTTGGGCACCTGTGGGTTTCTTCAGCTCCTGGTTCTCTAGCCATACAGGGGCTTCTGGGGCCACAGCTAAGTACATGGCTGGAAGGCAGCTGACCATCTGCCTGAAGGTGGCCTAGACAGCAGCTCTCATCCCACACAGCAGGGCTCATCTCTTCCAAACAGGAGTCCAGCACGACTTACTGTTGGCTCAGGGGCATTGACTGGTGGAGGGAGAACCAGACCCTGCCTGCCTTCTGTGCCCCCGTGGCTTAGCCCAGCTCAAGGGTCAGCTCCATGAGGTCCCCATTCTCTCCTGCTCCCAGACAGAGTCCCAGGGGAGGGCCTCTCATCCCTTTCTGCTCAGCCCCAGGTCCTGGGCAAAACTCCTGCATGAGGGAAGCTCTTGGCTGCCTGGGCATGGAGAGGCCCATAGAGTAAGCAGCTTAGCAGATGCAAAGCCGGAAGCAGCCGTTTCCCCAACCCCAGTGGCCAGACTGCTTTCTCCTTGCAGCCTGTGTCTCATCGAGCAAGGATCAACCCAGCACTCTGCGAGCGGGCTGGCCGGGCTCTGATGCAAGTCAGACAACCAAGAACCAGTGTGCGTTTTGATTGGTAATTGAAACCCACACCCAGCAGGAGGCTGTGGCTGGGGCTTGGGGCCTGGGGGCTCTATTCTGGCCCAGGCTTTGCCCGTTTACAATGAGACCTCGGGCAAGTCCCTTCTCCTCTCTGGCCTCAGTTTCCTTATTCATCAAACAAAGGAGGGGGTTGTCATGTGGCCTTCCCAGCTCTGAAATGCAAGAATCATTCGATTCATCAACATCAGCTTCTCATGGCTCCTGTCTGTTGCATCCTCTTATTTCTCCACGCTGAATCTTGTCTGTCCCAACTGGATGCAGATGACAGCAATGACAGCCCAGCAGCATCGGCAGCTAGGTTTTCTTGCTTGCTGCTCTGTTTTACATGTCATTTAATGTATTCAATCCTCCCAACCACCTTATGAGGTATGGACCATTATTATCTCTTTTATGAAGGCGGAAACAGCGACCTCTAAGCTCCTTGTATTAGTTTGCTAGGGCTGCCATAACAAAGTACTACAGACTGGGTGGCTTAAACAACAGAAGTCTATTTTCTCATAGTTCTGGAGGCCAGAAGTCCAAGATCAAGGTGTCGGCAGGGTTGGTTCCTTCTCTCCTTGGCTAGCAGATGGCATCTTCTCCCTGTGTCTACACGTTGTCTTCCCTCTGTACAGGTCTGTGTCCAAATTTCCTCTTCTCAAAAAGACACTGGTCATACTGGATTAGAGCCCTTCCAAGTGAATCTCATTTTAACTTAATTACCTCTTTAAAGACCCTATCTCCAAATACAGTCACATTCTGTACTGGAAGTTAGGATTTCAACATATGACATTTAGGGGGACACAGTTCAGGCTGTGACACCCCTCAAAAGTGAGGAGAGCCTCATCCTGCCCCTGCACCCCTCGCAGGGCTGGGCGGGCCCACAGCAGAGATGCTCAGGCGATCTGTGGTGAAAGTAAAGGTTGGAAGGGCCCAGGGAGGTGGAGCACTGAAGGTTAAGGGACCCTCCTAAGGTTCCCCAGGTCCACCCAACAGTCTACAGTGGGGGCTTAGCCCCCTCTTTTCCCTTTGTTGGGGCTGACAGCCAAGATGGGGGACTTGGCCAAGGGCACAGAAATTGCCACCTTGTCCTAGAAGGGTGTTGATCCCGATGGAGAGGCCCAGGTGGTTTCCTGGACAAGGTGCCAAAAGGAGGACGAGAGTCCAGCAAGGACAGAAGGGTTGGTCAGAAAGAGCTTTTGGAGCAGGAGGAAAGGCTGGTGGGCCTGACAGCATGTGTCTTGTGAAGGGGGCTCCAGGCAGGGTCAAGTTCAAAGCTGGGGCGAGAAGGGGCAACTGAGCAGGTCTTGAATGCTAAGGAAAGTGGACTTTTGCCTCAGAGCTTGGGGGGCTGGTGAATGATGTCAAGCAAAGGGAAGGAGCCCTGGCATTTACCATGAGGAAGAGCTCTCTGACACAGCATGGGGCTGGCTGGGAGCCCCAGCTGTCACCAGCTTGCTCTCCACTCTATCCACGCCTCTAACTCACAGCTGTCTCCTCCCCCTCCTCTGGGAAGCCAGGGGCCCCCCTCATCTGTTGTTCAGTTGGGACCCCCAACCATTCAGCCTCCCGACAGTAGTCTTGAACAATTGCTTTGCAAACATGGTTTGGGGGCACAGTGTCTGGGAAGGCTACGTCCCGACCACACTAAAACCAGGATTTAATCTCCGTCTTTACAGGGATGGTGCATGCCTTGCTGGGCTCCCCACTTACCGGTGGGGGTGAGTCAGGCCGCAGGGTCTCCCTGGCTGAGCCTCCAGAGGGAGGGGGAGAACCCGGGGGCAGCACGGGCCTGCAGGAGACTCAGAGTGGGCTGCACTGAGAACATACTGTGACACGGACCATCCCCCTTTGAGCTGCTTTGGCTAATAATAATGATAGCAGGGCTCATACTGAGCACTTACCCTGTGCACACTTTAAAAAATTAATTCATTTAATCTTCACAGCAATGCTATGAGGTAGAAACTATTATTATCTCTGTTTTACAGGAGAGTAAAAAGGGCATAAAGGCCTAAGCCACTTGCCCAAGGCCACTGGTTGAACTACTTGAAGAAAGGAGAAGGGAGTCTTTTGCTGAGTATAGACAAGGAATTGTACCTATGGCTTGGAGACAGTTCCATCATCAGTTTTTGGCCTATCATTTCATAAAAATTAGAAGGTGCAGTCTAGCACCTCCAGTTTCTCCCCACAAAGCTTAAAAATTAAAAATTAGATGCTAATTTTTTTCTTTTAAGAGGTGGAGTCTCGCTCTGTCACCCAGGCTGGAGTGCAGTGGTACGATCATAGCTCACTGCTGCCTCAAACTACTGGGCTCAAGCCATCCTCCTGCCTCAGCCTCCCAAGTCACTGGGACTACAGGCATGAGCCACTGCACCTGGATGCTAATGTTTAAATTGAGAGATTTGATATAAAAATCTGGCTCTTGGGCTCCCTCTTGGAAAACCAGAAGCGAGATATAAAAGACACTGGAAACCAAGAAGCGGGGAGGGTGGGAGGGGCTTTGTGGGATACAAACTTAACTATTGGGTACAATGAACACTATTCTGGTGACAGACACACCAAATGCCCTGACTTAAGCATTATACAAGGTATTTATGTAACAAAAACATTTGTATCCCCTTAATGTTTTGAAATTTTAAAAATCCCTAAAAAAACCAAAAAGTGCTGGTGCCCTGGGCCAACATTCCCACATGGTGGCTGTTGTCCAAGGGGAGCAGCAAGCAGCTGCCCTCTTGAGTGGACAGGTCCATCCACCTCTGCTGACTACACACTGCCTGGGTCCCGTACTCACGGTGGTTGCCTGCCCTGGGGGGCATTGAATTTTGTGCCCCTGGATAAACATAGCCATAGATAGTAGGGTTAGAAAGCCCTTAGAAATTGACTTCGACACCAAGAGACACTGTTCTTGCAGACACCTTTACTTTATATACATGGAAATTGAGTCTCAAGAAGGTAACTGCCCATGGCCACACATCGAATTGTGTGCAGAAAATCTAGGTATTTTTGTATGTGAAATGCCAATATGCCTAAATATCACTTGGGAAACTATTTAAAATGCAGCTTCCTAGGTCCCAGCTCCAGAGGTTCTGATTCAGTAGGTCTTCCCTGAGGCCCAGGAATCTGTGTTCTAACAAGCATTCTCCCCTCCCAGCCCTCCGCTCCCCAGTGAAGGGATTCTCTCCCTGGTGATCCTTGGACCATACTTTGAGAAACATTACTTTGGTGCCTAGACTCTGCGAATAGCTATATGGTACATGAGCAAGCAACACTGGGCTGGGAGCCCAAAGACTCAGGTTTTATCCTTGGTTCAGAGTGACCATGCCCAAATCTGTCTTCAACTTCCTCAACTTAAACATCTTCCCACACCAAGACTATACAGGGGGCTTTTCTTCCTACAGCATTTAGCCAAGGCTCCTATATCTGGGTTTCTGGGCCTGAAAGCTTTAAGGACTACTCAGCCCCTCCCTACAGCTGAAGGTGCCAGGTTGGCGTGGAACCTGTTTCCCTGCCTGTCACACAGGTTTGGATGAAACAGACTTTGGGGTGGGATGGGTTTTAGAGGAGGAAACTTGGTGTCCACTTCTCCCCAGAGCCCAGCTGGGCACAGCCCATGCAGACCCTCCACCGTCCCCTCACGACTCAAAGGGCTGGTTTGTGATCATGTACAAAAGCTTGCAGATAAGCAGTCTGACTTATGGGCCTGCCCGGCTGGTGGCTGGGGCCACCACATAGATGGGCATAGAAAGCAAATTGTCCCCATTCACTGCCGGACAAAACACACCATGCTCATGACAGGGAATCAAATCAGGTGTGTAAGGGGGAGATCCTGAGTACAGACTCCTTGGTGGGGGGGGGTGGGACTCTCCCTCTTGGCCCTAATCAGCCCTTGGCATCATGGTGCCCACACGTGATCACCATTTGTCCCCAGATGCAAAGTCTCGGGAGGGGAGGAGCTGCTCCCTTGGGGACGGGATTTGGCTACCAAGTGGGGAAGGGAACTGAACTTATGCTGGGGCCACCCTGGAAACCCTTCTCTTGTTCTGGCCTCTGTGCTTAGCCCTAAATCCCACCACAAAGAAATTATATTTGTCTGGCCCTTTAGTGATCATATGTGCAAATCATGCTGCCCCTCACAAAGCACCTGAGGGACAGTCTACAATTAGCCCCAGCTCATGGATGAGGAAACAGAGGCTTAGAACTCATAAGGGGGTCCTTCAGAGGGTGGCTGCTGGATTTTTCATTGAGAGACTCTTTTATGTCTCCATGAGTTTTATTTTCTTAATAGGAGACTCAGGGTCCAACTCAGTGTTGGTCAAACCACTCTGTAGATCCCAGGAGGTTTGGGTGGTTTTGACCCTTAGAGAGAAGGACTTGGTTGTCTAATACAGTAGCTGTGCTGTCCAATCCAGGAGCCACAAGCCACATGTGGCCACTGAGCACCTGAAATGTGGCTAGTTCAAATTGAAATGTACACTAAGAGTAAAACTAGGACATGAAAGGGCTGGCCTAGTCACCTAGTCACTAACTAGCAGGGACTGGGGATCCCACCCAGGTCTACTCCAGTTAGCTGTTTCTGGGGCTGCAGAAGTGCCCCTGGGTTGGGAGCCTCAGTGCCTCTCAGTCTCCCCTGAACTTCCCACAGGGCTGAGGCTGCTCCTAGCTGCAGGAGCCCTGGCCACCATAGCACCTCCTGCAGCAAACAGGTCTTATTTCAGATGCTGGATCAGAGAATAGGGCCTGCTAGCATATGGGCCTGTCCTGGTTTATCTCTGGGAGGTGAGTGTAACTAAGACTGACCCTGGGACCCAGGGTGCTCCTGGAGTTCTTGGGCTTCCTAACAGAGCCAAAAGGCTCAGAAGAGGAAAGCAACTTGCCTGCAAGTGAGGCTGTGTTCTAGGACACAGGCAGAGGACACTGTCCCCAAACTATGAAGCTGGACACCCCAAATACAAGGAAGATACTTGTCACCAGTGAGAAAACAGAGGCACGGAGAGGTTGAGTAACTTGCCCAAGGTGACACAGCTAGAAATGGTGGAGGTAAGACTCAAATCCAAGCTGTCTCGATCCAGAGCTGACATCTCCTGTGGGTTGGAGAGGGTTTGGACAGAGACGGGTGGTGGAGATATCACATCAGGCAGAGAGACCCATGTGATCAAAGGCACAGAAGGAAGGGCAGCTCCTTGTGGCAGGAGCCATTGCTCCCCACATCCTGCCAAAGAAAGAGGTGAGGAGGGAGGGGCTGAGGCCCAGGCAGGGAGGTACAAGGCCCCATGGAGCTCCGGCTGGCTGACACCCATTGGGTTATGCAATTCCAGGGCCCAGAGCAGCCACCTGCCTGGGTTAGGGTCTCCAACACAGTGGACCCTGAAGGTTGCTGGGGGCCCATGTGTGGCTTGTTCCATCTCTCAGCCTTGTGTCCCCTATCAGATCCCAGCAGGCCTCTGGGAACTGGATGTTCTCCCAAGCAGGTTGACATTGACAGTAAACAGAGACATTCCAAACCTGGAGGAATTGGAGCAATGCAGCCACAAGCTAAGTGCTCCTGAGGTGACGCGGGAGGGGCAGGGCTTCCTGTGGCCCAGCTGCGAACTGTGCATGTCCTTAGCAAATACTCTGAGTGCCTACTGTGTGCAAGATGTGGGAGTGAGGCATTCCTGAGCTCCCGAGGTTTCCAGAAATTTCATGGCAGCCAGCCCAAGGGGGCTGGGTCAGTGCACTCAAAGGAGTGGAGAGAGTTTCGACTTCACTCTCCCCTCTGGCTCCCCGTGGGCTGGGGAGGGACAGCTGCCGGCCAGAACGGTATCACCACCCCACCCCTGTCATCGGGCCCAATGCCTGGAGGACTGAAGCCAGCTGTCCCCAGACTGGGTGCAGAGACGGGAGGCCCTGGGACCCTGCTGTCATGTCATGAGTATGCATTCCGCTCGGACTGGAATCTCCACTAGGAAGTGCAAGACAACATCTCGAGAGGAGTTTAATGACTCTGGGCCAAAGTGGTGGCAAGCATGGAGTGGGCAAAGCTGCTCTCTCCCCTAGAGGAGGTTCCCTGAATTGTGGGAGGGACCAGGAGTGCCCCACCCCTGCCAGCCTATCTCCTGAGGTTTGGGACAGGAGGAGGTTCCTTCTCCTACTTCTCAGCTCTGGGTCTTTGCTGTCAGGGACACAGCCTTGTACATCAGGCCCCTGCCTTGCTGGCCCCCCCATCCCTCATCTCCACCTCTGGGAAGGTGTCGGGGCCCCTGTAGCTGCCAATGCCCACCCACTCATCCTCGGTGCTGGAATATCCAGAGCTGTTCCACTCAAAGTGTGCCACAAACTGCTGTCTGTCCATGAAGAGCCAAGTGCAGCATCCAGAGTGAGGGTTTGGAAACCTCCCTAGCAATTGGCTGTTGCTGAGACGCGAAGGCTCCTGGTGATTTTTATTGTAATTTATAAATGTACTGGTTCGTGATGAATTGGCAGTTAAAAACAGACACACAGACTGGCCTTTCACCACGTATGGTTTGACAAACACGGCGCTAGAACTGCAGAAGAAAGATTTCCCCTGAGAGCTGCCAGGACCCCCAGCCTCGCCCCCTTCCCTTTGTCTCTCTGAGCTCAGACCCTCCAGAAGCATCCAGGGGACCTGCCAGAGCTTCCCCAGGGGCAGGGAGTGGATGTGGCCAGGCTGCAGTCTGCAGTCTGGGGGACCCCGGCATCCCCCAGCAGAGCATCAAGAGCCTGGGGTGGGACACAGAGGGGACATCAAGAAGGCAGCTGGCTCAGGGTCTTCCTCTTTGCCCGGGGCCACTCTCTTCCCTCCCAAGCCTCCTGAGGCCCTCCCTGCTACCCCCTACTCAGTCCCACAGATCTGGCCAGATTGGGCTCCAGACTGAGGAGGTCCCTCCCCTCCCAAGCTTAGGTTCTCACAGCTGGGGGAAGGGGCCCGCCACAGACAATGAACAATGAGTACTTGAACCAGGTGATTTCAGGTGGTGGCAAGTACTGTTGGGAAATACAAGGGGACCACGCCATGGGGAGTGAGTGGGCGGGCTTGGGGGGATGCAGCCTATTGAGTGGAGGTCGGATCAGAGAGAGACTCTGGGACTTTCAAATAAAGAAAAGGGGCCAGTGGGCAAAGCTGTCTTTTTGAGAAAAATCTCAAAAGAAGGATTTTTTGGAAGGTGGGTCACGCCTTCTTGGGGGAGACTTGGTGCATTAACCTTGCTCCTTTGCCTATACTTATAGGGCCACAGGAGGGGGACAATGTACCACCCCCAGGAAAGGGCGGTGGGATTATAAACAGCCTAAGGAGGCACAGGGAGTCATCTCAGGAACCCTCAAGGAAAGAAAGGACAAAGAGCAGAAGAAACTGCAGGGGCCTCGCCTTGGCTGTGCTGCCCACACCCTGGGGCGCCCAGCCACTGCTGTGCAGACGGCAGAGAGCAGCAGGTTCCCATTCCCAAGGGCTGTCTAGATCTTGCCCTGGCACGGGGTGGGGTCTATAGAATGGGACTGGTTTGTCTCAGGTGTCCCAAACCCCTGCCCTCCCCATCCCCTGCTGCCTGCAGAGCTCAGCCCTGGAAACCAGGCCCGGCCCTATTTTAAGCATGGCCACTGCTCATTCTGTACCATTTCCTTCCAAACAAATGGTTTCCCCTTTGGGGAGGTTATCGGTGTACAGCCCAGGGTGGGCAGGGCCGGATTTCTGCCCTGGGCACTCCCCGGAGGTGGGAAGGTGGCCAGAGATGAGGCCCTGGCAGGGCCAACTGAACAAGACTGATCCTGGACCCGCTTCCAAGCAGGGCAACTTCTCCAACTTTCTGCTCCAGGGCACCCAGATGGTAGGGAGTTCTCCCCTTTCATCCTTGGAATAATGCATCCTTGCAAACAGGACCAGCCTGCCGGCCAGCCCAGCAGCCAGTACTCTTGAATGAGGTTGCCCAGGTGCTTCCCACCTAAATGCTGTACAGGGACACAAGGATATTTCTCACTGTTTCTTAAGAGCCTCACAACTGTTCTCTCCCCTTCTAATCTGTCCCCTCTAATCCATTTCCCCACAACAGCTGGAAAACACGAGTTGGTGTACTCACTCCACTGCTTCAACTGTTCACGGGCTTCCTGTTGTCCTTAAGATCAAATTCCAACTCCCACCATGGCCTGTGGGAGCCGCGTGGTGCAGTCCCTGCCTGCCTCTCTGATTTCTGCACCCACTTCCCTCCTTCCAGTCACAACAACCTCCTCCATCCCTTAAGCACACGTGACTCTTCCCTACCCCAGGGCCTTTGCACTTGTTATTTACATCCTCTGCGTGAAATTCTTTTTCCATGGCTGCCTACTCTTCTAGTCTAACTGTCACCCTTCAGAGAGCCCTTCCCAGATCACTGTGCCTCACATGACCCCTCGTTATCACTCTTTCTCTATCACCCTGTTTCATTTCTTCCCAGCCCTTATCACTATGGAAAGTGTCTTGTTTATTGATTTGTTTATTTTTTGTCTTCATGGTCTATCTCTACCCCTAGAAAGTAAAGTCCTTGAGAGCAGGGACCTTGTCTGGCCTGTTCACTGTGAGTGCCGGGGCCTGGCAAATGTTCAATAAGTGTCGGTGAAGGAATGGACAGAAGAAATTGACAAAGAGCCTCAAAGCAAGAAGGGTGTACAGGACTGTAGGGGTCTAGAAATTATGCATCACCATCTGGACATAACACATGCCAGAGGGGTTATTATAAGTGCTTTATGTGTAGGAACTCAACCTTCCAACAACCCTAGGAAGTAGGTAGTAGTCGTATTCCCATTTTACAGATGAGAAAATGAAGGCACACAAAGGCTGAATGACCAGTACGAGAGCACACAGCCAGTCAAACCCAGGCGTAGCCAGCTCCCTGTGCTCTGTGTCTACGGGGAAACATGCATTGTCTGTCCACATGCAAACTTCTCAGCTGGGTTGCACCAGGAACAGAAAATCCATTTTATTATGTTGTGGCCACGCCCACATGGGTATAATAAGGCCGCAGAGAGCAGGGTTGGGGACAAGGGATTCTGTCGGGAATCTAAAAGAAGCAGCAGAATCCCACAGTGGGGCAAATCAGAAGCCCAAAGTTCTAGGAACCACTGCTTCTCACCCCCCAGACTCAGTTTTCCCATCTCCAAAGTGCAACAGGGCTGGGATGGTCCTGGGCATTTCCCCCTATTTTATAATTCTATTCAGTGATAAATGAGTGCCACCACAAATGTCACAGAAACTCCCGGGATGGGAGGGGGATGGCAGTGCATGGGAAAGGCGTCAGAACCTAGGTCAGAAGTAGGGGACCAAGTAGAGCAGAGTGCACAGCTGCAGCTTCCACCTGCTCGGTGTGCTGCCCTCCTTTCTCTGCCACCTGCAATCCCTTCTCCTTTGGGAACTACCCTTTGGCCATCCTGTGCAGGTCTTGACGGGGAAACTGTACAATGAGGGGCCCAGCATTCCACGGGCCATGGGGTGGGCACGTGTTCCAGTCTAAGCTGATCAGCCGCCCTCTCCAAACAGGAGTCCCAGCCCCAGGAAACCAGGAGTGAAGGAGGAAGGCGATGCCACTCCTGGGCTCCTGCCAAGTTGTGCAAGACCCTGTAGCTCCCGTGGCTGGCAAGGCCCCTGCTGCACTCACAAGCCTCAAGGGCCACTCCTCTGACCTCATTCCTGCCACCTTCCCCACTGCTGACCACGTTTCAGCAACACTGTCACTGTTTTATTGCTCAGGGCAAACTCGTTGTTACCCCAGGGCATTTGTTCCTGCTGTTCCCTCCGCTTGGAACATTCCGCTCCAGACTTTCCTCCTTGTCATTTTGGCCTCCCTCAGAGGTGTCCCCAGAGAGGTCTTGCCCCACCCCACTGGTCAGTGCCTACCACATCCTCCAGTTGTTTTTTCTTCAGGGGGAATGTTGCCAGCTGAGGTTATTTTGCTGCCATATTAGTTGACTGACGTTTGTCTGCTTCCTTTGTCTGACGTAAGCCCCACGAGAGCCCTCCCCTGAGTGTCTTGCCTTCCACTGCCTCCCCTAGCCCTTTAAGCACTTGGCTGGTGCTTAAAAGAATAATGTTTGAATAGATAAATGAATTAATGGGACAATGGAGTGTGTCTAAGTCCAGGTAATCCTCCAAAGGAACACTTCAAAGAGTTACAGCTGAGGGAATTCTTTGTCCTGTTTTCAAGTGGGGAAACTGAGGCCCAGAGAGAGACAAGGAGGCCGTATCAGAACTCCAACCTGGTCTTCCTTCCCTGTGGGGCAGAACTTCTCCAACCCCCTCTGCACAGGAGTACACAGGCTTTGGGATCACTTCCCAGTGGGGAGCACAGGCACCCCAGGGCAGGGAATCCCCGTGGGTAAGCCTCCCTCTGTGTTCTCCCCAAGCTCCCAGGAAGGAGCTCATGAGAAGCACACATGCTGTCATGGAAGAGGAGCATTCTCACATATGGACGGAGGAGCCTTTGAACACCTGGACCTGGAGCAGCTAGGAGGTGGGCGGATGGGAGGGACCTGGCCTCGAGGATGGGTGGCTGACAGACGAGCTGGGTCATGCCGTGTGCCCCATCCACACGGATCCGCCTGGCATGTGGGTGGTGTGGTCCGACTGGTTGGGTGAGTGCAGGGCGCAGGCTGGCAAGGGTGCCAGCCATCGAACTGTGACACTCCTGCCCTGGAGATGGGGAGCCACCCAGTCTCCCACTGTCTCCCCAGCCCCAGTCAGCATGGACTCTGGGTTTGGGGCCAGCAGTTCAAGAGACCCGGTGCTTCCCTGGCATCCTTCCAGGAACCAGGAACGTGCTGGGCACAAGGTCACTTGAGCTGGGCTTCCCAAGAGCCTCTCACCTCGTGGTGGAGGGCAAGGAGGAAGCCTGCCCGGGCTGGAAGTGGAGCGGCCAGGAGCGTAGAGATCTGGTTGAGGTAAATGGAGGAACAGGCCAGTGAGGAGAGAAGCCTCCATGGGGACGAGAGAGTTGGGTGTGGTCATTAAGAATTCGAAGCTCCTGGATATTCCAATCACCCCGATTTGATTATAGGAATGTCTCCAATGATCACATGTACCCCCAAAATATGTACATCTAATATGTATCAATAAAAACTAACACATTAATTTAAAAAAGACTTTGGAGCTCCACATACCTTTGAGCTCTGGCTCTTGCCACTTACTTACTTAACCTGTCCGAGCCTCCATTCCCTCATCTGTAAAATGGGGATCATAGACCCACTTCCTAGTGGTGTCGTGAGGATCAGATGAGCTAGGGCGGTAAGTAGGTGCTCTATACACTAGCATAGAAAGGAGGCACTTGGGGGCAATGCCACGGACCGTCTTGCGCCCAGTTTCACTCTTGTTTCCTAGAAAATGCAGGGATGGGCCCCACCCCTCTGAACCCTTCCAGTACCATATTCTCTTCTGTCACTTTGGACAGCTAGATGGTAATGGCTCTAGCTAAGGTGTTGATGGCTGATTTGTAGCTAATGGGATAATGGCTGATAATGGCTTAATGAGGTTCCTCCATCTAAGAACCTTTACATTTTAACCAGTGGCTAGGTGAGAATCCACAGGACCATTCTCTGCAGAGCCTGGCATGGGGGTGGGGATATGAGAGGGCGATTTGGCTGAAGGGGACTTCCGGGCCCTCCTATGTCTGCTGAGGGCCCTTATATCCAGCCCTGGGCTATCAGGTGGACGGGCACTGCACACAGCTGGAAAGAGGAAAGCCAGGAATTAGAACCCTTAACACGTTTGCTCGGGGAGCCTTTGACTTCCTCTTTGGGGGCTGCAAAGGAGCAGGACCAACAGATATGCCAGGAGAAGGTCTGGGGGCTACAAGTGGGAAGAGGCCCCAAGATTCATTCTCCATTTCTCTGTGTCATTGTTCTTGATCTCCTAGATTTATTCTAGAACAGGTTTCCTGAATTTGGTCATCTCAGCACCACCTTCATGGTTACTGTCATTTCAGAGGTCATTCAACTGTGGCCTGCGGGCCGAATTTGATCCCAAGTCTGCTTTTGTAAATAAAGTTTTATTGGAACACAGCCACGCCTACTCACTTACGGATCCTCTGTGATTGAGACCACATGGCGTGCAAAGTTAAAAAGTATTTGTTCTCTGGCCCTTTACAGAAAAAATTTGCTGACCTTTTATTTTACTTCAGTTTAAAAAATCAACTTGTGTTTTTGACTTAAATTTATTTTAAAATGGAACTTTTTACCACCACCGTGAATAGAAAACCAGAATCTCTAGCCTGAATGGAAGGAAATTGGAAAAATAAATATAGCCAAAGAAAAACAATGTTTTTCAATTCTACCTGGAGGCCGTTGCCTAACGGAACTTCTGAGTTGAGGCCTGTGCGCTCTTTCTTTAGAAGAGACACTGCTCTCTCATCCATTTGGCAGATATTTGTCGAGAACCTACTATGTGCCATGCCTGCTTCCTTAGGTCTAACTTATACATTCTGTTCTCCACATTTATTTTGAAATTTAAAAAGAGAAAAAGATTCTGCTGATTAAAAAAGGTCACAACCAACCAGGATAAGGGAAAATCCACTGGACCAGGAGCAAAAACAATTTACTTGGTTCTCATCTTGTGTCAGCTCCTGACCTGCCCTGTGACCTTGGGCAGGTCCGGTCCCCACTCTGGGCCTGTTCCTTCCACATCAGTGTCTTTCCAACTTACCTAGTCATAGAGTTACCTGGTACTCCACCACTCACTTCTAAAAATGATAATTCCCAGGCTCCTCCCCTGGACATTCTGGTTCAGTAGGTTTGGGAAGTGGGCCCAGCAATGTGAATTTTGAACAAGCACCTCCCTCCCTCCTCCCCCGGGGGATCACCTCGGTTGTATAAGGTTGGGAAACAGGTCCCCATGATCCTTTCTCTCACTCTTCAGCTTCCCAGATTTCTCTGGCTCTGACCCCCCCCCAGCTGGTCCCCCCCCCGCTCTGGGTAGGGGAGTCTGGGGTGCTGGCAGGGGAGGGGGCGGCCCAGGAGCTGGGCTTATGCAGCATGTCCACCTCGCCTTCGGAACTGGGTAGTTGGAGAGGTGATTAGTACCCTTGGGAGGCAGAACATTTAGAAGCCATTTCAGGAAAAACAAAACTAGACAAAACATCTCCTTCCTTTATCGTTAGCCAAAGGCTCATTTGTCGGTTTCTGGCCACAAAATCTGGGATCCACCACAAACGAGGCCTTGGAAGAACAGTTTCCAAGCCCTAGGACTAGTGTCTAGTAGACTTTTACAATCCTGGAGCAAGGAGTGAGGCTGGAGAGACCCAACCTCCGGTCTTCAGTGCCGCGCTGAGCCGGGGTGGGTGAAAGGACAGCCTACAGGTGCACATGGAAGAGATGAACTAATACCATTGAATGGTCGGGTCAGCGCCACCTCCTTCTCCTGGAATCTTAAAATCTGAGCTCTGACATTTCAGGTTCTAGTTCACTACGTGATCCTGGACAAGATTTGGGTGTCCATTCTAGAATCTTCCAACTCCTTCTTCAAGGACCACCCACTTTCCAAGCTTGAAAGATACATCTTCAGAAAGGCCTTCCCTGGCTGTGCTAAGTCTCTTTCCTCCCTTTAATCCAGGAACTATTTGCTACAAATCCCTCTCCCAGTCTGTTGTTTGTTTTACAACTTTTTTTTATACCTTTATCATCCATCTTTTTTTTTGCTTCCTGAATAGCAATTGCCACAACTTGTAATTGTGTGTGTGTGTGTGTGTGTGTGTGTGTTTACTTACCTGTCTCATGGCTCCCTCACCAGACTGTGCCCTCCACTGGCTGAGAGAATATGCCGTCTTCCTTCCTCTCTGTGCGCTCAGCACCAGCCTTGGGAGGCCTCAATAAACAGTTGCTGGATAAAGGAATAAGTATGTGTTAAGTGAATCATTGGAAAAATATTATTTCCCTGGGCAATTGTTCGTCAGAAAGGAAAGAGGGGGAGGAATTTTTTTTTTGAAAAGTTAAAAGTATTTAGAAAAGTACAAAGGATGCTTTTATAGACTGAAGGAATAGTATTTAGGATTGTGCTTGAGATCCCAGAAAAATGAGCGCTCACCCCTGGAACATCATTAACAACAGGGACTTTTTTCTTCTTAACAACTTTTCAGTGCCAAACTGTACTCTGCTCTTTTCAGAAGATGGGCCAAGAGAGCTGGCCTCCATCCTCCTTGCCATGCTGGGGACACCTGGGGACTTTCTTCTGGAACTTGCTAAGAACATCCTACGAGTCATCCTGGGCTCCAGACGTTTGGGTGGTGATGACTCTGGTGGTGGCAAACAACCCTTGTCCCCAGCTTCCTGTTTCCCTTTCTGCCTGTATTTCAGGGAAATTCAAATCTGGAAAAGCTCTGAAGTTCTATCCTATGCCAAACCTCCTGATGAAAATGGAACCAGACTCAAGCAGCCAGATGTTTGGGGTCCACCATGCCAAACATTTCTATAATGGGAAAAACCCAGACACAACCATGCAGGTTTGTTCTACTCCCAGACTTTTGCATTCATTATGTGTGATGGTTTTAGAAGACATGAAACAGCCCAAGACAGCATGATTTGGGGTTGTTTCTCCAGAGGTTTGGAAATTCTATGGTTGTCATCTTTGGTGATTAGTCAAACCTCTCTGTCATAAGTCAAGCGGACAATAGTTGTACTGCTCATTCTTGTTTTCAGGATGTTTTATGATAGTAGGTTTCAGGTATATCTGCAACAAAAATCAGAGACAAAAGGAGGCAGGCAAAAGACCCTGAAGTTACGGCTCCACCCCTGACCCGTGGGGAAAAGTAATGAGGCCCAGAGCTCTGAGCTGTAAGTCAGAGGATACCAGGGCTTGTTCCTCTGCTGGAAACTATTGTCTCCATCCTGCCCTCAACCCAGTCTGTGGAGGTGGGTGACAGGGAGGAGATGGCTTCAAAAGAGCATGTTTCTCAGATCCCACTCTTAAGGAATTCCAATTTCCTGACTCCTCGTACAGCAAGGACTAGTGGGCTGCCCAGTCGGCTCTCTCATGGCAAGAGGGCAGCCAGCTGAGCTGTGATTAGAACCGCTGATGGCAGGGCCTTTGGTTGGTGGATGGAGAGTTTGGACCCAATACCAGTTTTCCTGAAACTTTCACATTTGGGATTTTCCTGGGTAGTCCTTGTGTGAGGATCCTGCTCCATCCCTGGAAGAGTAGCCAAGAGAAAATGTTGCTTGGGAGGCCTTTGAAGGTGGTTGCTATATTCCTACATCCAGAAGCATTGAGAGCTGTAAGCCAAATTCAGACAGTGTTGGCTCCTGAGAGATGAAGTGACTTGCCAAGATAACATGGCTAGTGGGAGAATTTTTGCTGCTTGGCCTTATGACTTGCTTCGCCAATGAAATGTGAGCATGCAGATGCTTCTAATAGCTACTGTGTGGTTCATAATATCATCTTCCCTCTTCCCTGAGACCAGCAATGTTCCAAACAGAGGCTGTTCCATCAGCCTGTGTCCTGAAGTAAGGATGACATAAACACACGATCACGGGTAATCTAGAATGGACATATCATATGAGCAAGATGTATCAACACTTGTGCTGTAAGCCATTGAGATTTTGGGATTATTTGTTATCAGAGCGTAACCTAGCCTATCTTGACTGATGCAAAGGCTACAGCTAGAACCCAGCCCCCCCGATTTCAGTCAGCAGAGATTAATTCTATTCTTAGTTTGTATATTAGTTATCTATTGCTGCACAACAAATTACTTCAAAACTTAGCGACATAAGGCAACACACATTTATTACCTCACAGTTTCTGTGGGTCAGGGGTCTGGGTGTGGCTTAGCTGGGTCTTCTGCCACAGAGTCTCTCGCAAGGCTTCAATCAAGGTGTCAGGCAGGGCTGGAGTCTCATCTGAGGCTCAGCTGGAGGAGGACCCATGTCCAAGCTCACGTGGAGTTGGCAGCGTTCTGATCCTTGCAGGCTGTTGGACTGACAGCCTTGGTTCCTGGCTTTTCCATGGGGGCTTCTCCACCACGGCAGCTTACTTCACGAAAGCACGCAAGCCTGGAAGGCAGTAGAGAGTGTCTGCTAGTGAGGCAGAAGTCACAGTGTTTTGTAACCTAATCATAAAAGTGACATCTCGTCACTTTCGCCTTAGTCCATTTATTAGAAGCAAGTCATGGCCGGACGCGGTGGCTCACACCTGTAATCCCAGCACTCTGGGAGGCCCTGGCGGGAGGATCACTTGAGCTCAGGAGTTCGAGACCAGCCTGAGCAAGAGAAAGACCTAGTCTCTACTAAAAATAGAAAAATTCCCCCGGGGGGGGAGGATCGTTTGAGCCCAGGAGTTGGAGGTTGCAGTGAGCTACGATGATGCCACTGCACTCTAGCCAGGGCGACAGAGTGAGACCCTGTCTCAAAAAAGAAAAAAAAAAAAAAAAGCAAGTCATTAGGTGCAGCCCACTCTCCAGGGAGACAGTTAGGCAAAGGCATGAATACCAGGAGCAGGGGTGCTGGGGACCCCTTAGTAGCCTATCGCCCAGTTTGTTGTCAAAGGAAATGGCCGCGGAATGGAAGTTAGCAAAACCCCTGGCATCTGTCCAGATTCAACTAACCCGCCAACCGAAAGTGGGTTGTGACGGCTGCATCTCGTTCACACTTGATCCATTCCCATCACATGATCCCATGGCTTTGTGGACTTAAATCACGTATTTTTTAAAAATCTCCATTCTTCTTGAGAAGAGTCCACAATGTTTTCTCCATGACTTATTCTGCTACAACTTTGGGTTCTGTTAAGCTGTGTTAAGGCTCGGGATCAGATTTGCCCCTAGGCAAACCAGAGCACGGACACCTCCAGTCATTCCTCCTGAGAACAAGAGTCGACAGGAGCAGGTTACAAAACACTGCAGAACCTACAGTGTTCAAGCCAGAAAGGACACACAGAGATCACTCAGTTCTCAATTATCTCTTCTCCCCAGTCCTGAACCAACCCCCCCAATCTCCACGACCTGCAAGTGCCTTCCTTACAGTTCGCTCTCTCTCTCTCTCCATATAAGATGATCCTTTATCAACCAGCTATTGCTGTGAGATGAATAACCCTGAAACCTCAGTGGCATGCAACAATAAACACGCATTTCTCATTCACGTGTCTGCAGCGTGGCTGGAGCAGCTCTGTGTCTCAGGTGGAAGTTCTGCAGGTCACCCCGGGCAACACTACTCTATGTGTTTTTCATTTTCTGGGACCAGTAGGCCACCAGAGGTATAGTCTGCTCACGGAAATGGCAAAATTGCAAGAGGGCAAACCCTACTGCCCAAGCACCTTTCCATTCTTTGTGCGTGTCATGTTTGTTCATATCTCAGTGACCAAAGCAAATCACATGGCTGAGCTCAAGATCAAGTTGGGGAATATGCTCGCCCATCATGAGGCTACAGCTAGGGTGGGGGTGTATACTACTACTGTAGGGGGCTGAAGTTCTGGGGCCCAGAACTCAGTTGAACACACTTTTACTTTTCCCCCACATCATGTTAGCTTTGGAGCTTATTACTGAAGCACCAGGAGCAGGAGACACAAGCAGGTATAAGGCAGGTTTCTGCCTCCAATCCTATTGGAGGGACAGGAGTACATTTAAGGAGAGAAAACGAAGAGCAGTAGGTGGCAGGTGAATGTGACAGGTAGGTTGGGGCTCTAGAGAGGGTTTGGAAACAAGGGAGGGGAGCAACCGGTCCATTCCTTTCCTTGGGTGCTGGCCCCAGTCCGGACACACCCCAGCAGCAGGTGGCTCGGGAGATGAAGATTCAGGGAGGAGACATCGCCTGGCTTTGAATCGCTGAGTGAGAGCACATTTCCCTTTTCCCGTAATCTTGCAATAGTTCTGATGACAACAGGAGAAAGACTTCTCTGTGCTTGTGTGCTTTTAACACCTTGCTGCTCTGCCTTTCTGATAGACCCTAAGCCCTGGGCTCATGGACTCGTTCAGACAACAGTACCTGGCTACAATTGACTAACACTGTTATATCTTGGTAGTGTTTATATTTGTAAGTTTGTCTTCTATTTTTGGCAGGTGGCACTGGTTTCCTGTTTACCATGGTGATACAGGGCTTTCTTTTAAAATAAACCTATTAAAATAAACAGAGTTAATTTAAAGACAACTATTACGTGAATACCAGTTCAGGTGGCAGTTCAGGTGAATATGGCAAAAGTGATAGCTTGAGCAGGGTTAGCATTTGGTGGCGACAGAGTGCAAAGGGGAGAATGGGGTTTGATGCGGTGAGTCTGGCTTCAAATCCGTTTCATCACTTGCATAAAGCCTTTGAGCACGTTATTTACGTAGCTTCTCTGAGCCTTGGTTTCTTCATGAATAAAAGGAGGGTAACTTCTTTTGCAGGGCTGTTATGTTATATTGAAGGTCGTGTTTGTAAAGGAACTGGCATGTGGTAAGTGTCAGCAAATGGCAGAAACCTACCTGCTCCATCTCCTACGTGGCCTTTCCATTTTGGGAGAGACTTTTGGGTTTTCATGGTCCTCCACGTAGCCATAGGACAGACAGGTGGGCCCTGCCTGGCCTTCTCTATAGCAATCAGACCCCACTCTTCCCATTATGGGGAAGGGGAACTCAGTTCAAGTTAATGCCTTTGTGCCCTCTCTCCAGTCCTGAATAAGAAAGTCTTGAGAAGCCATAGAATTAAAAGAGTCTTGGCAGGTTGGATCCTAGACCAACTAGGGAAGTTCGGGGCCTTGGAGGGGTTCTCAAATCTCCCAAGGATCCCTAATTTAGACCCAGCAAGGCCCTCCCATTGCAAAGCTCCTCAGCAGGATTAAAAGAAGATGCTCATCAGGAAATATAAACATGATGTCCCAGCCAGAGCATACTACCACACAATAAATCAGTATTTCTTTTTCTTTTTGCTATACCATTTAGGTTTGTGTAGGTGCAAATAAATCAGTATTTCTTAAAAGGGTTTCTCATTCTCTTGTCAGTGGCACAAGTTAATTGCCTTGTATTTTGGGGTGTGTGCAAATAAAGTAACCTGTTAACTTAAAGGTATAAAAATATACTGTTGTGGCCCTGTTTTGGAATTTCTTCGATTTTTTAAATACAGTAACTCCCACTTCCCCTTCCACACACAGCATGGGGCTCAGACCCCTCTGGTCTCTCCCCCATCCTTCCAAGAGCCCACTGAGGCTGGAAAGAAAGGCAGTTCCTTGGCTTTTTTCTTTTTTTTTGAGACAGTCTCGCTCTGTTGCCCTGGCTAGAGTGCCATCAGCCTAGGTCACAGCAACCTCCAACTCCTGGGCTCAAGGGATCCTGCTGCCTCAGCCTCCGGAGTAGCTGGGACTACAGGCGGACACCACCAGGCCTGGCTAATTTTTTCTATTTTTAGTAGAGAGGGGGTCTCACTCTTGCTCAGGGCTCAGGCTGGTCTCCAACTCCTGAGCTCAAGTGATCCTCCCGCCTCAGCCTCCCAGAGTGCTAGGATTACAAGCACGAGCCACCGTGCTAGCCCTGCCTCAGTTCCTTGTCTTTTGATGTCTTTTCCAGGGACAATAAATTCCAGGACTGCGAGTTCAAAGGATATGGGGAGTGGTTTATGTGAGGGTGTGTGTGTATTGGTGGGGGAAGTGAGTTGGTGGGAGGACCCTAGAGGAGCCTTAAGCCTTGGTTCCTGGTTGCTGGGCCACGTTTCCAGGTCAGTTAATAAAAATGAGGCTGGGTACAGTAGCTCATGCCTGTAATCCTAGCACTCTGGGAGACCCAGGCGGAAGGATCACTTGAGCTCAGGAGTTCGAGACCAGCCTGACTGAGCAAGATCGAGACCCGTCACTAATAAAAATAGAAAAATTAGCCAGGTGTGGTGGCCCGCCAGTAGTCCCAGCTACTCGGGAGCTGAGGCAGCAGGATGGCTTGAGCCCAGGAGTTGGAGGTTGCAGTGAGCTATGATGATGCCACTGTGCTCTAGCCAGAGAGACAGAGAGAGACTGTCTCAAAAAAATAAAATAAAATAAAAGCAAAAATGACAACGGCTGACATTTACCGAGCACTTACTATGTGCCAAGCACTGTGGATGTATTACACCTTCAGGCCTTACAACAATCCAAGGAAAGAGGTCTCGTTATGACTCCCATTTCCAGAGGAGGAAATTGAGGCAGGAAAGATTAAGTACAAGCTCACAAAGTTAATAACAGTGGCAGAGACGCGGGCTTCCAGAGCAGGGAGCCCGGATTCCAAAGCCCCTTACCCAAGGGGACAAGAAGAAGAGGGGAGAAGCCTGGGCGGGGGGATAGGGAGGAGGAGAGGGGTGGAACCCTGCAAGCGGGAGCACAGCGAAGAGACACTTCCAGCCCCGGAGCTTCCCTTTCTCCCTCTTTCCCTGGGCCTAGCTACCGACTCCGCCCCAAACTTGGCCAAAGGGAGGCGGGAGGGGGCCTGGGACGCCCGGGGCCTTTCCCTGCAGGGTCCCCTCCGCCGCTGCGGCCCCTCCCCTCGGCCGTCCCGGCTCCTGACTTCACGCCCCGGGAGGCGGGATCGGGGAAGGAGGGGGCCGTGGGGAGGAGGCTCCGCGCCGGAGAGGGAGGAGGGCGGGCGCGCAGTCCCAGCCCAGAGCTTCAAAACAGCCCGGCGGCCTCGCCTCGCGCCCCAGCCGGTCCGTCGGTCCAGCCGCCAGCGCCGCCGCCAGCGCCCGGTGAGTGGGGGCGCGCCCCGGATCCGCGCGCGAGGCGCCGTCGGGGGACTGGGGCGGTGTGCGCCCGGGGAGCGGGGGCGCGACCCCTCCACTTACGGGACCGAGAGCGGCTCCCGGAATTGGTGGGGGGCAGGGAGAGGCCGAGGCGCCACCGGAGCCGCCGACCTCCAGCCTGCGCTGCGCTCGTTCGGGCCCCCGAACGCCAGCTCGCCACCCCCGGCCAGCTGCCTTCGCCTTTTGCGCGGAGGCGGGCGGGAAAAGTTCGGGGAGGAGTCGGGACGGCTCCCCTCGCCCCGCCAGTCCTACTCCCGGCCTCTCGCAGTCCAGGGTGGTCCCCCGTGTCGCACGAGGGACCTCGGCGCCCCGGATCAGCGCCCCCCGCCTCGCCGAGCGGGCAGGACTGGCTGCGCCCAGGCTTGGTCGGCGGGTCCTCCGGGGCTGAGCACCCCTCTGGGCCCGGCCGCGGCTCCGGCGCGCCCCCGAGCGGCGAGGAGCGACTTCTTTGGGTCCGGAGCGGTGGAGGGGCCCGGGGGCGCTGCTAGGATGACACCTCTCTCCCTCCCAGCTCTGATGGGGCTTGGGGGGCTTGCAAGAGGCAAGGTCAGAATGTGGACTCTACGCCCTCCCCAAAT
Source organism: Daubentonia madagascariensis (assembly GCA_023783475.1). Lineage (NCBI taxonomy): Eukaryota > Metazoa > Chordata > Mammalia > Primates > Daubentoniidae > Daubentonia > Daubentonia madagascariensis. The sequence continues at coordinate 6,178,549 of JAKFHU010002332.1, read as the reverse complement.
CCAGCAAACTAAGTACACTTCAGGGAGGTCTTTAAGGTCTTAACGGGGACTAGTGGGAGACACCTGGACCTGAGGGAGACCCCACAGAGCAAAGCTCTCCCTCCACAGAGTCCACCTCTTGCTTTGGAGTAAGGCTGACAGCCCAGCTTCGGGTTTGGAGAAAGGATCACTGTCCCCCACCTCGTGCTCCCAAGCTCTGTGTGCGTGCACACAAGCCGTGATCTTGTAACCTGGCTGTGTCTAAGAAAGGGGCTTGGAGAGGGACTTAAGGCCTCTAGCTCAAATACGGTATGATTCCATTTCTGTGAAGCACCTAGAACAGGCAAATTCATAGACAGTAGAATGGTGGTTGCCGGGGGCTGGGGGTGTGTGGGAGTGGGGAGTTAGCATTTCATGGGTACAGTTTTTATTGGGGGGGATGAAAAAATTGTGGGTTATAGATAGTGGTCATGGTTACACAACATCGTGAATGTATTTAATGCCACTGAATTGTACACTTACGAATGGTTAAAATGATAATTATGATGTTATGCATGTTTTACTACAATTTTTTTAAAAAGATGCCTCCAGCCAGCTCTGCTCTTCAGTGTGAATCAGTTAGAGAAATCCCAGAACTGACACACTGTTGCTGGCCACCTCTCCCTGGAGTTTGGCCTCCAGATGAGGAAGGAAAAGGGTCCTGGTTTCCCCGGATGCCGCGAGCAGGAAGCGTGGCCCCAGAGCTGATGGAGGTTTGCAGTGCAGTGGTGCTCACCTGTCCTTCCCGCTTCTCCCTGCAAGCCTCGCCCCGAGCCGTTTCCAGCACACTCCTCTGTTACAAGTGGGGAAACCCAGGCCGGAGACGAGTCAGTTTGCTCAAGGCCGCTGAGCTCCTAAGTGCCAGGAGACCCAGACTTTGAACCTCCGCCTCCCCCCAGCCCTCCCCTATTTTCCACCTGGAAATGCCCAGGTGGTTTGCCGGGAAGGCAGGGGAAAGGGGTGGGAAGGGGACCCTTCTGGAGAAAACAGGGCGCGGATGCCCCCGGGGTCATTGGCAAATGCCAAGCCCACAGCCAAGGGAGGGGCGTGGGGGTGGTAGGAAGGTGCGGAACCTGTTTTCCCACTGAGGGTTTTTGGATCCCTCCACCCCCACGGGGAACTGGGGAGTCGGGTAGGAGGCAGAGAGCAGGCCACATAGCCTGGCGCCTCCCCTGCCCCTGAAGTGGAGAATTGAGGTGCATCTGAAATCCAGAGAACTTGTCGGAGCAGCTGGCCAGCCAGTGGGGTGGGTGGGGGCGGGGCCAGGCAGAAGCGGTGGTGTGAAGAGCATGAGGCTTGGGCTCACGCTGCCCCAGGGAGGGGGGGTGCACCCTTTCTGGCTGGCACCACCCCAGATCAGGTTCTAGCTGATGAAGAGCTAACAGGGCTTGGTGGCATTTGATTGTAAATACAGAACACATCCATTTAGCACCTACACACACACACACACAAGTAATGGCACTTAAATCCTTTATAGGGTCCATTTTTCTTGGAATGGAGGTGAATGTTTTACCCAGGTTCCTTTTCTCTGCCTCTCATGTAACGTCTTCACGGTGGGAGCTAAAGCCATGTGCATATGTGCACAGACTCTTAATTTTGCAGCAACAGGTAATTCACAGGGAGGCTCATCTGGCCAGTTTTTCATCCTAGGCATACACGGACACTCCCCTGCCCTCGCCTCTGCTCTGCTGCCTTCCTGGTCGGTGGGGGCACAGCCAAGGCCAGTTCTTTGTCATAGTAAACTCAGCCAGATGTGACCAGAAAGGGAAGTCTGTTGAGACAAAAGTATGTAAGTGTCTTTCCAGGCCAGATGCGATGGCTCTGAATTGCTGGTTGATTGGCGAGGTTTGTTTGGGAGGCAGGAGGCCAGCTGCCCTCCTGGGGGGGCAGGTAATTGTGTGTGTGTGTGTGTGTGTGTGTGTGTGTGTGTTGGAACATGTGGCTGATGCCCAGCTCTGTGGCCAGTAGGGCCTCTGACACAGGCTCCAGGGGCTAAGGGGGTTGGGGTGGGCTCCATCATGGGAAGCTCCAGGGCAGAGGTGGTGGAGGTCACCACCCAGGCACTGGGGTTGAGGTGCAGGCCTCTCCTAGAGGACTGAGTTAAAGGTCGGCCTCGGGATGCCAGTGCAGGAGGTGGGTGAGAGGGTGTCTCAGGAAAGCAGGCGATTGGCGGCAGCAGCTGGAATGGGGGAAGAGGGCAGTTGGCATCGTGGGAAGTACTAGAGGCTGGACTCTTGGGTGACAGCCTCTGCTTGTCCTGGAAGGGAATGGGAGATAGGGGTAGGGGTGGCGGGAAGAGGAGGTACTCCTTCTCACCCCGGGAGTGGTAAAGTCTGGTTCCCTGCAGAGTTACCCACAGAGTGCAATTTCAGGAGGACTGTGGCGGGAATCAGATGCATCTGGCTCTTGTTAGAGACAGGCCGAGGGGGGAGTCTAAAAATATCAGAGGCAGAGCTGCCACCCAGCGAGAGAGTGCAGGGCTGGTAACCTGACACCAGGGCGGAGGCTGGCGGTGGTGACGACAACACCAGTACTGCTCTATTCCAGAGTCACTGGGGCTCTTCCAGGCAGCTAAGTGGGTAAGGGCTTGCTGCATTCAGGGCAGCCACAGGCTGAGGTTGGAGAATATCAGGGCCACGAGGACCTTCGAAAGTCCCAGTTTGATAGCTAGGGACACTCAGAGAGGTGGACTGACTTGCTTAGGTCACACAGCAAGTTGCTGGCAGACCCAGGACTAGATCTGGGTCACAGCTGAGGATTTCAATGGCTAGGGAAGTGGTCAGTGGGATTCCAGCCCCAGGTCCCCAGGGTCTGGGACCCTTATGGCACGTGTCATCTATCTAGGATGCTGGATCTTCACGCTCAAGTACTGGTGGGAGGGTGATAAACAAAGAGCTGTGCTCAGGCAGGGGGTCACTTCCCATTGGGCATTGGGTCATTCTGAGGCACAGCTGTTGGACTCTGGGAATGTTGGCCTGTCTTGGGGCAGGATGTAGGGAGAAGGGAGGCTGGAGGAGAACCGGCTGAGTGAGTCCTTCCCTCCTTCCTCTGCAAAGGGAAGTTGTGAGTAGTTGTGGAACCAAATAATTGAGTTCCTGGGGCTCTCACCTTCCTTGGGAAGCTGGGCTTCTTGTGGTCTAAAAGGGACTCAAGGTAAGGAAGAAACTGCCCCAGTTCCTGCCCTCCATGTGCAGGCTAGATGACATCAGCTTCTAGAAGCTTCCTAGAACTCTGGGTACAGAGCTGAGGGAGGGGTCACCAAAGTGATATTTGGCACCAAGATTGTCCTGAGAAATCTGGGATGCACAATAGTTATCACCATGCAGGATATAAAGACGGACAAACGAAGTCCCTCAGTTAAGAGCGCCCATAGTCTAAGATCAAGTAAGTTTTCCCAATAGCAAAGTTGCTCGCTTTGAAGATTTCTCTTTCTGATGCTCTGATTGCAAACTTCTCTAGTGAACTGTCTTTCCTTAAAATGAAATTAAGAAAAAAATTGTAGCAAATAAATATGACCCAAAGTTGTCTCGTTAATCTTATGAATGTTCTCCCAACGCGTGTTATCACTGATGGTGTGCAAGATAATTTTAAAAGATCTGCAGCTGAATGAAAAAACAAAAAAGAATAATTACATATTTTTCTTGGTTGGTATTTGGGGGAGGGGGGAGTAAGTAGCACATAAACCCATGGTTTCACAGATACTACGGCTTAGGTTGAAATGAAAGTCGATGCTTTCAACTTTAAAACATTTTTTAAATAATTAAAGAATTTGCTTCATAAGCATAGGTGGTCCTTGGGTTTGGCAAAAATCTTAGTACCAGCGTGACTGCCTTTTGGGAGGTGGTATTGTAATAGGACTGGGACGGGTGAGTTTCACGAGTGACAACACGACTCATCCTAAAATATCTAAGAGCTCCCCCTACAAGCCCCTCTTTGCAAAGAGGCCCCAACGTTCAGCTTCAGACTGAGACCTTCCACTTAGCTTCCGAGGGAGTCTCTTCATCTTTAATGAGGATCATTTTTCCACCCCGTGACCTGCGCCGGCTGTTCAGAGGATCAGAGGGGATGATATATTGATGTACTCGGAAGTGGCTTGAGATGTTTGTGGTTTGCTTGAGTCAAAGGAAGGCCAAGGGAGGGGCTGCCTTGCCCACTTTAATCTTGATGAGTGTTGTTAAGCATCTCTGTGCAGTGAGCTGCTACAGGCTTTGGCAACACAAAGGGGGTTATAATCTAGCGAAGGGGATGGTGAGTCCAACAATGTGTGCCCCAGGCCCAGCGCCACGAGATGTGGTTTCGGGGAAGCCCCCTGATGGTGGCGTGCAAGGGTTTCCTTAAGCCTGTGGGGCTGAGGATGGGCTTGGAAGGATCCTGAGAGTTCCCCCAGGCAGCTGTGGCTCCAGGCAGAGCACACAGCAGGGAACACTGAGAAAAAAAGGCAGAGGTTGCAAGCAGAGGCCCCGCTGGAAGAGCAGGGAGTGTCTGGTTTGCCCGCAGTGGGGCGCAGGACGGGAGGGAGACAGAGCTGGGAGGGCTGAGGGAGGTGTAGTGTGGGGACAGGTTCCCTTCCACATCCCAGAGAACCTGGCCAAGGAGGCACGTGTGAGGATATTCGCAGAGCGTTGCTGGAACGAAAAAGAAAGAGCGAGCGAGAGAGAGAGAAGACAGAAAAAAGTGGAAGCAACCTAAATGTCCATTAGCCATCTTGCAGAACAAGGTTCGTCTATGTGTCCCAACATGGAAAGGGCTCTATGGCATTATTGAATTAAAACAAAACCAAGTAGCAAAGGAATATGGGAAAATGTTCTGTTTATATAAACATAAACAGAATTTCTTGTGTTTTCTATGGCCTCATATGAATTATGTTTATACGAGGAACAATGTCTGGAAGGGTACACCAGAATAGATCGATGTGCTTGTCTCTCATGAGAGAGGAGGGAAGGAACTGCACTGGTAGGATAAAGTCTTACCTATAACCAAGAGAATAGAGTCATCAATTACCTCTTTACCTAAACTTCAATAAGCATGAAATAGTCTCCCCTAAACTCGGTGAGCAGTGGGGCTTGCGCGGGTGTGAGGGTGAGCACCGTGAGGTGACCAGCTTGGCGTGGGGTGTCAGATGGATTGCATGGCAGAGGCTCCATAGACAGGGAGACCAGTTCGGGACTCTTTCGGAAATCCAGAGACAAGGAAATGGTGACTGATCTAAGGTGGTATCATTCAGCCCCCAGGGAACATCACATTGTGGATGCCTAATAGGCATAATGGGTGGCCAGTCTGGGTGCTGTTAGCAGGTGTTAACAGTGGCTTGGAGATGAGGCACCAATGGCGGGTTCACTGGGGGCATGTTCATGGGGCGGTTATGAAATCCTGGGACGGTGCAGGGGAGACCACTGGGAACCGGAGTCCAGGGCTTCGAAGAGAATTCAAGGAGACAGGTAAAAAGACCTGGGTCTCAAACTGTTTCAGGTTGATATTTTAGGGTTGGAGAAAATAACTTAGATTTTACCAATGTTATCAGTAGTAATAATAATAATTATAATTACTCTTGTTACAGCATTTATAGAGTGCAAAGCTGTATACTGGGCCACAGGCTTTACATCCCTTCCCTCATTTAAGATGAATGACAGCGATGGCCGGGCACAGTGTCTCACACCTGTAATCCTAGCACCCTGGGAGGCCGAGGCGGGAGGATCGCTTGAGCTCAGGAGTTCAAGACCAGCCAGAGCAACAGTGAGACCCTGTCTCTACAAAAAATAGAAAAATTAGCCGGGCGTGGTGGTGAACACCTGTAGCGCCAGCCACTCGGGAGGCTGAGGCAGGAGGATCGCTTGAGCCCAGGAGTTGGAGGTTGCGGTGAGCTGTGATGATGCCACTGCACTCTAGCCCAGGTGACAAGAGCAAGACCCTGTCTTGAAAAAAAATTTTTTAAAAATTAAAAAATAAAATGAACAACAACTCTATGAGGTAGAGGCAATTATTATCCCTGTTCTATAGATGAAAAAAATAGTGTTAAAGAATGTGCTTAAAATCACAGACTATAAATGACCAAGTTAGGGTTTGAATCTGAGTCTCGTGGACCCTCCAGACCCTGCTCCATTGGACACATTCCCCTCATGCGCCTCTTGTAAAAAATAGGCGTCTGTGTTCTCCTCTTGAAATAATCCTGGTCTTCTGGGCCAAGAAAGTTCCTGGGCTGCAGATGTTCTGGTGGGTGTCCTGGGCGGCAGACATTTGTCCTTTAGAGTCAGCAGTCTCGGCCCTTGCAGGTCCTCGATGGCACGAGCTTTGCCCTCAACAGCTGAGTCCCAGACCATAGGTCCACACTCCCAGTCCTGTCCTCGAGCTGCGGGTTCAGCCTCCCAGGCCCCGGTGGCGCATTTTTGGTAGGTCTGAGGGCCGTGAGGCCTGGGTTCCAAAGTCCGTTAATCTCATCCTTAGTAGGTGCCCTGATCTCCAGCCAGGCCCACAGACTCTTGTGGTGGACATTTGTCTTTGGGGTGGAGGGTGGGGCCCGAACCTTGAGGTCCACATCTGGCCCGGAGTAAGTGCTTAGTAATTGTGATATGAATAGAATGGTGTAACCTGAGGGGTGACAGGTGCATTCTGAAAATATTAGGCAGATGCCAGTGGGACCAGAGAATGGGGATTGTGGGGCACTTCGGGGGGCTGTGCAGACATGTGGGGGGCAGAGTGGGTGCTATTTGCAAACTGGCTCCCAGGCCATGAGATTGATTCTGAAGATCATCTTTGATTCTTGAACTTGGGAACTCTGAGATAGGTTATCTATGCTGATTCATTTCTCATGTATTCGTGTTAACACATGTATATCGGGCACCTACTATGCGCCAGGCAGTGAACAAAAAGAGACTCAGCCTCTATAGTGGAATTTCTGTGCCAGTGGAGGGAGGACCATCTAGGGAGGGTTGAGAGAAACCCAAATCTTCTAAGGGCCTTTGCCTTGGCTGTGTGTGGCACAGAAGAAAAATAGCAAACTCCCTCTTTCTCCTGTCCCTTCACTCACTTATATGAATGTGTGTAGATCATCAGACAATATGACCTTTTTTGAGTAAAAGATGGCAAGGGAATCGCACTGGGTCCTCTGACTTTTTTTTTTTCCCCTTGAGACAATGGGGTCTCACTCTGTCACCCTGGCTGGAGTGCAGTGGTGTCATCATAGCTCACTGCAGCCTCAAGCTCCTGGCTCAAGCAATCCTCCCGCCTCAGCCTCCCCAGTAGCTGGGACTACAGGTGTGCACCAACACGCCTGGCTAATTTTTAAATTTTTTGTAGAGACGGGGTCTCGCTATGTTGCTCAGGCTGGTCTTGAACTCCTGGCCTCAAGCAATCCTCCTGCCTCGGCCTCCCAAAGCATCTTACTTCTTGTTAATGTGGGAAGTGTCCTGAAGTCCAGATGAATGGATTTCATGAATAGAATGAACCCCAGAGCCTGGGAGAGGTGGTGAGCAGTGGCCTAGGCTGGTCTACCACCCCCTGGGCTGGTCCTCTCTGTAGATGCGGCTGCGTCTCCTCATCCCCATGGCTACCATCTTGGCCCAGGCTGCTGCCGCCTTTTGTGTTGACAACTGCACAAGCACCTTGACCACTGTCTCCGCAGCCACTCTGGCCCTGCAGTCCATTTTCCATCTGTATCCAGAGGGATCTTACAGAGAGATGCAAAGCTGACCGGGTCATTTGCCCCCCACCCCTACTTAAAACTCATCAATAGTTTCAATTGCTCCTAAAATAAAGCAACAAATCCCAGGCCTTGCAGGCTCTGGCTTGGAGGTCCTTGGCTGGGTGCCCATTAGAGTCGCCTGGGCAGTCTGGATAAAATGCCAATTCCCAGTCCCCACCTGAAAGTAGCGACGTCAGAATCTCTGGAGGTTGGGGCCAGGGCACGGGGAGTTTTTGAGGTGCCCCTGGTGCTGTTGGTGGTGAGACCCGCTGGTCTGGCCCCTTCTCTGCATTTTCACCCTCTGCAGGTGCCTTCTTGCTCCAGCCCCCAGGCCTTGCTTTGTTCCTGCAGCTCTTCCTCCTCTCTCTCCACTGCTTCCACCTGCTCTTCGCTTTCTCCTCCTTCCACGTTCCCTTTCTCTCTTTGTCCAGCTGATTCTCTTTATCCTTTAAGACTCACACCATTTTTTAGGGATGCCGTCTAACCCCAGGTTAAGTCAGATTTTCTCTTTGCTGTTATTCCTGATGGCTTTTGTTTAAGCCTGGCCCTTAAGGGCTGGCGGGCACAGGTACCCATCTGTTGAGTTCACCGGAGCACCCCCAGCATCTGTCAGAGTCCCTCCAGCATGGCAGCAGACCCAGGGGAGGAGTTACAGAAGGGAGGCCGAGCCTTGGCTGAGCAGTGGGTTGGAGGCTGGGGGTGCGGGGCATTGAAAGACGCCAGAGGTCCCTGGGGTCAGGCCAGCTGCTCCCTCTCCCTCTCCCTCCTGCAGTTGGCTCTGGCTGGAGCTGCGTCAGGCCCAAGTGGCATGGTCAGCGCCCGTGTATACCAGCCTGACACGGGGTCACATTCTTCCAGGCCAGAGCCTGAAAGAGGCTTAATCATCAACACAGCCAGAATGGGGTACACACACCCGAAGGCACTGGGCATGATTTCTGTAGCATACCGGTGGTGTTAAAAACTGTAATATGTTCGTATTTATTGCAAAGTGTGTTACTAAAATGTCACTTGGCAAGTGATGTTGATTTTCCATTTACAGTATAATGCACATTTAAAAATGAATCCATCTTAGTTTAATGTGTTTCAAAGAAAAATGTGGGTAATGAGTAGAACATGTGGTGCACAGAGAGGGTAGAAATGACCACAGTGGTGGAGTTGATTCTGGGTGCCCACCCTGGTTTCCTTCACTGGGTGATGTACCTGTCTCCCTCAGCTGATGACTCACAGCTTCCCCTTCTCCAGAGGATTTTGAGAAGCCCCTCCCAGAAACGCCTGGGAGGTCATGTTCCCATCCCCTTTCCTGGGGCCAGCACTCAGCAAGGGCCTGCGGGGCAGGACCTGGGGCAGGACAAACTCTGCTGCTGTTCACTCTCCAGAGCTCCCGGGAGGGCCAGGCTGAGCTGGACTTCAGCCAAACCCACATCTTTGCTGGCCTCTTCCCCTCTGGCATCCTGCTTCTCGGTGTCACGAAAGAGCCTCCCTTAGAAAATCCCTGGGTAAGAACCCACACCCCACCCTCTGCCTCTAGGTAACCGGCCCTAAGACCTAAGACGGTGACTTTCAGGGCCTGACATGTGTGGTACAGCTTTAATCCAACCCTCTTGTTCTGCCTGGGAGGAACTGAGGTCCAGTTAGCAGGTGACTCCGGGCAGGGCAGGATTAGTTGGAGGAAACAAAAGACAAAGAAGGATTAGCCAGTGATTTTTCATTACTCACCAGTTTGTCAATGGGACCAAGTATGCCCTTCTAGCCACAGGGTCGTGGTGTTGGGAAAATAAGCCAATTTCCTCTCCCGGAAGGTTACATGAGAAAAGGATTTATTCATATCTCTAGTACCAAGCAGTCTGAGAGAAACCCATGAATTGGCAGCTTATACTTCCTTTTACATACACATGTAAATACATATAATATATAAATGTTAGTATATAAAATAGATACAATGTGTGTGTATGTCTGTGTGGGTATGCGCTATACTCGACCTCAGTGCACACTGCATGTGATCATTTAAGGACCAACGAAAGGGTTAACCTGGTGGTTCGCAAACCTTGCTGTTTATTGGAAATCACCTGGGCAGCTTTTAACAAAAAAGAGGTTCTGATTTAACTGGGCTAGCGAGAAGCTCCGGTGGAATGCTCTTCTACTTCCCGCAGCCTGGTTTCTCTGCTGTGAATCGATTGTGCCCAAGACCTCGCTGTGTTTTCTGCATCTTGCTTCCTGTGTGCTAGAGCCCTGGGCTGCTTTAGGCAGGGTGGCGGTTGAGGGTACCACTGCTCCAACCCCAGTTCTGCCGCTTACTGGCGGTGGGGCCTTTTGCAAGCCAGCTGTCTGCCCCTCCATCTTCTCATCTATAAGATGGAGATTGTAATGAACCTAAAAAGACAGTATTCTGATTGAGACAGTACCTCAAATGCCTCAATTCCTCCGTTCCCCCCTTGCTTTTGTCGTATTTCATGCCGCACACAGTGGGAGCCCACGTACAACCCTGGCAGGACATGAATCAAAAAGAGGCTTTGGTTTGCTCTACGAGGGTGGTCCGGCCCCGGCAGTCCCCTTGGGGGGAACCCAGGTCTCCCCACTTTGCCTTTTCTTCCGGGGGGTTGGGGCTCCTAGAGAACTGGTGTCACATCCTGCCGGAGCCCCACGCAAACTATGAACCTCCATGGCTGTACTTCTCCCCTCCAGCCTCCTTGCCCTCTGCCCTTCCTCCTCCCTGGGTGTGTGGGTGGAACCTCTGGCACACCCACCCAGGTGTGTTGGGGGGCCCGGCCTGAGCCCCTGCCTGCCCCCTCCCAGCACCCTCCTTTGTGCTTTTACTGCAGTTTGTGAGCAGGAGATCACCAGCAGGGGCCACAGCAGTGATGGGACAGACATAAATCCCCACCCTCAGGGAGCTTTCAGTGCAGAGGGACAAGACAGACAGGAAGTGAGTAGAGAGACAAAGGGAACAGCCTGTGCAAAGGTGCTGCTTGCCTGGGGGGGTGGGACAAGCTTGGTTTTTGGGGGAAAAGGAAGGGGCCCTGGCCTTGGGATACTAAACCATCCCGATGGTTCTTCTGAGCTCTCCGTGAGGGCGGGGACCCTGGGGCCCATGTCTCCACATCCTCCCATAGCACCTACAAAGAGCCTTGCACGTTCTGTGTACTCCGGGAACACGCCGATGAGCAGGTGGCTGGAAAATGGCACACGTGCTCTCCTCTGTGGGGTGTCCCGAGAGGTGGACCGCTGGCTCAGTTCCAGGCCCGGAGCTGGGTGATGGCTTGTAGGTGGGGCGAGGTCAGAGAGTTAAGGGGCTCCTGGCCCAGATCAGCCCCTTCCGACTCAAGACCCAGCTCCTGACCTGTGGTTTCTACCCTCCCTCCCACATCAGGGGCCACCGAAGGCTCTTAGGTCATGGTGTCCTTGTGGTGTTAGACCTAGGGGGACAGAGGGGTTGAATTACCAATCTCCAGTGAACTCAGAACTTACCAATTTTTTAAAATCTTTTTTTTAAATGAGTTTTCTAAAGTGTACCATTCATTGTATTTTAATACATTCACAGATATGTGCGACCATCACCACTGTCAATTTTAGGATATTTTCATCACCCAAAAAAGAAACCGCATACCCTTTAGATATCTCCTCCCCTATTTCCCTTTCCCTGTCAGCCCTCATCAACCACTAATCCCCTTTCTGACTCCATGGACTTGCCTATTCTGGACATTTCATATAAATGGAATTATACAATATGTAACCTTTTGTGTCTGGCCTCTTTCACTGAGCATGATGTTCTCCAGGTTCATCCATGTTGTAGCAGGTGTCTGTGCTTCATTCCTTTTCATGGCTGAATAATATTCATCATATGGATATGCACATTTTATTTATCCACTCATCCACTGACGGATGTGTGGGTTGTTACCACCTTTTGACAGTGGTGAATAATCCTGCTGTAGACACTCGTGTACTAGTTTTGTGTGGAGGTAGGTTTTCATTTCTCTTGGGTGTACATCCAAGAGTGGAATTGCTGGGTCACAGAGTAACTCTATGTTTAATTGTTTGAGAAACTGCCAGACTGTTTTCCGAAGTGGCTGTACCATTTTATAGTCCCACCAACAGTATATGAAGGTTCTGATTTCTCTGCTTGCCCAGGTTTTAATTTAATGCCCAGCCCCATCCTTGTCTCTAGCTCCTAGGAAGCTCCCAGTGGTGGGATTTCTATAGGTCTAGACCAGGTTTCTGGGGGCCAGGGCTCCTGGGTTTAAGCTAGGTCCCACCAGAGGTTCTGGGACAGGAATTTTAAGGAATTGGCTGAGGTGGCAGGAAGGGAGGGCACATGCTCTGTGGCTCCCTGGGTGGAGACCACTGAAGACAGAGTTGGCATCAGCTCTCTTTAGCGCTGTTTTCTGCAGGGTGGCATTCACGCCGCTGGAGTGACTTTAGACGGCTCTGTCATCAAGTGACATTGAGTCACTCAGTGAGAAAGCGATTCCCTTTTCCGTTCTCTTTCAGCTCTTCTGATACCTTCAAGGGAGACCTCTTAACTGGTGTTGAGGTGTTCGATGCCCCTCTGACTCTAGTTTTCCTTTTTAGCCAGGTCTCCGGCTTAGTTTCTTTGGCAGGCAACGGCATCAAACCTGAATTTGTGAACTTTTTTTTTGAGGGGGGAGGATCTATTTATTTTCACAATCAATTTCTATTTATGGCAAGTGATGCTGATTTTTCCATTCTCAGGGAGCCAAAAGATTTCTTTTTAAAATGCATGCACGTATGTTAGAAAGTGGGTTAGAAAGGTGAATGACCGAGTCTGGGAACCCTTGTTGTAAAGTTTAGGGCCCAATAATCAGATGTGGTGTTGGACAGTGCTGAGGTCCCCAGTCCTGTGGCACGTAGAGATGGAAACTGGGTGCTAGAAAAATAATCCAGGCAGAGGCTGGGGGCAGGGGTGGTTCTAATGATCACACAGCGCCTTTCAGCTGAGACTGCATGAGTGTGCGATTCCCATTGTGTTGAGTCAGTTTCCCAATTCCACGGCCGGACAATGTCATTGCTGCAGACGCAACATCATCAGAGGCGCTCCAGTGAGAAGGATGAGATTTTTTTGGCGGGGAGGGGGCGTATGCTTTTCTTTCCAGCATGGCCACCTCACAGCCCCCACAGGCATGCTGGCGGGGAAATGATACTGTGGGATTCCAAGTTCATGGAAACGGCTCCCCAGCTCAGAAATGCTACCCACAGTGCTGGCTCTGTATCTGCCCTGGCCTTGAATTTTTCATGGTGGGATTCCTTTCTGTTGGTGCCCTCCAAGTGTATAGTTAAGGGGCATGACCTGCCAGCTTCTTAGGTTGGTGAATCCCTACAGGCTGGGTACCCCAATGGAGAGATGCTGTACTAGTCAGGGTTCTGCAGAGAAACAGAACCAATAGGATGTGTATATACTTAGAGAGATTTATTTTAAGGAATTGGCTCATGTGATTAAGGAGGCTGGCAAGTCCAAAAATGTGCAGGGTGAGTGGGCAGGCTGGAGACCCAGGGAAAGCTGATGCTGCAGTCCAAGTCTGGCAGAATTCCTTCCTGCTGGGAGGAAGTCCACCTTTCGTTCTGTCCAGGCCTTCAACTGATTGGGTGAGGCACCCACCCACATGAGGTCTGCTTGTCTTAGAGCCCACCGATTCAAACGTGAATCTCATCCCAAAACATCCTCACAGAAACAGTGTGGACCAGCCAGGGTGACAAGTGAAATGAACCATCTCAGGTGCTTTGGTTGGACCAGACACACAGCATTAAGTAAAACAGAATCCCTTTCAAACCGCTCCCTTTTAAATCCCTCTCACTTCTTCAAAGAGGAAATCTCAGTTTTGTGCTAATATGTCTTTAAAACTTCTCAAACACGTGTGACATCCTGGTCTAGCAAAGAAACAGAAAGCCGTCTTTGGACTCAGAGCTTTTAGGAGCAAGAGCTTCTAGCTGGCAATTAATAGCAATGTTTTGTTTTCATTGCGTTTATTTTTTCCAGCACACTCTATTTGTGGCAGGCTTCGCTGACTTTCCATTTCAGTTGTGATATAAGGTTTTCTTTTACAAAAATGTAATTTTTAAAAAGTAAGTAAGCTAGGCAGTGCGGGAGTGACAGATGTGGGGAAACATCAATGTAAGCATAGCTGGGACAGTGCCTCAAATGTCCCCTAATTGTCCATATGCCCTGGGCTGCCTGTGGCCTGTTTGCATTTCCTTCCCTCAGAGACTGCCCTGGTAGTTTATTTCTGCTTGGTGGCTCCCGTCTGAGAGTGGTGGTAGTAGATAGGAGAGAACGCTGGCTCTCTGGGGAAGGGAAAGGCCTGGGGGTGGCAGTCCTATGACAAATTCCTTGGCCAGGATACTGGTGATGATTAGTAATACATCCATGGCCTTTGCTATGTGCCAGATGCTGCTCTAATTACCTTCACATAACTATCTTCCAATAGTCCCAGGGGGGTAGGTATTCTAATGTCACCCCCACTTCATAGAAGGGAAAACTGAGGCACTGAGTGTTTAAGCTGCTAGACGACGTTCCAGTCTGGCTCAAGTCTGTGCTCTTACCTCGTTTTGCTTGAATTACTTGCCACTTGTCTTCTACCCTTTGTCCTCTTCCTGTATTAACCTCCAGGTTAACCACATGGGGCTCTGGTTTCCTGGTCTTGAGGCTCCTTGGCCTGGCTGAGTTGTAGGCCGTGGTACACAGTCCGTAACTTGCCAGCAAAATCCATCTACAGAAATGACAACTCTTGTCACTTATGAAAGAGGAAAAGGCTATTACACTGACTGTGACTGATCTCCTGGGGATTACTTGAAAGTCACTAATACAAGGTGCTTTGTGAAGGAGAGAACATTAATAAGCTAGTGGGTGTGAGGATGGGGAACACCCTGAGTTTGACACCTGCCTCAGCCCTGCAATTTAATCCAAATCAACTTCACTGTCAGGCTGACGTGCTGTGTGCCTGTAGCTATGCTTTCAGCCCTCTCTGGGCTGCAGTGTGGGTTTGCTGGGTTGTATAATTATAGGGAGCTCCTTGGATGACGGCAGCTCTTTTAATTGACAGGGTCAAGCAGCAGTCATGGGCAGAATGGCAGTTATTAGCTGTTCTGCAAAAGCTGCACAAATATTCAACAAGTATTTGCTGACCAATGTTGAGCACTGGGGAAGATGAATGATGTGTAGTGTCTGTCCTTACGGACTCTGAATCTAACAAAGCAGCGTCTCCCCTATATCAGTTAGCTCTTGCTGGGTAACGAACACGCCAAAATGTAATGGCTTAAAACAGAACACCTTAATTTTGTTCGTGATTCCAAAGGTGGGCAATTTGGGCTGGGCTCAGGTGGGTGGTTTTTCTGACCTCAGCTGGGCTCACTTATGTGTCTGTGACCAGCTGATAGGTCAGCTGGGGGTTGGCTGGTCTAGGCTGGACGAGCTAGTCTGTCCTCCCCCTGGTCTCCTGGTCTCCAGCAGGCCAGCCCAGGCTTGTTCATGTGGTTGCTGGGCAGAGGGAGAGAGAGAGAGAAGACATGCATGAGGCCTCTTGAGGACTTGGCTCGGAATTGACATAATGTCACATTTTTGCCACTTTTTATGGGTAAAACAAATCACAAGGCCAGCTGGGGCTCAGTGGTTGGGGAAATAGATTCTACTTCTTGAAGAGAGGATCTGATCTGCTAAAATGTTAAATTATTTTTCACTTGTGTACATGAGGGATATTGGTCTGTCCTTTTCTTTTGTAATGTCTTTGTCTGGTTTTGGGGTCAGGGTAATGCCAGCCTCATAGAATGAGTTGGAGGGGCGGTTGTTCCCTCCTTTTCAATTTCCTGGAACCGTTTGTTTAGAATTGGTATTATTCTTCCTTAAGTGTTTGGCAGAATTCACCAGTGAAGCCATCTGAGCCTGGAGTTTTCTCTGTGGGAAGAGACTCCAGGCCCTTGATAAATATTTTTTCCTCCTTTTATTGCCAAACTTGGGGCAGGGGTGGGGGCAGGGGGGAAGACTAGTTCCATTTCTTTACATTTTATTAGCACTTAGCACCTTGAAATCTAGCTCTTTTGGTCATTCATTCAACACGTATTTATGGAGCACCATCTATGAGCAAGGCACTGTTCTGAGTGCTGGGAACGCCATCCTGCACAGACATACTGGCCCCTGCCACTGTAACCCAAGTAAACAACCATATTATGACATCAGGCCATGAGAGATGCTATGGTGAGAAAAATAAAGGGCTTTAGTTTACTTCGCTAAAACTGTGGTCACCAAGTCTGCCAAGGAGCTGATTTTCCCTCCTGATCCCTGTTTTCTGGTGTCTCCTCTTGGCTTCGGGTCCCACTGTTGCCCTTGGTTGCTCTCCCACTTCTGTGCTCACCCGGTGGTCTCCTCCTCTGGCCTCGTCTCCTCCATGCCCTCCTCTCCCTGGGCAGGACATCTCCTCTACCAGTGGCCTCATGTGCCATCCCCACACCCAGGACACCAGGGTTTCTGTTCCTAGTTCCCGTTTTCTCCTGAGTGACAGTCCTGCCTGTTGTCCAACTGCCGGACACATTTCCACCGTCCTTCACCGGACATTTCTAAAACCGAAGGAACTTTCCCTCGTCCCTCAGACAAGCTCTTCCTGCCCCAGTTCAGATCATGGAACCAGAATCCTTTTCCCTGTCCCTCAGCCCATCGCCACATCCTATCAGCTCTGCTTCTGGAAGCTCTCTCTGCCTCCTCCCTCCTGCCCACCCTCTGTTCCTGCCACAAGTCAAGACCCTCCTCGTCTCTCACCGGGGCTGCTCCGGCAGCTTTCCCACGTTCACCTCCTTCTCTTCCGTCTTCCTCATGGTGGTGCCATGGAGTGGTTTTCTTCTAGATGCAGATCTTGTACCTTTTCTGCTTACAAACCTTCCCCAGCCCCCATGGCCTCCAGGGTAACATTCATTCTCCCTGGCGTGGCCCCCAAGGCCCGTTAAGTTTCTCACCCGGCGGAGAGTTCTGGCCCATCCCAGGGCCCAGCCGGACACACACCCTCCTCCGCCTGTGCTGCTCTGTGCCTTGGGGCATCCCGCACCCCTTGCCTGCAACACCCTCTCCCCACAGCTCTGCCTGGCAACCCGGCCATCCTCAGAGACCCGGCTCAGTGTCACTTCCTTCATGAAGCTTCCGATGCTGCCCACCCCAGCACAGGGCCGGTCACGCCACATGTGTCTCAGCACACGAGTCAGCAAGTCATGTCTGTCCATACTCCCTTGTCCTCCACGGACCCAGCAGCTCCCAGGGCACACGGAGCATGCCTTACTCATCTGTGTATCACCAGCACATGGTACATGGCAGGTGCTCAATAAATTCTCATTGGGTGAATAATTTTAAGGAACAGGCAATGGGCTAGTTCATTTGAACTGCCTGAGTCCAAATCCCAGCTCCTGCCTTTACTAGCTGTGTGACCTTGGGGAAGTTGCCTAACCTCTCTGCATCTTATTTTCTTTACCTGTAAAATGAGGCTAATTATAACACCTATGTCATAGTGCTTTGGTGAGTAATGAATACATTAATACATACAAAGAGCTTAGAACAGTGACTGGCGCATACTAGGCAATAAATGTTGGCTGTCATTATTGTTGAAGTTGTGGTTATTATTATTCCAACGGATTGGAAGACCCAGAGCTGCACAGACAGAATCATCCTCAGTGGCTTCTGCCCTGGAGCTCTGCCAAATTCCAATGTCCTGCCTGTTGCCATTTCCGGACACAGCCAAATGTTGACTTTATGCCCAGAGCCCCAGCCACAGTGAGCGTGAAGCTGGGCCGCCCGGGGTAAATGGGCTTCCGCTATCCCCAGGGCATCTTGGATGCCTAGATATTCCCAGCTGGCTGGTGTCCAGATACCAGGGCAGGAGGCTGAGCTGACCTCTGCCTTCCTGAAAACAGAGGCTAAAGCCACTGTCCCCCTGGAGTCCTGTGGGCAGTGGGAGGAGCCTGGGTTCCGGCCAGCCTGCAGTTGAACCACCAGCTCAGAGCAGGCCTTGGAGTCCCCAGGGTTCAGTGCCAGAGCCTCCCTGGCCTTTTGAGCAAGAGCCGTGGGTGGAACGATTCTGTGTTGGGGGACTGCCCCGGATCTTCAGACGCCAAACATCTCAGGTCTGTATTGAAAGTTTCCACACCTCAGGATTGTGCTCTGGCCTACAATTCCGGGAAAGGGCTCCAACTCAGGCTGAGAATTGGCCCTGGTCTAAATTGTAGGAAGAACTCCTGAGGGTGGGAATAGAGTTGGGTGGACTGAGTGGTCATCTTAACAGCACGTTCTTTCTCCACGGGAAGCCAGCTGGGCGCTCTCTCTCTTGTTCACTTGCACGTAATGGAGCATGTGCCAAAGCGGTTTCCTTTTGGCAAAAGCAAGCAGGGGATGGGGCTCCCAGGGTGGAGATTTGTTTTTATGAAGAAGAGGACAGGAGTGGACCGTGGGCAGGTCCCGTGGCATTTTATTCACCCATAAGACCTAATGGCGATGTTCCACCATCAATGGCAAATGTTGCTTCTGGGGGAGGGAGGGCCAGCGAGTCTCCAGGGTGTTTGTGTGTTTCTCCACACCCAGGGCTAGACGTGCAACACGCGCACACACGCACTGTAAGGGAACACTGGATTGAGGCATAGCAGAACAGCCGCCCTATAGGAGACAACAAGGAGATGTCAGTTCTTGGTGTGCTTGTTTGTTATCTGAGGTCGGGATGGACATTTCTGCGGGCACTGTCCCTCTTCCTGTCAACCTTTGGAAATTGAAATGTGCTGAGCCACAAACGTTCCATTCTGTGTGCAGAATTTCCATAGCCCCACCCACCCTTCCTGGTGCAGGCCGCACCCCTTCCTCCTCAGCCCTGCTCTCTCCAGTTCAGGCCCAGAGGATGCTGGTTGCTACTTGAGGAAACCCATGTGTTGCTGCTTCTACCCCAGTTATGGATTATTTTTCCATTTAGAAAAAATTTTTTTTAAATCTCAAGTCCTAACATCCTATGTTCTGTATTATTTTATGTGATTGTTTTTATGGGGTATTTCATAGAATGAAGAGTATTTAGGCCTTCACTCTGAAGACAGCTTACCTGTAATGCACCTAAACGAAGGTTGGGGTGTCCAGGCAATTTATTGCCCTCTGTGAGTCCACCTGAGTGGGTGGAAAGGGGACGCACTGCGATACCTTTAGAAAACAGAATTGAGTCCATCCTACCATGTCTGAATGATTCCTTTTAGATATCAGGGGAAAACTCTTATTTATAATCCAAACCAATCTCAAAGTAGATCAATAAAGACAGCAAATGCTTTAGCTTGGCCAGTGAGCTAATAGGATGAAAAATACAGGAAACCCTGTTTTGGTGCAAATGAAGGCTAAAGCATAGTTCTTAATGAGGCCCTCTCTTATTAGCCCAGTCATATCTTGACTTTAGCTAATGGCCGGTGTAGAGAGAAGATGCCTTTACAAGTTCCTCCTGCCTGGCACAAAGCTCGAGAGAAATCAAGCCAAAGGTAAAACACACAAAGATGATTTAATGCTGCCTTGTGCCCTTTTGCCTGATTTTAATTAAGGCTGCTATGTAGTTTTCATTAGGCCCTAGCCATATGAGTAGGAGAGAGAGTAGTAGGAAAAATGCCTTGTATTTGGAATTGGAAAACCAGGGATTTGTGTCCTAGCTCTGTGAACTTTGGCAAATCACAAAGGCTTTGGCCTTGGAGCCTTTGGGAGCCTTGGTTTCTCATCTGTAAAATAGGGATAATGATACCTTGCTCTGCCAGCTTCATAAGGTTGACATGAAGACCCAATGCAAGATGCACTGTGTAAACTGTAACTTGACCTTTAATCGTGATGAGTCTCCTTTTCACGTGGGATGATCCCTCTGGGCACCCCTTCCACACAGATCTGCTTTACCTCCTACCCATCTTGGAGTTATGCTGGCCCCAGGTATCCTGACCACTGTTAGGAGCGAATTTGCTATCTTCCCTGAAGAATGCCGTGTGTGGATTGCTTGTCCTACTTATCCTGTGACAGCAGCAGCTGCTGAGGCTGCACATGGCAGAGAGCAGGGGCGGGCAGAGTTGGGAGAGTAACTGGCTGGAGAATGTGCACAAGCTTGTAACTGAAACTGTGCATTTGCTTTGCTTCTGGGGTTCTACAACAGAAGACTTGGGACTATAAGAAATTTGGTAGGAATTGAAGAAATGTGGAAAATAGATGGAACCACAGAGAGAAAGGAAGGAAGGCAGGCAGGCAGGCAACTGGAAATTCTAGGGAAAAGAAGAGTTTTTCAAGGAAAAGGTGCAATCATAGTACACTATTTGGCTCTGCAGTGTACAATATTTACTTGGTGATGATGTAAATGACAATTATTGATCTAGGTTTAGACTGTATTGAGTTGATGGGAGGTGGAAGGTGGAGGGCAAATGATGGTGAGAGAAACTTTTCCCAAAGTAGAAAGGTACAATAATAATAATCATTGGGAAATAGAAGTACATGGATATTGTCTATAAATACAGAGAGATGGTGGGAGTGGAAACAGCTGAAAGGGTTAAAAGTGATTGCTTCCAGGGAGCAGGACTGGGGTAAGGCAAAAGGCTGTGGTTTTTCATTATATGCCTTTTGGTTCTATCTCTTAAAAAAAAAAAACAATCATCACAGGTATTGTGTAGATCAAAACATTTTTAAAAGATAAGCTCTGCAAATCATAGGACTTTGATTTCTAGACAGGAACTACTCAACTAGTGCAGTCTCCTACCTTCAGGTAGGTAAATCCCCAAACCAGGCGGCCTTAAATAAACTAGCAGGATGGGATAGATTATGCTGGAAGGGGACATGGTTACTTTATATCGGGTGGTCAGGGACACTTCTCAGGGGATAGGAGGTTTGAACTGAGACCTAGACAACGCCAGAGAGCCAGCTGAGTGTGGAACAGAGAGACTGCCCCAGGGAAGTGTGTTCCAGGGAACTGAGACAAGGCCAGTGCAGCTAAAGTGGCAGAGCACTGAAGCTTGCAGGGACAAGGGGGACAGGGGAGGGAGACAGATCAGCATTCAGTATTACATTTCTTGGAGGGAAAATAAGTTTTTGTGAATGGCAAGGATTAATTCCGATGCCACTACAGGTTTGGTGGGCCAGCGTTCATCCAAATGCAGCCCAGGGAGTTGTTTGTTCTTTAGTATCACCAGAGAGGGCAGGGTGCAATGTGGGTGTGTGTTGTGGCAAGGAGGCTGCCCCGCTGGGAAAAGCCCAGGGGATGGCTTAAGCTGGCTTCTAGGGGCCTGAATTATTTCTGGAGGAACTAAGGGATGTTTGTAAGTCAAAGAAGGCTTCTCCACCCACTCACATCATGCATGAGTTGGCCCAGTACTTGATACCCTCTGAAGACCCTCTAAAGACCAAGGCTGACACAGCACTAACAGTGCTCATATGCTTTGCAGTAAATTCAATTAATTTTATAAAACTACAAGTAAAATAAATTAAATAGACATAGTCTTTGACTCAGCGCCTCCACTACTAGGTATCTGTCCTTCAGTATACTAACGCAATGTGCAAAGAAATAAGTGCAAGGATGTTCGTTGACAGCGTAGTGTGGAGTAGCAGAAAGTCTGGAAGTGACCTAATTGGCTACTGATAGGGAACTAATTACGTAAATTGTGGCACTGCCACACAAGGGAACACCAGGCAGCCATTGCAAGGATGAGGAGGATTCATATGTGCGGGGAAAAGAATGATCTTGGAGGGATATTATTAGAACAGCTAGGTTGGAGGATGGGGCTTAGACCTGTGGCCAAAGGAGCTTGCTGGAGCTCCCAGCTACACACACCTGCCCCTCAATATCCCTGGGCCCCTCCAGCCGAAAGAAATTGGGGCTCTGTGGGAGCAGACACGCCACTCACTAGCAGAGGGAGGAAGTAGGGGGAAGGGCAAAGCGCTGCGCTGGGGCTCCTTAGTGGATGAGCTCCACCAATCCAGAAAGCGGACAATGGATGTTCCCTCCAATCAGGAGCGAAGGAGTGAGTGAGGGGTGGGGCATGAGGCTGGGTGTGTTACTCTAGTGTTGCTCCCTCCGCACGGAAACATGAGGAGTGGGGAATAAGTGTTCCCCCCAACAAATATCTCTGGAAAGATACATAGAAAAAGAGAAGAGTGGTTGCTTCTGGAAAAGGCACTGGGAGACAGGCATGAGGGATGGTGGCAGAGAGGGGAGACATTTTGGTATAGAGAGGCAGGAGTGAAGTGTCATTTTTATTCCCTCTTAAAGATTCGTGGGATTCCTCTACTTATCAATAACTTCCTCCAAAACCCTCTGGTGAGGTCACTAGCAATGTCCTGGGTTCACAAGTCCTATAATTGCTTTACCCTATTTTTTTTTTCATACTGGAGAGCTGAATTCCAGGTGTCATCATGGGAGAGTACTAGGGAGGTGACATTTACTTCTCTGTTCCCTAATTTTCCTGGGCACCCAATGGTTCAAACCAATCTTGAGGCACCTTTGTATGCCCCCAGACCTTTCTTTTTCCACTGGACTCAAGACGTCACTTGACATCTTATAAAAACTTACCCCCCTTCTCTGCAGAAGCCTATTCCTGATGTCTGAAACGTCCAACTGAAAACATTCCCAGGGCTTAAAGCAGTGCCTCTCAGACATCATGCATTTGAGAACCACCTCCAGGACTTTTACTAACACAGGACCACCTGTCCCTTTTTTTTTGCTTATGTAACATTTTTTCTTAAATGACTCATGTTTAAAACTTAATAAATTTGTTTTAAAAGGATATTTTATATCACTATTATAAATAGTATTACTTCCTATAAAAAGAAATAACCTTAAATATAATAAACAAAAAAAAGTTATTAAATTCTAGCTAAAAACTGTGGCCTACCCAAAGATCTGTGAAAAAGAAATTGGCAAGTATTAGAGAGAGACTAGCACCAAACTGGGTCTTTTTTCTTGATGGATTTAGAAGGATTGGAATGAGGACTTTCTGTCTATGTGATTCGGTGTTAATGCTCTATCAAAGCACCATCCAAATCATGCCTTAGAACATTTGAATTCCACACTTTGGAGAATGGGTTAAAGCCTTTTTTTTTTTTCCCCTTTTCTAGAAAGTTTCAGTTATGTGTCCCTATGCATTTGCATCATCTGAGCTGGACAATATATGAAGCCATTATCGCCCTGGAGTTTATGGTCCTGATGGAGTTGGCATTTTGGCATTCCAGCTGATATTAAAGTAACATGGCATTCAGCATGGTACACAAGCCTTTTCTCCTGAGGTCAGAAATGCATCTATTTGAGAGAGAAAAACAAAAAAGAAATGCATCTATTTGGAGGCAGCATACGATGGCTGCTAAGAATGACGCAGGATTAAACAAAGGGGAACTTGTCCTTTTTAAAAGAATTGGAAGAATCTCTGAACTGGTTCATTGGGTTCTTCCAAGTGGTGATGCACAGAATTGCAGCTGGGACCTCCCAGACTGAGTTCTGCAGCCACACAGCTCCTGGCTCATTGTCTCAAGGAGTGGCCCCTTTGTGAGCCCACAAGCATTGATCAGTCCCATGAGGGAATAATGGGGTGAGAATGAGCAAGTTCAGAGAACAGAGCGGGCAGAGAGAGGGTGGACAGTGTGTGCAGTGTATGTCCACTAGAGGAGGTGGACAAGTTGGTACCAGAAAAAGGCTATTTAAAATGATCCTATTTTGGAAATATCAGTGGATGCTCAAACTATTGGGGTGAAAGTTTCATGAGAGAATAGGATCTTTACGTTATCTCAAAATACCTCCCCACAAATGCTACAACATGGATGAACCTTGGAAACATTATGCTAAATGAAAGCAGACAGACACAAAAGGCCACATGTTGTATGATTCCATTTATATGAAATATTCAGAATAGGTAAATCCTTAGAAACAGAAAGCATATTAGTTGTTGCCAGGGGCTGGGGGAGGGGAGAATGGGAAGTGACTGCTTAATGGGTACAGAGTATCCTCTTGGGGTGGTGAGATGTTCTAGAACTAGATAGTGATGACAGATGTACAACATTGTGAATGTAGTGTCACTAATGGTAAATTTTATGTTATGTGTATTTTACCACAATAAAAATATCACCCCCCACAAATTATTTTTTAATTAGGGAAAATGTACAGTAAAAGAATCTGGCAGACCATACCAAGTGATCAACGTTAGCATCACCATACTGTGCCTCCTGGTGGGGTACACTGAGGACACATGGCTTATGTTGCATTCCTGTCAAAAAAACATAACCTGAATCAAATCATGAGGAATCATCAAACACAAATTTGAGGGACATTCCACAATATAAATAGTCAATACTCAAATACCATCAATGTCATAAGAAACAAAGGCTGAGGACCCTTTCTGTACTGAAGGGGGCTAAAGAGACATGACAAAATGCAATGCATCATCTTGGATTTGATCGTGAGCCAGGAATAAAGAAAGCAATATGGAACATTATTGGGATAATTGGAGAAATTTGAAAATGGACTGTAAATGTAATAATAATATTGTATCATGTTAAATGTCTTCATTGTGATCATCATACTGTGGTTATGTAAGAAAATGTTTTTGTTTTTCAGAAATACACACTAAAGTAGTTAGACATAAAAAGGTATGGTTTAGGCAACTTACTCTCCAGTAGTTCAGAGAATGTGTGTGTGCGTATGTGCGTAACAATCCATTTAAAACTGGGGCTAAAATTTCATCATAGTGAAGACAAGGTCTGATTTGGACTGTATTTTAAAAAGTGAAACAAAATTAATTTTATTTTCTACAGAATTTTAGTAATAATACCTGGTTGCAATAGTTGGAATGAACCAAGTGTTCATTTGGTTGCACTCTGCCACCCAGATTGATGTGATGTCTTCACTTGACATTTCAGTTTCATCAACCAAGATCACGGTCAAGTTTGTAAAAATGTTCAAAGGTCCAATTGCTGTTTCCAAAAAAAAAAATGTTCAAAGGTTTCCTCAGTTTTCCCATGTGTGACTTTTAATCCTTTGATATTCAAATAATTCTTTTGAATGCTTTGCCTTTTCTTTTTTTTTCATCATCCACATTAATTTTTTCCTCTTTTATCTCGAACTTGTCCAGCTCAGACAACTCCTCATGTGTTAACGGAGCAGCCCTCCGGTGTCACTTTCATCAACTTGGTACAACTCCTAGTTCTTTTGCAAGATTTCCAATTTCACTTGGCAGTCGCTTCCTGTTGTATGTTATTCAGACTGTCCTACTAGAGTAAAAAAAATTACCCTGAAATCTCAGTGGTTTAACATCCAAAGGCTTATTTCTCAATCATGAAGGTGTGAAGCTTCAAGGTGTTGTGGCTGCACCATGCCCAGCTACTTCCACAGCGGGAGGAAGCCTGGAGAACTCACGCCTGCTGTCCCATGCTTCAGCCTGGACACACAATGTGCTGTGCGATTCTCGCCCATTGGTCAGAATTAGTCACAAGGACCCAACCTGACTGCAAGGGCATCTGGGAAGTGTAGTCTTCTTGTGTGATCGGAGAGAAGAAAACGAAATGGCAACTGTCTGCCACGCATTGTATTTTGGGGTCCAATGTTGTTCAAATGGGGATAGATATTAAGAGGAGGGGTGTTTGAGTGGGGATTAATTTTATAAATGGTCAGATCATTGGGAAATATTTTTGTATTGTGATCACTTTTGCTTTGTTATGAAGCAGGGACTCTGATGGTGAATCCTCAGATGATGAGTTTCTGGGGCGTGGGATCAGGAACATGTCAGCACACACACAGCCACTCCTTCCTGACCGGGTGCTGCGTGTGCTTAAAAGGCATGATGCTTTTCTGAATTAGGGATTTTAATGGGTCCTCACCCCTCCTCCCCCACAAGGAATATTTGTCATCTGGATCCAACAACAAACAGCTCTTTATGCCAGACTTTTTTGTACAGTAAAGTCTCCAGGCCAGGAAAGATGAGAAGAGCTGTTTTCTATTTTCTAAGACCCCTCTAAAATTTGACTTTTAAAATTTTTTTAGTGACAAGCTGTCCTTCTGTCACCCAGGCTGGAGTGCAGTGGCATGATCATAGCTCACTATAACTTTGAACTCCTGGGCTCAAGCCATCCTCCCACCTCAGCCTCTCCAGTAGCTGGGACTACAGGCACGCACCACCACGCCCGGCTAATTTTTTTCCTATTTTTTGTAGAGATGGGGTCTCACTATGTTGCTCAGGTTGGTCTCAAACTCCTGGCCTCAAGCGATCCTCCCACCTCGGTCTCCAAAAGTGTTGGGATTACAGGCATGAGCCACCATGCCCAGCCTAACATTTTCTAATTTTTATTTTTAATTTTGTTTTGTCATTGACAGGTTTGAATCTCTCTCTCACCCTCTTCAGCACATCCCTCTCTGGACTTTGAAGTGACTTCTCGCCTCGCCCTGGCCTGTGAAAATGTTGGTGCTCCTTGCCTTCATCATCCTCTTCCACATAACCTCCGCGGCCTTGCTCTTTGTCGCCACAATTGACAATGTAAGTGCCCTTTCCCGCTGGCCGTCGTGGAACCTGTGTCCTAGAGACGGTAGAAGCAGGGGTGAGAACTGTGTCAAGGTGATCATGATTCGGGGTTGTCCTCCCTACTTGGGCAAGCCCATCTTCTGAAGCCAGGACTGAGGACTCTTGGCCTGAATATGGGGCTTCTGGAGCATCCCACATGCAGGTTTGGATGGCAGGTCCTGGAGGGACCTCTCATCTCAGATTCCCCCACAGAGCCTGGCTCTGGGAAGCCCTTCGAGGATGTGTGGATTCAGCTGTCTTCTAGATCAGCGTTCTCAGCCTCGCCACTCTTGTCATTTTGGGCTGGAGAATCCTTCCTGTGCACTGTAGGAGGTTTAGCAGTATCCCTGGCTTTTACCCACTAGATGCTGGTAGCACCCCCACCTCTAGTTGTGACAACCAAAAATGTCTTCACGCATTGCCAAATGTCCCATGGGGGGCAAAACTGCCCTCTGCTGAGGGCCACTGCCTTAGATCCCCTGGGTGACCCATTACAGGTGACCTCTGCCCCCAACCACTGACATCTCCTTACCAGCTATGACCCCTTGTTTCGAGCCCACCTGCCCATGCCCTCCCCAGCAGAACTCATGCTTAGAACTTTCCAGACTCTACATGTGGCTCTTTTCCTTAGTATCCGGCTTGCAGCCATATGGCAGGAATGTGTTTGATAAATAACCCTTTGGCATAGATGAATATCCCTCCAGGCAGGAAATGAAGCTTTTTAACAGAGCTCCTCTCTGGCCCATATGCTGATCCAAAGATCTGGCTTCCATCCTGATAATTTTAGACTGCAGAGATGTTTGAGGGGCAGAAACATTGCTCGGAAAGTCAAAAAGTGCACCATATGAGTGGCCACCAACTCTGCGTACACACAGGACTCCTGTTGATTAATCATCATGACAATAATAACTTAAACGATAACACCTGCCACTTAGCCATCACTGTGGCCCGGGCCTGTGTAAGCCCTTTTGTGCACGTCATCTCCTGTGACCCTCACTCCAGCTAGACCGGGTAGGGACTCTCCTTGCACTAGTTTACACATGAGGACAGTTGGGGCACTGGGTGGGGTTTACACTGCAGGAAGTGGCAGAGCCAGGATTTGAGTCATCCCAGAGGCTCCTGGTCCTGGATCTGGCCAGGGTAGATGAGGGAGTGATTGCATTTGGGTTCTGGAAGTTCTCGCCGAGCTGCTATGAGTGGCCTGGGCAGGGATCACATTGATGCTGTGGGTTAAAGTATTTGGACCCCACCATCCAAAGGGCCCACTGTCTGTGAAATAAATGGTAGTGAATGTTCTTTTAGAAGCTCCTTTTTCTGTTTCTTGCATCTAGTCCTTTGGGATCCCGAAAAGGTCCCAGACTTAGTGAAAGGGATAGACAGACATTCGGGCCAGAAAATGCACGCACCGTAGCACCAGCGAGTTCTGTCGAGCACCCGCATATCATCATGGCACTTACGGAGAAGATGCAGATGGACTTTTTCTCCCATTTGCAAGTCTGGTGGTATTCATTATGCGTCTGGAATTGTGCTGGGCATGTAGTGGGAGCTCAGTGGATGTTCATTGACTGGATGGATGGGGTGGGGGTCCAGTCTTTGGCTGGATGGAAAGTAGAGGGAGGACCCTCTCAGGTGGTGCAGGCGAGAGGGAGCCACAGAAGCACACAGGGAAATGAACGCGCTTGGGCTGCAGGCAAGAAAGTCCTGTCTGGTCATTCCATCCATCCCAGGCTTCCCCCCGATGTCATTATTTTCTAACTCCACTCTCACATCACCCTGTAGTCCTGGTGGACTTGACTCGACTCTACATCCGCTCTAATTACCATCAGCCCAGCCTCATCTCTTTCCACGCCCTGTGAGGGCTTGGGCCGCCTCTTATCCTTCAGCCGACCAGCAGCAGGGCATCACTGGGACCTGGTTAGAAAAGCAGACACCCAGGCCCCACCCCAGACCTCCTGAGTCAGAATCTGCATGTGAACAAGACCCCCAGTGGCTCACACAAAGCGCGCTGCACTTTGAGCTGCTGCTGCTGCAGTTAGAGCCTCACATCTCATTAGAAGCCTAGAAGTCATCAGGGTTTGCATCATTGACAGACAAACAGCCTTTCTCTCTGTTTCCATTTCACGTTACAGGCCTGGTGGGTAGGAGATGAGTTTTTTGCAGATGTCTGGAGGGTGTGCCTCAACAACACAAACTGTACAGAAGTCAATGACAGCTTTGAAGGTGAGTGTGAATGAACAAAACCAGCTGGGGGCCCCGAGTGAGAAAGGAACGTTAAGGAATGAGTCTTCGGGGTTCCTGACTCCTCCACTCGAGGCACAGTGGGGCGGGCCTGGCTGAGTTCACTCGGGGTGGGGGCAGAAGGCCACGCAGCCTGGAGACGGCCAGAGGGGACCCGCTCCAGCTGAGTTGGGCTTCGTCCTTTCTCTTCTGTCTCTTGGCAAAGCAGAGTTTTCCTTCCTCATCCTTTCGATGGCTTCAGCTGTCACATAGAATTTTCTCTCCCCTCCTTTTTACCCAAGCCTTGCCTCTGAATAGGCTCAGAGACTGCAATTTACCTCTGATCACTTTCCCCATCCCAGCAGTAGGAAACCCGAGTGCCGAGCGCCGGCTTCTGCTCCTGTAGGAGCTGTGTGACAGCGCCTTGGACAGGTCTCTCCGTGTCCTCAGTTGTGAAATGGAGGCAGTAACAATGCCCCTGCCGTGCCTGCTTCTTTAAATGAGCTAAAACATATGAAGGGGCTTTGAAATACAGAAAATCCCACTTTAAAACATGCTAACCACTCTCTTTGATTATGAACTGTTTTCCCTTGTAGAACTGATGGAAGAGACACTTTGGGATCCCAGTTGCCTGATAAAATGCAGGGTGCCCAGTTAAATTAGATATTTTAGATAAACAACAGATACTTTTTAGTATTAATATGTCCCAAATATTACATGGGATATACTTGTGCTAAAAATTATTTGTTGTTTATCTGATACTTAAATTTAACTGGGCATCCTGTCTTTGTGTTTGTTTGGCAAATATGACAGCTTTATTTGGGGAGCAAAGGACCCCACTCACCGGGTCCCAAAGTCTCACCATGCACCCAATAACAATAACCACATTCATAATAAACGCAGCAGAAATTGCAGTAGAAGGCACCATTTACGGAATTTTTACTGTGAGGCACGGGTCTGACTCCTTTACATATGTGATCTCATTGCCCTGTCAGGCAGAGACTGTAGATCCCATTTGAAGATGGGGAAACTGAGGCACAGAACAGTTAAGTTACCCAAGGAACAAATGATGGAACCAGGATTCCGATCTCGATGTGACCTACTCCAAAGCCTGCGCTCTGAACCACGGGCCACAATCAGTGCCTTTCCCTCTCTATCTGTTGATCTGTCATGCTAGCCCTTGGCCCTGGGACCAGCCATTCTTCTCTGTGCTCTGCAAACCCCAGCTGTGGCCAGTGTGTGTGGCCAGCTGGGAGAGCTTGCTGTGCTCTGCAGTGTTTCCAAGCCCCTACTGTCTGTGTTCCACATCCTCTGTGTGGGATTATTTACTTGTTATTTTCTTTAAAATGGATTGGTGAACTACCAGCCAAATTCAGCCCAAGGCCTGTTTTTGTTTGGCCCTTGAGCTGAGAACAGTTTTTGCATTTTTAAAGAGTAGTTTAAAAAAACACAAAAACCCCAAACCAAAACAAAATGAAAAAGAAAAAGAACGTTTAACAAGAGACCAGACCGTCCACAAAACCTAAAATATTTACTGTCTGCCCTTTACTGAAAAAGTTTGCTGACCCCTGCTTTTTAAAATGGCTCACTCTTTCCTGATACATCAGTCTGTTTTAAAGGTAACTTTGCATCTTTACCATAAATGATAAACTAGTATCACTTGCCATAAAAGAAGGGAAGCTTTTAGAAAATACTAGATTGAAAACCAAACGGTGTTATTAAAGTCTGGTCAGACACACTTACCGCCTGGAGGCTGTAAGCCTGTTTTGGGTTCTTTCCATGTTGATAAACAAAACAAACAACCAAAACCCAAATATTAGTGGGTGTTTTAAAAGCGCTAAAGCACCAAGTGGGGAACTCCTCCTTGAGGTCCTTAGAAGAATTTAAACAAAACAAAGTGAACAGCCCTCTTGTTAAGTGAGGTTTTGTTTTTTTCATGCCCTCACTGGGTTCCACATACACTAATCTCATGGGCACATTCTGCACCCACCTCCCAACTTTGAGAATCCCTGTTCTAAAAACACGTATCCATCTTTTTCCCAAAAGCCATGTTTTCCACATTTGCCATCATATAAGTCACCTGTTGCTAAAAGTACAGATTTCTGGTGCCCGCCTCAGGGTGACAGCAGAATGTCTGGGGGTGGTGGGGCACCCAGGAATCTTTATTTTTAACAGGCATCCCAGATGATTCCTGAAATTGGGCAAATTTGGGAAGTACTGCTCTAAGCCAGAGGGTCACAACGTTGGCCCCACATTGGAATTTCCTTGGTGGCTTCACAAATCTCAATGCCTGCTGTCAATGCCCAACATTCTGATTTATTTCATCTCGGTATAGCCTGGTGGGACTTTTTTTTTTTAATGGAGTTATAATTTACAAACAAGGAAATGCACGCTTCTTAAGGGCTGAGTCTGATGAGTTTTGACAATTGTATGAACACCCATGTAACCACCATCCAAAACAAGACAGAGAACATTCCCAACCCTCCTGAAAAGTTCCCCCAGGCCCCTTTCCACTCAGCTGCCACCACCCCAGCCCCCAGGGCAACCACTTCTGACTTGTGTCACTGTAGTTTGCTTCCGCCTGTTCTTGGACTTCATACCAATGGAGTCACGTGGCGCGGGGGGCAGGTCTGGTAGGGAATCGGGGGAGGGGCTGGGTGCTCTCAAGTGACCCTACTGTGCAGCCAGAATGAATTAAGATCCGCTGCTCTAAACATTTCATGAAGAACTTTACAAATTATGCTCCTTCTAGTTGGTTTCAGGCAAAACTGCAAAATTGCAAAAAAAAAAAAAAAAGGTTTGTCCTTAAGTTTCCTGTGCAACTTGGACACTCTCCCCTCATCTCGTCTTTTATCCGCATCCTGGTGACAACATCTAGCTCTTACACACGACTCTGTCTTTGCCAGCACCCTCTAAACCGTTACACAGATGAGTTTATTCCCCTTTCCCGGCCTGGTGAGGGGGGAGCTATTAATATTCTCATTTTACAGGTTAGGAAACTGAGGCCCATGAAGATGGCTGCAGTCCATATGCTCCTTCTCTGTACCGCCAGACCATAGCTTCAGCTGTGTCCTTTCTCCCCATGTGACACCCTCACCCCAGAAATTCTCCCTTCTCCACTGGGACTTCCCTATAGCGAGCCCCAAACCCTTGCACCCCAATCTCTGTTAAGGCTGATCCAAAATGAAAGGCATGCCCCTTCTGTCCCTAAGGCGTGACCATAAAGGTCACTCTATGATGCTTCCAGGCTGCTGTGGAGTCCACAGAGCACTTGCAGAAGGCCACTTGGTCCCCTGAGCTCCGAGTCCATGGCAATCCCTCTGGGGACCTTTCTAAAGTGTGGACCCCCAAGGCCCCACCCTGACTTCTTGAATCAAGAGTCGACCAGGTTAGAGCCCGGGTATTTGTACTTCAAAAAAATCCCCCATCTGTGAGCCACACATTCGGGAGCTGTGACCCAGAAAGCAGGTGGTTCTCGCTCTGTTTTCCAGATAAGGATGTTGCGGATTGTCTGGTCAGGTGCACAAGTGGACACTGAAGGGAGGGGCTCTGGAAGACTCCATGGCTGTCCTTGTGCTCAGACCATGTAAATGACAGCCTGGACCCCGACCCGTTTGCCTCCTGTCATCCCAACTCCAGAGCTGCCGCTGTCACTGTGCACCCCGAGGTGCCAGCCGGCCGTGGTCCTCAGTTGTGCTCCCTTGCCCTGTGCCCGCAGGTTACACCACGCTGCAGGCGGTCCAGGCCACCATGATCCTGTCAACCATCCTCTGCTGCATCGCCTTCCTCATCTTCCTGCTCCAGCTCTTCCGCCTCAAGCAGGGGGAGAGGTTCGTTCTGACTCCATCATCCAGCTCATGTCCTGTAAGTACAATGACAGGCTTCCTGAAATAAGCACTCCCTGCCCAGCCACCCAGGAGGGAAGCCAGGAGGAGGGCAGCCGGTGAGGATTTGGAAAGAAGTTGGCTGCCGTGCTGCAACGGGACAGTTTATATTTGGGAGTTTGGATTTAGTTAGGGGGTCAGGGAAGATGTCCGGGAGCCCAGGCGGGGAACTGTAGGGTGAGTAGGAGTTGATGTCTGCAATGTTCTGTCTTGGTACAGAGGGGAGGGGAACGCATGACCGCAGCCGGCCAGTTGGCTGGAGTGTGGAGATGGGCAGGGCAGTGGGAGGTGGCCCAGAGGGGGCAGGTGCGGCCACACCCTGAGGGGTGTTGTAGGCTATGGCAAGGATTTGGTGTTTTTGGCCTAAATCGGTGGGAAGCCATCAACAGGTTTTAGGCTGGTGGGTGACAGAAGCACCCACTGTGGGCCAGGCCTGTGCAGGCTGCTGGAGATAAAGAGATGAAGCAGACATGGTCTCTATCCTGGAGGAAGTTAGAGAAAGCAGGTGTCTCCAAGCACTTTTTTCTACTTAGGAATTTGAGCAAGGCTGAAATCAGATGAAGAAGCTACACTGTGATCATTTGTTGTTGTTTCTCAGTGACAGTTTAAAGCTTTCCAATGACTAAACGTAGAAATCCCTTCCGTGGCTTTCTAATCAGGAATTCATGGGCAGCTTGATGAAGGCAAGAAATCTGGTCATCTGGGGTCAAATCCAAACCTGCCATGCCCTCAGGATGGCCCCCAAGGCACGTCACCAACATACTGGGGTGATAAGTTGTTCCAGTTTGCCTGGGACTGTCTCTGTTTTAAAACTGAAAGTCTCATATCCCAGGAAACCCCTCGGTCTGGGGCAAAGTGGGATAGTTGGTTACGTGTAGCATCTCCTCCCCTTGGGGCACTGTCACTGAACAGCCGGGGGCACCACCCCTTCCAGGCACAGGCAGAGAATGGAAGTGTTTTCAGGTGGGAAGGACTCTGGAAGGTCACTTGTTCTTGACAGCCCCAAGTCCATGACAGTCCCTCCAGGGACCTTTCTAAAGTGCAGACCCCCAGACCCCCACCCTGACCTCTTGAATCAGTCTGCCAGGTTAGGACCCAGGGGTTTGTACCCCCATCCATGAGCCGAGCATTTGAGAGTGGTGACCCAAACCAAATGAGGCCAAAAGAGCGAATGTGACTTGCCCAAGGACCCCCAGTGAGGAGGTGTCTGCAACCCCTCCTTTACTTTCTATCTCCCAGTTAGAGGCATAGACACCCCCACTCACCCCATTAAAGGCAAGTGAACCCTGTCACTTAGCATGCAGGGCGGGGGGTGCCTTGGGGAGTTACTAACTGAAGTTCATTTTCTGTTACTGTCTCCATTTGTCTGTTTATCTGTAAGGCCACTTAGTCTAGACTGATGACCCTGATGTGTGTGTGTACGTGTGTATATATAAGAAACTCCCTGTATTTTAACACAATAGTCACATCTCCCCTTTCCTTTCCATGACACCTGCTTCTCCCTGACTCCTTTGAGCATTTTCTGGTCTAAGGACCTGTCCCTCCCCATTCTGCCCCAAGCCTGCAGAGTGTATACGTGCCTTATCAGGCGGAGATTTTAGGTGCAAGCAACAGACACTCGAACTCACGTAAGAGATAGGATTTGGGGGTAGTTCACAAGAATCAAAGGAAAACCTGCAAAAATTGGGACTGCAAGTGTTTGATTAGGACGCTTTGGGCTGCATGTAAGAGAAAATCCAATTATCCAATTAATATGACTTCAGCCAAAAAGATGGTTATGTTTTTACATAGTAAGTACCCTGCAGGTGGAAGGTGCCAGAGCTGGTTTGGCAGCTCATCGGCATTGAGCACTTACTTCCACTCTGTCCATCCTTCTATTCTGTCATCTTGAGAGTGTCAGTGATAACCCCTTCATGGCTCCAGAAAGGCTGCTGCAGCTCCAGACATCCCATCCTGCTCTGACAGTATCTAAAGCAGTAAGCAAGGGAAAGTAGAGCAAGTACAGAAAGTTTTCTCCTGCCTCATCTCTCTCTTTGCAGGGAGTGATATTTTCCACTGAAAGATTTTCTGCAGCCAGAACTGGGACATGTATTGATCCATAAACTACAGCAAGTAAACAGGAACTGCGTTGCCAGGAGAAGGGTTGGCAAACTGTGGCCCGTGGTCCAGATCTGACCTGCCACATGTTTTTGTAAATATAATTTTATTGGAACACAGCCACAACCATTCATTTATGTATCATCTATGGCTGCTGTCACACTACAACGCCAGAGTTGAGTAGTTGTGACTATGGCCCACAAAAAACCTAAACAGTTTATTGTCTGGCCCTTCACGGGGCAAGCTGATTGACTCCTGGCTTACACCAACTATCCTTATCCTCTGGGTTGGGTACTTGGCTGTCCAGACAAAACTGGGTTCAGCTAGAAAGCCTGGGAAATGAAATAGTTACAGGGTAGGTGGCAACATTCTGCCACAAAATATTAGTTGCAATTTTTCCAATAGACTAAAATATCTACTAATAATAAAATCTTTACATTTGTCTTTAACTCTAGCCATATGCCCCTCAGGTGCCCGGGGTGCACTGTGGTCCACGATTTATTTAAACTCTGATTTTCTTCCTAACAGGTCTGTGCGTCATGATCGCGGCTTCCATTTATACAGACAGGCGCGAAGAACTTCACGGCAAAAACAAGGAATTCTATCCCCTGAACTCGGAAGGCAGATATGGCTACTCCTTCATCCTGGCGTGGGTGGCCTTTGCTTTCACCTTCATCAGCGGCATGATGTACCTGATATTGAGGAAGCGCAAATAGGGTTCTAGCAGCCGGGTCACTTTTGCTGCAGTACAGAATCCACATTCAGATAACCGTTGTGTATATAATCATATTTTTTTTGTGGTTTTTCTAGCAAACATATTGTTTCCTTTAAAAGCCAAAAAAAAAAAGAGAGAGAGAGAGAAGAGTTTTTGCATTCTTGAGATCAGAGAATAGACTGTGAAGGCTGGCATGCAGAACTCCTGCCCACTCGAAAGTCTCAACAAGGCCAAGGCAAAAATCCAGCAATGCTCAAATCCAGCAATGCTCAAATCCAGCAATGCTCAAATCCAGCAATGCTCAGCGGGAAGTTTCTTAGCCAGGGGGCTGTGATGGGATGAGACGAGAGACCAAGAAGGCGAGGTCTCTGGGGGGACTTGCTTCCTGTAGGTTTTGGCCAGGCCAGGCCCCTGCTCACCTCAGCTTCCCTTCCCAAACCTGTCAGTGGTTGCAGAGGGGTGAGGAGGGGCCCAGGTGAGGGATGACAGTTTCCCCAGATGTTTGGCCCAAGTGCCATGTGAGAAGCAGGTATAGCCCCCGGCATTCTGTCCACATCCAAACCAGAGCCCAATCTTCTTGTAATGCGCTGGGTCAGAAAAGACCCATGCAAATTTGCTGACAACATCAACCTGTTGGCCTTAGGAATGGTGATCCTTAACCTGGGCGTCAGATTTAGAATCACCCTAAGGCAAAAAGTCTCACCACGTGATGCCTTAGAGCACCTTTTAAAATGCAGACTATAGGGCTCCTCCTCAGACCTACAGAATCAGGGTCTTCAAGGGATGGAGCCCAGCAATCTGCATTTCTAACATGCTCCTTGGGTGATGCTTAGATGCATTAAAGTAGGGGACCACAGTCCCCGGGCCAGGTGGGCAGAGCTGCCTCATAAATGCTCGAGATCTTGTCACCTTGAGATGGGGAGGTGGGTCCAGCCCCAGTGCGGGCAACCTCGGCCTCCATCACCACAGCTGTTTACATCTGGGCCACCCAACTCCAGTCCCAGGCTGGACCGATAGCCAGACACCCTGTCTCGGAAACCCTCTCCCTGCGCTTCCTGCCCTGCGTGCTAAGGCTGCTGGCCTCTAACCCCCGTTTCTAGAGCCTCGGAGGACCCACCAGCCCGCCATTCATTTATCAACATCATAAATCCTGGCTTGCTTGCCCTGTGCCAGGCACGGGGATACCCTCTCAAGACAATCTCTCTCCTCTCAGGGGCTCATAGCCTAGTGGAGGAGACAGATTAAAAGCCAATTAGGAAAACTAATTACACACTGGTGGAGGCTGCAAAGAACACCACCAAGAATTCAAAATAGAGGCCCATAGCACGGGGTCTGGGGGAACCTGCTTTATTTCTGCCAATTTTAAACTGCTCCTGGAGGCATTCAGATCAGTCCAAATATAGTCCAAATTCAGTTTGGGCAGACGACATTTCTCGGGCAGTGCCTGACTATGTTGCATCCAGAAAGCACTTCCGTGGAGGGTCTCGCAGGGCTGGCGTTCTCGAGCTTTAGGGGTGCCGGTGCCACTTGGGCGAGGCTGACTCGGCAGGTCTGAGGGCGTTCCGAGATTGTGCCGAGAAATAGGGCTTTGGGGGCTTGTCCTTTGGGGTCAAAGTATGCAGGCCACCCTGGAGACGTTCTGTGATAGAAGCTTTTTGCACCCCAGTGTCTTTTTCTGCTTGTGTTTTGAGCATGGTGCTGGGAGGTGTCCTGGGATGGGGTGCGGGACCTCATGCTATTTGAATCCTTTGCACTTCTGCTAAGTGGAGCAATGGTTTGCCATCAGCTCGGTTCCAGTGGAGCTGGGCGGACGTCTGGTTGAAGTAGTTTAGGGCCACCGTGAATACCTCTTCAGTGCAGGACTGGGTTTTCCATCCATGCGTTCATTTCTTTTCAACAAATAGTATTAAATGTTTAGTGTGTGAGGCACCATGTGAGGCACTGAAAATGCAGGGCTACGCAAATCCAGATATCTTCCCTGTCCTCATGGAGTTTGCAGTCTCTGAGACAGGACATCCTTCCCATGGAGAGGCCACCAGCTCAGTACAGGGTAACATGGAGCCAGAGATGGGACAAATGGTCACCTCCTGCCTCGATGGAAAACTGTCATTAGGCACATTTTGAGCAAGAGCATAGGTTACACCCCTGGGGTTTGCAGGATGCTACGTAAGGCTCACGGAGGAAGTTGGGTCTAAAGTTCCCTTGAAACTTTCTACCTAGGCGCTTTTCTATAATTTTTTTGTAGTCATAATGGAAACAAACAAAAACCTTAGAACCAGAGATCTGGACAGCCTAACCCCCAAGCAATGTATGAATTCCCTCCACAAAAAACTTCAGGGCTCCATGAGTGTCTGTGTTGAGTGCAATCTGGAATGACCCTGTGGCTTTTCATGGCTGGTTGCCACCACTCTGCAGTGTTCAGTGCCCACATCCATCTGTGACACAAGGTTTTTTGAGACATGAGAGATGCCTCTTCCCCGATGCGTGACATGCATTTGGGGAGATGGAAAGAGATGATGACATCAGGGAGAAAATATCCCACCATTTCGCCTGTAGGTAGAATCAGTCCTCACGTGGTGCTTGTTACCAGTTACTCAAGAGCAACAACGACACCATTAGCCAAGACATCCAAGAAGCAAATATTAGGACCAAACATAATACTGACAACAACTGTATTTGAAGGAACTGTAGTTTGTGTATCTTACAACATTTTTATAAAGTACTGTAATCCTTTCATTGAGGGGCTGTGTGATGGTGACAGACTAACTCGTTTTGTTATTTGCATTAAAATTATTTTGGGTCTCTGTACAAATAAGTTTGGAGAATGCTTGACTTGTTGCTCTGCGTGAATGTGTATACACATACCTGCACACAGGAAGATCGCAGACCTCCCCCACTCCCACACACTCTGCTACAGTTTGCATACCTGTGTGCACGCCCCTAATGAATGGGCTGGAGTTCTAGGACACTCTGTGTTAACTGAAGATGAAGAAACTTAGAACTCCAAGCCTGTATGTAAACACACTAAACACAGTAGCCTAGATAGACGCTGTATCATAGTTTAAAATCTGTCTGGGCAGGGATGGGAGGGGATTACTAAACTTGCTAATAGTTTAAAGGTTACTTACAATAGAGCAAGTTGGACAATTTCGTGGTGATGGGGAAATTCTAGGGAAAGGCTAGAGATTAATTTTGAATCTTAGTTTGGGGACAAATGTGATTTCAGGGTAGTTAGATACTTTCTACTTAAAATGTACCTTTAAGATAGTCCATTTTCTATGTTTTGTATAATCTGAAACTGTACATGAACAATAAAGTTTAAAACCAAATTGTCCAGAGCAACAGACTCCAACGTTCCCAACTGTGATAACCTTCAGGGGGAAATGCTGCCATCTTTGGTGGTAGAGGGTCAGCTGGTTTCTTGTCAAGATAGAAACATAACGTTTTCACAGCGAGCAGTTGGTAATTGACAATTTGTCATGGGACCTTCTCTCTCTGCTCCTTTAATGGGGCCAACTTTGTCATCGCACACCTGTGGGGTCTCGCACAATCCAAAGTGTTGAAGGGCCCTATGCTTGGTTGAATGATCTGCTCGTGCCATCTTCAAATTCTAACGATATTGGAGGAAGCAGCCCCATACTTTCGCTTTGCAGTGGTCCCCACAAATTATGTAGCTGATCCTGTTCTTTCATTTGTAGTTAATAAAGACCTCTGCTTTAAAAGGTGGGGTCAGGATGGAAATCAGGGTATCTCTACAGCATACTCTGCTGAAAACTGAAAAATTCAGCCAAAGAGAGAGAGAGAGAGAGAGAGAGAGCCCTTTAATTTTTATATAAGGAAAGCCAAAGGTAGCAAAAGCTATCTGTCTATCTAGAGAACCCGCATTTCCTTGCCTCCACACAAGGGTTGCAAACTAAAATCTCCAGAGACTACTGTCTATATTCTTTGT
Source organism: Daubentonia madagascariensis (assembly GCA_023783475.1). Classification (NCBI taxonomy): domain Eukaryota; kingdom Metazoa; phylum Chordata; class Mammalia; order Primates; family Daubentoniidae; genus Daubentonia; species Daubentonia madagascariensis. The sequence continues at coordinate 6,139,487 of JAKFHU010002332.1, read as the reverse complement.
GTTTCTAGGTTTGTTTTTTTTTTTTTTTGGTTCCATGTGGCAGGTGGATGGTGGTTATCTCAGAACACTCAGTTTTATATTTCCTCCATTCAGGAACTCAGCCTGTCATTCACTTGTTCATTTGCCAAATATTTGTGTACCTATTAAGGCACGAGCATTGTGCTAGGTGTATGGACGTGACAAACTAGTCCCCGCCCTGATCTAGACTATTTTAGTCCCAACTTCAAGTTTCCAGGAGTTAGATTCTGAGGGGTCGATCTCGGATCACCTGCTCTGGAGCAGGGAGTAAGACCAAATTGTGGGAGTGTAAAGGCCAGAGGTGAGGGGAGAGGGACAATACTGTGGAAAGTTCACGCAGAGAAGGGTCTGGGGAGACATCGCAAGTGGAGATCTTGTCTTGGTCTAATCCGAAGGCCGACAAACTATAGCCCACGGGCCAAATCTACCCTGCTGCCTGTTTTTGTTTGGCCCATGAACTAAAAGTAATTTTTACATTTTTAGACGGTTTGGGAAAAAGGAGAAAGGAGAATATTTGGTGACATGTGAAAATATGAAATTCAAATTTCAGTGTCCATAAATAAAGTTTTATCGGCACGCAACCACACCCACTTGTTTGGGTGTCGAGTATGGCTGCCTCCGCACTGCAGGGGCAGAGTTGTCGCAGAAACCACATGGCCCACAAAGCCTGAAATACCGACGCTCTGGCTCTTTACAATAAACGTTTGCTGACCCCTGGTTTCATTGAGAATAAGAAGGAAACCGTCTTTTTCTGTGTCTCTTTTTTAGGAACAAGAAGAGGTTTCCCAGAAGCTGTTTAGCAAACCCTTCTTGATGTCTTACTGGTCTAAGGAATCCAATGTTCATGTTTAACCCAATCTCTGGCAGAAGTAATTCAATTATCATTTAATTTAGGATTAACATTGACCTGTGAGCTGGGGATTGAATCACCAAAGGGTAGACTTCTGAACACATTCTCAGAGAAGAGAAGAGGGGCCACCTGGCAGGTGGCCACCAGTGTCTGCTACCAACCATCCCTTGGCTTCCCACATCTGTGCACAGGTGGGTAACAATTTTAAAAATTCTTACATGTTCACGAAATGAACTAACCCCTTCCCAAGAGAGACATAACCTGAAGTCTCAACCAGTTACCCCTTCCACCTCCCACTCCAGGGTCAGCGGGGGATGTGCTGTGAGCTTCCCTCCCATGGCCCAGCAATGGATGTCTAGAAGTCAAGTCCCTGTCCTCCCAAATGTGCCCAGTATGTAATGCAGGGAAAGGAACAGGTGCTACAATGAACCCTTGCTCTCGGGTGTAAAGCCTAGTGTCTCAGAGGTACTTCAGGGCTGGACAGTTAGAGGCTCTTCTTGGTCATGGATGGGGTTCCTTTGGCCATGCAAGATCTTGCCTGGATCCAATTTTTTTTAAGTTTTTTTTTTAAAGCAACAAACATTTATTACCACACAGATTTTTGACAGTCAGGAATCCAGTAGCAGCTTATCTGGGTTGTTCTGCCTTTGGCCTTATTTGTGAGCCTAAGAATTCCTAGCTCCCCACTGCAGCCCTGAGGCAATAATTTCAAGCCCTTATAATCCAAACTCTGTCCCTAGGCCTGTGCCTTTGTCTGGTGAAGAATGCAAAGGTGTCTGGCATGTCTCCTTCTGGAATCCCATACATCTTGTCTTCTGCCTCCACAGTATGAGCTTTAGCATAGAGCAGGGCTTAGCAAACCACCAGCTTGCTGGCCAAAGGTCTGCTTTTATAGGGTTCCCGAGCTGAGAATTCTTTTCTTTTTTTCATTTTAAAAAAGTTGTAAAAAAGGCAAAGAAGAATATGCAACAAGAAGAAGATCTTATGTGACCTGCAACACCTGAAATTTTTACTTTCTGGCGCTTTACAGATAAAGTTCACTGACCCCTGGTTTAGAACTTGACTTGTTTATTCCAGCTAATCTCCAAATCATTGGATTCTTCATCAGTGTAGATTGCAGGCCTTAGGCAGAAAGAATCTCAACAAAGCCGTATTTTCTTCAATTTTGCCATTTGATGGAACGCATTTGGCCCAAGATTTACTTTTTCTTGTTGGATCTTACTGAAGGCTATAATAAGTTGAACATGCCAACATCCTGATGTGTTTCTACAATTTTTCCTGATACAGCAACTTCCACAGGTACGTGGTTGGTATAAAATAGGTGACAGTTTAAACCAGGCTTACACTATGGGCCATGGGCCAAGTCCAGCCCACCACCTGATTTTGTAAACAAAGTTTTATTAGGACACAGCCATGCCCACTTATTTATGGAGTGTTCCCGGCTGCTTTCAAAAACAGAGTTGTGATAGAGACAGTATAGACCACAAAGCCTAAAACATTTACTATATGGCCCTTTACGGAAAAAGTTTGTCAAACCTTGGTGTAAACCAAATGTTTTGCAATAGCATGACAAGGGTCACGGCTTCCCAGCCAGGAAGAGCAGGATCCTCATTGCCCTCTAACCTGCTACCTCTACTTAGCCAATTCCACGTTAGAGTGTCTGTTGCTTGCAGCACACTGTCTGCTACCAAACGTGGTATTAGCCAGGGTTCTTACTTGCAAGCAACAGTGACTCTGGCTGATTTAAATAGAACAGAAATTTAGTAAAAGGAAATCTAGTAGTGCCCAGGCTTGGAAGCATGCCACAAAATCTGATTGCCTCAGATTGCTCCACAGAACACAGTTTGGTAAGGAAACCACTGCTGTCACCATGAGATGGTATACCTTGCATCAGGAATGAGATCCTAGGCAGCCAATATGGCCATCTGTGCTAATCCTACTGTCAGCTTTGGCAATCTTGTTCTGTGTTCTTGGTTTTTGGTGCACTCTTGGCCGAGGAATGACCAGACACACCAAAGTAAGGCAAGCGTGAGGTGAAATTTATTGAGGGGGAGCAAGGTAGGATTATAGAGCAAAAGCAAGGTATAGGTCTACAGAGCAAGATAAATACACCACAGATGATGACCGGACTCCTTGTCGTAGCAAAAGAGACCTTGGTTATGGTCTGGGTCTTGTTTTATAGTGTCCAGATAGGGACCTCCCGGTGGTTCAGACATCATCATGGAACCACTTTGATAGACAGTTGGGAGTTACATGACCTGAGTCTTACTGCACGTGCGGATCTCCTGTGAGCCTCTCTGAAAGCCCAAATGGAGGGGTGGTGAACCACAATGTAGATTTAAGCTAGTGACATGATAATCGGCCTTAGGTTGTCCAAGTCACCTTCCAAACTCTATTGCACCTATGCCGCTTGGCCCGTGGGCTAGAGAGGCCTCTGGATTCTTTTGTAGTTGGCACACTAAGTTCCGACTGGGAACACTAAGTTCCTCCCCGAGGTATGGCAGTCTCTTGAGACAGGATTAAGGTGGGGCAGCACCAAGACAGGGGCCTGGGGCCCTGCCCTTGTCCTTCTTCCCAAGTGGGGCAATTGCTCGAGGCAGCACCAAGGCAAGGCACCCACTTTCGTCCCTAGGAGACCTGAAGTCCCTCACTATCTACCTAACACTACTTCTGTGGATTTGAAGCCTGACATGGTACCTCTGATTGGTGACTCCAGATGACCATGTCCTAGCTGCAAGGGAGGCTGGGAAGTGATTAGCTGGCGTCTTCAGTTTATATAGTGGGGGCAGGGGGTGAGTTCCACAACCCACCAAGATTCAGAAGGAAGGGAATTCCCCAACATAGGAAGTTCGTATATCGGGCAGTCAAACAGAATGTCAAATGTCTACTAAATCCCATCAGAAGCCCCGTTCGCTATTTACCCACAGTTAAACTAGGGCTTCTCAAGCTTTATCCATCTACGTTCCAAGTACATTCTCTTTGCCTTATCTGTGTATGCCCTGCACTGTTACCTACTGGACATTTTTCTTTAAATTAATTTTTTATATAATACATTTATTCAAAAAGGAAAATTAACATCATAAAGTAAGTTAAAAACCAGATTCACTTGTCATAAGTGATAAGGTTAAAAACTAAACACAATTTTTTTTCAGAAATGCTATTAAATTCATATTACAAACTATTGTCTAAAGGAAATTTGGGGTTTGAGATCTGCACTGTTTCCTAATTAGGAAAGGAGATTAGTAATGATATTTAAAAGATTACCAGTACCATGCCTACTGGACATAGAGAGCTAGGAAGCAAACAGAAAAGAGAACTTTTTCCCTATGTGATGTGACATTAGGTACCACCTAACTCAGGTGGGTACCACTGGTGATATTTGCTTTGTAGTTTACTTTCAACCCTATCCTAGTTTCTGATTGCTGCTGTAACAGATCGCCACAAGTTTAGTGGCTTAAAAAACATGAATTTATTATCTTACATTTATGTAGGCCAGATGTCTCAAATCGGTTTCAAGTCTGGTTCCTTCTGAAGGCCCTGGGGAGATTCTGTTTCTTTGCTTTTTTCAGCTTCCAAAGCCTGCCCACACTCCTTGGCTCACAGCCCCTTCCTCGTCTTCAAAGCCAGCAGCGTGGCATCTTCTCTCCTCTCTGCCTCCCATTACAAGGACCCTTGTGGTCACATTGGGCCCACTCAGATAATCCAGGATATCCCCATTTCAAGATGCTTAATTTATTTATTTATTTTTAATTTGAGTATATTTTATTTAATCCAATATATCCAAAATATTATAATTTCAACAATTAACCAATATTAAAAATTGAGTCATTTTCCGTTCTTTTTTCAAACCGAGTCTTTAAAACCCAGTGTATATTTAAGACTTACAACACATCTCAACTTGGATGCTAAATGTTCATCAGAAATATTTGAAATATATTTTTGATTTCATGAAACCTGCAGTTGTCAAAGTCAACTCACATGCCCAAGTTATTCCAAACATACTTAAACATTCTCCAATAATTGAACTGACTATTAGTTTAACTTTAAACTAATTAAAATTAGATAAAATAAAAAATTCAGTTCTTCAGTTGTACTAACCACATTTTAAGAGCTCAAAAACCATGTATATTTGTTTGTTGTGAACAGTATTCCCAGTACAAGTGTTCTTTTTAGTTCAATGTAATAATTCTCCCTTATTTAAGAAGAAATTATTACTTCTGTTTGCAGCATATCCATAAAAAGGGAAAAGTTATGCTACATAAGATCCTTAATTTAATCACATCTGCAAAGTCCCTTTGCCATATGAGATCACATATTCACAGGTTCTGGGGATTAGAATGTGGACATTTTTAGGGGGCTGTTATTCACCTACCACAACCCTCTGTCCAATCTCGTCTTTCTTATTTGGGTCCATTTGGGGAGATATAATTAATATTAAAAACCCGTAAACTCTACTGCCCTCCGCTGGTGTAAGGGAATTCACATTCACACATGCTCTTTGTTCATCTTTCATCAGATTTCTCTGAGTCTCCTATTTCTGAACTGGGTTTCCTCTCTCAAGCTGGCTGTGTAATATATCCCAAGCCAAGAGGAGATTAGAAATATATATTTTGGGTTAGCCACACCTGGGTGTGTGAGCAGATGCTTCCAGCCTCTAAGAAAGTCCATCACACCGCATACCCTCAGCCCCCTTCGGCCCACAGATCCTGCCCAAGCACGCTGGGCGTGTAGTCACCCAGGACCCGAAGGTGGAGGGGCTGGAGGAGGCCCTGTGCACAATCACCCACAGACATCGGCAGGAGCAGCGTCTCTGCCAGTGTCTGGAGCACACTAATTACAGAGCTTGAAGTGAGGCCCCTGACTCATCGCCCATGAGCAAGAGCTTTGATTCGGCTCCCTCTTGATGCCATGGCCCAGTGCTTCTCTGACCAACAAAACACTTCCTGGGAGGCAGGAGCATGTAACTTAAGCTCATGGGCCCGAGAAGCAGACATGCATGAGTTCTAATCTGACTCTGCCACTCGGACCCGAGAGGCTTCGAAGAAGCCATTTGGACTCGTTAAACCTCATGTCCTAATCTGCAAAACGGGCATAGTGCTTGGCTCTGAGGGTAGTTCATTTTGTCTCCCATTCACCCAGTATTTGTTGAGCACCTACTATGCGCCATACGTTGGGCCAGGCATGGGAGATACAAGGGTGTACTCGACAGAAAAGCCCCATGCACTCATGGAGCTATACTATAGTGGGGGCAGACAGGAAATCAACAAGAAAAAAAGATAAATAAAATTACAGGTTGAGCTATAATCTGTGAAGGAAAGAATGTGATGTGGAGACAGCCACTTGGGAAGGGGCAGAAGGACTCCTCGATGAGGTGACACTTAAGCTAAGACCTGCATTGGGGAAACTGAGGCACTGGGCAGCACAGCCAGTCAGTGCAAAAGGCTGTGAAGGTTAAATGAGATGGTGCATGTGCCGGACTCAGCACCACGTGGGGGACACCAAATGTTTCCGCAGATGCCCAGAACCCCAGGTTACAAAGCCCCTTCATATGAATTGTGTCATTTAGCTTGATTCTCACGACAATGCTATCGAGTGGAGATGGCAGACACTGGTGTGGCCACTTGGTTGGTAGGAACGTGACGAGAAGAGTTGTGAAGTGCTGCCAGGAGGCAAAAGCCACTCCTTTTGGTCTCTGTTCTCCCACAAAACCACCTGCTCTGATGGATGGTGGACACTTGCAAGATGGCAGTGGATGGGTTAGCTACTGCTGCATGACAGCCACGACACCTCAGTGCTTGCAAGTGTTTACGGCTCACATGTCTGGGATCAGCGGGAAGTTGGCTGGGCAGCTCTGCGGATCTTGGCTGGACGTCTTCACAAGTCTGGGCGTTGGCTGGTAAAGGCTGGCCATGGCTGAGATGACTGGGGCCACTCAACCCTGTCCTGTGTGTCTCTCGCCCTCCCTCAGATTGGCTCAGGTATGGTCTCCAGGTGGTGGCAGAGATGCAGGAGAGCACGTGGAAAGACGCAAGGCCTCTTCAGGCCTAGGCTTAGAGTTGAGACGCCATCACTTCTGCTGCCTTCTATTGGCCTAACAGGTTCCAACCTACCCAGATTCAAGGGAGGGGAAAAACAATCCCTCCTTTCAGGACAGAAATGGAAAGGCCACTTCCTAGAGGATGAGGGTGGGGAGGTAGGCAGCGGGAGCAAAGAATTGAAGCGTTTAATATAATCTACTATAGCAGGGTCATCAGCTAGGGAATGGGGTGTGTGTGTACGTGGAACAATCGAACCATTTACTTGTGGAAATGAAGATTCCAGACCTAGTAAATCTCTAAATCCAAAATCTGTATTTTATAAGCCTGTCAGGTGATTCTCATGATTATAAAATTTGTAAACCAGGCCAGGTGCGGTGGCTCACGCCTGCAATCCTAGTGCTCTGGGAGGCTGAGGTGGGAGGATTGCTTGAGGCCAGGAGTTCAAGACCAGCCCAAGGAAGAGTAAGACCCCTGTCTCTACAAAAAGTAGAAAAATTAGCCAGGCGTGGTGGCACGCACCTGTAGCCCCAGCTACTCGGGAGGCTGAGGCAGGAGGATCCCTTGAGCCCAGGAGTTGGAGGCTGCAGTGAGCTGTGATGATGCCACTGCACTCCAGCTCAGGCAACAGAGCAAGACCTTGTCTCAAAAAGAAAAAAAGAAAGTTTGTAAACCATCATTTTAAGGAATGAGGCTTACGTACACCTAAGCCAGACTGGTTATTTTCATTTTATATTTGGAGGCAGTAAACATTGGAACAAGAAGTATTTGATATGTAGGCATTTAGCATGAATCTCTACTCCTCCCTCCAGAAAAATATGTGCCCCAAAATTATTCTGCTGCCAACACATTTGCTCTCTGGACATGGGAAGACCAAGTGTCCAGAAAGTGAACAAGCAGGTAACTACCACCCCTAGTGGTGGTGTGCAGCAATGCGGCCTAGCAATAAAGCACAGCGGCAGATACCAATTGCACGTCCAATTTAGCCAAATCCAACACAGCTGATACAAGCTAATGTGCGTTAATGCTCACTAATTCAGAGCTAAATGTGTTACTGCCAGAATGCTGCTATGTACTGATTTTCCTTTATCTCAATTTATTAATTTTTAGCCATGTGATTTTATATGCTTTTTATCTGTTAGATGATTATTACATTGAGACAGATTTACAGTTTGTAACTGAATGTCAGTGTAGAACTGACTATATTTGTATGAGAAAATGAATATATTTTCGGTACAAACTCACTTGGAACTCATTTGAAATAGAGGTATTACAAAAAGTATTTGTGAATATTTTCTTTCAAAAATTTTTCTTGTAGGAGCTCCATATTATATAGCTGTAAGGCAGGGTTTCTCAGCATCAGTGCAATTGACATTTGGGCTGAAGAATTCTTTGTAGTGGGGGCTGTTCTGTGCACTGCAGGAGGTTTAGCAGCATCCTTGGCCTCTGCCCTGTAGATGTCAACCATATACACTCACCACCACCACTGTTATAACAACAGAAAATCTCTCCAGACATTGTGAAATGTCCCCTGTGCAGGTAGAAGTCCAGCACAATTGCCCCCAATTGAGAGCCACTGCTATAGGGTTTTATATACACCAGGATTACAGTGATTGGCAACCATGATGGGCGTGGCTACTCGGGAGCTGTTGGAAATTGCCAGCAAAGGTGGTTAGCACAAAGCAGCTCACACCCATTTGCAGAGAAAACAGGGCAAAGCCAATGACAGTCTCCCCTGCCATGGCCTTTGGCATCTCTCTGAACACACGGGAGAATAGCACAGGATGTTCCCCGTCCCAAAGCTTAAATGGCACATTTGCTCAATATTTGTTATCAGCTAGAACAAACAGAGATCAGAGGAACCAGGAAGAAGTGGCTGAAATGGCTTCTCTGTGTTTGTAGAAGGACAACAGCCCCTGGTGTAATTTCACCAGGGGCTTGAACACACGCAAGGAAAAAGAAGTGTAACCATGGAACAGGGCTACCTTAAATCACACATTTTTTTTTTTGGCCAGGAGGGGGAGTTAAGTTGCCATGGTCTGCCTCTGCCTCGCCCAGAAAGAAATGGTGGGTGTGGGCGCTGCTGGAGAGATGGGAGGCCGGCCAGATAGCTGTGCTTAGGTTTGCGTTTTCCTGGAGTCGGCGTTCCCTCTTTGCCATCCTATGGCAGCCTGAGATGGACAGTCTTTAGCCCTGAGAAAGGGACCCTGAATGCCCCCCAGACCTTCTCAGAATAAAGTATGAGATCTGGACCTTGAGGAAATATCTCACTAGGACCCCTGAGACCTGCTGCTTCGTGCCCAACTCAACCTCCTGGGAAGGCTGCCTCAATTCCAACCTGGTTCCATCGTCCCCAGCTGTGTGACCTTGGGCAGACCTCTTGGTTTCTCTGCGCCTCTGCTTCCTGGAAAATGGGGACAGCCATGGCAGCAACTGCAGGGGGCATACAGTAAGTGCTCAGTGAGGGTTATTCATCTTTTATTATTGTCAAATCACTGGGCCAATATCACCTACCAAGTAAGGGGCAGATTCAAGGGTCAAACTTGGATTTTCTGCCTCTAAATCCTGGATTCTCAACCTTGCCTGCATGCTGGACCCACTTGGGAAGCTTCCAATGCCTGCATCCCACAGAGGTTGTGATTTAATTTATCTGAGGAACAACCTGGGTGTCAGAGTTGTTAAAGTTCCCAGGTGAGTCTAACATGCAGTTCTGGCGGAGAACCTAACCGTGCTATAACTCAGGGTGCAATCCAATGAGTCAGGGTCATGCGGTATTTGCCCTTCTGTGTCTGGCTTATTTTACTCGGCATAATGTCCTCCAGGGTCAACCATGTTGTAGCATATGACTGGATTTCCTTCTTTTGTGTGGCTGAAAAATATTCCACTATACGGATATACCATTTTTTTATCCACTCATCTGTTGATGCACATTTAGGTTGCTTCTACCTCTTGATTCCACTTACACGAAGGTATCTAAAGTAGTCAAACTTACAGAAACAGGAAACAGAATGGTGGTTGCCAAGGGCTGGGGTGGGGAGGGGAGAATGGCAAGTTGTTTAATGGGTATAGAGTTTCAGTCGTGCAAAATGAAGAAGGTCTGGAGATCTGCTGTACAACATTGTGCTTATAGTTAACAAATTTTAAAGTGTACAGTACAGTATTAAGAGAGATCTCGTTATATGTGTGTGTGTTTTGGTTTTTTTAACCACAATTAAAACATAACAGGTCAAATGTGGTTCAGGGAAGTGCTGAAGCCTCCAGAGCTTCAGCCACAAGTGGCAGGACTAAATCAGAAGGGGCTTCCTGGAGGGAGCGGGTGGTCGATCTTGCTATAGAGAGAGGAGAGGATCGGGGAAGAACTAGAAAGTGTGGAGTCAGCATGTGGAGCTGCTGTTGGTTTAGCCTGTAGGTTTTCTTACGGGATTAACGAGAGACAAGTTGTGGGACGTTCCAAGCAGGATTTGGAGCCTCAGTCTGAACCTCAAGGAGTTACCCCCACTTGTTAGCCAGGTGTGGCCTGCAGGCTCTGCCTCCCTGCCCCGTGGATGACTTGGCACAGTAACCAGAGCCCCTATTAAGGGACGGGTGACTCAGCCTCCGTGTTCCAGTCTCGTCCGCCTGGCTTGCTTTCCGGCAGACGAAGCAGGAGCCAGGGCGCGAGATGGAGACTTCCCAGATTTCACCAGCGTCTCAACTGATGTCAAATTTCACCTGGTTTCTGTCTCGTTGTACTTGAAAAAGTCTTTATAATTTGCTGGCTGGAGAAAAGGAGTTTCTTAAAGTGTGGTCCACAGACCCTCTGCCTTAGAATCTTCTGGGGAACATCTCGAGAAGGCAGGCCCCTGGGCTGCCCCCCCCCAGACTTGTTGAGTCAGAGTCTCAAGGGCAGGGGCCCTGGAATCTGCCATTTTAACAAGCTCTTTAGGGATTTGGACTGAAGGATGTTGGCGGATCTCAACTGGGAATACTTTGTGGGATGCTTAATTCTGTAAACTAGGCCAGTTAGCCCAAATGAGCAGGTGGGTATGATCCAGCCCAGCTGAGCTTGCTTGCTTCTCTGTCGTTCTCTCATCTTTGGGGGCACAATAAACACAGTGGCCCTAGAGGGGGTTTGAAAAGGCAGTAACTTGCCTTCAATATAGCCCAACCAAAAATGATTTAAAAAGAAAGGAAATCTCACCTCACACTTCAGAGATTTTCAAAATGTCATTCATCATATTGACATAGGTATTTATTGCTTTTTGGGCTGCCGAATATCCAGTCCCTCTTGCTTTGGTAACGATACCCCAAACTCCTTCTAGAGAGTTCTCGCTCCCTCCCTGTGGGCAATCTGATGAGCAGGTCAACCCAGGTGTCTTGTGGCATGTGACCCAAGCCAGGCCAGTCAACCCCCCTCTCTCAGGCTCTGGCCTATGCTCCTAAATGGAGTGAGTAAGGGTGGAAACCCAGCTGGAGTTTATTTCCTCCAGCAACCGCATCCCAGCAAGTCTCCCCACCAGCCCGCTCCCGGAGTCTCTCCTTGCTCTGTCCTGAGCCTTCTCTAGCCCACTCCAAGATTCTGCCGGGCACCGGATGTCCTCCCCTCAGGTCTGGTACTCGACAACTCTGAAGGTTCTCTCTCTTAATCTCTTTATGTCTGCATTCTGCTACAGTGTTCTGGAAACCTTCGTCCTGTTTTTATTTTTCACAGGGGGAGGGGAAGAGGTGAGGGAGGGATGATAACATGAGTCATTTCCATGCAATTTATTTTACCACATTCAACTTAGCCGGTTAGAAAAGCTTTACATTTTCACCATGGACAACACAGACTAAATGGCTTCTATGGTCTTGTTGCACTTGAAGAAGTCTTTCTAATCTTCCGGTTGAAGAAAAAGATTTTCTTAAAGTGTGGTGAGATTTGAGTCTTTTTGCACTTGTATTGGACTTGCAGCTTAAGTTAATTAGTGTTAATCTACATCATTCAATTCCAATTTGATGAAAGGATAAATGAGGACAGTAGGGAACATTTTGCCTGATGGTAAAAATCCACTTGCAAGGATTTTTGTTCCTAAGCAGAACCAAAGCTCTGGAATCAAGAACACAGTCAAGGAAGAACTCCGGGTTCTAAGAGAAGCAGACTGACTTATAAGGTAACTCCAGTTAAGATTTGTGAATCAAAAAGAATCAAAGGCAACTGAGATCAACATAGAGGCCTGGAAGGCAAGGACCACATTGTACCTAGATATTAAATATTAGCTAAAAGACTTGCTACATTGGCACCATATTTTAACACATTAACTGCCATGTGAGTTGTGTTTAACTCATGCTAGTTTTCAGCCCGGGACCTCATGAAGCACATGTAACTCACATGTCTCTTCACCTTGGGAGCTGCGTGAACTATTTTTCAAGTTGCATACAACTCACTCACAGAAAACAATAAAAAATAACAAATTTTTCATTAAATTAGAAAGGATCGTTTTGTTTTCCAAGTTTTTATTCTATTTTCGTAAGAAAACACCGTGGCCCCAAGGAAAAAATTTTTTTTCTAGTGTGTCAGTCAATGTGTTAAATATGCTACTTAGTAGTGTTGGGAAAATGAATTGGTTTCAACTTTGAAAAGGGTAGAAAGCATTAATTTCAACTGGACAAATGAGAAGAGACACTACTGCCACCTGGTGGGCATTTATCCAAATTGTTCGTTCAGGTCTTTTGGAGATGAAATGGGTGATGTTGAGTCTGGGTTAAACACAGAAACGTTCCAACTCTCTCAACAGCTGGGTCTTGTTACCCTGCTCTTGATCTGGGATCTGTACGTTTCTGTTTTCAATTACAGTCTTGATTATGAACCAAATCAATTTGGTTTGACCAGGTAAAAGTTCATGCCCGTTGTCCCCATGGACCATCACATTGCTCTCTGAAAATCTCTCGTGTGTTCTTTTTAGCCTGTTAATCTCCTGTGTCCCCCAATAGAAGGTCAAGTCCAAGAGGGCAGGACTCTGTCTAGGCTTGTTCTCCACATTAGCCCCTGGTACAGTGTCTGGCATATAGATGTTCAATAATTCCTTCATAAATGAAACTTTAACAAAAGGGTGAAAAGAGTTTTGGGTTGCCTGAGCTGCATGTTTCAAGCCTTCATCATGTTGTAAAAGTATTAGCCCAACTGCTAATAATTCCTTCTGTGTCTTGGATTTCTCCTCTTAGACTCTGCGAGGGCTGGAGCCTTGGGTCACAATCCAACCTATCTAAGCGTGGCCTCTAATTTGCTCCAAGTAGTAACCCCTGCCTATAAATTTACCAAATCAGATTTATTCAGAGCCCATTGTCCCGAAACAAGGCCTCCAATCCTATTACTGAACTACCCCAAATATCTCTCTGCTTGATACACGTGGGTCCCAACTTGCAAGCAAGAGATGCATGAGTGTCCTGGCTTATGGACAGTTTTTTTTTCATGGGGAGATAAGTGGTAGGTAAGTACAGTTAGCCCAAAGGGAACTGACTTCAAGCTGTGGTGGAGATCAGGATAATTTGTAGGTAGTCCAGAAAGTACCCTATGATCCTAAATAATTACCACATGTGTTCCCATAGTGGCAGCATGGGTTTGAATTGATCATTTGCTACCATTATGGAATCACCTGTATGAAAATCTTGTTGAGCAGTGATAGTTTGAGTTTTAACTAACCTTTGTCCTTTCCCACCATCTAAATAGCTAATCTGTTAAGATCTCCTGCCATCCATTATAATTCCTGTGGTCACTGTCCTTTTAGATTTTGTGTGGTTTGATGCTTGGATCCTGGTGGGCAGGGCTCTTCACCCCAACATAGTTCTACCACTTGGTTCACATTGTAGGGAAGGGAAAACTTTTCCTTTATCCTCTTAGGTTCTGTGGCTGGAGCCTGTGAATTACACTGAAAAAATATAGATTAACAGAAGAAAAAGCTTATAAATTTTAATATTTTTACATGCATGGGGGCTTCATATAAAAAAAAAGTAAAAACCCAAAGAAGTAGTTAGACTTGGGGGCTTATATACCATTTTAACAAAGGACAATAAATTGTGAAGTAGTGACTAGACAAAGGAAAGGGGATTTGGGATCCTAGGAGTGGTAAATTATGGGAAGGTGACTAGGAAATGGTGGATAAAGATGGTTTAGTAAAGGGTTTTTTTGTTTGTTTGAGATGGGGTCTCACTATATTGCCCGGGCTGCTCTTGAACGCTTGGGCTCAAGTGATCCTCCTGCCTCAGCCTCCTGAGTAGCTGCAACTATAGTGTTTAGTAAAGCTTATTATGCTGACTCATCTCAGTGCTATCTCTGGTCATCCTGGTACAGAGAGGGGGACATCTTTACAAGGGGAAATTTATGCTCTGCTTTTAGGCAGAAAGGGGGAGGGAAGAGAGTTCTTCCTGTTTCTCCTGTTTCTCAATTGCCTTTAGTTCCAAATAATCCTTATGCCAAGAAGTGTATTTTGGGGTGGCATATTCTGATCCCCTTCAGCATGGATAAAAAATTGAGGTAGCTGTACCCCCTCCAAAGTCTTACGAGGGTGAAAGGTGAGAACTGGCTGAATGGATTTGTCTGCATTATAGGGTCTCTTTTTTTTTTTTTTTTTAAGTTCAATTCTTTAACTCCATCATCATGGATTTATGGTAATAGATAACATGTAAAATGGTTAGTCTGTCTCTAAGCTTTTGCCACTTTGACTGCCATCTGGTACTTAAAGATAAGGCCTCAATCATGATGTTGGGCACATCTCACTGAGGGAATACCCCTTGAGGTGACTGATAGAGGGCTTCATGTCTTCCTAATTGGTGGGTTCAATGTCTCCCAGCAAATGTGAGTGTCTAAGAGTAACCAGGTGGACCCGCCTTCCTGGTACGGGGGTAAGAGCACAGGGTCATTTTTTTTTAATAAGTCATGGTTCCCACTGGAGACTGACTGTATTAGTTTTCCTAGAGCTGTTGTAACAAATTAGCACAAACTTGGTGGCTTAAAACAACAGAAATTAATTTTCTCACAATCCTGGAGGCCAGAAGTGCAAAACCAAGGTGTCGGCAGGACCACACTCCCTCGGGAGGCCGCACGGAGAAGCCTTCCTTGAGTCTTCCAGCTCCGGGTGGCTGCAGACATTGCCTGGCTTACGGCTGCATCACTCCAGTCACTGTCTCTGTCTTCACTTTGCCAGCTCCTCTTCTCCATGTGTCTCTTATCAGGACATTTGTCCTTGGATTTAGAGCCCATCTGAATAATCAAAGATGATCTCATCTTGAAATGATTAACTTAATTACATCTGCAAAGACCCTATTTCCAAATAAGGTCACTTTCATAAGTCCTAGGATGTAGACATGTTGGGGGGGGCACTGTTCTCCTACTATGCACAGGGGGGGCAGCTAAATTCTGGAAGGACGCAGAGAAAGCCTCCTGACTATAGGGTAGAGTTTCTCTTCCTTCCTTGCCAAGGGAAGCACACACATTTGCAGAATAGTGTACCTTTATGTTCATCACTTACATTAATATTTTTGGTTCCTGTCTCAGCAGCTAGACGATGTCTTGGGTGGAGTCTCTTCCATCCATGGATATGACTCAAAACTCGTACCTGGTGGTACACATGGGGGGGGGGGGGCATCATCATTACCACCAGGTGGCAGCCAAGTACTTAGAGTCAGCATAGGTCATACTTGATGCCTGACTTGAGGCACAAGTTTAGGGTCTGAATTGATATTCAAGTTCCCAAATAAGAACAGAGGGTGCCAGTTCAGCTTTGCTCTGGCCTTTGCAGTGATAAGTCACTTAATAGGCAGAAATTACCAGATAGGTCAAGTCCGCCAGCCAGTCCTGTGTAGCAGTAACTCACCGCAATTGTTTAAGCACTTTACATAGTGCACACCTGTTGTTTTTACTTGCCTGGCATCTCCTTCCCCACTTTTGGGTAGCAGGACCCTGCATTTATTTGGGGAAACTGTTGCTCCCATGCTTTGTGTAATCCTGGTGGGAATGTGACTCACATTACCCTGTCCCCTGGCACAGTTATTGTCTCTAGGATAGGCATGTGAGAGAAATTCAATCAGAATCTCTCTCCAGGAGAACCTAAACTTTAAGTAAAACCCCAGAGACTGCTTCTGTGTCATTCCAGTGGTAGCACCCCAAAGAGAATCTGCCCAGATATTCTTTTCTTTCTGTGAATCAGCCACTAGCTTTCCTATAAATTGTTCCCCCAACACACTTGCTTGCAATCGTAGGACCCTCATTGATACGATCTGCATTTTGTTAATGGTTAGTTTAGGGTGTTCAACTCTAGCATAGGCCAGGCCAAAAGTCAAGAATTCTTCATTACTGATTATCTTAGGTAGATTATGAAAGGAACTAACTTTATTCAGATGTCCTTAGACCAATTCCTTGAACTTTGGGAACGTTCAAATATAGCCAAAAATACTAGGGGGGGAGAGTGGGTAGAGGGTGAAGGATAAAAACTTACCTATCGGGTACAATGAACACTATCCTGGTGACAGGCACACTAAAAGCCCTGACTTCAGCATTATACAATTCATCCATGTAACAAGAACACTTATGCCCCCCTAATATTTTGAAATAAAAATTATTTTTAAAAACATAGCCAAAATATACTCCTGAATTGTTTATAAAGCTGAGAACTTTTATAAAAATGGTAGGAGGATGAAGTGAACCATGAGTGCCTACAGCTAGAGATTTTCTTATTTAATTGATCCAAGATACTGGTGTGTTTTTAAAAGTTTCCCCAATGATTCTGATATGTGAAGGGTTGAAGGGTTGAAGGCCAGCATTTCTCTGCAAGAGGCAGGTCAGGTGTGGATTTGAGAACTCCAAGTATTCAATTACACTTGTACCTCGTTCTCCTTCTACTTTAAAGGTTCTTTTTGGCCAAAGCCCTCACAGAGGAGCAGTCCTACAACAGCTGTGTCTGTGATATTCTTAATTAAAACCACTTAATCTCAGGAGACCTGGTTGTCTTTCATTGAGGTGGGTAGAGACAAACCCTTTGACAACTAAACCCAACTATTATTCTAGCATTTTCTGTTTTATTTTCCAAAAGTCCTGCCTAAGCTCTACTTCTCTCTATTTAATTCAAAGCTATGTCCCCTTTATTGTTCTTCTGTGTCACCCCATCTTAAAATAAACTCTATGTATTGGTTGAGAAGTGTGGTGCAGGCATCAAGAACTCAACGCAGAACCCGAGGAAAGAAAGCAAGAGTTGTGAAAATCTTGAAAGAAGTGAGTGTAAACATATCAAATATCTTTCTAAGTCAAAGCAGTTTGGATCCAAAGCTGATGGTAAAGTGAAGATTGCCCAGTTCATTAGATGTCCATTAATGAGAAGAATCTGCCAATTCTTGGGACCCTCTCAGTTAATGCAATGTAGTCTACAACTATTGGGATCAGCACTAAGGTCACTCATGCAAACCTTAATAATCAATGCTCTCAAATGCATATTTGGTTATTAATAAAAGTGGCAATGTATATTAATAGTATCTGCAAAACTGGATAGTCAATAATGTTGGATACCTACCCCCACTCCTTACACAAAAATAAATTCAAGGCGGATAAAAAATTAAATGGAAAAAAGTTATGAAAGGATCATTTTTAAATTATAGTAGAAAAGGGCTTTCTAAATTTAAACAAATGCTATCAGAGAAAGTTTGATAAAGTCATTCACATGATTGATTAATTGCATGATAAAAAAGACCATAAAAGATAAATGACAAATTGAAACTGGATTTTGATATTTACAATATGCATCACAACCAAAGGGCTAATTTCCTTGATATTTTTAGAACTCTGGTAATTTGATAAGGTAAAATCCAACAGCTCAATAGAAAAACAGGCATCAGCATGAAAGGATATAAGCAAAAATAAAAATGTTTCTCAGTCATGAAGGGATACTCAGCTGCATGCATAAAAAGAAAAATGCAAATTAAAGTCACAGTTAGTTACCTTTTGTTCACCAATCCACTGGTAAGAACTGAAAAGAGTAATACAGTTGACCCTGGAAGAACATGGGTTCAAAGTGAGAGGGTCCACTTATACATGAATCTTTTTCAACCAAAGATGGATCAAAAATACAGTACTCATACTTGCTGGATTCAAAATTCACATATATGAAGGGCTGATTTTTCCCTATAAGTGGGTTCTGCAGGGCCAACGGTGGAATTTGAATATACGTGGATTTGGGTGATGGAACCAATCCCCCCACATATACAGAAGGACAACTGCCAAGAGTGTAGGGAAAGTCTCATATATAGTTGAGGGAGAGTATATGTTGATACAACCCTATGGAGGAAAGTTTCCCAAAATTTTTAAATGTGCATTCTCCTTGACCCAACAATTTCACTTTTAGGAATTCACCCTATACTTCTATGTGCAAAATAATATATATATGAGGATATTCACTGCTGCTTTGTTTGTGCAACAAATGATTAGTAATAACCTGTATCCCCATCATTGGGGGGTACATAGGTTATCCTGTTAAAATAAATTATGCTACATGCACACAATAGAAAGTTACGCAGCTGTTAAAAGAATGAGGCAGATCTCTACTTATTGATGTGTAATAATCCCTAAGATATACTATTACGTGATAAAAGCAAGGTGCAAAATAAGGATAAGGAGAAGAAAAGAGAAACTCTCATTCAAAATGAACCTCCGAAGCCAAAATTCCAAAACACATGAAGAAAGTTAATGCTAATAAGACACTCAACAAAACCAACAGATGAAATATGAATTCACTCTGGTTAAAATTAAAATAATAGGACTGTCTAAAAAACTTTAAAGTGTGTATGTTTGATCTCCTTGCAGAGAAAACTAAAGGAATAATATTAAAAAGCAAAACAAGATTATGACATAAGAACAGGCAGAAATAAAAAAACATGCCTGCCACCACGCCAGGCAGATTTGTTGGTGATTGAAATGGAAGGTCATTGCAGAGGTTCCAACACAAGTCTAATTGAGCTCCAGAAGCAGAAAATAAAGGAAATAACACAGAAGAAAAATCATTTTCCAGAATTGAGGAAGACCATGAATGACTGAAAATGACTCCGAGTATTGAACAAGATGAAGATATATTCATGTCTAAGTCATTAAAATGAAACCATAGAACATCGAGGATTATGAAGCAATCTTTAAAAAAACCTCTTTTATTATATAAACAGACAAAAGTGAAATCAGTAGTGAAATGTACCCCCACATACTCATCACCCTACTTCAACAATTATCAACTATGGCCATTCCAACCACCACCATCGCCCTGCTTCTCCTTCCACCCCACAGTGAATTTTTAAAAGTAATTCCCAGATACATCGTTTCATCCATTCATAGTTCTGTCTATATATCTCTAAGAGATGGAGACACTCAATTTTTAAAAACATCCAAAATACTATTATTATACCTAAGCAGATTAGTAATTCCTTGAAATCTAAAACATAGTTCCCTAAAATTGAAACTATTAGCTAGTCAGTGTTCAAATTTCCTCAGTTGTCTCACAGGAGTCTTTAAATAGTTGGTTTGTTTGAATCGGAATCCAAACAAAATCCACATACTGCTTTTATTTATTGATTGATTGATTGAGACAGGGTCTTGCTCTGTTACCCAGGCTGGAGAGCAGTGGTGTCATCATAGCTCACTGCAGCCTTGAACTCCTTGGTTCAAGAGATCCTCCTGCCCCAGCCTCCCCAGTAGCTGGCATCACCACACCACACTCAGCTAATTTTTGAAAATTTTTTGTAGAGATGGGATCTCCCTATGTTGCCCAAGCTGGTCTTGAACTCCTGGGCCTCAAGTTATCCTCCCAAAGTGCTGGGATTACAGACGTGAGCCACCACGCCCAGCCTTGCTTTTAGTATCTATGTCTCTTATGTTGTTTAAAAAAATTTATAACAGCCCTTCCTCCGTTTTTTTTTTTTTTTTTTTTTTGGCCATTAGTTTGTTGAAGAAACTGAGTCATTTATCCTATAGAATTTCACACGTTCTGGATTTGGCTGATTGCATCCTTGAGGTGCTGTCTAACAGGTCCTTCTATCTCCTGTGTTTCCTGGAAATTGGTAGGTAGTTATATCTAGAGGCTTGCTGGAATTAAGATGTAATTTTTTGGCAAAACTGCTCCATAGTTGGTGCTATATACAGTTGATTCTTGAATAACACGGGTTTAAATGTGTGGATCCACTTATACATGATTTTCTTCCGTGTCTACCACCCCTGAGAGAGCAAGACCAACCCTTCTTCTTCCTCCTCAGCCTACTCAAAGTGAAGATGGTGAGGATGGAGACCTTTATGATGATCCACTTCCACTTAACAAATAGTAAATGTATTTTCTTTTCCTTATGATTTTTTAAATAACATTTTCTTTTCTCTAGCTTTATTGTAAAAATACAGTGAATGATACATACAGGATACAAAATATGTGTTAATCAACTGTTTATGTTATTGGGAAGGCTTCTAGTTAACAGTAGGCTATTAGTAGTTAAGTTTTGGGGGAGTCAAAAGTTATATGCAAATTTTCGACTGCTCAGGGGATCAGCACCCCTATCCTCCACGTTGTTCAAGAGTCAACTGTACTTACTGTGTCATCCCAGTAAACACATGTCTGATTAACTAAAGAGACAATATTAACAGCTACCAGGGTGAAAAAAGAGATTACTCACAAGTGAAAGTCATTTGACTCACAACAAACTTCTCACCAACAATAACAGATGCCAGAAGACAAATAATATCTCCAAAGTTCTAATGGGAATATTTACCATACAAAAATGTTATAAACTATAACTCCAGAGTGAGGGTGGAATAAAGACATTTCAGACACACTCATAATAGGAGAATTTACTGCCCATATCCCCTAACTGAAAGAAAAAGAAAAGTGTGGGATGCAAGAAAAATGGCGAATACAGAAATAGATAAAATGCCAGTGAATTAAACAATTATTGACTGGAATCAGTCATAATTAGCTCTTTCTTGTTTTTGAAAGGTGGGTCTAAAACTCGGTAAAAATAACAGATGTGTATCTGGGTAGGGGACATGTAGTTAAGGCATGGTAAGATCCTCTTCTCTTTTTTAATTTATGTTTTATTTCAATAGATTTAGGAATTACAAGTTATTTTGTTACATGGATGAATTGTATAATGCTGAAGTATCCTCTTCTTGCTTGGAAGGATGATAGAGATAATGAAAAACCTTAAACTTTGTTGGAAAAAATTTTGAATGTATGTTGATATTAAAATGTTATGAATAAAATGATCTGCATCACAATAATTCAGTGGCTGGCAGGGGCTGTGGGGATATATGGGGTTTAGATGAAATAAGGTTGGCATGAGTTGAACACTATTAAGGGTGAGTGATGGATACCACAACATTGAGCTTTACCTGGGCCCATGCTTCTAGAAAATAGTGATTGTTAAGAACTCCCCCAAGAGGTGGCCCAGGAATGGCTTACTGCAAAAAACCACCCTTCCCCATGTGACTTAGATGAGACCCCTTGTTGACCTATGACAGGGCCAGATACAGACCCTCCAAATTCCCACTATTTGTCTCATAAATGACTAGGTGAACTGTCTGTCCCCACTAACCAATCTAAACAAAATGCCTGCTAACTTGACTATATTTTAGTCAGGCCCCTGAACTTTGGCCTGTTCTTGAACTTAAGGGAGCAATGGACTGTGGAACACCCCCCACCCTCCCCCTTCACAATCCCCCCCAAGTATCCACTGATTGAAACATTTTCTGTTCAGTTGCTGGATCACCCCACTCCCCCACACCCAGTTATTTCTAGACTTGCTTTACTTTTTCCTGTAAAAGAAAACCCTTTCAGCCTTTATTCTGAGATGCTTGCAGATCTTGTTTGGAGCATTCTCCTTATTACAGCAAGCCTTTTCAAATAATGTCTCTCCTTACCTAAGGCCATATTTGTTTGTTATTTGACAGATACTTGGGATTTTATTATAGTAATTTTTGTACTTTTGCGCATGTTTGAAAACTTCCATAACAAAAAGTTTTAAAGTAGTGTATGTTGACATTTGAAGGTATAACTAAAAGAACAGAAAAACAATCAAACTGCTGTCAAACAAGCAGAAGGAAGAAAAGAGAGATTTTGACAGAGGGAAGGGAAGGAGAAAAATAAAAAGATAATATAATAAAGAGAAAAAACACAAAATAATATGGTATAAATAAGTCTCACTGCACATTTCAGTAACCACTATAAATATACTCACCTATGAGGGCAGAATCTATCGAATTGAATTGAAATAAAGAAACTGTGAAGCTGACCATGAGAAACTCACCCAAATCTTCCAAAGAGCTCTCAGATTCTTCCAACTCCGATATAACTTGTGTGTTTTGGAATTTCTGAAGGTCTGGGCTAAAAGGGACTTTGGAGATCTAAATCTCATTTTAGTTGAGGAAACAGACTCAGAAAGGTAAAGCTACCTACTCAGGGCTGCGTA
Organism: Daubentonia madagascariensis; assembly: GCA_023783475.1. Lineage (NCBI taxonomy): Eukaryota > Metazoa > Chordata > Mammalia > Primates > Daubentoniidae > Daubentonia > Daubentonia madagascariensis. Next base: position 6,117,149 of record JAKFHU010002332.1, on the reverse strand, counting down.
TTCATGAGGGCCAGGGAAACCGGAAACTGGATCGCCTTCCAATCCAAACATTTTTTCCCCATTCACATGTGATTAGTGATTTATCTACCGCAGGATGTGAGATTAGCCTAAAACAGACACAGGATTTCATCAGGTTTAAAAATTTGCCACATCTTATGAACAATAAAAAACCAGTGTTGATGGAAATGTGGAGCGGCGAAGCCTTGAGGGCAATCTGTCAGGCCCTTGTATACGTGCGTTCACTGAAAAGTGTGGAAGGAACATATCCAAATTGGTAGGAGTGAGTCCCTCCTTACCAGGGAGGGTGAGTTGGGAATGAGCGGTGGTAGAAACACACTTTTGATTTTTTTTGCGTGCTGTTTTTATAATCTTCTATTGGGAATATGTTCACATATTTTTTACAAAAATTTTTTTATCTTCACGGCCACCTCTGAGTGACATGCCATCTCTCTCTGGAGAGGGGCTAAAAACTCTAGCCCTGCCCTGACAGGGATCCAGGGGAGGTGGTCGTGGGTGTTGACAGCATGCCTTTCACGGGATACTTCTTTATCCTGGCAGAGGGCCTAATGCCTAAGTGTCCAACCCAAGGCAGGGTGTTCCCCTCACGGGAAACTTGTTTAACCTGGAGGGCACCCTTGTGCCCTCGTCTGGTCTGTGTCCAGCTTATTCGTACCAAGAGAGCCATTCTCTAGGAGAGCCCTGACTGGGAGGAGAGCTGGGGAGGGAGGGAGAGAGAGAGAGGACTTGTGGGACCAAAGCCTTTACTGGAGCCCAGGGCATTCCCCAGGCAGGTTTCCTGCGGAGAGTTCTCATTGGTGGGTGTAGACCAAGCAGGCACGAGCTCCGTGGGGTCGCCCTGTGACTGAGAGGTGGTCGCTGCAGCATATCTGCACAGTCCACATGGCGTGCAGGGTTACTAGGACAAGTCAAGCAGGTTGTAGCTAGCTGCCCCACAGGCAGGTGGTCACCAGAAAGCAGTTGTATAGGGCTGATATCTGGATGGACCACAGGGAGGAACCGGGAGGAGATGGAGAGCTAAAAACTGTAACTCAGCCCTGCTTCTGCTATGGGAAAGTCTAACATATTTAAAATGCAACCAAGGCAACATAAAATTGTTAGAATTTACTACACTCATTAATTCCTTACACTGGTTCTGTATCTGTCGGGATTCTTAGGCTCCCGTAGCAGAACTGGTTAAATACGGAAGGAGAAAGGGAGAAAGAAAGGGTGAGGAGAGGGGGCAGGATGGCGGGCAGGCCGCTGGTCATCATAAAACGGAGGAGGTCAGCACCGCCTTCACTCTACACACTGCGAAAAAGGAGACTCAGAGAGATGAAATGAGTCGCCCAAATCAGCAAGTGTTGGAACTGACTTTCAGACCCAAGGGTGTGTTTGTGATGTCCACATTCCAGGGCACAACAATGAACGAGACATGCTGCTTTCCAGGACAGCCTGGCAAGCGACTGGCCCACTCAACTCCGCAGAGCAAGGTTGCTCTTCCCGGGTCTTGGGATTCCCCATTGATGCTATAGAACAAGGAATTTCTTATGGGGCTAGACTTGGCCTAGTGTGTGAGAGCTGGTGGAGAAGGCTGTCCAGACCGTGCCCTCTGTGTCTAGTGTTGAGCCTCGAGTCACCCTAAGTCAGCCAGGCGGGCTGTCGCGGAGGAAGGGTGGATGTGGGTGGGAGTGAGTGCAAACTGGAGCTGTGTCTGTGTCGCCAATCCAACCTTGATGCTGTGGGAATCGTGTGCTCGCAGCAGCACATCTGTACCCTGTGCTTGGACAGGCTGGAGGTGGCCCAGGCAGCAGCTGCAGGAGCTGTAGGCCCAGGAACCAGCAGATCAGCAACAGTGCGCACCGGCTGCCACACTCTGATGTCCTGCATCAACCTCCAGAATGTGGAACATGTGATGCTGCCTCACTTCTGCTTTCCAAATCTCAGGAAATGTCTTGTGGTCAATGCTAACCTTGAACCAGCCAGGGAAGGAAATACCTATGAAAGGTTTCAGAGTCCACCTCTTATTGGAGACCAGAAACGCCAGAGGCTCGCTGCCTAGCTCACCTTGCAGCCTAGATATGTGCCCGAGCATAAGCCAATCAGATTGTCTGGGGTTTCAATCTGGAGCCACAAGGCAGCAAGGACAGTGAATTCTTCCTATTCCATCAGTCCAGTTCCCACAGCATGAATCCGGGAACCATGGAGCTGGGTCTCTGTGTATTCTCCCCACCCCTACCCCATGTATCTTGCAAGCCTGATTCTCTAGGCTTCCTGGTGATCCCATGAGCCAGCCCATAGCCCTTCGATATGTTCAACGCTCACTCAGCAGAGTTTAGCTTCCCACTGAAAGTACAGGAAGCCCTTCATCATGGAGTGGGTGCAGGTGTTGGTTCTCTGCACTATGTGATGGGGCTGCTGGCAGGACTTTCTTGTCCTTAGGCTGGCAGGCTCTTTTCTGGTGTCCCTGACGAGTTAACAGTTGAGAATCTTGCCACCCCGCCTGCCGCCTGCCGCCTCTCCAAAAGGACGCTTTTTGACTCACCACCTCCAAGATGTCTGCTGTCAGCCTTCCCTTCTCTTGCAATCGTGAAGGCTCATTTGCTTGAGACTTGTGCACCTATCCTCTTTCCCGATGGCCTGCCGGTTGGGGATGTGGTTTCGCCTTGATGATGGGCACCAAAATCTTATTTATGGTGTCAGGTCTTTGGGGAGCTGAACGTCTAGTCCACGTCCACCCAAGGGTGAAATCCTCGCCCAGGCCGAGTTCTTTGTTCTGCATGGCAGGATCCCCTTCACTGCTCTGAGCCTGAAACAGGACCTCATAGAGGGCGGTTCCTCCTATCAGACAGAGTTCTGAATCTGGCTCTTTCAGCCATAATGTTTTTTATAAGGTAAAGACACAGGAGACTGAAAAAAATAACAGCTTTCTTTGTTACTGAAGATGTGAAGGCATTTACAAAATGCCAAGGAAAACCATTCCCTGTTCATTTTCTAAATCTCAGAGCCTCTGAGGCCTGAACTTTCACTGCGTACCAGGAAAGAATGCCCCTCTTTCAAACACTCTTTCACAGTGTTAGGGCTATTTTTTTGTTTCTCAGCATCCCAGTATTAGTTACCCAAAGTTTGCCTGTACTGGGCCCTGACTTACACTTTTCAAGTCTCTGTTCACATGTTCAGAGTTTCTTGAGCTGCTCGTACTCACAGCTTCACTTCAGGCAGACATATGCACAAAACCCCTAGCGTTATGTTCTAAGTACTGATGGCAGCTAGAAAATGAGCAAAGGGTAGTATTTAGGGAATCAGCAAATTGAAGCCTTAAATCTAAGGCGGACAACTCCATTCTCCTCAACTGAAACAGCAGGCTGGATAGTGCTTTTATAAGAGATACTGTATGGTTTTGTGTACACAGCACACAATGTTTGACAAATTTTATTGCATCTAAGTCTACAAATAGATTTAGGGAAAACCTCCAGACTATTTCCCCAAATGACTGATATAGCAAAAAAAAAAAAAAAAGAAGAAGAAGAGGAGGGGCGCAAATTAATAGCCCACTCAGAATTTGAATAAGGCAGGCATTTATTTTCATAAAATCTTGGTGGAGATGCACCCCAGGGATGATCTGGCCTCAGTAAAGAGCCGATGTTTCCTGCAGCTAAACTTACCACAAGCAGGGAGGCTGACCGTCAACGGAGGAAACAGTGGCTGCTTGTATCCTAGGGCTTTTGATATAAGCAGCAGCTCCATAGTCACCAGAGGTACTGAGGTATTGTTCACAAGACACCTTAGTGACATGGGTCCATGATAATGTATGTTTTAGAACATATCCATTGGAAGTACATATTTAATACAAATCAGAAATTCATGAAACTATAAGCCACTTACAACATATAGAATAGGACTGTCCCTATACAAAGGGTTCACAATCTGAACTGGCCTTTTAAAATGGCAAATAGTCTTACAGTAATATTGTAAACAAACAAATATGAAAACACAAAACAACATGTAGTACAATATATAATTATTGAAGACTTTTTTCTTAGGTAAGATTTTCAGAAAACCCAGGGATAGATTTTATATCACAAAATGGTCCATATCGCCCAAAAATGTCTTTTGATTGGACAGTAAAGTAGTATTTGTTGGAAGCTAAAAATTGAGATAAAGTACATGCCATTGGAAGTGGTAAAGCTTTAATTTCTCCAATTTTCTTCCAAATCAACTTATTATTAGGATTCTCATGACACAGGAAGAGGTGGTAGCTTTCCACAGGAGCACACTTGGGATTGATTTTGGTGATGTTCCAAGTCAGGGCAATGCCCCTGGGTCGCAAAACCCGTTTCACTTTGAGCTCAGGCTTCTGGGGAGGAAGTGTGTCTCGGATTTTGTCTACCAGTTCAGGTAGTGGTGGTGGCGGTTCTGGGAGAGGTGGCAGGTGCTCAAAGGACTCAAGAACCTAAAAACACATTTTTAAAAAAGTTTAGCAAGCTGGCTTGGTGGGTACTGATTATTTTAAAGTGGTCAACAGCAGTTGTAAAAATATATATTTCCCATTCTTCAATCCTTTTGTCAAAATACTAAAAGGATACTTCAAGAATTATGTGAGGTTGGATCCAGTCTTTTAAACATAAGCCTCTTTTGGAGTTAAGATTTCTACACTCTGGAACATCACATCACTAATCCAGAGTGGGTTTGGTCCCAGACATTCTGGATAAATATTCCATCTCATTTCTAAATTGTGTTCTCAAACATTGTACTAATTTACATGAAAAGTGTCAGTGTATGAGAGCATGTTTCCCTCCACTCTTATCAACAATGACTATTGTTTTTAAAATAAAAATGCTTATCCAATTTGTTGGATGAAAAAAATATTTGTTTTAATTTCTATAGCTTCTGTAAAATTCAATTAAATTGTGTAAATAAGTACATTCACAATAGCACATTTTAAAAAGCACGTTAATGTGTTTTTTAAGCTGAAAGGTGACCCAAATATTCTTCAGAGTAAAACAAGATACTTCTCGCTCAATGTGGAATGAATATCCCCTACAGAGCACTTCATATCAGTACCTGGGCTGCATTTTGTGTGGCTGGGGTTGTTTCTTTTGAGTTTAAAACAGCTTTTGAAGGTGACTCCAGGGTAGATACTGGATGTTCTGTGAAGAATACAAAGTTTAAGAAGTAAAATTTATCATAATAATCAATTCCATAGCCTTTAAGCAAATAATTTATGTCTTGGGTAGCAATTAAATATGAACTAAAATTACAAAACTGTGAAATATGAAGATACACTTTTGATAAAAGTTCAAGGCCCAAAGGTACCAAATAATAGAAAATTTTCCTTTAAGGTGACGAAAATTCCACTCTTAAGGTAAACACTTTGGTCATTATGCAACTGGGAACTAGGTACATTTACACATAGGAGAGGGATCCCTGTTCAATGATCTTAGAGGCAAATTCTCTTCTGGTAGGCCAACAAGGATGTCCACAAACACAGAGCCACTTATAATCACATATGAATACATGAGACACACAAGTCCTGGGAATTCAAACTAAAAATCATGCAGGCTAGAGTTAAAGAAATCTCTACTGGTGGAATCTGTGTTAGTCTGGAGAGAATTAGGTATAAATTGTGAACTGAGGAAAAGAAGGGACAGGAAGGAGTCACAGAAAGGAAAATGGAAGCGAGAAAGAGATGGTAAGAGGCAGAAAGGGGGTGGGCAGAAAAAAGCGGGTGGGAGGGAGAGAGAGAGGGTGTAAGTAGGGGCGAGAATGGTTTAAAAACAACTGGGGAGAAGAAATATGGTTAAGAAAAGGGGCTTCACGTTAGAAAGTATTAGAGTTGGGTAGCTAAAAGTTCCAGAAATTTGAACGTATCTAATAAGCAGTAAAAACCATTTTAGGTCCATTATGTGTCTAGTGATATAACTATTTAATGTTCTTTGTGAATCCCCCAAATGAAATTTTTTAAATTTGTATTTGTCTTTTGACTGACAAGGATGAACAAGATTCTTCATTGTGTTTCAAAGTTAAATTATTAGTCTCTTTATTTACTGGTATCGAAAAATTTTTCCAGAAGAAGTAATGACTTTATGGTTTTAATTCTAAGAGAATCTGTACTGCCTTTTCATACTGGTTTAATTTAGAAATAGATTTGTAAAATCATAATCTGCAGGTTAAGAAGTGATAAAGGTTCTTCCCTCCCATCCACCCCTCCCCTCTTCCATTCCCTATCCTCCATTAAAAAAAAAAAAGTTATAAATAACCACCTTTAAATTTTAAAGTCATCAGTTTAATACCAAAAAAAAAAATCCTAACAACTGTTATTTCCCATAAATAATAGTCCTTCTTTCAAGGCAGTAAGTCAACAGGCCCTCTGCAAATTAAAAAAGGCTAAGACAGAAACTCAACTTTATGATGATAAAGAGACAAAACAGGCTGGGCAAGGTGGCTCACACCTGTTAATTCGAGGAGGCTGAGGCAGGAAGATCCCTTGAGCCCAGGAGTTTGAGGCTGCAGTGAGCTATGACGTCCCCACTGTATTCCAGCCTGGGTGACAGACCAAGACTTTTTTTTTTTTTTTTAAAAAGACAGAGACAAAAACAGGACTTTTATCCCATGTCATGTAAATACCCTCCAGCTTTTATCTTTGTCTATACAAAAACATGTAAGGGAGTCTTTGGTGTATTGTATCCTCAAAGCAACAGTAGCCAGTACCCCATTATTTTAAGGAAGTTCATTAAACAGCCAGGTGAAAATAGTGGTCTGTGGTTTCAACCTGACCTAACCCTTTGGTATTTAACTTTCCAAATCCTTTGCTGTATGTCCATGCACATATAGACACACATATCCATCCACGCTAACATTTATACATTTATAATACAAATTTTTTTAAGACCCTCGGTCACCCTGGCTAGAGTGCGGTGGTATCATCATAGCTCGCTGCAACCTCAAACTCCCGGGCTCAAGTGATCCTCCCGCCTCAGCCTCCCGCGTAGCTGGGACTACAGACATGCACCACCATACTGGCTAAGTTTTCTATTTTTTGTACAGACGGGGTCTCACTCTTGCTCAGGCTGGTATTGAACTCCTGAGCTCAAATGATCCTCCCACCTTAGCCTCCCAGTGTGTTAGAATTATAGGCATGAGCCACTGCACCTGGCCTAAAAATGTTTTTTTAAAAACAATTTATCCGAAGGAGAAAGGACCAGGAATGGCTTAGATAACCTTTATTTATTTATTTTTAGAGACAGTGTCTTGCTCTGTCACCTAGGCTGGAGTGCAGTGGCCTGATCACAGTTCACTGTAACCCTGAACTCCTGGGCTCAAGTGATCCTCCCATCTCAGCCTCCCAGGTAGGTAGGACTACAGGCAGGTGCCACCACACCCAGCTTTTTTTTTGTAGAGACAGGGTCTCACTATGTTGCCCACACTGGTCTCAGAACTCCTGGCCTCCCCCGCCTCAGCCTCCTAAAAGTGCTGGGATTACAAGCTGAGCTACGATGCCCAGCCAAAACATGGTTTTTATTTTGTTTTGTTTTTACAAGAGAACTCTCGACAAAGAAAACATGGCTTTTAAAGTTTGTATTTTTGAAATGATCTATTCAAACATAATTTACAATTTATACCCATTTTAAGTATGCAGTTCTTTGAGTTTTGACAAATGTATACAACATTTGTGAAACCATAACCAAAATAAAGACACAGAATATTGTTATCAACCCAAAAGGTCTTTAGTATCCCTTTCTCAGCCAATCCCTCTCTCACCACGAAACCACTGGTGTATTGTCACTAAAGATTATATTTGTCTTTTCTAGAATTTCGCATAAAGTGAATTACATAGCATGCACAATTCTTTTGCCCAACATAATGTTTCTGAAATTTATCCACATAATTGCATATATCAATATTTTGTTCATTTTCATTGAGTGTTTAGTTGTACAGATATGCCACAATCTATCCATTCACCTGTTGATAGACATTTGGACTGTTTCTAGTTCTGGGTTATTATGAATAAAGCTGCTATGAACATTTGTATAAATGTCTTCGTGGTGGATGTAGGTTTTCATTTCTTTTTGGTGAATACTTAAGAGTGGAATATAAAGTCATATAGTAAAGGTATCGTTAATGTTTTAAGAAACTGCCAAACTACTTCAAAAGTGGTTTTACCATTTTACATTCTCACCTGAAAATCATGAGAATCTGAGGTTGCTCTACATCCTCGCCAACACTTCATATTTCCAGTTGTTTTCATTTTGGCCATACTTTTGGATATGTAGTGGTATCTCATTATGGTCTTAACTTCCCTAATGAATAATGATGTTGAGGATATGTTCCTGTGCTTATTTGCCAACCCCTTAGATTTAATGAAGTGCCACCTACTTGCTTTGGGTTTATAATTTACTCTTCTTTTCTTAGCATCATACAATAAAAGTTTAGATTGTTCATTTGAGACCTTCTATTTTTTTCCTAATATAAACATTTAATGCTAGTAATTTCCTTCTAAGCACTACTTTAGCTGCATTCCACAAAGTCTGATATGCTTTGTTTTTATTTTCATTCAGTTCAGAATATTTTCGCATTTCACTTTTAGATTTCTTCTTTGGCTCATGGGTTATTGAGAAGTGTGTTTAGTTCCCAGATATTTAGGGATTTTCCAGCTATCTTCTGTCATAGACTACTCATTTAATTCTGTGTATCAGAGAATATATTCTGTACGATTATAATCCTTTTATATATACTGAGACTTGTATTATGGTCCAGAACCTGATCTTATTGCATGTTGCATATGCACTTAAAAGAATTCAGCTATTATGGTTGGGTTTAGTGTTCTATAAATGTCAATTAAATTATATTGGTTGACAGTGTTGCTTAGGCTTCTATAGCCTTGCTGACTTTCTGTCTATACATTGTATCAAGTACTGAGAAGGAGTGTTGGAATCTCTAATTATCAATTATAATTGTTTATTTTTCTACGTATCCTTCCAGTCCTATCAGTTTTTGCATCAGGTATTTTGAAGCTCTACTATTAAGTGCACATACATGTAGGCTTACTTTGTCTTCTTGATGAAATAACTACTTTATCTTTATGAAACAACCTTTCTTATTCCTGGTAATGTTCCATATTCTGAAGTCTACTTGTCCAATAATAATACAGCCACTCTAACTTTCTTATGATTAGTGTTTGCATGCTTCTACATGGTTTAATCTTCTTCTATCCTTTTAATTTTAATGTACGTGCCTACTTATATTTAAAACATAACTCTTGTAGTTAATCATATAGTTGAGTCTTGCTTTGTTATCCAGTCTAACAATGTCTGGTTTTTAATGGAATGTTTAGACCATTTACATTTATTATCAGTATAGTCAGGTTTAAATCTATTATCTTGCCTTTTATTCTCTATTAGTCTCATTTGTTCTTTGCTTTTTCGTGGTTTCTCTTAGATTGAATATTTTTTAAATTCTGTTTTATCTCCACTATTGATTTATTAGCTCTACTTCCACTAGGAAGAAAAAAATTGTTGCTCTAGGCATTACCATATGTATCTTTAACTTATCATAGTCAACTTCAAACAACATTATGCCACTCCACTCTCATATATGTAAGAGCCTTACAACAGCATACTTCTATTCCTGTCTCTGTTGCACAATTATGATCATACATTAACTTCTACACATATTATAACCTCTACAATAAGGTGTTATATTCCTTTGTGTAGATCCACTTTCCATCTTACATCATTTTACTATCACTTGAAGAATTTCCTTTATTTCTGATAGCAAAGGTCTGCTGGCAACAAATTTTATCTGAAAGTCTTAATTTTGCTTTCATTTTTGAAGATGTATTTGCTAGACATAGAATTCTAGGTTGGCAGTTATTTTCCCCCACCCTTTTAATGATGTCATTTGAGTGTCTTTTTTTTTGGTTTGCATTTTTCTAGCCAAGAATTCTGTGAATTCTTTGTTCTCCTATCTATATTGTATCTTTGTTTTTCTCTTTATCTTTCATTTTCAGGAACTTGAATATGATATCATGTCTTGGTATGGTTTTCTTTGTGTCTATCCTATTTGGAGTTTATTGAACAGCTTAGATATGTGGGTTTACATTGTTCATTAGATTTGGATGAGGCCTTATAACTGGTTCCCAGCCCCAGATGATTGTATGTCACTTCTTTTGGCTTAAATCTGAGAAACAGGACACTGTTGTCCCTCTCCCTCTACATTTTCATGTCATGCCTCAGTTCCTGTTTCTGTGTGTATCCTCTCAGCTGCTGCTGTTATGGTTAGGGGGAAAAAGTGTGTACTACAAGAAGAAAAGAGATTATAATAGCCCCAAACAACCCAGATGTCTTTAAATGGGTGAATGGACAAACAAATTATGACACATCCACACCATGGGCTAACCTTGGCAAAAAAAGGAAACACACTACTGATACGCAGTAGTAACAACGTGGATGACCCTCAGGAAAATTATGCTGAGTGAAAGAAGCCAATCTCAGAAGGATGCATATTGTATTATCACACTCATATCACATTTGTGAAATAATGTAATCATAGTGATGAAGAACGGATTAGTGGTTACCAGGGGTTAAGGATTAGGGGCAAGAGGTAGGTGTGGCTATAAAGGGGTAGCACAGGGGAGCCTTGTAGCGATAGAACAGTTCTGTACTTTGATTGTGGTAGCAGTTACATGAATCCACACATGATAAAATTGCATACAGGTATAAACACATGCATATTAACACACTAAAACAAACTCCATAAGTGGGTCCAGTGAGTTTTGAGTTGTTACCCTTCCCTTTTTTAAAAAAAAGAAAAATTTAAAAATCTTTTACCTGTGTTATGGTTGGATAGGCCTTCTCTTGTCAAATCAATTACAGAAGCAAGTTTCTTCTGTACAGCCTGAAAAATTGTTTAAAAAAATAAGGTTTGTGCCTTAACAGCAAAAAATGTTTTTAAAAATGAAACACATATAATTTGAATTTGCCATTTAGAAACTAGAGATTGAACATTCTCTAAATCTCTTATGGTTTACTTTAACTCTACTATGAAAAAAAAAGCTCTTATAAAAGACTATATGGTTTCTGAGAATATGACTTAGGCAGAGTCTAAATGAATTTGGTAAATGGGTATGGTTGTGAAATATGTTCATCATTAGCTGTCTGCTTTTCAATGTGTAAGCTGAACTGGAGCCTGGTTAGGCAAACTAGTCAGACATTAATTTCTCAGAGAATGAATCTCCTGAAGAATGAATGACAAAACTAAATCAATCCAACGTGTAGTAACACCAGTGTTCCTAGAACTAACACATGTAAATGAACAGTATTCAGAGACAATGTTTATTACCTACCATAACTTCAGTTTCAGCATTAGGTGGATCGTTGGAATTTCCCAATATAATTTTTGTAATATCTGAAAGAAAATTATTAAAATATGACTATAATTGACAAGTTTATTAAACTATTTATAGACTTTGTAATATATGAATGCTGAAACACAATAATGGGATGTTAATTACATAATCATAAAAAGTAACTCAATTGACTTTACCTATTCGAAAGGTTGACAATCCAAGTAAAAAAAAAAATTAGATTTTTTTGGGCCAAAAGATTTTTTCCCTTCTTTACAACTATATGGGTAACTCTTTTTTTGAAAATCTATCTGAAAATTATATTAGCATTTGAGAAAATACACTTGGGAAATGCATACTTTTTTTATTCACAGTATCTTTAGAATAAATTGCCTGAGACAGCTAAGGAGCACTCTTCTTGGAACCAGTGCTTCAAATGCTTGGAACATTTATCAGGAAGCCTCAGATAAATGTTTAACATCTTTAGTATCACTCTGATTCACAATCTTAACAGCCCAAACTGTGGGGACAATTAAGTAGCTATAAAAGTGGAGACAAAGCTTTCTGAAATTAAGATGCAAATACTACAATATAGTAAAAAAATGAAATGAAAACGGGAAATTTTGGATGAGAAATTATGAGCTGAACAAGATGGCTATTTTAAGAAAGAGAAAAGTTATCACTGGAAGTTTAAGGTTAAAATTGTTTATATAAGTATAATAAGACACGAACTCTAAAGAGCAACAGAAGTGTTATCAAAAAACAAAAGTTAAAAAAATCAAAGAAGATAAAGAATAAATAAACTTTAAATCTCAAGTAGACTATGAGATAACTTAATAGATAAAACAGAAAGACACAAAAAACAAACCACCACTACCACCAACAGAAGGCCAAGGCAAACAATTAAAAATAGCGTACATGAAAGCTAAGTAGTTTTACAACCTACAAAGTCATTAAACAAACACAGTAATGAAACAACAGGCCATAAACTGATAAAACACCAGTTTAAAAAGAAATGTCAATTATATTAAGAAATCATTTGGGTAATATTAATCATGATATAAATTAGACCATTTTTGAGAGATTTAAATTTTTTAATTTATTAAAAGATATTATTCAATTCTTTATTTTAAACAAACATTGATTTAAGCCTTTCTAATCTGACAGATCATATTCTAATCAACTTAAGATACCTGTTAGATTCGATGTAATTGGAGTTGTCAAATTAGGACTTTCCACAGAAATCAACATAACATCATCATTGTTACTAAAATAAAAAAAATTAAAAACAAAAATAAACTAAACATGCATTATCAGTCTTAAACATGCAATTAGTGGTTAGAGTTCCTCTAACTTAACATTTCATAACATGTTTTATTAAACAATTATGGGAGGAAATGGTGATTATAAAACCAATACCAAAGAAACCCCAGGTATTACCAATTCAATGATATGAGCAAAAGTTCATGAAAATCCAATAATAAACCCATAAAACTTACTAGGGACCTATTCACAGTGAATCCAAATATATAACGTATAAATATACAATAGACATAAATGTACAAATATACCAATCACTTGAGCACAGAAACTTGCCTTCATAAAAATGAAATGCATAACTGAAAGAAACCCAGTAATGCACTTACAGACACTCTGACTCCTAAAGATTGAAGACTATAATAAAGATATTAAAAAAAAAATAACTGCCACTACTCTTTATTGTATCACTATGGTAGCAATATTTACCACAAATTTTGTAAACTAAGACAATGATGGTAAATGATGCTGTCTACAGTTGTAGAATATTCTGAGCCAGATCATCATCTGCCATTTTGACCCTGACTCCATTTTTATGATTTTGATATTTTAAGTTAGAATTTTGTGAAGAAAACCTTGAGACAAATTTCATTAAGCTCATTAAAATGCTATATAAATTTTCTATACAGCATAATTATACCATTTTCTTGTAGATGTCTTCTATTTTTAGTGTTTGTATGTAGGTCTATGATCCATTTTGAGTTAATTTTTGTATATAGTGTGAAGTAAGAGCTGAGGTTCACTTTTTCCCTCTAGTTAGAACAGCAACATTTGTTGAAAAACTTTTTCCTATTAAATTATCATGGCACGATTGTTGTAAACCAACGGACCACATGTGTATTCTTTAGTCTGTCCACTGATCTGTATTATCCTTATGTCAATACCATTGTCTTATTACTGCAGCTTTACAGGAAGTCTTGAACTCAGGTAGATTAAGTCTTCCAACTTTGTTCTTCTTTTATACATTGTTTTCATCTTCTAGGTCATTGCATTTTCATTTAAGTTTTTAATCAGTTTGTTACTTTCTACCAAAAAGGCTGCTAGGATTTTTATTGAGATTGCATTAAATGTATAGAACAATTTGGAGTGAAGTGACATCTTAACAATAATGAATTTTCTGACTCACGAAAGTTGCACATCTCACCATTTATTTAGGTCTGCTTTAATTTCTTCAGTAATACCTTGTTGGGTTTCATACATATTTTAGTTTTTCCCTAAGTATATCATGTTCTCTGATGGTATTGTAAATGGTATCGATTCTAAATCTCAAATTCCAATTATTGTTGCCTGTACACAGAAATACTAGAAATAGTATGATGTAAATATAAGTATATATATAAATTTTTTTCTTCCAATACTTTAGCGATACCTCTCCATCTCAATATTTTAGAGATGTCTTCTAGTTTGCATGGCTTACAGTAAGAAGTCTGCTGCCATTCTTATTTTTTGTTCCTTTCTATGTGATGTGTCTTTTCTCTCTCTGGTTACTTTTTAAGATTTTCTATTCATCACTGACTTTCAGCAATCTGATATAACGTGGCTTTGTATGGTTTTATGTTTCTTTTGCTTGGGAATTAACTTTTTTTTTTACATTTATGGATTTCAAGTTTGTATCAAATATGGAAAAACTTCAGACAGTGTATCTTCAAATGTTTTTTCTGCCCCTGTCCCTGTGATATTACAATAATACATATATTAGACTGCTTGATTCTGTTCCACAGGTTTATGATGCTCTGTTCATTGTTTTTAGTCTTTTTCCTCTCTTGTGTTTTAGTTTGAACAGTTTCCATTCCTATTTCACTGATTTTTTTTAAAGCACTAATTGTTAATTCCACTCAACTTTTCAATCTAGTTATTGTCTTTTTCATTCTACAAGTTCATTTCATCTACACGTTGAACTTGGGTCTTTTGTATCTTCCATTTCTCTCATGTTCATGTTTTCCTCTATACTGTTGAACATGAGGTATATGTTGACAATATCTCTGTTTGGGATCTCTGCATCACTACTCTTTAACCTGGAAAATGCCCCCAAGGCAGCAGGCTGGGACAATGGTAGGGCTCATTTCATTTGTTTCTCTTCTCTTAGGGATCATAATCCTGAGCTCTCTGTTTAACAACATCTGGACACAATTCATTTTCTTTTTTTAGCCTGATTTTTGAGTTGTTTACAGCAAAACATCAGTTCCTGTAGCTATTAATGCTTCATGGGCAGAAGCAGAAATTTTCTGCATAGTCATTTTTATTTTGTGAAATCAACTGTTTTCATGCACATTTTAAAACACAGATTTAATTCAATTTTTTTCATATCAAATTTATTGGTGGGGTGGATAATGGGAGGTTGCTTGGTAGGTACAATGTGTGTTGCTTTAGTGATATATGCACTGAAGGCCCTGACTTCACCACAGTACAATGTATCAGTGTAGCAAAATTGCACCCCATGAATATATACAAATAAAACATGAAAATATAAATTAAAATTTATCAATAATATCCTAACATTTTCCATTATTTCTACCTAAGAAACAAAATCAAATATTTAGATCTAAATTTTATTAAGAATATTTGATTTTCCATCCACTTTTAGCCTCTAACAAAACTTGCCACATTTCTTTTGTACATATTTTTTTTACTAGTAACAGTAATTATGAATTGGATGAAAGACTGATAGCTACATTTTGTTGCTAAACTATAAGAAAATTTTAAGTAAGTCTTTTCAGATATTCATAATATTACATCAAAATCCCTTATCAATCTCAAAATTCTTCATTTAATTTTTCTTAGTTGCTGTTACAGTACTTCAAATGTAGTGCTACTTAGGAGTATAATAAACTAAGCAGAAAGACTTTAAAAAGTAGAAAGGAGTTTTTGGCAGACTTATTGTACTTAGGAGGCAAGGATAAAGATTTGGGACCCACCAAGGTAGAGAAGCCCTGGTGAACACTCCAAGTTTTCAGATGGAATCCACAGAGGGCTGAAGTGAACTAGAAGTAGAAGGAGCCTTACCAAAATTACTGCAAGCCTAACATTATACCATTCCCTGAGTAGATTAGGTTGTAAAACAGAGGAAAAGATGAACCTTGTCTATAGCAAGATGATACAATTTAGAGCCTCAACAATTTTTTAGAAATTATCAAGCCTGCCAACAGACAGAATCAAATAATGAGAAACTGACAGAAAAACAAGAGAAACAGATGCACAGGTGACCCAAATACTGGAGTTATAAAACAAGGGCACTAAAATAACTATGATTAATAATTTTATAAATTTGGAAGATAGAGAAAATAGTTAAAACAAACGGAGCATTCATCAGAAAAGTAGGATCTGTGGGAAAAAAACTACAATGAAATTCACTGAAATTAAGTACAGTCAGTTCATATAAAGACACCATTAGGGAAGCAAAAAGGGTGAGGAAAGATACTTATAATAAATATTTCTGACAAAAAAATTAACATAGGCAACCCAAAATGAAAAGAAGCAAAAGTCTTAGACTTCATAAAAGAAGATATCCAAATGGCTAACAAACATGAAAATGTGCTTAATTTCATTATTAGAAGGAAATACAAATTAAAACCACAATATGATGCTACATACCAATATGCCTAAAATGAAAGAGATAATACCAAGTGTTGGCAAGGACATGCAATAATAAAAATCTCATGTACTTGTAGTGGGAGTATAACTTGGTGCAACTTCTTTGGTAAACTGGTTGGCAGTATCTATTAAACCTGAAGATACACATACCCTATGACCTAGCAATTCCACTTCCAGGCGTATGTCCAATGAAGTTTCTATATGTATATTCACCAAAAGACGTAAAAGAATGTTCACAGCAGCACTATTTATAGTGCAATCTGCAAACAACCCAAATGACTGTGAACTGAATGGATTTAATTGTGGCATATTCATATGATGGATATTATACAGCAAATGAGAATGAACAAACCATTGCTGCTAAGCAACAACATGGATGGATCTCTCCACACATAATGTGGGGTAAAACAAGCAAGACACACCCAGTATGATTCCATTTATACAAAGGTGAAAAGCAAGCAAAAACAATTTATGGTGTTAGAACATAGGATGGTGGTTACTTAAGTCAGCACAGGGAGAGACGGCATGAGGCAGACTGGATGTGACTGGTGCTTCACTGGGTGATTTGTTTACTTTGTGAAAATTCATCAAGCTATACACTTATTGTTTCTGTAGTTTTCAGTAGGTATTATATTCAATTAACATTATTTTTAAAATTATGTGTGTTGAGCTGTTAATGCTTATCCTGAGATAAATCCACCTATATCCATCTATAAATCTGCAAACTAAGGGATGGTCTAACTGAAATTCCACTAGCATTCACTTAATGATATGTAACTTTCATGAAACTTGTTCCAGTGATAGCTTTTTGTTATGAACTACACCTGGAAGCAAAACTGATGAAACTGACGATTTTCGTGGTAGTCTGAATATGCCTAACATGTTTTCTACTTAGAAATTTTTCTCCAAGGTAAAATATATGTCTAAAATTTTTAATTAATTTCTCCAGGCAATGTTATTATATAGTAGTTAAGAATATAGATTCTAAAGACAGAATGTCTGGATCTAAGTTCTGGCTCTGACGTTTACTAGTCAAGTGTTTTGGGGCAAGGAATTCTGCTTCGGTTTCTTATGTGCAAAAGAGAGATACACTTAAGATTAAGTGAATTTTAATAAAGAATAAATAGAAAAGAGCACATGCAAAACAATAGAAGATTCACAAAATACTGTGGCTGGTAAATCCTTTTTTCCCCTTTGTATCTCTGTAAAAATTTCTTCACACAAAATTCAATGCAAAACTTAAGCAATATTAACGTTTCATTTGATCAATATTGGCAAAGTAGTCTGTTTTTGGGTGCCTTAGATCTTGATGGTTACTTTTCATCTGTGGAAATGATTGTGGCATTTTCTTTCTATTTAAGAAAGTTTCTTCTTCATCAAATATGTGTTCTGGTTCGTAAACCTTCTCTTCTATGAGCTTTTGCAGCTCAGCTGTTACTGCCTTTCCCATTTTCTTCTCATTCTAAAAAGAAAAATCTAAAGAAAATTCTAAATCCAACTACTAATATAGGCATAGAAAGTTAGTAGCGGCACTAATTCCTTCAATACCTGAAGCATCAGAAAAAAAGAATTATAAAACCTCCTGGCTTTCTCTAGAGCCAGGATAATAATGGGGGAACAACACAACATTTCTTTTTTCTTTCTTTTTTAAGAGTTCCTTTATTTCTTAAATCTTTTTCAAAATTTAAAAATAAGTTATATGTATACAAAAGTACATGAATTGATATGTAGAATAGCTATAATGGAGCCCCCACACTTGAAGAATTTGAAAAGGTATATTTAAAAAATTTTTTTAAGTAAAGAAAGAAAAAATAAAAATATCTATTTGAAGACATTAAAAAGCTGTGGGGGCAGCCAAGACTTGAGGGACTAAGATCCCAAAGAAGAGGGTATAGAGACATGAACTAGACACTTGCCACTGTGTTCCCCTCAAGGCATTTGTCAGCTCAGCCAAGCAGGAATGCTAAGAAGCCAAGCAAAAAATGGCTGAAATCACATAGCTGGTATTAAGGAGAAAAAAAATTTCAATATAAGACCAGCAATAGAGGGGGAGCCATAGGACACACCCCACGTTTTCAGGTGGAACTTAGAGGGCTGTACCACAGGAATGGGGGAAAATCAGAAAAGACTAAATCTCATAAAAATTGCAGATCAACCTCAGCTCTGCTCAATTTTATTGCTATGTAACAATTTACCTAAAAACATAATGGCCTAAAAACCCAAACATTTATTATCTCAGTTTCTGTGGATAAGTAAGTAGACAGTGGTACAGTTAAGGGATTCTAGCTCAGGGTCTCTCATGAGGTTGTGGTCAGGATGTCGGGTGGGGCTGCAGTCATCTTGTCTGGCCAGGGCTGGGGGATCTGCTTCCAAACTGGTTCATTCACATAGCTGTTGGGAGGATACCTCACCACGTGGAACTGCATAGCTTGCTTGATGTCCTCGTGACATAGCAGTTAACTTACCCCAGAGCAAGTGATCCGAGAGAGAGAGCAAGGAAGCTAATGTCTTTTATGATCTACTCAAATAATGTCATTTTGCCATATTCTATCACTAGAAGTGAGTCACTAAGTATAGCCCAAGACGGAAAACAGGCTCCCCCTTTTAAAGGGAGGAGTATCAAAAACTTTTGTGGACATATTTAAAATCCATCCTAGGTGCCATGTTTCTCTGCTGCCTTCCAGAGTATAGGGTGAATCCAGTCTGATGGTAGACATCATTCAGGGCCTTTGCAATTTCCAATACACAATATCTAAGATTCAAACACAAAATTAGGAGGTATACTAAGAAACAGCACAAAGATAAAAAACAACAAACAGAAATAGAGCTCAAAATGACCCAGATAGGAGAGTCATCAGAAATGGATCAAAACATAACAGTGACTAAAATGTTCAACACATGGATGGCAAGATGAAGAATTTCACCAGAGAGCTCGAACCTATAAAAAAGAATCCAATGGAAATGGGAGAACTGAAAAATACACAAACCGAAATTAAGAATTCAATACATGGGTTTGACAGCCACTTGGATCCAGTGGAAAAGAGGATTAACAAGCTGAAACATGTTAGTAGAAAATATCCAGACCAAAGCATCAAGAGCAAGAAAGATGGCCTACACAGAAAAGCATGTAACTGGAATATCAGAAGAAAGTGAGAAGATAAAGAATGGCACAGAAGCAACATCTGAAGAGATAATGGCCAAGGATTTTCCAAAGGTGACAAAAGACATCAAGCCACAGATTCAAGGGCTATAAGCCCCAATCAGTATAAATTAAAAAACAAAAGCAAATTACCCACCCCTGCTACCTAACATTTTATAGTATACTGATGAAAACCAAGGATAAGTAGAATATCTTAAAAAGCAGCTACAGATATTATTTTCAAAGAAGCAACAATGAGACTGATGTTTAGAAACATTCAAGAAAAATGGAAGTCAGAAAACAATGTGATAACATCTTGCAAGTGCTGAAAGAAAATAACCGCCAACCTACAAATGTACACCCAGGTTAAAATATCCTTCAAAAATAAAGACAAAATGAAGTTATTTCCAGATGAAAACTGACAGCATTTATTCTGAGCAGAAGTATTAAATAAAAACAGAATAATAAATGGAGTTCTTATGCAGAAGAAAAAGTATCTCAGATGGAAAGATAAAAACACTGGAAGAAATGAAGAACAGCAAAGAATAAATATGTGGGTAACTCTAAATGAACAATGACGATAATCAGTGGGTTTAAAATAATGTCAAATTTAAATGAATGAAAACACAAAAGATGGAGAGAACAGTAAGCAAAGTTATTCTAAGGTCAAGCATGGTCTACAAAATGGTAAACGTGCTTCATATTAGACTGTGATGAGTAACAATCCACATCATGGATTTAGGATGACTCCTAAAGAACAATGAAAGATGCATAATTAGCAAGGTAATGGGGAATGGAAAAAACAGATTAATCTAAAAGAAGGCTATAACAGACAGATACAGATGGGGGAAATGACCATAAAATAGATGGAACAAATAGAAAACTAATAGTAAAACTGTAATTATGAACCCATATACACCAGTAAGATTACATTAAACATAAGTAAAATTTCTAGTTAAGAGCTCATATGTTCAAATTGGATTAAAGCTGTATGTTCCCTTTAATAAATAATTATAAAGCTAGCACCCATGCAGCCACTATTCAGGTAAATAAATTTTAAATTATCAGTACTTTAGAAAACCATAGGCCTCTATCCTGTATCATAAACCTCCCCCTAAAATAGCATTTGTGGTACTAATTTCCTTGTTTTACTCCTTAGATTTACCATCTAGCTCTGAATCCCGGAATAATGTATTTTATTTTATGGCTATTTTTGATCTTCATTTAAATGGAATCATACTATTCTCATGTGTCTGCTTTTCAATAATGCTTTGGTGGGAATAATTCATACTGTTGCACATTACTGCAGTTCCTTCATTTCCATTAACGTGTAACATTCCGCTATATGGATTTACCAGAATTTCTTTTTCATTTCAACTTCAGACAGATAGACATTTTTTTCCTTCCAGTTTTTGGCTATTATGGAAAATGCTGCTAATATACATACATCCTATCACACATGTGTACCTGTCTCTACCTAGGGTATACAGCAAGGAACGGGACTGCTAGGTCAAAGGAGATCCAGATCCTCAATATTTCTAGATAATGCCATTTTTTTCCAGAATACTATACCAATTTAGTCAACCAACAACAAAATATTAAATAAAAACAATTCCCTTTATTTCAAAACCTCACCAATACCCGGTATTGTCAGATTTTTTAAATGTTTTATTTTTTTCCTTACCTGATATGAAATGATATCTCATTGTGGTTTTAATTTGCATTTCCCTGATTACTAATGAAGATGAATACTTTTTCATATGTTTAATGGCCATTTGGAATTCCTCTTTTGTGAAGTGGACGTACAAGTCTTTTGCCCATTTTTCTTTTGTATTATCTGGCTTTTACTCATTGATTTGTTGAAGTTCTTTATATATATTCTGGGTACTAGTCCTCTACAGGTTATATGTGCTGCGAGTATCTTCTCCCACTCGATGGCCTGTCTTCTCACTATCTTTATAGTGCCTTTTGAGAAAAGAAGTTTCTAATTTTAATGTGGTAAAATAGATCAATTTTTCTTTTATGGCAAGGGCATTTGTACCTTAAGAAATCTTTCCCTATCCAAGTTTGTGAAGACATTCTATATTCTAAAAGCTTTATAATTTTCCTTTAGATATTTAGTTCCTTAATACACACGAGATTTTTTTTGTATAGCCTGACACAGGGGTCCAATTTCATATTTTCCCCAACATGAATAGCAAATTAAGACAGCATCATTTACTGAAAGTCAATCATTTCCCAAATGATCTGTCATACAATCTCTATCACATATCACATCATGTATGTATATGCATGCGTTTCTGGACTCTGTTATAATGATCTATTTGTCTAGTACTTGCCAATATCACATTATCCTATTACTGTAGCTTTGTAATTTTCTGATATCTGATGGCAAATTCCCTCCATTTTGTTTCTCAAACTTAAAAGGCATCTTGGCTTCTTAACCCACTGCATTTACATATACATTTTAGAATCAAAGAAGCTTATTCAGTTCCATAACATTACACACTAGGATACCAATTGAAACTGTACTCTATAAAATTAACTTGAAGAAAAGTGAAAACATTTTATAATACTGCTTTGTGCAAACCATAGGACATCTTCTCTCCACTTAATTCTTCTTTTCTATCTCTCAATAATGTTTTATAATTTTCTTCAGAGTTATTGCATACCTTGTTAAATGTATTCCTAGGTACATATATTTTGGTGCTGCTGTAATGGTATTATATCTTTTTAAAAATTTCATTTCCTAATTGGTTATATCCAGTATATAGGAATACAACTGATTTTGTATATATTTGAGTTCAGCCATCTTGTATAACTCATAAATCCTAATATTTTATTGTAGGTTTCTTTGGATTTCCTACATACACACCCCAATCATCCAAGAATAGTAACAATATTGTTCCTTCTTTGCTAATCCTTTATATTTTTCTTCCTCCCCCAATTGTTGGCATTCCTGCATTAGCTAAGACAAACAGTATGCTATATGAAGGGGTGAGAGCAGGCATCTTTCTCCTGTTTTGTATCTCAAAGGGAACACTTCCAGTGTTTTACATCAGTTTTGTCTTAGGGTTTTCATAGGTAATCTGTTAGATTAAGGAAGTTACCTCCTATTCTGAGTTTGCCAAGAATTTGTTTTAATCATAAATATTTTACCAAGTCCTGCATCTATTGTGAGGTGATAATGTAATCTGCTAGGAGAAAAATCATTAACTGATTTTTAAATTGTTAAACCAACATTGCAGCATTCCTGAGTCAAACTCAATCTTTGCAGATGGTTGAACTTGGTTTACTAGAACCTTGTTTAGGACAACTGCATCTATTTTGTGGGTTAAAGTGGACTGTAATTTTCCATTTCTGTAAAATTTTAAAATTGACTTTAGTTTCAGGGTTATGCTAGCCTCATAAAATGAACTGAAGAATGTTTCCTCTTTTTCTATTCTTTGGAAGAGTCTGTTTAAAGCTGATGTTATTTCTTTCTTAAATGTTTTATAAACTCACCATTGAAGCCATCAGAGACAAGTTACAGATTTGCTGCATTATTTGCAAACTCACCATGGTCTGAGAGTGCTGCCTGAAACAGTTTCATAAATTGCAGGTTCTTCCTTCAGTATAGTGGATTTGTTCATATCAGAGACACGAGCCACTGCTAAATTGGACATATTTATCTATAAATTGCTATTTTAATGGTGTCTTCAACTTTTTCCCTTCTATCACCAGCACTTTATTTTTCCTTTTTGTCACTTAATGAGTTTCAGCACGTGCATCAACAAAGGGATAACAACAAAGAGTCACTGTGACTCTTACCTTCACCAACTAAATGCTTTCTGGACAGCAGGTTCCTGGCTCAAAACTAAAATGTGGGCCTCAATATCATGGAATACTAAGATATTTCCTAAAGAGTCAAAACTGCACGTTAAATCCTCAAATTTCAGAAATCTACTATAAATGGTGCAGATCTGAAATGTTTCTCCTTTGTTTTATAGCTTCCTTGTGTATGCATATTTATTTGCAGGAAAGGGTATTATTCTTCAAACAATGGCCATCATTCAATTTTCTTATTTTTGGTTATATATTTTCCTCCTTTTAAAAACTGAGATGTAATTTAACATACAAAAGTAAAACTATAAGGATATTTTAAGGATTGAATGTTAAGAATAAATAATCTTATAAGGCTCCAAAAATGTTAAAAATCATGAGTGATAGAAAAAGAATTCATTAATAAACTCTCCCCTGCCCCCTCCCTTGAACATCAATCCAGGCCAGGACCACCAGTTGTGTTGCTTTGTTAAACTGAACTACTCCTTCCCTACCAAACCTTTTGGACTAGGCTGGAGATTAGATGTCTTAGCTACTTTATGACTCAAGTAGACAAACAAGTTAACCCATTCACTCTAATTTGAAGTTATCATGATACTACTTTCAACAGGCAGGGAACTCATTTTAGCCACTTTTTTCCTAGTCTTACCTACTTGTCTGTAATTTTGTTAGATGGGGTCTCACTATGTTGTCCAGGCTGGAGTGCAGTGACTAGTCACAGGCACCAACACAGCACACTAGAGCCTCGAACTCTGAGCTCACGTGGTCATCTTTCTGCTTCAGCCTCCCAAGTAGCCAGCATACAGGCACACACCACCGTGCCCAGCTTCTGGGTAATTTTTTTAAACCAGTTTCCTAACACCTTGATTTTTCTAAGTCTATGACTGGAAACTACTAGAGTGATCCAACAGGTCGCTCCAATCACCATACCAAAGATGGGAAGCATCACAACGAAAAACCTGATCATGTAACTAATTCAAAATGTTAGTGCTGTTAAGACAACAGTGACTAAAGCTTTGGAGAATCAATTCCACTCCCTCAGAATGGACAAAGACAGTGCTCCTGTGAACATGATGAATATGAAGCTTTAAGCAACTTTATGCTTGAGAAAAGGGTGTATGTTTATAAACATAAATTTAGATAAATAAGTTGATGCATTTTTATAGAAATGCCTACCTTTCAGAAACAGACTCATCATAATCCAGTGACAAATTAATCTTTTCACTTGCTTTTTCTGAAGAGTTAGAAGGTTCATAGTTCACAGAAGTCATTCTTTCAACTGGACTATTAACTGATTCTGGATTTTTATTCAAATTCATGGTTTCTGAATTTACAACCTGTTAAATGGGTAAGAAAAAAGCAGCTGAAGGTAAGGTTACCAACTGTGTCCTTCCACACAAAATTAATGATAGGTAAAATGTCACTCGGAAAATATCACATATATGTGGCAAAACATATTAAATTATATGTATTTCAATGGCCAACCACCATGACTGTGATTTGCCTGCCAAAATGAATTTTTAAAAACATAAAAGAAAGAAAAATGATGGGCGATCCTTTTGTAGTTCATAAGCAGGATTGGATTTTCACATTTACGTGTGAGATATGCCTCCCTCAAACCTTGTCACAACTTCAGACGGCATATTACCTGTCTGATGTGGGGGGGGGGGGAAATGAAGGCACAAAGCAACTTCCCAGGTTGGATGGAAAGAAGGAAAACCAAATACCTAGTACTCAGATAACATTTTATTCCTATTAGATGTAGTTTTAGAAACCAATAAACACTATACTTTAACAACAAAACCTTTACTTTTGTTATACTTCTAATAAAGACCAGGAATAAATTAGATTGCCAACTTGCTCTTCCAGTTGACAAGTTTATTTAAAACTTGGAGCTGAAATATTTAGTCCACGTTTCAGTTGGGAACTGGCAGCCTCTGAAATATATGTATAGTGAAAGAACAGCATTGCTAGTAAATCTTCTAACACCGCGGTCCCCAAGCCCCAGGCCACGGACCAGGTGGCCTGTTAGGAACCGGGCTGCACAGCAGTTACAGCCGCTCCCCATCGCTTGCATCACCGCCTGAGCTCCACCTCCTGTCAGATCAGTGGAGGCATTAGATTCTCATAAGAGCACGAACCTTACTGTAAACTGCACGTGCAAGGGATCTAGGTTGCATGTTCCTTATGAGAATCTAATGCCTAATGTTCAGGGGCAGTGATGCTAGTGCTGGGGAACGGCTGCAAATAAAGATTATCATTAGCAGAGAGATTTGACTGCACAGAGACTATAATAAATCAATTGTTTGCAGACTCATATCAAAACCCTATCAGTGAGTAGCAAATGACAATGTAATAATAATAGAAATAAAGTGCACAATAAATGTAATATGTTTGAATCTTTCCACTTGCTTTTTCTCAAGGGTAGAAGGTTCATAGTTCCCAGAAGCCATTCTATCACGTGGACTATTAACTGACTCTGCATCCCCCCACCCCGCCATGGAAAAATTCTCTTCCATGAAACCAGTCCCTGGTGCCAAAAAGGTTGGGGACCGCTGATCTAATACAAAAACATCGCTACACACAAGGGTGTGCTGGCCCCAGTGTTTGCTTCTTTGTTGACCACCTGTGTGTGGGGGGGTGGTGAACTTGTTTTTTAACTTGTTTTTTATGAGCTTGTTTTGCAGAACTGGAAAAATACTGAACAAACAGAAAAGGGCATGTACCCCCGCTTCAGCACCTGCCAGACCACATTCCGAGAAACAGATAAGACCAGCCTAACAGAAAACAACTGCTCTGGAAAACAACCACCTTCCGTTATCAATTCGCAACAACTACTACTCTGGAAAACAAACTGCCTCTGTTATTGTTTCATAATAACAACTTTTCTGCTCTTTAAAATTCCAATAAAAGCCCAAGCTACTCATCCTCAGGGCCGGCATTCCTTCTTCATGTCATGCCCTTTTCTCTCTTGGAAAGTAAAATAAACCTTTTGCTTCAAAACCTACCTTAATCTTTGAGTCGAGAATTCTTTCTCAGCCTGCAGTACAAGCACCCCTAACACATACATTAATTCAAAAGGATCAAATGATTGCCCAACTCACAGACTTTTCTAAGGGACAGCATGAACAAAAATGCAGATACACAAAGATAGAATTCTGAAATGTTATCTTAAATTGAATAGATTTTATATGTAGAAATAGGTTTAAACAACATTGGAAAGCAATAGCAAAACATATTTGGTATCCTTTCAGTTCCAAGACAAGGTGGTATAGACTCACTTCTCCCTGTTCCTCCCCTCTAACTACAACATTAAGAAAAAATAGTATAATCCTCCAAAACTATTGAGAACCACCAGAGATGAGAAAAGAATTCATTAATATCTCCCCAACTCCCACCCTTGATCATCAATCCAGGCCAGGACTACCAATCAGGTTTCTCTGTTAAACTAAACTACTACTTCCCTACCAGCCCCTAATATTAACATGATCCTAGAAATTAACTCTGAAAGTTACTTTATGTAAAGAAAAAAGCAGACTGACTGAGGACCTCATGATTGAGGAGCAAACACCACAGTAGGTGGCCTAAGCTTTCTTTTTATTCTCCATATATCCTGCACTGGGTGCCAAGGAAGCCAGGGACCCATCCTTCACCCCAAACTTGTAGCGTGGTGGCCAACCCCCCCACTCCATAGCTGCAGAATCAGGGGGCCCAATTTACCATAGCAGCATTATCAGCTGGATCTCCACCTGATACCTGAGGCAGTGGCAGGCCCAATCCACTGCAGTGGCAGTGACCACAGGCCAATGTTTCCTGAACTCCCCACTCAATAGCAGCACCTGCAGGGACTCAACAGAAGACCCAGGGGAGCCGGAATAATGAAGCCAGATCAGTATAGCACTGCAAGAGTTCTTCAAAGTCAACTGTCATTGTAACTACAGCTCACTAAGAGGTGGTCAGGATCTACACACCCAAACAGGGTAACTGCCTGTATATGCTGAAAGAGAGTCATAGCCCAATCTCTTCAAAGAACCCTCGGTGTGACTGAATAATGTGACCTTTTGAGGCTTCCAAGGCACCAGAAAAGAGCTGTCCAGCAAAACCCTTGGCTTTCTCTACAGAGCATGCTTTTCTGATAGTGAACATCCTAGAATCTTTTGCAATCTGGATGGTGAGTATTTCCCAAACCATCAAGTCCTGGTTCTTTTTTTGCTGAACAGTTCCTCCTTCAATTCTGCTCTTTCTCCTCACATTTTACTATAAGAAGCAAGAAAAAAATAAGCCAATTCTTCTATACTTTGCTCATAAATCTCATCAGCCTGAAAAAATCCACATTCATTACCTGTAAGTACTGCTTTCCATATAAACTGTAGGACTGTGGTCCCCAACCCCCAGGCTGTAGACCAGTGACGGTCCCATGGCCTGTTAGGGACTGGGCTGCAGAGCTCCACACCCCCCCATCCTCATCTGTGGAAAAATTGTCTTCCATGAAACTTAGGAAAGGGGGGGGCGAACGGCAGGAGGTGAGTGGCAAGCAAGAGAAGCTTCATCTGTATTTATAGCTGCTCCCTATAGCGTGTCACCTCCTGAGCTCCACCTCCCCCCACTCCCCTGTCCCCCATCCATGGAAAAATTGTCTTCCATGAAACCGGTTCCTGGTGCCAAAAAGGTTGGGGACCACTGCTGTAGGACAAAATTTGGCTAAACTTCCTACCATTTAATAACAATAGTTTCCTTTCCTCCAGCTTCCAATAACATGTTCCTCATTTCTCTTTTTGACTTTTCACCAACAGTGCTTTTAATATCCATATTTCTACCAATGGTCCATTTATGAAGATTTAGGTATTCTCTAAGCCTATATGGGTTTTCTCTACTGTGTTCCTTATTTCCTTCTGCGCCCTCACTAGCAGTCTTTAACTTCTATATTTTTACTAAAAGTCTATTCAAGGCAATCCAGGCTCCTTAAAAATCACGTTCCTTAAAATTCTTCCCGCCTCTACCCATTACCCCATTCCAAAGCCACTTCCACATTTTTAGGTATTTGTTACTGCAGCAGACCACACTTCCTGGTACCAAATTTTTTTCCCCCAGAATATTACGGGGGTACAAACACTTTGATCATATACATTGCCTTTACATCACCTGAGTCAAAGCTACAAGCGTGCCCATCCCCCAGACAGCTCATACCACACCCATTAGGTGTGAATTTACCCATTCCCCCATTCCCCCCCTTGGTACCAAGTTTTGTATTCATTTCCTGAGGTTACCTTAACAAGTTACCACAAACTGCATGGCTTAATACAACAGCAATTTATTCTATCACAGTTCTGGAGGCCAGATGTTTGAAGTCAGTTTCACTAAACTGAAATCAAGGTACTGGTGTTCCTTCTGGAGGCTTTTTTCTAGCTTCTAGAGGTAGCCTGCATTCCCTGGCTCAAGGTCCCTTTCTCCACCTTCAATGCACATCATTCCAACCTATGTTTCTATTCTCCTTCTTCTACCTTTGACTTTCTTGCCTCTTTTTTTTATAAGGACCCTTGTGATTACACTGAGCCCACCTGGATAATCCAGGATAATCTCCCCATCTCAAGGTACTTAATCTGATCACATTTACAAAGCCCATTTTACCATGTATTCACAAGTTCTGTGGATTAGGTCATAGACATCTTTTGGGGCCACTATTCAGTCTTTCACAGCTATAGAAGGTCTGAACAGCACTATCAACCACCTTGGCACAATTAACACAAAAGTGACATTTACAGAACATTACAGCCAACATTCTATGCATGGAACATTCACTGAGTGAAATCATCTGCTGGCCTATAAAATAAGTGTCAGTAACTCTCAAAATTTGTTTTACATAGTATGTTCTCTAAATAAAATGAAATTAGATATCAATAAAAATAAGATATCTATAAAAGTCCCAAATCTTTGAAAATTAAACACACACTTCTAAATAATCCATGGGCTAAAGAATAATACCACAAGGAAAATTATAAGAAAACAAAAATACAATATATCAAAGATTATATTATAATCTTTGCACTAAGACATGCATTTAGCTTTAATTATTTTCTAGTAGGAAAGGTTAAAAATCATTCTCTCAAGAAGCTGAAAAAAGAACAATCATATCCAAAGTAAGTAAAAAAAAAAAGTAAAAAATAGAAATCAATATAAAAGAGACAAATGAGAGAATTAATAAAACTTTAAAAACCCTACCAAGATTAATAAAAAAAAAAAAGACTAACCATATCAGAAATGCAATACAGTGTATCACTATGGAATTATAAACATTAAAAGCACATGGGAATTTTATGAATTACTTTATGCTAACAAATTCAATAATTTAGATAAAGTGGACAAATTCCTTGCAAAGATAACATACAAGATGAAAAAGAAAATTTAAATTGCCTTATACCTATTAAAGAATGGAGCTTTTGTTTTTTATTGAGACAGGGTCTCACTATCAGCTAGGCTGGAGTTCAGTGGCATGATCACAGCTCACTGCAACCTCCAATTCCCAGGCTCAAGTGATCCTCCTGGCTCAGCCTCTCGAGTAGGTAGGACTACATGTGCACACCACCATGCGTGGCTAACTTTTTATTTTTTGTAGAGACAGGGTATCACTATGTTGCCCAGGTTGGTCTCAAACTACTGGCCTCAACAGATCCTCCTGCCTCGGCCTCCTAAAGTGCTGGGATTACAGGCAAGAGACACCACTCCCAACCTGAATCTTCAAGTAAAAACCTTTCTACAAAGAAAGCTCCTTGCCCAGTTTTCTGAAGTAGATTCTATCAAATATTTACGAATGTAATGAAAAATCTCACACATTCAGAAAACAGAGAAAATGCTTCCCAATTCATTTACTGAGGCTAGCATAAATCTGATACCAAAGCCTAATAAAAACATTATTTAAGAAATTCAGTGAATGTACACTGAAGATTACATTTAAATTTTATACAAAAAAATAGATACTAAACTCTATTTAATGCATACTGTGCCATTATTACATGTAATATTTTGAAAGTGTACATTTCAAAGTGTACTTTGATACAAAACACATTGGTATTTTGAATGTACCAAATATAAGATGGCTTGGGGGAGGTGAATAGATTGACAGTAAGTATAATAAAATATTAAAGGTAGACTCTAGATTATGAGTATACAAGTATTCACTATAAAATTCTTTCAACTTTGCTCTATGTCTGATACATTTCATGATAAAATGAAGGTGGGAGGGAGACAGTCTAGGCAATCACTAATCCCATCTCTACCCTTTACTAAAGAAATACAAGTGGCTTTTACTACCTAAGAGTGTCTTCCTCAGAGACAGATTCATGGGAACATTGTAAGTATAAACTTACTGTCCTTTAAGCCTTCTGTCCTAGCTTAGAAATACATGCATTTCTTATAATCCAACTACTTATAATGTTAGACTAGGTTATTAAAATTCCTGTGTGTTTATACCAACCTCACAGGTTGTATTACTGGATAACTTGTTTGGTTCCAAACAATTCCTTTGAGATAATATTACTGTTTTAATACGTCTTTGAAGTTTTGCTATTTTTGCCTAGAAGGAAAAGAGAAAATAAATATTAAACCGGAGTACTAAATAATGTATCATACAGAAATGGAGGGAAAATTATCTGCCAAAGTAGTTTGTGAGACTTGGGCATTTACCCAAACAAATGAGAAATTCTTATATAAGCAAAATACTTAAACCACATTTTATGCTTGTATGATATTCAAGAATGGAAGATAAAAACCTCAAACTTCTAATTGGTCAACAATAAAGTTAATGTTGACAGAAACGCCAATCAGCAAGTAACCCTAGAAGAGTAAAACAAAACAAAAAAGTCCAAAAAAGCTTGAAACAGGTTGCATAAGCTCTAATAAAGGATATATTTAGAATGAAAAGAAACTGCCCATGGATTAAGTCTTTCAATTGACACAGAATGCCTAATAGTTCTAAAAGTATTTCTCAAGAGCCAATATTGCTAAGATATAATAATTCTACTGTCTGTGGTATAGTCTTATGTTAGACTTTTGGTCAGGAATCAGATTTGGGTCTTCCCTTATTGTTCTCCTTTCCTAATAAAGATATCACCAAATTGTACTTTTTAAAAGGACTCCAGTAAAATCAAATGAAATTAGAAACTTACGAAAAGTTCATCAGCTATTGCTTCATGTTTATTCCTGCACTGTGTCTTCCCAATGCGTTCCTTCAATTCTTTCAGTTTATTATCAAATAGTTTGTAACTTATACTACAGATCTCCTGTCGAATCAAATGTCTGACCTAGAATTTTAAAATAAAAACCAAAACACCCCATGTTTCAAATTTAAAAGCCATTTTATTTTCTATGTTTTAAAAGTAGCTTTGTTCTTTTCTAGATTTACTATAACCAATAAAACATACTTTATTTATATTTGTATGTTTATGTTTATATTACTATACCAGTAAGTTTCATAAAACTTGAATATTAAACTCAACAGAACACATCCAATATTTAAATATGCAGACATGTTAGAAATTAAATTTATTCTCATACTGCAAATTTTAGTTTCCTACATTGCCAGTTGAATTCCATAGTATACATTGTGGGAACAATTTAAGACTATATCCCATTTATATTTTTTTAATAACCTTAACTAAAAGTTACTATATTTCATATAAAGGAGCTCTACTTATCTGAAAACCAGAGCCCGATGAAAATGGTTGGTTGGTCTGTAATAGATATGGAACAAATTACACAAGTTTGAGCCTTGACCTTACCATTAACAAGCTATATGACCTTTGGGAAATCACATCATCTCTGCGCTTCATTTTCCTTGTCCACAAATGGGTAGATAATACAATAAATGTCTGTTAAACAAGTGATACTCCAAGGATTTTTATAAGAACACAATAAGGTAATATGTGAAAGAGCTCCATAAAATAAAAAAACATTGAATTGCTATGAGGAGATATAAATATGCAAGATAATCACCATCAGTTGCATGTTTTTAGAGGGTGGCTTTCTTATTGCTAAAATTGAAAGACGCCAGGGATAATTATGTATCAACTAATGCTATCTGGCATAATGCAAGCTATTCTAACAGATTGTAGTAGCTATCTTACGAAAAATGAACGGGTTTCATTATCTGGCTGTTTTCTTGAAAACAGACTGGCCCATTTTCAGGGACAGTAATTAATCTCAATGCCCACTGACATGAACAGCTCTTGCTGGGCCATTCATTCAGAAACAGTCACTATAGTTTTCCTCTCAGTGCGTATCCTCCCATAAGCAACTTTCATAACAGGGTAGGCAATCGCTCTTAATAATGACACCCGTCATGATACATTTAAGGTATTTATTAGTAATATTTACATCTTTTCCCCCCAGTAGCTTGCTTCATGGTGGTCAAAATTGGAACACATAGTTCCTATGTTAAACTCTTATATTGATATCACCCGGACAATTAGTTATATTCTTTAATTTTATTTGATTATTCCCAAGGTTTTTCCTTCTTGTTTCCAATTGTTCTCCTCTTCAACGTTGTCTACTTGATCTCTTCCGTACTGCTTCATTAACATTTCTTCCATGGTTTCGCAACATGATTAGACATGATTGTCACTTTTACAACTTTTAAATATTTGATCAAACAAGGGCTCAAAATGTATTATCATGTAAATAAATGGTCAGAAACACGTACTATTTTTACCTACAGCCATTACCCATTACCCATATGTGGGTTTTATGGATCATCACACGCTTGTCAGTTCACTGGCTGGGGTCAATTATGTAAAGCTCATACCCAGATGAATCTTGGAGAAACATATCTAAATGTTTTAAACATGGAGACACTGTTTTGTACGTGTTTTTCAAATTTCCCTCATAACGAAGAATCACATGGGATACTTGTTAAAATCACAAACTCCTAGGTCCCATCCTGGATCTACCAAACAGAATCTTCAGGAAAGGGACCTGAAAAGCTATATAATTAACAAGCACTACAAGTGATTCTTATCAGGTAAGTTTTAGAAAACTAAAATAGTCTTCGACTGTTAGCTCAAGAAACCACAATTTAAATAAGTACTCCTGGTGATTCAGATAGAGGCACATCCTTAAACTTGATTATTTTGGACTCTCTACCAAGGGGTGATTCCTCTTGGCTAGAGGCAATACTTTTTCTCATTTAATGGTAACGTTCCTTATACTGAAGGAAGACACAATAACCTCCCCATCAAATACGTCATAAATGTCTTTTCCAATGGTAATGTGCCCAACATTATGAGTCACGTGGAAGTCCTGATTTCAATTTGCAGACAGCAACCAAACTAGACTAGAATTTGGAAAAGGCACAAACTTATATATCCCAAATCTGTCCCAACTTTCTAAGACAGTGAGTAGAGTGAATAACTTGGACTTTAGAGGAAAAACCCTTCCACTTCAGTCCTTTAACTGGAACGAACTAGGCCAACATTTTTATGAAACCACAAAAGGCAAGAGATAATAGCTCTAGGACTCTCAGGAGGGAAGAACAGTTTCAGAATGGGGAGCCCTATCTCAGTGAAATTCAAACAAGGTAAACATACAAATGTGGTTTAGAGAGAGAATTGTTTGGACATGAATTATAACAAGTGAGAAAAAGCTAGCAATTTAGAAGAGTATGTCCATATCAGAACTTATTTCCAAATGCAGCTACTAATCACTAGGAACAAGATGCAGCTGGAATCCCTACACTTTTTCTTGGGTAACTTGGCCTCAGGCTAGATCGATGCTTACCATAATTCTACTACCCCTTCCCTGACAGCAACAGAACATTTACATATTTTTAATTATGTCTTCTTTGGTCTTCCTGGAAGAAAACCAAGAAATAGATAGGAAAAAACTCTTGACTCAACTTTTAAGCTGGTTCTGCATGAGTCCTTCAAAAAGATTTTCTTTTATAAAGTGAAGACACATTCATAGGATATATAACTATGTAACTGAAATGGTCTGTTTTAGAAAACAGTAGTGTTTGTGTCTCTGAAACAGTTTGCAGGATAGTTTGGACCAGGAAATTTTGGTCCATTACAGCTGAGAGACATTCATCTACCACATAACGACTTTTGGTGGTGGCATTATAGTGGTAGTGAAATAGTAAAACATGATTATCAAAACAGGTCCTGATTTCAGCCATTCTACTAGAACTGAAGCTCATTACACTTCAACTCAGAATTGATCAGACATGTATTGAGACTATAGTACAATGAGATGAAATGAGGCCAAAATGAAAGCAAGAAGTGTTATTTAATGATGCTGCAAAGCAAAATGTCAGATAATACACCATATCTGTGTTAAGTTTGGAAATCAGGGCAAGTAAATTTGAATGCAGCAGGACTTCGCAATGGACTGCTGGGTTGTCTGAGTCTATGACGTAGTGGTCAACTGTGATGAGGTCTACAGACATAAAGCTGCAGCAAAGAACTCCATGACTAGTACAAAAGAGATCAGATTGTTTAGCAAAGCTAAAGGTCATGCAGCGTCTGACTCACAAAGATATTTGAGTGTAATATTGACTGAAAGCCCATTTCTGCAACAGGACTCTACCTTCATATGATTCTCTAGGTTACTCTGCATGGGATTAACTAGAGATGTTCTGGTAATGTAAATAATTATCTTTCCCTAATCTGTCTGCTAATTTGGTTTTCACACACCAGCTTTGAATCAAGTTAAAGTCATCTATACTATGTCATTGTGAAGATAAGTTAATTTTTACCATTTTTTACTAGTCAAAAAATAAGTTTTCGAAGCAAATATTTAAGCCCCAATTATGTTACCTGTTCCAGCAATGCTGTTTGCCTTTCCAGAGCTACACAAATATTTTCATTAATTTGCTCTGAGGTTTTCATGCGCTTAACATTTTCTTTGTTTTCTGAAAACATCCTCTTCTTTTGATAATAGCCTTGGGGAGATGGAAAGATTAAAGATAAGAGGAATTCTCTAATATAGAGACCCTCTACACAAATGGAAAAACTAAAATGTGACAGTGGCAGCATTTTTTAGAATATATAACTGCACATAAATATGCCCAAAAACTATTCCTTTACAAAAAAATGAATATCTTAGGTAGGGTTCTGGTCTCAGATACACTCCTCCTTCAATCTTATTTAACACATAAACATGCACCAATAAAAATGTAACAAATTATATGATTTAATCCTCTATTTAATAGTTATATAAGTGGTCCTACATTATTTTTATAAACAGTTAACTTAGGCAAGCTTACATAATTTTAACAGGTGATCCTATTATTTTTAAGCAATTTAAAACTCATCTTGTTAAATGACTGCTCTGTAGCCTAGATAAGAACACAAAATTTATCCTATGAAATCAGTTTTTTCTTCTATTTCATTAACTAACTTAAATACCCTACTTCTATTTTAAATACCCTACTTGCTATTTTAATGATGTTATAACCCCAAACTTCATTTGTTAATTATTTTGTGTGTTTCTGTCTCTCTCTATACACACACAAAGTGTGTATATATTGTTATCTATCACCTTATACTTAGCATGTGATTCACAGGTCAATTCTATGGAAAGAAATGGGTTCAACAACAATTTTTAAGACCCACTATCTTGGCCAGGTGCTGTGGCTCACACCTGTAATCCCAGCACTTTGGGAGGCCAAAGCATGAGAATCGCTGAACCTAGGAGTTGGAGGCTGCAGTGAGCTGTGATCACGCCACTACACTCCAACTTGGGCAACACAGCAAGACCTCATCTCTAAAAAAAAAAAAAAAAAACACCAAAAAACAAAAATCCATTCTCTTTTAACTAGCCTCCTTCTTAATCTAATAAATAAAACTTCAAAATAAGAGATGTAGATGAAATGAACCAAACAATTGCCATAAGCTACCTTTTGATTTTTTTTGTACTCTAAACAGAACGTGATTGAGTCCTTCTTTGCCAGGATTAACTTCACTTTTCATATGGTGGATACCTTTCCCCTCCCCATCAAAAGTGGTTCAGAAACAAGATACTCTGAAATTACTGTTGTCATCATTTACTTTTTTCCTGTCTATATGTACTCTACCTGTTGCATATGAGACTTTAAAATCCCCCCAAAGAAAGTGACTATTTTAATTTCTCCAAAAGATGCATAAGTATACACTTACTGTTGTTACTATCAGCATCAAGTGATGACTGCCATGTTGAGTCTGTAGTTTCACAATTTGAAATGCTGGAATGACAGGTTCTACTAGATTCTTCAGTTTTCAAAACATCAGTAGCATAGTTGTAGGAATTGACTGAATTCACCAAGATAGGTGTTTTCTCACGAGGCACAGAGTCTGAACTTATAATGTCATTTTGCCTTTTATCATGTGACTCTGAATTGGAATTTGTTTCTAAATGGGAAGGCATCTTGTCAATTCTCTCATCATCCAAGATACTGGTTCCTGTAGACTTCATTATTTGAATTACACCAGTTAATACACTGGATGGACAGCAAATGGATTTTAGATTACAAGCCCCTTCATGTTCAAAAAAGGATCTTGTTACATTTGCCTGATATTCAAAATGATTTTCAGAATGGTTTTCAGAAGTGTTTCGTGAATCTTTTGCCTCTTGTATAAAGAGTTTGCTGGGAGAATCTATTATTTTACTTGGCTTTTGATATGGACACGCAACTTGTTCATCAACATATTCCAATCTTGTTTCTGAATTAACAGTTTCTTCTACTGGTTTTATTAAATTCTGAGGGCATATTTTACTTTTCTGTAGGAATACTGAATTTTTGTTAGAGTCCAATGAGGAAGCAATGTTTTCAGATTGTCTACATTTGCTAGTTATGACACCAGTACTTAAATTCTGATTACCATTTGGAACATTACTCCCAACTGCTGTTATTTTCAATGCTTCAACATTCTTTGACTTATTCAGCATCTCTACTTGCTTCCGGCAACTTGTAGGCATTGTTTTTTTGGCTTTTAATATCTTCCGTTTACTTCTATCTGGACTTGCCATCTTTCATATCCTGGAATTTAAGATACCATATTTAAATCCAATTCTCCAGTGAATTAAAGTTGTTTATTTACAATATTAAAATAATGCTGATGCTATCTCTCCAGATTTAGATAATCGCTTTATTGGAAATTACATCCACTTTCATGTCACTGAAAACATACAAATAATTCCAATTTTTTCTATAAATCCAAATTACATAAATTCAAATCTTATATTGCTAGTAAGCCTCTACTTCATACTAAACCTGATAATTTATCTGACCACTTTTTCCACCACCTCAGCGCTATAACCATTCACTTTTGATTTAATCATCCAAACAGGCCATAGTTTAAATACTGTAAAGATTAAATTGCACTTCTTCATAAAAACAAACAATAAACAAAGCTTTGAATAAAACATTCCATTTTCTACACATAGTGGTACCTTTTTAAGCTTACCTAATGTTCATGTTTCCAAAATAAATGGTACTAGGAGTAATTCCCAATAATACTGACTATAAAACAAGCACTGAGATACATGACATGATGCCAATTCAAATAA
Organism: Daubentonia madagascariensis; assembly: GCA_023783475.1. NCBI lineage: Eukaryota > Metazoa > Chordata > Mammalia > Primates > Daubentoniidae > Daubentonia > Daubentonia madagascariensis. The sequence goes on along the minus strand of JAKFHU010002332.1, from coordinate 6,079,404 downwards.
ACAAGCCAATTTTTAAATTTATCTTAAAGAATAGTTCATCCTTAATTATTTCTCATAATTTAACAGAAATCTACTACATAGCAGAGAAAAATATTAGTGTTTATACCTTACTATTCACATCACCTTTGATCTGAACTGTGAGTAGGTAAATGATTTAAAAGAAAAGAATATGGCCAGATTACAAGGCAATCAAAGGCCTAACATAAGCAAACAAAGTGAATTACATTGACACATGATAGACCAGTTACCTATATTTTTTCATTTATCATTATCTATTTTCCTATTTGAAGTTTTCTTTTATAATATTCTTTTTATTCAATACATCATTTGATCAGGTGCAGTTCCAGGTTTTGTGAGACCTGAATGTTGAGGTGAACATTTATTTAAAATCAGAAAAAAAAATTACAACAAATTACAAGTTTTTAAAACATAACATGTATAAACATCAAAAAATCCAGAAAAATAGCATAATACTTTCATTAAGGGCCTAATATACCTATAGAATTCTATTTTTCCTGCATGACTGCATATTATTTGATTGCCTTTTGATGAATATAATTTTTGTATTATTTCAAATAGAATGGACAAAGCAAATCTTTCCTCTAGCATGGTGAAGAATATATATACATATATATTTATATTTTTTTAGTTTGGTAATCAGGATGCATAAAATAAGCAGCTTCACCTAAAGACATACTTCTTGTTGATACTGCTACAGTTTTGTGCCCTGTAAACACTACCATTCTTTTTTTTTTATTTCAAAGGCAGAATTCCTATCAAAAAAGAAAATAAATATGTGCTGTGTTATTGAGTATTTCTGGCAAGAGAAAAGTTCTATTTTGACTGGAAATCTATGAGAACTAAATCCTATACTTACAAGTTTAAACATCTGATAATTGGAAATTTTTTTTCCTGACTACTTTCTGGCTTCATACATTTCAAAATTGCTTTTCTACTACTCACATATTTCTGGTGCCAGACACCAAGGACCACATTCCCATCATGATCAGGCTGACAGGCAATATTACCTATCCCCAGAAGCGGCTGTGAACCACAAACACATCCCACTAAACCCATACTGAGGGTATCCACAATCACAAAAATGCCTGAAGTCATTCTACTGCCAGGTGACACAAAGGAGAAAGGAAAGTGAAGAGAGACAGCAGTCTTAAATGGCAACAGTTAAAGTATCTTATTTTTGTAAATCTTACAAAAATATCCAATCATGTGAACATAGTATTGCTATGGTCCTTCTAAGGGCCTTTGGAGAAAGATCAAACTAGTTAAAAGCCCTGAAACTTAAGCTTTGGGGAAAAACTCTACATTTAATGTGTACAAAAGACATATAATATGTACTAATTATGAAGTATAATATACCGAAGATCTTTGAACCACCCACACTCAACCAAACAAGTAGAATACTATTAGTAACTTACATTTACCTATGTTTCTCCATATCACCTCACGTTCCTCTTCCTCATCCTGATGTAAAGTAGCCTCAATTTTCAGTTTATAATTCTATTACTTTTTGTAGTTTCATTAAAAATATATGTAAGCAAATATACTGTTTAATTTTGTTTTTGAGCAAACTATACAGTTTTCTAATACTTGCTGCTTCATTCACATGTATGTCCAAAATTCATCCATGTGGTTGTGTATAACAACAATTTATTTTCATGGCAGTGTAATAGTCCATTGGATCAATATACCAAAATTTGTTTATTTAGTTATCTATGAAGGATCTTGGGGTCATTTCTAGTTTTTGTTGCTGTTCTTACGTTAACATTGCTGTTTTGAACATTTTTGTTTCAAGGTACTTATGTGTAAGCATTTCTCGAATGTTTGTTGGGTAGTGATAAGGTATGCATGTTCAACTTTTCAGGACAACCAAATTTTCTGAAGCAGTTTTACCAATTTACACCCATACAGGCAACATGCAAGAGTTACCACTAATCCACATCCCCTTGAAACTTTGGTATTGCCAGATTTGATTTTTAACAATCTACTTGGATATAGAATTATATCTCACTGTCTTAATTTGCCTTTCTCTAATTAATAGCATCTTTTCACGTTTATTATGAAATATATGTTTCCTTGTCTATAAAAATTCCTGGTTATGTCTTGGTTATCTTTTCTTGGGTTGTCTTTTCTCATTTATTTTTAAGGAGTACTTAACATATCATAAACAATATTCCTTTGTAATCCTTTGTTACATGAATTACCAAGTATCTCCTCTTATTTTGTGGCTTCTTTGCTCTTTCTAGTTTTAATATAGTCAAATTAATTCTTTTTTTCCTTTTTTGGATAAAGCTTAATCTCTCTTCTTTGAGATATCCTTCCCTACCCCATGGCGGTATGTTAAACATTAAGGTGGTAGAGAAGCTTTTTTCACTGATGTAGGTTACCTGAGGACATGGTGCTATACCATTGCTTTACAATGATAAAAATATATAATAGAAATGCAGAATGCCTGCTCAGAGTGAAATATTGTTATACCAAAATTCATAAACAACATGAGCTAAATGGTCATTAACATTATATATTTGATAGCTGATTAAACTTGGGGCACTGAGGAGCAGTACTTCAACTGGAACATCTCTCCATGAGAATGCTTAGGAAAGACAAGTAAAACTGCCAGTAAGACTCAAGGACGTTAAATACTGGTAACTGTCTAAAAGGCATAGTTTATGTGTTGTAGAATAGTGAAATTCAATTTATTGCTGGCAGAATAAAAAGCAACCACCCAACCTAATTAGGGATCCTCGCCATTACCAGAACTCCCAATTCTCTAGAGCCAACTTGAATGCTTTGCCATCAAATAACCACATCTCACAGATCTCTCTGGAATCATAATAGTGTCCTATGGCATATGGTAAGAAAAGTAAGTTACCTATATTTTGTCCTAAAGTTTTAAAGATTTGTCTTTTATAATTTAAGTCCTTAATCCATCTAGAATTGATTTTAGCATATAGAAAGTGAAAGGGAATCTATTTTAATTTTCTCCTCAGATGCATAATTAATCGTTTGGGTGATCCTTACTGTTAACTTTAAATTTTAAAAACATAATTGAATCTGCATTTTTATTCTATTTTATCTGATGATGTCACTACTGCTTTACCTTTAGTATTTTTATATCAATTTGTCTTGAAAGTCTCTTGTAATATTTAAAAATATTTTAACCCCACAAATCTGTCTTTTAATAGAATTTAATCCATTTACATTTATTATAATGACTTATTAAAGCCTTAATCTACATTTAATTTTATGCCTTCTGGCTATTACACATTGTTGCTGTTTTAGTTTTACTTTTTATTACTATTTATATTACCTTTATATTATTTAATATGAAGATATATACTTACTTATTTTAAAGTCTAAATCTGCTTCACAATTCCATGAATTTGACTGCATTTAAAGATTTTCAAAAAGAATTCTTCAGCCAACATTTCACCAACCACTGAGGTCAAGAGTGAAATGGTATCATTTGAGTGTTTCTTATCTGAAAAAAGACTAGCTTTTTCTTACTTTCATCATTACCCATTTTTGTGTCTGTTCATTTAATTTAGAATTTTACATCCCAGATCTTACTTTACTTTTACATTAAATACACTTTCAAAAATAACTTTAGTTATTACATTCTTTTGCTGTAAAGCCAAGTTTGCAATAATATTTTGATATATTTTAACTGGTGTCAGGAATTTTCTTTTAATTTTTTATGGAAATATCACACATACTGAAAAAGTGCAAAAATCCTAATTGTACAGTTTGATAACTTTATGGAAACTGAATGCATTCATGAAACCAGCACCTACATCAAGAAACGGATATACCCAGAACCCCAGAAGTCTACCTGGTTCTCTTTCCACTCACTACTCTAACTCAAAGGATAACAACCATCATGATGTTTAACACAATACATTAGTTTTGACTGGTTTTGATCTTTATAAAAATGGAATTGAACAGCACATACAAGTTTGGTCTAGCTCCTTTAAACTTTATGCTTTTGAGACTCATACTGTTACATGTACTAAAAGTTCAATCACTTTCATTGTAGATTATATTCCATTGTATGATATACTATAATTTATTACTCCATTGTACGAATGACTAGCATGCAGAAAATTTCTACTTTTTGGATATTATGCTGCTAAAGAAAATTCCTGCACTTGGTTTTTGGTGAACATATGCATACATTTCTACTTAGCATTACCTCAATGCAAATGTATTTATGTATATGTGTATGTATATACACACACATATATATAAATATGTGTGTGTGTGTGTGTATAGTCAGCTTTAGATTTATGCTCCCACCAGTAGTTTAGGAAAGTTCCAATTGCTCCTCATCCTCAAGCCTTGACTTTTTTTTCCTTCATTTTTAGCCATTTTAATAGCTATTGAATAGAAACATCTCATTTATAATTATCTGACAAATGAAGTGAAGCACCTATTCATATGTACATTCATCATTTGATTTCCTCTTTTGTTAAATGCCTGATCAAATGCCTTGTCAATTTTCTTTCTCATTCTGATTTGCAGTTCTTCAAATATTCTATTAGGTTATTGGGTATGAAATGTCTGCTTTCCTTAAGTAGTAAGTTTAGACAGTTGATAGCTCTGACATTTCACGTTGACACTTATTGTTTTATTTTTATCATGAACATACATCCTCATTCTTTCAAACACATGGTTTGCCTTGTGATTACCTTTCAAATTTTTTTAGAGCAATTTTTGTGAAACCATGGATAAGTCAAAAATTTGTGTTATTTTCTAATGTGAGTTCCATTGTGGAAGCAACATTGCATAACAGCTCAAAATATCAACAGACTGTTTGGGAAGGATGTGGCTAATGAACACACAGTACGTCGATGGTTTGAGAAGTTCTCTTCTGGTGATTTTAATCTTGAAAATAAGCCACATGGGCGACCTGAGGCTAAGGTGGATAATGATGAGCTGAAAGCTGTAGTGGAAACAAATCCATCTCAACCAACACATGCATTAGTGCCAAGGTTTGACGTTACTATTCCAACAATATTGGACCACTTGAAACAAATCAGCAAGATAAAGAAGCTGGACAGATGGGTTCCGCATGAATTAAATGAGCATCAGAAGAGAAATCGTCTTGAAGCTTGCCTTTCTTTGCTGTCACAACATAAAGGCAAACCATTTCTACACCATATTGTTATGTGTGATGACAAATGGATTCTTTTTGACAATCACAAGCATTCAGCACAATGGCTGGATAAAGATGAAATGCCAAAACACAGTCCAAAACTGAATGTTCATCAAGAAAAGCTAATATTAGTAGTCAATCCATTACAGCAGATGTCTACTATAACCAATTGTAGGAAATGATGAGGATGGTTGTGTTTAAGCAGCCATGATTGGTCAATTGAGACAGGCCAATCCTCTTGCAAGACAATGCTCGACCACATGTTGCACAAACAATGCTGCTCAGACTATAGAGGCTGGACTCGGAAACTCTCTGTCATCCACTGTATTCACCAGACCTTCCACCAACTGACTACCACTTCTCTTCCAGGCTTTGGACCACTTCTTGCAAGGAACAGTATTCAATTCTCAACAAGCTGTGGAAGATGCATTTCGTGATTTCATCACCCCTTGCACTCCAGGCTTCTTCATTGCTGGCATGAACCAGCTACTGTTAAGACGGCAAAATTGTGTCGATAGTTTAGGCACATATTTTGATTAATTGTACTGCTTCTTGTTTGAGATATAATAAAGTAAACTTTTGATTTGAAATCGGACATTTCATATTTAATGACATAATAGATACAAAATATATGTAATGCAAACATTCTCTGCCCATAATGTGGCCTGCTTTTTCCCTTTGTAAAAGGTGTCATTTGATAAAAAAAAAAAAAGGCTCTTAATATTGCCCACAATTTTAATTGCTTTGTGCCTTAGAGCTTTTTATTTTTTTTGTTTTTGTTTTTTTTTTTCAAGGATACACGTCAGTGCAACCTTAGAGCTTTTTAAAAAGACAGATTGGCCCACTGCAAAGTCACTAAGATATGCTAAGGTTTTATCTGAAAAACTTTGTTTTACCATTCACATCTAAATATGCAGACAATCTAGAGTTAATTTAGAGATACAACGTGAGGTAGGGATTATGGTTTATTTTTCCCATATACCTACTCAGTAGACCCAGCACCATATATTGATAAGACCACCCTTTCACCACCTTTACCATAACATCACCCTTGTCACAAGTCAGGTGACTTATGTGTGAGGCTGTTTCTGGATTTCCATCATGTTCCATTGACCTCATTGCCTTAGTTACTACCACCTATTTAAAAGTTTTGATATATAAGCCCTCTTGTTTTATTGTTCTTCTTCAAGATTATCTTAATTATTTGGCCCTTTGCATTTCTATATAAATTTTAAAATTAGTTTGTAAATATACACAAAACAAAACAAACCAGCTGGACACAGTGGCCCTCCCATGTAACCCCAGCATTTTGGGAGGCTGAGGTGGGAGGATCACTTGAGGCCAGGAGTTTGAGACCACCCTGGGCAACATAGCCAGAACCCATCAATACAAAAAATTTTTTTTCATTAGTTGGGTGAGGTTGTGTGCACCTGTAGCTACTTGGGAGGCTGAGGTTGCTACTGTGCTCCAGCCTGCTGGGTGACAGAGCAAGACCCTGTCTCTAAAAGAAAAAATAACACCCCCAAACCTTCTAGTATTAAACAAGAGAAATACACACACACACACATATATAAAACCCATATATAAAGTATGATGGGTGCACACATATACAAAGTTTAATAAATAATTTACATACAACTCACCCATTTATGATGATCTTTAGTGTATTCACAAACTTAAACAACCATCACCACATCAGTTTTAGAACATTTTCATATTAAATCTGAGCCCTTTAGCAGTCACACCTTTATTCTCCTCCATTCCCGTCAAGCTCTAGATAACCACTATTTTTTGTCTATAAAATTTGCCTATTCTGGACATTTCATGCAAGTGGAATCATGCAATATACAGTATTTTTGACTGGCTTCTTAGTATAATGTTTTCAAGGTTCATTCACATTGTAGCTGTAACATTTTCATTACTTCTTATAACTGAATAATATTCCACCATATGGATATGTAACATTTCATTTATGCATTCACTAACTGTTGTTAGTTGTATCAACTTTCTGGCTATTGTAAATAATGCTGCTATGAACATTCACGTACAAGTTTTTGTGTGCACATGTTTTCATTTTTCTTTGTACTACATATACCTAGGGGTAGAATTGCTTGGTCATATGGTTAACTCTATATTTTACCTTTGAGGAACTGCTGGATTGTTTTCTAAAGTGTCTATACCAACTGACATTCACACCAACAGTGGATGAGCGTTCCAATTTTAATACTTTTTCACCAACACTTGTTATTATCTGTTTTGATATAGCCATCCTGATGCAAGTAAGTGATGTGGTGCCTCACTGTCACTTTGATTTTGATTTCCCTGATGGCTAATGATGTTGAGCATCTCTTCATGTGCTTCTTGGAGACTTCTATATCTTCTTTGAAGAAATGTCTATTTAGATCCATTGCCTAAAAGTTAATTTGCAGTTCTTTATGTATCTAAAAGTTAGTTTGTTTGCAGTTCTTTATATATTCTAGGTTAAACCCCCATAAGATATGATATACAACTTTCTCTCCCATTCTGTGCGTTGCCTTTTCAATTCCTTGATGATATGCTTTTAAAAACTAAAGTTTTAAATTTTGATAGAGTCCAATTTATTTTTTCATTTGTTGCTTGTGTTCTTGGTGTCTTAGCTAAGAAATCACTGCCTAAATCCAAGGTCATGAAGCTTTACCCCGTCCTAAAAGTTTACAGTTTTATTGGCTCTTATGTTTAGGTTTTTGACACATTTTCGGTTAATTTTTGTATATGATGTGAAATAGAGGTCCACATTCATTCTTCTGCATGTGGACATCCAGTTGTTCCAATGCAATTTGAAAAGGCCATTCCTTCCCTCATTGAATTGTTTTGACACTCTTGTAAAAAACCAATTAACTAAGTATACATGGGAAGGTTGGTCGGGCATAGTGGTATGTGCCTGGTGCATGCCTGTATTCCCAGCTACTAAGGGGGCTGAGGTGGGAAGATCGATCGTTTGAGCTGAAGAGTTTGAATGCAGCCTAGGCAACACAGTGACATGCTGTCTCTACAAAATAAATAATGGGAACATTTATTTTCAGATTCTGAATTCCAATTCACTGACCTATGGGTCTGTCCTTATGTAAGTACCACACCGTCTGGATTACTATAGCTTTGCAGTGAGTTGAGAATTCAGGATATGTAAGTCCTCCAACTTTTTTTCTTTTCTTTTTTTATTTTAAGGCAGAGTCTTGCTCTGTTGCCCTGGCTAGAGTGAAGTGTCATCATAGCTCACTGCAACCTCAAACTCCTGGGCTCAAGCAATCCTCCTGCCTCACCCTCCCCCAGTAGCTGGGACTACAGGCATGCACCACTGCACCTGACTAATTTTTTGTATTTTTAGTAGAGATGGGGTCTAACTCTTGCTCAGGCTGGTCTCAAACTCCTGACCTCAAGCAATCCTCCCATCTCGGCATCCCAGAGTGCTAGGATTACAGGTGTGAGCCACTGTGCCTCGTCCTTGTTGTTCTTTTTGAAGACTATTTTGGCTATTCAGGGTCCCTTGAATTTCCATATGAATTCTAGAATCAGATTATCACTTTCTGCAAAGCCAGCTGAAATTCTGACAAGGATTGTGTTGAATTTCTAGAGCAATTTAGGGGGTATTGCTGTCTTTTTTTCACTTAAGATTGCAGTTCTTATGAACTTTAACATTATAATTGTGTAATTATTTCCCAAGTATACAATATGTTGTCATTAACTATGGTCACCATGTTGTACAATAGATCTCTTAATCCTATTCCTCTTATCTGAAATTTTGTATCGTTTGACGAATATCTACCCAACCTTCCCTCTGCCAGTCGTGGTAACCATCATTCTAATCTCTGCTTAAATGAGTTCAACTTTTTTAGATTCCAAAAATAAGTGAGACCATGTGGTATTTAGCTTTCTTTGCACAGATTATTTCACTTAACTTAAATGTCCTCCAGGCTCATCCATGTTGTCAAAAATAGCAAGATTTTCTTTTTTGAAGCTGAATAGTATTCCATTATGTGTATATACCACATTTTCTCTATCCATTAATCTGTTGATGAACACTTAGTTTGATTCCATATCTTGGCTATTGTGAATAATGCTGCAATAAACATGGAAGTGCAGGTTATCTCTTTGACATAATGATTTCATATCCTTTGGCTATATACACAGTAGTAAGATTGATGGATCATTGAGTAGTTCTGTTTTTAATTTTTTGAGGAACCTCCATACTTGTTTTCGATAATGACTGTACTACTTTATATTTCCACCAACTGTGTACAAGGGTAACCTTTTCTGTACATCCTTGCCAAAACTTGTTACCTTTTATCTTTTTGGTAAAAGTCATTCTAACGAGTGTGAGGCAGTATCTTGTTGTGATTTTAATTCGCAGTTCCCTGATTATTAGTGACTTGAGCACTTTAACCATCTGTATTTCTTCTTTTGAAAAATGTATATTCAGGTCCTTTGCCTATTTTTTAATAGGATTATTTGCCTTCTTGCTATTGAGTTATTTGAGTTCCTTATATGTTTTGGAAGAATTAATATTGCTAAAATGGTCATACTATCCAAACCAATCTACCAAACTTAACTGATTTAATGTAATCTCTATTTCCAATGACATTTTTCCCAGGGGGGGAAAACCCTATAATGGATCATTAGTATGGAACCACAAAAGACCCCACATAGAGAAATCATTAGCAAAAAGAACAAAGCTGGAGGCATCACGCTAGCCAATTTCAAAATATACTACACAAAGCTATAGTATTCAAAAAAGCATGGTACTAGCATAAAAACAGACACAAAGAGCAATGGATCAGACTAGAGAATCAAGAAATAAATCCACACGTTTACATTCAATTGATTTTCAACCAAATGTCAAAAACACACAAAGGGGAAAGGACAGTCTCATCAATAAATGGTGCCGGGAAAACTGGATATCCACATGCAGAAGAAAAAACTAGACCTCTATCTCAAACCATATACAAAAAAATCAACTTAAAAAGGCATTAAACACCTAAATATAAGAAACGAAACCATAAAACTACTAAAAGAAAACGTAAGAGAAAATTTCCTGTGAAATTTATCTGGGCAATTTTTTTTTGGATATGGCCCCCAAAGCACATGCAACAAAAGCAAAAACAGACAAATGCAATTATAACAAACTAAAAAGCACAGCAAAGAAAATCAACAGAGTGATGAGACAACATACAAGATGGGACAAAATATTTGCAAACTGTATATTTGACAGGGGGTTAATATTCAATATATATAAGGAGTATTATTATCTTAATACTATCAAGTCCTCTGATCCATGAACATGGGATGTCTAGTTATTCTTTTTTTTAATCTTAAATTTCTTTCAATAACATTTTGTAATTTTCAAAATATAAGTTTTGTACTTCTTTTTGATACTGCTATAAATCAAACTGCTTAATTTTTGGACTGTTCAAGTATATAGAAATAAAATATATTTTTGTACACTGATCTTGTATCCATCAACTTTGTTGAATTTTTTTTTTTTAAGAGACAGGGTCTCATTGTTGTCAAGGCTGGAGTGCAGTGGTGCAATCATAGCTCGCTGCAGCCTCAAACTCCTGAACTCAAGCAATCCTCCTGGCTCAGCCTCCCAAGTAGCTGAGACTACAAGAACACAGAACCGCACCTGGCTAATTTTTTTTTAGATGGGGTCTCCCTATGTTGCCCAGACTGGTCTCAAACTTCTGGGTTAAAGTGATCCTCCTGCCTCAGCCTCCCAAAGTCCTGGGATTACAAACACTAGCCACCCCACCCAGGCTATGACACTTGTTTTTATCTTTGATAGTTTTCTGTGGATTCCTTAGGATTTTCCACTTATTAGATCACATCACCTGTGTATAGATGTTTCAGTTCTTTCCTTCCAATCTCAATAATTTTATTTTCTTGCCTAATTTTCCTGACTAGATCTTTCAGAACAATGTTGAATAGAAGTGGTAAGAGTGGTCATCTTCTTCCTGATTTAGGAGGGAAACCTTCAGTTTTTCACCATAAAGTATGGCATTAGCTGTGGGTTTTTCATGAAGCATTTTATCAGGTTAAGAAATGTCCAAACTTTCCCTACTTAGTTGAACATTTTTCTCATGTAGGGGCATTGAATTTTGTCAGAAAATGCTTTTCAGCATCTCTTAAGACAACCATGTGGCTTTGTTCTCTTTTCAATTGGTATGGTACCTTACATTAACAGATTCTTGAATGAGAAACAACCTTTTATTTCTGAGGTAATTCCCACATGGTAATGATTTATAATCCTTTTTTCCCTCATTAGTATAGCAGTGGACAAATAAAAACAACACAAAAAATAAACTTTCAAACAAAAAAAAATCCTTTGTTTTCCAATTGCTAGTATTTGGTTAAAGATTTTCATTTTACATTCATAAGAGATATTGTTCTGTAGTTTTCTTATGTTGTCCTGATCTACTTTTGGTATTAAGAAAATACTGGCCTCATAGATTGATTTGGGAAGCGTTCTTTCCTATTCTATTTCTTGAAGAGTATTTGTGAATAATTGGTACCCTTAAATGTTTGGTAGAATTCACCAATAAAGCCAACTGATTTGAGACTTTTCTTCGTGTTCTAATTCACTGTCTTTACTTGTTATATGCCTGTTCGTATCTTCAATCAGTTCTGGTAGTGTCTTTTTAAGAATCTGTCTCTTTCATCTATTTAGTTGAGTCAAATAATTGGGATTTTTCTATGGTATTCCCTTATAATCGTTTTAACTTCTGGAAGGTCAATAGCAATGTTCATTCATTCCTCATTTTAGTAATTTGAGTCTTCCTTACCCTTCTTTTTCTTCATTAGTCTAATTTGTTGATCTTTTCAAAACACAACTTTTGGCTTCCTTGATTTTCTCCATTTTCATCAATTTCTACTATTTTATTTTTTATTTATTTTTTACTTTTTTTTTTTGGAGACAGAATCTCACTCTGTCACCTGGGCTAGAGTGTTGTGGCATCAGCTCACAGCAACCTCAAACTCCTGGGCTCAAGCGATCCTCCTGCCTCAGCCTCCTGAGTAGCTGGGACTACTGGTGCATGCCACCATGCCCAGCTAATTTTTTCTATTTTTAGTAGAAAAGAGGTCTTGCTCTTGCTCAGGCTGGTCTCATACTCCTGACCTCAAGTGATTCTCCTGCCTTGGCCTCCCAGAGTGTTAGGATTACAGGCTTGAGCCACTGCACGCAGGCTGTTTTTTCCTTCATTCTGCTGACGTTAGGTTCACTTTGTTTTTCTGTTTCTATTTCTTAAAATGAAAGTCTAGGTTATTGATTTGAGGTATCTCTTATAAACATAGCATTTCTCACTATAAGTTTCCACCTAAAAATTGCTTTAATTGCACTCCCAAAAATGTTGGTATGTTTTGTCTTCATTTTCATTCATTTCAAAGTATTTTCTAATTTCTCTTTTGATTTCCTCTTTGACCCCGTAAGTTATTTAGGAGTGTGTTAATTTCCACATATTCGTAAATTTCTGAAATTTCTTTTTGGTATTAATTTCTAATTTCATTTCACGGTGGTCTGATAATGCTGTTTATTTCAGTCCTTTTAAATTTGCTGGCTTATTTTACAGCCTAGCATGTCTACATTGCAGAAAGTTATATACATAGTACATTTTGCTGTCTTGGGGAGGACTGTTCAAAAGATGTCTCTTAAGTCTAGTTGGTTTATAGTTCAAGACTTCTCTTACCTTGCTGATCTGCTAGTTTTCTATCCATTATGAAAGTGGTGTATAAAGTCTCCAAATATTATTGAATTGTCTACTTCTCCCTTCAATTCCGCAACAGGAGCTTCATATATTTTGGTGCTCTGTTATTAAGAGCATATATGTTCATAATTGTTACACCTTTCTGAAGGACTTACCCTTATATCATTCTAGAATGTCCCTTTTTATCTCTAGCAATATTGTTTTAGTCTATTTTGTCTGATATCAGTAATAGGCACTCTAGGATTCTTATGGTGTTGCTGTTCGCATGATGTATCTTCTCCCATCCTTTTACTTTCAACCTGTTTGTCTCTTTGTATCCACAGTGTGTGTTCTGCAGACAGCCTATAGCTGGACGCTGTTTCCCTCTACAGTTGGACATCCTCTGCCATTTGACTGGACTGTTTAATCCATTCATATTTGACGTTACTCTTTTTTTTCTTTTTTGAGATAGTCTCGCTCTGTTCCTCGGGCTAGAGTGCAGTGGCATCCTTATAGCTCCCTACAACCTCAAACTCCTGGGCTCAAGTGATGCTCCTGCCTCAGCCTCCCAAGTAGCTGGGACTACAGGCCCATGCCACCATGCCCACCTCATTTTTTTCTATTTTTTATAGAGATGGAGTCTTGCTCTTGCTCAGGCTGGTCTCAAACTCTTGGCCTCAAGCAATCTTCCACCTCAGCCTCCCAGACTGCTCGAGTTACAGGCATGAGCCACCACACCCAGCTTGACATTACTATTAATATACAGACGCTCCCTGACTCACGGTCAGGTTACATCCTAATAAGCCCACTGTAAGTTGGAATGAGGTGCATTTAATACCGGTACACTTAAACCACCGAACATCATAGTTAGCCAATGCCTAATTTAAAACATTCTCAGAATACTTACATTAGCCTACAGTTGGGCAAAATCATCTAACCCAAAGCCTACTTCATAAGTGTTGAATATCTCATGTAATTTATTGATAGTCTACTGAATGCCTATTGCTTTCACACCATCATAAAATAAAAAAATTCTAAGTCAAACCATCGTAATCTGCAGTTTGAATCACGTCTGCCATTTTATTTTTTGGTTTATATGTCTCATATCTTTTGTGCTATTCCTTTACTGCCCTAGATATTAGAATTTTTATCCTTTGTAAATGGTGTTATTTTTTGTTTTGAGACAGGGTCTTATTCTGTCACCCAGACTGGATTGCAGTGCTGCCATCATAGCTCACTATAACCTCCAACTCCTGGGCTGAAGTGATCCTCCCACCTCAGCCTCCTGAGCAGCCAGGACTACAGGAACACACCATCACACCCTATTAACTTTTTTTATTGTTGTAGGGATGGGGTCTATGTTGCCCAGACTGGGCTTGAACTTCTGGCTTCAAGCAATCCTCCCACTTTGACCTCCCAAAGAGTGGGATTATACATGTGTAATCCCACCACACTAGGTCTATAAATGATGTCATTTTAAAAACTACTTTTTTCTATTATATAGAAGTACAATGATTTTTTTAATTGGTCACATTTTCCATGAATTAAGTTTACTTATTAAATCTAATTATAGATTATTTTGAACTCTGAAGATAATGTTTTTTAACTACCAATCCTCCTTCCATTTATTTATTTTTCTTGTCTCATTATATTAGTTAGAATCTCTTATATGATGTGAGCAGGTACGGTATTAGTGGGAATCCTCTCACTGCCAATCATGGATGAGACGTGGGGTTTCACTACTTCACCATTAAATATGTTTGCTATAGTTTTTTGTACATATTTTGTATTAAATATCCTATTTCTAGCTAAGAATTTGTCATGAACGCATGTTCAATTTGATCAAATGTCTTTCCGTATCTACTGAAATGATATTTCATTTTCCATTAATTTGTATATTAATTTTAAAATATTAAACCTAGTTTATTCCTGAAATTCACTTGATCATAATATGTCTTTCTATGTTCCACAATTTGCTAACATTTTGTTTAGGATTTTTTAATCAACTGTTAATAAGAGTATATAATTTTTACTTATCAGGTTTTGATAACAAAGTTATGTTGGCCTCACAAAACAAACCAGAAAGTCTTTTCCTATTCTCTGAATAGTTTGTGTATGAACGGTGCTATTTCTTCCTTGTTAGAATAATTCACTGCTAACGCCATGTAGACCTAGAGTTAACTCCGTAGTAAAGGTTTCCAATTATGACTAAATTTTTAAAATATACAAAGAACCATCATTTTTTACCTATTTGTTTCATCAAATTCAATTGCGCACAAGCTATGATACCTTATTTGTCCTCTTCATCTGATTGGGTTTTTCGTTCTATATTTGAAATTATCATTATCATTCAAGCACTTATTTAACTGTGCTTGATTCAGTTCTTCTTCTGTGGATTATATATTCTCCACTCTGTTGATGCTGTTCTTATTCCAGCTTGAGATTAAAAACTCAGATCTTTACTTTTCAGTCCCCTTTTTTCTAACTTCACATTTAAAGCTATAAATGTTTCTCTAAGACCTGCTTTAGTTGAGCCCACAAATTTTGATAAATCCTACCTTATTTAGTTCAAAATATTTTCTAATTTGCAACTATAATTTCTTAATTGACCTGCAGACTAAGAAATATATTAATTTCCAAGCAACTGCAGATTTCCTAGTTATAATTTTTATTGTTGAACATTAGCTTAATTCCACTGTGATCAGAGAATAACCTGAGTGATTTCAATCTTGTGATATTTGTTGAGGCTAACTACATGGTCAATTTTGGTAAAAGGTGCATGTGTACTTGTATCAATGAGGTTAAATTTCTTAATTGTGCTTTCATGATCTTCCAACTATTAAAACAGAATTGGAACACTATGATTGTGGAATTGTCTATTTCTTTTTCATCATTGTCTTTTTTTCCTTACATAGTTTGAAGCTATGGGTGCATGTTCATTGAGTTGTTTTTTTCCCCTCTACTCCTGGTGGATTGGGTTTCCCCATTATGAAATGCCTGTATCTCTAGTAATGCTTCTTGCCAAGACAGTATCTTAATACATTATAAACACTAAATAAAGAGCAATTCTTGTTAAATTTTTTAAAAACTACTAAACTAAATCCTTCTCTTTACTCGTTTTTTAAGAAGTAAAAACAATCTATTCTTGTTCAAAGTCATACAGTTCAGATGCAGGATTTGAACCCAGGGTCTTACGACTCAAAGAAATCTCATTATCACAAACGTGAATCAAATACAGTATTATAAAGAGAAAAGGCTACGATAACAGGTATATGGTAGTTAACAAAATGCCAAAAACTCTTTTTAGTGACCAGCTGGGGCCAGGTCACAGTTAATATCATTATGAGCATTAACTAATCCCAAGTGTGGTCCAGGGACCAGCATTATCAGCATCACCTGAGTGCCTAAAGAATTCTGCCTTTACTTTTTAAAGTTTTATCAATGTGACAGTTTATAATGAAGCAGTATAAAATGCTTATAATGAAAAAACAATTGCTTGCCAGCACTCCTTAATGCTTAATGGCAATCACTTTAAACTAATTTAGCAATTTTTTAAAAATATTAGTATTTTTAGATATTTTCACACTAGTATTTCTTGAGTTATAAATTTTAGCCATATGTATCAGTTTCCCACAATTACAGATGATTATTTACTTCATACACTTTTTAAAGCTCATATTTTCAACTAAATCAATACTTAAGTTGTTATAGGTAAATATTCTCTAGACAGCCAGAGCATCATGACTGCATTATCTTTCTTAAACAGTATTTTGTTTTCCCTGGTGCTATCAAATCTAACATTCCTACAAACCTAACCTTCACTTTTTTTCAAATTGACCACAACTATCACATATCAACATCTCCCCCTATTCTATACTCCAGGATTAAGGTTAAAGATAACCACTTCAAGCAAGCCTTCCCCCAAGAGAACTACTTCCTTATCTGAATTTCCCATTAGAGAGGTACATTCTGAGTCATGAAATTTGAGGGTAGAGATGCATCTTACTTATTTTTATATCCTCAGTGAAATGCCTTTCATATAGAAGTTTTAAGAAATGCTGTTTATGGCTGGGCCGGGTGGTTCACGCCTGTAGTCCCACTACTTTGTAAGGCCAAGGCGGGAGGAATGCTTGAGGCCAGTAGTCCAAGACCAGCCTGGGCAACAGAGTGAGACCCTGCCTCTACAGAAAAATTTAAAAATTAGCCAGGCATGGTGGCGCACACCGGTAGTCCCAGCTACTCGGGAGGCTGAGGTGCAAGAATCACTTGAGCCCAGGAGATCAAGGCTACAGTGAGCTATGATGATGCCACTGCACTCTAGCCTGGGCAACAAAAAGAGTACTGGAAAGCCACTCAGAGTTATCATCTCTTTATTATAAAGAGCACCAGAAACAGGCCTCAGCAACTTTTGTCATAGCCATCTCATAAGCTATTTCCTATCAGCAGCACTATACACAGTAGTGCCTCAGCGGTATAATAAGGGAAATTATCACATTTAGTAGATACATATAATGCCTCTATATAATTAATGACTAAATTTAATAAGGTTTATATAAATATCTTATACCCCTTCAAGCTTAATCAGGAGTTCAAAAAAATCAAAATATATCTTGTTATCTCCCCTCCTTCCAGAAAGTCACTTATTTCTCCCTAGATATTACCTGACTACAATTTGTCCTACCTAGATTGGTAAAGATGAGGGATAAAAAGTTACCCGAGTTTAACATAATCTATTTTAAGAGTCACGTTTAAGCCTCAGACAAGATAAGTATCTAAAAGATTAAGAACAGGCGACAAAATGAGACAGAAGAATACAGTTCTTTGTATTTTGTATTATCTCACTCAACTTAATGAGAACTAATACTCTTGTGCACTTAAAGTTATAAAGTTTTTATTTTTATTTTTAACTATCCATTACTTAAAATTTGATTACAACGAATGAAATACATCTGTACACACCCACTATAAGAGGACTATAATACATGCACAAAGATGCAGGGATCATGCAATAGTTTCATACCAGACTTCAAGATATTAAGTAGCAAGGAAATACAATGGAATTCAAGGGTAAGATGAATGAAGCACAGAGTCGATAAGACAAGCAGAGCAGAAAATTCAAGATGTACCTAGATACACCAGTTCTTAAAACATGAAAATCGTTTCCAATAAGGCACCACTCATTCATCTCTGTTGAGGCAGAAGTCAATCTTAGGATGTGTCCTGTACATATCTGCAGATAAGACTGAGAGTGAAGTAGATTAATTTGATTAAGATCAGAGTCAACACTTCCGAAAATGAACTGAGGGATAAAGAAGCTAAGAAGAAAGACATACTTCACAAAAGCTGAATTCAGTGTAATTAGTCCTTCACTCAGATGCTTCATTTTTGCATTTTCAATAGCTTTCCTGTGATATAAATTATCTTTATCTTGAATGCTGTTCCCCATTTGTTTTGCATATAGTTATGTCGCAGGTCATTTACTGGCTACAAGTAAATATGACAAAATCACAATGAAAATAGTATTAAGTCCCAATCTAAAAAATAGTCTAAGTGGATCTAACATTTTTCTAATGTGAATTATTCAGTATAATTGCCTTATAACCATGTATAAGTCTTCAGAGCAGAAAAAGATATGTCAGCAAGCAAGCAACCTGTCTCGGCTTGTATTAGAAAGTTCATCTTCGACGGAGTACTATGGAAAGGTAGAAGTCAGTTTTCTAAGTGCAGCAGAGTTTTAACACAGAAAGCAAAATAATTACTGCTTCGGTTCAGACACAGTCTTAAACTTGATAAAATTGGAGAAAGTAGGTGGGGAGGCGATAGGAAGGAAACAGTTTCTTTGATTTTTTTAAAAAGATATTCATAACAATGAACTTCTATGTTAAAGTAGCCTTTCATCATTAAATCACAGCATCCCCACACCGGTAAACTCAACAGAGGTACATACGGCATTTTAGCACATTACGCAGAATTTTGTATTATCCCTGATGCTCTAGCGCCTACGTCATTACAACATACATCAAGGCCCCCTAGCGGGATTCAGTTAACCGTTCTGGCACTAGGCTTATTCAGATAAAGGTGACTAAAACAACTCAAGGAAATTTGGCAACGGGATACTAAAGTCAGGGGTGGGAACTAGATTTCACCCGTTAGCTGGTGAAAGCACTCCGGGCAAGACTAAGCTTTTACTTACTCGTCAAGGAAGGGAAAAAAAAAAAACACCGAGGCCACTTCCCTCCGCAGCCCTAGCCCGGTGCCGCCTCAACCGGGGGCCGCCAACGACTCCCACTTCGCCAGCGCTCCGCTCGGAAAGCGGTGTAGACGCGTCCTTCCGCCCCTCGCGGGCGCCTTCCCGGGCAGGTCAGAGCCCCAGCGGCCCCGCCAACGCCTTTCAGTCAGCCCCGCCGCGACCGGCCGGCTCGCCCCATACTCTCTAGTATGAGTCTGAGATACTCTGAGGACTGCGCGGCTGTCCCTCCGACGGGCGCGCGGCGCCCGCAGAACCGCCGCTCGGCCAACCGCCGCTCCCGCGGGGCCTTCGCCCGGCCCCAACGTACCTATAGCGGCGCCGCGCCGGCCGCTGCTCTACCCACAACCGCTTCGAACCGCAACCGCCGCACACAATGGTGGTCCGGCCAGGACCGGCTGAGGTAGTTCTCCCTCCGCCCACCCCGACTGACTCCGAACCAATGACAGCGCGAACGCGCGGCAGCCCAGCCAATCAGAGACGCCCGCAGGGAGTGGGCGGGGAGAAATGCAGCTGGGGGAAGTGGAAGTCGCCTGAAGGCCGCCGGCTGTTCGCCTCCCAGAGCGTTTCTTCCCGGCAGCCCCCGGGGCGTCCTCGCCCATCCCCCCACTTCCCTCTCACCCCCGAGTCGGGGATTCGGGCGCCTGACTAGGCGTTTTTTTGAGTGACTCATGAGAAAATTTGGATAGTTTCTCAAAATTTATTCCTAATAAAACTTATTTACAAAAACAAGCCCCCCCATAATCCATATTTTACCGATTTGAATTTTTAAAATATGGTATTAAAATATTTATCTCGATTACTGACTTTTTTGATGACCCCTTCAATTTTGCGACTTAGGAGAGCTGTCCTCGCACTGTTGTCTTTTTCTTGCGTTCCCTAAATTGTCGCGGAGGCCTGCCACCCTGGGCTGCGTCAGCCTTCTGAAGGCCTGGTGCTAGAAAATCGCCGTCTGGGTGGCTAGCCCGCGTTCTCGCAACAGGCCTCTGCGTGGGAAGTGCGGGAAACGCAACGGTCGCCGGCGCGGGAGAGCCCCCGGTCGCAGACGGTGCAGCTGCCTGCCCTGCGCCGGTCACGCTGGATGCCGGGGAGATGAGGCCGGGCCAATCCGGACGGTCAGTAACAAAATCGCATCCTCTAAACCAGCAGCTTCCCCAGATACGTTCCCGGGATTTCAGGATCTTAAATGTCAGTACTATTTTAATAACAATAAGATGTTATTTACTTTTTTCATTCTTTCAGTCCGGAGAGTTCAATGGAATTTTCCAGAAGCTTCTAGAAAATTGACGTGAGCTATTAGAACAGATTGAATGCAGAAGCAGAGTCTTGCCTCAGACATGAAGGCAATTGGCAAAAATGTAAAACCTTATCCTTGCACCAATTTTTTTTATATAAGAATATGATTTTGAGGCTGGTCAGATGGCAGTGGATTATCTGAACTTACTAACATTAGTGTCACTAAAAGCTGGTATACAACCATCCCGCCCACAACTGCTAAATTTGGTAAAAAAAATATATATATATATGATTCTGATGGCTGGGAACTCTGGGAGGCAGGGGTGGGAGGATCACTTGAGGTCAGGAGTTCGAGACCAGCCTGAGCAAGAGCGAGACCCCTCTACTAAAAATAGGAAAAATTAGCCAGGCGTGGTGGCACGTGCCTGTAGTCCCAGCTACTCGGGAGGCTGAGGCAGGAGGATGGCTTGAGCCCAGGAGTTTGAGGCTACACTGAGCTGTGATGATGCCACCGCACTCCAGCCTGGGTGACAGAGCAAGACTCTGTCCCCATCAAAAGTCTCAAAGAATATGATTTTGAAAATAACTGAAGGGTATATACAAGGTTGCTGAGAGAGAGGGTGTGGGAGGGGGCAGGAGGTGGGTAAGTTGCAGCTGGATAAGGAATTTGGACTTAATTCAGTCAATAGTGAGTAACTAGCTTTTAGAAATGTTATGTCTTTTTAGGGTAATAGGATATCTTGTATGTTATTTTAATAATAATAATTGATATTTACTGGATGTTATGTTAATCCAGTTCATCGCATGCAATATTTTCCATTCATTTCCACACCTGAAGTTGGGCAATTCAAAGCCATGCTGGGTCACTTATCAGCCACGTGGTCTTGGGCAAGTTAGGTCACTTTCCAGGGACACAATGATCTTATCTCTAAATAGGAATAACAACAACAGCAACAATAAATGATTCATTGAGTTCTTAATTGTCTCAGGTACTGCGTTCAGAACTCACTCATGTTACTTAAATTAATTCTCATAACACCCTCATAAAGTACTGTGAAGTCTCTCAATTTGCTATCTTTCTAAAAGAAATACATGACATAACAGAGATACAGCTTCTTATACATTTCCTGACTTATCGTAAACACTTGATGTATAGTAACTGTTATTATTAAAATTGATAAAGCTGAGAACATGAATGATCTTGAGCAAATCTTCTAGCCTTTTGTATTGGAATTTTTTTGTTTGTTTGTTTGCTCATTTTCTTCCAGTGACGATTGTGGTTAGCAGAATTTGAACCCCATGATCTTTGTCCCCTACTCTTCCTCTTATGGTTAAGTTACATGACATGACAAAAGGGCCTTTACAAATATAATTAAAGTTATAATCAGCTGACCTTAAGATGAAGGGATTAGCTGAGATTTTCCAGGTGAGTACAATGTAATGACATGAACTCCTAAAGGCAAAAGACAGGCTAGATAGATGCAGCAGGAAGGGAATTCAGAGAGATTCAAAGCATGGGAAGGACTCAACCCCTGGGTGGTGGCTTGAAGATGAAAGGGGCCACGTGGAAACCGTGAGAAGAAAAGTAATTCTGCCAACAACCGTAGTGACCCTGGAAGGAGATTCTGCCCCAGAGCCTTGGCTGGCTGACACTTTGATTTCAGCCTCAAAAAAGACCCTAAGCAGAGTTCCCAGCTGAATCCACTGTACTTCTGGTTTATAGAACTGTGAGATAATATGTGGGTGTTGTTTTAAGCCACTACATTTGTGGTAATTTGTTATGGCAACAATAGAAATCCAACACAAGCACTTGTTCCATATCCTTCTCAGCTCTTCCTAAGGCAAGGATGGAATCCTGAAAACTACCTTTCTCAGATGTCCTTGCCTCCTGTGTTCTGGATTTGCCATGCGGGATACACTTCCTGAGGCTTGGAAAGTGGAAGAAAGACATGTTATTGTTGTGGGGTTTTGCTTGGGCTTTGTCTCTTTTCCTTGCCAGTCCCTGCCTCAGTAATATAAGGCAGCTGTGTCAATTAACAGTGGTTTTATGAACTTTTCTGGCCTTTGGGCAGCAATAGAAGTAACTTCCTTATTCTCTGGACCACAGATGCAGTGGCATAAATGAAAACTAATGTGGCAGTAGCTCCTGCAGGTGCTTACAAGCATCTAAGTCTCTGTGGTAAATACCATTATGTTTGAAATATCTGGAGTGGTTTCTTTTTTCCATAACTCAACCCTAAGAGATAGACTTCTCCATGCCTGAGTTTCCTCATCTGTAAAATGAAATTACTCATAATGGATGACACACAGTAGAAAGTGACTCCTTAGAATTATTGCATAGATTAAATGACATAGACTAAATCTATGTAAAATGCTCAATAGAGTACTTACCATACAGTAGGTGCTCAATAAATATTTATTTTTTTCTAAAGGGCCATTCATGTGATTATTGGCACTTCCAAAAATGCCAGTTTATTTTACCTTTTCCCTAACCTATCATCAGCATTCCTACCTTGAAAACACACACACACACACACACACACACACACACACACACTGCTACTACTTTATCTACTGGGGAGTCATAGCAGCCACAAAATACTTTATAATATAAGAAGTCAGTATCATATATAGTTCTCAGCACTGTCAACTGTGAAAAACAACTCTGGGGTTAGATCATTTATTTTGTACTGGTCTTTATCGGATGTCTTTCAAAAGTCAAATGAGATGTCTGGAAATACGGCAATCGCAGAGAGCAAAAACACTTTCATGGTAACTTTGTGCAATAGTAACCCCTGCCCAGCTTACCATTCTCATTTCGATCTGTAGCCTTTTCAGAAGATACCTTATTATCTCAAGACCTTGGGACTTAGCATTTGTTGCTCCAACTATTTAGAAAAACGTTTTCCCCCTTCTTCACCTTGCTCGTGTCCACTCAAACTTTAAGTGAAATCATGTCACCTTCGCCCACAGCATAATGCCTCTTATGCCGTGTTATCTCCTTTCTCACTTGTCTCTTCCTACTGCTCAGGAGCACCCTGAGAGCAGTGACTCATCTTTCTGTTAGGACTCAGAAAACAATGCCCCAAAATGAAGTCCTCGGAAGCAGTTTCAGAAGCAAAAGTTTTTCTCTGACCTTCTCCTGCCCTCCTGCTTCTCAGTCCCGTTCTCCCCCCTCCTGCTCCCCAAGGCAGCTCACAGAAACCAGAACCCCCCGTTCCCCAGAGCCAGCCACAAAAAATATTGCTCTAACTTTCCCTCCACCTTTCTGTGTAAAAACTGACCATAAAGAAATTATCTGACCTACCTTGTTTGCCTACACATCATAAGACCCCCAATTCCAGAGAGGTCCCTGCCCCATACCCAGAAGGAAGAATTTACTCAGCGAGGCCAAGAAGAATCTAGACAGACAGGCCTTGCTGGGTTTTCCCGTTCAGTCTATTAACATTCGATTATACCCTTTTTGTCCAATCATACTTCTACATGGCTGTCCATACTTTGTTGAACCTAAGCATAAAAATGGACAATTTCCCTGTATCTTTGGGTCTTCATCCTGAAGGCTCCTGTGTCATGTAAAACTATGATCACATAAGTTTGCATGTCTTTTCTCTTATGAATCTGCCTCTTGTCAGTGGTTCTCAGTGAAACTTCAGAGGGTGAAGGCAACGTCTTCCCTTGGTCCCTACAATACTAAGTAAAATAACATGGGTAAAGCACTTAAAAAAGTGCCTGACCCATAGTAAGTGCTTAAGAAAATTTACAACTACTGTTACAAATATAATCATCATCACCACCCTGTCATCATCATTATATATTTTTGTTTCCATTATCTGATTACATAACAGATGCTCAATAAAAGTTCATAAAATGAAAGTAGATGAATTAATTCATTCAGAAACAGTTTAACATATCATTATAGTATCATTTCCACTAGCATACATTAAAGTAGAACAACTGGAATTTATTTAAAGGAAAATTACAGACAACATAATCACTGATTACAAATGTAACATTAAATTATAGGATAGAAATACTATATTATAGTGAATATATTTTTTAAAGTATGATTATTGTGATGTCTAAATTTTATGTGTTGGCTTAGCATGACTGTGGTGACCAGTTGTTTGGTCAAACATGAGTCTAGACATTGCTGTGAAGGTATTTTGTAGATGTGACTAACATCTACAATCAGTTGACTTTAAGTAAAGATTACCCTCAATAATATAGGTGAGCCTAATCCAATTAGTTCAAGGCCTTCAGAGCAAAAGCAGAAGTTTCCCAGAAAAGAAGCAATTCTGCCTCAAGATTGTAACATAGAAATCCTGCCTGAGTTTCTAGCTTACTAGCCTGTCCAGCAGATTTGAGAGTCAAGACTATAGCATCAATTTCTGTCTGAGTTTCTAGCCTGCCATATGAATTTTGGACTTGCCAGCCCCCACAATTATATAAGCCAATTTCTTAAAGTAAATCACTTCATATATATATAAAATATGTATTATATATACTATGTATAATATTATATAGAAGAATGATATAATATCCTATTGTTTCTGTTTCTTTAGAGAACCTTGACTGATATAATTACAAACTATTAAATATAAGAGAAACTGTCAGTTAAGTAAATTGACTCACTACTGCAGGTAAAGGATTAATGCTAGTCTAAACTCTTACCCTATAGATCCAGGTACACATGAAAATATAGGCCTGGATTTACCATCTTGCAATAATGATCCTTGGAATGCAGTGAGTTAAGATAATGCTTAATATTAACTCTTTCACATTGTACCAAGCAGATGGTACCTGGCTATTGGAATTGCTTATTATGAAATGCCTAATTGACAGTCAGTATCTACATCAGAAAGGATATGGTTTAAGAATCATTGCCAGAGAGGCACAAAACATATGTAAGGACTTCCATGTCTAGTAGGATGCTGACCACCTATTTTGGTAAATAAAGTTTTACTGGAAGAGAGCCATGCCCATTCATGTATGTATTGGCTATGGCTGATTTTGTGTTACAGTGACAGAGTTAAGTAGTGGCAACAGAGACCATAGGCCCCAGAAAGCCTTTTAAGAAAAAGTGAGCTAACCCCTGCAGGCAATCATGGTAGGCCAATACTTCTATTGACAATAACTAGAAAAAACATAAACTACAAAAATCACAAAGGCATTAGAGAGCTGTGGAAGCAATGAAGACCAAACATAATATTTACAGAGAAGGAAAATAATTTAAAATGAGTCAACTGATTTAGAACCATTTCTCCCTGGGATCATTTGCTAATTTGGGACATGGATCATGGATCAGAGGGCCACTGTCGGGGTAAAGGGAAGTAAATAAATTTTACCAGTCATGTGGAACTGGAGTGACAAAATTGGAGACTTGAAGGACCTCAAATTGACAAATGTGTTTCTTCTCAAGACGTGTTAAATTGTGGCACACAACCAAAAATTACTAGTCATGAAAAAAAATGATATAATAAAATAGGTAATCAATAGAAAACAGCTAAATTAAGCAGGGCAACAAATGAAACAGATATTGGGATTAAAGACAAGGATTTTAAAATGACTCTGATTAATAAATTCAAGGAAGTAGAGGGGAAATGGCAAATAGAATAGATAAAATAACAGGATATCACCAGAGAATTTGAATCCATTTTAAAAAATCAAATGTACAATCAGAAATAAAAAATACTATGTTGGATATTAAGAACTCAATGGGTGGGTTTAACTGCAGAATGTACAATGCAGAAGACTGGATTAATAAACTGAGAGACAGATCAATAGGAAATACCCCAAATGAAGCATACAGAGAAGAAAAGAATTTTTAAAACAGAGTGTAAAAGGGTGTGCACAAAAAGTGTCCCAGAATGTGGGGTTGACAAAGGCACAGATATGGGAAACAATATGAATTCTAAGCAGGACAAATATAAAGAATACACCTGGAACATGATATTAAACTTCTGACTACCCAGCACATTTGATTAAAACTGCCAAAAACTAAAGACAAAGAGAACATTCTTAAAGAGTTATTGAAAAAAAATACTTTCTTCAAAAGAGATTACTAACAGATCTGACATTTCAACAGAAACAGAATTCAGGAGTGAATGGAATGATATCTTTAAATAAAAACAAACAAACAAAAAGAGCAATAAAAAACTTGCCAACCTAGAATCCTATACCAAGAAAAATATTCCTGAAAAATAGAGGTGAAATAAAGCTGTTTACAGACAAAAACAAGACAAATAAAAACAACAGAAGAATTTGTTTTCAGGAGGACTGCACTAAAATAAGTAATAAAGGGAATTGTTTGGGTAGAAGGAAAATGATTCTAGATGAAAGCATGGGAATATAGGAGAAAATAAAGAACAATGAAAAGGATAAATGTACAACTAAATTTAAACGATACTAACTGTGCAAAATAATAATTTGAGTCTTATGTGGTTTAAAAGGCAGATGGGAGGAAATGGAGTTCAAGAGCTCTCAGGTTCAAGTAGTATCAGGAAATGAAAAAAGTAAACATTTGCACTAAAATGTAACATCAAGAATGTATGTTTTTGCAGGGTGACATTAGTGAAAATGGCAGAGTAGGTAGCTCCAAGGGGTCATCCTTCTGCAGAAACACCACCAGAAATGAGCAAAAACTGTCATAATCAACTTTGTTGGACCTCTGAAAAATAAAAGTTTACAGCAACCAAGAGAATGCTGAATCAAGAAAATGACAACTGGAAAACGGTAGGCAGGTTCACAGCGTTACTTGCCCTTACCGCAGCCCTCTCCATGGTTTGGCAGTGTTCTGGAAGATGGTGGCCCATATTCCCAGTGTGGGACCTGATCTCTGGTTTTGCAGGTAGAAGAGCAGACTTTTTTTTCAAAGTTTTTTTTTGTATTCATCTACCTGGGGACTACCTGAAGGACTGACACAGGCACTTGCCTTTGTTTTTGCCTAACTTAGTACTCTTTCAGGGAAGAAAAATAGCTCCACAGAGGGCATTCCTTATAAACACTGAAAGGCAAATGAACAAGCTGCTGCCACCTAAGGTGAAAGACTACAGTTAAGCAAACAAAAGATACACTGAAAGCCTGGGAGGAAAAGCTGGTGACTGAGATTCTTTGGAGAATTAAAGCATTAAAGAAAAACTATGGATCCTACAGAATTTAGAAAGCCACACACTTGCTCAGGATATGATAAATACTCATAAAATACCCGAGAAAACCCTATAATTTTACCTCTGACTGATTGTTATACTCAGAGAAAAAAGGAAGTGAAGGCTAAGGCAGAGATGTGAACAGCTTGGCTAATTGTTGAAGGAGTGCCCCAAATACAGAGCCAATCCGCAAAGACTAAGAGGTTTTTTGGGTTTTGGGTTTTCTTTTCTTTGTGCTCCATGTCCTCTGCCAAAATACTAGCTGACCAAAAACTAAAGGAAAAGAGATTTCAGAGGCCATACACAACAAAAACAGTCTTTACAATTTTTTTTTATAAAAGTCACTAAACAAACAAACAACTACAACGTATACTAGCAATGAAAACAAACCCTGAGGAGGGACAAGAATCTTATTTCCAGAGCTACTGCCTTATAATAATCAAAATGTCCAAAAGTATGGCCAGTTCATAGGAGAAATGCATAGAAATTGTCCCTGAAGAAGCACAGCCATTGGACTTATCACACAAAGACTTTATATCAACTAAAAGTAATGATGAGCAATGAGCTAAAGCAAAACCCAGAGAATGGTGTCTTAACAAATAGACACTATCAATAGAGAGATAAAAACAATAGAAAGGAACCAAAGGTAAATTCTGGAGCTGAAAAGTATAGTAAATAAAATAAAAAATTCACCAGAGGGTTTCAACAACAGATTTGATCAGGTAGACGAAAGAATCAGCAAACTTGAATATAGGTCATATGAAGTATCCCAATCTGAGGAACAGAAAGAAAAAAGAATAAGAAAAATGAACATAGCCTAAAAGAGCCTATGGGGTACCATCAAGCATAGCAATAAACACATAATGGGAGTCCCAGAGGGGGAGAAAGGGGCAGGAAGAATATTTGAAGTGATAAGGGCTGAAAACTTTCCAAATTTGATCAAAGACATGACTCTATACATCCAAGAATATTAAAGAACTCCAAGAAAGATAATTGCAGACAGCTCCACACCAACACATATTATGATCGAACTGTCAAAAGCCAAAGACACAGAGAGAATCTTGAATCTTGAAAGCAGCAAGAGAGAAGCACCTCATCGTGTACAAAGGGTACTTCACAACTTCGTCAACATGTACACTTGTCACACGAAGACTTTTCTCTGTATATATTTGTGGTAGATTACCACAATAACGAGTCCCCAATTTGTTCACATCTCCCTGTACCCATATTCTTGGCTAGAGCTTTCTACACTGACTCTGGACTTGGCCATATGTTTTGCTTTGGCTAATGAGACAATAGCAAATGTGATGTAACAGGTCCCTGAAGAAAGCCTGTGTGTTGGGACTTGCCTTCTCTTGCCATTCCTGGAAATTCTGCTGCCATGGGAACAAGTCCAGGTGAGCCTTCTGGAGAATGAGAGAGCACAGGGAGAGAGAACTCAGTTATCCCAGCCATTTCATCCTTCCAGCTAAGTACCCTGGTAGGTGAACATCTGGAGCCCAAGCACAACCTCACTGAGTCCTTCCCAGACTTCTGGCCTGCATAATTTTCAGCTAATAAGTCGTCATTGTTTCCAACCAGTAAGTTTTGGACTGGTTTGTTACACAGCAAAAGCTAACTGATAAAATATAATATTTCAATGAAAACTGCTTTTTAAGAAAAAAATAAATAATGGAAGGGGGGTAGCCTTCCTAAATTGAAAGTAAGTCTGCATCTTCTTCAACCCTATCTCTTGCAATTGAACATGCTCCATATGGTAGAGATACCCAGAAGCTGTACCTGATAAGGTGCAGGACCTCATGAGATAACCATATTTACCTGCATTCTAGAGTGTTTTCCTTGTATCCTTAAAGCTTAGTAAACTGGTGCGGGGCACATCTTAAGAGTCTTTTTGTCAACACTGAAGCAAGGACCAAGTACAATTGAGTCAGTGGTTGGGAACACAGTGCTACTCAGAGTGGTCTGCAGACTTGCACCACTCTGCAAACCGTTGCTGGTTTGCTGTGAGACAAGGATAGAAAGTGGCAATAAGCATTTGGCATCTTAGTAGCAATTTAACATTGCTAAGAAAATTGTATTTTATTTTACAGAAGTAGTGTGGCCCACAACAGATGGGGGAAGAAAACACAACTGATCTTTTCACTGAAGACAGCTTGAGGCGCATTATTTAGGCTCCCTACCTTATTCTTATATTATCTTTACCTATCAGATGGATTTTGTTGCTTCTCTTTGTTGTTTATCTTCTCTCCACGTTTTATCACTTCTCTAGGCTTCTGCTACCACGTGGATGGAATGGAAGACAAGTAATGACAGAATAGGATATTACTTGTTGGTCTTTTTCTTCTTCAAGATCAGAGGTTTTCTGTCCAAACTGCACATTAAAATCACCTAATGCCAAAAAAAAAAAAAAAATCACCAAATCCAATTTAATGTATGTCAATTATACCTTAATAAAGCTGTTCAATTTTTTCAATCCCTGAATTTGTTCTGTGTTCTAGATATTCGGGTTTTGTTGGTCTGGGTGGGATCTGGACATTGGAATTTTTTTAAAAGCTCCTTAGCTGGATCTAACATGCAGTCAGCATTTAGAACTACGGCCCAGTTTGTAGACTCTACCAGAATAAAGGTTGGATGTTAAATGCCTTTTTATACTCCTATAGCATAAACTGGGCTTCTCAAACTAGAGTATGTAGGAATATGCGGTGCTAGGTCAAAGTATATTCCCAGCCAGACCACAAACACGGTTCCTATTTACAGAAGGTCAACTTGACTTGAAGATTTAGAGGATCTGGTCCATAGCTTCTAAGATGGCTTCCAGTGAGCCCCACCTGGGAATCACACCCTATTTCATTCCCTTCTCACTGAGTGTGGGTTGGACTTGCGAGTGCTTCTAACATAGAATATGGCAAAAGTTATTGGATGTCACTTTTGAGATTTGGTTATAAAAAGACTATGGCTTCTGTGTTGGGGACACTCCCTTGTTCTCTCTTGGATTGCCTGCACTGGGGGAAACATGTTTTTATGGTGTGAGCATTCCTAAGGAAAGGTCCACACAATGTAGCAAGGAAAAGCCCACCAGGAACTGGTGCCTGCCAACAACTGTGTGAGTAAGCTTGGAAGTGGATCCTCAGCCCCAGTGGAGTCTTGAGCTGGCTGCCATTGACAGCTTGACTACAACCTCAAGAGCAACCATGAGTGAGAAACACCCAGCGAAGCTGTACCTAGATGCCTGATACACAGAAACTGTGAGATGATACATGCTTTTGGTTTGAAGTTAAGTTTTGAGGTTGTTGTACAGCAATGGATAACTCATTCAGAGGAGAAAATAGATAAGTTGACTCTTAAGTAATAATTTTTTTTACATTAAAAAATATGCATTTGTTCAGAGTACAAAGTTTGCACATATTTTTAAAGATAAGCATCATATTTTGCCCTTGAGGCATGTCATGTAGGTTTCCTAGGAGTAGTTGGCACTCTGTACTGTGCCAGAAGAGGTACCTCCATGAAAAGTTTAAGAACTCTAGTTACTGAGTCTGACCTGTGTTAGGATCCCTGTCCTGCTGCTGAATTCAGCTGTGTGCCTTGGGTAAATCACACAACTCTAAATTCAGCATTTTTATTGGCAAATGGAAGTACATACTTCATAGGATTATTATAAAGATGAAATACACTGAGCAAATAAATAGACAAAAAGAACAATTTGAAGGAAACTGAGACCATGTTAAAAGAAAAAAAATCAAAGTAATCCTTATTATTAATATCTTTAGAGAGTTAGATTTCTTATTGACAAAAACAATAGAATGTCACACTATTGGGATTTACTAATGTTGTTCTTATGATTAGATAGGGGTTATGGGTTTGGGGGAGGAAGACCACAGAAGGGATATACCATTGTCATCGTGTCACATAGAGAATAAATACTACCACCAGGCTTTATCATGATAATGTTGACCTAGATCACCTGGCCGAGGGAGTATCTGTCAAGTTTCTCCATTTCTCCACTACGAAGTTACTCTTTCCTTTCCTTTTTCATACTGTCCTTTGAAACAAGATCACTATATGCAGCATGCACTTAGGGGAGTAATCCATTGACTGGCGCTCCTCAAAACGATCAAGATTATCAAAGACAAAGAAAGTCTGAGACACATTGTTACAGCTAAGAGGAACCTAAGAAAATATGATGGCTAAATTGAACGTGGTGTCCTGGATGGGATCCTGGGACAGCAAAAGGACATGGGATAATAACCAAGGAAATATAAATAAAGAATGGACTTTAGTTAATAACATATCAGTATTGGTTCACTAATTATAACAAATGTACTCTACTAATTTAAGATGCTAATACTAGAGGAAACTCGGTGTGGAGTATATGGGGAAACTCTGTACTATCTTTGTAATTTTTCTGTAAATCTAAAACTGTCCTGAAAAAATAAAGTTTATATTAAAAAAAAAAAAAGAACAGGTGGTTTAAAAAAGGAATATGGGCTGGTCCGAGTGCCGTGGTGTTTACAACTAATTGATCAAAACCAGTTACAGGTTCCCTTGTTCCTCTCCACTCCCACTGCTTCACTTGACTAGCCTTTAAGAAAAAATAACAAAATAAAAAAGGAATACGAAGAGAACAAAGATGGCTCTCGTAGATTAAAAACATGATAGCCAAAAAGAAATAAATCAAATCTCAATAGAAAGGCTGACGGATAAGTTTGAAAAACTTTCCCAAAAACTAACGTAACAAGACAAAGAAATGGAAAGCAGGAGAAAAAACACAAGAAAAACAGAGGACCAGTGCAGAAGACATGACACCTAGGAGTTCCACAAGTGAAGCCGACACGTTTCCGGTGTGAAAGGGCTGACTGGGCACCCTGCACGATATCTGAAAATTGATGCACCCCAAGATATCATCATGAAATTTCAGAACACAGAAGTTTCTATAATCTCTGAGGGAGATGAAGTTAAAGGAAGGAACAGGCTTCAAACAAAAGATCAAGATTCAGGATATTATGAATTTCTCAACTAACACTGGAAGCTAGGAGACAACAGAGAGGAAATTCTGAGGGGAAATTAATTTCAATCCAGAATTCTGTATCTAGCTAAATTATTGCATTATGAAGAAATAATAAAGACATTTCAGATGCACAAACTTGCCTAAGATTTACCTGGCATGTACCCTGTGTCAGGAAGCTACAGAAAGATGTGTTCCAGGAAAACGAGGAAGTAAACCAAGAAAGAGGATGTATCACAGGATCCAGCAATCAGGTACTCCAATATGAGAAGAATAAAGGGAATTCCCAGGACCATGGAGAAAGAAATCTCAAGCCTCCAAATTTGCAGAAGATTTAGAGAAAAGTCCCTTTAGGAACAGATCAAATGGCTCTGAGGGAGATTTCCTTAAGAAGATGTAATTGATAGCAATTTATAATATGTTTGCACATACCATTGGGAGAGGTAGGGAGTTGAATTTGAGATAAGTACATACAAAACTAAACAGATCTAAGAACAGTTATCATTAATGAGATGGAAAATAAAATTGGCAGAAAAAAGGTGATCACGGTATACTCCATGGCCAAACTGCTCGTTGTTATAATAATTTTTACATTATGTTTACACTAAAGATTGATCCAAAATTGTGATACAATATACAGAGAAGATGAAGGAATAGGAAGTATATGTGGCTGAGGTTCTGGGTCAGGGGAAATACGGTCAGAGCGAAGTAATTTTTATCTTTATCTCTCGTGGTGGGAAGTCAATATAATAATGTTCCTGACAAAGAGTTTAAGGCTACCAATAGAAGCTTTTAGTGGTGTGCATGTATAATTAATAAAAAATAAAACTTTAAAAGATATTTAGGCTGGGTGTGGTGATTCATGCCTGTAATCCCAGCACTTTGGGAGGTCAAGGCAGGAGAATTGTTTGAGGCCAGGAGTTCAAGACCAGCCTGGACAACAGAGCAAGACCCCATCTCTACAAAATTTTTTTTTAAAAATTAGCCAGGCATGGTGGCACGTGCCTGTAGTCCCAGCTACTTGAGAGGCTGAGGCAGGAGGATCGCTCGAGCCCAGAAGTTCGAGGCTGCAGTGAGCTATGATTGTGCCACTGCACTCCAGCCTAGGTGACAGACCCATCACAAAAAGAAAAAAAAAAAAGATATTTAATGAACTGATGTGTACAAAAGGCCTGGCATCTCTTAGGAAAGCCATAAATATTTGCTGAAAATTGAATAAGTGCAAAAATGAAGAATAACAAAAGTCTTCAAACTTTTTTTTCACATAAATGGAAGATTATTTTAGGATTCAAAAAATTAAACTATGAAATTTGAAAATTAAAGCTGGTGAAGGCTATTGGACCACAAGATTACCCTTCTTTATGCTTTCCTACTGACCTTGCAGACCATGTAGTGTATACATTTCAAGTCTAATCTTGATAAAGGATGGTCTGTCTGTTTAGCAACTAAAATCAAATGAGCTTATGTACATTTAGAAGGCACTCAGCCTGTGTGGAGACAAAAGTGACTCTATCTTGGATGCTAACCCGCCACGTTGACTTCTGATTAACCCCATTCCCAGGAATGCCTCCCAATTTCTATTTTATTTAATGTCCCAGGTGTCAGAACATGAACTCACCATAAATTCTGCTCTAGGTCAAAGCAACTTTGATGTTATCGCACAAATTATAGGCTATGGTGCACATAGCATTCTTGCCTGTTCTGGAAGATTGCCTTTAATTATCCTACACATTTCATGTACACTCTTTTTCTATGGTATATAAGCCCTGGGTCTGGGGGGTAACAGTATGGAGATATACCTACCTTGCTGGTGGCAAAGACTGCGCTTCTGTCCTTAAGTTCCCCAATAAATCACCGATTATTGACAAACTGGATTTGTCTGCCTCATTCTTTGGTTTCTCACCTTCTTCCGCATTTGGGGGGGTCACTTTGCATATATGGCCCTTTCACGGAACAGCCTGCAAACTCTGAAATTATTCCATTCTTGTCAAAGCTTTAATTTAGGGGAATTTACAACACATGGGTATAAGAGCTGGGAACAATGATGTAGTTAAAAGAAAGGTGCCTGCCCAAGACAGTATTACAGAATATAAAGTGTCTTTGATGGCATAATTTATGAAAACATCCACAGGGTGGTAATTATGCAAACAGGGAAAGGCACCAGTTTTCTAGTTCCCTGGACCTCCCCACATTGTTGTATCCCTGCCAAAGATAAGCCCAAATAGAGTAAGAATTCTGCTAGGCTACAGCTGCTTCCCCCTTCCTGATTTGAGTCTTTATACATTTATCGTCCCTCCCTGCAGGGAAGTCTTAGGTTATGTATCTGCTTATTTACCATACGTGTGTCATGAGTCTCTGGTCTCCAATGTATTGATGGAAAATCACTATAGGACAGCCCCAAGCATTTATATTACTTAATACTTAGTTAGTCTGGTAACCAGCACAAACCAACCCAGCACATTCCTGACCATTTACGTAAAGGTTAGCCTCCAAGGTATGCGCTTATTAGAATTATGCTCTAGATCTGAGGTCCATTTCTGCCTCATTTCAAATGTTGCACTAAAATGAGACTTTGCTTTAATATTTGTTTCCATTGTACAAGTTCAAGCTTTATTCATTCCAATTTTTTTTTTTTACTTAAGTCAACTTTATGGATGTAAAATTACATAAAACACAATGCACACATTTTAAGTGTAAAATGAGTTCTGAGAGATATAAGCACCATCATAGTGAAGATATGGAACATTTCTATCACCCACCACCCAAAATTCCCTTGTACCCTTTGTAGTCACCCCCCAACCCCTGATGCCCAGCCCCAAGATCTACTTTTAATCAAAATATATTAGCTGTGCCTGTTCTAGAATTTATTATACGTGGAATTATACAGTACTATATTTAATCTTTTATTCTTTTGTTCAGCATAAAGTTTTTGAGATTCATCCATGTTGTTTTATGTTCAGCAATTTTATTCTTTTCAATGGGGAGTAGCATTCTACTGTATGGATGAACCACACTTTATCTATTCCCTGTTGATGGGCCTTTGGGTTATTTCCAGTTTTGTCAATTGTGAATAAAGCTGCTGTGAACATTTGTGTATAAATCTTTCAGCAAACTTATGTTTCTTGTTCACCTGGCAGTGCAATTACTAGGTCATACGATAAATATATGCGTAACTTCAGGGGTCAGCAAAAGTTTTTTCTAAAGATCAGAAAGTAAATATTTTAGGCTTCACAGGCCATGTGGTCACTGTTGCAACTTCTCAAGGCTGCTATGGTAGTATGAAAGCAGACATAGGCAATACATAATTGAACAAGTCTGGCTGTGTCCCAATAAAACTTTATAAAAACAGGCAGTGGGCCTGATTTGGTTCACCAGTCTATAGTTTGCTGAACCCTGGCTCAAACCACGGTTGTAAAGATTCATTCCTATGTTTTCTTTTAGACATTTTATAGCTGTAAGCTTTTATATCTAGATCTAGATCAATTTTGAGTTAATTTTTTTATACGGTGTGAAGTTACAGTCAAGGTTCGTTTTTTTGTTCATACTGTTTTTGTTTCAGTACCATTTGTTGAAAAGACTATTCTTTCCCTCTTTGAATTACTTTGGCACCTTTATCTAAAAACAATTTACTGTTTCAGGACTTCCTATTTGTTTCTTTTGATCTACATGTTTATTATCATGCCAATATCCCATGGTTTTGATCACTGTGATTTTATAGTAGTCTAGAGATCAGAGAGTATAAATCTTGATCATAGAGTACAAATCTGTTTTTCTTTTTCAAAATTGCTTTGCCTAACGTAGGCCCTTCACATTTCTATATAAATTATAGAACCCATTTGTTACTTTATATTAAAAAAAAGCTGTGATGATTTTGATATTTATTGTTTTGGAGCTATAGACAAATATAACAAGAATTGACATGTTGACAATACCAAGATTTCTAAGCCATGAGTACTTAACACTCTGACATGTATTATTTTTCACATATATGTACAATTTTTATTAAAAACTTTAATAGTAATCTTCTGAGTGCTGGGATCATCAAATTTTTTTGTTCTTTTTTACTTTTCCATATCAAAAATATCATTTTAAAAACATTTAGCTAGACCGTATAAAGATACTAATTTTGGTCATGCAACAGCTCCATTTAATTCGAATGATTCAGAGACAAGTCTACATTAGAAAAAGAGAGGATAATTGTTCCTCTCTTTTCAACAAAAATAGAAGATTCATAATCAAAGGAAATAATTAGTTGATGTTGTGTCCTTGACAACTAAATTTTCAAAAGGTAATTGAGAAAAAGAAAATGAGGAACTGCATATTCATCTACATCAGGAAAGCACCTTCATCCAAATAACTCTTTTGTACGATGTGAATTCATGATCTATTTTCTCTTTTGAAAGCAAAATAAAATGTATTTCCTGGCTTTCCCCACTGAAAAAAACCAAGAACAATGACCTAAGGGCAATGAACTCTCCCAGTGTTCAGTCTAAATATTATTTCCCATTCTAAGAAACCATGGCTTCTTGGAGTAATAAATAGCTGATTCCAGGTGTGGAACAGGAAAATAGAAATTAACCTGGAACATCCCACATTCAAGGGGAAGGGAATTGAGTTTCACCTCTTAAATAGAGGAGTATTCTAGAATTTGTGGGCATATTTTGAAACCACCACAAACTCATTTTGATTTTTTAAAAGGTGCCCAAATCTGTATATATCTTTATGAAACCCAAACAATATAGAAGTTTTTCTATACAGTAAAAATTGAAATGCCCTCTCCACAATGAAACTTACCCATGCCCCTACTCCAACCTTCCTAACATGACTTTACAGACTTTATCCTAAATACCTAGAGAGAGAGAGAGAGAGAGAGAGAGGGAGGGAGGGAGGGAAGGAGAGGGAGAGACAGAGAAGTTTAGAGTTTAGATTATCACATAAATGGGCTTATTCTACCATCCTATATATTAAGACATCATGTCTTGAAGCTCTTTGCATGTTAGCATAAAGATAGCTCCTCCTTTTTAACTGCACCATATTTCCTTGTGTTGATGTACAGTAATTTATGCAGCCAATTCCCAAGTGGAAAGCACAGATGATGCACCCCCTCTTTTTTCTATTATACACATTGTTGCAGTGAAATC
Organism: Daubentonia madagascariensis; assembly: GCA_023783475.1. Taxonomy (NCBI): domain Eukaryota; kingdom Metazoa; phylum Chordata; class Mammalia; order Primates; family Daubentoniidae; genus Daubentonia; species Daubentonia madagascariensis. Next base: position 6,041,745 of record JAKFHU010002332.1, on the reverse strand, counting down.
TGTCAAGTAGAGGGAGAAAAAGAAAGAGACAGGAAAGCGGCTTCTGCAGGCAAGACAGGTTCTAATGACGAAACCCCAGGAGGGCCTTTGTCCTTAAACAAAGACCCCTGCTCTTACAGGCTGAGGGTTTTTAAGGGCTTTTGGAGTGGCGTTACAGGGCTTGAGGGCTTTGGCTGTTTTGCCATTCTCGGTGGAGAACGGATGGTCATCTTGACCGGAGCAGATGTACTCTCTAGAAGAGGAATTTGTTAGATTTAGAGACTTCACCTTTTGAGAGGCGAGCGCTGGGGGAAGTGCTGATTAATGTCTGTGTGTGGGAAGAGGTCAGGAGGCAGCCTTGCATTCCATCCTCTCAAAATCTTTTCAGTCCTACCCTCTTAGTTCTAGAAATCAAACACATAGAAGTGAAAAAGTACTGAGTTAAAGGGTATGTGTACATTAAAACTTGACAGTAATTGCCAAACGGTGGGTTCAGAGTAAATGGATCTGAGAGGGAAGTTGTTCCAGGGAAAAGAACAGAATTTCATCAGTTAGGCTGTTTTATAAGTAACAGAAAACCACCCAAAGTAGCTTATGGGAAAGGGGAGGATATTTCTTAAAAGAGAGAAGGGCCGGGAGCGGTGGCTCACGCCTGTAATCCCAACGCTTCGGGAGGCTGAGGCAGGAGGATCGCTTGAGCCCCGGAGTTGGAGGCTGCAGTGAGCTACGATGACGCCTCTGCACTCCAGCCTGGGCAACGAAGTGAAACCCTGTCTCAGGGCAAAAAAAAAAAAAAAAAAAAAGGAAGAGAAAGAGAGAGAAGAATTGAGCCAGCCTTTAGTAACACACGTGAATGTGGAATTGAAAAGCCGTCAGGATTCTGTTTCGCATCTCTACTTCCCCATCTGCGTGGTGGGTAGGACCTGACCACCCCAAAGCCGCCGTACTTAGCCCCTGTCCAGGAGACCCACCTCGACTAACTGCGACCCCGGGTTTCAAAAGGATAGCGCCTCCTTGGCTCGGGCAGAGCGTGGGGAATGAAGATGGGAAGGGTCCTCAACTACCAACGCAGGACCGAACCTCCCAGTCATCATAAAACAGCAGGGTGGAGGGTAAACTATTTCCAGAGAAAAGACAACGCTGTGCTCTTACGGGATAAAGACACATTATGTGTTAACCAAATCTGCTGCTCTAAGAATTAAGACAGAACCAGATTCGATGAATTAAAAGCAAAAGACCAAGTTGCCGGAGAGAGCCCGGTAGGAAGCGCGGCCTGCGCCACCCGGCGGGCGCCTGGGTGAGCGGAGGCCCAGCAAGGCCGCGGCAGACCCCTCGCACCCCGCGACCCGACCGTCCGCCCCGCCCGGGTGGGGTCGCAGCCGCCCCCGTCAGGCCGCCGAGCACCGCCGGGCACCGCTGGGCCGCGGGCACGGCGGGCGCGATGGCGGCCACCGGAAGGCCCGGTTCAGACGTGGGGGCGCGCGGGCTCGGCCACCTCCGCGTCAGCCGACGAGCCGCGCGGCTCCGGGACTCGCGGCGACCGTTTGGTCCCGGTTGGATGAAACAACGACCGCAGACAAAGGCCGTCCGGGCCCCGAGTGAGCGGCCCGGGGCAGGATGCTTGGAGCCGTTGGCGGTTCGTGACTGGAAGCCGCGGCGCGGAGTAAGCTGCCGCCCGGCGGAGAGGGCGCCCGCGGCCCTGCGGCCCTGCGGCCCTGCGGCTCTCTGCTCCTGCAGCCCCGCACGCAGTGATGAAGTAGAGCCAGACAACCGGACGGCTTGTAAAGGATCATTTGGGGTTTTGTTTGTTTGGGTTTTTTTTTTATTAATTTGTTTTATTTTTAGAGACCGGGGGCGGGGGGGGGGGTGTCTCACTCTTGCTCAGGCTGGTCTCGAACTCCTGAGCTCAAGCCATCCTCCCGCCTCGGCCTCCCAGAGTGCTGGGATTACAGGCGTGAGCCACCGCGCCCGGCCTCATCATGTTTTTTAAAAATCGTAGAAAAGAAATGTCTTTTGGAAATGACTTTTTGAAATGGAATTGTTAGGCCACCTGTAACAGCGACCCCAGGCGCAACGTCCATGTTTGGTCAGTGGTTTAGACCTGCTGTCCCCAACCCCGGGGGACTCTGCCACCCCCGCCCCCCCACAATGGTCAGTGGAAAAATTTTCTTCCGTGAAACGGGTCCCTGGGGACCGCTGGTTTCGAGGACAGGGAGCAGCGTCTATGCCAGTGTGCTCGTATTTAGAAGACATCTTCATATCATAACCATGTTCTCTGTGTACGTGCTATTCCTCGCTGTATTTGCAGCTGACAACGCTTAGTGCTTTTTTGAAACATCTCTTCTTTTTAGATGTTCTGAAGTGCCTGAGGTACGTTAAGAGTAGAAGTAGAAAAATAACACGTTTAATAAATATCTTACTGGTAAAATTCATGAGAAATATTGTTTGTTTCGGAACGGACAAGCCACTTCTCTGAGCAGCGCACACTGCTCGGGCACTCCTTCCAGAGGGGAGAAAGGAGAAGCAAACGCCAGGGGCTCTGTGCCAGTGTGTGTGTAGTTAGGAAAGGTTAACCATACATTTTGTTTCACTTTGTTGGATATGTTCCTATTTAGAAGACACTTTCAGATTGTAGCCCTTGTTACATGTGTGTAGTTTATCCAGTGCTACTGTGTGTATAGTGAGTGGACAAACTTTATGTCCTTATTCGAAACACCTAGTCTTTTTAGATGTTTAGAAGTGCACAACAGGTCAAAAATAGAGATTGTAAAATAACACCCTTTAAAATACTTTTTCTGTTAAATCATGGGAATGGTTGTATTTTGGAAATGGAGTTTTTCAACTTGATGTCTTGGAAGCATACTGTGTTCACTGGGTGGGATGGGGGCAGGGAAGGAAGGGCAGAGGGAAGAGGTCTATGCGTTAGGTGACTTCAGATTGTTTAGCTTTTGTTCCACACACGCATTTCTGTTAATATTGCTGTGTATTAGAGGGCAAACATGTCCTAATGTCCAAATAGGTTAAAAGTATAGGAAGTAAGATAAGCTGTTTATAAATGTCCTTTTATTTTCAGTTTATAGAGAAGACTGTCTTTGGAGGGTGACTTGTTAATCCACCACTTGGCACTAGATGAATTTCTGTTCTTAGTCATGGTGGAAGAGGGAGGAGGAGATGGTGAAGGGAGGGGCGCTTTGCTAGTATCTCCATATCTAGAAGACAGTTTTGAATTACATCCATAGTTATATTTTATGTATTTTTTATAAAGTACCTATGTTTATTGTGGACAAATCCCATTCTTTATTTTATAACATCTAAGCTTATTAGATGTCTTGAGGTGACAACGTATGATAAAAAGTAGAGCTACGGAATTAACCAATTTGTAAATATCTTTTTAAAAATAATTAGTAGACAAGAAGCATCTTCGATGTGAAATTGTTAAGCCACCCCTGAGCAGTGAGTATCAGAACTTGTTCGGTGATGGGAGGGAGGTCACAGGTATGTTCATATTTACATTTTGATGATAACCATTGATACATGTGCACATCTCTTTAGGCTGTACTGTAGGAATATATCCTTAAATAATTCAGTGGAAACATACCTTCTTACTAATATTTTAATAATATATATTTGATAATGAATTCTCTTAGAAGCATTTTACTTATTGTACTCTATTGCTTTATGTCTCATTTTATACTGAGCAAAGAGAATGCAGTATTTTAATTGTAATTCTGTCAATATATTGATCTACAGGCCTGTTGTCATTTTTGTCTTCTATGACATTTTGTCTCCAAAAAAGGGAAGATTACATTTTTTTACCCCTAGTTGAGTTGGTGCAGATGTATTCTTCGTTATCAAAATACTCATGGCTTTTGGACTTGGAATTGGCAAATATTCATGATCACGATGTGTGAAAAGGCTTAATACATACTGTATGATCTCCACTACATAAAAATGTTTGCTTAGTTGTATGCATACACACACAGGACCTAGAAGGACATATCAGACCGTAAAGTGCTTATGATTACGGATGACGTTTTCTATAATGCTTTAAAAGTTAATTTCTGGCCGGGCACAGTGGCTCATGCCTGTAATTGTAGCACTCTGGGAGGCTGAGGTGGAAGGATTGCTTGAGCTCAGTTTTGACCAGCCTGAGCAAGAGTGAGACCCAGTCTCTACTAAAAATAGAAAAATTAGCAGGGCGTGGTAGCATGTGACTGCAGTCCCAGCTACTTGGGAGGCTGAGGCAGGAGGATTGCTTGAGCCCAGGAGCTTGAGGTTGCAGTGAGCTGTGATAACGCCACTGTACTCTAGCCTGGGCGACAAAGCAAGACTCTGTCTCAAAAAAAAAAAAAAAAAAAAGAATCTCTTATAAAGTTTTTTAAAGGTTTGAAAAAATCTTACTTAAAAAAGTGAAGCCAACATCTCAGTGATGTCCAACAACAATGGTTAATTACTTACTCACTTGTGCTACGCATTGGCTGTTACATTGGTTTTCTAAAGCTATCCTAACAAAGTCCTACAAACTGGGTGGCTTGAAACAACAGAAATTTGTTCTTTCACAGTTGCGGAGGCTAGGAGTTCAAAATCAATGTGTTGGTAGGGTTGGTTCCTTTTGGAGGTTCTGAGGGAGAATCTCTTCCATGCCTCTCTCTTAGTTTCTGATGGTTGTTGGCAATCCTTGGAGTTCTTAGCTTATAGCTGCATCCCTCAAATCTCTACCTCTGTTGTCACATGGCCTTCGCTGTGTGTCTCCGTGTGTTCTGTCTTCTTATAAGGACACCAGTCATATTGGATTTAGGGCCCACTCTAATCCAGTATGACCTCAGTTTTAACTGAACTAATTATATCTGCAAAGACCCTTCCAAACAAGGTCACATTCACAGGTACTGGGGGGCTAGGACTTGAACATATCTTTTTTGAGGGACACAGTGCAACCCACAACAGTTGCTGGTCAGTGGTGGCTCTGCTTTTGCCAGACATGTCTTTCCATTTCTGGACCCAGACTGAAGCAGCCCCTACTTAACATGTGCCATTCCTGTGACAGGAACAAACAATAACTCTCAAAACACCCATTCAGGTGAGTCATGTACCACCTTTAATTACATGACAAGTTTGATCACAAGCCACAACTTGCTCTGCGTCATGGGTTCCTGCCTCAGGCTTATGTTTGTACAAAACCTGCATCACCTCACAGTTATAGAACTCCTGTTATATCTGTTTCTGGAAGAAAATTTTTGCAAATCATACATTGGTAAGGGGCTAATATCCAAAATATCTAAGAAAGCCAAGCTACTGGATAACCAGAAAACAAAAAACCCAATTAAAAAATGGGCAAAGGACATGAACAGACATCTCTCAAAAGACGACAGACAAATGGCCAACAGATATATGAAAAAATGCTCAACATCTCTAATAACCAGAGAAATGCAAATTAAAACCACAATGAGATATCACCTCTCACTTGTTACAATGACTATCATCAAAAAGATGAAAGATAAGTTTTGAGGAGGATGTTGAGAGAAGGAAACCCATATACACTGTTGGTACTATTGTAAATTAATACAGCCATTGGAGCATGAAGGTTCCTCAAAAAACTAAAAATAGAATTACTGTGTGATCCAGCAATCTTTATATTGGGTATGTACACAAAGGAATTGAAATCAGTATGCCGAAGAGAAGTCTGCATTCCCATGTTTGTTGCAGCATTATTCACAATAGCCAAGATACAGAAACAACCTAAATGTCCAAAAACAAGACAAATGGACTTAAAGAATGTGGCTTATATACACAATGGAATACTATTCGGCCTTAAAAACAGGAAATATACCATATGATCTCACTTGTATGTGGAAGCTAAATAAGTCAAACTTATAAAAGTATTGAGCAGAATGGTGGTTATCAGAGACTCGGGGTCAGGGTCGAGATGGGAAAAGGGGAGATGTTGGTCAACGGGTACAAAATTATAGTTAGATATGAGAAATAAGTTCTGGTTTTTGTGGCACAAGAAGATTACTATACTTAATAATGTATCATATATTTCAAAATAGCTACAGAGAGGACTTTAAATGTTTTCACCACAAAAATGATAAATATTTGAGGTAATAGATATGCTACATACCCTGATTTGGTCACTCCACAGTTTACATGTATTGAACCATCACATTGTACCCTATAAATACATATATATTTATCAATTAAAAATTTAAAAATAACAAAGAGAGTCAATCTGTTTTAACTCCTGCTTGGTGGTGTTTAAAATCTGATTTATAGTTATTTCTCTTTTGTAACTTATCTATGACAAAGGTATCCTCTCTTATCAATCCAGCTAAAGCTCACATCTTTCAATAAGTTTGAATTTCTTCTTAAGAAATCAGATACATCCTCAGTTGATTAAATGCAAGAAACACACGAAAAAACTCTGAGCACTTAGGATTCTTTCAAGAAAAGATGTATTTCTGAAATACATTTGTGATATGATGATATTTAGACAACAGAGTGATTTCACTTAAACACTCTATAAATATTTTCAAATGGAATATTTTCACAATGTCCACATCAATGGGACAAACTCTAGATGTTCCTCTCATGTGTTGGTCTATAGGGTGTGAAAGGCAGTAGGACAAGAGCAAGTGGGTTGTTTGCTCCACATTCTATTACGCTAAGCAATTTGGGTGCCGGACTGTAACGGTGTCTTATTGTTACTCCGAATGGTAGAAATTGCATGATCATTTCTAAGAACTGGGGAAGCTAGAAGAAGAAAGGGCTTCACCATACCTCTGGACTTCAGGAAGTGGGCAAAACTGTCCAGCAGAAGCATGTGGCTTCTTAATCTATTGCTTGGAGATTTCCAGGGCACAAGTTGGAAGCTTGTGGGGTTTTTTTGTGGTGGTTGTTTGGTTTTTGCCTTTGTATTGAAGTTAACTTATTCCACTTCATCTAGGAATGACCTATACTGACATGAAAAGGTGCTGAACATAGTCATCAGGGAAATGCCATATAAAACCATGATATGATGCCATTATATACTCTGTAGAATGGCAAAAATTAAAAAGACTGGTAATACTAAATGTTGGGGAGGATGTGCAGCAACAGGATTCTCATGCACTGATGGTGGGAACATAAAATGGTACAACCACTTTGGAAAACAGTTTGACAGCTTTTTTTGTTTTGTTTTAAGTAAAATTAAACACACATTTACCATAACACTCAGCATTTTCATGTCTAGGTATCTATCCAAGAGATTTATACCCACAAAAAATCTTTTAGACAGATGTTCTTAGATTTATTCTGGAAACAATTCTAATATCCACAATAAAAGATTATATAAGTTAATATATATTCATAAGTGGAATCCTACTCAGCAATAAAAAGGAACAGGCAACAGCATGAATGAATCTCAAAAACATTATGTTGAACAGAAAAAAGGCAGACACAGAAGAGGACTTACTAGATAATTGCATTTACACGAAGTTCAAGAATGGCAAAGCTAACCCATGGTAGCAGAAATCTCAGCACTGGTTGCCTTGCGGTGGGAATTGACTGAGCAAGGGTGAGACCACCCCTACAGAAAACAGAAAAATCAGCCGGATATGATGGTGCACACCTGTTGTCCCAGCTACCTGAGAGGCTGAGACATGAGGATCACTTGAACCCAGGAGTTTGATGAAGCTACTGCACTCTAGCCTGAGCGACAGAGAGAGACCGTGTTTCAAAAAAATAAAAAATTAAAAAACCCCAAGGAAATCAGCAATTTTAATACAGCGTGATTAATGCTATGATGACAGATGTGTCACAGGTTCGATTTTACTAATAGAGCACCACCAAGAACCCTCAGCCCTAAGATGCAAAGCTCACTGCCAAAACACGCAGTAGAGGAACACTCTAGATAGTGTTCCCAATTTAGCTATGGGGTCTTTTGTTTAATATTGATATCTTGAGATGCAAAGGAATGTATTTGGATCGAGAATTCAGGGACAGCCTCTCTGAGGAGGAGACATTCAAAGTGATATGTGATTGGAAAGAAGAACAGCTGGTGCCAAAGTCCTGAGGCAGGAACACACTGAGGAACTATAAGAAGGCCACACATTATTCACTACAGCACAGTGAATCCCAGAGGCCAGATCACAGTGGGCTCTGTAATCGGAGGCAAGGAAGTTGGATTTTATTATTAAGATAAGGGAAGTGGGAAGCCACTGGAGTACCTTTAACAGAGAGAGGATCTGACTTGCACTGGGCCTGCAGGAGTGAGAAATTCACTTGCTGTCGCTCACTTTACTTGACTTCCTAGTAAGGCAAGGTATACCAGTTCTCAGCCCCACCAAACTTTTGTGGTTAGTGGTAGCTAACAAATACGTGGTTACATCTATTTCCTGGATTCAGTTAGGGGGATTTTGATATGAAGCTTTTCTTAACTGTCACTCCTCCTTTTGCTAGCCCAAAAAAAAAAAAAAAAAAAGCAACAAACAGCAAACAATAGCAAAACCTTAACAGAGCTCTTTAAGAAATCTGATCAAATTAAGAAGCTTCTGCACAGCCAAAGAAACTATTGCTGGAGTGAACAGACAACCTACAGAATGGGAGAAAATTTTTGCATGCTACACAAAGGACTAATAACTAGAATCTATATAGAACTCACGAAAATCAGCAAGAAAAAAATCAAACAACCCCATTAAAAAATGGGCAAAGGACATGAATAGAAACTTCTCAAAAGAAGATAGACTAATGGCTAAGAAACATATGAAAAAATGCTCAACATCTCTAATCATCAGGGAAATGCAAATCAAAACCACAATGAGATACCACTTAACTCCAGTGAGAATGGCTTATATCAAAAAGTCCCAAAACAACAAATGTTGGCATGGACGTGGAGAGATACATTGAACATTGTATGTACAAGATACATTGAATGTACAAGAACACTTATACAGTGCTGGTGGGACTACAAACTAGTACAACCTCTATGGAAAGTAGTCTGGAGATAGTTCAAAGAACTAAAAGTAGAACTACCATTTGATCCAGTAATCCCACTACTGGGTATTTACCCAAAGGAAAAAAAGATATTCTATAATAAAGACATCTGCACTCGAATGTTTATAGCAGCACAATTCACAATTGCAAAGATGTGGCAACAACCCAAGTGCTAATCAATACATGAGTGGATTAAAAAAATGTGGTATAGGTATACCACGGAGTACTACTCAACCACAAAAAACAACAATGAACTAACACCTCTTGTATTCTCCTGGGTGGAACTGGAGCCCATTCTTCTAAGCGAAGTATCTCAAGAATGGAAAAACAAGCACCACATGTATTCACCATCAAATTGATACCAATTGATCAACTTTTATGCACACATATGGAAGTAACATTCATCGGGTGTTGGGCAGGTGGGGGGGAGAAGGGGATGGGTAAATTCACATCTAAGGGGTACAGAGGACACTCTCTGGGAGATGGGCATGCTTGTAGCTCTGACTCGGGCAGAGTAAAGGCAATACATGTAACCTAAACATCTGTACCCCTGTAATATTCTGAAATAAGTAAATAAATAGATAGATAGTTAGAAAGAAAGAAAAGGAGGCCTTGACCAGCTGTGGTTTAAGGGGACATATCTCCATACCTTCTCTTACTGCTAAAAACCAGGATGAGGAATCAGACTCATGTACAATCCAGCCTTGATCACTAGGTATATCGGTCAGATCCCAATCCTAACTCTGCTTCCATAGATGCCCTAATGAACAATTGTGGTACCTTTAATATTAGTCTGAAGTTCCAGTAATGTAATAAAGGATTAAAAATCTATATGCATTTAAAAAAAAAAAAGAAAAAAAAATTCACCATTGTTTAAATACAGTTTTTAATTCTATTGTAGTTTTTACTTTTTTTAAGGAACAAACTTAAATATTCTGCCTATTTAGTATACTGGAAAATTGCTAAGAGAGTAGCTTTCAAGTGTTCTCACAACAAAAATAAGCATGTGAGGTAATGCCTGTGTTAATTAGCTTGATTTACCCATGCCACAATTTATCCATATTTCAAAACATCATGTTGTACGTCATAAATATATATATGATTTTTGTCATTTAAAATAAACTAAGGTAAAATTAAAAAAAAAGAAATCTCCTATAGGGCCTGAGATAACTTTTGGGGATGACAGAAATATTCTATATGTTGATCGTTGTGGTGGTTACCTGGGTGTATCCATTTGTCGAACCCATCAAACTGTACAGTTAAAATAGAGGGATTTTATTATAAATCATACCTCATTAAAGTTGATTTTAAAATGGAGATTGTCTACGCACTGCAGGGAAACATGTGGAAAGGAATTGAGCGCCCCACCTCCTGAGTTCCTAGCTGATAGCTAGTCTTAAATGGCCAGCCCTGTGAATGAGCCACAGTGGAAACAGGTCCTCCAGTCCCTGCTTGAACCACCCCGGCTGATGCCGGGTGGACCAGAGACAAGCTGTCCCTGCCAAACGCTGACCAAACTGCAGATGTAGGAGCTAAATAAAATGACAGTTTTCACCCATTACGTTTTGTGGTAGTTTGTTATGCCATAATAATGACTGGACCAGTGAGCCAGATAAAAAGAGTGGAAACAAGGTGGGGGTTCCAGGCCAAAAAGAATTCTAGTATCTGCCACAGGTCCACTGTAGGGATTTAGAAGAGAATAGGTCAGACCCCTTGAGGCAAAAACCATAAGGGTGTCCTTGAAGTCAGCATTGCATACACTACGTGCTGAAAACAGCAACTAGAGAGGGGAAATAACCAGCATAAAATCATTACAAGCAAGGCAAAACACACTCTGGAGATTCAGCATGTTCCCGTCCCTATTCACCCGTTCCCATCTCCTCCCTTGGCTATTAGCTTCAATAAATATCCGTGAGGACTTTGATCATGGTCACTGCCTTGCACCTCTTGTAGAGGTGCAGGTGGTGTCCCCCCTCGGTCCCTTGGTGCCTTTTATCTGGTCTCTGAGTAGTCATTGTCTATGCTACAGTTCACCATCCCATACTCAAAATCCTTAGGGTGACCTGTACTTCAGAATTCAGAATTTTTAACTTTTGAGGGATAATACAGTATCTATACCACATTGTTATAACATTCGCAGTGGGTGATGCAAAATTTAATATCTGTTGGAAAATGTATAAATATGCACAACAAATGCAACAGATTAAGACCATTGTGGGGACTCACTTGGAACCCCAGAGTTGATACAAGAATTATTTTAAGCTGAAGACATTTAGGATTCAACAGAATCAAAAAGCCTTCTTGACGCTCCCTTCATTTGACTAAAAGCAGCATCTTCGGGAAATAAGGCCCGAAGATCCCCCCATAAATCCCTTTCTCCTGGAGGGAGTCAGGGCTGTGAAGAAGAAACACCACTGGCACCTGCATAAGCAAACATTATCACAAACTTTATTTCTCTTTTTTTCTTCTAAAAACTCATTTATCTTTCCTAAAGAAACCTATTTGTTCTTCTCCTAAGAGCCTTTTCTCCCTCCTCCCTTTTCCCTTAGGTGTATAAGCCTCTAACTTTAATCATTTAATGAGCCAGCTACTTCTTCTGTTGGCTCCTGTATACATATGTATAAATCTTTTTTCTCCTGTTAATCTTTATCTTTCTCGTCAGTTTAATTCACAGTCCCCAAATAAAGAACCTAAGAAGGTAGAGGAAAAGTTTTTTCCTTCCCTACATCATAAATAGCCACGTTAGGTAGATAGTGAGGGACCTCCACCTACATTAGGGACAAAGTTGGGGCCTCGCCTTGGTGCTGTACCACCTTGATCCTGCCCCGAGCAACTGCCACACTTGGGGGAAGGAGGAACACCCTGACAATCTGCAAAAGAATTCGGGGCACAGTAGGATCTGGAAAGTGATCTAGAGTAACCTGGTGCTAATTATCATGTCATTAACTGTCCATCAGAGTGGTTCCATGGTAGTGTCTGAACCATGAGGAAGGCCCAATCCAGACAGTATGAAAAAGGACCCCAGACCCTAACCAGGGCCTCTTGTTACGACAGGGGGCCTGTTCGTCGACCGTGGCAAATGTATCTTGCTCTTGCTCTGTAAACCTATCTTGCCCTTCGTCAATAAACTTGGTTTCATGCTTGCCTTGCTTTTGGTGTGTCTGGTCATTCTTCAGCCAAGAGCACACCAAGAACCGAGAACAGACAACTGCTGACCCAACAGCCACAAGTCAGGCTTTGCTAACAAATGAATTTGCTGCAAAATAAAAAAAAGAAAACTGTTTCTTCCTAATCTTTTCTGGCTCAACAGTCTTTCCTATTTTGGGGAGGTATCATCTTATCTCTCACAGTGTACTTGGAAGACTCTACTCACAGATTCAGGCCACTGGCCCTGGGGGATCTGCCCCTAGGACTGAGCGCATCAGTAACTCAGCATGCCCTAACCAGGTCCAAAGCACACGGTTATGTCAGGGCCTGCAGCCTGGGGAGCTCTGGATTTTAGAGCTATTGAGGAAGTAGAAGAAGCCACTGGACCTGGCAATTGATTTAACAAGGGAGGCGAGTGTGAACTAAAATAAAATCTTAAGCCTCCTAGCAGACTGAATAGGGGACCCCAGAAAAACCTTCAAGCTGAATTGCTGGCTATCCCAAGGAGAAGGGAGGTCAGACACACCTGTTATGCCCCCTCCCTTTTGGAGATATTCTTTGTAAGAAAAAGATACTAAATCATTAACAGGCCTAAGGCCATATAAGACAACCTTAAACCACACCTGCAGGCCATCAATTTACTTAACAGAACTCTTGAGTTTTGGTAAATATCTCCCGGCTTGTCTCCGCTAACACACATCCTTATCTTAAGTTAAAACATTCCAAGCCTTTACACAAATCTTCATTTCTTTAACCAATAACCTGTCAGCTGCCCCTCCACCTTTGAGATGTGCCACCTTTTTGGGCCAAACCAATGTATACCATCCACGTATTGACTTAGGGTCTTACATTTATTATAATTCCTGTCTCCATGAGTATATAGAACCAAACTATAACCCAGTTACCATGGGCACATTTTCTCAGGACCTCCTGAGGCCATGTGCTCTGGGCCAGTCACACACATTCAGCTCTGAATAAACCTCTTTAAATTATTTTACAAATTTTGGTGTTTTTTCCATAAACACAAGATCAGTGAAATCAAAGATGAAATTCAGGTTCCTGTTTGGGCAATAGGGTGGAGAGTGGTGCCACTGATGCTAAAAGATCACAGCAGGCTCTTGGCTATGTGGTGGGATCACAGGGGAGAGCTTTGGGCTGGTCCTCACCAGGAAGGTGACAGTTGAAGCTTTGGAATGTGTGAGCAGGAGGAAGGCTTCCAATGAGAAGGGAGGGAGGAGGCAGGGGAAAGTGAGGAAGGGGGACTATGAAGAGGTACCTCTAGAATCCTTAATCAGGCCTTCCCTTCACCACAGATCTTCTCCATCCGTTGATGCAGTTGTTGAGGTTCATATCTGGCAAGGTTTGACTTTCAGATAAAGGTTCTATAAATAAAGGAAAATCCTCAGACAAATGGCCCTCCATGCCCTGAGGACTTTGATCTGAGGAGGTAGCAATCTTTCAGGTGCAAAGACTCAGGAAGCCAGAGAATTCTACCCAACCTGTCAGACCACTTCTGTCTTTGTTTCTTGAAATGTATTTTAAAAGGTCGGAGTCACTTCTGAAGGGAGTAGCAGGGGTGGAGGGTGGACTATGGGGGTGCTCTGAAAAATGTTACAGGAATGTATTCGGGTATTGCTTTAGTGATTATATAAAGACACATGTCATATAAAAGATGTTCTAGCAATTTTCCTATAATTTGTTCTATAGCATGATTAGTAACAGTGATAATTACTGCTATATTTTGACTCACAGTACTGTGAAAAGAAATCCAAAATGGAGATGATCACGCCAGAGGTCTCTAGAAAGGATCCCAGAGGGCATGAGGAGCCCGGACCCCAGTTGCAGTCGTGCACATCCAGATGGAATCGGACCTGTTGAACTGAGCCAAATCAAAAAACTCCTGAAGCAGCTGCATTCGATTAGAACTGTTTCCACGGGGCCTGATCACAAACCTCCTGAGGAGACAGCTGTGCTGAATTAAGTTGATCATCTCCTAGAGACATCCTAAACTGTCAATGGGCCGGTGGCGGTGGCGGTGGCTGTGGTGGGGGGGGACTTTTTATCTGAGGAACAGGAGTCCCTTTAAATTGTCAGGCCCAGAGAGGCATTGGAATGAAACAGCGGTCATGACATACCCCCTTGAGCTAAATAATTACTTTTCTTTTTGACACAGGGTCTCTGCTCTGTCACCCTGGGTAGAGTGCAGTGGCGTCATCATAGCTCACTGCAGCCTCAAACTCCTGGGCTCAAGCGATCCTCCTGCCTCAGCCGCCCCAGTAGTTGGGACTACAGGTGCACACCACCACACCCGGCTAATTTTTCTATTTTAGTAGAGACAGGGTCTCACTCTTGCTCAGGCTGGTCTTGAACTCCTGAGCACAAGGGATCCTGCTGCCTCGGCCTCCCAGAGTGCAAGGATTACAGGTGTGAGCAACTGTGCCCGGCCAAATAATCACCTCTTGAAGCCGCTTACCTTGTAGGCTCTAGACTGACTCCAAGTAGCCATAAAATGCCACACATCCTACAGTTCAACAATGTACAGCCAATCACTAACCAATGTTATTTCTGTAAACCAATGAGAATTCTCAACAAACAACTTCTGCAATCCCCCTTCTGCTGATTTGTCCTTGTTTCTTTAAAAACTCGAGCCTCCTTTGTTTTCGAGAGCACTCTCCAGGGAACTTGGAGTGTTGTGGCTTGTAGTCCTCAACTTTGTCTGTTGGGCCTGCTCAGAGTGGGAACTTGAAAAATATGTATAGAACAGAATGTGGTAGATAAAGAACTCTGATAAGGACCACACGGAGTGTAAAACAATAGCCACAGGAGTCTGGAGAGTCCGGAAGTTGTAAAGATAACCCGGACTACAAAGGGTTGTGGTGGAGCCAGCAGGAACCTGCAGCTGTTCCAGAAAGGACTCACCCTCCCCAAACTTTTATCTGAATCTCCTATAAAACTCACTACTCTCCCCTTTGTCAGTGTGGACGGCTCTTTTCGGCCTCCACCCATCTGCACCCAGATGCCCAAAATAAACGGCATCTTGCTATATCTCAGGCTTGAGTGTCTTTCTCTCAGCTCTGACCTAACAGTACCCTTGTCTTACCGGGGAAAGAAAATAGCCCTCATCAACAGAGACTGGGAATTGGGGGGTATAACGGGCCTGAAAAAACATACCTAATGAAGTAACCCTTGTCTTCCATTAGTTTTACAGCCCCCCAGTATATCTCCTGGTGACTCCCCTAGGAATTTACTTACCCTAGCCAGATCCCTGTGAACTAAAATAAAATCTTAAGCCTCCCCCAACTGACTGGACACCAACTTGGCCAAGGGGACCCCAAAAAAACCTTCAAGCCGAGGTGCTGGCCATGAGGAGAAGGGAGGTCAGACACACCTAGTTATGCCCCCTCCCTTTTGGAGATACTCTTTGTAACAATAAGATACTAAATCATTCGCAGGCCTAAGGCTATGCAAGACAAAGCTTAAACCACACCTGCAGGCCATCAATTTACTAAACAGATCACTTCAGTTTCCATTAACAGACATCCTTAACTTAAAACATTCCAAGCCTTTAGAGAAAGCGTCATTTATATAATCAATTGCAAATCAAAGGATCTTTAAACCCACCTATAACCAGTAAAGCCGCCCCCTCAGATGTCCTGCCTTTTCAGGCCAGACCAATGTATGCCTTCCATGTATTGATTTATGATTTTACACATAATCCCTGTTTCCCTAAAATGTATAAAACCAAACTGTAATCCAACCACTGTGGGACCACTTGCTCAAGGCTTCTTGGACTTGACTCTCTCTGGGCCATGGTCACACACATTTGGCTCGGAATAAACTTCTTTAAATTATTTTTACAGAGTTTGGGTTCTTTGGCATTAACATCCCTTTGGTCCTGTCATTTCTTCTCAAATTTATCGTTCTTTGTCTAGAAAGAATAAAAGCATCTTGCTTTAGCTACTTCTGGGGACTTCACTCTCTTGTGAAATCCCCACGTACAGGTAAAACTCATAAAGTGGGTCTGCCTTTCTCTTGTTAATCTGCCTGGTGTCAATTTAATTTCTAGATCCAGCCAAAGAGCCCACATAAGAGCTTAAGGAGGGGGCTTGGCAGTGATCTCTGGCTCCCCTATAAGGTTCAAACTTTTGATTTTATGATGCAAAATTGTGGGCTTTCTGACCCTTCAGATTGTAAATACATACCTCCAAGGCTGACATAGAAGTCCCTCACAAGGTATGCAGGGAGCAATTGCAGAGATGAGATGTTTTCATTGTTCTCTCTTCTACTTTTCTATGTAAATTTGTGTGAAATTCTGTCCAGACTGTTAACCCTAAAAAAAAGGAGGAGGAATCAACAGGTCAGAGGCAAATGAGCGTTCGGTCAGGAATGGGGGTTGCAACCCGGGTAGCAGAGACTGTTCCACCCAAGAGGGGTGAGGGGGCTTACATTTATAGGAACTTATTTAGATTATATAAATTGTCACATTATTTCATTGGTGGATTAAACAAAGAAGTCTTTTTTTTTTGAGACAGAGTCTCTCTCTGTTGCCCTGGGTAGAGTGCAGTGGCGTCATTGTAGCTCGCTGCAACCTCCAACTCCTGGGGCTCAAGCGATCCTCCTGCCTGAGCCTCCTGAGTAGCTGGGACTACAGGTGCGCACCACCACACCCCGCTGATTTTTCTATTTTTAGTAGAGACGGGATCTCATTCTTGCTCAGGCTGGTCTCGAACCCCTGAGCTCAAGGGATCCTCCTGCCTTGGCCTCCCAGAGTGCTAGGATTACAGGCGTGAGCCACCTCACCCAGCCAACGAAGTCTTTAATAATTAGTAGAAAGATGCATTTGTGTCAGTTAGTCAGGAAAAATCTATATACAGAGTGTTCATAAAGATTATGAACTGGTTCATAAAGACCAGTTTCCTTGTATAGCATATTGTTGAGAACATGGTTGTTTGTAAAGGGATTGTTTCTCACAGTTTCTTTGTGGGTCTCAAAGTTCATTAGCAGTTCAACATGGAGCCAGTAGCCCAAGACAGAGTCACTGATATCAAACCTGGAACATCGCTGAGCTCAGTGACCTGAGACAAAAATTCTCTCCTTGACCAAACTCTACTCAGGCTCTCCTGAACTCTTTTTCAAGTAGGCCTCAACTTTTGGACTTCCATATTCCTCTTGGCATTGTCCAATTTTAGTAAGATTCCTGCTAAGTCAGTTTAACCGAAATCCCCCACCTTTGATATCTGATCACCCTCAATATCTGACTGGGTTCCTCATCCCCTCCATCCCCTAGGTGATGTCTGAATACCCTGGCCCACCTGCAGCAAGAATCCTGTTAGGCCTTCCTCTTAGTAATTTTCCAACCACTGACCCCTCCCTGCTCCTTGGTTATAAATTTCCACTTGCCCTCCCATGCTGTGTTTGGAGTTGGGTACAACCTCTCTCCCTCACTGCAGAATTCCATCACAGTGTTCCCTACACCCATCGTGATGCTCCTTCCCCTTGAAAAAAATCTTTCTTACTACGCGTAGTACACTACAAGAGACATATCGTGACTATAAGATTAACGTTAGTGTCTACTAAGAAGGGGCAAAAGACCAGACTGCAAAACAGTAGAGTAAGGTGTTTACTGGGGTCGTTGGAATTGCAATTTGGGAGACACAAATTTGGCTAGAAACCAAACTGTGTTCTGAAGAGAGGAAGAGGAGTAGTGGTTTTTAGAAGAAAGCTAAGGGTGATTACGCAAGTTATTTTGAAAGAATTATCATTGGTGAAGGCGGCTGGCTTAGTGCATGAGTTCATAGTTCATTGGCTGTTGCTTTTCAGGAGTTGTAGAGCTGGCAAAGTTTAGCTGTTTTCCAGGATGTTGTGGTCATGGTGATTTGACACAGCTCAAAGGTTCAAGGCAAGGCAAGTTCCTGTTTTTCTTTCTTCCTTTTTTTTTTTTTTTTGCAAGGTTGCAGGTCATGCAGGCAGTCACGGCTGCATCTTAGAGCTCCGAACCAGAGTGACACCATTTCATATATCACATTTCACAGCGGCCAAAAGGCCTACTTAAGCGTCTTGCAGGGCTGATATGACCATTGCTTATCAGTATGATGCAGCTTAGCCTGGGGATTTCTAGGAGACAAGGCTACCTTAGCATGGATGTAAATTTCAGAAACTTTAAAACAAAGCTGACCCTTATAAGAATAACTTAAATTCTCTTTATGAAAGAAAAATGTGATAACAGACACGGACGGAATGCAGGTATAAAATAGGGAAAGATTCCCCGATCTTTGAGAACAGTCTCCACACATACGCACCTTCCCGGTCTGTTAGTCCTCCAACCCCTGACTGTGTCCAGCCTGAACCACCAGCCTGCCCCTGCTAGCTGTGTTGTCAGAGTGCTGCCAGGACAAGCCGCTTGAGCGTCAGACGGCGTCTAAGACTCACCTTTGGTGAGGCTCATACTGAAGGGGAGAAGTTGCTGCTGGGGAAGCTCATCCGCTGGGACCAGCAGAAACTCCCAAACCTGACACCGTGCTCAAACAAGTGTCATGAGTAATTTCTTTCTTTAACAACTGTGTGCCATCCCACCCTGAGCTTGAATGGGAGACCGGAATCTGCTGTTCCCCCAGGCCTCACCTCCTAAGCGCTCGTCACAGAATGAACATCTCATCACCACGAAGGTGATTCTAGTATGTGAAGAGCAGCCATTTCTGTTTGGCATGCCCCCAAACACAAGCCAAACACTTCGTCTGGTATGCACAAAAGCACAACCTAATCTGATGTTGGCTGTGTTGACAGTCTTGAGAGAAGGTATGCCAATCTCAAGGGGGGAGTCAGTCTGGAACCAGGGGTGGGGGTGAAAGTCGGTCACCATCCCAGGGTCTGCTCCCAGCTCTCCTGGCCCCTCAGCATACTCCATCATGTCACCCTACCCGGTGCCTGCCAGTGAAACCACCAAGAATGCACCCAGGACCCAGGTCCTAGTGGGTCCTATAGAGCACCCTGTCTTCTCTCCAGGCCATGCATACTCCCCAGTCATAGCGACAGATTCAAATCTTCAACAATGCTCAAAGCTTTTGCCCACCAGTAGAGAGAAATGCCTCTGACTATGAACATGGTCCATAGTAAGACACTTTCTGGAATGGACCATGTCCTTTGAATGTGATCTTCACCCTGGGGTGGACACTATGCCATTCCGAGTTTTCCAGGACTCCCCACCCAGGATCTAAAACCATCCTCAGGACTGCAAGTGGTGGTTTTACCTGGTACATGATACTCCAACTTCATATGGGGCTTTATCTTTGTGTTGGGGGTTGATGAACTGGTGTGATCCATATGAGATCTCTCACCCTCCTATACCAAGTGGCCAGTGAAGTGTCTCAAGTTTTAGGGTCCCAGCAAACCAGCCTGGATGCCTTGGTCAGAGTGATCATAGACAATAGAATTGTTTTTTACTAATTGCTAGCCAGACAAGGGGTGTTGTGTTTGGCTTAATATTGATGGCAAGGTAGAACAAACAGACTCCCTTGTATAGCGTAAAATAAAATTTGAAATCTTAAAACCCCCAAACTCATTATGCCAAAGGGAAAGTTAAGCCTGGAGCCTGAGTCAGGCAACACTATCATCCTTTTCCTGAATAGATAGCTATTACTTCACAACCTTGAGTCAAAGCATTATACATCAGCCAGACCCCCACAAAAGCTAAAAGGTCTCATGTATCTCTGGATGACTGCCCTTACAAATTACTCATAAGTAAGTCCTTTGCTGGCCCCTAAACCCTCCAAGATGTATATCCTCCTTGTAAACAAGGACATCTCAACTGTAACTTTAGGTCTACAACCTAAGCCTAACTCCTTGTCGAGGACACTAATGTATATTAAATTTCACACTGACAATGTTTATTGCAACCATATCTTCCCAGGTGCAGAATAAAGACAGGATGAGATCAATCATCCCTCCACCTACCCTGAGAACGTCAGCATAATTAACTCTTCCTTTACTCCCCTTTATTTGAATGTTTACCTTATCTTATGTATAGCACAGATCAGAGGTGGGGAAATTTCTCATGTTGAAAGGCTACATTAATTTAGCTGTAACCATATAAGGCCGCATTCAAGAAACTTCAATTAGATATACTTAAAAATGTATGTTATTTTGTAAAAGTCTAACTACTATGTACTTAATAATTTCAAAAAATGAAAACTATTTGTTAATTTTAAAGTTAACTAACCCTCTAATGACTTTGTTGTGTCTGCTTGTTGTTGGAAAGCATTTGAATATTTGGTTGCAGCATGGAGGTCTGCAGTTTCAGTTGGTCCTCTAGATGGGTATCAGTTATTTGTGACCTTAAGGGCATCTTGATTTGGGTTCGGTAGGAGAATGTAGATTCGCAGCAATAAGTGGCTCAAAAGAAAGAAAGCATTTTTCAGACATGTTGCCAAAGACATGGGTATTCTACTGCATTTTTCCATATTTCAATTGGATCTTTTTTAGCATCAAACAATGTCTTCAAAATGTCATCTGCTGAGAGCTCAATCAATTCCATCTGTAGTTCTTTAGGTGCATTTGTGTTATCAACTAGGTGAGGCTGAAATGCTAATTTGAGTGTGATGTCACGATTCTCAAACTCAAGTGAACCTTTCATTGTATTCTCCAATTAATAGGTCTATAGCAGCTGAGTATTCTTCAAATGATTTGCATATATCATCCTGCTCATCAATGACCTTTGCTAACTGGGGAAAATTTTCATCCAAAATTTCCTTTTGAAGAAGTGTTTTGAAAAAAGATAGCTTTTCTCAAAATGCTTGGATTTTTTTGCCACATATCATATATAGACTTAGTTTTATCTTGCAAAGAAATATTCAAGTCATTTTGATTTGACATGCTATCACACAGAAATGCTGCATTCCTATGGAAATCTTCTTTCCATCATTCACATTGCTGATTCTGTTCTTCATAAAATTTAATTATCTGTTCTTGCAGAGATAAAATTTTGGCTAACACCTGTCCCTGTGATAGCCAACGCACTTTAGAATGATATGGCAAATCCACACTGAATACCTCATCATTCAACTTTAGCATGTTACCAAACTGATAATGCCGTGTTGCGTTTGCATGAATACAGTTAACAATACTTAAAACTTGTTGCAAAGTGTCACTTAAAATAGTAGCTTTAGCGTAGAGATTTTGCTGATGCAAGATATTAATACAATGAAAAGAAATGAGAGTATCTGAATCTGTTAACACTTTTGTTATCTGTGCAATAAACCTTTCATGTTTCCCTGTCGTAGAAGGTGCACCATCTGTACATATACTCACTAAATTTACCAAATTCAGTCCAGCTTCACAACATTTATCTTGAAAGTTGTTGAAGATATCTATTCCCTGTGTTCTGTTTGCAAGAGTGCCCAAAGTGAGTAACTCTTTGGAGCAAAAAAATCTTATGTTATGACCTGAATGAAGTATAAAACCTGCACTGAGTCAGTAGTATCAGTTGATTCATCCAAAGTGATTGAATAATATATATTTTCTTCTTGAAGTATTGCATGAAGTTGTTCTATTAAGTTAAAGGCTAATTCATGCTGCTGATCAGTTATGGTTCTCCTTGAAAGAGGCAGTTGTTTGTACTTTGAAATGTTATTGGGGTCTAAGCGTCCTACAACTTCGACAATGCATTCTTTCACAATTTCCACATCACTGAATGGTTCCCTTTTTCCCCAAGCATATAGCCTACTTTATAAGTTGCTTCAGTGGCATTATTTCCAGGTCTTATTGCTGCTTGAAAGAGTTGTCTTTGCTTTTGCTTTTCATCTTTTAATTTCTGCAATACAACCTTTTGTGCCTCTCCCTCTAATTTAAAATATTTGTGGTCCTTATGAGTGTTATAATGCTGATGAGCACTGAATTTCTTTAATGTTGATATTGCAGTATCACAAAGCAAGCAAATCATCTTATCTTTAGCAGAAACAAAATAATATCGCAATTCCTAATCCTCGTTAAAAAATATTTTCTTCCTTCAGCATTCTCTTGGTCTTCTTTGACACGATGGGCTGTTAAGGAGACAGAATTAAAAAGTACTGTCAAGCTGTGCAACTATTCACAGATTCCATTTCAAACAGAAACACAGTGCACCATTGTCAAAAGCCGATAACAGACTGGCATGCTCGACCCCCACAAACTCTTGCCAACCAGTCTCATGTGGTAGTGGTGCCAGTCAGGCGGGGGAGTTAGAACTAAATCATGAGCACAGCAGCCGCCAGCCCGTATGGCTTACTGTGTTCTAATTGTGCTGGTCAATCTGAGAGGATTATTTTGTTGAAACTTATTTTATTCTTTGGTATTTTAAATATGTTCATTTTAAAAATAGAATAAAAATATAAAAGATGAACAAAAATGTACTAATAAAAATAAAAGTATTTGTTCTGTAAAATTTGGATTCAGTCAAAAGGCCACTTAAGGACCTGGGAGGCCACATGCAATCTTAAGGCTGCAGGTTCCCCACCCCTGGCATAGATTTACTGGGCACTATTAACATATCAAGAGAATGTAACCATTTGCCTCACTAGCTGTCCTCTTCCTGCATGCCTTGTCCCCTTTAAAGAAATGTGTAAACACTGAGCCACCTGAAAACCTCTCTAAAGAGACAGGCCACAGATATTTCTGTGACTTGTGTTTTCCTGGGCGCACCCTCAAAGCTGTGCCTCAACAAACCTCGACTGATTGAGACTGTCGCTTCTCTCAACTGGGCTGACAATAGAAACAGGTGGATTATCGACTAAGGTGCTCCAATCCGTAGCCTGGGAACCTCTTCTCTTGTGTGGTTGGGGATCCCTTGGACCGTGGTTTTGGAGAGGGCCCCAGGTATTATTTATGGCCTTTCTTTTCCTACCCATTATTCTAACCACCCTTCATTATTTCCAACAGCAAAGCCAGGGACTAGCCCCACGATCCTTATGGGTTTGTACCAACAGGAGCTGGTACGGGTACGCGTTTGCTGATGGAGCAGGATATGACACATAGAAGCTGTCCTTTGAAATCAGGGATTGGATTAAGAGGTCAGGGTTAACTTTTCTAGACTGCTCTCCTATACACTGGCCTCTTAGGGAGGAAGTTGGCTTCCTGTGGAGTCTGTTTGGGTTATAGAAACTGGTAAAAGCTGACAGTGAAGGAATGAACGTCCTGGCAGAATGCTGATATGATGGAACAGGGCTCAAGTGGTGCATGTTTATCAAATGGACCACAGCCCAAGGTCATATCACGGGGAGGTGGATACATCCTCAACCAAAGAGCTGGTAAACCAGAGGCCAGGCTTCATCTCCTGGACTCTGATCTGGTTCTACTAAGTCTGTGTTCTGCCCTGTATGGCAATGAGCACAGGGGTAGGGGGGCCACCCGCCATCTCCATTATCCCTCCAAGTGGACACTGTTCTCGACTTTGTATACCTGCTGTCAGGCATCCACCCTTATTTGCTCAGTAATTGCCATAAAATTTTTTCTCACCTTCATCCTGAATTCTTGGCATCCCAGAACCTTTCAAGACCCATCTAACTTTCTTATTAATTAGAAAAGGTCTGCGATGTTTTCCCAAATAAATTAAGTAGAAAAACAGCGAAGAGAGCATGGCCACTAGCTTCAAAATAGATTTCAGAGAGGAAAAGGGTGCAGGGTGGCTGGGTCATCTGATGAGTTGATAGAAAAAAAGACTGTTATTACTCTGATATTCTAGGAGGATGTGAGAGGTGTATCATACAAGGACAGCATTTCCCCCTCATTCATATGATTATGTACAGAAGTACTTTTACAAAGCTTTCCACCAATAAAATTACCCTTGAACAACTCAAGGGTTAGGGTTGCTGCCCCCTGTGCAGTCGAAGATCTGTATAACTTTTGAAGCCTCACTGATAACATAAAGTCTATTAACCCATATTTTATATGTTACATGTATTATATACTGTATCCTTATAATAAAATAAGCTAGAGAAAAGAAACATGTTAAGAAAATCATAAGAAAGAGAAAATACATTTATAGGACTGTACAATATTTATCAATACTGTAAGTTCATGTTTTCTGTTTACAAGATGAATCAAGTCTGCAGCTGCAGACTTCAATCTACAGTACATATCAAGCAATTCAGCTTTTTCTTGTAATGTCATAACTTTTCTCTGCTTCTTGGGAGCACTTGCAGCATCACTAGTGGCACTTTTTAGGGGTCCCATGGTATTATTCAAGGTTTACGGGATTGTACTAAACACAATGAAAAATACCCAAGAGCCATGAAAGATCACTTTTTACTGTGATACAAAATTTCCCAGAGGCTGGCACAGTGGCTCACGCCCATAATCCTAGCACTCTGGGAGGCCAGGGAAGGAGGATCATTTGAGCTCAGGAGTTCAAGACCAGCCTGAGCAAGAGTGGCAAGTCCCTGTCTCTGCTAAATATAGAAAAATTAGCTGGGCATCGTGGTGTGCACCTGTAGTCCCAGGTAATTAGGAGGTTGAGGCAGAAGGATCACTTGAGCCCAGGAGTTCCAGGTGCGCTAAGCCCATCAGTGTCTGCAGTAAGTGCGGCATCAATATGGTGAACTTCTGGGAGCAGGGGACCACCAGGTTCCCTAAGGAGGAATGAACTGGCCCAGGTTGGAATGGAGGAGGTGAAAACTCCCATGCTGATCAGTAGTGGGATCACACCTGTGAACAGCCACTGTACTCCAGCCCGAGCAACATAGTGAGACCCTGTCTCTAAAATAAATTAAATTAAATTGAGTTAAATTAAATTAAAACAGGCCAAGAAAAATCTAGAAAGGCAAGGAAATTATGATTCAAATTTGGATGTGTGCTGTTATACCTGTGTAGCATTAGAGTCAAAAAACTGCTGCAAACAGGGTTGCTTAGTAGGAAAGATTGAACTGTATATGGTAGGTACTCAACAGATGTTTAATTTTTACCATGGTATGTTTATCCAGGAAGCCAGGATGTGGCAAGTGTCTGAGCATGTCAAAAGGGATATGGGTTAAGAAGAGAAAAAGTGTCCAAAAATTGAGAAAAGGCCAAGTTACATCATCCAGATACTGATAACAACTTGAGCAATTTGTTGATAGTGGTGGGGAGAGGAAAATTCCATTGTTCTTAAAACTGCTTAATGGCTGCAACTCTCGCTTCTATAATTAGCTTTCAGCAGCTTCCTTGCAGCAACTTCCTTATCTGTACGTTCTCTTGCAGCAACTTCCTTATCTGTACACTCCCTGGTATAGACCCCAATAAAAGGTCATTACATCTAAAGCTCAGGGCTCAGAATTTGGCGGCAGAATCCCCTCTGAGCCCACTGGCGTAAAATAAACCTGTTTTCTCTGCATGTTCGTGTGCTGCTCGGTGTGTTCCGGTCTATCTGGCTCCTGTTGCCAGAACATTTGGTTCCCTAACCGGGAACCCCAACTGCACTGGCCCCTTGAGCCACTGGTGCAGGGCAGAGTGCCAGCCAGCAGCCCCTCACCCGACCGTGGGGTAGTTAGGCGCGCCAAGTCCGATTTTGGATCCCCTCTGTGCTCGGTGGGGTCCCGTCGGCCGCCGTTCTGAGAACCGGCTGGACACGGTGAGAACTCAGACAAGCAGCCAGGGACAGCTTGCAAGCTTCGGACACAGT
The DNA here is from genome assembly GCA_023783475.1 of Daubentonia madagascariensis. Classification (NCBI taxonomy): domain Eukaryota; kingdom Metazoa; phylum Chordata; class Mammalia; order Primates; family Daubentoniidae; genus Daubentonia; species Daubentonia madagascariensis. Next base: position 6,016,028 of record JAKFHU010002332.1, on the reverse strand, counting down.
AAGGTCCCAGGACCCGACCTCAGACAGGCCTGTCCAAGTGGACGGAAGAGGAGTCTGATCACCTCCTTCAGGCAGGGCTGTCCCGCTGGGTGGGAACGTCATAGCCTCTTAGTGTGTGTGAGTGTGGATGAACGTGCAAGTGACTGTCTTGGTTCCACGGCTCTGCTACGGAATGTGAGTGAGTCCCAATCTGCGGTTCCGTGACAACAACATACGGCATAACGATGACTCACTTTCCCAAAAGGGGGGCGACGTGGTCCGGGACTCATACGGACACACCTTAGCCAAGTTGTGTCTTAAATCCCCACGAGGGGAGTGCCTGAAAGACTAACCTCCCCCTCCCTTGTGCAACACTGTTCATTTAGTTGTAGACATGGGTGGGAACAAGTCCAAGCCTACTGTTCTCAGTTGTGTGCTGAAAAATTTCAGGAAGGGGTTTTCTGGGGATTATGGAGTTAAGATGATACCAGGGAAGCTCCGTATGCTCTGCGAAATTGAGTGGCCTTCTTTTGGAGTAGGTTGGCCAGGCACTGGCACCTTAGATGTCCAACTTGTCAGAGCAGTCTGGAATGTCATTACAGGGACCCCAGGCCACCCAGACCAGTTCCCCTACATTGATTCTTGGCTTGAGGTAGCCCAGACCTTGCCCCCATGGGTCTGGTTCTGTTCAGAAAAGGGAAAGAGTAGGATTCTTCTGGCCCACAAGCCCACGAAACCAGGACCCAAGGAGTCACCAGCCCCTATCCACCAAGAGCCACAGGAGGAAGAACTGCCGCCACCACCACCCTATAATCCAGCCATCCTGAGTTCTGATCCACTGGTTCTTGACATGCCACCCCCATCTGTCTTGCCACCCCAGCAATCCCTGGAACCTGGCCCGGGGACCCCCGTGGCTCGTCATCTCTGCTCGGCACAGGCCCAAGAATTGGTCATACTCATGTCCATCTGTGAAGTCCGAGGCCAGCCCTGCACTGCAGAAGATGGCACCACTCATCCCAGGCAGCCAGTCCCGTATTACCAACCCTTCTCAACTACAGACCTCCTGAATTGGGAACAACACACCCCTCCTTAATCTGAGAAACCTCAGGCCATGATCGACCTCCTCGAGAGTATCTTTCAGACCCACCAGCCAACTTGGGAGCACTGCCGCCACCTCCTCCTGACACTCTTCAATACAGAGGAGCAGTGCAGGATCCTCTCAGGAGCCCAACACTGGGCCCAAGAACACGCTCCCGGAGGGATCCTGGATGTTGAACATTGGGCCCAGTGAGCCGTTCCCGACAGCACACCAGCCTGGGACTTTAACAGTCCTGGAGGTCGCGACTTACTGATCCGGTACTGAGAGGCCCTCCTGAGCGGTGTCCGAGAAGGTGCCAAGAAGCCCACCAACGTGGACAAGGTTGCCCAGACCGTTCAGAGGGCTGACGAGGCACCGAGTGACTTCTACGAGCGCCTCTGCGAAGCATATCGGATCTACACAGCCTTCGACCCTGAAGCTCCAGAGAACCAACGCACGGTGAATGCAGCCTTTGTAGGACAAGCCTATCCCGATATACAGCGGATATTGGAGAAGCTCGAAGGCTTTGTGGGAATGAACATTTCCCAATTGATGGAAGTGGCACAGAAGGAGTATAGAAACCGGGACCGGGTTGCTCAGCGGGAAGGAGAACGGAAGATGAAGCAGAAGGCAGCACTCCTGGCGGCTGCACTAGGGAACCCCGCCCCACCCCCACGACCCAAAAATCACCCCGATGGAGGCTGTAGGGACGAAGGCTCTTGTGACCAGACCAATGCACATATTGTAAGGAGACCAGGCATTGGCAAAATGACTGCCCAAACCGAAAGCCGGACAATGGGAAAAGGAACCCACCCCAGAAATACCAGCTAGAGCCTGAAACTCAGGACCTCATAGGCCTAGCTGGGGCCGGTACCAACTAGGCCCAACCGGGTTCCTTCGACCTTGGCCCCCGGGAACCTACGGTCATCATGGAAGTAGGGGGCCAACCAGTGACTTTTATGATAGACACAGGAGCCGAGCATTCAGTGGTCACAACACCAGTGGCCCCCTTGACTCACCGGGAGACCACCATCATAGGGGCGACTGGGGACCAACAAGCACGCCGCTTTTGCCAAGCACGGACCTGTCAGATGGGAGGCCACCAGGTGCAACATGAGTTCCTGTACATCCCAGACTGCCCCATCCCCCTGCTCGGGCGAGACCTCCTGCATAAAGTGGGGGCCCAGATCACCTTCCACGAGGAAGGGTCAACAAATCTCTCACTGAAACCCACGAGGCTGCTCATACTAGCAGTCACCGTCTCGCGGGAGGCTGAGTGGCAGCTCTTTGTGGAGGCAGAAGAAAATCAAGATCCGCCTGACCTCCGTCAGGACTTTCCAACAGTATGGGCGGAAGACAACCCCCCAGGTCTGGTGCACTAACACGCGCCCCTAATAATAGACATAAAGCTGGGGACCCAGCCCGTCAGAAAGCAACAGTATCCGATCCCGAAGGAAGCCCGGGAAGGAATCCAGAAACACCTGGATAGGCTCCAGAAGGAGGGCATATTGGTAGAATGCCAGTCCCCGTGGAACACCCCTCTGCTGCTGGTCAAGAAACCTGACGGGAGTCACCGCCCAGTCCAGGACTTGCGGCTTGTCAATGAGGTTGCGGTAACTCTCCACCCGGTAGTGCCTAACCCGTATACTCTCCTAAGCCTCCTTCCCCCGCACACCACCTGGTTCACCTGTCTGGATTTAAAGGATGCCTTTTTCTGTCTGAAACTGGCCCCACAAAGTCAGCCCCTCTTGCCTTTGAGTGGGAAGAACCCCAAACGGGGAGGAAAATGCGACTCACCTGGACGTGATTGCCCCACGGATTCAAGAACTCGCTGACACTGTTTGGGGAAGCCCTGGCGTCAGATCTTGCAACTTACTCACAAGACCACTGCACCCTCGTCCAGTATGTAGATGACTTGCTCCTGGCAGCACCCACTCAAGAAGACTGTCTCTCAGGCATTCGAGCCCTACTCCAACTACTCACAGGTTCTGGGTACAAAGTGTCCTGGAAGAAGGCCCAAATTTGCAAACAACACATCAGATACTTGGGCTTCCACATATCCCAAGGACACCGAGCACTGGGCCATGAACGGAAGCACGCTATCTGCACAATACCACGACCTGAGGGTAAGAGACAACTCAGAGAATTCCTGGGAGCAGCAGGTTCTGCCAGATCTGGATCCCTGGGTTTTCGTTGATAGCCAAACCTCTGTATGAAGCCTTGCGGGGACCTGTGGGGCAGTCGATCGAATGGACAGACCAACGAGAAGAGGCATTCAAAGCCATAAAGGACCTGCTACAAAGGGTCTCTGCACTGGGACTGCCAGGTCTGACCAAAGACTTCAATCTCTTTGACATGAAAGGCAACATGTTGCAGTGGGGGTCCTGACCCAGACCGTAGGACCCTGGCAGAGACCTGTGGCCTATCTGTCTAAGCAACTGGACCCGGTAGCCTCTGGATCGACCCCTGCCTACGGGCACTGGCAGCCACAGTCCTGTTGGTCAAAGAGCAGATAAACTCACATACGGTCAAAAGCTCTCTGTACTCGTACCACATGCGGTTCTCCACCTCCTTAATAGCATGGGACATCGGTGGCTCTCTAACAGTAGACTGGCTCAGTACCAGGGATTGTTGTGTGAGAACCCCCGGGTTACTCTAGAGACTGTGCGAACCCTGAATCCTGCTACCCTCCAGCCCATCAAACCGGGGCCACCAGATCATGAATGTACAGAGGCGATGGAAGAAATCTACACAAGTAGACCAGACCTGAAAGACACACCCCTGACAACCCCGGACCTGGAACTGTTTACGGATGGCAGCAATTACATTCAGAATGGGGAACGGTTCGCAGGTTATGCAGTTACCACGGCCAGTGAGGTCATCGTAGCAGGGCCTTTGCCTCACAGGTGGTCCACACAGGGAGCTGAACTTTGGGCCTTAATCCAAACCCTCAGAATAGCTAAAGAACAAGAAGGTAAATATCTACACTGACTCCAGATATGCTTTCACCACCATATATGTTCATGGGGCCATTTATAAGGAAAGAAGACTGCTGACTGCAGGGGTTAAAGGGATAAAGAACCAGGTAGAAATCCTTCAGTTGTTAGAAGCTGTGTGGGAACCCGAAAAGGTAGCAGTCATTCATTGCCGAGGACACCAGAAAGGAACAACTGCAATAGCTACCGGAAATCGTCTGGCAGACCAAGCAGCTAAACAAGCGGCAACCCAGGAACAAGAGACCAAGGGCGAGCTGTTGGTCTCCAGTAAAATCCTCCTAGCCCCAGAGTGGCCGGACAGGCCGCGTTATACGATTGAATAGGACCAGTGGGCAAGACGCGAACAGGCCAGAAAGAGTGACGATGGGTGGTAGCATCTACGAGACAACAGAACCTTTATCCCAGGAAACATAGCTATTCGGTTGTTACCCAACACCATAACTTAGGCCACATGGGGAAAACTGCACACGCCCACCTACTCGCCAAGGGCTACTACATAGCCAAACTCCCGACTCTAGCTGCAATGGTGTGCGCCCGATGTGACATATGTGCCCGAAATAATGCCACAACACGGCCGAAGCCTGCACCTGGTGTTCGGCACTCAGGGGCCACACCCTTTGAAGATGTTGAAATAGATTTCACTGAAGTGCTGCCTTGTTGAGGATACAAGTACTTGTTAGTAATGATCTGCACTTACTCAGGGTGGGTAGAGGCTGTCCCCACCAGAACAGAGAAGGCCCGGGAGGTAGTAAAGGCTCTCCAAAGAGAAATAATTCCACGGTGTGGCCTACCCCTCTCATTTGGAAGTGACAATGGACCTAGTTTCGTGGCAGAGATAATTCAAACTTTAACCAAAACACCTGGAATAAAATGGCAACTTCACACTGCATACAGGCTACAAAGTTCAGGGAAAGTGGAACGTATGAACCGGACCCTTAAGAACACCCTAGCCAAGCTATGTCAAGAGACAAGCCTACCATGGGTAGACATGCTCAGTTTAGCACTTCTTAAAGCCAGATGCACACTAGGGCCAGCAGCGTACTCACCCTTCGAGATCTTATACGGAAGACCCCCCCCTCCATCACCAGAGGCCTCAGAGGGGATGTTAGGCAGGAAGGAGAAATGCACTTACAAGGTCAGCTTGTAAGTGCAAAATACTATCAAAAATACTACAGCAGATTAGCCAAATAGTATTAGAATGGGCCCCCTTAGCCCTGGGGGCCACAGTACTCCCACGGGCCTGGAGACCTGGTTTGGGTTAAGGATTGGAAGAAGATACCCCCAGGGCCCACCTGGACAGGACCACATACTGTTGTACTAGTTACACCAACTGCTGTTAAAGTTTCAAGTCTCACGCCGTGGATTTACCACACACGAGTAAAGAAGGCTGCACCCGGGGACCAGCAAAGTCCGTGGACAGTACAACCAGTCCAAGACAGCCCCCTGAAGCTCCACCTACACCGAACCGGGACGGACAAAGATGCCCCAGACGGATGAACATATTAGGACCAGGTAGTCATAGACTCGTTGAGCTTGGACTCTTTGGACTCCTGGCCCTATTACTGGGCACTGGACTCTGGGCAGTAACACCAGAAGAATGGCCGTGGGTTTACAAGACAGGTTTCGTCCTGCTCTATTGGAGTACTATATTATGTTTATACTGCTTGTTGTCAACCTGACCGTACCGACCCCACACCCCTTGGAACAGGACGCCCGGGTTTTAGCTACCACATTTAACCTGACCAATTGCTGGATATGTCTAGGCCCACAGGCAGGACACGTTGTCCCAGCACCCTGTGAACTTTTGCCAGCCCTGAACCTGACCGTTTTACAAAGTTTGTTTTTCAGCAAAGCTCTACCACCAGAGGCTACCCCACAGTTGAAAGCAGAATGGCACAAAGAGTCCCCGACCCGATCAGGGCAACAGTACCCCGTTGCGAATTCCTCCAACCTAGTCAGAGGGATTTTGTTGGGAACATTAAAAATAATTGGCAGCTTCCCCATTTGCTTCAATAGCAGCAACAAAACTTGGGCCCAGGAATATGTAGAGCCGCTCTACATGGGTATTATCCCACAGGACAGGTGTAACTTCACGGTAGATACAGGTTGGAACACATCAGAGGAGGCATGGAACGCCAGCCGTATGAAGGTCAAGGAGTATGTACCTCAAACTAAATACAACCAATTTTTAGTCGAGCCCCCCCGCAAACAAAGGAAGGCCCAATTTAAGAGTAAGAACAACTCCTGCACCGTGGGACAGGAAACAATAAACTGTACCCACCCACTCCTGTGGGCAGGAGCCTTGGCCTGCTCTACCCACACATTCATGCTAAAGACATATCCAAATAACAAACTCTTGGTTCACGGCTTACTCACGGGAATATCATGTTCACCGAGGACAGGTAAAGCCCATCCGACAACTGCCCAAGGAGGCCACCCCTTCCCTAATCTATGTCTATGGGTTAGGAGTACAGCTTGATCCGGGAGATGGACTGTTCTCCATCTGTGGAGACACAGCCTACCTCCAGTTGCCAGCCTCATGGACAGGGGTCTGTGCTATAGGTATGGTCATACCTCAAGTGCCAACTACTAACGAACCTCTACCTATCCTGGTCTTAAAGTTATGGAGACCACGAGAGCGAAGGGCAGTAGCAGCAGTCATGGTTCCACTAGGGATTGGCTTCGCCAGCCTGATAGGAGGTGCCCTTGGAGGGGCCAGTTTGGCCATGTCAATAAGACTTGCAAAAGCCATGCAAGAGTTAACAAGTGGGGTAAACTTGCTTACACAACAGGTAAATTCCTTAGCCGGAGTGGCATTACAGACCGGGGAGCGGTAGGCTTGCTCAACTCACATGCTGGGGGCACTTGTGCTTTCTTGGGGGAGGAGTCCTGCTACGACATAAACAGCACCGGGTGGATCATGGACCATCCAGACAATGCCCAGACGGAGGCCACCGAGGTATATACTATGTGGACACAGTGGAAAACCTCGCTGATGGCCTGGTTAGGGCCCTTCCTCACCCCTCTGATGCTGATAGTAACAATCCTGGTCTTTGGACCATGCCTCCTAAGACTCCTAACACAGTTTATAGAACAAATAGCCAGACAAGTGAAAGCAACACAGATGCTAATAAGGGGCTACCACCCCCTCCACACTCTAGAAGAGTATAAAGGAACAGATGGGACACAGGACGTGATGCATCATGAAAGATTTTAAGATGAGCATCAAAAGGGGGGAAATGGTAAGGAAATGGAAAATTCCATTGTTCTTAAAACTGCTTAACGGCCGCAACTCCCGCTTCTGTAATTAGCTTTCAGCAGCTCCCTTGCAGCAACTTCCTTACCTGTGCACTCCCTGGTATAGACCCCTATAAAAGGTCATTACATCTAAAGCTCAGGGCTCAGAATTTGGCAGAGTCCCCTCTGAGCCCGGTGGTGTAAAATAAACCTGTTCTCTCTGCATCTTCGTGTGCTGCTCGGTGTGTTCCCGGTCTATCTGGCTCCTGTTGCCCGAACATTAGTAGTGGTATTTTGTTATTTGATGTTGTTAATTGGTGACATATCTGATTCACAGCCTTGTTTGTGAAGTTAGAATTTAACCCAAACAATTGATAAAGTCATGAGAGTTTTGCAGTCTAACAATCTTTAACCAGCTCTGTGATTAGACTAACAATCTTTAACCAGATATTTCTTTCTGGAACCAAATTTGCAATACGATTCCTCCACCTCTGCCCTTTTTTCTATTGATGCCCTCTCTGAAGGCACACTTTGCGTCAGCTTCTTTTGCTTTTGCTCATTCCTTTGTTAACAAGTTCAATATAATGTTGACATGTGATTTGTGGTAGTTTGTAAAAGTGGCAGTGACAATCCCTCCCCTCCCTGTATACCTGCACGTGTACAATACGACACCCTTAGCATCTAAATGTACAGTCTATTTCTCTGCCCCTGAATTTGGACTGGCCTGTGACTTGCCTTGATCAATAGAATGTGGTGGAAGTGACATCGTAACAACTACAGGAGATCAAAGGCCTAACAACTACAAGGAGATCTCCACATGGTGGACAGCAAGGTGCCCTAGCCAACAGGAGCATAATTGCCAGACATGTGAGTAAAGCCAACTTACTTCATGTGGCCCAACTGATCTTCCAGCTAAATGCAGCTTTGTGAACGACCCTAGGTGAGACCAGTCAAGGAATCACCTAACCACCTCACAGAATCATGAAAAATCATAAATCTTTGATGTTTTATCTGCTAAGTTTTGGGGTGGTTTATTAGGTCACCCCAAAAGGTGTGATACCTTTCCTTACCCATCATAGGGGTCATGGCTGACACTCAAAACAAAAGACAGGTTAACGAGAGAAAAGCATAACAAATTTATTTAATCAAAGTTTTATATGATACAGAGGCCGTGCGGGGAGGCCGGAAAAAGGCGTCCACACAGAGGAGGGGAAGGTGGTGAGTTTTACAGAAAGTTTGGGAGGGGGAGTTCTGCCAGTTTCTGCTGGTTCCATCCCAGCCTTTGTAATTCAGAGTTATCTTTACAACCTTGGAGATTCCTCTGGAGCCTGCAGCCTGCGGGGGTTGGGGGGGGGGAGTATTATCTAACTTATCTACTGCATGCATTCTGGGGCAGACCCAACATTCAGAAGTAAAGACCCAGCTGGGTGCAGTGGCTCATGACTGTAATCCTAGCACTTTGGGTGGGGGATTCTGGCTAAAGTGGTTTAGCAGGATTCTTGCAACTGGGCAACACAGTCTGTAATCCCAGCATTTTGGGAGGCTGACTCAGGAGGATTGCTTGAGGCCAGGAGTTAGAGACCAGCCTGAGCAAGAGTGAGACCCCGGTCTCTACAAAAAAATAGAGAAAATTAGCCCAGTGTGGTGGCACATGCCTATAGTCCCAGTTACTCAGGAGGCTGAGGCAGGAGGATCGTTTGAGCCCAGGAGTTTGAGGTTGCAGTGAGCTGTGATGATTCCACTGCACTCTAGCCCAGGGAACAGAGAGAGACCCTGTCTCAAAAAAAAAAAAAAATCAGACTTTATTACTATTTATACCTTGTGGCTCTACATTATTTTAATATGGATGGTTTCAGAGTTGTTTTAAGGGTTGAGAGAGAGAGTCTCTCCTTGACCAACTTTAGTGAAATTCCTCTTTTGGACTTTTGTGTCCTTCTTTGTATTGCTTCTGTCATTCTAGGCAGGAGTTCGCTATGATGCCAAGGCTGGTCTCAAACTCCCGGCCTCAAGCGATCCTCCTGACTCAGCCTCCCAAAGTGCTGGGATTACAGACTGTGTTGCCCAGTTGCAAAAATCCTGCTAAACCACTTTAGCCAGAATCCCCCACCCTCGACTTCAGATCACATTCCTCACCCTGCACCATCCCCCAGGTGACGTCAGATCACCCTGGCCTGCCTGCAGCTAGAATCTGGTTTGGTCAGTTTAACCAGAACTCCCAACCCACCCTTGAGGTTTCCTGTTAGTAATTTTCCATTCATTGACCCTCTACCCTGTTTCTGGGCTGTAAATTCCCACTTGTCTTTGTTGTATTGTATTCAGAATTGAGCCTGTTTCTATACTGAGGTCTCTTTTCTGCTATTGCAATAGTTCCTGAATAACATCTTTTTTGTTTTGTTTTGTTTTGTGTTTTTGCCACTGTAGAGGCCAAGGGAAAGCTTTCCCTTTGCCCTCTACTTTGCTGAAAAATTAAACTCACCAAAGGAGATTAATAGGAGAATGGTATACAATGGATTAACGTGCACACGGGGGAGGATCACAGAGTGACTACCCAAACTCCCTAACGGGGTGCAGAAGCTTATATACCATCTTTAGGTGACAGAAAGAAGCGGGGCTCAGGGCATGGCCAAAAACAGGTGATAGTGGTAAAACAGGTGATAGTGGCTAGTCAGGTCCTGCGAAGGAGAAAGAGGAGGCCTCGCTAGCAAAGGTGGTCTTGTTATGTAGATGAAATCTCACAGGGAGCCGCCCACAGGGAGAATAGAAGTGTTTCTTTAATCTCCCCTACAAAAGACAGCGTTGTGGGGCTACTTCTGTTTCCTGGCTCTCCAAACAGCCCTCTCAAAATATGTCAAAGAAATACATTTCGGGGTAAAATATTTTGATTTCCTTCACCACTTTAACTACTGTCCAGCTCGTAATGTATGAAAAGCACATGAGTTTCCTGACTGAAGGGAGCAAAGACATGTCCCTGCTAAGCAGGTCTAAGAAGCAGCTGAGACGTGGATTATGCGCCCCCAGCCCCCCTTCCTTGCTCTGTAAATTGCTTGGACCCTGCAGGCCTCCCCCACCCCCCACATCCCTCTCTGCCCGCCCAAGGGCTGGGGTCTGGGCTGTTTTCCATTCTAAACCAGGCTCTGAGTGTTTACTTCTCTTGTTCTATAATGATCTCTCTCTTTCCCAAAGACACGTGATATTTTTCAGCTTCTTATTCCTTTTTCAAGGACCTTTATCTGCTCCACTCCCTTCTCCCCAAGGCCAGCCACATTTGTTATCCTAGGAGACGGGCTTGTTACCCATTTTCCCGTGCAGAGCAGCTGGCCCCTGTCTCTAAATTCACTAAATCTTCATGCAGCTTTAAGGAGAGAGGATTCAGAGGAGGCACAGAGAAGGCATGAAGTTGGAGACACCTTCTAATAGGGCTTCGAAGCCTGTGGTCGCATGGAAAGCTGAGGACTTCATAACAATTCCATATTCCTTTTGAGTTTTCATGGCTGACAGGGTTGTCAGAAAAAGGAAAAATGATAAGAAAATTTTAACCGTGGCCCATGATGGCTGCAGTCAAGCACATGGGTCATAAAACCTAGGCCTATAAACTAAAGCTGACCTCTTCCTGCGTGATTGGAGTGCGTTAAATATTTCACTGCAGGTACTGGTTATAAACCTGTTTATCAGATGTGGAACAAAGACAGGTAGAATCAACCGCCCTCCACCAGACCCTCCACCAGACCTGAAGACGCATACCCCTTCTGCCTCCCTCTCAACCACACTTTCCTTATCTTATGCAGAGCGTCACCGAGCATCGATCAGAAGCACAAGAATGGAATGGTTGCTTCGCTACCAGCTTCTACCTTCTGTGCCAAACATATCCCCCTGTTAGAGAATGTATATGTACTGTGCCTCATGTAACCTACTTGGGTACACATTCTCGGTCTATACTGAGTCTGTGTTCCCGGGCTTAAATCCTCAAACTTGGCTCAGAATAAATCTAACTGTGATTTCTCTAAGTTCTAGTGCCTGTTATTTCACTTTTTGGTTGACAAGGTCACAGATTTTTCTCTCTTCCTCAAAGCTCCATCCACGCTCCCCCCCGACCCCCCACCTATTTTTAGCTGTAGGTATATTTGCCCAGAGAAACCAGAATTAACAAAAATCTATAGTTATGACCATTGTCAGTACCCAGTTTCTTTTTTGTTTTTTTTCCTTTTGAGACAGGGCTTTGCTCTGTCACCCAGGCTGGAGTGCAGTGGTACAATGATCATAGCTCATCACAGCCTCAAACTCCTGGGCTCAAGTGATCCTCCTGCCTCAGCCTCCAGAGTAGCTGGGACTACAGGGGCACACCACCATGCCTGGTGTTAGGCACGTAACCTTTGTCACCCCCCGAGGGCGACGTGGGAATGGAGTGCAGGAGGGAACAGGAGGCCCCTCCTGATAAAGAAGAAATATGTTGTCTTTCAGATAAGTAACCCACACCAGGTGCAGGGCCACGATAACAAGATAAGGCTGAGACAAAGGCATTTGTTCAATTCAGCTGTTCTGGCCCAGTTCCTCTACTCCCTCTGAACAATCTCCCTATAAACCTAAAGCTCTCCCCGTCCTTGGGGTGGACACTCTTTTCGGCCTCCGCCCATCTGCACCCAGGTGCTGGAATAAACCTTATTCTGCTAACTTTGGGCTTTGTGTGTCTCCCTCTTGGCTCTGACTTAACACCTGGCTAATTTTTAAAAATTTTTTGTAGAGACAGGGTCTTGCTGTGTTGCCCAGGTTGGTCTCAAATTCCTGACCTCAGGTGATCCACCCACCTCAGTCTCCCAAAGTGCTGGGATTACAGGCTTGAGCCATTGTACCCGGCCAGTCAGTACCAAGTTTCAAAGAGTCTCTGTGGTAACTCCTATAATCAGACAAAAATCCTGGCCTGCACATAGGAATTCAGTAGTGCCATCTCAAAAGCAAAGTCTATAGAAATATATTAAAATGAAAGGATATACACTAACGTAAATATATATATATATATATATATAGAGAGAGAGAGAGAGAGAGTGATTTTTCAATAGCAAGGGATGGAATCACAAACCAGACTGGCTTCAGCAATAAATATAGAAATTTTGACTCATAACCGAAAAGTCTACAGGGACCGGGTTCGGGCACAACTGGATGCCCAATGATGTGATCTAGGTGCTCAAATCATGTGATCAAATATCCCTTTCTCTCTCTTCCTCCCTCCTTCCTTCTATTAATTTCTTGGCTGGCCATTTATACTTGCCAGCTTAGTTCTTGGGCAATCTCTACACAAATTGACCCCTGGCAATGAAATGTTTATATTCCTACAGTTGAGCAGCCCCTGTGGAAAGAGAGATCCTCTTGCTCAATAATTCTCAAAAAGTCCTGGATTTGAGTCTTATCACTTTGGTCTGGGACACTTTCCCCCCATCTCTTAACCAATCACAATGGCCCAGGAAACAAAATGCTTTGGGTGCCTGGACCTCATTCACGTGCCAACCCAGAGGCAGGGGCTGGGCCGGGTGGAGTCGGTCTCCATCACAGACACGTAATCCCAAAGTAGAAGGAAGACGTTTCCCTGTGAGAACCGGTGTCATTCCCAGAGGGAGAAGGGCTGTCGGATAAGTAAAACCAAGCCTTATCCCCTGTAATTAGCCCCTAGTGATGGTATTGGAAGGAGGGGGAGGGAGAGTTATTTAACTTTTCTTTACAGTCCTTTGTTCTATTTGGTTTGTCACTACCAACATATATTACATTTAAATTTACTTTTAAGAGTTTAATCAAGCTAAAACCAAAATACAATAATCCCCCTTATCTGAGACTTTGCTTTCTGTAGTTTCAGTTATCCACGGTACAGTACTATAAGACATTTTGAGAGAGAGAGAGAGAGAGAGAGAGAGATTACATTTGCGTAGCTTTTATTACAGTATATTGTTATAATTATTCTATTTTGTTATTAGTTACAGTTTTTCATCTCTTACTGTGCCTAATTTATAAATTAAACTTTGTCATGGGTATGTGTATATAAAACATAGTATATATTAGGGTTCAGGACCATCCTTAGTTTCAAGTATCCACTGGGGGTGTTGAAATGTATCCCCCCATGGATAAAGGGGGGGGGGGTGGCGCTACTGTAGAACAAATAACCCAACATGTAGGTGATTGACATGCAGATGTAGGGACCAAGGCCGTGGGCCTTCTACAGTTTCACTGAAAGAGCAACTCACAATAAGGCAGATTAATAAAATAAAGGGATTATGGATTTATTTACCGTGCACACAGGGAGAGTCAGAGATTGCCCAATATCCCACTGGGGTCCAGAAGCTTACATACCCTCTTAAGGTGACAGAAAGAATGGGGGTTTGGGTCCTGGTGAAACAGGTTATGGAAGGGGAGTGGAGAAGAATTCTATTGAGATGCAATAAATGATTAGCAGGGAGAATGATTAGATCTGGGAGCAGAATTTAGCTTGTAAATAGTTTTCTTGGAATTTAAACAATCTTTGGACAGTCCTTATCTTGTAAAGGGGTCTGCTCCCGTGTGGTGACGTTCTTGATTTTCTTTCCTGTAAGGAATGATAACAACTAGGAAAACAAGGACAATTGTTCTCCTTGGTGGATAGGTCCTGTCTTTATGTAGTCAGGGGAAAAGTCTCTTCCAAAACCTGCTGATCTTGGCATTTTTAGTTCAAAATATTCTTTATACCACGGAGCCACATTTTGGGGTGGAATAACCTGAGCTCCTTCACAGACAACTTGTGGTTTTCTGGGTCATCTATTTCAAATCTGCCAAACAAAATATAGGATGAGAGAGTGTAGGGTAAGTAATCATGAAAGGCAAGCGGATGATGAAACCCTTCTTTTTGTCTGTGACCGGAGCTTGGGTAGAATGAACAGTTTGAAGGAATTAGGTAGAGCAGGCCAACAAGTCCCTTGCTCAGGAGTCTTTACTGGTGTCTGTTTCTTACTTTGAAATGCACCCTCTCTCCCCCAAAAAAAGTATGGGTTGAGGGATGGATGGAAGAATGGATAGAAATATGATAAGGCAAGTATAGTAAAATGCTAACTGCAGAATCTATGTGATAAGTATAGGGGTATTCACTAAAAAATTTTTACAACTTTTTTCTATCTTTAAAGTTTTTCATAATAAAATGCTGAGGGAAACGCTTAAGGACTCCCCATTGTCTACAGAGTGAATCAACATCTTTCATGATATTACTCTATCTACCCTCCCAGCCTTAACCTAGTGACCTCTTTCCTGTACCAGTTTCCCAAACTGGGGTTTTCCTGGAGGGTGTGGGGTCAGTGTGTAGGGCTCTTTAGCAATTACTGGTTCAGCACATGTTAACTCAGTGCTCCTGATAGACTGACCAATCGTGGCTGTTTGAGACAGAGGAAGGCATGGTTTGCCAGTTTTATTACGATCATCCCAATTTAGAGGTGAGAAAACTGATGCTCACAGGGGTTAAATGATTGGTTTAAGCTCCCGCAGTTAAATTTAAACCCAGGCCATGTGACTCCAAAGTCTACACCCTACTGCCAGCTAGGACCAGAAAGCGAAGGTCTGTAGGACATGGTTCATTACTTCGAGAAACTTCCAGTCTAGCAGCAGACACAAGGCATGTTCATGTAAAAATACAAGTAAAAATTAGAAAGCATTCAGTGCCATGATGAAGGGAAAGACAAAGTTATAGATCTAGGCATTCAGAGGAGGGTGTGACTACATTTGATTGGGGTGACAGGGAAGAAATCCTCCATATTTGGGGAACCCTGCAGTTAGCTAGAGATTTTATTTAAGGACTATTTTTTTGCACAAGCAAAATAAAGTGGAAAGTAAGAAATGTGTCTGGATAATTCACACAAGCCACGAATTGGGAGCCTAACTTGACCTTCATCATTCATGTATTCTGTCAGGTAGAGGGAGAAAAGAACAGAAGCAGGAGACAGCTCGGGGAGCAAAGACAGGTTTTAATGATGAAACCTGAGAAGGGCCTGTGGCGGAAAGGACAGAGACCCCGGCTCCCGCAGGCTGAGGGGTTTTAAGGGCTTTTGGAGGGGCATTACAGGCTTGAGGGGGTGGAGTCTTTTGGCTGTTTTGTAATTCTCGGTGAAGAACAGATGGTTATCTTGAGAGGAACAGATGTTTATCTTGAAGAGGAACTGTTAGATTTAGAAACTTCGCCTTTCCAGAGGGAAGTACTAGGGGAAATGTTGATTAATGTCTGTGTGTGGAAAGAGGTCAAGAGGTGGTCTTGCATTTCATCCTTTCATATTCAACAAATATCTATTGAGTTTAGACGTGGCGAGCCCTGGGGATATTGCAATGAACAAGACGGACTGGGTCCCCACTCACACGGGATCCCAGATCTATTAGGAAGGAGGGACAATAAACCAGTAATCGGGCAGATACACAAGATAATTATGATTTGAGGTAATTGTTATGATGAAAACGAACAGGAAGCTGAGTGTTGAAAGGTGCACAGGCTGGGAGAAGACCTTTGGTGTCTAGGTTGGCAGGGAAGATCATTCTGCAAAGGTGAGATTTCTTGCCACTTGAGGGAGGAGAAGTCAGCCATGCAAGGATCTGGGGGGAGAGCATTGCAGGCAGAGGGAACAGCTGTGCAAAGAGAGACAAAGCCTCCCAATGATAAAAAACTGGCACAGGGGTAGGGGTGGGGAGAGGGGTTAAAAAAAAAATTTGGTACAGGGGAGACTGGCACAAGGGAAAATTGGCAAGAAAACAAGGGGCCAGTTTATGCCGTTAACATTAATGCAGTGACACAGCACTGATGGGTTTTTGTAAACAGGGGGTATGACATAGATATGCTTCATGTCGAAGATGGTACTGGCTTATGGTGTGAAGGATGGAACAGAACAGGAGTGGGACTGGAAGGCCTTCCTGATCCCATCAGCAAAGGAGGCTGATTTCCACCCACCTCAGGTTGTCACATTAGCTGAATTCACCAGCTCATGGTGCACTTGTCCATCCTACAAAGGGACACGATTGTCATAGCAACAAAGAAAACACTAACAATCCATTATCTCACCTCTGTGGATACACAACAAAACCCATGACACAATATACAATTTTCTGCTCATGGAATGTACCTTTTCACTGTCATTGACTTGGTACAATATGGCTGTTTATCAGCATGTCGGGGGCCATTGTCTTAAATATTCAGGGTCCTAAGAAAGCTGCCTGTTCTCATGAGCAGTGCGGGAAGCCTCTTTCTAATTATAGTCCTTCTGAATTCCTTGTCCTTTACTTTAAATAAAGTGTCTAGCCATATGTTCAATGAGTAGTATTCTAACTTTTATATCTTGCCTCATTTTCTTTGGAATCTGTCAATGTCAGAGCTTTTTACAGTGTTACTGTAAAAATGTACTGAACTTTGGTTGACAAAACTGGCTTTTCTGAAGATAAAGCAATTTTTTAAAAAGGTTGTGTGGGAGTTCTGTGTCCTGGTTGCAAAAATAGTAAAATCAGGCCTTTCAACTAATTCCCTGCTTAGAATTTAGCTAGCTTTTTCAATGTTGTGTTAACTGTTTTGCCTGGATTTAAACCCATTTTGTTTGCAGTTCAAAATCATCTCATACTTTTAATTAAGTTCATGGAATATCTCACCCAGAGGCAGCCAGAGTTGGAGAAAAGTAACGACTAAATAAAACTCATTGAATATATATGAGAACAGAGACAGACATAATTTCCTATCTCTGAATTAAACCCTACTGGGACCAGGAATACTTTTCAACAGCCTTATATTAAATAACACAGGGACCAGGCATAAAACACTTGGCTGTTTATTCCAGGAAGTCCTTGCTCCTAGAACAGGGGTGGGGAAACTTTTCATGTTGAAAGGCTACATTAATTTAGCTGTAATCAAATAAGGCCGCATTCAAGAAACTTCAATTAGATACACTTTAAAATGTGCATTATTTTGTAAAAATCTAACTACTATATACTTAATAATTTAAAAAAATAAAAACTGTTTGTTAATTTTAAAGTTGGCTAAACTTCTAATGACTTTGTTGTGTCTGCTTGTTGTTGGAAAGCATTTGAATATTTGGTTGCAGCATGAAGGTCTGCAGTTTCAGTTGATCCTCTAGATGGGTATCAGTTATTTGTGACCCTAAGGGCATCTCGATTTGGGTTTGGTAGGAGAATGTAGATTTGCAGCAATAAGTGGCTCAAAAGAAAGAAAGCATTTTTCGGACATGTTGCCGAAGGTGTGGGTATTCTACTGCATTTTTCCATATTTCAACTGGATTTTTCTTAGCATCAAACAATGTCTTCAAAATGTCATCTGCTGAGAGCTCAATCAATTCCATCTGTAGTTCTTTAGGTGCCTTGGTGATATCAACTAGGTGAGGCTGAATTGCTAATTTGAGTGTGGTGCCACGATTCTCAAACTCAGTGATACTTTCATTGTATTCTCCAACTAATAGGTCTATAACAGCTGCGTATTCTTCAAATGAGTCCCACATATCATCCTGCTCATCAATGACCTTTGCTAACCAGGGAAAATGTTCATCTGAAATTTCCTTTTGAAGAAGAAGTGTTTTGAAAAGAGATAACTTTTTTGAAATGCTTGGATTTTTTGCCACATATCATATATAGGCTTAGTTTTACCTTGCAAAGAAATATTCAAGTCATTTTGATTTGACATGCTATCCCACAGAAATGCTGCATTCCTATAGAAATCTTCTTTCCATCATTCACATTGCTGATTCTGTTCTCCATAAAATTTAACTATCTGTTCTTGCGGAGATAAAATTTTGGCTAATACCTGTCCCTGCTATAGCCCATGCACTTTAGAATAATATGGCAAATCCACACTGAATACCTCATCATTCAACTTTAGCATGTTACAAAACTGACAATGCTATGTTGCATTTGCACGAATATAGTTGCAAAGTATCACTTAAAATCTCTTTAGCACACAGATTTTGCTGATGTAAGATACAATGAAAAGAAATGACAGCATCTGAACCTGTTAATACTTTTGTTATCTGTGCAATAAACCCTTCATGTTTTCCAAGTCATAGAAAGTGCACCGTCTGTACATACACTCACTAAATTTATCAAATTCAGTCTAACTTCACAACATTTATCTTGAAAGTTGTTGAAGATATCTTTCCCCGTGTTCTGTTTGCAAGAGTGCCCAAAGCATGTAACTCTTCATAGCAAAGAAAATCTTCTGTCATGACCCAAATAAAACCTGTGCTGAGTCAATAGTAGCAGTTAGTTTATCCAAAGTGATTGAATAATATATATTTTCCTTTTGAAGTATTGCATGAAGTTGTTCTGTTAAGTTGAAGGCTAATTCATGCTGCCAATCAGTTATGGTTCTCCTTGACAGAGGCAGTTGTATGCACTTTGAAACATCATCAGGATCTAAGCATCCTACAACTTCAATAATGCATTCCTTTACAATTTCTACATCACTGAATGGCTTCTCTTTTTTCCCTGAGTATATAAGCTACTTTATAAGTTGCTTCAGTGGCATTATTTCCAGGTCTTATTGCTGCTTGAAAGAATTGTCTTTGCTTTTGCTTTTCATCTTTTAATTTCTGCAATATAACCTTTCCCTTTAGTTTAAAATATTTATGGTCCTTATGAGTGTTATAATGCTGATGAGCATTGAATTTCTTTTTTTTTTTAATGTTTTTTTTAATTTATTTTTTTATTTGAGAATATTATGGGGGTATAACACTTTGGTTATATATATTGCCCATGCACTGCCCGTGTCAGAGCTATGCATTGAATTTCTTTAATGTTGATATTACAGTGTCACAAAGCAAGCAAATCATCTTATCTTTAGCAGAAACAAGATAATATTTCAATTCCCAATCGTCACGAAAAGATGTTTTCTTCCTTCAGC
This sequence comes from Daubentonia madagascariensis, assembly GCA_023783475.1. Taxonomy (NCBI): domain Eukaryota; kingdom Metazoa; phylum Chordata; class Mammalia; order Primates; family Daubentoniidae; genus Daubentonia; species Daubentonia madagascariensis. The sequence continues at coordinate 5,996,857 of JAKFHU010002332.1, read as the reverse complement.
GTTCTCTTGGTTTTTGACATGATGGGTTGTTAAGCAGACAGAATTAAAAAAAACTGTCAAGCTGTGCAACTATTCACAAATTCTACTTCAAACAAACACAGTGCACGGTTGTCAAAAGCTGATGACAGACTGGCGTACTCGACCCCCATAAACTCTCACCAACCAGCCTCATGCAGTAGTGGTACCAGTCAGGTGGGGGAAGTTAGAACTAAATCATGAGCATAGCAACCATCAATTTAGCCCTTAGGGCTTACTACTGTTCTAATTGTGCCAGTCAATCTGGGAGGACTACTGTGTTGAAACTTATGTTATTCTTTGCTATTTCAAATATGTTCATTATAAAAATATAAAAGATGAACAAAAATGTATTAATAAAAATAAAAGGATTTATCCCATAAAATTTGGATTCAGTCAAAAGGCCACACTTAAGGACCCAGAAGGCCACAGGTTCCCCACCCTGTCCTAGAAGATAAAATTAAGAACCGGCTAAAATAGGTTGCTCAGCAAGATTTGTTTCAAGACTTTAGAATCATTGTGCCCACCTTCCCAAAGCTATAATGTCATAAACTCTGCCCAAGTTACAAATACTCTTTGCTAATGAAAGGGGTCAGAATATGCCACCCCAAAATATGCCACTTTGGCATAAGGATTATTTTTCACTGAAGATAATTAAAAATCAACAGATGCAGGAAGAGTTCTCTGCCCTCCCTTATCTGCTTGAAAGCAGGTCATAAATTTCCCTTTGAGAAAGGTGCTCCTACCCCACCTCGTACCAAGGACAGAAAAGTGACTTATCATCAAAGATAATTGGGAGTCAATACCAAGATGAATTTGTGTAAATAGGCCTTACTACAATGGTCCTTACCTTCCATTATTTCTCACCATGTATTTCCTAGTCACTTCCCCACAATTTGTTGTTTCTCAAGGCCCAAACCTTCTTTCCTTTGTTAAAAGGGGATATAAGCCCCTTGGGTCTAACTGCATCTTTGAGTTTTTTCATTTTTTCTGTGAATTCCCATGCAAGTAAATATTAATCAAAATTGTGTGCCTTTTCTCCTGTGAATCTGTCTTTTGTTAGTTTAATTTTCAGGCCCCAGTTACTAAACCTAAGAGGGTAGAGGAAAAGTTTTTCCTTTTTGACACTAATTTCCCCATTCTGCGATACTACCTAGACTCTGTCAAAGTGGTGTTCCTCCCCTTACTGCAGTAAATCTAATAAACTTAGCTTTGTGTGATCAGTAGGTTTCATCAGAGATCCTTGGGGAGTTGACAGCCAACTTACATATACTTTGTGTGTGTGTGTGTGTGTGTGTGTGTGTGTGTGGTATAAATGCAGCATGACTCCCACCAAAATGCAGTGGTCCAAATGATTTGATTGCATAAAATGTGGATGGCATGATCTGTGAAGATAATGAAATTTATTCTTGCATGATCAATCTTTCCATCAGTTGTGATCCATTTACACTTATAACCATGATCTAGCCTTACAAGCATGTTTAAAGTTTACTCTAGAGGAAAAACATGATGTGGCAGATTGAGAAATGACCACAATTCTTGACCTTTCCCTCTAACAATGCCCTTTTCAATGTTATTTTGAAGCTCCTCCCATCAAGAGATGGAGTCTGATTCCCCAGCCCTTCAGCCAGAGCTGGCCTGGTAACTTCTTGTGGCCAACAGAATACAACAGAATCGAGGGTGTGCCAGCTCTGGGGCTAGGCCTCAAGAGAGCCTTCTAGCTTTTGCTGAAGAAGGTCTTGGAACCCTGACTCTCCCATACGAACAAACACAGAGGAGCCTGCTGGAGAATGACAGATCATATGTAGAAATGAGTCCAGGCAGTCCAGGCTGCAGCTAGCCTACCTCCCGTCATGTGAGCAAGCTTAGCCTAGATCCACAGAGCCACCTCCCCAACCCTCACCTGACACAGATGCGTGAGCCCAGCTGAGACCAGCAGAACCACTCAGGTGACCCTATAGACTCTGAATGCCCATTATTGTTAAGTCTTTGAGTTTTGGTGTAGTTTGTTACGCAGCAGTTGCTGACTAATACATACAGCATGGCAGACACTATTTATTGCCTAAAAACATCAATTTCCCTCTCTTCTTCCCAGCTAACATAATTCAAATTTTGTTGAGATTCCTTGACCTCAGAGAAGGTAGGTAGTGGCTAATTACATTGTCCCACATCTGGCCACACATAGGTATGGGCATATGATCCAGCCTGGCTTGTCATGGGACCCACCCCTACGATCACTATGATGAGCTCAAAGATGAGCATGTGAATGAAGGTACACCAACTAAAATTCCTCTCTACAGTTGTATATATGGAGGCTACACATGAGAAAAATATGGCTGAGCTGGGGGTTAAGTTAGACTGATCTGTTTTAGGAAAAAAAGCACAAGAAATGAATTTTATATCCTAATATTTTAGAGAAACCATACAATTCATATCTGGAACAGTGAACTTAAATGTCACCCCCATCAACATACTGTTAGGTGTGTGGTCTTTACCCCAAGGAAAGGTTTGCAAAACCAGAAAAGGGGATGGGAGGGAGGAGGGGAGATAAAAGGCAGCTGAGCAGACAAAACAGGGAAAGTTTGCAAGCCCAAAAGGGGGATGTGACTGAAAACAAAGACATCTCAAGGACTGGCCTCTGCTAGGGATCAACTTCCTCCCAAAACGTCAAGGACTTGCTGTATACCGTGATCACTGTTTGATTTCACCCCAACTCCACTCCCTCCTGCCAACCCTCTATAAAAAAACTCACTAGACCCCATTTCCGGGTGGACGCCTTTCTCAGCTTCCACCCGTCTGCACCGAGATGCTCAAATAAACAATTCTTTATATCTTTGGGCTTCATGTGTTTTCCTCTCGGCTCTGACTTAACACATACAAACCATACAAGAAATTTTCTTTTTTGGGCCGGGCGCGGTGGCTCACGCCTGTAATCCTAGCACTCGGGAGGCCGAGGCAGGAGGATCACTTGAGCTCAGGAGTTCGAGACCAGCCTGAGCAAGAGTGAGACCCTGTCTCTATAAAAAAAAAAAAAAAGAAATTTTCTTTTTTGCCTGGATAAAAAGAATTGTAGCAATGGATATTTACAATGGGTAGGAGAATCAGGTCAAACAAACTCATCTCCAAGGAGATTTAACATGCTTTTGAAACCCTCATTAATAGAGACCACATTTTATGCATTTTCTTTGAATTCTATCATTTTGGGCCCAGCTTGCCAACTCGTCTTACATCGATATTTTAGACTAAAGCTCCATCTTCTGGAGAAGAAATGACATATAACAACTGCTCAACACATCGACTAACAGTCAAACTCAATTTAGAAGTTCCTGAGAAGATGTCTTTCTTAGTCATCTGAAAGATTGATTTCTCATTGGTTGCTCGTTTTTCCCCCTTTGGAATAATGTCATCCCAGCGGGGCAGGGAAGCCAGATGTAAGCTATTGATCACCTTCCCTTTCTCAAAGAGAGATTCATAGCATAGTTTCATTTTTATGTTTATGGTTGTAGAAACCATAAACAGGAGACTGATTGGAATAATTCTCTTCTCCTAGGCATGTTCCTCCTTTGATCCCTCATATCATTGAACAGGTACTGGGTATTGTTTTCTTACTCTCTAGAGAAATCAATTTCTCTGCAGCTTTTGCTATATTTTATTCATGTGGTCTATTCTGAGGCTCCTTTTTGAATTATTTTAAGATATAGTTTAAACTGATGGCATATTTTTGAGAGATTCAAAAATGGTCGGTTTTTGGTTTTGTTTCTTCTCAAAAATAAACTTAATTTTTTAAGAATAGTTTTTTGTTTTTTTGAGGTAGAGTCTCATTCTGTGACCCCGGGTAGAGTGCAGTGGCATCATCATAGCTCACTGCAACCTCAAACTCCTGACCTCAAGTGATCCTCCCACCTCGGCCTCCCAGAGTGCTAGGATTACAGGCGTGAGCCACCCCTCCGGGCAAGAATAGTTTTAGATTTAAAGAAAAATCATGAAGGCAGTACAGAGTTCCCATATGCCCTGCACTCAGTTTCCCCTATTGTTATGTTATATTAGTATGGCATAACTTAAAATTGATGGACCAATAGATGTAATTATTATTAACTAAAGTCCATACTTTATTCAGATTTGCTTTGTTTTTACCTAGTGACTTTTTCTGTTCCAGGAGCCCACCCAGGTTACCACGTTACATTTAGTTGTCACGTCTTCTTAGGGTCCTCTTGGCTGTGACAGTTACTCAAAATTTTTCTGTTTTTGATGATAATTTTGAGAAGTACTGGTCAGGTAGACTGTAGAATGTCACTCTATTGGGATTTGTCTGATGTTTTTCTCACAATTACACTGAGGTTATGGGTTTTGGGGAGGAAGAAAATATAGGCAAAATGCCATATTTAGCACATTATATCAAGGGTGCATACAATTGACATGACTTACGGTTGATGTTGACTTTGATCACCTGGTTGAGGAGGAAGAGTTTCTTGGATTTTCAACTTAGAGTTTCTCCTTCCCTCCCTTTCCAGGCTGTGCTCTTTGGAAGGGAGCCACTCTATGCGGCCCACACTCAAGGCTCCACCTCCTCGAGGGCAGAGTATCTGCACAAATGATCAGAATTCTCCTGCATGGAACATATAACTATTCTCCCTCATTTATTTACTTATTCAATCATTTATTTCTACCAGTATGGACTCATGGATATTTTAAAATAGTTACCTTTTCAATTTAGGGCATTAGAGTCAAGGATGATGGTGATTATAATAGTTCTTCCACCACCATCACTGAGGGCTGAGTGAAGACTCAATGTATGGGAGCATGTGGAAGCCTCTTAGAACAATGTCTGGCTCATAGTAAGCAAACATATAAGTGTTATCATCATCTGGAAAACTATATTTTTCATCACCTCAAATTATGACTTTTTTTCCTCCAAGTACACACATTGGCCTTTATTGACCCACCATTGACAGGACTTGGTGGTAGGTATCTAGTCATTAGTTTCTTGGCATTTGCCTTTTGACCTGGTGATGTGGCTGGTTAAGGGCACAGGCACTTCTCTAAACATAGGCTAGAGTTTTTCCATGACAGTCTAAGACACTGACTCCAGAACTCATCTTGTCTCTGGCTTAAGGAGCCCCAGATCAGTTTGCAAGATGTCTCAGGATGAAGTCAGCTTTGGTGGTTCTAATTCTCTTAAGAAGGGAAAGAATGGGGACTTTAGGCAGACAGACTTGGGCTCCAATCCTGGCCCTGTTCTCACTCTCTGTGTTGCTTTTGGCAAGTCACCTAACTTGTTAGACCCTCAGTCTCCTCATCGGTGAAGTGGAGGTAGTAAAAGTACCAATCTCATAGGGTTGCTGTGAGGATTAAAAGAGAGACTTCCCGCTGAGCAATGAACATAATGTTTAGCATATAGCAAGAACTCGATAAATGTTTGGTGGTAGAATAATCATAACGAATAATAATAAAAATTTGTCTCTGGTAAATAGACCCCATAATAATCTCCTGTCTGGAGAACTTGCAGCAACCCTAGTTGTTGTTTTGTTCTCATGCAAACCAATGACCAGAGGTGCGCTAGTGTTTAACAACCTCAATCTAGACATGAGAAAACATCAAATTAAGGGACGTTCTACAACATGACTGATCAATACTCCAAAGTGCCAATGTCACGAAAAATAATGGGAGACTGAGATACTGTCACAAATTGGAGGAGACCCAGGAAGAGATAACTAAATGCAAGTTGGGGTCCTAATTGGAGCCTGGAGTGGTGAAGGGGTCCAGGATAAGCCAGTGCAGCATCAAACTTATTTTGAGCTGAAAGCACTTGCATTCCTGAAATCCCTTATCTGCCTAAAAGCAGAGCCTCCCAAAAGAATATAAAAGAACTCAATGGTCATAAGTTCCCTCCCTGGGAGCAACTCCAAACTTCCCACAGAGGGAAGTCAGCATCACACCCAAGCAGACATTGTCACAAAACCTGTCATATCTGTTAGGTATGTGGTCTTTACCCCCAGGGAAGGTTTCCAAAGCCAGAAAAGGGGATGGGAGGGAGGAGGGGAGATAAAAGGCAGCTGAGCAGACAAAACAGGGAAGGTTTGCAAGCCCAAAAGGGGGATGTGACTGAAAACAAAGACATCTCAAGGACTGGCCTCTGCTGGGGACCAACTTCCTCCCAAAGTCAAGGACTTGCTGTGTACTGTGATCACTGTTTGATTTCCCCCCAACTCCACTCCCTCCTGCCAACCCTCTATAAAAAACTCACTAGACTCTGTTTCCCCGAAAAGGGCGTCCACCCACCTGCACCGAGGTGCCCAAAATAAATGGCATTTTACTATGCCCCAGGCCCCAGGCTTGAATGTTTTCCTCTCAGGGGCCCATTTATCTTTCCATAAAGTCATTTGTTTTTTGACAAGTGTCCTTTCTCCCCATCCCCTTCACCGATTAAGTTGGTGTATAAGCCCCAAATCCTAACCACTCCTTTGAGTTGCAATTTTTTTCTGTGAACTCCCATGTACATACATACATACATACCAAATCTGTCTTTTGTCAGTTTAACGCAAAAGCCCCCAGTCACTGAACAAAAAGGGGGAGAGGAGATGCATTTCCTCCCAGACAGTGGAAAAGAACATTAGTGGAAAAACTGGTGAAAATTGAATAAGATCTGCAGTGAATTGTCCCAGCGCTAATTTCCTGGTTTTGATCATCGTGGTATAGCTCTGTAAGACCTTAACATTAGGGAAGTCTAGGTGAGGTGTACACGGGAATGATCTGTGCTATTTTTGCAACTTTCCTGTAAATCTAAAAGTATTTCAAAACAAAAACAAAGCAAAATCACAGCAATCACACCATCCAAGAGCAGAAGCCTCAAAGCCAGACCACTCTGGATGTATCTTTTTTTTTTTTTTTAATTTTTATTTTTTTAGCGGGACACCACTAATTGGAATCCCACTCTGGGTTTAAATCCTGATCCTTCTACAAATGAGCTGAGTGAGCCTAGAGCAAGTTAACCTCACTCCTGTGACTGTCAGTTTTCTCATCCACAAAATAGGCACAATGGTGACAATATGACCCACGTCACAGCAGTGTGGTGATGCACTCGTGTGTGTGTAAAGCTGGTAGTACATTCTAGTGCTCAGCAGAACCATAATCATCCCACCTGCTTTTTTGGCCTCTCCTGTTTGTGCTGGGCTGGGGAGAGGCACAGTGTCCTGCAGCCAGTCTCTGGTAGGGCCAACCTTGCTCTAAGAAGAGAGATGTGATCCAAGACTCTGGATTCTTCTTTGTCCCTTAAAACAGAGGAGGTTCAGGCCAAGCAAATGATGCCTTTTCCCTTGTTATTTTTCTTTCTGTATCCAAACAAAAATCACTCACCCTCAAGGACATTTATCTGTGTTTGTCCTATTCTTCAGCCTCTCTGTGACCTTGAATGGCTGCTTTTTGGAAGGAGAAGCCCAGTTCTCTGACCTTCAGCTGATGCTGCAGTCGGGCTGCTCCTGGCACCAGCAGAGAGGAGCAGCCGGTGTGATGGGGTCCATTTGATTCAATCTATTTCACGCAGCCATGGGCAAAGGATGACCTGGGAAGACAATATAGAAAAGGGAGTCAGGATTTGTCAGGAGTTGGGATTTGTCTCCAGACTTGGAAATTCTTTGGTCCGAATCACCAATATGCTAAAATGTCCTTTGGGTATCTTTGAGGATGAAAGGGAAAGAGAACTCCAGAGTCAGGAAATTTGAATTCTATTCTAAAGAGCTAGGAGGCCTTGGTCAGGTTAGCAACCTTCTCTGCACCTGGAGGAGGGAATACTAAAAAGATATTCATTAAATCATCTGCTAAATGACTCATGTCACTGAATGAGCTGGGCAACTCCATGAGGTAGACATTATACTAATACTCGAACAGCTGTAATAGCAAGTTTAATAACACCAGCAATTACGTTTTGACTCTTACTATATGACAGGCAGTGGGAATTCAAAGTGCCTAGACACATCCCTTGGCCATTCAAAATCTAGGGGTGAAGAGAAACAGACAAGTTGTGGTATAATAGGAAATATATTTGGTTTTTGTCCCCAGTTCCTGGTATAGGGCTCCTAAAACCATTTCAGTGGTGTCATTGTAGCTCACTGCAACTTCAGACTCCTGGGCTCAAGCCATCCTCCTGCCTCAGCCTCCCGAGTAGCTGGGACTGCAGGTGTGCGCATGACACCCGGCTAATTTTTCTGCTTTATAGTAGAGACAGGCTCTTGCTCCTGCTCAGGCCGGTCTCGAACTCCTGAGCTCAAGCAATCCTCCCACCTCGGCCTTCCAGAGTGCTAGGATTACAGGCGTGAGCCACTGTGCCTGGCCAGGAGCCCTTTTCCATCACACCTGAGTTCATGCTAATAAGGTGACTTAGGGTCTGCTAGATAGCTTCAGGATTGGCTGGTCCTCAGGGAGACTAGGTGATTAGAGTGCTGGAACTTTCTGACCCACCCACTGAACTCCCAGGAGAGAAGAGGGGGCTGGATATTGTGCTTGATTAAAAACTCTTGAACAACAAGGTTTGGGAAGCTTCTGGGTTGGTGAACACATTGAGGTCCTGGGAGGGTGGTGTGCCCAGGGAGGGCATGGAAGCTTATGCACCTGCCCACCCCCAATAACTTGTCCTACACATCTCTTCTATCTGGCTGTTCCTGAGTTATGGCCTTTATAGTAAACTGGTAAACGTAAGTTAAGTGTTTTTCTGAGTTCTTTGAGCAATTCTAGCAAATGATCACACCTGAGTTGTGGGACGAGTCCTCAATTTATAGCCAGTTGGTCAGAATACGGGGTGGCTCAGAACTTGGAACTGGTGTCTGAAGTGGGGGCAGTCTTGTGGGACTGAGTCCTTTTAACTTGTGGGATCTGACTGATTCCAGGTAGATAGTGTCAGAACTGAACTGAATTGTTGGACACTCAGCTGGTGTCAGAGAGTTGGGTGCTATCAGAAAGGATCTCACACAAGTGCAATGAGGAATAACAGTTGTGAGGTGGGAAGTCCAGGGGGCCAGGTGAGCTCAGAGGAATTGAAATCTAAAGGGCAGGTAACGAGTTACTCCACTCAAGAATGTGGAGGAAAGGTATTCCAGGGAATGGAAGCAGTGTAGGAATGGCTTGCAGGCAATACCATTACTAGTAATAATAATTTTAACACAGCAATAGCAGCTACCATTTATAACTATGTGCTAGCTATTGGAATAAATGGTTTATAGGCATTATCTCATTTAGGACCAAAAGGGCCCTATGAAGTTTGTAATATTTGTTCCCTGGGTTTTTAAGATGTGAAAGTTGAGACTCAAAGAGATTAAGTATACAGTTGACCCATGAACAACATGGGCTTGAAATGCATGGGTCCACTTATATGTGGATCTTTTTCAACCAAATGAGGATGGAAAATACAGTATTTGCGGGATGTGAAACCTGAGTATACAGAGGGCCGACATTTTGTATACATGAGTTCTGCAGGGCCAACTGTGGGACCTGAGTATGTGCAGATTTTGGTATATGCAGGGCTCCTGGAAACCAATCTTTTGAGTATGCTGAGGGACAACTACATTAGATAGCAAGTAAGTGGTACCGCTGGAATTTGAAACTCTAATGGAAAGGACATTGGCTTTGGAGTCAGATAAATCTGGGTTTATTTCCTGGTTTTTCACAACTCTCGGAAACTTCTGAGCCTGTTTCCTGATTTATAAAATGGGAGAAATAACAATACCCCTTTCCTGAAGCAAAGATTAAAGAAGATAAATCAATCAATGCCATGCCTGATAATAAAATGGCATAGGTAATATTAAAAGAATGGTGATGTTTCTTACATCGGTCAGCAATTGTTGAGTAACAGACAACTCCAGAGTCTCAGGAACACGTAACAATAAGCATTTATCTCTCAGGCATCTTCAGGTGTGGTGGGGGCTGGTTGATCTAGGTTGGGCTTCACTAGGTGGCTCTGCTTCAGGCTGTGGGTCTGGCCTAGCTGGGCCTGCCTCCCTGCTGAAGTTTGGTCTTAGCTCTGTTTCACGTGTGTTCATTCTGGGGCCTAGGCTGAAGTGGCAGCAGCTACCCACAAGAAGCCTTCTCATGGTGATGGCAAAACTGCAAAGGAGTGAGCCCAACTGTGCAAGTGCTTTTCAAACCTTTGTTTAAATCCATCATATTTGCTAACATCTCATTGTCCAAAGCAAGTCATATGGCCAAGCCCAACATCAGTGAGCTGGGAAACATACTCCACCAGTGGAAATGATGGAGCAGGAGAAAATACTTTCAAATAATAATATAAAAATAATTTACCACAGGGGTTGGTTAATATGGCCCCTGGGCCAAATCCGACCTGCCACTTGTTTTTGTATGGCTGTGAGCTAAGAATGGATTTTACATTTTTTATGGTGGAAGAAATAAAAGAATATTTCATGACATGTGAAAATTACATGACATTCAAATTTGAGTGTCCATAAATAAAATTTTATAGGAACATAGCCATGCCCGTTTATATATTTTCAGTGGCAGCTTTCGTACCAAAGGGCAGAGTTGCGTGGCTGTGACAGAGATTATATGGCCCATAAAGCCTAAAATATTTACCATTTGGCCCTTTACAGAAAAAATTTTCTGACTATCACGTTATAGATGATGAGGAAGTCATATACAAATGGAAAATCAAAAAAATTTTCATAAAAAATCAAAGCTGGCCAGGCACAGTTGCTCCTACCTGTAATTCTAGCACTTTGGGAGGCCAAGGCATGAGGATTGCTTGAGGCCAGGAGTTCAAGACTAACCTGAGCAAGAGTGAGACCCGCCTCTACAAAAAATAGAAAAGTTAGCTGAATGTGGTGATGCACACCTGTAGTACCGGCTACTCGGGAGGCTGAGGCAGGAGGATCGCTTGAGCCCAGAGTTGGAGGTTGCAGTGAGCTATGATGATGCCACTGCACTATAGCCAGGGCAACAGAGTGGGACCTTGTCTCAAAAAAAAAAAATCAAAGCTCCCTACATTCTCTGAATTCATCCTTAGGATAGCCCTGTTTGGTGGTTAGGGCATTCGCTAATATAATAAAGAGTTTGACTCCAGTTTTTGATGTTTGACTGCTGACTTCTTCTAACCTCCCCCTCCCCTTCCTTTTTGGCTCCACATCTAGACAGACTGATTAAAAAAAAAAAGCCCGTGTGTGTCTCCTCCTTTGGTGCTGGTGAGAAATTCAAGCCTTACAAATCTCTAGCCCATGCACAGCCTCACCCCTTAGCCACTGTAAAGGCCCCATCCACTCCATCTGCCTCCCCCAAGCCAGTCTGCACCTGCATATGCCCATCCAGCTTTCCCCAGGAGTCCCTTATGTGAGTAATAAATTTTCTCTCAAATTCTCTTGGTGTGTAGAGTGTTAGCAGCCTTAAATGGTAATTAATATCACTAGAAGCTTTATTCTATTGGCTAGGTTGGATGATGTAAGTACCTTCATGCTTAACCCCTATAACTATACTGTAAGCCAAGGATAGAAGAGAAAAATTGGATATATATACACAAGGGCTTGTTTTTCCCAATAAATCTATCTGTACATTTATCCATCCAACTATCCATCAATCTATCCAATAAGTATTATATTTTTGAACAGCTACTATATACCAGGTGCTGAAGGAAGCAGAAGGGCAGAATCTATTCGGTCTTCAACTTTCAAAAGTCCAATGAATGGTTCAGAGTTGATTCCCAAGTCCCTGGGATGTTCTCCAAACCTTAGTGTATGACCATGGAAACATCCATTTATAGAGAATTTCATTATCTTCTGGGTTAGTCAGGACACTTTGGGATGAAAGAGACTAAAAAGCAACTCAAACTAGCTTAGGCAAGAGGAGAAATACTTTGGTTCAGTTACCAAAGTAAGCATGTCGGGGAGAGCCACCCTCGGGGGCTGTAAAGTGCTTTTACCCTCTGTCACCCGCCAACTTGATACAGAGGACATTTTGAATATAAATGTCTAGATCAGAATTATATGAACAGGGATGAATTGTCAATGAGAAAGCATTATCCAAAGTGAACTCTATCAGGCCAATTTAATTCCATGATCAATTATCTACATGGGCCAATTAAACTCTGTTAATTTTCCTTGAGCTTTAAAAATTTTTTATTTTGCCGAAATTGGTGGCATGGAATCAATTCCTTTCCACTTGAATTTTGAAACAGGTTTTATTTAATCTATTATTCTTCCCATAGTGTGTACTATTGATTCTAATTTACTATTGATTTCATTTTGAGACCATTATTTTAGCCAAGTCCTATTTTCCTGGGATAAAGGTAGCAAAGATACACATTTCGTGAAGAAGATGAGATTCTTCTGTCAATTTTTAGCCAGAAATTTGACCCTCTGTGATGTTTAAGTGGTTCTTGGTGTTACTTTGCATGGATAATGTGTAGCCGTAATATTCATTATTAACTGAATAAAAGAATGATAGTGTGCATTTATTTCTTCATTACTTGAGAAAATTGTACGCTGTTTTGTAAGGTGGGAGAGAGGGAGAGGTAGAAATGGGGGCAGATGGGGAAGGAGCAGGAAGAGGAGACAGGAAAGATGTAGAGAGGGAAGAGAGAGCTGGGGAGGGGGAGTGGAAGCCAGAGAAGATGTACACAGGGTCTGTCATGGAACGGGGGACTGAAGAGAGGCGCAAAGAGAGGAATAACCAGGAGTCAAAATATCCTCCCGTTCCCAATGGTATAACTAAACCTCCTATTTCCAGCGAGGATGACTGGGATTCTAATGCTGCCAGGCAGGGTTCTCTCTTTCCATATCAGAAGTCTTCTTCTTTATGTGTATATCAATTTTATTCTATTCTGATACAGACCAACCTTTTCTAGGAAGCAGGAGATGTGTCTTCCATGCCACCCCCAACAGCTTCCTGGTCCCACATTTCACAGGCCACCCCACATGGCTATGCAAGTTGCTCAGCGCACAACTTGCACATCTGTATGCAGAGATGCTTACCGTTCTTTTTCCCTTGGTTTCAAATTATAATAAAGTTCTAGTGAAGGACTCTGATTGGTTTAGCAAGGGTCACATGTCTGTCCTTTGACCAATTTCTGTGGCCAAGGAGTGGGGTATCATGGTTGGCTCATCTTGTATGAAGATGATAAGTCCATTTAAAAGTGTATATGGAAGAAAGTTGTGGTTCTATTAATAATTCTCTCAAGGAGAGAAAGAATAATGCATAATAATAATTTGTTTCTGGTAAATTGACCCCTATAATGATCTGTGTCTTGAGAACTTTCAGAAACCCTAGTCCTTGATTTATTCTCACAGCAATTCTATGACCAGGGGCATGCTAGTAAATGTTTAACAACCAGCGATCTGGGCCTTGATTTGTATCACCTGCCAATTTCTGTGGTGTAAATATTTCTACTACAGACTATTTCAAGCTACCAACGTGATATCATGGAACATGAAGTTGGGAAGAAATGTAAAATAGCACCCGTTATGTAAATAGACACAATAGACACAAATAACCTCAAGAACATAGACAATAGTAAAATGTAGGGAAGTAATTAGAAAGTGATACAATTTTAAAAATATGATATATATGTAACTGTTGGGGCCCAGGAAATGATATCCCAAGTTATGGTGCTTTGGCACACTGAGTGCTTTGAACTAAAGAAGATCCAATGTCTCTCTGACCTTCTCCTGCCCTCCTGACTCTCGCCCCTCTTTCCCCCTCAAAATGCAGGAAGAGGCTGTGTTAGTCGGTTTGTGTTGCTAAAGGAATACCTGAGGCTGGGTGATGTACAAAGAAAAGAGATTTATTTGGCTCACAATTCTGGTGGCTGGAAGATTGGGCATTTGGTGAAAGCCTCAGGCTGCCTGCACTCATGGCAGAAGGTGAAGGGGAGCAGGTGTGCTCAGATCACAGGGTGAGAGAGGAAGCAAGAGACAGAGGGGGCGGTGCCAGGCTCTTGCAGGAACTCATTCATTACTGCAAGGATGGCACCAAGCCATTCATGAGGGATCACCTCCATGACCCAAACACCCCTCATTAGGCCCCACCTCCAACGCTGGGGCTCAAATTTTACCATGACGTTTGGGAGGACAAATATCCAAACCTTAGCAGGGCCTTTCTCTGAAGTTCCCTTATCTGCCTGGAGACAGAGCCTCTAAAAAGGAACTCAGTTGCCTTGTACCCCTCCCTCCGCAGGATCTCATCAACCAGGGAAGATTAACCGATCAGAGAGAAGACTCTGCCCTGGGCTATCACCTGTTCTTCCGAGGGCTGCTCCAAGACAACTTTTACTACCCGAGACACTTTTTACCGCCATAACAAGACAACCTTTATCTGCAGTACATTTCCTCCCCTCACCTGCCCATAACTTGCCACCACCTCTCCCCCAGAACCCCCAAGCCCCTATTCGTGTCTGTAGCTCAGGATGCTACAATAACTGTAATCATTTGGCCCTTCTTTGAGTCTCATACTTTGTGGGACTCCTGTGCATATGCATATAATTAAAACGCTTTTTCTCCTGTTAATCTGTCTACTGTCAGTTTATTTCAGACTCTATAATGGAATCGTCACATGGTAAAGGGAAAGTCTTTCGTCTCCCCTACATAACCTTTCCTTTAAGTATGATATATAATTTATGTACAAATATATAATTATAAATTTATGTGCTTAAATTTTTAATAGGGGTTGTGTTTAAGAATCAGCTTGCAACATTCCTGAAAATGTTACGGTCGGCTCTAGTGAGCCAGTTTGTGTTGGCGCCAATACCCCATTGCCTATGATGCTTCCAACACTCTCACCTCCACATCCAATCCATCGCCTAGACCTGTTGATTTTATCACCTAAATATTTTCATAAAACCATTCTCAGCCAGGCATGGTGGCTCATGTCTGTAATCCTAGCGCTTTGGGAGGCCCGGACAGGAGGATCACTTGGGGCCAGGAGTTTCAGACCAGCCTGGGCAACATAGTGAGACCCCATCTCTCACAAAAAATTTAAAAATAAGTTAAATTGGTTCATGCCCGTAGTTTCAGCTACTCCAGCGGCTGAGGCAGGGGAGGGTCCCTGGAGCCCAGGAGCTCAAGACCAGCTTGAGCAAGAGCAAGACCTCGTTTCTACAAAAATAGAAAAATTAGCTGGGTGTGGTGGTGCCTGTAGTCCCAGCTACTCGGGAGGCTGAGGCAGGAGGCTGGCTTGAGCCCAGGAGTTGGAGGCTGCAGTGAGCTGTGATGATGACACTGCACTCTGGCAGGGGCAACAGAACAAGACCCTGTCTCAAAAGAAAAAACAAACGCAAACAACAACAACAAAAAACCAGTTCTCTTTTCTGCATCTTCATTGCCACCTTTCTGGTCCAAGATGTGGTCCTCTGCTTCCTGGATTGCTGCAGACACCCTTCTATCTTTTATTTTGCATATGTTCCTCCCTCCCTCAAATTCTTTCTTACTTGTGAAGCTTGAGATATCTTTTTTAAGTAGATTTTATTTTTTAGAGACATTTTAGGTTCCCAGCAAAACTAAGCAAAAGATGCAGAGACTTCCCATATACCTCTTGCCCCACACATGCATAGCCCCTCTACGATCAACATCCCGCACCAGAACCTACAGTGACACATCATTACCTAAAGTCCATGGTTTACATTAGGGTTCACTCTTGCTGTTGCACATTCTGTGGGTTTGGACAAATGTATTCTACAATGACATGTATCCACCATCACAGTGTCATACAGAGCAGTTTCACTGCTCTAAAAATCGTCTGCACTCCACCTGTTCATCCTTCCCTCCCTGCTGGTAGACACTTCCCTCTAGAAGCTGTGGATCTTTTTTACTGTCTTCATGGTTTTGCCTTTTCCTGAATGCCATAGAGTTGGAATCACACAGTATGTAGCCTTTTCAGATTGGCTTCCTTCACTTAGTATAATAGTAAGCATTTAAGTTTCCTCTGTGTCTTTTCTTGGCTTGATAGCTCATTGGAGATGTCTTTTCAAAATGCAAATCAGACATCCTTGTCCTCCTTAAAGCCTTCTGCTTTTAGAATAAAAGCCATCCCCTTAGTTTGGGTCACAGGGACCCCCACGGTCAGCCTCAGCACCCTCCCAGCTCCTCCTGCTGTGCCCGAACCTGCCTTCCTTCTGTCCCCTGTCAGTCCTCACCCTTCTCTCCAGCCAGGACTTGTGCAGGTGCCGGCACCCTCTTCCCAATAGCTGTTCCTTCTCCTTCTGCACCGGGGCACTGCTCATCCTTCCTAAGCATCCTTTCCTCAGGGAGCCTCCTCTGCTCTCTCTGTTTGGGTTAAAACCTATTTCAGACCCTTTCATTCAGCACACGTGAGACGAAACATTCACTGTGTGTCTGATAATTGTCTGTCTCCCTTATTGGACATTAAGATTTTTGAGGACAGGAATCGTGTCTGACTTTGCTCCAGCACCAAGCACAGTGTCTGGCACATAAGAGATGATCGATGAGTCTTTGTTGAATGAATGAATGTTGCTCAAAACTAATTAACTCTGAGTCTTATAAGTCTGGTGTTTCTTTTATACGTTCCAAATAGCATTGTTCAAGGACATCCAAGGCTTGGTCCGGTCCCCAGCCCAGAACACCTCCAAGTCCTTCTCTGTGGTTAGGACTCATCTTACTTCGCTCTTTATATCTACATTTATTCCTTTTGCCAAATTATGCTCTTTATTTATTATACAAAGACCACTGAACTGCGGTAAGAGATGCTGGGACTCAGAAAATGATACCCCCAAATGACGTCCTCAGAAGCAGCCTCAGTAGCAAAGTCTGTCTCTCTGACCTTCTCCTGCCCTCCTGTCTCTGGCCCCTCATTCTCCCCGGAGGCAAACCCTAGAAACTGGAATCCCTCTTCCCCAAGGCAGATCATAGAAACCAGAACCTCTTTTCCCTAGAGCCAGCCACAAAATCTAAAAATATTACTCTAACTCCCCTGCCCCTGCCTTTTTGTGTAACAACTGGACATAGAGAACTCATCTGACCTACCTTGTTTGATTGTAGGTCATGTAAAAGTTGATCGTATAAACTGGGTCATTGTTGTCACACTCAACTAAATCAGGGCCGAGGGGCCGGGGGAAAATCACTCAAGGTCATAACATTGCTCTAGAAATATGATTCTCTGCAAGTCCAGCAGTTGAAATTTTCTGTTGTAACCTGAAACCAGTTTTATCCCTAGCTGCTGAGATAACTTGCTGCAACTCTAGGACTAATTTTGCCCACCTCCGGCACCCACCAGTCAGAGCTGGCTAGCTCCCCAGAGCTTTACTACTACCAACCAACTTTCTCCCAGGCCAATGTCTAACATTCTGTTTTTTATATAAAACCCCCAACCGTCCCTTTGTTCTTCACATTTACAGAAGACCACTTGGTCTATGTGTATGCCCCGAATTACAATTCTTTCTTTCCAAAAAAAAAAAAAACCAAAAAACTAAATTTAGAGATTCATCTCTATGTTTTTTTTTTCGGAAACAAGGTCTCCTTCTGTCATCCAGGCTGGAGGGCAGTGGCTCAATCATAGCTCACTGCAGTCTTGAACTCCTGGGCTCAAGCAATCGTCCTACCTCAGCCTCCTGAGTAGCTGGGACTACAAGTGTGTGCCACCACGCCAGGCTAATTTTTAAATTTTTGTAGAGATGGAAGGTCTTGCTATTCTGCCCAGGCTAGTCTCAAACTCCTGGCCTCAAGCAGTTCTCCTGCCACAGCCTCCCAAAGTGCTGGGATTATAGGCATGAGTCATTGCACCTGGCCTGTCTCTACATTTTTATTTTGACTTCGACAGTCATAAGATTCCCATTCCGGAGGGATCCTGTCCAATATCTAGAAGGAAGGAATGATGCTCAGACAGGCCTTGCTGGGTTTTCCCACTCAGTCTATTAGCATTAGATCGTGCCCTTTTTGTCCAATCATATTTCTACACGATCGTTCATTCTTTGTTGAACCTAAGCATAAAAATGGACAATTTCCTCTGTATCTTTGGGTCTTCATTCTGAAGGCTCCCGTGTCATGTAAAACTATGATCAAATATATTTGTATGCCTTTTCTCCTATTAATTTGCTTTTTGTCAGTTGGTTTTCAGCAAACCTTCAGAGGGCAAAGGGGGAAATTTTCCCTTGCCCCTACAGAGATAAGAAATTTAAAAACTGTTTGGTTTTTTTTAAATTTCTCCTAGATTGAATTTTCCAGAAACACGATGAATATTTATAACTGTATTAAGGAGCTCACTTATCACCAAGTGCTGGCTTTGCAGATGTCGCCTGAATGATGCTAACTTTCACTCTTTCTTTTTGAGTCTTCTGACCAATAACTACTGTCTAAGGCTTTGGACATGAAAGGAAATCTGTCATTGGCACAAAGCTCTTATTTGTTTATTCAAAAAGACGTTATCCAGAGTGGGAGGATTCATTAAAGTTGCTCAAACACTGCAAGGCATTCTTTTTGTACCATTTGTCTGTGGCACTTTGGGGCAGAAATTAATCAAATTTTTGGCAGAGATTGGGAGGCTATTACTGTTGGTTGAGGATTTGCTCCATTGTTTTCTTAAAATGGGAGGAAAAGATACCAATGGCCCAGCTAAGGCAGGATCAATTTGATGCAAATTTACATGGAAAGGATTAGCCAATCCTTTCCAAGGAGAATGAAATGGAATACCTTTGAGAGGTGATGTGCCCTGAGGGTCTTTTCCCACTATTCCGTAGTGGTTGAGCTGAAACTACAGCCCAGGACTCTTGGTTTCTAGTTTAACTTCAGGAACTCTCAGGGACAGGGCTTCCCTAGCTTTGCCTGAAATATCCAACCTCTGGGTATCAAGTAGAGAATGTCATTCATATCAAGATGGCACTGAGTATGCAGGAGTTTGACCTTGTGTTAAGGGACTGAAGAGTTCTTTTGTGTGAATAGATGGTGTAGGGGCCAAGGGAAAATTGCCCCTTCTCCTTCTGAAGGTTCCCTGAAAATCAACTGACAAAAGGCAGGTTAATAGGGGAAAAGGCATACAAATTTATTATCATGCACAGGGGGAAAAGTCACAGAGTGATTACCCTGCCACACAGTGGGGCACAGCTGGTTACATACCCTTCTAAGGAGAAAGGGAGATGGAGAAGTGTGGTAGTAAATGATTTTCAGGGGGAGTCAATGGGCCTGAAGAACACACAATGACCTGGGGCAATGTGTGTTGGGCCTGTGATGGAAAATAAAACTCACTGAAAACCTCTCACCCTGAAGGGAGAAGCTATAACCCTGACTGTGTTAAATTGCTTAATCTGTCTCTGTAAGACTGCTTGTTGCAACCTCCTGGTCACAAGAATGCTTGTAAAACTACAGCTGTTGCAGGAAAGATAACTGATAACTGGTTAACGTGACCCAGCTTATGTTCCTGCAACCAGCTCCCTCCCTGCAACTTCCTTATCTGTAAACGTCATGATATAAACCGCTCTGTACCCTTCCCCCTTGCTCTTAAAGTATAAAAGACAAGTTCCCCTGACCGGGGGTGCTCAGACTTTGGTGGAAGATCTCCTCTGAGCCCGCCGGCGTTAATAAACCTGACCTCTCTGCATCCTCGTGTACCTCTCGGTGTTTCCTTGGGCAACGTGACTCCGGTTTTTGCCGTTACAGGCCCACGGAATAGGCAACAGTTTGTGACAAAAGTCTGTCCAGGTGTGCTGACAGATTTCAGTCTTTCTTCATGTGATATGAGTTCAGTTAATGCAAACTTAGGGAAGGGACCAGAGGTCCTTGTTTTCTTCTTTGGTGGGTCTGCATGGAGGCAGAGAAGGAGGGGACTTCGGAGAACAACTTCCTTCTGTGCTTTGGGAGAGACAGGTTGAGACTCAGGAGGAGGAGGGGGAAGGCCAGAGACACCTGGAGCCTTTCTTCAGTTCAGAATGTCAAAGTGCCATATTTTGGGGCATCGGTTTCTGAGCCCCAAAATGGTGAAAAAACTGGACTAGAAGTGGACCGAGAAGTTAGTAAAGCTTCTCTTACCTCATTTGCTAGTTCAGAGAAAGGTGCCCACCGTGCCTGGGTGACTAGGGTATTGTTTTCTCAGACGTTTACATTTCAGTGGGGATGAATCCCAGAACTTTGAAAAACATTTCTGCGTTGTAAAGCTGGCAAGAGGCTTACTTGCCTCTGAAGAGATTTATAGACATACTAAGATTAGAGAGAGGATTTATGACCACTAGGTTTCTCTCTGGAATGGTCTGGAAAGAGGAGGGGAAATGATCTCTTTCCTTTTTGGTGGCAGGGAAAATTCTTTTTCTTTTTTTCTTTTACAAGTGATACTCAATTGCTCCAAAACTTTTGGAGTGATTAGAACAGGGAAAAAAAAAAATCTATGATTGTTTTATTTTTTCGGTCGATATTTTTCAAAAAATTATGACTATAAGAATAACACAATTTTATTGTGAAAAAATTGGGGAAGTACAGCAAATCATAAGGAAACTCAAAACCACTTTTTGAGGTTTATCCTAAAAGGTTGAACTAAATTTGGGACTGCTTGGTAATTATGTAAATATCCTGTTATAATTAATGATTAACTCTTTTGTATTTTTCATCATCAAAGCCAGCTCAGTATAATTGAGTAAAACATAAAGCAAATGAAATATCATATCTGAACTAATTGCTGATTGTAAGAGAACCAAAGGAAGCTATTATAATTATCATTAACTTTCCAATCACCACAACAACATAACATCTTCGTGTATATAGCAAAGTACCAGTCAGTGGAAGGTGCAAGGTGGAAGATATCGCAAAAGAAAGGGCAGCCTAAGAATCAGAGGTTACATCTTCTCTTTTCTGTTCCTTTTCTCAGATATTCAGTTCTGCCCTCCCTCCTCCCCAACCCCCCAACACCAACTGACATCACCGCTGCCTCCGCCTAACCTCTGATTCTTCCTTACACTGCTGGTAGGATGACTGTTCCATCTGACAAGTCAGATAATTCACTCTCTCTCCCTCTTCTGCTACTCATTTGTTCAACATGTATTTACTGAGCATCTATTATGTGTCAGCCGCTGATGTAGGAGCTGGGGCTACAACCATGAACGTGACAGGTGAGATCCCTTGTAATGATGTTCTTGTCTTCATTCTCTTCCTCCTGGCCTACCTCTTCCTTCATCCCTTCCCTAGTTGCACTCCTTGGGGCTCCAACACTAAGACCTTTTGGGATTTATTGTATCTTTGTATTCCCAGGGCCCAGCACAATGGGCCCTATTTCGGTACATGTTTCTGCAATGGATGAATGAATTCTCTATTTATTGAAATTATTTCCTCAGAGCCTGGATGCTAGAGCTGTTCCTTACAGAAGGAATTAAAAAACTATCTGGAGTCTTTCCATTGTTATCTATGCTGCTTTGTCTGCTTATTAAAATATGAGTCAATACAATAACAAAATCATTTCAGAAATTAATAAAACAGAAAGTGAAACAACTCCACATCTCTAACCTCAAGAGAGAGATAACTGCAGTTTACAATTTGACGTGTAGTCCCCCAATTTGTTTCTCCCTTTTGATGTAGCTATATCTTTCTTTATACACACCTACATATGTTTATTTATATCCTATATATAATTAAAAAATCTAAACAGGATCATAGTAGTCAAGCGAATCTTCAAGTGCTTTTTTTTTTTTCTTTTCCATTTGATAATATATCTTGGCTTGGATTGTGCTGAATTTCCTCTAAATTCCTTTCCAACTCTAAATTGTACATTTCTGAATCAAGGCCAGAAGCTCACTTATTTTTATTAACTAGTTCACAGTATTATAAAAAAAAATACATATACATGATAAGTATACTTGACAGTATAGAAGGAAAGAAAATGAAATGTAAAAGCCTTCCTCCTCTTTGCAGTGTGTTTCACTCTCCAAAGTTGACTATTTTCACAGTTTCCTGAGTACCCTTTCAGAACCTTTAAGAAATTTCCAGGGCAAACAAATATACACACACCCCCCTCACTTTTTTCCATTTGTTATACAATTCAATGGAAAGAATTCCAAGCATTTAACAACTGTGTCTAGGGTAAATTTCTCTTACAAGAGCCCCTGGGGAATCAATAAAATCATCAGGTCTGAAAATTGTCAAATACTTGGCTGCATAGCCATGGCACAAATTGCTCACCATTGTTTAAAAGCCATTCTCTTTTTCTATGATAAGAAATCCACCAGTTTGTAGCTGGACAGACTTCCCAGAATGAAAACTACATTTCCCAGCCTCCTTTGCAATAAGGTATGTCCATGCGACTGCATTTTATCCAATGGACAATGAGAAGGGAAGCCAAGGACAACTTCCAGGTTATCCTTCAAGCATGGTGTGATCCTCCCTTGTGCCATTTCCCCTTCTACTGGTTGGAATGTGGACCTCAGACCATGGGAACCAGGACAACACTTTAGAGATGAAGACACAATGAGACAAAAGGATCTTGGGCTCCTGACAGCTTTGCAAAGCAGAACTTCCAAAACCGCTTGGACTTTGGGAGAGGGAAATATATTTGCATCTTTGCTCTTGTAAGCTACTGCTATTTGAGGTCTGTGCTATACACAGGTGAGTGTCTGCCCTCACTGTGAGCATTATTACTGAGAAAGAAAAGAAACCTTTTGTCTGAGGAATGTGAGCCCCCTTTAAATTATTAGACCCAGAGAGGCATTAAAATGAGCTAACAGGCTGGGCGTGTGGCTCACACCTGTAATCCCAGCACTCTGGGAGGCAGAGGCGGGAGGATGTTTCAGCCATGAGGTTGCAGTGAGCTATGATGATGCCACTGCACTCTGTCTCCACAGAAAAAAATTTTTAAAAATGAGATAACAGTCACGTCTTACTCCCCCCCTTGAGCTAAATAATTTTTCGAAGCTGCCTACTATATGGACTCTGGACTGAATGTCTCCACCAAGAAGCCATAAATTAACCTCATATGCCCTACACTGGACACCATAACTCATATCCTATAGTTTGACAATGTATAGCCCAATCACTATTCAATGTTATTTCTATAAACCAATGAGAATTCCTGAAAAACAACTTTTGTAATCACTCCCTGTCCTGATTCATCCTTTTTTCTTTAAAAACTTGGGCTTTTCCTTTGTTCTCCAGAGCCCTCCCCAGTGTTTCCTGGGCTGCCATCAACGTTGGCCAAAATAAACTCTCTATATTAATTTTGCCTCAATTCCCTTCTTTAGGTTGACATTATAAGATATTATTTCCTCATCCAAAGGTCCATTGTCTGAATCCCAGGAAACACCAGGGGTAAGTGAAGAATGTTTTATCATGGTGGTTAAAATTATTCTGGGGACATTAATCCCAAAGTCAATCCCCTGGAGAGAGGTAACAAAAGGGGAAAAAATCCTGTGAACCTCAACAAGGGCAGAATCAGAGATGTGTAAGCAAGTTTTTCCCCAACTTAGTCTTTAGTTTCTTCCTCAGAAAACAAGGGCAGGACTACAGGGGCCCCTTTGAACAGAAGACTTTGCTCAGGATCCATTTCCCAGTAAGCCAGTGGTAGATTTTCTGCTCATCTGCCTCTGAACATGACTACTTTCCTGGGAGGCATCTGACTTTCCAACAGTAACCGAAGTTAATAGAGAAGGGCAGTAAAGACAGGATGTTTTAAATATCGGCAAAGGGGAGAGGGTGAGGATGGCTGGGATAGGTTTCCCCTGTTGTCTGCATGAGGCGTCACATCTGTGACAGCTGGAAGGAAGCTTACGTACGTCCCCAGCTCCTGACAGAGTGTCGGACTTGATTATTAGCTGGTGAGATAGTTCCTCATACTGGTCCTGACCAGGTTTGGGAGCAGCAGGGAGAAGAGGCTAAAGGAAAGGCCTAGGATAAGGATAGTTGGGAATTCCTTGAGGGGGCCAAGGAGCAGGCCACACTGTCATCTACAACAGCAATGATAACATGCATGTTAAGACTTGTTAAGTAGAACCATCTAAAACTTGGAAATAAGTCAAAAAAAGTAAAAGAGATTGCATCATGCTAGACCTTTTTTTTTTTTAACAAACCCATCTAAAACTTTTTTGACTTTCTAGGGGTACACAACTCTATTTGCACAATTGATCAGGGCCTAGATATCTTACAATTCTGTAAAACTCATGAGGTCTGGTGATTTTTCTTTTCTGTCTAATAGAGAAAATAAACTCAAAGGTTACAGTTTTATCGTCCTGTGAGATGTTAACTACAGTGATTTTGTGTCTAGTTTGGTGATAGCCTTTGTATCTCAGATTTCTTGTGTTTGCTTTTTACTGTTTGCATTTTGGTTTCTCACATTGAATTGCCATGTCATTATTTTGCTTCCTTCATAGGTGAGTTAAATAAAACTTGGATACATGCATAAGATCTATTCGAATGAGAACGATTTTTTTTTTTTGAGACAAGATCTGTGTCACTCAGGCTGCAGTGCAGTAGTGTCATCATAGCTCACGGCAACCTCACACTTTTGGGCTCAAGCGATCCTCCTGCCTTGGCCTCCTGAGTAGCTAGGATTATAGGTGTGCACCACCATGCCTGGCTAATTTTTTAAAAAAAAATTTTTGTAGAAACAAGGTCTCACTATGTTGCCCAGGCTGGTCTCTCAATTCCTGGCCTCAAGTGATCCTCCTGCCTGGGCCTCGAAAAGTGCTAGGATTACGGGCATGAGCCACCGGGCCCAGCTGAGAATGATTATTTTTAAGAAAATCTTTTGAGAATTATGCTTTGATGGAGTTTTTAGGGCTCTGAAAATGATACCCCAAAATCTGGCACTTTGATATGCTGAACTGAAGAAAAAGCTGCAAGGTGTCTCTGACTCCTGCCACCCCCACTCCTGTCTCTCAGTCCTCTGTGTCTCCCAAAGCACAGGATGAAGTTCCCCACAGTTCCTTATTGGCCTAAAGTTGGGACCTGCCAAAGAAGAAAACAATGACCTCTGGCCTTTCCCCAAGTTTTCATTAACTGAACTCATATTGCAGAAAGAAAGACTGAAGTCTGTCAGCACACCCAGACAGACTTTTGTCACATTGGAGCTCAGAAAATAATACCCCAAAATGAAGGCCTCAGAAACAGCCTCAGAAGCAAAAGTTTTTCTCTGACCTGCTCAGAAGCAAAAGTTTTTCTCCTGTCTCTCAGTCCTATTGTCCCCCGAGACTAGCCATGGAAACTAGAATCCCCCTTTCCCAAAGTGGGTCATAGAAACCTGAACCCCTTTTCCCCAAAGCCAGCTATAAAACCTAAAAATATTACTCTGACTTTCCTTCAGCCTTTCTGTGTCAAACCTGGCCAAAAACAAATGATCTGATTTCCCTTGTTTGACTGTAGGTCATAAGACCTCCCATTTGAGAGAGGGCCCTGCCCCATACCCAGAAGAAAGAAATGTATGCTCAGGCCAAGAAGAATCTAGACAGAAAGGCCTTGCTGGGTTTCCCCACTCAGTCTATTAGTATTAGATCATAACCTTTCTGTCCTATCATATTTTTATATGATCATCTATACTTTGTTGAACGTAAGCATAAAAATGGGCAATTTCCTCTATCTTTGGATGTTCATTCTGAAGGCTCCAATGTCATGGAAAAGTAAGATCAAACAAATTTGTATGCCTTTCCTCCTATTGATCAATCTGCCTCATGTCAGTGGTTTTCAGCGAACCTCTAGGGGGCAAAGGGCCTTTGCCCCCACAGTCACAAACAACTCTCTGCTCTGTGGGCGCAACAGACCTTGCCCCAAGCCATAATGTGTTCTTCAAGTCCATTGAATTCCTCTAAAAATCATTTACTAACCCCCTAAAATTGTCCACACTTCCCCATCCCTTTCCTCTAGGTGGGAACAGGCCTAAGTCTATGCAAAACAAACCTGCAGGTCCTCAATTTACACAACAAATATATGTCAGTGGCTTGTCTCTTATCTAAAAACATTCCAAACCTTTAGCAGCTGTACCCCACTGGGTTATTGAGGAATCATTCTCCTATACTTCCCTCATACTATGCCTGTTAAAATAAATTTTTATGCCTTTTCTCCAATTGATCTGACCAATGTGAGTTGATTTTTCAGCAAACCTTCAGAGGACGAAGGGGAAGTTTTTCCCTTGGCTCCTATAGAGTACAAGGTTTGACCTTCGGAAGCCTGGTTTTGTTTTTGTTTTTGTTTTTGTTTTTTTCCTGAGACAGAGTCTCGCTCTCTCACCCTGCGTAGCATGCAATGGCATCAACGTAGCTCACTGCAACCTCAAACTCCTGGGCTCAAGCCATGTTTCTGTCTCAGCCTCCCGAGTGGCTGGGACTATAGGTGCACGCCATGATGCCCAGCTAATTTTTCTATTTTTAGTAGAGACGGGGTCTTGCTCCTGCTCAGGCCAGTCTCAACCTCCCAACCTCAAGCAATTCTCCTGCCTCAGCCTCCCAGAGTGCTAGGATTGCAGATGTGAGCCACCGCATCTGGTCTAGGAAGCCTGGTTTTGAGCACTGGGTCTAACACTTAGCTCTGTGATCAGGAGCATGTCACTTAACCACTCTGAGCCTCACTTGTCTCATCGATAAAATGGGGAAAGAATAGAACCAATCAATCTCAAAGTGTAAACAGGACAGCCAACATCTCCTAGTGACATGAGTGGCTCAAATATGAATCTATTAAAGGCAGTGTCAACCAATAAGAAATAAAACCGACATTGTGAAGCTGCAAAACAAAAGAGAAGGCAGTTTAATCGGGGGTTTTTATGAATTACAATTTGGGAGACAGAAATCTAGCAAGCAGCTAAACCGTGTTCCGTCCAGGTGAGGTTAGTCAGGGGCTTATGAAGGTTTACTCTAAGTTTACACAAGTGGAAGATTTCAGCATAGTCCCTGATTGATAATGGCTGGTTGACAGCTTAGACTGTCTCTCAGGATGTTCAGTTTAATTCGGCACAGCTGTCTCCTCAGGAGGTTTGCGATCAGGCCCTGATCAAATCAAACGCATCTGCTTCTTCTAGACGTTTTTGATTTGGCCAAATTCCACGTGGGTGTGTGCATGACGGGGGGCCGGCTCCGTTTTAGAGACCTCTGACACAATCATCTCCATTGTGGAGCTCTTTGCATGGCAGCCACTATCATTCGTGCCAGGAGTTGTGTGAGACAGAATTAGGCTGCGAGCTCCCCACACCCCCCACTCCCACCTGCAACCCTCTCCCAGTTTCGAGGGTCTGCACCTACAGAGCAGTAAAGGGCAGTCTTTTATAATGCAACTCAAGGAAGAGGGAAGAAGAGACAGCTTTAGCATAATAAAGCCCTGGTGTTGGAAGGAGGCCACCTCTCGCCTCCAGGAAGAGCTGACTGTTGTGTAGATCCTTTCCCCTGAGAAGGGACAAGGGGCCTCTTTTCTTCATGCCCCCAGGGGTCCCAAGTCTATCCTAGGTAACCAGATGCAACAAAAGCACTGCAAACTGGCCCAAGGCAGAGAAGACCAGACACTGGCGGGGTTGGGGAGCACATGCTCAGAGGAAAGACCAGATAGGCTGATGTGGTCATTGCAGGGCCAAGTGTGGGGCCTGCTTGGGATGGGAACTTGAAAAACATGTATGGAACGGAACGTGGTAGATGAAGAATTCAGATAAGGACCACACTGAGTGCGAAGCAATGGCCACAGGAGTCCGGAGTCCCGACTACAAATGGTTGCAGTGGAGCCAATAGGAACCGGCTGTTCCAGAAAGAACTTCCCCTCCCCAAACGTTCATCCAAACCTTCTATAAAACTTGCCACTCTCCTCTTTTTCAGTGTGGATGGTCTTTTTTGCCTCCACCCACCTGCACCCAGGTGCCCAAAATAAACAGCGTTTTGCTATGTCTCAGGCTTGAGTGTCTTCCTCTTGGCTCCCACCTAACACCAAGCCTGACAGAGGGAGATTTTGGGTCCAGGTCTCCAAGTGAGTAAGTGACAGAGGCAAGATTTGCATCCATTCACCGAGGGAGCAGAAAAAGGCCTAAGAGGGACTCTGATCACCTTCCCCTTGAGAACTTAAATAAAATCTTAAGGCTTTCCCCCTACCGGCTGACTGAATGGACCCCCTCCTGGCCAAGGGGATATCCTAAAACTAAATTGCCTGCCACGAGGAGGGAGGTCAGACATGCCCCACCGTGCCCCCCTCTCTTCTTGGAGATGTCCTTTGTAACTCATCAACAGACCTAAGGCTATGCAAAACAAACCTGCAGGTCCTCAATTTACACAACAAATATATGTCAGTGGCTTGTCTCTTATCTAAAAACAATCCAAACCTTTAGACAAAGCTTCATTTTTTAACCAATTACAAGTCAAGGAGTCTTGAAACCCACCTATAACCTGTAAGCACCACCCCCCTTCGACATGGCCCACCTTTTCAGGCCAAACCAATGTACGCCTTCCATGTATACATTTATGACTTTATGTGTAATCCTTCTTTCCCTGAAATGTATAAAACCATACAGTAACCCAACTACAGCGAGTCCACTTGCTCAAGGCTTCTTGGGTGTGGGCCTGGGTCATGGTCCTCAAAGTTGGCTCAGAATAAACCTCTTTAAAATTATTTTACAGAGTTCACCTTCTTTTCTGTTGACACCCTGTCTGATTTACAGAGAGCAACTGGGTCCTGTAGAAAAGAGCTGCTACTTTACATTCTTCATTTTATTTTATTTTTAGAGACGGGGTCTCACTCTGTCACCCAGGCTGGAGTGCAGTGGCATGATCACAAATCACTGCAGCCTTGAACTCCTGGCCTCAATCGATCCTCCTGCTTCAGCCTCCTGAGGAATTGGGACTACAGGGAAATACCACCACACCCAACTTACTTTACATTTTTTGAGACTTGAAAACACTTAACATATTATTGTTCTTATTTTGGCAATGAACTATAGCAAGGGCCAGCAGTTTTTCTTTAAAGGGACAGATAGTAAATATTTTATTCTTTGTGGGTCATACAGTCTCTGTGATAAATAGTCAACTCTGCCCCCCTTGTGGCACAAAAGTAGGCACAGATAATAATAAGCAAATGGGTGTGGCTGTGTTCCAATAAAAGTTTATTTATAAAAACAAGGTACAGGCTGGACGAGGCCACTGGGAGGTGGTTTGCTATACCCTTGTGCCCTTCCATTGTGAAGGACATGATCAAGTGTAAGGTATTTTTTAACCTTTATAGCAATGGGTACAGATTTTTATCCCCAGTTAACAGATGAAGAAACTGAGGCTTAGAGGGGCACTTTCTAAGACTTCACAGCTAGGAGGTAAAAGAGTTAGGATTTGAACCCAGGACTAACTGCTCCAAAGACCATGCATGCTCTGTTGACTATGGTGAAGTCACGTCCTAGATGTATAACATATGTAAATCAGCTGTACTCATTGGGGAGGGGGAAGAGAGAGGGGAGAAAAGGAAGGAGAGAGTTTTAAATACTGTGGGACATTCCACCCTTCAGTCAGCAATATGTGCTGCGGGGCAATCACACGATACAGAGATGTGACCGCTGGTCTCCTGGGCAGTCTTGGGCCCAGCATGGCTCTCATTCTCTGGGCAGATTTCTATATATTAAGGAAGGATTTTGGGGGGAAGGGGTGTTACAACCTGGCCCCTAAATGTAGCGCACCCATACCATCTAATGCACAACCAAGGGTACTAGTGATGTCTCCCTTTACTGGAGGAAAAGGAAGGCTGGCTGGACTGGATCTAATTAGGGATGATGCAGGACAGTGGTCTCTAAGTGGAGCCATCAAGGATAATTCAATCTCCATGTAATATTCACCTTAAGTGCTGGTTCTAAAACCCAGCCCTACCAGGCCCAGGCTGTCTGGTGGTAGCAGCAAGGAGGCCCCAAGTTTGGTGGAGCCATGGCATTTCTGGAGGTTGTAGATTCTTGCCTGGGTGCTAAAGAGTCCTGGGTGTAGTTAGTATTGGCTGAGAAGCCACCATGGGGCTGCCCACAGCTCAAGACAGTTGATGTATTTACCACCTGAGAGATGAAATGATGGTGGAACATCTCTACAAACTGTTGCCATTGATTTGGAGACACGCTTCCTGTCTTTGTAGGATTTGTATTCAGTGCTCTGTCTGACAGGTAGCATCGAGTGTTGGGAAGAGCTTGAAATTCTCCTCCTATTCTGTCACTGGCTTGCTCTATCAACTCAGGCTCTGCGTGTTTCAGTGCTGCGTCAATTTCATCGGTTAAAGGGAGCTGGTATTGCTCGGGAAAGAAAACGAATATTAAGGTAACGAAAACCATAATTATTACTTAGTGAGTGAGTGATGCTTTGTCATCATTAATCTCATTTCTTCCTTCATTTAAGCATTTTTGTTTATGACTTTCCGAGTCAGCCTCATTTACCCCCTCACCCTGGAGGGCCCTCAGATGCTAGGCAACCACGCCCTCCAGCTGCCCTGCCTGTCCCTGGTTCTAACCCTCAAGTCCAATTCCTACCTGGGTCTTTTTCTTGTTTCTCAGCCAAAGAAAAGCCATCCCTAGCTCCAGGGGTGGTAACAGTGGCTGCAGCTCTGCTGGAACCTGGGTCTTTAAGGAGGCAACGTCCATAGGAGATGGTATAGACCACGTGGACCACCAGCTGGCCTGACTCAGGGCACAGCTGGGATGCAGCAAAGCCTTTCTCTGGACCAGTCTTGCCTTTGCAAATGCAGTGGAGAGTGTGATGGATTAAAAGCAAATACAAGTATTCCTTGCTATCTAACTTTATTTGCATACTGAGTGTTTGGATAGAAATGGATACCAGTAATCTGAAGTCAGACCAGCCTGGGTTCAAATCCTGGCCCTCGAACTTCTAACTGGGTGATATTGAATAATGCATTCCAACTTGTCTGAGCCTTAGTGACTTCATCTATAAAATGGGGATAAAACCTATCTCAAGGAGCTATTGCAATGAGACAGTGTGCCTGAAAGGCCTGGGAAGTTTTCAATAAATGTTAACTGTGCTTATCTGGCTCCAAACTATTTAATGTGATTACACAGGGCCAACTTCAGAGGGCAGGTCAGGCCATGGCAGAGTATGAGCTTCTGGCTGTTTGCAGACAGTTCTCTACGGGCCTCTTGTCCACATCTTATGAAACAAAGTACTAACTGCTTTTTCAAAAAAGTTCTGGACTTATCAAAGGATGTTTGTACAATGAACAGCTTTGGAAAATAGAGATGTTATCTTCCTCCAGAGCAAAGGGCAGGCTTGCTTACTGCCTGTTATAAAAGATTGAAGTTCTCTAAGCTCAGGGTTCCTTTCCCATGTTGTAACCCACTGTGTGTGCAGGAATCATTTGACCCTCTTTGTGTTACTTTTTGGGAATTGGGGCTTGGGGAATTGGCACAAAAAATGCTGGCTGCTGCTATTGCAGTGAGTAATAAATTCCTTTGTTGGCCAGGCGAGGTGACTCATGCCTGTAATCCTAGCACTTTGGAAGGACAAGGTGGGAGAATTGCTTGATGAGTTTGAGACCAGCCTGAGCAACATAGCGAGACCCTGGCTCTACAAAAAATCAAAAAATTAGCTGGGTGTGGTGGGGCATGCCTGTAGTCCCAGCTACTTGGAGGAGGCTGAGCCAGGAGGATCACTTGAGCCCAGTAGTTGGAGGCTGCAGTGAGCCACGAGGATGCCACTGCACTTTAGCCCAGGCAACAGATCCCTCACAGTTCTTGACACTGTCTCAGTCATACTAGACAGGAGGAGGAGAGAAGGAAGCAGGAGGGTAAATCTTCCTCTTCCTGGAGTCTTTAGTCAGTGTTACATGTCTGCTCCAGGGCCTGCAGTTCTGTCTGCAGAGGAATCGTTCTGGAACAATTGGTGAGGGGGAGAATGACAGACCATGTAGGATAATACATCAGGTTTTAACTTTTGCATAGAAAAAATGTTTCCCAAACTCCAGCCATTTGAGTACCACCTTGATTTTTATTTTTGCCATATCTACCTACAATCTCCATAATTACTTTCATGATACTATTTTTTATTTAATTAAAAATTTTTTTTTAATTTTTAATGTTTATTTATTTGTTTATTTTAGGCTGGTCAGTGAAGCAGTCGGAGTGGAGAAGGAACATAGGAATCTGTAATTGGTTGTGATCAATCAGTTGTAAAAACCACTGCACTGGGACCAACCTTATTATTTTTTTTTTTTGTTAGAGACAGGGTCTCACTCTGCTGCCCAGGCTGGAGTGCAGTGGCGCCATCATAGCTCACTGCAGCCTTGAACTCCTCCCGAGTACTCGGGACCACAGGCACGCACCACCATGCCCAGCCCATAATGCTATTTTTAATTGACTTATCCTTTTATTTACTTAGCTAATTCTTTTAGAAAGAAACTTTATATTACTATGATAAATGGAAAACTCAGCATTACTGCTGTAATTGGAAGACAACCTTGCAAAAAGATACAATGAAAACAAAAATAATGCTATCAAATAATTGGCAGTTACAGTTGCCTCTGAAGACCTTGGTCCTGTACTTATTGTTGCAAAGGAACAGTAGCCAGGATTTGAGAAGTTTTAGAGATGAACTATCACCAAACAGACTGTCTCTTTGATGGAATGGGCAGCACCAGAAGATAAATGAAAAGAGATGACCTTCTTAATTGTAGGGGCCAAGGGAAAACTTCCCCTTCACTCTCTGAAGGTCTGCTGAAAATCAAATGACAAAAGGCAGATTAATATGAGAAACGGAATACAAATTTATTAGTGCATGGGGGAGGATCACCGATTGCTCAATATCCCAATGGGGTACAGTTGCTTGTATACCCTACTTCTTAGGGGAAAGGGAGATGGGGAAGTGTGGACAGTTTTAGGGGTGTAGGGAATGATTTTTAGGGAAATTCAATGGACTTGAAGAACATACAATGACCTGGGACAAAGTCTGTAGGGTCTGCAGAGCAGACAATGGTTTGTGACACTAGTCTGTCCAGGTGTGTCGACAGACTTCAGTCTTTCTCCCTACGATACAAGTTCAATTAATGAAAACCCAAGGAACGGACCAGAGGACACTGTCTTCTTTTTTGGGGGGTCCAGACTTCAGGCAGATAAGGGAACTTCAGAGAACAACTTCATTCTGTGCTTTGGGAGAGACAGAGAAACGAGAAACGGCGGCGGGACGGTCAGAGAGACCTTGAGGCTGCTTCTTCAGTCCAGTGTGTCAAAGCGCCTCATTTTGGAGTGTCGGTTTCTGAGTCCCAACATAATCATGTGATTCAAGGTCACCTAATGCCATGGAAACTTGCTACCCTAAATTGTCCAAGTATTGGCAGGGGCTTAGGTGCCACACTTTTGGAAACACTGGTTGGGAGTGATGTCCAACCAGAAGGGCCTTCTGCTTCCAGAATGCCTTCCCTCGCTTCCAGCTCAGAGTTGCCCTGCCTCCAGAACAGCCAGAGGGGGTCTTCCAAAACTCCAATCTGAACGTATCACTCCCCTTTCATGATCCCTATTTCCCTGAGGATAATGTCCAAGTCTTTAACCAGCAGCCAAGGCCATCCAACACTTGTCCTGTGTTTTAGTCAAACAGGACCACTTACAGCTCACTCATTCCTTCAGCAATTTATTGAGAGCCAACTATGAGCCAGGCGCTGTTCTAGGCCCTGGGACCATGGCCACATCACAACTTTAGTGGGCTTTATGCCCTTTTGCCATCACGGGCCCCTTCCTCCATATAAAAATATGAAAAATCATATTTTACAACTGTGTTGGTATAAAAGCAAATAAAACCTAAGCTGGATAACAAAGACTATCATTATATATTTATTATGATCATACTGATGTGTTATTTCTGATTTTAAAATAAAAATAAAATTAAAACATGATATTTACGGTATCATGGGCCCTCGGCACTGCATCTACTGTGCCTGATGGGAAGTCAGTCTTGACTGGGGCACACGTGCACACACACACATACACACACAGAAAATACCTATACACCTGAAGCCATAGTCTAGTTTCGTGAATATTTTCGGCTTTTTCACCTCCCTGAACCTTTGCCCCCTCTGCCTCCAACTCCATTTCTGCCCTTCTCTGCTTGGTTGACAATAGTCGAGCATGCCCTTCTTAGCATACGGGATTTGTTCTTAGACACTAGGGTGCTGCCAATCGAATCAGCCCTGGATCATCCTGGTTCATGGCAATTGCTTTTCACCATAATTTATCAACTTTGATCAACACAATTAAGGGGCTGGTGGTCGATGTCACTGGTAGCTGCAGCCAGGCCTGGAGTACAAACCAACGAACTCTTTAAGTCTTCAAAATTGTATACTGTAACATCCAGCACCTGAATTTGGCCATAAAGCAACCCCCTACTTTTTTATCCTGTGCAAAACACTGATTAATTGCTGGAATTGAAAGACCACCAGCCTGAAAACAGAACGTTAATGACCAGTGCAGAGACCACAGCAGAGTAAACAAACCCACAGACTGGGGCCCTCTCAGGCAGGGAGAACACCAATATTCTCAGCCTTTTATTGAGTGCCCTTCATAGTCCTTTGGAGATAGCTGCAGGGGCAGCCCCGAAGGAGCCCAATGCACAGTCCTTAAAGGCCCAGGTCACTTACCAGCTTCTTACTGTTGGGTCTGCCCCAGAACGGGGTAGATGGAGACAGATAAGGACCCCCCCCCCCCCCCCCCCCCCCCCCCCCCGCAGGCTGCAGGCTCCAGAGACTCTGTAGGTTGTAAAGATAACTGAATTACAAAGGCTGGGATGGAGCCGGCAGAAACTGGCAGAACTCCCCCTCCCCAAACTTTCTATAAAACTCATCACCTTCCCCTCCTCTGGGTGGACGCCCTTTTCCGCCTCCACCCACCTGCACCCAGGTGTTCAAAATAAACGGCATTTTACCATGCCCCCAGGCTTGCGTGTCTTTCTCTCTGCTCCCAGCTAACACTTACATTGCTTGGTAAATATGTACAGAGCAACCACAGCATTCATGGGAGACCCTGTGCCAGGACTAGAAATACTGGCTGGGCTGGAAGTCCACCTTTCTTTGTGACTGTTTCTCTCCCCCAGAGGTTAGGTGTCCAAGGCATGTTTTCACCGCACACCCTTAGCACTAATCATTCTGCTCTGTAACTGTCTGGTTACTTACCCATTCCTTGAATAAAATGCTACACATTTCATTTATCCTTATTTTTTGCTGTAGTATTTGAAAACAAATCCCAACCAGTATAATATTTCACCCTTGAACACTTCAATATACATTTCTGTAAAATAAAGGGCCTTTTCTTACATCACTTTAATGATCACATTTAATAAAATCAACTATAATTACTTAATATCATGTAATAGCTGGTCTGTAGTTCACTTTTTGGATTGTCTTCATAATGTCTTTATATAACTGGTTTTTGAATCAGGATCCAAACAAAATCCACAGCCTGCATTTGGTTGTTCAGCCTCCTGAATCTTTATAAATCTAGAACAGGATGCCCACTTCCCCCTGCCCCAGGCCGTTAACTTGTGCAAGAGATCACTCCCAAAGTGTGTTTTCTTCCCTCTCACACACTCTCTGAACTCTTCAAGCTCTTGGGCTTGCTCTGAGTTAGGTTTTTGTCAACCTAAATGTTGCGCCTGCTCAGGTGGAACTTGGAAAATATGTATGGAATGGAATGGGGTAGATGAAGAACTCAGATAAGGACCACACTGAGGGGAAACAATAGCCACAGGGGTCTGCAGAGGCCAGAGGTTGTAAAGACAAGCCACAGGTCCAGAGAGAACTCCCTCTCCCCAAACTTTCATCCAAACCTTCTAGAAAACTGGCCACTCTCCCCTTTGTCAGTGTGGGCACCCTTTTCGGTCTCTACCCACCTGCACCCACGCGCCCCAAATAAACAGCATTTTGCTATGTCTCAGGCTTCAGTGTCTTCCTCTCGGCTCCTACCTAACACTAAAAATCAAAAGGTTCAGGATCCATTTAAAAACATTTATTCAAGTGCAAAGTGTGGGGGAGGCCATGGTGGGGGATGGTGGCACACAAGGACACCAGAGAATGTTGATCAGTGCCCCAAGGTGGGGAATAGTGGAGATTGTTTATATAGGCAGAAAAAGGAAGTGCTGAACAGAATTGCAACATTTCCCATACAAAGGCTTACATCCAAATATAAGATTGGATTGGCTACTATTGATTACATTCTAAGGGGGTTCTATTGTAAAGAGGTAACAATGACAAGGCTCTCTATTTCCAACTTCATTTAGTCTAGGATAGAATGAAGAATAGGGAGTCTGGTTAATGTGCAACATCTCAACACAAAGGTCTGGAGGCAATGGTCTTGCAGCAGAGAAGAAAAATAGTTTTACATGACTCAGTCTCCAAGGCTTAACTCTTCCCCTTTGCATAATAAATTTGGAAGGTCTTGAATTTTTTTTTTTTTACAGTTTTGAAGAAGTTGGTGAAATTCCTTCAGGGAAGTGGGGAGGTGACAGGCTGTCAAATAGTTGGAAATGGCGCAGATGTTCATTGTAAATCTAAGGTTTGGTTCTTGGACCTGCAGTGGGTTAGGGAGGAAAGAAGACACACCACACACCCTTACCAATAGGGGGCCAGCTGAGCGGCTGCTGGGAGCAGGAGGAACAGCAGGCAGCCTGGAGGCAGGATGGCTGAGACAAAACTGCAGAAGATCTCTGAGGCAGAAGGAACTTAGAAGGAAAATAGTAGCCTGTATTTCCCGCTGTCTTTAATATACAGTACTGATCATTTTGTTTGTTTGGTTTTTTTTTTTTTTTTTGCTCTCTCCCTGCCCCCCAAGTTCAAGAAATGAAGGACTTTGTCTTCCAAGTTCACCACTGTGTCCCTAGCACTCAGAACAATGCCTGACCCATAGGGAGGGCTCAGGATTTGTTGGATGAATGAATTAGTGAATGAATGAACCTCTGGCTCAGATGCCTGCTTTGCTGGGGTTGGGGATTCCACCTACCTGCAGTGTGTTGGAAGGATTCAGTGACTCAAGTGTGTTAGTTTCTTTGCCTTTGGAAAGTGAACTCTTTAATATTAGTGAATTTTACATATTCTAGATTTTTCTGAGACTGTCTGGATGACAAATGCCCTGTGTCATCCTGTAGTCCTGTGTTCCTGTGTGCAATTATATCTGCCAATTTTTGGTCCAGAAAATACAGTAATCTCACTGAGCCTTAGGTTGCTCATCTGTAAAATGGGAATAATAGTAATAAAAATAAAAAAAATCAATTTTGTAGGGCTGTTGGGAAGAGTTACTGAGATGAACATAAGATACCCAATGTTTAGCATACAGTAGGCACTCAATAAATATTTATTGCATGATTGGATGAATAGGTGGGCATGTAAACAAAGGCAAAATGCACACAATTAAAGTTGGTTAATCTAGCTGACATTGATCTGTGAAGCTATTGGGAAATTGTTTTTGTACTTGTTTGAAAATGTAATTTGTTTAGTTTATCCTGCTTAATTTGGTCAACCACTCTTGGTGAGTCTGATTAATTAATGTGGATGACCAAGAGACATATTATACTCTCAGTGGCCTTAGATGACTTTTTGAATCCCCTGAAGTTGTTGCTTGGGTAAGAACTAGCTCAGGATTCCAGGGTACTTGCTCATATGAAAGAGGGAATTAATGCTCACTAATTTTGATTATTCTTGTGTTCTTAAGAGGAAAATATGTGATATTTAGCAACTCTGTTCTGTAAGACAGAAATACATTTGTCCTATTTGACTGGCCAAATCCCAGCAAGATGTGATTTAAGGACACACAGTTTATGAAAGAAGAAAGCTGCTTCTTAATGAAATTCGAAGAATATGTTGAAAGACTCAAAGCAAATCACTCAGGTCTTCCACACCCTCCCTCCACCATCTGAACCTACACTTCAATCCTAAATTGCCACTGACAGCTGTGTGACCTTGGGGAGGGTCATGATTTCTCTTGGCTCCCAAATGAAACCAGGTAGAAGGTAGAAACATTTCTCTTACTTATATTATTATTACTAATAAGAATGGCTAACATTTGTTGGGTACTAAGACACTGATGAGAACAGCACCTCCATCATTTCAGTGCTCACAATGGTACTACAGTTATTCCCATTCCATGGCCCAGGAAAGACAGGCTCAGAGAAATTATAACTTCCCCAAATTCATGTTGCCCCCAGTAGGCTACCATTCTCATTTAAATATTGCACAAGAACATAAACTTTCTCCTGTCTTCAAATAAAACCATCCAATCTCCTCCCTCTGACTTACCTTCTCACCCCCTAATTGAATCCAGGTAATCGAGAGAAGCTATTAAGATTTCTTTTCAATTTCCACAAAGTATAGCAGTATAAGAAGTATGGGAATTCATTGTGATATTTCGCAATTTTTTTACAGGGTTTTGTTTTTTTTTTGAGACAGGATCTTGCTATGTTGCCCAGGCTGGAGTGCAGCGGCTATTCACAGGCACAATCATAGTGCACTATAGCCTCAAACTCCTGGCCTCAATCAATCCTCCCTCCTCAGCCTCCTGATGTAAGTTTTTAATTTTTTCAAAATAAAAAGTTTAATTTAAAAAAAAGAAAACATACACAAAAGAATTGAAAGCAGAGACTTGAACAGATATTTGCACACCAATGTTCCTAGCAGCATTATTTACAATAGCCAAAAGGTGAAAACAACCCGAATGTCCATCTGTGGATGAAAGGAGAAAGAAGACATGATATATACACACAACGGAATATTATTCAGCCTTAAAAAGGAATGGAGTTCTGATACATGCTGTAGTATTTGCAGACATTATGCTAAGTGAAATAAGCCAGACACAGAAGGACAAATACTTTATGATTCAACTTCTGTGACGTACCTAGAATAGTCAAATTCACAGAGACAGAAAGTAGAACAGTGGCTGTCAGGGGCTGGCAGGAAGAGGGGATAGGGAATTAGGGTCTGGTGGATACAGAATTCCAGTTTGGGCTGATGAAAAAGTCCCGGGATGATGATGGTGGTGATGGTTGAACAACAGTGTGAATGTGCTTAATGCCACTGAACTGTGCACTAAAATATGGTTCAAATCATAAATTTCTTGTTAAGTATATTTGACCACAATAAAGAAAAAAGAGAAAAAAAACCAAAAACATAAGCCTTCAAAAGAGCTAATTCATTCTGTAACGGCAAAAACCAGAGTCACGCTGTCCAAGGAAACACCGAGAGGTACACGAGGATGCAGAGAGGTCAGGTTTATTAACTATTGACGCCAACCGGCTCAGAGGAGTTTTTTTTCCAAAGTCTGAGCACCCCCAGTCAGGGGAACTTGTCTTTTATAATTTAAAACAAGGGGGAAGGGTACAGAGCGGTGCATACAGCTAAGAGAGTTGCAGGGAGGGAGCTGGTGCAGGAACATAAGCTGGGTCACTAATTATCTTTCTGGCAACAGCTGTGGCCCTTCAAGCATTCCTGTGACTAGGAGGGTAGCAAGCAGTCTTACAGAAGCAGGTTAAGTAAGCTAACATAAACAGGGCTATAGCTTCTCCTTTCAAGGTAAAAGGTTTTCAGTGAGTTTTATTATTTTTTTTTCCATCTCAATTCAACAAACATTTATGGAGTGTTAATATGTGTCAGGCACGGTGCTAGGCACGAGGGAGTCAGCTGAGATGCGGACAGTTCCTGTGTCACAGAGCTAACAGTTTACTAGGGGAGAGAGACATTAAATAAGTATCCATGGAAATAAAAGTATGACTCAAACACCAGACCGTGAATGTGGAACTTTATTGTAACCTGCTCCGTTAGATCTGAATGGCAGTTCTGGCCATTTCTCCTAGGACTCTGTCTCTTTCAGGATCAAAGAGAATGTCTCTTTTGTTTGTTCTTTACAACAGCACCCAGAGCGATGATGTTCAGAATTTAAAGTCAGATGATGGGACTCCCTTGCTCAGAGCCTGCCAATAAGCTCTCGTCACAATGGAAATAAAACCAAAGTCCTTACACCCGTCGGCCGGGCCCCACGTGATCTGCCCTGGCCCCAGCTTCCATCTCATTTTCTGCCACTTCCTACCTCCTTCATGGGGGGCTGTGACCCAATGTCTCCCCATGCAAGAGGCTGTCTGGGAAGGAAAGGGTGATAGCTGGGCCGTCATCCATCCCCTTGACCCGGGAAGCCAGGAGAGAGAGGGCAGTAAATGAAAAAGATGACGTGCTAAGGTCAAATCTCCTAGTAAACATGGCTGTTGGTCCTCCCCACGGTGTGTACCACCGGGACATGAGGGAGGGAGCTGTTTTTTAAGCCGCTGTCTGCTGTATGTTGTTACGGTGGCCCGAACTGACCGAGACCGGCTCTGAGCCGTGTGGGACTGATTTGACAGTCCTGTCCTTGTGTTGTCTCACCTTCCTTTGACCACAGTAGCTCATCCTTCCTGTCCCTCTTCACCCTTGATCTCGCTTTATTTTCTTCATGCCCTTTGTCACTCTCTGATATCATATTGGCTGTTGTGTTTATTTCCTAGGGCTGCTGTGACAAAGTACTGTACACTGGGTGGTTTAAACAACAGAAATTGGCCAGGTGCAGTGGCTCACACCTGTAATCAATCCCAGCACTCTGGGAGGCCGAGGCGGGAGAATCGCTTGAGGCCAGGAAGTTCGAGACCAGCCTGGGAAACTAGCAAGACCCCGTCTCTACAAAAAAATAGAGAAATTAGCTGGGCATGGTGACATGTGCCTGTAGTCCCAGCCGCTCAGGAGGCTGAGGCAGGAGGATGGCTTGAGCCCAGGAATTGAAGGCTCCAGTGAGCTACTAAGATCAGGCCACTGCACTCTGGCCTGGGTGACAAAGCAAGACCCTATCTCTAAAAAAAATTAAAAATAATAAAAATAAAAATTAAAAAACAACAGAAATTTCTTCTCTTACAGTTCTGGAGGCCAGAAGTCTGAGATTGAGGCTTGGGCAGGTCATGCTCTCCCTTAATGCTCTAGGGGAGCATCCTGCCTTGCCTCTCGTGGCTTCCCGTGGCTGCCAGCAATCCTTGGCACTCCTGGGCTTGCAGATTCATCACTCCAGTCTCTACCTCTGTCTTTATGTGGCCTTCCCCTCTGTGTCTGTGTTCAATTTCCCTCTTCTTATAAAGAGATCCACCAGTCATTGGATTTAGGGCCCACCCTAATCCAGTATGACCTTATCTTAACTTGATTCTATCTGCAAAGACATTATTTCCAAGTCAAGTCACGTTCCTAGGTACTGGGGCTTAGGACTCGAGCATATCTTTTTTGGGTACACAATTCTACCCATTCCAGATGTTAGTTTATTTTGTTTATTTTTTATCTTCCCTCCTGCTACACGGAGGCCAGCCTGGTCCTTTTTCCTTGCTCTAGCCCCAGCACCGGGGGCAGTGTTTGAGATACAAAACAGTTGCTCAAAAATGAATTATGAATTAATAAATGAATTTTAAACTCTGATTTAAATATTCAGATGAAAGCCTTGGCATCGACACATCCCCAATGCCCCTCTCGCCCCCACGGTTTGGGATGAGTGCCTTAGAAAACAGCAGCAACCTCTAAAGGCCCTGGGAAGGAACAGTTCACCTAGGGAGTTCTGAAAATTTTCATTCAGAACAAGAAATAGCTTGTAGCACTTGAGGCATTGTTATTAGTCTTCCACGAGCAAGCATTAGTTGCAGAGATTTTGTGCTTGAATATGGCAAAATGTGCTTATACCCAAAAGAGATGAAACCCACAGAGAGGTTTTATGTCCCCACTTGATCTGTATTAATATGGAAAAAATAATTTTTAAAAACCCTGTTTTTTACATGTCACATTCTGATTGACTAGAAGGATAGCAGAAGCATTGCTATTAACAGCATCTTTAAAGTGCTGGCCTTGCCACTGAGCCCCACCCATATTTAAGTTTGGATCTGGCCTTGTTCTTCTCCTGACAGTCTTAGCGTTATGTCTCAGAGTGATTATTGCCACCACTCTGCTGATCTGCCAATCTCATCAACAAGCTGCATAGAGCTCAGAACAGAGGAAATAGCTATTTAATTTAATTGGTCATAGTTTTCAACTAGCAAGGACCTCAAATTTAATAAGATTTGTACTTGTGAGGACATTGGACTAAAAAATGTTTTTTCTGGGGCTTGGGGGACTTCTCTGGTGAATCTACCTTAAAATACATAAGACAGCAGGATCTGGAGGTTTTGGAAGCAGGAAACCTGGTTTAGAACCCTCCCTGTGGCCTTTACCAGCTGTGTGACCTCGGGCAAGACACTGAACCACTCCGAACCTCAGTCTCCTCATCTGTAATATGGGAATTTATATCTGCTTTTCAGGTGAAGCTAGGGATTAAATGAGCTATTATAGGTGAAGTTCTTAGTCCAGTGTTTGCAAAGGGATCAAGTAGTTTTGAGGGGGGGTTGTGGCAAGGGAAGTGAGGTGGCAATATTACTATTCTGAACGTTGTTTGGAATTGATTCATTAGAAGTATGCAAGTTGAGGTGGCATTCCAGAAGTTTATTGTTTGTTTTTAACAATACAGGGAGCACAAAAGAAGGCAATAAGGGGTAGATTTGGAATAACACTGAATTGCTTAAAAAATGGTGGCTATCTCTTGTCTTTCATGTTGTTTAGGGTCCCAGGTGGTAGGAGTTAAACACAGGAAGGACCCTAATGTGTCCTGGGTATAGACACGGAGTCTTTCTCCCCATACCTTTCATACTTCTACCAGAGAATTAACTCCAGTATTAATGGTATAAATGGATAACCGAGTTCACATTAAAACTTTTCTTAAAATTAAGGATTGGTGATTACTGCAAATCACTGCAGTGACAGATGTTTCTTCGGATGTGACGAGTGAGGTGGATGTCACCTCTGCGGGGACTGTTTGCTTCTCTGCTTCACTGCACACAAAGTGGCACCAGTGATTGCTATATTTCTTTAAAAAAAAAAAAAAGGAATCCTTCTGGCCAAGAGTGCATTTGTTTCTTCATGTCTTAGGGCTCATTTTGGAGCTAAAATAAAATGTTTTAAATTAATTTTAACTGAAAACGAAGTCTCTGTGAACCACAGATGCCAGAAATGTGCCCTGTGGTCGTCCCTGCCTTTCTCAGTCACTCACCTACCTGTGCCTCACCATCCGAGGGCAAGGCCACGTCTCCCAAAGTGTGTCTGGGGGGCTTCCAGTCCTAGGGGCGTACATGGTGCAGTGGTCCAAAAAGCTTGGGAAACACTGGGTTAAATGCAGCCAAACTGGCTTCTGTAATTAACAAGTTCATTCATGCAAATATTCATTTCATTTATTGATTTATCACATCCTTACTGAGTGCTTTGCAGCATTTTGCTAGGAGGGGGGATACTACAGTGAGCTAGACTTCATCTCTGATTTCCCAGAGCTTAAAATCTAGTAATAATGACTGCAGGACTT
Source organism: Daubentonia madagascariensis (assembly GCA_023783475.1). Lineage (NCBI taxonomy): Eukaryota > Metazoa > Chordata > Mammalia > Primates > Daubentoniidae > Daubentonia > Daubentonia madagascariensis. Next base: position 5,953,603 of record JAKFHU010002332.1, on the reverse strand, counting down.
CTCAGAGTCTTAATCAACCAAATATGCCGAATTTGCTCAAAAAGCAATGGGGTATCCTGCATTTATTGTCCTGAGAATCTTTTTAAAGAGAAACACGTTTTGAGTTCAATATTCCTTGGGACACACCTTTGGGAAAGTCTTGAATCGGTAGTGTAATTGCTACATCACAGGCACCATAACCATCCCCACACCTTGGCGTGCTCAGAGGCCTGGCATTCATTGAATGTTTACCCTGTGCCCTTCGCAAGCATCATTGTGTTTAAGTCCTACGATTCTCAGGTGGATACTTTATTATCCCTACTCGATGAGGAAACTGAGGCAGAGAGAAATGACTTAGCCTGCCCAAGATCACCCCCCTGGGAAGGGGCAGAACCCACATCTGGACCCTGGTAGAACCCCACAGAACAACTTTAACCCAGTGGTTCTTGACTGAGGGTGATTTTGCTCCCCAGGGAACAGTCAGTGATGTCAGGAGATGTTTTTTGCTTGTCACTAGTGGAGATGGGGGTGCCACTGGCATCTTGTGGGTAGAAGCCAGGGATGCTGCTACACAACCTAAAACGCACAGGACAGTCCCCCATAACAAAGAATTATCAGTCCCAAATGTTGATAGTTGCAAGGTTGAGAAACCCTGCTTCAACTAATACATTATACAGGTTTTAGTTCCACAGTATCTTAGAATTTAGCGGGCAGATGGAACAAATGCACACACTGATTCTAATACCAGCCAAGAGGCGTGCTGCAGAAAGGCTTGTAAATCACCTCTATGGCCCTCGTTCAGGCCTTTTTATTTCTTTATAAACTCTTTGTTGCCACAGCCACATCCTTGCTAAGCCCACTTGGGGCCATTTCAGCTTAAGGAAGCCACCGAGCCAGTCCCCCCGACTTCTGGCGCCTCCTGGTGGCCTCACGAGGAACTCCAGCCTCCTCGGAGACCCTGCAAGGTCCTTCTCCATGCGGTCCTCACCTGCCCCAACTCCAACCTCAGCCGCACCTCCCCGCAGCACCCTGACACCCTGACGCAGTCGCTGCTTACCCTCCCCACCCCACCCATCGGCGGTCACCTCCTGGCTGCAGCCCTCTCTGTCTGTAACCCCCAGCCCCACCCCCTGCAATTCTTCTTTTGCTTTGCAAACTCTGCTACCCCTTTAAGGCTGTGCTCAAAGGCCCTTTTCTTCGGCACACCTTCCTGATTTTCCCAGAAAGAATGGATTGCAGGGTCTTGTGTGCTTCCAGCTCCTTGGACATAGCAGTGGGATTCATGGTCAGGTGATAACTTACTGACTTATATGTCACCCTGTCTATCCATCTATCCCTCAACCTGTGGCTTTTAAGCCTGACTACAAAATGTCCTGGAGGATTTAAAAAAAAAAAATAAAGCCCTCACCACTGTATTTCAACACAGTAGATCTAGGATGAAGCTCAGGAATTTGTACACATATTTGCATTGCCAGGAGGTTCTGAAGTACCCTAAAGTTTGAAAAACACTTCCTATGTCTGCTCTTTCTTGTAATTCAGATCTAGCTCAAATGTCACCTCCTCAGAGAGGACTTCTCTGACCTTCTCCGACCTTCTCCTGCCCTTGCTGTCCCTCTCATATCACTTTATGTTATTTCTGTACAGAGCATGCCCTGCCGTTTGACATGTTTCTTGTATATTTGGATAATAAACGTGATGGTTAAGAGCATAGATTCTGTGTCCTGGGTTAGGAGCTTGGTCCACCATTTACCAGCTGAATGATTTGGTCATTAGTTGACCATAACAAGTCTCAGATTCCCCAACTATAAAATGGGATTATAATAGTGCCAATAGCAATGGGTTGTTGTGAGGATGAAGTCAGGAGGACATGTGAAGTGCTTGGAAGAGTGTGGAAATCACAAAGTGCCCTGACCACACTGTGACCTGGCCAGCTGCAGGTTTTCCCAGCGAGATAGAACCCAAACCCATTTGGCACTGACAAAGGCATCTAGGTTGTTGCCCCAAACACTAAAAGAAATGGGCCCTGGCTCTGAGCCAAATTCCTTAAACCCTCATAAAAACTCCATACCCCAAACTCCTTGCTGTGGACATACCTGGGTAGAACACCCCTTTTCTCTTGCTGTCCACTGGGAAGATCACCGTAGCCCTCAGTAAGTTCCCCTAATAAAGGCTTTGGACTGATCACCCTGGTGTTTAGTATTTCTTTCTTTGGAATCCCAACTGGCCCCACCTTGGGAGGGTTTGGGGCACTCCCTTTTGGGAACTCCCCTGCTGCCACTTTGGGGCGACTCCAGCCACTGGTTTAGCAGGATGAAGCAGAGTGGCTGGAACATGGTAAGCCCTCCATACACATTAGGGGTTATTATTTATTTGTTGTCTGTTTCTACCACTGAAATGCAAGCCCTGTGAGGGAAGACACCATGATTGTCTTTGTTGCTGCTATACTCCCAGCCCCTAGAATGATGCCTGACATATAGGAGGAGCTCAGTCAGTATTTACTGGATGGGTGGATGGACGCATGGATGGAGGCATGGATGGATGGATGCATGGATGGATGGATGCATGGATGAAAGGATGGATGCATGGCTGGATGGATGGATGGAAGCATGGATGGATGGATGGATGCATGGATGGGTGGATGGATGCATGGGTACATGGATGCATGAATGGCTGAGTGGATAGATGCATGGATGGATATATGGAAGGATGGATGCATGGATGGATGGAAGGATGGATGCATGGATGGATGGATGAACTCCTGGACTTTACTGTGAGCCCTGAGGGGCAGGGAACTGTGCCTGATCCAGCTCTTTATGCTGAGCACCTGGCATGGGGTCTGGCCCAAAGTTGGTGCTCAGGAAATGTTTGTTGAATGAATGTGTGAATCCATGAATGAGGACTGGGTGGAAGTATGTTGGAAATTTGATGAAAGACACACTGGCTGGGGGTGGATCTGAAAAAAATTCTCAATAGACATGATATTTTTGAGTTAGGTTATAAAGAATCTGAATATGCAGGAACACAGAGGGCATTCCAAGTAAAAGTCCAGATTGAGCAAAAGTTAGGAGGCATAGAAATGTGGGGAATGTGGCAAAATGGGGAATGTGGCAAAATAGGGAATGGACAGTTCAGTTGGGCTGTAGCATAGTGCAGGGGACCTGTGACAAGAGAGCATAGTGGTCACGTGCCAGTCTCTTGGATTGGTCAGACCTGGCTGTCAACCTTAGCTGGGTGGCAAGCTGGATGCAAGATGGATGCAGGACTGGTGAAGACCAGATGTGGGGAGTTTCTATTATATTAAGAGGCTCTTGCATCTACCTGGGAATGAGGAGACCTGGGCTGGCGCTGGTCTGAAGGCTATGAGCCCAGAGTGCGGGAGAGGACAGAAGAGGACAATGTGCACGTGCTGGCTCGGACAGGTCTGGGCACTGACTGGCTACGGGGAAGGCTGAGGGGAATGAGTCAGATTTGGCACTCGGGTTCCAGTCCTGGCACTGGCAGGCTGGTGCTATTGCCAGAATTAGAGAATGCCGGGGAGGAGCTAATTTCCCAAGGGTAGGTGACAAATCAACACTGGGACCCACTGAATCTGAGATCCTGAGGATAGTTTAGGAGGAGACAGAGTGGACCAGGGGAAGGCTGAGAGAGGGGAAACCAGAGAAGAATCCCTGGAAACACAAGAAATAGTCAGCCAGCATTTCCTACTGCGCAGGTTCTACACGAAGCGATGGATGAAGCAGATGCGACTCCTGCCCTCGTAGAGCTTCCTCTGTCGGGCAGGAGACAGGAGAAAAATGTACTGAACAGTTTCCTAATTAATAATTATAAGTGCTTTGAAAGAAACGAAGATCAAGAATACCAAGTGTGTCTGGAGTTGGGTTCCCTAGAAGCAGAGTCTGTGCAGGTGATTTAGTGAGGGGGTGCTCTCAGGTGGGTCAGGGAAGCCGGGTGGACCATGCCCGGGGAAGGCTGCGGTGGGAGCCTCCAGCAGCCAGTGGCCCCAGCAGCTGGGGGTGGTGCAGAGGCCTGGTGTCAGGGATCCGAGTGGGACATTGACAGTGTCTGCTCCCTAGTGGTCAGGGAAGTGGCAGCAAAGCTGAGACCTGAAGGATGGGAAGGGTCTGCCAAGAGAAGTCCTGGGGTCACGGGGTCGGTGGAGGGAAGAGAGGGCTCAACATTCCAAGCAGAGGGAACAGCACCACCATAGTCCTGACGCAGGAATGAGCTTGGTGTATTCTATATTACATTTTAAGTTAAATTGTTGAATTTGGTATATTAAATAATGTACTCTTTAAGTTTTAATTAATATTCAAAATTAATATTTGATACTAAAGAAGGCCAGTGAGGCTGGAATTTCTGAACCAAGGGAAGAGTAAGCCAACATGAGGTCAGAGGATCGCCAGGGACTTATAAACCACGGTGAGGAGTCTGGACTTTATGCTAAGAGCCGTGAGAAGCCTTTGCAGAGGTGAGCAGGTGCCGAGACCTGATTTATATTTCAAGACCCTTCTCGCCGCTATGCAAAGCGGAGTGGGGTTGGGCGACAGTGCAAGCCCACCGGGCTAAACACTTTATAGGCATTCATGCAAATCCCACAATTGTCCCCATTTTACAGAGGTGGTGACTGAGGCCCAATGAGGGTGAGCAAGCCGCGCAAAGACACACAGCCAGCGGTCGGCAGAGCTGGGATTTGATCGCAGGCCGGTGTCGCCGCAGAGCGTGAGCTCACGCCGCGCTCGGGGTCTGCCTGTTCCTCATCGCGACCCAGCAGCACTCAGCACAGGGCAGGGGCTCCATGGATGTCTGCCGGGTGGACGAGCGTGGGAGGGAGTGGATCTGAACAGGGAGGACAGGCAGAGAGATGGGAAAGAGCAGACGGGAGCAGGCAGGGTCCGAGAAGGGGGGCGGAGAAGGGAGTTAGGGAGGGTGGTGGTGGGGCCACGGTCATCAAATTGAAGTGCTCCCAAGCGGCACCCCCGGGCCACGGAAAAGACACTGGGCTCGGTGAGCGGGAGTGATCAGTGGCCCTGGCTTGGGCAGGTTTGGGTGGCACAGGGAGGAAGCCAGATTGCAACGGCTTAGGGAGTGAGGGGGGGCGAGATTTGCTGTCCTGATTCAGCGCGGCGGCAGCCGGCAGCCGGGGCTGGCTCTGCTCCCACTGGCGCGGGCTGCCCACGCGGCGGGGGCACGTGTGCCCACTGGGGCCGCATGCGCGCGAGTGGGCGGAGGGGGCGGTCGGGGAGGACCGGGCCCAGGGGTGGCGTGAGGGCAGCCGCGCAGTGCGCAGCCTGAACCACAGGACAGAGGGCCGTGGGCTGCCGCGGGGCCGCGTGTGCCAGTGCCCGCACGTGGGCTTTGTGTCGGGGCAGGACAGTGCGGAAGGGGTTCCCATGCGGGTGGGACGTCCCCTTTGGAGATGGCAGAGAGAAAGCGGGAGTGAAGGGAGAGAGAAAATGCCCAGCTGGGCAAGGAGGCCTGCACAGTGGGGTTTTTGGCAAGGTCCTGGTAGAAGTAGCGCTGGATAAGTAACAGCTGACGTTTATGGAGGACCTGCTATGTGCCCAGCACTGTGCAGAGGGGGCGTCTTTGTCCTGACAATCTCGGCCTTTCCAGGAATGTATTAGTTGTATTATTCTCACGCTGTAAATGAGGACACTGAGCTCCAGGTTAAGTCACTTGACCAAGTCAGTCCATCGTAGTGCTCAGACGGGACACGCGCTTGGCAGACCCAGAGCCCCTGCTTTTCACCCCTTTTTGGTGCGGCTGCTTTCACCAAAACTTTCTTGTTAAAGTGCAAACACCTTCCTGGGAGGGGCTGACGTGGAATTTGGAGTCAGGCAGGCTTGGGTACCAATCACTGCCCTATGACTTTGGGTCATTCCCACCCCACAGGGCTCAGTTTCCTTTTCTGCAAAGTGGGGACACGGAGACACTTTGGGAAGGCTCATGCGGGAGGCAACGAGATAAGGGCAATTCATTCATTCATTCATTCACTCTTCCTTCCTTCATTCATTCAACAACAGGTGTATTGAGCACCCGTTGTGTGCAGGTGCTGTGCTGCTTGCTGGGATCCAGCTATGAACTCCATGAAGACTGTGACTTCATGGAGCTTAAATTTAGTGGCGAGAGATGGATAAGGGAGAAATAACAGTTCTGGATCATAATAGGTGTTACGAAGAAGATAATGTGGAATAATGGGAGGGAGAAAGCGTGAAGACTAGGGGGCTTTGTAAAACATTATCAGTGGAGCAAGCGGCAGTGGCTAGTGTGATGCTTCAACTTCTTGCCCCAAACAGAACGGCCCAAAAACCTCAGCCTAAAGATGCCTGGATGATAGGAAAATCCAATCAAAAGGTGGATGCCCAGGGATTTGGGATAGGATTTCCTGCCTTTCCATTGTTTATATTATCTTTAGCATGAAGAAACACATTCAGAGAGGTTAAGTAACCTGCCTGAAGTCACAGAGCTAAAACATCATGGGGCCAGGATGCACCTGAACAATTGGATTCAGGAAACTGTACCCTTCTCCAGTATGCTGGTGAGAGATCAGACACTTTCTGTTAAAATGCAAACATCAACCCTGGAATGAATAAGCCATAGGGCTCTTTGTAGCTATCCCATGGAATTTCAGAGTACAAAGGGCCCTTAGTGATCACTTAGGGGTGTGAAGATCAGAGAGGTGATGTCCCTGCCCAGGGGCACACAGCAAGGCAGCCATGGAGCTGGGTAAGGAGCCTGAGGACAGATGTCTTTAGAGGGTATGGCACTGTCTGTCTCCAGCCCACGGCTTGTTTCAGGTGGTGCTTGTCAGCTGATCACCCCTGCTCTGTCAGCCACGCTGGCTCTACACAGCAGCTGGTCTTTATGGGCACGGACATTTTTACGCCCTTTATTCAGGCAAAACTCATTCCAGAATTTGAGTAACTTTGCATCTGGGGACACGCTTCACTGAGCCCCGAGTGCTGGAGTTGGCTCGTGCTGGGTGAAGATGACTCACTTTTATTGCCCCGTGGCTTTCGAGCCTGTGCCCGCTACAGATAACCTTGCAGGAGGCTGCAGCTGCCCTGGAGGTAGCCACTCCCTAGGGCTTGCCTCGTCCTATCTGCAGCAAAGGTGCCATCCAGTCTTCCCCTCCTCCCCTCCTCAGCTTCCCCCTACTCACCTCTCTCTTCTGGTATCTGCAATCTGTCCCCTTGGGGAAGGAAACCTGCTACCATTTGGGCCCAGGATGAGTAATTGGTACTTAGAAGAAAAATAAAGATGCCAAACATGTCCCCGCATTTGTCTGAGATGCTCTGGTGTTCTTTCAGACCCCGGTTTCACGTGGCCCAGAGCTTTCTGACTTGCTCTGTCAAGCACCGTTTCCCACACTCCTTCCTGGGTTGGATATGGCAGGGAGCAAGAAGGACAAAGTGGGCCCCTTGGCTTTGAGGCACAAGATGATGGAGCTAAACAGACATATGAAAAGGTGACCCTGCCCTGTGGATGGCGATGATGAAACCCGGGTCTTTGAAGGCAGCCTTGATTCTGGCTGTCCTTTGGGAATCTCAGGCATTTGAGCCTTATTTGTCGGGATCCTGGTTCAGGTAGTGCAGTTACTACCTACAGTCGTTTATTCATTCGACAAACAAGTAATGAGAATTCCAGCTCGTTGTCAGACATGCCACAGTGGACAGGACACACAGGGTCCGGCTGGCATGGAGTTTATGGTCTGCTGGGGGAGATGGTTCTCAAGTGGCAATAACAATTGTTACCATATGACAGCCGGGTGAGTGCCACACAGAAGAGTGGGTGTATATTATGCACCCCCTGCCCTGCCTGGGAGTCTCCAGGGAATGTGCCTCCATCCCAACTCATGGCCCCGCTGTTGGCTGCTCTGGACAGCTCCTTGATGCTGTTTACTCCCTTTAGATGTGAAACGCAGGCAAATGGAGAGGAGACCACAGAGTGGCTCCCCGGCAGCTATGATGCCTGTGAGTGATCACATTTTTCTCTTGCAAGATTTTGTAACTCTATTGGAGATGTGCTTGGTCTTCAAAGTAGAATGTGAGATGGCCTGAGCTGGAAGTCTCTCTGTCCTAGTTGTAAACTGGTTTCTGATGACACCCTGCGTTTTATCTGTGTTTCTATCTATTTATTCATCCATCTATTTTATCTTTCCACTGCCACACACTTAAAAAAAAATGGAACCTGAATGCTCATGGACTCTAGGCCAGGGTTATTCAAACTCAGCACCACTGACATCTTGGGACAGATAATTCTTTGTTCTTCAGGGGTGCCGTCCTGTGTATTGTAAGATGTTGAGCAGCTTCCCTGGTCTCTGTCTACTTGATGCCAGTAATACTCCCCTGCCCCGAGTTGTGACAACCAAAAAATGTCTCCAGACAAGTCCAATATCCCCCCACTATAGGGCATTACCTCTCCCTCCCCTCCCCCACCCCCAGGTCTCGAGTCTCACACTCGACCTTCCCACAGCTGAGTCGCTAGCCTGGCCCCTGCATCCGTCCCCTACCTCGTCTCAGACCCTCCTTGTCCACGTGAAGATCCTGAGGTTCAAGCAGTGTCGCCTTCCCCTGAGCAGAGTCAAGGCTGGAGTCTGGGGCTGAACTGACCCTGGGGTTGGCCTGACTCATCTGCACACACACTGGGCTGTGTCACTGGGGGTGTCCCCTGGGATTCACGCACTCTGAGACCTTCCCAACTGCTGTTCTCCCCAACCCTGTGCCCCTCTCCCAACTATCCGTCTTCTCCAAGGAGTCTGCTGTTTTCCCTACTTTCCACTTTCTTCAGAAACTGATATGGCTCTGGAGGATTTTCCAACTTTAAAGGGAGTTTATGTGACCACGTGGAGTTCTCAATAGAAATTAATTGCTCTATTAGAATTATAGAGCCATAGAACTTAATGGGACTTAGGGAAGAAATCTGTAATTCGCGTAGGAGGGGGATATCTCTGCTTGGGGCCTCACCCATCCCTCAGCTCAATTCCTTCCTGGTCCTGTGAATAACATCCAGCCTCCCTCCCTCCTTCCCTGCCCCCGCTGCCTCTTTCCCAACACACAATTACTTACTAAACAAGAGGACCACCTGCCAGGCTCTGCCCTAGGAGCTGGGACTCCACGGAGTATGATGCTTAAAGTCTACTGAATACCACGTATTTTATTCTCTTGATTCTAGAATGCTCTTGATTATAAGATGCACCACTAATTTAAGAATGGCCTTTTGGTGGTTAGGAAAAAGCAAGGAATGAAGACAGGAAAAAGAAAGGAAGGCAGACGGTATCAAATCTACATGCTTGAGGCAAGACATTTCAGAAACATGAAAAATATGATAAACTTTGATTGGGTGTGGAGCCCTGAAAAAATATGCCTAGAGCTGCAAAAAATGCAACATAGTAGTGATGTCCCAAAAGTCCAGCAGATGGAACTTCATGAAAGCAGGTGTATTAGTTTCCTACGGTGGCCATAACAAAGGATGACAAACCTGGTGGCTTAAAACAACAGAAATTTACTATCTCTCAGTTCTGGAGGCCAGAACTCTGAGATCAAGGTGCCTGCAGGGCCATCTCCCTCTGAATCCTTCCTTGCCTCTTCCTGGCTTCTGGTGGTTTGCCAGCAATCTTTGGCTTGTAGCCGCGTAACTCCAATCACAGCCTTTGTTGTCACGTGATGGTCTCCCTGTGTGTCTCTGCCTTCATGTGGCCGTCTTCTTGTAAGGACACCAATCATGTCAGGTTACGGACCCACTTACTCCAGTAAGATCTCATATTGACTTAACTAATTACATCTGTAGTGATCCTATTCCAAGTAAGGTCACATTCAGAGACACTGGTGTCAGGACTTCTGCATGTCTTTTTCACGGCGGGGGTGAGATACACAACTCAACGCTCCTGCAGTAGGTGTCTGTTGTACTCTGCTCTTATTCCTGTTTGTGTTTGCATCTCCGTTTCTCTGTCTTTCCTTTCATGCTGCTTTTTCCTTTACATCTCCCCTTGCATGAATATATTACAGACCTGAAATACCTTTTTATTCGCTGTCTCGTGAAGTACAGTTTTACCTTAGACTAAGAGGCCCATTGCGTTATGTTCTTACTGCTGCTGTAGCAAATTAGCACCAACTTAGTGGCTTAAAACAACTCAGGTCATTACGTTACGGTTCTGCAGGTCGGAAGTCCAAAATGCGCTTTATAGGGGCTAAAATCAAGGTGTCGGCAGGGCTGTGTTCCTTCTGGAGGCTCCAAGGGAGAATCTGTTTCTCTGTCTTTCCCAGCTTCTAGAGGCCACCTGCACCCCTGGGCTTGCGGCCGCTTCCTCCATACATCACTCTGCGCCTTCATCACACCTCCTGCTTCTGACCTTCCCGCTTCCCTCCTGTAAGGACCCCTGTGGTTACATTAGGCTCACCTGGATAAGCCAGGAACATCTCCCCATCTCAAGTTCTCTATCTTTATCACATTTGCAAAGTCCCTTTTGCCATGTGAGGTAATGCATTTACAAGTTCTGGGGATACAGATGTGAACATCTTTGGGGGGACATTATTCTATTATCACGTGCCCATGAATGAAAAATGTTCCTACATGTACTCAGAAGATGTGTGCCTCTCTGGAAAGGCAGTCTCCTTATATAAAGCACGGGAACAAGACAGGGATAAATGCCAAAGTGGGGGTTGGGATACCTACCTGTAATTGCTAAGGGGACTGTCATTTTTGAACCAAGGATCAGGGCATACATAAGGTCTAACAACAAAATATTGCATTCAAAATGGGGAGGTCTCCAAATGTCCAGGACATCAGGCCACCATTGACCCCATATCCAACCAAGTCTTGTCAATTCTCCCTCCAGGCATTTGAGGAGTCACCCGCGTCTCTCCATCCCTACGGCTGCCTCCCGTCCCAGCCACCATTGTGCCTCACTTGGATGACCACAGTCACCTCCTAACGAGTCTCCTGCAGCCACCTACCAGCCTGAAGGATCCTTCTTAAACCCAAATGGGGTCATGTCAATCCCTGCTGACAGCCTCCAGTAAGGCTCCATTGCTGTTGGACAGCGTTCAAACGCACGAGCACGGCCCTGGGGCATCATAATCTGGCTGCAAACCTCCTAAGTCACTTGCTGCCACTGTCCCCTCTGAGCAGATGCTCCAGCTGGCCCTGGCCTCCAGCTCACTGTGTTTCCCCAACACCTGCTCTTCCAGAGAGTATCAGCCCAAACCTCTCTTCACCAAGGATGCCTTCCCTGACCACCAGAGAGGTCAGCTCTGCCTCCTCCTCTTGCAACAGAGACCAGACTTGGCTGTTATTACTTGGTTAAGTCTGTTCGCCCTGCCAGACTTTCAGCTCTATGAGGGCAGAGCTTGTCTCGTTCACCATTAAGTCCCTAGGGCAGCACCTGATATGCAGTGAACCCTCAACACATGGCCACTAAGGGACAGGTGGGTTCTGATTTCAAATGACTGAGTGACTTGGAGAAAGTTTTATGCAACCCCTGGGAACTTCAGCTGCCTCATCTGGAGAAGTAGGTGGTAGAGATGGGTTTACATTCATCACAGGTGTTTTTAATTCTCTCTCTCTCTCTTTCCATCCATCTGTTGTTGAGAGGTGCAGGTGAACAAATTGTTTGAGAGGCAGCTGGGTATAGTGGAAAGAGTTCAGAGGTCAGAGAGGCCTGGCTTTGAATCGTGATTCTGCTATTTTGTGCTGTGTGACCTTGGGGTAAGTTACTGAACCTCCCTGAGCCTCACTTTACTCATCTGTAACAATGGGGATACTGATAGCACCAGCAGGGTTACATGGAATTGTGTATAAAAGCACAGAGCCAGGACAGAGTCGCTGCTTTATAAAAATGAAAGCAATTAGTATTGCTATTATTAAAAACACTTGACATGATAAAATCCATGACAAATAGTTTTTCTTCTTTCGGAAACCCGTTGTTGGGCAGAGCAATGTGGTTTACTTCCTACTACCCCAAACTCCTTCTCTCCATCAGTTCCCTATTCCTCAGCACTTGTTCCGTTCCGGAAACTTGGCAGATAGTGTGTGCAGTTATTTTCAGAGGAACGAGTGGGTAAAATCGGCAGCATTTCCCCCGGAGTGTCTGTGCCCAGGGAGTATGAGTTTATGGCGCATCTGCTTTGTGTATAAAAGCCTTGGCCTCCCCCCTCACCGCCCCCTGCCACAGAGGCGGAGCGAGCAGGGACCTGGCTACTGCCCGCGCCCCTCTCTCCCTGCCAGTGGAGTGTTTGCTGACCAGCCTGCATGGTTGGCGGGAGGTAAACAGCAGTGATGGCTTTCCCTCCAGGCGTCTGGATGGGCAGAGGAAAGAGGTCACTGCTGGATGGCCAGAGGCTTTAGAGGGACTTGGGAGCAGAGTTCAGAGGGTCCCTCCCCCATCTGCAGCCCAACCTGAGACGATGATGAAAATGATAATGACATTGGTGGTAGCTGATGGAATGGTGGCCTCTACCCCTACTGTCTCAGCTCAGAATGCCTGGGTAGGATCACCTTAACTCCCCCTGTGTAGGGGTGGGGTCTTCCTCACCACCCTGCTTGGGGTCCAGAGGTTGCCCTGGGTCTCATGGCTGTCTGGGGCTGGGGGCGTGTTGCTGTCGAGGGAGGTATGTGCTCTTGGAGAACCTGTACGTGGTACGAAGACCTTGACCGTGGGCAGATGCCTCTCCTACCCCAGCGGGTTGATTTGGAGGAGGGGTAGTGAGCAGGAGGGCCCCTGGTCTAGCAGAGATTGTGGGCGACCCAGGAATCCGTCTCAGCTCTGTCTCTTGGCTTCTCGCCTGGCATTTGTGGGGCGTTGGTCTCCCTTGAGTAGCACTCTTGGCCCAGGGCCCTGGTGTTGGGTCTCCTCCCTCTCTCCTTCCCACCCTGTCCCTCTCTCCCTCCACACCTGAGTCCTGCCGACATCATGTCTCTCATGGTAGCTTTTATGGCAGATCAAGATAATCCTCTACTGACCATTAACGACAGAGCCGACATAACCTTAGCCATAGAAAGTCCTTTCCTCTTTTCTGAAGGGCAGGGAGGGTTCAACCTTTAGAAAACACAAAACTGCTACTTTCTGAACTCTACAGCTCAGTTTTCATAATTATAAAACAAAAACAAACAGGTTGAATCATTACTTTAACCCGTATTTGAATCGATTTTTCCATTTTGCGGAAGAAGAAACCAAAGCTCTGAGGGTGAACTAACTTGCCCAGGTTGGCGTGTGGTCACCAGACAGCCACGCCAGGATTTGAACACCAGCAACCTGATGCGGAAGTTGGTTTAACCACTGTATTATCTCACCTCCTTTGTGACCTTGGACAAATCAGACTCTCTGAGTTTCAGTTCACCCTCCTGTTCCATGGAGATGACACCTTGCGGGGTGGCAGTAGTAGCAATAGTTGCAGCAATGATGACACGATAGTGGCAAATGCTTCCAGACATAATGCTCCCTGTTTGCCTCCTTTGAAGCATCTTTTATGTGTTGACACAACAGTCCTATGACGGGTACACTGATTACAGGGTTGAAGATGACGAACGTAAGGCAATTATAACAGTGCCTGACACTCAGTGGCTGTAGTGGTGGGTCTTATTAGTAGTACTAGGGACATGAAGTGAGGATGGTCTTGGGTCTGAGGGGCCTCACGAAAGCACTGCCTTCATCAACACCAGCTCCCATGTTTTGGAAGCTTTCTAGCATATTCTCTCCAGTTTGGCTGTTGCATTCTCTTGGCACCTTCCTTCCAAAAGATAGGCAGTGCCCAGACACTTAGCAGAGAGAAATTATTTTTCTCTTTAAAGAATTCTGCTCTCCCCTTGGCGTCCCTGCCCGTGTTGGGTAACAGAGCCTCTGAGGACAGGTCCACTGGATTACTACTGGTTTCTGCACTGGAACCGGGAAGAATGCCTCCCCCAGGGGAGAGGGAGCGCGGCAAGGCCCGGCCGTCCGCTCCAGGTCATGGTCATGACTCTGCCGGGCTGTTGGTGGGGAGGGTGTGAGCCACACCCCTCTTTCTCCGGGAGCTGCTGCAGCCTCCTGAAGCGCCAGCTCCCTTCTGCAAGGGAGGAATCTGGCATCGGGAAGGCAGCATCCCACTGGTTTCTGGGTGCCAGCTGGCGCACTGGGACCAGCGACAAAACTGAGTTCTTGTTTCCTTAGGATCGGGTGGGAGGGAATCCGGGCCTCTAGCACCAAGACAATGGGAATAATAATAGTGATGTCGACAAGGACAACAAAAACAGCAGCAGCAGCAGCTACCGTTTCACGGATGTCAGACTATTTATTTGTCGGGCACTTTGCATTCATTGTCAGATGTTACCTGCAACAACCCCATGAGGGGGGCATCATACCCCTATTGTACAGATGCTTCAGGACACTGTGCCCAAGGTCACACGGCCACCAAGTAACCAAGCAAGGCTTCCAGACCAGGTCCAACTGATGACAGAACCAGGGTTCTCACTGTTGTACCATGTGGGTTTTGAGGGTGCAGTAGCCCCAGTATGTGGTAGCCGCTGGGACCACGGGCTCTGTGCAGGGCTGCCTGGATTTGAATCAGGTCTCTCCCACTTTCCAGCTGTGGGACTGGGGCAGTTTGCGTGCCTGAGCCTTAGTTTCCTCATTTGGAAAATGTTTCAAACAATGTTTCACGCATAGCATCATTATGAGGATTAAATGAGGTAACACTTACAAGGCTCAATGCCTTGAAATGTAACGGGGTTTCTCAGCCTCAACATTGACATTTTTGGGCCAGATAATTTTTTGTTGTGGGGGGCTGTCTTGTGCAGTGTAGGATGTTTAGCAGCATCCCTGGTCTCTACCTGCTAGATTACAGTAGCAGCCCCACGGTTGTGATAAACAAAAAATGTTTCCAGACATTGATAAATGTCCGCTGGGGGCTGGAGAGAAGGAAAAATTTGCCTCCATTTGAGACTCAATGGCACACAGTAAGCACCCAATACATGCTAGGAATTTTATGATTATTATTCTGACCAGACCATGAGCTACCTCAAAGCTGGTCTGGTGAGGGAAGTCCTTTTGGGAATTCCTTAAACATTCTCACAGCCAGGAGGCTAGCCTCTTAAGGGAATTTGGAGCTGTCCCCTGGCTGGAAATGTCTGAAGGGAAAACCAGCCCAGACACAGAGCTACGCTTCCCCTTTGATGTTAATAAGTGGTTTTTGTTCCCAGTTCCTTTTGCCTGGGCCTTCCTTTAAGGTAGTCTGGGTCACCTATCATTTTACTAATCGAGGCAGCAATAACTGGGCACCTCTTGTATGCCAGACTCTCCTAATATAAAGATAAATAGCTAGCACTTAGCAGGCCCTTAAAGGGTGTCAGGCATTGTTCTAAGTTTCTGACGCGTGTCATGTCCTTTCACCTTCTGGGATGGTTTTATGTGTCAACTTGGCTGGATCAGGGGATGCCCAGATATCTGGTAAAACATTATTTCTGTGTGTGTCTGTGAGGGTGTTTCCAGATGAGATTAGCATTTGGATGGGTAGCCAGAGTGAAGATCTGCCGTCCACAGTGTGGGCGGACATGGTCCAATCTGCCAAGGGCCTGAATAGGACAAAAGGTGGAGGGTGGAGGAAATTGTCTGTTCCTGTCTGCTTCTCCGCTTTAGCTGGGACATCATATCTCATCTTCTCCTGCCCTTGGACTGTAATGTACATCATCAGCTCCCCTGGTTCCCAGGCCCTCCAACTTGGACTGAATTACACCTTGGCTATCCTCAATCTCTAGCTGGCAGATGGCCCATGGTGGGACTTCTCAGCCTTCGTAATTGTGTGAGCCAATTCCTCATGATAAATCTCCATTTATACATATAACCTATGGGTTCTGTTTCTCTGGAGAACCCTGAAGAATACACCCTCAACACACCCCTATCATTACCCCCATTTTACAGGTGAGGAAAATGAGGTACAGAAGAGTTAAAGCATCTTGCCTGTGATTACACAAACAGCCAGTGGAGGAACAGGTGGTTCCTACCCGGGTGGGGCTGGTTCCAGGGCCACTTCTGTAATCTAGACAAGCTGTCCTGCCCTCAGGGAGCTCACAGCCTGGGAGGGAAGCCAGGTGATGGCAGCAAAGGGGCGAGGGCCTGAGGGTGGAGGGGAAGCATTTGTATCAGCGTGGTCAGGAAAGGCATACCCAAGAGGACAGGCTGGAACTCAGCCTTAAAAGACCAGGTGACAAGTGGGACAGTGGCATTCTGGCTGCAGGGACAGCAGCCAAGAGTTCTAAAGTCCAGAGACATAGAAGTACAAATGTTCTGGGGCCAAGAGTGTGAGGCACGGAGCATTGGGAGATGAGAATGGAGTGATGGTCCAGGGCCAGACCACAAAGGGTACCAAGCAGCAGAACTAGAATGTCAAAGAAACCTATTACTCTCTGCAAAAAATATGCAGGAGAGATTGGGTTAGCAGGAAGTGGTTAAAGTACAAGGACAGCAGGTATGTGTTATTAAGTTGAAAGAATGAGAAAAGCCAATTCCTTTAGAGATATTGGCCAAAAAACTTAGCACAGATAGAATTGTACCAAGCTCCAGGAGACCTGGGCACAAGATATGTTGCCGGCTGTGTCAGGATTGCTGCATCGCACAACTCCAGGGGGCGCCACCCACATCACAGTTGACGTCAATGGGGCTCTACGGAGCAGTGCTATCCACCAGCACTTTCTCAAAGACGGAACTGTTCTATGTTTGTGCTGCCTATTATGATACCCGATAGCCACTAGCCACACGTGGCTATTAAGCACTTGAAATGTAGCTGGTGTGACTGAGAAACTGAATTTTAAATTTTATTTAATTTTAATTAATTAAAATTAAAATAGCTGCCTGTGCCTAGTGGCTACTGTTTGGACAGCCAGCCCTGGAGTCTTGCAGTGCCCAGTTGATGTGGCTGTAAGTTGTGGCGTTGACCTACAGGTTCCTTGGGCAAATCGCTTGCCTGTGAGAACATTGTTATTTTTCTTTGTGTCTTTGGGAGTGCCACAGTGAAACGTGCAGTGGAACAAATTAACAGGCATCTGATAATTAATGGTTTGAGTGATGTGAAAAATCTAAACCTAACCAACCAACCAACAAACCAAACAACAAACAAACTCAAATGACCAGTCAATGAGAAACTTGGCATGCTTGATATCCTTGGAGCAAAAAGTATTGGCTGGGTGGTGTTGGTGGAGTTGGGGGAATCTCTCTCTAACTATACAGGAGGACCTGCTAAGTCAGGGTTTCCAACTCACACCACATGCGAGCATCCTTCAACTAGGGTGGTGACCACTTGCAAGTTGAATGAATGGCCCCAGTTCTTCACCCTCCCTGCATCCATGACCTTTGACTTGTGCCACTGCAACTCCTCCTATGGAAGAGGCAGGATTGCCCCTTGATTTTGGGATTGGTCATGTGATTCACTTTAGCCAATGGAACGGCAGTAGGTTCGATGCCACCAAAGGCTTGAAAAGCGCTTGCATGACGGGGCTTGCCACCTTGCACCTCTCTCATCACTGTGAGAAGGACTTGCATGGGCACTTGACCACTGGTCCCAGGAAGAGGATGGGAAGCAAGTAGAACAGAGAGCTGCCACACCAGCCCAGCCCAGCCCAGCCCAGCCCAGCCCAGCCTCAGCCTGGTCCCAGCCAGCCCAGAGATATACCAGTGAGCTCTGGCTGCTAGATCAGCCAACCCCAGCCAATTACAGACACACGAGTTTCATCTTATGTCATTGAGATTTTGTAGTTGTTATGTAGCAAAGGTTAACTGATACATGGCTGTTAATTATTTGATTTGAACTGTCCTTATTCTCCCTGAGAATTGAAATTCCAGTATTTTAAAAAAAATATGGAATGCTTTATGAATTTGCATGTTATCCTTGTGCAGGGACCATGCTAATCTTCTCTGTATCTTTCCAATTTTAGTATTTGTGCTGCTGAAACAAGCACAAAATTCCAGTATTTAATGGTCTATATTACCATCTTCTCTGCCCTTTGATGCTCTGGTTTCTTTTGATGGCATTTGCAAGTTAAATGTTTTTTTTGGGCTTTTAAGAGCAATACATACTCATTTTAGGAAGTGCTATGAAAATGAAATTTAAAAAATTATATATAATATCAACCTCCAGACACAACCACTGTTAACATTTTGTTATATGTTCTTTCGGATACATACAGAGGTAGATACATACATATCTGTACATGTATATGCAAATATACTCACCCCTATACATGGATCATATTATATAGAGATCTGTGTTGTGCATTATTTTATTTAGCTCAACATTATGTACATCATCATTTCTCCATGTAATTAGATATTCTCCAGGAACATGATTCTTAACAGCTACATATTAATATTCTATGATGTGGTTGTATCATATTTTATTTAATATTCCATACTTTTGGGCATTTCAATTCTTTGCAATTTTTCACTATTACAAATGGTGCTGCAATGTTCATCTTTGTACATAAATCTCAGTGTGCTTCTGTGATTGTTCCCTTAGGCTGTGTTCCTAGAAGTGAAATTCCTCGGTGAAAGGGTCTGAACAATTTTAATAAGGCATTGCCAAGTTGTCCCCCAGAAAGGGCAATTTATAGCCCTGCCAGCAGATTAGGGAATGGGCTGGTATTTGTAATTTACAAAGGCACATTGGGGAAACTTTAAAGCAGACTGGGACTGGAGTCTCTATGAGTTGTGGTTTATATGGGACCATCAACTTGGAATCATGTGGAATTCCATTAAATGTGACATTGAGGGGTGACCCTGAAAAGAATCAGGGGACCCCAATGTTCTTGACCTGCCCAATCACTTCTAGCTTTGTGATTTCTGGTTAAAGCCTGGATAGTGTTGTTTAGAGAAGATAGACACAATCTGACTTTTAAAGTTCAGGGATGTGGCCCAGCAGATGTCTTCTTTGCTGATGTACTTGCCTCGGTTAAACAGCCCAATCACCTGAGGCCAACTCCTTATCCATCACTTTGTAACCCTGAGACTTCGCCAATCTTCATATTCTCTCTGAGCCCAGATTTCCTCATGAGTAAAATGAGGATAAAACTATGATTTAAACTGACAAAGTGTCTAGCAAAGGGCTTGACGCTGGAGAATACTCTACAAAAATTAATTTTGTCCTAATGAGGACAAAATGAGGAACCAAGCCTGCAGGTGAAGTGGGAAATGGTTACAAACTCACTTATTTCTGAACTGGTTCTTTGACTCTTATGTATCCTAGGAGAAGTTTTCATGGGTTTGTGACAAAGGAGAAAAATGATGATATAGGCAATTATGAACAGAGATACATGTATTTGTAAAGGCTTGTCTTTTGTTATGAGATAACATACTTTTTTTTTTTAAGAGCTAACATCCTTTCTAAAGTGAAATGTGGAATTTTGGTTCTGATAATGGCCAAGCAAGTGCCTATTGGGCTGACCTTCCCGTGGATCATAAATTTAATCCCTGGAAAAAATATTAAAAAGCCCCAACTACCTAAAGGATGGGTGATAGTGGCTAAAACTCTAGTAGAAAACCTACACTCCTGGCCTGAAGAGAAGAAGACAGAGTTATAGACAACTGCTTTAGCAGGAAAGTGAGGTAGATGATACAGGAAGGGAGCCAGAGATAGGGAGCCTCAATTCTGTATATAAAGTCTTCCAAATCTCTGGCTGGCTTCTGAAGCATCTATGCACAGGGCAAACTTTAAGCAGCCCAGATAGAGCTAAAAGAAATGAACTGAAAAATGAGCTGCTGCCCAACTGGCAGAGTTTTCAGTTTGAATCCAGCCAAGGTAATTGCCTCTAAAAACAAATTAAAAATCAACACTCTTTGGAGAAATAGAACAGAATCCAGAGTCTCTGCAATATAACTTTCACAATATCTAGGATACAATCCAAAATCACTCTAAATGCAAACAAATAGGAAAATGTAACCCATTCTTGAAAGAAAAGACAATGATTGGACACTGACTCCAGGATGACCCAGATGTTAGAATTAGCAGACAAGTATTTTTAAAGCAGCTCTTCTAACAATACTCAGTGATGTAAGGGAAAATCTGCTCACGGTAAAGGAAAAGATAAGAAATTTTAGCTGAAAATGGAAACAATAAGAAAGAAACAAATAGAAATTCTAGGTCTAGAATATTGCAATGTCTAAAATAAAACATTCACAGGAAGGGGTTGACTACAGACTACAGAAGACAAAAGAACGAGTTGTGAATTTGAAGATGAGTCAATAGTATTTTTTGAAATATTGATTGATGTACTTTCCCCCCATTTATATCCCTTCTACCTCAATCCAAGCAGGTGGCTGGGCTCATTGCCTAAGGGGAGAGATGGGACAATATGAAAAGCAGAAGAAAGTCTGCAAGCGCCTGCCTTTAGTGTCCAAAAGTCTAAGATGGAGAAGGATTCCCAGACGTTTAGAACAATTAGAACTTGAAAAGATGGGGCTTCTCCCTAGACTGAGGGGGAGGGAGGGAAAAGGGGAGTCGAGCAGAAACAGTGGTGCCTCCTGGAGAAAGACCAAGGCCAGGAGTGGTACGGAGGGTCTTGCACTGTCAAGTAGATGCTCCGGTCCAGAAATGCCACCTCACTCTGCTCACAGCTCACTGGGCAGAACTAGTCATGTGGCCCCACTCAGCCACACAGGGCCCAGGGAGTGTTATCTCATCACGAGCCTAGAAAGCAGAAAGCTGAAAATATTTCAGAGACGGTGCCGATGATTCCCACAGTGTGCATCTTTGGGACCCAAATCTTTTCCCCCTGCAATTATCAGAAATGCCTCCTGTTATGGACTGAATATGTCCCCCCCCCCAAATTCATATCCTGAAGCTCTAACCCTAGTGTGATGGAGACAGGGCCTTTGGGAGGTAATTAGGGTAAGATGAGGTCATGAGGTTGCAGACCCAGTGATGGGGTTAGTGGCCTTACGAGAAACGACGCAGCAGAGCTTGCTTTCTCTCTCTGCCACGTGAGGACAGAGAGAAGGCAGCCATCTAGGAACCAGGAAGTGGGTCCTCACCATGCTGGCACTTTGATCTTGGGCTTCCATCCTCCAGAACTATAAGAAAATAAATTTCTGTTGTTTAAGCCGCGCAGTCTATGGTATTTTGTTAGGGCAGCCCAAGCGGACTAGTACATCTCTCCTAGGATCTCCGTGCCCAGAGTGTCCTGACCTTTAAGCAGTCTCCATCCAGTCATCCTGCTCCAGAAAGCCATTATCATGGGAGAAAACTAGATGATCTCAAGTAACACAGCTTCACCTAACTGGTTTGGGTTTTGCTTAGATCTCTTCTTCTGGGGTGAGTGTGCTGCCTGGTCTTGCCGGTCCAGATCCATGGCAGTTCACAATTCATCATAGTAACAGGTTGTTCATTCTTTCTTTATCTGTTGCCTTCTTGGCATGTGGGAGGTTTCTTCCCTTTGGCAGCCACAAAGATTCCTCTCTTATCTCAGGAGACCTTGGAAAACCAAACCTCCCTCCTTCATCACTCAAGGAATACAGATGCAGACAAGAATCACAGAGACCTGTCCAGTTGGCAGGGAAAACAGGAGTGATGGAAAGTTCCATCCAGGCCTCCCTCTCCTGGCCTCTCCTACCCTATCTCATGTCTTTTCTCCATCTGCACATTGTTCTCTTGGCACACTGAACACTCTGTGACTTCCCAAGGGCACTGATGTTTTCTGCCTTTAGCTCTGCTGGGAATGCCCTTCTCCTCTGTCTTCCATGTGGGCACCCACAAATTTATTCATCAAAAAATATTTACTGAACACCTACTGAGTGTTAGGTACCACCCCAGGTGCAGAAAATACAGCAGTGAAGAGAACAGACATAGTCCTTGCCCTTATGGAACTTATGTTCTAGTGGGGGAAGCCAGGTATTAAGCAGAGAATCCCCAAGGAGTGAGTGCCAAGAATGACTAAGGTGGGTGCTTACAGAGAGAACAGTAAGGAGGACCTAATTTGGATGACGGTAGGTCTGGGAATGCTTGGCTGAGGAAGTGACATTTAAGCTGAAACCTGGAGTGTGGGCAGGAATTAGCCAGGTGAAGATTGGAGAAGAGCTTCCCAGAGAGAAGGAACAGCATCTACGAAACCAGAGCATCCATTATCAGTAGGAGCTTTGTGCTTTCGAGAAACAATAAGAGTGTTCTAAACAAGAGGGAGGCTTGCCAATGCTCCACTCAAATATCCTCTTCTGTGGAACCTTCTCTGACCCGTCTGTGCTCTCACAGCATGTGGTACATCATTCCTTTATGCACACTTACATCAACACTGCTTGTTCATGTCACCCGAATGCTGGTCGGGGCTCCCCTGTCCCTCAGAGGCTCATTTGGTCATACCACGGATGTTTGTTGAGCACCTACCATGTGCCAGACTCTGTAGACACATTGGGAACTAGAATGAGGTCCCTGCCTTCACGAAGCTTGTGTTCTGGGACCAGAAAGACAACAAACAAGGGAATGCATAAATCAACAGTTCAAGTTCAGATGATGGCAAGCATTATGAAGAAACCGATATAGAATTATGTGGTATAAATTGGGGGGAGGTGCTAAAATACACAGAGTGCTAAGGAAAGACTCAAGCGAGGAGGTGGTACTTGAGCTGAGAACTGAATGATGAGAAGGGCCCAGCCCTGAGATGATCGTGGGGGTGAGAGAGTAGTCTAGGCAGAGCAAACAGCCAGTGCAAAGGCCCTGGGGTGGGAACAAGGGTGCTGTTCAAGGATCAGCGAGAGGGATCTTACAGGGTCATGAAGGCCAGGGTGAGAATCCTGGATTTTGTTTTAAAGGCAACGGGAAGCCATCAGAGGGTTTTAAACAGAGGCACGACATGAACTGGACTCAAGAATGGGATAAGTTTGGGTGTCAAGACCTAGTTGCATTTTAAAGGCTCAGTCTGGCTGCTGGTGGGGAGTCGATGGTGTGGGAGGGGCAGGCATAGAAGCAGGAGACCACGTAGGAGGCTACTATAGTCTTCCTGGTGGGCGCTGGTGGCAGCTTGCAAACTGGCCTCAAATGTCCCTGGTTCCCTGGCCTGAGACGGTCCAAAGCCTTCCCCATGATTTCTCAAGGGGTCAGTTCCTTGCTGTCTCTGTTCACTCCCTTGCTGAGGCGAGAGGCATCACGTCACACCAGGCTCTTTCTGGCCTCCCCTTCAGGTCCCGGCATCTCTCTTCAGGTTCTAATCTGGGGAACAAACAAATCCCCCTCACTGTCACACATGGAACAATTTCCTCCTCTTCTCTTAAAGTGTTGGCACCTGCAGCATTTAAGCCCTTAGGGAATCACTTTTGCCCCCAGTGAACTTATTAAGACGTCCACCCGAACAAATACAGCACTTTCCCCAAAAGGACTCCTGGTGGATGAAACGTTTTTTGGTCTGTGGCATGTCAGCCTCTCCACGTAGCCAGAGAGCAATCTTGAGGGCACAGCTGTGTATGGATAATAACAACACTTGCATCCAAGGCCAGGTTTTTCCAGAATCAGGCCCTGGGATGAGGATTCATGTGCAGGTGATTTATTAGGAAAGTGCTTCCGGGAGAAACTGACAACAAAACTGGGAAGGGGAAGTAGCCAAGCAAGGGTGAGATTTCAGACCAGATTCACTCCGCCTGATCCCGCGGGAACTCTGGAGGGTAAATGATGCCTTTGAGTGTGTCCCACCTCGAGTCCAGGAGCAGCTGGGCTTTCTATCCTGCCCCCATGAGTCACTGGTTAAGGGCTGCCCTGTGGTGATGTGAATCCACAGATATCATTGACAGGGCTCCTGCAGCCCAAAGGCAGTCTTCGGAGGAAGGCAGCGGAGTGAGCTGGATACACAGGAGCTTGGACACGAGCACAAAGGTAAAAATGGGGCAGAGCACTAACACAGTCCACTCTAGCAAATGTCGTCGGTTCCCAGAAGGACTGACACAAGGTGGGTGCTCAGTGGTGTTTGTTGAATGAATCAATGAAATTATTGTCCAAGATTATACTCTGATGTGGATGACAGTGAGCATGAAGTGACCAGAAAGGCAGAAACTCTTCTTAGCCAAGAAGGCTCTTCCAAGCTTCAGGAACAGAATGCAGACAGGCAGGGCTTGGACTCCTAGGGACAGTAGCAGTCGTGGTCTGAAATCTCACCCTTGCTTGGCTACTTCCCCTTCCCAGTTTTGCTGTCAGATGCCATCATGATGGTTAGCTATGCCCTGTTCTCTGAGAATGTCCCGGTAGCAGTCATTATGTTTGTGTGGTGTTTTGACATTGACAAGTTGCTTTTACATTTAATTTTCCCATGGGATCCTTAAAACATGCACATGAAAGAAATTATTCCCCTTTCAGAGATGAGAAAACTGAGGCTCAGAGGAGTTAACTCTCATACAGTGGAGGAGTAAGGGCTGGGACTTGAATTTGTCACTAAAGGTAGTTGATAATGATTAGGTTCCTAAGGATGCTTAAGATGATTATTTAATGAAGTTGCTCTTTGCTTCTGTAAGAGAGAGAGAGATTGCAAACTGGTGGCCCACCTGCCAGTTCCAGCTCTCAAGTGTGTTCTGCCTAGTACAATACTATTTTTTCATTTCATGGATGTTTTCACGTTGAAAGATTTCACATGCAAATCTGGATTTCTGGCTTTTCTTGACAAAGGAACATCTGGTTCCGCATTGCCTTCTGGTTGGGACTGTGGCCACTGTCCCATTTTGGATGGGTCATCCCATCTCCATCTTTGAACATCCCGCCACTCCCTATAGCCGCACGGCCCAATAAGGTAACCACTAGCCACATGTGGCTATTGACACTTGAAATGTGGCTAGTTTGAGTTGAGATGGCTGCTAGAAACTTCTAAGTTCATACGGGGTTCATGTTGGATTTCTACTGGGCCCTACTGGCCTACAGTCTTTCACACTAGGCCAGCTTCTTGCATTTCTGCTCCCTGCCTGACCCTGTAGGCACATGGGATTGCTCCTTTAGCAATCCCTGCTGAGTGAGAAGGAAGTGTGACCTGGAGTCAGGAGCCCAGAATTCAAGTCCTGGCTCTGACACTTGCTGTGTGACTTTGAGAATGTTACCTCTCCTCTCTGCACTTGGTCTCTTCGTCTGTACAGTGAAGACTTTGGACTTAATTTCCAACTTTCTACAGCTGGAACTTCCTCTCCCCCACACCTCTGAATTTACCCTTTTGTGGTGGGGTGCTGCTGCTGCCGGCTTTGATCTGAGCTGCCCCTGCTGGGCGGCCCCTCCTCTTGCCCTGATTCTCTGCACTCCAGCTGCTTCTTCATCTTTGGGGAGCCCTGTCTCCATCAGGGGCCTCCCTCCTCATTCCACAGGGGGGTTGCTGGATCATTCCGCTTGGCTTGTTGTTTACAAAATGAGAGGTTGACCGTGTTTCCCTTTCCTTTTTGGTTAATATCTGCAATTTGCCCTCATTTAATTCACATATTTTAGCTATGAGTTTGCTCACCTTCCACAATTATTTTCAAGCACCCTTGGGCTCATAAACCATTGTTCCAAGTGGTGTGTTGCCTATTTTAAGAACTTCATTTGTTTGTAATGTGCACATCAGCTGCATGATTTGTTTCTTGCTGGTAATTAACTTTTAAGCTGATGCCATTCCCCCGCCAAAAGTGAAACTCAAGGTAAAGTTGGTAAGATTAATCATACTGGCTGCATCCAAATCTTCTGACATCTTCGTCGGACTCAGCAAGTTTGGGGAAAATGGTAATTTTTTTCTTCTACTTCCATCTGTTACCCTGCCGATCTTGGAGCCGATCCACCCATTAGTGGGCTTGAGTGTCGGAGCTGGAAGCTGACACTTTCCAGTTTCTGTACCAAGACAGGCAAACTTTTCCTCCAAACCCTCTCACCCTGCGACCTGAACCCATCTCTTCCTTCCTGAGAGGGTTCCCGGACTCATGGGCACCGATGAATCATGAAATGGTTGTATAATACCTCCCAGCTTCCCTCATTGCTGTTGTAGAGTTAGTTGCTAATTTCCATGGTCTTTTGCAGCTACACAAATTAGCAATGTCTTGGATTTATAATCTGTATTGGTGAGGGGAGTGTATACAGGCAACTTTATTAATCTTCCCATCTAATGACATCCTACTTGTGGGTTATGGGTGAAATTTAAATTCCAGGCAACTTCCCTTCATGGCAAAGCACTTTTAGAAATTAGGTTGTACTAGATCAGTGCTTCTCAAACCTTAATGTGCTTTCCCGGGTGAGATTATGATTCAGTAGGTCTAGGATAGGGCCTGAGAATCTGCATGTTGACAAGCTCCCAGAAGAGGCTGATGTTGCTGGTCCAGGACCACACTTTGAGAGGATAGCACTAGCCTGCCAGCTTCGTGGAGGCTGGAATTTCATCAGTGTTGTTCCTCATTGACATATGGACACTCCCAACTATTTGGAGACTGGATGACTGAATGAGCTATGCTCAGGGATGTAGATAAGTCTCTACCAGATCGATCTTATTAAAGTGAGATGTCTTCCTTCTTATTCTCACACCAGCAAAAAAAAAGGAGTAATTTTATATTTTTTCCAATTTAGGAAGGGCTAAATGTCATACGCTGATATATCCTCCATATATATGGTATTTGTGTGTGTGTGTGCACACACATATGTTTGGCTTTTGGAGATGAATTTATAGTAACAGAACTGCTCTTCACCATGCATATCTTTCTAAGTATAGCCTGCCGCCTTCATCCGAAAGGGCCCGCTTCCAGAGAGGCCTGCAAATTGAGAAATCCTTGTTCCTGTTCTTAAAATTCTTCAGAGAGCTGCCTGGTTTTCCCTCTAAAGCACAGGTTTTTCCAATGTTCTTCCAGATTTCTGATCACATCAATGGAGGAGCTTCAATTAAGTGTTGGCTTTTAACACGTCTCTTGAACACCTTCAAGCATCTATCATTCTTCAGCTATTTTGGATGGTTGTCAATTTTTCATGACAATTGTAAACACACACACACGCACACACTCTCACACTGTATTTTGTGTAATTGGGAAGTCAGGACATATCATCTGTCTGATAGGGGTGCTCATACAAAGAGAGAGGGGGGCAGAATATTTTAAATTGGATCCTTTGCCGAAAGTACCTATTTTTACATTTACATGGCAGCTCATATTCTGTTTCTGCAGGAGGCCCTCCAAACTCTTTCAGCTTCAGGGTCCACCTGCTCCTCTTCCTCCAAGATAGGCTAAGGATTTTCCTGGATATCCCCGCCAGGGTCCCTAGGCTATTGTGAATTTCTTGGCTTTCCTGGCTAGCCCCATCTGTGGGATGTGTGAAAGAGCCAAAAGGAGGAACAAAGGGGCTCAGAGGTTGTCATTTGCTGAGGCCTCGTGGCTAAGAAGCATTGGAGACACCCCACAAACTCAGGCAGCCTGACCCAGAGCCGTAAGTCTTAATAACTATTATGCTCCACTGTTGTGCATCTCAAACTTAAAGTGCCAAGGAGTCTTCTGAGGACCTTGTTCAAATGCGGATTCTGATTCCATAGGTCTGAGGCAAAGCCTGATGGTCTGCGGGTCTAACAAGCTCCCAGGGGAGGCTGAGGCTGTCGACCCGTGACCCACAGTCTGAGAACTACTGATCTAGTTCTTACCCTGACCACAGGGAATCACCCGGGAATCTTTTCAAACGGCCACTTGGCCCCACCCCAGAAATTCTGGTTTAATTGCAACAGCCTAGGCTTCATGAGTTTTAAAAGCTCCCAGGGTGAATCTAGTGCATAGCTGGGCTCCAGTGCCTTTGCTGAGACTCCATCTGTTTCAGGACCCCCTGAGACCCCCACCCAGATGCTGTCCTGCAGAACAGTCCATGCCCCCACGTCTGGGATAGGGGAGACCAGACGGAGGCACACTCATCCCCTCTCCTGGTCCCCTGTCCTGGGCTGGGTGGTTGGACAGGAGGGGGAACAGGCAGGTGTAATGCTAAATCTGGGCATGTGCACCACGAGGAGAGGAACAGAGATCTCCTCTGGGGGGCCAGGAGACACTTCCAAGCTGCTCTGTGCTGAAATGCTCAGCTGCCGAGCTGAAAATAGCTTCCGTATTGCTGAAGAGGCTACCTGAGATCCTCCTCCTGTGGGGGTCCTAGAATCCTTGGGAAGTGGATACCACCAGGCTGCGATGTGTCAGCAAGTCCTGGAATACTGAGTGCCTATGGGACGGCTGTGGAAGGAGAGGGGAGAAGGCTGACGCAGCACCTCTCAGTCCCGTCTTGGAGCCACAGGGTGAAGCTCAGCTTGTCCAGCTGCTTGGCATGATCTAGGGCTTCACTGGAGATGCTTCAGGGAATATGTTGGTTTCCAGTGGCTGCTGCAACAAATAACCACAGACCGAGTGGCTTAAAACAACACAAATTTATTATCTTACAGGTCTGGAGACAAGAAGTTGGACCTGGGTCTCAATGGGCTTAAACCCAGGTGTTCCTTTCTGGAGGCTCTGGGCGACAATCTGTTGTCTTGTCCGTTTCAGCTTCTAGAGGCTGCCTGCATTCCTCAGCTTGGAGCCCCTTCCTTCATCGGCAAAGCCAGCAATAGCTGGTTGAGTTCTTCTCACATTATATCAATCTGATCTTTTCTGCCTCCCTCTTCTGCTTTTTAAAAAACCGCTCATTCAATCAATATTTATTAGGCATCTACGTAGTGTCAGGCACTATTCTGGGCACTTTGGATCCAACATGAATGAAAAAGACAAAATCCCAACTTTTAGGGAGTTTATATTCCAGGGAGGAGGCAAATAAAAACAAAATTGATAAGTAGATACATTATAAAATATATTAGAAGATAAGTCTGTGGAGGAGAAAATATAGAGAAGGAGGCTAGAGAACACTAAGCGACCCTCTTCCACTTTTAAGGACCTCTTCTGATTGGATTGGGCTCACCCAGATAATCTCCCTATTTTAAAGTTAGCTGATTAATAACCTTAATATGTGAAAACTTAATTCCCCTTTGCCAGGGAACAGAACATATTGACAAGTTCTGGCGATTGGGACATGACGTCTTTGGGGCAGGGACATGATACTGCCTGGCTCAGGGGCTGAGTCCGAGTCTGGGACCTTGGTTGCCTCTCCTTTCCGATCTCTTACTTCAACCGGAGCAGTTCTGTTAGATATCTGTTTCCATGCAAAATTTCCTTTGTAGGAAGGATTTCAAAGCTAGCAAAAGCTTTTCGAGCAATGCGCTAGTTCCTCACCACTCCTGGGCCAGTGGCATGAACATCACGTGGCAGCTTGCTGGGAATGCAGAGTCTCAGCCTCCCCCCGAGACCTACTGAGCCAGAATCTGCATTTTAGCACAGACCAGGACAATCTGTGCCCACACTGATGTTAGAGAAGGACTAGAGTAGTTCTCTGCCATGTTGGCTGCTCATTGAAACCACTCAGAGAGTTTTGGAAACATACTGATGTCTGGGTCCCACTGAAGAGTCATTGGCCTAGGGTGCAGTCTGGGCATTGGGATTTTTCAAATCTGCTGGGCGATTTTAATGGCCAGCAAAGTTTGAGAACAGCTTCCTCCTTGTGCAGAAGAGGAAATTTCTCAGGGAGTAAAAGTGACTTGGCCAGGGTTATGCAGAGGGTTGCTGGTCATCCCAGGAGAGGATTCAGGTCTCTTGACTTTCTGGATTGAGGTCTTCTGCCTCTACCAAGAAAACAAAAACAATGACTACAACAAAGACAATTTGGGTGGAGAGAGGGGAGGGAGGAAGCGGTTTTTCTCCCCCTCCTTTCTACGTCCTTTTTTACAGTTTGAATTGTTTTTAACGGCAAGCATGTTGTAATTTTAATATATAGAAAATACTAAAAACTGGTTAAAAAACAAATAATACTGAAAACTCAAGGGCTCTAATAATAGCAACCATTTTTTGAAAACCCCCCCATGTACCAAGAACTTTGTACACATTTTTTTCATGTAATCCTCACTGTGTCTTGGCAAGGTGGGAAATAATTGCCCCATTTTGCACTTTTTTGGGAGGACCTCTGGAGTTCTGTGGTTTAGGCACTGGAGTCTTGCTGAGACAGGAAAACCTGAAAACCTGAATGACCCACAGTTAGCTCTTGGCCTGGTCCCTGATATGAGGTGGGAGGTGTGTGTGTTCAGCAGCCCCTAAAGATCTTATCACAATTTTCTGTTTCTACCAGTCACTTGCTCTGTGGGTCACTGAACATTGACCATGAGCACAGAACCAGGAACAATGCTGTGTGCTCCTGCCTGCAACCCCCTACCCTTCCTCCCCTGGGTGGAGACAGACCAACTGCTTTTGCCTTTTTAAATTTGGTTCCTAAACAGTCTTGTGGCACAACCATGTATTACAGAGGAAATGATTAGAAATTTAATTATTATTATTCGTATTTTGGAGTTCAAATCCAATGGATAATGCTTACCTACTTTATTGGATTAGTTGTTGTAAGGATGATAATAATGACAATAATAAATAGCTGGCTGGGCACGGTGGCTCACGCCTGTAATCCCAGCACTCTGGGAGGCCAAGGTGGGGATCACATGAGGTCAGGAGTTCAAGACCAGCCTGAGCAAGAGCGAGACCCCATCTCTACTAAAAATAGAAAAAATTAGCCAGGCGTGGTGGCACACGCCTGTAGTCCCAGCAACCTGGGAGGCTGAGGCAGGAGGATCGCTTGAGCCCAGGAGTTTGAAGTTGCAGTGAGCTGTGATGACGCCACAGCACTCTAACCCAGGTGACAGAGTGAGACTCTGTCTCAAAAAAATAAAAATAAGTAAAAAAAAAATAGCTAACAACATGTATTGAGGTTTACTCCTTGCCAGGTTCTGTTCTTTACCTGTTTGCACTCAATTAAATCTCATGAGCCTATGAGGCCTCACAGCCCCATTTTACAGATGGGAAAATTGAGGCACAGAGATTAAATGGGCCGATGCTTGGAAATGGCCCAGTCCGTGGCAACCAGGCACCTGGCAAGTGTGTGTTCGTGGGTCTCCTCTCGCTCTCTCTTTGGGTGGATCCCAGAGCTGGCTCCGAGGATGCCCTGTAAGGCCTCCTTGGCTGAGGGTCCTTAATCCAGGGGATGTCGCCCTGTCTCTTCACCTCAGTTTCCTCTGCTAGGCTCTGCCTTTCTCTCCGAGGTGCTGGGAGGATTCTGTAAATAGTTCCTTCGAGGTGCTGGAAGCACTGGGTGGAGAAACTCACTATAAATACCCGGCACTTATAATTAGCTTTCGTGGCAGCACAGTTCTGCCTGTGGAGGAGGCGAACACCTGCAGGGGCAGAAAGTCAAAATGTAGGGACCCAGGGGCTCTTGAGAACGGCTTCTTGGCACCACCTGAGCCGGAGAGGACCCATGGGGAGTGGAGACCCCCAGATAAGGACACATTCCCTCCCCCACCCCCCATCTTGCCGCAGCTCCCAGCTCCCTCGCTCCCTCTCCGTGAGACCTCCTACAAATTAGTGCACTCCTCAGAGCCTCCGTTTCCACATCTGTAAGATGAATGGTAGCCAGAAAGCCCACTAAAGCATCTTGCAGGGCCGTCACTACCTGTCACTGAGCAGTATGATGCAGCCTGGCCAGGGATTTCCAGGAGAGAAAGTGACATCAGCTCAGATGTAACTTCCATGAACCTGAAAATAAAGCTGACCCTTACAAGAATAGCTGAAACTCCTTTATGAAAGAAACATCTGGTAGTGGACCCAGACAGTGTACAGACAGGAGAAGGGGAGAGGGTTTCCCCAAACTTTGATAATGGTCTCTGGATGGACACCCTCCCGGTCAGTTGATCATCTGATCCTCTGATTGTCTGGTTCATGCCACGGGCCTGCTGCCTGTCAGCCTTGTAAGAGTGCCGTCAGGATAGGCTGCCTGGGAGTCAGACGCTGTCTGAGACTCGTCTTTGGCACTGACCACACAAAGGGGAGAAGTCACCTCGGGGAAGCTTGTCCACCAGGACCACCCGAAACTCCTGATCTTGACAGACAGGGATAATCACTCCCACTGTGAAGAGTTAAAGATAATGTATAGAAAGTTCTCAGTATTGGTGCATGGAGTAGGTGGTTAGTACATGCAAGATTCTTCTTGTTCCCTTGTGTGCACAGCTCGTCAGATGTCATCTAACCTTGGAATCAGATGGCCCTCTCCTACCTAAAGACTGTCTGAGGCTCCCAGGGGTGGCAGAGGCGCCCCGTGCCTGTGTCTTAACTC
This sequence comes from Daubentonia madagascariensis, assembly GCA_023783475.1. Classification (NCBI taxonomy): domain Eukaryota; kingdom Metazoa; phylum Chordata; class Mammalia; order Primates; family Daubentoniidae; genus Daubentonia; species Daubentonia madagascariensis. The sequence continues at coordinate 5,921,501 of JAKFHU010002332.1, read as the reverse complement.
CATGATCCTTCTCTGAGCGATACTCACTTCTCGCTCACAGCAGTTCACCTCAGGAGTGTGTCCTGAGTCCTTCTGCTTTCTGCCCTGGGGCCTTCTCGGATGCTGCTGAGCCCTGCTCAGCCTGCGCAAAAGTACAGCCCGGAAGTGCTGTGGTAACAGCCCACGGGGAACCATCAACCGATGGGGAAAGGAGCAGCAGATAAATGTGCTACTCTCCCTCCTTCAGGTGGAAGAACCTGGAAAGCTTCCTGCACACTTCTCGGGAGGTCCCTGCAGCATCGAGCTTCTGTTGTCCCCAGTGGTGACCTTGACGATGAACACGTATAAGGCCTTCCCTCCTAAATCTTTCTTCTCCCTTGTTCCTGCTTCCTGAAATTACCTCCCAAATCAAGCACCCGCACTCAAATCCTTGTCTCAGCCTCTGCTTTTGGAGAAGCCAACCCATGAGATCATCACAGCTGGAATAAGATCTGAATTCCTGCTGTGGCTGCAGGGCCCTGCACGATGCTCTTTCATCATCCCAACCTCATTGGCCACCCCTCTTCCCCGTGCCTGCCACCTTCCAGCTTCTTCTAACTTGCCAAGCGTTCCCTCTACAGGGCATTTGCACATGCTGTTCCTGCTGACTGGGATGTCCTTCCCCTTGCCCTTCCTCTGTGTCCATCCTGCCATGCTCCAGTGCTCAGCTGACATGTTAGTCCTCTAGACAGTGTCATTCCCTCCTGGCTTTAGTGCTATTGCAGGTTCCAAACCCCTTTATTCTCTCTCACAACTTGTTTCCTTTCCCTCGTGCTGATTTGGAGTTGTGTATTTATTTGAATGTTTATTTGTGTCCCACTAGATTGTAAACCCCATGTAAATAGGGACACATGAGCTCCAGAGCATCCAGAAAGCTCTGGACACATGGGACATAAATATTAATAGTTATTGAATGAAGGTGGAAATCAGGTTGGTGGGTTCCCTCTTCATGCCAAGCTTTCTACTCTGCCAGGCTGTGGGATGTCGGCAGAGGGTTTTAATGGAGGGGGTGGGGCAGGGCTGTGGCGTGAGGGAGGTGAGAAGAGCCGGTCCCTAGCTCACCTTCGTCACTCCCATATCTACAGGATCAGAGCATCAGTGGCAATTGAAAGACTTGCCAATCTGGGCTCAGGCTCTGGGAGGACATATCCGAGCACTTCTTCCACGGTCAGGAGATTTCTTGCACACCTGGTGGGCAAGCTGTGATTGCAGGATTCTAGGTCTTCCCATTAAGCATAGCTGGGATGTGACTCCAGGGGCCCAGGAAGGTCGATTTTCATTGTCAGCCTCTGTAAGGACAGGCCCAACCTGCAGCCAGTCTGTGTTTATCTCCAGAGATGCTGGAACCATGGGCTTGGCCAAGAAAGGATGGGATGTGTTAATTAGGGATTTATAACATGCTGTATGAAGTCCAAAGCTGCCTGGAGATGCCCTGTATCAACTTGCTACATAGTTTATTGGAAAAACATAGATGGATTATCTGCACCTGGTTTCAGTTATTATGCCTGGTTACTCCCCTTGGTTTTGGCTATGTGACCAGAGGGAAATAAAATGAACAAATGTCTCATTGAACTTATGCCTCGGCATCCCTGAGGCCCAGATCCCCCACACACATCTAGGTGGTTCACGGTCCAGAGACCAGGCGTGTCCCCTGTGACTGTACAGGGGCTTTAGCAACTGCTCACAGATGTTGTGGATCTTTCTGAAGCTGCTCGCGGTCTCCTTATTGTGATTGTTCTGTGTCCTTTGCCTGTAATAAAACCTTTTAGGACTTTTACTTGGTAGGAGTCTCGTGAGCCCCTTCAGTGATCTGACCCAGCACAATTGCTGCAGCCTGTCTTTGCTGGGCTGTGGTTACTGGCAGTTTCCTCTCTTGATATAAAAATCGTAACATCCTCAGGGCTCGCAGGCTCTGGCACCTGCTTCTCAGGGAGGAGAAGGTGGAGCCATGAGGATCCAGCTGAGGTTCATGGAGGAGAAGGCAGAGCAGCAGAGACCCAACCTGAAGGCATGAATGGTCCATAATCATCGAACAAATTAGACTCTAAGAAAATAATGTGACCTATAAACCCATGACTCAGAGACAATAATGGCCCACATTTTAATTCATTCCTTTTTAGCCTTTTTTTCCCCACATATGTATTTAAACATAATTCAAATATATTGAATAAACCATTTCATATCCTACTCTTTACCTTAACATTGCATTATAAACATTAGTCGATGATCTTACAAAGACTCGATTTCCTCATTTGTAAAATAAGAATGCTAATAATGATGATGGTGACGATGATGATAATACCAGTACCCACATTGTGGGGTTGTTGTGGTGAGGAAATGACATGATGCAAGCAAAGGCTTTTGGCTCAGTGTGTGGTATAGACGAAGGGCTCAGCAAAAGTTATTATCATAATAAGATACTTTAAAATCAAAACTGGGTGCAGAGTAGTCTGAGTGAATATGTCATTAGTCACGCAACTATTCTTTTATTGAACCTACAGGTAATGTTTAGGAATCTTGGTATCTTAACTCTCAACTCAGTGTTTTTTCTACTCAGGATTGTATTACCTTTTCTGCATTTGGAATGCAAAAGGTCAATGCTGAAGTCACCGGAGTCGTGTGGTTGTTGATAATAGTCACAACTGCAAGAGACGTAAGGGGCGCCCTGAGCTACTTGACGCTGCGGTGATGAGACCATTGCGGTCTGCAAGTATCTTGGAGTCGCGTGGGGAGGAGCTCACAGATGCACTGTGACAATGGGATGGGATGTGTCTGCCACACAGATGCCGGCACCAGATGTCTACAGAGCAGGACAGGCAAACTCAAGTTGGCCTGGGGAGGAGGTCAGCGAGGGCATGCTAGACCAGGTACCGAGGTGGCGCTACTAGGTTTATGTCCTAGTTTGAATTCCTCTGAAATTGGAGCCTGGGACAAGGATGTGGGTGCAGGTGTTTTGTCTGGGAGGGGACCCCAGGAAGCAGGATGAGAAAACAGGTAGAGTGAATCTCAGAAGGGGAAGATGCCAGTAAAAGGTGTGTTACTGACGGCTGGGTCTCAGTGCCTCTGGGAGAATAAGCTTCGGAACTGTTCCTCCAGGGGAGGGGGGCCTGGGCGTTTATTGACCGGTGGTTGAAGGTTGCCCAGGGTGTAACTCTGTGATTCCAGGCTGCCTTGAGTATGGAGACCCAACAGAGTGAGATTTTGTAGTTCTGGAAGAAGCCCCGAAAGAGAAACGTGGAGAGATGCAGAAGCCTGGGGAGGAGCCGTGTCAGGCGCGTGGGGACCAGACACACAGCTGCAACCACAGCTGGTGGGCGAGGGATTCGCTTCAGAAGTGAGGATGCCCTTGTTCTGCAACTTCACGTCTTCCCCTGCAGTCAGAAGTTTCCTCTTATTCTACATGAATCTCGCTTGCAGTACTTTCTTCTTGTTTCCCCTAGTGCTAGCTTAATAAGGGGATGCAGAGCAACTGGCCATGGTCCAAAGGAAATGCTGGAAAAGTGACAATTCTTGGCAGCCCGACCCCACTGGATTCCTTGTGGGCTAGACCGATGCTCTCAGAGGACCCCCTCTCCTTCCCTGATTCTTTTTCTTGCCCCCATTCTCACCGTGCCTTAATCCACTTACACAGCCTGTGAGCCCTGAACATGGCTGGATTATTTGCTCTATCAGGTGGCCCAAATGTCAACGTCTCCCCTTAATGATAGCTACAGCTGACATTCATTGAGTGTTTACTGGAAACCAGGCCCTGTGCTAGGCGCTCACGTCATCTCGTTTAATTCTAACAACTGCTCCTTGTGCCAGGTTCTCTAACACCCCCATTGTACAGATAAGGAGACTGAGTCCCATGGACTATGGTATTTTCTAGCATGATGTGGAACTGGGCTCAGTCTTATCCACATCACCTGCTCCCCTCTTTGAGCGAGTGTGCGTTTACCTCTTTGTAACATGCCTTGTGCTCAGAAACTCAAAGGGCCGCGTCAGGTTTCTTCTAGTAACTTCACTAGAGGTTGTTCCTTGGGGACCCTTTACATACCTGCTGGGTCCTGAGTAGGAGACAACTCTTAGCACTTGGGAAAATGATAACCAAAGTACCAGTATTACTGTACCTTGAGTAACTACTATATGCTTGTCACCTCTGTACCTGTTCAAGCCCCATTGGACAGGTGAGGAAACTGGGGTTCAGCAAAGTGGTTTCCTGAAAGCCACACAGGTGGTAAGTATGGGAACCAGGCTTGGAATTCAGTCTATTTGATTGTAAAGTCCATGAGATTCCCCTCTAGCACTTATAGGGTGCTGTCTGTAGGGTGGCCATAAAGTTCGGAAATGGAGGTTAGTATGCACGAGAAATGGTTTATTGATATTAAAATACATGACCAAATAATGTATGGGGTCAGATGTTATGGTCTCCCTGTATGTACCTGTTTGGGGCGGGGGGCACTGAGAAATGGCTAAAGGTCACAGGTAGCTTTGACATAAGCACTGGGTGGTGAACGCGATATTGGGGCAGAAGGATGTCTGCACCAAAGCCCTGCTGGGACTGAGGGAATGGCAGGGTGGGATGGAGTGAGGGCCATGCACACTGGTTTCCTTTAGGACAAGGAATGTTCCAGTTAGAGAACATTTGGCTCAAAGCTCCTCTGAGATAACCGAGCTCCTCTGTCACTTTCAGGATGGGGAAATGGAGGCCCTGAGAGAAAAAATGAACAGTCAAGACCCCACCGCTTTTCAGCGACAGACCCATTGAATGGAGCTCTGGGTGGCGCATGCACACCACGAAGCCTGCGCCCCACCGCCTGGATCAGCTCTGAGGATGCCTGGAGGATTTGTGTGACCTGTGGCTCCTTCCCTCCCCCACTCCAGAGCTGCAGCCTCTCTGCCTCGTTCCTCCAGCTCTCTGACTAAGAGAACCCCTGAGGGCCCCCTTCTGCCAGCCCCCAACCGCCCCCTTTCCTCTGGAGCCCCCAGGCCTGTGCACGGTGGCTCCACGGAGAAGCAGGGCCGTGGGCGGGGCAAGCGGGATAATTATAATCTTAGAAGGTTTGACTCTCAGGCTGAGAAGCAGGGAGGCAGTTCTTCCTGCCTGGTTTGGGAGCTGGGTCTGAGTCAGAAACCATCTCCCACAGCTCAGCCTCCTGTGTGTCTGGAGCGGCTGGGCCTACCTTGCCCTTCCACCCTTGGGCCAGGCCTTGGGCCAGTTCATTCATTTATGAAATGCTGATTATGTACTTACTGCATGGCAAGCACTGTGTGGAGCTTGGGGACACAGATGGGGGGCTGAAGGCAGGGATGACATGACATGGTGGTTTGCAGTGTGTTCTGTTATCCAAGCTCCATAGGTTGCAATCTTGGCTCCACCATTTACCAGCGGAACAATTTTTCTTGCATTGTTTAAGTATTCTGTGCCTTACTTTCTTATTCTGAGAAATGGGTATTATACATGTCTCCTTTGTACGTATAAGGGAGAATATATGTAAACTGCTAAGCACAGTACCTGAAGCATGTTAAAGGCATACAAAATGTTACTTGTTGCTGTTATTATTTTTAAAATTTTTATTAAAGAGATGAATAATGTACAGTTTCTGCTCTGGAAAAATGCATAATCTAGAGTAGGGGTGGCAAAGATGTTTCCTCTCACATGTCAACTCTGGCTGATTGATAGAGGCTGCTTGGAGTACTGTATCAAGAAAGATTCTGAGGATCAGTCCAGACCCACCAGGAAAAGGAGAATGATTGATTAGGATTAGGCTTTAGAGAAGGTAGAGGTGGCACAGATGTCTAGCATCAGCTATCCCTGCCAGTTCTGAAGAGGAGAGGAGGAGCAGGTGGGAAGGGTGGTCAGGAGTTTAGAGGAGTATAAAGTCAGACCTTATCAGGTATTTGAGGCAAATGTTGGAGAATCCAGGGCTGCCTAAGACCTGCTCCCATGTGGATATTTCTGGGCATCCATAAGAGATGTGGGTTGTCCCTGCTCCAGAGAGGCAAGAGATTTTTGTTAGCCAATATAGACAGGTTTGAATCCTATGTCCCAGCTTCCCTATCTGAATCCTTCCATCACTCTGGATTTTGGTAAGGATTAAATAATATAGTTTATATAAATTGAGAAACTAGACAGAGCAAAGGATATAGTCAACAGAGTGAAAAGGCATCCTATGGAATGGGAGAAAATGTTTGCAAACCATATATCTGATAAGGGTTTAATGTCCAGAATATATAAAGAACTCCCACGAGTTAACAACAACAGCAAAAAAACAAATAACTCAATTAAAAGTGGCCAAAGGACTTAAATAGACATTTCTCCAAAGAAAGTATGCAAATAGCCGACAAGCATGTGAAAAGATGCTCAACATTAATCGTTAGGGAAATGCAAATCAGAACCACAATGAGGTATCACCTCATACCTGTTAGGATGGGCATTATCAAAAACCAGGAAAGAGCAAGTGTTGATGAAGAAGTGGAGAAATTGGAACCCTTGTCCACTGTTGGTGGGATTGTAAAACATGCAGCTAATATGGAAAACACTAGAGGTCTTTTAAAAAAATAAAAATAGAATTATCATATGATCCAGCCATCCCACTTCTATGTATACAGATGCTCCTTGACTTACCATGGGGCCACATTCCAATAAACCCATTGTGAGTTGAAAATATTGTAGGTTGCAAATGCATTTAATACACCTGATTTACTGAAAATCATAGCTTAGCCCAGCCTCCTTAACCATGCTCAGAGCACTTACATAAGCCTACAGTTGGGCAAAATCATTTAACAAACCTATTTTATAGTAAAGCGTTGACTATCTCATGTAATTTATTGAATACTGTACTAAAAGTGAAAAACAGAGTGGTTATATGGGTACTTGAAGCACAGTTTTCTACTGAATTTGTATTGCTCTTGCACCATTGTAAAGCCAAACAATTGTAAGTTGAACCATCACGAGTCGGGGGCTGTATATCCAAAAGAATTGAAAGCAGATCTCAAAAGAGGTATTTCCATGCCCGTGTTTATTGCAGCATTATTCACAATAGCCAAGAGGTGGAAGCAACCTAAATGTCCACTGACAGATGAATGGATAAAGAAAATGTAGTATACACATACAATGGAATATTATTCAGCATTAAAGAAGGAAATCCTGTCATATGTCACAACATGGTTGAACCTTGAGGGCGTTACGCTAAGTGAAATAAGCCAGTCACAAAAACGCAAATACTGTATGATTCTATTAAGATTTACATGAGGTATCTAAAGTAGTCAAAGTCATAGAAACAGAAAGGAGAATGGTGGTTGTCAGGCACTGGGGAGAGCAGGAAAAGGGAGCTGTTCAGTGGATATAGAGTTTCAGTTTTGCAAGATGAAAAAGTTCTAGAGATTGTGCATATGACCTATATGACTATGTGCATATAGTTAATGCTACTGTGCTATACACTTAAAAATGATTAAGATAGTAAATTTTATTAGTATGTTATGTGTTTTTTACCATAATAATTTTAAAAAAGAATTTAGAACAGCGCCTGGCTACAAGCACTCAAAAGCTGGTGGTGAGCCATTAATATTTTGTTTGCCTTAAAGAACCGGAGGGTGGGGCAGAGCTGTCTTTGTAATCCATTATCAGTCAAATAGTTCTACTCTGTGTGAAAGCTGGGAACAATCGAGGATTTGTTGGAACAATAAAATTGTTAAAAAATAGAGGATTAGTTGGAAAGAGCTTAGCACTTCAAACAATTGGTGAAGTGCTCAAATAAATGGCGGTAGGTTACACAACATTATGTAAAATGCAATTCCATTTTACATAATGAAAAAGTATTAATTCATATAAGACCAGAAAAAGATTTGGAAATTTGAACACCTTGGAGTTAACAATGATCGTCCTGAGTAGGTGGGCTGTGGGTGTGCTCATTAGGATTCTTAACAGAAGCCAACTTGGGCTAATTAAGCAGAAGAGGAGTTTGTTAAAAGGATTTGGGGGAGCCCCAGCCCTCAAGTGGATGCCTCAACTTTCAGGAGCATTACCTGAGCTTGGCCGGTGAGGGAACCACTGCCACTGCCAGCAAACTGCAGGTCTTCCAGCTTGTCCAGAGCTCTGTGGACCAGGAACTCAACCAGGAAACCACCATGATTCCTGAGTATCATTAGCTCAACTCTTTGTACCTGACATAGGTCCACGACTAACTATCTTTATGACTAATGGATCAGTAGCCCAGAAGAATGTACAAATAAGCCATTCCCTCAACTCATGGAGTCATAGCTTCTAACTCACAGAGTCCACAGGTGGGTTGCTCCTCAATCTAGTTCACCTCGGCCCCTGCTCCCTGGTGGGCAGATTCTTCTGGTTGATGGCCTGGGGCTTCCCATAAGGTCAAGTCTATTCATAGTCATTAGGGAACAATGTCCCCAGGCCCTTGCTAACCTCTTGGGCTTTTTCATTCTTCTTATTGGCCTCTGTCATTGATGCTCAACCAGTATCAAGATCCTCAGACCCTTCTCTTACCATGTAGCACCTTTTGGTATGAGAAGGTTCTGAGGGAAGTGTTTTTTGGGGGAGTGGTCCAAGTAGGGGTTAGGGTGAATCTGGAAGGCTTCATGGAGGAGGAGGTTCTGAGAAGAACCCTAAAGGACAGTTAGGATTTTCACAGGCAGGGATAGAATGGGGAAGAGAGAGGGGCAAGGGCACTCTGTGACCGTGATGAGTCAAGACAAAACAAGACTGAGCCACAACCATGTCAGAACACAGACAAAACACAAGGATTGTCCAAAGCACAAAAGTGACCAAACAGCCTCCATCCTGGCTCATAAGAGTGACGGCTGCTTCTCCAGCAATTATAGCTTTAGTCTTACTTCCTTACTTTCCAAATAACATTTATTAACATATCCAATTATAGACTTATCTCCTCCTTCCTGATAGCATTCAATCTGGAGCAAAGTACCACTTTCTTAAACCCTCCTCCAAATTACCTAACATGAGCCCAAATTCTATAATAAGTCCCTCCTAACATGTTCCTATGGAGATGCCTCACACGGTATGTGTTTCCCTCATTGCAACAAGCCAGTTAACTCAATTTTGTTTAACCTTGTGTGTGTTCTGGTGGTCTTTGGCTGGAGGGCATCAATACTTCCTTTCCGTCATTCACAACCCAAGATCTTTCATGCCTCCAGATCTGTTGCCTCTGTTCGGAATGCCTGTTTTTTCCTGCCTCACCTTGCTCTCTCCTCCTCATCCTTCAAGATCCATAGTAGTGGTTACTGTTTTTTGAACCCTTCTTATGCTCCAGGTACTGTGCTTTGCCTTATTACTTGCATTAAGCTATGTATTATTATTTCCATTTTGCAGATTAAGAAATTGAGGCCCAGAGAGGTTGGGTAACTTACTCAAGGCCACACAGATTCCAGGTGGCGTGCTTTTAACCATTACACTATATTTCCCAAATTTTAGTGCATATAAGAATCAGGCATCTTATTAAAATTTTTCTGTCCTGGGTTCCATCCCTAGAGATTTGGGTTGAGCAGGTGTATTAGTTTCTATTGCTTCAAAACAAATCACCACAAATCTGGCAATTTAAAACAACACACATTTATTATATCACAGCTTCTGTGGGTCAGCAGTCCAGGCATAGCTTCACTGGGTCCTCTGCTCAGGGTCTCACAAGGCTGCAATCAGGGGATTGGATGGGCTGTGTTTTCATTTGAAGGCCTGACTAGGGAAGAACCCATTTCCAGACTTACTTAAGTTGTTGGCAGAATTTATTTGCTTGCAGCTGCATGATGAAGAACCCCGGTTTCTTACTGGCCGTAAGTGGGATGTCACCCTCAGGTCCAGGAGACATGCTGTCATTGCCTGCCACACGACTTCCTCCATAGACATGACTGTTTGCTTCTTTGGGGTTGGCAAGAGACTCTCAAGTATGCTAAGAATGAGTCTTATATAATTAAATGTAATCACAGGTACAATGTCCCTCCCATAACCTCTGCCATCTCCTATTGGTTAGAAGTAGGACTCAGGTCCTACTTGCACTCAAGGGAAGGAAATTTACACCAAGGTATAACACCACGGTACAGAACTCATGGGGGACATTTGAGAATCCTGCCTACCATGGCAGGTCTGGGATGGGCCTGTTAACCTTCATCATAATGTGCACATTCCCCTCTCCTCACCCCTGAGTGATTCAGATGCAGGTGGAAGGTAAGGACCTATGCAGGAGACAGTGTAAGGTGGTAGAAAGTATGTGGGCCCTGCCTGGGTCCAAATCCTTTCACTTGGGACTTGGAGCAAGTTACTTAAACCTTAAAAGCTTCATTGCCACCAATTTAAAAACAGGAACAATGATCATCATTATCATAACTACTTCATAGGGCTGTTTTGAGGATTAAATGAGACAATACCTGTAGACTGCCTGGAATAGAGTAAACAGTCAATAGATGTTGTGTATCATGCTGTTGTGTGATACATCCTTCCAGCTCAAATGGAAAAGAAGGTTCTCAAAAGCCATCCAGTCCTTCCTGGGTAGATCTGGTGTTGGTCTTTGGGACTTCTTCAGCCCCTTTGCTCTCTGCTGTTATAGTCCTTATCTGTTTATTATGTTTTCCCCTTGTACTGAGAGTATATTGAGGCAAGATAGCATTTCAGTTACAATAGGCTAGCTTTTGCTGCTGTAACAAATGACTCCCAAAGCTCAGTGGCCTCTGATAGCAAATATTTGTTTCTGCCTCACGTTGCATGTCCATTGTGGGTTGGCAATGGCTGTGCTCCGTGCCATATTCACTCTGGGACTTTGCAGATGGGAGAACCTTTAAGTGGAATGTTGCCAGTCTCATGGCAGATGGGAAAAAAGACATAGTGAAAAATGTGTGGGCTTTTAAATCTGCTGGGAAGAGACAAGTGTCAGTTCCACCTGCATAGTGGTGGCCAAAACAAGGCACATGGCCCTTGTTGAGTTCAATAGGATAGACATATAAAATCTTCTTGCCGGAGAACAACAACAATACTAATAATAGTAAAACACCAGGTGCTGTTGTAAGTTCTTTACATAAATTAACCCATTTTATTCTCAAAACAGCCTTGTAAGGAAAGGACTATTGTTATCCCCATTTTATAGATGGGGAAACTGGGCACTGAATGGTAAATTCACAGGTTCAAGACTGCTGAGTGTAAGTGGAACCTCCTGGGCTGTGCAGCTGTGATGGAAATGGAGTAGAAGACCAGGAAGGAACTGTGATACAAGATTCCTGGATCCAGTTGGTTCCACCAGGTTCCTCCCTCCTCTGGCTGCTCCTCCATGACCTTCCCCTTTGCACTGGGCTCTGTAGGTCCCCATCCCTTCCTATAGCTCTTATTCAGCTCCCAGATGAAAATCCTGTGTTTAAGCCCTGCTGAACACCATAAAAATGTCAATTAAGTTGATTTAAAAATTCTCCCAGTCTCCTTAACAACAAACTGTTAGCGCTGGTGCAGCCAGACAGGGCTAAGAATAAATAATATGAATATTAAAAGGTTTCTGGTGTCATTAATTATCAATAATAAATTATCCCTCATCTCCATCCTTTCTCTGGCTGCCAGATACACTTTTTTCCCTGGGCAGGAAGAGTCATTACTAGATGTTTGAAACTGGGCTTTATCATCTGCTGTGGAGAAGAAATGCAGACATTGTAGACTCGGGCCCCAGGAATCATGGCTGTTGTGACCTCTGGTCTGACAATTTAAAATTATTAGGTGTCCTGCAGCAGACCGAACTCACAGGTGTGGGCCACAACCCAGTCCAGCATCTGACACAGGGCAGTTGCCCTAGCAATGTTTGGTGAATGAATATATAAATGAAAATAAAGGTATGAGCTTACATTTGCACCTGAGTATAGCTCCCTAGCTGTGTGACCCTGAATGTGTCACTTAACTTCTCTGTGTCACTTTCTTCTTCTGATAATTAGTAGCTACTTCACAGGTTGCAAAGATTAAAAGAGATGATGCATGTTAGAGCCCCAGGCATGTGGTAAGCACTCAATGAATATTACTCATCATCATCTTCTTCTTCATCATCACTTTAATTATAATTGCAATTCGGTGGTAGAGGAACTTATGGCTTCTCCATATTATCCCCTCACAGGAATATTCTGCAGCCATTAAAAATGATGTCTACAGACTTCTTAATAATGAGGAAAATGGTTTATGTTACAAGTTAAAAAAAAGTAAATTGCAGAATTTTATATGCCTTGTGGTTGCAGTGATGTTAAGACAGACAAAAATTGGAAGGAGACACGTCAAAACATTATTGATGATTTTTTTCCTAGGTGGTAGAGTTATGATGTTTTCTTTGGCATGTTTTCCATGGCTTTTAATTTTTTACAATAAGCATGTTTTGTTTACTATAACAATTTCCCCACATACACAAAAGTAGAAAGACTAGTATTATGTATACCCATAAAGCCATCACTTAGATTTAATGATTATTAACATTTTGCCACGTTGTGGCATCTTCTTTTTTTCTTTTGGGTGAAATATTTCAAGGTTACTGAAATCAGGATATTTTATCCCTAAATATTTCAGTATGTATCTCTAAAAAATCAAGGATATTCATCTACCTAACAGCAATATCATGATTACTTCTGACAAAATGAAGAATAATCTCTTTTTTTTTTTTTTTGAGACAGGGTCTAGCTCTATTGACCAGGCTACAGTGCAGTGTTGTCATCATAGCTCACTGCAACCTCAAACTCCTGGGCTCAAGCGATCCTCCTGCCTCAGCCTCCTGAGCAGTTGGGACTACAGGTGCGCGTCACCATGCCTGGCTGATTTTTCTATTTTTTTTTTTGGTAGAGATGGGGTCTCGCTCTTGCTCAGGCTGGTCTCGAACTCCTGACCTCAAGCGATCCTCCCGCCTCTGCCTCTCAAAGTGCTAGGATTATAGGCATGAGCCACTGTGCCTGGCTAGAATTAAGAATAATCTCTTAATGTTATCTAATACATAGCCCATGTTCAAATTTCCCCAATCAATTGTCCTTCAAAATGCTTTTTCCTTCTTTTGCGTTTTCTTTTTCTCTCCCTCTTTCTTTCTTTCCTTCCTCCCTCCTTCCCTCCCTCCCTCCCTTCCTTCCTTCTTCCGATTTGTTTGAACCAGCTACATTTGGCTGTCATGTTTTCCAACTCTCTTTAAATCCACAACAACATGCCTCTACCCCTTTGTCCATCACATTGACTTGTTGAATAGCCCAGACCAACCATTCTATTGAGAGTCCTACCTTCTGTCTTTGCCTTTCTTTTTGGTTGCATTGCTTCTATAATATAAGAACAAAGTGATAAAGATGCCCACCCTATAGTTCCTAGCCAGGTGCTGTTCTAAGCACTTTATTTTTACTACTTTATTTAATTCTTACAATAAACCCATGATGTAAGGACTCTTTTTACCAATGATGAAAATGAAGCTCACAGGTAAAATAACTTGACAAGGCCATAGAGCCAGGCAGACCAGCTCCCAAGCCAGCACACCTAACCACCATGCCATGTTAAAAGAAAGGAGAGAGATACTGCAAACTAAGAAAGAAAGTAGGGAAGCCAACCCTGCCTTTCCTTGGGGATGCTCAATGAAAACCGAGGACCAGACTCCCCATGATGCCCCAGGAGTGTCCTGGAGGGAGGCGATACATTGGTTTGGCAGTGCTAGTGATTGAATCTGTTCAGCCAGAGCTTGGAGCTGTTCTGGGCCATCTCCGAGGTTTCCTCCTGTTTTATTTTCTTCCATTATTAGCAGGTTGGAAGGGTTCCTAAGAAGCTGTGTCTGCTATTCATAGGTAGACCCAGAGAGCAGTCCTCAAGGGAGGTGCCTTCCTATGGGTGCCTCCATAGCTACCAGGGTGGGGGAAACGTGGGCTTTACCAACTATTACATTCTTGGGTCTTTATTCATGAGCATTCTGGAGAAATCAGGCAGGTACAACAGTGTGTTCTTGGAAAGAACACTGGAAGAGGAGTTGAAGCACCTGGGTGCTTAGCTCGATTTGCCTCTGCCACGGATAGGCTGTGTGTCACTGCCCATGGCTCCCAGCTTCCCTGAGCCTAAGTGCCCCCTGTATTGTATCGGATTTAATGCTGTCAGTTCTGTTTTCATCATGAGGTTGATATAAGGATTATATGAGGATAATAGTAGAAGCACTTTGAAAAGTAATGATGGAAATATAAGGGCTCCCTGTAGGGTGTACTGTGGAGTCCTGGCTAGGCAGGTAGCACATGGTTCCCTGGCGTGCTGCCCTGTTCTAACATGACCCCACCCCCAAAGCCACGGCTGATTGGTCGAGGAGTTGGCAACTGATCTGTACTGGGACAATGAATCCCTGCCCTGGGATTTTTGAACTTGGGAGGGGAAGGTGGTCAGCCACTCTTTCCTGTTGGTTTAGGTCTAGACTGTGAAAGAGGAAGCTGTGCTGTGAATGTTCCTCGACTGCGTGGGAAGACAGTTTGGGGAGGGAGGGTGAATGCAGTGAGAAAATGGGAGTAGGAGGGGTAGAGAGACAAGTGAGACCCAGGTTCCAGCTGTTCTTGGAATCTGGCTGTACCTAGATGACCCTTCAATCCCAGGCTTGGCTTCTCTGAGCCAACTATTTCTCCTATTTTTGGTGTAATCCTCTTTGGGATTTTTTTCCCCACCATTTATTGCTAAAAGGGAGTCTCGTATACTAGGCAATAGGACACTCCTAGCAGTTCAAAGAAGGGGAAAGCTAGAGTGAATCAGAAGCTTAGAGAGCCATCTCTTAGTCCTTCCACCTCAGTTTACAATGAAAGTCAACCACCTTGCCTCAGGTATCCAAGCAGGTGACTGGCAAAACAAACACAAGAATTCAGTTCTCCTGATTTCCATCCCAGGGTATTTTCCATCTCTCTGATCTGCTTCTTTTATATCTGGGCAGCACATAATAATGACAATTAAAAAACAATAACTTTTATTATTTATTAAGAACATACTAAGTTCCTCCCTGTATAAGATAGTTGCATTACCTTACTAGCACTCCAATTAAGAAACTATTGTTATTCTCATTTTGCATAGTGGAAAACAGAAGTTCAGAAAGGTTAAGCAACTTGTCTAAAGCCACACAGCTAGTAAGTCATAGAGTCAGATTTCAAATTCAAGTGGTCTGGCCCTAGAGTCCTCATGTTTAATCATGGTGCTCTGCCTCATCTTTGGCTTCCTGCTGTACCAAGAATGGCAGTGGCCACACACTCCTTTAAGCCAGTACCTTGCTGAGGCTGTGAATGAGACAGAGCAGTCCCTAAGAGATCTGTTATTTCCTGCACCTGTGGCTACTGGCATGGGAATATTGTTCTTGGACTTGTGTTATTTACCCAAGAATTTGCAAGGCTGCTCCTTGCTTAGGTAGCAAATACCTTTGCAAATAAGGGTGGAAAATTGGATTCACTCACCCAGGAGTAGGGAAAGCTCCCAGCATTCTTGGGAAAGGTGTTGGTGCAAACACGTGTGGGTGCAAAGGATGCTCAAAGCTGATTGGGTGTCACTTATCCACCCAATGGGAGAGAGGAAGGGATTCTTTTTTAAAAACAAGCTTTATTGAGGTAAGATTGCATACAAAAATAACTGCACATATTTAATGTATACAATTTGTTGAGTTTGGACATATGCATATGCCTGTGATATCATCACCACAATCAAGGTAATAAACATATCCATCAGAGCAGGGGACTCTTGAAGTCTCTCTACTAACGTGGCTTTGGTGCTTATAAACAGGAAGTCTGCAATGTGGTGGACAGGAATGGTTAACTAATGTTCCTTCTACATTCACAAAGATGGCAAAGGGCAGTCTATTCCAAGCTGTTGACTTTTGATTACCTGTGATAAAACTGCCTGTCAAGGCCTGTTAAAAATGCAGCGTATAGGCTGTCTATTGCTGTGTAACACACTGCTCCAAATCTTAGTGGCTTAAAACAACTAGTTTGCTAATGAGTCTTCAAATTTGTCAGGGTTCAGCAGGAATGTGTTTGCTGGGACAGCTCAACTGGGGACTGGAGGATCCACTTTTGAGGTGACTCACTCACAGGGCTGGTGGGTTGGTGTCTTGTTGGTTGGGAATTCTGCCAGGGCTGAGGATTGTGACCTTGGTTCTTCTCTATGTAAACCTCTCCATAGGATGCTTGGGCCTCCTCACAGAATGGTGGCTGGGTTCCGAGAGTGAATGTTCCCAAGAGAACAAGGTAGAATTACATTGCATTTTTCTGGTCTAGATCTCTGCGATACTACATGGGTTGAGGGAGTGAAAAAGGCCCACTGAGTTTCAAGGGTTCATAAACTCAACCTCTTGATGGGGAATGTGTCAAGGTTCTAGAAAAGCATGTGGGATAAAAAATATTGTTGTGACCAGTTTCAGAAAATACAATCTGCCACATGCAAATTTCCATAACTGCACAGCAGACCTCCAGAATCAGAATTTATTGAGGCAGGGCCCAGGAATCTGCATTCTAATATCTTCCATAGACCCGGTATTGATCAATGAATTTTGGGATTCCTGAAGTGTCTCACTCCTCCGTAAGACAGTGCTAACATAGTGGTTAGGTGTAGTTGACTGGGAGCCAGAAAACAGGCTTTTGTCCTGGCTATGCAGCTGGTTTCCTGTGTGACTTTGGGCAAATAATTTACTATTTCTGGGTCCATTCTTCGTAAGTGTAATAATTATGCACAGCTCAGAGGATTATTCCAAGGACCGAATCGTATAAAGCATATAAAATGCTTAGCCTGGAACCTGGTACAGAGTTAGTATTCAAATGACCAATTAATACTAATGACAAGTAGTACTACTGCTAAAGTCTTTGTAAATCTAAAGCTCTATTTTATCATAATTATCATAGCTACTGTTTGTTTTGAGCTCTCTCAGTGCCAGGCCCATTATTATTTAGAATTTGCAGGTATTACTAACCCCATTTCACAGAGGAGGAAACTAAGGTTTAAAAAGGTTAAATGACCTGCCCAAGGAGCGTGACGAACTAGGGTTTGAACTGATTGTAATCTGGTTCCAAAGCCCTTGCTCCTTCCACTGCATCACACTGCCTCTTGCTATGTGAAAACACAAGTTTTTTAAAAAAATTAAATCTGTGTTATTGCCTCACTTTAAAAATGAGGTCTATAACACCTTACTTGCCTGAAGGTTGGTGTTGGGGTTAATCATACTCCCAACATCTTGGAATCTACACGCAGGGTTAGAATCTGGCTGCTTCCCTCTATTGGTTGTGGTGGGAATTGCAGTTCCAGGAGCCAGGGAAGGGAGACGCTCACTGTCTCCTCCCCATTTAACAGGGCCCCATGCACCTGCCAAAAACCAGTGTGGCCATCTCCCAGGGAGGCAGTAGCTTCCTCAAAGCCTGGTGGCTGTGAGGCTATGAGGCTCATTGGATTGGACTCCAGAAGCCTAAGCTCAAATCCTAAGTTTACCAGCTAGTACCAGTGGGATCTTGGGTAAGTACTTAGGGAGTTCTTCACCACTTGGGGCTTCTGTGTCCTCAACCATAACATGGGGTTGCCAGTTCCAACCTTGTGGGTTTGCTCTGAGGATTAGATGAGCTCAAGCAGGACAGGCATCTAGGAAAGGATTCGGTACATAGAGAGTTGGGTGTGTCCTGCTGTCACGGGGGGGTCCTAGCCCCTTGCAGATAGCGGGATCCCCTTCCATTTGAAGAGATGGATCAGGTCAGGCAGAGCATAGCTCTGGGGGGCTCAGGGCGTGGGCATGCTGGAGCCCAAAGACCTGCCTGGCTGTGGAGGCTCCCTCTCCTCTGCTTCTGTTGGAGTTGTTGCTTTAACCGTGCCCTGACACCTGGGGGCATGCACAGACACACACAGACGCACACACGAGCACACGCACCCACTACTCCCTGCCATCCCAACCTTTCATTCATTCTTTCAGCGGAAGGTAACATATGCGCATGCCAAAAACAAATCAAGCCCTACAGTGGGAAGGAATCCTCCCCTTTTCCACCTGTCTCTTGTCACTGTTCCCCAGACACCTAGTTTCCCTCCCTGGAGGCAACCACTATTACCAGTCCCTGGGAGACCCTTCCAGAAATATTCTTTGGACATATAGGCATATAGGTCATTTTCTTAAGCATATAATGCTTTTAAATTTTCAAAAAACAAACTTGTTATTTTAGAATAAGTTGAGATTTATAGAAAAGTTGCGGAGATAGCATAGAGAATTCCTGTATACCCTTCGCCTGGTTTTCCCTAAGCTAACATCTTACACGACTCAGGTGCATTTGTCAAAACTAAGACATTAACATTGGTACATTGCTGCTGACAAAACTCCAGGCTTTATTCTGACTTACTGGGTTTTCCACTAATGTCCTTTTTCTGTTCCAGGATTCAATTCAGAATCCCACACTGCATTTAGCATATATGCTTTTTTTCATAGGCAGAAATTTAAAAAACCCTCACCCTTTCGTGAAGAATAAAACAAGAGCAAAAGTACAAACAAAACAACAACAACAACAAACCCTACAAATATTTCACTCAACAAAGAAAGCTGTGAAGTATAATAGTACCACATATTAAAAACCCAATATATGCCAGATTCTTTGTCTAATTTAATTCTCACAACAACCCTGATTTTGCAGAGGAGGAGGCTCAGGAAGGGGGAATGACTTGCCCACAGTCACATAGCCAGAGGGCAGGTGCAGAACTGTGGTCCCAGCCAGGTCTGTTGGCTGCTGGGTCTGGTTGTTGAATCAATCTTCTCCCTACAGCCTGAATCCCTGGACAACTTTGCCTAATGAAGAGAAATATTCTTTATGCAATTTGGATCTGACCGCTGGACTTGGTGACAATTTATTTTGTGACTTCACAGTACAAATGGAGTTCTTTTTTAGGAACAGTGACTCTCAGAGGGCACAGCCAGGAATTTTAATTGGGTGAGAGGCAGCAGCGAGTAGCAGAGTGAGCGCCAAGTGGGAAGTCGGGAAGCACCTATTTCAATAGGTGCTTGGGCAATAATATCAGTGCCAATTAATAATAATAATAGCCTCTACTCACTGATCTCTTATTATGTATCATGTGCTGTGTTAGCAACTCGTGTGCATCGCCTGATTTAATCTCAGCAATCCTGTGAGGGAGGCATACATATCAGCCCCATTTTATAGATGAAGAAACCGAGGCTGCAGGCAGGCGTTGAGCAACATGCCCAAGGCCACACGAATAGGAAGAGGTGCACCTAGGATCTGAACCGGAGCGGAGGGGTTTCGATGCTTTTGCCACGTGCTATAACACTGATACAAATATGAATGTGACACAGACATGGGGAGTAGATAATGTTTATGTTCTATGTGGCACACACTATTTCCAATCACTTTGTGCATTATATCATTGAGTCCCCACAATGACTCTATGAAATCAATATTATTATCGTCTCCATTTTTCAAATGAAGAAATTGACTTCTCATTTGTTCAGTGAAGTGGTCATTTCCTTTTTGCTCCATGGTTGTTTTCTAAGAGCTGTCACTTTCAGAAAAAGGGTTAGGACAGGCATGGACTCAGGTAATGTGGGGGTGGGAACTGGCTTTTGACTAAGTCCCTCCCTCGACCTGTCAGAGAGAAGATGGGGGAGTCGCAGGAGCTTGGGGAGGCGGCTGGACCAGTGCTTCACCTGAACCTTCTCTGGAGGCTGGAGGCACAGGTCAAGCTCCCCTGGGCTCGCCATGCCTGTCTTATATCAGTCCGGGCTGGGCAGCCTGCTTCCTTGGCAGAGCAGGCTACAGCTCAAGGCTCCTGGACACTGCATGGCTCGGTGAACTGTGCAAGGAAGGGAGGCTCTGCCAACGTGTCACTGGCCAGCACCCCCATGGACACCATCTGGGACACACTGAGCTGAAGAGCCAGGGCTGAACAATGACTGCCTCTTCTGCCCTGTGGGCCACACCTTCCTGAGCACAGCCCAGGAGAACTCAGCCCAGGAAAGGTATCCAAGCATCAGAGGACAACAACATCTCAGTGGGGACCCAAGGGCCCTATACGATGATAATAAGCACACCAGTACCTGACATTTATTAAACCCTGGCTATGACTGGGCACTGTGCCAAATGTTTTGTGAGTACTGTCTCCTTTAATTTACTCCTCACACACCCCTACGTGGGAAGTACTATTATTATCCTGATTTCATAGATGAGGAAACCGGAGCACAGAGAGGCTAACAGATCTACCCAGGGTCATGTGGCCAGTAAGATTCGGAGCCAAGGTTCAGATTCTGTTTTTTTTAAAGCCTGCCTGGCTGTCATGAGCCCTGGATTCTAATCTTTGCTCGCTCTCTTACTGATGAGTAATTCCATTCAGTCTCTTGCTCTTTCTGGCCCTCGGTTTCTTCTTCTGTACCACGCAGGGATTGGACCACATTTTCAACATGAGCTCACCAGGGTCCCAGGGTTCTGTAATGAGCTCTGGTGTGGATGGACAGGAGGTTTTGGGGGGCTGGGGAGAAAGTGAGGAGTGTCAGACTTCCAAACTCCTACCTGCCTTTTCACCTGAGATCAAAGCTTCCCTTTTAGGTGCTTCCTATATTAGGGTTATGTATGAGAGTTGGCTTACAAAAGGGGTTCTGCTGCTTAAGACAAGTTCAAACACTAGGAATTGTGAATCTGACATTCTTGCACCCTGAGAGTGGAGAAAAATGAGCCTTGAAGAGGTTAAGTGACCCATCTAAAGAGACCTGGCAGATAAAGTTAGTGACTTAGGCCGATAAAATATTGGTTCAAACTGTAGGTTCTGGAGCCAAACACAACTGGGCTCAAATCCTAGTGGTGTCCTTGGGCAGAGTCAGCTCTTGGCTGGTAGACTAGGCCTGTTTTACTACCACTAAGTGCTCTAAGTGGGATTATTCATGCCCTGAGTTAGTTCTCTGATAGCAGAACTCAGTACCTAGGTCATCTTTCCTTCCCCTCTTCACCCCCAACCCAAACTCCCACCCAGAAGGGCACAGGGCACCCAGATGTTTTTTGACCTGCCCGGTTATGATGCATATGCTAGGGGCATCCAAGGACTATTGCCCCTCAAGGAATAATTTGTGGTGACTTTCCATCTGGCACCCTCTTCTGGAATTCACGTCCGGTGGAGGAGTCTGTGATAGGGACGGGGCTGTGCTTGTAATAAGAAGACATGAAAAAGAGACTGTATATTGCTTCTTGGCCTTTTGGCTAAGGTCAAGTGAAAAAGAGATTATGTGTGACCCTTAGTAGCTGGGGGACCTTCACCCCTTAGTCCACATCTCTAGGCTTCAGTGTCCTCATCTTTAAAAAGTGGTGTTGGGGGTTTGGTCATCCACAGCTTCAAGATGGCATTCTTCAGTGACCCAGGCACCGGGAAATGCAACCTTTCTCCTTGGCATCGGGATGTGTCCCAAGAAGTCTTCTCCCTAAGTGCAGACTCAGACAGAGACTTTGTCTGTGGAGTGAATGATGAGATTTTGAGCACGCCTGGCTTTGGGAAATTGGCCTGAAATGGTCTGACTTCAGGGCTTTTAAAGCACCATCCTGAGGGACTGCCCTGACCCACCACAGCCAAGAGGGAGAGCTTTTGGTGGGGCCAGCACCTCCACACAATGGAGCACGAGACCATAAGGAAGACTACCCTGCAGGAGAGGCCTGGGCTCCTCTGGGCCTGAAAGCTGCCCTGCAGTGCTGAGTGTGGGAAGGAGAACCCGAGGTGTTTGGCCTGCATGGGCACGGGACGAGCTCCTCTGTGTCCTTTCCCTTAGGGGAGGAGTTGCCAGTTTGGTTGGTCAGATTCCAGAATGTTGATGGAGTCATGTTTACTAGTGGGGCAGGTGAATGGCTGTTAAAAGGTGACCCACATGTTTGGCTTCCCCTTCTCCAAAGCCCAAGTCATAAAAGACTCAGGCCCATTTCACAGTGGAGGTGTGGCCCTCTCCCTCCTGCTGTCCCTGTCCTTTAGCCACACACACTTTGGTGTCCTCACTTGGTCCACACCCTCCTGGCTTTTTAGGTGGTATGATCAGTGCCCCACTCACATCTCCTTGGCCCACCTATGGAGTTTCCTCATAGAGAATTCATGTGTGTGCTGATGGCTTCCTGCACGTCCCTGTGCACAGCATATGCTGGAAGCATAGGAGTTAATGCTTCAGAAGTGATCCTGAACCAATGAGGGATGAAGGGGATCAGATGAACTAATGAATTGATGGGTCTACCCAGAACACAGAACCGAGCAAGTTTGTAAGGCCCTATCTAAATTTTGAGAAAAATAGTTCAAGAATTGATTAGCGATGCCTGCCTTGGCACAAGGTAGGTGAGTACTCTTTATCTGCCACAAGGTAAAAACAAGATCAGGAAGGCTGGGTCCATGGTTAAGACAGGGTCAGAAATATCCAAGAGTTAGAGCCCACAGGCTGGAATTTGGAGGGATGGTGAAGGCAGGTCACCAGTGACAAGATGGTGCCCAAAGGTAGTGTCTAGTCTGGTGTTCAGGTGACTCAGCAACTCACCTGAATTACTACTGACTTAGTAAAAAACTACTTTTTTGTAACCTTTTCTCAAGATTCTATCATACTGCTCTGGAATCTCTATAACCTTGTCGATTGCAAAACCACTTTATTTTACATAGCAGACACTTATAAGCAAAAGTTCTGAATCCTACTCCAAAATTTGCCTTTAACCTCTAGTCTCATGGCACTAAAGTTGAGACTTCAGCCTCATTCGAACCTCAGTTTCCCCCTATGCAAAATAAAGTTGTTGGGCTAAGTCAGAATTTCTCAAAAACATTCAAAGAAACACTAGTTCTGTAGGATGGGAGCAGCTGTTATGTGGAATAAAATAGGTTTCCATAATCAATTTCATTTGGAGTATTGCTAGATTAAAAAACATTTTAACTGGAGGACTTCTCAGATCCTTTAATATAAGAATTCACCTTGAAGTGACTCAGGTAAGCACTTACTTGAAAGCAGAAAACACACCAAACAGAATGGTCTCTGAAGGGCTTTCAGCTTCAAAATGCTAGAATTCTTTATTAATTTCCTTTGAGAGTAGTGACATAAAGAGAAGCATAATCAATGATTGGCTCATTATAGTTCTGTCCTGTAGACATGCTATGGTGGTTGGTCTTTGATAACTATGTTTAAGTGGCTCAAAGCAAGGAGCAACAATAGGGTCATTTCTCTGGTAGACTATTAGAAGATAAATCAATTGGATTGAAAACAGTTGTTCCTTAAGACTAGCCCAGATTATTTCAGTTACTTTAATGATGCGACTGGCGATAAAACCAATTAGCAAAATTGACTGCAGAACAATGTTGACTTGGTTTTTTCTTTTTCTTTTTCTTTTTTTGACAGAGTCTTTGTCAGTATGGCTGCTATGTAGAAGGTTTTCTATCCGAAACTCTTGAGTAGCAAAATCCTGTTTAGCATCCTAAGCTGCATTGTGGGTTTAGCTTTGCAGCGTAAGGTAAGGTTGTCATGATTCCATACACACTGTCACAGTCTCTGCATGTGTAGTGAAGTTTCAGGTGCCTGACCTCAATGGTTCTCCACGCTGGGGAGATGTTCACCCCAGTGCAACTCCAGCTGCCTGTGCCTATTCTTCAGAGATAGACTGTCCGTTCGAATAAAGGGCTGTCTTCTTTCTCTATTCAAAAGAGGCCACACCTGTTTGATCTACCTTTCTATAAGTCTGATCACGAATAACTTCAAACTCTCCATACTAATAGTTTTTATGAAAGACAAATCAATTTCAGGGTCAGCATCAATATACAAGAATAGAAAATGCAGGGCCATCGTCAGAATCATCTATGGATTTAAAACGAATGTCCTTGCTTGGCCTCACCCCTGGAGATTCTTGTGGAATAGATCTAAAGTGGGTATAGGCATCTGTATTTTAAAACGCTCCCCAGGTATAACCCACATGTCCATCAATAGGAAACAAGATACACAAAGCGTGGCTTATTCATGCAATAGAAAGCTAGCTACTCACCAATTAAGAATAAAAAGCTGTTGATATATGCAGCAACATGGATGAATTTTCTAGACATCAGGTTAAGTTAAAAAAAAAAGGGCCAGCGACCAAAGAAAATACTGTGTAGACTCCCATATATATGAAGCTTAAAAAAGGGCAAAACTACTATATGGTGTTAGAAATCAAAATTGTAGTTTCTACTGGGGGGAGTAGGATTGAAAACAAAGGGAGACAAAGACATTTTTATCTGGGGGTAATAAAAATATTCTGTACATTGTAAGTGATGGTCTACACAAATGTGCACAATTTCAAAACAACTGAATTCTTAAGAGATGTGCATTTTATTGTATATAATTTATACCTTATTTAAATAAAACAGCCTAGCTTCTCCATAAGACCCCAAGTTAGAATCCTGCACCTGAGCCAAGGAGGGGCCTAATGGGATCAGCCCAGTCACAGCCTCAAGAAATGGACTCTTCCCTCCTCTCTGCCGCATATCACACAATGCCCCATTTTCATCTATGCTCCAGGATTTCCCCCACCCTTTCTCTGTCTTTTGGATAATAAAACCCCAGGGAACTCAACATACAACAACCAGCTCAATAATAAGTGCCCATGCCCCAAGGAACTGTGCCCCTTTCCTGTCTCCATTTCAGTGGCCACATCCACTCTCCTGGAAGGAGTTCCTTCCCTTCTAGGCAACCTGGAAGGGACATAATGTTTATTGAGAACCTACTATGTGCCAGACCTTATTGACTCCTTTATCAAGGCTTTCTCCTTTTCTTTTCAAAATAATCCTGAGAAATAGATATTTTTACTGCCCCCCATTTTCCAGATTAGCAATCAATAAGGAAAGATAAAATAATGGCCCAAAGGTGATGTTTTAGTTTGCTCCGGCTGCCATAGAAAACACCATAAACTGGGTGGTTTATAGGCAACACAAGTTTATTTCTCTCAGTTCTGGAGGCTGAGAAGTCCAAGATCAAGGTGCAGCAGGTTGGCTGTTTGGTGAGGGCCAGGTTACCAGTATCTTCTCCATTTGGCTTCGTATAGTGGAAGGAGCTAGCTAGCTCCCTGGGGTCTCTTTTATAAGGGCACTAATCCCATTTTGTTCTTATAACTTAATCACCTCTTAAAAGGCCCCACCTCCTAATAACCTTGAGGGTTAGGATTTCAACGTATGAATTTGTTTGGGGGGGGGGTGAAACAAACATTCAGACCATAGCAGGTGACATTAGGCTGATGAGTGGAGAAGGCAGGGTTGGAACAGTGATTGCAAAACCTCTTAAAATGTAAGACCCCTTTCCTTCCAGGGCCTGAAGGGGGAAAGGCAGAGACGGGCCTTGGGGATACAGGTGAGCGTAAAAGGGGCAAAGGGCCTCACCTGACAGTGCGTTTTATACCCAGTCTCCAGAATTCAAGCCAGCCAGCCCTCACACACCCAGGCAGTCCCATGTTCTCTGGCTCACCCCTTCTGGTAGCTTGTAAGTGGCAATCTCAGGGCGACTTTTGTCTGGTACAACTTGGAAGGAGGATGTAGATGTCTTTGCTTTTAGGATTCTGGCTCTCTGAGATCAGAGGAGTGGGTTCCCGTACGGGGGTGGAGAGGCACAGGGAGAAGCATTGGAGCAGACTCTGTGCGTGCGCGTATGTGTGCGTGTGTGTGTGTGTGTGGTGTCGGCGCGCCTGTGTGTGGAGGGGGGATCGCTGTACCCAGCGAAAGGCACTGGGGGAGGAGGAAGCGGTAGCAGAGATCTGAATAATTGATTTTTCAGCCGCACCAGACGCCCGTGAGCGGGCGGAGAGCGTGGTTCCAACACCACGGACAGCGGTGCGCGCCGCCGCAGGCGCCCCAGTCTCCAGCCAGCCATCTATCCTGGCTCTATTCGCCTCGGTGCGCTCCCGGAACGGGTGGCCCACCTCGCGCCGCCGCCGAGGGACTGCGGGGTCTGCCTCGGCCCACCTCCGAGAGGCTGCGGGCAAGAGACGCTTTCGCCCGCCGGAGCTCCAAGCCTCTTTGGCTTGCGCGGGGGCTGCTGCGTCTAGCCGACTGACAGCAAGTCCCTAAGTTGGTGTGGGGGGCGTCCCTGCCTTCCTCCTCTTCCTCCGAGGCGATCGCAGCACAAACACGCCCCGGGAACCCGGCTTTGCCAGTGCTGTGAACCAGGGTGGCCAGGCGCTCTCCGGACTCCCGCTGGGAAGTGGGGAACCGAACGCCGGGCGCGGAGCTGGCCCCGCAGCGAAGGGCCCGGAGGGAGCTGCCTTTCCCCGCCCGCGCCTCTCCCGGCCGGGGACCGCGGGGATCCCCGGCCACACGCGCGCGCGCTCCCACATTCACTCACACACACGCTCGCCCTCACACACACCGGCCCGGAGCTGGGCTGCGGAGAGGGTGCTCCTGCGCGCTCAGGGGACCGGGCAGCTGCCGTCCGGAGTGGGGCAGGAAGCCGAGCTAGGGCTCCTGGAGGGAGGCTCCCGGGGCTTAGCCGGATCATGGGGCCCGGTGAGCGCTGAGAGTCGCGGCCGCAGCCATCAGCCCTGGAGATGACCAGGAGCGGCCACTGCTGAGAACTATGTGGAGAGAGGCTGCGGTGAGTGTGGCGCGGGACGCGGGGCCTGGGAGGCCCCCTTGAGAAGGGGGAGGTGGGAGGCCTGGGTAGGAGGGGGCGGCAGGATCTCAGGAGGGTCGCTGCGTGGGAATGATACTCGCACCTCGCTCGGGGAACCGGGACCGCGGGAGCCCGCGTCCTTCCCTCCCCCTCTCCTCCTGCCTGCTCGTCGCAAACTCAGCCAGCCCCCCACCCCCATTCCCTCCTCTTTCTCTCCCTACCCCCCTCGCTCAGCGGCTCCTGGTCGCACAACTCCGAGCAGTCGGCGCCGGGGAGGTGGTAGGGGGCGAGGGTGGAGGTGCCCAGTTAGCTTCCCGTGGGTGGCCAACCTGGGGCTCCCATTCTCCTGTGCGCCCCGGAGCAAAGCTCCTATGATCAGCGACAGAGTCTGAGGATCCGCACTGGGGGCGTCTTGGGCACGGGGCTTCAGCTCCCCGCCTCTGGTCTAGCCTCTGGGGCGCCTAGGGGGGCTGTGAGCATTGCAGAATGCAGCCTGCCCCTCAACCTTCCCTCCCCGTGCGGGTGGGCTGACCCTGCCTCTCCGTCTCTCCTCCACCCTGGCAGAGCCCTGCTGCAGAGCCTCCGGCTGGGATAGCCGCCCCCTGTGGGGGCGATGCGGACAGCGCGGGACAGCCAGGGGAGCGCGCGGGGGCCGCAGCATGCGGGAACCCGCTAAACCCGGTGGCTGCTGAGGCGGCCGAGATGTTCGTGCGCGCAGCGCGCCCCACTGCATCCTCGACCTTCTCGGGCTATAGGTACGTCCCAGCGGGAGACCAGGGCTCGGAGGGTCTGGGAGGAGGGAGACTCGACCCGAGGGAGAGCGGGAGAGGGATGAGGCGAGACAGGGAGAAAGCGGGAGAGGCAGCCCAGTGCCGAAGCGCACGAGGAGCACCAGGGGGCGCTGCGGCCCCGCGCTTCGCGGCGCTCACCCCAAGAACCCCGAGGCCGCGGCGAGTTCGCCCTAAGTTCCCCCGGCTCCAGCAGCGCCCGGCCCGAGGGGCGCGCGCCTGTGCACGCGTGCGCGACTGCGCTGGTATTGGCAGGCACGCGGGGCTGTGCCCCTGGCGCGGTACCTGTGTGCGCACCGCCTGAGGACGTGTGAGGGCTCTGGCTGGCCGTGGGCACCGCGACAGCGGCCTGCGGAAGTGCGCAGAAAAGCGCGCGTGTCTGTGAGCGTGTGCGGCCCACTGCCCACGTGCACCCAAGACTTGGCGACAGCCCCCGCAGTAGAAAGGCTGGGGAGGGGCCGTGCAGTCCACGTCCGTCTGGGAGCTTCTTGGGAGCCTACCTTTCCCCCCACGCACGTTCTTTGCCAGCTCCCACGCGCTGGCCCGCGGGGGGACGCGCCTACTCTCCGGAATTCTGCATTGCACACGTGAGAGAGTGTGTGTGTGCACGTGCGCGTACAGCGGGTGCGTCCTGGGGCCGCTTGCAGTTGAGTGAAAGCCCCTCCGCTCGAGGGCGAACCCTAAGTTCCCTCAGGCACCCGGGAGGGGAGCCTGGGCCCACCAGGGAGCGTCCTCACTCCCAAGTGCTTGAGGTGTACCCTGCAGGAGAGGAGCGGGGTCTACAGCTGGTGCCACGCGTGGAGCACGGCCGTGGTGCACCCGTCGGGCTTTAAGGGGCGGGGTCAGTCAACCTGCTCAGGGAGCGCAAGGATGCAGGTGCCGGCGCCGCCTCCGCTCGCCTGGGCGGGTCTGTCGTGCGCGCCGCGTGCGCAGGGGGCGGGGTCCGCAACTCGGTTCGCACTGGCGCGGGTGGGAGTGGGTGGATGCAGGGTTTGCTCCGTGCGCCCACGGGCTGGGTGGCGTCTGTGGCTCGCTTGGCGCTTAGGGACTGTGGTCGGCAGCTAACTTGAGGAGTGCGGTGGGGGTTGTGGACAGAGTCCAGGATGGAGAAGGGGCTGAAGACAGGGGCCGAGCAGGAGGCTGGATGTGAGAATGGGTTTGGGGACAGAGATGGAGAATTAGCTCGGATTGGAGTTGTAGATAGAGTTGGAGATGGGTCGAGGGATGTGGATGGCGTCGGGGCTTGGCAGTGGAGTCGGTGATTCCAGCAGCCTGTGCTGGGGCTGGGTTCCATACCTGGCTCCTAGAGCAGGGGCCCCAGTCGGTCATCCCTTTCGTCTGGGCCCCTAGCTCACCGCGGCCCTCCCTCCCTCTCCACCTTGCAGGGACCGTAAGTGGCGACTATGGGCAGACCGGGCTATTGGACACTGCTGGTGCTGCAGACCCTTCTGGTCTGGCGCGGTCCGGCGCAGGGCGCGGCGGCGGAGAAGGGTCCCCCCGCGCTGAACATTGCTGTGCTGCTGGGTCACAGCCACGACGTGACGGAGCGCGAACTTCGAAACCTGTGGGGCCCGGAGCAGGCGGCGGGGCTGCCCCTGGACGTGAACGTGGTGGCGCTGCTGATGAACCGCACGGACCCCAAGAGTCTCATCACGCACGTGTGCGACCTCATGTCAGGGGCGCGCATCCACGGCCTCGTGTTTGGGGATGACACAGACCAGGAGGCCGTGGCCCAGATGCTGGATTTTATCTCCTCACAGACTTTTGTCCCCATCTTGGGCATCCACGGGGGCGCATCTATGATCATGGCTGACAAGGTAAGACCAGGAGGTGATGGGCTGCCAAGACCCGGGAGGGTGTCAACTACATGGCAGCCACTGCAGGTCCTCGGGTGCCCCTTAGCATCTGTCTTGATCTGAAGGTGGGGGTCGTGGCCACAGGCCCTAGTAAGAACCATGTCCTGCCTCTCTAACCCGGAAAGGAATGGAAATGACTTTTGCCTTGGTTCTGAAAGTGGGGTCCTCAGAGGTGCTTTGATGTGCCAGGAAAAACTTGGAAAACGCAGAAGTAGGATGGGGGTGGTGGTGGTGGGATGTTGGGAGATTTCCAAGTACTGTAGGCACAGAGGTGAGCCTGGGAGCATTTGAGATGATATGGCTCATATTCCCATGTTATCAATTTTACCTGCTTGTTTTGTGGAAAAATATCCCTTTTTCCCCCTTGTATGGTAAGTGACTAAAGCTATTTTTAAAAATTATTAAATGTGTGTATGTCATGGAATAAAATTCAAAGTTTTTAGGTCAAGCACAAAAGGGCAGAGAAATGTCATGCTTCTCTGGACTTTCTGCAGTTAGAGGGACAGAAGTGGGGAGTTTGAGGAGCGCTGGGCTAGGGGAGCACAGGAGAGACATGTTCCTCTAAGGGAGCAGGAGTGAGTAGAGAGAACTGTCTACAGACCCAGAGCATGGAGGGCCTGGCGTTGTCCCTGCATGGTTCCTGTGTGGGGCTGCCACTTCACGGCAGGGGCTCCCAGGCCCTCAGGTGGGGGAGTTGGCTCCCAAAGATGGGTCTTTGCACTGAAGTCGAAGAGTTCCAGAATACAGGAAAGGGTGTCCAAATCTCTTGGCTTAAAATGGGAGGGAGGGTCTTTTTGTGGACTGCCTGGGAGCACTGGTTTGGAGAAGAGGAGAGAGAGATTTGAAGATTTGAACGGGATGTTGCGAGGGCCTGGTTTCGGAATCGTGCTGAAGTGTGGGGTGAAGGAAGAAGGTCGGAATGGAGAAGTAATGTGAGGAACGAGAGAGTGGGGAGACCTGGAGGCGTTGGTATACTGTGCCTCTGTCTAAGCCCCAAGAAAGGGTTGGCAATTAAGAAGGGGAGGGGAGGGTGCGTGTACTCGTGTGCAGTGGTCTCTAGCTCTGAGACCTTCTTGGAGAGTGTTCCTTAGATAGCAGGAGATATTCTAGTGGTGTGAGCAGACATTTGTTATATTTGCTAAAGCGCTTCCCTTTTGACACTCTCAAAACACTTTTATATTCATCAAATCAGATTCTGCCTCTGCCTCAGCAATTCCCACCAGCTCCTTTTGGAACCGTATTAATTCTTTCAGGTCTCCTTGGCTGCAGCACATCCAGCTGAAATACACAACTGATGATACATCTTATTAAACATTCATTTTTAAATGGTTTGCAGCCCAGCAGAATTCCTGTGCACGGTTGAGAATTTTCCTAGCCACCTCTCAGTTTTTTGGGGGGACTCCTTTCTGGGATGAAAAAAGTAGGCAATAGCCATGCTCTGCCACCAATGTATAGGGCACTTTAGGGTTTACTAGAGCATCCTTTAGCTTTCAGGTGAAGTTACTGAGGCATAGGGCAGTTAAGAGACTTTGCCAAGACCACACAATGGGTGATGGAACGAGACAGCTGGTTTTCTCGTCCCCAGCTGTGATCTTACATTCCGCCAAATCAAGCCCATACTTTTAACTATGGCATCCCATCTTCGGGAGGGACAAAGAATTACTCTTGTATTTATGGGAGGCACTGAGCCATGTTGAGGTGCAGCAAATTGGAGCCTAGAGGGCTTGTGCATGAGGAGGGAACAGTCTTCTAATGAGGGCATGAAGAAGGAGAACAGTAGTTTCCAGCAGGGGGTTGGGGTGTTATTTGGGGATCTAAATATTACCACGGATCCCTCTTTCCTTCTGAACTTTTGACTAAAGGAGCAACAGAAAAAAACCAATAACCATATTGGAAGTGCAATGTCTGGATTCATGAGGGTCCAGTAAAATCTGATGGAGAAATCTGGTAAAAGCTGAATTGGATAAAGTGACTTGAGGCTGGAAGGTCCAAGTAGGCTTCCAGCTCTCTTTCTTCTAGAGAGAAGAAGGTGTGGCCCCGGCTGTCACCTGACTTATCTACCCAGCTGCAGGCAGAGAGGCAGGAACAGAGGGTAGGGCCATCGATGAGCACCCTCTTGATATGCAATGGCCCTGCCCACTAGTGAATCTCGACCCAGTGAACGTCAGGCTCTGACCAATTAGACCAGCAACTGCGCCTCTCTTGAAGGGGACATTAGAAAGGGAGTTTTGAGAAGCCCAGGAGGCGTGTGTGGAAACCTCTTTCTCTTCTGTGGGATGAAACTGCCTTATGGGGGTGTAGACAAAAGTATGATCTCACTCGAGAATCAGGAAGAAAAAAGGAATCAGGAAAGGGCAAGAGGAAGACAAGAAAGGACATTTACAGAGAAGCAAAGATTAGAGAGATTTAAGAGGGGACAGAGAGGAGAAGAATGAAGGGGTCCATTGGTTCAAACATGGTGAAGGGAATTCGATACTCCCCATTGTTGTTGGAACTTTCAGAGTTGGTTTTGGAGAGATTGCCACCCACTCTGTGATTTTGGTAGAACTGTAGGGAGATAAGGCAAGTGGCAGGGAATCAAAGAAGTCACCAGAGGTAACATTGGGGCATATGTTGGGTCCCACGTATGGGATGGGCAGGTGATACTGAGAGGAGTTGATTTAAAGGGTGGTATTTCGAGAAATCTGGATGTGTTTAAGAAAGGAAAGACATTGTCTGAGATGTGAACAGCCCTTCCTTCTGTTAGTAACACATCTAGTTGGCTTATGCCTTTGCCACCTGTTTCATTAGAGCTGAACGTTGAGTGAAGTTTATTTGGGTCCAAAAAAACAGTCATGGGATGTTGCCTAAAACTCTGCCTTTCTTGGGCGTGCCAGTGGTGTTACGACCACTGTCTCAACCTCCCCAAATTGAAAAGGCCTCTCTGCCTCCCTCTGAGATGATGTTGATTTGGTAAAGCCACCCAGAATACACCTGTTTTGTTCTTACTTCTAAAGTGGCAATAAGATAGTGGTCCCATTGATAAGAATGGTAGTTAATTTGATTATCGGTTAAAATGAACACACTCACACACATACACTCCACATTTTAACCTTTCCTTCAGCCTTCCTGACCCTTGAAGAAAAGAACAAAGCCTTGTGATAATTGAAATGGGTGAAATGTGGCAGATATTTGTGGTGTTGATTTTATTTACAATGGAGGTATTAATTTTTGCTTGTATCAGTGGGTGGTCTTGCATTATAATTAAATTATAGGCGAGAATAATACTTGATGTAGATAAACTTCTGATCTTATCTTGGTTTGGCCATTTTGACCCTGTCTAAGTGAAATACTCTCTGGCTGCAGTAATAGTCCCCAGTAAGCCCAGCATGCAGACTAGACCTTTACATTTCTGCTCAGAGTCCTTGACTCCCCTCTTCCCCCACCCCATTCCTAATTGCTTCATGGTGGAAAAGGCAAGGCTCAGATTTTAGCCACATCTGTCCAGGGCAGTTACTGCTTGGGTTTTTCTTTATATGTTATTTCTATACATACCTCATCTCCTCTACTAGAGTATAAGTACTTTGAGGGCAGATTTTTAAAAAAAGTGTGTTTATCTGTGTATGTGTATTTGAAATAACAAATGCTCCTTGTCCACAGACACTTTATAAAAATGATGTCTTTTCATTGCAGAGCACTTAGAAAGTACATTAAAGTTTAAAGAAGAAAATAAAAATCTCGCTCCAAATCCTATCACCTAAGTAACCACTGCTGACACTGGTGTATTTCCTTCTGAGCTCTATTTATTTAGTCACAAGTTCAGGATTATGCAATCTATGTGGTTTTTCTTTCTGTGCTCTTCACTCTGTGGCCTTTCTTAGTCAGAAGACTCAGGTTTTTCTTTAATTCTGGAAAAATCTCAGCTACTATCTGTTATATATTTCACTTCCACCATTATTTCTATTCTCTCCTTCTGAATGTGCATGCATATAGACAGTCAGGCGTTGCTTAACGACGGGGTTACATTCTGAGAAATGCATCATTAGGTGATTTGTCTTGGTGTGAACATCGTAGAGTATACTTACACAGACGTAGATGATATGGTCTACTACACACCTAGGCTGTGTGGTATAGCCTGTTGCTCCTAGGCTACAAATCTCTGCAGCGTACTGTACTGTATACTATAGGCAATTGTAGCACTCTGGTAAGTATTTGTGTATCTAAGCATATCTAAACATAGAAAAGGTATAGTAAAATTTAATATTATAATCTTATGGTACTACCACCGTATACGTGGTCCATCATTGACCTAAATGTTCTTGTGTAGTATATGACTGTACTACATGTATGCAGTTTCTCAATCAATTTTCCATGTATCGTAACTTAAAATTCTTTTCCGATTCTTTATCTGTGCTGTGTTTTTGAGGTTTCCTCAATACTATACTCCAGTTAACTACCTCCTTTCATTTGGGTCTGGTATTATTTTGATGATCTGTTGAGATTTTAATTTCAACAATGATACACTTTATTTCCCAGACATATAATTGGTCCCTTTTCACACCTCCCTATTTTTCGTTTTATGAATAAATCTTCTCATTTTGTGCATATAATTCCCTCCTCTGTCCCTTTGAGGATTTAAAACAATCCTTATTAGAAGGTCCTTCTCTGATTGCTCTAGCACCTTTGTTTCTTCAGTTATGAATTCTTCCATTTGTAGAGTCTTGTTAATTGGATGTTCTCATCTGTTCTCTGATTTTTGTTTGTGAACTTATTTTCAAGGCAGTTTTATGATTTCTTCTTCTGCCCTCTATCTGTAAGGGCATTTGCTTTTAAACCAGAGCCCATGTCAGCAGCTCGGTGTTTTCTTCCTGCTCTGTAGAGCCTATGGTGCAGCCGTAGGTCCCAGGCTTATGTAGGTGACTTCATTCTGGCTCCTTGACACAGACAGGGTCCTCCTTTTTGGCTGTGCCTGTTGGTGAATGCTCCAGCCCCATCTACAGATAGCAGCATGATTCTGGGTCCAGTCCACATCCTCTCCCCTGGGAGAGGTTTATATCGGACCCACAGCACTATGGATTGTGTGGCTTTGATTTCTGCTTGAAATTGTAGAGTCCCACCTTTTGATTCATTTATTTTTAGGGAGCCTTCTCTATTTTTGATTTGTGATTCCTTTTTCTCATTTCCAAGCAATACCATGTAAATTTTAAAATAACTAAAGAGTTCTCTATAAATTCTATGTCTTAGGAGCAGAAGAGGGAGGTTACTGAGTGTGTTCACTCTGATTTTGACCCAGTTTTATTTTTTTAAACTTGATTATATATTCTTGGAATTTTCCCTTATTGTTAAGTAGATTTCTCAAACCTGATTTTAAATGACTATAGAGTGTTCTGTTTATATCACAATTGTTTGAACTATTCCTCTACTTTCCCACCTTTAGTATGATTCATTTCTATTCCGTATGTGTGTCCTTTTTGGCACCTTGCACTGGTCTTGCCCTTTGCATTTGTTACATGGTAAATGTTTGTTGATTGAATGAATCAAGTCATAGGTTCTGATGCCAGCTTGTTGCAGCTTCCGGACAAACATATCACAGTGTGGTTCAGGGCATTACGCATGGTGTTTGTTCCCTAAATGCCGACTGATTTCATAGGTGTGTGCCAAACCTTCTCTTCTCTTTGGTGGGCAGATAATTACCAGCCATCCTGGGGATTAACATAAATTGGAGAGTTACATACAAAAGGCCTGTGGAGCACCGCTGAGTAACAGTCGTCAGTAGGAGGTGGAAGTTGGTGATCTTGTAACCCGGCAGCTCTGGAGTTTGGATGTGAGTGATGGGCCTTGCCATTAAACACTGAAAGCTCTTGGAAAGGGCAGACACGCAGATCCGAATGTTGGCGGAGCCCACTCGGCTCCTGCTCTGGGGGCATCAGGTAGTTCCCGGGAGAGTGGGGAGGCCTATCTTTAGCCTTTCCATGAGGCATGTCAGATGCAATTATCGACTCCTCCTCATATAAGTCATCAGAGAGCAACATGCATCCTCCCAACGGCATGACTAACTCTCCAGATGGCCCTCAGGGGCTGTGGGTGATTGCTTGGACCCTTGACAGCTGTGGTCTGGTGGGTTTGGAGTGGTGTTTATCTTCTCTCCGGTGGCCTCAGATGGAAAATGCTACTCTAGGTAGAGTGAAGGGGGAAAGGGAGAGAGAGGAAGAAGGACGTGGGGGGATAAATAAGAATTGAACCTCGGGTTTGTAATGGAGAGTTACTAGCCGCTGATAGGTCATCATGTCAATGAGAAGTTACAAGGTTATTAACTGGTGTGTTTTGTTTGTCCTGTAACCCCTGCCCTTCATCTTTCAAATTTGAATTAGTTGCCAGCGTTTTAAAGTTGGGAGACATTACATTAAAAAAAAATTTAAATTTCTTGCTTCTTTGAAAAAATCAGAAGGCCTGGACACACCGGACCCACCTTCCCTCATGGCAGCAGTTGGCTGGAGATGAATAATCCCTCACCCCCATTCTCCTGCTGCCATCCTTAGTTAGGCAGGGCAGCTGCTTTTCCTTCCTTCAGTCCCAGCTTGCCCACTTCACTCATTTGTGTTGCATATTTGGCCCTGAAGGCATTAGAGTTTGAGACCCCTGAAGCAGGTGAAGAAAACAGCTGGTGTTGTCAAGAGGGCCCTTCCTGGGCATTCTCCTTCTTTTGCAGGGCCTGCTCCTTGGTAAGGTGACAAGTCCATGGTGTATGTGCGGCCACGGATGCTACTATGTTCACTGCTGGTCATTAATCTCCTGTAACACTTTGTCCTGTTGAGTCCACAGTCCTAAGTCCTTCTCAACACAGCACTCTAGGTAGCCACTGCCAATCGACTTGAGTTGGAAGACCCCAGAAAACCTTGGACAAAGAGTCTGAGGACCTAAATTCCATTTCCAAATAACAGTGTGACCTCAGGAAAGGCCTTTCACCTTTCTGAACTTCTGGTTATATGTCTGCAATACGAGGATTTGGGACAGTATTATTTCTAAGATTCCTTCCAGCTGTGAAAATTTCATGCACCTTCAAGGAAAGACTGGCAAGAAATATACCAAAATGTGAATAGTGGTTATCTTTGGGTGGTAGACTCATGGCTGCTTTAATCTTTTTAAGAATGTCATTACCAAGGGGTTAATATTTTGGAACTTGAGTTACGTTGTCTGGGTTTAAATTTAGGTTCCACCTCTTACCAGCTGGGTGACCGTAGGAAAGTTCTTAATATCTCTGAGCCTCAATGTCTTCATCTATAAAATGGGGATGATAATAGCACCTACTTCATAGAGTTGTGGGACTTAAATGAGATGAATCATGGATAAAAAATACACAGTTCAGTGCTTAGCTTATAATAAATATTTATCACAGGAATCCTATTGTTATTGTGTCTAATTTTATAGTTTTCATTTTTCTCCAGTGTACATGTACTTTTTAATAACCAGAAAAAGTGATCAAGGGTGATGTGGTTATATGAGGGTATCCCCTGCAAGAAACTGGGAATGCAACCCACAGAACTCCCAGAAATGGAGGGTCCAACGTGAAATGATTCATATTTTCTCAACTGGGACAACCATAAGCTTCCTTTGCCTTCGTAGGACTTGCTGAGAGCTTTATCCTGGCAAACTGAAGATTAAACGTGGCCAGTGTGAAAGTAACGGTGAGAGAAGACTGCCTCATTGACCTTTGCACTAAATGACTCCACCAGCTGGACCATATGTTTGCACTGGGCTTAGGGATTTAGAGTGTAGACATATATAGTTTCTCATTTTATCTCTGCCAAGGATTAATAACTCAGTGATAGCCTGGGGAACCTGGCAGCTCAAAAATATTTGTTTAAAGATTCTCTGTTTTCAGATGAGGAAATAAAGGTTCAGAGAGTTGCAGTGATTTGTTCAGAGCCATACAGCTAGCACCCCCTAAGACTTTAGATGCTTATTCTTTTGCTCTTATGTTATTACTCTTTCAAGTTATTGCTTATGAATCCAGTTGGTTTAGGGAAGGGGCTTAGATTCAAGGCAGACTTTGATGTTAATATTTTTGATGTCTTAACTAAAATGATGAAAAGATATTGGATGATGGAATTAAAATTCAAAATTGTCTTTCCAGACTGAAGTGATGGACCCATACTATAGACTACATTAGAGGTCCCCCACCCTCCAGCTTTACTGAGATTAATTAACAAAAATTGTATATACTTAAGGTGTACAGTGTGATTTTTTTTTTTTTTGAGACAGGGTCTCTGTTGCCCAGGCTGGAGTGTAGTGGTGTTATCATAGGCCAGCAGCCTCAGATTCCTGGGCTCAACCAATCCTCCTGCTTCAGCCTCCTGAGTCCCTGGGACTATAGGCATGTGCCACCACACCTGGCTAATTTTTCTATTTTTTGTAGAGAAGGGGGTCTCTCTATGTTGCTCAGGCTGGTCTTGAACTCCTGGCCTCAAGAGATCCTCCTGCCTCCACCTCCCAAAGTGCTGGGATGATAGGTGTGAACCACCATGCTTGGCCTTAATTTGATATTTTGATACACATATACATTGTGAAATGATTACCACAATCAAGCTAATTAACATATTCATTACTTCACATGTTTACCTTTTGTTTTTGATGAGAATACTTAATTTACTCTCCTAGCAAATTTCAGGTATACAATACTTTTTTTTATTAACTGTAGTCACCATGCTGTACATTAGGTCTACAGAACCTATTCATCTTATAACTGGAAGTTTGTGCCCTTTGACTAACATCTCCCCATGGATTTAAGAAGAATTTGGCACTATTGCAGAAAGAGGGATATAAGACTTTTCAACTCACTTGGGAATGGTTTGTGCAAGGGTCATGAACTGGTGGACTGCACGCTGAGTCTGGCTCATAGATGCATTTTGTTTCACTAGTATTTTTAAATGCTTGAGTTTTAATGTCTTTGGACAAGGCATGCATTTTCAAGTTCACTACAGCCCTCCCCATTCCGCTGTCTCATATCTAGGCTGATTCACACATTTATGTTAACTGCATGGTTTTTGTAAGCATTTGAGATTGTGGTACCCAAATATAGGGGTTTTATTTGTTTATTTGCTTGTTTGTTTTGCATTGACCAGAAGCTCAACAGATTCTAAGTAGAGATATGGCTCTTAAAAAAGTGGAGGCCACATTTCGAGAAATACAATGTCTAAATCAAGGGGAGTGGTAGCTCCATTATACCTCTTCTGTTGTTAGGAGTGCTTTCAGTTGCAAGTAAGAGAGTATTTGACTGTCAGTGACTCAAACCATTAAGTCATTCAATTTTTTGTTTAGTAAGGAGCCTCAGGTATAGTTTAGTGACTTAATAACTCATCAAGGACTCAGTTCCTTTCCATCCTTCTACTTTGCCTTTCTCAGCTGCTGGTTTATCTTAGGCACAATATGGCTGCCTCTGTTCTAGCCATCACATCCATACATGGCAGCATTCAAAATAGGAAGAAAAGGGAGAGAAAAATAAGCTGTCTTCTAGGGCCTCTATCCTTTTATTAGAGTAGACTTCCTCTTACATGTCAGTGGCCAGAACTGGGCCACATCCCTGTTCCTCAAACATCACTGGTAAAGATTGCGATCCAGAATTCTTCTCTGAGAATGGGTAATTGCCACCTGAGCAACATTTACATACCTGTTAGCAGGGTTATGGGAGCAATGCCTCGGTGGTATAACTGATGATATTTCTAGCAACATGAACACCATTTATCTATAGAGTTGCACTTAGTTCTGGGGAGCGATATTTAAAGACGGACATTGAAAAATTGCAATATATGCAAAGGAAGGACCTTTAGGATCGTGTAGGATCTATGTGAGATATTTAAGAGTCTCAGAAGAAATATTTAGGGATGCTCAGCCTGGAGAAGGGAAATCTCAGAGGGGATATGAGAGCTGTGTTCAGATACCCCTTGGGCTGTTATAGGGTAGAAGGTTTAATCTTAATTGTTTGTTGTTGTTCTGGTGACAGAAGTGAGAGTAAAATTATAAGGAGTAAAGTTTCAGCTTGGTAGAGGAATAAGCTTTGTCAATTAGGTCTCTAATGAAGACTGTGATGCTTCGTAGAATAGGAGGTATCTGTCAGGATGTGACTGAGCTGAGAGTGACTGCCCATTTGTCAAGAGTTGGGTGGAGAATTGGGCTTGCACTGGCGAGGTTGGGTTGGGTCATCTCTGAAGTTCTCTCCTATTCAGACACTCTGTACTTCTCAAATCCTTGACTTTTTTTTTTTTTTAATCCCCAAGCCTTGGTGCTTTAGGCCCTTGGATTTGGCTCAAAACCAATATCCTTACTTTCTCCAAGTGTGTGAGTAATTCAGTATAAATTTGCCTGCCATGGGGGAGGAATTTATAATCTCTGCATCATCACCTCAAATCCCCAAAGGACTTTACATTATACTGAAGGGTAGAAGATATTTGAAAAGTAGAAAACCTATGTATGTATGAAGTCACACACACATATATAAACACAAGTAGGTCAGCCGGCATCATCGTATTTACTAGTGGAAATGTTTTTGGCTAAGAAGCTCATCCACAGAAGAGGATGTTGAGAATAATTGCCAATGATCTAACAGGGTGTTTTTGCAGTTGCACCAGCGTAATCATTATTACTTATTAAAGTATGTTCACATTTTTTGCACATCTTACTGTAGTAGTATGTTTGTATTCTAAAGAGAGAGCGAGAACACTGTCTGGTATTTCAGTTGTCAAATTGTTCTCTTTGTCAGTTGTACTCTCGGGCATTTTGAACGTTTGCTTATGGCAGAAAATGCTCTAGGTACTATCCCTTTGCTTGTCTACTTCCCATATATCCCCCAACATTCCTCCAAAGAAAAACAAAACCTGAAATTTCTTTCCAAATGCTTCATCTTTCCATTCAAATTTTATAACTTTCCATAGGATGGCAATGGATATATTATTTCAAATTTTTTATTTATTTTGAAATAGGTGTTTGTGTACAGAGTAAAAAAAAATCCAAATAATACAATACAGCATTCAGAGAAAGAATATTTGCTCAACTAATGCATTGCAGATTTTCAGACTCCTGTTCCCCTACATAGAGGTGATTGTATTGTCCATTTGAAGAGGAAAAATATTAATTGGAATGGCAGTTTATTTACATTTGTAATTTTTTGCTGAAGTCACCCACATACACACTCAAGGAATTTAAGATAATTTGGGGTGATTTTGGGGGAGTCATGGACCACTTTATAATCTAATGAAGGCTGTGGACCCTTCCCAGAGAAATGGATGTCCATAAGCGTACATTCAATATTATGTGCAGTTTCAGGGGTTCACAGACCCTCTGAAACCTACTCATAGAACTCCTTAGAATTGATTTGTTTATTGGTTTATTAATACAGTTGACCCCTGAACAACGCAGGAGTTAGGGGCGTTGACCCCCATGTAGTTTAAAATCCGTGTATAACTTTTGACTCCCCCAAAACTTAACTACTAATAGTCTACTGTTGACCCGAAGCCTTACTGATAACATAAACAGTCAATTTACACATATTTTTTGTGTTATATGTATTATATACTGTATTCTTACAATAACATAAGCTACAGAAAAGATAATATTATTAAGAAAACCATAAGGAAGAGAATATATATTTGCTGTTCATTTAGTGGAAATGGATCATCATAAAGGTCTTCATCCTCATCATATTCATGTTGAGTAGGCTGAGAAGGAGGAGGAAGAGGAAGGGTTGGGTTTGCTGTCTCAGGAGTGGCAACGATGGAAGAAAATCTGAGTATAATTGGACATGTGTGGTTCAAACCCATGTTGTTCAAGGGTCCACTGTATGTTCCTTCTTCACACATTTATTGAGCTGTACCTTGGGCCAGAATGTTCTGTGGATACATCTGTGATCAACTTGTTTCCTTTGATGTAACTCAGAATCTGGTTGGGGGAGATTTACAGTTAAAGCCCAGTGTGATGCAGCTATGATTGGGGTAGTTTAGGGGACCACAGAAATGTAGAGCAGGGGTAACCTCATTCAGAGGTCAGAGAGTGGGGATCTCTAGTCAAGCTGGAGAACTGGTCTAGAAGAGGCTGGTGTCCTAGGTGCCTACAGGTTGTCATCCCCCATGGCCAAAGATGAGCTGCAAGAGGGAAGGCTTTGCTCACAGAGGACTAGAAGCGAGTTTACAGTCTAAGCCTCCCTCTCCTCTTAACATGTTCCTCAAGGCTGCCAGACTTGAGTGATGTTTTGATACCTCCTGAATTTTCCTCTGGATGGCATTTCTTACAATCAAAACATTGAGCTTTTTGCCAATTTCTGTTTTGTTGTCACAAATGGCTGAATGTCTCCTGCTCTAGCTTGTCTTTTCAAATAAGGAATACCTAGCCAGGAAGAGCGAGTGGCATTTGAAATCCATACTGTCTTGCCTGTCTGTAGTCCTAGGGCTGAAAAAAAAATACATATTTTCGAGGTGAATTGTT
This sequence comes from Daubentonia madagascariensis, assembly GCA_023783475.1. NCBI lineage: Eukaryota > Metazoa > Chordata > Mammalia > Primates > Daubentoniidae > Daubentonia > Daubentonia madagascariensis. The sequence goes on along the minus strand of JAKFHU010002332.1, from coordinate 5,879,858 downwards.
TTAAAGCTAAGCTATCTGTAAGCTATCTGTAGGGCTGAGGAAATGTAGTATTAGGTGACTTGGGTGAATAGATTCAGAACCACCTGAAGAGGCTGTTGAGCTGGAGGAAAAGACAGACTTGCTGTAGTTCTGGTGCTAGGTGATGAGCCTGGCTTCCACTAATGGGATTTTGAAAATTGCAAGCCTTGGGCCAAGACCTGAGCTTCATGGTCAAATTTGTACTTTAGTTAATTGCTATTGGTTTTGCCTTGGTTAATTGGTTCTCTCTCTCTCTCCCTCTCCCCCCGCCTCTCATTTAGCAGCATTGAAAGAAATATTTTTATCATGGCAAATTTCAAACACACACAAAAGTAGAGAGAATAGTAGGATGAGCCCCCAAGAATCCAGCTTCGGCAATTATTAGCATACGGCAATTCTTGTTTCCTCTCTAACTTCACTGGCTCTCTCCATCCTCCACTGCTGGGTCATTTGAAAGAAAATCCAAGGCATCATTGTAGTTCCTCTATAAATATGTCAGTATATGTCTCAAAAAGATAAATAACTTTTAAGAACTGTTTAAAAAAACACAACTAATATAAAAGTAAGCTAACTCATCACACTTTAGAGGACGTCTGAGAATCAGAGAAGTATAAAGAAAATAAATATCACCTTTAATCTCACCATCCACTGACAACTGCTATTAACATTTTGGTTTATTTCCTTCTAGTCTTTTCTTCTATACCTTTATATACAAATGTACAAATATACGCACTGATTATATAATTTCATAGATAGCTTATAATTTACTTAACATTTTATCATGAGAATTTCAAATTATTTCTCAATATCTCTCTCTTCTACAGTTTTCCATTCTATGGAAAATACATCATGATACATCATGATTTACTTAATAATTTAGATTTCTTCAAATTTGTTGCTATTAAAGCCAACATCTTTTTAATGAAATGTGAGCATGACAGACTTTTGGTTTTGAATAGAATCCTATGACTGAAATTAAAGAATTTTAAGCTTCGTGATACATAATGTTAATTGGTTTCCAGAATGAATGGACCTCTGGATACTTCTAATAACTATGTCTTAAAGTACCTCTGTCACCTAACTCTGGCCAGCACTTGCAACAGAATTTTTTCTAATCGGCTAGATGAAAATATTATCTCATTGTTTTAATTTGCATCTCTTTTATGATACCTGCTGTGGAATATATTTTAATTTAATCACCACTTTTATATTCCCTAGGTATTGCATATCTTAACCTCTTTGATATTTCCCATCATGTAAATGGAAAACCTCAGAAAATGATGGATTCCAATATAAAGTACAGTGAAATAATTTGAATTTCTAAAAAATAATAAATATTTTGAAGCTTGGCAGGGAGGTCTATGATTATTCATTCTTAGTCACCAGGCATTGCTCAACCGTTGTCTCTATATCAATGTTGTTTCAAGAACTGCTTTAAAACGTAAAATTTCCCAGCAGAAAATCATCTGGTGGGACCTATTATGATTTTCCAGGAGGCGAGGTAAAGAATCACGTCCAGGTGGGCCTGAGACAGACGTGCTCATGTTGCAGGCTTTGTGGGGAATGGTAGGGATGTGAAGCCTTTGTTTGTTCTTTTCTCTGGGAAAGTAGAGGCAGGGGGAGATTTTAACACTAACTGCCTTGCAGTGGGAAAGGGATGTGGCACGGGTGGCAAGAAGTAGCTGTTCTCTGTGTCCATGGTGGGATGAGGGGCATTAAAATGAATTTTAAACAAAAGTAGGAGGGACTTAAGGTTGATATTAACAGTTGTGGGGAATACTCAAAATATTTAACCACTACAGCATGATCACAGACCCATCAGAATAGATGGCCACTTTATACGATTCTGGAGTCCCCTGTCGTGTCAGGCATTGATCCTCTAGTGGCTGGTTCTGGGGAGGTGGGGGCTTCCCAAGGGAGGGGCTGAGTGGCAGGGGGCACTCGAGGGCCCTGGAGGCTGTGGCTATTTGCAATTGAAACCGAAGCGTTTCAGTATTTTAATAACCAGTCCGGTTGCACCAGCGTGTACCAGTTAGGATATTAGTAAGAGCTCGTGTGTCTTTTATGCCAATGCATATGTAGAAGCTTTCTCAGGGAACTTTCTAGAACAGGACACAGGATGGCTGTCTCCTCTGTAGGCTAGCCATGCCCCCAAATGGGGAGGTGGGTCTGAGAACATTTTGAAGCTCCCTTTCCTAAAATATGGAAAAAGAAATGTGCTTCCTTCGAACATTCTACCTTCAGAGCCTGGTGCTTTGGCCCTTCTCTTGCAAGTTAATTTTCTAGCCATCCTCCCTCAGCATAGAGGAAAGTGGTGGGCCCTGGAGCTGCAGCCAGCTGTTCATCCCACCGCCCACTCTCCACCCCCTTGTTCCCTCTCTTCTAGGGCAAGAGATTCCCAAACAATTCCTGTTTTCATTTGGGGTTGAATGAAGGGGCCTGTTTCAGTGTCTGGTTTTGGGGTGTGATGTGCTCATTTGCAGAAGCATAAAAATAATCTTGTAACTCGCCAAAAAATACTCCACAGCCTAAATTAACTTTGTTAAAGATCAACTTTCAAAAGAGAGCCTTGGATGAGCCTCAGCAGGATCATGTGCTTAGGCTGCCTGTAGAGACTATGGCTTCTTTCCCTCTTCTGAAGTGGGAAATTCTCCAGCCCTGTCCTGGTTCATGGAGGTTTTCAAATTCTAACAATTTCCAGGGAAAAGAGGCACATCTCTGGCTTCATCTAAGGGTAGGAGAAACCCGGGATAGTTGGAGTTTTTTGCTTGAGAGTGTTATGGGCTGAACTGTGTCCCCCTAAAAGTCATAAGCTAAATCCTAACCTCAATACCTTGGAATGTGACTTTTTAGAGATAGGGTCTTTAAGAGGTAATTAAGGTAAGATGAGGTCCTTAGGATGGTCTTAATCCAATGTGACTGGTATCCTTATAAGGAGATTAGGACGGAGACACACTCAAAGGGAAGACTGTGTGAAGACACAGGCAGAAGATGGCCATCTGCAAGCCAAGGAAGGAGGCCTCAGAAGAAACAACCCAGATGTCACCTTGATCTTGGACTTCTAGCTTCCAGAACTGTGAAAAAATAAATGTCTGTTGTTGAAACCACCCAGTCTGTGGTCCTTTGTTATGGGAGCCTGAGTGAATGAATACAGAGAGGTTGGGAGGTACTTTAAGCTTCATTCCAAGCCCCGTCCTGCTCCTTTTCTATACCTGAGCTGCAGGGGAGTTAAGATGCCAGCTCAGAGCTCAGACCACCACCTGCTCTAATGCTGACTCCACTCTTCTCATGTGGGTTCCTGTTCTGGCCACGAGGCTCCCACACCGATGAACTGAGTCCCTGTCTTGGAATCCTTCCTAAAACCCTTCTAGGACTGCCAGGTTCAGTGCCTCTGAAGAATTTTTGCTTAAATAGCCTTAGGGGGTGTGGTGGAGAGAATCATGCCCCCTATCCCCAGACACCCATGTCCTAATCCCTGGAACCTGTGAATATGTACCTTATATGGCAAAGGGGACTTTGCAAATGTGATTAAGTTAAGAATCTTGAAATGGGGAGATTATTTTGGATTAGCCAGGTGCGTCCGATGTAATCACCAGGGCTCTTATGAAAGGGAGGTGGTGAGAGTCAGAGGAGATGTGACAACAGAAGCAGAAGCTGGAGTGATGCAGTGTGAAGATGGAGGAAGGGGCCACAAGCCAAGGAAAGCAGGTGGCCTCTAGAAGCTGGAAAGGACAAGGAGACAGATCCTCCCCTGGAACCTCCAGAAGGAACACAGCCCTGCTGAGCCCTTGATTTTAGTCCAGTGAGACCCGTTTCAGACTTTGGACCTCTAGAACTGTAAGAGAACAAATCTGTGCTGCTTTAAGCCACTGAGTTGGTGATAATTTGTTGCAGCAGCAATAGGAAACCAATACAGGGGAGAGTCTGAGAAGCACCTGCTCTGGAGGCCAGGCTGTGCCTCTTGTGGTCTTCTCTGTGTTTTGTCTTAAAAATTCATGCAGGCTATGCTTCCTACCTCATGATGTAACTATGTTGGTATTTAGGCCAAAATAATTTAAAAATAACTTACCAGATATATCAATTTTTCCCTTCACTAAATAGTCAAGTAAAAGTAATGCTCTAGGAAGTTCTACTGTATTTATTCTCTCTTTCTTTTTTTTTTTCTTTGAGACAGAGTCTCACTCTGTAGCCCTGGCTGGAATGCAGTGGCGTCGTCGTAGCTCACTGCAGCCTCTAACTCCTGGGCTCAAGCAATCCTCCTGCCTCAGCCTCCCGGGTAGCTGGGACTACAGGTGTGCGCCACTATGCCCAGCTAAGCTTTTTGTTTTTTGTAGAGACGGGATCTTGCTCCTGCTCAGGCTGGTCTCAAACTCCTGGCCTGAAGCGATCCTCCCGCCTCAGCCTCCCAGAGTGCTGGGATTATAGGTGTGAGCCACTGCACTGGGCCTAGTTTCTTAAGCTTCTGTTCCTTTCATGCCACCTTTACAATTTTTGGGCCATTATGACCGTTTTCTTTATTGTGATAAAATACACATAACATAAAATTTGGCATTCTGAACATTTTAAAATGAACAACTCAGTAGCATTTTAGTACGTTCACAACGTTGTGTAACCAGCACCTCTATATAGTTCAAGAACATCTTCATCACCACAAAAGAAAACCAGTAACAACCAAGCAGTTACTATCCATTTCCTCCACCCCTACAGCCCCCGGAAACCATTAATTTGCTTTCTGTGTCTGTGGACTTACCTATTTTGGATAAAATGGAATCATATAATATGTGACCTTTTGTGTCTGGTGTCTTTCATTTGGCATAATGTTTTCAAGGTCCATCCATGTTGTAGCATGTTTTAGTACTTTATTACTTTGTATGTCTGAATAATATTCCATCATATGGGTATGTGACATTTAGTTTGTCCATTTACCAGTTGGTATACATTTGTGCTGTTTCCATCTTGTGGCTATTGTGAATAGTGCAGCTGTGAACATTGTGCACAAGTTTTTGTTTGAACATCTGCTTTCAATTCTCTTGGTTATATACCCAGGAGTGGGGTTGCTGGGTCATATGGTAATGCTATACTTTACCCCGCAATGCTTTTCTTTACATCTTAAAAGAAAATAAATATGTTTTAAAAGGAAGTGGTATATCACTACCAAAAATGGAAACCAGTTTCACTTGCTGTAAATAGAAGGCAACAGTAAACTCATAATCAAATAAACAAACAAAATCATGCAAATTAAAAAAAACCCTAAAAATAACAACCAAAAGAAGAAACACAATAGTAATATTAAAATATAACTAGGTACTGTTTCCTGCCAAGGCTTACATAGCATATTATTCTCACCTTACGAAGATTAGCAAGTATTAGAAAGGTGTTGAAGACCTATTGGCACCAAAATGAGACTTTCTCATTGACTAATAGAAGGATTAAAAGAGAAATCAGAGCTTTGTCCTGTGTGCTTTAATGTTATTTTGTGTCTTGTCTACGTAAGACATAAAACCACCTCTGGTACCACACCTGGCCCTCTGGTTCTGTCCATTCTTCCACTGCCCAACTCGTGGTGACTTCCTTCTTCTCTATCCCTGTCACCTGTCCACCTGAACTGAGTCCAGCCTTCTAACTTCCCTGTGCATCTCCTCACCATCAGCCACAGCTCATGTCCCACAAAGGGGAGCTTTGAGCACTTTACTCTCTACTCTTAAAACTTTGGTGATATATCGTTCCATTATTTTCAGGGTAAAGTCTAAACCCTTAGCCAGGCACCCAAGAATCGGCTCAGTCTACTCCCCACTACCCTCAGGCTCTCTCTGTCTCCCACACTGTACACATCGGGTGAACTACACAGCTTGGTCTTTCTTACGCACGCCCGTGGTTCTGACTCCATCACGGAGTTCTTCCTCCCACCTCTTAGTCACCTGTGCAAAGCGTGGGTGATCTACCTCTCTGGCTTCTTATGAGGATCCAATGAGATAAAGTCCGTGAAAACCCTGAAAACTCTCAAAAGAAATACAAGTGCGAAATATGTCATTGTTAGCGCAGCTTTGCCTTTAAGTCCTTTGAGTTTTGAGTGTCAAGGGCTCCAAGGTGCCTTTTCCATTTTTTTTAGGCTTGAAGCAATGACTTTTTCCTGCCTCTTATGCACTCAGTATCTTTTGTGCTGCATGACAGACAGAATGGCCTTCCCACATGACTGTGAACTTGTTCCTCTTCTTTATCCTTGCTGTGGCCATTTCCATCTTCCTTTCCCCCAGTGCCTAGTGTATGTGGTTTGAAAGAGCAAATCTGTGCCTACCTGCGGGACAGACCGTCTTGTCATTGTAGATCAGGAGTGGAGAGCGCCACAGCCACACTGCCTCTGTCAAACATATTTTCTTTCCTTATTTTTTCCCCCTGTTAGTTGTACCTTGGAATGTACTTCCTCTAATAGGAAGTGACAGTTTAATTGTTCAGGTTTTTAAAATTTACATTCTGCTATGCAGCTGGCCACACGTGAAGAGCGGGCAGCCCAGCATTATGGCACGATTCCTTTCCTGTTCCTTTTTGCATCAGAAGATGTGGCTGGAGCCACGAGATGGCTGATCTTGTGGGTGGCAAGAGTGTTGAAAATCGCTGTAGGGGATGGGCGCCTCCCTGGCGAGAAAGAAGACAGGGATGTGTGCAGGTGCAGAGTGGGGAAGGGGCAGGGAGGCTGACAGTCCTGCTGGCCCCAAGGTGAGACCATTCCTTTCATGGTCCAGGGTCCTTCCTACCACTAAAAATAGATTTTCTGCATGATTATTTACTCCTGTCTCTTTTTTTCAAATTCCTTGAGCCTTTGAGCTCTTTCAGTGGAAAAGATGGCACTTTAGACACCAAATATCACAAATATTGATGGTATCAAAGTCACATTATCTGATATGAAGATCGGCAGAGATTGTAGGAGGGACGTACGGAATTTACCTGGAGCCATCACACAGATGCAAAAGACGAGGCTCAGACAGGCTCAGGACTTGCTGAGGGGCCCCCTCCTTCCGAGTCGCATCAGTTCTGACAATTGATGAACATATACTGACACATCATTACCGCTTTAAAGTCCGTAGTTTACATTATGGCTCACCCTTGGTGTTGTACATTCTATATTGGGACAAATATATAATGACATGTATCCACCATTATAGTATCATACAGAGTATTCTCACTGCCCTAAAATATCCTCTGTGCTCTGCCTAGTCATCCCTTCCTAACCCTCTAACTCCTGGCAACCACTGATCTTTTTACTGTCTCTGTAGCTTTGCCTTTTCCAGAATATCATATAGTTGGAATCATACAGTATGTAGCCTTTTCAGATTGGCTTCTTTCACTTAGTGATATGCATTGAAGGTTCCTCAATGTTTTTTCATGGCTTGATAGCTCATTTCTTTTTAGCGCTGAATAATACTCTGTTGTTTGGATGTACCATCTTTTAAGGTGTGTCTATGGGGCGAGTTCTGACTTCAGTACCATTGCCTGCCAAGAAGATAAAATTAATTTAACTAGAGGAAGTGCGAGTTTATCAGGTTATGGTGAACTGAACACTAAGGGTGATAAAGCTAGAGAACCATTAGCTGAGGTCACTGGAGAATGACCCAGGTCAGAGTGAGTGACCGGGATTAGAGGGGGGCAGTACGTGGTAAGGGAGTCAGAACAGACTTAATGAATGTGTAGGATTTCAATAGTGGAGCGGGGGGGGAAAGATTGGCACATGGGATCCATCGAGTTGAACCATAATTATGTCCATATTAAATGCTAACTTTGGCAAAAATAAGCAGTTTCCTTGCCGGAGAGAACAGCGTGAATGAAGACATGTAGGCAGCCAAGTACATGGTGGGTATAGAGAGCCATATGCAGACTATTTTGGTTGGGTATCTGCATTTTAACCCTAACTCTTCTTGACTATGATGCTGATTTGGGGCAAATGAAATGGTACCAGCCTCATTCTTGGATCTGCCAGGTGTTTTAGTTTTCTGGTTACAGTGTCTTGATTTTTTGCTCAGTTCTATGGTCCTCTCTTGCTCAGACCACCATTGTGCTGGCTTCCCTGGTGGCCACTTCCAGGGAGAGGGTGCTTGAGATGGGCTCAGTCAGGCACACTGTGTCTCCTCGGGATGAGGGACGAGTTCAGCATCTCTGCGGACATGGTGCTAAGTCAGCAGAAGGTTCCGATTGTGCAGGTTCAGCATTTATCTTTCTGCTGGTTTGAATGAGTGTCTCACCTGCAGGTGCCTTGGGAAAAACCGCAGTGTCTGATGAGGAGGGTCAGAGGTCAGACAGAAGCTGGGCTGTCTTGGTGACTTTGAGATATTTTGTGTGTATAACAGGTTGGTAATTCCACCTGGTGAGCCTTTAATGCCTGGAACTCAGAGGCCTTGGTGGAGCCTCTAAGTTAATGGATTTGAAATTTCTTTGAAAAGCTGAAATTACTGGACAAACACAAGATGGTAGTGGCAATTATAGTAATTTTGATAAAGGTGAGAGGAAACATTCGGTTATCTAGCCTAATATGCCTTTAAGGATGCAAAAATGGAGGCTGATGATGTTGGGCAAGCATTGATCTTACAGAAAATGTAGGTAAGAGGCATCCTAGGAAAATGACTCTCTAACTTAAGAATTGAGTCCCCAGGGAACCCCAGAGTTTTGGGATAATGTGTCTGTACCTTGAAGGAACATTTGATTTTCCACTGTTTCCTATTGCTTCATGCTTCAGTGCCTTGGTGCAAACTGTTACCTCTGTCTAGAATGCCCCACCCCACCTAATGGGCAATGTCAGGAACAATTCTTTGCTTACAAGCACCAGACACATTCTCTGGTTAGCTGAAGTTGAAAAGAAAGGAGAAAGGAGCTCACAAAATTGAGAGGTGCAGGTGGCATGGCCAAGGCAGCTCCTGGATTTATGGGAGCAGAAACTACTTAGAGGTCCAGGCAGGACTTTGGGGACATGTCATTCAAAATTAAAAAGCCTGTTGGACCCCGCATCCTGTGTTTCAGGTCTTGATCAAGGGAGGGCATTTAATAGACTCACAGAGATGGTGGACAAAAGAGTGAGGGTTTCCCAGGGGCATTCATAGCAGTGGTGGTTGCGATGCAGCCAAAGAAATTAACACATGCCCATCTCATCATCGTTCGGTCTCCAGCTCCACTGTCGCCTCCTTTGGGAAGCCTTCTTTGACTTCTCTAGGGTGGAATTCATGCAACACATAATATTCAACAGATATGTGAGTATCCACTGTGTGTCAGGCACATTCAGGGCACCAGACTCAGCGATAAACAAAGACGGACAAGATCTCGGGATTTACTTTGCAGCGGGGAAGATAGATAATAAACAGAATGAATAACCATATAGGATACTTTTAGGTGGCTATAAGTGGTAGGCAGGAAAATAAGCAGGGAGTGACGAGAGTCAGAGTGCTGGGGATGAGTGAGGGTGGAATATTTAAGATGGGTTGACCAGGAGAGGTCTCTCTGAGGACGTGAGGAAGTGAGCCACGGGGAGGATGGGCAGAGGGTGACAGCAGGTGTCTAGACCCTGGGTGGGTAGGGAATGGGTGGGCTCAGCATGCTCAGGGAACAGCAGGAAGACTAGGGTGGCTGGGGCAGGGTGATCAGATGGAAAGTGGGAGGAGACAGGTTCTGAGAGGTGGACAGAGGGAATCTCCCACAGGACTTGGGAGTTCATGAAAAGAGTTTGGATTTTATTCCAAGTGTGATGGGAAACCACTGGAGGGGTTTGAACAAAGGGTTGATCAAACTTTATGTTTTTAAAGAATATCACTCTGGATGCTGCACTGATAGTAGAAGGGAGTGGGGAGGGAAGGGAGGGACACCAGGGAGGCCACTTAGGAGGGTGTTACAACCATCCAGGTGGAGACAAGACAGGGTAGTTACCTGAGCTAGGAGGTATTGGCGGAGGTGGTGAGCATGATCAGATTTGGGATATGCGTGGAAGGTAGACTGTTCTGTACCTGCTGATGGATTGGACATGAGCGGTGAGAGAAAGAAAGAATGATTAGTAGGGTTTTTATTTAATAAACTTTTAAATTTGGGAATAATTTTAGATTTACAGAAAATTTAGCCCAAAGACAGTACAGAGAACTTCGGTATATTCTTCGCCCAGGTTGCCCTAGTGGGCATAGTCCTAGCGTTTTGACGTGGTGTGGTTAACATGCTGCTTGTCAAGACGGGGGAGACGTACAGAAGCGGGAGATGTCTCTAGCTCTGCTTTGGCCGTGTTAATCGAGTCATTTCACATCCAGGTGGAAATAGACGTCAAATATGTTGGCTGGATCTGTGAATGTGGGGCTCAGGAGACAGCCAGGGTTGCAGGTGCAGCTGTCGGCATTTAGATAGTATTTAATGTCATGGAACTCTCTAGTCCTGTATATTTGATAACGTCTATAATGAAAAATTCATTTAAAAATTGAGTGAGCTTAAGAGAAAAATGATTAATAATTTAGGTCATACTTTTCTGCAAAGGGCCAGTAGAAGATATTTTAGGCTTTGTGGGCCATACGGTCTCTGTTGCAACTTCTCAACTCTGCCATTGTAGCATGAAAGCAGTGCCAGATAATACATACATAAATGGGCATGGCTGGATTGTAATAGAACTCTCTTATGTAAACTGGGCGGTAGACTGGATTTGGCCCATGGACTGTAATTTTCCAACCCCTGGGCCCTCCAATGTTGAGAGGTTGGGAAGATGAGGAGGAACCGTCAGGGAGGCTGAGAGGGAACAACCAGTGGGGTGGCAGGAAAACCAGGGCAGTGTGATGCCCAGGAAGGCAAGTCAAAGAAAGGAAAGATCCACTGTGTCATTACCCTAAGGGAAGGGGCTGCAGGGTCAAAGAATTGAATACTGTTCTCCCTCTGTCAGTCTTTACTGAGCCACCTTCATGGATTTTGCTTTGTGAGCGTATCACCTACCTCAGGGGTCCACAGGCTATGGCCTGGCACCTGTTTTTGTAAGTAAAGTTTTATTGGAACAGAATTATACCCATTTGTGAATGTAGTGTCTATGGATGCTTTTGTGCTGCAACAGCAGAGTTAGCAGTTGCCACAGAGACTATATGGCCTGCAAAGCCTAAAGTATTTACTATTTGGCCCTTTATAGAAAAGTGTCCTGACCCTTGACCTATGTTGTTATTAAATCAATTTTTCTTTAAATTGACTTAATTTTAAAATGAAATTTTTGTTATGGAAATTGTCAAACATACAAGAATAGAGAGACGATGTAATAAACCCTCATGTGCTGTAATTCAGCTTCACCTCATGCTCAATCCTTTTTTAAAAAACAGATTTATTGAAGTATAATTGATATATAAAAACTGTACACATTTACTATATATAATTTAATGACTTTGGACATAATGCATACTCCTGCGAGACCGTGACCACAATCAAGGTAATAGACATATCCTTCACCTCAAAAGTATCCTTGTTTCTCTTTGTTTTGTTTTGTTGTTGTTGTTGTAAGAACACCTAACATGAGATCTCTCTTAACAAAATTTTAAGTGCACAATACAGTATTGTTATGTATAGGCACTATATAGTCCAGCAGAGCTTCAGAACTTACTCACCTTGCATAACTGAAACTTTATACCTATTAAAGAGCAACTCCCCATTTCCCTGTCCCCCGAGCCCCTGGAAACCACCATTCTATTCTTTGCTTCTATGAGTTTGACTATTTTAGATATCTTATATAAGTGGAATGATGCAGTGTTTGTCCTCTGTAACTGGCTCATTTCACTTAGCAGAATGTCCTCTGGGTTTATCCATGTTGTTGCAAATAGTGGGATTTCCTTTCTTTTTAAGGCTGAATAATTTCCCATTGTATGAATATACCACATTTTCTTTGTCCATTCATCCCTTGATGGACATTTGGGTTGTTTTCATATCTTGGCTATTGTGAATAATGCTACAACAAAACTTCTGCACAGTAAAAAAACCAAAAAACAAACAAACAAACAAAAAAACAGCAATGAAAACCAATTGACAGAATGAAAAAGTATTCTATGGAATGGGAGAAAATATTTGCAAACCCCTGTATCTGATAAGGAATTAATATTCAAAATATATAAGAAATTCCTACAACCCAGTAGTGGGAACAAAAAATGACCCAGTGAGAAAATGGGCAAAGGACTTGAATAGACAGTTCTCCAAAGAAGACATACAAATGGCCAACAGGTATTGAAAAGGTTCTCAACATCACTAATCATCAGGGAAATGCAAATCAAAACCACAATAAGTAATTGTGAAATCACCTCATACCTGTTAGGATGGCTGTTATCAAAATGACAAAAGATAACCAGTGTTGGCAAGGACGTGGAGAAATTGGAACCCTGGTACACTGTTGGGGAGAATGTAAAATGGTGCACCTGCTATGGAAAACAGTGTGGAGGTGCCTTTAAAAATTAAAACTTGAACCACCATGTGACCCAGCAATCCACTTCTGGGTACATATCCAAAAGAATTGAAATGAGGATCTAGAAGAGATATCTGCATCCCCATGTTTGTTGCAGCATTATTCACAATAGCCAAGATATGGTCGATCTTGTTTACTTAATACTCCCTCCTCCCTAATGCCTTACCTACCTCCTGATTATTTTAATGCAAATCCCAGAGATTGGATCATTTTATTGTAACATTTCAGTAAGTATCTTAAAAGATAAGGACTCTAGGTGTTAAATATAAGCAAAATTTTATTATCACACTTAAAAAATTAATAATTCCTTAATATCATCAACTGTCCTTAAATAATTCAAGGTTTTTAAACATAAATACCTACTTAAGCTTCATCCCAAGCAATAATTTGCTTGAAGTTATGGTTTGGATATGCTATTTATATTTTGTTATACAATAGAATAACCACTGAATTATTGAGATTTTAAAAGGAAAATGTATCCACGTATATAATATTATCCTGTATACCATCAGTATATCTCACATTGGAATACAACATGTTAAAGAGGCTCTTAGCAGAAAGTTTTGCCCACTTTCTTCTTTGCTTGATATGAAAGGTCTTACGGTGTCCTTGTTTTCACAACTCTGACAGAGTTAGTCAGTGCCTGGAGTGAACCCCAGGGACATGCAAACCATCCGTGAAATCTGAAGGAACAACAGCTTCATAGTCACCATCACCAGCTCAGCACAATTTGTAATACAACTAAGACCGACAAATATAATTGGGTAAACAGAAAATAGAATTAAGGTAATCTATCCTAAGTGTACCAAATTCCTGTAATGAGTTGCTTTCAGCAGTTGTGGAAACATATAATTACCAAACAAATTACATGTTATTTTTATCTAAGAAGCTAATTAAGTGTTCTGTGTAAATTATTATGTGGTGGCACAAGGATCTGAGTTGTATTAAGTACCTAATTGGAAAAGGGACGAGACCCGAGAATTTTACATGGGAATCTCATTGAGAGAGATCATAGCAAGAGGGTCTGGCTCTGAGGCAGGGACTTGCAAGAAACTGGGTGGGGATGGGAGAAGGTTTAGGTGCCTCTGGTTGGTTTAACTTGAGCCTGGGTGGTTGAGGTTATGTCAGGGCTCTGGCCTTTATGGAGCCTTAGGTCCTTTTTACTTACCTGTTTTTTAAACTTATTCCCCTTCCTAAATGTAAGCAGTGAAGCTCTGTTTTTTCCAGCTGTCTTTAACCCTGGGTTCTGTCTTCTTTGTAGCCCTTAGCTAACTTCCTTACTTTGTTCTCGTTTCCTTGTGACTCAGTAAATCTTCCAGTGTCTCCCTGTGGACTCGTATCCTTTTGCAGTCTGGAATGCGAGGAAACGGGCATTTTGGGATATACACGTGTTCTTTTCCATCACTCGGAGCAGGTAGCCTGGAAGAATTTCGCAATGAAGCTTTGAGCCGGAACTGACCTCAAAAAACGTATTCATTCCTGTTGAGTGTTATAGGAGAGACAGACACTTCTCCTAAGTTGAGGCAGGGGAGGAGAGAGTGGAGTTGCTGTTTTCCTGCCAGGTTAGACATAATGCTGTGGTGGGGAACGTCCTGAACTGGGGTAAGAAGACCAGGTTTATTGTCCCCATCTCACCACTGCCGGGCTCTGTGACCTCTGGCAAGGCATCAGTGCCCTCTGAGCCTTGGCCTGTTTACCTCGTAGAGGTGCTTCGAGGGTGGCAAGCCATAATGTAAATGAACGTGATCTGTAAAGTCTAAATCCTAGTATGAAAACGACTGGCATTACGGTTGTTATTGTTAACCAGTGGCTGCCATGCAGAGTCAGACAAGGTGAGCGGTGGAACCGCAAATACTGGGAATCGTCTTCTAGCCTGGCTAGATTTAGGTGTCATTGGGATTTGGTCTCTCCTGTTCATGAGCTTGGTTCTTCTCAGCATTGGCTTCATTTCCGGGGATTATCTCCTCACCCCCACTCCCAGTGTGACAAGATGGTCACAAGAAGTGTTGCACCTTTGTTCCCCCAGTTTAGTGACTCAGGGGAAACAGAGTGCAGAGTCTCCTTCCTGGTTGCTCCATCAAAAGGCCCAGGGTTAACTCTGATTGGACTCTCCTGGGTCATGTGCCCATAACTGAGCCAATCATGTGGCCAGGGAATGGAATACACTGATTGGCCAGGCTGCTCATGCACATATCCTTAGGGCTGGAGATGCTGGAGGTGCCCCTCTTGAGCTGCAGGTGGGGGTGGCTGGTTCCCCAAAAGTGCCAGAAGGAGGAGTATTTTCTGGACTGGAGAAAACATAAGATCTAGTTCTCCTATGGGCTACATATTTGAGGTATAATAAAAAAAATCCATTAGATTGGGAGTCAGGGAAGGCTTGGACTCTAGTCTTGACCGTGTCACTATCACTATGGGTGAGCCTGGGCATATCACTTCTCTTTTTTGGGGACACAGTTTTAAACTCTGTGAAATAGATTTGGGCCTGAGTCATTCAGAAGTTCCTTGCCTTTTCTGTACCAGGGACTCTTTCTTATTCTCTTGCCTTTTGTCCCCATGGTATACTGTGTGTTTTGTCAACAGAATGACATACGTTAAGTACTAATCCATTTTATTTTAAAAATGAAATAACAACATGTGATTGCCATTTAGAAATGGGAGATCAGCAGGAAATAAAGTAACTGGTGTAACTATACTAAATTACATATATTCTAGCCCAAAGCAAAGAAACTTAATATTTCTTTAATCTTACCTGGCTTAAGTGGGACACTCTGATTCTAGGACCGTTTGAATTATGCCAGGCCTTATGAAATATTCAACACAGCCATGGATTCCTATTCCCCGTCTACTGGATTCCAGGAATTAAAAATGGTTGCCTGCAGATGTGTTTGTTTTGCTCATGCAGGAACCCTAAAAAATATCAGGACAGTTCACTGAAAATTCTGAATCTGGCATTTATGGTGAAAAGTCAAAAGATTTTGAATAATAGGGCCCAAATTCTCTCATGGCAGCATCTGGTTTGCACAGAAAAAAGGCTGCCTCCTTTAGCTGAGGCACATTACTCCAAGTTCGCTTCGGTCCCCACTGCTCCCTTTTGTCTACATCTGGACAGTTTAGATCATTTATGTTTGCATTCTGGGGCATTTGACTTTGCTGACACAGGCCAAATCAGTGTTTTCTAAATCTCTCTGATGTTAAAAATAACCTGGGGAGCTTTAAAAATATATAGCTTTTTGAGTATCTCCCCCAATTTTGATTCAGTGGATTTGCATAAAGTTGGATATTTGCCTTTTTAATAAGATATCCCCAGGTGATTCTTACCATAAAGGAAGTCTGGAAACACTGGACTAAGTCATCTAAGGCCTTACTACTCAAAGTGTGGTCAGTGGCCCAGCAGCATCTGTGTCCCCTGGGGTATGTTGTTTAACTTGCAGATGCCGGGCCCTACCCCAGACAGACAACTGGAATCTGCGTTTTAACAGTTGTAGCAGATTGGCCTTTAATTTGACCTCTTTACTGTTGTCATTTTTTTTCTTTCTTAATGTTATTTTTAATTGACAAATATTAGTTGTATATATTTATGGGGTACAGGGTGATGTTTTGATATATGTTTACAAGGTGGAATGATTAAATCTGGCTAGTTCACAAATCCAGCACTTACACATACTTTTTCTTGGTGAAAATATTTAAAATCTCTTTTAGCAATTTTGAAATAATGCATTATTTAATATGGTAACCATTCTGTGCAATACATCATTAAAGCTTATTCTTCCTGTCTAACTGAAACTTTGTACCCTTTGACCAACATCTGAGAATCTTAAGTCTGTGATTGAAATTGGTCATTTGTGTGGGTTCTGATATGTTGTATGTCACGTGCATTCTACATCATTAATTTTTAATTTGTTATATAAAAATTTAAAAAGCTGATTATTCTACTCCCTTTCTTATCAATAACTTCACACCATTTACATGGCTCTCCTTTTGGGCCATTTAAGGTTCAAGTCTTATAGCTCAGGACTGAAATTTGCAAATATTTAGGCCCTGGTCGTGGAGATGAACACTTCAAGGCTCTGCAGCTGCCCCATAAGGGTAGAGTGGAGACCTGGTCCCTTCGTGTGGGATGCTCACCCTGACCTCACTGAGGCATGAGAGGGGAAGGTGTTTTGTACACAGCCTGAGATCTTGCCTCCTGAGGGAAGGCACATTTGACCCCCAAGCTTCCACTCTAGGTCCTGGGAAGACCTGGCCTCAGCAGATGCCAGGCCTCCATGCCTGTCTACTTCATGGCCTTGATTTTGGCTTGGCCCGATTGGTGCTGTTTCCATCGGGTGTTCTGAGGCATTTCCTGCATGACCGGCCTAGGCATGTAGTCCAAAGCATGAGCAATTAAACTTTCATGTTCTTAATGCAACTTTTGTTCCTCCAGTGAAAACTCTCGATGAGAATTCTAAATCCGGGATCAGGTTAGCGACAATCTCTTATTCAGTGCACAGATACCATATTCAGCAAACATACTCAGCACATTGTATTCAAAACATCCTGACAATGATGGCATAGTAGTAATAATCATAATGATAGTTGGCATGTTGAAAATTGAAAACTGTGCCATGTACTATAAATACCTCATTTAATCCTCACAGTAACTCTGCGATGCTGTTGCTATTCATACTCCCATTTGACAGATGAGAAGCTGGCTATGAAGTGGAACAGAGTACCCATGACTCACGCTGTAAGTGATGACTAGATACCCACCCCCCTCTGACTTCCGAGTCTCCACTGTTAACCATGACACACACTAATAGGAGTTAAACTTGGTGGAAAGAACCCATTGTTCATGAAGCATTAGCTATGTAGCCTTTAATTCTTACTACTGCTATGAGGGAGGTGCTGTGTCCATCTCAGTGATGACAAAACTGAGGTCTTGGAGTGGATTGTTAAGGTGACAGTTACATGGCGAGGGATTGGCAGAGCCCAGATTTGGACCTTGGTTTCTTGCTTTAAATCAAAGGCTCTTTCTGCTACCTCAGACCGTACATGTCATCATCCCAAGGAGCTGGCTCCTCAGAGGGGGAGAAATCATGTTCAGTATCTGGGAGTTTGTGACAAGTACTGTGTGGCTCTGGTAGGTGTATCCCCGGCTCTAAGGATGAAGCATGATTCCTGGGTGAGCTCAGGATCATACAGATTTGCATTGGTTCAGCACATACTGTGTGCTAAGCACTTCATACTCTCTCATTTAATGCTCTAACAACCCCATTTTACAGAGGAGGAAACTGGGGGTTGCATAGTGTCTTGCACAGAACAGGTGCACAGTGAGCTTTTATTAAAAACAAGAAAAATGGTGTATAAGTTGGATCAAGGAAGTGTGGGCCAGGGCTGGGGTAAGAAGGCGCATGGTAGCTTTGGGACAGCTCAGGGGAAGAAAATCAAATGCCTGAATAAGGAGTCTGAACTTGATCTTGCAGTTTATAAGAAGAGCACGAAGGGAGATGAAATCGGTGGTTGTGAGCAGTAGGGACTGGAGGCAGGTGAAAGTGTTAGGCCATTGCAGGCCTCCAGGTGTGGGCAGTGTGGCCTGAACTAAGCTGGAGACGGTAGGAACACAAAGGAACTGCTTGGATATCAGTATGTGTCCTGGGAAGGAATGTGACTTTAGAGTCACATAGACCTGGATTTAATCCATCCCCATCATTTAAACAAGTTACTTTACCTTCTCTGAGCCTCATTTTTTCCCTTTCAAATGGGGACACTCCACTTCCTTACTAGGGTTGGCAGCATGTGCTGCCGGAGCTGCCTCCACGGACTGAAGGCTGCTCGCTGGTGCCCCTCCGACTCTGCCTGCGGGGTCTTTTCCGGCTGTGGGAGCAGGTTTAGCCCACTTGCAGGGTGAGTGAGGGTGCTGGAAGCAGACAGTGGTAGATAGCGTTTGTGGATATGTTCTCCAGCCCCTTGTCTTGTAGGCAGGGTGACTACGATGTAGGTATTTTATGCGACCTTCCAGATGTCGCTAGTGATATTAAGGTTCAGTTGCCCAAACCGGTAACTTGCTTGGAAATTTGCCATTTATCATTTCCTTTTACTGCCCTGTTTCACTCCTCTTCTCCCATAGCAGTATTTCCTGGGATCATTTCTCAAATAAACTGCTGGGACTTGAATTCTTTTCTCAGGGTCTCAGGTTATAATAATGATCCAACGAAATACTGTATGTGAAGTGCTTAGCACAGTTGCCTGGCACAGGGAAGTACCCAATAAATGGGAGCTATCAACGTAATCATCATTGTTATCATCGTGAAGGTGAATGAACTCATTCTTTCAAGACATTTCCACTAAATGAATTCCAAATAAATTCATCCAAAATATGAAGAAAAATGTGAAGGGAAAGGTCACCTAGCATGTGTGAAGCAAAATATTGCAATGATTTCTTTTTTTAATGAGACAGTTTATTAATTATTAATCAGTATTTTTAACCTTTAGTCCTTGTCTAACACCACGGATAACAGGTCTACAATTGAGTGTGATTAGTCAAATGCCTCTTGCATCCCAAATTGGCCATTCTGAGCTACCCATTTTGATTTTCTTGGAAGAGGAATTGGTTTCATTAGAACCTAGTTGCAAATGTATCTCACCCTTGAAGTTCCTGTTGATATTTGAGCTTGCATTTTTAGCTGGAGAGAGAATTACTCTTGGATTGTAGTTGTTTTAGCCTTTGTCTGTCGAAGAGGTAGGATTATAGGGTGTGTGCTGTGGGTTATTATACTCCAATGTTTACAATATTGGCTTCCCAAAGTCCCAGGTGGTGGGCTTGCTGGGAGAGTAATTCAACAGGGAACCTTCAGAACCAGTGGGGTTGGATGGTGGAGCAGAGGGTAAGGGCGGGGAGGTGATGAAAAGCAAAGTGATAAAAGGATGAGCCCATGTACCTGTAGACTTGCTCATTTGACTTATGTGTGCTTATCTGGACCTGGGACCTGTGGGAGGGGATATAGAGGCTGTCTTCAGTGTTAGGGACATAGCATGATGATGGGATGATGTTAACACCTGAGTGATGGTCAGTTTTATGTGTCAGCTTGGCTAGGCTACAGTTATTCAATCAAACTGTTATGTAGGTGTGGTTGTGAAGGTGTTTTGTAGATATGATTCAAGTTTATAATCAATTGACTTTGAGGGAGATTATCCTAGCTAATCTGGGCAGGCCTGATTTAATCAGTTGAAGGCCTTAAGAACAGGGCTGAAGTTTTCCTGAAGAAGAAATAAATTCCACCTGAGGATAGAAGCTTTAGATTATGCCCAGAAGTTCCAGCCTGCCCTATGGGTTTTGGACTTGCCTCGCCACTCCCACAATCATGTAAGCCAGTTCCTGATAACAAACCTCTTAAGATGTGTCTCCTACTGATCTGTTTCTCCAATTGAACCCTGACTCATACAGGTTTTGGTGCCAAGGATGGGTCCTGATGTCTTTAAAAGTGGACGTGGCCTTGGAATTCAGTATTGGGCAAAGGGTAGAAGACTTTGGAGACGTATTGGAGGAAAACCTAGATTTCCTTGGACAGACTGTTAGTGAAAGTATGAATGTTAACAATTCTGCTGTTGAGGACCCAGAAAGAAGTGAGAAGCATAGCAGAGAAAACATATATCATTTTTGAGAATACTCAAATCATCATGAACAGACTGCTAGTAGAAATATGGATGTTCAAGGCAGTACCAGTGAGGGCTACCTGAGATGAAAATAAGGAACATGTTATTGAAAACTAGAGGAAAGGGGGTCCTTGTTATATAGCGACAGATAGCTGAATTGTGTGCTACAGTTATGTGCAAGTCTGAACTTGTGAGTGATGAACTTGGATAGTTAACTGCAGAGATTTCCAAGCACAGTGCTGAAGGGCAGCCTGGTTCCATCTTGCTGCTTTTAGTAAAAGGTAAGAGGAATGAGTTAAATTGAAGGAAGAGCTGTTAATCAAGGATTTGATGACTTGGGAAAATCTCAGCATATCCTGATTGCAAAAAAGGTTAAAATTAGGAGATTCATTGGCAGGAAAGCATGTCAAGAAAGGGTATGGCTGAACAATTTTTTGCTAGTTCCTTCAATCAGAAGGTCACAGTATTCAGTCACAGAGAGGGCTCTTTGAAGAGATTAGGTATATGACTCATGGGCCCCCTCAGCCATTTAAGCAGAAGCCAAGAATAAAGATAGGATTATCCAGGAAAGATCTGTGGAGAATCTTTTTTGTCTAATGGAGTGAATCCCCATGACATACACAGGAGACCCATAAGGTTTTTGAAATTTCATACCGGCAGAAACATTGGCAACTTGGATTGAAGGGAACAGAGGAGATGAAATGAAAGACAGCCCATCACACTCCCCAAATTCTGCAGGCAGGAAGCAGACTGATAAAGCTACTGGGCTGCAAACAAATGCTATCCTTCATGAGAAGAGAAGGGTTACTCTGTGGGTAGAGCTCCAGCCCAGAGGGCAGAACTGTGAAACACAGAGGATTATTTCCAAGCTTTGAAACCTAGTTTTTGTTTCCTCAATTGAATTTCAAACTTGTTTGGGTATGGTGACTTGTTTTTTCTTTCTGTTCCCCTTTTTGATTAAAAATGCCTATAACTTGTATCCTATGCCTGTTCCACAATTGCGTTTTGGGAGCAGATAATCTGTTTTCTAGTTTTATAGGTCCATAGATGGGAGAGAAACTTTGCTTCAGGTTGGATCATGCCCAGAGTCTCATATGTGCTTGATTAAGGTGATTGAGATGATGAAATTTGGGACTTTAAGCTGATGAGATTTAGGTGAAAATTTTGGACTTTGAGTTAATGCTATCATGGGTTGAAACTTTTGGGAATGGGGTGAATGCACTTTGCATGGGGGACAGGTGTGAATCTTTAGGAGCCAGAGGGTGGCCTGGCAGGCAGAATAATGGCCTCCCAAATATGTCCACCTTCTAAAGCCTGAAACCTGTGAAAATGTTATGTTTTATGGCAAAAGAGGTTTTGAAAGTGTGATTAAATTATGGATCTTTCAATTTTGAGATGAGAAGCTAGCTCATCCACAGTTATCTGGATGGACCCAGTGTAATCACAAGTATACTTATAAGAGGGAGGAAGGAGTGTCAGAGTCTGAGAAGGAGATGTGACCATGGACGCAGAGTTCACAGTGGTATGGCCATGAGCCAAGGAATGTGGGCAGCCTCTACAAATTGGAAAAGGCCAAAACGGATTCCTCTCCAAAGCCCTCAGAAGGAAGCTCTAGGAAGCCCTGCTGACCCATTTTAGGTTTCTGGCCTCCAGAACTTTAAGATAATAAATTTACGTTGTTCTAAGCCACTAAGTTTGTACAATTTGTTACAGCAGCAATAGGAAACTAATACAACCTGTTAAATACCAAGCCTTTGGCTACGCTCTTTAAGCACGTTATCTTGTTTAATTCTTTCAGCAGTTGTTCAGAATATAGGTATTATAATCCCCATTTTTCAGTTGTGGAAACTGAGGCATTGCAAGTTCAGGGAGTTTGCCTAAAATGGTAGCGGTAGTAAGTGGTAGGTCTGGGATTTAACCCCATGTCCAACTGATCTATGTCTATGGGCTAGGTTTTGTATCACAAGTGTCAAGGGACATGAGACTATGGGCTAGGTTTTGTATCACAAGTGTCAAGGGACATGAGAAGTAGGTTGGAAAGCCATGAAGACATAGCTCAATGTGTGGCTTTACGAGTGACATATGATGACCTAATGGGAACTGGTATAGCATGTGTTTAAGTGCTCTGGAGACATGTTGCCTGGGTTCAAATCCAGCTTTGCCACTTTTACTGAGTGTGTGACCTTGGGAAAGTTATTTCATCTCTCTGGACCTCAGTTTCCTCACCCATAAATGGGGGTTATAGGAGCATCTTTCTTACAGGGATATGGAGCTTGGATCTGGGTAAAATGCTTAGTACAGTGCCCGGCACATAGTGAGTGCTCATAAGTAGAATAATAATGATGACAGTAGTAGTAGTAGCAACAACAACAACAACATGCTAGGAATAATGGCAGATTACTCTTCCTGTTGTATAACTCTAGGCAAAGTGATATTGCGGAAAACGAGGAAAGAGAACAGCAGGTACTCCAGCCCCTTGCACGTGACATGTTCTCCTCGTGGACCAGTCTTCCCTGCCTCTTAAACTGGCTACTCTTTTCTGATTCTTCATTTCTCTGTTCAAAAGCCATGTCTCCCAGGATGTCTTCCCTGACATTCTTGGCTGGAACGGATGCCCCTCCTCCGTGGGCTTGTGACATGACGCACTTTGCTACCCCAGTCTTGTCAGTATGCTTGACGTAGTCTGGAAACTCCCCGAGGGCAGAGGTCCCCTCTGTCCCACTCTTATTTGCTGCTACATCCTGGGCATTTAAAAATGGAATGAATGTCAAGATGATACTGGGACGGCAGGCCCGGGCCACGCCGGGGAGGAACCCCTCGGCTTGCAACGTCCCGATGACTTTCCCCTGAGCTGAGAACACGCCAGGAAGAGGTGTGGACACAGGGGAACTTGAAGCACGAGACTGGCTGCTTAGCGTATCCGTGGTCCCTCACCACGACAGCCCCTCGACCTGCTGTTCCTGGGCCTCGTTAAAACTCATTCTCCACCAGCCTCGGTGTTTAATATTTATTGATCGCTCACAGCATGCAAGCTGATCGATAAGCCTGCTTGGGAGCCTCGCTCTACGCCTGCTTGATCAGCTCCTGCCATTTCTTTCCATCGTCCTGGCTCTCGAAATCTTGTAGATGTGCCTTGAATTTTTTTTTTTTTCAGTGCTTTTCTAACAAAGGTCCCAACTGCAGACATGCAGTAGCTGGAGTTCCATTTCATCTGTCTCCCAAGCCTTGAGGGCACTGGTTTTTATATAGCTGCCGCGTCCCTCTTGTTCCTCCTTCCCCACGCTTCTCAGGATGGCCGAAGGGAAGGGAAGAGACCGTGGTGGGCCCTGACTGCCAGCTCCCCAGTAGCTGTGCCTGTGCTGACGGCATCTATGTTAGCGTAATTCGTTTGACTCCCCCAGCTGTTGACTTTCCCGGGGATCTGCCCGAGCTGCGCTGTTCCTGAACTTCCTTAATGAAGAGGTGACAGTGGGTGGCTAGAGATGGGAAGTGGGAAGAGCAGAGAAGGGGAGAGAGTCCCTGGGGTTCTATCCCTGTTACTCAGTATTGTTGAACTGGATCCTCAACATTCCATCATGTGATGTTTGGATGCTGGGAGGGGAGTTAAATATAGAATTCCTCCTTTTGGCATTTCGGAAGGTTTATATAATGTCCTGTTCCTTTTGACAGCGGGGAGAAAGTGAATAGGACGGCTGGGAAGATTGGTCTGTGTCCGGAGCTCCATTTAAAGTAAAGTCTACTCAGCAGCCTGACCCATCTGCCTACTCAGGGGATGTTCTGTGAATCATGTTTGCAAAGACGCAGGTGCCCTTTTGAGCCCAAGGATCTGCTCAGCTCGAAAATTCTATTAATTCTAAGATTCTACAAGTAGCCTTCACAAGAGTGGGTGCTGAAAATAGATCAGCCATGTGGCATGCCCTGAATTTGCCTGGGTTACTGATTTGATTTTTCCCTCAACGCTTCTCTGAACACGGCCTGGAAATTGAGCTTGCTTTGCCGTTTGAACCCAGCCCTGGAGTTCCAGGGTCCAGCATTCAGACTCTGCCTCCATCATTTCCCGGCTATGTGACCTTGAATGAGCCTCTTGGCTTTTCTGAGTCTCATTTTCTTATGTTTATGCATGTCCCCAGACCTACGCCTTCTCTTTCCTTTTCTGTCTTAGTAAATGACCTCACTTTCCATTTAGCTGTTCAGAGTCCAAGCCTAGGAGTTTGATTCCTTTTTCCCTCTTACCTGCTACGTACAAACCATCAGCACGTGCTGCTAGCTCTACCTTTAAGACATATCCATAAGGCATTTTTGCATCGTCATTGCAACTCCTTGTGAAACCCACCACTGATGACAGCAGCTTCTTCCAAACTGGCCTCTGCTTCCAGCCTTGACATCCTGCAATCAATGCATGACCTAGCTGACCAAGTGATTGAGAACAACAAAAACCCATAAATCTAATCACATTAATCTTTATTAAAATCTTCCTCCAGCTTTTCCTTTTACCTGGAGTTAAAATCAATTCCTTGCCATGGCCTAGAAGGCCTGCCATAACCTCCTGTTCCTATCTCAGAGCAAATCCTTTTCTCCTTTCCCTTGGTCCCTTTTTTCCCTCCCTGGAACATTCCTAACATCCACCTCAGGGCCTTTGCACTTGCTGTTCCTTCTGCCTGGGAATTTCTTCCCCTGGATCTTCCTATAGTTGGCTTCTTCCCACCATTCAAGTTTCATTTCAAACATTGCTGCCTGGGACAGGCTGTTCTTGATCACTCAAGTTCCAGTAGCCTTCCTTAGCCATTATTGCATTACTCAGCTTCATTTTCTTCCGTAGCTTCGCTCTATCTAACGTTATTTTGTTGATGTTCTTATCTAACTTCTCCCAATAGAGTGTGTGTCCTTTGAGAGTGGCGAACTTATTTGTCCTGGTCATTTCTGTGTCTTAAGAAGACAGTCATGCACATAGTAGGTACTTAATAAATATCTGTTAAATGAATGGATAAAGAATGGCTTTGGGGATGATACAAGAGCACGCGCATACACACACACACACATACACACTTACATGTGCGTTGAAAGTGCCATGGTAAAGAAACGCTATTGCTAATTCCTGGGAACCAGACTTTCCATAGCCCTCCAGCTGCATCAGGCCTCCCTTGATCACATTATGCTCCCAAGAAACTTTTCTTGCCTCTTGTTGAATAAAAATTCTTTAACTTCTCAGCTACCTCATGGGCCTTTGCATCTGTTCTGCATCTGTTTCTTAGCAGACTAGCTTGGCACATGGTGCTTTTTAGAGACATTTAGCATGTAAAGATATTTATAAAGGAGGGATTCTCTTCTATTTTTGCCCCATCATCTGTTGGAGAGAGGGGGAGCAGCAAGCAGGCACACATGATTCATTCTCTTGCCTGGAGAGTGCTGCCCATCTCCTTCCTGGAAGGGTAGGGCTGCAGGAGCATTATGCATTCCAAGGCTGGTTTTAGTGAATGGAAGTACCCACAATGGTGGTTTTGCCAGTCTGGACATTCCATAAGTTGGCCTCTTCTTTATGGTTCTCACTTCCCAGATGGGTTATTATTATAGCCACTTCCTTTAGAATGTCCTAATGGGTGGAGCTGTGAAGATGGGAGGGGGGCACAGCTCATAAAACCATCCTCATTTCTGACACCAAGTGCAAGTTTGAGGGTCCCCAAGACCACACTTGGTTTTGGTAATTCACTAGACACTCACAGAACTCACTGAAAGCTGTGACACCTGTGGTTATAGTTTGTTATAGCTAAAGGATACAGACTAAAACCAGCCAAGGGAAGGGGCACATAGGGCAGAGGTCATGAAAGTTCCAAATGTGAAGCTTCCAGTTGTCCTCTTCCCACGGAATCGTGGATAGCTCGACTTCCCCAGGAATGACGTGTGACACTAAGCATGGAATATTGTCAACCAGGGAAGCTCACTGAGCCTGGGTGCCCAGAGTCATTGCTAGGTCTGTGGTTGAGTGCCCACATGGCTGGCCTCAGTTTCCAGGTTGTGTGACTCTGAGTGCCCACTCTGAATCACAGTTGGACTATCTGGTGTGACCCAAAGCCCCCAGGCAAACAAAAACATTCCTATCCAGGCATGACATTCTGAGGGCTTAGTGAGAAGCCAAGGGCAAAGACCAGACTCCTTTTCTTGAGCAAGACCCTTATATAAGAGCTAAACCTGATACTCCTGGTGTGGGTATATCAGATAGCAGTGGGGCTAGCCCTTTTCTTGGTTCTAACAGCTGAAATGATCCATTGGTTCCACAAATATATATTGATTGTGAGCTCTATGCTAGTTGCCAGGGATACAGAGGTGAAAGGCATAGTTCATGCTGTAAAAAAGGTCGGGGAGACAGGCAGATAAACAGATAGTTATACATAATTATGCCATTACGGTGCTAGAAATGATACTGAGGGTTCTTGGTATGGAGGGGTGTCTATTCTAGCCTGGTTGCTGGTGAAGGCTTCCCAGAGGTGGTGATAGTTGGGCTGAGGTTAGAAAGATGACTAGAAGTTGGCCAACCTGGGTGGAGTATGGGGGTAGGGAGGTGGTGTTTGGGTAGAGGAATATCACGTGCAAAGGTGCAGGGGTGAGGAGCTCCACATTTTCTCAGATGCCACAGCTCACAGGTGCTTCATATTGAATAGTCAATAAACACCCCCAGTATTCCCCCATTTGTACCAATGAAGTTGGATTTTGAAACCAAGGAAATAAGGTTTATGAAA
Organism: Daubentonia madagascariensis; assembly: GCA_023783475.1. Taxonomy (NCBI): domain Eukaryota; kingdom Metazoa; phylum Chordata; class Mammalia; order Primates; family Daubentoniidae; genus Daubentonia; species Daubentonia madagascariensis. Next base: position 5,853,038 of record JAKFHU010002332.1, on the reverse strand, counting down.
GGGATTCTTGGCACCTGTTGCTGTCAGGAAGCCTTTTAGACAAAAGAGAATGGAGGAGAAGAAAGGTGTGGGGGTGGGCGAGAGAGTATGAGCTTTGGCTTTCAGTGACCTGGGGCTTCTGCAACCCATCCAGAAATGGCCCTGTGTTTATGGTGGCAGAGCGTGACTCAGAAGTTCCTCAGATCTGGTCACTGCCTCTGCAGAGGCAGAAAAAGAGTCGATCGGAGCTGTAGGCCAGACAGTGTGGCTTATAAAAGCAGAAGGATTTCTGAGACATTTTGGACACATGAACAGGTGACTCATGGATGTTCTAGAAACCACATTTCAAAGACAGAAAATATTTTTGGCAGAATTAGATGGCTGCTTTGTGGTCCTTTCAGGGAGTTTAAGAAACACCATAAAGAACATCAAGGGAAACCAACAAATGGTAGGGAAAAAAGTTGGTGATACTGGCTGAAGGGTTACTGTCTTTAATGCACAAAGATGACTTACGAATTAAGAAAAAGGCAAAACGCCCTCAAAGAAAAATGGAAGAGGAAAATTAACATGTGGTTTAGAGAATAAAAACTCAAAGGTTAACAAATGCCTGAGAAAATGTTAAGCCCCACTAATAATGCAAAATAGTCGAAATGAGATAATGAAATCCATCAGCTAACACAGAAATGATGTTAACAGGACTTGGTATTATTTTTGTCATTAAGAAAAGCAAACTAACAAGTAAGTAAGCAAAATGGTGCAATCGGAAGGTGCTCTCCTGGAAGCCCCCTTTCTTCATTTTGGCGGAAGCAGGGGTGGGGAGGGAGGTCTGGGGCTCCTCCTTTTTGTGTCCTCATTTTGCTACCCTCCCCTTGGCCCCCGGCTTCCCTGCAGGTGTGACTGTGTCAGACCTCCTTCTCTTCTGAGTGGGAGAGAACTCACTGTGCTGTAGGGAGCAGAGTTGGGGAAAGACTGGCTCTTGAGTGTCCGCCCCCAGCTCTCCCTCCCCGAAGGATGCCTGAGTTTCTTGGTAAAGGAAGAAGGTACCCCCCTCATCTTTCCTGGGGCACCCTAACTATCGCTATGGTAGGCAAGGCAGTCCCCTTCCCCTTGGCCACCCAGCCTTGGGTAGGCCTGGGGTTTAGCAAAACAGCCAGGGACCAGGAGACTCGGAGAGGTTTGCTTCTTTTTGGCCCCGAGCAGTGTGGGGATTACGCCTTAGCTCCCTCGCTTTGCTTTTAGCCTTCATATTCGCTGGAGGAGAATCTCTGCTGCTCCTTGTCTTGTCTCGGATTTGTATAATTGAAGGAGGCTGCTCGGGCAATTTATGTAGGGATTTACTTATTCCTTGGGAGTGCTGAGCTTGTGGCAGAGGAAGGGGTTGCTCAATAGTGATTTACTTGACTTCTCCTAATAAGAGCCTGCCCACTGGGGGTTGGTCTGTGCAGCACCACCTGGGACTTTCTGGTAAAGCCAAATGTTCTTTGCTTTCCCTGCTCCTTCGACAATGAATGCAAAAAGCTTAATGAAATTCTGTACTGGGGTTATGTCCCCAGGGACAGAGACCTTCAATTTCGTGTTGGAAGCAGAGGCCCTAACAGGTCAAATTCTGACTCCATAATCTGAGGCCATTGTGAGATTTGATTCCTGCACTGTGCAATCAATGGGTCTGTTAAGACAGATGTATTTAAAATCCTTCCGTGGCATCCTGTGGCTTTTAGGATAAAATTCAACATCCTTAGTATGGCCTGCAAGGCCCTGCATGATTTGGTCACTACTAGCTCTTTTTGGCTTTGTTTCCTGCCATTTTCCTTCTTGCTCTTTCCAACCCCAGGGCCTTTGCACTCATGATTCCCTTTGCCTGATGCTTTTCCCGCTACTCTGCACTTAGTTGACTCCTTCCTATCTTTTAAGAGTTGGCTTAAATACAGTTTCATTAGAGAGGACTTCCTGACAGTCCTGCTAACCTTTTTCATAGGAGCCCTCACTTCATTAGCTGTGCCACAACTTTAAATTTATCTGTTCATTTATGTAGTTCTGTCTCTTCCATGAATTGGGTGCTCCTTGTGGGTGGGGCCTCTGCTCTGTCTTGTTCGCCATTGAATGTCCAGTAGAGCCCCTGACACATTGGTCAGCTTAAAAATATCATGAATGAATGAACGAATAGCTCTCTAAGAAAGCAATTGTGACTGTATCTTTCCTGCCATTTCCCAGCTCAGTCTCATCTGGACTACAGAGAAAAACCTCTTGCATGCCACAATCTCAGCACCCTTGTCTGTATCCGAGGCCATGGAAAAGCTCTCCACTCAAGCACCGAACGGTCATACTCTTCTTTGTCTTCCTTTTCAGGTGGGCAGGTAGCCTCTGCTCGTGCAGGATGAACAAAGAGTTGTGAAGGCTAAGTTGCCAGTTATGTTGGTTTCCTCTCCTGGTGGTTGGTGGGAGGATGGGATTTTGATAACAAGCAACCTCCAATTATTGAGAAGCTATTGCATATGGGACAGGCACTTATCCCTGATCCTCATAGCAATCCTACATGGTAGGTTTTATCATCCCCATGTTGCAGGTAAGCAAACAGAGGGTCTCAGAGGTTAATTTGTACCCTGGGCCACCTGACCCCAAGACCTGTGCTCCTTTTTCACTATACAATGTGTCCTAGATTTTGAAAAACACACACGCACACACACACACACAGCCCTTGTCAAACGATGATGATATGATGAGCTGACAGGACCTCACTTTTGTAACCTACCTAAGTTGGTAGGTTGAGTTGTGAGGGTCAGAAACTTGCAATTTCACTTCCTCTGCCTCTAGAGACTCTTCTGGGTTTTTTTGGCTGGCAAGGAGGTGAACCTCAGGCAACTGTGAAGGATGATGATACTAGAACAGCAACAGCTCACCTTTTGAGTCTTATGTGCCATGCACTGTGCTGAGTGGTTTATATGTATTGCCTTACTTAATCCTCATAGCGGCTCTATTTGTCCTATTATTTTGAGCACCATTCTACAAATGAGGAAACTGAGGCCCACAGAAAGTAAGAAAGGATAAACAATGGAGGCTGGGTACCAACCCAGGTAGTCTAACCACAGAGCTTGAGGGCTCGGCTACCATGTACCCACTAACCAGCTAAGTAAAGGTCCTCTAGACCCCGCCATTCAAGATGTGGTCTATGGACCAGAAGCTTCAACATCCTCTGGCAGCTTATTAGAAATGGAGAATCTCAGGTCCCATCCCAGACCAACTGATGAGTCGGAACCTGCATCTTAACAGGACCCCGAGCTGATTCATGTGCATGTTAAAGTTTGAGAAGCGCTGGGCTAAAAATTCTGAGCCTATGAGATAGGTATGACCTTACCGAAGTCAAAAGCCAGAGATTTAGGGCGTGTGGGTTCGTGGAAACAACCTGTGACTTCAGTATCTTACAAATTATGGCATCAATGAGCAGTTGTTTCCTTTGCTTGAGGGAATGAGTGATGACAAATTAATTTAGTACCCTCAATGAAAATAAAAGCAAGTTGAGCTTGCAAAGTTGATCCAGGGCTTAAAAAAAAAAGAGGCCTCTGCAGCCTACAGGACGCTGTTGACACAGTATTACATCTAAGTAAGCAGGGAGCTGCTGAGCCAGGATTGCTCAGGTGTCCCTATTGTAGGTGAGGTTTTGGCAAACAGAATCTATGGCTGGAGAGGGCAGCTCCTCTGTTAGGTCTTCCTGTGACTTACACATCTGCAAGTATGGGAAGGACAAAAGGAGTCTTTGATCCCAGAGAGACTGACCCCACGTCCTTGTGTTGGGGGGAAAAACATGTCTCCTTTCATGTGAAACACTGGCATTGCTAGCTGTGTATTTGATTGTAGTCACTGGAAAATTATTTGGCTCTCGTTCTCCATTTCATTAGGTCCTTTGTGGCTGCTCTCTTAGATACTTGAATTCCTAAAGCCAAGGAAAGTTTTTAGTTTTTTTAACCTTTCCCATTCTATAAATGCCCCAAGGGCTCCAAGATGTCCACGTGGGCTTTACCAATGACGTATGTGATCAAGTTTGAGTCCAAAGGATGAGCGTTTGCATAGACGGTGATTGATGTTATGCACCTGAGCTGCCTCATTTTCTGGGGAAGGGATGTGCTGACCGTGCATTCATTTCTCCAGGCTTGGCCATCCAGCAGGGGGCCCAAGAAGGTCAGCACCATTTTCCTATTTCATTGTCCCTTCCTTTCATCTTGCTAAGTTACGTTTAGCAGGTTATTCATGTAATTTCTTTTTTGAAATTTTAATGCTTTCCATTTTTTTTTTTAGGGACAGAAAGAGCCTTTTAGGAAATAAGAATCAGGAACTAACTAATCAAAGCAGAAACTTTCGGGGAGGAATCTGACAGCAGCATGTCTCTAATGACCTTCAAAAAGATCACATGCTCCAGGCAATTACAGGATTTGGGAGAAAATAGCTCATTCTGAATAGCCTAACCTGCTGCAATGTTCACCATTTTGCAGTGGCCCCCTACCTCTCTCTGCCCCCCCCACCCCCAGCTGCTTCCTTACCAAGTCTCCTGAAAGAGATTTCACTTGGATTAAAACTCTTCCAGCTTTAACAAACTGCAAAGGGGACAGCTGATGCTAAAAAAAAGGGATCTTTTGCATGGTGCCAGGTTTCTCCTGTAGCCAGAGTTTTTTTGGCTCTGTCTACAGGAGGTGCATAATGCATTCTGACTCAGGGCCAAATATTATTAGGGGATTTTGCTATTCAAGCTCTTGAGTATGGGTGCAGCTGGAAAAATGACATATTTATCAATAGGTTACCAATTTCATAGTTGGTAGTGTCTGGAAAGGGCATTGAATAAACTCTAGCTGGATCCATGCTGCTTGGTATGTGAAGCTCATCTGACATGAAACCTTTGTGAAAAGGGCACTTAGGAGCTTTGAAGCAACATTTTACTTTATTTTAATTAAACCATGTTTCCCTCTTGTTTGCAAGGCTATATGAGATTTTATGCAGATTTGTTTTTTGTTTGTTTGCCTGACAGTGTTTCCATTATTTGAAATCTTTTATACTAGGTAAAATTAGCCAAGGCCAGTGCTGTATTAAAGTGCCAAAAGTTTTAGCATTTGCTCACCCTCCTTTCCCAGGGAGAACAGGTTTCTCTACATGATTGCCTGTATGCTTTGCTATGAGTCATAGTTTAGAGAAACCCCCACGTTCCTGTGCAATGAAAGAAACAGCATAATGATCTCAACTCAAGCAGAATGTCCTGGAAACCCGAGACGTGTGGCTGTGCCCCGCCAGTGCCTTTGCTTGTGTTGGAAGCCTCTTGCGTTATGGAGATGAATGATGAGCTCGTGCCTTGATGTTCCTGTGTTTCTTGAGAGCTGCCTGATTTCCATGGTCACCCGGACCCAGAGCAAGATGTGTGGGCCTCGGGCTCTGCTGGACAATTCCAGAGAAGGAAGCTATCTTTTGGGTAATCTTTGGTATTCTGAAAAGCCCCACCTTCTTCCCCATAACAGCTTCTAAGCCTGAAGGACCAAGAATTGTGATCCTCTAAAAAGGTGTCCCGAAGCAAGGGGGGTGACCTACCCCAGCATTTCCAGGGGTGCAAGCCAATCCATGGGGCAGAATGATTAAGTGACATCCTGGTCGCTCAATTTAATTCTGTCTGTGGTTGATGTCGCTCGGGTTCAGAGGGTAGGAGCGAGACAGTGTGTTGGAAATGTGGATCTCTGAGGTTGCTCCACTCACAGCCCCTGCTTCCCGAGGCCCCACCTTTCTTCCTGTGCGTGGCTGCTTTGACCAGGGGTGTTGGACTGATTGAGGTGCCCCTGGTCCCCAGATGGTCTGATGACCTATGACCTTTGTGGCTGGTCTTGAAAAGATGAGCTCGAATGTGGGGTTTTGAATTAGAAATTGGATAGGATTTTCCAGTTAGCGTTGTTGATATAGAAGCTGTAAGAATGCCGTGATGAGCTAAAGTCAGGAAGGATCAGGGTGAGCCTGTGGGTGGGGCCAGTAGGGTGAAGACTCTGGAGCAGGCAGAAATAAGGGACCATGGGGTGGGGGGAGGAGAGATGAAGGATTTCCCATGGCAATCTGCACGTCCAGTAAACAGTTTTCTCTTGAGCTAACTGGAATGGGTCTCTTTTCTTGGCAACCAAAAACACCTGCACAGGAGGAGGGAGACAGAAAGGGAGATTGTGTGTATATCCCAGAGAGAGGATCTTCCTGTGTGTTTTAACACGGAGTCTCTTTCTGGTCTGCTTAACCCCCCCCCTTCCCCACACACTATACTGTGTCACTGAACAAAAAAAAGAAATAGAGATAACGTTAATACTTTAATAAAAAGGCGAAATTCTTAGACACACCCAGAAAACTGATGTCTCGTGAATTAGGAAGCTAAGGAAAAAGGTCTGCTGGCTTCAAAACGTGGCAGGGTTCAGTAGTAGGAGGAAGACTGAGAAAGTTATAAAATGATTAATCGATCAAGTTGGGAAGGGAAACTCAAGTTAGATTAGAGTTTCTCAGCTTTGGCACTATTGACATTTTGGGCAGAATTCCCTTTGGGCTGGGGGCTGTCCTGTGCATTGTATTTATAACAACCTATCGAATAAAGCTGGAAAATCCCTTTTTCTTGGCGTTGAAGAAAGCAAGGATATCTACCTGTCTAGCATGAGTAAAGCACATTCTAATTCCAAGTGTATTAGGATAATGGTAGATGCTGTAACAAACAAGCCCTCAAATATCAGTGGTTTAACATAGTAGAAGTTTGCTTCTTGTTCATGTAATGGTGTTCCTGGTTGGTGAACATCTTTCCTCCATGGTGTGATTCAGGGACCCAGATTTCTATCATGTTGTGGCTTTCCAATCCCCAAGATCTTACCGTCCTTTATTTCTAATCAGCAGAAAAAAGTGTAAGGAGAAGGCATGCCCTTTTTTTAAGAACCCTGGCCTAGATGTGACTTTGTTTATGCTCATCTTCCAATAGGAAGGAAAATTACACTCCTGACGATTTCTGATCAAGTAGAATAAATCAATACTGAATTGCTCATCTTGGCTCAGACTCTGTGACACTCTCTGGTTATGAAAATCTCCCATCGGGAGTCTGTTCATGTAAAGTGCTTTCTTAAGCAGTGGGGAGAGTTTTAGGAAGAGTCCTCTTTGTGCACAGTTTGAGGTGGAGCTGGGAAAAGAACCCAGGTCTTTAGGTCCGGAAGGTTTAGGCTTGGGCCGCTGGGTCATTGCGTTCCCCTGGTCTCAGTGAATGGCTCAGGGAGGGTTAGGTGGCCCAGAAAAAGCCAATCAGATGAAATGAGACTTTAGCTCAAACTTGAGCGAAAGCTGTTTCTCCAAAATTAACTCTTTATTGTGAAAATTTTCCGACGTACATGAAAATAGAGGTAACCATAATAATAAACGGAGGTGACTCTCGTATACACGCCATGCAGCTTCAGCATTTATCAGGTCGCGGGTAATCTTGTTTCATCCAATCACCACCCACAGTCGATTATTCTGGGGCAAATTCCTAACATCGTATCACTTCATCTATATCCTTTTCCGTATGTGTCTCTAAAGATAAGAGCTCTTGGGGACAAGGACTTGGTATTTCCTGTTAAAAGTGAATCTGAAAAGATGTAGGGGAAAAGTCACTGCTGCCATCTTGCTTCTGCTTGGAGCCGGCAACTGGAATCGACTAGAAGGCAAATTTGGGGCCCTGAATGCAGCTGTGTGTGAAGTAAACTTTGCCTCTTTTTTTCCCCCAGTTAAGTAAGCCAGAGCATCCCTTTTAGCTATATTGTCCCCTTTAGCCCATGTCCTCTTGGCCTACCCGAGGCTCACCTGAAGCTTGGGTGGACAGTTCCCAACACAGTGATGGCTTCACCCCACAAGCACAGGCGTCTCTCTGCCTAAGGCCTTCCTCTGGCCATAAGATTGTGCCTGACTCCTGCATGTGGCAGACCAGAAGTGGCAGGGAATAAATGTCCCCTAGAGCCACCCTTCACTATGAGGGACAGAAGTTGGCATACCCAGCTTCCTTGCAGCTCAGTAGTGAGACAACACTGAGGTGTGTTCTACACTGTTGTACACGGACCATCAGAGGGCCCCTGGCAGGGTTCAGTCCCCGTTGCTCCCAGCAGTAACCTTCCCATTAATGCTCGTGCCGTTGGCTTCTGTCCTTTCCCTGTCTTACTTTTCTACTCCCATGCCACGCTTTCTGTGATCGCCTCCTGACTAAACTGTGTACCCCCAATTTCTTGCTTTGGTGTCTGCTCTAGAGAGAACCTAACCTAAGACATTTCCTGCTTGCCCCTTTTTGCTTAAGCCTCCATGGTTCTATTTCCGGTCATTCTCCAAAAGAAAAAAAAAAAGTCCTCATAATTGTGCTCCATATTTCCCATGCCTAATATTTGCTTGGGATATGAAATAGTGGATACTTCTGGGGAATGATGTCCCAGAACATGTCCCCATTCTCCCAACATGCACACAGTGTTTCCAGCCTGAGGATCCAGTTGCAGAAGGCAAGTCGGGTCTCAGGAATACCTGGTTTGCAGTAAGTTTCACCTGAAGCATAATAAAATGCAGGTGCTGTCGCCTTGGGCACAACTGCTGGGCTCTGGTAAGTAGAATGGATGCCCCAGCAGCTTGGCCTGATGGTTCAGAAAATGATTTATGGGGGAGAAGGCCCCGAGATGTGCACATGGAAGGACGCTCTGCTTGTCCTCCTTAAGGTAGATTTCTGGCATCTCAGACAAGGGGGAGGTGGGGACAACAAGGAGAGCTGCTGTCCCTGTGGGTCCCTTTTCAAGCATCTCTCTTAACTACCTACAAATGAAAACATACAAATGGACACTAAGCTGGTAGTAAAACAAGTAGCTTTAAAGAAGGACCCCAGAAATGTTTCACTAATTTGGAGTCCAGTTATCTAGCATTTTGAACCCATAAAGAAATCACAAGGTAAGCTGAAAAAAAAATCTTCGATTATCCAAAACAGTGGCCACAAAGTCTATGTATTTTACTCAAAGGAGAACCCTCTTAGATGCTTACTCAGGGCTGGGTTACTCTTACTTTACACACAATTCCAACAGAACGTTGGCACCACCACATTTTAAATGGGGAGGGAACACATACATCAGGGGTTGCAAACTCAAAATATTAAATGAACCAGACAAATAGGGTCCATGAGTGAAGGGAGCCAGTCAATTTGCCAGTGCTGTGTAGGAATGTCAGCCCAGCGTTGTCAGTTCTTCCAACTTTTCAGGAAAAAAGTGGAAATTGGGATTTTTTAAAGTGAAATAACCTTACTTTTATATCAAAAAATATTTAAACAAAACATTTTTAACGTGCAGGCCTGATGCATTGGGGGCCTGACTTTGCCCCATCAAATGAGGCATGAATTCTCCATTTTGCCCATGTTGCTCCTACTTGGCTCACACAGGACACTTTAACCTGTGATTCCTTGGTTCTCAGGTCACCAGACTTTTGAGCACAGGTTCTTGGTTTTGTTTGTCTTCTTGGGAAATACTGTTGGAGAAATCAATGGGTACGTACTCATTTGCAGAAGTCACTCTTGTTTTGGTTGAGTGGGCAGTGTTCTTAGCTCCCCAAAACAAACTGGCTGTTCACATGGGATCCATGGGACTGGTGCCTGGGGGTTTCTGGGGACACAGAAGATCCATCTTCCTTCTCTCTCTTGTGTGTTTACACAATCAGCTTTCAAAGGTTATGATTGCTCTGTGGGCACCTGGCCTACAGCATTTGCTCTCTGCTCTGCTCCATTTGGTTCATTTCATCCAGGCTGGAACCGTGGAGTCCGGGGTTCTCCTGGCTTTGCACACACATACCCTCTTGGGCAGATCAAAAATAACCTCTTCAACTCTCTCTCAAGTACCCAAGCAGGTTCCCCCGTGGGGCTTTTCCAAGAGTGTATTTCAGCGTTAGCATTGCCGCAGAGCATGGTGACATTAAGTCCTGTTGTGTGGGTTTTATGAAGGGTTGAACCTCTGTAAGGTTTAATCTTTTAAAGATGCTCTCCAGGACTCTATTCCTCAAGGTCATAAGATGGTCTTTTACATTTTTTAAACATAATGTTCACTGTATTGATCCCAAGGTAAAAAATATATTTTTATATGCCCGTTGTTTTGGAAATACAGAATAAAATTAAAATTATCAATAATCCTGCCACACATTAAACAATTATGGCATTTCTCCTTTATTTCCTTCTGTATGTGTGTATGTGTGTATTGACATGTGTGTGTTTATGTACGTATTTGTGTGTGTATATATACACATACATAAAAATATGAATATATAAATGTATATCCATAATTAACACAATTGATACATGGAGTTTGTGTCTGCTTTCTTCACTTACTGTCAGATCTGCAACATAATTTTTAATGCCTGCATAAGGCCATATCATGATGGTGCTTATTTAACCACTTATTCAACGTTGGATGTCTCGGTCATTTCATAGAAACTGTTCATTATATTAATATAAATAACACGTGATAAACATCTCTGTGCATAAATCTTTATAGTTATTGTTACTTTCTCAGCCTAGATTCCTTTTAGAAGTGGAATTAAACTAGTCTCTTGAGAGTCCCCAAACTGTCTAATTTCAATCAGTTTTTTTAAGAGCTGAAGTAAGAGAATTCCTAGCTCCATTTAATTGGTCAGGCTGATAAACTTGATTTCTCTCTGGACTAATTAGGTTAAGAATGGTTACTTTAACATGCAAATCCCCCAATCTCAGGGACTTAACCCAACAAAAATTTGCTTCTCACTCGTGTGATATGGATGTTTGCGTTTGAGGGGCGGCCCTTTGACAAGTGGCGATTCAGGGACTCAGTCTTCTGGCTCTGGCATCTTCAACGTGTGGCTTCCAAGGCCACTGAGCTCATCTGCTTTGAACTATAGAAGGGGAGGGGCATGGGAGGTTCTTTATGGACCAAATGTTCCTAGGAGGAAAGGGGAGCAGGATCCATGATCGCTTATCCAGACTCTGCTGTACAGTTTCTCCTTGTCTCGCTCCTCTTGCCCATCAGCAAGTCCTCTTGGTTTTGTCTTCAGAGTCCCCCTTGACTCATTCACCTCTGTGCCTCGCAGTCTGCAGTCTTGGGCACCATTGTCACACCCCTGGGTCATTCCCGTAGCTTCCTAGCTGACAGCCCTATTCCACTTTTCCTGCTGCCACTTGCTTCTCCACAATCTATTAAAAGAGTATTATTAAAACATAAACTGTCTCATAACATTCCCGAGGCAAAAACCATTCAATAGCTTCCGTTTGAATTTATAGTAAAATCCAAACTGCTTACCTGTATCTCGGAGGCCCCGTGTGGTCTAGCCCTTGTCTGCTGTCCAGTCTCATCCTTCCCCACTGTCCCCTCACTTGCTAAACGCTATTCAGAATGGTCTCCACTCAACTTTTCAGACTTGCTAAGCTCTTTCCCACTGTGTAGCCTTTGCATGTGCTGCTCCTTTTCCCAGAACTTTCTTCTTCTTGCTCTTCACTTGACTGGTTCTTTCTCGTCTTTTGGATTTCAGCCTACGTTTGTGGCGTAACCCACTTGGTTATGAAGCGTTGCCTTTTGAGATGTTTTTCGATTTGATCTCATATTTTGTGGGCCATTTTTACATCTGCATTCGTGAGGAATATTGGTCTATAGTTTTCTTGTGATGGCTTTCTTTGGTTTTGGAATCAGGGTAACACTAGCCTCCTAAAATGAGTTGGAAAGTGTTCCCTCCTGAACACTAGTTTCTGAAATAATATGTGTAGGATTGTTTCTTTCTTTTCTTTTTTTCCTTCAATGGTTGATAGAATGCATTGGAGAAGACATCTGGGCCTGAAGTGGGTTTTTGTGTGTGTGTGTGTGGGGGGGAGGTTTTGAACTATGGATTCAATTTCTTTAATTGATAGAGGGCTGTTAAGGTTTTCTATTTCTTCTTGGAAAAGCTTTGGTAATTTGTGTCTTTCAAGGAAATTGTCCATTTCATCTAGGTTGACAAATTTAAGGCATAAGGGGTTTGTAATATTCCTTTAGTATCCATTTTAAAAAAATTTATTAGAGACAGGGTCTTGCTCTGTCACCTAAGCTGGAGTGCCGTGGCCCAGTCATAGCTCACTGCAGCCTCAAACTCTTGGGCTCAAGTGATCCTCCTGCCTCAGTCTCCTGAGTAGCTGGGACTACAGTTGTGCACCACCATGCCCGGCTAATTTAAAAAGAAAAAAACTTTTTCGTAGAGATGGGGGTCTCACTATGTTGTCCAGGCTGGTCTCGAGCTCCTGGCCTCAAATGATCCTCCCACCTCGGCCTCCCAAAGTGCTGGGATTACAGGCATGAGCCACCATGCCCAGCCAATTCCTTTAATATCCTTTTAATATCTGAAAGGTCTGTAGTGATGCCCCCTGTTTTATTTGTTATAGTGTTTTATCTTTTTTTCTCAATTGGTCTGTCTGGATTTATCAATTTTATTGAGTTTTTAAAAAAAGAATCAGCTTTTGGGTTTCATCAGTTTTCCCTATCATTTTCAAGTTAGTTCTCAGCCTAAATGTCTTCTCAGAAGGATGTTCCCTGACCTTTCTACTTAAGGCGGCTTCCCCTTTCCCTTGCCGCCTCCCGTTATTTATTTTCTACCTCAGACCTGTGTGTAATTATTTTTTATTTGCTCGTTACTTGTTTGTTACATGCTTTCTTTGCTGCTATGTTACTTGCAGATATTGGAGAATAGTAATAAGTCTACCCAACATGCTGATGTACCTGGTGAGTTTCCAAGGACACATATAGTAATTTTCAAATATGTTGGAGGAGCAGCATGAATAGTGGTTAAGAGATTAGGCTCTAGAGTTGGCCCATCTGAGCTTGAATCCTGGCTCCGCTATTTGCTAGATGTGTGACCCTGAACAAGTTAGTCAACCGCATTTGGCCTCAGTTTTTGCATCTGTAAAATGGGGATAGCATGGTGCCTATCTCACAGGGTTGTGGGAGATACAATTGCGTTAACATGTATAAAGTGCTCAGCACAGTGCCTGGTACACCGTAAGAGCTTAATAAATGTAAGCTGCCATTTTTAGCTCTTGGAGAAGCATCTTGCAGAATAAAGTTCTGTGGAGAACACTTTGGGAAATGCTGATTTATGTTCTGGTTGTTCATGATTTTGACATAAGTGGCATGTGATCATTGAATCATTGTTGCTCCCTTGTGACTGAGGGAACCTAGCTGAGCACCCAGAATATGCCACTTAGTGTGGTTTGGGGATCTCATGTGATTCCCGTGTCAAGCCGCAGGTATGGTTATTCCCATGTTACAGAAGGCTGACGCCAAGAGGAATACCATGCTGTGGCGAGCATCACAAACCCTGCACATCACAAAGTCCTCTCTCCAGTGAATTCTGATTCCTTCTGAGGTGAGGGTTTGTGCAGCTTGGCAGACTCTTAGTGCTGGCCCCACAATCAGGAGCTTTGCGTTCTGGCTCTGCTACTTGCCAGCTGTGTGACCCTCGAAACAATTATTATACTTAACCTCTCTAAGCCCCAGTTTTCTCTTCTTTAAAATGATTTGATGCACAGGGTTAAATTTGGGAGTTCTGTTCTATAGTTTGAACATTTATGATTCTTCATTCGTTTGCCTAATATTTATTAAACACCTACAATGTACCAAGTCAATCCTCTAAGTGCCAGGGATAGAGGAGTGAGCAAAACAAAGTTGTGAATGTGTATTCCTTTTAAAATCAGAAGAAACAATAAAGATAAGGTTTAAAAAAAATGATTTGATGCAAAGCGTGCCTAATCATGGGGTTATTGGGAGGATTGGATGAGACATGCAAGAGAAGGGTCTGACCTAGGGTCTGTCTGTTGCATGTGGAGCATTCCCTGGAACCCTGTTCTCCCTAGAACATCAGCTCTCCCCACCAAAGGGTAAACATCGCCACAGTAGGCTTTCTGCATGTTTGTTCACCTCTGCACCCCCGCCACCTCGATCAGTGTGGTTAGATAGTAGGCACTCAAATACTCATGAAATGCATTCTTCTTGTTGTTTATTAAACCTGTGACTGTGACTTGGGTGTCCTGAAGCTCAGCAGGAGAATGACAGCCCTTGGTCATCCTCACCGACACCTGCTTGTCTCAGGTGAGCTGCTCATTTTCCTCTCTGGAATCCTCCAGACTGCTGTGATCCCTAGGGTAGGGACAGGACCTTCAGAGACCTTTCAATCCCGAGAAGAATATCAGTTTTCCTTCACAGGAGTGTGTCTACCCTTCTGCAGCCCTGGTTTGCAAATTCCAGACATGGCACTGTGCTATTTCCTAGCCTGACCTGGCAGGAGCACAGGTGTTTATTCAAAGGCTACAGGACTCCGTCACATAAAGTAAAAACAGACACAGCAGGATCCTGTAAGTCCTCCCTATGCAACTATCTGCGGTGAATTTAAAGTTGGCTCATGGCAGTTTCGATGCCAGAGCTGGAGGAAAGAGGTTGTGTGTACTTTGTCCTCTGGGGGCTGCTGCTACTGTTTATGCCCTGTGGTCGCCTTTCGTGGAAGCAGATACACCTTTATTTTCCTCTCCATCCTCCTATACTGACATATCCTGTTATCTGGTGCTGAAGCAGAGGATGGAAACAGTGTCGCAGACTAGTGCTGAGATCTGCCACCTGGCTCTTCCAAATACAGAAAAAATTTCCCTCTGTGTGGCTAAGATTGAGGTGCACATGCTTGGTTCAGCGTTCCTTCAGTAGGAAAGCGGGCTCACCAGCCCGACACCCACACCTTACTCTGACTACATGGTGTCCCTTTGTGGGGTCAGGATTTCTGGATTCAAAGCCAGCTGACCTGGGTTCAAATCTCCACATGTCTGTTCATGAACATTACGTCTTCTGTCCAATTCCTTTGTCTTAGTTTCCTTATTTGCAAGTGGAGATGACAGCAGCGTCTACCCTGGAATGTTTCTAGGAGGCTGGAATAACACCCGACGCCCCGGGCTTCCTTCTCTCCTTTAGTGAATCCCCGTGTCCCGCTGTGCCTGGCGCATTTCTGTTCATAACAGTAGTTTAAGGCCCTGTCCTCATTCTCCTTCTTTCTCCGGAAGTGAAGGCGCCGACTTCCTAACTTTCCATGGAATGCCATTTTACTTGGTCCCCCAAAATCACATTTCCTCACGTGCGTTCTCGTCCATTCGACAAACACCGTCCGAGCGCCTTCTGGTGTCAGACTGCTTCCAGGTGCCGGGGTTCAGGGACAAACCCCCAGGCTCCCTGCCTTCGGGGAGCTTAGAATCAGCCGCAGAGGAGGATGCTGTAAACAGTCCCGTGTGCGACGGTGTGGTCAGCGTGGTTGTGCTAGGGTGGTGGGGTTTGGGAGCTTTTTCTTATTTTTAAATGAAAAAAGAATTTGGACAGGAATAAAAGAAAGTTGGGAAAAAAAAAACCACCCACAAACAAAAAAGCCTCTTCCACTAATTCCTTTCCTTAGAATGTTCATCATCTTGGCTATTGCAGGTGGGGATGTATGTATGCCTCATTTTATCGATGTTTATCCCAGTGCTTGGGAGTACAGGTCTTTTTGCACGCATAATTCCTTGCATAATATGTGGCTATACAGAAAAGGTTTAGCATGGCTGGCTGGATATACTGTGTATACACACACACACGCAAACGTGTATATGTATAATATGTATATATTATACATATATACATAAATACATATTATACATATGTGTATGTTTATGTATATGTACACATTTCACTTTGCTTTATTTATTTAGAAGGTCATAGGAATTCCTACGTTATTAAAATTACTTACGTTTATAATGGCTGCCAAACAGTCTATCATATGGCTTGTTTTACATGCATTTAAACACCCCCCCAGTGTGATTTTTTTACATGATTTCCTTATGTTTATATATTTTTAATATCTCTGATAACATTGGGTCAGCTGACCCTACCACCCAGGAGGCCTAGGGCAACACTTCACAGCCCAACAATCTCTTGGTCCTGATGTGACCGTTTGATTTCCGCTGTCATTTTTCTGCGTCTGCAGAAAGACACGGTGCAAACTGTTAACTTTGGAGGTTTTTGGCAGCTTCGCTAAAGGGCAAGGATTTTCCTCTCTGGGGGATTGGCCTGGAGATTTAACTCTCGTGGTCAGCGTTGCTGGGTGAAGATCCTTAGGCTTTTTGTCCGGGTTCCAGAGCCTTCTGGCTTCTGCTGAATTCCTTCTCAGGCTTCCATCTCTAGAGAAGACTCCGGGCGAACTCTGGCTCCTTTGGGACCACAGCTGCTGACTCAGCACCAGACCCAGAGCAGCACTGTTTTCATCTTGGCGAAGAAGACCGAAGACTTTTTTTGGCAACTAATTAAAAGTTTACTCCAGGCATCTTTTATTTTATGCCTCCTCTATGCTCTTGGAACACTTAGCGCTTACCTCTGTCATATAGCTTATCACACTGTGTTGTCTCAGTTACTTTGTTTTGTTTTATTTTGGTTTTCCCATCCATCTTCTTCCTAAGCTCTGGGGTCATGGGGGGCTTGGAACTCTGACCTGTTTCTCACCGTTCTTCTGGTGTCTCCTGCAGCCCCTGCGCGCGGTGGGCTCTAAAATGTTGACTTGGTAGGAGCTGGGGGATCATTTTATTGATTTTTAAGGCTGGGTATTTATTTTTATGTATACTTGCACTTTTCCTCTAGGGAATCAGGACTAGGTATAGAAACTTGGCATTGTCATGTGGGCAACCTGGAGAATGCAGTAATTGGAAAAAATAAATACGTCTACAGGAAACACCAGGAGGTTATGGAGCATGTCCAGGTGAGAGATTACAGGCACTTGGGCTGAGAGAAAAAAGAGAAAAGTGGATGGATTTGGATAGTATTAATATGTAGAAGGTGCAGTGACAGGGTGTGGGGTGTGAGGGAGACAGGGGAGGCAGGAAACCCAGAGTTTTAGCTTGGGTGACTAAGGGGACAGCAGTGCCATGCCCTGAAGCGGGGGCCAGTTTGAGGAGTGGAAGGTGATGGGTTTTCTCTTGGATGTGTTGAGTTGGAGGAGCCTACGGTTCCTCCCAATGGAAACATCAGAGATGCAATCTGCAGCTGGGAGGCAGGTGAGCATTTGGGAGACTTCAGCCTTGGAGATGGAATAGGATGGGAAGGGAGAGGGGACCACGGGCTGAGCTTTAAAGATGATCCATAAAAAGTCAGGATTGACTTTATTTACCATTATATGCCCAGCCCCTCTCTCAGGCCACAGTTTTAGAACCAGTACATATCTGAAATGAATGAACAAATAGAGAATGAATAAGTTTAATAGTTTCTTCAAACTGGTTTGTGTTAAGAGGACTATCATTTATGTTTTTATTTTCCTAGAGAAAAATATAATAATCCTTTGCTTCTGCCTGATGTAGTTTTCGAAGCCCCTTCACAAATACTCTCATCTTTGGCTACGCTCATTTCTGGGCTCTGCATTTTCAGAAGGACGTTGATAAACCGGGCTTGTTGAGGGGAACATGACTAGGGGAGGTGCAGGCTGCTGGAAATGGTTCCCTGAGAACATCAGTGGAAGAAGTAAGTGTTGGTGTTTCTGAAAGCAGAGAAAAATGGGGAAGGGAGAGGGGTCAGTAGATCGTGATGTACACTTACTAGAAGGGCTTCCATGTTGAAAATGGAGCAGATATGTTCCGTGTTGCTCTAGAATCTAAAGGAAGAAGTAAAGTCTACAGGGGACAGAATCTGTCTCCAGAAAGTATAAGGAAGAGCATGGAGGTGACTAGTTAAGCTTAGTGTTCTCTGTCACTGGAGGTCATCAGGCAGAACAAACGTGTCGGGTCCCCAGTGGGGTTCTTGTACTGAGCCTGACTTGGATATGTGTGAACTTCCTTGTCTCTCAGATTCTGTGAGGTTATTAGGACTTCTGGCAATATTCTCATCTACAGATAGGTATTGCTTCAGCTGCCTAAACTAGTATCTCCTTGTATCCCCAAAACATTCAAGAACCATGGCCATAGAACTTGATGAAGAAGAAAGATTTTGGAGCTTAGTTAACACCATTGACTATTAGAATTATATGTGATCATGATTCTCCTTGTATCTATTCTGGTCTCATTTAAGATGGCTGAAATGATTGATCACTGCCCTTCAGAGACTCATGTATTTTCTGCTCTGCAAAATGTCTGCAAATTGCATCCTAACTTGCGCAAGGAGAGCCCTTCCCTCCATCCCCAAGTGTGTTGTTTCTTTCAACAGTGGTGATTCAGAGGCTGTGATATATTGGCTTCCCTGGTTTGGGTTTCAGCTTTGTTATGACTAGATGTATGCCTTTGGACAAGTCTACATTCTCCTATCTTCAGTTTCTTTTTCTTTAAAAATAAAGTAGCTGTTGCTTCTGGTAGTATCTACTCCTCATAGTTGAGAGTGGGTCTCCCATTAGAGAACATAAAAGAAATTGCTATATAGTATCTTCCCAACTAGTCTTTGAGCTTCTTGATGTCAAAGATCATCCATCCCTTTTTCCCCAGTGCCTAGCATAGGGCATGTACAGAATAGACAATAGAGCTTGTTAGATGATGCAGCAACTGAAGCATCCTCTCTGTGTCTGTGAGTAGGGCGAATATCTCAGAGGAAGAGCACTCCAGGGAAGGAGTGATCTAGGAAAATGGAAGAAGGGATGGTAAGTGTAGTCTTTGATTCTGGAGAAACCTAAGTTTGAATTCTAGCTCTGCCACGTA
This sequence comes from Daubentonia madagascariensis, assembly GCA_023783475.1. Classification (NCBI taxonomy): domain Eukaryota; kingdom Metazoa; phylum Chordata; class Mammalia; order Primates; family Daubentoniidae; genus Daubentonia; species Daubentonia madagascariensis. The sequence continues at coordinate 5,834,368 of JAKFHU010002332.1, read as the reverse complement.
CTTGCTCTGTGGCCTCTGACAAGTTACTTAACCTCTCTGGGCTTTTGTGTTCTCACTGAAAAAATTGGTGCTAAGATCATCAACGTCAAGGAGTTCCTGTGATGACTAGATGAGCTAATTATGTAGAAAATACCCCACGCATACTAGAAACATACTCATTGCTCCATAAATACTAATTGCTATTATTATCATCTTTAGGGTTACCACCATGTTGTCAGTTTTGCCTGTCACCCTTGTCTACATGAAAGTGTCTTGATGTCCTAGAAAGTGAGACTAGACTCAATTTTGAATAGATTTCCTAAAACCTGCCAAAATATCCCTCAAATCACAGCAATAACAGTTCCCTTCTAGAGTGATGCTCTCTCTCCGATGGAAGGTTTGAAGGTTCTGTAATGGTGCTTTTTCTCTTGTCTCTGTCTGATTTCTTTTAGCCTGAGACCTGTGGAGGTTTCCTAAGCAGGGATAGGTAAAGTAGACTGACAGTCCTGGGCTTTCCTTGCTGTGAGATGAGGCTCTTGTCCTAGGTTTATAATTAGTATCCACAGTAACGGTTTGAGAGGTGTTGGCCAGAAGGGGAGAAGAACTGGGCACACCACAGCCCTAAATGCCCCTGGGATTCTGGCCAAAACCAGGGAGCAATCTCTCTTGGGACCCTGACATCTGCTATTACTCAGAAAGCTTCCTGGTGATTTGAGCCAACTTAATTAATTAGACAATTCCCTTTCATAGATAGCTCTTGGAGTTTTAATCCTTTGAGACAATGGAGTGCTCTGAGTTACTTAACTTACCTAGTTCTTTTATATGCTTCTTCATGTTGTAGCTTTTAGCTTCTCTTCTCCCCAAGGTGAGAAAGTTGGATCCTCCAGGAAGCAGATGCTGAGATGAAATTAGGGGTGCAAGAGGTTTATGGGGGGCATAATGCCTGTGAAACATAAAACAGGGAGGAAGGAAGCAGGATTGGGCAAGGGAGAGCTTCAGACTGTGGTGCAGGTTTGGCAAAAAGTCTCTGCCAACCTAACAGAAAGCTCTGGAGCAGAGAGTGTTCATGAGAGGGGCTCCACGTTGGGCAGAGGGGGCCAGGCCCCGGGATCCCACCATGCTCGGCCACTGGCTGGAGACTGCCCGGGAAGAACACGGCCTCAGCTCAGAAGCTGACGCAGATCCCGAAGGCTCTGTGGCTGGAGGCCGTCGGTGACCTGCAGTCCTAAAGGCCCAACGACACATTCTTTCTTGAAGGCAGATCAGATCAGATCAGAGTGACTTCTCCATGGAAGTCACACCTGCAGAGTCACACCTTACAAAGCATGGACCAGTGTGCCTGTGATGGATTAACTCAAGTGGTTAGGGAGCCTGGCCAAGTGCCATCACCTGGGCCATCCAAGTCAGCTTCCTCCACAAATATTTCTTTATACTTTCCGGGTGCTAATCATCCTGGTGGGCGACCTCATTTGATATAAAGTGAATCCAGCAGGGACCATGCCTTCAAAGCACATAAAGCCTCACAGGTAAAATGAGAAGTGTGGGCCAACAGCCATTTAAAAGGGTGTGGACGGACAAGAGCTGCAGAGAATATCATTGTTATAACCACGGCTGACGTTTATTGTGTCCTCATCATGTGCTGGGCGCGCTCTACGTGCCATGTCATTTCACTGGGAGGTTGTGGCCTTGTTATTTCCACTTTATAGATGAGGAAATGGAGGTTCAGAGTGAAGTAACTTGACCAGCATCACACAACCAGCAGAAATACTTCCCTCTGTCCCCTCCATCGCCTCTGTGGTCCAACAGGCAACGTCTCTTGCCAGGACAACTGTGGAATTCTTCAGGCTACTCTCCCCACATGCGTCTTTGCTCCCCACTCAAAGTCCATCCTCTCCACTGAAGCCAGGAGGATATTTCAAAATGCAAACCCGATCATAGAGCTCCCCTGCTTAAAACCGTTTGATGGCTTCCCCCTGCTGTGGTGTTAGGAATAAAATGTGTCTCTGTGGCCTTCAGAGCCCCGCGTGGCTGACCTCAGCTACCTCTTGAGCTCTGTCTCACACAGCCCCCCTCGCTTTTTGCACAAATGGTGTTGGCCTTCTTGCGGTTGCCTCACATCCCCCTGCCCTGTCTGACACAGGACCTTTGCACCAGCTGTTCCTTCCACTACTGCTCCTTGACTAATAAATTATTTTCATGTACTTAACACATTGACTGCCACACTATAAAAAATAATTTTTTTCCCTGGGGCCATGGTGTTTTATTAAAACAAAATGATCCTTTCTAATTTGTTATTTTTTATTGTTTTCTGTGTGTGAGTTATATGCAACGCAATCCATGTTTTTGGAATTAAATTGTCAATATTAATTGTAACAATAAGAATGTCAGCAAGTAAGATTTTCACAAACCAACTGCAGGGTTTTGCTTCACCAGGCCCTGGGCTCAAAACTAGCCTGAGTTAAATACAACTTACATGGCAGTCAATGTGTTACATATCCCTCACTACAGTTTGTGATGTTACATCTACTTTTGTGATTATTTGAGTAAGTCCTGCCGCCCTAAACAACTTGAGCTAAGCTCCACAAGGGTGGAGAATTATCTGTTTGTCTTCACTGTTGTATCCCCAACACCCAGCATAGCAGGTGCTGAAGAACTTCATCGAATGAGCAGATGTTTCAGTACCAGTGTTTGAGATGAGAACAAATATTCTGACTTCATTGCCGTGGAAGAGCAGAGTTCCTTCTAACTGGTAGTGGACAAGGGTCCTAAAAGCGTGTTCTAGGAAGTAGTATTCAAACTCAGCCCTTGAAGCAAGTTAACTTTATTCTGTCTCTGGCTCCAGTAAACAAGCCAGCAAGTCAAGACCTTAGAGATGGCAAGACTAAGTAGCAGAGTAGGAACAGATCTTTTCTGACCCATCCTACCCTTGGAAGAAAGCAGCTCCAGGTAGTGTTAATATCATCCTTGTGAAAAAGCACCAACTTCCACATTTTCGTTGAGCCAGGGGAGCACTGGTTAGCTGAGAGGGGGTGGGAGGGAGGGAAGCAGAACAAAATCCTATTTCCTTTTCTTAGTTATTTGTTTCGCCCTGTGCTTGAATCTCAGCACTCCAGAGAGAGGGCCCTGAATTTTGAGCTCTGGTGATTTGCATTTAATTACTGAGAATGTTTTTTTCTCTTTTAAAATTGTAATGCTGCTTGAAGTCTTAAAAGAAGTTCCTATTGGAATGAAAGCACCAAGCCTTTGAGTAAGTGTCTTTTATACCGAACATGTGCAGCCATCCAAAATAGGTACTTGGTTTTTATAATGGTTTTGCAATTACCAATAATGATGCCCTTTGTAAGTCTTTAAGGTCAAGGGAAAAAAAATCATTGGTCAGGTGCACAAGGTATGGGGAATTTTCGAAAATTCTTTTCTTTGATCCATATTCCTCTAGATGAGAGAGTTTAGAGAGAAAGTACAGGAGGCTCGGATGCCGTTTAGGAATCTGCCCACGTTTATCAGCTGTCCATGTCACCACTGCTGTCAACCTCTCGTTCAGTAGAATCTAAGATTTCCCAACAGCTGCAGACTTGGTTAGGATATTTTTTCAGTCCCTGGGTTTCAGGAGGGTTTCAGGGACCAGGAGGAAGAGCAGAAGTAGGCTCTGCTGGCTCTGCTATTGGAGCTAGTGTTCCAATCTGGCTGGAGGCTCCGATCCTCTCCTGGTGCTTCATACGTTAGATCATGGGAGGATGCAGTCTCCAAGACACCAAAATGGTATATGTGGGGTGCAGATTTCACAGGAAAGAAGCCTGGGTCCTCCTCCTCTCAGTTTTCCAACTTCAAACATCTCTACGATTATTTGTTTAATGTGTGCTTTAAATCACTCTCTTTTTAATTTAGGCACATTTATTTTAAAAAGCAACTTGGCATCAGAGCCAGAAATGGAAAACCAGTATCACTTCCCACAAATAGAAAGTAAGTGCAAAAATACATACAACGAAGACCCAGCAGCAAGGAGACTGCCGCCTGCCTGAGGCTCTGAGCACGAGGCCTGCTCTCTCTCTCTGTTAAAACAGGAGATTAGTGAGTGTTGCAGGGTGTTTGGGACTTTTGTCCTTTGATGCTTTCAGGAGAGTTCAAACAGACTTGAAAGGGAGCAACTGTCTCACCATGTGATTTGATATTACTTAATTCTGTATCCTTGTACCACCTACAAATTGGCACCGCTAACACCCATGGCACAGCCTCACACTTGGGAAAGGGCTCGAGCCTTTCTCAGTAGACACCCTTGAATCATTAATTCCGTAGTGGTTCTTTGTTTCCCGGGCAGGCTCAGAGAATGTGGCTTGAGAGTGATGTAGAAGACTCGTGAGTTTCAAGGAGTTAGTGGTAGTTGTCACAGGACTACGTATGAGGTACTGACCAGTAGGGGAAGCACAAAGAGATGGGGTACCTTGCGTGGCTAGGAAGGAGGGCAGGGCATTGAGGCCATCAGAGAGGAGGGGCTGGAAGTTGGAGCAGTGGAGGTAAAGTCCATACTTTCACTGTTATGCCTGGACTGTGCCTTTTGGGAGACATTTGGGAAGGGTGATGTTGGACTTGAAGTCTATATTGACTGGTTAAGATAGTAAATTATGTGTGTGTATGTGTTAACACAATTAAAAATACGAAAAAATTAAAAAGAAGAAGAGGAGCACTATTAGTCACCTGAGAAGTAGTGTAGACTGTGGTTCCCGCACCTGGTGGGCATCACAGCCCCCTGGGAGGCTTGTTAAATCATATTACTGTCCCCCCTCCGGAGTGTCTGACTCAGCAGGTCTGGTGGGGCCCAAGAATTTGCATTTCTGATAAGTCCCAGGTACTGCTGGTTGATAACTGAGCTGGACCATTCACCTTGGTACCCACTAGTCCAGAGAATGTCAGAGTATAACTATCTTCTTAGACCCCTAGGGTTTTCAACCCAGGAAGTACATTAGGATCACCCAAGGAGCTTAGAAAACAAATATAAAAACAAAAACATGGATGTCTGGAGCCCATACCCAGGGAATCTGATTTTATTAGTCTGGAGTGGGGCTTGAGTCCGTATTTTTTTTTTTTAACTATATGTATGTTTGGATATATTTTCAAGCTTACAGAATAGTTGAAACAATAGTAGAAAAAATGCTTATATTCCCTTTACCCAGATTCACCAGTGTTTACATTTTGCCTTATTTCCTTTACACATTTTTGGTAGGAATATCACTGAAGTGACATTGTGTCCTTCTTGGTGCATCATATCAGGAGACACATGATGTTGGTCGGTTCTGATATTGGTGATATTAATTCTGATTACTTGGTTAAGGTAGTGTCTGCAATCTCTACTGTAAAGTTACTATTTTCTCTTTATAATTAATAAGTGATTTGTAGGGAGATAGATTGAGACTATATAAATATCCTGTTCCTTATCATATTTTTGCTCACTAGTCTTAGCATCCATTGATGTTTTCTAACCCCATCATTCCTTCTGTTTATTATTTGGTGTTCTGCTATAAGGAAGAACATTTCTTTTTCCTTTTAAAGTTTACATTAGCATGGACTTGTGACTCTTAACTCTTTCAGAGGGTTTTAATCCATTACTATTATTATTTATATTTATGCTTAAATTGTCCCAGATTTTGCCAGTCAGCACTTCTTCAACCTGGCTCTTGTATTCTTTTGACATGCCCCTGTCTTAGTTAGCTCAGGTTGCCATAACAAACTATCATAGACTGGGTGGCTTAAACAACAGAAATTTATTTTTTCATGGTTCTGGGGGTTATAAGTCCAAGATCAGGGTGCCAGTATGGTTGAGTTCTGATGAGGCCTCTCTTACTGGCTTACAGACAGCTGTCTTCTATCTGTGTGCTCATATGGCCTTTCCTTAGTGCATGCTGGTAGAGAGGGAAAAAGAGAAATCTCTCTCTTCCTCTACTTATAAGTCCACCATTGGGTTAGGGTCCTACTCTTATGATCTCGTTTAACCTTAATTACCTCCTAAAAGCCCTATCACCACATATAGTCAATTGCAGGTTAAGTTTTCAACGTATCAATTTGTGGGGGACAAAGGTTAGTCCATAGCTGTCCCCATGGCTTTTTGCATACTCCCATATTGTCTGCAACAACAAGATGCTCCAGGATCATCTTATACTTTCCCTGCCACAACTCTGGAATCAGTGAATCAACCGTTTCTCCAAGGCTCTGGATTCTTCTTTCAGAAAGTGCTTTGAAGGTGAGAATAATATGCAGTCACCATCGAGAACTACAGTTCTAAACCCATCCCCTCATGTACACCCACATTCTATAGACAAGGAAGCTGACATCAAGCGATAGCGACTGGTTCGAAGTCATGTAGCCAGGTGAGTGGCAGAGTGGACACTGTAACCCTCACCTTCTGACTCTCAGCCCAGTGCTTTTGAAAAATCATACCCTGCCGTGCCCTGGCTATCTTCTCTCAGGGGCGTCACTTGTTCACTCCATCGTGGATTAAGGACATTATAATCAGAGACCCAGCCATGCTTATTTGTATCTCCCCCATAGCACGTGGCTCAGGACTGAGCAGGAATTACTGCTCAATAAGCCTTGGGGCTTCAGATTGCCTGACATCTGGGTTCCAGTGCTTCCTGCTTAGAAACCTGGAGTAGGAAGACAGGAGCCCTGGGTTTCACCATAGCTCTCATATTTACTCACTGGGCGATACATCATTTTTCCCGTTTGGGCCTCATTTCTCATCTGTCAAAGGAGAGAAGCAAGACTACATGAGCTGTGTGGTGACGTCTTGGGCAGAGGCCCCCAGACAGTTTCTTCCCTGCATTCTTGGACCCCCCCTGCTTCCTGCCCCCCCCCCAAACAAAAGCCAAAACAGCACATTGTTACCTCTCCCTTGCTGTATTGGCCAAACCAAGTCACATGGCCAAACCCTAAGTCAAGGGATGAGGAAATATATCCTGCTCCTTTAGCGGCAGGGACCGCAGCATCACACAACAGAGACGTGTTTACAGTAAGGAATGGAGAATTAGGCCAGTAATGCAATCATGCCATCTACCATGAAAGGCTTCCCTTTTTGTTGTTGTTGCTAGGATATCCCCTAAAATAGCCAGAGACTGTAGCTCTTAAATATAAAGCCAGTTGTCACTTCAGATAAGGTACCAATGCTATATGGCAAATACAAGAGAGATGCTGAATTTTGGCTGTATGTATTTAGAAGCTATGGCTGCCCAGCACGCCCCCCACCCCAAGTCAGGGCTGAACTCAGTGGTCCAGTGATATGGGGAACCCTGGTGAAAAAACAGGACACACACTTGGGGTATGCCTCTGAAAAGTGAGATCTGACAGAGAGGCTGTTTCTTTCAGGACTCAGCAAGAAAAAAGCATGCAGTTTCCCTTGTATATTGGCCACAGATACAATTACTAGAACAATTGTATCTGCCCTGCCTGCAGTGGTGAGAAACTGTAACTCTTAGCTGTGCTTGCTTTTCTTCACTCTGGGTCTCAAAAGGGTGGAAGGTGGCATTAAAAGTTACTTATATTTTTCTTACACCTTGGGATTTAATGCCTCTGAGTATAAAAGGTGGAGGGCTTAGGAGAAGGGACTGTATAGTTATCTGCCTGGTTTGAATCCTGGCTGCTCTATACTAGTTTGCTGTGTGATCTTAGGCAAGTCACTTAACCTCTCTGTGCTCTAGTTTCCTCATCTGTAAAAGGGGGATAAAATAGAACTGACCCCAGAGGGTTGTTACGAGCATCAAATTAGTTAATGCATATAAAGTGTTTGGAACAGTACCTGATACATAGTAATCAGTCTATAAGAGTTACTTTTATATATTATAAAAGGCAAAATCTTTGAGAGAAAAAATAATGCCCAGTGAAGGGTCCTTCTGTTCTGACATTCTCAAAAAGAGAGAACTCATCAAGCTCTTGAAGGCATGATGACTTCTTTCCACTACCCTCTCATACCCGTGGAGGCAGAGGAGGTGACACTGTCCCTTGTATTCTAACTGCTAATGTAGGAAGATCTCACACAACGTTGCGTGAATGTTAGTTTCTCCTGGAATGTTAGTTTATTATTCAGCATAAAGACTGATTTTTCCCTGGACTGTAACAAGACTCTTTTTCTAGAATTGAAGAGATTAAAAATATGTGCATGAAATTATTGTGCTGTTCATGTCACTTTTTTAGTCTTTATAAATATTGTTTGGGTAGGATTATTCAGCAAGAACAAGTTAAAACTTGTGTAACTACAAAGACCCCTCATTTGACTAAATTCTTCCATCCTTTGTTGAAAGGACTGCATTGAAGGTACAGCAAGCCACGCAGATGGATGACTAGACTATTGGGTGGGCTGGTTGGTGATTAATTATTTTTACAGCTTTATGGATGCGTAGTTTGCATGTCATAAAATCCACTCAGTGTAAATATACAATCCAATGATTTTTTTGGGTAAATTTATATATTTTGCAACCATCACCCCAAATCAGTTTTAGAACATTTTCATCACCCCTGAATAATTCTCTCAAACCTGGCACTCATTGCTTCTACCCCCAGTGTATTATGTTAATTGATTTTCAGATGTTTAACCAACCTTGCATTCTTGGGATAAATCCCACTTGGTCATGGTGTATAATCGTTTTTAATATATTGCTGAATTCAGTTTGGTAGCATTTTATTAAGGACTGTTACGTCGCTATTCATGAGGGATGTTGGGCTATGGTTTTCTTTTCTCAGAAGGTCTTTGTCTGGTTTTGGTATCAGACTAACACAGCCTCATAGGATGAGTTGGAAAGTGTTCCCTTCTTTATTTTTAGAAAGAGTTTATCAAGGATTAGTATTATGTATTCTTTAAATAATTGATGGAATTTAGTAGTGAAGCCATCCAGACTTAGGCTTTCCTGGGAAAATTCTTAGTAATCCAGTTTCTTAACTTGTTACAGGTCTGTTCAGGTTTCCTGTTTCTTTTTGAGTTCATTTTCACAATTTGTGTTTTCCTAGGGATGTGCCCATTTCATCTAAGTTGCAAAATTTGTTGCCATAATGTTGTTCATAATATTCCCTTATAATCCATTTGATTTCTGGGGTTGGTAGCGATATCCCCTTTTTTCTGATTTTAGTAATTTGAATCTTCTCTCCTATTTTCTTAGTTGGTCTAGCTATGGATGAGTGAATTTTGTAGACATTTTAAATGAAATGACTCTTGGTTTTATTTATTTTTCTTTATTGTTTTGCTGTTTTCTGTTTTGTTGGTTTCCAATCTGATCTTTATAATCTCTTTCCTTCTGCTTTCCTTGGGTTTAATATGCTCTTCTTTTTTTCAGTTACTTAAGATAGGCGCTTAGGTTATTTATGTGAGACCATGAAAACCGGCAGCATTTCTGCTGCTGTGGGAGGGATGTCACTTGATGTGGAGCATTGTCTGTGAAAGTGGCATTCGTAGAGGCAAGTGCACGGGGATGGCTGCAGCTCCACTAACCCGAGACTGTGGTGTGGTCCTATATGGGTAGTCCACACACCTGTGCACTCACCAGGCATCTCGTAGAAAGTTCTTATCCAACCTGAGCCCGGCTTTTTGCTGCAGAGAAAGGGCGACTAGCGGGTGCTACAAGGTTGTCTCCCATCTCATTGAGGGAGAGCGTGGTCCTTGCCTCTTACCCTCACTTCTTCTAACAGTTTTTATTTTTATTTGAAGGCTTCACCTGATGTTTATTTTAATCTGATTTGTTATGGCTAGCAGAGACCCCTCTCCCTAAGATATGATGGGGTTTGGGATGAATATCGTAAAATAGAGTACAGGAGACAGAGAATCTGGTAGAATATATCTTGGTCACCATTGTGTCTGTAGCACCTCATGTTCTGCCTGGTAGGTCCTAAATACTAAAAAAGAAAAAGCTGTTAAATAAATTGATAAATATTTCTTAAGATATTTTTTGATCACATGATATCATCCATATCTTGGGATTAGGGAAAGGCTCTGGATCAAACCAGAGAGGTAAAATCCACAAAGGTTTTGAAATAGTCTACTATGACCATTAATACTTGAGCCTCCCCCTCATCAGTTTCATCTCCCACCCAGCACAGCTCCAGGAGGAGAGTGGGGTTGATTGTGGGGGGATTTGGAAAGCAACTGTCCTGTGGTTAATTATAAATTTTTGAGAGATGGAGGAACCTTATCAAGATACCTTATTGAAATTGTATAGTTTTCCATTTAGACTTCTGTTATTGTTGTCTGATTGTCTGATTATTATTATCAGTCAAGGGTTTTATATGTCTGACAGTGTTGGATATTGAGAGGGACCATCATACATGCCTTCTTCCTGGGACAGAGTCCCCCAACCCACCCAGAAAGAATCACAGATGCTCCAGACTCTCCTATACGTAAGTCTTACACGTCCTCCAGACCCCAATGTCATCATCGCCTCTATGGAGGAGCCATTCCTAGACCATTACCTATATCACCTCCCAGAACCATATACTTCTCCTTGGTAACATTTATGGTGGTTACATATTTTACAGTTATTAGTGTGATTTTTTTTTAAAGCTTTATTGAGGAATAGTTGCTATACAAAAATTGCACATATTCAATGTATACATTTTGATGAGTTTAGACATATGCATATACTCGTCATACCATCACCACAATCAAGGTATGAAACATATCCTTTGCCTCCAGGTTATCTGATTAATATATATTTCTTCCAGGGGATCATCAGCTTCATAAGGTTAGGGACTATGTTAGTTTTCACTCACCATTTTATCCCTAGTGACTACTACAGTACTTTGGCAAAATACAACTCACATTTCATTGAGTGTTTCCTTTGTGCCAGGCACTATTCAAGAGCTGTGCACGTGTGTATTAATATATTTAATATTACTACAGTAACCTTTTGGGTTAGGCCTATTAACATTCCATTTTGTAAGTGAGAAAACTGAGGCATGGAGAGAGAGATTATGTAACTTGCTCAACATCATGCAGCCAGTATGTAATGCAGCATATAGAAGTAGGTATTTGTTAAACAAATGGACAATGGATGAATAAGAGAAAGGAAGAAAGAATGAAGCTATTCCTTTGTTCCTTGTTGGAAACGTGGCCTCTACAGAGTGTTGAGAATTGTCTGTTCTTGGTGAGTGGATGGGAATATGAGGCTACGCAGAGGTCTAGGGGACCGGTTTGAACTCTGATGCTGCTGGCTCCAGAGTTGGGGTAAAGTTGGGGGTTGGGATAGTCTAGAAAATGCTGCCTTTGCGCAATAAAGCCGAGTGGGTGGGAGCCCAAAATAGCCCGTCCCTTGAGTAGAAACTCTCCAGGAAGGAAGCGTTCCTTTGAAATTAGACACACAAATTAGCTAATGATATCTAAACACCGAAGAACTGCATGTTCCCCAGTGAGCCCCTGGTCCAGGTTCAGATGCCAGTCTTGTAGAGAACAGAGTTGGAGACGCCTTGGGTCTGGGGGAGGTATGGATTGTTCTGTTGGGCCATCCTTACCCCACAGCCCCGGGTGCAGAGATGAGGGCAAGGCCAGGGCCAGCCCCCTTCTTCCATGTCTACTGATCCCTGCCTCCCTGTATGTCCTGGACTGTTGGTCCAGGATGGAAAGTGACCCCATGGCATTTTTACCTGTCTGCACTCAGTGATAGTTGACACGACACAGACAGAGTCTGTGTCGGCAGCATTTCCATGCTGGAGCTTAGGAAACCTACTTCAGGAGAGCAAAATGAGTTTCTCACCCTGGGTGCCTCTAACAGAGGCTCTGAGCCTGGGATGTGCACACTGCCTGTGGTCACCTTCATAATTGTGTCCAAATGTGCATTTAGGCAGAGAGTCCAAAACTTTCATTCATTTCTAAATGAGGTATGGGATGTTCCCAAAAGGGTGAGAACCAATGATGAAGATATTAATAGTAGCAATAATAAGTAAACTTTATTGGGTGCTTAGAAAATGCCAGGTAGGCATTAAGTATAGTATTTAATACATAGTCGATCCCATTTTACCTTTGTATCAGTCAGTTTAAGCTTATTTATGCTGCGGTAACAAAACAACTCCAAAATCTCAGTAGCTTACAAAGAAAAGTTTATTTCTTATTTGCAGTTTATGTTAGGTTAGTTCCAGCTCTGCTTCATATCTCACATCTAGGACTCAGGTTGAAGGAGGGGTCATTGCTAGTCTCATGGCAGAGGGAAAAGAGAAAGGTATAGACCATAGGTCTTAAAGCTTCTTCTGGAAGCACCACCATCATTTCCACTCATATTTCTACCAGCTCCTAGCCTGACGTCAGTGAGGACTTCGATCACCCAGTAGGGAGGGAATCCTGTAGGGAGGACCAGTGAGTATTTGAACAATAATGCAATTTACTAAAACCCTTATAAAAATCAATGAGGTAGATAGATGGTGGTGATAATTATTATTGCTAATTTTTTACAGATGAGGAAACTGAGGCTCAGAGAGACTAAATTTTCCCCCAGTGTTGCATAATTATTAAGCAGTGGGTCCAGGATTTAAGTGGACTCCATCAGGCTCCAGAACCTGTGGCTTTAACCACTGCATTTACTGACTTCCAGTGCTGTAGCAGGAGCAAGCTCCTCCTCCCCAAGTCATGACAATACAAAGACGCCAGTTTTCTTAAAGCTTCGTCAACAATTTCCTAGCTGGATTCCATGTTTTCATCGTCCCCAGCCTTTGGACTCGTTCTAGAATGTCCAGCTAAGCATTTGTTTGGCAGGATTCCTGCCCACTAAGAGCTTACCATTCGTGCCACGGTGGGAATGTGCTGGGTATTTTTAGAGCCCGGCAGCTTAACAGTGCTGTTTGCTCTTCCCCGAGGTCTGTGGATTAACCCAGGAGTGGCATATGCCCACACTTTGCTTGCCTGGTCCTGGTACATGGTCCTCTGTGCTGTTGAGAAAACAGATTGTCCCAGGTAGATATGTAGCCAGATTTTTTTTCTCTGCTTCCCTTCTTTTTCTGAGCTGCTCCTATCCTTGGTACAGTGCAGCTTCTCCTGGGAGCCCGCTGTGATTTTGCAGCTGCTTCTGAGCTAGGGAAGAAGGTGGGATTTGCTCGCTTGCAGTTAAGTCTGGCCAGATAGCTGCTGGTTCTTGCCGCAAACATCTCGTGTGTGTTTGCAGCCTTGCCTACCCTCCTGGGCAGGCAGAATGCTCATTCCCTCTGCAGCAAGAGTGATAGGATCCAGAAAGCTCAAGAAGTGATTATTTCTTTTAGCGTCGTTCCTCCTCCAAACTCATTATCCACATGTATCAAACACTCCCATGGCCCAGAGACTGATGACAGTGTCACTGTGTGGCACCCTGGCTTCTGTTTGCTTATTGTCAAAAGCTCTGGATAAGGACTGTTAACAATGTACTTTGTTTCGTAGGTATTGTGAATCTCCATGGGAAGGAAAGTTGGAGATTTGCATGAAAAGGTATTTAAATTGTCCCAAATCGCTAACTCATGTGTGAGCTAATGCAACAACGACTTCCTGAGTCTCTGCTGTGTGCAAGGTATAGGATTTTGCTTCAGGTAGAGGTTATAACGTTTAAGAAGACACCTGGGTAGCAAGCAAGGACATCCCCCAGTATAGCCCCAGGCATTACATTTACAGAATGTGATAGACATGACATTTTAGTCCATTCATTCATTCATTCATTCATTCTAGTGCTGCAGTTAAGAGCGTAAACTTTGGGCCAGACTCTTTGGTCTGAATCCTTACTCTGTAAGTCATTGGCTATAGAACTGGACAAGTGACTAAAATTCTCCTACCTTAGCTTCTTCCTTCCTAATATGGGAATAACAACAGTACCTATCTCACAGAGTTGTTGCCTTGATTACATGAATTAATGTATTATACATAAAGCCCTCAGAACAGTTCCTGGTGCACAGGAAGTACTCTCGAAGTGTTGGCTGTTACTACTACTATTTTTATTCATTGAACAGATATTTATTGAGTGTCTGCTATGTGCCAGGCACTGACCTGGTGATATACTTTGGATATTTGTCCCCTCCAAACCTTGTGTTGAGATTTGATCCTCAATGTTGGAGGTGGGGCCTAATGGGAGGTTCTGGATCCTGGGGACGGATCCCTCATGAATGGCTTAGTGAGGTCCACACGGTGGTGAGTAAGTTCTCTATCAGTTGCCCCGAGAACTGATTGTTAAAAAGAGCCTGGCACCTCCTCCTCTCTCTCTTTCTTCTTATCTCACCATGTGATCTCTGCACACATTGGCTCCCCCTTCACCTTTTGCTGTGAGTGGAAGCTTCCTGAGACCCTCACCAGAAGGAGATGCTGGCACCGTGCTTCTTGTACAGCCTGCAGAACTATGAACCAAATAAACCTCTTTTTTTTTTTTTTAATAACTTACCCAGGTATCCCTTCATAGCAACACTACACAGAATAAGACACGTTGGTCCTAGTTACTGAGCATGGAGCTCGATCCATATTCTTGCCCTTGTGGCACATACGTTGGGATGGAGGCATAAAATAAACAAATACATGATGTGTCAGGTGGTGATTAAAACTTAGAAAAAAAGTCATAGTCTGGAAAAATCAGATGAGGGAGATGAATTCCTAATTGAGCAGAGGTGATGAAAAACTTCCCCAGAGGAGAAGACACTGGCGGAGATGAAGATGAGTTGTATGAGGCAGGCACTCAACATCCAGTCCCCAAATGAGATTTTGCCAGGACACCGGAATAGTCTCAGGGATTATATTGTCACATCTCCCTTTTACTTGCCTTCTATGAACAGGATTCTAAATGATGTCAGACACCGGGGTTTGTTTCTGGTCTTAATGACCTTGGCCATTAATTGGCATTGGGTTCAGGGTTTCAAGAAGCCTTTTATCCTAGTGACAGATTTCAGGAGAGGACTCATTTACTTGGGAGACTGGGTTTGCTCTGTAGGAGGCACTACACTTAAAGTGCTGACTGGGAAAAAAGGCAGGGTCTATGCCTTTTTTGTACGCTAGGGTCCCACACAACATTTAGTACTTAGTAGGTGCTCAGTAAATAATAGAAATAGTCACGGTGTGTTTATCATGTGCTGAAGACATGCCACCAGGTTCTAAACCTTTGGTGTGTGCTAATTTATTTAATTTTTTACACCTGAAGGTCTGTTTTTGTCCCAGTTGAACAGATAAGGAAATGGAGCACAGGCCATGCTAGGGGTATCAAAGGTCTCTTCATAGGAAGAATCTAAAAAGGCTGCTCAGAGGAGGTGACTTTATGAAGCAGGTCTTGAAAGACAAACTTTCTAGGCAGGAAAGTGGGCGAGTGGGGTGCAGAAAAGAGCATTGGAAGGAGGGGCAGCTCAGTGTCCCCCAGGCTGGAGTTCAGTGGCGTGATCACAGCTCACTGCAGCCTCAAACTCCTGGGATCAAACAATCCTCCAGCCTCAGCCTCCTGAGTAGCTGGGACTAGGATTACAGGCTAATATTTTTATTTTTTAGAGACGAGGGTCTCATTAAGTTGCCCCGGCTGTTCTCGAACTCCTGGCCTCAAGCGACCCTCCCACTTCAGCCTCCTGAGTCGCTGGGATTACAGGTGTGAGCCACCAAACCGGGCCAGTAATTTAGATTTTTATCTTGACTGCATTGGGTAGCCATGCAAGTAATTCCTGAAAGGGAAGTGTCCCACGATCAAACTGGCTTTACACAAAGGTCACCATTTAAACCCGGCAACGCACAGTTTAGCACTTAATTAAATACTGTCTCCCAATGGTCTCTCCCATCTCCCAGGAGCCAGGCAAGTCTTCTCACGTGCATAAGCACTGGTGGGGTCTGGGGTTGGAAGAATTCCCATGAGGACCGTTGTGTCTTGCACACCTGTCAGAGATTTGCACACCCAGAACTAGCTCCTGTTTGCGTCATCTCTCCTGTTGCTCCTGCAAATGCCAAATGGTGGGAGTTTCTTCTTGGCTGAAGTTTTTTTTTTTTAGGTTTGAGACTTGACTGTTTCGTTTGAAAACATTTTTTATTTTTTTGCAAAGAGCAACTTGTTCCTCCTCCTATGCTTGCTGAATCCTCTTTTCTCTAACTCTTAGAGGAAGCTTATTTAATCATGCTGTGATCAAGTCAGCCCAGGGTGCCAACATTGGCTTTTAATTTTTAAAAAGAGAATGACAAGGAAAGGAAATGGGCCAGTTAGGTTTTGAAGTCTTTTCTGTTTTATTATTATTAAAGGAGGCCTGTGTGGGAGAATGTCTAGTGCTAGTTCCTCATCTTAGTGCCACTGACATCATCCTCACCTTGACCTCTGTAGGAATTATTGGTTCTTGGCTGGTGTATTAGCTATCTACTGCTGTGTAACAAACTACCACAAACTCAGCAGCTAACACCCATTTATTATCCCATAGTTTTTGTGGGTCAGGGGTCTGGGCATGACTTAGCTGAGTTTTCTGCTGAGGGACTCACAAGGTTGCACTCAAGGTGTCTGCTAGAGCTGTGGTCTCATCTGAGGCTCTGGGTTCCTTCCTGAGCTCACACAGTTGTTGGCAGGATTTATTTCCTTGCAGCTGTAGAGCTCATAGAGGCTTCCTTCTTCAAAACCAGAATGGAGCGGGGGGTCTCTGCTGCTTCCAGTTCCTGAGTGCAGGGAAAGTCTAAGCCTTCTTTTAAAGGGCTCATCTGATGAGACCAGGCCCACACATGGTAATCTACCTTTTCTTTAAGTCAAAGACACCTGATTAGGGACCTTAATTATATCTGCAAAATCTCTTCATCTTTACCATATGATGTAACATAATCACAGGAGTGATATCCTGTCATGTTCATAAGTTCCATCTACACGCAAGGGGAGGAGATCATACACAGATGTGAGGTACTGGTGGTCATCTTAGAACTCTGCCTACTGTGGCTGGTGACCCAAATCAAAGGACAGAGAGATTCTATCCTATTCTTCCTGGTCTTTGGGTTGAGACTGTGGCTTTGGAACTGCCATTTTCCAAAGCCATCTCATAATTCCATCATAAGAGGAGCCGGAGTGTGACCATACAACATTCTGGAAGTTTCAAGCCCTGGTGAAGTGGATCTGCTGGAGACAGAAGAGGCATATTGTTTGTGGAGCCAGGTAAAAGCCACAGTTTCTAGGTGGGCTTTGGTTGGAACTGATTTCTCTGCTGGATAAAATAGATCCGTGGCTTCATAACCCTATGGAAAAATAAGGGTTCTGGAAGTTGACACACTCTGGAAGTGGGGCTAACCTCAAAGTGGACACCAGCTCTAGAACTGTTCTTCTCAGCACCCTTGAGCTCGTTACTCCCTGTACAGAGGTCTCAGCTTCCCAATCTGGAAAGTGAGGGAGTAGGGTCAGAGGGTTTCTGAGATTCCCACTCACTTTAATCAGTTCCATAGAGTGACCCCAATCCATAAGATTTGGAGCATGGGCCAGTTATGAAACAAGCAGGTATTGGAGAAATACCAATAAGCCCATCTCAGATGTGTTTGTTTCCCTTTACGAACACAAATTACCAGTTCGAGCCAGAAACTTTGTCTTTATGAAGGTAGGGAAAACCTCTAGGCAGAGAGAACTTCTGTTTGCATTTACAACTGTCCCAAGTTGTATGTGAAAATGGCAGTGTTGGGCTTGGGGGACCCCGTGGGTTCATCGAGCTTTCTTTTTAATGCCTCAGTCGTACTTTTAATCAGAACAAATTTAGAGCATTAATCTTCAGTGCTTGTTCTTGCCATTTCCAGCCACTAGACACTTTTTCATAAACAAAGTGACAGTTTGATTGAATGTGGTTTTTAATTAAGCTGCCTTCTCTTGGAGTGACTTTCCGGGGCCATATGTAAGGAGCAGAACTCAGAAGTGCAAGCTGAGGCTGGCTTCTGAGTAGCTTCATCGCCAGGCAGAGTTTGGGAAGAACAAAGGAAACCAGGCAAGTGGAATTAACCAGGCATCCAAACTTGGTGCGTCAGCTCCCACTCCATCCCAGCTTGCTGTCCCTTGAAATAAGTGTGGGAAGTCTCAGTGGTGAGTGCAGTTGCCTCATGCTAAACTTGGGATGAAGCCTGTGAAATCTTAGGAAATTGCCCCATGGCAGGTCTTTATATTAATGATATTTGACCTGTTTATGGCATGTCACTCTCTTGTGCAGTTGGGACTCTGCAAAAACAAAATGAGAAAAGACCACTCTGATTCTGCCCTCAGGTACAACTCAGAGTTTTATGAGCAGTGGTAGATTCTGCAACACAAGATCGTAGAGTCTGACGGGGAGGTGAAGACACTCATGGGGGCAGGACCCACAAGATAGGAATTAACGAATGGGCTACCTGAGCTGGGAGGGCGGAGCTTTACAAGCTCTTCAAAGGGCTGTTCTAATATAATGGGGACAGTATGTCAGATGACAGTGCCGGGCCTCCTTGAGGTGGGTGTTTGCCTGGTGAGAGGGTCCCAGGCAGTTTCATCTGGCTACAGCACAAGGGTCCGGGTGACTGTGATATTGCTTTAAGGAACACTGAATCTGTGCTCCATCCCTCCCTCCGTTTTCTGTGGTGTATAGATCTACCCTGATAAATAGCTGCTGCCTCAGAGGAATCCATCATGCCTTCACCCCCAGCATGACTCATCTCCCTGTGGCAGGCGCGGTGCTCAGCTTCCAAGAATAGCCTAGCCTGAGGGATCCAAGCTCGGAATCCCTTCCAACTTTCAGGGCTCTGAAGTTTGGCACTCACAGAGGTCTGTGCTTAGGTAACGGGGTGCAGATGGCTCAGCGTTTGCAGAGCCAGTGGCTAATAACCATCTCCCTTCTACCTTTCCTTTCTGCAAAATCCCAGGGACCGGCAGAGTCACATTGCTCACAAAGGAAACCTAATCATAAGGAGGTGCCTTTCGGAGGCTTAAAGATAAAGTAATCAGGAAGCCCACTCATTCAACAAATATTTGATGACGGCCTCAAAAGCGAGAGCCACAACAAGCAACTCAACAGGGGGCCTTCAGGAGGTGAATCAGTTCTCCCTGCTAAGCCTGGAACATGATCTGCTGTGCTGAGTTCTGGCAACCAGGCAGGGGGCTGATAAAATGGCTGGCATTTACTGAGCACTTACTATAAGCTGTGTATTAAGCACCTTACATGAATTAATTTGAGTAATATTCACAAAAATGCTGTAAGTTGAGCTCCATTATCCTCCTTATTTGTGAGTTGAGAGCAGTGTGGCACAGGGGATAATTTTTTCAAACTCATGCAAGGCAGGAGGCAGCCACGTCAGAAGTTGAACCCAGGGTTCTCTGATATGAACACACTTAAAAATCGTGATGCTTATGCCATTCTGTTATCACAGCAACCTTCTTTCTGTTACTTCTTCCCAGATTGTGCCAAGCTCTTTGCCGCTCTCTTAGTCTGTTTGGGCTGCTATAACAAAATACCATAAACTGGGTGGCTTATAAACAACAGACATTTATTTCTCACAGTTCTGGAGGCTGGGATGTCCAAGATCAAGGCACTGGCAGATTCAGTGTCTGGTGAGAGCCTGCTTCCTGGTTTGCAGACAGCTGTTGTTTTGTTTTGTCCTCACAGGGTGGCAGGGGCCAGGGATCTCTCTGGGGCCTCTTTCAGTATCCCATTCATGAGGGATTCGCTTTCATGACCTAATCACCTCTCAAAGGCCCCATCACACTGGGGTGAGGATTTCAACATATGAATTTGGGGGGACACAGACATTCAGACCATAGCACCTACCCCAGGGGCTTTGCCTGAAACATTATCGCCTTAGCTCGTTCTCATCTTCCAGGTCTCAGCTCAAAGGCCAGCTCCTTAGCAGGCCTTCCCTGACCACTCAGTAAGTTCTTTCCTATAGTTCTCTAGCCCAACACTTTATTTCTTTCACAACCTTTATCATACTGTGACATCACTCTGTTTACCCCCAGTCCCTGCTAGAAGTTAAGCTCCCGAAGGCATGAGCCTTGTGTATTTCGTGTCCCTCCATATCCTCCACCGTAAGACGCTGCCTGGCACCTGGCAAGTCCTCAGTGAATATGGTCTGGGTGGTCAGAGGAAGGCGCCGTCACTGTGAGTCCCCAGATGTGAACAGATCTCAGGCATTGTTGTCGCACAGTTGTTTGAGTGCATGGAGCCGTGAGTGTGAGGCTCTACCATTATAGTTATCGGTGTGATCACCATGGCTGGTGAAAACAGTAAGACACCGGGGACCCAGAATGCACAACGGAATGTGTGCGATTGCAGCGCGGAGCCGGCGATCTTGCAGTCGGCATGCTCCCTTTCTGGGGGCTCTGCAGCGGGAGTGTGCTGCACCCCGTGGACAGGCTTCTGAGGAGGTAATGGTGGCCTCAGCTCCCCGGCAGCTTCTGGGCTCTCTCTGCCTGAATGGGGCTGTGCCCTTCGTCCCACGGCAGCTGCTGCAGGCAGAGAAAGGGAAGGAGGTTCCCTGCTTCCAGGGTGCCTGGCAGGGCAGTGGTGATGGGGAGCAGAGAACGGAGGCTGCAGCTGTGTTCTCTTTGGGGACGTTGCTATGTGGCCTGGCTCCTCTGTCCCTGGGAGCTGGGGACCTGCCACGTGCTCTGAGAATTCCCTGGTTCTCCTGTTTCCCTCCCTTACTGCGTCTCCATTTGCCTCCCCTCAGACTCTGCGTTTCCCTCCTAGGCCTTGCTTCATCCATCACTAGGACATGCTGGAAGGAGGACATTCTGTGTTCTAGAACATTCTGCAGGTGTGGCCCCTGAGCCTCACTTTGCTCATCTGTGAAATGGGGATTACACTGACTGATAGTGTGGTCACGAGGATTAGGGGAGGCTGTCATTTCCCCAGTGCAGTTCCAGGCACTTGGCTGGTGAAGCTTTGTGGTGCTTGTCCTGTCCCACTGACAATAAATCAGCAACATCTTGCATTTTATGAAGATGTTTCAAGCACTGGACTAAGCACTTTATTATTATTCTTGTCATTTTTAATAAAAATTTTTAATTCTAACAGTTTTATCGAGGCATACTTGACATGCGATAAACTGTACAACTTGATGAGTACTGATGTAGGCATACACCTGTGAAACCTTCACCCGGATCATACAGGATAACCTCTCCATCTTAAGATCATTAACTTAATCACATCTGCCAAGTTCCCTTTGCCACATAAGGTAATATGCTCACAGGTTCCAGGGATTAGGGTGTGGACTTTTTGGGGGCCACTACTGTGCCTACCAAACATATTTCCATGTGAAGATGCTAGGAGACAGTTTTATTCAGCCCTTACCACAACCCCATTTTATAGGTGAGGAAACAGAGGCTAAGAGAGAGATACCTTTCCCTGGGTCACATGGGTGACCAAAAGCAGAGCTATCTGATCTGGGCCTGAGTTTGCTTTGGAGATAAGGAATGTCAGAGCTGAGGCTGTGGTTTTTAAATACGATGCCAAGGAAGTCCTCACGGAGAGGACAATATGTGAATCAAGACCCAAAAGAGGTGAGGGAGTGGGCTCCATAGAAGAGCATTCCAAGAAGAGAGAACAGCATGTGCAAAGGCCCTGAGGTGAGGGCATTTCTGATGTGTTTTGAGAACCATGCAAGAGGAAGGGGATGAGGTCAGAAAGGAAACAGAGGCTGAACCCTAAAGGGCCTTGCAGGGCTGTGGACGGTCCTGCCTGGGAAATCATTGCAGGGTTTTGGGCAGACAGTGGAGGTGGACTGACTGATGGGGCCATTGTGACGGGGAATGTGGGGTGGACCAGATTTACTGACAGATTTGCGAGAAGTGAGAGGGAAGAGAAGAGTTGGAGGTGCCTCCACCGTGTTTGGCCGGAGCAACTGGAAGTCAGGGGCTGCTGTGACTGCGATGGGCAGTAGACTGGAGATGCCAGCTAGATATTGTATTAGTTTTCTCTTACCGCTGTAATAAATCACTACACACTTGGGCTTAAAACACATCCATTTATAATCTTGCAGTTCAGTAGGCCAGAAGTCGGACACAGGTCTCGCTAGGCTAAAATTAAGGCGCTGGCGAGCCATGTTCCTTCTGGAGGTTCCAGGGTAGAATCCATTTATTGCCTTTTCCAGCTTTTAGAGTCTGCCCACAGCCCTTGGCTTGTGGCCCCTTCCTCTATCTCCAAAGCCAGCAACGTTGCACTTCTCTGTGCCTTTCTTCTGTAGTCGCATCTCTTTCTAACCAAAGCCAGGAAAGGTTCTCCACTTGTAAGGACCCTTGGGATTATATTGGGCCCACCTGGATCATGCAGGATAACCTCTCCATCTTAAGATTAACTTAATCACATCTGCCAAGTTCCCTTTGTCACATAAGGTAATATCCTCACAGGCTCCAGGGATTAGGGTGTGGACCTTTTTGGGGGCCACTACTGTGCCTACTGCACATATTTCCATGTGAAGATGCTAGGAGACAGGTGGATGTTTAAGTCCAGATTTCAGGGGAGAGGGTGGCTGAAGATGCAACTTTCACAGTGCTCTTGACTTTTCCAGATTTATGTTCAGTCCTCATGCATGGCTCTTTCTCCTCTAGACTATGAGCACCTTGGGATGCTGGTAGACCTGGGTCTTTTCCTCTTTGTATTTCTTAGGCCAAACACCAAAGAGTATTCTGGATTAACTATGATGTGAAAGTGGTCTGAAATAAAATTTAAACCAAACTCGTCTCTTAGGCAGAGAACACGATACAGGTCCTAGCTCTCAGGACAGCTGCTGACATGTGTTCTCTACCCTGCCTCGCAGTGATGCCATGGGAAGCCTGGTGAGAGTTTGTGGTGGACCCCTGCCGAACTCATGTTATTCACGTTTTAGCTTCTAGGTCTCCGCCTTCATCAGCCTGGATTTGAACTTGGCACCATGGTTCTAGGTTTTGTGGGATGGAGGCAGCAGATGTTGCCTTGTGAACATTCTCCTATGGATGGTCTTTGGGTCAAGGCCCACTGGATCCCGTTGTGAGTTAATTTGCAAAACTTAGCAGTGCCTAACGCAGCAGAGAGGGTAAATAAACACAACCAGCGGGATAGACTTCCTCCCAGTGACTCAGAGGGAGGCCTGTGGGGGTGGGATCCTTGACCCACTTTGCTTCCTGACATCCCAGGGGCAGAGCTGGGAGAATGGTCTGGGCAGCTTCCTGTCCAGTCACGAAGAACATTCACATTTTGCTGTGCTTTCTCATGGGCGGACAGTGGGCAAGTTTTTCACTTTTGCAGACGGGTCTCAGAGTGAACTTCCTTACATTGAAAAAGGGAATAGTTCGAATTTTCTCACTGTCCTTATGGAAGCTTAGTGGCTAAGAGCAGTTTCTGGAGTCTCTCTGTCTGGGTTCGGAGCCCAGACTCATACATGCCAGCTATGGGATTTTAGACAAGTCCTGTCATCTCTCTGGGCCTCAGTTTCCTAATCTGGTTGCATATGATTGTGAAAACCTCACACTTAGGGTGAGAGGGAAGGAGAAGAGAGGACCTATAAGTGATCACCCCAAATTTACTAGGTACTTACTATGTGCCAGGCACTAGATTTGGTTGTATTCCCCAATATACAGATGAGGAAACTGAGGCACAGAGAGGTGAAATGACCAGTGCAAAGTCCCAGCAAGGTCAGGGCTGAGATTTTAACCCACGTGGTCTGGCTTCAGAGTCATGTTCCCAACTCCTACACTGTGCTGTCTCTTGACATTAGTAGAAACTACCTCATAGGATTCTTTGAAGGATTAATATTGAAGGACCAGATATTTGGTTTACGTATGGCATTTAGCCCAGTGAGGAAAAATTGGTCCATAAATGGTAACTGGTATTATTTGTAAATGTTTTTAATTGAGATAAAACTCATGTAAAATTTACCATTTTAAAGTTTACAATTCAGTGGTTTTTTATTATAGTATTGACTGTATTGTGCAGGTATCACCACTCTCTAAGTCCAGATCATTTCTAAAACCTCCCGAAGAAACCTTGTATCTATTAGCAGTCACCTGTCATTCCCCCTTTTTCCCAGCCCCTGGAAACCAATAACTTACTTTTCATTTCCATGGATTTGCCTATTCTGAAAATTTCATATAAGTGGAATCATATACATGCGGCCTTTCGTGTCTGGCTTCTTTCACTTAGCACAATGTCTTTGATGTTCATCCATGTCGTAGAAGCCATCACTACTTCATTCCTTTTTAGGGTTGAGTAATATTCCATTGTATGGGCATACCATATTTTGTGTATCCTTTCATTGATTGATGGGAATTTGGGTTGTCTCTACTTTTTTGCTGTTATAAATAGTGCTGCTATGAACATTTGTGTATAAGTTTTTGTTTGAACATCTGTTTTCAGTTCTCTTGGGTCTATACATAGCTAGGGATGGGATTGCTGCATCATACAGTCATTCTTTGATTAACTTTTTGAGAAACTGCCACATCGTTTCCACAGCAGCAGCACCATCTTCCATTCTTACCCTCAGCGTATGAGGGCTCCGATTTCTCCACATCCTTGTCAACACTTGTTATTTTCCATTTTTTAAAAATTTTAGCCATCCTAGTGGTATCTCATTGTGATTTTGATATGAATTTCCCTCGTCACTAATGATGTTGAGCATATTTGCACGTTTATTAGCCATTTTGTATGCCATCTTAAGTGAAACGTCTATTGAAATCCCTTGCCTATTTTTTAGTTGGGTGGTTTTTTTATTGTTGAGTTGTAAGAGCTCTTTATATGTTCTGGATACTAGACCCTTATCATGTATATGATTTGCAAATATTTTCTTCCATGCTGAGGTTATCTTTTCACTTCGTGATAATGCCTTTTGATGAAGAGGTCTTACTTTTGATGAAGAGAGCTAGTCTTATTGTCTATGATCTATTTTCTATCTCTAGTCCTGCTTTTTTATCCTCTGACATCACAGTGGTTTAGGAATCTGTTAACACTGTGCTGGCTTGCAGGGGGAGTAAGGAAGACGAGACCAGCCCTCTGTGCTTTGTCAGACCCCAGAGTCAGGGTTAGAGGGAAGGCAAGGAGGGTACCTGCAAGTAATTCCACTGAGCTGGGATTTTAGTCACTGCCACCACCTCCTCTGGCTTCAGAATCCCTTTTGCAGACCAACCCCATGTGACATTGACATGTGGTGAGACACTCTGAGTCTTTAGAGGCACCAGTCTAAAAATGTTTTCTCTGTCTCCCACGGGCCTCGCCTGCAAGCACCTTCCATCTTTCCCCAGGTTTCAGGAATGCTCAAGAATTATGGGATCTTGTTACCGAGTTTCCCCAGCCTGCTTCTGCCTCTGAGCTCATTTGTCCTCCTGCTTCTCCACTTTGCTGAAAACCAGCCACAGGCTCTGACTACTCCCTATTCTGGAGGGTCCCAAACTTCAGTGAGTGTCAGAATCACCCAGAGAGCTTGTTAAATACGTGGATTCCTGGATCATTCCACAGAAATACTGAATCCAATTTTTGGGGGTTAGAGCCCAGGATGGTGCATGTTTAACCAGACTCCCAGGTGATTCTGATGTCAGGGGGTCCACAGACCACATCGTGAGAAGTACTTGCCCTGTTCTAGAAGCCTACTCATCCAGACTTTTTGTGAGATTTCAAGAGAGAGTAAGCCCAGTGGTTCTCAAACTTGGCTGTATATTAGAATCGCCTGGGGAAACTTAAAAACCTCTCAATGCCTAGGCCGCAGTGCAGACCAATCAAAACAGAATCTCTGGGCATGAGACCAGGACATCAGTAGTTTTTAAAGCTCCCCGGGTACTTCCCAGTTGCAGCTAATGCTGAGAGACTGTGGTTATATTAATATAACAACCTTCCTGGGACTTGGAGCCATAAAATTGTAGGTACTTGTTTCCTTTTGCTAAGTCCTTTAACCCACACAGGTCTGCTGGACTTGGAAGTTTACTCTTCACTCTTTTATCCATTCTTCAATTTATTCTTTATTCTCATGCTGCACCCTGAGGGTACAGAATTTGAAGGGATGGAATGTGCACATGCGTCCAGTTCCCTACCAGCAGGAAATGCAACAGGGGCCGGCCTCATTACCCTTAACCACAAAGGACATCACTTGACATATCTTTGCTCATGCTCACGATGGCTCTAGATTGATTTGGACTGATTGAGGGAGCCACAGATGTTCCCAAGACCCCAGGTAAAGGTATCATCACCTTTTGATCATGAACCTATGGCACTAGGGCCTTCCCGGTGAAGATTCTTCTACCTTGTGGTCAAGAGTGTCGGCTTTGGAGTCAGAATGCCTACTTTGAATTTTAGCTCTACCACTTACGCGGGCAAGCTACTGGCTCTCCCTGAACCTCCATTTCCTCATCTGTGAAATGGGGATAAACAAAAGTACTGACCTTGTATGAATTAAACAAGATGATCCATGTAAAACATTTAACCCCATATTTAGCCTGGTGTCAGATCCCCTCCACTTTTCCTCTAGGGTTGCCTTCCAGGAAGTGACAGTGACACGCAGAGCAGGTGCTTAGGATCGTGCTGGTGGTGATAGGAGTGGCAGCCAGTTACCGTGTCCAAAATACTCTCAAGAGCACTAGCTACCTCTTGTACTCAGTATTTGTACAAGTACAAATGAAAGAGACTCAATGTGTCCCTTTCATTTAACACCCAAACTCTGCCTGGTGAAACTCATCATTTGTACTCTATGCCATGCCTTCCCATTCCACTTCAACCCCTCTCTGTAGACACAGCTTATGCAACATGTGGCTTAGTCTTGGTAGCCTAATGCACTTGAAGTTTTGCTTAATACAATGTTATTAGGGTGAGGAAGGAACTTTCATAATCAGGGCAACCAGGAGAGATATATGCCCCTATTTTTAGTGAGACCATGCCTTATCTGGTAAGTCTCCTTGACTGTATTATTGCAATTGTAAGAGTGCAGAGATTTTACAGTTTCCCCCTTACTTCATCTGGATCTGTCAGTAATCCAAATTACTGACAGTGACATGTTCTCCTAGAACCAACATGCTTACCACATTGCATTTCTACTGATATAATTTTCAGGTTATTTCCAAGTTGTATATGTGTAGTCTATGTATGATTCTACCTTTACAAAATCTCTAACCACAAATCCCAAGTTTTCACTCAACAGTATTCAATATTGGACCATGTGCCGGGCATGGTTCTGTTATGTACGTATTACTTAAACTGATTTCCCAACTCAGACACACTAGATTTTCCCTTCTGATCAATAATGCCCATCACTCAGCACAAGGGAAGTGTTGGATAAATGATAGTCATTACTTTGGCAAAGACGTGGAGTCGGCATGCTCTCCAGCGACCAGGGCTCTCAAATAGTTGCCAGATTGGTGCCCACCCCTCTCCGAAACAAAGAGAGTAGGGAGAGGAAGACAGGAAAAGACATCTGAACGGACAGAAAGGGGTGGACTTCTTAGAGGGCAAAGTCCCTCCGAGAAAAGCAGGAGAAGGCAAGAGAACACTTGGATCACATCCCCTCTATAAAGCGATGGGTCCAGATGGCCTGCGTGCGAGGCGGTCTGCAGACCTGGCTAGTACAACTGTCCAGCAATTCATAGCCAGTTCACAGAACCTCAAAGAAGTAGCCCAGAGGTCCAGACAGGAGTAGAGCGAGAAGAAGAGCCTGCTTATAATTTACCATCTGGAAAATGTGATGATTAGAAGAGCAATCAGAGAACACAAGAGAAAAATTCGTAAATATCTCAGTGTCTCCAGGATCTTGGGCCCCGAACAACCCTCAAAGTTTAAGAACAAATCATCCCAGGCCACACTGGTAGCATTTTTCACCATAATTGCAAACAACTGACGTGCGGGAATGTTGTGGATGGCTGGCTTCTGAGCTGTGGACCAGTGATGCTCGAACTTTAATGTGCACATGAATCACCTGGGATCTGGTTAAAATGCATATTCTGGTTGAGCAGATCTAGTTTGGAGCCTAAGACTCTGCACTTCCAAGAAGTTCACAGGAGATGCTGATACTGCTGGTCCATGGACCCCACTGTGAGCAGTGAGGCTAGAGGCATGGTTGGTAAACAGAGGCAGGAGCCTGAACGGAGGAGGTGCATCCATGTGGGGCACCTAGAAAACACTGCCAGCATCTCGGGAGACCCATGTTCAGGGAACTTCCTTTAGCTGAAGATGAGCAGTCAGCCTTTCTGGCTACCTCTCAGGTAGAGAAAAGCAAGCAGCTGTTACCAAAGGACTGAGTGAGTTAATGAATAACTAAGCCTTGAGGGCGTGGAGGACAGGGAGGAGAGCATAAGAGGGTCTAGTATCCACAGAGGCATTTGCTGTGTGCATTGCATATCTATCATCCCATCTAGTCTGTCCCACAGGTTTCTATCGGATTCATCTTGAGGCCCAGAGAGTTTAATTAACCTGCTCATGTTCCACAGCCACCGAGTAGCAGAACTGGTTTGCACTCTGCTTTATCTTAGCCTAGAGTTCCTTAGCTTTGGCATCAAGACATTTGGGCCCATGTAATTCTTTGCTATGGGGTGGATGGGGTGGCTGTCCTGTGCATTAGGACATGTAGCCTCTACTCATGCAGTGCTAGTATCCTGCCCAATTTATGACACCAAAATGTCTCCAGACATTGCCAAATGTCCCTCAGGGTAGAGGTGGGGGGCAAGTGTGTCTCTTGTTGAGAACCGCTGGCTTGGGCTGTGGATAATTTTGGCCTCCCGTGTGCCTCTACTCTAATCCCTGTCCACCCCAGTCCTCTCAGGGCACTGCTGTTTTCCTTGTGAACTCTTTCTCACCCTGTCTTCCCTGCAGTCCTCCTTGGGCATCCCTCTGGGAATGCAACATGTGGATGGCAGTGTTCCAAGTGTTGCGATAAACATTTGCTTTTCCAGTTTATTTAACATCAGCCCCGCGTCCCAATTGCTTATGTCATTGGCACGGATGCTCACAGGCTGTCTAGGATATGTGCAATATACATTTTTTTCTTTTGCCTAAATAGCATGTCTAATTGTTTAGCATGAGATAAACCAGTGTGTTTACGAGGAGATAACTTGTCAAAACAGACTCGTGGCTCCACCGTTGGGAGGGCCTGGCCTTCTCGCCTTTCTTCATTTGGAGATTCAGTGTGAATTTTTCTTGGGTGTTTTATGTGGATTTAAAGTAAAAATTTATTTCCTGCCTTTTTTGTGGACAGAAAAATACAAAGGGAGGAACATAGCTTTAGAAAAAGCCACACATACAAGTGTCTTCGTAAGCACAAGGGATGAAGAGAGAGGAAGGAATAGGAAAGAGGAGAAAGGAACAGCAAAAAAGAGGGAAGAAGCTGGAGAGAAAACGTGAGCGAGTTCCTAGCTCGGGGACCCAATTAGAGGCAGGGCTTCCTTTTTGTGCTCATTCATTCATGCATTCATTTGTTCATCCATTTACCGCCTTATGAGCTAGGGAGTTTGCTGGCGCTGAATGGACATTTGGGTTGTTTGTTTCCACCTTTGGCTGCCATGAGTAATGCTGCTATGGTGGGCTGGTCTTACACATCAGGATTCAAGCCAGCGCTTCCTAAGTGCCTACTGCTGAGCCGGGCACCGTGCTGGCTCTGCGCATGTACTCTCTCATTTAACCCCCTCAGTCTTGTGGGAGGTTGATGCTCTATCATGACACTTAGCAGACGTGGGGAGGGAAGACTTCACATGCGTCAGTTAACTTATCCCAGAGTCTCAGAGTGATAGATTCTGGTTGGAAACATGAGTCCCTTTGTAGTTCATCATTTTTATAAACAGAGCGAATGATTGTGAGTGAGGCATTATTCAATGAGGAAAATGGAATGTCCCGTAGTTCTGTCCCTGTTGACTGTGATGTCCCCTTGCAGTTGTATAGAACTGTTGTTTTTCAGCACACATCTGTCTTCAGGATGCCGTTTTTACTCTGCAAACATTGGCTAACCTTGAAACTCTCTGCCGTTCCTTCCTCCTCTCCTTTTATGACACAGAGAGAAATAAGTTGGTGATGTTTCCAGAAGAAGGACATGGTGAGACAGACAGGGCCAGACTCCGGGCAGGAGCCCAGGGGCCGCTTCGTGAGCTAGTGTCCAGCCAGCCCTCCCCAGAAGTGCAGTGCAGCAGAAGTAAAGACCCCCGAGAGGCACAGAGAGGAAGACACATCCCAAACTTCACAGGCTGTCAGGCTCCCATTCCAACGCTGGGGAAGAGTACCGTCTGCTTTCTAAAGCCTGAAAAATGTTCCCACTCAGCTCCTCAGACGGGGCGGGGGTGAGTGTGTGACTGTGGGAGGTGTTAGCAGGACAGGATAAGTCATCCTCTGGTTCTTGGAGTCATGTCTAAATCCATTTCCGAAAACTCTCTCTCAAGGAACAACCTTTAAGGTATGGGCAGGTAACTTTCGGCACGCTATTAGCGTAGTGTTGGCTTGAGATAGGGTTGAAGTAAATGATGTATCCAACCCTCTTCCAGCTTAGCATTCTACTCGGTGGCCAGCGTGATCTTCCATATTTATTAACACTATTGAACACGTGCTATATGCCAAGCACCATGTTAGGTGTTTCATATCCATGCTTTCATCAAATCCTTAAAAAATGCTATAACTGCAGTTCCCAACCCCTGGGCTGAGGATCAGCACCGGTCCGTGGCCCTCCAGGAACTGGGCCACACAGCAGGAGGCGAGCAGCAGGTGAGCGAGTGAAGCCACACCTGCACCCACAGCCGCTCCCCATTGCTCGTATCATTGCCCGAGCCCCGCCCCCCCATCAGATCAGCAGCGGCATCCGACCCTCATAGGGGCGGGAACCCCACTGCAAACTGCACATGTGAGGGATCCAGGCTGCGCGCTCCCCATGAGACTCCAACGCCTGAAGATCTGAGCCAAGGCGGCAACACTCCCCATGACCACCCCCCCCACCCCGGCCCCATCCATGGAAAAACTTCCTCCAAGTAACAGGTCCCTGGTGTCAAAAAGGTTGGGGACCACTGCACTATAAGGTAGGAGCTATTATAGCCCCATTTTACAGATAAGAAAACACAGGTTAAGTAACTTGCCTGAGGTCAGACAATGAGCAAATGATAGAGATTTAAATATACATTAAGTGAACTTTAGGGGGTAGATAGATCCTGCGGGGACCTTAGAGAGATGGGCAGTGATTAACTTGAAGTTGAAATAGAGACCTCTGTGGCATATGTATTAAATTGCCATAGGTGGAGAAAGAAGCCAGTGGTTTTAACAAGGAGCCTGAAATAGGAAGTCCTAAGAGTAGATGCACTGGTTTGCAGGTGCACTATTTTGCTAACAGGTTGTTTCTCATGTGGATACCTGCACACAGCATGCCCTTGGCTGGGTGGCAGTGGGATACCACTTTAATGATTAATCATTTAATGATGGTTAATAATCCTCCCAACTGATGCCAGGCAGGTGGGTTACCTTAAAATAAAGCACAGAAGTTATTGGCATGTATGAGTGCACAATTGCATCAGAGATATTAAGTTTCTATTTGTGTGGGATGCAATGTGGAGAGCCTTTTTATAGGTTAACCACAAGACTTTGCTAAATTTCCATGTACTTTTTTGCATGGTCCTAACTTTTCTCTTTAATTTATACTCATATGGATTCTCCAATTCATGGTGCCCTCTGGTCTCTATGTGTAAGTGATATTGAAAAAGTTTAACAATTATTCAGGCACGGGCACCAGTCAGCTTGAATGAATGCACTGACCAAATGAATGGTCACCATAAACAACTGGCTGGATATGAATCCTGCCCTGAAGCAGTGGAGATCTCCCCCTAGTTTATTTAGTCCATGGGATCAAACAGAAATTCGTGTTTCTCTGAAGTGTATAGAGAAGTTGAAACAGACAGAGAATAGCATGTGAAGCTAAGATTTGCAGTGGAGACATATGTGTTTAATGTTCCTGGGGGCGGTGGTAGCAGGGGCTATGAAACAATGACATCTCTTGATATGTTTTAGTCACAATATCAATTCATCTTGCAATTTCAAATAACGTTAGAGGAAAACACAATGTTAAAAATGTTTGCCAAGGCGGTGTGTGTTATAAAAGCTTGAGGAACACCATGTAAAGGCATGAGCAGAGAAATTGGTGTAGCTACTGGGCTAACATGGAGTGAAACTGTTCATCTTTTTCTGGTTGGTAAGTAAGGTCCTCAATGAAAATGTTGGAGGCCCTCTGTGCAGGGCATTGGGAATCAGGCCAGACCTCAGTCCCCAGGGAGTGAAGAGGAGGTGGGACCAGGGATGATGCCATTCTGGTGCATCAGAACGGGTGCAGGAGGGGAAGCACCTGGGATGCATTGCCTGGCATCCAAGTGCCTGCAGATACAGGGCTCGTGGACACTGCTGTGGCTAGTGGGGGGTTGTTTGAGAAATAGAAAAGCCAGTCCCAGCTCCTCAAGGAATTTCTGTTCTAGCAGGAGTAACAAAGCACTCACCAATGAAGTCAGTTCAGTTCTGTAGATATTGATTGAGAGCCTACCGTGGGCAAGAAAAGCTCTCTGCTTGAGAAGTAACTTGAGGATCATTGCAAAAGCACACATCAGTGTGATTCGAATGAAGCAGGACAGAACAATCCTATGCGTGCTGCTGAGACACAAAATCCCAGAATTCTAGGAAGGCTCTAATTAGGAAGGGCTTCTAGGAGAAGGTGACCATGGGGTCATGGATGTAGTGGCAGCCTCCTTGGGGGAGCCTGAGAGGAGGACATTTGCTCCATTATCAGCCTGGCTTTGGGCAGCGCGAGAAATGGATGCTACCATATGTATAGAAGTTTCCGACATTTTCACCACCTAATGTTGTTCTTTTTATTATTTTGGCCCCTATGGGCACTGTGTTTTGGAGAATTTTATCTACTGATAAAATTATATTGAAGCAACAGTTTTTCTAACTAATCAGATCTACCTGTAACTTGTTATCCAGGTCTGATTTGCTTGAGATTGATTTATTTATTCAACAGATATTC
The DNA here is from genome assembly GCA_023783475.1 of Daubentonia madagascariensis. Classification (NCBI taxonomy): domain Eukaryota; kingdom Metazoa; phylum Chordata; class Mammalia; order Primates; family Daubentoniidae; genus Daubentonia; species Daubentonia madagascariensis. Next base: position 5,801,568 of record JAKFHU010002332.1, on the reverse strand, counting down.
ATAGACACTGAATCAGTTGGATTAGATTTGGTGGTTTACGACAGAAAATCCAAATTAACAATGGCTTAAGTGAGACAGAATTTTATTTCCCTCTCACATAAAAAAAGGGGAGAATATATTTTTGGGTGGGAGGCTAGTGGTTGCTGTCATAGGCACCTGCTAGAAGCCAAACACCAGGCTATGTGCTAGAAATAGCTAGGCAAGAAACGGCTTTCACATACAGTGATTTGCTATGATTCTGACCCAGTGTTTTTCAAACTTCAGTGTATGTCAGAGTCATCTGGAGGGCTTGTGAGAATAGATTTCTGATTGTCATCTCTGGAGTTTCTGATTCATTAAGTCTGGGGGCAAGGAGACTGAGAATTTGCATTTCTAGCAATTTCTAGATGCTGCTGATGGTTTGGGGACCACATGGGTCCACAGGGTCAGGGGGTGGCAACCTGTGGCCTACAGGTCAAATACAGCTGGCTGACTGTTTTTATAAATAAATCTTATTGGAGCATAGCCACACCCTTTTGTTTACTACTGTCTGGGCTGCTTTTGTACCACAACAGCAGCAGAGGTGAGTAGTTGCACCCTAAAGTGTTTACTCTCTGATGCTTTACAGAAAAAGTTTGCCAATCCCTGCCTTAGGTAGAAGCTGATACCCAAAATCCACAAAGGAGGTGTGTATATCAGCGGAGCAGTCAGCAAATACAGGACCTGGATTCTCATCCCATCCCAGCCCACCCACTAATTTTCTATGTGACTTTGGTCAGGCTGTCACTCTGACTGAGCCTCAGTTTCCTCCCTTATGTAATGGCAGAATTAGCAAATGATTTCAAAAGTCTCTTCCAGCATTTCTCTGATTTCAGCAGAGAAGGTGACTGAATGGCCTATTGCCATCTTACAAAGTGACAAGCCCTGGCTAAATACAATCCCATTTTGCTGCTGAGTTAGATTTGCCTTTACGTTCTGTTTGTGAAAGTGTCCCCGCCACCACTTTTGGAGGGAACTCCTTCCTTCTTCACTTCTGATTGACATCTGACATTTGCCGGAACTGGCACTCATTCGTTCCTACTTTCCCAGCCACTTTCCAACATGTTCTATTCATCACTGAGGCTTTTTTTGGGTTCCTTTGCCACTACTAACCTTCTCAGAGTTCAGAAAAGAGGCACTTAGAGTTTATAATGACATATATAATATCACACCACCTCTCTCTGGCCCAGAGTTATTTCATTGTGGGTTTGAGAGTCTTTTTCAGAAGCAACAAGGGAGAAAATTCTCCTTTTGATGGCACCCAGTCAATCAAAGTGAGACACACAGTTGACTGTATTTAAATCAGAGTGAATGAGCAGAAATGAGTTTATAGAGGAATCTCTATTCATTTGGATTTTAGTAAGTATTGTGGGTAGGTGCATGCATTGGTTAGGAACTGTGTAAATAGGCCTAGAAATCAGTTGCTAAAACAAAATTGAAGTTTATCTCCTTCTCAGATTAAAGCAGTCTGGAGATAGGTGGTGTGGGTCTGGCAAGGTGGCTTCATGGTGTCATTTTAGATCTAGGCTCTTTCTGTACTGCCATTGTACTCCTAAGCACATGGTTTGCATCATCAGAGTTGCTTCGTGATCCTAGATGGCTGCTGGAGCTCCAACCATCACATACACAGTCAGTGCAGGAAGGCAGGAGGAGGAAAAGAGCAAAAAGGGCACAATCCATCTGTATGCCCTTTCTTCAGTATCTCAGGAGTCCTGCCCCAGCATTTCAGTCTACATGTCATTGGTCACCTCTAATAGAAGGAAGGCTGGGGAATACAATATTCTACCTGGAAACAGTGTTTCTAGAATTAAACTGGAGTTCTACTAAAGAAGAAGGGGAGAGTGGACATTGGGTGGGAAGCTCCTTCTTTTTGCTTCCTGCATTGAGTGTGAATGTGATCGCTGGAGCTCCAGTAGCCATCTAGGATCATGAAGCAAATCTGATGATGCAAATCATGTGCTTAGGAGTACAACAGATCCAGGAAGAGCCTAGATCTATGATGACACCATGAGGCCACCGTGTCAGTGGCCTCATGCACTTCTGTTGCACTGTCTTTCAGAATTACTTTGATCTAGATGGTAGGAAATTCGATTTGGGGATGGTTTGTGGGTGTACTATGGATGGAAGACAGTATAGCTTGAAGTAGTAAAGAGCAAACACAAGCTTTTTTCAGACATTCCTGGATTGGAATCTGCCATTTACTAGCTGTGTGATCTGGGGCAAGTTACTTAACCTTTCTGAGCTGCAATTTCCTCTTCTGTAAATTGGAAATAATATTAATAATAGCAATGATGATGGTAATGAAGATGGTGGTTAACGTATCATGCCTTTCTTGCAGGAATAAATGATACATGAAGATCGAGCACTAAGAACGGTTTTTAGTATGTAGTTACCACTTAATGAATAGCAGATACTGTTTTTCAAAGAATAATGGGTATCAGAGGAAAGAATATAAATTTTGGACTCACCCAGACATAGGTTTAGATGCCAACTTAGCCACTTACTAGCTGAGGAATCCTTTCTCAATCTTTTTTTATTTTTTTTTATTTTTTATTTTTTTCTCATTAAACCACTAGAGAAGCCATCCTTTCTCAATCTTGCTGAGCCTTAATTTTCTTACTCATAAAGTGCGTTGTGGTGGGGCTAAACAGAGATAATGTGTGGGAAGGAACTGAGGTAACATTGGAAAACATTAGGTGCAGACCCCGGCATAGGGTCCATGCCTGGAAGTTGTTGGTTTCTCTTCTCTTTCTTGTCTAGAGCATTGGGCCGTGAGGACTTTGTTCCTAGGTCAGTGCTATCTGCCTAACTGTTCTCAATCCGTTCTGTGCCCTTTGCTTCTCTGCTCTATAGTGCAGAGACATATTTCATCCAGGCTCAAGGGCGTTTCTCCCCCACTTCCTCCACCTTGGGGATGTTTCTGTCTGGCTGTTGATGGACAACCTCCAGGGTCCCAGTCCCCATCGGGTGGTCCCTACTATGGGACTTGCTCCTATAAGACACCCCAACTTCTGGGCTTTGGTAATGTTACTCTTTTCCTTCCCTTTTCCATCCAGCCCTAGGATATGTCTTCCTGTTTCTGTTTTCTCTCTGTGTCCCAGTGCTCCTGTGTAACCAATTCCCTATATTAAATTGTCTATGTTGGAAACACCTAGAGTGGTTTCTGTTCTGGCTGGATCTTGACTCATTCACGAACCTAATAGCGCCCAAGCTTTCTCTTCACTTAACCTTCACTTAGCACCCCCTAAAAATCTTGATGTTTTTGTCAAGACAGTGTATATAATTTTATTTATTTAATTCTATGACTCTTCGTTAGCTATAGGAGAAAGTCAAAAGTCCTTCGTCTGTTACTTAAGACCCTTTATAGTCTAAAATGATTACTTCTGAACTTCAGAAATTCCCAGAATAAATTTGATTTTACCTCCAAAATGTATCTTCAACCTGCCCATCTCTACCACCAGTCCAAGTGTAGACTAGCGGAACCCTGCACTTGCATGGTCTTGAGTGTGAGTGCTTCCCTAAATTTTGCACCCAAAATGCCTCACTCACCCCACCCTGACCCCAGCCCTGGCTCAAGCCACCACTGTCTCTTACTGGGATGAACGCAGAGACCTCTAAGCTGGTCTTTTCTGCTAATTATCTTTTTCTGTACAATCCGTTCTCCACTCAGTGTCCAAAGAAATCTTTTAAAACAATATAATCCAATGCTGCCATTCCCCTGCCTCAGTGGCTACCCACTGCACTGGAAGTACAGCCCGAGCCCATTTCCTCTGGGCCTGCAGCTGCTCCGTCTCTATTTTCCTCTCCTTCATCTCCTGTCGCTGTCCTCCCTCCAGCCACACGAACCTTCTTCCCGTTTCTCAGATACCCAGGCTTCTCTTCTGTCATAGAGCCTTTGTCTGAATCCGCCTTCCCTGTATTGTGGTTTCCACACTCCTGCATAGCTTGCTCCTCGTGGATTCTAACACAAGGGAAACCTCACCTCTCCCCACAGCACCCTGTGGATTCTCTTCCTGGCAGTTATCGTAATCTATAACTCCCTTGTTTATTTACCTGCTTATAGACTGTCTCTGCCCACTAGAATATAAGCTCATTAGGGAAGACACCACATCTGTCTTTTTTGCCTCAGTGTGTTGCTGGTGCTAACTATATTGTCAGCAATGTCATAAACACTCCAGCGAGATTGGCTCACGTCAAAAAGTCCCCAAACAACAAATGTTGGCAGGGATGCGGACAGAGAGGAACACTCATACACTGCTGGTGGGACTGCAAATTAGTACAACCTCTATGGAAAGTAATATGGAGATACCTCAAAGAACTAAAAGTAGAACTACCATCTGATCCAGCAATCCCACTACTGGGTGTTTACCCAGAGGAAAAAAAGACATTCTGTAATAAAGACATCTGCACGCGAATGTTTACAGCAGCACAATTCACAATTGCAAAGATGTGGAAACAACCCAGGTGCCCATCAATACACGAGTGGATTAATAAAATGTGGTGTATGTATACCATGGAGTATTACTCAGCAATAAAAAACAATAATGAATTAACACATCTGGTATTATCCTGGTTGGAGCTAGAGCCCGTTCTTCGAAGCGAAGTGTCACAAGAATGGAAAAACAAGCACCACTGGTACTCACCATCAAACTGGCACTAACTGATGAACGCTTACGTCACACAGGGCAATAATATTCATCAGGGGGCGGGCAGGCGGGAGGGGGGTGGAGGGGATGGAAAACTCTCACTGAATGGATGTGGTGGCACAGTTTGGGGGATGCCCACGATTGTAGCTCTGGCACAGGCAGTGCATGGGCAATATTTATAGCCAAAGTGTTGTACCCCTATAATATTCTGAAATAAAAGGAAAGAAAAGGGAATGTCATAAACACTCAGGATGTGGGGGTGAGTGAGTGAGTGAGTGAAGGTGTGAATACATGAATACCTCAACACCTAAATCACATGAACGGGCCCCCGAGGCGTCTGTGCATAGAATTCCGTGGTCTGTAAACTTGGATGGGGGAAAAAAATTGCCTATTTTCACTTACCTCTAACTGAAATTTTCATTTGCTTTCATTTTGAAAGGTAGCAACAGACCACAGTAATATCAGCAGTTCTGTGATTCTTTTTACCAAGAGAAATCACATGTATTTTCATATTACGTTACCATTGTTGCAGATGTCTCAGCATTGTTATTTACTTTCAGCAGATTATTTTGAAATCATTGTAGTTAGTATACACAGCACAGATTTTGTGATTTAGCATGTTAATACAGACATATACATATCACAAGTTTACTTAAAAAGTTATTATGGCTGTATTTTGATATAGTTTGTTTTTTTTTTTCTTTTTTGTAATCCAGTATATTTTATTTGAGTTATTTAACAGCTTTGTTCTGAGAAGGAACCCGAAGGCTTCATCAGGCTGCCAAAGTGATCCTTGGCGCATAAAAATCAAGATTCCTTGGAATAAATGGATGACTTCTGCACTTTTGTTTAATGAGGACCACCCTAAAAATAGGTACCTCCTCTCCCCCTTTATTTAAGTCTCACTGATCCTTCAGGGTCCAGGCAAATCTTTCTCCAGGGAACCTTTGCAGTCTGCAGTGGGCCCCCCTCCTCTGAGAGTGCATAGCAGTTATCCAAAACCCAATAAACCCCAGATTCTGCATTAAGCCCTTTTGTGAAGTGATGTTTTTTACTTCTTATGAGTGTGTCTTGTTTTTCCAACTTATGCAGGCTTCCCATTACTCTCCGATCATAACTGGTGCCCTTGCCCCTGAAGTGTTGTTAACTTCTTTGTAGAACTGAGTTCTTTCCTTCATAGAATGTAGCAAGCCTGATAAATATGTATTTATTTATATATCTATATATCTATCTGGGAAGAGACCTTGGATGTTTTGCTCATCACCTAGTGGAGGCTCCAAAACCTTAATTTTGGAAGGGCCTAAGGGCCAATATGGTTGCAGGTGGCAGGGATGGCTAAGGAACTTGCCTTGAAGTTCAATTTTCATAGCAAGCCCATTGTATTTACTTAGATTGTATTTATACTTGAGGGCTGGTGATATCAGTGGGGATATTAGCATACATGGGAGGCAAAATCCATGACATCTTGCTACTGCTGTTATCATCATTGTATACCTAGCACACAGAGCAATGCTTGGCACATAGGCCCTAAATAAGGTATTATGTATGTATGGACGGATGGATGGGTGGGTGGAGGGTTGGATAGTTGGGGGGATTACTGGCTGGGGGTTGGAGAGATGGAGAGGAGGCATTGGTGGGAGGGATGGTGTATTAGTTTCCTAGAGCTGCTGAACAAAGTCCTACAAACTTGGTGGCTTGTGACAACAGGAATTTATGGTACTATAGTTCTGGAGGATAGAAGTCCAAAATCAAGATGTTGGCAGGACTGTGCTTTCTCTGAGGACTCTAGGGGAGGACCTTTCCCTGTCTTTTCTGACTTCTGGTGGTTGCCAGCCATTCGTGGTATCCCTTCACTTGTAGAAACATCATTCTAATCTCTGTCCCCATCGTTGTGTAGCCTTCTTGTGTGTGTCTGTCTGTCCTCTCGTCAGGGCACCAGTCGTCGGGTCAGGGCCCATCCTAATCAGCATGACCTCATCTCAGTTTAGCTAATAACGTCTGCAAAGCCCCTATTTTCAAATAAGGTCACATTCTGAGGTTCTGGGTGAACATAAATTTTGGGGGGACACTATTCGACCCAGTGCAGGTGGTTAGAGGGCAGAGGGGATGGATGTGTGGAGCAATGGAAGGCGGTTGAGTGGGTGGGTGGAGAATCGTAAGGGCAGATCAGAGTGGTGGGAGGATGGGTGACAGGAACAGTGGACGAATGGTTTGAATAGGTGGGTGGAAATGGATGGAGGGTGGAAAGTTGGATGGATGGAAGAGTAAATGGCTGGAGGGATGGATGGTTGGTTGGTTGGATATATGTATGAGTGAGTCAATTAGATGGTTAATTTCTTCCCAGTAGAATTTCTGGTATGCATATTTACCGTCTCTGTGTTACTTGGCATTATACTTTGCATTTAGGAAGTGCTTATTAAATATCTGTTGTCTGGTTTTCTCTGCATTCAGAAATGCTGGTCACTGGAATGGCTGCTACCAGCTGTCCTAGGCTGTGAACTTCCAGGGGGAGAGGGACCGTATGTGTAAATTCGTTTGGTGCAATGTTCAGTTTGGATTGTGTACAGCCTAGAATGTGCTTCTGGTGCCTGCAGCAACTCTGAGAAAGAAATTACATGTTGGGTGTAATTCCTGCTGCTTAGGAACTGAGAAAGAATATAGATACCACTGCTTGTATCTCAATTATTATTTATTTAAAATCTTAAACCTGATGTCAGATAAATATGCCTCAGACATTCACAACTGCTTGCATTATTTCGGATTGGACAGGGGGTTAATGTAGTGTTGGTGATCCTACAGTTTGGGTAGATTGATTTCTGTTGAAGGTTTTATTTTATTTGCCTAAGGAAGGGCTTAGTTGATTTTAAAAGCTAGAGCCCATTCTTCGAAGTGAAGTGTCACAAGAATGGAAAAATAAGCACCACTGGTACTCACCATCAAATTGGTACTAACTGATCAACACTTACATCACACAGGGCAATAATATTCATCAGGGGGCGGGCAGGCGGGAGGGGGGTGGAGGGGATGGGAAAACTCACTGAATGGATGTGGGGTGCACAGTTTGGGGGATGCCCACAATTGTAGCTCTGACACGGGCAGTGCATGGGCAATATATATAGCCAAAGTGTTGTACCCCCATAATATTCTGAAATAAATTTAAAAAAAAGCACCTATTCTGATGTTGTCTATTTAAGACAGTGACTGAGTTTGCCCGTGCTCTTTTAATAGGGGGTTTGCAGGTTGTTGCCAGATGGATTCACTTTATCAGATGCCAGAGATCTTCTCTGATGTTTTGTCTGCTTGGAGCATCCTTTAGTTTCGGTCCGGAGATCTCCAGTGAACTCAGAAGTCTCAGAGAAGTAGTCATGTGGTTGTGTTTGAAACTTTTATTTTTCTCTTTCAAAAGAAAAGATTTATAAATGCTGAAATATTTCAGACATACAGAGAAATACAGAGAATAAAATAACAAACACCTGTGTACCAACTATTCAGATTTAACAAATGTTAATATTTTTTGTCACATTTATTTCAGATTTTTAAAATAGAAATAAGCTGTTGAAGGCTGCCACCCTCATTTCATTCTCTTCTCCATCAAAGGAAGCCGCTGACCTAAAGCTGATACACGTTTTTCCATAAGTGCATGGAATAATACCTAAAGAGTATATGGTATTAGTATGTTTTAAGCTTTTTATAAACAATACTATATTGTATCTATCCTTTTTCAACTGATTTTTTTTACTCAATATTATATTACTGAGATTCATCTGTGTTTAAAAATGTAGCTGTAGTGGATTTATGTTAACTGTTTTATAATATCCATTGTATAGGTGTATAAAAATTTTACTTATCCATGAACTGAATGATGGGCACCTTTTTGTTATTAAAAACAATGATGCAGTGAACATCCTTGCACAGATGAGAAATTTTCTCAGTGATAAACACCTGTAAGTAGAATTTCTGGGTCATGGACTGTGGGCCGCCTCAACATCACTAGAGATTGCCAATTTGTTCTGCAAAACAATGGAGCCAGTTTATGCTCCCACCGCAAAGAACAAAAGGCACAACTTTCTCATATTCTCTTCAAATCTTGGCATTATTAGTCTTGTTCATTTTTACTTACATGATAGATGTGAAATGGAATCTCACTGTTGTTTTCAATTTGCATTTATCTTATTACTTCAGAAGCTAAACATATTTTCACATTTGTTGGCTATTCCGGTTTTCTTTTCTTTGGGTTTGTTTTTCTTGAACAGTCATGTCAGAAGATTCTTTTAATAGTTTTTTTCCCCAAAGATCAGCTTATAGTTTTATTTGGCTTCTTTTTCGCTTGCCTTTTTTGGTTTCTGTTTTGTCCATGTATGGTCTTTTCCTTTCTTTGGTTTTGCTTCTTTATTCTGTTCACAATGTTTAAAATTAAGTGTTATTTTATTCATAGTCTCATATTCAAATATATACATTTAAGGATGTACATTTCTCTCTTTTTGCTGCTTTTATTGCATCTTAACAGGCGGCCCTGATAAGCACAGGGACATTGTCACTGCAGGAGGCAGGATTTAGGCAAAGTGGTCTAATTCTGGCTCCATTTTCTCCCCAGGCCAATCTATGTTAGTGCAAGATTTGCCCTCTTAAAACTCCCCAGGAACTTGTCACCACCTGCTCAAAAGACATCAGTGACTCTGCTTTATTCATAACTTACAGTCCCTAGGACAGATTGTATGTAGCTTTAGAGATGCAAACATTCAGGTTCAAAGACTAGTTCCTTTCTTACTAGCAGGCTGACTTTGGGTAAATTGAATTAAAATGGGAGTATTCTTGTAGGGTTTTTGTGAAGATCAGAGAGTCTGATCTGTGCTACATGCTCAATAAATATACATTATCTTTGTCTTAGCCTGACATATAAGGTCCTCTAGATCAAACCACCTCTTCCACAGGATCCTCTGCTACTCACCCACAAAAACCATCTGTCCCAGTCATCTGATTTTCTTCTTGAATTTGGAAAGTTTCAGGTGAAACCTTTCTGCCTCCACTCCACTCTTCTCCATCCACAGTTTTTCCGAGCGTGGCCCCAAACTGTGTCAGAATTACCTGTGGGGTTTGTTAAAGTGCGGATTCTCAAGTTTGACCCAGACCACTGTCTGGTTTTCTAAGGATGGGGCCCGGGATCTGAATTTAAGAGAAGCTCCTGGTTTGAATGGGATCCACTTTAGTGATTGAGACTTCCCGCCTCAACAGATCCATTCTTTATGCCCAGCACGGGACCCCCATCTTCCATGAGATCTTCCCACCAGCCAGCGCTGGGCGAGCTTGCCCTCCCTTCGACTTTGAGGCAGCATGTGTCTTTGCCCACCCTCTCCCTGGCTAGCAAGCATCATTCCTGTCCCCTTGGCAGATGGTGAGCCCCTTAAGGACAGAGACAGTGTCTTGTTTTCAACTCGACCCATCCTGTTGGAAGCTCAGTGCGTGATGCGTGGAAGGCCTCGGGGACAGTATAGAAAGGAGCACGGGCTTTGCAGTTGCCCAGGTTCAAACCCCAGCTCTGCCAGGCTGCCAGACGCGGTCCACGGAGCTCAGCCTCCTCAGTTGTCTTAACTGTAAAGTGACGACAGCACGCCCACCTCATAGGTCTTCAGGGGAGGATGAAATGAGATCGGCTCTTTGAAAAGTAGTTATTTCAAATGGGGAAGAGCGTGAATGATCACCACAATACATCTATTATTAAGATTATCTTTTTGGTATTTTCCACCCTCAGTAGGATTTAATAACCTACCGAATTTCCTGATGACATTGTTTCCGGCACATGTGCCTGCCGCTGTCTTCTGACTGTTACCCTTGTCTTTTAGAGACTTCTCTTTCCACTCTGTTATGATTCTGCAGTTTTCTCCCTCTTTAGTAAAACAGGTAGCTGGAGATCTTTCAGCACTAGCAAGGCCTTTTAAGTATCTGACAGTGATCTGAGAAATGAAAACGCGTCATTATGGTGTCCATACTGCTTTATAAAACGCCTGTCTAATCATGTCATCCTTCTGCTTGAGTGTCTGAGCTGGGCCCTGTGGCCGACGGGAGCAGGCCAGCCTGCAGTCAGGTGGGTCCGGTCAGTCCCTCTACCCCATCTTCTGCACAACTTGCCCAGTATTGTGCTCACCTGCCATGTTCTGCTTTCCTTGGTATTTTCCTGCCTCCTTACTCTTGCTCATGCAGTTCTCTCTCCCTGGAATGCCCTTTCTCTTTGCCATATCTTATGAATCCTGCAAAGTTCAACTCAAGTGGCTCATTCGCTGATGTATCTCCTCAGCCACACATACACACAAGGCAGAATTTATCCCTTCCAGCTTCGTACACCTGGAGCATTTTCAGAACTATGTTGAGTTACTGCTCACCCATTCGTTCACTTAACAAATATTTTTTGAGCACCTACTACAGGTCAGGCATTGATCTAGGCTCTGGGGATACACCTGTGAAAAGGCAGTGCCCCTGCACCTGTGGAGTTTGCCTTCCCACTGTTTTATTGCTACTCGTTTATGACTGCTTTTTGCACAAGGCTCCAAGTTCCATGCAGTGCAGTGTCTTATTTATATTCGTGCATTTTTACTGCTGACTGTAGTCATTTCCAGGAAGTGGAAATTCCATGGAGAGGAATCTATGCTACAAAGTGCAGAGTAGGTGCTGAAGAGATTGCAGGGCGAATAGTCATGATGTGATAGCACCAAAATCCCGGGAGCTGAGTGTTGCGCACAGTGTTACTTTTTATTTGATTGACTCCTTTGACTTTGTACAGAAGACAAGAGGAAGAGTCTGAAGTTAAGCTGACGGCATTTACATCTACATCCTGCCACCTAAGTGCATGGGGGGCCTGGGACATGCTCCTGAGTCTTGGCTTCCTCATCTGAGTAATGGGTGTATTAGTTTCCTATTGCTGCTGTAACAAATCACTGCAAACTTTGTAGCTTAAAGTGGCCCATATTTATTATCTAAGTTCTATTGTTTGGAAGACTGAAGTCCAAAATGGGTCTTACTGCGTTAAAATTAAGGTTTGTAAAAGCGGGGCTGTGCTCCTTTGTAAACTCTAGGGCAGAATCTGTTTCCTTGCCTTTTCCCAGCATTGAGAGTTCATCTGCATTCATTGCTTGGCTCATGGCGCCTTCCTCCACCTTCAAAGCTGGAAGTGTAGTGTCTTCACATCTCTGTCTCCCTCTGACCCTTCCACCTCCCTCTTCTAAGGACACTTATGATTATATTGAGCCCAAGGAGATAATTCAGGATAATCTCTCCACATCCAGATCCTCAATCACACCTGCAAAGTCTCCTTTGCCACGTAAGGTGACACACTCACAGGTTCCTGGTGTTAGGACGTGGACATCTTTGGGGGGCTGTTATTCTGCCTATCAGGTATGATGGCATGGGCATAAGTACAGGTATGGGAATGATGATAACAGTGGTTCTTCCTTTAGATTATCAGAAAGATTCCAGGAGATCCATTTATTCATTCTTTCATTCAGCAAATATTAATCAAATGCTTCCTATGAGCTGGGCGCTACTCTGAAAAAATTGTACAAAATTTCCTGCCATCACAGAGCTTCCATTTCCATCAAGGTAGACAGACAAAACAAACAAGGACATTATATAATATATTGGAGGGTGCTAAGTGTAATGGGGAAAAGTCAAGAAGGGGAGAGGACTGGGAAGTGCTGGGCAAGGTGTTGCCCATTTAAATAAGGTGATGATGCTGGCCTTCATTGAGAAGGTAACCTTTGAGATAATGAGCCTAAAATACTTAGCATAGTGCCTGGCACAGTAAACATGGAGTATTTCAATGTAAATTAAAAATAAATTTAAATAAATAAACAAGCAATCCATCTCTTCATCCCACCATCCATAAAACAAAACCCTGTTCTTTCTGGATGGTATCATTCATTGAAATTCATTGGGTTTTTGCCAAGAGGAACTCTGAGCTTTGGAAGGGCTATTTCAGTATGGAATGTGTCATACCAGGAAATTAAAATACTATTATAGATTTCCCCCCACTCTGGCTTTCTTTTGGAATAGCAACAACTGGGAGGTAAGTAGCTTAGATTAGGGAGAGCAAGCTTCTGATGCAAGAATGGGCAGTGGTTGGGGCCGGAGAGATCCCTGTCCCTGCTTCTCCTCCCATGTCAGCAGGAAGGAGGCTTTTGTAGAACTTGGCTCTGGAACTTGCATTGAGATTCCAGCTGCCATGTAGAAAGGTTTTGGGAAACAGAAACCCTACAAGGTGGAGGTAGAGGGAGGAAATGGGGAGAAAAATCCTTTCTTGTCTTGCAGGATGGACTGTTGCTGGCCATTCTGCAGCCTGAGGAATGCTTGTTTCTTCAGGGCACAATGCTGGCCCATGTCAGTATCTAGGGACACTAATATCTCTGGGTTTTTTTCCCAGGCCAGGGGGTGTTATTCAGCAAATGCAGACTTATCCAGGCGCATTTCCTGAAAATTAATTCAAGTTGAGGAATCCAGGCAGTTTGTAGGCAACATGTTCCCACATATGTCTTCACCAATGAAGGCTGCAGTTATGCTTTGGGCAAATAGGAGATGCTTCCTTCTTGATGTTGACTGTTTTTGGAAATTAGATTCTTAAATAATTCCTGATATGTTGGCTTGAAGTAGTAGGTAACAATTCCAAGCCCTGGAAACTTGACTCAGCCTGCCAAGGAGACCAGGATTGATTATGAAGGAATTAAAAGGAATAACTACTTATATAGGGCTTGCTAGGTATCAATCACAATTTTAAGTATTTAACAAATATTAACTCATTTAGTCTTCTTGATAACCTTGTGAAGCTAAGTAATATTATCTCCATTTTACATAAAGAAAGTGGAGTCATAGAGAGATTAAATAACTCACCCAAGGCCACAAAATTAATAAATGTTTGAAAAGGGATTCTAACTGGGAAATATAACTCCAGAGGCTGGACTCTAAATCACTAAAGGAAAGGGAGAGTATCTTAGTTGAGGTCCCTCTAGAAACAGACCCTGACTAAAGATTGAGTGTACCTGGTTTATTTAGGACCTGCAGAGACATGGGCAGGGGAGAGGGGAAGTGTGACCCAAGGAGGGGGAGGCTGCCAGTGAGGAGTATGCTACTAAGCCAGATACCATGGTGGGCAAGAGAAATTTAATCCTGCAGGGAAGCTCCAAGAATCAATGTAAAATGCACGCCTGAGGATTATCCCTGCCCAGGGGTCAGAGAGCTGAGGTATTTATACTTCAGTGCCTATTAGTTGTCTTTTAGAGGCTAGTCCAGGGCAGAGAGGGGTATGTGTATTCTCAGACAGTTCTGACCCTCCAAACATGCTAGCAATGTGCAGTCTAATATTCAGGTTTCTGTCTGACAAAGATGCAGGTGCTGGCTGTGGCTACTGGGAGTCAGGGTGGCTTTGCAGAAATGGTAAGAGGATCTGAGGGGATGCAGATGGAGTACCAACAACATCTCTATCAGGTGCGGGACTCAAGTCTGTAATGTCGTAGAACAAAGTGAAGAAGGGTAACAGAAACTGAGGTCCTAATGTCTAAAACCCAGACAACAATCTTTGGACCAAAAACACAATAATAAGCAGAGCTAAGGTTTATTAAGTACTAATTGTATGCCAGGCATTTTGTTAGGTGTTTTTCAGTCATTATCCTATTTAAGTCTGAAAATGATCCAGAGAGGTAGGCTTTATAACCCCCGTTTTCTGGATGAAGAAACTCAGATTGAGACAGGAACACTCACAAGCTAATAAGGAGTAGAGCCAGCATTTGAATCTAGATCTATCTGCTCCCAAATAATGGGTGTGGTAGTTTTATGTTATAAAAATAAATGATTGTTTATACAAGAATGTAAAGTCCTTGGGGGCAGGAAACAAATCTTTTCATCTGTATGTCACCACCATCTACACCGGTGGCTTTCAATGATGAGTATTTTGGTCTTTCAGGAACAAATGTTCCCTGTTTGGCAATGTCTGGGGACATCTTTGGTTGTCCTGACTGGGGGTGGATGCTACAGTCATCCAGTGGGTAGAGTCCAGGATGCTGCTAAACATCCTACCAGGCACAGAACAGCTTCCCACTACACAGAATTATCTGGCTCAAAATGTCAACGGTGCCAAAGTTGAGAAACTCATACACACAGTACTTAGTACATTGTTAGGCTTAATAAATGTTAGCTGACTGTCTGGATGTTGGGTGGTGAATGTGCAGACATGCCACCCTCCAAAGGGTGGTAGGCACTGAAAATAAAATGACACCCACGAAGCATTTGGAATTCATTATGCATTTTCCTATGTGAGATCTCATTGGACCATCGCACAATCTCAAAGGGGTGCTGAATTGATGGTTTTATCACCATTGAAAGTGACAGAGCTGTGCGTGTGGAGCTGCTGCTTAGGTTTAGTTCTGTTTGACTCAGAATCCAGGGCTCTTTAAACCACCCTATATGGCATTTAAATGCATTTAAAGGTGATGTTTTGATTTACTAATGAGCCAGAGAGGCAAAGTGGGTTCGTCATGGAGAAGACAGGAAGGTGTCTATATTGGGATGCTTTTGGCTGAAAGTAACAACTCAGATTTATTTCAGGACATTTATTATCTTAGGTAATGAAAAGACTTGAGGCGTGGTTGCCTTAGGGTTGGTTAAGTCAGTTGGAGAGCCATGGCTTTAAAACAAAAATCACTTTTTCATCTCTTTCGTTCTTGTCATTGGCTGCATCCTCAGGGTGGTTGTAGGATGTGTGCTGCAGTTCCAGGTATGAGATCTAGACATGTCAGCAACCAGGAGAATAAGAGGAACTTTCTATTTCATGTCATCTTAGAAGTGAGTGAACATTTCTCAGAAGCCCTCAAGATGGCTTCCCCTCGTGTCTCATTGGTTGGGACTGGATCACATGCTCACCCCTAAACCAATCACTGACTAAGGCAGTGGGGGCTACCATATTGGCTTAGGGCAGTGGTTTTCAACCAGGGGCAGTTTTGTCTCCCTCTCCTCAAAGGGCAATGTCTGGAGATACTTTTGGTTGTTAGAACTAGATGTGTGTGGGGGAGATGCTACTAATATCTAGCATGTAGGAGCCAGGGATGCTGCAAAATACCCTACAATGCATAGGACAGTTCACATAGCAAAGAATAATCTGGTCCAAAACGTTAGTAATGCAGCAGTTGAGAAGCCCTGGCACAGGGCAAAAAGGATTTAATCCTGAGCCTCATGGGGAAGGGATGAACACCTGGAGAAAATAAGGACTCCATCAGCATGGAAAAGGGTGGCGTGGAAGTTGGGTGGGGCCCCGAGATCGCCTGCTGCAGAAGGACTTTGCACATTTCTGATGACTGATGTCATAGGAGACATATAGAGCTCTTTTCTGCAAAATGTTTCTGGATGCCTCTGTCAGACAGTGCCATGGCCTGAACGGGCCATTGGTCTGACCCAGTCTGGCATTTCTTATCTCCATCAGGCTCACTGCCAAACCCTGAGGATAGGATGTCACCTCTGGCAGAAGATCATTCAGGATTAATTGATGGTGAAGCTGTATCCCCCTTTGAACTCTTATGCAGCCAGAGCAGTGCGGACCAGTTTGCAAGAGGCCTGAGATGGAAGCCTGCTGCACGAAAGGATGTGAACTAGCCAGAGACCCCTGATAAACATAAGGGAAAGAAAGAACATTTTTAACTTGTTCCTATTTGGGGAAAGAAAATAATAATTTCCTGGGGGAGGGCATCTGTATTCTTAACAATACCACTTGGTAGTTTTGAATTCTTGGGATACATTTTCCTAGGCCAAACTTTATCAGAAATCCTTGAGTCAGGTTTGCGACCTACTGATGCAGGGCACCAAGGAAGACTTTGGACAATTGGCAAGGAACTGTCACCAACTTGAAGAAACCTATGGCATCAACTAATGGTCCTCCAAAATATTTTTAAAAAGAATTATTTTGAACTGTTTGTTGCCAGGTGATTATGTACAGTAAATATTTAATTCAAGACCAGTATCTTTGAATTGCCCAATAATTCACTGGTCATTGATTGGGAACAGTAACCCATTTCATGCTTAACTGGTCACAGTCATCACACACTTATCTACAAATAGTCGAGTGCTTGCATTATGATGTATGCTTGATGTTAGAGACACAATGGTGAAAAGAGTCCATTCCTTGTCTTTGGAAACTCACAGTCCAATAAAGGAGGCAAACTAGAACATACGAGTGCAATATAGTAGGATGAGACCTGTGATGACTATTACAGGAGCACAGCAGACACAGGATATCATTTGAATGACAAATGTGTACATCCATTTCATCAACATTTATTGAGCATCTGCTATAAACCAACCATTGGTGCTTGGAGAATTAAAAGGATATGGTTTCTAACGCACGTGATTCCCCCAAAGCTTTTCAAGAGCAGATAATCATAAAGCAATAGAATGCTTGTTTCATTGAATATATGTACAGAACACCATGATAGCCTAGATGAAGTGACTTAATCTGGGAGTTTGGGAGTGGTGTTAAGAAAGACTTCACAAAGATTGAGCAAATGCTCCAACAGAGGAAAGAAAAGGCATAAAGGAGGGCAGGCAAGTCAATGTTCTCAATGCAGTGAAAAGCCATGTAGACATGATTTTAAAAGTAATATTGCAACCCCTATCTGTTGACTGGACAGTGGGCAAGTATATATTAAGCACCGAAAGCTGTGAAACCTAGACTCAGGACTGAACAAAAGGAGCATTTGGCACAGGGATCTGATCTTAAGAAGCAAGCAGTTTGGCTGATGGGGGAAGGTTAGGATGCTTGAAACAATTTGAAAACCCTTCAGCACTAAACTGTGGTTCCGGTTATCAGTGCAGTAGGGGCTCAGGTCAGGGAGCCTTCACCATGGGCTAGAGTGGTTGCAGAAGCTTTCCCAGCTGAGATAATTGAAGGTTGGTGGTGCCTTTTTAGGATATTGAGAAGTAATATCTTATGTAAGGAGAAGTGGAAAATCACATCACGACCTGTCCAACTTTGGTAGGCTCCATGGCAGAGACTAATGTTCAGCTTCACACACAGATAAGGAGTTAGCATTTCAAGTTTGGGCTTGTTGCTGAGGTAGTCCTGGCTGCCTTTCTAAGCAAATCTTGGGGTGCTTTCTTAGCATGCTGCATTGATCATCAGCATGGTGGCTTGGGAAGAGTGGCGACTTTGAGTTCAAAGGGCTGTACTGAATCCCACCTGTGCCTCTCACTGACTATGTGACCTGCGATAAGTTATTTAACTGCTTTGAGCCTCAGTTTCCTCTGTAAAGAGGGGATGATAATACCCACATTATAGGATGCTGGGGTGATTATAAATAACTCATAAAATGTGTTTAGGATAGTACCTAGTGTAAAAGTTCAGAGAGCCCAACAAATGTAGCTCTTTGAATGAATTGGGCTGTGTTTAGCTGCAAGTAAGAGAACTTGACTCCAAGTAGCTTATACAATGTATAAATTTATCATTGCAAATGACCTGAAACTCTGAATTAGATCAGGCTTTGGGATTGGTGGATTCAGTGGCTCAGGGGCATCAGTAAGAACCGACCTCTTCCCTTTTCTCTGCCATACCATCCTTGTTGTTGGCTCCATACATAGGCCGGTACCAAAAGGGTTCCTGCAGTTTTAGGCATTGCATACAAACAAACATCTTGTTGCAGAAGAGAGACTTGATCTTCCTATGGCCCCTTTAGGAGTGAGTGAGTAAGCCTTTTCCCAAACCCCCACCTCCACCCCAGCAGCTTCCTCTTAATGTATTATTATCCAGGATTGGGTTAAAATCCTGAACCATGTACTGATGGGGTGTATTAGTTAGCTATTGGCACATAACAAATTATCCCAGAACTTAGAAGTTTGAAGCGACAAGCATTTATTATCTCACCTGTTATGTGGGGGAGGAAGTCAGGAGCCACTTAGTTGAGGAATTCTGGTTTAGGGTCTCTTGTGAATTTGCAGATGGGACATCGGCCAGAGGTGCAGCCATCTAAAGGCTAGACTGAGGCTGGAGGACCTGCTGGTAGGGGAGGTCACTCCCATGGCTGCTGGTAGAAGGCTTCATTTATTCACTTTGAGAACCTCTCCATGGGGCTGCTTGAATGTCCCCATATCATGGCACCTGACTTGCCCCAGAGCAAGTGATCCAGAAGAGAGAGAAGGGAGCCACAGTGCCTCAGCTGATGGCATCTCAGAAATCACAGACTGTCATTTCTGCCACACTCCATTCATTAGAAGCGAATCACCAAGTACATGGGGTGGGGAGGGGGTGGCATTAAGCCTCACCTTTTGAAGGGAGAAGTATTGAAAGGTTTGTAGACTTATTTTAAAACTACCGTATGGGTGGTGCAACAGAAATCCCATGGTTGTCTTAGAATAATTATCTGGTACTCAGGGGTGGAGTGCATGTTGTGAGCTAACTTCAAGGTCTGCTATTCTAATGCCATTAGCAACATGAGGAGCATTCATGGAGCCCCCACTGTGTGCATCTCACTACACAGAAAGGAGTCTGATGTGGGCCCTGGGAATTATGGTACGGAGGAAGTACAATATGTCCTGGGACAGTATTATGATATAGAAAGCTAAGTGTGGACAGGGGCAGGTAAAGTGCTGGGGGTGACTGCAGATTGCAGAAGGAGATGGTTTACTTCCAATTAGCACATTCATGGAGAGACTTCACCCAGGAGTTGGGATTTGGGTGGGCTTCCATGGAATGGGTTAGATTTACACATTCAGAGATGAGGATTTGGGTTGGTAAAGAGAACGATCATACTAAAAGTATTGGCTGGCATTTATTGAGCTCCTAGTGTGTGCCAGATTCTGCACATACATTGTCTTTAATGCTTATAGCATTCCTGGGAGACAGGCAATATTAGCCCCATTTTACAGATGAAGAAACAAGCCCAGAGACAGTGAGTGACCCCCTGAGACCACCCCCTGAGGCCCCGCTCAGAGCCCTTACCTAAGAGACACTTGTGTTTCAAAGAACTTGTAGGATAACATCTTGCCTCCAGAAACTTGCCTGGCTTGTTCAAAGTAAGGCTTTTATATAACAATTTAGCTTTAGGGAGTAGGTACAGCAGAGTGAGTAATCTCTTTACAAAAGAATTTGTCATTTTATTGAACCTTTACAGAAGATTCTCCTTAATTATCAAGCCCACATCCCACCCAATGCATTGAAAATATGATTCAAAATTTATTAAGATTTACTTTGTACACCTTTCCCCCTGGAATTCCTACTTTGCATTATACCTTTTGTAGGCTGGGTTGTTGGAAGAATTAGCTGGTAAAAATCAGCTTATAAAACTGGGAAGGTCTCATGGAAGAAATGAGGTCTTAAACGTTAACTTCACTTTTTTTTATGATAAAGGTGATAAGATTTATTGAAGTGAAAAGAAATTAATTGTTGTTAATTAACACCTGGAACTCCCCCAGCCCCCACTCAGATAACCACTTGTGTTCGGAAGTGAGAGGGGCTGGGTCTACCTACCTCCGTGGCTTTGCCAGGGGGCTCTGGTGTCAGGCTGAGGCAGAGAAGGGCTTAGGGGAGGCACAGAGAAAACCCCTCTCACGGCCTGAGCAGAAGGGAATGTTCCAGGCTGTAGCTGCTCCTGCAGGACACATAGGACAAGTCACCAGGAGCAGCGCGAAACATGATACCCTCCCCCAAATACCCCCCACAGCTCTGTCTCCCCCTCCACAGCCGTCTCTCCCCCCACAGCCATGTCTCCCCCCACAGCCCTGTCTCCCCAACCCTTTCTCTCCCCACAGCCCTGTCTCCCCGCCCACAGCCATGCCTCCCCACAGCCATGCCTCCCCACAGCTGTGTCTTCCCCGTGGCTGTATTTCAGCCTCAAGAATGGCTTACTGAGGAACAGAAGCAGATGTAAAGAGACTTAGAGGCAAAGATGTGTGAGTGTTGTGTGGGTGTGTGTATCCGTGTGAGTGTGTGTGTGCGAGAATGTGTACAGTTTGCCTGTGGTATGTGTAAGTGCATGGGGTGTGAATGTGTGTATTGGTGTATGTGAGGGTGTGAATGTGTATGTGTGTGTGTATACAGTTTGTGTTGTTTTGTGTGTGTAGTGTGAACGTATGTATTTGTGTGCGTACATGTGAGTCTGTATGTATGTATTTGTGAGTGTGTGGGTTTGTATATGTGTGTGGGGTATAGATACATGTATAAGTTTGTGTGTATTTGTGAGTGTGAGTTTGTGTGTATGTGGTATAGGCATGTTTGTGTGTGTGTATTTGTGAGTGTGTGGGTTTTAGGGGTGCTGTGGGGTTGTCAGTGTGTAGGTGACTGTGTCTGTGGGTGCCCTGTACCCCTCCTCTGAGAGGTGGGAGAAAGGGCTTCCCTCTCCCCTTCAGCCCGGCTCCCGCACAGCTGGGAGAGGGGCTGGTTTCTCCCCAGCACTGGCCCTCAAGGTGCCTTTTCTGAATGTCCCCTCCTGCTGGCTGAGAAGCCCCCTCCAGGGCACTGACCTGGCCCTGGCCTGGTGCCAGCCTGTCCGCTGTCGCTGCCACACAGTCCCCGCTGCTCCTCTGTTCTGCTGGTGGCAACCTTGGTAAGCCTCGCTCCATCCCTGCGGCTGGGAAGACGAGCTTCAGCAAAAGCCTTTAAGATTTCAGCTTCCTGCTTTTTTTTTTTTTTTTTTTTTAACTCTTCCTTTTACTTTTTTAAAAATAAAAGACCTGGTGCATGTGTTTTAACAAAGCCACATTTACCTGAGGCCCTGGGGATGGATTTTGGTGCTGATTTGGGGTGTGGTTCATACCTGCTCCCTCTATGCCTGCCCTGAGCGTGAGAACTGCCGAGAAAACACGGAGACGCAGTCAAACCTCTTCCAGTCCTGGCACCAAGGGGCAGGACGACCCCACCCCCTCCCTTCCTTTTCTACCCACTCTTTTCCATGTGGTTGATCAGCAAACATCGACAGGGTTGGGGTGGGCAGGTGTCTGCTCCCTGCCAGGCGGGAACTGTGCTAGCACCAGGGGCACAAAACAGAAGCAGAACTGGCTCCAGTCTGATCTGGGGGAGGCCCAAACTAAACACACAGTTTGTGGTGTGAGGGATGTGGGCCTGGTGGAGGGGCAGGGGGAGCTTCCTGGAGGAAGTGCCCCGATTTTTAAAGGACCAGTTGGAATTATCTAGGCCAGGGGACATTTGGCAATATCCAGGGATGTTTTTCGTTGTCCAAATAGGGGGTGAGGAGGAGATGCTACTGGCATCTAGTGGGTAGAGGCCAGGGATGCTGCTAAATACCCTGTGATGTGTGCTAGATGTCCCCTGCAACGCAGAATCATCCAGCCCAAAGTGTCAGCAGTGCCGAGGTTGGGAAACACAGGCCTAGGCAAGAGGAGAAAAAGGGCTATGGTCTGAAATGTTTATGTCCCCAAATTCATAGCTGGAAACCCCAGCCCCCAAGGTGATGGTAAGAGGAGGCGGGGCCTTCGGGAGGTGATTAGGTCATGAATGGGATTAGAGCCCTTGTAAAAGAAGCATGAGGAAGATCTCTAGACCCTTCTGCCTTGTGACGACACAGCAAGGTGGCATCGTCTGTGAACCAGCAAGCCGACCCTCACCAGACACCGAATATACCAGCACCTTGATCTTGGACTTCCCAACCTCCGGAACTGTGAGAAATAAATTTATGTTGTTTATAAGCCACCTAGCCTATGGCATTTTGTTATAGCAGCCTGAGCACACTAAGACAGAAAAGCGTTCCAGGGGATTATGGTGGGGACGGAGGGCAGCTGCAAGGAGCTGCCTTTGTCTGCAAGAACAGCTGGCTGTTGGGGAGGGCTTAGACGTGGGAGTGGAGAGGTGTCAGATGCAGATTAGTGAAGACCCTTGAATGTCATGCTGAGGAGGTTAGACTATCTTAGGGGAAGGAGAACATTAAGGGGCTTTCAGCAGGGGAGTGCCATAGTCCAAGCATGGCAGGTGATGTGGGGGGTGGCAGGGCTGAACATGGGGTGAGGGGCTTCAAGGAGGGGGCTGTTAATGTGTGCAAGTGGAGAGGCAACATGGTATTTCCACAAAGGGCCCAGAATTGGTTTAGTTAATTCAGTGTGATGGAGCATAGTTATACAACAGGGTTGTTTTTATATTGCAAGAAGAAAGCCTTGGGAAGGAAAGCATTGGTGAGATAGAGTTTTACGTGGCTACCAATGCCTTTTCATTTAAATGACCAACCGGGTCAGCACATTGCATAAGGACACGGACAATTGACTTTTGCTAACCTAAGTGGAATTCTCCAGTAGCCTAAATTCCGATGGGTGACGGGGGAATGTGTATGAGATGTTAGGTCATCAAGACAACTGATGAGTTGTTTGTCTCCCTGGCATGGATCCCTCCTGGGATCGGCAGTGTTACCTGACGGGGTGTCATGGGTTGAAATGTGCCCCCCCCATATATGTTGACATACTAACCCGCAGTAACTCAGAATGTGGCTTTATTTGGAGAGTAGGTTTTTACAGAGGAAATCAAGTTAAAATAAGGTCATTAGGGTGAGCCCTACTCCAGTATGACTGGTGTCCTTATAAAAAGAAGAAAACTGGACACAGAGACATGCAGAGAGGGAAGATGATATGAAGACACACATAATTTTTCAAAATAGTAAGTATGAATATTTTTATTATGGCATAAATGAGGAGAACACCACCTGCAAGCCAAGGAATGCCTGAGGCTACCAGGAGCTGAGAGAGAGACACACACATGGAACAGAGTCTCCCTCACGGACTCCAGAGGGAGTCTGACACCTTGATCTCTGACTGCTAGCTCCAGAACTGTGAGAGAATAAATTGCTCTTGTTTAAGCCACCGAGTTTGTGGTGCTTTGCCACAGCAGCCCTGGGAAACTGACACTAACACTAATCACACAGAGTGATTAGAAAGGGAGGAGGTCCTGGTGAATTTCGGAGAGACCCCTGATCTCAGTAATGCAAGCGAGATTAGTAGGGAATCTGAACAACCATTCAGTCATTGTTTTTACCTGAAAGCAGCAGGCAGAAAGGAAATTAAATTGCACAGGAATCTATTGATCTATTGGTTGCCTAGTGCCATGGTTCTCAAAGTGTGGTCCCCAGAACAGGAGCATCAGCATCACCTGAGAATGTGATTCTTAGATCACATGGGAAGCGCCAGTGGTGCTGATGCATGCTCAAGTTTGACAGCCAGTGGCCTAGCATCTGTGAGACCCTAGAGAAGGCAGGGGAAGCTTCATGGGGGAGGTGGCCCTTGAGATGTGCCTTGAGGGATGGGCAGGGCTTTGATAGGAGCGGGGGAAGGACGTTTTAGATGGAGCAGAGGTGGGGAGGTAGGGAAGCATGAGACTTATTTAGGGGAGACAGAGCAGTCCAGTTTGCTCAGGGTATAGGGTATATGGAGAGGAGGATGGTGAGAGAAAGTGAGCACAGACACAGTGGGAAGTGAGGATGAAGCCAAAGATGTTGTCATGTAAAGGAATATGAGAGCCAGGATGAGTTTATACTCAATGGGGGGGCTGCTGAAGAGTTCTAGGATGATTACTGTGGGATGAGGCATCAATGCGTAATGTGTAGTGTTTGTGTGTGTGAGTGTGTGATACATTGGCTGAACCTGTTAGCATGCTCCCAGCCAACAAATCACTGTGTACATATACTCAGCCACTCCTTCTCAAAGTGTGGTTCCTGAGGTGAGTGGCAGGGTCATGCCAACACCAGGAGAAACCTAGATTTGGGGAGTCTTTAAGAATGCCAAGGACCAACAACAAGTCTCCTGAATTGATACACTAGTTTTCTGGTACCTGGGACTATCAAAAAATGAGTGACTCCTTTACCTGTTGACCTTGGCATTAGCCAGCAAGTCATAATTCTTCATCCCAGAGTCTGGCTCCATCATCTCTGAGCCAGTTTTACCCAAGTTCCTAAGCTCCCCTGATCACTGACCCAGCCTGAAAGCAGAGAAGGATAGAGCCTTTGTCTCTGGGAGGAATATGACTTGGTCACATGGAATGTACAGCTCCTGCCCTTCATGCTGCCAGTCTCAGCTCTTGTGGCAGCCTGGTGACAGGAAGACATCCATCTCTGCCAAGGCTCTGTCCTCATCCTATGAGGTCTTTCAGCAGGTATTCCTTGCTGGTTGTTTGGCCTGGGTGATAGGAAAAAACAGAAGACAGAGTGGGCCCATGTGCCTCTGTCTCCTCTTTGCTCATGACCTGGTGAGGTAGGAGAAGGAAGATGCTTCTCGGCTGCCTTTCCATGGTTGGCTGCTGGGCTGGGCTGGGACTAGGAAACTTGCCTCTTTTGGTGGGCAGTGAATAAGCATGGATTTGGTGCAGCGTCAGCATGCACAGAAGGCTGTGTTGGGAGGAGCAGAGACAGGGCTCCAGAGAGGACTGACTATGGCTGTCCCTTTAACTGGTAGCACAACTTTGGCTGGCTCCCCTCCTGGCCTGCACGGATGGCTTGTTCACACCTGAATGCCTGGTTCCTGGGCTCAGCTAAAGCTTAGCTTTTATTTCCAAGCATTCTATACATGCAGTAGATTTACCCTTGCCATGTATGGATTTGGAAACCGAGGTTTGAAGGGATTGCAAGACTTGCCCAGAGGTACTCACCTTGTCAGAGGGTGGATCATGGTCCTGTTTTCAAGATCTCTCTAACTCTTTACTTTCAGTTTAATTCCATCACATCATCCTGTTTATTTCCATGATAGCTTGTATCACAATCGCCAATTTTCTTGCTTGTTACTGTGTTTAGTGTCTGTTTCCCCTACCACCTGATGGCAGCACCCCTCTCTCTTGGGTTCACCTTGATATCCTGAGTGTACAGCACAGGCCCATCATATAGCAAGGGCGCCACACTATTTGTTAACAAAATGAATGAATGAATGATTTGAACCCAGGCTTGTCTGACCAAAGCCTCATTCGAACCTCTGCTCACTGCAGAGTTCCTTGTGGTAGAATCTTGCTTGGGAAATGTTGATGGAATTGAATTACAGTCCAAGGTTGGTAGGTGGGGACATCAGATACATGCACCTGAGAAAGTCACAGAAATGCAGCCCAATACAGGTATAAACATGTGCCCAGGAGTGAAGGGCAAACTTTACCCACAGGTGCAGACTAGCTGGGGAATCTGGGGTGTCCTAGGAGCCTGGTGTGCTGAAAGACACGGTATGGTCATGGGTTCAAGGAGCTCCCTATTGGGTGAGGACTCTGGAAGTTGATCTCTCATAACAATCAGGGCCTTGTGTTAGGAGTTCCAGCTGGGAGTCAGGCAGAACATGTGATAAAACCTGTCTGCATCTCGGTTTCCCCATTTGCTGTATGGTGTAGATTCTGCCACTGTTGCTTGATGGTTCAGAGAATGCCTGTGTTCAACCCTGAATCCACCACTTTCTGGCTGTGTGTCTACTGGCAAGTTTCCATTCTCCTTCATGCCTCAGTTTCCTTATCTGTAAAATGGGGCTAATGGTAGCATTTACCCCCTGAGGGTGGTTGTGAGGGCTGAATGTTAATTTTCATAAAGCACTTAGAACACACAGTAAGTGCCCAGTTTGGTGAGAAGATTCAATGGGATATTGCAAAAGGCCCTTAAAGAAACTGAGCAGAGGTGGCATTTGGACCAAAGTGTCTCTGAAGGTTTCAAATTCAGTTGATCAGATGAGAGACCTAGAGGTGAGTGGACCCCAGTTTTTAAGCAATCAACTTGTAAAACTTGCCCGTTTCTATACAGCATCATCACAAGTTTTACCTCACTGAAGTCTCACGCATTTCTGTGGCGTAGACATTATCTGAGGCTCAGCAAGCTTGAAGGTCACGTTCCTTTAGTCATTTGTTCACGCATTTCTTGAAAGCTAGGCTCAGAATAATATGGGGTATGAAACTAAATGCTCTCTCTGCTTACATGGACCTTGCAGTCCAGAGGGGGAGGCAGATATGAAAAAAGTATGCAAATAAATACACAATACACTGTAATAAGTAAGACACTACGAGAGTATACGATAGAGGGGTTTGACCCACCCTGGAAGGTCAGAGAAGGTTCCCTGAAGACATAGGCTGAAACTGGGATATGAAGACTAGTGAGGGGACTGAGTGAAGGGAAAAGTGTTTCAGGAAGTAGGAACAGCCTGGGCAAAGGCCCTGTGGCAGGAGGAATCATAGCAAATGTTAGGATCATAACAAATGCCGAAGAAGACCCCGGAGCTTGGAGGGGAAGGTTGAAAGTGGCTAGTACAAGACTGTGTTGATACCTCCAGGCCACATTTGGGAGTTGCATCTTTATCTTAAAAGCAGAGAGAAACCACTGAAGATTTTGAAGCCAGGGTGGGCGGTGGTGAGCATCAGATTTACCTTCCAGAAGCATCTTCTGGCGGCCACAAGGAGAATTGGCTGCAGGGGAGTGGAGTGGGTGTAGTTAAATTGCAGCTGCTAAGCAGCATTGGTCATTCCATGGCTATTTATTGAGCACCAGCTGTCTGCAGGCTCTGTGCTGGGCACCGGGGGCAGACCAGCGAACCAGCCTCTGCCTTAGAGAGCAGACCTTCTAGCGGAAGGACACAGGCAACAAATGAACAGGCGATGAACGTACACTGTGTCAGGTAGCAATGTGGGCTGGGAAGAAAAACAAAAAGCAGGACAAGAGAATAGAGAGTATCAGCTGCCATTTAGGCAGGAAAGGCCTCTTGAAGTGCTGACGTTTGCAGTGAGGGGACAGCCATGTGAATATCTGCAGGAACGAGCATTCCGGGGGTGTGTTTGAAGAACATTGTAGAAGTCAGTGTGGCTATAGGGAAGGGATAAAAGAGGCAGATTATGAAGGCCATGTTGAGGATTTAGATTTGATTTGGGGGTGAAAAGAGGACCCTGGAAGCTATAGAGCTGGGAAATGACACAGCCTGAGTAGCAGGGGGATGCTAGCATTGCCCTTTTCTTCTCCTGTTCTAGGGCCCCCACAACACTTTCTCAAGTTCAGATCTCTCCCTGGCCTCATGATGTTGGCGTTTGTTTTATGTCAGCAGCCCGTATGGCAGAGCCCATCCCCTGAACAGCACGTGAGACACAAAACCAAAGAAGCTTTACTTTTCACTTTTTTTTTTTTTTGGGTGACAAATTATAAATGTATCTGTATAGCACTAGAATGTAGGCACCTTGTCAGCAGTGACTTTGGTTGCTCACCACTGTATCTTTGAAGGCTTAAATAGTATCTGAGATTGTAGACGTCAGTAACTATTTGATGGGTTGATAGATGATCATGCTGCACCGGAGTTTCTATGGAAGGACTCTACTCTCTTGGCCAGAGAGCAGAGATGCAGTAATGAAATGGGGCTGCGGGAAGTTTAAAAAGAAGGGAAAGATGGGAGAGGCCCCTTTATAGTTCATCGATATGAAAGCACAAAATAAAGTCTTGGGCTTAAGACAGAATGCAAGGAGAAAGTATCAACAACAAAACTCTTCTGTGTGAAAAATGCCTGGTCCTTGTGTAGGAACCTTGTGTAGGAACACTCCATAGGGCCAGAGAAAATGCAGGCAGGAAACCAAAAACGGTACCCTTCTGGATCCCCTTGTGCCTCTCCCCCGTGGTGATCGTGATGTCTGAGCACGTGGCTGGAGAGAGCAACTGTGCCACTTTGGTCCCTTGCAAGGAGACAGCATCTCACTTGTACTCATGCTGCTAGTGCAGTTCTCATCGTGGTCTGCAGCAGAGAAGGCAGTATGACACTAAGCATGGATCTCTTTTATTTTCTGCCAGAACAGACAGTAATATTGAGTGACAAGAGAAATGCCATTGTATAACATTTAATGATTAAAAAAAAATTCATCCAGGAATGTGAAGATGACTTGGAAAGTCTCTGAAAATGATTCCTCCCTGTTTGTGGGCAGTGTAGCCTGCACGTTGCCGGGGCTTGGTTTCCATCACCAGCAATGAACTTCGAGGACGCTGTAGCCTCCGTTGAGTTCCTACTTTAACTGGCTGCATTATGCAAACAATGAAAAAGCCACTGCATGAAAAAGGCAGGGAACTTTTTAATCACAGATGAGGTGAGACATATGCCGCATCCCCAAAATAAATGCTGGGGCATTAATTTTAAGTGCTGCATTGGGTTTTTCTGCTTAATGTTTTATATAGCATTTCTGTTCTCTTTTTCAAAATGCTGTTTTTCGCTGGAATCTATATGCCTACAGCCTTTGAGAGGATGTGTGACTGGGTTGGGGAAGGCAAGTGCTCTTTTTGGAGACCCTCCTTCCAGTTTTCCACAGGCAATGAAGCCTGTGGCCTGGTTTCATGGCTCGCTCAAGGCCTGGGGAGATAAGACTGAGTTGGGAAAGTGAGGTCCCTTTGTCTGCGTGTGGTCGTGGATGACCAGGAGACTGAAGAGGACTCTCCCTTCCTTCATATGACTTGGTTAACATTAGCTGCAGTAACAAATAATCCCCACACAATTTAATGCCTTCACATGGGTTGGCGGACTGTGGTCCTCAGGCCCAATCTGGCCTGCTGTCTGTTTTTATAAATGAAGTTTTATTGGAACACAGCCACATCCATTTGTTTACAGATCATCTAGGGAAGCTTTCATGCTACCACAGCAGAGTTGAGTCATTGTCAGCTTGCAAAGCTGAAAATATTTGCTCTCTGCCTCTTTACATAAAAGGTTTGCTGACCCCTGACTTGACAATAAAGCTTATTTCTCACTTTCCTGGGGTCAGCAGGCAGCTTCTCTCCATGTGGGGATTTAAGGACTTGGTCCCTACCACCAGTGGCTCTGCCATCCTCTAATACCATAGAGTTTTCTGCAACCAGCCAGTGGAGGGCGGAAAGAGAGAAGAGAATGTGTCCCACCTCTTCAAAACTCTGGCCCACATCCTATTGGTAAGAACCAGTGGCTATGCCCAGATGCAGCAGGTGCTGGGGAATGTGGTCCCTGGCTGGGCAGCTGCCTCCTGGAGACAGTGCCATATTTATTTTGGACATACAGCTGTCTCTACCATGCTCTTTCCCTACTATGCCAGATACTTGGATTTGGTGGTTTTTTTAAAAAAAAATTTATTTCAATAGATTTAGGGGGTACAAGTGTTCTTTTTGTTACATGTATATATTGTATCGTGCTGAAGTCAGGGCTTTTAGTGTATCTGTCACCTGAATAGTGTACATTGTACCCAGTGGGTAATTTTTCATCCTTTACCTCCCTCCTACCCTTTCCCTTCTGAGTCTCCAGTGTCCATTATGTCACTCTGTGTGACCATGTGTACCCATAGCTTAGCTCCCACTTATGTGAGAGAATATGTAGTATTTGTTTTTCCATTCCTGAGTTATTTCACTTAGGATAATGGCCTCCAGTTCCATCCAAGTTGCTGCAAAAGACATTACTTCATTCTTTTTCATGGCTGAGTAGTATCTCATGGTGTATATGTACCACATTTTATATGCTCATCGGTTGATGGGCACTTAGGTTGATTCCATATTGTTGCAATTGTGAATTGTGCTGTGACAAACATACAAGTGAAGGTGTCTTTTTGATATAATGGCTTTTTCTTTTCCTTTGGGTAGATACTCAGTAGTGGGATTGCTGGATCGCACGGTAGATCTACTTTTAGTTCTTTGAGAAATTTCCATACTGTTTTCCACAGAGGTTGTACTAATTTACATTCCCAGAAACAGTGTATAAGAGTTCCCTTTTCACTGCATCTGTGCCAACATCTATTGCTTTTTGACTTTTTAATGATGGCTATTCTGACAGGGGTAGGGTGGCATCTCATTGTGGTTTTAATTTCCCTGATGATTAGTGATATTGAGCATTTTTTTCATCTGTTTGTTGGCCATTTGCAGATATGTGGATTTGAATCATTTCCCTACTCCTTATTGACTGTGAAACTTTGGGGAGTTGAATGAAACACTCTGTGCTTCAGTTTTCTCATCTTTGAAATGAGCCTAATTATAGAGCCTGCCTCATAGGGTTGTTGGGAGGAGTAAGTGACACATACTGTGTGAAGTGCTCAGCACAGGCCTGGCATGGGCCATACATCAAACTTGACATTGGTAATGTCAATTACCAATGATGATGGTGGTATTTCTAGTGACTTGATGAAAGCCAGAGGCACCCCAGCAGCGTCCCTTAGAGCACTTTTTAATAAGTCCCCGGTTTCCTGCTCCTTTCTGGGGGGAAGCCGTGTGGGGGTAAAAGGAGATGCTCCCTGGAGAGATTTGTCCAGGCCGAGGTGGTGGGGACAGACAGGGGGTGGAAAGATATCTCCATCCAAGGGACAAGGATGCCTCTCTGATGTGAGACGAGAGAGGAGGCGTGTGCAGAGCAGAGAGAGTGCCTGGTCAGTGGGTGCGGCAGCATCCCCGGTTCTGTTCTTCACCACATCACCATCCCCCTGCTTGTGCTGAGTGGGGCAGGGGCCTGGGAGCATTTGCATGGGAAGTCGCAGCGGCACCAGGTCTGACCCCTCTGGGAGCTCGCCAACTCTAGCACTCCCAGCAGGTAACACACCAGCAAGGGCTCCTCATGTCTCACTGGTTTCCCCTCCCACCACCAGAAGTCGAGGAACTTTCCAAAATATTCTGTCCAGAGCAACACTGGGAGGTAATAAGAGCAGAATTTATCAGCCCATTTTGCAGATGGTCAATGGAGTCACCGAGAGACACACCAACCTCACACAGCTGGTAAATGAAGACCCTTGACTGGCAGCCAGGCTCCTATGATGCTGTTGTGATTTTGGAGGTTGCTTCTGAGACAAGGCTAGATGAACATTCCTTGGAGCGCTGGGGATGGGGGCACTCATTCCATTCCTACATTGATGCTTGGGTTTTCTTGATAGCCGCCTTGCTAAATAGCACTATGGGCAAGTCCCTTCTCCTTTCTGGGTCTTAGTTTCCTCGTTTGTAATATGGACGACTCCTCTACACCTTTATGTGGATACCAGGGGTTGGGGAGAGCTATAAACAACTCATTCTCTCATGTAACAAATACTATTTAAGAGCCTTGGATGGGCTATGGGTGCTGGGGATATAGCAGTCAATGAAACGGGCAAAACCTGTCTTCTTTGTGGTTGTGATCCAGTGTGGGGGGAGGCAGGAACAGACACAAACAAGTGCGGTGTGTAGTGTGTCAGCTGGTGTTAAGCACCAGGAAAAATGGATTAGGGAAAGGCAAAGGGAGGGCCAGTGTGGTGGTGCGGTGGGGTTTTGACTTTAATTAGAGCCATCAGAGAGGACTTCACTGGAGGAACCATTTGAGAACAGACAGGTGGAGTAGGAGACAGCATGATTCCCTCCAGTGATTGAGGAAGAGAGGGGACATCGTGTGCAAAGGTTCAGAGGTTCCTCCACCTGCTATAAAGAATCTGAAAGCACCTACTTTCATGTTCTCAATTTTTTTTGTGGGGGGGGAGTCAGAAAAAAAATAGGCCTGGTTCTTGTTTGACATGTTTTTTTTGAGTGGAGCTAGTGGTCTTTCCTGGTGTCACCGTTAAGAGCTGCCGTGGCCCGTGTCTGCGGATAGTGTTCTGTCTTTGTTCTCTGCGGTCCTTCTTAGCTTGGCTGTGCAGTGAGTGGAGCATCTCCACGTTCTTTGGTTGACAGAAAGGGACAGTTAGAGATGGGCTCTAATGCTCTTCTTACATCAGAAGGCAAAGTGATCTGAAGTTTGACTTTAGAAAGAGTTTTTGTTTTTTTAATGGCCCGGGAAAGCCCTTCAGGCTATGTTGGGTGCATTGTATAGACCACCTTCAAGATACCAAGAGGGAAAAAAAACCAGACTGAAAGGAAATCCATCTAATCTTGTTAATAACAAAAATAAATAATATCAATAGCTTCCCTGTATAGGCTGGAAAGCGCATTAAGCAATTTATTTTATTTTTTCACAATCATACTATGAGGGAGCTACTTGTTATTACTTCTGTTATACAGATGAGGAAACTGAGGCTCAGGAAGGTGATGTGACTTGCCCCAAATCATCCAAATTAGTGA
Source organism: Daubentonia madagascariensis (assembly GCA_023783475.1). Taxonomy (NCBI): domain Eukaryota; kingdom Metazoa; phylum Chordata; class Mammalia; order Primates; family Daubentoniidae; genus Daubentonia; species Daubentonia madagascariensis. The sequence continues at coordinate 5,768,954 of JAKFHU010002332.1, read as the reverse complement.
GAATCTAAGTTGGATGTGAATCCAGCTTTCCACCTCCAAGCAGTCCTATGACCTAGTGGCTGCCACTGGGTGGGGAATTCTGGAAGTCTTTTCTGTATCCTTATGCTTTGGATATTTTTCCTATAGTGAGTGTACAGAGCTTCTGTAACCAGGAAGAAGGTTGGACAGAAAACAGTGATCATGTGGATCCAGACAGTACTATGTGAGTCGAAGAGGCTGCCTTGGGGTTGACTCTAGGACTCTGGCTGCCGAGCTTACTTTGCCTGACTTCCTCTAGCCACTGGCCTCCCTTTTTCTTTTGGAGGAAACTTCCACTGCCTTGGATACATAACGTCATTGCAATCCTGTCTAAAGCCCTGGTCTGGAAATCTCCAGGGTTTGCAGCAAGATTTCTCTGAAGCAAGGCTGCATCGCTGCCTGTGAGACTTTGCATCCCCTAGCCTGCCTCTCACCACCAGGTGACACACCTGGGAGGACTGGCTCATGTCACTGTCCTTGAGCGGACCCTGCTTTTGAGTCTCTGTTTTCACTCCTGGGGAAAATTGCCCTTTTCCTGAAGTCAGATTAGAAGGTACTCCAGCCTCCTTACTTAAGCACATCTCAGAGATCCTGCTGCTTCCCTAGTCTGGCAAATTAAAAACATAACACCTTTTTTCAAACCCCAGAGCCACAAATTTCCTATAAACATGAAAGGTGTATGATTCAGCTGGGCTGTGAATAATGTCCAAACTTGCCAGCCCCTTCCACCTCTCTGCCATCTCGCAATGTTCTTCTCTGCTCCCTCTCCCTGCCTCGTCTCCTCCTGTCTCTCTCTCCATCCCTCTCTTCTTCACTCTCCCTCTCCCTCTCCCCCCTTCTTTCCTCTCCCCTCTGACTCTCCCAGAGCCTCTATTTCAACTTTTTTTTCTCATTCAGTCTTGGATTATTTGTGGGAGGCTGTGTTTGAATTAAATGCTTATTTCATTTGCTCAAAAAATGAACAGCCAACCAACCAAATAGCCATTCTGTGTCTACAAGTGGTCTCTCATGCCACACAAAAACTCCTACTTGTTATGAAATAATTGCTAAGCGCTGGGAAAACTATTGTGCCTGCCTCTTCAGTGAGGGATGAGTAGGAAGTTATGCCTGAACATGGGCTTAGAACCGTGTATGACATTGATAAGGTCAATTACTTTACAAGAGTCTATAATGAGCTGCAGATCCAAACGGACTGGCAGATATCTGATAATGTCTGATGGGCTCCATTTGTATGTCCTGGGAAAAGGCAGATGCAATGGTTGTTAAGAACATGTCTTTGAGTTCACATTCTGGTTATGATGACCAACCGTATGACCTTGGGTGAGTCATTTAACCTCTCTGAGCCCCAGTCTGCTCTTCTGAACAGTGGGCACAATGGCAGCTCATATGGGTGGGTTAAATGGCATAATGTATGAAGTGCCTGACCTAAGATGAACGCTTAAGAAAAATTTGTCGTCCCTGTTTTCACCGTTTTGGGATGTTTTCTTTGTATTTAAAATGGTGCCCAAGCCCACCTCCCTGGGCCATTGGGAGACTAACTGAGATGCAGCATGATAAGGGCTCTTTGGAAGGCCAGTGGAAATGTGTGGACTTGTGGCCACTCGCGTTATTTCTGTCTGTAGGTTCAACTAGCAGGCAATAATGCCCATTTGTAGCAACACACACTGAAAACTTTCATCTCATTAGAGGTCATCGAACCAGGGCAAGAGGAAATACCAGAAGGCTCTTTCTGGCATTTTAATTCCTTTATACTTATTTCCTTCATCAACAATTAAAGAGGACTTGTCTGTACTCACATCAGCAGTAATAGTAAAAAAAAAATGGGCTCATGTTGGTGTTCAAATCCAGATTTGTTCCCTTACTGGTTTTAAGATTTGTGCCAGGTTATTAAAGAAATCTTGGACTTAGTTGTCTCCCCTATAAAGTTGTAATCATAATACCCACTTTGAAGGTTCATTGTGAAAACCATACTTGAAGGCACCCAGATATACACAGACACAAGTACTATAGAAAATCGAAAATAGACTATGTAATATTTGTCCAATATATTTTACTTGGCTTCTAGTGGTTGATAACAGAGCCACTGCCTCAGTTGGCTGAAGTCTTTCGGATTTGGAAATAGCTCATTCTTTAGCTTGGGAATGCAACTGGAACATAGGGAGCAGCTTGTGGTCATCATTTTGTTTGTTTATGGTGTGGTCTAAGCTTAGCCTGAGAGAACCCAGTTGGAATCCACCGTCTCAATATGTGGTGGTGGTTCATACCTCATTGGTAGAGCCCTCTTTTTCCAGGCGTGGGAAGGCTGGTCGATCATCTCAAGAAAGTTAAGTTATATCATCTTGATTAGTATATTTTTTCCTCCAATTTCTGTATTAACCTAAACACTAAGCAGCTTATTCATGGAAGACTTTGGAATGGCAAAGTGTGGTATTACATTGATCATACATTATCTTGTTGTATTTTCTAGTGGTGCCTCTGTTCGGCCAAATTTTGGTTTCTTTAGAATAGTGTCATTGTTGTTATCTTTCTCCCAAATAGCTAGCATAATACTAAAAAACAGTGGGCTCTTACTAAATACGTGTTTATTGGTTATGCTAGGAATAGAACCATAGGAGTATATATTTATGGAAAAACAGCTTCATCGTATTCACTTACTCATTCAATCACTCACCAAATACTTATTTATCATCCTCAAAATGTCAGCTAAGTGTCCAGACCAGAGAGAAGAATAGGACCTGTTATGGGGAAGCTCTCAGTGTGCCATGGGGGAAGAGAGGCAGGGAAACAGATTATGGTGCAGAGTTGATGTATATTCTGTTTTTGGTTTATGAAATATTGTAGTGATGTAGAGGAAAATGAAACTAGCATTAGTGCTGGACTTTAAAGACAGGCTAAACCCTTACAGGTGAGGGAGATAGGGAAAGACATTCTAGACAGAGGGAAGAGATTTATAGAGACATCAAAGTGGGACACAGAGGAAGAGCAGTGTTCTGTGTGGCTAGAATGGTGTATGTGTGTGTGTGTGTGTGTGTGTGTGTAAGGTTGAGCTGGAAAGCTAGATTTGGGTCCTATGTGCTCTCCCATGGAGTTGGCATTCATTTATTCAACACGTATTTATCAAGCACTTGCTATATGCTTGGTGCTATGGTGTTTTGCATGTGTTGCCTCATATGATCCTCACAGTAACCCCATGGAATAGGTATTATGACCATTACTCTCATTTTACAAATGAGGAAACTGATGCTCAGAGATGTTAGGTGACTTGCCCATGGTAACACAGCATGATGATCCCCATAACTGGGTGGAGTGAATCCATTTGAGCAGAGAAGTGAGGCTGGTGGGACAGAATGTATCCCGAGGTCACTCAGTGTGTCCTGAATGGGGCTGATGGACGTTGACCTTTGGCATCTTCCTCATCTGCTCCAGCCACACTGGTTTTGTCTCAGTTTTCTGATGGTGCCAAGTTCTCTCTCCGATCTCTGGGAATTTGCATATGCTTTTCTTTCAGTCTTGAATGTTCTGCCCCTCACTCCTTCCGTGGCTACCTGTTTCTCAGTGTTATGCGTCATGTCCTCAGAGGGGGCTTGCCTCCCCCCGCTGGTGCTCTCCTGCCCGTCTCCGCCATCAGTGTGTGTTTCGGCTTCCTTTTTTCCCTTTCTCAAACTTCTACCGTTGCTAACTGGAGTGGTGAAGAGCTTGGGGTCTGGGGCAGATTGCTGGGATAAGACTCCTGGCTCCCGCTTACCAACTGCTTGGACACTGGGCAGGTGTGTTACCCTTCTGGGCCTCATTCTCCTCTTCTATAAAATGGGGACAATAATAGATTCTACCTCATAGGGTCATTCAGGAGGGATTCCAGGAGGGCAGAGTCTGACGCATACAGGTGTTCAATAAATACGCGTTGGGGGGAACCATGCTTGACCAATCCGTTCATTCACTACCTGGCTCCCGTGGCTGCCTTACAGCTGGGAAGGCACAGGTGTGTTAGGGACCCAGTTGTGGTCTTCCATCTCCCACCTGTCCGGTGGCTGCTCTCCAATGGCCCTGGGTGTGCTTTTGTTGGGATTCTACAGTCACCTGCCCCCTAGAAGGACTTCTCCCAGCGCTCAGCCTGCTGAACTGCAGCCAATTAGGGCTGATTAGATGTTAATGAGCTTGAAGCTGCTTGGTAAGCTGTTTAGCACAGACTTGGAGGTGAGAGACAGAAGCCTGGGGACGTGGTGGCATCATGGGCAGACTGGAGAAGTGCAGAGGCCTGACCAAGACCTGCAGCATCTCAGTCATGTGCCCAAACTCTTGGGCTGTGGCCCTTTATGCTGGGGCCGACACAGTAGAATCCCTGCTACGCCTGGCAGGGGAGCAGCAATGATAATAATGATGGTGATGATTATAGTAAAATAATTCTGTTTACTGAGCATTTAACAGGGGCCAAGCACTATGCTCAGTGCTTTATATGCACTTACTTGTATCTCGTCCTTGTATCAGAGGCTACACCATGATTATGCATCCTCATTTTGCAGCTGAGAATTGGAACACTTAATTAATTTACCTTGTATCGTATAGCTGGTACACAGCGGAGTGCACATTTGATCTCTTGACTCCAGAGTCCATGTTTTCCTTGGTTATTCAGAAACTCAATAAGAAAATTCTAATTTTACATTTATTGCATGCACAGCTGCAGCTGTGTGCCCCATGTACTAAACTCCCACCTTATACTGAAATCATAATATGCTGAACTTCAATTTTATTTTTATTGATCACCTACCTATGAAAGGTTTTTTTTTTTATGTAATTGACTTCTGAACTTCTTGGAAAGATATTGCAGGGAAGATATGAGGATTCCCATTTTCCAGATGAAGAAATTGAACCCAAAAAGTTCGGTAAGTCTGAAAGTACATGCAACTTATAAATATGTTTTTTTACAAAATGGGATCAAATTAAAAATGTTGTTTGATAACCTTTTTCTATGTCAATAACTACATTTTTACATTGTAATTTTTAATATGGATGCACCAGTATTTAATAAATCATCTTTGGGGAAAAAAAGAAAGTACATGCAGCTGATGAAGGGTAGAGTCAGGGTCTGAATGGAGGCTCACCTGACTTCAAGGTTGATCTCTTTCCATCACATCAGTGCTTCTCAAACAGCAGTGGTGGGTTCTATGTTTTAATTTGTTTATTTTAATGATTAGTTCTTTGTTGTCAGATACTTTGATAAAATATAATAAAAATGATTAGTAGAAAAATGATTTTGTGTTTGGACATTGCAATAATGCCAAATTGCTATAAAAGTTTCTAAACACTGTTCTCAATTTCTGTACTTATCTTGTCATGGACCTATAACAAACAGGTCCATGGACCACACTTCAAGTAGCACTTCTGTCTTTCTACGGCCTTGTTTCTTCCTTGCCCAGTGGCTACCAACCCTGCATGCATATTAGCATCTGCAGAAAGCTTTTCGGATCTAATTGCTCTGGAGTGGGGCCTTGGCATCTGTACTTTTTTTTTTTTCCTGCCCTTAGCCCAGGCCCAGCATCTGTACTTTTTAAAGATACCCTCTGTGAAAGCACAGCCTGGTTGAGGTGGCCTTTGAGTGTTTACACCCATTATTTTTCTTGAAACCATCCAGGAAAGGAGGCAGTGGGAATTATTCCCGATTCTTCTCCTTTCTTACAGACAGGGAAGCCGACAGCAAGAGAGATTGGGTTCATGGTGGAGCCAGATCTAGTCCCAGTTCAGAGTTCTTTTTGTTCTTCCTGTACCCCAGAGAAAATGCCTTCCTTCCTTGAGCACCCAGGAAGCCCCTCTGTTAATCAGAGGCCTGATTCCATGGGAGCCTGCATACATCCCCTAGATCCGTGGCTGGATGGTGGATAGGGAAGAGGATGAGGAAGCCAGTCCCTGTGTTAGGAAGGAAGGGTGTGTGCAGCCTTTGGAGGCTGGAGCTGCATCTGAAACTGTAAGGGGAGTTTGCATGCATCGTCAGTGACTTGCAGAGAAGCAGGGCTAGGATCAAGCAGCCCTCTGAGACCCCTTCCAGCTGTAAGGTTTTGTGATGCCAGCAGTACTGAGCTCAGCAGCCTGGGTGGCATGAGCCTGCTTCTCTTTTTTCTCCTCTTTATTTATAAACTAACTCAAACGTAGAAAAACGCGGAGAGCTGTTTTACAACACTGGCTTATCCCCCTAGATCGAATCACATTTACCCAAGTTTCTGGCCAAAAGTAGAGTCTATTAAACAGTTTCCTTTAAGATGTGAGACTAAATGTTCTGAACCATCCACCCATGGGGAAAAAGTACAGTTTTGTGGTTTCAGATTGTGAGCACAGAGCTAGAGATACTTTTCATTTCTTTGGAGTAACTTCTTTTTTTCAAGCTTTTGGTATAATTGACCAATAAAAATTGTACATATTCAAGGTGTACAAAGTGATTCCTTGATGTATATATAGATTGTGAAATGATTATAGCAATCAAATTAATTAACACATTTATCACAGTTAACACAATTGGTTATGATTATGTGTGTGTGTGTGACAGAGAGAGATGAGGACACTTAAGATCTACTCCCTTAGCAAATTTCAAGTATACAATACAGTATTATTAACTATAGTCACCATGCTGTACATTAGATCCCCAGAACTTGTTCATTTTATAACTGAAAGTTTGTACCCTTTGACCTACATCTTCTCTTTGGGATAATTTCTAAATCCTGACTCTGGTCGTCCTGAATCCTCTCTGGGCTGGGCTGAAACTGACCTGGCTGCGATCTCAGAAGAAAACATTTGCCAAGCAAATGAGTAATAAAACGAGGAAGTGGGGGGCATAGGGCACTGGTGGTTTAATCTACTTGAGGGCAAACCGTTTTCTTGCCTTATATAGATAAGTTGTTTATGTGCAAATAATGCTACTAACTAGGAATGTGTTTTATCTTTACATTAAAGCAGGCCTACAGATTTCTGCTTAGAAATACTATTGTATTTTAGCTTTCCTCTTTGAAATGCCTGCAGGTTTAACATTTCCTACCTGCCATCCTTATGACAACATCGTCCATTTATTGTGCCTCTGCCATGTGCCAGACTGTGATGGATGCTTTGCATGCATGATCTAATTCCAATCTTTACAACCTACTAATAATAATGACAGCAATAATTATAAAACAACAATAAACAATAGCTCTCATATATCGAATACTTGTCATATGCCAGGCACTGTGCTGGATGCTTGCTTTACCTGTACTACCTCATGCTATTCACATACTTGCCATCCAGGAAGGTACTGTTAGTGGCCCCCTTTCACTAATGAGGTGTCAGCAGCAAGGTGACTTCCCTGTTTTTATTGATGGAGTGACTGAGGCACAGAGAGATCTAGCACCTTGCTGAAGATCACAAGTTTAACACATTGACTGCCACACTGAAAAAAAAATTTTTTCCTTGGGGCCACGGTGTTTTATTATGAAAATAGAATAAAAACTTTGAAAACAAAATGATCCTTTCTAATGTAGTGAAAAATTTGTTATTTTGTGCAATTGGAAGTTATGGTAATCGGAAAACACAGTCCAGCACGTGTGGCTCGCTTGGGTGGGCCGGCTGGAGCAGGGTGACAGGAGGTGGGGGAGACATGCTGATTGAGTGAGTTACATGTGCTTCACTAGGCCCCGGGCTCAAAACTAGTGTGAGTTAAATACAACTCACATGGCAGTTAATGTGTTAAATTGGGATACAGGTCTTTCTTAGAGATCTCTACTTCTTGGATTTATTGGGGAGTGGATGATCCTTACCTCATTGTTAAAAATATGTTTTCCAAAAACTAATTTTTTCTTGGGATATGGGGAGAAAAAAATGGGGTCCGAGCTGCTGGTGTGGTCCATGGTCACTGAGTGCAGGCCACAGCCAGTGCCCAGATCAAGGGGTGGAGCTGTGACGCTGGTGCATTCTCGTGTACGACAATCAGGGTTTCCAAGGTGTCCATGGCTATCTAAGTCTGGGACCTGGAGAATCAGAGTAACCTGGAGTTGCATGGCGAGTTTCTCTCCTGCTCATCTTCGTGGTGCAAACAGAGCTGGGGCATGCGCTGTGTGTGGCAGGCACACAAGCCAAGCTGAATGCCACGGCACCAGGACAGTCCCCTTCCTGGCTGGAGTTCCTCTCACGCAGCCTCAGCAACTGCTGGACAAGAGGCTCACTCCTTCCTCTGCAAAAGCATCCCCTGTGCAGACAGCCCAGAGTAGCCTCTGGGATCCCCTCACCTGTCTACAAGCAGATCAGGCTACAGAGCTGAGCTGAGACCCCAGCCACATAGCACACGGCTGCTGGTCTCCCTGCTCACGCTTTGGTGAACTGTTCTCCAGGGGCTGCCAGTCACATTAAATGCGAAGGGATTGCTGCCCCCAGAGGGTGCCTTCTTGTGCTACCACAGAACCCCACCTTCTTTTCTTCCAACTCTTCCCAGAAGACACTGGCTTGCCCTTCTCTCAGAATTCTTATAACATCCATTATCGTTTCATTTAATGGGTCCTTTAGCACATATGATTTTGTATTTGCAATGGCTCACGTGTGTATACTTTGTCTCCCAACTAGACTAAATACCTTCTGATCAAGCCTAATAGTTCATCTCTTTAAGATAGTAATCTTACCTTGTTCTTCTAATTATAAAAGTAGCATGCACTCATAGAAAAATGTGAAGGAAATGTATTAGGGACAGGATGAGGGTGAGGTGGGGTGAAACTCTTGCCTTGGGTGCAGAATTCCAAAGGGTGCCAACTAACTCAGCTATCAAGGTAAATACTACTTTAAGGCAATATTTTAAAGAATAGAAATCAATGCAAAGAATTCTGGGATGAACAAAATATTGGATCTTTAAATAAAGAGAGGATCCCACAGGGCTGGGACTAAAGTCAGACAAGTGTGGGGCCGGATCCCATCCTGATGTCAAATTTTGATTTTTTTTTTCATCATGGATTTTTTTGCATTGGTTTTGATTTTTGAAAATATTGCATTGAAAGATTACTTATCTTGATTGCTGAGTCTTTTGGCACCCCCTTATATTTTGCACCCAAAGCAAGTACCTCATTGGCCTTGCTCTAGTCTCAGCCCCCGTAATAATGGCCAATGTTTACTGAGTACTTGAGTGTCCCAGCCTTGTTCTTATGCTTTTTATGTGTATAATCCTCACAACAACCCTCAAAGCTAGGAACTATTACTGTTCATGTTTCTCAGAGCAATTGTGACTCACAGAGAGTAGTAACTTGCTATTAATACAGCTGGAAAGACGCAGAACCAAGATGCAGCCAAGGCTTTTTGGCTCTAGAACGTGGACTCAGGCTACCATACCCTGTGCAGAAGTGATTTCCGGTCCCACCTCCTGTCGTGAACTCCCCCAGGTAGCCTTCTCAGATGCCCTGGACGCATCCTCATAGTACTTAGTAATGCCGCCTAATGATGATCTATTTACTTGTCTGTCTTCCTCACGAGGCCTCTTAAAAATGGCAGTGTCTTCATGTCCCTGTGGCTATTTCATAGCCCAAACATGAGGGACTCATGGGCTGCTTCACTTGGGCTTGCTCCCCTACCCACTATGGGCTCTGGACTCAACCTCTGCCCAGAAACAGGCCCCTCAGAATGTTGTCTCTTAGTTGCTAAACACAGCCTTTCTCTGGATCTGTGGTCATCCATCACGGCCCATTATGCAGCAGTGGCTCGGGGCCCTTTTCCAGCATAACTGATGATATTTGAAGATTTGGCAGAGGAGGCGTGGGAGGCTCGTCTTCTGTGCTAGCCTTGTCCTGCTGCCCTGTATGAATGTCAGTGGTGGGGACAGGGTGGCTCTGGTCTGCACCAATCAGGGTCATGGGGGCGGTGGGATAGTAGGTGCCCACTTATGGCAGCCAAGGCTGGGAGGTCCAGAGAACAGGTCAGAGATGTGTTAGCTCATGTTGCCCTAATGTGGAAGAGAAACTGTTGCAAAACCCCAACTAAACTAAACTCCTGGTCTCTGTTGTTATCTGTTCATCCCAGGGATAATTACTGGGCACCCTCCAGGTATGGGATGCTATGTCAGACACTAGGGTTTCAGCAGCAGTCCAGAGGGACAGGGCTCCTTGCCCTGCTAAAGCTCATGGGTTAGTGTGTACCATCTGCATTGTCCACTGAAATGGGGTTGTGATTGGCCAGCAGCTGCAGCCCCTTAGAAATATTAGATGTAGTATGTCCATGGGGGAAATAGTCCTTCTTTCCTTTCCCATGTGTATGTGGAAATGTAGCATGCATAAAGTGGAGATCGGACCCCGTCCTGTTTGAGCTGGGAGTTGAATGGGTGACAGGAAACACTCACCATGAGAAGTCCGCAGGCTAGTTGGGAAACTAAACAACTCTCAGATATCCAAGGTGTCTATCCTGAACGCCTCCCATGCCATCGCAGGCTGAATTAGGTGCCTCTTCTCTGTCTCCCACTATTCCTCTGGGGTTCCGTCGCTCAGGGCATGCCCACCGTGTTGTTTGGTGAGGTTCTGCTTGGGTGTCCATTTCTCACACCGACTGTGAACTTCCTCATTGCAGGGGCTGAGTTGTTTCACCTCCTTGTGCCCTGCAGCTGCCATCGCATGGCAGTATGTGCTCGGTAAATGTTTGCTGAAGGAATATGGTCAATGGGTGATTGAGCAGGTGAAAATACTTGAGAAAAAGCTTACTCTGCAATGTTAAATGTGTGCAAATGAATCTAGCGCAAACTGCGTATGTAAGGGCAAAATGATTTTCCAAATGTAGGTATACTCAGAAATTTCAAAATAACCAGGGAGTCTTCTTTTTTTTAAGTTTTTTTTTTTTTTTTTTTACTGGTCATTGTGTCACTGAGTTGGAGTAGGTCACCTGGAAGCAGGTCTCTGATGGTATGCCACAGGTCTCTGTACTTAGGTCTATTTTATAACATTGTGGATCTTTCGAGTCTTTCTCTTCCTCTCCATCTTTCCTTCTACCCTAAATAAGACCCCAGTTATTTCTCATTTAAACTATTGCAGCAACCTTCCAAATGTCCTCCTACTTTTCTATCCACTCAACCTCCTATAGACATTAGATTTTTTTTCCTGAAATGCAAATGTCATGCTTCTGTTATTAATCCATTACTTGTTGATAAAGTCCATGTTGCTCAACTTGCTGCATAAATCCCTTTGTTCATAGCTTTCCAGGCTTGTCTCTCTTACTCACCTGTGTTTAAACTGCTTCAAATACGTGTCACTTCTTAAGACATCTCCATTTCTTGGTAATGCTTTTCCCGGTGTCTGGATCTCCTGTCCCATCCTCACCTGGTTAACTACTGCTTACCCCATAGAATTCAACTTTCTTTAATATCACTCAACGTTTGGTTTCAGAGTGGTCCATTTATGTCTCCGTCTCTCCTACTAGACCGATTGATGTAAGGACAGAGTTCATGCTTTTTGTTCACCTGTTTATCTTCACCTACTCTCTGGGCCTGGCTCATAGTAGCCACTCAAGACATGTTTGTAGAATGAATGAAGACCAGAGTTTTCCAATAAATTTGTAAATTTATTAGGCCAGGAGGGAAGTACATATAATGGCACAATGAAATCAAGCTGCAAATATGGGTCACTGAACTAGAATGCAGAATAAAGCTGTCAAGGTATCATTTAAGAGACATAAATACTGAAGTCTTGCATTTAGGTTACAAAATTTATTCTACAAGTGCCAGGTTGAGAAAGTGGAGGCATCTAACCATGAGAAAATGACCAAAGGATGTTGATAGGTGGAAATTTTCATTGGTGCTAATTAACAAGGCAGAATATCAACAAGCTGGACTCCCCCCATACCCCCACATTCACTCACTCACCCACCTACCCATTTATTGGCTGGGCTAGGCACTAGACAGGAAACAGACTTGGGCCCTGCTCCCACAGAGCTTGTAATCTTGGCGGGGGACACAGGCATCAGACAACTAGCCACAGTAACTGTGCATAATGAAAGACAGAGCTGAGTGTTCTAAAGGAAAAGGGTGCTCAGCAAAGGGGCTTGACTTGGACTTGTAGCTGGTCTGGGATGGCTTCCTTGAGGATGTGGTGCTTGAGCAACATTCCAGGGGTGAGTGGAAGCTGACTCAAGACCTTGAAGATCCCTAGCAAGAGAAAGGTTGGAGAGAGAGGGATGGATCAAAGCTGGCTGGTCACTTTAAGCAATTGTCTCTTTACCAGAGAATATCTCTTTACCTGGGAGAAAACTGAATAATTTTAAGCAGAGTTAATACAATCTGTATTTGAAAAGAAACAGAACATAAGTGGCTGTGGTTTCGCTGTCCTTGATCCGCACCCAGGAGGATGCTGGTTGGTACTAGTCTTCATGTTTTAAAAGGGCCAGGGAGAAGACAGTATGTAAACAGAGAGGCCTGTGATTCCAGGAAGCACCTCAAGAGGAAAGGCAGACCGTAACATCTGAAGGGCTATCCTGTGGAAGAGAGACAAGGGTCCCTTGTTATTGTCCCACAGGGAAGTGGTGGCCTATGTGCAGGGGCTGTAGGGAGAAAGATAATGAGCTGTGCTTCAGAGCAGAACCTTTGGAATATCAAAGCCCTCGGTTATTGGGATGGTGCTTATGAAAGCAGCCAGCTGCCCTCACGTGGCATGTTTAGGCAGAAGCTGGTGTTTGGGCAGAAGCTGGATGGCTATTATTCAGAATAAAGCAAGGGGAGTGCTTTCATGGGGGTAGAGCAGAGGTTAAAGGGCAGCCTATGGGCTGAATTCAGCTCACAGATGTGCTCTGGGCCTCCGAGTGCTATAAAAATCAAATTACTTCTCACTAAAATGTCTAGATTTGGGTTTCTTTTTAAAATCCAGAAGAACTGACAAACTGGGCCAGCATTCCAGAACTGCAACAATTGTTAGCAGCGGATACATGGTATATTAGTTTTCTATTGGTGAAATAAATTACCACAAAAGTAGTGGCTTAAAACAATACAAATTTATCATCTTACAGCTCTGTAGGTCAGAAGTCTGAGATGGGTCTCACCAAACTAAAATCAAGGTATTGATAGAATCACGGTCTTTCTGGAGGCTCTAGGAGAAAATCAGCTTTTTCGCCTTTTCCAGCTTCAAGAGGCTGCCTGAATTCCTTGGCTCGTAGCTCCTTCCTCCATCTTCAAAGGCAGCAGAGTAGCATGTCCAAATCTGTCTCTCAGACTCTACTTCTATCATCACATCTCCTTCTATGGCTCTTTTAAGGATACATGTGGTTACAATGGACCCACCCAGATAATCCAGCATAATCTCCCCATCTCAAGACTCTTAGCTTAATCACATCTGCAGAATCCTTTTGGCTGCATAAGGTAACCTATTCACAGGTTCCAGGGACTAGGACATGGACACCTTTGGGGGGCATTATTCTGCCTACCGCTTACATGGCCACCCTTTTAGAACAGGATTTATATATTTGTTTTACCTGCCTCTCCACAGTACAGATCGCATTTGTGGTTCTCAAGTTAAAGGGCTTGGGTGGACAACTGCTCTTTCTATGGTTGTTCTATAACTAGTGATGAGATTTAGCATATGAGGGTTAAACGTATTGATAAAACCTTTCTATCAGGGGATTGGAGATAGGAAAAGGGGAAGGAATTTTAAAAGTTGTTTTAAAGTGATGATTTTATTGTTTGTAAGATGTCACATAATCAATTTAATTCAACATTACTGATCACGTGCTCTGTTCTGTACAGGATTAAAAAATTCATGAGACAAAGCATGAGACAGTAAAAACCTCTTCCGTTTCTTTCCCACTCAAGAAAACATTTCAGAATTCAAGTGCACAAGAATTGTGTTGTTATAGAAATGACTTTCCATGTGCTGTAACTTACAAAAAAAGCCTAAATCATTTCCAAATATTACTGCTTGACCTGGGGTTCTGACAAATTAGTTGTGTCACACCTCATAGCTGACCAAGATCCATTGGGATTAAGGACCCCTTATCTATGATATGTTCTCTGGACTTCAGGAAGATTTTTGTCTGTCTGTGGGGATGTGTTATAGGGTAAAACTAAGAGTAATTTGTTATAGCATGTGACCAAATATTTACATATGTGGTGCAGACAGTAGGCGCTCAGGGGTTTGTAAGGGCATGATAATGAACCAGCCCTGAAGGATGTTTGGTGAACATCACCCCACCACAAAGCAGAGACTCACTTTCTAGTTCTGCAACAGGACAGTGGGAAGAAGTTACCCACTAAGTCTGAGTAACTTAGGTTAAAAAATAATTCATTGGCAGGTTTTAAGGGTGCTCTGAAAAAAGCATGCCTCTGCGAAGAACAGGAAGGAGAGCTTCTCTGGGAGGCCTAGGAATCAGGGTCTGACAGGCAGGTACTTTAGCACACAGCAGTCAGGGTGAGTCAGCTCTGACCTTGTGCCTTTCCCCTGAGATGCAAATTCATGGAGAATTGACTGCAATTGGTTGAGCAGACACTTTGACTGACGGCCCCACCAAGACAAAAGGAAGTAGGATATTGCTACTAGTAGAAGAAGGGTTGCATGCTGATGTCAGCTATAACTTGAAATGATTCTTAAGAATTGAGACTCAGGCAATTCCACACATCCCTTAGCATCTTACTGAGTACTTAAGGGTGAACTGGTGATGTGAAGTAGTGGAGAGAGCTGCTGATGAGCTGAAAATGAGTCCATTTTCCTTTCTGGGCCTCAATTTCTCCTCTTAAAACAAAGTGGGGAAGCCTAGAAGATCTCTTATCTCCAAATCTAGAATTCTTCTTAACATAAATACCTGGGAAGATAATCTTAGCATTAAAAAATTTAGTTTACCATGTACCTATAATTACTGATAAGAGCCATCATCAGTGTACAGGCACAGATATTTCCCTATCATGTCAAATTGATTCATACATCAGAAAAAGAGGGGAAGAGGCAGGTGAATATCTCTGCAGTTGTTTGTGGGGTGACTGATGCTAAGAGTGTGGCATTGATGGCCGGGAACCTTCGAGATGGCATGAAAAGTTGCACTGAGATATCATGGAAGCAAATGCTACAGTGATGACTCAGCAAGCCTGAAACTGCAGTGCATGGGGAGTGCCATGTCGCACAATTCCAGGTGCTGGGTGGCGTGTGGGATTATGCTCATGGAATACAATGTGAATGCTGCCCCTGTGGAGTTGTGCAACGTGGCGGCCCTGGCCAAGAGACCAGTGTAAATTCACAGCATCCCTAAAGAGGCAAGGTAAGAATGTTGGAGGGGCAAGGGAAGACTTTGCTGTTTGGGCAGGTGCCTGGGTTGGAGGCATGCTCTTCCGTATCCTTTCCTCTCTCCTCTCTGAGCTGAGTCCTAGTCATCACTTGCTAGTGCTGCATATCCATGGTGTTCACAGAGCAATAATAATGGTGGGAAGCATTTATTGAGAACCTATGAAGCACAGGGAACTATATGAAGCACTTCCTATACATTATCTTATTTAATTTCACAACAATTTTTAGAGGTAGGCATTATTGCTAATGCTCTCAAGACTCCAAATACTCTCTTGTCTCTGGAACAAGCTCCTAACTTGAAAGCTTGGGAGGATGCAGAAAACTAAGGCTGTGGGAATTTGCCTAGGTGGGGATGATCCGTGCCTAAGCGTACAGGGTAAAATAAAAAGCTAGACGTACATACTGAAATGAACAGACAGATAATAATAAAATAAGGAGATTAACCAGATAGGCTTTATTATCATCTGCCCTTTGGAGACTGGAGAATGGAGGCTCAGAGATGTTTGTCTATGTGCCCGAGAGTACAATGCTAGGGAGTAGAGAGTAGGAATTGAATCTGAGTTCAAGGTCGTGCTTGTCTCTTTAGACCTTGCTGCCCATTCATAGACCAGAGGGGACTGTGCTTTGGTCTGGCCCAAGATAAGTGACCACTCAGTGCCAGGCCAGCATCTTTAGGAACCTCAGGTCCAGTCCCATTGTGCATTTAGCTGTCGTCCTGCCTGTCTCTGCCTCTTGTTCATCTCTGTCCCCCATGACCTCTCCTTGCAGGGTTTGCCTCTGGCCATGTGTTTCAGCTGCCTGGATTCTTCTCTGTTCTGTGCAGAAATGATACATTGGTTTTCATTTCCTGCAGGAAAGACCAGGTTGGCAGGTTTTTTTGCTCATTTGAGCGAGGCACTGAGAACATTGAAGGTGATGATAGGAAGTTGAGATTTGCAATCTGTGCTTGGGTCCATGAACTTAGTGTAAGCAACGGATCCATGAAGATCATGTGGGGCAGGTGAACAGGTAAGCTCAGGTGCGCAGGTGACTCCGGCACAGATTCCATGCCAACCCCCGTCCTGCCCAGGTCTCTCTGCCGTTACCAGTAGCCTTTCCTGATCTGAATCTAGAGGTATTGCTGTCCTTGGGGATTGAGCTGAATCACAAATAAAAGGCCACTTATGGTTGTGAGTGGAGCGTACCCTTCTACGGTATGTCACTGTCACCTGCTTACTTTTGCATTTTTAAAAAATCTACCTGCTCTTAGCTCTTAATCTTCACTCCATCCTTATCTACCTTCTGCCTTTCTATGTGCCAGCTCTATTGTGCTCCTATGATTATATATTTTTAAATATTTGTTTGAATAGGCAATGCCCGCATGTGATTTAAAAAAAATTAATCAGCCCACCGTGTGTCTAGCAAGCGTTTTCCCTTCCTAATCTCCCTTCCTGGAGGAACTGTTGTCTGTTTCTTGTACATCATTTTGTCTGGGTATGTATTTGGTTAAACCTCATGAAATAATCTTCTACATAGGTAAAGTGGTCACCTACTGGCAATTTCACATGGTTCAACCAAATTTAAGCATAAATATGGGACCTCTAACTTCTCATCACCTGATATATAACATATTTGCATGTGTATTGTCTGTCTTTCTCCTTCAGATTGTAAACTCAATGGAGTCAGGGCTTGTTTTGTTCACTGCTGTGTCTCCAGTGCCTGGCACCGAAAAAGGCTCTTGATAAATAAATATACCACTCTCTTTTCACAAATAGTAGCAAACTGTATACACTGTTCTGCACCTTGTCTTCTTCATTTAGCACTATGTTTTTCAAATTGTTCTTTTTTGGTACCTATAAATCAGCTTTGTTTTCCAACAGCTACATACAATGTGCATCCGTGGTGAGGATATACCCTAACTGATGTGACCAATCCCCTTCTGATGGTCATCTAGGTTGTTCCCTATCTCTTGCCATTACACACAAAAATGCCCTGAGCATCCTTGCATAGATCTCTTTGCCCAAAAGCGAGAGTACCTTTAGGAAGTTTCCTACATGTGGAACTGCTGGTTCTGAGGTTGTGTTGCTATTTTCAGCAGACACTGCCTAATTGTTTTATTGTATGCCTGGGGAGGAATCACAGTTTCCATGGGTCGGGTCTTTGGTCTTTTGGTTAATACTGTTGGAAACAACCCACCCACTTCCTTGGGCTCTACACAACCACAACAGTGGGGGAGTGACCACACGCTGTTCAGGCTTCTTGAAGTTTATATTGCTACTCTCTGTGGTCACCAGCAGTCCATTCTAATGGACTGTGTGCTAATCTGTTACATTTGTGTTAGAAGATGGATTTCTCAGCACGACACAACCAAATTAGTTTTGCTGTTGGAAGCCACCATGGGATGCTAGTTGGGGCACAGCTGTCGCGTTGCCATGAGACATCAAGACAAGGGGAGGCACTGTCATAAAATCACAATCTCTCTTAGGAGTGGGAGCTATCAGGGCTCAAGAGAACAGTTCTCCTCCATTAACTTCAGCCCCAACCTCCTCTCTGTGGTGTTATCACTTCTCCCCAACATGTTCAGGTTCAGCTCACGTTCATAGAGTGCCTACTGCATGCCAGGTGCTTTCTGTCCAGGATCTAATTTAACTTTAAGAGTCTTGTGGAAAAAAGATACTAGCTGCATCTTATAGAGGATATAACAGAGTATCAAAGAGGTAGAATGACTTGCTTTTAAAAATATAAATAAGACTTTTAAAAATACAAATAAGACTTAGTCACTTCCTGCTTAAGATCTTCCACTCTGAAGTCCTCCCATGTTCTTATCTGTGGTCTGACAATACCTCCAACTTAATCCCACATTCTTCTTCTCAAGTCTCTCTGCAGCTACCGTAGCCTTCGTTCTGCCACTCAAATTTATGCGCTCATTCCCACCACAGGGCATTTGCACTTCTATTTCCCTCTGCCAAGAACATTTAGCCTCCTGAATTTTACATGGTTAGTTCCTTCTAGCCACAGCTAGAATGCCACCTCCTCAGGGATGACAGATCTTTCTTCACCACTGCCCCTCAGCATGTTCTATCTCGTGGCCTGTTTTATCTTGCACACTTTAGTACTCTAGTACTTCAAATACGACAGGAGAAGACAATGTGTTGACTGATGAAAATATTATGCTTCTTGCTTGGAAGAGGGAGGAAGGGTCTGGGAGCCAAGGAGTGAGTGCTAGGACTGCAGTTCTAGGAGCTGGAAGAGGCAAGGAAATGGATTATCCCCTAGAGTGTCCAGAGAGAATACACCCCTGCTGACAACTTGATTCTAGCCCAGCGCAACAGATGTAGGACTTCTGACCTCCATAACTGTAAGAGAATAAATATAAATTGTTTTAAGCCTCCCAGTTTGTGGTAATTTGTTACAGCAGCCACAGGAAACTAATACATCCCATCATTGGCTTCTCTCTTTGTGTATTCTCAAGCTTCCCCATGAAACTCCCCCAGCCCCTTTGATTCCCTTTTATGGGCAATAGTGAGGCAGTACACACTGGGAACCAGGGCGGTAAACCACCTTCTTTCTCCGTTCCAAGAGCCCTTCCCAGGAAGGATGCAGGAAAGTGGAGCAGATTAGGTGACGTGTACGTGTGACTGCATGATCTGTTACCCACAAGGACTTGCCCCAGGTCAGTGGGAGAAGCAAGTCTGTAGAACCCACAGTCTTTCTCAAGCTCTTATCCCTTTTATTCATAAATTAGTTTCTGTACTTTTATGATCTCATTCTTTGCTGCACAAGCCCCCCCAGACTATTCCCTAGACGTTCCTCTGACATGGCCTTATCTAGACTGTATGTGGCTCTGCCTCTAATTACTGTGTGCTTCATTTGCATGAGGTTTTACTCATTCTCATGTCGTTAGTATAAAGTGGGAGTCTCATTGCCAAGGCAACCAGAAGTGGGAGCGTGTACAATTTCAGCCTTGTCCAAGAGCTCACATCTACTCAGTATACTCCCACTGTGTTCTTGGTTTTCCTATCTTCCATAGCCAAAATAACGTGAACTATTCCATGGTCATCCCTGTTTGTTTGTTTTTTTTTTTCTTTTTTTATTAATGTTTTAGCAGGTCTATCCAGTTTTTCCTGAATTTACTGACTTCATTCTTTAATTTCCACTAGCTAATCCCGATATCTTTTCCTTTTCCTAGGTCATAGATTTCCTATCTGAAATCCCTCTGTGATAGTTGCTGTCATCAGCACTTTCCACATGGGTTTCCTCTTTCTTCTACCCCCCTCTTGACAATCCCATGCCTGTCCTATTGGAATTGGAATCCGGGACTTTGTTTCTGCCCTCCATCTGGGCAGGGCCACTCAAAAATGGGTGGAGGACCAGGGACTCCACACTCCTCATATAGAAAAACAGATGGAGGCCTCCAAGAAATGTGGTTCTAATTTTACATTGACTGCTTTATATTCTCTTTCCCCTTAAACATGCGTCAAGAGCTCATTTGAGTTCTACTGTCCATAATTGTCAGTTGCTACACACTCACTCAGCAGCAATGTGCCAGATTTTTCTAGTAGTTAATGCTTAAAAGTTTATTCCATTTTACAAAATATTGATGAATTTTGATGTGAATAAAAGGCTGCGTGGTGTCCAATGGGGAAATTTCCCTTCTCATGAAGGCCATGAAATGGTCGTCCATTGGGTGATTCTTATTCACAAATGTGTTCTACACAGATCTTAAATGTGCATGGGTTGCCAACTGTTAAAATAGGAAGATTTCAAGCAAAACCCTGACTTCTCGATTACCTTAAAATACTGAAAGATCTAGCAACAGCAAGCTCGTGTTCTCATGCGGCCACAGACAGCTGCAGTTGAGTAGTTACTGCCACTTGGGATGAGGTGACAACCTTTGTTTCGTCTCAGGCTACTCTTAATACACTCTGCTTTGCTCAATTTTGTTACCTGCCTGATTTCTGTAGGCGTCTGAGTTTGCAACTTCTCTCATGGAGTTCCAGGCTTACAGGGAGGAAGGTACCCACAGATGTCTACACTGACCCCCCCATCTTACCCACTTTATTCGTGAATGTCCCTTTTTTACACCTTGAAACTGGTCATTCAGCCTGCAGAGATGAAGTTCTATTGCCTTCCTACATACTCATTCCATCTGTGATCAGCTCTCCCTGGGAGAAAGTTCTTGCACACATTGAAGTAGCCTTTTCAACTCTTAAGTGCTCCCATCCCTTGGCTGGAGATCTGCTGGTTGAGCATCTGTTTGTATTATTTTGTCCCTCCAAAACTTGATTTCCACTGCATACCCAAGAGCTCAGGCACTCCAAGACCTATCATTTCTACATTTTCACTGTGTTGATTTTAAAGCACCGAGGACGCCATGCCTTCTCATCTTGTACTATGCTTCATCTGGTTATTTTATGCCCTTTGAAAGCTCCAGTCTGACATGTGAGGCCAACTGAGAGTTTCGCCGAGGTTCACCTGGCAAGACCCACAGGAACCTATGTGAGTTTCTATAATGATAATGGTGTTGATAATGATGATGATTTTAGTAGCTACCTTTTATTGGAAAACTGCTGCCAGGGCAAACTCTATGCCAGGATAAATGATTATCAAGCATCGTTGTATCTAATCCTAACTAAAGGTAGGCGTTACACCCTGGTTTCTAGATGAGCAAACTGAGACTAAGAGAAGTTAAATATATTCTCAAAGGCCATGGTGGTGGACCTTGTATTTGTCTCCCCCAAATTTCTTTCTTTTTCTCTTGGTAACTGCCATGATTTTGCTTTGGATATCCACCCCTGCCCCACGGAGTTCATGTCCTTCGGGGGAAGCAGGCCATGGGACTGAGCCCTAACCACTCAGTACAATTCCTATTCGCCGGCCACAGCGGTTGGCTCATTGATTGGGAGGAGTCACCGTCAAGAACAATGAGATTGGGGAGTATTTGATTGGAGGGCTCCTAAAACCCTTGTAAAGAGACCCTGTCCTTGTTGCTCAGGACGCGGAAGGACATGCAAGGAAGAGGTCCTGGAGTGCTTGGCATGTTTCCATCTTGCGTCCATGAGGCGGTACCAGCTATAAGATAGTTTTAACCTGGAAATCTTTGGGGGGAGGAGGAGGCGGAGTGTTGGTGACTATTGTCAGAACTGTCGGAGAGGAAGGTGTTTCCCACTCTCTTGAGAAGGCAACAGAAACCGCAAGGGAGAGAGGCAGACGGCGAGTGATACTGATGCTGAAGTAAATTGAGGAAGATGCATAGAAAGAGAGATACAGGCAACGAGACAAAAACGGAGAAAAGGAGCAAGATTTTGCAGGGCCATTTGCCAATCTTTACTAAAATTAAAAGAGTGTACTCTGCGATCCAGCAGTTCTACATTTTTAAAAATATTCTGGTAAAATACCCATAACATAAAGTTTACTATTTTAACCATTTTTAAGAGTACAATTCAGTGACATTAAGTACATTGACAGTGTTGTGCAAGCATTACCACTATCTCGTTCCAGAACATTTTCGTCCCTCCAAATGAAAACTCCATACCTATTAAGTAGTCACTCCACATCGTCCCTCCGCCCAGGTCCTGGAAACCACGAATCTACTTTCTGTCTCTATGGATTTGCTTATTCTGGACATTTCATACAAATGGAATCGTGTATATGACGTCTGGCTTCTTTCACTTAGCGTAACGTTTTCGGGGTTCATCCGTGCTGTGGTATATAGCAACAGCAGCAACTAGATACGGATTAAATAGCAACACAGTGCCATGGGGGACCTGTGCCACATCTGCACTGGGGGAGGGACTCATCCGGTAGAATGAGGCGGAACCTTGTACGGATGTGCAGAGGTCTTCGAGACATGTTCTTGGATGAAAAAGGCAAGTTATAGAACAAAAAGCGTGTCCTTTTATGTGTGTAAAGTTACGGGATGGAGTGATAAAATTCTGTATGTAAACACAGGCACATCAGTGCACGGGCAGAGGCTTGGGTGGACACACAACATGCGCATAACACAAGAGAGGTTGCTGTAGGGATGACTTGAGATTAGAGATGCTGGTCAAGAGGACTTTAGCTTTGTCTCTGAATGTTTGCATTTGTCAAAGGAGAATATATTCCTAGGTTGAAAGTGTCTATATAAATGAGTCAAATTGAAAGAAAACAAGAAAAGGAATGAAAGAGAGACAACAATGGTGCTGAGGAAAGCACAGAGGAAGCGAAGCCCCCACGGAGGAAGAGGTCCCCTGGGATGGAATTTGGGTGGCCCCGTCATCACATCATTACTGTTCCCTTTGGAGCGGGAACAGTGTTTGTGGGGAGCGTGGAACAGTGAGAGCTTTTAGACCCACCCATCCTTCTCCCCGTTGCGATAAGTTGACTTTAATTACAGCGTCTCGAATGCTGGTGGTTATCGGTTTATTCCAGCATTAGAAAGTCTAGACGCTACTGTTTTGGGTCATATTCCCAATCTGTGTTTCGGTTTTAGAGGAAGTTGTCCAAGGTTAATCAAGTTGTTCTTTCTGTGTTGTCAGGATGATAAATTTTGGGGATGGTGGTGATAAAAGAAAAAAAAAATACCCCACGGTTTGCTTCAAAGAATGGCAGACCGTGACTTAAGGAATTGCGTAAAGATTGGCATTTTTTGTTTGAAACTTCATAGCAATTAAATACTCAATGATTGAGAAATAATTTTATGATTTTTAAAAAACCTGTTCTTAGAGGAATCAGACCAGAAAAATGAGCACCTTTATTTTTATTCTGTTTTCCTTGTTGAGAATTGTGAATTCTGGTTTGAGACCCCCACCCCTATTCATTTACGCATCCTTCAGAAGTATCTAATGAGTGATTAGTCTGCAGTAGGTGCTGTGGTGTTAAGAAATAGGCATCACCTCTTCCCATGGGTGGAGAGTGTATTGGGAGGGACAGATACTCAACAACAACATCAGCAGCAAGAACAATTATGTATATGTGATTACAAATCCTGGCAAGGGAAATTCTGTGTAGACAAACGAAGTTGGAATATTACTTGCAGGTGTGCCTACCACCATCCGCTCAGGGACAGGTCACTTGGGAGGAAATGTCTAGTTGGATTTCCACGCTCTGGCCTCAGGCAATTAATTTTCTCTCTTAACGATTACCCTAATGGGTAGGAGCAGGTCTTCTGGAGTTCAGTTTGCATTTAGTTGAACTCAATTTCCACGTGTGCCCGGGTCTGAAAGGAGAGCTGTTCGGGGAGCCCAGGGGGCATGCGACACAGAAGGGGGTAGCAGAAGTGGTTTCGTGCAGCGCAAGGTGGTGGAAGAGACTGAGGTTTGCCCCTTCTCGAGGCAGAAAGGACCCAGCTGGAGGTAACTGTTGGAGATGACCTTCCGCCCTGCATAACTCTGCCATTTTCTTGGGTGTCTTTCTTCTCCCCTTTCTGACATGCATATCTTCCATCCTTTTATTAGTTTATTTCCACACTTGTTTCTCCTTTACTTTCTTTTCTGTCCAAACCCTCCTTTCTCTTTCTATTTCTTTCTGTTCTCTTCCTCCCTCGTCTTGTCCCTCTTATTCCTTGCTCTCTCTTTACTCCTCCCGTTCCTGTTCCTCCTTGGTCTGCTATTTTGCTCCTTCGCTCGCTCTCGTCCGGTGTACTTCTCCCTCTCCTTGTTTCTTTATTTCTCTGCCTCCCTGCAACCCCCCCCCCCCCGCCATAATCTAAGACCCCCTGATGATCCCATGTGGATCCTGCAAACTTTGCTTCCCTGTCCCCTCCTTAAGTGGCCACTAGAGGTGCAGGGACCGTTTATCCCTTGCATCGTTCTGAGGATATAGGGGGAACCGCTCAAGGGAAAGCGAGTTTGGGAACTGTAAGTGTGAGAATCACAAACATCATAAGCACAGGGTCCATTGGGGGCTGGGAGGTGTTGTTCTTAGATGACCAGGACCTTGGGTACGTTAATCTGTTTGGGGAGATTTCATTCTGACTGTGGGTGCGTGGACTGGCTTGAACCCCTCCTGTTTGTTTGTTCACGTGTATACACGCCTTCCCCGGATGCTGCGCCAGTGTGGCCCGAAAGGCTGATTCGTGATATCTTGGCAAAACAACAGCAACGACAATATTCTTGTCTTTATTGAACCTGAGGGGATAAACACTTAGGAAGCCTTTCCAAAGTCCTCATCTCTTCCCTCCATGAATCTGTTTAAAATGTCTCTTCTCTTGCTTTTCCCCAGATTCTCGCTCATGCTGTCTTTCCTGTCTCCTGTCTGATCTCTGTGTGGCTGTTTATCACTTAGATGGGCTTAGCCTTGCTCTCCCTTACCCCTCCCCAGGCCCTCACGTTGCTGGTTTCTTCTTGTCATGCAGGTCTCGGCTCAGATGCTGCCACCTCAGAGCGGACATCTCCAACCATTCTATCTTTCGGTCGTTCTTAACCTTAGGGTGGGGGCGGTGGTAGGAAGGGAAGACCTTGAAGAATTCGGTGAAACGAGAACTCTCTGCACAGGGGGATGCTCATACACAGGACAGTTTTTGTTCTCCCTGTCTCAGGGGGTTCCTCTGCTCCCTGAATCCCACCCCTGGACTTCTCAGCCGTCTGCACCACCAGGTCCGTCTCCAAGAGCACCCCTGCCCTTGTCATATGCTGCCACATTAGCATGCATTTATTTGCTTCTTAGCTCTTATAACTAGCTGAAATTAGCTTGCTTATTTGTTTGTTTATTTACCATCATCAAGATCCTAGTCAAGATGACCTCCATTGTCATAGCAACTACAGGCAACAGGAAGTACTTTTTCAGGATAAAGGAAATCCAGTGGAGATGTTGACCCTACAATTTCACTTAACATTTTTTCATGCTGTGGTGCCGTAGGTGCCTCTGGCCGGAAACTTGGTTCAGAAACTCACAATGCTATACCTGGGGGTTTCCATTTGTATTCATGTCCTTCCCTGTCCATGGTCTTCTATTTGCTCCTTGTCTATTTTGATAGAAATCAATAGTTTCCCTCATTTTGCTCCTGCGTT
The DNA here is from genome assembly GCA_023783475.1 of Daubentonia madagascariensis. Taxonomy (NCBI): domain Eukaryota; kingdom Metazoa; phylum Chordata; class Mammalia; order Primates; family Daubentoniidae; genus Daubentonia; species Daubentonia madagascariensis. The sequence continues at coordinate 5,743,732 of JAKFHU010002332.1, read as the reverse complement.
TAGAAAAGCGAATTAACTCTCTAGGTTCCTCACTTCATTGACATACAGGGGTTAGCATCTTGGAGAAAGTCAATCCTCAGGGCAGGACGTAGTTGAGAGAATGTTTTCCTCCTAATTGATTGGATCCCGTTAGGGAGACCCTGTCATTCCACCTCCCACCCAGGAATGTGGAGGGCTCCACAGTCCCCCGAACAATGACATTTTTCTTGATTGCCTTGGAGGGAAGGAGCTACAAGGCACGGGCGCAGGCAATACGAGGCAAGCAACCCAAGTCACCTCTTCAAATCGCTGCAAGAAACTATCCAGGAGCCGATAAATGAGCTTTGTATCCTGACAAGGGCAGAGCCCTCTTCAGGAGTTTGCCTTGGAAATTGGAAAAATGAGCCTAGCAGTGGAAGATCTAGCATGTTCGTTCTGTTTTCTAAGTGAGAAGGGAGGTGTTTCATGGTATTACTGTTACTGCTGAACGTTTGTGCCAAAGAAGTAAGATTATAACACGCAGGATGACGTTCCGTGTGATGAATTTCTCCTTCCCTTGCTACAGAATGTTCAAAAATAAGGTTTCTACCTGCAGTTCCTGTAGAATATCAAACTACTCTTTGCAAGTTAGTGGAAATGATGGTGCAACAGAAGACTGGAGGATTACAATGATGCTTCTGAAATCTGAGACAATAGCTAGAACAAAGGATGCATCTTTGTCCTTTTGGGAGCCGTCTGTACTGATCCATGATATGCTCTGGGGCCACTTGCCTCTCTGGGGTCTTTACCTGTGGGGGTTAGAGGTAGGACACATTTAGGATTTGGACTTAATTCTCCCTTTGACAGAGTTTTTGGGTGACTTTGGGGATGTCACCCATTTACTCTGTGTCTCTGTTTCCCCACCTAAAATATAGGAGGGAGGCACACCCATGCACAGATTTGAAATAGAAAAGTCTCAACTCTTAGGGAAAAAAACCCCAAATTAATTTTTTTAAACAACAGTTTATCATTGTTATTTATTGCAGGAAAAACTTGTATTGGAAACAAGATTGGAAAGGAGATCATGTGGGGCCAGAGTATGGCTCACATTGTACTTCACGTCATGTACCGATTCAGTTGCTTAGCTGAGTATAGTTTCTCTGTCTCAGATTTGTCCAGAGTCAACATTTCCCTGTGAACTGTATTTTGCATGGCTGTGTTGATTCATCTTTGGCCTGATTTATTAGCCCCGGTTGATGTAAAGTGAACCTCTGTGTGAAATCAAAAACAATTTATAACCTGCCCTATCAGCAAATATCCAGAACATTAGTTGCAGAAAATGAGTTAGTTGGTCCTATTCCTTGCCTCTGGTGGAAGGAGCTAAAACAGGGCAGGTTATTTTCGCCAAAGACACCTTCTCCTTAACTTTGGGAACTGAGAAATATATTGACCTGTTTGTTACCTTTGATGGCACAGAGAAATAGGACACAAACAGTTCGCAGTCAACTGGCTGAGAAGGAAGCTGGCCCTTGTCTGCTGAGCAAATAGAATCTCTCTTCCCTGCTTCATCTTCACATGGGAACATCGGCCCGAGAGCTCCTAGGCATAGAAATCCCTCTCATCCCTCTTCCTGCTTCCTCTATAAGCTATCTTATCCTCTGAGAAGGCTTTATATTAAGAACCATGATTGCAACTTGAACTCACATCATTTATTTTACCAGTTGGACCATTTAATAATTCAGAGCTGGACTCTGGAGCCAGATAACCAAAATTCAACTATTTCTCCATGTTAGCAATGTCATTTCCTTGCTCTGGAACTTGGTTTCCTTATTTGCAAATGGAGTTAACAATAGTACCTGGTATTAAGTTGTTGGGGACATTAAATCTGATAACTCCTATAATGCGCTGAGTGTAATGCCTCATTAAGAAATACCAGGCATTTGCCTTTTTCCATTTTCTTTTTAATGAGGACGTAGGTATCTTAGAAATGTCAAGTTATTGGTTAAAACAAGAAATCAGTATTATTTGAAACCTACCTTGCAAACTCTGCTAGCCAAAAATCTCTCCTGCACTTAGCCTTTTTGAGAAGGAGACAAGTAAAAAAAAATGCCAACATTAAGAATGTAGTCAAGACTCTACTTTAAGGCATAATCTAGAGTCACCACTCATTTTCTTTCAACCCTGTATTTTTGATCCCTGGGCAGAGAGGATAGATGTTCAGAGAGCACCAAAGCCCTGTCAGAGTCATCATCACACATCAATATTCATCGGTGTTTCCTTTCCTTATTAAGGCAGAAAAATATACCAACATATTAAGTCTTCAATACTGACTTGAAGAGGGGAGATAAGGACCTCTTATAGTTATAGGATCCTTCTTACCATTCTGGTCAACATGATTCTGTTCTTGGGGACCTTGGGCTACATTATATCAAAAGTGGGAGCACGGGGGGGATCTGTGGCATCGCGGGAAGAACCTGGGCTGGTGGTGTGTCCTAAGATCAAATCATGTCTTGGCTTATTTTTCACTACGTCAACCTGGGGGAGTTATCTGGTATCTCCGAGCCTAATTCTCTCTTCTTCGTAATGGAGATAATGACTTCTTCAGAGGGTTATTGTGAAGATGAAATAAACTGACGGGAGTTTAAGGCACCTGTCATAGTGCCTGGTATGTAGAAGGTGCCCTTTGAATATTCTTTGTCCTTGTTATAAGTAGGCTGCCTAACAGCCTACAAAGGAAATCACATGTGTGTGTGTGTGTGTGTGTGAGAGAGAGAGAGAGAGATCAATATCTTTGTCTCATAGGTATTGATTGGGACACACATACAGATGGTGGCTATGGAGGGAGTAGAGATAGACTTGGAGGGACTGACGGGAGGTTTCTGGTGTTCTTGATTTGGGAAATGGTTACCTGAGTGTGTTCAAATTATAAGAAATTAATCGAGTGGTGTATTATAATGATTTGTCCATTGTCCTTATGTACTAAAAATTTACTAAAAATATGTGCTGCAAGACCCCTTTGTCTTTCTCTCTCTCCCCCAACCCCATCTCTCTGTCTGTCTGTGTGCTCCTCTTTCTGTCTCTGCCTCTGTCTCTCCCCCAGTCTCCTCTCTCCTCTCTCTGTCTGTCTGTCTGTCTCTCTCTCTCTCTCCACACACACACACACACACACACACACACATTTATAGCCATGGGCCTCTTTCTTTCAGTGTCCAGGAGAGGCACAATCTCAAAACATCTCAGCATCTTCTTTTTTCCAGTGATGATTTCTGCCCCTGACATCAGCTGTAGTGATGTAGGTCCCTACTTCTCTTTGGAGCTGGTATTTTTCTATTGCTTCTAAGTGGTAGGTCGGTGAATTGGGAGCAATATGGACTTTGGAGGCAGATGAAACCAGGGTTTGAATCTTGGGTTTATTTTTTTACAAGCTGCAGATTTCTTGTCTGCAAAATGGTTGCTGTGAGAATTAGAGATGATTCAGGTAAATAGCTTAGCATGGTGCTGGACACGTCCAAGTATTAGCTGCACACTCTTTGGATTCATCTCTTTGCTAGAGACAACCTCCTGCCCCTAATCTGGAAAGATGTTGGCTTTTGTAGAGGTACCTCTCAAAATTTAGTAAATTGCCTCCATGCTTGGGAATTTTCCCCTTGGAAAAGTGGGTGGTTCTACCCAGTTCAAATCCGAGTTCACCTAGATCCTTCTAGAAGTATTTAAGACCATTACCTCTGACTTGGACTAAGCAGAGTAAACAGATCTCATGTGAATGACAACGTCTCTGTCTTTCTTTGCTTTTATTTAAGCCAAATATACAGAACTCAAATGTCTAGATAATTTTCTTTTATTGGGATCGTTGGTTTAATTTTCTTAGCTTAAGGGAGAGGTGACTAGATATTTTTAGTATGCTGCATTTTAAACATGCGTTGGCGTATTTGTTTACTTTCTAATGCCCTCACTTATTTTACTGCATGTAGATAACCGGCAGTTATCAGGTACTTACTATTCTTAGTGAATAGGAGGAATTCCGTTTGTGTGCCTAACAGCCTGCAAAGGAAATCACATTATTCTACCTGCTTTTTTTCCCCTTTCTTCGTTTCTGAGTTATAGGTGGAAATGAATAGGTTTTGATATGCACTTACATAATTAACGTTTTAAAAAAGGAAGATGTATCAAGTCTTTGGGTCATCTTCATTGGCCTAATGCCTGGAATCATTCAAAGTGCTCTGGGGCAAGTTATGTCTCTGTTTTTTCATAATCAGTGATCTGGCTGCAGGCACCAGACATATTCTGCAATAGCAAGCAGCGGTACCGGTAAGTATCAAATGACGTGCCCAGTGGAAAGTCGAGTACCTAATATTATACAATGTCTCAAAGTGGGGTCTGTGGACCACTTGTATCAATAATGCCAGGTATGCTGGTTCAGAATGCAGATTCCTGGGCACCATTGCTAGAGATTCTGATTCAGTCGGGCTAGAATGAAACCTAGACATATACCTTCTAAAAAGCTCATTAGGGTGATTCTGATGCCGACCGAATTATTGAATTACTGCTTTGTGGCACACTACAAGTTTGGAGCATGGAAGATCCCTATGCGAGGTTGTAGTGTGTTTATGGAAGATGGAAAAATTGATATCTAGATCTTGAAAGATGAACAAAACTGACAAAATAAGCATGTTTTATTTCTTTAAAAGAGCCTTTTGATTGTTGTAATAACATATGCACATTGTTAAAAATAGCAAAAATACTATAACATAAAATAGAGAAAGATCACTTGTAATCCCACTATGATCGTAACATTTTGGTTTAGTTTTTCAATGTTATTTTTCTTATGAGTATTTATGATGATTGTCTTATACATACATTTTGTGTCTACTTTCATTCACCTGACATCATAGTTTAAGTATGTCTCGTGTTATGACAACCTCTTTATGAACACTCTTTCCCGGTTGTAGCATATTCCTTTTTCTTAGTTGTAGAATATTCTGTCAGGTGGATTTCTATTCTTATCAGTGTATCTAGTTTCTGTTTCCAACATAGGATTGATGCTTCTTTTTTCCTTTAAATTTGTTTAATCATTCCACATTATATACATATGTCAGAATATCACATCATACCCAGAAATGTATACAATTATGATTTATCAGTTAAAAATAATATTAAAGAATTGTTATCCCAGTCAAATGATTAAAAATCTTCCATCTTTCAGAATCGAGATGACTGTTACTGCTTATGGTTTTGGCCAGGTAACAACTTCATTGCAAGCTATCTTCCTTTTAAAACACTGACTAGGAAACATCACTTCCTGATGATAAAGGCAGATAGAAACCAGAAGGATATATTGAAATTTCTTCCTATTCTAAATGGAGGACCATATAAAATTAACATATAAATCATTTGGCTCTATAGCTGGATGTTGTAATAACACCATTAAGTTTATTCTTACTGATAACCAGAGAATTTGACTTCACTAGGTTTGGGCTCAACTCAACTGAGGAGCACATCCAGAGAGTTGGACAAATCAGGAAACTTTTCTCAATAGTTTAGTTGCTGGCAGAGTCTCGTGGAGAGTCGAGTTACTGTTCAGTGTATATGTGTGTGTGTGCATGCTGTGCATGCACATGAATGCACACACGTGTGAGTGTATGTTCAGATGTGAGAGTATCTGTGAGAGGAGAACATACTGGTATGTGCATGTATTTGTGGCTGAGGGAGTGTCATATCAAGGATAAGTTTATTAAGGAAATCTAGAAGGTAGCAGCAGCAGAGCTTTTGAATATCTTTGAACCCACTCTCAAAAAACTGACAGAGCAGTAACAGTAATAAAACAAACACACACAAATTCATGGGTAATAGCTATGAAAAACTTTAAGACAGGGTTTTCCATGAACTCTAAAACTGAGCATGTAGATAAAACCACATGTGGCATCAAAAACTGTGTGTGAGAAAGTAGAGGAAAGACAAAGTTACTTGTGATAACGCCGAGAGTTTGAGAAGTCCAAGACCACCACTGGGTGCTACTGGAAAGCAAGGACCAGAAACTGGGGGGTGCTTCACAGGCTGTAATGTGGGAGTAAGTGCAAGGGACCTATAGGAAGGGCTGATGGTGCTGGATAGTCATGGGGTGTGGGCCCCATGAACTCTCAGAACTAACGAACCTAAGTATTTTTCCAGGACAAAGCTCCATGCTACGGAGATAGAGCTGGGAGTAGGAAGCACAGTCGACAGGACAAAGATAGTAGGTGCAAATGACAGAAGGGTACAGATGAAATGTAATGAAAGGGACAGAAGAGGAAGCCCTCAAAAAATTAAGAGGCCATATAAATGGATCATAGTTGAATCTCATATAAAGTTATTGTGATTAAAAAAAGAATGCAAAGTAGGACACCATCCCTATAGATAATGAATGCACGTAAATAATTATGCCCACAAAACAGGGGAGAACTGCAACCAGACATTTCAAAACTAGCTAAAAGAAGCCAACAAAATGAAAAGAAAATATAAATTAGCATCAGGAAATCTTAAAAATGAGGCAGTTGGAGGAAACATATTGAAAGAGAAGTGAATGAAGTCAGGAAAAAACTAGAGATAACATCATTTCAGAAGGAACAAAAATAGTGAATAAACACAATGGCTGGTGTCTTTAAAGAAGTAGGAAGCAAGAGGGAGAAAAATGTAAACACTCAAAAATAAAAGACAAAAATTATTTCCAAGAAATTGATATATACAAAAGACAGGCAAAGAAGATCTAATATACATAATATGGAATACTTGAAGGGTGAAAAAAACCAAAGCGATAGAACAGAACAAATATCAAAAACTATGAGAAGGTTTTAAGAAAACTTACAAGAAATATAAAAAGCCAAAAAACTGCACATTGAAAAGGCACACTACATTTTGTCCAAGATTGGCCAGCACTGAGACTTATTCTAATAAAACTGTTGGATTTTAAAGGATAGTAACATAAAAGCTTGGAGAGAGGAATGGGTTGAGGCAGAAGAGTTACTAATTTCAATATTCCTAATAATAGGGGACCAGTAGAAAATCGCACAATAACATAAGATAGTAAAATATCATATTAGTTTCCTAGTACTGCAAACTGAGTGGCTTAAGTAACACAAACTTATTGTCTCAGAGTTCTGGAGGCTAGAAGTTGAAATCAGGATGTTGGCATGCTTGGTTCTTTCTGCAGGACGGGGGAGAGAATCTGTTCCATGCATCTCTCCTAGCTTCTGGTGATTTGCTGGCAGGATTTGGTATTCTTTGGATCATAGAAGCATCACTCCAATCTCTGCCTTTGTCTTCATAAGATGTTCTTTCTATGTGCGTGTCTGTCTCAAAATTTCCCCTTTTTGTAAGGACATAAGTCATTATTGGATGTAAGACTCGCCCTAATGACCTCATTTTAACTTGATTACTTCTGTAGAGACCTTATCTCCAAATAAAGTCTCATTCTGAGGTACTGGGGATGAGGACTTCAACATATAAATTTAGGGGGAACATAATTTAACACATGACAGATGTGAAAAAATAACCATCAGAATATAAAGATAAATCTTCCTATATATGAAAGTATATACTAAAAATAAGGTACTGAGCAAATAAAAGGACTACATAGTGAAAAAGTCTCTGTCTCTCTCTCTCTCTGTCTTTGTCTCTGTCTGTACAAAAATGTGTATAATATAATGGTTGCCTATGGAGAAAAGGAGGAAATAGAGTAGAGTGAATAGAAACTAGACTTCTTTGAGTATATACTATTTTATAGATTTTACTTTAGAGCTATATAAATATTTTAACCAACTATGAAAAATAAAAAGCAATTCCTAAGTATTAAAAGCAAAATAAAACAAATAAATCCAATTTTTGCAATAATCACACAGAAAGGAACTATTCAAAGTGACTTTAAAATTCAAGTTTGTACATATCTAGTGGTATACACTCTAAGGATAAAAAGAACAGCAAAAAATCTCATACCACTTTCAGTATTGTAGAAAATAGTAATAATTTTTTTTCTGAGACTTTTTTGTATATAGTGTGGGATAAACAAAGTTAGTAATTATATTGATGACATTGAGAATAAGCATTTTGTCATGAGAGAAAAAAGATATCTGTGAGGTTAATTTCTAAACATGAATCAAAAGTATCAGTATGGGGCATAAAAACAGACACATAAGACCGATGGAACAGAATAGAGAACCCAAAAATAAATCCATTTACAGCTAACTAATTTTCAACAAAGACACCAAGAACATTCACTGGGGGAAAGGACAGTCTCTTCAATAAATGGTAGCAGGAAAACTAGATGTCCATATGCAGAAGAATGAAACTAGACCTCTATCTCTCATTGTATACAAAAGTCAACTCAAAACGGATTAAAGACTTAAATATAAGACCTGAAACTACTAGAATAAAACAGGGGAAATTCCAGGACATCAGTCAAAGATCTTATGGAAAAGACCTTAAAAGCACAGGCAACAAAATCAAAAATAGATAAATGGAAAAACTTCTGCACAGCAAAGGAGACAATAAACACAGTGAAGAGACAACCTGCAGAATGGTAGAAAATATTTGCAAACTATTCATCCAACAAGGAATTAATATCCAGAATATACAAGGAACTCAAACAACTTAACACCAAAAAAAAAAAAATCAGTTAAACATGGACAAATGAGCTGAGTAAACATCTCTCAAATGAAGACATACAAATGGCCAACAGGTTTATGGCAAAATGTTCAACATCACTAACTATCAGGAAAATGCAAATCAAAACCACAATGAGATATCATCTCACCAGTTAGAATGGCTATTATCAAAAAGACAAAAAATTACAAATGCTGGTAAGGATGCAGAGAAAGAGGAATTCTTATACACCGTTGGTGGGAATGTACATTAGGACAGCCATTATGGAAAACAGTATGGAGGTTCCTCAAAAAACTAAAAATAGAACTACCATATGATCCATCAATCTCAATACTGGTAGATATCGAAAGGAATTGAAATCAGCATGTCTAAGAGATATCTGCACCCCCATGTTTATTGCAGCACTGTTCACAATATCCAAGATATGGAATCAACATAAGTGTCCATTAACAGTTGAATGGATAAAGAAAATGTAGTATATATACATAATGAAATATTATTCAGTCATAAAAATGAATAAAATCCTGTCATTTATGGCAACATGGATGAGGTTGGAGGAAATTGTGTTAAGTGAAATAAGCCAGGAACAAAAAGACAATACCACATGTTCTCACTCATGTGGAAGCTAAAAAAGTTGATCTCATGGAAGTAGAGGATAGAATAGGGGTTACTAGAGGCTGGGAAGGGTGGGTGATGGGTAGCCAGAGGTTGCATAATGAATACAAAATTACAGTTTGATAGGAGGAATAAGTTCACATGGTCTATAGCACTGTAGAGTGACTATAATTAACAAATTTATTTTTATATTGTTAAAAATTATATGTTTTTATATAGCTAGAAGAGTGGATCTGGAATGTTCCCAACACAAAGAAATGACAAATGTTTAAGGTGATGGATATGCTAATTACCCTGATTTGATCATTACACATTGTATTGAAATATCACACTGTACCCCATAAACATATGCAATTATTATGTATCAATTAAAATAACAATAGGCTAGGCACAGTGTCTCATGTCTGTAATCCCAGCACTTTGGGAGGCTGAGGTGGAAGGATTACTTGAGGCCAGGAGTTAGAGAGCAGCCTAAGCAATGTAGTTAGACCCCATCTCTACAAAAAATTAAAAAAAAATTAGCTGAGTGTGGTGGTGCATGCTTGTAGTCCCAGCTACTCAGGAGGCTGAGGCAGGAGGATCACTTGAGCCCAGGAGTTCAAGGTTACAGTAAGCTATGATCAGGCCACTGCAGTCCAGCCTGGGTGACAGAGTGAGACTTTGTCTCTGAAAAAGAAATTAAAAAAAATAAAAGAAAAAAGTATCAGTATGAATTTGTGATGTATTTTAACTTAAAAAAAAAATATATATATATATATATACCCTAGAGCAGTAACCAACCCAGGAACAATAAGTATCCCTAGCACTCAGATTTTGGTTTCTAAATGCTATTTCCCACGGAAGGAAACCACTGGGAAAGTGGCTAATTCTAGGTGTGGGACTGGAAACAAACAAGATGAGCTTCCCTAGAGTGTCTTGTCATAGAAAGGAACAAAGCAGTTGCCAAAGACTACAGGTCAAAAGGACTCAAAGACAACCTGAAAAGTACCAACTGGCCAGAGATAGAACAGCTTGAGCATCAGTACTCAGTTCAAAGAATTGAAACCCATAAAATCCATGAGTTTTGTAATAATATATTTATGAGTTTGTAACAAAATATTTTTAAAAACTTATTGGTAACCTTTGGATGGCGCTAGGGAACCAACTCATTGTTCTGAAAACCTACATAAGGGGGAAGAACCAAGCATTTACTGTATTCTACCTATATATCAACTGTTTCTCAGGCTAACCAAATAGTTGATGAGTCAAAGTTCTCTTTTTGACATTGTCCCAGGTAATAAATGAGGAAGGAATAGTAGAATTGGAATATTTCTGTATTGAAAACTCTAACGAACTAATGGATCCAGGCAACGATGAGTGATGCCTGCTAATGTTACAAAAAGAGACAACCAGAAATTTTTATTTCCTGAAGAAAGTGCTCACATCACCTGTTAAGTAGTCTTGAAAAAATAAATGGACTCTGCGTCTGCCTCTAGATTGAACGACTGATTTTCAACAAATATGGGAGAGGGTATAAGCCTGTTAAATGATGCCATGGGAATGTCATCAACAAAATCCAGACTATGGGGAACTGCAACAAAAGACCCCGTTTTTTCAACCAAAAATGCCATGAAATAAAATAATAAGGTAGAAAGGGAACCTATACATTAATAGAGACTCAAGAGTCACATTAACAAATCATAATATATGGACCTTTTGTGTATTCTAATTAAAAATAATTTATTAGAAAGTATATAGGATAATCAGGGAAATGTGAACACAGACCAGATGCTTGAAAATATTAAGGATTAAAATAATTCTGGGTATGATGATGGTATTGTGGTGATACTAGGAAAGGGAGTCCTTGGCTTTAAGAGAGTCATACTGAAGTATTTACAGATGAAATGATATGATGTCTGGAGTTCACTTCAGAATAATCTAGGGAAAGGAGAACATTGGTAAGAATATGGAAAAAAACAAGACCCGTTACAGTCTTAGTCTCCTCTTGTCTTTCTTTTCTCACAACCAGAGAGGTCAATTTAAGCTGTGCTTGGTGTGACCAGAGCGAGGGACTTGCGCTGCGAGAGAGGCGAGATCCCACGTGCTCCTCAAATCGACGTCAGGATTTCTTCACAGGTTTCGCTGTGGGAGTAGGAAATGTGGGCACAACTTTTTAATGTCTCAGAAGCGTCTGTGGGTACATAGCAGAATTTACTGTCACATCCATCTGCTGCTCTCCCTCTGTCTTGCTGAGTAACCTGCTATTTGAGATGAAGAACCAGAGCCACGTTATGTCATCAGAACAGAATCCATTAAGACAGGACTGTGATTCTGGTGGAGCATCAGTTTGGAACACGGAGCAACTTGCTTTCGTCTCCTGAGGGGTGCCCACTGTTGACTCCCTGCTTGCCCTTCTTCAGCAAGGAGAAACATAATGAAAAGCCTTCTGGGGGAATTTTCCTACTGGCAGAAATTGTTTTCATGGTGAACTTGAGACAGGTCACAGAGTGGGAGAAATTTAACGTTATCACTGAGGGAAGATCCTTGCTTTGTTGAAGAGGAGGAAGAGGAAGAGGAGGAGGAAGCGGAGGAGGAAGAGGACTAAGGAGCAGACAGTGTACTACTAAGCACCTTCCATACTCACGTTAATCATCACAGAAACCCAGCAAGGCTAGGAATGATCATCACCTTTCTACAGATGAGCAAATTGAGGCTAAGCAAGGTTGAGGGCCTTGCCTGAGTTCACAGAGATAGGAGGAGGCTGAGCCAGGCCTCTGTAGCTCCATTGCCCTGAAGCACAGCTTCTCCCTGGATGCTTTGAAAAGTGAGCGTCCCTTGCTTTCTAGCCCAAATCACGCTGAACTCTGGCTTGTGTTGGACTCTGACAACCCATTGCTGCTGCTTTGTTTTCAAGTTGTGCTTGGCTTATGCTGTAGTATCCTGGTGTTTTAGAAGCGTAGTATCCAACTGCCTCATTTTGCATGTAAGAAAAGGCTCAGAAAGGGGAAGAATGTGTCCAGACTCATCCAGCCAATAAGCAGCAGAGCTAACATCCAAGTTCTAACTCCAGGTCACTGCCTTCTTCTCAAACCGTAGCTGCCTTGTTCTCATCCAAGATCTTTTCCTTCTTTACCTTTGTTGTCAAGCTCCAGGGTCAACCTAATTGACAACGTTCTTTTGGGAATTAGAAAAGGTTTTCAATTTGCTTGGCATTGACATTGAAGGCTAAGAGAGAGTAGCCCAAAGTCCACTCCCCTGGAACAACTAACCAACTGAATTGAAGTGTGTGTGTGTGTGCGTGTGCACATGCATGCACGCACAAGCACACATGCATGGGGGGTGTGGGGAGGGGTGTGGATGCGTTGATATAGGTACTACTTAAGATTTAGTGGCAGAGTTGCCTAAACGTGTGCAATGATTGCTTGAGCTGTGCCTTCAACTCTCAGCTTTGGAGTGGGTGGTATATTGTATACTGAACACCCAGCATGTGCACAGAACTCTTCTTTACATTTAACATATGTGCCCCAATACACATAAAGGGCTGAACATAGTATCTGGCAGATGGCATGTAATGAAATTAATTTTAATTATAATTATTTCATTTAGGGTAAGGTAAATACCATTTCCTCAGTTTTACAGATTAAAAAAATTGAGACTTAAAGGCTTAAATAACTTGCTAAAGTCGCTCTATTAGCAAATGACTAGACCCAGGATTCAAACCCAGGTCTGTTTAATTTGTGAAACTGGTGTCTTGCATGCCAGCCTCATGTTGAGTGGGGTCAGGTAACAAACTGATGGATGAGAGATTGATCACCATGATCAGTTAGGAAGTGGGGAGAGTCAACTCTCTCTTTATTGTTGGAAACAGAACCCAAATTATTTTGGGCCCTCCTGGTTTCAGGTCTTGGATGAACTTCATGTATAGCAGTGAGCCAAACATAAGCAGGATAAACTATTTTGTATTCCACTAATGTGGCAGCATTTGCCTGGTGAGACTTGGTTCCCAGATCTCCTTTGTCACCTGATGTGGCATCAGGCTGGCCACTTGATGGATAGTGGCTTCTCTCCAGGGGATAAATCTACAACTTGTGCCAGCTGCATGGCTTCAGAGGACCTGCATCATTTGTGAGGCTCCTGTAGGGTGGGAGCTTCCTGCCTATGATTCCATTGCTGAAATTGGAGCCCTGACTCCCATTTTTCTGTAACTCCACTGATGACATCAGCCACATTAAAAAGACAGCACAAACTTGGCTCTAAATATTCATGGATGCTGGCTGCTGTCAGCACACCTGACCCTTTGAGTCGGTTCAGGATCTTGGAGCTTGCGGCTTTCTGTTGGGTTCTAAATACCAACTTTAAAGAGGAGGCTTGGGTTCCACTCTTACTGCTAATAAAAGACTCAGCAGTACAGAAGAAGGAACATTCAACAAAGGATTAGAACGCTGGGGTCTGGCAGTGACTTGTTTTGTGACGTGAGACCAGTTAGTGTCCTCTTTTGCACATGTGAGAGAGTTGGGTTACATAAATGTTTCCCAGAATATGGGGTGCATATCACCTAAGGTAATGAGATGGTTTTGGGTGGTACACAGCTCTAGCTTTAGAGAACATAGACTCATATAGTAGGCATGCCATAGTGTCTAGCTAGATTTTAATAATGCAGTTTGTTGCATTTTTCTGATGATTATTTACGTAAGTGACACAGGGCTTCCCATTCATGTAAGCTATATAATTTCCTTTAAAATAGCTTAATTACATTTTTAAAAGTGAGTTGATTTGTAGACTAATAATAAGTAATGACAAATATCTGTGATTGAAGTTGGAAGAGAAACCGTGGTGGTGGAGTTGTCTATTTCTCCCTTTAGTTCCATCATATATTTTGGGGTGCCATTATGAAGTACATACACTTTTACAATTGTTACATATTTCTGATGAATTGATCCTTTTCTCATTATAAATGTCCTTCTGGTAATACTCCTTGTCTTGAAGTCTATTTTATCTGAGGCTAATAAAGGTACGCCAGCCTTCTAACGCTTACTGGTTGCGTGCTGTGTCTCTTTCCATTAATTTACTTTCCATCTGTCTGTGTCTTTACATTTAAAGTGCATCTCTTGCAGATAAAGAACAGTTGGTCTTGCTTTTTTTTTTTAAAAAAAAAAATCCATTCTAGTTATTTCTAACTTTTAGTCCACTACCATTTAAGGCAGTCGTTGATGTGTTTGGACGAGGTATTCCATTTCATCCTTGTTTTCTATATTTCCCCTCAGTTTTTCATTTCTCTCTTCTCTAGTTTTTCTATTGCTGCTGTAACAAATTATCAGAAACTGAAGTGTTGTGGGTCTGAAGTCCCTTTTACTTGCTGTCTGTGGGCTGGGGGCTGGTCTTTGCTCCTAGAGGCTGCCTGGATTCTTGCTCATGCTTTCCACACGGCCCCCGCCAGCATCGGTGGGTCAAGGTCCTCTCGCTCCGTGAATCTCTCCGACTTTTTCTCTGCCACGTCTCTCTGACTCCAGCTGGAGAAAGTTCTCTGCTTTTAAGGGTACATGTGAGCAGACTCATAGGAATAATCCAGTGTAATCTCCCTATTTTAAGTCCCATAACCTTAATTACATTTGCAAAATCCCTTTTTTCATGCAACACAACACATTCACAGGTTCCAGGGATAAAGGTGTGGACATCTTTGGGGGCCATTCCTGCCATCGCACCTACCTTCTTTTGGATTTTTGTAGTTTTACAGTTCCATTTTAACTTACTGGCTTTTTACCTACACTTCTTTACGTGACCATCTAATAGATGCAGAAAAAGTATTTGAAGAAATTCAACACCTTTTCATGATAAAAACGCCCAGCAAACTAATTGTAGAAGGAATGTGTCTCAACATAATAAAGGCCATTATACAACAAGCCCACAGCTAACATCATACTTAATGGTGAAAATTAAAGCTTTTCCTCTAAGATCAGGAACAAGACAAGATGCTCAATCTCATAGGACTGGAAGTCCTAGCCAGAGCAATTAGGCCAAAAAAAAAGAAATAAAAGGCATTCAAATTGGAAAGGAAGAAGAAAATTATCTCTATTTGCATTTTTAAAGTGATTGCTCATTTTTAAGGGATTACATTAGATGTCTTTAGTTTTTCACAGGCTACTTAGGGGTAGTATTGCACCACGCACATTCAATGTAGGAACATTAGTGTATAGCCCATTACTACCTCTCACTATCCTTTATGCCATAGTATTGTATGCATTGCATCTATACATTAAAACCCCACAAGGCAATGTAAGGATTTGTGCTTTAAATAGTCATATGCATAGGTATTTTTAAAAATTAAGAGAAAAAGTTAGTCTTTTATGATCACCCATATATTTATGCTTCTAATACTCTTTATTACTTCCTGAAGGAATCTGAATTTCCCTCTGGTATCAACTTAAAAAACTTCCTTTAGCATTTCTTGAAGTGCTGGTCTGCTGGAAATGAATTCTCTTAGTTTTCTTTTATCTGAAAAGTCTTTAATTTGCTTTCATTCTTGAAGGGCATTTTCACCAAATATAGAATTTGGGGGTTTTCTTTCAGCACTTTAAAGACATTATTCCACTGTCTTCTGGATTCTATAATTTCTAATCTTAGGTCTGTGAAAATTCTGGATCATTGTTTTCTATCTATAATGTGCTATTTTTCTCTTGCTAATTTTGAGATTTCTTTTTCTTTTGATTTTCATCAGTTTGACTATGATGTGCCTAGCATGGTTTCCTTCACATTTATCCTGTTTGGGATTCTCTGAGTTTCTTGAATTTATAAATTGATGTCTTTCACCAAATTTGTTTATGGCCATTCTTCTTCAATATTTTTTCCTACCCCATTCCCTCTCTGTCAAGGACTTTAATCACATGTACGTTAGACCTTGTTCTGTTAATTTTTAAAATCCTCTCTGCTTGAGTCATTTCTATTGCTTCATCTTCAAGCTCCCTGGCTCTTGCCTGTGTCATTTCCATCTCATATTAAGTCTATTCAGTAAATTCTTTATTTCTGATATTTTATTTCTCAGTTCCAAATTTCTATCTTATTTTTGTATTATTTGTTCTTCTGCTGAGATTTCCTATCTTTTTCTTTTTGACAAGCATATTTTCCTTTACCTCATTAAGTACATTGTTGTCATAGCTGCTTTCACATCTGGGTCATATTGAGTCTGTTGATTCTTTTTTCCTTGAGAAGAGGTCACATTTTCCTGTTTTTTTAATACATGTAAAGTAACTTAGAATTGTACTAGTACTTTGTGAATGATATATTGTGGGATCTCCATGTTATATTATGTTTATTCAAAGAGTGTCACATTTGTGTCTTAGCAGGTAATTAACCTGGCTAGACTTAAATTTCCAACTCGGTCTCTTGGGTAGCAGCTCAATTCTCAGTTCTTTTTTGGGTTTAGATGCAAACTGCTTTGAGCCTTCTCCACTCATCCCTCATCCAAGGATTGGCCAGGGATTTGGGCAGAGTTTACATGCATATGCCAGAGATTCCCTTCTCTAAGTCTTTTCTTTCTGGGATTTTAGTGTCATATTCTGTTGGCCATGCATTCCCAGGTGTCTAACTTCCAGCTTCGCAGGCCAGAAAGATGTTGGCTCTCCTATTAGAGGTTGGGCTCCCCAGTGCCATGCCTGGACAGCAGCATGCATGCCATCAGGCCTGGGTGGTAAAAATGCAGAACTCACTCAGAAGGTGAGCCCTTCTTCCATGTTTCAATGCCCCTCTAAAATCTACTGGCTATTTTCATTCTCCAGAGCCTACAGGTAGTTTTTCTTTTCTCTTCCCAGTTTTAAGGTTTTTTTTCTGTTTGGGCATGGAGGGAATCTATTAGGTCTCGCTCTACCATACCAGAAGCCGAACTCGTCTAGCTACCTGTTGCTGCTTTCTCACCCTTCCACATTGCTGGTACTGGCATGAACTATCTTCACAGATAAACTAAATCAGATAATGTTTATGGTTAAGTTAAACTGAAATGTCATCACCTTCAGCCATCTCATCCAGTGACCTGACTCTCAGTTTTATGTTCTTATATATTGCTACTACAAAATTTAGGAGCTTGAAACAACAATCGCTTTATTATCAGTTGTGATTCTGGGAGTTGACTGGGTTCTGCTGGGTGGTTCTTCTGCTCCACATAGTGTCAGCTGGGGTTGCAGTCCTCTGAGAGCACAAATGGGGTGGAAAGTCCAAGATGGCTCAGCCCATCATTAGTGCTTGGTGCTGGCTGTGGGCTTGCAGGCTCAGCTGAGTGTCTAATGTGGCAAATCATGGCAGTTGGGTTCTGAGTTGAAGTGCTCAAGGGCAAAAGTTGCTTGAGGGAGGTTGTAGAAACTGCCATTTCTCTTAAAGGTTAGGCCTTATTGGTGACACAGCCACAGTGCCAGACAGATTCAAGAGGAGGATAAAGCAACTCCACCTGTCAATGGGAAGGATGGCAAAAAAAAAAGTATGGACATCTTTAATTCACTCCACCTGATACTGCCTGCTTTTGTTTATTCCTACCACCATGGTCTTTGTTCATGCCTTCACCATCTCTTTACAGAATTCCTGAAATAGCCTTTTAACTTGTCCCCTTCCCTTCAGTCTTGCCTCTCTCACATGTCTATCTACACAAATCTTTGCCTTCTCCAGAAAGGCTTCCTTTATCTCACAGAGTGAATAAAACTTTTCATCTGTCCATTATTCATAGCATTCTGTACATACTTTAGCATTCACTATATTGTTCTGCAATTATAAGATCTATTTGTCTTCCTCACCAACCAGTCTGAGTTTCTCAGGGGAAGAGACCATATTTGATACATCCAACATTTCTCCCATTGAGAGTTCACCAGTCTGTAATTTCCTTAAAATTGGGGAATTTGCCTGTTTTATTTATTATATCCCCAGTGCCTAGCTTTTTATCTGGCTCATAAGAGATGCTTGATACATATTTCTTGAACTAGAATGATTTTTTTGAATTCACATAGTTAGTTAAAGCAGAACCAGAACTGGATTCCAGATTTGTTTGCCCTCTAAGTTAATTCTTTTTGGGGCTCTCCAGTAGCTGAGTGAGCTAAACAATCCTCAAAGCCTCTTTTCCATAGTAGATTTAGTCTATGTCTTTATCCTTGTATCTCAAGAGCACTTTCTTTCATGTGTTTTAAAATATAAACTGAGCTTAATAAGAAGAAAAGTTCTGAGGATTTTCCTGCACTGGTCTCTAGTCTCTCTAGTGGGCAATGCACCAAATGTTGCTCTCTTTCCTAGCTTTAAACCTGAAGAAATAAACTCCAAGCTCCAGGGCTAAGAAGCAGATTGTATATTAAATACTTGTTGCTATAGACCATGAATTTTACACATCAATTTCTTCTGGGATAGTACTAATAAAGGGGAAACAGAGTTAAATGATTCACCTGGAGACCCAGAAGGTTGGATCCTTAAGGCTGAAGTCAAGTGCTTATTCAAACTTGGAATCTGAGCTTCTTTTTCTGTATCAACTCTAACAAGAACAAGAACAAGAACTCAATGGATCTCTCTGACATCAAGGTTGACTCTACCTACAGCAGTGATTCTTAAACTTTAGTGTGTATAAGAATCACCTGGAGAGCTTGTTAAAACACCAATCCCAGGCCCCACTCCAGAGAATTCTAGTTCAGTAAGTCTGGGATGGGGCCCAAGAATAGGCATGTTCATTAGGCTCCCATGTGATGCTAATGTACCTAAAG
Organism: Daubentonia madagascariensis; assembly: GCA_023783475.1. Classification (NCBI taxonomy): domain Eukaryota; kingdom Metazoa; phylum Chordata; class Mammalia; order Primates; family Daubentoniidae; genus Daubentonia; species Daubentonia madagascariensis. The sequence goes on along the minus strand of JAKFHU010002332.1, from coordinate 5,724,824 downwards.
CTTTAAGGCAGAGCTTCTCAATAGTGGAACTCGACATTTTGGCCCAGATAATTCTTTGTTTTGGTGAGTTTTCTTGTGCATTGTAGGATGTTTAGCAACTTCCCTGCTCGTTACCCACTAGATGCCAGTCATACCCCACCCCCTAGTTGTGACACTAAACATGTCTCCAGGCATAGCCAGATGTCCCCTGGTGGGGCACAATCACCTTTTACTGGAACCATTCATTGCTCTGGGGCTTCTGAATGGCTGGTGGGTTGGGGGTATCATTTACTGAGCAGGTGTGGGTGGTGGATGATAAGGTCAGTTTTAGAGTTTGTTTAGAGCTTAATTGGCTTATGGGGTACCATGAACATCCCATTATTTAAATATAGAAGCCCAGTGGAAGGAATGGTCAGGCCTAGAGATAGGGATTTGGGAGCCATCAGAGTATATAGTTAAAACCATAAAGAATGGATAAAATGTCCAGGTAAATGATGTGCCGAGACAGGAACAGTGGATGGAAGACAGAACCTTGGGGGAACATCCGCTCTTTAAGATGAAGAAGGAATGACCAGGGACATAAGACAAGGACAAGGAGAAAAAAGTATTTCAGAAACAAGGGAGGAGAGTGTGACAAGAAGAAAAGAGAGGTGACAGTCAGTAGAAGAAATATTCAGTAACACAGATACGAAAAAGCCCCATTGAACTTGGCTACCAGGCAGTCACCTTGACCATAGAGACCCGTGCAGTGCAGTATGACGGCCACCGACTACGTGGTGCTGCTGAGCACTTGAAGTGCGGCTAGTGTGAGCTGAAATGTGCTGTAAGTATTAAATTCACACTGCATTTCAGACTTAGTACCAAAAAAAGAATGTAAAGTATTTCAACAATTTTTGTATTGATTGCACGTTAAAATGATAATATATTGGATATAGTGGGTAGAATGAGATGCATTATTGAAATTCAACTTTTTAAATGTGGCTACTAGAAAATGCAACATTACATGTGTGGCTTGCCTAATATCTCTGTTGGGCAGCACTGACATAAAAAGAGTTTCTGTGGGGAGGGGGGGACTAGGAACAGCTGACAGTGGGTTGAACAGTGACTGGAAGGAAGGTGAAGACGTGGAGCTGTGGCGTGGACAGATGGCCACATTGGAGAGCATGGACTGCTTGCTCTTTGGTGGGACGAGGAAGATGAACGACTGCATTGTTAGCTAGAAGAGGCAGTGCCACAGAGGATTTATTTTTTAGGAAGGGAGAGAGTTGGGCATGTTTGAGGCCAAGTGTTTAAGAGTCAATGGAGGCAAAGGAATGGTAGATACAGGACAGAGAAGAAAGAATGGAGCAAGGCAGGGCTTGGAGTGACTGTCATTGAACAGGTGGGGGGCGGGGAGGGGAGATGAACTTGTACCTGTCTTCAACCCCTTGAGCCTCGGTTCTTTTCTTCTGCAAAATGGGAGTAAGGATCGCGTTGCCGTAATAATGCCGACCCACAGGGTTGTCCTGAAGTTTACACGAGATAATCGATGAGGGTCATTTTTGGAGGTGATGAAACATTGTATGAAAAGAATTTCAGCCACAGTTATCAAGTATCTTTCTTTTTGACATTTTGCTGCCTTCCCCTCCTAATGCATTCAGAATTCAGAATCTTTATTGCCACAGAGTTGCAGGAAGAACTCACCCGCATTTCAAAATGTGGGGCCTGCTCAACACGGGATCTACTGCTAATAGGTGGAAAGTGAGTGACTTTTAAACAGTGATGGGCAATGGGTAACCTTTGTGCTGTGGTTCTCACAGTGGAGACTCTGGACCAACATCATCAGTATCACTTGGGATAGAACAAAAATGCACATTCTCAGGCCTGTGCAAGTCCTACTGAATCAGAAACTCTGGGGGGCAGGGCTTGCCAATCTTTGTTTTAAGGAGGCTTTCAGGTGATTCTGATTCCATCTGAAAGTTTAGAACCCTGCCCTTTTGAAATCGGATCACTCCTCATCTAGTGCAAAGATTCTTAAACCTTGGGACACTAGTGAAAATGCAGATTTTGGGCCTAGGATGCTGCATGTTTAAAACATCCCAAGATTATTCTGGTGAGCTACCAGAATATATTATAAGCATGGGTTGGAAAATGTTTTATGTACAAGGCCAGATAGTAAATATGTCAGGGTTGGCAAACCAAGAGGCCATGTACTTTGCTGTTGTAGCAAAACCAGCCACAGACAATACATATTCAGGGAAGAGTATGGCTGTGCTTTTGGGCCGTATAAAATAGGCTGTGGGCAGGACTTGGACCATGGGCCACAGACTGTCAATCCTTGCTTTGGAATCTAAATATTACCCATTGTTTGATCCTGGGTGTTCCTTATTCATTCTTTAATCCAACAATTTTTATTGGTTCTTGGCTGTGTGCCAGACACTGACTATGTATCAAAGACTGGCTGTTTACTTCCCGGGAAGATCTTTGCTTTCATGGGGCTTGTAGTCTCATCAAGTGTGGGGGAAATTATTGAGTGGGGACAAAATCTATTGTGGTTTTTACTTCAAATTGGGGAGGGAGAGTTTAGTAGCCATCCAGAGAGTCTCTTATTCCATGGCCCAGTCCAATATGCTTTGAATTCAATTTCCTGGCTTTCTAGCTGTCCAAGTTTTAATGAAGTTGAGGCAACTTTGGGGAGCATTTTTGTTTCCATCCCCCCAGTTGCCTTGAATTCTTTGCAAATGGTTTACAGAGTCTCCTTTACCCACCATCAGGCTATAGCCATCTATGACTCAGACCAGACCAGCTGGTTGATATGATACAGAGGGTTAGGAGAGGAATCTGTTTTAGCTGTTGGTATGGAGATGCTGAAACACCATGCAGTGTTTGTTCTGCCAGGAGAAGAGTATGCAACTGATCATATTTAGTGAAAAAGTCTTACTTTATTAGAAACTTTTGTCTAAATGGAAACTCTAGATTTGTGCATGTTTTGGAGTTGTTCCTTAAGACCCAAGCGTTGCCAGGATTTGCAACTGATTTGGTTCTGATTTTCATGCCTATCAACACCAGAGGATTTGGCATTTCCTTCTCATGCTCTTGAATCAGATGTAATAATAACAATAGTAATAGCGTAGCAACTAATACTTATTAAGCACATACGATAAGCCAGCCATGTCATATGTGATAGGAAGAATAATGGCTCCCCAGAGATGTCCACACCCTAATCTCCAGAATCTGTAAATATGTTTGTTCATTTGGCAAAAGGGGCTTTGCAGCTATGATTAAGGTTCAGGAACCTTGAGATGGAGAGATTATCCTGGATTAAATGGGTGGGCCCGGATTAATTCTCTGAATCCTTGAAAGTGAAGAGCCTTTTGAGGCTGTGGTCAGAGAAAGATGTGCAGATGGAGCAGTGGTCAGAGAAGTGCAGCAGTGCTGGCTGTGAAGATGGAAGAAGGGGCCACGAGCCAAGGAGTGCAGGTGGCCTCTAGAAGCCGGAAAAGGTAAGGAGGTGGATTCTCCCCTAGGGCCTCCAGAAAGGAACGCAACCCTGCTAACACCTTGATTTAGTCCAGTGAGACCCATTTCACACTTCAGAACTACAGAAGTGGGAGATAACAAATGGGCATTGTTTGAGCCACCACCAAGTTGATGGTAATTTGTTACAGCAGCAATAGAAAGCTAACACGCCATGGTCGATCTCATTAAATCCTCACAGGAACCCTACGTTAAGCACTAACGTTGGCCACATTTTTAGGAAGAGGGATCTGAGGCTGAGTAATTGTGCAAGGCCACATATTTATCAAGTGGTGGACCCAGGATTAGACTGTTGGTTCCAGAGCCATACTTTTACTGTGAATTCACATGAGCTCCGCAGTGTGAAACTCTGTGTGGATCCTTGGGCATTCCCTAGGAGTTCATGCAGCTGTGACTCTGCACACTCGCCTTCGAGGATGCTCTTGCCTTCTCCAAAGAGCCACCCGGCAAGCTCTGCTTCTCCATCCTTCAGTCCTCAGGCTGTGTTGTGTCTTCTTAGTAGCCCTCTCCAAACTTGCCATCAGGCCACATGGCCCCTTGCTTCTGTGCCTCAAGGACATCCACGTGCCCCCTCACAGCACTTACTGTTCAGTGCAGTGTTGACTTTGCAGTGGTCTTCCCACCAGACTGTGAGTTCTTCCAGTTCCTACATTGCAAGCCCTGCCTCTCTTTCACCAGGACATGGCACTATGTCTGCAACACAGCTTACTAAAATGCAAGTCCCATGATGGCAGGGAGTTTTGCCCATCATTGCTGTATTTCCAGTGCCTAGAACAATGCCTGGCATGTAATAGCTATACAATAAATATCTATTGAATGGAAGAGTTAATGACTAGCAGGTTCTCAATAAATATACAGAGATGGAGGGTTAATAAGCCTGTAGCAATGATCTAAAAGCCTTTTATTTATGTTTCAACAGTACTTTACGGAGGTATAACTTACATATAGTATAATGCCCGAATCTTGTGTGCAGCTCAGAGAATGTTTACATGTGTGTACAACCATGTGACCACCACCCAGATTAAGATACAGAACATCGTTAGTGCCCTAGAAAGTTCTCTTTTGCTGCCTTCCCACCAACCCCATGATAACCGCTATTCTGAATTCAATAGCCATAGATTAGTTTTGCCTGTTCTTGAACTTTATATAAAATTTCTATTCTGTTCTGTTATAAATGGAATTATATAGCATGCATTCTTTTGTAGCTGGCTTCTTTTGCTTTAGCCTGATGCTTTTGAGGTTTATCCATAATGTCAAGGGTAGAAGTTCTTTATGTCCATACTCCACTAGTGATGCCCCATATTATTAGATGAATTCCCAGTCTGGAGGATATGACCTCCTATTGAATTATGGCTCCTTGTTTTATCTGAGTAGTACCCAGTGATTCAGGCTTATAATGTCTTCTTCGTAGACTACAGCTTCAGTGGTTCCTGGTGTGTAGTCGAGGCTTAATGAAGGGCCATTCAGCAAACGAGTGCATGAAGAAGTACTGTACTTTTCTAATGACCTATGAGGTGCTAAAGTCGTCCACATATTGGGTACTTACTATATACCAATCACTAGAGTGCTGAGCGTTTTACATCCGTTATCTCATGTAAAAGAAAACAAGAGTAACAACTCACTTGGTAAATGTTATTAGCTCTTAGTATATAACTCAGGAAACTGAGACTACAAAAGTAACATGTTGGGCCCAGGTGATACAATTAATAAAAGATGGACTGGTTGACTCCAAAGCATATGTTCTCCCTACCTACCCAGGCTTTCTATTTTTCAAGTTAGTTAATTATTCATTTAAAAGGGAAACAGGTTAATTATAGAAAATTTGAAAAATATGTAAAAGCAGAAGCGAGAAAATATAAAGGCATCTATGTGCTACAACCCAAGAATAATCACTATTAATATTTTGGGGCATATTACCTTTTTGCTTTATTTTCTCCATATAGTTTATTACTTATTTATTTAACATAGTTATGATCACAGCACACATGCAAAATTACATCCTACTTTTCATGTAACTTTTTCCTAGGTTGTTATAAACTCAGTGGCTGTAATCTATTTCATGGGCAGAAATTACCCATGAATTTTTTGTGCATTACCTACTATAGGACACTGTTCATTGATCCCCTTTTATGTGCAGAGCACTATGCAAAGCTTATTTATTTATTTATTTTTATTTTTTATTTTTTTGCCACTAAGCTCTACTGTCTCCTATCCGAGCCAGCTTAGTTGGGTCCCAACCAGAAAGCCATACCATCTCTACCTTGGCACATTGATGTTGCTGGATTAGGTGCCTGTAATGGGTTCCTAGGTTTTATGCTATTTGCTAGTTTTTTAATTAATAAAAGAAAAAAACCACAAGCAAACCATTGACAAGTCCCTGCAGATTCCTTGGGCTCCTTGCTTTAGCACAGTGGGAATCCTGTGTAACAAATCAAAGCAGAGACTCCTGGAATACATCATCCCAGGTGAGGAGTTCAGACGTCGCACACTGGGAGCTTGAGCTGCATATTTAAATACTAATGAGGCTTGCTCTGCAAATAGATTGAAAAGATTCCAAAACCTGAGTGCCACAACTTGATTTTCAGAATCAAGCGGAACCTGCAAGCCAGTTATGAGCTCTTATAGGAGGATGTGCAGGGCACAAGGACTTGAAATAGGAGGAGGAGATGCAACATCAGGAATTTCACCCCAGGTTCAGGGATGAAAGCGGGTGGGTGGGTTGGGGTGAGCAAATGAAACTAGCCTTCTCATCTCTTAGGGGGTCGGAGATATTTTCAAGAGGGCTGTGAATCATTTGAGGCTGATTGCAGGGCATTTTAACAGAGGGGTGCAAATCTAGCCTATTTCTCTGGTCCCGATGATTACTTGTCCTTGTGACTCACAAAACCAAATATTTGAATGGAAGTGAGAATTATGGGGTAGCATCGAGACAGACCACATCTGCTTAAAGGCTCCTAGCAGTTGTTCAGTGGCTTCAGGGAAAGATGGTTGTAAAAATTTGTGCTGTGCAGCATAAGCTGAACATTTGTCTGTATCAACATAAATTAGCACCAATTCTGCTCATTTTGTGCCTTTTTCATACCAACTCCTCTGTATTTATCCACTAATTCATTTATCCAACAAATATTTATTGAACATCTCCTGTATGTCCAGCACAGGGGATACGTCAGTGAGCAAGCCCCTGCTTGCATGGGCTTTATAGTCTGTTGGAGCAGTTTATACTTTAGTATTTATTCCACCCCCTATTATATGTGGCCTGGGGAGAGGTTAGAAGTATGAAGATACTCAGGTTCTAATTTCTGCCCACCTTGCAATCTGGTGTGAGAGCTAATGTATACAACTGAAGCCTAATACATAGCAAACAATCTTTCCCCATCTCTCTCTGTAATTCTTGGTAATTCACTATGGCAAGATGCTTCCATCCCATGGGGTCTGTCGTAGGGCCAATATGAGGATAATTTGTCTCAGAATCTGCTTTAAAAATACAGATTCCTGAGCCACACCTCAGATATACTATACCGGATAAAATCTATGGGAATAGGGCCCAAGGAGACCATTGATAAAGACATGAAAGTGGGGCTGAACTTGTGTGTGTGTGTGTGTGTGTTGTGTGGTCAGTAGGGCACTTGATAGTGTGAGGAGTAGTCAGTAGTAAGTTTGGCCACTCACAGTCTGGTTTGCCAACAAAGATGGGTTTAGAGAACCAACATTGCCCAATTCAGCAAGAGGGGGCCATGGCCCTGTGGCAGGTCAGCATTCAAGGAGGATGGATTTGGTAGTACGTTCAGGATGGACTGGATGACATTTGTGGTGATTACAGTAGCAGCTAAATGTATTGGGAGTTCACTGTGTGCCAGGTGCTTTTACATCCATTGCTACCTTTAATCTTCATAGTCACTTATGCAGAAGGTACAGTCATCTCCATTTATGGAGGAGGAAATCAGGCACAGAGAGGTTAAGCAACTTGCCCAAAGTCACCCAGCTTGGAGATAGCAGAACTGGGGTCCTAATGCAGTTTATTGCTGTCTCTCTTTTTCAGTATAACTGAGAGGAAAGACTAGATAGAGAAGCATGCACCATAAATATGCAAAACAAGCCAACCTGTCCTTTGGGGAAGATCTTCATATCGTTGGCAAGTGTTGCTCACGGGGGTGGCTAATATGACACTCTGTAACTCTAAGAATGTGCTTGCTGGAAATCTCCAAAAAGAGGTTCGGGTGATGCTCTCTTACCCAGATCTGTAGAACAGTTCTCATGTTGAGGTTCACAGAGGTCCAGAAATTATCTCTTCGAGCAACCAAGCCCCTCAGAGATGTCCTGAGTCATTTGGGGTTGTTAGATAGCCCAATTAAAGAAGAATTCAGATTGCCCCATTTTTTGTGTGCTTTCCAGTGCTTGGAAATTCTGGCCCCATCGCTGAGTGTGATATATGATTGCATGATCTGAGGAATCTCCCTTCCTCTAGGAAAATGCCTCTTGGGGTTTGTATTTGCTTTATTTCTGCCACTCTGGTTACCCAGTGTATGCAGAGAACAACTGTGGATTGTGATTTTGTTCCTGGTAATGTCTTTCAAAGTGATTTGGGGTTTCACAAGGGAAGGCATGAAAAAGAAGGTTCCTTAAAGAAAACCACAGTATCTGGACCCACACGCTGAGGAGTGCTCTTAGAAGTGGAAGAACCTGTTCCTTCTTAGACAGCCCACAGGGGACGGGGGGGCCGTGTCACAGTGAGAGCAGCCCTGGGTTTGGGTTGGTCCCATTTCCACCATTAGTGTTGGGAATCTGGCAGCTCCCTTAAAACTGGGGTCTGGCACCAGGTAAGATCTGGTCTTCCCGGCTGAGAACAGGCCCAAGGCAGGGAGCACACAGGGCCAGAGTGAAGGCCTAGGGCATTCCCAGGGTGGGGGAAGTTAGGAGCTTTTTGTGATCACAGAGAAGCAGAGGCATGCTAATAAGGGAATTAGCACCTTTTCTCTGATTAGCAGCCAGGGAATTATTGAAGGGATTAGATAGAAACTGTGAAAATATTCTTGGGCAACTGAAAGGTGAAAGAAAGGTAATAGTCTTTTCTGTAGTTATAGAGGAATAAAAATACATTTTATAAGTAGAACACCAGTCTCCCTCCCCCTCCCCCCAGTGGCGTCCTTTCGGACCCTCACACTTGCCTCCTACCACAGGGCCTTTGCACATGAAGCTCCCTCTTCATTAGAGGCATTCTTTCCTCTCCTCTTTGCCTAGGTAACTCCTATTCCAGTGTCCCTTATTCAGGGAAGTCTCTGATCATCTATAGTTCTGTTTCTCCCATTGTGGGTTCTTAAAGTACGGTAAACTTTTCCTACAAAACTTGAATATCAATAGCAATTTCTGTGTGTGCAGCTGTTTGATTAATGCTTGCCTCTCCCATCTAGACCTAAGTTCTGTGGGTGCAGGTTCCGTGGCTGTTTGTGTTCACCACTGGGTCTTCAGCTTTTTTATCACAGTGCCTGCTGTAGAGATGAACAAATAGTAGAATAAATGAAGGAATCAATTAAAGACATAGTTACGTCATACTTGACATCTGGTCCTTTGTGCAGTTCTAGAAGTTGGTAGGACTGGTCCTGTTTGTCATTCCCACTGAAGCTCTGAAGATTGGTGAAATGAAGTGACTTTCCTAAGACATACACCCCATATGGGGTAGAACCAGTGCTGGTACAGAACCCTCGAGAATCTGAATTTTTATTCGTCTTTGCTTTAAATTTGTTACTTATAAGGAGAAGTTTAAAAAATTTAAAAATTAAAACAAGGAGAAAACAACAAAGACAAAAATGAACGACAGCAAAACCCACAGGACAGTGGATTCTTTGCAGATACCTCACCTCAGTGTCACCTATATTTGAAGAAGGCCTCCTTATTGCATGTAAATTTCCTGGCACAAATCTCAGTGTCGCAGCGGGGAGGGGCTGATTCAAACCCTTGAGAATAGTTTTGCATCTTGATCATGAGTTTAAGCAACAAAACCTGCCAAGGATGATGCAGACAACTTTAAGGGGTGATGTGGAAATGAGGGTAGGAACCAGCACCTAATACCTGGCAGAGACAAGTCAGCATGACGTGACCCTGGGCATTTCTGCCCAAAGGCCATGCAGCTGAGTTCCTGGTTTGTTGAAGTTGGAGGTGAGACAAGAATCTGAATTAAATGTCTTCCTTGATGCTGTGTGACTCAAGGAATTCATTTACCCTGACACACTTGCACAAGACTCTTAACTTGATTTAAAACAAGCCAGTAAACCAAAAATGGAATTAGGCCCCTACTGTGTGCTGGAGATACAGTGATGAGTAAAACAAAATAAAAAGAACAGAACACATACACTCATGAAAGATGCCTATACGTAAATGTTAATTAACAACCACACTAAGTGCTATGAAAATACAAGACAGAACATAGAGAGAGGAAATTTACCTAATCAATGAGGTTGTGGGAGGTATCCCTTAGGAAATGGTGATCCAGCAATGAAATGAATGAAGAACAGGAGTTAGACTGAGAAGAAAGGAAAATTCCAAGGCAGATAGAACAGTACAAGCAAAGGCCCTGTGGTGGGCACAAGGAGGCTGAGAGGCCAGTGCATCTGGGGCAGGGAAAGCACAGGAGTGTGTGGCCTGAGACCAGATTACAGAGGTAGCAGGGCCCAGACCCTGCTGGTATCTACAGGCCACACAGTGGTTTGATGTATTTGTCCCAGGAGCCATTTGACACTGAGTGGTCAGTGCTAGGGTGGAGACAAGCTTAGGCTTTCGAGAGGGTGAAACCCTCCCCTTGACTTGGGCAATGGGCTGCAAGGATTTACTGAGTGGCCCACAGGGATGACACCAAATGTACCCCCAACCTCAACCAGGAAGTCTTCAGAATAAGCACATCATGATGCCAGGTAAGAGAAACCATATATCACAGTCACTATTTGCATAATAACTGCAGAGTAAGTCTGACTCCACTCGCTACAAACTTATCACTCATCAACGTGGTGAACAAACAGGACACTGGCTTGGGGAAAGGAGGACCTCGACTATTATTGAATTCTGGGGCTCGTCTCACAGCCTGACTTGGATGCATTTCATCTAAATGTGGAGAGGATTTGAGTGTTGGGGAGATAGATTAATTTAGAGGCAGAAGGCACATTAAATCCCAACTTTTTTTTTTTTACCAGCAATACCTCTAATTTGTGGCCTGAAAATTTTGCTTGGTAACAGATTAAAAAATGGAGAGTTGGGTTTGTATGCCAGGATTTTCTAATTGCCATCTCACATGAGCTTTACAATAGGTGTCACCTGTGCAGGCTATTAATGTGTTGCGTGTTCAGTGGCCCCTTGAAGTTCCCCCATTAAATATAGTGTCTTGGGTTTTTAATAAGCTCTTTTCTCTGTCCTGTTCAAGGCAGAGGGTTTTGGAACAAATCCTTGAGGAGACATCAACAGAAAGATGATGCAACGTGTGTGAGCTGGAAAGAGCAGCCATCTCAGCTCCAGAGAGTGTCTATGAAGCCGTCTGTCTCAATCTGCCGAGCATGTACACATTCAACTTTTTCTTTCTTTCTGTTCTTTGGGACATAAGACACAATTAGGTTTTATGTTTTCTCTGCAAGGAAAAAGGGATGTCCAGAGTAAAGAATTAAGGAACTTCGTTCTTTGACATTGAGGGTGTATTGCAAGCGTGCATTTTGGAATTAAAAAGGAAAAACACTCACTTCATCTTCTTTTAGCATGTAGGGACATCCTGTGTTTTCTGGCACAAGTTTCTTTGTCGGAGGTAGAGGACATGGTGAATGGAGAAAGAGAGGAAGACAGGAGGAGAAGCCACCTGACCCAAGGTTCAATCTCCGGCATTCAGAGGGATTCTTCCCTCTGCCTCTAAAATACCTTTGTGTTGGGGAAGCGGCATGGGGCAGTTAGAAAGTGTTGGGGCTTCTTTACTGTTCCCTTCACTTCTGTGTCTCCTTGACTCCTCCAGATCACCCTGAGGTCTGGCTTCCACCCCTTTCACTCACATTAAAGCCCCCAGGGAACTTCCCACTGTGCTACGCAGCAATACCTTTCCGTCTTTGTCTTCCTGGACACTGGACACCTTTCACCCCTGCCTCCATGTTCAAGCTCTTACTCCCTTGGCTTCTAAGTTATCCTACTCCCTGGCTTTCTCCTTGTACCTCCCCTATACTCTCTCCCTGCCACCTTCCCGTGCCTTCTCTCCTCCTGTTAGCTCATCTCTCTAATGCTCCCCGCAAAGTTCCCAAGGTTCTTCTCATTCCACATAAGTTAGGAGATGTCGTCCACAGCAGCCAACAACCCCCTGCAGGTAGACAACTCCTAAATCTCAAGCCTCAGTTCTAACCCTTTCCTCATCTTCAGACTTGTACATCCATCCATCTGCCTGCTGGGCTTCCTCCACGGAGGTCTCGTGAGCAGCTAGCCCCAATCTGAACCCCGTGTGTGTTTCCCCTTCCCCTACCTATGTCTGCTTTCACTCCTTGTTCACTTGTTCATTCAGCAAACATTGACTGAGCTGCTACGATATGTCGGCTCCAGTGCTAGGTGCTGGGGCTGCAACTGTGAGGAAGACAGCAAGGTCGCTAACCTGCTCTCCGCCTTTGTAAGTGACGTCACCGTTCACCTGGGCATCGTCCTCCACACGCCAGGACCCCTGCCGATCCCATCGAATGGTTGCCAAAGCCAACTCAATCTACCTCCTGAACACCCCTTGAACCTTTCTTCTCTTCTTTGTCTGTATTGCCACGGTGCTAGCTCTGGTCTTTTCCTCTTTTCTGGAATCGCTTCTGTGGGTTGTGCTTGACATGCCTTCCTGCCTCCATCCTTCCCTCCTCCAAAACATTCTTCATGCTCAAGCCCGAGGGGTCCTTCCAGAAGACACAGATCTGATCATGTCATGCCGCTGCTTACAGAATTCTTTAATGGATTCTTCTCATGAACCCCAGAAAACCTTAGCTCCTCCACTCTTTTCTCACTCCTTTCTGTGTCTCTCCATTCCTCTTCCCTCCCTCGTTCCCTCCCTCCTCTCCTCCCTCCTCTCCCTCCCTCCCTCCCTCCCTCCCTTCCTCCCTCCGTCCCTTCCTCCCTCCCTCCTTCCCTCCCTCCCTCCCTCCCTCCCTTCCTCCCTCCGTCCCTTCCTCCCTCCCTCCTTCCCTCCCTCCCTCCCTCCGTCCCTCCTTCCCTCCCTCCCTCTGTCCCTTCCTCCCTTCCTCCCTCCTTCTCTCACTTTCTTCTTGCCTTTCTCCCTTCCTTCCAACAATGATTTGTATGTCTTCAGTTTAATTCCACAAATACAGGTGTTGAGCTCACCATATGGCAGGTTCTGCTACATGTACTTGGGGTCCATGAAGAAACAAATAAACAAAATATCCCTTACCTCATGGACCTCATATTCTATCAGAGAGGAAATAATAAACATAGTAAGTAAAGCATATGAATTATATGGCATAGAAAGGTGTTAAATGCAATGGGACCAGATTCAAGGGTCCTCCACATCGTAAGCCAGACAGACACGGACCTCCCCTTGGGCCTGCCTCCTTCCCCAGCCGCGTGCTTCCCTTGCATTTTCTTTTTTGCTTATGTTTCCGCAGCACCAAGCTGCTCACACTCCCAGTGTGCACCGTGTTCCTCATTGTCTGTTTCTTTGTACACTGTGCTCTGTGTACTGTCTCTAGACCCTTCCAGCTTATGTCTGGCTGCCTTCCATTCAGAAACAGCTCAGGGGTAACCTACTTGGAACCTTTACACCCCTTCTCCTGGGTTAGGTGGGTTTCCACTTTCTCTGGCTCGCCTTGGCACCCTGAGCTCTCAGCACTACTGGACTCTGCTGAGGGGGTGCTGAGCTCTGTGGCTCTGTGGCTCCGTGGCTCCCTTCCTGGTGAGTCTAGGAGGCCAGTGTGCCCACTGCCCTCCAGCTTTAATTTTTGTATAAAATGAGAAGAAAGAGGACCTGCTACAGATTTCTCATGGTTGCCACAAGGTTTGCAGCAAATATGAAATGCCTGAGGGTGAGGGATGGGAGGTCACTGGGTGGTGTGTGGCAGGGCTCCCCTGGCCTCTGAGGCCCCGAGGAAGGTGTCCCTGCTGTTTTCAACAACACTGGAGAAGACAAACCTACCAGAGGTTAAGAACACATCGCTGACTTGGGCTCTCGCCTGACGCCAGCTCTGAGCATGATGGCAACCGGGAGGCCCAGTGGGCTGAGCACAAACACAAATGAACCATCATTGATTGTGTTTTTCTCCTTTCTAATAGTAATTTGGAACCCTTTTCAGAGGCTGACATTCAATTTCCCCTTTTATATCATTTCTTGGAAAAACCCTCAAACCATCAATTTTTCTGTTAAAATCTCTCCCTTCCCACCCCTTGTCTATGTTCCTAATTCCTTTTGTATTCGGAGTTCAATTGTGATGGTGACCTCTGGTCACAGTTAGTTCATCCCCTTCTTTTGAGCTTCAAGTGAGTCTTGGACAGGCTGCCTGGCTTAGCACTTACTGGAGGGAACAAACAAATATTAGCTTTTTGGCATGCACGCACATGCATGGGCGTGCGTACACACACAAATGCGCACATGAGAATTTTGTGTTGCTCTGTTAAAGGGTCTGATGGTCTCCAAGGACATTAGAGATGAATAAATCTGATTCTTGCAAGATGTCTCTATCTACATAAGTTATAGGAAGCTCTGTATTCTGTTAGCATCGGTGGGGAAGTGATTAGCAAGCAGACTATTATGCTGAAGTAAAATGGCACAGGTTACGTTGTTGATCTCCTGGCATTGTTAGTTCAGGGCTCATTCTTCTGTGGATGAAGTATGCTGGGGAAGGGATGGTCTTCAGGTGGTATCTGAATATATGCAACAGGAGCCACCATTGAGTCAAGAAAAAGGAGCAAATGGGTTAAGCATTGGTAAGGAGAAGGGTGCATGCTGCCAGAAGTGAAGAGCAGGGTTTTGGAATCCAATAAAATTCAAATTAATTAGTTTTGACATTGATACGACGTTCTTCATGGGGTTGTATTAAAGATTAAATGAGATAACGTGGAAGAAATGACAGGCATGTAGTCAGTAAACAGTAGCTTCTGTACCTGAGCTCATCTAATCCATGAGGCTGGTGGTAGTTGCTTTTCATGTCTTACAGTCCAGGACATGGAGGCTTAAGGGGGTCGAGCCAGTTTTTTAAGGCCACAGAGGTAGCGTGTTGAAGAGCTGAGATTTGGACCTAGATGTATCTCATCCAAGAACCTGAGTGCCTCCCATTGCACCAAGCCACCTCCCACGATTTGGCTGGGGGATCGTTGCTCCCGCAAAGCCATCCTATTTGCTACCTGTTTAGCAGCCCTGTTAGAGAAGGCCGTTGCCATAGCCCACTCAAGTTGTAGGTTCTGTGAGGCCAGTGGGGTAAGACTGTTGGTTGCAAAGCTTCGTGGGGGCTTTGGCTACCTGGGAGGAGCAGTAAGAGATGGATCTCAAGGTGCCAGCTGGTGGGTGGGAGCCTCCCCCCTCCTAGACTCCTAGAAGTTTCTTCTTTCCATCTGGGCCAGGGCCTCAAGTGACCACGAGGTCCAAGGGCTCCCTAAGGGCCCCCTCACACCAGCTGCAAGACTGAAAGTACCAGGGAGAAGCTTTTGCAGAGGATACGTAGCTGGGATGGGAGAACAGAAGAGGGAGTGAGCTGGAGATTATGGGAGGGAAACAGTCTGTCCCTGTGCTCATGAGAGCCCCAAGTCAGTTCTGACAGCAGCAGCTTCTCATTGGAATCACCTCCTCTATTCCATTCCTCCTCCGAGAGGGAGTCCACTTTGCGTGAATCTGTTTGGTTCCTGAGTCCTAGAGAGCAAGTAAAAAGAGTTCAGACAATGAGGAATACCAGCCCATATCCCCCAAAATTGTGTATTCATTTCCTGCCTTCAGATCATAAGAGTTTGGGTAGCGAGAGAGTCCCACACTTCACGTAGCGAGAGGGTCCCACACTTCACTCAGTCCTGCCTGTGAGCTTCTCAGCTCACCCCCCACCATGCAGCTTCCAGTTAAGCCCCACCCTGCCTAACTCCATAGATGTGCACTTAACTCAGCCACTTTTTCTCACTGAATATTCTTTATTCCTTCACTCTCTCATATCCACAACTCACTTCACATTCATCCATCCATGCATCCATCCATTCATGCATGTATTCATCTGTCCATCCATCCATCCATCATTTATCTATCCATCCATCCATCCCTCTATCCACCCATGCCTCCATCCATCCATCCATTCATGCATCCCTCCATTCATGCACCCATCTGTCCATGCATCCCTCCATCCATCTTTCATGTCTGTCCATCCATCCATCCATCCATCCATCCATCCATCCATCCATCCCTCCATCCATCCATCCATCCATCCATCCATTCACTTATACCTTCAGCAAACATGTTCTGAGCTCCACCATGAATCAGGAGCTGGGCTGGGTGCTGTTGCTGAGGAGATGAATTAGCATTAATCTGGTCGCATGGAGACAGATACTTAAATAGGCACGAAATACCTGGTGATGATGACAACAGAGGCCTGGGCAGCGTGTTCTGGGAGCATGGTGAGGGTGGAGGGGACAGAGGAGGCGGCTGCTGCTCCTTACTTACCTGCCGAGCTCCCACATTGCTCCCCCACTTTTCAGTTCACGGAGCTCTTGCTCATCACCACGTCACGGATGCCCCAGCACCCCTCCAGGTAACTGGAGAACCAGTAGGTCCATTTTATAGATGAAACAACGGAGGCTCAGGGAGACCCTGCAACTTGCCCCAGTTGGGAAGCAGCAGGGCAGGCGTGCAGGGAAGGTGGGCCGTGTTCCAGGTGGGGTCATTTTCTATCTGGCAGATGGCCACAGGCACCGTTGGACTGGTGGTTCCCTCTCTGTGCTCTGTGTGTTCCTGGTGCCTCCGGTTCCCTCTCGAGAGTGGGGCGGTTCACCCCAGGGCAACCGCTCTTCCTTCCCTCCCACGCAGTATGTTCTGACTCAAAGCCAAAAGTGCTTTGTTGGATAAGACGATGGGGGTTGACAGGCTGTGACGTGCCGCTGTCTCAGCCCAGGAGGCCTGACAGAAACACACCGTGGTGAGGATGGCAGACACCAGACACCATCTTGCATCACTCCCCACTCCTCCCTGAGAGAGACAGAGTTCACCTGGCACCATGGTCATAGGGCACTTTGGAGTCAGACCCCTAGGTCTGAACCTTCACTCTGACAGATGCTTGCTGTGTGACCTTAGGCATGTGACTTGCCCTCTGCAACTTTGCTACTCAACCTTCGTCCGTGCACGGCAGCTTCAGCCAGGAGCTTGTTAGCAAAGCCCCAGCCCCTTCCCGCTGCATTTTAGCAAGACTCCAGGTGATTCTTATGCTCATTAAAATTTGGGAGGCACCTTTCTCTAAGCTTCAACTTCCTTAGCTATAGAATGGGAATAGAAATACCTTCCCTGAAAGGTTAGTGCGAGGATTAAATAAATGCACTTAAAGATCGCTGTGTGAGTCACCGATAGTCCCTGTTTGCCCAGGACGGAAGGGGTTCCTGGGATATGGGACATTCCATTTTAGCGTTGGCACGAGTCGTCGACCTTCATTCAGCTCAGTGCCTGGCACACCATAAGAGCTCCTTTGCAGTGGTGCTGCACAGAGGCAGGATTTAGGATACGTGGGAAAGAGCCCCAGGGGCACTGTTTGTATTTGCACTAGCGCTGTGCTGGTGGGTTGTAGTGTTTGGGGTTTTGTTGCCATCATTGTGGTTGATTCTTTCTTGACTACAACAGCCACAATAATCACAGCTCTCATTAATGGAGCTCTCAGTATGTGCTAAGAGCAATACATGCATTATCCTAATCACAACAACCTCTTTAAAGTGGGGACTAAATTCCCCTCCATTTTAAAATTGAAAAAATTGAATCTTGGAGATAATAAGGATTTTTCTCAAGCCCTGGACACCAGTAAGAGAAAGAGCTAAGACTCGACCCCTGTAGTTGGCACTAGCATCTGTGCCTTTAATAACTTGGACATACGGACTCCCAAAGGGAGAGGCAATTTCCTCTGGAGGCTGAGTGCTCAGAGCTGTTTGTAGACTTTTCTTAGAGAACAGTGAGACATTTTTGAAGAGGATGTTTCTGCTATTATGTTTACTGCCAGGGCCTGCCCCTAGCAAGTGTTATGGGGAAGCCTTAATCTTTTCCAAAAATAAAGCTGCCTCCTTCAGTTCAGCGATAGCCCCTCTGTACATGACAGCCAGAGACAAAAATGTAATGAATGGCACTGGTTTGGTTTTTCTCTTCGTTGGAACAGCTTGATGACAAGCGATTATTATTGGTGGCAACTTGTCATGTCTTAAGTCTGGGTCCATGGCAGTTGTGGCTGTCAGACTCCCTGAGAAGAAACCAATCGCAACAGCATAATAAAGAAAAACAAAAAAACAAAGGATGAATGAAGAGCTCATGCAGGGAAGCGGGAGATAGGGGGAGAGAGGCAGGCGCCCCTGGGAAGAAAGTCTGGGTAAGAAAAGGGAAGGACAATGAAGGGAAACACATCACTCTGTAGTTTGAATTCTTCTGATCCTAGTTTGGGAAGATGAGTGGAGAATGAGTAACATTATTCTCCATTGTTTTTTCTAGCCAAACTGGTGTCATGAATCTTTGATTGGAAGTGACAGAAAAGCTAATTCAAACTGGCTTAAGCAAAATGAGTTAATTAATTGGGATGAGCAGTTGACAACAAGGGTGTTGCCTTCAGGTGTGGCTTGAACAAGGTGCTCAACAAGGATATCAGGACATGGTGACTCTCCATGTTCCAGCTTTGCCTTTGGCTCTGATGATTTCTTTCTTAGGATGGTACATGGTGGTGAGATGGCTCCCAGAAATTCTGGCCGAACATCCTTCCAGGTTTAAGTCTAACAGTACAAGGAACTGCCTTTTCCTAGTCCCTTTCTCCACAAACCCTGGGAGGCACTCGGATTGGACCAGGTTAGGACATGTTCCTACTCTTGAATTAATTACTGACACTATGGGGACTGGATAAGCCAATTGGCTTGACTGAGAGAGGGGAAGTGATGTCTCCTAGGGGAGATTCACTATTACCAATAAAGGAAGAAGGGATGCTCAGTGGTCAGAATAACAAATGTCCACCATGTAGCTCAGGAGAGTCGTGCTTCACTAAGAAAAGGGATCTGAAAAAAATGGCTTCAGGTGCACAGAGAACGCCAGTGGCCCAGTCAAAAATAAAGATGCTTCCTTGTACTTAAGTTTATCTGCTCCTCAGAGACCTGACCCAATGGCCTCTGGTCAGGTAGGATTTTTCTCTGGCTTGGTAGGAGCCAGGCTTTCTGTGTAAGAATAGCTGGGCCTAGTCTCCTACAATACATAATTGCTAACAACCCTGTTTGGAAGCCTGGAGTCAGATGCTCACCCGCAGGTTGATGGAGCACCACGTGAAGGCAGCTTGGGCCTTTGCTGTGCCCTTGCATAAAAATAAGGGCCTGAATCTCAGCAGGTGTCTCCTTTTGACCAGCCCTGCTAACAATCTAGAAAGCAGGGCTGGGTCCAAGAGCAACAGTCATTGTGTGGTTCTAATTAATGTAGAGTGTGTTGGGCTGCCCTAAACTAGTTTCAGCAGGAATCAAGGAATACATTTCTCTCCGTGCATTTATGTATTCTTTCCTCTAGCATTGTAGTACTTGCTAGTGGGAAACTTGGCTCTGGACGCTGAACTGGGACAAGGTCTGGAATTGCCAGGAAGACATGATAGCTCCAGCCACAATGTCTGAGGTTAGGGTACAAGTTGACTAGATGATACAGCAAACAGTCTTGTGCTTTGCCGCATTTTCAACATGGGCTCACTTACTACTGACCCAGGTCAGAATTTCAGAGAAAAGAACAGGACTAGCTCACACAACATCCCAAAGTTCCAAGTTCCTCCCAGCTTCCCTATTGGGACACACTAATGGTGCATTTAGCAGAAGAGTTATTTGGAATAAAATTGACGTAGGATAGATCCAGATCCCTTTGTCCGGCTGATCAAAAGGGCGCTCATTCTGTGATGTGGCCTCTGCTTCCTCTCCTCCCTCATCTCTCACCATCCTCTCCCTTGCTCCTTAAACTTCAGCTGCTCTGACCTCTGTCTGTTCCCTGAACTTGCCAAGTGCTTTCCTACCTTTGCAAATGCTGCTTCCTCTGCAGGAATGGCTCTCCCCACCCCCAACCCACACCTAAACTTTACCTGGCTGACTGAGCCCCAGTGCAGCAGACGCGATGACCTAGAGCAGGTCATCCCCACTCCTAAACTATGACATCATCTGATTTCCTTGGAATTATCCTATTTGTTGATTTCTTTTTTCCCTGTTGTAAACTTCATAAAAGCAAGGGCCTTAGCTTTGGTTGCCTCCTTCCCTAGATCCACTTTCCTGGAACGATGCCTGGTACATAGCCAGAGTCTGTTAAATTTGTTGAGTGAATGAAAGGCAATCAGTAGATGAATGCTTCTTCCTAGAGCAGTAGATCTGGCAGGTCTGCTCAAATATATGAAGCACTGGGATTCCTTCCTGCCCACTGGCCGCCTTGAGGACTCAGGATACTTGTGCCAGTTTCATTCCCAAAGCAGTGGCCCAGCAAGTGGCTCAGCCCTGCAAGGTGCTGGGGGGACTCAGAGGGGCATTGTGCCCTGCCCTCAAGAGCTCTCAGTCTGAGGGATGCACAAGATTTTACCTTTCACATACAATCTGGGGTTGAGGGTGGGGTGTAAAAACAAAGATGCTGGAAACTCAGAGGAGAAGGAATAAGTAGGAGTGGAGGCACTGAGAAGTCCACAATAGATATGGGACTCAGGGCTTGATGGATGAGGCTGCCATTTTCTCCACTATCAACACCAATTCACCTTGGCTGTGCCTTTCCTATGTGCCAAGTGGTTTATGTGCGTTATCTCTCAAAGTACGCACAGCAAGCCTTGATGGTGGTGACTGTTACTATCATTCCCATTTTTCAGATGGGAAAACAAAGGCTGAGGTTGAATAACTACCTTGCAGTAAGAAGCAGGTCCCAGGGAGGGCTGTCAGCAAAGCCCACATTCTTCCTGCAAACTCTCTATTCCTTGTGGATTCCCTTTGTAGAAAATACTTCACACGTGAAGGCATTGTGATGCAACAAAGAGAGCACCAAGTTAGGAGTCAGTAGACCCTGTGTCTATTCCTGCTGTACCACTGATTTATGTGAAATTTGGAGCGAGTTGTATCTACGGTTCTGGAGTCTGAGTTTCCTCACCTAGAAAATAGGGAAGTAGGACTTAGCGGTACCTAAGTCTTGCCATCCATCAGCATATTCTGCTTATCCTGGGAAAGTACATCCTACAGAGCTCCTCAGTGGAGATTCTGATTAAGTGGGTGTGGTATGGAGCCTGCAAACCTGAAAGTATAAAAAATCCCCCAGGTGAGCTGATGCACACCTAGGGTGGGATAATGAAGTGTTAGATTAGCATTTTCAACCCTGTGCATTAAACTCACCTAGGGAATATAAAAAAATTCTGGAGGCTGGGTGTGGTCACTCATGCCTGTAATCCTAGCACTTTGGGAGGCTGAAGCAGGAGGATCACTTGAGGCCAGGAGTTCAAGACCAGCTGGAGCAACATAGCGATACCCCATCTCTACAAAAAATAAAAAATATTAGCTGGGTGTGGTTATGCACACCTGTAGTCCCAGCTAGTCAGGAGGCTGAGGCAGGAGGATGGCTTGAGCCCAGGAGTTTGAGGTTGCAGTGAGCTGTGATGATGCCACTGCACTCCAGCTTGGGTGACAGAGTGAGACCCTGTCTCAAAAAAAAAAAAACAAACATGAAATCCTGCCATTTGTGACAATGTGGATGAGCCTAGAAGACATGATATTAAGTGATATAAGCCAGACACAGAACAACAAATCCTGCATGATCTCACTTATATGTGGAATATAAAAAAGTTGAACTCATAGAAACAGAGAATAGAATGGTAGTTTCCAGGGGTTGGGGGTGGGGAAAATGGGGAGATATTGGACACAGGGTGCAAACTTGCAGTTATAAGATGAATAAGTTCTGGAGACCTACCTAATGTGTAGTATTGTGACCTTAGTTAATAATAATGTAGACTTGAAATTTGCTAAGATAGTAGATATTCAATATTCTCATCACACACACATGCATACACACACACGCAAAGGTAACTATGTGAGGTGATAGATGTGTTAATTAGCTTGATTATGGTAATCATTTCACAATGTATACGTATATAAAAACATCATGTTGTACGTCTTGAATATAAACAATTTTTGTCAGTTAAACCTCAATAAAGCCGAAAAAATAAATTTAAAAAAAAGGATCTTATGCCTAGAAAACCCTAAGGACTCCTCCAAAAGACTCCTAGGTTGGATAAATAAATTTAGCAAAGTCTCAGGTTATAAAATCAACATATAAAACCCAATAGCATTTCTATACACTGATAATGACCAAGCTGAGAACCAAATCAAGAACTCAGTCCCACTTACAATAGTTGTAAAATATAAATAAAATAAAATACCTAGGAATGTATTTCACCAAGGAGGTGAAAGATTTCTACAACAACTATAAATCATCGATGAAAGAAATCATGGATGACACAAACAAATGTAAAAACATCCCATGCTTGTGGATTGGAAGAATCAATATTGTTAAAATGGCCATACTTCCCAAAGCAATCTACAGCTTCAATGCAATTCCTATCAAAATACCAATGTCATTTTTCACAGAATTAGAAAAAAAAATCCTAAAATTCATGTGGAACCAGAAGAGAGCCCAAATAGTCAAAGCAATCCTAAGCAAAAAGAACAAAACTGGGGGCATCACATTACTTGACTTCAAATTATACCTCAAGGCTATAGTAACCAAACAGCATAATATTGGCATAAAAGTAGACACATAGATCAGTGGAACAGAACAGCGAACCCAGAAATAAACTTCTTATTTGGAGAGAATGAGGAGAGAGCAGGGAAAGGTGGGGTTATGTTATTTTGAAACAATGCTGGTGGATTTGCTCCTGATAGGAGTAAAATGGGGGATAGACTATAAATAACAAAATTGTCCAATGAGTGGAGGTTGCTTGGAGTGGAATTCTGTGATTGTGAGTGATGGAGCTGATGTGCCCTTGGGAAATGATGGATAGACCAAATACAAAGTCTTTTTTTGGTCTTCCCACCAAGCACACATTTCTTGGTTTCCTGGGCTCACCCAGTAATCCAGTTTGGCCCATGTTTATGGAGTGCCTGACCCCTCTTGGATGCTGCAGTAGATGCAGAGCCCCTAACGCTTGAGTCTAGACTGCAATGGGGCTGGCGTGTGTTTCTACTTTGTTCTAAAGGTCATGAGAGTGACTGAAGGTGGAGCATGCTCCAATTTGAACTTTTGAAAGAGAGTTCCAGTAGCAGCGTGGAGGGTGGGTAAGGGGAAGGGGTGACACCTGGGTAGGGGCTTCAGAGAGGAGGCTCCTACAGTTTGAGAGAGACCTGCTACGGGTCTGAACATGAGCAGGTAGAGCAGGGGAAGGAAAAAGAAAGAAACCTGTGGGGTGACAAGGAGGGCATGGATGCCTCTAAGCTTGGGTGGTGGCGAACGTGGGAAGAGACACTTCCTCCTGTCCTGAGAGGAGCAACGTGGGGGGTAGAATGTCAATCGTACAATGGGCCAATGAGTGAGGGTGGCTTGGAGTGCAATTTTGTGTTTGTGGATGATGGCTCTGATGTGCTTTTGGGAAATGGTACCTGGGAGTGCTTTCCCCTTTCACCCTCAAGCTCCTCCATAAACCAGTTGCCAATGGCACGTGAGATCAGTGACGTTTTCCATTTTTGGGGGATTTCTCTTCTGGTTGGGTGCCTCGAGAGAGATTGAGTGGTGGTTATTCACACATGCATATACACACACACACACACACACACGCACGCACACACGCTTTCTGTTCTGCATACCTGGAAGCAGCTTCAGGATTCAGATTGCCTGGCTTTGGGTCTTGCTCAGCCACGTACTAGCTATGTGAGTTTGGCCAATATACGTTCGCTGAGCCTCAGTTTTTAAAAATGTAATACAGGGATGATAATAAGATGTCCCAGTGTATGCTATATAGTGCCACATATTGGATATGCCTAATAAATACTAGCTATGATGACCATGATGATGATGGTGAGGAAGAGGAGGAGGGTGGATGACTTTGGTGCAGGAGGAGGAGAGGGAACACAGGGTGCTGATGGAATAGATACTCTCCAGCGGGAAAGATTCAGCTATGTGCCCAGGAGAGTTCTATTCACCTGAATCCTTAGGTGTATCAGGCTTATTTGATACCTTTACTTTTTTACTTATCCATGGAAACTGAAATAAAATACGTTTAAAAGCTCAGTTGCTACTGAGAGTAACTGAAAGCACATCAGGGCTCACCAGGGCAGTCCTCCAGCAGGAGAAAGCAAATTCTCAAGGAGTCTCTCTTGCTCTTTACTGGGTTATCCGCATCATTTTCCTTTTTTGTGGGTGCCCACCCTGGCAGTAGCAGGAACATGAGCTGTGCAAATGGGTGCAGGGTTGATAATAGTGACCGACTCTCTCGTGCTTCCTGGGGGTAAAAGCTTCCTGCTCATCTGTCTTCTCACCAAATATTTATCAGGCCCCTACTGTGTGTCAGACATTGTACTAGGCTTTGAAGATACGAACTTGAATAACACCTATCCTACTATTGAGATGAGACCAAGAAAAGCCAATAAATCAGCTTTGGAGTTCCGATACTCAGGTCGCAGGAATTCCATTTCAGTCAGACTGGCACAGGGCACAGACAGAAGTTATTTTTCGTATAACTCTCCAAGGGGTTCTAATGTGCAGTGAGAAATGGGAGCCACTGATGTGTGCAGGGCAACGCCGGACGTGTGTCGTGACAACTGAGCCCTCGTCATCACAGAGCCATGTGGATCTCAGGGAAATCACTTAACCTCTCTTCCTGTGTCGTTAGAAACACCATTTGTGAGGGTTATACCACTTGCCTTATCTCTTGGGTGGTCAAGACCAAAGACATAAGGGGTGTGGTGTGCTTTATAACCTTTGTGAGTGTGTAAATGAAGTGAAAGTTGCTATTAGACTCTGTTAAACATCAGGCCTGTGGAGTCAGGTGTCACCCTGGGGACTCAGCAAGCTCTGGAACATTCGAGAACAGGATCTAATGCTCCAGACCTGATCGAATGAGACCTCAGTTATGGTGAGACTGAAGCACAGAGTCTAGGACAGACACCCAGAATCCCACACCCCCTGCCTCCCTCGCTCTGGGTTTGAAACAGTTTGTTCTGTGTTCTGCAGAGCAGGGAGCATGGGGAGAGAACTGCTTTTGCTTCAGAACCAAAGTGGGTGTATGAAATCTGTTCGTCTCCCCCAGCTGCACATTCTAAGGAGGCCAAGTGCCAGAGGTGGTCAGAGACTGATCTGTAAAATCCGAAAAGTACAGGCTGAGCCATGGCAGGAGGAGGTAAGTGCAGGAGAGGCGACCTCTGCCTTCTAGGCAGGGATGTTCAGGGGCTTGAAAGAAAGGGCCATTTGGCATATTGGATGCCAGGCCCGGGGAGTGTGGCCAGATTCCTCATAACCTCCTGCCAGTCCATAAAATCACCTTAGAAAAACCCAAAGCTAAATGTGAGCCTCTTCAGGGCCTTGCTCTACAATTATGTTTTGCAAATAACTCCTCATTTCTGCCCCTGCGAGGGGTATATGATGCCTTTGGTCCACAATGGTTTTTGAAGTTGAAGTTTTAGATGCCAACAGAGATGAAAGTGGTGCAGGTTAACTGCGTGAGGCCCAGGAAGGGCATTAGTGATGGTTTCTCTCCAAAGCACGGATTCATTACTGTGCAGAAAGCCAGTTCCTTCTCCTTGTCATGCAGGCTTCTTGGGCTCAGAATGAATGGGCTGGTTTGCAGGGGGCAGTGAGGAGATGGAACTAGCACGTCAGTGGATCAGGAGATGCCTTAGGTTTCTGGTGGTGTCCATGCAGTCTGTGGGACTGGGGACGTGGAGGGGAGCACCAGAACTGCTGGAGTCAGGCATGGACGGATAAGCCTCTACCAGTGCATCTCATGCTCACAGCAACTTGGTGGGATGCTGGTCACTATTGCCATTTTTTAGGTGAAGAAACTCTGACCCAGAAATGTTAAGCATTTACCCAGAGTGACATGGTGAGTTAGTGCAGAACCAGGATTAGAACTCAGGTTTGGTAGACCCCAGAGCCCATGATATTTCAACTATAAAGCTTGACTGGTTCACATACAAGGGGTAGGCTAGGGAGTTTGAACTTAATGTGGTATACCTAGGGGAGCCATCAGTGACTACAGAGCAGGGGAGTGGCGTGGTTAAAGTGATGCTTTAGGAATTTCAATCAGGCAGCTATGAACAGAGTGAGTGGTTAAGATACTCCAAGTCCGGAGTGTGAGTTACCTCTTTGAGGGAGTAGCATAATCCCCTAATGTGAGATACCAAGGGGATATTTTTCTCATGGGAAAATAATAGTGACTTATATTTGCTGAGCACTTGATGTGTGATGGGTACTGCACTGGATGTTTTGATATAGGAAGATCATTTAATTCTTACAACTTGATGAGGAAGTGCCATTATTGGCCACAGTGTAGTGCAGAGGTGGAAAGCTTGGGATCTTGGAGGCAGGCAAACCTGATTTACTACCTGAGTGACCCCAGAAAAGTCACTCTACCTCTGAGTCTGTTTTTTTCATTTGTAAAATGGGCATAATACTAGTACCAACTTAGTAAGGTGGTTGGGGGTGGCATTAAGTGAGATAGTACCTGGAAAGTATTGAGCAACATGACTCTCATAGAGTAAGTACTCCTGGCGTGTTAACTATGATAATTATTAGCCTAGCCACATGCATTTTATAGATTAGATAAGAAAACCGAGTCGTGGAAAGGTTGAGTGGTTCCCCCCGCCCCAAGGCCACACAGTAAGAATTGAAGCCGGGCAATCTGACCCTAGAAGTTAACTCTTCTCCACCCTGGGAGAGGCTTTAGATCAGAATAGAGGGTAATGGGAGAGATTCATCTTGGGCTGAAGTATTGCAAGACAGGGAATGGAGACAGCACAAAGCAAGGGTTTTTGCACATACTCCTTCACAGTTGGCCTGTGCCAAGCTGGCTCTGGGCCGACAAACTGCTGTTCCTATGATTATCTTTCTCCTTCATGAAGTTCACCTCCTCTACATGTGGAGAATCAGATAAGACTGCATTTGCTTACAGCTCTGCTCCGTGCACACGTCTTCTTATGGATACGCTGGTCACGTCTAGCTCAGAGTACACGGAATAAGGGTGTTGGAGGATCCCAAACTCCATCAACATCTAGCATGTTTGGCTTCTACCTCTCCACCAATACCAATGACCCCAAGGAAGGAGTGTGTGTATATGGGTTGTCCCATAGACCCTTTTTATTGGGTTCCAACTGTGCGCTTATAGTGTGTCCCATTGAGAACTTTCTCTATTCCACATGTACTCAGTGCAAGAAGATGCTGCTCCATTGCCCTTTGCAGCCTGGTGACTGGCTCCCGCGAGGCATCGTTTCTCCAGGGGAGTTATTACATTTCTTTTGTAATTAAGTTTGGAACATTTCAGTCCCATCCCAAGAGGCCCTGACAGTGCATGAGGCTGACGAATGTACCTGCCTTTAGACTTTTCTTCTGTGCCGTCTTCCGTTGGTGGGTTCTTTACGTTGTTGCCTTTTTTAGTATTTAATGAAGTTCCATGGACAACTTCTGAGGTTTATAGGACTTCCATATTCTACTCCTTGTCAATAAAGGACATGCTAAAATAGCATTGGATGGAGGAGTGTTTCTTTAGGGTAGATAGATGTCAGTGATGATGTTGAAAGTTTTGCTTTGTTTTGGACATGATATTCAAGATCCACACAAAATACAAGCTCAGATACTGAATTCTCCCCTTCCAACTTTCTTGTTTAAACCAAGGACATTCCTCTTGGGCTTCATTCACACATTTATTCACTCATGCATTCCCTCATCATCCACTTATGGATGTGCCATATGCCAAGTCTTCTGCCAGGTTCTGGGGACAGAAAGATGAGGACAGCAAAAATTTCTGCCCTTGAGGAGCTCACAGTCTTGTTGAGACGTGATTCAAAACCATCCATCAATTCAAGAATATTGGATTTCTCCAAAAGCTACTATAGGGAAAAAGATAATTATCCAAAGTCTTTAAATCTATTACCCACTTTAATTGATTTAATTAGGTAAAATTCATAGAACTGTAATGTTGGATGGGGCCCAGAAGGCATTTATTCCTGTTTCTTCTCTCTGCCTTCAGGCCACAGTTCACTCAAATTATCCCCTAAACCCATGCATTTCAGAAAACAGCAGTATTTCAGAGAACTGTAGCTTTTGGCCCATTCTGATAAAACTTTCAGTGAGAACCCACAGGAAAAATGATGCAGACTGGTTGAAAGAGTTGACATGAAAAAGTTGACATGCTACAAAGTGTTGTTCTGAAAGACATGAATGGAATCATCCACCCTTCTCACACACACACACACACACACACACGTGCAAAATGGAATCTCCATAAGTTATACTATTGAGATTGTGTTAAATACACATGGTAAATACAGAATGCAGAATAAAAACATGGCTGTAATATGATAAGGACCCTTTGAGAATTCTTTCAGTTCCCAGAAAAAAATACATCTCAGCATTTGTCAAATCCTGTTTTGCTGAAACACAGAGGCCTACCTTCTGTTTAGTTGGCATTTTTGTACCATGCCAGCCAGTCAACAACGTGGTCGAAGCATCTGCTCTATGCAGATCTTCAGTGATCCCAAGAAGGCTGTGCTTGAGTGTTGGAACGGGGCTGGACGTGGAATTGCAGAACTGGGGTTCGGATGCTCACTTGCTGTGTGGTCATTTTGAGCCTCATTTCCCCCTGTCAACGAGACCAACTTCGTAGGACCATTGAAGGGATTTGATGAGTTCAGGGGGTGTGAAGGCGGTTTGCAGGTTGTACGACTGCATGCGTCACCTGCCTTTTCTTAGTGGAAATTTTTTCTCATGATCATAGATTAGTGGACATGTTAGGACTAATTATGCCCTTTAACCCGACATAAATTACCATGTCACTTTCCAGTGTAATAGCATTCAGTGGCTTCCCCTTATGCTCAGAATACAGTCTAAGCCTCTGGATATTGCTTCTGAGGCCCTACAAGATGGGGCTCCTGCCAAGCTTTTCAACATCATTTTATCCTCCCTACCTTGTGAGCCATAATGCGTTCTTCTACAGTTTCCGAAATAGCCAAAATATATCCTGAGGACTCCTCTGATTGTAATGTCCACTCATTTCTCCTCTTCTTCACCTGGGCTCTCCTTCAACATCCCAAATTCCTCTCTCAGTCCCAAGTTCATGGAAGTTGCTTTTCCTCAAGTTCCAATCAGATCTATGAAGGCAGAAACCATGTCTGTCTGTCCCCTATATCATTATTTCCCCAAGGTCTAAAATGGAGTTGGCACATAGTAAGGTGGTCAACAAATATTTTTTGATTGAACAGATAGATGGTCACATAGTCTTTGCTATACTCTGTATCACATGGGAGTCTTTGGTTCATGTGACAGACACTCTATTCAAATTGACTTACGTGAACAGGGGAACTTGTTGGCTCATATCACCAAGAGGTCCAGGGCAAACGGTTTCAGGTATGGCAGACTCCAGGGGCTCCAAATATTTCATCAGAAATCTGTCTCTCTTTGCTGATGCTGTTTTGTCTCCGTGTCTTCATTTCCCAGTCATGAGCCTGGGTGCCAGATAGAATTTGTTCTTTTGGATCCATATGGACTAAAAGGAGGGTGGGGTGGGATGAGTGAGAAGAACATGGGAGCAGAGGTGATGGGCAAGCAGTGCTGACAGACGTCCTTCCCTGTGTCTGGCTGCGGGCTCCTGAGTACAGGGGCTTCTCCCATCTCAGTATTTCCAGTATCTGTTCCAGAGTCCGGCACAAACTAGGTGCTCAGGAATGTTTGCATATGGATAGATGTGGGATTTATTTTCCCTTACTTCTAGGATGGAGCTTCTTTAAACTCATAGAGACATACAGTTGTATATAAACTGCCTTCTGCCTCATCCTCTGTTTTTCTTTCCTTTTCCCTGTTGGCAGGATCCGACGTCTACCTTCTTCCAGTTTGGAGCGTCCATCCAGCAACAAGCCACGGTCATGCTGAAGATCATGCAGGATTATGACTGGCATGTCTTCTCCCTAGTGACCACCATCTTCCCTGGCTACAGGGACTTCATCAGCTTCATCAAGACCACAGTGGACAACAGCTTTGTGGGCTGGGACATGCAGAACGTGATCACCCTGGACACATCCTTTGAGGATGCAAAGACGCAAGTCCAGCTGAAGAAGATCCACTCTTCTGTCATCTTGCTCTACTGTTCCAAAGATGAGGCTGTCCTCATTCTGAGCGAGGCCCGCTCCCTCGGCCTCACCGGGTATGATTTCTTCTGGATTGTCCCCAGCTTGGTCTCTGGGAACACAGAGCTCATCCCCAAAGAGTTTCCATCAGGACTCATTTCGGTCTCCTATGATGACTGGGACTACAGCCTGGAGGCCAGGGTGAGGGATGGCATTGGCATTCTAACCACGGCTGCATCTTCCATGTTGGAGAAGTTCTCCTACATCCCCGAGGCCAAGACCAGCTGCTACGGGCAGATGGAGCAGCCAGAGGTCCCGATGCACACTTTGCACCAGTAAGAAAGGGCTCTTTGTTTGTCTCCCAAAGTGGGATCAGAGATTTGTTGTCATTGTCTGTTTACATACTCCTTGATAAAAATATGCATTGACAATGGCGAATATTATGTGTGTACTTATGGGATTTCTGTTTTGTTCTCCCCTTCCCTCACATCCTTTGTTCACAAGGTAAGTAACATCATACCTTAACTGTTTCTGCAACTTGCTTTTTTTTTTAACAGAACAATATCTCTTGGAAACCTACACTTGGGATCTATCTAGCTATCATCTACCGTATATCTATCTATAGTTGTATCGCAAGTATATTTACATTCTTTGTAACTCACAAAGATTTGGACAAGTCAACTCCAGAGCCCACGTCACATTCCCCAATATGGATTTACTGTGCTTGATTTATTCTATCTGCATGATTGTAGAAATTTAGGGTTTTTTTTTTCAGATTTTTTTCCCATTAGCAGTTAAACTGCAACGATAATCATTATACTTGTCTTTTTGTGCACATGTGCAAGTATTTTGCTAGGGTTGATTCTAAGAAGTGAGATTTGGGGTTGTAAGTCATGTGTATTTTAAAATTGAAATATCTTTTGCCAAATTGTCCTGCAAAGTAACAGTCCAAATTTACCTTAACACCAGCAGTTTGTGAAATCACCCGATTTCCCACGTCCTTAACCAACACGTTATGCTTTGGGAAAACTGCCCACACTGTTTGACTTTGTATCTGGATTTCTTCCCTTCTTGTATCCTACGTGTTTTTGTAGGTCATTGGAAACCTTGGCAAACATCACTCTTAGAGCTGCATTATATTCCGTTATATGGATGTATCATAATTTATTTAACTACTTGAATCTTGGTGGACATTTAAGTTAAATTTTATGTTTCTGAGACGTGTCATTGCTCCTTCTGGTTGTCATTATGGCTCAGCTGTTGAGATTTAGAATTATCACTCCTACACCCATTTTGCATGTTTTTTGCCTGATATTCACTGATTTAATCCATGCTTCATTCCTCAGATAATGAGCAGTGTAGTACTGTGGTTAAGGGACTAGATTCTGGAGTTAGACTTGTCCGGGTTCAAATCTTGTTGCATCCATTTTCTATATGACTTAGACAGTCATATTAGTTTTCTGGGCCCCAGGTGTTCATTGCAAAGTGATGATAATAGCACCTACTTTCTAGACAATGGTTCTCAAACTTGTGCATGCACCGGAATCTCTGGAAAGACTTGTTAAAACATGAATTGCTGGGCTCTAAGCTCAGAGTTTTCTAATGTAGTAGTAGATCTGGGGTGTGCCCCAAGAATTTGCGATTCTAACAAGTTCACGGGTGATACTGATGTTGCTGGTCTGGGCGCCATGCTTTGAGAACCAGTGTTCTAGGGGTTGGCATGTTAAATGAGGTGATGCATACAAAGTGCTACTCGGCACAGTGCCTACCACCTGGTAGTTATTTAATAATATTCAGAGTGACTAGTGAAGTTTTTGGTCATCAGAGATTGCAGTCAGCAGACTATATTGGTTTATTGCCAGCAGATTACTATGTCACTCTAAAATGTCTCTGGAAGGTTTTAGGACTTTGAATATGCTACAGTTCAGAGGTTATCTTGGAAACTGGGGCTGTGTGTGTGTGTGCGTGTGTGTGTGTGTACAAGCATGTGTGATGGAGTAGACAGAATATACTTCTTTACAATTAACATACACATGAAAAACAACCTCTTGAATTAAGAAGTCGTGCTCCTTTAACATTTTCCCTTCTCCTCTTTAGTGATCCTGTTTCTACATTTCCCCTTTCAGCATTTTAAATAATTGTCCAGATACCAGGAAGGAACGCAGATAAATCAGTACGAGACACGGGAGGCTCTTACAAAGGCAGGATTGCTGCCAGCCCAAAGACAAGAGCCGAGATAATGAATTCTGACTCCCCATAGTAAGATGTGCCCTGCAGCTGGAATATTCAGAAATGTATAATTTTGATGGAAACATAACTCAATTTTAGGGCAATTGAACTATAATATATACAGGAAAAGGAATTTGAGAGGGACGGTTGGCAAGACATTTAGATCCCTTTCTGGTGACCACCCCAGATTCTATTCTTTAAAAAAAAAATCCTGCTGCTGTGAAATGCTGTTGTGCTATTCCCAGAAGTTATGCCTTTAAATGCAGCAATTTTGTAAATGATATTTCAGCCCCAGAGAAGCAATGCATCAAGTGTGGTAAATCGTTACACGCTTCTTGGTGTTTAATGAAACATCTCTCCGTCTGTGGAGGGCCAGTAGTGCTCAACCAGTGTGTGAGGTTGGATAGTAGCACGAGCAATGTCTTCTTGCCACACTTCCCCACCACCGCAGTGTTTCTCACACCCACCCCAGGAAAGCATGGAAGGCTGCCAGGCTACCCTTGACTGGAGCTAAAGAAAGCCCAAAGAAGGCAATTAAAAAAAAAAAAAACAACTATATTAAGGGCGGTGTATTTTTCTATCCTCCATCCATCCAACAGCCCTTGTGCTAGCCCCTGGAATACTTAGATGGATTAAGATATAACTTCTGTCCTTTAAGACCTTATGGTCTGATGAAGATGGGGGAAATTTGTATAAAGACAAACTCAGGTAATAAGAATTCTTTTTTTAATACTGAAAAAGAAAGAATAGTATAGAAAAATACAGAATCTGATAAAATATACAACTCAGTATTCACCACAGAGAACAAAGGTTAAAATGTCAAAGGTTAATGTTTGTTTCAACATTTTAAAATAAATAAAAAAGTAATGATAATGTAGAAATCCTGATTATTCCTCTTCCCAGTCCTACTTTTCTCCCCTTCTCTCCACAGGAGGGAAAAACACTGTGATGAATTTGGTATGTATCCAAATCCATGTACATGTTTTTGTACTTTCAACATAGATGTATATGCCACTGTATTCCTAATACATAGTTCTTTTTTAATGCACATAAATAGTGTCTAGTGTACTAGAATTTCCTTTACTTCAGCCTTATGTTTTCAAGATCTCTCTATGAAGACAACATAATGCCAGCATGGTCACCTTAATTGCCGTTAGGTATTCTGTTGTATAAGTGTTCCATCTTTTTTTCCTAAAAGTTATTCCCTTTGGTGGACATTTAGGTTGTTGATAGTAAGGAATCTTTAGTTTGGATAGCTGAAGACAGAGAACAGATGTATCTGTAGCCTGAGTTGGATCCATCAGTTTGTTCAATGGAACCCCAGTTAGAGGTTCCTTATTTCAAGCTTAAAAAATTATATTTTCAGCTGGATAAAAAGTCTTTCTTTGCAAAGCATCTGGTAAACAAAGAGTTCTCATTATTTCCCCGATGTTGTATAGAGGATGCAAATAGCTTCAGAAGAGGTTCAGATGAATTCATACCTGATGGTTTCATGATGAGTTACTGAGGGGATCTGGGGTCCAGCTTTGACTGGTTGAGAACAACATCTTGGGGCCAGCTAGACATGTCATTTGGTCATCCTCACAGACTTTACTCACAATCTCATGCAAAGAGCTTGTGCAGTTAGGGCATTGTGACCATGACTTATTGCTCATGAGGCTGGTGTGGTCCAAGGGGCTGCTTGCGAGGGATGGCATGTTCATGACCTTTCCATTGACCTGTGTCTGCTCATGGGATTTCAGGGAAAACAAAGTAAGGAAAAGGGGGAAATTTTCTTTATGTTTAATATTCCTGATTTTACAGAATACACTTTGAAAAGAGCAGTCAGCATTTTCCAAAGTTCAAAAATAGCTCAGCCATGTTATATAACCTCCTCCTCACTGCTGCAAAGTTATTAAACATCTGTTTCTTCACCAAGCACAGAGCATGTCACTGGTAACTCCCAGAATTGTGATGGTAAACCATTACCTGTTTTGCTGGTGTGGCACCTAGGCTGGTCTGTCCAGTTCATTAGTGGCTGGGGCCCCTTGGGAGGCAGCGTGGCATCACAGTTAAGAGCATGGGCACTGGCACCAGCCTGCCTGGGTTCAAATCCCTGATCTGTACTTTCCTAGACCTAACACTTTGGGTGAGTCACTTAACTCCTCCAAGTCTTCTCCGTCAGGTGTAATATGGAGAGAAGAAAAACATTTGCCTCTTAGGCCGCTGCCTGGCACACGGAAAAGCAGTCTATAAATGGTTACTATTATTGATGAAACTTATAGATGTAAAATCGTGAGTGCAACATGTGTATCTGTGTGCCAGAGCCTATGATATTAGCATTCATTCTTTCAAAAAATGTACTTAGTGCCTTATGTATGCTAGGCACTAATTAGCCATAGGTGGTGAGATGCAGAAAGGCCACCCTGTAAATACTGGGTAGGGCAGGGTTGTCTATTCTTTCCTCTGAGGTTTGAGGACCTGTGGAATATTCCTTAGTAGAGGCCCAGCCTACCAGATTGGAGGTATAGAAGGAAGGGAAATGTCCTTATAGTGAACTGCAGCACCTAAGAAGAGGAGTAAAATCTGGATGACTCAATGCTTTATGAATATTTTCCAAGCTTCTTTTTGGTAGCTTTTATTCTTTCCTCTGGTGCTTAAAGCTCTGACTGTTAAAGCCTGTGTTGGCTCTTGGTTCGGGCACGTAGCCCCAAATGAAGTTCATAACACATTTTAGAAGTGTGGTTTTGTGAGATGCAGAACATTAAATTTGTGCTGTGAGTGATATGTATTTGTGTGTGTACATGTGCATTTGTGTGCACACATCTGTATGTACATGTGTATGCATGTGTGTTTGTGCACACACAAATGTTTGTGTGCATGTGTGTGTGTGTGCACACATGTTTCCTCTTCTGCCTTAGAGGGGGCACATTTTATGCTAATTGAAGAGGAAGTCAAAGAAGGGAGAAGGTGGATGTTTTTCAGACCTAAACCCTCTTGCCAAACGATTACCTTGGGAGGAACATGGCCAGTGGGAAGAGGGCAGTGTGACACAGAGAAAAGTTCTTGGGCTGGGTAGTATGATGGACTTGACTATGAATTTGCCATATACTTACCAAGTGTAAGTTACTAACCACTCAGGAACCCAGGATTTTTTTCTAAAGTGTGTGTGTGTGAGTGACATAGCCATCTCTTCTTATTGTAGCAGAATTAAATGCAACTATATACATAAAACACTTAGCATGGTTCCTGGCGTGTAGTAGCCATTTCACAAATGACTGTCAAGTCATTACCATTACCTTATTATTGTTATTATGATCATTATAATCATTATTATAACCTTATACTGGTTATGCTGTATGCTACACACAAGTCAAGAAGTGAGAAATGAAAATGTATTTTAATTTTATTTTTTAACTACTGAATTACCACTGTATGTTCTGTGGCTCCCGTTTTACTAAGGCAGTAGGACACAGAGCAGTTACTGCACTGGAAGTCAAATTGAAGTGCTCACGTAGATCTATAGCACAAATGAACGGGCGAAAAACATCTTTTCCTGCTAGAGTTATGAATTAGTATTAAAGGGAAGTCATTTGGCCTTAATTGATAATACATGGCTTGACCATTTATGTGTTTTCCGTTAACTTCTTTTATGAATGAAGTCAGGCTTCTGCTTTAAGAAGCAGCAACGATGTAAATTATTATCTGGACAGAAAGGGAAGTGGGAAGGAAGGTCTATATGTGAGAAACAGTTTAATTCGTGTCCAAGTTACATTGATACTTCTTTCAATATTCTGAAATAACCCTGGGAAAAGTTCCTGGTTTAATGACCCATTGGGTTTTTTTTTTTAGTGCCAGTAAAAGAGCCTGCTCAGTTAATTCTCTGAGCTTGACCAGAGTTAAAACTTCCCTGGGTGAATGTGATAACTCTTTGCAAATATTTATCTGTGGGATCACCATATGCTCAACAAACATTTCTGGCAGTAACACCAGGCACCCCAGAGACCAAGCTATCCTGTGAGCCTGTGTGGTACATCTGACTGGGACTCTGGACTCAGGAATGGGGGAAAAGGCTGAGCCTCAAAGTAAATCAGTAAGAGACATGGAGTAAGAGAATCCAGGGGCATGTGCCAAACTGGGAACACAAAGCACATTCCCCAGGGCTATGTGACTTTGTGTAATGTGGATTTAAACTGTACTGTGTTCAAACCCTCTCATTATCTGGGTTATTCTGGGCAAGTTGCATAACTCCTTTGAGCCTCCATTTCCTTGATGGTAAACAGAGAAAATTCCAACTGTAGGGGATGATGATGACAATTAAATGCATGTAATATACTTAGCCAAGCATCTAGGATATAGTTGGCACTCTACAGATGTTAATTTCCCTCCTTCCCTGGAGATGTACTGGCCTCCTCATGTGTCCTGATGGAACCGTGAGAGGTGGGCTGAGCTCGCTGGGTGTTCAGGCTGAGTGCTAAGTTAGCAGCCTCTCTTCAGCATCATCTCTGTTTGTGGCATCTCTCCTGGAACACGGCCCTCCCTTTATTGGCTGGAAGTCAAAAGAACCGTATGCCAACCCTGCAATGCAAGTCAATCATTTCCAATTGGCACCCAATGAATAGCTCGACAAATGGTGGAAACCTGATGCTGGCAACTTGGAAGGACCAGAAGTTGGCCGTGCCTTTACCTTGAGGGAAAGGTGGTTTGGGTTGTTTTGAGGTCACACATAAAGCACCAATATTGTTCATATTTGCCTTAAGCCCAATGCACGTCTTTGGATTTTGGAACCAGCATGCCTAACAAAAAGATATACTGATCTATTTCTTCCAGGGCTGAATACTGGAGAAGCTTTCATTCTGAAACCTGGTAATTTGGTGATATATGCTAATTATTTTCTGCAGCTCTCTTCTGTAAAAAGATAAAGCAAATAAAAGCACCATCTTTATTACTCTGTATATTGCAGCTGGGAGGTCTTAGTGGGCAAGCGCAGGGGCCAGTCAGGAGACTGTGGCGTAATTCTAGCAGAGAGAAGGTGTTGACTTGGATCACAGCAATGGCTGTGGATTCAGAGAAGTGGGTTGGCTTAACGCATGGTTTGGGTATAAAATTAACAAGACTTGATGGATGAATATGAGGTGATAAAAGGGATATAATAAACAATAATTTTCACTTGTACAGCTGAATAGATGGTAGAGCCTTTTACTAAACAGAAGAAACTGGGGAGGAAAAGTTGGGGGACAGGGAGGCAGGAACAACATCTAATCTCAGACATGTTAAATTGGACGTACTTTTAAGATATCCAAGTGGAACTCTCAAGCAGGCAGTTGGAAGGAAGAGTGTGAGCTCAGACTGGAAATACAATACGTAGGCTTTGAGCTTATTGATGGCAGTTAAAGCCCCACGATTTGGCAAGATCACTGAGGGGGGAAGGAAGACTTGGAAGGGCTTGGATTCAAACCGTGAGGAACTTTAACATTAATTGGTAAATAATCCCTCAAGGAGAAGGAGGATATTGGAGAGAAAGGGTTGGGCTGCAAAATCCAGCTGCCTTTCCCCACATGGAGACTCTCTTTTCCCAATTTTTTATTTTTTTTGAAGCCTGATGGGCATTGGTACAGTGTCTGCTCCATGCTAGACTTTGTAATGGGTACTATAAACCTTCCAAAGATGTATAACCTACGGCCATGGCTAATCTATCTGGGTTTAGTCAGTGCAACCTACTAAAGTTAATCATACCAGCAGGTTTATTTAATCAATGCTTTGAGAAAGTAAAATTGATTACGTGATGAACTGCCAGGCAAACCTCCCAGCAGTGAATCCTCTGAGTCGTAGGAAGCCAGTCCCAGACTGGGCTTGAGTCACGGTACCGATGGTGAGCCAAGCTTTGGATCTGGTCCGATGAGGAGGTGATAGTTTAGGTAGGGGGAAAACCTCTGCCTTTGTTTCATTCTGGATGTGATTTAGGAAACATCTGATGTCATACAAAATGACAAAGTTAAAAATCCTTTCTACCAAAAGGGAGAAGCATGTGGCAGAGTGTGAAGAGGCAGGTGCTCAGGGCTGGTTTACGTACAAGCTGTCGTTGGTTTGCTTTCCTGAAAGAGTAGCTTTTCATGCATCTCCTTCTATGTAGGACAGAAGCCCTCCTTGTCATCTCCTCCAGGTAGAAGCTCAAGAGCCAGAATGGGCCTCTCCACCTGTTCTCTGCCTTTGTCTCCTTGCTTCTCTGCTTTTCTCTTCTCTTGCTTCCATGTGGATGCTGCCTGCCTGCAGGTGTGACTGAGCCCCCGTCCAGGTTCCTGGTGCCTCAAAGCCTGGCATGGATCCCAGAAGTGGAGGCGTCGCTGTCCAGCTTGGTGGTGCTAGCTGTGTTCCGCATGGGCATGGGAGGCCAGCCATGTTTTCACACAGGCCTCAAAGTTTGGTGAATGAACTGGCAGATCTGCCGATGTCTGGTGTACTGTTGTCCAAATCCCGCAGCCAGTTTCCTGAGGATTTGCCTCATTTGGTGAAGTCCTGGCCAAACACAACGAATAAACACGTACTGCTCAGCTTTCCCCTGATAGAGAGTAGCTCTCCTGGGACATGTGCTCTTTTTCTTTTCATTGCTGTCATTCTTAATAAAGGAAGTTTAAAATTTTAATTTAATTAATGCATCATTATGTGTGAGGGGTTGGGGGAAAACTTCAAGTTTCATAGGTTGTATTATGTGAGCATATATATTCTAAAATATGATGTAATGTAAATGTGAAAGTACTAATGTACTTTCTAATGTACTCACTGCCTCCTACGTGCCGATCAGTTCAAATGCATTACCTTTAATCCTCAGGTGTGAGTTAGGATGTTTTTACTACAGGTAACAATCAACTTAATTCAAAGTTATGTCCGTGGATTATTTCACATAACAGAAATTCCAGAAGCAGTTTGGACTTCAGATGCAGTGTGATCAAGGTTCTGGTGATTTTCCCTGGGATCACTTGACTCTGCTCTTTGGGGAGTGTGATCTTTTTTCTCTAACTGGCTTCCCCATTCCCTTAAGCTTGCTTTCATAACACCTGGAATGACTTCTTTGTTCATGGCCAAATTAGGTCATGTACCCATCTTTGGGCCAGTAACAGGGATTTTGGAAATGCCATGTACTAACTGGCTTAATTCTAGACTCCTGATACAGTCACTGAGGAAGCAAATAGGATAAGGTTAAACCAAACCAAACCTACTCCTGGAGCTAGGAGTGGGGCAAACTCCTCCCGAGGCCCATGGACTCCTACGGGAGGCATAGAGTCTCAACGAAATTTGAGTTCTGTTAAGAATGAGGAAGAGATAAATGAATGCTGGGTAGACTACCAGCAAGTCAGTTTTAAACCATAATCACTCATACTAGAGAAGAGGAAACTGAGGACTAGAGAAGTTATAAAACTTGACAAAAGCCACACAGCTGATATAAAATGGAGCCAGAATTCTTATGTAGTTTTGTTTGGTTCCAAACCCCACTATACTACTTTCAAAGGCTGTAAATTGACCTGCATTGTACGTGTGTGTGTGTGTGTCTGTGTGTGTGTGTTTAACTCATAGACTGTTCTTACTGTTTACAAAAGTCAAGAAAGTCCCAATGTCTAAAAATTATAAGATTTTGTAAAAATTATATTTTTAGCTTATGATGAAAATTATGAAGATGTCGTGATAATAATTCCACATCCCTGCCTGGTGATGGTCAACTGGAAGTTTGAAGTAACTTTCACCTTTAGGTTGAGAAAGGCCTGCCCAGTGCACCTCAGTGCCCCGCTGGATCACCACCCATTCGTATTACCTCCATGGCTTCTTTAAACATTTTATTTTATCACAAGGTGTCCTATATTTATTTTTTACTTTTTATCATAATCATCTTAATTATAATCATTAACAAAACAAGAACTTGATGATTCTTAAGACCAGCAGATATTAGGAGTAATAGCAGGAAGTTCCAATATCTCACCTCCAGGGATCTTATACCTGAGTTAGTAAAATCGGATCTGTGGACAACATAAGTCTCTCTTGTCCTATATGCTTGCAACATTCCTGCTCAAACATTCCTACTTAAAGCTGCTGGTGAAATCATATAAAGCACTGCTGGTTTATGATTTTCTGTGACCAGAGACTTCCCAAGATTGGAGAGGTGCCTCTAATATTTTACCCATATTTTCTGAAAACAAAATAAAACAAAATAAAGATGGCTTTCAAAGTTCTGGCCT
Source organism: Daubentonia madagascariensis (assembly GCA_023783475.1). Classification (NCBI taxonomy): domain Eukaryota; kingdom Metazoa; phylum Chordata; class Mammalia; order Primates; family Daubentoniidae; genus Daubentonia; species Daubentonia madagascariensis. The sequence continues at coordinate 5,684,445 of JAKFHU010002332.1, read as the reverse complement.
GGGGGGGTATCTGGGACATAGTTATCTGGGACTTAGTGGTCATTTTATGTAGCTGTAGGCCATAAGCCTCCTTCTTTGTTCAACTTACAGGTGAGAATTTGAGTTATTTGTACCTAGACTAGCTTGCCCAAAGGCAAGAACTTACTGAATTATCCAAGGAGAGTTCCCATCTATCAAATGGATTAATTTTTATATATTCTTTTAAAGCTGGAAGAAAATATTCTCTCTGGTGGGAGGTGGGGGGGATGTCCAGCTTTTCTGCAGTATCGTGAAATTTGTCAAATGAACAGCATTCATTAAATTCTCAGAATTCATTACATGAAAAAGACCCTTTATCCAAGTTATCCCTTGGCAGAAATCCAGGCCTCTTTGGGAAACTGTTCTTCACTCAGGCATAAGGTACATCTTCTATTAACCAAGTTATAGGGCATTTGGCCCTTTGCTTAGTTAGTTGCTCAGGAAAGTCAGGAATTGATGTCCACACAGGAGTTTGTAGGTATGAGGATATGAAGAATGTGTTTCCTGACAAAAATAATGGAAAAACTGGGTCCAGATGGGTGTGGGTGTAATTCTCAGGCAAGCCACATTCCCTGCACTCATCAGACTTTTTATGTGATGGTGGAAATATTACCCAAACTAAGATTTAGAACATGGGGTTTTAATCTGTGCTTCTTCCTGTATGTGGCTGTGATCTTTGTTAAGATTCTTAACTTTTCTGGTTCTAAGATTTCTCATTTGTAGATTGATGGAGTGTGTTGGATACAATACTCTGGAATTGAATTGCAAGATGTCAGGGCAGGAAGGGATGCTGCGGATCACTTAGGCCAATAATTTTTAATTATTTTTCTTCCTTGTCCATAAGGAGGCTCTTGGGTGCTTGTGCAGTGTCATCACAGTCCCTAGCGTGTAAGTGTTAACTCCAACCCTTTTTTCCCCATTCAAGAAAACATTAGGATGCAAATGAGTAATGACAGTGACTTTGCTCTAATTCATATTTTTAACAAATAATTCATAAAATTTGGCTCAAATTCACAAAAACATATTAGTTGCAACAGATTATTTTCAACAGGTTTTACAAAATAAAAATTGTAAACTAATTCTCGATGCTGTATTACAGACAAGGAAATTGAAGCACCAAAGAGACGGAGTTAATTTTTCACTGTCTGGTTAATGGCAAAGACATGAGAAAGCGCAATTTTTCTTCCTCCCAGACCTAGGTGTGTTGCTTCCACTACGTCCAGTCCTCTTTCCCTCTTCGTCCTGTGATTAATAAGAATAATGCGATGATAAAGAACTCTTGGGAACTTGCCCATTTTATCTTTGCACACCAGTACCTAGCATAGTGTAGACACTGAGTAAATATGTGATGAAGAGGGGAATATGACAGTTGTTAACATAGCACTTGCTCTGACCTAGGTGCTATGTTAAGGATTTTTATGTGCACCGTTGTATTTTATTCTCACAACATCTCTGTGAAATAGGTTTATTGTTATTCCCATTTTCATAGGAGAAAACAGTCTCAGAGAGGAAAGTGACTTTCTCAGGCTCACTTAGTGGTAAGATCAGGATCAAGGTGACCTCTCTGACGTTAGCACCTGATCCTCTGCCTCTCTGGCTTCTCAGAGGAAAGAAGAGGCTCCAGGTGTGTTTTCATGAGGCCCTAGGACACCTTCCAGTGCCCCAGTGCCCATCCAAAGATCCTCCCTCCCTTGTGGGCAGGAGTCAGTTGCTTGTCTTTAAAGTTAATTTATCATGAAAGTGTGATTGATGAAAATTCATTTTATAAACTACAAAACCTTTCTGAAAATGTTAATATTCTCACCTTCAATATCAATTATGATTCTTCTTGTCATTATCACAGGGACCTATGTTTGGCATTACCAACAATAGGACAGGCAGAGAACAAAGGGAAGAAGCTGGTCTTCCCAGGGAGAATTTTTATGAGAATCGTCAGAAGCTCAATTGCACAGTCATCAACTCCCTTTAAATTAGTTCTACAATGAGTCCCTTGAGACTCTGTGCGCCCCTGAGGAGGGCCCATAAATAGTAACTGTACAAAGAATTAGTTAAAAACGTCAGCAAAGGCATCTTAGTAATTCTGACCAGGCAGAAGGAAGGAAATAGAAGATAGAAAGGAATAAGGAAGCTAAGATTTAATTTTGATACTGGGTGCAGGCCAGTTCATAATGGGGTTGCCTGCCTTGGTTTTTAAAGTGTTCTATTCACATATATGCAGGGAGGCCAAGCCACTGGTAAATATTTTCCGTTCAGATTAGGAGGAGGCAGTGGGTGGGGAGAGAAGAGGGATCCATCATGCTTCTGAACTATTTACTTGAGTTTAAACTTTATCTTGAGTTTAATAAATCTTCTTCTTTCAAAACAGAGCGCTTCTTAAATAGACCCAGAGCTCCGAACGCAGGACTGGGAGAAGGTGTTTGTGTTTAGCTGACTAGGTGAAAGCAAAACAAAACAAAACAAATAGAATGAAAACAGTCCCCTAGACATCTGTTACCCATGTTCTACTGCCTATTGCCTGGAATTCATTCATTCACTTGTTCATTAATTCATGCATTCATTTGTTTTCGCTCATTTACCCTTTCCTGTGTTCAGCACTCAGCTATTGAGCACTTACTATGGGTGAGGCTTATAGTCAGTATGAGACACACACAGTGATGTACAAAACAAAGGCACCCTACCTACAGCTCCTATTCCATGGGGAGACCAAAAATAAATGAACACACACAATGGCAAGTTGGTATTGATGTGGGCAGGGTAAGGGGATAGAGAATGGAGGAAGGTTATTTTAGGAAGAATGGTTGGGAAGGTGAAATTTTGGCAGACGTGTGAATGAAGTGAATAAGAAACTAACATGACAATCTGGGGAAAGAGAGATCTGAATGGGAGACCAGCAAGTGCAAAGGGCTGAAATCGGGAAATGGCTTGGAGGGTTTGGGGAACAGTATGACAGTCAGAATGGCAGAAGCAGATTGGGCAAGTGGGGCATGCATTGGAGAGTTAGGCCAAGCTCTGTAGCGCCTTAGAGGCCATGGTGAGGGTTTTGGTTTTGTTTCGAGTGTTATGGGAAGTTTTAGTGGGGAAGTGAGCTATGCCACTGCAGTGACCTCTGAGTTTGCACAAGTTCTATCTGGAGCCTCATTTACTTTTTGTTTTCCATGTGCTGTTTCATCTTCTGTTAGAAACAAGCTCTGCTTAGTGTGGGATACAAAGCAATTGCTTTCCCAGATTCCATCTTTCCCTTCTCCATCATGCAGGCTTTGGTGGGTGGGTCCCACCAAAACATATTATATACATAGCCAATATCACATACATAGCCAATCAGAACCATCTGACCCATACCCAGTAGAACCATAGCCAATCAGAACCATCTGACCCATACCCAGTAGAACCATCTCATCCACTTCACTGCAGTGATTGATTCAGGAATGGACGTGTGTTCTAAGTTCGTCTAATAGAGAGAAGTTTGGGGGCAATTTGATGTATGTTAAGTGTGTAGACGTGAGGCCTGGAATTTTGGCTGTCATTGTTCTACCATGAAAGAAACTGGGCTGAGGTTAAGGGTGATTCACACATGGGGCAGAACTAAGAGAAGCGTGATATGGACAATGAGCCACAGCCATGATCACACTGCACCTGAAGTCCACCCTACCATGGATCTTCTCAGATATTAACCACCAAACTCCCTTAGTGGTTTAAGTTGGTTCAAGTTAGCTTCTATTCATTGCAGCTAAAAGAACTTCTATGGATATGCATGTTTGGCAGCTGATCTGTAGTATTATGCTAATTAGTTGATATATTATACCCTTTTAGTTACATGGCTGCATTTAACAAAACTGAATGTGAACAACAAAGGGATATTATAAGTAAGAATTTCAGAAAGATTGTTTTACACTATATGCTTTGGACTTTAATTCCAGACAGAATACTCCTTGGTGGATGTAATTTGTGCTTGGTGTGTATTTGTAGCTTTGGGAGGATTCAAGCCTATATAGTATCCATGGTTTCATTTTTTGCGGTTTTCATTACCCAAGGTCAACCATGGCCCAAAAATATCACATACAGTAAAATATTTTGAGATTGAGAGACCACATCTACATAACTTTTATTACAGTATATTGTTATAATTGTTCTATTTTATTATTAGATAATGTTGTTAATTTCCTATGGTGCCTAATCTTATAATTAAACTTTATCATAGGTATGTATGCACAGGAAAAAACATTGTGTGTGTGTGTGTGTGTGTGTGTGTGTGTGTGTGTGTGTAGTGTGGTACTATACAAGGTTTCAGGCATCCATGGGGGGGTCTTGGAACCCCCATAAGTAAGGGGGAGGGCTACTGTATATCCATAGGCTTTAGGATCAGATTCCAGATTTTTCTGCCACTTATTGGCTACTTGCTTGAACCTTGAGCGAGTAACTAAATACATCTGAACCTCATTTTTATCATCAGTAAAATGGAAATAATACTTGTCCCCACTCATAGTGGGGGAGTTTGTGAGAATTAAATAAAGCATGTAAAACATTTAGCTCAGTGCCTGGCACATAGTGAGTGATCTATGTTAGTTCTTATATAATAATATAATTCTCAAAATAACCAAGGAAAGTGGAACAAAAAATACCACCTAGATGGCCATAAGGATGGCTTAATTAAGTATGTTTCATTATTCTAACTCCCTGAGGATTTTGAAGGGAAAGTAGATTTTTAAAAAATTTAGAAAGACAGTCTCATTAACTAAGAGCAGGGAAGGGGCAATCTTTGGGCAAGAAGTGAGAGCGGGGAAGTGGTGAACTGTGGAGCAGAATGCACGAGCACTGATGTTGTCTTGCTCCTTAAACAGTAAATGCACACATGGAGCCACATAACCATGTCTTTCCAAAGGACTTTTTTTTTAATGTAAGAAGAACTTAGGTTTTGTATAAGAATGAGATGTTACCATATTTTATTTAATCAAAGACTCCAGTAATTATAAGATGATCTTTATTTGAAGAAAAACTTTAAATACTAAAGATGTGCATTTTGGAATTGATGCAATAGGAGTAACAATGCATGCTACATCCAGTGCTCCACCTAGCTATGAGGTAGGTGACTATTGCCCTCCTTAGACATATGAGAAAATTGAGGCTTAGGAAAGTGAAGGTCACTTCACTTCAGGGTTACGTTGTTAGTGGATAAGCATCACAATGGCATTCACCCATTTACCTGAATAATCAATTTATCTAGTGTTCAGTACTAAGCCCTGCAGGGGATACACCAGTGAAAACAACAGTGTATGGTCCCTGGGGTTGCAGTCTAATAGGTAATTTAGACAAAACATGAGTAAAGAATCAAATAAATAAAATAATTACACTATATTATGACTCCTGTGAAGGACAGCTATGGGGCACTGAAATAGAAAACATCAAGGACGGGAAGGGAACTTCTCTGTATAGGGTGAAGGAAGAATGCCTCTCTGTGGAGGTGACATTTCCACTGAAAGCTGAAGGATGAATCAGACATGAAAAGAGCCAGAGAAAATCATTCCAGGCAAAGGGAACAGACTGTGCAAAGTCCCTGAGGTAGGAAAAACTAGCGTTCATAAGGAAATGAAAAAAAAATGTTAGCGTGGTAGACTCAGTTTCGGGTCTCTCTAACTTCCAAGGCTGTGCTCTTAACCATTAAGCAATACTGCTTCTGCAGAAGGGAAAGTTGAGTGTTTGAAGGTCAAGAGACCCCGTGAAGTGGTGGCTGTCAGAGGGATGCTTATCACTCCCTCCCATCAATTACTTAATTCTCCAGAAGAGAATTCTTTTTGAACATTGTATGACCAACCTCCTCCCTGCCCTGTTAAAGCTGGAGGAGATATTTGCTTCCGTATGGGATGTGGGTGCGGGAGGAGGACGGGTGCAAAAGGGGTCATGGCTTGAAAATATTGGGAAGGGAGCGTGGTGGAAGAACTAGGAGTGGGCAGTTGACCTGAGCCAAGCCCCTAGTCAAGCAGGCTGCGTCACCGGCCAGCGCCGAGGCGGAACACCAGGTGTCTCTGTTGATCCACAGCAGCATAGTGGAAGGCCCATTTCACTTGTCAGGGTGTTGCTCTGGCTCTTAAAGTTGTGCCTTTTAGTTCCAAATGGTTTTCATCTCAGGACCTTCCTTCCCAACAGGAATCATTGAAAATAAGGGAAGAATAAGAGGGCCTTGACTTACAAATGCCTGCAGATTTAGGGTGTCTGAAAAGCTCCCACTCTCAATCTCTGGTCCTCTTGAGAAGCTGAGTGATGCTTTAATGCAACTTTCCCTTTTTGCTTTTTCCAAGGACTTATGTCATGAAGCTTGGGACAGTTGGGAGGATCTGTGGCATAATGGGACCATTATTTTTCCTAGCTCACCTCCCTTAATTAGACATAATGAATAATCATTATGATAATATTATATAGAGTATTTTAGATTTATATACAAAGTATTTAATCCTCATAAGTTCTATGAGTTGCATGAAATTATTCCCATTTGACAGATAAAGTTCATGGAGGTGACATAATATACCCAAGATCACACGAAGACATTGACCCAACTCTTATGCCTCCAAATCCAGCACGTAAAGGTTGCAAAGAGTTGGAAGATGTGAGATTGTTGCACCTCTTTTAACAATCTCAGGGAAGAAGTAAAGGTGTTGATTTACAACAACTAATGGTATTTCCACTTCTACAATAATTAGCATTTATTGAGTGCCTAGAGTGTGCCTGGCACATTGTGCTGAATACTTTCTATTTATTAGTTAATTTAATTCTCACAACAACTCTATGAGGTAGGTGCCAATATATTTCCATTTAACTGATGTGGAAACTGAGGCTCAAAGAGGTGAATAAAGTACCAGATTACCCTAGTTCACATAACTATAGGTTATTAAGTATGAAATGTCCCATGTCCTTAAGTACTAAGTTTGACAGTTGATATCTCTGACATTTCTCTTTGACACTTCTTGTTTTATTTTTATTATGAAGGTACATCCCTCAGTCTTTCAAACACAGGTTTTGGCTTGTGGTTATCTTTCAAAAAAGTTTTTAGAGCAATTTTTGTGAAACCATGTATCTAAGTCAAAAATTCTTGTTATTTTTGAACGTGAGTTCCGTCGTGGAACCAATGCAGCACAGGCAGCTTGAAATACCAATGAAGTGTTTGGGAAGGTTGTGGCTAATGAATGCATAGTACATTGATGGTTTGAGAAGTTCCATTCTGGTGATTTTAATCTTGAAAATGAGCCATGTGGGCGACCTGACGCCAAGGTGGATAATGATGAGCTGAAAGCTGTAGTAGAAGTGAATGCATCTCAACCTACGCATGAATTAGCAGCAAGGTTTGATGTTACTATTTCAACAATATTGGACCATTTGAAACAAATCGACAAGGTAAAGAAGCTGGATAGATGGGTTCCGCATGAATTAAATGAGGGTCAGAAGAGAAATCGTCTTGAAGCTTGCCTTTCTTTGCTGTCACAATATAAAGTTGAACCATTTCTATACCGTATTTCTATACTGTATATACATGTGATGGAAAATAGATTCTTTTTGACAATCGCGAGTGTTTGGCACAATGGTTGGATAAAGATGAAGTGCTGAAACACAGTCCAAAACCAAATATTCATCAGAAAAAGCTAATGGTTTACTTTTAGTTCTTTTGTAAGATGGATGGAACTTTTGTAAGATGGGTGGAAGTGGAGACCATTCTTCTAAGTAAAGTATCACAGGAATGGAAAAACAAACACCACAGGTACTCACTATTAAATTGGAACTAATTGATCAACACTCTCGTGCACATATGATAGTAAAACTCAGTGGAAACCAAGCAGGTGGGGGGAGGTGAGGAGGGGACAGGTAAACTCACACCTAACGGGTACAATGCACGCTGTCTTGGTGATGGGCACACTTATAATTTTGACTCAAACTGCATAAAAGCAATTCATGTAACCAAAACATTTGTAGCCCCATAATATTCTGAAATAAAAAAAAAAGAAAGAAAGAAAAAGCTAATGGTGTCTGTTTGGTGGTCCAGCGCTGGTATTATCCATTACAGCTTCACAAAACCTGGTCAACTGATTGATTACAGTGGATGTCTACTGCACCCAATTGGATGAAATGATGAGGATGCTTGCGATTAAGCAGCAGAGATTGGTCAATAGAGACAGGCCAATGCTCTTGCAAGACAACACTCGACCACATGTCACACAAACAATGCTACTCCAACTACAGAGGCTGGACTTGGAAACTCTCTGTCATCCAGCATGTTCACCACACCTTGCACCAACTGACTACCACTTCCTCCAGGCTTTGGACCACTTCTTGCAAGGAAAAATATTAAATTTTCAACAAGCTGTGGAAAACGCCTTTCACTCTCCAGGCTTCTTTGTGGCTGGCATAAACAAGCTACTGTTAAGATGGCATAACTGTGTCAATAGTTTAGGCATATACTTTGACTAATTGTACTACGTCTTGTTTGAGATACAATAAACTACACTTTTGATTTGAAATCGGACCATTTCATATTTAATGACCTAATAGCAAGTTTCAGAGAGAGAGTTTACAAACTTTAGCAGTTTAACTCCAGAGCCAGTGCTTGTTACCACCACCTAAACTACCTCTATTGATCGTGTGCTTCTGATACTAACAACAATTCCGTCAATTCCATCAGTTCCTTGGACAGAGCATATTTCCAGTTGTGAATTTCACCTCTTACTGTTGGTTAAAAAAACATGAAAGTTTTAGGAACAGCATTCCATTATGCTGTCTCTGACCACATAAGCAAATAGAAACAAGTAATTGGATCAATTGCCTTGATAAATAATCCTACTGTAAAGCTGCCATCATGGAAAAAACTTGTATGTATTTTCTACATTAATCAGAACATTTGGATGGTTGTGTAGGTCCATGTTATTCTTCTTAAGGAAGGGGCTTGCTGTTATTAAGGATAGTAGACTCAGTTCAAGCCCTCCCCGTTTGGATGTGTTTCTTAACCAGTTGATTCCTATTTTCCTGGCTTGTATTTTGCTGTCAGCTTCAGCTTCTTCTGCTTGCCTTATTAAGAATTCTGCATAGTCAATAGGATGCAAATAAATGGAAACATATGCACCTCCCTGCATGTGGGAAATGTTGCTGTTGGCTCTTCTGCCCCTTAGCTGGCTTTGCAGCATGATGCTTCAGCTTTCAATTGAGCCTCTTCATTTTTGGTGGCTTGTCTGACTGCTACTATCACATCCAGGTGATGGAACTGACACAGCATCACGAGCAAGTTTGAATTCACTGACTTCATCTTTGGGTCTGGGATTCCATCAGGCTCCAGCTCCTTCCACTCTGGGGCCATTTTCCCATCTTTGATAAGCCTAACTTCTGTGCCATAGCATATCATATGCATATGTACTGGAGCTAGTTCCAGAACTTGTGCATTGGGAAATTTTCTGCTGTGGTTTAACATGGTGAGAAGAACTGGAATAGACTGCTGTCCAGAAGCCAAATCTGATATTGAAAGCAGGTGCAGGCTTGTCAGCCACACAGCTGGTTGAGTTAACTCTATTAGACAGTATTGGACAATTTTGTTGTCTGAAATAGAAACCAGTATGATGGCAGGCTGTCTATTTGCCAAATGGTGCCCCTGCTAGGCTAGTTTAGGTCTGCCTTTCTTGTTGGTACATCTGCTGGGTTTAGCTGCCAGCGTGTGAGAAACTGGCAGTTCTGTAAAGTTTTATTGTCATCCTAGGTGTTTTTGTGCAGGAGAGAAATACTAAGGTTTGCCATTTTTGAATGATGACTTGGCATTTTGACTCTTGGCTCTACGTCGACCAAGAGAAATTAGTCTCTGATTTTATGTTAATACTGGAAAGTGCATCATCTTTTCAAACAAGGATTTTCTAGTTCTCTCTATGTCATAGATTCTTGGGAACCTCTGTTCTAAATTGTTTTTTCACACTTGATTTTAATGCCCTCATATACTGGATTTTTGTGATTTTTTTCCTTCCTTTCTTTCTTTTTTTTTCTTTTGAAAATCAGCAACAAGTAAAAAGAAACCCTGTGGGTGAAATACAATATCCTTCCTAACGGATAAGTGGAAAAAAAAAATGTTCTCTCAAACTTCAAGCCCACACCAATGTTATCTGCCTTCTACATTTTAAGCAGGCCGAGAGCCTTTGAGGATTGAGTCAGAGAATTCAAAACGAGACCTCTTAATTAAAGGCAAAAGCTAAAAAAAGGGACCTGGTACATCAAATAGCTCTTACCAAAGAGTGTTTTGATGAGCGAAGGGCAAATGAAGCATAGAATATAGCTCCTTTCCAGGATACGAGGCCCAATTTCCGAAACATGCAAACACTCTCCCCATTGAAGGCATTAGCTGCTTAGTTGCAGAGTTGTTGAAGTCTGAAATGGCATAACATATGTTAAACACTCAGCACTGTGCCTAGCACATGTTGGGTCCCCAACTTAATATTAGTATTAATTACTCCCATATAGAAGTGAAACATAGAGAAACTTGTTTCCATGACTTCTTTGACCTGAAATACAAGATTGCACAACCCACTGTAGCAAATGTCTATAAATCTTTATATAATGTTCCCTGGGGTGGAATCTCCTTCTGAAAATGTTCTGAAAATTCCAGATCCTGTCTGGAGAAAAAGAGAGAATCTGTAAGTGTATTTTTGAATGGAATGAAGCACCCATGTCTAATATGTGTCTTATGAGGAATGGTTAAAATATTCTCCAGAAGAGCCTTCTAAGGGGCGACCCAAGAACTGTTTCCAGAGTTTTAAAAAAATTGCCATCTGGAAATTGTAGCAGAATTAGTCTCCTTTCCTTACAGTAGATAACTCAAGCCAGCGGGTTAAAGTTCCAAGGAAATAATTCTGGCTTGGTGGAAGGAAGCCCTTGCTAACACTTTGAGCTATCAGTGAAAGAGACCTTCCTAGGAAGTGGAGAGATGTCACATGGACCCTGGAACCCTCCTGGCAGATGGGCAGCTGTCTGTCGGGAAGACTGGGAAGGGTTTCTGCAATGTGTGGTGGGGCCGAGTGTGGAAGGAGTAGTTCTGTCAGTTTAGATAAATAACCTTACAACCCTTCTATGTGGATACTATTTGGGTCCATTAAATTCTCTGCCTTAGAATCCTCATATCACTTCTGCTGAAAAACACAGCTATTACTGTCCTTTAGATGTGAAATCCGGTAGCATTTTTTTCCTTGGCTCAGATCATTCCATCTTTAATTGTGCCCATTAATAGCAGTGATAACTAATGTTTATTCTTCAGTTACTATGTTCCAGGTTCTGCAGAAGTGCTTTGTGGGCATTGCCCTTTTAATACTCAGAGAAGCTCTATAAGATGAGTATTTCTATTATCCCCATTGTGTAGATATAAAAACATGAAGCTCAGAGAGGCTGGCATGGTTAACTCAAAGATGTAGACTAATAACTGGCAATATGCAGATACAAACCAAGGACACTCAATCCAGAGCTTCTGCTCTTAACCACATCTTTGTACTGTCCCCATTGCTTCGAATTGTGAGAAAAGTGGTTCTTCTTCTGATTCCTCCTTTTCCAGCTTGCTGAAGCTTATACGTCCATGTCAATCAGGGGCTGAGTTCTGGGAGTGGTGTTTGTGGAACCAAGGTTCTGGAAAGGGCAGAGGCATCTTTCTAGAGCTTTCTGAATGATGCTGACATTGGAATCATCATCACCATCATCATTAATAGCCTGCTCATTGTCATCACCATTATCACCATCATTGTCACCATCCCATCAACGTCACATCATCACCAACATCCTCATCTGTCATCACAGTCACCACCATCATTACCAACATCTCCTTCTTCTTCACCATCATCATCATCACCTCCACCATCGTCATTGTCATCATAGCTAACACATATTGTGTGCTCACTGTGTGCCAACACTTTACATGTACTAGCTCATTTAACCCTCACATCAACACTGTGAGGAAGGTTCTGTTATTAACCCCATTTTACAGTTGAGAAAACTGACACACAGAGGAAATAGCTTGCCCAGTCATACTCCTAACTGCAATACTTCAGTGCCTCTTACCCTTTCAGGGCTGCTTTTCAGCTTGACTAAGGGTGGGAGTCATCACTTGAGTAAGCCATTGACACTTTCCAAAAGTACTGAAAGTATTGACTCAACCTTTATAGTCAGGTTTGATTCCATAGAATCTTTTAAAATTGTCTAGTTATTATAAGCATGTGCTTCTCCCTGTTGCGGGACAGAAAAATGACCACCACAGGTTATGAGATAGACCCTTCCTTCTAGAGCTATGTCTTTCCATATGAATTTCCCTGTTCCTAAGTTGGAGGGCATTGTTAACATACATGTATTAATAATAGTGAGAGCCACTGGCATATTTAAATACTTAAGGAATACATGAGTGATGCTTAGTATTTTCTATGAATTTTTATTTTATCCTCACAGCAAATCTATGACATAGATGCTATTATTATGCGTATTTTACAGATGAAGACGCTGAGGCTAGGGATAGTTAAATAGCTTTCCCAAGATCTCACCTCTAGGAATTGGCTGAGCTAGTATATAAACTCAAAATTTTCTGACTCCAGAGCTAGTGGAGTTGATCACTGTGTTTCACTGTTCCTCTCATTGATGTTATGGCCATTTTGCAATCTCTACAGCTGACCTCTGCTGTCTTCTTGATGTCACTCCTATGTTAAGGCTGCTGTTAGCCTCCATCATAGAACCAGACATATAGTAGGACTGCATTATTTTGGGTAACTCCAGGGGGCTATAGGAAAGGAAGTGAAAGTTACAAGATGGAATATTTTAGTAAAAATGAAGAAGATCTTTCTAAGATGTGTATCTATGCAGCAATGATATTGGTTACTTTGGAGAAGTACTGAGGTCTTTTTTTCCAAGGAATTGTACAAGCAGAAATACAGGCTCACCTATCTGCCAGAGATTTTGGAGAAATGATTCTTGGGTATAAGGTTGAATCTGAAGAACTCTGAAAACCCTGATAAACTTTTTGTGTCTCAGTTTTAGACTCCTTATCATGTGCTTCGAATTAGCTCATGTCTATTCAGCCATCTATTTACGCCCTTCATTACTTTCATTTAAAATGATATTTTATTGTGGCTAAATACATATAACATAAAATTTACCATTTTAACTATTTTAAAGTATATAATTCAGTGGCAGTAAGTGCATTGCCAATGTTGTGCAACCATCCCCGCTATCTGGTTCCAGAACCTTTTCATTACCCCAAATGATTCTACTCCTAGTTATATACCCAAAAGAATTAAAAATAGGCATTCAAACAAAAACTTGTACATGAATGTTCATAGAAGCACTATTCACAATAACCCAAAGTGTAAATAACCCAAATGTCCATCAACAGATGAATGGATAAGCTTAATGTGGTCTATCTTACAATGGGATATTTTTAGCCATAAAGGAATGAAGTACTGAGGCATGTTTCAACACAAACGAACCTTGAAAACATCAGGCTAAGTGAAAGCAGACAGGCACAAAAGGCCATGTATTATAGGATACCATTTATATGAAATTGTTCAGTACTTTTTGTTATCTCTGTAAGTCCTTTGTGATATTTTTCAGATAGTACTTTTTATTTTCATTGACTTTCTTTTTTTGGAGATATGTAATTCCATTACAGCTTCCCCCTAAGCAATGATATCTATGAAATATAGGTTTGATATGCTAGTCCCATTTTTCAAATATACATGAAAATAATCAAATCTAGTTCTAAAAATAAAGTTCACCCATGTGCCATCTAAATGCATCTGTGTACCACCTGCAGTACACTTAAGACGCGTCAGAAAACAGCCTTTTTGGTTCCCCTTGGCAATCATTTCCTTTTTGAGTGTGATCTACACAGCTCTTTTCTCTAGCCATTGTGACAGCCACTAGCCATGTGTGGCTATTTAAACTGAAATTAATTGAAATTAAATAAAATTGAAAATTCAGTTTCTTACTGAATTCACCATCCACATTTTAAGGGCTCGGTGGCCACAGGTGACTAGCAGCTACCATACTGGACATCACAGACATCCTACCTTGCCATGAGGGTAGAAAGTTCTACTGGACAGCGCAGCCGAGAGTTGGTTTTGATTCTTCCTGTTGTATCAGGGAAGCTCCCCACGTGCCCGATCCTGTGCTCAGGTCAACCTGTCACTCAGCATCCTCCCTCCCACCACTTGTTCCTGGCCGACCATTCATCCCCCAGCCAGCTCTGAAACTGACCTACTTTTCCAATGTCACCAGGGAGGGCCCAGTGCCAGGCTACAGCATGGTGCCTCCTCTTACCGCTCCCCTTCCTGTTTGCTGCGCCCCTGGCTCTGGACTCACTGCATCGTGCCACCCTCCCTCGCTCTCATGTCGCTGACGGGAGGCTCTCCTCCTACGCAGCCCTGGCCGGCTTTCCTGAAGGACTCTGCTCCGCTTCAAACTCCATTTTGTTTTGTTATTGAGTGTGAGAACACATCGCTTCGCCTCTTCCCACGCTTCTCTCTTTACGCTCTTATTGGTCTTTCCCCTTCTACACCTGGGTTTTCCTTATCTTTAACTTCTCTTCCTTCTTTTCCCCTTTCTACTCCTTTGTTTCCTCTTTCTCTTTCTCCTGATCTTTCCACAATCATTTCTCTGTAGTTGTAAAATTAACCCCTTTTTAAAAATTTTTATTTGTTGTAGAGATGGGATCTTGCTATGTTGCCCAGGCTAGTCTTGAACTCCTGACTTATTTGATCCTCCCACCTCAGCCTCACAAAGTGCTGGGATTACAGGTGTGAGCCACTGCGCCTGGCCAAAATTAACCCTTTAAAGCTACTTGAAAAACAAATAGAAAGAGGAGGTATAGTCAAAAAAAAAAAAAAAACCTATATTTTAAAATCATTTTTGCAGGAAAGAAACCTCATTGATCGAGCAGTTCTTCTTTTGCTCTTTAGCAGTAAATACATCATTTTCTTCCCCACCAAGAGGGTGGCCTTATGGGTGAAGATATGAATATCAGGGCAGTCATTGGGACTGCAAAGCTCGGTCTTTTGGAGAACACATTTCCACACCAGAAACCTATGGCAAGATGTGAAACATTATTATTGCTGAATTTACACAGGGCTGTCAAGTTTCATTATGGGACCAGGCAGCATCTAGACCGCTATTTAGGCCAGAACACAGTTAACTCTATCCTGATGGTTCTGAGGTGTCATCCAGCACACTGGGACATTCTCCACGCTGCTGAGGACTCCAGTTCTGGCCAGATGAAAATCTGCTCCTGTTCATTCAGCAAATGGTCACTGACCACCTACCATATGCCAGACGCTGTGCTGGGGTGGGGGCATGCGGCAATGTCTCAGACACGGTTCCCGTTCCTTGGGAGCTTACCCTGCAGCAAAGAAGATGATGTGTGTGTTTGAAAAACTCTGTAAGGTGGGAAGGGAGATGCAGGGGAAGTGATGGGTGTGTTTCAAGAGGGAGTGGAGGCTGGAAGCTCAGTGAGCCTTTTGAGAAGAGGTGGACTCTGTGCTCAGTTTTGGAGGCTCTGCATATGTGAATATTTAGGGGAGAAAGATCTTTATATTTAATTGAAACTTTTGTGATTTTATTTTATTTATTTATATTTTTTAGTGCAAAATTTTAATTTTATTTTAAAAAAATAATATTCAGTAAAATTAACTGTTGGATGCATGATTGTATGAATCTTAACATACAGATATTAATAGATTCATGTAATCACTACCACAATCAGGATACAGCACCATTCCATCACCCCCCACCAAAAATCCCTTATGATGTCTATTTGTAGTCACACTTTCCCCACACGTTTAACCCTTGGTAATCGGTGAGGGTTTCTATAGTTCTGTCTTTGGAGAATGTCATATGAAATGGAATCACACGGTGTGTAACCTTTTGAGACTCCCTTTCAATCAGCAGAATGCCTTTGAGATTCATCCAGGTTGTTCTGTTTTTCTAGTTCATTCCTTTGTATTGCCAGTTGGTGTTCTATTGTATGGATATCCTTGACATCCCACTGTTAGGCATTTAGGCTAAAGAAATAAAATCTCACAGTCACACAGAAATTTCTACACAAATATTTATAATTTCATAATTGCACCAAACTGTAAAAAACCTAAATGTCCTCCAATGGCTGAATAAATAAACAAGACTTTTGTGATTTTAAGTGATAAAAAGCCAATTCTCATTAACTTAAGCAAAAACAAAACAAAAGGATTCATTGGTCTATTCAACTAGAAAGGATGGGGTGGACTTGTTACCTTGCATGTCTAGATCCTGGCTCAAATGATGTCTTCAAGTTGCTCGGGCTCTCTCTCTGTCTCTCTCCCCCCTTGCCCCCATCTTTCATGTTTCTCTCTGTTATGGTGCATTGTTTCCCCCTTATGAGATGGAGAAGAAAGTCATCTAAAGTAGGTGTTGATTCACATACTTTCAGCACTGTATCTTTTTAAGTCCAGAAAGACAGTGATCCTTTCTAGCTAAAACAAACAAACAAACAAACAAAATTCCTGGAGAAGAAATCTGATTGGATGAGCTTGAGTCGTGTGCCCATCCCTGAACCGATCACCGTGGCCAGAGACACTCTTATTGGTGGGTAGGGGAAGATCTATTATCAGAAAATATAAGTGGCCAGAAACAACAGCTGTGACTGCTTTCCCATTGGAGGACAGTGTAGGAACAAAAGCCAAGAAGTGAGAAATCACAAGGGTTTAGTGAGATACTGTGAGCAGTTCGGGTTTGCTCCAATGCAGAATACTGTTAAGACTGTGAAGAACAGTTTTAGGAAGTAAGGTTGGAAAAATTAAAGTTGGCTAAGGAGCATGGATTTTATTTTTCAACAATGGGAGGGGGGCATTTCAGACTTTTAAGAAGGGTAGGATGTGATCAGAGCTGAGGTTTAAGAACATTAATCTGGCCGGTGGGCTTAATACGAGTGTGGAAGATGATATACAGGGAACCTGGAGAGGAGTTAACATGTTGTAACAGTCCAGGTAGGAGCAAAGTGAGTGTTACTTGGAGCATGTTGGTAGCATGCAACAAAAATGAACTCTGTTTAGCTTAATTTAAACAAAAGGAGGTAATGAAGAATGAACAACAGAAAGTATGTTGGGACTTTACTGAGGTATCTTTTAAAAAATCAAAGTAGAAGTTGAGCAACTAAGCTTTGGAAAGGTTAGAATGTGGGGCAATATTTAGTGATGCAGGAGAGTCACTGTTACCTTGGTTCAGAGCCAAAAATCTCTCATCTCTGTGTCTTACCTATCAAGTTTAAAATTCCTAAGCGAGAGAATCTGAATGATTCACCTTGGGACAGGTGTACCCCATCTCCTTATCTATTTTGTTTAACATCCAGGGGAAAAGAATAGGTGTTCAGGTATACATAGGGAGGACTTTTTCAAAGAATGGGACTTACTGTATGTCACTAAGGCCCCCACCCCCTCACAAGGGATACAGTCCTGTGAACTGCATTGGTATAGAATGAAGCCTAGATTTTTGCCAAGAGAAGGAATATGAATATTCTTGACATGTTTTAGAACAGAGGGTTCAAGTGGTCAGTAGAT
Organism: Daubentonia madagascariensis; assembly: GCA_023783475.1. NCBI lineage: Eukaryota > Metazoa > Chordata > Mammalia > Primates > Daubentoniidae > Daubentonia > Daubentonia madagascariensis. The sequence continues at coordinate 5,666,863 of JAKFHU010002332.1, read as the reverse complement.
ATGTTTTATTTCATTTACATTTAAATGAATTTTGAATGCCTTTAGCTGGGATTTTCACCACAGTTATAACCTTGCACCTGGCACATTTTACTCATTGATATTATCTGCCCAGTCCTGGAAAGCATGAGAGTTTTTATTCCTCCTGAGAACTCAACTTGGTGTTTGCCCTGAAAAAAGCAAGTAGAAATAGAGTAATGGAAGATTAACCAGTATTCTGATAGGTCAGGCTCCCCTGCTAACATTTTTATAGCATCAGAGACTTTAGTAGCAAATATATTACCATTTATTGTAATTATTTCTACAAGATCTGCTTTCCCCTTAAACTCTCAATGATTGCAGAGAAAGGACCACAGATTTCCTACTTTACCACCTTACTTCCTATACTTTGCTGGCATATAATAAGTACTCAATTAGTATTTGTGGAATTGATGTGTTTTCTAAGAAATGGATTTGAAGCGTTTCCATACATGGGCTTTTGAAGTTCTGTTTAGTGGATCAAACTTTTAATTTATGGTCCATAATTTATGGTTTTGGTTTTAGCACTGAAATTTTCACGCCCCCAGAAATTCCTCAGCCTTGGGAAAACTGGGATGGTTGGTCACACTACTAATGGTTGTCAACCAAAAATTGTATTTATCACCTTCTAAATCTTACCACTAGCGCTATGGAACTTCTCAACAACACCGTGTGGTTGTTATGGACTGAAAATTTGTGTCCCCCCCCACAAAAAAATTCATATCTTAAAACCATAGTCACCAACGTGATAGTATTTGGAGGTGGTGGGGTCTTTGGGAGGTAATTAGAGTTAGATGATGTCATGAGACTGATGTCCTTGTGATGGGATTAATGCCCTTATAAAATGAGAAACAGACACTAGATCCATCTCTCTCTACCACGTGAGTGTACATTAAGAAAAGAAGATGGTCTTCTATAAACCACAAGAGGGCCTTCATCAGATGCCAAATCTTCCAGTGCCTTGATCTTGGACTTTCCAGCCCCCCAGAACTGTGGGAAAAAAATGTTTGTTTAAGCCACCCAGTCTACGGCAGTTTATTACAGCAGCCTGCACTGACTACCAGTGGTATTACCCCATTGACACAGGAGTGAGCTGAGTCTAATGGGATTTGGTTTGCTTACAGGTACAACACCAGTCAAAACTCAGCTCCAATTTGTCTGTCTCTAAATCTGCTCTTCTCTCTAACTCAGTGTTCCCAGAGTTCAAAGTACTGGGCTGTGAATTCTTATCCTCCAGGAGTTTACAATCTAGCAGAGGTGATAAAGTTGTGCAGGCTATGAATTACACGAGTCCAGGGGGCACCCTTCACATCATATTCATCAAAGGTTTGTGTTTTATTTTCACAGTTGTTCTGGCAGATGGTAGTAAAGGGCCTTAAGAAAGAGGTGTCTTTTTACGATTAACTCCGAGAGGTTGGGACTAACATAAATAACGAAGGTACACCCTAAGAGAGGAGCGTGCCACTTGAAGAAGAGGGGTTGAGAGTTGGGAGGGGACACATCTGATTTGCAGCGGTCAGGTACTACTGTGTGCAGGAGGTGTTATTTGAGATGATCATGAAGGGAATGAAAAGGAATTATAGCTGCCAAAAAACAGTGTGGACAAAGCTATGTGGCCTGGCCTTGGCTTATTGTCACCATTCAGTCTTGTGTTTGATGTGAAGTGAGAAAAACATGGTCCTGAGATGAAGCTTAGTGTATCGCTTTTCAAATCGAGTCAATAAATGGTGAGCACACTGTGCCTGATGGCACGCTGCTAGGTAAACACGAATGACAGGAGGGAAGGCCTGGTCTTTGCTCCTCCTGGTGGGACCACGTGTGAGAACGTGGAATCCTCAGGAAACAGCAGGAGACGGTGTATTGCTAAAGGCTATCATGTGAAGAATAGATTAAAAAGAATCACGAGAAGGAAATATTATCAGGAGATACCACATGGAAGAAATGGAGCCTGGAATCAGCCTTACCAAAAATAAAAAAGTACTGGGTAAAGTATTGAAGATGATGAGGCAGAAAGGCATGTGGGGCGGGAGGAACAGCATATGCTAAGAGATGGGGGTAGGACCAAACATTGTGGGTATTCGTAGGGGGTGGGGGAGAGATCAGGAGAGAAAATAAAATATTGCAGAGCTAGGGGGAAATGAAGGAATATGTGGTACCACTCCCACATTTTTCAGAGAAGGCGACTGAGGTATAGGGCTGCTAAATGGGAGCTGGTGCAGCTTAATTCAAAGGCTTTGAAATACAAAATATTTTGGTTCAAATAGTCACTGTACCACTTAAACCAGCTAGGATTAATTTTGTTTTAAAATGACAGAAAGTCTAAAACATAAAAGTGGCTTAAATAAGAAAGGCATTGAATTCTTTCTTGTGTAAAAGAAGTCCAAAGGTCCTCTAGGGCCAGTGTGATATTCCACAGTGTCAGGGACCCTTTTTCTATCTTGTGCCTCTGCTACCCTCAGCCAGTGACTTCTACCTCCTGGTCCAAGATGGCTGCTAGTGCTCCAGCCATCGTGTCTGCATTGCAACCAGGAGGAAGGAGGACGGAACAAAGAAGGGCTCACCTTCTCCCTATAAGGTACTTCCTATAAGTTAGACATATCATATCTTCTTTCTTCATATTGGCCATGTAGTCACATGGCCATGCCTAACTGCTAGGGAAGCTTGGATGTAAGGGCTTTATTATTGGAGGTTCTGTGCCCAGCTAAACATGTGACTTTCTATTAGTAAGGCAGAAGAAAAGAGAGGATATTGATGGACAACCGGAAGCCTCTGACATCCTGTGAAGCCTTTTGCACCATTATAAAACCCTCTGAGCCTCTGTTCTCTCTCTATATATAAAATGGGAAAATCCACACTTAGTTCTTAGGGTGAGAACTCAGGTAACATGGAAGGTATCTGGTACGTTTAACACATACGAGAGTCTAAATACATTTGAATCCCTTGCCTTTAAGTGGTTGCTCTGACTCACATCCAGGGAGAAGGGACAGGATCCTGGGTCTCCTGGTTTGAAGACCAGGGTTCTCTTCTGCAACACCATGGAAGGACAAATATCTTAATTGTTTTCTGGTTTGTTTAACTGATTAATATAAACAGTAGAATTTTTTCCAAATAATATCTTGTAAAGAGGAAAAATATATTAAAGATATAAATGCAAGTGAGAATCCTAGGGTCCCATTGGAATATCATCCTAACCTTTCCTCTCTACCTTTGAGTTACCTCTTAGATTCCTAGTAGTAATCCAAAGAGCACAGATAGACACCCACTGGACAGATAGATAAATAGGGCTCATTGTCAAAGGTAAAAACAAGACAAAATGAGGACAGAGAGCTGAGACTTTCATTCATTCAATAAATATGCATGAACATCTACTCCATGCCAAACACTATTCCGGGCTCTGCTAGTGGGAAACAGTAACAGACAAAACCGACAAAGCCCCTGCTTTCATGGGTCTTATATTCCAGCATAGGAATATCCAGAAATTCTTGGATAAAATTGCACCTTGAATTGAGTGTCAATTTATCCATATCATCTTATTCTATATTTTGGGATTCGGTGGGGGAGGCAACCTCCGTGCATACCTGCCTCTTTGAGATCTTGAATAATTTGGTAGCATAGGCACAGGTGACTGACTGAGCTCAGAAACTGCTTGTCATGTTACCTACTTTTTTTCTGCTCTCTTGGATTAGAAGCTCATTATGTGAGCTGGTTCCATGGGCTCTTGTGCCAGCCAGTTCCAAATGGTGAGGCATAGTCATTAGAGGTTAGTGGTGATATAGTTGGTGCTATTTTAATAGTGTTATAAATACTATCTTTAGAATTTCCAGATTCTTCCACCCCAGGTTACTGAGAGAACTCTACATATAAGGAACAATAGCAGAGTGGGATTCAAAGAACCAATTTATTAATGGCCATTCAGACTTCCCATAGCTCCTAATAAAGTGGAACGAGGACATGCACTGTAGAAGCTACTCTATATGCCCTGTTCCCCATTTAAATCTTTGGCCAGCTGGTTCAGGGGTATGCTGTCTGGAGTGGGGAGGAGGGGGAGAGTCGTATTTTCAGAGAAAGCTTAGCCCTAACTTACCTGCTCCAACTTCTAGATGTAGAGATTGTATCATAACAGCATGTAGGGTCCTGTCCTTAAAGAGTCACTCTCGACTCACATGTGTTCACCAAATACAGATGGAATAGGGAGGGAAGCTCAGGAGATGTGAGTGGCAGGCTGGTACCTGGGTCATGACCCTCACACCATAGGAGTCTCAGTTTTTGGAAAATTAACTGAAAATTAAGAAACACTAAATGGGTTATGGTGGCATTTATGAAACAGTAAGAGAATTAAAGTCTAAAGGGAAATAGTGACTAATAAATATATCTAGAGAACATTTCAAATAATCAGATTTTGGAAGTTAAAGGAGACTTATGACGGTGAGGCGAAAGAGATAAAATAGAAATCTGGAGGAAAGAGATATTTTAAGTAATAGTTAGAGGAGCTTATGCAGCCCATGTGTGGTTGGCTGTTAACACAAGGACAGAGGGACCCTGGAAATGAGTACACTAACTAAATGGCAAAGAGAAGCATAGCTTTAAAAAGACTGAGTTGTATTTGTAGTGGGGTGTTAGAAAATATGACAGGGTGGAAAAAGAGTGAAACATACATGGAAATCCAGTAAGCCCAGCCCAGGGGGTATTGTGAGCTCTGAACAATCAGATTAGCTCCTCCTCTTCCCTTGGGATAGGGCCTAGGAGAGGGAGCATTGCCTCCCTTGGGAGGCTGGAATTAGCAGCCAAAATGATCCTCCAGCATTTAAAAGTAAGCCCTTTGACCTCAAATTTTAGGAGGAGGGAGATAATTATGTAAAGCGTGACAAGTACTGCTGCTTCTACCGTCATTTACCAGATACCCGTAATGTGCCAAGCACTCTGCTGGCCATGTTCCATACTGTCTCTCGTTAAACTTCATCTCATGTCATCCCTATAATTACCCAGTGACACGGCCATTATGACCTCACTTTTACAGAAGAGGAAACAAATACTCTGAGAATTTAGGATACTTACCCAACATTGAAAGCCACAAAACTGGATTCTAACCAAGGCTATCCAATTCTTGCAGAATTACCTCTTTGCCGTTGTTGCGCTGGTGAATGTGCGAGGTCCTAGAGACCTGTGCCTGCTCATTCATTTGTTCATTTTTTTCAACAGGTGCTTTTAAGCTGTGACTGCAAGACACACATTCTTCTGGTGTTTTTGAGTTGCAGCGATCAAATCAAAGATCCCTGCCTTTAAGGAGCTTTCCATTTTCTGTTCTAATTTCTTTAAAATTCAATATTTCTCAGCCAAGACAACAAACATTTTTTTTTAATTGGCCACAATAAAATTTGTGTTGAAAGAGTAAATGATACCTCCCTTTTTTTTTTAACCTATTTTCTTCTTTTTTTCTGTTTCTTTATGCTGTAGCTTCTAAGCCTGGTTTGGAGGCTACTGTCGTAGACTATGCAGATCTGTGTGTTGGGGTTATGAAGTTTCTGTCTTGACATTTAAGTCTCGGCTCTGCTGTCATGCCTTGGTAATTGTTCAGGGGAAACAGGAAACCACCGTTGAGTACTGTGTATGAAATTGAGCACAGGGCAAAGAGGAAGGCACACCCATCAAGAGATTGCTGGAAAGAGACGGTGCAAGAGTGTTTGGGGGAAGGAGGATAAAGGGAGGTGTATGAGTTGGGAACTGAAAACTGGTAAAAGTAAAATGAGGTTGCTCTAAAGAGGGATGAGGATTCATTTGTGCCCTTGAGGGAATAGTTAATGGAAGATGAGAAAGCACTAAGACAGACATCAAAGTTGAAGAGATTTTGAAACACAAGAGAAAGCTGGAAAGAGCAAAAAAATTCTAAAAATGAAAGTGTCTTAAGAATTGAGAAGAGGTTAAGGAAAACAGTGAGTCTGTTTTCAAAAACATGTAAATTAAATGACTAACGAAAAGACTATGACACCCAAAGCAATTCGAGGAGGCATTTAAGGGATACTGTGATTCGGGAAACGGCCCTGGGAACTTGGGAAATGGCAAAGCAGATGGAAAATTAACCCAAAATTGAGAAACACTAAATGAGTTATGGTGGCATTTATGAAACGATGAGAGAATTAAAGTCTAAAGGGAAATAGTGAATAATAAATATGTCTAGAGAACATTTCAAATAATCAGATTTTGGAAGTTAAAAGAGACTTATGATGGTAAGGCGAAAGAGATAAAATAGAAATCTGGAGGAAAGAGATATTTTAAGTAATAGTTAGAGGAGCTTATGCAGCCTGTGTGTGGTTGGCTGTTAACACAAGGACGGAGGGACCCTGGAAATAAGTACATTAAATGGCTTTAAAAAGGCAGAGTTACATTGGTAGGGGGGTGTCAGAAAATATGACAGGGTGGAAAAAGAGTGAAAAATACATGGAAAAGTTGTGTAAATGTTAACTACTATTTATTAGGCAACAGCTGTATACTAGGCGTTGTGCTAAGCATTTTATGTGCACTATTGAGTTAGGTTAAACCACATGAAATTGTCGCGGCTAGTTTATATGGTTTAACCTAATCCATTTTTACAAAAATGGATATGGAGGCTCAGAGAATTTTAAGTATGCTGCCCAAGGTGTCACAGCTGGAGAGCAGGAGGGCCAGGCTTTGATCCAGGTACTGTCTCACTGCAACGCTCATTCTCCTTGCTCGACATCAGGAGACCTCGACAACATGGAAACGGCAATTGATACTGTTTTATTCATGCTGCACATATTTATTCAGCACCAGCTCTGTGCCAGGCACTCTGTTCAACACTGGAAATACAGTTCTCAACAAGGCAGATGAGGTCCCTGCTTCCATGATGTATACAGTCTACTAGTTTTAAAAAAAAGAGAAAAAAGAGAGTCTAGAACAGTTGTCCAATAGGAATATAATTCGAGCCACATGTAACTTAAATTTTCTAGTAGCACATTAAAAAAGTAAAGAGAAGCAGATGAAATTCATTTTAATAATGTATTTTATTTAACCCAACATGTCTAAACTATTCCAACATGAAATCGATATAAAATTATTTATGAGATATTTTACACTTTTTAAAAGTACCAAGTCTTCAAAATCTGGTGTGTATTTTACACTTATGGCACATCTTAATTCAGACTTAGCATATTTTAAGTGCTCAATGGCCACATGTGGTTGATGGCTATCATATTAGACAGTGCAAGTCTAGAGAGACCTTGACAATTCTGGCTCAATTTCTGGCCCATTACATCTGAAAACATAATTTGAAGTTTAGAATCAGCCAGAATTTCTGGTATTTTATCTGACCACTAAAGGTTTATGGTCAATTTCTGAGAGATAAGCAAAACAGTGATAAGATTTTACTGTTTAATACAAGTGCCCAGCAGGTGTTAATGGGGACCAAGCAATGTGATGTGCAATGGTATTTCTCTAGGTAAAGAATTTTGCTCTGGAACAAGTTTAAATGGGAAGAAAGCCCAAGGAAATATGGGCTGTCCTTCCTAGAAATTGGATGGGGGAATTGAAGGTCATAGGTACTTGCTCCCTGCCAACTTCATAATGAAATTACTGTTCAGCAGAAATTTCTCTTAAGAGGTTTTTTTTTCCTCCCAAGGGGCTGAAGACTCTTAATAGCAAAAGAAAGACAATATTAACATTGAGTATATGGAGTCATTGGTCCAGAATATTGAATCTTAAAGGAACACAGAAAAATCTGGCACATGAGTATTTCCATAGAGTTGTTTTCGTGTAATCTGAAGACAAGTGTTTGCGTCCCAATATTTACCCTGCTAATTCCATCTGATTTCACTAAAAAATGGAAGAAAAACGGCAATGAGTGGAGGAATTGGAGATGGGAAATTAAAGAAAGGGATTTCAGTAAATTCAACTGGAACATCCGAAGAAAGATGCTCAATGGTACATGCCAGCTTCTTGATTAAAATGATTACTGTGGCATTCAGGTCATGTAATGTAACCTGGGAATGGCTCTCCCCAGGGCCATGTGTCTATGTCAATACCAAAACATTTGTTCCCTGATCTACCTTTTCCAAACAGATAACAAACTGGATATTTCTAAACCTCTTGGCAATTTACTAAATTTTTCGGTTTTCCCACATTTGGGGCACTAGGTAGATCCGACCTGAACTCCCTTCACTCCAATGGAAACCTGGCTTGAGAGCTCACTGGATTCAATTAGAAATACCTCAGTGAATTGACTGGCCTAACTGTGAGCTTGGGCAGCAGGCACAGGGATAGAGTGACTGTTTTCTACTAGCTCAGGTCCTCAGGTCAAGGCCACTGGTGTCCTTGTTTGCAGTTTTTATACTGAAATCCCATTGGAGTTGCTTGCCTGTCTGTCCAATCTCTTTATTCCAACTGTTTCTTCCTTTGACCATCAGCCCTATTTCTTGGCTCGATTACTGCAAAGGCTCCTCTGTTCATCTGTCTGCCTCATGCAAAACTTGCTCTTCAAGCCCCCACCCCCAAGAAACACAGGATGAAGTGTAAATCCCACAGTGCAGTCTGTATAGCGCTTGCTTCCTTACCTGACTGCTGCTTCTGTCTTTAGCTTCGTTCCCCCAGGTTACCATCCCACATGCACCCTACGTCCCCAGCACCCTGAACTGACTACAGCTCATTGAACACGTCAAGGTGTTTCATGGTTCCTGAAACTTTGCAGTTTCCTCCATGCGATGTGTCCTCTCCCTTTCCCTCTGCCATTCACCTGCTCAACCCCTACTCTTCCTTCCCAGCGTAACTCAAACATCTCCCACTTTGTTTCCCGATTCCAGCCCTGAAATTGCAGTAGTATTGTCCATTCTATTCCTTCTGCTCTTCACCAGCTTACTTAGTATGTGTCTCTATTTTTAGGCCTGCTGTTCTTTATAGCAGTTATTTGTGTCCCTCTCCCCAGCCTTGGAAACTGAAGTGTGTTTGGTTATTTTTGTGTCATTTTCCTACCATAGTTCTTGGCACAGGGTGTGACACATAGTAGGTACTCAAACATGTCTATTGGATGGAAGAATGGACGAATGTATTAATGAATGTATTGATGGATAGATAGATGGATGGATGTATTAATGTGTGCCTGGATGAATGTATTGATGAATTGATAGTTGGATGGATGGATAAATGTGTTGATCGATGGATGAATAGACGGGCAGATGGATGAACGTGTTGATGGATGGATGGCACTTCTGGTGATGATCACCAAACGTTAACTGAGCCCCTACAGTATGCCAGACAATGTGACAGGGCTAAAAATAACCATGGGAAATAGAAACAAAATGTCAGCATAAAAAATAAAAACAACTTAATTTAGGCCCCGAACGGTTACTTTGAAGGCCTGCTAATAATGAGGAATTTGACCAAAGTTCAGTTCTCCCCTAAACCTCAGTCCATGCAGGTGTCTTCTTAAGGTCTCAGTAAGGGACATGAAGTAACGCCTCTAGACGTGCCCGTCTGGAATGCGTTCATTTAGCTCACTGAACACCAGCCAGGCGACATCAAAGGGAATAAAGAACAGGAAAAAAAAAAAAAAAGCAGTTTGAATGTCTAGATGGTGAATGGGTTTTTTCCAAAATATTGAAGGGGTACAAATGTTTCTGTTACATGGATACCTTTTATAATGCATAAGTCAGGGCTTTTAGTGTGCCCATCACCAGACTAGTGTTCATTGTACCTGATAGGTAAGTTTTTACCCCTCCTTCTTGATTTCCAATGACCTTTACATATCTTCGTGCCCACGTGTGCCCATCGATCCGCTCCCAGTTATTAGAAAGTACATATGGTGTTTGTTTTTCCAGTCCTGAGATACTTTACTTAGGATAATGGTCTCCAGTTCCATCCAAGTTGCTGCAAAAGACACTATTTCCTTCCTTTTTATGGCTGAGTAGTGCTCCATGGTACGTATTAATATATACCACATTTTCTCAATCCACTCATGAATTGATGGGCACTTAGGCTGATTCCACATCTTTGCAATTATGAATTGTGCTGCAATAAACATTAGAGTGCAGGTGTCTTTTTGATAAAATGACTTATTTTCCTTTGGGTAGATACCCAGCCATTAACAAAAATGTTGATGTTCTCTTCAAATGCAGAGAAGCATTTTTACTTCTCCTTCTACTGGCAGCAAATCTGAGTGTCTCACTCCTCCACTTAAAACCTTTCGTGGGTCCCCATGGCCTTCGGAACGAAGTCCAAAGCCTTTAGCATGTCATATAAGCTCCCTTATGATCTGGCTTCAGGGATCCTCAGAGACTCATCCCACTGCACATAGTACAACCACCAGCCCTGCTAAGCTGTCTCCTACTTCCCCCCAGGTGTGCCACTACCTTTGCTGACTCTTTACTTCAGACGACCCCTCTGTTCCGAATGCTCCCCCCCACCTCTCCTCAACCCCTTTACCCTTTAAGATTACCTGGGAAGATCTCCCTAGATCCCCCAGCTTGAGTTAGGGGCACTTCCTCTGTGTTCTCTCAACTTCTCACACTTACTCTCCATCAGTGCACAAGTGGCACTGTAGGCGTTGTTAGCGTCTATGCGTCTGTGTCATTGAATTGTAAGGATGTGGATAAGAGGGCAGACAAGCACTGTGTTTGTTATTTCTGTGTCTGTAGGATTTACAATAGGGCCTGACACATAACAGACATACAGTAAATAGTGGTTAAATCAAGAAAATATCGCTCTAGAAAGTGATCAGAGATACTCCAAATGCACCAAATAAAATAGTGATTACTCTTTTCTCTTTCTAGACTAGCAGTGTTTTATTTTTCTGTTTGTTAAAGTATTTGATTGCAGAGAATTTGAAAAATACAAAGATACACAAAAGAAAATGAAAAATACCTGTAATCCTTTCATGCATAGATAAGCTCTATTTTCATCCTCCCTTGTGCTTTGGTAATATTAAATAGTGAGTATTTTTTCCATGTCATTAACTTGTCTTCAAAAACATGGCTTGTAATGATTCTAATAGTCCATCAAATAGATTCACAATATTGTTCTTTGCCTTTTCCCCAATTTCTTCACCTTGTCCTTGGAGACCTGATCCTCTCCTGTAAAACACCATCAGACTCTTCTATATTATGGTGGCCCAGGGATGGGTATGTGACCCATTAGGCCAGTCTTTCTTTTTGGAATTTCTTGTAGCCTAGTTCTCCTCCTTAATGTCTTACTTCTTCAGCTGCTCTTGGTGTTAGTGGAATATGAAGCAAGAAAATGCTATGGCTTAGAGATACCTTTTCTTTCTGGGAAAGCCTTTGAATGCTTCAGTCTACCACAGTGTATTTATTGTGTGTCTGCTAAGTGGCCACCACCATGTTTTCTTAGATGTCTTTAACAACATCACGTTTTTCTCAAGCTGGAGGAGATGCGGACCCCTCAGTAACCCTCTCGCCCAAGTTCTGGGACATGAACTCTGCCTTGGTGCCCCATCTGAGTCCAGCCTGACTACAGGAAAGCTGGCTTTGAGAAGTGATGACGGTACAAGTGTTCTAAGGCAGATAGATGTTACCTGCAGTGGAAATACCTGGACCGGAAGTTGACAGCATGAATGTCTTATAAGGCAGATACCAGGAGTCATCCTCAATGCTTCTTTCTCCCTCACCCTCACATCTGATCTTTCACTAAATACCTGCTAAATATCTCTCCACTTGGTCCTGTTTGTTGCTCCTTCTTCTTCTCTTCCTCTTCTTTGGCCACAGCCAGGGTCAAAGTCACCATTATCTTTTACCTGGATTATAAGGACAGTGTTAATAGTACCCCTACATGTACTCTGGTCCCTCTCCAATCCATTCTCTACACAGCCTTCAAGTGCTATGATAAAACAAAATTCTGATTATGTCACCTCCTTGATCAAAAACTCTTCTATGTCTTCCCATTGTTTCAAGACAAAGACAAAATTTAACATGGTCCCCAAAACTCTGCACTGTCTGCTCCTATTCATCTTCTCAGCCTCACCTAATCTCACGTTTTCCTGTCTTTCTCTACTTCCACCTCACTGGTCTGCATTCAGTCCTCCATATGTACACCACAGGGCCTTTGCACATGTTGTTTCTTTTGCCTGAGTATGTCTTCTCTTACCTAGTTAATGTTAACTCATCCTTCAGGTCAAGCTGCACTTTCCCAGCCTTGTCCAACCCCTGTTCCACTTTAATATAGCACACCCTGCTCTCTATTGTAGCACTTGTCATAGGTCTGTGATTAATCAGTTAATGCCCGTCCTCTCCATTAGACTATAAACTTCATCAGGGCGGGGATCATGTCTGCTTTCTTATTTATCACCAACCAACTAGCTGAGTCCTAGCATGTAGCAAATGCTTAATAAATATTGGTTGACAAATAATGAGTGGATGGGATATAATTTCTTCAAACTTGAATACCGTGTGGTTTATGAGCAAGCACTTTCCTTCAGGGAAGCAAGCTTGTTAAAGCACAGTAGAAGATGTGTTCAGATCTTCCTGTAGGAAGATCATTTCAGCATAGGTGTATGGGTCTGGAAGGACAAAAAGGTTACGTTCCATGTGCTAATTACAGTCAATTACTAATGCATGGTCAGTTAGCAGTGCCTGTGTGGGCATTAATACTGCCACAGAGAGAGGCTGCTTGTAGTGAATGACAGGATCATACGTTTACACTTTTTCAGTGTTGTGCGGATGGTGGTATCCACTATCTGTTTGACCTCTTTAATTCTTTCCTGAAAATTTGTCTTTCTCTCTTCCTCTTTCTAGGTTTATGGTCAACGTGACATGGGGTGGCAAAGACTTATCCTTCACCGAGGAAGGCTACCAGGTGCACCCCAGGCTGGTGGTGATTGTGCTGAACAAGGACCGAGAATGGGAAAAGGTGAGCATCTTTCTGTGTGCCCAATGCAGGGAGGGAAGAAAGCATGGGCAGCAAAGGGGCTCAGACTGCTGCTTTCACAAAACATTTCCTCTTGAGATGTCCGGATCCTATCCCACAGCCAGGAGCAGGCCTGTCTTGGAACAGGGCAGCCTAAATATTGTAAGGTGCAATGGAATGCTGTCCCTGGGCGAACGGTGGTAGCTGTGTCCTGTTCTCTATGTGGTTTCTCAAATCCCAGTAGGAAGGGTCCGGACTCAGGATATTTAAAGACAGTGAAGTTTGGTTTGCAGCATTTCCATAGCAAATGTTGACTATATAGCAATGATCACAAAAGTTTGCCTAAACCTCATAATTGTTTACCATGCCCATCATTTTACCAGATGGATGAACCCACTGTATTTTCATTTACTTAGTCTTTTACTTTAAATAAACTAATTTTCAAAACTTAAGCGTATCGCTTCTGTAAATTGTAGGTTGGAGAGGGAGGTTATATTTCTTGTAAAGCACGTTTGCTAGTACATATATATCAACTATTGAAAAATGTAAAAATTCAGTGTGCAAAGAAAAGAAGTCATCTAATGTACCACACAAGCCATGACCTGAGTCAGAGAGGAGAGACTTCATGGGGAATTGACAGATGAGCTCATACATACACTGGCAATATCTGACCCAACTGTACTCCCTCCTGCCCCATAATTCAACTCTTAGATTAGTCGCTGCAGTATCACGTAAAGGGCAGAATAAGACTAAGAGGGAAGCCTAAATTGTCATCTTGTCTTTTTTGACAAGCAATGCATGACCTCTAAACTACTTCAACATTTTGAGATTTAGCTTCACTTTGCACATCAAAGGAGGCCTGAGTGACCCTAGAGGGGAGGAAGATACAGGATGTGGTGTGGAAGACATAATATAGTTAACTGGAATTGGGAAAAAATACATGCAAACAGAAACATTGACTTTGGGGAGACAAGGACAGATTCCTAGAAGGGAACTGTGAAGAGGAAGCTTAGGAAAATTTTGCTACATCCAACAGCTACAAAATACACATTCCTTCCAATGCACATGGAAAATCCACCAAAGTAGACTGCTTTCTAGAGCACAAAACAAGTCTCAATATATTTAGAAGAATTGAAGTAATGCAGAATGCATTCTTTTACCACAACAGCATTAAAATAAAAATTAGTAACAAAAATATATCTAGAAAAATTCCTAAATGTTTGGAAAATTACAATACATTTCTAAATAATCTATAGGTCAAAGAAGAAATCAGAAAGACATTAGAAAATATTTTGAACAGAATGATAGTGAAAACGCAACATATGAAAATTTGAAGAATAAAATTGAAGGCTTACTAAGAGGGAAATTAATAGCTTTAAATGCTTATGATTGAAAAAAAAAGGAAACTGTAAAGTCGATGATTTAAGCTTCTAAATTAAGAAGCTAAAAAAAGAAGAGCAAAGTGAACCCAAATGAAGTAGAAAGAAAAAAATAATAAATATAAGAATAAAAATCAACAAAGTAGAACACAAGCTATAGAAAAAAATCAACAAAGCCAAAAGCTAGTTCTTTGAAATGATTAATAAAATTCATAATTCCTAGCAATAATGATCATGCAAAAGTGAAAAAACACAAATAAGCAATATTAAAAATGCAAGAGGGAATAGCATCACAGACATTACAGATGCTACAGGCATTAAAATGATAAAAAAGAATATTATGAAAAATTCATGCCAACAAATTAGACAATACAGATAAAAAGAATAAATTCCTTGAAGAAACACAATTTTCCAAAACTGACAGAAGAAGAAATTGACAATCTGAATAGCTCAATATTTGCTAAAACATTGAAAGTATACCTAAAAACTTTTCCATTTAAAAATATACAAAAGAAAAACTCTTGGCCCAGATGGCTTCATTGTATTAATATATTCTATCAAACATTTAAAAGAGAAATAACACCAATCTACACAAAGTTTGTCAATATATTACTAATCATAATCCAACAATATATCTTAAAAAGGATAATGCCACATGCATAAGTGAAGTTTACCTTAGGAAAGCAACATTCAAAAAATAAGTCAATGTAATTTATCATGTTAACATAATAAAGGAGAAAATTATGATAATATATGGTCATCTCAGTAGATGCAGAAAAAGCATTTGACAAAATCCAGTATCTATTCATGATAAAGAAGATAGATTCCTCAATCTGATAAAGGATATCTATGAAAATCCTATAACTAATACCTTATTTAATGATGATATGATGAACAGATTCCTGAATGTAATTCAGGTGATTTTGGATGAATGATTACAACGACATGGAAGAGGGAAGTCTTTTCAGTAAATTGTATTAGATTAACTGGATATCCACATGGGGAAAAAAAAGTACCTTCACCCACTGTTCACACTATACACAAAAAAATTACTTGAAATAAATTGCAGGTTTAAATGTAAAAGCTAAAACTATAAATTTCTAGAAGAAAATATAGGAGAATGTTTTTGTGATCTGAGAAAGCCCCAGATTTCTTACACAGAATGCAGAAAAAATCAAGCCAACAGTAAAAATAATAAACTTTATAAACTATACTCCATCAAAATTAAAAGCTTTTGCTCATGTAAAGACATTGTTAGAAAATGAAAAAGACAAGTTACACATTGGGAGAAAATATTAGCAATACATATATATTACAAATAACTCGTATCCAGAATATGTAAAAAAACACTCCTACAAATCAATCATAAAAAGAGAAACAACACAACTCAAAGTGGGAAATTGACTCAGATTAACATTTCACAAAAAAATTATTCAAATGGCCAATAAATACATGAAAACATGCTTACATCATTGGCTATCAGGGACATGCAAATTAAATCTGCAATAAAATACTTTATAACCATACAAATTTTAAAAAATTGACAATACCAAGTGTTGGTGAGGATGTGGGGGAACTGAATCTCTCATACACTGCTGGTGGGAATGTAAAATTACAACAAATGTGAAAAACCATTTGGCAGTTTTTTATAAGGTTAATCATACACAAACCTTATGATCTAGCAATTTCACCCCTAGTTATTTATCCCAAAGAAATGTCAACATATATCGCAAAAGTAATACTTACATAAGAGAATGTTCACTGCAACTCATAATAGCAAAACATGAGAAACAACTCAAATGTCCATCAACAATGAAATGGATAAATAAATTACGGTATATTCATAAAATGGAATGCTACTCGTAATAAAAAGGAATGAACTAATATGCACAACAACATGGCTGAATTTCAAAAACGTGGAACAAAAGAAGATAGACAAAAAATCATACTGTGTGATTCCCTTTATATGAAGTTCAGAAAGAGGCAATATTTGGCTTTGCGGCTCAACATTAGAATGATAGTTGCTTCTGTGGGGGAGTACAATCGACAGGAAAGGGTCACGGGGAGTTTTCTAGAGTGAAGGCAACGTTTCCTATCTCAAACACTTGTCAAAATGCATCAAACTATGATTCAAGATCCGTTTATTTTGTTGCATGTGATTGTACTTAATTAAAAAAAATTAAATCCTTCAAATTGGGATACCCAGTGCAATTAACTAATGATTTTTGCTAAGTATTCATATTTAACCCCTAGACATAAATACTAATTATAATAACAGTCGCCATTGTTTATTGATCACCTATTCTATTTTTCCTTTAGGTGATCCACCAAACCGCTGACTTAGTGCTTTGTTTACTCATTTATTTATTCAACACATATTTATTCAGTACTTACTGTATACCAGGCACTATTCTTGATGTTTGGAATCTATCAGTGAACAAGGAAAAAGATAATTTCTATACTCAAGGAACTTAGATTCTAGTGTATATATGGGGGAGATGGAGTAGGCTGGGAGTCTACGTACTTCTGTTATGCTTGGAGAAAGGGTTAGCTTCTAGTTAACTGTCCCTAGTTTTTGCCTCCTCTTCTCTCTGATCCACCCTGTAGCCCACCACATAAGTGGTCCACGACTCCACTTATATGGAGTATATGCTGGGTTCCTTTATGCATCTGGGACTTTGAACGTGCTATGCATTTTTGCCTATAATGTTTTCTTGTATCCTTATCTTCTTTTCTCCATCCTTCAAGTCCTGATTTTTCTTTTCTCAAATGCAAAGACAAAACTCAAGTCATGTTTTTCTTTTCTTTTTTTGCAGGATTTAAAAAAATTTTTTTAATTTTTTAAAATTTCAGAATATTATGGGTGTACAAACACTTTGGTTACATATATTGCCCATGCTCTGCCCCAGTCAGAGCTACAGTCATGCCCATCCCACAGACAGTGAGCCTTGCACCCATTAGGTGTGAGTTTACCCATCCCCTCCACCCCCTCCCACCTGCCCGGCCCCTGATGAATGTTATTGCCATGTGTGCACATAAGTATTGATCAGTTAGTACCAATTTGATGGTGAGTACCAGTAGTGCTTGTTTTTCCAGTCTTGTGATACTTCACTTAGAAGAATGGGCTCTAGCTCCATCCAGGATAATACCAGATGTGTTAATTCACCATGGTTTTTTATGGCTGAGTAGTACTCCATGGTATACATGTACCACATTTTATTAATCCACTCGTGTATTGATGGGCACTTGGGTTGATTCCACATCTTTGCAATTGTGAATTGTGCTGCTTGAATGTCTTTTTTTCCTTTGGGCAAATACCCAGTAGTGGGATTGTTGGATCAAATGGTAGTTCTACTTTTAGTTCTTTGAGGTATCTCCATATTATTTTCCATAGAGGTTGCACTAATTTGCAGCTCCACCAGCAGTGTATGAGTATTCCTGTCTCTCCACATCCACACCAACATTTGTTGTTTGGGGAATTTCTTATATAAGCCAATCACACTGGAGTTAAGTGATACCTCATTGTGGTTTTGATTTGCATTTCCCTGATGATTAGAGAAGTTGAGCAATTTTTTATATGTTTTTTGGCCATCATTAATAGAAAGTAGAGAATTTGGGCCTTTCTGCCTTATTGAGTTTTGGGATTTTTCAACCTTTTAATGTTGCACAATCTGAGGACCGCTTTTGAAGCCATAAAATTAATCTCCTTGGTTGGATTTAACCAGTCTTGGGTCAGGCTTTGCTCACACCTGTGAATTTTCTGTGCTACATTTGGATCTGGCTCATCTGCCAGAGAACTGTTTAAAGGGAGGCCCACTGCAGCACAGGGGATAGTATTGAATAAAAGAAGGTTGTTCTTCATATACTCCATTTCCAGATACAGAAAACGCCTTTTAATATTTTGTGGGTCCTTCTTCAAATTCCTGTTGAAATACAGCAATTTCCTATAAAAGGCAGCTTGGGGAATTGCTGCTGAGTTGAGCTTAGAATGCACAAATTCTTCCTGTAGATGTTCTATTCTCTTGGCACTCAGGGGATCTAGTGCTTCAGAAATAACTCCTTGTGCTTCTGTCTCGAAGAAAGAGGAAGCCAGTGGAGCAGGTAAATACCAGTCATGTTATTCTTAAAGCTGCCCCCCCAGCACTACACACTGGTATGGGCAGGTCAGCAGAGGGCAAGGACTGCTGAGGAGGGAGCTGTTATTCTGGGACTCAGAGATGATTTCTTTTCATCTCTGAGGTCACCCAGTGCTGTCACTGGGAGCAACAGCGTGTAATGAGGGTGTCTTGGAAAATATGACAAGTCCTTAGAGGGGTACTCGCTTTTTGCTGAGCCTTTGTGTGTGGCTGGTGTGGATTATGCCGGTGCTGTACACCATGCCTGTGTGTGTGCTGCAGACATAGAACTCAGAACTGAGCAGGCTTTCTCTTGCAAATCAGGACTTTCATGCCTTTTGTCTCTCCTTTTTTTTTTTTCCCCAGTGATTTTGTTTTGTCTTGGAGTCTGATGGGTCCAAGGCTTCCCAGAGATGCTCAAAAACAATACCCTGGATACAAGCCAATTAGCAGTCAAGGCCAGCACAACCAGTGCTCCCTGTGTGCCATCTTTATGGCCAACAGTCCATGAGGCACCAGGGCTGCTGCAAGGATGAGTAGGAAACCATCCCTCCCCCCAGTAGCTCATAGTTGAGCCAACCCTGGTTACAACCTGATATATGTTCTACTGGATCCACAGGACACAGAGGAGAGAGGAGTGAACTTGGCTTGGTCACTTAGGGAAGGTATTTGTGAGGGTAGGGGCATTGGAGTTGGGCCTTGAGTGACAAATTGGATTTCTCCAGACTGAACTACTTTCTTATTGACTACCTGAAAAAATGCTTTGAGGATAATTCTACTTATGATTTTAGGGTTTCAATAGCTTTAAAATGAAAATATATATGTGTATATGCACACACCTATATAAACATACAGACTAGCTTTTTAAATTTGTTTTTTAAATTAACAAATAAAAATTGTATATGTTTATGGCACACAACGTCATGTTTTGATATATGTATGCACTATGGAAAAGCTAAATCAAGCTAATTAAGATGTCCCAGACTTGCTTTAAAAGAGCTATGTATTGAGAGAGACAGAGAGAGCCAGAGAGCCAGATTGATTCAAAGAAAGATTTTTGAAGTTTTGACTTCAAATATAAATAGGACAAAAACATACATATAAAAGTAAAGCATGCATTTTATTCCCTAGAGAAGACCTAATTGAAGGTGATAGTGAAGTTCTGGAAGACATAAGGGAGACCCCTTGGTTTCAGGTGTCTTCTGCACAGAAGTACGGCCAGATCTCTCCCTGGAGCCCAGCTCTCTCTCTTGACCTCCAGAGTTGCCTGCAGAACGCCGCCACGTGGATGACCCACAGACACCCAACACTATCTTGTGCAAAGCCAACTTCATCATCTTCCTCCCACAGATTATGCTTGCTCTCCTGTGCCCCAGCACAGAAACGCTTCCTTCTTATCCCCTCAACATCCCCCAAGACCTTGTGTTCAGTTGTCATCTGCTCATGCCTGACTCCTAGATGTCCCTGTCCCTTCAAACATTTTCCCCTCTTTGCCAAGGACACCCTCTCCATTGACTCTATATCTGGATTGCCCAAAGTGGGTTGAATCCTTTCCACATTATTTCTACAACCTGTATACTAATTCTTGAGAGTGTTGACAGCTTGCTTTATTATTGTTTACTTGCATGTTTGTCTTCCCTTGGATAGGAGCCCTGTTGGGGGAGGGTCTATTCCTTTCATCTGTTTCTTCAGCTCTACCACAAGGGTTCGGTTCTAGCACATGGATGGGCCTCTCTACAATCTGTTGGTAACGATGACTTCAGCCACCATTTATTAAGAGCTACTCTGTACCAAGAACTATGCCAATAACTTTACCTTCATGATCTCCTTTAGTCGTTTCAACAACTCATCTAAAGGAGGTATTTTTATCCCTGTCTCAGAGATGGAAATTCAGGTTCAGAGAGGCTAGTGACCTGCTTAAGGTCCCCCAGCTATTGTGTGACGGAGGAAGGATGTGGATATAGGTCTCCCTGACCCCAAAGGCTGTGCTTCTCATGACTACATCATATGGAATGACTGGTAGGGCAAAAAGGGTATTTTAGAGGAAACAGTTCCTTCTCCTGCCTTTCGCATGGCATCTGCCTTCTTTTTCTCACTGGATGCAATAGATTCCACCTGAACCCAGCTAATTGGAATTTGGGGTATAAGCATTTATCACATCTCACAGACCTTGTATTTTTTGGTCTACAGCAGTTCCACCTTCCAATTTGACTCACTCAGGAAGGGGATGCACCCTGTCTTCTGTGTCTTGTGTATAATGAAGAAGATGCCAGTTACAGAATTCCTAGTACAGATATGATAAAGGAGATCTTATAAAAGCTAAGATTGCTCTCTTGAGTCTGTGGTTCTGACTGTGGCATATCAACGTGTTATCAGATCTAGTGAGGCATGGTGATGCATGGGGAGCAATTGTTACACGATGTGATTTGTAATTACAGAATGCTGTGGCTCCCTCCTTTCTAAATCACTATTTTTAAACTCACCCTCCTTGCCATCTCTCTCCCATCCCTTCCATCACATTTAACCTAGAAGGGCCCAGAGAATGTACAGACTGTTAGTATGTCTTTGCTTCTGTGTGTGTGTGTGTGTGTGCGTGTGTGTGTGTGTGAGAGAGAGAGAGAGAGAGAGAGAAAGAGACATCAGTAGTTGGCAAAAAGGTTCATCCAGCCAAAGGATTGAAGTATTTGTGCAAACATTGTACTTGGTTTCTGCACATACATTCCAATGAAGATTATGTTAAAAAAAAATCCTGGAGGGAAATTGTTATTGTGAGGATGACAGTCAGTGACAATTGATAGAACAATTGTGTGGATTGCTAGAATTGAAGTGCATTATTTACACATCCTATAGGCAGGCAGAAACATATTATGGCTCACTTTGCTTAGAAAGACAGCAGCAGCCCACTGGAGAAGCCATGAATTTTAAGAGCTGAAAGCATACAGTGTGTTTGTTTTCAGTTTTTCCTTTACCATTATATCTCTGGTATTCAATAGCAGAGGCTCAATAAATATGTGTAGAATGGATGGCAGAATGAATGGGAAGACTTCCCCGGCCCCCCATTAATTTCCCCAAATGAGGAACATCTATTAGTGTGTTCATTTTACAAGTGTGGTTCCTTGGGCTACCTATATCAGAATCACCTTGAGAAAGATGTAAAGGTCTTAGCCCTACCTCAAACCTATATAATAGTTTCTGACTCTGAATCTGAATTTTTTATAAGCTCCTCTACTGATTCCCATGCCTGTTAAAGATGTAAAACTACTCCTTTAGGGCACAGACTTACTCTTTGCAACCCTGAAATGGTTTTATGTAGGTCATCCTGTTATCAAGACTCCTTGCTTCTTGGCCTTTGTGCCTCTTCTTTCCTTTGGAATACACTGCATACGAGCAATGCTTAGGAGAAACGGTAGGGGGAAAAGGAAAGGAAATTGGAGACTCGTTGTACCTTGAGTAATCTCTGGTAAATGAGAGTAACAAGGCCAAGTAAAATGCTGTTTATGGATGCAGTTCAGTGCCCATCACCTAGTTTGCCCTCAATAAATATTGTTATTAAATGATTTTTTTGTTAAATCTTTCCCCATAAACAGGGATAATTGAATTTGAATAACCCATATTTATTCACACATTTATTTGATCAAATAAAGTTTCCTGAGTACCTACTATGTGCAAGTCATAGCTGAAGGTTGCAAAATAGAAAAGGCTTCAAGAGACTTAGAGTCTAGCAGGGCATTTGGAGATGCTTATAACTACAGGACGGCATGAAGTGTGCCCCAAGGATGTTCTGATAAGACTCCAGGGTATTTAGAGAAGAGATATATTATATGTAGGCAAAAGGATCAAGGGCATTGTTACAGAGGGCTTCTCATTTGAACAAGGTCTCAGAGAATAAGCAAGATTTGGGTTTCTGAATATGTGTGGGAAAGCCGTTCCACGCAGCGGGAAAACTGCAAATCAAAGTCCAGAGGCACGAGTGCTCAAGGCCTGTTTGGAGAAGAGTTCAATGTGTTTGAAACGTAGCTGGTGTGGTGACAGGATTTTAAAGTGGCCTCCTCCCCCTTTTTATAAGCCTCTTCCCTGGGAATATGTGACTATGATGAGCGATCCCTCCTGTGGTTGTGTTAGGTCACAGGGTAAAAGGGATTTTTCAGTTGACTTTGAGTTACTCAAAAGGGAGATTATTGGGGTGAGCCTCACCTAATTACATGAGCCCTTTAAAAGTAGAAGGTTTTCTGCAGCTAGTAGCAGAAGAGGGATTCAAAGCATGAGAAGAGTTAGCCTGACCTCTAGATTTAAAGATGGAGGCGTCACATGACAAGGAGTGCAGGGGCCTCTGGGCACTGAGATCTGTCCCTGGCTGACAGCCAGCAAGGAAGCAAAGACCTCAGACCCACAGCCTCAAGGATCTGAGCTTGGACCACAACCTAGATGAGCTTGGAAGTGGATGTTCCCCAGATCTCCCACATATGAGCCCAGCCTGGGTGACACCTTGATTTTGACCTTGTGACACCCTGAGCAGAGAACCCAGCTGAGCCCACTTGGACTTCTGACCTACAGAACTGTGAGATCGTAAACAGGTGTTGTTTCAAGTGGCTAGTTTTAAGGTAATTTATTACACAACAGTAGAATGCTAGTACAACTTGTTTGAGGGGAAATTATGGGATTAAAGGATCATGTTGGAATTTGAATTATAAACGATGACACTTAATTCAGTAATCTTTGGGGCACTGCTGAAGAGCTTGAGATGAAAGAACAACATAAAGTAATAATAGTAATCACTAACACTGGTTTAGCATTTACGATGTGCCATGCAGGCTGCTAAGCGTACATCTAATCCTCGCATCGGTACTGTGATCAGTACCGTGATACAGATACTACTGTTGCCCTCTTCGGAAGTGTAAGGAATGAGGCCCAGAAGGATTCAGTAACGCGCTCAGAGTCACAGAGCTAGTAAGTTGCAAAGACAGGATATTGAACCCAATGGCCTGCACTCTCAAACATGAACTATGCTGCTTCTTTAAAAGGACGATGGTAATTGGCATGAATCTTTGGGAAATTTTCTAAGGGGCTATTTAAATGCCTTGAGTACTGAAGGTGTGAGAAAGAACAGTGGCAGTGGGGTCTCAGAGAAATTTCAGAAACAGCATTGAAAGCCCCAGGCCCTGACTGTACTGATTCTCCGAGACATGTGTGACAGACAGGAATCAGATAATCAGACTGTTTTTTTCCTTTTAATTTTTAGGTGTGGGTCTGTAGTTAGGAATTTTCAGAGTAGGTATTTCTCGAAGAACTTTGTCATGCCTGTGAATGACATTGTTCATCTCTCTCTTCCCTCCCTCCTTCCCTTCCTCTCTCCTTCTTTTCTTTCTTTCCCAAATCCGTATTGAAAGTCAAGTGCCCTTTTGTAAGATGAGTTTGGTAATATCACCAACCTTAGCAGAGTCTGTGTGGAGTTTAATTTGTTTCCTTATGTAATGATCATTAAGTTTCTCAAGTGATGTGAGCCAGAGAGGAAAAGAAAGTTAAGCCATTACAAAAGATTTAAAATTATCATCTGACTTCCCTAGAGTCACGCATAGTGACTATTTCAAATACCCACACAGTACAGTATGTTAGGTCACAGTGGGGAAAATATAGTAGGTCTCTAGCAAATTAGCACATTCAACTGAAATAAGTGATACCATCTCCCTACGCGTGCGCGTGTGTGTATGTGCGTGTGTGTGTCTGTCTTGCACTGGTTCTTATTTGTTGTTGTTGCAGTTGTAACACCAACCCAACTCCAAAAAGAACAGCAGTTGAACCAGCTCTCTCCTGCAAGGCAACATTCTGCTGAAAGTTTTCTATTAATAGTTTCAGAAGTTAAAACAACAAAAAAATGCAGTTCATAGAAAAGATGCCTCTCTGGGAACATGCATTGATAGGGACATTAATGATGAAGATGATTGATGATGATGATGATGATGATGGATGATGATGACAGTGGTAATGCCACTGATGGATGGGACAATCATGAGGGTAAGGGCTGTAAAGTTGAGCTCCCATTATGTGCCAGACACCATGCGGAGTGTTTTCAATACATCACCTCACTTAAGTCTGCATTTTCTCATACCTAAAAGGGATATAATAATAGTACCTACCTCATAGGGTTGTTAGAACACTTACATAGGATGATATATCAAGTGCTTAGAACACTGACTGGCACACAGTAGATGAGCAATAAATGCCAGTTCCAATTATAATTATTTCTACTCTTATGTTATAGGAGAGAAGTTGGAGGCTACATGGGTTGAATGACTTACCCAAGGTCATGTAGTGGGTAAAGGCACAATTTGAGCCCAAGCAATATTATAATAGAGCCAGAGTCCACCATTATGCCATATGGAGTATCCGTCTGTACCCCACTTGCAAACCCAATTTGTTAAGGAAGCTATCTGAGGGTGATGGGGCCATGATTAAGCTGACAGATGGTATAAGTGTAAGACAAAAGCTGCACCCTTGATAGTGTGCCATTGCCATCAATTATGAAAATGAGTGAATAGATTATTTAAATGACCTCAGATGAGTAAATTATTCAAAGAGCCTCTCAGTCAGAAGTATTTCTAGAAACTCCTGAATAGACAGATGAAAACCATTTTGATTTTCTGATAGGGTCATCGGCTCATCTGTGTTGTAGAGGAATGCAAAGCCCTGAGCATCTCTGACAGAGGGAGAGAGGGGGAGAGGGAAGGAAGGAGAGAGGCAGGGAGAGAGGGAGAGAATGCAAAGGAACACAGGCTTATAGGCATAGTTTTTCTTTTTACCTAACTGTGTTCCCTGGAATGCTGGTTTCTTTCAGAACCTAGAGTGCCACAGGGGTCTGTGGGGATGTGTGGGGTTAATGAGGCAAAATCCAGCTTCAACTGGAGATAGTAAAGCTTTATCTGCCTAGTATATTGGGGTTCAAAGTGAGCTTTCATTTAGGGAAAAGCATAATATTTTAAAAATAAGTTTGAAAGCAAGTAGAGTAAGGGATTGACTTTAGTGACTCTCTGCATATGATTCAAATAAAAAGTAAGCATTTATTGAGCCTCTATTCTGTACCAAACCTTATAATATGGGCTTTCGTATTTCTTATTTCACTTTAGCCACATGATGACCCTGTGACTGTGACATAGGTGGTATTCTCTGATTCTGTATTTGAGTAGTGCAAACTTGGAGTTGTTCAGTGACATTTTTTATCAATAGCTAAGAAAGAATTCAAATTCAGGTCCACAAGTCTCTAAGTCTGGTGCTCATGCCACTACTTTGCACAGTTTCTAGTATGAATGATGGAAATTTTCGTATAGGATCTAGAGATTCTTGTGGATAGTGTCTGCCTTGGAAGTTCAGTGGAGGGGAGGCATGGCAATACCTAGAACTTTACATGGACTCAACTCTTACTCTTTAGGATAAAGTAACTATAAACTATGCCTGTCTAATGGGATTGAACTATTTGTCCATCCGTTTGTCCACCCAGCCATCCAATGATCAATCATCTAATAAGCCATCCAGTCATCCATCAACCCATCTGATCAACCATAATTCATCCATCCAAATGGCCATCTGTTCACTCTCCAACCCACCCACTTATCCACGACTACTCTGTTTGCCAAGTACTGACTGATTACCTGCTCTGTGCCAGGACTGTGGTAGGTACAGGTGGAGCAGAGATGACAAATACAATGTCCCTATAAGTTCAGGGAACTCACAGGCTAGTTGGAGAGACAGAGAATTGAACTTCAGTTATATCATCATGAGATGAGTGTTAATGGTAAAGGTGCACAGAGGACACTGTGGGACACGTGTCTAAGCCTGGGTGTTGGGAGGTAAAGAGACAAAACTTCCTGAATGAGCTAAGGTCGGACTTGAGTCCTAAAGGTTGAAAAAGAGCTATCCGAAAAGTGGGGGTCACCTGCCCCATTCTATTAACTGAACCACAAACATTTAAGGCCGTTCATTATTTTTAATCATTTCACAGTGCATCTGGATAACAGCAGCTGGGCTTCCTCCCCACCCACCCACACCTACCAGACCTCAACAGGTTGTTTTCTGGACCTGCTCTCTGTTTTCTTAGCATCATCTCCGTCAGTTTCTGTTATTTCCCCATCTGCCTGCTGATAGTGCAGACAGGAATGACATTTGTCCCTAAGAAAAGAGACAGAACAGGGAGGCTCTCCCCCCCAGCAGTCTGCATCTGGCTGCACGTGGCTATGCCATGCTGCCTCCATAGCCACGGTTTGGTTTTCTCCCCCGTGCCATTGGCAGCAGGCGCTGCCCTTTTCCACTACCCTGCTTCCCTGGAGCCTGGCTTGGACCAGGAAGAGAAACAGAGATAGAAAAGGATTGAATATTTCCAGTGCTAGTCTCTAAACTGTGGAAGATTGAATATGCTTTCTAGACTTTGAAGACAAGAGAATAGGTTACCTGACACGTTGAGATAATTCCCCATATTTTAGAAAATAATGATAATCATTATTGTTATTATTATTATGGCCTAGTTTTATATGCATTACTTTGATCCCCCACACCTTTTTTTTTTTTTTTTTGAGACAGGGTCTTGCTCTGTTGTCCAGGACAGAGTGCAGTGGTGTCATCATAGCTCACTGCAACCTCCAGCTCCTGGGCTCAAGAGATCCTCCTGCCTCAGCCTTCTCAGTGGCTGGGGCTACAGGTGCATGCTGCCATGCCTGGCTAATTTTTCTATTTTTTATAGAGGTGGGGTCTTACTATATTGCTCAGGCTATTCTCAAACTCCTGGCCTCAAGTGATCCTCCCCCCTCGGCCTCCCAAAGTGCTGGGATGACAGGCGTTAGCCACAGCGCCCAGCCAACCTTGATCCCTTTTTAACAGACATTCAAGCAGATTACTTTAGCCCCTCCACCACCCTCCAGTTACATATGAGGAAACTGAGGCTCTGAGCAAATTTGTGACTTGCCAAAGTTTACAGAGCAAGTAAGTGACAAAGTCTAGATTCCAGCTCAAGTCTGTCAGGTTGCAAAGTCCATTTTGTTTCTAGTACACCATGTGGTAGGGATAGGGGTTGTTTGCATATCAGTAGTGAAGGTTGTCCGTGCTTTAATTATGAAAACCCATGTTGGGAGTCCCCCCATCCCTGCATGATAGACATGCTCCCAGTGTTTGCAAGAAGGACTATTATGGGTACAAGATTCCCTGCTGAACCATGTGTCTGTTCCTGAGCTCAGCTCAGAACATCCCACTGTGCTGTATGCAAATCTGCCTCCTAATCAGTCCCTTGCTTCTCTGTGCAAAACCAATCAACATTCCTCTGCAGAGCTGAAGATGTAAGTCAGTCCCCACCCTGAAGTAAACTTCTCTTTCAGTCTTTGTCACTCCACTGCATGGTTTGTTATCTAGCCATTCTCTTTTGAAAATGTGTTTTAAAACTCATGGCAATCATATCTATAGTGTTCTGAGTCTATATTCCTTCCATTCGGATTATAATTCAGCAAATTAGAAAGACTAAATGGACCTGTTTGAGATGGACAGAATAGAGGCTGAACCATCTTGATTTCTCTCAATGTGGAAAAAGACTCCATTGGAAATGCATATGATGAAAAAATCCAAAGTCAGGAAAAGACAAGAGAATCTACTCTTATTCCCCTGAAGGGAGTTGTAGAATGACTTTCAGAAACTGATGGCCTCTTGCTTATGTTGTGTTTAACTTTAAAGTGGAAACAAACAATCCACGTCGGAAGAATGCTGATTCTTGGTATCGGTCCCCACTGTGCTGGCCTCTGTGTGGGCGAACAGATTACAGCTGATGGCATATTTTTTTCTTTCCACAATTAAAGTGTGTGTGAAGAAAATAGGACAGGCAGATGTGAGGAAGGAAAGGATGGCAAGAATTCGTTTTGGGTATTGGATCCTGACAACCGCACTGTTTATAGGGAAAGCAAAAACATTTAACACCTTTTAACAGGTGAAGAGACTAAGATTCAGAGAAGATGAGAGACGTGTTCAAGGCTCTTCTGCAAGAACCGTCCGCTTCCTGCACTCAAGTTGCTAACTTGAATCAACACTGCAGGATCCGAGCCTCATTGCCAAATTCACACCCGAGGCTTTGCATCAGGAATTGTCATCTCACTGAAAGCGGATGAGGATTCAAAAATATGGGTGGGACATCCAAGTTGCACTGTGAGTCAATGGGGACAGAAATTGGAGACAAGGATGTGTCTGATCAGGATCCCTAAATCCCAAATCAGTGTCAGGAGATAAGTGACATGTCCATGCAGACAATGAGATAAATATCACAGTCAGCAGAAATGGGCTGGTGATCTAGTCCCCTGGGTCGCTGAGCATGGCACTTGTTACCAGCTGAACCATTTTGGGTAGAGTGGGTTTGATCAACATTTATAGGGTTGAGTTTGGCCACAGGCAACCCTTAGTTCTGAGACCCTAAAAAGCTGTGATTCTTTGTACTTCTCAGATAATCTGTGATTCCATCAGTAAAATGGAGTGAACGACAATATTGACCCTGTGGGTTTTTTGTGAGAATATTAAAGCCATCATTTATTAAATGCTTCCTGTAAGTCATAAAGAACCTTAAATGCATGATATCTCTTAATTCACACAAAAACCTTACGATATTGGTACTATTATTATCCCCATTTCATAAATGAGAAAACTAAGGAACAGAGAACAAATTAATTTCCAATAATCTAAACCATATTTTGAACCCTCATTTGTGCAGTGTTGTAGGAGGTGGAGGATTCAAGTGGGAAACACATGGAGTTTGGTTTTCCTATATAATTCCTAATAGTAAAAACGAAATACCTAACAATTTTCAAGCTCTGACTCCATCACAGGCCCTGAGCCAAGCACTTTATGTACATTACCACATTTTATGTTCACCACGACCCTGCACGGTAGATACTATAATTAGTTTTATTTTACAAATGAGAAAAGTGAGGACCAGAGAAGTGAATGAATTGGCACATGGTCACCCAGCCACTTCATAGCTTGCAGGGATCATAAATATGTCAAGCATCTAGCGTAGGGCCTGAGACATAGTAGGAAGAGCTTAATAAATGGGAAGTATTAGGCAGGCAAAGTGCAATCTAAGCTTTTAAATGACAACTGTTAGGGTTGTTTTGTTTTGTTTTTGCATTTTGAGTGGATATTCTGGAAGCCGCCTGACAGCATTCTCTTTTCTCAGAGGAGCTGGAAGACCAACATCCTCAAAGATCGTTGCCCATTTGCTTTCTGTCTGAGTCCCACACAAGCAGATAAATATTGCAACATACACAGTTAAGCAAGTGCTGGTCCAGGAGACAGAAGCTGTTTCTAATTCTTTCACGTATTTTCTGTAATTTGTGAGATTACACTGGGTGGTATACAGGTGAGGAAGTGGTTGGATTGATTCAGTTGGGGGTGGTGGTGCCAGGTGGACAGAGTGAAGGCAGGCAAATGGTGAGTCTGGCAAGAAATCTGTTGATGTGATGGATGGAGAGGTCTAGGTTGGAATGAGGAAGAGGTAGAGGCACGGATGAGTAGATTGATTGGGAGAAGATAGAGGGGCCCGGGGCCTGGGACAAAAATGACCTTGGAGAAGAGACATGAGAATTGTCCTTAAATTTGAAAGTTACTTGAATAAGCATCAGTTTACTGCTCAGAAAAGTTGTGATAATATCTCCTTCACCTTTATGGGACTATGCCATGATGGCCAAATAAAATGAGGTAATAAGCAGCAACTTGTAACCCATATAGGGCTATATAAATGCTAGGACTTTTATAATATTATCCACATAATGACACACAGCTTTTTTGGCCGGGATGCTTCTTCCAGTGTGTCTGTTATCTGAAATTTTTATTTTATTTTTTCTATTTATTTTCATGTTTTTCCAATACAGCTTCTTACCCAGTTGAATACCAGCAAGTATTAATATATACATAAGGTTTCACTTTTTGGCATAAGAATCCAAGAAAGCTTGGGTTACATTTATAGTTGTGAAATTAATGGTATGCATTAATTGTGCAGAACCTCAAACTAGCAAATGGAATTAAAAATAATTGCCAGGCCTTTGGATTTATTGGTAGAGCTAAAATAACACCAGGCTGTTTTGGCAGGGCCTTCTTCTCTGTGCACAGAATTATATTAATAGGCAATATCAGATCTATCCAACATAGGGAGAAGTAGGTGAAAAGCACATTTGTCTCCCCTTAGAGGGGAAAAAAAGCAAATACATTTTCTAAGTGTCATTTTGCTATATAAGCCCTGGGCCTAGAATTCTGATGAAATTAATGCCTTGCTTTTGCCTGCTCTGGAGTTATACCCAATGTCCCCCATTCAACCTTATGAGGACATGCACATTGTAGGTAGGAAGGAACCTGGACTGAATGACCACTATGGGCCAGGCATCTTGCTGCTGGCTAACACATGAGTGAATCCTTGCAAGATGCCTGTATATAATAAAATACCTCATAGTGGTTGAGCAGTGACTACGTGGCAGATGGTTTAATAAGTGCTTTGCAGTCATTATTTTATTTAGTTCTCACAAGAATCCTATGATATGGTTACTCCTATTATGCCCACATTACAGATGAGGAAACTGGGTGTCTAAGAAGTAAAGTTAGCCAAGGTCAATCAGGTGGCAGGCAGCCAACTCCAAAATCCACATGATTTTCAGTCCCTGTTGCCAGGAGAGGACAATTAAAGTTGATAATTGACTGCAGGAAGACCATAGTTATGGTGGTCATATTGGTATATTAACTTATTAACTTGTCCACTTAATATAAGCATTTATGCATCTGTTATGTAAGCAGCCCTGGGCTGGCTACCAAAGCAAACAGAACACAGCCCCACCCTCAGTGAGCCTGCTAGAGCAGACAGATGAGTATGTGGGTGCTTACGATACTTGAGGAGGTAAGCAAAGAGTGGTCACCTACCCAGGCCTGTAGGGTCAGAGGCTGCCTCCCAGAAGAGCTGCCCTCTAGGTTGAGTTCTGAAGGACAAATAGGAGGGTCAGGCAGAGAGTGGGAAGGGGTGAGTAGTGTGTGTTGAAACCTGGCACTGAGAGAGGAGCTCAGTGTACCCGGAAGCCTGTGATTAGTTCTATGTGATTCATGAGTCGACACGGGGCAGGGCTGGAATTGGGACTTGGTTATCAGAAATGAGGCTGTCGTGACTGCAGAGACATAGAAAGGCCTGGGGAGGGGCCGGGTCGTTTAGACCACGGTCAGGCGTTTTCACTTTATTCCACCAGTAGCGAGAAACCATCACAAGGCTTTAAGCATGAAAGTGGAATGATCAGGTGTGCAGAGATATTTAGAATGATGGCTCAGGCTGCTGCTCGGAGGATGGGCTGAAGCGACAACCTACCCAAAGCAGGGAGACTGGCTGAGAAGCTGTTGCATAAACCAGTGAGAGGTGCAGGCCCAGACTAGGGTGGTGGTTGTAAGTTAGGAAAGACATGAAACATATTGAATAGATACTAGAACTATCAAGGCTTGGCAATTGATTTAATAGATATGGGGGTGGTGGGAGAGAGACAAATTAAGGAACATTTTCAGGATTGGGATTTCAAGAACTCATATTTGGCAGATGGGAGAGAAACTGTATTTTTTTATGATTGAAGGTAAGAAGATGAGTTCTACTCTAAGCCTACTGAGTTTGAGGTTTCTTGGCGGCAGTAGAGAGGAGCAGGTGAAAGACAGCAGATCGGGGGCTGTCAACATAGAGACAGTAACTGGTGACTATGGAGCAGAAGAGGCCTGAGCATGGACGTCTGAGGGCAGGAGGGAGGTGAAAGACACATAAGACATGTTCAGAGAAAGAGAAGCTTGTATTTTGGCAGAGCTGTATCAACCAAAGAGGTGGGAAACAGTGGGTAAGGGTGGTATAATGACAGTCTAGGGCAGGAAGACTCAAGGAAGATGGGAGTGGCTCCCAGTGTCAGATGCAGTGGGCAACTTATGTGCAATGCACCTGTTGGATTTAGCACAATCCATGGAGATCTTAGTGAGGCCAGTTTTAGGGGAGAGGTGAGTGCAGAAGAGGATGTGCCCAGAGCACAAAGAATGGGATTAGCGTTGGGCTACAGGAGAGATGCCTCCTTCATTATTGAAAGAGGGGAGGAGGAAGATGTGTGTGCAGAGGCAGGTAAGTTTGTGGGTGATGTGGGTTGTCCAGAGAATCTGAAATAAGACACAGATTCATCAACTGGGAGTGAGGATGGAGCTGGCAGCCTCACAGTCTGGTGGGCAGGTGTGAAGGTTTGAAATAGTTTCTAGGGAATGGGAGGGATGCAATTAAGAAAAGAGAGAAAGATTTTTTAGCCAGAGAGGGAGTCCTTAAATTTGAAGTGACATTCATCTGTGTGGTTATGCGATGTTCTCCACCTGTACTCGATGTACAGGTGAGGAAGTGGTTGGGTTGACTCAGAGTTGGGGGTGGTGGTGCCAGGTGGGTGTGACAGGAAGACAAAGTGGGGGCAGGAAAATTGTGGGTCTGGCCTGAAATATGTTGATGTGATGGATGAAGAGGTCTAGGTTGGAACAGGGAAGAGGTGGAGGCATGGAAGAGTAGACTGATTGGGAGGAGACAGAGGGGCCCAGAGCCAGGGGCCGAAATGCTGTTGACAAGAGACATGAGAATAGCCCAGCGAGAGCTGTGGACTGTCTGAATTTAGAATCATTCAAATCAAGTAGTTCTAAGTGAATTTCCCCCATGGGAATAGGTGGCTAAAGTGGACTGGGGTGGTCAATGGACAGAAGGTCAAAAAACTAACCTCTAATTTTATCTAAATACTCTGACAAGTATGAATGTATTTATGAGGGAAATGACATCAATTATTTGCAAATAGGACAATTCCAGAATATCAGCCATACATGGAGGAAATCACCAATGTTATCCCCCAGGGCTGGGTCAGTCATTAAGGGATCTCAAGACCAATTGCCACTTGGAACTCAAATGCAACCAAAGTCCAATGTGCACGTGAGGACTTTAGCCCAACATCCAAGGGCCTCTGTAATCTTGTCCCAACATATCCCTTTATTCCTCTTTCTGTCTCTTCCCCTTTGGATATTGTGTGGTTGTTTAGACAACTTCCTGGTTCTTCAACATGTCCCGTAAGCTCAGCTTCTAAGCCTTTGTCCACATGATTCTCTCAACCTACAAGCCCCTTCTCTCCATTCTGATTTTCCAGAATGTCCCATCCAGTGTCTTTTGCAGACTCCACAGCTCCCCTAGATCGTCAGTCCTTGCATAATTTCTTCCTTCTCTCTCAGGTCCGCTCTCTCACTTCCGATGTCCCCTGCATGTATTTTACCTTTGACCCTTTGGCAATTGTCATTTTCTATTTTATTGTTTCATTAATTCTGAGGACATTGTATTTTATCTTCCTTACTGTAAGTGAGTCCTTTACAGACAGGGACTTAGAGCAGGGGTTAGCAAACTTTTTTTTTTTTTAGAGACAGGGTCTTGGTCTCTCACCCAGGCTGGAGTACAGTGGCATGATCATAGCTCTCTGCAGCCTCAAACTCCTGGGCTCAAGCCATCCTCCTGCCTTAGCCTTCCAAGGAGCTGGGACTACAGGTGTGTGCCACCACACCCAGCTATTTTTCATGTTTTTAGTTCTTGCAGAGATGAAGTCTCACTGTGTTGCCCAGGCTGGTCTTGAAATTCCTGGTGTCAAGCAATCCTCCCACCTCAGTTTCCCAAAGTGCTGGGATTACAGGAGTGAGCCATTGCGCTTGGCCAGCAAACTCTTTATGTAAAGGTCTAGCTAGTAAATATTTTAGGCTTTGTGGTCCATACTGTCTCTATGGCAAGTACTCAACTCTGCTGTTTTAGTGCAAAAGCAAGCAGAGGATATGTAAGGAAACAAGTATGGCTGTGTTCCAATCAAACTTTATTTATGGACACTCAAATTCAAATCTTATGTAATTTTATAATCGCGTCACAAAATACTATTCTTTCCATTTTTTTTTCAACCATTTAAAAATGGAAAACCCATTCTTAGCTCATGGGCTGTACAAAAACAGTTTGCCCTTGGGCTGTAGTTTGCTGACCTCAGGCTTAGAGTCTATTCCCTGATGTGTTACCAGTGTTAGAACAGTTTATGGCACATAGTAGGTAGGCACTCCATGAACACGTGTTGAATGAATGAACCAATGAAGTCAATGTAATCTGACCCTAAGTAACTGAAAGCCTAGAAAATAACTTTGCTTATTGGTTTTAACACTCAGAATAATCAGGAATCTTGGGATTCTGCCTTTGGCTGCAATTTACGTGAGTCTTAAAGGTTTTGACTTAACTAAGGTGACACAGCTAGTAAGCATCATAGTTGAACTTAGCTTGGGTCTTCTGACTCCAAATAAGTGTTGGGTTCATTTAAACTGCTGAGGTTGCCAATATAATCCCGCAGGAAAAGCAATGGTGAGCAGCTGCCTGATTGGTTACTGTGATTCTCGTTTCCTCCCAGTAGCTCCACAGGGCTCTGGAATTGTGGATTAATGTCTGAGATGAGGATAATTAGTTTGAGCAAAATTGGATTGATAGTCCTGGGTTGCTTAGCCACAGTTTTCTGAAATAACAAGTCTTATCTGGCCCATCCGAAGGGAATCATCCTCTCCCCCACTGCCTTCTAATAATTATGTTTTTAATAGTGGGCAAAGCTGTCTTTAAACTTATTACTGTTTTCTCACCACTACATCTTCTGTTGTCTTTAGTATTTCAAAGGATCCTCTTGTTAGAATACTTTAGGGCTCAGTCAAGTCTGGAGCAAAGTAGTTTGTGGCCAAAGCTAAGCAAAGAAAAATGATTGTCAAAATACCATCTTATCTAAAGAAAACTGAAATTCTGATCATAGCAATGAATTTCACCCACGCACGAGGGCTTTGCTTATCATCCTCGTAATAACTAGCAGAGCCCCAGGCATCAACCCCTGGCTGGCCCTTACATTTGGAAGAAGGAAAACGTCCATCTCAAAGATTTAAATTTATTGTTTTGCCCCAGATACAGAAGAACAAATGCCCGTTAGAAACCTGCCACCAAGTTCGAAGCACTTCAACTCTCACAACCCAGGAACTTCTCACAGGCGAGGGGATGAAATGCTTTTCAACTGATCAATACTCCCAGGTCCTATAACCTTATTGTAAAACTCTGCAGACACTGTCAATGAGGTTAACTTTGAGTGTTCAGGGTGGAGACCCAAATGGAATTGGCTTCTTTTACATAATGCTGAGTGAGGAAATCTATCAGCTTTTGGCCTGTTTTATCCCTTAAGTCAGGTTTGATGCATTGAAGCCTCCTGCTTCCTCAGTCTGCAATTTGATTAGCTGGAAGTTATCTCCTTTTATAAACTGTTACACAGCCCCAAATTCTGCCACTTTTCAAGGTGTTCATTTTTTAAAGTAAAGTTGCTGTAGAGTAAGAGGAGGAGTCAGATTTATATGCATGTTCAGCCTTATAGTTTTCAGGCTGGTAACAATGAATTGATCATCCCAGCAAATGAAAGGCCCTCTCCTCTCTCATCCCGGAATCAGAGTATACCTCTCATGGCCACTTTCTAGCTCTGACTGGCAACTCTGCCGAGGGAACAAGAGCTGCTAAATATCGTTCAGGTAAATACTCCCCAAAAGAGCTATTTATTCTGCCAAATTGCAAATGGCATTTCATTTATCTTACAATTGGAAGCTAGGCTGATCCTTGAAATTTACCCAGAAAAAGTACATCAGAAGGTCAAAAGAAAACCTTTACCATATTTCTAAATTGTCTTTGTGAAGGTATTAACACTAATAATAGTCATCACTGATATTGTAATAGAAGACTGACCTTAGGTCAAGTTCTCATCCAATACTATGTGCTTAACCTCCCCCCGACCCCATTCCAGTTTCTGTGATTGTCTTAATTTCCTTCATGTTTCTTCCTGAACTGTTTTTGCAGACCTATGTGCATTCTGGTTTTCTTCTTCAAGGCAGCAGCTCCTTAAGGAGTTCGACTGAGTTTATGTTTGGGTTTCAGTAATAACAGATGCAGCAATGTAAACAGAATTGTGTCATCTTGGCCAACACTATCTCAAATACAACATGATACAAGAGGAAGATGGAATTCTCCCTTCTAAGGCTCCTTATGTAATGGATGGAGATTACCACAGAGGCAAAGAAGAAGTCTAATCAGCTGTTAGAGACTTAATTACATTCCTCTTGGTTGAAATCCCCAAATTATCTAATTGTCACACGGTTCACATTTGAACAGTTCATCTTCCCCCCCAGATCTATTATTCTAATCGCCTTTTGGATGTCCGTGTTAGTAGCAGTGGAATTCAACCTCAAGCCTGCAAAGTAGGGCTCACTGCAGCTCTGCTGTTAGAGGCATTTTCCATGCTCAAATTCAAGGTCCTTGGAAGAATCAATTCACAGGCAAACTGAGGAAATAAAACTGCCATGCATAAAAGCAAACTACAAGACTACCTCTGGCTGCTCTCCTCCTACTTCCTGTACTTCACAGGGGAAGGAAACTTGGTCCTTCCCGAGGGGAAGGGCTATTATTCGTATTGGGAGCCAGAACCCAGGTGTTCCAACTCCCAGGACATGGAGCTGCAGGGGTGCTAATTACTCTCTTCCCAACTGATCCATGGAATAGTCCCTCAACAAAGTAAGTAGCTCATGTTTGACATAATATTTCCCAAAGCAAAATGAGGCCAACTTTGGGAATATCAGGCAGTGGTAATGGTCCAGGGCCCTGGAGTCTGAGGCAGCCGGAGCTCAGATTCCAGGTCTTTTCACTCGCTGTTTGATCTTTGCCAAGTCACTTAAATTCCCAGTTTCTCAATCTATAAAATGAGGATGAAAATGGCCTTTTTCTTATAGGATTGTGAGGGTGAAATGAGAAAACGCCTGTTAGGGTGATCACAGTACCTCCATAAATGCCAGTGGTTATACTTGTGAATTATTTAATAATTATTAGTACAGCCCATGGAGGACCAGATGATAGAGAAGTTACACAATGAAAGAATCCCAAAAGCATGTTCAAAAAATTAATTAGTGATTATGAAAGAGCTCCTGCTTATTTTTGCAGATTTTTCATGTCTCTGCTGTTATATCTTTCCAATGTGGAACCAAAGAAGAGAGAGAAAACACTATTAACTGTTTAGCTAATTGCCAGAACTCGTCACTTTTAAGAGCACACGAAGAATTAAAAGAAAACCAAAGAAATAGGACTTCTATCCGTCTCCAGGGATCTGGGAACAGAGGAGCTCCGGGGGGACTGAAGATTATAAATGAACTCCTAAAGAAAATGACAGCTCATTGTTCCAAAGATTTTTCACGTTTAAATTTGATGTTGAACAAGCACTGAGCTCTTCTCCTGTTGGCTGGGCCTCAAGAGGAGAATGGAAGCAGATAGGCAGGTTGTTCGTGGAAATAACAAAGATCAAAACACGTCTTCATGACTTACCTGTTCAGTCCTGGGTTCTAAGACAGTTGACGCTGTTATCCATAAAGATATTAGATTATCCTGAGAGCAGTTATTATAGGAGAAAAACCTGCTCCAATGAGAGCTGTGTAACAATTAGGCAATTCTGAAATTTCAACTGAGAGGAATTTAATTAAGGCTCTAATAGCTGATTAAACTCATTTAGATCTGCTGGCAATTGCCACTGGTTACATAAGTAACCTAAGAAGAAAGATTTCCATCCTTTTCTTACGCTGTATTTCATCCTGCCTGTAGCCATGCAGATGATTCTCCTGGTGCTTCTTTAAATGGGGCCTTCAGACCACCCAGAGTAGAATGACCTGGGATGCTAGTTGAAAAGTCAGGGTCCTAGACCTAATCCCAAATCTACTGATACTGATACTCCAGTGATCCAGGAGTCTGCATTCTTAATCAGCTTCCAAGGAGAGGTTCTTACTCATGCTAAGGTTCCTTAATCCCACTACCTTCGATCATTGCATTTAAAAGAGTGCATTCAAAGGAAGAGGGCATTTTATGTCAGTATTTAAAAAGCAATTCTTAGTTTCACTCTGCCAATGGCTATTGCATTGAAGACAGAGTAGATTTGACCCACGCCTGCTTTTCAGCAATTTTTTTCTTAGAACCTTCTCGTGTATACCAGGCAGGAAAAAACCGAGTTCCAAAGTGGTATTTGGTTTCATTAGACTAGCTGTCTCAGACAAACTTTAGATCAGGTGTTGGTTAAAAAAAAAAAAAAAACCACTGAACCCAATTGCAAAGTACTCCAGGTAGAGCATCCATATTTCAACTTAATTTCAAGCCATAGCAGTGGCTTAGATATCTTTGCTGTAGGTTCCAGATCAATCAAATTCAGATCCGCTTTCGGTTTGAAGCAGCAATCCAAGACACAAAATTACCTATGAGTAAATCTGCTATTGGCTTGTTTGTACGTCAGATGTGCATGCAGAGGCGTGGAAGTGATGCTAATCGATGTTGCTACTTAATGCAAGGTATGGACACTAAATCATTTTAAATTTCCTTCATGGCCATTTGTCTCATGTCCTTTGGAAGACTTCTCTTCAGGTGGAAAGAAATCAGCCTCCCGTTTGCTTTGTTTTTCCTCCTTAACTTCATCTTCCCCAAGAGTTAATTACTCATATTTTCTCCAGCTTGGGAGTAAATCACGGCTTATTATCTGGAGTGAAATGTTCTCCAATGGTTTGCACTTGTGAAGTGTTTGTTTTAAAGCCTGTTTCCCCCGTGGTTATAAAATTACCCAGTGAGCTAACCGGGCCCGGTTGAGCTGGAGCACAGGTGGCGTGAACTCTGTTTCCACTGTCGGTTTTAATAAATTTCCTCTCTGATTTTTAATTTTGCAATTCCTGTTGTCTTGTCTCCAAGGAAGGAACTGAGTAAACAGGCAACTTTGCTCTTTTAACTTCGAATTCTAAGTAAAAATTGATGGTATGCTGCAGTCCGAATTGAGTTCAGTTCTGCAAATATTTATCAAATTGGGCTGTGGGTGAACACTATACTACGTCCGACGTGGGTCATCTGGTTGGGAAAGACTGGCCAGCCAGGATATTCTACAGAACTATAACTCAAGACAACCTGGGCCCTCCCCCCCCCCCCGCC
This sequence comes from Daubentonia madagascariensis, assembly GCA_023783475.1. NCBI lineage: Eukaryota > Metazoa > Chordata > Mammalia > Primates > Daubentoniidae > Daubentonia > Daubentonia madagascariensis. Next base: position 5,627,429 of record JAKFHU010002332.1, on the reverse strand, counting down.
CCCACACAATCGGTCTCTCAGTTCTATTGATCCTAACACTCTGAGATCTCGTGAGTTCACTCCAGTATTACCACTGTGGCTCTCTATCATCCAGATGTATCCAGCTGCCTCCCAATCCATCACTCTGCCTTCAGTATCTTTTAGCCACAAACCCTTTCACTGCACTGCATTGGGAAGAAGTGTTCTAATACACTTCTTCTAATCAGGGGAGTGATAATATCACTGAAATTAGAGAAGATGAAAAGTCTTCACACTTCATTTGTTCGTTGGATAAAGGTAAAACCCCTTAACAAGACACATGCCCAGTTTCCTGGTCTGGTTCATATTTGGAAGTCACTTACATCTCTTGATTCCCTTCCAGAGTAGGAAGCTCTCTTCTGCAATATCATCCTGAGCTTACCCTCGGCTATTAAGCTTAGACATGCTCTCTCCAACCAGACTGGAAACTCTGAAGGTAGGAACAGTCCCTCTCTGAGGACTGTTCACTGCTATAGCCCCAGAAACTCCTGCAGCGCCTGATATGGCATGAAGCACCAAGCGCATGTGTGTTGACTTCATGAATGAATAGGTGAGGGGGGACAAAGAGAATATTCTAGAGGCACAGAAAATGCAAACATGAATTCCAGATGTAGAATTAGTCTTCATGGGAGAATTGGCATTTGAACTAGGCCTGAAAAGAGTGGGTAGGATTTCAGTAGAGGGAGTTGTTAAGGGAAAGAATTCCAGGCAGAAGAAATCATGTAGGCAGAGGCAGGGAAGTGGGTGTTGTTCAGGGTGTGTTTTGTCAAAAGCGTATGCATCATCGTAGCTTAGTATGGTGTATGTGTGTGCGCATGGGTGTGTGTAGAGGTGTGAGTGTATGTGTGTATTAGGTATGTGTGTATGTGTAGATGTGCATGTGGCTGTGGCTGTGAGTGGATATATGTGTATAAAGTGAGTCTGAGTAGGTATGAGTGTATGTGTATATAGGTGTGTGTTTACATACAGGCTTACGTATAGATGCATAGGTATTTGGTATTTGTAGACACATGTGTGTAGGTGTGTGCATGTTTAATTGAGAGTATGTATAGACGTGTCTGTGTATGCATGCATATGTGTATGTTTTAGTGTGAGACTATTTATGGGGTGTATGTCAGAGAGAATGAGAGAGAGAGAGAGAGAGAGAGAGAAAGAAATAGAAAAAGCCAGAGAAAGAGCAAACAGTGAGGTTGATTGGACCTCTGTTATAAAGGGACTTTTAATGTAAAGCGAGTCTGGATTTGGCTCTGTAGATAGTATGAGTCCTGCAAGGATTTGAGTAGGGGTAGATTTATAATTTTGGTGTTTAGATATATGTTTTTAGGAGGTGGCTTTGGAGACCAGGAGACCAGTTATGAGGTTATCTTGTCTCTTGTAAGCATCTCATAAATAGATCAAATAAGATCAAACGCTCATACCCCTTTGAAAGAAGAGATACATACATCTATTAACCTAATTTCTTCCAGTCTTTTGCAGCCTCTGTGACATCTGTCTGAATTCATCCAGATATGAGGGTTGGATATTAACTTGAGACATACAATTTCTGGAGAGGAAATTATCTCTGCTCTGAGAAAATATTGGCTGAACATTTTGATAAGTAATCACTGCCCTTTCACAAAACTCTTTCTAGGAGCTAAAGAGCAATTAGCTTCCTAAAAGCACTATATTTAAATTTTATTAATAAGGATGGCAAAAACCATTACAAAGTTAATTTCCTCTTTTTACATTTCTTTTAGCAAAATCACATTTCTCCATCAGAGGTCAATTATTTTTCTTTGTCCTCACAACTTCGGTATATTTGCTGAAAACACTCAAAGGTTCATCACTGAAATTCAGATTGTTTTGAAGGTAAAAATTTTTTTCCTCCTCTCACACAGCCTATTTGAGTGAGTTGGGCACTGTTTTTAAGTACAAAAAAGTTCATGATAGAGATAAAAACCAATCTGTCTATAACTTTCTCTTGTGTATAGGGAGTTTATTAGAATTAAAATGGTGCCGAGAATGATGCCTAATACATAATAAGTGCCTAGTGAATATCAACTTTTACTGTTACAAGAGCTCAAGGAATGTCATCACCACCTTATTTCTCTCTTCTTCCTGTTTCTTAGCTCAATATTCATTCTCTGAGAGGTTATTCTCTCATGATGACCCTACCTTAACAGTCCCAGCAAAAGTCCCAGGGAAGACTCTCATTGGCTCAGCTTAGGTCACATGCACATTCCTGAGCCAATTGCTGTAGCTAGGCAGACTAAATGTACTGATTTGAGAAATAAAGGACATGTCCCTATTCTTGAAATTGGAAGCAGACATCTCTCCAAGGGAAAAATCAGTATGCTATAGCCAAAAAACTGGTAAAATAGCAAAGGCTATTATGGAGCCCCTGGGGAAATGTGGAAAAAAGCATGATTTATGGCTAAAATCACTGATGTGGAAAAACCTGTGTCCAAATCAGACTAAAGTTAGTATCAAGATAAGCTTTTATGAAGTTAAAACATAAGATAATATGAACTCCCCTTTAAAAGGATTTTTTTCCCCATTGATTTAAATAATGACAAAATAGCAACACATAGCACACAGTCTTGGGCATTCCTCTGTAGTCTTTACATATATTAACTAATTTAGTCCTCTCAGCAATCCTGTGAGTTATTCCGTCATCACCATCCTGTTTTTTAGATGATGAAATTAAGGCAGAGACACATTAAGCAATTTACCCAAGTGGCGCAGCTGGCAAATGGTAAAGCTAGGATTTTAAACCATCATGGCTGTCTCCAGAGTTCGTACTCTTGGCAACTCTGCTACGCTGTTTCTCTGAGAGTATATTTGCTATTTTAAAAAATTCCCTCTTTTTTATTTCAAAATATTAATTAAGGGGGTACAAGTGTTTTTATTACATGGATACCTTGTATCATGTTTAAGTCAGGGCTTTTGGTATGTCTGTCGCCAGAATAGTGTTCATTGTACCCAATGGGTAAGTTTTATCCCACAGCCACCTTTCCATCCTCCCCCTCCTTAGTTTCTCATGTCCTTTATGGCACTTTGTGCCCGTGTGTACCCATCTATTAGCTCCCGCTTATTAGTGAGAACATATGGTGTTTGGTTTTCCAGTCCTGAGATACTTCACTTAGGATGATGGTCTCCAGTTCCCTCCACATTGCTGCAAATGACATTACTTCATTCCTTTTTATGGCTGAGTAGTGCTCCATGGTGTATAAATACCACATTTTCTTTATCCACTCATGAATTGAAGGGCACTTAGGTTGATTCCACATCTTTGCAATTGTGAATTGTGCTACAATATACATTCAAGTGCACATGTATTTCTGATAAAATGACTTCCTTTCCTTTGGGTAGATACCCAGCAGTGGGATTGCGGGATCGAATTGTAGGTCTACATTTATTTCTTTGAAGAATCTTCATACTGTTTTCTGTAGAGGTTGTACTAATTTGCAGTCCCTCCCTCCCCCAACAATGTATAAGTATTCCTTTCTCTCTGCATCCATGCCAAATTCCCTCTTTTGAATTAAAAACTTTTTTTTGAATAAACCTTTTAGTTTAGAATAGTTTTATATTTACAGAAAAGTTGCAAAGATAGTCCAGTGAGTTCTCATATACCCCATACCCAGTTTCTCATACCCAGATTATTAACATCTGACATTACTATGATATATTTGTCACAATTAATGAACCAATTGGTACATTATTGTTAACTAAAGCCCATGCTTTATTCAAATTTCCTTATTTTTTATCTAATCCTCTTTTTCTGTTCTATCTTAATATCTCCAGGATACCATATTACATTTAATCATAATATCGCCTTTAGCTTCTCTTGGCTATAGCAGTTTCTTAGACTTTCTTGGTTTTTTGATGACCGTGACAATTTTGAGGAGTACTGGTTAGACATTTTCTAGATGTCCCTAAATTGGGATTTTTCTGATAGTTTTCTTATAATTAGACTGAGGTTATAAGACCACACAGGAAGATCATCACATCATATTAAGGATAAACACTATCAAAATGACTCATCACTGACAATATTGGCTTTGATCATCTGGCTGAGGTAGTGTTTGTCATATTTCTGCACTGTAAAGTTAGTCTTTTTTTCCTCCAGCAAAACTTCTAGTTGCATTTCTTCACTGATTTAAAAATGAGTCCTGGGTTCAAATCCTGATTCTGCCAGTCTCAAACCATGTGAACTGGACAAGTTACTTACACTCTATGCCTCCATTCCCTCAGCTATGATATGGGGATAATAAAAGTAGCACGTTATTCATGGGCCTATTTTTAGGAATACAGGAATTAATATTTAAAGCTCTCAGAATAGTGGGAACAAAAAGACTAATTTTTATCATCTCATGAAATCCTTACAACAACTCTGTGAGGTTGTTGTAACCTTTAATATATGAAGAAAACAAATTTTAGAGAGGGAGGTAGTGATTAAGCAGTGCTCTAAGTTTTCACTGACTAAGTTTAAATTCCTGTTGTGACCCTTATGATTTGATGTGAGCAAGAAACTTAATCACTTTAAGCCTCAGTTTTGTCATCATGCCATGAGGATCATTGTAGTTATCTACCTCCTAGAGTTGCTTTGAGGATTGAGTGATATGATGCATGAAAGACCCTTAGCACTGTTCCTGGAAACACACAGTAAAGCGCCAATAAATGTCAATAATTGACTTTGTCATTGTTGTCCAAGGTACCACAGCGGGGACTGGCCAAGCCAGGATTTGAACTCATGCTCCTCTCTAAAGAATGAGGAAGAGTCAGCTTGGAGTGAAGCCTCAGATTTGAGTACCCCTGGTTTTTGCACAGCATGGAGGACCCCTAACCAACAGGGCTTAACTGACCCGCATCCTTCTCCCTTAGCCTTCTGGCCTGGTTCTCAGAACCATGCTACCACTGCTCACTGCTGTCCTTTCTCCCCAGGTGCAAGGGTGCCCTAACATATGGTTGCCATCTAGAATGAAAGTGAGGAATGCCACCTTCTCCCCTCTTCCAATTATGTACTCATCCCCCAGATCTCAAATCAAGAAAGAGTTGGGGTGGGCAACTTATCTCTGTACTTTGCCTAGAACCTTAGATCTGAAAGACCTTAGAGATTACCTAGTCCAAACCCACTCCCCTCATTCCTGTTCTAGGCGAGGAGATGGAGACCCAAACAATGAGGTCAAAAGTCAAGAGCCTGTCATAGTGGGAACTCAGGTCTCCACTTCCTCCGTTAGTTTTTCTGCTACAAAGGCTCATCATTTTCCCAAAGACAGGTTTAATAAATGTTGAATTAATGATAACAGTACCATGTATGGAGAACTTTCTGTGTGCCAGGAACTGTGTATTCAGAGATGTTTGTTGTCATTATCTTGCTTATAAACCTCACAACAACATATGAAATTGAAATGTTGTTTTCATTTTGTGGTTGAGGGAAGTGAGGTTCAGGAAGATTATGTGGCTTGTCCAAGGTCACACAGCTAAAGCAGTGGCAGGATTCGAACCTGTCCCCCTGTCTGTCTGATCTCGAAGCCTGTGGTATGAAAGATTTTGAGCCCTTTTCTTCTGTGCCATGTGAGGGAGAGAGGAGGGGGCGTTCTGTAGCAACGAAGTTGATTCTGGAAAAGTCAATGGCATCCATATGTGCACGTACATGTGCATGTATCCAATACACATGTACAAGTGTGCTTTCCTGTCCTGGTCATGTATAAGTCTAACCAGAATTTTGGCAAGGTGTTCTGGAATTTCATTTTCCCTCTGAGCTCCAGAAATAGGAATATGTGATTGACAAGGACTATATCATTTCCTTTGTTCTGATGCATTGAAAACTTACCCTGGAAGCACTGCTAGAGAAAATGTGTAAGCTTGGTATTGGCTCGCTCTTCAGAACAGCCTATATGGGTCGGGACTGCTGATCCAAAGTTACAGACTCAACTGAGCGTGGTGTGCACTATTGTGGAGGGACCTGGGAACAGGAGAAAGATCCAGTTTAGAGAAGAGCAGTGGAGTCACTATTGGGTCCAAGGTGGGAGCAGAGAGAGAGATTGATGACTGCCATCATCAGAGTGCACAGGGTTCTTCCATTCTGGACACAATTTCTAAAGAAAGGCACTTGGAACATCCATAGGCCATGCCTACTTAATGCCTGTGAAAACCGAGGCGAGCAGAGACAATATGACGATTGAAACTGAGGCTTCCTGGCTCTCAATTCTGGGTTTAATCCATTGGATCTTGCTTTCCCCTGGAACATTTCAGAGTGGCTGGAGTCCCTTTTTAAGCGGTGTTAGCGTGATAGTATTTTCTTTGTCCTCTCCCAGAGGCTATTCAGACATCCACCCTCAACGGCTCTGAACCTGGGAGGCTGAAGTTGCAGTAAGAGCAAGGGAAAAAATACAGGTCCTTCAACTTCAGTATTTTGCTTAGGGTGCAAGATTCCAAAGCTGAGGCACATGTGGACACATTAATCATTCTACTAGTGTTTTCTGATGCATGGATGTTTTTAAAAAATTCAGACTGGGTGGTCATTCATTCCACCGACAACTATCTCCGCATGCCAGGCCCTGAGTTAGAGGCTGTGGACATGGAAACCAATCACTGTACATATAAAATTCCTGCTAGACTGGGAAATCATAATCTAGTAAGTAAAACATACACACAAACACATGGGTTGTTGAGGCATAATATTGTTAAGCAAGTGAAGATTAGCTATTGAAGTCAAATTAAGGATTTATAAATGAATTATATGATATCTGATATTTCCTTTGATGTTATATGGGAGGAGTGGGGGGTATAAATGAAGTAAGATTGATCCTGAGTTACTAATTATTAAAGCTGGGTAATGGAAATATGGAGGTTAATTATACTATTCTATTTTTGTATAAGTTAAAAAATTTCCCATAAAATCAAATTGAATAGACAGGGCAAAGAGCTTTCACCTCCAGGCAGGTTACATGTGGACATATATCCGTGATGACTGCCGTGCATCCTTTTGCATTCTGGCTAGCAGACTAGATTAACTCTTAGTCCGTTTGGGCTGCTATAACAGAATACCACTGACTGAGTGGCTTATAGACAACAGAAATTTATTTCTCACAGTTCTGGAGGCTGAGAAGTCCGACATCAAGGCACCAGCAGATTTAGTGTCTGGAGAGCCTGCTTCCTGGTTCATAGTCTTCTTGTTGCATCCTCATGTGGTGGAAGGGGCATAGGCTCTGTCTGGGGCCTCTTTTATAAGGACACTAATCCCATTCATGAGGGCTCCACCCTCATGACCTAATCACCTCCTGAAAGCCCCACCTCCTAATACCATCACATAGGGGTTAGGATTTCAACGTATGAATTTCGGGGGGACACAAATATTTAATCTGTAGCAAACTCTTAGGGTCAATTCCAACTTCTTTAAAGGCTTTGCATCCTCTGGCTCCTGCCTGTCTGGAGAGCCCCCTGTTCCTCTGCTTCCATTTATTCCTCCATCCCACTACCCCTGCTCCAAATCATCTTTGGTTTCCAATCTTAGCTTAAGTGCCACCTCCTCAGGGAAGTCTTCTCTGATTTTTTACCCCATATGTTCTCTTAGATCCGTGTTTCATTTCTTTCTCCCAGTTTGTGTGAATGTATGTCTTTGTGTGACTGACTCGTGTGTCTTCCTAATTAGCATAAAAATTCCATGCAAGCAAAAACACCATCACCTGCACTATAGTATCCTCAGTGTCTAGCACAGTGCTTGGCACCTACTAACCACACAATAAATACTTATGGAATGAATTAATCTCTGCTAAACCTACAAACAATGTCTACAAACATTGGACACAGTTATGGTCCCTTGTAAATAGGAATATAAAAAGGGAAAATGAAGAATGTCTCTTCTCCCCTGTCTGGTATATAAAATTTTGTGGTTGGGATTTTTGGTATTTGGGATGGCATACTGAGGAACCTATCAGACTCAGAAAAGGAGGTGTTTCAGGTTCTAGGGCAGCGTTTGCACAGCAGCTTCAGCTCCTGATCAAGTTGTTTCCACCCACCACTTGCCTTCATCCTCCTTAGCTGACCCACGGGGACATACTTGGACATGTCAGGAAGGGGAAGTGGAATTTGGAAAAGATTTAGGAAGCTATTGCACTCTGGGAGCTCATAAACCTTTGCAACCTCTCTTCTCGGGAGTCAGCCTTGGGCTGGAACTTTTGCCTGACTCCCATGGTGTAGGGTTTGTGAGATGTGGTCAATGACATCACCAAAGATGCCACTAGTTAAACAGTCTTTGCCTTAATTTATGTTATCTTGTGACTTTAGAAGCCATATCTACAAGGAAGGAAGGGTCTTGGAGTTATAACATGATTAGCATAGCTCAATTAATAGAAGCACTGTGTACATGGGGAGAAAGCACCTTTTGATTCAGACAGCCACATGGTATAACTCTGGTTTCACCACTTACTCGCTGTATGAATTTGGGCAAGCCACATAAATCTCTGTGTTTCAGTTCCCTGAACTGTGAAGTTGGAATAATAATCTTTACAATGTAGAATTTATGGGAATTAAACTAAGTGTAGATATTGGCACATTTCCTGACTACACAGAAGTGCTCAAAAGTGATACCGTTAAAATTACAGTATCAAAATGCTGTGGTGGGGATAGGTGCAAAGTTCCATGTTACTAGGAAAACCAGGGATGACTTTACAGATCAGGTGATATTTGATCTATATCTTTAATGCTAACAACAACAACAACAAAATAATAAAATAATAGCAGCCACCATGTATATTACATGTCATGCTAGGTTCTGTGCACCATGTTTTAGCTACATTTTTGGCTCATTCAAACCTCACTACAGTCCTCAAAGGCATACCCTGTTGCTCTCTGCATTTTACAAATGGAGCAAATGAAGCTCAGAGAAGTTAAATGACTTTCCCAAGGCTACTCAGCTAATGGGTGAAGCCAGGATTAACACTTAGTTCTGTTTGACTTCAAAAGCCATTCTCTTACCCATTGAACTACCCAGCCTCTCTTGAAGGTTGTGTTTGAGTTCTCCAAGATAAATGGAAAGAAAGAGGGTTGGTACAACATGTTCCAAAAGGAAAAGCTTGTATATCTCTTTATCTGTTTGCATATTTAGGATTTTTGGTTTGGTCCTTATCCTGCAACAGGCAGGAGGCATTCTGTTTTATCCATAATTGTTTTCCCAGGCTGGTGCTGGCACACAGTAGGTCCTCAAAAAAATCTATGTTGAATGAATGAAGAATTAAATGGGGTCAACATTCTCCCTGGCCTGTGCTACACATCATAGCATGGGCAGATTGAATTATACTACTGACCTTCCTATCTTACAAAAGAAGGTATCAATGAAGCTGGACAATTTTGTAATTAGCCACATGGGTGTTTCTTTACAGCCAGCAAAAACTTCCCAGCCCAAATGATGAGGTGGTCTTAGAGAGTACTGATTCTCTTCTCTCCCCTCACCCTGTCACCTGTCCTGGTGTCCGGCATGTCTGAATTCTATTTAAGTGCCTGAGATTCATTTCTGGTGACACTTACATTACAGGAGGGGAGGTGAGTGGGTCATGTCAACACAGACAAGCCTGGACTTGGCACTTAGCTTTTCAGACGAGGTGTTTTCCTTGAGGTTGGTGTTACAAATAAAGTGCTGACCCATGGTGTCAAGCAATCGTGCGTAGGAGCAGGAGGAAAAAGGAGAAAGAGAGACCGGGGGCAGCTTTCTCCCGGCACGTATATGAATAATGCCAATAAGCTGTCACATAAAATTAAAGTTCCAAACATACAGCCTTCAATTTGATTTCACTAAGATGCCGACCGCTGCTCAGAGGGAATACAATCGATTCTGTTTTGACAGGTCTTGATGTACGCTAAGCAGGAACAGTCTCCGCTCTGTGCCAGATTAATAAAAGTTCACCTTAATTTGCAACTTAAATAGAACCATCTCTGGGGCTGAAACGATGCTTCTCATGTCCTCAGCTGCTCTGCCTGCGCTGCATTGCTTCCCCCCTCCTCTTCTCTTTTTTACTCTTCGGCTTCATCTTCCTCCCCCCTTTCCTTTCTTTTTTTCTTAGCACCTTTTAAAATGTTTCTCCTTTTCATTTTCTCTCCTCTATACCTAAAAAAAAAAAAAAGGAAACACGCTGTCTGGGGGATGGGCACGCTTGTAGCTCTGACTTGGGCGATGCAAAGGCAATTTATGTAGGCAAAGCATTTGCACCCCCGTAATAGTCCGAAAACAAAATTTAAAAAGCATAGGTTTCCTCCTATGTGCCAGGCACAGTACTTTTGCTTTTCATGCATTGCCTTATTTAATTTCCAGGACATCCTTATGAAGTAGGAGGAAATATGCCTGTTTTACAGATGAGAAAACAGAAGCTCATGGTGCTTTAGAGCTTGCCTAGATGTACAGCTAGCAGGTGGCGTGGTTGGGGAATCAAACCCAGACCTCTCTGATCCTAAAAGTCCGTGCTCTTTCCATGACATCGGTGGTCCTGAACACTGGCAGAACATTTGAACTACCTAGGGTGCTCTAAAAGTATCAGAGCTTGGGTACCACCCCCAGACGTGCATATTTAATTCCTCTGTGTGGGGGGAAGCTGGGATGGGGAACTACCTGGTATTCTGTTTTCTCTTTATACCCATTTCTCTTAGGACATAAGGAGATACATATGTTCAGATATGTAGCAGAAAGGCCCTTATGACCGAAAGATTCCTTCTCCTGCACCTCCTGTGGGGAAGGACTTGCCTTTCGAGAAGTCAGTGGTGCAAGGAAGCACAGATGTGTCTTTGTGCTTGTGATGCAGGTGGGCAAGTGGGAGAACCAGACCCTTAGCCTGAGGCATGCCGTGTGGCCCAGGTACAAGTCCTTTTCTGACTGTGAGCCGGACGACAACCATCTGAGCATCGTCACCCTGGAGGAGGCCCCATTTGTCATTGTGGAAGACATAGACCCACTGACCGAGACGTGTGTGCGGAACACGGTGCCGTGTCGGAAGTTCGTCAAAATCAAGTGAGTGCCAGGGATGCTGTGGGCTGAATGTGCCCAGTCCTTTGAAATAGCAGTGTCCATAGTTTAATAATAAACTGTAATATAAAATATACTCTATTATAATAGCTATAACATAATAATTGATTTTTAAAAGACTTAAATAAATGCCTGGAGATGCACCAAGTTTGCATTCATTTAATTCCAACAGCAACATGAGGTGGGTAGTTTTGCCTTTTGTAAATAATATGATAAAACTGACTTATGGGAAGATTAAGAAACACGTTCAAAGCCACCCAGCTAGGAAATGGAAGAGGTAGGACCCAAACACCGGTGCAGCAGGTGCCACAGTTGTATTTTTAACCTTGTGTTGAATCAACCCTCCCTTTCAGTCTTTGTAAAAATAATTATTTCTTTTTGACTTTTCTGGCTGCCCCTCCCACCTCTCCCTTTCCAGCACATTCCTCTTCCTTCCATCTCTTTTGTATTTCCCAAATCCACGCTTTTCAAACATTTTAAGAACTTCTCTCCATCTGGGGTTAAGCACACACTTGGCGTATGACCTTCTGATGAGATTCAGGTGGATACTGAACTTCTAGCAGTTTCCCAGCTCACCGACAGCAAGCGAGCATTGCATCTGTGTCATTTCCCCTTTTGTTATGATTGAAAAAGCAGCTGACTTTGTGGATTAAGGGGTTTCCTTAATCCACAAACCCTTTGGGGGCACAGAAAGTTCCATGGCCAAGTCCAAGGCCCTGATCGTGGTCTTTCCTAATGTAAACATAAGCTGCCATCGTGGAGGACGCACCAAAGGAAAAGGTCCACTATTGCATGGAAATCTTTTATTCTGAGTATTTTCTGCTCACCTCCTTTCACCTGGCCAATTCTTACTTGTCCTTTAAGTTTGGCCACTGCCTCCCCAAGATGATTAGCTCTCCCTACTTCCACAGGACCCTGGGCATATTCCTATCTCCACCCTCATCACCTGTTTTTATAGTTTATAGTTTGTCTGTCTCTTTCCCTGGCTTATGAGCTGCCTACATATAAGGAATGTGACTTATTAATCTTTGTACTCTCAGTTACAAGGACAGAGAATGACTAGACGATGATCAAAGACTTTTACTTCCAGAGTCCATATTCCAACCTCAGTCATTATTAAACAAGATGCAAGTACCCAGATCTCAGTGCTTGGGATCAGGATATACTTTAAAAGAATATATATATAAATATATATATAAAAATATAAAATTAATAAATGTATTATGAAAGTTATTATATTGGTTTGGAGAACATTTTATCAATGAGGACATTAAAGTTAGACTCTTTGGGGTTAAAATTGGGAATAGATCATGCAATAAATAAATATGTCCCTCCTACATAGGCCCTCCCCTCTCCAGTGTCCCCACTTGGCTCTCAGGGCTGGACTTTTCCTCTGGTAAACAGTCCCCCTGTCTTGAGGTCAAGGAGGAGGTGAGGCCACACCAAGGAAAGACAAGGAGGTAGCCCTGTTTGGGGGCATGAGTGTTTTAATAATTTTTTCTGGATTCCTTTACAACTAAATAACACAGATATTGCTATAAATAAAGTTATAAAAAAGAATAAATAAATAAGTAGGCATTAAGCACAGTTTATGTGTTAGGCACAGACCCAGGCAGAGGGGATGTATTGATGAACAGAGAAGACAAAAGACAAGGACCTTTCAGCCATGGATCACACACTGTTAGAAAACAATTAGACCAATGAAGGAACAGGGCAACTCCATGCTGTGATAAACCTTGTGAAGGACATAAACAAGGTGTGAGATGAGAGTAAATTGGGGTATGTGGGGGCACTTTAGCTCACACAGGTAAGGTTTAAGGTGATATATAAAGGGTAAGAAGAGGCCAGATATGTTAAGATCTGGGGAAAGAGCCTTCCAGGTAGAGGGGACAGCAGGTGCAGAGGCCTGGAGGAGGGAAGGAGCTTGGAAGTTTGGGAAGCAGAAGGAAGCCCAGTGCAGGGCTGGAGAGTGATGAGCTGCAGGAAGGATGGAGGGAATAAAGTGGGGAAGTTGTCACAGGAGGTTCTGACTTGGGCAGATGAAGAAAGCAGAGTGGCTGGCAGAAAGCCAAGAAATATACCCTTGGTAGGACACCTTCTTTATGATAACGATGCCCTCTATGTTTCAATAGGGCCGATCACGTGGGTCCTCCTGTGCTTTACAGTCAATAATAGGAGTTTAGAATCTTTAAAAATCAAAAGCCCTGGAGCTGAAAACAAGTAGATCCCCAAGTCCCAAGTCACATTTGTATGAAGAAAAGGAACTAAAATAAATCACTCTTTTTAAAAGAATTGACTTTTCTACTGAAGACTATAAACAGCTAAACAGGTTCAAATTCACGTTCTTGGTTTCTGCAGGGAGGTAGTGGCTTGAAGCTTTCCTTTTTCCACTTGGAGAAGTGAGAAGTTTACTGTGTGTCTAGGTAAAATATTAAAGTCTTTGACTTAAGTGAGAGCAATAGAAAATTACCAGGATCCACAAATCCCAATGTTAACCCAGATCAGATCAATTGTATTTCTTAAAGGTAACATCTCTGAGGCAGGCAAAATGTATTCCTGTTAGACAACATGATTATATTTGTTTTCTTGGTAATATTCGCCCAGGGAAAACCCTTTGTCTCTCACTTCTGGTAAATGGTAGGGCCTTGAGGGCACACATCAGTCTTCTAAAAAACTGGGTAATAAGAAATGAGCTGACAAATCAGACTTTCCTTCTAGTCTGTTAGTTGGGTGGTAAAGACATGGAGAGAAAACTGGAAAAATTATTTGGCCTGATATGTAGGGATAAATAGCCATACTGTCAATCAAACCCCCAAACTATCAAATCATTGTTGGAAAGAGAAGAAATTTATTTTTAAGTGCTTATATGAGAAGTGCTTTAGATACTTTATTTAATCTTCCCCACTATCCTGCAAAGTATCAGACTTCTCAATTTACGAATGAGCAGACTGAGGCTTTGTGTGGGGTGAGACTTGCCTGAGTTTCCATGGTTGAGAGGAGCCAACCCAGGAACTAAACACAGCTCTGTCTGACTGGCGTGACTGTGCTCTTATCCACTGGCTACACTGGGAAGTTGTACAGCCAGTAAACCAGACAATTTATTGGATCCCTTTCCCCATAGTTGTTTTTATGAGTCATTTTTTTTTTCTTCTGGGTGGTGGTGGAGCACTGAGAGAGATTGCATGGGGGCCATTTCTCAGATGTCTGTGTAGTTAAGTCACACCCCCTCCACACCCACGCAAGGGCTGTAATAGGAACCAACAGAAGTTTCCAATTACAAGCTGGTCTGTGATTCCATAATCACCATGATAAATTCAACTATTGCATTTGCTGCATGTCATTTTCATCCTGTGTCCCCAGGGACCTAGTTTCATGTCTTGTATACAGTAGGCACTCATTGGGTGCCTGTTGGGTGAAAATGCATCAGTGACCATCTGTATCTAGAAATATACCTTCTTTTCAGGGATGTGGGGGGATACTCATCTCATAAACTGGCTGAGGTTTCCAGTGAGACCAAAGAAAGCCACTATGTGCCTGTGGCCCTGAATCTTAAACCTGGGGTATTCGTAACTTCTGTCTAAACTCTCTCAGGAATCTTGACTAGGTGGAGGAAGAGGCTGTATTACGAGAGGAAGGGAAGGAGCAGAGAATGAAGAAGATACAAATGAGCAGAGGGAGAGGGGAAGCATCCATGCATGGCCTATAGTGGCCGGGAAGAAAAAGAGAGATTTTGATTTTGACATACCTTCCAGAGCCATATATACCAAGTAGGAAATGGTTTCTGGACATCTCATTAATTTAATATACTTAGGATACGTTTCTATCATATTTATGGCAGTTTTAACTCCAGCATGATCCCCTCTGCTCTGGGTCATTGGTGGGGATAGGGCAGGCACCTGCCTCCTATGACAGCACAGCATTGAGGCCACCGGTCATCACATGTGAATATACACAGATGTGGCCGCCCCTACCCCAAGCCGAGGGTCGTGTCAGAGAAGGTCATTCAGCCTGTAGGTATGAGGGCAAAGTCTTCATGGTGGTCTGGGCGGACAGAAGCAGATGGTTGAGTAGAAGCCGGGGCAGGATGGGAGGGGTGTAATGGTGAAGATAGTGATTCGGGATAGGTGATCTGTGATCCTGAGATAAAGGAATGCATTGCAGAAAAGGTGTCATTTGCAACCCACTTCCAGTACTCAAAATTATATTGTCAAATCTGTCCACATTCATAGGTACAGATATTGATATACATCAATGGTGCTGGATGTCTGTGTATTTCCAATTACATAGGTAGTACATACTCACTGGAAAATTTGGGGGGAAAAACCCTAAAAATATGAAAAAGAGGAAAAAACTGTTTTCCACCATTCAAAATAGCTATGGTTCATGTTTCATTGTTTTTCCATAGCTCATCTGTTTTCATACAGCTATGACTATTCTGTTTATACCACTGTGTAACCTACTTTTTTCATATGACATAGAAACAGAAGTATTTTCCTATTATGATGTTGGGTTTCCATAAACATCATTTTAGCACTTAGGTAACACTCCAACGTGTAGATGTACCAAAAATGGAATATTCAAACACCGCACATGTTTCATGACATGCATGACTCAAAGATAGAATTGAGCTAACAGCATGTCCCAGTGCAAGGTAGAATCAAATGTATTGCCCAAGGAGGCCTTGATCTTCCTACATGAGTTGTCTAAGTACTTTTTGCTCTCAATTGGGTAGACCAGTGTTTCCTACCTTTTGAAAGGTGTTTATGGTTTGTGTGGATGTCCTTTGAATATGATTTGGTCAGGTGAATAAAGCAGGGTGGCTGGTACAAAGCAATGACTATAACCTTGGTGGATTATAAGATAGCCTTTAACTATCTTTCTACATTCTAGTAGAGGTTTTCCTTGTCAAGGACATTGCTTTTTGAAAAGTGTCACTTTTTGTACTTCATGCCACATAGGCGGGTAGTACAAATGTTATGAATGAGACCTTGTGTAACATTTGGCTCCATCAAGAGAAGTTAAGTCCATGAACTCAGGCATGAGGTAGAACTCAGATCTCCTGACTCTTGGCTGAGGAATTTCTAGGTACCCTCACTTCTTCCCTTTGGCTTCAAGCCTCTGTAATTATAGGATGAAGTAAAACCCTACTTCACCTGAGAATTCCATATCCTTCTCTGTTCCATTTCCCGATACCGTTTTATGATTTGGTTTAGATCAGATGACTAAACTCTGGTCTAAAGAGGTTTAATGTGTTGGAAACTCATAAAAAGAAAGAGTTGGTAACTCTTACCTGTTTAATGGGAATAAAAATACCACCTAATTTAGAGAAATGTCATGGAGATTAATTCAAAAGTTAATATAAAGCACTTAGGATAGTGCCTTGCAAATAGTAATTACTCAGTAAATGTTAGCTGTTGTCATGATAACTGCTGTAATTAAGAACACTTTCTACTTTTGCTGTCATAAACTCACTGCGTGTCCTTAGAAAACCAACATCCCCTTCTTGAGCTTCAATTTCCCATCTGAAAAACACTAGAAAAGTATAGCTAATAATTGTGAACAAACCTTCCAGTACTAACATCCTGTGGTCTTGGGATTTTCTTTACAGCAATTCAACCAATGAGGGGATGAATGTTAAAAAATGCTGCAAAGGTTTCTGCATTGATATTCTAAAGAAGCTTTCCAGAACTGTGAAGTTCACTTACGACCTCTACTTGGTGACTAATGGGAAACATGGCAAAAAAGTTAACAACGTATGGAATGGAATGATCGGTGAAGTAAGTTATCTTTTCATGCCCCGGACTCTCATTCTGACGTAGGGCCTGAGACCCTCAGGGATGTAGAGAGGGAAAGTAAAGGTATTGTTCTTTTCTTTTGCCTCTCACACAGGTGGTCTATCAACGAGCGGTAATGGCAGTGGGCTCTCTCACCATCAATGAGGAACGGTCTGAAGTGGTGGACTTCTCTGTGCCCTTTGTGGAAACAGGAATCAGTGTCATGGTTTCACGAAGCAATGGCACCGTCTCACCTTCTGCTTTTCTAGGTGTGTGAACTTCATGGCAGCGATTGCTTTCCCACGAGGAATTGTATGTATTCTGCCTTGTTTGCTATCAGGATGGGATCCCACAGGACCTTGTTCAGTTCTATTTGATCACATCAGCAGGTTCCAGAGCATGTTGCATTTGAATTATGCCGATTCATTTCCCCCCCAGTTCGCATCTTTTATTTATCTTTGACTTGGAAATACCTGCTGAAAAAAATACTATCACATATTCAGATAATGGTTTTTGCCCCTGTAGAATGTAAATGAATAGATATATTGGGTAGAGCTGCCTTGAAAACATTTGAAAAATAAACCTGTCTGTCCACAGTTAATTTAAATCAGCCCATAAACCTTTATTCAGTGTCCACATACCCATCCTCCATCCCACACAGAATGACAGTCATTTATTTACTAGATGTAAGAGTGAAAATAATGATGACTGCACAATGATTTATGGTGGTATTTTGATAAACGAAGTAGAAGTAGTCTGAAGAGTATCCACTGATTTAAAATCAATGAAATCACATTTTAAATGTGGCTATCCATTAAGCCAAATGGTTTGTAAAGCAGGAAATTTTTTGGCTCTCCTTTTAAACATTTCATAAATTTATGTTTTTACATAAAAGGTATTTTTTTTAAAGCAAGGAAGAACTATATTTTCTATCATCTGGTTTTCTTTAGCACTGTAACTGTATGTACATTAGGCAGCCTGGCTAGACTGTTGAAACTTCATAGAACATAACCAAGCACTATTCATTTTTTTCTTTAAAGGAAAGTGTTGTGTTAACTGGTTATCATAAATGATTTTTGATAGTGGCTGTCTTATTGAAGATCATGGAATTCAGATGATTAATTCCCCCTTGGCACTCTTGTAAAAGTGGGTTTGTCCCAAATTTGGGAAGGGTAAGACAAACCTTAATCTCTAGAGGAAAACTGCATGGGAGAGAGAAAACAGTTATATTAACATCAGCTAAATTTCTTGCATTTTTACAGAGACAAAAATCTTTATCTATTAAAGAAAATTACAAACTAGAACCAATTTGTGGACACCATCTCCAAGCTCATAGTCTTATTCTTCCACAGTCTTCATGTTATATGTAATGTTAGCATCCAGTGAAACTTTTAGGCTTCATTTTCTTGAGGAAATGTTGACTAACAGGATTTTGGATACTGCCTAACTTACAGAGGCATATGGATTTGCTATTTTCACTTTTTGATAATCCATTTAAGCTGTTGAAATCCTTGCTGCTCACTGGATTTGATTTTGTGCTCATTCTTCAATTTTTATGACCTTTGTTGGAGTAGTGTAGACCTTGACAAATACATGCCTCATTATGTTCCTCTGGTCCCTTTGTGTGACATGGATTCAGATACTCAAACACCCCATGCCATCAGTATACCCAACTTGGAGAGTTGCTTTATCTCTATTCTTGCATAGTAAGTACTTTTTAATCTCTTAATCATTTACTTATTTATCTTCCTTTTTGGATGCACCTCATTACTAAATTGCTGTGATTTCAGGGACATTTACTACTCAATAAGGGAGCATCGCTATACAAGGAAAAATGCATCCAACTGATATTGACAACACATGAAGAATCTTAATAATTATTGGATGGCCATTCATTCTTTAGTTGCTCCTAGTCATGTTTTTCTCATTCCCTGTCAGACTCTTTGACAAGGATCCTTTGCTCTGGAGGTTAAGAAAGGATTGGAGGAAGTGAGTTCATAGAAGAAAATGAAAAGAAATTAGTTTCTTTTCACAAATTGTTCTCGTATCTCCTTAGTGAGCTAGAGAGAACTTTTTTCCAGTTCAATCAGAGAGGAAAAAAAATCGATTGTCTCATAAAAATGGGTCACTGATATTTAATCTGGCCTCAGCCCAGTTTCCCTCGATTTTTATCTTACCTGCATCTGTAGAACATTTCCATAAAAAAGTCAAGTATTTTGCTAAATTTAGCAAGTCCTCCTTTGCCCCATACTTTTCCTGTTGTATCTTTAAAAATAAAATAAAATAAATTGCAGCCAGAGGAAACTATTTTCAAAGCTGTTTTTACACAGTAGGCTTAATATTTTTCCTACTCACTAAATTACATCCCTATTCGATTGACTGTGCACCCTCTTATTTACCGTCATTATCTACAGGTTTTGAAAGTCATAATGAACCATGCTAAGCTACATTTTTCCATTCACTGGCTCAGTCATCTGGAAGAGCCAAAACATTCAAAATCTGATTGCATTGCTCTTCATTATTTCTTATTCTCTGTCCTCTGCAAACTCCATTAACTCACATCAGAAACACTTGCAGGTAATGCCTCTGAGCTTCTGTGTGAAAATGTAACCAGTGGCTCTTCAAGGACAGAGATGACGTCTCTTGCAATATTTCCATCTAGTTAATTCTAAAGGCTTTCCAAGCAAGTTGGATTCTTTGATCCAACGAGATGCTGATCTGCTGCCTTCTAGATTGAAGTTCCTTCATGGACAAATATTGAATCTGTTTTAAGCCATTAGAAGATGTAATCCAGAGCTATTTGAAATATCTGTGGGTCACTCCTTAGACACTGTCAATAGTGCTTCTACATTGTTCTAATGTTTTTCTTCCTTGTGAAGGGCGTGTGTGTGTGTGTGTGTGCGCGCATGCATGCGCTTACATGTGTGGTGACTGAGAATAGCAATCCTTTGGGGGCACTAATAGGTACTTATTTTACTAAATCAAGAATATTGCAGCAGAATCCTTTTAATCTCTGTGTCATGCTCACAAGTTAGTGGACAATTGTGTTCACTTCCAAATGAGAAAACATCTGGGATCAGTTGCTTGATCAGCATCCACCTAATTTCTGACCCAGTGTATTAGTGACTAGGATGTACCTGCCAAATGAAGTCCACTGCAGGTTCCCAGATTTTGACATGTGAATAGAAGAATTCAGTAAGGACTACCCCTCATTTTAAAATAATGTTATCATAGCATGCAGAGAGATGGAAGTGATCAGATTAAAAAGCGCTTTTTAAAAAAGGATGCCGGGGCACCTTTTCAGCACCATGGACAGCCCCCATCACTTCTGGCTTTAATCATGGAATCAAAAGCTATTCCATTTAATATAGTGTGTCTATACAGCATGTGAGGCACACTGCCAGATGCTTTACATGTATATGCTTACTCACCCATTACGATGATCCTCCTCTGGTAAAACACCCCATGCCATCAGTATACCCAACCTGGAGAATTACTTTATCTCTATTCTTGAATATTAAGTACTTTTTAATCTCTTAATCATTTATTTTTTTATCTTCCTTTTTGGATACACCTCATTACTAAATTGCTGTGATTTCAGGGACATTTACTACTCAAGCTAAATTTAACTAAGATAAATTTCAGTTGCTGTCTCATTGATTTCTTGGAGTTCAACTTGTATTATTTAGGTTGAGTAAGTTGTGCTGTTACCTGTTGCTTTCTAAGGTATCTGCACTATCAAAAATATATTACAAAGCATTCCTTACAGCTTTTAAATTATCCAATATAGTTAAAGTTCAGACATATTAGTTCCTTTTTACACATTAAGCTCATTAAATTGGAATTTGTGTTAGGTAGTCACTTATTAGAGTCACAGGCTCTAATAAGAAGGTGGCCTGCTATTAGCGTAGTTCTTCATTATTATCAGTACCTTCATTAGAAAAACAATTTAAAAATAATAAAGTGTTTACTATTCAAGAGATATTATTGGACTTATTTTACCCTTGAAAAATGTTTTCATGTGAGGAAAAGGATTTTAAGTTCATTTGTGTCCATGGGCAGTTTCTTCCCAATGATAGATTCAGGTGGAGAAGTATTCATTTTAAAAATGTTAGTCTCTGTTGATTTTCTAGCAAATCTATATCATAAATGGATAAAATGGCTTCAATCAGCTAATTTTCATATCCTCAATCAAGTCGAACAGAAATGTTAATTTATTTTACATAGTATCTCTTACCTTTCTAGAGTGTTCTAAGGTTTAGAAGCTTGTGACTTGGCCTGCCCTTTGGGACATCCACCTAATTCCTAAGTTATATGCAAATGAACTGATGAAAACTACTTTTAGGGGAAATAACCATCTATCTATCTACTATCTCATTGCCTCTACTCTTTAAATGGTGCTTTTTAATTGAATTATCATGTGAATATAATATTCTCAATAGACTTGCAATTGCATTTTAGCCTGTTACCAACAACAACAAGATTAATAAAACTGTAGGGATCTTATCTGTCTGACGTAGAATGTGAAATGCAAAGTGTTGTAGCAGTGGTGGCACATTATGAACTTCCAATATTCCTATTAACTCAACGATTTTATAATCCTTTCCTAAGAGGTTATAATTCCCCCTTTACTTTTGGAATTCCCTGCACATCATCCTTTCAGTAAGTAAAAACAAAAATAAAAATAAAAACTACACTGGTTTGCAGGAGCCTTATGGCTGTTTAGATCTAGCCTTGTTTCTCCCTAGCTTTGGCCCCTGGATTGTTCTATAATTTATAGCATCCTGTGGCCTGTTTTTCTGCATTGTAACTTTCTCTTTTGGTCGTATCATTCTTTTTTGTTGTTACTGCCCTTGGCCTAATTTGTAAAATGTCATATGTTCTTCTCTATTTCTATCATATTACATGCAGTCTTATGGAATACCTCAAATATTTTATAGAATAAAAAGTGGTTTAAATGTATGAATAAAAATGACTAGCTGCTTTTGAATGATCAGATTCAAATTAAAGAAAATTTTTTTGGTGATCCTGCAAATGGATGTCTGGGCTTCCTGCTGGAAATGAGGAAGAGCTAACTGACCGTCTTTCCGTTCCTCTGGTCTGTTTATTTGCAGAACCATTCAGCGCCTCTGTCTGGGTGATGATGTTTGTGATGCTGCTCATTGTTTCTGCCATAGCTGTTTTTGTCTTTGAATACTTCAGTCCTGTTGGGTACAACAGAAATTTAGCCAAAGGGAAAGGTAAGAAAGCTTTCTTGAGCATGATTCAGTGTTGACACTATTTCATTTACCTTCAATGAAGATTTCAGTTTTAGAACACATCAACCTATATTGCCTTGGTATGCCATCATATGAATGATATTGGGGCATTGGTATTACTTATAATGACAGACAAGTATGATTTATTCACTTCGCCTGAAAGAAGGGTAAAACCAAATGAAACATTTTAATCTTGTTATAATATGAAGTCAATAGTTATTAGGTAAAAACCACTGATATTAAATTTTTTGAGAAATCAGATTTGAAGAAGGTTTTTTGGCAATTAATTTTTAAAATGTGTGTCAAAAGAAATGCTAAAATTATAGTGAGTCTCAACTTCAGTCTGTGCAGAGAAAATGGCTTTAGAGAAGCTAGTTTAAGAACATTCTTCAAAATACTGAATCAATTTGCATCAGTTTAACCATAAATATAACTATAAGTTGTATCTTTCCCCAAAGATTTACATTTTCATCTTGATAGTGCCTGACCTTAGTGCATTGTGCTTGATAAAAGGGCAATTAGTAGATAAAAAATTGAATTGAGAGGCATTCATTGGCTATAAGTCATTAAGAAGCTCTCACTCTACCCAGGGTTTATGTCATATACATAAACACATTACAGCATTTTGAGTGGGTTTTCCCTAGTGCACAACACCTTCTAAGTGGATATTATCAGAAAGGTGCCATGACCAAATCTCTTTCCCAAAAAACTCTCAAAAACAGGACACCTTAATTTGGTACATATTCTTCCCACTTGGAAGATCCAGTGTGGAAACAGTCAACAGGTCATGCGAATCTAGTAAGGAACTTAGTTTTATTGAAATCTTCTTAACCACTAAAGAGCGATGACAACTACATAAACCATCCCCAATCAACCAAATGGTAAAAATGCCATACATAATCATGTTGTGTTTAATGGGAGGATTGCAAGCCTTCACTAAAAGGGTAATGGAAAACAAACAATGATATCACAGCATAGCATTAGGGAGCTTTCCGACAGAGTGGAATATGAGACAATTTCTGTAAGTGATCATACTGTGGTAGAGTATATCTTTACATTTGCATGATCCGAGTTTGTGCTGTTGTGAATTTACACATTTATTTAATGAATATTTATCACGTGGGTACCATGTGCCATGTACTGTACTAGTAGATCAGATAGAGACTTCTTGACTCTCGGGGAGAGTGCATCATGCATGCAACATACATCCCTAATAAAAAATTAAGTAGTTCATAAAGTTAACTGGGTTGGCTCTAATTATTTTTTCCTTGGAGTTCCCAGCCTCATGGAAATAAGCCCGGAAGATCATAAAACTAAGCAAAGAGAAAACAAGAGGTGGAGACTGAGAGTAATAGGATTAATTGCCTTCTCTTTAGTGTGCTATATTATGGATGTTATAACTATTGCTGTAGCCTGAGTTTGGCCTCCGACATGCAGAAAGCTTGCTTTCCTAGGCTTCCTGCCCAGAACTTCATAATTCCCATATATCTGAATTTATTTCTGCCGTTTTATTTATTGCCCACTCTGCTTGCATTGCCAACTGAGGTCTGAGTGGATCATTTTTTCATATCTTAATTTACTTAAATGACATAAAAATGAACCTTCTGTTAAAGGAAGACCTTTTTTCCCCATGAAATGAGGGCATAAATTGATTCTTTTTTTCCCCATGCAAAATAAAGACTTGAAAACCCTAACGTTTATGTTTTACAGCCTGCATATTCCCCATCCCCATAAATTTTGGCATATTGTTCTGCCTCTTTAGTTAAGTCTGTTGCAAGGAACATTTAAGAATCTTAAAGGGACATATAGCTCTTGCAAGGATACACTGAGGGAATTAAAGTGCTGTGATATCAGTGTTCATTTTCCATGACCCTGCAACGAAAGGTCTTCAATCTGTGAAGTGTTGGAAGAATTAAGCTCTATTGTTTCATTCCTTAATGTCTCCATTTGGAGACGGTTTTAGTTTGGTTTAATTCCTATATTGTGCACACTTTACATCTGAGTTTGAGCAGGAGCAATTGCTAGGGACAATTGGATTAGAATACGATAGCACATCCAGCGAATTCTGAAGCAGCCCCCATGCACACGTTTTTTTCAGTATCTCTTTGTGTTTATTAAGAAGATTGGTTTTCCCAAATGGAAATCAAATCCAAATTTAAAACAGGTCATAACACTACTTCTTATTCAAACCCTCATTTTGCATAACCATTTTCTTTTCCTTTTATTGTTTTTTTTTTAAAGAAATACAGCAAAAGTCCAGTTAGATAGAAATGTAGGAAGAATGCTATTTTTTTTTAAAAGTTATTGTAGCTATGGTTCTGGAGCAATGACATAACACAGCTATGATATAATTCCATCTTCTGGCAACCTCCCGTGTTGCTGGTGGCTGCCGTACAGTTATCATATATGCACAGTATGCATTTTGAGAAAATGCTGAAAATGTCCTTTCTGTCATTTGTAGCACCCCATGGGCCTTCTTTTACAATTGGAAAAGCTATATGGCTCCTTTGGGGCCTGGTGTTCAACAACTCTGTGCCTGTCCAGAATCCTAAAGGGACCACCAGCAAGATTATGGTGTCTGTATGGGCTTTCTTTGCTGTCATATTCCTGGCCAGTTACACAGCCAACCTGGCTGCTTTCATGATCCAGGAGGAATTTGTGGACCAAGTGACTGGGCTCAGTGACAAAAAGGTAAGGCCACCTTGTTTTCCTCTCTATCCGAGGGTTCGTCTTAACTGTTCTTTCAGAAGGGAGTGATTCAGGTGCCTCTCACTCAGACCCAACAACTCGAAAGCACAAAGCCACACAATTTTTTTTCTTAACTCCAATTGTTGTATTTCTGTAAACTTTAGGAACAGAACCTTAAGATTAGCTCTCCAAGGCCTAAAAGATTCCAGATCTAATTTGGAAGCATAGTTTCCCAAATGGTCATTTTTTTCCCATTTATATGATCTCTCTGATATTACCAAGGGTCTATGATTCAAGAGTACAGTCGAGCTTAGGTTGAAATTCATCCTTTCAAGGAGAGTGTGATGTTGAGGAAGGTCCACAAGCCTGGACAAGGAAGGAATGCTGTAGGCTGTAGGTACCTCCCACTCTGTGACCTCGGATGAGTATCTTATGTACTTCGTGCCTTGGATTCCTCATCTACAACATGAAAAAAAGGTCATCTCTAAGCCTTACCCAGAGACAAAATTATCTGACAACTCCTTCTTGCTCTACAGCCAAGTCAGCCTTACCATCAGCACTTATGACGCACCTGAAATGTCTTCAAGGGACACAAAAGAAGCAGAGAGGGTTTTTTTTCTCTCGAAGTTCCCACTGGTTCTTTCTACTCAGACACATCTCCACTCTCCCCTCATGGGGCTGTGCTTCCCACATCAGTAAGATGGGAGTGTTAACACCTGCTCTCTCCATTCGCCCCCTGAAATGTAACAAGGGTTTTGGAGTTTGAGTGGCTATTCAGAAATGCACACAGAGGAAGAAAAGAGGAAAACTGGGTGCATCCTCCTGTTGAAATTTTAGTTCAGGAAACAAATCGTGACTTGCTAAGCTCAGCAATGTTGAGATTGCAGCACCGCAGAGATTTTTCTGTTTTGTGTGTATGAGGATAATTTGTCTCTCTTTATAAAGCCTCACTATCCTATCTTGTTGACATGAGTCTACATATATCCTTTTGGTATTCATCCACAAACTGCTGAATAGAAAATCAGTCCGTGAAAGCCTCTATAGCTTCCCCATGACATACAGTGTGATTGAAAGAGGTACAAAGAGTCTTGTCAACAGAGATCATGAGAGGTTGGGGCTAAAGATGGAATCGCCTTCACAAAGATGCCGTGTGAATGGTTGGCCTCTCTGATGGCTTCCCACTGTAGCGGCAGTAAGGGGCACTCTGCTTACCATGGCACACAAAGCCCGTGTTATCTAACCTACTTCCACTTGTTTCCTCCCTCGGGCTCACTAAAGTGCCCTCCCTGTTTCTTAAACACTCTTACCCTGTTATTTCCACCTTAGTGTCCTTGAGTTTCCTATGCCCTCTGCCATCTTTCTTGGCTACTGTGATGAACTTGGCAGACTGAGCTCAGGCTCCCAAGAAACTTCAATTCTAGTAGGAAGAAATAAACCACATACATGTAAGCATCAAGAAAGAGGCAGTTTTCAGACAGGAATAAGTGTTACAAAGGAGATAAAACTGATGAAACTAAGATTGGCTTGGAGGAAAAGGACCTCAGGGATGTGCTTTTGATAGAGTTATCTTGCACTTAGGAGATGCTCGGTATATGCTTGCTGGTTGAATAAGTAAATGCATGGTGTGTTGCGCATTATACGCACCCCACTTGGATTTCCTAGAATCCCTTTTCCAGCCCTGTTTTGCCAGCTTTGCTGATGAAGGCTCACATCAGAGATCTTCATAGGATTGTTGCTTTTGGGCCCTGGAATGGTAAATGCCTGGGAATTTAAGTAGCCACAATCCTTGTTGTCACTTATAACTAACAACTAGCAGTTATGAGAATACAAAAGCCCAGCTGCTCCCTTGCTTCTAAGCAGGACAAACTCCGAGGTACAATTTGCTCTCCAGAGCTCCCCACAGGACCAGGCTGAGATGGATACTTGGCCTTGAATCAGACCCTTGTGGTTGACATCACCCCTTTCTCTAATCTTCCCTAACCTTTCCCACTCCCCTACTGGTTTCTCCTGAAACCTTTCACTAATAAATCATGTCCACCCAAATCCTTGGCTCAGGGTTGTCTTCTGGCAGGTCCCCATCTAAAATACCAGCATCTGAGAGCCAGCAGATAAAACGCTGCATTTAGAGCCAGAAAAGTTGTGTCCTGTTTCTTCTCTGCCACCTACTAGCTATATGATATCTTTAAAGTCATGTAACCTCACTGTGCCTGCGTATTCTTCTGCAAATCCGGGAATCACAGTTGTGGTAAGGATGAAAGGAGACTGCCTATGTAAATGTTCCTTGTAGCCTGTAAGTTCCTCTACAGACACAGAGCACTGTTACGCAGCCCCGTCATGTTATGGGATCAAAAGTGCAATTCCTAGAAGAAGTGAGTGGAGGGACATGAAGCAGTGGGAAGCTGTGTCCAGGATGAAAGGATTTTTCCAGAAAGTAATTGTCAGCATAGTTTGCTTTGTGTTGTTATTTTCAAAGCAAGGGAAAAAGAAATCCCTTGCTTACATAGTTTTGGGTCTAAATAACATGACCACCTGTGGGAAAACTCATTAAAACCACTAATAATTCGACTGACCTTCGCTGATGTGGAAAGACCCAGCAACAGACACCACAACCTCATGAGACACAGCTCAGTCTGCAGGCTCGAAGCATTAGAGGCAAGCCAACAGCTCTTTTAATTAAATGTTTGATACGATTAGATAAACAGCAAAATTCTTGGAGTAAATAAGCTAAATGCTCCCAGAAGATTAATAGCAGATACAACAAGAAGGTCTAGAAAGTAAAAATTTACACAGAATCAATTTATTTTAATACTGTACACAGTGGTTGGTTTTGTTTTGTTCTTTTTTTTTTTTTTTAAATCATGAATACCTGTGTAACAACTCAGGTTTACAATACTTTGAAGCCATTAGTGCTTGCTGTGAAAGCAGCATATTTGGAGCCCATGGTGTGCTCAGCTGAGTTGGGGCTTAAATTTTAAGTAGGTGAATTCGTGGGTAGATGCTCCCCTAGGAGTTAGGAAAGTTGGAAATGTTGGTGCAGATGCTTTCCAAAATATCGGGAATCATTATGATACAGGAAATCCATCTCTAGGAGGCAGATTTATGTAGTGGGAAGAGCAATATTGTATTTGGGGGCCAAAGAGACCTGGGTTCAAATCCTGACCTTGCCATACAATGACTGTATGGCCTCCCACATGTCAGTATCCCCTAGGCTTAGTTTCCTATTAAAGGGAAGATACTATTTCCTTTCTGGCAAGGTTGATGTGGGGATTAGAAATAGTCCTCACACCATGCCTGGCACACGGTAGACAATCCTGTTATAAGTGTTATTTCCTTCTTCCCGCTCCCCTCTCCTCCCTCTCTCTCTCTCTCCTTCTCTTCATCTCCCTCCTCTTCCTCCTCTTCTGCCCCATAATCATCACAGTCACTGCCTGATTCCAACCGTTCTTCACTTCCGGGACCTAAAGTGTTACTGCACTGATTAGGTCTTTTGGAGGGAATTCAGGGAACTTCCCTGGAAGGATGAGCGCATGAGCATGTTCTCAAGGAGTCGTGCCGTCTCTGGGTGCTGCGACTGCACTGCCACGTGCTCCCAGTCCAGGCAGGCAGCCTCCCAGCCAGCCCTCCCTCTGCTGAAGGCCGCACCTGCTTGGTGCTCTTGTCAAGAAGCATGCGGAGCTTCACCATCAGGAGACTGTGCTAGAAATAGGGGCTCCAGTTGCTAGATGTCCCTTATTTACAGACACAGGAGACAGATAGATATTTTTAATAAATGTGTAGCTTTGGGTTCCTAAGAAGAATGAATAAATGGCTTGGCTAATTGCTGCATTTGTCCTGAAATTTTTATCTCCTAGCCCTGCATCTCTACCTCCTCCATCATAAAATGCTTGCCATGTCTTAGTCACTCGGAGGACACTTCAGACCTGTCCCTATAGTGAATGGGAAAAAAAGTAGGAAATAATCCTCTGTTCTCCAAACTGAAGGGAGACGGGCTCCATTATTTGGCTAAAATCGCTGTGGGTAAGGACAGGTGGTACATGCCAAGCCTCAGAGGATTCCAGGTGTTCTTTTGAGCACTTTAAAATTAGTTGCAAAAGCAATCCTCAATTTACAGATAGAGGAACTGAGGTTCAGAGAGTTTAAGTGGTTGCCCCGAATGATACAATTTCTAAGTGGCCAAGGAGAAGCTGAACTTGGCTTCTTTAAGTCCAAGGCCAGGTTAAGCCAGTTAACACAAACAGTGAGGGCAGCCTGGAGAGAAGCCGGCAGAGTTCCTCTGACTCTGGACTTTGCGATTAAGTTGCTGTGTGGTCGTGCTGATGATGGAGACTTCTGCACTACCCCTTCCTTTACTAAAGCCCACATTTGTTTCTTTCTGCTTGCACACGGGACTCTCTGGGAGAAAGTTGCACTAGGAATCGTTCCTGTAGGAAACACGGCGTGTGTCGTCAATGTTGACCCTGGGACTTAACAGATGAAGCATCCTTGCCGCCTGTTTTTCATGCTGTAGGTCATGACTCTTTAGTGAGCCATGAAATTGATTTAAGGCTTGCAAACATTAAAAAAAAAAAAAGAACATAATGGATAACATCAGAGTATATCCCATGTAGAAAGAAAGAGTGCTGTGAAGTTTCGCATGTGCAATGGAAAATGTATTGTGAGTCATGCTTTAAAAGGTTTGACAGTCTGTAGTCTAGAAGGAAAGATTCCTGGATCTTGGTGTCGGGCTGAATTTTGTGTGGGTGATGGTACTATGAAGGCCGGGGAAGTGGAGAAACCGTCACGGAGGCTGAATATTTGTCTCTGTCACTGTGCAAACCAGAGGCAGGGAGGAAAGTGAATCTTTAAAGAGCTATGCAGCAGATGGGGAGTGAAGTGGAAGGCATTCAGTCAAATAGGCCATCTCCAGATGTCTCTGGAGATTGGGAACGTCTGCTACAACAACTAGATTTATGAACAGCACTATTACCTGTCCCCCGGAGCAGGTGGCTGCCGTGCAAATGCGCCTGGGCTTGTGCCTCCTCATTTTTTGGTGAAGAGTTAAGGTGTTGCTTCGCAGAGTGACTGCAAAGAGTATTTTGCTGTTCACACATGCACACATGTGCACGTGCACACGCACACACACACAGTCCCAGCACAAGGCGCACCCTGGAGGGAGGATCTCATTTGGACAATGGATGGCCACTTCTCCCGAATCCAGTTATGTTTGCTTTTTAGGCAGCGGCATGCCTAATTTAGGGGAAATGATTTTCAACTGGAAATTTTAATTAACAGTGAAATGAAGTGTGAGTCTGGAAAAAAGAATAATGTTTCTAGTTGTCTGACTCTTGGGGAAATTTGAACACTTTCTCTGGCAGTTCTTGGTTCCGTGGAAGACACACTGGTCTCGACATCGGAAAGCCCTCTGGATGGTAGTCCTGGTTCGGACACTGACTTGCTGGGTGTTCCCCTCTCGGGGTCTGTAGGTCCTCATCTCTAAAGGAGGAGGGGTCACTAGAAATGGTCTCAGAGGAACCATTGAGTTAAAACCTTGGACTGTGGTCAAGCGTGTGTAGGTTTCAATTCTGGGATAGCACATGCTAGTCATGTGGTATGACACATGTCACGTAACCTCTCTGAGCCTCAGCTTTCTCATCTGTAAGGCAGAGCCTCTAAGATTAGCTACCTCGCCGGGGTTGTGGGAATCAAATGAGCTGACATTTGTGAAGTTTCCAGCACAGTGCTGGCCCCAGCTAAATTCTCCAAAAAGTGTTCGTTCTAGTTCTTCCTAGTTCCAGAATTCCATATTTCATAGAAAAATGAGGCTCAGGTTACTTTTTTGCCCGCAATGATAATAAAAATGAAAAGTAATAAGAGCTTTATTTTTGAGTTCTTGTTCTAGTCTAGGCACTATTCCAATTACTTGATAAATGTTGTATTTTTAGATCTTCGCAGGGACCCTACAAGGGAAGTGCTGGTATGACCCCCACCCCACACGTGCAAAATAAGTGGGGCAGTATGACATGAATGACTTACCTAGGGTCTGACAGTTCGTGAGGGATAGACCCTGATTTTCCAACCGGTCACTCTAGTTCATACTCGTAACCATTGCCATGTGCTGCCTGTAGTTTTTAGTTATATTTCGGGGACTCAGATCCAGCTCTCTTGACTTCTAATGTGGTTGAGTCACCTGAAACATGAAAGCTGTGGACAGGCAGTATCAGCCAGTCCATCAGCGAAGACTCATGATACATGGACAACGTGCCCTTCTGGGGGCTTGGCAGCCGGGCAAGGCTGTTCCCCGGATATCCCCAGGAAGCCAATGGTCAGCACAGACTTCAGCTCCCCAAACATTCATGGAGCCTGCCATGTGCCGGGCATTGTGCACTTGATAAATACTGCCTACATGAATGAATGAATGAGTGAATGAGTGGAGGGTGAATGAATGGCAACGTACAGTCATTTCTGGGTGAGGTGAAGGTAATTGTAGACAGGGCTCAGAGAAGGGAGTGATCGGTGGGGATCACAGAAAATTTCATCATAAGGTGGGTGAATGAACTGAACTAAGGTAGTACCTTAATTCCAGTTCAGTCAGCATTTCTTGAGCACTGACTGTGTACCTAGCACTATGCTAGTCTCTATAATGGCACAGAAAAATTCAACCCAACAAATATCTACGGAGCACCCTGCCAGGCCCTGTGCTAAGAACTGGGGAGCAGCACAGAAGACAGACAGACAGACACTGTTTCCACCCCCCTGGAGCTCACAGACCAGTGTAAGATGTGATTAAGTAGAAAGAAAGCACAAAAATGAATTTTTTTTCTTGCTGTCCTGCCCTAATGTATGCATATTTTTACCTCCCAACATCAGACAAAATGATCACTAATTTCTTCTTCTTCTCCTTCCTCTTCCTCTTCTTCCTCTCTTCCCTGTCCTCCTCCTCCTCCTTCTTTCTTCCCCTCTCTCTCTCCAGTTTCAGAGACCTCATGACTATTCCCCACCTTTTCGATTTGGGACAGTGCCCAACGGAAGCACAGAGAGAAACATTCGGAATAACTACCCCTACATGCATCAGTACATGACCAAATTTAATCAGAAGGGAGTAGAGGACGCGTTGGTCAGCTTGAAAACAGGGTAAGGACGGTGGTTTCTTTTTCTCCGCAGGCCTGCTAGCCAACAAACTTTACAGAAATTGACTCTGCATGCCTTGGTGCTGATCTGCTCCCTTTGTTATACTTTCTGGAGAGCGACTTGCAGTCCAGATGGGCCCCAGTTGAGGGCTGTTTTTGTTAATCTAATGAGCATCACAGGTTTCCTTCTGAGTTGTGTTGAGGCAGAGCAAATCCAGGACACTGTGAAATGCAGAGAACCAGAGGGGTTTCTTAAACTGATAAAGAAGTTTGTGCAACTCTGTGGGATATTTTAACCAAATAGAAATATCTAAGAAGGTTGAGAGTTTAAAGTAGTAAAAACAAAGATGTTTATCAGATTTTAGGTAGGAGGTTTTTTCAGGGGTGGTGGTGAGCATACTGATAACAGCTTTGTATGGAAACTAATTGTATAACATGGATGATGGAGACAGACAATAGGGAGAAAAAAGCAATAAGAACTCAAATCCTCTCTCTAAAGGTATAGCTAACATTCTTGTCTTCCTGTGGCACTGTGGAGTGTAGCATATATTCCATAACTGAAGCTGTAAAAAAAAAAAAAAGACAGCACAGTGGTTAGGAGTTTAGGCTTTGGAGAGAGAATGCATTCTGCCAACCCTCATACCTAAAATAGGAATAATAATAGGACCTAAGAGAGAATATTTGATGGAAAGCATTTTAGATAGTGCCTGGGACATAGACAGTAGCTAATTTTTAGTGTTGTTAATTGTTGTAAAGGTTAAATTCTATTTCATGGACTTTTCAAAAAGTCAGGGATGTGTGCAATGCATTTTGGAAAGGGTTCCATTAAAAATGATTGCATTTTGAGTGAAAGAGTTGTTTAAATGAGGAGAGATTTGATTATCCAGAAAATTAACTTACACAGGGCGTCTTGGCCATCAGGAGGTTCCTGAGACAGAAACGTGAGTGCAGGTGCATTCTCCTCGAAGCTTAATAAATCGCCTCTTCCTCTTTGGCTGTTCTGCAGGCGCATTGCGAAGGCCTTGCTGCTTGCTTTGTATCTGGTATGGGATGGAGGGGCCCCTTTAAATCATCAAAGCCTGAATCTCTGCATAATTGCCCAGGAGTTTTGGCTGTGAACCTTCTATACTTTCAGCCTCTGTCTTTGGGATTTCTTTGGTGTCTTAGCAGGGGCTGGGAGAGCATTTATTTCGAAGTTGAGCTTATGACTTATTCAAAACTCATTCACACACTACACTGCTCATTCTGGCTTGGAATAATTTTTTTTAACTTTTAAAGTATAACAAAAGTGCAAAAAATTTACAAATATTAAATATGCTGCTTTATGGCTTTGTACAAACTGATCATCCAGGTCATCAACACCCAGAACCGCAACCCGCCCCCCAACACCTTCTTCCAGTCAGTATCTTCCACCAACCACCCTCGCTTCTAAAGCCGTAGATTCTTTTAGCCTGTTATTTTAACATATGAATAAAATCATGCCATAAGTTTTCTTTTTTGTTTGTCTTTTTTGGCCCAACGTTCTGTTTGTGAGATTGTTGCGTGTAATTCCAGGTCTTTCATTCTCATTGCTGTGTAGAATTGTTAAAATATACCACGAATTTCTCTCCCTCTCCTAATCTCGATGAACGTCTGGGTAATGTCCTATTTTGGGCTCTTATGAATAATGCTTCTAAGGACATTCTCGCACATGTCTCTTGTTGCACAAGAGAGCGCCTTTCTCTTGGTAGATACCTAAGATTGGACTTACTGAGCTGTAGAATGTGTGTGTGTTCAACTTCAGTAGATACCAGAAAAGACAGATTTTTGATGACTTCCAGCTTAACCATGGGTATGGGTTTTTTGTTTGTTTCTACTGTGGTCTTTTAAGCAACACATACTGTTGCTTTGGACAGACGGCGAGCACGGATGTGGATGGCAATGGTTGGAGACAATGGTGGAAGCCTGGCTGGCTCCCTCTTCATCCATTTATTACTCAGAGCACAAAATGGGGTGTTTTCTTTCTTGATCGATCTTTTTTTTATATAATACAATAAAAAGGAGTAGAGAAATTGAAACCATCCTTGGCCTTGAATTATACGAATTGTTTTCTGGAAGCCATATGACAATTATAACATACATCTTAGCAAACTTGGGCAGATGGTAGGTTCACTGTATACTCAATCTCCCACACAGGGGATTCTTTGCACTTTAAACTCAGAAACTAGAGCTAAAGGCATATGAGTCTTTTTAAGAGGAAAAACTCAATATGCCATTAGGGATGACAGTACAGCAGTGCTCCCTCCTGGAGATTCAATTTCAGTGGTTGCAAACAACACTGCAATGAATATTCCTGGATTTGTGTCACATACAATGTAGAATAAATTTCTGAAATAGCATGTCAAAGACTACACATAATTTTGACAGATATTGACAAATTTCCCTCCAAAGGAAATTCATACTTACCCCTTCAATGTATGAAAGAGCTCATTTGTCCAACCTTGTTTTTGTCATAACAATGTGTAATCAATCTTCTAAAATTTTGCTAATAGGTAAAAAGTGTGCTGACCCACTTTAATTTGCATTTATTTCATTTTCAGTAAATTTTGACCATATTTTCCTGCATAATTAAGAGCCATCTGCAATTCCCTTTTTACTTTTATTAATTTTTCTATTGGTTTGTTGGTCTTTTTCTTACTAATTCATATATTAGAGGGATGAGCCTTTTATTTGTGGTGTGATCACAAATGTATTCCCTGGCTTTTTTGTTTGTCTTTTGAGCTTGCTGATATTATCTTTTTCCATGCAGATTTTAATTTTTCTCTAGTCAAATGTTATCCATCATTTTCTTATAGCTTCTGGATGTTGAGTCATAATTCAAAACTCTTGAGATTACAAAATAATTATCTTATGTTTTCTTCTGTTGATTGCATTTGTAGTATTTGGAATTTTTCTTGGTGTACGGCTTGAGCTATGACTCCAACTTCTCAGACGATGATGAAAACCAAAATATGAGAACCACCACCACAGAACTGCACCGGGATCTAATAAACTCTTTGTGCGGGTTGTGTCTTCTCATATCCCACCATGAGACTGTCTCGTAGTGTCTACTTCACCACACTTACAGATCTTTTCCTTCCCTTGCACATCTTGTTTCCTTTTTAAATTTTTCGTTATGAAATATATTACTGTTTAAAGAATAATAATAATAAAATGAAATCTTCATGTACCCACCACCCAGCTTTAAAAAATAGTCATTCCTTTTTTTTTTTGTTAAACCGTATACAGCATCTCTAGAAGTTCCCATCCCTCTGGAAAATAGAGGGAGATGCTCCTATCTGAATTGCTCAACTTCAGAACATTTTCTTTATGCTGCCATCCCTGCCTCCAACACTGTAAACTCCAGCAGTCCTTGACTGAGAACACCCAGAGCATGCAGCTCAGCTGTTGGGTCTCTCCCCTCCAGCCACAAGTCTCAGTAACATCTGCTACTTAGCAAAGCCATGTGCATAGACATCAGGGTCAGTGAAATTATGGGTCGTAATTTCCTGGGAGAGCCTTGAACACAAGAGGGATTTTAGATTATGGTCAAGTGAGAGTCCCAGCTGGGTTTGAGTCTGGGTTCTACTGTTAGCTAATCATGGCTTTGGACAAGTTGTGTCACCTCTCTGAGCCTCAGTTTCCTTGTCTAAAAAGTGAAAGGCTTGAATTCTTTGATCTCTGAAATAGTTCTGAGATTCTTTTATTTGTGTTGAACACTTATCA
This sequence comes from Daubentonia madagascariensis, assembly GCA_023783475.1. Taxonomy (NCBI): domain Eukaryota; kingdom Metazoa; phylum Chordata; class Mammalia; order Primates; family Daubentoniidae; genus Daubentonia; species Daubentonia madagascariensis. The sequence continues at coordinate 5,591,845 of JAKFHU010002332.1, read as the reverse complement.
AAATCCAGACAAATCCCATATACTAAATGCTGTCAATTTCGCAGAAAGGATTTAGAATAATGCTCCGAAGCCAGGTGTCTCCAAGCCTGGCCAATGGACCAGCTGTACCTGAATCACATAATTACTTGTCAAAATGCAGATTCGTGGGCCAAACATAGGACTTTGTCTCTAGCCGTGGAACCCATGAATCCTTATTTTAACAAATATTTTCCCCCACTCCAGGTGATTTTGAAACATGCTAAAATTCCAGAACTACTATTCTGAAGAAGTTCAATAAACACATTTTATTGAGACTGGCATATAAAGAGTAGACAAACCAAATGCTTGTCTTCAGAATCCATAATTGCTTGAAGGAAAGCGTAGGTAGAGAGAAACTTGAATGTTAAGTCTCATTGTTTATTGAAATTCATAATAAATAAAGAAATTCCCAGGTAAATCAGTGAGAAAATAGGATTTGGTGTTTAAACATCAACAGAGAATGGATTTTTCAGGAACAGATGTGTTATGCTGTGTAGGGCTCTTGTGAAACAAAGGTGGGTGAGCCTTAATGACCTCAGGTTAATAGACCAATGCTTTACAAAGTGTAGCCTGAGTCTGAGGTCAGTAGCAATGCTAAATAAAAATGTGGATTCCTGAGCCCCAGTGAGCCAGTCGAATCAGAACCTTTGTGAGGAGGGGCCTGGAAATCTGCATGGTTTAACAAGCTCCTCAGGTGACTCCAATTTACTCTAATCAAATTTTAAGAACATCCGCGCTAGGAGAGGGAGCTGAAGCTGAAATGAGCAGAGACAGATTTAGATTTACAAATGCTCAGTCATCAGAAGCTGATGTTCTCCAAACAGTTTTGGCAAGTGGGCAAAACTGCAAGCATAGCACTTATGCCATATTTAAATTAAACAATGTCCCTAGCACTCCAAAGATCCTAATATTTCAAAACATAGTGGGATAGTTTGTGTTTTTATTTTAGTTGATTTTTGTGTACAATTACGTGTATATGCATTTAGGAAAAAGTTCTGATTTCCTTAGAAGCATCAATCTGCAGCCCTCAGACTTCCCTAGTCCCCTGTGTGATTATATTCCCAGATCAATTATGTGGGGAAACAGGTCTCTTTTGGCTTCCTTTACATTGAGTAGTGGGAAGAGGAATTGGAAGGGAAGACTGTCTCTTTTTTTGCCAATATTTTTTATTGTGGTAAAATACACACAGAATAAAATGTACCCATCTTAACCATTTTTAAGTGTACAGTTCAGTGGTAATAAATACATTCATAATGTTTTGCAACCATCACCACTATCCATCTCCAAAACTCTTCATCTTGTAAAACTGAAACTCTGTACCCATTAAACAAAAACTCCTCATGACTCCTCACTCCAGCCCCTGCAACCACCATTCTACTTTCTGTCTCTATGATTCTGACCACTCTAAGTACCTCATATAAGTAGAATCGTACAGTATTTGTCTTTTTGTGACTGGCTTATTTCACGTAGCACAATGTCCTCAAGTTTTATACATGTTGTTGCATATGTCGGAATTTTCTTCCTTTTTAAGGCTAAATGGTATTCCATTGTACGTATACAGCACATTTTGTTCATCCATTCTTGGCGGTGGACACTTGGGTAGCTTCCACGTTTTAACTATTATGAATAATGTTGCTATGAACATATGTGTGCAGATACATTTTTGAGACTCTGATTTCAATTTTTTGGGTATATATGCAGAAGTGAAATTACTGGATCATATGGTAATTATATTCTTAATTCATTGAGGAACAATCATACCATTTTCCACAGTACCATTTATATTCTCACCAACACTGCACAAGGGTTCCAATTTCTCCACCTCCTCGCCGATACTTGTTGTTTTCTGTTTTTCTGATAGTAGACATCCTAATGGGTGTGAAGTGGTATCTCATTGTAGTTTGGATTTGCATTTCCCTAATAATTAGTGACATTGAGCACTTTTCATGTGCTTATTAACAATTTCTATATCTTCTTTTGAGAAGTGTCTATTCAAGTCCTTTGCCAATTTTTGAATTGGGTTTTTTGGTTTTTTTATTTTTGAGTTTTAGGAGTTCTCTATATGTTCTGGATATTAAGCCCTAATCAGGATGATTTGCAAATAGTTTTTCCCATTCTGTGGGTTACCTGTTTGCATTTTAGCTATTATTGGTGATAGTGTCTTTTGATGCACAATTTTTTTTAAATTTTAGGGAGGGTTGTCTTCTGACCAATAAGCATTTGTCTGAAAGGCTTAAGTTGTCCTCAGTGATGTGCCTGAAAAAACAAGAGAATGGGGTGGTCCCATCTCCCTGTCAGAGTCGTGTCTTCATAGAAAATTGAGCATTGAATACCTATTCTAGATCACAGGTTCTCAAAACCTGTGCAGTTTAGGAATACATATTTTGATTAGTACTGCTAGTGATTCAGATGTAGGTAGTCCATGGACTTTGAGAGGTTAATAGTTGAATATTGAGAGATGGAGTTCTGTATGGAACAGGACAAGGAAGAGAAAAGATATTTCAGAAGGAAAGTGCAGAATTAGTGAAGATGTGGAAAACATGAGTTTAGGTTTGGGCATATTAAGTTAGAAGTGCCTTTGTGACAGCATGATCATATTTCCATGCCATCTTTGTGATTATTGAGACCTTACAATTTGTGAGCTACAGCCCTGAGCACTTCACATGCCTAATCTCATTTAATCCTCACAGCACTACTATGAACTGGGTACTATGATTATCCCTTTTAAGAGATGAAGAACCTGAAACTCAATAAGGTTAACCTGATTACCCAACAGGCTATTTAACTAAATAACTGCACTGTAAAATTATTAAACATAGAAGTTAGGCTTGCCTCCACAGTTGGAAATGCCAGCTAAGCAGTTGGATAGATAGGGTTAGAGTTCAGGGGAGAATTGGAGACTGAAGTTATATTAATATAACACATATTGTATATAATATGCATATATTATATAGTATATATCATATTAATTGATGATCTGAGAGTTGATAAAATCACAGCATCTTCATTTCTATTCTCAAAGGAAACTGGTCCAGGAATGTTGGAATTGTCAAGGCAAAAGTAGACCAGGACAGTATAAGGATCCTCACTGAAGTTTAGTTGCTATGCAGAGCAAGTTCTTTCAAGGATGCCATTTGCACAGGTTTTATTTGCTGTATATTATCAGTCAACCGGAATCAGACATGGATGTTTCATTTTCAGCTACTGAGTTCGAAAGCAGGTGTAGACATCAGGGTTCAGTGAGCTGTTCTAAATGGGATAGCGTCATCTCCAGAAAAAATCAGACCGACAATGACCTGGTTTCTGAGATCCACCCCCACGCTGCAAATAAAGCTCAGAAATAATTGCTACCACATCAAAGAGTTAGGAAATTTTTTCCTAAATAAAAACTCAGAAATGCACAGACATCTTTTTTTTTTTTTTTTTGGTGTTTGGAATGATTTCCTGTTAAACTCTATCAAAACAATATTAAAGAATTTTCAAGGCTGTAAAAAAACTGTTAAAAATAGAAAAAGGGGGGGAATTAAGGTGTGATGGCAATTCTTTAAACTCAGAGATGGATAGAGAAGGAAAGAAAGAGATGAAGGAAGCAGACTAAAAGGAAATACCTGAAAACGTTATCAGAGATATTGCTAGGTGATTGGGATTATGGTCTTTATATCCTTTTATATTTAACAAATTTTCAGTAACACGAGTATTATTTATACTACTCAGGAAAAAAAAACTTCTTCTGAATGTAATTCTTCCACTTCTTCCTGTATTTCCTTCTTATCTTGTTGACACGTATATACAGTTTACACAAGTTGAATTGGTGTATGTACAAATCTGTGTTCTGCTTTTCTCAGTTATACAGTTGTATTGGTTAGTTTTCACATTTAGTGACTAGGTAATATTTCATTTAGCTAGAGGAATATTAATTAATTTAACTTTTACTATTCTGTGTTTGCATTGTGCCTTGACGAGCATTGAAGGACGCTACAAGAAATCGTTATTTTTAAAAAGCTTGCTGATACCGTTATGGCAGGGCAGCTTGTTGAGAATGCCATCCTATGCCATCCTTCAGACTTCTGTACCACGAACAGCAGTGTTTGGTTTCATTTAAGGCATGCTTTTCTCTTGTGGACAACACAATTCTTATAACAATTCACAGTTTCCTTTTTGCTTGGACTACTACATAATTTGGAGCTTAATCTGTGATTTTTCTTTAGCAATTGTGGGAGCTCAGGGCCTGAATATCTGTTTACTGACTTTCCCTGTGGCCTTAGCTACTGTTCCACCTCTGAATTCACTTAACTCAAATTGCTTTATCCATATGTTTAAGCTTTATTCTATCATGTTGACTGTAAGCTGCCCGAATTGCTTTGGGAATTAAATGAGGTATTTCTAACTAACAGATAACATATATGGGGAGCTTACTTAAGTGCCAGGTACCGTTCTGAATGTTTTGCTTGCCTTATCTTGTTTAAATCTCATAATAACCCTGTGAGACAATGACTATCATGATTTCCATCCACAATTGAGGAAATAGGCATTAAGAGATTAAACAGCGTATCTGGGATCAATCTTGCTCCAGAGCCCACGCTTTGAGTCACAACTTATATAAAATAATAAATATGATGATTTGTATAACATTCCACAATTAGGCTGTTTCTAATTGCCCACTATTATTCAAAACCTGGTACCAATTTTGTTCGTATTTTGACTTTTAAATGTTTCTTTTTTTTTCCTTGAACGCCTTAATACTGTTTAAAAAGGGGCACTATTTCTTCTTCCACTGAGATAAAGAAATGAATGCACGGGGGTGGGGGGGCATTCCTTCCATTGGGAGCCAAGCCACAGAAAACACGTGGTTGGAAAATTCCTCCTGGGGAAAACTGTGAATCAGGAACTCCCTGGCAGATTCTGTATCCTTAGAGATCACCTGCTATTATTGATTACTGAACTCACATGGGAACTTCAGATATGTAACCTCATTTCATCCTGATTCAACTCTGCCAGTTAGGTGCTCTCTCCATTTTACAGAGCAGGAAACTGAAGCTCAGGAAGCAGCAGCATCTTTTCCAAAGGTTAACAGCCAGGGTGTAGAAGAGCCAGCATTCAGAGGAAGACCCAATTGCTCTTTTGAGCTGCAATGTGCTACCCTCTGCTTGTCCTGAGAAGGGAACAACTCTGGCAAGGGTTGGACCTGTTTCTTCCATGGTCATGGGATTAGGAGCTGGGAAATCGATGCTCTTGCCCATTGGCAGCTCAGATTCAGAATATCTCAGGATTGTGCTTCCTTTCTCCCCGCAGTAAAAATTATAAACAGATTTCCACTGGCACACGTGCTAAAACAGTCACGGTGTTACAGTATCTGCCCTGTGTGTTCTCTTGCCAATGTCTTTTCCCAGCAGCTAGAGTGAATTTTCCTGGTGCCATCTTGCTTAGGCCATGAAGGGCCTCTAGCACAGGTTGGGAGAGGCTGTTTACACCCCGCAGCAAGTGCTTGGGGCCAACCCCAAACAGCTGCCTCTCCCCAAGCAAGCCCAGTCTCCTTCCTCCTGTAGAGAAATTCAGGTGGAAGACTTATGGGAACTCAGGTACCACACCTTCAGGTTTCCACTAGAGTAGTTTCCTAGGGTGGCCTATGGTGGTAACAAGTTACTACAAATGTGGTGGTTTACAACAGCAGGATTTTATTCTCTCATGGTCCTGGGGGCCAAAACTCCAACATCAAGGTGTCAACAGAGCCTTGCTCCCTCTGGAAGCTCTAGGGCAGAATCCTTCCTTGCCTCCTCCAGTGTCTGGTGTCTCCAGGTATTTCTTGGCTTGTGGCAGCATCACTCTAATTTCTGCCCCCATCTCCACGTAGGCTTCTTCCCTCTGTGTGTCTCCTCTTCTTATGAGGACACCAGCCATTGGATTTAGCACCCACCCTAAGTCCAGGATGATTTTAGCTCTAGATCCTTAACTAATTACATCTGCAAAGACATGATTTTCAAGTAAGAACACACTCTGAGTTTCCAGGTGGACATGAATTTGGAGGGTACACTGACCTAGGCTACAGTGTGGTTTTCCCAACACCACCTCCTGACAGGTGTCCATTGTCAGCGCTGCCAGAGAAGACTGTCCTCAGTGTCTGGGGGCCCGGGGGAGAGGCCACACTGGGTCTGTGCTCCAGGGAATGGCGTTGTATTCCACAGGGATGCACAGTGCCCAAGTACACGAAGTGGGTCCTTGTGTGAACCCCCACCGTCAGGTGGTGATTGTGCTGGCTGATTTCCTGTGCCTTCTCCATTCCCTGCCTCCATTCAGTTCTTTCCGTTGCCCTCACTCCATGCCACTTACCTATAATTCCTCACTTAATCTTCACAGCCGCCCCATGAGATTGGCACATAAGGCTTCTCAATTGTACAGACAGGGAAACTGTCATACAGAGAGGCTAAGTCACTTGTACAAGCACAATGCTGGTAAGCTTCAGAGCTGGGATTTGAACTGGCTCTAGCAGCCATGCCCTTAACCATTAGGCTATATTGCTTCTTACTGTAAAATATAATCTCAATGTAAAAAATAAAAAATACAGATAAAGAAGCATCCCTTCAACCATATCCCAATGCCAAATCACCCCTGACAAGGTAAGCACTATTGTTACCTGTTTGATGTACATTCCATTTCTCCTAGACTTCTGTTATATGCATTTGCATGTATTTATATGTCCACAGATACTTATAAAATTTCATTCAGTGGGATGCGATGAAACTTTATGCTGTGTGTCACAGTTTGGTTTAATAATATGTTTTGAAGAGCTTTCCGTGTCTGTAGGATTGGATTGGATTCATTCTCTTTGACTGCTGAAAGGAATTTCATGGTATGCATGCGTTAGAAGTGTTTTCAAGCAATTCTCTCTTGTTGGACTTATTTTTTGATGAGTGGAGGGCTACTAGTCACATGGCTGTGTTAAAAATCCTTAGTGAGTCCTCTGTGCACTTCTTCAAGTAGTTCTCTAGGAATGATAGCAGGAAGTATAATTTCTAGGTCAAAGTATTCATACTTTCTTGAAAACTTTAGTCTTATATAGTCAATTTATGGATTGATTTTATTATTTATCTATTTTCTGAGTGGGCTCAGGAGCATGGACCTAGTAAGAGTAAGGAATGCCTAGTTTCACATCCTAGCTGTGACACTTACTAGCCATGTGACCTTCGGCAAATTAAATAACCTCTCTGAGCCTGTTTCCCACATCTGTAAAATCCTATCTCCTGGAATTCCTTTGAGAATTAAATAAATTGACTTACAAAAAATACCCAGCACTATATCTGATACAGAATAGGGTTTTGACAAATTTTTTTTTTTTTTTTGTTCCTTCTTTCGTGTTTTCTGGCCCTTGAGATTCCCCTTCCTTCAGTAATGGTGTGTGACAAGTTCTACAGCATCGTTATTACTACAGTTGGATGGGGTACTTAAAACCTAACCATCCTGGATTTGAATTCCCACTTTGCTGATGTCCATCTGTGGACAAGTTAATTAACCTCTTAGACTCCAGTTTTCCTCTTTTATAAAATGATGCTAATTACGGTTCCTCCACTTAGGAGCTCATTGTAAAGATTAAATGAGATATTCAGGCAAAGAACACAATGTCTGGCACATAGTAAACATTCAAGAAAAGTCTGAGTAAATAAAACATTTTTGAGCATTCTTTACAATAATGCCATACACCATGAAATCTGCAGAATGGTTATCTCTGATCTCACCCCTTGAGAATTGTAATCCAAGGAGCTCTATAAAAGATTTACAGCCAGAAGGAATCCATGCCTTTCCACGACGTGAGTTGTGGTGTGAAGTAAAAACAGCATTTGCATAGTGCTTTGGAATTCAGCAAGCAACTTTATAGCTGTTACTTCATTTAACCAGCCCATGAACACATGCGAGAGATTATGTTTTCCTTCCTGTCAGATGGGGAAATCGAGGCATAGAGAAGTATAAGGACTCGCCCAACTTCCCATAGTGTGTGCTGAGTCGGTTGTCTGACCCCTCCTCCCATCTGAGCCCTTGCATTTGGGAGCCCTGCAGTGGCGTCCTGAACGCACATTGCTTTGGCAAGCAGTCCACTGGACTGGAACGGAAACATTGACGCTGTGGAACGCCTTAGGCAGAAATCTCTGGGCCTCGGTTTCCTCATCTGAAAAATGAAGAGACTGGATTATGTAATCTCTCACCTCCCTGGACATTGTCAGTTTGAACCCAGTGTTAAATTTAACAGAAACAAGTCCTTACAGATAGATTTTCTGTATCATTTCAATTCTTCCCTGTTTTTTTAATTTTCCGAGATTTAATAATTATGCATTTTATTACTTCATCAAGAAAATTCTTACTTTTTTTTTCGAGCTTTCTTTTTTATTGTGAGTACATGACAGTGAAGAGTACAGTGACTGATAGTGCAGCTTAGTGCACTTCTTGATTCATGCCAGGACGGGGCTCTTCCCTGTTTTTGAGGTTGGCAGTCAATAGGCAAAGTATGTGCACCCCGTCTCCTGGTCTCCTGGGCTTGCTCTTGTTCTCTGTCTCTATCCCTCCCTGTCCCTCTCCTTCTCTCGCTCAGTCTCTGGCCCCCTTCTCCTGTCCCCTCTCTCCACCTTTGTTTCCCTCAGTCTCTTGCTGTACCTCCATCCTCACTTCCTCTTTCTTGTTCTTTTCTACTATCTCTCTGTCTCTGTCACCGTCTTGCTGTTTTGCTTGGCACCTGCTTCCTTCTAGATCTCTCCCTCCTCTTTCTCTGCCTCTCTCTGTCTCCGTCTTACAAAATTGCCCAGAGTTTTCTTAGTTAAAAAAAATAAATATTAACCATCAGTCTTTGTTGCCCAATTCTCAGTGAATATTACTGGTAGAAATAATCCACACATATTAAACTGACATCAGCTAAAATCACACAGGGTGAAACTTGTTATTGACGAAAAATCCATAGAAGATAGATGACTTGAATCTCCTTGGCTAATTTTAGATCTCCGTGCGATTTTGACCCAGGAGAATTAGACTTGGTAGAAATAATAACCACAAAAGAAAACTCAAAATGGCAGCAGTTATAAATTAGTAAAATTTGTTGTGGTCCAAACGCTGATCTATGAAGCAAATCTTTATAGAATTTAAACACAAAAGAAATGACCCTTGTAAAATTAGTGCTCCCCCCCCAAATTGGAAACAATTTATGCTATGCAAGACATCGATCTAGGAATTAAATTAGCTTAGCAGAGTTTGCTTTGGAAAATGCTTTCTTAGTGAAAATTCATCAATGTCAGTATATTTCTGACTTTAGAGTTTGTATCCACAAACTCAAGAGTCTGATGTGATTCTAGGTCACTTTCTGGAAGCCAGTTTTAGACCATCCTGTGTTGATGGCAGATACAGTCTCCATGTGGGTTGAGTGTCTCTTACCCAAGTAAACACTTTCAAAAGTTGTCAAGCCTCAGTGGTACCAGTTCTGGGGACCATGAATGCAATGTCCTTCCCCCACCAAGAGCCCTGACTCTGGGTGCCTGATGATGGAAAATACCACCACTGCTTCTCTGCACAACGACATCGTCACTGCCAAACAATCTCCTGAATTTCACCAGTATCTGCAATTACAAAACACTTTCACTTCTATTTTAATCCATTCAACAGCCAGCCCTGTAATAAAGATATTATTTCCCCATCTTACAGATGAGAAAACCAGAGTTCAGTGAGGTCCCGTGACTGGTTAAGGTGGATCTGAATTCCGATCACTGTTCCGCAGTTGCCCAAACATGCTTACTGGCCTAACATGCTGATGTTTTTCTCTTCCTGGGAAGGCTCTGATTTGACCTAAAAAATACATTCAGTTATCATCAAAGAGATGTTTAATTTTCAGTAACATTTTAGACTATACCTCTGACATACGTACATACACATACACACACATGCCCACTCTGCTTTCATTAATTCATCAAAACAAGTCGATGTCTCATTAAAGGCTTCTTGAATGTTAATGAATGAATAATTAACTTTAACTATATAATTAGCCTTTTAAGTGTGCTGAGACCCCCAGAGAGCATCTGCAAACATGCATAAGAAGATGGTGAGCTAAAACCGGAAACTTTTGATTAGGAAATGTCAAGCCTCTTGACAATACAAGTTTCCATTCCCAAGGGGGCCAGGCCTTGCCTATGGGGCATTGTCTTCCCTTGTGTATGGGGAATCAGATTTGCCAACAGTCTCGGGGCTAGGAGTGGACTCTCAAGGCCCTTGTACAGGTTGTAAGAGAAACCGACCAACTCAAGTAACAGGGTCAGATCTACACTCTTGAGAATGCTGTAGTAGCTCTTCAGAGCTGTCAAAATACCTGGCAGGAAACCACTAGGTTAAAGTAGCATGGGGCACATGTGACATCCCTCCTTACTTTGCTTCTTTGCTAATTTACAGAGAGGAGGTCTTATTTCCCCCTCTTATTCTGAATTACTGTCATTTCTAATCATTTGCGTGCCTCAAGAACTGCCGGTGACAGAGAGGGTGACAGCACCCACACAGCCTCTAAGATGCCTGGCGGGAGGAGGGTGGGGGGATGTCACGCAGCCAGGGCAGCACAACATCCGTTTTGGGCTCCAGTTCTGCTTCAATCCTCGTGTTGGGAAGTTGAGGTGTCGTCTGATCTGTCACAGATGTTGGAGAGGAGGGATCTGTTCTATAGGGAGTGGAGGCAGAGAGGTGGCATTGAACCCAGTGTGCCAGGTGGGAGTATGTCCCCGTCACAAGTAATGTCTCACAGTTCTCAGACCTTCTCCTTTGAGCCTCCTCCTGCCCAGTGGGAAAAACACAGTCATGGGACCTGACAGGTACACAAAGATGATTTCCTCTTAAAAAGAAGGAGAAGAAAATGCCCGCTGAACAGAGAAGATTATCTGGGTTCCCTTACCTGTCGGCCCTCCATTGAGCTTTCAACTGGCTGCTCTTAGTTCTCAGGGACCAGCCCCTCCAGTGCCAGCCGTTTGTCTGTGTTGTTCCAAACCCAGTGCTGCCAACACCAAGCTACAGCCTAATATATCACTGTGGCGCCAGCAGTCACAGCTTAACCCTCCCAAATGCTTTTGGTCCAAACTGGGCTTCAGTTTCAGGTGGCCTTTTACTCTTTCTTACCCTTTACCTTCAACAAGAAGCTATGGCCATCTATACGTAAATGTCTCCCGAAGGAATGGGGTAGGATGTGTTAGGAGCAAGAGAAGTTTTCTATGGCAGTAACTCCAGACCCTTAACACAGCTCTGTGCCTGATGGGGAAGAGACCGATGAAGCTGAACATCCCACCAAATCTCTTTAAATTCTGGCTGCTCTGGTCCCATCCTTGCCTCTTCTTTCATAACATTTGGCTTGATTGATAGCTGTAATCCCCAATCTGAATTTCCTAAGTAACAGACAGGGCTGCCTCTATTTATTCCACAAGTCTTATGGATAACGTGGCTTGGTCATTGTGGTTATGTCTGTGGCCTCTGGCATCAGACTGTGTAGGTCCAAATGCTACTTTTGACACTTATAGTCTGGATGATGATGTTGAGTCACTTTAACAGTGCCTCAGTTTCCTCCTCTGACAATGGGGATAGCAGTAGTATATCCCCTGCACAATGAGAAGAGTAAATAAAATAAGATAACATATATAAAGCATTCAGAACTGGATTTCTCATATAGGATGCATAAAATTTGTGAGCCCCTTTGCCATAAAATCTGAATTCAATTGAATGCATTTATGTGTTTTGAGCATTTGTTACGTGCCAGGCATTGCACACACACTTTATTTATATAATATCACTTTATTCTCAGTAGCCCTCTGAGGGCAGATATTGTCAGCTCTGCTTTGCAGAGAGAAAACTGACGCTCAGAAATACAGGTGCTTTGTCCAAAGTCCCTGACTACAAATCTCACTCTCTAGTGCATCAGCGATTTACATTTCTTTTCTTTTTAACAACAGGAACAATTATTTTTTTACAATTGAAAACAGATCAAAAGTAGACCTTTTTGGGTCTACAAGAAGGGAACACAGCATCCTGCCAGGGCTGTGGTGTCCAGTACAATAGCCACCAGCCATTTGTGACCACTTACATTAACATCTAAATGAATGAAATTAAATAAAACTAAAAACTCAGTTCCTCAGACTAACCATATTTCAAGTGCTCAATACCCAAACTAGACAGAATAGATACAGAGCATTTCCATTATTGCAGAAAGTTCTGTTGGACGGTGTTGCCCTAGGAGGTTTTGTAGTGCAGAGTTTGGAAATATCACTGGTGAGCTCCAGGCTGCCTTAGCCTCTAGGACCTTGTCTGCTCATGGACAAAATAGGAAAATAATTAACAATAATAATAATAATAATAATAATATCTCACTACTGGGCAGTTGTGAGGCCCCAGTGGGGCAATGTATGACAATGCTGTGCACTTTTATAAAGCACCATATGAACACTGACCATCTCTATCAGAGGGGGCTGTGTAAGCCCCAGCATGTTTATAAACATGCAGGTATCTGTGGCCATTGCATTTCAACCCCAGATCTCTGAAATCATTGATGAGAAAGAGAAAACTAGCTCATGTGGCCCTACGATTTTCTTCCTGTGTTGTCATCAGTTTGGTTCTGATGTGGCCCCAAGGGGACAAAGTCAGGCCATGGAGGGCTGGCCTGTCTGTCGCCTTCCATGGCCAGGCCCCTCTGAGAGCAGACACTAGCAGCCGCCAATGTGTAATTGCTTAGGTCACAGTCAACCATGTCTTTTGTTAATTGTCCTGCCTCTGATTTGACAGCATTATGCTTTTATAAACTTTGTTCCCTGAGAAAACTTCCTTTTTTTCTTTCTGCCCATCTGGCTGATTTTTGCTCAGCTCAAAAAGATTTGTCATGAAATATGGTACTGATTTGTAGGAATCTGTGCCTGTCCATAAAATACCTATTTAAACTGCTGTGGGACAACTCTTGTGTGGTTGCGAGGTCCATGTTTACATTTCCAACCCTGCAGTGCATCAGTGTGGGGTGGGTTAAAAGGATGGGAAGAGGTTTCACCCTATGAGTACCAACAGCTGGCCTTAATGTTTGAATGACCCCATATGCACACATGTGTGTTTATACTTATTTTTTGAGGAATTGAGAGATGCTAGTTAGGTGAGACTTAGGAAGTCTAAGTAAAACCAAGGTTCTCAGCATCTCCATGGCAACTCAGATATGTGAAGTACTGACATTGCAAGCACCTCAGCTTTATCAAGAGGACAGTGCCATCCATGGCTCAAAGTTCTCAGGATACATGTGTTATCCATAGTCTCAACTTCCCTATTGATAGTCATGGAATGTGACTATTGGCTTACAAAATCATAGAATGTCATAGCTGGACAAGTATCTCAGCAAGACCACGGTGACCACCTCCTGTCACAGTTAAGGAACAGCAATCCAAAAGGAGGAGTGACTTTCCTGATGGTTGCTCCACCATCAAAGCCTGGACCCAAACTCAGATCCCTTCTACTTGCTCCTACAGTGCTCCTGTGGCACACACTGCTACCTCGTAGAAAACTCTTCAACCCGTATTTCTGCCAATCTCAGTATTGCTGGCTGTCCATAAATGCTGCATCCTCTTGGTCTGTCAGCTCTGGGTTGTTATCACTATCAACAACACCCAGTTTTCTTCTGCTGCTTGGACGATCTGATTCCTTTTTAACACTCTCAGAGCTTAATACCACGTCTCTGATCCCCCAGCCATAGAGTCTTTCTGTGGGTGAGACAAGCCCTGTAATTTTGCCCCATCTCAAATTATTACAGAAACAAACAAAAAAATTAAAATGAAGAACGCGGCTGTAAACCTTCCAAATGGTTTTGTTCCTATGGGGAGTCCTCTAGCAGCTGTCTCTGAAAGGATGCAGCATTTCACATCCTCTGTTTGCCGCTTTTATTTTTCTTTGCTCCACTGTTTTATGTTTTCTTGTTAAATAAAGAAAGGCAATAAAGTTGAGAAAGTGTCAGGAAGTGGAGTCATCTCTGATTTTGTTTTCCTACCTGTTTTGGAGCTGAGACATCCATCCCTGATTCAGCCTTGTTAAATAACTTTAACATTTGGAAGCAAAATGCATGCTATTGAAGAGATTACTTGATGCTTGTTTTTTAGGGGTGCTAACTGGGAGGGTATATACAGGACTTCCGAGTTAATGATGATATCCCAAATTTTGAACTATGTGGTGATTTCAAGCATGTATGCACACCTAAAAATTTATCGAGCCCTTTATTGCATAGAAGTTATACCTCAATAAAAATAAATATATCAAAAAAGAATTTAAAAGTGCTGTGTTTATTGATATGAAAATACATTCACTATGTGTGAAATGAGAGAAGAAAGCAATTTGTGAAATAGTTTGTATGGTATAGTCATATTTTCAGGGTTGAAACAAGGTTTGGCAAACTACAGCCCATGGACCAATCTGTTTTTGTAAATAACGTTTTATTGGAACAGAGCAGAGTTCATTTGTTTGCAGATTATCTGTGTCTTCTTTGGTGCTATGTGTTAGTTTCCCAGGGCTGCCATAACAAAGTACCATAAACTGCCTCACAGTTTTGGAGGCTGGAAGCCCAAGATCAAGGTGTCTGCAGGGCCACGCTCCCACTGAAGGCTCTAAGGAGAGATCTGTTCCAGGCCTCTCTCCTGGCTTCTGCCAGTTCTTTGGCTTGTGGCAGCATAATCTAGTCTTCACATGGCGTTCCCTTTGTGTGTGTCTATGTCCAAGTTTTGCCTTTTTATAAAGATGCCAGTCATAGTGGATCAGGGGTTCACCCCCTACTGCAGTATGACCTCATCTTAACTAATTACATCTGCAATGACTGTATTTCCAAATACGGTCACATTCCGAGGTATTGGGGGTTAAGATTTCAACATATGAATTTTCGGGGGTGGTGGTGGTTACAATTCAGCCCCTAATACCCTAGAACAACAGAGTTGAGTAGTTGCAACGGAGACCGGGTGGCCCACAAAGCCTAAATTATTTTATTATCTTGCCTTTACAGAGAAAGTTTGCCAACCTCTGGGGGGGGGTGTGTGTGTGTGTGTGTGTGTGTGTATGTGCATAAACATAAAAAATTTGGAAGGCTATTCAGCAATATGTTAACTGAGGTTGCTTCTGAGTCATAGAATTATGGATAATTTTAATTTTAATTGTATTTTTAATACTATATTATTTGGATTTTAAGAAATTATGATGCAATAATTCCTGTTTTATAAATAAGCACTACAAATATTTCTTTGGGGAGGAAAAGACATCATTCCTATTTAGTTCCTCTCACCTCCTGCACACTACCACCAAATTCTCCTGTCCCCTAATGGTTTATTTTGTTCTGATGCAAACCTTTCTAAATAGGCCACCGTGCTCCACTGTTGGGAGTGTTAAGGACAAACACTTAGCAAACCAGCAAACTTGACTGTTTACTCACTTGGGTATGTGGATTCTTCATGTCCTTATTTAGCTGCCTCTTGTAAGTTGGAGAGAAAAGGTTCTGGCTTTTATCTCCTCATTAAAAATAGATCCTTTTATGACGAAAGGATGGAGAGGCCATGAGTCATCATCCTCAGCATGAAAGTTAGTGATACTGGATCAGGCCTCATGATGACCATGAGATGGTACCCAGCCACCCCTGTGACTCCCTGGTTTCTTGTCATTTCAGGAAGCTGGATGCTTTCATCTATGATGCGGCGGTCTTGAATTACAAGGCCGGGAGGGATGAAGGCTGCAAGCTGGTGACCATCGGGAGTGGATACATCTTTGCCACGACCGGTTATGGAATTGCCCTCCAGAAGGGCTCTCCTTGGAAGAGGCAGATTGACCTGGCCCTGCTTCAGTTTGTGGGTGATGGTAAGACCCTGCGTGACCCCCTACTTTGGGGGGGGACTTGAGACCCTCACACTGTCTGTGTTTTCTAATTGGCTTTCCAGTGGATGTTTGTGTCACGAGTTTGCTCACTAAAAGTATGTACTGAGTGCCTATCACATGATACCTTCGTTCTTTAGGTTGCTTGTAATGGAAAGTAATTCTAGATAACTAAATTTTAAAAAGTATTCTAAGGATACAGAAGCATCTGTCAAGCATCTCTTCCTCAATTCCTCAGTGAATTGAGGAAAGAGTTAAATAGGTTTAGAAAAAAGACAGGAAGCAGGACAGTCCTGGCACCTTAACAGTGGGGATTCAGGCCCTCTCTCTAGAGCAGTGGTTCTCAAAGGGGAAAGGGCAATGCTGTCCCCAGGGAGATATTGGGCAATATCTGGAAACACATTCAGTGGTCATGACTGGAAAGTTGTTTGCTACTGGCATCTATCCCTGGGTAGAGGCCAGGGATGAAAGATGTTGGCAAACATCTTACAGTGCCCAGGACAGCTCCCCACACCACAAAACACAGAATTGCCCAACCCCAAATGTTGGTAGACTAGAGTTGAGAAACCCTGCTCTAGAGCATTACATAACTAGGCTACCATAAGTCCTAATCTATATTCTCTAAATTCTAGATTTCAAACTCCAGAGAAAAGATTCCTGATGCATTTGGGGTCAAAGACTCTTTTCTGGACCCATCAGAAGTGACTAGGGTTAGAGTCATGTTGCACTAACATGGACGGCTCGTGTTGTTATGTTATGGAAGAGTGAAGGGAAGGCAATCACTAGGAAACAGATAGGGGGGTCCCATGGGATTTCACTATAGTTCATTCCTTAACTGCCTAAAATGCCAAAAATAATTACAGTTTTCACCCTTATGGGGCTTACAGTCTAATGAAATTATGGCATTTATGGAACTGGGCCAGCTGTGTCTCCAGAAGCATTTCCTTCTGTCTCCCTTTCCTACTTCATAGCCGGTGATCTCACTACAGCCTGGAGTTTCCTGACATGGCTCAAATGGCAGGTACCAACCTGCCATTTCCAAATAGGAAAAGCAAAGTCAGCACAGATAGCAGGTTAACACCATAAACATTCTCAGTGTGAGTAGGACATGAAAGCTCAGGGCAGAGGTCAGCAACCCCATTCAAGAACAGGTAGAGGCTATATTCAGAGATGGTTAGAGAATATGTTATGCTTGTCTGTAGTTGGGAGGGGAAAATCTAGCAGCCACTATAGTCAAATGCAATATCAAAATAAGCAGAGGTTAGTGCACAGGGTTGGTGCAAATTTGAATGTGGTGTATAAGTCCTTGCAGCAGAGCTCCCAGAATTAAACTCTAGATTCTCACAGTGCCATCAAACATTTTAAATGTGTTTTATATTTAACTCTCAAATAAGAACATCTGATTCTTTGAATTCCCTATAGGGCATTTGTACCTTCCTCAGATCCCTGGCCATGTTCTCTGCTGTGTAATAATGATTTGTGGCTATGTTGGTCAGCTTTCGCTGTGATATCTAAGAGGCATGGAACAATAAACATTTACTTTGCTCATGGGAGTTCAGGCTGAGTGGAGAGGCTCTGCCTCAGGCTAGGGTGTGTATGGTGGCTCTACTTTCTGCTGCAAGCCCATAAGTCAACAGTGTGGTCTCTGCTCCACGAAGGTTTATTCTGGGCCTCAAGCTGAAGGGGTACCAGTCACCTAGGGGCAGCCCTTTTCCTGGCTATGTCAGAAGGGCAGAAAGAAACACCTAATTGCACATGCACATTTCAAGTCTCTGCTTTGTCACGTTCATGTCTGCTAACATCCTTCTGTCTAAAGCAAGTCAGATGGTCATGTCCATGGTCAAGAGATTGAAGGTACACACTACCTTTTATGGGAGGGGTTTGAAGTTTTATGGCAAGAGGTGTGTACGCTAAAGAAGTGGAGCCAATCGTTTTGTCTACCACAGGGGTGCCTAAGCACCCCTATATGGGGTGAACTACTCAGCAAACAGGTATCTTGTTTCCAGCATTTATACCAAAAAACCTTGAACATAACAGGTAATTGGTCGATGAAGGATTGAATGAATAAATACATGTATGGATGAAAGGTTGGTGGTGAGATGTATTTCATTTGACAGGAAACTTTTATATGTGATGGGTGTCTGTCAATTAAGTGAGTTCTGACTGTAGCTCTGCCCACCATTGTTGTCACTCTTGCAACATCTATTATGAAACAGCTAACGTATTTAGGGACTAGGATGTGCCAGTCATCATACTGGGTGTGTTACCTGTGTTCTTTAATCTTCATAACAGCATTATGAGGTTAAACATTGCTTATCCCCATTTTACAGATGAGGAAACTGAGGCTCGGAGGGCTTTTGAGTCCCCCAGCTAGTACGTGGCAAAGCCTCTACTTCAGGGGCCTTGCTCTGGAAGGGGGTCAAACTCTTGTTTCATTTAATTCTCTGAGATGTATAAAAGGTGACTAATTAAACTCTTGAGATTTACAAACCCTTTAGGAAGGAGTAATTTAGTGCATATCTGAACTAAATCTATTGTCCCGTTTACAAATACTTCTGTGAAAGAATTGCTCTTTCTCAGCTTCAGTTTCCTCATCTATTAAAGGGTACAGAGATATTTACCTAGCAGGGTTGGTGTGAAGACAAAATGGGAGGATACGTTGTGAAATGCGTAGCTCAGCACAGCCCCTGGAGCACAGAAATGGTCCAATAAATGTTAGCTGTCACCATCATCATCACCAGTGTCATCACCATCATCATCACCACCATCCTCATCCTCATCCTCATCATCACCATCACCCCACCATCACCATCATCTTATCCTATCATCACCATCACCACATCATCACCATCATCCTATCCCATCTCACCATCACACTCATCACCATCATCTTATCCTCATCATCACCATCACCACCATCATCACCATCATCCTCCTCCTCATCATCTCAATATCACCATCACTATCATCACCATCACCATCATCATCCTTCTCATCATCATCATCACCATAGTTGTCCACACACAACTTCTTTAGTGTCGTTTTGGCAATAATATAATCAAGTTAGTATCATAGAAACTACCTTTGTGGTGCTGAACAGAAAAATGTTCTCTTTGTGGCAAATAAAAAATGAAAAGTATTTGCATCCAAATAGGCCAGTTTGTTTCTTGTACTTACAGAACATGTAGGTTCTCCTAGATATTTTACGTCCTGGCTCACTGCTTTCCTGGTCAGACTTATGGGGTTGGGAAATGTGTCTTCTCAGTTTCATCTCTAGAGGCCATCTGGAGGCAAAGACATGGGAGAGAAAATGACGTTGCTCCAGAGGGCGTCTTAAGATAATCTTCCCGGAAAGCCACGTCCAATTCTGAATGTCTCTCTAGGAGTAAATACATGAATTAACACAGCTGCATAAATATTTCACTTATCTTATGCAGCTTCAGCAGGATTAATTATGCTCTAAAATTAGACCTGTAAAGAGCACAGCGCCGAGCAGTACCTAATTATTATTCATCCTCTAGAATGGAGTGTTTATCTCTTGTTATAGAGTAGCTTCAGTGGACGATTACGAGTCTAATGAGTGTCAAAAGTATAAAAAATTTTCCTAATGAGCTGTGTAAATATAACCTTTGAGTGGAGTGTTTGATTATTGGGGGAACCTCTTACATGAAGGCTGCCATGCATTTCCCTAGGAAGAAGGCTATTAATCTGCCTTGAGGGATACACGGGATCCCAGTATTAATCTGCCTTGAGGGATACACGGGAGGAAGGCTATTAATTTGACTTTATTTTCCCATCTAATTTTCTGTGGCCTTTTTGAAATGGTGGAGTGCACCATGGGATCTTTGGCTCTCAGTAGTTTAGTAACAACACTCACAGGTACTTTTCAGCATTGGTCAGCACCAATACCCAACAATTACTAAGAATCAGATACCTTTATAGGCACTAATATTCCAAGAGGGGATATCATAGTCTTTTTCTTCTTTCCTTCAAGGAAATTATAGTCCAGTTGGTGGACAATATATAAACTTAAAATATCTAATCTTAAAATAGAAACATATTAATACTTCACATACATGAATATGTATATATGTATATGTAGACATACAGACATATAAACACACATACACACATATATATATATTCTTCTTAGGTGTCTTGGGTAAATAGAGTGGTTAAGGAGAAATATGAGACATACTAGTATTTTTTAATGGAAGAATGAAAGGACAGAATGAGTCATAAAGAAAATGAGTGTAGTGAGATTTAGACAAAGAATAGAACGGTCCAGAGTTCACAGAAGCCTCGGTCATTTACTCATCCAGCAACCAGCAAATCTCCACTGAGTACCAGCTTCTCCCTGGCACCTAAAAGGAGGCACTGAAGTGAGAACTCACAGACTGAGCAAGCCTGGGGCTGAGAGGAGGCATTTCTGGCTTCAAAGTAGAGGTGAACAGGGGACCTTTTAGGTCCCATCTATCTCATGGATTTTGTGATTTTTTTTAAATAAAATTCTGGGATTTGAAGAGGCAGAAGGAAGATCCTAAAGGTCAAAACCCTTCTGATGTACAAGGGCTAGAAAAAAGATATTGAGGGAAATAAAGTTGTATTAATTATATTATTCAAAAGCAAGTCATGCTGAGGAAAGGGAAGGAAATGGTTGTTTTTGAGCCCCTACTCTATGTCCAATGCCACGCCAACATCACATGTGATACCCTGGTAACTCTTTACGTGACATTCCAGAGTCGAGCTTGTTATCTCCACTTTGCAGAGCAGGAAAATGAGGCTTGGTTGGGTTAAGGTAGCTATAGCAGAGCATCTTCCACTTCACCATGAGCAGGAGTCACTTGTGGGTCTTCCTAAAAAAAAAGCTTCTGTTTCAGTGGGTCTGGGGTGGACTCTGCATTTCTAAAAAGCTCCTAGCTGACACTGATGCTGCCAGTCTATGGACAGCACTCTGTGCAGATTTTTTTATAGATGTAAAAATTGAACCAAGTTCATCCGATTCCATTTCTGATTATCTTTCCATTAACCCATGCTGCAGGGAGAAATCTTAGTTGCTGGTGGCCAGGTTACCTTAGCTATAAGTAATATTTTTTAGCATTGAGAAGCTTTTAATCTTCCTCTTTGTACTTTGGTGCAAAGTTTTCATGGTTGTGGATTTATTTTTAAACTCAGAAATATATTACTTGTCCCTGAAATCTAGTCTAACTTCATTGAACAAATGAAATTAAATATATGTATTGATCATGTATTTTATGAGTTATTTACATGGTATATTTCATTGTACTTATATCAGTTTTAGGTATGTATAATAGATATTATATGTAAAATATTTTAAAGCTATGGTACCTATATCTCTTATATTAATATTTTATTAATAGAGTGACCAACTCAACCAATTTTGCTGGGATTCTCCCAGTTTTAAAACTAGTTAGTAACCCTAATTATATACTATATTTGGGCATATATGATAGATATCATATATGAAATATTTGAAAGATACTATGTAGATATATAATTTTAGTTCATTGGGTTCCCTTTGTCCCTTTTGTACTACAACTTTGCCAGCAGTCATTTAAAGATTCATCCAGATTGTTAACAGATTGGAAAGGACCACAAGTTCTGCTCTTGTATCAATAAAGAATCTTGCTGTGCTTGACTCCAGAGCTTTGGAAAACACCAACTCAGGATAACGATGCTCACAGATCTTGGAGTAGGGGGCCGTGGAGGGACATCAGTGGAGAAGCCCCCTCCCTGCCTCCAAGTGGATCAGTGTTTGGCGTTTTGATTCCTTTATTTGTTGGCCGCTCTTCCACTGAAGCGCACAGCGTGGCATTTGACAGCAAGGGACCCCACACTGCCAGGCAGAGTAGAGAGTGTTTGTGTGATTGCGTAAGTCCTTGTATCTAATTAGACTTCTCATAAATTGCTGTGGGCCACTGATGGGTTGCTGATATCCACAGCACTGCCCTTGTCCAACTTCCCAGCTTAATATCTTTGGGCTGACAAATCTGAGTCTTGGGGACAGCTGGACACTCCTGCAGCTCGGGCAGTGATGACCCTACATGCATGCATTCTGAGAACAGCACATCCCTGAGAGGCCTTCACAGCCCATCTTCTCAGGGCTGGCTTAGAAATGGTATGATAGTATGGGTTAAGGAAATCCCTGAATGCCCCACCTCTAAATATTTTTTCCATTCCACTTTCTGAAATTCCACCATTTGAAGTTTTATCGGATAAGCATGGACTGTTTGATGCAGCCCCCTTTAAAAATGGATTTCCTTCTTCCCTCTTCTCCTAACCCATTTCCTGATTTGACATTGACCCATCCTTCAGCCTCTGTTCCCCTCCATGAAGACTCCCGTAAAGACCTCTAAGTTAGAGACCGTTCCTATAAACTCCTTTAGCTCCATGCTTACAGCATTCTTGTGGCATTTAGCAAAGCGAGAGCAGTAAAATGAGTAAGATGAAGGTTCTACAATTTCCTAGTGGTGATACCTTGGGCAAATTAATTTCTTTGAATCTCAGTTTTCTCATTTTTAAATCAGAATTGTTTAAGGATTAAATATAAAAACAAATATCAAGAGACCAACCTGGTGCTTGGCATACATGAGATGCCAACTCATTGGTGGCCCCTCTGTGTCCCCTGGCCCACTTGAGTGCACTGCATTGTGAGTCCCTTGAGAGCATATACCATCCATGTCCATCCCTGTTGCCCTTCCCGTCCCCCAGCACTCACAGCTTAGCCTGGCACAGAGGTGCTCAAACAAAATTTGTTAAATGAATGGATGAATTTGAAAATACTACAGATATATACTTTTGCAGGGTTTATGTCATCAGTTGAATATCTACTCCAATGAAGGGGACATTGCTTTCTTTAGGAAGGACATTAGACATCTCTAGAGAGAGAGATGCAAGGAGGTAACCACTAAATCACTGCCAGTGTGACAATCTTCCCCAGCCTCTTGCCACTGTATTCACTATAAGACAGAGGCAAATTCCTTCATTGTTAATTTGTGTATTGTTGTAGTCATATATCCCTATTAATCTCTTTAACATAATCCTCTGGGATGTATATAACCAGCAAGATTATATATTCCCTGGCTTTTAGAACTGGAGTAGATATGAATTGTTACTAAGTCCAGTAATAAGGAAATCGAAGCCAGAG
Source organism: Daubentonia madagascariensis (assembly GCA_023783475.1). Classification (NCBI taxonomy): domain Eukaryota; kingdom Metazoa; phylum Chordata; class Mammalia; order Primates; family Daubentoniidae; genus Daubentonia; species Daubentonia madagascariensis. The sequence goes on along the minus strand of JAKFHU010002332.1, from coordinate 5,568,792 downwards.
GGGATATGACCTTACACAAGGTTGCACAATGAGGAGCAGCAGAGTTGGGTCTAAACCCCAGATTTCCTGCCTCCTGGGCCATTTATATATTAAAAACAAAACAAAGAGAAAACAGAACTTTTAATGATCCCTTGTCCTGTTCCTTTGGGGAAGACTTGACCTCTGTGGTAGGAGCAAGGGGCAAGGAGGACAGTTGGAATATCCCCAGTCATAGTGGCCAGCAACCCAATCCAGACCATAAAAGCCTCCAGTAGAATGAGCTCTGCTGTCTCCCAGGCCCCACCTCCTTTCCCTGCAGCACAGTAGAGGTGGGACAGGAGAGACAACGTGGACTCACAAACACTTACTTTGTTTCTCTTAGGGAAGAACCACACTAATGGGGGAACCACGGGCAGGTTTCATGTCCAGATGTTCTCAAGCATATACGCTTGGTTTAGATCTTTCTTTGACAAACCAAGCCTGCTCACATCTCACTGTCTTCTTTGCAAACATCTCCCAAGCTCCAGCCCGAATCCCTTCCCCAAGGAGGAGCTTGTGAAATAAAGTTGTGTTGCTCCACCCTTGATTTCTGTCCTACTTCACTGATATGTGGTTTTATTCATTGCAATGTCATTAGCACAAATAGAGAACTCTAAAACCCTGGCAACCAGGAGTGACGTCTGCACGGTTTCGTCTTAGCCAGATCCTCTGTCTGCCAAACTGGGTTGAACTCCCACTGTGTTCTTTGCTGGGTTTACTCCTGTAGTCCTAAGAATTTAAATACTTGAAAGCTTCCTTCTTAATCTCTCTCCCTCCCTCTGCCTCTCTCTCTCTCTCTCTCTCTCTTGCTCTTTGTATTTCATATTTCTTACCAACCAAGACTTGTTTTCTAAATCCTCTAACTTCAGACAGTAATTTAGGTTGTTTCCATGTAACTGTCAGCAACATACATCAGAACTCCTGGCTCATCCATGTCCAGTAAGGAGGGTTCTGGCATATAGGATTCAGCCTCTTCAATCAGGAACCTGGGAGAGAGTGCCCGGGGATTGTACCTGGGGGTGGGCCCAGCAATTAAAAACATGAGACTAAAATTTGTGCTCCATTCTGCTGGTTTGTGATCAAGGGGATAAACAAGAGAAAGCGTTTTTCTCAGCATTTGGCAAAACCCATGGTCCAAATAGAGCCATGGCCTGTTTTTGAAAATATGGATTTACTGAAACACAGTCACATCCATTCTCTTACGTGTCATCTGTGTCTGCCTTCACACTACAACAACAGCACTGAGTCGTTGCAACAGAAACCATACAAACTGCAAAGCCCAAAATACTTACTGTCTGGCCCTTTACAGAAAATGTTTGATGGCACCTGGTCTAGACTGTCTGCAGAAAGAGAAGAAAGGCAGAGAAGACTTCATGTTGCAGGTTGTCCAGTTCTCCTGAGGGAAGGGAGAAGATTAAGAGGAGAAACAGAAGAAAGAAAAGGCAAGTAGGGTAAGAAAGGAAAGAGGAACCGAGATATATTAGGGAGAAATTAGAAGAGAAAAAAGGAAGGAAGAGGAAGAAGAAAATGATAAAGGATAAAGAAGAAGAGGAAAGAGCAGAGTCACCAAGTAAGGACAGGGGAAGACACAGGAAGAGAAGAGGTAGAAGAAAGGGAGAGAGAAGGCAAAGAAGGAAGGAATGGCCGGGGAGGGACCAGAGAGAGGTTTGCTAAGTGACTAGTTTGGGCAGCACCGAGGATCAGCCATGCAGCAGGTGAAACTCAAGAAGTCTCAGGGCCGTCCACTGCCTTGTCTCGGCTCCAGGGCAGAGGTGCAAGGCACAGACCACCGAGTGACTCACTCCTGCCTCGGAGGTGTCTCATCTGTCTCCTGCTGGTGTCCCCTGCCAGCACGTCTTCCTGACATAGGTCCCTGTGTCCTCAGATGACTCAGCAACACCCTGTTATAACCAGCAGCCTCAGCCCATTTAAAGAAATAAATGCAACATAAGGATGGGAAGGTGGTTGGGGGAAAGGAGGTGCCGAGAATCTGAGAACCCCCTTTGAGGGGATGGGACAGCTTTCCTTTTCTCTGCATGGAAGTAGTTCAACAGCTACCGTTACTGTCATTTTTATGGAAATTTATGATGAGTAACACTTACAGAGTGGTAACTATGTGTCACACAATCATCTAAGTCTTTACATGTATTAATTTCATTTGATCCTCACGATGATTAAATGGCATGGGTTATGATTATTAAGCCCTGTTTACAGATGAGGAAACTGAGTCACATGTAAGTTTAGTAAGGTATCCAAGATCACCCAGCTAAGTGGCAGATCTGAGGGCCTATGCAAGGGGGCTCTAGGATCTTTGCTTTAACCATTGTACAATATTGTTTCTCCTTTAGCTGCTGTAACCCTCATAGACATCTCGTCAGGCAGGTTTTCCCATCTGGGAAGGGCAAAGCTGTGATTTAAACACAGATTGGTCAGACCCCAGGTTTAGTGTTCCTTCCTCTTTTACTAACAGGGCAGCATCAGTCCCCTGCAGGTGATACTGGGCAAAATAACTTGGTGACAGAGGTGGAGGGTGGGAGAGAAAGTGACCTACACATGTTTTCATTTTTCCACGGTGAAGGAGACTTGTCCATGCCTCAGGCCCTGGCACCATGGGAACAGGCCCAGCCTAATTTTTGAGCTCATTCAACCCTGGCAGTTTGGGGAAAACTCAGAACCCAGAAGCAAGAGATGAGAAGGAATAAAACAAGGACAGAATGTAATTCAGAGAAGTCAGATGTTTGGCCCCGATACAGGCTTGCAGCGCAGCCTCTCCAGGTTCACAAAGACCTGGCTTGGTTGCCGGAATTGCTTATTCCCCACAGAGCTTCTTGGAACTGCATAATCCCCAGCATTTCAGAAAGTTACTGTTCCTTGCTAAAAGTGTTTTAATCAAATTGAGACTTCAAAGGTGGAAATCACAGTAGGGGCTGAGCTAGGCTACTCTGTAAATCACTAACTTTCTAATCAAGTTAGGAAGGACTGGGTGCCTTTGACAGATCCCCCAATTTATTCACACATTTCTTTTATGCATTGATTCATTCTGCCTTCTAGTCATTCATTCAACAGAGGATAACTAAGCAGCTTCTAAATTCCAGGTGGTGGGATGTAAAAATGATTAAACACTCCTACTCTATTGCCCTTACTTACGAAGATGCTTTTGACATTATTGTGTCCAATAGAATCACTTGGGGAGCCCAGAGGCATTTTTACATCCTCTCTGGGTGATTCTAGTACACAGTAATATTTAAGAATCACTCTTTAGAGTAACAATATTTAGCATTTAGAAACACCTTATTCTCTGATTGGCAGATGTTAACAGTCAGTGGCCAACAGATCACCCAACTGGGGTCCATGATATTGGGTCTTTGCCCTGTGTTTCATTCACCCTCCTCTCAGGAGTCCTAACTGGGTTTACACAGAGACCTTGGTGAGTGTGGAAACCTGAGAAATAAATGATGTGGGGCTTCTAAGCGTCAGCCTGCGCAGCAACCGCACTAAGGAACACAGGAGATATGAGGGTAGGCTATGAATGGAAGACGTAGTCAAATAGGCTTTAATGTTAAGCTTCCTTATTCAGGAAGGATCAAAATAGACATGAAAGTTTTTATTGCTTCCAGAGATTTCATTTTCATTTATTGACTATAATAACTGTGTTAAAAATAAAGCAGGCAAGACTGAAGGCTCCACATTTAGGCAGGCACTAAGCCAGCTCTTCTATTGATTGAATTGGTTCTGGAACCATATTTGGACGTGATGTCCCTCTTGATTCCTTACACATGTAGATGTGGTCTCATTTGAAACCACCAGGGAAGGGTGGCTAGAGACCATTGATGGAGTCTATAATTTTGTATATGGATTTCGTTATTGCTCCTACCCTATGTGGACGACTTTTGCATGCACATAAACCTCATTTGTGCACAAAGATAGCAGATTTGATGATATATACTCCAAGGGGGTGATGATTAATGGCCATTTGATGCCCCAGCAACTAAGTCACTTTGACTCTCCCATGACCTAACAGATACGTCCAAGGCAAACTATTTATTCAGAAATGCGATGTTTTCAAAGAAGAAATGTGTCAGGTCTAAGCATAGATTAGCAATAAAGGGCCTAACTGCTTCTCCATTGGCCTGTGACCAGATGGTACTATAAAAATTAGACTTGTTTATCTCCCTCCTAATTTTAACTAGAGACATATTTGGAATAGTAATGGAACAGTACTTACTTGAGAAACATAAAATCCGTCAATATCCTGGAGAGCTATTGACTATTCCTCAGTGTTAAAACTCCAAGCGTTTTCATTTGCGTACGTTTGCAGCAAATTTCCCAACAGGCCTGTTGAGATCCAGAGTCTCAGTGTTGGTTATCAAGCTGACACCAGGATTCAAACAAGGTCAGTGGTGCCAAACCTGTGCCTGACAAGCAGTGAATCGCTCAAACCAGGGAAAGTCAAATGTCAAGAGAACCATCAAAGTGGAAATAAGACATAATGAATGACTTGCTGGTAAGTCAAACACTGATGTCACATAGCCTTGTGCAAGATTTATGGGATGGATAAACAGTGGCCCAAATCCTTCTCAGTCTGTATTTTTAAACACTTTCATTTGGAAAGGCAATATTATATGTTATATATGTATAGTACATAATATATGCATATTTTATATATATATAGTTGTCCCTCTGTATCCGTGAGGGATTGATTCCAGGACTTCCTGTGAATACTAAAATCCATGGATGCTCAAGTCTCTGATAGAAAATGGTACAGTGTTTGCATATAATCTATGTACATCCTTTTGTATACTTTAAATCATCTCTAAATTACTTATAATACCCAATACAATGTAAATGCCATGTAAATACTTTTTATACTGTATTGTTTAGGAAATAATGACAAGAAAAATACTGTCCTAAAGGCACAATTTTTTTCCCAAATATTTTTAATCGACAGTTGGTTAAATTCACACATGCAGAACTCTCAGATGTGGAGGGCCGACTGTATATATAATCACTCTAATCTACTATCTTAACGGAATTGTTTTCAGCTTATCCATTACCTGCTGGTCCCTGTTACTTGCAGACACTTTTCCTTAAATAATTATAATTGTTGGTTATATACACTTTTGTATTCCATTATTTTCACTATTATATTTGAAACATTTGTATGTTGCTACACTATCTGCTTTCACAATTATTTCAATTTTTGTATAACATGTCATCATCATTATTAAACCAGAAATCATGACATTATTTTCCTGTTGTCAAACATTTTGGTGCTTTGCTAATGTAGATAATGAAGGAACATCTTCATGCCTACTTTTTTTCTTTTGAACTATCTATTTGCAACAAACTCTTAGATATAGAATTTGAAGGGTCAATGGCTATAAACGTCTCTAGGAGTCTTGATATATAGTGTCATATTAAAGCCCAAAATCTTTGTTGCCATCTAAAGTACTACTAATAATGGATCAATGTACCAATTTTGCAACAATCCAGCAGCATTGTGCATTATAGTTCTTTTTGCTATTTTTAAAGGTGCAACGTGCAATCTCACAGTTGCCTTAATTTGAATTCCTTTGAATACTAGTAAAAATGAAAAGAAAGGAGGAGTTGCCTGTTCATCTTATTTGACTATTTATTGTTTTAATATATAAATATAATGAACATTTTATATATTTTAGTACTTTATTAAAATTTTGGTGGTAATATTTCATGCAAAAAAGTCATTATGTAGCAGCATGGGGTGTAGATAGCTACAAAGGCTTTGGGTTTAAATATGAGAAGGGATCATTACTAGCTCTATGACCTTGAAGTTACATATCCTTTTTAAGGGCCAATTTCTTCCTCTTTAAATCATGGGTTATAATGGCACCAAACTTGCCATGTTGAATGATACAATGTATGAGATTAGCTTGGTATAATTCCCATCAAATAGTAAGTACCTAATAAGTATAGATGATAACAGTGATGAGAAACTCCTAAAGTTGGGATTTATTCTTGTTCATATGCATAGTTTTAAAAAATTATTTCATTTCCTTTTTTAATTGCTTAAATCAGTGCAAATTATCACCCCCTTGGCCCATCACCTGGTTTTATAAATAAAGTTTTATTGAAACACAAACATACCCATTTGTGTATTATGTATGGTCTATAGCTGTTTTTGTGCCACAAAGGCAGAGTTGAGTAGCTGTGGTAGAGACCATATGACCCCAAAAATATTTACTAATTGGCCCTTTTCAAATAAAAGATTGCTGACTTCTGTCTTAAATGATAAAAGTAAGACATGTTCTTTTGAAATAATTCCAACAACGTGGAAGAATTTAACTAAACATAAGTCATACCCCTTTATCCTTGAAGAATTTTTCTCTCTTTGTAAAGAAATTTCACATTTTTAAAAAAGTTTTTTTTCCCTCTCTGGTTCAGAGTCTGATCTCTTCTACTTTCCTTCTTATCCTGTCTCTTAACTCCCAAATAAAAGAACACCTTACACCTCTGCTGTGCCACCCACTTCCTTCTTCTATTTTTTGTTTTCTGTAAACTATAACATACGTTCATTCTATTACACAAATTCTAATGTCCAGTTAATGTTTATACAGCTGTGCAGCTGTCCCCCAGATCAAGATACAGAATGTGACCAGCACCCCAGAAAGCTCCTGCATGGCCCCTGCCAGCCAATATTGCCCCCAAAAGTAACCAACATTCTACCCTCCATGACTGTGGATTGGTTTTGCCTCCTTTTGCACTTCAAATAAATGGTGGAATCATACAACATATATTCATTTATGTCTTTTATGACATTAACACATATTACTGCATGTAACCACAACATTTTCATTGCTGTGTGGTATTTTATTATACAAATATACCATAATTTATTTATCAATTTTGCTATTCATGGGCATTTGCATCATTTCTAGAATTTGTCTGCTTTGAACATTCTTGTACATTAATATTTCTGTGTGTGAAGGCACTTATTTGGGAATGTACCTAGGCATGAAATTACTGGGTCATAGAGTGCATATACTCAGCTTTAATGGATACTTCCAACCGGTTTTCAGAAGACGTACAACCCATTTACATTCCCACTGGAAGTGCGTGTGGCTCCTCCAATCTCTGATTGCCCTTTTTCTACCTTCTATGAGAAAGGTAAAACAAGCTTGTGCATCTGAACTCTGGGTGTGTTCATCAGTGGCTGTGTGGTTGGGTGTTGTTGTATGATTATAGCCAATCACTTAGAGATCCAAATTCTTTTCCCAGCTTCAAGATTGACTTATTTTGTGACCTTGGTGCACATAACCTGATCTCAGATTCATCATCAGTAGAATGGGGCCAGAGGACTACAGTGTCTGCCCCACGTGCTTTCCTGAGCTGGAATATAAATCCAACTACTCGCCTGTTCCCATACCTTCTTCCACTCATTCTGGCCGTGTTCTCACCCCACCCGGTGCTCCAGACTTGGGGTGAGGGAGAGGAGGCTCAGAGGAGCATCCCCGCACCTAAGGAGGAGGATGTCATCAAAGAGAGAGCTGAGAGCTCTTTAAAGTCATAACTGAGCCCTCCCCACCACCCCAGAGCCCTCTGTGTGAAAAGAAAAACAGTCTTCCTTCCGCTGCAGTTACGGACGGCACTGACAGCTGGCGTAGGGTCCTTTCCATAAAGGGTCTCAGTTTTCTCTTTCTGTCCCTCTCTCTTCCCCTTCTTCCCTCTCCCCTCTTCTTCCCTTTCTACTCTCTCCTTCTTTTCTTCATCCCACAACCAAGTCTTGGGTGCCCGCTAAGCTCCCCACGCTATCCTAGCCAGTGGGGAACACAGATCAAGCGGAAGTGATCCACTTTGCTTTATAGTCTCGGGGAGCTTGTTGACAACACTTCAATAAAAAAGAACCTGAAAAGCAGTGAGGTCATTTTACTTGGGGATATTAATATTTCTTGGCGTGTGGAACGGCAACGACACAGCAAAAGTTGCTGCCTAGGCATTAGAAGTAGAACGCCACACCCAAATGGCTCAAGCCTGTGGCCAGAGATAACTTAGAATCGTCTCTGCTGCCTAGGGGACTGGGCTCTCCCGACTTTCCCTGCAGCTTCCTTTAAGCAGATCATTCAGTGACTTGCCCGCGACGTTCAAGTGGCCTTTATTTTATGCACTGCTAGTTGCCTCTCTCCCTCTCTCTTTCTGCATGACTCTTCATTCCTGTCTTGTGCGACCCAGGAACAGAAAACTGTCCTCCTGATTCATTGCACCCTCCCTGCCCAGGATCTGTAAGTAATAAAGCTTTGAACTTATTTTCTATTGTGGTGGTGTATTGAATTTGCGCCTTCTATCTGAAGAACGAGGGACTGCCCCAGGCAGTTTTCCACTGCGGAGAATACAAGGTGGGGCTCCCAGTGCCAGACCAGTGGTCAGGCAGACACAAACTGGACACGGGTCAGACGAGCCTCAAGGACGTCCACCAGGATAAACAAGTTTCCCGTCTGAAGGATCCCCTGGCCATGGGTCAGACAGCTAGGCATTCGTCTGTCCTCCACGTAAAAGAAGTATTCTGTGAAAGGCACCCTGTGAACACTCACGTCCTACTCTCCATTTCCCGTTAAGGCAGGGCTGTTAGCTGCTCTGGGGCACTGGAACCCCAGTTTAGTCCGGGAGTTCTCAAAACAGCATGGGATGTGGGGTTATTGCTGTACTCTGTTTCTTAAATCTTTAAACTTTTAAAACACAAGAACCCCTTTGTGATGCTAAAAAGTCCTCACACCCTTCCTTGCACCATGAGTCACAGGATTTTGAGGACTATTGACCGAGAAAATGGGCAATGTCAAAAAGTTAGTATCAATTCGTTTATGCTCACAAACACTTATGTCTTCTTTTAAGTCGTATCAGCCTGACCGTCTACATCTGTATGAGGCAAATTAGGTGAGCAGACTACAGAAGTGCTGGTGTACATGGGATTTCCTGGACGTGCTTCAAGTTTTCTGCAGTCTCACTTGGGAGGATTTTTTCTCTCCACCTCCACTCTCTCATGGAAAATTGTGACCTTGCGCGTTGTTTGACGTCTGATGGAGGTGCCCAATTGCCTCTCCTCTTTCTCATTTTTCTTCTCCAAAAGACATAGGTTGGGAACCTGTGTGCATAAAATTCCCCAACTCCAACTTGCATGGTTGACCCTGTGGCCTGTGAGATCCCAGGTAGATGGTGACAGGTAGCAATGAACTCTGCAATTCTCTAGCTCTATCCATGGAGCAGAAACCTCAGTTGGAAGGTGATGGTGAAACACTTACGCCAAAGACAGACAGTCTCTGCATCTAACTGGATACATTTAAGCCTAGCCCTATTTTTATTCTGGTTTTGTGACTTCTCAGCATTATACAGAAATGGAATATTCTGACATTTAAATAAGGAATATTTATCTTCCAAATTCAATCTATTTGTGTCCAGAATCTTGTGCTATTCCCTATCACCAGCACCATCAAAAGTATTTTTTCTGTTCAGCAAATAGTCCAGTGGCCCTCTAAGGTCATGGGCTTCAAAATATTATTTTCAGACCTAAGGTTACATAGGATTTATTTTTCTCTTATTTGTCACATTTCTTGGTTTGGGGGTTTTTTGTGTTTTGTTTCTGAGGGTTTTTTCTTCTTTTTTTAGTCTTTTTAAAAAACTAGGGTGTGGGGTCATGACAGGGAAGGGAGAAGGGGATGAGTTTCTCGTTGCTACATCCAAGAGGGTCGATGTGACTGACACTGCTTTGAGTCAAGACTGCAGGGTTAATGAGGCTAAGGACTCAAGGTCAGTGCTCAGATGGTCTCACTGCCCTTCCTCTGCTCCAAGGTCACAGATGATACCTCCAAATCTCACCAGCAGCCTCCTTCCATATGCAGGACGACCGGGCGAGCAGAGGGCTTGGCCTCAGTCATGCGGGTTCCATCCTTCTTCCCAGGACTGCAGTTCAGAACTCACGATGACTGAGTCTGTTCTCGTTGAGAACATGAGCCTGCCGATGAGTCTGTGCCCTAGATTTTCCACAAAGAAAGTTGTTCCTTTGCCATTTCCAATTCCAATAGGGCTTCTGAGAAACCCAAAGTGCCCAACCCCTGGGCAAGACATGAAACAGGGTGGAAATGGGGTCAGTTTCCCTCTTGGTGTTCACAGCGAACCCTAATGGGATCAGCAGCGACACCATCCTGACATCTTTGGGCTATAGTTGGAAGTTCGCTCCCTGTGGCAAACCATCAGACTCCGTTGCTAGGATCTGCGATTGGAACATGCTTGCCCCAAGAGTCAGCCTTGATTTCTGGGTTTCACAATGTATCCCCAGCCCCTTTGCCTGGGGCTTCACAGATTCCATCCTCTCTCGGGCCCTTGCTGACCTCAGATCCGTGGACCACGAACTAATCAAGGAGAGAGGAGCCTTGTGCCATCAGTGCTGTTTTATGGACCACATACTATGTGCCAAGACCTCTGCCACAGATTGGTGATACAAGAAGAATAAGACAAGATCCCTGCCCTGAATAAACTCACCTCTCATTGATGAAGACTTAGAAGCAAGTGACAGTTACACTCCGGTGTGACAAATTCCATGTCAAAGAAATATCCAGGATATCATGGTAGGAGAAACCATGGTCTCATACCCACATTCCTGTGCATTCAGGGAAGACTTCCTGGAGGTTGAGACCTCTGAGCTGTACCCCAGAGACAGCTATTGCCAAGTTTTCAGCACAATACCAAGAAACTGGTATATATAGAGTCAATTATAATATTATGGATGGTGATGATATTGATGACAGTTTGCAATGGATCCTTGTCAGCATTTTCTTGCAAGTGGATTTCTCCTAGTCATTGCATTTCCTGAGAGCAGGAGAGCTTAATCTGCATATTCTGCCTGACTCTGAGATCAGGACAGGACTTTAATAGTAATTATGTCACTGTGATAGAATTTACTACTGACCTTCCTCCACAATGTAGCACCATTGTACAAATTTGCAGTCTGAAATGAGACATTCCCCACACACCCATGACAGCCTACTTCACAATGTATGTGAAGAGACACTGGGTTTTTGATCACCGGGCCATAACTGGAGAAACGTGGGCAGCAACTGAAGAATCTTGGGTCCACCAAGAAAACAGCTGGGTAGGGGTATTCCCTGCAGAAACACATCCAATGGCCCTACTGTTCCCAGGGTACCCAGACTTCTTAGCATGAAAGCTGAGTGCTTTGCTTTGCACTCTGGCTCTGGCTCTATGAGCTCCTCCTTTAATCCCTTCTTCCTTCCCAGAAATTCTGAACTGCCCTCTGATCTCAAAACGCTCTCTGTTTCTTCCTGCCTCCAACCCTATGCAAAGTCAGTCATCTCATTTTGCCATAACTGTCTTTTTTCATGACTGTCTTTCCCACAGGACTCTGAGCTCTTAGAGGCCAAAGACTGTATATAATTCATCTCTTTATGGAAACACAGAGATGCCCACTGCCTGTTAAGTGCTTTTAGAAATGTTCCCTTGTCAATGAGTGAATGAATCAGTGAATGAACAAATGGGTGCATGAGTAAAGAAAAACCAAATGATGTCATCATAGAACCAAAAACCAATAGCTTCCTTGACCAGAAATGAAACAGAACATAAAGCCCAGCCTTCTCAAAGCCGCACGCTATCTCTCTTCATACCATCACTGCCTGGGGTCAGGTGCTTTGGACAGAAACCAAGAAAAAAAATATGTAGATGTGTGCCTGTGGAAGCTGATTTTAGAAGATGTGTTTCAGCAAATTCTCAGGCCCTGGATGAAGCCTAAAGGGTACAAGTTCAAAATGGATTTTTCACAACTGACCTCAGGGGAGAAGTACTCAGGAAGTTTGAAGGCTAGTCACATTGCTTGCTATAAAATCCTCTCCCGAAGCAATTCCCTTAGCTCTTAAACAGTCTTACAGAATATAATGAAATCTAATCTGAAAAGCAACTGCAGTCCCTCTGGAAGTGCTGAGAATCAGTCTTAGGGCAAATAAGGAGCTGGGTTCTCTTACTTTGGGTATGACAGAGTCTTCTCGGAGAGCTGAGCCTTCTCCTTGGACCTCCATTCTTGGAATTGTAGACTGCATGAGTTGGAAGGGCACAGGAAGGGTTGCATGGGCTGCCCCACCCCACTCCCAGCTTCCCTGACTTCAAGCAGTAACAATACTATCTTCAGAAGTACTTATTGAGTAATTAGTGTGTGTTCCAGGCACTTTATGCATGCAACATCATTTAATTCTAACAAAACTCCTATGAGGTAAATACTGTTGTACTCCCATTTGGTAGATATTAAAACTGGAGCTCAGAGAGACTGAGCAAGTTCCTTAACCTCTCTGTGCCTCAGAGTACTCACCTGTAAAATGGCAATGATATGGGACCAGCCACATTAAGGTTACATGAGTTAATTTGTTAAAATTCTAGTACAGTGCCTGAAATATAGAAAAATATTTTCATTTTGTTAAATAGAAAAATAGATATGTGAATGGATGAGTAGGTGGATAGATAGGCAGAGTATATGGACCAGGATCAAAGAGCCAGCAGGTATGGGAGGCAGTCTGACTTAGATATTGATTCTAATATGACCTTCTTGTTACTAGACCTTACCAGATGATTTGACATGCTCCCCCAAATCTTCAGGGAAGGGTGCTTCTTTTTGTAGCTCATTCTAGTGTTTTCTACCTGAAACATTCTTTCATGTGATTTACTGGACAGTGTCTAGTTGAATTTTTATTCATTCCTTTTTGCAAATATGAAACCCATGACTTCTACCTTGTAAGTGAGTGGGTGGCTAATTCAAGAAACCCCCGTGCTCGTGCATGAGCCCTCACTGTCTGTGTCCTTCCTGACTGTACCTTTTGTGTGACTGACCCTCCTGCAACCTCTCATAGCCTCACCCACGCAGCCAGTGGAAGCAAATCTGAGACACGCACAACACTGCCTCTATCCTTGTATGTTCCCTTTTAGATTTGGCATCTCTCTGGCTCTTGGCTCTTGAAATCCCATCACTCTGTCTTTTAATGTTGCCAACCTTAGGAAAGGAGAGACCTTCACACCCTGCTCTATGTACTGAACTTACAGCCTTCCTCGGGAAGGTGCAGAACTCAGAGATCGGCAGAAATACTTGTGGCTGGCAACATCTTCTCCCCTGAAGACAGATACAGGAAGAACTTTTAAACAGGTGTAACTTCCCATGGGTGCAAAGGAGTTTTGCAAGTGTTCATGAGTGTGCTGTCATTGGAGATGTAAACAGAAAGGGAGAAGGCTATCTATGAGCATTATGTGGGGACCAGTCCTCTCAGGTAGGGAGAGAAGACAATGTGGTATGGCTGCACACCCCAAGCTGCCCAGCCTCTCTCTGTTCCCATGAGAGCATTTAGCTTGTGTCTTCCCAGCAAGAATGAGTCTGCTTCAGGAAAGAGATTTAATTGTCCCATTTACTAGCTCTGGTTCACAAAGTCACACTGACAAAGATTATGACCTCTTTGTAATGGGAGAAACTGATGGTGGGAGGAGTATCATAGAGCTGCTCTTTGGAAAAATGACATGTGATGCTTCACCCTAGTGAAAGGCATGCCCACTTCCCGGCCTCTTACTGTTAAGCCCGCCGCAAGTTCCCTTTTGCTTTGTCTTTCCTCTATTTGTATGGCAGAATATTTCACCAAACAGACTTGAACACTTCTGCAGTGCTGCCCAATTTAAGCCTGGGGATATAAGGAAAGAAACAGAAACAGAAAATATGGATTCAATGCTCACTGCGTGCTGCAGGCCACGAGAAATATCAAAACAGGAAAACATCGTTCTGATCTCCCTTAAGGAGATTACGATGTACTTGAGTAAATTAAAAATGAAATAAGGAAGTATTTGAACTACAGTTCAGTACACTAGTCAAAGGGAGTCATGAGGCAGGAAGTGATTAATTCAAAAATGATTGGAACAGGCTGTGATTGGTGTTGAGAAATGGGCATTTGCTCTCCTTTCAGAATTCGGGTCTAGTTTACCGGGTTGATTCATTTTAAAAAGAGGTGTTGTTTGGGCAAAGAGCAGGGGAGAAGTCTTTATATTTACATCCTGAAAAGAATCAAGATGATGTTTCTTATATCAGGCTGCCCCTGTTACAGGCTTATGAACCTGGCTCTCTTTGGGACAACACCAAAAGGAAGATGTGTTGGGAATTTGACAAGTCGTGGTGAGAAGACCCGTTTCTGTGTCCTCACAAACTCCAAAGGGAGGAGGAAGCCAACAGCATGTTGTATTTTGAAAGGGAAGGCATTGGTGTTTTTGTGAGTAGAGGAAGCAATCACTTGTCTCGAGGCACACGGTAGGCAGAGGAATTTGGATGAATTTGTGGTGTTGTTGGGCGGACAATGAGATAATATTACAGAGTCTCCCATGACATTTGTGACTTGTGAATCAAGACACACCCCCTTCCCATCACTTTGCACCACTGATTAACCAGCACCCTTCTTTGTGGGTGAAGAACTTCTAGGGAGATGGATTTCCTATTTTTTTTACCTCATTAATATGTATGCTTTTTTTCTGATTAGCAAATCTGGGACCTTTAATGAGTCAGTCTATGAAAAGGAGACTAGGAATATCTGTTGTCCATCAAAGTTAGGAAAATGCAAGGAGGTTTGCCATGTTTGAAGTGCAGAATGAGAAATTAAAACTAAAATGAGTATTGGAGTCCAAATGTATGCTACTTAAATGGTGCAGTAATCACAGTAAACATTTTTTCATACAAAAACTGGTACATTGAAAACTCCTGGAGCCATGGCAGAAACAAAGGCAGAAACTCTCTGTGGGGACATTTCTATAACCTAGTGTTCTTGGGAGTCCCATGGGGCTTAGAGGGAGAACAAGTCTGCAGAAGATTAGCTCATAATCAAAAGTTACAAATGTCACAAGGAAGTAAGTCACCATGAGAGTCAGAACACACAACAAACAGAAGAAAGAGAAACCCAAGAACCAAGGCAGGGGGAGGAAAGGAGAATAATCTGAAACACTATAGGTTTGAAATTATTAAATATATAAAAGTTTTAAAAATCATAACAAAAAGGGTGGGATATTAGGGTAAAAAAAATAAGCAGAACTGCAAAAGAATCAAATGAATGTCACAATTAAAATAAATAGATTAACGTTAAGACATAAAGCTAAATATTACTAATGAAAGAAGAAATGAACTAGAAAATAGATTTATGGGAACCATCCAACTGCAGCATAGAGAGATAAAGGAATGAAAAATATTAAAACCAGGTTAATAACCTGGAGGATAGAATGAGAAGGTCCAGAGTATTTCCAAACAAAATTTTCAGGGAAAAAACCCCACAAAAATGATAGGACTATCATGTGTCATTAAGGAATTGCAAAGTGAAGCAATGAGATATTTTAGCCATATTAGAATGGCTCAAATCCCAAACACTAGCAGTGACAACTCAAATCAATGCCTGCAAGGATGTGGAGCAACAGGAGTTCTCACTCATTGCTGGTAGGAATACAAAATGATACAGCCACTTTGGAAGACAGTTTGGCAGTTTCCTAAAAGCATATTCTTACCATACAACCCAGCAATGATGCTGGGTATTTACCCAAATGAATTGAAAACTTACGTCCACATGAAAACTTGCACATGAATGTTTATAAAATCCTTGTTCATAATTGCCAAAGCTCAAAGCAACCAAGATGTCCTTCAGTAGGTGCATGGATAAACAAACGGTACATCCATGCAATGAAATATTATTCAGTGATTTAGAAAATGAGCTATCAAGTCATGAAAAGACATGGAGGAACCTTAAATGCATATTGCCAAGTGAAAGAAGGCTGTCTGAAAAAATTACATACTATATGGTTACGGTAAAAGATTACATACTATACAGTTATCATATTAACATACCATATGATATTCTGGAAAAGGTAAAACTGTAGAGACAGTTAAAAGATCAGTGGTTGCCAGGGGTTGGGGAGGGGTTTTGAGCAGGGATGAATAGCTGGAGCACAGCGAATTTTTAGGTCAGTACAACTATTCTGTGTAATGCTATACAGAATACATGGTGGATACATGACATTATGCATTCAACAAAACGCATATAACTGTACAACACAAAGAGTGAACCCTAATGTAAACTGTGGACTTTAGTTAATAACAATGTATCAATGTTGGTTCATAAATTGTAAAAAAATGTACCACACCAATGTGAGATGTTAATGGGGGAAACTGAGGGGGATGGGGAAGGGCAGTATATGGGAACTCTCTGTACTTTCTGCTCAGTCTTTCTTTAGATATAAAACTACTCTTAAGAAAATAAATCTATTAATTTTTAAAAAATGATAGAATGGGGAGAGTTAACATTCAAAGCAATAATAGATGAATTTTTGCCAGAATTAAAGTTGTAAGTCATCGGATTGAAGAATCATACTAAATCTATAGTAGAACAAATTTTTAAAAAATCCATACATTGATTTCATACCAAAGACAAAATGAAATTCCCAAAAACAATTAGAGAGAAAATATAGGTTGAATAGAAAGTCGTGACAATTAGATGATCAGCCAAGTTCTTAACAAGTACAATCCAGGTCAGAAGAAAATCTAATAAAATCCTCAAAAGGTCATGGAAAAATGATTGTCAACTTAGATTTCTATGTTCAGCTATACCATTCAAGAATGAGAACAAACCAAAAGCAAAGCAATACATACTAATTTCACAAAATTTAAAAGACCAAAATTAAAGCAATAATTATGATTATCTTCTTCAAAAGAGAATCAATATAAACAGAGTATTTCCTTTATTTTTCTCTGTATGCCTCATTTCATCTCAGAGATCATACATATACATGTAACAAAATATAATCATATTTTTCATTTGACATTATATGCATCTTTCTTGATTTTCACTGTCTTGGAAGGATAATTTTTAAAGGCTGAATCATAGTCTAAGTACCATAGTTTAAGTGAATCGCTAAACAGTGAGTGTAATTGCCAGATATTTAGATCAGCGAATTTTATCCTAAATGGCACTGAATAAAATGCACATAAAAGAGAGACAAAAAAATGCTAGGCGTAACTATGCTTTTTTTTTTCCCGTTGAAAATTCCACCTGGTTCTTTAATTGCCCATCACAGTTGGGGAGTGGGGGGTTAGTTAGCAAGGGGCCACTCAGAGCCAGTTGGATGTCTCTTTTCAATTAAAGTTTTGTGTTCTAAGTACACTGTGTGCATGTGATGTTTTGGAGTAATCCTGGATGTTCTAAAGAAAGGGAAAAGAAGGAAGTAATACATCCGATGACTCCCATATGCCAGGTGCTGTGGTGGGCATTTCCTTCACGACACTAAATGATGAAGACTTCTATGAACCTTTTCATAAACATTGTAAGTTTTCATAGTTATTGTACTCATTTCACAGACAAGATAACTGTGGCTCCAAGGTCACACCACTGGTGATTTATGAAGTCAGGACTGAAATGAAGTCTCTCCACTGCAGCAAGCTGCCAGTTTATCCCCAGGTCTTATTCTAAGCTTGGGTGAGTGCTGGGGGCGAGGGTAGAAGAAAGCAAGGTGGGAAAAAAGTGATGACCAAAAAAAACCCAAAAACCCCAAAAACAAAACCAAGAACTGCGCTGTTGGCTGTATATGTGATCTCATTTCATCCTCCCCGCAACAATATTAGGCAGGTGGTGTTATCTTTATTGTCTTCACTCAACAAGTGAGCAGACGGAGATCGGGGGAGCTCAGTAACTTGCCTGAAGGTTACACAGCCGTAAGTCGCACAGTCTGTCCCACCCACGGGTGTCTGCCCCAGAGTGCATGCTCCAGTCCTCACTGCCTGTGGGTGTTGTGTTCTGTGCAGGTGAGATGGAGGAGCTGGAGACACTGTGGCTCACGGGCATCTGCCACAACGAGAAGAATGAGGTGATGAGCAGTCAGCTGGACATCGACAACATGGCGGGCGTGTTCTACATGCTGGCTGCCGCCATGGCGCTCAGCCTCATCACCTTCATCTGGGAGCACCTCTTCTACTGGAAGCTGCGCTTCTGTTTCACGGGCGTGTGCTCCGACCGGCCGGGGTTGCTCTTCTCCATCAGCAGGGTCAGTACTGTTGGTGGCTACTTCCTTGTGCAGCGGGCAGGTCTAGAGATGCACAGAGATTCCCGAGAATCGGGGATTCTTGACATCTCAGTGGGGTCTGCACATCCTTCCCTCACTCACGGGCCCTTCTTGGGCTTGTCAGAAGGACATTCAGATTTTGTGCGTTCACAAGCCAGGGATGGCAAACTCAGATGACTGTGGAGGCCAGAAAGGAAATGGGAGTGGGTGCGGCAGGCTGGACGTGAGAAGACAGCACACGTGAGGTGAAACAAAACAGCTGAGCCTGAGTGTCAGAGTAAGGGGACGATAGGGAATGCTGAGGACTGTGGCAAATTGCATAATGTTCATCACACCTAACGGGAGCAACTGTCCTCAACTCCTGCTGGGTATTGTCTTAAGGGACTGTAGGGCCAATATTATTAGGTCTTCTAGTTTTTAAAAGAGAAAGTGTCATGTGATTTTATGTGAAACATTTCCATTTTTAAATATTAGTAAATAATTCCATAAAAAATGCATAGGCCAAACAAAGCCAGCCTGTGGTTTCTGTTACTAGCACCCATGTGTGGTCATATGCCATACAACACTACTAATGCCGCTATGCAAGATGTTACAATTTGCGCATGCATTGCAGCAGAACATGTACAAAAAAACCAAAATCTACTTGCAATGCTATGCAATGTGTATACACATCTAACAAAACAAAGAGCATGTGCATGCACCAGAGCCTGAAATGAAACACAGATGTAAAGTACCAGAAGAAAATGCACACACATCCAACAGAAAACAAAATACACACTCAACCTAGCATAAACACTAGCACAGAATACACATGCTATAGCGAGCTCACATGCAATGCAAGGAAATCTCCTTTCATGCGGCACAATGCAGCACATGTATGTTGCCATTAAGGTTCATAATTCATCAATAATGGTAATGATCATGAAAATGCTTGCATTTATGGAACACTTATATGTGCCAGGTACCATATAAGGACTTTATATTCTTTATCCCATTTAATCTACAAACTAATTCTATGAGGCAGGTACTATTGTTAGTTCCACATTACAAATGACAGAACTCAAAGGTATGAGGTTAAGGGAATTACCCAGCCACACAGCCAGTAAGGTGTAGCCGGGATTTGAATCCAGATGGCCAGATGGTGTGGCATTGGCCAAAGCCTGCACCCTTCCACAAGCCACAAACATCAAATACAAGCAACGCAAGAGACTTGGTACTTTCATACCATGAATATATACGTACATGCAACTCTCATATGTTCACACATGCAACACAACCCAGTCACTTACCTGCATTCATAATAAAAGCAGGTACGTGCATATTGTTCATGCATCTTTCAATACAGTATAATCAATCTATCTATCTGTGTTTCTATCCATCCAACCATCTCTTTATCTGCCTATTTCTCCTATTTACCCACCTTGGTGATTTTTTACCCTGGAAGAGCTTAAAGAATTAGAATTTGAAACATAGTGACAAATTTGTGGTTAAAAACATCTAATTTTATACGCTGGTATTTACTGAGAAAACTAAGTAATCATTGTAAAATAAATTTGTGTATTCTTAGCATTTGGCAATTTCAAGAACTTTGGAGATTCAGAAGGTACACATTAGCTTAGTGGGAAAGATTTATTTTCCCCATTCAGTTGCACTCCAAACTTGGGTTCTGTGCAAATACATATTTCCTAATTAGCTTGATGGCATCTAAACACATGGATTGCTTAAAAATAACAGTGTGTGTGTGTATAGCTAGGTATTATGCCAACTTTAAGCTAATTCTACCAGCCAATTACTAAAGGCATTTCATATCCAAATGATTCTGGGATTATCACCCAGCAAATGCACACTGTTGCATTGACTTGTAAATCCTGCTTGTTTTGGAAGAGCATTTCCTCTGTCTGAGACACCACTAAGGAAGCCAAGTTGATAGGATCATCATTATGAGAAATGAAATAAATCCTTCACTCTGGCTCCAAGAATCTTGAGGGACGGGAATGTGGGGGAAGAACTGGCAGTACAGGAGCAGGCACTGTTGGTGGAGTTGTTGACAGGCTGGCATTTGAACTTGGGCCTCTCCCTCCCTAGGGGAGCAAGGACCCCAAGTCCTATGGGAACAATGTAGGGACTTCTGTGGCCCCTTGGGAACTCCTAGCCACCATCACTGCCATATCTGCAAAGGGTGCAGGGAGCCCTACTTGAGCTCTGACTCTCCTTCTCCCCAGATAATATTTGTCTTTTAAAATAAGTGCAGCCTGATATGTATGAATAGGAAGATCTCATACTTAGTGATACTTTCTTGCCTCTCTCATTAATTAGGGGAACTCAGAATAGGCTCAGGCCCTGATGCTATCTGAGCACAGCAAGGCTCTGGGTTTCTAAATAAATAAACTCCCTTTCAGTCAAGGCCTACTGCCACCTCTAAAGCTTGTCTTTTATGCACATTCGCACATATGCCACCTCACATACATGCTTACTCACACAGCACAGACAGCATACACCAAAACAAAAGTGAATTCATTGTGTGCACACAATCATTTTCTTCAACAAAATCTGCAGTGGGGAATTCCCAAACAAAGAACCTACTTTCCGCAAGTGCAAGATCACAACTACAGGCTGGGCGTGGTGGCGCACGCCTGTAATCCTCGCGTTCCGGGAGGCCGAGGCGGGAGGATCACTTGAGCCCAGGAGCTGGAGGTTGCAGTGAGCTATGATGATGCCACTGCACTCTGCCCAGGGCGACAGAGTGAGACTCTGTCTCAAAAACAAAAGATCACAACTGCATAATGAATAATGCCCAGTGTGTGGATAAGGACCTGGGCCAGGTATGTTTCCTCTGTCACCTCTAATCCTCACAACATCCTATGACACCTATTCTGTAGATGGAGAACCTAAGGCCCCAAAGGTTAGAATGGGACCTTTTGGGCTTCACCTGATGTTTCCTTAAAACAACAGGAAACATCTTACTTCATCCATCATGCCAGCAAAAGACATGAGAGAGGAAACTTGTCTGTTTATGTGGGGTTGAGTCGCACGCTTTAGTTGACTTCAGTTTAGGCTTCTTTCTAAAAGATGCTGATTGAGGATGCTCTGAAATTTACTCGTTCCCTAAGGCAGGGTTTGCTCTGCACAGAAGCTGGAGCTCTCCATTATCAGTTCTCCTTTCAGCAAGCGGAATATCCAGCCAAGAGACTTAAAGCTGTTACCAGGGAAGCAGATACACATAGCCCTGCTCCTGGGCTCAGCATCCCTTGGGAAGCCTGTGGATAATGCAACACAAATACAGGCCTGAAATACATGCACACCTGGCACTGCCAAGGGAGGAGGTCAGTGCTCAAAGAAGACATTTATTTAACACTGGAACCAAACTTCTCCCACGCCTGTGGCCCTTGTCTTTTACAACTTACAAAAAATGCACCCTCCTGTCTGTGGGATGCTCTTAACTTTTGTTTTCTCTCCAAAATGCTTTCCCTCCCATTTAGAAAAAAATATTCAATGTCACCAGCAAAAAGAACTGCCTCAATTGTCTCCTGAGACATGAAGAATGGGAGACATAGAAAAGCCAAAAACCAGGGGGATGGAAACTGTAGCAGCCTTCCCCATGATGTCAGAACAGGGGAGCTGGGAGACAAGCCTCAGGCTGACTCACAATTGGGACCAATAGAAGTCAGATGCTTCAGGGATGAGGTCCAGGCTCAAAGGAACCGAAGATAGTAGAGCCCAAGCCCCCCACTGAGAATGTTCTAGGAGGTCAGGTTCCCTCTGGGGAGCAGAGCAAATTGTCTGGAACAATACTGGGAGTTGTCAATGTTAATTTTATCTGTCTCTGAGCCCACTGTGGGACCAGGAAGGCATCTTATTTCCCAAACCCCAAAAATGCAGCTGGAATCTATAAATAATAGAGAAGAGAAAAGAAAGGGAGAGCTTTGTGGGGAAGAAAGAAACTCCAGCCCAGGGATTTATATGGTTCCCGAGGTAGGGTTTGGCTGCCTGTCTAACCAGAAAGACAAAGTGGCTTTCTAGAACAAACCTTAAGTAGTAAAGAATAGCATGCATTTCTTGCACCTTTGATACAATGGACCCTGCATGTTCAAGCTTGTGGGAAAGGGGAAAGGAGCAAGGTGATGATATGGAAGGGAAGGTCAGAGATAATTGGGCAGCTCATCCAGCTCACATTTACTGGCTACCTATGGTGTCAGGTGCTTTATTTGCATTATTTTACCTTGCCCTGGTACCCACCTTAGGAGGCAATGACTCCCATTTTACAGATGTAGAAATTGAAGCTCAAATAGATGTAGTGGTTTATGCAAGGCTGCAGAGCTAGTAAGTGATGGAGCAGGGCCTCTGACTTCCAGTTATTCTGTAATGTGAACCCCCTCTCCTCAATAGTCCGTCAGACTCTAGAGGATGGGTCAGCTCAGAATGCTGTTACCAAAGCTCAGGGCACAGGCTGGGTCCATCACTTTGACTCCTTTCTAGACCTCACCAGGCAGATAAACACGTGGGAACTGTCCTTAGCATGTTGTGTGAGTCCGAGGGAAATAAGAGAAAGCAGTTAACAGCTGTCCTCCTATCTCCTGCACCATAACCCTGACCACTTCCGTGGGCTCCCTCCAAATAGAAAGGCAGCCTGCCCATCCCAGCAGGTGGGGGCATATTGCTCTGAGGGTGAAGGGGTGGAGGGTAGTTCTTAGAATCTCCAATGGCCAGAGGGGTGTGTGTTAGAATAAAAATGCAAATTTGGGGAAAAAAATCTTAGAAGCTACTGCTTTCATAATATTAACAACAGGAAGAAAAGGCATAGATCTTGGCTGACCCTGACATATAGACACTGATTTTTCACCCATAGTTGTAGAATCCCTCTAGGTCAGAGTATAAGATTATCATATTACTAAATTGGGTGAGAAAGACATAAATTAACATGAAAGGTTAAGAAACGCTGTGCTATGTGAAATACATGGCACTTTTGTATGATTTCCACATCCACAGTCTGGGTGCTCCAATGGCCTTGGAAGCCGTGGGGGAGGAGACCTTTTTTTGGTGGAAGGAATAACAGCCAACCACACATGACACAGAGAAAAAGAGTAAAGATAAGGTTGCAGAAAGGTAGGAAAGGGCATGGTGCCAACACCTTGGGCCTCAGGGAGCCTTAACCATGAAGCCTGGAGTTGAGAGGATCAGAGAAAGAGATGCTCACACTTGCACCTGTAGGCTTTTCCATTTACGGTTCCTTGAAGGCTGCAGTGGAGACTGTCTTCAGAAAACTACAAGAGAATTGTAGCAGTACAAATGAGTCAAGGCTGCCACGGTTCCATGGCATCCCTGTGGGTGAGCTCAGCCCCGCCGTGGGGGACCAACGCAACCACCATTATCAGAGTCCACAGTTAATCACATGTACTTTACCATAGTTCATGCCAAAGTCAGCAGCAGCTGCCGAAGCTGCTTTACAAACCCCTTCTTGGGTTGGCTCCCTGTCAATCTCAGGATGACCAGGTCAAATCCTGCAGCCTTGATCTGATTGTTTCCTTTAGGTAGGGCAGCCAAAATCTGGGGTAGGAGTGGAAAAAAGCAGGGGAGGCCACAAACCAAAATGTTTCTGATGCCCCTTTGCCCATTATTGTAAGCATGAATCAAGAGTTCTTCCCTTGATAACAAGTAAACAGTTACTTTTAAGTGAAAGTAAACAGTTGTATTTTAAAAAGGAAGAAGGAGTATAAAATGAAGAGACCTATCGCTGGGGGTGCTTGTATTTGGGCTTCCCAGGACCCCCTAGTCATTCAGTTCCCTGGATGGATTGAAAGGTGATGTCACTGTGTCATCAGAACTTTTCACTATTACTAGTAACTAAAACTCAACTCTAACTACGTTGAACAAACTCACACACACACACACACACACAAAGAATATAAGTAAAAAGTCCAAGAGAGTGGTTCCAGGGGTTCACACTGTGTCTCTATCTATTCCTTGGGCTCAGCTTTTCATGGTGATGGCTTCACTCTCAAGCTAATGTCCCCACATGATGACAAGACTAGGCTCCTGTAACTCCTCCTTCTACCTGAGCATCTATAGCTATCCCTCCAAAAGAAATATGACTATCCTCACATACATTTCATGCCTGCCTTCTAGACTGATCAGCGGGACCAGGGAGGAAAGAATTTCAGATCAGCCTACTTAGGACACGTGCCTTGATTGTTAGCTTCAGCATAATGGGTAGGGGTAATTCCTGAAAAGAATTAACAATGGGTGATCCTTTTATGCCGACTTTGTTTGTCAGTAGTTAACTCTCTGGTGTCCAAACTCCAAATATGATGCTGGGAAACTTTGATAAAAGCATGGGTTGATGACCTGGGTGCTGGGAGGAAGCCAATCTGGAGTCACTAAGGTATTTACAGTTGCACAAGCATCCACAGATACCTTTTGTCAAACTGCATATGTGACTCTTTGCAAAGGTGTTGGATAACCCCAAGCCAGAGCAATGAGATAAACCTGACACTTTGCAACTTGCCTCGTGGATCGGGATTCAGGTTGAATTTCATTGTTCCTCCAGGGCTCCTGCAAGAAGTACGCATCTCACCTTTGCAGGTAAAGTTCAGGTGTGAATGGTTTCATGTCCACTGCTGCCTGCTGATGGTGTTTTATGTTTCTCCCCCACAGGGCATCTACAGCTGCATTCATGGAGTGCACATTGAAGAAAAGAAGTCTCCAGACTTCAATCTGACAGGATCCCAGAGCAACATGTTAAAACTCCTTCGATCGGCCAAAAACATTTCCAACGTGTCCAACGTGAACTCCTCAAGAATTGATTCACCCAAAAGGTCTTCTGACTTCATCCAAAGAGGTTCTCTCACCATGGACATGGTTTCAGATAAAGGGAATTTGATATACTCGGACAACAGGTCCTTTCAGGGGAAAGACAGCATTTTTGGGGACAACATGAATGAACTCCAAACATTTGTGGCCAACAGGCATAAGGATAACCTCAATAACTATGTGTTCCAGGGACAACATCCTCTTACTCTTAATGAGTCCAACCCTAACACGGTAGAGGTGGCCGTGAGCACAGAATCCAAAGGAAACTCTAGATCCCGGCAACTTTGGAAGAAATCCGTGGATTCTATACGCCAGGATTCGCTGACCCAGAATCCAGTCTCCCAGAGGGATGAAGGTACAATGGAGAATAGGACCCACTCCCTAAAGAGCCCTAGGTATCTTCCAGAAGAGGTGGCCCACTCTGACATTTCAGAAACTTCAAGTCGGGCCACGTGCCACAGGGAACCTGACAACAATAAGAACCACAAAACCAAGGACAACTTCAAAAGGTCAATGGCCTCCAAATACCCCAAGGACTGTAGTGAGGTCGAACGCACCTACCTGAAAACCAAAGCGAGCTCCCCCAGAGATAAGATCTACACAATTGATGGTGAGAAGGAGCCCAGTTTCCACTTGGATCCTCCCCAGTTCGTTGAAAACATGACCCTGCCTGAGAACGTGGACTTCCCAGACACCTACCAGGATCACAATAAAAACTTTCACAAGGGGGACTCCACACTGCCGATGAACAGAAACCCCCTGCATAATGGAGATGGGCTTCCCAACAACGACCAGTATAAACTCTACTCCAAGCACTTCACCTTGAAAGACAAGGGTTCCCCTCACAGCGAGTGCAGTGACCGATACCGGCAGAACTCCACGCACTGCAGGAGCTGCCTTTCCAATCTGCCCACCTACTCAGGCCATTTCACCATGAGGTCCCCCTTCAAGTGCGACGCCTGCCTGCGCATGGGGAACCTCTATGACATCGATGAAGACCAGATGCTTCAGGAGACAGGTAACCCAGCCACCCGGGAGTCCTACCAGCAGGACTGGGCGCAGAACAATACCCTTCAATTCCAAAAGAACAAGCTAAGGATTAGCCGTCAGCATTCCTACGATAACATGCTGGACAAACCTAGGGAGACAGACCTTAGCAGGCCCTCCCGGAGCATAAGCCTCAAGGACAGGGAACGGCTTCTGGAGGGAAATTCATATGGGAGCCTGTTTAGTGTCCCCTCAAGCAAACTCTTGGGGAACAAAAGCTCCCTTTTCCCCCAAGGTCTGGAGGACAGCAAGAGGAGCAAGTCCCTCTTGCCAGACCACACCTCCAATAACCCTTTCCTCCACTCCCACAGGCATGACCAACGCTTAGTTATTGGGAGATGCCCCTCGGACCCTTACAAACAGTCATTGCCGTCCCAGGCAGTGAACGACAGCTATCTTCAATCGTCCTTGAGGTCAACGGCATCGTACTGTTCCAGGGACAGTCGGGGCCACGGTGATGTGTATATTTCGGAGCATGTTATGCCTTATGCTGCAAATAAGAATAATATGTACTCTACCCCTAGGGTTTTAAATTCCTGCAGCAATAGACGCGTGTACAAGAAAATGCCTAGTATCGAATCTGATGTTTAGAATCTTCCATTCATGTTTTATCTATAGGGAAACATACGTAACGGCCAACCTTCTGGAGGGTAAATATGTTGGATGTCCAGTAGTGCCCTGCTAAGAGGAAGAGGATTTAGGGAGGTACTTTTTTTTGTTGACTTTTTTGCACATGGCTCCATGCCATAATCTTCCACTCAAGGAATCTTGTGAGGTGTGTACTGAGCATGGCAGATAACAGACAGGCGAGTCCTTAACCAAAAATAAATAAATAAGGGCAAGTCTCCGGGACGTGCCTACTAGGTATGTTGGCAATAATGATGCATTGGATGCCGGTGGTGATGTTATGATTTCCTATATTCCAAATTTCATTATGATGAGTCCACCATGTAATTTCCTCATCAGAAATGCCTAACAGTTTCTCTAATACAGAATAAGCAATATGGTATGCATGTAAATCTGACACAGACAAAATAAAACAGTCAAGAATGCATCTGCACTGTAGTGAGATTGACGTGTGCAAGAGATTAGGAAGTTTGGCTTGTAACAGTTTCAGCTTTATTGTTATGCCTTCTATCACAGCCCAGGCCCAACCCCAAGAACTCCAGGCTCCCCCAAAGAATAGCCAATCAGTGTGTTCATGGTAACTACACTACCTTCATTATAGTCCATTTCCAAGACGCATCTGGAGCAAAAGGCCAGAGGGACCCTCAGGTGGAGAGCTACAAGAATCTCTTTGGATGTTGATTTCTGTGTTTCTCTCACCCTCGGCTTCAATGGTCTTGTTCAGAGCTGCGTAAACTAACACATTTATGTCTTCAATATCTAAATGTGGATCTTCTGTCTATGACACAGTGGCCATTGTAGTTTATCCTGAAGACTCCTATGTACGTAAGTTCACATTTCCTCCCTTCTGGTGATGACTCAGGGTTGTATAGTATCTGTTACCCCTTCTCTCCCAGAGTAACCATAACTCGTTCAGTTCCCGAACACCCATGACGGTGTCTAATTAGCTGTGTGTCTCTCTTCCCAGAGTTGTTAATGTGGTGACATGCACCAACAGCCATATGTGTACTGTGATCTGCAAGAAGTATAATGCCATCTGTCTGCCAAAGGCTAGCATGGTCTTGGTTTTATCTTCCTTAACATCATGAAATTCTGTTGGACACTCATTTCCACCCTAACCTTTTCAAATCAAAGTCTTCAAAACATGAGACTCTCATGTATCTACCCTGAGTATCCTCCAAACTTTGGATAAACTTTAGTGAAACAAGTGATTTCTCTCTTTTGAAATATTCTCTCTATTGGAGACAAACTGATTCACCAGCACCAACAGAAATATATGAAAAATTCCTCAAAGCATTTGTCATTTCTGAGTCACCTGCATTATTCTATTCTTATTCTACTCAAACCTGTGCATATATGATATGAAATAACACTCTTTTTTTTAAGTTGGAGAAAGAGAAGGGAATATTTATGCATGGGGAGCTTCTTAGCACAGTGCCTGCCACCAAAAAAAGTGACCTCAAAAAGGTAGTTGTTACATTATGACCCTTTATCAGGTTAGGATTTTCTAGTTTAAAAATTAAATATCATAAAACGCACAAATAACATTAACTAAACATCTTATATAGTTCTACCCTATTAACTAGTATATTTTACCGACATTAATGTCCTTGAACGATTTGGGATAACAGGCCATTAGCTTTTGCAGAAAACCTGAGTCTGTTTGGGGACATGCTGCAAAAACCCTAAGCTAATACAGACCAGCCTTGGCCATTTCCTGGTTTCCTCCTGCATTCTGCTTTAGGTTCTTGGAGAAGGGGACAAAGTGGCATGTTGAAAAATTATCCTGTTTCCTCATAGTGTGTTCTCCTTTGTAGGTAGTATTTTCCTCCAAGTGAGAGTGTGCCAGAGATGATTCTCTTAGAGCCTGAGGATATGTTGAATGGCTTCATCTCTGTGGAAGTGCACCTGACCTACAGTATTCCCATAATGATGAAAAGTAGTTGCAATAAATTTCAGGGTTAGTGGTAGAGAGGCAGAGGGAGGCAATGGGTAATAAAGCCTTCCCTTTATCTTTGAAAGGCAGAAGAGGCTGACTAGGTGCTGGTGACAAATGTATTTGAAAGTTACATTTTATTTCTTGGATACTATACCTTTGGTGCCCCAAAACCCAGCAATGGAGGAGCCTCGATTGCAGGACCTGGAAGGTCACCCCAATTTCTGATCTTAAATTTATTTTTATTTTTTGTAGAGATGGGATCTTGCTATGTTGCCCAGGCTGGACTCTAACTCCAGGCATCAACTGATCTTCCCACCTTGGCCTCCCAAAGTGTTAAATTTAAATTTCAGCATCTGAAATTTACATCTGTGCAGTCTTTTAGCATTTTCTGCCTTTGTCCTCTCCTTGCATTCCAGACCTTTGTTCCCCTGGCTAGGACCTCATTTTCCTCACAAGTCTGCCACGTCTTAACATGAAATGAATTAACAAGTCTCCTTAGAATACAGAGCAGTGATGGGTCATCAATCCAAAGAGGCTTCTGTCTTCCTCTGGTTTCCTCAAAACCCAGGGGCCTGCCAGATGCCACAGAGACCTCCAGGGAGAGCTCAAAGTACACCTGGATTGACTTCATAGGTGAAAAATCCATCTCTTAATAGTAGTATTATTTCTGCTATTCACCCCCTGTGTCTCTGGATAAAGAAACTAAAAAATGTGGCTTTTGGAAGAACCAACAGTAATGTTGTGAAAAACATATATTTCTTTTAATGTCCAAAGTGTTTTTTAAAATAAATAATCAGAAATTTGATGCTATGTTATAAATGCATGCTTTCCCTCCTCCTCCAATTCACCAACTCTTAAATGTGATGATTCCAAGCCAAAAAAAAAAAAAAAAACAAAACCACTGATCAGATGGCCAATTTCTAAGTGAAAGATAATGATGTAGCGCTATCCAAAAATAATCCGAGTCAGTTCAGTTCTTTGGAAAAAAGAATATCAGGAATATAACATCCAATGGTAAATGGCCCCTATGGTATGGGGTGTAACAAGAATTAATTAGGAAGCCCTGAACTCTAGATCCATTACAGAAGATTCTTGTGACATATTCCAGCTCTGAGATCTTAGATTTGTTGATGCCAGGGAGCCAAATGCCTGAGTTTCACCTGGCTTAAGTCAGAGCTGGCATCCGTAATGATATTTGATTAACTCTAAATGTTTTCTCCCCCCTGCTTAAGAGGGACCCAGCTGGTCCATTGCATGCAAATGGTCAGGTCTCTGTCCATGGGTAATAGCACGCACATGCAACCAATTTAAAATAGTCTGTGTAAGAGAGTCTTCTAGGGCACAACTCTACTCTGAGAAACCTTTGTGTTTCCAGAAAATAGTTTTCACAGTCCTTATACTTGTAGCTTCTTAGGCCACTTCTGGTTTCAGTCCCTGAGCAGGCAAATCCCTCAGGGGTCTCTCTTTCTGCCGGTGAGAGGTGTGGGGTTATAATGTCACCAGTCACTACTGTTCTGCCCGCTGCAAATCTCTCTGCACTGTTTTAGCCAGCATCATGGCTGGATAGCTCATGGATGATACTTGGTTTTCTCTTCTCTGTTTCATAGGGTGCCTGAGAAGTCTTAATACTTAGCTTTTGTGATGAAAACATTAAAATTCACCATTGCAGCAGAATCCATCAAATCATTTCACGCTTATTTTCTGGGGAGAAAAAAAAAAAAGAAAATTACACCTTGTTTACAAATGAAATAGTTTCACTTAAATGGGACGCTCGCCAAGGCAGTTAATTAGTCAAAAGATCCACGGCTGTCATATAGTCACACATTGTTTATTCTATTTGATATGTCTGCCACTGATGTGTATTTAATATTCTGCATCCTTCTCAGGAAATGACAAATGCCCTGAATTCTTTGCAAATAGAATTGCTAATGAAAAAGAAAAAAAAATGTTGGTGTTAATTAAATGGTGATTAAAAATTTATCTCCTTTAAACCTAAAAAGTGCAGCTTTAATAATCAGTTGTCATATAAATAAATACCTTGTACTGAAATCCCTTGCGGTTTAAGACCTAAATAAATACTAATTTGAGAAACCTAAATATCTTTCAGAGGAGCTGAATATGTTCATTAACATTATGCACATTCCTGTAGTGTTTCTTTGTACATAGCTGTTGTGCATGAACCCTTGAAAAGAGAACGTGAGTTGTTTCTGAAATGGAGCCTGTTTGTATTAACCATGGCTTTATAGTTGGACCTCAAGAAAAAAAAAATTTGAGTAGGTGGAAGCTAAATGCATTGGTTGATGTTTAATATGAGTTAAGATGTATGTAAAGGCAATTTTCCTTCCAAAAGTACTGTTTATTTTCACTTGAGACAAAATTAGGCCTTTCCAGACACCCCATCTGCTTTTGGTAAACAGGGTTGAAATTAATGTGGGGTCTATACTTGAAAGTTCTCCCAATATGCAGTTGCCCTTTCCTATTCAATCCCTGTGCATTGTGCTGTGTTCACATCTACTTGTATCAGGTGAGGTCAGCTTGCCACTTGATGGAGATCAGAGATGATCAAATGCACTTATCCTGTGAATACAAATGCTCGTGTACACATGTATATAATATACATGCTTGATTTCTACGATTCACATATAAGTGTATTATCCAAATAAAATTGTACATATTGTAAAGTTTATGTTAAAAATTAAATAGTGATGATAGTATTAACACATGGAAAACCCATGCTGGTTATTCTGATGGGAGGATATTTCCATAGAGACGGCACTATATTTTTTTAATCTCAGTTCTAGGGAGGAGGGCAGAGCCCAAGTGAGATTTGGGTGTTGGTGTTCTTGGCTGCTTCTTTAAAAAAAGAAAATCTGGAGTCGGGGGCGTGTGGAATATATTCTGCTCACATTTGCTTCTGAAGACAATGCTAATATGGACTTGAGTGTGATTTCTGTAAACCCATCAAATGGCAAAGATTTCCTATTAAATTTTTTATCCTTTGCCCCGACCTGTGTCCAGAAGTACTCTCCGTATAGTATTAGCTAGAGGTACCTGCCCGAAAGGGTCTTAGAAGAAGTGAATTTGTAGAACTACACCAAGATTTAGAGGAAGGGGAAAGGAGATTAGACAATGAAGTTTACAAAGGGGCAGTAATCTGTATGGGATCATCAAGCTAGAGAGTATCAGAGCTTGGATTAGGACCCAAGACTCTATGTTCAGTTTCTGGCTCGGTTCTCTGTACAAGACTGATCAATTTCTAGGTTTCTCTCACGGGGACACTCCTGAGTACCTCTGGGATAAGAGCCAGAGGATCCCATAAAACTGACCTGGCTTCTTTTTGCCTCTTGCCCCTAGACAGATCCAAGCATGCCTCTTTGAATTTTATTTTTCTTCAAGCTCCTTCACAGTCCCTATATTTAAAAAAAAAAAAAAAAAAAAAAGCCTTTAAGCCTTTAAGTAACTTTGGAGAACATAGCTGGTGTTCCTGGAGTTGTGCTTGATTTATTTTAATCTTCAAGAAGGTCCTTAGGAAACCCAGGAGCAGCTGGAAAGAGGAAACTTTTTTCAGGGACCTTTTCCTTGGGAAGAATCTACAAGGAATATAGTTTAAAACCTCAAACTGAAGACAAAGGCTGGCAGTGACCATTGAAATAATAAAGTTCTATTTTCCACGCACTGGGGACGAACCGAGCACATTGATCAGCTGATAGGACTCAACTCAGTGTCCACTCCTTTTGAAGGCCACTTGGGATGGAGGGGGATGCAAAAGGAATAGAAAATATAGTCTCTTCCCGTAAGTATAATCTTATGGTTTAGAAATTCAGTTCCCTAATACAAAAGAGAACCAAGAGCCCATGAAATGCACACAGAGACTAAACAGCAAAAATTAGAAAGGATAAAGTTGTTGCCAGGAAAAAAAAGTCTGATTCTATGATCAAACATAAAAAAAAAAAAAAGCCCTTCGCCAGACCTTTAAGCCTTTGAGTAACTTTGGAAAATATAGTTGGTGTTCCTGGAGATGTGCCTGATTTATTTTAATCTTCAAGAAGGTCCTTAGGAAACCCAGGAGCAGCTAAACAGGTGAACAAAATCGCCCTTCTGTATTTTTGCACAGGCAGGCCTGGGTTTGGTTCCAACCAGTTCTCCAACCCATGCCAAATCATGCCTCCTCCCAGACCTGCTTTATGACATGTGCTTCAAGAAAAGGTTGAAAAAATTCCCCAAAGGATTAGAAAATAGACCATGATGTAAAAAGACGAAGCATTTCCTTAAAGCTTTTTTGCTTGGTTTTGTTTTTGACTTTTGAACAACACTTTTGACAGTCCAGGGTATGAACGTATCAGGGAAGGGTATAGGAAGAATTCTTCGTTGAGTCCCAAGTGCCTACTGTTGTGGCTGACAAAAGAGAAAGTGTCAGGTTCCCTAGAGAGAAAATGGGGCAAAGAAATGACAAAAGGAATTATTCGTGTATTTCAGGAAGGATGGCGGGGTGGAGTGGGAGCTTTTTTTACTCTGTCCATCCCATTCTGTGCATTACTGGAATGTCACATTCTCTGCTTATCTCAAGTACACGCCATGGGTCAGTGCCTGAATTTGGAAATATCCAAATATATCTAAATTAAGTGTAGACTATATTCTAGGGATATCCTAGAATGTGATCCTCAAAATAACCTTAGGATATGAGTACGATTGCTCCCATTTTACAGATAAGGAAACTGAGGCTCAGGTTTTTCTCAGCCTCATCATCAACAGGAATTAAGCTAGTAAATCCCTAATATTAGACATATTCTCGAAGTGCCTGATCTCCTCCAGGGAGGTCAGAATAGAAGTCTGAAAGAGAGATATGCTATTTTGAGGTTCCCAGGCTTACTCTTGAGTGTCAGCCTCTGTGATGAGGAAGTTTGTTAGTGTCCTACCCCTCGTTGTCTGGTTTGGGGTGTATCCTGGAGAAGTCCTGGAGATCTCACCTCTGTTCATAGTCCCTTCTGAGACTTGAACACTCTTTGTGTCTCTCCTCCATATGCTTGCACTCAGCATTTATTTTTTTGATTCCTGGGGAGTTATTTTCTCTCCTTAGCATGTGCCTAATCTTAAATATTCCTTTGCTAATCCCCCATCTTTTTATCAGTCAATATCAGGGCTGTATTAAACATATGTACATAGTATGCTCTCACATGGGTGCGGGTGCGCACGTGCACGCGCGCGCGCGCACACACACACACACACACTGCCTTGTGGTCCTCTGTTAAAGCTCTACTAAACATTGTAACCCATTTTCAAAGAGGTAATGTTATTTGCAAGTGGATTGTTCCTCCTATTTCATCTGTATGTTTGGTTATCTTTACCAGGCAGACAGAATGTGGTTCAGGGAATAGGAAATAGAGTTTCTGCATAAATGATCGAGAGCTTTGGTAATCAGAACGGCTGAGGGCCAGCTATTAAAATGTTGTCGTTGTTGTTTTCCTTCCTGGTCTGTTCTATTTTTTTTTTTTTTTCAAATTGCCTTAGAGATACTTTCCTGGTCACTAGCATCAGGACAGCTGTTGAACCACTGAATGGTTGTTCTGTTCCATTAAAGAGTGTTGAATTGGAATATTTTGATCAGGCTTTCTAGGAGCCCAGAAGGGCATAGTATTTCATGCACTCTGTAGGTGTGCTGCTGATCACACACATGCCTTTCTTACATCCCCCTCCCCATGTTCTAAGCCACACTTCTTTCCCGGCATTTATATTTCCTGTGAGGTGGGGTGCATTAGGCCCATTTTACGGATGAGGAAACTGAGCTGGGATTTGAAGGAATGTTTTCCAGGGAAGCTCCATGAATTTATCCTTCTGAAGGGTCGTTAACCTGATGTAAGCACCCTTGTCCTAGTCCCTGAGAAAAATTCTCCAGCTGTTTTCATCTTTTAAGCTGGCAGTAAAAAGTCTCTTAAGACAGAAAGGTTATTATTATTTAATAGCTATTTTGAGATCCTGTTATTGGATCTACAAGTGCATGACAGCATTCTCCCAGGGATGTTGAGCTATGCAGAAATGGAGCACTCCAAAGAACACTTTGCCCAATAGTGTTTCTTCTCTGGGGCTGTATTTCAAAGCCAACTCTCCAGGGAACCAGAACCAAATTGTTTAAAAGGAAGTCATTCCTCAGATTAACTTCCTCAGAGAAGATGTCAGCAGTCTACAGAA
This sequence comes from Daubentonia madagascariensis, assembly GCA_023783475.1. Lineage (NCBI taxonomy): Eukaryota > Metazoa > Chordata > Mammalia > Primates > Daubentoniidae > Daubentonia > Daubentonia madagascariensis. The sequence continues at coordinate 5,534,084 of JAKFHU010002332.1, read as the reverse complement.
ACAAAGAAGACAAAACTGGGATTATTGCTCATAATTCCCTCTTATGTACTATATCAGTGAAACAATGAGTTTGCATTTTTGCAATTCTAGAACATTCTTCATTAGCAGTATCCCTGGGTCATAACCTTTCCAGTTAATTCTCTTTCATACCTTTGGGAAGGATTTAAGATGAACCTTCAAAAGGATATTAACATAACACGTAGCCAATACCACAGCTGCCTTTTAAATTAATAAGGTTAATTGTTCTCCAGCAAATAAAAGTTTGTCTTTGGCATTTTAAATGCTTCTCATTGATCTGACATTTTCCTATTTCAAGCTTTTAAAGGGCTCAAATCAAATACTATTGATAACTGAGCAAATAGTGACGGTCCAGAAATATAAAAACATTGTTGGTTTTTCCATGAAAAACAATCATAGCCTTTTGAATTCAATGGAAGTTTTTACATTAGCCATCTAAGACTTATTGAATTACTTCTATTCTCAGTCAAACTAATTCAAGTGAATGAACAGTATTGACTTTTTAAACCTATTTTATTTAAAAAAAAATCTTAAATTTATTAGGTTTGTAGACACAGCTCTGGGGCCATGACCACTACAGAAATGTTCCAGTTTAGAAATAGAAGATTCAGACCTCTATTTGGGGGCAAATCCAGGTTATCTTCTTTGAAAATCCTGATGGATTTGGAAAGATGAACGTGGAACTTGTAACATTCATCTTCCCCAAATTTGTCACTGGGAAAGGATGCTAATTGCTTTTTTTTCCCAAATAAGATCATATGGTCAAGAATAACATTTTCATAGAAAATGCAGTAAACTGCTTTATACAAGTAATTACATAGCTAGATGTGGTTCAGATGCCTTCCAAGCCTGAGGGTCCCTAAAGATTTCTTTACCAGTTGTTTTTAACTATGAATCTTAATCTTGTTTATTCCCCTGCCAAAACAAATTTAAAAGTATATACATGCCAAATTAATTGGTAGAATTCACTATAGTTTATATCACACCAGAATGTTTGTGTGTATGTGTTTATGTATAGTATAGTATATATATTTCAAGCTGAATATTCAGAAAGAATTAGGTGAGTTAATTGATTGCTTGAATAAGAAGTAGATCATAAAAATCATAAATAATGGCCTTCTCGGACAGAAAAAGAGGGTAAACTACACTCATGTTATAAGACTTGTTGCGTAATATACAAGCTGGTCATTGCCCTGCCTGCAAGACAGTTCTTGAATTGAGCAGTTTTCAAGGTTTATGTCTGAGTCCATTTTTAACTCAATATGGCTGGGATTGAACTCCATATGCAGAGGGTTTCCACTCACAGCTGCATTCAAACACTGTCCAAAATCCACATCAGAGCTGTCTTCATCTCTTATATGGTGGAGCCCAAAGCAAGCTGTGTGCACTACACTATGGTCTTCATTTGGGAATTGATGTTCCCCTACCAGTCACAGCAGTTTATACCTGTCATGTTTTAATCCACTGCATGAGGAAGTGCTAATAACTGTATTAAATATTTCCAAGCATAGCTACAAAACTACACGTTTGCTTAACACCTTTCTATGATAGAGGAAGTATATACTATGGTTGTCTTCTTGTAGTATGTCTTTTAATTTTGTTCAATGTGTTATCAACTGTTTTAAGGAACGGGGTTTGAAATGTGTGTGCAAACCGATATGTACATAACTCCCGAGGCAACACAAGTGCCCGGTCATATGGTGTAAAAATGTAAATACAGGAAAATTTCATTTTTCTAATAAAGATAATTTCTGCCAATTGATATGAAAATGAGAAATGGAGTTGTGGTCTTCGTTGTTGTCATTGTTGTTCCTGTTGTGTGTATCACTAAGGTTTTAGGCAGGCTTAGTATTTGTACAAAAGGGAAATAACTTTATTTGCCCCCAGTTTGTACAAGAGGGGAGTGTAGAAGGAAGCGTGGAGTTGGGGAGAATCCTTGGCTCGGCTTCAGGATTTCAGCTGAAAGCTTAGCCGCTGTGCCACAGCGGATCTCATCTTCCTGTGCAGTTCCCACACTTGCAGACTTGAACTTGACAATGTTGACCTTTACAAAGAATCATGCCTCTCTATATGACTTAGGTAAGACTCACAGATGCTCCCCTCTTGCTTACCTATGCCGAGGCCAGACACAGACCCTCCAAGTTCCTATTCTTTGCCTCATACATGATTAACTGAACTGCTCATCCCCAGTAATCAATAGGAAGAAAATGCTTGTTGACCAGACATTGGTTAAGCTTCCCCCTTCTCCCAGGTCCCTGAACTTTGGCCTAGCCACAGAATAAGGCAGCATACAACCCTCCTTAACAGCCCCTCCTGGAAATAGGCAGGCCTTGAATTTTTTGATCTCCTGTCCAATCATGCCTCTCCTGTTCATCACACTTACCCACACTCTGTCCTTTCTAGCTTTGTTCACTCCTACCTGTAAAAGAAAAACCCTTTTCCCTCACCCTTGAGATGTTGGTAGACCTATGGTCATACCATTCTCTCTATTGCAATAGTACGTCCCCACCAATTGCAATAATCTCTTTCTTCCCCTTGAAATAATCCTTTTGAATAAAGTCTCTTTACTAAACCCAAATTTGATTTTTATTTAATACTTGTCTTCAGATCAAGTGACATTTCTAAAACTCAAATCTGACTATGTCAACTCCACCTCTCCTTTACTTAAAACCTTCAGCTGGAGCCCCCATGGCCCTTATCCTAGCACACAAAGGCTTTGCAACCCCTGCCGTACCCCCTCCTACCATGTATCTTATGCTGTATCTGAATCAAGGGTCTTTCTGCTCCTCTGCAAAGACAACATGAGCTCTCATGTTCCCATGCTTTTGCTTATGCTGGTCTTTCTTCCTGGAATGCTGGTCTCCTCATCAACTCTTAATTCTTTTTAAAGATCTATTTAAAAGCGAAACCTCTTCTTAGTTGTTCCAAGCTTCCTCCAGCAGAATGATTGACAGTTGACTTGTGTACCATCCATAGCCCCATGTACACACCTCTATCAAATAATTTATCAGACTTTAGTATATTTTTGATGTGTCCTACTTCTCCTTAGAATGTGAGCTTTTCCAGAACAAGGGCCATATAATCTTTGAATCCTAGCACCCAGCTCAGAGTCTGACATAAAAAGGGTATTTACTAAACATTTTTGGGTGGGTAGAAGGATAGCTTGATGGGAAAGTGAACGGCGATGGCTGGTGGGTGGGTGGATGGATGGAGTGCTTTGGAATCAGTTCTCAGTTTATTGTGCTCTTCTACATATCTTATCTTACTCAATCTTGAGTAGCCCTCAATTTTTATATTTGGGTCCAACCTTCTCTCTAAACTCTAGACTCACATGTCTACATCTCCACTTAGAGATCTTAAAGACATGCAAAACCTAAAATGTCAGGACAAATACTCTGGACAACCCATCACCCCAACAGGAATCTGATCCTCCCACAGTGTTCCTCATCTCAGGAAATGGCACTGCTACTGACATGACTTCTCAGGCCAAATGCCTGTTGGTCATCCTTCAGTCCTGTCTCCCCTTCACATCCAATCCATTGGCCAGCCTCGTCTGCCTGACCTTTAAAACGCATTTGTGACTCATCTCTGTCTCCTCACTTCTACCCCACTGCCCCAGTCCATTGTCTCCCGCTTATATCATTGCAATAGCTTTCTAACCCATCCACCTGCTTCTCCTCTGGCCTCCCATTTATCCATTCTGCAGACAGAAGACAGGGCAATCTTCTAAAAACATCGATTAGATGACAGGTAATTGATCACCTGCTCTCAGGCCTTCAGTACCTCTCCATTACAATGAGAATCAAATCCAAATTCTTCCCTATGACCTCAGAGTGCTAATTAGTCTGCCTCATCTCCTGCATCATCTACTACCAGTCTGCACCATGCTCGTTCAGATCCAGCCACACTGCACTTCTCTTTCTTCAAACAAAGGCAACTCAGGGCCTTTGCACTTGCTGTTGCCTCTCCATGTAACTCCCCCCCTCTAGATCGTTCTGTGACTTCCTTTTATCATACTTAGGGCTCTGTTTAAATGTCATCTCCTCAGAGAGGCATTCTCTGACCACACTATCTTAAATAGAATCTTCCCCATCACTTTCTATGCCCATACCGCACATTATTTGTCCTTATAACACTTACCACTACTTGAAACTTTATCACAGATTTATGTCTATTTGTTCATTGTACGTCTTCTTCACTGAATAAGAATAGGGACTTGGTTTATCTCATTCACTGCTCAAGCCCCAGCATATAATGCAGTGTTATATAACACAGCATATGGTAGGCATTCAGTAAATATTGTACGGAATGGATGAATAAATGGATGGATGGATGGGTGGGTGGATAGATAGAAGGAAATGGTAAGTACATGACTAGAAGGATGCGTGGCTAAATAGATGGAAGTATGATGGATGCATAAAGGTTGGGTGGATAGAAGAATGCCTTTGATCAGAATACATAGTTCCTCGGCCCCATGCTTATCCCATCTTGCTCCTGGGGCACTTCCTATATGGCAAGGTGCATATTTTCCCTTAGAAGTGTGGCTCCACAGAGTGGTAACTAAGGGTGTATTCTCAAGGAGGGCTAAAAAATATCCTTTGCCTTTCTTGCATCTTCCCCCAATGTCTTCAATCTTCCCAATGACATTCAAAGAGCAGTTTATGAAGGATACCTTATATGCCAAGCCCTGTGGTCCCAGGACACATATGAGAGGGTTCATGGAGGGCCTGGTGAGTCCAGAGAGTCACATACAAGGCCATGGTACCCGACTCTGGCAGCTGCAGCTCTCCCAGCTTTCTGAGAGGCAGCAGGACTTGGAGATCAATCAGATCTCTCATTCTATCTAAATCTACACACCTATCATGTACTTTGTGCAAGCCCCGCTCTTTGGGAGATTATAGTCCACTGATCTCCTTAGCATCTTTCAGATGATGGTGGCTTCCAACAGAGGCTCTTCCGCTTGGGGCCTGGGGTGGGCGGCAGCCTTCCCGCAGTTGCGAGGCTGGAACGTTCCCCTCCAGGTGCTCCAACACGGCTGCCGAGCCCACAGCCGTCTGGGAACAAATGGCGGCTGCTCTACTCTGAAGAGGTGAGTGCTTTCCTTCTGCCTCAACAAGGCAGACTGAGGAAGACCTGAGTCCCTCGGTAGACGGTTCTCTCAGTCTGACCTAATAAGATACAGAGGAGATGCCCTTAAGGAGAGAGTTCTCAGTGGGCGCGTTGCCTCTGTGCTCATGACGACAGCAGGAATGGGAAAGACAGTTGTTCACACTGGGTGGCAGGTAGCTTCCACCCCTGGAAAAATTTAATCTGGGAAAGTTTGCCCGGGGCAGAGCTGTAACTTCGGGAAACACTGATGTGTAGGAGGATTGCCAAGGTCGGAGCTCAGGTGGGTAACAATCCAGGAGTGGGGTAAGAATCAGGCATTGTGGTCCTTAAAGAAAGTGAGGTGGACTGTACCTCGGGCCTGGGTCTCACAACCTCTCCACGTCCAGGAGCATCAGACCCTCACAGAAGTGGATGGCTTTATAGAGGCTATGAAATAACAAGATGTGTGGTATCCTGGCGCCACCTCTCTTGTGTTTCTGCCTGGCCCGGTCTATAATGAGTTCTGTCCCCTCTCTTTGTAGATAAGAAAACTAAGGCTGGGAGAAAGGGAATATGCCACTCAAGCTCACTCACATCTTAGCAATCAAGACCTCTTGACTGAATCTGGCACCACTTGCTGAGATGGGTAAAGAAAACGACATTTCTTTGGCACTTGCTATGTACCAGATTCTGAGGCACTTTCACAAGCAACATATTGTTAAATCCTTCCAACCATATGAAAGCTCAGATCCGAGTCCCTTTCCTGATACACCACACTCCAAATGACAACCTGGGTGTATACTAAAGGGCCAATAGATCAATTATGTCATGAAGCAAATGTCATCATGAACATAAAACTCCCCACTTTTTCCATCCCCAAATAGCTAAACTGTAAGGTATGCGGCATTGCTGGCATCAGAAGAATGCAGTGGTAACTGACATTTGTGTGCCATTCTATGCTGCAGTAGAGACAGGTGATACCACCATGTTTATTTACCTCCATTTAACAGATGAGGAGACTGAGACCCAGAGGTAGAAGTGATTCAGTCCAGGTCACTGAATCGACATGTGGCAGAGGAAGGAGGCCTCAAACCCTGGCATTCTGGCTCCATGCCCCAAATGATTACAGCACAGTACACTCCCCAAGGAAAAGGACAAAGTCTTCCCTTTTCCCTTGTGTCATTCTCCAGCTGGGTGATGTTGCTTCTGAGCTTCCCCTCAACCCCAGTCTTTTCTTTGGAGTAGCTGAAGATGGGCCATTTTGAACACATTTCCCATTAACTGAAGTGGCACTAAATACCATCGCCGCTATGAAACTAATCGGCAATTTGTGAGATGCCTTAACAGCCACGTAGCCCCACTTGGGGGCACAATTATTTCCTAATTAGGAGGTGATTTATACTTGGGACTTGGGACATGTGTTTCTGCCAGTGACGTGGCTACCCAGAATGGTTCAGTTCCTTTTTCTCCCCCACAAAATTCTGCTGGCTGAAACCAAATGACCAGACAGCCAAGCAAACTTAATTAACAGACAGTTCTGATCCTGTGGGAGGGAAAAGCTCTCACTTGCCAGTCAAATTTGCAATAATTTCTAGGATAAAACAACAACAAAAAAATTGTTTTCTCTTGGAAGATCCTGTAGTCTTCTGATGGTAATGGAGTTATTGGGGTCATTTATCTTTTTTTTCTGAGAACTCTTAAAAATTAAACTAATTCACCTTTATAAAGAACCCTTTTAAAAAAAATCTTTGGAGCACTCCTTTGTAGCAAGGATTATAACTCCTATTTTACATACATGGAAACCAAGGCTTGCAAAGTTGAAGTGACGTCCTTAAGACCATAGAATCAGGTGGTCTTTGTGAAGCGGCGGTCAGGGGTGAGAACGTGTCAGCTGGACTCCACATCCCACAATCTTGTATCTCTACTGTCATGCTCACTATTACTTAGATTCCAAAAGAGTGCAGGCAGGAACTGCCCCTGTGTCCCTAATACCTCGTACACTGTAAGTACTCAACAGATATTTTTAAATAAACAAGTAGCAGAAAGAGGAGTCAGGAATTCTGGGTTCTAGGCCATGTCCTAGCTGTGTAACCTTTGGCCAGTCACTCCACTTCTCTGAACGTTCTCATGCATACCTGTGAAATGGAGATTTTTAGCCCCAATTCTAATCTGTTTCAGGGGGTAGTGCAGAGGCATTTTTAACTATACCAAACAAAGGATAACTACTTTTGTGCCTTTTATATTTCCAAAACTTAGTAGTTGTGCTCAGGTATGTCCCAAGAAAAACAACTTACCTATAAAGTGGCTGGAAGTCCGGGCCATCTGATCCCAGCTTTACCGGGGACAGACAGAGTCTTACCCTAAAGGTGAGGATGACCCATGAATTAGAGGTCATACATCAGGCTTTTCTCCTAAGCAGACAGAAAAGTGGCCACAGGCTTTGTTTCTGTGCTCTCCAGGGCTCTGAAAATTCAAGAGAGGTGTGTGCAAAGGCTTCTTTAACTACTCTCCTAAGACAGCGGATAGAAAAGAGGCCCATATTTTTGTTTCTGGAATCTCCAAGGTGCTAAAAGTTGTGGGGAGGAATGCGCAAAGCCTTCTGCACTCTGGTTTAGTAAAAACTTCCATGCAGCATGCAGGCTGGCTGAAACCAGGAGCAGGCAGTGCTGCGACTTTCTGTTTGAAATTCTTTACTTTCCCTTGAAGAAGTGTCCGGCTCTCTTCCATTTCCCACCACCCGCTGACACGCCACAGTGTCTCAGAAGTCTTCTCTTTATTTCTCTTGCCTCTCTCACGTCGTCTCTGTTCCTGTGTGAGGAATAAACAGCCACTTTGCTCCTCTTAACTCAGCAGTACTGCAGGCAGTCCCGCCTTCAAAAGGGCACCCCTTCCTCTCCATTTCTCCCTAAGTAGACAAGAACTCCCCATCACGATTTTACAGGCTGGGGTCCCGGCAGCTGGTGGCGTCATATATACTCACTGCTCTTGTCACTTTTGGTTGCTCGGGTCCTATAATACAAACAAGAGCCAAGAAAGAGGAATATGCAGCAAGAGACAGAATGAAGAGGGGGTCATTCCTCATCAGACGGCACCCAGAACCCACTGCCTTCCCTATAACCAAACTCAATGAAATTATAATGCTGTGGCTCAAGAAAGTGATTATCTGTGGCCTCCCTGGCACACCCAGAGCAAATATAAAGAAGTCAGGGTCCAATCTTACTCATGGAACTGTAGCATATTTTACTGACTTCAAGATGTACACGCATCATCAGAATAGGCAATGTGGTGACACGAGCCTATTTCAGTGCCATCCATGTGCCTCAGAGGCTTTATAATCCAGGGCGTCCCAAATCCACTATCATGGTTGAATAATAAACCAAATTCTACATATTTCTCAGTCCCCTCCCACCATCTTAACAACTCACATTCCGTCACAAACCTCAGGGGAGAGTAATTGGAAGGTAGAAGCGTGAGTGTTGGTACTGTGTTTAGTACCTGAAAGTACTCAACTGGCTTCGCGCATTTTGGAAGTTTGGCCATAAGGGATGAAGTTCAGGAACATGAAGCTCACATTTATTCATCTATGATAAGGTAAGCAAAAGGAATACACAGACACATACTTTCAGCTGCTTCCTGGATATCTCGAAGGCACCCAAACCCCGTACCACCAGCCCTGAAGTCTCCTCTAGGTGGTAGGAGCAGCCTTCAGGCCACAGTCCTGTGTCTTGGTGACTCCTGAATTACCCCTAGCTCAGTCCTTCTCCTGTGCCTCACATAGGCCGTTATCTATAAGGGGAACCTCACAGTAAGGGCAGTAGTAGACTCTGCTCTCTGCCTCCTGCCCCCAGTTATGGCTCATTCCCCTGCCTGTTTCCACCCACGTGCCTGCTGCTCTGCAGTCCTGATTTCCATCGCTCATCTTCTCCTACATGAATTGTTGTGACAATCTAATAACAGGTCTCCCTGCCTTCACTACTGACCCACCCTTAATTCTTTCTCCATATGCCTGACAGAGTGATTGTTCTAAAATAAAATTCTGACCATGTCATCCCCAGCTGAAAGCCTTTTGACAGCTCCCCCTTGCCTGGAGTGTAAAAGACCAAAATCTTGGGTATGTCTGCAAGGACTTTCCTGGTCTGTTCTTGCTGATGCTAATTTTCGAACCTCATCTCCTGCTATTTCCTTGCACACAGATGCTGATCCAGCCGTAACAAATATTTGTCATCTCCCAAATGGGCCCTTAAAAATACTGTTTTCTCTTCTTCATGAATACTCTTTAAGCATCTGGAAAATTCATAATTATCTTTTGAAGCCTGGCTCACACGTCACCTCTATGAATCCTTCCTTAGTTCCCCCAAACAGAGTCAGCTCTTCCTGTTTGAAATACTCCCCTCACCTCCCATGAGGCAAAACCAACTTCTCTATACTACATATCCTAGCCAGCTGCCTTCATTGTGTCTTCTGAACTCCCCTGGAATAACTTCAATTCCCTTTCAACAATATCAACAACAGTAATGATAATGGTAATAAAAACTAACTTTCTGAATGACTGTTCGTCAGATGCAGTACCTAATGCTTTACCTGCATTATGTTGCTCATTCCTAGAATAACCCTATGAGGTATGTACTATTATTATCCCCATTTTACAGATGAGGAACCTGAGGCAACCACCAAAAGACAAATATCCAGTTTCACTAAGTCTTCTTCAAGGCTATATGTCCCCCCATTTTATCAGCTCTTTCCTTTTGTCTTGGGAGACAGTGTAGCAGAGTGAAAAGTGCATACCCTTTGAGTCAGGCCAACTCAAGATTTCTCTTTCGTTTTCTACTAGTTGCACTACCTTCGACAAGTCACTTAACTATCTGAGCTGCTATCCTCTTATCACCAGGGTTGACATGGTATAAAGCCAGGAGAAAAATGAGAAGCTGTGTGTGGGAAGAGCCTAACAAATGCCTGATACAAAATAAACGCTCAGTGTTAAATGTTTCCCTGTCAACATCCCAAACACCATCAAGGCACAGTGGCGTCTCTAAACTTTTTGAATGTGTTACATGCAGGATTGCTTGTGTCATACTCTAGGTATCTCCTGATAACCTCGGAAGAGAAAAAAACATGTGTCCCCTCCTGCTGGGGAGGCAATCTGAGGTAACAGTCTTTTTGGTGGTCATTCCTTACAGATGAGTCATATTTTATTCCCAGTTGACTCAGACCCCAAAGCCTTTCTCTCCATGCTCTGATTAGAAATAACACCCCTAAGATGTTTCCAGGTAGTGGATATTTGGGGTCCCATTGCAGGAATTTATACTTATCCAAGTTAAACTACGACGTATTGAGTCATCGATCATAAACTGATGTCAAATGTCTTCCTGTTTCCTTCTCTTTGGACCAGTCTTCGATTTGGGGAACAGCTCACTGGATCATTGATCCAATGAGTAAAATGTTTAATCTTCCTTCTTCTTCACCCACAGCCCCAACCAATCACAAAGCTTTGTCCATTGTGCCTCTCAAATACCTTTTGAATCTGTCAGCTTTTCTCCAGCTCCATCATCACCATCACCCCTCTGGACCATACCTCTGTCATCTCTGTCCTGGACAATGACAGAATTCTCTTAACATTGGGCTCCTGGCTTCTTCTTTTGATACCCCTTCAACCTGTTCTTCACAAAGCAGCCAGAGTGATCTTTCTAAAATGCAAATCCAACCATGTGACCTCCCTGTTGAAAAACTCATGGTTCTTAAGCTAAAGACCAACCAACACCTCTAACGTGTGCTGGAGGTTCTTCATGGTCAACCTCTGTCTTTCCCTTCAGCACCTCCTCTAACCTCACTTTCCCCATCTCCTTGAGCTCCAGCTCTGCCCAGCAGCGTTTGGTCCCACGACCTCTCTGTGCTTCCCGCTGCAAGAGAGAATCTGCGCCTGCCATCTCCCCTTTGCCTAGTCAATGCCTGGATGTCCTTCAGACCTCAGCAGGGTTAAGAGCGTGGACTCTGGAGCCATCTGCCTGGTCCAGCTCTGCCTTTTGCTAACCGTGTGATCTTAGGCAAATAAATCACGTAACCTTTCTGTATCTCAGTTTCCTTGTCCCTAAAATGAGCATAATTGTAGCAACTGTATAATAGGGCTACTGTGAGGATGATAGGTAAAACATGAAAAAAAACCCTCAGTGTATGACATATAGCAAGGGCTATAAATTAATTAATAACTATTATTACATAATAATAATTATAATTACTCAGAAGGGCCTTCCCTTAACCCTGAGACTACATCAGGTACCCAAGGTGTGTGTCTGTGTTTGTATGTAGCCCTATTGCACCTGCCTTAAAGGGTGGTTGTATGAATTAAATGAGGTGATGATTATAGACATTTATGAGACAGATGCCACTCCTCATCCAAAATTCTTAATCTTCTACATGGATTATCCCATATAATCCTCACAACAAAGCTATGAGGCAGGTAGTATTATTTCTCTTGTGCCATAGATGAGGGCATGTAAATCTAGAGTGATTAAGTATCTTCACACGGGAAATGGAAAAGACCATGTTTGAACCCAAGCAGTGTAGACCCAGAGCCTGGGGTCTCAACTCATCTTCCACTCTGCCTCATGCACAATATTTAAGAAGTGCCTGGCGCAGATCACAAGCTGGAAGTACCGGTTGAGGGATGTTGAAGTTGAAGAAGGCCCACGTATGTGAGAGAGGCTCGCATAATGCTCTGCTATGCACAAACACATTCCTTGTCATTCTGTCTCCCAGAGCTTCCCCCAGATACCCACTGACATCATCTCAGGATTATCTAATGGCATCAGCAACTGTTCAAAAAGCATCAGGGACTAATCAAGAGAGATTTTTCTAAGAATAGCTTCTATTTTCTCCACACCACTGGCTCATATTGCCCCATCTACACAATCTCATCAGAATTCTTGCTGATTTGAAAGCAAATATAATAACAATAAGAACACCACTTATTAGCACACAGCTTAGAAGTGGCTCATCCCAAATAGTCTATTTTGTTTTCCACATGAGAAGTTTGGAGATTGCTCAGATGAGCCAGATATTACTTGGAGGCAGGAAAGGGCAGGAATATCTGGAATCAAAGAAACTCCACAGAGAGTTATCAATGATCTGTCTTTTGCTGCTGGGGGTTTGGAATGATATTAGGAAAGAATGTGGTATGCATCAAGGAATTGTAGAGTCAAGATACAGGCTGAGAGATCAGGGAGGGGTCTAGGAGGAGAGATAGCCCCCCAGCCTGCTATCTTTCTTAGTGACCTTATGATGGGACGAGGGCATTAACACATACCATTTCTAATCCTCATAAAAACCTCGGTATACAACATTCCTCTATTTTATGATAATAAAAGTGGGGCTCAGAGAGGTGGGGTCACTTGCTCAAAGTTACAAAGGTTGTTAACGGCAGAGCCAGAGTTCAAATAGCTGTTTTCCCCAGTTCATTGCCCATATTGTGTGTTTGTGTGTGTGCACATGTGTGTGTGTTGAATTACAGAGCACATAAGCTCAATCTCCTTTTCTTAATGTATTCTTCCTCCCTTGATTCTGTCTAGACCCCCACTTCATCTCGTGGCGTTCAATACAATATGTAGGCTGACAACTCAAAATTTTATCTCTGGTCTAGACCTCCTGTGTGAGATTCAGACTTGTTATTTTCATTTGCCTACTTGACATTTCCACTTGGATATCTAACAGCAATCTTAGACTTAACATTCCCTAAACTAAAACCTTGATCTCATCCCAAAGTTCACTTATTCATCTTGCGGCCTTCCCCATCACAGCGGTTGGTGCCACCTTCTTCCCAGCTCAAATGTAGGAGAGCAGAGAGTCATTCTTCCCACCTTGTCCTCCCCCAGCCCCACACACTCCCGTCACATAGCTCCATCCTGCCTGTCTCTCTGTACCCACTGCGTTCCATTTCCACCACCACCACTGCAACAACTGTGGGCTCCCTGCTTTCACTCTTGCCTTGATATTTAGTCTATTTCCTACTCAGCCCTTAGAATGAAATCCAACCTCCCCAAATGAACTGTAAGGCACTAGGTGATTTAACCTTTCCCTGAGTTAGGGTCCCTGTATTTCAGGCACATCTGTCAGCTCTCTGAATACACCAACTTTTTTTATGCCTTGGACCTTCACACAACCTGCATTTAATCTTCTAAGCTTCCTCTTCCCTTGCTTCATCCGCTGACTGTTATTCATCCTCCAGATCCCAAATTAAATGTCACCTTCTCAAAGAGACTCTCCCAAACCACCCAATCTATAGTATTGAAGGCATTTTCCATGTTATCTGTTTTAATCATTGGTTCTTTTCTTGCTCATTAAATATTCATTAATTACTCTTCCTTACAACTCAATGAAGTAGACATATTTTCCTCTCTTTTATGAGAAAACCAAGATACAGAGCAGTTAGGTAACTTTTCTAGGGACACAGAGGTAAGAAGTTACAGAACCAGAACTTGAATCCAAATCATCCTGACTCCAAAACCAACACCCTATTCATTGCACTGTGTCACCTTCCCACCATGCCTCCTGCATGATGCTGGGTGTGCGGTAGATGCACAGTCTTACATAGTCCTCTTTCTTTTCCTCCTCTTCCTCATTCAGTAAGTTGCAGCTTAACTGAATATGCACATTACCAGTGTTCTCTGCTCTGTTCCTCTCTTTTGTGCTAGTAAAAAGAACCGTAATACTTCAAATATAATCTCTCAGCTTTTTGGTAATGGGAGCTTCTAGGGAGTGCCATTCCTGTGTTTACTAAACAATTCTGAACTCTTTGTCTGGATCTCTTTTTCTGAGATTGTTGCAATTTTTAAAAAATGTTCAGGACCTTGGACAGAGCCATCTAGTGCCCATCCCTTTACTGCACAGAAATGTTCAGTACAGAGCTCAGTTCTCCCTGAATGAACTTCGAGGTCTTTGAGCTCAAAGTGCCTCAAGTCTAGCTGGGGAGACTTGCAAGCAAACAGACAATTACTACACAGTACGATAAGTACTATAATAATAGGCTGGCTGCCTAGTAGACAGAGGGTCAGAGCATTCCATGGGCAAACTGCCTGACCCTGCGGCACAGCCAATCAGAGGAGTTTGATTAACAACAATAAAACTGTTCTCTGCTCATCTGGTACCCATATTCTGGATGCCAATTAGGCCAGTCAAAGATAAAGGATTGTTATTTTGAGTCATTCCAGGTTTAATGATCTCAGGACACCAAGACCTGAAGGACAATTCCTGATCAAAGAGCATGAAGGAAGAATCTTGCCTTCAAATGTCCAGCGCTTCTGTTTGAGTTAATCATGAGCCTGCCCCCACTCTCCAAATTTCCTCCTTCCTTCTGTTTTTCCTTTCCTGTCTCCCTTCCTCCCTCCCTTCCTTCCTTCTTTCTTTTCTTCGTTGATATTTATTGAACATCTTCTATGAGTCAAACACCTTACAAGGTAGGGGAACTTTACTGTGAGTGACAGCAGCCACGCCCCTGCTCTTGGGTCCTTGCTTTCGTGGAACTCCCAGGCTAATGGAGAGAAGCCAAACAATTTCACTAATTTGCATATGAATGCAAAGGATGGTAAGACTTCTGAAGGAAAGAACATGGTTAGGGGACAGAGAGTAGAGAAGAAGCCTGATTCAAACTAGGAGATCAAGAAAATCATCTATGGCACTTTGGGAGGCTGAGGTGGGAGGATTGCTTGAGGCCAGGAGTTTGAGACCAGCCTGGGCAACATAGTGAGATTCCATCTCTACAAAAAAAAAATAATAATAGTAATAAATTAGCTGGGCATGACAGTGCTCTCCTATAGTCCCAGCTACTCAGGAGGCTGAGGCAGGAGGATCGCTTGTGCCCGGGAGTTTGAGGTTACAGTGGAGTGGAACATGCAGTGAGCTATGATCACACCACTGCACTCCAGCCTGGGCAACAAAGTGAGACCCTGTCTAATGAAGGCTGAGCAGGAGTTAACTAGGTAAATAGGGTTGGAGTAGACCATGTTGGGTGGAGAGAAGAGCTGTGCAAAGGCCCTGTGGAGAATGGTGCATAACAAGTTCAAGGAAGGGAAAGAAGAAAGTGTGACTAGAACACACAACTGCTCCCAATCTGCCACCCTGGCCCACAGTGTGTGCACACTGCTGTGCAAAGGCTTCTGCTCAGGTGGACAAGCTCGAAAACACTTGGTGATTATCTAATATAACAATGGCAACAATTATTGCCTCAAATGCAAAATTGTGAATAAATAGCCCTGTTGACTTCCATCACCTAGAAATAATAATAATCACCATCTCTGCCTATGTGGCACAGATCAGACATCCCATGGGGAAAGGAAAATGAATATATTGGCAGAAGTAACCTGGACTGGGGTTTTTGAGCTGTGCCCACCTCCAGGTGAGATATGGCAATGCGGACAAGATGTGCCACACAGCCAGGACAAAAGTGCTATTTGGCTCAAAGCTTAGCAAGTGCTGTTCAAATAAGCTCTCACCAGACAGTGCCTGGGGCACTAACTGTCACAGAGAATCTATTAGGGGCCAAGCACTGAATTCAGCCCTGTGTCCATTGTTCAGTGTAATCCTCACTACAGAGCTATGGTGACGAGCTATGTTATCAGCCCACTGTGCAGACCGGGAGATGGAGCCTGGCCGGCCACCCCTCTCCCATGCACTCTCCACCTCATGAACTGAATTTACTTTCTTCATAGAATTTGATGTTGTCTTCAGTTATCATGTGGATTTTGTGTGCACCTGCACTTACCTTTCTTCCACTCCAACACATGCTGCTTGAGGTCCAAGCCCTGTCCACCCCTGCATCACCAGTACACAGGGCAGTGCTGAGCACACAGAGGACAGTGAGTAAAGAGCTCTGAAGGTATTAAGTAACTTACCCAAGGTCAATAAGTCTAATGTGGCCTCATATCCACGCACTAAAAACAAACAGACCAAACAAAAACCAGGAATTCCATGGATATGGCCTGCATTTTATTACTCTCTGTATCCCACATTTGATATAGTTCCTGGCATTTAGCAGGTGTTCAGTACATGTTTATAGAAGCAGTGCAAGTTGCACACACTTTAGAGTGGGACTCAGCATATCTCTTAGGGCATCATTTGTCCACGTGGGCATCTCACCACCTGGGGAGCCTGTTAAAATGCAGATTTCTGGGCCTCACCTCATATATACTGAACAGAATCTCCTACTAAGAGCTTAATGAAGGAAGAATTTTAAAAAGCTTATTGTAGGCTCTCGCAGGTGATTCTGAGGCATGTGAAACATAGACATTTCCCCTAATCCTGTGCTTTTCCCCTTTCACTAGCCTGCATGGGGCTCTGTATTTAAATCAATTCAAAACAGATGGGCTGGGCTGGGGGGGGCGTTTAATGAGGAACGTCCTCTGGCTTTGTCTTTTATTGTTGGAAACCTTAAAAAGCACAATAAATGGGGTCCAGCAAGGCAATGAAAATGCTTTTCATCTGCAGGCACAGCCCTGTCAATAGAAGGAGATCGGGCTGAACAGTTAACCAACCCTGGTCAAGCTCTGGGAGTCATTTACTTTTTACATTTTAAGCAGAATCTTTGAGAGGCTCAGTGGTGGAGCAGAAAGTCATGCCTGCGTCTAATTTCCAGCTTCATCATTTACTGGGTGTGTGATCCTGGTGATCAATTAACCTTCCTGAGCCTCAGTTTCATTTGTAACGTGGAGATCACAACCAGCCCTGGCACAGTGGGGAGGAGGAAGTGAAATGACATCCAAGGGTACCAACCTCAGTGACTGGACAGGTGGAGGCTTCAAAATTATTGCTGTGTCTATTAAAAAATATCAATCATTATTTGAATATGTACTATGCTTCAGGCAGACACTTTGCTAAAGACAGATAGGTAGATAGATATAATATATACTAAATATTATATAATAAATACTATATATTCCTATAATGAAATATATTTTATATAACAAATATAACAATATATTACATATGTGTATATATATGATGGATGCTAGAGAGAGAGAGAGACTAATACCTTCATGGGGTGGGCTTCACTATCTATATTTTGCACATACTGAGGTTGAGAGAGGCTCAGCAACTCACCCAAGGTCACAAAGCAAGTGAAGAGCAGAGCAGAGTTCCAGGTTTTCCATCAGTGTTCTTGCTCTCAACCAAGGGGATATAGAGTTTTGTCCTTTGCTACCTCTTAAGGTACAGTTCAGTGAGGAAAACAATAACTATTGTTCTGGGGTGTTGCTTCTGATTTGGTTCAGCTTTATGAGATATGTCCTGTTTACTAAAGAGAATTACTCCTATCTCCCAAGTTATTGCCCTGATCCCTGATGCCCCAGCTTGGTGCTTCTAGGTACAAATTGTTTAAGACGCTGGTTCTTCCATCTGGCTGCACAATAGACTTTCCTGAGAAGCTTAAAAGAAGACCTACCCCGGGCCCAGTCACATCTGAATCCTTAGGAGCGGGGCCCTGGCATCACTGTTTTTAAAAGCTGCCTGGGTGATTTCAGTGTGCATTCAGGGTTAACACTGGTTTAGAGTTTTCCATCTTGTCCTTCTGACAAATCCAAGCTCAGATGTGATGGCATCACCGCCAGGAAGTTCTTTAGCCTTTTTAAAAATGCCAAATTGGAAATGAATTAATGAGATGCCTGGTCCCCCATTAGGGCTTAGGGGTTATTGAAAACCTCGTTGGTCATCTCACATATAGGAAGGAAGCACTACTTTCTGTTCACTCAATAAATCTCAAACGAGCATCTTCTGAGGCTGTGGTGGAACAGCAGTGATTATTTGAGGTCAGACAGTCCCAGTTACTGACCCTACGGCCCCAGGCAAACCAGTTACCTCCCTGAGCCTCTTCTAGAAAATGAACCTTATAATGCATACTTTGTTAAATTATAGGGATTAGAAACAGTATTATGAACAAAGAAAAACTGGACCGTGCCTGCCACATAGCAAGTACTCAATAAATAGTAGTTACGAAGAGTAACCGTTGGCATTGATTAAACTGAGAGATAGTTGAACTACGTAACATTGGCCATTCCATCAGTCAAAAACAAGCATCAGCAATTTCCTGTGGTTCAGCCTAACCCAGTGTGCTGAGGCTTCGCATAGATTGTGGCAGTCAATCCCAGCATGCATCGAACACTGAGTCCTAGAGAGTCTCAGATGTTTCCTAAGGTCACGAGTAATAAATGGCGATGTCTGCCAGGAATTCATCTCCCAGAAACTTCCATGACTGGTTCATTCTCTAAAGTTAGGTTTTAGCTTCAAAGTCACCTCCACAGAGGGGCCTTCCCTGGCCCCTCCCCTGCTCCAGCTGAAGCAGCCCCTAGCCCTCACCTGCTTTGTCTCCCTCTTAGCGCTCACTGCCACATTTTATGTTCTTGCTTACTATTGTGTCTTTGTCAACTTGATCTGAAACATTATAAAAGCAAGGATCCTACCTTAGTGACTGCTATAGCCCCAGCATCATCCAAAACAGTGCCTGGCACACAGTGGGTATATAATAAGTATCTGTGAAATGAATGATCCAATGGGCATAAATATAAACCCAGGCAGTCTGACTCAAGTTCTTAGCCACCGCACAATACCATGTCTTTCCCATGGTTATTATTAACGTCTCATGACTTTGGGTTTTGATGCTTGGTTAATTGCCTTCCAAGATAAAAATAGAGCCAAAAACTTGTAGGAAAAGTTGGGGAAAGGGAACCTGCCTTCCCCAGTGTGGGGTCTACTGTGAGCATTACTGGTTTATCCCTGTTCCAGATCAAACATGTAATTCACATGGATGGAGCCATATTATCTGTAGGTTACTTTCTTTTTGCTCCAGACTGAGGGGGCAAAATCCCAAAACTTGATGATAAACTCCCAGGCAGAAAACCGTGGCGACCATCTTCTGGGTCTAATAAAAGTTTGATGATTCAGTGTCTCAAATAGCTGTACCCAAATGGAGCCCGATCACATTCATCTTTAAAAGACCATGTTTCAATCACATCATTTTATAGAAATAATTGTTCTGAGGACATGCGAAGCACCATTTCATACTGGAGCTGGTAGGGAATTCCAGGTGTAAAGTGTGAAGTGTGAAGCTTATCCATCCTTTAGCAACATGTTTCAATGCCTGTATGGTCACCACTTAGGTCAGGGAGCCCTGTGAAAAAACACAAATGATACCTGGCCAAGTGTTTTTCAGCCTCTATAGATATCCTTCTCTCCACAACCTGGGAAGTCTGAATCTCCAGCTTCCTGCTGTCCAAGTGGAGACATACAATAACAGAAAAGACTATTGTCTTTAGAGCATTGCTGAGTCTGAATCCTGGCTCTACCTCTTTCTAGCTGTGTGACCTTGGAGAAATTGCTTACCCTCTCTGAGCTCTGAGTATCAGTGTTTAGTAGGAAAAACTGTTCTTGAAGTCCTTCCAGAAGGAAAGGCTAGAACCAAATGGCTTAGATGTCAATTTCTGGGCCCGTGTATTGTGGAAAAGCCCAGATTCTGCAAATCTGAGAAAAACCAGTTGGTACCATTGTGTGGGCTACCAATAAAAGTTTTATTCTTCTTTATTTTCTTTTCTGGGGTACTTACACAAAGATGTAATATA
Organism: Daubentonia madagascariensis; assembly: GCA_023783475.1. Classification (NCBI taxonomy): domain Eukaryota; kingdom Metazoa; phylum Chordata; class Mammalia; order Primates; family Daubentoniidae; genus Daubentonia; species Daubentonia madagascariensis. Next base: position 5,514,384 of record JAKFHU010002332.1, on the reverse strand, counting down.
GCCAGCCAGTGGCATGCACCTGTAGTCCCAGCCACTCAGGGGGCCAAGGTGGGGGGGGGATCATTTGAGCTCAGGAGATCTCGGTCAGCTTGGGCAACATAGTGAGGATCCCCCCCTAAAAAAAATGTGTAATATATCTTCTACTGAAGGTTAGCTAGAGATACAGTTTTTTGAAGAAGAAAAAACCAAAAATTATCTGTAATCCCACCAGCCACTGCTAGTATGTTGGGGTATTTCCTGTCTCATATTTCTCCATGCGGGCATAATAAGGTGAAAATATTCTTTTAAGATCTGGACCAGATTTTCTTTTAGTGTCTTAAATAATACATTGGGGAGGCACTTGGTGTAGCAGGCGAGGCTGCAGAAATTGGTATGGTTCGGAGGGAGACGAGGGTGGGGGCAGAGAGGAGGAAAGAGGGTTGCTCCATGTAGAAGAATTCGAGAAATGTGTGCCGAGCTCCTGAGCGGGAGGGTGAGAAAAACGAAAAGGACAGAGGCGGGGGTTGCCAAGGTCGCGTGAGGCTGTGGCTGGCGGAACTTCTCGGGAGAGGGTGGACATTTGGAAACAAGGGATGCACGTTACTCAGTTTAAAGTCGTGCGAGTTGTCTTTCTATTCATTCAACTTGGTTACATTGACAAACGCATCTGTGTGTGTGGCGGGGTGTGAAGTAGGATGTTGTGGGCCGCTCAGACGCACAGCTAGTGCAGATAGCTATTTCCTTATGCCACGCCGCCTTCTCGCCACTAGACGCTGCATTCACTGATATGCATAGAAATTTTATTTAGGAGTTGGGGAAAAAAGAAGGAGTTTTGACGGAGAATGGGAAACAATGATAGAGCTGTGATTGAATTTCTGTATCAGGTAGCATTGCTGGATTCAACTGAAGGAAATCCAACTTATGCTTGCGGGGTTGTGGGGAGGAGAGAGAGAGAGAGAGAGAATGTGTTGGGGGTGATTCCCAGAGTGAAGTTGGGGTCCTGGAATTCAGTGAAGGACTTCAGTCTAGGCAAGCAGAAAACACAGTGTCTCTTTCTGTCCTATTTCTTAAGACTGAATTTGGTCCCTTTTGTTAAAGCCAGCTAGCCACTCTTTTCCTCCTCCTCTTCCTCCTCCTCCCCCAAACCTAGGCTACTTTCTGGATTCCCTTTCACAGGTGCAAAGAGAAAAGACTCCCTGTCGTCAGCAACAAGGAATGAATGCAATTTAAACATCACGTTCCGCTCCCCGCCCCGCCATCCCTCGTGTGCTCCTCCCTGTGGACTGAGTCTGAGTGTGACCTGGACTTTCATCTCTCACAAGAGTGGGGCCCCAACCTCTTAGAGTTGGAGAAAGGGGATGGGCAGGGGCATGAGGCTCACATTGCATGGGCAGAGGCTCCTCTCCTTAGAAGAAATGCTTTAGAGAAAAAGGAATGATAAATAATGCTTTGCTGTAGACTTGGAGGCTGCTGGTGTCTCCACCCTGGGAGCTCTGGCTGTGGCTCATTGAACCCAAGCAGGAAGAAAAGGGGGAGTGGAAACAGAGAAGATCCTAGGATTTTTTGCAGACTCTGAGTGATTCAGAGGCAGATAAAGTTAGTAGCTTTCTTTACGTGTTTTCTACCAATCAGCCAAACATGGTGCTACCCACAGGGTCTGGAAGACAGAAGTGTTGCACTTGTTGGTATGACGTAGTGTTCCAGAGCTGGAGCTCTGGGCTCAGCCTGCCTGGATGAGAATTCCAGGGCCTTGGGCCTCTCTGAGCCTCAGTTTCCTTATGTATAACATATGTCTATGCTAGATTGATTTCAAAAATGTCCCCAAGTATTTACCACTTCCTATATCCATCACTCTGCAATGCAACCTTGCAGCTTCTCTAAGCAAGAGGTGGAGTTGGTTTCTTCACCCTTGAATGTGGGTTACACTCGTGATTTGCTTTATTTAGTCAATAGCATGCAGCAGAGGTAACAGCATGTGCCAGTTTCGAGCCAAGGTCTCAAGAGGCTTTGTGTGCTTTCACCGTTGTTCTTGGACAAGTCCAGGATAGCTCGCTGCCTGATGGGTGACATACGACCCCTCACCACCCCCACTACCCAGCCGATAGCTAGCCAACCACAAGGCATGTGAGTGAGGACATCCTAAGTCAGCCAGCCTCAGCCAACCAGCCAGCTAACCACCGATGCATGTCCAAGTCCGGTCAAAATCAGTCGAGTCTGTCCCACATGACCAGAACTGCCTGGTCAACCTGCAGACATGAGAACTAAATAAACACTGTTTGAAGTGATGGATTGGACCGTGTGTGTGTGTGTGTGTGTGCGCAGACCCTTATATGGCACTCACTATATGCCAGGTATAATACCAAATATTTTGCAAATATCAGGTCATTTAATTTTTAAAACAACTATAAGAAATAGGAGCTACTATCCATTTTTGAGGTAAGGAATTTGAATCATAGAGAAGTCAAGGCTACCCAGTTAATAAGTAGCAGAACTGGGATTTAAACTAGGCAGACTGGCTCTATAGATGATTTTTGTTATACTGTTGCTTTTCCCAAATGGCAAATGCAGGTTTTTAAATTGCAGATATAATATGATCCAATTTTTATTTTTAAAGCACATACATAATCTCTATGTATATATATGTATACATGGAAATGAACAAAAAGTTTAGGTCTGAAAGGATGGGCAGTGACATTTTCACAGGACAGGTGAGCAGAGGGGCTATGTCAGCTTTTACATTCTTGTTTCTACCTTTTAAAATTGCTGGTTTCTTTTTATATAGAGTATGTGTTATTTTTATAATCAGAAAAAAGCAAATAAGGCAATTTCCACTTTAGGAAAAGAAAAAGCAAAGTAGGAGGCACACATGAACCTTGTCTAGAAACGGTCTCCAATGCTGAGGTGCCCACTTAACACCCACCCGTATCCTGCCGGGATTTTTCTGGGTTGTCATTGTTTACTGTCTGTGGAGACACATATTCTACATCCCCAGCTTCTCCTGGGCCCTAAATAGGCCCCTCAGAGAAATAACAATACTTACTGTATTGCCCATCTAAACAGAGCTTTAATCTGACCTGTCTGACCTTCACTGAGGGTACATGTTAGTTACCACCTGTATTAGTCTGCTTGGGCTGCCATAACCAAGTACCATAGACTGAGTAGCTTCAAAACAACAGAAATTTATTTTCTCACAGTTTGGAAGGCTGGAAAGTCCAAATTAAGGTCCAGCAGGACTCATCTTCTGGTGATCTCTCTTCCTGGTTTGCAGACAGCTGCTCAGTGGATGGGTTGATCATTGTGATGGCTAAAAATAACAGTATGGACACACAAAATATTGGCTTGAAGAGCTTCCTTGGAAGGCTTCTGGGAATGATAAGGAATAGAAAGAGTGACAGTCAAGTTAAAAGATTTAGAGGCCAGGAGTGGTTAAGAGTCGTAGAAGAGAAAACGGAAATGGAAAGGAGGAATGTTTGAAACATGAATGACTGAGAATGAAGGATAGATGCAAACACGTATGGATAGATGCACGGATGCAGAGATGGATGCATGCACGGATAGACTCATGGATGCATACATGGATGCATGCACGGATAGACACACGGATGCATAGACGGATGGATGCATGGATTCATGGATGCAAGGATATATGCATGGATGCATAAATGGATGGATGCATGGATAGATGCTTGGATGCATAGCTGAATGGATGTATGGATTCATGGTGGATGGAAATTATGATAGAACCTGAATGATGGCTTCTAGCACAGCCTAGCTATATTAGGGAGGAAAAGAGACAGTTTCTCTGTACAGGGAAGGGCTCACTGCAAGAGAAGAGGCTTCTGGCCCTTCTGAACTCTATAGAGGAGAAACATTTAAGGTATAGATTATGGGGGTCTGAGAACTGAAAGGAAAGCAACCCTAAGAGACACTTAGGTGGCCTAGAGAACAAAGTGAAATAGTTTTCTCCTTACTTCCCACATTTTATTTTGGGCCTAACAGCTGAGGTTTGATACCCCAACTAAACTTAGCCTATCAATCAATAAACACAGTCACTATTCCAAATTGGCACCCAACCAACCCACAAACTTTTACTATTCTGAACAATGCTCTGACTCACATCAGCTCCAAGAATGGAAGTCTGTTATCTTTTCCAATCTTGATGAGCCAATGTCTTAAAAAATAGGTATATATTTAGGGATTTCAAAAGCGATAATGAGCTATTGCTAATAATTATTTGAAGCCATTAGAGTTGGACCCAGCACAAATAATGCTACTGTTGAATCTGGATAATACCAGAAAGATAATTTAGGCTTGGTGCAAGGATAGCTGCCAAGGCTTTCTCAACAATTGAGCCGAATTTTCAAACATACAGAAGTAATTTTTTCAAGCGGTGCAAATTCAAGTGAATTGAGTTACAATAAAACAACGGTCTCTTGTACATTTCCTAGAACATTCAGAATTGAGAGGCAGATGTTCCCACGGAAAGAACAAGTAGTTTGTAAGGATCTGGCCTGGTTCCTCAGGAACTGGATGGGGTGCTGACATGTAGCACCAGTTCGGAGCAGAACAATGAGAGGCTCTTTGAGTCATGACTTCTGTATCAGTTTCCTGTGGCAGCTATAACAAATTATCACAAACATGGGGATCTAAAAGAACAGAAATTTGTTGTCTTACAGTTATGAAAAGTGGAAGTCCAAAATCAAGATGTCACCAGGGTTGGTTCCTTCTGGAGGCTCTAAGGGAGAATCTGTTCCATGCGTCTCTCCCGGCTTCCAGTGGCTGCTGTCAATTCTTGGCATTGCCTGGCCTGTAGACGCATCGTTTCAATCTCTGCCTCCATGTTTGAGTCACCTTCTCTGTCCCCTTCTGTTCTCTTATAAAGACATTTGTGATTGGATTTAGGGTCCATCCTAATCCAGGATGATGTCATCTTGAGATCCTTAACTTAATTACATCTGCAAAGACCCTTTTTCCAAATAAGGTAACGTTCACAGGTCCTGAGCGGACATATATCTGGGGGAGCACTACTCAGCTCACACAACTTCTAGGACAGTAGGCTCCTGCCTACCTCCCACTTCATCTTCTACCTTGAATCTCATCACTTATTCACTTCGGACACGGCCTTCTGCCTGTTCCTCAAACACAGTAAACTCATCCTTAATCAGGGATGCCGCTCTCCCTTCCTGGAAAGTTATGCTTCCATTTAGCCATTCGAGTCTCAGTTCCAGTGTCCCTGCCCCAAAATGAACCTCCTAGGCTTTGCTGTATGAACTGGCATCCCCTGTTCTATTTCTCCATCACAGTATCCTGTTATATTTTATTCACAGTATTTATCACCATCTGAAATTATGGCAGGTATCTGTTTATTCTTCTGTCTCCCTTCCCTAAAACGCAAAGCTCCACAAGCTCAAGGTCCACCCATTTCCTCCCCGTTGTAGATGCTCGGTGAAGAGTTGTTAAGTACATGATTAACTATAAAATGCCATCTAGGGAATCACAAAGTCAGGTTTGTAATGTGAGAAATTCACCTTTCAAAATGAGGGGAGGTTTTCAGAATCAAGACCACAAGATATGGGACAAGGAGAGTTCTCTTGCCCACAGGTAGAAGATGGTTTAGAACAGGTGTGAGGAGTATATTCTCCAGAATCAAACAGTCCCAGCATAGCATCCATCCCAGCTCAGCAATGATCAGTGTGGCCTTCTGCAAGTTCCTGTGCCTATTTGAGGCTTGATTTCCTCATCTATAAAATCAGAGTGGGGAATGAGGACATACAGAGCCTTGGCTTGTTACAAAGACCAAATGAGATAATCTATGTAAAGTGCTCAGTACAGTCCCTGGCTGTGGTGGTTGCTTAACTAACAACTAACCACCTCTTCCTACATCCTAGAAGAATCCCAATTTTGATCAGCCTCTTCTGAGAGGCCATGTAATTCAGAGAAAGTTCCCAGTTCTGGGGATAGACCTCCAGTAGAGCTTTTGGAAGCATACCAATAGCCAGACCCCACCCCAAAGTATTTAAATTCAACTGGTTTGTGACGCAGCCCGGGCATCACTGAGTTTTATAAGCACCACCATGCCATTCTAACAGGCAGCCGGGATGGAGAGCCACTGATCTAAGCCAGCCATGGAAATTCTGGTTTTTTTTGGTCAAATGATTGATCATAATTTGGGCCTGTGACATAAACCTGACCAATAAGCCAGGAGGCTAAGTAAGCTGGAAATATTCTCAGAAAGTTTTTCTTACAGTTAGAAAAGGACACAGACGGAGATGTTGTTGTCACCCCTGGGTGGCACTTTCCTTGTAGAACATGGACCAGACCTCCCCTATGTGACTATGCATACATCACTTCTTCCATAACTTTTCTATCAAAGTTATCCCACTGGCATCACACAAAGGAAGTCTGGTTGGAATTCCATCATCCAAGGACATGGGATCATCTGGACAATATAATTTTTTTAAAATGCTGTCATTAATTATTTGCCATGTTATTACTTGCCATGTATTACCTGCATTCCAGTGCAATTTACAGTGAATTTTTAAAAAATAAAAGCATTTGTTACCTCACATAATATGAAATTCAGAAATTGGGTGGTTCTAGGCCAGGGTTGAAAAATTAAGAAGGACGATGACAAAGGTTTATGTTCTTTCTCTATTTTTTGATCTACCATCCTTAGACAGGGTTTATTCTTGCCTCATGGCCTCAAAATGGCTGCTACAGCTCTAGGCATCACACAAAGGCAATGACACTCAGGGTCAGAAAAGAGATTATAAATGTCTCATGTTCCTCTTCTCAGTGGAAGGAAAGCTTTCCCAGAGTCTTCCCCCAGCTGACTTAGCTTCAGGGGGCTCGTTGGCCAGGTTTATGTCACATGCTTAAGTCTGAAAAGAGGAATTCCCATGACTGGCTTAGGCCAGTGGTTCTCAACCAACTAAGTCAGTCAACAAACATTTGGTTGCCTACCATGTTCCAGGGCACTGGAGATACAGTGGTGAACAAAACCAGACATGACCCCTGCCCTCACTAGCATTTATGAAGATATATGTCCCATTGCCAGGCAAAGAGGAGGTAGACCACCATATTCATCCATTCCACAAATATTTCTTGAGACCCTAGTGTGTTCCATACGTGGCCTGGGTTCTTGGGGTACATCAGTGAATAAAGGAAAGACTTCTGCCCTGGCGCAGCTCCCATCCTAGTGGGAGGAGGCGGACCATGAGCCCTAAGTTGAGCAGTAAGTTGGAAGGCACCGAGTGAAATAAGAAAGGAAGAGCAGAGTGGGGCCAGGTTGGTTGTGTGGTGGAGGGATGGCAGGTGACAATTTTAAGTTGGGCAGCCACGGTAGACCTCACTGAGCAGATGACACAAGCACCAAGACACGAAGGAGGTGAGGGAGTAAACTGCGGGGATATTGGCGGGAAGAGCATTCTGCATAGAGGGAACAGCCAGTGCAAAGACCCAGAGGCCGGGGCATGTGGGAAATTGAAGACTGTGGGAAAGCCTCCTCCGGGTGGATCAGAGTGAGCGAGGGGCAGCAGGTAGGAGTCTGGTCAGAGAGGAGATTGTCAGGGCATGTGGGCCACGTATGGCCCTTATGTTGGGAATAAGTATGCGCTTGTGTGTGACTTCTTTCCTCTCTTAGTCATTAATTATTTGGCCTCAGGTCAATCTCCTAAGCCTCCACCTGCAGATTCTACATTTTTCAATGATTGAGGGAGGACTTTAGCATTCCTATCTGAAATCTTCTCTGCTTCTGTATTATTTTGGCTATGACATATTTGTCTAAGGAGGAACATGCAGTTGAAATATGTGTGCCCAGGTAAGCACAGGCTTTGTTCAACAAACAAAGACTCCTACATATCAGAGAAAAGAGCCCTGGGCCTGGACACCACAGTGTCCCAGGTGCAAAACCCAGCGCTGTCTGCTTCACTCGCTGTGTGGCCCAGTGGCCTCTCTGGTCTGCAACTCCCTGTCTGTAATATGGATAAATGGCTCTCTGGCCCTAGTTCCCTTTGTCCCCGTATAGTCTCTCACGCTTGAGAAGTCAAAACCTAGAAAACTGCAGTCAGTGTTCTTTTGGCACCTTTGATTTTTCTCTTCGAGCTGCTCTGAGGTGCCATAGAAAACCAGTCATTAAAGAGAATTATGTCCCAGGCAGTCTAAGCATGTGCTAATTTACTAGTTAGAAGCTGGGAAACAATTCCGACCAGATGGAAGTGCCTTGCACGGACACCATCACCAAATTGTTCACATTTTATTTCTCAGAGGGAGGCTCTGCTATAAAATATCTGAGGGAAAATGAGTTATTTTCTATCCTTCACCCAACACTCTGCTCTGGCTTAAAATTCTTAAATATTTCAAGTGCTTAAAACAAGCAAACAAATAAAACCCCTCCTGGATAGATACTTTAAAATTTCTGTGAAATTATGCCCCAAAGAGGAGATGTGTTTGCATTTACAAGGTTAGAACACATCATGTTAATTGGAAGGTATAAATCTGAATCCCAAGTTCCGTTCCTAAGCATTGACATTCTCACCTGTTTGTGGGTTTTAAAGGAAAAGCATCTTTGATCTCCTCTTAAGGCGACAGCGCCCTGCCAGCGCCTGCGTGCTTGAGTCATCAGGGTTCCAAACACCAGCTGTCCAGAGATTCCTTCAGCCTGTCAACTCTCACTGCTTATGAATCTCATCCAACAGACTTCAGCAAAAGTTGGTTTATCATAGATAGCAATTACGTACTTACTATATACCCGGCACTGTTCTGAGAATATTAATAATCTCCACTGAAACTTATATAGGACTTGCCATGTGTCAGACACTGCTTCAACTGCATTAATATATAAATGTATTGCATCCTCATAGTAACCCTATGAGATCCATGAACATCTGCATTTTGCATTTAAGGAAACTGAGGCTCACAGAAGCTGAGTAAATTTCCCAACACCCTTCATCTAGTGAGTGGCAGATTTGAGTTTCAAACCCAGACAGTCTGACCCCAGGCTTTGAGGTCAATATTGCACATGTTGAATCCCACCAAATAGAAGCCATTTCCTGTGCAATTACAGTTTGTTCTTTGTAGCTGGGAAGGGGATGCACTTTTACCAAGTGTTTAATAGGTGTTAGGCACTATACTGGGGATGGGTATAAACCTGTATTTTTATTTGAATCTCAGAGAAATCATATAAATAAAGAGAAGATCTGCATTCTACTCCTGAGAAACCTCATGCTCAGAGCTCAAATAACGTTCCCAGGGCCATGTAGCTGCTTGAGTAGAGCCAGGATTTGAACTCAGGTCTTAGAGATCTCAAAAGTCCACTAAATAGGGCTTCTTTCTAATAGGACCATTCTAATATTCTGGAGACCCTTTGAGGACATGACCTGTAGCCAAGTGTGTATTAGATGAGTAAGGAACAGAATTTAGATTGTAAGGCAGTCCTGAGTGTGCATACAAATATTTATCAGATATTGACTCCATGCCAAGCACTGGGATAGATGCTAGCAATACAGTGTGGGACAAAACAGACACAGTCCCTGTCCTATGGAGTTTAACACAGAGGACCAATGTTAAACATAGGGTAAATTACATAATTTCAGATTGCAAAAAGTGTTATTAAGAAAAACAAGAGGCAGGGTCAAATTTAGCTGGGGGAGGATGGGCAGTGGGGACTTAGCCGGGAATTTCTGCTTTAAAGATATGCTATGTGCTGAGCCCTGAAGGATGAGGCAGTGTTTGCAGAGAAGGAGTAAGGTGGAAGTGCATTCCAGGAAGAGGTAGCAGCATGTGCAAAGGCCCTGGAGCAGAAACAAACTTGGCACTTTGAGAAACAGAAAAGTTAGTTTAGCTGTATTGGTATTGATAGGGCCTAGGTCACAGGATAATGTAGAGAGGTGAACTTTTGGGGGTCCAGTCAGGGAGGCTAGCAAGGAATATGAGCTGCAGGCACAAAACAGAGCCATGAAGGTGAACAGGTTGGAGGGGCCTCAGTGAGTCAGGCAGCATCCTTCTGTACCTGTGCTAGCCCTTTCTTCATCCCTAATTATTTCTGTGATCTTAGCCCCTGGAACTTTGTAGTCTCCCTGTTACTTGGCTGGCTTCATTTTGCCCACATCAGCTATGATGACCTTTTTCTCAGATCTTCTGGGATAAAATTTAAACTTTTTAGGTGAGCACACCAGCCCCTTTGTGATTTGGGGTCTGTTCACCTCTCACCACATGACTCTTTACTTCTCCTCCAACCCACAGAATTAAAGTCCCACCATCGCTCCGTGAGATTCTGTAACCCCTTGCTTTGCACTGGCTAATGGTTGGTCAGATAGATTACGTCAAAAATCTTTTCTAGCTCTAACAACCCAAGAAAGAAATGCAAACTTTCTTCTCTGGTAACAGACAAAACAGATCTGCATTTTTCCTTAGCACCTCCGTTTTGAGCAAGCAAGAGTTGCCTAGTCCTGTGTCGCCATTGCTCGAGGAAGACCCCGTATTGAGCCCTGTGTCCATCTTTACTTTCCTTAGACCCGTTGCCTTCATTTATTGAGACATGTCCATCCTTAAAACGGTGGCTTTAGAAAGAAAGCTGCCTGGAGAGTTTCTTTTGTGTGAAGATGTGGCTATCAGGTATACTGAGCTTCTATTTCCTTCCAGGGGAAGTTTCCAAGGAGTATTGAACACTTTCAGCCTGCTCCCTCGACCTCCTTTGTGTCTGGTGAGTAACTGACAGTTTCCCAGTGGTTTTGTGAAGGAGGCTTTCCTGAGGAAGAAAGCAGTGTTCATTAAACCGAGAGCCTGGGAGGCAGGGAGTGTGGCAGGAGACTTTGGAAGGACCTCTGGGCTGTGAATGCAGGGTCATCAAGATGCTGCGGAATTACATCACTGGAAGAGTAGCACACTGGTTGAATTATTGGCAAGTTCTTGTGTATTCTCCCCACTCAGGTGACCCTTGGCAGTCTGCACTGCCCAGTTAAAGGATGCAGAAGTTCTGCTATGGAAAAGAAAAATAAAATCAAACTCCTGAGTTTTGCTACAAAACTTTCAACAAGCTCTTGGTCCCAGCAGCTATATCTTCTGGCCTCCTGACCTAGCTCCCACCGGTTGTAAAGAGTTTTCAATGGAAACTTCTGAACCACAGGGCATTTGCACATGCACCACCCCCTGCCATTACAGCCTAGTCCTTGCCTTTCATCTGATTTCTCCCCACTGCCCACATCTGAATTCTGTCTCTTGACTTTTATCTCCTCTCCTGCTTCCCCATGGCCTCTGGCTTAGTTCAGCCTTTGGCATCCTTATTCTATTAATATTAATAGATCACTGATATTGCCTTCTGTCTGGTCTCCTTGCTTTGTTCTAATTTTTTCTCCACACCATTGACAGAGAGCTCCCTGAAGCACAAATCTGACCACCTCCCCGGAGCCCACCCTACTGCCTGTAGACTACAGTCCTGAGCCCTTAGCTGGGAGATCACAAGTCTCTCTCTAGGCCAGATTACACTGCCAGGCTCTAGGTTCATATTGGCAAGTACTTACTGTGCCTTTCCAATTGGGAATTCCATGGTCACCTCAATCTCAACGTGGCAAAAACTGATAGTTGCATAATTTCCTTCAAATCCTGCCCTTCCTCATTCTGGCATGGAGCTCTTCTTAGTCAACCAAGCCAGAATTCTGGTGTCATCCTCAATACCTCCCATGCCCTCATCCCCTACATTAAGAACTCTTGAATCCATCATCCCAGCTTGGATCTCCCACTCTCCCCTGAATTACTGAGACGGACATCATGACCTTCCTAGATGACGATATAGTTTGCTAGGGCTGCTATAACTAGGTACCACAGACTGGGTAGCTCAGACAAAAGAAATTTATTTCCTAACAATTCTGGAGGCTCAAGATAAAGGTGTCAGCAGGGTTGTTTTTCTGAGGCCTCGCTCCTTGGCTTGTTGGTGACAGTCTCCTCCTTGTGTCTTCACGTGGTCATTTCTCTGTGCATGTGTGCGTCCTAATCTCTTTTTCTTATAAGAACACAAATCATATTGGATTAGGGCCCACCCGTATAACCTCATTTTACCATAACTGCCTCTTTAATGGCCCTATCTCCAAACACATTCACATTCTGAAGTAGGTTGAAGATTAGGACTTCAACATAGGAATTTGAGGCAGACACAATTCACTCCATACTAATGACAAATCTGAGAACATCACTCCCTTTTGTAGCTCCTCAGAGCTTTTGGATAAAATCAAAATACCTTAGGTATTTTGTGATTTGATGCCCATGCACACCTCACCATGTGACTATTGCCGCTAACTTAATTATTCTGAATTCAAGTTCTGCTATTGTACTTAGGGGTTTTATAACTCTTTGCCTTGCACAAGCAGTTTCCTCTAACAGAAAGTTTATTTGCTCTTTCTTTTTTTAACAGCTTATTGAGGCATAACTGACACATAATAAACTACACTGTTTAAAGTGCACAATCTGTGAAACCATCACCACAATCTAGGTTATGATCGTTTGCATCACCCCCAAAAGTTCCCTCTGACCCCTTTGCAATCCTCCCTAACCCCTCTCCCTCCCATCCCCAGGGAAACACTGGTTGGCTTTCTGTCATCATAGGTTAGTTTGCATTTTCTAAAATTTCATATCAACAGAGTCATAAAGCATGTACTCTTTTTTTGTCTGGCTTCTTTTACTTGGCAAAATCATTTTGAGATTTATCTGTGTTGTTGTGAGTATCAACATTACTTTCCTTTTTGTTGCTGTGCAGCACTCCATCGTGTGGATAACAGATGTACAATGTGTTGATCCAGTCACCTGTTGACGGACATGTGGGTTGTTTTCAGTTTGGGGCCATTACAAATAAAGCTGCTATGGGCATTCATGTACCAGTCTTTATGTGGACATAGACCTTTATTTCTCTTGGGTAAGTACCTAGGAATGGAATAACTGTGTCAGATGGTACAGTATTACCTTTGGATAGATCCTGAATAATTAGACATTGAGTTATAGAAAAGATGTAGAAAATGACGCTTGTGAACCTCTACATGTGGTTGTTGGATGCCTACAAGTGTTTTTCATAGAACCAAAAAAATTATGCTTTACTTTTCTTTCTTCATCCTTCTACCAACTGTCCTCCTCTGTGCCCCACCAGTTTCTGCCCTGCTGATTTCCTGCCTTCAGAAACAAAGAAGAATCCAGCTTTTCTCCATGAGTCGGGATGGTGTGTATACTCGGAGCTCTCTTCCCGGTAACAGCAGCCTCTTCATGATTCCAGGGTGGCTTTATAAGACACCATGTTGGCATCCAAAGGCAGGGACAGGCTCACTGCATGTTTATCCTACCACGGGAGTCAGAGAGGAAAATACGCATTAAAATATTATAAGCATCTCCATTTTTCACCACCTTCTCCAGGCAGCAAATATTCATGGGTCAAAGACAGTTCTGGAGTCAGACTGCCTGGATTTGAATCCTGGTTTGTGTCATTCTCTGGATGCAAGACTTTGTGCACGATACTTACATCCTGTGCCTCAGTTTCCTCATCTGTGAAAAGCAGACCATGGAATCTCTCTGAGGATTAAGGGCAAAAGCACAGTGTCTAGCACAGAGCAAGTTTTCTGAAAATAGTATCACTGTTATTATCCAGTCTCCTCCCAGGCCAAGCCTTGTCATCACTATGTCTACCCATGTACCAAAGGGATCACAGGTGAGCTCTGCTTTGATGCTCCCAAAGTTTAAAGCACCACCATTATTTCCAACACTCTGCTTTGAAGATGCCTTGTTCACCTCTATTGTTTCATATCAATGAGCCTAAGACTATCTGAAGAATGAGTGGAAATAGCACTGGTATTTTAAAGCAATTAGTTGGGGCAATAGAAATGCCCAAAGGAATGAAAGAAAAACCAATTATGTTAATGCATGGCAATCCACTGCCATTTTCCCTGAGATGATGTCAAAAATCTCACAGAATGTTGGCGAGTAGGGAGGAACATTGCAGGAAAAAAAATTATGCCATTTCCCCACACAAGTCCTGTTTAATATTGAACCTTGATATGATTAATATTAGGCCTAGGTAATCCTGACTTATTAATATTCTTCAGCACATTGCGCCTCTGGGAACTTCACCAAGTTTAGTGGTAGTAGAAGACTTTGAAATATCTAGGGCTGAGTGGGGCTGTCTTTCAGGAATAATTACCTGTTCGAGTTCTGTCTGCTCTTTTGTTTTCTGTATTCAGCTGCCCCTTCTCCCACCCGTTTCCCTATGCTTCTCCTTGTTGTAGTAGTCGTCTTTAAGTTGTGCAAAAATTACGAGATAATTTGCCTCCAATGCAGCCTTCAAAGGCTGGGGTTTGCTTTGAACAATGTGGCAACATTGCTTTTGGATCCTCTGTTGTATTTTGACATCATGGATGCTGACTCAATCTCTACTCCTCGCTGGGAATTCGAATAGGTCAGGTTGCTGTAAAAATAACCACTGGTATATCAGCAACACATCGTATATGTATAACAAGGGTCAGTGATTTATTTCATTTGAGATTTGCTTAAAAAAGGGGAAGGTTACAAAGAGCCCAGGAGAAGCATTTCAACATACTTGCTGAACCCATGACTTGAGCCTCTTGACTGTCTGGTCAAGAAACAGTGAGATACTGTGGAATAATTTGGGTTTACAGTCAGAGAGAATTGGACTCCAGTTCCAGCCTTAGTTACTCACCAACACAATGGGGGGAGGCTAGTCTCTCACCCCTATAATTTGGAGCTGATAAGCTTTTTTCCTGGATGTCAAGAACACGGCAACTCAAAGGGGCTCAGAACCTTGGTCTCCATCCACTGGGGCAAAGTGTATTTTTGCTTTCTCTTCCTGCGATTGTTTCTGTCAGCTACCCAGAAAGAAGGCAGAGCCCAGACACCCCAGAAGGGGAAGAGTCCATGAGGGCAGGACTCACACTGCATCCCAGAGCCTTCTCCTGCTTGCATAGTAGGCATTTCATAAATACACCAGGATCTAGCATCAAGCCAAGATTGTGAATGTGCATCACCTCACGTTCCTGGTACTTACGGAAATACTATACGTGAAGATTTTTTTTTAGCTGTTTCAGTGCTAATTAAGGCTGTCCTTGATGGAAATTCACAGCCTCCTGAACACGTCTCGCTACCAGCCCCCTACCCCAGCCCGTTTTGTTGGTTCTCGTTCTTGACAGCTCCGTGTCTAGCGGGCGCGGGCCCCACTCAGCCTCCCTCTGCCTCTAACCTGGGTAATTACTGCAGTCCAAGTGCAGCTCATTACCTCCCTGCAGGTGTTAACTGAAGCAGCACTGACCTCTTAGGAGTTCATTAGTCAGATGCTGGAAGTAGAACGTGGGCTCTGATTGCTAGGGCCTCTGTGACAGGGCTATGGACTAGAAGTTTCTCTGTTTGAACAGTTTTGCACCAGCATGTTTAAAAGAAAAGTAGCAATAACCTGTCATGTTGTGGCTATTTCCCTAGAGGATGCCTTGTTGCCAGACTTTCCCTTGGCATGATGCTGCCCACTTGTATTTAGGGGCCAGGTGGAAAATAACCCTGAAACTTGTTTTTGTGTTTGCTCTAAGACTCTTCCCATGCTCGTTACCTAACACAGGGCCCTCCCTCTGAGAAGCCCTTGGAGAAACTGTTGTTTGGTTATTAGTATGAGGAAAAGCAGAGCAGCTGGTGGTAGAGCCATGCAGCACAGTGCAAGGGGAGAGAGGGTAGGTCTTGGAAGGCTCAGACCTGGGTATGAATTCTACCCTTACCACTTGCTAGCTCTGCACACGTGGGCCTCTCTTTCACCTGCAAACTTGTGGGAGAATGCCTAGCGTGGAGGGTTGTTTTGCATATTAAATGAGATAATATATGTAGAGGCATGTCATTTAGTTTGTGCTCAATAAATGGTAGTCGTCTCTTGAGCCCAGGAGTTTGAGGCTGCAGCGAGTTATGATTGCGCCACTGCATGCCAGCCTGGGTGACAGAGTGAGACCCCATTTCTAAAAAATAAAATCAATACAATAAAATAAAATAAAATGTAGTTGCCACTGTTGTTTTTGTGTATAGACATGTAACTTTTATGGCTGGGTAGAAGAGCAGAATACGCCACCCCCAAAATAGGAAGGACGGCTGGGGTGAAAGTAGTTCAGAAAAAGCAGATGCAGGAAAGCTCTCTGGCTTCCCTCTATTTGCCCAAAAGCAGGACATAGATTTACAAAGAAAAGAAGTATTCTGCCCCCCCCTCCTCTGCCAGGGAGAACAAAGGTTAACCACTGAAGACAACTATAGCCCCTTATTGGCCTGGAGATGGTACCAGAGGGATTTACATTAGCGAGCTTTCTAGCTGGCCTTTACCTGCTGTGTATTTGCCTTCCCAGAGAGACTCAAAATCCTTTTCCTTTCTCTTGTCACTTCTCTCAAAAGTGACTATTCTTTGTTGCAGATGCTATTTAAGCTGGAATTCAAAGCCACCTACTCATTCCCTGGGTGTCTCCCGTGTATATATGAAACATACATGTTAATAAACTTCTATTTATTTTTCTCTTGTGAATGTGTCTTTTGTTACAGGAGTTCCTTCCAGCTAAGAATTTATGAAAGTTGAAAAAAAATTATTTCTCTTCCCCTACAACTGATAGTCTTTGTTTCTTCCAGTTAGATACTGAGAGGCACAGAGGCAGATTTGTGGCCTCCAGCAAGTGTCTAGGACTCCTCATCATAGATCGAGTGTAACAAATTTTGCTCCTTGTTCTCCATCACTGGATTGTTTGTTTGTTTAGTTTTTTTTATTTGCATCTTCTTAATTAATTACTTATAATTTATAAAATCTGAAATATTGTATACATCTTTGATAACTGCCTCAAGTCCAGTTTGGAACAAGCTAGAATAGAAACATTCTCATACAAGATTAGGGAAAGGAAGAAAAAGACTGTAGCAGCCTCTGGCATTTTAATTTTCAGTGGTCAATGTAAAAAATTTGGAAGAAAAAAAATCAATATAGAGGCTTCCAAGAAAATGATGAATGTTCACTCTTTAAAAATGAAAGGTATCTGCTTCCACTAGGGGTTTCAGGAGCGGATATATTTCCCTGTTGCCTCCCTTGAGGTTTGTTTTCTTGAAAACCTATTATTGGCCCAAGTTGAGCCGAATGTCAAAGTTTTCAAATCAAGGTTGTTTGGTTCCTAGTCATCCATTCTCGTTTCTCTCGTTTGTGAGCTAGAGTCCTTTCAGTACAAATATTCCAACCCCATTATGGTAGATTCCAAGCTCTCTCCCAGTTGTCAAAGTCAGCAAGAGGCGTGGCTTAGACCTAGGTGACCGGGGATGTCACCTAACTTCTCTGAGATCACTTTCTTTAACTCCACCTTAACTTCACCTTCTTCACTTGTAAAATAAAGAGGGTAATTTCTTCTACATAGAGTATTCGTATTAAAGGCAATAATGCACTTGAGACCATGTGGCAGGTGCTCAGTAAATGTTATTTTCTTTTCTCTTAGCTTTCAAAGCCTAGATGAACACAATTTTAGATTTTTAAAAACAGGTTGCTGGAAACACCTGTTCCTCCTTACCCAATCTCATCTCATGACTGTGTAAGCACAGTGCCTCTCTAATACTAATACTCTGGATCAGTCTCCATTACACTGAACTAGTTTCTGCTGAAGTCATATGATAATCAATTGTATTTCAAACACATGGCTCATCAACTTGGCCATCATTTGGCTGTACAGATGTTCACAAAGATGGCATTTATTGTAAGGAAGCATGGCCCCAGACTGGGGTCCATCTGGCCCAGAAGGCTATCTCTGAAGGACACAGAGACATTCATAGCCTTGTACTGTCTTGTGTCTACAATGCCAAACCCTTTCATTACTTAATAATATGAAGTATAGCTAATATTGAACACTTAGCCAGGCACCTTGCTAAATTTATGCATTTTACATGCATTACCTCACCCTTTGTATTGTAATTTTCTACTGGTGTATAACAAATTACCACAAACTTAGCATCTTAAGACAACAAACATGTACTACCTCCCATTTTCCATGGGTCAGGATTTCAGGCATAGCAGTTCCCCTATTCAGGGGTTCATAAGGCCACACTCAAGGTATTGGCCAGGCTGCATTACTGTTTGGAGGACTGACTGTGAGCTATGGTTTGAATATTTGTCCCTCCCAAAACTCATGTTGAAACTTAAGCCCCAATGTGGCAATATTGAAAGGTGGGGTCTTTAAGAGGCCTTTAAGATGGCAGATCCCTTATGAATGGATTAATCCATTCATGGACTAACGGATTAGTGGGTTAATTGATTAATGGGTTATCATGGGAGTGGTACTGGTGGCTTTGCAAGATGAGGAAGAGAGACCAGAGGTAGCATGCTCAGCCCCTTGGCATGGATGCTCTGCGTCACCTTGTGACTCTGCAGAGTCCCCACCAGTGAGAAGGCTCTCATCAGATGTGCCCCCTTGACCTTGGACTTCCCAGCCTCCAGAACCTTAAGAAATAAATTTCATTTCTTATAAATTACCCAGTTTCAGGTATTCTGTTATAAGCAACGGAAAACTGACTAAGACTCTGAGGTAGAATTCACTTCCCAGTTCCTTTAGGTTGTTTGGCAAAATTCATGTCCTTGTAGTTGTAGGACTGAGAGTCCTATTTTCTTGCAGACTCAAATCCCTATGATTGTTCCTCTCATAACAGGACGGCTTAATTCTTCAAGATGAACGGGACAATCTCTAGCTCCAGCGGGCTACGATGGAGTCTCGTACAATGTAACACAATCACTAGAGTGATTATTTCTCATCTTTGCCGTCTTTTGTTGGTTAGAAGGAAGTCACAGTTTCCTCTTCACTCAAGGGCATGGGTGTCAGTGGGTGGGGGCCATGTGGCCGTCTCGGAATTCTGCCTGCCACACCCTTCATCGTGACACTCCGAGGTAAGTATTGTCACGGTCCTCATTGTTCATACCAGGCACTGAGGCCTGTGCAGGACAGCGCGGTACGTGTCAGTAATCTGGCACTCAAGCCTCCTTCCCTCCCTCCCCCCCCCCCCCCTCCCTCCTTCTTCCCTCCTTCCCTCCTTCCTCTCCTCCTTCCCTTCCTCCTTCCTCCTCTCTCCCTCCTTCTCCTCCCTCTCCTCCTCTCCCTCCTTCCCCTCCTTCCTCTCCCCCCCTCCTCTTCTCCTTCCTCCCTTCCCTTCCTCTCTTCCCTCCCCTCCTTCCCCCTCCTCCTTCCCTCTTTCCTTCCTTCCTCCTTCCTCCTTCCTTCCTTCCTTTCTTTCTTTCCTTCCTTCTTTCTCATTTTATTTTCTTTTCCTAACTGGCATTTATTCCCCTCTCCATTTAATTGGCAACAAGACCTCAGTTTTCCTTTAGGCAACACCACTTCTCTCCTCTCAGCCCTGGTGATTCAGGTTGAGTCAGTCTCTCCTAAGGAATTACAGAAATGCCTAAATGATCCAGGCATGGCCGGGCAGAGAAATACATTGTCATGACCATAAGGATGGTTAAAAATAGGCATCAAATCAAAGCTGGGTCAATAAGAGTCAATGAGAATCTGCCTTAAAGCTTTCTCTGGGATTATTGAGAAAGAGGTGTGGTCTTTCTGCCAGGGTGGCTAGGGAGCTAGTGAGGAGCTGCCCGTGACCATCAGTGCCATCATACACGGAAAGCCTTCTTGAGGATAAAGCCAACACAGAGGAAAGTATGTAGATGTCACTGAGTGCTTGATCAAGCCACTCCTGAAGCTAGTGCAACTCCTAGAATTTGAGGAGACATTAGCCAACATATTAAGCCAATACATTTTTGTTCCTTTCTTTAACCCAGTTTGAGATGTTTTGTCCCACCACCAACTAAAAGAACCCTAACCGATAGGCTCCTGAGGTCAATTTTAGTGCTCTATCCTTTGCACTTGGGATTTTAGAAATTATTGACAGTTACAGACTTCAGAGCACAGCATCTTCTGTAAGAACATTCACACTTTCCATCTTTTCCCCTTAGTCGTCTTATTCACCCTTTTCTCTATAATCTGAATATATTAGGACTTTCTTGACATCAGATGAAAAGGCATCAACTAACTGAGATATCCCCCTGGGACATGAAGATGCTTGGGTGAGTTAACACTTTTTCCTCCTAAAAATGACCAATATTTATCAGGCCCTTTGGCTCCAGCCAATTATTGGGCAGACACCTTTTAGGGGTAGAGGTATAGTAATCACTGGATCTCTCCACGGACCTCAGCTATTCGTGGCATATCCCTCATTCTTACAAATTGAGAATGGATTCTTTTTTCATGTCACCTGCATTTGACATGGGTAGCCTTAGCTCTGTCTCTTTTCCAAAACAGTTACCTGCAAAATTGGAGTGAGGGGTCAGGCTTTTAAGGCAGATGTGTTTTTGAAAGACAAGACTGAAAGCCAGAGAAGGTGGCTATCCCCCTCACAAATTGCTGTGAAAGAACAAAGGCTTAGAAAGCAATGAATTGTCTTAGGTTGTTATTGTTTTATTGAACAAAATCCTACTGGGACTTGATGATCCAATTCCAGCGTTTAAGGGCTGCCATCAATCACCGTTATCAGAGAAAGGAAAGCATAAGCTTTATGCTTGCAGTAATAAAATGATTATATGAAATCAGCACATGATACTAGAAGAATAATGCGCCTAGAGCTAGCACAAAGTGGGTTCAAATCCTGCATGTACTAATTACCAGTTGTGTGCTCTTCGGGAATTTAATTTATGTAGGCCCTCATAAAAGGGGATAATACTTATTTTGCAGGCTTAGGGGCAAATCTATAAGGCAAAACCCAGGTTTCAAACTTGAGTTACCCTGACTTTAATGAATAAACCTTCAATTATTCCTAGTCTGGAATCTATTATACCCATGATGAGGATAAAGCTAAAAACTAGCCAGATCATCCCAATTCTGGGTAATATGAAAGGAATTCGTAACACCCTGCCTCTCCCACTGAACAGAGCTATAAAACCTAGGCATACCGTATGGATCAGCTACTTGAGAACTCTGAAAAGTTAAAAGTAGCACACAGATTGGGAGCAAGACCATACTTTGAAGTGCCTGGAATCATCAGTAAGTTTAGCATTTTTTCCTCTGGTATCCTGTATCTTGGACTCAACATAACATCAAAACCAAGAAGTGGGTGTCAGTGAAGACAGAGGGAGCTCCAGAGGGAGTCCTTTAGTTCAGGCTGGGAACAGGGAAAGGTTATCCTGGTGACAGCAGCAGCTTTAGGGTTCTAAAGATCTAAGAGAGGGAAACCTTCTTTCTTGCTCTTTTCCCTCTGTCCCCATACTGCTTGGCCCCAGACATGAGCATATTCCTGGTAATGCACAGCAAAGTGAGGAAAATAAGCCCAGCTCTCTGGCCAGGGAATCAAAAACTATAGGGAAGATCACGGACAGGTAGCTCAAGACAATGCCTCCATAATGTTGTTTATAAACCACTGGCTCACCCCTGAGCCGCACATATGTGGGTCTGGCTCTTTACCAAGTATCAAGGACATTAAGAACTGAACTAAGAAATAGACCCTGGCCAGGTCCCAGATTGACTAATGAATGGTTCCTGAAAGAGCCAAATCCAAATAACACTTTAAATCCTTTGAGGTTGGAGATGGCATTGAAGCCGCAACCCAGAAAAGGGTGGTAGAAACACTTGTGCTGTAACCCCAACGGATCGATTCTCCACTAAAACAAAAATACCAACATTCTCAATAGGATTTTAACGACATCCAGGGTCTTGTAATATAATACGAGAATATAACCTAAAGTACTCAGCTTACGAAGAATCAGAAAAACTCAACTTGCATGGGGAAAAAATCTAACAGATGCCAAAACCAAGATGACACAGATGATGGAATTATCCAGAAAAGAGACTAAAACACTGATGACAAAAAATGCTCCAATAGGCAAATATTCTTGAAATGATAAAATTATTTAAAAATTCAGCAAAGAAATAGAAGATATAAAGAAGAATTAAATGGAAAATTTTGGATTTGAAAAATATAGCTAAAATCGAAATGTACTAGAAAAATGCCATAGCATAATTAAATAACAGAGGAAAGAGTCAGTGAACTTTTAGATCAGTAGAAAGTATCCAAACTGAACAACAGAGAAACAAAAGATTTTCAAAAACTGAATGCAGTCTCAGAGATAATACTAAGAGATATAAAATTTATGTCATGATAAACAGAAGAAAGAGTGTGGAGCAGGAAAATTATTTCGATCAATAATTGATAAAAACTTCCCAAGTTTGGGGAAAAAATCCCATAAACCCACAGAAGCTTGGTGAACCCCAAATGGGATAAACCACAAAACTTCATGCCTAGATATATCATAATCAAACTTCAGAAAATTAAAGACAAAGAAAAATATTGAAAGCAACCAAAGGAGGGGAGGGAAGTGTATTATTTGTAAGGAAACAACAATTTGGGTGACTATGAATTTCTCATCAGAAACTACGGAAGCCAAAATGAAGTGAAACAATATTTTTAACGTGGAAGAAAATAACTGTCAACCCAGAATTTGATATACAGGGGAAATAGCCTTCAGAAATTAAGGTAAAGCATATATATTCTTATATGAAGGAAAAGCAAAGAATCTCTTGCCAGCATGCGCTCTAAAAAAATGCTACAGGAAATTCTTTAGGCAAAAGGAAAACAACAAAAGAAAGAAATCTGGAGCCTTGGTGAGGAAAGAAGAGCAACAGAAATGGTAAATATTTAGGTAAAAATAATAGACTATTCTTCTTCTCTTGATATTTTAAGAATAGATGCAACAATTGAAAGCAAATATAGTAACATTGCCTAGCAGGATTTTTAATGTATGTAGATATAATGTATAAGACAACACCGTCATAAAGGAAGACAAAAAGACCTATATGGTGGTAATATTTTTATATTCCACCTGAAGTGGTAAAATATTGAGTATAAATAGACTGTGAAAAGTTAAATATTTTTAGAGCAACCACTACAAAAAGAATACTATATGAAGAGATATAGTAAATCCCACAATAGATAAACTAAACTGGGATACTAAAAAAGGTTCACATAACACAAAACACAAAAGAAAGCAGAAAGAGGGAACAAAGAGTCAAAAAAACGTGGGAATAAACAGAAAACAATAAAGTGGTACACCTATTTCCAAATACATCAATAATTGCAACTAGTATAAGTGGTCTAACACACTAGTTAAAAGCAGTGACTCTGAGGATGGATTAAATATGATCCAAACAGGGTGCTCATGCCTGTAATCCCAGATTCTTTGGGGTAATCAGGCAAGAGGATTGCTTGAGGCCAGGAATTTGAGACCAGCCTGGGCAACATAGAGAGACCCTGTCTCTAAAAACAAATAAAAACAACAACAACAAAATAGCCAGGCTTGGTGGCACATGTCTGTATTCCCAGCTACTGAGGAGGCTGAGGCAGAAAGATTGCTTGAGCCCAGGAGTTTGAGGCTGCAGTGAGCTATGATTATGTCACTGTACTCCAGCCTGGGTGACAGAGCAAGACCCTGTCCCTATTAAGAAAATCAAATCAAATTATATGCTGTCTACAAGAAATTGACTTCAAATATAATAATATAGGTTCAAACATGATAGTATAGGTAAGTTAAAAATGTAAGGAATAAAAATGTTATACCATGTAAACAAAAAAAGAGAAAGTTGGATGACTGTATTAATATCAAGCAAAGTAGACTTAAAAGCAAAGAAAACTATCAAAAATAACAACAGATATTACACAATGATAAAAGGTCAGTTATCCCCAACAATACTAAATGTGTATGCACTTAACAACAAAGCTTCAAAATGCATAAAGCATAAGCTGACAGAATAGAAAGGAGAAATAGACAAATCCATAATTATAGTTATATAATTCAACACTTCTCTCAACAATAAATGGAACATGCAGATAGAAGATCAAAAAGGATATAGAAGAATTGAACAATACCATTAAAAAACTAGATCCAATTGACCTTTATAGAACAGTCCACTCAAGAACAGCACAATACACTTCTCAAGTGAATACAATATTCACCAAGATACCTTATATCTTAGGTCATAAAACAAACCTTAACAAATTTAAAAGAACTGAAACTACACAAAGTATATATCTGACCATAATATAATTTGACTAGAAATCAATAACAGAAACATAACAGAAATATATCCAAACACTTGAAAATTAAACAACACACTTCTAAATAATCCCTTGATCAAAAAAGAAATCTTGAGGAAAAGTTTAAAATGCCTGGAATTGAATGCAAATAAAATACAACATATTAAAATTTGCGGGATGGAAATGAAATAGTGCTTAGAAAGAAATCTATAGCGTTAAATGCTTTCGTTAGAAAAGAAGAAAGGTCTCAAATCAGCACTCTAAGCCTCCACTTTAAGAAATCTGAAAATAGTGAGCAAAAAAATCCCAACACAAACAGAACAGTATTATTATATTTGCTTTCAACAAAGAAATGATTAAGAGAAAAGCACTAATCAATTGACTAGAGACAGAAAAGCAATAAGGAAAATCAACAAAACCAAAAGATATTGGTTCTTTGAAAAGATCAATGCATGTGATAAACCTCTAACAGGACTGGTAAAGAAACATGTGAGAAGACCCAAATTACCAATGTGAGCAATGCATAAAGGGATAACACTACAAACACTTCACATATTAAAAGACTAATAAAGAAACCCCACAAACAACTCTAGAAACATATATTTGAACATTTAGATGAAATGGACCAATTCCTTGAAAACTATAAACTATCAGATTCACCCAGATGAAATAGATAACCCCAATAGACTTAGGTTTATAAAAGAAATTGAATCCATACTTAACAGCCTTCCAGAAAATGATATCTCAACCCAAATTCAAAATTTGGTTGGGAATTTAAAGGATCTAGCATAGCCAAAATAATTTGAAAACAAAGAATAAAGTTAGAGGAATTGTACCACTCAGTTTTAAGACTCACTGTAAAAATTATAATAACCAATACAGTATGGGATTGGCAAAGGGATCAACATGCTTAGGTCAGTGGAAGAGAAGAGAGAGTCCAGAAACAGACCCAGATAAATGTGTCTAATTTATTTTTGGAAAAGTGCAAATTCATGGGAGAAAGATATTTTTCCAACAAATGATGCTGAAACAATTGGACATCCTCATGTAAAAAAAAGATCCTCAATCAACATGTCACATTTTATACAAAGCATTAACTCAAAGTAGATTATAGATCTAGATGTAAAAAGCAAAACTATAAAACATTTGGAGGAAAATAGAAGATATTTATGACCTGGGGTTAGGCAAAGAATTATTAGACATGACACTAAAAGCACACTCCACAAGAGACAAATGGATGAATTGAACTTTATCAAAAGTTAAAACTTTTCCTCTATGAAAGATGCTGTTAAGAAAATGAAAAGACAAATTACAGAGTGGGTGAAAATGTCTGCAAACCACATATCCAACCAAGGACTTGTATCCAGAATACATATAAAGAACTCTCAAACTCAACTGTCAGAAAACAACCAAGTTATTATATAAAATATGCAAAAAAAAAAACCCCAAAACTTCAACAGACACTTTGCTGCAGAAGTAGATGGAAGACAAATGAACACATGAGATGTTCACCACCATTAGCCTTTAGAGAAATTCAACTTAAAACCATGATGAGGTACTGCTAAATACCTATTCAGGTGGTCAAAGCAGAAAACACTGCCAGTATTAAGTACAGGATACAGACAAACTATTACCAGGACTGTCATATTTTGCTAGTGTAAATGAGAGTATTACAGCCACTCTGGGACACAATTTGTCAGTTTTTAATGAATTTAAACATATCCTTAGTGTATGACCCAGAGCTCCCCCTCCTGAATACTTGCCCTAGAGAAATGAAAACTTACGTTCACACGAAAATCCGGACATGAACATTTATTGCAGTTTAATGACTTCCAAAAACTGAACAACCCCAAGTGCCCTTCAATGCATGAATAGATAAAATGTGGGATACATCCACATTCTAGGATACTACTCGGCAATAGAGAGAAGCAAACTACAAGTACACGTAATAAGCCAGTTTCAGAACGTTACATACCATATGATTCCTTTGATATGACATTCCCTAAAACACAAAGCTGTAGGGATGAGAACAGCCCAGCAGTTGCTAGGGGTGAGAGGCAGAGACAATTGTGATTGAAAAGAATAGCATGGGGGAATTTTGGGCAGGTGACAGAATTATTCTGTTTGCTGATTATGGTGGTAGTTCCACAAATTTATACATGTGTTAAAATTCACAGAACTGTAACATCAAAAAAGTACATTTTGATGTATGCTAATTAAACAAAATTTTAAATCCTGATGATGTCACTTGTCATGGAAGAGGATGAGAATTGATGCTTCTGCTTCTGAAAACATCTTAGCAAGAGGAAAATGTTCCATGAGTAATAGCAAACATTTATTGAACACCTACTTAGCAAACACTGCAATATTAATCCATTTTATCTAATTTAATCCCCCTCACAACACTAAGATAATCATTTTATTATTATCCCCATTTTACAGATGAGAGAAACTGAGGTCCGGGTTAGATGGCTTCCCCAAATCCATGGCTAGGAAATGGAGCACCTGGTGTTTGAACACAAGTATCACGGACTCCAGGATCTGAATTTTGTGCGAACCACTTTCTATTGCTTCTGGGGTTCCAGTGTTCTGCTTTTCTTGTTTTAAAAGCTGGCATATTAACTATTGCCTTGCCAGAGAGAAACATCATCTCTGCTCTGCAAATAAGTGCGCTCCCTGCCACTAAGCTCCAGTCAATGAGAATTGCTGACTCTTTGGCAAGGAAATACTGCAATATTGATTTCCCTTGTTTTCTTTCTCTAATACAGCTATTAAGTTCTTTTAAACAATGTGATTCATCATGAGATGGTCAAACTGTGGTTTTATTGATGCAGCAATTAATTAGTTGGTCGCCCAGTCCTGCAAAGTTTGTTCCAGATGAACGGCTGGTCAGGCTCAGGAGGCATGATGCAAATGTAGCAAACACATTAGACATTGCTGACTTAATCACACTTGAGATGTTTTTGTAGGTGGGTCCCCACTTGCCTCTGGCTGGCTGGTGACTGAAGCTGCTCTTAGAGCTACTGTAGGAGCTGTCTCCACCAGCACTGAAGCTGGGGACTGGTCATTCCTGGCCTTGTCCAAGGAGGGTTCCTGGGCCCTCTGAGAAAAAGATGACCTAATAAGTTTGTGATTTACCCTCACGCTGGAGTTAATGCTATGCTGTGTAGTGGATAAGGGGTGGGGGCTGGAGTCAGACTGCTTGGGGTGCAGTGGTTGTCCTTTACCAGATGGAACAATGGACTAATCATCTTTTTTTTTAAATTTCAAAATATTAAGGGGGTACAAATGTTTTAGGTTACATGGATTGCTTTTGTAATGCTTGAGTCCCGTCTATAGGTGTGCCCATCACCCAAATAGTGTTCATTGTACCCATTAGGTAGGTTTTTGCCACTCCTCTCTTCCCCGCTCCCCCCTTTGATTTCCACTGAGTTGTAATTCCCTCTGTGCACATGTGTGCTCATTGGTTAGTTCAAATTTAATAGTGAGTACATATGATGTTTGTTTTTCCATTCTTGAGATACTTCACTTAGGAAAATGGTCTCCAGTTCTATCCAGATTGTTGCAAAAGGTGTTAATTCATCTTTTTTATGGCTGAGTAATACTCCAAGGTATACATATACCACATTTTATTATATTAATCTACTCATGAATTGATGGGCACTTGGGCTGATTACACATTTTTGGAATTGTGAATTGTGCTGCAATAAACATTGGAGTGCAGGTGTCTTTTTGATGAAAAGTCTTCTTTTCCTTTGGGTAGATACCCAATAGTGGAATTGCTGGATCAAATGGTAGGTCTACTTTTAGTTCTTTGAGGAATGTCCATACTGTTTTACATAAGGGTTGTATTAATTTGCTGTCCCACAACAGTGTATGAGGGCTGTCCAGAAAGTATCCAGCCATTGTATCTATGTATCCATTGTATCTATGGCTGGATACTTTCTGGACAGCCCTCATATAAGCATTGCTATCTCTCTGCATCCATACTAGCATCTGTTGTTTTTGGACTTTTTAATAAAAGCCATTCTAACTGGGGTAAGGTGATATTTTATTGTGGTTTTAGTTTGCATTTCCCTGATAATTAGTGACATTGAGTATTTCTTCATATGTTTATTGGCCTTTTGTCTTCCTTCTTTTGAGAAGCTTCTGTTCATGTCTTTTGCCCACTTTTTAATAGGTTGTTTGTTTTTTTTCTTGCTGATTTGCTTGAGTTCTTTGTAAATTCTGGATATTAGCCCTTTATTGGATCTGTAGCTTGTGAATATTTTCTCCCATTCTATAGGTTGTCTATTTGCTCTGTTGATTGTTCCCTTAGCTGTGCAGAAGCTTTTTAGTTTAATCAAATCTCATTTATTAATTTTTGTTGTTGCCATGATTGCCATTGGAGTCTTAGTCATAAATTTTTTGCCTAGTCCCATATCTAGAAGAGTTTTTCCTACATTTTCCTCTAGAATTCTTGTGGTTTCATGCCTTAGACTTAAGTCTTTTATCCATCTTAAATTAATTTTTGTGAGTGATGAGAGGTAGGGGTCCTGTTTCATTCTTCTGATGTGGATGTCCAATTTTCCCAGCATCATTTGCTAAATAGGGCTTCTTTTCCCCAGTGTACGTTGTTGTCAAAATCGAGCACCCTTTCATGATAAAAGCCCTCAACAAACTTGGCACAGAAAGAACATATCTCAGAATTATAAAAGCCACATGTGACAAACCCACAGCCGACATCATACTGAATGGGGAAAAGTTGAAAGTACTTCCACTAAGAACTGGAACAAGAAAAGGATGCCCACTGTCACCACTTCTACTCAACATAGTGCTGGAAGTCGTAGCCAGAGCAATCATGCAAGAGAAAGAAATAAAGGGTATCCAAATTGGGAAAGAGGAGTTCAAACTATAACACCAAAGATTACACCTAAAGTCTCCCGGAATTGATAAATAAATTCAGCAAAGTCTCAGGATACAAAATCAATATATATAAATCAGTAGCATTTCTATATACCAATAACAGTCAAACAAGAGTCAAATCAAAGACTCAACACCCATGTATTTATTTTGGTTGCTGCTGTGATTGCTTTGGGGGTCCTCTTCATAAATTCTTTGCCTAGGCCAATGTCCATAAGAGTTTTTCCAACGTTTTCTTCGAGAATTCTTATGGTTTCATGTCTTAGGTTTAGATCTGTTATCCATTGTGAATTGATTTTTGTGAGAGATGAGAGGTGTGGGTCCAGTTTCAGTCTTCTACATATGGCCATCCAGTTTTCCCAGCACCATTTGTTGAATAGGGAATCTTTTCCCCAGTGTACGTTTTTTTGGGATTTGTCAAAGATCAGGTGACTGTATGAGGTTGGTTTTATATTTGGGTTCTCAGTCCTGTTCCATTGGTCTACGTGTCTGTTCTTGTGCCAATACCATGCAGTTTTGGTTACTATAGCCTTGTAGTATAGTTTGAAGTCTGGTAGATAGATGCCTCCCAATTTGTTCTTTTTGCTTAAGATTGCTTTGGCTAGACAGGGTCTTCTCTGGTTCCACACGAAGTGTAGAATTATTTTTTCTAGATCAGCAAAAAATGATGTTGGTATTTTGATAGGGACTGCATTGATTCTGTAAATCAATTTAGGTAGCAAAGCCATTTTTACTATGTTGACTCTGCCTATCGAAGAGCATGGTAGGGTTTTCCATCTATTTACGTCCTCTGCAATTTCTTTTCTCAGTGTTTCATAATTCTCTATATATAGGTCTTTGACCTCCTTAGTTAGATATGTTCCTAAATATTTAATTTTCTTTGGTGCTATTGTGAAAGGTATTGCATCTTTAATTTGTTTCTCAGCTTGATTGTTATTAGCATATATGAAGGCTATGGATTTGTGTGCATTGATTTTATATCCTGAGACTTTGCTGAATTCATTTATCAATTCCAGTAATCTCTTGGTTGAATCTTGGGACCTGATCAAATTAAAAAGCTTCTGCACAGCCAAGGAAACTATCACTAGAGTGAACAGACAGCCTACAGAATGGGAGAAAATATTTGCATGCTACACATCTGATAAAGGGCTGATAACCAGAATCTATACAGAACTTAGGAAAATCAACAAGAAAAAATCAAGCAACCCTATTAAAGAATGGGCAAAGGACATGAACAAAAACTTTTCAAAAGAAGACAAAATAATGGCCAGCAAACATATAAAAAATTGTTCAACTTCTCTAATCATCAGGGAAATGCAAATCAAAACCACAATGAGATATCACTTAACTCCAGTGAGATTGGCTGATATCAAAAAATCCCCAAACAACAAATGTTGGTGGGGATGTGGACAGATAGGAACACTCATACGCTGCTGGTGGGACTGCAAATTAGTACAACCTCTATGGAAAGTAATATGGAGATACCTCAAAGAATTGAAAGTAGAATTACCATTTGACCCAGCAATCCCACTACTGGGTATTTACCCAAAGGAAAAAAAGACATTTTATAATAAAGACATCTGCTCACAAATGTTTATAGCAGCACAGTTCACAATTGCAAAGATGTGGAAACAACCCAGGTGCCCATCAATACATGAGTGGATTAATAAAATTTGGTATATGTATACCATGGAGTATTACTCAGCAATAAGGAAAATAGTGAATTAACACATCTGGTATTATCCTGGTTGGAGCTAGAGCCCATTCTTCGAAGCGAAGTGTCACAGGATTGGAAAAACAAGCACCACTGGTACTCACCATCAAATTGGTACTAACTGATGAACACTTACATCACACAGGGCAATAACATTCATCAGGGGGCGGGCGGGCGGGAGGGTGGTGGAGGGGATGGGAAAACTCTCACTGAACGGATGCGGGGAGCACAGTTTGGGGGATGTCCACGATTGTAGCTCTGACACAGGCAGTGCAAGGGCAATATATGTAGCCAAAGTGTTGTACCCCCATAATATTCTGTAATAAAAAAAAAAAAAGACTCAATTCCACTCATAATAGTTACAAAGAAAATAAAATACCTACGAATATACTTAACCAAGGAGGTGAAAGATCTCTAGAAGGAGTACTCTGAGGAAAGAAATTGCAGAGGATAAAAACAAATGGAAAAACATATCATACTCATGGATAGGTAGAATCAACATTGTTAAAATGTCCATACTACCCAAAGTGATTTACAAATTCAATACAATCCCCATCAAATTACCAATGTCATACTTCACAGATCTAGAAAAAATAATTCTATGCTTCATTTAGGACCAGAAAAGAGCCTGAATATCCAAAGCAATCTTAAGCAAAAATAATAAATCTGGAGGCATCACATCACCAGACTTCAAACTATATTACAAGGCTATAGTAACTAAAACAGCATGGTATTGGTACACAAATAGAGACATAGACCAATGGAACAGAACAGAGAACCCAGATATAAAACCATCTACCTACAACCAACTGATCTTCAACAAAGCAGACAGCAATGGACCAGGCATCTTTTAACAGGTTTATTAGAATATAACTTACATACATACAATTCATGATTTATAAGTGTACGATTCAATGACATTCAGGATAGAGTTGTGAAACTACCACCACAATCTAATTTTAGACTATTTCCCTCACCCCAAAAAGAAGCCTCATCCCCATTTACAGTCACTCTCCATCTCTCCACCCCACCTCATCCTGCTAATCTACTTTTTGTCTCAATATATTTGTCTTTTCTGGAAAACTCATATAAATAGAATTATACAACATGTGATATTTTGTGCCCCAATTTTTTTCTCTTAGCATAATATTTTGTGATTCATCCACATTGTAACTTGTATCAGTATTTCATTTTTTATGGCTGAATAATATTCCGTTGTATTAATATATGACTTTCATTTATCCAGTCAGCAGTTGATGGACATTTGGCTTGTTTACACTTTTTGGCTATTATGAATAATTCTGCTATGCATACTCATGGACTAGTTTTTGTGTGGATGTATGTTTTCAATCCTCCTGTATATACCTAGGAGTGGAACTGCTGGGCTACATGATGATACCATGTTTAATATTTTTAAAAACTGCCACACCATTTTTCAAAGTGGCTATGCCATTTTGCATTCCCACCAGCAATGTGTGACGATTCCAGTTTCTGCACATCTTCCCCAACACTTGCTATTGTCTGTCTTTTTTATTCCAGCCATGCTCGTGGGTGGTATCTTATTGTGGTTTTGATTTTCATTTCTCTGATGGCTAATGATGTTGAACATCTTTTCATGTGCCTATTGGCCATCTGTATGTCATTTTTGGAGAAACACTTGTTTAAGTCCTTTGTCAATTTTTTAATCAGGCTATTTGTCTTCTTATTGATTTGTAAGAATTCTTTACAGAGTGGATACAAATTCCTATAGACTGGCCATTTAAACCCTCTGCCTCAATTTTCCCTCTAAGCTGCATATCAGTATTTTGTTACTGGAAATGCATACTTTTATTTTCATCTTGTCTGTCCCTTTTTTAGTTGTTTCATAATCCTTTCCCATCGGAGAAGGGAGTTGATCTGATGCACTCACTGCGTTGAGGAAGTAAAATCCCAGACAAAACAGCACTAGAGCAGAATCAGCTTTACTCAGACTTGGACCTATCAGTGCTCACTTTCAAAAGACAGTTTTCTCCTCTTCTACTTCCCACCCATTTGAAATATTTTCCTCCTCCTCCTTCCCCTTTAAAAAAAAAACCTAAATTTGAAAGCAAAATTTCAGATTCTCAAGCTCTGCTAAGAGACGTTAAAGTATATCAGAAAGAGACAAACTTGGAGTTCAACTGCTCTGCGTTCAAATCCCAGCTGTGGCATCTTCCAGCTGTCTGTCTCTAGGCAAAATGCTTAACCTCTCTGAGCCTAACTTTCTTAACTATCAAAGAGAAAATAAAACTTAAGTTAGTGTTGTAATGAAGAAGAGAATTTAAAAAAGTAATTAGGGAATGAAATGATCACCTCATGAGTCTACTAGGCATTCGATAAAAGAATGTTCTCTGCTCTTTACTCATTTAATCTCATAGCAACTTTGTAAAGTGGGTGTTAGTATCCCAGCTTTACCAGTGACAGAACAGAGGCTCAGAGAGGAGAATCACTTGCCCTGGGTAACACGGCCAAATCTGAGTCTCTCCAGAGCCTGTGTTCTTCTTACTGAGTTGCAAACAGAAGGACCACACTCTAAGCTATCATCCCATTAAAGTTATTTAGAGAAAATAATGAAATCAAAGTAAGAGCTTCCCCTTGGGGGGTATTTGTCTGTGATATGTGTGCTTTGTGTGGATGATTAATCTTTATTGAGCAAAAGCACTGTGCTAGGTATGGCATACAATGATGAACAAAACCAGAAGTAGTTTCTGCTCTAAAACCATTAAACAAATAAGTGCACAAGTTATTATTTTATTACTCATTGTGCTAAGTGTCTGGCTTGGAATTCCAGCTCCAGTTTATGGAGCTTGGATTCTTTGAGCACTGGTTTCCTCCTCTGCGGTGAAGCCTAGAAATGTCAGTGTGTGAAGGTCCTGCACTGTAGCCAGCAACCAATTAAGGGCTGCAGCGGTGATCACTGTCTCGGGCTCCTATTTCATGATGCATGCTTGCAAACACTCTGAGCTTCACCCTGCCACTGTGAGGCCAGGGGCAGCTTCCTCTTCTCCATACTGTGGTGGTCCATGCAGCTCGGGGAAGCCAGCCTGTGTGCCTCTGTCATAGGAAAACCAGACCTGACAAGCATGTATTGAGAATACCGTACCTTCATGAGGAACTGCAGAGAAATCGCTGTGCACGTGATTAGAGTTTCAAGGAAGTCACGTAAGAACAGACCACACTAAGGTTCATACTGCAGAGGAGAGACGATCTGAAGCCATATGGGGAGACTTCAATTAATTATATTATAAGGTTTTTCTCAATAAATCACAGCAATTGCTCTTGCAGTTGTATTTTAATAATAGGTCAGAGCTTGCCTGATGGGGAAAGGCAGGAGGATAATATGACGAATGCATTGAAAAATCGTTTGCTCTGTCTTTCTGCTTACAGATTGTAATTAAATTTGACTCCAATATTTGGTTCTTAGGGGAAAAGTACCCTAGTGAATAAGAAAGTGAAACATCTGCAGACGAAAGATACTCAGGTCTTGCAGAACACATATAAGCCCAAATTTCATAACATGACATCTAAAGACCTTTGCCATGTGGCCAGTAATGGATTTCTCTCCTGTAGTCGTTGTCAGGGAGCTGGAGACTGGCTGCCTGGGCTCAAACCCACACCCTGCCTCTTGGTAGCTCTGTGACCTC
Organism: Daubentonia madagascariensis; assembly: GCA_023783475.1. Lineage (NCBI taxonomy): Eukaryota > Metazoa > Chordata > Mammalia > Primates > Daubentoniidae > Daubentonia > Daubentonia madagascariensis. Next base: position 5,480,028 of record JAKFHU010002332.1, on the reverse strand, counting down.
CAGGCAAGTGACTTAAGCTCTCAGAGCCTCATTTTCCTTGTCTGAGACAAGGGGATAAAACCACTACCTCATAGGGTTATGATGAGGATAAAGTGGCTTAAAGTATACGAAGTGATCAGCACAGCAGAGTTTCTCAAGCTCAGCACCACTGGTTTTGGGAGGGGCTGTCTTGTGCACTGTGGGATGTTTAGAAGCACCCTTGACCCGTGGCTCCTAGATGCCAGTAGCACAGCTGTGATTTAAAAAAAAGTCTCCAGATAGTGCAAATGTCCCCTGGGGAAGAGGCAAAAATCACCCCTGATTGAAAACCCGTGGCACACAGCAAGCGCTCCATAAAGGCTGTCATTATTACCCCCCACTGCTTGCTTCTGAAACCCTCCACTTAAACCCAATGACTTGGAAGTCCCTGGACTAGAATGTGCTTTCTGATGAACGTCCTCTGCTCATACCTTCCCTCCTGCCTCCAAAGCCCCTCTGTCCCTTCTTTTCCTGAGTACTCCTGCTCATTCTTCAAGACTCAGTACAGGCATCACCTCCTCCAAGAAGCCTTCCTTCCCTTCCTCTGCCCCAAAGGCAGGATGCTCTATCTCTGGGCTCACAGAGCACCTGTGCTTCACTTGTTCATTCATTCAAAACATGAATGCCAGGTATACAGTAGGCACTCGGAGAAGCACGCATTAGCACAGAGTTATCACTGTCTGTTCGCATCTCTCTCCCACACAGGACTGTGATCCTCAGAGGTCAGAGCTGCTGGCGCACAGTAGGAGCTCATAGACTATTCAGTGCAGGGAATGGGGAGGGGAGGAGCTAATGTCTGGGGTCCTTCCCAGGAAGACAAGGAGAGCAGCAACCTCAGCTTCAAGCCTTGTCCCCCTTGCTTTCCTCTGGTTCCCCAGGACACAGCCCAAGAAGCAGCAGGAGTTGTGTCAGCCTCACTAAATAGGAACCGTTCTTTAAAAACATCATTAGAAGCTCATTTACCGCAAGCCACCAAAACCGCGTGAGGCAGAGAAAATCAGCCCATCCCCGACTGTCTTTCTCTTGTTCATTTGCTCTCTTCTTTTGTCTGTTTTTTTTTTTCCCTCATGTTTTGCTGATTCTCTTCATTTCCAAGAGTTATTTCCACTGCTCCTTGCCGCCAAGTCCCCAAACGATCACACACAGATCTGTGTGTTGCTCAAGGCAAGAATGCCTTTGCCGCTGCGCACACTTTTCTGCGGTTTGCAGGGTTTTGGATTCCAACATCCCAAGTTGCTGGAGCCCAGCCTTGATCACACATTAACATCCAACTGTTGGATTTACTTTGTCTGCATAAAAAAGAAAAATGCACATGGGGTTTTTAATAGAGTTAAATAGCTTATGTTTCACAAAACTTTGTTTTCCATTCCCCATTCTAATCAGTGCTGTTGGTTGACTCTGAAAATAACTCTTTTAAAATTATTTAAAAATTGGCTTTAAAATAGATTTTTAAGAAATCATTTTCCATTCATTCAAAATTTTCTTAATTTTTAGCAGGGAGACGGTTCTGTGTCAGTGCTTCTGCTGCTGCCCTTCCCACCTTGCGAAAAGGAAGGACAAGGAAGGAGGGAAAGATGCTGGGGCCCCCCCACGCGCCTCGCCCCCGGGGAGAAGCACTCACGAGCCCACATCTACAGCCGGGACTCTTGGGCACAGAGAAGTTAAGCAAGTTTCTGACGCTCACACTGCTGGTGGTGAGGGAGGCAGGTTTACTAACAGTGGCTTCTGGAAAACTCGAATGCTGTCACTTCCTCTGTCCTCTTGCCCCACATTATTTGAGCCCTGATAATATACTACTAACTCCTGCAAGGACCTGTTCTGTGCAGAAGCAGTGGAAATCCTTTCCGGTCTGCCTGTTATAAAAGGAGATTGTCATTTCCATCGTCCCAGGGCTGCTTTGAGGATTAAATTAACAAATTTATGTTTGCTCAGCTGGGTACCCAGAAAGCACTTTATCATTATTAGCTGGTATTATTATTTCTTCCTTCAGAACGTACCAGTTTTCCGTCCCATTCTCCAGGCCCTGCCTGCTATGGAAGATTTCTAAATGAGTCCTTTGAGGATTGGGTGCACATTTGATCCTCTCCCCAGCTTTGAGCATTATGCCCAGCCCTGAACTGGGCAAAGGCTGGTTGAATTGAGCAGCGGCAGCGGTTGACGACTGAGTAAAGGGTACATAGCAAGTCTCTTCCCCAGCTGAGGCCATCCAGTGCCCTGGGCTGCTACAAACGCACCTCTAAAGACCCCAGTGGATTATGCTAATGGAAGAAATATGAGACACGGTAGCGGGCTATGGGGAACTATTTAAAGGTAAATGGAAATTTTTGTCTCCTTGAGTTATATTGTAAGGAGGATTGTGTTTTCTTTTTGCACATTGGAACAGTTCTATTTTTAGAGTTAGGCTTTCTAACCTTTTAAGTGCTAACTATCTGCTAGGTAATCAGTGCTGTTATGGATATAAGGATGACCAAAACATATGCTTCCTTCAGGTGAAATGAGGTTTATGTTACAAGAAATACCATTGTGGGCACCAACATGCAGGTCTCCTTGCTTTAGGCACATGGAGACTTTTCCCTCCTGGCCCCTGGTAGGGGTCATGTGACCCATGGTGGCCAATGAGTTGTGAGCACAGTGTCCCATTTCACTTCTGAGCTGGGCCATGTATTTGCCCGGTGAGACCTTCTGAAGCTTTCTTTCTTATCCAGCACTGCCACTGGAAATATTCAGTATGATGGTTGCTGAATCAATCTGGGATCCCAAGTGATTAAAATGCACAGAATTCCCCTGCTAACTTGAAGTGGACATGCAGCATACAAAAGAAAGAAACATTTGCTTTGAGCCACTAAGTGTTTTGGGCTTAGGGACTATTTGTTACTGCAATATCACCTAGTCTATTCTGACTCATACAAACTAACCATATATTGGATCCTTGCTATGAACCAGGCACTAACTGCATTATGAAGATTACAAAGAAATTCTTCTGCATGTTTTTAATTGAGCTTTGCAAAGTTGAGTAGCCCAGGGTCACACTGATGGAAGTAGAGGGGTCAGGATAGACCCAGGCAGTCTGACTCCTGAGTCCATGTTCTTCACTCCTGTGTGGTGCCACATTGATGCCTCTCAAACAAATCCATGCCATAAGAGGGGTAGAAGCAAAGCCACCAGGAATTAGGAAGAGGGAGAGATGAACCAGCTGGGTAGGAACAGCAATGGCTTTGTTGGGGTGGGAGATTGGGAGGCTCCCCTTTTGAAGGACAGGTAGAATCTGTGATAGACAGACTCTTAGGTGGTCCCAAGATTCCAGCCTTGCAGTGTTCACAACCCGTACAATCCCCTCTGCTTGAGTGTGGGCAGACCTGTGATGTGTCCTAGGTGATAGAATACAGCAAAGTTGAGGGGATTTTACAGATGTCTCAAATTAAAGTTTCAAATAGGCATTGATTTGAATTCATTAAAAAATATTATCCTAGGTGGGCCTGACTTAATCAGGTGAAAGCCCTAAAAAGGAGGCTGGGTCCTCCCTGGGGTGAGAATTACTCCTTGCTGGCTTGATGAAGTGATGAAGTAAAGGTGATGTAAAGGAATCCTTCATTGCAGGAAACTGTGGGCAGCCTCAAGGTATACAGGTGGCCTCCAGGGAAGAGCAGAAACAAGCCAGGGCCCTCAGTCCTATAGTTGCAAGGAAATGATTTCTACAAACACTTGAATGAGCTGGGAAGTGGATTCTTCTCCAGTTAGACCTCCATGTGGCAACACAGCTTGGTCTACACCTTGATTGCAGCCTTTTGAGAAACTGAGCAGAGGACCCAGCTAGGCTGTACCTGGACTTCTGACCTATATAAACTATGAGGTAATAAATTCATGTTATTTTAAGCCACTAAGTTGGTGGTAACTTGCTCTGCAGTGATAGAAAACTGACACAGAGTCTAGAATGGGCCTCGGATGGTCAGATATCCCAGGAGAGAGGGTAAGGAGAGGATGGGAAGTCAGCAGCTTGGCACCTGCAGTACAGGGAGTGACAAGCAGAGGGGAAGTGTGGGTCTGTTGTAGGGGGGCTCAGATGGCAGGCTAATGTGCTCAGAAATCTTTTAGGTTGAAAATAATAAGCCTTTGAGGACCCTTCACCATGGAATGACGCCAGGAATAGAGGTGTGTTTGGGGAAGATTTACCTTGAATTGGGGACATGGAGTTTGGGACGGGTAATGGGTTAAAAGGTGACCACCCTCTCCCAAAGAAAAAATATGTTCACATGCTAACCCCAGGAACCTGTGAATGTGAACTTTTTCGGAAAATGGGTGTTTGCAGATGTAATAAACTTAAGGATGAGATCATCCTGGATTTCCTGGGTGGACCTTAAATCCCATGACAGGTATCCTTGTAAGAGTGAAGCCTAAAAGGAGATTAGACGTACGGAAGAGGGGGACACACGTGACACGGAGGGGACAAGCCCATGTGAGGATGGGGAAGAGACTGAACTGGTGCAGCTACGTGCCGAGGAGCACCAAGGATAGCCTGTGAGCACCAGGAGCCAGGAGGGAGGAGCAGGATGGATTCGTCCTCAGAGACCCCGGGAGGACCCAACGCTGACAACACCTCGATTTTGCACCTTTGGCCTCCAGAGCTATGAGAGAACAAACTTCTGCTGTTTAAGCCCCTCTGTAAATGGTAATTCGTTACAACAACCCCAGGAAAGGAATACAAGATGACGTGTAGAGAGAAGATAGAGAAGGAACAGAGACCAGTCAAGAGGATATTGCAGCGGTGCACACATGGGGTGTGAACACCCCAGGCCCAATAGCAGCGATGGGAATGGATGGAGCAGAGAGGAATCTACACCCCAGTTTTTCATGTTCAATCTCCTATTATTTTTCCCTTATGTATTACACATACTCACAGAAACTCATTTATTGAACACCTACCATGTGCCAAGTGCTGTACACATTGAATTCATTATTTAATTCACATAATAAAAACACATTAAAGTAGGGATTATTATTATTCCCATTTTATGGATGAGAAAACTGAGACCGGGAGAGGTTAAGTAACTTGCCTGTGGATATGCACCCCTAAGTGGCAGAGCGGGGATCGAGGTTCAAGTCTGTGAAACTGAAAGGCCTTTAACCAAATGCTATACCTATCTCTGTGCTCTTTCCTTCGTAAAGAAGCTTCATAAAAGGTTCTTAGATGTGGGAATTTAAGATATCCTGGGAACACAAACACTGGGCTTAGGTCTAAGCCTGTGGCATCCTCTGGGTACAGCCAGAGTGCTAATTAGCATTTGTTTATCGCCTCTAATTATCCGAGACTCTCTGACAGTTTGAGTTCATGAATGCTAATGTGAGGGCAAAGTCATGAGAAGTGAGAAGCAGGGGCCCTGGGCTTACAGAAACAAACTTTGTGTTTTAGCTGACCCAGTGGGCTTTTGATGGGGCAGAGAGACCAGGACATGAAGTTAGAAACAGTGACTGAAATAAAGAGAGCCACTTGCCACGTACCTCCCAGCCCAAGAGCTCTCACCTTGCTGAAATTACTCTCTAAATAGCCCAGCTCAAGGACTAATGAGTTTTGAAAGATTGATGTAGTAATTTTAACATTTGTATTGCAAAAGGTTGTAGAGCACATGTATTATTTTCTGCCTGCCCGGCAACTGTTTCTCTTTCTTCTGGTAATAGGACATTGATTTTGCTTGGGAAGCCACCCACCTCTACTATATAAGTCCAAGCAATTCTGAGGCTGTGGTCCCCCAACCTACATCCCAGCCCTAGGTTCCAAGAAGGACCATGCAATTCAGACCTGACCCATCACGATATTCTGTCCCTGTGGGCCTCAGTGATTGATTCAGGAATAAGCCGATGAGGTTCAGTTCCGATTTTTTGGAAATGTTGGAGGTGCCTAAATTGCAAATAGGTGTTGTTTGCAACAAGGAAGAGATGTTACTAATCTTTAATCAAGAGTTTGTCATTCTTTAACTCTGGTCCTGTTTTCCTCCATGTTGCTTCATTTGGGGTACACACTCTCAACATGTCAGGCATTCTGCCTACAAGCAGGGCCTTTCCCAGCCCCAGCATCCAAATGTCTAATTTCACAAAAGAATCCTTGATTGGTCCTACTTGTCCACACAGTCTACCCCTTTGACCAATCACAGTTGGAAAAATGAAGTTCTATGACTGGCCACGTCCAGGTCATTCTCGCAGCTGCAGGGAGGTGAGGCAGGCAGGCATCATAAAGTTCACTCCCTTGAAGTCATTTCTCCAAGGCAGGCACAGTCCAAATGCCCTGCCTAGTTCCTTCCAACTGTGACCTGTGAGTGGTTCCCTATCCTTTGCGGGTGTGCAGAAAATGTAGCATATCATTAGACTTTTCATACTTGGAAAGGCACACTGGCTCTGTCAATGGTGTCACTGGCCAAATCCCATTCTATGGAAGCCTTGCCATCCAATTGACAAGCAGGTGTTGGTTGCACATTAGCATACTACTGCCAAGACATGGGAACAGGGGAATAGGTTGGTGGACCCACTTGGGGTAGGGGATGCTTAGGGGCCCATTTCCCTCCAAAAGCAGGAGACAGAAGGAGATAGTGACCCCTCCTCCTGCACAGCCTCCCTCATCCTTCCTTTCTCCTCCAGTCTCCCTCTTACGCTCTCCCACACACACTTACCTGGAAGATTATTCTCAACTTAAGCTACTGATGTCACTCTCTTTCCAAAATGTCGTGGGTCACCGTTTTACTAGGTCAAAGTCCAAGGTTATGACTTGGTATACAGGGCTTTTTCCAGCACACCCAGGACTCACCTTCCTAGTGACATCTCTTCCGTGTTTCTCCATCTTTTCATTTCCTCCATGTCTTGTTATGCTCCAGCTGCAATGAGCTATTTTTTGTTCCCTGTAGGTTGGCACCTCTGGACCTTTGCATGTGTGGTTGTGTTGTCTGGAACACCTTTGCCATGAACAATCTTTAAAACTCCCCCTCTAGTAAGCCTACACTATGTTGTAATCATCTGAAAGAAGCTATCGTATAGGGTTATGAGCACAAACTCTGTAAGTCCAACATCCTGGTTCTACCAATTCCTGCCTGTGTGATCTTGGACAAGTGAGCCTCAGTTTCCTCATCTGTAAAATGGCAGATGATAATGTTATCTTCCTCTAGGAACTGTTGTGATGTTTAAATGTATTAAATTATTTAATAGACTTAGAGCAGTGCCTGGCACATAAACACTCCAGAAGTGTTTGCTGTTATTTTTATTCGTTTACACATCTGTCTTTTTGTAAACTCTAGGCTCTTTGAGGGCATTGACTATGGCTTTTTTCTCTGTGCCCTCAGTATTCATTAACTTCCCTCTTTTCTTCCCTTTACAGCAAAGAGATAATGGGTTTCTGAGCAGTGTGAGCATTAACAACCTCTGGTCTCATCAGAGGGAAACTCACCAGATGCAAATCTCAGCAAGCAGGGAAGCTGAGCCAACATGGGAGCCAGAGCTGTGGCAAGATCACCACCATTTGGGGGCCAGTCAGGATTTCATGCCTCCTACTAATCTAGTGGCTACAATGGGCCATTTCAACAGGTGACAGTGCAGAGGGTTGAACATGTTCTTATGGAAACCAGCACCTGTGCAGAGAAAGGCGGGGCCTATGGGGAAATGCAGGAAATAGCACCAGGAAAGTACTTGGGGTTGCGGGGGACGGTGTCCCGTGAGCTAAGCATGCTGAGTCGTCTGCCAGGTGGCTGGCAGGGGGCCAGGGCACAGAACAGTATTTAACGGCTCTGCTCTTGCTCTGAGCAGCTGGGCTGTAAATGCTCATACCTCAGCTGAAGAATAAGCAATCTAATCTGAAATCATATTCCAGCAAAAATAAAAATATGATGGGTTGGATGAAAGACAGTTGCGTTGCCTTTTGGATCCGTATCCCCCCCCCTTCTTTTATTACAGGAATTGTATTGCTGCTTCTCCAGCTGTGATAATTCTTTCGGGAATAATAAGAGTGCTCATCTGTCTTAAACAGACCAACAAAAGAATTTATTCCTTCTGCCTTACATGTTTGTGGATATTGAGTTCAGTAATAACTGGCATTTATATACCACCTTAATATGCATTCTCACTGGACCTTCAGGGCGGTCATTAGGGTTAGGTGTGGTAATCATCTTGGTTATAGATGGGGAAAGGAAGGATCAGAGAGGTTAAGCAGCTTACTCAAGGTCACACAGCCAGGGTATAAGGCAAGATGGTATAAAAGAATGAGCTCCACTTTGAGGTCAGACAGTTCTGGGTTCTAATCTCTACTCTGCTCCCAAGTAGCTGGGTGAATTTGTTCAGTTATTTCTCCTCCCTGAGTCTACATTTACTAGTTATTAAAATGGTATAGCAATGCTCAGTCCATGAATTCATTATAAATGGAATGAAACAGTTTTATGAAAAGTCTTAACCTCAAATATACGGCTTAATAATTACTTTTCCATTTGTCCCTTTGTATCCCTTTTTCTAAGTGTTGAATAGAGTTGGAGCTTGAATATGGACCAGCTGATCCCCCAGCCCACATTCCTTTCACCCCTCAATGCTGCCTGACATCTTTGCCCTCTGCCACTGCGACAAGACAATGGCAGGGGGAGGTAATGCCTTCTTGTAAATCATCTGCGATACAGCAAGGGAGATTCCTGGGCACTAGAGAAACATACATTTATTCATTTGTTCAATGAGTGAGCTCCATGAGGCTTACTGGGATGGTGAGTCCAGCTTTGAATATGTACATGTTAAATTGTCTGTGGGAAGCCAAGTGGTGCTGTTCAACAGTGAGATGGATATACCGAGCTGAAGCTTGGGACACCAATCTGAGCTTTGGCTGCAGATTTATGACTCATCATTGTACAGGGATCAGACTATATAACACCTGCTGTCATGACTCTCACAGGTGGTAGAAACAAGGTGTTGCAGAGACAAGAATAATTATAATGCAATATGGATCACGACAAGTGCCGGATTACAACAGATCAAAGCAGACAAGAACTCTGTCCTTGTGGAGCTTAGGTTGCAGTGAAATTTAAGAAACGTGAATCAAAATTATCGTTCAAATATATGTTAAAAACTGAAGTGCCAAACTCTCCAACTGGATCCATGGTGTTTCCAAAACTCATTCATTTATTTGTTCATTCTTACAAAGGATAATTATTCAGCTCCTACTTTGAGCCAGACATCATGCTGGGTTCTGGAGATAAGGGATGAGCAGAGGAAGATACAGTCTCTTCCTCCCATGGAGCTTAGAGTCTGCTGGAAGAGACAGACAGATAGTAATCAAATATTTGTGTAATGTGCATAAAATTGCAACTGTGATAAGGGCTAATGAATGACAAATTATACTAGAAAGTTTTGACCTAGTTTTGACTTCCGTAAGGAAATGATATTAGAATTGGGAACTAAAGAACAATGAGGCATTGACTAGGTGAAGAAAGAAGGATAGAGAACTCAAAAGAGCAGCATGTGCAAAGATCCTGTGGTTGGAAGAGCATTGTGCATATGAAGGACCAACAAAAGCCAGTGTAGCTCTGTTCTGTTAGGTATGTGGCTACAGTGTAAAACCCTTCACTGTATCCTCATTTACAGCACAAACTGAGGTCCCATAATATCTCGTCACTTTGATTACAAGATGTCAGCAATTGTAAGTTACCCCACTGGTGTATTAAGATTGGTTTTGTAAATTGAAAATTAAAAGAAAGCTAATGAGAGCTTCATCACCACATTAAATGAAGACACTGGTTTTTACATGAATTTTTTATTTAGGTAATTTTAGATTTATAGAAAACACATCAATTTAAAGATGCATTCTGAACATCAAAATGTGAAGAAGACACATCTTGGAATTGAGGCAATTTCTATGATTATGACAATTACAGCGAACATTTATTGAGTTTCTACTGCATACCAGACACTCTGCTAGGCACTTTTAATTTAAAACTCAGACAATACAGACGGAGAAACAGAGGTGCAGAATGGTTAACACACTTTCCCAGAGTTACCTTGCTAAGAGTGACCAAGTCAGGGCTTGAACCCTAGCAGTCTGGATCCAGAGCTCTACAACCACTATATGCCCCTTGGCCCAGCTCCAATTCCCAGGGGGCGCTTTTCTACTACCAGTTGCTTTTGGGGATAGGTGATGAACTGAGTGACAAAGGATGAGGCTGAAGAGGGCTCAGTCCTTACCCAAGGACACATCCTGTGCCTTTGGGCATGTCTCTTTCCCCTCTGTGTTCACTTATCCCATGCCAGACCAAGTGCCACATGGAAATGTCATAGGTTCCCTGTCCTCAGAATACCTATAATAACCTGCCACGTTCAAGACCATCCTGGTCACACTGGCTGCAAGGACCTGCTGTGTTAGTACCAGGAGCTTGACTTTCCAATAAACAGGGAGCCCAGGGGATGTTGAAGTCCACTTAATTATTCATGCTCCTTTCCAGATAATCAGAGTCGTCCTTAAATCTCATCTACCTTGTCCACACCTGGGCACCTTGAGAGGAAGATGGCCATTGCTCATTCCCCAACTGTTGATCTCTTTTGCTAACTTGTTGACTAGTTTTGTGACAACTTTGGTGGCAGATAGTAAAATGAATAAGAGAAGTCCACCATAAGGAAGGTTAGAAAAGAATAGAATGTACCCTTATTCATTGCCAACCACATGAAGGACCCTGTGCTTAGGTACAGCCATGGCTGTCACTTGCAAAGTGTGAGGGTTCCAGTATTCCTTACTTGGCACAATGCACAAATTTCCCATTCTTAATTATTCCTTTGGATTAAGACATTTATATATTTTATATTTATATATTTATAATTTTTACAGTTCATACAGAGACCTGTAACCTGTGTCAGAGCTTCAAAGCATGGGTCTGTATTCAGACTATCTGGGATTGAACCCTAGTTTCACTATTTTCTTTGTGAACATAGAAAAGTTACTGAAGTTCTCAGTGTATTCCACTCAGAGGAACCTGTTGGTGAACCACAGGCCAGGGTTGAATGGATCATCTTGCTGATGTTCCTACCAAAATGGCATTCAATGGGCAGCTCACCAAAGGAAGACGAAATTGTTTGTACCAAAAGAAGGAAAATGGTTCCTGAGCAGGTAAAACCAATAGTTTCTCACTATATTCCTCATCATCTCAACAGGGGCCTGCAGACTCTGGCGAGTCCTGTAGGTGTTCAGAATTTTAGACACTGTGGTCAGGTATAGTAAAAGATTCCAGGTAAGACGGGGGAGAAGAGTTGGGGCCAGCAGAACCTAATAGGTGTCTTTCAATGAAATCTTTATTGAGTACCTACTGTGTGTTAGATACCCTGAGGTAATACAAAGATGAATCAGACATGCTACCTTCCTTTGTAAAGCCCATCACTTAGTGACCAAGACTCATGGGGAAAAAACTCTCTCTCCTATCAGACAGGTTATTACAATAAGTGGACAAAATGTTAAAGTATAGAAATGAGAAAGATATTAATTTTGGCATTGTGTTGGGAGGGAGTTGGAGAAGGCTTTCTGGAAGGGATGCTATTTGGGCTGAGCTATTTATGTGACAAATAATCTATTGGGCTTCTATCATCGGTGCTGGGGTGCTGCAGTGAATCAGAAAGACAAGATTCTTGTCCTCATGTGGTTTCCATGCAGATTCCGAGAGAGTTCACCTCTAACTTGCCTGTGTCTACCTCTCCAGCTCAATGCCTCCTCCAGCCCCCACCACTACTTCTCACCTTTGTTTTAGCCACGTGGTAACTATTCATTATTGGATAAATGCCCTGTGCTCTCTCTTGCACCTGTGGATGTGCTCATGCTGTTTTCTTGCCTGGGACCCCTCTCTACCACTTCTGGGTCTAACCAATGACTATTGGGCTAGGCTCCTTCTCTTCTGTGCTCTAAAAGCCCCCCTGTGGTCTCCTAATTTTATTGATGACTATATTAGCCTGATTAAACTTTCTCTGTCTCTTTGATGTCAGGGACCGTATTGGACTCACCTTATTTCCAAGTATGTGTTCACTAAATGTTTGCTGCTGAATTAATAAATATCAGGGGAAAACCCAGACAGAGATCCACATCTTGGCTGTAGTCTTACTTCCACACTCAAATTGATACGTGACCTTAGATAAATCTATTGCCCCTCTGAGTCTGCACTTTCTCATCTGTATTTTAGAAGCTTAGACTTGAAAATCTTTAGGGTTCTCTTCTTAGTTCTGAGGTTCTATACTTTTCCCTCTCTTGTAAGAGAGTTATGACAGTCTTTGTGGAGATGATACATAACTGTCATAAAACCCCTAAATAATTCAGAAAAGTGCAAAGAAAGAATGCACAACTTACCCCAAATCCCACCATCCAGAAATAACCGTGGCTAGCATTTGATGAATCCAGACATCCTGTGCTTATACCCTAATCGAAGGAAGATCAACAGAAATAAGATTATAAAAACAGGATCCTAGTGTCCTGACTATTTTGGAATACAACATTAAATTAATTTTTTTCTTGAATGCAGTAGAAGAAGAAGAAATTGAAATGAAGCTAAAGGAATTGCTGAGCTTCAAAGTCCTATTATTCTGATATTAAATACTCACGAGGCCACAGCCCAGCAAATAGCAACAATTCTGATACAAAGACATTTCAAATTGGAGGATAGAACAGGTGCCTTTTAATTCTGAGTGTGAAATCTCAGGCTCTAAGCTGGAAGAATAGGCTGCAGGGTCTGGACGATTTGATTCAAGCAGGCTTGTGAAGGCATGATGGATGGCCGGCCGCCCGGCCTTGCACCATAATTGATGACAGCGCAGTATTGACCCAGACTATTCTGCATGAGAAACCCAGGTCCTGAGGCTGTCGGCCGGGGCTGTCAGCCATCCAGCAGAGGGTTCGAGTGAACCCGTCCTGTGAGCCCCAATCCTGGGGAGTCGACATCTCTCACTGCCTGACAAATCCTCCCCAGAATCCAAAATGATGGAGGGCAGACGGAGGTGGTTTTCTGGCAGATCTAAAGACAAGGACCTGATTTGAATCCAGGAGTTCCTGGCAATAAATTACACATTTGGCTGAGATTGGTCCATCCCCACCCCACGTCCCCCTCCCTCTGGGCTTCTGTAGACAGCACTCTCAGTCTGATTTTATCTATTCAGGAGGTGGGGGCGGCTGTGACAAGAAACAGAGATGTCTTGATTGATTAAGCAAGAGTATAGACAGCACAGGGCAGAATACCAACCGTGGGATGTTAAGGTTGGGTAGGAAAAAAATGGTGTCATTACTGTAGGACAGTGCCAATCCCATAGTTCTGGGTTTGGATCCAGTTTCTGCCCTTTAGTAGCTGTGCAAACTCAGACATGGTCCTGACCTTCCTGTGCATCAGTTTGCTTACCCGTCAATGGAGATGATGACAGTAATGACTACTAAAGCTTATTGTGTGTGTAAAACAGCTCCTACACACAGGATTCTCGCTAAATGAAAGCTATGTGTGTGACCTTAAGCTAGTCCATATCCCAGTTTTATTAAAGGTAACAATAGCTAACCACAAATAACATGTCCTGAATTCTTAGTATGTGGTGGGCACACTCCAAAAAGTTGATTGAATAGAGAGTTTAATAAAGTTCGATTTATAAAGGTGTGGGTCAGGTTAAGGGATATGATGAGGTACCCCCAAAGCTAGCAAGAGTGGGAAACCATAAGCCACTCAGCCTGAAGGGCTCAAGGGGACCCCAGAGCAGCTGGGGCTTTTGGAGAGGGCTGCCCCACAGCAGCACAGACTCCAGTAGAGGAATCACACCCTGAAACTCAAGGTGGTGCTGGGAGGAAGTAGGGGAATGATACCCACTTCCCACTCTCTGCTGCTCCTCCTATGGATCAAGCCCACTGGAAACCAGAGGGCAGGGGAGCCCAGGGGTGATGCCGTCTGAGGGGTTTCAGCTTTTGGAGCACAGAGAGGATGGAGAAACATATAAGGGACACCCAGCACAACTCTACAGGTGCTGTTTTATTCATCCTTGCCACGCCCCTGCAGGTGAAGACTGTTGTCCCCTCATCTCACAGGTGAAGGGACTGAGGCTCGGAGAACATAGCAGGCTTGTCTAAGTTGCACATCGGGTAAGGAGCAGAGCTGGTATCCAAAGCTGGGTCCATCTGATTTCAGGACACATGCTCGTAATTATTTCTGTTAGAGTCCGTAACCCCTGCTTGTTCCTAGCATCATTGTGATGATCCCACGAGAAGGGGGGTGGGGCAGGAAACGCATGGGACACACAGAGGGGGCAACAGGGCCATCCCCCACTTAGCCATAGGGTGATCTTTCTGAAACATACACCTGGTCAAACACTCACCACTTTCTTATGGCTCCTGTTGTCCTCATGAGAAAGTTAAGTTGTCTTCCTGCTCCTTCCCAAGCTTCATCTTCCTCCACTCCCAACCAGATTCCCTATGCTCCAGCCACACGGAGACATTGCCTAATTACTGCACACAGTCAGGGTTCTCTAAAGAAACAGAACCAAGAAGAAGCATATACATTTACATATACATATATTTATACAAAAGAGATTCATTTCAAGGAATTGGGTCACATGATGGTGAAGGTTAGCAAGTCTGAAATCCACAGGGCAAGCCATCAGCCTAGAAAATCAGGCAGGATTTTATGCTGCAGACTTGAGGGAAAATTTCTTCTTCTCCAGGAAATCTCAGTTTTGCTCACAAGTCCTTCACCTGATTGGACAAGGCCCACCCATATTAGAGAGAGTAATCTGCTTTACTTAAAATCAGTTGATTGTATCCTGAGACTTTGCTGAATTCATTTATCAATTCCAGTAATCTCTTGGTTGAATCTTTGGGGTTTTCTATGTATAATATCATATCGTCTGCGAATAGTGAAAGTTTGACCTCTTCTGCCCCCATCTGGACGCCCCTAATTCCTCTGTCTTGTCTAATTGCTGTGGCCAGGACTTCCAGCACTATGTTGAAAAGAAGTGGAGATAGTGGGCACCCTTGTCTGGTGCCAGTTTTAAGGGGGAATGCCTTCAATTTTTCCCCATTCAGTATGATATTGGCTGTGGGTTTATCGTATATGGCTTTAATAGTTTCTAGGAATGAGCCATCTATGCCTATATTGTTAAGAGTTCTTATCATAAAAGGATGCTGGATTTTGTCAAAAGCCTTTTCTGCATCTATTGAAAGGATCATATAATCTTTGTTCTTGCTTTTATTTACATGGTGAATTACATTTATAGATTTGCATATGTTGAACCATCCCTGCATCTCGGGAATGAAGCCCACCTGATCGTGATTAATTATTTTTTTGATGTACATTTGCATTCGGTTTGCAAGGATTTTATTGAGAATTTTTGCATCTATATTCATAAGGGATATTGGTCTGTAGTTTTCTTTTTTTGTTGTGTCCTTTCCTGGCTTTGGTATCAAGGTGATATTGGCTTTGTAGAATGAGTTTGGGAGGATTCCATCCTTCTGGATATTTTCAAATAATTTCTACAGTATAGGCACCAGTTCTTCTTTGTAGGCTTGGTAGAATTCAGGTGTGAACCCATCTGGTCCGGGACTTTTTTTTGTGGGTAGATTTTTTATTACTGCTTCAATTTCGGTGCTTGATATTGGTCTGTTTAGAAATTCTGTTTCTTCCTGGTTGAGCCTAGGGAGGTAGTGTGTTTCTAAGAATTTGTCCATTTCCTCCACGTTTTCGTGTTTGTGGGTATAGAGATTTTTGTAGTATTCAAAGATGATGTTTTGTATTTCCACGGTATCAGTTGTAACTTCTCCTTTTTCATTTAATTAATACACACAAATCCATAGCCTTCCTATATGCTAATAACAATCAAGCCGAGAAACAAATTAAAGATGCAATACCTTTTGCAATAGCACCAAAGAAAATTAAATATTTAGGAACATATCTAACTAAGGAGGTCAAAGACCTATATAGAGAGAATTATGAAACACTGAGAAAAGAAATTGCAGAGGACGTAAATAGATGGAAAGCCCTACCATGCTCTTGGATAGGCAGAGTCAACATAGTAAAAATGGCTTTGCTACCTAAATTAATTTACAGAATCAATGCAATCCCTATCAAAATACCAACATCATTTTTTGTCGATCCAGAAAAAATAATTCTATGCTTCGTGTGGAACCAGAGAAGACCCCGTCTAGCCAAAGCAATCTTAAGCAAAAAGAACAAATTGGGAGGCATCTGTCTACCAGACTTCAAACTATACTACAAGGCTATAGTAACCAAAACTGCATGGTATTGACACAAGAACAGACACGTAGACCAATGGAACAGGACTGAGAACCCAAATATAAAACCAACCTCATACAGTCACCTGATCTTTGACAAATTCCAGAAAAATGTACACTGGGGAAAAGATTCCCTATTCAACAAATGGTGCTGGGAAAACTGGATGGCCATATGTAGAAGACTGAAAGTGGACCCACACCTCTCACCTCTCACAAAAATCAATTCACAATGGATAACAGATCTAAACCTAAGACATGAAACCATAAGAATCTCGAAGAAAATGTTGGAAAAACTCTTATGGACATTGGCCTAGGCAAAGAATTTATGAAGAAGACACCCAAAGCAACTCACAGCAGCAACAAAAATAAATACATGGGACCTGATCAAATTGAAAAGCTTCTGCACAGCCAAGGAAACTATCACTAGAGTGAACAGACAACCTACAGAATGGGAGAAAATATTTGCATGCTACACCTCTGATAAGGGCTTATAACCAGAATCTATACAGAACTTAGGAAAATCAACAAGAAAAAATCAAACAACCCTATTAAAAAATGGGCAAAGGACATGAACAAAAACTTTTCCAAAGAAGACAGAATGATGGCCAGCAAACATATAAAAAAGTGCTCAACTTCTCTAATCATCAGGGAAATGCAAATCAAAAGCACAATGAGATATCACTTAACTCCAGTGAGATTGGCTCATATCAAAAAATCCCCAAATAACAAATGTTGGCGGGGATGTGGACAGGTAGGAACACTCATACACTGCTGGTGGGACTGCAAATTAGTACAACCTCTATGGAAAAGAATATGGAGATACCTCAAAGAATTAAAAGTAGAATTACCATTTGACCCAGCAATCCCACTACTGGGTATTTATCCAAAAGAAAAAAAGACATTTTATAATAAAGACATCTGCTCTCGAATGTTCATAGCAGCACAATTCACAATTGCAAAGTTGTGGAAACAACCCAGGTGCCCATCAATACACGAGTGGATCAATGAAATGTGGTATATGTATACCATGGAGTATTACTCAGCAATAAGGAACAACAGTGAATTAACACATCTGGTATTATCCTGGTTGGAGCTAGAACCCATTCTTCGAAGCGAAGTGTCACAGGATTGAAAAAACAAGCACCACTGGTACTCACCATCAAACTGGTACTAACTGATGAACACTTACATCACACAGGGCAATAACATTCATCTGAGGGCGGGCGGGCGGGAGCGGGGTGGAAGGGATGGGAAAAACTCTCACTGAATGGATGTGGGGAGCACAGTTTGGGAGACGACCACGATTGTGGCTCTGACACGGGCAGAACAGGGGCAATGTGTATGGCCAAAGTGTTGTACCCCCATGATATTCTGAAATTAAAAAAATAAATAAAAAGAAAAAAAAATCAGTTGATTGTAGATATAAGATACCTTCACAGCAACACCTACATTAGTGTTTGATTAGATAGCTGGGTACTACAGCCTAGCCAAGTAGACACATAAAACTAACCATCACAACATCCTTTCATGCTTCATGCCTTGGTGCAAGCCGTTCTGGCTGCCTTGCTTCCCTCCCAGCCTTCGCAGTCTTGTGATTCTTGGAGGCACAGCCCAAATGCCTCTCTTTCCATCCCCTTTATAAAGGCTTCCCTGATTTCCTCAAGCAGAGTGAGATCCTCCTCCCTTATGCTTCCACGATGCCCCAGGCTCAGTCTTTCCTAGCATTTATCACATTGCATAGCAAATATTTACTCCCACCCACCACCCCACTAGACCAAGAGGTTTCCTGGGGCAGTGGCTGGGTATTTTTCCAACCCAGTGTTCTCAGCATCTTGCACATGTCTTAGCACATGAAAGGGACCAATAAATACTTGTTAAATGAGCCAATTTGTTAGATTTAAGGAGAATGTAAAGGAAAAAATTTAAAAACCGTGAAACTCGGTGGAGACAGGGGGAGATGTCACTACTCATATAACCCACCAATGTATAAATTTTATCTCACTCAGCCCTGACTTCAATGTCTTTCCCTCCCTGCTGCTTAATGTCGAGTTAAGGCAGGACTGCCATGGGGCCAGTTGAGCTCTTCATTAGAAAGTGGGGGGTGGATGCTGAGGATGAAGACAGGCAGGTCTGCAGAAAGTTGCCAGGTACCGCTTTCCGTGAGAGCCTCTGCAATTGGTATTCCACAGTATGTGGCGTTTTTCTGCTTCCTGCTGGCAAACGCCAAGTGATTGTAAATCATTGCACAGCAGCTGTCAGAGTGATAAGTGCCTGGGAATTGGGAAGGGACATGGGGACGTGCTCCCACCCTCAGGAACCATGCAGGGCTATTTCTGAGGCTTGGCAAGTTGTGCTGAAAAGCAGGGGGCTTGGTCCCTTAGCTCCCGAATCAACAGGAGTCAGAGCAACATTCGTTCTCATGGTGGGGTCGAGGGTGAGAAGGTGCCGGGGGCCAGATCTCCTGGGAGAGCAGATCCTTCAGCATCCTGGTAATGTGGGCTCTGTGGACACTTTGGTAAGAAGGAGGGAGCTACCTCTAAGTTCATCTAACCTTGGAAGCATTACTTAAACTCAGCCTCATTCTACTTACCTATAAAAAGGGGACAAAAATAGTAGCTACTTTATAGAGTTGTTATGAGGATTAAATAAGTACAATGTAATGTATGTAAAGCATTTATAACAGTGCTTGGCATGTGCTAATCACTATGTCAATGTTTGCTACTATACCATCACCATCATCACCATTGTTACCATCTTTGTTGTTGTCATCATTATTGTCTTATCAAATATTTACAGATCCTGTTACATGTCCCATTCTGTACTAAGCTCTGAGAATGTTTAGAGATCAAAAGGATCCTTTAACAGGAAGTTGGGCATGCAGACATCCTAAAGGTTCTGCAACAAAGGCTTGTTCAAGGGGCACAGAAAAGAGGTAAATGAAGACTCTAAGAGGAACAATGTTTGAACTGACTCTATAGAAAGGTCCAAGAGGAGAGGAAATTTGTTCAGCAGACAAGGACGTGCTGTTTTGGGTACAAGTCAACATTCCAGGCCGAGGAAAGGCATGGAGGCTCAGACCTGGAAGATGCATTCTGGGAACTACATGGCTGGCACAGATCCTGGTCAAAGATGTGAGAGTACAACTAACAACCGGGGGAATGTTCCTAAGGGGCACTCATGGCCACAGCAGCTTCTTAGACCTTAACACACTCTAACATGTATCCTAAATAGGTGAAAATTTCTCTGTAAGCCTCTCTCCATAACATCCAAGAGAATGTGGATAATTCTAGATGGATAAATCCCAGGTAAATTGGTCCTGGATTTCTTCTTCTGCCCGTGAAAGCTCATAAGAAGGAAAAGTTGCTGCTCAAGTTTTTTTATCCACAAGATGTGGTTTAGATCTTTTCCTACATCCAATTGGACGTATAGTATTAATAGGTCTCACTGAGTAGGTTTCTATTTTATGTGCCTGGCACTGTTCTCGACAGTAAACATAGAGTATACTATTAAATCATCACAACAGCTACAAGGAAAAGAAATTACTAAGCCTACTTTGTAGAAGAGAACACTGAAGCTCAGAGAACTTAACTGTTGCATCCAAGGTCATGCAGGTAGTGAGTGACGATAGCAGGGTTCAAATTTCATCCTCCTGAATTCTAAGCTTTTGGATTACTCTAGAACTGTTCTGTCCAATATGGTAGCCACGAGACTACCATATGTGGCTGTTTACACATAAATTTAAATTAATTTGGATTACTAAAATTAAAATTTCAGTCACAAGTTTCACTAGCCACTTTTGAAGTGTTCAATAGCAACATGTGGCTAGTAGCTACCATATTGGATAGTGCAGGTATAGAACATTTCCATTAGCTCAGAAAGTTCAGTGGAGCAGTGCTGCTCTAGAGAACAAGACACACCCTCCCTGTATGTCGTGTGCTGTCAGGAGATCATGCCTCATTTAGTTGTAACTTTGCAACATCATACTTAAGATGCTCCAGAGACCCACAAACTTACCCTCATAAGGTTACCACCCAGGAATAACACATGTGGAATGCAATTAGGTAGTATGAACATGAAAGCTGCAATTAATCAAAGCAAAAGGCAGAGAAAGGAGCTGTGAAATGTGGCAGCTACTCCAAACATGGAATCTGTACTGAGAAAAGAGCAGATATCACCCACACTTTGTGCCCTTCCCTGGCCCCAGGACCACAGAGTTTGTGACATTGCTCAATGGCCTTCCTCCCTGTCTCTGGAGTTTGCCTCACAGAGCCTTTCGTGGACATTAACTCGTTTAGTTTCAGCATAGGTCCGTGTGTCATATGTGCCAGGCACACCACTAGACACTGTGGAGAAGAACCCATTCAGGAATTTGACTAAACACCTTGGTCATGAGAATGGGGTGCAAGTCTGACTGTGCATCTCTCTGAGGTTTGGCACAAGTCCCTTTGTGGCTCTGGTCCTCGGTTCTAGACCACCTGGAGAATGAGAACTTGAAAAATATTTGTGGTGATCAAATGAAATGATATATGTAAAAATCCCCCTGCAAGCTGAAAAGTACTGCCCTGAAGGTCATTTTAATTGAACTTCAAGGCACCTTCATGGCACCAGTGGGCTTCAGATGATCAGCTCAGAGAAGAAAAGGGAGGATCCATACTGCTTGTTTGATTCCTCATGTGAGAATAGGTGGACACAGGTGAAATGGCTTTTGTGAATGGGCACAGGAAACCAGAGAGACAGAGAGTGACTGGACTTCCCAAAACTCTCTATCTCTCTGCTTCCCACTCTGCTTATCTTTCCATCCTTGGCCAAGCCGTGGGTCCCTCTCTGTTGTCAGTACCCACGGGCCCCAAGTGGGCTTTCATTATCTGAGTCAGAAATAAAGGCCCTGCAGACCATTCATTGAGCACTTATCATGGGACAGATAGTTGACACCCATACCGGTGCTAATCCCTATATATGGGCCCTTGTTGCACAGGAGGAGGAACAGCACCAGAGAGGCCAAGTCCACTGCCCAAGGCCACACCACTGATAATTGGCAGAAGAGATGATCAGATTCTGAAAGTTTTCACAGCTCACTGTCCCCTAGGGCAGCAGCATTTTGTAATTGCCAGGGACTACAAAGAAGGTGGGCAGGAAGGACACTCCAGCTGTCTGTGCCAAGGCAGGATAATGCTGGGGCCCCTTTTCCAAGAGCTGATTAAAATGCCCAACAGGACTGACCACCCTGGGCCTGCTGTTTTGCTAAAGCCCCTTTGTCCTTCCATGTTGCTAGGAGAAGAAGGTCATAGTTAGGGTAGAGCTTCCCGGAGGGAGGAGGTAGAGGCAGTCACCAGGTGTCTTCCAAGAGCATTGAGAGGCCCCCTCCACACCCAAGCCTTGGGTTTCCTCCTCCCTGTTGGGATCTGCATGCTTATCATTTTAATTATACTAACATTTCTGGAGGAATTTCCTAATTAAATGAAGAAGCGATATTCTCAAATCATTTTGGGCAAAGTCTACCTCCATTTTCTGCTTAGACAAGAAATGAAAATTCCACATTGACCTTTTAGAAAGAGCAAGGCCAGCTTTGTTGCTGTGTACCCATTCTAGCTCCTCTCCTTGCTTCATTTTCTCCTGTCCTTGCAAATTCACGTCTTGAGGTTAGAACGAGGGCAGTAAACTCAACTGGAGATTACAGGATAGTATTTACAAGTTATTAAAGTCCTTAGCTTCGGCATGTGTTCACTTTTGCTGGTTGATCAGCAAGCCACGTTAGCACTGATCAGCAAGCCCGGCTCTGTGATAGTCTCGATTTTCCAAACAGAGATTGCACATTCCTTTGTATCATAGCATTAGTCCAACTCCCCGGATGCGTAGTAGATGTCCAGCAATTATTGGTCAATGTCACCTTGTGTATCTTTCACAGCATTTAACACAACCTGACTTTATTTTATTGACATTTGCATTTTCTCTAACACTAGAATGTAAGCTGCAGGAGGACAGGGCCATTGTTTCTTTAGTTCACTGCTATGTCCTCAGCACCAGGAAGATGCACTAAATAAATATTCATGGGATGAACAAAGCACGGAGCAGCTACAGTTAGCCCTACAGAAGGAGCTGACCATCTCAAATTCCAAATTTAAGGTGAAAAAATAAATGGAAAGTAGTCCTTGGCTTCTTCAAGGAAAATAAATTAGGGGCTTGTGTGAATCCCGGCATGGTACACAAAGCTGCCAAGGAGTACTCTAGTAAATATTTCATATACATCCTGTGAAAATAATATCTAACATTGTTTGCCAGCCACCTGAAGTGCATTTTATAGGCATTATCTCATTTAATCCTTCGCAGCTGCCGTAGGTGGTAAGTGTCATTATCCTTTTGTAAAAATGCATAAAGATGAGAAAACCAAGGTATAAAGAAGATAGGGAAGATGTCAAAGTCACATGGCTGGCAGGGGGCCTTTGTGGTGGACCCTGCACTGCCGTCTTGCTCCACGTGAAAATCAGCCTTTTACAACTGCTCATACTATTAACCAGTCAGGGGCTCACTATTCAAACATCATTAAGTGACTTAAGCTAGAGAACGAACAAACAAACAAAGAACCGCAGCTCCCGCTCCCTCTATCTTTGTGTTCTAACAGGCATCTCTGTGTTTCTTCAGAACTAATCCCTTCGTTTCCATAAGTGATTCTTTTCTCTTTCTTTCCCAGCTAAGTACCTTAGAACACATTTTACCCCCTACGCTTTTCCTCCTATCTACTACGTTCAAGCTCCCTTGACAGGGGCCTAAATTTCATCTCTTTGTTATTAAAAGTCTCCACATTGTAGGATTTTTTTTTAAGTTTGAGAATATTATGGGGGTACAACACTTTGGGTATATGTATTTCCCATGCACTGCCCGTGTCAGAGCTACAATCGTGGTCATCCCCCAAACTGTGCTCCCTGTATCCATTCAGTGAGAGTTTTCCCAGCCCCTCCACCCCCCTCCCGCCTGCCCGCCCCCTGATGAATATTACTGCCCTGTGTGATGTAGGTGTTGATCAGTTAGTACCAATCTGATGGTGAGTACCAGTGGTGCTTGTTTTTCCATTCCTGTGACACTTTGCTTCGAAGAATGGGTTCTAGCTCCAACCAGGATAATACCAGATGTGTTAATTCACCGTTGTTTTTTATTGCTGAGTAATACTCCATGGTATACATATACCACATTTTATTGATCCACTCGTGTATTGATGGGCACCTGCGTTGTTTCCACATCTTTGCAATTGTGAATTGTGCTGCTATAAACACTCGCGTGCAGATGTCTTTATTATAGAATGTCTTTTTTTCCTTTGGGTAAAAACCCAGTAGTGGGATTGCTGGATCAAATGGTAGTTCTACTTTTAATTCTTTGAGGTATCTCCATATTACTTTCCATAGAGGTTGTACTAATTTGCAGTCCCACCAGCAGCGTATGAGTGTTCCTATCTGTCCACATCCCCGCCATTGTAGGATTTTTGATAATGCTGCACCTGAGCTCCAGGAGAAGCAGGGACTTTGTTCTGCTCTCTGTTCCGTCCTCAGCACCTCAATCAATTCCAGGCAAAGAGAAGAGATGCCATAAATATTGCTGAAGGAACAAAATACGATTGCTTTGGTCATAGGTAGAATGACAGAACTTAGAAGATTATGGGGGTGAGCGAGGGAAATCTATATGCATTGAAGTCAGAAGGTCCTGGAGAGGCGGAAACAAGTATCTGTCTTGGCAGGAACCAATGGCTGTATGATATAATTATACAAGGGGGCAGGACTGGAAAGAAACTGCAGACAACGTTGTAATGTTGCGTGAGTCTGGCTTGAAGCCAACTATGGTCTGCTCTCAAGAAGCTAAAAGAGCCTAAGCTTCTTTGAACTGGACAAATCTCCTTCTTTACTACAATAAGAATTATGTTTGTGGGGAAGGGTCCTGGCAACCAGATAGATCAAACACAATTAGAAATCTTCACTTGGGTTCTTTTAAAATCCAATTGATTCTAATAAATTCTACCAAAGTCACGTAGCATCGTTGCCTTGAGCAAAATAAAAGCAATGAACCTTTTGAAAAGTACTTACGAAGCTTTAGACCCCTGAGATTTTGTCTAGTGAGAGTCGGGCCACTCAAATTCAATCCCTAGTGAGTAATGATTTGTCTGGCTGGCTGCTCTCTGATCAGAGCCAGTGGCCCTAAATGACTTCCCATTCCTATTTGAAAAGGGGTAATTCATCAGTTGTATTAGTCTTCCAGGGCTACCATAACAAGTTTCCACAGACTGGGTGGCTTAAAACAGACATTTGTTGTCTCACGGTTTTGGAGGCCAGAAATCCAAAAATCAAGGTGTTAGCAGGACCATGCTCTCCCTGGAGGCTCTAGGGGAGAAACCTTTCTTGCCTTTTTCTTGCTTCTGGTACAGCAATCCTTGGAGTTCCTTGGGTTGTAGCTGCTGCATCACTCCAATTTCTGCCTCCATCTGATGTCACACACACGGCCTTCTTCCCTGTCTCTGTATCTCTCTCTTCTTATGAGGGCACAGGTCACGGGACTTAGAGCCTACTCTAATCCAGGATGACCTCATCGTAACTTAATGACATTTACAATGACCCTATTTCCAAATGAGGTCTCAATTACAGGTATAGGGGGTTAGGACTTGGACATATCTGTTGGGGAGACATAATTCAACCCACAACACCCATCAAACCAGTTTTATCAGGCTTCTTTGTTCTTGATGTGAACCCTGAACTGGGGGATTGACTTATCAAGACTCTTTGACCAAAACGAATCAGAGGAATCGTGGACTGCTTGTGCTACCGCATCGCTGATTGGTAAAGGATTGTTCTGAGTAGTCATTGCCTTTACTGGACCGCACTGTGTCTCTGGATTTCCACATCTAATTGAATCTTTTAGCACTTCTTTGAGGTAGGTAATGATGGCTCTTCTTTTTACCATCCGACAGGTCCTGTAAAGAGCATCACAGTTACCCACGCATGTCATGCAGGAGAAAGCCAAGGCACCCAGAGGTTAATGGACATCCATTAACCTCTTCAGAACCACCAAGGCTGGTGTCAGTCTGGGTTGCAATGACCTGTTAATACTTACTTTCTTTCTGTGAGAATCAACTTTTTTGCCAGAATGTGTGTCATGGACAGTTACTTTCTTTTAAATTAAAAACAAGAAAAATAGTGTAAGGTTATTTTTTTCCCTTATTTTGCACCCCTTTTAGAGGCATCTTAGGACTGACCACTCCTTCTGCTGTTTTCTCATAGCTCCCACACACACCTGGAATATAGAATTATCATAATCTCTTTTTGAATGTTGATCTTCTCCAGAAGACTGTGAGATCCCCAGAGGGAGGGTGAACTTCCCTAAAATCATATTTGATTCCATGGCACAAGGGACACCTTGGCTACATCTTAGAATAAACTGGGAAGCTTTAAAAAATATTAATGACTGGCTTTCATCCCCAAATATTATGATTTAGTTGGCCTAGGATGTGGCTGGGAATTAGTATTTTAAAAGCTCCCAGGTAACTTTCAATTTTTTATTAATACATAATAATTGTATATATTTATGGGGTATTTGTAATACTTTGATACATGCATACAATATGTAATGATCAAAACAGGGCAATTAGGATACCCATCCCCTCAAACATTTATCATTTCTTTCTGTTGGGAACATTCCAAATCTTCTAGCTATTTTGAAATATACAATAAATTATTAACTGTAGTCACCCTGTTGTACTATCAAACACTAGAACTTATACCTTCTATTTAACTGTGTTTTTGTACCATTAACCAACTTCTCTTTACACCCCACCACTGTTCCGAGACTCTGGTAACCATCATTTTACCTCTGTGAGATCTACCTCCATGAGATCAACTTTTTTAGCTCCCACGCATGAGTGAGAACACGCAATATTTGCCTTCCTGTGCCTGGCTTGATTTACTTAACATAATGACCTCCAGTTTCATCCATGTTGCTGCAAATGACAGAATTTCATCTTTTATGGCTGAATAATATTCCATTGTGTATATATGCTACCTTGTCTTTAACCATTCATCCCTTGATGGACACCTAGGTTGAGTCCATATCTTAGCTATTATGAATAGTGTTGCAATAACCATGGGAGTGCAGATCTACTTGATATACTGATTTCCTTTCCTTTGGATATAAACCCAGTGGTGGGATTGCTGGATCATATGGTAAATCTATTTTTATGTTTTTGTAGAGCCTCCGTACTGTTTTCCTTAGTAGCTATATGAGTTTACATTCCCATCAAAAGTATAGTGTATTCCCCAGGTAACTGACACACAGGAAGCCAAGGTTGAAAACCACTGTCCTGGCATTTAGCACTGAGGTTTGGTGGCAGTGGTGGCAGCAGCAGGTAATATTTATTGACCTCTTATTATATGGCCCTGGCACTGTGCTTTGCAGTTTGCGTGCATTATTTCACTCAGTTATACAACTATCCTAAAAGGTAGAAACTGTTGTTACCCTGATTTTACACAGGAGAAAAATGAAGTCTGAACGGTTGAGTGATTTACCCAAAGTTACCCAGTTAGTAAGTGACAGAGCCTAGCTGTTAACTTCCTTGATATCTGGGCCCTTTTGTTGACCCCATTATGCTGTATTGTATTCACCATGCTCTCTGCTTCCCTCTCTGGGCATATAGGAGATGTTCCAAAAGCCGTTATTGAACAAATAAATGGAACTGCCAAAATCTGTCCTTGACTCTTCACATAGATCACTCAAGTCCCCCCTAGGCATCTCCTTAGCTACCAAAATCATCTGGATACCACTGCACCACTGCCTCTTGTCTTATCTCACACCACAGGACCTTGACCTCCTGCCAGGGCTGCTCAGATGTGTCTGGGAATCCCCAGGGCTGATGCCCAACGACAAAGGTGCTCCCAGCTCAGGGATACTCCCCATAGCTTCCAGAACACCACCATAGTCCCTGCTTGCCCAGCAGTCTATAGAGAAGTGAAACCAGGGTGGGCATCCAGAGGGGACAATGCCTTGAGACCATCTAGTCGACACTGTTAAAGAAGTACTCCTCAAACTTTAATATGAATACAAATCACCTGGGGATTTTGCTTAACTGGGTATTCTGATTCTGCAGACCTGGGGGAGCTCCTGAGACTCTGCCTCACTGAGAGCCACAGATGATGCTGGTCCACCTCACTTTCAGCAGCGAGGTATTGGGTCTCAAGGCAGTACAGCTTGTCAGCTGAATTTTGAGTATATCAGCCCCTTCTACTTAGAGACCTCCTTTCTACCTTGATTAAGACATCTGTAGACCTTGCAATATCACTCCGGCAGATGTGAGGAGACAGGGCTGAACTCCGTCTTAAGCTTAGCCTGGATCCTGACTGCCATATATGTAAAAAAAAAAAAATATAAACACACCCCAAAATATCTCTTATTATTAACCTCTCTCTGCAAAGCCTAAAACAGGAGCTGATACATGGTAAGTGCTCATTAAATACGTGATTAATTTAATTCAGTTAAGAATCAAAATCTTTATTGCATTTATGATCAGCTCAAGCCATTGATTACCTCAGGTAATTCTCAAATAAAATATTATTCCTCAGCTCATTGGAAGGTGGGTAATTTTAGGAAATCTGATAAATAAAATTGTTCATTTTAATATCTCTGGGGTACAGGGATATTGATTGTTGATTAGGCACAGAGAAGATAACATGAATTGTTATTGGTATTGTTAGTGATTATTTGTGCTCCTATGCCATATAAGCTAATTGTATGTTCTATGTATTAGTTAGCCACCTAATTAATTAACCTCATAAATATTTATTGAGTGCTTAACATATACTAGGTAATATTTCAGGTACTATGGATATAGTAGTAAATGAGACAGCTAAATTCTCTGTCTTCATGGAGCTTATATTCTAGTAGGAGAATGCAGATAAAATAAGAAAAATGCATGAATAAAGAACATACTTTTAGAAGGCTGTAAGAACATGAAGGTAATAAAGCAAAGCTATTAAATGGAAATTTTCTTTAGTCATCAGAGAAGGTCTCTATGGAGAGGTAAAATTGGGCCAAAATCAGAATGAAAAAGAAAGGACAAGCCACGGCAAGTATTCCAGAAAGAGGAAATGATCAATGTAGAAGCTCTAAGATGGGAATGAGCTTAGTGAGTTACATATGGAACAGAAAGAAAGTCAGTATGGTTACAATATGGTTGGAGAGGAACATACAGCTTTGTAGGTCATGCTATGGAATTTGGGTTTATATTATGTGCAATGTGCACCTGTTGAAAGATTTTAAGCATGGGGTAGCATGATCTGACTTACATTTTTAGAAATTATTCTGACTGCTGGGTCAAGAATGGATTATTGAGCAACAAGGCTGGACCAGTTTAGGGAGAGAGAACAAACAAGCCCTGCTTAGAAATTGGATGTAGTGGATATAGGTTTGAACAAAAAAATAAAGGATGGCATTAAGGATGAATTCAGGAGATTTTTGCAAGAGTAGCTGGGTGGGTGGAGGTGCCATTCTGAGCTGGAGAAGACAAAAATCAGGGGAAGATGTTTGGAGCACATTAAATTTGAGATGCCTTTTAGACATCCGATTGAGATGTTGGGTAGGTGGGTCAGAGACATGATTCTGGTGGTCAGGGGAGTGGTACATGCAGGAGACAGAGATTTGGGTGCCTCCAGCATATAGATAATACTAGAAACCACACGTATGGACAGGACCAACTTGGGACAATGTTCAGAGAAGATAAGGAAGCCAGGACTGAGCTGTGGGAAACTCCAACTCAGAGAGGTTGAGTAGAGAGGGCAGGAGAGGGAAAGGGCAGGCCAGAGAGGTGGAAGGGGAGCTTCAGTGAGCTCAGTACCTCGGAACCAAGAGAAGTGTTCTGAGAAGCAGGGAGAGATTAACCAGAGACGATGCTGCTTAGAGGATGAGTTAAGAAGTACATTAAGTTGTCCGTTGGATTTGGCATTGAAATCCTACTGTATCTCACACATATATTTAATTAACAATTCTCACAATATTTCTGCAAGTCACATTGTATTATCCCGAATTTACAGGTAGGAAATGGGGTTCAGAGAAGTCGAGTGACTTGTCGAAGATCACAGCTAAGAGGTAAAGGCACTGGGCTCCATGCTCTTTCTGCCACAAATCACACAGAAGGAGTGTAAGCTCCTTGAAGACACAGACACTTTCTCCCAGTTGATTGTGTACAGGGAGGCCTGATAGCGTAGCTGTTGAAAGTAAGGGATATGAAGCCAGATGGCTGAGTTTGGACTCAGTTTGTTTTTTGTTTTTTAAATCCACACAGTGGAAATGAGGACAATCACTTCTAAGAGTTATTTTGAGGAAAAAATGAGTTAATCTATGCCAAAATGCCTCCATGGTGCTAGACAATAAGGAGTAGTCAATAAACACTAGTTTCTTTTTACATTGTTTTTCTCATCTTTTTAGTCCCCAAAAGAATTCCAACAGGTGCTACAAATAGAAACTATCCTTTAGTTTCTTTTGATGCTGTGGTTATGAAACATGATCTGAAGTGTCCAAAATAGAATTTTATGAAATTCAGTGTGGTGACCAATTACATAAAAAGCCAACCTGTTTGGTCCTCACCTGGGTTGGGGAGGTCAGGATTTTTTAATTCCAGTTCTTTAATCTCAGCCTCAGTGTTCACTAGCTGTGTGACGTTGGGGAAATCCCTCGTGTCAACCCCTGCTTCCCAGATATCATCGTGGTCTTACGGA
This sequence comes from Daubentonia madagascariensis, assembly GCA_023783475.1. Classification (NCBI taxonomy): domain Eukaryota; kingdom Metazoa; phylum Chordata; class Mammalia; order Primates; family Daubentoniidae; genus Daubentonia; species Daubentonia madagascariensis. The sequence continues at coordinate 5,450,037 of JAKFHU010002332.1, read as the reverse complement.
TAGAAAAGTTGTATATCTGTGCTACAAAAAGCTATGGGTATCTGATTTTAGGAGTTTTGCAACTAAGAGTCATGAAGACCTATCTCAAACAGGTTTAAGCACAACAGAGAATGATATTGGCCAACATAACAAAGTCCAGTGATGACCTCAGGTTTAGCCGGATCCAGGTGCTGAAATGGTATCAGTAGGAATATTTCACTCTCCACCTGTTGGCTCTGGTATCCTCTGTACTGGCTTCACTACCAGCTTCCTAGATGGTGGTAAAGAGGTGGCTGGCACCAGGTTTGCTTTATTCTAGCTCAGCAGCCCAGGGGCAGCTCCGGGTTTCACTATAAAGTTTGCTCATGATGCGTTTAAGCCAGAGCACATCCTAATAAAGTGGATCACTGGTCTGGCATCCTCCACACCCCTTCCCTGCTTCTCAGCTTCTTCCCACCAACGGATGGTTCCTTCTCTTTCCTCTGCACCCCCGTGGGCTGTGTGGTCACCAATTCTGACCCTGCCTGTATTTTACACCCTTCCTCTCTTCCTGATCTCTGTGCTTCTCTGTCCTCTCATTAGTGAAAAGAAGAATAATAGTGATAATAAAATTGATCCCTTAGGATTGCCGCAAAGATTAAATAGATGCCTAAGTAAATGCCTGACAGATAATAGGAGTTCTGGCAATATTAGGCCTCTTCCCTTTGTATCTTCTATTAGTTCGTGGTATGCACAACAGAGGTGTATAACAGCGTGATTAAGAGGTCAGACTTCCAATGCAGGATTTGAGCTCTGTCTTTTCCCTTTCTAATGGCTCTGAACAATTTGGCCGATCTCTCTAAGCCTGCTTCCTCATCTGTAAGATGGGGATAATGACAGTACCATCCCCTAAATTTGTGTAACAGATCAGCAGTCCCCAACATTTTTGGCACCAGGGACCGGTTTCACGGAAGACGATTTTTTCACAGACTGGGGGATGGAGGGGAATGACAAGGGATGGGGAGCAGCTGTAAACACAGCAGAAGCTTCGCTCACTCGCCCACCGTTCACCTCCTGCTGTGCAGCCTGGTTCCTAATGGGCCACGGTACCGGTGCATGGCCTGGGGGTTGGGAACTGCAGAGTTAGATGATAGAGTATATGCCTAATATTCAGCTAGGTGCCACAGCTTATTGTACACACTCCACACATCAACAAACTTTTATTCTTAATCCTCAGGGAAGGGATGGAGAGAGGGTTTCCTCTGTTCTCATATATGAAATATGTTTCTGAAAGCCAAATAAATGATCATAGTGTGGAAAGTCTTTTCGGTGTCATCGTGGATGATTGTAAATTGCTCGTGATGTTCCATGTCCATTTGGATTGGGATGAGAAAACCAGATGGAATATCCCAAAATACATATATTACAGAAGCCCTCCGGTCATTTACCACGTTAAAATATCTCACTTATGCCCAAGGCATATTTTCTGGTTCATGAAACGTTGAGCAAGACCTTAGATTTCCACTTTACAACTGATATGTAACAGACACGCATCTGACATCATGATTCCTACAAGGAAGATTTATGAATGTTTTGAATCTTAATATTTAATATTTTGAAAGAAGAGGAGAACATAAAACTGAAAATTTAATAACTTAAATATCATCAAATATTTATTATTGCTGGGATACTATGGAGAATCCCACGTTGTAATCTCAAATACCTGTTTTGCTAACATGCAAAAAAGCCTTAATAAAAAACGTTTACCCGCACTCTATACTTTTCAAAAAGTCTTCATGTTCTTGAGTTTATCTAATTTTTGTAACAGTCTTGTGGACTAAATAGAGTTCCCATTTGGGGGCTGGGAAAATGGAGTCACAGAAAAAGATTAAATAGTTTAGTTGAGTTACACACCTGCAAAGTGTCAAAAACCGAATCAGAACCCCAGTGTTAGCCTCCCTTCATCTTGAAACTGTGAGCCACTATTATGTCACAAAACTAAAAATATACTTTTCTCTCCTTTTTTCCCTTGAGCTTATGCTATCTTTGAATTTCAGAGATATAACATAAGCAATGTATGTAATGGACCTCATGTTAAATAAATAGCATCTGAGAAGTAGAAAATTTTGGTCAGCCCATTGTCTGGCATTATATCCCTCCTTTTTTAAAAAATAAATCTTATTAAAGGTCCCTTTCTTATATTTCTTGTCTCTCTCAAGTGTTCATCAGAAGAGAGTTTAGGTGAATAAATAAACCACATATTTGAAAACTTAGTGTGTATTTTTAAAATTTTTATCAAAGCCGAACACATGGTTAAACATCAAACAGAACAAAAGGGATAGTAAATGGGGAGCCCCCTGCATATTACCAACTCGACGTCTCTTCCACTCCCCAGAACACATAATGACAAAAACAACCACACTTAGCTCCTTTCATTTTTTCTTTTGATGGTTAATTCCATATTTCTAAATAATGTGATTATTTTGCCACTCATATATCAGTGAGTTTTATACAGTATTGATGGCTTGCTATGATAGATGAGCACTAACTTCACTTAAACTACTTTGCCTCTTTCCTCCTTTCCAACATATCTCGGTTATAAATTCCTCTATTGTAAAGATTCCCTACACGTTTTGTTTTCCTGTTCCATCAACAAGAGATAAGATCTAAACTCCACCCTTCAACCCCCCTTCTATTTCTCCTTCTCAATTTCTGTCATCTGTGCTTTTATATTATTGTCAAGATGGAGAGTATTTATATGGTGGTGAACAATAAGCACATATAATCAAATCTAAGATGCTATGGATTGCAAACTGCATCATTTTTATATGCTGCAAGGAAAGAAAAAGAAACACAGCCATTTGCAACTGCAAAGTACCATCAAAGGCACATCTCAATTTTGGAGATGTTAACAAAATATATGATAAAAACCCTCAGACATCACTGATAGTATTGTAAAATGGTGCAGCTGCTTTGGAAAGCAGTGTGGTGATTCCTCAAAATGTGAAACATAGAGTTACCACATGACCCAACAATTCCTCTGCTAAGTATTTACTCAAGAAAAATGAAAATATATGCCCACACAAAAACCTGTACATGAATGTTCATAATATTGTGTCAATAATAATATCCAGAAAAGAAAATAACCTGAACATACATCAACGGATGGATTGATAAACAAAATGTGGTCTGTGCAATGGAATATTACTCAGCCATAAAAGGTAATAATGTACTCACACATGCTACAACATTGATGACATTGAAATATTATGCTAAGTGAAAGAAGCCAGTCACAAAAGATCACATATTATATGATTCCATTTATACGAAATGTCCAAAAGAGGAAAATCTGTAGAGACAGAAAACAGATTAGTGGTTGCCAGTGGTGGGAATAGGGAAAATAGGGTATGACTGCTCATTGAGATAGGGTTTCTTTTTAAGGTGATGAAAATGTTCTAAAATTAGGTAGTAATGATGGTTGCACAACTCTCTGAATATACTGAGCATCACTAATTGTATATTTTAAAAGATAACTTTTCATGGTACATAAATAAAGTTCTCAATGAGGCTGCTATAAAAATGTATTATATTAAAACATAATCTTAGAATTATGAAATTATGAAATATGGTATGACCAAATAATGCAGGTGAACTTCTGCTTCTGGGAAGACAGAGTAGACGTTTTTCCCCCTATTCCTCTTCTTAAGTACAACTAAAAATTGTGGAAGTTTTGTATAAAACAAAGAGTCTGAAGGGTGGAGAGAAGAAGGCAGGCCAGCTAGAGACTGGTGCCTGAAGAATGACACAATGGTAAGTTCTCTGTGTGTTCTTTTTGTCTCATATTCCCAGGTATGTACCTGAAGAAGCTGGCAACCCAGAAAGACCAATAGGCACAGACCATAAAAGCCCCCCAAAAAGGACAATTATGTTATAAACGGGGAGGGTAAGGAGTCATAAAGGGAGGTGAGGTTCCAGTTATGCTTCACTGGAACTGGTAAAATGTAGATTGTGACAAATTTTGTGTGTATAATGGATTACAAAGCAAAAACTCAAAAAACTACACAAAAAGATACAGACAGTCCCCTGCTTATGAGGGTTTGACTTAATAATTTTTCGACTTTACTGCGGTGTGAAAGCAATACACATTTCGTAAAGACAACCATTCTGTTTTTCACTTTCAGTACTGTATTCAATAAGTCGCATGAAATATTCAATACTTTATTATAAAATAGGCTTTGTATTAAGTGATTTGGCCCAACTGTAGGCTAACATTAGTGTTCTGAGTACGTTTAAGGTAGGCTAGGCTAAGCTATGATGTTCATAGGTAGTTTAAGTGTATTATTAATAAACACATTTTTGACTTACAATATTTTCAACTTACAATGACTGTATCAGGATGTAACCTCATCACAAGTTGAGGAGCATTTGTATACTCAAACTTTCTATAGATCAATTAAGTGAAATTATAAGTGTTCAAGTAACCCACAAAACTGTAAAAAAAAAAAAAAAAAAACCAGAGAAATGAAAAGCAGAGAGAACAAGTTTAAAAAAACACAGACTTAAGCCCTAATGTATCAATAATTACATTAAATATAAAAGGGCTAAATACACCAATTAAAAACATTTTCAGAGTGGATTAAGAAAACATAACTCAAATATATACTACCTACAAGAAACCCATTTCAAATGTATCAACATAGATGGATTGAAAGTAAAAGTTTGGAAAATACATATTATGGAAACATGAGTAAAAGTAAAAAGGAGGAATGGCAATATTAATAGCCCATAAAGTAGACGTCAGAGGAAATAATACCAGAAACAGAGGTAGGCATTATATAAGGATAAGAGTATCAATTAACAAGAAGATACAGTAATCCTAAATGTACACGTACCAGCAAATAAACCTGCAAAATATATGAAGCAGAAACTGGTAGAAATGAAAGAAGTAGACAAACCCACAATTATACTTGGAGACTTCGATACTTCTCTCTGCACAATTGATAGGACAACTAGACTAGCAAGGATATAGAAAAACACAACACCATCTACCAATAGAATCTAATCAACATTTCTAGAACACTGTGTCCCCAAACAGCAGAATACACATTCTTTTCAAGTGTCCATGGAACATATTCCAAGAAGAGCATGTCTTGGGCTGTAAAACAACTGTCAAGAAATTGAAAAGAATTAAAATCCTGCAGTGTGTCCTCCAACCATAATGGAATCAAATTAAAAATCAGTAACAGAAAGGTAACAAGAAAATCTCCAAACGATTGGAAACTAAACAACCCATTTCTAAGTAATCCATGGTTCAAAGAGAAAGTGTCAAGGGAAATTTTTAAACAATACATTGAATAATAAATAATGATACATCATATCAAAATGTGTGGTACACAACTAGTTCACTGGTGGATACTTCGAGCATCACTCACCAATGCCAGCATCTCACAAGAATCACATGCAAATCATAGGTCTGCTTCCTCTGGGTCAGGGGGTATTTTTGTGCCAGAAGAGATGCACAGAATGAAACACTGAGAACTGGATCTCAGGCACAGGCCTGCCTGACATTTTGTAATGGGTATTTAATAGTGAATGCATTATAAATTGGCAGAAATGAGGCATTGCAAAGGACACAGGGATGGGACTCCCAGGTGTCTGAGCAGCAGACCAAAGAGCCTAGAAAATGTGTTCAGTCTCACATTCTCATGTAGATAGAAATCCACGGACAGGAAATGAAAGGTTCTACTGTCTCTAAATGCTAGATCTGCGAGCTGCTGAGCCGAGAGGCTGGGTGTGCGAAAGAGACAGCCTTGGAAGCATAAGTCCCAGGACGAGATGCTAATGGGTTTTGTGGTATTAGCTGTGCTCGAGACAGCTGAGCAGGCTGCTGAATAGTGGAAGGGAAGCCGTGGTGGAAAATGATGCAGACTCTTTTCACTGGGGCCAGAAGCTCTCCCTGTTCCAAATGCATGGACACAGCCAAAAGCATTTGGGCCCATAGTGGGATTTGCTTGGGTTTTTTGGACCTCGTGACCTCACATGTGGGGGAAGCTGAGAATAAACGGTAGGACATCCAGGATGCTGGTTGCTGTCCAATGGGAGAACTGATAAAGCGTCTTAGTGAGACTTTTCAGAAAGGTATAAAGGACAGAATTAATTGAGCATTTCTCCTGGTAGGTCTAAGAGCCGTTTAACATTCTGGGCCATGATTTCCCACCCACACTGTCTGCTTGAGTTTTTCACATGTCCTGAGCACAATTAGGTTTGTCCCCAATCTGCTTACAATTCAGAGCTGGACCAGGTAACTTCTTACGAGCAGGCAGGGAAGCCTGAACCATATGAGGATCAGGTAGGTGACCTTCACTACTCTCCTGACTGACAGGCTACAAACTACAGAGGTTAAATGTCAAGACAAATTGTCTTTCTGAGAAGATGTTTCCTCCTCGTCTGCTGGTGAAAATGACACCAGGAAGGGGCATAAAGACTTGGAAAGCAAGGTAAGACGTGTTGGGGACAGATTATCTGGTTCTAGAGATGCTGTCTGGGCTGGAGAGGCAGGTGGCAGAAGGGGACAATTGAATCACTCTGTGTTTAGTCTAGACTGGTGCCTCTCAACTTTAATATGCATAAAAATCACCTAAGGACCTGAGCTTCTGACTCAGTATAGGTCTGGCATGGGGCCCGAGGTTCTGCACTTCCAACAAGCTCCCAGTTGGTGTTGATGAGTGGGGGATCACACTTTGAGGAGCAAGACTCCAGATTGGGACAATGCGTGAGGGATTCATCTCTCCTTCTCTCCCTCTCCAGCCCCCTGGAGCAGAAGCTGGATTAATGGCAAGCCATTGAGTTGGTACTAGAAAGACATTTTTATTCATCAACAAACCCTGTTCTGTGCTAAGGACTTTCCCTGTACTGAAGTAGGTATCACCTTCCCTATTCGAGAGATGAGGAAATTGTAGCTCAGGGAGAATTGTGGTCATTCACTGTTACGGGCTGAATTGCATCTCTCCTCCCCAAGTTCATATGTGGAAGTCCTAACTCCAGCACTTCAGATGGAATTGCATTCAAAGATAGGGTCTTTAAAGGGAGGATTAAATTAAATAAGGTTTTGGAGTGTGACCTAATTAAATATGGTATCCTCGTAAGAAGAGGAGATTAGGATACAGACATCATTGCCTTAGTCCATTCAAGCTACTATAACAAAATACCATAGACCAGGTGGCTTATAAACAACAGAAATTTATTTCTCATGGTTCTGGAGGCTGGGAAGTCCACGATCAAGGTGCCAGCAGCTTCTATGTCTGGTGGGGGCCTGCTTCCTGGTTCATCGACGGTGCCTTCTCACTGTGTCCGCACCTGTGGAAGGGGCGAACTCTAGTCTCCACCCTCATGACCTGATCACCTCCCAAAGGCCCCACCTCCTAATGCCATCACCTTGGGGATTAGGTTTCAACATATGAATTTGGGGTGGACACATTCAGTGCATAGCAACCACGCTGTATGTAACTGATAATTAATGCAATTGTGAAAGATGTCATAAAATAAAGCAAAGTTTTAGGAGTCCTCAACATCAAATAAGACTAGAGGAAAAACTGCACAAGGGCAGAAGAAAGGATTTGATCAGATATAATGGTATATACAATGCAGAGCACAGCCAGCATCAATTCTTTATCAGAGATGGATAAGCAGATTTGATGAGCATTTGGAGAAGTCTGAAAGCAGAAAAGGCAAATAGCCTGAATCAGGGGACATTAGGAAGTGAACTTTCTGGAAGGGACAGGTGGAGTCTTCCAGAGAGGCTGAGAATAGATGCTCAGGGGTAGGAAGGACATCTCCCGTAGCACCACGAGCCCCTACGATACAGCAGCACAGTCCAGGGTTCGGAATTTAGGGGATTTTGCAGCCACTGCCTCAGTCAGTCCATCAGGACGTGTATAACAAGACATGGCACAAGAAAATACTGCTCTGCAGCTGGACATAAATTGGGTCTAACAGGACTGGTGATTCATGGTTTCAGACGTAACACTGTGTTACAAGGTACAGTGGCGCAATAAGGTGGAAGCCACATAATTCAGCGTGACAGCTGAAATGGCAGAAGATGCATCTGTATCCACATCAGTTGTATTAATGTGGGTGGTAGCTATATGAGAGGACATTATCAAGAAAAAAGCAGAACTTACAGGAAGGTGGCCTGGGACCATGGAGAACAAAATGCCAGGACCATGTCAGTGAGCAGTTAATAATCCATGAGGGCTAGCCTTTATTTGTGCTAGCCGATGAACAATCAACAAACATATGTTTGCTATGAACAATCAATGCATTATCTCATTTAATTCTCATAACAACCTTGAGAGTTAGGAATAATCCCCATTTTATGGATGAACAGTACACAGCCAGAAGGTGGCAGAGCTGGGACTTAAACCAAAGATGTCTAATTTCACAACCCTTAGTTGCAAACACTACATTCTTCTTGGGTTTCCTCCAATGTCTGGCACAAATGCTTTGGACACAGTAGGCAGAGGACATGTGTGGAATACATTAATCACTGTGTGATTTTTATAAGATGATACCTATGGCCAGGTGATTTCCCTTGGGGGCGCTTGCTGGTCAGATGTCCACAAATGTGTTTTGTTTGGCCCACAGAATTTCAGCTCATATCATGGTTTTTTTTTTCAGTTGCCAACATTTAAATATGGGAATACTCCCCATAAAAATCCAGATTTCCTTTGTCTTTGGAACGATTGGGAAATCTTGCAATGCCAGGTCCACTTGGCAACCACCTGCTGGAGCTGACAATATCCGTATTCTCTGACTTGCGGGACTCCCCACCACGTTCTATTGTCTCCCTAATTCTGAATCCAAATACTCCTTGACATTCATAATTGCATTTGGGTTATTTTCCTTTTGGGATAATGAAGAAAAAAGTGAAATATTAATTATACACATATGCATCAAATGCAGGAAAACCAAATATAGACTTGAGAGGACCATATAGTTCAAGAAAATCTGGAATTGTGGAATTGAAAACTATCCTGTTTAATACACAAATACAGTGTCTGTGTCAAGAGTGTGCATCTTAGGACACCCAGCCTGCTTTACTGACTTTCATTTCCTGCATGATCACTGTATGGATTTGATTTTTAAGACCCTGGTCCAGATAATCAATTTTAATAGCCCAATATCATGTGAGGTCTTAACAATATGAGGTCTGGTCCATTTGTGAGCAATTAGGGAGGTCTATAACCAATCAGAGCCAGTCATTTGATTGTTGCTCTATGTGAATTTAGGGATTCCTAAGTATGTCAGGACTTACATCTTTAAACTGTCAATTCTACATTTCCTTTTTAGAACGGATGTCTATTGTAACATAGTGATAATAAAAATTTAAAAATTATTACTCTGTATTAACCTACCTACCATGAGCCAGGGTATTTAATGAACATATGCTATATCATTTATTTTAATTATCACAATCTCCCTGTAATATAGGTATTATTTAATGCCAGATTTTTCAATTAGGTAGTTGATGACAAGTCAAGGTTAAGATATAAACTCAGGTCTAAGTCCAAAGCCCAGATTCATTTCACTATGTTATACTGCTTTGACTTTGATTGTAATATGGCCAACACTGCTCTTTTTTCTTTTAAAAGTTTTTTCCTGATGTTTATTTGCTGATTTTTAAAATTTGTAACCTTTGCCATTTAAGACATTTACTAACAATATAACTTGGATTTTTTTAAAGACAATTTTTATAAGGAATTTTTGCTTTATAATAAATAAATATATCTCATTTATACTTATTTTTATAACTGATACATACCTGTTTATGTGTATTTATTCCTTTTATTTATTTTGTACCTCCCCATAGTGGAACATGTCAGAACGCTGTACATAGTAGGTAATCAATTAACATCTGCGAACACAGGGAAGTGCTCAGCATCTACTGGGAGAGGGAATTTTAAATTAAACAAGTTGGGTCATTCACTCCTTAGGTTCTAGGAGCTGTAACGGGTGAGGTAGCCTGAGGTTTTCGTCTTTTTCTTTTTTGTTTCTCTAAAGAGGTTGAAGATGTTTTCACTCCAGAAACTTTAATAAATGTGATAGAAAATTCAGGGAACATTACAGTGTTATACAAGCAGTTACCTTCACATATTTATAGCCAAATCTCATTAAGTTTCATTAAGACTGGAGTCTGTGACATGTTGTATGGAGGCTGGAGGAAGCTTATCAAATTAACAGCGTAAATGAGATTGCAAAGTGCATCCTGTTCCCACTTAAAGCAGGTTATGAGCACTTTAGAAGCATCTGTGACTAGATAAATTAGTGGCTGCTAAATATATGATAGGTTATGCATGGAAGCTAGGGGTCTCAGGAGACACCCTTATAAATTAGAGCAAGTTGTTACACTCCTCTGTACCTCAGTTTCCTCATCTCTGAAATGGGGATAAGGAGACCTAACTCACAGCACTACCATTATAATTAAATAAGGAAATATATACAAAAATAAGTGAATTCTCATGGTGGTTAAAGCACAGATTTGGAAATCAGAATTAGGTTAGACTCTTTGCTTTATCAATAACAGTGTGACTATGAGCAAATTACATCACCTCTCTGACCACCGTCAGTTATCTCCTCTGGTAAATAGGTAGAATAATGTCATTGGACTATTGAAAAGATTAATGTATGTGCAGTGCCTCAGCTGGCATCTGACATGTAGTAAGTGCTCAATAAAAGGTAGGTATTATCACAGTGTTATCATAGTACTAATACTACTATTACCTTAATATGCAATGCTGTGTAATTTTAGTATTAAAGTTAAATATTGACAAATTAATACTTGAAATAATGCACTGCACATAGTTTGTGCCTAATATAGCATATATGTTATTTATCCAGGAGAAGAAAAAACTAGAAGCAAAAAGAGTGGTTGGGGCTGTCATTGGTGTCTCCCTGCCGGGCTTGACTTACTGTTCCACAGACAGACTGGAACGTGCCTTTCCGTTCATTCATTGCAGGAGGTTCCGACAGACTTTGACTAAGAAGAATTGATCCTACATTGTATCTCCCTGAAAGTAATAAAGTATCTCTTCTTAAATACATTATATGGTTCCTATTTTCCATTGATTCCTAGATAACGACACATTTCCCCAGGGTTAGTCCAATGTTCCCTTTTCTCTGGTTCTCTCTCTTCCCTGCTTCCCAGCTACCTTCTGTCACGGAGGTGAGGACGCCAAGGGGAGATTGAGAAGCAGGGAGACGACTTGGGCAAAGGAGCGAGCAAAAGGCTATTTCCTGCCCTTCCCTCCTGCCTGTCTCACCGCCTTGGTCTCTCACTGCCTCTAATTCTCTCGGCTCTCAGCTCCTGCTTTTATTTTCCCCTCCCTCCCTCCCCTTCTTCCAATCCCTCCCCTCTCCCTTACCTAGGTCAGGAGTTCACCCTGGGATTCTGAGTTTGAAATGCTCTGTGAAAAATACTCCTTAATTAAATCACAAATAATGGCTCTGAGCAGTGGAAGAAGGGACCTTGACCTAAACTCTAGCCACAACAGCCTTGGATGACCAAGTGGTAAGAAAGGGACAGTACTGAGAGAGGACGTATGTTGGGGGCGAGCCATTGACACAATGGACTCCGCGTAGGCTTCCCCTCGGGCCAAGCTCCATGGCCTCGCAGGAATGAGGCCAATGGGACACAAATGCTCATTTTAACCTGGATGGACTTTCTGCCTGGCTCCATGCACAAAGCCCACCTCTCCCTCCAGCAACTCAGAGGGGCACAGAGCCAAGAAAAGCTCTCCCAGCCAGGCTCTGGGTCTGACAACAGCCTACCCAGTGACCAAGCTGAGTGCATGGACAGCCCCCCACCCCCTGGCACCAGGAATCCAGGCTCCTGTGAGCACCCTGGAGGCCGGTGGAGAGCCCCTCTTCTCCGTTTCCATCACAGACACTATTGGTTGTTCCCTCGCTCACCTGCCTCCATTTAATTCTTCCTTGCTGGAGACTCCCCTTCTCCCCTACTACTGTCTGGGTGTTCACCCTTCTCTGCAAGACCATGTCTTCAGGGAAGGCACATATTTTTAAATTGAAGTATAATTCACCTATAAGCCACATAATTCTTAAGAGCATGACTCAATTAATTTTTACATATGCAAAGCCACCAGGAAAGGAGAAACCACCACCCAGAGGGAGATGTGGAATGTTTCCACCATATCAGAAAATTTACTCCTCTTTACTTCTAGTCGGTAACAGTCACTATTCTGACATCTATCACCATAGATTCATTCTGCCTGTGTTTGAACTTCACATACATGGAATCATACTGTATCTATGCTTTTGTGTCTACTTCTTTTGCTCAACATAATGTTTTTTTGAGATCCATCAATGTTTTTACATGTAGCAGTAGTTTGTTCTTTTTATGAATGAATATTCTACAACTTTCTCATTCTTTCTTCTATTGAGAAACACATATTTTAATTGATGAAATGCTGATCTTTAGAAAGTTCTCTGGGGGAACGGAAAAGAAAGCTAGCCCTACCGAGGCAAAGGTGCTGTTGTTACTGCTGTGACATCATAACTTGCTGGGTCTGTCTGGCTGCCTCTCAATACACTGTCACCAGAAAGGTAGACAACCTCTCTGGGATTCTTCCTGGAGAAACAGGCTGGTAAGAAGTATTTGAATCCACACTGTTGGATACTGCTTTCCCTCCCAGCTGGACTCTCTGGGTCCAAGGAAACAAGCAAATGCCGTCAACAAATAAGCAATAAAATGCACCACGATACGGTAGAAAAACATTAACCCAATTCAGAGCTGCCTCTGGGTTCAGTTCCCAGAAGTTACTCTTTGTAGCTATACAATATTTAGAAAGCCATGTAAATATTGTAGCCCTCCAATTCCACATTATAAAGTGGGTTTTATAACACAGACTTCATAATACCATTGTGAGGTTTTCAATGAGGCAATGTGCAAAAAGCACCTGGGACAGCCCTGTCACACGGGGGGAAACCTCCTCTCAGGCTGAGGTTTCCAGAAGCTTCTTACAGAAGTGAGATTTGCATGGGGTTTTCTTCTGAGGGAAAATAATATATACATAAAGGAACCTTTTGACTTGCAGGGAAGGATTTGATGACATATGCTGACAGAGGGACCTTGAACATTCCCCCTAGGACTTGAAGAGTCACGGCTATGGTCTGTTTCATTTGCAGGACCAGGCACCAACAAAACACTCCCGCTCAGCCGCAGTTTGTATTTGGTGTTTTCCACTCTCTGCTCTCATTCTGTCCCTCTGACCAGACGCACTCTCTGTGGGATGCCACCTTGCCCTGGCAGCTGCTTTCTCCCTGCATCCTTTTTCCACCTTAATTGCATCATCCCGCCGGTTTATAAATACAACTGAGTAGCACCTGTAGGAAATCCCTCCATCGGCCCTCATACCCTCCAGATAAAGTCCAATTTCTCTTCTTCCTTCAGAGCAAAGCTCCTCAGAAGAGTTGACTTTACTCCCTGTCTTCATTTGCTCACCCCTCTCCTCATCTCGCTGCTATCTGCCTTTTACCTACAGCCCCCCACAGGCATGACTATTTCCAAAAGTTGGCAGTGAGCTGGGTCTTGCCAAAGCCAGTGGGAAATCCATTCACTCATTCAGCAGCTACTTAGTGAGCATTTCTTTGTAGCAGTGTTTGCTCCAGGTTCTGGCGTAAAATAGGCAAAGACACTACCCTCACGGGGCTTACCTTCTAGAGGAAAGTAATGAGGAGGAAAGTCATCATTTTTTCTTCATTCTCTCTGTAGGACCTCTCCTTCCTCAAACACTTCCTAGCCGCGTGACCTTGGACAGGACAAATTTTCAATGCCTCACTCCCCTCCTCTATAAAATGCAGCTGGTCACAGCTACCTGGGGAGGGGGTTGTTGGGAAGATGCAGGGAAGCACTGGGTGGCCGGTGCCTGGCACACATACATGCATACGAATGCCAGTTCCAGTTCCTAATGTCTTTTCCTTTACCTCACAAGATCTTTAATTACAAAGTACGTAACTTTCTATTAGTTGTGCTTGTAATTATAAAGTAACTTTCAGAATAATATATGCAAGGGAATTAAATTGCCTACAGCTCAACATGCACTTTTTTAAACTTCTAATTTTATGGTCTAAACCGGCTCTCTGATTTACAGACTTGTAGTCGTCACTTTCTGCCTGTCAAGGCCTGCCAGCCCAGGGACGGCCTCTGCTCGTTTAGCCAAGAACTTAGGAACCTTAACAGCCTGGCCTGAGGCCTTGTTCTTCAGGAATCCAATCCTGGGCTTGTCTCTCTCTCTCTCTCTCTTTCCCCCTGTTCTTTCTCTCTTGCTGTCACTCTCTCTGTCCCTCTCAACTTTGGATTTTTATATAATTCCAAACTTATAGAAAAGGTGCAAGATGAGTGCAAGGGAATCTCAATATTACTTATCTACCTTCACCTATTATCAATATTTGGCCTCATTTCGTTCATCATTTTACATAGGTAATTTTTTTCTGAAACATTTGAGAAGTTGGAGACATCCTATCCCTTGATCATTGATTTTGGTGCATATTTCACAAACACAGTATAATTTCAAATTTGAGAAAGTTAACATTGGTACAATACCATCGTGAAATCCACAGTCTATATCCAAGCGTTGTCAATTTCCCCAACAACGTCTCTTACGGTACCCCACTGCACTTCACCACTCAACCCAGGACCACGCGTTGCCTCGCATTGTCATGTCTCTAGTCTTCTTTCGTCTAGAATGTTCCTCAGCCTTTTCTTGTTTTCTCTTGACCTAGGTATTTTTAAAGAGTACTGGTTGGTTATTGTGTAGAATGTTCCTCAAAATCACTTGGTTAATGTAGTGTCTGTCAGCTTTCTCCGCTGTAAAGTCAAGACTTTTCCTTTGTAATTGATAAATAATTTGCACTCAGAGAGTCTGAAACTCTGTACATACCCTGTTCCTTAATCAAACTTTCACAGCACGTTTTAACATTCATGGTTAGCTTTTCTAACTCCGTGAACCCTTCTCTATTGATCAGTTGACATTCTACCATAAGGAAGAGCTTTTCTTTCTTCTGCGTTTACTTACTTTTTCATTTATCATTGGTGTCACTACAAACTCATAGACTCTTGTTTTAGTCAATGAGTTATAATCTACTATCATTATTTATTTTGATACTCAAACTGTACCAGACTAAGCCAGTGGGAACTCCTTCATGTTGGGGCTGTATCCTTTTGATATGTCCACATTGTTCTTGAGCACTTCCTGGCACAAAAAGATCCAGGCTCAACTTATGTTCTCCCTTCCTCAGTTCTAGAGTTGGCCTTTTCTCCAAGGAATCTCGATTTGCTTCAGCAGAGACTGATATTTAGAAATCGAGATCTGGGTCTAGATGTACTCATTGCTACTACTATGTCATTGCTTCTAGACCCCCTCAGTGGGTAGATCTAGGATATGCATATATGTCTACATACACACCCTATATTAAAAACCATAAGTTTGTACTGATACAGGGAACATTCTAGTTTTTCACCTTTCTATATTTGCAACTGCCTTTTCTAACAGTGAGAAACCTGGATCTCATTGTCTTCAAAATATTTACTCTTTTGCTGAAGCCCAGGATGTGCAAAAAGTAGTTTCAGAATTGCTAACTCATTCCACTGTGAAAAGCAAACAAATTTACTAGTGTTCAAAATTTGTTTTTAATTCTTACTTGATGTAAAAAGTACTTAAAATGAAACGCAAAAATCTTAAATGTATAATTCATGAGTTTTGGAAAACGCAGATGTCTGTATAAACCACAATCCTATCAATATATAGAGCTGCATTTCCATCACACCCAAAAGTTCCCTTATACCCAGATCCCAGTCAATTCCCCACAAGAGGCAACTATTTTTTCTGATGTTTTCCACTATAGACAAGTTTTACTTATTTTAAAATTTTATGTAAATAGAATCAGATAGTAAGTTCCCTTTCGTGTCTGCCTTCTTTCACCCAACTTGATATCTAAGTGATTTACCTATGTTGTTACATGGATAGTTTATTCCTATTGATTTCTGAGTTGTTATTCCATTGTATAAATATGCTACAAATTGCACATTTTTCTGTTAGTGACTATTTTGGTTGTTTCCAATTGGGCTATTATTAAAAAGCTGCTATCATCATTTTTGTACAAATCTTTTTGTGGACATGTGTTTTCATTTCTCTTTGGTAGATATCTAGGAGTGGAATTACCAGGTTATTGGATAAAAGTTGCCGATTCTTTTTCCAATGTAGTTGTACCATTTACACACCCACCAGCAAGGTAGGAGAGTTCTGGTTGTTCCACATTCTTGCCAACATTTGGTGTAGTCAGTCTATTGGTTTTAGCAATTCAGGTGTAGGTGTAGTGATATGTAATTGTAGCTTTTTGCATTTCCCTGATGACTAATGGTATTGAGCACATTTTTATTTGCTTATTGAAAATTCATATATCTTTGTTTCTAAGAAAGTGGTCAAGGCCTTGTTCATTTTTAATTGTATTGCTTGTCTTTTTATTATTGATTTGCAGGAGTTCCATATGTATCCTGATAAAGTCACCTGTCAGATATGTGTTTTGAAAATATTTTCTTCTTGGTATATTTTCTTGATGGTAACTTTTGATGAGGAAAATGTCTAATTTTGTTGAAGTCTAATATATTATTCTTTTCCTATTCCTTTTTTGCGTGTGTCCGTATTACCTAAGAAATCTTTAACTACTCTCAGGTTGTGTGGTTATTCACCTATATTTTCTTCTATAACTTTATACTTTTGACTTTCATGCTTTGTTCCATGATCCGTCTCAAAATGACGGATACTATACAAATTTTTTCAAATGTGAACAGTATAAGAAAGATATCAAGTTCATTTTTCTTTCTGCAATGAACCGGGTTTTTTTTTTCAATCATAGACTATTTTATTTTAAACTTACTGTTCAAACTTTCAAATACAACACATGTGGCAAAGAAACAACAGTTAATACACATCTGCCACAATTCTGTTTTTGAACTGCCTTTTCTATATTACGTGACATGGTACAATTTCCTAAGGTAGTCTTCACGGTATTCTTAAAGGCAGCAAGGTCAGTTTTTCCGCTTTGAAAATAGTTTGGTTAATGTTCTGAAATTGCTTAAAATGACAACTTTTTCCTTGTAGTATTCTACTGCGGCCCACAATAATGACATAACAAAATGCTTTTGATATCTTTGTCTAAAGTCATTTGCCCACATAAGCTGGAGTCTACCGCCAGACCCTCCACACTGTTCCGTTGACTCAATTGTCTTTCATTGTGTCCGTATCACAGTTTCTTGATAAAGTAGCTTTATAAGAAGTCCCATGAATCAGGTAGTATTAGTTCTCCAAATTTGCTCACTTTATCAAAATTGCTCGGATATTCTGTGTCCTTTAGCACTTCCATTTACATTTTAAAAGCAGATTTTTGTCAAATTCTTGTCTTTATAATGGCTGCTGGAATTATGACTGGAAGTGAATTTAATCTATAGATCAAATTAGGAATCACTGATATTTTAACAGTGTAAAGTCCCCCATTCTATAAATGTGATGTATTTCTCCATTTGTTTAGATAATTTTAAATTTTAATCAGTAATGTTTTATGGCTTTCAGTGGAGGTCTTACATGTTTTTCCAGTAAATTTAGTCTGAGATATTTTAGATTTTGGGTGCAAAGGCAAGTTGAGTATTTTAATTTCAGTTTCTCACTGCTGTTAGAATGTAAATTTATAATCGATTTCTATATATCGACTTTGTATCATATGATCATGATAAATTCATTTATTAGTTCTGCTAGTTGTGCTATTGATGCCTTCAGATTTTCTCTTAAGCAATCATGCCACCTGAAAATATTAAATGGATACAGTTTTACTTTTTCCCTTCTGCATTTCGTTGATTTTACCTGTCTTATTGCACTGGCCAGAAACTCCAGTACAAAGTTGAACAGGAACGAATAGAGCAGACTCCAGCCCTGTTATCCACTACTCTATCTCAAATATTTCTGCTCTCTTTAGTCCAATAATGACGTCATCACCACCACCAGTAGCTTCCTCACTTCCAGCACATGGGGAAATTTGCCCCCTTAAGAGAAACTAGAAGCAAGTGAGAAAACCCTGAAATTTTTCTAAAAATGGGGGGCACCCACACTGGTGGCTTTCTAACTTGGCTAAGCTCAACTACATTTCCTAGGATTCTCTTCCCTGTCTGTTCCCAGTTAGGGTGGGCCTGGAGAGAGACGTGGAAGGCAGAGGTGAAGCACCAGCTGTTTCGTAGCTCTCACATGTCATTGTTGACCTGTTCACTCAGCCTGGCACCAGGCAGCAGCCGGGCCAGCGACTGCTCCTTCCCCTGACTACTCTTTCAGCTCCTCTGGCTCTTGGGCCAGGTACATATGTTTGACTAAGGGTCTGGCATTTGCAGGACACTCATCTCAGTAAGGTCAAAGACAAAAACAAAACAAAATAAAACAAAACACCTGTTCCAAGTCTCAGTCTACCTTTGTGGCTATTTCACTCACACCTTTGTATTCCAGCTTGTTTTTTATTTCCTCCACTTTCTATCCATCTTCCCTTCCCTACTTCCTGTGCCATGGACTTCAGGCTCCAACATCAAACGCGTGTCTCCTGATTGAGCTCTGACGGGCGCATTTCGAACACTTCCTCTCCCTGTCTCATCCGTGTCTGCCCCCTGCACCCACTATTCCCTCTTCCTGCTTTCCCTTCAGCCTCTCTCTCTCTGTTTTCTGGTCCCTTGTATCATTTTAAAAGCATGTTCATAGTCTGTCCTATCTTAAAACAGCAATAACAAAATAAACAAAACAACTAAGCAAACAAAACAAACACAATTTCTCAAATTCCCTGAATATCACAATCATCCCCTCTCTTATTGCTTAACAGTAGCCTGCAGCAATCTCAGAGTCTGTGATTCCCCCTATCTGTTCGCCCCCCTACTCCTGGTAACCTGGCTTCTGCTCCACTCCTTCTGTGAGATTCTGTCATTTTCTATAGTTCAGGGATCCTCTCCCCAGAAAAGCTCTTCCGATCCTGCTGCAACCTTGAAAAGAGAAAAGCAAATCTGATTCTAAACAACTTGACACTTTATTATGGTTGTGAAGTCAAGAAATCCCACAGAGGAAAAAGTTGTGATGTCTTTGGCTACCCTCAGAGGAGCTCTTTGGACCCAGGCTTGTATTGATCATGGAAACCTAGGTTATATCAAGAAGGTAGGCTTGGATGCCTGTATTTCTTACAATCCTAGAATGTTTAAGACATTAAGACACTAAGCATAAAATACTGGACCACAAAGAGGTGAGTGCAGAAATTGAGAGCAAATATTGAAAAGCTTTTATAGCAATTTGCAGAATAATTTTGTGTCTAATGAATCTAATAAAAAAGAACTTTTATCATTTTGTTTTAATTTCATTTTCTAGTAATTCACTGTTATTATTATTATTATTTTTATAAATATTGGTCTGTGAGGTATTGGGGGAAAATACTCCTTCTCCAGAGGTAGTTTGAGAAACACTATTATAGAACACCTTTATCTGGTGCTCAGAATTGCCATAGGTGATTCCTCCTTTCCTGCGTAGTACCTGCATCTCTGACTTTGAAGATCTTAAGTTTTCTAACTGTTCCAGATCTGAGAGAACTCTAGATTCCTGTGGAGAAACAAGAGGTTAGAGACAAGAAAGACCCATACAAAAATATCCTGAAGCAATTATTTTCACTAATGGAAGGAACAAAAACAAAGTGTATTCAGATATCTGGGCATTTACATGCTTCTGCCTTAAGGCAACTGCTAAGCCCCTAGGGATGGTTGGGCTGAGAGGCAGTTGTAAATTATTCCTCCTTCCTGTCAATAACCAAACTTAAGATCTATTAACACTCCTCACTGATAGCTTCCTTGTTATGAAATATAATGGAAGACCACATATTGTATTATTTAATTCATATGAACTATCCAGAATAGGTGAATCCATAGAGACAGAAAGCAGATTAGCGGTTGGCAAGGCGAGGGGAGAATTAGGTATGGCTGCTCGGTGTATACAGGATTCTGTTTGGGGTGATGAAAAAAGTCCTGGAACTAGTAGTGGTGATGGTTGCACACATGGTAAATATACTTAATCCCATTGAATCGTACACTTTTACATGGCTAAAATGATAAATTTTATGCTATGTGTATTTTTATCACAATAAAAAGAAAATACAATGAAACTTTCAATTCCTATTGTTCTTAGCCTGTCTGGGTAATTGTACTCAATTGTCCACCCCTTCTTAGGGTTTTCAGGACCCTGAAGGTGCCCATCGTCCCCAGGGGCCCCTGTCTTTCCGATTCTTCTCCCTGGCCCTTAATGTTGGTTTTCCTCAGGGGTCAGTTCTATTCTTCCTATTTTTCTTATTCTGAACGCATTCCTTGGGACCTGTTACCCAATCCCGTGGCTTCCCTTCCATTTCCACCTGTATCCTCAGCCCATCCACTCTTGAGAGCACTTGGTCCTTATTTTAGCTGTCTCTTGGGCCCCTCATGAGGTTGTTTAGAAAGTATCTCAAGTTCAACATGTCCAAAACCTAACTCAACATTCCTGTCACTTCGCCAAATCTGCTCATCCTCCAGTATTCCCTGGAATCTCCCCGTATTCTGTATTTTATTTACTACCTGTGTTACCCTGGGAAGGTTTCTGAACCCTACCTTACCTGTCAGGGTCATGGCCAGACAAAGAGGGTGGTGAGAAAAGCTTATTGATGGAATTCTGTGCAAAGGTGAGGGCAGGTTTAGGAAGACTGATGAGGAGCCACTGGAATAGCAGCTACAGAGAGTTATCACAACACACAGGCCCAGGAAGGGGGAGAATTTACCAGAGTTCAGCACGAGCTATAGGAGAGAGCCACCTGCCATGAACCATAGTCCCCAGTAGAAAAGCCCAGTCCCTGCCAACTCACGGCCCACCATAGATGGAGGCAGGAGAAGAAATACCCAAATCACCCTTCCCTCCCACACCCCAATCTCTTGCTGACGCCTCCCATTGGGTGAAGCTAATCAGACACCAGATGGCCAAGGAACCTGGTCGAAGCAGCCCAGAGAGTCCAGTCTCCAGGTCACAAAGCAGAGTGGAGAAGGGTGGAAAAGAATCTGCAGGGACAAAATGAGAATATCCAGTACACACCCTATGCCTCAATTTTCTCATATATAAAACAGAAATTAGGATGATACTTACCTTAACGGGTCTTTTGTGGGAAGTAAATGCAGTGTCCAGCATAAAAACTCAATAAATGGAAGTTACCATGTTTCTTTCCTTTCTTTTTTTCCACCTGATTGAACCAATCAAAAAATTCCTTGAGTAAAAACTTCTAGGTCCAAGAGAAGGCAGCTCTCTAAAATACATCTAATAAGTTCTACTCAGTACAATTTGTACAACAGTATGGTTTGCTTATCGACATCTGTTCTTTCTGGAAACCGACAGGTAATTTTCTTACCAGTTAGGTACTTATTTCTCTATGCAACAAATATCTGAAAGCATCCATCATACATTGTAAGACTGACTTTAAGCAGACCACGAAACTCAATGGTCTGTTCAGATTATCTCTGGAATCCATAAGTGAGTTCAGATTCATTTGCTTTGAATTTTAAGAAAAGCTCATCTTTTATCATCATCTCCTGTCAAGCTGGCCTTGCGTTAGTTGCTTTAACGTTTTTAAAAAATGTAATTATATATATGAATGTATTATATTTAAAATACAATTGGAAAAATCAGAAATGTACATGATTGCAAATGTAGAGCACTCACAATCATATAAAGTACATAAAATTGTAATTCCTCTAGCCTTGAAACACCATATATGTGTAGTGTTTTATATATTATACAGTAAACATTAAAAGTTGTATATTATATATTACCATGTAAAGGTTTTTGAGTCAGACAGCATAGGTTTAAACATAGGTTTAGCTGTATGTTAATTCTGTGATCTTGGAAAATTTATGTATCCTTTTCAAAATTTATTTATCTCATTGTGAAATGAGAAACTATATATAAGATGCCCAGTAGTGTGCCTAATAGACAACTTGTGCTCCAGAAATCAAATGTTTTATTATGATAAAAAATAATATTTCTGTTTATAAATGTTCAAAGTGTATTAAATGGACCATTGTTTTATTCCCCCAAGAGCTGTATCAGGAAAGAAGAATTTAGGGTAAATAGAAAACTTTACAATTTTAATATACCCTTTATCAGAGAAGGAAAGAGAGATTTGGGCCGAGCCATGGGGTTGTCTTCTGGGTACTTCTTATTGCAGCGTGGTTTCTTACATATCGGTTGTCACTTACAACATGCTCCTCTGAAGACAGAGGTTTCTAGGGAAGGGCTGTCATAGCGTCCTCATCTACACCAGCTCTCAGGGCACCAGCGGTCATTTTTCTGTTTCTCACTGTCAACCCGAAGGCTCGGAGACACTATAATCTCATCTGTGTAGCACCTTTCAGGATGAAATGTCCGTGGGCATTTCACACATGCAAAGAAATAAGGTCAGAAGACAATGAAGAGGAGGCCCTCAATAGTCAGTCTTTTCTGTCCCATAGCCTTCTGAGGACAAACCGAGAGATGAAAAACAAAATGAAATATTGAAAGGCACGGGGAAATGGACTTTGTTATCATGGTCCCTTGATCAAACTCTCCATTAAAAAACACCCAGATAAGAAGGTGGCACTAAATCAGAATCAAGAATGGACTACAGGGACACGACATTAATAATAAATGTAGTATCAACAATGGCTATGGTTTTTGAGGGTTTACTATGCACTAGGAAATATTCCAAGAGATTCCCATAAATGAGCTCTTAAATTTTCAAAACAACTCTATGAAATAAGTACTCTTATTTTCCAGATTTTTTTTCAGATGAGGAAACTGAAATAAAGAAGGCAAAAAAACTTGCCCCAAGGGCACACAGCTAATAAGCAGAAGAGCCAGGATTCGAACCCAGACTGTTAACTTGAGTGTAGAGACAGCAGGGCACTGACTTCTCTCTCAGATGAAAATGTGGTCTTGCTGATGTGAGTTTAGTTAACTAACAAGGAGACTCTGATATTTATAAACATCCCTTAAAATAGAAGCATATATATTATTAGTGTGAGTTGTTCTAGGAGGTGGGGAGAGTTCTTTATGTCCCAAGAATAAAAAGACAATGGCACAGAAATGATTATACTGTTTTCATATTCTGGTGGTGACCTACCTGTTCAGACATGGTCATAATAGCCAAATGTCATGTCAGCAGATCAGGGACCTGGTAAATTCCTGTCCAGGCCATGTGATGACTGCTCCTGCCTATGTGGTCACACTGCTCTCTTGAAAAGTTTTAGAATTTTAGCTAATGAGCCTTGTCATCCATATTAGGTGTGGGCATGCATCAGTATAATATATAATCCGCCCGAAATGCTGCAAATAATCAGTCCTGGGAGCCTTTTGGAGCCTTGATTCTTAAAGTGTGGTCTGTGGACCAGCAGTACCTGGGAGCTTGTTAGAAATGCAGATTCTTAGGCCCCTCCCCAGACCTATTGTAGCGAGTAGGATTGTGTTCCCCCAAAAGATATATCCACTTAGTACCTCCAAAGGGGAACTTATTTGGAATAAGGATCTTTGCAGATGTAATTAACTTAAGAATCTCAAGATGAATTCATACATATTGGTGTCCTTATAGCAGAGAAGAGAACACAGAGACACACAGGGAAGTCATGTGAAGACAGAGGCAGAGATTGGAGGGCTGTGTCTGCAAGCCAAGGAGAGACGCGTAGAACAGATTCTCCCCTAGATCCTGCAGAAGGAACCAACTTTGCTGACGCCTTGATTTTAGATTTCTGGCCTTCAGAACTCTGAGAGAATACATTTCTTTTGTTTTAAGCCACCTAGTTTGTGGTCATTTGTTATGGCAGCCCTAGGAAATTAATTCACTTACTGAATCAGAATACACATTTTAACAAACCCCCAGGTGACGCATATGCAAATTAAAATTTAGGACTCACTGCTTGAGCATTTGCAATGTATGCTGACGTGGATCACTGTTTTCAGTCTGTTTTAGGGAGTAGTAGGGCCACTTTTTTCAAATGAAGTCTTCAACTAAGCCAAGGGAAGTGACTTGGTTCTGCTAGAGTCAGGGGCTGATGGGAGAGGCTCAGGAAGACCCACTTTGCTTCCTGCCGCTGACCTCAGCCCCTGAAGCACCTGTCTGGTTTACACGTAACTTGTGTATGATCCTGTGATTCACAAACTGCTCCTTTGGAGTAAGCGAGGCTGTGCTACTAAAAATATAATGGAATCAGAACTCAAACCCACTTCTTAGGACTTGAATTCGTTTTGCTTTTTAAAATTGTATTTTTCTTTCTGTAATCCTGTAAATTCTTTAGCAGAAAGGATGTGAAACTTAAAGAAAGATCATCCTCTTTAATCGGTGGTGGGAATTTTGAGTTTTATTGGGAGTAGGGTTAGCATCCAAATATTGGTATAATTTATGTCCTCACTCTAATGACTTTTTCTTTGGAAACTGGACCCACATCGGGAGCAAATCCCTATCTCTGGTCTTGTTAGAGATGACCCCCTACCTAATACTAATTACCATGAACAGGGTACCATGAATAACTTCCCCCTCTATCCAAGGCAAGATAGGTTCACATACTTTCATCCATTGGACTCAAAGTCCGGCTTAAGCAGGAGGGTCACTGCCTAATAACTGGATATAACCTAAATGCCCCGAAAGATCCAAAGAGGATGGATCTTTACGTAGTCAGCAACACCTTTCCTGGGCCAGTTACTGAAAACCGCTAGGTAACTAAGCAAATCTATTTTGAGCTTAAGCCTGGTATGGCTCTGACAGATGCACAAGTCCCTCCCCATGCCTTGTAGGAACAGGGACTAAGAGCAGGGTCCCTAGAGCCGAAGATATGAATCCCCACCCTCCCTGCCTTTTATTAGCTCTGTGATCTTGGATGCCTTAGCTTCCTATAACCTAGGTAGTACTGGTGGTTGCATTATAAGGTGACTGTCAGGAATGAGTTAACGCAAAATGTACTTAGAACAGGGTCTCACACAAGCACACAGAAAAGCTAGCTGTTCTTATGTGTATTTTTACCCACATAATCCCTGTGTTAACAAGTCCCCATTTGCAGCACTCTATCAAGGAAGGATGTAGATTTTTTCCCAGCTCTGCCTGTGTTTAGCACATCTCATATCTCACTAGGAACAAGGCCTTTATTCAACCTATAATTACAAATTCACTGGACTCACAATTTTACCTGATTTTTCTAGCTCCGAAATTCTTCAGCTGAGGAACTCATTATGTCCCATAAAGGAACAGTCACTATTTTAGTGTATCCCATTCACTTATAAGCCGCTGCTCTGATTTCACTGCTATCTTTCAACTTCACACCCGCACCTGCCTACTCCCTGCCCACCTGTCTTGGTTTCTAGGCGGCTTCATGTCTAGGTGGCTCATCTATATCCTGGTGCTTAGCCCCAAGCATTAACCAGAATTACTTTCGGCGGAAAGAAAACCCGGAAGCCATTAAATTCAATGGCCTCACTTTTAAGGTGAGGGAGCTGAGGGAGACAGAAGAAGGGAGGGGAATTGACATTTATGGGCATTAATTGAGCACCTTCCTGACGCCAAATGCTGTAGCACTTTGCCTCTATCATTTCAGCAGATCCACTAGGCACTCTCACCAGGCTGGTGTTCTTATTCTCCATTTACCAATGACAAATGTGACGTTCAAAGAGGGCTGGATAATTTGCCAAGAGTCGTACAGTTGGAATGCAGCAAATCCAAGATTTGAACTAGACCTTCCTGTTTCCAAAGCCTATTTTGGTCATTTCACTAAATCAAGTGACTTAGCTGCCCTGTGATTTATCCAAGGTCACAGGGCTCACAAAGAACATCTGGGATTTGGATGCAACCCTGCCCACCAGCCCCCAACCATTTCAGTTTGGTCGATAGCAAAGCCTTTTAAAATATGTGGTTTTATAATCTGCTCAAGTCATACAAACACTTGAAATGCAGACTCTTCATTCCCATAGCAGAATATTAAATGTTGCTCGTGCAAAAGGCGTCATCTGATAAACCAGCTACTTAGAGTTTGTCAAATCCAGGCGTTGTGATAAAGTACTGCTTACCATAAGCGAATGTATTTATAAAACCATGAGAGCGAGCATATCACAGTAGATACTAAATTCCCTTTCTCTTATCTTTATAGAAATGTTTTCCCTTCTCAGCAAACAGAAGGTCACCAGAGTGGAAGGGAGGGCTGAGGTTGCCTCTCTGAAGTTTCTGATCTGATTTAGAGGTCATTCCTGGGAGCCAGCCACCCCCTTCCTGCCTCTCTGATCGCTGAGGATGTCAGTCTAGGGGCCAGGAAAGAGAGTTTGCTTTTTCCCAATGGTCGTGTATGATGACCTTTGCTACTGTGAGAGACTCTGGCAGGGGTGATCGATATCACAGCAGCAACCACTTATAGAACTGTGATGTGCCAAGCATGGTGCAAAGGACTTTGCATGATGCATCCTATTTGATCCACCAGCAACCCTGTGAAGTAGATAATGTTATTATCTCCATTTTACAGATGAGGAGACTGAGGCTCAAAGAGGTAACATGGCTTGACCCAGGTCTGCCTGACTCCCAAGACCTACTTTCAATCCCAACTCTACTCTGACCAGCTGTGTGATCTTGAGCAAGTTACTTCACATCTCTGAAACTGTCCCATTTGTAAACTGAAGATAAGAAAAGTAGCACACTTATAGATTTGTTGTGATAGTGCTCAGCACAGTATATAATAAGTGCTCAATAAGTACCAGCTATTGTTATATAGCTATAAAGAATCCATTCTACCATTGTAAGGGGTCTACTGATAAAATGTTTTGATAAGATTAATGGGATTTTGATTAAAAGATGCTCCATCAAAGCTCCTACTGCTGGCCTCCCTGAGTGACAGTGGGCGGAAGAGTTCCTAAACACCTTTGGGTGAACTGATCGTGTCCACAGGCTTCCAAACATTTCCAAACACTTGGGCTGGCTGGGTCAGTGGCTATCTTTCCACTTCAGGGTCCTGGAATTGGCAAGAATACCCCGCAAGCCCTGGCAGGGTCTGCCTGTTGTTCCAAGCAACAAGGAGAAAAAGACCCTTGTCATGTGTGCCCTGTTCTTGGTCCACATTTTTGCCCACTGGACACCATTGGAATGAGGTCCACTCTGGATTCAACAGGAAGAACTCTGGAGGTTTACTTGGCTCTCATGGTGCTGTGTGGTCAGTAAAATAGAATGACTTTGACCATGCATGCATCCATTCATTTGTTCAACAAATATTTTTGTACCACATTTGTCATGGCTCCATTAGCTAAAAATCGTCCCATTTGGGGAAGAATTCTGTATGATTGTCCAAGGTCAAATCTAGATCTTTCTTTGAGATCATGTTTTAATATGAAATCCATTCATGTCATTATTCTGCTTATCCATGACTTCCCATGTCTGACATGATGAAGGCCAAACCTTGGCCCTACTCTCCATTCTTAACTTGGCCACTCTCCCCTATCATGCTGGGCTTCTTCCAGCTCTAGAATGCAGCAAATTCTTACTGACCTGACCCCAGGGCCTTTGCACATGCTGTCCCCTCATCTTGGAACATACTTGCCGTGCCTCATCATCCTTCAGGTTTCAGCTTTCTCCACTCCTCAGACTCCCTATCATACATTTTTAGGGTACCATGCGTATTTTCTTGTTAGTCCATCCCACAGTTTTAATTAATTTTTATTTGACTAATTATTTCTTTAATGCTTGTGTCTTAGTATGGGCTTCCTTAAAATCAGAGTCTGAGACAAGGACATGAATATAGCTGATTTATTTAGGAGATGATCCCAGAAATAAGGAATAAGGAAGTGGGGAGAGGAAGAAAGGGAAGGATGAAAATCTAATCTAACATAAGAGTGTCATGCAACATAAATAAGTTCTGGAGATCTACTCTATAACATGGGCATATAATTAACAATACTGTATTGTATATGTAAACATTGGCTAAGAGGACAGAGATTATGCTAAGTGCTCTTACAACAAAACAAAACAAAACAAAACAAAACAAAAACAAAAAAGGGGGAGGGCAAGAGGAAGTTTTGGAGGTGATGGATATGTTTATGGCATTGATTGTGATGGTGTGTCATGGGTGAATACTTATCTCCAAACACATCAAGTTGTATATGGTAAAAATCTTCAGCTTTGTATATGTCAAACAAAGCTCAATAAAGTGGTTTAAAAAAGCAGAATAGGTTATTGAGCCACCACTGTGAACAAGAGGGTCATGGTTCCAACAGGACCTTCTGAGGGCTCCAGAAAATGCTTCTCAGAAAGAAACATTGGGGCATTTATCCGCTGCCCCCCTTTCCCCACTGGTTGAGGGATCCCCTAGGAGTGTTCACTCCCCATACTTCCAGGCTTTTTTTGACATGGGCCAAAGAGTTTCCTTTAGCATCAGAGAGGGATCTGGGACAGATACCAGAAAAACACGTGGTGAATGCTTGAGGTGGGATTCCTTCAATGCAAGGGGAGTCTGAGGTCACAGGGAGCTGTCCATCATATTTGTGGCTGAAATAAGGAGCCATGGAAGACTGTATTTTCTAAAGATAGCCACACCAATATATGTCCAATCCCACATGTTCTTCTTCTTATGTGAGGTTGACACTCTTCCCCCAAGTGATGGAGTCTATATTCCTTTATTCCATTCCCTTGAAATTTCCAAAGCTAGGTCATAAAAGATAAAATGGCTTCCAAACAGCACTTGTGTGTTCTATGTCTGTCCTCTCTCTCTCTCTCTCTCTCTCCCCGCCCCCTCTCCATGTCTTTGGAGTCCTAAGCCAAGTAAGGAGCATTTCTTCCCTGGAGCTGTCATGTTGAAGAATCTCTAGAGATGGAGAGACATGAGCAGGAAGCCCTAGTTATGTGAGCCTCCATCTGTTTGAGTCCTCCTAGCATTGACCACTGGACATGCAAGTGAACAGGTCTTCAGAATGAGCCCTGCCCCAGTCACCATCTGCCTGCAACTCCATGAGAGATCCCAAGCCAGGTGGCCCAGCCAAGCTTCTCTCTAATTCCTGATACACAGAAACCACAAAAGATAATAAACTACGAGTCTAAGCCACTATGTTTTTGGGTGATTTGCTTCCCAGCCGTAGCAATTAAAACATGACTACACATGGAATTAGGGCATCAAAGGCACATGTCAAAAGCCAAGTCCCCTAGAAAACTGGAAGTTTAGTGATGGAGGGGCTTTCTTCTGTGGTTTTCTGATTTATCTCCAACGCCCAGTTGCTGTGCCTGAGACATAGTAAATTCTCAATAAATGTTTGACCAATGAATGGTCAGTCAACCCATCAATCAGTACATGTCACTTGAGGCCAGGAGTGGGAAAGAGACCTGCTAAGATCAGGGAAGGACCTCAAGAATTGCAAAAACCTACCTGGGCAAATGGGATTTCTACTGTAATACCCTAGGAAGTATCCATTTAGGGGTTTATTTTTATCATCCTCTGGCTGCTGTGCCAGATCTGGCAAGAAGAGCACAAAATATCGCCACTTATGGATAATGGAGAAGTGGTATTATAGGTATTTCATGAAATCATTTGAGTCCTGAAATTTTGGTGTCTGACTAGCAACTTTTGATTCATTTCAGTAGGGTCCATGTGGTTCATCATGAATAGATTTTGGAGTATTTATAGGGTATTTATGCTTTTGGAGGGAAGTTTGGAAATGTATAGGTTTATGACTATGTGGTTTAATGCTGAAGCCAAATCCTATGTGGCTACTTACATTTAAATTAATTTAAACTAAATTAAAAATTTAGTTCCTAGTTCACACTAGCCACACTTCAAGTGCTTAATAGCTCCATGTGGTTGGTGGGAACAATATTGGACAATGGTAATACACAACATTTCTATCATCATAGAAAGTGCTATTGGATAGAGCAGCTACGGGGCTTTTTGTCATCAATATTTAGTCACCCAATCCCATCAGTGTGACTGTCCAAGGGGTTTTTCTTATTCAAGGACTTTTCCATTGTTGAACACCTATTTTCTACCACCAGAAAGGACACACACCTCAGTTCTCAAAATCCTAGAGATGAACAGCACTTTTCCCGTTTTGCAGTTGAGGGGATTAGAGCTTTGAAAGGTCAAGTGACCGACCCAGTGCCATTTTGCTTGGCCTTGGTAGAGCTGGGATTTAAGATCAAGGCTATTAGATTCAAAGCCATGGCTCTTTCCACAGTGATCATCTGCTTCTCACTGAAGCATTGCTGTGTATGCGTGGAATTTACCATAAACCTCTGAAATCTGTGGAGTAAAGGAGCCTTAAGGGTGAGTGGCTCACTCAGTGTCACAATTCCCTACTAGACATTGTAAGTGAGTAGTTGGACACGGGGAAGTTTCACGCCTTCCCATTTTGGTTCTTATGTACATCCATGTCTACACATCTGGTTTTCAGATGAGTGTCTTCCAATGCAAGAGATGGGTAAGACACCATTAGTCTTTTACCTAATTCGTAATACTTACTACTCATAGAAATACACAACACAAACTAAAACTGACAACTGTTAAATTTGCACAGGGTAAAATTTGTTATAGCTGAAAAGATGACTGAAAAATCACAGCTTTTTGATAATACTAAAATCTGCAAGAAAAAAAAATTGACCTGTGGAAAAAATTAGACTTGGTAGAATGATGAACAGAAAGTAAAACTGACAGCAGCTAAAACTGTACGTGATAAAATCTGTTGTTGACTAAAAATTGTCAGAAGAATAAAATATTCTTGACAAAGTTTAGACATGCAAAATTGTACCTGAGAAAATTTGAAAAATATCAGTAATGATGGCTTTTAAATGGCTAGCACTAATCAGAGCTTTTTACAGATCAGCCAATAGGATAAACACTTTCTATAGTTTATTTTATTTAATTCTCAAATAAGATTGGGAGATGAATATTAATATTATTCCCATTTTATAGTTGATAAAATTGAGGTAAAGAGAGGTTGTAGAACTTGCCTAGATGGATCATACAGCTAATAAAAGTAGATGGTAGAATTGAACCCGGGAAATTTAGTTATAATGTTTGTGCTCTTCAATATTTATTTTATTTTACCATGCTTTTTATTTGTTTCCTTTATTTGTCTTTTCTGTGAAATTATTTTCTGCACCTCTTTTGGTTTATATAAAACACTTTATATTTAACAATTAAAATGAAATATTTTTGAACTTGGTATTTTGAAATAATTTTAAGCATAGAGAAAAATTGCAGGAATAGTCTAATAAAACTTTTGAACCGTTTATTTGTGAATGAGTTGCAGGCATGATGCTTCATTGTTCCCAAATATTTCAGTATTTTCCGCAACAAACATACTCTCCTAAATAACTACAGGACAACCATCAAAGTAAGGAAATTAACATGGATACATTTCTGCTGCGTAGTCCACAGACCCCATTCCAACGTTTGCCAGTTGTCTTAACCACGTCCTGTAGCCAATTCTCTGCCATTTCTCTCCCCGTCCCCATCCGGACTGTGACCCACACAGGGGCTGCTGGCCCTCACAACCTGCACGTCCACCTTGCTTGGTCCAAACTAATATCTTTAGGAAGAAAGGCAGGGAAGGAGGAAGAGTGTTAGAGATGGAGTAAGGGAAGGATGGAAGGGAGGGAGGAAGGAAGGGAGGGAAGGAAGGAAGGAAGGAAGGAAGGAAAGGAGGGAGGTGAAAAGAAGACAAAGGAAAGAAAAGACACCAAATTAATTTTAGGAGAAAAAAAGAACTATAATACACAGAAAGTCGATGACATATATTGATTTAATAGAATTCATATCAGACATACTACATCAATGTAAATGTATCACTTGGGAATAATTCTCATTAAAAGTCTATATTTAAAATGCCCTGGAAATCAAAATCATCAAATATTTACAGATGGGAATGGGGTGTTAAATATTCACCAGATCAAAAAGTGGCATCAACACAGTGGGGGTTAAAACATTTTTAATCAATATTTATGTGAAAAGAATGGTTCCTGATGGAAATTAATTTAGCGAAATTAAAATTAAAACAGGAGAAAATGAAACTACTATGAATGTATTATCTAGATAATAGATCAAAAATTAAATTGGCTTAAAGTTATTAGTCTCAAGAGCAGTCCCTGTTTCCTAAAACAGTATTGTGAAGATTAAGCAGATTAAAGGACGCAATGTATGTGCAATGCTTAGCAGTGATGGTGATGATGATGGTAATGAAGAAAATGTCCAAGGGTGAGTCCTAGGTTCCTTGTTATGTCCCTGGAGGCAGTAAAAGAAGTAGGAGGGTTGAAATAATACACAGAAAGTCGCCCAAGCTTAGACCACCTGTTGGTCTTTGGAGCACCACTCAGCACGTAATGGGTGTTCCATATATGTTTGTTGGATCAAAGAATAAATGAATGTTTCTGAGATGCTGAAATAGTTTTCTCTTGCCAGTGCCTCTCACAGCCAAGATCTAATTAAATTGCACCCAAGAGACAAAGGAGCAATGGCTGAGAACATTGGGGGAAAAAAAACATACAAAAGCTTAAAATAAATTGGGAGAAATGGAAACAGCTGTTAATGTGATAGTAATTCTTGCAATCCACCAATATTTGTTGAGGGTTATTGGAAGCGTGGTTTATAGGGTTTGGGGATTGCAAAGTTAAGCCATCCGGCCCTCACAGAATTTATGGCGCAGAAGGAGGCAGATGTATGAAGGCCCTTTACCCATTTGCACAACAACACTTATTGAGCACTTACCATATTTTAGGGGATGCTGATATGAATAAAGCAAAGTTGCTGCCCTCTTAAGAGTTCATAGCCTGAGTGTGGAGACAGGTAGACAGGAAATTACAAGTCACTGCAATGAGTACTGTGCTACAGGTAGGAACAGGACACCAAACCCAGATGGCTGGAGGAAGTGAGTTATTAATATAAACTAAGAGATAAGTTTAGCCTCCAGGGATTTTTCTGGGTGTATTGCTTAAGGTAGGGAGCTATCTATTTTTCCCCAAAGACTTAATCAGTTGTTCAAGCTCTGTAGATTAAATAATCCTTGTGTTCCACACCCATTTGAAATGGCAACTTTATCATGCATTTGCTGCCTTATAGTGTGTGTGTGCATGTGTTACATTAGCATCTGTTGCTAGTCTCCCTCCTCTGTTCCATTAATCCACCTCTTTTTGCAGCAGTGCCACACTTTTAAATTTATTCCCCTCAGCACTGCCATATATTAAACATATTATAGTCTCACTTTGTTAACTTCCTTAAATTTTTTTCTTGGCTTTTTCCACACATTTATTTGTCCAAATGCATTTTCAAATCACTTTGTCAAGTTTCCCCAAAAATGTCCTACTGGGATTTATATCATAATTGCATTAAACCAGTAAATTAATTAAGAGAGAACCTATTTATAATATTTTGTCTTGCCTTTTAAGAACATGATATGTTTCTACATTAAACCAAGGTATTTTTAAATTTCCCTTAGTAAAGTTTTGTAATTTTCTTCATATAGTTAAGTTCATTCCTTAAGGGCTTAAAAAATTATTTTTGCTGCTATGGGGGAATAGGATTGTTTTCCATTGTATTTTCTAATGGCTTATTGCTAACATGTAAGAAAGTTATTGATTTTTATTTTATTTTTTTAATTTTAGTGTATTTATTTTTAGTGTAGCCATTTTCTTGCCCTTTCTCATTAGTTATAAGACTTTTTCAGATGGCTTTCTTGGGTTAGATAATCATATTACTTGTAAACCATGTCAGTTCTGTGTCTTCTTTCCAAATAAAGTGATCCTTCAAAAACATAAACCTAATGATTTCCACTTCTCTGCTCCCATTGTCTGTAGTACAAGATCTAAATCTTCTAAGAGGGAATAGAAAATATTTTGTGATCTTGCCACATCTACTATAGCCTGTTTCCTGCATCCATGCAGCATTAACTGTCTACAGCCTTCTCCAAGCTCTGGCAGCCTCCCAAACATAGGCCAAACTCTGTTATTGCTTCATACCTGGCCCCTCCCTTCTTTGCCTCTCTAGGCTTGGTTCACTTTCAAGTCTTGGCTTGTGTATTTGACACATCCTCTTGAAGTCTTCCCCAAGGCCCTCATATTCTCCCTTGCTCCTAGGACACCCAGTGAAAATAATTCATCACCATAGTAATCCACAGTGCAGGCAAGAACGCAAGCTTTGGTGTTAGAAACCTTGAGTTTGTGCTTGGACATACCGTATATTGACTGTACACCATAGGTGAGTTAATTTGTTCTTCATTTGTAAAATGAGAGTCATAATACCTAACTTACAGAGCAGTTACAAAGATTGAATAGGATAATTAAAATGTTTCATACAATCTCTGGTTTATAGTAAGTCCTAAATTAAAGATAACTATTATTTTAGTGCCATTTTTATGTCGTGGTTATTTTCATATTATTAAAATTTT
Organism: Daubentonia madagascariensis; assembly: GCA_023783475.1. Lineage (NCBI taxonomy): Eukaryota > Metazoa > Chordata > Mammalia > Primates > Daubentoniidae > Daubentonia > Daubentonia madagascariensis. Next base: position 5,415,568 of record JAKFHU010002332.1, on the reverse strand, counting down.
TCTAACAAATTAATAGGTGTTTGTATGGCCTTCTAGACCATAAGCTCCTACAGGGAAGCCTCTATTTTTTTTGTTCTTGGCTTTTCAGCCCATTCAGGGTAGAGTTCCTCAGGTGTGGTTCAAGTCTACTTGAGGTGCTTGTTTAAAAGGTTCCTTCCCAAACTACCTGCAACTATTAAATCAAAAGCTCCAAAAAGTGGGCCCAGAGATATGGATTTTTAACAATCACTAAGTGAGCTTTATGTACTCTGACATTTGAGAACACTGTGCTAGAGTGCCCCAAACTGTGTGTGCTTAATGAACATTGACTGACTAAATGAAGTGCATCAAAATAGTGGTACTGGGTCATAGAGCTAATTAAGGGGCCTCGTGGGGAATTCACAGGTCATTTTAATATTAGGGACAAAAGCAACCTGTCTATGGCTTACTGTTAAAATTGGGGGACTTAAGCAATATGTGGCACATAGTAGGTGCTCAATATATATTGTTGAATTTGTTAGTGGATGCTGGATGCACGGCTATAAGGAAACCAGAGTCACATCGTCAGTCCCTAAGCCCAGTTGGGCTTGTCTGTTACTCAGAAGAAAAGCAGAGGCAAATCCCATACCCCCTCCCTATTCCCAGCCACTCTTGCCAAAACATCTCAGCATCACTCTCAAAGGGAAGATTCTTTTATAAAATCAGCCCCGTGATTGCAGATGCATCCATTACTTTTCCCACTTAAAGATCCAAAATAAGAATTTGTCTTTTCCAGTTAGGGATGTCCATTCAATCCCAAAATATGTGTGGTTTTTATTTGTTCTTTTTTGAAGATATAAAAACAATATATGTTTATTGGAGAAAACTTGAAAGATAAGGACAAACATAAGGAATAGAATAAAACATAAACAATAATCCCTCCATGTATTATTGCTATAATTTTGTTATAATTTGAATGCTGTTATTGCCATCCTGTTTTATTAGCACATGTGTTTTTTACACACCTCATAAATTGTAGAGCTCGGGTGAGCATTGCCTACATCATAAAAAGGATCCAAACATTATTTCCAATAACTACATAATACTATAAAATGGATATACCATAATTGCCATTTTATTCTCCCATTGGATGTGTAGATTATTTCCAAAATCTCATTATTGCAAATAATGCTTTCTTCAACACCCTTATATAGGCATAATTTGTTTTCATTTGTGATTATTTCTTTATGATACATTCCTGGAAGTGGAATTACTATATCAACAGGTAAGAACATTTCTAGAAAGCAGGATATATATTATAAACTGCTTTCCAGAAAGTTTATAAATATCTGTGTCTCTACAGAGAGTCTGGTAGTGTCTGTAAGCGATATTTTCTTATTTTTTCCTTCTTTTAATGGGAATCGTTCCTCCTTGGCTAAAAGGAAGAATTCAAGAAATCAGGGAAGGCAAAAAACCTTTCTGGTTGTCACTCTCCTGACAACAGAAGCCCAGCTGGCATGCTCATATCCTCTCTTCCCTTGGATTTTTTTCTTCAAAAGAACAAGACCAAATTCCCCAAGGGGTCTCCAGGTGGTTTTCCCAGTCCTTGCCCAAACTTCTGCCTGCCTTTGCTTATAGAAGGGAGAAACTCTGAAGATGGACTTGAGGAAGAACATCAGACTCTCACCTTGGCCTTGTGATTTCCTTAAGGAATGCTGTCAGCTTTGGGACGGTCCCTTCAGAATGGTACGTGAGTACTAGAGCAAGCGATGCAATCAGCCATGTATAGTCAGGGCGTTGGGGGAGTGGGAATCTCCTCTTCCTGGTGGTCTATGAAGAAAACAAGACTCTTCCAGTTCTCACAGTTAGTGAGTAGAGATACATGCAACTCATTTCTAGTAGAAGTTCCCACCTCCCTTCCTGTTCCCAATTCAGTTTGTCATTCTGCTACCACCACCCAGAGAGCACGTCGGAGCCATACGCGAGGCACGTACCTAAGGACATGGGTGAGGGGACATGCTGTTGTGACTCACTCTGAGAACAATCCCTCAGAAATCCCAACTGCTGAGTTATGCTTCTCCTGACTGAACTTCTCTCCTGAGCTAGAAGCCTTAACTAACCCACCATGGCCATGGCACTCTTACGTGTAACTTAACTCTTTTGAAGAACATTTCAGCACAGTGGCTCCGTCAACCAGGTTCCAGATAATACAGAGAACAAAAATGATAGCTGAGTTGAAGGCTAAAGATTAAGTGAAGTTACAACTGAATCAAAGGACTTTTATGAAACTTGGGCAGAATCTGCTCATGTTCCTCAAACATCTGTGTATCCTGCTGCATCTCCCACTCTCCCATGCAGCCTGAGGGGGCCGTGTGACTAGTGTTGGCCAATGAAATGTGAGAATTATGACCAATGTTGCAGTTCAGATATATGTCACATCCAGGTTGAGGCATTTAAGAGCAAGCTGGCCTTTGTAACAGTATCTTTTCTTGCCACAGTAACAATGGGGCTGTATCTTGATGCACCTAGTTTTGTGAATGATAAATGAAATTTTATTTGTTAGGCCACTGAGATCTCAGGGGTTATCTGATGTGACAGCTAACTTTAATCATCCTGGTCAATATAGAAGCATAAAGTCTGTTCGAGGAACTTCCGTTTGGATATGTTGGTTAATAACAAAATCTTTCTTTGCTTCTTTTTGGGGTGTTCCCATTGGCCTTGTCCAAAAGCCCTGTAGGCTCAGAGCCTAAAATGAGGTTTGAGTAACATATTCCAGTTGATGGTTGCTTGATCTAACATTACAATCTCTACTTCAGGACTTGACAAAAGTTGTAGGTTATAAGGAAAGATGAGTCAAGATGCAAACTAATGGGCATTTAGTCTCACAGTCCTGGGTTCAAGTTTTGATTCCACCAGTAACTAGCTGTGACTTTGGGAAAGTCACTTAACTTCTCAGCCTCACTGTCTTCATCTATAAAATGGGACTAGCAATAGTACCTACCTCATCATAGATTTGGTGTAAGGATCAGATGAAATAATCCACGTAAAGCATTTAGCACAGTGCTATGAGCCATAATATTTGACAGATGGAGAAGCTGAGTTTTCAAAAGCTGAAGGGATCTGGCCATGCTCCACAGGGAGTTATTTGCAGAATTTGGCTAGGAAGCCCAGCCCTGTCTGAACTCCAAAGCTACCCATGTCTCCTCTATGCCCTTCTGCTTCCTACCTCTCCTTCTTTCTCTGGAGGGCCTTCCAGCAGCTTGTGGAGCTGTTCTCTGCAGTGTAAGGGCACCGTGTGAGGTGTTTATTTGTGTCTCAGCCAAGGCTGTGTTCCCTGATCAGGTCTCTGGGCCTCCTCTGAGCCTCTAGGTAGGGATGTTGGGAGTTGATAGGGCTTTACTGATATGGGAAAGAAGACTCTAGAAACAGCTAAGACAGAGACTTTCTCAGAGCCTGTTCATGTCAGTAAATGAGAAGCTTTGAAACCACTCCTGAGATCCATTTAAAACAACAGAAAGACACCATTCAGAGAAAAAGCCCTCTGCCAAACGTGTCGCCCATTAAGGCTTCCTTTGTGTGGGCCTGAACAATGGGCTGTGATAAGTCAGGCTGGTGAAAGGGAACAAAATTTCTGTGAGAAATACAAGACGGTGTTTTTCTGAGATGGCCTTTGTTGGATGAACCCTCATTGAAACATGGCAGTGGGGGTGAGCAAATGGTTTCTGAGGAACTGAAGGTAAAGAGGGAAGCTTTCTGAATAGCCTCCTGGCATTTTGCTGTAAGAAAGTTTTTTATAATGTTGCATAAGAAGGATGGAAATTGAGTGGTGAAAATGTGACTTCCTTCCAGTATCCTCCCTGTTGGTAAGACTTCCTGAGCAACATTGTTAACAACTTCGGCATCTCTTCCTCCTCAGCATCATCATTGTGGATACCATTTTTGAGGCACTTATGATGTGCTGGGACTTCAAATGCACCATCTCATGTTATTACAGTCATGTGAGGTGTTATCTTTATTTCTATTTTATAGGTAAGGAAACTAAGGCTCAAAGAAGCTAAGGAAATTACCATTAGTCCTATGGTATGTAGTGTAGAATTTAAAATTGCCCAAAAAGAGATCTTGTCTTTGTCCTTGGCTTCTGGGAGGTGATCTCTAGGCTCTTGGAAGATCATACTGAATAGGGAAAATTTGAAAGCATCCTCACTAAGAACTGGAGCAAGACAAGGATGCCCACTGTCACCACTTCTATTCCACATAGTGCTGGAAGTCCTAGCCAGAGCAGTCAGGCAAGATAAAGAAATAAAGGGTATACAAATTGGGAAAGAGGAGGTCAAAATATCACTCTTCACTGATTATCTGATCTTATATCTAGAAAACCCCAAAGACTCCTGGAATTGATAGATAAATTCAGCAAAGTCTCAGGTTACAAAGTCACGGTACACAAATCAGTAGCATTCCTATACACCAATAACAGTCAAGCTAAGAGTTAAATCAAAAACTCAATACCATTCACAATAGCTACAAAGAAAATAAAATACCTGGGGATATACTTAATCAAGGAGGTGAAAGATCTCTACAAAGAGAACTACAAAACACTGAGAAAAGAAATTGCAGATGATACAAATAAATGGAAAAACATACCATGCTCATGGATCAGTAGAATCAACATTGTTAAAATGTCCACACTACCCAAAGTGATTTACATGTTCAATGCAATCCCCATCGAAATACCAATGACATACTTCACAGATCTAGAAAAAATAATTCTTCACTTCATTTGGAACCAGAAACGAGCCCTAATAGACAAAGCAATCTTAAGCAAAAGGAACAAATCTGGAGGCATCATATTACCAGACTTCAAACTATACTACAAGGTTATAGTAACCAAAATAGCATGGTATTGGCACAAAAATAGAGACATAGACCAATGGAACAGAATAGAAAACCCAGAGATAAAACCAACTACATACAGCGAACTGATCTTTGACAAAGCAGACAACAATATACACTGGGGTAAAAAATCCTATTCAATAAATGGTGCTGGGACAACTGGACAGCCACATGCAGAAGAATGAAACAGGATCCATATCTCTCGCCACGCACAAAAATTAATTCAAGATGGATAAAAGACTTAAATGTAAGGCACGAAACCATAAGAACGCTAAAATAAAATGTTGGAAACACTCTTCTAGATATGGACCTAGGCAAAGAATTTATGAAGAAGACTTCAATGGCAATCACAGCAACAACAAAAATAAATAAATGGACTTGATTAAATTAAAAACCTTCTGCACAGCCAAGAAAACAACCAAGAGAGCAAATAGACAACTTACAGAACAGGAGAAAATATTCCCAAGCTATACGCCCGACAAAGGGCTAATAACCAGAATCTACAAAGAACTCAAGCAAATCAGCAAGAAAAAATCAAACAACCCCATTAAAAAGTGGGTATCCTTAGGATCTTAACAATTCCTCCAGAACTAATCAAGCCTTCCTATTATACATTGTTATAGCACGATGTTACTTCTGTCTGTTGGACTTAGCTTGGTTGTAATTTTAACTTCCTTTTCTACCTAACTCTACTGTAATGAGCACAGGGGATCTTTCAAATAGGACAAGGATTGTATTTACTCATCACTGAGTCTCTACACCCAGCAGAGCACTGGAACCTGTTAAATCTCCATAAACCTATGCCAAATGAATAAAATTATCCCTAAAGTTACAGATGAGGCTCAGAGAATACAAGTGACTTTTCCAAGGTTGCATAGCCAGGAAGCAGCAAAGCTGGGACTGGCGTCCTCTTGGCTCTGATGTCTATACTCTCTTCTCCTGGCATCCTCATGTCCTATTGAAAGGAGCAAGAAAGCTCAGAGCGGGTTCATGAAGACCCTTGTCTAGAGCTGTTGCCGTCTGACTCGAACTGAGGAGGCAAGTGATGCAAAGAAAGAATGAAAAGCTGTTTATTATCCACTGGGTTTCAGAGGGAGACTCACTTTGTGAGATTATTTCCTCAGGACCAAGGATTTTGACTCCTACATTCAGGTGTCACATAGAATAATGCTTCTTTATGAACGACTCCTCTGGCCTCTGGGAAAGTGGACAGTGTAGGAGAAAGGCTTTAAGTGGGGTTATAAGAGGACATTAAAAATGGCATTCCACCAAAATCCAGGCTCTGCTTACCACACTTCCATTTATAAAGGGAAGAAAGGCTATTATTCATATTAGCAAAACTCATTTTACTTTCCTGAAGGCAGTGTGATGTGATAAAAAACACAAGGGCTTTAAGGGTAGAGAGGCCTGGGGTTTAGTCTCAAATGTGCTGCTTACAAGTTGTGTGGCCTTTGGAAAGCTGCTTAACCTCTCTGTGCCTCAAGGTCCTTGTTGGCACTATGAGGACAATAATGCCTGCCATTCATGCCATTGGGGGATATTTAATGAGACAAAGAATTAAAAAGTACCCAGTAGAGTGCCGATCGCAGAGTGGACATGAGGAAATTTTAGTTCTCATCCAATAGAGCATAGTCATTTGTATTAATGCTTCATTGTTAGAAGGGGGGCAGACAACAGGGATATGTGGAAAAGAGGGCAGGAAGCAGGAACAGTGACCTTTGGGGTCCCATCCAGAGATGGATTCCATGATTCTCTTTCATGTTTGTTGAGTGTCTTGTGGTGTTAACACGCCCTAGGACTGATGTTTTGGGGCAATTATTTGACATCAAAGGGTGAATAAATTCTGGTCTTGGCCATGAAACACTTCCCAGGACTTGTCTATGGTGAAGATAAGCAACATCTTCAGATGCTGGGGCTGAATACTTACCATGAGCCACACACTGCATTCATATCCAAACACTAATGTATTATCTCATTTAATTTTCATAGACCAAAAAGGTAAATACTATTATTATCCCTATTTTACAGGTAAGAGAACTGAGACTCAGAGAGGTTAGGTAGCTTGCCCAAGATCACACAGCTGGTCAGTGACAGGACTAGGATTTGAATCAGGCAGTGTAACTCTGTAGGCTTTGCTGGACTCTACCCAGCTACACTACTCCCAAGTTCTCCTTCATAGAAAGCCCCGGAGATGGGTAAGATCCTCACCTGTGTGCTGTCATGATTCATAAGAGCAGCTAAGATAAATCACTCTTAGTAAAGCAATTAGTTCAGGGTCTGCACTGAAGTTCACAGACAGTAGGAGGAGATAAAAGTGGGAAAATACAAATATAATATAACATGATGTATGTTGTAGGGAAGAACATGTGTGAGATGCCCCAGGGGGGAATCAGGGAAGGATGTATATAGCCATGAACCTTAAGCTGAATCTCTATTTTCACCTTTTAATAAAAACATGTGAGTAAATAGAAAATAACTTCAAAGGAAACTTTTCTAGGTATGGTTAGGTAAAATTTTGTTTTGTTATGACTCGTTTAATCCTGAATAATAATCAGTCTTTGGGCAATGGGCAGATGAAAATGAAATGGTCTAACAAGAACAGAGGATGACTTGTGGATTTCAGAAAACGTTCTTGGCCTGAGCTCAATCTTTAAGGAGAGTTAAGAATGTTCCAGTTGGGAGAAGAGTAGATGGATACTCCAGTATCTGCATCTAACAGAGTGTTTAAGGCTCTGGCTATAAGGCACCGCAGGTTTGATGGAACCCTGAGTGCCTTATGTGTCGAAAAGTTGAGGCGAGAGTTTGCACATGACATTCCCAAATGCTCTACTATTCCTGAAAATCCTGCCAAGGTGATTTTTGTAAATGACAGGGGATGTAGTCCATGGCCCTTGGTGCTGTGACCCTTGCTTGCGGATGTTACAGTGACCAAAACACCCCCATCCCATTACTACCCTGGTGTAGCTGCAAATAGTACAAAAAACATTTGCCAGGTTTTAGAGGTGCTAGAGTGTCCCCCATGCTGTCGCATCAGACGCCCCAAGTCTTAAGCTGACACTGAAGCTTTAACAAATTTAAATAAGCTCAAAAATTATAACAACTTTTTAATTCCACCTCCTCCTGTCACTATAAAACATAGGGAATAAGGGGCAGATTTCAGATGACATCTTACTCGGTGGTTTTTTCTCATCCTGTGATTTTTTTTCAAGATCGAAGTGGTTTTTGAAGAGTTGCATTATCTAAAATTTACAAGTAAATGGATTGGGTCCTTTCAGAAGGATCCTTGTCATAGCAGGGGACTCTAAAACAATTAATTTGGGCAATAGAAAGAACAAAGGAAATTTATCATGTGGAGGCATGGACATTCACTTTATCAGGCTTGCCAGAGACTGGGGGACCCTGGTGGATTTAAGTTTTCAGTGTGAAATCATTTCTAAATTTGTTTTAAAGACAGCTCTCTGTATGCTTAGCACTGTCCTCTGAATTTGTATTATTGTTTGTCTGCCCTGGTGCTTTGAGTTGCCTGGAAAGTTGTGTTTCACCCGAGTGTCCCTCCGAGAGAGAAGAGCAGGTCTTGTAGGAAGTGGAGGAACAGCTGCAGCTGCAGCAAATTGCTGCCCATTTGTTCTCCAGGACTGATGCTCAACGATGCTAGGTTTGTTCTTAAAAGTTAAACTCCTCCTCAGCTTGTCCAGATGCTGCCCTATTATAGCCATACTTTTATTAAACCCCGCCAGCAGGCAGGAGAAGAAAATCCAAGTTGTAAAATGCAAGGATGCACACACTTCTCATAAAGTTACCCTTTAGACAAATGTATTTTTTAAATACAAGAAAGAATGATCACATTTTCCCATAGCACCATGCTGTCAAGGGCTGGGTGCTGAAATGATACAAGAAATATAGAGGGCACAAACCCAGTCGCCCAAGGAGACTTTGTGTCTATATCATCCAAAGTCTGTAAACTGTTCATGTGATTGTTAACATAGCCAGCATTTATTACTTATCACATGCCAAGCCCTGAACTAAGCATATTCTTATTGAATCCTCAACACAACCCTAAAAGTAGGTACCACTATTGTCCCTATTGACAGTTAGGGAAGCCAAGGTGTAATGAAGGTGCACCTTGTATCTTGTCCAAGTTCTCACATCTTTCAAATGATGGGGCTGGCATGTCAGTCCGTGAGCTTGGGCTGATAATCACTCTGCTAATTACTATGGAGGATGTGGTGAGTGGTAGGAATGTGGAATACCCACATCCTGCTCTAAAACACTGAGCCTATAGCAACTCCCTGAGGTACACAATAGCCTCCGCCTGGTAATTACAGCCAAAGCACATGGCTTAGCCCAAAAGTCTTGGAAGATCTCTCCCTACCTCCACCCTCCTCAAGCCAAAATCTTGCCTCTGTTAATTGCTAGAAAATCAAATGCTCATGAGAAGAAGGAAGTCCGTAAAGATGAGTCAGAAGATCCTAATTCAGACCACCCACCCAGGATCCTAGGGGTAGGGATGGGGACATTACAACAGGGAGATGTTCAGAGTACAGGAAAGGGAATTAGGATGCAGAAGAAAAGAAAGACTTTAGCTCTCTATGGCACAGAATCCTGCCCATCAAAACCCATTTTCTCTTATTCCTGGATACAGAGATTACATCTCCCAGCCTCTCTTGCAGATGAATCTAACTCTGGGACTAAGCTCTGATCTATGGAACGTGAGGAGCACCGAAGGATGTATGCCTTTTTCAGGCCTAAACCAAAAGTTTTTGTGTGTAATTATCCATAGTATTTTCTCTTCCATCAGCTGAATTTTATTGTCAAGAATGACTTTGGAATACCACATTAAAGATAGTGGAACTGCCATTGGCCTGAGTGACAGCATGGAATAGAGCCACCCTCACTGATTTGGAACTTCTTCAGACTGTTAAATGAGAAAAAATAAACTTCTCTTGAGTTGCAACTAATATTGGATCTATTTGTTACAGTAGCTAGCACTGCCCTAAAAATACTCTGTCCTCGAGGCATTGAGAGAAAGCCTCAGAGAACAGAAAAATCTTAAATGGTATCCTGAAGCCCATCTAGGCTGCCTCTTGTATCCAAAAGAGCTTGTATCCGGTTAGAGCCCTGTATCCAATAGGTGCTCAATAAATGTGGAGGTCTACTGGAATGAAGAAAGGGTTCCAGAAGAATGAGCTAATCCCAAGGATGAGGTTGTGGATCTGAGGTCTGCCCTATTGTGGCATACAGGGAATGAGTCACAGAAGGAAGCGAGCTCACTGTGCTCTGGGGCCATCTGGGAAACTTCCAGAAGATGCAAGCAGAAGGTGCATCACTTTAAAACTTGACTACAAAATTATGTCATGGGGGAAAATGCAAGATTGTGAGACCTGGGTTCTGGTCTTGGCTGTGCATCTGTCTCTCTCTCTGTGACTCAGGCAGTACACATCCCCTCTCTGAAAAGCTGTTTCCTCTTTTTTTACACTAGGAGGATGGACAAAAAGATGATTGTTATGAAGAGGCAGTTTGGCATAATTAGTTAATAACCTAGTTTCTGGGGTGAGATGTCTAGGTTCAAATCTTATCTAACATTTATTAGCTCTGTGGCTTTTGGAAAAGTTTCTTAACTCCTTATGCCTCAGTTTCCTTATCTTTAAAAAGCAGAATTAATAAAAGTGTCCATTCCATGGGGATGGAATGGTTTTGAGGTTTAAATGAGATGCTAAATGTAAAGCACTCAACACGCCCCCTGACATTGTATGCGCTTGATAAATGTCATCTATTGCTATTATTAATGAATCTTTTTCAGTCTAAAAGGGGAATCACCAAACAGACCAGATCTAGGATTCACCAAAAGAATCATCCTATAGCTGTTTATCCCTTAGGTCTATATGGGGCATCCCTCACTCTTATGCCTAGAAAAGCCCCTGCTCCCCTGGAAGCCCCTTGGAGAGAAATGACAGGATCTTAGTGGATCCATTGCCTAAGAAACACATCCCCAAGGGTGTCTGAGTACTGGCTTTACATGAAGATAAATCTCAAACTAGAAAGTCTTGTGCACCACTTGGAGAACAATTCTGAGCACTTGGCATTAAACGGAAGGAGAGATGGATTGGCCACTGAACTCATTCAGCCTAAAGCAGAGGGAAAGAGAGCAGGTGTTTAAAAAAATTAAAATTGGGAGGGTGACATTCAAAAGGCCAGGGCAAGAGGTCCCCAGTAGGATAGCAGCACTCACCACCCAGGCAGCATGGGCAGGGTCTCTGGTGTGGACACAGCTGTACTCCACTGGGTGGGAGAGATTGGAAGCCAAGGAATTCAGGATACCAACCTCAGATTTTCAGAGGAAGGGATGATGCTTTGTTGGGCAAATATCCAAAGAGGCGTTGTCCCCAAATGACTGAGACCGAGAAGCATGCCCAGGAAAGGTGATCACAGACTCTCAGAGCCCAAAGGATGAGATCCCATCTGAGGATGAAAGGCTGTCATTTCTCAGTGTTAACTTCACGACTATGCTAAGCTCTTTGTAAATATACCATCTCATTAAATCCTTGAACTATCCCATACTGTTAAGATCCCCATTGTAGAGACGAGGAAACCAAGGCACAGAGAGGCTAAAAAAAAGAAAAACAAAAACCTTTCCTGATGCCACACATCTAGAAAGGGACAGAGCTGGGGAAGAATCCACAGGGCCTGACTCCAGAGCCCTAGATAATAACAGCAATGCTACAGCAGGGCAACTTACAGAAAAGCGTGCAACGAAAACAGAGAACAAAGACTCAGATATATACCAAGGAATCATTGAAAGCCACTGGCTAAGCTTAATATTTAAGATTTATTGCCATTGACTACAGGATGCAATGATTTGAGACAGACCATGAATTAAATTGAGCTTCTTAGAGACCAGAGTGGACCAAACAAAACAACCAGATTCAAAGCCATAAAGTAAAATCCAACTAGGTGCCAAGGAGTCCTAGATCACTTTGTTTGGTATTTATTTTCCAAAGACACGAAAGAAAGCTTCAGGGGCCTTTATGCAATGAGTAGGTACTCTTTTTTTTTTTTGTCTTATACTGTGATTCCAATCAATTTTATTTCAGACTTGGTTATATTAGCACATTGAGACCTGGAGAAAGGAATTATCTGGGTAACTTTGCATCCTTATTCCTAATTCCCTTCTCTACCCCCTACAAAGCCCAGTGTCCTGGAACAAAAGTTTAAAAATCTCATTACCTTTTAGCTGAATGGCTCTTTTTAAGTTTTACAGTCAATTTTAACATTTACTCTTAATAACAATAATAGCAATTTATTTATCACCTAATAAACGCCAAGCCCACATGCATGACTCACATGTGATTTTAGCAATAGACCTGATGTGGTAAATATTATAACTTGCATTTCTGCAGATGACACAGGTCCGGGGAATCAGCAATCCAGAGGTGGAGACAGAACCCAAACCCAGGTCATCTGGGCCCAAGCTATGCCCTGTTCACCACAATGCATTTCTTTAAGCTTGTAGATCTCAACCTTAGCAGCCCACTATAACCCCCCTGGGAACTTTGAAAAATCATCAATGTCTGGGCCCCTTTTCAGATCAAATGAATCAGAATTGATGGGGAAGTTAGGTGGCTGGTCATCTGGTACTTTCAAAGCCCATCACTTGATTTTTGTTTTTAACGGAGGTAAACTTCACCTAACATAAAAGCAAACAATTTTAAAGTGAACAATTCGGTGGCATTTAGTACATTCACAATGTTGTGCAACCACTAGCTCTGTCTCTCATGTGAGTGGAATCCTTCAATATGTGGGCTTTCGTGCCTGTTTTCTCTCACCTTGCATCATGTTTTTGAGGTTCATTCACGATGTACATGAATCAGTACTTCATTCCTTTTTATGGTTAAATAGCGCAATACATACTGAGAATTGTGGTTGGATACTGATCCTCACAACTGCCGCGTGAGGTTTTGGTGTGTGTGGGTGGTACACGTTTGTATTTCTATTTTTACAGGTGAGAAACTCAGAGCATGTGATGTGCCCCAGATCTCACAAAATCTAGTATACTCTTTTTCCTAAGCCAGTGGCATTGTCACTACTTGATCCTTCCTTGGCCAAACTCAACAAATAAACCTTTTCTATAATTTGGGGGCTTTTCTTCCCTCTCTTTTTGTTTCAGTAACACCCACATAAAACTCAGACTGACTCTCCAGGTTCTTAGCAATGCATGTGTTGGGGCTGAGGATGGGCTAGACTTTTTGACCTTTCTTTTTTTCTCTTAAGAGATGGGATCTCACTATATTGGCCCAGGCCGACCTCAAACTCCTAGGCTCAAGCAGTCCTCCCATCTCAGCCTTTCAAGTCGCAGGGACTACAAGCCACACCTGGCTTTTGGACCTTTTTGTCTTAGCAGCTTCTCTTTAACCACTTATGAAGATTGAGAAGCCCTTGAGCACGAAAGCCTCAATTGCTTCAGAAAACTCAACACGCATCATTTCTTCACTCATTCATTCCACAGTACTAATTAAGTGACTCCTTTTGTGCTCTAGGAACTATACTACAACCTAAGTATATACAGGTGGACAAGATAAATGGATTCTGATTTGGGGAGTCAACTGTCTAGTATGGAAAGACAGAAATCAAGCAAAAAGTATAACAGACAGTTAGTTGTTTGTAAGAGAGAGGGATGCCACAAAGGAGATGTATAGGATCCACGATAGTGCAATAAGGAAGGAGCCTTGACCCTGCCCTAGGGCTCGGGACAGTGTCTCTCCAACCTCAATGTGTGCATACATCCCCAGGGACCTTGGTAACACGCACATTCCTACCTAGAGGTCTCGAGGGGGGACTGAGATGCTGCGTTTGTAACAAGCTAATGGGTGATGCTGACATTGCTGGTCTGTGGACCATACCTTTAAGAAGTGATGTATGCGCTGCACCCTGAGGGATAAATAACAGTTAACCAAGGATGTTCTTCCCTTTTGAACAGGTAAGTTCATCATTGCTCTTGGCAAGAGCCATCCTCTGACCTTTTAGTCCTGGACCCCAGCCTGAAGATGATGGAGAAATGTTTAGCGATTCGGTGGTGGGATGGGCAGGCAGGAGAGAGAGAGACTTCCCACATTATTACAAAAATTTCATGAAGTCCTTGGGCTAGGAGGCTCTGGAGTTATGAAATTTCTGGAGCCTGAAACAGCCAGCGTTTGGAGAACTTCTGGTCCCATTCCTGCAGTTTTAAACTAGAACCTGGGACTCTGCACATCCCTTGATATTTGTTAACGTTTATTGGTCCCCTGCTGTGTGGCAAGTCCTATACCAGGCATACTGTTCACATTAACTCATGCAATTCTCAAAACAACCCAAAAGAGTTGATATTAACACATGCAGTTTATAAAGGAGAAAATATAAATAAACACTTGCCCAAAGCCACACAGCTAGTAAGTAACAGAGCTGGGATTTGACACCCCCACCCCCGGACTACTTAACTCCAAAGCTGCACCCTTTGCGTGGTATCTACTGTCCTGAATCTTTACTCATTTGTCTGCTTAATCTTGAGCCTCAACTTGGTTAAAACACCTAGTGCTAAAATAGAGGCAGGCAAAAATGAGGGGCTGGTTTCATCTCATTAATTACAAAATGCTTCTCCTACCCAGACAAAAACTGTTCTCATGCTATTTATCTTATTGGCAACTTCATCTGGGATTTTTCAGTGGCAAATTTGGGGAAGGAAAAAAAAACCCAAACTAGCTTAAGCAATGCCACAATGTCCCTTCTCCTTGCTCCTCTTTCATCTTGCCTTGTTTCTACTTGGCTGTATTCCTCTTGCCTTGTTTCTACAGCCTGTATCCATGAAAGTCATACTACAGAGCTCAATTTTTACTTTATAGGAGATAGGGGTCCATTTTGTGATTCCTTCCTTAGGGCAATCCTGGCAAGCTCACGAGAAATTGAGTAAACTGGCTCATTTATTAGGAGGTTCATGACAGCAAATCAGACCATTGGAGCTGATTCAAAAAAATATAACAGATTTTAAGCCTAAAAATTGACCCTCTAGAAGGGAGAGTCTCTTATCAAGCCAATATTCTCTGGGCCAGCCTTGGGCAAAGGAAGCTGGTAATTTAATTAGAAGCTCTTTGGACTGTGAAAAGTGATCATTTTTCATCACGGCTTCAAGGACACCATTTTTCTGGCAGCTGTCCAACCACCTTCATAGTAAATGGTCAGAAATCACCCAGAGCATACCACATGATGTCATGGGTAGGGCACAGAGTGTACAATCAGACAGAGCTCTCCCCTCTGAAACCAGCATCTTGGGCATGTCAGGCAATCACCCGGAACCCCACCTTCCCAATCTGTAAAGTAGGATGAATCATAATTCCTGCCTGGACTCGTTGTTGTGGGAGTTCTGAATACCGTATGTGCGAGGTGTCCTGGGATGTGCCTGACATCTCGGCAAAGAGTAGCAGTTACGGAGGTAACATCCACATTAGCTGGAGGAAATGCACATTCTTTTTTTAGCTAACACAACTCTGGTGTTCACCATGTGCCAGGCGCTCTTCTAAGTGCTTCACATACATTATTTCACTGACAAACTCACAGTAACCCTTTAATATGGGCCTATTATTAAATCCTTTTTCCAGATGAGGAAACTGAGGCTCAGAGAGGTTGTCCAAGGTCACAAAGATAGCAGTGGTAGAGCAACTGTAGAGTGAACCCAGACAGTCAGGTCCCACAGTCTATGCTCTTAAATACAACACTATACTGACTCTACTGCTTACCATTGTAGGTACTTTTCCAGAGAACCAGAAAAGTAATAAGAGCGAATATTCACTTATTGCTTGAGACCTGCCAGGCACCTTACATGCCTTATCTCGTTAGTCCTTGTTATAAGATGAGAAAGCTGAGCTACAGGGAGGAAAAGCAGCCTGACCCAGGTTACACAGCTAGCAAGTGAATTCAGATCCGCATCTGTCTGAGTTCAGAGCCCGTGTTCCCATCCACTCTGCTATTTTGAATCTTAGAAAGGCTCACCTTTGTTGGTTCTCCCTCTAGGCCAGTGGAGGTACTGCTGCCTGGGGGAGGACGAGCTAGAATGACCTCCCAAGAGTCTCAGGTCAGGGTCAGGGTGGGCTGCTGCCCTCTGCTCAAGGTCCGAGCAGACTCAGAGAATGATAGTGATGACAGGTACTCAGAGGTCACCCCATTCGGAACCCATTCCACAATAAGGGAACTAAATGGAGAGGAGAAGGGACATGTCCAGTGAAACCAGTGCTGAGTCCTCCCTTGGGATTACCTCTCTTAGAAAAATTCCTCTGATACTCTCTGATAGTCATTCTCAAAAAAAAAAGTCTAAAAGTATGGGAAAAGCTTTAAGTCAAAATATAATAACTGTAGCCTTTTGAGTAATGGTAAAAAATGATGTGAACAACTTCAGTGTTCAGCAGTAAGGATTGTTTAAATACATCATGGTGCGTCCAGACCATAGAATATTGTGCAGTTAATCATGATGCGGGAAATGTGTGTGACATGATGTTAAATGAAAAAACCAGAACTCAGACTAATAGCGGCTAAGAGTAATTGCCTTAGGGATTGGGCTTCAGGGGAATTGTTCATTCTGCATCCTAATTACTTCCCATATTGTCCAGTGTCCAATCACTCGCCTGACACAGTGTCTTAAGCCTGTCCACCAGTCTCCATCTCCACTCCAATCCCTCTGCCCAGGTGACCCCCCCTTTCACCTTCATGACAACAGCAGCCTCCCAACTGCTCTTCCAGACCTGAGGTCCACTCTCTGCCTCCAGTTGCGTCTCCCATAACAGCCAGAGTGATATTTATAACACATGAAAGTGACCGTGTTATGCCCTTGCCTAAGCATTCCAACAGCTCCCATTGCCCTCAGAATAAAGTCACAACTCCATAACATGACAACCAACTGCCCTCTCCAGCCTGGTCTTGTTTTTCAGCATTTTGCACTTCTCACTCTACATTGCAGCCATGCAGAAACTTCTGGAGCCCCTCTGCCTTTCCAAGCCCCTCTGCCCCAGGATCCAGCCATGTGGCATTCCTCCTGCCCAGCACATGGCCCCTTCCTCTGGCTGACTCCTGCTGCCTCTCCAGCCTCAGCTTGGCCATCATTCTCCTCTGTGGCCCTCCCTGGACACCCTCTACTAAGCCAATGTCCCTCCCCTGGGTTCCTACACTCCCCTTTCCCCACTTACTGTGCTATTTATCCTCAGTTACAATCATCTGTGCTCATGTCCATCCACCCACTAGAAAGTAACCTCCATACGGACAGGGCAATGTCTTTCTTATATTCTTGCCCCAAACACTAGTGTACTTAGTAGACACTCGGTAAATATTTGCTGAATTGATGCACCAGATAACTCAATGAGGAAGTTGGTTTGGGTTGGAGGATGTAAATCATCCAGCTATTTGAAAAGAGAATAAAGCTTTGGGGGAAGCTTAAATGATCCATATCTGTTATGCGAAAGGAGCACTTACCCGGAAATATAATTTTTCTCTGTGCTGTAAGGATTTAGCCCCCCATAAGCTGAAATGCATGGAAAGCCCCAGGTGGTCAAAGAAACACATTAAAAATTCAGATGCCCGGTCACTACCTACTGGAATTCTAATTCAGCAAGTTTGGGGCAAGGCCCAGTAATCTGCATTTATAAAAATTTCTGCAGGGGACTTTGATGTATACCCAACTTGGAATATCACTGATAAAGCCTCGCCTCCTGCACGGCACAAGGCATGGTCTCTAAAAATGTTAGTTCTACTCACTCACTTCCCTGCCGGATGAGAGCAGTCCTGGTGTTTCCTAATTCCTTTCTTCTCAGGTCCCAAATTTTCTACTTATTAAGTGACACATGTGAAGTAGACCCCAGACCTGAAAATCCATCCTTCCTTGAGCCCACTCTGAAACAGAAACACACCTCAAGCCCGTCAGACTGAAGGACCTATGATCGTTCCTGCTTATTAACGATATTAGGGAGGCAGCTGGCCAACCACGTTAGTATGACAGGTCTATTTTCATATGGAAAAGAAAATTATAGAGAGGCATAAACATTTGCTAACTAGAGAGATGTTATTATAGCTCGCAAATTGCATTCAGATGTTCAGAAATACTAGAGTTAATGGATTTCTGAGAGTTCTTCAGCAAGTGAGCCCATCTAAGAAAAACCTTTCTTTTCTCAGTTTTTATGAAAAGGGTCTTACCCAGCAGGACGGTTACCGGCTGCAGTTGGGGAATCCTGAGTCTGCAGGGGTCTGGGGGCTGTAGAAGGACAACACCCCCTCTTCTAAGTTAAATGCAGGGCTGTCAGGGAAGCCCCTTGTTCACATACTCTGCAGCTTAGCAGGGTGTTAAAAAGAAGAAGGCAGTTACTGTCTACTGAGTACATACTCTGCGTGCCACACTGTGCCAAGCACATGACACCCACATCTCATTTTATCCCCCCTGCACCTCATGGAGTGGTATTATCTCCTTTTTATAGACAGGGAAACTGAGGCACAGAAAGTTCAGAGGTCTTGCTTAATATCTAGCAGCTAGTAAGTCCAAGAGGTGGGATTTGAACTTATACCTTCCAACCTCAGAACCCAAACTCCTAACCACCAGATTCCATATGTGAGACCTAAACAGTCCAGCAGGGCAGCTACCATGGTACCCATTTTACAGATGTGTGACATCAATCTCAAAACATCTCTTGCCTAAGAGGCAAAGTCAGGGTTTGAACCAGATTGGTATGCGCTTGCCCAGTCAGTCAGTTAATACATGCTGTTGAAATCCTGCTCTGTGGGTTGCTCTGAGTTAGGCAGTGAGGGACGCAGAGACACCATCTCAGTCTTCAGGGATTTTAAGCTCTGTGCTGCTCAGGATGTCCTCAGGCTTGGAAAGCCCTTGGAAAGAATGTCAAGGGCATTGCTATTTATGACCACTGTGCCCTCTCTCCCCTCATTCTGCTGACCATGACCCCATCCCTTGGCCACCCAGCATACTTTGCCCTGGCCCACATCCAGAGTTCGATCCAAGTAGTCCTCCCCAATCCAAATTTAGGGACTGCTTTCAATACACGAACCCATAAAATCAAGTGATGGTCAGCGCATTAGTCAGCTTGGGCTGCCGTAAGAAAATGCCAGACCGAGTGGCTTCAACAACAGACATTTATTTTCTCACAATTCTGGAGTCTGGAAGTCCTAGATCAAGATGCCAGCAAATTCAACTCCTGGCAAAGGCTTTCTTCCTGCTTTGTAGACAGTCACCTTCTCAATGTGTCCTCACATGGCAGAGAGAGAGGGAGCTCTGGCGTCTCTTCCTTTGCTATAAGGACACCAGTCCTATGGATTAGGGCCCCACCCTTATGACCTCCTTTAACCTTAACTATCTCCTTAAAGGCCCTATCTCCAGCCACAGTCACTGGAGGTTAGGGTGAACATATGAACTTTTGGGGGACACAATTCAGTCCATAATAGTCACCTACACTTCCCCCCTTGTGGAAGCTATCGGACTTTAGAAGCAGAAGATTCTGGGTCATCCCAACACCCCCCTTCTCATTTGCAGATGGAAAAACTGAGGCTCGGACTAAGAAGGTGCCTTATCCAGGGCCAAAAATTAAGGCCGGATCAGAGCTGGGCCAAGAACCAGAGACAAACCTTGGTTTCACCTCTAACAGGCCACATAAATTTGTCCAAATGACTTAGCCCCTCCGAGCTGCAGTTGCCTCAACCATGAGGTGGAGGAATCATAGAAGCACCTGCCAGAAATGTTGGGGGAACATCTGGGGATAACCACAAGGACATTGCTGCTCCTCCCTTTGGGATGAGGGCTCAGTCTCTCCATGTCTCCATCTCTGACTGCATCCTGACAGCTAAAGCAAAAACCCACACCCCTGTTTCTCAGCCTATCTTTCCACTTGTGGTAGGTAGAAGCCCCTGTCCTACTGCTCCTTATCACATGAAGCTCTAAGCATTTGCAGCATATCATATCCCAGCCTTTGGAATGATGACTTTCACTTTTGTTGGCTGATGGACCAGGTCTCCATCCTCTTTAGTGACAAGAGAGAACAGAAGGCAGAGTCCCAGGCTCAGATCTGGAGACCTGCATTCGGTCACTTTGTTGTGCAGCCTTGCTTGTCCTCTCTGGGCTCTGGTCCACAGCTACAGAGTGAGCAATTTGGAATGGAGGGTCATGAAGAGCCCTTTCAGCCCTGACACTCTCAATACAGTGTCTTTTAAAATGGAATGCATGCATAGTAGCAAAGCTCCACGTTATGATATGTTCTTGCTAGCAAAGTAGGGTGGGTCATGCTTGCCAGGACTCCTGCATGTGACTGTGAATTTCTTTAGGGCTGTGATCTCATGAGAGTTACCCTAGATTCTCCATGCCTGGTACACCTCACTTTTATTATTTTTTAAATTGACTTCTGTACTTATTTATTCCCTGCTATAGTGGGCTGAATGGTATCCCACACAAAAGACACATCCACCCGAACCTCAGAATGTGACTTTATTTGGAATGAGGACCTTTGCAGGTATAATTCAGTTAAGGATCTTGAGATGAGATTATCCTGGATAAGTGTGAACCCCAAATCCAATGATAGGTATCCTTAGAAGAGACAAAAATGCAGAGGGCACACAAAGTAGAAAGCTGCAGAAGACAGAGACAGAGATTGGAGTGATGTAGCTATAAGCCAAGGAATGCCAAGAATTACTGGCAACCGCCAGAAACCAGGAAAGGAGACATGGAATAGATTCTCCATTGGAAGCTCCAGAATTAACCAACCCTGCCAACACCTTGATTCTGGACTTCTGGCATCCAGAATTGTGAGAGAATAAATTTCTGTCTTTTTAAGCCATGTAGTTAGTGTTAATTTGTTAGAGAAGCCCTAGGAAACTAATATATTTGCCTTGCTCCAAGGTCTTTATAGGGTTCATATAATACAAGATAAAATAACTTTAAGAAAAAGGCCACAAAGAGTCATTTAAAAGATGGAGGTAAGAGATACACTCATAGACAAAATGGAAACTATGCTAGAAACAGATGGCACAGGTGGGTTCTGAGCTTCCTAGTGGCAGATGCAAAAAGAGAGCCTAACATCTTATGTGGTCTCCTGTGTCTATAAGAAACAAACATAGTTACACAGAGTGAGCACTAAGACCTTGGTGGGGGGGGGAAATATTCCTTAAAGAAAGAAAGGGTCAGTTGTGACCTCTCAAACAACATTCTTATTAAAAGTACCTAGTAAGTATTTGTTGAAAGAATCAAGACTTTTTCCCACAGAGACAACTGTTCCAGAAAGTAGACAAAACCCACAGGTTTCAAAAAATGTAACAGGAATGGAGAGAAACTGACTAGTGCATCCTGGAGATATATTTTTGAAATACAAGCTATTGAAATATTAAACAAGCCTCCTAGGGACACACTGTCTGCTGCTCCTGGTTTCTTCCCTGGGCGTGAACCCTGAGTGTTCATCATACACACTCTCCCCCAGAGGTGGCACCAGAAAAGCCGACTGTCCAAGTCCTGCCCTCGGCACACCCCCCAGGGAGGCTCAGCTGAGAGTCTGCCCTCCCTCAGGCCACTTGCTTCCTCTCAGCCGAGGGCCCATGCACCTCAGTTCATCCCTTTAGTCCTTCATTCATCCATTTGCTCAGATGCAAGCCATGATCTGGATGTTAGGAGTTCAGTGGTGAGAAGACCAGATCAGATGAGAGAATATACAGACAGCACCTAGCACTGTGGCTGGAAAACAGCAAAAACTCAAAGAATGTCTCCCTTTCTCTTCCTCCTCTCCTCCCCAAACAAACTTGCCACGTGGTTGTGGTTGGGGAGCGCTACACAAGGCATGTCACTTTGTTCAAAACCCTCAATGGATGAATACTGGGTCACAGTTTTGAAGGTTGGGTCATCAAATTTCAGCTCTTAGCATATGCTCAGTAAGTATTTAAGTGAGTAAACAAACAAACAGACTTGAGAAGTGATTGCTTATTTTTAAAATGGATTTCTTATATTTTAAATAAATACTTTTAATTTAAAAAATTAACATATACACATAGTAAAAATTCAAAGAGTAAAAAGTATCTACAATGAAAACTATTAATCCCACCCCTGACCCCCTCTCCCAATTCTAGCTAGAGGTAACCATTATTACAAAGTGTGCCTGTGTGGGCATGTGTTTAGCCTCCCAAAGATATTCCAAGAATCTACATATCCCTAGTATTATCATCAGAAGTATTCTCTAAGCCCCGTGTAGCACCTTGCTTTTTATCCACTGAAAAAATATATCATGGATATGATTCCTTATCAGGGTATACATAGAGCTATTTTCTCCTTCCCAAATCCCACAATGTGTGCCATTGCATGGGTGGATTAATTATTTAGCCAGTCCCCTATTGTTAGACATTTAGGTTGTTTCCAGTCTGTGCTATTATAAACAATGAACATCTTCATTCATGCACAGCAATGAGCACATTTGTAGGAAAACTACTCAATACTGG
Organism: Daubentonia madagascariensis; assembly: GCA_023783475.1. Taxonomy (NCBI): domain Eukaryota; kingdom Metazoa; phylum Chordata; class Mammalia; order Primates; family Daubentoniidae; genus Daubentonia; species Daubentonia madagascariensis. Next base: position 5,393,239 of record JAKFHU010002332.1, on the reverse strand, counting down.
AACACCTGGGTCAAAGGATATATGCTTTTTTTGTTTGTTTTGACAGATATTACCAAGTAGCTCTCCAAAATTTTTGCCTATTTCACACTTCTTCCAATACTATGTAAAAATGCCTATTTCCCCTTACCCCAGCCAAACCGCTCATTACTGGAGTGTTCAATTGCCATTCTGCCTCCCTAGTGATTTGGCAATTATTCATCTTGCCCTTGTATAAATCTTTCTTTACAGGAGAGATTCTCTAAGCTGTATTAATGCAATTAAACACCTTTCATTAAGTGCCAGGTTCAGGAAAAATTAAATTTTAATTCCGTTCCACCTCAGCTGTTAATTTTTTTCACCAATCTGGGCTGCCCTCTCTAGATTGGAGTTTAGTGAGTCCCACTCAGAGTAGAGACTTGGGTGTTATCTGCATAGCATATGGCACTGAGGAAACAAGGCCAAGGGCTTGGCGTCACCACTGATTAAGTTGTTCCAACATAGAGCTCTGTTTGTTCATCCAGATGTGAATCATATTTTACACTCTCATATTTTCCCTTATGTTGCTTTTCAGAAGGCTAAGACTTGCATGGTCCTGGCGAGGGCTGAGGATGAAAGGTGTCTGGAAAAATTATTTTATCAGTATGGAATCCATTCCTGGGGCCACACTGTATACAGTCCAGGATTCCCAAAGTATATGAGATTTTGAGAAAGTCTGCTCATCCATATCCCTGTTTCTCAAGTTAGGAAATTTCACGTCAACCCGATTCAACAGAAATTCAACTCCATTCAATAGAAATGTGTGAAGCCCTGATATCATGTGTTAGGCTCTGTGCTACATCCTGTGAATACAGTGGTAAGCTAAAGCAGACATGTGCAACCCCAAGGGTTCTTAACCTGGGGCCTCTGTATCCTTTAGTTGGATTCAAGGAGTTCCCTTAACTCCCCGAAATTACATGCACAACTGTGCCCGTATGTGCTCATGTTTGTACGTGATGTACTTTCTGGGGAGAAGACCCATAGGGTTTATCCTATTGTAAAAGATTCCATTCCCCCGCCCACCACACACACACACACACACACACACACTTAAGACTTGATGAATCCGGGAGTAACGGTGTATCTACATTCACCTTGAGGACTTTGGGAACCATTTTCAGGATTTTTATCTCAGCACCCACAAGGCTCTTGCCTTTCTCCAACTATAGCACCTCCCGCCTACTGCTTTACTCCTGGAAACCAAATTTTCCTGCCCTTAGAGAAAGTAAATACTTTTGCCATTCTTATGTTAAGTAGTGCAGTGATTTGTGGGTACAGGAGATGTCCACATTTGGTGGCAAAGGAATTAAACCATTCAAAGATCAGAAAAGAAGACGAACTTCCAAAGTCTGACGCTCACTTCTGTACTTGCTTTCAGTCATTTATTCATCATTGGTCCCCTCAGTGACCAGCATACGTGTTCAGGTACACACACACCATGAACCACTCGCTGTCGTGAGCACTCACCCCTCAGGCAACACACACTTACTCACCCCCATCCACCTCATTCTGTCCATCACACACTCATGCAATCTTGTATTCATTCTTCAAACCCTTACCGAATACTTATCACGTGTCTGGCACCATGAGATCGTAGAGACAAATGGCCCCTGTCCCTCCCCTGAAGGGGAAATTTAGTCTAGAGGGGAATCAGAACTACAATACGCTGTCTTACATACCACAGAAAAATGATGTAGAAAGGATCCAGGCAAATTGCTGAGAAGACCCCAAGGATCTTCACCCTTGGGAGAAATGTGGAAAGCTTCCCAAGGAAGTGATATTTGAGCTAGGTCTTAAAGGATGACCAGGAATTTTCCCGGCATAAGAGAGGGATAAGCATCCTATTAATAAGTAGATGAAACAGCATGTGCAAGAGCCCAGAGGTGGGGAAGTGTCACAGTACGGTTTTATTGGAGATACCAGCTTTTTCTTTCCTCGGTTATAACCTGATTTGTTTTGACCTGAGAGTGTGGCTGCTTTGGGAAGAGGGCTCAGCTAATGAGCCTGCAGGAAATTCTGTAGCTCTTGGCGACACATCTGCTGCAGAGGCAGAGCACCAAAAGCCAGGCTGTTTGCTTCCCTCAACATTACGTTGATTGCTCTCTAGATGCTACTTTTACGTGATGAACGCGCTTCAGAAGCACATTTGGCCTTCAGTGGTGACAAAAGCCCTGCCTGCGAGTGACTGATTTACAGCGAATGAAATAATCTCTTTCCATCTTTAGGATGTAGTTTACGGGACTCCTGCTATGATGGAGTGCCTGAATTTCCAGCATTTTTCGTGGTCCTGCATTGCCTCCTTCCTGTGGCTCCCATTGCGCAGGGGAAGGACAAAGGAAGCATCATAAACAGAAATTGAATTTAGAAGAGGTGAAAGGAAAGCTGCTTTACAGACATATGGAATGAAAATATTTGGGACTCAACACTTTTGACCTGTACAACCTTATTTTCAAACTGTGGTCATTTGAAGATCTTGCCTAGAGACACTTTAAGTGACTCAGATGCAGGGAAACGTGTACTGGAAGAGGCAATATGACATGTTGATTAAGGTCATGGACTCTTGAGTTACAGAGACCAGACTTCAAATCTCGGCTCTGCCACCTTGAACCTGTATGTACCAATCAGGACTCGTTGGGTGCACGTGACAGAAAACCCAACTGAAGCTGTCTTAGGGTGGGGAGAAAGACGACCACCTTTTCTGTCACCTCTGAGTTCTGAGAATGCATCATGCCCTTTGTTATCTACAGGCTTTTCAGGTATCATTTCCTGTCCTTGAGATGGTCTCCATTTTCTCAACCCTCCACTGGGATAACTCTTCCTTATCTTTTTAGATCACAGCTTCACTATCACCTCCTCTATAAGGCTGTAGTCAAGACTAAAGTGAGCCACCAAGATTCACCTCCACTCTTGGGAATGGCAGCGGCTAACAGCTCCCACCTACGTCTCTTTACAGAAAATGCCTTCAGTCAAAGAGAACTGCCCCACCCAAAGCCACTGTGCCTACCTGGGGCCAACCCCAATCACTGTTCCACGAGGCTGTCTCAAGGAAGTATTACACAACTCCACAGCTTGCTGTGGGATGAGCAGAAGTTTTCGCTGCAACTGCATTGTGGTTTGGCGTCTCTCTTTTGTTGGGCCCCATCTCCCTCACTCCCAACAGGTGTTGCTCTCAAGGGCACTCTCTGAGGAACGTCCTGCATGAAAATCTCCACCTCAGAGCCTATTTCCCGGGGAACCTGATCTAAGATGGAAGCCGTCCTTGACACCCCATAAAACTAGATCAGCTATCAGGTCCAGGAAACTTTCAGCTGAAAGTCACCAAAACCCTAACTCCAAATTGCTTAAAAATAAAGATATTTATCATCTCCCATGGAGAATCCTAAAGTAGTATGGACTTCGCAGCTGGTCGATTCACCTGCTCACTGACATCCTAGAGACCTCGATGCTTCTCCCTCTGCTCAACTGATCTGAGTGCTAGATTCATCCTCAGGCTGTCACAAGGTGGCTGCCGGGGTTCCAGGCATCATGTGCAAACGTGACAATGCCTAGAAAACATAGAGAGCCCATGTCTTCTTATAGGAAAGCATACAATTTTCCCAGAATGCCCTCATAGCCTCATTGGCCGCAGTTGGGTCACACGCCCACTTATGAACCAATCACTGGCAAGAAGAATCAGGCCCACACAGGGTGGGGTCTCCTCCCCTTGAGGAACTTGGCTACGGGGGAGGGGTGGCTACCTGAATACAACTGGGATTCTGTTAGTAAAGAAGAGCGTGAATGGACGGAAGGTAGACCACCAAGAACAGCATCAGCGTCCTCCTTCACATCCCTAGCAGGCCATACCGCCCCTATGAGAGCCCCTGAATTAATGCAGTGAAGAAATCTGCCTACTCCTCCATCTCCCTCATGAGACAGAGCTCCGTGCAAGCAGGGGTCTTTCCAGCTTGATGCCAGGCACTGTCCTGGGCACGGGAAGATCCAATGATGAATAAAACAAAGGCCCTGTTCTTTGATGTTTACATTCTGGTAGGAGAAAAAAAATAGACAAATCAACGTATAGTACAACATCAGTGGTGGTAAGTCCTATGAACAGAAATAAAACAAGAAAATGTGATCAGGAGTGTTCATGGTGCTTCTTTAGAAAGTGTGGTCAGGGAAGGCCTCTCTGATAAAGTCACATTTGAACAGAGATCTGGAGGGGGCAAAAGGAGGGAGCCATGTGCTGTGCTATCTAAGTGAAGTACTCTCCAGTGCTAGCAGACAGCAGGTGCAAAAACCCAGAGCATGATTGCCTTGTTCAAGGGGAAATAAGAAGTCCATTGTAGCTGTTAAAAACTGAGTTTTAATAGGGGTGAGTTCAATGCTGCCTAATAGAAACACAATGTGGTCACAAATGTAACTTAAATTTTTTTTTCTAGTAGCCACAATTTTAAAAATCAGGTGAATTTTAGTAATGTCTTTTAGTAAGTCAACATAATCAAAATATTATCATTTTAACAGTAATGTTATTGAAAAGTATTAATGAGCTAATTCATATTATTTTTTCATACTGTCTTCAAATACTTCAAACACAGGAATATATACCCAGTGTGTTTCATACTCACAATGTATCTGAGTTCCAATTAGCCGTATTTTAAGCACTCAGTAGCCATATGTGGGTGGTGCAGATTGAGATCAGATTGAACCTAGCTGTCAGGTTTTTACTCTTTGGGTTTTGTTCTTAAAAAGATGAGGAGTCACTGGAGAGTTTGGGGCAGGAGTGTGGCTTCCTTGCATTTTGTTTTAAAAAGGATTGCAGTGCTTTTAGGGGAGATTTTTCTTCTGTAGGCATTAAGGGAGGAAGCAAAGAGGCCAGTTTAAGAGGCTACACTTGAGTGGCAGCAAACATCGGGAAATAACGTCAGCCCCCAAACGCAGAGGTGTCTAGATTCACAGCTGGGATGAGTTCCCCTGGGTTCTCCCTTTCCATCCCTCCATCTGCACTGGAGGGGCTGGCCTCACGCAGATGCAATTTCCATGAGGGAGGCTGGCCTGCCCCGTCATTTGCTTAGCTGTCTTCATCTCGGAGTCTTCATTTGCCTACCCATAAAGGAAATCACAAGTAGTAATTACTTCAATTTACGCAAAGCATAGAAAACCAGACCTAACTGTGCAATGGTGGTGGACACCACCATCAGGCGCTTTTAGCTTAAGGATCTTGTCCGCCACTGGAATTGTCTGCTGAAGTCCCAAGCAGACACTCCTCAACCTGCAGATGAGTTAAGTTTCATCAAGCTCTCTGTACCTAGGTCCAAGTACTCTGGACCAGTGACAGATGCACACCCATCAAAATAAAGACAAGTTCCATGTGCTGAACCCTCTCATCCTGTTCTGTGCCCATGAAAGTTTTATTCAAAGATGTTTACATGTTGACCTTCTTCTTTGTATCATTAATAAGGCATGAGTCACCTTCATAAATAAACCATGACACCTAGACGTTAAACATCCCCACACAATTTTCATGCCATCGGCTAGTGCTGGGCAGAGGGGACCTACTTTTGCTCTGGTGGGTAGCTTTGTTTATTTCTAGCCATGCCCGTGTTTCTAAGGTAAACTGTTTATAAAACAAATAAGGACAGATTAGACTGATCCTAAACCAGCACTGATTGGTGGTCCTCATATACTCTCCTTCAAAGGAGCCCTGGGGGGCAGTTTTGATGTCCTGTTGTTATTGTCAAATGGTTCCAAAACTTCAGGCATTCATGTGGCACCCTGGCAATTTTCCAACAGCTTTACTGAGGTATAATTTACTTACTATAATATCATTTTAAGTGTACTATTTAGTGATTTTAGTAGATTTACAGGGTTATGCAACTACCACCACAAATGAATTTTAGAACATTTTCATCACCCCAAAAAGAATCCTCATGCCCAGTTCCCCTGTCCCACCCCTAGTCCTAGGCAATCACTAATCTATTTATTTAGTTTTGTCTTTTCTGGACATTTCATATAAATAGATTAATACAATATGTGGCATTTTGAAGGTGGCTTCTTTCATCTAGCATACTGTTTTCAAAGCTTATCCATGTTATAGCATATATCAGTATTTTATTCCTTTATAGTGCTGCTCTCACAATTTTTGCCATATTCAAGTGCCACTTATACTATTTATTCTTTACTTACTATTATCTAAAATCACTCACTTTTTGAAAAGCTGTGTTAAAAGAAAACTTGACATTGACACTACTAAGGGAAAACCAATACTACTTACAGTAATGGAAGGGAACCATAAAGTAAAGAGAAACAAGATAAAATGCTGTTGTGAATTATAGCTCAATAAAGAAATATATATTTAAACAAATAAAAACTCTGTTATTTAATTCTAGTTAGTTACTGATGTCTGGGAGGCTCTAAGCCTGACCTGCTTTCAGTGTGTTAAAAGGAGAGATTAGTAAGTGCTAAAGAAGCATTAAAGACTCCTCAGCCCCAAACTGAGCATATCTCATGGAAGCGTTCACATGAGAAATGCTCATGTGAACACAAGGTTATTTCACAACCTTGAAAGATAATCAAAAAGGGGATAATTTCCTTATTCAGAGATTCTATTATTTTATGCTCACATGTGTACCACTTAAAACAAACTCAGATGTCATCAGAGGTATGCTCAGATCACCCCTCTGTGGGTATTTGCTTTGTCCGTAGTAGGTGTTTATATGGGTGTCACTATAATTAGAGCCATATGCTTAGAAAACTTTAGTTCTTAACTCTACATCTTAAATAACAGTCATTCCACAAAAATGCACAAGACCCTGGCTTGGTACATAGGCATGAAACAGAAGACTCTTCCTCTCTTCCACACCTGCCTCTAGACTCCAAACCCCAGATAGTGCTACAATGCAACTATGCTACAGGATAAATACGAGAGCCTATTTATTTACTGAGGGAATGCCTTGGAATCAGATCACTTCTTTTGCACTTGCTTTGTGTTCTGAATTCTAAACTCGTCCACCCCAAATGTCCCTCCATCAAAATCTTTCAATGGGTCCCCACAGTGCTGAGGATAAAGTCCCAACTCCAGCCAATTCTGTATTTAGTGTTTCCTCAATGTGCCCTGGTATTTCACACCACTGAGGTCCCTTTATCAGAAACACTTCTCCTTACATCTCCCTGCATAGAGTCCATTCCTGTTTGAAGACTTGCCCAAGCCTTGCCTCCCTCAAACGTACCTGGTTTACCAACCCTGTGGATGCACAGCATTCATGCATAACTCTCTCCAAACACTTAACATGGGATGCTGTACTGCAAACATCCCATGTTCATTGAAACCTTACTAGACTTCTAGCTCCTTGAGGACAAGAGCCCTGTCCTCCCTTTATCTCCAGAGCCCCTCCCAGGATCTCAATTTACATTTGTTGTATGAATGACCTTGAAGGAATCTATTAAATACCAAGTGTTTAGGTTGGAGAAACAATGCTAAATGCCACCTCCTTTGTAGGCTTCTTAGATCACTTCATCACTTGTATTTTAGTGGTGTTTGGTATTAAATTTTGTCCTAGCTTCCTTTTAACACTGCCTCCCAACCTTGAAAACATCCCCAGCAAGGTGATTTTACAAGCGCGCTCCCAGCTCACACACCTAAATTCAGTAGCTCAGACAAAGTCTTCTGTCACCTTCTATTTCTTCTCTCTAATTCATGGTTATCGGTAGCAGAAATAGCAAGCGTTCTGTCCTGGGCTTTGTTCTCTCAAACGGGAGTGTTCTTCAGGAAGTTTGAAGTGGTTCTGAGGAAAGAAGTCAAGAACGTGTCATGCTGGGAGAGGGCCCCTGGCAGAGCAGAGAGAGCCTGGGTTTGGGGTCGGAGGCCAAACATTCCAGATGTCCACAGAATCCCCTCCAGCCGGCTCAGGGATACCATTCCTGCAAATACCCCCTTCTTTTCTTGCATCATAGAATCTTCCCTCTCTGCTGTATCACTCCTATCAGAACACAAGCATGCTGCATTATTTTTCATCTTGAGAAAAATCATCCTTGGTCTGTTTAGCTACTGTTCCTTTTCTTTGCTTTCCTTTACCCCAAACACATAAAAAATATTTGTCTTTACTTGTGTTCTTTCCATTCTGTCCTGCTTTCTCCCGCAGCACCCTGGAAAGGTACTTCTGTCAAGGTCAGCAATGATAATCTAACATACTTAGACCAGTGGTGAATCCTCAGTCCTGATCTAACTGGATTCAGCAGCAGCATTTGATGCATTTAATCGCTCCTTTCTTCTTGAAATACCTTCTTCACTTGGCCTCCGTGGTCTAATTCTTGGTTGTCATCCTGCCACTAACTGTGCCTTCTCAGTCTTCTCTGCTGGTCCTTATCTCCCTGTCCTCTGGGGTGGGGGGGATGCTCCAGGGTGGCCCTCTGCCTCGCTCCCGTCTCTGCACCATGCAGACAGCCGTTTCCACCGTCCCATGGCATCTAGTACTACCTCTACGGTGATGAATCCTTCATCTTCATCTCTAGCTCCAGCCCCTTTTCATAATCCAATGCCTCTTAATGTCACCCCTGGAGTGTCTAATAAGTTTCTTGAACTTAACAGGTACAAAACTGAACTCTTGACCCCACTCTGCTCAAGTCTGCTTTGACCAGTGTTAGTAAATGCCAAGTTCTAGTTGTTCTGACAAAAAAATACTGGAGTCATTCTGACCCCTCCCTTCCTTTCACGACACACACCTGAGCCATCAGCAAGTGCTGCACCACTTCCTCAAAATGCATTTGAAACTGATGCACGTGTCCCCCTCCAGCCCAAGACCCCACCTTATTTCCCTGGGTCACTACATTGGCTTCCTAAGTAGGCTCTGGATCCCAACTTTGCCCCTCTGCAGTCTATTCTGCACCAAAAAATAAACCCTAAGTAACCCAAAACATAAGTCAGATAAGGCATAGCTCTCCCCAAAACACTTCAGCAACTCCCCATCTCTCTCTGAATACATCATCCAAAGTCTTTATGGTAACTACAAAGCACTATGTGATATGGTTTCTCTTCACCGTCTGATATTAATTCCCCCCCTTAGCAAAGACCTCCCTCTGCAGGGCCTTTGCATTAGGCTCTTCCCTCTGCCTGGAACACTGTTCCTCCAGGTATTTGCACAACTCACCTCCCTTAGTCCTTGCAGCTCTCTGCTCAAATGTCACCTTGTAACAGAGGTCTTCTCCAATCACCATAAATCAACAGGCCCTCCACCATGCTCCCCAAGCCTGCTTACTTCTTTATAGCGCCTACCACCACCTGACATAGTCTGTATGTATACATTTATTTGCATATCGTGGTTCACTACTTCTAGAATGTAAGCTTTAGGAGAGTAGGAATTTTTGTTTCATTCACTGCTGTATCCCCAGAGCCTAACACAGTGAATGCATGCAGGAGGCACTCGATGAATATTTTTGAATAAATGAATGAAAGTCAGATATGGTTTGGATTCTGCTTGTGCCACTTAAAAGCTGTGTGACGTTGGTTAAGTTCATCTTTTCTGATCCTCAAGTTTTTAACTGTGAAATGGGGATGATGGTGTCTACCTTAGGGGAGTGTTGTAAAGTTTGTCAATAATATATGTCAAATGTCAGAGTAAGGCCAGAGTAATATGTGCAAAGGACGCATTAAAAAAAAATACAGGGGCTATTATTGTTTTGCTGTCATTAATGAGGGAGAAGAGATCTGCCATGGGATTTGGATGCTGGAGTTCAATTGTTTGTTAACCTGTTTTGTGAGGGCAATAGGAGAGCTGTCTCTCCAAAACTTCCTGTGGCATTGAAGACATTTCAGCTGATCAGATTTTTCCTTCAATTATTTAATAAATTTAAGAAATAATTGTTGAACATCCATCATGTACCAGGCACTGCACTTACTCTCTTAGTCTGACATTTTTTGCAGCTGGAACCACAAGAGAATCCTTTACTTTTATGAAGATGGCCTGGATCTTACCAGCATAATAGCAAGCAGGTCTTTGCTCATCACAGGAGCAAAATAGGCCAGATCTCGGCTGCCACCCACACGCTGCCAAGCCTGGTGGGGCTGGCTGCATACACTGGCAACGTCACCGCCCAGCGTCTGGAACAGGGTTAGTGATGAGTGATGGAGGGGACAGAAATACCTTCTAGAAAAGAAGGTTGGCATTTCTGGGGCAAGGCTTCAAGGCTCTAGCAAGGAGAGCAGCAAGGGCACCTTGTTCTTCCCTCTGGATCTCGGCTGCTGACAACTATCTGCCCAGTTGCAAGAGTCATCATCTAATGACTGATCAGAGTGACCCCTAATGAGGGGCATGGCTTGAGGGAAGAGGGGAGCACCCGGTGGGGCTGAGGAATGAGCACTGAACTTGGAGTCAGGAGCTCGAGCAGGGAGTCCTGACCCAGCCTCAGGTTTTACGTGGCACAGTTACCTAGGTATGTACTGACTCAGGCTCCAGGTGCCACCACTGGATGGCTGCGCCAGCTTCTTCCCCTCTGAGATGCTGAGATGCTTGTCTATGAAACAAAATAGTACATCCCAGGGCTGTTGGGAAGATTAGTGAAGACAGAGTCATCTATGTGAATGCACACAGGCAACTGGCACATGGCAGGTGTGCTTCTCCCTCAAAGTCCCCATTTCCTTATCTGTAAAATGGGAGTGACATCACACCTACTGTACTAGAAGTTGCTCTGAAGCTGTATAAAAGCCCTTTATGGAGATGAAAGCTGTTGTTGTTATCACCCTTCTATTGTCTCAAGTGTTCTAGGCTGAGAACAGAAATCTTTGTTCATACATCTAGTGTTACATGCATCATTCTCCATTGTAGTTGGTCACGTGTATTCTGCCCACCAACAATATGTAAGTCCCACAGTGGGCAGGGACTGTGCCTGTGTTTGCCCATCACTGCCATCCCAACACTTGGCACCCAATAAACAGTCGGGAAAGGAAAGACCGCTTAGTGCCTTAAAGGTTTCTTTCTCCTACTCCTTTAAATGTTCAGTTCTATGAGGAGTCACCCAACGCCTTGCCCTCAAGGAACCCCCAGGCTAGGAAAATGGACAGACATATTATACAGGTGATGGGCGTCTGTGGTTTGTCTGCCCTTCCTCGAATGGCATCCCCCCAGGGCTTCTTTTTGGAAAACCCCTCTCTCCCACTGTAGGCTCACATCATCTGGGTGGGGCTTGCCCCAAAACTAACTAATCAGCATATTTTTCCCCAACCACAGTGATTGGTTTAGGGATGGCCATGTGACCCACGTCAGACCAGTGAGACACAGTCTTGAGATTTTGACTTCATCTTTTGGGCCAGTGGGGCTCTTTCCACAGAGACTATAAGCAGAGTAGGGAAAAGGGAAGAGAGTCTGGTTAACTCTTGATGACATCATTTCAATCTCTAGATCCAGCCACGCCTGAAGTCCTCAGACAGTTCAGTTACAGAAGCCAATGGATTCAGCTTGTCTTTCTTTGCTTAGACTACTTTGAGTAAGGCTTCTATTATCTGCAACTGAAAGAATGCTAACTAGTTTCTAGCTAGTACACCACACTGGTAAAGGACACTGCAGGTGGCATGAACTATGTAGGACTAATTGTGTCTGAAAGCACTGGCAAACCCTTGAAAGGGCAAACAAAATTTCAACCAGGAAACCCCACCCTGACCCTCTTTTGCTGCAACCTGGGTTCCATTCACTTTATAGTTAGGTTGTAAATGCCCTAGTTCTTGATCTGATGTGGACACAGTATTAAAGAAGGAGACAAGAGAGATATGAAGAAATGACAGACTTCAGGGAGCATTTTAAATGTAAAATTGCTGAGTGTTGACTGCACAGTTTATTGAGAGAGTATGCAAATTATATACAAACTGTATGCATATTTAAATTGCAAATCCCTTGAGACCTTCCTACATTGTGTTCCACACACCTGGGAGGAGGCCCAGGGGGAAAATCCTGGTGAGAACTTTTAATCAACAAGTATTTATGTAATAAGCTCTTACTCTGCCTCTCTGCAAGGTGTTCAGCCTACAAGACTTGGTCTCTGCCCTGGAGGAGTTGGCAAGTGAGCCAGGGAGAAGGGAGGAACCACAAGAGACAATTAGTGTATAATAGAAGACAAGATGTAATTAAGTACTAAATCCTGGGCCGTGAACTGGAAGCATTTGGGTGAAGTTCCAAGATGGCTGATTTCAGCTCAGTGCAAGGCAGAACTTTCTGGTGGATGGATCTGTCCCTCAAGGATAGTACAAAACCAGCTTTCATCTTACCACAGCTTGATACAGGTTTGAAATAACAAGAATTATAATAACAATCATAGAGTTGAGAATCATACCATCTGGGTTTGAATGCTGGCTCTGTCAACTAACCACATGACTTTGGGCAAGTACCTTTATTTCTAAATAACACCCACCTTGCAGCATCAAGAGCTTCAGAGATGCTACAGGTAAAGCATATGAAAGGCCCAGAAGTATTACAAAAGCAGCAAAATGTCAACAGGTAAGAGTCAGTTGGATCAGAGTCCAGAACCATAGCTCTGCCATTTACAAGCTACATGGCATTGGGTGAGTCATTTAACTTCTCTAAACACCAAAAATAACAAGCATTATTGTTACTATTAGTGTTGTTATTGATATGCCACTATCAATCTAATAAAGATGCTACAAAGGTTGCTGAGAAAGTTCTTAGCACAGCACCTGACACAGGTCATCCAAAAAATATTGATATGTATGTATATATTCAAATAAGTATGCACATATCTGTACTTATCTATATTTCAAAAGATCAGGCCTAGGCTTCTGTCTTCTTCTAGAAGTTTTCCCAACAGCATGTGGGTGATCTCAGTGCTCTCTGTTGAGTGAGCTCTTTGAAAAAGGAAACCAGTCAAAAAAGTACACTTATAATTGTACCCCAGAATCATCTCTCCAGAGCTCCTACAATGAATATTCAAGCAGACATGTTTCCTGATATTTTTACCTTCCTTTTAAAAATAAGACTTATTTTTTAATAAAAGTAGTACACACTAATTGAACAGTATTTAAGAAATTTCATATACAAATAAAGATGTAAATTAGATCACCCACAACTTCTCCATCCACTCAGGGGTAAAGACCACTTCACAGACTTGTGTAGAAAAACACACTATAGGAATCTTTGTGAGCTAACAACTTCCAAGATATGACCACGAAATATATTCTGACAGTATATGGGCCAGAGGGCAAATGTCAAATCAGACGCTGAGTTCAAGAAATGCCTGGGAAAACACAAGGAAATACTGTCACTCTCCCACCAGAATGACTAAGATGAAAATAAGACTGCCAACACCAAGTGTTGTCAAGGATGTGGAGAAACTGGAACTCTCACAGTGCTGGTGGGACTTTAAATTGGTATAATCACTTTGGAAAACTGGCAGTATCTATTAACACTAAACACACGCCTATCCTATGACTGAGTGATACCACTCCTAAGTACATGGCTGTCATGGACTGAAATGTGATCCTTCAAAACTCGTATGTTGAAGTCCTAAATCACAGTAGGGTTTTTAAAGAAGTAATTAAGATTAAATGAGTTTATTGGAGTGAGCTCTAATCCAATATATCTGGTGTCTTTATAAGAAGAGGAAATTAGCACACTGACATGTACAGAAGGGGGAAAAAACAGTATGTGAATACACAGGAAGAAGATGGACATTTACAAACCAAGGAGAGAGACTACAGAAGAAACCAAACCTACCAATACCTCGATCTTGGACTTCTAGCCTCCAGAACTGTGAGAGAATAAATTTATCGTGTTTGAGCCACCCAGTCTGTGGCATTCTTTTGTTGTTGCTGTTATGGTAGCCCTGGCAAACTAATGCAATGGCCAAGAGAAGGAAGTGCCCATATTCATTGAAAGACTTGTGATATGTCCACACAATGGAATACCATGAAGCAATAAAAAACGAACAAACTACTGATATATGCAACAATATGGATGAATCTCACAGGCATTGTCGAGTGAAAGAAAGCAGACATAAAAGAGTACATATCATTTTGTTCCATTTATGTGGATTTTTAGACAAAACTAATCTGTGGTGCTAGAAGTTAGAACAGTGGTTACCTCTGGAAGGGTATTAGCTGGGAAGGAGCATCAGAGAGCATCCTGGAAGCTGGAACTGTTCTACATCTTGATCTGGGTTTTGGCTACACATTATAGATATATGTAAAAATTAATCAAGCTGTAATGGTTACAGAGTTTCTGTTTGGGATGATGAAAAATTTTGGAGATAGTGTTGGTAATGGTTGTGCAACATTGTGATTGTAATTCATGCCCCTGAAGGTTACACTTAAAAATGGTTAAAATGGTGAATTTTAGGTTATACATATATTACCACAATTTAAAAATTTCAAAAAAAGTAACCAAGCTGTACACTTGAGATGCATGCCCTCTACTGTGTCATGTCTCTATATATAAATAGAAAAAAAACTGTCAAGGAATATTACACAATGCCTAGATGATACAGCTGTGATGTGTGTTTTTCTTCAGGGAATCTCATCCTCAGTGTGGTACTGTGACTTTGAACACAATGTAGGGAGGCTTGGTTGACTTCCTTCTAGAATTCCCTTCTCCGAGGATTCTTTGTTTTATCTATTTATCTCTTTTATTTATTTTAAGTTCAGCAAATCATATTCCTTGATGCAGAGTGAAGGTTATGGTGGGTTTACATGAATGAGTATGTCCTTGGACGGACTCAAGGAAAATTTGAAGATCTGATGTAAAGACCTCCCTTTCTGACACACAGTCCCTTACCCCAAAACTCATTTTTGGTTGGTTGGCTGGAGAAGATGTTTATTAAAAGGGCATCATTAACATGGCAGGTGCTTTTGTTACATGCAAATAATAACAGCAGAGAAAACAGACATATAATTAGTTGGGCTTTTTTGGTGCTCGGAGAGTTACTACTGCTGATATTAAGTAGAGAACGTGACACCCGATTGTGCTCTGAGTGTGGGGTGATTCACACTCAGCTGGTGGTGATGCGGGCTTTTTTGGGGAATGTGGAAAGTGGGCTTGGGATTTTTTTTTAATAGAAAAAAATGATTAACTCCTTAACAACACAAGTGAGTGGTTGGGACCTGTTTCCCTTACTCTTCCCTTGCGGAGATCTTCCCAAGACCCTGCTGCTTCTGTGTTCCATCCATTCTCACTTGGATAAGTAAAGTTTTATGTTCTCTTCTACAACCCTCACTGTTACACCCTGCTTCTGCTAATCCAGCAAAGCAGGGAAGAGACTAAACCCAGATCCTTCACTCATGCCCCATAAAAACAGGGCAGAGAGCAACAGGGAGGAAGGGTATTTCTCAACCCCACAATAAATCCAGGGGTTCCCAGCCCAGGCCCACCTCTCCATGAGATGTCACGTGGAGAGGATGTGGGTAATTCTCGACCCTTCTACCTGTGATATTCTGTCTGCACCTAAAGATGTTGCTGGTATTTCCTGAGCCCTTTGCCCAAAATCCACAGAGCACATACTTCAAGTCAGATCACCTGTATCACTTAGGTATGTTTCCACCTGCAAGTGACACATGGTAGTTTACACAGATTACGAGTCCATTTTTCTTACATAACAACATGCCTAGAGGTAAACAGCTGCTGGTGCTCATTTAGTGGCTCGATTATATCAGGGCTGGTGTCTCTGTAATTCTCTGCATCTTTCCTTTCTGATTGTCATCTTGCATTCTCAACTGGCCACCCAGGATCTAAGCATTGTGTCCTTGTCCAAGGCAGACAAAAAGAGAGGGAAGGGTGGTGCGGGCTTCATCGTGTCCTTTTTGTTTTTAATCAGGAAAGCAATCTTTAATACATAGAGGCTGGGAAATGAATATTAGGCTTTCCAGGCTCTATAATGGAAAGAAGCAAAGGAGGGGGTGGGAATAGCTGTGAAGTATCCAGTCGGCTAGCACAGACTCCATGCCGTCTGTGCTACACCCTCCACACGGGGTGAAATCTGTCTGTCCACGTGAACACATTGAGCATGAAGGCTAGAGCTCTTGAGTTCCAGACTATCAGAGGTTCCAAAAAGGCTGACTTTGTATGTCTCTATTCTCATTTTCTGCTTGTGTCCATTTGGGTCCTCAGAGAAGCAGATGCCAAAATGGAATTTGACATGCAGGAGGTTTATTGGGGGAAATGCCTGTGAAGGATAAAGGAAGAAGGAACTGGAGCAGGTGGGGAGAGCCTTCAGACCATGACGCGGGTCTGACACCTGGGAAAGGAGGCAGGGAAGGAAGGAGGCTACAGTAGGGAGATCCTCAGGCTGCCTGAGGAGCCTCCAAGCGCATGCTGTCTGCGGGAGGAACCCTGCACTGGACAGGTTTGGCCTGCACTGGCACCCCCACCCCACTTAGTGGCTGGCTGAGTACAGCTAGGAGAATATGGCCTCATAAAGAACACCGTGGTGGATGCAGAGATGCAGCCAACCCCCCTAAACACAGCAGGTTTTCTTGAAGGGAGATGTGAGCAGGTGACCCCCATGGCTACAATTCCAGTCCCTCTCCTATACCTGCAACTTACCTTATCCTTAAAATATCAAAACTGCCCCCAAACTATCTGAACTCTCTCCCTTCCTCCTGAGCCTCTGGAAGGTGTATATTGGAGGGCTTTAGATGGCCAACTTGCTGCAAAGAGGTGCGGCACTATTTTGAAGTTGCATTTGCATAGCAGTCTTGGCTGCTGTTTTGCTTGGGTTATGTGGTCACTCCACACGGCTTAGGGTGGATGCTAAAGCCACCCCTATAAGCCTTGTTGTAAGTTGAATTGTGTCTCCCAAAACAATATGTTGTTGTCCTGATCCTTAATAACTGTGAATATTACCTTATGTAGAAATAAAGTCTTTGCAGATGGGATCTAGTTAAGAAGAGGTCGTACTGGATTAGGTCATACTAATCCAATGACTGGTGTCCTTATAAGAGGAGAAAATTTGGATGCAAATTCACACAAGAGAATGTCATGTAATGATGGAGGCAAAGATTAAAGTGATTCATCTACCAGCGATTCTTCCACCAAGAATTGCTAGGAGCTACTAAAAGCTAGGACAGAGGCATGAAATAGATTCTTCCGCAGAGGCTCTAGAAGGAATAGACCTTGCCAACACCTTAATTTCAAACTTCCAGCCTCCAGAACAGTGAGAGAATAAATCTGTTGTTGTAAGCCACTCAGTTTGTGGTAATTTGTTATGGCAGCCCTAGGAAACTGACACACCCCTGCTGCACCTCAGCCTTGTCCTGAGCCCCTGCATTTGCTGCTTAGCAATATGCAAGGCCATCAACTCAGATGTGGTGGCCAGGATTCTCCTAGTTGTGCAAACTGAGGCTCCAGGTCAAAGTGTCTCTCTGACCTTTAGGGGTATGGGGAAGAAAACCATCATGCCTGAGCATTATCAGGCCTCATTTCACTGGCTTCTCCTTGGGGTCTTCCTATGTGGTATAGTATTAGATGGATCTCCTGGACTCAGGAACTCAAATGTTCATGATGAGGTAAGTGTTGGATTGACAGCCCAGGCCTTGGGGTCAGGTGACCTGAATGTGAATTTTGTCTTTAGTTGCTAGGTGACCTTGGGCAGTATATTAGCCAGTTAGGACTGCCATGCAAAGTACCACAGACAAAAATTCCAAAATCAAGGTGCTGGTGGATTTGGTTCCTGGTGAGGGCTCTCTTTCTGCCTTGCAGACGGCCACCTTCTAACTCTGTCCTCATACGGTAGAAAGAGTTCTGGTATCTCTTCCTTTTCTTACAAGGGCACCAGTCCTATCAGATTAGTGCCCTACTCTTATGACCTCATTTAACCTATGTCACCTCCTCACAGGCGTCATCTCCAAATACGGTCAAATTGGGGGTTAGGGCTTCAACACATGAATGGGGTGGGGGGAAGGGAAGAGACACAAACATTCAGTCCACAACAGGCAGCAACACAACCCCTCTGACCCTTAGCTTGTCTTACCTATAAAGTGAAGACAATAATACCACCTTAAAGAGTCCTGGGAAGGATTCAATGAAGTGCCATCTTAATTGTATACAACCGATGCATGCCTAATTTCTACCATTATTGTCATTATTATGTAAAAAACAGTGACATGATGATGATGATTCTGCTGTTGCTCTGGAGAACTCCTGTCTTCTTTGAATACTCCTTACTCTGTCTTCTTGCAATTCCTTTTTTCTAAGAATCCCATCCTTAACTCCAGTTTCTGGAATTCCCAAATTGGCAAACTAAGTACAGATTTAGGGTATCAGAAAAGCAGGGACTCAGAGAGACTGATCATAAAAGAGAATAAACAAGAAAATTTTAAAGGAGAGAGTAAGAGCAAGCAACAAGAGAGCTAATTTATTTTCAATGCAATGTAAATGTGTATCATTTTGAAAAATAAAATTATATGTTACAGCTCACTGTTATTTTATTCTAAATTGCCTATGGCAGCAGTGTGACATTTTCAGGGCGCTGGGCCCCCAAATGCCCTGCCTGTACCTTACTGCCTATACCTTGCTCTAGCCTTATGTGGCCCCATGCACCCCTACCAGGAGAGAGAATAGCATGTGGAAAGGACCTTTGGTAGAAGAAAGGATGCAAAATCAAGTTGCAAAGTGTAGGCCAGTGTGGCTGGACTAGGGAGAGGCAGAAGGAGAATGTTTCAAGACAACCACGGAGTGATCAGGCATTTTTAGGGATCCCTCTGACCTCTGGAAGCCACAAGGAGAAGGGACCAGAAGGAGCAAGCATGGACCTGGGAAACCAGCTCCAGCACGCAGACGAGAGATAATGATGGAATTCTCTACTGACACTTGTCTGATTGAATAACAACAATAAAATCTAGCCCTTCCTCTCACTGGTGCCCCACAAACAGGCCACAGCATGCAGTGCCTCTGCTCGGAACAAAGCCTGTAGCCATGATTTCGTACAGACGCCAGACCAGGACAAGCAGAGAACAGTAAATGTTACAGTCAGGCAGTTTGCAAAGACGTTAAATCCCCAGCCCCAAAACTAGCTGCAGTTTTGTATGCGAGAGGACAGGAGCATGATTTGCCATAACACAGGGCAGACGTGAAGTGTGAAGGCAAATCCCAAGGCAGGTATTTGGCAACTGAGAACAGTAAGTTGGAAGGAAGGGAAGGGAAGGGAAGCAGGCGTGATCGAGGGGCAATTCTGCGCTCAGTGTCTCTACGTTCTCTCATCCAATACTCCCAGCCACCCTGCAAGGAAGACTTTACTCTCCCCATCTCATAGGAGAGTAAACTGAGGCATAAAGGGGCTTGAATGTTTTGACCATGTGGTGGAGTGATCATGACCCTGGCTTCGTTTTAATTGACGAGTGAGTTTCTAATCTTAGCCTCAGTACCAGATAAACACTTTTACCAGGGTTGCTGTAACCTCAAGGAAAGGTCCCCAATCCCAGGACCAAAGCACAGGCCTGCATGACTCCTAAGAGGAATAAGGGCTCACATCTCATCTGTGCCTACCATATGTATGTCCCCAAACTACGTGCGTGGGTCATCTCATTTAATCCACGCCTCTGATGGAGGCACTGCTGTTATTATCACTCCTATTGAGCAGATGAAGAAATGGTTCTGAGCAGTAAAGTTACTTGTCCAGGGGAACACAGAAGGTGCATGTGGATTTGAGTCAGCACTATTTATTCTGCCCAGGAGGAGGCAGGGCATAGTGCCTAGGTGACATGATTGGGGACATCAAGGTGCTCTTTCGGTGTTTGCGCATCGATACAGCATGACTGTTAAGGAATATATCCTTCTGGTCTCTCTTTCTCTCTCTGCATCCAATTTATCAAAAAAACCCATTGACTCTTTTTTCAAAGTATGGAGGATCCAACCACTTCCGGCTACCTCCAGTGCTCACACTCTGGCCCAAGACCCCTTTGTCTCTCACCTGGACTGTCACAATGACCTCCTCACTGTGTGTCTGCTTCCATCCTTGCCCCCCACCTCACTCCCCAGCAACCAGAAGGGTCCTGTTAAAGTGAACCAGGTCATGTCACTCATCTGCTCAAACCCCAGTTCACTCAGGGCAAATCCCAAGTCCCCGACAATGGTCCACAAAGCCCTATGTGATCTCACCACCACTCTGCATCTCCTCTCTGAGCTCATCTTCTCCCCCAAGCCCCTCTCCAATTTCCCTGCCCCAGCCCCTGGCCCCCAAGCATGCTGTGCCTCAGGGCCTTTGCACACACCCTCCCCTGGAGACCTTCCTCCAGATGCCTGCGGGTTTCACCTCCATGCCTCTGTCAGGACTTTACTCAACTGTCATCTTATCAGAACACTCTCCCCTGACCACCCTGTATAAATACCCACGTCACTCCCTGCCTTCCATACTGCGTTTTACTTTCCCCCATAACCCCTGACACAACACATACTTACCTCTGTTTTTTCAATTGTCTACTTCCCACACTACAAGGTAAACTCCATGAAGAAAGGGAGGAGAGTGGCTTTGTTTGGTTCGCTGCTCTATCCCCAGCGCCTAGGACAATGCCTGGCACAGAGGAGGAGCTCAACAAATATTTATTGAATGAATGCATGAATAAATGAACGCTCAAAATAGAATAAATCAGATGACGAGGACATGAGGATTCCCCTTATTAAAGGCCCCCTATTGTAAGGGTAAGAG
Source organism: Daubentonia madagascariensis (assembly GCA_023783475.1). Taxonomy (NCBI): domain Eukaryota; kingdom Metazoa; phylum Chordata; class Mammalia; order Primates; family Daubentoniidae; genus Daubentonia; species Daubentonia madagascariensis. The sequence continues at coordinate 5,372,614 of JAKFHU010002332.1, read as the reverse complement.
GAAGGAAAATGTGTTTATAGCATACTATGTGCCAACAGCAGTTACGAGGGCAGCTCCGACACAGACAGGCCTGGGTCCAAATTCCTGGCTTTGCCACTTGCTAGCTGGGTGACCTGGGGAAATTACCTGCCTGCTCTAAGCCTCAGCCCCCTCACCTATTTAATGTGCACAGTGAGAGTAGTGACAGCACCCACCTCCCAAGGGTGTCCTGGGTATGAGATGCAAAATGCTTTCCAAGTGCCAGATGTCTGGTAAGTGACAATAAATTTTAGTTATCCAGATTTTTATACCAGGCGACCTCCCTAAGACAGTAAAAGTGCCTCTTTCCTGAAGCACAATCAAACCTTTCAAACTTTTTTTTTTAATGTGAAGTAATGAATGTGCAGAGAGGAATTCCATCAGACAGAAAAATCTAGGAACTGGCCTAAATGAATATTCCTCCTTAATGTCATTTTTGACCTTTCAGATTTAAACTTTGAAATGACTTAATAGGTGGAGTCTCTACCTGCGTCAAATGGACACCAATTGCCTCCACCGTTTTATCTCTGATTCCAGACTTTGATGGCCTCACCCTAGAATAATTCTGGGAGCTGTTTTCCCTGATAAGAAAATGTTCAGTGCTTCCGCTGTACATAAATAGTATTTGGGCTTCAATGGTCATGGAAAGATGGCAGCTGGGAGCACTTTTGTTTGAGGCACAGATATTTGGCTGGAAGAATTCTGGTCAAATAGTTCTGTGAGGAAGGTCCTGGGAATTAGCACAGATCATTACTTTTCACATGGCCCCCTGAGCTTAGCTTTTACACTTAGGCAGAGAGCTCTGAGCTTGCATTTGTCACTTGGATAGAGGACATATTTCTCCTATTCTGATTCCACTTTACTTGTTCGTTAAAACCATCATCATCTGAGCAAAAGGCAAATTACAGAACATTTCAAAATATCTTATAATCTCACTTATGTAAATTACATAGACGTGTATTTCTTTAAGCACTTGAAAGATATCTGGAAACATGTTCTTTAAAATAGAAAGTGGTTAACTAGTTATTTAGGGCTGATGGGAATTTGGATGAGTTGAAGGCATTTTTTTTTAATCTTTCTTGTATTATTTGAAGTTTCTAAAATTCCTGCAAATTATCTATGTAATGAAAAAGAAATAATAAAGCTGTGCTCACTTCCAGAAACAAAAAGTCATCACCATTATCATCATGATCACAAACAAAATGGGGCAGTGGCCATGTTATAATGCTTGAATTTTCCCGTATTTGTGGCAGGGCTGGTGTCTGGTGTCTGGCGATGCCCATTCTAGGAAGGCCAACTGAGAAGTCAATGAGTTGACCGTTTGGTTTTCTAATGAATGGAAGCTGGGAAGTTATTTGGGCATTTGTCATTGGCATCTAAAAGTCCTAAACTGATATGCCAGATGAGGCTGGTGTCTACACTCATCTTTTCCGTTTCTGTCTGTATTTATGGAAGCGGGCAGCTTTATGCGGGTCCAAGCCTGGGAGTCTGTTTAATAGGAATATTCTAACTCCCTTAGCATGGAAGGCAAGGGGCAGAAGAGAGGTCACAGAGATTCCAGGTCACTCCAAGCCATCCCAACTTGAAGCTTCCTGGCAGTGTTCAGGGAAAAGGCAGCTGAAGTTCCCTCATCCATTCCTTTATTGATTAGTATCTGTTAAGCATCTACTGCAGGGCAGACACTGCACTAAGGCCTGCCCTCATGCAGCCCATGGTGTCGTGGGGAAGACAGGTAGTAAATGTATAGCAAAGCTTTGGAGAACCAATCCTAGAAGGGCAATGCTGAATAGAATATGAGCCAGATGCTGAAACAGTCTAAATCAGAGGTCAGCAGATCACGAACTAAGAATGAGTTTTTACATTTTTAAAGGGTTGTAAATATACAGAATAATATGCAACAGGGACTTTAGATGCCCCCATGAAGCCTAAAATTATTTACTGTCTGGCCCCTTGAAGAAAGTTTGCTGATCCCTGGAAGGGTCGAAAAGGAAACAGGGAGAGGACATAGGCAGGCAGAGGTCGGAGAGGTCTCTCTGAGGAGGCAGCATTTAAGCTGAAACCTGAACGAGTAGGAGCCAGTCGTGGGAATAACGCATGTGGTGCGGGAAGACGGTCATCGCATGCAAAGGCCCCGAGGCAGAGAGGAGGCAAGTGTGGCTGGAGCACCTTGGAGGAGAAGGGTGGTGCCAGCTGCAAGGGGCCAGGGATGTAGCCAGGGGCCAGAGCATGCAGGCTGATTGAGTAGCAACAGGGAGCAGTGAGCTCTGAATTCTGGAGATGTCTGTCTGTCTGTCTGTCTATCTATACATATCTATCTCCCTGAGGATGCAGCAGTTAGGTAGATGAAAGATCAATTTACTTTTAATTTTGAATAATTACAGACTCATAGAAAGTCACAAAATAGTACATAGAGTCCCATGAACCCTTCACCCAGCTTTCTCCGATGGTGACATGTCACATGACTTACATATCCAGAAAGTTGACATTACCTCCTTGCCTTAGTTTCCTTATCTGTAAATGCCACGTGAATTCTGTAGTCTACTATTAATTAGACTACAGAACTTGGGTTCATCTGTGTTTGTAATCACTCTGGCTGCTCCACAGAGAACAGACCAGAGGTGGCCACCTTGAACTGTGAGTAGAGGGCAGAGCAGGCTACTACACTCACCCGAGCAAGCAGAAAAATGAAAATGAAGAGAAACGGTGGATCTGAGTGTTCCGGGTGGTTCATGTCCAGTCCTGCTTCAGTATCAGGCCTCCGTGGGAGCATGAACAGTTTCGTGGGTTGGAAAAGATGAAACAAAGTGATGCATGTAAATTCCTGGCACTGTGCTCTGGACCCCAGCACAGCGTGCTTGGCAAACACCGATCCCTTGCGTGTCCTCTTCCCTACGTTCCCAATGGAAACACAAAGTTGCTGGGCCAGCATTCTGGGAGGTGGTGTGGGAAGACAGGCTCAGAGCGGAACAGTGCTGGCCCCGGGGCCTGAGTCCAGGCCTCTGTGCTCCTAACACCTCACTGGACACCCAGCAGCTGTTATCCTGTCTCTCTCTTCCCCCTTGTTTCCTTTCCCCTGCTGTGCAACTTTGAAACAGGTCACTTACCTTCTTGTCTCAGTTTCCTCATCTGTAAAGTGGGGCAATAATAATACCTCTGCCGATGGATTGTCAAGAGCATTAAAGGAGTGGATACACACAAAGTACGTAGAAAAATGCCTGGCTCATACTAAATGCTCAAAAAATGCTTGTTTCGTTGTCCCTTCCCGGCCACTGGGGAACAGCCCCTTCAAGCTGAGACAGTTGGGAGCTGTTCAGGTACTGTGGTCAGCGGGCCTGGGAACAGGAGAGAATACTACCTCATGCCCCCTCCCTGGTGTCCTGGCACCTCTCCGACAGGTGGGCCAAACTGCAGCTCAAATGCAGGTTCCTGTCTTCACGCTGCTGGGCCTGGCGGAGGGAAAACAGGTAGCAAGGAGGTGGCTAAGGGCGGAGAGCGGAACCGAATTGCAGCCAGGAACTGTTCCCTGATGTGAGCACACACGGTAAAAATCTCCTAGTAACCTTTAACTAACCTAGAGCTCATTACCATCTAGTTAGCATGGCATGGGTGGGGCATCATGAAGGATTCTGGGGAAGACGCATGCGCAAGAGGGAAACTGTTACATAACCAACCGGTTACATAACCTGTTATGTAATCTGTCATATGACCTGTCAATCACCCCAAAAGGCAGGAAATGACAACCAGTCCTGCCAGGACAAAGGTGGGACAAACTAGTGAGCTTGTAAAAGGCAGCGTGTGCGCAGGCTTCGGCAAATGTGGAGACTGACCTGTTCCACTCTCTCTGGAATGTATTTTCACTTTGTGTAGCTTCCTTCTTTATTTTCACTCTTTCTTTTACATGATAAACTGTTTGTATAAAATTTCTCTGTGTCTGTGAACACTCCATCATCAGCTCGACTCGGTACCAGTACTCATTCTTGACACTGGGAACCAGGGGCCCAGGGAACATCCAGACGAACCTAACAACATCTATTCCTAATAACTGATTGAGGAGGTTAGAGGTAGATCCTAGAGAATCTGAATTTTTTTTTAAGTTCCCAGATAATTGTGATAATGAACCACATTTGGGAACCACTCAAAAATGCATATAAAGCACCCTGTAAAATATTCAGCACATAAGAGGGATTCAGTAAAGTTAGCTGCTTTATAATTTCATGAAATAGACTTGGAGTACATATAGGACTCTGTTGTATAGTTTAAATAAATTAATATATGTAAAAATGCATAGAACAGTAACCAGCAACTGACATGTGGCAAATTCTGTGTTAGCTGTTTTTATCTTTTCCATGAAATGCATTAGGAGCTGCCAGAATTAGACGCAAGATTCAGTAAATCATGATAACATGAGATTACCTTTTCAATGGCCCATCATTTCAGGAGATATGCGCAACCTCCAAGAATTTGTGAGAAGCCAGAGAAATGTAATATATTTTTTTTTCATTTTCTCAGAGCAAGTCACATAAGAAAGTCCTATAGGATCTTTGGAAGATTACAGAAGCTGTTAAGATTCTGAAGCTAGATTTTAAAAAATCACAGAAAATGCTGAATGTTAACAAAGTTGAGACAGAAATGTGCTCTGTTTTTCATTATAGCTGCAACAGGAATTAATCAGTTTGACACCAAGTGGCAATTTTTTTTAATCAAAACACAGTATTTTAGCACATCTCTAGACAAATGAGCTGATAAGACCAAACGTGTCTACGCTTGTGTATATGCATGCACACACACACGAACACACACCCTCCTCAGCACAAAGTCTAGTACATTAACTCAAATGGGCTTCCAGAAAAATAAAAATGGGCCCCTGGGTTGCCATGAGTCCATGTGAAAAAACACTGGTAGATATCAGCATTAGATTCAGGCTTCTCTGTAGCAAACAGGTCTGCAAGGTATGAAGGGAGAGGACACAAGACATTCAACCCCTCCGCAGGCACACCTGGAATGCCTTCCCCAGTCTTCAGCCAACTTTGAGAGAACTGGTTGAAATCCAAAAGACCTGGGTATAAGTCTTGGACCTGTCCCTTCTGGCTCCATGACCTTGGGTAGATTCACTGAGTCCAAGACTTCAAAATTGTAAAACAGGCTTACCTTAAAGTATTAAGAATGAGATGACCTAGTGTACAGGTCATCTTAACACAGTGCCCCACACATGCTAACTGAATATTCCACATTTGCTGATTATCACTTATCCATCATGGCTTGTTCTATCCCACCCAGGCCTTACTCCTCAGATTTGACACATGTTTCTGGATTCCAGAAACAACTCTAGCTTCCTCTTGGTTATGCCTATGCCTCTGCCTCTGCCTCTCAGCTCAGGTGATTGTGTTGCCTGGATAAGATCCCAGGAACTTTCCCCATGGCTGCCAGTTGCCTCCAGATAATGTAACTCCTGCTCCAAACTAGCTCCCCGGCCACAACCTAACAGCCCTCTCATGTCTGAAAGGATCAATTAGAAAGTCTTCCCTCTTTGGGTTAAGCATTACCCTCTCTCCCCATCCATAATTCCTAGGGAGGCCAAGAATCCTCATTTTTGCTGCAAGTTCATTTATTAGATATCTTTGTTGCAATGCAGTAAAAAGTGAAGAGGGCTGTAGGTGATAGACTCAGGTATATTTGTTTCCTGTAGTTGCTATAACAAATTATTTCATACTGAGCGGCTTAAAACAACAGAGATATATTCTTTCACAGTTAAGGAGGACAGAAGTCCAAAATCACCCTCACTAGGGCTGAGCAGGACTGGGCTCTCTCCAGAGGCTCCAAGGGGCCTTTCTCACCTCTTCCGGCTTCTGGTGGCTGCTGGCATTCCTTGGCTTGTGGCTGAATCACTCTAATCTTCAATGTCAATGTCACCCAATCTCTCTCTGTCCTGGTGGTCACGTTGCCTCCTCCTCTCCTGTGTATCTGTGTCATCTCTCCTTGCTTCTTTCTTATGAGGACACTTGTGATTGTATTTAGGCCTCACCTGGACAATTCAGGGTAATCTCCCTATCACAAGATCCTTAACTTAATCATCTCTACAAAGACCCTTTTCCCAAATAAGGTCACATTTACAGGTTCCAGGGATTAAGACATGATATCTTTGCATGCCATTATTTAGCCCACTAAGGTGAGTTACATGAGGCAACAGGTGAGAAGGGACGTCATGTCTGTTAAACACCTGCTATGTGCTGTATCCTTTCCTCAGAACAACTTGGTGCGCTAAATGTGGTAATTTCTATCATATCGATGATGCCAGCATTTAAAAAAAAATAAAACAAGCTAAGAATAGCAGTGGCATTTGTTTTTGTTTTTTCATTGTAGATGAAATGGTAATTAATCAGCCTGACATGGAGCACACGCTGTTTTTCTGCATATATCACCCATACTCTTACCCTGCAACTGGCTAACACCTTCTTGCCTTTCAAACTGCAGCTCAGTGCCAATATCCATGGGGGTCTTGCCTGCACCCCAGGCTGGGCAATGACCCTTCTTCAGGGGGCCCTGGCTTGTTCTGAACTCTCTTGTTACTGACTTGCTTCCTCTCTGTCCCAAGAGACCACAGCTCCTCTAAGGACAGGGGCTCCATCTTCTCGACTTTGTGTCCCCTGCAACTTGCACAGGTAAAGCACAGTAATTAATAACTGCTTGCAGAATTAACACGGTGATAAGACTGAGACTCAGGAAAATTTCTATTATTTGTCTGAGGTCACACTGCCAGAATTTTCCTTCTTATAATAAATGAATCCATTCTCCTTTTAGAAAATCAGAACAGTGCAGACAAAGTCCCTTTGACTTCTACCTCAAACAGCATTATGAACTTCATACCTATTCTATCAGGCCTCTTTTTATTATTTCACATGCACACAAATGTATCCCTAAAATACGTGACATTTTCTATGATTTTTTACATACATGATATCATTCTGAATGTATTCTTCAGCAACTCATTTTTTTTATTCAAGTGTGTCTTTGAGATCCACCTCTCCAACTGATGTATGTTCATTCCTTTTGATGGCTGTGTTTTATTCCATCATGTAAATACACTATATTCTTTTCATTCTTTCCCCTATTAATAAACTTTCAGGTTGATTTAAATTGTTTTTAATTACAAAGGGCAGTTTTTCAGTAAGATTCTCATGCATGTCCCTCATTGCATACAGACAAGTGCATCCCCAGAGGAGATACTTAGAAGTACTGCTGGGATTCGAACCCGGGTCTTCCCAACTGAAAGTCTTTGTATCATGTCAAGCTTCTGTTTGTATTTAATAGTTCTAGCAAAAGGCCACCATTGAAAGTCCTGGAAGGACCAAGCAGGACTTGGGTAGATCCACTCTTGAGGGCAGATGAATTACCTGGACTCCTGAGGATCAAGGATAATAGGCCTCAAAGAATCACTAAAGTGAGAAACTATTTCAGCTAATTCATCTTTTCACAGTTATTCCCTCTTCTCATTTATGACTTGGTTGTTTAGCAACACAAGAGGCAGAAGGCAAAGGAGCCCTCCCTTAGGACTGCACAGGAATACCCACTAGAACCTCAAAACTGGCCCCACAGCAGCCCCGCCTCTGCCCATCCAGCTGTGCGGCCTTGGACGAGTGCCCCCGGGCCTGTGTGCCTGAGTAATCACAGAAAATGTGGGATGAGAAGACAACTAAGATCCTTAGGGCCCCAGTATTGGAGGATGCCCAGAAGCCTCCTGCACCCCCACTTTGCTACTGCACTCCTTACAGTGACCCCATCACCACGCCCTGTCATTTTTGTACTTCCTACAAACACTCTACAGAAGCCACTTCACCTCATTGTTGCTGCCACCTCCCTAGCCTGGGCCACCATCATTTCTTGCCTGGACTATGGCAGTAGCTTCTTCATTCCTGTTTCTACTTCCACTCAAGTAACTGCCCCCAGATTTGTTTGATTCATCTCTTTGAGAGACCTCAAAATTGATGCCTGATCTTGTCCTTCCTCCTTTGCTTGAAACCCTGCAATGGCTTGCCACTGCCCTTAGGATAAAGACCAGAATCCTTGATGCGCACTACAAAGCCCTCTGTGATTTGACCCTACCTGCCTCCCCAGTTTCAGCTCACACCTCCCTCCCCCCCAGCCACATTTCCTGTCTTTTGTTTCCTGAGTGGTCTCTTCTCCCCCACCACAGGGCCTTTGCACAAGCTGTTCTCTTTAATTAGCTACCCCTACTCACCTTTCACACAGCGTTTCAGAGGCACACCCGCATATGGAAGCCTTTGCACAGGACCTTGATCAAATTCCCTATTTTTGTAGCTCCCAAATCCTCTTTTTCCCCCACGGCTTCTCTCAACAAATTGGCATCTCATTGATCTGCAGAATTACTCAGCTAATGTCTGTGTCTCCCTCCAGGCTGCAAGCTCCATAAGGGCAGTGTTTTTCCCCTTTGTTGTATGCACGGGGCCTTGCACATAGTAGATGCTGCAGGAACGAATAAAAAGGAGGCACATACTGCCGGCATCGTGACATCTGCTTCCAGGCGGCAGGGGCTGGGAACAGATTTGATCTTCTCAGATCCTTGGTGATTTTACTAAAAGAGAGGAGGGTAGAAAAGACAAGGAAGGGGAAGGGGACTGCCCTTAGCATGTCAATCAAAAAAAAATGGTCAGATTGATAAAAATTCAACATATTTAACCTCTCTGAGCCTCAGTTTCCCCATTTGCAATCTAGGGACAATAGTCGTTCCCACCTCATATAGGGCTGCCGTAAGAATTAAATGAGACTCTCGTGTGTCAAAGTACTTAGCACATTGACTGCCAGACATATAGAAAGTGCCCAATCAATGTTTTCTATTTATTCTCGTAGGGAGAGCTCAGGAAATGACAGCTAAGGTGAGAGGTGCTTTGGTGAGCCAAGAGTTGTGGATTCAGGGCTTTAAATGCAGGTGTCCTTTGATCCTCACATCAGCCAATTAACTTATCGACTTGCTCTTGAAAATCAAACACTCTTGACAGTCCAGTGCTTTGATCCACCATACCCGGCCCCCGTACCCCCTCCCACATCTGCCACTCACTGTGGCCCACTGACCTGTAGCAGCAGCAGCCTCCGGGAATTTGTCACAAATGCAGAATCCCAGGTCCCAGAATCTCCATTTTATACAAGCCCCCAGACCAGGAGTTTCAAATGCTCGTTAAAGTTTGAGGTGCCTCGAGACTAGGCCAATCAGACACCCCTGCTGTGAGCTCAGGAAGGGAGCAAGTGAGGACTGAACCCCTGCCGTCTGATTCCAGAGCCTGACTCGCGTGTGTGTGGTGCCTTGCCGGGATGAACAGGCAAGGACCTTGCCCTCAAGTTGTGGACAGCCTCAGAGTGGAGAAAGAGAAACAAACAGGAAACATCAACACAGAGAGCTCGGTGCCGTGACAAGGGGAGGCATGAGGAGGGGGTGCCATGCAAACCCAGCGAAGGCCCAGAGTTCACCAAGAGCAAAGGCTTCCTAGTGGAAGGAGGAGCAAATGCAAAGCTAAGACAAATACGGTGCGTTCAGGAAAGCCCACATAGTCTGGACCAGGGTTCACGGGGCCTGGGGCGGCAGCTAAGCAGGGGCAATGGCAGGGGATGAATGAGTCTTTGGAGGTGGCCAATGGCCAGACTCAGAAGTCAGAGAGCCAGTGCTGGGCGGCCCACGAAGATGACAAAGGTGCTCACTTCTGCTTCAGGGAACTGCTGCTCTAGGACAGAACCCACAGACCTCACCCTGCCTCTCGGGGGATAACACCCAAGAGCTCATGGAACTTTCTCGTGCATTCCCTTAACTGCTCCTCATGAAGGTAACCCTAAGAGGTAGGCAGGGAGCCCTGCTCTGCAGATGAGCAAGGGGTGCTCAGAAAACGAGTGGCCCAGGTTACTATGTGGCAGGCTTTAGAGTGGACACACAATAAAAGATGGCATTTTCCCTCTTATTTCATCAAACAAAGAGTAGCTCCATAATCAGAAGGTCATTTTTAAAATGTTTCTGTACCGGCCTTCTCTGTTGTCCTCTTCGTGTTCCCATGACCTGGACTGGGAGAGGTACTGAATGATGAGGAAACTGAGGCAGAGAAGGGACAAGTGACTTGCCTAAAATCACACAGCGACTGGCAAAGCTGGGGAAACAGTAATAACAATAATAATTAGCAGCTACGACCTATCACCAACAACATCCCAAGCCAGGCAGTTGGCTGGCACTCTCTCACTTAAGTATTTCATCAACCACAGGATTGGAGTTTTTCTGACAATTGTGTGAATGAGTTGACTGAGTCTCCGGGAGATTAAGGAGTTCGGGAGAACCATGCCCAGAACCCAGATCCCAAACCCACGTCCTTTGTCCCTGGGCCATCCTGCTCACCCTGGAAGTAACCAGGTTTTAATTTTCCTGTCTGGTTTTTAATTTTCCTGTCTATTTTGACAAATGCACTTTTCCCATTTCTGTCTTGTAACAGGGGACTCCGGTGTCCCACTGTGACCCTGGGACTTCCTCTGTGCACTCAGGGCTGGGGACAGCAACCCTGAGAAACCCTGAACTCAGAAGGAACCACAGGGCAGCAACAGGCTGGGATGACGGATGTTGCAGCCCCAAAAGTCAGTTCAGTCCAGCACTTTGCAAACAGAAACATGTCTTTAATTATATCAGTTCACTTGGCATAGGGAGGGGGTCTGGAGACAGATGATCTGAGTCTCCAGGCAGCAAGCCTTTTCAAGCTGTGCGTCAATGCCACAGCTGCCCTTAATTCCATTTGTCACCTGCTTGGCAGCCGTCAACCCCTTGATTGAGCTGGAGCAGCTGACATCATGCATTTAGGCAATGTTGTCAGGTTTCTGTGTTTTGATTTTTAAGCTTATTGATGTCTAAAAGAAAGACAAGAAAACCTAATCTCTTGGGATCAGAGTTTGAACCCATGGGCTGAGGAGAGAGAATTCACTTTTATTGGCCACCTGCTATTGGGGATTATTGCACAACAGCACTGTGCAATGATCTTTTGGAGAGAAAGTTTTATTCATGGGCAGGGTCAGAAGAAAAGGCATCAAGTGCCTAGTACAGTGCCTGGCACAGAACTCGAGCTTAAAACATGGGAGTCTGTGTCAATGATATTGCTGTCATGAGCAATAATGTAAATCTTCACAATAAATCTTTGTTTCGTGGCGGTATCCCCAGACTTAGCATAGTGCCTTGTACGTAACAGGTGCTTAATACATACATGTAGAATGAATGAATGAATGATGAATGAATGAATGAAACCAAGCAGATGAGTGTGAATATTCTCATTTGTAATGCATGTCTGTAGTTTTCTTTTTGGCTACTGAGCACCTGGAAAATGTTTCTTCCTTTACCTGGAGCATTTCCCCCACCTTTTGAGGCAGAACTCACCTCCCACGACAGAAGGTGAAGATGCTAAAAACCAACTCTCTCAGACCTTAGCGACCACCAGGCTCTGCCAATCAGTTATGCCTGCCCCTGAGTGAAACTGGAGCTATAAGCACCAAAAAATGGGGAACAAGTGAAACCCACTTTGAGTATGGATGTGGCAGCTTTCTCCAATTTCCCTGGGCACGAAGGGCTGCTGGGCTGACAGCACACCTAATGTCCGGGCTCTCGAGTGACGCTGGGAGGGATGGCAACAAGTTCTGCTGGGAGGTTCTGGGGGGTGATGCTGCCTGCACAGCTCTGAGCCTGGCTCCCCGGCCCTCTGGTGGTAAGCGTCTTTACAACACCCAGACTCAGCTTCTGTTGCCTACAACCAAAGTCCCTGACCAGTCGTTGGTCCCATCACTTACAGATCAAGAACCTCTTTGTGGATGCTCTGTGCAGAAGCCAGCCTGGCCATCTGGACCTCAGAGTCCTGGTTAAAAAGGAAAGATCCATTTGTCCAGCATTAATCAAAAGAAGCACTCAAACTCAGGCAGAATGAACTCAATTTTTAATTGGGTTCAAGTCAGATAATTGCTCAGCTGTCCATAAAATTAACTTTAACTTATTAAATGGAGCTTCCAAAATAGCATGGTTATGGAGTGTGGCCAATTGCATGGGTAATTTTTCCAAAGGAAAAATTCATCCTTTCTTGCCTAGCAGCTGAAGGACCTGGGTGAGTGATTCAACCTCTCTGAACTATAGTTTCCTTGTCTTTACATGGGTATATTTATATGTACTTCATGGCAATGTTGTGGGGACACATGACGTATTTATGTAAACTGTTTAGCACATGGTCTGGCACAGAGAAGGTGCTGGGTAGGGGTATAAGGAGGATTCCGTTATGACAGATTCCCAGAAGTCAAATTACTAAGTAAAACTGCATACAGCAGTCTTTGGTGGTCTTTATATTCCCCCTTTTTTTTTTTCCTAAAGGGCTGCACCAATTTTCATAGCCACTGGCAATTTATAACAGCACCTATTTTGTAAAAGATTTTAACCAGATCCTTGCCAATTGGCAAGGGATGCTGAGCAATGGCACAGCAGGAGCCAAAACCATGGATTGCATGGCAAATGAACTTGAGTGGTTCATAATTGATAAAGGATTCACATGTAGGTCACTTTTAACCCAAGTGCCAAGCACAGGCCATTGTCAAAAGACTCTACCTTCAGTGGTGTGCAAAAAGAGGGTTACTATACATCCGCTGTTAGATTGGTACCCTTAACGTTGCAAGGGACCTGGCAGGCTGATCTAACATCCCCTTCTTGTAGGAATTAGTAAAGCCAAGGTCTGTGCACAGAGCAGGAGGGAATCCAAGAATTTGAATAATGCCATTAGGGAGAGCTGGTGAAGTTGCCTTAATTTGAATTCCCAGACCAAGGTATTTGAGAGAAACAAAAATAGAAATAGAAGAACACGGGATGAATTCTGTAGCCACAGAAATCCTGACTTTTTCTTCTAGAATGGAGGGGACCACCACCCATCTGTCCATTGAAAGATGGAAACATGAAATCATTCACAACAGAAACCTGTGGCCATTTGTGGATTTATGAAACTCTTCTTGCTTTATCTCAAGACCTCAGCCATTCACAAAAGGGCTTTTAAAAACTTCGGAGCCACAGAGACCTGTGTTCAAATTCCAGGTCCCTCATTTATGAGCCGTGTGTCCTGGCCACTGTGCCTTAGTCAGACCTCTCATCCTGAGATTCCCCACCACCTGTCAGCACTTTGCTAGTTCACATTGTGCCCTGTCAACATTTGAGTTAGCGACTCTGGCCTCAGGGTGTTCCGAGGGCAAGACCGGAATCAGACCCCTTTCTGTCCTCTGCCGAGTCCAAAGAGAAAACTATTAGAGAAAGAGAAAACTATTAGAGGTGCCCAGGCCCTCAGCCAGTCAGTCTAAGCAAGACCCATGCCCCGATTCCACTGCACCTGGGTAACTTGCAAGAGTAGTATCAAAGGACCTATTCAAGGTGATGGTCAGTCTGTGTTTTGGAGCTACAAGCAGTACACACCTGCTTGCACTTGATCCAAGTGAATAAAGATGTGTGATGTACTTTGGGCCACCTGTTAATCCCATCGAGAGCAAAAGTACCCACCTAATGTAGCTTGTTTGGCGGCCTCTCGGCAGGGTATGCCAAGACTCCCTGAACATTAAGTGTATTAATGTCCCCCTTCGGAGGAGATGTTCACTTTTAACCAATGTTAAATTCTTCAGCAGCAAGTTCTGGCCAGGAAATCTGTCCCTGCAGTGGAGGAAAGGATCCAAGTGTTCAGCTGAGCGGCACCTCATGAATAATTTTAATTTCTTCTAAAAAGGAAAAACAATAGAACTTGGTCACTGTCCGTTGCTCAGCAACTGCACGCCAAGGTTCTTTGAACCAATTGTTCCAACCTGGCAGGGGAGCACACCCCTGCCCTGGAGGGATGGTCCTGAATGATTTATGGCTGTGGAACATACACCCCAATGCTCGGCTTTAGAAATAAGGGTGGTGGGAAGAGAAGATTGGGAAAGAAATCTGATTGGAAACTTCTAATTGATGTATGTTTTATTTATGCTTATGAAGCCTGAAATATTAAGGAAGGCAAATGAATGTATAATTGATGTGCCCCATAGAAAAAATGTGCATTAAATTGCATGTACAAGAAGCTCCAAATGTCCTCTTGTCAAAGATGTAAGAAGGATCCTGCCTCTACTGGCAACTTTGCAGTGCTCAGCGTTGCTGAAAGTCTTGAAATCTCTGTGCACCCTGGCAGTTGGTATCAAAAGAATGTTGTTTTTAGTATCTTGTCTCTTGGATGAACATACTATTTCATCATTTTGGTGGGAAGCAGGGAGAAGAGGAGATTAAGAGGGATCTTGTATTAATGGAGTATCTAGTATGTGGCAGGCATTTTTCCAATGCTATAATATTTCATTTAACCCTCATGAAAATATCAATCCTATTATTAATCCTATTTTATGCATGAAGAACTAGGATGCAGAAAGGGGAAGTGACATACCCAGGGTCACACAATATGTGAGTGGAAAAGCTAGAGTTCAAAACCTGTTCTTTTTACAACACAGAAATCATTGTTGAGGGCAAAATCCATCAATGAATGTTAACCATGGTGGGTGACAAAAGTATGTGGATGTGAATCTTGGCCCATCATTTGGAGAAGTAGATTGTAAGCAAGCCACTTATTCACCCTGTGACTCAGTTTCCTCATATGTAAAATCCGGATGATGATGGTACCTACATCATTGGATTTTTACAGGGTTGAATGAGTAATACATATAAAACCTTAGCCATAATAAACCATATAAAACCATAATAAACACATGATAAACTTTAGGTATCATTATTATTATGACTACTTTGTACAAGACACTGAGTTAGACTATAAGCAGTCCAGTGGGAAAGACAAACATAGAAATGGGTTGTTACACTACAACAGAATAATAGTTTTAAATTTACCAAAACTTACAAAAACACAGAGGACAAAGAGAAAATCTTCCTGAGGATGTTAGTGATGGTGCTGATTTTAAGGAGTTTTGATGAGTAAGAGTTTGCCAGGTAGAGAAAGGAGAAGAGCTTGCCAGATGGGGGTGACAACCTGTGTTAAATCTGAGGGTGTGCCCTGGGAAGAGCAGGAATTTTAGTACAGTTGGAGATGCTCAGGGGGTAGAGGGGTGGTCAAGATGAAAGTCAGAGTGGTAAAATCGCTGTAGCAGACACAGGGGCAGCACACCTCCTCTGCTCCCTAGCAATACCCTTTGCAACCTCCAGATGCATCAACACCAGAACCTCTCCAAGAGTTTTGAGGTGACCTTTTGCTTTTGCCTGTTTTTTTAAAGAAGGCTCAGCTGTGGAGCACAGAATGAGCTATCTGACTTCTCCAATCCATCTTTCAAATAAAACCATGTACGTCTCTTCATCCCTGCCCCCGTCACGCCAGCACAGCCTCCAGCCCCTGCCCTTTAGGCTTCTGCAGCAGCCTCCTTACTGGACTCTGCTTCTGCTTCTATCCTTCCCAGTCACTTCTACAGCCACAGGGGTCCCTGCAACACACAATTCTTACCATCTCATCCTGCTCTCTTAAAACCCTGCAATGATGCCCACTGTTTCCATGAAAGAGACCCAATTCCTGACCGTGGCCTGGAAGACCCTGCACAGTTTGCACCCTGCCCGCATGTCCAGCCTCACTTGGACACCTCATCCCCCTCCTGTCTCTCTGACCTTCTCTTGCTTCTTCCAGCCACCATGTTTCTTCCCACCACACAGTTGTGGCCGTACCCTCTGCCTGGAGCATCTCCCTGCCCCACCCACACCCACCCATCCTCTAGTTCAGGTCTCCTCACCCTTCACATCTTAGCTCACCTCTCCCTTCCTTGGGGAAACCTTCTGATTCCTTACAATAAGCCCAAAGACCCTACTCCAGCCTTCAACACATGTGCCTCACCTTAATAGCGTTGATCACAATGCAAATTCCCCAGGGATCATTTTATTATGTTTGTTTCCATGAGACCAGGAACCACATCTGGTTTTACCAACCATTAAACTCTCAGCAACTGGCACGGTGCCTGATGCACAGTAGGGAGTTATAAACATGTGCTGGGTGAAAGGATGGATGGAGGGATGGATGATGCATTTCCAGTAGCCCAGCTCCTGAATTTGATGAGACATGGGTTTATTCATTCGTTCAAAAATATGTATTGAGTGCCTACTATGTGCCAGACATTTTTTCTAAGTGCTTGGTATATATCGGAAAGCAAAACAATGACCCCTACCCTTGGGGAGCTTACATTCTAGCAGGTAGAGACAGACAGTTGGCAATCAAATACTAGGTAAGCAAATCATTTAGTAATGTGTGAAGTGCCATAGAAACAAGAAAAGATACAGCGGGATGAGGGGAATAAGGAGAGCCAGCCAGAGAGGCAGTTTATGGTATGAAATAGGATGGTGAGGGTAGGTTTTGTTGTGAAGATGATATTGGGACAGCAATGCGAGCGAGGAGCCAAGTGGTATTTGGAGGAGGAGCGTTCCAGACAGTCTGATAAAGGCCCTACGGTGAAAACGTATTTGGGGTGTTCAAGGAACAGGGAGGAAGCCAGGGTGGCCGGAGCAGAGAAAATGGGTGGGAGGGACTAGGAAACGGGATCAGAGAGAGAATGAGCTCCAGATGTTGCAAGAAATTAGCTTTTTAGTGGATTAGGCACCATAGCAAGGTTTTCAGCAAAAGAAAGATGTTAAGAAAGATGTGATTTGATGTATGTTCAGGTTGTTGTGTTGAAAATAGACCACAAAGGGAAGGGCTAAGAAAGAAGCAGGGAGACCATTTGGGAGGATTTGTAGGAATCCAGGTGAGAAACAAAGGCGGGTGGGATCACAGTGGAAATAGTGAAAGTCGCTTGGGCTCTGGGTATGTTTTGGGGTAGAGCCAGCAGCTGGTAGGCTGGCTGCAGGCAGAAAGAAATAGTGCAATCCAGGACGAGTGCAAGCGACCAGAACGACAGGTTGCCGCAGAGTACGGGAAGGACGTGGTAGAGCAGGAGGGCGGTGGTCTGGCTTGGGGCCCTCTGTGTGTGAGATGCCTGTCACACATCCCAGGGGAGATGCCAAGTAGGCATTTCTGTCCATGAGTCTGGAAAACCTTCCGATTCTTTTCTTCTTTGTTCCCAGCTGTAATTTGTTCTCTTCTTGTAAACACTCAGGAAGGAAAGGGGAGGAAATTAAAAATGCACCAGCAGGTTCATTTAGGGCATGCTCCATATTTTGCATGTGCCTTTTGTGAAGAGTATTAAATTAAGTCGTGTAACTCCCTGAAAAATGTATCTAATGGAAAGGCAAACGGTGATGGTGACAATGGCGACAGTGATGATGATGATACGGTGGTGGTAGTGACGATGGAGATAGAATATAAGGAACCAGCTCAGAGAGAGAAAACAACAGAGAGGGGAAAAAGGAAGGAAGGTAGAAAAGGAAGGGGAGGGAAGGGGAGAAGAGAGGAGGGGAGAAAAACACCATTTTTAGACATTCAAGTGGCAAAATGGCTCTTTGTCTTTAAGGAAAAAGCAGCCTCCTGGGGCGGGGGGACGGTGCAGAATAGCAGACAGATGACTGTGTTGGGTTTGTCTGTTTCTCAAAACCATGTGAGTGCTGATCAAGCAATGAGTTCTATCAGAAATCCCAGAAGCTTCATTAGAGTGGAGTTTCCTTACCTGCCTTGGAGGCAACAGGATGCCCAAGGTTCTCCCTGAGGCCCAGAAATGCACAAGGGCCCTTAATGGGAGAACAGAGTGTGAAAAGGGAGGAGAAGACAACCCCACCTCTAGCAGTAGGTTCCATGAGCACAATGTGCGTTATGTCATGTAGTCATCACATCCCATACTGTGAAGTAGGAATTGACCTTTTCTTGCTAATGTACAAAGTAAGGCTTAGAAGGTCTGACCGACTTCTCCAAGGTCGCATAGCTCTCAGATGGGGAGGCTGGACAGAAACCCAATTCTTTTTTGACTTCAACTTGAAGATTTTTCCATTGTGCCCGACAGGATCCCTTGAAGGGGATTTTGAGGCATTCGTGAAATGCCCGGATAATCAGGTGTCAGGAGAGAGTGGTAGAATAGACATTGGGCTTCCCCAGGAGCCTGTAGAAAGGCTGCAAAGGGATCCCGACCCAGGCACCAGCTTGTGCAACGTTCGTACAAGGTTTCAGCTTACAAAGCTGTGTCTCGAGGCCCTCCTCCCGAGACAGCGAGCTTTATCTTTGAAAACAAGGATAGTATCTGTTTTGTCACCTGTATTGGGTCATGCTGTATTCCCAGTGCTTGACAAAAGCCTTGTATATCGTAGGGGTATATAAAATAAAGAGTAGTTAAGTGAATAAATGAAGCAAGATTTCGAATCAACAAATATTTTATTATATTCATTATAGTGTAATACCATGAAAACTTTGTTTTATTTTTAATATGCGACCCATGTATCCGTGTTTATTGGACACCTGCTACATGCAGGGCACTGTGTTGGATAACAGAGACTCGGTAATTAGCACAAATTTGGCCTCTGCCTTCATGAAGTTCACATTCCAGAGGGGGAGAAAGAGATCAAATTGCTAACTGCACTACTAATTATTTAATTACCATTCCAGGTGGAGGACGTGCTACAAAGGGAAAGTCCACAGTGCTGAGAGAGCCTGTCACAGAGAAAGTTGTCCTGGTGCAGGGAGAGCAGGGAAGGCTTCTGTATGAGGAGATAGTGAAGCAGAGATAAAAAAAGAAGAGTAAAAGGTATTGTTGTTTTTTTAATTTAAAGAGCAAAATCACCTAAGCTCTTTGATGTTCCGGCTCCTCAGCAGTAGAGGGACGCGGCTGTAAGTCCAAGTCCACAATGGGAGGGGCACCCAGTTGGTGTTAGTTTCCTTCCCTCCCCCCCTACCTGTTCTCATCAAATTTCCAGGTCGGGGTGGGGGCCGCTTCCGCTGCAGCATCCAGCAGAGTCCCCTCCGTTTGCCCTCCCCAATCTCTCTCCACCCGCCCCCAGACACTTCTCTTCTGTCGGGAAAGCCATCTTCAGAGAGGAGAAGGATGGGGTTCCCGCGCCCAAAAGGGATTAACATCAATGTCACAGCCGCAGCAGGGATGTGAGACAGCAACAGCTCTGCTGTCCTTTGCTTTCACAGAGCAGACGGTGGCCTGATGTATGGCAGCCTTGAGCTAAGCACATAGAGAAAGCGAGGCCTAGGAAGCCTGCAGGCCTGGACACCCACTTGGCTTCTCCATCAGCCATCCTTTCTCTTCCCAGCTCGGCTTTACCAGTGGCTGTGGTCTCCAGCAATGAGTCATCTTCTCTCAGATGCCTGGATTGACCCTTCCTGATGGACCCAACAAGAGAATCCGAGGTCAGCATGAAGACGCACATGCACTGGCTTGGGAATCAGGCAGATGAAGTCAACTCCCCACTCAGACGTGTGGCCTTGAGCAATTACTTCTCAACTCCGTGCTGCCATATTGGAAAATGGAATTTTACGACAGCGATGTTTTCTTCCCGGGGTTGTTGTAAGGACTGAACAAGGTAATGTTTGTAAAGTGCAATCTTCAGTACTTGGTAAGCAGTTAACCCTGTCATTGAATATCTGCTGTCAGTTTGGGGTACATCCTTCCAGATCATTTCTTTCTTCATTTATACAAATACACACATATTTGTGTGTTTTTTCTTTTTCTTATAGAAAAACTATGTATATGTGTATGTAATACTACATATATGTAATACTATTTTATATACAAATATACAGTTATGTCTACATATATAACATACAGAATTTATTTTTTATAAATTACTTTTGTTTAATCAAAAAAATCATGCTTCTATTCACCCATGGAGGTCTTCCTCATGCTCATATACAATGAGCATGTTCATACATGAGCTCATATATAAGCTTATGCACACACATAATTATCTCCTGCATTCTTTCTAACTGCTGCCTAGAATTCCATAAAGTGGTACCCCATAAGGTGTTGATCGACATTTAGGTTGTTCCTAGTTTTTCACTGTTATTATATAAACTGTGTAGCTATTAGCATCTTCATACGTGCTTTCTTATGCATATGTGGGAGGATTTCTCTAGCACAGGTCTTAGCTCTAAACAATGAGACCTTAGTCAAGGATTTAGACTACCCTTCCCACATTTGGATGTGAATCATATTTGTTCTTAGTATATGAAAAACTGAATCAGATACAATTGTGATTAAAATTTATCTTTTTTCCGCTTCTTGACATATTAGTTATTATTATATGGTATTTGCACAATTTGTGTATTGTATTACAAATGTCCTGCAGCCTAATAGTATGTGAACATTTCCTAATTGTAATTTTTAACTTTATACTTTGACTTAATTATGGATTCATAGGATATAGCCAATTATACAGAGAGAGAGAGAGAGACAGAGAGAGGGAGAGACAGAGGGATGTCCAGGAATCCTTTACCTAGTTTCTCCCAGAAGCATCTTGCATGACTTTAGCACAATATCACAACCAAGTAATTGATATTGATACAATCCACAGAGCCTATCCAGGTTTCACTCATTTTATATGCACTCATTTTCATGTGTGCGTGTTTCTGTGTAATTTCATCACTTCTATAGATTTGTGTAACCACCACCACCACCACCCAATCAAAACCCTGTGTTGTTCCTTCCCCACAAGGTTCCCAGGTGTTCTCCCTTTACAGCTGCTCCCACCATATCCCTAACCCCTGGAGACCCTAGATCTGTTCTCCAACTCTGTAATCTTTGTTCAAGAACACTATATAAATGGAGCTGTACAGTATGGAACCTTTTGAGACTGGGTTTTTTCACTCAACCTAATCCTCTTGTGATTCATTCAACTTGTTGAATGTATCAATAGTTCCTTCCTTTTTATTGTTGAGTAACATCCCATGGTATGGATGTACCACAGGATGGATGTAGCGATTCATTCACTGAAGAACACTTGGGTGGCTTCCAGGTTGGAGCTATTATAAATAAAGCTTCTATGAACATTCATGTATGGGTTTTTGTATGGATGTAAGTTTTCATTCCTCTGACATAATTGCCCATGTGGCAATGGCAGGGCTCTATGGTGAGTGTATGTTTAGTTTATAAGAAACTGTCAAACTGTTTTCCAGAGTGGCTGTACTGTTTTACATTCCCACCAGCAATGTATGAGTGATCCAGTTTCTCTGCATCCTTACCAGCATTTGGTGTTATTACTATTTTTTTTATTTTAGCCATTCTGATAGATGTGTAATGAAATCTCTTTATGGTTTTAATTTGCATTTTCCTATTAGCTAATGATGTTAAGCATTTTTTCATGTGCTTATTTGCCACCTGTATATCCTCTTTGATGAAATGTCTCTTCATGTCTGTGGCCTATTTTCTAATTGGATTTTTTTTTAACTGTTGAGTTTTGAGAGTTCTTAATAAAAGTTTCTCTTTTTAACATTCATTTTGGAATACCAGCTGTGCTAAATAAGAATTCTGATCAGATGGACACTGCCTGTGGACATGGGTAAAGACCATCTTGAGCTTCATTTGCATAATTATCATTCTTCTCCGTGATGTTGAATTACAATTCAACCTCAGGATCCCTTTTATATCCTATTTCAAACCCACAGTCCATTGTGGGTATGCCTTTAAAAACATATCTGATTGAGAAAAAAATAATTTAAAATGACAATGGTCAAAAACTCTCTGGCAGCCAGCAGTGTTCTGCCAAGTGACCCATCACCCAGGGACTGAGCAGTGAGTACTCCCATCTTTCCACTTGGTGGACTCTCATCCATGCCCCTTTTATAAAAAACATGAAAAGCATATATTATTTTTACATGTTGCCAAGGATTGGAATTTGTTATGGCCAAAAGTATAGGCTCTTCAGTAAATATTCAGTTAATAAGGAGTCAGACAGCTTAGGATCAAATGCCAGCCTTACCACTTGGTAGTGGTGGTGGGACTACCTGGTATGGTTTTGTAAGTTGTACACTGCACACATGCTCCCACATGAGGAGGTGAATGGAGACTAAAATCCAGATTGCCTTGTATTTTACAAGCTATGTATGCCAATTTTGGGTTGGTTCCACCTGGGGGAAGGGGCTACTTCTTCCTTACATAAGGATGCCAACCGCTTGCCAAGCTGTACACTGGTAGAGCTGTATCTGCCAAAAAGGGCTTCTTGTTCTAATTCAAAAGGAGACACCACTTTCTGATTTGCACACAAGCTCTTATAGGCTAGCAGGGACCCTATGCTATATTACCTTGGGCAAGTTAGTTAACTTCTCTGGGACTTGGCTTTCTTATCTTTGAAATGGGGATAATAATGGCACCTATCTCAGAGAATTGTTGCAAGTATTAACAGGGTCAATTCCTATAAAAGGCTAGACATAGCATCTGGCATATGATAAATGCTCAATAAATGTTGTCATTGTCATTATTATTGCTACTATTTAATAATGTGGCTGGACTGGCTCACCTGTGTGAACCAGTTGCAAACCAACAACTAGAAAATGATGGTTCAGTGTATTGCACAAGGTTGGGACAATACAGCTCTTTATTAAACTGCAGCCTTCTGATTTATAGTCACAAAACACTTCAAGGCACAGAATGCTCCCCTGATCTTGGGGCTGGGGAGATGAATCGATACAGAGAGGCTGGTGGAGCATCCTTCGTCCTGGAGCCCAGCCAGCCCTACTTTAACATTTCGGGTCAGACACCCAACCCCAGGCCTCCCCTGCTAGGATGATGTGCTGCTTCTTCAAACAGTTTTTTTTTTTTCTATTTCCTGCAAGATGTAGTGTTTTCATTTCTTTTCCTTGAGAAGATCCTGTCTATTCTCTGCCAATATTTTCTCTCCCAGAATAATAGTCTGAGTATCTGAAAAGAACTTCAGAGACTGAGTTGTCTATTGGTTTCTGAACTCCAGAGAGCAAAAGAATCATGTGGAAAGCATATTAAACATGCAGATTCCTGGACCCTACCCCTGGAGATTCTCCTTTAGTGAGCCCAGAGTCCTTGTTAGGTATTTGTCTTTTTAACCAGTACTTTCAGATGTTTCCAGTGTTTACCTGGCCTTGTCTAACCCCTCTAACACTCAGAGGGATGTGATCAGCCCAAGGTCACACCACAATGTGAAACAGAGCTGAGACCAGAACACAGGCTTCCGTCTGGTGTTACTTCTCAGAAAGGTGCTGCTCTGCCAATTGCTTTATCTCCCCCCACCAGCTTCCCCCCCACCAGTAACCTTAGGGGCCTTCACTGGATGACCTTGGATGCCCTTGGGTGCTTAAAAGTCCACCCCTCTCCCCCAACCCACAATAAAACTTACGGGCTCAGGGTTGGTTCCTTAAAGGACATGACTTCTCTGTAGTCAATGGTACAATGCTCATCAATTCCTACTTGGGGATTAGCAGCAAAATCCCCCAAAGGGAAAAATACTCACATCTGTCTGGGGCACACACAGTAAAGGGAGTGGGGAAAAATGGAGAATCTGCACCTTGTAGACAACAAGGGTGGAAGGAGGCCTAAGGGACAGATGAAAGGGGTCGTCTGGGAGGCTTGTCCAGTGCACAACCCATTAGCCCATCCAGTTACTTCATGCAACACCCTACACATGAAAGATTAACTGAAGGTGGACAGGGTAGCAGTTACTGTGCTAAGCCCTGGTTAGCACCAACATTGACCAGGCAAAAAATTTAAAAAAAGGAATGCAATCTGTCTTTGTGCAAAGACTGAAAAATCTTTCAAAAAGCAGATAAAACATTCATCCTGTAAAATACATGCGTAAATTGTACATGGATACAGACACACTTGCGTGGACAAAAGCAGACACACATAGATCTGCACGCCGAGTGCGCACACAGTCAGATGCAGACAGGCAGGTGTTTGCCCCTGCATTAATGAGTACTCAAGAGCATGCTCACACACACACATACACACACACACACACATACACACAGATACATGTGCACACACATACACACACATACACACATACACACACACAGAGACACACACACACATAACACACACATACACACACATACACATACACACACAAACACACACATACCCACACACACACACAGATACACACACACATACACACACATATACACACAGATATGCACAAGTGCAATTACATACATACCATATATCCACAAATGTGCTTAAAATGTACCATACTGTACTGAATTATTATTTCAGTGCCGGGACTATGAGCTCCTGAGGTTGGGAAATGGTGTCTCAGTCACTTCGGTAGCCCCGGGGCTTGGTACAGAGACTGGAATAGAATACATATTCAGAAAAGTTTTGTTAAACTTTACTGAGTACAGGCCCACACACTTGGACCTGAGCTAAAACTATCCTCCCACGGATACAGATGTGAGTTCTTTCAGAGCTATCTCATTGCATCAGCAGAAATCAGGCCTAACTGTGGATGTAAATATCAAGGCAAAAATCATATTGCCTTAGTTGCATTCCTATTTGAGAAAGCAGCAAAAATGCTCTCAGGGCTCCAAAACTGATGGCTATAAAGAAAGAGTCCAGAACAGCTACTGGGTCTGCACCCTAACTGGGGGCCCACCCTACCCATTGAGGCTCAGCCGCCCTCCCTGACGACTAGCACTGATCACCACCAGGGTTAATCCCCACTCACCACCAAGCTTCCCCAAACAGACTTTATTCGTCCAAAGTCAGCCTTTTCTGGTCTGCCCATGGGATAAGGAACTTTAGTCCCTGCATTACTTTCTTGTGGCTGATATAACAAATTACCACAAATTGGGTGGCTTAAAACAAAAGAAAATTTGTTCTTTCATGCTCTGGAACCCAGAAGACCAAAATCAAGGTGTCAGCAAGGCCACAAGTCCTCCAAGGACTCCAGAGAAGAATCCATTCTTTGCCTTTCTGGCTTCCGATGGCTGTCAGCGTTCCTTGGCTTGTGGCTACATTGCTCCCATCTCTGCCTCCATGGTCACATGGCTCCTCTTCTTCTGCTGTCAAATCTCCTTCTGCTTCACTCTTGTAAGGATATTTATTGTATTTAGGGACCACCCAGATGAGCCAGGATGCTATGGTTTAAATTCATCCCCCCAAAGTTCATTTGTTGGAAATTTAATCCCCAGTGCAACAGTGTGGGAGGTGGGACATTTAAGGGGTGATTAGGTCATGAGAGTTCTGCCTTCATGAATGGATTAACACCATTATGGCAGGAATGGGTTCGTTATCCTGGAAGGGGGGCTCCTTCATAAAGGATGAATTCAACCCCCCTTGTGTGTGTGTGTGTCCATCTCTCTCTCTCTCTCATGCTCTTTTCCCCTTCCAACCTTCTGCCATGGGATTACCTGGCAAGAAGTCCCTCTCGGCAGATGCAGGCCCCTCAACCTTGGACTCCCCAGCCTCCAGAACTGTAAGAAATAAATCTCTGTTCTTTATAAGTTACCCAGTCTCAAATATTCTGTTATAGCAGCACAAAACAGACTAGGACACAGGATAAGCTTCCTCTCGATATACTTAACTCAATTACCTCTGCAAAAATGCTTTTTCCCAGTAAGGTCAGATTCACAGGATCCAGGTTCAAGACATTAGGACATGGACATATTTGGAGGGGGGGCAGAGGGACCCTATTTGGCCCACTACAGTTACTATACTCTCTAAGCTGGTAAAATAATACGAAAACTTTCTCAACTCCAACTTTTTGGATAGGGGTTTTTTTAGGAGATGACAGGAGAGCTAAGACTGTGTTTAAGGAAATGAAGTTTCAATATTTTCATGCACTGGCTTGCCTCATTTAGGACTATCTTAGACAATCCTGATTGATTACAAAGCTACTCATCCCCTAAATATCACAGTATTTAGAAAGAATATACTTCCTAATCCACTACAATCCTGAACAGAAAGTGTGCATGTGTAATTTTTTCCACTCTCCAGGATGGTCAACCAGAATGGCAGATTGAGTGTAGCTCACCCTCATTCAGAGGCAGCTGGTTCTCTTTTGGCCAACAAGCTTTGGCAAACCTTAGTTTCAGCACAGCTCGGTCTGTTTGTTCTATTTCACTGTAGATGCAACTACTGCCATTATTCCTTCTTTGGTGAACTCTTGTGACCCTAAACAGCTGGAGGAGGCACAAATGAGTATCATGCTGGATATTACTGCGAATTTGACAGTGGCTGAAGGTGAGTGGGCACCTTCAAAGAACTGGTCCAGGAGAGAGGGTAAAGATTGGTGGTTATCAGAATTCAGTGGTGAGCTTTGGGTATTATAATTTGCTTCCAGGCATCACTCACCCCCCAAAAAAGTGGCCGACTGGCCATGTGTGACCAATGGCCATAGAAGACTCTGGCCCAAAACATTCCATATCTTGGAGAGTCTGAGAAGAACCAATAGAGATTGCCAATGTCACCTTCATGGGGACCATAGAATCACCTGGGAAGCAAAGAGAGAGAGAGAGAGGGAACAGGACAGAGGGAGGGAGAGAAGTTTCCAAGACTCCCACCTGAGAAATTTTTTTCCAGATGGGGTAGCACCTGGAGTCTTTATATTTAAAAAAATAATAAAATCTCCCTTACTCAGGTGCTTTGACCCAAAGTCATGTTCAGGAGCTACTGCCTCAAGGAAACTGCTTTAATGAACAGATAAACATTGTTGGTGCTAAGCATTGTTTTTCTGTCACTCAAATTTCTTAAGCGCAAGAGTTGAGTCCTGTTCATACTTGAACTCTTCATTGACTGGCATTCTGACTTTCATGTAACAAGAGTCAATACAATATGTTGAAATTGTAAACGTCAGGAATATACATTCCAATATGTTTGGCAATATCTTGTTGAGTGACTTAGCCATCTCACCAGCCTACTATATAGAGAAGCAGGAACAGCAGTGGTTAAGGAGGAAGAGTCCAGAGTTGAGCAGCTTTGGTCAAATCCCTACTCTCGGCAGTTACTCAATAACTTTGGACAAACTACTTTACCTGTTTAAGCCTCGGTTTCCTCATCTGTTAAATGGGAATAATAATAACACCTACCTCTTAGTGTTGTTGGGAGGAATACATGTGCATAACCTGGTGCCTAACACCTGGTAAGTGCTCAGTAAATGTTAACTGTTATTGTTAGAATTATTACTAATATGAATAAATTAAAACATATCAGTGCTTTCCATGGCTCTCCATTGTCCGCATGGTTAAGCAAAAGAAAAGCTCCATGGCCTTGCATAGCAGACCTTCTCAAGGAATTCTAGACACCCTGTCCCTCACCCTGACCTTCTGGAAATACTGAATTGTTAATGGTTCACCACATTCAATGTGCCCCTTTGTGCCTCTAAACTGCACATAATACTGACCCACCACTCAGAATGCTCTCCTCC
The DNA here is from genome assembly GCA_023783475.1 of Daubentonia madagascariensis. Classification (NCBI taxonomy): domain Eukaryota; kingdom Metazoa; phylum Chordata; class Mammalia; order Primates; family Daubentoniidae; genus Daubentonia; species Daubentonia madagascariensis. The sequence continues at coordinate 5,345,286 of JAKFHU010002332.1, read as the reverse complement.
CATGGTCACCCCAGTTCCACCTGTCTGGTGATCTCCTACTTAACTTTAAAATGGCAATTCAGATGCTTCTCTCCTCCAAGAAACCTTCTTTTCCTGCTGGGTCTCCCTCTTCTCCTCCATAGAGTTAATAATCCTCTCCACTTTCTTGGTTCTATACTTTGTTTCCACTTATATTTTTAAACATACCACACTGTGCTGAAATTTACCACATTTTATTTATGAATGAATAACCAATGCATGTCAACATAGGTTCTGAATTTACAGATTTTGAAATTCATGCACGGTTGTATCAGTGAGGTATTGCTGTATAATAAACCACCCCAAAACTTAGTAGTTAAAAATAACCATCCTTTATTTTCACTCATGTATGTGTAGGTTGAGTGGGAGCTTGCTAAGCTCAACTGAGCAGCTCTGCTTCCAGCCTGGGTCTAGCTGGACTGGGCTGCTCCTTGCAGGTTTGGCTCTGATCTACTTTGAGTATGTCCATTCTGGAGTCCAGGTAGAAGGTACAGAAGCTACCAAGGGGAAGCTCCTCTCCCAACACATTTCAAGCCTATCTGCTTGTATTATGATTGTTACCATCTCATTGGCCAAGTCCCATGGCTGAGCCTAAAGTCAAGGAACAGAAAAATGCACATTGTCTATCATGATGCCAACAAGCTACGTGCTTAAACTCAACATGAGTGGGTCCAGTAAGCATGGAGGTGAGAGGGAGAGAGGGAGTGGATATTTTTAAGCAGTAATTGATCTACTGCAATAATACTCAAATCTTGCTCTAATTCATTTTGCTTCTCAAATGCTTTAAACTCTATTTAGACATCTGCATTTTCTTGCTCAAATAGCCTTAATAATGAATATATTATTATGATATTCTGAACTCTAACAAGGAATTAAATTCTTCCTTCTCAGTTCCTGTTACATCTCTGTGTGTGTGTGCATGCATGTGCGTGAAATCATTTAGCAGCCTGTATCATACATAACTCTGCGTGTGTCTCTTTCAATGGTGTGACATTACCCAATGTTAGCACAGATACTATTGTTGACTGACCTAACGCCCATTCTCACCTCCTCCTCTGCCCACCTACACTAGAAATGATAGAGATGACAGATATTCTCCTCCCCAGCTTCCACTGCAGCTAGAAGTGGCCACATGATACAGGCAAGACATTGTACCATAAGCAGAAATCTGCACGGAGATCTTGGGAAAATCTTTGCTCTCCTAACAAAGCAGAACACCTCCATTGGCCCTGCCCCTTCTCTCCTTCTCCTATCTTTAACGTGGTTGTGATGAGGTTGACAAGCATGAAGGAAATACGTAGAGAACCATGAAAATGCTGGTTGACATCTTTGGACCACTGAGCCAATACCAGTAGCTGCCTACCTCGAGACTTCATGTAGCAGGGTTTTCTCTTAGGTGTGGCCAAAGACACTCCTAACCATGCAATGTTCTAGGACAGGGATTGGCAAACTGCAGCCCACAGGACAAATCCATCCTACCACCTGCTTTTGTAAATCAAGTTTTATTGGGACACAGCCATGCCCATTTGTTTGTCGCTTGTGGCTGCTTTTCTCCTACAACAGCAAAGTTGAGTAGTTGTAACAGAGACCTTCAGGCACACAGGGCCTAAAATATTTGCTCTCTGGCCCTTTATAGAAAAAGTTTGCCAACCTCCTGCTGCAGGACAAAGGTTGTACCTTATTTCTTTTTTCTATCTTCGACCGTCTAGCCCAGCGCTGGTACACTATAGAAATGCAATAATTGTTTGATATAACAGCAATAGCATTAGATGTCATTTAATGAGCACTAACTGTTTGTCAGGGTACTCTTCATTTATTATCTTTATCATCACGACATCCCCATTGGTTGGAACTACTGTCTCCCCTACTCTACAAAGGTGCAGACTAAGGCTGAGAATCATTAAACAACTACCCAAGGTCATAAGAGAAGTGAAGGGCAGAGCCAGCCCTCCAATATAGGTCTGGCAGACTTCAAAGGCAATGCTTTTAACCTCCAGGCTCTCCTGCGTCCCAGTTGTCCGGGTGAATTTGATCACAGACTATCTTTCATGAGGCAGGACAATGAGCTTTGTCCTCTTCTCCACACTGGCCTTTGTGAGCTAGGTTTATGAACCATCTTTTTTCTTGGGAGGCTCCATCACACCTCACCGGAAAAAAGAACCTCTTGGCAAATTGAAAACAACCGACTCTAAATCACAGAAACAGAGGGTTTTTACGGCTACCAAATAAACAGAAGATGTTGTAAATCTTCCCTCGTGTGCTAGCTGAGGAGTAGCTTTGCATCGTTCAGGATGTTCCAGCAGCCATTCTTCCCCCTGCCCACACCAAGACACAGCCGGACAAAGAGAAGTGTGCTTTCTGCCTGTCAACTCCCTTTAATTCTAAGATAGGTATCTTGCCTTATCTTTTGTTTTAAAAAAGAAATCCTTCTTGCTCGCTTGGAGTGCTCTCCCAGCACAATTTAGCTTTTAGTGGAAGACGAGCACATCCCCTTCGCTCATCTCAGAGGCCTGCTGCCCAGACGTCCAGGGTGTCGTCCACAAATCACTCAGCTGCCTCTGAGGGTGGGGCGACAAAGAGCTGGGTGGGCATTTATCACACCAGAGTCTCTCTTCAACAGCTTGACTCAAGGGTCTTGTTGGAAGATGGGAGACACTTTCAGACCAAGTTTAAACATCATTGGTAGAAATCCCATGGGTTTCTCTTGGTAGACTAAAAAGAGTCCAAGAAAAGCAGCCTGGGGTTTAACTTGAACTTCTGTTCAATTCATCAATGGGCACATTCTAAGAGAAGAGGGAACTAATTAATACTCATGGAGTGCCTCTATGTACCCTAAACAGTATGTGCTTTCATCCAATGATAACATATTGTATGCACCATGTGCCAGACCAGTTCTAAGCACTGTGCACATACTAACTCATTTAACTCTCACTGAAGCCTTTTATAGTAGGTATGATTTTTTTTTAATGAGAAAAAAATAGGGCATAGAGGGTGTATTAGTTATCTGTTCCTGCTAACAAACATCCCCAAACCATAATGGCTCAAGACAAATCAAGCATTTCCCCATTCCCCACCTCAACCCCTGGCCTCTGGTAATCACTGTTCTTCTCTCTAAGGGTACAAAGTTCCAGTTAGACGGTAGGAATAGGTTTTAGAGATCTGTTGCACAACGATGTGACTATAGTTAATAACGACGTAGTGTATATTTCAAAATTGCTAAAAGAGTAGATTTTAAATGTCTTACCACACAAAAAAAGATAAGTATATAAGGTGATGGCTATGTAAATTAGCTTGATTAAGCATTCCACAATGTGTTCATATGTCAAAATACCACATTGTACCCCATAAATATATACAATTATTATTTGTCAATTAAAAATAACTTTTTTTAAAGAAATCAAGCATTTATTTGGCTCATGATTCTGTGATTCCATTGAGGGTTTTTCTGACCTGGGCAGGCTCTCTCATGCAACTCTGATCAGCCTGTAGACAGGCTGATGGTTGGATAATCTAGGATGGCCTCACTCCCCTCTCTGGGAGCTGGAAGGCTGTTGGCTCAGGGACAAGACCACCTGCCTCTCTCTTCCTCCAGCCAGCTAGCCTGAGCTTCCTCACATGGAAGGAGTGTTCCAAAGCAGCAAGAGGGGACAAGCACACACGTGCTCCTCAAATCTCTACTTGCATCTCATTTGCTGCTGTCCCATTAGCCAAAGAAGGTCACATGACCTATTCCAGAGATCCTGCAGAAGAGACTTCCCAGGGGTGTAGGTGAAGAGAGGTCTGTATATATTGGGGCCATTGCTGCATCCATCAACCACACAGAAGGGCTGTTACCTCTCCAAGACCTCACAGCTAGTAAGTGGTGGGGGTAGAATTTCAACCCAGATATCCCTCCAGAATCTGCATTCAAAAGTATTATGCTATTCAATAATACATTGTTTCATTTAATTCTTTTAAACCCCTGAAAAGAAAGCTATTACTAGCCTTATTTTAGATTTAAAAAACAAACAAACAAAATAAAACAAAACAAAAAAAATAAGCTCAGTGATATTAGATAATTTGCCTGCGATCATACAGCTAGAAAATGGGGAAAATCTGACTCACTTTTATAAGTTATTTTTCATCCATTTTTACACACACACACTTACACAAACACACCAACTTCTGGCCCTGAATGAAGGCCTGAATGAATTTTCAGAACCAAACAGTTTACATGCCCACAGTAGAAATCACCTATTAAATTCTGGATCACAGTATACAAAAGTATTATATCTTACTCAAGTTCACTTGACCTTATGGTTACTTGGGTTTTTGGATAAAAATTATGCAAGATATCTTTGGATAGTGTAGCTTATAAGTATTTCAGCATACCATTTTGTATTCTCCAAATTTATATTATTTGATCCTAAGCCTGCCCCATAATGAATTTACCCATTCCCCTGTGGTCAGACATTAGATATTCTCAACATTTTGCTAAATGACCCTGTGATGAATATTCTTTTATATAAAACTTGATTGCCCTTCTATGATCATTTTCTCAGTAGTAGAATCACAGGGTCACAAGGCATGAACATTTTCGAGTCTCTTGATACACACTGCAAAGTGTCCCTCCAGAAGAGTGCACGCATAAGGCTGCTCATTGCATCTCTACCTCACCAGGACTGAGTGTTAACAGAAGGCTGGAGGCAAGCATGGATAGGTCCACTGGATTATTTCCCACGTGCAATGGCATCCGGCTCTGATACAGTTACTGCATCCATTTTTACACCATGAAAGCTTTTCCGCAGGGCCCTAATACTCAAAGTCCATTGATGAAGACACCCTCCTGGATTAGCTTTGCTAGGATTGATTGCCTCTCTGACACTCTTTTTACCCACATGTTTCTTTCTGACCAGTGCATGTGTCTATAGATCATGTTGTCCTTAGCTATGAACAACTTCAGCTAAGTCTTTCTCCAGCCTAGAAACTTAAGCTTTTTTTTTTCTGTCTATCTCTGCCCTGATCCATTGTCTATTGATTTCATAGTTTGCTGCCTCTTTTCTAGTATCTGGGCTAGTTGTTGGGAGGGGATGAGAAGGCATCCTGTTTTCACCACTATATTCTGCCCACAACATGTGTTCCCATTTGATCCTTATCAGAGCCATGAGAAGTGAACAAAGAAAGAGAGAAAAGTGGAAACTCACTGAGGTTAAGCGGTTCTCTCTGTAGTTCAGAGCTCATTGGTGGGCATGCCAGAACTTGAACCTGGCATCATCCTTTCTCCCTCATCTCTGAAGGGGGAGAAATTGGGTGCAGAGCCACCAATTTAAAAGCTAATGCAACCAGTAAGTCATGAGGTCCTGGGGACCAACCCGTATGAGGGGTGTGACCACAAGAAAAGAGAGGAAGTGACTGAATCCGAAAATTTTATGAAGACTTGAACCACCATTAGGAGAAGGCTGTCTGTTTTCATTTGTGTTTCAAGTGAAAAATGAAAACAAAATACAGAAGAAAAGAGAAAATGAAGACTGTTGAGGCTCTTCAAACTCCAGGATCCAGTTGTCCCTAAAGCCAATAACTCTACCCTTGCCATCCACAGTCACATAAGCCAAGAAAGCTCCCCTTGACTTTGCAGATGCTGGCTGGAGTCAAGCTTTTGTCACTTGCAATGGGAGGGTACTGAGTTGTGCATCCACATTGCCACTCCAGACCCGTATACAGAAATGCACGCAAAAGAAAGACGGTAGAGTCTATGAATTGGAGTGTGCTTCATTAGCCTCCAAGACCTTCCTGCCAGCTCAGTCTGCTCTTCTTCCATCTCCCAGTGGAGGCCTCTCATATTACTGAGAAGAACTTTCTAAGCTTCTCCAGTCTGCCTGGCTCACCAAGTAGCAAAATCTCCATGCCAAAGTTTCAGTTCTCGGGAGCTGTACAAATTCACTTCCCTGGGATGCGGGAGCAAAGGTTGAGCTGTGGAGGGCTTTAATCAATAGTGCATGAAGAATGGGCAGGAATCAATAATATATTTCCACACTCAACCTTTTTTGTCCTCAAAACAACAGCATCAAAACATTCATACCAGACTGCTATTGAAAAAAGTCAATTAAAAAAAAAGCTATTCTTCTCTTCCTTGCCCTTTAATAAAAGGCATAATGAATGTGCTTACCATATGAAGATGAGAAAGAATCAACTAGAAAAACTCAGAAAATATGGTGTTTCATAGTGGTGGGTCTTTTTTTCCCCCTTTTTGCAAAGAAAGTCACTTGCCGTTTTTAGGATGCGTCCATAGAATGGTGTGTGATAAATAAGAAATAGGACGAGAGGTTATATTCAGAGCTCAGAGTGTGAACATCTGGGTTTATGCAATAAGAAATTCCTCTGTTAATTCATGAAGTACAGTAGCTGCCTCAGTCCATGCTACATAGGAGGCTCACAGGGAATGTATGGCAGTTGGTTAGATGCTAACCACTGTCATTGCCTGATGATTCCAAAGGGCGGTCCATTTTAGAACTGCTGGACTTGACTTTGTCTCAAGGTGAGGTGTTTTTAAAATATCCTACGGTCCCATAGGAAGAACATTACACTTTCAGACTTACTTAAACAGATCTCTACGACCACCAATCCTCCTTTAGCTCTTTGAGCCCTGCCAAACAGAAAGTCAGCTTCTAAAAGGCATCAGAATAACTTGATAGTTAAGGGCAGAGCTTGTGTGAAACAGGACTGTGTTCAAGTCCTGGCAGGTTACTTAATTCTCTCTGTGTGCTTCTTCATCTCTAATATTTGGCTAGTAATATCTGCCTATTTATAGGGTTGCTGTAAAATATTTATTCGGAACTTACTAGGTGTCAGGCTCTTTGATAAGCCTTGTAAGTAAAATAGAAAACAAAAATGACACAATGTTTATTCTCATAGAATTTACCTTCTAAAGGGGAGGGTCAGACATTAGTCAAGTAACCATACAAACAATTATAAAAAGAAATACGTAATCACAATGTTGTAATTACAAAGTGATACATCTATTTAGGAGAAACATTGGGAACTAAGAAAATGTGTAATAGGAGAGCTCACATGGGAAGAATAGGCTGAATTTGAAAGAATAGAAATTAATTTGGAGAAAATGCAGAGAAAGGGAAATTAGAAGGAAGTGGGAAGGAAGGGAGGCCTAGGCAGAGGGATATATACAAGCAAAGGTCCTGAGAGCTGTGGCAATAATGTATATAAATGAGCCAGCAAGGTTTTGGGCTCATTGTCAGTGTTTAAAAGTCAGTTATCATCATCCACATCATCATCGTCATCATCATTAGCCATCATTTCTGAATTTAAACTACAGAAAGGTGAGAAATAGAAATGGAGGAAGAGATTAATTGAACCAGATATGTTCTAATTGTTAAATATTTTGAAATATTGATGATGTTGAAGGTGAAACTGTCCCCCCACCCCATGCAGTTTAAGATTAGTGCTTTGTGCTTAATGAAGGTCTCCAAGAAAGAAATGCTGGCTTTAATTCAAGCCCAGGACAAATAGCTCACTAATGAGTGGCATGTTAATTGTCAAGGAGCTATCTTGACTGAATGCTGAGACAGACTTTTTCTAGAATAAAGAACAGCGAGCTTTTCCGGGCAGCCTGCACCTCGAAAGATTATCAGCTGCTCTGGCACATTGACAGTTGTTCTACCAATATCAAAATGTGCTTGGAACGTGACTACCTGTCTCACCTCTCCCTCAGTCTCTCCAGGAGTAGCTTGAGTGACAAAATGCAAAAATATCCTTCACAGATTTCCTTGGAGTTCCCTTAGGGGGCTCGAGATTAAGTGGTGAACTCTACACAGCCATTATCTCTGTATATTCTAGCAGCTGATAATATGCATTTGGTCAATTGTTTTAATAAAAGTTGCATAAGGAGCTCCATGTGTCAAGGGTGAGCAGCTTTTGTGCTTCCTGTCTACAAATTTTCCTTTTCTTAATCTTTTGTTTTCTCGATCTCTGTGGCCTGGATGTTACTTCACTCAAAAGATAATGCACATGTGGAGTCCAACACTGTGCCTGGCTCATAGTAACCCCTGGTTTCTCTCTTCCCCTTCCACCTTGGCCTGTGTGCCAAGGGCCATACAGCATGTAACTAAAGAGTGGGTTTTAGCACCAGACAGAGCTGGACTCAAATCTAAGCTCCATGACCTAACCAGTTGTTGTATCTTGGGCATGACACACTAATTCTCTAATTCTTGATTTCCTCAGTTGGAAAACAGAGACCACACTGTGGGGTTATTTTTAAGATCAGTGATAATGCCACCACCCCAAAAGAAAAACCTCCTGGCAATAGACATTCAGTTTATGAAAGTTGTCATTCTCGTTAGCATGCTAGAATTATTCTGTTTTGTTCCTTTGTCTTGAGTTTTCATTTTCTTTTTCCCAGCAAATGTAGGAAAGTTTATTTAACTTTGAAAAAATACTATTTTGACCATGGATGTTGTATGAGCTAGAACTCATAAGGACTCTCTTGTTTTCAGTGACAAAAAAAAAATTCATCATAAAGTGCTTAAGGCAAAAGCGTACAAAAGTCTAGGTGCCATTAGCTGCAGGCATGGCTGGATCCAGATACTCAAATTATGTTCTCAAGAATCTGCTTCCTACTATCTGTCATCTCTATTTTGCTCTGTTTTGGCTTCATTTTCAGGCAGGCTTTCCCCTTGTACTGACAAAAATGGCCTTCAGCAACTCTAAGCTGATACAGCTCTGGTTTAGCAAGGCTAATGAAAAGAAAGTAACTATTTTCCCAGTAGCTCCTGTACCTAATTCTTAGACTGATTTTAATCACGTATTTAACCTATCTCTGTGGCCAGGGATACAATGTTCTGATTGGCCAGTACTGAGTCAGGAGCCCACTCCCGAAGTGGGAGACAGGTGGGTTCCCAGAGGAATCATGGGAAGCTCTTCCCTGAAGACGGGTACCTGGAATTCAGACAAAACAAATCCATGTTCACTAACTATAGATATTGTTCATTTTTGCCCCTTATATCAACTCCCTTCCCGATAAACCAGCTGTTGACAGAAGAGGCTCCCTTTGATCAGCCGCTCAGCTGAACCCTTCTTCCTGGCCTCACCGATTCCTCAGCCAGCCTTTCCCTCCACTCGGGAAGACACCAGGCGTCCATCAATTTGCAACATCTGCTCTTATCCCAACCTGCACAGCTAGAACAAGTGTCAGCAAGGGAGATAATTGTAGCCAGTCATTTGGCTTCCAACCACCCACTGCCAAAGCCCCTTGACAGCACAGCCATTTGATCACTAGGAGCCACCAATTTAAAGGAAATCAGCCACTTTTCTTCCTTCCCTGATTTCTAGCCTCCTTCACTCAAAGAAATATCCCCTACCTTGACTTTACAGTGACTTGAATAACCAGCAATAACAATACGGTTTCCACTATTTACTATGCAGCTGAGCTCAGGGAGGAAACACCAGGTGCACCTGCCTCATCTCTCCATGCCTACAGCCATGACAGACATCGCTAATCAATCAGGCTCACTTTCCTGACGAACCTGGGCCTGGTCTTTGAATCCTTCTCAACACAGCAGCTGTTATGAAAAGAATGAAGATGGTTTCATGCATAAGAAAGGAAACTATTTGTCCTCTCAGATCTTGGCAATATCTGTGTTCATGTCTACGTCTAACAAGTCGTGATCCTCACAACAGCCCTCCCTGTGGTATCCCCGTCTAGCAGGCGAGATGTGAGGCTCAGAGAGGGGAGACGCTTGCTCACCATCACAGAGCTTTGGTAAAGCGGTCTGATCACAGCCCAATTTTTACCCCACTGCTCTTCCTCGTCCTCTGTTCATATCAAAAACAGCCAACTATTCATAAATCCCTGCTCGGCCAGCAGCACGGAGCGGAGCCAGGGCTCAGAGCTTCAGGACAGCCTTGAGGAATGGCTGGCTCCCACTTCCCCCTTCTGAAGGCGCCAGCTGCCTTACGCAGCCGCACCACCAAGGAGGAGCATTGGAGGCCACCAGGAGCTACTCCTGAGCGCGGCTGTTTTACAAATGGCACCAGGCAGGCACCAGCCCTGCCCTCCTTATTAGGAAGAGCAATGACAGTATTTTGAACCCAGGGAGCAGCAGCAACTCTCAGCTTCACTTTCCCAGGCAAAGTGGGCCGCAGCGGCACATCAGAGCAGATCATGCTTGCAAGCTCTGATGCCAGAGGAAATTTGAGAGAGAACTGAGCTCTTGCAGCAGGGGCTCAGAGCATCCATCCTAGGGGAGGGAAAGGGGGAGGGAAAGCCCATTTTCAGTACAAGCAAAGCAAAATGAAATAAAATAAATTAACTTAGTGTAGCTGCGACCTGCCTTGTATTTCCCAGAAATTGCTCTGAACTTCTTCCCCTATCTCCTCCCTGCCACCTTTCTTAATGCAAAAAGCTATGTAGCTGCACAGAGTAAGAGCGTGAGCTTTGGGTCTGAATCCAATATCAGTAATTTGTTGCCTGAATAACCTAGAGAAAGTGCTTCCGTTTCTCTGTGCCTCAGTTTCCCCATCAATATAATGGCGATAATAGTATTTCATACTTCATTTCAGAGTTTCTCAACCTCGGTACTGTTGACATTAGGAGCCAGATAATTCTTTGCTGTGGGGGGCTGTCCTGTGTACTGTAGGATGTTAGCAGCATCCCTGGTGCCTACCCATTAGGTGCCAATAGCACCCATGCACCCACCTTCAGTCATGACAATCATAAAGGTCCCCAGACATTGCCAAATATCCTGGGGGGGGTGGAGGGGGGTTAAACCACCCTGGTTGAGAACCAGTGCCTAATTGGATTCTTAGGAAGATTAATCAAGTTAATATTATATATTATAAATCATTTAGAATAGTGCCTGGCACATCACAAGGGCTTAATAAATGTCCATTATTATTGCCATGATTTTGTCCTTGGTCCTGCTGCCCAGGGCACCATCCCCTCTCATACTCCCAATACCCCCATTTATGACAGACATTGCTAATCAAGTGTCACTCTGCTCCTGGTGTCCTCGGGTATGATCTCTGAATCCTTCTCAACATGGCAGCCAGTTTTCAAGATCCAGGTGTTCAAGACCCAGGAACTGCGCCTGGCACTAAGAAACAGCCCTAGGCAGTTATTTCATTCTGGCCTCATGACAACCCTATGAAGTCTCTATGCCCCCTTAGCAGTGGAGGAAACGGAGGCTTGGAAAGATTAAATAATTTGCTTAAGGTCATGTGGTTATTAAATGACAGCATTAGATGTGAACCCCAAAGCCCATTTTCCTTTTGGCTGTTCCCCAAAAGAAACAGCCTAGATATCAAATCCACAAGAGTCTGATTCCAAAGCTCATATTCTTAAGCACAACTCTGGATAGTCAATGCATGATTCTACCATCTGGGTGTGCTGGTAAACCACCTCTCCAAGAAAAATTTAAAAGCCCTAATTTGTAGCATTCTCCAATTCCAAAGGTGTAAATACTCTCCCCATGGCAGATTTGAAACTAAGGATGGTTTAAAAACTGACTCACAAAATTCCTGACATGTAACAGTTGGTTCTTGAGGCCTGATGCAAGCATTTTCCAGCACCTTGCAAAGTGGCTTCCAGTCCATTTTGGACAAGGCAGAAGCATCAGTAAATAAGTAAATCCCAGGAAATCTCAAGATACTGAAAGCAGTGGATGAACTGGCTAAGGTAAAGACAGTTTCACGTTCCATCCCTAAGGTTTGATTGACATCCACACTCAGACCCATGTTTGGGTTTGAATTCTACAGCTGCATAAACTCTAGATACAATGTCCTGAAAATTAGTCCAAGCTGATATTAGCTTTGCAGCCTCAGTACTTGCCCACAAGTTCTTATTTGGGAAGAAAATACAAAAACCTCTCTCCTTAGGCTGATTGTTTCTAGTGAACAACTCAAGAATAAATATTAGCACCAGGATAGAGAGACTGGGCCCACGTATGGTTTGCAGACGATTTCCCCTCCAGAGATGCACTGAAAGATGTGCTTCAATTAGCCACTGTAGCTCCAGGCCAGTAAAGGCAGCACTGGGGATCCATCTCACTGGGCCATGTGTAAGACATGCAGCCCTTATGTAATTAGTATAGAAGTTCTACGCTTAGTTAATTTAATGAGCATTAACTGTGTGCTCACCCTGCTCCTAAGCAAGCAGAGGTTTCCCTCTTCGCTCTGCCTCCCTTTGCCTATCCAGAAGGCAAAGATGAATGGTTCCATCTTGCCCATTAGGCGGTTTTTCTTCCACTCTGGTGCACCCCAAAACTCCGTCAGACACTCAAGCAAACGTGCACAACCGTTTTGCCATCTCTAAATGTTGGTGGAAACACATCCCAAGCAGCTATCTGTGCATCCAGATTGCATTCTGGACGTGAAGGTGGCCTCCCTGGAATCATTTCTAGAAAGCACAGGGCTTAACACCAGAACACGGCCGTCTCCCATAAGGTTAATAAACGTGTTTAGCTTTGCACGATGGCGACCATTCTTTGTTTCTCAATTCTCACCAACAATCCCCTTCACTTCTGAAAAATGAAATAAAATAAATAAGCCACCAGCACCCAGAGGAGTCACTGGAGTTTAATATTCTGAATATAGAAGGTACATAATTCTATTTTTTCTGTAGATTCTGCCACTAGGTCTTCATTGAAGAAATCAAAGAATTCTCCAGAACAGGGTTGATGTATAAATTACGGTGAAGCAGACAGAAAGAGAGGAAAGAAAGTGGATTATGGAGTCAGACAGACAAGACTGGGTTCAAATTTTGCCATGTGCTAACTCTATGTCCTTTAAAATTTAAACGCTCTGTGCCTCAGTTTCCTGATCTGTAAGATGGAGACAGTAATATTAACCTTATAGGGCTCCTGTAATTAGGAAAAAAAAAAGGAGCAGATGTTCCTACCCCAGCTAGAGGCAAGTGATGAGTACTCTCCACTAGGGATTAGAAAATCAACTGATTTTCTAATTAGGGATTAGCATCTTTTAAATTAAAAAGAGATTCCAGTTTGAAGACCAAGAGGTCTGCAGACTTTCCTTTTGTCCCATTCCAATGGTTTTAGAATGTCCCTAATAATCTTCAGTGTCTTTTTTTTCTGTTGCATTTTATGGTCCTGACAAGGACCTAGTTTGCTTCCTGGCCTGTACAAGTTTGTTAAAAATGGAATCTTCAAAAGCCAGATGCTTCTCCTGGCCCCAGAAGGATAGAAATCATTAGGTGCTATACACCATGGATGACATAAACAAGACATGACTCTGCTGAAAATGACCCCAAATTCTCCCTATATTGTGCTTGTGTAGAGAGCAGCTTCCAAATCCATGTAAGCCTGACTCGAAATGTTCTCCTTTAAGACACATTTGAGACATCACGTGGCTCTCTCCAGAGACTCAGTGAGAGTGTTAAAACTCCCCAGGGTATTATGAAACAGCTTTGTCTCAGTCTTTTCCAAGTTTCTAGGGGCCCTAGGGAGATTACTCCATCGAAAGGAAAGGTACTGGCATATGTGGGAGAAGACAAGCTTCCTCCCCATTAGCCATCACATTTGTTATTTTACTCACATCTTTTCTGGTTTCTAATCTATTCATTTATGTGAAATCTCCCATACTGAGCTTTGCCAAGAGCTACTCCTGAGCTCTTCGTGCTGGGACACAGAGGATGGGGTGGTTGTGTGCCTGGTTCCAGGCACAGAGAGTAGCTGAGATCAGAAACCTCATTCACCCTGGCCAGATGCCTTCGGGAAAATGATGCTTGTGGGAAAATATAAGAGCTTTGTATCCAGAGATGTGAGGTTGGAAGCTCAGGTCTATGGGTCTATGGGGCCACGAGGACACCATCACTAAGTCTGACCCCAAAACACTCATCCTTTCCCCTTGTATTAGTCAGGGTTCTCCAGAGAGACCAAACCAATAGGACATATAGAGATATATAAGGGGAGATTTATTTTATGGGAATTGTCTCACACAATTACGGAGGCCAAGACTTCCCACAGCCTTCCATCTGCAAGTTAGAAAACCAGAAAAGCCAGTGTTGTAATCCAGTCCCAGTCCAAAGGCCTGAGAACCAGAGGGGCCAGTGGTGTAAATCTCAGAGTCTGAAGACCCAAGAAGCAGGAGCTCCAATGTCCATGTGCAGGAGAAGATGGACGTCCCAGCTCAAGAAGAGAGAGAGTTTGCCCTTCTATGTCTTTTTGTTCTATTCAGGCCCTCAACAGACCGGGTGATGCCCACCACATTGGTGAGGGAGGATCTTCTTCACTGAGTCGACTGATTGAAATGCCAACCTCTTCCAGAAACACCCTCTCTGACACACCCAGAAGTAGTTTTTCACCAACTCTCTGCGCATATCCTAGCACAGTCAGTTGATACATAAAATTAACCATCACACGCCTCCCTGCATTGACCTTTTGGAAATCTAATCCCGGAGAAATAAAACCATGGAGAGATTTCAAATATTTAAAACATTATCATGTAAAGGCAGTAAATGAACTGATCACTGCTATTTAAAGTGTGGAAACATGAATCGTGAATGAAATTTACATGAGAGGAAGATGTCCGATTGACGTTAGGGAGAACATAACAAAGTGGTCCAAAAGAGGATTTAGAATTTATGCATCATTAATTCACTCAAAAAAATATTCACTGAGCACCAACCACATGTCAGATACAGCCCTAGATGCTGAGGACGTACCAGTGGGCCAGAACTGGCTTATTTCCCATAGTCATAGTCTCCTTCTTCCCCCCCACTTCCTCTCTTCCTTCTCTCCTTCCTTCCTTCCTTCATCAAGACTTCAGTGCTTACTATTGCCAAGAACTGTGCTGGGTACCAAGGCCCCAGAAATAGTAAACAAATTGATGGACAATTGCAAAGCAGTGTGGAAATAGCTAACACATATAGAGTATGTTCCACAGGCCGGACAGCACGGATTAACTCAATTCTCATCACAAACCCTATTTGTTTGTAGAATTATTATCCTTATCTTACAGGTGAGGAATCTGAGGTTCAGACAGGCTAAGGAACTGTCAAGATCACAAAGCAAGGACGTGGTGGAGCCAGACATCAAACCCACAGAGTCTGATTCAAAGTTCGTATTCTTAGGCATGACTTTGGACAGTTAATGCATGAATATGCTGTGATGGAGGTGTGCTGGTAAACCCCCTGTCCAAGAAAGAAAAAATAAAGCCCTAATCTGTAGCATTTGCCAATTCCCTTGGTGTAAATACTCCCACTGTGGCTGATTTGAAGTTACCAATCATTTTAACAACTAATTCACAAAATTCCTGAAACTTTAATAATTTCTTTTTGTGAACTGGTATAAGTCAGGCTCCAACATGTGCCTGGGGATAAGTATGAAATGATGGTGGATTCAGAGAACTGTACCTAATCCACCTTTAGGGATTTAGTTGCAGAATTCAAGACAAATGAGTCATAGACTCCTTAGGTCTCTGGAGCAGCCCATTCCCCCACCCCTTTTCTTAGGACTGGTTGTTCAACATTTCTTTGGATTCTCTGAGATGCAATATCCTTCCAACAGTATCCTGCCAACAAATTGCTTCTTTACAAAGCTGACTCAAGTTGAGATTTGTTATTGAAAAGCAAAAGAATCTTATTAACTAATGCAGAGGGACCTCTTCACAGAAATCTTTTGTTACTGGAATCAGGAAAATGTTCTTCAGTGGAGCAGTAGCAGTGTGTTAATATCAATTATATGCAGCCTTGACAGCAGACACACTCTTCTGATAATTCAGGGACCTGTACTCCCAGAACAATGGAAATCGTTCTCTACCGAAGGAAAAAAATCTAGCAGCAAGATCCCTGGGTGCACTTAAGCATGTGTTTATACGCTATTAGCTACTTGGCCGAAAGACGGAGAGGACATTGTGACCACAAATAACATAAACTGAGGTTGGAAAAGCTGGTGCCAATTGAAGATATCGGTGATGAAGATGAATTATCTCTGAAGTTACAACAGAAGCCAATGATAAAGTACAATTCAATTGTAAAGGGAAAAGACCTACAAACAATATTTTAGAAATTCAGCTACAGAGTGAAGCAATAAGTGTTTTCTGAGGTCTACCTGAACTTTGCAGTCAGGTGGATATGAGCTTGAATCTTAGCTCTCTTCCAACTTCGTGACCTTGAGCAAGTGACCTTACATCTTGGAGCTAGCTTCAGGCTCTGCTTGTATAACGTGAGATAAATAATTCAGGGTGGCTGTGAAAAATAAAAAAAGAATAGGTGGATCCTTTAGGGTCATACTGGCCCATTATTAATATTCAAAAGGTGATAGTTAATGCTGTCAACAGTGACGATGATGACAGTGATGATGATGACAGCTCATGTCTTGCCTCCTCCGGAAAGTCCTTCCTGACCACACTCTCCCTTGTCCATTTTCCTAACCTTTAGGGACAGTCCTGATGTAGCCCTCATCAACATGGTTAAGTAGATAATTATCTGTCTTGCTCCAGAGCAAGGACAGTGTTTGAAGTAGCTTCTGTGATTCATGTGATGATAAAAGCCCAAGGTTTGAAGTGCAATTGCGTTTCAGACGCGTTTGGTCATTTGCCTAAGATCACAGCTAATAAGTGGCGGAGTTCAGTAAGCTCAAAAACAGATCTGTCCTGCTCCACAGTCCAAGCTCTTAACTTGTCCATCTTCCCTCCCTAATACGTTCTCATCTGTTAATGAAGCTTAGTGCTATGCTTTTGGCACCCACTCGATGTTGTTGCTAATGTTCTTGTCGCTGCATTTCCAAACCCCATGTTGATCTACGATAGGGTCTTCGATTGATTATAGCTCAAATCAGTGTCAAGTACACATATTAGATACATTCTTGACCTTATTTGAGCCCCAGCATTAAGGACTCAGGATAACAGAATTAAACTAGAAACCATCTGGCAAATGCCTCATCTATTGCATTTGGCCTCAAGAATGGTGGTGAACGAAACTCATGGTGGTATCAGCCTTGCTTGGTTGTACCCGGTGAGGAATTAGAAGTCTCCTAGTGTTTGTGTCCTGGCTAATTTAGATTTGTTTTCTTTACTAAAACTCCCGGGCATTTGGCCTGTTGACGTGATGGACACCCTTGGAAGTGCTGCTGCTGCTCCTCCGGGTCTGTGCACTTGAGCACTGGCCCCACTCTTTGCCTTCAATGTAGTCCTAGGGTCAAAGGCTTGATAAAGGCTGCTACCTCCAAGCTGTGTGGACTTGGGTTAGCTGGTTAATCTCTCTGTGCCCCAGTTCCCTTATCTACATGATAAGGATGATACCCCAAAGATGTAGGCCTGTTGTAAGGACTAAAGGAGATGCCGTGTATGACACAGCGTATGGGCTTGGCTCTCAGGCAGTCCGTGCTCCCCTGAGCTCTCTGGCTACTAGCCACCAAGAAGGCCCAAGAAAAATGTGCAGCTCAGCTTGGCCTCTCTAGGGGCCTTTTAAGGAATTCAGACACCCTCAACCCTTCCAAGTCTCCTTCCCTCCCTCACCCATCACACCCCCCTGCAAAATGTCACGCTGCCCCATCCGCACCCTGAGGACCGCTGAGAAACAAACGCATGCTGAGGGGTCAGAGCTCTGCATTCGGAGACCTGCACCTCCAAAGGCTGACCGTGTGTCCCACTGAAAGGGACTCTGTCTGCTCCAGTATTTCCGCAGTGATGATGTGAACTAAGTAAAACGAAAATGCCTGGCACATGAAAATCACACACGCTGTGCTGTTGTTTTTCCCAGATAGTTTAGTCTTTTTGTCTTACCTGAGGGGAGAGTGTTTTGTTTGCAAAAGTCTTCTCTCTCTCTCTCTCTCTGCCTCTCTCTGTTGTTCTCTGTGTGCATTTGCCAACTATCTCGGTCTCTTTCTGCGCGTCTCTTTAAATCTCTGTTTTTCTCAGACTTGCTCACGTCTCACACTCTGTGTCTTCCCTTAAACCGTTTCTTCCCCTACGTGTGTGCGTGTGTGTATGTGTGTGCATGTGCACATGTGTGTGCGCCCTTGTGCATGTGCGTGCGTGCGTGTGCGCACCTGTGTGCATGCGTGTGCGAGTGCATGTGTGTGTGCCTGTGTGCGTGCGTGTGTGCGTGCCTGTGTGCATGTGTGTGCGTGCATGTGTGCGTGCGTGTGTGTGCATGTGCGTGTGTGTAAATTCAGTCTCCTTATGCTTTTCATACTCTCTCTGTCTCTCGACCACAGTAATTTAAAGTGTATCCTGTAAAGTCATCTGCCTGAATTTGCAGACTGGCTCCACACTTTAAGACCTGTGTGCACTTGGATAATTTATTTAGTCTCTCTGAGCTTGTTTTTATACTTCAGAAATAAGGAAAATAACAATATTTACATCAGAGAGTCATCGTGAAGAGCAAATGAAACAATGTAGCCAGAGCACCTAGCGTGACACCTGGTGCAGAGCATGCACTTAATAAATACCGACTGTTATTACTTATCCCTCCTGTCGCCTTCGATCCCTGTACCTCTCTGTGCCTGTTTCGGGTGCTTTCTCCTCCTTTCTCTTTCTCTGCATTTCTGACTCCCTCTCTCTCTCTCTCTCCTCCCTTCCCTCCCTCCTTCTCTCTCTTCCTCTCCCTTTGGACAGAGATTCACTGCTGCTCCTTTCCTAAATTCGCTTAGGCACTTCAAGCTCTCGGTCAGGTACAGATGTCAAGCCACTCACAAAGAAAGAATTAAAACGTAACACTTGTGGTGCCAAGGTTTGGCCATCAGCGCTTTGGGAGCCCTGGCCAGGTTGCTCAGGAGACGGCCCAGGGCTCCCTGACTGCGGGGCCAACGCTGTCCCTGTGGTCTTAGGCCACGGTAACCACCCGCCGTGCGTCCCTGCAAGACAAGCGGTGCTGCTGGGTAAGCAAGGAGATCAACCGCACGGAACGCGGAGCGTGAGCTCTCCAAAGGGAGCAGAATGTTCGACAGGAATTCATCTGAACTCTCATTTTTATCTCAAAACACAAATTCAGTTGCCAATAGAAGTCTATAAAGAATTAATTGGGGAACTTCACAAACAGTCAAAACTCATAAATGTATCACTGTCGAGAAGGATCATTTCTCCCGTCAGACGTGAAGTACAGCTGTCAGAAGACGGAAATGAAAAAAAACCACACACACACTCAAAGAAGCAGGCCTGCTGTCTCATTTCCTGTCCCCAGTTTGAAGAAAGAAGACAGTCTAGGACTTGGAGAATTCAGAAACCGACAATGTCCCACCTAGGCCATAAGCGCCACGAGGACAAGGTCGGCCACGTCTGTGGTGTTCGCTACCGGAGGCCCCGGCCACAGACCGCGCCTGGTACAGAGCAGGAGCTAAAAAGTATTTCTTGGATTGACTAAAGATTCAAAAGGAGTCAGGGATAAGACTGATGGCTCAGACTTCCGGCACCGAATCTGCTTCCCTCCGTTGCTTTTTCCCGCTTCCTGTAAAACAGGAAGGGGCAGGTGGCATCGTCTGCCTGTTCTGAACAATCCTGCCACTGCCACCCAGTTATTACTTTAACAACCCCAGAGCATGGCTTTGGAATGCCAACAGCCGCAGCTCTATCTTAACATCTATTAGCCTCAGTTTCTTCACATGTATGATGAAGCTAATAGTTGCATCTACATCATACAATTTACAGAGATTCAGAAATTCATCTGAAGATAGATATTAGCTACTAGTATCATTACGATAAGTGAAGGGGACTTATTAGTTTGCTAGGGCTGCCATAACAAAATACCACAAACTGCGTGGCTTAAACAACAGAAATTTATTTTCTCACAGTTTTGGAGGCTGAAAGTCCAAGATCAAGTGTCAGTAGGGTTGGTTTTATTGTGAGACTTCTCTCCCTGGCTTGCAGCTGACTGCCTTCTCACTGTGTCCTTCCATGGTCTTTCCTCTGTGTGCACACGTCCTTGTGTCTCTCTCTATGTGTCCAAATTTCCTCTTCTTATAGGAACACCAGTCATATTGGATTAGGGCCCGCCTACATGGCCCTGATTTTACCTTACTTACCTGTTTAAAGACCCTATCTCCAAACACAGTGACATTCTGAGGTACTGGGGGTTAGGGACTCAACACATGAATTTTGGAGGGACATGATCGAGCCCGTAACAGGGAACTTTAGTATATTCTTACTTAGATTTAATCAAGTTTCTCAATAATTTAAGAGAAAACAAAAATTTACCTTCCCACTGGCTCTGAACTGAATCTACCCTTTATAAATATTTGACCTAAAAGGTAATTTTCAAACCTGATATGTTAGCACGCAAAGAGCCAGGCAGGCCAGAGATCTAGACAGCACTAGTGTTTGCCCCCAGGAGGCTGCATATCGGGGCCTCGATCAAGTCTCTTGCTCTCTCTATTCCTTATTTAGGAGGAATGGGTTGGACCACTTGGTCCCCAAAGTCTCATCTGCTATAACTCTAGCAATACGGTTGCTCAAGACACTGGAAGTATCTGTAAAGGTCTGTATACAAAATATGAGTTTGTGTACAAAATAAGAACGTTCCCACCTCTGTCTTGAAGAAATAGGACACAAAACCTGGAGAGAAAAACAAAAAGAAAAAAAAGTCAAGGAATCAAGGCTGTGAGCAAACTCAGGAAGTTTGGCTTTATCATGGTAACTCCCCCATCTTGCCTGGTAGCCAAAAGATGGGTCCAGTTGTTACCAGAAGGAAAACAATCGAACACACAGCCTTGGCCGCTCACGAAGTGCAGCAGATGGCGCAAAGGATGTCCTTCGTTTCCCTCCAAAACGCACTTCAATCCAATCAGTGTCCACCTCCGGGAGCCCCTGGGAGTCTCCCCTTCCCCTGCCTCCTGCTTCTTTCTCCTGTCCTCAGCCTCATACCCTTGGCCTTTTCTATCTCTCTGCCAGAGTCTTGCTGTATCGATGGAGGAACGCCTTGCAGCTCTTGGCTTCTGAACATTATGCCCGATTCCTTCTTCCGCTACAGGAAGAGGCTTCAAGCTTTTCACTTTCCTCAGGTGAGAGACAGGAGGGTGAAGTGATTAGAACAGGCATTCTGAAGCCAGTCTGATTAGGTTTGGATCGCTGATCTTCTCCTGTTTAGCTGTGTGACCTTGGGAAAGTTACTTAGCCTCTCTGTGTTTCCTTTATCTGTGAAGTGAGAATTCCGTTGTTCCTACCTCTTGGGGCTGTTATGAGGGTTCAATGAGCTAACATGTATGAAGTCGGACAACAGTGCCTGACACATAGTAGGTGCAACACACGGGAACCATTTTTACTCAGAGGTGAGCATCCATACTAGTAGTTGAGGTTGGGCAGAACAACATATTGGGGTGCATGAAGAAAGTATCTATGCTATCATTGCCTTTTTAATGTCTGCTTTTATATCTGTTTT
Organism: Daubentonia madagascariensis; assembly: GCA_023783475.1. NCBI lineage: Eukaryota > Metazoa > Chordata > Mammalia > Primates > Daubentoniidae > Daubentonia > Daubentonia madagascariensis. The sequence goes on along the minus strand of JAKFHU010002332.1, from coordinate 5,323,949 downwards.
ATAAGATATACAATATGTGAGCACAGTAATCCATGTTTGCATTTTATAAATAAATAAGCATACACATTGTGAGGAAATGTTCAAAGAATTCTAATGGGGTGGACAACCAAAAGAGGACATTGATCTATTAATATAAGCAAACAACCTTTTCCTTTTTAAAAATAAAAGTAATTTATAAAGTAATATTTTTCAGAGCACACCCTTTTCTTTCTAATACTGACTTTCTCTCTGAGCCTAATACAGCTGTCACTATTGTGCTAATGAAAGCTCAGTCTCTTTATTCTGTGTTACTAAAGACTACCTCCCCACCAAGAATGGAGGGGGAGATCTCACCCTACTACTAATAAATTTTTACGTTCACCTAAACGCAACAATAAAGACAGCATCTGAGAGATGAAAGGATGCCAGGGACGGTGAACATATAATAAGTCAGTAATTATGACTCCTGTACCACTCATCCCCATCTGCTATCTCTTGCTCACTAGTCCCCACCTCTAAATCCTGGTTTTCAATGATATATATGTCATTTCATTTTGTATTTCCCTCACTGTGCATTCTCAGGGAGAGGCTGCATTTCTCTGGGTCTGCTTTTTTATTGTAATGTCCACTGTATTTCCAACTGTGGTCCCAGAGATTTAGTGAAATCTGGATACTTGCCTTGAAAATAACTTTAGGCAAGCTTGCTCCAGCCATTTTGCTATCCCTGGTAGGAATGTCTTCCATTGCATTGCCAACACCCAGAATTGTGCTGTCTTGACTTTCCCTATATAAGTTTGTATCAAAGTCACCTGCCTGTCATACATCTGCCTTTCTTATACTAACTGAAATTACCTGAAAACAAAGGAGACTGCTCATGAGCTCCCTGCCCCTAAAGCAGCGTTTCTCTACTTTGTCACTACTGACACTTGGGTTGGGGCTGGTTAATTCTTTGCTGGCTGGGGAGGCGCCTCGTGCAACATGCGTTATTTAGCAGCATCCCTGGTCTCTACCTACTAGATGCCAGTAGCAACCAAAAATGTCTCCATATATGGCCACATTCCTCCTGAGGGGCAAAACCACCTCTGGCTGGGAATCCCTGCCATAGAAGTAGTCAAGAAGAAGAACACCCACCTTAGGGGGTTACAGTAAGAAGTTTCTTGTTCTGGGTTTGGAACTTGAACCAGATTCTAAAGCCCCTGGAGATTCTAAACATCTACAATATCATAAAAGCATTTTTAAGTCAGTGGTGTTGGTGGAATGAAGTAGGAGAGAGAGAGGAATAGGCAGGAAGGGGGGAAATCTGGAATCCAGGCCCCACGGACTTGGCGTCCACCCAGACATCGTCTGAGATTGTTTCTGCTACTCTCTCCCTCCCACAGCCTATCCTTGCAGGGGGTTCAGAGGGCCGCAGGCAGAATGGCAGGACACTGACTCAGGAGTTTGAGATTCACACCAACAGACAATGCCTCCAGAGTAGCAAGGACCAGGTGGCTGAGTCTCCCCAAACGACCCCCAGGGACGATTTGCCCTTACATTCTGAGGAGTAGGTGCATCTTCCAAGCTATTGCAGAGCTATTGACACTCCCTCCCCACTGGCTCCGTGTTCCCATGTCCCTAAGCACCAGAAGTCGCCTCCTCATGGAAGGGCTTGAGGGATCTCAGGAGATGTGGAAAAGGGGGACAGCCACAGCCTCACCCTCCCCCTGCCCTGAGACCCCCACACCAGCACAATCCTCATTCATGAGCATCCACATCCCAAGATATGGGGTGCAGACAGACATATTTCATCATTTTCATACGAAACAACGTGCAGTTTCAGAGGCACGTACTGACTGCAGAGCTATTATAAACCTCTCTAGAGCCTGGGGACTTGGGTGGGGGTGTTAGGCCAGCCCCCAGCTCTGAAATTGACACAGCCTAGATAACTAGACCTCACCTTAGGGACCTCATTCTGCCTACCTCCTTGAAAAGTCTGCTGTTGGATTTCTTGACCTTCCCATTTGAACAGCTCTTGTGCTTAGCTGGGCCATATTTCAGTTTCATTGTCCTGCCCACGACACACTCAGTGTCTCACATGCTGGAAACAGAATGAATTAGAAGAAGTTTCCTGTTCTGCCTCGCAGAGTCTTCCCCTCCCTTGTGCTATGTTTAGCACTTGTGTGGGCACTTGGCTGATGCCAGATACAACTTATTGCTTTAATTCCTGTTTTGATGAGACACCCTCTTTACTGAGGGCGAAGCTCTACCTCATTTCCTGTGGACTGGTGAGGCTTGTTCCATTTGGGAAAAGACGGAGCCTTCTCTCAAGCACAGAGGAAGTGCACTTCACTGGAAGGATTGCAATAAAGAAATTCATCGGGAGGACTGTGGATAGAGGAATTCCAGCGACCTGTCCTACAGTTGCCTAATCCGTTTAAGCGACATGTACTGCACACCCACTCAGCGTGGTGCTCTGTGCTGGGCAAGGGTGACACGGCCATGAATAAGTTACAGTCCCTGCCCTTGAGGAATTCATAAGCCTGATGTGAAAACAAACTGGTAAATAGATATTACAATATGACATGGTAATAAGAACAAGAACGATAGAAAACAAGCAGCTCTTGTTTTTTTGCTATGTGTCAAGTACTGCGCTAAAAAGAAGAAATGGAGTTATTGCCCTCGAGACAAACTGCCCCAGTTGGAATATCGTCTCAGGCACTGCCTAGTGACATAAACTTGGAAAAGTCACTTCCTCTCTCTTAGCTTCTAGATGTGAAGTTTTGGACCAGCCAAGTAACCTCTCTGAGCCTCAGTTTCCTCATCTGTAGAATGGGAGCAACAACAGTCTCTACCTCTTAGGGCTGTGTTGAGGATTAAATGCAATAGCATATATAATGTGATAAATGCTCCATAAAAGCTAGCTAGTCTTATCTCAATAACCCCATGAGACAGGTCTTACTATTATTGCCATTTAAAAAGGAAGAAAAATACGGCTCAGATAGGTTGTATTACTTGCCCAAGATCCCACATCTAGTAAGTGACGATCCTGCAATTTGAACCCAAGTCTGTATGATGCCAAAGCCAAACTTTGGACTAGAGTTCAATAGGAAGGAACCAAAGTTTTTTGAGGACAATAAAGACAGAGCATTTGAGGGGACAACTTGAGCCTCTACCCTGGGTCCTACAGTGTGAAGACAAGAAGAAGAGTCCCCGGTGCCATGGGAAGGACTGGAGGGACTTTAGCATCTCTACCCTGTTACCTCCCTTCCTCTCTGTCGCTCTGTATCATCATCATCGTCTCTCTCACTGTCTCCACCTGAATGTCTAATTCAACTTCTAATTAACTCCATTCATGTCTCCACTTGTATGTGTATTTGTTATCTCAGTGTTAAGATAACCCAACCCAGATTCAGGGATTCCTACCACCCCTCCCATTCTGCTTCTCCACCAGCTCTTCCCCATCCTGGTGCATGGCACCGTCATCTCTCAGCCGCTCAAGCCAAAAACTCACAAGCCAGACATCAGCAAAACACAGCAATTCCTCCTTCAAACCAGTCACCGACTCTACTCACGTCTCCGTGACCGTTGTCCTAGCCCAAGGCCCCGGTGTGTCTCACCCATGTGGCTGCTCTAGCCTCCTTGTGGGCCTTCTTGCCTCATTCCCTCCGTCGAGAATATATTCCTCGTGCAATATCAAAGAGAGCTTTGAAAGCGAAACTTACTCACCCTGCATCAGCCACCTGGCCTGCTCACTCACTTGCAAGCTTTGAGCCGACATCCCTGAACACCAGGTTTCCCTCTGACCCATCTATTTTTATTTTTGCACAGCACTGGTCACCGACTAATATTTTTCCTGTTTTTGTTTCTCCCAGCTAGACTGTAAGTTTAGTGAGAAGTGAGTCCTTTTCTATTTTGTTTACGAATCTTCAGTACCTGGAGCACAATCTGGCACATGACAGGGTCTAGCACAAAATAGGTGCTCAATAATATTTATACCACAAATACATAAATAGTGCCTTTCTTCCTTCTTCCCTCCCTCTTGCTGCTTGTATCTCTAGCTTCTCATCTCTGACATTCGCTGTTCAGAATAAGAATGTAAGGCATATTATGTCTCATGCTTGGTCATTTGTAACCAGTAGGTAAAACCCTAGAACTCCTGAAGTGTCATGAAGAATTCTAAATTCCAAAACATAACATGGGGATGGCTCCTCTGAAATGTTTACCAGCCTTTCTAAAAGGGCTCCTTATCTCCATGAATACAAATGAAGAAGGGTCGTTCAACAACTATCTTCCAAGAAACCGCAGCCTGTCTGTAATCACCGTCAGATTCTCTCAGCTAGGTCTCTGATGCACACCCCTAAATTCACTTCATTAGTTTTAATTATCCCCACCATGAGCAAGCTAAGATTTTAGAGCTGTTTTAGAAATGGAATTAGCAAACTTAGGAGACCAGATAACTTCCTCCAAGGTGTTTAAGCTGTAATTGTTCTCGCACTGAGCAAAAACAGAAGTAGCATCAGCTTATCCATTTGCTGAATTTATATTGCATTTTGGGGAAGATGCTGTGTGATGAGTTTCTTCATTTGTCTGTATTCATGAGTATCAAATCTACCTAGACTGATTCTTGCCCTGGCTGAACCATTCCTACCTTCTCCTATGACACGATACCGAGTCCAGCCACGTTCTCACGTCCACACATCACACACACACACACCCCATCATAAGCAGTAGCAGCAGCAGCAGAGAACCACTCCATAAAAATTTCTCTCTCTCTCTCACACACACACACACATTCACACAAAACAACAAAAACCACATACCCAACCTAACCACTTCTTACCACTGCCACCGCGACGCTGTAGTATAAGCCATGAGCATCTTTTACTTGCACCACTGGGACAGCCTCTTTTTGGACTCCATGTTTCTGCCCTGCTCCCCTCATCTGTGCTCCATTTAGCACCTTATAAAAGAAAAGTCAAATCACATTCCTCCCTGCCCAGAACCCTCCACCAGCCCCTCCTCACATGTGGATTACGTCCTTACCACATCCTACCACTGATCTGGGCTCTGCCTGCCTTTCTGACATTATCCATTACTCACTCTGCTCTGGCCACCTTGTCTCTTGGATATTTCTGGCACCCACCTCTGCATTGGCTATTCCATCGGCCTGGAACATACTTGTGGTAGATGTTCGCATGGTTTGCCCCCTCACTTAACCCAAGTCTCTGCTCAGATGCCACCTCCTCTGAGAAGCCTTCCTGACCACTCTATCTAAATACCACCATCTGTCTTTATGCCTACGCCTTGATTTTTCTTCCATAGCACTATCAGCTCTCAACATTATACAATCTAAGTATTTGTTTATTTGTCATCTCCCTACATTATGTGTAAGAATGTGCTAGCAGGAGGGTTGGATTGAGGAAAAGAAAATCTGGCTTTAATACCTAGGGAAAGGTAGATGCTATCTCTCTACAGAAACTTCCACTAAATGGAGAGAAAATATTGGAAACCTTAGCCAAGAGAACGTTATAAACAGATACAGATATACATATATATATATATTTCATATCTCTATATATTCATTAAGAAATAATAATAATATCAATAATTAATGCCAGGCCATCTGCTAGGCAAATTACATTCATTATGTCAAACCTTGATGGCAACAATTTAACGTATGAATTATTGTCCCCATATCAGATATGAGAAAACTGAGACTCGGAAAGATTAGGTTACTTTCCAAGGGTTACACCCCTAGGAAGTGGCCGAGCTCGAATCTAAACTTGGACTTGCCTCATTTCAACTGCTTTTTGTCGGGCACAGGTATGATCTACCTGATTCCATGAGCTTCACTGTCTTTCCTATGAAGAAAATGAAAAGGGAAACAGAGAAGGGAAATTACAAACACTTGTAAAATTGTTTCACTAACTGCTATATGCCCCCTAGATAGAAGGGTTCTGTGTGCTGATAAATGCCAAGACACTCGACTCTTTTATTTTCAGGAAAAGAAAGCGTTATAATCCATGAAAACTGAGATATGGTTATCATTGTCTGTTCCTAAGCTCACACTGATTACAAGTCTTTACCTCTCTTTGGTCTTCTTGGTACTGGATGCAAAGGAGTTTAAAAACTTTCAGAAGCTGCCATGCACTTTGTCGAGTGGGAAGCTTTGGACTTCATGCGCACACACACACAAAAAAATCAAGAGGCTTACAAGGCCATGAGGGTACTCCAGTAGGATTCATTTCACATATATTTATAAAGTGCTGGGTGCTGAGAATATAGAAATAATAACACCCAGCCTCTCTTCTCAAGATTAGACAGGATCATTTTTAGCAGATCCATAGGTAAAACACCATCACTCAAAGACCAGGCAAAGAGCTGAGGGGCAGCCCTCTGTTAGTTAACCCAATGCAGGCTGGATCAGTGAGCTGCCTTATTAGCAGGCCCGATGGACCAGCATGGGCTTAGGACAAAAGTGGAATCTAATTCTGTTATTCACCTGCCAGGAGTGTAGCATTGCACGCACTGGATAACATTGATAAGTTTCAGCTTTTCTGCATATAAAACTGGAATGATGATGACTACCTGGCACGGTCGTGGTAAAAAGTAAATGAACAATGATTCAGAGAGCCATGTGCAGTGCCTGGCCCATTGTAAACACTCAATATGTGGGGCTTATTTGAAGCAGATATAGAAGGAAAGAAAGTAGGAGAAAGAGAGGGAGGGAGGAAGGGAGGATCGTATCTATGCCCAGACTTCTAGGTATATATTCAAAGGAATTGAAATAAGAACGTTGAAGAAATATGTGCTCCTTTGTCCATTCCCATCACAGCATTATTCATAATAGCCAAGATTTGGAAACAACCTAAGTGCCCTTCAAAAGATATATGGATTTTTAAAAATGTGAGATATATATACACACACAATGGAATACTATTCATCCTTTAAAAAGAACAAAATCCTGTCACTTGTGACAACATGGATGAATCCAGAGGACATGATGCTAAGTGCAGAAAGGCAAATATCTCATGATCTCACTTATATGTGGAATCTAAAAATTCGAACTCTTAGAAGTAGTAAGGAGACTAGTGGTTACGAGAGGTCGCGGGGGGGAGCGGGGGACTGTTGGTCAAAGAACACAAACGTGGCATGTTTGGAGATTTCTCCCCCCGCCTTATTCCATTTCCAGTAAATAAATTTCTACCCACTGCCATTCTGGGATCCGAGCTCTCATCAAACACTGCTGTTCGGGCGTAAGAGGTAGGTGGGAGAAAGGACAGAGATGCATTTAGGGTTATGATAAACTGGAATTGTGCTAGAAGATGGGCAGTCATTACCAGGAGAAAGCACTGTGTCTGAAAGTTACTTCCCAAGGCTTAACTGAAAAGATCGTCTCTTTCATCCTTCCCTCACCAGCACCTGAATGCTCTCAGACTTCCACTCGCCCCAAAGCCCAGCCAGGGGAGGAACTTAAAAACTGATATTCCAGCAAAAGGTTGACAGGAAGAAGTGGGGTACTAGGAAGAAGATCAGAGAAATTAAGAAACCAAGGGAACCATCAGGGAAGGGGGTGAAAGGGAAAGAAGATCACAGGGGAAAATAAAAAAACAAAAAGGCAGAAATCCACCTGTCTGCAAGGGTAAAACAGATAGCCAAGCTTGTTCATGAGAAGCAGTAGGGAATACTGGGGACTGTGGCAAACTGGAGAGTTCATACCCTGTTGAATGGGAGCAGTTAGGTCAGTTTCAGGTAAATGTTACCACATAGGAATGTAAGCTTGGTTTTTGCCAGGCTTTACCCATTTTTCAATCCATATTTTTATGCAAAACCTCACTTTTATGAAAAACCTCACATTTAAAAAACATTTAAACTATTTTTTAAAATATGGTATAAGTATGATGAAAATATTAGGAGCCCATTCTTTCTGTTGTTGGGCACATAGGCATTGTTACTTTTCTCTATTTTTTAAGTAAGGGGGAAGAAAAGACAAAATTAAAACCCATACTATGCAGACCAAGTAAGATATTGACAAGCCACATTCAGTTTTCAACCACACCACAGTGCAAGGTGTCTTTTACGTATCTAAGGCAGACTTAGTATGAAGTGATGGGCAATTAAAAGGGAAGCATAGAGGCTTTTTCTTATGTTCATTATTGTCCATGATTTTTTGGGGGAATGGACATCACCATCCCACCCTTGTAAGGGGTTACAAGATAGTAGGCATTCTTTAACAATCATAAAACTGTAAAAGACTGAGAAAAACCCAGGATGGAGTGAAACTTGGCAAGGCTAGAAAACAGACAAGTCTTTCATCTCACCCGTTCCAAGCCCTCTGAGTGAATGTGGCTGTTGTGTTTAAATGACATATCCAGATTAATTTGTTTGACAAATGCAAACAGGTGTGAGACACGCCGGGTCATGGAGACGGTTATGTTGTCGCTGTCTTTATAAATCATCCCTGCCTCTCCTGAGACAATGCCAGGCTAATTCAAGGCAGCCTCTGATTCAGTTGGCAAGGATGAGAACAAACCACCCTTTTCGGAAGAGTTCAGTGAGACAGATTGTGATGGTGTCGGCAGGGCCAGAAATGATCAGAGTCTTACAAAAGTTACACAAGAGCATCACAATTCATTTTGGGAATTGAGACATCCTACAATTCAGAATTGGCTGGTGAGACACAGGTGTTCTTGGTTGTGACTCACCTCCCATTGGCCCATGGCCCTGGGTCCTCCTAGCCCAGTGCATTGGTTAAGAGATTCTGCTAATGACTGTAGAATTAATGATAACCAGCAATAACTATTACCCATGCAAAGCCGCCTACTCTGTGCCTAACAACTGACCTACGTTTCCATTTAATACTTGCAAATCTTGAAATGGGTACTGACATTTGGATTTCATTCTTTTTTAGAGCTGAATAGTATTTCATTGCACACACACACACACACACACATCACATTTTCTTTATCTCTTCATCCATTGATGGAAACTTAGGTTGATTCCCTATCTTGGCCATTATGAATAACGCTGCAATAAACATGAAAGTGCAGATATCTCTTTGGCATACTGATTTCATTTCCTTTGTATATATACTTAGTAGTGGGATTGCTGGATCATATGGTAATTCTATTTTCAATTTTTTGAGGGACCTCTATACTGTTTTCCATAATAGCTGTACTAATTTACATTCTTGCCAACAGTGTGTAAGGGTTCCTTTTTCTCCACATCCTCGCCAATACTTGTTGTAGACTTTAGTCTGCAGAAGCCTTCCAGAGAATTTGAGACATGTTGTAAATCACCCTTTTTTTAGGTTTCAGGTTTTAGGTTTAATTTTCATACACTGAGATGCATACATTTTAAGTACACAGTTTGATAATTTGGACAAATATATACACTTATATCATGTAAGGGCAAATACAAATTAAAAATATAAGAGGCTTAATTCTCCCTGTTGAAAATAAAGAGAGACTTCTTCCCCCTCCCTGTTCTTAGAGCATTTACTTTAGAAAACTTCCAATTGTAGGTTCTTTCTCTGTTTCTTTGAAATGTATGTAAATCTTTTTAAAAGTTAAATAAGCCTCTCTCCAGTTTTAGGAGCCAGGAATATCTTTCTCACGGACCTGGGAACCATCTCTTTGAAATGTAATCGTCAGGGAAAATGGCACCTCTACCTCCCAGTTCCTGTGGGAGGGCGGGAGCCTAATCCAGGTTGGAGTCGGCACCTCGCTCCAAGTTATGAAACTACCTCCTGTCATAAAGACGTGAGAAGTTTATTTTTCCTCAGCATAAATCCAATTAGCAAACACAGATGACCACCCCAATTCACCCAAGTGAATCTAGGGTGAACTACGTGTGATCAATACTGCTGTCAAGTTCTCTTACTTGAGGGCTACTTATCCTTTATCTTGAGAACATGTAATGGGTCGTATCTGCTTAACTGGATGAAAGGGTGAGATTTCTTTCTGTCTTCGCTGTCTTTCAACAGATTGCCTGTGATGCACATCACATTCTGGATTAATGCTTATTCAATAATAAAATTGTTTTCTTTTTCTTCTACCTTTCTGGGTTGGGTTGGGAGGGGATTTTGTTTTTAATTATATGGTATGATCAAGATATAGAAAATTTCCATCACCCCAGAAATTACCATGTGAATCCAGAGCCAGTTATTTTGTCAAGGCTGGAAGTGGAGTGATTTATGACATTTTGACCTGGGGTGAAGGCAGTCTTCAAAAAAAGCCACTTCCTCATTCCAAGTTACTTTGTGCAGTGGCACTGTGGTTTGAAACCCCTGTCATGCTTCTCCTGGAGTCTGGTTATGTCAGGGCATGTCCAGAGGGTCTGTGGGGCAGGTCAGTTTGGGGTTTATTTGCAGGGGAGACAAAGTACTCTCTCTAGGAAACAACTCATCCTAACAGAAGAGAACAGCTAAGAGCAGTGGTCCAGGGTTGGTGAGGAGGAATTATTCTCTATGGTTCGAACCCCCTCCATTCCAGCAATGCGTGCCTTTGACAATCACTCCATGCTCCCATTCAGTACAGTATATGCCATGCAACCTCAAATTTATTATCTCTTTTATTTCTTTTAACTACCCAGTAAGGCCAATAATTTACAGATGAGGAAGCTGAAGCTCAGAAAGGGGAAATTAGTTTGTCCAAGATCCTTCACCTGTTGAGCAGGAGCTCTGAGCCCTGAACTTGGGTTTATCTGATTCCAGTCCAATGTTCTTTCTCTGACCTCCCACCGAAAGAGCCCAGCAGCTTTGGGGAATTAAGTAGGAGAAAGACATTTCACATCTGCCTTTGTCCTTTCAATATCTGGAATTCCTGGTCTCAACCAGAGACATATTCCAGCAGCAGGAGAGGAGAAGCGGGGAAGAAGAGGTACTTGGGCTTGAGTGAGGGTCCAGCTGGAGAGGGCTCCACAATGGTGGGTCCCACAATGGTGGGGAAATATTGTTTGTGCCTTTGGTGGAGACCTATTTTTACCACTATACTGAATTGGCCTAAGGGGGGAAAATGTTATCCATTTTATTTCACAAACAGCTTTAGAAAGCAGACAAATTTAGTGTTGGCAATTTTGGTCTTTCCACAGCATGGGCTGTTTCCAATTGTATTTGTAATAAAATAAGTGATGGAGACTCTGGCCTGCAGGAAAATAGGAAGAGTAACGCTCTGGTCAGAGAAGTTTGCTTCTACCCCTATTTAAATACGGCCTGAATATGCCCCCATCAAAAGAGATGGAATATGGATCAATCTGAACCTAAAATGACTCCCAGAAAGAAGGAGGAGAGGAATCACCTTATAAATAAGCCTCGTGTAGAACAATGCAACAGTTACTTGCTTTCAGACTCAACTACAATCCTACCACTCACAGGCTGTGCAGACAGAAGCAGGTTATATCACTTTTCTGAGGCTCCATTTTATCATTTATAAAATGAAAATAATAAAACCTCCTCAAAATACAAATTACCCAACAGCTTTAATACTCGGGGAAGATTTTTTGAAGCAATTAACACTTGAGCAAGACCTGAAGGATGAGGCCAAACCAGACATACAAAAATCACACAGAATATCCCCGGAGGGTGGGGGAGGGGAGGAGGGAAAACAGCAAGTGCAAAGGTCCTGGGGCAGGAAAGGAGTTGTGTGTTCAAGAAACAGAAAGGACAGTGTTATTAAAGCATAGAAAGCAAGAATGAGGGAAGAGAAAATTAGCTTAAGATGAAGTCAGATCATGTAGAAATTTTAAAACATGGTAAAAAATTAGGGTCTTATTCCAAGTGTAATGGACAGTTTTTAAAGGATTTTAAAGTGAGGAAGTGATGTAATTTGACCTAGCCCAGAGTAGCCATGAGGGAATTGGGTCAACAATGCTTACTGAAGGAACTAGTAAGGCAGCTAAAGGTGGAAATACACGTGGTAAAAACTCCCTAAGTGTTAGCTGCCGTTTCTCCCATGGTGGGAGTCCTCTGGCCTTGTCCTGAGCACAAGTCACTGCTGAAAGGGTTGACTTCCCTGGAGCCAGAGGAAAGTTCCAACCAGGCCAGCAGCACCAGCTCCCCAGGCCTGGGACAGCTGACTCAGGAGCAGCATGATCTGCCCCAGCTGAGCTTATTAAGAATTCCCCGCTTTGCTGATGTGGTTATGAACTTTAGTGATGAGGGAGCATCCTTACCTGGCTTTAGGGCATTACCTGCTGTGGGGGCTGTACCTTGATTCCTGCCCTCGAGAGGATGTTTCTCTGACTGTGCTCACTTGACTGTTTTTATTGCTGAGACAAGCCCTGCAAGTAGCTCCTAATGAGGGCAGGGACCACAGATGCAAGCCACCCACTCCCTGAGTCATAGAATCCTCAAGGGTCAGTGTTAGGAGGGCCCTTCCCCACACCTAATTATAATGCCAGAAATAAGCTGCTATTAGTTGAGCACCTACTATGACCTAGACACAGCATAAGGAATTACATTGCTAGTTTCAAATCCTCCACCACTCTTCCAGGGAAGCATTTTTCTCTTCATTTTACAGAGACTCAGAGAGGCTAAATAAGTTGCATAAGGTCACATAGCTATAGCAGAACTAGAATTTGAACCTAGTGCTTTCAACACCACAGCTCAGGCTGTACTGCTCCCACATCTCTTCTCCCCATCCTACAGATGAGTACAATGAAGGCAAGGATGCAGAAGCAATTGTTTTACACCACACGCCTCAGGGTGTTTTTTAAAAGCTTTTGTCACAGAAGGTAGAATCTGGCATCACAGTCTGTCTATAAGCTCCTCAGAGGGCAGGACAAGTTGACCTTGAAGCTTCCTTCCAGCATTTAAGTTCAGATATTCTTTTTCTATGATGGTTTCTGAGCATCAAAGCAGGTTGTTTAAATAAAACTGAACCAAATCAACAAATATTTATTGACCTTTTTGTGTGTTGGGATTTATAATTTAGAAACGATTCATGCGTTATTAAATATTACTCCACTTCTGGAGTCCACTTCTGACTAAGGTGGGGTAACAGGGATCAGATTTACCCTTGCACCTGAAAAACTATAAAAACCCAACAAGAGATAAGAAGCAATGACTTCAAAGCCAGTGGACAGCAGGCAATGAAGGACAGTGACCCCTATGAGGTGGGAAACAAGCCCAGCCCTGTGGCTCTTACTACCCTGACAGAGTTTCCAGAATGCAGGTGAAAGAAGGGGAAGCCAGGGAGAGGCTTATGGACTCTTGCAGTTGAGGAGATAGGGCTCTGAGACCAGGGAATCCAAAGCAGCTAGAGTTTGCAGGTACCAGAGAGAAGAGGGATCTGCAAAGGGTCCCCTGCAGTACTAAGCAGAGCTCTGAGCAGCACCTGGGTGTGGGGAAACTACCTAAGCCTGGGGAAAGAATCACCCGAAAGGATTAGAAGAAACAGTGCCTGAATTCACAGATGGCTGGGAACAGTGCCTCTTCCTACCGGTCAGACTGGAAAACCTCGTGATTCATGGGGCATTGGGTAGAGTTCTTCAGAAGGGTCTTGCCTCAGTGTTTAATTGTAATGTTGCAAATCTTGGAATAATAAGGGACAAAGATAAGGCCCCTAGAAAAAAATAGCATCGTAAACATTTCCCTTTCTTCTTGCCATATAGATTGCCATAATAATTGGGAAGAAATTGGGGAAGATTGTAACATTATTGCATGTAAATTCTTAGTGAACAATTTCCCATTTGAGCTAGGCTTGACCTAGAACAAAGACGTCTTTTTGAGAAGTAAATAGACGGCTTTAGAAGGCAAATCACAAATCCAGTCATTAAGTTATACCTGGAACAACTTTTCCCAGGGCCTTACAAAGATCTATGTCTATTGAGCAAGTGATAAGCTCCAGGTAATTTTTTTTTTATGTGTAGGTTGTTCATTTTCCCTCATGCACCCTTTGAAGAGAGAGTTTTCCAATAATCTTATTAACATATGACGCACCAAATAGAGCACAATATTATGAATACTAATTAATCAGTATCAGAAAGACACTTTTAATTTGATTTAACAAATATCCATTGAGCACCAAAGAATTGTCAATGTGCTGGAGGAACAAGAGGTGAAAAGGAAATACATGGTCTTGCTCTCAAAACAAATGAGGCAGACTCACCCAAGTAATGTTAAACTTGGAGCATATCCATAGGTATGAAATATTAGAACTCTGCCTGGGATCCCTTCACCAGAATCCACAAACTCACAACACATATGTTGCGGTACCTGTGGTCCAAACCCACGACAATCGTCACTAATTCATCAGGACACTCTACCCATAAGCCAGACCAACAATTGAATAAAGAGAAACCACTTGCACCCTGGCCATCAGTCACCCTCTGTTGGTTTTCATCAACCTAAACTCAAGTCTTTAAACAGTTCCCATGTCCAAAGTATCTTGGTTGATTTCATGTCATTTAATTCTTCAAGAGACAGGATAGCTGCTTCCTGGTTTGCTTTTGGCAAAAATTGTCCACTGCATGTCCTGCTCTTCTTCACCCTCCGACATAATCACCATCCTTGTCATCATCATCACCATCATCATCACTGCCATTTTCTGAACACTATGACCCAGACTACATATTAAAGCTGACACTAGGTACGAAGGATGTATTAAGTATTTTCCAGGCCCAAACTCTTAGGACATTTTGAATGGGTAGCATTTCATCTCCGTTTTACATAAAAAGAAACTGAGATTTAAAGAGGCAAAGTAACTTGCCTAAGTTTGCCTAGTAAAAATCAGAATTCAAACCCATATGCTATGACATCATAGAAAAACTCATGCTTAATGATGCGAAAACTTTTTTTCCTATGTAAGTCCAGGTTTCCCAAACTCCCTAAATTTAAACACTGGCAGAGGAATTATTCATTTCCTATAATTATGACTGGAGTCAGTGCAACATTTTGCTCATAAGGATTTGGATCATAAGCCTAGAAGTTATTTGTGAAGATTGAAAAGTCTCTTTGTTCCAATTCAGAAATGTTCAGCTAGTATTAAAAATATTACTGCAGATCTGTATGAATTACCTATTTTTTTTCCATGATAAACTTTGTGTCGTGAGAGCTTCCTAACTGGCTTTGCAGTGAGCATTTCCATTTGGGTTTCTTTCATGGTGTGCAGATGGTAATAAAATAAAGCTGCCACGCCCGTCCTTGCTTTTAACTTTCGTCACTACACATCATAAATAGTGTAGGAGTACTCACCAGGGACTCTTGGGGTATATATAAATTGCTGTTATTTCTGTTATTTCACTTGGACCTGGAGTGATTTATCTTTGCACAACCAGGGGCTGCTGTAGAATTCATCATCTGAGTAGAGGCAGAAAGCCGATGGGCCCGTGCTCATTGAGCAGTTAATGTGAAATGCGTGGTAGGCATAGAGGTCAGGTTAGGTCTGATTAATTCACAAATGAATGTGACCACTGAGTGCATCCCTGGAAACCACAGCTGCCAATAAATTATTACAAAATTCAAGCTTCATGAGGGTAGGGACCTTGTCTGTCTTGTTCATCATTCAATCTCCACCATCCCACCCCATGCCCTGCACACAGTATGTGCTCCAGTAATAGTTTTCTAATATTTTATTATAAAAGTTTTCAAATACAGCAAAGTTGAAAGGATTTAGCAGGGAAAACCCACCTAGATTCTACCATTTAAATGTTGTTATATTTACTTTGCCACATACATATCCATCCATTAATCCATCTTATTTTCTGAAGCATTTGAAAGTAAATTACAAAAATCAATATACTTTCCCCTAAATACTTCAACATGCATATCACTAACTTCAGTTCAATATTGGTTTTCAATGTTTTCTTTGGATGAAAATTTGCATACAGCTTAATGTACAAATCTTAAGAGGACATTTACTGAGTATTATGAGCTAAATTTTGTTTCCCCCCCCCAAAAAAATTCATATGCTGAAGTCCTAATCCCAGTACTGCAGAATATGACTATGTTTAAAGATAGGATCTTTAAAGAGATGATTGAAGTTAAGTAAGTTTATTCGGGAGGACCCTAATTCAATATTATGGTGTCCCTAAAAGAAGAGGAGATTAGGACACAGACACACACAGAGGGATGACCACATAAAGACATGGGGAGAAGATGACTGTCTACAGGCCAAGGAGAAAGAACTAGAGCAGATCCTTCCCCCATTGTCCTAAGAAGGAACCAACCCTGCCCACACCTTGATCACTGACATCTACCCTCCAGAATTTTAAGAAAATAAATTCCTGCTGTTTAAGCCACACAGTCTGTAGTATTTTGTTATGGCAGCCCTAACAAACTAACACACTGGATTTTGACAAATGCATTCACCTGTGTAACTCAAACACCTGTCAAGATACAAAACATTAGTATCCACCAGAACATTACCACATGCCCTTTCCCGGCAATCTCCAACCCAGACAGATGCTACTCTGAACTTTTATATTCTAGGTTAGTTTTGTCCATTCTTGAACTTCATAAGAATGGAATTATGCTCCATATCCTCTTTTATGCAAGGCCTTTTTCACTTGGCATGTTTTTGAAATTCATCCATGTTTTTCCATGTATCAGTAGTCTGTTCTCTCTTATTGCTAAATAGCATTCCATTGTATGGGTATGACAGTTTATTTATACATTCTGCTATTGATAGACACCTAGGCTCTTTCTAATTTTTGAAGTTACGGATAAGACTGCTGTGAATATTCCTGTGCAAGTCTTTTCTTAAACATATGTTTTTATTTCTCTCGGGTAAATACCCAGGAATGAAATGGTTGGGTCGTAATGGCAGGTGTATGTTTACTTTTATGAGAAACGGCCTGAACATTTTCCAAAGTGGTTGTGGCATTTTACATCCTTGCCAACAACGTAGAAGAACTCCACTTGTTCCACATCCTCACCAGTGTTTGGTGTTGCCACGGTAAGCATTTGGCAAATGAATAAAGACGTGGATTGTTTCTGAGTCCTGAGGTAACTAGACCCAGAACTCTTTGGTGAGACCTCAAATGGAAGAACTGGTTTCCTTCTCCCAGAGGAGCATATATGACACAATGAGAAGATTACGGGCTTCGGACTTGGAAGATCTGGGTCCAATTCCCACCTCTGCCACTTTATAGCTGTGTAAGCTGGGCAAGCCACTTAAATTCTTTGAACTCCAGTTTTCTTTTGTGTCACAAGGACAAAACGAGGAAACGTGTTCACGATGCTGAGCGCTGAGCCTGCCCATTGCGAAGTTCAGGAGTTGATGCTTCGTGACATGGATCAGTCCCTCTGTCTCCTTTTGCCTCTTTCCTTGGGGTCTTCTCGTTCCTTTCTCCCATCCAGCTTGTCTCTTAAATGTCTTCTTACATCCTTTCCCTCCTCCCTGATGCATCTGTAGAAAAACAGAATTATTGGTTAGAACAGGGCACATCCAGCAGCCAAAGGCACCCGTTGAAGAGATTGGGGGAACTAAACCACAGAAAAAGACTTAAATTTGAATTCAGCTTCACTTCTTATTAGTTGTGACACTGGGAACAAATAAGTCTTAGTTTTCTTATCTGTAAATTGTGGATGATGACATCTTGTCCCATGGGGTTGTTGGGCAGGTCAAACCACATAAATGTCTAAAACACCTGGCACAGTGCACAGAATAGACGGGGTGGTCAGGAATCAGGAGATCTTTTCCTCCCCGAGGTCTGAAGACAGAAGGCACAGCCCGACCCTGAGGACTGCACTTCTCTGTCCACTCTCAACTCTGCTCCTGACTCATTTGGGACTGGTGGGAAGGCTCGTGGTCTTTTATCCTCTCTCTTTAGATCTTGCTACTCCAGCCTCTGATGTTCTTTGAACTTTCAAGAGCCAGGACTCTTTGTGTGATCAGGTCCCAAGCCCTGGGGAGAGCACACAATGTGTGCTGATGAAGAGATAAACAAGCAGAAGAAGAAAGAGAGAAAGAAAGATCCATTTAGCACTTGTTTTCATCCTAAGCCTCGAAGAAAAGATTTCAGAAAGTACCCTCCCCCATGCCATTTCCCTATCATTTTGTCATTAAAACCTGAGACAGACATTCAGGGCATCCCTTCTCTCTTCAATTAAAGATAAAGGAAAGTCTCTTGTATTTAACAAATGATTCCTGTGAAATGAAAATGAAAGACTTTCATTCAGTGATCATTCCATTGTATTATTATTATCAACCACTAGTTGACTCTTGCTAATTGAGCTCCTCTGGATAAAAGGTTAACATTTCTTAATACAGAGCAGCCACTAAACCGTTTAGCAATTTGCAGAACGTGTTCTCTGGTCTTTGCCTAATTAAAGGAACATTGTAGGGAGGGGCTCATGAGTGTTCAGGGGTGATCTTGGGAGGAGAGAAGTTGCCCATGACCACTTCCTGGCTCCTTAATGCACCATGTTCATTCTAAATGAGTTCTGAAAGCTATGCTCCTTGAAATTGCCCAAGCCTTATACAATGATGAATGCTTGAAGTTTCCTAGACACATAGATTTTCAATGGATAATTAGGAATGGGGTAGATGAATCTCTTTCAAATTGTACTCTTGGGTAGCTCAAAGAGCTTCATTTGAATTGCCGGAGAATTTACATATGTGGAAGGGTAGAAGGTTTTGGAAGGCAATAAAACTACCTTTGAATACCAGCTATGACTTTTTCTAGCTCGTGACCTCAAGCATGTATCCTCTTGGAACCTCAGTTTTCTCACCTGTAAAACGTAAATAAGAAGACCAACTGAAAAAAGTTGTTATGAAGATTAGCAATAATACATACAAAGCATCCAACATAGCATATAACAGGTGCTCTCAGAGGAATTGCTGTCTTATCATCATCATCATCATTCCGCAGTGAGTTTGTGACCTTTAACTTGCAAGTAGATTGAATCTGTGACAGTATGTAAAAACATTCCCATAGGACTTCAGGAGTAGGCCAAACCCTATGTTTAATGCAACAAGGGTAGAGATGTATATCCTCTAAGTCCCTGTGTAAGGATGAATCCTTTGTCTTTCTGCATCCCCAAGGACTAAAAAGCATGCACAATGACTACACACATTTATGCATTATTCATGTATGGGAAAGATGATGCTATTGTAACCTGTGGTACACTGAGACATACATAAGACTTGTTAAGTCAGATTCTGCAGGGGGTGTGGGGGGGCTTTTTACCTGATTTTGCTCCCTCTGGCCATCAGAATTTTGGCTGTAATAGTCAAGGGAGGTTGACCTGGAACTGACATCTGGTTTAACAATACCTGTAGGAATTCTAAATCTCTGGGCCTTTTAAAAAACTAAGAAAGGATTTGGAGAGAATGCCTGAAGCTTTACACTGGCTTCTAAGGATGTCCTGGTTACCACCATGCCTACGTATCTCAAGTCACTGTGATGGGTAATGAAGTCTCCCATCCTTCCTGCTCAAGGAAGAGTTGGTCAAGTTCAGGAACACAGATTGGGTCACATTGCCCAGGACTAGAAGATCCTAAGCGAATAATATTCATCATGCATGCGAGCATTGTTCTCTACTCACATTCAGGTACCTGCAGGGTCAAGCAGTTACTTGGATGAGTGAGAATACTGTCTGAAAAGGGCAGCTACTGCTCCTTGTTGGCTGGTCATTGCCAGGTGGGAATGTGCAGTGTCACCAGATATTCTTATTTTTCAGGATGAGCTAGAAGATAAGATTTTTGTAAAATCTCCAATCTTTCAACTATTGGTGAACAATTTTTTAAAAACACTGTAGAGGTCAAACAAACACATTTAAAAGCCAGAATTGGCCCTTAGACAGCCAGTTAAGAGCTTAGTCGCTGGAATTAGTCAGAACTGAGATCAAGTCTCAGCTCTGCTCCTTACTATCTGGGTGACCCTGGATAAGGTTCAGTCTCCTCATCTGCAAAATGAGGTTAATCATGGTACCTGCTTCATCAGTGGGTATTCAGATTAATTGAGATTATACTTACAAAGCCCTAAGCATAATGCCTGGCACATAGACTTGAATTAACCCTAGTTTAATAAATCATCAATACATCAAAATGTGGGGACAGAATTCAAGAATATCAGACACAGTTAACTTTTCCAGGCCATATGCAATGATTGATTGTGGACTCTCCAGTTTTATTTCTTATTAATTTGACCCATACATCTCTAAATTGGCAGAAATTCTGAGCCAGACTTGTCCCAAAAAGCTACCCATGAAAAATTATCTCTTCCTTCCTCAAATCCAACTTAGGTCCATGCCAATAAATGTGCCTTATATCTGTCCCTCTATTTCGAGATAAGAGGAGAAAATGGGTTAGGAATGGGACAGTTTGTAAAGACCCCTGGTGCGTCCCAGATTCCATCAGGGAACCTTCTCTGTCCATGTTATCACTCATCTTTGTCGCTGTCTTAATTGACTTCTCTCAGGAAGCTGAGATACTGGGGCTAGAACGCAGGGGCAGGTCACCTGAGCAACGTCCAATTTCTTCCGCAAACACAGGTAGAGGCACAGCAGAGGCAGGGCTGCTCAGGGTCAGCACAGGTGAGACGGGTGTCTAGATCAGAGTCCAGCACTCCATCGCAGCACTACTGACGTGAGGCCGGACAACTTTTTGTCGTGGGGGGCTGTCCTGTGCATTGTGAGATGTTCAGCTGCATCCCTGACCTCTACCCACTAAATGTCAATAATGGGCACACGTGCGTGCACACACACACACACACACACACATGCCCATTCTGACCATCAAAACTATCTCCAAATAATGACAGTTTCCCTGGGGAGTGAACTTGCCCCCGTTGAGAACCACGACTCTCAGTCTATGTCCTTGATCTTCTGGCGAAATCGCTGCTCCTGAAAATGTCCCTGTAATAAAATTAGGAGACAAAGGGCAGGAGGAGAAGAGTACTCGGTAAAGTATAGGTGAGGCAAAAAGATGTAGCGTGGGTTTTGGAGTCAGGTGACGAGGGTTCAAATTCTGGTTCACCCTCACATGAATTACTTTAGGCAAATTACTTCGCCTCTCTGAGCTTGGAGTGTTTCTTCTGTTAAACGAGGATGCTGGTGCCCTCTTCCAGGGGATATCGTCCGTATTAAATGTGAAAATGTCAGGAGTCGGAATATCACTGTGTCACATAGTCCTGCTAAACAAACAGAAATAATTATTATTTCATGGGGAAGATTAAAATGCACTTTAATCTTAAAAAAGAAGTTACTGGATCTTGTTTAGTATTTTATGCATTTGGGGGACTTAGACATGGCCCCACCAATTCAATAAATGGCCTATTCACAGCTAAGTTGAGGGGCTGGTGCTCAAATGAGGCATTCTCCCTCTAGTGGTGTCACTAGTTCCTTCTTTCTCCACGCCCATGGTCAAAAATTCATCCATGATTATTTTAACATAAAAATATGTAAAATGTTTGGGTCCTTCCATTTTCTTTGTCTTATACACTAGATCCAAAGTAAAAAGTCCCAAAAGTACCAGCCTCACCCCCTCTCCCCTTAGATCTGCTCCATTCACTCAGTAAATATTTTTGAGAACCTACTATGTGCCAGGCATTTGAGGTAGATGGATGAAAAGATATCACCACAAACCAGTGGGGAAAACAGATTAGTAGATGGTCAATTATAATACACTGTGACCATTTAAAAGATGCTTAATTTTCTAATGTTTTTTCTTTCTTGTTTGAAAAAAAATGGAGTCTGTACAAGATTACAAATTTATGCTAATGAGGAAATTAAAGGAAAGGAAAAAAGTATAAGCAAAATAAGAGGAAGTCAGAATATTAGTGCCCATAACACACATTTAACAGGTTACTGGTAGCCTGCAAATTGAGTGCTGAGCTTCCTAGTAGCCAATGTAAAGAGAGAAATAAGAAGTTACAGGAAATTTGATGTGGTCAGAAGAGGTATATAATCCTGTAGGGGAGTCAAGGAAGACATCCTATAGGAGGTCATGTCTGAGATGAATCTCAAAGCACAAGCAGGAGTTATGCGCATAGATAAAGCAGGGAGGGGTGATATAGGCAAACATTGTACCATATCAAAGGCCTAGAGACAAGGTAGAGCACAGCAAGCTCCAAGCTTCTGAGCAAAGCTCAAGATGCTGTTGCTTTGACCATTTCTCTTTGCTTGATGGGATCAGGTTAGTACCAAATTGCATAACGAACCCTGCCAGCAATCTGCCCTTGCTATTTCCACAGCAAGTCATTTAAAAAGCTGAAATTCAGCAAGAGCTAAGTTGGTTGCAGGAGAAAACCACATTCTGAAGTTTTGCCTTTTCTTTCTCTTCCTGGCCTGGCAGAGCAGAGAATACACAAAAATCATTCAAAGGTAAATGCTCTGCTAATAGAGAAGCATTAACAATAAAAGAAAGCCACTGTCAGGCCCCCCTTCTACTCTCACCTGCACTACCTAGGTTGCAGATGCCCAGCATTACTGATGTAAACAGCTACTTGGGGTCCGCATTGCCCATTTGCTACCCTGGATGTCCTCTGCCCATGCCCCTGAAACCCCCTGAACAAATTCCCAGGGCTGACTGTGTGAAGGAGATTTTCTTCACCTGATTTCTCATGTTTTATGCCCCAACAAACTAAGCAACTAGCCCACCAGCCAATAACTCCATGGTACTCACTGAGCATCTACTTTGTGCTGGGCATTGAGATGCAGCCAAGCCATGGAGAACCTTCTAAGACTTATGTTGTGGTTCAGGTTCCACAGGAAACAGAGTCTGAGCAGAGATTTGCATGTGGGAGGTTTACTGGGGAGTGCTCTCAAGAACAGCACCTGTGAGGAAGGGAGGGACACAGGTTGGACAGAGGGAGGAGGTGAACAATGCCATGACAACAGAGGCCCCAGCTGCTGATCCTACAGGGTGCTGGAGCTGGGGTGTTCAAAGATGTTCCAAATTAAGCAAGGGAGGCAGACCTTTGTGCCTCCACCTGACCAGTCATTGTATGGGATCTTCCCCTGATGAAGGGGCACAACTTTGGATGAGGCAGCATCTTTTCTAGGGAGGGACGCAGCTGTGAGCTCTCAGCAGCCAACACTCCCAGCCACTGGAAAAAATAATGCCTTGGTCTTGTAGGGGGGGTCAGGACAGCACACCACAGCATCCACTGCACCATATGAAGGAGTTGAGATTTTATTCTCAGACTAAAGAAAAGTTATCGAAGTGGTATAGGCAGGAGGATGGCATGACCTGGGGTTCACCGTGAAAAGATCACTCCAGCTGGGTGATGAAGAGGATGTGAGCAAGGCTGACAGCAGGGAGGCCAATTAGGAGGCTACTGGAGACATCCAGGCCAGAATGATGGGACTGCAGCGGGAACGGGTGGGTGGATGGTTTAAAACAGCAGGACATGATGAATGACCGGCTGGGAGAGTGGGGGGACTCTGGCTTGAGCACCTAAGTGGATCACAAGATAGCGGATACCAAAGAAGAGTCGGGTTTTGGGGAAAGGCTGTGCACTCCATCTCGGGCAGAGTGAGTCTGGAGTCCATGGGAGGTGTTCCAGAGAAGATGTCCTATATTTTGAGTGTCACTCAGGAGAAAAATCAAGGCTTGGGATACACAAGGAGGAGAAGCTTCAGCATAAAATTGCTACCCGAGGCTATGGGGGTAGAACGGCCTTCCTAGGAAGAATGCATAGCTTGAAAAGGAAAGAAGGCCCAAGAAAGAGCCCTGTAGAAACACAGTTTTTAAGGAAAGGGCAGACGAGGGGAAGCCAGGGAAGGAGGCTAAGAAACTGTGTCAAACACCAGGGGAAGGTGGTGATAATACAGCCAACTTTTACTGACTGTCATCTGTGCCAGTCACTATGCTATGATCTTGGCAAAGATTATTTATTTTTATAGTCTTTGAAGTAGGAATAACTCCTATCTTCCCTCTACAATTGAAGACACTGAGTCTTAGGCTGGTGAGGTAGCTTGCCTGGGATGGCACCCGCAGCAGGAGCAGAGCCAGGAGCTGCTCTCAGACTGTCTGACTCCATATCCAATGCCATTAACCACTCTGATTCACTGCTACAGAGATGTTGAGACCATGGAGAGTTTTCTGGAAGGAAGGAGTAGTCAAACAGGGAAAATGCTGCAGAGAAGAGAAGCAAGAGGGAAGATGGCAATGCCCATGCTCTTTTCAACAAGGAGGGCATTGGTAGCTTGGTGGGGGCACTTCTACTGGAATGATGGGCATGGAAGCCAGAGTGTGCTGGGCCAAGGAGGAGGGATAAGTTAGTCTGACCGCACTGGGCATAAAGTTCTCATACAAAATCATCCACCTCACTGGGTTTTGCAGTCAAATTTTGACTTTTTTTTTTTAATTTTCTCTGTGTGTGGCTACCTTGTCAACCAGGGGGTCCATATAAAACCTATTTGTTCATTTAAGACTATTGGGTGTCTATAGAGAGGATAAGGATGGGCAAAATTAGTTTAGGAGAGGATAAGTAATTTAAAAAAAGGAAGAAGGCAAAATGATAGACTGCTAAATTTAACTCCATTATCCTTAGGATATGGTCAAGGACTGATCCACCATTCAATGGATCTCATGAGAACATTCAGGCTTGCTTTGTATTGCATCTACTGTGATATTGCTTTCTTTTTTGAGTTTGGAGAAAATCCTTATTATGACACATTTATTGCCTCAAGAAATGTTTCTTGAACTCCAACCATATGCTAAGAGCTGGGGATCCAGTTTAAATCAGACGAAGTTCCTGTCCTGGGCAAACTCACACTCCTGTTGTAGAGGAAGGAATACAAGCAAATAAATATGGTACTAAGTGATCAGAAATAATGGAGGTGGTGTATGGGTTTAGTGAAGAGCTCAAAGAAGGAAGTGGAAACCACTTGATGGGAAGAGGGGGATGCTACACAGAAAAGGTTTACTGTGGGAAACATTTAAGCTGGGTCTTAAATGATGGAGAGAATGTCATACAGATGGAACATGGGGAGCAAGAGGCATTTGGGAGGCTAAGTAGTTCCATGTGACTGGAATGCAGAATTTTGAAAGGAAACAGCAGGAGACAAGGATAAAGAGAGAGGAACTTCCTCACAGAATACAATACTTCACAGTTTGCCAAGGTCCTTCACCTTGATTATGTAACTAGTTCTCCAAGGTATGGAGAAAGGAAACTTTCATGGATTGAATTACCTAATATACTCCCAGGTTTGGGCTTGGAGTTTTTAAGCTGTCTTATGTAAATCCCACTACGTGCCTGAGATGCAGGTACTAGTTAGTGTCCCTGCTTAAAGATAAGGGAAATTGAGACCCAGAGAAGTTAACGACTTGTCCAACGTCTGAACATGGAGTTTTTAACCTAGGTCTGTCTGACTCCCAAATCTATTCTCTTTTTATTACATGATGCTGCCTTTTTTCTATGCCTACGTATTCTTAAACACATGCCTGAAGAGCGTAGTGAAGTATCTGTGGAGCTATAGCTGGCCCATCCTTGACACGGCATGGTTTCAAAGCTCTTCCTTTTAGGCAGGCTGGTCTAGGGGGGAAAAAAGTGCTACTTCCACATTGGCCTTTAATACCAATGAATGTATATGATCGAAATAGCGATGGGGCAAGGCTAGATTCTTGAATCTTGAATCTGAAACTATGAGCTTGTGATGTGGACTTTTAATGATATGAACATATGCAAAATTCCAAAATCTTTTCATTCTAATGAACTGATTTTCTGGAATATTTCTGAACAGGTTTGTGCCATACAGTTTGCACGCATAGAAAGAGAAAGTTTGGACAGGGATGTAAGATCTGTTAAAACAATGAAGCATTCCTGATGTTGTAACCAAGTTATAAAGAAGATTCATTCATTCATTCTTCCACATTAATTCATCATTTTCCATAATTTTTCAAGTCCTTCCATGCACCAGCCACCACTCAAAGCACTGGGGAGCCATCAGTGGACAAGAGAGACAACACCCTGCCCTCCAGAAGTTACGTTCCAGTGGGAAACACCATGGAATTTCTGAAATGTTATGCCATGAATATAACCAGTAAAAATGAGATTTAATGAGGATTCAAGGTACTAGAATTCTATTTTTCGTCTTGTTGCTAACTGGCTTCCTCCTCATGCTGAGACTACCTAACATTTCTATTTCCTTGTCTGCAAAGTGGGAACAATGCCGCTCACCCTTCCTATGGCATTGAGTTGTCATGTGACTCAATCTGCTTGAAAAAACATAGACTGTTATACTCTGCAGTATATACAACAGGTAATACTGAGCATTTACTACTACTACCACTCCTGCTGCTGCTATTATTACTGCCACTGCAGCTACTGCTACCACTATTACTCCAGCTGCTGCTGATGCTTTTACTGCAGCCATTACTACTATTGCTGCTACTACCACCACTATGTCTGCTACTACTAGTGCTGCTGCTGCTATCGCTATTTCTTCTCTTTCTATTTCTTCTGCTGCTGCTACTACTACTACTGCTAATACTGGCACTAATATTATTACTACTATTACTACTACTACCACTATGTCTATTACTATTATTGCTGCTACTATTACTACTATTTCCACTATTTCTTCTTCTTCCTCCTTCTCTTCTTCTACTACTACTAATAATACTAGACTATTACTACTACTAATACTACAACCACTGTTATTGCTATTTTTAGCACACTTTATTCTTGGCTTCCATGACGCTCATTTCTTGGTTTTTCTCTTATCCCTCTGGGAACTCCTTCTCAATTTCCTCTACCACATCTTTCCTCTACGCCCAATCCTGAGACCCTTCTCTTAGCACTTTGTGCTCCCTCTCAGAAAACGTCAAAAAAAAAAAAAAACCCTCTCCTGGCTTCAAATGTCATATTTTGATGAGCCTGCATTGGCATTTCTGGTCTAGGCATCTGGACTTAACTCCTGTAGGTTTTAGACAAAACTGCATTTCCTACAATGTGCGATTGCGTGTCTCTCAAGCGTCTCAAACTCAATCTGATGAAAGCTGGACTCTCGGCCTCCAAATCTGCCCCCACCCCTCTCATTCTCGTATCTTCCGTTTTCCATTGCCATCTTGCAATAAACCTGGTAATCACCTTTGACACCTCCCTCCTCTCGCTCCCTGGCACTCGCTCACTCACTGGTTCCTGTGGATTTTGCTTTATGCATGTTTCTTGAGTGTGTCCACTTCTCCCCATCGCCACCCTCCATCCGCAAGGTTGTGCCCATGTGCCCAGGGCCGTTGCTGTTGCTTCCTGGTGTCCACTCTTGCCCCACTCTAGTTAATTCCCCCTTTTAAAAAGATCTTTCATGCCTTTTCTTTGCTCTTAAAAGAAAGTTCAAAATCTATAACACAGCCCACAGGGCCAGCATGATTTGCCCCTCCTCCCCTGCCCAGCTTCACCCAGGACACGTGCCTCTTCCTCTTGCTTCAACCACACATACTGAGTCCCCCTCCTTGGTGGGTCACATTCTTTCCACATGCTGTTTCCTCTGCCTGGAATGTTCTTCCTTTTTCCCCATTCCCCCCGCCCATCCACCTGGCTTATATGCATCTTGCAAATTTCATCTTAAATGTCACTTCCTTCAACCTCCGACCTAGACTTGCTTCCCTTTTATGCAATCTCAGAGCACCAATGAACTTTGCCTTGTAATTACATTTATTAGTGAAATCATTTGTTGAAAGACTTGTCTCCCTGCTGGACCTCGAAGGACAAGACATGCCTGTATTCCCAGTGCCAAGAACAAGGCCCGGCACAAAGCAGGTATCCAAAGAATGTGTGTTGAGTGAACAAACAAGTGAATCATCACTATTATTATTGTTATAAAGATTTCAGATCCTTGATATTAGCACACCCCATTCTGTGGGATTTTGTTTTGTGTATGAAATTGTCCACTCTACTCCCCTGAACCTAGCTGGTTTAAATTTGGCTTCCTTTCCACTGTTCCCAAACCCATGTGGGACAGACCTTAATACATGTATTCGACTATAATAAGCTCAGTTCCAAGGTAATTGAACTCCCTTCTATTTGGGGATGGCCCTGTTATGAGGGGGAAAATCCACCGTCCTCTAACAATTATTAGTGCTGTTCTTACCATTTGAGGCGGAAGCCACATAAGCAGTTTCTGAAAACATGTCAGATAAAGAACCTAGAGTGTGTCTGAGGCTGTTTCTCATTTTTAAATTTTGCTCTGGAGCTTCTTGGATCCAACTGCCCCGAGACGATAGAGAAGGGCCCTTGTGAAACACGTGGGCCCTGAGGTGCCTCATGACTGACAGCTCTTTGCAGATAAGGACCAGCAGCCATGCGCCAAGTAGCCCCTGAGGACATCTGCCAAGAGAAGAGAGGCTCCAGATAGCAGGAATTGAAAACAACCGAGTTTACACAACACACACACTCGCAGAGTCCCACCAATACCCTTCGCACAGTTCAGATGTTGAGCTGTAAAGACCAAATCCTCAAGGGCATGTCAGAAATAATTGCATTGGAGCAGGCCTATTGGGTCCATGCCCCTTAAAATAAACCTCACCCCATCATGTACCCTCATCCATAAACAGCTGTCAGGGAACTCAATAGAAACTCAGTCTATATTTACCCTGACGCTTTGCTTTTCCTGACAGGACTCTCCATTCCCCAGTAGGATTTTTCTTTTCCTTAAAAGTGACTCTTGGGCCCGGAATGTCTGGGAAACAGCAGGAAGATGGGCAGAACTTCCTCAAACCAGTCTTCCCTTCTGTGCACTGAGACCAAGAACCCTGTTCTGCATTCTCTGGGCCCCCACTGAGGTGCCTGCTGCAAATGGACCATGCTCTGTGCTTTAAAGATGTTGTCCTATAGGCTGCCACTGGGACACCTTACGGCCCATGTGTCTTGGGTTCTTCAGCCAATGTCGAGAACACAGACCAGTCAACTTGCATATTTTCTGCAGATTTACTGATCTCTTGGTACTTTCTAAAACCATGGGGGCAGACAATAGCCCTTCTGCAGCCAGACCACGAGAATAAGGAAAATAATGCCGATTATGTATTGAATGTTTACCGGGGCTCGAGCAGTTTGCTCAGCACTTATGCTATACCTTTCATTTAAATTCTCAAGAGCCTTGCAAGCTGCCCAGTCATTGCTGTTGTTGTTGTTATCGTTTTACAAGTAGAGAGACCCGACGTTCAGAGTGGTTAATTAACTTGCCCTTAGTTGCCAAGCAAATGACAAGGCTTTTTTGGAACACATATTTGTGTTAATTCCAAAACCTGAAACCTTAAAAGTATAAAAAATAACAATAGCTGACATTTAATGATCACTTTGCCACATGCCAGGTGCTAAGCTAAGCATTTAACATGTCTCATTGCACTTCTTTCCTGTAATTATCCCAAAAGGTAGGTATTGTTATACCCATTTTAAAGATGAGGTCACTAAGGCCCAGAACAACTAAGTATCTGGTCCAAAGATTCATGGCTTGTGAGTGGAGAATCAGGGATTCTAGCCTAAGCCTTCTGACCTCAGAGTCTAAGCTCTTAACCACAGCACTATGGAAACCTCTACAAAGGTTTTGCAGATAAACTCTGGGCCACATTGAAGAATTATCTCAAAATGTTTCTCTGTGCAACCCCATGCTTGTCACCAAAAAACATACATTCAGGTTTTAAAAATTCAAGTCAGTAGCAAGAGAAGTAGAGTTTGATATTTGTGTCCTCAAGGGTGCAATTCAAATCTTTGTCCTATTCTTAAAACGTGACAATATACAATACCTTCCAATGGAGCTGTCTAAGCCCCAACAACCCCAGCTACTTCCATACTTCTGTCTGCCAACTATGAGTCTCAAAGATGCTTGCATTCTCCCCTCAGCATACTATGTCAGAGCCCACGTTACTCAGAATGTATAGAATTCTCAGGAAAGCAATGAATCTCTCTGCTTTTCCCTGTGTATTACCCAATCACATGTTCTAGAACCAGTTCCCAATTGGAAGAAGATGCCAAGTATCTCCAGCCCTTGTCTTGGGTGAGTAGGAGTCAGCCAGGCTGGGAGGAGACCACCAGGAAGGAGGACCAGTGCATGCAGAGGACTGATGGAGAACGTCACTATGGGGCATTCCTGGAGCTGCTTGTGCTTGACAAGCATGACAGAGTGTGGTAAGAAGGCTGGGAGGATGTTGACATCCCTTTGTTTAAGGGCAGGCTCTGAAACGTGGTTCCCCCAGCGTCATCACTACTGACTAGGAACAGGCTTTGCATTACCCGACGCACCTGCTCCTGGGCAGCCATCCTAGGTAGTACCCAGCACGGGCGTCTGTCTGGGACAAGTCAGGACTGTTTCTGGGGACATCGATGCATCTCAGACTCAGAGATAACCATCTCTACATCTGTATAACATTATTCACAAGAGGCCACTGGTCATGACAGCTGAAACACTGTCCCAGTGCCCATCCATCTGGCCACTTCGTCAGTTCTTTTTAGCTCAAGACATCATCATTTCCCAGACTGGCATGATAGAAAGGGCACAGGATTAGGAATCATACACACCTGGGTTCAAGTCATGCACCTTATCTTTGCCAGCTCTATAACCTAAGACATGTCACTTTACTTCTCCAAAATCCAATTGCCTTACTGTTAAGTGGGGATTATAATAACCCCTGTACATGGAGTTGTGAGGTTTAAATGAGCTAATCAAAGGACCTGGGACAAAGAAAAGGCCCATGTGTGTTGGCTTAAGCTCTTCTCCCCTGGGTAACCCAGCGCACAGAGGTAGTGAGATAGTGATTAGAACTTTTGAGCAAGGAACTCCAAAGGCAGCTCACAGTGTTGCCAGAACTCTCTGAATGGATTCATTAATGGAGTGATTGTGAAGAAGGACCCTTCACTTGTCCCTGTTCTTCATAGTGGAATATTGGAAAGATCATAGTAATCAATAAGGCTACAGAACAAGCTGGAACAACATGCAGAGAAAGCGGACCACAAGGCCAGGTATGTGGAGGGGACAGGGAGAGTGATTGGGCAGGTGGTCAGTGGAGGAAGACATCTCCTCCTTAGGGGACCAACCCGCCAAGGACCACCTTCTTCCTGATTCCAATTGAGACTTAAAAATCAGGTACGTCCTCCACATGCTATGCTCCTAAGAGTTTGTAGCCCACTCGAAGGTCAAGGAATTGTAAAATTTCTGATAGGCTCTAAAAGAAAAGAAAAGAAAACATTTTAAATATCACAGATCTGGCAGTTTCCAGAGTAACTGAGGTCCTCTCCTCTGTGACACAAGGGTGTAGCCCCAGCAGCTGCCTCTACTTGGACTCGTCCGCAGCCCTCTGGGCTCCCTCCTTCCCTCCCTTTCTTCCTCACCCAGCTGCAAAAGCTGCTGTCCTTGTGTTGAGGTGCAGGGACCAAGGTCTTTTGAGCCAAATAGACTTGAGGTCAAACTGGGCTCCACCACTTCCTGGCTGTGCATCCTCGGGTTAATTACTTCATTTCTCTGAGCCTCAGACCCTCATCTCTAAACACACAGAGCATAATCACAGCATCTCCTTCTTGGGTTACTGTGAGGACTACCTAAGACATGAATAAAAAGTCAGTCCTTAACAAATGCTGGTTTCCTTGGTACACCCCCCAGCATGCTGCTCAGTGCCCATAATACAACAATGACAGCAGTATTAAATAACCGCTATGCTCTAGTCTCTGTGCTAAACACTTCACAGTTACTGTCTTCCTAATCCTCACAACAGCCCTATGATGTAGGTAATATTAGTGCACTTTTTAGAGTTGGGGAAACCAAGTCTCAGAAAGATTATATAGTGCATCCAAGAACACAGTTTGAAAATGGCTAAGTAGGATTCCAGCCAAAGCAAACAAGGCCAGCTAAGCTGTGCTAAGTATTTACAATGCACAGGAACTGCTCTAACTACTTTAAATATATTCTCCCCAAAAGAACTCCATGAGGTAAATACTCTTTTTATCCCCATTTTGCAGAAATATCTAGGGGCCAAAGGAAAACTTCCCCTTCACCCTCTGAAGTCTCACTGAAAATCATCTGACAAAAGGCAGATTAATAGGAGAAAGGCATACAGAATTTTATTTTTACACGCATAGAATGGAGAATTGCAGGAGAATGATTACCCAATAACCCAATGGGGTACAGATGTTTATATGTCCTTCTTCATAGGGGAAAACGTGATGGGGGAAATGTGGCAATCTGAGGGATAGGAAATGATTTTTAGGGGAAAATGAATGGACTTGGAGAACATACAATGGCCTGGGACAAACTTTGTCTCGAGACAGACAGACAATGGCTTGTGACAAAAGTCTGTCCAGGTGTGTTGACAGACTTCAATCTTTCTTTCTGCGGTATGAGTTCAGTTAATGAAAACTCAGGGAAACCAATTGTGTTCTTCTCTGGCAGGTGTGGTTTCTAGGTAACTAGATAAGGAAACTTCAGAGAACAACTTCGCCTCGTGCTTTGGGGATTGAGAAACTGGGCAGGCAAAGGCCAGAGAGACCTCGAGGCTGCTTCATTAGTTCAGCACGACAAAGCGTCATATTTTGGGGTATCTGTTTCTGAGCCCCAACAAAAGGAAACAAGCTCAGAAAGGTTAAACAGCTAACAGACTACCCAGCTAATAAGAGCTGGAGCCAGAATTCAAACCCATGTCTCCAATTCCAAAGCTCATCCTTTTAATCTCTATGCTGCCTCCCAAAAGCAGTTAAATAAAAGATAAGATTCCATCTTAGCAAGTGCCAAATGGGGAGACAGGCAATTTATATTCTGAGAGTTAAAGGAAAGAGACACAGTGTAGGATGGAGAGAGATGGGCACTTGGTCTGGTACCTGAAATTTTATTTCACCTCTACAAGCCTCAGTTTCCTCAAGTGAGAAAAGGAAACGACAGTACCGTCAGAGGGTCAGTGTGAAGATTTAGGAGGCTGTCACGTGGAAGAGCACAGAGGAGCTTGATGCACGCTTTGCACATAGAAGATCTGCAGTGGGGGACCTTGCTGTGGCCTGAGGAGCCACCTTCCTTTGTGCCTCGCCTTCCCTTTCTGTGCATGTGAGTCCACGTAAGGGATCTTAACTCCCTGAGACCTCTGTGAATATGAAGATGTGCCATCTGGCTTCTTCAGCTTTCCTACAGGAGCAATACAAAGGCCTCACATAATTGTCTTGAAAGAACCAATTCAGGGAAGGTACATTGCAGGAGGCGAGAAAATGGCCTAATCCTCATGCTGCTGAGTTCTCAATTTGCAGAAACTCAGAATCGAAATAATGAGGAAATAAGCATGGGGCCGTTCCAGGGCCGGTCTTCTTGTGAATGCCTGACTGTCAGTCACTCACCTGGAAGGTGCCACCTGTCAGAGCAGGGAGGTCCTCCAGGCCACCTGGGAGCAGCTATGAGGTCAGGAAAGGCCAAAATGGGGTGATAGGAGCACACGTGGAGGGCAGCAAAGAGAGCCTGGGTCTGACAGTGCTGAAAGTCACAGCTCAGCCCCACACCTATATGTGTGGTGTCCCGTGAAGCCCTCTGCCTCCCGGGCACCCCGAGGAAAGGGTTATGGGGCTAGAACATACAAGGAACCCTAGTGCAGAGGGTGCCCATGGCGAATGTGCAGTAATTCTCCATGCAGCCCAGCAATGAGGAGAAGGGGCTCTCAGGTCCACATCTGGGTTCCACCCCTTATTATCAATAGCTATGCAGCCCTGGGCAAGTCACCAAACCCCTCAGTGCCTTGCGTTCTGAGAAGGAAGGAATGATAGTACCTGTCTGTGGGGTTGTCAAGAAGATTAAATGAGAAAATGCTGATGAGCAGCTTAGCACAATGGCTGGCCCATTGCAAGTAATCAATAGATGTGTCTATTGTTGTTGCTGGTGTCGTTTCCTTAGCCATTGAATCTAGACTTCAAGTACTTTTGGTGGATGGCTAAACACGATGATTTTGAGATCAGATCTGCCCAGGTTTGACTCTTGCCATCACCACCTCTTGGCTGGGTGCATAACTTGGGACAATAACCTCTTGGGACCTCGGTTTCCTCCTCTATAGAAGGTGGGAATGATAGTAGCACCTTGAGGGGTTGCTATGAGACTTTCATGAGACAATCTACGAAACGTTCAGTGTCCGGGCCATAATCGGTGCTCAATAAAGGGTGGCTGTTGTTGAAAGAGGGGCCGCCCCAGGCAATTCAGTCCTCCTATATGAGGGTCCATAAGGAAGGGGAAAACTCTGAGTAACACTGGGTAGAGCTCTGGAGGGACAAAGACAGGAACAGGGCTGGAGCCCCCCGTGTCTGCATGCTGTGTTTGCGACTCAGTTCAGCAAACATCAACCAAGTGCTGGCTGTGTGCTGGGGATCCTAAGATGAAAACAAGGAGCTATCAAGGAGTTCCCAGGGCTTCTGGGAGCCGGAGGGGAACATACAGGTGCCAAATGTCCACTAAGAGCCTGGCACCATGCTTTGTGCTTTATGTACTTTGACACACTAAATTCCTACAACAACCATTTGAAGTGTGAATTAGTTCACTGGGGCTGCCACAACAAAACACCTCTAGGGTTCTTAAGCGTACACAGACTGGGTGGCTTAACAACAGAAATTTATTTCTCAGCTCTGGAGGCTAAAGTCTGAGATCAAGGAGTTGGCAGGGTTGTTTTCACTCCAAAGCCCTTCTCCTGTGCTTGCAGACTGCTGCCTTCTCGCCGCGTCCGTGTGGTCTTTCCTCTGCACACACACATCCCTAGTGTCTTTCTATGCATCCAGATTTCCTCTTCCTATAAAGGACACTAGTCAGATTGGATTGGGGCCCACTCATATGGACTGATTTAACTTTAATTACCTCTTTAAAGGCCCAATCTCCAAATAAAGTCACATTCTGAGGTACTGGGGGTTAGGACTTTAACATGTGAATTTGGGGATGGTAAGTACCAGATTGGAAACTGAGTCTTGGAGATGCGTAAGAACTTGCCTACAGTCACAACTGTGGCTGAAAATCACAGCCAGGTCTTCACCATTTCAACTCTCAGGTCTGCCCTTTACGTTCCTGAAGCTGCCTGAAGGGCAATGGGACAAATGTCCTAAGAGGTGTGTGAAGAGCTCGGATTTGTAGGGACCTGAAGAGCCCTCCTGCTCCCTTGCGGTCAGCCCTGGAGACTGAAGCACTTCCATGAGTGCACTTACATGGACTTTCAAGTTCATTTAGTGGTATCCAGAGGAGTTACCAGAGAGCAGTCCTTGATTACCTCCACTGACGTGGCGCTCATTTCCTCACAAGATATGCGGTCTCATGTCTTATCCCAGATACCACTGACAAACTGTAGCGTTTGACCAGGACACTCACCAACATATAGCATCTCATTAAGCAGCAGTATATGGTCATCTATCAGGGAAGTGCAGGCCAATAAGATTTTACAAAACTGACCATCAATCCTTCCTTGTATGGAAAGTGCAAGAACTCAGGAGCCAGAGCCACTCAGGGCTGAATCTCCCAGCTTTGCCACTGTGTATGAGAAAACCCTTCCTAAACCTCAGTTTTCTCATCTGTAGGACAGAGCCAATGGCTCATGGAACAGGAGAACAGATGAAGTGAACCACTGGGGTAAAGAACTTGGCAGAGAGCAGATTATTTTGCCTCCCGTGCCATGCCTACCTCTCTCCCTGTCCTCCTTCCCCTCTCTCCTTTGTTCTGTCCCCATCCCAGACCCCCTCTGTTGTGGCCCCTGTGCTGTCCCCTGTCTCATCACACATGCCTATTTACCCAGCAACCTAATCGTTTTTCTACCCTTTGCTTCCTGATGCTGTCTGAGCACTCTGCTGCTGCACTCACTGGGAGCTGTTTAAATCTCTCTATCACAGCTACCTGGGCTGAGACTCGAATTACAGAAAGTGAGCAGGAGCGGCAGGTATCCAACTTGCGGGGGTCTGAAGAAGGGTTTTATTTTTTCTTACATGACAAGAACAGACATTTTAAATAAAGCCAGGAATATTTTTTAAATTCCATCAACAGAGGTACAAAAATTGATTCAGTGTCCAAATAAAACCCCATATGCTCAAAGTCTTACCATTGACGGGTAAGTTTTACAGATGTGTGTTTAATGCATAATTCATGGAAAAGTGGTGTGATTTCTTTATGTTTATCTGTGAGGATGAGCTGAACGGGAGCTACTTTACATGAATAGTTTTATGGCCTTGAAAAATAAAAGAAGCTCAACTTATACATTCATAATTACAGGCTCACTGATGGGCTAAGCATGATGTAGAGAAGACTCAGCCCATCCATATGGCTGGCGAGGAATGGATTTGGGGATTCCCAGGAGTTCAGAGTAGACCAGATGGCTCCCATGCTCACTGGTGACCAAGCAGCACTGCACGGAGCCCTGCCAGCGCCTCTTTACCAAGAACACTGGGAGATGATATCAGAATCTGAAGCAGGTGTGTAGTGATGAGTGATAAGGTCTGCTCAGTGGGGATGATAAAAGTGCCAGGACCTCAGAGAGTGGTGGTGAGGATAAACAAGATGATGTAGGTGAGGTGCTGGCATACAGCAGGCACTTAAGAAGTGTTGCATGTCACAGAGAAATCAGAAAGCCGGCACCCACCTGGCAATGCCAGCAGCACAGCTCCCCGACACTACTGGTGTAGCATCATGGTACCTGGACATGAGCACATTCTAGACTCTGAGCCAGTCATTGAGCCTCCCTGTGTGTCAGTGTACTTGTCCCTTAATGGGGATAAAAATAATACTTGCCTCATAGGACTATTGAAAAGATTAAAAGAATAACATATGTTTTTATTTGGGTTCCCCAAAAGCACTATTATCCCCACTTAGCAAATAAGCAAGAGATTCTCACCTCCCGGTTCATGCCCATGGTTCCGGCATAATTATGAACAGTACACCCTTCATGCTCCCAGTTACCTGTCTGGACTGTAAATCACATGATCATCCTCCAGAGGAGAAAATCAAGGTGAGAGAAGTAACTTGCTCTGAATCACACACTCAGACACTTAACTCCATCCTTTCCCCGAACCACTACATTTGCTTGCCTCGGATTCTGCAATCATCTCTCAGTGTTCTTGGTAACAGAGACTCTGGCAGGATCCCAAGCAGTGCCAGTCAGTCACCCATGAGCCTGAGAACCATCCAGATCTATTCTCAGAACTCCTGGGAATCCCAAAGGTCCGTTCCTCACAAGCCACGTGGATGGTCTGAGTCTTGTCTACATTATACTCAACCATCAGTTGCCCTTTAGTTATGAGTGCATGGATCAGTGACACGGGAAAAAGAAAAAGCCAACACAGGCTGCATTAACATGTGGGTTGCCAGGGGCAAGCAGGGCTCCATCCCACCAGGGCCATCTGAAAAACTGTGGTGCATCTCTCAGAATTGTCCAACCCACCAGTAAAGAAGCTGGGCTATTTACCCACCACCTCCCATCCCTCATCTTTTGAGCACTGCTCATGGGGCATCATCTCTCTGGCATATTCGCCTACCCAAGGCACAAGCCAAGGATACCCCAGCATCCAGACAGCACCCTGGAGTGTCAGAGGAAACCACCAGTTCATGGGAACTTAAGATGCTGCCAGCATCTGTCACAATAAGTCAAGGGCATCTGTAGTACTAGCTGTGGTACCTCCTCAGGAAGTACTTGTGACATGAGTACTGTTCAAAGTATTTCCTGAGCCAGGCTCTATCTCTTGTCATCCAGGGAGAAGGTGGCCCAAAATGACATTGAAAAGAAAACAAGGCATGAGAGGATGTGTAGCTTTACCCTGAGGGCGGTGGGAAGCCCCTGATGGCTGCTAAACAGGGAATGGACCTGATATAATTAGCACTTTCAAACAATCACCCCCAGGCTGCTGCCCTGGGAAATGCAGTGGCCTTGAAGCCTGTTCACAACACAGACAGCCAAATGAGAAGACCTTCTAAAGCCGTGGTTCTCAAGCAGGGGTGAATTTGCCTAACCCCCACCACCCCCACCCCAGGACATTTGGCAGTGTCTGGAGATACTTTTGGACGTCACAACTGCGAGACATCTAGTGGGTAGCGGCTAAACGTCTACAATACACAGGACAGCGCCCACAACAAAGAATTGTCTGCCAAAAATGCCAATCGTTGAGAAATCCTGCTCTAAGGAACTCTACAGGAGCAAGGGATCTGTGTGGGATGAGGCTTCCTGGGCAAGGAGGGTCAGTAGAGCTGACAGAGAGGGCGTCACGCAAGGTCCCGTAAGAGGAGAAGTAAGGAGGTGAACATGACACGGAGGTACTCAAGGGTCATAAAGTCATGGATCCAACAGCAGTTAATGGCCATGAAGAGGAGAAAGGGACATAGTGCTGGATAGGTTGAAATACCCCCCTGGGCAACATGGTCCTATTCTTGGTCTAATATTAATAGAAGGCACATCACTCTCCTCTGCATTTGATTAGTAGTGACTGCCTAGATCAGTGGTTGGATCAGGCTAGTGCCATGAATGATTAGTGATGTCTGTCACAGGAGTTGAGCCAGATGGCTGTGAATTCTTTTTTTCCAAATTGACAAGTAAAAATTGCATATATTTATAGCGTGCAATATGATGTTTTGATATATGTATACATTCTGGAATGGCTAAATCAAAAAGATTATACACCATGTCAAGCGGGATTCACCCCAGGGATGCAAGGAAGGTTCAGCACATGCAAATTGATAAACGTGACACATCACATCAACATAACGAAGGGCAAAAACTGTATGGTCATCTCAGCAGATGCAGGAAAAGCATTTGATAAAATTCAACACCCTTCATGATAAAAACACTCAACAAACTAGGCATAGAAGGAACACACCTCAAAATAATAAAGGCCGTGTACAACAAACCCACATCCAACATCATTCTAAAGGGGGGAAAGTTGAAAGCTTTTTCTCTAAGAACTAGAAGAAGGCAAGGATGCCCACTGTCACCACTCTTATGCAACATAGTACTGGAAGCCCTAGTCAGAGCAATCAGGTAAGAAAAAGAAATAAAAGACATCCAACTTGCAAAGGAGAAAGTCAATTGTCCCTGTTTGCAGACAACATGATTTTATATATAGAAAAACCTAAAGACTCCAAAAAGCTCTTAAGACTGATAAATGAATTCAGTAAAGTTGCAGGATACAAAATCAACATACAAAAATCAGTGGCGTTTCTATACACCAATAATGAACTAGCTGAGAAAGAAATCAAGAAAGCAATTCCAATTACAATAGCCACAAAAAATAAAATATCTACTCACTCCTTAAGTTCAAAGAATGTGAGCAAGAGAGAAGGACGTTTAAAAATTTGCTTGTGGTATGAAGCTGAGTTCCTGAAAGTGCGACCCACAGGCCACCTGCATCCCACCTGTATCCCCTGACCCCAGACTCTTCAGCGTGGTGTTCTCAACAGCTTTCTCTCTGACCTCCCCAGGAATTTCCATGATCCCTGTCTTTCCAGACCCAGGCCGATGATTTCCAGAGACCATCCTGACTTCATTCATTTATTCCTTTCTTCAAAAAAACATTTATAGAGCCCCTGCTCCATACAGGTCTTCTGCCTCAGAGATAATCAAAGTCTGTCCCTCCTCAAAGAGTCTACAGATTGGTGTGCATTCAGAAGTCGACTAACTCCCCCATGTGAAAAGTCCTATTGGAAGGGCCGGGGCTGTGGGAGGCCAGGCCAGACCACAGAGTCCATGGAGCTTTCCCTTAAGGAAGCAACTCTGCACTGAGTTCCCAAGGATGATCCGTACTCATCTAAGTGAGGAGGAGAGAGGAGGAAGGACAGAGACCAGGCAGAGGGATTAGTATGTGTGAAGGCACTGGCACATGAAAGAACATTTCACGCTGTCTATCACTATAGAACGCACATACAGGAGAGACCATATGAAACTCACCAATTCCCCAAGTGTCCCGGGTCTCAGGGGAAGTGAAGCACCTTGAGCTAACCGATGGACAGTTGTGTCTCTGTGCTTGACAAGATACTTGCCTTCCTGGGCCCCAAAAATCAGGAGGGTGAGTTGTGGCCTTCCAGCAGCTTCTGGGGAGGAATTCATTCATTCATCCAAGAAATAAATATTCGTTGAGCTTCTATTATGTACTAAGCCCCATGATAAATTCTGGGGATACAATGACAATCTAGACCAACAAATTGTGTCCTCACGGAGCCCATGTTTGCCCTCACATCCCCATCACTGACGAGCGCATACTCTAGGCCAAGTCTTGGGCACTCCCAGGAGAGAAGGAAAGACCACACTGCTTTGGGAACAAACCCCTAGTGGCTTTATAGATTTCTTGGTGTCTCCAGCAGCATATTCTGCTGGCTGGGCACTTTTTCCAAGGAGAAATCAAAGGCTGCCCCAATGGGGCCAAGGGTGAGAGATAAGGTCTGTCACAAGGGCCCCCAGGTGCCATGTTCCAATTCGAAGCACTCAGCACACACTCTTGCTCCAGAGCTCATGCTGGAAATAATTTGTAAGTTACAGGCAGCATCCAGCCTCGTGCAAAATACAGGATTAAACTGCCACAGGGAAAACAAAACAGCACATTCTGGTGTTTGCAGGCCTGTCCTTGGCTCTGGAGAACCATAAACCGGGGATGGTTGAAATGCAAAACGGCTTTGTTGGA
Source organism: Daubentonia madagascariensis (assembly GCA_023783475.1). Classification (NCBI taxonomy): domain Eukaryota; kingdom Metazoa; phylum Chordata; class Mammalia; order Primates; family Daubentoniidae; genus Daubentonia; species Daubentonia madagascariensis. The sequence continues at coordinate 5,283,521 of JAKFHU010002332.1, read as the reverse complement.
ACCTCTGCTTCCTTCTGGCTATCCCCTTCAAAAGCAACACTGGTTCCTTTGTTTGCAGACTTGGCAGGTTTTCAGGACCCAAATCTACTGTCAGCACCTCTGAGATTAGAGGCTTTTCTAAGGCCACAGAACTCTCTGAGGATTATTATTTCCTCTGAATTTCCTGGACCTTAAAGCTGCTTGGATTCATTTTTTGCCCCCTTTATCCATTAGCGTTTTCAAAAATATTCATGATAGCGGAAAAATCGTGATAATAATAACAATGTCATCAACAACCATTTGTTGAGAGGCTAGTATGTTCCAGTCTCTGTGCCAAACACTTGGTATACTTTATTGAATTTAACCCTCCTAATTACCCTGTAAGGTTGGTATTTGTAGTGGGTGCCATGGTGTGCTACCCGGATCTCCCCTTCAGGACTGAAGCACTCATTCCCCCAGATGTTGGAAGTATCATTGGCTGACAACTCAGCCAAGTTCTTCCTTAGGGATTAAACCCACTGGGTGGAAGGGAACTGCCTGGGCCCAGGTGTCCTCCCTGGGGGCAGCCAACTCCAGTGACTGGCCCAGCCCTCTCCCCTCCAGGTGGGAGGGCTTTCTAGAGTCATTCCAGCTCCTGGAAGCTGATGGTATTAACAGTTCAACTCCTCCCTCCACTGGGTCCTGCCTTCCTCACTCTCAGCAAGTGCTAAGCTCTAGAACACTACCCAGTAAACCTCCACCTCAGAGTCTGTTCCCTGGGGAACTTGACCTACCACAGTAATATCATATCAATTCTGCACAAAAGAAAACAGAAGCTCTAAGAGATGATGTGATTTGCCCACACAGCCAGGAAGTGTGCACGAGGCTTGGGGTAGATTCCAACTTCAATGCTCCAGCGGATGCTGGTTCAAATTCCCATGTGTCCCTCCAATGAATTCAATTAATCCATTCCTTCCTCCCTTCCTGGCACTTCTGAGAAGAACAGAAATGGCAAGACAGCAATGGCATCTCCAACTCTCCTGGCGGCCCTCTGACCATCAGGTTATCAAGACAGAAGCTTGGCTGCCGGAAAAAAAATATGTCAAAATCAGATTCAAAAATATTCTGCAACCCTCAGGGGCAAAATGCTCAAAAAAAAGACTAACCACAAGTCCAGCCACAAAAGCTCTCACCTTTAAATCCATACCACGTCCACCCACTGCAGGCATGGGGAGAGTCACTTCTCTCCACCACCAGTGGAATTTCCCCGAAACCCAATCCCCTTGCTCAGCTAAGGAACACAAACCTGATCCCAACCACCGAAGCCAAATCCATTTCTTCCAATTCTGGAGGCTTTCCCCCTTCCAGAAAGCCCACCTCTGTCACCTCAAAGGGAGTTGGAGTTAGAAAATAAAGTCACTGCCAGTTCTTCCCAGAAGCAAAGAAGCCCCACTCCTCTGTTGTTCAAAGGCTTGGTTAGTGTATCAGTTTCTTATTGCCGCTATAACAAATTACCTGGAATATGGTGGCTTAAAACAATACAAATGTATTAATATTACCTTACAGTTCTAAATGTCAGAACTGTGAAATGGCTCTCACTGGGCTAAAATCAAAGTGTCAGCAAAGGTTGAAAGTTCATTCTGGAGGCTGTCTGAGGAGAATCTGTTTCCTTTTCCTTTTTCCAGCTTCTAGAGGCCACCCACATTGTTTGGCTTCTAGCTTCCTCCTCCCTGTCTAAGACCAACAGCATAGCATCTTCAAACCTCTCTCTCTCTCTCTCTCTCTCTCTCTCTCCCCCCACCCCCAGCCCCTGCTTCCCTCATCGTATCTCCTTCTCTGACTCTGACCCTCCCACATCCCTCTTATAAGGAATCTTGTGATGACATTGAGCCCACCCAATGATGCAGATGATCTCCTTACTTCGAGATCCCTAACTTAATCACACCTGCAAAGTCCTTATTGCCACCTAAGGTCATATAGTCACAGGCTTCAGGGATTTCAATGTGGACATCTGTAGGGGGCTGTTATTCTGTCTGCCACAGGTGGGGAGGGGGAAATATAACTCTTCCCTTCCACTTTCCTAGAGCAGAGACATCAATTCCAAATCATTAAATAGGAAGATTGCTCTGCTTCATTAACACAACCTTGTCAAATGGAAGCTGAAATTCCATTGAAATTCCATATCCAGATTGGTTAGAAGTTCATCAATGTGTCTAGCAAGAGAGCAAATTTCTTGGGTCAGTTTTGCCACTAGCATTTATTCCATACGTGCACACTCAGAACTTCCTATTCTGCAGGAACCAAGACCAACTATCCCACCTTGGGAGCTTCATTAACTAGGCCCCCAGGTGCTGGGATTCTCTTGTGTGCCTCTCCGCAACTCCACGGAGACATCTAGCTTATGTCCTTAGTTCTGAGCTCATGGTTGTTATCACAACAGCAAACTCTCAGGGGTGACATTAAGGACCATCTAGTCCTGCGTACTCTGTGCAATACTGTAGCCACTGGCTATATGTGGCCATCGAGCCCTTGAAATGTGGCTTTTCCAAATTGAGACAGGCTGCAAGTGTAAAATACAGACCAGATTTCAAAGACTTAGTACAAAAAAGAATGAAAGACCATGAAAGGACATGGAAGAAACTTAAATGCACATTACTAAGTGAAAGAAGCCAATCTGAAAAGGCTACATTCCGGATGATTCCAATTCTATGACATTCTGGGAAAAGCAAAACTATGGAGACAGTAAAAAGATTAGTGCTTGCTAGGGGTTGGGGGAAAGCAGAAATAAATAGGCAGAGCACAGAAGATTTTTTGAGCAATGAAACAATTCTGTGTGATACTACAATGACGGAGACATGTCATGGCACATCAGTCCAAACCCATAGAATGCACAACACCAAGAGTGAACTCTAATGTAAACCATAGACTTGGAGGACAATGACGTGTCAATGTAGGTTCATGGATTATAATAAACGTACCACTCTGGTGCAAGATGTTGATGGGGGGTTTGCAAGTGGGGGGGCGGGAGTAGATAGGATGTCTCTGTACCTCTGCTCAATTTTGCCATGAACCTAAAACTGCTCTAAAAAGTAAAGCCTATTTAAAAAAAAAAAACTATGAAAAAAATAAAATGTACCACAATGACAATGTTTTTAGCTGGCAAATCATTACATGTGAATATGTTAATATTTTGGATGTATTAGGTTAAATATAAAATTAAATATTAAGTTTATTTCACTTGTTTCTTTTACTTTTTAAATGTTACTCTTCAGAAAATTTTAAATTACATAAAATTATATAATTCTATAAATTCTACAATTATATCAAGTTATATTTGTGGCTTGCATTTGTGGCTCACTTTATTGGGCAGCACTGGTCTAATCAATTGATTTCTACAGAAGCTTTCTTCACCCACAGGCCCTGCAAAATGTTGGCCGTTTTATTGATCTGTAACTGAATACCAAGCACAGTCCTAGTACGTCGTGGATGTTTCAGTTAGTGTTTGCTGAGTGAATGAGAGACTAAACGGGTGGTTCTGTGATGCTACGGCTTTCTCTCTCTCCCCGCCCCACCCCTCCCGTGTGCACCTGAACCCTCTGACCCTCTGTCCTTAACCCGTGTCCTCTCAGGGAAATCAGCATTCTGCATACTGTAGGAATAGAGGAATATTTTAAACTCTTTTGACGTCCTCCATAGAGTCCATCCTGGAAACGAGGCCCCTACTGCTCAGCCCAAGGAACTTCCCGTGGGACACTGTAGACATCCCCCCACCTCCAGTAAAACAGCTCCTGAAATTACTGTTTAATAAATTCATACTCAATGTTCCATCTGTGGCCCTTTTCACCCTCCTTACATTTTTTAATTGTAACTGTGCAGGAATTAATATCTCCACTTTACAGGTGAACTCCTGGGAAAAGAAATGTCAGGAGCTTGCTAAAAGGTCCCAGAGGATATCTGATTTCCTAGACTCCATGCCCAAGCTCAAAGTACAAGCGATCAAACGTCTTTGCTCAACCGAAGGGAAGTAGAGTGTAGTCAGGCCAAGATTCATTTTACTTTATTATATTTTGTTCTATTTCATTTTTCCAATTATAAAAGTAATACATCATCATTATAGAAAATTTAAAAGACCAAGTAAAGTGTGAGGAAACAAGAATAAATACACCCTACCATCCTACCATCCTACCATCCCATTATAGTCAAATAATAGTATATTTTATTTCAGTTTGTACTTAGGACTCTTCACATAATTGACAGAGTATTTTTCCCAGTTTATCATTCACTACTGTAGCATAAATATTTACAACATCATTATAATCTCTTCACAGGACAAATTAAATGCCCTATGTGGAACAACCATAATTAATTTAATTTTGTCCAGATTGTGGGGTCCTCGGTTGTTTCCCATTGCCCATTGTGATAGAGCCTGGTTCTGCATGTTTATGAGTAAATCTTTGTTCCATCTAGTGCTATTTTCAGGATAGAGACCAAGAAACAAAGTTATTGAGTAAAAAAGTAGGAATATGTGTGGGGTCCTTGATACATCCAGCAAGACTTCTATGAAATGCTCTTACCAAACTCTGACCAGTTGTTACGTTCTCTCCTCCCGTCTCCATCCCAAAGGGAGAGCAACTGAACATCCAGAAAAATAAGTAAAAAGCCACTCATTCTGCCTTGTCCCAGGCCACACAAAGATTCTCTTGAATTGCTGGGTTCAGAACAGATCCCTCCCAGGCAGCAGCGTGAGAGGGAGTGTCCATTTACCTTCAAAATGTACAGAGAAATTTGTTGCAGGAAACAGAACAAAAACCGAACTCAAACCATCCTGGGGGAATGGAATGTATTGGCTCACGTGGTTTTGAAAGGATACTGAGGGAGTTTGTAGAAGTGACAGGATGGTTACAGGAATGATGTCCCCAAGCAATGGAACTGGGTGTTGACACTACCAAACATCTCTGTCTCCTACTCTTTCCCTCTTGCTGTTCTTCTGCCTCACTGTCTGATTCCTTCTCTCTCCCCCCCATCAATTTCTCACCTCCCTTTTCTCTCCTTGACTCACACCTTCCATCGTAGACAGATCTTTTCTACATGACAGGAAAAAAGATAACACTCACCTCCAACTTTACATCCTCCTTTATACTTCAGCCAAAAGCAAGGATTTCTTTCCCACAGCATCTGTATATCGATTCCAGGGAAGAATACTAATTGGCTCTGCTAAGGTCACATGCCCACCCATGGAGCCAATTACTGATGCCTGAGAAATAGAGTTCAGTGATTGGCCAGACCTAGGTCATAGGCCAACCTCATTGGCCAGATCTGTTATCAGAAGAAGGGAGATACAAAAACTTGCTGGACCGTCTTTTTAAAAATAGCTACCTTAGTTAAACACGCTCATCTGCACCCACCAGCTCCAACACTATCAGGTTATGAAAGCAAGGGCATGGACATTTGATGAGAGTTGTCATAAGTAGAAGTCATTCTCTAAGTAAATTTGAATTTCACTTTTAAAAGTGAGAATATGAAGGAACAATAACTGATAAACCTCAGACCTACCTTCTATTGATTCCAAACAGACACCCGTCATTATGCTATTTACCTGGAGATCTCACTTGCCGGAAGACAAATGTTTCTCTGCAATTATCTGATTTTGCATTGCATAATTTAGATATTCAAGTTGTTGGGAAAGAGCACTTAGCCATATATATAAAATTATGGATGTGTATCATCTGGTTATAAGATAATCAGTAAACAGGGTATTCAAGAAGACTGTACAGTAATTACTAGGGCATGCTATTTGGGGGCATATTACTTAACCAGGTAATAAAATAGCTGAACACAAGTTTCTATTTAAATGCCATTCTTCTGCAGGTATGAAAAATACTCTGCAGCTTTTAATTAAGTCACAGACTATCTCAGCTTTACTGCGCATTAGATGGGAGGTTCCTTCTCTTTTATAGTGGGATGAACTGCAGTTTACTTCTCTGGCACAGAAACTAGAAATAAGAGTTATGAAATCTTCAATAGAATTTTCCACATCCCTTTAACATCTGCCTTATATGCAAAATGAAATAATTTTTACACACATAAAAATTTACTTATAGTTGACTTCAGAACTACGATGGAAGAGCAGAGGAGACAGAAACTAATATTTGTTAAGTGCCTACTGTGCGCTAGGTATTGTGCAAAGCACTCTCCGTGTTTTACCTCATTATAACTACCTGCCTTTTATAGATGATGAAACCAAGGCTTAGAGGACTGATGTTGCATGTCCAAGGTCACACAGCTCATGAGTGGCAGAGCTGGAATTTGAAATCAAGCCAGTCAGACTCCAAGGTCCATGTTCTGGCCGCCACAGCATGGGCTCAGAAGCTGGCAGCTAAAAGGATTAAATGCCAGAGTTTCCTTCTAGCTGTCGGGTTCCATGATGCCAATTTTTGTAACTCTACTCATAAATGACACAAAAATAACATCTGGTGAATCAGGGCTCAGGGGAACCAATTCTGCAGGATAGTTCTGTCATCTGTCGTATTTTGCAAAGCAGAACCTGTAGGAGTGATCTCATTTGCTGCAGACCTTATGCCTTCCCTTTAGGATGGCAGGCAGTAGACTTCAGGACATGGACCAGAGTCCATAGACTACAAATTTTGGACTCTGCCTGGGTTCAAATACAGACTTTACTATTTCCCCACTGTGGATTTAGGCAAGTAATTTACCCTCTCTAATTTCCAGGATCCTCACCTGTAAAATGGCATCACATATATTACCCACCCCATGTTACTACTCATCTGAATTGTGTTTAAATCTATTATATACTTGGACTAGTGCACATAAATTTGATGTTTCTGCTTTCTTCATCCTTAGTTTTAAATGTCGAGATGGATTCATTCATCCATTAAACAAATATTTATAGAGTACCGGCTATGTGCTAGGCACTGTGCTAAGCGCTGCCTACATACCAGTGCCCAAGAAGATGCAGTCTTGCCTTTATGGAGTTTATAATCTTCAGTGAAAAATGTATTGGTTAGAAATGTGTTTGCTTGCAATTAATTTTTTTTAAAAAAGCCCAACACTGCCACAAGCCATAAATACATCTGTGGCTTATGAAATCAGAAGTCTATCATAACAGGCAGACCTAGATTTGGCTTAGCAGCTGGGTAACAGCCTGAGAGTCCCAGGATCATTGCATCCCCTCTTATTCTCAGTGGGAAAATGAGGTCTCACCTCATGGTCACAAGATGGCTGCCACAACTCCAAATGGCACATCTCCACATGACAGCCTTCCAAAAGGAAGGAATCTCTCTTTTTTTTTTTTAATGATGGCGGAAAATTTTTGCCAGAAACTCCTAGCAGACTTCTCAGATGTCATTGGCCAGAACTGAGTCACATACCCACCCCTAAACCAATTCCAGGCAAAATGAAATGGGATTTCCACAGATAACTTGGATCAATTGTGATGCAGCCCCTGAGGCTAGACACATTGCCTCTTCCTTTAGCAAAATAAAAAATAAAAAAAAAGATGAGGGAATGTTTGTTGGGCAAAAACCAGCTGCTCCTGCCACAATGGGCAGATGAAAGGTATCAGATACAGTCAGAAATACAAGAGGCACCATTGTGAATGGGAGCCTGCCTACATACCAGTGCAGGTTGGGTATAAAGAGATCACCAGGAGACGCTGAGAAACAGACTTGCTCAGGTGCCAAATGCCCAGTGAGGAAAGGAGTCCAGAATATGTACCTGTCATAGAAGCTGAGGTAGCCAGACACAGAAGCAGAGGAATAACAGAGGGGGTCTCAAACTCACATGTCTATAGGGGCCAGGTTGGCAATAAAAATGGGCAAAGCCACCTGGGTAGAGGTCAAGACAAATGGACGGGGGTCCGCCCTGCCTGTGTCAAGGGGGCAGCAGCTGCTCCACACCAGCCAAGTATTACCAGTGGGGATTCAGGCTTGGGGCTGTTGGAGTGTCTGAATTTTCAAAAGAAGCCAGAAACCTAGATTTCTAAAGAAACCTCCCAATTTTTAAGTGTTGGTAACAAATTTAAAATAACGTTAATAAAACGGTGGCCCAAACAAAATACCTGCAGGCCAGATTCTCTGCATGGAGCTCCAGTTTGCAGCCTCTGGAGCAATCTTATCTTATCTCTCGCGGCAAAGCTAAGTGGGTGTGCATTGCATCCTGCCTCCTCCTCACATCGCAAATGCCCCAGCACGTTCCTGACCCCTAACAATGCTTCTGAAGTGATACGTTTCCACTCTTTCTGGCACCTTCCAGCCCTAGATCCTCCAGTCCTGGATCGTCCTTATCCTGACATTCAGAAGAATCAAGACAAAAAGCTTTGGAGGCCAATCACGACAAGCTCTTGAAAAACAGTAAAGTTAAAAAAAAAAAAAAGTGTGTTGGCCAGGTGCAGTGGCTCACGCCTGTCATCCTAGCATTTTGGGAGGCCGGGGCGGGAGGATCGCTTGAGGTCAGGAGTTCGAGACCAGCCTGAGCAAGAGCGAGACCCCATCTCTACCAAAAAATAGAAAAAATTAGCCGGGTATGGTGGTGCCCGCCTGTAGTCCCAGTTACTTGGGAGGCTGAGGCAGGAGGATTGCTTGAGCCCAGGACTCTGAGGTTGCCGTGAGCTATAATGACACCACTTCACTCTATTCCAGGGTGACAGAGTGAGACTTTGTCTCAAAAAAAAAAAGTGTGTTCATCATTCACTTAACAAATATTTAAGTGGTGCCTCCTGTGGACCAGGCACTGTCCCAGGAGGTGGAGATACAGTAAAACCAAGACAGACAGCCCCTGCCCTGGGAGAGTATACCTTCCCTGTGTCTCTGGAGTCTCCCCAGCTCAACTCTCTGCACCATCTTCTCCAATGTGGTATGGCACTGGGACAATACCATGCCCCCAAACACCCGAGGTCTTTGCTCTCACCCTCTCCTTGTTTTCCTAACATCACCTTCCTCATCTGGTTTCCTGGAGAGTTTCTTATCTTGTGATCTACCTTTCCACACGTCCCTTCCTAACTTGAGAAAGTATAAAGTGAATGTTTAGACAGGAGGAGAACCTTCTTTCTGCCACCTTCAAGCCTCACTCCTGGTGACCCTGAGCTGTGGGACCATCATTGTTTCTAGAAAGTCCCCAGCGGGGCTCTGGGAAGAGGCACAGTGTGAAGTACCCTCTATACAAGCACCGCTGCAGCTCAGAGTGAGGTGTGAATCCTGCCGCCTGCGCACAGTTTAGTGGACTGCAGCTGGCGGAGTATTGGCATCTCGCTGGGGGCTTCTCAAAGTCAGCAAAGATTTAACCCACATGTTAGACTTAACTACATGTTGGAATCCATGATCAGTGCCCCCACCCATCCATACCAATTAAATCAAAATCCCTGAAGGTGGGGCCTGGGCCTCAGCATTGTGTAAAAGCTCCCCAGGTTGGTTAAGAACTAGGTTGCAAACCCAGGGGGCTGAACTTGTAATGAAGCTGCAGCTCATGTGTGAAGAAAAGGCTTGTGGACTGGGAGCTTCCCCTCACCAAGTGCAGCCACAGGATCTCAGCTCAGCCACAGACTAGTCCATCCAGACAATTAACATCTGTAGATTCAGTTTTCCCATCTGTAAAATGGGGATGGTAATTAATAATACCTGCCTTGCCCACTTAAATGAGGTGATGAATGGAAAGGCCTTGACTCATGATGAGAGCTATTATTAATCACTTGCTGATTGCTTATCTTCTTACTCCCCCCTGGGGGATCACCTGCCTGGCAAGACCAGTCTTGACTCCCAAGTGGCGTAGGTGTGAGTTCCAAGTTCTGTGAGTGTGCATGAATGCGTGTGAGACTGTGTGTGTGTCTTTTATTTCTGTCTCCCTCTCTGACACTCGTCAGCCAAAATATCATCAAGTCCTGTCACAGGGAGAGGTTTTGATAACTTGGAGGATACTTACAGTTCAACGTGGCTGCTGGGATCCATGGCAGAATTAGGAATGCCTTTTCCCCACCGTTCACAACACTTTCTGGAATATGATCGTGTTGTCTTTTAAGGGAAAATGAAGAAAATGGCAGCTCAGTTATTTTTAGTCGCAACTACTGTCTAGAGAGACTCTGAATGGCTCTGTCACCTCCAAGCAGAACTAAAGGAGCAGCCCTTTCCCAGAGCACCCAGAGCTGACAATTCTTGCCAACAAGGTTTCTACAAGTATGTACGGGGTAAGCACGGTTGGGGGAGAATGCCATTACTAGAGGCCTGGTGAGAAGACTTTCCAAAAAGAAAAACAATACTAGAAAATAAAAAATAGGAAAGGCAAAATTAACAGACAAGCTTTCTGCACTTCCCTCCACCTCCAAATGTCACCTCTCTGAAGACTCAGTCAATTTGGTGAAAAAAACAGCATTTGAAGTTGCCATGCTGGGGTCCCTACAGTCTAACGGCAGGAAGATACACATCCTGGAGGCCTGCATGGGGTGGTGAGAGGCAAAGAGCACATCAGCCTTGGAGACAGACACATGTGAGTTCAAATCTCAGCTCTGCCGTGGTCTAGGCCAACCCACTGACCTCGCCAGACTTAGTTTCCCCATCTGTAAAATGGAGATAGTAATAAACCACACCTACCTTGCTGGGTTAGATGAGATGATGAATCTAAAGGTCTTGCCTGTTATTAATTGTTCATTTGTTCATTTATCCAACAAATCATTATCGAGGGCTCCCTCTGTGCTCGGCATTCTCCCAGGTGCTAGCTAGGGCTTACGGCCATGAATAAAACACAGTTGGGGGGTGTGAAGGAATTAGCTAGTGTGGCCAGAAAAGACTTCCTTGAGAGGGTGAGGACCAGCCAGGAGGTCAGAGTGTCCACAGCAGAGTGAGTGGGGAGTAGACAGCAAGAGGCAGGGCCAGAGAGATAACAGGGATGGGGCTTCACGAGCCCGGCTGGATCACTGTAGGGCTTTGAGAGTTACTCTGAGCTGGAGCCCCCGGAAGAGTCTGAGGGCAGCAGCAGCAGGATCTAGTCATATGTTTGTGCGACCCCTCCGGCAGCCTATGGAGACAAGACTTAAGGGAGGCCAGAGTAGAAGCTGGCGAGCAGGACGTGAGGCAGCCCCAGTGATCACCCAGGTGGGGATGGCAGTGGCCTGGCCCCGGGGGCAGCGGTGGAGGTGGTGGGAAATGGCCATGTTCTGGGTATATTTTGAAGACAGAACTGATAGATAAAACATGGGGTATAAGAAAAATAGAGAAATCAAAGATGACACCAAGGTTTGGGGCCTGTTTTGAGTTGTTTTTTTTTTAAATGTATTATGCAGAAAGAGCATAACTTCAAAGTAAAGGACAGTCCCTCCCAAAAGGAAGTTGGTAGCCTTATGCTGGCATCCATACCTATTTCTTTATATATGTGTGTATGTGTCTGTCTGCTTATTCATCCATCCATCCTTCTATTCATCCTTCTATCTGTATATAATAACAAAGCTCTTTTTTTTTTAGTTTAATCACAAACTTTTTGAAAACTAACATTAACAAACTAGCCTTTAATAATCCAACATTAGTCAACAGACCAGCCTCCCTCCTAACTTAAGATGATGCCTTTGCCTAAGCGATATGTTCTGGGTGGAAGAGTTGGATAACTTCTCTTGGGTTTGGTTTCTGCTCTGAGTATGAATTTCCCAAAATTCCATGCAGGGAATTCAGAATTCTCTACTCTTGCAGTGATACCTTCAGAAATCGTAATGAAATAGCTTTGAATCAAAGAAAGAGTTCCTGAGGAGGCACAGAGTACCAACACTGCCAACATCTCATGGCAGGATCCTTGGGTGAGTCACTCAACTTCGTGCCTCAGTCTCCTCATTAGTAAAGAGGGGCCAGTGATGGAATCCCTCATCTTGCTGGAAAGGCAGCCAGCCCCAAACATGGCCCCAACTATTCTGTTCTCCTGGTGGCCCCACTCTTGCATAGCCTCCTCCCACATTGACTAGGCTGACTTGTGTAACCAACAGCCTACTGCAGAAATGAGTGTGACTTCTGGTGTTAGGACAGAAAAGACATTGCAGCTTCTGCCTTGCTCTCTCTTGGATCACTTGCTCTGGGGGAAGTCAGATACCATGTCACAAGGGCAGCCAAGCAGGCCTCCGGGAAGGTCCATGTGGTGAGAAACCCCCAGCCACCAGCAGGCACTAACTTGCCAGCCACGTGAGGAAGGCACCTTGGAAGTGGCTCCTCTAGCCCCTGTTGAGCCTTCAGGTGATGCAGCCCCTGCCAACCACTTGACTGCAACCTCATGGGAGACCCTGAGCAAAAACCACCCAACTGAGTCACTCCCAAATTCCAAGTCATATTTGCTTACACTCCACATTGTACAGAGTTTCACCAGCAAAGCTGTGACGTGGCTTGCCCAGGACCCCGCCAGGTCCTGTGCTACGGTGACCCCTTACAACAAGGCACTCTGACATTTCAGCAGCCACCTCTTGGGTGACCCCCACTCCCAAATTCCCAAACTGTGAGATAACAAGGGCTTATTGATATCTGAAGCTACTAATTTTGGGGGTAATTTAGAACTAATATAGTCCCTTATAGTACTAATATAGTCCCTTATCAATATAGATGGAGGCACACTTTTTTGCCTGATGCAGAAGCCTCACCCTGACTCACAGCCTCTGCCTTCTTCTCTGGCCTTGTCTCACATCCACTCTGTTCCCAGACAGGACATGTACGCCCTGGTGCAGATCCACCAGACATCCTAGTTTTTTAATCGCAGACAGCTTGCTCTTTCTCATCTCTGTACCTTCCCAAATGCTATTTCCCCTCTCTCTTCCACACTTTTCCCCAGGCTTTCCTAGTGAATTCCACCTCTTCCTTCACAACCCAGCTCAAATGACACCTCCCCATGAAGCCTTCCTCAGGAGAACATGCATCTCTGTCTTTCCACAGTACTCTGCAAACACTTATCACTGAATACTGTGCTGAATTATGCACCACTGCTTTCTGCACACGACGAGAACCATGTCTCATACAGCTTAGCATTTCTCCTAGCACATAGTAGGCTCTCAGAAAATGTATGGAGGCTAAAGATAGTCAGCTACCACTTGCTGAGCACCTATTGCATGCCAGCACACATTGTCTCCACTCCACTAAACCTTTGTGGTGAGAACTTTGCAGATAAGGAAACTGAGGCTCAGAGAGGCTAGTGTTTTGCCTAAGAACTCAGAGCTGCCTAGTGGTGCATCCAGGATTGAAACCCAAAGAAAAACAGAATGAATTTTTCCAAAGCACTTTTAGGGCTTTTCTCTGATTTATGTCCCACCACAACCCTATAGGTAGCTGGCAATCAAATGAGAGAAATGTATGCACAAAACATTTGCAATAACAAATCCTTGCAAGTGCAAAAGGTGACCACTGCCTTCGACAATTCCAGCCTCCACCCTATGGACCCAGAAGCCAGGATCCGAATTCCCCAGGCCCTTTGGTTTCCAAATGTGTTCAAGCCCCCGCCAGGTCCTATACTACGGTGATGCCTTACAACAAGGCACTCTGACATTTCAGCAGCCACCCCTTGGGTGACCCCCGTGACCCCACACCACCTGCAAACAGGCGACGGCGCCAGAGGGAGGCGTCCCGCCGGGTGAGCGCAGTTTGGGTAATGCTTTAATTTACTGTCCTGCAGCTCCATTTGGTATTTCACTGTGATTGCATCCATCCTCATGAATTTATCTGGAAATGATATGGATGTCGTATGCACTTACACTCTGCATTGTGCGGCGTTTCACCAGCAAAGCTGTGACGTGGCTTGCCCAGGGCTTTGCCAACTTTAAAAGGAGGTTTTCATTTTTAAATTTTTTCCACCTTTTTCAAATGACTCAGGCATTTCTGCTGGGTAGCTACTGCTTTTGTTTCTCTGACCCATAACCATTTTTATTCTCATCTTTAAACAAGGTCTCAATGCCCACCAGTTGGTCCACAAAGATTGTACTTTTGGCGCCTCCTTCTGAAACAGCGCCGTCTCATAGAACGTTCGGCAGTGAAGGGAAAGTTCTATAGCTGCACTGTGCAGGACAGTAGCCACACATGGTTATTGAGCACTTAAAATATGACTTATGTGGCTGGGGAACTACCTTTTAAAACGTATTTCATTTTAATTAATTTTAGTTTAAACAGCCACATGTGGCTGTCATAGTGGACAGCATAACTCTAAAAACTAGAACTACACTAGGTCAGAGCTTCTCAAACTTAATGTTCACACACATCACCCAGGGATCTTGTTAAAATGTAGGTTCCAATTCAGTAGATCTGGAGTAGAGCCTGGGATTCTGAGTTTCTAACAAGCTCCCAAATGATGCTGCTGGTCCTCAGACCGCAATTTGAGTAGCAAATTATCTGGGTGTTGGTTACATCAGTGTTGGCATAAATAAAAATGTATTAAGCTGTGCACCTAAGATTCACGCACTTTCCTATTTTATATCGTACCTCAGTCTCTCTGAGGTTGCAGGACAATCTTCTCACCCTAAGTTCAGTGCTTCTCACCACTGGTCGCGCACTGGTTTGACAAAAATATGTTCCAAATATTTTCATTGCAAGTTGACAAATTATAGCTGTATATATTTACGAGGTGCAAAGTGAGTTATGATTTCTGAATTCAATGTGGAATCATTAAATGAAGCTAATTAACATATCCATGGCTTCAAATGTTTATCATTTTTTGTGGTGAGAATGTTTGAAATTTATTTTCTTAGCAATTTTGAAATGCACAATACACTATTATTAACTATATTCACCATGCTATGCAATAAACCTTGAGTGCACGCAAACACACACACACACACACACACACACACAAAACAACTTATTCCTCCTTTCCAGTTGAGGCTTTTGCCAAAGGCTGGGCAGGTAAGGGGAATGGCGGGATGTCCCAAATATTGCATGGGACATACTTATACTAAAAAATTAGTTGTTGTTTATCTGAAATTCAAATTTAACTGGGCTTGTTGCTGTTGCTATTTCACTAAATTGATCAAGCTTACTTGCACATTAAAAGGCACCCAAGGAAGTTTCTTCCTTTTATTATCACTGCCCAAGCCCCACCCCATCTCCAAGATTCTGATTGGTCTGGGCATAAGTATGTTTTGAAATCTCCGCAGGTGATTGCCATTTGCAGCCAGGGCTGTGAAGCACTGGGCTTAGGCTGTGGTCCTCAAACTGCAGCGAACATTAGTCTCCCCCGGGGGCTCATAACATGTAGATTGCAGGGCCCCAATCCCAGAGTTTCCAAGTCAGTAGGTCTTGGGTGGAGCCTGAGAAATTGCATTTCTAACAGATTCCCAGGAGACATTGATGCTGATCATCCAGGCACCATGCTTTGAGAACCCCTGTGTTACTTTATGCTGAACCCCTGGGTTACTTTATGCTGACCTAGGGACTAAATTAACCCAAACTAGGAGCAAACCACTCTCTAACACCTGATTAATCAGCAGATACAAAAGCAAAAGTCCAAGGAAACCTGAACTGCCTGAAAAGTCAAGGGTGCAATTCCCCCAAGGGGCTCACTCTGCTTCAGTTTCTGTGGTGGTGAGTAGTAATTGGGAGCTAAATTATTTTAGGGTCAGATAGACCTGGTCCCACCACCTACTAACCACTGGACCTTGAGAAATGTATGCCCCCTCTCAGATCCTCATTTACAAAATGGGCAGCCACTCACTACTCACATTTCATGAGAAGGTAAAATGGAATTCGTTATGCAGCATGATCGAGTAGGCATCCAGTGTGTGCTGTCACCAGGAGGAAAACTCAACTCTTGGGCAACTCCAGCCAGAAGGCTGTGGACCAGCCCCATCCATCCTCATAAATCTATGGCTGAAAGATAACAAGCTTGGCTAGACCTGAATTTTAATCCAGGCCAATAATGTGCAACTCTGGCAGCTATTAGAATCATATGGGGAGACTTTTTCAAATGCTGATGCTGGACCCCCCACCCAGAAATGCTGTGCCAATTGTTCTGAGATGAGAAGTGGGCATTGGTGTCTTTGAGAATTCTCGGATGTTTCTCACGGGCAGAAAAGGCTGAAAACCATTCCCCTGGGGCCAGATTTAATCCCAGTCTTCTGGCAAATTGTGTGACCTCTCTGTGTCCCGGTTTCATCCTCTGTTTCCATGGCATATAAACAAACCTCCTCTCTTTCATCAGACAATGGAAGAAAAAATGCTGTGCTGAGAGATCGAAAAAGACTTGGAGATCACCCAGTTCAGCCCCATAATTTCACAGGTGATGAAACTGTAACAGGGAGAGAATGAGCAATTGGCTCAAGGTCATACAGCCAGGTATTTAACTTGCTCTGCATGACATGACCCAGCTATGGTTCAAAATCTATTTATTTTTATTGAACAAACATTATGAGGCCTACTATATTCCAGACACTGTTCTAAATGCTCTACAAATATTAAATCTTCTAACTTCCTAATACTTCTAAGAAGTAGATGGTGGTGGTGGTGGTGGTGGTGGTGGTGTGTGTATTCCCATTTCACAGACTAAGCAACTGAGGCCTGGAAAAGTTAAATAACTTGCTGGAGGTCACACAGTGTCTGGGAAGCACTCTGGTAATTCAATCGGTAGAACACTGAGGTAAGGGGTTATTTTATAACCCACATTTACTGGGACACATATCTTTGTATATACTCTCGTTGCCAAAGGGCAGAGATTTTAGAAGACAAGACCATTTTATCACTTTACCCTTCTTCATCAGCAAAACCAGCTGTAACTAGAAAGAAGCCCCCTAACTCTTATAAGGAAAGGAATGTCATGTCTCAGTACACCTGCCTTCTCACCTCAAGGGCTGTAAATGTCCTTTTAAGGGAAGAAATGTAAACACTTTTTTGTGCCGAGGAGGCTTTGCCAGCTGAGGAAATGAGCTTAGACCCCTGTTGAGTCCTGCTCTGATATTCTTTCATCAGCCCAGGATTCTAGAAACCCGAAGGTCTCCTTGGAGGTCTTAGCCCCCCACACTGCAGCTGTCTGCGAGGACAGGAGACCTTGGTCAGAAGCTCTGAGACCCTCACTTGCTACTTGGAATTGAGAACCTTGATCCAAGGCACCACTACCACTATCCGCACTTGGAACTCATCTTTGTAAAACTCAAATCCACTCATGCCACATCTGTACTAAAAATTCTTCAGTTTGTCCCTATTGCCCTCATGATGAAGCTCCTCCGCAGGATCTGATCACATTCATGACCTGGTCCAACCGTATCTACCCATAATCTTAGCCTCAAACTTTGCTGCCTCACACTTCCCCACCTTTGCTCAGGCTGTTCCCTCTGCCTGAAGTGCTTTTCCCACCCTTAGGCGCCCACCCTCCAATTCCTAGTTGTCCTTCAAAATCCCAATTCCAAATCCTCCCCTTTCTTGATCTAACCCCCCCACCCATTTTTCCACTGCCCAGAGAGAGTTAATTCTTCACCATCCACTTTGCGCCCGTCTTTTGTTGTTTGCATCCACAGGTACAGTAATTGTTGGAGCAGGCTATGGCGTCAGGAGAGCCCTTGCATTCAAACCCTGGTTCTACCCTTTACTTACCGTATGGTCTTAGGCATGTTTCTTTAAACTTTCTGGGCCTCATTTTCTCCATCTGTGAAATGGAAATAATAATACAAATAATAAATTCCTCTTAATAGTGGTTGTGAGGATTCGACAAGAAACTGTGTTGATGATTTATTTAGCTACTTCATTACATTCCACTCCTATTATTTCATAAAAGGTGGCTGAAAACAGAAAAGTCAAAGCACTAATGTTAATAAAAAGGGATCAAATTTCAGCTGAGATTGAAATTAGCAAGCATGCCACATGTGGTGAATCTTTAACTTCATTGAATTTGGGCCAGTTAATTGTGCCTTCAGTTGTGAAGGGAAATTAAAGTATATATTGATGCTGGAAATATTGCTTCTGAGTGTGTCTAATGGATGGACTGCAAAAACATTATGCTAAGTGAAAGAAACCAGGCACAAAAACCACATATGGTATGATTTCATTACATGAAATGTGCAGAAAAGGAAAATCTGTAGAGATAGAAAGTAGATTAGTGGTTGCCTAGGGCTGGGAATAGGAATGGGCACAAGGTTTTTTCTGGGGTGGTGGAAATTATTGAAAATAAGATTGTGGTTGCACAATTCTGTAAATATATTAATAGTTATACCCTTAAAATGGGTACATTCTGTGGTATTTGAATCATACCTCAATATAGCTTAAAGAAAAGAAACCAAGGGGAAAAAAACCAAAAAATGCAAGGAGTAACTAAAAACCTTGTCATATTTGTAATTCTTCAGGGAGTACCCTCTACACACACAGAGTCTTGTAACATGTAAGTCTACTGTTTAATTTCCACACATTCGGTATTTGCAAGTGTTGTGTAGGAAAGTATTTACATTGTCTTGGGCTGTGAATTTCTGGAGGGCAAGAATATGCCTCTTCAACTCTGTACCCTAGCCCACTGCCAGCACTCAGTAAGTGTTGCTAAACTGAAGACAAATGAACTCCTTTCCTATTGAGATCTGCTGGCGGAGAGTCTTCTGCAAACCAAGGAACAGACCACAGCCTCTGCAGTACCGCTGGGCCTAAGTGTGTGCTGTGCCCACACGTGGCTCTCTCATCCCATGTCACATGGTCTGGTCTTTTTAAAAAAAAAAAAAAAAAAAAAAAAGCTAGCAGTGACTGGGTTTGATCTGGCCTTCGTAGCTTACTGGGTTGTTTATGTCCTGCCAAATGTAATAGTCTAATGCACAAAGACATTTGCCCCCAGGTCTTTTCGTAAATGGTGGGTTTGCAAACACAGGCTTCTGCAGCCACCATTTGTTGCCTACATACTCATTCTCCACGGCTCCTGTAACTGCAGTGGGTTTGGGGGAGACTATAAGATGCCAAGTTTGTCTTACAGGAGCACACAAGCTCCTCCTTACCAAGCCAGGCATCCCGGACCTTCTTTACGACCCTAACAATCCGATCCACAACCACGCGGTTCCCATTAAATGGTGACTGATGAGGAAGGGACCCGGCTTAATTCTCTACTCTGTGCCCCACGAATTACAATCAGAGCATGCTGCAAAGTAGCACATTTGCATGCTAACAGGGGTTTCCAGGCCTGATTTTGCAGGAATTACTTTAACGGTTCCAGAGCATTGTCTTTAAGAGGTTGACATGGAAGAGAACAGATTGGTATCAAGGAATTGTGCAGGATTTATACTAAGGATTTACAAACTTGAGCTCAGTGTAAGGAAGAGGTCTTTAAACAAACAGATGTGCACCAAAACAGAAGAATGCAGTACAAGGACCAGGACCCCAAAGGTGTGTGCTCCAGGGGTAATAATTTCACCCCTCGCCAGCTGGCTGACGTGGGGCAAGTCAGTTCACATGACTGAGGCCCTGTCCTCTCCTCCTTAGGATGGAGACCATGCCGCTGCTTGGAAAACTCTTCATTCCTTTGTTCAAAGTGGGGCAATGTGTTTAGCAACAAACTGATACTCCTCTCTGTGGATCAGCAGGAGATTAAGAGCCCAGAGATTTATAAATGTCACAGCTCACTATGCCTGGCAGGGAAGAACCTGGTGCTGAAGTGTTGAGTCTACAGACACCACAGGAGTCTGTCCTATACACGTGTGCAAGCAAGGACTCTGGGGCGGGGGAGAAGGGGAGGTTCGGAATGTTTGGCTGAAAGAATCACCGTAGACAGAAATTTTGGTAATTAAGTAATTCATTTGAAGTAAATAATGATGATAAAAGCTAACATTGACTATGCTCCTTGTGCATGCTAGGGCCTGAGCACTTACTAAGCATTATATTGTTTACATTGTTCATTCGACAAATATTTACAGAGGGTTTACTGTGTGCCAGACACTGGGGATACAGCAAGGAACCAAGCAGATAAATATTCTTGCCTACCTGGAGGTTACACTCTGCTGGTATATTTCAGGGAAGAAGAGAAGGAGGTAGAGGGAACAGATAATACACATAGTAACTAACCATACTTTAAGTATATAAAGCCTGTCAGATTGTTACCATTACTAAAAGAAAATGTTTCAAGACAGGGCTTGGCAATGAGGAACGCATGATTAAATAGGATGGTCCAGAAAAGCGTGGTCACACGTATTTCAGCAAAGAGCAGGGCTAGGGGCAAATTTCTAGGGGAAGAAGGTTCCCAGCAGAGGAACCTTCATACATCATACTTTCACAGAGTTGCACAGTCATCACCACAATCAATTTTTGAACATTTTCATCACCCAAAAAAGAAAAGTCATACCTATTAGCAGTCACTTCCCATTCCCCTCTGCCTTCCCTGCCCCTGGTAACCACCAATCTGTTTTTTGTCTTTATGGTTGACTTTTGTATTTAAAGGCTAACTCTGGCTGATCTGTAGAGAAGAGATTACTGTGGGCTCAAGGTAAAAGCAAGGGGACCAGTTGCAAAGCTGTTGTCATAAATCAAGCAATCCTCACCAGAATCCTGTGAGATGGATACTATTATTTTGCCCATTTTACAGATGAGGAAACTGAGGCTCAGAGATGTTGAGTTACCTGAAGTCTCAGGGGTAGGTAGAGGAAATGTGAGGAATTGGGACCCAGTCTGTTAACCTCAGCCACCTAGCCCTTACTCATCCTGCCTTGAGGGCTACAAAAGGTTGGATTTGTGTTCCCAGTTCCCCCTTCCCTCCTTAATAGGATTGTACATTTCCTCTGTCCCTCGGTCATGGTCACATTGCTCTGCAGTACCCTGCAGTAAAGTAGGTGGAGTATGTTTTCCTGCCTGTTGAAGTTGGCTTTGGCCTTGTGACTGGCTTTGGCCAATATGATATTAGGCCTTAAAAGTGTTTGTATGGCTGGCTTGCCCTCTTATGCTTCTGCTAGCACCACGAGATTAAAATTCCAGGTAGCCACTGGCCCCAGGAGAACAAGGCGACATACAGAGAAGACCTGGATCCAACCCCTAGTCTGGAGGCAGACCCAGCTGAATCTGGCCTAGATCTGCCAAACTCCAACCAACCTATAAATTCATGAGTGAGAAAAATAATGTTTGAGGTATTAAGCCACAAGATTTGGGGCATGGTTGTTACGCATTGTTATTTCAGTAGATACTGAGTGATCTAAGAACAAACCTCAAATCTTTGCAGCCTCTTCTGAATGATAAAACAACCAGCTAAGTGGTGGTATTTTGGTTCCCAGAGCTCTTTTCGACATTTATGCTCATTGAGCCCTCACAGCAAACCTATGAGCTGGATGCTTTTGTTCCTCTTTTTTATAGAATGGGACGTTCAAGGAGCAAAGCAGCTTGCTTCCATTCGTGCAGGTGGAATGGGCAACCCAGGGCTCTGACTACGGATCTCCCAACCTCAAGGCCAGCCCTCTTCTGTCTTTCAATATCGCTCTCCTCCCCTGAAGGGAGGTGATAATAATAATTATTGTTATTATTTAATTATATTATATAAATATATATTACATATTTATATATAATATATTAATTTAATATATATTAAATAAATATTATTATAATTATATTATAATAATTATTATTTTATAACTGGTTAACAAACACACCACAAGGAATCCAGCAGAAATGTCTGGTGGCTCAGAACTTAAACAGCTCCCACTAAACTCGAGCATTCAGTGCAAGACTGGCCCTCAGAGTTCCCACTGCTCCATGAGGGTTTTACAGCACAGCCCTCACTGAGCTGCATTTCGATTGCTCAGCTTCCGCATCCATCTCCCCCACGGCACTGGGAGCTTTCCAAAAAAAAAAGAGCCAGGCACTCTTCATCGCCAATACCCAGTGCTTTTCACAGGATCTGACCCAGACAGAGGATCAGGTATGATTCTGGAACAGATTCATTCAAAGGTAGCAATTGGTTTTCCAATATTCAATTCAACTCAATATGCATTTGATTAAGCACCAGTTGTAAAATGGAGACATTGGTACCACAAAGAGAAATGTGTTGAGCATGCCATTTCATCCTGCAATTTTTGTTTCGTTGGTCTTGTACTAGAGACATTTCACTCTACTCTGCATTAAAGAGGTTAGCCTTCAATAAGCCTATAGACTGTGTGTGTACATGTGTATGCATATGTATATGAGTGTTCATGTGTATGTGTATGTGTTTATATACGTATCTGCATGTGTGTTTGTGTTTATGTGTATGCTTGTGTCCATGTGTGCTCTGTGTGCATTCATTTGTGCATATGTATATGTGTAGCTGTGTGCATGTGCATGTGTCTCTGTATGTGCATGTCCATGTGTGTATACCTGTGGGTGTTTGTGTATATGTGTGTGACCGTGTGTGTGTATGTACATGTGCATATGTGTCTTCATATGCATGTGTGTACATGTGCATGCTTTTGCACATGTGGGGCTATGTGCATGTGTGTGCATATGTGTGTGCATGCATGCATGTGAGTGTCTTATGTGCACACATGTTTGCATACATTTGTGACTCTGTGCCTGTATGTGCATGTGTATATGTGTGTCTGCATGTATATATGTATCTGTGTGGGCATGGTTGTGTGCATGTGTGTATGTGTGTCTGCACATGCATGTCTGTGTGTACATATGAACATGTGTGTATGTGTGTTTGTGAGTGCATGTCTGTGTGTGCATAGGTGCATGTGTGCATGTGTCCTCCACATCTTCTGTCTTCTCCTCCACTTTCCCTCCTATTTCCATGTATCTCTTTCTCTTTCAGTTGCTCACAATTTTCCTATCAGATAAACATACACAAACCATCAATGGTTGATTCCATGATTACCAGGCACTATTCTAGGTCTCCAGGATAAGGCAGCAAAAATAAATAAACAAAGATAGAAATCCTGCCTGTCCAGGGCTTGCATCCTGGTGATTATTTCTACCATATATTACTGGTAAAAGTAATCAGCAACTAGTAAAACCAATAGGGCTAAAACGACTAGAATGTATAATGGGCTGAAAATTGACAGGAAAAAAATAATAAGTATTACTAACAAAATTCAGATCTGCAAAATTTGATCCAGGAGATTTGCACTTGGTAGAAAGAATGGCCACAAAAGTCAAATACACAAAACAAGCAAAATCCTCAAAATAGGAGTTATAATCAGCAAGAAGTTGGGATACAGAAAAAGAGATTGATGAGTCAAATGTTTGTTGTAAAGTTTAAAAAGAAAATAATCGATCCCATGAAAATAATTTTACGACAAACAAACATTTTAATGGAAAAATGGAAACGGTTTAGTTGAGCTGTATAGAAAATTCAACCCCAGATTAAAATGGCTTAATGGAATTTGCTCTGCAAAACACGTTGTTGCAGAAAATTAATGCCGCAACAATTCTCATACTGGTGTTTGCATTAAAGGTGTCCATGCAGTTAAAACAATGGGGCAAAAATGAAGGGGGTGCACAATATTCTTCATCTGTGTCACATAATTCATTGATAAACACAGCCCTAGGCTAGTCGGCATGGGTATGAGAGCTCCTTGGCACACTGGCAGCATCGGATGGGAGTGTGATCAGAGGCTGCTAGCTTAGCCTCTCTGCCCCATGCTTTCGCAAACATAATAATGCATTCAAGTCAGCCAAGAACCATGTTAAAACGCAGTTTCTGATGCAGCAGGTCTGGGCTCTCAGAAGTTTCTGCATTTCTAATGAGCTCCTGGATGATGCAGATGCTGCTGCTCTGCAGACCACACTTTGAGGTCTCTGCTGACTCTCCGTGCTGGGACAGCAGCTGCTCAGGGACAGAGTGCTCCTCAACCCCTCCCAGCATTCAGATCATCTGTCTGCTTTGAGCGGTCCCTCCCTCAAAAGGAAAGGTGTCTGGTGTGGTCTTGCATACTTTCAAAGATCTGCAACACAACTTGGTCCCCAGGTATGGAGCCCCAGTGAGGCCTAACTGAGCCAGCCCTTAGTACAAGTGTCAATCAGGCCATTTGCCTTGGTTTGACCCTCATTTCCCAATCAGGGAACTTTCAGGGATCAGCCTAAAAATCCTCCTCAGATTTCCCAGGGAGAGAACAGGGCTGAATCCAAAGGAAGGAATCGCCAGGAGTAGAAGCAATCTGGTGAGGTAAAACAAGTCTAGACTTTGCAAGCTGAAAGCTCAAACTCTGACTTCTTCACTTACCAATGTCAGGCAAGTCAAATATCCCCTTTGGGCCTCAGTTTTCTCATCTGTATAATGGAAATATGAGGATAGAATGAGAAATTTCATATAAAACACACAGCACCTAGCAGGTGTGATGTTCGGTACATTCTGGTTTCTGCCTGCAGCAAAGATCACTTCATGTCCCTGTGGTGTATGAAGGTGAGTTATTGGGAAGGTTAGAGCTTTCCTGGAACACTTTAAATTGCATTTCCAGGCAGATGCCAATGACTGAATCACAAGTCTAGCTGGGATCGATGTCCACAGGTCGACGCTGCAGAAAAATGGAGCACAGAAAGGCTTTTTAAAACGGGACTCACAAAGGGCAAAATAACACCAGCCTCGGCAGACATCAGCAGTCAGCTCCTGTCTCCAGACTGGAACTGACTGGTCCAGGAGCCTTGGGCTTGCTACAGAATTGACCTTGGAGTCTCTTTAAGAAAAGAAAAATAACAGAGCAAGTCAAGCACATTTTCCCTTTTCTCAGCTGCCAGCGAATCTCAAATGAATTTCAAAGTACTTAGAATTCAGAATGGTGGGAGCCTCCGAGCCCTTGGTGGTGATCCTGAATCTGCAATTTTAGAACACCAGTTCCCGGGGGAAGACACAAGCCACAGATGTAGGACAAAGGCAGTGTTCACCTGTAACACCCTTGGTGAGAGGATCCTCCATCACCCAGAGAAGGGAACACCCATGGCACAAACTAGAACCCACTGGGCTCTGATGGGGACATGTGATTTTAGACAGGACAGCAGAGTCAGGCATTGCCTTTGAAGTTAGGCTGGCCAGAGCTCACACCCAACCCTGCCACTCCCTGGCAATGTGGCCTTGGCTGACTCATTTCACCTGTCTGAACCTCTGCTTCCACATATGTAAAATGGAGATAATAGCACCTACCTCATAGAGTATTGTGAGGATTGAATGAGTTATTATACATAAAATGCTTAGCATAGAATCTAGTCCAGAGAAGGAAGTTGCCTTAGTTAGCCAGGGCTACCACCCCAGAAAGTAAATCCTAAGACAAGAGCTTTGGGGCAGGCAGTTTGCTTGGGGAAGTGATCCCAGGGGACAAGAATGGGAGACAAGGACTAGAGGAGCAGGGAAGGAGGGAAATCCATAAAGGGTATGTCCTCAGGCTGGTCACCATCATGAGAAGAAGGGTTTCAGTGTCACCAGGATTTTCAGAGGAGCTGTCTGCCCCCAGAGACAGAAGAAAGGATTGTTGACACAGTCCCATGGGGGTTCACTCTCCCACACATTCAGACCACCCTTAGCTTCGTGTTGGGAGGATTCTCATGGGCGTCCTACAAGACGGCGTTGGAGAAGCAAGAGGTAGATTACTGTAAGGTTACATGTGGACAAAGCAGGGTGCTGCAGCCATGGCTGGAGTAGTAGCGAAGCCACAGAGATGAGATGGAACAGGACAAGTATTCAATACAGAATTCAAAAATGTTAGTGGACCAACGGAGATGATGATGATGATGATGATGACGATGATGGTGTGTTAAGAAGACCCCTTATCTCCCTGAATCCATCTTGTTCAACGGGTCACCTGGTGAGGTTACAACTTAGGATTCTAAATGCCTGTGATATAACTGTCCCACTTGCTGTGTGACTTAAGACAATTAAGTCTCTGTGCCTCCCTGGCATACTACAGAGAACTGAAGTTGTTATGCGTCTCTCTCCCTCCTGCCTTCCCTTCCTTGGTATCTGAAGGCCAGGACAGCCCACTGTGCTGGCAGCAGCCAATTAAACCCCCATCAATGGATGCAATTTCGAGTTACTGAGCTAGACCCTGTAGTTTCTCTCATACACGTGATGTCACTACCTACTCACCTCCAGAAACTGCCCTCCTTCCAACAAAGATAACAAAGAGGAAAACAAAACAGAAACTGAGCACACGACAATGTCCTAAGTGCTTTATGTATTTAGCAAAACCATACTGGTGTGTAGTAACAGACACGTGTCTAACCCCCTCCCCAAATTCCTGTTGATCCTTCTGCCAGCCTAGGATGCGAGGGCTTTCTGTGTTCCCTGCTTCTGGGAAAGAATGTTACAGCAGAAATTCAGAAATGGGAGGAGAGTCAGTTTTCTGCTTTTGAGTTTCAAGACAAGCTTTTGAAACTTGTGGCAAAAACAAGAGTTTGAGAGAATAGTTTGCTGAGCTTCAAAATCCTAGGTTTTGAGCATCAGATGTCAAGGCCCTAAAAGACTGTGGGCATAGAAATGGTACCATTAATAATAAATTTGGGAGAATTTATAATCAATCAGAGTGAGTTTTCCTGCTTCAAGGAGTCAGAGATTACAAGGATTGACCAGAAGAGCAGGGAGAAGGGCAAGGAAGATTGTATGTTGCTGTATCCCCAAGAAGGGGTCTTGAAACCTGCCCCATCGCTTGTCCAGGTCAAGTCCCATCGGAACATGACCAAAGGAAAGAGGATAGCTTCAGGGAACTGAGAGCAGACACGTGTATCTTGTTCCCAGGTGAAAATCAGAGGAAGACAAATCCTAAAATGACCCCAAATAATTCTTGCCTCTTGAAGTTCATGCCCTATATAGACTCTCCCCAGGAGTGTGGGTTGGAATTACTGCCTCATTTATTATGAACAGACTATGGCAGAAGCAATGGGATGTCACTTCCAAGATCATGTTGCAGAAAGACTGTTGTTTCTGTCTCAGGTTCTCTCTCTCTCTCTCTCTCTCTCTCTCTCTCTCTCTCTCTCTCTCTCTCTCTCCCTCTCTCTCTCTCTGGCTCTCTCCCCCAGGGAAGCTGGCTGACATGTTTTGTGAGCTGCCCTATGGAGATGTCAGTGTAGCAAGGAATTGATGTCTCTGACCAACAGCCAGCAAGGACCTGAGGTGCTCAGTCCAACAGCCACATGAGTGAGATCGGAAGCAGAGGTTTCTGCAGCCCCAGCTGACACGTTGATTGCAGCTTCTTGGGAGTCCCTGAGCCAGAGACTCCCAGCTAAGCTGCATGAGACTCCTGACCCACAGAAACTGCGAGATAATAAATATTTGGGTTTTTTAAAGTTGAGGAGTTTGGGGCAATATTTTATGCAGCAGTAGGTAACTAATGCAGCATGGAAGGTATCCAGCAAAGGCTGTGAGGCAGCCTCTGAGCCCCCACCCATCACAGGTTGGCTCTGGAAGTGCCCAGAATGTTTCTTTAGGGATGATATCAGCTTAAACATGTCAGTCAGAACCAGAAACGTAGAGAGGCTCTGGTGTCAGTGTAAGACATATGAGACAGAGACTAAATTAAGGTACAGAGAAGGAAAGGGGTCACATTTATTACACGGTCAATTTGTGACCTTAGATTTCTACCTGCCACAAATATATCATCTCCTTTAACACCCACAACAGTCCAATGAGGTCACTTTTATAATCTTGACATTTTTACTCCTAACTCTGCTCAGAGAGGTAAAGCACCTTCCCTTGGATCACACAGCTAGGAAGGTGGGGGAGCTGTGATTCAAGCTGAGGTCATTTGACTCTGACCTTGAGCTTGGAACCATCCTCAAGAATGAGGTTCAAATCTGGCTTCCCTGGTTCTGATCCTCAGGGTGATATGTGGGCTCAGTCTGAACTCACAAAGTGTGGTACCAGCTTAGATATAGCCCTGAGACTCCAATCGTAGCTCTTGTTTTCTAAGAACTCATATATTGGCCAGATGATCTACTCATTTGTTATCAAAATGAACCTCCTTATTCAGAAAGGAGAAATAACTAACTCCCCAGGCACGTAGAGATAAAGCAAGTGCCTGGTTGGAATGGTACTGCTCTATGAACTTATTAACAGGAGACAGGACAAAACAGTCTATACGAATGGTAATTTCTCTCGGAGAACTCACTTGGTCCCTTCCTCCCAGTTCCTTTCCTACTTCTCTATCAGATGCTCCCTTGTCTCATTTTAGCAGTTGACTAATGGAAAGTGGTACTAAGTTATTTTAGAGCTAGTATTTTAGAGCTGTTCTTGCTGCAGCATGAAAAATGTCTCTGAGTGGGGTTCCTGGCTTTCAAATTCATTGGACAAGAGACAATAAACAACTTCATGCCTCTGTCAGTCAGGATAGGCTGGGTTTTGCTCCACTAACAAACATCTCCAAATCTCTGTGGTTTAACACAAAAATTTTTTATTTCTCAATCATACCACATGTCCTGGTGGGTTGGCAGGGCACCCTGCTCCACACAGTCACTCAGGCACCCAAGCTCTAGAGGGGCCCCACTGGCTTGTAGCTATACCATCTGGAGTATGCAGCCTCCTCATTTGCTACAGCTGGGAAAGAGAGAGAGAGAAAGAGAGAAACCTGCTCCATCTCTAAAGTATTAATACTTCAACCCACAAGTGACACACATCATTTGCAGCCTAAATGAGTATCATGGTCCCACCTAATTCCAAGGGGTGTGGTAAACATGGCCTTTCACATGCACAGGAAGGAAAGGAGAACCTAGCATTGGTGAGAACTAGCTACGTCTACCTTGAGGTCACCAGCATCTCCACTAGAAATGTAACCCTCTCTCTCAAGGTGGACACTGAACATGCACAGGGAAGCATTAATAAAGCCTGATGTCACCCTGAGGGACTTTCTTTTTCTTCTTCTTTTTCTTTTTTTCCTCCATCAAAGAACAAAATATCTCCTACCCTCATGGAGCCATGGACTGTCCATCTCGATGGACCTCCTCCATGGATTCTAGGATATGACAGTGCTTAGTTGTACTTGGAACATTGTAAAGTCAAAAATGTTAGACCTTAGAAGGGCCCTCAGGATTCTCAATCAAGCCTTATTTGGGGCAGTTGAGGATCTAAAGCTCCAGAGAGGGATGGGGAAAATATCCAGAATTATACTTTTATTCATTCCTTTAACAAACATTCTTGAGCACCTGCTATATCCCAGGACTAAGTTTTTAAAATAAGGATAGAGAAATAAGCAAGATACTAGCCTTGTCTTCAAAAGGTCCATGGCCTAGTGGGGGAGACTGACATGTAAGCAAATAAATGAATAGCCGTGTGTGTGTGTGTGTGTGAGAGAGAGAGAGAGAGAGAGAGACAGAGAGAGACTGATTCAAGTTCCCACGAGGGGACGGAGAAGAAAGGAGGGAAGCAAATCTACCATCCCATCCAGGGCACATTTTTGGAAGGAGATGATGCCAAGTGAAGTTTTGATGACACATTCACTGGGTCCTCCGGAGGGGAACTACTCTTCCCTTTAAATAACCGGGCGACGTGCTTACTGCCTTTTCTCTGCTGTCCAGAGGAACATGAGTGAAGCCGCCTTTCTCATCTACTGCTGGCACTGAGGAAATGACCAGGTTTTTCCTCTGATGAGGATCATTTTAAGAAATTTTAAAAATGATTGATGAAAACTGTTTTCCTTTCTCTTAACTTCAGCAGCTAAAACACTTTTTCTGGCCAACCAGACCAAATGGGATTGAATTTAGAATTTTCCCCCGTCTGTATCATAATCATGTACTTTTTAAACAACACACTCTGTGTTTAATTGCGGCAAACACAGTCACAAAAGGCTGAACTCACAGGCAGAGGTGAGGGTAAATTAATCACCTCTCATGCAGGAGGAAACGCATTACCGCTCTGTGCTGAGTGTCAGAAATGGGGCCCCTGGAAATGGGGAGTTTTCCAGAGGGAAGGCCCCCGGGTGCTGTGAAGTGCCTACACCAGCACTTTGTGGCCCCTCCTTCCTCTGCCCAGAATACCTGAGGAAGGACTTTGCGGTATAGGGAAGCCCTGGGCGGTGAGATTTCAGGATGCTTTATGTGGTGATGACACAAGATTCACTCATCAGTATCTTCTGGATAAACATGAGACCTGGGGACACATTTGCTCAGTTCAACACTCATCGATTAAACGCCTACTATATTTCAGGCACTATGTTAGGTCCTGGGAGGTAAGAGAGAGAATATTAAATCTGATGTCAGAGACCTAGATGTAATAACTGAATGTGAAAATTGCCTTTGCCCAGGCTTGGAAAGTCTGTCCCACCCCAACCTGTCAATTACTAGCTGGTGTCAAAGGAGTCAACAGAAACAAGGGCATAGTGTTTAACGGGTGTACACACACCCATACTGTGCACACTCTGTTCTAATAAAAGAAGTGGACACATTGAACACAGAGCACAAGAATAAGGCACTGGTGCTTTCTACATCCATCTTTCTCACCAGACGGGGAGCTCCTGGGAGTAGGAGGACAGTCCTCCTCTCTGTACCTGCTTGGTGTCCCACAGTTGACGTCTCTGTATCTCAGCACTTGCGGATGCCTCATCAGGGTGCCTTCCTTGCCTTTTCCTTTCCTGCTCGGCTTTATAATTCAGCTCAGGCACTGTCGCCTCCTTCAGGAAATCTATTCTGATCTTCAGGCTGGAACGTGCACCTTCTTCTGTGTTCTCATCCCACACATTATAGTGACGTGACTTGTTCACAGCTCAATTCCCCTGTCTGGATGATGCACTCCCTGAGAGCAGGGATTGGATCTTACATGTCTTGTTGTGCAACGCCCCTAACCAGTGGGGAGTGCAGGTTGATGCCTGATGAATAGTTATCGAATGAATAAAAGGTGTTCTTTTCTGGTGCTCCTTTTCCCTAATTTTTAAATCTCCCTTCCTCTTTTCTCCCTCTCTTTTCCTCTTGAAGATCAACCTAAATTTACCCTTTGTTGCAAAATTTGAATTTGAGACGCCTTCTTCAGTATCTTGGGGCTCTTGTCATTTGGGAAGCTGGAGACTTTGTTTCACTGGCTTGATGCATCCCATGAAATACTCTTTGTTCAGACTGATTTTAACAACATCCTTATCACCAGCTGATTCTTGCTCCAGAGGAATCCTCAAGCCCTGCAGTTATTTTACAGCATCTTCTTAATCAGCCTGGGGCCCACGAGGGCTTATAAATGACACTTGTCTTCGTGTTGCTACTTTCCATGAGTTTTCAGAATTAAGCTCCTCCCAGAGCTCCAGGCCCTCGTTGGGGAGAGATTACCTTCCATTCAGTGAGGCAATAGAGGTTAATTGGTAAGTGGGCTTTATGAATTAAGAAGATACTTTCAGTGCGAAAGGAAACAGAATCCACAACACAGGCAGCACATTTCTAGACTTATGAACTCGGGCACTGGTGAACCTCAGAGAAAAATAGTGATGCTGGAAGTCCTTAAAATGAAGGGGTGAAGTAGGAAGTGAGTGTCTGTATGTGCTTCACTGACCGACAAGCTTATGGACATTGCTGTATCTGGTTATGTTAGCCAGCCTCCAAGATGGCCCCAGTGATTCTGTCTTCCTGCTACTTATGACTGTCTATAGTCCACTTCCATATGGAATAGGCTGACCTGTAAAACCACTAAGATATTTCAGAAGTTATGTGGTGTGACTTCTGAGGCTGGGTTATAAGAGATACCATGGCTTCCTTCTTGCTTTTTCTTGTGTAAGTCACTCTGAGGGAATCCAGCTGCCATGTTGTAAGGACACTCAAGCAGCCCTGTGGCCAGGTGTTTGTGGCAAGAAAGTGAGGTCTCCTGCCAACATACAGGACTAACACAAAGTATATGAGCCACCCTGGATGTGGATTCTCCTGCCTCAGTTAAGCCTTTGGATGATGACTGCAGCCCCAGTTGATGTCTTGACTACAAGCTCAAGGCAGACCATGAGCCAAAGCTACTGGTTAAACTGCTTCCAAATTTCTCCCCCCTATAGAATTGATAAGATAATAAATGCTTATTACTTTAGGCTTCTAAGTTTGGGGGTAATCTGGTATACATCAACAGACAACTAATATACTAGTCAACCCAGTGTGGCAGATGTGGTTATCTTCATTTTAAGAAAGGGAAATGTGCAGTTTACATCTTATATTCTGTATACACAATACCACTATGTGTTGGCCCTTTAGCAAATTAACCATTTAAAATAAGGTCAGGAAGTGAAGAGGAGATGAAAGTATGTTAAAAAGGAAAGTGATATTGGCTGAGGGCATCAAAAATTCCATTTTACTTCATCCTCACAACAATCCTATCCCTACACCCATTTTACAGATGAGTAAACTAAAGCTCAGAGAAGTTAAGTAATTTGCCTAGATGTGAAACAGTTGGTAGAAATGCAGTGGCTATCATACATTCAACCCATCAGAGACTCAAGGCACTGGATACTCTCTATATATTATCTTATTTAATCCATACAATATTGAGAAGTAAGCATTATTATATTCATTTTATTCTGAAGAAACTGAGGCTCAGAAGGGTGAAGCAATTTGTACCAAGATACACAGCAATAAGTATTAAACCTGTGGTCAATATGACTCCAAAACATTTCCTTTTCCTTTGGTATAAGAACCTCCCTGCTCCTTTAGAGATGGATTATCATCCCCTGGAGTAGATTATAGCTGTTTTTGCCACAGGAGGGAAAAATGAGTAACTGTGTGAGAAGATGGATACTTACATTCGTTCCACTATAATAACCATTTTACCAGGTATATGTATCACTTTGTATACTGTAAATATACACAATAAAATCTATTTTTAAAAAAAGCACAACAAAGATAAAGAACAATCTGACCCAGAATATTTAGTGCTTTTATTGATTCATTCAACAAAAATGTATCAGTGTTCTGTGCCAAGCACTGTCCTCAGTGCTGGAGATAGGTTAAGAAGGGATGCAAAATCTTTGACACTCCTCGCCTAAAAAGAGGGGGCGTCTCTGTCCACACCCTTTCAGGTGGGCTCTGTGGCTTCTTGACCAATAAAGTACAGAAATGATATTGTCCCAGTTTCTAGGGCTAGACTTTAAAAGACCAGCACAGTCCACTTCCCGGCTCTTGGAATGAGTGATCTGGAAGGAGCCAGCTGCTGTGCAAGAAGTTCAATTGCCCTGAGACTGCCATGCAGTGGTGAAACCCAAGCTAGCCGTGTGGAGAGAATGTGTAGAAAGAAAGCCATGGTGGCCAGGCCCCAGCTATTCCAGCAACCCCCGCCCAAGTTCCAGATGTGCGGATGAAGGTGCCCCATTGGACATTCCAGTCCCAGAAGACATCCCAGGTAGCCTCAGACACACGTCACCCAGACGTGTACCCCAGACAAACCATCCCAGCCATTTAAGTCACCACAGCTAAGGGCCCCAGACATCATGGCACAGAAGTGAGACATCTCGCTGTGCCCTACCTGAGTTTCCGACCCTCAGTATGTGAGCATAATGAAATGATGGCTGTGTCACACCGTCGTGTGGGAGATAGTTTATTATGCAGCAATACATGGCTGGAACAACAATGAACAAGACAGCCCCAGTCCCTTCCTTTCTGTCATAAAAGACATTAAATTAATAAACATCATAGACACAAACTATGGACAGGTTGTGTCTAACTTAAGGGGGCAGAATTTGAAAAGTGTGTATGTGAATTTCTTAAAATCTTCTGCCCCAATCCCTTCCTGGTTCAGTCCATCCCCCATTACCATAACAACCAACATCCCATGATGACCAGCAAGAGCGTTATCAAAACCGACAAAAGAGGTTCAACCTTGAAAATACACCCTTTGCGTTTATTTCAGGGGTAGTTGTCCCTAGCAGTCTAATAATTTTTTCCCTCTTCTTATGAACTCTCAGAATTCTCAGACTGGCAGTCCATGAGCCCTGGAAAGTTTCAGATGGGCACAGATGTTGCCCAAAATTTTGGCTCCAGCATCAGTAGGTCAACAGAACACCAAAATTACATAAGGCCCTCAAGTCAGCTAAAATAAATGTGAAAAAAATAAAGTTTTCTAAGAAAACAGAGATACTGGTTGGCCTTCTTTAATAGTGATTATCTGTAACCAGTGCTAATTCTGAGAAACAAAAAAAAAATAAGAAAAATGTAACCAAAAAAGAGTTCATTCTGGCTCCTCATTGCTTGGTCAAGTAGTTCAGGTTAGCTCAAAAATTATTATTGGATCCCCTTTAAACATGTTGCCCTATCCCAGTGACTCTCAAGCTTGACTACAAATTGGCATAAACTGAGTAATTTTTAAATAAACAATTCCTGGGCCCAACCCCAGGTCACTTGAATTAATATCTCTGGAGATGGTACCCAGAATCAGTATTTTCAGATTCCTCTGGATACTGAAATGTGTGGCCAACATTGAGAACCTCTGCTCCATAAGACTGTGGTAGGCAACGCTTTGGGGGTATCAGCAAATTTCCTACTAATTCCCTTTCTCTGAGAACTGCCTCCCTACCTCTACGGAGAAGCCCTGGCAGTCCTTTGTAGCACATGGCCCTGACCTCTATCTATAGCTGATCACACCAGTGGTAAACATCAGGCTCAAGCGGGGCCCAATAAATTCTCTCCCCCCGGAATCTGGAATTTGGGTTAAGAGACAGCCACTTTGCAGTGATGTGCATACAAAGGCTGGAAGGTGGCCGTCTTCTGTTGGCCATGAGCATGAAAGAAAAGAAAAGGCTGGTCTTCAGGGAAAAGAAAGAAGGAGACCATAACATGGGGAGAAGCAGGGTGTTGGACAAAAAGAGAGCCCTGGTGGGCCCTTGTGCCTCGAGTCTCTGGCTCCAGACCCTTGAGAGGCCTTGCTATGCTTGGGCCCAAGAGATTTCCTGAGATCCTTCAGGATTCAACGGCATTCTTAGGGTGGAAAGTGATAGTACTCAAGCCAATGAGTAAAGAAGAGGAGGTGACCTCAGGCACAACTTGGGCCCAGAGAGCAAACAAGGTCAAAATGTTCATGGCTTGCTTCATCTGACACCTTTCCAATCCACCTGTCTCTGTGTGTGGGCTTCATTCTCTCTTCCTGTGGACAGGATTTTCCCACATGGTAAGAAATAGGCTGCAAGAACCAAATCCCCATCGTTCCAATTCCAGGACCTCAGAGGCAAGCCCCTCCTCCAGCTCCCAGGGAAGGTCTTCAGGCCAGAATTAAAAACGTGCTCACCTACTCATCCAACTCTAATCCCTGTTAGCAGAGAAATGGTTTACTGGGTTTGGCTCAGCTTGAGCCACCTGACCAATCTCTGCCGCAATGGGAGCAAGGTCTATGATTGACAGTCTCACCAGAGTCACCTGATGGGGTGAGAAGAAATAGGACACGGAAATCAGATAACAGGTGGTGTTAACTACACCTTCCAAGAAATTCTTTTTTTTTTTTTTTCTTGCTTAAGCTCTCTTGGGTTGACTTCATTCTTTGCAATCAAAATACCTTAACTGGGTGTGGCTGCAAAAGGACAAGAGGAAGAATCTTAGTGAATTCTGTATCTTGACCATATCAGTGTTGACACCCCAGTTGTGATATTGTCCTTAGCTTAGCAAGGGTTACCATTAGACGAAACTGGGTAAAGGATATGTAGTATCTCTTTGTATTAGTTCTTACAACTGAATGTCGATCTAAAATGATCTCCAAAAAAAGTTTAATTTTTTAAAAAACTAGAAAACAAAATGAAACAAAATCTTGACTAAAGATGGCCCTGCCACCCAAATTAAATCTGGGCAGAGGTTGGCCACTCAATAGGAGATACAATACCACCAATTAGTCATTCAGCCAACATCTTCAGATCCATTTTTTTCCTCAAACTTTTTTTTAAAATGACAAAAAATAATGAAGTCCTGACAGGCTCCTTGAATAGCATTGTTCACATCCACATGGTGATAATTAGAAGGAAAAGTTCAAGAATGTCCCCAAGGCCACAGTTCACATACCATAAGACATGCCAGAATGTGGTAATCATCTCAGAATTAGCACTAATTCTTCATAGATTCTGAGCACATCAAATATTAAAATACAATTAAGTACTGTGTAAGTACCTAAAAGTTTTGGAATTAACTTTTCTTTTAACTGGGTCAAGGAACCAACTAACAGAGGAAAGTTAAATGTTGGTTATGAAAGGTCTTTCTGAGATTGGGGACAGCGGTGAGTGAGAATCTATCAGCATGGAAACACTTTGAAACCGATAGTCCTGGACTGTAAACCTCAATTCTCCTCTGGGCAGGTCAGTTTTATGAATCTCATCTATAAAATCGACATAATAATAAGGATCTCCATGAACGAGCTGTTGTGAGCCCATAAAGCAGGTAATAGGCAGAAAGCACCTGGCACACAGTAGGTCATCAATGAATGTTAGTTTCATTCCAGCTGAGAAACAGCACAAAAAGGCTTTTAGTGTGATGGATGTGTTTTATGAGAACATAAAAACTGAGATTGTACTCCTCATTTAATTAGGAAAAAAGTAATATGTTCCTGTGGCAGATATTCAAGTCTATGACATGAAATATTATGATGGCATTTTGGTCCTCTCCCGTTGAAAAGGAATAAAGGAAAATGTGCCACTTAGAAAAATTAAGAGACCATAAATCCTTCCAACTCCTGGCATAGCCATACAACTGGCCAGTAGGAAGGTTCTTAAATTAATGTCTTCTTAAAAAATTAAATGGTTGACGGATGATGCAGATATCTTTGTGACTGACTTATTTACAGGGGAAACAGTCACAGACCAGACTTCTCCTTTCCTTGTCCCAAAATTTTATTTGAAATGCTGCAATGGACACAATATCACTCCCATTCCATGGGAGCTGAATTGCTGTCTCTCTACCCTAAATTAGTAAAGAGAAACAAAAGGAAAAAGGGAGGTGTCATCTACAAACCATTTTCAACTCTTTAGAGCTTTGTGCTGTAAAAAATATAATAAAGCAGCAGGACAGAAATGGCTTAATGCAATGTCCATTTTCCCCTCTTCCTCACTAACAGAGCCACAGCTTTGTTCAGACCGGCCATCTGCCTGGTTTAAAACTACATTTCCCAGCCTCCCTTGACAATGGATTGACCACGGGATGCAGTCTAGCCAATAAGAAGTAAGCAGAAGTTAGTGGGTGGGTGTGTTAGTTATTGATTGCTGGGTAACAAATTACCCTCAAAACTTAGCAACTTGAAACAACAAACATTTATTATCTCACAATTTCTGTGCTCAGGAATCTGGGAGAGGAGGAGAGGGGAGGGAAGAGAAGGCTGGGGCCATTCTGCTCCATGTATATTCATTCGTACCAGATCCAAGGGCCAACAGCAACCCCAGGGAAACTTTTCTCCAGGCAATGGCAGGAAGAGGACAAAGAGACAGGTGAACTCCCTAAGGCCTAGAGTTGGAACTAGCATGTGTTACTTCTTCCACATGCCACTGGCCACCACAAGGCACATGGCCAAGGCTGAAGCCAAGGAATAGAGCGTAAACTTCACACCGGATGAGATCATGGCAAGGTGTGTTTGGAGGGGGTTAAAAACTGGCAGCCAGCAATGCAGTCTACCATACACCCCTAAGTTCATGGATATAGAGATAATTAAGTCCCAAATGTTGTCAAGTTTGCTTTCTAATTATTGTTTAAATGACCTCCTCTTTCTACTTCCACTGCCACCACCAGGGTCCCAGCATGATCATCTCTTGCCAGGGTCATTACAATTTTCCCACATCCGTTCCTGCCTCACCTACAACCCATTCTCCACATGGCCAGAGTGACCTTTAAAGAGAAAATGAAATCATGATCTTGTTGTGCCTTTGCCCAAAAACAACAAGAAAAATTCCTAATGGCATTTACAAAATGGACTAAATTCCTCTTTGAGGTCCTGCCTGACCTGACCCTTGTCTTCCCCTTCAACCTCACTCACCTAGCGCTGCCTCCTGCCTCCATCTCTGGACTTTGCCCTTCCATTTCGCCGATGACCCAAGCCTTCTCTGTCGTCTTCACTCAGGGCATTTCTGATGCCAAGAGAGCCCTTCCTTTCCTTTACCCAGTAAATTTTACTCCTCCTGTTTCCACTGAAATTTGCTCCCCTGTCCACCTACATCCACTCTTAGAAAGTCACCTTGAGGCAAGATGCTTTGGATGCCTGGACAGTGCACAGTTCTTAATATTTTATTCCTTCTGTTAGTCGCCAATAGTTCTGGCGCATCCCTGTGAAACCCCCTTATCTCGACCAACTTTAGATTTGTACGGCCCTAAGAGGGACTCAGGCACCTCAGTTAGACAACTTCGGATGCTCACAGACAAGATGCAGAGTGTGGCTCCAGAAAGCCTAGGATGGCAGAGAAGCATCTGGGGGTCTGCTCACCATGGGGGCTCCAGGGAAGCAACAGCTCTGGGAAAGACAGGTCAAGAGCCTTCCTCTGGTCAACATCATGGAGAAGGGGTGGTTCTGATCTGGACAGACCTGAGAGAATGTCAAAATGTTCTTCTTTAAGGTGAGATTACGATGTTCCCTAACCCCTGGAGGTGTTTACACACAGAGGATAAAATTTATGGTGAACTGGTTTTGTGTTTGTATTGTCTAAATATCCTGTAACTAGAAGCCACAGTTTCTAGCGCAGAGTTTCAGAGCTGTAACACATGCAACAGAGATATGGCTCTGAACCATGAAACTGTGGACAGAGAAAAATCTAGGGGGTTCTGAGACCATACAACTAACAGGGAGACCTGATCCTTCAGTGTAAGAGGTGAGGGAAGGCTTCTAGGAGGAGGTGATTCCCAACTAAGATGAGAACACCAAGTGGGACATGGAGGGTGAGTGGGTTGTTTTGCAAGGAAGAGATGGCTATACAAAGCCCAAGATGCTAGCAAGAGAGATACAAAGGAAAAACAGCTATTCTTCTACTTACAACATTTCTGACACCAAATGTGTGTGTGTGTGATGGGGGGAGAGTTCTCCAGCACCAATCAATTCTCTGCATATCGTGGGTTCTGTTAAAGGTTTATTGTTCCCACTTTTGACACCCTTAACAAACTTCTGCTTTTACCAGAAAAAAAGCCCGCCTGGTCCAGAGAGAAAGAGAGCACAGGACCAGCACTGCTCCTCCCGGGAGAAAATAAAAGCTGATGCGGTCAATTGCTCTTTCCCAAGCCTCCCTCGTTAGGGAAAGCATCTCTGCTTAGCAGCCACTGGTGCCTAAGGGAGGATGAGAGGGGCCTGACTGCCTGCCCGCATGCCAGAAGGGAGGGCTCCCCAAGTCCTGCCAGCTTTAATCGTGCCCCTCTAATCCTCCATACCCACCCACAGCCCCAGGCCAAGGGCCCCCATCCTGGCTGGTCCCGGCCTCAGCTGCCCAGCCCTTCCCTTCTCACCCAACAGCGTATGTGATGGGAAGACGGTGGGAGGAAATCGGGGTGGGGAAAAGCAGCAAGAGATGGGATGACAGCACGACACGGAGCATCTGGGTCCTGAACCCAGCCCTGGCACTTGATTGCTGCATGACATTGAGCAAGTGACCCTCTGTTTGCTCATTTATAAACTGGGCATAATAATAGTACCAACCTTCCGGATTGTGGTGCAGACCATGTAAGTTATTCTTGTAAAGCACTTGGGATGGGTCTGCTACTAAGTTAATGCTCAATAAATAGAGACAGAGCGGGAGAGGGGTGGGGAGAAGGAAGGGGAGGGGAGAGAGAGAGCTTGCACTGGAATGGTATGTATTGCGTTTGAGAACAAACATTTGCTTCTTTCAACATACTGGATGATCACATTTTGATTTGATTCAATGAGTACTTTATTAAATGTCTACTCAGTCTACATTTGTTATTTAATTTATCCTTCTAAACAACACGCATGGGGTAAGTTTTGTTATTTCTGTCTTACCACATGAGAAAACTGAGACTCAGATTGGCAAGGAGCCCAGGGCCCCACAGCTCAGTAAGAGTCGGACAGGGAATTAGATGCCAGTCTGTGCCATCCAGAGCTCGGTTTGAGTCCATATCTTCTGGGCATCACGATGCTTAAAACATCAGAACTGACACCACAGATGGTTATAATTCCTCAGCATACAAACAGGGATATACTCTAGCCTGCCATCTCGTCAGCATCCTAAACACTTACTGCCTGTGTTTGTTATCTGCCCTGTGTCCTCTCCCAAACCCCATGCCCAGAGCATGAGCTTCCTCTGGAAGGCAGGGAACTATGATTTTTTCATCTCAAATCTCTTGAGGTCTGATACAGGGAAGGGAATAAATCAACATTACAGACTTGAGTTGAAACAATTTCTTCCGAGCAAGAGCGGCGCCAACAACTGCAGCCATCCATGAAGTCAGGAGGTATTTACCAAGTACCAATTGTGTGCCTGGCCCTGAACCAGTGACAGAGCAGCACAAGGAGGACAAAACAGACACAGCGTCCCTCCCTAAGGAGCTTAGTGGTGTGATTAAGGGGGAGGGGGGACCTGGTTGGTCGTGTTTGCCAATTTCCATGGTGTAAATATGCCTATC
The DNA here is from genome assembly GCA_023783475.1 of Daubentonia madagascariensis. Classification (NCBI taxonomy): domain Eukaryota; kingdom Metazoa; phylum Chordata; class Mammalia; order Primates; family Daubentoniidae; genus Daubentonia; species Daubentonia madagascariensis. Next base: position 5,243,247 of record JAKFHU010002332.1, on the reverse strand, counting down.
ATTACCATTTCAAGTTACCCAGCACCAAAATGGAGCAGGAAAGAGATGCTGGTTCCAGCACACCCCTGATTTGTTGGGGAGGTGGACAGTAAACAAGCAAGTGAGGAAAGCAAACTAGATAAATAATAAGCAATTGGTTCTATGAAGGAAATAAATGGGGTGCTATGACAGAGAGAGACAGGGAAGCCACATTTAAGCTAAGAACGATGCATACGACTCTTTACTTTTCAAAGAGGATTTTTCGGTCCAAATTAAGCTCTGGTATTTATCACAGAGACTTATTGGAGCTGACAAATCCCTCCTCCATCCTCTCTTCTTGAGCCACCTCCCCAGGAGGGGGGCTGTCATTGAGGACCTGCTACCTGTGGGTCTCTCTCCTGGAGAAGAGATGGTCCTTCCCCCACAGGACTTGGCAGCTGAGGAAGGTTAAACTGATTACCCCTCCTGCTCCTTCTCTCTCCTGCCGCTCACCCAATAATGTCTTCCTCCCTGATGGCTGCTGTCGTGGGGCTACCAGTGAATCAAATCAATAGTGTCACCTATTAGGGTGATGTCAAACCCTAGAGGAGATGGTTTTTCTTCCTCTGCTTTTAACAGGTATTATATAGCCATTGGGTCCCAGAGAGACTCCTTATATTACTTAATTTTATTTATTTACTAGCATTGGGAAGTGTCTCTCATTGGCCTTTTTCTGTTCAGATTAATCCAAAATGAAGACTCAGGGAAACAATGGAAACTTTTTAATTCTTTTTATTCCATTGTGAGAGTAAAAGGCATTAGTGGTTGTTCCCATGGTTGATGGCATCAGATTTTCTGGGTTTTCGTTCTAGCTTCACCCTTTGTTTGCTGTATAATGATAAGTGATCCTTTTACTTCTGCACACCTTTGTCTTCCTTTTCTATAAAATGGGGATGATAAAGTACACCTCATAGTGTTGTTGTAAAGACTAAATGAGTTAATACATGCAAAACCCTTGAAGGGATACTGGACATATTTGGCATTATTATTACTTCCCATTCTTGTATTTGATTTCTTGAATACCTACTATATGATCTTGCTTTAAATTGATATGTTGCTCATCACAGATTTTTTTTGTGTGTTAATATTGATGTGTTAAAAAATATTGCATTGAGATATTATTTATCTTGATTGCTGACTTTGAGGACACCCCCTTAAATTCTGCACCCAAGGCAAGTGCCTCACTCGCCTCACCCTAGATTCAGCCCCAGTGGGTACACAATAAATGCAGGGGTCCACTCTTTGCACCTCGGCATCCTCCCTCCCTGCCCACTCTCTGCCATCAGCTTCCTTCAAAGCCCCTTCCCCAGTTCCTCAGTGTACCCGGGGCTCATTCTCCCTTCTTTCTAGACAAGCCTGTCATTCAGCACAGTGACTGTGACTCCAGTATATCGACCCCAAGGTCAATTCTGTGTGATAGGAGAATCGCTGGCTGATTGCAGGGAGAGACACAGAAGGCTGTAGCTGACACAAGCAGCCAAGACTGGCTGGTGGCAAGGAGAATGAGGAAGAAGGGACAGTTTCTGAAAACATTTCTGGGGCAGCTACAGCAGGACTTGATGGCCACTTAGATCTGGGTAGTGAGGCGGAAGGTGACTCAGAGGCTGGCGGTCCAGGTGTGAGGGAGGGATGGAAGCTCGTGGAGGGCAGGAGATGGATGCCTGACAGGCGACAGGGGGCATCCCGCTGTGCCCTGGTTAGGCTGCCTTGGTCCTGCCTGGGGCTCTGCTCCCTACCCGTTCCTCTCTGTTAAGCACAGCTAACTCTGCTCAGGGGAAAGATCACAGGCTGTGGAATCGCACAGACCTGGGTGTTGAGATACAATTTTAATAATCACATCGAGTTCTAGTACGAAAGTAGAATCGGCAGTGAAATTAGAGGGGGCAGAAAATGTGCATCCTTGTTTCCCTGCTCCCAATTTGTTGCTAGGAGCTTTAAGATAAGGTGACTTTGGAGAAATAATCCCTGCCTAATGGCTCTCCTTTGGCTTAGATGCCGCTGTTGCACAGCCCTCTCTAAACGAAGCGTGTGCAGAGGGCACAGACATTGCTCTTGCCCTCTCAGGTTGCTGTGGTCAGAATGCTTGTGTCCCCCCCCAAATTCACACCTTGAAACCTAATCCCCAACGTGATGGTATGAGAAGGTAGGGCCTCTGGGAGGTGATCAGGTCATGAAGGCTCTGCCCTTGTGAATGAGATTTGTGCTTTATAACAGGGACCCCAGAAGGCTAGCTAGCCCCTTCCGCCACATGAGGGAACAGCTGGCACTGCCGTCTATGAACCAGAGAGTGAGCCAGCCCTCATCAGACCCTGAATCTCCCAGTGCCTTGACCTTGGACTCCTCAGCTTCCAGAACTGTGAACAATAAATTTCTGTTGTATATAAGCCACCCAGTTTATAACCTTTTTGTTATAGCATTCTAAACGGACTAAGACACAGGTATCAATGGCATGAGGTAGATGGTCGTAGCCTATTTGGAATGTCAGACTTCTTAGGATAGAAAGAGATGATCATAGCCAACAGTGGGGGCTCCCTCATCGCTTGGTTTTTTGTCTGCTCCTCCATGGAGTGTAGGCTCCCTAAGACAGAGACTTGGTCTGTTCTCTCCATTTTTGTCTTTCTAGCCCCCATGTGGCTATCTGGCATGTAGCATAGAGCAGAAGCCCAAATATTTTCTGAGCCAGTGTTGAATGAATCTGCTTGGCAATAAACAGAGAGCAACAGAATTAAACAGGCTAGACCACGCAGGATCACATAGGTATGGTTTGGATGCTCCCTTAACATACCCACCACGTGTGTCCCCCCAGACTTGTCATGAGGGTGTTGTGTGGGGAAGGGTATGGAATGGTGGGAGAGGACTTGGGAAATTACTGTAATTTAAAATGTATAGTCTTTGGGCAAACATCCCTCTCTGTGTGTGGTTTAGTCCAGACACTACTTTGATTCCCTGGGTGAGAAGGTCATCATGTAACCACTAAAACCTCCTAAGATTCTACCAGAAAAATAGTCTGTCTTCATTTTTGAGACTCTAAGGTCTTGGGACCAGAGTCATAAGGCAGGATGGACTCTGGTGGCTGCAGCCCCAGGTGGGCATCAGGGGTTATTTTGCCCACCTTTAAAAGGAATGAGCTATTGTCATGGGTACTTGTTTCAACGTATGTGAATGCATGAGACATGGCATTAGCCTGTAAGATCACTGAGGCTGGCCTGTTCACACTCTCACGTCCCCTGAGTGCCAGCGTGCAGTGAGTGCTCAGTGGATATTTATGGAATGCATGAGTTGTGGGTTGAATTGTGTTCCTCCAAAAAGATATGTTGAAGCCCTAACCCCTAGGACCTGTGAATGTGATCGCATTTGGAAATTGGATCTTTGCAAATGTAATCAAGTCAAGACGAGGTCACTGAGGTAAGCCCTAATCCAATATACCTGGCGTCCCGATAAAAAGGGGAAATTTGGACACAGACATAAACACACAATGATAATGCCATGTGATAACAGAAGCAGACACTGGAGTGATACATGCACAAACCAAGGAATACCAAGGAGTGTCTGCAACACCAGGCACTAAGAGAAAGACACAGAACAGATTCTCCCCGAGAGCCTTCAGAAACAGCCTGGCCCTGCCAACCTCCTATTTTGGACTTCTAGCCTCCAGAGCTGGGAGAGAATAAATTTCTGTTGATGCAAGCCACCCAGTTTGTGGTAATTAGTTAGGGCAGCCCTAGGAAACAAATACAGTATGTTAGTATTATCTCATTGTTATGATTTGTGTGTGAGATACACCTCTGCTGGTACAAATGACCCACCTGTTTGTGTTTGCTAGAACACACTCGGTTGTCTGACTCCCCGCTCACTCTCCCCCACTACCTTGAAACTTAAATTCCTGACACCAAATCTAATTTTACGTTTCAACCTGCATGAAGCTATTTTTATTCCAACCTCCAGTCCTGGTTTTGTCGAGCTCCAATTAACGAGGTAGCTGAGCTCTCCCGGAAAGTCTCCGTAGAACTGCACAATTAGTCTCCTGTGTCTGCTCGAAGCCAGCACTAGACAGAGGAGGGGACTCTAGCTCCAGACAATAGTCTGGTGTTCCTCCACATGGGGCTGGGGACCACTTACATCAACAGCACCTGGGGTGCTGATCAAACCAGAGACCCCCATTTGGACAGCCTGAATCAGTGTCTAAGGGGAGAATTCAGACAACTGCATTTTCAACAGATTTCCCAGGAGATTCTGGTGCTAGCTAAAGCACCACCTGGTGAACCCTTTATGCATAGAGTTTCCAAGGCTTGGAGGTCTGGGTTCCAGCCACAGCTAACAGAGCTAGGGAAAAGAGAATTCTCCCTACAGCTTTTTCCTTCTTCCCCGTGGTCCTGGAGTGCACTAGGGTTGGCTGTCCTGGGATGCATCTTGGAATGTACGGTGTACACCGGGAAGCTGGAGGATGTTCAGAACAAGGTGGGGGGTGGGGGTCCCAACCAACCAATAAGACTGCGTTCTGTCTGATTCTTTGATCGGATTTCCCAGCATTTGTTTTCATTTTTGCTTTTGTTCTGGTATCATGTCAATACAGCCAGTATCTATTTTGGGCAGGAGAAGCCATCCCGTAAATCCATTCACCTAGCAAATATTTAGGAAGGATTGAATATGTGTGAGGTGCTGGACTGAATACTGTGGGTACAGGAGTGAACAAGACAAGACAAGCCCAAATTCATGGGGGCTTTGCTTTAGTAGGAAAGAGAGACAGTGAACAAGTCAGTGGCACGAGATGACATGGCTTGACTTCAGACAGAAATCAGGGTTATGGGTGGGGGTCGAGAGTCAGGGAAGGGCCAGTTTACACAAGCTGCCCAGGAGAGTCTCTCTGAAAAGGTGACATACACCAGAGACCTGCACGAATTGAGGGATGGGGCCATGAGACCACCTGATCAAAGAGAATGCAGTGCCAAAGAGCAGCCAATGTGGGGGCCAACGGCCAGGGCATGTTTGAGGACAAGCAAAGCGGCCAGTGAAACTGGTATGGAGAGAGAGGAGGGAGAGGAGGGAGAGGAGGGGGAGGGGCAGTCAGAGGCGGACAGAGCCCAGACCATGCAGGGACGGGCGGTTGTCCAGGTTGAAGATTGTCCTGGACTAGGCCAGGGTGACGTCCTGGAGAGACGGCAGAGTGGATGGATTCAGGATGCGTCTTGAGTCAACAGGACTCACGGATGGGGGAGGGTGAAGGAAGAGGAGGCAGTTACAGCTCCTAGTGGCAGGATATTGGATGATATAAAAGAACGATTCATTTCTTAGTAATAGCATTGTGGTTGTGTATTTCTTAATTGTCCTCACCTTTTAGAGGCACGCTGAAACTTTAAAAATGAAATGACATAATTCTGGGATTTACTTCAAAGTAATATGGGAGGGGGAGCCTGTTGCGGGGAGGAAGTAAAACAGGAAGGGCCGCACATCGGTCATTGTCAAGGCTGGGTGATGACTCCAGGGTTTCCATCATATCATCCACTCCACTGTTGTATATGTTTGACATTCTCCTTAAAAAATTTTGTAAGGAAGCACAGTTTCTGGGATGGGGAGGGCTGAGGAAGGAGCAGCTCTAGGATGGCAGGTCGAGATCTTCCTATAGGTGTGAAATCCAGACTCAGCACTACTCACCGTAGCCAAGACAGGGCATCTGCCTGGGTGTCCAAGAGCAGATGAAGGGATGAAGGAGAAGTGGTATATATCTGCAATGGAATACTATTTGGCCATAAAATAAAGAATGAAATCCTGGCTCACTCCTGTAATCCCAGCATTTTGGGAGGCCAAGGCGGGAGGATCACATGAAGCCAGGAGTTCAAGACCAGCCTGGGAAATATAGCAAGACCCTGCCTTTACAAAAAATAGAAAAATAGCCAGGCGTGGTGGCACACCCCTGTAGTCCCAGCTACTCGGGAGACTGAGGCAGGAGGATCGCTTGAGCCCAGAAGTTGGAGGTTGCAGTGAGCTATGATGATGCCACTGCACTCTAGTCTGGGTGACAGAACAAGACCCTGTCTCCAGAAAAAAAAAAAAAAAGAAATCTTGTCATTTGTGGCAACATGGATGGAACCGGAGGATATCATGTTAAGTGAAATAAGCCAGAAACAGAAAGTTAAACACCGCATGTTCTCACTCATACGTGGAAGCTAAAAGAAGTCGATCTCATAGAAGTAAAAAGCAGAACAGAGGATACTAGAAGCTGGGAAGGGCAGGGGGAAGAGAGAGGTAGGGACAGACTCGTTAAAGGACACAAAATTGCCCCTAGATAGGAGAACTAAGTCCTAGTGTTCTATAGCTCTATAGGATAATTAAAGTTAACAATAATATGTTATATAATTGCATATAGCTAGAACAAGGATATTTAATGTTCCCAACACACAAAAAAACTGGTAAATATTTGAAATGATGGGCATGCTAATTACCCTGATCTGATCACCATACATTATATGTATCAAAATATCACTATGTATCCCACAGAGACGTACGATTATTATGTATCAATTAAAAAAATAAAATTAAATGTTTAAAACTCCAGGCTCTGGTCCCAGACCTGAGACACCACAGAGAGGGTTACAGGTCTCCCCTACTCTCCTCAGAGGCTTTGCTACCTCCTCCCCTTCTAACACCTTTCTCAGAGGCTTCATTATTCACAACCTCTTTCACACACAGACCCTAGGACCAGCTACATAATTTGTGGGACCCAGTGCAAAGTGAAAACACAGGACCCTTGTTAGAAAATTACTAAGAACTTGAAGGTGGTGTTCGCAGAGCATTCAACAGAGCCAGGGCCCTTCTGAGCACAGGAATTTGTACAGCCAAACCAGTCCCGTGCCGGTGACACCAGCCCTGCCCCAGCCTCCAAGGAATGAAGAAATTATTCATAGCTACCCATGTAAGAAGCATTGGCACCCCTGACCACCACGATTGAGTGACTTCTTTTCTCCATCCATTTATTTAACAAGCATTTTTGGTGCATCTGTTGTGGGTGTGCTATGCTGGGGAAGGGGGTTGCAGCAGGGCTTCCCAGCCTTGGCACCAGTAACATTTGGGGGCCAGATCATTCTTTGTTGTCCTGTGCTGTCCTGTGCACTGTAGGGCGTTGAGCAGTGCCCCTGGCCTCATCCCACCAGATCCAAGGAGCACTTACTCCCCCTTGTCCCCCTTTGTGACAAGCAAAACCATCTCCAGACATTGTCAGATATTCCCTGGGGGTAAAATCTCCCCTGTTGAGAGCCACTGGGTTACAGTGATAAAAACCATTTGGAGGCACTCAGGGTAAACTTTCCTGTGTAGAATCCACCACACTTGTATTTTTAATTACTTATTACTTATTTGTTTAATACCAGCTCCTCCATATAGACTACAGTTTCTAAGAAAACAGAGACCTCCCCCCCACCACATTTGTTTTGTCCCCAGCTGCATCTCCAGCCGAGCACGGTACCCAGGACATAGTATTCCTTCAAATACTTGCTGGAGGAATAAATGTTGCAGAAGGTTGCAAATGTCAGACAGAAATCATGGAGTATCTCAACACAGAAAAAGAAAATACACAGACGCACGTGCAAGGAAAGCGTGCGTCACAGAGGAGGGAGTGATCAACTATCGAGAGGGAAGCTCCAGGAAGTCTATACAAAGACTCAGCAAGTTTTTAAAGGACAATAAGGGGTTTGTCTGGTAGATTGGGGGGATGTGCATTCAGACAGCAGGAACACCTCCTGCAAAAGCACAGAGGGGAGAACCAATGATGTACTCAGGAACACGATCATGAGAGTGCAGGAAAGTGAGCTGGAGAGGTACATACGTACAGTCCAGCCCATGGGCCTGGATGCTGTGCTGAAGTGCCGGCTCTTTACTCTGCAGGCACTGAGTATCCACTGAAGCATTTTAAGCAGCAGCAAGGTTTGGTGGGCCCTGTGTTTGTAGAGAAATCCCTCCGACAGTCGTGTGCAGCATGGATTGGAGAAGATCCATAAGCACGCAGGCAGCCTTACAACACAATTCCACCAGGCGTCACAGCAGGGGAACCTCTGCCTTCCCCGCCCTCCTGGGCCACGAGGTGTGGCACTCCCCTGCCATTAACCAATCCGCTGCGGTCACTTATGTTACCCATTGTCCTGGTCAGCTCGGGCTGCCATAACAAAATGCCATAGACTGTGTGACTCGAAGAGCAAACATTTATTTCTCAGAATTGGGTAGGCCGGGAAGTCCGAGATCAGCGAAGGCCAGTGGAGTTGTGTTCTAGTGAGGGCTCTCTCCCTGGCTTGCAGACAGCTGCCTTCTTGCTGTGTCCTCACGTGATGGAGAAAGAGGAAGGCTCTGGTCTCTCTTCCTCTTCTTGTGAAGACACTAATCCCCCCATGGGGGCTCCACCCTCATGACCTCATCTAAACCTAATCACCTTCCAAAGACCCCATGTCCTAACACCATCACATTGGGGATTGGGGCTTCAACATATGAATTTGGGGGGGACACAAACATTCACTCCATATTACCAGGACTCCTTAAAGTCCCAAGGCCTGAAAATCTGAAAATGGTTTATGAATTACCCCAGATACTAGTTTTGGCACTGAGTGTCTTCTTGTGTGTTTCCTGTTTGTAAATCAGAGCTGACAGGAGCTCGGGCACAGAGGTATCAAGAAGACAGCAAGGCTCGAGGGGGTCCCTCTGCAGACAGACTGCCTCGGAGCACACTCCAGCCTGTGGCTTTGGGCAAGTGACTTCACAGCTCTCAGTTCATTTTCCTCATCTAAAGATCAGGAGAGGAATAGTAGCTGCATCGTAAGATTGATGTGAAGGTCAAAATTAAGAGAGTCAACCTATAAAACACCACTCAGCAGTGTCACGGTGACATAGTATCAATAACCAGACCATTTCATGGTCATTCATCCCGCACCACCCCACCCTGCACAGATGCCAATCATGCCAAATTAGAGAATCTGTTGTGAAAACTCCACACCGACAGCCAGAGCGTGGAGTATGACGTCCACCATGTTAGAGGCTCAGGATTCACACAATTTTATGTCAAGCCTTGACAGTCAGAAAGATTTCCCCATAGGGCATCAGCTCTTAACTCCGGGTGATTTTGGCCACATCTGAACATCTGGCAATGTCCGGAGGTATTTTGCATTGTCACAACTGAGAGGTGCTACTGGCATCTGGTAGGTAGATGATATAGAAGCTGCCAAACATCCTACAATGCACAGAACAGCCCCACACAACAAAGAATTGTCCAGCCCAAAATGTCAATAATGCCCAGATTGAGAAATTCTGATCTAGACACTGCTAGATGTTGGTAGAATTCACACAAATTTTTGGAGTCAGGTAGATCTAGATTTAAATTCCAGTTACGCCACTTACTCGCTTGTGGCCTTAGGCAAATCACTTAATATCTCTAAGATGACACCTTCCCAGAGTATGTTGCTCAGGATTAGAAGGAGCAAGACTTCAGCACCTAGAATAATGACTGACATGTGCCTGCCCAACAGCCATTCTCCCACTGCCTTCCCTCCTGCTTCAGATATTGACATGAGGGATGTGATGATGAAGCAGCAGCAGCCATGTTGGCTCCATGAGGCAGAAGACAAAAAAAGCTAAGAGAAGCTGATGCAGAGCCCAGGCAATGTAGAACCAACCCTGGCTCCAGTCCCTCTTGGATTTCTGTTATGCGAGAAATAATTTGGTATTAGATAAGCCCCCACTTTGGGATGGTATCTCTTGCTTAACATGCTCACTCTTCCAAATTACTACCATAAAAACTCAATAAACATTTGTGGATCAAGGAATGGTCTTATACGTTTGGCACATAGTAGGTACTTTAACCTGTGGTTGAGATATGCTGGCCAGGCAAGAAAGAATTGTTTTTTGCCCACCAACAGTTGCCATCAGATGTTAGAGAAATTTCAGGATCCTTCTGATCCAATAAACAAGCATAGGAAACAGGTTTAGGGTGACATGGAATGGCAAGGAGGAGGGGAGGTTTTCAGACTGCGGTTTTCCATGGATGGATTTTCTTCCCTACTCACATCTGACAAGCCGTGGTGACCATTCTCTGTCTAACAAACAGCACTTTAGAGAATAGTCTGTTATTTGGGGAGGCAGAATTACAACCCTCTCTTTACTTATAATAGCCATGATAATGCAACCCAATTGCACGTTTAGGTGTCGATCTGCCATTCGAGGTCATGGAAGATGCCCTGGGAGGAGCTACTCATAAAGATGCTATCTGTCAGGGAGACCTAGAAGAAAATCTGCAATGGAGAAGTGTCAGGCGGTGATGTGATGGCTTGTTTTTTCTCCAGAGAGCTATTATCATGGCAAGCTTTGCTCTGCCCTGAAACATGATAACTTCATCAAGTCAGACCCGCTGGGGGAAGTGCTTCTTGCTTGGAGTAACCCATCTGAGAAAAGCTGGCAGGGTGTGGGGAAGGGGCCACAGGGATTTGACTGGCAGTTTCCTTTATAACCAACCTTGCTAAAGGGAGAGGGAGGGAGTACCACGGAATAAGGATTGTCTACGGCCCAGGCAGCGATATACATCTGTTACCATTACAACCTTCATTTATCCGGTATAACACTTACTAGGTGCCAGACACTGGGATACACACTTTACAGAAACCCTCTGTATTGGTTTCCTAGAGCTATTGTAACAAAGTACCACAGACTGGGTGACTTAAACAACAGAAAGTTATTCTTTCACAGTTCTGGAGGCCAGAAGTCAAAAATCAAGGTGTTGGCAGGCTTGGTTCCTTCTGAGGGCTGTGGAGAATCCACTCCGGGCCTCTCTCCTTGGCTTGTAGACAGCTGCCTCTCCCTGAGTCTCTTCACATCATCTTCCTTCTGTGGGTGTCTCTGTGTCTAAATGTCCTTTTCTCATAAGGACACCCGTCATATTGGATTATAGCCCACCCGAATGACGTCACCTCAACTTGAATACCTCTGTGAAGCCCTGATCTCTAGGTAAGGTCACACGCCCAGGCACTGGATGTTATGACTTCCACAATGAATTTTGAGAGGACACAATTCAACCCACAACACCCTCTTATTTAATGCTTATAACAGTGGCAAGAGGAAACACTTATCAGAGTCATTTAAAGAAAAGGAAACAGGCTCAGAGAGGTTGTCACGCTGGCCTGACATCATGCCAGCCCCCCTTGCCCATTCCCATACTATATGTGTGACTAATTTATTTCATCATGTGCTACGTACACACCACTAGAATGTAAGCCCCAGGAGGGCAGGGATTTTATCCATTGTCCACTGATGTTACTCTAACACCTTGCACGGTGCCTGCATGTGGAAGGAACTCAATAAATATTCGCTGAATAATGAATGGATGGACGAATGTGAGCAGCAAAGGATGGCTTGGAGATTCAGATTCCAGAGTCAGTGCTCACAGTTGTCATAAAACCTGCCTTCCTCCCCCTTTATTCCTCACCACAGCAATATTCACATTTCACCAACAGGGAAACTGAAACTCTAAGATGATTCCTGAGTTGCTGAGGACACACAGGTCACATATCAAGATTAAGCACAACCACATCATCAACTTTCTTGAGGAATGGTTTTAAGTGAGGAGACATGAACACAAATGGTTTTGAGAGCCAAGCGGCTGATATAAATGCATAAAGAGGACCATGGCTGAGACAATATGGAGTAGTGGGGACTGGGGCAAACTTGAAAGACAAGTTCCAAACAAAAGAGGTAGCTGTGTGTTTGAGGGGAATTTAGAGCCTTCTCCTAGACAGATTTCAATTTAATTAACAGATAATTTTAAGAGGCATGGAGCAAAAGGCTTAGAACTCCAAGAGATACATATTAGTCAAAGGGTTTTTCAATAATGTCACTTTCATTTTATACTCCAGAGAGCATTATGTAATAAACAGATTTTTGCTACACTGGGTTCTCAGCCTTCTACAGTGAAATCTTCCTCCCTACCATGTTCTAGAGGTATGGGACAAATAGGAGACCTTCACTCCACTCCTGCCTCATCCTAAGAGGGCCATGCAGAAGGAGGCTTATCTGTGTGGTAGACGGAATACTGTTCCCCAAAGACGTCCACTTCCTGATCCACAGACCCTGTGAATGTGTTGCCTTACATGGTAAAGGGGTTTTGTAGATATGATTAAGTTAAGAACCCTGAGATGGGGAGATAATCCCAGATTATCCAGGTGGGCCTGATGTAAACTCGAGGTCCTCACAATGGAAAGTGGAGGAAGGAGGGACAGTGTCAGAGCGAGAAGGATGCCAACCCCATCGCTGGCCTTGGAGATAGAAGGAGAGCCAGGGAGTGCAGGTGGCCTCTAGAAGCCAGAAAAGGCAGGGAAATGGATGCTCCCCTGTAGCCTGCAGAAGGATCACAGCCTTAATGACACCTTGATTTATCCCAATGAGACCCATTTCGGATGTTTTACCTCCAGAACTGTAAGATGCCAAATCTGTGTGGTTTTAAGCACTAAGATTGTGGTTACTTGCTACAGCACCGATGGGAAACTGATACAGTCTGTAATTAAGACCCAGGGACATATCCGAGTTACTCTTTCTCCCTCTGTAATACCCAACTGGCAGCAATGCTGTCTGTCCCATGCCCACGTTTTCTTGTCTCCCGATCCCCCAACCCCTCTTCCCCCCCAGACCTGCCTTCCTCATCTGTGGTTTCTCCCTCACCCAGTTATTCAGGCCAAAAGCCTTGCAATCATCCTCAATTCTCCCCTCTCTCACGCCCCAGACCCAACACATCAGCAAGTCAGTATCCAAAATCCAGCCATGTCTCCCCACCCCCCACCTCCACCCTGGTCCAGGCCCCCATCACCTCCTATCTGGACACACCGCAGTAGCCTCCTGCCCATCTTTCCCTTCCACATATGTCTCTGTGTTATTTCACACATAGAAGACAGAGTGCATATGGATTCTTTTCCCCAGTGTATGCTTTTGTCTGCTTCATCAAAGATCAGAGGGCAATATGAGGATGGTTTTATATCTGCGTTCTCTGCTCTGATCCATTGGTCTGTGTCTCTGTTCTTGTGCCAGCACCATGCTGTTTTATTACTGTAGCCTTGTAGTATAGCTTGAAGTCTGGCAAATTGATGCCTCCTGATTTGTTTTTTGTTTTGTTTTTTTTTTTTTGCTTAAGGTTGCTTTGGCTATATGGGGTCTTTTATGGTTCCATACGAAGGGTAGAATTATTTTTTCTAGATCTGCAAAAAGTGACGTTGGTATTTTAATGGGGATTGCACTGAATCTGTATATCACTTTGGTACTCTATCTGGGTGATGGGCACACTTATAACTTTGACTCAAACGGTACAAAGACAATTTATGTAACCAAAATGTTTGTACCCCTGTAATATTCTGAAATAAAATTTAAAAAGAAGAAGACAGAGTGCTCCATTATGTCCTTCTGCTGCTCAACCCACCCCCCACCAAGGACTTAACTTCACAGTTAATGTCCAAACTCCTCACCATAACCTGGCAGGTCCTACCTGACATGGCCCCTGACCTCTCCTCACACCTCATGTCCCAACACTGACCATCTCTCACCATGCTCAGGATTCAAGGCCCCTCGCTGCCCTACAAATGTGAATATACCAAGAGCACACAGACCTTGGGGCCTTTGCACTTGCTACCTAAACATTCTTACTCACTCCCTCCAATAATCAGGCCTCTAATCAAAAGTCACCTTTCCCAACCTCCATATCTAAGTAATGTCCCCCTCATTTCCACCCTCACGTCTGTTTCCCCTCCCCTTTCCCTGTTTTCTGTTCCTTCCTGGCCCTTCTCTCTCCCTAACTCTATAGCATATATTTAATATGTTTGTTTATCATGTCTGCCCTTCTACTATCTACCAGAACATAGTTATTACTACAAAGTAATAAGCTTGCAAATTTCTTATAATAAAGTGCAAAATGCTAAGACTCCAGAATATCCCAGACTGAACCTCTCCCCTGGTTATAATGTACATAAATTATGTCAAAGAACACAGTGCCTGAGTCTTGCTGCACCAGCCTCTCCTGGGGACCATTTGACCTACCCCATTTGTTCAGCATTGTCACATGGAAGGTGGCCCTGAGCCCTCTTGTTTGCTCCTGCAGGATTGCCCAAGGGTCTCTGGCAGCCAAAACTCAGCCCCAGCCGTGCTAGATTATGAGCACAAGGTTGCCACATCTTTGGATTTTTTTGAAAGAGTTGTAAATCTGGATTTTTACAGAGGAGCTTCTAATTTTTAACACTGAGCCTACACCTTGCATAGCAACAATCTGTTGGTACTGAGAGCTGCTGCCCACTATGAAAAGGGCATGAACTCTTCATATCACAACAAGCCTCACCCAGAAGGCTTTGCTTATTTGCCTTACCTGTCTGGCCTCTGACAGTATTTGACTTTTCAGCCCCTGATTTAAGGATTTTCATCAATGCTAAGCTAAACATGAGCTAACAGGATAAAGTATCTACTGCCAAAAAAACAAAAATAAAAATAAAAAATTTCAAAAGACTAACGTTTTCTTAGGTTGCATCAATAGAGGTACACTGTTCAAGAGAAAGGAGGTGATATTCCAAGTCTGGTCCCCACTGGTGAGATCACATACCTGTAATAAAAGCCACCATTTCAAAAGAGATAAAGACTATCGGAACTTGTCAGTAGGAGAGCAGACAGAAAGGTTGAGCAACTGTCTTTATTCTTTCAGCTCAAAAAGAGAGAGAGAGACTGTTAGGGGTTTGAGCATTCTCTTCAAATGCCTAGGGGGCACTCATGTGGAAGAGAGACAAGACTTATACTGTGGGGCCTCTGGGGAGCACAACCAGATCCAGCAGGCAGGAGCTACAGGGAGGTAAAGTTCATCTTGGCATTTGAAAAGTGAATTTTGTCACTGGCAGAGCTGAACTGAAATGGAATGACAAGGAGTGGCTTCCCTGCAATATTCAAGCTGAGGCTGGACACCACTTCATGAGCATGCTGTAGAGGGGATTCAGGCATCAGGAATAAGTTTGGGGGGGACAGGAAGCAAGGGAGGGAGGGGGATGGATGGATGGATCTATTGAGTGCCTACTGTGTGCCTGGCATTCTGTCTGTGGCTGGATAATCTGTCATTCCCCTTTCAACACTTAGTCTCTGGATCAGACCATTTCCTGCCTTGTTGCAATTAACTTCCAACCTCAGGTGAAAGCGTGGCCCACATACCCCATCAAACCGCAGAGGCAGATTACACACAAATTCCCAGGGTGTTGCAGTGAGAAGGTTTCTTTCTGAACGGGCAATGAGAACCGGGGCAGGAGGCAGGCCCAAAAGGTCGCCTCTGCCTCGCTCCCTGTGCCCTCCTCTGCCTCCCACGACAGGGGGGAGATTGTTGCTCACTTGAAAGCGGGGCCGCCGGAGACACTTCCAGAATGCTCTGCCACTGCGGCGCGCTCCTCCACTCTCCTCAATCCTGAGCTACGTAAATGGGGGGGAAAGTGTCTTGTTTTGTAAGACAAGCTTGACAGCTGTTCATTGTCTGTCGGTGAGGAGAGGTAACGGGGATTACTCAGCAATTGGGTGTTAACTAAGAGAGCCTCCAGCATAACGAGAGGTCCTCAAGATTTGTGGGGAGAAAATTGCATCTTGCCAAGCCTACTGCGCATCTCACTTCTTCCCGGGTGGGCTCCTTGGCCTTCGATCATGAATTATAAAAAGAAGGGCCACTGTGGTTGGTCTCCCTGCAACTGTGCGGCCGCCATACAAGCCAGTCTCCAAAGAGCTGCCAATGGGATCCTTGAAAAATGAACATCAGACATCACTCCCTGCTCAAATCCCTCCTATGGTTTCCCACAATACTGGGATTAAATCCTCACTCATTACCCCGTCTAAAAGGCCCTTCATGCTGCGCCTCCTGCCAACCTTACCAGCCTCATCCCAAGCCCCTCTCCACTGGGTCTTGGAGGGCTTGGATGGCATCTGTCTCGGTTTGGATTCCCCAAAGGCAGACCCCGAGACTGGCGTCTGGACACAGTAGTTTATTTGGAAAGCGATCCCAGGAAGCCGAGCGGGGCAGTGGGAGAGCAAGGGAGAAGAGCGAACAGCCAGCACAGGGCACGCTGATGAGCAGGTCACCGGTGGGCAGCTGGAGCCCAGTCCTGCTGGAGACTGTTGAGAGACTGTGCGGAACACACCTCAGAGCCCTCAGAGCCATCCCATCAGGGAGACAGAAGCTGGGATATTTACCAACCGCGTTCCTTTCCTAGGGCTGCCATAACAAAGTGCCATCAACAGGGTGGCTTGAAACAACAGATATTTGCTCACCGTTCTGAAGGCTAGAAATCCAAAATCAAGGCGTTGGCAGGGCCACCCTGCCTCTGGAGGGTTTAGGGAAAAAATCCTTCCTTGCGTCTTCCTGTCTTCTGGTGGCTGCTGGCAGTCCCTGGTGCTCCCTGGATGACAGGTACGTGCTCCAGTCTCTACTCTGTTGCCACATGGCCTCCTCCCTATGTCTCTCTGTGTCCTCATATGGCCTTCTTGTAGCAACAGCAGTCACTGGATTTAGGGCCCACCCTAATATCCCATGACCTTGTCTTAACTAATTACATCTGCAAAGATTCTATTTCCAAGTAAGATCACACTCTGAGGTTCAGGGGCAATGAATTTTGGAGGAGACACTATGCAACCCAGTACAGCCCCCAATTCCCTTCACCAGTCACCCAGGCAATGTTGTGCAGTGCACAAGCCCACAGTCCAGTGACTGTCCACCTCATCCCCTCCCCCCGGCTGCACTGGCCTTCAACATGCTGTTCCCTCTGTCTGTAACACTCTTCCTCCCATGAGGAGGAAATGACTCTACGGTCTCATTTCTACTATTTTTCAGGTCTGTACAGATACAAGTAACAGAAATCTAACTCGAAGTAATTTAGTGCCCCCAAAGCAGGAAACTCATTGGTTCATGTAACTGAGAAGGCGGGCTCCCAGCAAGGCTGGATTTGGGGTCTAAAGTATGCCATCGGTGCTCAGTCTCTCCCCATGTAGGTCCAGGATGGTTGTCAGAAGCCCTGGACTCACGTGGCTATTGGTGAAACCTCTTGGAAAGACAGCACCCTACCTGATAGGACTCTGGCTTCTCTCAGACCCCGTGCTGACCCCAAACCATCACTGTGGCCAGAGGATTCGAGAATTGGGACTGGCCAGGTCTGGGTCACATGCCCACATCTGAGACTAGGCACAAACCTCATCCAATCCACAGGGAATGGATTTCCCCAAGAGAAGGGGGGCTCTGTTGTCAGTGAAGGGGGTAATAGGAAAGCAAAAAGAGCAGGTGCCAACTAAAAAGTCTCCACTCATATGGTATTTCTTCAGAGAGCCCCTCCCTGACCTTCCCTCCCACCCCCAATTAGCCCTATGGCAGTCTCCTACACGAATCCAATTTTTTTCCCTCTTAGCACTTGTAATTTGTTTATTATGTGTATACAGTTGTCCCTTGGTATCCATGAAAGATTGGTTCCAGGACTCCCCACAAATACAAAAATCCATGGATGCTCAAGTTCCTTCCATAAAATGGCATAGTATCTCCCCATAACCTATACATATCCTCCAGCATACTTTAAATCATCTTAGGTTACTTATAATACCTAATACAATGTAAATGCTATGTAAATAGTTGTCATACTGTATTGTTTAGGAAATAATGACATGAAAAAAAGTCTGTACATGTTCAGTACAGATGCTTTTACTTTCCTGAATATTTTCAATCCAAGGTTGATTGAATCCACTGATGTGGAGCTCACAGAGGGCTGATTGCATGATTTCTTTAATATCTGCCTTACCCAATAGATTCTGAGCTCTTTGAGGGCAGAAATGATGTGTGACTTGTTCACATCTGGACACACCCCTACACCCACCTACCAGCTTGCTTTGTCCACAGCAGGTGCACAATAAATACCGTAGAGTGGCTTTGTAAAGGACCTCAGCAACTATTCATTCCAGTGAGTCGTGGTGCTGGGAGTAGCACCCAAGTGTCCTGAGTCCCAGCCTGGCAATTTTCAGAAACCCAGCCCTCCTGATCCCGGCTGTGGTCAGCATTGCTGGAGAGATCATGGAACCCAGCCTGGCACCATGGCTCAAGGCCTACCTTCAGCCTGCCTGTCCCTCGTGAGGTTTTTCCTCCACCATGGCCGCTGTCCTGTCGCTGCTCAGCCTGAGTCAGCTCAACTTAGCACCGAGGTCAGCGCTCAGCGGCCAGAAGACCCAGGTTCAAATCACAATTCTGCTATTTAACACTTCTCCGGATGCAGGGATGGCCCTGCAACTCACTGAGACTTATTTCCATGCTGCTTTTTAAGAAATATTTTCTCTACCTTTAGCTTTTGTGACTATGCTGTATTTTATGAATCCTTATAAAGCCTTCTATAAACCGTCCTGGAACATGGTAGGGAATAAATAAAATGTATCTGCAAAATAGAGATAATATTTACCATGCAGGACTGCTGGGAGGATTAGAGATGATGTCGGCAGCGCACCTGGCAGCGAGTAGCTGCTGTCATCGTTGTCATTACTTTTGGTGAGGCTGAATCTCAGCCAACACTTCCTAGGACATCAAGCAGGAAACCAATTTCCTTGAAAATAAATGTCACGGATATGAAAAGCTTATCGAAAAATAAATAAATAATCTCTAATCAGGACAAAACCCAGGGGTATGGTCAGGCCACAGGAGAGGCTCTGTGGTAACCCAGTTTGACCCCCCAGAATGGTCAGTAAGATAGAGTTGAAGGGGAACCCTTACTGACACGCTGTTCTACTTCTCCGTGACCTTGCCAGAAAGGCTGCTGGGCCAGAGGTGAGTCAGGCAAAACAGGAGGGATGGACACTGCCAGGTGACTGCACAAAGAAGTTGCGATTGAAAGAGCTTTGCCATGAGCCACTGCAACATGCAGTGCAATGGGGAAATGGGCCCACGGTGCAAAATAATAAAACAAAATAGATTTTTGCATGAGAGAGTTTGAAACAGCAAATCAAAGCTGCAGGCGGGTCCAGCTCTCCAGTAAATGGATTGGGTGGATTCAATATTTATAATTAATAAGAAAATAAAGAGCATGAGACCTATCCCCTAAAAGAAAGTGGGGAGGGGAGGAATAGAACCTGATGAAAAGGCATATTTTTTAAAAGACCAATTGCAAGAGGACTCGACCAAGGAAACAGAAGATGAGTTCTCCGCAACCACAAAGAAATAATGGACATGAGAGATCTCTTAAAATCAAAAACAAAAGAATAAAAGCTCAAAGAAAAGTTCATGGAGCCGCAAAAGAGGAAAAAAAAATAAAGGATCAGGAAAAATTCAGACAAAACTGGGAGATAAAATATCACAGTGATAAAAGCCACTTTAGGGGAAAAAAAAAAAGTAAAGCAACGTGACTGAAAACGAAGTCAGGGATGTAAAGGAGACTTTGATGGGACAAAGAAGAGAACCCTGCCAAACCTTTAAAAGCTGTGCGTGGGCAGGCACGGGGATTGGAACCTGTTGCAGCCAGAAGCCGGAGCTCCTCCTCTCCCACACCCCTTCTCCCACCCTCGGGACATCGCCCAGTCGGGAGTGGTACTGGGAGTTGGGGGCTTGGCTGGAGAGCAGGAGTACATCTGCAGTCTTGCAGTTCCTAAATCGCAACTAGCTGCAGGAGAGAGCCGCCTGCTCCCACCTTGAAGATATTAAGACCAGATGTGGGTCGGACGCGGTGGCTCACGCCTGTAATCCCAGCACTCTGGGAGGCCGAGGTGATGGGATCGCTTGAGGCCAGGAGTTCAACACCAGCCTGAGCAACGTAGTAAGACCCTCTCTACAAAAACTAGAAAAATTAGGCAGATGTGGTGGCGTGCGCCTGTAGTCCCAGCCACTTGGGAGGCTGAGGCAGGAGAATAGCCTGAGCCCAGGAGCTGGAGGTTGCAGTGAGCTATGATGACGCCACTGAACTCTAGCCTGGGCAACAGAGAGAGACACTGTCTTAAATTAAAAAAAAAAAAAAACCAGATGTGAACCAAAACTAACCAAAATAGTGAACCAGTCCCAACCAGTTTAACTTCTATTCAGACTGAAGAGACTAACCCCTTATGTTAGCTGCCTGAAAGAGAAAAATTTTAGCTGTTTCTGGGGTAAAATATTATCAACTTCAGTCTCTAGTTCTTATATCCAAATTCTGGCACATGATTAAAAAATAGCAGGATAAATCAGGAAAATATGAGAGAAAATCAAGAGAAAAACAGGTGACTAGATACAGAACAAGAGATGACTCAGATAATTAGCGTATGAGGACTTTAAAATAACTATCATAAGGTATGTGAAAGAATTTGGAGGAAAATAGTAACAATATGGGTGAAAATATGAAAAAAATTCAAAAGATTAGTGTGAACTCTAAGAATTAAATGGAAACTCTAGAACTGAAAAATACAATATGGAAAATTGAAATAAAAAATTAACTGAATGGGCTTGATAGGAGAGTAGACATAGTGAGAGAAAGGATTAGTAAATTTTAAGACAAGTCAATAGAAATTATCCAAATTGAAGCAGAGAGAAAAGGAATTTCTGCAATAGAATGTTAGAGAGCGGTAAGACAATATCAAATGATCTAACATCCTTCAACTAGAGTCTCAGAAGAGAAACAGTGAGAAAATGGTACAGAAAAAAATATTGGAAGAAATAATGACTGAGATTTTCACAATTGATAGAAAACATAAATGTAAAGATCCAAGAATATCAACAAACTCAAAGTGGGGCAAGTGCAATGGAAATCACACCTATGTGCATCATAATCATCCCACTGAAAACTAAAGATAAAGAGAAAAATCTTAAAAAGCAGGGAAAAAAAATCATACACTCAGGGAAACAGAGGATAACTCCTCAATTATTCTGCAAAATATTGTTCGGCACATTAATGTGGAGAAACTATCCAAGGCCAGGGAAAGAAACATCCAAAAAGATTGGATGGAACAGTACCTGGTGGTCACATAGGTCCAGGAATATCCATCACCTAACAAGGTAAAATTCATGATGTCTGGCACACGAACTATATGCTGCCTACAAGAAATAGGTTTTAAATATAAAAGTAAAAGAATGGAAAAAGATATACCATGCTAACACTGGTCAAAAGAAAGCTGGAGTGACTATATTACTATCATACAATGTATATTTCAGAGCAAAGCACATTACCAGGAATAAAGAATTTTATCTCATAAAGATAAAGGAGTCAATTCCTCAAAAGGACATAACAATACTAAGACAGAACTCAAAATATATGAAGCAAAAACTAATAGAACTGCAAGGAGAAGTAGACAAGTCCACAATTATAGTCAGGGATTCTCTCTATAATTACTATAACAAGTAGGCAGGAAATTAACAAGCATATAAAAGATCGAACAGTGCCATCAACCAACTTGACTTAATTGACATTTATGAGAAAATTGGGTAGCCGTATGCAAAAAAAAAAAAACTTTGATTTATACCTCACACCATGTATAAAAATTAACCTAAAATGGATCTAAGTGTAAAGACCTAAGTGTAAAACCTTAAACTATAAAATTTCTAGAAGAAAACACAAGATAGAATCTTTGTAACACTGAATTGGGCAGATATTTCTTAGGACACTAAAAGTATGATTCATAAAATAAAAAAAACTGATAAATTGTACTTTGTCGGATTTTAAAATATTGTCTCTTCAAAATACACTGTTTAAAAAATAAAAACAAAAGCCACAGACTGGGAGCAAATATCTGATCAAGTACTTGCATTCAGATTATATAAAGAACGCTCAAAACTCAAAAAGGGGAAAAGAAACAACACACTTTTAAAAATAAGTAAAGCATTTGAACAGATACTTCAATAAAGAAGATACCATGGATGCACATAAGCACATGAAAAAATGCTCAATATCATTAGTAATTAAGGAAATGCAAATTAGAATAATGAGATACCACTACACTTCACCTATAGTGACAAAAAATAAATTAGCAGTTGCCAGGAGAGAGGGGTAGTAAGAAGTTGAAAGAAAGAGGAATTACCAGCGGTACAAAGAAGCCTTGAGGGTGATGGATATGTTTACTGTCTTGATGCAGTGACGATTTTATGGTGTAAACATATGTCAAAATTTATCACATGGTATAATATGTTTAGTTTCTGTATGTCAGTTATACCTCAATAAAGCAGTTTGACAAAAGCCTCCCCCCAAAAGTTGTACACTTAGAACTTGTGCATTCTACGTACTAAAATTACATTTCAATAAAGTGCTGTTTTTAAAAAAGTCATACACAAAACCCTAAGCAGGTAAGAACTCAGAGAATACAGCATCCCTGAGCTCTCCTTGGAGAAAATGCTTAACAATGAAATGTTTTCAACTGAGGATGAATCAAAGGAACCCAAGAAAGGAGAAGGCTGAGAATAAGCAACGAGTCATTCAAATATAAAACTAAGACCACATAACTGTGGGAATTATGGTTACAGAACCTCATCCCAATGCCATAACCTTGAAAATACAAACACACAGTTTACACAGCTAAAACCATGGGGTTGGGAATGACAGACAACAGGAATGTGAACACGTTATTTCCTCACATTTTATAGAAGAGCACTCAATCGAGTGAAGGCTGAAATTTGAAACAAATTGCTAAAAAACAAAGATTCTAGCCTCTAACTGATTCCATCATTTTCCCTTTAACTCTAAAGGGATAACTTTGGAATGAGAAATATTTCTGGTAAATAAGTTATTATCTAAACTTCAGCAATTTCTTCAAATTTCATTTCCATTTAATATTCTTCAAACAAAATTTAAATTCATTATTTTATTAAGAATAATGTGAACAGCATGCTTGCACTTAGTAAAATAATTTTCATCTATCTCTGTACTGACCTCTCTTTTCTTATGTCTGTATATATGTATATGCAGAAAGATGTCTAGGATGATGTCCAGTGAATATTGATTATGGTTTTCTGGAGAGTATGAAATGAGGTGGATTATTTTCCATTCTTTTGAGTCCATCTTTGGTGTCTTGAATTTTTTATAATGCATGTATCACTTTTACAAAAACAATGAAGTTATTCTTGTTTAAAAAAAACAGCAGTGCACGTGCTAAAGTCAAACTGAAATGAGGACCAATCCCACCTGCACCATTAATTCAGAGTGTGAACAGAGGAATTTTTAGTCTCTTGGTGCCTCAGTTTTCTCGTCTGTAAAGCAGAGATAACGCAGCACCTAATCTTTTTCGTTGAGGTGGATTTAAATGCCATGGTGCTTGTAAGTTGCTAAGCACAGTACCTGAGTAGAAAACAGCCCACTGGCCAGTGGCATTCTAGCCAAAAATGATGCCAAAAATCCAACGATGCTCTTTGGCTCACAATACACACAACATCATCAAGTTGTATTTGGACTTTTAAAACAGGAGCTATGGGAACATAGAGCAAGATGCATCCACTTGAGACCAAATATCCAATCTTCAGAACTGCATCCCTTCTACCTGGGGGCGCCAGAGATGAATGTCTCAGTTTCCTTTGTGTTCTTATTTCTTGGGCCGTTAGTAGAATTCCATTGGTCATGTGCACACTTCAAGCTTGGATGTTATTCGAGAGAAGTCTGATAAGTCCCCAGCGCAGGTGACCGGCCTCGGCATATGGAGGAATTTTTAGTAGTTGATCTCCAAACAAAACCAGATGTTTCCTTGCTGCTCACAATGGGATGTCTCCTTGAAGTCGGCCCTGGTGCACACACTGGGTCTTCAGAACAGCTTGAAGAAGACATGACAATCAAAAGATACTACTTTAGACAATTTCAATAATTTTGACTTTGGAGTAACTGATTTTTATTTATTTCCAAATAGGCATCTTGTTGCTTCAGCAAGCAGATGTATTTCAGGAACGTGATCTGAAAATAAATCTAACTTCTTCATTGACTCGCTTATAAAATTGTAGACAGGTTTGCCCTGGGGGGGGAAAGAAAGCAAAAAAACAATTCAACATTTTTAAAAACGCCATGGGTGGCTAGGTTCAAGGCTTTTTGTTGGTGTTAATAAAATGGACGATTTTTAAAGAGTTTTCAGAGCTTTGCAGCATTTTGCATGAATTCTAAGTTCCCTTTTCTCTCTTGCCAGGCAAGAATTATCTTCTTCTGGCAACAGAATTATCTTCCAGATTACATAATCTCCTGACACTCCATTTTCAAATTTTAAAGTTCAGCTCTATTTTTTCGTTTATATAAAAATAGTTAGTACTACTAGAGGTGGGCTGCAATATTACACTTCGCCAGTAGTGACCACCTTGTAAAAATGTGCTCCAGTCTCATGAATTCTTTAGTGTGTGTAAAAAGAGTTCTAGGGCCTGCTATACTGATGCCTTATGCTCAAACTTTCATGAAACTGGCTTGCTTAAAATTAGGAATATATGTGCCTGAAAACGTCAGTAAGAAACTCAACACAAGCTTAGTCGAGTCAAACGCAGTCACACGGGGTGTGCATAGATCTGCCATAGCCCAGGATTGGACATGCCAAGAAAAGCCTCGTGCAGAGGCTCCCCAAGAAGGGAAGGGAATGAAGCAGCTTCTTAGGTCTTTTTTATGCTGCAAACAAGCCAACAGGAGTTCTCTGGGCCCCTCTGTGGCAGACAGAATAGAACAGGAAGGAGAAGATGAATGCTCACGAATGGACAAGACAGGAAGGAGAAAATGAACTCGTGGTGAGGGGAAGCTAAAGATGGTCTGCATTGAGAATGCCAGCCTCCCACAGAGCTGAATCACAAGAATAGGCAACGCTATAGGGTGTTATTTTTTTTTATTTCAGAATATTATGGGGGTACAACACTTTGGCTATATATATTGCCCATGCAGTGCCCGTGTCAGAGCTACAATCGTGGTCATCCCCCAAACTGTGCACCCCACATCCATTCAGTGAGTTTTCCCATCCCCTCCACCCCCCTCCCGCCTGCCCGCCCCCTGATGAATATTATTGCCCTGTGTGATGTAAGTGTTGATCAGTTAGTACCAATTTGATGGTGAGTACCCGTGGTGCTTGTTTATCCATTCCTGTGACACTTTGCTTCGAAGAATGGGCTCTAGCTCCAACCAGGATAATACCAGATGTGTTAATTCACCATTGTTTTTTATTGCTGAATAATACTCCATGATATACATATACCACATTTTATTAATCCACTCATGTATTGATGGGCATCTGGGTTGTTTCCACATCTTTGCAATTGTGAATTGTGCTGCTATAAACATTCGCGAGCAGATGTCTTTATTATAAAATGTCTTTTTTTCCTTTGGGTAAATACCCAGTAGTGGGATTGCTGGGTCAAATGGTAATTCTACTGTTAATTCTTTGAGGTATCTCCATATTACTTTCCATAGAGGTTGTACTAATTTGCAGTCCTGATCTATGGGGTGTGATTTAAAGGAAGACTTCATGGCCCCAAGCATATCCCCCACCCAGGGGCCAAAGCATTAGAATTCCACCGTTAAAGAGGCAGAGAGGAGACCTGGGCATCTAACAGCACGAAGGATCTCAGAGAGCAAAGTGAAGGGGGGTAGCAGAGGGAAAAGTAACTTTATCAGACACTGCTCTGCATTGTGAGTTGATCCTGGACACGCTCCCATTTGAAGCAGTCTCCATTTCTCCAGCTGAGGCAGTGCCTGAGGAAAACATGCTCCCTCCAAAATGCATGCAATGCCATATGGAAGTGGCCTCGAACCTGTGCTCCTTCAGTGGGTCGATTCAATTCTTGACTCACTCTTCTGCTTTCCTCAAACTTCTCCCAATTCCTCGAGCTCAGTGTGGTGCCTGCACAAGCTACTCTCTACCTGGGCCCTAGCTCAGCATCGCTTCCTCCACACGTCTTCCATAGCCATACTTCTCCTCTGGCCCGGGTTCAGTGCCCCCAACAAGTTCCAAGTCCTGTGCACCCCCCTCCAGTATTGCACTTCTCAGCCTGCGTTGTCATGGCCTGTTGGCTTGCCAGCGTCCCCACCACACCACTGGATCTTGTTCACTGTTCTGTTCCCCACTGCCTGGCCTGTTGAAAGTGTTCAATCATTTCTTGTTGAATACACAATCAAGGACACACACACGATCCCAGTGTTGCTACAGCAATTCCCCTTCCCGGCCCTACACCTACCCAGCTATCCACCTCCTTCGGTCCTTCCATTGTTCACATTTGGGTCTAACTCCATGACAGCAACTTCTAGATGGAATTGTCCCTGCCTGGGAGAATCTAGGCCAAGTATGTGTTTTGGGAAAATTGCAGCTTTTTCTTTCTTTCTTTTTTTTTTTTTAGCTGAGATGTAAATATTATGGTGAAACGACACAATAAAATTCAAGAGGGCCCTAGCTCAAAAAGCAAAGTAGGGCTTTCTGCATTTTAATAGTCGCTGAGAAGTCCACAGGGGGAGACTAAAAGCAGGTATGAAACAACATCATATGGCTGTGTTCAGAAGAGGAGCTTCGCTGCCGTCCTCGGGAGCCACAGCTGGGAGCTGTCCATGGTTTGAGACGCTTGAGAGGTGTGACCTGCCTGGGGGGACAGCCTGGCGCGGCAGGAGCTTGGGCTGAGCTGGACCACAGACCTGGGCTCAAATCGGGCAGGAGAGAAAAGAGCGAAGCAGGAGGAGGTGGGAATCAGAACAGAAGGAGAAGTAAAAAGACAAAAGGAAAAAAAAAAGAAGGTGGAAAAATTGGTTTACTGTGTGTTTCCGAGTTTTAAAATATTCCGTGCTTATTGTAGAAAAACTTAAAAATACGATAAAGTAAGAAAAAATAAATTCACTCATAATCCTTTATACGTTTTTCTGTGGTTCCTTCCCACCTTTCTATTCACATATGAGAGCTTTCACACGGATTTGTATCTTGCATGTGGCTTTTTAATCCATCTGCGATTTATTTTACATACAATGGGATGCAGCCCCAAATCTTTTTTCTACCAATTAATCGAATGTCCAGGACTATTTGAATGGAGTGCCTTCTTCTTTATACTTTCTCACTTTCCCCTAAATATCATCAGCTGCGTTCTTATTTTTCTATCCTGTGTTTCTGGTCTATCTGTTCTACGTTGCAGCCTGGCAGTAAGGAGCCACAACTCTGGAATCACACAAGCCAGGACTGGAAATCCAACCCTTTTCCTAACTCTACGGCCTCGGGCATGTCCTGTAAAATCTCTGAGACTCTGTTTCAATATCTGCAAAATGGGAGTGGTGATAACACTTCATAGGGTTGTTGACGATAAAGCATTTTTCACAATTCTTAGCACATACTGAGGATTCAATAAATATTAGTTTTTATTTTCCCATTGCCCTGTTCTCGTCATTCCTTTAGAAAAGTATTTTTGAGTACCTGCCATGTACCAGAATCTGGGCCCAGCCCCCGTGTGACAGGGGAGAACAAGAAAGTGCTTCTTGCCCACAGCTCGGTGTCTGTCATCCTTCTGTTGTTTTAGAACTGCCACCACCCCGATGCACATGCACTCTGTTCCACAGTGATTCTACTTTCCACCGGGACACGGCTAAAGTGCTTGCTAGGGTGTGCCAGCTGTTTCAAAAAGAAGTAAGTGTTCTGTTGCCAATTCTTAGGGAAAAGCAGATGCGAAATAACAGCCCTAGGAGACAGGGCAGCAACAATAGCTTCAGAACCCTGCTGTCGTTGTCCGCGATGCTGGGTGTAGCGTTTCTGATGCTCTGGGTTCATTGGAACCAGAGGCACGAAAACAACTTCCTCCCCTTCCACAACCCTCTTCCTCCCACAAAGATTCCACTTCCAGGCACTTAAACTAAAAGAAGCGGTACAAAACTAGCATGATTTTCACACCCCTACCTCAAAGGCCTGGATAAATCCCTTCTGCCTACAACCTTGGAGATCAGGAGCGTATCTCCGAATCTCAGGAAAGATGACTTGATAGCGTTTCATCCCAGTGGGGACCCCATATTCACACAAACAACCTGGATTCTCTTCCTCCTTTGGGAGAAAAGACACACATCCTGTTCCTTTCATATTGTGTTTTCGCAGGAAATGGAGCCCCGGCATGAGTACCCGCCATCTGCTATAAACTGATGCTTAAAGTCGGTGCAGATATGGCCTCCCCACCATGCAACCTCTCCCTGGCCTCCTCTGAAGCTCAGGGCTGACTCCCTTCTCTCCCCAGGATGCTCTTGTTTATAAATTAAAACGGCTGGAAAGGCAGTACACTTCCCCAGAAGGAAACTTCCAATATTCTTATTTGTATTTGCCAAATAGCCAAATGGACTAAGGCCCAAACTTGGTGGCAGAGAGAATTAGCCCAGGCCGACAAACCTGGATGGGGAGCTCAAAGGCACGCAATTGGGACAAGGATGATGCACAGGTCCAGCCACGTTTACGCCATCCACCACCACCAGCACCACCAAATGGACAGAGGCCTCGAGAATTTGGTTCTGGGACAAGTTCTGCACCATTTTGCACATACAAGAGAAATAAGCAATTGAAAATAATGAACCAAGTGCCTTCTGTTTTCTCATTTTAGTTTTACATTACAGCTCATGTAGAAAAGTGTCATCTTCATGATGCCTGGCAGGCCTGAAAGCTGAGGGCATCGACACCTCAGGTTGAGGCTGGAGATTCTCTGGAGCGCCAGGCGAGTGGCTCTGAATGCAGAAAGAAGGAAGATGGAGAGGAAAAAGACAGGTACTACTCAGCCTCTGTCCTCAGGCACCTCGAAGAAGGCATTGTACTTCCAATTTCTCATTTATTCCTTTACTTACAAACTTTTAAAACCTTCCTAAGGTGAAGAAGTGAAGTTCAGAGAGGTTAAATGACTTGTCCTTCCTGTCCCCCATTTGAGTACCTGGAAACCTCTACTCATCTTTGAAGACTCAGTTCAGAGTCCTACCCCCCTCTCTGATTTGCTTGTGCCTCGGAGTTCTGCAGCCCCTTATACACACCTCTGCAATAGCACAAGTTACGTGGGGCTGAATGCCCGGGTCGGAGCCCCAGCCCACAGCTTCCAAGATTTGACTTGGAGTGAGTTACTTAAACCATGTGTCTCATTCTCCTTAACTATGGAATGGAAATGACCCCAGTAATTCTTATCTCAGTGATTAGTTATGAGGATTAGTTGAGTTAATACATGTAAAGCACTTAGGACAGTGCCTGGCAAACAGTCAGCATTCAATAAATGTGGATGATTGTAATTATTAGGCACTCATTATACTGAGTTCCCTAAGGACAGAAACAGTGTCTCATTCATAAAAACAGGACGTTGTCAGTCTTGTTGTTACCTGCATCCCATTGCCTAAAACAGAATTGCCAAGACACGACACTAAATAAATATTTGTTGAACCTTTGGACAAATGAGTTAATGAACTTAACCCTTCTTCCCCAGTGCCCAGCATCAAGGAAGTTGATGTGATAAATCATAAATAAACAACCTCATGGGTGTTTTAAGCCCACAAATACTCTGTAAACCTCCACACTTCTTGAAAGAAGGGTCAGACCCTTGTCCCCTAACAAAGTACTTGAAAGGAACAACAGCCCAGGTTTATGAAGATGTCCAAAGATCCAGCCATAGAAAGTGATCTTAGCTTTAATAAGCACCCTTGAGTCTAGCTGGAATCCCTCTGTGAGGAACCGAAGCTAATTTGGCCTTCTTTGGCCTTCTGATACACTTTCAATAGGAATAAAAGCACCTTTGATTTCCCCTCGGGCCTATAAATAATTCAGTCCCATTTGTGTGTCATTGAATATCTTTTAGCAGGAACCATACAAAGGTCAGGGCCAAATAAATGTCTCTTCAATGTTTGTGCATAATGTCAAAGAGTATTTTTAGGGCAAATGGTTTTCAGAGAAGAGCTGAAGAGAAACGGTGAGGTAATTGTGTTCCAGTGCAGATATTCCCGAATGGATTAGCGTGGGTTTTCCTGACAGCACCCAGAGCCAGACAGCTCTCGACTGCGTTGCTAACCCGGAGGAGGGTTGACGAGGACTTCACTGCCCCCAAAATGGCGTGGTGCAGCTTAAGCTTCTCCCAAACCTAGAAGTGGTGCCAGAACAGTTTCGTCCTAGTTTCTTAAGCCTACAGATTCTCGCAGGATTAAAAGAAAAAGAAAAAGGAAAAAAAAGAACAGGCTTCTTCCTGCATATGAATTAAATGCAGCAAGTAACTACTGAGGGAGGGCACAGGGAACAAGACCACAGGCTTTGAAGCCAGGCAGCCCAACGTCTTGGCTCTGTCACCCTCTGGTTGTGTGATCTCGGGCAAAGTACCTCAACCTACCAAGCCTCAGTTTCTCCATCCATGAAATGGGAGTAATAGCAAAACCCGCACCATAGGGTTATTGTGAGAATCATGGTAGATAATGCAAGTGCAAAGCTTAACACCGTGCTGGGCACAAAGTGCTCCTTAAAATTACATATTCTTCTAAATCTGTTTTAGGCGTGGTTTCCAATGGCTCTTTCTCCAAACACATGATCTGGTTTTGATCTGTTAGGAATTCCTCAAGAATTCTGGTTTGTTGATGCAATTCTTTCTTATTTTCCAGCCTGTTGCTTTATATATTCTACTTTATGTCCTCTGTCTCTCTCTCCCTCTCTGTTGTCATTTCATGGGATTCAGGGTGAGAGGGGAGGCAGAAAGTTGTGCTCAGTCCTCTATCTGATCCTAACCCTTGAAACCCATTATCCACAGAATCAAGGCCCCACAAGGGCTGTTCACATTGGGATAACTGAAACCCACGCTTAGAAAAAGCGTCAAGGATAATGAACCCACTTTCCAAGTGAGGACATTGAGGCCCATAGAAGGGATGTGATTTCCTCAAGAAAATCCAGCTGGTGCAGAGGTTCTTCATCTGGGGTTTGCAGACCCTCAAAGGGTCCCAGGTAGATTCAGGGAGTCCATAAATTTCAATGGGAAAAAATTAGAGGAAGA
The DNA here is from genome assembly GCA_023783475.1 of Daubentonia madagascariensis. Taxonomy (NCBI): domain Eukaryota; kingdom Metazoa; phylum Chordata; class Mammalia; order Primates; family Daubentoniidae; genus Daubentonia; species Daubentonia madagascariensis. The sequence continues at coordinate 5,212,343 of JAKFHU010002332.1, read as the reverse complement.
TTTTCAATAACTGCTCGCTGAAAGTTTTCATTTCCTTCAACTGAATGTAGATGACAAAGCACAGTGGTACTTACTTTACTATTGACTCTGTCACAAAGGGAAACCACAGATATTTTGCCATCACATCACAATTATTATAGACATCGCAAAATATTATTCATGCTTAGCACGACTTTGAAATATTGAAAGCTATTGGACCCATCAATAGTTCTAGTCATTTAAGGCACTATTAAAGAAGTATGTGTATTATTCTATCACAAATTTGTAATTTTTTTAATATTTTGCCAATAATTCTAATTATTTTATTTTATGAAGTTAAAAAAAAATTTTTTTGAGGCAAGATCTATGTATTCCCCCAACTTCCTTTAGGGTCATGTTCCCAAAAAAGGTGAAAAGAGCTAGTGAATGGCAAAGCTGCCATCCAAACATGTCTCCCAGAAACTTCAGAGACATGGCCCTTCCTTGGAGCAGGCCGGAGCTCTCTCAGCCTCCAAGTACACCCCGTCTTGTTCATGCTACACCTACAATCCCCCACCCTTCCTCCCTGTCTAGGCAGTGGGGAGGAGGAGGGGGTAAGAGAAGAAAGAGAAAGAAATGAACAGCCACCGCCCTGATGGCAGGACTTAATATTGGCCTGGTCCCTCCATATGACTTAGTTCACAACAACCCCATCTGGTAGGTACAGAGGGAGTACTAGAGAGGCCAAGGGTTTTATTCAAAGCCACGCAGCTAGTGAAGAGTAGGTCCAGGACTCAATCTTGGTCTGTGAATTCTAGACCCCTGCTCCGTATTGCCCCATGATCTCTTGCGCCTAAAAGCCACCCCCAACTCCACTTGTTCAATAGCCTCTTCCCTTAGCAAGCACCCTCTTGACACATCATTGCACCTAAATTGCCTTATCTTTATCTTTATCCAGGATAGTTTATGCTCAATAATTCTCATTATTTTAAAACTGGCAGAAGTTCCGTGGAGAAGTCTTCATGTCAGGAGGGTCGTGTCTGAAAGACATGGACAGGAGACCTCCTTTGCTGCCCAGCAAGTGTATCAGTTAGGATAGACCAGGTTATGCAGCAGTAACAAATGGCCCCCAAAGGTCAGTGACTTGACAATAACAAATCATTTTTTCTCACACCCACTGCATGTCTATCTGGGTCGGCTGTGGCTCTGCACCATATCTCTTCTCCCTGGGACCTAGGCAGCTGGAGCAGCCACAATCTGGGACATTACTTTGGCAGAGGGAAAAGAGAACATGGCTCTTAAATCTTCTACTTGGAAGTGACTCATGTCACTTCTGCTTGCATTTCATTGGCCAAAACAAGTCAAAAGATTGACATCATTGGGAGGAGGGAAGCATTATTCTCCTCCAAGGATGGAGAATGAATATTACAGTGAATAATTCAACTTACATAGGGAAAAGCCCATAAAAAGGTTGCTACTTTTTTATTGCAATCTCTAAATGTCTTCAGGTTTGACCTCTGATGCATTAATCACATATTTACAAGACTGACCCTTGCTTTCTCCAATTTGTATTCATCATAGTCTTAACTATTATAATAAATTGCCTTTTAAAATTATTGAAATGGTACCACTTGTAGAGGGTGTGTTTAGAGGAGAAACTACTCTTTCCTGTTCCCCTCTCCCTGCAGTTCTGGCTGTACCTCCAAGACTCTGACACTGCTTGGCCATATTCTCTATTATCCCAAGCACAGCCAAGAGCACCGGGTGGGCATGCAGCACCGACACGGCCACTGGCTCTGAAATGCTGCTAATGAGTGAAAGTTGTGTGTGCTCAACCAACACCGCATTGCAGCCTGCAAACACTCTTCATAAACCCTGTTCTCTAACGAAGGGACGGTTCTGGGTTAATCTTTGTCCTCTCTGAATTTAAATGCCGTGTGGAAAGAGTGTCGATGCAGCAAGAGGGATTAGCAGAAGGGGCTAAGGAGCTGTGTCTTTCCCCTTGATTAATGAGGAGACCAGGCTGCGCTTTTATCCCAGACAGGTCGTGTTGGAGAAGTGTTAATGATGTCATCAGGTGATGGATTTTCTCATACCTTCACTCGCTAAACCGTGCCAGATCTATCAAGCCCCGTGTGAGGTGGATGGAAGAACAAAGAGCTTAGAGCTGTAGGAACAATCCCCTTGTAATCAACTTGCTGAGATGACGCCATGTAATGGGATGGTGGGGAAGGATCATGGTACAGAGCAAAAGTCAAAGACTATTGAAAATCGGCACCCAGGAACCAGACCTAGCCAACAGGGGTGTGTGTGTGTGTTAAATTCATAATAGTGTTTTTGTCTTGCTTTGCTAGTTTTTCCCAACATTTTATTATAAAAATTTTCAAACACACAGCAACATTGATTCATTAACATTTTACTAAACTTTATGCATCCCATGTCTATCCATCTGTCCCTCCCTGCATCTTATTTTGGGTTCATTTCAAAGCATACTGCAGACATCAGTGTACTTCCTCCCAAATATGTCAGCATGATTTTCATCAACTGGACTTCAATGTTTGTTTACAGATTTTTTTGTGTAGAATTTCCATAGATTGAAATATACACATTTTAAGTGTCTATTTGCTGAGTTTTGACAAATGTATGTATCAGTGTAACCCAAACCCCTTTCAAGATATTGAATATTACTACCACCCTGAAAGTGCCCTCACCCCCCTCCCAGTTGGTCACCCTGCCGCCTTCATAGGTTAATTTTGCTCGTTCTAGAACTTCAAATAAATGGACGCCTGCCACATCTGCTCTTTTGTGTCTGGCTTCTTCTGCTCAACACTGTGCTTCTGAGATTCATTGTGTTTTGTGTGGGTATCAGGAATTCCTTCCTTTGCATTGCTGGGTCACAGTCAGTTGAATAAGTATCCGTTTGTTTAATGCACTATCTACAAGGAAACTTTTAGAGTTAAGACTCGAGTTTTAAAGAACACACACTGATTGCTTTTGTAACTTGTTAGTGTCTAAAAATTAGAAGGTTTTACATGAAAATCTAGATGTCTGGTGCCTCATAAGAATCGTAAGCTTGGGCAACGCGAGGCCCACCCTACCCCACAGCAGCGATGGGCCGGGTCAGCTGCAGACAGGAAATGTGCTCCCTCATTCACCACAGTCCTCAACACTTCCTTCTCTATCCCATCGGAGCAACTTCATTCATTTGCCTTCCCTGCCTGTCCCTGAAAGAATATAATTTTCTGACTCCCGTTCATATTGACCAAATGCTCCAAAGTGATGATGGAATGAATTAATGAAGAAGAGAATAAACGAACAAAGTGTGATGGCATTGGCTGTATTGTGCCAAAGATTCTGCATTACAGAGTAAATAAGGGTCCTGGGTTTAGAACCGCTTATACCTAGGTCCAAATCTCTTCTCTATCTCCTATCACCTCCACTTCCTTCTTACGTAATATGGGGGTAAAAATCCTAACTTAGTTGCTGTAAGGATGAATGAAATAACATATTCAAACTGCCTAGCACCACGAGAATGGTAGTTTATGATCATCGATATTATCGTTAATATCATGAACTGGTTCTCTACAAGAGAAGAGGTCAACTCATTTTTCATTTTTCATTCTGTCTCTCCAATGTGACAATTTGAAACCTCTGAATCCTGAGACAGAATACAATCGTGCCTAATGGTAGGAAGAAATTTTCTAACCCCCATGCCCTTCTTTCTAATTAGTCACTGTCTCAAGCGTGAGTTCAGTCCCAAAGAGAAACCACCAAATAAGTCTTTTAGAATCCTGTCAACTGAGCAGGAACTTCCTTCCTCATGTTTTGGAGGACTTGGGACGAAGAGCATTAGAGATCTTCAAAGACCAAATGAGAAACCTGAAAGGTAGAAAATCACAGAATAGAAAATCCAAAAGTAGACCTACGTACATAACATGATATTAGTACATAATGGCATTGTATTCATATCTAGAGGGGAAAGACAGATTACTCCATAAATGGTAACAACTGGGAAACCATCTGGAGAGATATAAAGTCGCATCCTTATTGCACTAAAACAAATTCCAGATGGATCAAAGATTTAAACATAAAATAATGAAACCATTAAAATACTAAAAGAAAAGATTGGAGTTTTTTTTATAAAATGTTGATGAAGAGAAAACATTAAAGACTACTTAAAATTCAGAATCCATATATAAAAGGGATATATTTAAACAAATAAAATAAGCAATTTCTGCCATTAAAAATCACAAACGAAGTTTTAAAATGGTGCAAAAGGCTGGGGGAAGTATATGTGCGTACCAGAGGGAAAGGTCATTTCCTAAACATATAGAAATCCCATAAATCAGTAAGAAAAAGACCAACAATGCAATAGAAAAATTGACCAAGTTTTCTTTATTTAAAAAGAATGCTTAAACATGCTAAAATACATCCACCCACCCTTAATTATAAGTTAAATGAAGATTAAAACTTTAGCAACATACTTTTAACTTCTATTTGGCAAAAATCAAAGTGTTTGGTAACAAACTATGGCACTGAGATTGTGGGGAAACAGTCACTCTCTCAAAATTGCTGGTGAGAATATAAATTGATAAATCTCTTTGAAGAGCAATTTGGCACAAACTTTTAAAATTAAAAATGCACGTACTGTGTGACCCAGCAATTCCACTGGAAAAAGTTATCCTATAGCCATCCTTGAACTTGTGTGAAATGCTGTGTATACAAAGGTTGTTTGCAGCAGTGTAATAGTGAAACAGTGAGGATAACCTAAAAGCTATACGTAAGAGATTGGTAAAATAGATTATGGTACATCCATGCAATGGAATACTGCTCTTTGCAGCAGTATAGAAAGGTATCCATAATATATTGTCAGAGGGGGCAGGGCAGATACAAGGTGGTGAATATAGTGAGCTATATTCACCATTAGGATGGGGGGAGAATAGACAGGGCATAAGAGCATAGACAGTAAGTGCATACAATGTATCTGGAAGGACACAGGAGAAACCAATACCAATAGTTGGCTCTGAATAGTGAAACTGCATGGTTGAGGCTGTATACCCTTTTAAATTTTGTACCATGTGCATGTATTACCTATTCAAAAAAAATTTTTTTACTTAAAATATAGTGAATCTGCTATCTCTAAGTCATTTAAATGGGGATGACTATTTTAGCAGACTATTTTAAAGAGTACACAAGCATCATTAGAATGGTCCAAATAGATTCCCTTATAACCTGGGAATTCCAGGAATTTCTTGAAATACATCAGGACTAGTTAATTTCATTGCACTCAAAATGACAAAAGCATTTCTATTAGGTCTGTAGAATTGTAACATGCTTTTAAATCTCAGGACCCCAAGTCTGTTCGCTTGTGGCAGGAGGAGGCTCTTTGGGTTACCTGGCCTCCTGTCATGCCTTGGGAATGGGTAGGACTTTCTTCTACACAGCATTTGATGACCACGCAACTCTGAGGGGCCATCACACACACAGGGTTGGGGAACAGAATGTTTCTTGACAAAAATGGAATTTGGAGCTATTTTCAAAGCTAGAACACATTTATACCGTAATGTGAAGGCATTTTTAGCTTCCAAATGGTAACTGACATTTGAGGCTTACTATCTGCCAAACCTTCACATGCATTATCTTTTCTAATCCTTACCATGACTGTGTGAGGGGAGCACTCTGCAATTTCTCCATTTACAGGTAAAGATACTGAGGCTCAGAGATGTTTGTCCAAGGTCACAATGGGTGACTCAAACCCAGGCAGTCGGCACCAGGAAGCCTCTCCTCTTAGCACCACCTCCCTCCATAGCTTTTCAAATCACAAAGCTTCTCACCTGCTACTCCTCCTGCATACTCATGGATTGTATTTCTTTTGTGACGCTTTCTTCTAGAACATTAGATAGTATGGTAGGTACACCCATTGAGAACTTGAGGTAGGACAAAAGGTCTAGATCTGTGCTGTCCAACAGAACTTTCTGCAGTGATGGAAACATTCTGTATCTGCACTGTCCAATGTGGTGGCCACTAGCACGTGTGGCTACTGAGCACTTGAAACATGACTGATATAATGGAGAAATTGAATTTTATAATTTTATTTAATTTAAAGTTATGTAGCCACATGGCTTGTGCTGCCAGGTTGGGCAGCTCTAAGTGATTACACAATGGACAGGGTATGAAGATTTTTCTCTTATAAAATGAATTGCCCCTTCCCTCTGCTCACATAACACTGCTCATGTCTCTTCTGTAGTGAAGCCAGAGCCGGCCCTGGACACACAAGCAGTGTTTGTGGTCAGGAGCTGAGGCCCTGGCATGTCTACTGCTCAACCATGTAGCTCAGAGCAGGTGACTTGACCTGCTGTGACTCGGTTTCCCCCATTTCAAAATAGGAATAAGAACAATTACTATCTCAGAATGACTAAGGAATAAGAACAATTACTATCTCAGATGGCCCATGTACAGGGCCCAGCACACAGTAAGTTGTTGATCCAGGGTAATGGTTGTCAGAAGCTTTATTGTTTTCTTTTACAACATTCTGTCTTTCACAATTAAGTGGGGAGCTCCTGAACTGCATTCTAATTCACCTTGGCTCCCCTCCTCTTGACCAGGGTCTAACATGCAGTAGGTCCTTAATACAAGCATTTGAATTGAATTGAATCCATTGAAGGGCAAATGCCTTTAAATGCCTAATGTCAAAAGTGTAATTTTCAATATTGAATATGCTGAGACCAAGTGCGCTGCTGGGGGAGGCGTTTTCCTGCAGGTAAAAGAGGCTGGATCACACGGGGCTGCGCGAGAGATGATTTGAGAGGTACCTGGAAACTCTCCTGTTCATACCACCACCCCCACTCCAAGAGTTACCCCTCCTGCAAGCCCGTGCCTATAGAATCCTTCACAAAAAAAGAGGGGAGGGGGTTTGCTCCACAATTAGCAAAGAAGATTAAAAATACTGTGGGAGAAGAAATGCATTGACTTAAATTCTCACTAAACAGAGAAGCATAGAGTTGGCAAAAACTTAGAGGCTATTCAGTGATTCTCAACCTTGCTGCAGGTTGGAATCTGCTAAACAGCTTGCAAAATTTACCAATGGAATCAGAATCTCTGGGGGTGAGGCCCGGCATCAGTATTTTTAAAGTTCTTGGGCGATCCGATGTGCAGCCGGCACGTGAGGACCGCTGGATGGTTCTGTCACATCCTGCCTTTTTATTTTCTTCTTCTTTTTCTTTTTTTAACCATTTTAAACTGAGCAATTCAATGGCATTTAGCACATTACTATCTAGTTCCAAGACATCATCATTACTCCAAAAGGAAACTCTGTGCCCGTTAAGCAGGTGCCTCCATTCCCCTCTCTGTGTGCCCAAACTTCCAACGTTGTCACTTAGGGACAAAGATGACCAGCCTCAGAGCAGGGAAGGCCCAGCAGGCTCCCCTTTGAATTCCGGACCCATGCGCCCATCCCGACACCGCTTCCTTCCCCATCTCTTCTCTGAGCTGCTCTCTAAGAGGAACAGACTCTTCATGGCCGTAATTATTTCATCCAGATCCACAAATCAATGCCAATCTCAGCTAAGTGTTCTGACATGCCTAGGCCCCTCACGCTCCCCATAAAAACTCAGAAAGTTAATTCAGGGCAGATGTTCTGGTCAGCCGTCAGCCATTTTCAATCTTGGGAATCTCCAAAAATAGCTAAACTCTAATGCATATTTCAGGTTAGACTTGTTTATTTTCCCTCTGTCCGTGCCAGCAAGCTGATTTCCCCAGAGGGGGAAGGAAAGCAAAGGCTGCTGCCAGAAAACAGAAAAACCGGCTTTAGCTTCTCCCTTGATTGCCCATGAGGAAATGCCTCGGGGCTCCACGTCTCAATGCTCTCAAAGAGACCCAGAGAGCAGAGCCTTTCTTTACCGTGGGCAAGACGGTCAAATACTCCCAACACAGAAGCCCAGAGCATGCTTGACTCTGGCACGGACGTCAAGCCCCACTCAATTTGCAAAAGAGAAGCAGGTGGCAGTGGCTGGACATGAGCCTTGATCCTCTCTAATAGCCATGCACTAAGAAATAAATAAGAAAGAATTACTGTGGTTTAAATTCCAAAGTGAGGAAGGACCCTGGCAGGCATGCGTCTGCACAATTAAGGCCAAAGACAGGATGATGATGGGTTGATCTTGGGCACAGCAATAGCAGACAAATCTATGCTTTATATGTATTACTATCACAGAAGCTCAACTATATTTAGCCAGAATGGAGAGTGGTAAAAACATGAGCAGGAACCCTTTTTTTTCCTAAATTATTAAATTAACTTTTACATATATATATATTTTTTTTTATTTCAGAGTATAGTGGGGGTACAGGCATTTAGGTTACATGTATTGCCTTTACTCTGCCTGAGTCAGAGCTACAAGCATGCCCATCTCCCAGAGAGTGTGCTCTGCACCCCTTAGATGTGAATTTACCCATCCCCTCCTCCCCGCTCCCACCCGCCGGACACCCGATGAATGTTACTTCTGTATGTGCACATAAAAGTTGATCAATAAGTATCAATTTGATGGTGAGTACATGTGGTGCTTATTTTTCCATTCTTGAGATACTTCGCTTAGAAAAATGGGCTCTAGTTCCATCCAGGATAATACAAGAGGTGTTAGTTCAACGTTGTTCTTTGTGGTTGAGTAGTACTCCATGGTATACATATACCACATTTTATTAATCCACTCATGTATTGATGGGCACTTGGGTTGTTTCCACATCTTTGCAATTGTGAATTGTGCTGCTATAAACATTCGAGTGCAGATGTCTTTATTATAGAATATCTTTTTTTCCTTTGGGTAAATACCCAGTAGTGAGATTACTAGATCAAATGGTAGTTCTACTTTTAGTTCTTTGAGGTATCTCCAGGCTCCTTTCCATAGAGGTTGTACCAGTTTGCAGTCCTTGAATTCTCTGCCCACTCACTGCTAAGGACTCGAGAATCACCTAAGGCGGAAAGGGCTGTAGGCCCAGACATATGAGTAGACTTTCCTTCTGCTAATGGAGCTACTTGGGTAAGGACTGCTCTGCCAATTCTCCAAGTCCTTCCAGCCTGAACCCTTATTTTTTTCCCCCTAAAACTTATTTTTTATTTTTTTTTAATTTCAGAATATTATGGGGGTACAAACACTGTGGTTACATATATTGCCTATGCACTGCCCAAGTCAGAGCTACAATCATGAACATCCCCCAGACAATGCACCCCCCGAGCCTGAACCCTTTTGTGGCACTGATGGAAAATGCGTTCCCCCTTGGGTTTGTAAGGACTGAATGACTAAAAACCCTTAAAATTGAGATGCAGAACTTAGCTCCTGAAAGCATAAGACGGTCAGAAAATATCCGGCAGTGGTTCTTACCTTGGAGCATCATAAAGACCTTGGCAAGGAGAGTCCCTTTCTCCTGTTCCCAACTGCAGAAAATCAAGATAAAACTCCAGCATCCAGGATATTCATGAAGAAGAGGATTCAGTAATCTAGACAGCCTGGCCACATCATGTCTCTTGCCATGAGCTTAAAGCACCATACTGCTTTTTTCTACAGAGGCTCATAAATTCAGAGGTGATAAAGTGACCAAAGTTACCGAATCTGGAGTTGTCTTTCTTTTTTTCTAGAGACATTCTAGAAGGCATGATCTCTGAGAAGGGTTCCAGAACCCCAAGGGATAGTGGGAAAAGAGGAGGCAAACACCAGAGATGTCTAAATCTGTATGGATTTTGTCTTTCTGAATTCATATTATTGAACGTGTACTGTGCGCCTGACATCGTGCTGGTCGCATCCGCGTATGTTGATTCCATATGGGAGGTGTTAATGTTTCACTTTCGGCAAAATCTTGTGAGTTCAATGGGTTTTGTATTTTTAGTCTTAATTCAGACATGAAGAGTAGAAGACTCAGAAAGTTCAGATGGCCCGCGCAAGGTTATTTAAGTAATCCACGACAGAGTCAGCATTTGAATCCACGTCCAAAGTTGAGTGAACTCTTCCCACTACACAGCTCTGGAAGAAATGGAAATTCGGAGGAAAGTCAGCACCATTCCTGACGTGGTTCCACAAAGCAATTTCTTTTATGGTTCTACTAACCACCGCCCAGGGCCAAAAGGAGATGTTTGTTCTTCTTTGTCTTGTCACTCCTCTGCCTGGAAACCTCGTTTGCATTTGTTCTTGAACAATGCTTTTGGCTCATCCTCTTAGGAAATAGTGGAGGCTGGAGAGGGTGGTTTTTTCAGGAGCCTACCACTGTCTAAATCAAAAATTTTCCTCCAGTAACAGCCAGTAAGGATGAACCTTGTCCAATTCTCTCTCACTTCTAGGGCAGTTCGTGTCTGTTCTAGGCCCCTGTTTTTCCAAACAACTTTCTCCTGGAGAAGGGGTGGCCCATATGTGTGGGTACTATTTCTTCTCCTCCTTTATCCATGGCAGACATTGCTAATCGATCTTGACATTCTACCTCACCAATCCTAGCCTCAGCTGCAATCTCCTCTATTTAGTTAAATTCTAGGCATTCACTACCAACCCAAGGAAATCTCCTTTCTGTCCTTTTCCTGTAGCAGTACTCCATCTAACTGAGCTTCCAGACCATCCTTTTGCACCAAGAGAACAGTGTCTCACATACTCCCGTTAATCCACTGAATGTACAGCTCATTTTAGAAAAGCCACTTTTTGCTATAGAATCCCAGTGTGGGGTACACTGTTAAACAATTTAACCTGGCAATTCTTAATTAAATACAAACAGATTTTGTCCCAGTGCAATGTGATTTCATGACAAGTTCACTCCATGTGACTTCACCTAAGTGACCTGGGCAGTTTGTTAATTGACGCAAACCGAAACTGAATTTCCTTTGGAAATCTGAAGAGAAGTTTACAACATCTCGTGAGATAAAAGGTCATTCTCAAGGGCATTTTTAAATCAAGCATACAAATTATGGGTTAAACTAAAAGTGGAAGTCTGAATCCTCCCACCACACAGGTCTGCACTGAACAATGGTAAGTTCTGTGATGCAGCAAATTCTACACGCACTCCACACTCAAGGGCAGAGGTGGCTGCATTATTTATAGTTGTGTTCAGCATTCCTCACAGGTGAATACACACGTTCACTGTAATCTGTGTGGATGCTCCCTGCCTCCCTCTCCCATCTGCAGTAAGTTAACAAAACAAAACTCCAACAACCAGGACTTGTCACTGTTGCTTAGAAGAGATCAAGAAGCTAAAGTTCCTGGCAGTGGAAATTACAGACTCAGAAAAGCTTATAAGACTGAACTTCACCAAAGCCTACCCAACACAGAGGGCACCACAACCTAAAGAGGAAAGCCCTGGGTTCCTCTTCCATGTCTGTCCCACTCAGTAAATTGCTGATTTGTCTCTTCCTTGTTCCCAGGGAGTTATAATCAAGCTGTAAATTTTACATATTGCCTAGGTTTGCCACATATGTTCAAATTAAAGATAAACTCTCTTCAAGGGGAAATCATCCCTTTCAAAAGTGAACGCCTACTTGAAATGTAGACGTTGCTTCAGTCCTGACTGAGAGAATTCTTCTGACTCATATTTGGAATTCAGTCTGTTCCTCCAGGTGGCATGTGCACCAACACCCTCCGCTCCTGTGCACCAAGCAGACATCACTAATCAATCATGACTCTCTTTTGCTCTAAGGTGGGAAGCAGCCTCAGAATTGCCCTCTACACAGGGCTCCAGGAAACCACTATCAGTCAGTGAAGTGGCATGTAAGATAAAAGCTGTTTGCCATTCTGCCATCTAGAATTTATTTATGTGGGTGCTAGGTGCTCACCTTTGACTGCTGTGATGACATATAATCCTTTTCCTACTTCCACAGTGGTCCATCATGGTCTTTAGTTGTGCCCCAGCACCCAAGCACCATGCACACATGGACTGTCTAGAGAAGGACTCAGATCATTCCCACTTTTTCCCAGCTTGTCCTTGTGTCATCCAGCCTCATCCTATGCCACTGACAAAGTGTTCCCTGTCCCCACATGTGCCATTTTTCCATTTCCCTCTGGTTCCTTGAATCCTGACATGGGGATTCTCCAAGTATCCTATCAGAACATTTGCAACCCTGGTTGACTTGTCCTAACCCCCTTGGCAAGAAAGATTGTGACAAAATTAGCCCATTCTAGAAATGTAATGATGACAACTAAACTTCTGGTTTTTTCCAAAAATCCTCACATGAGCAATCTCAGCTGATAATCAAATAATCTTGGGAGTGAGGGGGGGACAAGTATTTCAAGACCCTGAGGTTTGATATCAAACTGAAATAGGTCCAAACCTTGGGCTCTACCGTTCACAAGCTTTAGCACATTCCTTCACCTGTCTGAGCCTCATCACCCTCATCTGGAGACTTCAGTACCCACCTCCGAGGGTTGTTGTGAAGACTAAAGGACATACCCACGCAAGGTGCTTATCACAACATCAGGTGATCAGAACATGTTGCTGGAGTTGTTTTTATTTAAAAGACGCTGTCTTAGATTTGGTTTCCTAAAAGACCGTAAGATAAGGATTTGAATGCAAACAACATATCTGTGAGGAGATTCCAGAAAGCATCAGAAGGGGAGTAAGGAAGGGAAGAAAACCAATACAGAGTGTATTGTGAGCAGGTCACCACTGTAACCTACTGGGGCTCCGTCCCAAGAGGGGATCATCTGGCAAGTAGCTCAGGGCATGTGCCCTAGAGTTATCCCACCCAAGGGACGTTTACTCATCAACTCCCACTCACTGTTAGTTGAGAACTGCTCCTGGGGGCGTTCACTCCCCAGCACTTCTCAATTGCCCTGTTTGCATGTTCCTAAGGCCAGGGCAAGCCCTCGGGTGGAGTCACGGGCTCCCTGCAGACAGAAGCTGTTGGCATTAACAGTGAGTTGGGGATGAGCAGGGCATCAAAGCCTCTTCCGCAGATTCAGATGGTAGAGTCCAGGGGGGTTAGGTGGGCAAACCCAAGCTCACACAAACACCAAGTGCCAGCGTGGAAGGAAAGAAAAAGGACTGTGCTGGATTCAAACTGCCATTGCACCTCTTGCTCATCTGTAAAATGATAATATCGATATCTAATTGGTAAAGTTTTATGGGGAGTGAATTGTGTAATGTAGGTAAAGCAGCTCGCACAAATTGGATGCTCAAGAAATGTTGGGGGCAACAGAACTGCTCAGTGACCCTCCTCTTCCCTTCTGACCCCAGCATTCTCCCACAAGGGCTGTAGATTTGTTTTCTCCATCCAACCATCCGTCGAATGGTTACTGAACACCCCCTGGACACCAGGCACTGCACAGGAGATAGAGATGCATAGGTGAGTAGACGTGACCTTGGCTCTTCTCCCAGACACAGAAAAGCAATCCAATGAGTGCAAGGCAGGAAATAGGGAAGCAGTTCCTACAGCAGTGCTTCGCCACCTTTAATGTGCCTGGGCATGACCCAGGGAATTATTACTAAAATACAGATTCTGATCCAGGATCTGGGACGGGACTTCAGAGTCTATATTTCCAGCAAGTTCCCAGCTGATTCTGATGCTATGTGGTTTGAGCAGAGGAGGTCTACAGAATTCATGGGGGAAACAAAGAAGGAATTAATTCATTCTTGGGAGAAGACACCTGCTTCCTCATCAGGTTACCTAGATGTTGGTCTTTTCTTCTTCTGGAAATAGCAGGCAATTAACAAGTCCATGAACTGAAAAGGATCATTCAAGATGACCTGATCCAGAAATACAGGAAGGTGTCCCTCTTACCATCCCCCAAAGAAAGTCATCCAACGTCTCCATGAAGACATGAATAAAGAGACATCACCTTGCCCTCTCTTGACAATGTATGAACACTTGAATGGTTAAGAAATTTTTTCCATAGTCCCAGGTCTTACATGGGAGGAGTAGAGGAAACTTTACAAAACCAACATGTGTCTTATAACACTGGAGTGGTCTTTGCTTGCGCTTGTGGGACTGGAATCAGAAGCTCAGTACAAGGTGGTCATGCTGTTGAGGTTACAGCCACTGAGCATCTAAGCTGCATAGTGAGCAGAGCTCACCATCCGGCTTTTTGATCCATCCCTTTTTTCTTTTTTTTCCTGAGAAACTTTTCAGTCTCTTCACTTTACTTGAACACATCCATCTAATTAAGCCTAAATGAACTATCTGGAAATGCATGCAAATGGGCGTAGATTTTATCTGAAGCTCCCTAAACACAGATATAAAAACAGTAATAGAGTATTCACTTAGGAAGACAAATGTGAGCCACCAAACGGGCTGCAGAGGCCTCGAGTGTTGATCAATATGCTCAATAAGCAATGTGTGTGTTGTTATTAAACATTCTGTCATAGAAGATGATGCTATAATTTGTGGGAGAATAGGGGAGGGGATAGAGTATCTCATATCCTTAGAATAAATTCCCCTCCCTTATTTGCCCAAACTAGCTTGCCTAGGTTTCTATTACTTGCATTAATAGACTCTTGATTTAAGACACAGGTTTTCAGATGGCCTGGGCCAGCCAGCAGCCCTAGCTCAATGCATATTTGTTTTTGAATGAATGAGCAATACTTTAACCTAAAAGAAGGTAATTATGTAGAATTTTTTGGTATTGGCAAGATGTGATGGACACCTTCTCTTACTGCTAACACCTTACCCAGCTGATAGCCACCTAGCTTCTGACAAAAAGAAGACCACAAATTCAACTCTGGCAAAGGGTGAGGAGGATTTGATGCCTGGGGAGAGCCCTGGAGACAGCAGTCTAGTCTGGGTTCCAGTCTCTGCTCCACTACTGAATAGCCAAATGCCCTTTAATAAATCACTCAGTCCTCAGTTGTGCCTACCCTAAAGTGAGTCTGTCGCAAATATGTGCTGGCTGCCTACTCACATGCACCTGCCTCCTCCTTCTCCCTGACAGCACCAATACGCTTTAGGGGAAATTGACTCCAAGCCCTGCCGCAAGAATAAGCTCTGACTGGCTTAAACCCATCAGCATCTTTTAGGCCCTCAGACACAGTCTCAGGCCCAGGCACGTGACCAATGCAGGTCTTCCAAGCAGGTGAATATCAAGACCCCTGCTTGGCATGTGGAAACAAAAGCGCTCTCTCTGGCCTTGAACATGAGGAAGAAAGTACGAAGCATCGTTCGTTATAACCATATTACAATCATGGAAAGAGAGAGCTTGAGGATGAACCTGACTTGCAAAATAATGAGGAGTAACTGAAAAAAAAAACTACAGGGAAATTAAGCCATAGGAACGATCACTCTGCACCTCAAGCTGCTACCTCCTCTGGACGTTTCAGGTGTGAGTCAGGCAGTTCCCTTTGTTTCTAGGTCCATTACAGTTGAGTTTTTCTGTTACTTAAAATGCAGGTGGCCATGGATGTCCAGGTTCTAGAAGTGTCCTGTGTACATCACTGCACAGTTTGTAATGCCTGGACTGAAGTCACGGGATTTGTATGAAAGTACTTTGTAAATCCTAAAATCCTATGGAAAGATAAGAAAGTTTTGGTTGCCCTGAAAACATCTGGACGTCAAAGAGTTAATCTTTCCCCTGAGCCTCAAAAGACAATTTAGTTAAAATAGGATGAAGGATTCATTTTGATAACAATTGGCTTTGAGAAGCAAAAGCCAATTATTCAAAGCTTTCCACGTATTTATTTGATCCCGTTTAAGAGGACCCATCCGGCACAGCCAGTATCTGCCTTAACTGGATTGGTTCAGGGAGAGCTGTGAAGCGGTAAATTCAGTCTTGGGGAAAGGCAGATGAAGAGTGGGCTCTCCTAAGAGTCCCCCAGGCAGGCCTGTGGTCTGTGCTGCTCACGGAAGCTCTGATCTGAGGATGGGGCAGAGGGGAAGCTCTGATCTGAGGATGGGGCAGAAAAGCCAGTGAGAGATGGGCCTTTCTGTTGGTGGCAAGGACTCTGGTTCAAGTCAACCCCTATCACCAAAGCTGCGCAAACTTGGGCCTCTCTGAGCCTCAGTTTCCTCTTTGCAGAAGGGGAGTGATAGCACTTGCTCCGCCCAGCCATCATCACAGGTGAGTTGGCTGGAAATGAGTGTGACCTCACTCTTCTGCGGGAAAGAGAAGAGGGAGACAAGACCTAAAAAGAGCACTTGCAGGGGGGAGTGAAGCATGCAGGTGACAACTGCATGGGTTTTACAGTATACCTAGGACAAAAACTTGTGCCACATCCTCCTATCTTGTTGTACAGACATTTGAGAGTCATTCGACAAAAACCCCATTGAGTGCCTATGGGGTGCCCGGCACTGGGTACAGACAGAAAACAGGACAGACAAGGTCCCCCCACTTCATAGATCTTACATTATAGTGGGGAGAGTGTGGAGAGGGGGACAAACAATTAATATGTAAATAAATAAAAAAGATTATTTTATGTAGTGAAATTGTCCTTGCTCAAATCTCATCTCCTAAAGAGACCTACCCCAGCTGCCCTATTTAGTACATAATCCTGCCTCACCCCACTGGTGGGCACAAACCCCTAACCTTGCCCTACTTTTCTTTTCCATAACTCATAATTCCTTCTAACCTACTAGGTAGTTTATTCATATGTGTATTGTATATGTTCTCTCTCTCCTGCGAGAATGTAAGCTCTGTGAAGGCAGGAATCATTGTTTTGTTCACTAATGTAGCCCAAGTGCCTAGAACAATTGCTGGCACATAGTAGGTGCTCAGTAAATATTTGTTGAATTGACTGATTTAATGGAAAACGCTATAGAAAAATAAAGCAGGGTAATGGGATGGAGCGTGCTATCATCTGAATGTTTGTGTCTCCCCAAAATTCATATGTTGAAAATCTAACCCCCAATGTGATGATATTAGGAGGTAGGGCCTTTGGGAGGTGATCAGGTCACGAGGGTGGAGCCCTCATGAACGGGATTAGTGCCCATTTAAGACTCCAGAGAGCTCCCTTCCACCTTCTGCCACGTGAGGACAGAGCAAAAAGGTGCCATCTATAAACCAGGACGTAGGCCCTCGACAGACACCAAATCTACTGGCACCTAGATCTTAAATTTCCCAGCCTCCAGAACTTTGAGAAATAAATTTCTGTTGTTTATAAACCACCCAATTTTTGGTATTTTGTTATAGCAGCCCTAACAGACTGAGACAGAGAATGATGGGGTAGAAGTGGAATTGAGGGCTTAGCTTAGATAGAAATCTAAGAAGGCTTCTCTGAGTAGCTGTCCTGTGAGTTGAGAGCTGTGTGGTGAGAAGCAGCAGCAGATACGAAGATCTTGGGAAAGCATCCCAGGCAGTGAGGATGGCACGTGCAAAGGCCCTGAGGCAGGAAGGACCCTGGTGTGTTAGAAGGATAAAAAAAATTCAGGGATGCTGAAGAAGGTGGGGGAGAGGGAGAGTGCTGGGAGACAGGACTAGAGAGGTTTGGAGTGAACATGAACTTTGAACCCTGCTAATTGAATACTCTACAATTTCTCTGCTTCATTGCAAAGTGCTGTAAACCATAATGATCCTTATCACTGTGCCTGGAATGTAAAGAGGAAGCTCTTCGGTAAATGCTCGTTAGGTCCAATGGACTCTTTTTTTTTGCCATGGGCAGTTGCTGAAGAATCAGGAAATATTTAGCCTTTCAAAGAAATGACCCGGGTGGGTTTCGGCAATTGCCATCTTCGTGTAACTAAAGGGACATCATGGAGAAAGACTTGTTTCATGTAGAAACTACCATGTGAGGACAGGTCCAATGGGTAGAGGCCACAGGAAAAGAGATTTCAGCCCCATATGAGATGAACCTTCTCACACTCAAACTCTACAAAGGCGAAATAGGGAGTAGTGAGTTTCCCATCACTGGAAGAGTTCAAGCCAAGGTAGAAGAAGCCCAAGCACTGAGTAGACTAGATCAGCAGTCCTCAGCCTTTTGGGCACCAGGGACCACTTTCATAGAAGCTAACTTTTGCATGGACTGGGGAGGGGGGGAATGGTTTCGGGATGATTCAAGTGCATTACATTTATTGTGCACTTTATTTCTATTATTATTACATTGTAATATATAATGAAATAATTATACAACTCACCATAGGTTGGGGACTCCTGGACTACTAGATGACCTCTCAGGCATGCAATCTGATGATTTTGTGATAATCTCTTAATCACACCATCTCAACACATTAGTGTTTGATCTCTGCCTTTGTTTACAAATCCCATCAGTAAAATCCTCACAGAACGCATCTACTAATAAGGTAGCAAAGACTGGAATGCATAATGAGGAATGAATGTACCCATCCTTTGTTCAATAATGTAATATTTTTCTTGAATAATGCATGAGCTGCTTTTCATTTCGGAAACGAGAGAGCCTATAATCCCACTGTGCGTCAAGTGAATATTTTTAAACATTTATGAGCGGAAGCCAAAGACAGTGGTAAAAAGCTTAGTGACAACAGAAATGTGTGTGGTTTGGGACTAGGAGAGGCAGGGGCACTTCTGTGAGCCTCACAGAGGGATGGAGGGAAAATGAAGGGCCACCATTCAATGCCCTGCCCTTAAGGGTGCCCGAGGTCACACGGGGCAGAGCAAAGGTGAGACTCCAGGTCAAGATGCCCACTCTAAGGGGCTTTCCCCCGAGCCATGCTGCTATCCAGTCTCCAAAGAAGACTAGAAGAGGAAAGTTGGGTATCAGCACTCAATTCCAGTGCTTTGCTCTAAAATTATTTTCAACTCTCTCCCCAACCTTCACCACTCCCCTGGCCACCTGTGTGGTGGTAAACTCATGGGGAGAGTGGCACAGATGCTGGTGCCTATTTGACTTCCCCGTATTTGCTAGTATGGGAACCTACATTTGCCACGCAGCTAAAAGACTACATTTCCCAGACCAATGAGATGTGAACAGATACAGGCCAGAAAGGGGGAAAGAAGGACTTCCAGGAAGACTCTTTAAAAGGATTTGACTCCATGGAGAAGGGTCCCCTTTTTCTTTTCCTCCCTTCCCCCTTTCTGCTGCCACAGGAGTGGAGAGCTCCGACTGAGCCCATCTCAGTAAGCTGCAGATGGGGCCAACCTCACTCTCCCCCCGTGGGGAAGGGGGATGACTGCTGAACAAGGCTGTTGTAACAGATGTCCCCTACGTGTGGGAAGGCCAGGGAAGACACGGAGAAAGCGAGGGGGTGTCTGTTTGGATTCATGAATGCAGAGATGAGGAAAGACTTTCTGGAGGGCAGCCACAACACGGTCCGATACATGGAGGGGGCACAGTGTGAAGGCATACGCCATAGTCACCTGGGTGCCTGTGAGTGGGAGCAGAGGAGAAAGAGGCCAAAAGACAGGTGAGGGCCAGATCATGGAAGATCTCAAACGCCAAGCCAAGGAGGTTGACATCTATTTTTTGCTAGTTTTTCATACTAGTGATACCTGCCATCCCACCTAAAAGAGTTGGCCCTCTTGAATCTTCTTTCCTGAATGAGGAAGGTGGCGGAGTGGGCTCCTGTTTGCCTGTTGTCCCCCAAGGCAAATGGAGAATGATGCGTTTCACTTTGAACACCTGGTTAGTGAGCACTTTGTGTTCCATCTCAGAGGATTTTGTCAAGATAGGCAAGGTAACAGTTAGAAATAGGATTTCTTTGTCAAAAAAAGAAGAAAGAAAGAAAAAAGACTTAATAACAGCAGTAATATGTAGGCCGTGAATGAAGCACTTGTCTGATGTGCATTTCATTTATTCCTTATGACGATGCTGTAGGGAAGATAGGATTATTCTACCCCATTTTACCTCTGAGAAAATGGGGTCTGAGAGGCTACATATTAACTGAGATCATGCAGATGGGATTGGAGAACTGGGATGCAAACTCTGTTCTGCCTGGCTCTAAAACCAATGCCTCCAGCCACGTGCTAGATCTCTAACTTCTGTGCGTGGTCAGAATAGCTAAGCAAAAAGAGAAACAAGAAGAAAAATGTTGAGGGAGGAACACTCATCACCCACGAGCCAAGAGCTAAGGGAACTCTAACCTCTGGGAAGAGCAGAAAGCAGAGTTCCCACTTCCCAGCTACAATTTAGCCACAGGAAAAAGTGTGGTGCAAAAGTGAAAGAATGTCTGCAGCATCTGTTTTATGCATATGGCATCAATTCAGCCCTGCTCACCGAGAGATATGCCTCCTGTTCAGGCACCACGAAGCCTGAAATTCCACCAGGTTGTTTGGTGGCCCAGCAGGGAAAGGATGTATCATAATTTGAGACATGAGGGGTAACTAACCAATAATATTCCCCAACAGGAAAGCCTGCTCTATAGCCGTCAAGTTGCTCTATAGGTCAAGATGCTCCCTGCACTGGACTAAATATCTACGTCCCCCAAAAATCATATTTTGAAACCTAATCCTCAATGTGAGGTTATTTGGAAGTGGGGCCTTTGGGAGGTGATTAGGTTATAAAGGTGGAGCCCTCATGAACGGGATTAGTGCCCTTATAAAAGAGACACCAGAAAGAACCCTTGCCCCTTCCACTGTGTAAAGGCAGAGCAAGATAGTGCCATCTGTGAGCCAGAGAGCAAGTCCTCACCAGATGCCAAATCTGCCAAGATCTTGGACTTCCCAGCCTCCAGAGCTGTGAGAAAAAAATTTCTGTTATTTATATGCCTCCCAGTCTATGGTATTCTGTTATAGCAGCCCTAATAGACTAAGACACTCCCCCTCCAAAATAATAACAATACTATTAATAATAAACTACCAACTGTTGAGTAATGCAGGCCCTTTATATACTCATTGAATCCTCTGAAACCCTAGCATGTTGGGCATTATTATCCTAATTTAACAAATGAGGAAAAGGAGGCTCAATGAGATTAAGAGCTATGGCCAAAATCACACAGCAAATGGTGAGCAAGTGATTCTAACCTGACACTGAAGTGTCTTCTTCCACAGAGCCATGGCACCTCCCAGGGCTAACATGTCAAAGCAAGCGGAAATGAGAATTTGAATCTAGATGAAAAGGGAAAAAATGAACGGGCCCTTGAACATCCATTCTCAGCAAAAGCCATCTCCCTTTTAATTTGGCAGAGCCCAAAGTCAGCAGCACGCCATTTCCGGGCTCATTCAATGAGTTCCATCCTTTCCACAGCAAGATCTCCTTTTTGATCTAAGTTAGCATTTTAATTAACATGATTTCCATCATGTGTGAAGTCCGCAGCAAGCGTAGTCCAGGAATCCCAAGCACAATGAAGAAACAAGAAAAGAAGAAAGGATCAATAATGTGACTGATGTTCATTTTTAAAAGCCCAAATCTCAATCCTACTTCCTTCTAAAGCTCTTGACTCAATTAATGCAGCAAATGCTACATGGAGGCCTGAGCTCTGGTCTCTCATCTACCTGCCTCTGAGGACTTGTCTCTTGTGGCCACAGCTGCACATCGGAAAACAAGGAGGTTGAAGGAGATGGTCTGCAGTGCCCCTTCCAGCCCAAACTCTAAGACATTCATCAGCAGGAATGGAAGGCTGCAGGTGTCAGTTCAGCAAGAATCATACGCTCAGGTAAGGAGTGAAATCATACTACATCCATAAAGTAGAAATTCCAGAAGTTCACTCTTCCACAGCCCTTATTTTTCCCGGGAGGCAGGAAATCTGCCTCCAGCTGACACGGAGCTTACAGCTCCTTTAGATCTTGTAACGGAAGGGCATACCTCTGGTCATCCTTTGTCCTCTGAGCCCTCATTTCTTGAAGAGACGTGGAGACTGGTTTCCCTGGATGGTGGCAAGCCCATGGGGGCAGGGTGGAGCCGGAGAAAGACACGGCCCTTGGAAGCAGACCCTTCTGCTCCTGTGGCTTTGTGACTGGGAAAAGTTACTCAGCCTCTCCACGCCTCAAATGTAAAATGTCCAGAATAATCTCACTTCCCAGGTTGCCAGGTTAAATGAGATGATGTTTGTTAGGTACCCAGCACTGTGCCTGGCACATAGTAGCTGCCCAACTAGTAGGTGGTATTATTATTAATTTTCCTGCATATAATCCCTCCTTTTTCTTTACTTCCAAGCTGGCTTGGCTTAGAAAACATAGTTATACATAAGGTATGTATGTAAAAGGGCTTTATAAACTGTACAGCACTGTACCCACATAATGCCTTGGTATTATTCTACACGCATGGGGGGGATAAGATTCCATGAGACCAGTGGGAATGGAACAATCCTGTAATACGGACCCCAAAGTTTGCATCATTTATAGGAGTCACTCACGTCTGGTTTAAGATCCCCTAGGTGTATGCTCTGCTTGAGTTAAGTTGAGTTGAGCTGAATTGAATTGAGTCAAATTGATGTGAGTTGAGCTTAATTGTGCTAAGTTGAGTTCAACTGAGCTGAGTTGAGTTGACTTCAGCCGAGTTGAGTTGAGCTCAGTTTGGTTGAGCTGAGTTGAGTTGAGCTGAGCTGAGTTCAGTTCTGTTGAGCTGAGCTGAGCTGAGTTGAGTTGAGCTGAGCTGAGCTGAGCTGAGTTGAGTTGAGTTGAGGTGAGGTAAGTGGGAGAAAGCATCTCTTAGGGCTGCAATCCCGGGGGCAGCATGGACTTGTAGACAGAGAATGGGCATGGAACACAAGGTCAGGATCCCAGCCTGCCGTCTTGAGAAGCTGTCTGGTGGAGCAGTGAAAAGCAAGGATCTGGAAACCAGACTACCTGGTTCATAGTCCTGCCTCTACATTTCAACAGCTGCATAACCTTGGGCAAGTTACTTAACTTCCCTTTGACTCAGTTTCCCCATCTACAAGATAAGGATAATAATGATGTGTACCTCATATACCATGAAATTAAGTGAATGAACATTTACAAAGTGCTGAGAACAATGCCTGGCATAGCTTTTTGTTATTATCATTAGTTTGTCAGCAGATGAGAACGGGTGGGGATAAGGGAACTTGCCTCACCGGACGCTGAGGGCTTACAGAGCACAAGGGCTGAGTCCTCCACATGCATCATCTCAGCTAATTCTCCGAACAGCTCTTGAAATGTCTGTTCAACTCCTGTTGGTCTTTTTGCTTTTGCATCCTCAGCCCTGTCCCAGGGCCTGGGAGGAATAAATGAACAACTCCATGAATAAGAAGAGCAAACTTTCATTGTTGCCATGCAACAGGCTAAGCACTTTACACACATTATTTCATTTTAATCTGCCTAATTACTCTATGAGGTCCAGGTCCCATCATTATCCCCCTTTTTACAGAAAATCAACCTGCGGTTCAGAGAGATGAAGTCATTTTCCCGGGAGGGCACAGCTTACAAGTGGCTGAGTTGATATCCAAATCCAGACTTGCCAAGCTCCTGCCCTCTACCGTACTGCCTCTCTGAATCAAGGTTTATGGATCCATTTTGCTGATGAGAAAGCTGAGGCAGATGGCTTTAAGCCCCTTGGAATCAGCCTCCAAGTCCATGGTTCTTTCCCCTGCACCCTAGCTGCTCTGCATGCTGGTCTGATGTACTCCCACCCAATACCCAGAGGAATGGGTAATGTGTATTCTCTGCCTGGGGGGTCTCGAGAGTGTTTCAGAGGCCAGGTGCCTAGAGCCAAGGCACACCCATAGTGGTCAGTCTTGAGCTGGTGACACATCTGTGCTGGGGGAAGAAGCCCTTCCCCTGACAGCTTTATTAGTCATGACTTGCTGCAATGTGCAGCAGCGCTCCGGGAAGCCGGGCCTTTTTAGCATTGGGAAGGTGTAGCCACTGCCTCGCAGACTGGCTGTAGAGAAAGCTGGTTTCTGCACTGTCCTTTGTCCTGCCTGCCCTGTCCACAACCTTGCTAGCTCAAGGTTTTTTCTCTTCCCTGCCGGCAAGATTGACAGGACCCCAGAATCTTTTCCCCTGACAACACAAGATGCAATCAGGACTGGAGATACCCTGGGTGTAGGTCTTGCTCCTCAAATATAATATGATGTCTTCCAAATGTTGAGCTCCTAACGATGCTTCCAGACTATCTTAGACACATGCAGGGAAGAGAAATATAGTTTGGAGAGTTGAGGTTCAGGCAAGGGGAGACACAGGGAGCACTGGCATCCACTAAGCATATCCTTCAGCTGTTAAGGTATAATAATACCCTGACATGGTGGGTCCTTTGCACCCATCGAGTTACTGAACCCTCTCAGCCCATCCTAGGACTGGTGACATCATCCCATTTAATGGATGGGGAAAGCGAGGCCAAGACCAGGGAGCTGACTTGCTTATGATCACACAACCGTGATGTTTGATGAAAAGGTGCCAGACAATAAGCCCAGGGGACTCAGACAGAAAGTCATCAAAAAAGGATACCTTTTCATGTGTGTGTTCCACATCAAGCAGTGGTACTGGTGTCACCCTAGCCCTACCCTACCTGTCACCTCCATTAACATGGAAAAGTAACTGGAAGTCAGAAAAGCCTAGCAGCTGGGCTTTCAAACTCCCAAGCTCCTAGGGTTCAAATCCTAAATGTGCCCTTTCCAGCTGTGTGCCCTCAGGCATATTACTTAACCTCTCTGAGCTTCAGTTTCCTCTATTGTAAACTAAGGCAGTTTGTGAGGACTCGGATGCTTCATGCAAAGCTCTGAGCCCAGTGCTGGGCATGTAAAGAGTGAGCCACTCTGACTTTTGTCAGCAGCATCCTCTCTGATCCTCACATGACTCTGCAAGGCAGGCAGGGGTAACCTCACTTTACAGGTAAGAAGACCGAGGCTCCTTAGCTGAGGCTTGAGACCTAGGTCTGTCTGACTCAGGAACCTCAGAGGTTACTGGCCTTGGTGCAGGCGTTGCTGGTCCTCGTGGGAGGGGAGCTGCTGACTGTTGGCAGCAATGTGGGGGCAGCTAATGAGAACCGGCTGGGCGTGGGCTCTGACGCACCGCAGCCTTTCTGCTGACTTGGGAGGAACAGTGTGCACAGTCCCTGTACAGACAGATCACCCCCCCTCAGCCAAGGCTGTGAGAGCTGAAGCCTGCCTTAGAGGTATTATTGCCCCCTCCTCTTTGAGCCCTGACCTGAGGAAGCCAGGCTCACAGAGGACACTCATGTAGTAAGTACCTGTGACAAGTGCTGAAGGAATGCCACCATGTGCCAGGCACTGGGCCAGCCACCTCACATTCTTCATCTTGCTTAACCTCTCAGCCCACCTGTGATAATGGCGTCATACCCATGTAACAGATAGGGAAACTGAGGCCAAGACAGGGGAGTTGACTTGTTTATGATCACACATCATTAAAAGGGCAGAGCCAGGATTCCAACTCAGGCCTGTCTGGGGCTGACACCCTTGCTCTCTCTTCCTTTCACCATCCGGAAGCACTAGTGATCTACAATTCAGGTCACTGCCTCCGATCCCAGTGCACCACTGGGTACTTCCAAGGCTCTTAATAAGCATTACCTAGCTGAGCAGCTGATGAAGTTTCCACGTTTGAGTTTTCCATATAAAACGCCTTACAGTGGTACAGTAACTTTCAGTTCCCAAACTGCTTTCATGCTCCTTTGAACCTAGCTACTCAAAGTGGGGATCTGACCGGGAAACAGCAGCATCAGCATCACCCAGGTACTCGTTAGTTAGAAATGCAGAATCTCAGCCAGGTACAGTGGCTCACTCATGTGATCCTAGCACTCTGGGAGGCCCAAGCGGGAGGACTGCTTGAGACCAGGAGTTTGAGACCAGCCTGACCAAGAGTGAGACCCCGTCTCTACAAAAAATAGAAAAATTAGCTGGGCATGAGGGAGCACACCTATAGTCCCAGCCACTAGGAAGGCTGAGGCAGGAGGATCACTTGAGCCCAGGATATTAAGGCTGCAGTGAGTTATGATGATGCCACTGCACTCTAGCCCAGGCAACAGAGCAAGACCCCATCTAAGAAAAAAAAAAGAAAAGAAATGCGGAATCTTGGGCCCCACCCCAGACCAACTAACTCCAAATTTTGCATTTACCAAGACACCCCCAACTCGTGTGATTTATATGTACATTACAGTTGCAAAGGCAGGAACTTAGATCCCTTGATCAAATCCAGCCAAGGAGAAAGCCCTCACTGTAACCAGAGCAGTTAGAGCCTTGTCTAAAGACTCACAGAGAAAGAGTGAGTGCTGCCCAAGTTTGCAGCCCAGCCCTCGGCCCTCACCACCCCTCGATGCCCTCCTAAGAGTCCGTCTCTTTGAGGAACTGGCTCCACAACTTGAAGCCAAGCTTCTGCTCACATCTTCCAAGTAGAAAGAAACTAAATTGTGGGGAACAATTAGTCTCATTATGTGCAAAGGAAATAAAAGGTGACACTTAGCAGTGCACAGTGACCCAAGATTTCCTGCAAAACACACAGGGAACTTGGTAATTAAAAACTCAGCATCTGTATTTCAGGATCTAATTGTATGTAACGCTTTGCATGTATCATAGCAACACAGAGATGGGCTGTGTCAGCATTTCTCTGGAAACCTGCTTTTTCCAGGGATTATAATGAACCCAGCATGTGGCAAAAACAAAACCACCCTGTCCTTCACATAAGGCTGTTCCTGAGGTTGAACTACTTACAGATGTTTATCTGCAGAGTTTGGGTAAATAGCATTTTTTTTCCATTTTATTTTTTTTTCCTATTTGCAAAAGGAAAAGAATAACTCAGGGAAAATTTTAAGTGGAGCGAGAAGTCGTGTGAGTGGTTTTGAGTTTCACTGCTGCTTGGAAATCAGTGGGAGGATTTTCAGGGTTTATGACACTGACTTGACTGTAGGTTAAGCCATCCATTTGCAGCTTCAAACTGAATAGGAGAAAGGAAACCGCCACTTCCGAAACAAACCAGCAATGGGTCTCACACTTCATTCTCATGCATGTAATATTCAATCCTCCCAATAATGTCCCTTCTTTTCAGATAAAGAAACAGAGGGTCACAGAGGATGAACAATTTTTCCCAAGGTCACACAACTAACTGGCTAAAATACCAGCCCAGGTCAGCTCGCTTCTAAAGTCCAAACATTTTCCTTTACATCACATTGCCTTGTGCTTTCCTAGCACTTACCAACTTTTGGTACAATTAACTGTTACATGTGTTCAGCAAGTGTCAGTACAAGAACAAGAGACAGCCTTTATCTCCTTGCCCAGTTGTAACACGTACCATTGACTATCTTCTTGGTGCCAGACCCTGAAAGGACCTTTGCATATAGTCTCATAAATCCAGGGATAATAAGTCCCTGCACATATGTGCCACCTCTCCCCCATCACCCGTGCCAGGCAGCCATAATGGATTAAGCCACTCCTTTCCTGTGTTCCCAGACAGCCTCAGAATTTTTCTCAACACCATGCTATAGGAAGCCACTGACTAACAAAGCAGAGTTAGTATAAGAGGTTTAACGGAATGTGCTGGAGCCAGCTCCCAGCTGCATGCCAAGTATAGAATTGTGTGGCCGGGCACAGTGGCTCATGCCTGTAATCCCAGCACTCTGGGAAGCCGAGGTGGGAGGATCGCTTGAGCTCAGGAGCTCGAGACCAGCCTAAGCAAGAGAAAGACCCCGTCTCTACTAACAATAGAAAAATTAGCCGGGCATGGTGGTGCCCACCTGTAGTCCCAGCTACTCAGGAGGCTGAGGCAGGAGAATCGCTTGAGCCCAGGAGTTAGAGGTTGCAGTGAGCTACAATGAGGCCACTGCACTCTACCCAGGGCGACAGAGCAAGACTCTGTCTCAAAAAAAAAAAAAAAAGAATAGATAGTGTGTATCTCTTCCTAAATCTGTGTTCAGTAATGTGACATTGGTAGCTGGGAATTGACCACAATGGGGGTGTTTACACCTTGGAAATTGGCAAACACTACGCTTTTGTTTCAAGAGACTTGCTTTAACAGCACACTGCTGCCCAAATACGTCTTGTGATCTAAACCTTCGTTTTTACAACAACCCATGGGATAAACATTATTAACCCCCACTTCATAAATGAGGAAAATGAGGCTCAAAGCGGTGAAGAGGTTTGGCCAAGTCAAACAACCAGCCAGAGCAGAGCCGTAATAGAAACTCCGTCAGAACAAGAAAAGCCCTCTGCAAATCTGAGAGATTATTATGCCTACCACTGCCGTCAATGCGGGGCAGACAGGACTGATGAGCCTGGACTTCCAGGGTTTGGCTGGCTCCAGGGCGAGCCTTTCAGAGCTTCCCAGGGCGGAGCTCCCAGGCCTGACCTCCTTCCATATCACCAGCTAAGACCTTTTATTAGCTTAAACTCTTAACAGTGCCCAAACACTATCCAGAATCTCCATCTGCCCAGAAAGCTGTAACAGGATTTCCTCGATAGCAGCAGGATCTGTTTACACGGGGCTCAGAAGTTTGCTTAGGCTTAGGATTTTTCGCTGAGGTTAGCAGCCAATCCTACAAAATGCAGCTACTGTGTATCACTTCTGTATCACAATCTTTCTTTCCACAAACACTATGAACACCTACTAATAAATCCAGAAATGCCCTTTGAGACCCAGGTCCTAACAGATACGACAGGATGGTGACAAGAGAGAAGCCAAAGAAAACCTAATAATGATAGCTAACACTCGTTGGTCACCTAATGTGTGCCAAGTACTATCCCATGCCCTCTTCTACTTATTATGTCACTTAATCCTCACAACAATGTTGTGGGGGAAATACTATTATCACCATCCCATTTTTTAAAAGGGAAACTGATGCACAGAGAAGTAAAGCAACCTGCCCAAGAACACACAGCACATAAGAGGCAGGGGAGGATACAAGCCTAGGCATCTGTATTTGGGGTTTATACTCTTAACTGCTTGACAGAACAGGGTTTGCCTGAACAGGGTTTTGAGGGATGATTAGGAGTTTATCTGAGAAAGCAAGCGTGGAAGACTTTTGGGCTCAGAGGCAGGTAAGTACATGTCTGTTTGGGAACATTACTAGCAGTTTAGATAGAGGAGAGAATTATGAAAAATGCTTAACTGGTACCTGCCCCATAGTAAACATGTTACTTGCCATTCTTGCTTGATGCAGATGGACCAGAGACTGTTCCTGATGAGAGACAAGGCTGGGGAGAGGAGCAAAGCACTGGGTGGGAAGACGTCCATGCTGTGGGATGGATTTGGAGTTCATGCCCAGGACAGCAGCTTTCACAGCACTCTGAATCCCAGGGGGTGAGGAAGCACGTAAGCAGAGCCCACAGCCACCTGCCCCAGAATGTAATTTTTGGAAGTATCAGGCTTTTGTTAAAAAGTCATGTGAATGTTGCTTTCTCCTCCATAATATATTTGCACTTGCTGTAATATAAATCTGATGTTTTAAATTTTATACCATCAAGCAAAACTGACCCTACAAGCTGTGTTCCCTCTTCCCCTTGTCCTGGGACACTCAGCCTCATCATTCTTTGTTGTAGGGGGCTGTCCTCTGCATTGTAGGGGTGTTTAGCAGCGTCCCTGGCCAGTAGCGATCATACCCCCCATCTGAGCTGTGACAACGCAAACTGTTTCCAAACACTGTCAATGTCCCCTGGGGGACAAAATCACCTCAGAGTGAAAACCCTCTCATTTGGTCTCAATACTGCTTGCTGTGTCCTCTATACGGACTCCAATTTGAGACGCATGGTGTATCCAATTGAAGGATTTTAATGTGGGAGGTGTTGCAGACAAAAACCAGAAACTATTTTGGGGGACCACATTGTAATATTGATATTGTGATCTTTCTCATTCTGCCAATGAGTAACTAGAAGCTCAGAGAGGTGAGGCGAGTCTCCCCTGAGTCACACAGACATAAATGGGTTTGTAACCCACGTCTGTCTGACTCCAAAACCTAAATCCATCCACCGCACCACATGGCTGCACTCACCTTCCTCCGGGAAAGCCAGAAACCTCATTCTGCCCTCCGCACCTCCTTGTGGACACCAGAACTGGAAAAGGCCTTAACAGGGAGCACATTGCAGCCTGTTTCGGGGACCTACACCCAAATTCCTGGCCTTCCACAGAAGCAGGACAGCAGACACTCACGGCCTTTCCCTTCCTGCCCCACAAAACCTCCTACCCAGCCCAACTGGAGGCAGAACTGCATTTCCTATTCAGGTTGGACAAACTTTTTCCATAAAGGGCCAAATGGCCAATATTTTAGGCTTTGCAGGCCATATGGTCTCAATTGCAACTACTCAATTCCGCCACTGCAGCACAAAGCAGCTATAGACAACATGTAAACAAAAGAGTGTGACCCTGTTCCAATAAAACTTTGTTTACAGAAACAGTCAGCCAGCCCATGGGCCACAGTTTGTCAATCCCTGACCTAAGTCATTCAACAAATACATAGGATGCCTCCTGCATGCCAGGCTGAGTGCCCAGTGCTGGGGGTACAGGGCGAACAGAGTCAGGCTTGGCTGCCGCCCTCATTGGCTCACAGTCTGCTGGGAGGGCAGCCAGTCACCAGCAAGCACATCTCTCCTGAGGACTTGCTCTATGTGTCCTGAAGGGCCGGAGCAGGAGGCAGAAGTAGACCCAGCAGGGGAACGACTCCAGACAGGGCTTGTGGGAATCTCGAGCTGAGTGCCAATGAATAAGAAGGAAGGAGTCTTGGAAGGAGCTGGAGGGAGAGCATTCCAGGCCGAGGGAACAGGCACTGCAAAGGCAGAGGAGTGAGAGCAAGTTTGGAATGCTCTGAAAGCAGCATGGAAGCCGAACTGCCTCAAGTGTGGTAAAAAAAAAATGTGGGGAGCCACAGATGCAACTGGAGGTGAAGGCACAGGCCAGATCAGGTGGGACAGCTGCGGGCCACAAGCCGTCCCAGTCTGGCTGCTGTGGCTGGGTCGTCTGAAGCCTTGAGGACGCAGCCCCAGAGCCCACTTCCTGCCCAGCCCCACCAGGGCCCCACTGGGTGGCTGAGGAGTCCCAGGATGGATGACAGTGCAGGAGGGCAAGGGTTGGACATCCGCAGAGGAGCGAATTGGCCACACCTTCTCCAAAGTAACTGGAGGAATCGGCTTGGGAGCAAGAGCATGTCCGGAACCCTCTGTAGACCACCCTCAGCATTTGACCAACATGAGCACTGGTGACCAGCTTTACAGAAGGAACACAGGCTAGTCTGCACCTGGAGTAAGAGGTATTACTCATCAAGCAACACCGCACAGCCCGCTGCTGAGTGCACCAAAGGTACTATTGCGGTCGAGCCTCACAACAACACTTCCTTCGTCTCCGTTCTGCAGAGGAGGAAACAGAGGTTAGGTAATTTACACAAGGTTGAAGAGTTAGTAAGTGCAAGAGCTGGGATAGGAAACCGGTGCTCTAGTTCCACAGCCCACAAGCTCACCCACTCTGCTCTCCTGCCCCACCTAACTGAGGAAGAGGAGACACCTGCCCCCCTCACCTCACCGTCACCCACCTTGGCCCCAGGGTAAGCCACTCTCACTGTCTGGACATTACCCCTTCTGGATAACCATTGATGGGTGGCAGAAGCCAAGTAGTGACCTCTCCTGTACCAGGATGACTTGTGGGACTCAAAGGAAAAGCCTTATCTGTGTGTAGATGTGATTACAAAGTGGTCTTGTTTTCGTCTTGACCAGTCATCGTTACAGAGTGGCCTATTCTGATGTTGGTGGTCTGTGGAATTATTTATGCTCAGCAGAACACCGGGGTCTAACTGTGAGTGTCAAGCCAGCTTCCAGCAACGCCAAGCCCTTGCTGATGGTATCAGGCCAGCCCTGGATGTTGGGGCTGCTTTTCTCTTTCTCAGAACCGAGACAAGGATCAAACAACCTCCCCAAAGTCACAAAGCAGTTAGGTGATGGAGCTAGAACGTAAGCCTCAGCAGTCCAGCTCTGGTCCACTCCCTCACCTTGTGTCTCTTGCTTGATATTGCAGGACCCCGAAAACTGTGAAGGAAGAGGGGAAACATACACTTCCTGAACATTTACTCTTGCCAGGCACTGAAATAGGTCCTTTGACTCCTTAAAATCATCCACCCTTATATTTGTTTCCTAGGGCTGCCATAACAAAGTACCACAAACTGGGTTTCTTAAAACAACAGACATTTACTCTCACAGTTCTGGTAGCTAGAAGCCCTAACCAGGTGTCAGCACAGCCACACTCCCTCTGAAGCCTCTAGGACAGGATCCTTCCTTACCTCTTCCAGCTTCCAGTAGCCCCACGCATTCCTTGGCTACAGCTGCATCACTCCAATCTCTGCCTCCCTCTGCACGTGGCTGTCTCCTCTCATGTGCCTGTTTCTCTTCTTCTCTTATAAGGGCACCAGTCATATTGGATTAAGGGCCCACCCTACTCCAGTATGACCGCATCTTAACTTAATTACATCTGCAAAAACCCTACTTCCAAATAAAGTCACATTCACAAGTACCAAGGGTTAGGACTTGAACATATCTTTTTAGGAAAAACAATTCAACCAGTGATAACCCTTAAACAATGCTCTCCATCTTAACAGAATCAGGCATTGAGTCTCAGAGAGGTTTAGTAACTCATGCAAGGTCACACAGCATGAGTGTGAACAAAGCAGAGCAAGAATTCAAGCCCCAAAACCTTGGCTCGTCACCTACCACCTCCAAATCTCAGAAAACTATACCACTGGCAATCAGTCAGGTAGGGCAAGGACAGGAGGCTCAGAGACGCCACTTCCGACAGCCAAAAGACTCATTTGTTTTCCTTTGTTTCTGAAGAGTGTCCCTGCAGGAAAACGGTGCAGCCCACGCAGAAGGAAATGAGCCAGCACAGACACGCCCTAGTGTAGAAGACTCACCAGCACAGCCACCAAGCTGTCCAAGAAGGGAGCAGGCTCCACAACCTGACGTTGACAAACTGCCCGCCCGTTTTCCCAGAGATTCCCAGAGCTCACATTTCCCACACTTATACGATTCAATTAGGAATCCCGAAACACGTAAATCTTGGCATTCTTATTGCTCCATAAAGAAACAAAGTATTAAATGCAGATACACTCCCTTA
This sequence comes from Daubentonia madagascariensis, assembly GCA_023783475.1. Classification (NCBI taxonomy): domain Eukaryota; kingdom Metazoa; phylum Chordata; class Mammalia; order Primates; family Daubentoniidae; genus Daubentonia; species Daubentonia madagascariensis. The sequence continues at coordinate 5,179,599 of JAKFHU010002332.1, read as the reverse complement.
AATGTTGGTGGTTTTGTTTCCATTGGCTCCAGATACGACTGCTGTTCTTTTATAACGATTGCTCAGAAGATGACAGATACTGTCATCCCAGGCAGCTCCAGCGGAGGCCATAGTGCTGGGCGTGGGGGAGAGGGCATGGGCAACCGGCGTCATTATAATTATTGTTATAACAATGACTTTCTTTTGTGGGGCTCCCTGTCGTTTATGTGCCTCCTCAGCTCCCCACCCCCTTCCTCCCACAGCTGCTCACAGCTGCCGAGGACAAATTGTGCAAAACCCCGTTTCCTCCTGTTGCTCTCCTGCCTACAGAGATGGATCCCAAAGGACTGTCTCATCAAGAACTGATTCTTCATGAGAGACGTTGTGTGGTCTTGGGCAAATCGTTTAGCCTCTTGGAACTTTGGTTTCCCCGTCTCTAGAAGGGCAGTGACAGCACTTACGTCATGGTGCTAAAAGAGATCATTTGTGTAAAGAACGCTATGTGGTACCTGGCAGCCAACACTCACTCGGCACCTGCTCCCTTCCTTGACTGACCAAAAGCTGAAGCATGGGATCACTCTTTCCAAGAAGCAAACACAGACCATGAAATTAATCTCCACTCTTGCAGGGCCACTTCAGCCGCCCCACCCTCCAAGTCCCTTTCATCCCCTGCCTGTAAACACATGACTCACCCAGGGTGAATGGGGTTGGGTGAGATGCACTCATGTTTGGCAGCAGAAGCAGGACCGGGATTGGGTAGGATGGCCCGGCCCCTGCTAGACCCATCGACCTTTCTAAAGGGACAGAATGCTGGGGTTACAAGGCAGGAAGCCCAGCACATCAACACCATGTCATGAACTTGTGCTTCCGTATGCCCCGACACCTTAATAGTTCCCATTTGGCATAGTATAGTGGTTAAGGAGTCACCTGTACTCAAATCCCACTTATAAGCTGCAGGACTACTGGCAAGTCACATGGCTTCTCTGAGCCTTGGTCTGTCAAATGAGGCTGAGAATAGCACATCCTTAAATTTTACTATCTAATACAGCAGCCACCAGTCAAATGTGACTATTTAAATTTTAATTTACTGAAAGGAAAGAAAATTTAAAATCCAGTCCCTTAGTTGCATGGGCCACATTTCAAGTGCTCAAAGGCTATGTGTGGCTTGTGACTGCCATAGCGGACAGGCCAGCTATAGAATATTTTCATCATTGCGGAAAGTTCTACTGGGCAGCACTGTCATAGAGGATTATTGTGAGGATTAAAGGAATGGATGAATGTAATGTGTTTAGCACCACACCTGAAGGATAGGAGGTGCTCGATACAATGTAACTATTATATCATTTAATCGTCTGCAAGGTAGTGGCACTGCTCCCATTTAGCAGATGAGAAAGCTGAGGCTCAGGAAAATAAAAATAATTTGTTCAAACTCTCATAGCCAGTAACCAGGAGAGTCAGGATTTAAGCGCTAATATGTATGACTCCAAAAATGGATGTGCTTTCCACAGGGCAAGCAATCTCCATGCAGTGGGAAGAGAGATTGGTGATAGAGGAGGTAGTGATGCAAAATGTTGCAAAAGCTACAATTGTATTATTAAAACCAAAGAAAGTTCAATTCACTCAACCTCAGGGAATAGAAACTCAAAATCACCTCCCCATTCCTAAGGAAGTTTGGCCTCACGTATAGAACACTGGGGATGTCTCACCCCCTCTCTAAGCCTCAGTTTCCTGTTCTGTAAAGTGGGTTGCTTTGAGGATAAAGCGAGACAATGTACTTTCATGCACAAATAGGTACTTAAGAAATGTTATTTTATCTGAATAATGACCACCATAAGTACAATCTTTGGGTCTGGTCCTACCCATGACGACTTTACTTTTTGGCTTTCTGTAAGAATCAGAAAGTTATTGGGTCCACACTCACACTCTCCAGGAAGCAGAAAAGCTCATTGCCTCTTCAGAAAACATAATAGCTGAAGTGTGGCCCTTTAATTTGTTAATCTTTGCAAATCAGGGTCCCAGAGCTTTGCAAAGATGCAGAACCATCAGAGCTCTGTACAGAAACAATCAATTCCTTGATTAAAATCTGACAGCTTAATTAATTAGTACTTAATAGCTCAACCTTAATTATACTTTACATCGTTATTTGATAATATTCATAAATTTCCCATGTGGCTGCACACACATGTCTTTTATCAACTGATTACACATGCCTGAATTTGACCTCCATGCTTGGGAAAATGTCTCAAACGTCAAAACATGAAAGACTTCATTAACACAAACACTGACCGCACCAAGGCCTACTCATAGGTAAGAATTCTCCGATTTAAAAGTTCTTTGAGATGCACCAGAAAGAGTGTTGATTTGTGCACTAGGTTCACTGTACAGTGTGAACTAAAATAAAATCTTAAGCTCCTCCTCCAGCCAACTGAATGGACCCCCTCTTTGCCAAGGGGACCCCAGTGAAACCTTCAAGCTGAGTTGCCAAACCATGAGGAGAAGGAAGGTCAGACACACCTAGTTATTCTCGCTCCCTTTTGGAGATATTCTTTGTAACAATAAGATACTAAATAATTAACAGGCCTGAGACCATGCAAGGCAAAGCTTAAACCATGCCTGCAGGTCAATTTACTTAACATGTCCCTTGCTTTTCCATTTATATGTCCAGTGGCTTGTCTCTGATTAACAGACACCTTTATCTTAACTTAAAACATTCCAAGCCTTTAACATTTCCTCAGCCAATTACAAATCAAAGAATCTTTAAACCCACCTAGTACCTGTAAGCTCCTTCTTTAAGATGCCTTTTCGGGCCAAACCAATGTACACCTTCCAGGTATCGATTTATGATTTTACTCATAATCCCTGTCTTCCTAAAATGTATGAAACCAAACTGTAACCCAACCATGGCAGGACCATTTGCTCAAAGCTTCTTGGGCTGTCTGGGCTCTGGTCACCCACATTTGACTCAAATAAACCTCTTTTAATTATTTTACAGAGTTTGGGTTCTTTTCGGTTGACAACAGTTTTTTCCCTTCAAACCTCAATATTTTTGGAATTTTTACAAAGTGTTAAATAATATTAGTGGAGTTTGTTTTCACCTGAAAAAGATACCCACAGGTTGTTTTGTTTTAACCCAGAGAATGAGTCAATTTCTAAACTAGGTGAGAATCCCTGAAATTCTTTGGATGTAATTGGGAGAGTTACGAGGGGCTCAATATAAGGAGAGAAAAGAATATGGACCTTGAAGCCAGAAAGACCTGAGTTTGAATCTTTGTACTTCTGAGCTGTGTAATCCTTTTAAAAATTTTTTTTTGTTTTAACAGATTTAGGGGTTACAAGTTGAATTCCATTACATGTATATGTAGTACAGTGGTGAAGTCTGGGCTTTTGGGGTACCTATCACCTGAAAAGTGTACATTGTACCCCATGGGTAATTTTTCATCCCTCCCTCTTCCACCCTCCCCCTTCTGAGTCTCCAGTGTCCATTACATCACTCTGTGTGTCCTTGTATAGCCATAGTTTAGCTCCCACTTAAAGTGAGAACATACAGCATTTATTTTTCTGTTCCTGAGTTACTTCACTTAGGATAATGGCCTCCAGTTCCATCCAAGTTGCTGCAAAAGACATTAGTTCATTCTTTCTCATCACTGAGTAGTATTTCATGGTGTATATATATCACATTTTCTTAATCCACTCATCAGCAGGTGGGCACTTAGGCTGATTCTCTATCTTTGTGATTGTTAATTGTGCTGCAATAAACATTTGAGTGCAGGTATGTTTTTGACATAATGATTTCTTTTCCTCTGGGTAGATCCCCAGTAGTGGAATTACAGGATCAAGTAGTAGACCTACTTTTAGTTCTCTTTGAGAAATATCCATGAGCTGTGTGATCTTGATTGAGTTTCTTCATCTCTCTGAACCTTGGTTTCTTCGTTTGTAAAATGGGAATTATAATTCCTAGTCATCAGAATGTTGACGTGAAGTCCAAGTGGATGGGAAAGTGCCTGGCATATACTAGATGCTCAATAAATGTTACATATTAAAATATAATGTGTGGCTGTGCCAGAACTATGCTTTGTCCAGTTGCCCATGGAGACCACTCAACCGGAGGGGAGGGGCCATACCTCTGCACCTGGGGGCTCTGAGGAATCAGCCAGTAGAAGGGCTATAGGAGGTGGTAACAGGATCATGTCCTGCTGAATAAACCAGCTCCTCTATGGTGTCTTTTGGGTTTTCAGGGAAAGGAGGGCCACAAAACCTTCCTAGAAGTTTCTGGGACTGCTCTATGAGCTGCAGCCTGGCCCAGAGGAAAAGGCCCTACACTTAGGGTTGAGATACCTAGCCACTAGCCCTGGCTCTGTGTTGGGTCGCATTAAACAAGTCCCTTGCCTCTTGGAGAATCAGTCTTCTTTGTAAAAGACACTAGCCCCATTTTTCCAAACACCTACTACTGCTGCTGCTGCTGCAGATCACCTGTGACATTTATTTAAACAGAGATATAATATATAGTAACAATCCCCTACACACATACTCCCCAGATGACTATTTTGACGTACAGATTTTCTACATGTACTGATTTCTGGGCCTCGACTGATTCATTGGGTCTGAAGGGATTTTTGAGAATCTATTTTTTAAATTCCCCCAGGAATCCTGATGGGCAGTGAGTTTGGGGAACAAACAGGATTGCTGGTTTCCAGTATCCCCCCCACCCCCATCCAGCTGGAAAACTTGCCTGGTTCTTTGCCACTTTGGCACACTAACGACACCCCCGTGGTTTGGAGGAGTAACTCCAGATTGTCCCAACACACGGTTTCAAATCCTCTGTTGCATGGGTCCCCCTAAGTCGATAGTTGTGGGACTGAATGAGGTTTTCCACTCTTCATCCCAAAATGCAGGCAGCACAATTCTCTGTCCCGGCATCCATAACAGACACAGCATCTCAGCCCCCAAGTTCATCTTCCAAACTGACTATCTGACAGGTGTTCACCTTGGTCCACCACCATAGTTTTTTTCTCCAAGTTCTGATGGCACCAAACTCCAACCAGAAACTCCACAAGACATCACCATTGTCCGAGTCACACAGACACGGGGTGACCACTCAGATACCTGGACTGGGCTGTGTCGTAGGACAGGAGACACATGATAAAGATTTCCCTCCTTTCCCTCAACTCACAGAATCTGCCACGTGTGTAAGATAAGAAAACAAGCCGAGATGCTGAAAAAGATGTAACATGATTTACTAACACTCTCCCACGCCCTGGCTCTGTGACCAGACAACTCCTTAAATTCCTACTGCTCATCCCAGTTACTATCAAGATTCATCATACTAATAATTGAAACTATAGAAAATCTACCCAACATGAAGGCCATTTCCAGAAATTAGATTGCTCCCCATCAGTGGGGGATGATGTTTTTCCTCCTTATATTATTTGCCACTAATTCTGAAAAACATTTTTACTGGATTTTTTCCATTATTTTCCCAGCATGGACCTAATAGCGACCAAGAAGTACTTGAAAAATCCCATTAACTTTATCAAATGGAAATTCTCACAATATCACAATTGCCAAAGGTCTTTTTTATTCAGGAGTTAACCTTGGGGAGCTTTTAGATGTTCTTTGGGGCATGCACAGAGAACTGAGGAAATCCTTCATTTCTACACGCCTGGAGAGCTTAGCACACTTGGCTGAGTATGGAACTGCTCATTCCTCATTTGTTTCTCTGGGTGAATATTGATTTGGCTTCCGTTGTACATCACAAATGCGCATCAATCTCCAGAAATGTGGGGCACTGAGGATTTCTGTTTAATATTCAACTTTGAGCAGCTCAAGCACTCACACAATTTTTTTTTTGGTTGTTCCTCTGTTGTTCTCCCAGATGTATAAGGTAAGAATGTTGTACTTATAAAAGTAATTGCTGTGGCTGTTAAACAATTCAGGACCACTTCCCCTGTGCTCTGCTGGGCATTGGCAAAGTCCCACAGATGCCAAGCTTGAAGAGGCTTAAAAGGGTAGCTGATCATTTGGAACTGGGTAAATTCAGTAATCGCTCTGGTTACATAGCAAACCTGTCTAGGTCTACGTTTCTGATATATTTGTGCTTTTGTACTGGTTAAGCCCACACTCGGGGACAGCTGGCATTCCCTGTATTTATGAGATAGACATCTAGGCTGCATGTCGGAGTGGACATACATAGCCCTGAGCAGTATTTCTGGTGCCTAGACATTTGAAGCCTCTTCATCTGCATGGGAGTCTTTAAATGATAATCACCAGGAGCATTCTATTTTTAGAATCCAAAAGTGTTTAAAAATAAAATAATATCCTCAAGGACAAACCTATTTGATTTGGGAGAAGGATCACTTGGATATTTGCTTCTTCCCCTCTTTCCTGTTAACACTCTGTTGCTTATCATTATGGTTGGGTGGTTAGGGTGCTGGAAGGAATTTAAGGAACATGCCTCAATGAACAGAAGGCATTGCCTGTCCCCCTGGTGTTCCTGGGAGGCATTAACAGGGCAGTAAGCTTCCTAAGATTCTGCAAGCCAGATGGGATTCCTACTTTGGTACATCACCCAGGGACCACAAGGAGCCTCAGCTATTGGGGTGGGGGCAGAGAATCCCAGTGCCAGCAGCAGCTTTCAGCACTGCGTGCATTTTTTAAGTGGAACAAACCAGATGTTGAAGACACACGAGACGGCACAGGCAAGAAGCAAGCAGTATGACAGGTGTCAGGAATCAGAGAGGATGCAGGAGATGCGGGGGAACAGGGAACTCTCCTTTTCTGACCAGGACTGGGAAAGCAGGAGTCTTCGATGTTGAGCTAGTCCTGCCTGATAAAACGGCTTATTGGGGCTCTTTACAAAGAGCACGCAGGTTGGGGTAGAGTGACTGACCACCCCGCTTTGCCTGGGACTAAGTGATATCCTGAGATGCAGGGCTTTGGGTTTTAAAACAGGAAAGCTCCCATAAAATTGGGATGAGTTCTTCACCCTAGGTTGGGGAGACAGTTTAACGGAGTTTCTAAAGCATGAACTTTAAAGTCAGACAGATGTGGATTTGGATCCCAGCTGCACCAGCTAAATGACCTTGGGCAGGTTGTGTCACCTTCCCGCGTCTGTAATAAGGGAGTGATGGTGCCTACCGCACAGGGTTGTAGTAAGATAACATTAGGCAGAGTTACCAGGGTGCGTTCTGAACACCTACCATGCTAGAAAAGAAGGAACAAGCTTGGATGTGAGGATGCAGCAGGAAACGAAAAACAGTGAAACCAAAGACCATGAATTAATGACTGGAGCAGATGAGCATATGAGAAAGTCAGAGAGACCAGTGTAGAGATGAGGCTAGGATAGAAAGAGGTGGGGACACATTGAGGAAAGATTTGGATGAATCTTTCACACTCTGTTATGTCCTTAAAGCCTCCAGGATTCAACAGAGTGGGGGCTCCCTGTTGAACGAAGAAGGCAGACTAGGAGTCTGGCAGAAAGAAATGGACCACCCTGAGATGCCTTCACCCCTGGTGGATCACCCAATACCCCAGCCCTTTCCCACACACCTCTGTGAACATTCTGTGAACATTTCCTAAGGGCCTGATAATAGCTCCCAAAGAACTGAATTCTGCAGGCAAAAGAAAAAACCAGGCAGGGAAGAGGGAAGGAGCTGGAGAAATAGCTTGGAGCAGGGTGCAGAAGGCATCTTTTAAATATAACAGTCCCACAATGCTACAGTTCAAATATGTCCCCCAAAGTTCCTGTGTTGGAAACTTAATGCCCAGTGCAACAGTGTTGGGAGGTGGGACCTAATAAGAGGTGATTGAGTCATGAGGGCTCTGCCCACATGAATGGATTAATATTATCGTGGGAACGGGTTAGTTATCTTGAGAGTGGGTTGTTATAAAAGCAAATTCTCTCCCTCTTGTTGACTCATTCTCATCTTCTCTTGTCCCTCTGCCTTCCATCGTGGGATAACAGCACGAAGACCCCTCGCCGGATGCCAGTGCCATGCTCTTGGACTTCCCAGCCTCCAGAACCATGGGCCAAATATACTCCTATTGTTTATAAATTACCCAGTCTCAGGTACTCTGTTACGGCAACACAAGACACCCAGTGTGACAGAAATAAAAGAAATGAGATTAAGCTATGAGTATGTGCAATATCCTTCTGCTTCCTTTCTCACCCCCTTTTGGCCTTTTACAGAGAAAGAATTCTTTCTTCCTGAGTCAGCTCCTGGATTGTCCTTTATGTGTGTGTTAAAAGGTCAAAGTAGAAAGAAATCTAAAGAAGCCAGAAAGGCTAAGTTGATCCATATAGTAAAGAACAAAGTAGAAGGGAGACAGAAAAGTGTTGGGGCTGAGTGTCAGGGTTTAGGAAAGTAGAAGAGAGGAAAGCAAGATGAGTTGGTCTTTCCCCGGGAGCCACTGTAGAAATTTAGACAAGAGATATGGGGTGAGAGAAATGAGCTAAAAGGATTTGTGAAGGTGATTGAGAGACAGGGTTAGTGTCTTTCCACTAAACTTTCTTCTAGAATGCAACTTCTTCTGATGCAAATCTGTGCTGAGACTGGACCATATGGTGATCGTGGCTTATACAGGTTACACTAAGTACCATTAATTAATATTCCTTAAATGCCTCCCAGGTTCCAGGCAGGTCAGCAAACACTGAGTGCTGCTGCAGCAGGTGGATCACACTGACTGCCCCAGTTAATGGCCTCCCTGCTTTCACATTCTTTCTGATGTGAATTTGCAGTTTCTTCCCACCAAGATGTTAGAGTCTATTTACCCACCCTTTGCACCTGGGATGGCCTAATAACTTGATTCAGCAAGCAGAACACAGTGGACTGACAGCGTTCCAGTTCCAAGCTGAGGCCTTAAGAGGTTTTGCAGGCTTCCACTGTCTCTCTTGGCCCTTGCCTCCACCGTGGGAACAAGCCCGGGCTGGCCTTCTGGAGGGTGAGAGACCACATAGAAGAGAATAGAGAGACCACAGCTAACAGCAAGCCAACCTCCAATCAACCCTCAGCTGACCCTGGACACATGAGGGAGCTCTGTCAGGAGTAGAAGAACTGCCCAGCCGAACACATCTAAATTTCCAACCCTCAGAATTATGAGCAAAAAAAAAAAAAGTTTGTAGTTTCTAAGCCACTAAGTTGGGTGTTTTTGGTTTTTTCTTTCTTTGTTTTGTTTTTAGAGACAGGGTATTGTTCTATTGCCCAAGCTGGAGTGCAGTGGTGTGATCATAGCTCACTGCAGCCTCACACTCCTGGGCTCAAGCGATCCTCCTGCCTCAGCCTTCTGAGTAACTAGGACTATAGGCACGTGCCATCACACCCAGTGAATTTTTTTTTTTTAAAGATAGGATCTCACTATGTTGCCCAGGCTGGTCTCAAACTCCTGGGCTCAAGCGATTTGCCTGCCTCAGCCTCCCAAATTGCTGGGATCACAGGTGTGAGCCACCATGCCCAGGCAGCCACTAGGTTTTGAAATGGTTTGTTACACAGCAACATCTACCTGATACACTTATTAAATAATCAATGTTTTGAATATGTTATTTTTATTTTTTCAACAGAGAATTTATAATTCTCTTTGTTATATGAAGTTTCATGACAAAAAGGAAAACAATGAGTTGCCTGGGGTCACTCATCTGGAAGGCTCCGGAGCCAAATTTGAAAATAGCTCCATTTAATTCAAAAACCCATCCTTTTATGTGCCTCATATCAAGCTGCCTAAGACAATGCCAAATTTGCCAATACCCAAGGTCATCTCTACGTTTCAGGAGAGCTAATAGGACAGGTCTGGACACTGCTACTGAAGCCAGACTCCCCAGTGTCCCAGCCAACAAAACAGGATCACAGCCCAATGGGAAATTAGCATCACATGAAGCCTGGGGCAGAATATTAAATCTCATAAGAGTCACTATAGTGTTGAGAACAGTGAGAGCTGTGGGGATCGGCAGAGGGGGAGTTGCCAAACCGAGATTTGTAGAAGATAAACTAAATTTATTTGATCCAATGGAAAAATGAAATTGCAAAGCAGTTTCGATAAGAGGTAAATAGACACACTCTGAAAACCTGTTAAACGGTTTGGCAGGAAGTCAGGAGTGTCTACATACACATTTCCTCGCTGTTGCAAGTCATTATATAAACACACACAAACACACCTAAGCACACAGGGATAGAGGTGAGTACACACACAGAGATTTGCCTACTTATACTACACAGGCAGCACACACACGCACTCATTGACACATGCAGCCACACATCTGTGTGTGCATATACACATGAGCACACATGCACACACAGAGGCATAACTGATCACAAAACGTACAACACCCAGACATGCACAAAAGTACACACACAGAGACACATAAATATACACAGAGAGACAGGCATACCCTCTTATGCAGAAGCACATACGCATGCAAACACGTTCACTCTGGCATGCACACACACACGAACCCTCATCAGCCTGACAGGCAGAGGGAGGGAAATCTTTCTCTTTCAGGGAATGAGTTTTCCCTTCCAAGGTTTGTCCTCAGAGCTGGAGCATTTCACTTGCACATCCTGCCAAGACGGAGTCTCGCAGTTGGTCCTTTGATTAAAGCAAGAAAGCTCAGCCCTCCCTAGACCTCAGGGCCAGTCCTGACCTTGGCAAGAAGGAATCATAAGAGCCCTGGGCCAATAGCTGGGACTAAGAGTAAAGTTGACCCTTTGGGCTCTTTGGGCCTCCTTTTGAGAAATTACACCTGTGCCCCATCCTTGGGCGGAAGTGGGAGCAAGAACAGTGGCTTTGACATCAGAAAGTCCAGGGTTCAAATCCTGCCTCAGCTACTTCCTAGCTGTATTAACTTGCACCCAATTACATAAATATGCTGAACTTCAGTGTCATAAGTTATAAATTGGGGATAGTGATTCCTGCCAGACAGGGTTTTGTAAGAATTAAAGGTGATCACGTGTGTAAGTGCTTGCTTCAGTATCTGACACATAGCAGGTGTCAGTAATTGTTGGGGGAAGAGAGGATATTTTCAAGGCCACATGCTCCATTCATTTACAATCTTAATCTTGAGTTTTTCTTCTGTTATTTCTTTTTTCCCCCCAGCATAACATAAACCCAGGCTACTTTGCATTTATATTCTATAACTTTTGTGCATTATATTTTCAAAATGATCATTTTTCCTTTAAATCTCTCCACGTAAATGTTTCTGGCATGAACAAGGGCTAATTTCTTCTTCTATCCTTGGGCATAATCTTTTCTGGGCACCATATATCTGGTTATAATCATTAAAACCATTCAGCAAATCGATTTCAATAAACCCAAATTCTCTTCATAGGCAACATTCCAAGACTCAAAGCCTGTTGAGAAAAAGGGATTTAAAAAACTGCAGTCTCAAAGTCGGAACCAGACTTTGCTCTTAAGAAGCCCGTGTTTAAAGGTGGACCTTGAAACAGCTAACTTTGAATTTTTATTTTAATATTCATTCAATACAACAAACATTTCTGAGCACCAACTATGCGGTAGGCACAATGATTGGCACCCAGTCCACAGAGACACATAGAGCTCACTGCAAAAGCAAAGTACATAAATAATCAAAATTCAAAATGATCAGAGAAATTATTTTTAACATACTTATTTTTTAAAGATACAAGGTAAAGAGCACATGGAAGGAAGGAGAAATAATTAATTCGTTAGCAAAGAGTTCAGGAATGCATGAGAGAGGTATTGTTTTTGCTTTGCCCAGCATCACTTTCCCTATTCATTTGTAACAGGATTCCAATTTCCCTTGGAGAATTCTCCCTCCCAAGTTATACATAGTCTTTTGAGGCTGTCAGTCAAGCAGCATTAGCCAGAGGTGAGCACGTGGCTCAACTCTGACCCATCAATCTCTCATTCCTGGGAATAAGAAACAATGTGATTAAGCAAAGTGACAGAAAAGCGATCGACACTTGGCAGTTGGGAGACACTCACCTTTAAATCTCTTTACTTAGATTCCCCAGAGCAGAGCATCCCTGGCTCTGTCCTTCCAGGTTTCCACCCTACGTTTCTTACAGTAAATTCATTGTTTTCTCACATTGTGCAGAGTTGAAGGATTGTCGTCAAAGATAGAGAAATCTCCACGGAGGGAGATACCTGCTTGGGTTTTGAAGAATGGACAGGAGCTCACCAGATGGCTGAGAAGCAGAAAAAGCAGAGACACCGGTGTCAGGCTGTCAAGGCACCAGATATAACACCGCGTCGCACATCTGGATAATGAAAGCATCTCAGCTTGGCTGGAAGACGTGAGGCTAGAGCAGTTAGTACCTTGAACCACTCTCCTCCGTATCCCCAGCACCTAACCCAGCACCTGGCCCACAAAGGCGTTTGGCGAATGTTTTTGGAATGAGTGAGTAATGGAACAGCAGAAGCAGAGCCAGAGAGCCTTGTTAGCCATGCTGGACCTGGCAATACCTGAAGTCAAGGTGGAACCACTGATAATTTTTTAAATCAGGAAAGAGGAACAATTCAGAAATTAGTTTTGTAAATATTCATTTTTAAACTCAACTTTGGCTTCTGATTGAAGAACGGATTGGACGTGCCCAGGGCCGTAGGCAGAGATCCCAATGAGGAGACAGATACAGGAGTCCAGGTGAGGAAGGTGATGGTAGCCTGAAACTGGCAGTGGGGATGGATTCAACAGATCTTAGTGATTGTTTGGATATGGGTGGAGAGGGGGAGGGAAAACTGCAAGGATGACCCAAAATTTCTCTCTTGGGTGGGTGATGGTGCCATTCACTGACAAACAGAACATGAGAGGAGAAACAAGTAGGGCAGACAAATGAAGAGTTTAGTTTGTTGGGTTTGAGGCCCTGCAAAACAGCCAAGATGAGATGTTGAGCAGGCTTGGTGCTCATGAGAGCAGTCAGGGTGCATGGAGTTTAGGGATCTGTCAACACTCTGATCAAGGATTCTTGACCGAGGTCTCAGATTCCTAAGCCTGCACACGACATTAGGTACATATGTACCTTTTTCCAGAGAGAAGGTCCAAGTCCTGCTTCATTTTCTCAGGTGGATCTGTGCCCCAGAAGGGTAAAGAAGCACCAACAGACGGTGGATGAGACCACAAGTGTGGATGAATTTGCCCAGGAGTCAGTGCATCAGTCAGAATTCTCCAGAAAAACAGGACCAATTGGAAATGATAGGAGAGAGAGAGAGAGCTAGTGCACGCACTTAGGGAATAGGCTCATGAGATTGTGGGAGCTGGCAAGTCCAAAATCTATAGGGCAGACTGGCAGGCTGGAAACTTAGGATCTGTATGTTATAATCTCACAACAGAATTTCCTCTTTTCAAGGGAACTTCAGTTTTTGTTCTTAAAGTCCTCAGTTGATTGGATGAGGCCAGCCACATTATCAAGGGTAACCTCCTTTACTTAAAGTCAACTATTTGTAAATGTTAATCACATGACAAAGTGACTTTAAAGAAACACTTACATTAGTATTTTATTAAATAACCAGGTACCATAGCCTAACCAGGTTGACACACAAAAACAATCATCAGTCAGTTCATAGAAATTTGCCTGTCAACAAAGATGAAAGTCAACTCCAGACTTGAGCCACCATGGCACAGAGAAAGAGAGAAGGATGTCCTATCACCCTGTTCAGCCTTAGATGGGAAGGTGGGTGTCGGACAACTCAGATTTTCAGCCACTCTGCGCCTGTCTCTGAACAACTATGAATGTGCTGCAAGGGTTAATTGTGAGACTACAAATAAATTCTAGCAAGTAGGTGAATTCACAAGTACAGAACCTGCAAATAGTGAGGCTTGACTGTACTTTGGTTGTGCAATGAACAGATTTGAAGAATGCATCAGAGCCTCTAAATTACCACACTCAAGTGATCCAAGCTACTGCAAGCAAGGAGATGGACAGTGGGAGACCATCCCAAAGCTACTTTCCCTGTGGCCACATCAACACCAAGCCCTGACCCTTCTCGGTGGCCCATGAGATGGTTAGTGCTAGAAAAGGTGCCAGGGACTGAGGGAACCAGCTTCTTGCCTTGCTTCCTGCTCCCCAACTGCAGGGCACGGTTACCACACCTGATGCTGGCATGGCCCATGGAAGGCAAGCTCCAGCTCCCGGGAAAGCCATTCTTTCTCCCATAGGAAAGAGTGGATAAGGGCTGAAGACACAGGGGGAGCCCCTCCTGAGGATTTCCCTGAGAACATGAGGAAAATTCCTATTTTAAGGGCCCAGATAGAACATGAGAGAGGAGGAGAGAGAGTCCCCAGCTCTAGGCAAATCAGTCCCAATTTCAAGAACTGCTCATGTTGAAGGCAGCTTTCAGAAAACCAGTGCAGGGGAAAACCCGAGGGAGGCAGCTGCCTTGGCTTCTCAAGACCAGCAGACCCAAGATCCACGATCAGTGTCTGAAGGGACAAGTCTGTTACTTTTTAAATTTTGACGATAACTTTGAACATCAACCTGAACGATAGGGATCTACCGTGACGTATAGGCTTGAAGAAGGATCTCAGAGGCACCGCAAGATCCTGTGAAAATCAAGCATGTCCCCATCATCATCATATCCCTACCAATTACTTGTGGACTTGCTATGTTGAAGCATTGACTTTTAATCCCACAAAAATCCGAGTTTATACATATTGAGGGCTTGCCAGGTGCCTGATGCTGTGCCACATGCCACCTTGGCTCTGCTTTTAAAACAACCACCCAAGGCAGGTACTGTTATTTGCATTCCATCAACGAGGAAACAGAGTCTTGGCCAAATTACGTACCTTCACAAGCTAGTCGGCAATAGAGCAGGGTTTCTTAACCTTGGCACTATTGACATTTGGGGGGGCCAGATAATTCTCTGTTGTGGAGGTCTGTCCTGTGCGTTGTAGGACACTGAGCAGCATCCCAGGCCTCTACCCACTAGATGCAAGTAGCAACTTTCCCAAGTTATGACAACCAAAAATGTCTCCAGACATGGCCAAATGTCGCCTGAGGACCCAAGTTGCTCCTGGCTGAGAATAGTGCAATAACCAGTGGTTTCAGTCCAGGCGTCTGAGTCCAGAGATTGTTCCTCTAATTGCCACATGATGCAAACTCCCAATCTTCAGCCTGCAACTGAGGCTCCAAGAGGGAAACCAGTTCCCAGTATCCCACAGCCTGTGTGGGGCCCAGTGGATGTAAATTCGGATCTGATCCCAAGCTGAGCCCTCTTCCCACTCACCAAGCAGCATCTATTTTGAAGAGGAGACATCCATCAATGCCTGTGCCAAATCCTGGGCTTGAATTTGGGCAGTAACTGTGAAAGATTCACCCCTACAGTCACGATCAGACCCACTCTTCTATGGCATATCAAGGATTTTTGCCATAACAATGGTCGTAAGGAAAGCCCAGGATCTAAATTCAGGGAATAAATTCTTCTTCATTCCCACAGGGTGGTAAATGGCAAAGCATAGCCAGCACCCAGGGAATAACCACGCCCACTGACGGATGAAGAGCTGTCACAAAGGTTGACTTTCCTGAGTACCTGCCATGTGCCAGACACCTTCGAGTATCACCTCATCTAATCCCCCCATTTAAGTTGATCATTAATTAATTAAGAATTTATTATCCCCATTTTGCAGATGCAGAAGCTGAGACTAAAGAGAGTGAGGGTCCCTTATCCCGAGTCACATGGCTAAGGAACGTCCAGGTCTGCTGGCTGCAAAGCACAAGCTGGTTACACTGTGCTGTGCAGCCCCTAACTCACGCCAGCTCCCTCCCCTCCCCGTTCACCCGCCAATTACAGCCAAGTTTCACGCCTGGTGATTTGCAATTATCCTCTTCTTTTGTACAGTCACTGGTTCCAAATGCCAAGACTTTGTTTTGGTGACAAAAGAGAGAGTGACATGTGGCTTCAGAGATTCAAGACTGTGGGCAGAGCAACAGGATAGAACTGAGCAGAAAGGAATCCAGAGCCTCTCAGTCTCCTCCCACCGCATGGCGGTGACTGAGGAAGGAACATGCTTGACACTCCAGTAGCTCTTTAATCACACAGAAAGAAGAGCCCTCGCAAGCCAGTCCATCCGCTGAGGAAGAGATGCAAGTCTGGCTTCTAACCCATGGCTGTTTCCGTCCCTTTCATCAAAGACTCGATCCGTCATTTTCTATTGTGTGGAGTTAATGAGTCAGGTGATTTGGCCTGCCTTCCACAAGCCCCCTCGGATGAAGCGAGTTCGCTTAACTCTGGGCACTCTCTCTCCTTGAATGTTGCTCTGCATTTCTCGGAGCACTTATAACTAAGATACTTGCTGTCTGCTGAGTATCTACTAGTGCTGGGGTGTGCATCGAGGACCCTGCGTGTCTTAGCTCTTTTGGTATTTTGTCAACTCTAGGAGAGAGGTTCTCCTGGCTTCCTGGCTCTGCCTCTTACCAGATGGAAGGCTTTTGGGCCTCTCTGTGCCTCTGTTTTCTCACCTGTAAAATGGGGATAATAATAGTCCTGCCCTCATAGAACTGTGAAGGTTTAAGGAGTTAACGTTTGCAAAGTGCTTAGAACAGGGCCTGGCATGTAGTAACTGCCTGCAAGAGTTTGCTACTTTTATTATTACCCCATTTTTCAAGCAAGGAGCCTGAGGTTTATGGGGGTTAAGGAGCCTGGCCACGGCACAGAGGTTGTCAGCAACAGAGCTGAGACTCAACTCTGGTCTGTTTGACTCCGAAGCTGAGTTCTTACCACCAGACCCTGAAAGGGGGAAGGAGGAAGACACACAGCCGTGCAATAGGCCATGCCTGCTCTGGGAAGCCGCAGGGACATGGGCACACAGGAACTGGCTCTCACACAAAAAAGCCAAGAGCGGACCCCAGCAGTCTGTACTGAACCCCCCTGGGAGGACTCTAGCCACGAGGAAATAGTCCCCACCCCAGGCCAGAGTGACAAAAAGGGCTGCCGGAGGAACTCCTCGTTCCTAGAATACAGTCCAAATTCCACCCTGGCCTGAAGGCTCTCCTGGGCCCTCTGACCTTCCTGGCTTCATCCTCAGGCACCCCACATCTTTCACCACCACCACCCCGTGCACACACACACACACACACACATACACACCCTACACCTGCATCTGCACTCATACCCACCAGTCTTATGAACGCTCTTCGTTCTGTCTGAAATGCCTTCCCCTTCCTCATCCTCACCACACACCCATCCTGTGAAACGAGGCTCAGGTGTCTCCTCCTCCAGGAAGCCTTCCATGACCATGCCTAGCAGGGCTAGATGCCTCTTTGTGGCTCTCATAGTGTTCCCCTCCTTATCTTCCCAGGTTGTAATTGCTCTGTAATTTTAATTCCAGGTTGCAATTATCTGTCTCTCTCACAGGCCCTGGAATTCTTCCAAGGTCCAGCCCAGAGGCCAGCACATAGTAGGTACACAGGCAATGTTTGTGAATGAATGAATGAGTTCTCAAGGGATGGGTAGCCCATCCAGGTGCCCTTCCACGTGAGAGAGGGATTTTACTAATTCTAGGGATCCACACAGGGCTTGAAGAGCACTAGTAGGTAGAGACTCCCAGAGGAACAACACTGACACATAGTAGGTGCACTCAACCACACCCAAAAAGAGAATGGGCTGCCACAGCAGGCAGTGAGCTCCCCAAGACTCAAGGTATCCAAGTAGAAGCCTTGGGGTCACTTGTCAGGGATACCAGGGTTCATTTCTGAATTACTAAGATGATGGCTGATGTCCCAACACTTTTAGTTTATACTCAATTGACTCTAAATATTCTCACACAACCTTGAGAATGATGATGGTGATTACTGTCACTTACGATGCACCTCTATGTACCACGCACTGTGCTATGCCCTTAACATATGGACCAATCGCAAAAACCACCAGCCCTGCTTACATATATAATGCACAACTAAAGATGTATACAAAATTTGAATAATCAATTCCAATATCGGAGGAAGGAAAGATAATATCTGTACACAATCTTTAATTAAACATCATTTTCCTGCTACAATCTTCAACTATGTATTTCCATTTTCATACATGTTCTTTAATTTTATTCTTTTCTTTCACAATTGAGTGACAGGCAGGCCCAAAGATCTTCCAGCTAAAGTTAAAGATCTGCTGTGCCGGGTGGCTTTTATGATTTTATCATCTTTTTTCTTTCTTTCTTTGGCTCAGGTGTATTTAGTTTATGAGATTCATGCTTCTTTACCAGTGAGATCATCACTTCTTCTTTCTGCTTGGTTTTATACAGTAATCACAAAAATGCAATAAAATATTAAAGTCCTTGGCACAAACACTGCTGCACAGGCAAAGATGGAGACCCTCCTGGAGAGGGATTGTTTGCCAAGGGGCATTGTCACATGAGCATTTGAGGTGACCTTGCAGCAACTGATAGGCAAAAAGCCAAACTCACATATAAGAAGTAGTGTACAGGCATCTGGGTAAATGCCCCCAAAGCACACTTTGCCCCCAAGATGACTATGTGACAACCAGAAGCTATCAGTATGGTTATTATATTTATTTGTCTGATAGGATATTGCACTCAGAGCCATCAATTAACTC
This sequence comes from Daubentonia madagascariensis, assembly GCA_023783475.1. Lineage (NCBI taxonomy): Eukaryota > Metazoa > Chordata > Mammalia > Primates > Daubentoniidae > Daubentonia > Daubentonia madagascariensis. The sequence goes on along the minus strand of JAKFHU010002332.1, from coordinate 5,161,110 downwards.
ACCCAAAGTCACACAGCCAATGAGAAGCAGAGCTGGGACATGAATCAAGGTGAAACCCAGCACCTATGTTTAATAACTATATGAAGTGTATTGAGCACTTACTACGTGCCAAACACCCTTCTAAGCACCATCTGTGTTTGACTCAATCCTCACACAACCCTATGAGGAGTGCTCCCATTTTACAGACAAGGAAACTGACATGCAGAGAGACTGAATGACTTGCCGGTGGTCACCACGAAGTCTGGCTTCCAAGCCTCTCTCCTAAGTGCCAGGCCTCTCTAGATGCATCCGCAAACCAAAATCTCAGAACAGACTCTGAGCATAAAAATCATCCCCCTGTCAGAATAAGGACTGAGGACCTGGCAAAGGGTAGCCAAGTGCCCTGAGGCTGGGTCAATTGTAGGAGCTGATATTTTCCTGCAGGGAAGCAGTTCCACCATCAAAGGCTTGTTTGAGAAGCTGACCTTGAAGCGCAAGGACATCTGAGCCAGGGCCAGGGCTGCTTTTCCAAAGAGCATTGCTCTGAGAAACCCCTTCTGGAAATGCTTCTCCTGTGTGCTCCACTCTCATGAGGGGCTGTCAGACTGACAAGAGCTGAATCAGGAACTTAATTTAATGCTGCAGAAAACAGTTGCTGTGTGGGTCTCTAGAGGTTCAACTCTAATAGTATGCGTGCTTTGGCCACTAAAGTACAAAATGCAAACCACTAGCCTCACAGTGCAGAAAAAGGGACAAAGTCTTGGAAGTCGGGAGACCTTGGATCAAGTTGGGGCTTTGCCACTGACTCACTGTATGACCTGGAGCAAGTGATTAATACCTCACCTATCTGGGCCTCAGGCTCCTGAGTACATTGAATGTGATGAATCAGGGTATCCCTAAGGAGTCCTCTGCCCCCAGCACCCAGGGATCCTTTGCCCACACACTGAAGGAGATATACATCATGAATTGGTTTGAGCTCCTCTGCATATTGAAGTTTAGACCTACGTGACTGGAGCCCAAATGGGGAGGGAATCCTGAAAAACCAAGAATAATACTCTGCAGGAGAATCTAGAAAAGTCCCTAGCTGCAGTGGTGACTGTACTTACCTCAACGGTCCTCAATATCTGATCAATTTCATGGGATGCTCCACCCCAGCTGGATATTCTATTATTCCTAATAGATGACACCATACTGGATACCATACTATGTGCTAATCATTTTACTTGCCACAACAACCGTGAGAGATGGGTATAAATTAGGTCCATCCGAAAAATGAGGATGCATGCTCACTTGCTCCAGGTCATACAGTGAGTCAGTGGCAAAGCCCCAACTTGATCCAAGGTCTCCCGACTTCCAAGACTTTGCCCCTTTTTCTGCACCGTGAGGCTAGTGGTGTGCATGCTCACAAGTCCAAGGCCACGCATATAATAAGTAGTACAGTTGGGACTAGACCTCAAGTTCATATGACCCAAAATCTGTGGTCTTTCCAATGTTTCTCCAATTCTCAAACAATTCTGGTCTGGCAAACCAAAGCTTTAGGACAGCTCATATGTTTAGCATTCATTCAACAGGTATCTACTGAGCACCTATTATGGGACAGGTGCCACGTGAGGCACTGGAAAGACAGCAATGATAGAGACTAACTCAGATCCTTGGGTTCACAGGACCTCGATTGCCCCCACCACAAGGGATAACGCAGCTCCAGCGAGATACATAATCATGATTTGAATGTGAATGAGGCATTGGCAGACGCACACGGGAAGCATTTGCTTCCATTCCCATAAAAGAAAGCCCTTGATTGGTGCCAGTAAATGTTTTGTGGGGAGGAGCAGAGGAAAATCGTGTTCAAGCTGCATGGGTAGATTTACTGCAAAACGGGAAACGTTACTGAATGTGAAAATGCTGAAGATATGAAATTAAAAGTGAATCACGAACACAAATCATTTCTGAGTTTCAGAAAAGTTTGAAGGTTGTCTGCATAAAATTTGCCTGGAAGATGGGTGAGATGAGGAACAAGTGGAGAAATATGTGGGTTTACATGCCAGTCAAGAGTATTTATCTCAAAAGAGCACAGAACCTAAGAGGGAATATTTTGAACATTTATCATGTTGAATGTTTTACTCATTCATTCAACAGACACATTATATTGAGCAAAGGGGATGTAAGGACAAGCAGGACCCAGTCCTGATGCTAAAGAAGGGAGAGGGGTGTGACATACATACTATAATAATAACATTTACAACACTATAATGTTGTAAGGGCTGTGACAGGTATGGACGAAGTCCTGTGGGCTCTAGAAGAAGGAAGCAATTAATTCCAACCTAGGGAAACCCCATAACTTTTCCTGGAAGTAGAGGCATGAAATGGGTCCTGAGGGTGGGTACAAGGGTTTCAGGGTAACGAAAGAGACCAAGGGTGATCTAGAAAGAGGGAAGCAGAGATACACAGATGGGGAGGCATATTCAGAAACTGATGAGCGAGCCAGGATGGTGTGCGGTGGGTAATGGAAAGGTGGGACTAGACCGGGTTTCTCAGCCTCAGCACTGTTGACATTTGGGGCCACGTAAGTCCCTGTTGCGGGGGCCTGTCCCGTGCACTGTAGGATGTTTAGCAGCATCCCCAGTGGCTGCCCACTGGATGCCGACAGCAAAGGACACTAGTAATTTTGGTTTATAAGGCCAGTGTAAAGGAGGGGAGAGGGCTAGAGAGGGAGGCAGAGAGTATGAGCACGTCTTGGCCTTTGTTACTCCTAAGCGTTTACAAGGCTGCAACTCGTACACATTACTGCATCTGATCCTCTCCGCAATGCCTGTGAGCGTGGAGCTTTGGCCCAAGGAAGCATCATTCTTGATCCCGGCTCCATTTTAATGCCTATTTTGTTTTTACTTCCACTTCCTCCTACAAGGTGCCTTCCATTCTGCAGCTAAACCCTCTTCCTGAGTGGCCTGCTTCTTGGACCAGGGCTGCCTGGGGGGCCCTCACAGGTCGGAGGAGGGGAGGAAGACCAAGCCACCAATTCAAGAGCTGCACGTCCTGTGAGTGGCACAGAGGCCCTGTGGCAAGATGCCACCTCAAAGCCTGCAGAGATGGCAGTGTTGGGTCTTTGTAAAACAAGACAAACTAGAACAAGATGCTGGAAACCAGTCAATGGTGTGCCATGTCCTTGTTGGACAAGATCCCATTCACCCTGCCAACCCCAGCAAATGCCACCCCCACCCCCTCTTCCTATGTTTTCCATTCCCCAGACCATCACATCTCCTCTTGCCTTCAGACTTCTTTGCACACTGTCTGCTGTGCCTGGAGGGTCCTCCCCACCACAACGCTCCCCCCAGCCTCCACCCTGAGGCTTCACTCACCTGTAGGGTCTAAGATTACACATCACCTCCTCCAGGCAGTCTTCCCCCCTGTGCAAGCCTGGGTTGGGACTCAACTCTGAGCTCCTAGAAGACACTATATTGTAATTGTCTAGTTACTTGTGTGTCTCCCCCATTAGACAAGGGATCAAAAAACTAAACCTGAGGGCCAAATCTGTTTTGGTAAATAAAGTTTTATTCAACAGTGAATTAACACATACAGTATTATCCTGGATGGAGCTAGAGCCCATTCTTTGAAGCAAAGTATCACAAGAATGGAAAAACAAGCACCACTGGGTACTCACCATCAAATTGGTACTAACTGAGCAATACTTACGTCACACATGGAAATAATATTCATCAGGGGGCAGGCGGGAGGGGGGTGGAGGGGATGGGAAAACTCTCACTGAATGGGTGGGGGGTGCACAGTTTGGGGGATGTCCATGATTGTAGCTCTGACATGGGCAGTGCATGGGCAATATATGTAAAAAAGTGTTGTAGCCCCATAATATTCTGAAATAAAAGGAAAAATAAAATTTAAAAAATAAAGTTTTATTAGAACACAGCCACACCCATTCTTTTACATATTAGCTAAGGCTGCTCTTGCACTACAAGAGCTGAGCTGAATAGCTGCAACAGAGACCATATGGCCCACAATGCCTAAAATACTTACTATCCAGCCCTTTACAGAAAGAATTTATTGGCCCTTGCAGTAGACTATGGGCTCTCTAAGAGGAAGAACCCCGTCTTGTTCCTCAATGTGTTGCCACCAGCATCCAGTGCCAAGCCCAGAAGATAGAAGAAGCTTAATGAATATTTAATGAGTGGAATATCTGATGAGTGTTGAGTGCATAAATGTCAAGCTCTGTGACAATGTGACAATGCTAGCACATAAGAGACACCTTTGGCAAAATAGTTTCAAATCATAAAAAAGCAGTCTGATTATATGAAACAAAATCAGCTCAGAAACACACACACACACACACACACACTGGCCTCTCAGCAAAATGAATAGCTGGTGGATGGTATGTTGAGTTCTAACTTGTAGGAGATGCTACGCAGAGAGAGGTTTCATTAAGGTAACTTCCTGCTATGAGTGTCTGTGATTTTTCTTTGAATTTTTTTCATCCAATGTTTTGAACAAGAACAATCAGTTGTTGAATTAAACTTGCATTTCATCAGCCTAGAAATTTGAGATGAATAATCTAGACTTTTTTTGAGGCCTGGAAGGAGGGGGAAAGGGGAGTGGAGCTAATGTTATCCATAAAGGATAAGCATGATTTCAGCTCCTCAAACTTTAAACACCCCCAAAAAAATAAACCCTTGCCCCATTTGTCCAGCTGATAACCTTAAACTCTTCTTTCAGGAGCTAGTTCACTTGTTGTTCCCTCTTTGAGGCCCTCTTTGATCCACTCCCTAAACTCCCTCCCTCTTCCAAACTCTAGTGGCACTTTGCTCCTATCTGCATCACGGTCACTTCTCAGAGTTGCTGGCACCTCTGTTTATAGCATGGCAAGAAGTCTGTGACTTCCTGGAAGATATCATTCTCATCTACATCCCCAGGTATGGAATAGGTGATCAAAAAATGTGTATGGAATGGTTAAAAGAATAAGTGAATAAGGAAGAGAGGGAAAGAGGGAGTGGTTGAATTAAATGAGTGAATGTGTGAATAGGTAGAGTAGTGGTAGATGAATGCATGGGTGCAAAAATGGAGGGGTGGATGGATGGATGGATGAGTGGGTGGGTGGATGGATGGATGGATGAGTGGGTGGGTGGATGGATGGATGGATGGGTGGGTGGATGGATGGATGGATAGATGGGTGGATGGGTAGGTAGGTGGATGGATGGATGGATGGACGGATGAGTGGATGAGTGGGTGGGTGGGTGGATGGATGGATGGATGGATGGGTGGGTAGGTGGATGGATGGATTGGGTTGGGTTTGGTGGAAGTGGCTGGATTGAAGTTATAGATGGAGTGAATGATATCCTCAGAACTCTCAATAGCTGGTGTCCTACAGAGATCTGTCCCACGCAGCTACCCCACCCCACACATCAGGCTTCTCTCCTCCGTGTTTAATGATCCAGGTGCTAAAGTGTTTCTTCCCAGCCCTCCCATTGCATCATTTCCTCATCCTCTACTCTAGAGGCTGCCTTGGCTCTCCCTGACTCACCAAGTCAACTTTGCCCAAGGAGCCAAGAGGGCAAAGGGGAATCTGTTAATAGGAAGCAAGAAGATGGCCAGATTCCAGCCCCACCCCCCAGGAGGATGGGCAGGAAGCCACCAGCTCACCCACAATGGATTTAATTAGCGTAGATGCTTTTATCAGTGACTTACAGAGCTTGGTGCTCCTGACTGGAGAAAACAGTGATGGAAGGTGAGATCTCTCGAAGACAAAGCTACAGGTGTCCACCTTGGAAGCTCCTTCCTTGTTCTCTACTTACCTTTCCATTCTAGACTCAACTGACCAAAAGAGGAAGCCCCCTTTCTCAGGAGTAACCCCTGGAGCCCCCGGACTCTGGGAAAACACAAATTGAAAACCTTTTCTTTGGTGAGAGAGCACCAGTTTGCAGATGGGGAGACTGAGGACCAGAGAGGGAAAGGGGAAGTGTCTTCCCCAGGGTCACACAGTAAATAAATCAGTGGAGCAACCAAGAGCTGGAGCCCAGACCTCCTCCTTCACAGTCTGATACACTTGGCCACTACGCTGCCTAAACACCTCAAATTTTGCATGGCTCCCTTGGAGACCCCTGGATAAAATTCAACATCATGTCCAAGAAAGGTGCCTTCTTCCAAGTTCATTTAGCATTCAGTTGGGGCCAATTAGAGTTCTGAGTATGATGGTGGGATCATTTTTATTTCCAAGCATTAGTAATTTAGTACCAGGTGGGCACTAGTCAATAGGGATTTAAAAGCAATTGTAAGCAAATCACAATAAAGTTCTCCCCATACATACACAAACACACACGTACACACACACATCTCTTTTTTTTCTTAGCTTTAATTAGGCTGACCCAGATTGATACGAAAAAATTTCCAGACTCAGAAGTAATTTCTCTTTTATGATTGTGAAAATCATTAGTTTTTTTCAGACAATGGGACACTAGAGATAAATTGAGTGAAGTGATATCTTCAGGGCTCCTCTAGCAATAACAGGTAGACAAAGACCTTGATTAAAATCAGAGACAACAACCAAAGCCAGTGCTGTTGAGTCAAATAAATGGGCGTTTTGGGTCCCATTCCTGTCCCTCTCTAGCTGTGTTACCTTGGGAATCTTACTAACCTTCTCTTAGCCTCCATTTCCAATCTTGTGTACACACCCCCAATCTCAAAATTCATTCTTTGCTAAATAACCAAGAGATTTTTCCAAATCACAAATCAATCCAAGAATCTATCTGATTAAAAGTCTTCAACATCTTCCCTTTTATCTTAGAGGAAAGCCCACACTCCAGAATATGCCCAAGAAGGACCTCCAGGATCTGACTTTTGCCTTATATTGTTGGATGTGTTAGCATTTGGCTGCATGTAACAGAAACCTAAGTATATTTGTATAGCAAAATAGGGGGATATTTTCCTCACATGACAAGAAGTCCAGAGGTGTTCCAGAGACACTCCAAAATGCCGTGGGAGACCTAGGCTCCTTCTGTCTTCCTGCTCTGCCATCATCAGAAAATAGGAAGCCTCATGGTCACAAGTTGGCTGCTCCAACTCTGGGCTTTGCATTCAAGTTCCAAGGAGGAAGAAGGGAAAGGAGCAAAGCAAAAAAGGCATGTGCCAGTTGGGTCTGTCCCTTTATATCAGGAAAATGATAACTTTTCCTTAGACTACTACTTACAAGTCATTGGCCAGAACTTTTTTACATTACCACGGTAGCTTCAGGGGAATCTCGGAAACCCAGTCTTCTTAGCTGGGTCTTAGCTTTGCCTCCTGAAAAAAACCAGGGTTTTATTGATAAGGAAGAAAGGGGGATTGAAATATTGGACTTGCCAGTAGAATATAGCAAGAGTGAAGAGATTTTTGCAAATATAATTCAGGTCACAAATCAGTTATTTGAGTTAATCCAAAGGTAGGTCATTCTGGGTGGGCCTGACTTACTCAGGTAAAAGCCCTTAAAACAGGGACTGGGCTCCCCTAAGTTGAGAGAGCCTCCCTGCTGGCTTGATGAAGTAGACAGTCATGTCAAGGAAGCTGATACAGCAAAGGGCTGCAGGAAGACTCTAGAAACTTCAGACTCTAGGGCCTGAGAGCTGCCTCCAGCCAACATCCAGCAAAAAGCTATGGCACTCAATCATGTACCCATAAGGAAATGGCTTCCGCCAACAATGTATTTAATAAATGAGGTTGGAAGCAGATCCTCCCCCAGTTGAACCTCAAGATGAAAATGCCGTCTAGCCAACACCTTGATTGCAGCCTTGTGAGACCCTAAGACCCTAAACTGTGCTCAGCCTCCCAACCCACAGAAACTGTGAGATAGTAAGTGTGGGTTGTTTTAAGTTGCCTAAGTCGTGGTGATTTGTCATGAAGCAATAGATAGCTGATACGACACCAAACACACAGCTGTCCTTTCTATCACTTGGTTATGCTGTACTCCTTCCCATCTCGGGGACTTCCCTCAGGCTGTTATTTCTGCCACGAGCAGTCTTTCTCCAGCTCTGTGCAGAGCCACCTCATTCTCCTCCTTCAAATTCCAGCTCAAATACCCTTATCAGAGATGTCTTTCCTTACCATTCTACCTAACCAGCCCTCATCACTCGACATGCCTCACCCTGCCTCACAGAACCTAACATGACCTGAAATGATCTTCTTTACCTATTGGTTTCCTTGAAATTATCTGTCTTCCCTTCTAGAACATCAATTCCCAGAGGGAAGGGACCTTGAGGAATGTAGAATGGTGCCAGGCACCTGGTAAGCTCAAGAAAAGATAGCCCTCTCCGCACACACAAAGCAGCTCCAGAGATTGGAAGCAGGATTCCTCAGCCCACCCCAGCATAGCACACCTGCACATGTCCCATGCACATAGCAGCAGGTGCTCCTGACCCTTTGCTCTCCTTGCAGCCTGCCTCACACCCATTGGTGTGGCCACCCAGAGCCTCACCGTAGTATCTCCCTCCTTCACACACTCACCCTAGTTATAGTGAGTATTCAACTGTAAGTTACTCTCCCATGAAAGCCAGTAGGGATTTGTTTTTTGCTAATGTCCAGCATAAATAAAAGATATCCTAGAAATACAAAAAAATAGTGTTCACCTCCTACAGTTTATCTCCAAATTGTTATTATATATTTAACTGAGACAACCTAATACCAAGGGGAAGGGAACATCTTATATGTATTTACCTGATCATCAAATAATAGAATCAAGGAATTACACATTAATGTGAAATAAGAGGCTCAGAAATTTCCAGGAGGGTCATTAGAAGTTATTTTGTCCAGCCTTATTCAATAAATGGTATTGGGAAGATTGGATAGCCACATGCAGAAGAATGAAACTGGATCTGTCTCTCACCATATACAAAAATTAACCCAAGATTAAAGACTTAAACCTAAGACCTGAAACCATAAAAATTCTAGAAGAAAATGTAGGAAAAACTCTTCTAGACATTGGCTTAGGCAAAGAATTTATTACTAAGACCCCAAAAGCAAATACAGGAACAACAAAAATAAATAAATGCGATTTAATTAAACTAAAAAGTTGCTGTACAACAAAGGAAATAAACAACAGAGTAAACAGACAACCTACAGAATGGGATAAAATATTTGCAAACTATACATCTGACAAAGGACTCATATCTAGAATCTACAAATAACTCAAACAAATCAGCAAGAAAAAAAACCAAATAACCTCATCAAAAAGTGGGCAAAAGATATGAACAGATTTTTTTTTCAAAAGAAGGTATACAAATGGCCAAAAATCATATGAAAAATGCTCAACATCACTAATCATCAAGGAAATGCAAGTTAAAGCCACAATGAGATACCACTTTACCCCTGTCAGAATGGCCATTATTAATAAGATGTGGGCACCGATGTGGTGAAAAGGGAGCGCTTATACACTGTTGGCGGGAAAGTAAGTTAGTACAACCTCTATGGAAAACAGCATGGAGATTTCCCAAAGAACTAAAAGGAGGCCTACCATTCAATCCAGCAATGCCACTACTGGGTATCTAACCAAAGGAAAAGAAATAATTTTACAAAAAAGACATCTGCACCCAAATGTTTATCGCAGCCCAATTCACAATCACAAAGATACAGAATCAGCCTAAATGTCTATAAACTGATGGGTAGATAAAGAAAATGTGTCTATATATACCATGGAGTACTACTCAGCCATAAAAAGGAAGGAAATAATGTCTTTTGCAGCAACTTGGATGGAACTGGAGACCATTATCCTAAGTGAGGTATCTCGGGAATGGGAAAAAAATACCACATATTCTCACTTATAAGTGGGAGCTAAACGAGGGGTATATATGGTCATAAAGTGGTATAATGGATGTTGAAAACTAAGAAGGGGGGAAGGTGGTAGGAGGCTGAGGGATAGAAAATGACACTATTCTGGTGACAGGTACACTAAAAGCCCTGACTTCAGCATTTTACAACTCATCCACATAACAAAAAACAATTGTACCCCCTGAATCTATTGAAACTTTAAACAGAAATTCTTTGTCCAGCCCTTCCTATCTAAAAGAGCGTACTGTGAAACACGAGGCCTGAGAGGCCCTCTATGCACATAGAGCTCTGTGGGCAACAGATTGCGGCAAACACAAATTCTACATTCTCTTCTTGGGGGTTCACAGTGAATGTTAGTATGGTGGCCGGGAGATACCCATTAACCTCACCCCTCTGCCCCTCTGGGTTCTGAACCACCTGTAAACCAGAGGAGGAATGAAATGCAGTATTCACTTTATTATCCCCAAATGCAGAGTTTCTGGCATATTTTGGAGGACCTCAGGTCAAGGAAGGCTTTGTTTTTACTTTGCCAGACAGTCTGGAATCTAGACACTGACTTCTGCTTCAGCAATATGCAGACAAGATACTCTGAAGAACTTCTCCATGCAAGATAACTAAATTCTAAAGAAAAGAAAATTTCATTAGTAGAATCACAAGAAGTAAGGGAAATTTCCAAGGGGCCAGAAAAATCAAGTTGAAGCTAGAGTGGAACAGTAAAACACTCATGAGGGAAGATCAGTGTCACATCAAGTCCTAAGTCTTGGGCCAGTAACAAGGTGGGGGGAATGGACTTGATCCTCCACTATTAAGCCAGGTACCTGGAAAGGGACTAAAATAGTCCCAGGTTGACGGTGTCCTTGGCTCTTGGAAGGCAAAAATGCAAATCATCTCTGGAGGAAAGCTTCCTTACCCTATATCCTCAGGGTTCTCGCAGGTTAGCATTGGCGAAATACAAGCTCACAAATGGGCAAGCAACAAGACATGATCAAAAATGGCCAGATAGATTTGAAAGCAAAGAAAATCTATGAAGCAAAACTGTAATTGTTGAAGTTAAATCTCAGTGAGTATGTTTAAAACACACACACACACACACACACACAGAGCTTAGGCACAGCTAAAAAAAAAAAAAGAATTTGTAAACTAGAAGATAGAACTGAAGATTAAAACTGGGTGATAGAAAGCAACACAAAGGCAAGAAGAGGAAAGTAGGAAGTTAAGAGACATGAAAGGCAGAATAAGATATTCTAACATATATTCTAATTTGGATCCCTGAAAAAAAAATAGAGAATAAAGATGAGATTACATTTGAAAAGGCAGAAACTGAGAATTTTCCAGAACTAATAAAGATATGAATCTACAGATACAAGAAGTACAATTTACACCAAACAGACTAAAAAGAAGCCTATTCCTAGACACATTACAGGAAAGCTACAGAACACCAAAGGCAAATAGGCTTAAAAGTAGCAGCAGCTGAACAGGATGAACAACCACCACCTGCGCAGATGTAACAATTTAGACCAGCAGCAATTAGACTTTTGAACAGTAGCAATAGAAGTCATCAAAATTCTCTCTTCACAGTGCTGAGAAAAAAATAACTGTCAAGCTAGAATAGCAGATCTAAAATTATATCTCAAGGACAAGGGCAAAACAAGGGCATTTTCAGACTAACAAAAACTAAAAGCTCTAACCACCAATAGCCCAAGTAAGAGAACATCTAAAGGATGTAGTTGAGTGAGAATAAAAGTCGATGCCAGATAGGAAGGTCTGAGATTCAAGAAGAAATGGCAAAGGGAAAAAAGGGAAGAGGGTAAAACCTGGGGGTAAATCTAAATAACCACGTATTCATAAGTTTAAAATAATTGGTAAATACACTTAATGAAAAAACAAGATTAAAATCCTGGGCAACAAAGTGTGTCAATTCAGAGAGAGATGACTAGGGTTAGAGTATTCCAAGACCTTCATAGCATCAGGCAGGGTGGGCAGGTAGTGACAGTCAGGATACCAACATTAAAAGTTGTGAAGTCTTATGTGCATAGTAAAATCTCCCAGATAATCATTTGAAGAGTAAAAACAGAGGCTACAACTTCTGTCCCAGGGGAGAGAAAAAAGTAAGAATTTTTTTTTAAAAACCTTAATTTTTATAGACCAGAAAAGAAAAATTAGATGCATGTAAAAAGCAGAACCAATGAAACTCAAAAAAATTAAAATGGGAAAAAATAAGTCCAAATATATCAATAATCACAATACATGGAAATGGAGTAAACATCCCAGTTAAAAGAGATTATCCAATTGGACTGGGGAAATCCAGCTAACTGCTGTTTAAAAAAAAAAAAAGCTAAAACATAAAAACATAGAAACGTTTTTACATAGAAACTAAATAAATGGGCAAAGGTACATCAAGTAAATACTAACAACAAAATAAACATGGGGTGGTCACATTAGTACCAGACAAAATAGCCTGTGAGTTAAAAAAAAATGGGGGTATAGAGAATTGTATCACTACAAAATGATAAAACATTTACTTCCCCAGGAAAATATAATTCTAGGAGTACAGGCATCTAATCAAATAACTTCACAATATGTATTGCAGATGCTTGCTCAGAGTTCTGCACAAAGGATCCCAGCTGGCCTCCCATGCTAACAAGTGCAGGAAGAAATGACTCTGAATGTCCAGGTCAGCTTTTGGATGCGGTATCCCCAGACCTGGTAAAAATGGTCCAAGAAATGACAACCTCTCCCCATCTTTCTACTTACATGAGTTGTTCTTTGCATGAGGAGGAAAGCAATCAGAGCCAAGGCTTATTTCCTATACTTCCTTAAGAGGGCAGAAGTGTTAGGATAAGTTCTCACTTTATGGGGTGGAGCAGGAACACAGAAAAGAATGTTGAACTTTATATTTCTCTAATATTTTTTCTTAACACCTAGTAAGATCTGCAGAATTTTGGCAGACAGGGACCTGATCCAATCCTTTCATTTCAAAGATGAGGAAACAGAAAACACAGAGAGGTGATGCGGATTGCCCAAAGTCAGGCAAATGATGTATTAGCATATGCACATAATCATTAATATTCACACAGTGACCCAAAAGAGATTGTAAAAACAAATGAATTTAAATGTTAAAATGGCAAATTCTCCCTGAATAAAGAAAAAAACCTCTATCAAACAGCCCCACTAAATTAAAAAATGCACTTCGATAGGTCTGCTTTTTCTCCGCAAAGGGCCAGCAAACAAGAAGGCTATAGCATGCCGCGCACGGCATTGAAATGTCAGATAGCTGCTGACTCCGGGTAATTTATCATCGAATTGAACGCATTACATATGGGAAGAGCAAAAATCTAATTCCAGCTCATTTCAGTAAAAATGAATCTAAGGGTTCATTACATAAAGTAATTTTCACTGACACAACTTTGAATGTGTCCTCCAATGAGGGTTAGGATCTCTCTTATGATAGCCGGGGCTGATAAGGGGGAAATTTGCATACAGATAATGCCATGCTAAATTGCAGATTACTTGTGTTCAATTTAACTAAGTTGTTTCTCTTTTTCTAATGTTTGCTTAATGTTGGAAAGGAAGGTTAGGGAGGGCTGGGAAATTGGAGTTACAGGTTATTTTTATACGGGCTCTAGGACCTCAAATCCAGATTCATTGGTCTCCATGACTGTGCACCCTTAACTTCACTTCTCTGACTCTATTTCTTCATCTATAAGAATATTTACAATTCATGTGGCAATTTAATAAGAAAATGAATGTAAAGCACTTAGCAGAGGTTAAAGTTCTTGATGAAAGATAACTCCAAACCTCAGCTTACAAGTTTATAATATTAAGATATTAATACCTACCTGGCCAGGTAGCCTTTGAAAGGTGAATGAATGTATGTGGAATGCCATGATTGTTAGTTCCAATCCCAGCCCTTTCAGTGGGCTTGAGTGAAATCCTCTGAGATCCAGATGCACACAGCTTTGTGTCTGACTGTCCTGAGCAGTGGGATTCAAACAGCTGGATCTTTCATCAAGAATTTTAACCTCTGTTAAGTGCCGAACCTAGATAACCGATTCTTAAAACAAAAGAAACAATTTATCTTATTAAACAGGCTTTTCTGGACTCAAAGAACAGATCTCTGGCTAAATTCAGAAGTTCTCAACTTTGCTTGTTGAGATCATTGAAGGTCGGAGTAGGGGACTTTAAAAAAAAAAACAAAATTCCCAGACTGTACCCAAAACCAATTACAACAGAATCTCTGGGCATGGGACCCAGATGACAGTATTTTTAAAAGCTCCCAGGTGCAACAACAACAACAAAAAATCAAATAACCCAATTTTAAAATGGGCAAAGGACTTGAATAGACATTTCTCCAAAGATGATATACAAATGGTTCTGTGTTCCTGGAACAAGGGAGCCAAGGCAGGATGAGGTGGGAGGTGGGCTGGGAAGGTTCAGCCCTCAGAGTCCTATTTGAGGGAAAGGGGGAGCCTTGGAACATTTTAAGCAGATGAGTAATCTAGTCATGTTGACATTTCTGGAAAATCACTCTCACTACAAAATAAAGAATAAATTGGGTGTCATGTGACCAGAGGCAGGAAGACCAGTTAGGAGCTGACAGGTGGATGCAAGGTCAAACATTTCTAGGACAGTGGTTCTCAAGGGTGCCTTGGAATCCCCTGTAGGGCTTGTTAAAACACAGATGGCTGGGCTTTGCTCACTCCCAGTGTTTTTGGTTCAGTAGCTGTGGAGTGGAACCCAAGAATTCACACTTCTAACAAGTTCTCAGGTGATGTTGATGCTGCCGGTCTGGGGACCTCACTTTGAGAACCACTGTTCCAGGGCATAGTGATGTTGGAAAGAGGTTATTTGGAAAGCAGCATCATAGCCGTAGGCTGGTGTTTCTAGGTCAAGGTTTAATGCTGGCTGCACCTTAAAATCACCTGGAGAGACTGAGCCCCACCACGCTCCCCTTCGTTGATACAATCGATCTGGGCTAAGGTCTAGGCATGAGCATTCAAAGGCCTCCAAGTGACTCTAGTGTAAAATCAGGGATGAAAACCAATCCTTGCTACTCAAAGCATGGTCCACGGACCAGCAGCATCAGCAGCACCTGGGAACTTGTTAGAAGTGCAGAGCTCCATCCCAGACCTGCAGAATCAGCATCTGTACTCTAACACGATCTTCCAACGAATCTTTTGCACATGCAAGTTTGAGAAGCGCAGATATAAACAGTATGCAGCCTGAAATGGGATCCCAGAAGCAGCTGGAAGCCTGGGGGAGGTGGAATCCAGCCCCCACATAAGAACCCAGAAACAGACCCTGCGGAGGAGAGAGATTCATTCATTTATTCCAATGGCCTATATTGATCTTCACTGTGTGCTGGGCATTGTGCCAAGTGCTACAGAAATATGAAGCAGGCCCCTGGCCTCAAGGCCAATAAGACATGACAATAATAAAATGAGGGCCCTCTAGCTCTTCCATGGCAGCTCTAGAGGTGCTTCTGAATGGCAGCCAGGTCAGCAACTCCAGCATGAGCTCCAGCGTGAGAGCAAGGACATCTTCCCAGCACGACATGCCAGGCACCTGCCAGATTTTCCATAAATGTTTGCTGAAAGAATGCCAAGTTCAGTGGCATTGGAGCTGGACCTTCCAGGTGGGAAGAATTACTCTGGGCAGAAATGGGCCAGGACTTTGCAAACGGAAGGACCACCAGTGCCAAGCCAGTCCACAGAAGAGGCCAGGATGTGTGAGAGGGACCAACAGCCCGCAGTGCCATTTGGCTGGATCTAGACCATGGGTCGGTATATTTTTTCTGTAAAGGGCCAGAGAGTAACTATTTCAGGCTTTGTGGGCCATGCAGTCTCTGTTGAAATGACTCAACTCTGCCTTCATGATGTGAAAGCAGACAGACAATCGGCAAACAAGTGGGTGTGGCTGTATTCCAATCGAACTTCATCTACAAGAATAGGCTGTGGACCAGATTTGGCCCAGCTACAGTAAGAGAGAAACAAAGCTGGAGATGGAGCCGCAAAGGTAGACCGGAGGCTGTGAGAAGGTCAGGGAAGGCCTGGGCAGACCCTGAAGCAACAGTGGGGAGCTGGATTTTGGACAGCAAAAGTGGGACCATCAGAGGTCAGCTTGGAGAGATCAATTTGGCAGAATATGTGAGACAAGATCAAGAGTTGGGTAGAGAGGAGGTGGGGGCAGGGGACAAACTAGGAGATGGCGTGGTGGCTCCCAAAGATCTGGACAACCAAGAGCCAGCGCAATGGCTCCTGGAGAGAAAGCCTGGGATGTACGAGACATTTTGGTGGCCGAGGGTGCGGAGGGCAAAGGAGGAATCGGGGACATACCATTTTCCGGTCACTGGGGTGGTGGGGAGGATGCCGTGGCCAGAGACAGGGAAGCCGGCAGGTTCTCTGGGGGTGAGGATCCAGATCTAGAAGTGCAGGAAAGCACGTCAAGCGTCAAGCACGGCCGACCCAGCTGTTGCACGTCGCCACCCTCCTGAGCATGGAGGCAGCTGGAGAAGACATTTGAGAAAAGCAAGAGAAAAGGTTAAAATGCAGGGCCAGCCTGGCAGCTGTTGTTCCTAAAGATGTGAATCTGAGAGACAGAGCTCGCCCCAGGCCGGGGGTGAATCCCAGCTTTCCAGGGCCAGAAGGAGCTTCAGAGCAGCACTCCTCAAACCTCAAGGTGCCTGAAATATTTACTCTCTGGTCCTAGAGAAGCTGTTAAGGAAGATCCTGCTTCAGTGGGTTGGCCCAGATCTTGCGTTTTGAACGAGCGCCTGGTGCTGCCAATGCTGCTGGCCCAGGACCATGCTTTGAGAGTTGAGGCCATGAGATCATCCCCTACCCTTTGTTGTCACCAAACAAGGACAGCGAGGAGCATCAAGTTACTATTTGTTGCGTGGCTAACATACCAGGCCCTGGAGATACTGAGAAAATAGCAAAAGTAACTAACATTTGAGTTCTTGTTACATGCCAAGCACTACCCTAAGAATTTCCCATCTGTGACTCAGCTATTCCTCGCTATGTCCCATGAGGTAGGGTCCACTGGTGCCTCCGTTCTCCATATGATTTAGTGACCTGAGCACAAGGCAGCCACATTCCAGAGCCAAAACTTCATCCCCGCGCCCAGACAGGGAAGCAACTGGCCACTCATGGCAAGACCCATGAGTCCCAAATGGGTACCTTGCCCCCTAATCTAGGCCACCTCTCCTGGAAAATTCACAACTGAGGCAAATTCTTCAACGACAACATTGAACTCAAGACATTATGAACCTCCTAAGTCAGGTGGGCTGTATCTGCTAGCTGCAAGGACACCCATGGGGCCACTTGGCTAGGATGTCACCCGCAGAGAATTCTTTAGCTTCTGAGACACTAAGATGGCCCTTAGAAGAGATACTTTCATGGAGCACCTGTAATGCAAATAAATGCCCCAAATAAAAAGGCAATAGTTTAGTGGAGAATTTTTTAGCTGGTGCTATCTCACCGGCATGATTTTCGGAAGCGGCTTCCCCCTCCACCGTCGGGTCCTGGCGCGCACCCCGCCACGCGTTGCGATGCTCCCACCTAGCGGTGATGGGGAGAGCTGCTGCGGAAGTCGAAGCATCCAAACCCCCAAAAACGACATGGGAGGCTGCATCCTGTTAGCACCAGTCTGGGCGGTGGCTGTTTTTAGCTGGGTCTCTCCTTCTGTACCACTTTCATCATGGAAACTGGCTCTCTAGACCCAAAAAAAGCTGCAACGTGCTCTGCAAAAGCTGTTTGAGGGCCAATTTTAGCTGTATTTCTTGGAATTTGGGCTCCCAGGAGGAAGGAGGGATGCGCAGTTCCCAGGAAGTTGGGCATCTTCTTCCTGGAAATTGTTCTGGCCATGAGATCATAGATGCCTTTAGGTTCCAGCTTCTGCACTGCACCCTGCAAAGGCACATAAACTTTTGGATTTTAGAGGTGGCAGCTACTGTGTTCTGGGAGATTTACCATGTACTATGAAGAGCTTTCTTTATGTGGATTGTTTCATTCATGCTTCCAAATAACCCTACAAGGAAGCTATGAATTATGCCCATTTTACAGATGAGGAAATCAAGACTTGGAAGAGTTAAGTGACTTGGCCAAGGTCACAGAGCTGGTAGCTAGCAGAGCCACGATTTCAACTCCAGAGTCTGTGCACTCCACCCAGGACCCAAACAAAGCAACAGATCAAGCATTGAAAGTCCTGGGTTCACCCACACTCTGCTGTCAACTCACTCTGTGACCTTGAGCAAGTCACTGAACCTCTCTGAGTCTCAGATTCCTCTACAATAAAACAAGTGTGTTAATCATAGATCCTGCTTCACAAGATTGTATGAGAATCCAAAAAGAAATCTTATGCCCTTTGACTCAGTGGTTCCATTCCCTGGGATGGGGGCCATCCAGACCCCCAAGATTCTTCTTTAGATTCCAGGAGGTGGATGGAGATAGGCTCAGGACCCTGACACAGGAAACTCTGCTGCCTCCATGAGCCAGGGACTGCATCTTGTTTGATCACCACTGTGCCTGGCACAGGGCTCAGCCCCTGGTAGGTGGTCAGCAAACTGCAGTGAACGAAGGGATGACCACCTACTATGTGTCGGGCCCTTATGCTAGACATTGGGAGTACAAAATGAGCAAGACATAGAGGTCACGGCCGGGTGGCAGAGATTGATAAGCAGCCCAGTAGAACCCTATGCATTAAGGGCTGTGGGTAATTCTGGGGGTAGGGGAGGGCTGCTAGGGGATCACAGACGGACCGTAACCCAGCTTGAGAGGAGGGGTGCCAGAAAAGCCTTCCTAGAAGATCTGACTCGAGTGGAGCCCACAAAGCTCAGTAAATCAGGTACACAAAGGGGAGAAAAGACTGGCGGTTTTGCTGGCCATGTTACAAGCCCAATGCCCTAATGTCAACCTAACCTAAAAGACAGAGGCCTCACCAGACTGAACGCTCTCCAAAATTCCAGAAACCTCTCAAATCTCCTCCCTTTTCTTCGCTTTTCCAATGCAACCCAGTCACTACTCACCTGATAACATGAAGGGAACATCAGCCTGTGTCCTTGTCCTCCAAGGTCCAATTTCATGCCTTCAGGTGTCAGATAGGTCATTGGAAGACCATCCATCCCTGCTGCCCCCATGCCAAGCCTCAAAAATGGTAAATTAAATATAGGTAAAATGACAGACTCACCTTTCCTGTTTTTTACCTTGCTTGCAGGTGGCTGTCACCTGGCTGGGACCTGCAGGTACAGCTGTTTAATAAAGTTATTGTAACCCAGTGGTTCTCAATGGGGGCAGTGTTGTCCTCCAGGGAATATATGGCAATGTCTGGATGCATTTTTGGTTGTTACAACAGAGACAGGGGGTGCTAATGGTATTTAGTGGGTAGAGCCAGGGATGCTGGTGAACATCTTCCAATGCACAGGACAGTGCCCCCAAAGCAGAGAATCATCTGGCCCCAAACATCACGAATGCCAAGGTTGAAAAACCTATTGTAACCTAATTAGCTGCCGGTGTAGGCTCTAAAGGAAGCCATCAGGCCACTGTTGGGCCATTCTCTCCTGGGCAGAGATTGAGGGGAAAGCGGTAGATGTGCGTGTTCTACCTGACTTTATTTTTCCTTTATTGCATTAGTCTTCCATGTGATTTTCAACATTTTACACCATCACCGACCCCCAGCGTTGCTGCCATCCCTGAGAAAGATCAGGCAGTGTCTCAGCCATTCAGTCCACCCACATTGATCGAGCACCTAGTGTGTGCCAGGTGCTATGCAGGACACCAGGCACATAGTGGTGACCGAGGCACAGCCTCTGCTCTCAGAAGCATTCAGTCTCCTGGGGAAGGCAAGGTTTGGCCCCTTGTGTGACTGCAGATGCATGGAAACTGGACACCAAGCAGCACAACTCCAGTGGGCCACCCCTCACCTGTGGTCTATGAGAATGGTGCCCCCCCTGGAGGGTGGCTCCAGAGAAGCAGGTGGATGCTGCCTCCCTGGGGTTGATCAGCACGGCAGCCGTGACATGCTAGAACACAGGAAGGGGCAGATTGGTGGGGACAAGATGCCTAAGCTGTGCCTTAAAAGTCCTGGGAGGGCCAGGGACAGACAGGGGATGGTATGGATGGACAGTGGAATCAAGGGACAGACGTCTAATACAGAGGTAGATACCAACAAGCGTGTCAGAGACAAAACCACTACAACAGATGTTACAATACCACTTTAGCATACACATCATTCATTCAGGACTTACTATGTGCTAGGGGCTTTTCATGAATTAGCTTGTTTTGCCCTCACCTCAACCCTGGGAAGTAGATGTTACTCTTATCAACAAATTGCAGATAAGGAAGGTGAGACTCTGTTATTAAATATTTTACTCAAAACTGCCCAACTCAGAGGTGGCAAAGCAGGAATTGAACCATGAAAGTTGACCATATACCCTCCCGAACAGCTCCTCTGCTGGTCAGAGAAAAACCCTGGACGGCAAAGTCAACTACAAGGCATTAACAAGACAGGCTAGAATCACAAAACCAGGACGCTGGAATGAGTTTTTACACATTCCTTCAGCAAGTGCTTTGAACATCCCTACTCTGTGCCCAGTACTTTAGAAGTCATAGATACATCTTCCCACTTCATGTTGAATCTTTCCCACACCATCGGTAGTGGCCCGTGGTGATGAATGTTTTCAGGAGCCCAGAACATTTTCCTTCCTTCCCCTTCTTCTAGTAACTTCTAGTAATTTGTACTCCCAGGCATTGGGATAGACATATGACCTGACCAAACCTGGCCAATCAGGTTCAGTGATTTCTCCAGGGGTGGGCTATGACTCAAGCAGAGCCAATCAGAGTCCTCCTCTGAGATGATCTCCTGCAATCAGCATTGTTAAGTGGGAGGATGTAAAGTCAGGTGCAATGGCAGCCACTTCCCCACCAAGCAGACAAAGCAGAAGATGAAGCCAGAAATAGAGGAGCAGACAGTCCCCAGTTCCAGCCCCAAGATCTCCTCCTTCAATTCTGTGAACCAACACATTTTCTCCATTGCCAATTCAAGTGGGGTTTATTTTACCTTCCAGAGAGTTCTGACTAATGCACACAATCCCTGATACTCTCTCTTTCATACATGATATCATCCAGAAATGGGGGACTGACAGGGGACATACTGTCTTGAGGTAACCCTTCTACTTTGAGGCACTTTGCCAGAAATCTCTTTCTTAGAAGAAGCCAAAATTTGCCTTATGGGTTGTCCCACCCTTAAATCCCAGTTCTGCACTCTAGAGCTCCCCAGTCTGAATCTATGACACTTCTTCATGACATCTGTTAAATATGCATTTGCAACCTACATGGCTTCCCCCAGACATATTACTCACAAACACACACCCCAAGCCTCCTCTTTGCTTGGACGAGCATCTGAGTTCATTTTACCGTTCTGAATTTGACATGGTGTAATGGTGCATCGGGGTCAGGCAAGGCTGGATCTAGGGCAACACAGGAAATAAATCATCAGGACACTATCTCTCCTTTTCTTTGTTCTCCTTTCTTCAATCTCGGCTGTGTTCACAAGCAAGCTCTTCCCACATAGAAAACGTGGCCCTGACAGCTCAAGGCTCACACGTCATCTTCACAGCTAATTATACCAATTAACAGAAAGTGGCTCTTCCCTGATGGGAAAGGTTCCAATTGGCCCAGGGTGGGTAACAAGCTTTTGCTGAACCAATCACTGTGGCCAAAGGAATTGGTAACTCCTGTGGCCACTCATGGGTGACGTGCCCCCCTCTTAGCAGGGGGAAAGGGGAGGAAGGCTACGTGCACATTGGATGTTTCCAGAAGGCTGGGAGGAGAGTGGAAAAGGGAAAGAAGAGAAAACTCTAGCAAATAGCATCCAAAGTACATGGCCCACAGAACTTGCACCTTCTGGGTCCTCTCCTGGGTGTGGTTCCAGCTCCTCAGTGTCACTCTTCAAGGACGGTTCCTGGGTCTGAAGCCAGGTCAGGAGATGGTTTCACCGTCACCTTCTGTTATAGGCTATGGACCCAACTCATACACTTTTCCCTTTGGAAGTCACATCTCCTGCTCCCACTAGAGTTACGATCAACATGCTTACATGTGCACACACACACACAAGACACACGGCACATATGCAAACACAGGCACACAGACATACTGGTACATATATTTACAAACGTACACAAATACAAACACATGTATACACATACACGTATACATACACACAGACACACAAATCCACAAACACACATACATACACATGCACAGATACACACATACAACATAAACATGCATGTACACACAGACACACATAAATAAACACACAGAGACCCACATGTATGCACACATATGTACATACACACTGACACACATACACATGTACACAGAGACACATGCACACATACACACGTTAACATATATACACATAAACACATACCTACACAGACACACACACCCATACACTCAGAGACACACAGGGACACACAGACACACATGCACACACATCAGGGCTCATCACATGAGCTGCTGAGGACAAAGGAACCCCCAACTCACATCATCTGGAATGAAGACCCCACACATCCATGTACTTTTTGGTCCCTGCCCACCTCCTAGTACCTTCAGCACTAGCATTGGCTTCTCCCATTGCCATGGAAACCACAGTCCCCCAGCACTTGCCATTCAGAACTTTTGTGGCATTCTTGAATGTCAAAATGACATTGGTATTTTCCAGATAGGTGACCCTAATTTTTAACGCAGTTCAAAAAAACTTGCAGGTAGAACACGGAATGCCGTTGCTGGCTGCCAGCTGAGTCACCAAGGAAGGAAGGTAGCGTTGTCAGTCCAAGTGTCTTTGGGTTCCTGTTTTTTAAGGCCAGTCCTGCCCATGAAAGAAAAAAATATGACCCAAAGGGAACAATCATCTTACAGTATGTATAACAAGTGCCTCCTTTTACATTTTTAACAAATGTCTGTAAAAACATATAATGGAGTTCTGCTTTCTTTTATGTTCCTGATCAGTTATAGCATTTTATGTTAGAAAATGGGCCTCAGGAATAAAATCCACATTGATAACATGATGCTTTTTAGGAAGACGGGGGCTCTGAGGCTCAGAGAGTTTAAGTAACCAGCCTAAAGTCACACAGCAGTGCCAGGATTTGAACCCAAGTCTGACCCCAAGAACTTGGACTCCTACTGAAAATGCTGCCACTCCATAACTCCCCCTGCCTGTGGTGGCGTAACTGGTATCTTGAATCGAATGAAGGACCTTTAACTCTCTCTTCACATCCTGGAGATGCCCCCACCACAAATTGCTTTCCCCCACTCACGTTTCTCTATGTATTCATTTCCTAGGGCCGTCATAAGAAATCACTGCAAACTGCATGGCTTCAACAACAGAAATTTATTCTCTCATTGTTCTGGAGGCCAGAAGTCCAAGATCAGGGTGTCGGCAGGGTTGGTTCCTTCAGAGGGCCGTGAGGAAGAATCTAATCCAGGCCTCTATTCTAGCTCCTGGGGGTTTTCTGGCAATCTTTGGTTCTCCTTGACTTGTGAAACTTCACCCTGGTCTTGGCCTTCATCTTCCCGTGATGTTCTCCACACATGCACACCTCCGTGTCCAAATTTGCCATCTGTATAAGGACACCAGTCATATTGGATTAGGGGCCCACCTGACTCCACTATGACCTCATCTTAAGCAATATCATCTGCAACAACCTTATCTCCAGACAAGTTCACATTCTGAGGAACTGGGGGTCAGGATCTCACATATGACATTGAGGGGGACACAATTCAACCCATGACACTTGGTGTACACAACCCTCTCCAGCCTCCTCACCTGGCACACTCTGTCCCCTCCTCTGGTATAGCCTTCCCTACGATCTCCCTAGCAGACTTCTGTTCATTCTCTGAGACCTAGATTCACAGAGGCGACTCTCTGCAGGCCTCCAATGCAGAGTGGATTCTCCCTTCCTCTCTACTCTGCAGCAGGGCATGGCTGGGAAGCAGAAGCTTCTGCATCCAGAGGGCCTGCACATCCCCAGCATGGCTTTAGCCTCTCTGTGCTGGGCCTCCTCATCTGAGAAACATGCATAACAATAGTACCTAGGCCAGGGGTTGTTTCAAAGGTTAAATGAGTTAATTAGTTCAGAATTTAGAACAGTGCTTGGCATTTAGTAAGTGCTACATGCATGATTGTTAGATTTAATAAAATATTTTTCATGCCTGCCATCCCCAACTCCTTGCTAGCTTGGCTGTCACGCCCTGAGAGCCCTGCCTCTGTGTCCCTTTTTTCTGCCTCCTAAAAGTCTACCCCAGGGTCTTGCATATAGTGAGTGCTAAATGCAGGGATACTGAGCAGATGACTTTGTATTTTTTCTGTCATCATCTGCCTGGCTAGACGCAAACCACCGCCCTGCCCCAGAGGACGTGGTGTGCCCCCAGTCCCCCACTGAGGCACTAACGACTCCTTCCAGCCTTGTGTCAGGCACAGATTTAATAAATCTCCATTCCTCCCCTGATTGAATCAATTAAGGATCTCAGAACAAGGTGTTAGCAGGTGGGATCTGCGCCTGTCTGTCCATATTCTCAGAAGGACAATTGGGTTAGAAAGGCCCACTGTAGACAGGATTGCACAGCCAAAAATCTGGAAGGCCCCCAAAATTCTCTTGAGCTTCCTGTTAAGCCTCCAAATTCAGAGGCTACATGTATGTTTTCCCAACAAGGATCATGATAAAAGCCTAATCACTGAGATCAGAGGACCTGGGTCAGATCTCAACACGGCACTCAGAGTTCTGTGACCTTGGATAGCAGGTGTATTCATTTCCTAGGGCTGCCACAATAAAGGACCACAAACCGGGTGTCTTAAAACAACAGAAACTTATTCTCTTACAGTTCTGGAGGCCAGAAGTCCGATATCAAAGTGTCAGCAGGATTGATTCCTTCTGGAGGCTCTGAGAGCAAATCTGTTCCATGCCTCCCTCCAGCTTCTGGTGGCTACCGGGAATCCTTAGTATTCCTTGGATTGTAGACACATCACTCCAATCTCTGCCTCTGTCTTCACACGGCCTCCTACCCTGTGAGTGTATGTTATCTCTGTATCCAAATCTTCCTCTCCTTTTTCTTATAAGGACACTAGTCATCTTGTATTAGGGGCCCACCCTATTCCAGTATGACCTCATCTTAACTTGATTACATCTGCAAAGTCCCCAACTAAAGTCATCTTACAGGTACAGAGGTTAGAACCTGAATAGAATATGGGAGGCAGGGGAAGCCCAATGCAACCCACTACAGCAATTCACCACGGCTCTGACCTCTTCTCAGGTACAGAGGGGACGATAGCACCTCCTTGCTCTAGAGGATTCAGTGGGATCGTCTATTTTAAGTACCCAGCCCAGATACCAGCAGAGTTCAAAGGTGTCATGGTCTTCTCTGTCACCAGCCATGGCCTGGGTCCCAAGGTTCTTGGCAGCTAGCAAAGGTCTTCTTGGGGCCTGAGTCCAAGAGACTTCTCTGGGGAGACTTCCCAGGAAGGGGACTCAACCAGCAGCAAAGAGAAGGCCCCAAGGGTACCCTTTCAATGCTACAGAATCGCTAGGTGCGGGTTGACTTGGCGGGTTGAAATAGCAGGTGCCCGAGAAGTGACCTGACGGCTCCAAGGGAAAAGATGAATGACATTCTGTCCTCTCTCTCTCTGCGTCATCCACCACATGCACACACACACACACACACACACGAAGACACACTCTCTTCCACTGCCCGCATTCTGCCGGCAATTCTCGGCCAAGGTATGGCGTGTTGCAAGCAGTTGTGAGGTGTATTAGCAAGTAATCTGTTGCTAATAATAAAGTGCCAAATGTTGCAAATGTATGTACAAGTAGATTCAAGGTTATTCCTATGAAATACCACTTTCACTCACTGCATTCTGATTAGGTTTCTTCAGCGGGAGAGCAAAGGAAGGAATTCGCAGCTACAGCAGGCGTGGGGGTGCATCCGCACGTGAGGCAGGAGGAAGCCTGTGACCACTTCTCTGCACCCCGAGCCCTGTGAGATATGTACAGAAACATCACGCTCTCTTCCGTGTAACATACACAGACGCAATATACCATGCCTTGATGGGGGGACCCTGGGGGAGGAAAGGAAGTACAAATGGCCAAGAAAGATCCAGGAAGATCCAAGGGTGCAAATTAGCAAGAGGAGGCAGCCTTATTCCCTCATCCGCTTGGCAACACAGGTTGAGTGTGATCCTAACAGGGACTGGCGAGCGTGCAAAGGTGCAGAGAGGCGTTCGCACAAACATGGTTGAGAGGAGGGCGATTGATATGACCCTTTGCGGGACTCTGGGGAGTCGGGGTGCCATCTCCTCTCTGACCCCAATTCCTTCTACTCCCTGCCCCGCTCGCCAGTGGGCTGTGTCTTCTCCCGGGGTTAAGCACACCGGTCCTGCAGAAAGGCTTCCCGGATTAGAAATTCCTGCTTCCTCACTTCCTAGCTGTGCGAACTTGGTGATTCCTAGAACCTTTCTGTGCCTCCGTTTCCGCATCTGTAAAATGGAGATGGCACTAACCATACAACCCCACAAGGATCGTGCGAGGATTAATGACGATCGTGCATGTAAAGAGCTTGGCACTATGTTGGGACAAAGTGGGTGCTAAATACAAGGCAGCCATGATTATCATCACCATCATTATTGCTATTAGTAATGTTTCTGTTATTTCAGATGTCCCAACAGGGTTTCTTTTATTCTGCATGATATATGCCAGTGTGCCAGGATTTAGTATTTCTGTACATGACACTTTTATTCTGCTAGAGATAGAGAAATGGGACATTTTCACTCTGTTATTTATACCGATAAGGCAAGTGTCACTGTTGGTTACATATACAGCAATCAGGCACTTTACTCTGTTATTTTTAAGCAAGAGTTTCTGGATGTTATGTATGTAGTCAAGAGATGTGTATATTTACCCCTCACAATCCCTACAGATCTGGCATGTTTGGGTTGGTTAAATATACTTGGCTCATGTCATCGGCATATGCAGTGACACAATCTCAGAAGACATTAGAAAAGACTTGAGACATAGTTAGAGTGACCCAGTATCCCAGTTTGCCTGGGACAGAGGGGTTTCCCTGGATGTGGGACTTTCAGGTTTAAAACCAAGAAAGTCCCAGGCACACCAGGACAAGTTGGCCACCCTAGACATAATCCAGGACAGTGTCCCCCAAAGACTCTTCCTTCATACCCCACATGCCTAACCGCTTAGGGGCACAGATTCTGGAGTCAAGGATCTGGGTTCAAATCCCGACCCCACCAGTCATGGTCATGGAAACTGGACAAGATATTGAAGTCCCTGTGCCTCCATGCTCCACTGTAAAATGGAGCTAATAATAGAACCAACCTCAACTGTTGTGAGGATTTAATGAGTTAATAAATAGAAAGCACTTAGAATCATGGTTGGCCCAGAGCAAGCACTCAATAAGCCTTTATAATTATCATTATTATATATGCCATCACCTCTAGTATCTATTTAAATATTTTTTTAGATCTACACAATATTAAACTGTGCTTAAACGCACCTACAGTAAAGTGAAATTATACATCACTACCCTAATTGGAAAGCTAGTCCTATTAGTCACAAATAGAAGGTAACTGTAAACATAATGCATAACTATTTACCAACTAGAAGCAGCTCATGCCCCACTAATGGGATGCCGACACCATTTGGAAACACTGATTTTTAGCCCAGTTGCTCTATACAGGTGGAAACAGGCTGAGAAACAGGGCCAAGACGAGGCAAAGTCGGGGCTCAGAAGCCTGGTCTATGGACTCCAATCCAGGTCTACACACATCACACCCTAGGGCCATTTTAAAAGGACAGGTAGGAGACAGTAATTTTCCATGGGTTCGCCCTTCTAAAAGCAGGCATCTAAACTAATAATGCCTGGCTCACAGGGTAGCCGAGAGGATCAGATGGGATAAAGGTAACATATCTCGTGGTAAACACATCCTGTGGCTTTGAACGCATTCAAGAAACGTTCCAGTTCACCATCTGGCCTTTTCAAATATAACACTAAGAATTATTTTGTAGAAGCTTTTCATCACTTGGATGGAAGTGTCTCATTCTCCTAGCCCCAACTGCCTGGATAAACTAGGAAGGATATATAATCAGAAAGCTCTGTAGAAGGCCAAAAAAGAAGAGATGTTAATTTTACCACTTTTAGGTAATTGTTCTTTTTTTTCTTTCTTTTTTTTGTACTTAAAAGCCTGGGCTTCCGCTTAAAAATACTTCAAACAGTGAGCTTGAATCGCAGTATGAACTTCAAGTGACAGGCTCATAATACAATTAGAGCAACTGCTTATTATCTTCCATTATTGAATAATATGTTCATTAATAGCTCTTTCCTTCATTTACCATAACATTCCCCTGCTAAAAATAAACATAAACACCAAGACCCAGGATGGCTGAGAGCTGAACTTGACCACAGAGTGGCCAGCAGCAGTACTGGGTGGGACCTGGGAGCCAGTGGTGAGTTGGCATCACCAAATTCAGTCTGGGGCCACCCCTTTGATCTGCTGGTCCAGGAGCCCTCATCCGCCAGGCCACAGGAAATAAAAGGCCCTGCACATGTTTTATCTGGTGTCATCCTCACCACAACCCTGCAGACCAGGTATTATTACCATGTCTCCCCTTTCACAGATAAAGAGACTGAGGGTCAGAGAGGTTCCTTGACTTTCCCAAGTCACACAGCAAGGAAATGTCAGAACCGGGATGCAAACCCCACTCTGTCTGACTCCATTACACTAAGCCCAGAGCTTTCAAAGAAAGATTTTTCTTCACTTCCCTTTGATATGTGGTCCTGATGGTCCAAACAATCCCTTCTACGCTTTGCAAATGTGTGTGCCTCTGTGTGTGTGTGTCCTTTTTTACAAAATAGGAAATCATCTGCATCCGCCTTCTCTTCTTCCTCCTCCTCCTCCTCCCCTTCCTCCTCCTTCTCTCCCTCCATTTTGGGCATACAAGGCAAACAAGGGGGTGTCTCTGTAGGATTATGAGAGACTGTTTATGTGCTCAGAGTGACTACACAGGAGGACTATGCTTTCTCCCTTCTGGGGCTGAAATTGGCTTCGTGGAAGAACTGGAAAGTCATATAAATAGCTCTGGTACATGCCAACAACCACCTTCAAGCCCTGATGTTACATTCTCCTCCCTGAGATGACTCAGGAATTTGGGGAACAAAAAGCCTCAATTTTCAGGATCTTCCAACCCACAACAGTGAGGATGGCTGGTCTAGAAACTGCCTTCATCCATCCTGAGCTCTTCCTCAGTCATCCCTCAGCACTCTCCTGGTTTATCATTCCCATTTTATAAAGGAAAAATTTGAAGATCAAGGCAAATTCTGTCCACTTAACCGATGAAGAAACTGAGGTCCACAGAGACTGTATCACCAAGTGTGATGGTTAATCTTATGCGTCAACTTGGCCAGGCTGTGGTGCTCAGTTGCTTTGGTCAAACGCTAGTCCAGATGTTGCTGTGGAGGTATTTTGTGAATGTGATTAGCATCTGCAATCAGCTGACTGTAATAAAGGAGATTACCCTCCATAAGTGGATAGGACTCATCGAATCATTTGAAGGCCTTCAGAGCAAAAACTGAAGTTTCCCCAAGAAAAAAATTCTGCCCCAAACTGCAGCATAACAACCCTGCCTGCACTTCCAGACTGCCTGTCCTCTCCTGTGGATTTCAGACTCAAGACTGCAACGTCAACACTTACTTGAACTTCCAGCCTGTCAGCTTCCCCTACAGAGTTCAGACTTTCCAGCCCCCACAATCGTGTGAGCAAATTCCTTAAAATACACACTCTCTCTCTCTCTCTCTCTCTCTCTCTCTCTCTCTCTCTCTCTCAGTTCTGTTCCTCTGGGGAACCTTGACTAATGCAACAAGTACAGGCAGACAGAGCCCCAGGAGATGGAGAGGATGAGGGGGCCCGTGAATGAGGCACCTGCTATGCACCAGGAGCTTCTGCATGTGTTATGCCATTAAATCCTCAATCACCACGCATAAAGGCAGTTTTTGCCATTTTTCCAGGATTCAGAGATCTTCAGTGACTTACCCAGGGCCACCCAGCATCACCCAGCTGAAAATTAAACCCACACTGTCTCCAACATCCATACTTTTCCCATCACTGCCAGCAGGAAGATGGTACCAGAGAGTTGAAGGGCTTCGTTTCTTTCCAGAATCCCAAGGGAAATTCTTCCTCAAGTCCTTCTAGAGAAAAGTCATCAAGATCAGAAACCAAGATGCACTTTTTTTAGTTGCAAAGGATGGAAACCCCAACTCAAACTCCCTTGGGCAACAAAGGGCACATCTTGAATTTGCATGTGGGGGAAATCCAGTGGTAGATCCTCACCCATGGGGTGAGAACAGAGGCGCTAACAGCATCATGAGCATTTGGTCTCTGTCCCCACCTCTTCTCTGGGTGGCAACCTTCTCAGGGTCCCGCTTGTAGCTCTGGAAGCTTCCACCTTTCATCACCTGAACTACTAGTGGCTTCTGTGGAAAGAGAAGTTCTCCCCTGTAGTTCTAAGGTTTGGGATTGGAACCATGGGCCTGATGGGGCACTCTTCTCTCTTGCCTGAACTAATTGAGATGCATCCCAGCAAGGGCCATACTGCCTAGATTCGAATCCTGCTTACCTGCTGGTGACCATGGACGGTAACCTTAACCCCTCTGTGCCACCGTTCTCCCTTCTGTAAAACAGAGGTAATAACTGGATGTCCCTCAAAGGGTTGTGATGAGGATTAAATGGATTAATATGCATGTATAAAATGTTTGCGGTGATGACTAGCACATGGAGCACAGTAGATGGAGGTGACTGTTAATTAAATTACTGGAACTAGGGATTGACGGGCCTGGCGTGTACGCCCTCACCTGAAACCTGGATCAGCCCCACGTGAGCCACAAGGACTAAAAGAGGCAGAGGATAATTCTCCAAAGGGAACAGAGGTGCCATCAGCACAACAAAGGAGAACACGGAGAAGAAAGGCCAACACAGCCCGCCGTGGGACAGAGTGGCCTTGAGGAAATGCCACAATACCCCTGACTGTTTTCTTTCCCATTCAGCACAAACCTGAGGTTGCAACTGCCTTAAATTGGGAAGGTAAAAAATATCCTAATCACGTGCAAGAATAAAATGGAACAGGTCATCTTGTCCTGCTGCAACAGCTTTCTTTGTGTTTCTACCCGCCAAAAATGAAACCAGGAAAATCAAACGCTTAAAATCTATCTTTGACTCATTCATTCACTCAATAAAAAATTTCATGAGCCCTGGAAATGGATTTTCCCTGAAGCTTCAGGGGCCCTAACTTAGATGGGTCCCTTCCAAAGCTGTCTATCTAATTTGATATCTGTAATTCTGTATTCTCTTACTTAAGGAAGGTGCCCCAAATTATATAAGCCTCGGGCTCCACAAAACCTAGATCTGCCCCCACAAGCTCCTATTAAGTGCAGGGCAAAGAGGTGCTGCAGGTACAGAGATGAAGGAAAGATGGTCCTGCTGCACAGAGTTCCAGTTATACACGGTGAGTAAGTCCTAGAGTATAGCATAGTGCCTGTAGCTATCACTACTGTAGTGTATGTTTTAAAATCTCCCAAGAGGGTAAATCCTGGGGTAAGTGTTCTTATCACAAAATAATAATAATATAAATAAATAAATAAGGCAGAGGAAACTTTTGGAGGTGATGGGTATATGCTTATGGCATCGACTTTGGTAACGGTTCCATGGGTGTATGCTTATTTCCAAACTCATCAAGTTGCATACATTAAATATGTTTTTTGTATGTTGAAGAAAAAAGAAGATGATTTTGGAGAGGAAAAAAAGAAGAAGAAAAAGAAAAAAATGGTCCTGTCTTCAAGGAGCTGCCATCCACTAAGGGAGACTGTGAATGACCATGCGGATCATTGCGCAGGCAAAACATTTGCTGTTTATGCATTCAGTCATGGAACCCGTACGTACTGAGTACCTATTGTGTGCCAGGCACTGCGAATTCTGGCACAAAAAGGCAGGGAAGGACTATGCTCTCAAGGAGCTTACAATAGATCAATAAATCAATCAATAAATACCAAAAAATTCAGTCTAAAAAACAGGATGAGACGGTACAGAATGACTGACACGGTTGGTCAGGAAAGGCGTCTTTGAGGAGAGGAACTGTCATATGAAAATAGGGAAGTTGCAGCCGTGTAAAGACGGGGTCCTTCCAGGCAGAAGGAGCAGCAAATGCCAAGGCCCTATGGAAGGAATTATCTTAGCAATTGAAGGAACAGAGAAGGCCAGTCTGGCCAGCACAGAGTGGGCTAAGGGGAGAGAAAAACAAGCTGAGCTCCAGGAAGTAGGAAAGGGCTAGATGGTGTTTTAATGCCAGAGCAAAAGGGCTGGATTTTGAATTTGGAAGCAATCAGGGTTTTAGGCAAGAGAGTGACGTGATCTTATTGATATCATGAAAGAGCTTTCTGGCTGCCACAGACAGAACAGAGTGTTGGGTAGGAGCAAAGACTAGTTAAGGGGCTGCTGCTCCTACCCAATAGGAAAACACCCCAAACTTTTACAAACTATTGTCTTAGGTTGGGAGGAAACAGGCCCTCTCAGTTGTTACTGGTGGGAATGCAAAACGGCACAACCCCTGTGAAGGGGAATTTGGTGCATTTTGACGTCGATTATCAATCCCTGCCTTAGTGCATTTGTGTTGCTATAAAAGAATCCCTGAAGCTGGGTAATTTATAAAGGAGGCTTATTTGGCTCACAGTTCTACAGGCTGTACAAGAAGCATGGCATGAGCATCTGCCTCTGCTGAGAGCTTCAGGGAGCTTCCACGCACCATAGAAGCTGAAGGGGAGCTGGTGTATGCAGAGATCATATGGCAAGAGAGGAAGCAAGGAGAGGGGGTGGTGCCAGGCTCTTTTTAACAATCAGCTCTCATGGGAACCAACAGAGCAAGAACTCACTCATGCCCCCCTACTGGGGACGGGATTAATCCATTCATGAGGGATCCACCACCATGACCCAAACACCTCTCATCAGGCCCCACCTCCAATATCGGGGATCAAATTTCAACATGAGGTTCGAGGGGACAAACATCCAAACAATAGCATGCGCAGTCCTAAAAATCCATTCCAAAAATACATTGGCAAAAAGACAAAAAGAAGTGTGGGTGCGTCTATTCTCTGCAGCATCATTGGTAATGGCAAAGGTGGGGAATCGTCCATATAGGTGCCTGGTTGAAATAAGACTCTGTGTTGACACCATTCCATCCACTACCCCATTGCTAAAGGAATCTGGAATCTCTCTACTTAGTGTTATGGAGCGATCTCCAGGATGTATTATTAAATGAAAATGCAAGGTAGAGAAAAATGTATATATTATGCTGATACCTAAGAAAGAGGTATGATATGAACATATGTTTTTGATGAAAAAATAAATCAAAAACAAAAAAATGGTTACCAATAGGGGGACAGAGGAAACAGTGGAAGAGGGGAGAGACAGAAACTAGATTTCACTGAATAGATTGTGTAAATTTTACCTTAAAACCATTATTTTTTTTATGTAATTCCTTAAAATTAACTATCCCAGTGACTTTAAATATTTGACTGTACATCCCTAGTAAGATATACATTAAGGACCCAAATAAGACTGCAAAAAAAATCTTAAATTGTTTTTGTTAATCATATCATTGATATATGTTGCTATTGTTTTCCTGAGACCATTCTGCATATGAGATAAAGCAATAGCTACCTATGTTGGTCTTGGGGGGAATCAGGAATTTTGGTATAGAAGAAAGAAGATGTTGATATAAAATTAAAGCAACTAAGTAAAAATCTACTAGTTCTGAACTTGAATTGGCCTCAGAATAAACTCAAGATGTATTTTATCTTTAAAAAAATAAAAATGAGTTACTGGTTCTAGACAATAAAAAGACTAGAAACAGTGTCCATCCCAGAAACAACGAGCACCTCTGGCACCCAGATTATGGCCTCTAAGTGCCACTTCCCACCTAGCGAAACCAAGGATCAATGAAGACATGGCTGGTTCCATGTCCAGGACAGAGACTTGCAAAAAGACAGAGGGAGAGAAAAGGAAATGATAGAGCAGCTGCCAGTGAATAGGATGAAAGCCAAGAGAGTGAGTGGGCACCGAGGCCAAAAGAAGAAAGTGTTTGAAGAAGGCAGGAGTGATCAACTGCGTTGCAAACTGCTGAGATGAAAAGTAAAATAATAGCAATGCTGACCATGGGGTTTGGCAACCTGGAGGCCACATGACCTTGACAAGTGAGGTAACTGTGGAGTCGCAAGAGAAGAGAACCCAAGGTATAATAACCAAGAATGCCAGTAAAATTAAAGGGTTGCTCCAGAAACTTCTGCTGATGAAATAAAAAAAATAACAGCCCAAGGAAACAGATCCAAATCCTGCCATCTGCACACTCACCTCTAATGGGAACCTGACATTTAGAAAATGTAAGTGAAAAAGACACATACTTTTCCTTATGCTCTTCATCAAAATGTAGGTGTCGTTTTTGCACGTGGTGATATTTAAGAAGGAGAGCATTGTCTTGGCTCCCCTGGCCCAGGTGGGGCAGTGAGTGCCCCTTCTCTGAAGGCAATCAAGTTAAGGAAGGATGACCATCTTTCAGGGATGCTATAGAGGTGATCCAGCCTTGGATATTGAAATAGGGCTCTATGAGTTATGAGGTTTTCAAAGCAGGAAAGGAAAATGGCCTAGCAAACAACAGGGGCTTAATAAATGCTCCGAGCCTATCTTTGAAGCTTCCCAAATGTGTCTGCATCTCCACCAGCTCCAAGATCTTATAATTCCATGGTGTTTGCTTTGGGTAAGGGGACTTGCATTCCCTTCCATAAAGCAGTTCTCCAGGTATTTCTCTCAGCTGGCATCTACTGCATGCCATCTGCCAGAGTGTCTCCTGCCCCTCTGCTGCCAGGATTAACCACAGAAACACAAGCAAAAAGGAGCCTTCTATTGCCACCACCAGCTGCACACCCCAGCCCCAGGCCCTTCTGCACAGTCCAGCTATGTGATAACAAGCCCAGAGCACATCTGTGCTTCCTTCTATTTACTCACAGAGCTGGGAAGGGGAATGACCAGTTCTCCACCATGACCTCCAAGAATGGTCACAACCTGAAGCTGAAGAAACAGATGCTAGACATATAAGGAACTTACTGGTTGCAGGATCTGAGGTTCTTACATCTCTTGTATTAAATATTTGAAGGACAAATATATAAATAGTACCTTCTGTGTGCCAAGCACTATTGTTTCAAGATCAGACGAGATTGGGCGTGTTCATGGTGGTATGGCCATGGACCCAAGCACTATTCTAAGCACTGTACATCATCTCTTTCAATTCTCCCAACAACCCTGAGGAGGAAATCCTGTTGGTATCATCATATCCATCTTACATATACAGACAAGGAAACAGAGAAAGGTTAAGTAACTTGCCCAAAGACAGATAGCTGGTAAACTTTGGAAATGGAGTATTTTATGAATGTCATTGTTATAGACTGCATGTTTGTGTTCCACAAAAAATTTGTATTGAAACCTTAATACCCGGTGTAATGATATTTGGAGATGGGGACTTTGGAGGTGATTAGGTCATGAGGGTGGAACCCTCATGATAGGATTAGTGCCCTTAGAAGAGACACCAGAACTCTCGAGCTCTCTCTCTCTCCTCCATGTGAGAACACAGTGAGAAGGTGGTCATCTATGAACAAGGAAGAGGGACCTCACCAAGAACCCAGCCACCCTGGCACCCTGGTCTCTGACCGCAAGCCTCCAGAACTGTGAGGAATAAATGTTTATTATTCAAGCCACCCAGGTTATGGTATTCTCTTATAGCAGCCCAAACTGACTAAGACAGCCCTCTAACCAAACACCACCAAACGTGTGTTATTTATTGGGCCAACCCTGTTTAGACACTGAGAATCACTGCCCTGGTACAAGAGGGAGGTGGCATAAGCCTGAGACACCTGGAGGCAGGGAGAGCAGGATCATCTTGTCCCAGATCCAGCAGAGAAGAAAATTCCTGATACAAAGAGAGCTTTCATTGAGAGTGAGGTCTCTTAATGCCTCTGAAGCCCAGAAGACAATCTTTTTCCCTTAGAGCTTTGTTCATACAGATGATGTGCTAAAAAGAACTCTTTATTTTGAAAATTTTCATCCTGTATAAAATTTTAAATAATTGAATAATTAATATTTAAATTCATCTAGATTTACAAATTAACACTTTGCCACATTTGCTTATCTCTTTTTTTGCTGAACTATTTGAAAATAGCTTATAGCATCATGACATTTTTATCCCTAAATACATAAGCACATGTTTTCTTTTTTAAAAAAAATTTATTTGAAAATATTAGGGGGTAAAAGTGTTTTTGTTACATGGATGAATTGTATGATGCTGAAGTCATGGCTTTTAGCATGCCCGTCACCAGAATAATGTTCATTATACCCAAGTAGTCAAGATTTTATACCTCGTCCCCCTCTTATAAAGGTATAAACCTTCCCCCCTTCTTAGTTTCCAATGTCCTTTACACCACTTTATGACCACGTGTACCCATCGTTCAACTCCATCTTATTAATGAGAACATGTGGTGTTGTTTGTCCATGTTTCACTTTTTTTTTTTGTCCATACTTCACTTAGGATAATGTTCTCCAGTTCCATCCAAGTTGCTGCAAATGACATTATTTTATTCCTTTTTATGGCTGAGTAGTACTCCATGGTATACATATACCATATTTTCTTTATCCACACATCAATCGATGGGCACTTGGGTTGATTCACATCTTTGCAATTGTGAATTGACAGCGTCGTACATTTTCTAGGAACAAATACGTTCTCCAACATAATCCATCGTGATACCATTATCACACCCAAGATATTTAAGTCGTACAATACTACTACCTTATTTGCAGCCCATATTAAAAACTTCCCAATATAGTAATCCCAAAAACATCCTTCCAGCTACTTGTCTTTTTTTAATCCAGAATCCAATGAAGGGTCACATGTTTCACTTAGTTGTCTTGTCTCTTTGGTGTCCTTTAATCTAGAACAGTCCCACTGCCTTGTTTTGACTTTCACGTCACTGACACTTTTTCAGAGTCCAGGCTAGTGGCCTTGTAGAAGGCCACTTTTTGAAAGGAGCACATCTCTTCAAAAAGGCTTTAACGTTTAGATTTCTCTGTAATATTAAGTGCTCTCCCCCACCCGCCTGCCTGTGGTTATGAGATTTTAGTAACTATCCTATGCATGGTGGGTTTAATTTTGATTCTTCAGTTGAGAATGGATTCAAGGCACCTAGCTCTGCACAGGTTTCCCTCATTAGGTGTGGTTGCCAACTGCAAGGTGAGCCCCATGAGTTTAGTTCAAAGTCCAGTCAAGGTCATCTGGCTGGCCACAGGCTACACAAAGAGGAGAGAAAATTCGCTTAGGTTTGGGGCTGTTGATAACAATTTCAATGCCTTTCTCAAATAACCTTCTTGCTGCTTTATTAATTCCAGTGAATGTTCATAACAGGTCACAGCTTTGCCCTTTAATTGCTGAGGGATTTCAATTTTGCACTTCTGTTTGCTGTTGGTAATGATTTACCTTGGTTCATAAATACTTGCATTGCAGGGACTTCCTCTACAACAAGAGAAGTAAACTTATAAGCTGTGTGATTCAAGCATAAACACATAGACACAATTTTAGTTAGGCCAATACCTCCCAACATCAACCAGTTCATATCACCTTCACCACTTTGGCCATATCTGTACTTAATATTTTTTCTTTGCATAAACTGCTTTTCATCTAAATAAAAAATTTTCCCAATAAAGGAAAGTTTATCACTATTAGTGAAAAACTGGCATCATTTTCCACGATTAGCTGTAATAATAATTATAATGAAAACCTAGATGAAGAGCCTGCTCAGTCTTGTTTAAATGGAAGATCAGCAAGAGTTTGACACAGATGAAGGCAAACTGAGACTTTTGGCTTTGAGTACTCAGAGGAACAAGAGGAAATTGAGAGGGAATTGATTTTCTACTACAGTTATTTAATGTTGGCTTTGGAGACCACCTAGAATGAATGATCTTGCATGCCCACAAATGGGCACACACGCTCCACTTTGGGAAATACTGAATTTTGTCTTCCTGTTTTGGATTTCTTTGGTTGGAAATTTTTGTTCTCATTTCATGCCAGATAGATCGTTCTCTGGTAAAACTTTCAGTGAGAACTGAGGTTGAACTACATTGAAATTGCCATTTTTGTAGGTTGAAAATAGTCTAATGTTAGCAATTTCATGTCACGTAGCCTAATAGCAACCATCATCATCCTCGATGGTATTTATCATTTCCAAAGCACGTCCACAAACCTTACCTTGCTTGGTCCCAAACTTTGGCAGTTTTCTATCTTTCTATCTTCCTTTCTTGTCATGTCCCTTTTACCAATGAGAAAATTCCTCTGGGGGGTTGGGGGTGCTGAAATCAGCAAGACTGATGCAGAGTCCTCCCCCTTCCAGCCCTCAAACTCTTCTTACGCTTCAGCCAGACAAATTTTTCTAATAATAAATGTAACATCACAGTTCTGCCTAAAACTTCCCGATGTTCCCCCACTGCCCTCAGGACAAAGTCGAAACTCCATAGCATGGTTTTAAAAACCCTGAACGCTGTAGCCACCACTAGGGTTGAGATGGGGCTCTGCCTCCTCCTTCTAGAAGGAGACAATTGAGAAACAGATGAAGGATTTGGACAAATGAAGGTCACGTTGCTGATGGAGTGAACTGGATAACTCAGCTTAGATGGGAAGCCATAACCAGACTTCTTTCTACTTTCCTATGTGAGATTAACTTCCCCACCCCGGGAGGAAGGTGGATGGTAAAATGGGGAAGCAGCAATATCCCATCCCAGGGAGGGGTGGCAGTGAGTGGGGAGAGCTTGGCTTAGGTGCAGGGAGGAAGAGACCTTTAATCCTCCACAGGAAAAGCATGAGCAAAGAAAACTGTGAGAAGCCGGGCAGTTTTGTAAAATCTCTCACCACTGTGAGCCCAATGGGGTGAGAGGTAGCATTTTGAAGCGGTTAAGAGCATGAACTTTGAAGCCAGACTATCCGGGTTCAAATCATGGCTCTGCCGCTTACCAGCTGTGTGACCTCAGACATCCGTCCTACTCAACCTCTCTGCGCCTCATCTGTAAAGAGAAGGTGATTGGTGGACATGCCTCGCAGTTCCTTATAAGGTTAAATGTACATCTACCCTGTGTGAACATGAGTGACACTTCGAGCAAAACACCCCAGGTAGAGCAA
The DNA here is from genome assembly GCA_023783475.1 of Daubentonia madagascariensis. NCBI lineage: Eukaryota > Metazoa > Chordata > Mammalia > Primates > Daubentoniidae > Daubentonia > Daubentonia madagascariensis. The sequence goes on along the minus strand of JAKFHU010002332.1, from coordinate 5,122,016 downwards.
GAAGTAGGTTTATTTGAAAGGAAAAGTATACCACCCAAATGGGGTGTTACGTTGGTTTCCTGTGGCTCCTGTAACAAATTACCAGAAAGTGGTATCGTTCAACAAAACCACAGAAGTTTATTCTCCTGCCATTCTAGAGGCCAGAAGTCAGAACTCAAGGTGTCCACAGGGTTGGTTCCTTCTGAGGGCTCTGAGGGCCTCTCCCATCGCTCCTGGGGGCCACCACAATCCTTGGCATTCCGTGACTTGTAGCTGCCTCACTCCGGCCTCTGCCTCTACCATCACATGCTGTTCTCCTCTGTGTCTTCTCCTCTTTTTATAAGGACACCAGTCTTGGACTTAGGGCCCTCCCAGATAACCCAGGACGATCTCTTCTCAAGATCCTTGATCTAGTTACATCTGCAAAGACACTTTCTCCAAATAAGGTCCCATTTACCGGTTCTGGGTAGATATATCTTTGGGGAGGCTACCATTTAACACACTACAGGTATTCAACACAATTACCCCAGGCAGGGTCTGCTTTCATTGTGCATGCTGTGTAATAGCTAACATTTACAAAGTGCTTACCATGGGCCAGACACTATGCAAACTGATTTCCACCCATTAGCTTATTTATCCCATTCACAATTTGTTCCATCTCAGCATACGAAAATGTGGCCATCCCTTCCCCAGGCCCTGAGTGCCTGCAGAGCTGATACATGAGCAAATCCCTCCCTGCCCCGCCACCCGTTCTCCCTTGATGGTGCATAATTGGATCACTTGAAAGGATATAAGTAATAGCCCTGCTTCAAAAGAGGCATTCCTTTTATCTTCTCCAAAGCTTTCATTCTGCAGGGGACGAGGCTTCAGAAGTGAACTGTGATTTGTTTCTTTAAAGCTTCTTTAATGATGCTAGGTGTGGGGGTTGCCCATAGGGGAAAAATAAAAACAAGTTAAAAAAAAAAAACACCTTTTCCAACCTTAAGAACTTTCAACAATGCTTGATGCCAAGTAGGAGTAATAGTAATTAAACACTAATAACAGCAACAATAATGAGTAACACCCATTTATTGAGCACTTACTATGTACCATGTGCTCTTATAAGCACTTTACATGCATACTCACTTCAATCCCACAACACCCCATATAACTAAAATTACCCTCACTTTACAGATGAGGAAGCTGAGGCTCATTGAGGATGACAAGCAGGGCCCTCTTTTTTATAGCTAACTGATACAACCTTAAGGCCCTATCTAATACACCCACTTGGCAGGTGAAGAACTGAGAGTCAAAGTGGTTAAGTTACTTGACCAAGAGCACCCAGATGAGATTCAGCAGATCAGGGAGTTGAACCAAGATGTGTTTGACCCCAGAGTCTGCGTTTCTCCCCTGGGTCACGCTGCCTCCCTTGTCCCACAAGAACAACACTGCACATGTCTCATCAATTTACAAAGCCCTTTCATGTACAAGGACATTGGCTTTTGAGCTTCTCTCTAGCCCTGTGGGGAAGAGATTACTCCTCCCATTTTGCAGATGAGGAAACTGAGGTTCACCAAGGTTAAGATAGTGCCCAAGCTTACACAGGTGATAAGAGGCAATGCTGGGATTTGAACACAAAGATGCAGAAGTTCTCCTTCTACTGCCCCATAGCTGCCCAGCTGTTTCAATATTAATAAGATGCCCTGGAGAAAGGCTTTGCAGTGTCTGTCCCTGCAGTAGGAACAGTATGTCCCTCCATAAAGTCACAGATGACCAGATGTCTCAGGCTGTGTCTCCTGGAGCCAACCCTGAGACAAGGATTCTAGTGCAAGTAGTTTATTTGGGAGGAGATCCCAGGACACATCAGCAAAAGGAGTAGGAAAATGAGACAGGAAAGGAGGGACAGGCAATGAAGAATGCATAGCAGGCAAGATAACCTGTGTGCAAACTGGAGCTCAATCCCACTGGGGATCTCTGCTCAGACTCTGCAAAACCTACGTACTTAGTTTTCCATCTAAGGGGCGAGGGATCTGCAATGTCCTCTACCAACTCCCAGCCCCTGTTGGCTGAGGGCTGCTTCCAGAGGCATTAACTCCCTAATACTTCGAGACTTCCCCATATGCAGACAGACATGACTTTAGCGTAAAAGTCATCAGGATAGAAGCATAAGAAGATGAAGGCACACAGAGATAGATGCTGAGGAGCGAGCAAAAAATCCAATGTCCTTTCCCACACCAGCGACAGGAAGACAACTTAGTGGTCAACTGGTCTACCTCTTCATGGTACAGAAGAGGATAGGGAGGTCTATTTTGTACCGATCACTGATTAGGGCCAGTGTCAGCCCTGATTTCAAAACCATATTTGCTTGATTTTAAGACACCATTGCCTGAAAGATGCACCTTCGTTATAATAACAGCTTTTCCAGACTTTAAACACACATTAAATGTATACAAAAAGCATTCTAATTTCAGATATGTTAAAAGATTTAAAAGAAAGCATCTCAAACTCCAGACGATATGGTTTTGTCCTGCTGTCCCCATAAGAACACTTGTACACTTCTGACCTTCTGTCCCAATTTGGGCTTAGAAAATAGAGTTATTTTGTTTGAAAATCTGTTCTGGCTCTGAAGTTCTGTGATTTTCTATTTCCCTGCAACATCTTTGTCATGGCAACACAACACACATTTGCATTTCAAAAACTACCTCTGCCTACTTCACACCTTAAAACAAGAATCAAGATCCCACCTCAATATTTTAAAATAGGCAACTTCAGCCCCTTTGTGTCCAGGAACCCTTCTTCAGGCAACAAAGGGAGCCACAGTTCCTTGTTCGACATTTCAGTATCTTTAAAATGCACATTTATTAATTAGATGCATTAGAAGCTGCCTAATTTTGTTTCAAGGAGAAAGAAGGAGAACTAATATTTATTAATGGCCTGCTACTTCCAGACATTGCACTAATGACTTCAGGTGTGGCACTTTGTGCGATCCCCACAACCACTCCACGAACAAAAGGAACTAAATCTCAGCGAGGTTAAGTCACTTGCCCAAAGTCACATAGCTGGCAAGTTGCAAAGCTGAGATCATGTGGATAAAATTTCCTACCATCATACCCAGCATCTTGTCAGGCCTTAATAAACACAAAGAACAAAGACAGAAAAGGGAGACGGAAGAGAAAGTAAGAGAAAGAAAAAACAAGGTAAAACGATTCCATCCCCAAAACATCTACCCACCCCCTAATGTTAGACCACCTGGTGTTGCTAAGAAACAAGGTCATGTGCATTCTGCTTCCCAAGTCCTAAAGATAGAGATCGATTACCACAAGCAAAGAGGGAGAAACTTTCCCTCTCCTTTTCCTCATCCATCCCTTGTCCTCTTAAATATTCTCCAGCCAATATCAGCCAGCCGAACTCCTTTGTTTTGAGATTTTTTTTTTTATCTGTTCTTGGTCCATTCAATTTAGCACATCATCTTTTATTAGTATTTTCCTTTCTCCTTCCCTCTGTGAAAGTTTTAGAGAGTAGTAAATCTGGCCTGTTTGTAATCCTACAGGAATCTCTCAGGTTTTGTTTTCCCACTCTGGGATAATAAAATTGGTAGCTATTCGTTAAACTGCATTAACACATCTGTCAGGGAGGCACGGTCTGTATGGGGCCGCCTGAGGAGGCTCCAGGCTGTCCCAGCCCCTGGCATCTGTGCAATCCCCTGTAATAATTCCACCCTTAAAGAGTCAGTCCTTTGGCTATTCATCTATAAAATCAGGTGATCCTAGGCATACCTAATATCCAGTGGTTCTTAACCTTTTCACGGTTTGAGAATGGGGAGGGGGGTGTGCGTGTATGTATGGACCCCTAGAAAAACACAAACAGACATAAAATTCTACACATCCCTTGGACCCCAGAGGGAGAACCACTGTTTGAATCTGTTATCAGCTGATACCTCAAGAAGTAGGCTGAGGGGGAAGGATTATCCCACAGCCTCTCTAGGATGCTCCCACCTTTCCCTGGACTGGGGTAGGCCCCGTGCCAAGCACTTGCAGACCTCCCTGCCCATCCTCTACCCAGACGTTCTTTCTATCTTAGCACTCTGCATCCTTAAGGGTCTGTCTTATCTGCAAAACCATCAGTTCTCTGACAGAAAGGGCTGAATCTGCCTCGTGCTGGGTCACTCAACTAGAAGGTGGTAGGACTGGAAGTCATCAGCAGTCTGACTGTCAACATCGATGAAGAGCACTCACTAGGGCTGACCTTCATCACATAGTTGCAGCACGCCAGGTGCTGTGCTCAGGTCTTCCCCGGCGTTGGTCTCTGCATAGTGGTTGTGTGCAGGGTCTGGAGACTCCTGCCTGGTCCAACTCCCAGTGGTCAATTACATTTTATTGGACTCCAGGCAAGTTGCTTAACTTCTATGTGCCTCAGTTTCCTCATTAGCACAATGGAGATAATAATGAGCTAGTATAGTGTATTAATCAGGGTTCTCCAGAAAAACAGAACCAATAGGAGAGATAGGTAGATAGAAAGATAGATAAGGAGATTTGTTATGGGAATTGGCTCACATGATTATGGAGGCAGAGAAGTCCTACAATCTGCCATCTGCAAGCCAAAGAACCAAGAAAGCCAGTGGTGTAATTCAGACCAAGTCTGAAGGCCTGAGAACCCAGAGGGCTGAGGGTATAAGCCCCAGTCTGAGTCTGAAGGCCTGAGAATCTGGGGGGACAACAGTGTAAGTCCCAGATCAAGTCTACAGGCCCAAGAACTTTTAGGAGCACTAATGTCCAAGGGCAGGAGAAGATGGATGTCCCAGCTCAAACAAAAAGAGCAAGCTCACCCTTTCTGTGCCATTTTATTCTATTAGGGCCCTCAAGGGATTGGATAATGGCCCCCTCCCACATTGAGGGGAGCAGTCTTTACTCGGTCTACCAGTTCAAGTGCTAATCTCTTCCAGAAATACCCTCACAGACACACCCAGAAATAATGCCTTATCAGCTGTCTGGGCATCCCCTAGCCCAGGCAAGTTGAAACATAAAATTAACCATCACAGGGAAGGTGGTCAATTTTATTTTCTATAGATGGCCCCAACAATATTTCCCCTCCTACATGTGCTCCTGCACTGTGAACTCCCATCAAGAAGTAGAATCTATTTCTCCAGCTTCCCCAATCTGGGTGGGTCCTATAAAACTTTGACTTGTATAATGCAGCAAAAGTGAGCATGGAAACTGGCTTCCAGGGAAGAAATGCAACTACCTCGAGACCTCCCATGAGGGGCAGAACGACACCCTCCTCCAATGACATCCAGGCCCTAGTCCCTGGAAACTGTGAATGTGTTGCCTTACATGGCAAAAGGGACTTCACAGATGTAATTACGGTTATGGACCTTCAAAATCAAGAGATTATCCCGGTCATCTGGGTGGGCTCAATTTATCATGTGAGCCCTTAAGGGCAGAGAACTTTCTCTGGAGGCAGCAAGGTAAGACAGAAGGAGATATTCAAAGCATGACAGGGACTCAATGCCTAGTCGCCAGAGGAGGCCATGGGGAAAGTATGAGAAGGAAATGCAGGTGCTTCTAGGAGCAAAGACCAGGCCCCAGCAGGAAACAGTGCCCTCAGTCCCTCAACCACAGGGAACTGAATTCAGCCAACAACCTGAACGAGCTTGGGAGTAGATTCACCGCCAGAGCCAACAGAAAGGAACTTAGCACTGTCAATAGCTTAATTTTGGCCTTGTGAGCTCTAAGCAGAGGACTCAGCTGAGCCCGGCTGCACCTGGACCTACAGAACTGTGACATAATAAATGGGCATTTTTTTTAAGTTGCTAAATTTGTGGTAGTTTGTTGTAGCAGCAGCGGAAAATGAATATACCTCCCACGCTGTGAGAAGCCCAAGCCACACGGAGAAGCCTGGGGGATGAGACCCTGTGTCGAGGGAGAAGCCAGAGACACCATGGCCTAGACCTAGGGATGAAGAAGATCCCCTGGGTGTCCTGCCCTGTCCGGCCTCCCCTGCTGCAACTGACCCACAACTGCATCAGGGACCCAAGAACCACCAGCTGAGCCCAGTCAACCCACAGAAGGCAAACAAATGATGATCAGCAAAGGTTTTGAACCACTAAGTCTCACAGCAAGAATAACCAGAACTGGCTGTTACGGGGATTCAATTAGAGTTAATACCCTCAAGCACTTAGAACAGTAAATATTCCATAAATATCAGCAAATACGCTTTTACTACGATCATTCCCACTTAACAAATAAGGAAATCGGGACTCCGAGAGGGATGTGCAGAGCCGGAGGGCGGCGCAGCCTGGAGGGCGACACCTGCTAGCAGTGAAGGTCGTTGCGTTTCTCCCACCGCAGCCGGCTTCCAGGCCGCCAGGCAGCGAAAGGCTCTGCCTGGGCCCGGCACAGGCTTCCCGCAACCCGTGAACAAGCTGCGGGACGCTCACGAAGCCCCCACCCAGCCTCTCGCCTCCCGAGGTCCTCACTTCCTCCCCCAGGCGGCCGTGGGGACGTGAGCCGGGCGCGGAGGGCGCAGCTAGCAAGGACGGCGCCCACTGCTCAGCGCTGCCTCCCGCTGCCCTGTCTCTGCAGCCCGAGAACCACGCACAGGAGGCCGCCTCTGTCCCTCGGCCGGCGCCGGCGCCGGGGCTGCAGGGTGCCCGGCTGGTGGCTTTGAGCTCTGAGGGCAATTCATCATGTCCGGAGGATTCATTTGCGCAGGAGTCCGCTGCGTCCAGCCTCCTGGACAGAATAGCAATGACCAGGTGCCATCGCCAGAAGCTGAAAGACCAGTCGTGCAGCAGACACAGTCCAGAGTCTGCCCCACCCGGCTGCGGGACGCGGGGCATGTCCCTTCTCTCTCTGTAAGAAGGAGCTGAAGAACACAGCAAAGAAAGAGACATTCTTCGTCTGTTCCCTCTCTGCCTACCCCTCCTCCTCCTGCCATTCTCTCACCTCGTCTCCCTCATCCTCCCAGGGTCCCCTCCTGGCCCCCTCTGCCGGGGGCCCAGCTGATGGGGAGGGCTGGGGGCCACACTCAGAAGGCCGTGGCTGGGGTCACAGGACAGCAAACGTTCCCACTACAGAGACTGCAGACGTGGTGTGGGACAGGAGGGGCCTCAGACCAAGACGTCAAAACTCCCCTGGGCTCCGCCCGGCCACTCCTGCCTCTGTTTCAAGATCCAGAGAATGGGGCCAGGGCCTGGGATTTGCCACAGGACGGTGGATGAAGAACCTAGATGTGGAGCAAGTAAGTGCCATCCTGTGGTGTTGCAGTTAATCAGGAGTGGGTGGGAATTACCAGGCCGCCCCCCACCTCCACCACCCCTCCTTCCTCCACCCTGCACTAGAACTGGGCCTTCTCTCCCTTCTGTGTTTTGTTGGGAGCCTAAAGATGAGGTGTGAGCTCTTGATTCTCAGACGTGTCCTTGAAGGTCTGGCTTCTCTTCTGGGATGACCACTACGGTGTGAAAAGAAGGTGGTCTAAGGAGAGTGATGGAGAGAGTCTAAGGGCATGAGTCAAATCCATAAATCACTGCCCGTGTTTACCCACCCAGACACCTTGGGCAGAGGGGGTACAGGAATAGCGTCATAGACCTGTTTGGTCTCCTTCCGGCAGTCCTAATAGCAGACTCCATGGGACACATCTACACGGCCAGGAGAATGGGCCCCGCATCTCCTGGGTGAGTGGCATCGAGGTAACACCGTCTAGGACCGTGGGGAAAGGAGAGAAGCGGCTGCTGTGTCAAGACCATCCACCCCCAACCCCATCATCTTAGAACAGCATGAAACCTCACACTAGCACCACGTGGTGAGCCCCATTAGGCCCATTTTGCAGGTGAGGAAATCAACACCAGGAAGCCGGGTGGCCTGCCCCAGGGCACGCACCTCATAACCGGATTCAGATTCAGGTCCACCCAACTCCAAAACCACCACACCGGCCTCCACCTGGCCACGGGACGCATGCCAACTTCCTCGCAAAGCCTGCATTCACCGATGCTGCTGGGGGCCTGCAGATTTACCCCAAAGCTGAGAGATTTACACAGCTAATTTCCATTAGGACTAATGGAAGAAAGAAAAGGCCATTTTTCTTATAATTAGAAGAGAATTCAATCTTCACAGCCAATGAGTCTAATATCTCAGCTTATGTAACAAAGGAAAGAGAAAGCAAATGGATATAATTAGGGAAGGGAAGGAAGAATTTGGATTACTGGCCGCACAAGTGATGAGGTGAAGGCATACTCCAATTCCAGATGGAAATAGTTCTCCACTGCCAGTCAGGGTGGATTTCACATCCTTGTCACCAAGGCCATTGCTTGTAGACTCTAGGGCGTGCCAGGTCTGCACACCAATCACGTCATCTCCTAACAAGGAGGCACATATGGGGGAGGAACTATTATTATGCCCATTTCAGAGACAAAGAACTAACATTCAGAGAAGCAACATGCTTTGCCAATCACAAAATACATCTCATCGTTCAGCCCCCATCCAGCAGGCGCCTACTGCATGCCAGGCACATACACAATAGATACTCAGCAGAGCAGGGATGGTCCAGAATCCAAACCCATGCCTGCTTCACACCAAATCCACCCCCCTTCCGAGCAGGAACTCACTCAATATTTGCCAAATGAATGGATTTCTTCAAAGTTTTTATTCTGCAGCTATTTTTGTTCTTGTTGTTGCTGGCAAGAGTTCTGGGTGGAGGGGCGTAGGGATGAAACATCACCAGCAGCCCAGGGCCTCCCAGCTCCCATCAGCTCCCCATGCCTTGGAGACCAGCTGCTTCTGCTAGAGCCAGGCTTCAGGTCTAGTCCCGCACCCCAGTGAGCCCCCAACTGTGGCTGTGTTAGGCAGCTACGAAAGGTGTTAGCTAATGGAGTATTGATTTGCCTTTTGTTTAAGAAGCAAAAATTGCAGGTGTTGTAACAATCCACAGCCAAGAGGAGAGAGAGAGAAACAGCATGGTGAAAACCCAGCCTCTCAAGATCCCCAAGCACATGCCCCCATCTCTGCCAGTCCTCTGCTTCCCCCACCCCGGGGATGGAAAGAAGGAGCAAGAGGCTGGAAGGGAAGGGATGCGTAGTACAGGCAGAAGACACAACACGCGCTCTGCCTGGGTTGCCTCTTGGGCCTTTCCAACAGTCATGGAGTGGACTTACTGCCACTATCTTACAGATGAGGAAACTTGTTCAGAAAGGGCACGTCCCTCACCCAATGTCACAGAGCCGCAGAGAATGGACACTTAAGTTTGTGTACCTGTATAACCTGGGTTGTTCATGCTGCGCTAGGAGCAAACCCTCCAACACAGACTCTTAGGAGAGCTTAAGAAGCACGTCCTGGCCGGGTGCGGTGGCTCATGCCTGTAATCCCAGCACTTTGGGAGGCCAAGGTGGGAGGATCACTTGAGGCCAGAAGTTCGAGACCAGCCTGAGCAACAGAGCAAGACCCTGTCTCAAAAAAAATAAGTAAATAAATAAAAGAAGCACAAGGAGTTTGTTTCTAAGGAAGACCAGCACCAAGGTTAAGTTGAGCCATGCAGGCAATTGCGGAAGGATGAGACCCTGGAGAAGAAAGGGCTTCACACACTCACTTGACAAGCAGTTACTGTTGTGTACGCACTTGCTCAAACACCAATCATCCATTTATGGGCTCACCTGATCACTCCCCCATTCATTCATTCACTCACTGATCCCTCCACATTCTTTTAATAACAGAACCTGGTGAAGGGTTAAAGGAAACTGTCCTATCCTGTTTTCTATTCTTACAAGAGTGGGTTGTCACCTGAGGATACATTCACCTTCTGGACAGGGTGTGAACTAGACATCACACCTCCATTTTTACGCAGAAAATATTCCATTCCACTTCCAAGACAATGGAAGTCCATTAAGACCTAAAATCACCGATTTCCCCAGGGGTCACTCTCCTGTGGAGACCCAGGGGCCTGAAGGGACATCTTAGCCTCACATGGCATGTCTAACCTCAATTAAATAATCAAGCACAGCCATTCCCCCACGAGTCTCCCTCCACAGAGCAGCCTGTATCTCAGCAGCATGAAGCTGCGTTTCCTACTTGAAAGGTTATTGTTCGTCCCTTCTCAACTCTGAAATGTCTCAAAAATCTGAAAAGACATTTTCCCAGAGGGATCAGAAAATAGTTTTGTTTCTCATTTCACAGGGTTTTCTATAAGCCTAATGGTATTCATTTTTGTCCACCCAACCTACTTTCCCCTACACACACACAACACACACTTCCAGATGTTGTCATAGCTAGATTTATTGAGCACCTACTATGTGCTAAATGTGTTATGTTAATTGTTCCTATGAGGTATGTGCTATTTTCATCACCTGTACTTAATGGTTTAAAACAACAAAGATTTATTTTACTCACAAATATATCAGTTGGGAAGGGCTCAGTGGAAATGGCTCATCCCTGTTCCATGCAGCACTCACTGGGGTAGCTAGATTAAGGGCAGGATCATAACTCACATGGCTGGCAAGGCCATGCTATCTATCAGCTGGGACCTCAGCCAGGTCTGTGGGCTGGGACCTCAATCCCTCCTCATGTGGGCCTCTCCACAGGATGCCTGGGCTTCCTCACAGCATGGTGGCTGGTTTCCAAGCATGAGCGCAAGGCAGATGTGCATGGCATTTTTATGACCTAGCCTCAGAAGTTACACACCATCACTTCTGCTATGATCAGTTAGTCAAGACAGTTCCCAAGGCCCATTCACATTCACAGGGAGGGCACAGAGACTGCAACTCTCAATGTGGTGGTAAGGTTCTAGCATGCCCTGTGGGATAGGAGATACTGTTGTAGCCATCTTTGGAAAATACGATTTACCACGATTTGTGTAATGGCTTTCCTGTGATCTCCAGCTAATTGCTTTAGAATTTCTTATTTCCCACAACCTCTGGTAGGAGCCAATACCATACAAAATTAAAATCCAGGTAACCAGGATATTCAATGCACGATGGTGAATTTCCTGATGGTATTGGGCTTCAAGAAATATCAAAGGTGTGGCAAAAACCCAGGCAAGATATGATCCAAAACCTTTCCTTTTGCCTTTTTTGTTTTGTGGATTGCCATGGTGAGAAGGGTAGAATTGAGAAGCAACTGGAGATGTTAATATTGGAGCTTACAAATCTTATAATTTTATAAAATCTGTGTCAAAGTTCACCTACACACACACTGGCCCAAGGCATGTAGAACTGAGTAATTGCAAGGACTGAAGATAAGAAATCAAAAAAATTAATTAAATCTCCTAAAATTCTGCTGGCTAAAAGACCTGTGTCTTCTTTTAGGTGACCTTGACACCCCAAAGAGACATAGCTACTAGGACACTAGCCTCTCCTGGGAAGTCTTCCCAGGTCCTCCAGAGGAGGTTGTGTTCTACCTCTTGGCTTCCATAAGCAGCCTGCTTTTATCTTTGTCGGAGCCTTTATTAGTCTGCCCTCTAATAGTCTATTCACTTGCTTGTCTCCCCCATGGGATGGTGAGAACCACTTGGGTCAAGGGACTGTGACTTTGCCTTGTCTTTGCAACCCCCAGCTCATAGCATGATGCCCGATCACACGGTAGGTGCTCAACTGATGTTGTGCAACTGAGTTGGCCAACTCCGTATCTTTCTTCCTACAGTGCATTTGTCAACTCATCAGCATCTTCTGCTGTTTTGGACCCTTGAGGGGCTTCGAAATTGCTTTGAAGGGAGTGAGTGCTGCAGTACACGTACTAATTCAACTTTGCCCTATTGTCAGACAGTTGAGTGATCTCCTCTTTTTTTTCTATTGTAAATAATGCTAAGAGGAGACATAGATGAATAAAACCTTATCTACATCTCAGATTATTCCCTAGGGCTACATCCTAAATTTGGAAACCATGGGATTAAAGGATATAGACGTACTGAAGGCTCTTGATTCAAGCCAGAAAATTGTTCTCCAAAAAGGTGGAAATTTTCATTCTGTAGCTACATTTTAACATGGCAATGATACCAATAGTAATAATATTAGTAACAATACTAGTAATGTAATATAATACTCACCAAGTGCCATATATCCTTCTAAGCTCTTGACGTGAATTACCTGATTTAATTGTCTTAACAACCCTATAAATAAAGCATGATTATTATCTCCATTTACAGATAGGGAAACTGAGGGACAGAAATTGTCCTTGCCCAAGGACACACAGCCAGAAGATGGCAGACCAGGATAGAAACTCAGATAGTCCTAAGACAGAAACATGACAGCCTCATCTCCTTCCTTCCTCATGATGTCTAAGGAGAAAGCAGGTTAGATACCCCTTTGATAACTCATGTAAGGCCAGTAAGTGATCTTCCATTTTCTACTTCCGCAAAGCCAGTTGGATCTCCACAGTGAACATTAGCCCTCCCTTAGGTTAGGTTCCCTAGAAGCAGAGCCTGAGATGGGATTTGGAGAGCTTGATTTGTTGAGGGAGGCTCTTGAGAGAAGTATGAGGGAGGCAGGATAGGACAGTGGAAGGGGAGAGCACAGGTGTGGCCTCAAGTCAAGTCTGCCTGGCCTGATCCCAGTGGTGGCTCTGGAGCATTAATCAAGCCACAGAGATCTCCTGACTCAAGGGTCCAACCTTTGTACCTAGGGTTGCCAGTCATTGGCTGTGTGCTGTCCCCGCAGATGACAGAGTATGACCTCCCAGGTGAGGTGGCTCCTGTCAGCCAAAAGCAACTCCCTGGAGACAATTCCCTGGACAGCTGTGAGCTGTTAACATGCACAACAGCTTGGAGATGGATACACCAGCTGACAGCTACACAAGGCAGGACACTAACAGAATCTAGTACACCCACCATGCTTCCTACATCCTGGGAGAAAGACATAAACCTATAGACTAAGCTCAACCCTCCCAAATGTTCTTTCTTCCCCGCTGTGGGTTTCACTGTACACATGTTGCTAAATGGGACTTCCCTGTAAGTGTCCCTCACCTGGCTCTGAGCAAATGCTCGTGGCACAAGAGTGGAACTGTGAAACTCCAGGGAAAGAGAGACAAAGGGAATAGATGCCATAATGTCTCATCTTTGGCTAACTTGACTGTGGGTAGCAAAGAAGGATTAAGGAGGATGTTTGGAAGGTGGCCCTCCAAAAGCAAGCCCAAGAGAAGGAATCATTGCTCCCCCAGGGTCTTGCTCCAGCCCACATGCCCTCTCTACTAAGCCTTGTTGGAATCTAAGGAAATAAGGATGAATCAGGGACATGTCCTGCCCTTTCAGAGCTCAGTATATAATGAAGGACACAGAGTAACAGTAACACAGAGTGATCCCAATGCAGAAACACAAGGCTCCAGGAGCACAGAGAAGGGGTGACCACCTGCAGGAGGAAAGGTATCAAGAAGATTTACAGAGTTGACATGAGTCTTGAGTCCTGATATTTGGTAAAATAAGTTGAAATTACCTGGGAATAGCAAGGGGCAGAAAGGACATTCCAGGCAGAGGAAGCCACAGGTGCAAAAGGGGGGAGGCATGATCCAGCATGGTGATTTCCACAAGCCGCCACGAGATTTCCTCACCCATTTTATAGGTGAGAAAACTGAGCCTCAGCAGCACCCCTGAAAGGTACATTAACAATAAGTAACAGAACTGGAGTCTGCTCTCCATACTTCAACAGAAATCACCCAGGAGCAGAAGAAATATTTTTAAAGGAAAGATAAACCATCACCACCCCTATCACTACCATCCCCATCTAGCAGACAAGATGAATGCTGAAGGACACTGCAGAAATGTAATGTCATCTTCTACCCCAATATCTATCTATCTATCAATATCTATCTATCTATCTTTCTATTATTATCATTATATTGGATTAATCCTAAAGTCTCTTTGATGGTATCCATGGCAAATGGCAGGTGCACACCTTCTTTACCATCTCAGGGAACCCAGACATGACACTTCTGAAGATTCCAACTTGTCTTAACTTTTATGCCCTAGAGGGAGATTTAGACCCTAGCACAGCCATGAAAGTTAAAAGGGTACAAAACTCCAGTTAGACAAGAGGAATAAGTTTTGAGATCTGCTGCACACGCACAAAAAAAGTATGTGAGGAGATGGATATGTTAATCCACTTGATTTAATCATTCCACAATGTACATATGCATCAAAACATCACATTGCACCCCAAAAAATATGTACAATTATTATTTGCCAATTAAACACTCTTTTAAAAAAGATGAAAAGAAAAGAAAGACATGGTGGTCCTAGGAAAAACTTTCTAAATAGTTAGAAAAATGCAAATAAGAGGAGAAAGTATATATGTAGATGGGGGATGATTCAAACCAATACGACTTCAAGAAAACTGTCAAACCCCTGGAGGTAAATGGGGGGACAGTACTTCCCAAAGTGTGGAAAATGTGCTGGCAGTACACAAAATTATTTGAATTGAACAGAGCATTACAAAATATCCAATCACACAGGGAAACGGATACTCCCTGTCTATTCTTTTTGAACCCTTCCAATCAATGCAAACAGAAAGTCTCCACTGGGTAAGGGTTTGTCTTTTAAAACTCTCTAACCCTCCCTAATGTCTTTGAACCTAGCACTTGCCTCGGGCTCAGGGCCTTTGCTGGCAAATGTTTCCAACTGAATCTAATACCATTGTTTCCTTTTCCATTGAATTTATTTTGGTTCTTCTTGTTGTTACATGTAAGCTTTTATTTTTCAATTAGCAATTCACCTTTTAACTTTTTAATATTTATATTAATATAATGGTCAAAAGGCTTGCAAATCTGTATTTAATTACATTTTAATTGTTTGCCCATTTTTACGTGTATTTTACCACAAGAAAAAGAAAACTTATGTAGAAGAAAACCCAAGGGATGTAAGATAAACTATCCAGTGTTTTTAAAAACATTGCATTGATTTTTACACTGAATGTTTATTTCTTCTTTATGATGTTGGCTTTCCAATTATAGTAGTGATACAAAGTTTCCTGTTTAAAATAGTATATTAATTTAATTTTAAAATGAGTTGGCTTTATAGCAAGTAAAAAAATAGAACGTGGATATAGAGACAGCAAAAATCACACAGGTGGTATGTGAATGACTCAAGTCTGGGTAACACTGGGAAGCTTGGTTCTTTTTTTAATATTTGACTTCCTGAATTTTAACTCTTGGAAATGTGAGCCACATCCTCTCCTAGGGCAGGAAGGCTCAAAGGCGGCTGGAGCTGGAGGCAGAAGAGGTGCCAATGGGAGGGAGGAGCAGCAGAGGGTGTCAGGATGTGTCCTCCCCAGACTCTGAGTAAGTTCCCAGCGTCTTGGAGCCAGCAGCCAGTTTGTCAAGATCCCTGCTCTCGGTCCATAAGCCAGGAACAGACGGAGAGCTATTGTATAGATCAAGATGCGGGATTTTAAAAGAGGCAGTTTAATGAGCAGCGGATTGAATTAAGACCAATTTTAATGTCTTTTTTGTTTTCCACCAACCGTTATAGAAATTGCCACAAATGATGTCTTAATTCTGTTCCCTAGCGGGTTCCGATATGGCAAAGGATGAATTTTAAATTGTTTGATCAGAATTAGCAACATTAGTCACTGCAAATAGCCTTTTAATTTCCACAGAGCTGCCAAGGGGAACAAAAATAGAATTGGCAAGGAGAGCTCCAGCAGGCAGATGTGATCCTGGTGGAAGAGGCCTCATGACCTCTCTGCTGGAGGCATCTCCAGGTGCCCCAGTGGGGTTTCAGCCCCCAGCTTTTTTGGTTTCCTGTAGTGGCAAGGGTTTGCCCTCTGGAGCAGCCCTGTAGTCTAAGGGGGAGTCCTTCGTGGTCCTGCCGCTCCTACCCAAAGACCAAATCCCGTCCTCCGGCTGTGGCCACATCTTCCCAGGTCCCCATGGGACATCTGCCACAAGCTCCTGATGGAATTCCCCATTCTCATCCACCATCAGCCAGACTGACCTTTTAATTCCTGAAACAGGCAACACTTAAAACTCTCCTTACACTTAGACTGAAAACTAAATCCCTTGCCTTTGCCCATGGGCCCCACCTACCTCACTCTGCTCCGGCTTCCCTGCTCCTTCTAGAACACCCCAGGTTGTTCTTGCCAGAGAGACTCTTTGGCTGTGGAATGCCTCCTCCCAGGCTTCCCCAGGCTGGCTCTTCCTTTTCCTGTAGGCTCAGCTTAAAAGCCACCACCTCAGAGAGCCCCCAGCACCCCACCCAGCATAGGGTCCCCCGTCGCTCCACCTGCGGTGATGCTGCTTCTTTCCTACGTGGAACTTGTCATCATTTCTAATCATGCCTGTCGTTTCTAATATTCCTAATCATTTCTGTTTGCTTGTTTGCATGATGGTGTAGTTGCAGTTTAGTTGTGTTTTGTTTGTCTGTCTCCTTCCACTAGAGTGTAAATTCTATGAGGACAGACAGTGCCAGTCCAGTGCCTAGAAAAGCATCAAGCAGACAGTAAATCCTCAGCCAATAATTGTGAAGTGAGCGAAGCGAATGAAGGGCCCCATTCTCCTGGGCAAGTCACTTCTCCCTCTGGAGGTCGTAGCTCCTTCCTCCAGATCTGGATTTCCCCATCAGTTCTCAAACTGTAGCTCCTGTCTCCAGCCTCGCTTGCCCCCTGTGGATTCATCTTCCAAGCTGGCCACTTTTCTTACGTGCAAACCTGGACTGTCATTTCCTTTGTAATACCCTTCAGTGGCCATCCACCCACCTTTAGCACAAGGACAAGTCCTTGAGCACCACAGGCTTTGAATCTCCGCTGGGCAATTTAGCACTGGTGTGAGCCTAGGTGAGTTTCTTAACCTCTCTGCATGTTTCCTCATCTGTAAAATGGGGGTGAATAATGGACCTACACTGTGAGGTTGTTGAGAGGATTAAAAGAGTTGATGAATGTTCACTGCTTAGAACAGTGTCTGGCATAGTAAACACAACCAGTGTGAGCTATAAGGATGACTATTATACCACCCTTATCACTATCATCATTGTTGATATCTCGGCCACACAGAACAGAGCCCAGCTCCAGCTCAAAGCCGCCTCTGCAATCCCGGGGCTAAGGCCCTGGGCCACGGTCTTGGATTCCAATGATGGAGGCCAGTCGGATCTCAACGGGGGGTAATGTTGCCCCCGTGGGGACAATTAGCAGTGTCTGGAGATACTTTTGGTCATCACAACCAGGGGCTGCTACTGGCATCTTGTGGGTAGAGGCCAGGGATGTTGCTAAACATCCTACGACACACAGCGTGGCATCTCACAACAAAGAACGATCCATTCCCAAATGTCAATGGTGTAGAGATTAAGAAACCCTGATGTATGTCAGAGAGAGAGCGCTAGCAAGACCTCTGCACGGAGAATAAGAGTCGGAAGACTGGCATTTTGTAATGGTGGCATGTACATTTTTCAGACTTTATATTAAAAAATTAATATCAACCTAATATTGAAAGAAAGGTACACAAACATCACGCCCTATTGAGTGCACATGTAAAACACACACTACATCTTGAGCTTAAACATTCCTGTCTATCTCTACTGCCTCCAACTCAGCAGCCACCATCAGCCCTCATCTGGACTGTAGGACATGGTCCCCACTGACCCCTGCCCCCCTCAATCCACACAATATCCAATAGCCAGAGTGGTCTTTTAAAAGGATAATTCCAATCTTGACCCTCCACCTGCTGAAAACCCTTCAATAGTGTCCCTTCCTACTTGGGATAAAGTCTAAAATCTTAACAGTGAGCAACAAAGCACTACATGACTGTTCACTGCCTCAGCTTACATTCTGTTCTACCTCACCCACTGCTTTTATCCATCCCTAGAATAAGCTCATCTCTTTCCAGCCCCAGGGCCTTTGCACATGCTGTCCATCCCACTTTCCACAATATTCCCATGACTGGTTATCTCTGATCCTTCACGGTTCACCTTAAATCTTCCCTCATCAAAGAGGCCTCCCTGACCAGCCTTGCAAAAGCAGGTTCCCATCCCTTTAGATTAACACAGCACATGGTATGTTCTAAAAAGCATTTAGCACAGCTGATTGTTTTTCTGTGTTTGCTTGGTTTTGCCTGTCTCCCACGCTAGGTCATAAGCTACCTGATGCAAGCCTTTGTCTCACCACCTTATTCCCCGGCACCTGGTGCATCAGAGGCCATTTCACACACGTGGTCCCATTGGGCCCTCCCCACACCTTATGAGGTGGGCTATCTCATCCCTGCACTATAGATGGGAAGGCTGAGGCTCAGAGAGATTAAGGAAGTGACCCAGCACCCATGGGGGAGCCAGCATTCAAACTCGGGTCTTTCTGACTCCAAACCCTTGGAAAGGGCAAGGTGTTTCGGTATTGGTCAGACCCGAGGCATCTTCAACCGAGGAAGTGCGTCCACTTTGTATCTCTCTCTCCCCTCTCGTCATTTGCAAAGTCAAAAGTAATTAAGTACCAGTTTTTTGAGTTAGCTCCTGGGTACACAGCACTTGCCTCTGCAAAGGGGCAGGCGGCTCTTGGAAATGTCATCATTTTCCTCCCGTTCCCAGAAAGAGCCGCCTCAGCAAAGCCTGGCTTTATTCGGTAGCAGCTGCTGACAGTGATAAACCACGGCAGTTTCCAGTGCTCACAAAATCAAATGGGAGCATCGGCCTTGGGCCCCGTCAGAGAGGAGCCTGCTGCCTCTAGAGCCATCTGGCTCACGAGACCTGCGACATGGCAATGACCCTGGGTCCCTGCCAGGCAACCAAGGGACTTCTGAAGGCACAGCCCCTGTCCTCAGCCCCTTACAGAGTCTGCCAGTCAGGAGGGCTCAATCCGTTCCCCAGGTACTCACGCCAGGACCCGTCACCTTCTACCTTCCTAGATAATTTGCTTATTTATTTGGCTCAGGGTCTGGTGTTCCCCTCTCTAGAATAGGAGCTCCCTACGGGCAGGGAATTTTATCTATTTTGCTCACTGACGTATCTACCTGTGTAAATATTTTCTAAATGAATTAAATGAATGGTCCTGGAGTCCCACCAGTATACCCCCATTGGAGAGTGTCTATTCTGAAATATCCTCTTCATTCCCACCCAACTGGCAGGTTAAGAGGGGGTGTTACTCCATGAACACAGCTTTCCCAGGAGCAGTGGCAAGGTGCCAGCTGGGTGACACATGAGTATGCATGAGATCACCTTGGTCAGATCCTATCCCTACTGCCTACAAGCTGTGCAGCTCTGAGAAAATCACTTGCCCTCTCTGAGCCTGGGTTTCCTCAGCTGTAAAATGGATGTGAGAGACAGTATTATGACCCACCCCAAGATGTCCATGACCTAATCCCCAGAACCTGTGTATATGTCAGCTTATATTGCAAAGAGGAGTTTGGAGATGTGACGAAGTTAAGGATCTTAAGATAAGGACATGATTGCAGATTACCCAGGTGATCCAATTGAATTGCAAGGGTCCTTACAAGGGAACAAAGGAGGCAGGAGAGTCAGAGAAGGATGTAAGAGGATGGCAGCAGGGGGTCAGAGGTAGAGGAAGATTTGAAAATGCTACACTGCTGGTTTTGCAGATGGAGGAAGGGGCATTGTACCAAGGAATGCAGGCAGCCTCTAGAAGCTAGAAAAGGCAAGAAAACAGATTCTCCCCTACAGCCTCCAGAAGGAACACAGCCTTGCTGACACCTTGATTTTAGCCCATTGAGACTATTTCAGACTTCTGACCTCCAGAACTATAAGAAAATAAATTTGCATTGTTTTAAGCCACTAAGTTTGTGGTAATTTGTCACCATGTCCATAGAAAACTAAGACAATGACATAAATAGTGGTACCTGCCTCATGGGGTTGTTGGGAAAATTAAATGAAATATTGCCACACAGTGCCTGACACATAGTAGGTGCTCAACCAGACTTACTTAGCAGTGTCACACCAAGGCCCTGCCTTCTCAGCCCTTCTGCTGCAACCCACCAAGGATGATGGCATTCTCCAAGGACACTGGGACTTACCTTAGCTCCATCTGTTACCCATCTGGGTGCCTGTGTCCTGCAGTTAATTCACTTACATAAACACCAGTGCTGTTACAAAAAACAATGATGAACTAACACCTCTTGTATTATCCTGGATGGAGCTGGAGCCCATTCTCCTAAGTGAAGTATCACAAGAATGGAGAAACAAGCACCACATGTACTCACCATCGAATTGGTACTAACTGATCAACACTTATGTGCACATATGGAAGTAACATTCATTGGGTGTTGGGCAGGGGGGAGTGGGGAGGAGAGGATGGGTAAATGCACACCTAATGGGTGTGGTGCACATTGTCTGGGATAGGCATACTTGTAGCTCTGACTTGGGCAGTGCAAAGGCAATATATGTAACCTAAACGTTTGTACCCCTGTAAAATTTTGAAATAAAATTTTTAAAAAACACCAGGGCTGTGAAGTCAAACCAGCTGGGGTTAAGGTCCTGCTCTGTCTTTGCTCATTGTGCAATCATGGGTAAGTTTCTTGACCTTTCTCAGACTCATCTTCCTCATCTGTAAAATGGAACCAATCATACCTCCCACAGAGTGTCACTGTGAGGCCAGGAGGCAATAGCACATACAAAGTGCTCACCATCCCACAAATTGTACTGCTACCATTACTGTTGTCAACAACTGCAAAGCTCGCGTTTTGTGCAACAATGGAACTGGCCATCCTAGAATGGAGTGAGTTCCCTGTCACTAGAAGGGACCAAGCTACATTCTGGAGATTACTCATCCTCAAGGACCTATACATTGGATGGTGGGGGCCCAGACTGATATGAAATGTCAGAGCAGAACAGGCAGGGGAAGAGGAGGTGTCTTCTGAATCACTGATTCCAACCCCTCACTTTATAGGGGGTAAATCCAGGCCCAGAGTGAGGAAGCAGCATCCCAAGATCCCGGCCCACCCCCAACTTTCTGAACTGCAAGCAGCCTTTGTTCCTTGTGTATCTCCTCCACATCTGCACCCAGAGCCTACTGTCTCCTATTAATATTAATGTGGTGGAAAATTAAACCAGGTTCACAAAGCCTCTTTCCAGCCCATAGTCTCTGGGCTGTGCAAGGCACTCCTTTACCACCAGGTGTCACTAGCTTAGAACTTATTACAAAGCCCCAAGCCAGGGGAAAAGGTGATGTCTGACTGGTCTGAGGATGGGCAAGAAAGACCACAGGGATGAAGGCTCAGATGACACATGGGAAGCTCGTGAGCCACAGCCAAGAGGGCTATCCTCTCTCATGTTAGAGCCCTCTGCATCCTATTTCCTCATGCCAGGCACTCCCCTCCCTAACGTCCAGGAAGGATCAACATATCACTGATGCCATCATCACCACCATCATCACCATCATCATCATCACTATCATCATCATCATCATCATCACCATCACCATCATCACTATCATCATCACCATCACCATCATCACTATCATCACCATCACCATCAACACTATCATCACCATCACCATCATCACTATCATCATCACTATCATCATCATCACCACCACCATCACCATCACCATCATCACTATCCATCACCATCACCATCATCACTATCATCACCATCACCATCATCACTATCATCACCATCACCATCATCATCACCATCACCATCATCATCACCATCACCACCATCATCATCACCACCATCATCCCAACCTCTCCCTTCAATGGTTCACTTTTCAGTGGGGAAGGCCCCAGGATAAACAGAGAACAGAAGCAGGGTCATGAGCACTGTGACCACCAGTGGTGAGTTAGAAGCACAGGGGCTGGAAGGGGAGTTTACCTGGTAGAGGGTAGAGACACAGGGAACATCCTTGGATGGAAACCCAATGACTTGCACTGGCACAAACCGAGGGTAATATAATTAACCACCTTAGCTTGGGTGGGATGAGCACTGTGTTAGGAGTCTGGAGTCCAGAACTCAGGTCTCGGCTTGGCTCTGAGTATGTGGTCTTAAGGTGGGATTACTCAGCCTCAGGACTACTGACATTTTGGGCTGGATCATTCACTGTGGTGGGGACTGTCCTGCGCACTGCAGGATGTTTAGCAGCAACCCTCCTGGCCTCTGCCCACTAGATGCCAGTAGCACTTCACCCTCCACCTTGTGACAACCAAAACTTCTCCTGACATTGCCAAATGTCCTCTGGGGAGAAAAATCACCTCTGATTAAGAAACACAGCCTTAAGAAAATGAATCACTTAAACTTTTAGTCTTGGTTTTTCATCTGTTAAATGATATTGAGAGCTCAGGTCCTACAGTCAGCCTGCCTGGGTTTGAATTGTGACTCTACCAATTGCTACTTATGGGTCCTTTGTCTCTCTGTACCTTGGTTTCCTGCTTTGTAAAATGGGGACAATAATCATGCATACTGCATAGAGTCATTGTGAGAATTAAATAAATGATGCATGGGAAATGCTTAACACAGAGCCTGGCACATAATAAGAGGTCCATAAATGTAAACTCTTATTCTCATCACTACCCAACTCATAGGCATAGAGTAAGAATCTATGTAAATGTGCTGATGGTCCTAACACAGGCTCTCATTTCACATACTGGTCTCTCTGCCCTTTCTCTGCTGCTCAGCCAAACCTTTGCAGAATGAAAAAGTTCTCAAGGAACCACAGCAGGACAGACAGAAGCTCTGGGGCTTGCCCCCGAGTACCTGGCCAAAAAAAAAAAAAAAAAAAAAATCCCTCGATCTGATTTCCAGAGCCCTGCTGAATGCTAGTCTTAAAGAGTTAATACTGCAGTATTTCCAGCCTTGGCTCTAGCCCTGGAAAAAAAGAGAGATGCAGCAGAGAATTCAAGAGTTTTAATATTCTCTGCCTGATCGTTACTATCGTTATGGCGCATTTGGCCAGCAAATTATGCTTTTTAATCAGAGACCTGAAAGTTATCCAGGCTGAGCCCAGCAGAGAGAGTTGTTGCACTGGATATCACACAGACAGTGACCGTAAGAAGAAAAAGCAGTGTTTCATGGGTGTATACACACACCCGAACTCGTCAAATTATTATATATATACATTAAATATGTCAGTTTTTTATATATCAATTATACCTCAATAAAGCTGTTTTTAAAAAAAGAAAAGAAAAGAAAGATGCAGAAAGAGAAAGAACGCACACACTCTGGAAACAGGAATTAAGTATTCATAGGTAAAAAAAAAAAATGATGGCTTCTAGGTCTCTTGGTCTCTGGCAAGAGTGAATGGGTATAGAAGAAAGAAAGTGTCTTTCGACTCAGAAAGAGTTGGGTTCTACTAAGTAATTATGTGACTTTGGACAGGCATCTTCTTCTATTCGAGCCTCAGTCTCCTCATTTGCAAAATAGAAGTAACAGCCCCTTCCTCTTTGGTGATGTCATAAGGTTTGAAATGGATATAAAGCTCTTTGCACCACGTCTGGGGGACTGGGATGGATAATTCCCCAGGCCCCGCCTCCTAAGGAAAGGTGGTGATAGGGTGTATGGGGAAGTATGGAAGAAAAAATTAAGGGTGGACAGGGGGTGCTGACCTTTAGGAAAGAGGCTTTTGAGATGTGATGCCACCACAGGGAAATGGTCCTCTCCCACCCTTCTCCCCCTGCCTGCCAGTGGAGCCCTGGGGTGCTCTGAATCTGAGCCAAAGGGGAGGACCTCCCTGTGAGCCCAGCCTGAGATCCACAGCCAAGACCTCCGCCCCAGCTGGAAGGAGCCCCAGGATCATAGTTAGAGCATGTAAAGGAACTCCAGCCACAGAAGCAGGAACCCTGGACTCAACTCTTGACTCTGGTACAAATGCCCCTATGAAACCACTTCCCTTTTCTTTCCTTTCTTAAATTTATTTTTAACATTTTTTAATCGATATATAGTAGTTGTACATAGTTTGGAGCAGCGTGATATTTTGATGCATGTATACAATATGGTTGAGGTGATGGATATTCCAGTCACCTGATTTGATCATTACACTTTCCTTATCTTGACTTTTCCCTTTGCATAAAAGAAGTTCTGACATTCTATGGCATCACCTCTCTGGGCCTTTGTTTTCTCATCCCTTGGGTGGAATGTAAAATATGCAACTGCTCATATCACAGAGATGCTTTGGGGCTCAATGGGATAATGTGCAAAATCAATGTCTTTGTCAACCGCAACACGCTATACAAATGGGGGGGATACAGCAGCGCCTTATTACCGGTTGCTCTGTTTTCCCCAGATGATTCTCAGGTTTTAGCAGTTCCAGAAGCTTGACTCAATGCCCCAAAATTCAACTGCCTTTTATGTGTGCACTGTCTCAGATTCATAAATGCTCCAGAAACTATCTGCCCACACTTGATACTCATTTATTTTCAGACCATAACCTGAGCTCGTTTTTATGAATTAAGTCTTTCTGACACCTGGAATATTCATCAACCAGCCACCTAAAAATGGCACAAAGGAATTAGCCACAGCTTGATCATGTGGCACCCAGCAGATGCCCAGGAAATATCACATTAACTGGACTGACTCCAAAACACATCCAATAATCCATTAGATCCCTTGGCTCTGCTTGGATTGACAATATCCACAGAGGGAATTTCCTTTTTAAAAAAAATCAATGCAAAACTCAAACAAGAATTTATACTCTTAAAATGTAGGAGGACAACAAATGTCTCCATGAGTCTACAACGAGAATGGTGAAGGTTTAGAACACAGCAGGAGCAAAACTCATAAAATACATATCACCATCTCTTCCCAAAAAGGAAAAACATCATAATTGTCGACAATGTGATAGAGTTGTCAAAACCGTGGCAAGCCAGCTATATACATTATGAAGCAAGTCACATTTTTGTTATACTAATTATAGAATATATATTTTCTGTCAACAAGATAGGCAAGAAAAAATTAAAAAGGAGAAACTACGAGCATTTTGATCCTAGCCAGCCAACAGTGATTCTTCAGCTACAGTCTGCTCAAACACACCCCTGAATCAATGCACTTATGCCAAACCTTGGTGCCATCTTCATTAGCTGAAATGCATATTTTTCACTCTCTGTCAGTTTTGCTGGATGTTTTGGCTGAGATTAACGCTTTCTTTCTTGGAAGTGTGATTCTTTTAAAACCCTAACGTCTACGCATATCTCCTTTGGCTTCTGTCTATGGTTTTTGTCCATTTCTCTCTCTCTTATCCTCACTTTGTCACCCTGTAGTGCTTCCAGACACCACCTCTTTCTTCACGGTTCTGAGCTCCTGGGGACAGTTGGATGGGAGCTATCAGGAGCCAGAAGTCAAGGGGAACAATTATACCTCCAGGCAAAAACCTGTTTCAGGACCAAGGCCAGAGCCCATGAGCCCCATTGCGCCTCCATCAGCAGTTATGAATGCTACAGCTACGCCAACATTCCCTAGCACTTACCTCACCAAGTCCTCGTAAGGATTAAATGCCATGAGGGAATATAAAGTTCTTTCCTTGCTCTTCTTACCTCTCCTCTGATGGAGAATTGTGCCTTCCCCACTCTACCATCTCTGGCATAAAGCAAATCTCTCTAGCCAAAAATTCCTGCCAGTCTCCCTCTGGCTTTGGGTGTTGATGGTGCTGGGAGAAGGCAGTCCTGACCCTCTGGACTCAGCCCAACTCAGGTCAGCTTTCCATGACAACCCTACCTGCCCCTGCTCCTCTTGCTTGGGGTGCAAAGAATTCCCTCTGCAAAGAGATTCACAGCCAGCTTCACATAGAGGGAACCACATCGCTTCTTTCCTCTGATGTTGACACAGCGCCCTGTGGTGCTCACTTTCTCTAATATTTCCATCCACAGCCTCCATCATCTCCCCCTTCCATCCTGTCACGGGATGGGCCCAAAGCTGGGGCTCACTGAAGAGGTTCCAAAGCCTTCCCTGAAACTGTTCCAAAGCCCAGCCTCTTTCTAGAGCATTCTTCCAATAAAGGAAACCTAAAATGAGGAAGCCAAGTCTTCAATGAAGTCTGTGGGGCAGGGGAGTCCTCTATGGAAATACAAAGCTTCTGTTATGGGTTAAATTGTGCCCCCCAAAAAAGATATGTTGAAGCCCTATCTGCAGTACCTCAGAATGTCACCTTATTTGGAAGTAGGGTCTTTGCAGATATAATTAGTTAAATTAAAATGAGGTCATTGTAAAGTAGGGTGAGCTCTTAATCCAACAACTGGTATTTTTATAAGAAGAGGAGAAGAGACACAGGGAAGAAGGCCGGGTGGTGATGGAGTGATGCATCCGCAAGCCAAGGAACTTGAAGGATTGCCGGCAACCACCAGAAGCAAGGACAAGGCAAAGAAGAATTCTCACCTAAGTCTTCGGAGGGAGGACAGTCCTGCCAACACCTTGATTTCAGACTTCCAGCCTCCAGAACTGTGGGACAATAAATTTTTACTGTTGTAAGCTACTCAGCTTTTAATAATTTGTTATGGCAGCCACAGGAAACAGTCACAACATCTCACAGTTCAAAAAGTCAGGCAGAAGTTGCACCACCCTGTATATCATAATCCCAATTCACATACCCCTTCCAACCTCCCCATCTTTGCATATGGGGTTCCCTTTCCCTGCAAAGCCTATTTCCCCCTTTATCCACCCGAAAAAATTCTCCTTAATTTTTCAAGATACAACTCAGATGTCACTTCCTCCAAGAAGCCCTCTATGACCTCCCATCTCACCACCACCACCATTGCTGTTGTGTATTTCACTGCTATGGCACTTGTCCCAGTGTAGGACAATTGTCTGTTCATAAGTCTGCTTCCCCCACTGGACTATGGCTTCTCACAGAAGCCACTGAACTCACTTACTCATATCAATATACGCAGTACCCACGAAGGACCTGGCACAGAACTACTCATCAGAACCAGAATGCAGCTACATTCTTAATTAAATAGCTTTGTCTCGGTGTATCTGTAACATTTTCTTCCTCATGCAAAGGAAAGAGCTGAAGCAAATATGACAAAATGTTAACATCTATTAACTCCATATGGTAGATACATGGGTGTCATATTATTTGCTGTACTTTTCTGAAGGTTTGATATATTTCATAATGAAAATGTTCTCAATCTTAACAACAGAATATAATGGGCTAACCTGGAACACCACCAGTCCACCAGAGCACAGCTTCTATTGGAAAAGGCATTTCTAGTTCCAAACATGCACCTTTGAACACATTTATAGAACTCAGCCCACTTGTGTGTTTGGTGAGGAGTAATATTTCTTGGGTGCCCACAATGCCTTCCTTGATTGTTATTCTTGTTTTCATCATGACTGCAATCCTGTGAGATCACAAGATTGTTTCCTCTTTTCAGAAGAGGAAACTGGAGTTCTGGGCTTGCCCAAAGTCATAAAGCTGATAAATTTTGGATCTGGGATGGAGTCTATCTTCTTTCAAAGCTTAATAACAAAAGCAGAAGCTTATGTGGTATTTACTATGTGCCAGGCCCATACTAGCTTATTCCAACTTCACAACAACCCTGTGAGATAGGTCCTGTGATTGTCACTGGACCATTTTTTTTTTTTTGGATGAAGAATATAAGACATAGAGAGGTTGAGTAGCTTCCCAGGAGCGTGGCTATCCCGTGGTGGCACTGGGATTTGAACTTATGCAGTCTGGTTCCAGGGCCTGTACTCCTGGCCACGTGGCCACACTCCTTCTCCCTGGGGTCCTTCCCACTGCAGAGAACAGGCTGGTGCTCCTCCAGGAGGAGGCTCCAACATCAGAGATGGCATCCCCCAGCCCCTGAGACTCCCTGAAGGTCACCACATCCATGGCTCTGCCTCCAAACTTAAGAGGAACTGGCTTTAATCACATCTACATCAAGGAGAGGGGTGTGGGTGAGCATTGACTGGATGCAGAGTGCTACAGTCTGAATGTTTGTGTCCCCTAAAAATTCATGTGTTGAAATCCTTACCACCAAGGTGACAGTATTAGGAGGCAGGGCACTTTGGGAGGTGATTAGGTCATAAGAGCAGAACCCTCATTAAGTGGGATTAGTGCCCTTATAAGAGGTCACAGAAAGCTCACTGTCCCGTTTACCATGTGAGGACACAGCGAGAAGGCACTCTCTGCGAACCAGGAAGCAGGCCTTCTCCAGGCACCAAATCTGCTGGCACCTTGATCTTGGACTTCCTAGCCTCCAAATCTGTGAGCAATAGATTTCTGTTGTTTATAAGCCACCCAGTTTTTGGTATTTTGTTATAGCAGCCCAACAGACTAAGACATAGGATGGATATTTGTAGAGGGAAAGCATCCAATAAGAGCTATCAGTCCTCTGCCTGCTGCTTATAGCTCCACATGTGAACACATTCCCAGGAAGCCAAGAGGGAAAAGAGGGGGAACTATTGTTACATCCAACCAGGCTCGTTGTCTGCTGCTCAAGAGGAAATCCAGTACACTGAGACAGCAGGGGTTACAGCAGAGAAGGAGTTTTAACAGCACAGGGCACCAAGTGAGGAGATGGGAGGAATTTCTCTGAGAATTTTTGGGCCAGGATTTTTAAAGATAGCTTGGTGCACAAAGGGCTAGGGAATTGGGTCTGCTGGTTGGTAGGGGATGAACTCATAGAGTTGAGAAGCAGAAGTCATCTTCTTGTGCTAAGTCAGTTCCCAGGTCATAAGACCAGTTGAGTCAGTTCCACGGTATGGGCCACTGGTCTGGTTGGGTCACTTGGTCCATTGGAATGCAGGGCCTGGAAGATCTCTCAAAGACCAGCCTTAGGCTTCACAAGGGTGATGTTCTCTATGGGAGCAATGAAGAAAGCTAAGAACCTTTATGACCATCAGCTACGTGACTCCTGAGTAGTGAGCAATTACAGGAAAGCAAGCTAGGGGAAAATGGCTGCTTATATATTTTTTTAACTATGCCTATACCCTCCCAGAGTTCAGGCCCCTACCACGGTTCCCACCGTACAGCCCTTTATTAATCCTATAAAGGGTGGTTTCACTACCCTGAAATCTTTCTCACCTTCCTTCCTGCCTGCCTTTCTTCTTTTCACAAATGTGGTGTGCACCGTTCTGCGTTTTGCTTCCCACCATTTCGAAAGGCTAAAACCTATATTAAAATTATGAAAACCTAACATTTTAAAACTGTAAAAATTATCCCTGCAGGTCACCAGCAATATTTTACAATTCTCAGCCACACTCCATTTACCATTAGAATTTTAGGCAGACAGGTTTGAATGCCCATTTTGCATATAGACTTTCCTTTGGTTTCTTGCATTAGTCTAGCCAATGATTTTAGGACATCCCTGCTAACCTCTCTTCCCTTCTTGCATACAGCCTTTAGTGACAAAGACAAAGATCTGGAATCCCCTCTGGCATGTAAAAGATTAAACATCTTGGGATCTTCAAAGAAGAGATTGACTTCAGAACATTTGAGAGAGAAAGAAAACGTCAGGTGTTGATGTTAACTGCAGTGTCATAAACGATGACTCCTGAGAATATCGTCTTTATATTCTCTGAATTTGAGAAAAGGAGGTGACATAATAAGAAATAAGGAATATTTGGTGACTGCCCTCCCCCCATTTTCTGACACACAGCTCCTAGAAATGAAGAATGAGCATGTAATTAGAAGGTTGGAAATTTCAGCCCCACCCCCAGCCTCCAGGGAGGGGAGAAGGGCTGGAGGTTGAGTTAATCACCAATGGCCAATAATTTAATAAATTGTGCCTATGTAATGGATCTTCCATAAAAACCCAAAAAGGTTCTGAGAGCTTTACCAGGTTACTTCTAGATTCACAGCACATTGTAACTGCTAAAGAAAGGGTCTTTGACACAATAAAAACCAGCATGCATCTGAAAACCCCACTCCTTGACAATGACGTCTGACTGTGACAAAAGCATGGGAGATGTTTTGGATATAACGAACCAGCATCTTCATCACTGCCTCAACTCTCAGCCAATTCAAATACCTGTGAGTCTCTCTCACCCCACTCCACGACTGTCGGAAACTTGAGAGAACCAAAGCGCTACCTTCTTACTCACAGATGTTATGTGTTTAAGTCCTTATAGTCTATGGGGAAATGGCCTCTTTGGTCCCCTTGTAAGTGTACAGCAGCCTTGAGCATCATGCAGCTGCTGCTAATAATAACAAATATTTACTAAGTGTTCTGCTTATGCCAGGGCAAACAGGTAAGACTATTACAATAATCCAGGCAACAAACATGTAGGCCAAACATGGCAGCTTATGCCTGTAATCCTAGCACCCGGGGAGGCTGAGGCAGGACTATCACTTGAGCTCAGGAGTTCAAGACCAGCCTGAGCAAGAGTGAGACCCCATCTCTACAAAAAATGGGGGAAAAAAAATTAGCCAGACATGGTGGCACGCACCTGTAGTCCCAGCTACTCAGGAGGCAGGAGGATCACTCAAGCCCAGGAGTTGGAGTTTGCAGTGAGCTACAATGGTGCCACTGCACCCTAGCTGGGGCAACAGAGTGAGACTCTGTCTCAAAAAAAAAAAAAAAGAGTAGTTTGTAACATGGTCATAACAGCAAAGGTGGTGAGAAGTAGCAACATCCCAGATATATTTTGTGGTAGGAAGACCCATAGGACTTGCTAACAGACTGGCTTTGAAAGAGAAGAGAAGAGACAGAACTCAAGGATGACTTCTGGGTTTGAGACCTACGCACCTTCACGGCCAGCATCTTTTTCAGACACAGGGATGGCTTGTGGGGGCAATGGAGTGGGATAAGATGAGGAATCCAAAATCCCATTTGGTCCATGATAAGTTTGAGACTCTCATTAGACTCTGAAGTCAAACAGGCAAATGAATTCATGAGTTTTATGTTGTATATAAAATTTGTGAGTCATGGGTACATAGAAAGCATTTAAACACATGGGGCTGGATGAGTTCATGAGAGAGAAGGCATAGCCACAGGACTGAGTCTCAGGTCCCAGGGGATGCACAGAGTGAGGCGCAGCACAGGAGGGGCTCGCCAAAAGAGATTGAAGAGAAGTGGCCAATGCGGAAGGCAGAAAACTAGGAGAGTGTGGAGTCTTGGACACCTAAAGAAACAGCTGTTTCCAGAAGGAAAGGGTGATCAACAGCAGCAAATGCTGCTATCCCGATAAGAGGAGAGCAAGACATTCACCACTGTCCTTAGCAAGGTGGAGGTCCATTTCAGGAAGGTCAAAAGTTGACTAGAATGAGTGGAAGAGAGGAAAACAGGTGAGGGGTAGAGACTGAACTTAAGCATTCCTTTTGAGAAGGCTTGCTATGGAAAAGAACAGGAAATCGGATCTTTGCTGAAAATGGTTATGGAATAAAGAGAAATCAGTGCGGAGCTAGTGTCATTTATGTTCTTTTCGATGGGCTGCATCACTGTTTCATGCTGCTGATGAAAATTATCTAGAAGAAAGGAGAAATTGACGGTGTAGGAGGAAAGGATGCCTGTGGAAACACACGCTTTGAGATGATAAGAAAGGACAAGATCTAGGGGAGGGGTTGATGTTAGATGGGAGTGTGGACCCAGCGCTCACTGTCACAGAGTAGAAGGCAGAGAATGTGGGTGCAGGTGCGGGTGGGTTGGTGGAAGAGGAGGTAGTTCTCAGGTGAGTGTCTCTGTCATCTGTTTTCTCTATAAGATATGTGGGATGTCGTCTGTTGGTGGGTGGAGGAGGGGCATGGGCCGTGTTGGGGAGTTAAGGAAAGAAGAGACCCGAGACACTGTCCCTGAGAGAGAGAGCGACTAGGCACACGCACGAGGACTGCTGAGCAGCTCTGAGTGCTCATTTTGGGTTTGTGGGACCCAAGTTTGTTGGACTGTGGAGCAAAGTAAGGATGTGAGGGTGCCGAAGAGTGGAACTTTCAGTGGACTGGTGGTTTGATGAGGCTGGAGGAAAATGAACTGGGAGAATGGAAGGTGGCAGTTGTAGACCGGAACAAATTGATGACAATGACGTCTAAGGGCTCCACCTTGGGAGTCAGTGCCCCAAGTAGGCTACAGAAGAAGATTTGAAGCTGGGAAGGTCAGAGAATTGAGAGGCCAAGGTATTGAACAGACCCTCTGTCTCAGCAGCTCTGAGCACTGGATACACATGAGGATCTTCTGAAGATGTTTTAATGCCAATGCCTGAGTTCCACTCTACAGATTCCAATTAAATTGGTCTCAAGTGGGGCTCCAGCCGACTCTCACACTGAGCAGGTTGAGAGCCACTGATCTGAATGGATACAAAAGTCCCCAAGAATAGCAGCAAGGATGACAGTGAGACCAGGGAAGTCATTAGCAAATAAGGAACGGCCAGGAAGTCTACAGAAGACGGCAGCACAGAGAGTTGGTGACGTGGGAGGACAAGAGCTTTCAAGGAGCTGTGGCTGATGAGAGAGGGGAGAAGACCCAAAGCCTGGGCGCGAGAATGGGGTAAATGTCGGCCTTTTACCCCTCCTCCAGGGCCCAGCTCCAAGGGTGTGGGGGGAAAACTGTGTCTACCTAAGAGGCAAGGGGGAAGAGACTGAACACAAGCATTTCTTTTGAGAAGAATATAAGCCTTTTTGAATATAAGCATTTCTTTTATATCATTGGGGGGGTCAGCCTAGTTCTGGGGAGAGAAAGTAGATGAGGGGGCAATCCGAGGACAGGTTGAGGACAGCACGTGGGGAGTTGCTGATGAGAGACTGAGTTCCTGCGGACACCGTGGATGGATCTGGAATGGGGTCAGATTAGGGGCAGCACAGAACAACTTGGGAAGGAGCATGACTTGGGTTTCTTTTTCTTTTCTTTTTCAGCTTTATTGGGATATAATTGACAAATAGAAATTGCATATATTTACAGTGTATGACTTGATGCTTTGATGTATGTATATGCAATGATCATCACTATTAAGCTGGTTAACATATCCATCACCTCACATAGTTAGCTTGTGTGTGTGTGTGTGTGTGTGTGGTGAGAGGACTGACAATCTACCCTCTGAGCAAACTTCAGGTATACAACACGGTGTTATTAGTCATAGTATCATGTTGTACCTAGACTTGGCTTTCTGATGGTGCCTGAGGTGAATGGGGAATGAGGCCAGATGGGGCTGGTCTTAGAAATCAGAGTTGTTAGCAAAGACCTCAAGGTGGCTTCTTTTACCCAAGCGCTGCAAACGAGGCAGCTGAGAACACAGCAACAGATAAAGACCTTGGGGAGGCAGGTCATGGCCTCCCTGCCAGGGGGAACGAGTCTGCCACACAAGAACCTTCAACCATTAGGGACCCCAGAGCAACCAAAGGGACTGATACAACGGGATCTTGCCCTGCATTAGAGACGGTGGCACTGTGGCGACACTCCAAACAACGAGCAAAGCACAGTCCCCGCCCTTCGGGACTTCCAAGTCCTGCGGGAGCAACTGTCAAGTCAAGAGACAATTACATGTCAGCACGATCAGAGCTAGGATGGGGTGAGTATTGGGGACCACCCAGGCTAAGTGGCCGAGGAAGACGTATGGGCTGAATGTTGTGTCAAAGTCCATACATTCATATGTTGAAGCCCTAATCCTCAATGTGGTGGCCTTTGGGAGGTAGTGAGGTTTAGGTGAGGTCATGAGGGTGTGCCTCTAGTGATGGGATTAGTGTTCTTATGAGAAGAGGAACAGACTAGAGCCTGCTTCTCCCTTTCTCGCCCCGTCCCCACCCATGTGAGGACACAGAGAGAAAATCTCCATCTGCAAGCCAGGGAGCTCTCACCAGAACCCTGAACTCAGACTTCTAGCCTCCAGAGCTGTGAGAAAAATAAATACCTGTTGTTTAAGCCACCTGGTCTATGGTATTTCTGGAGGAGGTAACATCTGAGCCGACACCTGAGAGATGAATATGCATGAGGCAGTCAAAAGAGGGGGAAGACTACTATATCCTCCCACCAGAATGGCTAGAATTAAAAAGACTAACCGTGCCACGTGTTGGCAAAAAAGTGAAGCGACTGGAATTCTCGTGCACTGTTAGTGGGAGTCTGAATTGATATAAGTACTTTGGAAACTGTATATAAATTTTTAATAAGGTTAAACACACATCTATCCTATCACCTAGCAGTTCCACTCCTGCTTTACATCCTACAAAATGCACCCACACACTAAGATGTGCACGCTTCACACCCACTGTTATGCTTCAGTAGAAAAGTTTCTTTAAAAAGAGAGACATAGCGAATATGCCCCAGGCAGAAAAGCCATGCAAAGTCCAGAAGATGGAAAGAGTCTAGAACATTCTCAAGTCTATACACACGTCCGTGTCGCTGGCGCTCAGAAGGGAAATGAAGGTAAACTATGCAGAGATGAAGCTGGTAGCAAAGGGGGCCATGTGCAAAGATAGCCCTGCTGTCACAGATCCAAATTTTGGATTTCTCTGTAGCTTTTTACCAAGAAATTCCAACAGGTGAGCTTCCAACCTCTGAGAGCTGCCACCCAGAAAGCTTCCATCAAGACAATCTCTCGGAGACTTCATCCATCAAAGCGCACAAGGACATAATGATAAGATTTAGGGTCAGTGGCTTGGAGAGAAAAATGCTGAAGACAGCAACAGCGGATGGATGGGAGGTTATTGGGCAACCCTCTCACTTTGCATTTGTCCGACAAGGGTGACAGTCCGGAAGCAGAGAGAAGGGGAGGACGGGAGAGAAGATGACCCTGTGTGGGAAGGTGTGGGGAGCTCGGTGGGAAAGCTAATGAATGTCTGTCTCATCCCATTACACCAGGGCCCTTTTACACAGCACATAAAAATCCAACCAGTGTCTCCTGGACTGGAGCTTTTTCTGCTTGGCCTGGCTCATCTCTTCATAACTCTGAAGTGGCAGAGCAGCATTTTTAATTAACAAGTTGTGTCTCTACCCCACCGTACATTATTTAACTGTTCAATGCACCAACCAGGTGCCTTCAGGGAAGGAGAAGAATT
Source organism: Daubentonia madagascariensis (assembly GCA_023783475.1). Lineage (NCBI taxonomy): Eukaryota > Metazoa > Chordata > Mammalia > Primates > Daubentoniidae > Daubentonia > Daubentonia madagascariensis. Next base: position 5,087,308 of record JAKFHU010002332.1, on the reverse strand, counting down.
TTAAGAGGGTGGGAGGTGGGGGTGGGTAACGAGGAGCTGCTAAAGGTGTCAAATGAGCAGGTGCAGGCTTGTTAGTCACTGCGAATGCATAAATCCTCAAAATTAATTTCACTGATGGTTCATTTTTTATTAATATTTTCCTGGCCATAAAAAAAGTCACACTCTATTCCCATGCACCCCAGGGGACTAAGACACATTCTTGAGAAGAAAACTAGACTCAAACACTACACATACCATTCGCTGTCAAATAAGGACCCCAGATCATTCCAGTGAGGGCAGGACCCATGAGGAAGGGAGGAGACTGAGGGGTCAAACACCACCTGGAGCAGAAGCCAGGGACGCAGACGCAAGTCCCATTGGACCACCTGCTCCTTAAGGAGCTGAAAGCAAAGCGTCGGCCTGCCAAGGGGAAGAAGTGACAGCCACATCACAAGACTGCTGTGAACGTGAAATAAACCAAAGGCGAGGGGAAGCGCTCAGTAAACTGTTAAGTGCTGAACTCATACATATCAGATAAGGTTTGTGTTTTTCTGTGTTTGATTTGGGCAGATCATAGAAATTGACTCTGGCTAAAATTGGAGTAATTTCTCAAAAAGAAGGAAAGAAAATGTCACTGGACAGCAGGTCCTGTCATCAGGACCAGATATTAATACATACAGGTCGCCTCACTTTTTCATTTTAAGTTCCCATCCACTATGCACCACCAATGCAGCTCTTCCCTGTCCCACCTGAGTACCCCACCCCCGCCAGCACGGCCACCCCCCCACCACTTATGCGCTCATCTCTGTGAAGCCACCTGGACTCTGAGATTTGCTTCAGCCTCTCCTGACACAGCGGCCCTTCGCATTCTTTCCCTAAACCAGGCCTTTCTGCACATAGGGACCACCTGCACCTGTATCACCTGGGTGCTTCCCAGCATTTCAGAATCCAAGCTCTGCTGAAGCTGACCCTCTGGGACAGGGCTCTAATGTCTGCTTGTCACCAGGCTCCTCAGGGAGTCCTAATGCACATGTGAGTCTTCCACACTGTGTGTGGGCCCCAGCAGCACCAGTTCCCCCATCCTCTCCCCTCTGCTTTCTCCCCTGAGCTCCTGGCCTCAAGCTCCCCGGGGGTCTCACTCTGGTTCCTCCAGGGCTGCCAGCCAGGCTGGGATGTTTTCATGAACTATAAATCTGCACTCTAGGTGGGTCCCTTGCTCTGGGTTCTTGGTCACCTAATCCTTTGAGCTTTCTTCAGCCTGGGACTCACCTCTGTTCCCCTTCTGATATATCACAGGGTTAAATTCCAAACCAACCCCCATCACTTCTTGGCATGACCACCTATATCCTTGGGAAGATCCAACAGAAGCCCACAGAAAGGTTGTGAGCATCAATTTTGTGTCAACTTGACTAGGCCACGGGGTGCCCAGACATTTGGTCAAACATTATTCTGGGTGAGTCTATGAGGGTGGTTTCAGATGATATTGACATTTAAATCAGTAAACTGAGCAAAGCAGATTGCCCTCCCTGATGTGGGTGGGCCTCATCTAAATAGTTGAAGACCAGAACAGCACAAAAGTCTGTCCTGGTCCTCTGTGAGAAGGGGAACTCCTCCTCCCTGACTGCTAGAGCTGGGACATTGGTCTCTTCCTGCCTTCACACTCGAATTGAAACATCAGCTTTTCCTGGGTCTTGACCTGCTGGTCTTTGGGCTGGAGCATGCACCATTGGCTCTCCGGGATGTCATATTGCCCACCCTGCAGGTCCTGGGACTTCTCAGTCTCCGTAATCCCATGAGCCAATTCCTTATAATAAATCTTGTTCTCTCTGCATAGACATCCTATTGGTTCTGTTTCTCTGGATGACACTAACACAAAGGTATCTCACACCACTGATCAATAGGTAATTACAGAATAAGTGAATCCATGATGATTCACTATATTTTCCAACACCAAAACAATTTGGCCATTTTCTTCTTTCACTATACACTCATCCCATAGTTGTTAATTCACTTTCATGACTTTTAGATATTTTACAAAAATGACCACACTTAATGTCCTGAGCAAAAAATAAAAAATAAAAATAAAAAGTTAATTTGATAGATATTTTTTCTTTCCATGATGGTTCTGGCAAGATATGGGTTGTCAGGAACTTCTGCTTAGGTAAGAAACGTACCTTTGCAGAACTTCCTTCAGGCCCCACTACTACCCTTCAGGGGTATAAATGGACAATCCCTGAAACAATGTTCTCTAGTTGAGGACTGGTTTTCTCCACCGATAAAAGAAGAGCCCTGCCATCTATTCTAATTGTATGCACACACATCATAAGCAAACATACACACACACACACCCCCCCCAGAAGAAAGAGTTCTGTTACCCAAAAGTAACACAACACAGGGTAGAAGCCCAGACACAGCTAAATAGTCAACCCTGTCACATCAAGGTGACCCTGATGACCAGCACGGGAATTAAAGAATTAAAGAATTAAACCAGAAAGAATTAAACTGAGAGAGAACAACTCCAGGGTTGTTCAACCTTGAAGTTTATGATCATGTTGCATTTTCACAACTCCAGCCATAAGTTTAATCAGTAGCTCATGGGGGGTCGGCGGTGGGAGAGCAATTCCTACAGATTAAATGAAATCAAAAGCCCAAATTTCTTGTCTCCGAGTTATAATTATGTAAGCACTTGGCCAATCTTCCATTACAATCACCTGTTGTTGGTAAAGGAAAGCTTCACTAATTCCAAAATTGCCATGGAAGAAGGAAAATTCTCCTATCAGAGAAATTTTAAATTCTAAAACATATTAAAGAAATGCAGTTTGTTTTCCTTTTCGAGTACGTGCACTGAAGTTAAACAACAAAACATCACCAAGTGAGAGCCAGCTCACGCCTGCTTGCTCCGTAATAACCTATTTACATGTAACTGATCTGTTCCACCTCACCAGCGTAGAGTACTAAATGAGGTCACAGTCCTTTTTAATATTCAAATTAAATTACTCCAGCAGCACAAATTGGTTCAACACTTTTGGAGGGCAATTTGATAGTACCTCCCAAATTTTGAAATATGCTTACCTTTTAACTTATAAATTCTACTTCCAGGAATCTGTCCTACACAAATTCTTGCACAAACACATAATGATCTAAATGTATAAAATATGTGTGTTGCAGCACTGTGTGGAAAATCCAGAAAAGAAATGGGAACAACCTGGTTGCCAATTAACAGCAGACTGGTTAAAAGAATAAAATGGGTACAAATGTGGTTGTTTCAGAAGACCTCCAAGACAAGTGTGTGGCGATAACACAAAGCCACCAAACCACAGACAGCACAATGGCATTTATGTTTAAAAATGCACTATCTGTACCTATTTATAGATATAGATATGTCAGTTCCTATACATATATATCTTATCTATATCTATGTCTATCTGGGTCTATGTCTTTAAATCTATATCTACATGTCCATGTCTATATATGTCTATGTCTACATCTAATCTACATGTATAGTTATCTGTCTATACCTCTCTACATGTCTACATCTACATCCATATTTATATTATAGTTGGAGAAAGGAAATGTCAAGAGACAAGGTGAAGAACAACTTTCACCTTTGACTCCAGATGTTTCTGTGTTGTTTGAGTTTTTCATATATGTGCACGTTACTGATATAATTTTCAAAAATCAAATGCCCCCGAGCCCCACCTTGCCTCTCAGGGAGGAGGTCTTTCTTCCTGCCATGATCGCACCCAGGAATGCATGCTGGGCCACCACAGTCAATCCTGGCCAGTGTCACAGGAGAGAGAAACAGGGATGTGTAAGAGGCCCATGCAGGAGTCTGTCCAGGCACACATTGGCCCTGAGTTCTGGTTGCCCCACAGCCCAGAGTGATCTCTGTCTCCTGAAGGAAAACATCCGAGCTGGTGCACAGAGTGTGTGGTGGGCTCTCTAGTGCTCCTGAAAGGAGCCCAGAAGTGGTGAATTGTTTCGGAGAGCTGCAGTGCATTCCTCAGGTCCCTGAGTGTGAAGGCAGAGTAGCTGAGGAGGCCCGGCAGCAACCGAGCCAGAGCTGGACCAGAGACACAATGCCATGTTGACCTAAACAAGCCAAAACCCACAGACCAGAAAGAAACAGGGACATCTCGTCCCGGAAAGGTGGTGGCACACACCCGTGACACTGCCAGGCTTTGGATCCCAGAAGCCCCCCTGTCAGAACTCAAACACAACCCCAGGGAAAGGGGCAAGAGGGATCCCCACAGACAAGACAGACTCTCCACCAAGCCATGGGCTGAGGGCTCCGCACAGGCAAGACACACTCGAAACATAAAGTTTCCTTTCCTGCACACCAGAGGTTGGGAGCTGAGGTGTTTACATGTGCATGTGCACATGTGCATCCCAGAGGTCAAGACTTGCCAGGACCTCTGCCTCAGAACAGACGATGAGACAGAAATTCAGGTGCAAGTTGCTTATGTAGGATGCAATCCCAGGAAACACGGGTCAGGGAATGAGAACCGAGACAGGGCAGTCGATACAGTATGTGCTGTCAGCAGGTCACTCTGGGAGACAGAGCGCCCCACCGGGAAGGCCAAGGAGCTGGCGTAGATCCCTCCAACCCCCATCAGCCACTGATGGAAGGATGTCCCTGAGGGCAGGACTGGGGATTGGCCCCTAGATGATTACCTTGCTACGGCTGGCATAACAAAGGACCACAAGTTGAGCGAGGTAAACAACAGAAGTTCATTGTGTCACAGTTCTGGAGGCTGGAGGTCCCAGATGAAGGCTGTGAATCCATCCCATGCCTCTCTCCTAGCTGCTGCTGGTGGCTGGCCACCCCTGTTCCTTGGCTTGTAGCTGCATCACCCCAACCCCTGCCTTCACCTTCACATGGTGTTCTCCCTGTCTGCGCGTGTGTATCTGACTGTCTCTGTCCAAATTTCCCATTTTTATAAGGACGTCTGTCAGACTGGATAAGGGATGACTCCAATGACCTCATCTGTAAAGTCCCTATTTCCTGGTAAGGTCACATTCACAGGTACATCTCTTGGGGGACATAATTCAGCCCATAATCCCCCCACACCCCAGTACTTCCAGCCACACACAGACCAGCAAGGAAAGCCTGAAGCAGAGCTGCATGGGCTCACAGGTGCTCATGGGCGGAAGATTCTGGGACCAGGGGGACGTGGGCAGGACCCCACGGCAAGTGCTGTGGCCTCTAAGCTCAGGAGAGTATGAGTGTATTCTCCTGGCTACACTTCCAAGGCAGAGCAAATTGTATTAAATCTGAAAAGGCCCTAACCCCTCCAGCATGACTAAAAGATTAAGAGTTGTATCTTAAAACCAAAAGCCAAATGTTCATTCGGGCCACGGCTCCAGCCAGCTCAGCTGCCGAGAAGTTATCGGTGTGGATGAACTACCTCATAACAGGAAGTGCCTGCTAATGGCCCTTCAAATCATTTCATTAAAAGTTGCAGTGATGTCTACAGCTGAATCTGAGTCGTGCTGGGAAGGCCATTAGGTTAATCAAAATACTAGGACAGCTCACCATCCATTCTTAATTAGCAAATTAGGTCCCACTGCCGACTCAGCAAAACAGAGAGCTGGCCAGTGACCCTTGGGGTGGTCGGAATGCTCAGAGCACCCTTCCATCACTGCCTGCCCATCAGAGCCTACAGGACCTCAGCCCTGCGCAGCAGGGTTACTCTCACTGTAAGTGAACTGGAAGAGCTCCAAGGCGGCTCATTGACCAGAAAAATACCTGCCATGCTTTCATGTTTATCTGTCTTCCATGCTAAAACGCAAACTCCATTGGGTGACAAATCATTTTTGTTTGCCCAGGACTGAGGGGTTTCCTGGGATGCTGAGCCTTCACCCATAAAAGCCAGAATGATCCCAGGCAAACCAGGAGAGCCGGTCACCACTCTAGCTCCACGAGAGCTGGGATTTGGTCTGTTTCAATCATGGCTGTTTCCCTGGGGCTAAAACAGTACCTGGCACACAGTGGACCTCAAATAATATTACTTGAATGAAAACATGGATGAATAAATGAGTGAATGCGTGAACCTCCTCTCTCTCCAATCCCACAAGGTAACCAATTCAAACAGCCTAGGGTATATTCTTCCATGCTTTTCTTTATGCCCACAAAAACACACACGAATGAGTATACAGTACACATAATATGGAACCTCTTTTCCTCTGTTAAAAAAAAAAAAGAAATCATGACACAGGCATGATTCAGCAATTTACTTTTTCACTTAACAATATGTTGTACATCTCTTTCCAGATCAATACATATAGATCTACCTCTTTTTCATGATTCACGATGTTCATGATACTGAATGTGCCATAATTTACTCTATTATTTACCTATTGATAAAGTTGTATTTCCAATTTTTTTCAGGGCAAACAATGCAGCAATAAATATCTTTGCACACATATCTTAACATACTGGTGATTTTGTCTGTATCAGGATAGATTCCTTGACTCTGGACATTTTTAATTTAAACAGACATCAGGGCTTACCTGAGTTCCAACAAGGCAGAGAAAGACCACCCTAGCCCAGCAAGACTATAATATAAGAAATCCAGTAGCTCTTCTCAGATGCTTGCTTCCCCAACTCTCCCCTAGGGGCATACAATAAACGAAGGATTGATTGTTCCCTGGGGATGCAGAGAAAAATATGATGTGGTCCCTGCTCTAGAAAGTTCTGCAGTCCAACAGAAGGGAGCAGAGAAGAGGAACTATCACGTGTTAAACACCTACTGGGTGCCAGGTATTGTTCTAGGTGCTTCTGTCCATGGGATGCTTATATACGTCCCTCATTCCATCGCTAAACAATTTTTCAAGGGAGGAAAAATTATCCTGATTTTACAGAAGACAAACTGTGGGTCAGAGAGGTACTATGCCTTGCCCAGGGCCAAATAACTAGTAAATGACAGAGCTGAGATTTGGGATTGGGTCTGGCTGACCCCAAAACCATTTTTCAAAACACAAGTGGGTTTTGACCTTGGCTGTATTGGAATCATCAGACTATAGCAGAGCTTTAAAACTCCTCTCTCTCCCCTTTCACATCAGGGCTTTTTAAAGCCAGGTGATTCCAATGTGCCGCCAAGGCTGAGAACAGCTGCAGGACCCCACACTTGAGAACGCATCAGACTCACCTGGAGGGCTGGTTAGGGACCAACTACTGGCCGCCCCCGCCAACCCCATGCTTTGGAAACACCACCCTACACCACAGACTTGTCTGTGCCTTTTTTCATCCCTGTTTCACAGAGGGGGACACTAAGAATCCCGGTGCAGACCACATCCATCACCTTTCCAGAGAGCTTAGGCAGCCACTGGGGCAGTCGGATGGCCTCACCTCTCAGCTTCCTTTGAAGTTCTAAAGGCTGAGAGGATGTCATTTGTGGGCTCTTGGTGTCCAAGCCCAGACCAATACGATCATCTTCTTTCTGCCTGGTATTTACCGTGTGTGTAATGGGCCTGCCTTTAATTAAAGAATGCTCTGGCTTTTCACCACCCCCGCCCCCATTAATCTTCTGTAAACACACACATACTAACCAAAAGGAGAGATAAATAGAATGCACTGAAACTCCAGGACAACAGTTACCTGCAACATGGCATTTTCCTTTTCTTCCCTCTCCCAAGAAAGGGGGCCACCCCCCTGCGGAGCTCCGGCTGCTTCCAGCCAGCCCCCGGCGGCCCATCCCCGTACCTTCCTCTGCAAAATAGAACCAGAATTCAACAGGCAGAAAAGACACTCGGAGGGCATCTGGGCCACCTCCCTGCACCCCGGTCTCCCTGCAAGGCGGCAGCTGGCAAGGCTTCCCAGGGACCAGGACGCCCAGAGGAACGCGGTCCCCCAGCCCCCTCTGCTGGCTGAGTTGGGAATGGCTGAGAAGTGAATTCACCTGGAAATACAGAACAGTCAAGGTCTCTGGCCACTCGGATGACCCCAGCTCTCTCTGCCTCCCCTTGTAAGATGCAAATGTCCCTGGAAGAAGAGTCAGCCTTTCCAAAACTACCTTAAGTATCTGCAAAATGCCTGCCCATTCACATACACGTTCTCAACTAATTCCCACAATTGTGTTTCTGAGAGATAGACGTTCACTCACTGACCAAACGCTCACTGGGCACTACAAGGAGTCCGACTATGTGTGAGGCGCTGGGAATATAAGGAAAATTATGCTAAAAGAAATAATAATAATGGGCTGGATATAGTGGCTCATGCCTGTAATCCCAGCACTTTGGGAGGCTCAGGCAAGAGGATCACTTGAGGCCAGGAGTTCGAGACCAGCCTTGGGTGAACAGGATTTACCACCACAGTCACTGGGGCCACTGGAGAGAAGGCTCCCCCGACCCATGCCCCCTGCATACTCCCTGATTTGTCGCCCCTGCTCTGGGCTGTGCCGAGGTGAGTGTTTGTCCTCATAAAGGGCTTTGCAAGGTTGCACGGGGGGATGAGCCCGCAGGGAATCCGGCTCTGGCTCAGCCATCCTCAACCAGAAACGCAATGCAACCACCAGCAGAGGTTTGTTAATCCCCGGCCGAGCCCTACCCCCAGAGACTCTGATGGAATGTCCTGGGTGTGGAGTTGGGAACCACCACAGTATCTGAGCCAGCACTTCTCCCATGACCCCAACTGCAGAGCTGAGCAGAGAACTACCCACTCTCAGAGAACGTTCAGTGTTGCATCCTGCATGGCTGTCTCCAAGCTCCCCCCACCCCCACCCCAGCATCACAAGCAAGGACCCAGGAAGAGCCACCTACAGCTCCCTCAGGTTTCCAGCTTGCCCTGGGCCCCTCGGCCCACACCCACCTGGCCTCGCCCCTTGCATTCCCTCCCCCAGTGAATGGCCACATCTCTGCCCTCTGGCCTTGACTCTAGTTCTGTGCACCGTGGGATTTGGACCCCCCTCTGGCTACCCTGCCCCTCCTGCTCATCAGGGCCCTTTGCCAGCAGAGGGTCACCAAGACGTTTGGGGATGAAGATCAGGATGGGTGGGGGCTGTACTGAGTTGAACAGTGCCCCCCAAAATCCCTGTCCACTTGGAACCTCAGAATGTGTCGTTATTGGAAGTAAGGTCTTTGCACATGTCATTAGTTAGGTTTAGACGAAGTCATACTGGATTAGGGATAGCCCTAAATCCAGTGAGATAGAAATTTGGACACAGACACATAAGGAGAGCATCATGTGATGACAGAGGCAGGGATTAGCGTGATGTTGCCACCCACCAAGGAAAGCCCAGGAATGCGGCAGCCCCGGAATCTAGGAGAAAAGCATGGGACAGATTTTTCCTCACAGCCTGCGGAAGGAATCAACCCTGTGGACACCTTGATTTTGGACTTCTGGCCTCCAGAACTGTGAGAGAACAAATTCCTATTGTTTTAATCCCCCCAGTCTGCAGTCATTTGTTATAGCAGCCTCAGGAAACTCATACAGGGCCCAGGAGTGGGGATGCAGCAAGAGGAAGACCCCAAAGAGACCTCAAACAAAGCCAACCTCAGACCTCTGAGAACCAAGGGGTAAGGAATTATGCCCGCATGGGGCCAAGTGAGAGGTACCGGGGACACACACACAATTCAAACACGGGTGCCCCAGAAGGATGCGGGCGTGGGAAGATTTGCACTGGAGACCCAGATGCTTGCTCACTTAACCTTTGTGAGCTCAGTATGTTGTCCCCAAAAAGGTGTGTGAGCATCTAGCCACAGGGCGTGGTGCAGATAGAAGGAAGGCGGCACAGATCCCACGCTCAGCAGGATGGTGCCAGGCGCAGCTCTGGGAGAGGTGAGGGGAGGGCGGTGGGGAAGGGCAGGAAGGACTCAGCTAGGAATTCATCCAGCATTATCCAGGATGGAGCTAAAACTCGGAATTTCTACTCCCACGGCGCCACCCCCAGCCTGCCTTTAAATGCCTGGCTGTTCCAATACTGTCTGTAGCACGTGGACGCTTCGTCAGTGGAATTTACTTTGAGGATTTTAATAAAAAGGGGATCTGGCTTGAGCTCCCTCTGATCTCCCCAGCGCAGAAGACTCAGAGCGACATGGGCTACTCTTTCTTTCCCAGCAAACTACATAGAAAAATAGCATGATGTTCAATGGTTGAAAATTCTATATTCCTGTCCTCCTGAAGAGGGGTTTTTTTAAGAGGGGACACAATGATTTATGCTTGAATAAGGGCCACACCCAAGATTAGCAGTGCAGAAATTCCTAAACAGGTGGTAGAGACCCTGTCTGCTGAAAGAGCTGCATTATGATCCCCACTGATCATAATACAGGCATCGATTCTGCATCCACTGCCCACTCTGCAGGGTGAGCTCAGTAATGCTAATCTTCCCGCCCTGGGACAGGCAATAAGGGGCTATATTGTCTATAAAGAACTTAAAAAATTAGAATAAAACCAAGCAAGAGCTGGTTGACTTTTTGTTATCACCAAGCTCTATGCAATACTCCTCCCCTAAACTATCTTTCCTTGGTCTAAGTTCTAAACACTTGCTGCACTTACTGTTGAGCTTTGTGTGCCTGTAGTCCTAGCTGCTGGGGAGGCTGAGGCGGGAGGACCGCCTGAGCCCAGGAGTTTGAGGTTGCAGTGAGCTGTGATGACGCCACTGCACTGTAGCCAGGGCTACAGAGTGAGACTCCAAAAAAATATATATATATACTGTACACTTCAAATGAGTGAATTGTGTGGTATGGGAATTATATCTTTTTTAGAAAGGAGAGTTTAAAAATGATCCACTCTGGGTGTCATATAAACTAGACGTGCCACTGGGTGGGTTATCTCTATCTTGTAGAAGAGAGAACTGAGGCTCAGAGAGGTGAAGTAACTTGCTCAAGGTCACACAGCCGGTCAGTGGTAGAATCTGATTTGAAGTCATCTCTGTCTGTCCACACTAATGTGAGATCGCCCTCTAGTCTGCCATTCTGCCCCCCTCAGCACTCACTGCGGCTCCCTACAAAATGAAGGGCTTGACACTGAGACCTGCCGGGCTGAGGGATGCAAGACCAGCCACTTTGCAGCTCACCTGGGGAAGGGGGTCAGGGCCAAAGGTGGCAACTTAGGGAGAGAGGGGTGAGCATGCTGTGGAGATGGTGTCTGCAGTGAGCGAGTGTCATGGACGTGTCCAGGACAGCGAGCCAGCCCACACTTGGGACAGAAGGGGCGAAGGTTTCTAGGGCAGCACTGCTCGCCTTGAGGCGTAGCAGAACACACCACTCCAAAATATGCCACATAGGCATGGGGATTATTTTAAGCTCCAGGCGATGGAGAAGTAGACACCAGCAAAGCTCTCTGCCCTCCTCCTATTTACTTAAAAGCAGGACATAAAGTTGTCAAGGTGTCTCCCTCCCCTCTCCCGCAGGAAGGACAGTAGCTAATCACAGGGACAAGTCTGGACCCTCATCAGCCCGGAGGAATCTGCATAGCGAACCTCACTATCTAGACATTTACCTTCCCGCAATTTGCCACGCCAGAAACTCAGAAGTCCTGTTCCTTTGTCTTGTCACTTCTTTACAAATGTGTTGCCCTTCTGTGGTCAGAAGCCCAAGATCTAACCAGCCCTTTAGAGTTACCCATCGCTGAGCGCTCCCGTGTGCAAGCACGAGGCACATGTTAATAAATTTGTTTGTTTTTCTATTATGAACTGGTCTTCGGTTAGTCTAACTTACGCGGCCCCAGCCTGAGAACCCAAGGTAAGTAAAGAAAGAAGATTTTTTTCTTCTTCTTCTGCAGCCTGATAGCTCAGAATTTATATGTGACTGTCCCAGTTCCATCAGCCCCTGGGCAGGGCACAGGCCAGAGCCCAAGCCATAGAAAATCCAGGAAACCCCCGGCACTTAAGCAATGAATGTTCACAAACACCAATTCCAGCGAGTGACCGGCAGGTCTATGGTGTACAGTAGTCAGTCCCCTGCTGAGGCACCTTTTGGAATCCTGGACGCAGGACACTGTCCCTTGGATTTATCTAAAGCCCAAAGCAATGGGTCTCAAATGGATCCCCAGAGGTTACAGTTAAGGCCAGGAGGTTCCAGTTTTAACAAGCGCCCTCCCACGCCCTCCCACCCCCTGCTCCCCCACCACCGCAACTGTGGTTGCTCCCAGGCCCTACAGCGGGAGGACTGCCCGAAAAGTTCTCGGCCAGCCCGTCTCTTCAGTTCTGCTCTTTTGCCAGCTCAGAGCTCCACCCCCGATGGAAGCAGGGACAGGCCAAGGAGGAAGTCCACAGTGAGAGAAAGCTCCAGGTGATGGCATGCGGCTTGGGCTCCCAGCCCTGGGGACAGTTCAGCCCCTAATTACTGGCTTGTGTTCACCAGAGACTGAGTTAATGAGAGATGCAGATGGGAATAGACTAGATCTCAACTAGGAGCGATTGTGCCCCCCAGAGGACACTCGGCAATGTCTGGAGACATTTTTGGTGGTCCCACTTGCAGGCCGGGGAGGGGTGCTGCTGGTATCTACCGAGTAGGATCCAGGGATACTGGTAAACATCCAACAATGCCCAGGACAGTTCCCCTGCCACACACACACCCCCCAAACAAGTATCCAGCCCCAAATGTCAATATTGCTGAGGTTGAGACCAAAATAAAGAGAGAAAGAAATCAGAAACAGAGAGTGGCACAGATACACACACACACACACACACACACACACACACAGAGGAACTGGCATCAGTGGGAGATAACAGAACCAGGGGGCACTCAAAGGTGGGGGGAAAGGAGGGAGGGAGGGGAAGAAGGAAGGAAATGAACTGGTCCCTTGGCCCCATCTGGTTCAAGCTCCAAATTCAATAGACTAGCATTTTAAAGATTTGAATAATAATAAAAATGCCTGCATTTCAAAAGAATATATTATCTGTGTCCACCCCAAAGGCTGGCAGAGTTCTGCCTGGAGTGCTGCAGGAGAAAGCAAATGAACCAAATTCAGCCACCAGTAGATGGAAGGAAAAGAGACCCAGGCGCAGCAGGCTTCCATCACCCCTAAGGAAAAAAAAACCTTAAAAGTTATTTCTAATAAATAAGCCACGAGATGTTGAAAGGGTGTATTTGTTCTGCTTCCAAAGGCTTTCAGAGCACCCATCTCTTGTCACAAACTAAGTGGACCCTGATATGGCCTCACAGACTCCTCAGAAAGCCCATTTTCGAGCTTCCAAATGTCCCCAAAAGGCCGAGCTCTTGGAGGCCTGGGTTATCCCCAACACCCAGCACAGTGCCTGGGACAAAGGTGGCACCCAACAAATATGTGTGGAATGTTTCTAATGGCTAAACTGGACCTCACTGTCAGGCCAAAGTCCTTCCAGCAGCCTCCATCCCTCCCTCAGTCTGCTCCAGCCACACTGCCCCTTAAATCCGTCAGGCGCTCTCCTGCCTCCAGTGCCTTTGCATTTTCTGTGCTCTCATCTTGGAATTTCGTGGCTCACACCCTCACCGCCTTCAGGGCTTTGTACAAATGTCCTTTTGTAACAATTACCACTTCTTCTCTTTCCCATCTGCCTGCTATGAACTAAATTGTGTATCCCTAAAATTCATATGTTGAAACTCCAACCCCCAGTGGGATGGAATAAGGAGATAGAACCTTTGGGAGGTAATTAGGTTTAGATGAGGTCACGAGGGTGGGGACCCGAGGATGGGATTAGTGCTCTTAGGAGAGACACCAGAGAGCTTTCTCTGTTGCTCCCTCCCAGCCTGTGAGGACGCGGGGAGAAGGCAGCGTCTGCAAGCCAGGAAGAGAGTCCTCACCAGAGCCCGACCATGCTGGCACCCTGATCCCTGACTTCTGGCCTCTGGAACTGTGAGAAGTGCTGGTTAAGCCACCCAGTCTACGGTATTCTGTTACAGCAGCCCGAGCAGACTACAAAACACCACCTCCTTCTCTCCCTCTGCTTTGTTTCTCCCATAACACTCACACCTTTCCAACGTGCTGAATAATTCTCCCATTGATTTGTTTAATCTCTACATAGACTTTTGGTGCATAAAGGACAAAAATAAATATTTGCTGAATGAATGAATGGTCTTTAAGCCTCACATGACTCTCTATGATTAATAGTATCATTTGCCCCCATTTAAAGATGGGGAAACTGAGGCTCAGAGATCTGAAACAAATTGCCCAAGGTCACACATCCAAGAAGTGGGGAAGCCAGGATTCTAACTGGGGCATGTCTGACTGCAGAGGCCAAGCTCCCCACACCTGGATCTAGGCATGACTGCAAAAGAAGGATCACCAGAGTGCAGTCTGGAGGAATGGCCCTGAAATGGGTGACAACCAGCTAACCCTTAATGGACACTTACCAAGTGCCAAGCACAGTGCCAAGCACCCTAAACACATTCCCTCTTCTAATCCTCATGAAGTGGGTGCCATTTGTAGCACCATTTTACAGATACAGAAACTGAGACACAGAGCAGTCACATGACTTGCTCCAGGTCACACAGCTAGTGGGTTCCAAAGCCAGATTCCATCTCAGGCAGGTGGCCTGGAGGCTCTCCCTCTCAAGCAGATAGCTGTGCAGCCTCCCAGGCAAAGCCTTCTCCCAATGTCCTGCTCAGCCAGCAAGTCCAGGGGACCTTGGGCAGGTTCCTTGTCTTTGGCCTACTCACCTGGAAAGGGCACCATCCGGACTCATTCTAAGATCCTTTCTTGGCCTAAACATCTCAAAAGATTCATGTGCAGCTGGTGGCTCCCCCTTCACACTGACAAATACTGAGTTCAAGCTTTTAAAGAGACACAGTGTAGAATGTGGGAAAGCCAGAGAGCTGGGTTCAAGCCCTGAGTGGCCACTCACTTGTTGTAGGACCTCCGCTGAGCAGGGTGGATGTTAGGAGTTGAATCCGGGGCCCCCTACCAAGAACAATGTTGAAGTCCTAACTCCGAGGACCTCAGAATGTGACCTTATTTGGCGATAGAGTCCTTATAAAGGTAATCAAGTTAAAATGAGGTCATTAGGACACAAAAATAACCAGTGTCCTTATACAAAGTGGAAATTTGGTCATAAAGACATGCAGAAAAGGAAGACGATGTAAAGACAAGGGGAGAACACCATCTATAAACCAAGAAATGACCAAGGCTACCAGAAGCTAGGACAGAGGCATGAAATAGATTCTCCCTCGCGTCCTCAGAAGGAATCAATTGACCCTGCCAACAACTTGACTTTGGACTTCTAGCCTGCAGAACTAAGAGGGAATAAACTTCTGTTGCTTAAGCCATCCAGTCGGTGGTACTTTGTCAGGGCAGCCCTAGGGAGCTACTATAGTGGACAACTGAATAAATTTGGCATTCTGTGGATAGTGAAGGAGAAACTTGGTCACCGAGAGCATCCACTACATCCATGCTGGAATTGTATCAATGCTGGCAGCCACTTTCAACCCTTGATCCATGAGGCAAGGTCCTTTTTGTATTTAAACTCATCAATTTTGTCACTTCTACTTCCTGTTCTTGGTCTCCCACCAAGACACAGGGCAGGAAGGCTGGGAACAGTCGACACGTGTGCCATCTGGGTTATAATTTATTATTTATTACGTGGGTTATAATTTATAATTTATTAGATTTTGTTTTCACCCAAATACTTTAATAATGCTTTAATAACAACCCAAAACATTTCTCAATTTTCCTAGGGATGGAGGCCTTACCAAGCAGATTAAAAGGATTCAGTACCCGTCCTTGAGGAAGGGACAGCTAAAACCTTAATGTGCATTAGCCTAAACAAAAATAGTCAGACATAAATCAAGAATAAGAGGGAAGATGAATAGGAATTTCATTTCACATAACTTAATTTTAAGAAAAACATAGCTGTTTCAATAAATGAAGCTAAAGTTTCTTCTAGACCCCAGAACTCAAACCATATTTACAAGTATGTAATTCAGCTATTAAATAGGCTTGCTGGGTTAGCTTAGGAAATGTTATCATTTTACTATTTTCCACAGAGGAAATACTTTCCACTTTACATATCAAACAACTCAGTGGACTTTTAAAATAAAACCCACTGTCAAATTGCAGCTATATGTACAGCAGTTTCTCTACAGTTGCACAAAAAATATTTTCTCTTTGAGTCAACATATAAAATACTGCTTTATCCTATAATCAAAATATTAGTACTTACTGTTTTTTATTTTGTTTGCTTTTTGTTGTTTTTGTTTGTTTTGGGGACAGGGGCCTGCTCTGTCTCCCGGGCTAGTGTGCAGTGGTATCATCATAGCTCACTGCAACCTCCAACTCCTGGGCTCAAGCAATCCTCCTGCCTTGGCCTCCCAAAGTGCTAGGGTGACAGGAGTGAGCCACCAGGCCTAGCCAGTTTTTTTTAAATTATATCAGTGTGGAGTACTAGCAGGCATTATCTCCCCCCAAAATGTTATATTTAATAATGTTAAATTTTTGTGGTTGTTTATTAAATGTTAAAGAGGAATCATCTTGATTTTTATTTTCTCTTTCCTCTCATGTGCTGATAACAAACCTTATAACAATTTTCCCTTTCTCTAATTTTGCTATTCTTGTTCTTTTTCCCTTGGGGTTCCTTAGGAATCAAGGTTTGTGTTCTGAAGACCAGCAACATTTTGCAGAATCAGAGAACTTGAGAGCTAGACGGGATCTTAGGAACCATCAACACTTGTGTCAGCAAACATCGATTGGACACAGTAGATACCATTGAATGTTTGGTAAATGGACCACCCATAGGTTACAAAGCACAAAGTTAAACCAGGGGCATTGCCTCTTTAAAAAAAAAAGGTCCAGACATCTCTTTGAAAATGGAGAAAGCGAAGGTGAAGAATGTGACTAAATTGTTTTGAAAGGCTGGGTTTCAAATGTGGAACAATTGAGTTGTGTGTTTGTAAACACAGCTATTTGAAAGAATGACTTTTCCTACAATTATCATAAAATACCATGCAAATTTGTAAGGCTGAGCTTTGTCAGCTAAAAATAGTAGACAGGAGAACAGAAGAGCTCAAATGATATCTTTTCTCGTTGAATTCGTTGTTTATGATTGGACCATTTTCTATTTTTATAATTGGAACCAAAGAAAAAAAGTTAACAACATGCTCTTGATCATTTTCCTTACCAGGAGAACTCGACTTTAGAGTTCTCATGGGGATGAGGGACAGTTATTATAATTAGATGCTAGAGAAGTTAATGGTAAAAAGCCAACATTCACTGGATGTTTACAATATGCCACTGCAATATGTGCTTGCAATAGGCAAGTTGCATACCATATCTCATTGAATCTTCCCAAGAAATCTATGAGGTAGGCTGGGTGTGGCGGCTCACACCTGTAATCCCAACACTTTGGGAGGCCCAGGTGGGAGGATTGCTTAAGCCCAGGAGTTTGAGACCAGGTCTCTACAAAAAATTTAAAAATTAGCAGGGCGTGGTGGTGTGCATCTGTAGTCCCAGGTACTTGGGAGGCTGAGGCAAGAGGATCGCTTGAGCCCAGGAGTTGGAGGCTGCAGTGAGCTATGATGACGCCACTGCACTCCAGCCTGGGCAACAGAGTGAGACCCTGTCTGAGAAAAAAAAAGAAAAAAAATCTATGAGATAGTGCGTTATTAGGATTACATTCAGTTATGAGTAATAGAGACCCCAAAATGACAGTGGCCTAAATAAGGCAGAAGTTTACTTTTCTGTGACATAAACATCTGGTAGCAAGTGGTCCAGGGCTGGTGTGGCAGCTCCGCAGTGTCAGGGAAATGACTTTCTTCTGTCTTCTTGCATGCCCTCCATTCTCCATTCTCCAAATGACATCTTGTCCCAGATGGCTGTTCCTTCTCCAGCCACTACACCCACAGCCCAGCTCAGTGGAAGCAGGAAAGGGGAGAAATAGGCCAACACCTGCGGGAGTTTCCCACGCCACCTGTACCTTCACCCCATTGGCCAGAACCTAGTCACATGGCCACACGTGTTTGCAAGGGAGGCTGGGAAATGCAGTCATTTTTCGGTGTAGCCGTTTGCCCCAGCTAAAAACCAGGAGAGAAAAGATCCTGAGGGGACAATGAGCAAGCAGTCTTTGCCACAGATAGACACTATCATTTATCCGCTTTTACAGACGAGGAAACTCAGAAATTAGTAACTTGATCAAGGTCACAGAGTTAATAGGCGATGAGCTAGGAATTGCAAAATATTTTGTGACACTGTGCCTCATGCACTTTGCCTTAGTAAAGTATTAGTCATTAACTCCTCTACATCACTCAGATGAGAGAAATTATACAAAAACAGCGTGTTTAGAATTTTGCTCTTTTATACCGAAGTCACTGCTTATTTTATCAAACAGAAATTTTTTAAGTGCAGCTATCCCTGTGGCAAGGAATAGTGTACAGACTAACAAAAAGGTGGGTTCACCCCGTCTCTGCGGAAAATGGGGCCAAAGGGGTCGGCCCTGCTCCTGCCCCAGAGGGTTTGCCAGCTGCCTGGCAGCCTCCTCCCTCCAGCTGGGGCTCGCGGTGGCCGTAGCTGCAGCATCACTGCCCTCTACAGCCCGCCTGGAGCTGGGACATGGGAACTGGACCACAGCCATGTCTGCACCAGGGCCGGGGAGATAAAATTCACCGATAACATAAAACTCACCGTTTTAAAATGTACAGTTCAGTGGTTGTAGTATATTACTATGGTGTACAACCATCACCACTTAGCTAACTCCAGAACATTTTCACCACCCTAAAAAAAAAAAACCCACACCCATTAACACGCACTTCCCGTTTCTCCTTCATCCTTCCCCGGGCAACAATTCACCCACTTACTCTCTCTGTAGAATTGCCTATGCTGGACATTTCACAGAAATAGAATCCTACAGTACGTGACCTTTCTTGTCTGGCTTCTTCACTCAGCGTAACGCTTTAGGGTTCATCCATGCTGTAGCACGAATGAGCACGTCATTCCTTTTATGACTAAATAATATTCCACTATATGAATATACACCTTGTGTTTATCCGTTCATCCATGGATGGACATGTGGATTATTCCACTTTGAGTATAAGTTTTTATGTGAACATGTTTTCAATTATCTTGGGTATATACCGAGCCCCAAAGCTGTCTAATAGCGTCCCATCATTTTTGAAATGAAATCCGACTTCTTTATCCTGACCCATTCAGTCTTGCGCAGTCTGAGCCTGCTCCTCCCTGCATTTCATAAGCCACCTGCCTTCTGCATCCCCGGGGTAATGCCGTCACACGGCCTTCCTTCAGTTTCTTGCCAGCTTTACTCCTTGACCCAGGATCTTTGCAAGGGCTGTTCCTGCTGCCTGGATTTAGCTGTCTGCCATCATTAGCCTGTAAACTCCACGTGGGCAGAAACCCTGTAATAATAGGCCAATAAACACTTCATCGTCAGTGTCCTATCTGAACTTCAGGTTAAATGAGACAAGAGACTCTTAACTTCAGTCCGTGGACACAGGAGTGAGCCTCAGAGAGTCCAGAAACCCCCTGAAATGTATCTATGTGTATTTTTTAGGGAGAGGGTCTGTGGCTTTCATCAGATTCTCAAAGCGTCTGTGCCAAGCCCACCATCACCAAATCGTAAATTATTTCTGGACTAGGTCAATGGTCCTCAAACTTCAGCATGCATCAGAATCACCTGGGAAGTGTGTTAGAATTTAGATATTCAACATCCCTTCTCCCCCCTGCAAGGTCTGAGTCTGGGGTTGAGGAATGGGCCCTAAAATCTTTATTATTAACTGTCTCCCACCAGGTGACTCTGATGCAGGTCCAAAAGGCACATTTTAAGAAGCACTACCCCAAAGTCTTCCTCAATCCACCTAAGGATCTTGACATACAGCATCTCGAAGGGTCTCTCTAATGTTGACATTCTCAGAGACTTCCAGAAAACAAACGGCCCTCCCAGGGCCCCCTCTGCCCAGGGGTCTGGAGCCCAGTGTCGAGTGAGGGGCTGGAAGGGTCAGATGCCTTGTGGTTCAGGAGCCTCTAGATGGCGGTGCCCAGCCAGAAACAGAGCCAGCGGCACGCCGGGGGAGGCGGCGGGAAGGAGGGCTTTTGTGAGTCCCGACGCTGCTCACTGGAGGGTGGGGAGAAGCCCAGGGACCAATGCCCGCACAACCTTCCCCAACTGGCTCACGCACTGGTGCAGCCGGACAGGGACCCCAGACGCTCAGATATTTATCAATTTAGTGATGAACGGAAAGATCATTTGAGACTCTGAACAATCAATGATGATAGCAGCTAACACTTGAGAACTTGTTGCCAGTCACTGTTCTAGCCAAATTAAGATAATACTGTATATATTTCTCATCATATTATGAGCATTTCCCCATGGTTTTTGTTTTTTGGTTTTTTGTCTTTTAAATACAGGGTCTCACTCTGTCACCCAGGCTGGAGTACAGTGGTACAATCACAGCTCACTACAGCCTCAAGTTCCTGGATGCAGGTGATCCTCCTGCCTCAGCCTCCCAAGAAGCTGGGACTACAGACAAGTGACACCAGGCGCAGTTAATTTTTCTTAGTTTTTGTAGAGTCAGGGTCTTGCTATGTTGCCCAGGCTGGTCTCAAATTCCTGGTCTCAAGCAATCCTCCCACCTCGGCCTCTTGATGTGCTGGGATTACAGGTGTGGGCCACCATGCCTGGACCCTGTGTCTTGAAATATTCTTCAAGAGCATGCTTTATAAAGGCCTCATACTTTTCCATGTAATGAAACTAAAGATGTGTTTAAGCAGTCCTTGTCGTTAGGTTTTTAGGTTATTTCTGTCCTCTATGCCAAGTAATACCACACTGTATATTGTTGCATAAGAATCAGTTTCTACAAGTCTTATTATTCCCTTGGAATATGTTTAGAAACAGGATTATAAGATCAAAAACTAAGACCATTTTTAAAGATCTTTATAGATACGTCCAACTCATTTTCCGAAACACTTCAATACCTCTTAGGAGCAGCATGTGAGAGAGCACATCATCTCAGACTTCCCAGCCCCGAGAAATAGTCACTTATCTTTTCAAAACTGTCTTCAGAATACAGCATTACTTTTTAAAGTTTGAATTTCACAAGTAAGGTTGAAGCTTTTTTTCATGTATTGATGGGTTATTTGTATTTCTGCTCCTGAAAACTACCTGTTCATACCTTTTGTTTATTTTTCCTGTTTGGCATATAATTTTCTTATTCATATTAAAAAGAGTGTGTGTGTGTGTGTGTGTGTGTGTGTGTTGGGAGGTTAAATTTGTCATACTTGTCATAGTTCCATTTTCCTTTCAATGTGTTTATATTGGTGATGAACAAAAGTTTACATTTATGCTCATAATTGACCTTTTATTCTAAAAATTATTTTCCAATACCTTTATGCTTATAGAGTTAAATATTCACCATATTTTCCTCCAGTTTTTAAATTTTTATATTTTACATTTGGATCTGTCTTAATATATTTGGGTACACAAGATGATGCTCTAACTTACTCTTCTTTTTGGCCAAGTAGTCAATTTTCCCAACACCATTAATCAACTAATCCATCTTGATGGAATACCAACTTCTGGAGTATCTATCCTCGTTCACTCTGTGTTAACACCTAACTTTTAATTATTACTATTTTGTAATAAGTTCAATTCTCTTCTATTTCAAAATTTCCTTAGCTATTCTTAGCTATGAATCCTTTCAGTTGAACATAAATATAGTACTTTTGATCAGTTTCCCAAAATCCCTTTGGATTTTTATTAGAACTATAAACTATAAATTAATTTGGAAAAAACAGCACTCAAGTATGGAGAGGGTATGGGAAATAAGTACTTGGAGACATTGTTGGAGGTAGTATAAATTGGCCCTTGTGGAAGATAAGTTAATCATCTCTATTAAATTTTTAAATGTATGCATGCTTTGAGAATTTCTACCTCTTGATATCTAGAAATCTCACGCATATCCACAAAAGATGTACACTGCAGCACTATTTGCAATAGCCTGAACAGAAACAAACTAAATGACATCACAAGAAACTGGTTAAGAAAGTAGGGTATAACCAACTCTGAAATACTAGGAAGGAAGTCCTCAATTTAATGTTAAGTTGGGAAAAAAGCAAACTGCTAAGGAAATGCCTACCGTATGATTCCATTTATATTTTTAAAAATCATAAATATGTATGAACACATAGGATATGGTCTAGAGCAGAGGTCAGCAAACATTTTCTATAAGGAACCAGGCAGGAAATACTTTTGGTTTTGTGAACCATAGGCATCTGACACAGCCGGTCAGCTCTGCCGCTGCACCATGACAGCAGGTATACAATCCATCAAACGAGTGCCTGTGTCCCAATAAAACTTTATTTATAAAAACAGGCAGTGGGCTGAATTTGGCCCACAGGCTGTACTTTGCTGACCTCTGGTCCAGAAAGACACCAAACTGACATCAGAAATTGCCTCTAAGGAGAGAACCAGAATTGGGGTTTGGGGGACAAAAGGGAATGTTATTAATTCTGTTATTTGTGAGAACTGTCCCATATTGTATTTATCTATTTTATCATAGTTAATAAACATTTATGTAATGCTTACTATATGGCAAGTGCTATTCTAAGGACTTTATAAGTATTAAAATCATTAAATTCATTTAAGCCTCCTAACAACAACTTGAAATAAAAACTATCATTATCCACATTTTACAGATGAGGAAACTGAGGCACAGAGAAGTTAACTGGGTTTGCTCAAGGTCACACAACTTAAGTGGTGGAGCCAAGATTCAAATCAGGCAGCCTATCTCCAGAGACCATACATCGGCATTATTTTGTTTAGTCCTGCTGTGTTTTTTTCTTTAAATAGTGTTCTTGAATATCCTAAATCAGCCACTTTGATAAAGAATGAGAAGAAGGATAGTTTAGTGGAAAAAAGCATAATTGAGAAACTTTCTCTCTATGCTTCGACCATGAAACACTACCATTTACCTGGAGTGACTAAAAAGCAAAGTTAAACACATAAAAATGATCCCAAATGTTACACTCCTCACTGGATCACAAGCTCCACAGAAACAAGGATTGTGCCTTGATCAGGTAAGGAAATGTTGCACAAGGGAAGAGAGTCTGGACTTTAGGGGGAGAAAATCCCAACTTGGAGTCCCAACTGGGTGTCCGCAGACAAAGTCACTCAACCTTTCTGAGCAGCAGCAAAATAGGGACACACACACACAGCCTTAGGGGTTGCTGAAACTGTGAAATGGGATGTGCATGGTTGAGAAATGGTGTTGGTTATCACATGACTGCTGCCACTGGCCCCTTGAATCTCACTGGGAGCATGTCATAAATTCCTGCAGGATTGGGAGGCTTCCTGTTTGTCTTGTCCCCACCCTCCCGCATGCAGAGAAGCGGAGCCTGCCTTGCACACAGCCATAGGTTTGTCTTCTGCCAAGGGATAACAGAAGGATTACAGCCACAACTGGGACCTTGGGAGGGACTTCTCAGGCGAAGCCCTGCAGGGCAGGCCCAGGGCACCACTGGAACCCCATCTTACCAGTGTGGGGGGGTGGGGAAGCAACATCTAGAACCGGAGAAAAAGTATCTGTGAATACAGTTCACTGAGTCCTGAGCATTCCAGCCCCGAACCCCAAATCCAGGACTGGCAAGAGGGCCCATTTTAGAGATGGGGAAGGTGAAGTTCAGGAAGCTATTTCTTTAAAAGCCTGGAAGTGCATCTGCCCATACTCCCCAGGTGTCCTAAGCCAGGGAGGACAAAGCCAGCCCCATCTACAGACGTGCTCAGTCAGGTGAACATGGTCTGTTTTTAAACACATGGTTTGAGTATCCTTAAACAGATGTGCACTCTGCAAATCACTGTGTCTCAGGCTGCCAGCTCTGCTCACTCACCTGACCCCGCCAGCATCTGAGTGCACCACCCCTGGCAAATGAGCGCATGGATTTTCACAATCAGCCCAGGGTATGGTCACCCAGTTCGAGACAAAAGGCAGCAGAGGCCCAGACCAGGCAGCAAGTTAAACAAGGTTAGTAAGTAAGGCCCCTGCAATGTGGGTCCTTCTGGGCCCAGATGGCCAAGTGACCCAGACTGGCCCTGGGGGGAGGGGTGCGTCCTTCAGGTAACCGAAAATCAAGGATCCGGCAGCAGTCCCCCCGGGTTCAAATCCTGACTCCATTTGGGGCCCATTCATCAGCACCCCACACACCACCAGGGACCTCTGGGGAGAAGCCCTGCCCCAGGAGGACTGTCCCTTTAAGGCCCTGGGGGGCGGGCCCAGCCTCTCCACGGGAGGCCCAAACAGGAAGGGAGTCACCACAGCAGAATGTAGGCTTCCCGGCCTTAGGGGCTCAAAGCCACCTTAGATGCACCTGTGGGGGTCAGGCTTGTGGGTGCATGGCCCCCTGGGTGGGGGGAGATTTCAGCATTTGCTTGCATCACAGAATGGTGTGGGGCTGCGGGGAAGATCTTAAACTCAACCCAGCTTCATCTGAGTTGACCAAGGTCCAGCAAGTTGCATGGGCATCTTTTGGTCACTGACCGGGCCAGGCCCCCCAAACAAGAGGTTCTTGAACACACATGAAGAGCCAGCTGAATGTTTTTATGCCCAGTCCTATGAGGTAGGTGCCTTTGTCATCCCCACTTTACATGAGGAAACTCAGGCTCCTGTTAAGCCATCTGCCCAAGTTCCAACCAGCCCACACTCCCCAATCCCCTCCTTAATTTGAACCCAAGCCTGAGCTTGACAAGAAATGTTCACAAATACCTTTTGGACAGGACAGAAGCCAGACAGTTCTGGCCTTGGATCTGTCTTTGGCCACCCCCTTAACCTTCCAGTGCCTCAGTCTTCTCACCTGTAAGATGGGAATATTCCCTCCTACCTTCCACAAACGTACTCTACTCGGTGCCAGGTAAAACAGTGGACAACACACACACAGACACTGCCCTCCGGGAAAGGTGGACCCAAAACAAAAATAAATCAGTAAATAAATTCATCACAAGAAAAAAGGGGCCAATGGAATGTAGGAGGGGAGGCTCAGAGAGGCCCTTGGAGGAGACATGTGAGATGAACCGAACAGAATCAGAACAAATAATGGGCAAAAGACATCCCAGGAACGGATGTAAATCAAAAGAATTCCACAGTATTTGTAAAACTCACAGCTGAAGTCAATGTTAACAAGGGGAAGCCTCTGGAGAAGATCCCAGTGGGGTGGACCCCAGACCCTGCCAGGTCACAGCCCAAAGGGATCCCCATCACTGCCTCCACTGAGAACCCCAGCTGAGGTCCCAGCAGACATGCCCCCGCCCCAGCCCTCCCCAGCCTCAGGAGGGCCAGCTCAGGCCCCAGTGGCTTGTAAATAATCCATGTAGTCATATAGGCTGTTCCCGGGGACTGTCCCACCAAGCTTCCCACCTACCTCAGTCACCACCTCACGACTGGCCAATGGAGAGAATGCCGTCTTGCAGCCACGTTGCCAAGATTAAAAATTTGTCACCGAGGGCCAGGTGCCCTGCTACCTGTTTTAGGGAATACCTCGTTTCCTCCTCACAACCCTACCCTCCTCCTCTTTACAGACGGGGAAAGTGTGGCAGAGTGGCTCAAGAACCTACCAAGATGGGCTAGTGACACAGCTTTGAACCACGGGGCTCTACGTGGAAGCTCTAGGCATGGCTGCCCTCATAGCCCCGGCGGGCTCAAGAGCTGGCTGCGAGCCCCACAGGGCACAGGGCAGGGGCCCAATGCCCAGGCCGGGGCCATGTGCAGGCTCTCAGCTAAACCTCAATCACCTCATCTGGTAAATGGAGTCAACGGCACACTCAGTAATTGTGGGCCCTTTTTGATGACAATATTCTTCACATAATAAAAGATGCAGATCTGTATAGGCTGTAACAGAAGGGGCTCTGACCTATTTTAATGTGTATGTGATCCCTTTTGTACAGTTTTTCTAGAATACAGTACATCTGCATAGGTACAAACGTTTTTTAAAGTATAATGATTCTGGAATGGATAGGAAGATTTGGGGTCTGTAGGAATGTAGGCAGGAAGCTGCTCCATTCAACAGGACTCCAGTGGAGTTCACGTGATGGCCGCCATGCTCCAGGACCAAGGGTCTTTCCACCTTCTGCTGAATCCATCTGCCTTGACCTTGAGTAAGTGTCCCCCGTAGTTGCAGGAGGCGGCAGTGGCTCCAGGCTCACCTGCACAGGACATCCGGGAACAGGAAACCCTCCGGGAGACTTCACCCGTAACTTTCTGTATGATTTCCCACCTCCCTCCAGTATTATCAGTGCAATTTTTAAAATGTTAAGAGAAACAGCTGGTAGGACTTACAACCTATTTTTGTTTTATTCTTTAATTTGCCATTTTTTTGGATACCCTGTCCTACCCAGACCTTTGGATTCAGCATGTGGGAATCCAAATTCAGGTGGGGAGTCCAGGAATCTGTATGTTAAACCTCCTCCAAAGTGACAAAGCCCCACCAGGTTCAGGAAGACACCTCCTGGGCACAGCCGCTGGGTCACTCCTGGTGAGCCATGAGTCACCACACCCTGGGGCCTGTGGGTGCCAACTTTCTCCTGCCAAGCCCAGAGGAAAGTGATGACCATACTCAGACTTCCTCAAAGCCTGAGGGACTGTAGGCCGGTGGCAGGCAGCCCTAGAGCAAGGTCTGAGTCCTCTGACAGCACCAGCTGCCCTGAGCCTCAGCGCTGGCCCCAAGGAGCCCAGTGCTGTCAGCCACCTGCCCAGGTAACAATCTGGAAAAGAGCCAAAGCGACATTCCCCTCTGCAGTACGTACCAGAGGTCCCTGGACAGTGGTTCTCTACTGGTGAAGCTTGAAAAGTCTTGGTGCCTGGGCTAACCCCAGGGAGTTCCATCTAGTTTTCCTGGGGTACAGCCTGCCCACGGCTGATTCTAATATGCAGGAAGGCTGAGAACCACAAAATTAGAGGGAAGAGAGGAAGTAGGAAGAAACTGAGGCTGGAGGCTAGTACAAAACCCAAGAGAGAGCCCACAAAGACTGAGAAAGGAATCTCATCCAGCCAGATCATGAGCAATCTAAAGGCGAACACCCAAGTGCTCGGTACGCGTGCGCCAGGCATCCTCCGCTCACCGGAACCCCGAGGCAGGGCCCCAGGAGGGCAGGCCGGTAGTGGTATTCTCCCCTACACCTCACTGGCCCCAAAGTCCTGCTCCTTATTAACCACCACACCTTAATTCTTGATAGACTGAAGGCCCAAGAGGAGGAAAAAGGGGCAGTTTTTTGTGAAAACCTAGAAAACTTTTTCAAGCTACCTTTTATCCACTCACTCATAAGAAATGTCCATACTTACCTCGTGCCAGGTGCTGATGCCCAGAGAAGAGCCAAGGGTTTCAAACTGGTTTTGAAATTAATGCAGTTAGTCAAATATAGCACATTGTTTGGTTCAACAGCAAGAAACTCTAAAGTGGAGTACATCATACACAGAAATGTGAGAACTGCTTTTTGAGACTTGTTTCGGTCATGCTGTGTGTCTATTCACAAAAGGTTTCTTACTATGAATCACAGTCCAAAACACGTGAGAAACGACGACATGGGCAAGAGGCCTTCATATGCCAAATATAACTGTGTAACCAGTTCCATACATTTATATTAACCCAAGAGGCCTCAAACAGCAAATGAGAACCTTTTGGTAGTTACAAATTTCTAAATACACCCTGAAATCAACATAACCATTAATTGTGATCTTGAGATTCACCTTGGGGAGAAGAAACTGTAAAAAAGTGATCAACCTCTTCCCACTGCACTCAAGGGCAGTCCGGTTTGAAAGGTGACCCCTTCTCCCCCGAGGGAACCTCAGCGCTGGCACCACCACCCCTGAGGAAGAGATACCAATGGTCTGAGACTCTTTCCTCAAAGCTCAAAGTGATAGTGGCACGTACCTTGGTGGATTTATGGAGGACATGTGGACTAAGAGTCCATGTGCAAATACCACTGAGGCCACAGGGCCCCCAGGTGCTAAAAGAAGCCCAGAGAAACCACTGGTGACTGGCTGCCAACTATCCCCAAACCCTTCTTCCTTAGTCAGGCTGCAAAACTGTTCTCAGCCTGCTAAGGCCTCCTCATTGCTAAGGCTGGATAAAACCTAAGACTCCTGAACCTCTCAAAGGCAGTTCCATAAATGATCAGAGCCCTAAACACTTCTAGCAGCAAAGAAAACACTCATAGCAAACCTAAAAAACAAAGGATTCCCAAAGCCCTCACAAACAACTGCAGTTGTAGCTGCAGGGCATATACCAAATGCCTTCACAATACACAGCAAACACATCAGCACCTGACACCCCCTCAACATGGGTTAAAGAGGCATGGCTCGCCCACTAATGAAGTGAGCCAGCCTATACTTGCCAACCTGTGGCATCTCCTTGGTAGGCACTCAACTTCAGTTTGAAAAATCAGATCTCACTCATCTGTGGATGAGCCCTTGCCCTGAAAACTAACCTACACTTCACAGCACGTACAAGCTTCCCCCTGTGTTTGTGGCAAATCGCCCTGGTTTCAAACCGTCCCAGGACATGACGACATCAATTTTCAAGACTGGAGCTTCCAAGTTCCAGTCTCCTGCAATGACTTATGCTACTAAACTACTGTCTTCAATACTAACTCCCAAATAACCACCAACCAACCAGCATATTTCCATGGCTACATACATGAAAGACTTACAAATACACAGAAAATTCTTTAGAAGGTTACTCTCCAAAACTATTCAGTTTTTACCTTTGGGGAGGGTAAAGGAGGAAGACAAGTCAAAAGGGCATTTACACTCACGTCTGACAATTTTCTTCACAAAAATGCATATGTGGACCAGCTGTGGTGGCTCATGCCTGTAATCCCAGCACTTTGGGAGGCTGAGGTGAGAGGATTGCTTGAGGCCAAGAGTTGGAGACCAGCCTGGGGTGACATAACAAGACCCTGTCTCTACAAAAAATAAAAAAAATTAACTGGGCATGGCAGCAGCACCCCTGTAGTCCTAGCTACTCAGGAGGCTGAAGAGGAAGGAGTTCAAAGTTGTAGTGAGCTATGATCGCACCACTGCATTCCAGCCTGGGCCACAGAGCAAGACCCTATCTCTATTAAAAAAAAAATTTTTTTTTTAATGTATGTGTTCTAATTTTTCAATGGCATGTTGAAATTAACTATTAACCACATTCCAGAGTTCTCAAGGGCTCCACTGATGGAAGGAGGATTACAAACACAGATGTAAATGTATCCAACTTCCAAGGAATTCAAGTCATTTTAGTTCCCATCTTCTTTTACTATTATAATTATTTCACAGATGATGAAACTGAGCCCAGAGAGGTAAACTTACCTAAGTTCCTACACCTAGTAGCAAAGTCTGACCCACGTGATATCAAGCAAAAAAATCTTTCATAGGAGAGGGCAAAAAGCAAATTAAAATCGTAAGATTACTTCTCCCTGCAAGAAGTATGGTACCCAACACTGGCTAAGATGTAGGGGCATTCTTACGACCATGTTGATGGAAGCTAGCCAGTACCTTGCAGAAGGCACTTTGGCAGGACCTACCAGTATTTTAAATATGAATTCCTTTGACACAGCAATTTAATCTGCAGAAATTTATCCTGTAAAAACGTAAAGAAATCAGAATATTCACTGCTGCATTACTACTGATTATGGAAAACTGGGACCTGCACGAAGGCCCATCCATACAGGAGAATACTATTCAGTCATAAAATTCCACCATATAGTCTGATGTAGAAAGATCTACATACACTATAAACCACTGTGTGGCTGAATTTTGGCTGTTTTAAGCATCAATAAAACCTAGTTTTGCCAGGTCACATGCTGCTATGTACTGAACTTCACAAAAAGCGTGCAGGTCCCATCATAGGAGGTAAACCTCACCATGTCCAACGCACCAGTACAACATGTGTGTGATATGACAGCCAGCCTGAGTGCTGAGGCCTGCTCCTCTCTCAAATACTGTAACCCGATAAAACAACACACACCTCAAATATTCCAGAAGCAAGTCTGGAAGCTGGCCTTATGGGGTGAGGTCATCTGAACTATCAAAGCTGTGACAGGGCACCATAAACATCTGATCAGAATCTCCTTCAACTGAACAGATGAACCTTAAGTTTCTTTTAACTTTAAAATAAAGATTTCCTATGGCAGAACCTTTCAAGTCACTTCATTCCAAGAGTACAGAATCTCTCTCTGAAGATTGCTAACCTCACCAAAACTAGATACCTTAGTAATCAATCTAATGAGTGCCAGGTTCTAACAAACCGTATGAAATAAAATGCATTGAGATTAATCTGCTAACACAGTCACCACTACTGATAGCAGCCATGCCAAAAACTTAATGATTCTGTTCACAATAATTTTCTAAAATTAACTCTGCTGCCCATGTCCCCAACTAAAGGCCCCATTTTAAATCTCTTGGCATCTTGCACCCAACTATTGCCTGAGGTTGACTAGCCCTCTGGGTCACAGGCTGGCCACCCCCTCTTACCACAAAGGAAGCTAGCCCAGCTTTCACTGCTGAAGGGAAACCTTCAGGCCCAAAGGCAAAAACTATTCAAGTTTACTGAGTTCCAACAGCCCTTAGGAAAGAAGTTTAGAGCGCTAATTCTTTTTTTAAAAGCCTGTACTTCATTTGATTTCACCAAAAGTTATTCAGATGTGATGACCAAAACAAAACTGCAGACAAGCCCCACGGTTTTTTTGTTTTTTAATGATTTATTCACTTTATGATTTCAGGTGTGTATCACTACTCCAGTTGGGTAAACCACATTGAAGAATCTGACTGCAGGTCTTTAGATTCAGCCAAATGCTTTCCATTAATTTCGTTCTATAAAATATTAAACATTATAATTAAGTTAATACTTCAGCCATGCTCAGAACGCTGCAGTGTAAGGATGAACTCAACCTGCTCATGCCAAGTTAGGGTGACAGGAGCAGAACTGATAAGCTACGATGTCCAAAAGAATCAGAAAACCTAGCTTAGGACGAAGACAGGTTCTGTTCCCCCAGACTAAACTGCTCAGTTGTTAAATTCAGCCTACACTGTTCTCAAGAGAATGAAAAAGTCAACGTCATTTTTAAAGAGTACCACACAAGTATGCAATCTTCCATGATTTGTTTTGCGTCTAAACTGTCACAAAGAAACACTTCAAAAATCTAGCTGTCAGAACTAAGCTTTCCTAGGAGAAATCACTTCCCTTTCTACTGGTGGCCTTAGGGTTATTCTGCGCTGGGGGCACAGGAGAGAGCAATGGGACAGAGAAGGGGAAAAGCCGTAACTAGGCGACAAGTGCACTGGGTGCATTTGAGATTAAATGCAATGGAAAAAAGTAACAAATGCTAAAGTTTTTTAAAAGTTTAATGGAGCCAATAAGGCATATAAATTGTGTTCTGGCAGACATTAAGACCTGCTTTCTCTTACCAAAGAAAATGGCACAAGTTTTATCAAAATTTGACAATTCAGAGTAAAGGGTACTGAGATTAAGCTTCAGAGCACCAACTTAAACAAAACAACCAAAAAAACTGTTATTCAATTTGGAAAGAGGAACTAGAACCAAGGCATAAAAAGGAGATTAAATATGTGTTCCTCAATCTCAAAATCCTTCAGGAATAGGAGTTCTGGCCACTTGTGAGCAACACATCACACCACCAAACCCCAATTCCAGAATCTAAATTTACAACCACTGAAAAACAAAGATAACCCCAAATGCATTTCGTGGCATATTTCAAAGGGAAGCTTGAAAGTATTCACAATACATAGGCTTGTCCGTTTCAGGTAAAATGACAGATTGCTCTAATTCTTCCTGCTATTATATTCAAACAAAAAAATGACCCACTTCTGCAAAAATTTGGAAATACCTCACTTTCATTCCTAGTTTTAGTATGGAATTTACTTTTTTAAATAAGGGCTATATCTATAATGAATACAGAACCTCAATTCACACAACATTTCTAACATTCCATTCACATCCCACCCAGTCAATGACTATTATGGTTAACTTAGCAAAGTTTCTTCACAGAAAGATATTAAATGGCTGCAGAAATTGCAAACTTTAACAAAGTGCTGTGAATAATTACTGGAAAAACCCTTACACTGATTTGCAATGGTCTTTTAAGGATAAAAATAGGAAGTAACTGATACCGGACTACAAGTTTGCAAGGAAACATTTTTCACTGTCCTACTTGATATATAATATAATAATATGATAGAATAAATTACAGTACCTGGCAGGCTGACATCAGTTCTTCATCTAAAAAACACTATCATTCAGTTCAAGATATTAAAAATGAAGATGAAACATGCTCTAAAACATTGTAGCTACAAGAGGTCTTATATTTACTCAAAAGAGGAATCTATTGAGAACTTTTATTTAGGTCTACCTAACATCTAGAGAACCTCCATGCGATTCCATCTTTTCCAGAATGAGATTTCAAACTGCACCTTTCAGGAGAGGAACTGTAGGGACAGGGAATGTTGGGTTTTGCTCCTTCAGCTGTGATCAAATTATTAGTGGATAAAAGAGTTTCATCATCTTCCACGCATTCCATGGAAACTGCACAAAGCAGGGCATCCATGAAAAACGTGAAACAGGATGTAAGAGACTGGAATACCTACCCCCACCATCCATCTCCCCCTCACTAATACTGAACCAAAAAGGAAGCCCATTCTCAAAGTTCATGACCTCTCTACTATAGGTCACCTTCAATGCAGTCTACATGTTTACATTTACCATAAAGAAAGTACCCAGCATAGTAGTAGTACTTGTCTTAAAACTGAGTATTTCAAGCCTACAGGGTTAATCTGGGGGCAGTTTAATAATATTGCTACTTTTAGAGCACTAACACACACAAAGTGAATCCAATAAAGTTCTGTGTATTGATTCAATATTAAGTATTAATTGCATGACCATCATAGCACCTCTTTACATCACACAATCACCAGAATTAGAAACTGCTTTGAAAACTAAAGACAGGGCACAGTCCAATAATTAGAAGTTGCACGCTGTTACTATATAGAAACCAGGTGCATGGTACAGTACTGCTGCAAAAATGGAAGCCAAATCATGTTTTTAGACAATTTTAGAAACCTGGCAATATTGTTGAAGCAAAATACTCAACACAGCAGGAAATGGACCAAAAAAACAAAAAAAAAAAAGGCATTCTATAACCAAATAGCATCTGATATTTCCTTTCCCTTTGAGAATAAATACAGTTAAGGTCACTTTTAGCCTTGGAACGGATATATGTTTGCCTATGATGATCTTGCTAACGACTACACGATATCTGATGTCCTCTGCTAGGATTATAGTTTTAAGAAAGCCATAGTTACAAGAGGCATCTACTGTAAATACCTAGAACTTCCTTTTATGGCAACCACTATAGAATTCACTTGTCTTAAACAGTGAACAAGGGAAGATGGCCTCATGTTTCCTTTGCAATAATAGTATATGTTGAGGATCAAGTGGCTTTCAAGCAGCATGGTGGGTGTGAAAATGTTTGCAGTTTAGATCATTCTGTTGCGTTTATGGGTTGGTGAGTCTGTAATGACATCGCCACACTGGGCTGAGGTACGCTTTCTAGTTCCACCATTGTCCAAGTGGAGTGCCATTTCTTCTGATATGAAAGTGTTCAAATCGACATCATGGAGTCCATTTCTCCTTCGACTAGCATTCGATCCACTGCTTACATGTGTAGGAGAGCCTGGGGTACTCGAACGCACGCTTATACTAGCCATTGCACCACTAAGACCTAGGAAGAAGAAAAAAGGTTTTAGAGTTGCTCAATTATTTAACCCTTTTGAAAGCAACCCACTTTACTTTTCATGTTGTCATAGTGTCAAGGATGTCTGCCTACTTTCTTCATAAGGGGTCACTAGCAAACAATCAGGTTTTATTCTGGAAAAACAAATCATCTGGCTTTGATACATAAAATGTTTTATTGGTAATACTACCAATATTTCCAATATTGGTAATTACCAATTACTGAACGCTTACTATGTGTCAACCACCATGCTAGGTGTACAAATATATCATGAAATTCTCCCATCTATTAGGTAGATACTTTATACAATTTACAGATGGGGACAGGAGGTACTTGCCTTAAACAGAAAGACATTTCGGTTATCCAAACTCACCCTTCCAACAGATTCCTGATGAGTGTGTGTGTGGTGTATTCAAGGGAGCAAGAAATCATTTCCAGGTCTGGGTGGGCTTGTTCCAACATCCCCTTCTAAATAAGGTGACCACATAATTTATCATCCAAAATAGCACATTGTCAAGCCCAAAAAAGGGTCACTGTTAAAAAATTATGCTGGAACATCAGGTACAAAGTAGGTCTGCACTGGACAAACTGGGCTATTTGATCACCCAAGGTCTGAACTGTACTTGGTAGATACCCCTTAGGACAGCCTAAATATTGATATCGTCTCTAATCCTTCAGAGAAGTGGCGGGGAGGGAGGCTGTAAAGATTTTGCTGTTTTGCTTTCATTTCAAGGTTTACAGTTATTGAATCCAGAATATACTCAGCACTCATTGTTGGACACCATTCCTTAAACTCTTCAACAATCAAGGAGCCAAACTTACGTTCCAATCCTAAATGTTCAGGATAAACCTGTGAAAGGCATGAGTCGGGCCAAAAAACATAAACCATAGCATCAAATTAAAAAAAAACCTACCATCACTGACAGTGGATTTTCTGCCTTATGAATTTCCCCTTCCACTATTCTAGTCCTGCCTAGGGATTTTGTTATTGCTTGACTAAATTTATAACATTATCTAGTACCATCAGTTTTCAAAGAACAGGACTTATATCTTAGATTTTAATGTAAGCTTAGAGGCTTGATTCGATAGAGGCCCATTTTTTCTAATTTTGAACTGTAAATATGTGGTTTAAATTTGAATTTTAAGTTGAAAAATGATTCTCTGCCTACCACATCAAATCTATCAAATTCTCCTTGCCATTGTTCTCACTCCACAAATAACTCAACATTCTCAAACCCCTGGCCTCTACCGTAATGTTTTCTGGCCCACACCTCTCTTCTAAAGTACTCAACTTCCTACTCCAAGTGCCTTCCACTCTTCTTTCTGCACTAATCCAACCAGTCCCCTGGCTGGTCTCCTTGCAGAACATGCATGCTCCCCTCCTGCTGGTAGTCAGAGGAAATCTAATGTATCCCTCTTAGCCTACAAGCCTTTCAAAGGCTAGCACCTATTTAAAAAATGAAATGAAAAGAGCTAATGTTAGAGTGCTTCCTGCATCAGGTACTCTATTAAGTGCTTTTTAACTTAATCCTCAAAACAACCCTATGACACCTATTTATCACTTGCATTCTGCAGATGAAAATCCAAGTTTAAAGGCTTAAATAATCCACCCCAGGTCAACAGGTAGTAAACAAGAGCTGGGGCTCCCGCTGTATTCCTATTTACTGTTATACAGCTTCCTCTTAAAGTCTATTTTAGCAAGGTCCTAGGGCCGGCCTGCTTCTTAGGCCTTATCTCTTTGAATAGTTCTCTTGATTCCTGCCCTCCTCACCCCATCCGAGGACTAAATCAGGCACTACCAACATCAAACAATTTGCACCTTTTTAAAACAGGCCTGCCTGTCTCTTCCAATATTCACTCCTTGAGTGAAGCCACTTAGCTCCACAAGCACCTCCCCTCAGAGGCTCCCCCTTCCTGGTTCTCCTACCTCTCCTTCTTAGTCTCTGGCTGGCTCCTCTTCCCTCCTGCTTGAAATTGAAACTCTCCACTCCTTCCTGTTCTCCAGCCTGCCAGCTCCTTCCTCAGTCGCCTTTGTGGGGTTCTCTTCTCCCCCTGACAGGCTGGTGTCACCCGGGTGATATCCTTGAGCTTAGCTTACCCACAGGCATCAATGTTTTCCAAAACTGGACCACAGGAGCAGACATTTCTCCTGAGCTAAAGGACCCACCCAGATTTCTAACTGCCTACTGGACACCTCAAACTTAACATCAAAAAGGAACTGCAGTTCCTCTTCCCCAACCCACACAGGTTTATTCAAAAAAAAAAGAAAAAAGTAAAAGAAAAAGAAAGATCTTGGGCTATTTTTATATAAGACGGTACAATCAACCATCTCTTTCTATAGACAGTGTCTTTTCATCTCCATCTCATGAATTTAACACAGGTGCCTGGCACATAATATTCATTCAATTCTGGAAAAGAAAAATACTTTAAAGTCCTACCCCTCCTTTTGAAATCCATGAAATCCAAGGCTCAGCTGTTGATGTTTATTCACCTCTCCAATGCCAGGAAATAAACCCAGTCGGCTCTCTCCAGTTAAATCATTGCCATCAAGTTTAAAACTCAATCATCCCTATTGTTGGCATTTTTAAGTTCTACACCAAGACTGTAAACTTCTTGAGGGGAGAGCTGTGCCTTCTTTTTTCCTAATCTCATAGCCCGTAACATACTACTAAAAGGGACTTTAACAAAAACCTTTTCATACTTGTTTCATAATGCAAAAGGTTCTAAGGTAACCATACTGCAAAATTTGGGCATTCAGCAATAAATTGGGCTACTTATTAGATTCAGGATTCCCTTTATCATTTCAAAGGAAAAACAGAATTCCAAAAACCCTACTCCAATGCCCTTCTTGTTCACGTAGGAGCCCCGTGGCAGTATGTTTAATACCTAATGACAAATACCAAAGGCTCATAAAACACTACATCAGAAGTGAACTGGGCACTTCAAGTAAAAGTTTCTTGTTTGTTTCACCTGTTAGTCTCCATGAAAAAGAAAATATATTAAGCATCAATTTGAAAATTCCCCAGTAACTTCTGGAAAATCACCTTTTTCTATTGGGTGTATGACTTAATGTTTAGTTTGGCAGCTCACGTAAAATCACAATGTGCAACATTACCTATTATCTACCCTCATAGCAATGAAAATTCTTTTCAAAATTTGCCTACCTCATCTTACCCAAATTTATTATCTCTTCTCAGCAGTGAAAATCTTTTCAAAGTTTGCCTACCTAATCTCCCCCAAAAAGACTTTTCACAAGTGTTTAAAAAAAAAAAAAATTAAGATTAACAACCAAAAAATATGTGCATTTTAAACAGCCCAAATTTTATTTTACAAACCAATGACAGCTACTAGAAGATGATTTAGGAAACCTTAGCTAAGCCACATGAACAATCAGGCCTATACAAGTACAGAAAAATCTAAACATGCTTCAGAACTAAAAAAACTAAGTTGTATGTCCTGAGGGCACACAACTTAATTTCTACCCAAAACACACTTTTCAAAAGGGCTATAAGAATATCAATTAACAAAAGCAGTAGAACAAATAGCATGATTAGACAGAAGTCTTCATTGCTCAATACAAGATAAACTTATCAGTTTTAAAGTTTCTGCATCCATTTTAAATGATTAGTGCAGGAGTGGAAAATAAAGATTAGGATGATTTACTCATACTTTGAAAAGAAAACTCCCACTGGAGCTAGAACAAATTTACAGTCCAGGTTATAGGAATCCAAGTTACATGGCAAATTATTAAAGTGGCACACAGCTATTAATGTCATACCAAGTTCATGCTTAGGGTAATAAGAAAATCCTGTTTGCAGCATTATTACATGTAATCCCAGTTTCCAGGCACATAGTTAGGTCACACACAGGCAGAGAAAAGAGCAGATGCCAACCCAGTCCATCTCACCGACTCCAGCGGCCTGGGGCTTGTCTACACTCTCTACTTGACTCCCAGCCCCTAAGCCCCTGTGAGAGAAGAGGGCAGCCTGGAGGTGAGAAGGCACACTGCTGATCCACCAGCACAGCTTCAGGGCCCTCTGCAGATCTGCTTCAGTGTGATCTCCCGAAGAAAAGGGGGATTTGAAATCCCACAACTTGAACAAAGTGGGTAACATCCCGGCTGGGAGCCCCAAGAAACTGGCATTTTTGCACTGGAAATGAATTGCACTATTCAGATGCACGGCACTCCCTTTGCACAAAGTTGTGTGATGAGGTGCCAGGCCAAGCAAGCACTTGTAATGTCAATGTAGTGTTTTAGATGTACCAGGGGAGTTCAAATATTTAAAAAGGAAATCTACTAGGAAGATTTTGGTAATTCGAAGTAGATACCACTCCCCACCCCAATCTGTAAATTGTAATACTGAATTTTTATTGAAGTAAAAGCACACTAAATCAAACCAATTACAAAGATACATGTGTCACACCAAGAAAACATTTTCAATTATGCTGACAGCCCAAAATGCTTTTCATTTTTCAAAGACAGTTTTTAATGCCATGGGAAAAATGCTCACGACGTTAAAATGAAAAAAGCAAGATACAGTACCATATACGCAGTATGATCTCAACTATGAAATAATTTTAATATTTATACATTGAAAAAAAGACTAGAAGAAAATGCACCAAACATTTAACTGCAGTTATCTCTATATAGTGGGATAACAAGATACTGAATTTTTTAATTTATGGAAATTATCAAATTTTCCAAGAAATTAATATTTATAAATCAGAAAATTAGTGAGAAAATTAAACTCAAATATTAAACTGCTTAAATAAGTACCAGGATGAATAAACTGGCTTTGAGGCATTGCTACATGGCTGCCTTTTTCACTGCAATGGAAAAAAAAGTCCAGTAGAATTTTATTGCAGGTTCAAGACAATTTTGCATTACCGATGTCAGAAGCTTTAAGTCCTACCTCCAGACGCTTCAGTAGCTAATATCTAATCTTCACATGCAGAAAATGCTCACTCTTCATCAAAAATTTTAATGCTATCTTAATTGCCTTAATAGCTCTTATTTTCAGAGGCTGGTCTGAACAAAGGAAATAATTTAGAAATTCCAGCCTTCACAGAAATTTAATTAAAGAGGATTCTTTGGAATTTTAAACAATTAGAAGATTGCTTTGGTGCATTAATCTCTTACATCTTAATGTCCATGTAAGTTTTTTAGACATTTTACTGTTAAATAGCTATCAACAGTTCTGTTAGTTCAAGAAGATGCAGACTGCAACATTCAACAAGCATTTATTAAGAATCTACTGTGTGCCACACACTGCTAGCAGTGTGGGATTTCTCAGAGGACAAAAAGGATTCTGAAAGATGGATGGATATAAATTCCCCCACAGGTCAGTTCTAATTAATCCTCTACAACAGAAAATTGCAAGAGTTTCTTTCATACTATACCATCAGTTTAAAAATACATAAACACTTGTGTCAGATGTCAAGATATATTTCTAAATATTCAGCTATCTTGATGGAAGGATGGAAGAATGATAGGAAAGGAGGAGACAGAGAACCAAACACTAATAATTAAATTTCTTCTTAAATATACTGGTTATCAATTGTCTAGGAAATTTTATCAGGAAAGATTTGTTCTCAGAAAATGTGTTAACTTCCCTTCTGTATCACCCTGGCACACGGGGGGCCAAAGAATGTTTTGACAAAAAACCAAAAGCTACAAAAACCTGTGCTGAGAGGAGAAAGAAAATCCTATTTGGTCCTAAAGCCAGCTTTCCTTTTCTAGAGAAAAGGAAGAAGCTTTACACTTTGAGTGTGACAAATTAGGAATTTGCCTTTTTTTTTTTTGAGTAAAAATTCCAATCCAACCTTATATCCCTAAATCTGATTTCAAGTGATTACATTTCTTATAGGACCCTACATCCAGTCTCTCCAGATCCAAGAATCTGTCAAGCAACGTAACGATTTAAGAGAATAAGGATTTCCATGTAGTCCATAGAAAGACTCTGCTAGGCAAAAAAAGCAGCCAGAAATGGAGCCTATCAACTCCCGATGCCATGTCACTCTGCCTCAATCTGATTCCCTGCGTCTGTACATTTCAAACTGTCTAACATAGCTGTCTTAGGCCAGAAAGCTCCTTGAGGAGATCAGTTAATTCGTTTTTTAATCACCTGCCCCTACCACTAGCCTCTAATAGAGTGCTTAGTATTCACTGTGTTCAGTAAACGCAGGGCAACAGGAAAGGCTACAGCATGACAATGTACACTTTATTTTTTAAACAACCATACTTTCTGCAGGAGGATTTTAACTGCAGAAATCAGAACTCATAACACCAAATCCACAAAGAAAACAGAGTTTTTAAACCAAAAAGGCTTCAGCCTTCAACACTAAAAGCTGCTGTCTTTAACTCTGTACTTAAGTTAAAAAAAAAAAAAAATCCTTTAGTTTTTTTTTTTTTTTGCTGTGTTTCCTGAAATTCTCCTATTAAAGGTTAGACTGCCTGAATTTGCCTAAGTCCCTCTCAGGACTTATGGCTAGCAAATGCAGTAGCCCACTGTCTTTTCTTTTTTTAAATTATTATTGGCCATGCTAATCTTCTCTGTTATCATTCCAATTTTAGGATATGTGCTGCCGAAACGGGCACCCCACTGTCTTATAAACTTGTTTTAAACATGGAACGACTTAAAATTGGGAAGATTATCTCTTAAAGCCAAATGCCAATGACGGTAATGGTTCCCACCAGTGCCTATAGTGACACCAGACCCTGCATGCTTGAGGCCTGAGTCTGAAATGATGTTTAATTTTTACAGAGACAACCAGGCCCAGCAGAGTTAATTCTGAGTTCTGCAGCCAAGAATGTCATCAAAATCACTTTCGAAACTTAATCCCAGCGGCTGATTTTTGTGGAACAGTCTGAATCAAGGTCAGCAACCTACAAGACCGTTTATGAAATGGTACGAGTGACAGTAAGTCTGACTCTGCATTCGGCTCCTTCCCTAGAACAAGTGCTCCATTACTCTGGACCCTCTTCACCTACTCCCCATGCTGACGGACATTCAGAATGAGGAGCCCAGATTTCAATCTGAGGCTTTCCAGACACAGCACTAGTGTGGACAAGTCAATTCTCTCTCTCTCCAGACAGTAGAAAGAGAACATAACCAACTTCACTAGTTTGTCAGCATGAAACAAGCTCAAGATCTTAGCAAGTAATATTTAAGTAGTTAACAATAAAGTTTTAAATTATCCCTTCCTCCAGAATATCTGCAATTTAAAATGTCACCCTGACTAAATAGGGAGGCATAAAGTATCCTAGCAGGCAAAGGCGACTGGGGCTTGAGATCCTGGGCTCCAGGTCTATTGTTACAGCAACATCGTCAAGGGGCAAAGAGGGCACTGCATTCACAGGTCCTAGAACCAACCGGCAATCCTTTTCTCAAGGCAAAAAAATACTTAGTATCGTGCTAGGGTAGGTAATTTGCCTAGGTTCTCATTTAATTTCGCCTTATAATCAAAGTCCATCTCCTTTCACAAAGGAGACTGGCTTAGAACGGTTAAGCATGTTGCCCAAGGTTATGAGGGAACACAGCCCTATATACAGAACGCCTTTATATACTCTCCCTACCACAGTGAACTAGGAATACAGTAGGTCACCAACCACTGATCTTCAAAGCCTACTTATCCAGATTCACTTATGCTGGGAAACCCCAGAAAGAGATACAAAATTCATGTATTTTCTGATGGAGAAGAAAAGCCTCAAGATCTTTCCCACACCACTCCCTAAAGCCCTACCAAGGGGGGTGGGGGAAGGTGGGGGAAGGTAATGGTGTACAGAAACCCTAAATCAACAAATACCGAGGCACAGTGATTTAAAATGCATTCTGGAGCCAGATCGAGCTGGAATATCTACTCTACCACTTAATAACCTGTTCCATCTTAGCCAAAATATAAGCCTTCCCAGGTAAGTGTGAGGATTAAACAAGAACCTCCTTAGCATGGTGCTGACACAAAGTAAACACCGGAAGAACAGCTCTAATGATTGCTCTAATCTGAGATTACTTTGTAGCACCCCTCGGTACACAGCTTACATTCTACCCTACTCATAGTCACCTGGGGATGATAATCCTCAACTTTTTCTAGAGGTTCTGGATCTCCACCATGTTGTATTCATTCACTTAAACACACCTCTGTATTAACCACTGTGATAAACTCAGAACACACTTTTACCAGGTTCTTTGCTAGGTTGTTAAAAGCAAAAGGAACAAGAGGTGGCCCCTGCTGTAATGTAGCCCCAGTCAACTGGAAGGGACAGCCATGGAAACAAATCAAGTGGGAGAACAGAGGCACAGTTCAGGGAAGCTAAAAGAACCAGAAACTTGAAGGAAAGCTGTGTCACAGAAGTGAGGTTTGAGAAGTCTTAAAGGACAAATGACAGGTGGCAGGGAAAGGGGGACAGTCAAAGAACACGGAGGTATTCAAAAGGTTAGACAGCATGGCTAGGACATCTGGCCCACAGTCGAGTCCAGATTATAAAGGCCTTGCAATGCCATACTAAATTCAGACTTCACCATGCAGGCCGCAGAGAAACTTTAAGCACTGAAGTGTCAAGATCAAAAAGATCATTCCAGTGGTCTCATGAAAGATGGACTGGCGACTGGGACAGTTCAGGACTGGGAAGCAAGAGCTGAAAGGAGATTTGCCCAAGAGCCCAGGCTCACCTCCTCCAGAGGGCCTGCCCTGAACCCACAGCCAGGATGCATTGTGCAATGTCCCTATCTGCCCCCAGAATATCTTACACATACCACATCTGTGACGTTAAAAGAAATCATTCAAATACGTGTTTGCCTCAACAGAGAAAGGAAGCACTCTAATATTCACTTATGTATTTCCAGAGAGGACACGGAATCTGCCACATAAGAATCTACTGAATGGCTAAATGGGGAAGAGACCTGTAGTTGCTGCTGTTGGGGCAGAATGGTGAGTCCAGACTGAAACTTCACCTGTGAAAGACGCCCACGGGACACCCTGGGAGATGTGCACCAGAGGAGAGTGGGACAGACTGTCTGGCAGTCAGGAGCAAAAGGTCTAACGAGAGGTACAGAATTGGCAGTGGAGAGCGAGATGGCCCAGAAGGGCCTGCGGACGACGGTGGTGAGGGCCAGAATCCTGGGTGACCTAGGGCAGTTGAAGAAAGGTCAGGGAGGCTGAAGTGGCCAGAGGAGAGAAGCCAAGAAAAGGAGAAACTCTAGGAGAGAAGGGAGGAAAAGAGGGCTAACCAGAAAGGTAGGCGAAGAACCACAAAGTGGTCCAGGTGATTTTTGGTCTATCTGAGTATTCCATTTACATAAAAAATGAGTTGCCAGTTATTAATTCAGCTCTCAGAAAATTTACAATAGTGTCCTTATTTTAAGACACGTATTAACAAGGCAAGGATGGAAATCAATTTAGCATATGCTTGTGTATCTCTGTTGAGTGTAATATCCAGATGACTAGATCACATAGTAAACAGAAAACAAGCAACATGTTGCAGACAAGTGTCAAAAAGCACTGAGTTAGTCTTTAAGCCTTGCTAACCGTTAATTAAAGTAGTTTTGATTAAAACTGTTTACATAAGTCCTGTTAAGCTAGGCTCCAAGGCTGATGAGGGTATCGACCAAAGGATCTTACTCACTGTCACACCCTGCCTACATGAAATGCTCTCCAAGTATCTCAACTCTCTTGCCATTTTTCTTCAAATAAAGGGCATATTTTAAGTATGTATGAGTATGCTTGGTGGAGGGTAGTGGTGGGCGGGTGTTTAGGAGCTGATAAAGAAAAAAAAAACTATGGGGGAACACTGTCCTCTTTCATAAAGAGATAGGACATGAAGAGGAATGTGAGTTTGCATGAACTATAAACTCAAGTCTGCCTCCATGTACCAATTCTTTCCCCATATCCCCTTATACTCCAAAAACTTCATGAATTTAGACTCGCCCTCCAATGTGGAACTCCAAAAACTTCAATTTGACCTCATTTATACTTCATAATTTGGCTAAGCAAATTATATGCAAAGGTTAATTCTGGCATTGTATTTACTGTTTCCAAATACATTTTAAAAAGATTACTCTAATAGTTTTCACTTCAATTTATAGACTATTCAACAAATCAGATAGGGACACCCAGTTAAAGTCATTAATCTATATTACTATTTAATTAACAATGCCCTATTACTAGAATCATTCTAATCACTTTAATCAAATTACTCAAATGAGACTAGAATTCTCAATGCTCACA
The DNA here is from genome assembly GCA_023783475.1 of Daubentonia madagascariensis. Lineage (NCBI taxonomy): Eukaryota > Metazoa > Chordata > Mammalia > Primates > Daubentoniidae > Daubentonia > Daubentonia madagascariensis. The sequence continues at coordinate 5,043,470 of JAKFHU010002332.1, read as the reverse complement.
AACCACTAAAGCACAAAATTCAGTATAATTTATGTTTCTGTAGATTCTTTCAAGGGGGCCTTATTACTTCACCACAACAGTTTCCAATTACATGACTTAGAGGTATGAACCCTAAGAATAAGAAATAAGAGTCTCCAATATATACTGTATTAGTGCTACATTATAAATTTATTGAAGGGGAAGATTATTTTTCTATATAAAGTTTTATATTTAAGCTTTTTAAGACCCTCACTATTAAAATGTAAGTCAAAATTATAAATAGTCCCTTCCCATATCATCACTAAAACTCCCAAAGTTCAGAAAAATAATAAATCACAGGTTGAACAGATTCAATTTGAGAAAATGTAATGGGAGTTGGAGGATAGAATAGTTTTTCAAGGAGGGGTACTGGCTTGCCCTTTTTACTATTATGTACACTACCGCATTACAATAACAAGCATGACTTTTATGTTTCTTAAAACTATCTTCTAAAGAATAGTATAATACAGAAAAAAGATCTGTTAAGAATGGAATGAATCATAAATCCACTTGATAGTAAAGGAAAATAATCAGAATGCCTAAGGAGAGACAACTACATCAAATACTACTGTGCACTAAAATCAATCTGACAAACTATGTACACCTCTAGTAACTTTCCAAACTTAAGGTGGAAAGATGCGAAACTCTCTAATAGGAACAGATCAAGCTCATTTTTGCCTGAGTTTCAAAAGTTCTGATAGCGTAACTATTCCACTATGTTAGAAATAGCACGCAGTCTTAAGTATTGCATCCATACAACATGGACTTTTTTGCAATTTATGTTTTTGTTTTCAACTTGTCATAAACAAACTCACAATCAAGGGAAAAAAACAAAAAGCATTTTCCAACTCCATGTTCTAATTGGGGTTTTAGGAAAAAAATTAAGGTTTGCCAGAGAGAACAAGACCCTCTATAGGCATTAAAATTTCAATAACACAGAAGCCCTTTACATACATCCCACTATTTCTTATTACCAGGTTACTTTGTTTTAGATGACCTACACTACGGCCCAGAAATGTTAACTTTTAACAGGACTCATGACCTAACAAACTAATTACCTTCTACCTGCTTAGTCATCTGTGTTTCAACCAAGTCTTATTATTTTGTTGGGCTTTTTTAACATAGCAGTATTAAATGTTCTCATACAGAAGGTAACTCTCCCTGCCCTACTTGCAAGTCTGTATTAGAGAGCAACAAGCAACAACAGACTTATCACTGACTACATTCCCCAGGCCTCTCCAGTAATACTAAAACCCCTTAAGCCAAGAATGCCTTTTTATGACACATCTGGCCCAGGGAGATGGTGATGGACCTGTCCACTGGCTGTCTGATGGTCCTGACTGCCAAAGAAGGACCTACAGGACAGTAGGCAAAAGGAAAGTTGATTTTGTATCTGTCCTTTTCCACTTGGGTCGTCAACTCTCACCCCCTACAGCACACTAGATAAGACGGGTGTCAAAGGGAGTTCCCAGTTCCTATGAGAACTAACCCAACAATTACCTGCCTTACTTGCCTGTCATGGACCAGACTCCATTTAGAAATGTAACAGAATTCTTAAGACACAAGAACTTTCTCTTTGACTCAGAAGAGTAAGAAAACATGTACAACATATCAGTGTAAAGCAATAAATTCTAATCAATGTCATGGAAAAATTCTGTCATTGTAACACCAATAAGCTCAAACTAACTTTCTAAAAACATTTTTTAGCATGGGCTAGCTGACAGTCAAAAACTGCCCATGTAAGTCCTCAGCTTACATTCTATTTAAACATGTCTAGAGCAAGTGTTTACTGTAATAGACAAAAAACACACAATATATCTGGACCTAAACCTAAACATGAAAATGGGTCCACAGGCACACTCTTAACCATTTTTCCAAAGAAATGTTTAAACGGCTTTACCATGCAGAGCTATGGCTTCCCGGAAGGGTTGCAAATCAGTCTCTACAGATGAGCTAGTTTCCGTTGAAGTAGCTCGGTTAGGGGACACTACAGTCAGTCTTGGGGGAGCTCTAGAGTTTCGTGGTGGAGGAACTTTTCCACACAGGAAGCTGATCAAATCTTCTCTACGAATAGTTCTTCTGCGTTTTTTAACCCAAGCCAACACATCCTTATTGCGTCGCTGATAGCCAATCTGAATTCCAATATCAAAACTTCGCTGATGGGTATCCACGCTTTCTGTTAAAAACAAAGAAAAAGAAAAAAGACACGTGATGATCATTAGAGCCATACCATATTCCCTTCTAAAGAAAACCATTTTATAAGTCAACCAAAATGAGTATCATGAATATCTAAGACCATCGGTAGTCTAGTGAACTGAAATTATTTCAGTCATGTGGGAAACATTATACATGACATTCAATCTAAATGGTCTAAATTCAGTGTTTATTCAACACACAGTCCTAGAGCTTCTGTCTTGTTCTTTAAAAATTTAAAGAGACAGAAAGTGGGACTACTTATCTTTAGCCAAACTACCTAAAATAACTTGCTACACTTAATCTAATTTAGTTTAATACTAAGAACAGATAAATTATCAATCAGAAAGGACATAGCATGTGTCTACCTTGAAACAGGTACTACTGTCCCCTTACTGTGAAGTGGGAAACTGAGGTATTAAGGGTTGAGTAACTATCGAGGCCACAGAACATACAGGATAGCTGGAATCTTGCTCCACAGCCTGTGGCCCTTAACCACTAAGCTATATTGATCTCCTTCAGAGGAGTGAATACTCAAGAATTCTAAGTAGGAGCATCACATCATTCAACCAAGGTCAAAAGCTTGCACATGACTCAGGCCATGCTCACCTGCATTTACCATGTCATTTCAGAGATTCATTCTACTACAGGTTCAGCACCAAGAATTAGGAACACACTGCAGGTAGCAGCAAACATTTTAGAAATAGTAAGGGAAAATTACTTCTGATTGATTACTCAACACTAAAACCAAAGAGCAAGGTGGAAACAAAATGCTTCACTCATTCCTTGGGTACATTTTCATTCTGCTTCCAGTTCCCAACAGCTTTCTGTAATTCGTAACTATTCCCAAAAGATTTTGCCTTACAATCTTCCAGACTGGACTTCTTGTATATACTGAACCTGAGCATTTGGTAAAATGATCCCTACCTCTTAGTCGTTTTATCTAGTTGAAAAAATATTTGAAAATTTAAGTCACTGCAGTTTAATTTTAGTTGAGCTGCTATGCTAGCTGAAAATCACCAGTATGTCTTTAATGACATTAAAGAATATGGTTCCTTTATCCCTGGACCTTTTGTAAAAGCCACAATACTTGTGTAACAGAAAGATAAATCTCTCTACGACTTTTCCTGGCTTTAATTCCTTATCTACTACATCTAGAGTAGACTCTGAAAGGAAGAGCAACAGTCAAACAATGAAGAGCTGTGTTCCAGAAAAAAAAAGACATTCTACTTCATGAATCTGTGTGAAAAGAAAAAAAAGAAAAGAAAAAAAACAATTATCTAGACCACGGAGGATCCCGAGCTGAATGAATTTGCATTATTAAAAAAAGAAGATGGCAAGAGGGCAGCAGCACAAGCAGAACGTTGTAACGGGCCCTACTCCTTAGCAGATGACCAGTTTTTACTGCTGAAAATTAAAGAGAAAAATGGAGATGTTGTCCACGGAAGGTCTTTTCTCTTAGAAGTACTTTAAAATACAACGGACCGGGACTAGAATTCAACATCCATTTAAAAACTTGTGATATGCCATAGACTGCATTCACACCTTCTCATTTAAATCCCATCACAACTTAGAGAAAATAGATTCTAATTTTACAGACAGAAAAAGCAGCTCGGGAGTTGAAGTAATTTCTCCAGTGTCTCACTACTAGAATAACGATCAAGTCACAATGTGAATCAATAATCTTCTGATTTCTCATTTCATCATAAACAAAGCAAGCACGAACTCCATTTTAAATGTAAATAGCATTCAAGAGGATACAGCACTTTCCCATCTCTTTGGGAAAAGACTTAGATGAAACCAACCTCAGAGAGGTGGATAAACCTAAGACAACCTTGTAATGCTGTATCTAAACCTTAAATGATTCTGAAAGAGCTGGAGGCAGTTTAAAGGAAATTAAGTCACTGAGCAAACTAAGCCTATCTCATGGGACCACAGAAAGAGGATAAATGTACAATTTGTGAACCTATAAGCAACCAAGTTTTCAAAAACCTGTCCTATCTAAAAGAACTATTTTTAGTCAAGCTCAAAACGCAGTTCTTGTTTCCAAACAGAAGAAATTTTATCTTTCAAGAACCAAACAGATGTAAGACCAGAACCGGAAAAACAGAGGGAAAAAAATGTGAAGTACAAAAAGGATATGGAAACAAGCCTGAAGCAGGCTTGGAGCGCGCAAAGAAAGATGAAGTGGGTATGTAAATGTACACCTGACAAACCACACGGCAAAAAGCAGCACCTAAACTTGATACAAAACCCAAGAGCCAAAGGGAAGGGGTCATGTGAAGTGGTTGAAAAAAACTGACTATCCTGGGGAGAAAGAGCCTGGCCAAGTTTTGGGTGGTTTTGACTGAGAACACAAGAAGTCCCAACAGTCCAATCTGCAAGGGGCTGACACTTTCATCACAGATTTGAATACTGGAAAACTCAATATTCACTAGTGACCTGGTTTAGATACAAGACAGTTATGTAACAAGTTGTGAACCTCTTTAAAAAATTATTCAACTGACCAATCATTTCATCTCAAAAATTATGACCAAGTCTCTACATCAGAACCAACCAAGAGCACACTAAAAATCATGTATTTTGTAAATACTTGACTTATAAACTAGAAAGTACAGGAGGAAAAAAGCAAATACAACATTTAAGGTCTTAAGGTACAAGTTTCTGCACTACCTGGGCATAACTTGGTTTTGTACCATTAACACATTCTGAAAGCCAAGTCCAATTACTTTACCATCCAAATTAATCCAACCTCAGTTATGTCCCTAAATAGAAAATCTCATGTAGATGCTAAATATTTTAAATAGTCTTTATGTTTAAGACTTTTAAAACAGTTACTTGGTTGAAATTAAAACCCTCTTCTTACCTTGACCTAAGTAGGATAACTGCATGCTTACTGGAGAATCTTAGCCATGACTAGACTACATCTTAATGTAATCCCAGGACAATTTAGTGTCCAGTGGATCATCTCACTCTCAAACACACACACATCTGGTCATGTCTTACCTTAAAAAAAAAAAACAAAACAAACACACACACACACACACAAAGGATGGCCTCCTGAAGGCTCTCAGCCAAACACTACTTTGAACACATGTGAACCCTGACAACTAGACACCCAGTTTCTACAAGAGCAGTTTCTACAAGAGCAGGTCCCTGGCCTAGAAAAGCAGAACACAGAAACTTTGGGACAGTCTTTTGTCCAACGTTATTTTACCAAAACCAAAGCCACTATTTAAAAGGGCCATAAACTTGAAGTTAGGTGAACCCCAAGGGCATCAAAATGTCAACCTAACCTTTAACCACAACACATTCATTTCCTTATTCAAAAAACAAACTGATTCATACAACAGTCATAGCAGACATCCCATGTTTCATATTTTTAAAAAAATGTTTTTATGTAAGTGTCTGAAATTGAATCAAAGAGATTTTACAAGTCTAATCCTCCTACAACGGCACAGGGTTGGGGGTCAGGGTGGAAGAGGGCAAAGAATCATACTGATTCTGAAGTGAAGACCAAATGCACAACTTTCTTACACAATAGACAAAATTAATCAGATTACACTGTTTATAGCTTTTTGATACTCACAAAACTTTATGTGAGTTAACCAGAGCCGGTGTCTCAATTCATAAACAAGGAATTGAGGTTCAAAGGGCCTGGTGTCCAAAGTTAGGGTAAGTGGCAGAGTTCCTTCTACCATCTACCTCTTTCTCAACAGGAGAAGCCATCTCTCATTCTCCTCAGAGAATCTATAAACCATAGTTCAAAGCAACACTTCTAAGGAACACTACTGACTACAAAATATTTGAACTTAAGAATTAAATTTGCACTAATCAACCAGTCTACCACAGGAAAAAAAACTTAATGATCTGAGTCACAGCCAAAATAACAGTTTTCCAATTGTTTTGAGAAAATAATCCCTAAGAATTCCCTAAGGAAGTAGTATCCAAAAATAAGTGCTACCTTCTAGCTAGTTACATATTTACTTAATCTTCACCTGGTATACAGAACAAAGGATAGAAACCAGGGGAGAATGATAGCAGCCACTGTTTGTTGCCTGCATGGCATCCAATCCTTGTCCTCCCCCTCACAAAGGTACTCCAAGTTTTGTCTGGACAGCCAACCACGTTCTCTGGGGGAAGCTCCTTCCACATTTGCTCAAGGGGTGGAACATGTGGCTTACTCCTAAACTAATCTGCATAACTCCATACCCGGACTATTTATTACTGGTTCGGGGTAAGCAAGTGACCCAATTTTCGCCAGGAGACTATAGAAATCATTTCGGGCTCTTCTAAGCTTCAGAGAGTGGCCCTAAGATGTGAGCTACAAGCTATTCTGCCAATATAACAAAATCAGCCTGAAGACAAAGTGGCACATGCACAGAGGGGAGAGAACTGTAGAATAGGGGAGCCTGAGCCACTGAAGTCATCAATCTTACCTTGGACTCCAAGTCAGAGAGGGGCCAATCCATGCCCATGCTGCTGAAGCCAGTCTGACTTGTTTTAACACTTGCAGCCAAAATATTCTTTCACAGGAAAGTTACACATAAAAAGAGTTTGTCTTTTACAAAAATTTACAATCTACAAACTCAAAATTACAAACGACTGAGGCTACTGCTTCTTACAATTAAATTAGAATAATTTAAGGCTTAGCATTTCTAACTGTAATCTGCACTAAGGTAATTCTGGACAGTCTCAAAGCACAGTAATAATTTTTTTCAGCAAGGTGAGTCACAAACCAGCTCCATCTGTCTCCAGGTAGAATATGCTTTGTCTGATCATTTGTTTATACATCAGTCAGCCGCCACTTGGCCCACAAATTTAAAGTATGTTCAGTTCCCCTTCAGCTTACAAGTCAGTCCAAAATGGCCACACTGAAGTGAGAAAACATATTATAAAGACGGCCTGGCATCAAGATCTATCAAAAGTAAGGACTTAAAGGGCATCATACTATTTTTCTCACCTATCAATTCTACTTACATTTATCCCTTTTAGGTAGGGAAAGAGGATGAGGAAGAAGGAAAGTACATATCACAAAGTTTATTTCAACAGAAAAACTGAAGACAAAAAATAAACTAGAATTACTTCATCTTAAGCACTGCCCACAGTGAGAAACATCCGAAAAATAGTTAAAACTTGACCAACACAGTCAACACCTAGCATTCACATGCTAGGCACAAAACTAAGAGCTCACACTGTAATTTGTGGGTACTTATCCTCATTTACAAGAAAACCAAGGAGCACAATGGTGAAATACCTAGCTCTACTATCTGTCTCCAGGACCACCCAGCTAATTAACAGAGCCAACATCTGAACTCGGACAATCTGGCAGGAGACTCCTCAACTCATAATGATGCTAGCCTTCTGCAAGCACTGCTAGAGTGCAGACACGTGGGTGTAAATGCTGTTCAAGAAGAAAACCAGAAACATCTTTAAGCAGTATCCAGAGAAGCTCAACATATGTGGCAGACCTCTATGGAACTAATAACAAGACTCAAAGCAAAACATTAAAAAACTGAGAAAAAACAATGAGAGAAGTGGCTGAGGGGGTGTTGACCACACAGTGACCCACAGGGGCCGCTGAAGAGGGAGGGCACCAGTGCCCAGCTCAGGCTGCCCAGCACAGCCTTGCCCTAGAGGACAACCACCAAGGCCAACCTCAAACAAGCAGCCCCAAGCACAAGGAACTTAGAATTAGGTAAGAATACTTCCCTAACAAGGAAACAGGAGACAGAGACTGAAACCAGTCACCCAAGGAAATGGGAGGTAGATTTAAGAAGCAAACAGATTGGCTTGAGCTTGGCAAAGTATATTCCAGGTAAGCACCAACCCTGGCTAGATTAAAATGACCTCAGTAACTTTTCACTCCTTTAGCTGCAGATTATCAAAAAATGTAACAGGTCAAGGACACTACTGAATATTGAAGAAACACCATCTTCTTTGGATTTATCAAATTAAGAACCAGCAATCAGAATTTTTCTTCCCCGTCCTAAAAAAGGAAGCCAAAGTCTGACCCTACTATATGGAGAAGGAACCATGCACTCCATTTGATTCAATTCTGTCCAACTTATATTCTTCCAAATCCTTCCAGCCACATTCCAGAACCAACTTTTCAAAATCCCACTGGCAATTTAAAGGGGCCCTCTGCTAAGTCTTTACCTCAATTCTGACCTTCCCATGTGCTCATTTTAGGAGTTATCAAGAAGCTGGTAGGAGTGCCAAACTCTTGCCAGGCTGCAAAATGAGCCATTTTTAGCCTGCCAGAAGTGCTTACTTCTACAAAATACAGGAGTACTGTGCACTTAAAAGGATCCCCCCAAAAATCTTCCCCACCTAAATTACATTAACTATTTAATCAGAACTATGAGCAATCTGATTTAAATTTACCACTACTTAACGCTGCATGCACTTGTGACACTACCTTGCTAATTTTATTGGTTCTATTTAAGGTAACCAATTATTCTCACAGCTGTATGCCAGTTCTCTGAAGACCACACCCTGAAAAGGAGGAAAAGTAGGAGGATTTGCAAAGTATTATCCACCCACTCCTTGAATCAAATAGGAAAAGAATAAGATGATGCTACACTATCAAATTCCACAAAATGATTTACCATTCCTTTTAGGCAAGAAGGGACGTGTTTCATTTTACAGAAACAGGACACAAAATAAAACTAGTTTAGACTAACAATCCAACATTTACAATAATCCCAGAACTACATGTGATGTTTACAGTAAAATTAATGTCCCTCATCAAGTTTTCTGAACAAAGAAAACTAGCAAATTACAACCATTTCAAACTGAAGTAATCAGAATTCAACTTCTGAGCCCATCTTCTTACATGAAGAGTTAACAAACACTAAAGAAAACTGCTAGCTTAGTCCTAAAGGAATACATTGTACAAGTCTACAAGAGCACCAAAGCCAGAGAACATTCACATTTGTGTATGACCTAGGCTAAGAGCCTGGCCCACAAAAAAAACACTGAAAATGTGTTGCCTTCCCCTTCAAGCAGAAAAATAATTGCAACAAAGGCAAAAGGATAAACTATGGTACCTCCATAAAACAGAATAATACTCAGCAATGAAAAGGCACTGAACTATTAATACCTTCAATGTCAACTCAATCTTAAAAACATTATGCTAAGTGGAAGAAGCCAGACACAAAAGGCTACACAGTGTATGGTTCTATTTATGACATTATGGAAAAGGGAAAACTATATATACAGCAATCAGATCCGTGATTGCCAGGGACTAGGGTGAGAGGTTAGATAGATTCTATTTGCTGTACAGTGTATGTTTGTCAATATCAAAGCGTACATCTTAAAATACTGATTTTACTGTAAGTGAATTACACTCCCAAGAAATCTGAGTTTTTAAAAAATTGAGTTTAAGTGTATTATTTTAAAATTCCCTTTCTGGATGAAACCAAGAGCCATTCCAAAGAGAATGGCTCAAGACGCTCAAGCACTGATGGACGTTGAAGCAATTTACTCACTACTCAAAATTTGAGAAACTTGGGTATATGAAATCAAAGTTAACCAGTGGGTGCCATTTGTTTCCCTTTTCTCAGTAAGGCTGGACTATTAGTTTCTCATTCCCTAAAATCAACATTCCTGTTCACCAATTTGTTAACAATTCTCAAATTATTGTCACAAAAAACTGTAAAGTCTAAAGAAATTTCACAATAAGGGATATTATTCCCACAGAATGCTGCTGGCATCTGCACATTCTTACACAAAAATAAGAATCTGGGAATCAAGAAGATACTCCATTCCCTGTTACAATCTATTTTGATATTTTTGAAATGCACAAAATTCCATTACTTTTATCAGCAGCTCTTAAGTTTGAAAGCATTTAATTATATTTTTATTAAGATTAACAGTCAAATTCAAATTCTTTTTCCACAAAGACCTTGCCAAAAATCAAACCCAGATTTCCAAATCTTAAAAATCACTAAGGCACAAAATCTAAACCCATTGTTACCAAGACAGCATAAGGTTTACTTACATATCTTCATGTCATCACAGAGGGGGGAAAAATGAACTTCAGAAAAGCACCACCATAAAACACAAACCTATCAATTCAAAACTCTGATCACAGATTTCCTGCCAACGACTCACAATCAGATATAAGGTAGTTTTGAAGGAAAACATTTGACGAAATTGCTAGAGAAGAGCAGCATGTTAACACGGCACAGATGATTCCAAACAAAGTTTTCAAAGCACTTAAACGCTATCAAACCGCCATGCTCTAAATTGCCAAACTCAAGACTTTTCCATGAGGTCCGTCCCACCTTTGACTGTGGTACAAAAACACCAACTCTTCCTTCCTTGATGTCTTTTTCAATGACAAGCAGGTCTCACCCGTCCTCCAGCTCAAGGCTTCTGAAACTGGCACTACTGACTTTTGGCGCTGGATAATTATTCCCTGAGGGGTTGGGCTGGGGGTGGGGGGTAGGGGACCGTATTGGGCATTGCAGGATATTCAGCAGCCTCTACCCGCTGGATGCCAACAGCAGCCCCCTCTCAGTGATGACAACCAAAGATGTCCCCAGATAGAGCCACATGTCCCCGGGGGGGTGGGGGTGGGGGGCGAAGGGAGGTGTCCAATCCGCCTCGGTTGATCTAGCTAGAACACCACCGGGATTCTCAAATTGCAAGATATTCAAGGTTAGCAGCTGGACTAAGGAGCAGAAAACGCACTTGGAACGCAAGACAGACACCCTGACGCAGGCTGCCCTTCCCCTTAATCGGCAATGCAGCAAGGTTATCTTTACCTTTGTAGAGATTGGTGACGGCGGTGGCTGCATTTTGGAAGGGGACCCAGAGAGAAAGTCCTGGTTGCTGACACACTCGGTCTGAAAAAAAAACCAATAAAAACGAAAAAAAAAAAAAAAAAAAAGAACACACACACACAGAAAAAGAGAGAGAGAGAGAGAGAATGTTATTTGGGCGTCAATCACCCCGGAACGGCCATATTAGGTTTCGCCATTTTGTTCCAGGGTTTCGGGATCCCAAACCGAGCGTGAGAGCCGGAGGAAGGAGGGTCGCGGCGGTGGAAGGGGGAGCCGCGGGGCCCGGAGGCGCGGCCGGGGGCCGAGCCGCGGCGCAGGGAGGCGCCCCCCCCGCAGTCCCCGCCCCGGGCCCGGCTGCGGGACACAATAGGGCCGGCCCCGCCGCCTCCCTTCGCCATTTTGTGACCGGGGGCTCCTCCCCTCCCCTCCGCAGCCCGGGGGACGCGGGGCGGCTCGGCCCCGGGAGCGAGAGGCCCCTCGGGCGGCCCCAAATCGGGGCTCCCCCCACGCTGACCCCGGACCGCCCCCAGCCTGCCCCCGAGGGCCTCCCCCCCGCGTCGCCATCTTGCAGGGAGGGGGCAGCGGGCGACCGCCGGGCCCCCGGGCTGGCCGCCGAGGGTGCGGGCCCAGGCGGGGGCCGGGGGCGGCCGGGCGGCGCCAAGATGGCGGCGGCGGCCTCACCTTTGTAGAGCTGGGCCACGGCGGTGGCCGAGTTCTGGAAGAGGTGCCACAGCTTCTGCTGCTTGTGCTCGGGCTGCGCGGCGGCCGCCGCCTCCTCCTGCAGCTCGGGGGACAGCTGCTCGTCCTGCTCGGCCTCGGCCAGGCACTGCCGCTCCCACTTGGAGAACCAGTGCTCGGGCCCGTGCTCCTGGATCTCAGCCTCGCCCTCCTCCTTCCGCTCCTCCATGCTCCGCGGCCTCCCGCGGCCTCGCCGCCGCCGCCGCCGCGTCCTTCTCAGGCGGGGCCCACGCGGGAGCGTCGTCGTCGAGAGGCCCGGCGGCGGGGCCCGGCGGCCAGCGGCGCCTCCTCGCAGCGGCCCAGGCCTCCTGTACCCCGACGGCCAGCGAGCCCCGCCCCGCGGCCCCGCGCAGCCCGGGACGACCCCCGCCCCGGGCCTCCCCACCCCCGGGCGCCGCCGAAGGTCGCCACGGACCGGATGACCGCCGCCGTCCCTCGCCTCGCCCGCCGGAGCCCGTCTAACGACCCCCCATGGCGCCGCGGCCTCCCTGGGGCCGCCGCCGCTGACAGCCGAGCCCTCCCCGCAGCCCGGCCTGCGCCGCCGAGCCCACCCAGAAGACTGAGCAACGTCGTCGGCGCCGCCGCCGTCGACGCCTCTGCGGCTGCTGGTCCCCGCCCTCCCCCGCCCACATGCTGACTGGGGAAGCACCGCCCACTCGGCCCCGGCTCCCCTGCCCGGTTGGGGCGCGCCCGCTCCAAGGACCTCCATTGGTCCGATCCGGCCGGTTCCGCGTGCCGGCCTCTGAACGCAGCGTCATGATTGGTTCACCGGCCTGTCCGCCTGACGTAACCAAGGGTCTGGGGGAAGGGAGTGAATGTCAGGGAGGATGAAGAGAGAGAGAGAGGGAGGGGGAGGAGCTGACAGTGGTTGCGTCGGAGCCTACCAAGGAGGGCGGGGGAATACAAAGGAGATGCGCATGCGCTCTTGCTCGCTGCCCCCGGCGCCCAGCAGGTGGTCACGTGACTCGGCCCAGCGACCGCACCCCGCGGGGGCTTTTCCGGCGCTTCCAGGCCCCGGGGGAACGCGAAATCGAATCCGGCGGCCGTGCGGGCGACGCGGAGGGGTGTGGTGGGTGGCAGCGTGCTCGCTCCGGCCCCCTGGGCTGCCACAGGGAGGAGGGGAGTGGAGAAAATGAATAAAACGCGCAAGTTGTGTCCAAGTTTGCAAAGCGCTTGCCCGTGCTTTCATTTCGCAGCCCCGCGTCTCAGACGGCCGAGGCGGGCGTCAGCGCCCACGGAAAGGCTCCCGAGCGCTAGGCCTCACTCGCCACGGCCTGCCTCCCGCCGGCGCTCCCCGGGAACCAGACCCCCCCGCGGCCGCCCCGCCGGCGCCCCGAGCGGGACAGGGCAGACAGACCCCGGGCCGCGCGTGCGCCTCCGCGAGCGATGCGCACACTCCCGGGCCACGTGCGGCCGCCTGCGTCACGCGCCGGCCTGTGCCTGCCCCGGCCGGAACCCGCGCGGCGGCGCCGGGGGCAGGCCCGGCCTCCTGGGGCAGAGCGCGGCGCCGGCCTGCGGGTCCTCCGCCGCGCGCAACGCTGGGGCACCCCCTGCGGCTCCGAGCCGTCGGGGCCAGGGCTTCCCCCGGGTCGGGGTCGGGGTCGGGCAGGGGGCAGCCGCGGGCACAGGCGGTGACCTCACAGAGGCAAAAGTGCCCCTCGGCACCGGCGCGCTGGCGGCCGGGCGTGGGCCAGCCCGGGGCCGTGCAGGTGCGCCGGCGGCTCCGGCTCCCCGCGCGCTGGCACTGAGCGGCGCGGCTTTGGAATACGATCTGACCTCCTCACCGTGGCCTGCGAGTCCCTGCGGGGTCTGGCCCTGCCTCTCCTGTTGTCATTTCCCACGATCCTCTGCCTGGCTCGTGCCGCGCACCACGCTGGCCTGCCTTCCGTTCCCCCGGGACACCGAGCTCTCTTCCGCCTCGGTCCCCTCTGTCTGGAGGCTCTGCTCAAACTGCCCCTTCGCGGGGAGCCCTAGTCAGACCTGCCTGGTTAAATAAAGTAGCACTTCCACGCTCTCTCCTATGCCTGGTTATATTTTTTCATAGCATCTGTCACCATCTAAAATGATCTATTGATCATTTGTTTATCATGCGTCCCCTCTCACCAGAAAGTAAGTTCTAAGAGGGCAGGGATCTTGTCAGTCTTGTTCCTGGTTGAATCCTAAAAAAATAAGTAGGGTTTAGGAAGAATGGAGGGTGGGAGGATATGGCAGGAGGGACATGCCAAGGAAAAGGAGGAGGAATGCAAAGGCAGGGAGTAGGGGGTGTCAGGGGACCCCAAATTCTTTAGGCGCACTAGAGAGGGAGGGGAGCGGCAGGTAGGCACTTTGTTCAGCCTTAGAAGCACAGGGTCTGTTTTGTACAAGCCCTACGAACACACAGTTTGTTGATTCTGCAACATGAAAAAAAATAATGTCTTTGAATAGTGATTACAATAGAAAAAAATCTGAAAATCTTCAATTATTTTTACAGCAAAAAAAATTTAAGGTGCGTGAGTCTTAATATGTTTTCTGTGATGATAAGTAAGATTTCTCTGGGGTCTACCAAGGTCTTAAATGAATCTCTCTCTCTCTCTCTCTCTCTCTCTCTCTCTCACACACACACACACACACACACACACAAACACACACGCAGAGGAAATGACTCTGAAGACCAGGTCACTACCAGAAGATGATTTGTTTAAATCCTAATCTGCCCTTAATAAAACCTAAGCAACATTATCCCGCATCAACAGCTGGTGGATGCTCATAGCCTGCCTGCAAGAACTGTGAAAAGTAGCATAAAGCATGTACCACATGCCACGAGGGCATAAAATCAGATTTGTCAGGGGCATAAAAAGAGTACTTCCCAGTGGTGAGAATTAGGGAAGGCTTTCTGGAGGAGGAAGCATCTCAGCTAGGCCATGAAGCACAGATGAGGATCCCAGAAAAGTCAGGCCCCTCAGAGCAGAGGGACACACAGATTTAAAGGCACAAATGTGGGAAAGGCTTAAATAACCAGGAATGATCTGGTTTGACTTGAACCATATTTTCTTTCTTGCTGGTGATGAGACAGTGCCATCTAATAGGGCTTTCTGAATAATTGTACAGGTACTTCCTGAGTGGCCTCAGGCAAGTTACTAAGCCTCTCTGAGACTCATAAATGATTGGAGACGATGACAGAAACTCACACAATTCACTCTCAGGATTAAATGAGATTAGGTGGAAAAAAACTAAGTACCCTACACAGCACACAAAAATCTCTCAATAAACACTAGCATTCCAGGGACCTGGGAAAGTTTTCCAAAATTAGCCTCCAGCCTTGTAATTGGGAGGCCTGTATGAGCCACAATGAATATGACATCTCTCAGCTAAGATCTGGAAATTTCATATCCATTTAAACTTAATAAGCCATTTCTTGAGTTTAATGGCTTAAGAAAATATGGGTTAACATATACTTTCATTTTTAACATCATTCCAGACTTTTAAATACGTATATATAAACATTTTTAACATAAAAGATATCATATTATGCAGGTTGTTGTGAAAAGTACCTTTTATTTTCCGTTTTATAATATCTCTTGGGAATCTTTTCCATGGCGACAAAACTGCCTCATTCCTTCTCATTAATAGTGACATAGCATCCTATTGCATGGACATATCATAATGCTTTTAACAGTTTCCTACTAATGGGAATTTAGGTTGTTTCCAGAGTTTTAATAGTACAACTAGAAGTACTCAGCATCTTTGTGCACATTCATCTTCGCACACTTGTGCAATTACTTCCTTTGGATAAATTCCCTAAAGTGGAATCGCTTGGTGAAAGCACTGTGTTTTTCTCTATTCACTGGTTCCATTATTCTTACTACAAAAGTCCTCCACGTTTCAATTTTAAGAATTCCAATTGTAGGGAAAAATATAAAGTGAAAAGTGGAAGTCATTATATTTAACATCATTCCGGACCCTCCCACTCCTATTCCCAAGAAATAACTTGTAACCTTTGAAAACTGAGTCACATGTATATACGTGTGTACCGATATACCCTTTAAGGGAAAAAAAGTGTTCACTTTATGTGTACTATTCTATAAACCTTTTCTTCTTAACATAATTTGGACATCTCCACATTGGGACATAAAGACTTATTCATTCTTTTAAAATATTGCAAATTATTTCGTTGTATGGATTGATTATAAAGTATTTAACAGGTCTCCTATTGATACAAATTTAGATTGCCACCAGTCTTTGGCTATTATAAACAATGCTGTAATCAACATCCTTGTATATATATGCCACAGTGAACATCATTGCATGTATGTATGTATACGTGTGTGTGCAAATATGTATCCTCAGAAATAGTTTTTTGGGTTAAAAGGTATATGAATTAAATATTTTATGAGATACTTCGACCCCATCTCTACCAAAAAAAAAAAAAATAGAAAAATTAGCCAGGCATGGTGGCGTGTGCCTCCCAGCTACTAGGGATGCTGAGGCAGGAGGATCGCTTGAGCCCAGGAGTTTGAGGTTGCAGTGAGCTATGATGACGCCACTGCACTCCAGGCTGGGCAACAGAGCAAAACTCTGTCTCTAAATATATAAATAAAGAAATCTTTTATTTAACATTCAACAACATGGAATTCAGCAAACATGTTTAAATAACAGCAGCATTTTTATGTCTTTTAATAAATTATCTGTTGAAGTTTAGGACAAATAATTGTTGCTATATTAAGCACACTCTTGAGTTGATTCCTGCATTCCACTTTTGTCACAGTAGAATATGAGAAGTCCAGTTCTGCACATGTAGATTTTACAAAGGAAAGAACACAACCGGCTTATTTTGCTGCCTTCACGCCCTCCTTCAAAAGTCACATATCACTTCATCTTTGACAACCCAATCCGAGTTTGGAGTTTTTAAGGAATGAAGACTGTCCTTGTTCTTCACATAATGTGGACACGGTTTGATAAGCTTCTGACTCTGACCTTTTCTTGTAAGAACATATTTTCAGCCACAGATCCAAGAAGGAATGATATGGAATTGCATAAACACTGGATTTATGATAAATATTGAAAAACATCAACTATCTACTTGAGTTCCATGACCCTAAGCTACACATATCTTTATTTTTGCCTCTAAGAGTTTCTGAATCCTGAATTTTGATGGTCTTAGAGTCCATAAACTGTTACTCAATAGCTTATGATCTTATTATCCCTGGGTGTCTTATTAGCAATAGCACTTGGAATGGAGGAATGTCAAATGACAATGCAAAATATGGGTTATGACCAGCAGTCACTAAATAGAAGACATTGTCAATGTGGAGGTTCCAATGTCACCTACTCCTCATTTTAAACATCAAACTTTGGCCAGGCTCAGTGGCTCTCACCTGTAATCCCAGCACTTCAAGAGGCTGAGGGGGGAGGATTGCTTGAGGCCAGGAGTTAAAGACCAGCCTGGGCAACATAATGAGTCCCTGTCTCTACAAAAAATAAGAAAAATTAGCTGGACGTGGTGGCACATGCCTGTAGTCCCAGCTACTTGGGAGGCTGAGGCAAGAGAATCACTTGACCCCAGGAGCTCAATGCTGCAGTGAGCTATGATCTTGCCACTGCACTCCAGCCTGGGAAATAAAGCAAGACCCTGTCTCCAAAAAAATTAAAATAACAATCAAACCTCAAAAGATTCTGAGTCAGGTGATCTCTTCTGCCCTTAATGATGGTCTTAGAATGATCCACATTTTAAACAGCAGATTTTTGTATAAGAATAGCCATAAAAATTTCTTTCATACTTTTTATGTATGTTCCGTTTTTTATCATTTGTCAAATTATAAGGATAATATAGACCTACATAAAAAATTAAAAATAAAGATTACCAAAAATATAACAGTGAAGGAACCATGGAAATTCTAACCCCCCTACCTTGTTGTATGTGAAGAAAAGCAGATTCTCTTCACGTACTTATATTAATATATAATTCATGCAGCCAGTAATTCACCCAGGAAAGTGTGCAATTCAGGGGTTTTTAGTATATTCACAGAGTTGTGCAATCATCACCACTATCCACTTCCAGAACATTTTCATCACCCTTATAAGAACCCCCTCACATTTAGCAGTCACTGCCCATTACCTTTTCCCCAGCAACCACTGATTATTTTCTGTCTTCTTGGATTTGTCTATTCTGGACATTTAATATAAATTAAATTATACAATATTTGGCTTTTATATGTGGCTTCCTTCACCTAACCTAGTGTTTTCAAGGGTCCATGTTGTATCATTACTTTATTCCTTTTTATGGCCAAATAATATTCTAAATATTTCATTGTCTATATACACAATTTGTTTATCCAATCATCACTTGATGGACTTTCAGATTTTTTCTACTTTTTGGCTATTATGAATAATGCTGTTATGCACATTCACGTACAAGTGTTGTGTGGGCATATGTTTCCATTTCTCCTGGATATATACCTAGAAGTGAAATTGCAAGGTCACATGGTAACTCTATGTTTAACTCTTTGAGGAACTGCCAAACCGTTACCCAAAGTGGCTGCACCATTTTACATTCCCACCAGCAGTGCACGAGGGTTCCAATCTCTCCATATCCTCACCAGCACTTGGTATTGTCTTTTTTTTTTTTTTTTTTTTTTTTGTGACAGGTGTCGCTATGTTGCCCAGGCTTGAGTGCAGTGGCTGTTCACAGGTGTGTTCCTACTACTGATCAGCATGGGAGGTTTGACCTGCTTTGTTTCCAACCTGGGCAGGTTTGCCCCTCCTCAGGGAACCTGGTCCCCTGCTCCTGAGAGGTCACTATATTGACGCCAAACTTAGTGCAAACATCTGGTCAGCTTAGCGCACTGCAGCCCTGAACTCCTGGGTTCAAGCAATCCTCCCACCTCAGCCTCCCGAGTTTCTAAGTAGCTGGGACTACAGGCGTGCACCACTGCACCCGGCATCTGTCTTTCTTATTGTAGCCATCCTAGTGGGTGTGATGTGTCTCATTGTGGTTTTGATCTGCATTTCCCTACTGGCTCATGATGTTGGGCATCTCTTCATGTGCTTATTGGCCATTTTGTTTGTCTTCTTTGGAGAAATGTCTATTCATGTCTTTTGCCTGTTTTTTAATTGCGTTGTTTGTCTTTTTATTACTAAGTTGTCAGAGTTTTTATGTGTTCTGGATACTAATTTCTTATCAGATATATGATTTGCAAATATTTTCTCCCATTCTGTGAATCGTCTTTTCACTTTATTGATGCTGTCCTTTGAAGCACAAAAGTTTTTAATTTTGATGTAGTGCAATTTATCTATTGTGTCTTTTGCTGCTTATCACCACATGCTTTTTAAAACTGAGGTAAAATTCACATAACATAAAATTAACCATTCCACGTACATTTCAAAAAATAATTCCGTCACAAAAATGCAAGTAGCATTTTTTTAAAAAAACAAAGAATGTCTAGGAAAACATTGTTGAAATCTAATATTGTTGCAATTTCAGAAAAATGATTATGATTATCAAGTATTAAGTGCTAACTAAGCACATTGCACAGAACTACGTAATTTATATCAGTGCTTCTCAAGGGAAGGTGATTTTGCCCACCCCACCCCCGCCCTGCCCAGGGGATATTTGGTAATGAGTGTCTGGGAACATTTTGGTGGCCATAACTGGGGGTTGGGGGTTGCTACTGGCATCTAGTGGGTAGAAGCCAGGGAGGCCGCTAAACATCCAATAATGTGCAGAACAGTCCCCCACAACAAAGAATTACCTGGCCCAACATGTCAGTAGTGCTGAGGTTGAGAAATCGTGATCTATATGCATTATGTCATTTTTCTTCACACCTGCCCAGGGACACAGTTACCGTCACCTGGCCCCTTTTTCAGGTGAGGAGACTGAGACTTAGACAGGTTAAATAACTCATGTAAAATCACACAGCTTGTAGGTGAAGAACCAGGATTAATGCTCCATGAAAATTCATCCAGTCTTGGCAAAAGCAAGAATTCACTCACTACCAAGCCATTCCTGATGGATCTGTCTGCATAACCCAAACACATCCCACTCGGTTCCACCTCCCAACACAGCCACATTGGGGATCAAATTTCAATATGAGTTTTGGTGGGGACAAATAAATCATATCCAAACTGTAGCAGCAATGTCCAGTGTATTAGTTATCTATTACCATGTAACAAGTAACATAAACCGAGTGGTACAAAACAACAATAAACAAGAATTCAGGAGCAGCTTGGCTAGGTGGTTCTGGCATGCGTGGTTCTGCAGTCATCCGAAGGCCTGACTGGGGCAAAAGGATCGGCTTCCCAGATAGCACCTCACATGTTGGCAAGTTGATACTGTCTATCGGTGAGAGGCCTTGGGCTCTCCAGAGGCTGCCTGAGTGTCCTCAAGACATGACAGCTGGCTTCCCGCAGAGTGAGTGAGCTGAGAGAGAAAAACAGGCAGAAGTCATGCTTTTTATGACCCAGCCTCAGAGGTCACATAGCATCACATCTGCCATATCCTACGCCTTAGAAGCAAGACTAAGTTCAGCCCTCATTCAAGGGGAGGAGAACTAGCCTCCACCTTTTGAAGGCAGCAGTGTCATAGATTTGGATGACTTTTTTTTTTTTTGAGACAGGATCTCACTCTGTCACCCAGGCTAAAGTGCAGTGGCATCATCATTATAGTTCCCTGCAACCTCAAGCTCCTGGGCTCAAGTGATCCTCCTGCCTCAGCCTTTTGAGTGGCTGGGACTACAGGCCTGTGCCACCAACGCCTGGCTAATTTTTTGTAGAGATGGGGTCTCGCTCTTGCTCAGACTGGTCTCAAACTCCTTGAGCCCAAGTGATCCTCCCACCTTGGCCTCCCAAAGTGCTGCAGATTACTGCTAGTCTCTTATCTATGAGACAGAAAAGCTTTAACCCAGAAATGTCAAATAATCGCAGACCTTATGGGAGAAATGGTAGATTTTCCCAAGGGTGTCTCAAAACTGAGCATGTAATGGGGTAATATATACATAATGGAGTCGGCCCGTTCCATTCCCAATGGCCATTTCACCACTGTTCTTTGCTAGCAGCAGAGCCTGAATTTCATTAAAGTGAGCAATGTGCCCATTTTAAGGACTACATTTCCCAGCCTCCCTTGCAGCTAAGGGAGGGTGATGAAATATTAAGAGGAAGTCACTGGGTGGGGCTTCCAGGAAAGCTATTTAAAGGGAAATGACTTAGCTTGCTCTTTGGCTCTTGCCACTTCCTCATTCCTGCTGCCCAGAACACAAACAAAATACCAAGGGCTGCAACAGCCATCTTAGACCATGAGGTAACCTTAAGGAAGGAAGCCATGTGCCAATGGTGGAGGAAAGGAGGAAGTCCCCAGTGAATTTGTGGACATCCCTGGGCTACCTACCTCTAGACTTTTTTTTGAAAGTAGAGAAAAATAGGGCTGGGCACATGGCTTATCCCTATAATCCCAGCACTTTGGGAGGCCAAGGTGGGAGGATCACTTGAGGCCAGAAGTTTGAGACCAGCATGGGCAACATAGTGAGACCCCATCTCTACAAAAAATTTTAAAATTAGCTGGGTGTAATGGCACACACCTGTGGCCCCAGCTACTCGGGAGGCTGAGACAGGAGGATCCTTTGAGCTCAGGAGTTCTAGGCTGTGGTGAGCTGTGATCGTGCCACTGCACTCCAGCCTGGGGATGGAGTGGTACCTCATCTCAAAAAAAAAAAAAAGTTAAGTAGAGAAAAATAAACCTGTTCATATAAGCAACTGTGGTCAGGTCTCTGTATCAACTAAACACAATTCATTCCCCGTTTTATGTAAAGCTCATGCTAATTTGCAGATTGCTAAATATATGTGGTATTTCGTAATTTGGGGAGATTCGAGGCTGTTGCTTGTTTTTGCTTTTGCTTTGCTTTTACCCACTGTGTTTATGAAACTTTTCTCCGTTACAGCAGTGTGTTCCTTCCATAGCTGGTCCTCAGCCTACAACTGTAGCTGCGAGTTGCTGCTGGTTGTCAGATAGAACTCAGGACAGGAATGTGATCACTCATCCTGACTACTATCTGAGGAGTGAATCACAGGCAATTAAATGCATCTTCAGAAAGATTGCCTGTGACCGTCCGACTTGCAGCCACTCCGTGGGTGGTTTCCCGAAGCCTGGATTGAAGGTATACTTCAGCACAGTGGTGGTGTCATCGCAAAAGATGCCCCATGATAAACTGTTTCTCTGGTCTCCTGCTTCTGACGACTAAACTATTCCCTGATTTTCCTGAAAACTCTGTTCTAAAAATGTCAAGGTCTGAAAACGCAAACAAAGGCTCAGGCCAATCGGCCAACATGGGTATCACAAGATCAGCTTCTAAAGGAGACAAGACATGTACATAATAGAGCCACACTGTCTGACCACGACCTGCGTCCAAGAATAGCAGTAACACAGGCCCTCGTATTCAAACCAGACTCTGGTTCTGTAGGCCTGTAGTGGGGACCCAGAGTCTGCATTTCTAACACACCCCAGTGATGCCCAGCTTGTTGGTCCACAGACTGCATCTTTGTTTGTTTGTTTGTTTGTTTATTTGAGAGGACTCTGTTGCCCAGGCTAGAATGCGGTGGTGTGAGCACAGGTCACTGCAGCCTCAAACTCCTGGGCTCAAGCAGTCCTGTCTCAGCCTCTTGAGTAGCTGGGACTAAAGGGACGCACCACCGCACCCAGATACTTTTCCTATGTTTTATAGACACAGGTCTTGCTGTGTTGCTCTTGCTCACAGACTGCCTCTTGACCAGGAAAGCACTTTCTGCTGTTGTCACACACGGGCCCCAGTCTCTGCCAGGCTCTTTGTCACTCAGGTCTCAGTTCAAATATCCCTTGTCAGAACTGCCCTCTCCAACCAGCCAGCCCAAAGCAGAGCTCCCCAACTCCTGTCACTTTCTCTTCACCCTGATTTCTCTTCGTGGCACTTATGGGTCTGGGGATGGATGAGGTGTCTTCATACTCTCAGTTGCTGTTGACCGTCTCTGCTCATCCCTGCTACGATGGCCCATGAGGGCAGAGGCCCCGTCGGCCTGCTCTCTGGTTCATCACTGCATCTCCAGTGCCTGGAACAGCGCCCTGTACACAGGAGGAGCTTGAAAAATGTCTTCAACCTCTCCCTCGGACAGAATGTTCTTCCAGAAATGAGCTAGTCGCATTGAGATATCTCAAGACTTTAGAAAAGATGTTTATTTTCTGATAAGGAAAGCATTGTTTGTCTGCTATGAAAAAATAATTTTAAAAAATACAAAGAAGAGAACACTTCCCTAGGCTGGGTTCTCTTAGAGGCAGAAACTGAAAGAGGATGTGTGTTTATTTAGGAGGTGACCCAGGACGGGGGGGGCGGTGGGGGCCGGCAGGAAAGGGAAGGAATGCAAGCGGCCTGGTGCGTTAAGGAGCAGGTTACTGCTGTGGGCAACTGGGCCTCAGTCCCACTGGAGACCTCTGGGGGGCTGTGAGGAACATGCCCCAGAGTGACCCCATCCAAGGGGCGAGGAGGCTGGGGTACTGTCCATTCTAGTCCAGGTTGGCTAAGCCCACTCCTGCGGCCAGAGAAAAGCTGCAGCCAGGTGATCTCAGATGCTAACAGAAAGGTGACGTCCACCGGCATGGCGAGTGCCAACAAGAGGGGGCAGGCACCAACGGGGTCTGCCACACGACGTGTCTGTCCAGCATAGAATCTTACCCTCTTTTCTGGGAACCACTTGCCTACCACCCCATCCCAAGGGTCACCAGATGAGCCCCCAGAAGCTATGTTTTTGGGACAACAGCCAGCCCATGCATTTCTAGCCTGTGTGCAAACTAGGACAAAGTGCACCTTCCTCAAATTACTTTTTTTTATTGAGATATAATTCATATACCACAAAATTCATCATTTAAAAGCTTATAATTCAGTGGTTTTAGTAAATTCACTATGTTGTACAACCATCACCACTATCTAATTCCAAAACGTTTTCATGATCCTTATGAGAAACTCCATACACAAGAGCAGTCACTCCCCATTACTCTACCCCCAAACCCCTGGCAACCACTAATCTACTTTCTGTCTATGGATTTGCCTATCCTGGATGTTTTGTATAAATGGGAGCTTACAATTGGTGGCCTTTTGTGTCTGGCTCCTTTCAGTTACTGTCATGTTTTTGGGGTTTATCTATGTTGAAGCATGCATCAGTATTTTATTCCTTTTTATGGCTGAATAATATTCCATTGTATGGATCAACCAGCTTTGTTTATCCTTTCATCCATTGATGCACATTTGAGTTGTATCCACTTTTTGGCTATTGTAAATAATGCTGCTGTGAATATTTGTAAACAAGTTTTTGTGTGAACGTGTTTACAATATCTCGGGTATCTCAAATGATTTCTTAAATCTATTTTAAGTTAGTTCATTTCTGTGGCCAGGTGGGCAGCTATTCTGGCTGAGGGCTCAAATGGCACCGTTACGTTCACCAATTGAAGGTGTCTCAGGACCCTCATGTGTCACCAGTAATGGGCATACTCCGCCAGGTGAAGCAAGCATGTCAGGTTCAGAGTTGGGGTTTGCCAGAGAATGTGTGGAATTGGGTAGTTCAGGGGGTGCCTAGCTACATGTGTGCACCCACAACAGGGACTGTGTGCACGTGTGATCTCCAAAATGTGAACAAGGCCATCTGTCCGTGGGGTTTGTAAAAGAAGGTGTTCCCCCGCAGGCTCAGGACTCAGCAGCCAAGAAGCCCAGAATCTCCATCCTCACCTACAATATTTCATACAAGTCCATATATGTCCAGATGTAAATGGCACCCCAAAGATGGGCTGCCTCCGTGTAGTCCACAGCCTGAACACATGCGCAATGAGGGTTCCCCAAGCCCCAAATGTTTATATGCATCATTGCCCTCAACTGCTGTCACAACTGACATAAGATCGTGTCAGCTAATTCTCTGGGTCAGGAATCTGGAATTTGGACTGAGATCTGAAATTGGGAACTGGGTCATATTAATGGCCAATTTATTCTACTTGTCCTTAGAGGATGTAAACCAGCCCAGGAGCCATCTCCTCAAATTCATTTCTTATTAATCTAGAACTTCATGGTTTCAAATATGCATATGATACCACTGCTCTACCATCAGCATTGTGGCAGTTTTCCTTCACGTCTTTTCTATTAACAATTATTAATTTTTCCAGTGGCGTGCTGGAGCCAGCTCCTGTGGGCTTGGCTAGCCAGCTGTGCGGTCTCTGCCCAACTGCTCCTTCAGCAATGTCACAGGGGTATCACTTCAAATCAGCCACAGTGGGAGTATTTACACCATGGAAATCGGCAAATGCCACACTACGGGATTTTCTTTTCAGAGAGTCAGTTGTTAAACATTTACCAGCACACCACTGGTTTTACTTACAAGTCGTCAGGTTTACCCATTCATGCGTCTGCCAACTATTAATATTTCAAGCTCCCCTACAGTATACAAGGAGCTTCCTCCTAGTAAATGGAGACAAACGGTGTATAAGGAAACATATCAACAAACAAGATAAGTGTAGGTAGTGATGAAGGGTGAAGAAAACTAAATAGAACAGGTGATATGTGAGTACACTTTTTACCCTTCTCCCCACCACGTCATATCATGAATATTTCCCTACGTTTTAAAGGGGTCTTAAGGAACATTCTTCTTAATGACTGCCTAATATTTATTCCTTGTGAGAATATTCTTCTAATTTATTTAAGCAATCCCCTGTAGTTCAGGGTTTCTCAACTTCAGCACTATGAACATTCTGGGCCAAATAAGTATTTGTTGGGGGAGGGGGGCTGGCCTATGGGTGTTTAGGATGCAGCATCCCTGGGTTCTACCTACAGATGCCAGTAGCACTGTCTTCACCCTGCCCCTGCTAGTAACAACAACCAAAAATGTCTTCTGGGGGCAAAATCACCCTGGTTGAGGATCACTGACACAGTTGGACATAGACAACTTTAAATTGACAAATCTAAGTTACCGGTAGAGAAATGGGTCTCAGAGTGTGGTCCCTGGACCGCGCTACATCAGCACCATCCGAGAACTCGTTAGAAATGACAATTCTTAGGCCCCTCTGTTGGTCTATAGAATCAGATCTCTAGTGATGGGACCAGGCAATCTGCATTTTAACACACCCTCCAGGGGATTCTGATGCATGCTCCAGTTTGATAACCAGTGCATTAGGGGACTGAGAAGAAGGTTTTAGAAATCAAAATAGTGTTTGAGACTGGTTGGGTCCTGCAATGTATGATTGTGGTTGCATCATAATGATGTTTTCCCCCCTGGCTAATCCATGCACGGTGTAGGTGATTAGTGCAAATTAGCTGAGTTCAGGTGTACTTTTGACTTAAGTACCACCTTTCAGCTCAAGATTACCAAATACTGCTTATTTTTACCCCAGGGAGGCTCTGGAAGGCTCCCGGGACCGGAGAGAAAGTTAAGAATAGAAAGCAAATGGGTCATCTGACTCTGCTCTAACCACCACGTTGTGATTCACCACTGCATGTAAACCTTGGTTCTTTAAATAAAGAGCATTTTGGTCTTTTCAGAAACTGAAGAACCACAGAATGCAAAGCCAAGCCAAAATGTACCATTAATAGCCACATCTCCCTCTTGTTACCACCTTGTGAAATGGCTCACCATTAATTCGGTTCAGAATACAGGTTCACAAGTTTTCCTTGGTGGGATTCCAGACATGCTACCCCAAAATATGGCACCTTGGCATTTGAGAAAAGAGCAGAAGCAGGAAGGTTATTCTCATCTTCCCCTCACCTTCTCCCCTAAAGCAAGCCATAAAATGCAAAATGAATTTTCTTTTTTTTTTTTTTGAGACAGGGTCTTGCTCCATCGCCCTGGGTAGAGTGCAGTGGCATCATCGTGGCTCAATGCAGCCTCAAGCTCCTGGGCTCAAATGATCCTCCTGGCTCAGCCTCCCGAGTAGCTAGGACTACAGGCACACACCACGACACCCAGATAATTTTTCTATTTTTAGTAGAGATGGGGTCTCACTCTGGCTTAGGCTGGTCTCCAACTCTTGAGCTTAAGTGATCCTCCTGCCTTGGCCTCCCAGAGTGCTAGAATTACAGGCATGAGCCACTGCATCTGGCCCAAAAAGGATTTTCTGACCTTTCTCTAAAGCAGGTCATAAGACCTGTGGGAGGTACTGGCCCCATACATGGAGGAAAGGAACATCCTTATCTCTGAAGACGCAGGGACACAGAGAAGACCCAAAACAAACAGGTCTTACCAAATTCCTGCCAGTTTATTACCATTAGGTCATAGCCCCTTTGTCCAATCATGCTTCTCTATGACTGGTCACTCTTCATCAAACCTAAGCATAAAAATACACAGGTGTCCCTGTTTCTTTGGGTCTTCATTTCTGAAGCCTTCATTTCTGAAGTTTTAAGTCATGTAAAACTTGCATTAAATACATTTGTTAATCTGTCTTTTGTTATAGGGGCTTCAGCCATGAACCTAGCAATGGATGAGTAAAGATATCTTTCCTGCCCAAGCACCATGGCTCATGCCTGTAATCCCAGCACTTTGGGAGGCTGAGGCAGGAGGATCACCTGAGCCCAGGAGTTCCAGGCTACAGTGTGCTATGATCGCACCACTGCACTCCAGCCTGGGTGACAGAGAGAGCCCCTGTCTCCAAAAAAACAATTAATTTATTTTTAAAAAGATATTTTTCCTGTCCTACATCTTCTATGGTTCCTAAATGGGGGCTTGTCCTTGCCTACTGCAGTAAAAAGAAACGCTTGTCTAGTGGTTCTGGTTTGTGGCAGCACTGCTCCAACCCAGGTGACATTTGGCATCCCAGGTAGCAGAGGGGGGCGTTGGGTTGCCACAATGATTGTGGACCTTTGGCATCTAGTGGGTGACTGCCAGACTGCCAGCATTGTTAAACATTCTGTAGGGTGCTTGTGGGAATGTAAAATGGTGCAATTGAAAAATAATTTGTGCGTTACTTTAAAAATTCAACATACGCTTACCAAATGGTCCAGCCATTCCACTCCCAGGTATTTACCAAAGAAAAAAGAAAGCCTATGTCCATACTTTATACAGGAACGTTCATATCAGCCCTATTTGTAATCGCCAAAACCTAGAAACAACCCAAATGTCCATCAACAGGTGAACAGATAAACAGACTGTGATACGTTCACACAACGAGTGTATAAGAGGGATGAACGAGTAGTACACAATACACCATGGATCAGTCTCAAAATAATTATGCTGGGTGAAAGAAGCCATACAAAAACAGTACATGCTTTATGACTCATTCCCTTTACATAAAATTACAGAAAATGCAAACTAACCTATAATCACAGGAAACAGATCAGTTTGCCTGGGGATATGGGGAAGAGCCGGGAGGGAAGGGGAGGGATTACGAAGGGGATTCCGTTCAAATCCCCTTTGGGAAAGGAAACAGATCGGGTGAGAGTTGTGTTAATTAACTCTCCACATGGCAGCTCACAACCTGGCAGCTGGCTTCTCACAGCAGAGGGAAGAGCAAAAGAAGATAGATGTCCCAGAGTTGGAAGCCGTAGTTTTGCATAATCTACTCTCGGAAGTGACATCCATCACTCCTGCCGTATTCGGTTCACCTGAGGCAAGTCAGTAAATCCAACCCACACTCATGGCATGGGTACCAGACAATTCCAAGAGCTGCGGGCATTTGGGGGCTCTCTTAGAGGCTGCCTACCGCAAGTAACAGATGCCAACATGCAGGAGTACGAGAAAGCAAACACATGCAGCATTCTCCAGCAGGTCAGAGGCACTTCACAAAGACATTTTCTTTCCTTCTTGAAAAAACGACATCATTCCTTCCACTCCCAGGGTCATAAGAGCTGATGGTGCTGATACAGCTGGCAGCGCGCGTTTCTGTGGTTTCTCTGGCAGCTAAAGCAACAGCTTGTTAGAAGAGAACAGGAGACGCATAGAAGTGTGGTGGAATGAAAGATGCCAGAGGTGGTGCCCTGGATTCTCCAAACAGTCTAAGTTATTTTCTGGAAACATTCATCAATATGTGGTACTACTCAGGATAGGTCATGCTGCTATAAACAAACAAACAAAAATGACAGAAAGATTTAATTGGCTAAACACTACAAAAGTTTATTTCTTGTTCAGGCAAAGCCTGCTCTGGGTCCAGGAGGCTCTCCAGAGCTTCAGTCCTCCACGTGACGGCACGCGGTGACTCAGGGATCCAGGGGGCTTCCATCTTCTGACTCCACCCTTTCAACACAAGGCCTCCTCCACGAGGGGAAAGACAAAGCCTGGAGAATCTTGCAGGGGCCTTTGGCTGCCTCAGAAAGTAGGTGAAACATCACTTCTGATCATATTCTATGGGCCAGAATTAGCCATATGGTCCTGCCTAACTCAAGGGGACTAGGAATGGGATTTCCATGAACTAAAAAAGGAAAGGAGAACTGGATATTGGACAGTGTGTACATCAATTACATATGGCAAGGAGGACATCGAATGCAGATGCCAATATCTGGAGGTCAGCACCTTTACCTACATGTTAAAGCTGGGGAACCAGGTTGCTTCAGAATTACTAACAACGTTTTAACAGAAAGTCCTCCCACCACACACACAGTCCCAGATATTGTATTTATGGTAAGTCTTCATGTGTATCAACTCATTTGATCCTTACAGTTCCCCAATAAGGTTGGTATTTTTTTGCCTATATTACAGGCTGTCAAGTAAATGTTGGTATTTTTATTCCCATTTTATTTATTTATTTTTTTTTGAGATAAGGTCTCACTCTTGTTACCTGGGCTATAGTACAGTGGTGTCATCATAGCTCACTGCAACCTCAAATTCCTGGGCTCAAGCGATCCTCCTGCCTCAGCTACAGGCATGTGTCATGCCCAGATAATTTTGTGTGGTGTGTGTGTGTGTGTGTGTGTGTGTGTGTAGAGACGGGGGTCTTGCTATGTTGCCCAGGCTAGTCTAGAACTTCCGCCCTCAAGGTATCCTCCCTCCTCAGCCTCCCTAAGTGCTCATTTTAAAGGTAGGGAATTAGGCACAAAGAGGTCTCTAAGATCTCTTTCTACCCACTGAACACTTCTGACACCAAATGTGTGGGTTTTTTCCATACCAACTGGGTCCAGACATCAACTGGGTGTCCAACAATTCGATTCAATTCTGACACTACCCAGAGTTAGCACCAGACCCCACAAGTTAAGGGCTCAGTCTCGTAAGACTGCCACCACTTCAGACACCAATCGCAAGTCTGGGACACCCATACTTCTGAGTGACCGGATATAAATTGAAGGTTCCCACAACCATCTCCTCAAGTTCAATAATTTGCTAGAGCAGCTCACAGAACTCAGGAAAACACTTTACTTACTATTCCTGGTTTATTATAAAGGACACAACTCAGCAACAGCCAAATGGAAGAGAGGTGTAGAGCAAGGTATAGGGGAAGGGGCGTGGAACTTCCACGCCCTCTCCAGGGCACCACCCTCCCAGCACCTAGATGTGTTCACCAATCCAGAAGCTCATCAAATCTCTTTGTTCAAGAGTTTTTACGGAGCTTAATTTCCAGTGCCTCCCCCTTCCAGAGGTCAA
Source organism: Daubentonia madagascariensis (assembly GCA_023783475.1). Classification (NCBI taxonomy): domain Eukaryota; kingdom Metazoa; phylum Chordata; class Mammalia; order Primates; family Daubentoniidae; genus Daubentonia; species Daubentonia madagascariensis. Next base: position 5,013,192 of record JAKFHU010002332.1, on the reverse strand, counting down.
TAGCATTCCTATCGCTCAGGAAATTAGGAGCTCTGTGGCAGGAACTGGGAAGAAAGACCAAATATATTTCTCTTTTGAGACAGGGTCTTGCTATGTTGCCCAGGTTGGTCTCAAACTCCAGTCTTCAAGCAATCCTCCCACCTCAGCCTCCTGCAAATATATTTCTTATTATAGCACAGGGTTAAACAACTCATCCAAGGCCACGTGGCCAGTGCGCTGGCTTCTTCCATCCACGCCTCCAAATCCACCCTGCACCTTCCCCACTTTGCGCTTGGTCCTGGAGGCTGAACTATATGGCCCACTTCAACAGACTGCAATGCCCTCTCATTTCTGGTAGGATCAGCCAATGGGTAGCCCTACAAGGAGATCAGAGGGAAGAAGGGGCATGAGTTGGGGTATTTATTCCCCCAGCTCCTTACCTGTGGAGTTGCAGGAAGTTGGTCTATGCCTGGACCTGAGGCCCTATCCATTCTGCGTTCTGGCGGCCACTCCCTCCCCTCACCCTTTCCAACATAGGGGTGGTATCTCAGCTGTCACTGGGCTCAGAGCACTATAGGATGCCTTGTACTGCGCTCACTTCAAATCGCCCAATTTGAGCGGCCATCTCTTTGGTGCAGGGACACTGGCTGATACTGATAATAAGTGGTAAAGCAGTTTGGGCCTCGTGTGGTGATACAAATAATTGTCAGGTTTCTTTCTAAAGTTCACTTTGATGGCTAAATACATAGAAATCAAATCATGTAATATCATAAGTCAGAAATAATTTTTAAAATTAAAACTAATTTTTTCTTATCACAAAACCAAAACATGTTAATGTAGGAAAATATAAATTTTCATTTCTACCCTTCCATTATTTTTTCTATGCATACACATATATATCTGTTTTACAAAATTAGAATTTTCCTATACACGCTGCTCTTAATGTTCTTTTTCTTTCTTTTTTTTTTTTTTTTTTTTCCTAGAGACAGGGTCTGGCTCTGTCGCCCAGCCTGGAGTGCAGTGTTGTCATCATAGCTCACCGAAACCTCCAACTCCTGGAGTGAAGCGATCCTCCTGCCTCAGGCTCCCGAGTAGCTGGGACTACGGGAGCGCCCCACCACACCTGGCTAATTTTTCTATTTTTCATAGAGATGGAGTCTTGCTATGTTGCTCAGGCTGCACACAAACCCCTGGCCTCAAGCGATCCTCCTGCCTTGGCCTCCTAAAGTGCTAGAATTACAGGTATCAGCCACCACGTCCGGCCAGGTATAGGGATTTTTACAGAGGTGATGAAAATGATCTGGAATTAGATAGTAGTCATGGCTGCACAACTTTGTGAATATACTAAAACCCACTAAATTCTGCACTTTATTTTATTTTTCAAATTTATTTATTTTTATGAATTATTAAAAAAATTTTTTTTGTAGAGACAAGGCCCCACTGTGCTGCCCAGGTTGGTCTCAAACTCCCGGCCTCAAGGGATCCTCCCGCCTCAGCCTCCCCAAGTGCCAGGATTACAGGCATAAGCCACTATGCCCAGCCCTGAATTATGTGCCTTAAAAGGGTGGATATCATAGTATGTGAATTTTATCTCCATTAAAACAAACCAAAATGAAACAAAGTCAGTCTGAGAAACTGTCACAGCTAAGAGACATCTAGGGAGACACGATGCCTAAATGTCATGTGACAAGGTGGATGGGCTGCTGGAACAGAAAAAAAGACACATAGTGAAAACCAAGGAAATCTGAATAAGGTATGGACTTTAGTTAATAACGATGTGTCAATATTGGTTCATTAAATGTGACAAATATACAGTAATCATGTAAGATGTTTATAATACGGAACAGCATCAGGAAAACTGGGTGTAGGTTATATGGGAGCTCTGTACAATTTCTGCAACTCTATAAATCTAAAACCGTTCTAAAATAAAAAGTTCATTAAAAAAAAGATCAGGGCACACCCAATCATAATAATTTGGGCCACTTTAAAAAAACACACATGATCTTACCTCTGGCTTTAAGGACACAAGCTATTCTGATTTTAACACCAGGAAAACTGCCCATGAGGAAACGGAGCCCAGCTGTGGCACTTCGGGTTGCCAGGGAAGCTGTTGGCTGAGCTGAGAATAAACACAAGCGATTCTATTCTCAGTGAGTGGTTCTGACCGCTAACCATCCCTCCTTCCCCTTCAGTTTGTCTGTATCATGTTTGGGCCTGAATCAAGCTGTCTGGGCGAGACTTGAATCTAGGAGACTTTTGGTGTTGATAAATACACTATTGGGAGATTTCAGTGGATTTGCCTGAAAACAAAAATCAGACTTTGTTTTAACAGGTGACTAACCTCAACATTAATGCCGGTGTTTAAGATTAAGGGGATCAGATGATGCAAGGCTAAGCAGGAATGTCAGACTTCCAAATGACATGGGACTCTCTATATGACATCCAGGACAAGGGTTTGCAAGCGTGCAACAGTGCAGAGCCCTGAGAGGCTGGTCTTGCAGAAACACCTAGGATATTGATGTATAAAATGAAAAATAACCACCCCAAATGTGGGATTTAGCATCTTGCAAAACTTTATATTAGGAGAAATTGTAGTTGAGGTTAAAGCCACCGGGAAAAAAAACAGAATAGGGAGCATTACAACCTGTGAACATTCCGAGAAATAATTTAAGTTCACTAAAATTATTTTAACATAAAAATAGCAATAAGTAACATTTTTTGCACATGTTGCAATGCTATGTTTATTCCCCTTTCCAAAAAACCCCGTGACCCTTCTCCCCATAAAAATCATGTATTGAGGCTTAGGCTGAATCATTCTGGATAAACCACTTAAAGAGGCTTGACCCAGACCAAAGAAAATAAAAGAGTCAAATTCTTGGCTTTTACCAGTTCCTAAGCAGGCTTTTGAAATTCATGGCAGAAATAATTTTGAAAGCCAAGGCTTTTGATTTGCAAGATTTGCAAAAAGAGGCTCCCCCCGCCCCCATTTTCTGCCTGTCTTTTCTATTTTCTTTTAGCTCTCTAAACTTGGTTTTGAGTATCAAAACTCTGGATTCAAAGCAAATTCCTGAAAGAATCTTGGAATAAAGTTTATGCCACAACAAACAATAGATCGACTGCAGGGGAACTGATGAAAAGTCAGATTATCCTGTTACTGAGACTGAAATTTTTCAAAATAAAAGGAAAAAAATCCCTTTTATTTGGAAGAAGTAAAAACTTCTTTATTTCCTACTTTGGAGGAAGTAAAAATTGCAGGGGTTGAGGAGCAGGTGAAACTGGATTGGCTGTAAGCTGATGGGCTGATGAGTATTGAAGCTGGGTTCATTATTCTAGTCTCTCTAGTATATTTTTTGAAAACTTCCATAATAAAAATTTTCTTGTTGTTATTTTTCACATGGAAACTGGGAGACCAGCAAGAAGGTTATTACAGCTGCATAGGCAAAGGTGGTGGTACCTTAACTAGGGTAGCCGTGATGGGGTGGATAGAAGTGGCTGGAGAGAGAAGGATGGATTCAAAATATACCCGGCTGTATCCTGCTAGGTTATTTCAGCATCTCATGTCTCAAATCCCCATCCATATTCTCTCCTCCTTCACGTCACGTGCTTACCCTGTACGCCTTTGGGCTTTAGTCTAGATGCAATGGGAACTTGGAAGGGTTTTCAATAGACAGCAGCCTGAAGTGAATTTAAAGTCCCCTCTAGCCAGCTACTGCAGGAAGCACAGGTTGGAGTGGGCTAACTAGGAAAGGGGGACCAGTTAGGAGATGCTGTAGCATTCCAAGTACTTTATTTCTATGTATTTATTTTTCTCTAATAGACTAGGTATAGCTCTGTCCAGGCTGGAGTGCAGTCGTACCATCATAGTTCAGTGTAACCTCAAACTCCTGGGTTCACATGATCCTCCCACCTCAGCCTCCCGAGTAGCTGGGACTACATGCATGCACCACCACGCCCTGCTAATTTTTTTTTAAGTTTTTAGAGATTAGGGGGTCTCACTATGTTGTCCAGGCTGGTCTCAAACTCCTGGCTTCAAGAGATCCTCCTGCCAGCCTCCCAAAGTGCTGGGATTACAGGTGTGAGTCACTGTACCTGGCTCCAAGTACTTTATAAACATTCTCATTTACTCCTCAAAGCAACTCTGTGAAATGATGAGTATTAGAGTATTATCCTCATATTGAATATGAGGAATCTGAGACCAGAGAGGCCACACGGCAATTCGCTGCAGGGTTGCCAGATAAAATAAAATAAAACATGGCATGGAACATATTTATACTAAAAAAATTATTTGTTATTTATCTGAAATTCAAATTTAACTGGGTGATCTGTATTTTTATGAGCTAAATCTGCAATCCTAACTGCTGACCAAGCCAGGATTTGAGCCCAGGGTCTGACTCCAGACAGGCAGCAAGCTACTAGCAAATGTTTGCTGAGTGAATAAACAGGGGGATTTGCAATATTAGAGAATTTTATATTTCTAGACAATTAAAAATTCTTGTGTAGGGAGCAAGAGCACAGCTTGGATATCAACTCCGTGGGTTTAGATTCTGCCACCACCACATAACTACCAGCTGGGTGATTTGGGGCAAGTCACTTAACCCCCCTGTGCCACAGTTTTCTCATTTGTAAAACGGGGATGACAGTGATAGTACGGATAATAGTGCATTCCTCTTAGGTCTGTTCTGAGGCTTCCATGAGTAAACTCAACTAATGCCTTGTCTCATATCGAGTAAGACATCAGGAAATGTCGGCTATTCATCAAGAATAAGATAAAGAAATAACTAAAGTGTTACAAACCCTCCTCACACCACCAATGACACACAGCAAAATTTTTTCAGGGTGGGAACTGTATTTTGTTCCTTATTTATTTGTCCCTAGCTTACCACATACAGCCCTGCTCACAGTAAGGGGGCACAAAAAATACTGATTAAGTAAATAAATGAGCCAGAGGAGTTGTTTCTAATGGAACTAGAATTGACCTAAAAAATAACCCAAAACTAAAAACCAAAAAAAAAGTAAAGGAACCCAACAAAAATAAAAATTATATTAGAGGTAAATAATTTGAGAGAGGACTCTGGAATGTGACCATGAGTGAATTAAAGCATTCATTATTGAAAAACATCATATTTTGATGTTTGATTGCTCAGAAAAAAGCAAAAAGGGTTTGGGGGTGGCAAGCCACAACAAATACTGTCATTAAAGCAAAATTAGTAAAGGTCTTAAATTCCAGAGGTTACAAAACAGCCTGACTGAGGTCATTCATGCTTAATTATTGTGCCTAATAATTACCTTGACTAATTAGAGCAAAGGTTTTGGAGTATGTTTCTATTCCTAGACACTGAGTCACCAGTGACCCAGAATAAATCATTTTGCTCTATTTGTGTCTCGGATCATCCACATGAAAGCACCCTCAGGCAACCCCTCAGGGAAATTCCAAAGGCTTCATTAATTAATATTTGGAAAACAGTATAATTTGTATGTGCCAGGCCTATGGAAACATGATACCAGTATGTTTTGTACGTTGGGTTCATTTATTTAATTATTCAGCTACACTCCAGGTGCTCTTAGTATTTATTAAGCTCCTACTCAGGGCCAGGCTCTGAGATGGGAGCCAGGGTGCAGTGGAGAACAAGGCAGATGGGCTCCTGCCCTCATGGCCTTATAGTCTAGTGGGGGAGATGGATGATAAATAAGTAAGCCAGATAAAATCATTACAAACTCTTAGGTGCTACAAGGGAAACAGAAGTTTGTGACAGATACTCGCAGGAGGGGTCTACTTTTTTTTTTATTTATTTTTTTAGCCAGTCAAATTCAGCAGTGGGGGGTTGTATACCAACTTTAATGACACTAATGTTAATAAGTTCTGATAACCCACTACCATCGGACCAGCCCTGGGGGTCTACTTTTGATGGGATGCAGGCTTGTAGGAAGAGGTGATCCCCAAGCTAAGACCTGAAGGAGGGGAAGAAGCCAGCCAGGTGGACAGAGGGGAAGGGTGTTTTAGGCTGAGGGAACAGCCAGTGCAAACGCTGAGGTGGGAAACAGGCTTTCATTCTGAGGAACTATAGGGGGGACCATGAACCTGGAGCATAGTGAGTGAGAAGCGGGATGGCCTGAGGTCAGGCCCAGATCACTCAGGGGCTTTGAAGAGTTTAAGAGTTGGCCAAATGCTGTTCCTGCCTCTTCCTTGGCAGGTGGTTGGACTACCTTTCCCAACACCCCTTGCTGTTAAGGGCAACCATGTGACTGAGTTCTGGCCAGTGGAATGCAAGGAGATGCAAGGACTGCCTCTTTCAGGCCAGGCCAGTGACAACCTCCTGGGCGGTACTCCAGGTTCCTTCCTCTTACTCAGCCTGATGGGGAAGGCAGAGCCATGATATGGCAGGAGCCTGGATCCCTGAACGAGGAGGCACTGCAAGAAAGCCACCTGCCCATCAGAAATACCCGTTTTAGGCTTTCTGTGAGCACAAAATAAATTCCTCTTGTGTTAAGTCACTGAGATTTGAAGGTTTCTTTGTTACAGCGGCTAGTGTTCCCTTAAGAAATACCGAGCTGTTACACAAAATCCACCTTAAAAGGCTGAGCCCAATAACATGTGAAAAGAACAATACAGGCTTCTCCCACCCCCTCCTACCAGCTTCCAGTCCCAGCCTAGGAGAACAGTGAGGAGCAGGACAGTGGCTGCAATTACATTTGAATTTCAGATAAACAGCCAACAATTTTTTAGTAGAGGTATATTCCACACAATATTTGACCTCTTTTAAAAAATCCAAAACCATACTCTTACTAAAAAAAAGTTATTCAGTGTTTATCTGAAATTCACATGTAGCTGGGCATCCTGTATACCTATTTGCTAAATCTGAACAGCCTAACTGGGGGACGGGCACTGCGTGTGCAGACAAGGAATGCCCGGATGGAGTTAGTGCTCAGTATCTATGGAAGGCATGAGAGGAAGCAGAACAGTGGGCAAGAGGAGTACCTGGTCGTGACAAACACAGACCTCCTGGTTTTGAATCCTGCTCTGCCACTGACTAGCTTTGTGATCTTGGGCAAGTTATTTGCCTCAGTTTCTCCATCTGTAAAAAGGGGACAATGACAATACCTGTTGCATAGGACTGTCATGAGAAATCCGTGAACTGATACTTGTAAAGCTCCCAAGCATCACGTAAGTGGCCACAGAGGCTCCCGATGCTGCCCATTTTCCCTCACTCACCTGAGCTCACCTGCAGCTGCAGGTGGGATTGTTTCCAGTTCCCCCGGCACTTGCCACCTCAGGGGCCTGCATCGCTCCTCTTTGCCACCTGGAGGCGCTCTCCAGCTCAACCCAACCCAGGCTTACCCTGGAAATGCTGGGGGAGGGCCACCCTCAACCGGCCAGGTTAGGAGTTGTTTGGATAAAAGCCCCAGGCCCCCCCGCCCTCCACTAGGGAGACTGTGACACGTACCGCACCCTTGACGGGTTCTTGCGCCTTCCGTGTCTCCCGTCACTCCCTGTCTGCGATTCCTGGAATCGTCTCCCAGGGCTGGCACCAGGAGGAGGCAAGAAAAGTGTCAAGGCGGTAAAATTTAAGGAGGCGCTCCAACTGATGCACGGATGAACAAAGACGGCGTGTGCACGGGATGGGTTAGTATCCAGCCCTAGGACGCAACGGAGCCCTGATGCGCGCTTCGGCGGGAACGAACCGCAGACACGTCGCGGGAGTGAAAGAAGCCAGACCCGAAAGGTCACACATCGTATGGTCTCATTTCTATGAAACATCCAGAATAGGTCAGCCAATACGCAGAAAATAGATTAGCGATTGTCAGGGACTGGGGAGAGGGGGGGATGGTGAGTGACTGCCTAACGGGTGCAGGGTTTCCTTTTGGGGTGCTGGAAATGTCTTGGAACTAAATAGAGGTGGTGGTTGCACAACATTGTGAATGCTAAATGCTACTGAATTGTCCACTTTAAAACGGTTAATGGTTAACTTTATGTTATATAATTTTTTACCTCAATAAAAATTATTTTTAATATATACACATATATATATGTTTTTTCTTTTTTTAAACTGAGCGGCTTTCCTGTCCGCTGCCCTGGGGCTGGGAATCCTTGGCTCCATCCTGGAGCCGTGTGTGGGACTCACCCACTTTGCATCTCCTCCAGGGAGCAGAGGTCTGTACGGTCCTGAAAACCATATGACCCTTACTTCCTAAACCACACGGAGGGAAGTTCATATTTCTTTATTGAAGCCCTACTATATGTCAGGCCCCATGCTAGACACTGTATAGGGACTTTCTCTACCAATCCTCTTACCTTCTCTTGCCTCTGCACCTCACCTCTGTAATCAACTGATGTTGCATTATATATACATATATATGCACACACACATACATAAGTACATATGTTCATATATATGGCATCCCGGGGCATGGATTTTGTCTGTTTTGTTTCCAGCACCTGGCACTGATTAGATGAAGGAGCCTTGCAAGGCAGGCATTAGCACCCCCAGTTTACAGACGAGGAATTGCAGGCTCCGTGATTTGCCAACGTCCTGTCGCATGATCGGTAAGGAGCAGAGACTGAATTTAAACTCAGGGCCTTCTGGGGGCGCAGCCCACGCTGCAGGGAGCTTTCCTTCATCAGCTTCCTCTACCATGCTGGGATGAGCTAGAAGTCTGAAAATTAGACGCGTAAAGGCAATGACTCATGTCTTAGGCAAAGAAGAGGCAGATCATGACCCAGAGCTCAGTCATCATTTCCGCTTTCCTCTAACACTGACTCATTCAGACCTCAGTTCTTGGCCTCCCCAAGCTCGCTGCTGGGGTGAGGCCAGAGGCTCAACATAGTCTCTGCTCCCTTCTTATCTCGTCCTCCAGGCTGCCCCATTGGCTGGGACAGTCTGACCCAGACACAACCACAGATATGGGTCCAGGCCAGCAGTCCCCAGAGAGCCCTGCGGATCTGGACACAAGAATCTGAGGCCGTTGCAAGATCTGAGTGCTGGCAGCAGAGAGCTCCTGCCATGGAGTTTTCTTGGATGGATGGGCACCAACCGTAACCCCGTGCATACCTGACTTATTTAAAATACTAATTAAATTTAAATTTTAAGAAAGAACACAAACCTTGACATCAGAAAGAGGCAGGTTTGAAGCCCAGCTCTGCCACCTATTAGCTGTGTGCCCCTGGGCACAATGCTTCACCACTCTGTGCCTCAGTGTTCTCATCTGGAAAATGAGGTACTAATAGTGTCTGCTTGCAAGAGTTGGCAGGAGGAAGGAACAGGACATTTTCAGTAAGAGCCTTTGCACAGCCTAAAGAAGGAGGAAAACATGTTCTAATGTCAAGGGCCATGGAGGGCTGAGGACTGAACCCCACGGTAGAAATGGGAGTTGGCAGGGGGTTGGAGGAAAACAAGGTTCCAGGTGGCCAGTGGGTCAAAGACTGAAGATGGACAAATGGCTCACAAGGGTCATGCTAGACCCTGACCCATCCCCCATGGAATTAACATAATCATATGTCTCTCACAGAATGAGAATATGCCACAAAGGAAGACTGTTAGTCGACATCAAGGTTGCAGATTTGGGGGTGGAGGATATTAAAAATATTACCAAAGAAATACATGAATCACTTTTTATTGTGAAAGATTTTAGCAATCTGGATCCATGCAGAGCAAAATGTGAAGTCCCCCTTCACCAGCTTCCACTATCCACAGTTTGGAGCACATCCTTACAGTCTTCTTTCTTCACATTTATGTATATGTACACACAGGGCTAATAGCTAACACTAGCTGGGTGCTTACTACGTGTCAGGCACTGCACCCAGCACTTTACATGTATTAATTTATTTAATCTTTACAAAACCCCATGAGGCAAATTCTATTATTATCTGTATTTTACACAGGAAGAAACTCAGGCCCAGAGAGGTGAAGCAACTTCCCCAAAGTCACCCAGCTTCAGAGAGAAGGAGCCTGGTTCCAGAGTCTATATTCATAACCATTGCATCTATTGCCTCTCAGGAATTTTCTTTTTTCCATAAATTGGATCATACCTTGTGCATCTGCATTTTGCTTTTTGCATTTAATATATCTTACAGAGCATCCCATGTCTGTTCGTGTAGGTCTACTTCTCTGGCTTTAGTGGTGGCACAGTCCTATCAGCATTCTATAGCACAAAGATGCTGTTGTTGATTTGTACCTTCCATTGCTGATCAACTGTTAGGATGTTTCTGCTTTTTCTTTCTTTCTTTTTTTTTTTAAGAGAGAGGGTCTTGCTCTGCTGCCCAGGGTAGAGTACAGTGGCGTCATCGTGGCTCACTGCAACCTCGAACTCCCAGCCTCAAGTGATCCTCCCGCCTGAGCACCCCAAAGTGCTGGGCTTACAGGCGTGCGCCACCATGGCTGGCCAACTTTTGCATTTTTACAAACAATCCTTTGCCAATCATTGCTTGTACATACATCTTCGGGCACTCCTGCATGGATTTCTAGGAATTTCTAGAAGTTAAGGATTTAAATCTTTGAGAAATATTGTCAGAGTCACTTACCGAAAGGACGCTTCAGCGCACGCGCCATCATCTGTGCATGAATAACCAATTGCCACACTCTTGCCGACCCTGGATATGTCTTTCCCTCATTGCCACTCTGAGGGGGGAGGTGGAAAGTTGTATCTCGTTCAATGTTCTACTTTGCATTTTCCAGATTACCAGTGAGTTCAAGCGTCTTTTCAAACGTTTATAATGACCATTTCCGTATTATCTTCTGTGAATGGCCTGTCAGAGTCTGTCAGGGCTATGGCTAGTGTCTGTTGCTTTATCAGTTCACCCCAATGTCACCCTGTATTGGCTGCTTATGTTCCAGCTGCCCGAATCCTCTCCCCTTTCTTGGGATAACAATCCCTGGTTTTTCATTTTTTTTTCATCCCTCTCTTGTGTAGCCAAATTCACAGCCTTTGACCTAAATGGAGCCGACAGGTTCATTCCATCCCTCAGGCCATGGCGATGACTTTAGGGCTCACGACCCAAGGCAGGCCAACCAGAGACAGCAAGGCTCAATTCCTTGACTTCTTTTGAGCTCTTGGACAAAGAGACTCTGTCTTCCTTTGTATTTGTGTCAGTGATATGGGGAGCCTGAAGTTGCCAGGGAACCCCAAAGCAGAACCAACACAGAGAAGGCAACTTTCTCCAGCTGTACAAGGTCATGCTAAATTCTGCCCTGTCCCCTGAAGAACATGGCCATTCTGAGTCTTGAGGGTATTATTGTTTAAGCCCCTGGATCCAGACTCGTTTAAAGTCTAACTATGTCTGAACTTCCCAGTTGTATAATGAATACATTTCTTTTGTTTTTATTTATTTATTTATTTAATTTAGACGGAGTCTCTCATTCTGTCACCCAGGCTGGAGTGTAGTGGCCCAATCATAGCTCACTGTAACCTCGAATTCCTGGGCTCAAGCAATCCTCCCGCCTCAGCCTCCTCAGTAGCTGGGACTACAGGCATGTGGCACCATGCCAGGCTAATTTTTTAAAATTACTTATTGTAAAGACAGGGTTCTTGCTATGTTGCCCAGCTAATCTCGAACGCCTGGGCTAAAGCAATCCTCCCACCTCAGCCTCCCAAAGTGCTGGGATTACAGGTATAAGCCACCATGACTGGCCAACGTCTGGTAATTTTTAAATAAGTCCTCCAACTCTATGACATGCCTCCCTTCAAAAGGTAGAGCCCAATTCCCCTCCACTTGAATGTGGGGTGAACTTAGTGTCTTGCTTCCAAGGAATAGAATGTGACAGATGTGATGCTATGTGGCCTCTGAGGATGGATCATAAAAAGCATGACTTCTGCCTGTTTTTCTCTCTCAGCTCACTCGCTCTGGAGGAAGCCAGCTGCCATGTCCTGAGGACACTCAGGCAGCCTCTGGAGAGCCTAATTTTTTTTTGTAGAGACAGGGGTCTTACTATGTTGCCCAGGCTGGTCTCGAACTCCTGGCCTCAAGCAATCCCCCCACCTCAGCCTCCTTAAGTGCTGGGAGTATGGGTGTGAGCCACCATGCCTGGCCTGTTTTAAAAAATTTTTTTTAAACAGCTTAGGTTGAGGTTGTTTGAGGTTTGTTTTTTATTGTTTTTTCCACTTTGCAATGAGTTCTAATTGATCCACGTTCCCAGAAAGAAGAAGACAGGTTCACATTCACCTGAACTTGGTTTTCAGGTCTGGAGACATGGATGTACATCTATGACCGCCCATGAGAAAGTAAGTGTGATTTTTTTTTTTAATGCCCAGCTAAATGGAAGAAATAAGTTCCATTGCGTTGGAGGGGGGCAAGGTAGGCATAGAAATGACAGGCCAGGTACGGTGGCTCATGCCTATAGTCCCAGAGCTTTGGGAGGCTGAGATGGGAGGATTGCCTGGTCCCAGGAGTTGGGAGGCTGCAGTGAGCTATGATTATGCTACTACACTCCAGCCTAGGTGACAGAGCAAGACTCTGTCTTTTAAAAAATAATAATAATAAAATATTAATAAATATTTTAAAAGAAAAGACAATGCCTGGCATAACAGATCCTTGGAGGCTTTGTGACACGTGCACACAGCATGGGCAGCAGAAATGAACAGATGTCCTCATGGCTTTTGCTTTGACTGAGGTTTTTTCACTTGGGGGGGGTTTGCAATAAGCGGGCTGGTGGCTCTTTTTTGCAAAATAAACCACAGCTGTCACCGAGAGAGGCTTTTACACATTCTATGAACAATTGTCTTTGAATTCTGATTTTTCTTTTCTAAATAAAAATGACTACTCTCGAGATTAGTCAGAGGTCCCCGGGCAAAAGGAGAGGCGACTGCTAAATGCTGACAACGCTGGTGTTTCATCAGACAGCAAGAGGGGGGGAGTTGGGAAGGATAGTGGAAAGAATCTTGGATTCCCAGGTTCAAACCCTGACTCCCCCACTTAGCTGCTCCAGTTGTTAGGATGGCAAAACACAGCACCCCAAAACTTAGTGCCAGAAAACAAACATTGTTATGCTTACAGATACCGTGGGTCAGGGATTCAGACACAGCACGTGAATGATGACGGCTTGTTTCTGTTCCTCCTGGTCTGCAACCTCAGCTGGAAGACTTGAAGGCCAGAAACTGGATCACCTCAAGGGTCCCCCCTCCCTCATTCAAGTGGAAGGTCATGCTCCTTACAGGCGGGGTCTCAGTTCCTTTTCACGTGGGCCTCTCCACGTGGCTGGCTTGAGCTTTCTCACAGCATGGTGGTTGGGTTCCAAAGCCAAGCATCCTGAAAGGGAGAGACAGGTGGAAGGCATATCACCTTTCCTGACAGTTTTGGAAGTTACATAGCACCACTTCTCCCATATCCTGTTCGTTGTGGCAGTCCCAGGGTCCTGACCTAGTTCACATGGAGAAGAAATAGGTTCTGCTTCTTGATGATGAACAACAAAGGTCCGGGAAGGCACATGGGACTGGAAATATCATTGTGACCATTTCTGGAAAATACAATCTGCCACACTCACCATGTGAGATACTGGGCAAGTTGCTTCCCCTCTCTGGGCCTGTTTCCTCATCAGGAAAAGGAGGATAATAATTTTGTCTACAGTACAAAGAGAGAGTCACATGAGAATGCATATAAAGTACAGTCATGTGTCACTTAACGACAGGGATACATTCTGAGAAATGTTTCCTTAGGCAGTTTTGTCATTGTGTGAATTTCATAGAATGTGCTTGTACAACCAGGCCATGTGGTACAGCCTATTGCTCCTGGGCTACAAACCCCACAGCATGTTACTGTACTGAATGCTGTAGGCAAATGTAACACAATGGTCAGTATTTGTGCATCTGAACATATGTAAACACAGAAAAGGTGAGCAAAAATATGGCATAAAAGATTTTAAAAATGGTGCACCTGTCTAGGGGCACTTACCACTAATGGAGCTTGCAGGACTGGAAATTGCTCCAAGTGAGTCAGTGAGTGAGTGCCGAGGGAATGTGAAGGCCTAGCACATTCCTGTGCACTACTGTAAACTTTATAAACAGTGCACACTTAGGCTACACTTAAATTTATTTTTAAAAAAATTTTTAGGAGTATAGTAACTGACATAAAATTTTTTTTCTTCAATAATAAATTAACGTTAGCTTACTGTAAATTTTTTGCCTTGTAAACTTTTCAATTTTTTAAAACTTTTTTATTCTTTTGTAGTAACATTTAGCTTAAAACACAAACACATTGTACAGCTATACAAAAGTATTTTCTTTTTTATATCTTATACTATAAGCTTTTTTTCTATCTTAAAAGTTTTTTATTTTTTACTTTTTAAGTTTTTTTGTTAAAAATTAAGACACAAACACACACGTTAGCCTAGGCCTATACAGGGTCAGGATCATCAATATCACTGTCTTCTACCCTCACATCTTGTCCTGCTGGAGGTCTTCAAGGGCAATGACACACATGGAGCTGTCATCTCCTATGAGAACAATGCCTTCTTCTGGAATACCTCCTGAAGGACCTGCCTCAGGCTGCTTTATAGTTAGCTTTTAAAAATATGTATAAGTAGAATGAATACACTCGAATACAATAAAGCATAGTATATACGTAACTAGACTACGTTATTCTATAAGTCTATGCGACCAGGAACCTCAGCTGTACCGACTCTGGAGCCAGGCTGGAGTGCAGTGATCTCACGCGAGAATAGCCTCAACCTGAGCTAAGTGACTCAGCCCCATAGCTGGACGCAGCATGCGCACGCACCAGCTTGAATGGAATTTTGTTTTTTAATTGACACAGACTCACTGTTGCCCGGTGGAGTGCAGTGGTGTCATTGCAGCTCACTGCAACCTCAAACTCCTGGGCTCAAGCGATCCTCCTGCCTCAGCCTCCCGAGTAGCTGGGACTACAGGAGCACACCACCACGCCTGGCTAATTTTTCTATTTTTAGTAGAGACGGGGCCTCACTCTTGCTCAGGCTGGTCCCGAACTCCTGGCCTCAAGCGATCCTCCCACCTCAGCCTCCCAGAGTGCTGGGATTACAGGTGTAAGCCGCTGTGCCTGGCCCAGATTTTTAACAAGGAAACAAATTGAACCCTGTTCCTCTCTTCTGAACTGTGCAGTTCCTTGTCTGAACTGTACTCACATTGTCCTTCTCTACCTTGGCTCTCTGTTCCTTCCAGCTACATCTTGCTGTCTGCCTTTTCCCACTTTTCCCTGCTTATCTCTTACTTCTTCCTTCAAAACTCAGCCCAGACCTTTTTACCTCCTCCAGGAAGCCTTCCTTGATTTCCCCAGGTCAAGTTAGGGGATCTCCTCTCCACTCTCCTGGTGCCCTGGGTTATATTGCTTGTTGCGCTCATTACACTATGTTGTGATGGCTTATTTAACTGTCTGTCTCCCTGACAAGGCTGCAAGTTCCTTGAGGGATGGGTTCTTATTCATGCCCAGCAAAGGCCTAGAACATGATAGGTTCTCAAATAAATAATGGGTGAATGCAAGATGATGTGAATGAATGAATAAATGGACGAATGATACTAGGTGTTGGAGATAGGTTGGGAGAAGCTTTCTAGAAAATGAAGCACTTGAGCAAAGCCTCAGTGGATGACCAGGAATGCACCAAGCAGAGACACAGAGGAAGGAAGAGCATTCCCTGCAGAACTATATCATTTTTTATATGTGCATAAATGTGTTTATAAATGCATAGAAAAAAGGTCTGGGGAGACACAAGTTGGAGAGAAAGCATCACAAAAAACACCCAGGCGCTAACGAGCCACGAAGGTTCAGCACTGTGGACAGGGGTACATCTCTGTCCCCAACCCCTACACCACCCCCACTCCTGGTAGTAAGTCAATTAGGTTTATGGTAGGTACAAAGATGACTAAGACAGAATTGCCGTCAAGGAATGTGCTTTCTCGTGGGAGAGACAGCTATGCAGTTGAGCAATAAGTTATTAAGGACATATGTGGCTTACATTCTTAGTTAAGAAAAAAATCAACATTCGTTGAGTGCACTGTGCTAAGCACAGTGTGTGCTTTAACCTCAGTTGATCCTCATAATCACATTATAATGGAGATACTTGTGTTATCCTATTTTACAGATGGAGAAACTGAGGCCCAGAAAAGTGAATAAAAAGAACCAAAGTTTCATGATCTTACAAGCACACATCTTGCCAACTAAGAACACACAATGGATTTGCTCATTGTTTGGCTATTTATTTATTTGTGCCACAATAAGGAACTGCTGCTGAAACTCACTCATATTCTACTTACTACAGCACAGGAACCATAAACAGGTGTGCCTGGCCCAACGTGGCTGTGACCTCCTAGCGGGCCATGCCACACCTTGCATTGACTTGTGTCTGCCCAGGTGTCACAGCAGGACGGGGTGCATGAACTTGCTTGCGGGCTCACCTCCCAGAGCCGCGGTCTCCTGCCTCCCTCTCGCCCCCTGCTGGCTGCTTTCCCCACGACAGGCAACGCGATCTTGCCAACAAACTGACCCCAGGCCGCCTCGGCTCACTCACTGTTCTTGGGGTACAGCTGAAAACTCCTTGCCCCCGCTCCCAGCCTGGCTTTCGGGCCCTCCTTTGTGGACTGACCCTGCCCACCTGCTCCAGTAAGTCGCACTTTACAATATGGTTATGCCAGGCTGCTACCGCACCCCTCCACCCAACCCCACCCCGGGACAGCTCTCTGCAAGCACCCCCCAACCCCATCTCTTGAGACGGAGGCATTCTCCACAAGACAGAGGGCTGCTCTCGGGGACTCCTGGAAGGTCCCCAGAATCACACTGAGCGCCTTGTATCATCACCATCACCATCACATCACTAGTGGAAGGATGCTTTCCTAGAGCCACAAATCATTCCCCAGGATGCTGTGAAGCGCAGCCCTGCTTCCTTTGCTGAATCTGTTCCCTGGAGGAGCGAGAGGGTCTCAGCATCCTGGAGACCCCAGCCTCCAATCTCTCCTTCCTTTCTTCTCCCCCTTATAAAAGGGTCTGCCAACCCTTTTTCTACAGATTAACCAAATCCTTGGAGACCTCAGGCTGTTGGCCTGCAGAGTGGCTGTGCAGAGCTGAGCCCAAGTCCCAAGGTGGACCAGAAGTACAGCAAGTGCCAAACCTCTCCCTTCCTATGTGAGAAAACAGGAAGCGGGACAGAAGTGGAACCAAGGCACCTTGGAGAGTCCCATGTCTCCTGGTGGAAGACAAAGTCTTGGGTTCCTCGAGGGACTTGTTAAACTTTGTCATCCAAGAGCCATGGTGAGATGCTCAACATCATTAGTCGCTAGGGAAATGCAGATTGAAACCACAGTGAGTACAACTTCAGGCCCACTAGGATGGCTATAATTTTTTAAAATGGAAAATAATAAGTGTTGGCGAGAGTGTGGAGAAATTGGCACCCTCGTGCATTGCTGCTGGGAATGCAAAATGGTGCAGCTGCTGTGGGATCAGTTTGGTGGCTCCTCCAAAAGTTAAACACAGAGTTACCATGACCCAGCAGTTCCTCCATAAGTATATACTCAAAAGGCTTGAAAACTGCCACTGAAAAACATACTTTTACATGAATATTCATAGCATCATTATTCACAATGGCCAAAAGGTGGAAACTATCTAAATGTCCATCAATGGATGAATGCATACACAAACTGTGGTATATACATACAACGGAATGTTATTTAGCCATAATTGTAGCCATGCTACAACATGGATGAGCTTGGAAAACATTTGTGTTAAGTGAAAGTAGCCAGACACCAAAGGCCACATATTGTATGATTCCATTTATATGAAATACAAGCCACAGAGACAGAATGCAGACTGGTGGTTGCCAGGGGCTGGGGGCTGGGGACAGGGGAATGAGGAGAAAGAGCTTAAAGGGTACAGGGTTTCCTTTGGGGTGAGGAAAATGTTTTGGAACTAGATAAAGGTGATGATTGCACAATTGTGCATGCAATAAATACCACTGGATTGTTCACTTTAAAATGGTTAATATTATGTTCCATAAATTTCTCCTCAACATGATTTGGATAAACATGCAAAAAAATTTTCTGCTCAACAACAACAACAAAACAAAATAAAACGAACAAAAAAGCAAGCAATGGTTATAAATGCAGTTAACCTTGGAACTCAGGACAGGACAGAAACCCCTTCCTCCTGCCCACCCAACTCCCCCAAACCCCCACCCTCCTGCACATCTGGTCTGCATGTTCTCAGCCCACCTCCACACCAGCACTGCCCGGTAGAAATATGACACACACCCCATATGTAAGTGTAAGTTCTCTAGTAGCCATATTTTTAAAAAGTAAAAAGAAAGGTGAAATTAATGTTTACATTTTCTTTTACCCACTATATCCAAAATGTTATCATTTCTACATATACTTGCTATTTAAAAGGTTATTAATGAGATGTTTTATATTCTTTTTTCATATCAAGTCTTGAAATCCTGCGCATATTTTACACCATCAGCACAGCTCAATTTGGGGACTCAGCATATTTCATGTGTTCAGCAGCAACACGTGGCTGGCAGCTCCCATGTCAGACAGCGCAGCTCTAGAACATTGGTTCTCAGCAGGAAGTTACCAAGGAAACATCTGGGAAATTTGGGGAGGTCCTGTTTTTGGGGGGGTCCTTTTTGTTTCCACAATTATTAGGTAGCTACTGGCATTGAGTGGGCAATGACCAAGAATGCTCAACACACCCTATAATGTGTGGGACAGTGCCACAAAATGAAGAATAGTCCTGTGTCCCCTACCTGAGTTTCAAATATCCCATTGAACATTCATGAAGGTGGGGGAAAAAATTATAAGTTTTGCACCTACCTCAGTTTTATATATAATCACAAAGTGCTTTATGTACTATTTCATTATTCACTGGATGTTCCAGGAAGTTGAGTACCATGTAAATCCTAGAAAGATCAGACTTGGTTTGATTGGAATTTTACCAAGAGTCATAGACCATTTTGGAAACTCACATTCCCAAATATGGTATTTGATTGACTACATAACACACCCCTCAAGTTGTATTTGTAGCATCTGACTGCTTATCGAAGTCTTCTAGAGTGGTCATGCCTAAGCATTTACTTCTAGAAATGTGTGTTATTTTATTATGAATTGTTTTCTTTTGATTTCTCCCTTTCTAAGTATGGTTGGGGCATTACATTGATTTTTTGTCTTTTTCCCTGCTAGCCAAAGGCATATTATATTGATTTTTATAAATTATACGTGGAAAGAGGCTACATTATCCATGAATTTTCTTTCAGTAAAATAAATAGGGTTATTTCCAATTTTTTGATATGACACCACCTTAGACACACTCAAACAATTGTTGCACAAGGGTTGATTGTGAGAAATAAACTAACTGAATCACAGGAGAGTCCTGCTTTGACTTTTAACAGATTTTGCCAGTTAGCCCTACAAAAAGATGGTGCAGATGACACTCCCTTCTTCCAACACGAAATGAGGATGCTCCTTTCCCCATAATCCTCCTCCCGCCCTTGCACCATGCACTAGCAAAGTTTTTCATCCTTATCAATCAAATAAGTGGAATATGCCATCTTGTTATAATCTATTAATATATTTTAAATGACATTAAATGTTTTTTAATAATAAAAAACATACACTTATAAATAAACATTTTTAAAATAAATAACATGCAGAAGATGGAGACAGGAATGGCGTGTTTCCTCCAGACCTAAGATGGGATGGATTCGCCCAGGAGCAGAACCTCCAGGGGAAAGGCTGTGTTCCGTGGGTGGAGGTTCTCAACCTTGGTGGCACATTAGGTTCACTTGGGTCTTAGAATACTGGTGTCCCAGCTCCACCCAGATTTGGGAAGTGAACCACCTAAGAGAGATCCCAAAGGCTCCCTTTTGCCACCAGGGTATGCCTGTCTAGTCTCTTGAGCCCTGGAAGCTTGGGAGACCACAAGAAGGGAATCCAAAGTCATTTCAGGTCTTGGGGCCCAGACACACTTTTGTCACTGACACAGGTGCCTGCTTCCCAAACCTGGTGAAATCATCCCTGAGACCTGAGAATTCTGGCCCCTGTGGCCACCAGAAGAGCCAACATATTGGCTTCTTAGCTATGGGTGGAGTAGAGGCAGTATGAGGGAAAGCATTCCAAGTGTGAACAAAGACTCACAGAAAAGTTGTTGGAATCAATCCCAATGCTAATAAAAGTATTTTCACCCAACCAGTTCACATAGACATTGTAACATAGGGAGATGAACCACCAGTTAAATAGGCAGCCCAGTGTTGGGACAGCTGGATAGCCACATGCAAAAGGATGATGTTGTCTCCCGAATTCACACCATATACAAAAAGTAATTCAAAAAGGATTAATGTATAAGAACTAAAAACATAAAACTCTTAGAAGAAAACATAGGCATAAATGTTCATGACCTGCCAAGGTGGGAGGATCCCTTCAGGCCAGGATTTTGAGACCAGCCTGGGCAAAATAGGGAGACTCTGTCTCTACAAAAAATAATAATAAAAAAATAAAAAATAAAAAGAATTAGCCAGGTGTGGTGGCATACACCTGTATAGTCCCAGCTACTTGGGAGGCTGAGGCGGGAGGATCACTTGAGCCCAGGAGTTGGAGGCTGCAGTGAGCTATGACTGTGCTACTGCACTCCAGCCTGGGTGACAGAGCAAGACCCTCTCTCCAAAAAAAAAAAAGAAAGAAAGAAAATTTTCATGACCTTAGATCAGGTGATAGTTTCTTAGATATGACACCAAAAGCACAAACAACAACAATAAAAAATACATAAATTGCACTTCTATCACCTGATCTGGGGCTTCTCAGTAAATTTTTTAAAAATTGGACTTCATCAAAATTTATAACTTTTGTGCAGCAAAAATCATCATCAAGACAGTTCAAACTGTAGTGTGCTATGATTACAGCTGTGAATAGCCACTTCAGGCTGGACGACATAACAAGAACCCTTCTCTGAAGAAAAAAACCCAGAAAGAACGTGAAAACACCATCCACAGAACCGGAGAAAATATTTGCAGACCATATATCTGATAAGAGCCTAGTATCCAGAATATATAAAGAATTCTTACAATCCAACAATAAAAAGACAAACAATCTGATTTTAAAATGAGCAAAAGACTTGAATAGACATTTCTCCAAAGAAGGTGTACAAATGTTCGACAAAGCACATGAGAATATGCTCAACATCGTTAGCTGTTATGGAAATGCAAATCAAAACCACAGTGAGACATCACTTCACACCCACTAGCACGGTAATAATTTTAAAAATGGAAAGTAGCAAGTGTGGGTGAGGATGTGGAGCAATTGGAACCCTCGTGCACTGCCAGCAAGAACGGGAACAATACAGCAGCTGTGGAAGGCAGTTTGATAGTTCCCGGAAAGTTAAACACAGAATTACCATATGACCCAGCAATTCCACTCCTAGCTATACACCCAAAAGATTGAAAACAGGTGTTCAAACAAAAACTTGCATGTGAGTGTTCATGGTAGCACTATCCTAAAGGTAGAACAACCTACATGCCCGCCAATGGATGAGTGAATGGAGAAATTGTGATATATCCATGCAACGGAATATTATTATAGTGTTCGGCCATAGAAAGGAATGAGGTACTGATCCGTGCTGCCACATAGATGCACCTCGAAAACATTATGTTAGGTGAAAGTAGCCAGACGTGAAAGGTCACATATTATATGATTCCATTTATTTGAAACTTTCAGAATAAGTAAATCCATAGAGATCGAAAGCAGACTGGTGATCGTGAGGGGCTTGGGAGAGAGGGGGTAAAATGTTTAATGGGTATGGGGTTTTCTTTTGGGGTGATGAAAATGTCTGGGAGAGATATTAGCAATATTAGATATCTCTAGATAGAGAAATATCTCTAGATAGAGGTGGTGGTTGCTCAACACTGTGACTGCACTAAATGCCACTGAATTGTTCACTTTGAAATGGTTAATGTCGTGTAAATTTCACCTCACTAAAAAAAAAAAGAAAGAAAAAAATTCCTTTTTATTTTTTTAGAGAGAGTCTTGCTTGCTCTGTCGCCCAGGCTGGAGTGCAGTAGCCCGATCACAGCCCCCTGCAGCTTCGACCTCCTGGGCTCAAGCGATCCTCAGCCTTCCAAGTAGCTGGGACTACAGGCATGCGCCACCGCGTCCAGAAAAATTCTACCATAAAAATAAAAAGGAAAGAAAAAGATAGGCAAGCCTGCAGGTAGGTCAGTAGGTAGATAGGTAGGTAGACAGACAGACTGTCTGACCAACTGATGAGGCCCAAATTTTATCCTCTTCCCATTATACCACTTCCAGAACTTTAACCCCGCCCCCAACACAGAACCTGACACATAATAGGAGTCTTGTAAATGTGAGTTAAATGAGTACATTAATCTATAGCCATTTCCTGGTATTGGCTGTGGCTTTGAAAACAAGTTGGATCAATATATTTGGCCAAACTCCTGGGGTTTGAATCTTGCTGACATTTGGCAAGTTATTTAACCTCTAAGAACCTCAGTTTCCTCATCTGCAAATGGAACTAATAAGAGTGCTGTAGTAGCCAGCCTCCAAGATCTACTGACGGTATCCATGCCCTTGTATCGTCCCCTCCCATACTCAAAAGGGCTGACCTATGTCACCAATAGGATGCTGAGGAAATGACAGCATGTGACTTCCAAGGCTAGGTCATAAAGACATGGCAGTTTCCATCTTGCTATCTTTTGGATCCCTTGCTCTAGGGGAAACCAGCGGCCATGTTGTAAGGACACTCAAGGAGCCCTACGGAGAAGTCCATGTGGTGAAGAATTGCCACCTCCTGCCAACTGCCAGTACGTGCATGAGCCACCCTGGAAGCAGATCCTCCAGCCCAAGCCAAGCTTTGAGATGCCTGCAGCCATGGCTGACATCTTGACTATATTTTCTGGAGAGACCTTGAACCAGAACCATCCAGTTCAGCTTCTCCTAGATTCCTGACTTGCAGAAACTATGTGAGATAATGAATAACTATTTTTTTAAGCTGATAAATTTTGGGGGGTTACTTCTTACATAGCAATAAATAACTAATATATGTTGCCTACCTCATAGTTTTGTGAAGATTAAGTTTAATAAGGTATATAAGCACTTAGCACTGTGCCCTATATAAATGTTTGTTAATGTGTATAAAAAAATATATGATATACACATGCACAGAGGCCACACACCTATAGAGACCCCTGGGACAGTGGCAGAGGGACAGGGGCAATCAGAATGTCTTAGAGAGAAGCACAGTGGCTATTACTCATAGTCTAGAGAGATTGCTCAGGAAATTAATGGAAAGAGAATTGCAAACTAGCAGTTTAAAAATCAGAATTTAGCCCATAAATATGTTTTTGTTTGTCTGGCAAAATGCTTTATAAAAAGAAATTTGAGCCACCATTTAAAACTCAAGAAATTGTTTTAACATCAAACTCCGGATTTTTAGTTTCTCTTGAAAATTCCTAAGATTTGGCAACACTATGACCACATTTCCCCTGGCAACAAGCAGCCAGAGTTCAGTAGCAGCTGCCTGTTTAGAAAGGGCATGGGAGCCAGGCATGGTGGCACCTGTGGTCCCAGCTACTGGAGGCTGAGGCAGGAGGATCGCTTGAGCCCAGGAGTTCAAGGTTGCAGTGAGCTATGATGACGCCACTGCACTCCAGCCTGGGGGACAGAGCGAGACACGGCCTCTAACAAAACAGAACCAAAAAATCTTCTTACAGCATAATATTTAGGAAAAAAAGAAAGAGCATGGGACCCCAGTTCCACCCCATGACTCCCCAGTGTTGAGGCTGAA
Organism: Daubentonia madagascariensis; assembly: GCA_023783475.1. NCBI lineage: Eukaryota > Metazoa > Chordata > Mammalia > Primates > Daubentoniidae > Daubentonia > Daubentonia madagascariensis. The sequence goes on along the minus strand of JAKFHU010002332.1, from coordinate 4,989,479 downwards.
ATTCCAACACATTCACCATGGCATTTGAGCAACGGTTTTTCTTTCAGCAAAGCAATTTTTCTCAGTACCCACTTCTCTATCAAAAATGGGAAAGAAAGTTAGGTGGAAAGGCTTTTGATATTTGAGAAGTAACCCTAAGTACTGTATTATGCAAAGAAAGATCGCTCAAGGCTCCCTGGCATTTACTTCCGTGAACTTAACTTCTTGAACTTTAGATTCTTGATGAAACCTGTCAGCAGCTGACAAGATGAGGAGGGAGGGGGCTGAGTGTGGGGGGAAACGGAGAGAACAGGAGTTTCTAGGACTCAGTTTGCATCGTCGCTACGCTCAATTGTTAAGGAAGGAAAGTGAATTCTGTGAGGCTCTGGGAAATGGGAGATGGATAAACTGCTGTGTCCTTCAAATTCCCGAATAGAGCCATGGTTCTTGGTATGCCCCAAATTATTTGAGGCCAGAGAAGGAATTTTTCAGCAATATGCATTAAAAGGTAACTACAGCCATGTGCCGCATAATGACGTTTTGGTCAATGATGGGCCATATGTGACGGTGGTCCCGTAAGATTATAACACTGGATTTTTCCTGTACCCTTTCTATGTTTAGATATGTTCAGATACACAAATACTAAACGTTGCATTACAATTGCCTATAGGATTCAGTACAGGAACCTGCTGTACAGGTTTGTAGCCTAGGAGCAATAGCCTATACTACATAGCTTAGGTGTGTAGTGGGCTACACCATCTGCGTTTGTGTAAGTACACTCTCTGATGTTCACACAACAGTGAAATCACCTAAGGATGCATTTCTCAAAACAAGTCCCCATCACTAATCGACACATGACTGTACTTGCTTGAGTGCATTTTTCCCCTCTCCAATAAGTTGTGTTGCTACTCCTAAGAATTACTGAATTGAAAGGTATTTTTTAAAGATATGAGCACAGAGTGAATAAGAAGGATGGGATAGTCATTTATCCAATCCCCTAGCTATGTCCCCTAGAATGTGCTGTGTGCTTTTGTAGCTGCTGAATGTTCTTCCCACAGGAAGCTCCCCTTCCTGTCTCCGAGTTCACATGGAGTTGGCCTAGTGTTCATTACCTTGGGGGAGACAGGTAGCAGGGGATCACGTAGAAATAATCTTTGGGGCTTTCATTTCAAAAGTCTCAAGCAAAATAAGTAAATAAATAAAGAGAAAAAAGAAAAAGAAAAAAGAAAGGTCTAAAGCACATTCTATGGGATGATAGCCAAGCCATATCATTAAGTGAAGTAAGATGCAGAATGGTTTGTTTCATTTGCTCCAGTTCACATGGGGGGTAAAAAGAAAGCTGTGGAACCCTGATACCCAGATGGCTCCTTGGAGAAATGGCTGAGTTAAGGTCTGGGGAAGGAAAGGTACAAAGGGTGCAAGGTAGTTACCATGAACTCATAATTATACTTAAAATACAAAAATCTCATTGTTTATCTTGGACGATGCTACAGAACCAACTCATTATTTTGAAAACTGGTAAATAAAACAGAAAGAAATAAGCATGTGCTGCCTTTCTTCTCTGAATTGTTACCCCAGGGTGACGGAAGAGTTGATTAAGGGAAGTTTCTCTGTATAGAACAATTCCATCTAATACACGAAAGATCGGATCGAGTTAGAATGTCACCATTTTGCAACTTCCAATGAATTAACAGATCATGGCCATGAGCATCCACAGCAGCCAACATCACACAAAGAGAGACAACCCAAGATTGCTTAGCTCCTGGCGGAAATACACACACCACCCAGGTGAAGTAGTCTTGCCAAAAAAATGGATTCTGATCAAGCCATTAGATCTACAGATTGTGAGAGAGCCCAGCACAAATTACGTCCCTGGGACCCTTGCATACAGGTTAGATCTAAAGTGCAAATTCCACAGAAGGACAGGGAACAGAGGAATATGAAATGACACAACTGAGGATGCAATCAGCAAAATCTTACAAGGGAAAAAGAGAGGGATGGAGGAGACCAATATTAAAATGTGCTTTGCAACATCAACCAGTTGATCAAGTAATGTATCAAGCTTATTTGGGGGTTGATCCAAACAAACAATAAAACAACCTGAGAGATTTGAACGCTCACTGGGCATTTTTTCATATGGAGGAATTACTGTGATGTGGTTTGAACGTGTCCCCTCCAAAATTCACGTTGAAACCTAATCTCCATTGTGGTGGTGTTAAGAGGTGGGGCCTTCTCCACCCTCACGAATGGATTAGTGCTGAATAAAAGGGCTGGAGGGAACCTTAGACCCCTTTTTGCTCTTCCTCTCTTTTGTCACATGAGAACACCTAAACGGTACCATCTGAAAGGAACGGGCCTTCACCAGACACCAAACGTGCTAGCGCCTTGGTCTTGGACTTCCCAACTTCCAGAACTGTGAGGAAATAAATTTCTATTGTTTATAAATTACCCAGTATGTGGTATTTTGTTATAGCAGCACGAACAGACTAAGACATACTATTAAAATTGTTAGATGTGATGATGATATTGTAGTTATGCTGTTTAAAGAGTCTTTATGTGTTCGAGGTCCATTCTGAAATATTTATGTTTGAAATAATAAAAATGTCTGAGATTTGCTTCAAATTAATCAAGTGGGAGCAGGAAGTGGGTGGGGGCAGAGATGACTCAAGACTGGTCATGCATTGACAGAGGTTGAAGCTGGCTGATGGAGCCCTAGGGTGGGGTTATTACGCTGTTCTCTCTACTTTGCCATATGTTTGGAATTTTTCTTAAGAAAATTAAAAAACAGTGTGTATGTGGGAAGGGGGAGAATATATAGAACTAGTTGCTAGGATATGCATAGATGCTCTCTGGAAGGACAAAAGGAACCAGTCACAATGTTGGCATCTGGGGTGAGGGATTGAGGGGAGAGAGAGGGGCAAGGGAGGGAGAATTCCCTATCTGCAGTACTCATTAATCTCTTTTAAGCATATAAATGCCTTAGCTATAAAAATGAAATGGGCATACTGGTAAAGTCAGACTGCCTTAAGCAGAAGCAGGGGGAGGGCAGTGCTTCCCCCCACGGAGCAGACAAGATTCCCTTCCACTGAGGAGAAAGAGCAGAGGCCAGCGCAGAGACATCCACGGGTCTCAGAGGCAGGGGCTCCACCTTGAGCAGAGTTCCCAAGTGGGACGCGAGGTGCTGGAGGGGGACCAGCTGCAAGGTGCCTCCAAGCAAAAGGATCACAGGTTCTTCCATCCCCATTTCACAGGCGAAGAAGCAAAGGCTCAGAGAGGTGAAGGAACTTGCAAATGGCAGAGCTGAGATTGAAGCCAGGTTTCCTGGAGCCCTGAGTAGGATGTAGAATCAGCAGAGAATTCTAGAACCGGAAAAGCCACATGCACCAAGATGGGGCATATCTCCATGGCAACCTGTGTAGACCCCATGGCAGAGGGACACTTTGGTACTATGCAAGACTCCAGGACCGTAGCACATCCATGGAGAGGGGTGGGAACCCCAGGAAGGGCTTGGACTTGGGCCATCTCAGGGATGGCGCAAATAGAGATGAACTTGAACTTTAGAAAATTAAGAAAGTGATATTTTTGCACGCCTGAGTTTGTGGCCTATATATTATGGTAATGGGCCCAGGAATCAGACTGCCCAGGTTGATAGAACTAACCTAGGAGTCCATCTGCCTGTGGCTCCACTTCCTCGCCTGTAAAATGGGGTTAATGAGGACCCACTTCCTAAGGAAGCTGACTGAGAAAAATTCAAGTAGACAGTATATATAAAATGCTTAGTGCACTAAGCATACAGTAGGACACATTAAATGTTAGCTACTATTAATTCTGTGAGGTCAGTGTTATAGACTGCGTTTTACGATAAAGGAAGATATAGTTCACAGAACCAAGTGAATTTTTCAAGGTCACCCTGCAAATAAGTGGCAAAGCAGGGACTTTAATTTAGGGTTGTTGGCCTGCAACAGTTCGTGCTGCGCTGGCAGATGTTTACAATTGGCCTTACAGTATGGTTCAGACAAATGTTGGCTGATATTTAAATTTATATTAACAGGTAAGACTAAGGTGAAACAATGAAGGTATGTATTGGAACCTGGCTCATTTGTCAAAGTGAGCAACTTTGCTGAATTGGATAATAAATTTTGAATATTGCAAGATTTCCTCAATTTTTTGTGCTATTCACAATGTAATGGTTACAGGTGTTATACACGTTTTTTTTTTAAATAAAGACTAGCAGGGTTGCCCAAACTAGCCTTGAAGTCCCAGGCTCAAGTGATCCTCCTGCCTTAGCCCCTTGAGTAGCTGGCACTACAGGTGCGTGCCACAATGCCTGGCTTTAGATATGAAAAACTTTTAAGTTTAATCTGCCTTATTAACATTTTCTCTATCTTTTTATTAAATTTAGAAAACCCACACAACAAATGAAGCACTGATTGGCAGTGTCCGCTGATTTGTCCTTGTATAAAATTCAGGCCATCGCCAGGTTACTGACGACCCGATTTAAACGGCGCTCCCTATTTACGAACAGGTTCCCAAGGCTCCCCATGAGGATAATTTATAATTAAATAATTAAGTTAATAATTCAGGGACTAGTTTCTTCCGTGCATGTAAGCAAACCGGCATAGCGTAAGCGGTTCATTGGAGCAGCATCTTCACGCTAGCGGCCAGTCTCATTGTTTATACAGTCGCTTATGTACAGCATCACTTTCGTCTTAACTTTTTTGTTTGAGTTTCTGAGTCTGTGTTTGCTCTTACAGTCACGCCTCCAATGCAAAAATCCACTGCAAGTCCAGGTGAGCCTGCAGGGAAGAGAAAGGTGGTTACAACGGAAATGAAGTAGAAATGAGCAAGCATTCGGAGAAAGGCCAGATGCCATCATTTATTGGGAAAGCACCAGGCTTCAGTCGCCCGACTGTCAGAACAATTATGAAGGATAAAGCGAGAACAATGGAACATGCAAAAGGCAGCGCTCCAATGAAAGCCTCAATTATTACTAAGCGGCGTAGTGGATTAATTGTTGGAATGGAAAGCTATTGCTGATTTGGTTAGAAGATCAAAATAAGTGTCACATTCCTATCAGCCTAGCGTCGATGCAACACATTAGGTGAGTGTTAACCTTTCATATTCTTTTCTGAAACTTCTCCTATCTGCTATCCAAACTTTTTGTATTAGTTTGTTTTTATGTTCTGTTTGTTTGAATTTAAAGAAAAAGCACAATATTTTCCGTAACTTATTATTACAGTACACGGGTTTTATTATTATTATTACCATGGTATTACACTGTATTATATCACATATGAGCCATTATAGTAGCGCTATTATTATTATATATGCACTGCTCATCAGGGATCTGAGTTACATACAAATCTTACCTAAAGACACTCTCAGGAAATGTATCTCATCTGTAACCTGGGGACCACCTGTACTTCCTTCATGGCTGATTTTAAGCTACATTAAATAGTATTAAACATGACATTGTGGAATGACGATGTTGGGAAGAGTACATAGTGGCACACCATCACATAGTGTCCCCACTCTAGAGATAAAATAGAAATAACTGCAAAACACAGGTAAATACTACAATGTAGTAGAATACTTGGGAAGTGATGAGTTCTGCATATTTATTACCTTCACTATTAATATAATTCACTTAATTATAAATTTATAGAATTTAATTTATTATGAAGAGCTTCATTGAGGTATAATTCACATACCATAAAATTTACTCTTCTAAAGTGTTCAATTCAGCGGTTTTTAGTACACTCACCAAGCTTTGTAACCATCTCCACCATCTAATTTCAGAATATTTTCATCACCCCAAAAAAGAAACCCCATACCCATTAGCAGTCATTCCCCATGCCCCAGTCCCTCCCAGCCCCTGGAAACCACTAGCTTACTTTCCTTCTCTAGATTGGTCTGTTCTGGACATTTCACATCAGTGGAATCATACCCTATGTGGCCTTTTGTGTCTGGCTTTTTTCACTTAACATGTTTTCAAGGTTCATCCATGCTGTAGCATTTGGTCATTCCTTTTTATGACCAAATAATATTCCATTGTATGGATCTGCTATATTTTATCCATACGCCGATTGATGGGCAGTTGTATTATAATATTTCTACTTTTTGACTATTATGAATAATGCTACAAATTTTCTAAAAATTTAACAATCGGCTCTCACAAGGGCTGACTCCAACATGCTGATGCATGCAGCATCTATTTCTGAGCCAAAAGAAACAGGTAGATTCACACTCAGAAGAAAACACCAAGAGCAATTCTCATGGCTTGTGGGATCCCAGAATCTCGCCGGCATTGAACACCAAACTGTTAAAACCTGGAGATTTCCCTTTCAGGGCCTCATGGACAAAGGCCCAAGCTGTGAGCAGGTGAGAAGAGAGGGATTCTCAAAGACATTCATTAAAGACACAGAAGGGCATGCATAGCAGAGTGGGCCCTGGCTAGGGAGCCAGAGACACCCAGATCTGCCACTTTCTAGCTATGAAACTATGAGCAAGTCTCTTCCCCTTTCTGAGCCTCCATTTTCTCCTCTGCAAAATGAGAATAGTAATAGTACTTACCCTATAGAGTTTCTCTGAGCATTAAATGAGATAATATTTGGAAGGTGCTTGGCACTGTGTCTGAATTACAGGAAGCACTTAATAGGTATTATACTAACTATTGGGGACTTTATTAACTCCTGGGGACTATACTAACTACTGGGGACTATATTAACGTGGTCTTGTCCTGTTCCTCTGCTGATCTGGGACATAATGATGAGAAACAACAGCATCTCTCTGGATTGGTCCCATTCTGTATCATGGTGCATTTCAGTGCCATCTGTGACCTTACAGTGTGGCCAGAAGTGGGCAGTGAGGAAATGAATGCCCCAGGAACGGTTGTTTTGCTCACTGTAGTTTCATGTCCAAGATGTCTCCAGGTTGCCAGTGATGGGGAAAGAAGTTCTGAGACCACAGGCCAGCCAATAGCTCATTCACTTCACAGACTTGTCAGCCCCATGGATACACATGGTTGAAAAAGAGAAACAAGGGCAATTGTTAGTTGAAGCATCCAAGGCAGTGAGAGCAAAAAAATGATGGTTCTGAAAGCTTCGAGGGTTGCTGGAAAGAGCCATGGATTTGAAGCCAAGATGCCCATCTTGGCACCCGTGATGGACAGATCCCAGGTGACTCACAGTAATTCCTCCCCCTGGTGGCCACACCCTGTATTCCCCGGATTCCCTCCCCTAGCATGTAGGTGGAATTTGAGATTTGCTTCTATCCAATAGAATACGACATTGCTGATATAATTAAGGCCAGAAATCAGTTTATTTTCAGTTCATCAATGGGATGTTATCCTGACTTAATGGGCCTGACTTAATCTAGTGAGACCCTTAACAAAGAGATTCTCCTATTGGCCTTAAAGAAGCAAGACACCATGAATCCTACAACTGCAAGGATATGAATCCTACCAACAACCTGAACGTGGTTAAAAGTGGACTTCTCCCCAGTTAAGGCTTCAGGTGAGAACGCAACCCCAGCCAACACCTGCACTTAACCTTCTGAGACCCTAAGCAGAGGTCCCAGCTAAGCCAAGCCACACTCATGACCCATGGAAACCGTGAAATAATGAGTATGTATGTTGTTTTAAGCTGCCAAATTTGTGGCAATTTGTTACACAGAAATAGAAGATTAATATAGTCCCCAAGATAGATAGCCGTGGACCCATCACTTGCTCTCATCTGTAAATGAAGAAGTAGGTCTACAGCCGAGGTTTTCAAGCTGTGATCCCAGGACCCTTTCAGTGCTGCCTTGTGAGAAGCCACCACGGTGGGGAAGAAGAGACGGATCAGGCAGAGGTTCTGGGCCCTCCCCTTTTACTTCCACATGAGTAACGTGGAACTAACTCATCAATTTTACCATTCAAATGAAGTTCTTGGAGGCCAGGCATAGTAGCTCACACCTATAATCCTATACTCTGGCAGGCCGAGGCGGGAGGATCGCCTGAGACCAGACTGAGCAAGAGCGAGACCCTGGTCTCTACAAAAAATAGAAAAATTAGCCCATGAATGGTTCTATGTATTAAAAAAAAAAAAAGAAAAGAAAAAAGAAAAATTAGCCAGGCATGGCACGTGCCTATAGTCCCAGCTACTTGGGAGGCTGAGGCAGGAGGATCACTCGAGCCCAGGAGTTGAGGTTGCAGTGAGCTATGATGGTGCCACTGCACTCCAGCCTGGGAGACAGAGCAAGATCCTGTCTCAAAAAAAAAAAAAAATGAAGTTCTTGGACTTGGTAATTTCTGGCAGTTCTCTCAGTAACATTCTCCTATGAGGGGCCCTCTCTTCACTCATTGAGTCAATAAATATTGGCTGGGTGCCCACCCTGTTCCAGGCACTATACTAGGAGCTGGGGATCCCATGCAGCAGTCCCCAAACTTTTTGGCACCAGGGACCAGTTTCATGGAAGACAATTTTTCCAAGGACTGGGGATGGGGTGGGGTGTCGTGGAGGGGAGGGTGTGGTGTGGAGCTCAGGTGGTGATGCTCGCCCGTTTCCTAACAGGCCACGGACCAGTAATGGGCCATGGCCCAGGGGTCAGGGACCGCAGCATAGGGAACAAGACACACATGGTCCCTGCCCTTGTTGAGCTTATCATAGTAAACAAAAAAATGAACAAATACAAATAGAATTACCGATGGTGGCAAGTACTATGAAGGTGTGGGTATGAAGAGAAATGTGTTTTAGATGGGGAGATGTTAGAGAAGACCTCATTGAGGAAGTGATATTTATGCTGAGGTTTGATGAATAAAATAGGTGTTAGACTGGGGAGGAGTGGTAATTAGAATACTGGTTTGGCTCTGTAACAAAGGTCAAACTGACAGGGGCTAAAACAAGATAAAAGTCTATTTTTCTTTATTTATCAGTCCAAAGCTGATAGGGCAGCTCCTCAGTGTCACAGACCCAGATTGTTACTCCATAGTACAAAATGGCTGTTTCAGCACCTGCCATCACACAATCACTCCAGCCACCAGGAAGTAAAAATGGAGTGCAGGCTTCTTTCCTTTAAGGCCACAATGTAGGCCTGGTGCAGTGGCTCATGCCAGTAATCCTAACACTCTGGGAGGCCGAGCCAGGAGGATCCCTTGAGCTCAGGAGTTCGAGATCAGGTTGAGCAAGAGCCAGACCCCCATCTCTACTAAAAACAGAAAAATTAGCTGGGCATCACGGCGGGCACCTGTAGCTACTTGGGAGGCTGAGGCAGGAGGATCACTTGAGCCCAGGAGTTTGAGGCTGCAGTGAGCTATGATGATGCCACTGCACTCTAGCCAGGGTGACAGAGTGACAAAAAAACAAAAACAAAAACAAAAAGCCACGACCTAGAAGTTGGATGTATCACTTTGCTCACATTCAATTAGCCAGAGCTTAATCAAGTGGCAAATCATGTATCGTAGTATTCCTCTGAGTGGCTGTGTACTCAGCTAACACACAGGGACCTAGTACTTTAGAAAGGAGAATGGATATTAGGGAACAGTTAATGGTCTTTGCCACCAGCTGGAGGAAGAAAATCCCAGGCAGAGGAGACACCATGGAGACCTGAGAGATGCCAGCCTCTGGGCAAGAAGCTTAGTGTGCCTTGAGCCACTGACAGCAAAAGAAGACTCAAGATGATGCAGCTGCCATCCTCTCTCTGTTACAGGTAAGTAAAGTTAGGGGAGGTTAAGAAACTTGGCCAGGATCACAGTCTGGACTCCAGGAAGTTCGGGTGAAGTCAGGACTCAACTGAGAAGGTCAGAACTCAAACCCAGGCTTACAGCATGCTTACGGGCTTACGGTTTCATTTGCTCGGTAGGATTTTTGTTTTTGTTCTCTGCATTCAATCAGTGGTTCTCAATGTTGGCTGCACATTAGAAACACCTGAGGAGGTTTTTAAACCCATCCATGGCTGGCTGGGCGTGGTGGCTCACGCCTGTAATCCCAGAACTTTGGGAGGCCGAGGCTGGGGCCAGGAGGATCACTTGAGGCCAGGAGTTTGAGACCAGCCTGGGCAATAGCAAGGCTCTGTCTCTACAAAAAATTAAGAAAGATTAGCCAGGCTTGGTGATGCCTACCTGTTGTCCTGGCTACTCCAGAGGCTGAGGCAGGAGGATCGCTTAAGCCTAGGAGTTTGAGGTTGCAGTGAGCTATGATGATGCCACTGCACTCTAGCCCCGGGCAACACAGCAGGACCCTACCTCAAAAAAAAAAAAAATTTTTTTTTTCTTTTTTAATTCCGTGGCTCAGCCACACCCCCCAGACCAACTGAACCAGAATTTCTGGGAACTGGGCCCAAACATCAGTTGTTTTTTTTTTTTTAAGCTCCTGGGTAATTCCAACGGTGCAGTCAGTATTGAGGTCCTCCTATATCCCAGAGCATGTTCTGGTGACCCAAAATTCCTTATTCCTACTGTCCAGATGGATGTGATTTCATATCTCTTAATGCGAGTATCAGAAGATTCTCGAAGGGGGGAGGGTGTTGCAGAATCCAAAGCAAAACAGCTCGTGCTCGTTCCTCACCAGACGAGGCTTGGATGATTTATTCCCAGGTCTCGGCGTCCCACATGCAAGAAAAGAAGCTGAGAGTATCCTCCCTCCGCTGTTTTGTTCACTGCGACTCCCACCAGGTGAGAAATGGGAGTCGGCTTGGGGCGGGCGGGCTGGCAGCTGCCGGGACCGCCTCCTCCCGGGCCAGCTCCGCATCCTGACTCCCAAAGCGGCGCAGCCCCCCGCTCCCACCCACCCCTGCAGGCGGCGACCGGCGGGCGCAGATGGCGCCGCCTCCTCCGCACGGTCGCCCCCCAGCCGGCCTTGCGCTGGTGCGGAGGGGACAGGAGACGCGAGGGGGAGAAGCGCTCCCCCGCTGCAGGTGCGCCAGGATCATTTCTGCGTCGTGGAGAATGCAGGTGGCCCCAAGGGCCCCAGTCTCCTGGAGTCACCCTGTCCCTTTAACATCCGAATCCGGTGGCTCCGGTCCCCATCTCAGGACTCTCACGTTAAATTAAAGGTTTAACAGGCTGCAGACTGCATCACTGTTGTCTGCTTCTGGCACTGGTGGCTCGTGCGCCTGCCGCCCTTCCCACTTTCCCAGGGACCCCGGCGCTCTCGATTCATTCCCGCTCCGCACCCTAAATCCAAGGTGAGTGTGTGCAGCAGCGTGTTCCCCTGGGTTTGGGGTGATGCGAAGGAGTAACGGCAACCCAGGGCGGGAAACTGCATATTCAACACTAGAAGGCACCCTGAAACACTCTGCTGTCCATCTCTTCCTTGTTAGCTAGAAATCGTTTAGTTACAAGCGAGGGAAACCCCTCTGAAACGGGCTCAAGCTAAAGGGGGGAGCGATTAATTCACCTAATTGAAAAGCCCGAGGGGAGATTTCAGGTCTGGCTGCATCCAGCACCCATGAGAGGCGTGGCGCCTTTCCTCTCCTGCCTCTCGGTTCTTCTCTTATCCCATCCCTACCTCCACATCCCTCCGTCTCCTTCTCCCTCTCTCCCTCCTCTATAGTTTTCTTGTGTGCTGGCTTCATCCTAAAATAGGCCCTTTCCGCGTGGCAGGGAAAACCAGCCCTGCAGCCCCAAACTCACACTGATGGGAGGAGACCTTCTCACCTGGCGCGGGAGGAAGGGCGCCCGTTGTGCAGCCTGGATTCCGATTGGCTCCGCGATGGAGGGGGCGGAGCAAGTTAATTGATGGACACGTTAGAACCGCGATCGGTGGGGAAGAGGTCCCCGCAAACAGGTGAGGCTGAGCAAAGAAACGACGTATGTCCGTTAACTCACAACAGTTCATTTCTCTCCTCCTGGGTCTCCCCAGCTGCTGGCTGGTCACCCTCCATCGATTCAGCATCGCCCCCGTCCCACCTCTGGACTTCTCTGCATTCAAGCAACCCCTTGCAACCTCCTTGACGAAGCAGTGTAGCTCTCTTTCTGCGTCCAATCCTGGCTATGCCCAGGCACGTTACCTTCCTTAACCGGAAGGACCCATCAAAGCAAGTTTCTCATCTTTTCCTTAGAAAAAGTCGGTGATCTTGATCTCTACCAAGGCCGGAGCTGAAGAAGTGCCCTCAACTTGCAGGGTGAGACAGTTGATTTGCCTGTGTCAGGGTTTCTCAAGCTTGCCACTGCTGACGTTCGAGACCAGACAGTTCTTGGTTGTTGAGGCCGTTCTGTGCGTTGTAGGATGTTTAGCAGCATCCCCGGTTTCAGCCAGCCAGATGCCAGGAGCATCCTGCCACCCTCCGCCCTGCTTGTGACAACCAAAAATGTCTCCAGACCTGGCCAAATGTCCCGTAGGGGAGGGAACAGTCACCCCTCCTTTGCCCCCCCAACCCCTGTTTGAGAACCACTTGCCAGAAGCAAGAGGCCCTTAGCTGCGAGGTAAGTATGGGCCAGAGCAGTTGGAAAAAGGGAACTTGTGAATTCTGAACCTGGATTTCTCTCAAAATAGGGCTCCCAAAGCATGCTGTTAGCTGATTTGGGGAAAGCCTGCATGAAACAGATTCTTATCTGTCCCTGAAGCTTGCTGGGGTTTTGTTGTTCATTGTTTATATTAATGCTGCAAGAATAAAAGGGATGTTTATTTGAAAATTTAAAGTGTAACACAAAAACGACAAGTTTTTTTCTGGATCAAACAAAACAGGCAGCATTTAGTCACCTTTTTGAGCTGAGTTTTGCTTGGCAGGGTCATGGGAACAGGGTTTGCCTGTCACCTCTGCATCAAATTAGTGGCTTGTAAAGGTGCATGAAATTGTCCCTTTGGTCTAATAATTGCCTTTTGCTGTGGCGATACCTCTCTGCTGGAACTGAAAGCCACTGTTAACTCTTCCAGCTTAAAGAAAAATGTGTTTTCCTTGGGCCTGAAGTTCAGGAGATGACAACTCAGTAAAACTTTAAATGCTAACTTGGCCATTTTCATCCTGGATTTGGGCTGAGGATAACATCCGGATTCCCTTCTCAACTTAGTTTCTTTTATCTGACAGCAAAGAGCCTACACTCCCTCATGTTTCCCTTTTTGCCTCAGATTCCTGGAAACAACTAAACTCAAACACAATGACCATCAAATGCATTGATTGTCTGCTCTTTGGCTCCTGGTGCAATTGTCATCTAAGAACGTAGTAATAAGTAACACTATGGAACACTATGGAGGTGGAAGGCACTCTTAAAACTTTGTCTATTGACCCATTTAATCCACAGCACAGTGAATCCTATCAGGAAGACACTCTTTTATTCCTCACTTCATAAATGGGGAAACAGGCCCAGAGAGGTTAGTTGACTTGCCCAAGGTCACACAAGGAGTTTGAATATAAGCAATTTGGATGCCAAGCCAACTCTCTTAACCACTGTCTCCCAGACAGTCCTCATCCTTCTCTACCCACCTGTGTTCAGCTCCATTCACCTCTATGAGTAGGACTCTTTCATTCCATAATCCTTGAATAGGCCCATTCTCTGTGCCTGGCCTTGTGAAATGGCACAAGCCCCCAAGCCCCTGTCCTGTAGGATCTGATGGGTTCAGGCCATAAACAGTGTGTAAACTGGTAACTGCATTAGTCACCTACCTTCACTCAACCATTCAAATATCATGCAGTTGTTAAAAATCATGTTTTCCTCAAATACTTAATGACATAGGGGCAATTTCTAATTACAAGGTAGTACTTGCTCGATGTAACAAATTCAAACTATTAAGAAGTAAAAGATTTTCCTGCAATCTTCCAGTTCCATCTTGCCAAAGGTATATACACCGTTGACGCTTTGGTGTGTATCCTTGCAGACATTTCTCAATGCAGATACAAATATAAAAGCTATATCATTTATGTTTCACTTATACAAACCAACTCTATCGAGAATGAGAAAGAGAATGGATCATTTAAATAATGAAGACGGTTGTGCCTCCCTTTCCACCCAGTGTCTGAATCAGGATGAGTTGAGGGAGTCACTTAGTTCCATATGATTTTAAAACATGCACTATTCATACACCACAGCCTCTAAATGCACATCACCTATCCCAGCTGATGTTTACCTGCATGACTGAGGGTTTTCAAAGGTAATTTTGAATATGTACCATGCTTATTTTGTGTTCCAACTGTGATAGATATTGTGAAAGAAACCTAGACTTCCTGTTATTTAATTTTAGACCCTCAAACCAAATGCCCCCCCCCCTGCTGTCAGGGAGGCACTCTGTGCAATCAAAAAACACCACCATCAGCATCACCTGGGCACATGTTAGAAATGCAGAATCCCAGGCCCCACCCCAGACCTGCTGAGTCAGGATCTGCATTTTAACAAAGTCCCATAGTGATCTGAATACACAGTAAAGTTTTTTTCCTTTTTTATTTAAAAAAATTTTTTTAATTTTTAATTATTACAGGTACATAAAATGCACATCAAAGTTAGAGAAGCATAATCTAACCGAATCAGGGGCAAGGTATGCTGAGGGGTAGGGGTAGGGTATGCAGAAAAGGCTGCCTGGGGGAGATGACACCTGAGGTGGACAAATGAGCAGGTGTCCATCAGGTGTGGCAGAGATTGGCTGGCTGCTCTCCAAACCTGCTTCTTCCTTTGGGGCTGGACCACATTTCCCAGCTCCCCTTACAGCCAGATGTGGACAAAGGACTGGGTTCAAGCCAGTGGAATATGAAGGGAAGCCCTGGGCACCATTTGCAAACCAGGCACTGGAAAACCTCCAACGTTTGATCCTTTGTGCCCCTTCCCAGTTTGCCAGTAGAATGGAGAGGACACCCAGGTGTCTAGAGCCACAGAACAGACAGAGCCTGAGTGCCTGAGTGATCCTGCAGAAGCAGCCTGCTCCCCAGGAACCCCCAACTAGACAATGAGCAGGAAACAGAGTTCTATTACATCAAGCCCCTGAGATGGGGGGTGGGGGGTTGAGGTTACAGCAGTTGGCCTACCCCCGCTAAAAGAGCAGGCAAAGAAGGAGGGTAGATTTTTGTATGGTTGGTTTTGTTTTTATTTTTTATTTTTGGAAAAGTGGCCAGAAGTAGGCAAGGGCTAGATCATGAGCGCAGCAGAGGCTGCACTAAGAAACGAGGACTTTCATCAATTCTGAACTTTTGGGGGTTTAGAGTCTGAGATCCTTTCTATCAGCTGATGAAAGTGATATACCCTCTTCCTCCCAGAAGACATGTACAGTATTCAAACAACTTTGCAGATGACTTCAGAAAGATTCTCTGACTCTCTGAAGCCCATTCACAGAGACTCAGGCGGTCCCCGGGCACCAGGTTAAGAAATGCTTTTGGTGATGGGGAACCACTCTTAAAAGGGAATATCATGTCAGATGCATCTCTAGAAGGTCTTCCCAATAGTCAAAGAATTTTTTTTTTTACTTCATGAGAATCTATTTTCAATTCTATCGTGAAAATAAAATGAGAAAGCAGGATTCCTTTTAGAGGTAACGAGGCTGGGGCACGTGTATTTGATAAGGTCACGGGCACCTGTGTTTATTCAGGTCTTTAGGAGATGTCTGAGGGGACCGTCCCTTCATCTACGTCACCTTCTCGCCTGTTTGCCCAATGGGGTGCAAGGACGGGAGACTCTGACAGTGCGATGCCCACCGTCCCAGCTCCTAAATCTCCAGTGAGCTACTCTTTCCTCCCCGTGGCCACTAGAGGGTGCAAGGACCACGAGTAGGGGCTGAATCTTGGTCCAGCCCGGGCAGCTGGGGTCAGGACTCCGAGCTGTGGCTGGTGATATGGCACCTTTTTGGCACCAGCACCGGAAGTTCCTCCTTGCTCCCCTGGGGAGCGAACCACTGGCTCATGGAACCCAGGACTGCAGGTGGAGGCCCCCATCTCCGCATCTGTTGGCATCTGAGCCAGCCACACAGGCTGGGGACATGCGTGGGGTGGCAGTCCCAGGAGGCCCAGAGGAACACCTCAGGGGGGCTTTACTCCCCCTCATTTCTGCATTCCTGAGCCTGGACCCCAGTGAGCCACTTGAAACCCTCCCACCCCTGTCCAGACAGCCTGGCTGTGTCTGAGAGCTCACAGGTCCCTTACAGGCTAGGATAACCCTGTAATGGATCAGGACATGCTTCCTGTACAAGTCTTGTTTCCGTTTACCTTCTGGAGAAGGTAATCCTGCTTCTCCGATGGACCACAGGAGCGAGAGAAGGGAGAGGGAAGGAGCGTAGCTATGAGTTTGCTTATGCCAACGTGGCAGTGGACAGTGGTGGCCAAAGCAGTGACTGGGACAACCTGGGCCTCTGAGAAAATGACATAGTGAGGCTTGAGGTAGAACCGGGAAGGGAAAGGGCCTGGGATTCCTGAGTCAGGTGTGGGTTCAAACCCAGCTCCCCCATCGACCAGCAGCTCTAGGTACCTCCCTTCTCAGGGCCTCGGTTTCTTCATCTTGAAAGTGGGGGTTATACTCAGGACAATGTGTGATTTAAATTCAATAATAGGCTGGGCACGGTGGCTCATGCCTATAATCCCAGAACTTTGGGAGGCCAGGGCAGGAGGATTGCTTGAGCTCAGGAGTTCGAGACCACCCGGAGCAAGAGCAAGACCCCATCTCTACTAAAAATAGAAAAATTAGCCAGGTGTGGTGGCACCTGTAGTCCCAGCTGCTCAGGAGGCTGAGGCAGGAGGATCGCTTGAGGCCAGGAGTTTGAGGTTGCAGTGAGCTGTGATGACACCACTGCACTCTACCCAGGGTGACAGAGCAAGACTCTGTCTCAAAAAAATAAAAAATAAAATAACTAAATTCGATAGTAGTTCCCCAGGAACCACCAAGGTAGGCCCTCAACTCATGGTAGCTCAGATCAGACAGTGGCTTGGTTATGATGGCTATGGAACAAATGCCCTCCAATGTGGAGTGGTTTGAAGTTGGAAACAGCCATAGCATGAGCTCTCTGGTTCTGCAGGTGAACAGGGCTCAGCTGGGCGGGTCCATTGCTGATCTTGCTGAGGGTCTCTCAGGCTGTTGCAGTCTGATGGGCCAGAGTCACCCAGAGGCTTCACAGGACATCGGGAAGGCTGGCTCCGCTCTGCCGCCTGGCTGCCTCAGGGCCTTGCCTCTCCACGTGGCCTCCTTGGCGGCCGGGTGACTCCCAAAAGTGCAAAAGCAGATCTGCCCAGTCCTCTCAGTGCTTGGGCCTGGAGCTGACACAGAATCACATCTGTCATCATCCGTTGGTAAGTCCCAGGAAGCACAGATTCCGCGTGGGAGGGCACTACTCCAGGGAGTCAATACCAGAGATGTGGCTCACAGGGGACCATTGTTAAGGACTAGACAGCAGAGATGGTGTATCAGTGTCCTTTCGTTGCTGTAACAAATGACCAGACACTTACTGGCTTAAAACAACACACGTTTCTTATCTTGCAGTTCTGGAGGTCAGAAGCCAAGAATGGGTCTCACTGGGCTACAACCGGGGTGTGGCAGGGCCGTATTCCTTTCTGGAGGCTCTAGGAGAGAATCCTTCTTCTTGCCTTTTCCAGCTTCTAGAGGCCACCTGCACTGTGTGGATTGAGACCACTTTTCCCCACTTTCAAAGTGCATCGCTACGACTCTGCTGCCGTCCGAGCACCTCCTTTTTCTTCTTTGATCCGCCTGCCTCCTCTCATAAGGACCCTTCTGACTGCATTGGGCCCACATGCACAATCCAGCACTTCCCCCATCTCAAATAGCTGATTAATAATCTTCATTCCTCTGCAAATTTCATTTCCCTTGCCATGTAACATAACATATTCACAGGTTCCAGGGATTAGGAAGTAGACAATTTTGGGGCCGTTATTTGGCCTACCTACCACAGGTAGGAAGAAAGGCACTTTTGATTTTACTCCATTTCTTCCTAAAACTTTTTTTTTTTTTTTTTGAGACAGGGTCTCCCTCTGTCGCCCAGGCTGCAGTGCAGTGGCATCATCATAGCTCACTGCAACCTCAGACCCCTGGGCTCAAGCCATCCTCCTGCCTCAGCCTCCCAAGTAGCTGGGACTACTCCACCATGTCTGGCTAATGTTTTTATATTTTGTAGAGATGGGAGTCTTACTATGTCGCCCAGGCTGGTCTCAAACTCCCAGCCTCAAGCAATCCTCCCACCTCAGCCTCCCAAAATGGTGGGATTACAGGCGTGAGCCACCACACCCAGCTGCACAATGAGGATCTGTGTATAATTTATTTTAATATCAGAATAAAAAAATGAATATAATCCAGCCTGCCTTATGTTTGTCTTTGCACCAATACAGTCATAAAATATATTTTTTCATGGAGGAAGGGCTCATGAAAGTCCCAATGTGGCCCTGACAGTACCTGGCACAGAATAGACCTCAATAAATGTGAGTTGTTTGATCATCCTCATCATTGTTGCTATTATTGGCAAGAACGAGCCATTCCTCCTTCGAGGATGGTCATCAGACCAGCCTGGCCAGATGGAAGGGTAAATAGAACCAATGTAATAATAATATGGACCAGCCACGATGAGTGCTCATTACCACCCAGCTCTGTACTGACATAATTTCCCTATGAGGTGGATATTATTATCCCCATTCTACAGATGAGGAAGCAGAGGTCAGAGTGGTGATGTGATTTGCCCAGGATCACATAGCTAGTAAGAGGGGGAGGCAGGACTTGAATCCAGGGCTCTGGGATGCCACAGCCATAGCTTCCATGTGCTAAGAGAGGTGGTACTGTTCAAAAAGGCCTTATATGACAGCCTAGGGAATTTGGATTCGATCATACAAATGGCAACACTGGGAAGTTTTTGGAAAGGAGCTAAGTGACATTTAGGGAGATGAATTTGGCAGTGGTGCTTGGAGACTCGGTGAATTTTCATAATTCCAGGGAACACTCCAAGAGGTGTCTAGGATTGGTGAAGGGCCCTAACCATGCAAAGGTAGGATCCATTCTCTCTGGAAATAGTCCACCTAGGGCATGCTCTGGTTTAGCATTAAAGGGAAATTTGAGGAACTGCCAGCCCTTCTGCTCGCTCAGCAGTCATCTGGAAAACTACCCCTTTTAGTATCCTGACTTTATGGTGGGCAAAATGCCATAAACTCCACTCCTTACCTGCATGATGGCTCTGATAGAAATGATTTGGCTTTAACAAACATTGACCTAGTCAACAAACATTTACTATGTGCCTAGTTTGTGCCGGGCAGTGCATTAGGCATTGGGAGACAAAACTGAAGATTGTCAAGTCCTTGCTCTCTCAATGCCTAGGTTCAAAGGAGGGAGCATGTCCCAGAGAAAACAGATAAGTCAATAAAATAACAGATGGTGACCAGTGCTAGGAAATAAAGAGGAGGCTGCTTATAGGAGGTGGAACAGAGATGACCAGTTGTCCCCAATATCTCATCTTTCTTCTTTTAAAGTCATAGTCTCCCAATGTGTAGCTGGACATGTGGCCATGCAGCATTTTCCCAGGCTCCCTTGCAGCCAGTGTGGCCATATGGCAGAGTCCTGGCCAATAGGATGGAAGCTGAAGGGGTGTGTGCACCTTACAGGAAGTGTTCTTAAAAGGGGTGGGTCCTTTTCTAGCTTGAACCATGAGGGACAAAGGTCATGCACAGCAGAGCAACAAGGCAGAAGGAGACTGGGTTCCCGATGCTGCACTGCCCACTTTTAGACTTTGACATGACCACAAGGACCTGTGGTTAGAACCCATCTAAAAGGAGAGAGTTTATTCTAGGTGGAGTGGTCAAGGAAGGCTTCATGGAGGAGGGGAGCATTTAAGCTGAGGCTCTAAAATGGCACCATTCAGTGGAAACATAATATATGTAATTTAAAGCTTCTAAAGCCATACATGTAATTTTGCTTTTATATAAGGCCATATAGGTAACTTAAACTTTTCTAGTAGCTACATTTACAAAGTAAGAAGAAATGGGTGGAAATAATTTTAGCAACATATTTTATTTAACCCAATATGTGCAAAATATTATCATTTCAATTGGTAATTAATATAAAAATTATTGATGAGGGATTTTACTTTTTTGTTTGCACAAAGTCTTAGAAGTCCAGTGGGTGTTTGACGTTTGCAGCACATGTCAATTAGCCACACGTGGCTGCTGGCCTCCGTGTTAGACAGCACAGATCTGGAGAGATAGATGAAGGAGCCAAGCGGAAAGCCTGCAAAAACATTTTAAGTTGAGGAAATCAGGCTGAGAGCAGAGGGCCAAGGTGGGAAGGATTGGGTCTGAGTATTGTAAATCCTCACCTCATAGAATCTTCAGCAAACACAAAGCCAGGTGTGGTGGTGCATGCCTATAATCCTAGATACTCTGGAGGCTGAGGTGAGAGGATCACTTGTAGCCCAGGAGTTCAAGGTCAGCCTGGGCAACATAGCCAGACCACGTCTCCAAAAAAAAAAAAAAAAGAATGTTCAGCAGTAAACACAGTACGGGACTGGGGTACTTTAACTAATATTTTGAAAGCTCACTAAATACCATTCAAATTTCCTTTCTTTCTCTAGTAAGTGTAATGCTAGAATCCACCACTGTGAGTGATGAATATTTCTAGGCTCAAATCCCTGCTCTGTTTCATACTGCTGTGTGACCTTGGAGAAATTACTTAATCTCTCTGTGCCTCAGGTTTTTTCTTTTTCATCTATAAAGTGGGCATGATAATAATAGAACTTACCTCAGAGATTGTTGCAAGGAGTATATGTTAAGCACTTGGACCAGCCCTGGGCCTGTGGTAAGCATTCTTTAGACATTGGCTATAAACTTGGAATTATCTTCAGCTCCTAAGTTAGTGATGTGCAAGAAGAAACAAGTAGGAGATAAATCTATTGCCAGCTGGGTTTACTGAGCCTCACACAGGAGAGCGAAGAAGGGAGGCAAATGATCCAAGAATGAAATTCTTTTAAAGTCATACCATAAGGAAGTGGGTGGCAGTGCAGATACAAAAGCAAAGTGGAAAAAGCTAGCCACCAAGAAAAATAACTCAGGAAATAAATGGACACAAATAGAAAAATAATGGCCACCACTTCTTGCCTCCCTGCTGTGCCCCAAGGTTTGGGAACACAAATGCTTATAGGAGCTAGGCTGGTTTTGCAAATGAGTAAATCAGCCTGCGTTTATGACTACAGAGAATGGTGGGGTCTGTGGTAACAGATTTCTCAGTTCAGCCAACTGAAATGCATTTCTCTGTTAAGCCCAGAAAGTAAGAGCATTTACACTTGGAACTTTATTAGCAGTGTGACCTAGGACAGGTTGCTTAAACATTCTGAGCCTCAGTTTCCTCATCTGTTAAATAGGGATAACAGTAACTATTTAAAAGAATGGATGCAGGTGAATCATTGATAACAATGCCTGATATGTAATAGATGTTCAAGAAGTATTAGCTACCATTACTATTCTTGTTGTTATTAGTTGCCTTGCAGAAACAGGGGTGGTGGACCGTGGATGCTCCAAGCTAATCTTCATACTGGTGTGATTAAGGGCATTACTGTGGAATTCAGACAGACTTAGCTCTGCCACTTACTAGCTGAGTGACTCATTTATATTACATAACTTCTTTGAGTTCAGTTTTCCCAAACGTAGAATGAAGGTAATATCTACATGTATCAGCCAGATGTTTTTGGCTAGAAGGAACAGAAATTGATTTTGACCATAAGAGAATGTATCATCTAACATAGCAAAAAGCCCAGAAGTAGGGTGGCCTTCAGGAATGATCTGGAAGCTAAAGCGGGTCAACAAGGTCCCACAAGCTTTCCACCTCTCTGTCCAAGGTTCACCTTCAGGCTGAGGTTGCTAGACGGCTTCTCGTGGTAATTGAGACAACATCCCTTGCTGTTCATATCCAGTGAGCAATAGAGAGTCCTTCCCTGATCGTGGGATAAAATTGCTTCCCTTCAATATAATTGATCCAGTTTAAGTCTCATACCCACCAGTGGACTGAGAACCCATTCACAGGGAGATGCCTGAAGCTGATTGGCTTAGGCCTGGATCCTTGAACCAATCACAGGTAGGGAAATGGGATCACCATATTTGGACCAATCAGAGCCCTCCCCTGGAGCTGGGTGTGGGGTTGGCCCCCTCAGTCACACGGGCTACTTGCAGGAGTTTGGTCTCCTTAAGAAAATACAGAATGGATGGCGAGTAGGCAATCCACAGTGTCCCCTACACTGCCTCCCGGGGTTAGCAAGAAGATTAAATAAGAAAATGTCTTTAAAGCACTTAGCACCCTGCCTCGCACCTATTATTAAGCTTATCTGTGTTGTTAGTAGGAGCTGAATTGAGTGCTGGGGAACTGCTAAATTGGTTTCCAGAGGAGAGAACAGAGAGTACCAGCGGGATTGATTTTTTTTTTTTTTTTTGGTACAGTTAAAAGAGAAAAAGTATAAATATTCTTAGCCATTTGCCAGCTATCAGGTGCCTTGTAGACACTCTCAGAAACTAATGGAGTCAGGACGCAGTGCTTGAGCTTAATCTGACATAACGTCTAGAAAAAAGTAATAGATGGAAACAAATGAAATGACTGGTCCTGGGGCACAGGGGCCCTAACAGGAAGGTCATGAAGCCGCAGCTCTGGAGTCCTAACGTGTCCCGTCCTAAGCCCTGGCAGGGACCCTAGCAATTTTTTGTTTGTTTGTTTTAGGTGTTGTGTTCGTAAGTTATGTGTCTCCCTTGATTCAATTAGCTGAGGAGTCAGCAAACTATAGCTCTTGGGTCAAATCCAGCCTGCTGCTTATTTCCTAGCAATTTTATAATCATAATTAAATTTTTTCTTTTTCTTTTTCTTTTTTTTTTTAAAGGGGGGAAGTGAGGAGGAGGTTTCGATTTCCCAATTTCCTCTTTTTTTTGTTTTTTTTTTTGACAGAGTCTCACTCTGTTGCCCTGGGTAGAGTGCAGTGGCATCATCGTAGCTCACTGCAACCTCCAATTCCTGGGCTCAAGCCATCCTCCTGCCTCAGCCTCCCGAGTAGCTGGGACTACAGGCTTGTGCCACCACACCCGGCTAATTTTTCTGTTTTTAGTAGAGACAGGGTCTCACTCTTGCTCAGGCTGGTTTCAAACTCCTGAGCGCAAGCGATCCTCCCGCCTTGGCCTCCCAGAGTGCTAGGATTACAGGCGTGCCCACTGTGCCAGCCTAAATTTTTTTTCTTAAAGAGGACCTCTCCAAAATCACATACACTGGAGGCTCCACAAAACACAACTCTCTCCTTTGAGTGCAAACCCAAACCCAAAGACCTTGGTCAGAAGGCAACTGGAATTGGTGAAGTCACTGGGAAGTGAGGGGTGGAAAAGAGCTGTCCCTCTCTCTCTGTTTTCTTCTCTTTCTGTTTTTCTGCTCTGTGAGTTGCTGCCTGGCTTTATTTGCGTGGCTAGTCTCTCCATGTTTTGCGTGGCTAGTCTCTCCATGTAGCAGAAACAACTGCCTCTGGTGGCTTCAGAGCTCCAGTTCAGCTGGACCCTTGGAAAGAGAACTTTTGCTGTCCAACATCTATCAATCAATCCCAGAGAAGATTCTGATTGGCCCAGCGTTGGTCACATGCCAGTCTCATGAGCCAATCCAGTGGCCAAGGGGATGGGCTACTCTGGCCAGCCTAAGCCATATGGAGAGACGGGGAGGGACAGCTCAGGACCACATGAAGTTCTTCCATAGGAACTTGGAGAAAGGGTGATGGAAATGTACGTTGGACAACTACACAGTCCGTTACACCAAGGGACTGCAACCATTATTCCCTCCCCGTCGTGTTACCACTGACAGTACTGTGACCCAGAGAAGGGACATTTTGATTTACACAGGCTATGCTGTATTTGGCACAACAGACCAATCAGTGTTGTGAAATCACAGACCTGATATAAAACAATCCTACCCCCACAGTTTCACAGAGCAGGGAGAAACTGCCACATTGACCGTGACACTGATATAGACTCACTGTCCTGGGCCTTGTGACCTAGAAAAACAGGAAAAGCCTGGACTCAAACTGTCTAGCAGGACGCTTTTAGGGTTCATCAAAGGGATTTCTTTTAATATACCCACAGAGCCTTCTCCCTGTGGAAGCAACTCTCACTGATGCGAGAGCTGCTTTCCTAGAATAGCTACGGTTCAGGAGAGTGGAGGTGGGTTTATTCTCATCCATCAACCACAAAGAATCAAACGTCATTTTCATCACTACCTCCAGGGACACCCGGCACCCCCACCCCCAACCCCCTTTCGTAAACTGGGTATAGTCCAAATCTCACCTCCCCGGGGTGTTCCGCAATAGTCTCTCCCTGTCAACACAGTAGAATGGTAGCTGTAACCAAATGCTTCCTCTCTTGTTAGGCATCTGCTGAGGCAGGAATGCAGCTATCTTAAGCAAAAGGGAGGGTGTGCTGTAAGGATACCGGGCATCTTGCAGAGCCTAAAGGCCTCAGGAGGGTCCAGAAATGTAAAGCCACCAGAAACACAGGCCAGATTTGCATTTCTAGAGGCTCTTGGCTATATTTCTTTCTGCAGGTCAGATTCATTCTTTTTTCTCTCTCCAGCCTGACTTCCTCTGCTCCCTGGACCACTCTGAGGACTGTGGCAGCTCCAGAGCTCAGTCCTGGACATGCAATGTCTTTCTCTCAATCTATCTCTCTGTTGCCATATAGGATGGCCACGGATGGCTGAGCAGGTTCTGCACTGCACAAGGGGCCTCTGAGCAAGGAGGCACCCGGAGGTGAACTCCAGCCCCTTGTCTGCTTGTCAAGCCATGAGCCCAGGGTCAGGGCTACATTCATCTACAGCAGGGATCATGCTCTAGTTCACAGAAAGCTGTTGCATGGGTTAGCAGCACCCAGAATGAAATGTTATCTGTACTCAGCCTCCAACCACAGCCCCTTGATTTTCCTTCAAGGAACAGCTCTTTCCCAGTTACTTACAGCTTAGATGGGGTTATCAATCAATGTACCAAAAAATAAGGATGTGCTGGAGCTAGACTTGTCTCGGAATCTGAATTTTGGGCCTACTTGCCAGTAATGGTGCCCAGAGAGACTGTTAAATCCTGCCTCCTAGATCCTTGAGGCTGCACTTGTTCTTTGCTGAGGTCTGGGTTGTTTTGCTTTTCTTTCGAATCCTTTGATCTATCCTCTCTCCTTCCAATAAATGCCTTTTCTCTTTTTTTGCTTAAGATAAAGTTATATGTTCTTTATAACTGAAGAACCCTAACTTACAACAACAACAACAACACACACCTATTGAGCATTACCATATGCCAGGTACTGTTCAAAGCACTTTACATTCAAACTCATTTACTCCTCACAACAACCCTATGAGGTGGGTTCATTGTAATCATCCCCATTTCACAGAGGTGAAAACTGAGGCCCAGAAAGGTGAAGCAACTTGCTTAGGATCACCCAGTTGTTAAGGAGTGGAGCTGGGATTTGGACACAGACATCCTGGTTCCAGTTTCCATATTCATAACCACTCCTTATTTTGTCCCAATTCCAAATTCTCAGGGAAGGGATTCCCTTTGCCCAAAATGAGTCAGATATACAAGTCTCGTCCAATAAATGGTGCGGGGGGCCTGTTGTACAAACATGACTGCCAGAAACTCTTTGCTAAGGGTGAGAGGGATCTTTAGTGATGTTTTCCAAGTATTTCCAGTTCCCCCTTTCTGGGCATGCAGTGGGATGACACTGCCTGCAGTGAATGTGTGGGCTCTAAGATAGTAGAAGCACATTTAATTGCTTATGTGAGACATTCAGCAGCATCTGGCAATGTTGGCCCAGGTGACTGAAACACAAGTAGGAGCAGAGCTTCCGACACCTGGCAAGGGACACGTAACATGAGCAAGAAGTAAACCTTTGTTGTTTCAGGTCCCCCCACTGGGCTCTGGGGGTAGTTTGTTACTGCAACATCACCTGACCTATCCTGGCTGGTACAGTTAAAGGAATCACCTTCACAAGGTGCCCACCCTTGCTAGTCATGCCCAGAGTCAACTGCTCTGTGCCATTGTATCAAATTACCCAAAACATAGTGGCTTAAACAACATATATTTATCATCTTATAGTTCTGGAGGTCAGAAGTCTGATGTGGGTCTCACTGGGCTAAAATCAGGTGTCTGCAGGGCTGTGATCTCTGCTGGAGACTCTAAAGAAGAGCCTGTTTTCTTGCCTTTTCCAACTTCTAAAGGTCACCCACATTTCTTGGCTCATGGTTCCTTCTATCTTCAAAGCCAGCAATGGCTGGCCAAGTATTTCTCATCATCTTATATCCATTTTGCCTCCCTCTTCCTTCTTTTAAGAACCTCTGAGATTACTTTGCTCTTACCAGATAATCCAGGATAATAATCCCTATTTTATTATTTATTCATTTATTTTTGAGACAGAGTCTCGCTCTGTTGCGCAGGCTAGAGTGCTGTGGCGTCAGCCTAGCTCACTGCAAGCTCAAACTCCTGGGCTCCAGCGATCCTCCTGCCTCAGCCTCCCGAGTAGCTGGGACTACAGGCATGCACCATGACGCCCGGCTAATTTTTTTTCTATTTCTAGTAGAGACAGGTCTCACTCTTGTTCAGGCTGGTCTCAAACTCCTGACCTCAAGCAATCCTCCCGCCTCGGCCTCCAGAGTGCTAGGATTACAGGCGTGAGCCACCACGCCCTGCCAATAATCCCTATTTTAAAACCAGCTGCTTAGCAACCTTAATTCCTACTTGCCATGGAATGTAGTCACAGGTTCTGTGGATGTAGGTTCTTAGGATGTAGACATCTTTTATTTTTTTTTTTTTGAGACAGGGTCTCCCTCTGTCACCCAGGCTGGAGTGCAGTGGTGTCATCATAGCTCACTGCAGCCTCCAACTCCTGGGCTCAAGCGATCCTCATGGCTCAGCCTCCTGAGTAGCTGGGACCTCAGGTGCCCGCCACCACGTGGGCCTGGCTAATTTTTAAATTTTTTGTTGAGATGGGGTCTCAGTATGTTGCCCAGGCTGGTCACGAACTCCTGGCCTCAGGCAATCTTCCCGCCTTGGCCTCTGAAAGTGCTGGGATTATGGTCATGAGTGGCCCCACTCTGCCCAGGTGTGGACATCTTTGAGGGGCCATGATTCTGCCCATCACAGCGCCCATGTGAGGAAGTCAGTAACTGGGGCAGCCACACACACCTGCTCATTTCTGTCAGTTTTAGATGCATGTGGTCATCACAAACTGGAAGAAACAAAAGTAAGTGTGATCTCTTAGCGACATCCCCGACCCCTGCAGAGGAGAGAGGGGGCCAGCAGGTATTGGAGGGGTAATCATCAGACCCAGACCATCTGGACCTACAAATGCATCTGAACATTAACAGCAATAAAACCTGCCCTCTTCTAGGCGGTGCCATGCTGAAAACAAACCCAGTGTTTCTTGGATCCCAACTGTGGTCCCTGACCACCCCGGCCCCACACATCAAATCCCCAACCAATTCCCCTTCCCAGCCACTGCCAGTAGCGTCTTTGGAGTTGAAAGGGCATCTAGTAAAGGTCTTCCTTGGGGCCAGAAGAAAAAACAAATGAGGCCCCACCAACAACTCTGCCAGGGCGGGAAGTGTGGGCAGCACATCCCTGGTGGCGGCTTCCTGTTCTTCATGCTCACGGGAACCTGCCGCCTGGTCAGGGTGTCTGGTCCATGAACACAGCATGGCCTGGTGGTTAAGCCCTTAGATAGCCTCGAGTTCGAATCCCAGTTCTGCCACTTGCTAGCTGTGGTCGACTTTGGATGGGTTATCTTCTTCCTCCTCTGAGACATGGAGATGATCATTATCATACAGTCTCCTGGGGATGTTGCGAGGGTAGAAATGCAAATGTGGATGCAAATGTCATGCAAATTTGCCTAGTAGGCCCTAAATAAACGTTTGCTCTTGCTTTTACTGTGCTCTCAATAGGAGTGATAGGAAATTAACAGCTCAGACATTTTCTAGACCAGGGGATCCCATCAGCTGTTACCAAGGTGAATAAAGAGAGAAAAACATTCACGCCCACCTTAGCTATCCCCATTTAAAATTAAAATACCATACTGTATTCCTAGGATTTCTCAAAGGATAGTCCAAGAACCACCTTTATTTCTCAGAGAGGATGTGTGTGTGGCCTGGAAGCGGGGGATGGGGGGGGAGGCTGGTGAACACTGTGGAGGTGGGACAGAGGAATCTGCATTTTTAAAACTCCCCAGGGATTCCTGTGCTTCCTAAATATGAAAACTGTTCTCTTTGTAGAGAACCTCAGTAAGGGAAGGGAAATGACAGCCCATGTCTGAGATGTCCGAGCATAAGGTAGATGTCTCGGCATCAGGCAGGTGGGGGCTGGGGCAATGCTTGCCCCCTTCCTTTCTTCAGACTCAGCTACCTGGAGGTCATTTTCTTTTCTTTCTACTTTTTTTACATCTAGGTATCCTCAGAAAAGAGCAGTCCTTTTCCCTCTGACGGCAGATGAGCCGAGAGGAAGCTGAGTGCTGGGTCTGAATCAGCTCCCATCCTGCCCACGTCAGGACTGAATGGGTGCTTCGTGGTTTCCACGAGGGCAGCCCGTCACCATCACAGCTGGTCACAGCCCCCGGGGAAAAGGTCACTGGGAGGCTGTATGACCTGCCTCCAGCCTAACTAGGGGACAGCCAGGCTAGAAGACACCAGACTTCAAAGAGAAGGTGAGCAGAGGGAGCGAGGATGGCACCTTCTGGGCATCCGCCCTGCTTTCCTGCAAGCGGCAGTTTCGTGTCACCTACAGGTGGCACCTGGGTTGAGTAACTCCACTGCTGCAGTTTTGCCTTGGGAGACTTTAATTCTTTGCCCTGTCCTGCTTCTGGGAAAACACCAACTGTTCTGGCTTCACCAGAGGTTGGCGCGGCATGGAGGTTAAGAGCATGGACGCTGCAGCCAGGTTCAATCCCCAGCTCTCCCGTGTGATGTTAGGCGGGTTACTGGACCCCTCTTGCCTCAGTTATTTCACCTGTGAAATGGGGATCCCAGAGCCTGAACCTCACTGGGTCAGGTGAGGACTGAATGAGTCCTGAGAGTAATGGGAGCCCTTGAGCGTCAGAATGACACAGGCTCACTCGCCACCCCCAGGAGAGATCCCCTCTCCCCAGCCTCAGCCTCCACACCCTGTTGGCGGCAATGACAAGGGAGTCTCAGCTGTCCAGCCACCCCTGTCGAGTCCATAGCTCCCCAATCTCCTCCAGCTTTCTCCCCTACCGCATCCCACCCCCCAAAGCACCGAGACCCTCTACGACCCCGTAGAGACCCTCTACGACTTCTCTGCTGATATCTTTCTCCTCACTAGAATGAAAGCTCTTCAAGGTCAAGGACTTTTCTCTCCACGGTGCCCCCAACACCCAGAACAGGTATCTAGTAAGCGCTCAATATACAGGCACTCAACTGTTGAGTGGAGTCCTAACACCCCCTGCAGATGGGAAGGAAGCAAGAGCAGCCGAGGCTGAGTAGGGACCAGGTTGGGGGCGGGCCATGGTGCTTGGCCACAGGGCTGCAAAGAAATGGAGCCATTCCAGATCAGGCTGGGAGCAGCTCTGTGAGGGCTTCTGAAGATCCTCCCGGTGTAGGAGATGAGCTAGCCTTTCCTTCTTAGCGGAGAGATGGCCCAAGGTCAACTGGGTGTTGGAGCAGGAGATTAGAAAACTAATCCAATCTCCACTCAGCAACCAAATTTCTTCTTAAAACCCAAGTCTGATCGCCTCGACCTGGTTGGGACCCTCCCTTGTCTTCCCACTGGTTGGGAAGCGGCCAGAGGCAACTCTCCAGGTCTTCCGATGTGCGCCCCCGGGGGCCTCTGCCTCTTTGGCTCTTCCCCACCCTCTTTGTCTAGCCTCAAGGCTCAGCTTAAATGTCGAGTCCTCAAAGAAGTGTGGGAGAGAGAGAGACATGGAAGGGGAGGGGAGGGAGGAAGGAAACCAGAGAACCAGAGAACCAGGAAGGGAGGCTCCTCTTCGATTCTGATGTTGTGTCACCTCTCTACAGAATGTCCATAAAAATAATAATTTGCTCAGATATTTATTTAATCTCCACCTGCCCCACTTGGCTGTCAGCTCCATGAAGACAGGAAAAGCAGCTTCTCCTTCATTGTCGTCAAAGACAATTTGATGAATGAATGAATCAATCTAAAGACAAGACATGAATCTATGCTCTGGTCATGGGACAATCTGATTCCTGCCCTCCAAGGACAGCGAGGACCAGGCAGGACCAGGTAGAATTCGCTGCTAAGCAGTGGGGTGAGGAGCGTTCACTGAGAGTCCTAGGGGTGACTTTGTCCACTCACTCATTCATTCGTTCAATGAACACGTATTAAGCCCCTTCTGTATGCTACATTCCGTGGAGGGCAGTAGGGTACCAAGATGGAGAACATGGTGGGGCAGACACAAGCCTCTCCCCGAGCCCCGTCGCCCCCACAGAGGCCCCGCCTGGTCCTGTCCTTGGGGGCTGGTTCCCACTTGGTTTCTAAGGTTAAAATAAACCCACCTGCCCCATGCCCAGGGCACACATCCCTCTACATTCATTCATGCACCGTATTGTCTTTGAGCCCCAATTATGTGGCAGGCCCTGGGGAGACACTGAAGGAAGCAGAAGTGCTTCCTGCCCTCATGGAGCCGACGGTCGAGTGCGGGAGGTAGACATTAAATAAACTTCTGATCAAATCATTACTGTTTTAATTAGTATTATTATTTCGGGTATTCTGCATAGCGGTGAATTGACCTACTCCTCCGTCCGTGGCACAATGACCTGGAAACACAGGGCTCCCTGCCTGACCCGTGTACTCGGGATAATAATAGCTAACACTTGGGGGCTCTGTTTCATTTCATCGCTCCATGCCATCTTCAGAGTAACTCCAGGGAGGAACATCAGTATCTCCATTGTTCAGAATTCAAACACTGAGGCACAGAAGGGGCCTGACCCTGAGAAGCACTTGGTCCTGGTCACCTCCTTCAAGGCTGTCCTGGTCCAGTCTTGGGAGGAGTGCCCTTGGCCGCCCTCTGCCCACCTTGCTTGGCTTCCAGTTACTCACAGATGTATTCACTTATTTATTGTCCATCTTCCCCCACCTGAATGGAAGGCAAAAGGGATGCTTATAGATGAATCATCCCCTGCTGGGGACATCACGGACACAGCCAAAAATAATCTGATTCAGGAAGAAATGAGTGAAATTGACTTGCATGAGCCCTTTAAAATTGTACCACTTCTGGCAGCTCTCTTGGTTGCCAAAATGGTTGCTAGGCTTGTTCTGTCCACACCTATGTCCCCACCTACCACACGGTAGGTGCTCAGTACATGTTTGTTGAGGGAATGAACAAGTGTAATTATTTCACTGCTAAATTATATCCACATTGTTTTAATCCCCTTCCCTCCTTCCTTGCTTCCTGCTGTTCCAACTTTAGAGCCCCTACTAGATATGCTCTTTTTTATAGCCTGGGATAAAAAGCTAAAAGTGACATGAAGCTTACAATAGTGACTTCAACTGATAGATCTTTGAAAATTCCCTTTAATATAATGTGTAAAGCCCTATTTTATTTATTTTTTTATCACTTGTTCTTTCTTCCAGCTTTATTAAGGTATACTTTTTTTTTCTTTTTTAGAACAGAGTCTCACTTTGTTTCCAAGGCTGGAGTGCAGTGGTGTGATCATAGCTCACTGAAACCTTGAAATACTGGACCCAAGCAATCCTCCCACCTCAGCCTCCAGAGTAGCTGGAACTGCAGATGCACACCACCATGCCCGGCTAATTTTTAAATTTTTGTACAGACAGGAGCCTTGCTATGTTGCCCAGGCTGGTCTAGAACTCCTGGCCTCAAGCAGTCCTCCTGCGTGGGCCTCTCAAAGTCCTGGGATTACAGGCATAAGCCACGGTGCTGGGTGAGGTATACTTAATAGACAAAACATCGCACCTATGTCATGTATAGTTGGCCCTCCATATCCACAGGTTCTGCATCTTCAGATTCAACAAACTTCAGACCAAAAATATTCAAAAACAATAGAAAATAACAATAATAAAAATATAATTTAAAATGTAATAATAAATATCAAATGTATAAAAATATAAACATGTGTTTATATTTAGTATATAAAAATATATTTGATATATATGATTTATGCATAAATATATACAATGTTAAAATGTTTTATATAAATACATAAAAATGGATAATAAATGTATAAAAATAAAGTACAGCATAACAGCTATTTACATAGCATTTACATTGTATTAGGTATTATAAGTAATATAGAGATGATTTAAAGTATATGGAGGATGTGCATAGGTTATATGCAAATATCGTGCCATTTTATATAAGGGATTTGAGCATCCTCGGATTTTTGTATCTGAGGGGTCCTGGAACGAATCCCCCAAGGATACAAGGGACAATTGTATACATTTTGACGAGCGTGGACATATACATACACCTGTGACACTGTCACCACAATCAAGGTAATAGGCTAGGGGTGGGGAAAGGCCGCATTAATTTCGCTGTAATCAAATAGGGCTGCACTGAAGAAACTTCAATTAGAAATATGTAAAAATGTATATTATTTTGTAAAAATCTAACTACTATGTACTTAATAATTTCAAAAAATGAGAACTATTTGTTAATTTTAAAGTTAACTAACCTTTTCATGACTTTGTTGTGTCTGCTTTTTGTTGGAAAGCATTTGAATATTTGGTTGCAGCATGGAGGTCAGCAGTTTCAGCTGATCCTCTAGATGGGTGTCAGTCGTTTGTAACCTTAAGGGTGTCTTGATTTGGGTTAGGTAGGAGAATGTAGATTCACAGCAATAAGCGGTTAAAAAGCAAAAGAGCATTTTTCGGGCATGTTGCCAAAGGCGTGAATGTTCTACTGCATTTTTCCTTATTTCAGTTGGATCTTTCTTAGCATCGTTTGACTTTAAAATGTCATCTACTAAGAGCTCAATCAATTCCATCTGTAGTTCTTTAGGTGCCTTGGTGATATCAACTAGGTGAGGTTGAAATGCTAATTTGAGTGTGACGTCATGATTCTCAAAGACAGTGACCCTTTCATTGTATTCTCCAATAGGTCTATAACAGCTGCGTATTCTGCAAATGATTTGCATATATCATTCTGCTCATTAATGACCTTTGCTAACTGGGGAAAATGTTCATCCAAAATTTCCTTTTGAAGAAGAAGTGTTTTGAAAAAAGATAGCTTTTTTCGAAATGCTGGGATTTTTTGCCACATATCATATATATACTTAGTTTTATCTTACAAAGAAATATTCAAGTCGTTTTGATTTGACATGATATCACACAGAAATGCTGCATTCCTATAGAAACCTTCTTTCAATAATTCACATTGCTGATTCTGTTCATAAAATTTAACTATCTGTTCTTACAGAGATACAATTTTGGCTAACACCTGTCCCTGCTATAGCCAACTCACTTTAGAATGATATGGCAAATCCACACTGAATACCTCATCATTCAACTTTAGCATGTTATGAAACTGAAGATGCCGTGTTGCATTTGCACGAATATAGTTAACAATACTTAAAACTTGTTGCAAACTGTCACTTAAATAGTAGCTTTAGCACAGAGATTTTGCTGATGCAAGATACAATGAAAAGAATTGAGAGCATCTGGATGTGTTAATACTTTGTTTTATCTGTGCAATAAACCCTTCATGTTTTCCTGTCATGGAAGGTGCACTGTCTGTACATACACTCACTAAATTTACCAAATTCAGTCCAACTTCATGACATGTGTCTTGAAAGTTGTTGAAGATATCTATTCCCCATGTTTTGTTAGCAAGAGTGCCCAAAGCAAGTAACTCTTCATAGCAAAGAAAATCTTCCGTTATGACCTGAATGAAGTATGAAACCTGCCTTGAGTCAGTAGTATCATTTGATTCATCCAAAGCGATTGAATAATATATATTTTCCTTTTGAAGTATTGAATAAAGTTCTGATAAGTTGAAGTCTAATTCATGCTGTTGATCAGTTATGGTTCTTCTTGAAAGAGGCAGTTCTTTATACTTTGAAACGTTATCAGGGTCTAAGCATCCTACAGCTTCAACAATGCATTCTTTCACAATTTCTACATCACTGAATGGCTTCCCTTTTTTCCTGAGGATATAAGCTACTTTATAAGTTGCTTCAGGGGCATTATTTCCAGGTCTTATTGCTGCTTGAAAGAATTTTCTTTGCTTTTGCTTTTCATCTGTTAATTTCTATAATACAACCTTTTGTGCCTCTCCTTCTAATTTAACACATTAACTGCCATGTGAATTGTATTTAACTCATGCTAGTTTTGAGCCTGGGGCCTCATGAAGCATATATAACTTTCACATCTCTTTACCCTGAGAGCCGCATGGTGTGCAGACAACACAGGCTGCCATGCTGTAGCATATGTTATCTGATGGGTGGCCCTCTGGGCAAAACCCTGCAGTTGGTTCGTGAAAATCGTACTTGTTGATGTTCTTATTGTTACAGTTAATATTGACAATTTAATTCTAAAAACATGGATTAAATGAATAGAAGTCAATAAATTTCATTTTTCTATTTGTTTACCTTTAAATTACACTTAAGCCTGACAAGTCAAGAAAGACACTTTACCCTTATAAACTATTTTTCAAGTTTTCACATTACTTTTTACATTACTAATTTTTAAGTTTATATATTACTTTTTAATTGAAAAAACACAGAAAACAATAAAAAATAAATTTTTCATTAAATTAGAAAGGATCACTTTGTTTTGAAAGTTTTTATTCTATTTTTTCAATAAAACACCATGGCCCAAAGGAAACATTTTTTTTTCTCACGTGGCAGTCAATGTGTTAAAATATTTGTGGTCCTTATGAGTATTATAATACTGATGAGTGTTGAATTTCTTTTTTTTTTCCCAGAATATTACGGGGGTACAAAAGTTTTGGTTAAATGAATTACTTTTGTACAGTTTGAGTCAAAGTTATAAGTGTTTCCCTCACCCAGATGGCATGGATTGTACCCGTTAGGTGTGAATTTGCATTGAATGTCTTTAATGTTGATATTGCAATATCACAAAGCAAGCAAATCATCTTATCTTTAGCAGAAACAAGATACTATTGCAATTCCCAATCCTCATTAAAAAAATCTGTTTTCTTCCTTCAGCGTTCTCTTGATCTTCTTTGACATGATGGGCTATTAAGCAGACAGAATTAAAAAATATTGTCAAGCTGTGCAACTGTTCACAAATTCCACTTCAAACAGAAACACAGTGCACCATTGTCAAAAGCTGATAACAGACTGGCATGTTTGACCCCCATAAACTCTTGACAACCAGCCTCTTGTGGTAGTGGTACCAGTCAGGCAGGGGAAGTTAGAACTAAATCATGAGCATACCAGCCATCAGTTTAGCCTTTATGGCTTACTAATGTTCTAATTGTGCCAGTCAATCTAGGAGGATTATTTCATTGAAATTTATTTTATTCTTTGTTGTTTTGTTTGTTCGTTTGTTTTGTTTTGTTTTTGAGACAGGGTCCCACTCTGTTGCTGGGGCATCATCTTAGCTCACTGCAACCTCAAGTTCCTGGGCTCAAGCGATCCTCCTGCCTCAGCCTCCCAAGTAGCTGGGACTACAGACAAGCACCACCACACCTGGCTAATTTTTTCTATTTTTAGTAGAGACGGGGTCTCGCTTTTGCTCAGGCTGGTCTTGAACTCCTGACCTCAAGGGATCCTCCCACCTCGGCCTCCCAGAGTGCTAGGATTATAGACATGAGCCACCACACCTGGCCCCTCTTTGTTATTTTAAATACGTTCATTTTAAAAATAAAGAAATATAAAAGACAACCAGAAATGAATTAATAAAAATAAAGGGATTTGTTCTGTAAACTTTGGATTCAGTCAAAAGGCCGCACTTAGGGACCTAGAAGGCCACATGTGGGCTTAAGGCCACAGGTTCCCTACCCCTGGCATAAAAGTTACATAGCTTGCCCCTGCCTATATCAGAGAGACCCACTGTTCACATTCTTTCTATTTAAGAAAAAGTCTGTTAGCAATTCTGTAGAAGAGTTATACCCAAGAGCTTGCTTATAATTTCTGAGAATTCTGTCATTTTTTCATAGGGTAGTGTCTTGGCATACAGGAGGCACTCAATCAGTGTTTGTAGAGTGAATGGAGACATAATATACACTCAGCAGAGAGAGAGAAAATGAGAGAGAGGGGGAGAGAGAGAGAGACAGAGATTTAAGAACAGTGCTGGCAACCAATCAAGTCTCTTCCTGAAAATGTGTTGGACAGAAAATTTTCTGACGCCAAGAACCTATGCTCTATCTTATCAAAACTTTTCTTCATTGAGTCATAAATTAGAGTCAATCCTCATTATTCATGGATTCTGTATTTGCAAATTTGCCTACTCACTAAAAATTTGTTTGTGACACCTAGATCAATATGTACAGCATTTCTGTGGTCGTTTGAGGCACCCAACACAAACTCTCATACCGTAAATAAGTGTCTTTTTTTTTTTTCTCTGTTGCCCAGGCTGGAGTGCAGTGGAACGACCATAGCTCACCGCAAACTCAAAAGCCTGAGCTCAAGCAATTCTCCTGCCTCAGCCTCCCCAGTGGCTGGTACTACAGGAGCACACCACCATACCTGGCTTATTTTTTCTACTTTTTTTTTTTTTTGTAGAGTCGAGGGTCTCACTATGTTACCCAGACTGGTCTCAAACTTATGGGCTTAAGTGATCCTCCCACCCTGGCCTTGCAAAGTCCTGGGATTACAAGCATGGACCATTGCACCCTGCCAAAAAATTTTTTTAAATTAAAAGTAGTGGAATATATTAATAACCCAAAAAATTAACCCAAGCAACCACCAAGAGGAGAGTGGATAAATTATTTGTGGTATAATCATGCCATGGAATATTATACAGCACATCTGTAAGGGATATCACAGCCTTCTTGTGCCTAGGAACACTAGATGAGTAGACAAGCACTTCAGCACTATGCTTGTGGGGGGTTTTAACAAAATCACCAATGAAACATACAAAAATCCTAAAATATGGCACTAAGTAGAGTGCAAAAAGGACAATTATGGCAGGCAGAATACAGTGGCTCCTGCCTGTATTCTCAGCACTTTGGGAGGCAGAGGCGGGAGGATTGCCTGAGGCCAGGAGTTCCAGATCAGCCTGGCCCAGGAGTTTGAGGTCACAGTGAGCTATGATGACACCACTGCACTCTAGCTTGAACTGGTCTTGAACTCCTGGTTTCAGGCAATCCTCCCACCTCAGCCTCCAGAGTAGCTGGGATTACAGGCAAGGCCTGGAAAATTATATTTCTTTTAACCGTACAAAGACATTGTGCTGTACCATAAACAATGAAATAATATGTTAAATATAATAAGGATACTATCAAAAGTGGACCTGATTGGGTAGCCCCCAAGACACCTGGCAGAAGCAAACACTGGGAACCACAAAGGGTTAAATCTTCAGGAAAAGAATGGATAAGATAACATGCACATTTAAATGACAGACACTTATTCAGACCATTGCTAAATTTATGTATTTAAAAAATTTTTTTTTCTTAGACAAGCTCTCGCTCTGTCACCCAGGCTGGAGTGCAGTGGCATCATTATAGCTCACTGCAACCTCAAACTCCTGGGCTCCATCGATCCTCCTGCCTCAGCCTCTCGAGTAGCCAGGACTACAGGCGTGCACCAAGACACCTGGCTAATTTTTCTACTTTTTGTAGAGATGGGGTCTCCCTGTTGCTCAGGCGGGTCGTGAACTCCTGACCATAAGCGATCCTCCCGACTCAGCCTCCTAAAATGCTAGGATTACAGGCATAAGCCACCCTACCAAGCCTAAAAAAATTTTTTTTAGAGATAGGGTCTCACTCTGTCGCCCAGGCTGGGGTGCAATAGGACGATCATAGCTCACTGTAATCTCTAACTCCTGGGCTCATGCACTCCTCCTGCCTCGGCCTCCCCAGTAGCTGGGACTACAGGCATGCACCACTATGCCTGGTTAATTTTTTTTTTTTTTTTTTTGTATAGAGATGGGGTCTTGCTATGTTGCCCTGGGTGGTTTCCAACTTCTGTCCTCAAGTGATCCTGCCGCCTCAGCCTCCCAAAGTGCTGGGATTACAAGCATAAGCCATGATGCCCAGCCTTATTATGTATTTATTTGTTTATTTACTTATCAAAGTATCATAGCAGACAGTGAAAGTCTTTATGTGAGGCATTCTTATACTGTACTTGGAAAAAAGTGGAGGCTTCAAAATTACTTTAGGGTAGCCTGTTCTTTTGTTCTGGGACCAAACAGCCTTAAATAAACCTTTAAGTTATGCAAATGGAGTAAGGATTCCAGATCCAGCCTTTTGACCCTCTGGGTGGGGATGGGTGGGGACCGGAGAGGCAGAATATAAGAGGCTGACGGTTGAGAAGACCTGGGCCACATTGCTTTGCCGTCATTGCTAATTAGTTTCCCTCTGAGTAGACTAAGGAAGCTCCTGGAGGCTCCAGGGAACTTGATTTTGTGAGATTCTCCATGTCGCCGGCAAAGCCACGTCGGAAATCAGCTACGGTGTGGAGCCTTAAGCCCAACCAGAGGCGCAAATCTCAGCCTCTCCCCAAGGCCCTGAGGGAGCTTCCCCAGGACGTGCCCAGTACCAGCTTCCAGTCCTCGTTGCTACTGAGTGACTTTAGCTGGAGGGACTGCAGCAAAAAACAAGGTATTTTTTAAAAATCGTATTTTCTAACTTTATTGCCGGTTCATGAGAAAGTTATTGATTTCATGGACGTAGATGTCACCATTGGCCACCTTAGGGAAAACTTGTCGGTGCTTCTGATGGCTGCTTTCTTCTCTAGAGGGTTTTAGGTATGCAAGCATGTCATTTGCAGAGAAGTATTTAGCCTCGTCCTTTGCAGTTGAGCCTGTGTGTCGTTTTCCTGCCTCTCATGGTGTTCCTTGGAAGTGCATTGGCTTGACAGAAATGGGGTTGGGCTTTTGAGCACCTAGTGGAAGGATGCACGCGGGAACAGGCTAGAGGCAGGGCGGAGCACAGTGAAGGGGGAGTTGTGATCTGCTCCAGCAAGAATAATGGCTAAAGGACTCTCACCTAGACCTGAGGCTCCAAGATGGGCACAAATGCCAAAGTCAAGTAGGGTCATAATCACCCTTGAAAATCTTTTAAATCACCTTTCTAATCTTTGTAATCCAGGTCTCTTTCCAAGTTGGTACAGATCGCCTTACTGAATACTGCTGAATTGACTACTGTATTTAGCAATTTCATTACATCCCCCTGCCCCCCGCTCTAAATAAAAATCTTTTAAGTCCAGGAATCACACCAGTCCAGAGTTAAAATCCCATAAATTAACATTAAAATACTGAGCATTTGTTCTAGCTCCATAAACTTGCAAGGTGCTTTTCCTCCCATGATTTTATTTGAATCTCCTGGGCCCTTAATTCTCTTTTGCAATTGACATTCTGGCCTTCCGGCTCCCACCTCTCACTTTTGTGCCTGAGGTTCCTCGTGCACGGTATGCTCTTCCTAAACCCCTCTGGACCGGGAGAGGGTCTGTGTGCCTGTGCGTGGGGTTGCAGTGGGGAGCGTTCGAGGAGGGTACGGGCTATATATACCTTTATGGGCGGGGGAGCTACCAACCTCAGACTACTTCCCAAAGCTGCCTTAGATGTCCTGGCACCTGAAACTTACAAATGAATCCGTTTCTTCCTTCAGGCAATATTTTAGTCTTCTGAGTGGATTCTCCCTTGAAGGAGATAAGGGCAAGTCCTACTCGCGAGGGGGTGGGGGGGCTACATTCCAATGGGAGAGATAGATTATTTTTTCCTTTTTTTCCTCCTTTGGGTGGGCACCATCCAATTTTCATTTAAATGTTTTCTTTTTTGAATTTTATTTTGTTTATTATTTATCTTTTAGAGATGGGGTTCTCGCTACATCACCCAGGTTGGAGTGCAGTGGCTTTTTCACAGGCATGATCATGGTGCACTGCAGCCTCGAACTCCTGGGCTCAAGCGAACCTCCCACCTCAGCCTCCCGAGTAGCTGCCCACCCAGTCCTGGCTGAGACTATTTTTAATCAGCTTTTTTTAAAAAAAAAATTTCAACTCACGATATGTTTTTTGAGCACCTGTGTGTGCTGGGTGCTGGGGACAGGGGATGAATGCAGCAGACCGGGGCCCTGCCTCATTCAGGCAACTCACATCTAGGAGGAGAAGGGCAATAAACACATAACACACCTTAACTCATCCACGCTTTTAATCGAAGTAACACGAAGACAGCCACAAACTGCAACAAGCACTGTGAAGGAGAGGCATAAAGCACAGGGACGAAGTGCGACTAGGGCACCCCAAGAAAGTGACTGGAGGCACCTGGGGCAAGGCTCGTGGGTGGGGGGAGGAGGACCCAGACACCTGGGAAATGCCCCGAGGCCAGCAATTCCTGGTGGGGTGGAGAAGTGGGCTGGGAGGGGCCAGGCCAAGCACCGGCTGACCTAGGCGGGCCTTAAGAAAGGGAGTGACAGATCAAATGGCATTTTGAAAGGACAACAAGTGGCTTAAAGGTGGAGACCACCTGGGTAGCTCTGGGAATGCCTTTAGGTCGCTGTTGCTTTTGGAGGGTGGACGGGAAAGGACAGCCGATGAAAAAGGCAGGAGGGCAAGAAGGAACGGTGCTCTGAACTTGAGCCGGGAGAGAGGGACAGAGGCTGGGCCCATCGAGGAGTTTTTAGGAGGCAGAACAGATGTGGATTTGAGGAGTGGTTTGTAATCCTGTAGTCGTTGGAAAAGCGAAGGCTCTCATCGTCCAGAAAAATGCACTTATGTCCGTACACCCTAGGTCACAGGGGGGCCCCTGACTCCTGAAGCCCACCCACGGTCATGCTTTCCTACTCCTAAAACCAGCCTCACTGTGTAACCTTGAGCCCTAAGTGTAATACTGCCCTGCCAGGAAGACTGGGCTCCCAGGAGGATGCAATGATGAAACAGCTACATCGTAACAAATACTG
Source organism: Daubentonia madagascariensis (assembly GCA_023783475.1). Classification (NCBI taxonomy): domain Eukaryota; kingdom Metazoa; phylum Chordata; class Mammalia; order Primates; family Daubentoniidae; genus Daubentonia; species Daubentonia madagascariensis. The sequence continues at coordinate 4,948,631 of JAKFHU010002332.1, read as the reverse complement.
TATTGAGCACACTGGCCAGACACTGCTGAGCACTTATATCCACCAATTCAGTTCATCCTCACAATAACCCCCTGCTGCTAGAACCTTCTGCCAGGGTGGAAACATTATCCACGATGTACAGTTTCAATATTTATTTATTTGTTATTATGATTTTGAGACAGATTCTCACTCTGTCACCCTGGGTAGAGTGCAGTGGCGTCATCATAGCTCACTGCAACCTCAAACTCCTGAGCTCAAGCGATCCTCCTGCCTCAGCCTCCCAGAGTGTTAGGATTACAGGCCTGAGCTACCTCGCCCGGACCTCCGAAAATTTTTGATCCGTGGTTACTTGAATCCATGGATGCAGAACCTGTGGATACAGAGGGCTGACTGTGTATATGTGTGTGTGTGTGTGTGTGTATACACACATATGTATATGTCTGTATGTATTTAAATTTGGAGACTTTTTAAATTAAAAGGTAAAACCATTAAAATGTATTCAGGGAAACATCCCATGTGCAATGTGAGCGTCCTTTTTCCTGAACCCTCTCTCCATCTCTTGGTGTTCATCTTTTTAACCATGACCAATCTGCTGAAAAAGAGTATCTTGTTTAACACAAAATTTGGATTTCTTTGTTACTAATTTGATTAAGCATGTTTTCATTTGTTCACTATTTGTTACTTGGTTTTATGACCAGTTCAATGATTATAAGCTTTCCTCAGTTCTACTGGAGTTTTTTCTTTGTCTAGAAGTATTTTCACATCGAAGATCTCTCTCTTTTTTGTCTATGTCATGGGTATTTTTTAGCCCTATTTGTCATTTTCCAGGTTAACTTTTAAAAAAATAACGAAGTTGGCTGGGCCCAGTAGGTCACGCTTGTAATTCCAGCACTTTGGGAGGCCAAGGCAGGAGTAGTGCTTGAAGCCAGGAGTTCAAGACCAGCCTGGGCAACATAGTGAGACCCCTGTCTCTTCAAAAAAAAAAATTAGCTGGGCATGGTGGGATACACTTGTAGTCCCAGCTACTTAGGAGGCTGAGGCAGGAGGATTGCTTGAGCCCAGGAGTACCAGGTTGCAGTGAGCTATGGATGGTACCACTGCACTCTAGCCTGGGTAACAGTGAGACCCTGTCTCTAAAAAAGAAGTAAATGCATTGCCACAGATCTCCTAGTTCAAAAATACAGGAGGTTAAAAAATGTTTGTGTATATTAGGAACATTGTTAGTAAGGAAGAATAAATTATAGCTGATATTTATATGCCATGTGCTATTTTACCCATTAAGATCCACATAGTAAATAATTTGTGCTTTGTGGGCCATATAGTCTATGGCAACTACTCTACTCTGCCTCAGTAGTAGCAATAGATAATAAATAAATATGTGAGTATTATCATATTCCACTAAAACTTTATTAATAAACAATGAAATGTGAATTTAAGATTTTCCCATGCCCTGAAATAGTCTCCTTCTTCTGACTTTTTTTCCAATCATTAAAAAAATATGAAAGCCAATCTTGGCTCCAGGGCTGTACACAAACAGGAAGTAGACCAGACAAATTTGGCCCATGGGCTATCGTTTGCCAGCCCCTGCTTTTCCTTTTTTTCCCCTTTGTAACAGGATCTCACTCCATGGCCCACACTGGAGTGCAGTGACACAATCACAGCACACGGCAACCTCCAATTCCCAGCTCAAGCGATCATCCTGCCTCAGCCTCCCCAGTAGTTGGGACTACAGGCCTAGCTAATTTTTCTGTTTTTTGTAGAGATGGGGTCTTGCTATGTTGCCCAGGCTGGTCTTGAATTCCTAGCCTCAAGGGATTTTCCTGCCTTAGCCCCCCAAAGTTCTGGGATTATAGGCATGAGCCATCACACCTGGCCTAGACCAAATCCTTTTAAAAAGGAGTATCATGTTCCTTTGAGAAGAACTAATCTCAATGCTTTCCTTGCCCAACTGGGTCCTGTTGTTGCTATCCAATTTAAACTCAGAGACAAGGAGACTTTTCTCAAATGTCCAGGATAGCTGTAGGGAGGTTAAGCCCCAGGAGGCTGGGACAGGGGCTCCAGACTTAGAGTCCTGGTTCTTTCACTTCTTTGCTGTGTGACTCTGGACAAGTTGCTCAACATTTCCATAAAAGAAAAGACCATATAGGGTTGTCATTTTCAGTGAAGATTTGAATCAAGGCCACAAAAAATGGGTAAGGTTTCACTTTTTTTTTTTTGCCTTAAAGTGAAATAGTGCAAATTCCTTACATCCCCATGTTAATTGAATAAGGATCCTGTAACCTCAAGGTGGGCAGGACCCAGTGGCCCGCAGTCCCCTGTGTCTAAACTATCATCACTAGGGCAACCCCACCTGATCTGGAAAACTGAAATACCCACCCTCCCTTGTCAAGATTAGCCTTTAAACATTGCCAAGTCTTCAGGAACACAACTGGTGTGAAAAGTGGAGTTAATATAAGAAAAGTGGCTGGCACAGAGTGGACCAGAGTGGGAAAACAATGGCTATTTGTATTAATTCAGTGGCAGAGTATTAATTTAGGGCTTTCTTTGGATGTGGGTTTTGAAATATTGACAGGCCTGCCTGCATGAAGGCAACCTGGTGTGACTCATTAAGAGCTCCAGTGGGAAGATGAAACCACTTCAAAAATTTTTTTTAAATTACAGCTTTTGGGTTTGGCCAATGGGAAGCTAAACAGAAAAGAAGATTTAAAAAATGCAAAGAAAACAGCTTTATTGAAATATAATTCACATGCCACATAATTCACCTATTTTAAATGTACAATTCAATGGTTTTCAGTATATTCAGAGTCATACAACTATCACCACAGTCAATTGCAGGACATTTTCTTTCTCCCCCCAAATTCTGTACCCATTAATAGTTACTCCCTATTGCCCGCCCCCCCCCCCGACAATTGCTGGCAACCACTGGTCTATTTTCTATCTTTATGGATTTGCCTATTCTGGAGATTTCATACAAATGGAATCATACAATATTTGCCTTTTTGTGTCTGGCTTCTCTGTCACTTAGCACAACGTTTTCAAGGTTTATCCATGTTGTAATATGAATCAGAACTTCATTCCTTCTTATGGGTGAATAATAAATATCCCACTGAATGGACGTACCACTTTTTTTTTTTTTTGAGACAATGTCTCACTCTGTCACCCTGGGTAGAGTGCAGTAGTGTCATCTTACTGCAACCTCAAACTCCTGGGCTTAAGTGATCCTCTTGTCTCCTGCCTCAGCCTCCTGAGTAGCTGGGACTATAGGCACACGCCACGATGCCCAGCTATTTTTTTTCCTATTTTCAGTAGAGAGGGGGTCTCACTCTTGCTCAGGCTGTTCTCTTCTGAGTTCAAGAAATCCTCCCGCATCAGCCTCCCAGAGTGCTGGGATTACAGGTGTGAGCTACTGCGCCCAGCTTGGATGGACACTTTTACTTTCCATTCATCTATTGATGGACATTTGAGTTGTTTCCAGAGTTGACATCTTGGTGCCGCCTCTTATTGGACCAATTCTTGGACCAGTTAAACTCTTGGTGCATTAGCTTCTTCATCTGTAAAATGGGAGTAATAATAATAGTATCTCTCTCACAGGCAGCCTGGCACTAGCTTACACAGTGCCTTTGTGCAAGTTAGACACACACACATCTGTCTGGGCAGACACCTGTCTCGTCCCATGGCAGGGTGAGCAGGTGAAACCTTTGGTCCCAAAAGCAAGCTTGGCTAGGGGTAGTTCCTGGGCTGGGTTTGAGCTCTGCTCCTCTTTAAAAATGTACAGTTTTTAATTTTAGTTTTATAGTTTCCATTCAAAATGCTATTTTCCAAAGTTCCACCTTTTGGCTATTGTGGATAGTGCTGCTATGAACATAGGTATACAAATTTTTGTTTGAGCAACTTTTCAATTCTTTTGGGTATATACTTAGGAATGGAAATGCTGGGTCATTCCTTTGTTTAACTTATACTGGGGGACATTTATCTTGCTATTTATTGCCTCTGAGACCTTAGAGCACCATCCTTTTCTGTGCCTTGGTTTCCTCACCTATAAAGAGGGCTGCGTGACAAATTTATCTCACAGGGTTGTTGAGAATTAAATGAGTGATTTAATGTAGAGCCCTTGGAACTTTTCTTGCCTAAATTATCTTGGCAGGTGCATACAGTTTTCATTTGTAGATTTGAACTCTTCCTTTTTTAAAAAAAAATTGTAATATGTGTACTTAAAAAAATTTAAAGCCCTTGGAACAGTGCCTAGCACTCAGTAAACATTAGCAATTATTATTGCTCTTACCTGGTTGTAAGGATTAAGTAAGAGATCCACATAAAGCATGTTACCTGGCTTTGTGAGTAGTTACTTATTATTTGGTTTACAATTCATGCTGAGAACATTTTGTCAAGAATGTAACATGACAAACTTCTAGGCTACTATTGGCCAAATAAAAATAGAGTGGTTATGTTTTAATCAAGGGATAGTTCCTGAAAAAGACTTTGCATGATTCAAGAGCAATTCTGCTGAAAGATGGCCTGTGTCTGCCTTCTAGAGAAAGTGGATGAGAAAATAGTGTAAAGGCAGTTATAAAATTATGGGATTCCGATTCATGCTTTTAATGGGGGAGGGGCATTTCACATCTGGGGTGTAAAGTGAGTCGCTTATTAATATTTTTCTATTGCGGTACGTGGAGCCAGACTGCCTGGTCTTAGACTTGGGCGCCTCCTCTTTTACCAGCTGTGTGACCTTGAGCTAGTTACTCTTAGCCTCATGACTGCAGAAGTTACCTCATCCATAAAATGGGCATAATAATAGCACCTGCCTCATAGGGTTGTTGTGAGAATTAAATGAGTTAACACATGTGAAGCACTTTACAAAGTCCCTTGCTCATAATGTTATGTAACTGAGTGTTTTTATTTTTCAAATTAGCATAATTTAAAATATCCCATTGCTCCATATTCTTGCCCTTTTGAGAGAGTCTCACCCAGAGAGGTAGGGAATAGTGTGACTAATTTTCCTGAAAATAAAAAAAAAAAAAAGAGAGACAAAGAAGGCACCTGGCTGCCTTTTCTCTCACTGCCTCTCAGTATTGCGACTCTGTTAAAATTTGAGTCAACCCAGTCACTCCACCAAAGCACCTTTGTTGGCTGTTTTTTGAAAATAAACACAACCCGAGCCTCTCAGCACACACCTGGCCAACCGGGAGCAGTCATTCTGGCAAAGAACCTGCATTAACGTTTGACTGTCGCCCTTCCAAAACCTAGCCCAGAAGAATGTTGGTCACATGGTGTTGTTTTATTTAACCACCTGTGGCCATCCTTTTGCTATTCATTTAACCTGAGGCAACACGGTCTCTGGCACGTAGTAGGGACTCAACCCAGAAACAGATCTGAGCGAATGGACGCTAGGTCGCGAGGCCAGGATCTGGGGCTGGGGTCTCGCTTCCTTCTGCCCTTCCTCTTACAAGAGCCACCTCGCAACCTCTCTGCGCTTTGAAGGGTTTGAAGTTTTTTCATTTCAGATAGAAACGGTCTGGTCTTCCCATTTCCCTGATAAGAACCTTGGCTATGTTCCTTTTCTTCTCTAAACCCAAATTCGCATCACTACCTCTGTGGCGTGGGATTAGGTCGTCTTTCCAGGTATGGATTAATGAAGAATTTAGTTATCCTGGAAAAAAAACAACAACTGTGAATCCCATTTCTTATCTGTCACTTCCATGAAATTATTTCAGACCCTGACCAACATAGTGTTCAGGTAGATAAATATTTTGGTTCTCAAGAAGAAAAACCAACCAGCTGTTTATGCCAAGTCATGGCACAGCCCCGGGAGCAGCAAAATATGTTTTGCTCTGAGTAATGATAGGGTGGCCCCTCCCTGCTCTGTACTGGCTCTACCTAATGACCAGTCAGCTGCTCTGGTGGTTCCTGTCTCCCTGGTTTTCTGTCTTTTCCTTAGGTTCCTGGGCTCTGGACCATGGTAGGGATTATGAATTTTTAAAAAATTGGCAGTGATCAGAAATGGTGCCCTAAGTCATCTTCCCCTTTGGAGCTCTCCAAGTCCTTTGGAGGCATCTTGGCATCAGACCTCCGAGGAAGCAGGCATTACTCAGCGGATTCTCGTCTGCAGAGTTCCACACGTACCCCTTCTGTGTGCAAATGGCTTTATAGCCCATGCAGACGTAATTCCTCTAGGGAAAGAAGAAAACAGACTAGCAGAGACCCCTGGAATAATTGTGTCTGGGCCTTTTTAGTAGGCTTCCAAGGGTGATGGTATTGCTTTTCTTGTATCTGCGGTGGCCTAGAAATGAACTCTTGCCTCTACTATCCTCTCCTCAGTGCAAGATACCAGCCTGGCAGAAGTACTGTTTGACTCCATATGACAGGCCTCTCAACTATGCGGGCACTGTCATTTCCAGCTTTGTGTCCCAGAGAGCCCCTAGCTCCTGGTAAGCAATGAGTAAACATTCAAGGAGGTGAAATCATTCATTCAGCAAACCTTCATTGAGCATCTACTACGGGCCAGGTGCTGTGCCATGTGCTGCAGACAGAGCTGTGGACAAGACAGTTTCTCCCTCAAAGTGCTGTTAGAAGGGAAGACAGATATTGTTGGTGTGTATTTATTTTCTATTGCTGTGTAATAAATTACCACAAATTTACCAGCTTAAAACAACACCCATTGATGATCTTACAGTTGTATAGATCACGTAGACAAGTCCACGTGGACTCTAATCAGGGGCTGGGCTCTAATCAGGAAGCTCTGGGGAAGAACAACCTTACTCAGGTTGTCAGCAGGATTCAGTTCTGAGGTCTCTATTTGCTTGCTGGCTGTTGGCTGGGGCCCAGGACTGCCCTTTGCTTGTAGAGGCCACTCTGAGGACCTCCCCAACTCACTAATGGGTTCTTCTCATCTCACGCATCTCTGACTTTTTTGCCACCAGCTAGAGAAAACAATTTGCTATTAAAGGGTCAATATGATTATGTTAGACCCAACTGGATAATCTCCCTATCTTAAAGTCAACTGAGTAGCCACCTTAATTGATACATCTCAAAAAAGTCCTTTTGCCACGTACTATAACAAAATCACAGGAATAACACCAGGATTGAAGGTCTTGGGGCCCCTCTTCGAGCTCTATGCACCACACTATGCAAATAAATAATTGCACTTACTGAAAATAGTGGTAATAACTGTGAAAAAGTAAACCAGGGACTGAGATGGAATGACTGGGTTGATGGGTGAGGGGCTATTTGAGAGTCCACTTTGCCAGCCCCTCCTATGAGCCGTCTCTAAATATGGCCCGTATCTGCCCTGCTGCCACCTCCCTCGGTGGCCTGAAGACCCTTGGCTCTCACACCGGCTCTACACATCTCTACCTCCAAGCCAGATTCCTGATGAACTGACTCCTTGTCACTTCCACATGGATGCCTAACAGGCATCGCAAATGTAACACAGCCTCCTCAAAAAGCCCCTCAAAAGAAAAAGCAAAACCAAAAAAAACTTACTCTTTTTTGGTTTTTTTTTTCCAGTTCAATCAGAGAAAAACTTACTATAAATTTTCCTTCCAAACCTGGGCCTCCCCCAGACATCACCATGTTAGTAACTAGCAACACCTTTCACCCTGTTGCTCGAGCCACAAAGAGCTATGGTTGATTCTCCCCTTTCCCTCCTACCCAACTCTAGCCTCTCAGCAAGGCCAGCCAACTGGACCTGCCAGTGTACCTGCACCTGTCCTCTTAACTTTATCTCCAACACCTCCCTAATCTAATCCAACTCTGGTCTACACTAAGGGCAGCTTCCACTCTGGTCTTCCTCACTCATCTTGTGCTTTGTAAGATAACCTTTTTAAGAAAAATAGTTTTATTGAGATATAATTCATGTACCATACAATTCTCCCATTTAAAGTATACAATTAAGTGGTTTTTTTAGTACATTCACAGAGTTGCACAACCATCACCAGAACCTAGTTTTAGAATATTTTTATCACTTCAAAAAGAAACCCTGTGCCTAACAGCAGTCATGCCCTAAATCTGTCATGCCCCAGGCCCTGGCAATCACTAACCTACTTCATGGGTTGATTTGCCTGTTCTGGACATCTCATGGAATTGGATTCGTACAATATGTGGTCTTTTGTGTCTGTCTTTGCAGCATGTTTTCAAGGTTCGTCCTCCTTATGTGTGGCAAGTATCAGAGCCTCATTCTTACTTATTTACAAATAGTATTTCACTGTATGGGCATGTTCAATTTATCTATCATGCAAGGTATCTTTTTTTTTTTTTTTGGTCTCTATCCCAAGTCATCAAGCATGGTATCCTTTTTAATCCTCACAATTTCTGGGTTGGGTTTTTTTTTTTTTTTTTTTTTAAAGCTAGTCAACCAGGATTGGTTTTGAACCCAGTTATTAGGGTAAATGTGAACTGTTGATAGGTAAGTATATCACTTTCTGCTACTTCTTCCTCAGCCAGAAAGGTCCTTTGTAACCCCCTCCAAGTCTGGAGTACTAGAGAGAAGGATTCTTTTGCATCTGAGAACTGCTGATTAGCATTTGTGAGAATCCGTGTGAATAACAATACCTCTTTAGGCTGGGTGTGTCTGGGGTGTGACCCAGGGGCTCGGGGTCCATTCCTGTTGAAGTAACTAGCTCCGGTGCTCTCTTCTGCTCACCTCTGTGGTCCATCAGGAGATTCACTGGTGGAATGAAAACCTTCAAGGGCATGAAATGTGGGGATCCAGTCACATTTGAATCATATATTCATTCAACCAATTTTTATTGAGCACTTGCTGTATCCAGGCATTTGGGATGCAAGAGTGAAGAAAACACTCTTTTGGGGTTGGGGAGATGAACAGTGAGACGGGAATCACAATCCCCTGGCCATTTTGGGGCAATATTACATTATTCGTCGACACGCGTAGAGATGGATATCCTTTCCCTCCATTCTTACTCACCCAACACGGCCGTGGTTACCATGGAAAAGTGGAGACCCTAAATCAGCCTCGATCACTGGATGAGACAGGACGGGAGATATATTCGTGGAGTATCTCCTGGAATGCGGAGGTCTTGGGGCGAATAATCCTAGCCAGACTGGGATGATAGGAAGGAAATAAATTGGTGCCAAATGAGGAGCTAAACTTTGCAGGATTGGACTGATAGTGAGAAAATAAGTTCTCCCACGATAGATACTGGGTGAAAAACTACAGATCGGTTAAAGGTGTGTGTGGGAGGGAATAATAATAATAGTAATAGGCAGCTACTGCTTATACGCGTTGACCCCTCGCTCCTGCCCGGACCCTCTTCTCTGCGGGCTGCGGGCGACCAAGCACTCGGCCCGGGTCGCCCGGCTGGGACTGCAACCCCTGGGGGGCCGGCTTCTCGGGCTCTACTCCCGGCTGCGCATGGGTCTTTCGGGGTGCCCGGCTCCCTGGGATGGGGCAATTCCGGGCAATCCCCAGCTAGGGTTGGGTGGCTGAGCGGCCCGCATCGGACTTGGGGGCTCGGGGGCCGGCGCCCAGGGTCGGGTCGGCCGCGGGGCGGCGGCGCCGGGGCGCGGGGGGCGCGGCGGCGGCGGCGGGCGGGCCGCTCCCTGCTCCGCCTCCCCTGCTCCGCCCTCCCGCGCCCGCTCCGCCCTCCGGCTCGGCGCCCGCCCGCCCGCTCTCCTCGCTCGCTCGCTCGCTCTCCGGCCCCCCATGCGGATGTGACATTTTACGCCGCCGCCATTTTGAGAGCGAGCCGAGCCGAGCCGCCGGGCGCCGCGTCCGCTGCCGGAGCCCCGACGACGACGCCGAGGAGGCGGAGGCCGCAGCGCCCCGAGCGCGGCCGGCCCGTCGCCCGCCCGCGCCGCCGCTTCCGCCGGCCCCAGGCCCCGCAGGCCCGCCGCGGCCGGCCAGGCCTCCCGCCCGCCGCGCCCGGCCCGAGGCGGGGCTGACTCCGCGGCCCCCGCCCGGCCGCCCTCCGCCCCCGGCCGGCCCGCGGCCCGGCAGCCCCGGCCCCGGCCCCGGCGGCGGGAGGCGGGCCCCGCGGCGGCGGCGGCGGCGGCGGCGGCCGCAGCGAGCGACGAGGCCGCCCGGCCCGGCCCGCCGGCCGCCCGCCCGCCTCGGCGCCGAGATTGGGCGAATCGCGAGCAAGTACGTGCGCGTCTCCCTGCCGCCGCCGCCGCCGCCCGCCGCGGGCCGCCCCGGGGCCGCCGCCCGCCGACGACGCGCGGGAGGAGGAGGAGGAGGCCGCCCCGCCGCCGTCGCCGCCGCCGCCGCCCGGGCTCGCCGCCCGCCGCCGCCCGCCCGCCGGGCCTGCAGCCCCGGCCCCCGGCCGCAGGCGAGGCCCAGGCCGCGGCCGACATGAACCACCAGCAGCAGCAGCAGCAGAAAGCGGGCGAGCAGCAGCTGAGCGAGCCCGAGGACATGGAGATGGAAGGTGAGGCCCGCGGGCCGGTCGCGGCGGGGCCGGGGTGCGCCTTCCATTGTGGCCGGGGGGAGCCGCGGGAGCCACGCGAGGGGCTCGCCATCTTTAACCAGGCCGCGGCGGCCGCCGGGCCTCGGCCTGGCCGCCCGCCCCGGCCCCGGCCCCGGCCCGGCCCGGCCCGGCGAGGCTGCACCGTCATGCCGGGCCCGCGGGCGGGGGCGGCCGGCGGGACCCCGGCCCTGCGCATTGTCCGGACCCCGCGGCCGCCCGGCGCTCGGCCGCCCCGGCACAAAGCGCCCGGAGTTGTAAATTAGGGCGCTCCAGCCGCGGAGGCACCGAGACGTTTTCTCGCTCCTGGCGGCGGCTCCGCAGCCCAGGTCGGGAGGCGGGCTCCGGGGACCGTCCCCTTTCTCAGGCGTCTCGCCGGGCCTGCTGCTGCCTGGTAAGCTCGGGGAACTCTGGACCTCCTCGGACTCGGGGCTCGTCCGCACCTGCTTCTGTGCGCTCCCCCGGGGGGCCCACCGGGGCTGGGAAGCGCTCCCCCAAATCACTTTATAACAGCACTGTCTAGCGTCGGGCTCAATTTTGGAAACACCTGCAAGGAACGCGGATGTCCTCAGCTTTGGGACTGGCCCAGAGTTGCGACCCGGGCTCTCTTAGTTTCTGAGTTACCTGTTTTTTCGGGGAGTTTGGTACTTGGCTGCGTGTGGTGCAGTCAGCATCGGGCCAGGTGTGTGCTTGAAACTCCGTGAAAGCCCCGCCACACGTGGCTACTCCATCAGACGCACACCTGACTCTAAAGGTTACTCAGTTTTCTGTCTATGTGGCAGAAGTTTTCTAAGGTACTGTTAGTTTTGAGATATGAGGGCTTGGTTATAAAGATTTGATGTAAAGGGGAGAGTCTTTGATTCGTGTAGCTCAAGCCTAGTAGTGCATGATTGAGAGGCACTTTATTTCTCATGGCCCACAGTATTTAAAAGGGCAAAGTCAAAATAGTTTTAAAATGGTATTCTTACCTACGTTAAGGGGTCCCACTTTCGGGAGTCAAATGGGCATCTGAATGAACAGGGCATTGAATGTTTTGTTCTGGCTTTGCTTTTAGCAAAGACTCTTGGGTTGCATAAATGAATGGAGGCTTTAGGGGAGTACAGGTAAAGCCCTATTTGTCCTGTGGGGTGGCTACGTGTGTGGTGTGCTGCACACTGGTTGTTGGGAATACTTAACCAAGACTGGTGTTCCCCTGTGAATAACTTACTGCCAGTAATTGGATGTTCACTGAAAAAATTGCTTGCCAGGTTGCAAATGGCAAAGTGGCTGAGATGCCTGCCATAGGCACTCACCAGTAGTACTTATCAATGGCAGTAGTGGGGGACAGGAGAACGGAGACCATGCCAAGGACCAGGCTATCTATTTTACTTGGCCTCAGTAAGGCAATAACTTCGCAGAAGGTCTGGCGTGTGTGATTAAACCAAACAGCTGAAGGCATACATTGCTGAGAGAATTTTGTGTATTCCTTTTATGCTATACTTTGCAACACATCTGAAACATAGCAAAAAAGTGTTTTCATTTTCCTTTTTGAATAGTACCCTACCAAGACAAAAATCCAGTAACGTGAGCATATTGATCTCCTATGTACATTTTCTTACCACTTCTGAAGTGTTTTTGAACAGGAGTGAGAATTAATAAACATGGACATCACTACAGAGTATATTTCTGACACAGAACTGTCTTTGGGAAAACACCCATGAACACAAATGACAAGGGCTTTGCTGAAGGACTAGAGATCACTGGAGTGGTGGAAGAATTTTTATTTGTATTTTTTTTTCTTTTTTTCATTGAGTTCCTGGCCAAAGGATTCAAGAATTTTTTTTTTTTTTAGAAGTTCCTTTTTTACCCATCCATGCATGCTTTCAAGACTATTTTCTCTGCTCATGAAGTTTTATTTTCATATCAAAGTTTGCATTGGAAAGGTCACCCCTAGGGTGGTTAATCTCCAGATTTACCTGTGTCTCAAATTGGACGGCAAGGGTTTTAGGTACTAAGGCAGATTTCTTCTGAGTGGACTTCTATCTTGGTTTTGTCTCCAGAAGGTACCTTGTCTTGGAGGGCACGTGATGGCTATCGACAAGTAGTGCCCTGTGAGTACCCGCAGGTGTGTGGCTTAAAAAGCTGCCTATGGATGTCAGCCTTCCCACGCCTAAAATGTGGTGCTAGGCTTACGTGTTGTAACTGAGGATCAGAAAGAGTGAAAGAATGCCCTTCTGGCTTTTTAATAGAAGTAGAGTTTAGCGAATATCAAGTCTGGTTGGCTACATATGCCAGGCTGTGAGTGGGATCTGGGTCGGAGCTGGTGTCTTGCCTTAATTCCTGTGGAACCAGCAGCTGGGTCTCACTGGCTTGAGGAAGGCAAGGCTTGGTAAATGAGGAGCTTGAGCATCCTGCCCCCCTCCTGGGCAGGGTGGTTTCGAAGGAGCCTGGGAGACTGGTTTGGTTGGTTGTTACTTCCCTATCATAGGTCAGTGTTAGTTTGCCCTCCTCCTGCCTCACTTTGTTGGGGTTGCATTTGCTTTTAACTGAACTCTGCACGTCCTTTCAAATCCACTGGAGAACAGCAATGCTGTGGCTTAGTTATTTGAAAAATGACCTGTTCTGAGCAGTTAGGAAAGTTATGATGGGTGAAATGCAGAGAGGGAAAAGATGGGGGAGGGTCTGTTGAAAGCCGGTTGGTTGTGGCCCCATGCTCCCTGTATGGCCCGAAGCAGCCAATTGCTCGTTTCTGCTTGGGACGCAGATAGAGTGGTGAAGGTGGTGGCATTAATAGGTCTGGCTGCGAGTAAATTTGCTTCGCAGTTTATTCACTAACTTTGGTGATCACTGAGGCCTGGGGGCTGAAGGAATGACTTGCTCAGGTTTCTGCCCTCCTAACACCTGGAGAGGTAGTGGTGTGGTCTGTGGATGCCCTGTTGAATCAACAGAAGTTTTCCTGAGGTCTGCCTTATGTGTAAAAGCTCTGATGTTTGTTCCCCAGCGTGGTTCTGCCCATGGGAGCAGTCTGTTTCCGAGTGTAATCTCTGAGACGAATGGGGTAGGTGGTGGACTTTTGTACACACTCAGTCCAGGAGCAAACCAACAAGTCACCTGCAGCTTCTGAAAATAATTCGTCGGTGACATTTATATTTTTTGTTCCAGGGGTGGTGGTGGGTTTCTTTTTCTTCCAAACTTGTACAAGTTACTTTTTCTGCTAAAGCATGTTTGGGAGTGGGAAGTGAGTTCTCTTGCTCACACCCACCTGGATAAACTTGTGCTCTATTTTATTAGAAGATTCCTTTCGGATAGCCCCCTAGCAAGACAAAAATCAAATAACATGAGGATATTGATTTTCCTTACCTAGGCTTAGGTTGGTAAAAATTCTTTGCGAAGTTACAAAATGAACATCAACTCAGAGAACCCATTGCAGAAGAAATTAGGCCAAACCTAGAAGCATCTCACTCTGATGTGAGTGTGTCAGGCTGTGGTATGATTCTAAGTTATTCCCCACAGGCTTCTGCTCTCCTACCCTTTCAGGCTGCTGATCTTCTGATTATTTATTCCTCTATAATCAAAGAAATGATTGATACCAGCAAATATGGGAAGGAAGTATGCTTTCTTTTTTTTTAGTCAGTGTTTTGGAAATAAGGAGGTCATTAAGTTAAAATATGTGGTAGGGCAGTGGGGTGGTTAAGACAGTCTCTGCCTGGGGCTTGAACCTGGATTTTGTCATTTAATTGCTGGGTGACCTCATATATGTTGCTGAAGCTCTCTGTGCCTCGGTTTCTACATCCTCAAAAAGGAGGTTGGTCGTACCTGCCTAGGTCGTTGTGAGACTGAAGTCACCAAGCATATGTAAAGTGCCAGGCACAGAGTTTGGAGCATAGGAGATGTTCAGTAAGTGGTGTTGCTCTGGTAAAACCTTTACAGCTGAGGAAAGAATGTACTTAGTTTAAGGCAAAAGTGGGGCATACACCACAGGTGGGGCAAGAGATGGTTGGTGATATGCAAAAATGTCCTACAGTAATTATATCCTGATGTGGGTTGGAAAAAAAACAACCAGCCTCAGCTAAGAATTGTTATCCGTGAGATCCTGGGTTTGACGTGCCTAAGTAGGGATTTAACGTTAAAGGTGTAATATTTTGAAAACAATTAAGTGGATAATAGGAGTTAAGTAGATTTGGTGCTTTGTGACACTGGTGCTGAAGTTTGATCAGCTCGTTAACCTTCTGATTATTCTTGCAGCTTTCGTGTTAGAGAAATTTGGTAAAGTTGAGAATTGTGTTGTTGCAGGGAAGCCAGGTCACCGAGCCTCCAGGCTTTGGGAGTCAGCCTTGGATTCTTCTCTCTGGATCCCTGCATCCTGTTACCAAGCCCATTTCATTTTTCCAGCCACCACCTTAAAGGAGGCCCTTGTGGCCTCATACTGGAACTATTGTAACAGCCTTCTTAATGTGCTCTGCTTCCATCCCGCCTAAACCCCACACAGCTATGATAACTGTCTGCCCACAGGACTTTCCTGCCCTGTCACTCACTGCCCTACTTAAAAGGACCCGGTGTCTTGAAGTCGAGTTGCCAGGGTCCTCAGGATGGTCCCAGCCTCCTTTGTGCTACTGGCCCCCAGCACACATGCACTTGTGTAGGCAGCAGCAGCCTCTCCTACATGAAAACAGGACAGATAACCGCAGGACAGTGGTTCAAAACCTGATTCATGTGCCCCCTTTCTCCTAAGCCTTTCTGGTCACCTCAGCCACTTGCCTTGCATAAGAGCCATGTAACTTTTTGCCCCACCTGCTCCTTTGCCTGTGGGGGGCCACATTTGTGTACCTGTCTTCCTCACTGTTGCATTGTTTGCTCTGAAGATGACTGCACTAGGTTCCTTTTTTGTTAAATTCATGTGTGAGAGCTACTCATTCAGGAAACACCTTTTCAATGAACTCAGAAGCTAAACAGTAATACAGGAGATGGCTGGCTGGCAAGGTGGCTCTGTGAAAGAGAAGGCTGAAACCATAAAACAGTATTGCTTTGATAGCTGCTAATTCGGTTTTATTGCTTTTAACGTTAATGTAATGGCGCTTTTTTGATCCTTTTGAAAGGGATAGCTTGTTTTTCAGACAAGGACATTGATAGGCCTTCATAAATTACTGACGGTTTCTCTTGATGATTTTTAAAATTTATTTTTGTTATTTCTGGTTTTTTGGATGAGTAATATGTAGTGTGGATCTTTCTGCTTGATTTCCAAGGCAAAGAAATTTAGCTCTGGAGATCAAGAGTTGTAACAAGGTATTTCTTGACATGTACCATGATAGAGTTGAATGTTAAAATGTCACCTGCTTTATAAACTACTTGTTCTGAACTAATTTGGACTTCAGAAAGTTGGAGGAAGCAGGATTTTAAGTGTCATGTGCAGGCAGGAAAGTTATGCCATTTTTCCTAGTAAGTTAACACATGCCTTGGCTAATGAGAAGTCAGGTGTGTTGAAATTCTTGAAGAGAAGCAGGTCTTTTTCTAAGGGTTGGTAATTTAAACTTTTATTTGGAAGTTGGAAACAGTAATTAGAAAGTTTCTTATGTAGGGAATTATACTGACCGGAGCAAGAGTGGGGATGCTTCCAGAACTCAGTGAGGAGACACACCTGAGAGTGAGATTAGCAAGACCCCAAAATGGGAAAGGAGGAGGGACATCTGGGAGAACCTATCCTGAGAGTCGTGTCGACTTTTCTATGTTGTTCTGCTGAGAAGGGCGGGGGATAGGTAAGGCTGCACTGGGGTTGCAGCTAGTGGGTGGACAGACAGACGGACAGCTCATGGCCTGGTGGGGGCCGGGTTCTCACTGTGTTCCACCAGTGCAGCTCTTAGGTCAACCCTAAGGGGTGGAGACCACCGTTCTGAGATCACAGCTGTTCATAGTCACAGAGATGCTCAGGTGTCCTTTCAAGGAGTCCAAGGTATCTGACAGGAGCTTAAACCTCAAATGTTTGAAAGCTGGCAGTGAGTGTGGTGTCCCAGTCTTAGGGGGGTGGTCCTTCATTCTTTTTGGCTCACTGAGAATCTAGAAGGTGGCTCCCTTGTGAAACCAGGACAGTCTGTGTGATTTTTCTGGCCTGCCATAGAATATTCAAAAACCCAGGTCCCTCAGTCTTGGTTCCACACCAGTGACTAAGGTTTCCTGATATCCTGGTACTGGGAGGGCAGTGTCCTGTGTTGTGTACCAACTGCCAGAATATCGACCAGTCTAGCTCTCGCAATAAGCTGTGCAGCTGGCATCTGGTTTGGGAAGCATACTGTGCAAGTTTGGTAGGGTGGCTGGGCTTGATCCCATCCCAGGGTGTAGCTGCGGGTGTGTGGGTGGTGATCTAACTTCTCTTTGCAGTCTCTTCTGCCACCCCGTTCATGGTACCTTCAGAGAGAGTTGAAGGGAGTGTTTGCAAGGGAAACATGTGGTATTACCCTGAATGTGTAGACTGAGCAAACCTTGCCACACCACAGCCCCTTATAAAAAGGCTGTGGGCCATTGACGTAGAGTTGCAAGTACGTTTCATCAATATGACTTTGGGGAATAAATTATATTTCAAGACTGTAATTGGCCTTGTGCAATTGCTGTTTTAAAACAAGCACATGTAGTACTCCTTAACATGTGTATGTGGTTACATAGACCATCTCCCATTGTAAGTAGTATGGAGCAGGTCATTTCGAAGTGCTTGCTTCTTCCAGTTGCTAGTTTATATCAGCGTGGAGGAGAAATTGTTCATTCAAGCAAAATGTGTAGGAAGTCGTTAAAAACGTCAATAAGTTCATGGTGCTGTTTCATAATCATCCTAGATACTTATGAGAATTCTCCCCGAACGATCCTGTCCTTTTCTCCTATGTCTTGAACTTGTAAGGACTAAGGGTGAAATGCTTGACTCAAGAATGCCCCTAGAGAAGTAGCTGGTGGGGTGAGGATTGCTGTGGCCTCCTTGGGCGCCCCCGCCTTTGAGACCCCCGCCCCCCGTCCTGTGGTGGACAAGGGGCTTGTTCTCCTGCTGTGTGTCCATGCTGCTCTGAAGCAGTCCCAGCCTTCTGCCAGTAGTGATGAGCACAAAGTGAGCATTTTCCTACTTTAGACCAAGGTTTCTCCTGAAAGCCACTCATTTGCATATTGGGGACAAGGGGTGTGACGTATGGGCTAGGAGGACTAAGGGTCTAACCCTGCACTGTGCAATTACAGCAGCCACCAGCCACATGCAGTGATTTAAGTTTAAGATGAAAAAATTCCTCATTTGACTAGCCACATCAAATGGTCAGTAGCCAGTGTGGCCCCACATTGGACAGTGCTTTTATGAAACACAATAACACCTCATAAAGTTTTTTTGGCCAGTGCCCACCTAACTGGCCAACAAGACTGGCTGGATTCTTGCTTAGAAGGTGTTTCTGGTAGCATTAGGGTCCCATTGAATGTTGGAAGGGTACAGTGTATCCTGGAAAAACAAAATTAAAATGAGTAAAAGTACTGGAAACTTGCAGACAGATGGTTCTTGGGCAAACCCTAAGGGGCAGTGCTTCTCACATTTGTGATGAAGGAACGAGTTTTTAAAATTTTCAGTCCATCAGGGATAGTACTGTCCATCATGTTAGACATACAATGCAAACAAATTATTTGAAAAGTGGACATGTAAAAATACAAGCCCCAGTTTATTAAATTCAGCTAATGTAAAATTACATTTTAGCAGTTATACTTAGAACAAACATACATGGGAAGAAAGAAAACAATTGCAGAAAGTGTGCTGTTCACAGCAAGTGTGTATAGATGCTTAATACAAACAATCACTGTTACACAAGTAACTTTTATTCCACTGGTGATAGCTGAGTGGAATTTTGCGTGAAAAAGCAATTGCCCGCATTAAAAGTCTACATGCACACTTTTAGGTTTTAAAGTAAATTTTTGGGGGGGGGGCACTGTGGCTTCTGCCTGTAATCCTAGTGCTTTGGGAGACTGAGGCAGGAGGATCGCTTGAGGCCAGGAGTTCAAGACCAGCCTATGCAACATAGTAAGAACCCTTTTTTTAAAAAAAATTTTAAAAACCGGTTGTGGTAGCGCACATCTGTAGTCCCAGCTACTCTGGAGGCTGAGGCAGGAGGATCATTCTAGCTCAGGAGTTTGAGGTTACAGTGAGCTATGATTACGCCACTGCACTCCACCCTGGGTGACAGAGCAAGAATCTGTCTCTAAAAAAAATTAAAAAGCAAATTTTTTTTCAATACTTCATCTCTGTAGACAGCTTCAGCAAATTTTTCCTGTAGACTTATAGCTAAATTATCTTCCATTGAACGAAATGGATTCTGGATTTTATTTACTTTTGGGTTATAGTTAATTAGCTAAGCCTGAAATTTCACAGGCTGTAATGTGGTCCTGCTGCACATGACCCGAATGCAGTCGTGCCTTGTGAAGCACCACGCCAGTTTGACAACACCCGAACTACGTCATGCTCTGTTTAGAGAGATGAGCCTACTGAACACAGGTTTGGATGTTGCAGCAAAGTCAGATTTTTTAAAAGTATCTAAAGCTTACTATCCATTTCCATTAGGCTCTGAGAGGGGCACCTGTTGGAAACCTCTTCTTTGAGCAGCGCTGTGTAGGGCGTTTGTTGTCACCCCCACTCCCTTTGGTTATTTGTCTTTATTTCTTCATCATTGCTCACTCCCGACTGTAGTGGCGGCAGTGCTTTTCCTGCTGTGGTGCCCACAGGGCCTGGTGCAGGCTCTCATTCATCAAGCATCTCTAGACTGGCACTTATTTGTGGTCCCTGCCTTCTACCACCTACATGAGCTCCTCAGAGAATGAAGGAGCCCCAGACACAAGTGTAAGGGGGAGGGCGTCAGTGAAGGGGTCTGGGGTCTGACGGAAAGGTGGAGGGGCAGATTCGCTCTAAAGGAAATGAAGAACTGGCTTATTTAGGTGAGGCTTCTCAGGGAAGGTGGCCCAGCTGAGTTAGAAAAGAGGGTTGAGTATCCTCAGGTGTGAGGGGTAGAATTGCACAATGGGATGGGGGACTGCCAGTGTCTGTGACTAGGGGCTTAGGGTCTGTGGTATGCAGGGTGATGTCCATGTCCTGATCCCTGGAACCTGGGAGTAAGTTATGATACATGGCACAGGGGCTTTGCACATGTGATTAGATTCAGGATCCCTAGGTGAGGAGGTCATCATGTGTTAGCTGGATGGGCCCAGTTTAATTACAAGGATCAGTGTCAGGGACTTGAGGTGAGAAAGGCTGGACTGGCTCCTGCTGACGTTGAAGATGCACATGCGAGCCCAGGAATGTGTAGGTGGCCTCCAGAAGCTGGAAAGGACAGGGAAACAGGTTTCCCCCTAGAGCCCCCAGAAGGAACACAGCCCTGCCGACACCTCGTTTTAGCCCTTCTGACCAGTGCAGACTTCTGACTTCCAGAACTGTAAAAGAACAAGTGTGTGTTCAGCCACTAAGTTGGTGGTAATTTGTTATAGCAGCCGGAGGAAACCTAACAGGGTCTGAGGAGGTGGGTAAGAAGCAGCCAATAAATGTAGACGGCTTTGAACCCTCCAGCTGTGCAGAGGCTTGCTGAGGCTGTGGGAGCTGACACTGAGAGTCACTGTACCAGGCTACGTGATACCAACTCTTACATACAACTCCCTGAAATGGGTACAGCATCATCCCCATTTTATAGTAGAACAAAACAAGGCACTGAGCAAGTTATGTAACTTACCTGAGGTCACCCAGAGCAAGTGGCAGAAGTGAGATTGGAACCCACGTGGTCTGGCTTCAGAGCCAGCGCGACTCATAGCCAGTAGACACCATTGGCCGTGAAAGTAGCCGTTACTGGTTTTTTATTTGAACACCTTGCTGCCTTCTCCCACGTTTCTTACCTCACCACCCCAAAGTGGTAAACTGCAGTTGGGCTTCCTAGTCTGAAGGTTTTCGTGCGGTGCACCGCATGCTTTGAATATAGAAAGTGGCCCACTGCCAAAATAGGCTGAGGCCACCCGTGCACATCAGCAAGTGGAATATGGTGGCGTAAAAAATGAGAAACAATATTACATGTTGGTAGGTTTCTTCCTTTGTGAATCAGGTATTCAGTAACATTTTAATAAGATCCTGAGCTGAAATTAACATCCCTAAAGCAAACCATCCTTGGCTGTATGTTGCTCAGAGTATTCGGAGAGATTTAGAAGAGAAAAGGACGACTATTGTCAGCTAGGCCTTGGGCAGTTTCAGAGCACCCCGTTCTGTAGATGTGCAGGGTTAGATGCGGGCCTTAGGGATGTAGGTCTTGGGGTCATCGCATCCCCACACCACCCTTGGAATTTACAGATGAGCAGACTGAGGTGCCGGGTGTCCAGGAGCTCTCTGCAGGCCCACGCGGGTTACTGCCTGAGCCCGGCTGGCGCAGTGGGTGAGCCGCCTGCTGTGTTGGCCGTGTTCTCTCGGAAGCCCTGGCCAGCTGGGCTAGTCTCGTCTCCTTCCTATCGCCTAGATCACCTAGTTTCTTTCAGCAGCAGCTTTCGTAAGGTGGACGAAAAACTGGGTCAGAGGTACCAGAGCCTCAGGATTCCTTAACTGGGCAGAAGTTGGAAGAAATTAGGTGAATTAAAAGGCCAGTCTCCTTGCTTCATTAACTTCCAGCTAGCTATGTGGTATTTGTCATGTGGCATATTTTGAATATTTTCCTTTTGGGCCTTGTTGCCTGACAGTGAATTTTAAAGAGATATGAAAAAGATGCATATCTTCATGGGCAATAGTTTGTAAAGTGACTATAGCAGTTAAAAACTATAGCAATACTACTGTTTTAAATATAGAAATCTTTACTTGGTTTGACTTTAGTCTTTGCCTATTAAGTCACTGATTCAAGAAATCATAAATAAGTGGCTTTTTGATCTTAGTTGTTTTCTGAACGTCCCTGCTATTCACACAACGCGACGCACAGGAGCTGTGATTTGTTTTGAGTCAGATGGGTGATTACAATTAGTGTGCAGGTAGTGGATTGAACTGTTATTTATTGGTCATCAATTTGTGTGTGAGGTTCTGCTGGGAAGAATAAGATGGAAGACTCAAGTTCTGGCCTGGACGAATTGGTCAGGAGCAAGTGTCCACAGGAAAAATGATGACATGTGGTACCTGGGCAGGTAACTGTTACAGGTTGGTCAGTGAGAAGACACCTTTGGGTGTCCTAGTCAGGAAGACATGATCCTTGAGGTGCCTGGTTAAGTGAGCTTCAGGATGCGTGACAGCCAGTCACAACGGCTTCTGTATCCTGGACACTTAGCAGTGCCGAGTTAGTGACAGGCAGGGTTGGGAGGGCACTCCCAGTACCATCAGACAGTGATGCTAAAAGCATGATCCCAGCCGACGTGTGAAAAGTTTTCAGGAGCATTCTAATGTTGGAGTTATTAATTACCTTGGGATATGCAGAGAGGAAGAAATAGCACTACAAATGTAAACATTTTCTGTGAGTGATTTCCTTTGGAAATCAGAGACTTTCATTTAAAATCTCTGTTTTGGTGGGAATTAAGTCTTACAATTTTTTAAATTCTTTTTTTAAATTAAATTTTTTTTTTTTTTTTTGAAATAGGGACTAGCTTTGCCCAGGGTGTAGAGTGCGGTGGCACAATCACAGCTCACTACAGCCTTGAACAAATGGGCTCAGGCGATCCTCCCACGTCAGTTTCCTGACTGGCTGGGACTACAGGCGTGCCACCACGCCCGGCTAATGTTTAAGCTTTTTGTAGAGATGGCATCTGGCTGTGTTGCACAGCCTGGTGTCAGGCTCCTGGTCTCAGTCCTCCTGCCTCAGTGCTAGGATTACAGATATGAGCCACTGTGCCCAGCCAGTCCTATAATTTTTATTAAAAGCCTTCTAGTTTTCTAAAAAAATTACTGTTTTTGCCATTTTCTCAATCCTTTTATCTTTTCTACAGTGCCTAACACTGTGTTTTATATGCTAAAGATTTTTAATAAATGTTTAATTAACTGGAAAAAATACTGTTTTTATTTTCAATATGTTATCAGAGGGCACTGGGTCACATGATTTTGTTTTAGAGGTGAAAGTTTCCTTTATGGCCCTCATTCCTCAGGTACAGAAACCAAGGCTGTGAGGGATGAAGTGATTTCTAGACCTTGATGTCCAGTATGAACCACATACTGGCTGATTAAGTTTAATGAGAAATGACTTCAGTTTCTCACTAATCAAATTTGATGTGCTCTGACTACATGTGGCTTTTTAAATACAATTGAGTAAGATTGAAAATATCTGTTCCTCTGTTACAGCAGCCACATGTAGCTTGTGGCTCCCACCTTGGACATAGAACATCGCCATCGTCACAGGGAGCTCTGTAGGACGGCACTGCTCTCTAGATGCTTTCTAGACTGGATTTTACTTCTGCTACTGTAGGGGACTCTGATCACACTCTTGATCCGGGGGGGCTTAGAATATGGAAAACCAAGCAATGTCATCTGTAATAATTTAGGAATAAGGTTTCCCAAACTGGGGCACAGCATGGTGCACACATGCTGGTGATCACTGCCTTAGGCACTGGGCAGGGTGGGTAACAAAGACGAAGTGACAAAGAAAAGCCAGCAGGACACAGGTCGTGTGAAAAAATAATGTGCGAAAAGTGACGAATGAACAGAGTGAACAGCGTTCTGGAAATTGGAGAGAGATTGTATCAGGCTGTGGGGAAGCAGGAAAGCTTGTTGAGGAAGTGGTGTGGTACTTGCAACGGGCCGTAAAGGATGGGTGGTTAGGATTCGAGTTGAAGGGAATTTGAGGCGAGGGTGACAGAGGCAAAGGTTCTGGGTGGATGAAAATAGAGGTGCCATCTCTCAGTTTCCTGACATATCTGTTGTGTTGTGATTACTACATTGTTTTGTGTTTCTTTGCCATTAGACTTTATGCCTTGACCCAGAGTCTCTCCCTACATAGCACCTAATAATCAAAAGCACTACATTTTTATATTTTAGTTTCATTCAGACAGGAATGTGCTGTGATGTTAAATGCCAATTAACCTTAATTTTACCTGGTTTGGTAACAATTATAAAGGATTAGATTTGTACCTGCCCTTACTGGTTGATAAAATGTGCTAGTAATCACCATGATTTTAAAAACTTCATTGATATACGTCACATACCACACACTTATCTATAGTATAAAATTTAGTGGTTTTGGTATATTCACAATTGTGTGACTATCAACACAATTTTAGAACATTTTTATCCCCACAGAAGGAAACCCTGTATCCATTAGCAGTCACTCCCCATCTCCCCCCAGCCCTGGGCAACCACTAATGTATCTCTATGGATTTGCCTATTCTGTGTCTGTCTGCTGTTAGGTAGCATAGTGTCCTCAAAGTGCGTCCATGTTGTAATTTATTCATTGCAGACAGAGGCCGGCACGCACTGGTGTGCACTAGTGCAATCATAGCTGGCTGTAACCTGGGCTCAAGCGATTCTCCTGCCTCGGCGTCCCGTTGTGCTGGGACTACAGGCGTGAGCCACTGCGCCTGGCCCGTTCCTTTTTATTGTAGAACAGTATTCCATTGTGTGGAGAAACTCACCATGACGTATACTGGATCAAAAAAGACATGCAGGTTCCCATGAATGTGTCATCTGTAACAGGTTTTACTCAGTTTTTAAAGGGACTTGAACTTCTTGTTGTTAGGATATGCTTTACTACTAAGTTGAGCGAGCTTGGTGGTCAGGATGGATATGAGGAATCAATGTCAGTTTGTTCCATCAGTAGCAGAACCTCTGGAACATAGATAATTATAGATGAGGGGATTTTGTAGAGGGATTTTACTGGACACAGCTGTGTGAGCTGGTTACATGGTCTGGTGCGGGAGCTGACAGTCTGTGAGGGAAGGTGAAGTATTAGCAAGGCCCAGCTGCAGGCCGTTTGCGTGAGCCTCTCACTGCAGTGATGGAGCTGGTGCTGTTCCTCCCAAAACCAAAGGCCCGGAAGGCAGGAAACCCCAAGGCAACTGGTGACATGGCTGTGCTCCTTTACTCCCACCCTCCAAATTGCACAGGACTGTCTCAGAAGTGGGAACTGTGCAGGGAGGGGCAGCACCATAGAAATCCACCTGACAGATCTCTGGAACAGCCAACCTTTTGACGTCAAGGATCCCCGTTTGTACTCCTAAAAATTTAAGACCACAAATAGCTTTAGATTACTTGAGTTATATCTACCATGAGTTGCCATATTAGAGATTAAGACCAGTCTTAAGTATTTATTCATTGAAAAACAGTCAACCAGCACATGTTAACACAAATAACGTAACTTTTTATAGAAAAGAATTGTCTGAAACAAAAAAATTTTAGTGAGAGGAATGATGTTTTATGTTTTTGCAACTTACGTTATTGTTGTGGTGTCATTTTAGTTAAAATATAAAGAAAACCCAGTCTTGCACTTAGAAATGGGAGGAGTATTTTAGTAGCCTTCTCAGGTAATTGTGGCTTTTTGATACTACAATGAATCAAGTGCTAGTTTAATAAAGGTTAATTGCAATGTGGAATCTGAACCATATCAATCAACTTTTCTTACTCTATTACATTAAAATTTATCGGTCTATCTTGCACTCTGAATGAATCTTTTCTAGTACCATTCATTGGTCATTTGGAAAATATTGATTCACTGAGTTATACATAAAAAAAAATTGAGTTAGCATGCCTCAGACGTTGGCATTGTTGTAAAAACCTGTGCTGTTCATTCTGTAGGTGAGTCTTCTGTTTGTTGGTTGAGTGGTAATTACTAGCAACGTGGTGGCAACCTCTGCATCTGCCCAGGCTGTGGGGATGGGGTGCAGGGTAATGGGCAGAGACTTTTGTAGGTGTTTGTTATCCCTATGTCCTTTTTGAAGTGTTGGGAAAGTTGTCTGCAGATGTTTTAGTTGGATCATTTTTCCTGCTGTTGAGTTTTGAGAATTCCATATATTTGGGATACAAGTCCTTGGTCAGATACGTGATTTGCAGATATTTTCTTCCAGTCTTTAACTTGGTTGTTTATTCTCTTAACAGCATCTTTCTGGAGCAAAAGCCTTTAATTTTAATGAAGTACAGTTTATCAAAATTTTTTTTATCTTGCTTTTGGTATTATGGCTAAGAAAGCTTCCCCCACCCCATGTGACAGATTTTCTTCTGTATTTTCTTCTAAAAGTCTTATATCTTTACATTTCATGCTGAGTTATTTTTTGTAAAAGGTGTGTGGTTTAGTTGGGGTTTAAAAAAATTTTTTTTGGCATACAATGGCCAGTTCTTCCCATGCCATCTGTTAAAAGAGATCATTGTAGAATGAAGTTTATTGCAGGATAATAAAATACATTTACTAGATAATTGAATTTTTAAAACTCCAAAATGTTTTCCTGGAGAAAATGAAACTTGTGCCTCAGGATAAGAAATAATGCTTATATGTATTTTTGGGCATGTATGCTAATTTCCTTTGGAGTGGACTTTTGAAAAACATTTCAAAATGAACGAAAGGATATTTTACTTTTTGATTTTGATACACACTGGTTTGGGAGGAATAATTTTGACTATAAAAACTTATGTTCCAGGCAGGCGTTTGACACCAGCCGGATTGCTAGACCCGCAGCATCAATGGACATGTCCAATATTTTTCGCTGTTAATCTGGTGGATGAAAACTAGTATCTCATGTTAATTAGGGAAGTTTAGCATATTCGTCATTTGTATTTCTTACTAATTTCTCCTTTCTTTTAGTTGCTTTTTTTTTTTTTTTTTAATTAAAGGGACTCTGTTTATTCTAGATGTTAGTCCTTTGGCTATTAGGTGTTACAAGTATTCATCTAGTTGGTATGCATCTTTTGTCCTGTAGCTTCCGAGAAGCTCTGTCCCTGCCAAGCATGCTAAGACTTCCTTTCCTACAGCACTTAGGTCACACTGCACAATTTAGCAGATAATCCCATTTCCCTTTTGTGAAAGACCTTATGTGTAAAAGCAATACAAACGTAATTATAAGGTCTTTAGTTGTGCTGTATTTGGCACTCTCAGTGCCCAGCACAGCATTGAAACCGATCATCAGCGATTGTGGACAGACAAGATTGGTAGTTAAGATGATCTCTAGGGAACAGATGATTTTTACGTAATAAAACCAAACTGTAAGCCCCAAACAAATTGTTTTATTTAAGGAACACAAATTATATGTAGCCTTCGTTGGGGCTTGCTTTTCATATAACTAATTTAAATCAGGATTATTTCAGTACAGAGCAAACTGTCAAGTTGGAATGCCGTGCGTCTACTTTGAACCAGGCCTTGAAGCTGGGTGGGCACAGGCACAGACCGAAGACCACTGGTTTGGAAGAACAGGACTTGTCCCCTGCAAGTGGGTTTCCAGCCAGCCTCGTCAGGATGCACATAGCCAATACCCAGAGTGCACAGGATGATAAACAAAAACACTGTAGATCTGTTGTATTGATTAAGCCACAGTTTTATTGTTATTAATATGACTGGGGAGATGGGCTGAGTAGTGTTTAAAAAAAAAAAAAAAAAAACCCCACAACAAAAAAACCTTTGCCATGTCCTGCAGAACAGCAGAGGAGCTTGTAAGGAGACTTAGCATGTGTAAGGTTAGGACAGATGCAGTTGTTGTGATCAGATGGGTGTGGGATGGCACCAGGTCCATGTTCTGGGACCATCTCAGGTCTGGCAGTTCTTCAGGCATCACAGTCACCCCTGAGTGTCATAGTGCTTTCCCAGGACATGGTGGCTTCTGTTTTAGTCTGTGGGACACCGGTTGGGACAAAGAATCCGTACCATGTCCTTCAGGGCCCTCCATGGCCTTGGCCCTGCCTGCCTTCCCTCTCTACCTTTCCCTTGTTCCTGCTCCTGTTGTGGTTTGCTCTACTTAGAATTGCTTCTCCAGTACTTCTGCACAGCTGGGTGCTTTTCATTCTGTGGTCTCGGCCCAGATGTCTCCTCCTCCACAGCTAGTGAGACATGTTCCAGCCCTGTGGCTCTGGCACCTCTTGCCGGCCGTCCCCTCCATTGCAGTTTTCACCACACAGAAGCTCCTCCCACCCGAGTAAGCACTGGAGGCCAGGGGACGTGTCTGTCACCAGACTGAACCCCAGGGCCCAGCCCAGCTCGTGGCATGTACAGGTGCTGGGCAAGTTGGTTGACCTGAGAGAAGCAAGCGGGCGCTGCCTAACAACGGCTGGAAACGTATTCCTTTTATTGCCCCCACGTCCTGCCACCTCATCGCCTGCTGGCTCCCCCGTCCTCCGGGTTGGCGCTGCACTCCAGCAGCCCAACTGGAAACACATTCCCTTATAGCCCAAGTCATTCCTGCCTGGAAAAAGAAATGTATTAGGCCACGGAGTAATTAAAATGTCTTCTTTGATAGAGTTGCTACTGTAATTGCAGAAAAATAGGGTGTCCCACTCTTTAGGGGGATGCTTGAAATCCTTGGTAATGTGTAATGGCTGCTTAGAAAGGATCTTTTTTTGTTTGTTTTTTGGAGACAGGGTCTCACTCTGTTGCCTAGGTTGGATTCTCCTACCTTAGCCTTCTGAGTAGCTGGGATTATAGGTGTGCACCACTACACCGGCTAATTTTTGTGTTTTTTTGGTAGAAATGGGGGTCTTGCTATGTTGTTCAGGCTGATCTTGAACTCCAGGATCTCAAGTGATCCTCCTGCATCAGCCTTCCGCGGTGCTGGGAGTACAGACGTGAGCCTCCATGCCCAGCCAGAAAGGATCTTTAATGGTTATTTTTGAAACAGCTGAAATTTTCCACTTAGGGCCTACGCTGCTTCCAAGAGGTTTCTGGTACCTAGTCAGGCACAAAGGGCGTGAGGGCTGGGAAGTATTGGGGGTGTCCTTGTGACCCATGGGTAGTGTTGTCTTTGTGACTGGGATGACAAACTTGTTGGCAGGCAGGGGCCTTGTTGCCTGGGCAGCACCTGCTTTCCACCCACTGGCTGTAAGGGGTGGTCAACCACGAGTCCCTGGGTTCTGGAAGGACGAAAGGGCTGGTATTCAGACCTCAGGTGGGAGCAGTGATAATTCTGACCTGTGACTCCTGACCTCATTGTATCCTTTTAAGAACTTTACCCCTTCATTACCTCCAGGTTCTATTTCAGGACTGGATATATTCCAAGGACTTACCTGAGGCCCCACTTAGCTTTGCCTTAGAAGAATCTCCCAGAGGGGGGTTGTTGTTCACACCACTTTGTGGTCTTTGCTGCACACTAGAAATTGGCTCTGTCCAGAAATTGGCTCTCAGAAGTGTCTCGGGGAGTGTGGCAACTTGCCGTCTCTGGGTTGCTACTGCCCCAATGTCTGTGGATGCCTAGGGAATGCGCTGGCTCCCCACCGCCCCTTCCTGGTGCAGGGGGCACAGTTATTACTGCTTCACTTCCTGCACTACCTCCTGTCCTGGGTTGCCTGTCCCACAGGTAACCCCGACCTTCCTCTCTGGTAGTGGCACCCAGCTTCTTGGTTGTTCTTAGTATATCTTCTGTCTCTCACTGTGCTGAAGAACTGAAGGCATTCTCCTGCATTGTGTGTGCAGGAGGGCTGTCAGTCAGGTGAGAGAGCTGTTCAGAGCCATTTGCTGGCAGTGTGGTCTTGATAGCTGCATTGGACAAAGCATAGCTAACTACTTGCAGAGGCCAGATGTGTTTGAGAAAGACGAGCTGGTGATAAGATACAAAGAAAGACAGCAGGATGGAAGTCATGGGACGGGGGGTTGCATCGTTCAAAGTGGTCAAAACAAAAAAAGCTAGAAACAGTAATGTGTAGGGGAATGGTTGAGTAAGTCATGATGTAATGATTTACAGCTGTTAAAAATTAAATAAATAGGCCAGGTGCTGTGGTTCACTCCTATAATCTGAGCACTTGGGGAGGCTGAGGTGGGAGGATCGCTTCAGGTCAGGAGTTTGAGACTGTCCTGGGCAACATAGAGAGACCCCATCTCTACAAAAAAGTAAAAAAATTAGCCAGGCATGGCGACTGGCTTAGACTCACGCCTGTAGTCTAAGCTAATCTGGAGGCTGAGGCAGGAGGATCGCTTGAGCCCAGGAGTTGAAGGTTGAAGTGAGCTGTGATGACGCCCCTGCACTGCAGTCTGGGTGACAGAGCAAGACCCTGTCTCTTTAAAAAAAAAATTAAGAAATAAATAAAAATAAAAAAGTATTAAACAATATTTATGCATGTGTATAGTGGCGTGAGATGGCTGTAACTTATTTGTGTGATGTGAATAGAAAAAATGCAAGCACACACTCACTGTACAAATGTATGTACATGAACCTTGTTAAGGCTTGGAAGGTGACACATCAGTGGCTTTCTTCATATTAGGATTGGAAGGGGCCAGGCCGTTAATTTCCCCTTGTTCATCTCTGCATTGTGTGCCTCACTACCATTTGTTGCCTTGAGCATTTCATTCTTTCAGAAATCAGAAGTGAAAAAAAAATGAGTACAGTTATACTCACGCCTATAATCCTAGCATTCTGGGAGGCATGTGCCTGTAGTCCCAGCTACTCAGGAGGCTGGAGCAGGAGAATCGCTTGAGCCCAGGAGTTTGAGGTTGCAGTGAGCTATGATGATGCCGCTGCACTCTAGCCCCGGCCAACAGAGCAAGACCATGTCTCTTTAAAAAAAAAAAAAAAAGAAAGAAAGAAACCAACCAGGACCTGTACAGAAATGTTCATAGCAGTTTTATTTGTGATATCCCCAATCTGGAAACAACCCAGATGTCAGCAGGTAAATGGTCAAATAGTGGTACATTCCTACCATGAAATGCTACTTAGCAATAAGAAGGAACAACTTGGCACATAACTGTATGTTCATTATATAACATTCTTGAAGTGACAGTTACAGAGACGGAGAACTGATAGGGTTTGACAGGGATTGTAGGGGAGCACCCATAATGAAGGAGGTGGGTGTGGTTATGAAAGGGCACCCCGAGGGATCCTTGTGGTGTTGGAACTGTTCAGTGTCTTGACTGGTAGTGGACACAAACTTACACGTGTAATAAAATTGCACAGAGCTAAACACAAATGAGCACAAGTAAATATGGAGAAATCTTAATAGGATTGGTGGATTATGTCAACATCAGGAGCCTGTTTGTGATACTATATATTGCGGTTTTGCAAGATGGTGCTGTTGTAAGGGGAAACTAGAAAAAGGGTACATGACCTCTGTACAGTCATCCCTTGGTATTTGTGGGGAATTGGTTCCAGGACCCTCTCCCCCACCCATACAAAAATCCACAGATGCTCAAATCCCTTACGAAATGGTATAATATTTGCATATAATAACCTACACACATCTTGCCATGTACTTTAAATTATATCTAGGTTGCTTATAATACCTAATACACTGTAAATGCTATGTAAATAGTTGTTTAGGGAATGATGATGAGGAAAAAAGTCTGTACATGTTCACTACACTTTTTTTTCTTAAATATTGTTGATGCACAGCTGATTGAATCCACGGATTTGGAGCCCACAGATGCAGAGGGCTAACTGTATTTTTTCTTAAAACTGCGTGTGAACCTACAATTGTCTCAGTTTCATGAAGAAAAGTTTAATCAGATCAGTATAGTGTGATATAGTAGAAATCCTACAGGAGTGCAGGTTATTTGGGCATTTTTTAAAAATTAGAGGCCGAGTTGCTCTTGCCCAGACTAGTCTTGAACTCCTGAGCTCAGGCAGTCCTCCCGCCTCGGCCTCCCAGAGTGCTGGGATTACAGGCGTGAGCCACCGCGCCCGGCCTATTTGGGCATTTTTCAAAAAGCATGTATAGTCAAACAACTACAGCCTTCTCAGAGTATCCTATTGTGCCTGTTTGTTCAGGGCTTACTTCTTCCATCCTTCCTGCGTAGAGTCTCCTGTGGCAACTTCCTGCCTTGACCCTGGTCTGGTGACATAATTAGCCAAATCTGTTTTAGCCGTGGATCCATCAATAAGAGGGGAGAATATCCTACCCCATCCTACCACAGGGCCTGTGAATATTACCTGAGAATGATTGTGCCAGATCTGGCATATAATACGGGTTCCCTAAATTGGAGTTATTGATTCATGAGACACTTGAAGCAAATTTTAGATTCTTCTCACATATTGAATGTTTTGTCTGCTATTCCTGTTCCAACACAGATGCAAGCTCTCCAACCTGGCTGGTCTGTCCTGAACAACTCTTTTTGTATATTTGCCCCCTGGCATCTGTGTGGGAAACCTTTTATGTTTCACCTATCAAATTGCTTTTTTTCCTACCTTTAATTGCTTGAGAATCTAAGCCATGCCCTATGTGGATGCATAATGCTGAAATTTTCATTTTTAAGTTTATAACAGTCATTTTCCCTGCTTCTTAGGCTTCAGAGGGCTTTCTAAAATAAAATTTGCCTTTTTAAAATTAGCTTTTAGTTTTGAAGTAATTTTAGGTTTACAGAAAAGTTGCAAAGTTAGTACAAAGAGTTGCCATGTACCCCTCACCCAGGTTCTCCAGATGTTAGCAATTTATATCACCAGGGTGAGTTTGTCACAACTAAGGAATTGACCTTCGTACATTACTGTGAACCACACTTGAGACAACTTTTTGGGATTTCACCAGTTTTCCCATTAACATCCTTATTTTGTTCCTGGACCGCTTTGGCTTATCTAAATTGATGAGGTTGCTTGAATGTGTTTCTGGTTCTAAAGAATTTTATGTGATGCTTAAAAAAAAAGAGAAGAGAATGCTGAGGTGGAGTTCTTGGAGGTTCTATGCAGTCACTGATGTGGATGAGAGAACCCCGCACCCCCAGCAGACTCCACTGCAGGGCCATGCAGACATGGCTGGGGACCACAGGCTTGGACGAGAAGGTGATTCAGGATTTCAGACAGCACTCCTTATGCTAGTGATGGGTTTAGATAACCAATACCAACATTTCTAAACTATCCTGAAATGTATTTGGGATCACAAATCAAAAAGTAGTACTAGTCTAAAATTTCTATGTAGAAAGATACCATTTTCTAATTTACCTTGGTGTAACCTCTGTTTAAGGTAGTATTTTTAAATTAGTTCAATGCTGGGAGAGAGGAGACCGAGGACCAGGAAGGACCAAGCAGAAGCCAGAGGGGTTTTGACTTGGAATTGAGGGCGAACTGGCAGCGTTGGGGATTAAGATGTGCTCTCGGGCCCATTTGGCCAATCCAGGCACTAAGAGTTGGCCCTTGTGTTCTGTATTCTGTGTATTGTGCTGTTGTAATGGAGCTGTAGTTTTGGTCACTACATTGTCTTCACCAGTAGGAAGAATATGGGGCTGAATGCAGACGCCTGTGAATCTGAGGCTGAGCTGGATGTTTGTGGCCAAGGCACCACCTGGTGGCAGTACATGGACTATGGGTTGGAAGGCTGTGAGGTCTTATTGTGGTGGTCTGTGTGTTCCCCACCCCCTCACCGTCTTTTGGGGGTAGGTTTGATAAATCATTCTTAAGTGACAAAAAATGTCCAAGCCAACAAATTGGAATTCAATTTTTTCTGATTCATCTCATCCAGAGGTGCTAAATTAGTGCTACCTGATTTCCATAGTAATTGGCAAGTGTTCTTTGGTGGGATAGTAGTTCTGTGTTATGACATCACAAATGGAAGTCAATGGGAAGAAAGCTGAATATAACCATAGGCACCCTCAGTAAAAGGAAGGGGAACATAGGCCTTATGACTAGCCAGGGAGCCTATAGTGCGTTTCTAAAAAGTAGATATTTTGTGCCTTTTAATGTACATGTAAAATTATGCCTCTAATAGTTGTCACAAGATTTATTGGCAAAAGGCTTACCAATCATGAGTAGTAGAAATTGTCTTTTATTATATTTCTGGGTCTGATATGCATATTTCACAATGGTAATTGCTTTATTTTTCCTACAGATTTCCATATCAAGGAATTGTCTATTTGTTTGAGGCATTACACATTGTCATTGGTGTTTGACAAACGTGTCCCCAATCTTATTTGAGATATTTGTGTGTCAAAAGTAGTCCTGGCTGGGTGCAGTGGCTCACACCTGTAATCCCAGCACTTTGGGAGGCTGAGGCGAGTGGATCGCTTGAGCCCAGGAGTTTTGAGGCTCCAGCGAGCTGTGATGGGGCCACTGCACTCCAGCCTAGTGACAGAGTGAGACCCTGTCTCTAAAAAAAGAAAGCTGTAGTTCATGTTTGGCCAAATCAGAGTCACCATGTCTTAACAAAATTCCAGCTAGGCAAGACATAAAATTTAGGGAGACAGCTTTTATACAGCAATAAATATGTACGCACCAATCTCCCACGCCTGTCTTTGATGATGAAAGAAGGCAGTCTTTTTGTTTAGGCTAGAAGCCTGGTACAAATTTTTTGTGGCTATGGGTACTTTTAATCATTTATCTGATCCAGGGATTTACCTTGTCTTAAATAAATTTTTTAATCCTCTTGCGGAACTATCTAATTTGTAAGGAACGTTAAAAAACTGGATATTCACCCCCGTAGGAGCTAGCCTGGAATTTCCTTGGCAGTTGGTTGGGGGCTTCACGGGGCCCATTGTGGACTAGGCCCCGCTCCTCCTGTGCACGGTGGACCAACCAGCAACCTCCTGCCATTTCACAGCCACTGGCCTTGATCGCTTCCTCTGGGCCAGTCGGTGGAAAGGGGCAAGATGAATGGTAACTTGCCTGTTAAAGAGATTCTGGTTCAGCTGTGGAGCTCTACTTAGTTTGCTTTACAGGGACCAACTGCAGAGAAGCCCTGGCTTTGATAAAGTATTAGACTTTTTCCAGTCATCCCGTTGCGGTTAATCCTACTGCTGAAAACCTGGGGTAGAACTTTCTCATATCCGCCACCTGATAGGGTATTGTGAATGGCGATCCATGGAGCTCTTTAATTGGTCATGATTTTTATTATTGCCATTTGGTGAAAAAATACTCTATCTCACGTCACCCAAAGAAACCCTTCTTTGACCTGTAATCTGAATTTACTTGAATATCAGCCTGATTTCACTGGTGCTCATGAAACTATAACCTGTACTTCAGAATTACAGATCAATTGTAAAATTCTAAAACATACCACCATTTAGACTGCTTACATTTACATATCTGAATTTTAGAAGTGATGTTTTGTATACAGGTAATGATCTGTCATTTTTCTACTTGTGCATTATAAACCATGTTTTAAAGCAATTGTGTAGTAGTAGGATGTACCAAGTATACTTCAAGCAAACTGCTGCTTCTACAGAACCCCTTAATAGGTTCTTATATATCCTCCTAGTGTTTCTGCAGACTCCTTTTTTTTTTCCTTCCCTCCTCTACTCTGAAGGAAGTAGACACCTTTTGAATTTTGTAAGGGAAATAAGAATTTATTTCTATTTACTTTATATATAACAAAAGTTGCATGTGATACATATTGCTTGTTATTATGTCTTTTTAACTAAAGATATCTTTCCATTGGTGGAATGTGCCATAATTTATTTGATAGGCCTTCATAGGGTTTTCCCCCCATAAAACTTTTTAAATGATGACTTGTAGTTTTAGGAGGTTAGATGTGGCTGAAAGACATTTCAGAGTACCTGATTTTTTAGGCTTTTTTTTTTTTTTTTTTTAGCACATGTGTTTTATTTTGAGAATTTGAGCTAGTTAAGAATCAGCAAGAATAATTTTTTCCTTTCTCTCCTGTCTCCTGAATATACATGTGATTTGCTTTCCTTAACCTCCTCCCCCAATTTTTCTGTCAGGCCGGAATGATCAAGGGACCCATTTAAAAGTTTATGTATGTTCGTTTTTAGAGATAGCTTTTAATACATCATTAAGTGTGTGTATTAACAGAATGTGAACACTGAAAGTGATCTTAAATGTTTTAATCTTAAATGTTTGTTGGCAGTATCTGTTTCTTGTATTTTGAGCGTTTTGAGATGCTTGTGGGTGGGGGAGCACACTTTTATTCAGCAAATACTTGGAGAGGTTTTTTGATGTAACCGATAGTTGGGGTAGTTGGGGTTTTGAAGAGTGCTTAGCGGGGGAAGGGAACGACACTGTCCTTGGTGCTGAATCAAATTGCCTGCTGGTCCAAATGGCAGAAAGGCTCTGAAACTCAAAGGCCAGTCACACACACCTGCCTAACTGTTTGAAAAAGCACACGTCTTGCTTTCACATGAGTCTTTTAATTTCTACTGGAGAGTCTGATGCACCGGGGAAAGCCGAGTGTGGAGGCCACACAGGGGCCAGCCTTAGTTGCAGGGAGCTGTTCGGCCGTGAGGAAGAATGAGTGGATTTAAATGGGAAATATGAACCTATTTAAACCCTAAAGTATTTCCATACTTTCTCTGCAGACCTGTGTCAGCTTTAGAGGAAATTGGAGTTTATACCTTATTTGTCAGTCATTACTTAAAAGCTTCTGGTACATGTGTCTTTCAAGCCAGATTTTAGCAACCATTTAAAGTGACAAAACCATTTTATTCTTTTCTGAGTACATTCCAGATCCTTTATATAATTATACCTTAATTGTCCAGTGACACTTTTAGGATGACAGTTTGATGTTTTCCATGGCCTCTGTCCATGGAAAAGTTAAAAATTTTTTTCCTAATGTATATCACTTGCACAGGATCAATAACTCTTTTCAGCAAAATTGTCTATAGGATTGAGTTTTAATTACTAGGAAACATATTGCAAAATAATGACTTTCTGCATCAGTTATATAAAGGTTCTTAAATTTAACCCGGTTAGCTATTGTAGAATAAGAGCTATGTAAGAAATTTAACATAAAAATTTTGTGCAGAATAATCAGATATTACAAATGAATCACATTATAGTGTGGTATAGCATGAGTTCAAATTCCATTTAATATTTTTAAAGCAACAAAAGTTTATACTTACTAAATATATTAGTAAATGCTTCTTGGCTTAGAATGAATTTTTATTATGGTACAATTGGAATTTATTAGTGGCTAAACATCATCAAAAGTATATTTTTGTTTATTTTGTCCAAGCCACAAAGGTAAAATTCTTGGAATTTCTCTTTTTTCTTTAAAGCTGGAGATACAGATGATCCACCAAGAATTACTCAAAACCCTGTTATCAACGGGAACGTGGCCCTGAGCGATGGGCATAACAACACAGAGGAAGACATGGAGGATGGTGAGTACGTGTGGATGGCTTACTTGCAGCAGGCAGAAAGCTGCCACAAGAACAGATTCAGGTCCATGTTTTTTCCTTGAGTACTCTGAGTTTAAGAGTAGGTAGTGTTAAGGTGGTTGTAGCTAAGGAAAATTTAGGATCCTGTTTTGGTTTTGAGTTTCAAGATTGCCTACAAAATCTCGAGGTAAGTGGATTCTCCCTAGCCTAGGCGGGACGGTTTCAGTACAGAAGTTTGTAATAGGTGTGTGTTCACTCATGCCTGCAGTTCTCCAGCCATGTTAGGGTTCAGAACAACAGCGTATCTTACTCTCCTTTCCTTTTATTTGCAGCAAGATACTTCCAGACATTGGAACTTGGCTTTCCATTGCATTCTCATTGTAGTCTGAATATCAGTCGTTGTAGCTGATAACCCCCTCCCACTCCTGATAGGTGTGAGATCTGATTCAAGGTTTGGGCTTCATTCTCCCACACTAACAGTTGGTCTGTAGATTCTGTGTGAGAAAGCATATGCATATGTACATGCATGGACATTTTTGTTTAGGAAATCACTTTTTTTTTTTTTTGAGACTGTTCATAATTTGTCAGATTATATGACCTAAACATTCGCAGGGTCAAATTTGTGAGAAGGGAGCAGCCAGTAATTGCTTTATGCAGCCCCTGGAATCTTGCAGTGTAATATGAAACCATGTTCTGTCAAAAAAGCATGTCCATCAATCCTCATGAGGGTTGTGTCCTTCCCAGGGGAGTAACGGGGCAGTTGAAAGAAACCATCAGTCACGGGCTGCACCACCAGAAGGACTGCTGTTCAGACCTCCTGCCAAAAGTTCAGCCTCCATGAGAAACTGCAGCCGTAGTTGAGAGTTCTCTCACAGTGCGGTTTACCCCCTGGCAGCTGGCTGAGGCAATATCTGAGGAAGGTAAAGAGGCGTGGTCTACACCCGCTGCTTTGTTCCCTGTGGAGTGCGCTTTCCACTGTAGACTGAAGGGCAACGGTGTGGGTGTGGTCTCGTTGGTTGTTGGGCTTTTGGTGGTTTCAATTTAGACACCAGAGATGCCAAAAGTGATTCCGAGAGCTCATTTGGGAAGGTATGGCCAGGTCTGAGGCGCCAGGTGTGTGTCTGGGATCACTTTTAGCCACTTGTGGAGCAGTTCCTGGCCCGATCCAGTCAGAGCACTCCCAGTCTAGTTTCTACAGAGCAATGGCTGTTCACGTTTCCCTACTCTTTTATTAGGGGGGTGGGCTTGGGAGGAGACATAGATACGTTGTTGTGGGGGGGGCTGTCCCGTACATTATAGGATGTCAGCACCCCCTGGTCCCCGCTCCGAACCCACAGTCATGACAACCAAAAATGTCTTTAGACATTGCCAAATGTCTCCTGGGAGGTTAAGTCGCCTCAGTTGAGAATCACTGTTGCAAGGGCACAATGTAGGTAAAATCCCCTTACTGTTGAGGCAAATTTTACTAAATTATTTGTAGTGAATAATGGTATTAAACCACAGGGCCTAAAAGTGGAAATGCCCTTGTGAATTCACAAATGAAAAAAAGTATACGAGAAAGTGGAGTAATCTTCAATAGCACTTTTTCCTGGCTTGGAATTTTAGTTGCCTTTTAAAAGGCCAAGGGGTAATGTCTTTCAGGGCAAAGGGCATGGGAGGGAGATGGTTCTCATTCTAGGAGTAGCTGTCTCAGCCGAGGGCAGCATGTTCTCAGCTGCAGTGTTTATCGTGAGATAGAACTGTAGCTGGTGCACTCTGTTGCAGGGTGTAAGTGTTGTGAAACGTGTTCAGAATTCTGGGAAGTTTGGGGTATGCTACGTTACACAAGCTTATTTACTGTAGTGCATCTCAGAGCTTTCAGCGTCCTGATACACATTGCTTCTCCAAGAGGATTCGTTATTAATCGTTCCCCCAGACTCTGTATTTCAGGACCCATTGAACATTTCAGGCTAGGACACGTAATCTGGGAAACACTGGATTAGAATTTGTTTTGTAGCCATGTTATCAACAAATTGATGTGCAGGGAGGACTTCTTAGTAAGGGAAGCTGCTTGTCTAATTAAACGGCTAACAATGCGGAGAGAGATGGGTATGTGTGTAGTTGAGGAAGAGAGCCTTAAAACTGCTGTTAATGCAGTACAATAGTATGTATCTACTATAGGTTTATTTTAGTTTCTCGTTCACTATTTCCCTTTGAATGACCAAGGACATTTTAGTGCAAATGCAGCCTCTGAAGATCTAGATGGTTCTATATTTAGATTGTTGTTCTCCTCGAAACCTAAGTAATTTCTGGGTATTGACTAGGACTTGCAAAAACCTATATTAGAATGAATATTTGAGATTTCATAAAACTACTTGAATAGCACCATTTCAGGCTAACCTTTCTGATTCAGGAATCCAAAGTATTACCTTTGTGTACTTCCCATTGGCCTTTGCTCTGCAAAAAGGCGATTGGAGTAAGAGTGTGCTCAGTGGGAGCTTTGTACTGTGTGATAAGTGGGTGGCTGCTTCAGGAGTCTCGGGCAGGATTTGGAAGGTAGTGGGTTATCATGGAGTCTGGCTGAGCATGTGTGATGACAGCAACTAGCAGAAACTCGTGCTGTCAGTTACAGCAAAAAGAAAGTTGGAGCAAGGAAATAACACTCCAGTGGCATCCAGGCAGACCTGTCTATCTGCAGGGTATGGGTTGTCCTTCATAATCCCCAGTGCACTTTTAAGTTTTAAAAATTTTTGTAATTTGTAATTATAGACCCATAGGAAACAGTACATAAGATCCCGTGTACCATTGTAACTATTTCCTTTGGCAGACACCTTTTTATTGGTCATTCTCATGTAATTCCTCATAGGAGGATAGTCAGGCTGGCCATATCTGTTGAAGATGGGTTTCGAGTCTGCATCTTGTCATAGGTGCTTCTCTCTTGACTCTTCGATATTTAATATAAATTTTCAATTATTCTATTAGTGTGAAGAGTTTAGAGGCAGTGAGGTGAAATTTTTATTCCCATGAGGTCTCATCTAAACTCCCTGATTAGCAGAATTTATAAGATAATTCTTTTCTAAGAAATGTGCTTTGAGTGTGAGACAGAAATCTGGTTATGTAATTCAAGAAATCTGAACTCATCACTGTGTGCCAGGGCAGTGCCAGGCTCAGAAAGAGGCACAGAGATGAATGTACTGTGATTTCGGTGGGGCTGGCCGGCTAGTAGCATAAGTGTCATGCTGAGGTTCAGCCTTGCTTGGTTCTATTTAATATTTAAAGAATACTTCAGGAACTTTACAAATGTGTATGGTGGAAGAACAAAAAAGCATTTATAATATGTCTTGATTTTGCATATATAAAATCCAATTCTACACAGAGCTGAATTATACAAAATAGATTAGTTAGAAGACAGGCATAACCTCCTGACATAGAACTTTTTAAATCCTGCTCTGGTTTTGTATTAGCTTCTTTTTCTGTACAGTTCTGTATTTCAGGTGTGCTGCTAGTCTGCGTTTTGTGGAGTGTTACGTTACACTATAGGAGTGGCATTTTGAAAACCAGAGGGCAGGGTCACTGTGCTCAACAAATCTTGGGTATTGAGGGCGTGTCTCAACAAATCTTGGGTATTGAAATCCCCTTTTGTCACTTTGTAAGACACTTAACCTCAGTGAGCCTCAGTTTCCTCACCTAAAAAGTAGAAATTGAGTTACACCTACCTTGTCTACCTTGCAGGACTTACGTGCTGCTCAGTTGTGCTTTGTGTCCATAAAATCACAAGGCAAAACTTTTCTCCTAGGCCATTCTAGAATTCATTATCTTGAACAAGTTTCTCGCCACTTAGTAGATGTGTATCCCACAGAGGGATTAGGGTAATACCTACCACTTGAAGAGGCTTGAATTAATAATCCTCTAGCTGAGACTCACCTCTTTCAGCTGCTCTTCCTTCCGAAGTGCCTCTGCTGTGAACAACTGAGCAGGCTTATGTGGAGTAAAAGAATGTGGGATGAAGAGTGTTTAAAAGAAGGTGAAAGCGCCAACTCTCACACGTGCTTTCGATTTTTCTTCTTGGTAACGAATACTACCCTCTGGTGAGGACTGATGGACATGTTTTCTTAAGAGCAAACTCAGTGGCAAGCGTCAAGCAATTCCAGTACACTGTTGAGTGGCTGATGCCGAGAACTCAGTTGTTAGTGAACTCTGGAGTCTGACGGATTGCCGGACCCATCACGACTGCCTTCAGGGGCCTGAGGATGAAGGATGGGAGTGTGTTCTCACTGACATGCGTGTCACCCAAGCCTACAAGTGTCCTTTTGTCCTGTGGGAGCCTGGGAGTCAGAGATGTCAAAATAGCACCTGATTCTAAGCCAGGAATGGCCTTTTAGGGACTACTTATTACTGTGGAGAGCATGGCCCAGCAGTGTGGCCCTGGGTCTCCTGGCGGTCAGTGACCTGCTCCCAGTCTGCAGTGAGACGGGTACAGAAAGCGAAAGAAAGCGTTCAGAAACTTCTGTAGCAATCCAGCCTTGCTGCGGCAATTTTATTACATTTTATGAAAGTGTTGGCCGGTAACAGACTGACTGGGTGGGTATGGGAGGACTGTTCCTTCACAGGAGTAGTTTGAGAAGCAAACACTGAGACATTGCCGGGTTTGTCAGAGCTAATTGACCTGTAGCCACTTGAAAATGAATAGTCACCATCATCAGTAAAAGGTGGAATTTTAAACTGAGACCTTTGCTTGAACCTCAGCAAAGAAGCACTGTATTGGCAGGAACCTTAATTTCTTAAATCTGCCTTCAGTCTTACTAACATGGAACAATTTGTACTATTCGTGTAGAATAAAATACCAGCTTCTTTCTTTCTTTCTTTCTTTTTTTTTTTTTTTTTCAGCTGTCCCTCATAGGGAGTCCAGGCTGGTATTTTACAGATTGTGAACTAATGACGTTAACCTTTGTTTTTAGGCTGACTGGTAGCCATCTTCCCTCTAAGCAGTGTGTGCTTCCAGGCGAGTGGCCGTTCCCCACCCACTCTGGAGTCCTTACGCACCTTTCCCCTCTCTAGACTCAGACCAGGTCTCAAGTCTTACCCTCCACATGTACTGTCCTTAAACAGATGTGCAAGCCATTTCATTTCTGTTCCCCAAAGTCTCTCCACTCAACTTGGTGCCCAGGATTACTTGGGAATTAAGATTTCGTAGACATTCTTATCACGCCAAAGTCTAAAGGCAAGTGTGTGTCGTTAGCACTCTGAGTTATGGATTTAATAAGGAAGGATTCATTCATTCAGAAACTATATGTCATTTCACATTTTTAGGCTTTCAATAAATTGGAATCAATTTTTCCGAAGAGTTAGGTTTTTTAGCAGCTAGGTCAGGATTGCGTAGAACAGTTTATTCCAGTTTATGCTAGTGCATTCTGTCCATGGCTGTGTGATTGATGACGTGTTTTCTTGCAGACACCAGTTGGCGCTCCGAGGCAACCTTTCAGTTCACTGTCGAGCGCTTCAGCAGACTGAGTGAGTCGGTCCTTAGCCCTCCATGTTTTGTGCGAAATCTGCCATGGAAGATTATGGTGATGCCACGCTTTTATCCAGACAGACCACACCAAAAAAGCGTAGGATTCTTTCTCCAGTGCAATGCTGAATCTGATTCCACGTAAGACCGTTTAAATGATGCAACTACAAATCCACAAATAGTTGTATTATATTATTAGAAGCCAAATTTGATCAGCCTAACTCAATTTCATTTTAAACTGTCTTGCTGCCTCCATATAGCCCTTTGATTTTAAATTAGATTAAATGTTTCCGACTTATATGTATAAGATCCAAACAAGAAAAGTGTATTTTTGTCTTGCAAATAAAAAACTAAAGATTGTGTGTTAGAATCTACCAGCCCATGGAATCAAGGCCCAGACTGGACTAGCTGACCACTGAA
Organism: Daubentonia madagascariensis; assembly: GCA_023783475.1. Classification (NCBI taxonomy): domain Eukaryota; kingdom Metazoa; phylum Chordata; class Mammalia; order Primates; family Daubentoniidae; genus Daubentonia; species Daubentonia madagascariensis. The sequence continues at coordinate 4,906,257 of JAKFHU010002332.1, read as the reverse complement.
CTGTCAGGCTTAATGCTTGCCTACCGGTAACAACTGCCTGAGGGAAAAATTGTAGTTGTCAGGGTCAGACATCCTTTTCATTGTGTGATAACCACTTCCTAGGGGTCACTCAGTAAGTACAAATAAAACGTTCTTTGAGGGATTTACAACATCGGCCTCTGACTATAGGAATATTTAAAAATTCATGTAATTTCTTAAAGGGGCTATATTATACAATACAAAGGTATATTATACACATTCTTAATATTGAGTAAAATCTTGTTGGTCCTTCTATTTAGATGAAAGCAAAGATTAATCATCACATTTTCATGAGTATTTGAAACTTTATACCTATTGAATCATTCTCAAATGTTTATGAATTGTCCCGCAATCAGTAACAATAACTGTTAACTGTTCAACTTTTGTCAAAAGCCCAGGTGACAGATTGTTTGAGGGGAGTGTAAATCACCTTGTCACTCTGTCTACATCGAAGAGCCAGGAGAAGCTGCTCATTTGGACCACGTCTGTCCTAGTCTCTCACCACCCCCAGATAGTGGCCCTGCAGAGCCCTCAGTAAAAATGTTCTCAAAGGGCACTGGCTCTGGCTGTTCTGTAAATGCCCCAGGGAATACGGCTCATTTTTTTTTTTTAATGATTAAGAAGTACCAAGACATTTGTATTATGCAGCCAGGACCTGTTTATAGGTTAAAGTTTTTCTTCTTCTGCTCACAATATGATGCGATCCAATGAATATTGGGGCCAGATTTGTTTTAGTCTAATAGATGGTGTTAGCCTCAACTGTAGTTTGAACAAAGTGAGCTGTTCATACCCAGTGTAAGCATCCTGAGCAAGCAGCAAATGCCACTGCGAATGACACTGTTCAAAAGAGTTTTGAACCGTTTCAGAGTTCAGTTGTAACATTGATTTATAAAGCCCTGCTTTAATTGCAAACCTTTATTTTAATGGGCTTTAAAGTGGTGTATGTTTGGTTTTTAAGCATTGATCCAGAGTCCCTTTTGTGGTTTACCCCATGCCAGAATGCAGGTGTAGTAGCACTCTGGTGGTTGTAATTTGGTGCCTGTGCTCGATGAATTTCAACTTACCAATGAATTCCTCGATACCTGAGCAGGACAGCACAGCTGTGAGGTAGCCGTGCTCCCCTGGTGCAGCCCTGCCCACAAGCCTGTGTGTTGGTGCTGGTCCTTCCCCAGCTTGTGGAGGAGAGTGTCCTAAGGGAACTTGAGAGGCACAGTCCCTGTGAGCTCCAGGAGCAGAATTCATGCTAAGAAGTGACACCTTTGTCAGAACTGAGGTTTACTATTTGTCTACTCTTTCCTTTCTGTTCTTTTCAAATCTATGATCAGTATTCATAACTCAAACTTGCATAGATATGATGAAAAGTTTGGCTTTAAACTTTTTTAGGAATTAAAAATAAAACCATGAGTTAAATCACTACCTGCTACATTGGGGCACCCCCCAAACACCCTGTTCAAGGTAAATATGCCCCCATCTCACCTTCACCCCCCCAGCCCAAAAGGAGAGAGAAAGAAGACACAAGTGGGAATTTTGGTGTGCTAGTTCTTAGTGTCCTTAAAAGTGTGAAAACATCAGTTGAAAATGTCTGCTAAGGCGTAGATTACTGGGTTTTTTTAAACAGGTCGTGGTCTTGTCACGCGCAAGCGGTGCTGAAGATAATAAATTACAGAGATGATGAAAAGTCGTTCAGTCGTCGTATTAGTCATTTGTTCTTCCATAAAGAAAATGATTGGGGATTTTCCAACTTCATGGCCTGGAGTGTAAGTAACAGTGTATTTAGTCTGAACAGTCTGCACATTATGGCTTGTTCCCACAATTGTTTTCATCCTTCAAATCCTTCTGTTCATTTCAGAGTCAGACTTTTGCTTTGTAGCTTGGACAGGTGTCTGTAAACTTGTATTTTCTCCAGTTTCCTGGCTTAGGCTTTTATCAGCCATCTGAGCTGGGCGTGGTGGCGCATGCCTGTGGTCCCAGCTACTCGGAGGCTGAGGTGAGAGGAAGGCTTGAGCGCAAGACTCCGAGGCTGCACTGAGCTGTGGTTGCTCTACTGCACTCCAGCCTGGGCCACAGAGCCAGACCTCATCTCAAAAAAAAAACAAAAAACCTAGCCATCTGGATTCAAGTCTCAACTTTTAGTTAAACATTGGAAAGCAGTTCCCAATAGGCTAAGTTTTCTTTAAAAAATATGATACTATTTGTGGCCCTTTCCTCAATCAGGCGTAGTGCTGGCAGGTTCATTAACTTCATTCACTTTGTTTTGGCTCCTTTTTGCAGAAGTGGTGACCAGTGGCACGTTCTCAGGGATGTTATTGCCTAATTACTTATCACTGCTTCATGTTACCCCTCTAGCCAGAGTTCTCCAGAACCTTCTCAAGCCCTGCTCTGATGAGCAGACACTGCTTCCTCCTGTCCATGCTGTGCCATTGAGCCCCCAGATACCTCTGCTTTTGCCGTTTTTGTTCAGAGACCACTGTTAAAAACAAATTGAAACACTACAAAATTGGAAGTGTAATTGGGGTATTTTAAAAAGTAGTGTTTTAATCAATTAAGTACAGGGGACTTGTTTTATGTGTAATTTTTTCTTTGGAATAAAGTGAGTGCTTGTGTGTTCTTACGCAAGTTGGATATTCTCTTTTAATAGGAAGTGACTGATCCTGAGAAAGGATTTATAGATGATGACAAAGTTACATTTGAAGTCTTTGTACAGGCGGATGCTCCCCATGGAGTTGCGTAAGTTTTTCTTTAATTGGGTGCTATTAAAAATGTCTTTTGTGTGCAGCGAAAGCTGCATTTAGCATATGTGGAACAGAAATGCGTATATTCAGCATCGGCAGTCTCTCGGTGCTTGGCCTGTGGCCCACGGATATGCCTGCTTCACGTTCACTCGTCTGTATGTTGGACATGTGGAATATAATTACGGTCAACTAGACAGCTATGGTTTTCTGTCCTTAAAGAACATGTAGACTGCTCTGATGGCGGAGTACATAAATAACCACAGCAGAGGTGCTTGTTATTTTGAAGAGGCCAGGGACGTGACAGTCCTATCAGTGTGTGAGGGTGGAGCAGGAGGGGAGAGGTGAGCCCACTAGCCGAGGTTGTACTGTTCGAGGTGTCGAGAGGCTCTGCCAGAACATTAGGTGTCCTGGGGTATGTTTCCAAGGCTGTGATCTAAAGCCTGGGATCACGGTACTGTGGGCCCTGACTGCATAGAAATGTCTCCTCCATTTCGGTCATGCTCGGTGCCTGCCGTGTTTGTTCATGCCTTTGCATCAGATACACGGGGAAATGGGAGGGACTGTTCTGCATTAAGGCACCGTTGTCTCTGGCTCCCTGTTACTACTTCAGGGGTGGAGGGTAGGATGCAGTTAACTCAGAGAACCTGTTTCTCACAGCCGACTGCCAGAATAGCAAGAGAAAAGCTCTAGGAGTTAAGAAGTTTGAAGTAAAAATGGCCAAGTATACATCCCGGGTTTTTCTTGTGCATATATATCTCTCTCCAGAGAAGATGGGTTTCAGCTCTTTTCATTTCTTGTTGACCCTGCTCGTGGCTTCTGTACTATGCATGTGATGGAGCAACACCATGAGGCACATTTGCTATGAGTGTTTAGGGCTCCGTCAGCGTGTGAGTGCTGTTCTTCAGGAATGATAGCAGTGCTGCAGTAAGCAGAAGGGGCTTCAAGAGCTGTTCCAGTGCTGGGGTTGGATGTGCACCAGGTCACACCCGTGTGCGAGCAGGCGTGAATAGGTGGTCATTGAGGAGAGCTGTGTGATAAGTACCCTTGGCCTCGGTTTCCTTTGTGGCAGGGGCTTGGTGACGAGGGCTGCAGGGACCTCGGTCCTGTCGGGGTGGTGGAAAAGAGGTGATGGTATATAACAGTGAGATGTCGGCCCTGTTGCCCACATCAGGTCAGACTGCTCAGCACGTGGTGTGGAAGCAAGGAGGAGTGTGCACGCTACCCTCAACCTTGAACTTGTCTTTTAGGTGGGATTCAAAGAAGCACACGGGCTATGTTGGCTTAAAGAATCAGGGAGCCACTTGTTACATGAACAGCCTGCTGCAGACGCTATTTTTCACAAATCAACTACGAAAGGTAAAAGGATAGTATTTCTCTCCTGTGGCCTTCCACCCACCCTTTCATCTCAGGAATATTAAGAGACAAGCAAAATCCTTGCAGCAAACACTCCAGGGACCCCTCCCTAACCACAGCACCATCCCCATAGAGAGGCTTGGACACCTTCTATTTAAATTTACTAAGTGATCAAAAGTTTACTTCAGCTTACATAAATTTACAGACTTGTGCTAGAAATAACTTTATGAACATTTTTTTATTTTAAAACATGAAAGCCATTAGCAACATTTGAAAAGTTTTATATCAAAATTGAATTGAAAATTACTGGCTGTGCAGTCTAATTTTCACTTATTCTAAATGCGACTTTTTATTGAGACTTTTATTAAGAATTTTGAGAATTACGTATGATTGGAATGAAGCAGTATAGGCCACACGTATGCCTGGTTGTGTTGGGGGACTACTGGCTAGCCGGTCAGCCTTTCTAGTCTATTTGCACTGTTTATCCAGACAGATTGCTATGATAGGATTACATCATGGGGATAGCTGAATGTGGGTAATTTTAGTAGCATTTAAGTTTTCATCAAATCTTTTGTTCACAAGTAATGGTAAGATAAAGAAAATAGTGCTCTGAGATTTGTGAAATAAAAGTGGTTTTCTTTGGGTGGTGAGCTGTAGGTAATTTTAAAAATTCTTTTTTGTTTTCAGATTGTCTCTGAAGACTTTCCTAATTTAAACTTTCTGACCTGTTTTGACATAGATGAAAGCCCTAGTAGCTATCGTAGCTATTGTGATATTGGAAATGATACTTCTACATGAAAATAAAATTCTTATTTCTGAATTAATCTTTTAGGCTGTGTACATGATGCCAACAGAGGGTGATGATTCGTCTAAAAGTGTCCCGTTAGCATTACAAAGAGTGTTCTATGAACTACAGCACAGTGATAAACCTGTAGGAACAAAAAAGCTAACAAAATCATTTGGGTATGTATTAGCAATCTGCCTTTCCTCTTTGTGCCTCCTGCTTTTCAAAGGATGAATGACTGGAGAATAGAAGAATTAATAGAGCATACTGTAGGCATTTGATTATGTCAGTGTTTTTATCCTTGTATTTTGTGTCACATCTTTGAAAATGCTGCCTTTGTTTTGAACTTTAGCTTGAGAAATAATTCATCACTTAAAGTTTTTACTTTTTAACGAAAGAACATGTATAGCTTTCAAATGTATTACATTTTCTTGTAAACACCACCTCCCCAGCAGAAAGATTATCAGAACAAGATAAAAAAAAGTTGTTTTGCTCTCCACTGAATTATACCCCCCCAAAAAGAATTTGCGAATAATGGCTGATTTTTCAGTTTAGTTTTTAAATCTAAGTTGCTTTTAATTTATTCCTTCAAATTTTGGAAATTTAAATGTAGTTTGTTTTATCTTCGAAAGGTGGGAAACTTTAGATAGCTTCATGCAACATGATGTTCAAGAGCTATGTCGAGTGGTAAGTTTCAAGCAATACTTGTATAGTTCTTACAATGAATATTTTGAAGCAGTGTCAGAAATTGTTACCAAGTTAAACTTCAGACCTAATTTAAAGAATGCCCATGTTTATTTAGGACCAAACTTAGGCCTGAAAGAAAAGGCAGCATCTATCTAGTTTTTAAAAGCTGGAAAAAGTTATTTGAGTAATGATATGAAGCTGAAGTGTTGGAAGAAGCTTGAATTTTAACAGTAGTAGGTAGTAGGCTTTTAATTGTTAAGTTGACATATATACGTGCATCACTAATCAAAGAACCAACAGATTGGCTCAGTTCCCTCTCCCGTTGGTCCTAAGTCATGTCAGAGCAGTGACTTCTGTTATCAAGCTAGTGGCCAGACCTGTCTGTGCTTGGAAGTTGTCACTGAGGGAGTCCTCTGTGTCAGTTCTCCCCGTAAGCATTAGTTTCTAGCAAATTTTAGTTCTTGCAGTTGTGATAAAAGACACAGACACACACACGACGTGAAATGGCTGTTCAAGGTGATTGGCTGGGCAAGGTGTGTTTTCTTTTTTGCAGCACTAGCTGGATTGAATCCAGTTCATTAAATATCCATGGACAAACCAGTCAATCCTGTTGACAGGCTCAACCTCATTAATCTCTTGGTGTGGACCATTACGAGTTAAGTTTAGTGAACAGTTTACATGCTTTTCCACAGAGGTAAAATGAATATAAAAAAATGCTTCTAAAGGCACTACAGATTACTAATTCATTCCAAAGGCTGTATAAAAGGATAACCTCAATTGTTGCATGTAGATATTTTGTAAAAATCCAACCAAGAAAGAAGATTTTTGTATGTTTTTGATAATTGCATGCCAAAGGTCATATTTTTAATAGTCTAGAACGTCTTAGGCCATTGATATTTCCTAGTCATGTATAAAATTACTGTATGTTACTTAATCATAAAAGTTCTTATTAAAGCCAAAACACTCTCTTGCAGTTGCTTGATAACGTGGAAAATAAGATGAAAGGCACGTGTGTAGAAGGCACCATTCCTAAATTATTCAGAGGCAAAATGGTGGTATGTGATTACTTATTTTAACGGGTGATTTTAAAAGATTTTAAAATGAATTTTTTGACTACTAATACTTAAGCTGCTCTATTTTCCTTATTCATAGTCCTATATCCAGTGTAAAGAAGTGGACTATCGGTCTGACAGAAGAGAAGATTATTATGATATCCAGCTAAGTATAAAAGGAAAGAAAAATAGTAAGTTTTGTGCATATAATGGCATGAGCTTTTCATCATTTCTATTTTTAGCTTACACAATTGATATTTTTGAAATATAGCCTAGATGTAGAGAATGGGTCACGTCTTAAGCATACAGCTCACTGGGTGAACACAGGCTTGTATCACCCAGCTCTAGAAATAGAACATGGGACCGAACCCCACAGCCCTTCCCACTCACTGCCTTCCCTCCTCCAAGGAATCCACTCTTAGGGCTTCTGACATTTTAGGTTAAATTTGCATGTTTTAAATGTTTATTTAAATACAGTTGTGCAGTAGGACATATTCTTTGTTTCTGATTTCTTTTGCTCAACATTGTATTTGTGAAACACATTCGTTGCAAGCAGCAGTTATTTGATCATTTTCATTGCTTTGGGGTATTTCATTTTAGGAATATACCACAACAGTTTTGAAACTTGGTATTTGGGTGATTTTTCAGATTAAGGCTGTTAGGTATAAGGCACGTTGACCATTCTTGTGCTCGTTTGCATTTATGGCCGGAGGAATTGAATGCCACCACGTAGGGCATGCATATGTTCAGCTTAGTAGTAAAGCTTGCAGGTAACTCTGGTGTCTTGCACCGGTGTCCTACTGCAGCTTTTTTCTCTATTTTCAGTTCTTCTGCTTAACTGTTTTCCAAAGTGATTTATCTGTTTCACTGCCACCCTCAGTGTGTCCGAGTTGCGGTCACCCCACACCCACGCCAGATGTTCAAGTTATCAGGTGTTGAACATTTTGGTGGGAGAATGGTGCTGTCTTAGTTTTAGTTTGTATTTCCTTGGAGATCACTGACATTGTTGCCTTTTCAGATGCTATTAACAATTTGGAGATCTTTTGTAAAATGCCTACTTAAGGATTTTATCCATTTTTGTATTGGCTCTCTGGTTCTTTTCTTAATTGATTATAGGCATTGATTTCTAAAACGGGGGGGGGGCAGTACTTTATCTTTACCCCCATATATACAACTATGGTGCTCATTATTATTTTTTTTAATTTAAATCTAGTTTTCCATCTGGTATCATTTTCCTTATTGCCTGTAGTACGGGTCTGCTGAGATGAATTCTTTCACCTTATGTGCCTGGAAAGATCTTAATTCGTCTTCATTTCTGAAAGACACTTTAACTGGGTGTAGACTCCAGATTGACAGTGTGTTAGAGGATTCCACTGTAGCCTTGATGACCTTGTTTCCGAGAAGTCTGTCATGTTGTCATACTTACGTCTCTTGCTGTCCATGCAATGTGTCCTGTGTCTTGTGCCAGCCCCCCCCCCCACCCTGCCCTTGGTTTTAAGATTTTCGCATTCTCACAGATTTTAAGCTGCTTGATTATGATGTGCCCTGCTGTAGTCTTCATGTTTCTTCTGCTCAGTGTTCACTGAACTTCTTGGATTGGTGGGTTTATAGTTTTAGTGATTGTTAAATTTGGAAAAATTTTGGCCACTGTTTACGTACCCCCTCCCCTGCCTGAAGTCAGCCCTGGCCACCTCCTGGGTCTGATGTTGCAGTTTCTATTGCTCCAACTTCACCTGCACTGAGTGTCGGCAGCGTTGGGTTTGCTGTGAATCCCACCCGGGATGTTTTCCTTTCCAGAGGTTTGATTTGGATCTTTTAATAAAAGTCTTCTATGTTTCTTAATATGCTCTTGTTTTTGCCTGTGCTCTTGAACATGTGGAACACAGTTAATCCTAACTTTGTACTAATCTGCCGTCCGTGGTTTTTGGGCATTTCCATTGAGGACGGGCGGTGCTTTCCAGCACCTCTGCGTGCCTGGCAATACTGTACTGATGGCAGGTGTGGTTTCTATCCTGCTGGTCTTGGATACTCTTAACCTTTGTTTGGGGGCACAGATAAGTTATTTGGATGGGGTTTGGTTCTTTCAAAGCTTAGTTTTAAGCTTTGGTGGGAGCACGACAGGTTTTAGTTTAGGTCTAATTTGTTCCCACAGACTCAGGAGTTTTCAGACAAATCTCCCACAAAGTAGGAGCTTTTTACTGTGGCTGGTGGGAGCACAGACCTTCCCAGCTCTTCTTGAGCTCTGAGGACTAGGATTCCCCCCAGTCCTGGTTCCAGGTGGTTCTCTCCCTGGCCTCGGGCATGTTTCCTCACACTCACTGGCCGATCAGAACTCACTAGTGGCTCAGGGAAAACCTTGTGCAAAGCTCCAGACCTCTCTTTCCATGTAGCTTTCAGCTCTTGGGTGCTCTGCCGTGTAGATTCTAGCTGCCTTGGGCTCCTCAGACTCTCATTTCTGTCTTCTGGACTCAGACACTGGGCTCCGCCTGAGTTTCCCTTCCCAGCACTGCAGCCTGGAAACTGAGCAGTGAGCAGTGAGCAAGGGCTCACCCGTTGCCCTTCTGGAGGGTCACTGTCCTGCACTGCCTGTTGTCCAGAGCGTCACAGAGTTGGTTTTTTTTCTTTTTCTTTTTCTTCTACCTGCTGGCAAAGTGATAGTTCTCATTTTCAGTATGATCCAGCTGTGTTATTGCAGAACGGCCGGAGCAGTAGTACTTTACATACTCCAGATGCGCATTCTGTGTGGAGTTGCAGAGATTTCCCATCGTTGTGTGACTTGCTTTTTTACTCTTTTAACGTTGCCATTCTTGATGTTAGTGAAATCCAATGTGCCAGTTTTGCTTGTTATGTCCTAAGATACTCTGTTACCTGTTACTGGTTTTTCTGTTTATCCGCAATCCACCTGGGACAGTTCAGTGTGTGGTAGGCTGGTGTGACTGACCCCCACCTGCCCAATGTGATCTCCAGCTGACCTGAGCTGTTTGTCCTGTCGTCAGCTGCAAACCTTTGTGCTCATCTGGTTGTCCACGCTGTCCGTTCTACATTGTCTTCATAATTGTAGCTTTGTAATAAGTGTTTTGGTCAAAAGTCCAGTTACTAAGACCTTAACTCTTCCTTCCATGTTATTTTAATGTTTAGAAACATTAATGTCCTTTGGCTGGTGAGTGAGGGTGGTAAGGGCACATTAACTACAGTCTTCAGTAGAGGTGAGCGTTACTGTTCATAGCTACAGTTATTCACATTCTCTTCTCTGGTATTCCTAAACAGACTGATTTACATAATTTATATCTGGGTTATATTTAAATAACTGTGTCTGGGTTGAAGCTTTAGTGATCAGTGTGGTTGACTTTTTCTTCTCTTTCTTTAAAGTATTTGAATCATTTGTGGATTATGTGGCTGTAGAACAACTGGACGGAGATAATAAATATGACGCCGGGGAACATGGCTTGCAGGTAACTCTGGTGTTTTGCACCGGTGTCCTACTGCAGCTTTTTTCTCTATTTTCAGTTCTTCTGCTTAACTGCTAATTAAAATTTTACTTGTAGCTTTTCATGTGTTCCTGGTATTAAGGACATTCAGCGGATTTTATTTCTTGTAGAGTTGAATGGGGAGGGGAGAGGAGGGCGTTGGCAGAAGGTCAAAGCAGCAGATTCATCATCCCGGAAGTTTCGTTGTCTATCATGGTGTTTCAAGAAGTTCCCGAGTTCATCAGTTATTCTGTTCCTCATGATGCTGGTGTTGGGAGGGCTGGACATTTCCCTCAGTTACACCTGGTCACAAATGATGTTTCTTAGTCCCTGGGACTCTGTTATTGGTTGGTCTTTTGTTTGTTTTGTTTTGGTTTTTTCTTTTTAAATGAAGCTCAGTCTTGTGAGGATCATAACTTTTAGAACAAGTGTGTTCTCTAGGGTCATGGCCCCACAGGCCCTCTGGGCATCTGGCAGAGCAGTGAGCGTTGTAAATAGGCCACCAGTCCATGGGTGGATGGAGGAAAATTGTGGCCAAAGTCCCTGGCTAGTGTCCACACTGTTCTGTTGGATCTGCAGTGTCCTCCTGGATCCAGTGATCCAGGGTCCATTTTGCAGCTGCATAACCTTGACTTGTTGGCTCAACTAACTTATGATTTAAAATTTCAGATTGGCCTATGCTTACCAAACCTGCCAATTTATAATTCATGGGGCTAATGTACCCATTTTGCAGTGGGCCACAGATTTGCTATTCTGCTAGGCCAGAACACTCAGGTTCTGAGTTGTAGATCAGAACATCACTTTGCAAACATTAATGAGAAGTTTGGTAACTGAATGTGCTTAAGAAACATTTCACTCAACTCACAAGAATTACTCTTAGCCTGGATATTTTGGGGTCTGGGTAAGCAGTATGTATTTTAAAGTCAATGAACAGTGGTAGAGGGACAGAATACTTTCAATCTTCCCAGTTAAAAACATGTCCGCCCTCAATGTGGAGCAAGTTCTTGGGGTTTGTTTTCATCTTTCCTAACGTAACCCTGTCGTCTTAAACATGCTCATGTACACCAAAGAACGTTGCCAAATAGATGTGCCTAGTCACAGCCCCCAATTCCTGCAGGTCTGTGGCTGGTCGTTGGACAGGTGGGTTTACAGCCTAAAGGAAGGTCCATACTGGAAATAGAGCTGTGGGTCAGACATGGGATGAAGGCCCCTGACTGCCTGTTAGTGGCTTAGATTGGCGTGGCCTTATTTCAGTGAGGAACACAGAGAGTGGCTGAGCTGGAGCAGAGATACAGGGAGAGGTCTTAGAGCTGTAGGGTCCTGGGCCCCTCTAGAGAAGGCCTTCATTAGAAGTTGGGGTGTGGGGGGTATCCTGTAGCAAAGAGGCTGGCAGTTGCTGGGGCGAGGCCGTATTGGGTGTGAAAGGGCCTTGCTGATAGTGTGTCAGAACATTCTCATGCTCTCAGAGGTGAGATTGAGCAGTAAGAACTGTGTGCATGCTCCAAGATGTGTGGGTTCTTCTGTAAATGTAAGAGTCCAAGGGCATGAAGCTGTTCACTGATAATCCTCCCAACCCATAAATGTATTCATTTGTAGTTGTTCTATTCAGGTGCTTTGTAAGCATACCTAATCCTACATAATTGTAATCATAGTTTTTTGCTTTTCCATCTGATGGTTTTTTCCATGGATCTCCACAATTTTCATAATGTTTAACAACTATGGCATGTAGCAAATGACTGTCTTAATTTATTTCACCATCCCCCATTGTTAGGCATCAAGTTAGAACATAATCCCACATAAGAGAAATCTCTCACATGTGTTGGTGCAGCATTGTTTTAAATAAAGAAGAGGCCTAATAACAGACCTAAACAAAACATTTTAGAGGTGCCCCAAATGCATACCTAAGCTTCTCTGCCCCTGCGTTCCAGAAGTCCCCAAATGTGTTCTGATGCTGCTAAAACACCATTGCTTTCTTGCTTCAAGGAATAAGTAGAGGTGAACTAAGTTTGCCTTTCTTTTTCAATGTTTAGGAAGCAGAGAAAGGTGTGAAATTCCTAACATTGCCACCAGTGTTACATCTACAACTGATGAGATTTATGTATGACCCACAGACGGACCAAAATATCAAGATCAACGATAGGTAATCTATAGTGTGATGTCAAAGTTAAGATTGCATCATCCTCCTGACTTATGGGATTGATCTCAGGGCTTTTGTTCAGTCTTTGTATTTTTAGTTTCCACTCTGAGGTACAGTTCTCTTCTAACTCAGTGTTTCAAGAGTTGTAATGTTAAAGGGATAATTTTAGATAAGATATTTCAGGGGCTACTTCTTCCGAATGGATTTTTCCCTCTCAAGGATGCTTCACCTGGCCCCAGCCCTGCTCTCTGCTGGGGTAGACTGAAGTTCAGGATGATAGGGTTATTTCTGCCTCAGATTTTGCATTTACCAGGATTCCTAATACCTTTAATCTGAGCCAAAATGTAGATGTTACCTCAGATGTGGAATTTGATACTAGTGTATTTGTTTAAATAAGATTCTCCAATATTTTGTGATCTCTCAGTTGGTGTTGACATCTTTAGCATTTTCAAGAATGCTAAAGTAGGTGTATGTGTGCACCGTTATGCATGATTTTCCAGATTAAGATACCAGATTCTAGAGTGACAGCACATACTGCTTTATCTGATTTAGAACTCAGAATTATTTCATCCTGATTAGATGGAGCCACCCAATATTGTACAGGTTGGAAGTTGGTCAGTCACCCTTCAAGTTTGAGGGGGCATGGGATCAAATCATATTAGCCATTATCATATGCTTTACTGTGTGTTATACAAGGAACTGTCTCAACCAGATCTCACAAATTGGCAGCCCCCTGACCAGTTCCACCCTGGTGGTGGTCTGTTGTTGATTCTTCACCTTGTTTTTGTTTCTGTTTTTATTGGAATTAGTTGCCAACATTTAAAAAATTTCACATACATGTTTAGATTTCTGGCACCGTATAGGAAATCAGATTTGGCAGCTGGCGCCAAAATTCCTGAAGGCCACAGTGGACTGGAGCTGATTGGAGGTTGCCCCGCAGGCCAGGGCTGTGTGCTGCTCTGGACTTTGGCCCCCACCCTGCCTCACTTGCCTTTGGGCCTGTGGTGTGCTTTGCTTTGGCACCCCCGATGATGAGATTTGCTCAAGAAGATCGAATTTTATGAAGCCCATAATATAAAACCAAACCAATTTCAGTATGTCTATAGAAGTCATAGATTGGGGAATCTTTTTCACTTAATATTTTGGAGTTTGGTTTTTCCACGCTTCTCAAATTGTAGTGTATCCTCAGTGGTCTAACTCTTGGGCCTTCAGAATCATTTATTGATATATCTGGAATTATCACAGCCTAGAAATTCACATTGTATGCTATAAGATTGTATAATATCCTTGGATTTAAAACTTTGTCAGGGATCTCATTGCTTTATACGCATTTCCTCATAAATCTAACTTCAAATTTTATGTTGACATATGAAAAATTAGTTTGGATAAGCAGGGGCTACCTCAAAAGTAGGTCACAGGGTTTCTCAAGTCAAATTCATACTTTTCCCATTAATGTTGAGCCAGTGAATTAGAAGACCTTACAATAAGTAAAACCAAAAGGTTATTTATTTTATGTGAAATGAATTTCTTTTAAAATGTTTTTTGATAGGTTTGAGTTCCCGGAACAATTACCCCTTGATGAATTTTTGCAAAAAACAGATCCTAAGGACCCTGCAAATTACATCCTTCACGCAGTCCTGGTTCACAGTGGAGATAACCATGGTGGACATTACGTGGTTTATCTAAACCCCAAAGGGGACGGCAAAGTAAGTGTTGGGGCTCAGGAGGAACACGATGCTCATTAGCAGATTAACACTGATGCTCCGCTCAGCTGTTTGGCTTCCTACTTGGTGGACTTGTTAGCTCAGGGTTCCTTCCTGGCCTCTCCTTGATCTGTCCTCTGGCTGCTAAGTGCTATTTTCCTGTGCATTTAATTGATGAGACTTTAAGGATAAATAGTAAATTAGTGATTGTACTTCTCTTTGTTAGTAATGAACACTGGGCTTTACAGAATCCCTTGTGTCTTATATGAGACCCTTATTTTTCTACTTTTGAATATTAGCAGGAGTCATCACCCACGGCATGGGCTGGCTCAGGGAGGCCACACTGCTTGCATCTTATTCTGTGTGCCCGTCCTCCATAGTGTCCTCTTCCGTGTGGCTTCATCATGTGATTTTCATCATCACCCTCGGGAGAACAGAGGGCATGATACCCATTTTGCAGATGAGAGTCTCAGAATCCATGTCCAAGACCACAGGGCCAGCAAGTAACAACAGAATAACAGAGCAAGGGATGAGGCCACCTAGCTCCTGCCAAGGGAATTTGTTGGAGGGAGGGATCCCCACAGCACAAGACAACAATGAAGAACACCTTTAACTATAGCATTTATTACCATTTGAAATGGCTTGATCCATGACAAAGAGATTGGGTGATTATTATATATGTTACGTTGCCTTTTTAAAAGTCAGGCTCTTACTCTTTTTGATTGCATGACATGGGATAAGATAACATCCCATTTAATTTTTATTATCACAACATAAAATTTTGTCTTTAAATAGGTATGCTCAATATGGCTTTCTTCATTCTGTAAAGAGTTGTAGTGTCCGTAGATTGAACTTAAGTAGAAAGTGGGCTATTTGAGTAGATTACAGAAAATGCTATTGGGTGAACAGTTGCAGTTCACACAGAACATTGAAGGCGAAAGTACTGATACATTTTATAAATGGGGTGCCTGAGGCAAGTGTCTGGTCCAGCACACCATCAGCCTTTTAATGCTAGGTGTCTGTCACAGTGCGTTATCTCTGCTGACATCCTGTTGCTTTCCTTCCAGTGGTGTAAATTTGATGATGATGTCGTGTCGAGGTGTACTAAAGAAGAAGCAATTGAGCACAATTACGGAGGTCACGATGATGATCTGTCTGTCCGACACTGCACTAATGCTTATATGTTAGTCTATATCAGGGAATCAAAACTGAGTGAGTAGAGCTGGTTTGGTTTTATCCTTTACTTTCATAAACTCTTATAGTTGTACCATGAATCCCCCAACAGCCTTGCCTGTCCAAACACATTTTCTGTTTATTCCACCTTGTTGTGAAGCAAGTTGGATTGGGCTTGTGTGTTCTGATATAAACTCACGACAGTAAGTAATTTCAGTTTAATAGATTATTTTATTAAAGATGACCTAGAATTGGGACCTTCTAAGGAAGGGAAAGTAGGTCTGCACAGAGGTGAAAGAGGATGCATTTGTCCTGCAGGTGAAGTTTTACAGGCTGTCACAGACCACGATATTCCTCAGCAGCTGGTGGAGCGATTACAAGAAGAGAAGAGGATTGAGGCCCAGAAGCGGAAGGAGAGGCAGGAGGCCCACCTCTACATGCAAGTGCAGGTCAGCCCTGCCCCAGCCCCCAGGCGGGCGGCAGCGTGGGGCTGCTGAGGGAGAGCGCCAGGCAGTGCTGGGAGCTTGCTCGCAGTCCCAGTGTGATTGCTGACAGAGCAGGGCCATTGTACCCTGAGCTCCTCTGGGCAGCTCCTAGAGCGTGTTTAATATCTGGCCTCTTTTGGGTTGGCTGGCGGGTGCTTCCTGAGTGGCTGCTCGGGCCAGTTCAGGAGTAATGACTTAGGTGTTAGTGTTTATATGAAAAGCGCAGAGGGGATTGGAGAGTGGGAGGAGGTTGCCACATGGATGAGTTAAGAGTGATTGTGTTAAAACACAGACTATTTTCCTAAATAAATACCCGAGTTAGTTTTTGGTCATTTTATGAAGCTTTTCTCCATTGATCTTCTGAGGAAATTTCTTTGGAACAAAAGACTGTTTTTTAGCATTTTATTACTTAAAATTGTTTGGTGTGGACTCATTTATTTATTTATTTATGTTTTGGTCAATTGTAAACTCTGTTCTGTTTTCTCAAATGTGTATTCAGATAGTTGCAGAGGACCAGTTTTGTGGCCACCAAGGAAATGACATGTATGATGAGGAGAAAGTGAAATACACTGTGTTTAAAGTATTAAAGAACTCCTCGCTCTCAGAGTTCGTCCAGAACCTCTCCCAGACCATGGTGCGTGCCAGTCCTTCTGGTGACTTTCCTTACTCTGACTTCCAGGTTCTATCTTCCTTCTTTGTAACTAGAAAACACTAACTACCTGTAGGGATAGGTGCTGTGTCCAGTCACTGCCTAGAAGTGAGGTGAATGTCCTGTGTGAGAAATGAGTCCAAGAGGAATACTGAGCTCTTGACTCTTGTACAAGGGAATCCACAGGGTTTCAGAAACGTGTTTCTGCCCTTTTGACATGGTCTTTCCATAGAATTTGCAAAGAAGGAAGTTGCATGTGAATGTTAATGTATCTCCTCTCCCCACCTCTTTGAGGGTGGGTAGAATGGGCACTTGATCTCTGGAATATAGCTGATCCTGAGGGGTGGGTCACAGTTGTCTAAATCAGTAGGGAGAGTTGTAATTATATATATTTTTTTCTTGTAATCACAAAACCAGGCCAGGAGCAGTAGCTCATGCCTGTAATCCCAGCACTTTGGGAGGCTCAGGTGGGAGGATCTCTTGAGGCCAGGAGTTCAAGACCAGCCTGGGCAGCATAGGAAAACCCTGACTCTACAAAAAATAAAATCATCTGGGTACAGTGGTGCATGCCTATAGTCCAGCTACTTGGGAGGCTGAGGCAGCAGGATCACTTGAGCCCCAGGAGTTTCAGGTTGCAGTGAGCCATGATGATGCCACTGCACTCCAGCTTGGGCAACAGGGGAATACCCTGTCTTTCTCTTTTTAAAAAAAAATAATAATAATAATTGATACAGGACTAAAATAGGAGCTTGTTACTCATTTTTAATATTTTCTTTTCAGGGGTTTCCACAAGATCAAATTCGATTATGGCCCATGCAAGCAAGGAGTAATGGAACAAAACGACCAGCAATGTTAGATAATGAAGCAGACGGCAATAAAACAGTAAATATTGTTGATAATAGCGTATCTCATTTGGGACTGTGCAGAAGGCTTCGTCCTCTGCAGTTAGTGCACCTTGTTTCCTTTTTGGTCCAGTTAAATAGAATGGACATTGTTGTCTTCAGTACTTGAGTATAGTTTTTCGATCTGTCACCTAAGCCATTAGAACCTTCTAAAACCAGCATCTCTTTTGGAAATAGATGATTGAACTCAGTGATAATGAAAACCCTTGGACAATATTCCTGGAAACAGTTGATCCTGAGCTGGCTGCTAGCGGAGCGACATTACCCAAGTTTGATAAAGATCGTAAGTGCCCACAGGACGCCTGGCTGCACTTAGAGCAGTAGAGCTGGATTCTTGGATTGTTGTTCCAAACACCATGGGGTCAAGCATTGCAGAAAGATCTGTTGCTTAAGCATTACACAAATGCTCACTAAGTCCTTCCTATGTTCAAGGCTTCCTGATGAAGTCAAATAAGACTGACTGGGCTCTGAGGTGGGGAGACAGCAGCAATGTGGAGCTGTCCTGTTCTGTCTTTAGTCTCCGCCTCTGTGTTGTACTAACCACTGTGATCGGATTGTGTAGAGC
This sequence comes from Daubentonia madagascariensis, assembly GCA_023783475.1. Lineage (NCBI taxonomy): Eukaryota > Metazoa > Chordata > Mammalia > Primates > Daubentoniidae > Daubentonia > Daubentonia madagascariensis. Next base: position 4,888,550 of record JAKFHU010002332.1, on the reverse strand, counting down.
AGGGTCACAAGATTTCAAAGGCCAGATAGTAAATATCTCAGGCTTTTCAGGCCGTAGAGTCTGTCTGCCATTGTACTAGTAAAGCTGCCATAGAGAATATGTAAATGAACAGCTGTCTGTCTGCCAGTGAAGTCTATTTACAAAACAAGTGGGTCAGAATTTGCTGACCCTTGATATAAAATGACAGATTTTTATTGCTATGAGTGGTCACTTCTAGCAGACACTAAGCCATTAACATACTTGGTGGTAACACTTGTCCAGCTAGTTAGTGCCAGGTCTCTATAAACTAGGATTTCTAAATTCAGTGCACTTAATACCATCTTTACTGCCTCAAATGTAGCAGTTCCAATCAGTTTGATTTTAGAAATGAATCTCTTCAGTGATAGCATCAGCCTCTTGAGTAAACCTCATCTGATGACAGTGACTGTTACGTACCTTAAGCTGTCATTTCAGTTGTTACTGAGCAGCTAGTAAGCTTACTTTTAATTTTTTCTTTAACATTGTACTGAGTATTATTCTAACAAAACTTGTTTATTAACCTTGTAGATGATGTAATGTTATTTTTGAAGATGTATGATCCCAAAACACGGAGCTTGAATTACTGCGGGCACATCTACACACCAATATCCTGTAAAATACGTAAGTCGTCATTGTGTTTGCCTTCTACGCAGATTTTTGCTCAGTACATCACAGCTACGTATTCAAAAACTTTTCTCTATCCTAGGTGACTTGCTCCCGGTTATGTGTGACAGAGCAGGATTTAGTCAAGATACTAACCTTATCCTCTATGAGGTTTGCATGGTTCCTGTTTTCATAATCAGTGTATTGTTAGTAGTTGGGGGGGGTGTTTATTTTGCATTCTCTGAATTTGTTATTGTGTGAAGTATATACCTGACACCTGATTTGGGGCCTCAGGTAATTTTGAGTTGAGGATCACATTTTTCGATTTGTGATTTTTAAAAAAAAAAACCTATTTAAGATCAGAAATTATTACATATTTATGGATTTATTTACTTAGTTTTTCCCATTAGCATTTTAACTAACTAAAAAATGTAGGTGGACAGAGTTGGGTGTAGAGAAAATACTTACAGCACATGGAAGAATATATGGCCATGTTAAACATTAAACAAACTATGCCATGTAACCATTTCATATCTTTTACTATAGGAAGTTAAACCGAATTTAACAGAGCGAATTCAGGACTATGACGTGTCTCTTGATAAAGCCCTGGATGAACTAATGGATGGTGACATTATTGTGTTTCAAAAGTATGTACTTTTTTGAAGGATTTTATCATTTTGTACTAATGTCAGAAGTTTTCTTTTAAGTCGCTGAACCAAGAAACATCTGTATCTAGACCCTGCGCCAGGTTTTGTTGAAAGTGTTGACAGTAGCTGGCCTTCTCTAGGTTTTGGAAGTAGGGGTGGTGAACATCTTTATCGTGTAAAGTTCTCTTCCATCCTAAAAATGTCAAAAGTGAGCAGGATAACTATTAGCAGGATGGGAAGAGTCTTTGTGGGATAACAGTTGTTTTCCTTCCCCTAAAATATTTAAAATTGAAACTCCTTAGAATGCCACCTACTTATTTAATTCATTTAGATCTGTCTGCATGTAATACAGCAGCTCTGTGGTCTTAGATGCTACATGAAAGCAGTAATTTGCTGACTCCTGGTGGGAGCCTGGGCTCTGTCACCTGCCAGTTCTGTGGGCAAGTCGCTGCATCCTGAGCCTGTTTGTCTGTAAAGGGGGCACTGTTGTCTGCAGCGTGTTCCAGTTTTGTGGGAGCACTGAGAACATAAAGCAGCCAGCACTGTGCGTGGCTCCGAGCACATCTTCTGTACGCAATTGCTTTTCCTTATTGTACCTTGTTCACAAAGGGAGCTGAGGCGGACTCCCAGCAGCCTAAAAGGGAAGCCTGAGTTTATACTGCAAGAGAACCTGTTGGTGTCACTGTTGCATAAAAGATGCCATTTTTACCAACTACTCCCTGCCATGAACTTTCATTCAGTCTGCGAACCTTTTTTCCCTCAGGGATGACCCTGAAAATGATAACAGTGAATTACCCACCGCAAAAGAATACTTCAGAGACCTCTACCATCGTGTGGACGTCATTTTCTGTGATAAAACAATCCCTAATGATCCTGGATTTGTGGTGACATTATCAAATAGAATGAATTATTTTCAGGTATTTAAGAAATGTTCTTTTCCCCTTCAGATTCCACACCAGAAAGACCAGCTTCTTTTTTTGGAATGCTTGTTTAGAAGCCAGTAGATTTGGTTCAGGAGGGGCTACAATCCCATTGCCTGAGGAATTTGCCTGCGGAAGTAGATTCAGGTTGATACTGCCGCGGGAGCTAGAATAATCCTCAGAAAATAAAAATCCTATTATACCTCACCTTTCCAAGTGAAAACCCTTTTAAAAGTGGTCTTCATCAGATATGTGGCTCCCGTGGTGCTATACTAAAAAATACAGTTTATTCCTGTTAAATAGTAAATTTCTAGGGAATTTAAATTGAGGCTGCTCATACCACATTTTAAGTAATTCATCATGAAGTTTATGAGCAGGTTTCAATTCTTTCCCTAAGATGTGAACCTCCCTTTCTGTCTCCTGGTTCATTTCTGTCTTGCAGGTTGCAAAGACAGTTGCACAGAGGCTCAACACGGATCCAATGCTGCTCCAGTTTTTCAAGTCTCAAGGGTAAGTCACACTCAGACTCCTGTCGTTTGGCCGTTACCACATGCTTTCCACAGTTCATCAAAACATTTTGGAACTAATGTTGATAAGTAGCTAGCCACTTCACCTGACATGCCATTTCTTGCTTAGTTTCAGTCTAGAATTGTCACCACTCACGTCTTGACCACATTACTCTGAGATGTCAAAATAAATCGACAGCCTCATCTAAAGGCACACTTACTCTAGGTGCATCATCAGTGCATCTCCCGTGTGTCCAGCTGGGTCAGTCCCTGCCAGGTTTCTGTGTGCTTTGCCACCACTGCAGAAAGCATCCAAGTGTGACAGCAAGAGGAACTTAGGTCTCGGGAAACCAGAGTATAAAACTGAACCCTATGCCAGGTCCAAATTTCATGTCTAGGTGTAAGGCCAGAGGTTTGCTTTTATGCTCACACAGATATTTGTTTTAGGCAAATAAACAAGTCATTTATTTATATGCTGTTTTCTTGTGTAGTTATAGGGATGGCCCAGGTAATCCACTTAGACATAATTATGAAGGTACTTTAAGAGATCTTCTACAATTCTTCAAGCCTAGACAACCTAAGAAACTTTACTATCAGCAGGTATGAGTCCAAATTAACGTAACTGTTGGTACTAAAGAGAAGGCTTGGGTTTTTGTGGAAGTGTATCTAATGTGAGTCTCTCCTTTCTTAATAGCTTAAGATGAAAATCACAGACTTTGAGAACAGGCGGAGTTTTAAGTGTATATGGTTAAACAGCCAATTTAGGGAAGAGGTAAGTTTTGTTTAAAATACCATGAGTTTTTATTTTATTGGAGCTTGCTTATCGTTTCTGTATATCCCCAGCTATTGTACTAAAATAACAAAGAAAAGCACTAAGTGACAGCAGATATTAAGTGCTCCTTGGCCCAGGGTCTTCCGTCCTCCTGCCTGGTAGAACCCACTAGGGCCTTTGGGGTGAATAACAGCGTTGAGCTAATAGAACCCCCCCCCCCAATCTTCTTACTGATAGGGAGATTTTTTTTTTTTCCCTTTGTAAAGGGCAGGAGATGATTGGGAGATGCTGATACTTACGCATTGCTACTTGGCCCAGGGGCAGTATCCTTCTCAAACCATTCTGCCGTGGCCAAATGGGTCTGGCAGGCCTCTGAATGGAACAGACATTGACTCTGCTGTGCACACACTTCCCGCATTGCCAGTGCAGGCTGCTCAGTGTCACATGCTTGCTCCAAACAGAAGACATGTCCAGCATCCCTTTAGGTAGTTCTTGTAGAAAGTCTGTGCCCCCTTGGATAACAAGTTCACCTTTCTTAGCCCTGCCAGTGTTGAAGGAAGATTTGAGACATAACTGGCCTCCCCTGTGCAGAGTTGGTCAGGCTGAAGCCCACGGTGTGCCTGGGTGTGTTATCTGGACTAGCTTTGCTTTCTCTCTGTGCTGAGAATTGGGAAGGCTCTTGGATGACCCTTCAGGGGATCATGTCCTGAGAAGGTGTTCTATAAATGGCAAGCTTTTTGCATATTAGTGTTGTCTATAGAAATTAATCTTTGCATTGCATCCCGACCTGCCAATACTGGGTTGGTCCTAGTAAATGCTGATCTGCCCACCCCAAGTGAACTCACATCTGAGGAACCAGCGGGTGGGCACAAAGACACAAGGACTGCTGGAGACAATTGGGAACAACTGTGTGGCTTTTTCCCCTTCCAGTTTGTTATCGCAGACCTTTTGTTTCCTTTAAAGTGTGTATTTCCTCTTTCCATTGCTTAGGAAATAACACTATATCCAGACAAGCACGGCTGTGTCCGCGACCTGTTGGAAGAATGTAAGAAGGCGGTGGAGCTCGGGGGCACGGCGTCGGGGAGACTCAGGCAAGTGTTCCCCAGCCCAGGCGGGGGCGCCCAGCCCCACACGCACGCGCGCACACACGCACACCTACGAGCACAGCCAGGGTCCATGTGCCTCCCAGCCAGGTGCGGAGAGACCCAGTCTGCGCAGAGGTTCATAGGCACTTCACGGCTAAACCGTTTTTCCTCCTTTCCCCGTTATCTCCTGATGTTAATTAGCTGTAGAAAAAAGGTGAGAGTCAGGTGGAAAAGCCAAGTAGAGGAATGATATGAATCAAATTGAATGATCAACTGAGGCTGGAGGAGGTGACTCTTGATTGCATGTGAGAAATTGGGTCACTTTGCATCTGTTCCGCGAGCGTGCAGGCCGTAGAAGGAAGCCCCCAGTTTGATGATGAGTGTTTATTTCAGAGAGTTGGGCACTGTTCTTACCGCTTTGCCTTTTAGTCAGCTTGGATGACAAACAACCTTTGGGGCTATTTGCTTTCCAATATGTTTTCTTTCTGATACTAATAAAACGATGAGACCTTAATCTGTTATCTAAAGAGTAAGCGAGGAAAACATCTGGTCCTGCCGACCTTGACCTTTTGGGAAAGGCTTTCACTGGCCTAGGAGACTTGTCTCACGTTCTCTCTCTGCCCACGTGTGGCCACTTTCACTAAATCCGGCGGGGTCCTTTCATCTCGTGCTCAGAGGGGACCACCTGGCCTGTGTTCTGTCTGCTTCTGACAGCACAAGCCCTCTGAGAAATGAGAGGACAAGCACATACCATGGGAGCTTTATAGATGTGGCTGCTTTTTTAGAAAACTGTGCACGTGTGATCACTGTTTTGTTTGTGCATGAATATATGTGCTTCACTTTCTTGCCCCTGTTCTCTGTGCAGGCTGCTGGAAATTGTAAGCTACAAAATTATCGGTGTGCATCAAGAAGATGAACTATTGGAATGTTTATCTCCTGCAACGAGTCGAACGTTTCGAATAGAGGTAACCGTCCCCTTGTTGGCAGAGAATCCATGAACCCTTGGGGTGGGCCTGGGCCTCTCTGCTGTTTGCCTAAATACGGAAGCGAGTTGTGTAAGCAGCGTAATTTGTGTTTTTGTACCAGTGGTGTTTTTTGAGGATAATCTTTTTCTTCCAGATTTTAAGTAATGTTTTATTATGAGAAAGTACACATAACATAAAATTTACCATTTTAATCATTTTTAAGTGTCCTGTTCTGTGGTATCAAGTACATTCCCATTGCTGTGCAGCCATCTGTTCTCCAGAACTTTTCCATTTTCCCAAACTGAAACAGTCACCTTTCCTCCAGCCCCCAGCAACCACCTTTCCACTTTGGTTTTGGTTTTGACAACTCTTGGTACCTCATGAGTGGAATCATACAGTGTTTGTCTATGGAAAGTAATCTTCAGTATGGGCCACCAAGCAAATCTAGGCACAACCTGGTGATCCCTCGAATTTAGAGCTGTTGGCATTTCCACAGTCACTGGAATAATATGTTATTTGGTCATTTGGTCTCTTCATACTCAGTTTTCTTTTGAAAAAACTTAGATATCTTCTGGCTCTGAACTCCCCATCATTCTAGCTAGATCCATTGTGGCACTTTGGCAAAAATAGTCTAACCTCCTTGTTGTTGGCGTGGTGAGTCATGATTTAAATGTAGCCATTTTGACCGCATTAACTATACTCACCCAAGCCTTTGTTTAACTCCACGTCCCCAGGAAGTACCTTTGGACCAGGTAGACATAGACAAGGAAAATGAGATGCTCATCACAGTGGCTCATTTCCACAAAGAGGTGTTTGGAACGTTTGGAATCCCATTTTTGCTGAGGATACACCAGGTATGATGTTGGTAGTAGGTTGAGCATCTCAAGTAAAAACGTAACTTTTGAACGACTTTTGTCATTAAATCGGGGGTCTTGCTTGGGCAGCTGGTCATTGGTTTGGGCAGCACCAGGATGTTGAGCCTCCTAAGCTCACGTGTCCTGTGCCGTTCCAGGGTGAGCACTTCAGAGAGGTGATGAAGCGGATTCAGAGTCTGCTGGATATTCAGGAGAAGGAGTTTGAGAAGGTATGTGCTCCGGGGACTTGGCCAGTGGTGCACTCAAACCTTGACTGGGAAGGGGGCCTAGGCGTTTTTTGCTGGAGATGTGAGTTGGGGAGATACCCAGAAATAATGGAGGAGCTTTAATTTTTTTTTCTTTTAGTTTAAATTTGCAATTGTAATGATGGGCCGACACCAGTACATAAATGAAGATGAGTATGAAGTAAATTTGAAAGACTTTGAGCCCCAGCCTGGTAAGAGCCCTCTCCGTGGGGGCAGTTTTCATTACGTGTGAGTCTAGGCTGCGGGTGGTACGTGGCTGGGGGGCGGGCAGCCCTGGGGTCCAGTGCCAGCTCTTCTCTTTGCACACCTGGGTGACCTGTGGAACCTGGAGCAATAGCAGCCTGTAACCTATGAATTCTTGGGGGGTTAAAGCTTTGGGCATGTATCCAGTGGTGGCTAAAAACTTAGGACGGAAATGGTGGTGGCCCAGAGGTACAGGTCTGCTGACGGTACTGCATTCTAGAAGCCTCCGAGATATCTGCTCAGGCTGTAGGTGTCCTTAGCCCCAGGTGAGCATGCTGCACAGAAGTTCCTGGCCTCCCTGTGAACTCACACCTCGAGGCCCGTGGGACATGCCCCTAGTGGTTCTGAATGTCACGTTGGCCACTACTGACCCAGGGGTTCTAGGATTGCTCTGTGGTCTCAGTTGCTTTTCTTTGTCCCCACCAGGTAACATGTCTCATCCTCGGCCTTGGCTAGGGCTCGACCACTTCAACAAAGCCCCAAAGAGGAGTCGCTACACTTATCTTGAAAAGGCTATTAAGATCCATAACTGACTTCCTTACCCCATGTGTCCGAGGCAAGGGACGGTGCGTGGGTGTGTGCCCCTTTTAACAGCGGAGAACTTTGGTACACACTCACACTCTCTGAAGTCTTCAGCAAGAGGATTTGCTGCTGATGTTAATTTTATTTTGTTGAGGCTGTTCAGTTTGGCTTCTCTGTATCTATTGACTGCCCTTTTGAGCAAAATGAAGGTGTTTTTATAAAGCTTGGATGCCAATGAGAGTTATTTTATGGTAACCACAATGCAAGGCAGCTGTTAGCATAACGGGGGAGAAGAGGTTAGCAGAACGCAGGTCCCTGGCCGACGGCTCTGGGCTGTTTCTAGTTGGCATGAGTGGCCTGGCTGCCTTACGCAGTCCTGTGCACCAGCCCTGCAGCTAGAAAGTCTTGTGTTTAGGCTCGTCTGACCTGTTTCCTTCAGTTATACTTTCAATGACCTTTTGTGCATCTGTAAAGGCAAAACAGAGAAACTCACAACCTAATAAATAGCGCTCTGTCCGTCATTGTGTGCGTTGTCAGCCCTGCCTCGGTTCTTCTCTCCGCAGCTGCCTGGGTCCCTCCCGCCAGCCACTGCTGTCCTGCAGCCTGGTCCCGACAGGTGTTTTGGGGTCTTTTTATTAAGCTGAAAACATTGTTAAATACAATTAAGGTTTACTATGCTGCCTTTTGGCAAACTTGATGATCTCAACAATTCATACAAGCAGGTGAAAGAATTATAAATAGAATTTCGTTAAAATGGAACAGAACAAACGAGAGCCTTTTAGCAAGAGGGCATGCTCACTAGTGGTTAGTAAGCTGTTGACTTTGTAAAAAAGCTAAAAATGAAAAAATGAAATTGTATATTTAATGAATGAACATGTACAATTTGCCACTGGGAGGAGGTTCCTTTTTGTTGGGTGAGTCTGCAAGCGAATCTCACTGATGTTGATACTCATTGTGTGTAGTTTTATTTCGGTCTCAGCCTCGTTTCCTTCATTTTGGAGCTAATGCCAGCTGCGTGTCTAGTTTTGAGTACAGTAAAATAGAATCAGCAAGTCACACTTTTTTTTCATCCTTTCCCAGTATTTTTTTTGTTTGTTTGTTTCTGTAGCAGCAGTGTACACCAACTCTTCCTGTATATTGCCTTTTTGCTGGAAAATGTTGTATGTTGAATAAAATTTTCTATAAAAATTATAATTCAGTGAGTGACGTGGAAGTTGAGGAAGATTTCTACTCTCCCTGGAAATAGGCTTGGGAAACCTTTTCATTTATAACAAGCTTCTACTGAGATGTACTTTTCCTGCTAATTTCAGTTTTTTGGGGTGGTTTTTTCTTTTGTTTTGTTTTTTTCTCTATCTAGTTATATTTGAGCTTAATAAATAAAAGGTTTTCCAGGAGGGAACCATGTACAAATGAGATGACTGGAAATATTATTTAATATGTTGTGAGGCATAGCCCGGGGAGGCAGGCATGCCGTCAGGTGGACATGACCCTCAAGTGCTTCACCTCGGTGGCCTCGTCCCACGTCCAGGGCACGGATCTCCTGGCCTCTGGGCCAGTCTGTACCTTGGAGCGACTCCCTTTCTCAATTTCCACTGTAATGTGTGTGCCTTCCCACTCAGAGCTGCCTTCCAGCCGTGTGATAGAAAGCAGGTAGTGAGGGCCCCGGGTGACCTGGCCACCCTCGCCTTCCTCCTGCAAAGGGAGTAGTTCCGGGCAGGGCAACCAGAGCCGTTCACTGTGTGTGTGTCTTTGAATCAACGTTAAGGTTTTGATTTGTTTTAGTTTTGTTGGTTATAGTCTTAGGTAACTGAAAGTTACTACTCTCCCTTAAGATATTAAATGACTGTTTTTTCAAAGAACTTGTTGTAATGTGTCCATCGTGTGCTGCATTTACTTTTCTATTCACTCCCAGTGACGGTGTCTCGAGTTTGAGTTTCCTGAGCTGGTTTTGGGGAGACAGGAGTGGAACTTTTAAATTAAAGGAAGAAAACTGCCTTTCAATTGGCTGCCTTTAAACCCCTGAGAGGGTTACATCCTGTATCCTCTCCCTCTACGCTACGGTCATGCCACCTGCTGGCAGCAGTCAGAGTCCTCACGGTGTCGTGTCCCTTTGAACCGTAGTGTGAGAGCAAGGGCTTTTGGTCCCGGTGGCCCTCCCTTGTGTCGCACACAGAAGCAGTGTGCTGAAATGGTCTCCTTAAAAGGAGAGCATGTGAAGGCACGGATCTTAGCATGCTCATCTTGAACAGCAGTTTCCTAGATGCAGGCTGCTCTGTAGCGTTAGGTGTCCTGTCCTCCCAGCACCCCTCCTGGGTCATCTTGGAGAGCACATGCAGCAAGAGGAGAGGCGGGTGTCTACAGTGCTGCTGGCCAGGGATCACCATATTAAAATTGTGATTACATTAAGAAAAGTCTGTCTGTATCGCACACCAGGGGATGTGGTCTTGGTGTGTAACGAAGCCCGAGGGTGACACTGGCAGCCGCAGCACACAATGGGGCCCTGTGACAGTGGCAGAAAGCCAAGTGTAGGTACCATCTCTTCCTGATGGAGGCCTTAACTGGGGCTCTCCACAAGGTGGCAATGGAGGGGCACTGGGGATCATACACAGCTCTCATCGTTTGTTTTGAGGCAAATGTTTATGGCGTCTGGGATGGAGATTTGTGAGTAGCCTACTAAGGCCTCAAGTTTAAAACCGCCTTCACAGTTGAAGCGAAGCACTTGTGGTGACAGTTGTTGTACCTCAGGCTCTGTGAATTGAGGGGTGGTGTGTAAGAAAGTCATTTCTCTTTTGTGGTCTGAGCTTATTACATTAGGGCCAGGGTTGACAAACTTTCTGTCAAAGGCCAGAGAGTAAGTACTGTCCGCTCTGCAGTCCAAATGGTAGTCTCTGTTGCAGCCATTCAGCTCTGCCGACACAGCAGAACAGCGCAGGTGATGCTCGAGTGAACAGGCGAGGCTGTGTTCCAGCAAACCTTCATCTGTACAGACCGGCCTTTCATCTGCTGACCTGTGGATGGGAGGGAAAATAATGCGCCTGTGTTCACGGCTTGGTCCACAGTCCTCTCGGGTGGGGGGTGGTTCAGATGAGATCGCTGGAGCAGTCTAGTTAATAGGCGGGTCTTCTGAGGGGATGGCAAGTCAGTGACTGTGGTGCCAGGCCTTGTCCCTTCCTAAAGATGTTCACAAACATATTTCAAACATTGTTGAGTCGGGACTGTGCCTCCCCAAGATTTTTGTATGGGTGATGTGTGGCTTTCCTGGCCTTGCCATTTCTGTTACAACCCCACCCTGTCCCCCAGCACTTGCTGCGGTGGTGGAGATGCTCTGCATCTGCTCTGTCCTGTGCAGTAACCACTGGCCATGTGTGTCCATGGGACAAAGGGAGTGAATTCTGTAATTTGAATTGGCGCTTGTGGCTCATGCCCACCACAGTGCATGATGTGGTTCTAACCTTGTGAATTGTTAGGTGATTAGCTCCCTTGCTGAGCTGCTGAGTTGATGTATAAAACACGAGTGCGTCGGGTTGTCAGTTTTATGACCGGTTCATTACCAGAAGCTTTCAGGGGCATTCATTTTCTGGGTGGAAATGAAGTCAAATAAGGACAAAGTCCTCAAATTCCTGTATCTTGCCACTGGGGGGACGGATGCTTGTGCATCTTCTGACTTGCCCTTCACAGCCTCTGCCTCTGGGTGAGGCTTGGAAGCCAGGACCCCCAGGTGACCTTGAGTGGTCTGAGCAAAGTTGGTTTTGCTGGTTCTGGAGGGAAGGTACCTACTCAGCTCCTGGGGGTGCGGGCCCACACAGGCTACGAACTGCCAATGGCTGGGTCTGGGTGTGGGCACTCAGGCATTCACAAGCAGCTTGCATGTTGCATGGGTGTTTGGGAGAGGGGAAGAGCTACAGACTCAGACCAGCCGCAAAGCCCAGTGCCTGTTGCAAGACTGGTCTCCTTCCCCACCAGTAAAGATCAGGTGCCACTCAGCCCTTCAAACTCACCTCTTTGAAGTGGGCTTTACACAGAGCAGGAGGCAGAGGGAAGGTGGTCAGTGTCAGCCCCTCCCTAGCGAGCGGGGGTGGTAGGGGGTGAGGGTTATGCCAGAAGCTGCTCAAGGATCCCAGCCTGGCCTTGGTGGCCCCTCTGCCCCCGCCCTACTGGGCACGGCTCAAGGTGAGACCCACTGGGTGTACCCTTCTGCCCTGGCTGGGCCGAGAACTCCGGGATGGGCATGGGGCTACCCTGCTGGGAGGGAGGCTTGGCAGCTGTTGATATCCGTGACTGTCCAGGAGCCAGCGCCACACCCTCCCGTCAGCTCCTGTGATAAGGTGAGGATGGGGGAATGCTCTCTCTGCCCTGGCCAAGCTTGGGGGAGGGCAGTAGCAGCAAACCCTATGTCAGCACCACTGCATAATGGCCATTGCCACTGAGCAAGGCAGCCCATGCTGCATGGCACCGAGGCGTCCGGCAGCCCAGAGTAGACCAGAACCTGGACTTGGCCTTGGGCCTTGTCAAGTGCAGCACCAGTGTTCAGACCCTGACTTGCTGCCCACCTCACCTTTCCGTTTTTCAAGTAGCCCAGCTCAGCCCTCCCTGGTTGGTAGGGTGGGAGGAGGTATCCCTAGTTTCAAGTGAGAGGTGGCCAGCAACTTGCCAAGTTCGTCTGCCCAGGGCGGGTGCAGTATTCCTCTGAGCTGGGGGCGTTGCTGGCCGCACCTCCTGGGCTGCCCTTCTGGCAGGCCCCAGAAGTGGCTGAAGAGACAAGCCCTGAGGGGCCAGGGAACGAGGTTATGACCCCAGCCCAGCGTCAGCCTGGCTGTCCTGCTAGGTCTTGGTGTAGGAACCAAGGCTGCCCTGGGACGAGGACTCACGTGTGTGAAGACGAGGGGCCAGGCCATTGTTCAGCCCAACATTGCTGCCTCTCAAGAACCCTGGTGCTGTGCAGCGCGCTCACAAAATGTAAAAGAAGCTGAGAAGCCTGGATTTCCAGTGTGAGTTCTCCCACTTTTTAAGAGTTGACAAGTGACATTTTGCTAACACTGGGCAGTCTCAACCCAAAAGGCCTGGGGATTGGTCTGTGGAGTCAAGGCAGAAGCTCACAGTCATGCCAGGGGCCTGGCTGCCTCAGAAGTCACAGTGGCAACCAGCTGAGGCCAGAGAAAGCTCTCCTGGGACGGAGGAGGGCCCAGCACAGCAGCGACTCCGTGGCAGTGAGCCGAGGCCCCATGGAGCCCCAACCAGCTCCGAATTTCTCTAAGAGGAGCCATGTGGGCAGACAACCATCAGACACTGTCACAGGACTGCAGACCCTGGTGTCTTGCGCCTGTCTGGGAATCCAAGTCACAACCAGCAAGCTGCTTGGAGTCTGAACGAGGGACTCTGGTTGAACTCTGCAGGTGTAGGGTTCAGGCTAAAGGTTGGCCTTGCCAGCAGAACCAGGCGGCCCCATGACTGTTGCCTGCTGCAGCCTGGGAGCCTCCGCAGGGCCACCAAGTCCTGTTGGGAACTGCATGGCTTCGCCTGTAGATACAGAGCTTAGGTCAGTCACCACCTGTCTTGTCCACCTGGGGTTTCTCTGTCGCCCTGTGTTGACTTGGCATCCCTGTGTCCTCATTGATCACAAACGAGAGGTTACTTCTCTCCTCTTCAGGGAGTCACCAGGGTTCCCAGGTATTGGGTTCCTGATTTGTGTCAGAAACTTCACCGTGTAATCCTAAAAATCCTGTTAAGGTGGGTCTCTGGACGTGGAATTGAGGCTCCCAGGCCTGCAGCTAATGCTGACTCTGAAGTCGCTTTTCCCGATTCCTCAGGGCCTCTGGTGGGGATGGCAGAGGTGCAGGCGTTGGGGAATTCACACCTGCAGAAATCTGTCCCTGATCGTGTCCTCCCTGGCTGGTGTGACGTGAGGACCTGCTGGCCCAGCACACCAGGCTTCGGGCGGTGTTGCCTGGCCTGGAGGCTCCCAGGAAGGCCACGTGGTGGAAGCCGGTTAATGCTGCCGTCCCTGCAAGCCTTCAGCTACACACGCCCTCTTCGCCTCTGCACCTTTCTCCCTAATGCAGGGGTCTTCAGCAGAGAGACCTGAGTTTCCGGCACTGATCTAGTTCCTGGATTTGGATAAACCATCTCTGGGCCCCAGCTTCTGCGTATAGGATGGGGCCGTGCTGCCCCCTGGGGACGGTCGGGAGCATTGCCGCAGCCCCCAGCCACGCTTTGGTGAAGACGGGCCGCGGTGTCCTGTTCTCTTCTTCCCCCTAATCTTCTCTTTCTCTGAAATTCATCTTAATTGAAAAGATGCTGGGTGGAACAGTATTCTGTCTTGAAAAATTAAGAGGTCCCTGCGGGGCACGGTGGCTCACGCCTGTAATCCCAGCACTCTGGGAGGCCGAGGCAGGAGGATCCCTTGAGTTTAGGAGTTCGAGACCAGCCTGAGCAAGAGCAAGACCACGTCTCTTCCAAAATTAGAAAAATCAGCCAAGCATGGTGGTGTGTGCCTGTAGTCACAGCTACTAGGGAGGCTGAGGCAGGAGGATGGCTTGAGCCCAGGAGTTTGGGGTTGTAGTGAGCTGTGATGATGCCACTGCTCTCTAGTCAGGCAACACAGTGAGACTGTGTCTCAAATAAATAAAAAATATTAAGTCCCCCGGTTGTGCCAATGGATCTTCTCTTGCGCCAGCCCCTTCCTGACCTGGCCCCCGGGCTGACCCCATTTTGCCCAGAAGGGGTCCCATTTGTCAGGCATTTTGGGGCCCACCGCTCTTGGTAGCAGCCTGTACCATCGCATAAGGCCGCAGCTGTGAGGGGGTCTTCAGGATTAAGCCTCTCAGTGGGGAGACTGAACACAGGTTTAAGAAGATGCACCTCCTCTGCCAGGCCCTGGGGTATGGGGTGAGTCCAGAGAAAGTGACAGACCAGAGGGTGAGTGGCCCCGGGAGAGCCACGAGGAAGGGTGTGCGTGGGCGGTGAGTTATGCTTGTGGCTGGAGTGGGGGCGGGGAGTGGGAGCAGCTCACAGATGGCCCCGAGGGGCCCCAGGTGAAGAGTGGGGGCGGCTGTCCGCTTAGTCTGAGCTTAGTCTGAGCTCTGGGCCAGCACTGCCGCTGGGGGAGGGGGAGGAGCTGGCAGGATGGGTGGCCAGGAAACAGGGTGGTGGGGGTGCGTTTCTCCTTCAAGGAGGACAAGGCCGGGATGAAGGAGAAGGAGCCATTTGCAGGAGAGGACGATGGAAGGGCTGCCCTGGAGGGTGTGGGATGAGAGGCAGTGCCAGTGCTGTTCCCAGCCACCCGGCCCATGCAAGAGGGAGGAGGGAGGCGCTTTGAGGCCTGGTGCGGGAGGGGAGGAGGCCCGAGGCAGGGCCTTGAGGAGCCAGCGGGTAGTCCCAGGCGCACAGAGAAGCCCACCAGGAGGCGGCCCAGAGGAGAGGGGCTTGGGGATGGGGGAGTGCAGGTCAGTGCTGCAGAGAATCCAGGCGGGTAGGAAGGAAGGGAACGTGCTGCTGGGTGTTGCACTCAACAAGGTCTGAGTCTGGGGAGGGTTGAGGGTGAGTGGCGGGTGAGGATGTGGCCTGTGGTTTCTAAGCAGCCAGGAGAGGATGGAGGCTGCACTGGCACAGCGAGGCACCCACACGGCGGACGTGGGCCGCCTGGGCACTGTCCTGGTGCTCGCCTGACCTCCCATTGTGGCAGGAGGGAAGGACACAGACACAGGATGCCAAGGTGGTGCCGCCAACATTTATTTCTTAGCGGTTCATAGGCGGCGGTGGTGGAAGAGCTCGTTCTGGCACACGGGGCATGAGTGCTTCACGTCCATCAGGCTCTTCATGCAGAAGGGGATGAGGCAGCAGCCCAGGATGCACCTGCAGCCACAGGGCAGCAGCGGAGGCTGTGAGCTGGGGCCACCCCTTGGGCCAAGTGTTGGGGTGCGCCTGGGCCTCTATGTTTTAAAGCTCCTCAGATGATCCTCCGGGGCCACCGAGTTGAGAACATCCTGAACCTGCTTGTTCTTGGCTGCCCATGGTCACACCAGCCCAGGATGCCCGCCCTGAACCAACTGCTTTCCAGGCCCTGCCCGCCCATGCAGCCCCCACTGTTCTGGGGGTACCTGGGGGCCTTATCCAAGGGAGGTAAGGGGCTCAGCTGGCACTGGGACCTCCCTCTGTGCATGGTCCTGCCCTGCCTACCCCAAAGCTCCTCCTGCCCCTCCACCCCTGCCACAAGCCAGCCCCCCCACCCTGTACCCCCCCACCCCCACACCTCTGTGGAAGCCAGGGGGGCCACTCACCCAAACACAAAGAGGCTCGTACACAGCAGCCAGGTGAGGACTCCTGGAACGGGGGAGGTCACTGTGACGATGTAGTTTCCGCAGTAGGGACAGATGGTCTGCATTGGCAGGGAAGTCCTTGACAAAGGCATGCTGGTGTACATTTCTGGGGGTGGAGGAGGCAGGTGGGACCCCTGGGCTAGAGCCCCTGTGACCTCTCACCCTCTGCAGGCTCTCAGCACTCACCTGAGCACCCAAGGCCAGCGCCCCACCATCCCCTGCCCACCAGCCTCAGGGCCCCCCTCAGTGAAGACCCCTGGGCCAAGGCACAGACAGGGGCCTGGGGATGCAAGTGTCTCTGGGTTTCAATGCAGTGAGGTTCCCAAGATACCCTGCCATGCATGTCCCTAGTTAGTTCACTCATTTAAGTTGGCCAGAGTCCATTTCCAATCTCTGCAATTAAAAAGCCCTGGTACCCTTGGTAAAGCCATTGCATGAAACACAAACAAACAAACCTTCCTGATGGTGTTGTCTTTTTCCTGAATGCAACTCTTTTGTACTTGTACAGTGGGACCCAAAAAAGTGTGTTTGGCTATTTTAATGCTGCAGCCATTTCTGTATCCTTGGTGGTGGCTGGATTAGTGTTCTGAATGGAAGGCCAGGGTCTGGTCCGGGCACACGGTCCAGGGTGCTGAGGGGGGCTTGTGAAGGCGTCCTCTGGGCCTGGGGTGAGGAGATGCTGGGATCTGGGAAGCGGTGGCCCTGATGTGGGGGGGGGTGATGTGGACCCCACACATGGAGGAAACCAAGGAAAGACGTGTGTGTGGCTGGAAGAGGGCATCCCAGGGGGCCCACGAAGTCATCTTCCTGTGCTACCCTGAGGCTCCATGTTCCCCTCTCTGTGGTCTGGTAGAGAGTTTGCTCCATAGACATTTCCTGGGCACCTGCTGTATACCACCCCCAGCCACCAGTGCCTTCATGTGGAGAGAGACGCCCTGGTATCCACTGGCAATGGGAGCGCCATGGAGCGACCCCGGCCAGCTGTGGGAGTCACATGGCTGTGGGCTGGGGACAAGGGCCCTGTACAGCCAGTGCTCAGGAAAGTGCCTTCTGGGCAGCCCTGAGCAGGAGACAGAAAGCAAGGAGAGGAGGCGGGCAGGAGCGCTCACCTGCGTGAACAATCTGGGGGCCTCCAAAGTACACCGGGGCGGGGGCTTGAGCTTCCGGAGGAGGAGGAGGAGGAGGAGGAGGAAGATGATGAGCATCTTTAGGAGAGAGGCAGGAAAACCATCCTCAGATCTGAGGGCCCACTCTACGGCAGGCACTGAGCTGAAAACTTGGCCAGCCCGAGGGAAGCACCCGTTTTACAGAACAGAAAGTCGAGGCCGGAGGAGTGAACTGAGTTGCTGGTGGCTGTATAGCCAGTAGGTAGAGGAGCTGGGAATTGAACCCAGACACTTCTAACTCCAGTTGCGCCCTCGTGTCCTAGGATGTACGCTCTTCCTGGAGGCAGTGCCAGGAAGTCCAGGATGCAGAGATAGCCTGGGGCCCTGTGATGTTTTTAGAAAAATATTGAGCATTTATCACATTCTGCACCCTGTGCTAAACACTACACACTTCACCACTTACTCTTGCCAAAACACCAGTGAGGTAGGCATGTGGTATTCCAATTTTGCAGGTGTGAAGACTAGGCTCAGAGAGGTTAAGTAATTTGCCCGAGGTCACCCAGTAGATAAGTATCAGAGCCAAGGATGGAACCTAAGAAGCCTGACCCCAGAGCCCATGCTGCTAACTACTACACCCTGGTCAGAATGGCTCCAAATGGGGCGGCATTCCATCTACTCCTTTGGAGGAGGACTTTTTGGGTCCAAGTGCCGTCCCCCAATTCTTCCCAACCTTGGCTCTATTCGGAGCCACGGTGGCCTCTCAGGCGTGGACACCCCAGCTCCACAACCCTTGCCTCCCCATAGCCGCCCCTGGCCAGCCCTCGGGCCTCCGCAGAGTTCCCAGGCAGGCGCTGGGTGCAGGCTTAGGGCTGTTTGGGCAAGGAATCCTGGGATCCCAGATGCCCAGAGTGTGGTCCAGGAGAGGGCAGGATGGCAGCCTAGTTCATCTTCGTGACGTGTAGGTGACGGGGTCCCTGTGTGTTTCCTTTGAGAGCCACATGGGCGCTTTGCACAGGGACCTGGGCCTTGTCTTGACAAGTGGATCCTCCTGCCCTCCCAGGAAAGGACCTGGTGGCTTGAGGGGGCCCTGGGGTGTGCCCGTCCAATTCCCCCTCCCAGGGTGCGGCCAATCCAAGAGCAGGAGGCCCCTCCCACTTCATACCACACAGGCTGGACTCTGGGACAGAAAGAGGTTTTGTGCCCAGCCCCTGCCCCCGTAGCCCTGCCTGGGACTGTTTCCTGTGCCCATTTTACAGGTGAAGAAACCGAAGGTCAGAAAGGGCTGACAGCTGGAATATCATCCTGCCCTCGTGCTGAGTGAGCAACTGCCCGGACCTGTATCTGTCCCCTCTTCAATCCTCCCAACATTGCATATGGTCAGTACCATTTTCTTTTTTAATTTTTTGAGACAGGGTCTTGCTCTGTTGCCCAGGCTGGAGTGCGGTGGCATCATCACAGCTCACTGCAGCCTCCAACTCCCGGGCTCAAGCGATCCTCCTGCCTCAGCCTCCCAGGTAGCTGGGACTAGAGGCACGCGCCACCACGCCTGGCGGAGTACCATTTTCCAGATGAGAGAGAAACAGTTCAGAGAGATTCGGTAACTTTCCCAAGGCCACGTCAACACAGCCAGGCAGCGCCAGGGCCAGGACCCCCGCTCCCACCCCACTCAGTCTAGGTTGTCTTTGGCCACACAGGGTTGGGGGGGGTCATACCTGTTGTGGGGGAATCATCGGTTGTCTTTGGCAAATTCCTTGTGACACTTTAAGAGAAGGTACATGTCATTGGAGGCCCCAGTGCCCAATGTTCCCTACTGGGTCCTGCGGTCGCTGGGTTGGTGGGGCCATTAGGACTTGAGGGGAGGAGGGAAGACTGGACTTGGCCCCCAGCTCGGCAAGGGGACCTGTCATCCCCTCCCCTGCTTCACCATGGGCTCCAAAGTTGACTTCTCCCTGGCCTTTCCCAGCCCAGCACCTGAACAAAGAGAAGGAACCCTCACCCTGGGGACGGTTCCATCTTGGTACCCTGGAGGTCTTTTGTCCCAGCAACGGTGTCCGGGCAGCGTCAGGTTCCGAGCTCTGAGTGGCCAGGCGCCTAGCTCAAGGAATCCCCATGGCAAGGCCTGGTTGCCGGGAGGTGTGAGGGGAGCCAGGGCCTCCCCAAGCCGCCTCCTGCCGGGCCTGGCTTGGGTGGAACAGCCATTGTGACCTGTGTCTTCACAGCGGCCACACAGAGTGGCCTCGTCCTCACTTCCTGTGGGAGGGGGGTAGGGGCTCCCTCCGGCGCAGCTGGAAGAACCGACGCTCCCACCGCCCCCGCCGCGGTGGGGGATTGATCAAGAGCCTGAAAATCATGAATGCTGTTAGAGCCAGCCATTCACCTGGTGTGTGCAACCACCTAGCTGTGGGGATGTTCACGTCCTCTTTTGTAGAAACACACATTAGTGTAGGTTCATATGTCCACGCATACTCACGTGTATCCGTGCACACGTGTGTGCATCTCCCTGCCCTCAAGTCCGAGCCACCTCCTGCTTATTCAGCCGTGTGAGCACAGGCAAGACCCCACCTTTCCTGAAACCTCCACCTCCTCACTTCCTTATCTGTAAAACGGGGATAATAACCTTACAGAGTAATTGCAAAATCAAATGACATAACCCATGTGATGGCTTCGACCCAGATGTGGTCAGTGATGCCAGCAGTGTCACTGTAGAATGAGAAGGGTCTGACTGGCCCAGAAGAGAAACTCCCAATTATAGAGGCGTCCTCTGTGCCGAGGACAGGCGAAGGGCTGTACACGGGGCCACAACCAGTGCGGGCAAAGCCGGGACCGCACCTGGCCGCGGAGCCCCAATCTAATGCTGTCCCAGCTCCTAGCCAGGGTGCTAGACGGCTTCCCATTATGCCAGAGTGTGTCAGGGACATCTGAGGGTAGAGCTGCGTGTCTGCCAGGTTGGCAGAAACTGTAAGTTATGGCCCGTCTCGGGGAGACAGGCAGTCCTCACCCCACCACCGGGAGGCGGATCTGCGGTGTCTGGCAGAGCTACGGACGTGGGACCCTTTGACTCGGGAATACCATTTCTAGAAATCCATCCTACAGATGCACTAGCAAAAATACGACGCGACGAAGCTATTCAATGCGGTAGCAAAAGAAAGAAGGGGAAAGGGGAGGACAGAAGATCTCCAGATCCTCCTCTGGAGCAGTCTCTCCAGGGCACACTGGCAAAAAAGCAGGAGGAAGAAGATACATGTGCATGTACATGTACCGTAACATGCAAATAGGTAACATATACACAAGTAATATATGTGTAAACGTGCTGTATGCGTGTGTGTATGTATATATGTCTCTCACTACTTTTTGTGAAAGGAAGCGGGATTTATAATTTCCAAAAAGAAGTAAAGGAAGAATAAATTCAAAAAGTAATTGAAGCAGTTCATGTTGTGGGAGACAAGGAACCAGGGACACAGGGACGGAAGCGAGACCTCTCTAGATATATTTTGCTTTATAGTTTTGACTTTTGGAACCATGTAATTATTTTTACTAATTAAAAAGGAAGTACATAAAGAAGAAAAAAGCAACACCAAAAAATGGAAAACAAGTGAAAACAAACCAGTGTGATTGCAGGCCAGACTTTGTTCTGTGGGACTTGGAACTGTGGCAGAGAGAGGCCACTTGCTTTCTGCTGGTCACTTGAACGATGGGCATGCAGACCTAGGGGCTGTGGGTGAATCTTCATCAGCCGTGTTTCTGAAAAAGTGTACCAATAATGCTGTGTAACAAACATAGTAATATAATAATAAACAATAGCATGCTGTGTAATCAAATCCCAGTGGCTTGAAACAGTAAACATTTATTGAGTTTGTGAGGCTGTTAGTTGGTGATTTAGGCTGAGTGGTTCTGCTGGTTTGGGCTGGGCTGGGCTTCCTCCCATGTCTGTGGATGGGCTGCTGTAAGTTGATCTAGACCAGCCTTGTTGGAGGAGCTGGGGGGCATCTGTAACAAAAGTAGTCCACTCGGGCCGCTATTAGCAAAGAATACCATAGACTGCGTAGCTTATAAACAACAGAAATTTATTTCCCACAGTCCTGGAGGCTGAGAAGTCCAATATCAAGGCACCAGCAGGTCCATGGTGTCTGGTGAGGACCCAATTCCTGGTTAATTGGTTAATAGATGGCTGTCTTTTCGCCTTGTCCTCACAAGGTGGAAGGGGGGAGAGAGTTCTCTGGGGTCTCTTTTATTTTTCTTTTTAACTTACCTTCCTAATTTATCTTTTTTATTTTTATTTCTTGTTATTGTAATTTTCTTTTTCACGAGGACTCTGCCTTCATGACCCAATCACCTCCCAGCACCATCACATTGGGGACTAGTCAGTCCATCTTACTTTTTTGATGAATGTAGAAGTAAGTGGTGGATATCAGTGCACTTTACTCCTAAATGCTTCAGCCTGCCTATCATTAACTAGAGTTCAATATTGGGGATTAGGATTACATATGAATTTGAGGGGAACACACTCAGTCTAGAGCAGAGGGCAACTAGACTCTGTTCCATTTGTGTCTCATCCTCAGCTGCTTTGTTCTCATGGGGCTGTCGGGGTGCAAAGGAGCAAGCTCCAGTGTGCAAGCCCATTTCAATTCTCTGCTTTAATCACATCAGCTGACATTCCAGTGACCAAAGCAAGTGACATGGCACCAGCTGAAAGAGTGGAACAAGTCATCCTCTGGTGATGGAGGTGCAAAGTTACATGACAGTGCACACCAGGAGGAAGAATAGAGGCCATCGTTGCAACCTACCATAAAGAGGAAGCCAGTCATCAGAGAGAATAGGAAGTGCTCAATTAGCATCTGCTTTATTAATACAGATACTCCTCAACTTACAAGGGGGTTACATCCTGATAAACACAGCGTTAAGTTGAAAATTTTATAAGTCAAAAATATATTTAATATATCTAACTTACCAAACAGCATAGCTTAGCATAGCCTACATTAAACATGCTCCGAACACTTACATTAACCACAGTTGGGCAAAACTATCTAACACAAAGCCTATTTTATAGTAAAGTGTTGAATATCTCGTGTAATTTGTCAAACACTGTACTGAAAGTGGAAACCAGAATGGTCATATGGGTACCTGAAGTACAGTTTCTACTCAGTGTGTGTCACTTTTGCACCATCGTAAAGCTGAAAAATAAGCTGAACCATCGTAAGTCAGGGACTGTCTGTACTGTACATATCTTGTGCAGGCAGCAACACAACTGTACCCAGACTCTTCCTACAGCACCACCTGCTGGCCGTGGTTATTCCAGAGATTGAAATGCGGAGGAGAGAGTTGGCGTGTGCGCTAAGGTTGCACATCTTCCTTGTACAGAATGTTAACAATAATAATGATCATTTGGGACTCAGCTTCCTTTCACACCATCAGCACCCCAGGCTGACAGAAGCCTCAAATGGGCCAGCTCTGAAGTGTCTGTTCCCGACTTACATGTAGGTTCCTGTCTTTGTGGGAAACGGAGGCACTTCCTCTGTGCTCAGGGTCGTGTTCCTGCGTCACCCCTCGCTCAGCTGATCCTTTGACCTCCCCTCCCAGCTCTCCGCCAACAGCCGGGCTTCTTCACCTGCTCGCTGGGCCTGCTGCTCACTTGCCTGACGCCACCCCTCACCTCCTCCGGGACTTTCCCTGGGCTGCCCATGTCTCACCCTTCCCTCCCTGGCACACCCGCCCGCCTTTTCCTGTTTCTCTCCATGACCCTCTGCACATCTCACAGATTTGTCTTCTTTATTGTCTGTCTCCCCCCTACTGGAACATCAGCTCCCTGAGAGCAGGGTATTTTGTTTGTTTTTTCCATTTTTTTATTGTGGTAAAATATACGTAACATAAAATTTACCATTTTAACCATTTTGGGGGAACATGTCACATCTCTGTATGTGGGGGTATGTGAGATTTGATGACTGTCTCCCTCAGTGAGACTTGGGAGCCAGGACCTCGCCTGCCTGGTTTTCTGCTGCATGCCTGGTGCCCGGCGTAGGGGAGTTGCTCAACAGATGCAGGCTGAGTGTGTGGATGAACAAATGAATGAGTCGATGAACAAATGAATGAGCTATGTGCCCCACTCATCACAGCCCACCACACTGATGTCACACCCCAGGGTCCTTGCATAGACTTGAAGTCACACATCTTGAGATGGGGTCGGGGCTGCCTCCTTCCCTGGGGATTTTGAGGGTGACCGTCCCCCCCAGCACAGGGCTGGGCCCCCAGGAGCTGTGTCTGAACTGGGGAAGTCTTGAAGGCGAAGGAATAAGGATGATGCTCTGATGCCTCTGTCCATCCCAGCCACTGCCACCAGGGGGCAGCACCAGGCTGCTGTGAGTCGCTCGCTTCCTGCATTGGGGCCTTGCGGGTCTAGAGCCCTCCACCCCGCCCTGGGGCCGAGGACTCCTTTCCCTCGCCGTCACTCACAGGCCTTGTGAAGCCAGCCCAAGGTCACAAGGCACATCTGTGTCAGAGCTGAATTGGACCCAGCCCCTCAGCACGTGGGGCACAGGGCCCACAGGGCCTGTCAGGGCTCTCATAGTCCTCTTCCCCGGGGATCTGCTGCCTTTGGGGTTCAGGGCTCCTGGAGGACTGGGTGTTTTTGTTTTTTAAAGCTCTGCACCCCTCAAAATAAGGTCTGGCACAGAGGGGGAAGAAAGTGGTTAAAGTGTAGGCTCCATCACTCCCGGCCGTGTGACCCTGGGAAGGCATCTTCACCTCTCTAAGCCTCAGTTTCCTCCCCTGCAAAATGGGTCTAATAATCCCTTCTGCTGAGAGTGTTAGGCAAATTCAGTGAGGCAGTCTTACCTCACAGGCTGATCCTTCCCACTTCTACTTTCTGTTCCGCTCCAGCCCCAGGGCCTTTGCACTTGCCATTCCTGCTGCCTGGAATCTCTTCCCCAAGATACCCCCGTGGCTCATTTTCATTGTCATTTTCTCGGGGAGGGCTGCCGTGGCCCCTTTGTCGGGAGGAGTTGGCCACCTCTATTATATCACCTGCTTCAGTTTTGACATCAGTTACCTTCTGGGATTAACCTGCTCCTGTATTAGTTTAATTGATCAGTCTCCCCTAAAATGCCAGCTCCTTGAGGGTAGGGATCTCAATTTTGTTCGCAGCTGTCTTCCCAGTACCCAGCATAGTGCCTGGCACACAGAAGGCTTGCAGTGCGTTAGCGGTGAACAGCAGCACTGACCGGGACAATAATCCAACCAGCGTAGTCGCAGAGGCCAGGGCAGGGCAGGCCACCGCAGGGATGGAGAGAGCCTGGAGTCTTGGCAACCGGGGGTCTGGGGAGGCCTACCTGGTCCCTCTCCCGCTGTGTGACTCTGGGCACCTTACTCAGCCCTCTCTGGGCTATGCTTTCTTTGCGTGCAGCAGGGAAAAGCGGGCGGGACTTTCCCCCTTCCTGCTCACCCTCTCTTCCCAGAAGGGCCCAGCCTGGGCAAGGAGGCCTTGAGAGGTTAAGGCCACAGGGATCGCAGGAATGCGTTGTAACAGCAATTGTTGCACAGTGTGTGTGGGGGCTGGGCTACGGAGGCGCCTGGGGAGCCTCCCATTCCCCGCCCCCTCCTCCCGCTCAGCAGTGCGGTCCCCTCTGCCCCAAAGGCACAGGGCAGACCCCGCAGCCCTGCGGTGGGACCTGCTGGGCCGTCCTGGCGCGGGTCCCCTAACCTCTCAGGGTTGAATTTCCGGCTCTTCCAACCGCCCTCCTGCCTTCTCTTCCTGCCAGCTGGCGGTGAGAGAGGCCGCCCCCACCCCAACCCCGTAAGGAGGGGGAGGAATTCTCTTTCCCAGCAGGGGTGGAGGCCCTCCCTCTGAAGGGATGGGGTGGCAGGGCCGCTTGTTCCCCACCAGCTGCCCGGAGTCCTGCCTGGTGGAGGAGGGAGGGTCCTTTCTAAACCAGGAAGGTGTGTGGGGGGAGAATACGGTTGTTCTGTTTCCACCTGCGTGAGCTCCTGTGGTGTGTGTATGCGGGAGTTGTTTCTGTGGGGTATGGGGTGTGTATGTGTGTTAAGTGGCACTCCCGTGAGAGGAAGGGGTTGTCCGAGGGTGTATGGGTGCCTGTTACTCTCTGTGTGAGGTGTGCATGCTCATGTGTGCGTGCGTGTTGGGGGGTTTTTGTGATGTGTATATTTTTGTGTGCCTATTTGTAACCTATGTGGTGTAGACACCTATGTGATATCCCATATGTCTCCTCTGTGTGGGGCGTGTGTTTGTGTGTCACGTTAGGTGCTTCTCTGTGTGTGTGTCGTGTGTCTCTGCATGTAGTGTGGTGTGTGTTTGTGGGGGTATTTGTGTGGTGGTGGGTGTGTCTTTGTGTGTGTCTCCAGGCACTGGGTGGGCTGTGTCTCTGTGACTTGTCCATGTACATCTCACCTATGTGTGTGCATGTGCGTGTGTGCACATCTTGTCTGTGTGGGATATATGCATGGGGTGTGTGTTTGTTGAGTTTGTGTATGTGTGCATGTCTATGACAGCCTTGTCTGAGTGGGGTGTTTGTGTGGGATGTTGGTTGTATACGGGGGTATTGTGTGATGTGTGTGTCTGTGTGTGCGTGTCTCCAGGCATCTTAGGTGGGCTGTGTCTGTGACTTATCCATGTGTGTCTCATCTGAGTGTGTGTGTGCATGTCTTGTTTGCTGGAGTGTGTATATGGTGTGTGTCTCATCAGTGTGGAGGGTTTGTGAGGGATGCAGGTTTGTGTGTAGGGACTATTACGTGAGGCGTGTGTGTCTCTCCATGTACCTTGGGTCAGCTTGGTACCTGTGACTTGTCATGTCTGTCTGCCTGTCTGTGCCTGTGTGTATGTCTCACTGTGTGAGTGTATGTGTTTCTTTCCTGCCTGGTTGAGGTGTGTGGATGGGTGTGTGTCCCTGAATGTATCGTTTGTGTGGGGTGTTTGTGTGCTGAGGTCTTATGGGTTCCTATGGGTGTTTGTGTGGCAATATCTATATGTGTGTGTGCGCGTCTCCGTGCATGTCAGGTGGGCTGTGTGTCTGTCTGTCTGTCTGTGTCCCCGTGGGAGGGATGTGCTCACACAGGCGGCTCCTGGGTCCGCCTTTTCCCCCCTGGAGCCTGAGGCTCAGCCGGCCTCCCTGGGCCCTCGCTCTGAGCAGGTCTAGCCAGAGCTGCAGGAGGGGCAGCTCAGGCAGAGCAGGGAGGCGGCAGCTCCCCAGGGAGCCCCCCATGGACCCCCCACCGGCCCAGGGGGAGTTCTCAGCTCCTCCCAACTGGAGGCTCTTCCCCTGTCATTTCACAGGAGGAAAAACGGAGTCATCCACTGGGCTCAGACCGGTCCCCTCCTGGGGACGGGTGTCCCTGAGACACCGGGCTGGGAGATGGGCTGGTGAGAGCACGGAGGGGCATTCGGGGGAACAGACAGAGAGGAAGGCACAGGCCGGGGTGTGGGGAGCTCATCCTTCTCCTTGCAGGCCATGCAGTCAGCTCGCCCCACATGGAGAAGCACCAGCAGCAGGGGGAGAAGCCCGGCCTAGGGCACCAGGAGCTTCTCTGAGGAGGGGACCCTCCCTGACTGTGAACAGTAAAACTGAGAAGGCCAAGAGGGAAGGGCGTTCCGGGAAAAGAGGCCCTGTGCACACAGCCTTGCAGGGACCCTCCGGCACCCACAGCTTGCCTTTTCTGGTTAAGACAGCAGGTGGGTGGGGCGGCCAGGGCTTTCTATACCCCACGACTTGGCTGTGCCCTTGTTTCTTAAATGTGCACTTATTGAGCACCTAATATATGCCAGGCACATGGCACTGAGCAAGGCAGACGAGGTGCTCACTGCAAGGATCCCACATTTTAGCGGAGGAAACAGATGCCAGACACGTTCTGGGGGGGAGAAGGGCAGATGACGACAGTGGGAGGTGGGACCCACTGGATGGGGGACAATTCTCCTGAATTTCAATTTCAGTATTAAACTGTGCAAAAGACACTTGGGGTTTCAGGTCAGGTGGAGTTAGGGTCTACAACTTGGACAACTGCACGTGAGTGTGGGGCCAGGTGCTGGAAGCTGTGCGGATGGGGTGATTCTTCATCTGCCTGGCCTTGCAGAACCTCACAACCCTGGACCCTTGCTCCATGCCAGGAGCACCCCTGAGTCTCTGGGACAATCCTTCATGCCCTCCACATTCCCAAAATGCCCCCAGAGGGTGGTGGTGCCCCCTGAGTTGAAGGGAAGGAGGGGAGGAGGAGAGGAGTGGGCTGGGGCGATACTCACGCCCTGCCTGGAATGCACAAGCACAGATCCAGTGCGCCACATGATCTCCTGGCTACAAGTTATCCACGTGTCTGCCACCTCACCAGGCTGCGGACTCCTCTGGGGTGGGCACTTTTTATTCCTGGATGCCTAGTGCCCAGCACAGAGCCACGCGTGGATGACACACGCAGTGAGTGGTGATAACCAGGACGCCACCCAAGCCGGGTGTGCAATTGTGAGAGGCTTCAGTGAGTTAAGAAACGGAGAAGGGCTTTGGGAAGGGAGGGAAGAAAGAGGGACCAAACACTTGCTGAGCTCCTGCGGGTTCCAGGTGCCGGGCCAAGCACTTCCAGTTGTCTTCTGGTTACCCCTCACGACCTCCATTTTACAGATGAGGAAACTGAGGCCCAGAAACAGAGGCCTGGCCAATTGACCAGGAAAGGGCCGCTTACCTGGGTAGCTCACCATGCCTCAATTTATTCACCCATAAAATGGGATAAGAATAAGAACAAGAAACTACCCAGCAGAATAAACAGAAATTTACCCCAAATAGCAATTCTCTCAATAAATGTAAATGGCTTGAATTGCCCATTGAAGAGACATAGGCTGGCTGAATGGATTAAAAAATACAAGCCAAGTATCTGCTGTCTCCAGGAAACACACCTTACACACAAAGACGCATTCAGACTCAAGGTGAAAGGATGGAATACAATTTTCCAGGCTAATGGAAACCAAAAGAAATCCGGAGTAGCCATCCTCATTTCAGATGATATAAACTTTAAAGCAACAAAAGTAAAAAAGGACAAAAATGGACACTATATAGTGGTGAAGGGAAAAATCTTACAAGAGGATTTAACAATCCTAAACATTTATGCACCCAACACAGGAGCGCCCAGATACATAAAGCAAATACTGCTAGATCTAGACAACATAATAAATAGCAACGCCATAATAGTAGGGGACTTCAACACCCCACTGATGGAACAGGATAGATCCTCCAACAGAAAATAAGCAAAGAAACAATGGACCTAAACAGGACTCTAGAACATTTGGGCCTAAGAGACATCTATAGAACACTCCACCCAAATAACACTGAATATACATTCTTCTCATCAGCTCATGGAACTTTCTCTAAAATTGATCACATCCTAGGCCACAAAACAGATCTCAACAAATTCAAAAAATAGAAATCATACCATGTATCTTTTCAGACCACAGCGGAATAAAATTAGAAATCAATTCCAACAGAAACTCACATCTTCATCCCAAAACATGGAAATTAAACAACCTGTTGCTGAATGACTACTGGGTCAAGGAGGAGATTCAAATGGAAATCAAAAGATTCTTCAAACTAAACGATAATGGGGACACAAGTTATCAAAATCTGTGGGATACAGCAAAAGCAGTCCTGAGAGGAAAATCTATCGCCTTAAATGCTCACATCCAAAAGGTCACAAATCAGTAAACTAATGAATCATCTTACAGAAATGGAAAAGGAAGAGCAAAGCAATCCTAAAGCCAGCAGAAAAAAAGAAATAACCAAGATCAGAGCAGAATTAAATGAAATTGAGAACAAAAGAACATTACAGAAGATTAATAAAACGAAAAGTTGGTTCTTTGAAAAGATAAACAAAATAGACAGGCCACTTGCCAGGTTGACCAGAAGCAGAAAGGAAAGGACTCTAATAAGCTCAATTAGAAATGAAAAAAGAGAGGTCACAACTGATATCATGGAAATACAAAACATCATCTTCCAATATTACAAAAATCTATGCCCCAAAACACGAAAACATGGAGGAAATGGACAAATTCTTAGAAACATACTACCTCCCTAGGCTCAACCAGGAAGAAATAGAATTTCTAAACAGACCAATATCAAGCACCGAAATTGAAGCAGTAATAAAAAATCTTCCAACAAAAAAAAGTCCCGGACTAGATGGGTTCACACCTGAATTCTACCAAGCCTACAAAGAAGAACTGGTGCCTATACAGCAGAAATTATTTGAAAACATCCAGAAGGATGGAATCCTCCCAAATTCATTCTACGAAGCCAATATCACCTTGATACCAAAGCCAGGAAAGGACACAACAAGAAAAGAAAACTACAGACCAATATCCCTTATGAATATAGATGCAAAAATTCTCAATAAAATCCTAGCAAACCGAATTCAAATGTACATCAAAAAAATAATTAATCACGATCAGGTGGGCTTCATCCCCGAGATGCAGGGATGGTTCAACATACGCAAATTTATAAATGTAATTCACCACATAAATAAAAGCACGAACAAAGATTATATGATCCTTTCAAGAGATGCAGAAAAGGCTTTTGACAAAATCCAGCATCCTTTTATGATAAGAACTCTTAACAATATAGGCATAGATGGCTCATACCTCAAAATTATTAAAGCCATATACGATAAACCCACAGCCAATATCATACTGAATGGGGAAAAATTGAAAGCATTCCGCCTTAAAACTGGAACCAGACAAGGTTGCCCACTATCTTCACTTCTATTCAACACAGTGCTGGAAGTCCTGGCCAGAGCAATCAGATAAGAGAGAGAAATCAGGGGTGTCCAAATGGGGGCAGAAGAGGTCAAACTTTCACTATTCGCAGACAATATGATATTATATCTAGAAAATCCCAAAGATTCAACCAAGAGATTACTGGAATTGATAAATGAATTCAGCAAAGTCTCAGGATACAAAATCAATGCACACAAATCCATAGCGTTCATATATGCTAATAATAATCAAGCCGAGAAACAAATTAAAGACGCAATACCTTTCACAATAGCACCAAATAAAATTAAATATTTAGGAACATATCTTATAAGGAGGTGAAAGACCTATATAGAGAGAATTACGAAACACTGAGAAAAGAAATTGCAGAGGATGTAAACAGATGGAAAACCCTACCATGCTCTTGGATAGGTAGAATCAACATTGTAAAAATGTCTTTGCTACCTAAAGTGATTTACAGAATGAATACAGTCCCTATCAAAATACCAACATCATTTTTTGCTGATCTAGAAAAAATAATTCTACGCTTCATGTGGAACCAGAGAAGACACCGTCTAGCCAAAGCAATCTTAAGCAAAAAGGACAAATTGGGAGGCAGCTATCTACCAGACTTCAAACTATACTACAAGGCTATAGTAACCAAAACAGCATGGTACTGGCACAAGAACAGAGACATAGACAAATGGAACAGGACTGAGAACCCAAATATAAAACCAACCTCATACTGTCATCTGATCTTTGACAAATTCCACAAAAACATTCACTGGGGAAAAGATTCCCTATTCAATAAATGGTGCTGGGAAAACTGGATGGCCATATGTAGAAGACTGAAACTAGACCCACACCTCTCACCTCTCACAAAAATCAACTCATGATGAATAACAGATTTAAACCTAAGACGTGAAACCATAAGAATTCTCGAAGAAAATGTTGGAAAAACTCTTATGGACATTGGCCTAGGCAAAGAATTTATGAAGAAGACCCCCAAAGCAATCACAGCAGCAATAAAAATAAATAAATGGGACCTGATCAAATTAAAAAGCTTCTGCACAGCCAATGAAACTATCACTAGAGTGAACAGACAACCTACAGAATGGGAGAAAATATTTGCATGCTACACATCTGAAAAAGGGCTGATAACCAGAATCTATACAGAACTTAGGAAAATCAACAAGAAAAAATCAAAGAACCCCACAAAAAAATGGGCAAAGGACATGAACAGAAACTTTTCAAAAGAAGACAGAATAATGGCCAAGAAGCATATAAAAAATTGCTCAACTTCTCTAATCATCAGGGAAATGCAAACCAAAATCACAATGAGATATCACTTAACTCCAGTGAGATTGGCTAGTATCAAAAAGTCCCAAAACAACAAATGTTGGCGGGGATGTGGACAGATAGGAACACTCATACACTGCTGGTGGGACTGCAAATTAGTACAACCTCTATGGAAAATAATATGGAGATACTTCAAAGAATTAAAAGTAGAATTACCATTTGACCCAGCAATCCCACTACTGGGTATTTACCCAAAGGAAAAAAAGACATTCTATAATAAGGACATCTGCTCGCGAATGTTTATAGCAGCACAATTCACAATTGCAAATATGTGGAAACAACCCAGGTGCCCATCAATACATGAGTGGATTAATAAAATGTGGTATATGTATACCATGGAGTATTACTCAGCAATAAAAAACAACAGTGAATTAACACATCTGGTATTATCCTGGTTCGAGCTAGAGCCCATTCTTCGAAGCGAAGTGTCACAAGAATGGAAAAACAAGCACCACTGGTACTCACCATCAAATTGGTACTAACTGATCACTACTTATGTCACACATGGCGATAATATTCATCAGGGGGCGGGCAGGCGGGAGGGGGTGGAGGGGATGGGAAAACTCTCACTGAATGGATGTGGGGAGCACAGTTTGGGGGATGACCACGATTGTAGCTCTGACATGGGCAGTGCATGGGCAAAATATATAGCCAAAGTGTTGTACCACTATAATATTCTGAAATTAAAAAAAAAAAAAGAATATATTCACCTTGGAGAGTTCCTTGGAAGGACTAGAAAACATAAAAAGAGAGTGCTTTGGTGGCGTAGGGGATCTGGGAATGGCGGGGGGGTGTCCCTCTGTCCTGGTGGAGCTCAGTGGGTATCGGGGTCAGTTTCTTCTTTGGGGTTGATCCTCAAATCCTTGACCCTAAATATCAGAGCCAAGGTTATGGTGAGGCGAGTGAGGTAGGGTCATGCCAGGGCCCTGTTAGATCTCATCTGTATTGAAAAATTTAATAGTTTGCTCATCAAAGATTTTTTTGCATTAATTTTGATTTTTTAAAATATTGCATTAAAATATTATTTACCTCAAGTGTTGATTTGTTAGGCACCCTCCTAATTCTGTTCCCAAAACGAGTCCTAGACCGGGGCATACCAAATAGTGTTTACCCAGGCCCAGCCTGGGCAGTTTTCAGGCCCTTGTTTGTAATTGAGGGGAAAATATTTCCACTTTTCTTTCAGGTCAGTTTTCTTCTCTGAAAAATGGGGAGGTAGGACTCCATGGTTCTGTTGGGCCTTTAAAAAAATGTGTTATTAAAGCATAACCCAGGTCACCATGGCTGGATGAATTTTCATAAAGTGAACCCACCTGTGTACCCAGGCCCAGATCGAAAGACAGAACTTTACTATATCCTTGAATCCCACCTTGTGCCCTTTTGGTCATGCCCCCCCCTACCTAAGGGTCCCCACTTTCTGACTTTTTTATAAACAGCTTTACTGAATCAAATTCACACACCATACAATTCACCCATGGAAGACCTATGAGTCAGTGGTTTTTAGAATATTCACGGAGTTATGCAACTATCACTGCTGTCAATTTTAGAACATTTTCAACACCTCTAAAAGAAACCCTGTACCCTTTAGCAATCAACCTCCTAACCGCCCCGACGACGACCAGCTCTAAGCAAACACTCATCTATTTTTCTGTCTAACTATCTAAACTTTCTGTCTCTGTGGATTTGCCTATTGTGGATATTGGATACGGATGGAATCACACAACACGTGGCCTTTTGTGTCCGGCTTCTTTCCCTTCGCATGTATGGAAGGTGCACTCTCATTGTAGCATGCCATACTTCATTCCTGTTTATGACTGCACCATTGTCTGGTGTCCAGATGCACATTTTGTTTATCAATTTGTCACTTGATGGACATCTGGGTTGTTTCTACCTCTTGGCTCTCATGAGTAATGCTGCTATAAACATCTTTGCGCAAGTAAGTTTTCGTGTGCACAAATATTTTCATGTGCCTTGGGTATGCAGATACCCGGGAGGAGGACTGCGGAGCGGCTGGGTGACCGAGGGGTTAGCGTTGAGGAACTGCCGGGCTGTCCCCCGCGGAGGCTGCCCCGCTTTACATTCTCTCCAGCCCCCTGGGAGTCAGGGGCTGCTCTCGGCTTGCTGTGACCGTGGGTCGGTCACCTTTCTCTCTGTGCCTCAGTTTCCTCGCCTGTAAAACAGAAGGAACATCATGTACCTCCAGAAACAGAGGATACAAGGAGGGATGGAAATAAAAATAAAAATAAAAAAAAAAAAGAGACGAAACCCACAGGCCCCCTACTCGTTTTTCTGTTGCTTTTTTGTTTTCCCTGTTCTTGCACTTTTTTCCTTTGCCGTTTCTTCCCTTCTGTTTTGTGCTTGTTTCCCTTCTGTGTCTCTTCATTCCTTTCTCTCTCTCTTCCTGCTTCCGCCGAGCGCCCGGGCTTTCCCGCGCTCCGGCGCCCAGGCAGGTGCGCGCAGGGCGGGACGCGGTTGTTCACGCGGGGGACCTGTACAGGCGCGAGCCCCCACTTCTCTCACTTTCCTGGGGAGTTTTCTGACCCCGGCGCAGCCACCGCCCCGAGCCCCGCCCCCGGCCCCGCGGCGCGCGCCGCCGCCGTCCCCGGGCGGCCACAAAGGTCCCGCCCGGGCCGCCCCGCCCGCGCCCCCGCCCGCCGGCTCCGGCCCGCCGCCCCATTGGCCGGGCGCTCCTGGGGGCGGGGCCGGGCGCCCCCGCCCCGTGGCCACGCCCCCTCCCCAGCCGGGCTCTCGCAGTCGGAGCGGAGCCGCCGGCGGAGCAGCACCGGGCCAGGTACGGAGCGTTTCCCGGGGATCCCCCGCCCCGAGGCCCCGGGAGCCGCTGCGACGGCGCCCGGCCTCCTTTGCCGCGGCTGCCCGCGTTCAAGCCCCTCGTGCGAGGTCTCCCCGCTCGGCGGCAGGGGGCTCCGGGCTGGGTTTCTCTAGGCCCCTAGGCAGTGCCCCAGCCGCCGTGGCGCGTTTGGGAAGCGCGGGTTACTCGTCCACGGGAGAAGGGGTGGGCGTGGCGGCAGCAGGAGGGATTCGAGGCGGACGTCGGGTGGCACTTCCCGCCTGGGCACCTGTTTTCTGCGCGCAGGGGAATCCCCACCCCGCCCTCCCCGGCGCTTGTGCCAGTGGGCTGGAGCCTGAACGGGGAGACTCGCGGTGCGGGGGGCGCCGCGCGCGGGAAGCGGAGCCAACCCCCCGCCTGGCCTGGCCGCGCCGGCTGTGGGCTCGGCGGTGGGACGGCGGCGGGACGGCGGCCAGGCCGGGCGGGGGTGGGGGTGGGGGAGCCGTCCTGGCGCCGCGCGATTAGCCGCATCTGGGGGAGGAAGAGCCGCTGGGCGCGCTCGCCGTGGGTGTTTGCGCCCGGACTGGGGCCCCGGGCGGAGACAAACTTCAACCGCACCCACAGGTTCGCTCCCCGCGGGCTGCGCTGACAGCCCAGGTTTGCAGGCCAGAAATGCAACATTATTTTTTGATTTTTAAAAAGGAAGCTTCCGGCCCCACGGCTTTTCTGGGCTTGGCGTGGATGTGTGTGCTGGGGGAAAGCATATTGGCCTGCTTCGGGCGGGGCCTCCATGCTCATAGGTGGGGGTGTCTCACTGCAAAATAGGAGGCCTCTCAGAGCCTCAGTTTCCCCATCTGCGGATTGGGGACATAACTTTTCCTTGCATAAAGGGGGGCGGCGTGAGAATAAAAGGAGATGGCTAGCCCAGTGCCAGGAGAAACATGAGCTACTATTTTTTTAACTTGCTATTTTGATATTTCTCAGTCTCTTTGTGCCCAGTCTGCCCTGTTAATCTGTTCGCCACTCCAAAGCCAGAGAGAACTTGTAAAAACAATTGGTTCAAATCAACCCCTGGCTTCACATCATCCACTGATGTCCCCATTGTCATCCAAGTCCCCGACTTTTCAACAGGGCTTGCTGTTGTCTTCCCCCACGACCCTGTCCAGCTGCTGCTCTCTGCCTCCTGTCTTCCCTCTGAGCCTTTACCTCTACAGGTCCCTCTGCCGGGAATGACTCCCCACCCTGGAAGTGATCCTTTAAGACTCAGCTCAGCCCTCCCTTCCTCTGGGCCAGAGGCCTCCTCCCTCTACTCCCAGGGAGGTCTGTCTGTTCTCCTCCCCCACGGGCCAGGGAGCCCTGCCAGGGCAAGAACAGAGTCCCCCAGCTGGCTGGGAATTGATGCTTTGGGATAGGCTCAGCGGGGGTTGGGGGGCTCCTGGGGTCCTGGGGTGGGATGAAGGCTGGGTTCCCTTGGAAGGGGAATGGTCTTTGTCCCACTAAGTGGCAGAGTCAGGACATTTGGTTTGTGTCCCATCAGCATGGACAGGAATGGGAGGGAAGGATTATTTCAGATGGCCCCATGCCTGACAATTCCACCATCCGCCACACAACTATTGTTGGCTGAGCCCACCTCGTGCTTGGCATTGTAGCTGGCACCGTCTACACCCTCGGCCCTGGGACGCTGCACCATTCCTTTCCCCTTTGTCAGATGAGGAAACTGAGACCTGGAGCGGTGAGGTCCCTTACCAGGGGTCACAGAGGGAGTGAAGGGCACAGTCAGGCAGGACACTCGAGTCTGACGATTCTGTAGGAATGACTGAATGGAGGGACAGAGCAGGGTCCTTGTTAAGAGTGTGGGCTTGGGCTCTGGGGCTGTCCAGGCTGGGGGCTGGGGCAGGTGCAGGGTCCTGGGTGTCGTGGCGGTGGATGACCATCGCTCCGTTGCTGGGCACGGCCTCTGGGCTGGTCGTGGCTGTCCGGGGGTGCTAAGATGGGGGGGTCAGGTGGTGGTGGCAATGTTGGAGCGGCCCCCTCGGTTCCTGCTGTGCTGGTCCTTGGGTTTCCGGTCTCTTCCCAGCAATCCGGGGCCCCTTAGGCGGGAGAGCTGTTCCCGGCTGGGCTGGGCCTGGAGGAGGCTCTGGCGGGACTCGGGCACAGCGGCTGCACCCTCCCCGCGGGTGTTTGGCCCGGGGTTGGTAGCTGGGGAGGGCTAGCTCCAGCCTGGCCGCCCCCCACACCTACCCCTCGCCCTGGAATCTCCCTCCCCTTCCCCCCTCCCCTCCCTCCTCCCTCCTCCCTCCTCCCTCCTCCCTCCTCCCTCGCCAGACCCCGCTCTCCCCGGAACAATGGAGGGGAATGTGGCGAGGCTCGCCCGACGCTGCGTCAACCTCTGGCTCGTTCTAGGCCCCTGTCGCTTGCATGGGACCCCTGTGTCCAGGCTCAGCTGACCTGCCCTGCCCCGCCCCTCGGCCCATGTGCCCTCAGTTCTGCCAGCCTGGGCAGCTGGGCTGGGGTGGGGGGTGGGGATGGGGGTGGGACAGCGTCTGTGCCTCAGTTTACAGAGCAGAACTCAGGTGCACTAGGGTGACTTTGTGATTCTTCTAGAGCCTCACCCACACCCCTGCCCAATTTCCCTTCCACCCTCCTGCACTGGTGTGCCTCGGCTGTGAGGCGGGTTGTGAGGTGGTGTGTGGGTCAGCCCACCTGCTGCTCTGTTCTCTGGGCCAGCAGAGGTGACCTCCGCTGGGCGCTCCTGAGAAATGCTGAATCTCAGGCCCCACCCCGACCTGCTCAGTCACAATCTGCTTTTGAACAGGATTCCCAGAGATTCCTGACCGCACTAAAGAAGCAGAAGCGCTGGCTTGCAACTTTCTGTGCCATAGTTTCCGCATCTGCAAAATGGGGATGATAAACGTGCCTCCCATGGGGTTGACACGAAAAGTAATTGAAAAGTAATCTAGTGAGTTAATCTAGTGAACGTAGGTAAATGCCCAGCAGAGCCTGAGGCAATCATCTTTGGGGCGGTGGGTATCAGGTGAGTAGAGGCCCCTCATCCCCTCTGCAGCCTGCCCTGTCCCCTTCCCTTAGTGTGGGCTAGTCCAGCAGGCCTGGCCTTCAGGCTGGGAGCTGTCCCAACATGGTGCCCAGCCCTGGCCTTCCCCAGCCAGAAGCCCACGGAGGGCTCAAGACACCCCCATTTTGTGTCCCACCCCTTCAAGGAAGGGTCTCAAGGAACCAAGCATAGAGCCTCCTGAAATAAACTCCCTCTTGCTAAGGTGCATAAATGGCTGATGGCGCTGCTAGAGCTCCCCTCCTTGGAGCGAGCACCTGGAGGCTGGCTCATGGGAGACACCCTTGATGCGGCTGGTGGGCTGGTGGGCTCACAGGTCAAGAGGGCAGGAGAGGGCGGGGTGGGTCATCTGAGCCCGGACAGAGGGGTCCCTGGAGGTTGACGCCAGGGCTCTGTGTGATGGGTGCTAAGTCCCCAGATATGGGGGTGGGCTGAGGAAGGGTGGCAAAGTCATAGCCTTGTGCCTGCTGAACTCCCGGAATCTTCTGGGAGGAGATGCAGAGCCTATGGAAAATTCCCAGGCTATTTTGGGCTGAGGCCCCCTTCTCCTGGCAGTTCTTAGGCTGGAGGCCCTGCGGACACACCGATCCCTGGGGGTGGTCAGGGTGGGCGTGGCTTCCTGCCTCCCCTGCCCTGGACCCCCTCCCTGGGCCTGGCACTCAGCAGAAGGGGGGGGACGCACATGGCCAGCTACTCACCTTCTGGGGCCACCTGCTTTAAAAGTGCAGCCCTTCCCCATCCCTGTCTCCCACTAGCTTTTCCCCCATGGCGTTTCCACTGTCTGACACAGTATTCCACCAGTGTTTTTAATTAGCTGGGTGACCGTGGGCAAGGTACTTGATGCTTTGTTTCTCAGTTTTCCCATCAGTGAAATGAGGACGAGAGGAGCCCGGATGTGTGAAGTGTGGCTCCGGGAACAGGAGGCTGCATCTGTCACGGTCCTCTGGTGCCCCCACGGGGGTGTGTGCACAGGCAGCAGCAACATACACGTGTGTGGTTTCAGATGCACATGCATGTACACACACAGACACACCTCACACAGATACACAGAGGAGCACACACCCACATACATGTGCAGATACGGACGTGCCCATACAATCATGTGCACACCGTGCATGCACACACGTGCATATACACATCTACATACATGTGCACACACAAGCACGTGTGCATGCACAACCCAGCCATCATGACATGCGTTGGGCATGACATTTGGTCTGAGTTGGTTGTGGGCCAGAGGCCTGTCCTGGGTCTGGCCCAGAGCCTCCTGTCAGCCTAAGCTTCTGTTCGCAACCCTCCCCCTCACCCAGCTGTGGGAAGTTGAGGGCTGGTCGCAGGGTAGGCCCTGCCTTCTCCAGGGGACACTCCGGGGCCATGCCTGTGTTGCTAGGAGCAGTCTCCAGCTGGTGGGTGGAAGCTGGGGCTGCTGTGTGCCCCATCCTTGTGTGTGTGTGTGTGTGTGTGTGTGTGTGTGTGTGTGGTGTGATAGGGACATGGCAGTGGGGGGCTCAGAGCCCAATCCTGGGTGCCTAGCTACCCACCCCCCAGCTGTTTTCTCTACAGCTGGACTCTGACCCAGCCCTCCCCCACTCCTCGGCTCTGTATGGCTGCCTGGGGAGTGGGCTGGCCCTCAGCCAGGCCTGCTCTGGCTGCCCCAGCTGCTCCCCAGCCCAGATGGCCAAGGGAGGCTGGCTGGGTAGTGGTTAAGGTTCCTGGGTCTCCCAGGTGGCATTGCTCCCCCCTCCCCGTCCGCGATCACTTGTGCTCTCTGTGCCTCAGTTTCTTCCAGTGTCTAGTGAGCATGAATGTAGCCATTCCTGCTGCACTGTGCAAGGTGCTTAGCACATACCACATACACGGCGGATGACAGACAAGGCTTTGGGTTCTAATGCTGGTTAAGAAGGAGCCTTTGGGTCATTCCCTGGACCGTCCCCAAGACCCTGCTCTGTGCCTGTCCCTGTGCTGGGCCCCTGGGGTGTAGAGGGAGGGACCCCATGCTGCCCTCAGACTACTCGCCCCTGAAGACCATGGGCTTCCATTGGCATCTCTGAGGGACTGGGTGTATTTGGTGAGTTGAGGGGGCTGGAGTGGAGGAAGACGGGGGCCCCCATTTTGAGCCTGCCTCATGAACCCAGGGGAGGTGGGCACAGTCAGGGGTGTGCAGACAGACAGGGAGGCAAATGGATGTGAAAAAAGAAAGACACACATGATGATGATGATGCAGCATAATTCGTGAACTGCCTGCCTCCTTCCCGCCTTGTCTCCTGCCTCTCACCCCCAGCCCCCCCCATTCTCCTTGCTGGCCTGCAGTCACACCGGGCCCTGCCAACCCCAGGGCCTTTGCATGGGCTGCTCCCACATACCTGGAACAGCCTCCCTCTGCTTTTCAAATGGTTGACTCTTTCTTACCATTCAAGGCCCAGCTGGCACCTTTGTAAGAGCAGCACCCCACCCTGCTGCTGCTTCTCTCCTCTATTTCTTTTTTCCTCTAGCAGTTAGCCGTTAAATCTCTCCTCTATTTCTTAAAGGCCCTTTTGGCAATCTGGAATGATCTTTTTTTTTTTGAGACAGGGTCTCAACTCTGTTGCCCAGGCTGGAGTGTAGTGGTGCCATCATAGCCCTGGCACTCCTGGGCTCAAGTGGTCCTCCCACCTCAGCCTCCTGAGTTGCTGGACTGCAGGTGTGTGCCACCACACCCAGCAAATTTTTAAAATTTTTTGTAGAGGTGGGGTCTCACTATGTTGTCCAGGCTGGTCTCAAACTCCTGGCCTCAAGCAATCCTCTTGCCTCAGCCTCCCAAAGTGCTAGGATTACAGTTGTGAGCCAGTGCGCCCAGCCTGTAATGATCTTCTCTCTATATTTATTTACCTGTTTATTCTCTGGCTCCAAGCTCGGCCCTGTGTCTTCACTACCATGAACAGAGTCTGGTACTGGGCACATACCTGCTGAATGACTTTACGATGACAATTATAACAGCAATCATAGCTGACAGTTATTGCTTA
The DNA here is from genome assembly GCA_023783475.1 of Daubentonia madagascariensis. Classification (NCBI taxonomy): domain Eukaryota; kingdom Metazoa; phylum Chordata; class Mammalia; order Primates; family Daubentoniidae; genus Daubentonia; species Daubentonia madagascariensis. Next base: position 4,848,788 of record JAKFHU010002332.1, on the reverse strand, counting down.
CTTGTCCTGGGCAGATGGTGTGCCCAGGGCTTAGTGTGTATCATTTCCTTTCAACTTCATGATGATGGTGTGAAGTGGGGACTGTTATAATCCCCATTTTCCAGATGCAGAACCGAGGCCCAGAGAGGTTAAAAATCTTGGCCAAGAGCGCACAGCTGGCAGGTGGTGGGATTTGAAATCAGATGTGCCTGACTCCAGGAGAAAAGAGGGAGAGAGACTGTGGGTTGAAGAGCGGAGGGCAGTGCCCCATCTCACCCTGTTGTCACCAGGCCACTGGTGGTCCCACCTGCTATCCCGGGAGGCCTGGGCGGGGCCCTCCCCTCTCTGGGTCAGCCTCCTTCCCAGAACCCCGGTCCTTGGAACATTCTAGGACTCTATGACCTGTGCTGGTGGGTCGTGCTAGAGCCCTGGCCCCCAGGCGAGCAGCCAGGGCCTTTGTGAGCTGGGGGCTCCCTGGCCTCGCGGTCCTCCCTGGCTGCGCCGGCAGCTGAGACAAGGGTCAGGAGGTAGTTATGTCACTTCCTCCGGAAGGCCCGCCGGCCACCTCCCTTCCCAGCCGGACAGATTCGAGTCCTGACAGGGGAGTGTGGGGGAACGTGGAGGGAGAGGTTTTGTCCTTCTGGGGGAGGCGTTGGGCCTGGTTCTTGGGTGGTCGGGGTTGGAGGCAGAGGCGGCCCTGCTGGGTGCTGGAGGTGGAAGATGCCTAGAAATGAGGGAATCGGGGGCAGCTGGGGGTTCAGGGTCACCAGAGCTTCTAGTTCTTTTCAAGAGTGGCTGGAAACCTGGATTTTGAGGCAAACTCCTGGGATGTTTAAAAGATAGTTCATATTTTGACTTTGAAAGCCTCAGGGGAGCTGAATCAAACCCCCCAGGGCTGCTTCTGTCCCCCTGGCTGTGTGAACTTGAGTGACCTCCTGAGTCCAGGCCCCTCTCCGGCCCAGCCAGCAGAGCCTCCTCCTTGGCCCCCATCACCAGCCCTGCAAAGGTGCTGAGTGGCGCCCACCCAGCTGCCCCACTTTGCAGATGTGGAAACTGAGCCCAGACAGGGGAAAGGACTTGCCCGAGGGCCTTTGCTTCCGGCTGTTGCTCTCCTCTGGACCTCGAGGCTGCCTTAGAGCTGACACCTTCCTATTCCACGTTCATCGCGTACAGTGGTGGTATCCTGCTCTTGCAGAAGTGCCAAAAGCAGGGCAGCAGCTAAGGAGGCCCTCCCGCCAGCCCTCCAGCCGGGTCTCCCCGCATTCTGGTGCATGCTAGGGGTCACCGGGGGAATTCGATTTCCTAACAGCGCCCGGCGAGCTGGGCTGGGGGGAATTCTCTGCGAGCGCCTGGATCTGTGGACCAGGCCTGATGGCCGCAGCTTTGAGTTCCCCTTCCTTTGGGTCCTTTGGGCTGGCCCACCGGAGGCAGACTTGTGACAGCCCTTCGGGGATCCAAACTGGGGGTTTAAGCTCATTTTGGTGTGTGTTCCGGAGTTTCCTGGAGGTAGACGCTGTGTGTGGTTCGTGTTTTTGCCCTCCCCACCCCCACCCTCCCTGTGGTGTCTAGCGCAGCAGCGCTTGTGGAGGGGCTGGAGTCAGGATGCAGGGGGTTGGCACTAAAGGCTGCCTGGCTGGTGCCTCTGCCTGCTCTCCTGGCCTGCCTCCTCCCTCTCACAAGTGTTCACTAACTGTCCCGAGTGTGCCAGGGTCTGTGCCTTGTGCTGGGGTCATAGAGGGGACCTGTGCCATCCTGGCTAAGGATGACCTGGCATTTTTGTGCAGAGGTATGATGAGGGGAGGCCCATGGCTGCTGCAGGAGCCCAAAGAAGGCACCTGACTCAGCCAGGTGTGTTCCCGGACAAGGTGACCTCCTTGATGGGGGAGTTTCAAGGAATGTGTCCCAGATGGAGGACTCAGACCGGAGGTGGAGATGCACTGGGCTCCTACCTTGCAAGGTGTGAGCCCCTGAGAGCCCCCCATCTCTCTCCAGGTCAGCCATGTCATCTGAGCCTCCCCCACCGTCACAGCCGCCCACCCATCAGGCTTCAGTTGGGCTGCTGGACACCCCTCAGACCCACGAGCGCTCACCGTCCCCGCTGCGGGGCAACGTGGTCCCGAGCCCACTGCCCACTCGCCGGACAAGGACCTTCTCAGCGTGAGTCTGGGGCTGGCTGGGGACGCTTCCTGAGGTGGTCGCCTACCTGAGGCCAGAGATTCACTGTGTTTCTGGCCATCTCTGGCTTCAGTGTCCTTGGCTGTCCAATAGGAAGGCTTGGGGATGGGGTGGGGGCTGATGGGGAGAAACCGGGAAGGTGCCTTCTAAACTCTGAGGGTACAGCCCAGCCCACGATAACCTGTTATGAGCTGGGAGTGGCAGTGAGTGGGAAATTGCTGGGGTCTTAAAATTGTTGGGCTTTAATCACACATACGCCTTTACTGCCATGAGACCTTCATTTCCTCAGCTGTAAAATCAGGACAGTATCAGGGTGGCCACGGAGCTGCAAAGGACCCGCACTATGCAGATCTCCGGCCTAGTGAGTGGACAATTAGTCTCTGGGGCGCGGTGGCTCACACCTGTAATCCCAGCACTCTGGGAGGCTAAGGCGGGAGAATCACTGGAGCTCAGGAGTTCAAGACCAGCCAGAGCAAGAGCGAGACTCCGTCTCCACAAACAATAGAAAAATTAGCTGGGCGTGGTGGTGTGCACCTATAGTCCCAGCTACTCAGGAGGCCGAGGCAGGAGGATGCTTGAGCCCAGGAGTTGGAGGTTGCAGTGAGCTATGATGACCCCACTGCACTCTACCCGGGACAAGAGAGTGAGACTCTGTCTCAAAAACAAAACAAAACAAAACAAAAACCAATTAGTCTCTGGAGGGATGCTCAGAGATCTTTTAGTTCAACTCCCTATTTCCAAGTGGGGAAATAGGCCTGAAAAAATTTGCCGGGGTCATCCAGAGGGTCATTCTTACCAGAGTCTGTGTGAATGGCTCCCAGAGTTGTGCAGTGCAGTTGTGCAGTTGGCCAGGACTCCTTGAGGCACAGCTGTGGGCAGGGGCTAGGATGAGTTGGGTGAGCCCCAGAAGAGCAGGTGGCCGTCCTGGAGGGCTGATGGGGGTCCCTCACACTTCCCCCTCTCTGTCAGGACGGTGCGGGCTTCACAGGGCCCTGTCTACAAAGGAGTCTGCAAATGCTTCTGCCGATCCAAGGGCCACGGCTTCATTACCCCGGCTGATGGTGGCCCTGACATCTTCCTGCACATATCCGAGTGAGTCACTGGCAGGTCTGGGCTGTCTGGCTGGGGTGGGTGCTGCCCTGGCCCTGTGGAGGTGGGGACAGTGTGTGCCTGTGATGGGTGCTGGGTATGAGCATTTGTGGCTGGGCCCGTGTGACTCTGCCTTTGACTGGCGCTCTGATTGTGTTCCTCTGTGACTGCGTGCTTCGGGGTTGGGGGTGGTGAGACTATATCTGGCTGTGTCGGGGGGTGCGTGAGGCTGCAGGCGACACTCCATGTTGATTGTGACTGTGTCTTTGTGAGTGGTTATGTAAGATTTCGTGTGTGTGTGCGCTTCACCATGGATGCCTAGGGGTGTCAGGCCGTGCTTGTGGGGGACAGGGTGGTGGCAGCTGTGCATGGTGTGTGTACGTGAGAGTCGAGCACTGCTCGGGTGAATCTGAGCGCCCGTGTGTATCTGACCAATGGGAAGGATGCCCCTGTGAGTTGGGGGAGCCATGTTTGGCCTGGGGGCTGGTTTCCTGCCCTGCTTTGGGGGAAGTGCCTGGTGAGGCTGGGGGCTGCCCAGCCCCTTTGCTCCAGGAAGGAAGTTTGGGGTGGGACCCCTTCCCCTGCCACTTGTTCATTGACGTCCTTCCTTCCTGAGTGTCTGGAAGCCCTTGGGGAGCCCCGGGCGGGGCCCACACATCCTAGGCCTCGGAGCTTCACCCTTGAGCTTCTGGGCAGCCTTTAGATATGTGAGGACCCTTAATCTGGTACCCCTCTCCTCCACCCTCTTCTTTGCCCTAAGCACCCCCTAATCTTTCATTTCAGGCAGTGGCAGGCAAAGTCCTGTTCTGCACAGCAGACCTGGCAAACAGAAGCCACATTTTTGAAAATAAGATCCTGTTGCACAACATCTGCTACATGGCCCTTTCTCCCACCCACATCCTTGCTTGTCAGAGCCACTAAAGGCCCCCTGTACAGTGCAGGCATGATGCCAAAGCAATGTGTCATATGCATGTATGTGTGAATGCACACATGGATGTGTAAATGTATTTCCACACAGCCTCTTCCCAGAAAGAATTAGTAGTGGTTTACAGAGATATACATAGTAAGTTAGTAAGGGAAACATGGGGGCAAATAAGGAGGATGGAGATAGTGTGATGTCTGTTCCGCTGCTAGAAGGAAGTAGGCTGCAAATTTATTCCTGAGCTTCCTGGTGACCAAATCAAAGAGGGACACACTGGTCACCGTATGATTCTCCGATCAAACCAGTTTCTGGGGGAGCTGGCTAGCCCTGGCGTTCAGGGTCTGAAGGGGATTTTCCTCCTGGGGTTTTATCGGGGGAACATCAAGATGCCAATCTCACTGTGAAATAGTGACTCATGTCCCCTTCAAAGTAAGGGAACCTTCCTGGGGGTGCTCACAAGGGAGAGGACCCCCCAGGAGAACTAGCTTTAAGCACAAAAGGGACTTTGTCGAAGGCTCACTGGATATCTGGGGAATTCGAGAGCAGAGACAGCTTAGTTTCTGGGACTCCCTGGACTAGGGGCTGCTGTGCTGAGGAACTCAGGAAACCCTCAGCCAGGCCATCTCTCAACTCCAATTCTCTTGCCGTGATGGCCTCATCTCTCTGGCTCAGACTGGCTGTGTTTGTTTTCCATCCACAAGAGCAGGCTCAGGCTCTCACATTTAATGTCACAGCATGACCACCCGACCACCCACAGATGGCTGCTCTGTCTAGCATCAAAAGTCCCAGCATCAAAAGTCCCAGGGGAGGAGCTGATTGGGTCAGGGGCTTCTTGGCCAGGACAAGGGACAGTGTGGCGCTTCCCTCTGGTAGAAGGGCAGGATGACAGTTCCAGGTGATCAGTCAGATGGGTGCCTGCTCTGGTGACCCTCTGACCAGAAGGGTGCTGGCATCTTGGGTTTGGGCACTGACTGCTTTCTTTGTACTCCCGTAGCGTGGAAGGGGAGTATGTCCCAGTGGAAGGCGACGAGGTCACCTTTAAGATGTGCTCCATCCCGCCCAAGAACGAGAAGCTGCAGGCCGTGGAGGTAGTCATCACCCACCTGGCACCAGGCACCAAGCATGAGACCTGGTCCGGACACGTTGTCAGCTCCTAGGAGGCACTGGAAGCACCCCTTCTCCTGGGCTTGTGGAAGACTTTGGGGGGAGGAGGAGGCAGGACCACACTGGAGATGACATTCTAGCACACGAGATGGGGCTTTAAGGGGGGGCATGGTCCCTTTCAAGTACCTCCTGGAGAAAGGGGGCGCAGGCACGGGGGTGCTCTCGGCCACCAGCACAGCCTCTGACCATCGCAACAATGTCTTACCATCTGAAAAGCATTAAAAGCATTTTAAAAGGAGAGGCGCCCGCTGGTGGCTGAGTGTAGGGGCCCAGCCCAGCCCAGGGGTGGGTGGGAGGTGGTGTTTCCCCAGCTGCCCAGAGAAGTGGGCTCAGCCCACAGAGTCCCTCTTGCCACTGGAGTTGGAGACTCCAAATCCCCAGATCTGGCCCCTGGGGGATGACATGGCTCCTGTGTGACTTCCCCAGGGTGGATTTCCACCCAAGTGCCCATCTCGTGTCTCTCTTGGGACCTGGGCAGAACAGTGTTCTCATTCTCGGCTTGATTGGGTCTAGGGGACCTGGCTTTAAGGGGGATGGGGAAATCTGGGGGGGGCGGTCTTTGGATTGGAGGGATTTTCCCTTTTGGTGCCTTTGCGTGGAAGGCGTCACGGCTGCCTGTCTGCGGAAGACAGTTTGCCTGGGAGCTCTGACCCCTGGGCCTTGTGGTCTGGGTGCTGGGAGGCTGAACCCAAACTCCTCTTAGAGCCTGATCTGTCCCTCTGTCTGCTGGCCAAGTGACCGCTCAGCAGCCATTTTATAGCCTCTGTCATTAAGGTGGTGGTTGGGGGGGTGGGTAGCAGAAGGGCTCATGGGGAGGGGAGGGTCTTTGTTTAAAAACAAATTTCTCTGGATCCCTCCAGAAGAGAATAGGTAGCTTGCTTCCTGACAGCCTGGTAAAGTCAAAAGTTGAGGGAGAATACACCTTTCGTGAGGGGGTTTTCTTTAAAACTGCTGTTAAGAAATGCTTAGGGATTTTTTTTTCTTATTTTTAATAACTAAAGCTCTCACCTAGAGCCAGCTGTTTGCACTTTGCTGCTGACATTGCAAACCTTTGTAGGTGTTTCCAGTAAACAAATCCTTAGGATTTTCTTTGCTGTGGGTTTTGGTTTGGCTTTAGTTGTGATTTAAAAGTAGAAGTAGCTGGGTAATGTGTTCTGAAATATATGGCCTCTATGTAGTCAAGAATCCGCTCATCAACACAGAGCGGCAAACCTTTGGAAGCAGTGGCTTTTGGGCAGATAACAACGGGCACTAATGGCTTCATCAGGTGTCTTAACCCTGTGGATGTGCTGTCCTTTCAGCCTAAGAACTGCTTCCTTTGAAAGGGGGTGGACGGGGGTTGTTTTAAAATACGCAAGTGTGTTGATTGCGTGTGTGCAGTGAAACACACAAGCTGTTCCCGTTGCAGTTAAGTATGCGGTCACTTTTTTCTTGGCTTGTGGTGCACCTTGGAGGTCCTCCCTCCCCTCCCGCCCCCACCTTGGCTGGGTCCAAGGTGTCCTTTTTTCCTCCAGCCTTGGATTTTTCCCCAGGTGGCTTCCCGGGGGCCTGTCTCTCTGTTGGGTACAGACCACACTTCCAAAGCCACTTCTGCCAAGACCCGAGAGTTCTCCTGAGGCTGAGAACCCTCATCCTCCTCCCTCGCTCCCCCAGAGTCTCTATGGCTTTGTCTTGGCCTTGGCACTGTCAGAGCTCGCTGTGACCCCACGTGCTGGCGCCCCAGCAGGCTGTGCCTGACAGCGAGCTTGGGAGTTGTGTTCTGCTGTTCAGAGGTGACCTTTGGATTCTCGGCAGAACCCTTTGTAAACGGCTCTTGCTCTGTCCTTCCTGTGTGACATCTTTTCCAATCCATGAGTATTCTAGAACTGCAGGGTGTTAGACCCAGGAGGGACATGGACTCTCAATTGACAGATGGGGAAACTCCTTGAGGCTCTGGGCGAGACATACGGTATTGGTGACTGATAGCTGGAACTAGAATCCAGGGTTCCCAAATCTGGGTCTTTCCTCCCGTCAGCCACCTTTCTCTCAATAAAGTTTGGTTTTGTGCAAGGCTGTGTGTTTGTTACTGTGGAGGCTGGCTCTCCGAGGAGCGTTTCCTTTAAGCCAGCAGGTAAGGGTGTCTCCCCCACATGAGGCTGACACATTACACTTTGCAGTCTGCTTTTTCTTTGGGCGGGGGTGGTGGTATATAAGAAAATGGGATCATATTTTTCTTTAATCATCATTCTCTGGGGTAGGAAAGTTTAGCAGCAGAACGTGGCTTCATGGCATTTACTTGGTCAGCTGTGGCTAAGTGCCCTGTTGAAGCATTTAGGATGTGGTGGGAGCGTGGGGGGAAGGGTCTTCGTGGCACAAAGCCAGGGCCCAGGCGGTCTCACGCAGAGCCAGGAGGTGGGAGGCATGAGAGCCCCTGTCCTTCGTGTCCAGGACCGTAGCAGGGGGCTTGGGGCAGTGCAGGAGGCTGGGGTGACCATGACCGGCAGAGGCTGCTCTGAGAGGGACTTTGTGCCCTGCTGGGAAGACTTTGCCTTGGCCAGCATTCCCCAAGGAAGGTAGTGGTTTTTGGTGGTGCAGAGATGGACACATTTATTGTTAATAATATAATGATTTTCAGAGTGTTTTGGGAAAAATTATAACCAGCCCATGAAACCCGTTTAGGGAGAGGCCAAAGTAGGCGTTTAGCTCAAAACAATGAGATTTGCTGACTTACTACGCTGACTGCTGTACAGGTGGCATGAGCAAGGGTTTGGCACAAATTGAAGGCGGTTCCGGGAAGACATCTGGGAAACAAGCGTTGGTGAAGGAGGTGGATTGAGTGCTGGAACTTGACTTCGGGTGCTGTGAAGGGCAGAGTGGAGGCCTGGCTGCCTCTCCTTGGGGTGGGAGGCACCTGGCCTGGGCTGAGGTGGCCTGATGGGGCCAAGATCCAGGAGACCTGGGAGGGGTGGGGGGAGGCAGAGGAAAGAAGAGGAAGTGAGTCAAGGCTACATACACGCCCGCCCGGGTTACGGGCAGCGTCTGCCCGACTTGTTCCTCTCCCGGCCCCTCTGCTCACTCCCCACCCAGTAGCTGGAGAGAAGTGTTGGCCCCTCCCTCGGGACCAGGTGCAGGCTCCCGGGCTCCCAGGCCTGCCTCTCCCTCCACCCATCAGCTGCTCAGGTTCAACTTGGGCCTTTCCCCTGAGGCTTCTGAAACCCTGGGTGACCTTGAGCTCAGAGTTAGCTTCTGTAGTGCCTAGGTGGGGTAGTAGCTCTAACAGTGCCAGGCTGGCTTGGGTGCAACCTCTGTGCTGTGTTGTGGCTCAGCACTTACCTGCTGTATTTAAATTTCTTGTGATGGTGTCTTCATCTCGCCAACTCCCTGAGGCAGAGGGAATGACTGTACCTCCCTTATGGGAGGGGGGAGATGCGGGTTCACACACACTGTTCAATGTACTTTATAGAAATTAACTTGTTTAAATTTCATATGAGGTAAGGACCATCCCATTTGACAGATGAGCAAACTGAACCCCAGATGAACTTGCCCTGGGCCACACAGCCCCTGGGCAGCAGAACTAGGCTTTGAGCCATGGCTGCTGGCTCTTACCTGCCACATACAGCACCTGCCGCCCTGGGAGCGTGAGGAAGGCCCTGGTAAGCGCTGTGTACGTGCCATCGAGCCATTATTGCCTTATGTAACCACCACAGTGCCTTGGAAGCTGGACTGGGGCAATGGGATGACAAGATGACAGAAGGAGGTGGAGGAAATTATTTTTTAATGACCCAGATTTTTTTTTTAATGAATTGACCATTATAATTCCAAAGTTCTGAAATGGCCAATAGACCATAGAAAGATAATTCTTTAGGCTCCTGCCTGAAACCGACAGTTTCGGCAAACTGCTGGCTTTGGTCCAGGGCCAAAAACACGGAGGAAATTCTGACAGTGCAGAGGGAGGGAGTGGGGAGTCTCGAGATGGGCTCGAGGGGCCTGGGAGGGTGAGAAACAGCCACTGTGGGAACCGGGCGAAGATGGTGGCCCAGCCGGCAGCCTCAGACAGTGAGTCCCAGGGAAGGTTAAGACATGTTTGAGTGAGACTCAGTTGTGTTGCTTTGACACAATAAGGAAATGTTTAGGGAATGGTGGATCCTGACTTGAGTGGGCAGAAAAGCAGTGAGGGAGTGTGGGTGAGACAACGTGAAACATTGGACAGGAGGGGCTCCTGACTACAGAACCAGAGCAAGAAGAGGGCTCGGTCTAGAAGGCTGGTTTCCTTCCAGAATCTAAGGTACAATGGTAAGTCTCTCACTTAACCACTCACTTGCCAATCAAAAGAGGAAAATGTAATCAATTAGAAATAGAACATAAAATCACTTTAATGGGCTACCTTTCATTTTGAAAGGTCATTACAGTATCATTTGCAAAATTCAACAAGGGAAGATGCCACTGGATGGCTGTGTCTCAGGGATCGCAGAGGTGAGGAGCTTCCTTTCACCCCACCTGACCCCCAGTGAGCTCAGTTGCTTGGAGGGGCCCCGCTGTGGGCTGGGAGGCAGGAGGCGCAGAGCAGCCAGGCTCAGATCGGCCAGCACCCAGCAGAGGCCAGGCCACACAGTGCCAATCTGCAGAGGGTGCAAGGGTCTCAGTGTTTTCACACCCTGGAAAGCAACACTGAACCGTTTCCTTGGAAGGATCTCTTCCACCGTGTTCGGGACAGGCCCATGAACTTTCTTCCGGTTTCCCAAAGAACTTCCAGAACGTGGAAGGGAGTAGTGAGGGGTGCAGGCCCCGCCGCTGGTCAAAGTCTGGGTGAGGGCCCCGGTGGATGCGCTTATAAGAGCAGCTCCTGTTGCTGTTCCCCAGTCAGGCTTTCCCCTGACCCTGAGAAACCAGGGCGAGCACCTCTGGGAAGCCCAGCCAGGCCCAACGAGAAGGTCCTTTTGGTGAAGTCTGACCTCCCACGCTGGCTTCTCTGAACCCTCCAGGGGAGGGACAATTCTGCCAACACCAGCTCCCCACAGGGTCTCTGGTTCCTAGATCCACCCATCTTGGTAGTTACAGAAAAGCAGCCGGGCTACTCCAAGTGCAGTGAATACAGAGCTGGCCTGAGTTCTGGGCCAGCTGAGGTGCAAACTCGTCGGGCCCGCAGTCACCAGGCCAGCCATCTGTCGGGCAGGCCTCGGCGTCACCAACAGGAAGCTAGATTGGAAAACAGTGCGCACAGCCCCCGGCCTCACACTGCCCCTCAGCCACAGCCCCATCCAGCCGACACAGGAGGGAGCTTCGTTTCAGGAAGTGTTTCTAACTTCTGTTGAGGGGTGGGTCACTGCAGATGCCCTGTCCTTTCTTTCCCACCACCAGATCCTCCTTCTTGGTGTTGACACAGGGGTCCAAACATAACACCCCTTACCTTCTCACAAGGCCCATAAAGAGGGAGGGTCCAGGCACATTCTTTCTTTCTGCATCACCCTAGAATGGCGGGCAAGTTGCAAGTCTTACACTGGGAGGGGCGGGGGTGAAATCTTTTGCTGGAGGTAGTCTTTTGAGCCATTCTTTTCTGAGTCTTTTCTGGCTGCTCCTGGTGTTGGGGGTGGAGGGCAATTTCCCTGAGGCTCTGGAAGTCCAGACCACATGTGACCAGGCGGCTGGGGCTGGGGCTGGGGCTGGGGCTGAAGCGGGTGTGCACATGTGAGAGGGCCCTCGGCTTCAGCTACCAAATGACCCTTTCAGGCTGTGAGCCAGGACCCCTCCCTCGCCCTGTCAGGAGAAGAGCTCCTCACAGATCCTGCGTGTGTCCTCGGGTGCCATCACGCTGTAGCCCACGGTTCTTGGGTCTGTGAAGATCTCATGGTCATTGCCACCCTGCAAAGACATGAAGCACAGAGGAAGGCTCTGCCTTGTCAGTCCTGGGCCATTGCTGCTGTGCCCCTGGGCCTGAGGCTGCCAGAGAAATGGGGAATTTGAGATTTTACTGGGCAGGGAGAATTTCTTCCGTTACCTTTCTCTTGGTTTCCAGGAGAGGAACCTGAGTGCAGTTATTATCGAGAAGGGATTTATAACCTCCTCTTGAACTGCAATTTGACTTGGAACATGTAATTACGCCTATGAAAGAAATCACGACATTCTTGCAAAGATCTAAGGCTTATTTTTCTACAAAGCAAGCAAGCACAGCAAGTGACAGAATCCTTACAGCCATCAGTCTGTTTTAGCTGTGCCCAAACCTCTCTAACAAGTCACAAGGAGCATTAGGAGGGCACAGCGTGGAGCAGGGCTGCCTTTGGCCCTTCCTACGATGGTGGACGCAGGCAGCATCGTAGTGATGGCAGCCACTGGCCACATGTGACTACTGCCCACTTGGTGTGGCCAGTTCGACTGAGGAACTGAGTTGATTTGATTTTAATTTATATTTAAATGCCTCCCCCCTTGTGGCTGGTGTCTGAGCTGCTGGTTAAGAGCAGGGACTCTGGAGTGGGTGGCCTGGGTTAGATCCTGGTTCTACCACTGACTAGGGGTATGGCTACAGCAACTCATCTCTAAATGGGGATAATGGCAGAACCTCGCCCAGAACGCTGTGGTGAGAAGTCAACAAGATGATCAATGGGGGCAAGGCCTCTGGAAGGCAAATCACCTGGCACCGGCACCTTGGCTAGGGCGGCTGTCTAAGCATTTCCAAGCGTGATTTCACCTGGTGTGCCCGCAGGGGTTCAGGGCAAGGGCGAGTCACACCTTGGCGAAGACGGGAAACGGAGGCTTCAGAAGGGCTGCTGTCACAGGGCCTGTGACTGGCGGCGGGTAGTGGGGGTCCCATGCCTGCCTTACTTGCTGCAGTCTGTGCCCTCACCGCCTCTGCCAACCCCGAGGTCTCGGGTTAATGAATCAGGCTACCTGCCCCCCGCCCCCCCACAACCCCAAACCCTGCAGGAAAGCCTCTGCTTTTCTTGTCATGGAATTTTCTATATTTTCCTCATAAAATTAGATAAGCACTCTAACTCAAAACCTTGAAAAAATCAATTAGTTTATAACATGATGAAAATAACTACAGAGAAAATGGATTTTTCTCATAAAGCACAGAGAATGAAGCCAGTATGGAGAAAAACTGATTCTGTAGGAATCTGACATCTTTCTAAAGAATTAATTGGCACTGGAAATTACCAGTGCTCTCACTTTTGTAGGAACCACCCATCCCTGAGCAGACGCTTCCCCAGATGGGGGTGAAGTACCAGACTCCAGGCGGGAACATCGTGGGGGCCCAGGAGCACTGGGTGGAGTCATGTTAGCAGGCCATGACCTGGGGCCATTCACTCAGCCGAGTAACAGCCAGCACCTGCTACCTGCACTAATACGTGTGAAATCAGGTCTAGTAATTCTTATGATTAAAAAAGTCAGGTTTCTCTCAGGAATGGCACGATGCATAGAAGTCACAGAACTGAATGAAGGCAAAACTGACTCTTGCACGCTCTAGGAGAACCAAACATCTATCTGGGACACACACACTCCCTTGTCACTCACTGACTTAGGAGGAAGGAGTCAAGGGGTCAGTATTCAACAAACCTTCATGGGGCACCTACAACCTGCCAGGTGTGGTTTTAGAAGCTGGAGATAAAGCACAAACCAAACCCACATCAGGGCTGTCCTGGGAGCCTGTGGGCCACCTGGGGAGACCAGCCACGAATACACGACTCTGTGATGTCTTGCGGGGCAGGGGGACTCAGAGTGACGCGGAGGGCTTCTAAGCAGGGACCTGAGGTGAGGGGACAGGCCATGTGACTCTGGGAAGGCAGCAGGTGTGAACCTGCCCTGGAGGGGCTGGAGGGGTCAGCAGGGTCAGGCCAGGCCCTGGAGGGTCTCACAGATCCCAGCAAGGACTTGGGATTTCCTGGGAAACCGCCAGAAGGGTGCAAGACTGGACACAATGAGATTGCTTTGTAACAGGATCTCTCTGGAAAATGGATGGGATGCAAGCATGGGAGCTGAGAACAGTTAGGAGGCTCCCGCAGCCAGCCAGGGTGAATGAGTGCAGAAGCCATTACCTGGGAAGAGACCTCTGAAGCAAAAGTGGTTGATGTGGTCCCATGACAGCTGCCAGGGCTGCCCTTCCCTGAGATGCCACATGCAGGGAGGTGTGCTTGATGGAGGCCTAATGTGGCAGGAATCTCCCATAGTACTGTTAGGGGGTGGGGTGGGGGTGAGATGGGGAGCTATCTGTGGAATCTGAGGGCGAGCTTTGCATGAATGTAACTCACTGACACTTAATAAAGGCAGGTCTGGAGGATCAAAACACATCCAGGGAGGTGAAAGTCTCCCCCACCCTGGCTGGGTTCCTTTTCCGCCCTGCTCGAGTTCAGGGGCCTGGGCCGGACACAACGCTGACAGGAGCATCTGCATCACCACATAGCCCACCTTGACCTTCCTTTCTCTCCTGCCAGGGGACCTCCTTCCTCCTTTGTGAGTCGCAAAGTTCGTTGGGCTCCTTCCTGGGGTGCAGCCACCAAGCTTGCCTCTGGGAGTAGGTATGAGGCCAGGACCCAAACTCAGCTAGTGAAAGAAAGCCTGCTGCCCTCTACAATAATAAGGCCTCAGAGAACCGGAAATTTCAAACACTGGATTTGCATATGCATTAAAGGTTACTCAATTCCGGTTGGGGAAACTCAGCCACCCCCAAGCTCCCAGAACAAAAACCCTATTCCTGAGAGAAGATGAAGGGAGGTCAGGAGGGGAGATGAATGAAGGATCCGATTTCTGTCACAGTGTACCTGACCGGCCCAAAGGAGAGGCCACAGCTCAGTGAAACTAGCCAATTAATATTTAAATCCCTGAAAGGCACAAAGTCTGAGGATGAAACAGAAGGCACAGTGTGGCCATGTCCCCACAGCTGGGGGGCTGCAGTCTCCCCTAGCCCTTCTTTGCACACACTGGTGCTGACTCAGTGTAGGAGTGCGCCCTGATCACCCAGCTGATGCCAGAGCTGAAGAGGGGAACAGTGTCCTGCCTGTATGCCCAGCTCGGCCTGCAGGACTGCCAGCAGGCACCTGCTGCACGTGGATGTTTATTTTGGCTCAGTTTAACAAACATTTATCAAATTTCTAGGTATTATGGGTGTAGAGGCCAACAAGACAAGAGGCTGTCCTCAAAGGACCTATAGCAGTGGCCCCTCCTGGCTGCAGAGTCCCTGGGGGAGCTGTGGGCAGGGCCCGGCCCAGGCCCAGGCCCAGGCCCAGGCCCATGATGTTTGGAAAGTGACAGGTGATTCTGACATACATGGGGGGGGCAGGCAACAACAGTAGGGGTTAGAAAGGAGAACATGAGCAGGCCACCAGGCCTCCACTGAGTCTGCTGCCGGCTCTCAGCACAAGCCCCTCCTCCTGCCTCTTCAGCCCTGGAGGGCAGAGGAGACCAGCTATGCAATGGGCCTTGGCACGCAGCACATGCAGGAGATGCCGAATCCATGGACATCAGTGACCATACCAGGAGACTCCAGGGGGCTGAAGCCTGTGTCTCTGAGCAGAAGAGCTTCAGCACAGACGGGGAGATGCTCATTCCTTGGGCTGGTCCAGTCAGCCACTGCCCTGTTCTCAGGATCAATGGGGCCAGGGGCTCCATGGAGTCTGGGATTCAGGAGCAAGGCAAGCTAGCAGAGACCCCAGGCACATCTGAAGCCTGTGGCTCCCCTGCATGGCACCTGCTTCCTGTGCTCCTACATGGGAGCCAGCAGGACATCTCCTTGGCTGGGCTGAGACTCTATAATCTGGTTCAGCCTTCTCTAGTCCGTTCAGGAAGCAGCCTGTGGGGAGCAGCGATTCACTCAGGGTACCCCCAGCAAGGGACTCACCATGCTAAGCTAACCCTACTACCAGCCAACCAGACCTGGGGCTCAAACGATTTTGACCCAGAAGTAAGTGAGTAGTAAGACGGATCTGTCCACAAAATACATTCCATGGCCTCATTAGCCCTCAGGAGTCCTGAGAGCTGCAGATGCCAAGCACGGTGAACAGTCCTGGACTGTGAAAGCCAATTCCCAACCAAATCCTAACTGGGAACTCAAGGACAGGAGGATGTGGTCCACTAAGTAACACTTGGCTCACGTAGGAAGGCGCTCACTCTCGTGGGCAACCCATCACCCGGGGACACCTAGCCAGCCCCAATCTCCTGTAACAGTCTCAGCAACAGATAAGCCTCTTTTTTTTTGAGACAGGCTCACTCTGTCACCCTGGGTAGAGTGCAGTAGTGTCATCGTAGCTCACTGCAACCTCCAACTCCCGGGCTCAAGCGATCCTCCTGCCTCAGCCTCCCGAGTAGCTGGGACAACAGGCGTGTGCCACGATGGCTGGCTAATTTTTCTATTTTTAGTAGAGACGGGGTCTCGCTCTTGCTCAGGCTGGTCTCAAACTCCTGGCCTCAAGCAATCCTCCCGCTTTGGCCTCTCAAAGTGCTGGGATTACAGGTGTGAGTCACCTCACCAGCTTTAACAGATGAGCATTTTCACAACTTTAAAGGAAGCAGGTTATGGACTAGGACCCCTGCTTGGAAAGCACGTCCCGACTGCCTCCCCGGAGCCAGGCCCCTGGACGACCACTTTTCTCGTATGAGCTCACTTCATCCTCACACAACTC
Source organism: Daubentonia madagascariensis (assembly GCA_023783475.1). Taxonomy (NCBI): domain Eukaryota; kingdom Metazoa; phylum Chordata; class Mammalia; order Primates; family Daubentoniidae; genus Daubentonia; species Daubentonia madagascariensis. Next base: position 4,832,873 of record JAKFHU010002332.1, on the reverse strand, counting down.
CTTCAAAAGAGAAACTGTGTCCTCACTGGGTTGATGAGTGGTAGGGTCAGGTCTGGGCTGTCTTGGTTTCAAAGCCCACTACCTCTTGACTCCATGCTCATATGGACCTCTTCTAAGCTAATTTTAAAGGAAGATCTTCCTTTTTAACATTTCTGGAGAACAAAATGTTGCACAATTTAATATGAAAGGCAGGCAGGTCTTAGCGTTGTTTCAGAAGTGTCATAGGAGCATAACGAGAGAAGTTTTCAGACCCCGTTCAGTCTCCTTCCAGCTGCTACTCCCGGCCTTCCCACCATGCCTCTCCTGTAGGAGGGACAACGCTGATGTCTTTCAGGGATGCCCTGAGGACTGCAGGAGATCACGTACGAGGTCAGCGTGCAGCTCAGGGTCTGACACTGATGAAGTGCTGGAAGATTTTAGTTTCCTTCCTTTTCTCAATTTGATTTTAAGATTTTATTTTTTCAACAGCACATTCACATAGTTCAAAAATTTTAAAAAAAGGTAAGATCTTGGTGGCAAGTCTCTCTCCCATCCTGCCCCCAGCCCGACAGTAATCTCTGTACATTTTTTATCTGTTCAGATCCCCGTATGCACTTACAAGCTAATATGAAGAGAGATTATTTCCCCCTCTCCAGACAAAAATGTAGCACATTACTTATATATTGCTCTGCACTTTGTTCACGTAACAAAAAGCCCTAGAAAAGGGTCCACATCAGCTGTTTTTGCAGCCATGTGGCATCTCACTGGGGAGATTAAGCCAGCCTCCTGAGGACTGCCAGGGCCGTCCCCATCCCTGAACCCCCTGTGCACGTCTCACACACGCCCAGTGCACTGATAGCTGAAATACCCAAAAAGGAAGTGCTGAGTCAAAAAGTAAATCAGTTGCTAATGTTCATGAAGTGTTGAAAATATTTTCATGTTGCAACTGCCTTAAACCAAGATGCTGTTTACAAAAAGCATCAATAAACAGAGGCTCCCTTGCCTGCCAAGGAGTGGCTGAAGGGCGATCCAGCCGGCGTGGTTCCTGAAAGCCATTCGGAGCAGTTTGCCGCATACCCTCACCATCTCTCTCCCTGCAGCAAACCCAGGCACTGTGGGCTGGGCCCAAGGTCTCCATGCTGAACTCAGAGCCAGGCTGTTGTGGCTGATAGGAAGGATGAGGGGGTTTCTGGGGCTGACAAGTATTTTTGAAATGCAAAGGCGAACACCTTATTTCTTCCTCTGCTCTCCCAGTTGCTCAGAGCAGAGGCACCCTTTGTGCAACACCAGACACCACCCACTGGAGGCTGTGCTGCCAGGAGAGGAGAGGTTGCCATAGGCTTCCAAGCCTTTAGGGCCCAGCGGGGAAATGGCTCTTTACTGACAGCTCTTAGCTCAGGGGCCATTTCCCTGGGAGCCAGCAAAAACATTAGCTTCAATATAAAAGAAAGAAAACAGCTTTCTAAATGTCTGTCGCCGAATATGAGAAGATTAAAGCTAGTATTTGGGTTGCTCTGTACCTAAAGTTTCAAAAACTGAGATGTTGTTTAAAAGTTTAGATGGCTGGGCTGTTAATTCCCATTTCTAGGAAACCACTGACGAAAAGGATCAGAGATGAGGGCAAAGAATCATGCAAAAATGTCCACCAAAGTATTAGTTATAATAGCAAAAAATCCTTAAACAACCCAAATGTACCTCTAGTATGGAAATGGGTAAACTATGCATAAAGGAGAGAATATTATACAGCCATTAAAAACCTTGTTTTCAAAGAATATTCACTAATATGAAAAAATAAAACACATTATGAATGTGTATTAATTTACAATTGGAGGAAAAAACCCTCCATTTATATAATATTCCTAGGCTGTGTGCAGTGGCTCATCCCCGTAATCCTGGCACTTTGGGAGGCCAAAGCAGGAGGATCACTTGAGGTCAGGAGTCCGAGACCACCCTGGGCAACACAGTGAGACCCTGTCTCTACAAAAAATTTAAAAAAAAAACCAAAAAACTGCCGAGTGTGGTGTCATGTGCCTGTAGTCCCAGCTACTCAGGAGGCTGAGCCAGGAGGATCGCTTGAGCCCAGGAGTTTGAGGTTGCAGTGAGCTATGATTGTGCCACTGTACTCTAGCCCAGGTGACAGAGTGAGACCCTGTCTCTTAAAAAAAAAAAGTATTCCTTTTTAAAAAGTAGGTATGATTTAAAAAAAAAACAACACAGAATCAATGCATGGTAATATAACGCAATGGTTAAACAGAATAGAAAACCCTCTAGTTCCCAAACGAAGAATTTCCAAAAGAAGTCACTTTCTGATTATCTAAGAACTGCATTCCATTCTACAAAGTCACAACTGAGGCTTCTACGTGGTTATTTACATAAAGCAAGAATGTCATTATTATAGAAAAATCTGTTGTAGCATGTCTTTTATTTTATTTTTTTTGAGACAGGGTCTTGCTCTGTCGCCTGGGCTATAGTGCAATGGCATCATGATAGCTCCCTGCAACCTCCAAATCCCGGGCTCAAGCGAACCTCCTGCCTCAGCCTCCTGAGTAGCTGGGACTACAGACAGGCACCACCATACCTGGCTAATTTTTATGTTTTTTGTAGAGATGGGGTCTTGCTGGTTGCTCAGGCTAGTCTCAAACTCCTAGCCTCAAGTGATCCTCCCACCTCGGCCTCCCAAAGTGCCCGAGCACCCAGCCTGTAGCATGTCTTAGTAGCTCTCTTCTCTGTAAGAAATGGCACCAAGCTGGAATGACTGAGGAAGCTCTCGGGCTTCCTTAGATCCTGGGGGTAATTTCATTAGCTTAATTTTTTAAGACATCAAGTCGGATGGTGACTTTTTTCAAAGCCTGCATTCAAAGCATTTCCAAATCCAAAGCATTTCAACAGAAGGATGTGGTTATAAAACCATTTCTCTCTGTCATTAAGAACACAGCTGAATGCTACACCTCCTTAAAAGTACCCCATTCATCTGGGAATTAGATCTTTCCCAGCCCACTGGAGACACAGCTTGTTGTAGTAGAAGGCATACTCATTTAAAGAACAGGTTATTTCTTTGAGATCCTGATTTCAATTACTTTGGATATACACCCAGAAGTTGAATTGCTGGATCATATGGTAGTTATAATTTTTTGAGGAACCCCTATACAGTTTTCCATCATGGCTGCACCATTTAACATTCCCACCAACAGCATACAAGGGCTCTAACTTCTCCACACCCTTGCCAACATTTTTTTCCTTAACAATAGCCATCCTAGCAGGTGTGAGCTGATATCTCATTGTGGTTTTGATTTGCATTTCCCTGGTGATTAGTGATATTGAGACTTTTTTCATATATCTGTTGGCCATTTGTATGTCTTCTTTGGAGAAATGTCTATTCAAGCCCTTTGCCCATTTTAAAATTAGGTTTTTTTTTTTTTTTTTTGCTATTGAGTTGTAGAAGTTTCTTACATATTTTGGATACTACCCCATTATTAGATATATGGTTTGCAAATATTTTCCCCCTTTCTGTAGGATGCCTTTTCATTCTGATTATTTCCTTTACTGTGTAGAAGCTTTTAGTTTGATGTAGTCCCACTTGTTTATTTTGCTTTTGTTACTTGTGCTTTTGGTATCATATTAAAAAAAAATCATTGCTTTTTCCCTATGTTTTCTTCTAGTTTTACAGTTTCAGACCTACGTTGAAGTCTTTAATCCATGGGTATATAGCCAAAAGGATGAAGTCAGGTCTCAAAGAGGTATCTGCACTTCTGTGTTCACTAAAGCATTATTAACGATGGCCAAGACATGGAAACAACCCACATGTCTATCCACAGAGGAATGAGTAAAGAAAACATGGTTTATTCACACAATGGGACATCATTCAGCCTTATAAAAGAAGGAAATCTCGCCATTTGCAACAGCACGGATGAACCTGGAGGACATTATGCTAAGTGAAATAACCCAGTTACAGAAGGACAAATACTGCATGATTCCACTTATATGAGATATATAAAATTGTCAAACTCACAGAAGCAGAGTTTCCAGAGGCTTTGGGGAGGGGAAAATGGAGAGTTGTTGTTCAATAGGTATAAAGTTTCAGTTATGCAAGGTGAGTAAGTTCTGGAGATCTGCTGGACAACATAGTGTCTACAGTAAACAATACCGTACTGTGCACTTAAAATTTGTTAAGAGGGTAGATCTCATGTTAAATGTCTTTTGCTTGTTTGTTTGGTTGGTTTGTTTTTTGTCTGTTTTTTAGAGTTGGGGTCTTGCTCTGTCGCCCAGGCTGGAGTGCAGTGGCATGATCATAGCTCACTGCAGCCTTGCACTCCTGGGTTCCAGTAATTCTCCTGCCTCAACCTCCCAAGTAGCTGGGACTGTAAGTGCATGCCACCACACCTAGCTAATTTTTCTTATTTTTTGTAGAGACAGGGTGCCACTATTGCCCAGGCTGGTCTGGAACTCCTGGCCTCAAGTGATTCTCCTACCTTGGCCTCCCAAAGTGTTGGGATTACAGACTTGAGCCACGGCGCCTGGTCTTAAGTGTTCTTATAACGACAGAAACAACCCAACCCTCCCCTCAAAACCAAAGAGGCACAAAGATATCCAAACTCATCAAATTGTACATATTAAATATGTACAGCTTTTGTATATCAATTATACCCCAATAAAGCTATTTAAAACAAAACAAACAAAAAAAGAGCAGGTAGATTTGTTCTGGTGCCACCAGCTCTGTCATTAGATGTGTGACCTCCAGCAAGTCACTCACCCTTTATGAGTCCCAGTTTTATCATTTCAAAAGCAAGAAACACGTCTATACCATCACCAAGTACCTTTCATGCTGGAAGACTATGACGTGGGGACTTGCTGAAAGGCAGGCCCTTCATGGGGTAGATCTTAGCAGAGAAGCAAATATTTTGGAGTGGATCAGCGATCGGAGGGATGGGAAACTGTATTTGCAGCATTTATGATGCACCTACTGGTTGCAGGATGGCCACAATGCCTGGAATGGGACTCCTGATGGCAAGATAAATGACACCCCTGGGCAGCATGTGAGAAGGAAGCAGAGGGTGACAGAGGACCAGAGGAATTTAAAGGGAGATGAGGCCGGTCATGGTGGCTCATGCCTGTAATCCTAACATTCTGGGAGGCTGAGGTGAGAGGATGGCTTGAGATCAGGAGTTCAAGACCAGCCTGAGCAAGAGCGAGACCCTGTCTCTACTAAAAACAGAAAAAATGAGCTGGGTGTGGTGTCACGCACCTGTAGTCCCAGCTATTAGGGAGGCTGAGGCCAGAGGAGCACGTGAGCCCAGGAGTTTGAAGTTGCAGTGAGCTATGATGACACCACTGTACTCTACCTGGGGTGACAGAGCAAGACTCTTTCTCAAGAAAAAAATAAAAATAAAAAATATAAATAAATGAAGGGAGATGGCCCAGAAACGCTGAGCCTGAGGTTGGGCAGTGATCTCAGTGAGCTGAGCCTCCTCTCAGGCTCGATGGCAGCAACGCCTCTCCGACCTGCTGGGGACCCACCTGTCCCAGGGAGAGCCTTGCTCACTGGCTCTGGGGAAATTTCTTCCAGGTACTCCTCCTACTGGAGTTGGCCTTTACCACTGAGCTCTGCTCTCAGTTCCCAATTTAGATTTGGCCTGGACTTGAGATAGTGACCCCCCCTCAGGGCGGTGCCCCTACGCTGTGTGTGTGATGCCCAGGACTGAGCCCCATCCAAGTTTCAGACTCACGGGATTCCCTGTCCTCCGACATTTGTGAATCCTAGTGCTCACTTTGCAATGAATGCCTTGGGGGAAAAACAAAGTGGAAAAATAAAATGAAACCAGCAAGGGCTTTGAAACGCAGAGAGGGTTTGACAACAGCACCAGGGACTGGTATTCTGGAAGGCACCTGAAGTGGCCAATATTTAATTCAAAAGCTAAACAGAAAAGGATTGACTAACACGCAGTATGATCCTTGCCCCCGCTGAGGCATCGGGTGTCTGAGCTCAGAAGGGAGGGAGGCTTCATCAGTCACACCCTCTCCAGTACAGAAGCCATCACTCAGTTTGAGCTGCGCTGGTGGGTGAAGTGTGGGTGAGGGGGAAGATAGCTCAATTGTCAATTTTTCCCATTCAAACCCAAATTGAACAACAAAACTGCAAAAACACTTCCATACTTACTGGCATGGTTTTGTCTCCAAAGAAATAAATGGTCTTATAACCGTCATTTTCCACGTGTCTCAGGCAATACCTCTTGTCCCATCCATCAGGAAAGACATCAAAGCTGATCTGGCCTCCTGCCGGTGGTGGGGAGGGGGGCGGGGGGGTGCACATAAAAGCTAAAGGTGAAGAAGAGGCTAATGACATGTCATTGAAAAAAATTTATAATTTACTTTTTGTCAGCAATTGGATTGCCAAGGTTGATTTTTAACATGGTACTTGCTATTATACTACATTATGAACAGGTTCTAGAAATTAATTCTACATCATGTTTTTCTCCAACATTATTTCAACTGGGTCTAAAAATCAGACATAGAATGCCAATTCAGAATGAGAAATGTATTTGCATTTAAGTGCTCTGTCAAGCAAGTGGTTTAAATGAAGCATGCTTATGAAAAAATCAGATAATGGCTTCATTCTGTTGCGTTTCTCTCAAGCTTTAACACACCCTCAGTGGAAAATGCCTGGAAGCAGGCTGCATCCAGCTTATCTTGCAGGAAAAATAAAAATCACATTGAAGGTGATTTACAGGAAGCTTTCATGGGCAACAGAAACCCTTCCAAAGCTCTGTCAGAAAGATGTCCATGTCACCGTTCAGGAATACTTAAAAATCCACCCATTCATCTGTTATACATAAGTCCTTCGCAATTCTAGTTTTCCTACAACCTGTGCCTTAATTAAAGCTAGCAAAATGAAAGGGCTTTGAGCAATGACTCATTAGCATTGACAAGAGAAATCAGTTTGCAAAGCGCTTGACAGGCATATTCTACCAAGAGACAAGTCTGAGACATCCATGCTGCAGGAAGAACTCTTCATTAGACACCAGAAACATTCACACACTGGCTGTCAAGTAAATAAAAGCTTTGTAACTTGGACAAGTCTCTTCTCCTTTCTGGGCCCTGGTTTCTTTTTTTTTTTTTGAGGCAGAGTCTCACTCTGTCACCCCAGGCTGGAGTACAATGGTGTATTCGTAGCTCACTGCAGCCTCAAACTCCTGGGCTCTAGTGATCCTCCTGCCTCAGCCTCCCGAGTAGCTGGAACTACAGGCGCACGCCACCACACCTGGCTTACTTTTCTATTTTAGTAGAGACCCAGGTCTCACTCTTGCTCAGGCTAGACTCAAACTCCTGAGCTCAAGTGATCCTCCTGCCTCAGCCTCCCAGAGTGCTAGGATTACAGGCGTGAGCCACTGCGCCCGGCCGGCCTTGGTTTCTTGACCTGTAAAAGCAACCCAAATGACTCCTAAGGTTCCTTGCCATTGAAATACGATTCCAAAACATAATCAGTCTAGTTTATCTAAGAGGCTCACATTCTATCTCTGTCATGGAGTCCACTATAGTGCTTCTCTCTGTCCAAAGATGTGAGGGTAAGTTCTTACTCTTCGTTAATCAATATGCTCCTCTTTTGACTAGGAGAAGTGCAGGTGGGAAGAATCCTGCTAAGAATTTAAAACCAAAGCCAACAGCCTGGAAGCCACTCCCTCACTGGGCATGTCCTGCTATGGCTGATTACACAGAGGAGAGAGTGGCTGGTTTTCCTCTACAGATCAGATTGCTTATTTAACCCTTCTGCCCACCTTAAAACGAGGCACAGTCCAATCTCAACAGCTCACCGGCCCAAAACAAACTCCTGGCAAATGGGCACCAAAGTGTGGAACACACTTGAATATACAATACCTATGGAAAACGTAAGGCCTTTTCCCGCAAACTGTTTCCGTAGATCCGCTACAAATTTTTGTCTTATATTTTCTTTCTGAGAAAAACAAAAAGATACCAATTGTGTATTGCAATTTAGAAAGCACGCTTCAACTACTGGCCACAAAGTTGCATGTCTTATCTTATTTTCATAAACCCAGCCATTCACCAAGGATATTTCAGAAAGACTCACTTTATCGAGTTCATAGAACTCAATGCGTTCTTCTTGGCTGCAGCTCCTTCCAATAGGGGACACGTTTAACATCCCATTTCGGAATTCAATGAAAGTACCCCTGGGGAGGAAAGGGTGACAGAGGGTGCCCAAAACATATTATTTATTTGGGCAACATTATAGACAGATAAACAACCCAAAAGGTTGGGAAATTCTAAAAAGCAGAGGCTGATGTGATCAGTGTTTCTCAGAACTGTGATGTGCAATATAATAGCCATGAACCACATGACTATCGTGGCTACCATACCGCACAACACAATTTAGAAATGTGGCTAATCCAAATTGAGATTAGATTTGAAAGGCTTAATATGAAAAAGGAATGTAGTCAACAGTAATGTTTCATATTGACTTTTCGTTAACATGGTTATATTTTGGATACATTGAGTTAAACATATTATTAAAATTAATTTCACCTCTTCCTTTCTGCTTTTTAAAAATGTGGCTACAGAAAATTTAAAATTATACACAGTTCACATATTTCTGTTGGACAGTGCTGCTGTCAGGCAGAGAATTTTATAGTTAATAAAGAGCTATGAGAAAGATTTTCAGCACTACAAGAGCAGCCAGTTCCCTAAGGACTTTGAAAATATATGTCCTAGACACCTATTTTGCTAGTGAGGTCTTGAACAGACTGATTGTACCAAGCAAAGCTACATAGAAAAGGGTTCTGAGAATTGTCCAATGAGTCTCAGTAATAACTGAGGAAATTTAATTTAACCAGTGGCAGACTGCTCCTAAATATTTGATTTGATCACAGAAAAGGAGAACAGCCTGACATTATTTTAGTTACTTCAAATGAAGATGTTTAAAAACAGTTTTTTCCCACTGTGTTTCCAGTCTGAATCTCAAAACAGTTTCTTAAAAACTCAGATAATGTGTAAGCTAGATAATCATTCTGGCAGATGAGATTTAAGCATTTTGTGACAAACTATGCAGTGTAAAGTGTCTTCCAGCTGTAAGTGTTGATGCCTGGGAACCCCACAAAAACATTTTCCCTGATCTCTTTCTGCTATTTTAATCACACAGCCCTGATCTCCAGCCACCAGCCACTGTAAATACTGAGAGGCCACATGCCAAGTGCAGGGCTGAGGACCTGATTCAAGGCCAACTCGGCCTCTTACTAAGCTGTTTAGCTCTGGGCATTTCTCCAAACCTCTGTTTATTCACCTACAGAAGAAAGGATAGTGGCACTTGCTGTGGTTACCTCTGAAGGGGCTTGTGAAAATCAAATGTACCAGTTTATATAAAGGTACTTTGTAAACTGGGAAGCAACAAATACTCATCAAGTAAGGCAAAAACAGCAAAATCTCAATCAGCTGGGTTCTGTCCCCTGCTGTGCTCAACTTGCAGAGGCGTCAAATGATTTAACAAAATATGCACACCTAAAAAACTCTTTCAAAAATCCCATGTCCAGGTTGTTCTGGAGTTGGCAGAGACCAAGCCCTGTCCTCTGTACCTCTATAGGTGCACTGAAGTGACCATACCCAGGGGTGACTCTAGGGTTATGGGTCAGAAAAAGAGCTCAATTATTTTCCCCCCAACTCAAGGATATATTACTCTCATTCTCAAGCATGGAGGGAAGCTAATGTGTTAGAAAGCTTCTCAAAAATAAGGATTAGGGTGGTTTATCAAGCATTCAGTTCCTCCTTAAAGATTTGGGCTTTGAAGTCCGACTGCACCTGCCTGACCTATGTGGGGCATGTGGTTAGTACTGATGCAAATGTGGCTGCTCAAGGCTGGTCTCAGTTCTGCCTCCTGGATTCACTGGGTATCTTATACTATTCTAGAATTACAGCTCTGAATGCCCCTCTCCCTCACTAGAGCATAAACTCTTTGAGGACAGGATTATGCCTTGTCTTTTTTTTGCCTTATTCTCCCCCCCGCCTTTTTTTGAGACAGGGTCTCACCCTGTCACCCAGCATAGAGCGCAGTGGCATCATCACAGCTCACTGCAACCTCCAATTCCTGGGCTCAAGCGATCCTCCTGCCTCAGCCTCCTGAGTAGCTGGGACTACAAGAGCACACCACCACGCCCAGGAAATTTTTCTATTTTTTATAGAGATGGGGTCTTGCTCATGGTCAGGCTGGTCTTGAACTCCTGGCCTCAAGTGATCCTCCCACTTCAGCCTCCCAAAGTGCTAGGATTATAGGTGTGAGCCACTGTACCTGGCCTCTTATCCTCCCCCTTAATGTTTGGTACAAAGAAAAGACAGAACTGACCTGGGATATATGTATATTTTAACTTTTTACTATGGAGAGTTGCTCTAACATACACAAAGGTAAACAGAACAGGACAAGGACCCCTCACGTGCCCATCACACGTCTGCAGTGACCAGCTCTGGGTCCAGCCGGCCCCATCGAGGCCTCTCCTGGGCAAAGGGAAGCTCCTGCACTCTGACTGGAGGTGCTGAGCAGGGGCGCTGGTTTTATGGGTTCTAACAGTCTGAGGCAGCCTCTCAAGTACAGCATGCCCTGAGGTTCAACTGCCACTTAAAAGATGTTTCTCCCCCTGATGATTAGGGTGTTACATAATAAGTGTTGAAAACTGGGGGAAAAAATGCGAAGTATTTCAAATAAATCACCTGTAACCTCACCACCAAAAAACAGACACTCTTAGCATTTGGGTCCCCTTCCTGCCAATCTTTTTACTGTGGGCATTATGCACATTATTATTATTGTTATTTAAACGGGAATCTAGATAGTACAAGTACTCAGAGCAGGAGGCAAGTCCCCAAATCAAATGCCTACAGAGGTCAAAAAATGAGCGAAGCGGCCCGTGAAAGGCTGCAGCCAAGGCCTGCGGGGGCTGGGGGGCTGGGGGGCTGCCCCTCAGGTGACAGTTGCCACGTGGGAGTGGGGACCCAGAGTAGCCAGGTCTTCAGATTTGCGAATAGAAACCAGAAGTCCAGATGTTTTACAATGTGAAATCAGACTTTTAAACGATGGCAGTTAGTTCAGATTTTATTTAACGCCGCAGGCCAACCAGATTTGGCTTTGTGCAGAGCTCGCCTGGAGGCCTCCGGTTTGAGACTTCCAGATCTGGGGTTTCTGTGGCTTGTTTCACACGATGCTTCGCTGCCATTCCCTCTCACTGAGCATCTTTGAAAGCACATGGTTTCCAATGGCTGTATAAACTTCCATCATGTGGACATGCCATCATTTATGTAATCATTCTTATGCCGCTGGCTTTATAGACTGTTTCCAATTATTCTTTACTAAATGCTGGGCTTCAGAGTTAAAGTTGCTAGCCCTTGATGGCTACCAAACCTTGCTGTGAACAGTAGTCCCACGGCAGTGAGTGAAAATGCAGATTTCCAAGCTCTGTCCTTAGGCTTTCTGAATCAGAATAGTCAGGGGACAGGCTAAAGATCATAATTTTTTTTAAAGCTCTTTAGGTGACTCTCACTCAGGCTGGAGTGCACTGGCTTGATCACAGCTCACTGCAACCTCCAACTCCTGGGCTTAAGTGATCCTCCCACCTCAGCCTCCTGAGTAGCTACGAATAGAGGCACACATCACCATGCCCAGCAAATTTATTTATTTATTTTTTTGCAGAGATGTAGTCTTGCTATGTTGCCTAGGGTGATCTCGAAATCCTGGCCTCAAGTGACCCTCTTGCCTCGGCCTCCCAAAGTGCTGGCATTACAGGCATGAGTCACTATGCCCAGCCTAGGTGATTCTTATAATCAGTCAGATTTGGAGACTACCCACATGAACCCACCAAATGACATTACTCCATATTCCAGCAGAGCTTCTTTGCTAAAAGCAAACTCACCTCTTCTTTGGGAGTTTAATCTTTGCAATGTAGCTCAGACAGTAGTTGATTAAATCTTGGATTAGGGCCTCACCCAGGTGACCTTGAATATTCTAGATAAAGAAAATACTGGAGTTATCTGATTCAGCAGGAAGCATTTTCAAAACAGCTTTACAGCAAACCCAGGTCTTCAGCTACTATTGTTTGGAAGTCACTAGGCTGATGTAGCAGTGATGGTAACATGCCCCACTGCTTTTTTAATTCTTTCTCTTTTTTCTCTGGTTGAAAACATTAGGCAAACCAGAAAGGCTTTAGTCAAAAGCATTTTCTGCTTCATTAATTGAGATTTTTGTATTCATTATTTTTCAAATGCTTCCTGGAAGGCCCAAAGAGTTTATTGCTGCTGCTTTTATTCAATTAAAATATCTATGGACACTGACAGAAAATATATTTGCTCCATTTCAGCTTTCTCTTATGTGTGAACAGAATGATCTCACTACTACTAAGAGTTACATAGTACCTCTTAAAAATGCTTACAGTGAAGCAGCCTATCCTAGTTTGTGTCATCATAATAGAAACATTAGATTTAAATATCCTTAACAATTACAAAAATTTTAGTTATCATTTTGGAATATGTAATGGTCCCATGGTTCAAAGTTCAAAATTTAAGAAAGAATAGAGTGAAGATTCACTCCGGCCCCTGTTCCTTAGCTCCCTACTGTACCTCTCCAGAACATTCAATGTCAAACATCCTTTTAGAAAGTACTTTAATAATAGTATATAGTAGTTCAGATACTCAAGAACCTACCTGTTTACACAAGAGTTTTCCATCTTTGTATGCTACCAAGCCATTTTCTGGAAACACGTAATCATATTTTTCAACCACTAGAATCAAAACAAAAGAAGGCTTAGAATGCAGTGAACCAAAACCTGTGTTTCCTCTTCTTCTTCTTTTTTGTTTTGTAGAGACAGGGTCTCACTGTGTTGCCCAGGCTGGTCTTGAACTCCCGGCCTCAAGTGATCCTCCCTACTGGGCCTCCCACAGTGCTGGGGTTACAAGCATGAGCCATTGTGTCTGGCCTTCTGTTTCTACTTCTTGACTAATACTTACCACCAATAAAACTGCTAAACTCCAGTAAGGACTGTGAAAGACTATCTCATCTTAACGGATAGGGAGAGCAGAAAAAAGCTCCTTATTTTTTTAAAAAAAGGCTCTTTTGGTTACAAATTTAAATGCTGACAAGGGGGCTGGAGATTAGACTTGGTGATGGGTTATTCTGTGCCCCTGACTTTAGGCAATTGTTAAAATGCAGATTCCCCTATGTGCTGGGGAGGGGCCCCCCATACCTGTATTTTAATAAGCTTCCCAGATGATTCTGATACAGGCTAGCCTTCAACTTTCTTCTAGCTTGTGAATGTTTTGGTTCTGTTGTCGCACACCCTCTGGAAGGTACAGACATTATGCTACTCTGACAAAAACCTTCTCTGTGAATGTGGTTCAATACATGACTAGAGGCAGAAAGGGCAATCATGGCCAGGTAATAGGATTTCTAGGGCTTACTGTGCCCCATTATGTTGTTTATAGCATTTCTAAGCAGAACACTTACTAGGAAAATTGAGTGTAAGTGGAACAGAGAATTTCAAAAGGACTGCATAAATTACTCTTCCAGTAATGGTGATCCAATAAATACAGTCTACACAGATTTGTACTGTAAGATATTACATCTGGAACAGTTCTCAAATGGGGGTGATTTTACTCCCAGAGGACACCTGGCAATGTCTGGAGACATTTTTGGTTGTTGCCACTGTGTGTGTGTGTGTGTGTGTGTGTGTGTATGTACGCTACTGGCATCTAGTGGATAAAGGTAAAGGATGGTGCTAAATGCCCTACAATGCCCAGGAGAGCTCCCAAAACAGAATTATCTGGTCCAAAATATCAGTGATGCAGAAGGTGCGAAATCTTGCTCTAGAGGAGCTGGTTCCAACATGTGAAGACTCTTTTGGCAACAGGGATTGAAAGAATGATCAATTCATCTATCTCCCCACCCACTTTTTCTTACAGGCCAGGGACCCCAGAGGCCCTGGGGCTACAGAGATGAATAACCCTAGTCCTGGTCTTCAAGACAAACAAATAACCAGACAATTTTCAACAATTAGAGAGTGCTACATCAGCAGGGTCGAATACTAGAATTTCTCGGGGGTGCTCGCTAAAATTTGATTCCTAGGCCCTGTAGACCTATCAAATCAGAATCTCCAGTGGGGTCAGTAAGACTTCCCAGCTTCCCAGGGTCCTGTGCTGGAGACTGTGTCAGTGTGCGGGGAGGAGCCTGGGCCAGTCATGATTAGGGAACTCTGGGAAACACTGTGTTAGGGTAACAAGAAGGAGGTACTTAGATCCAGAGGGCACTTCCACTCCTGGGTGAGAAGGACAGTCAGGGAATGGGGCCTGAGCTGAGGCTCGAGAGGCAGTGAACGGGGACAAGTAAGAGGTGTTCCAGGCAGAGAGATTACCATGTGCAAAGACATGGACACTCACCTTTTTAGATAAATCTACCCATACAGCTCAGTACCAAGTGCTCCATCAGCAACTCCAGAAATTTATAGGATTAAAAGCAGAGGAATTGGGAATGATTGTATGTGGGATTAAAACAAACAAACAAAAAAAGCAGAGGAAAAATAAAGGCAGGGAAAATGTTTCCCCAAAGAAAGCAGATAGAAAGGAAGTTTCAGGGCTGCTTATGATACTTGGCTACAGGCTCCAATATTCTCATAAGAAATTAATCTTTTACCAAAATGTAATTAGCAACATATCACTCACCGTCATTTCCCAGCTGCTCCTGCACTTTGTCAAAGTCTGACCCGCCTACCACTCCGATTTTGATCTTCTTCCTCAAGTTTTGTAGAAAGCCATCCATTTCTTTGGTAATTTTCTACATTTCAAGAAGGAAAATACAACAGTCATGAGCCACAAAATAATCAGGCGACTAAAACAGCAAGAGTAATACAAGCCTTATTTTCATACATGACAATTCAGTTACTAGGTCTGTAGATAAGTTCAAATATTTTAGTTGTAATTTTGGGGCATCAACTTTTTACTAGAATAAACTTGTTAAATGTCACTTATTTTCACCAAATTTTAAATATTCAAGTAATATATTAACAGCCATTGTGTACTGTTCCAACTATTTTTCTACACATTTCTGTCTATATGCACATATACTAATAGGTCTTATTTTTCCAACAAATGGAATCATTCTATGTCCAAAAGCATAGTGACTTGTTTTTTCAGCACTATATTGTGGTGATCTTTTCATGTCAACACAAAAATCTAGCTCATTCCTTTTAAATGCTACACTGTATTCCATTTACGGATTTAAGTCGTGATCTTAAGCCAAAATAATATAATGAGATTAAAAAGGAAATTCAGAACTGATTATAATTATATAAAAAGTGCATAAGAGTACCCTGAGCAATATAGCAAGACCCCATCTCTACAGAAAATTTAAAAATTAGCCAGGTGTGGTGGCACCTGCCTGTGGTCCCAGCTACTCGGGAGGCTGAGGCAGGAGGATCGCTTGAGCCCAGAAGTGTGAGGTTGCAGTGAGCTATGATTGTGCCACTGTACTCTAGCCCAGGTGACAAAGCGAGACCTGTCTCAAAAAAAAAAAAAAAAATGCGTAAGAGTAAGATGACTAGATTTTTTTATTCTCTCCTAAAAAAAAAGCTCTTATCTATAAGGCGTGGTCTTAATGTTATAATTTTATGCTAGTTAAATTCCAAACTGTGTGATAATTTTAAAAAAATTATAAACGAAGATGAAAAGATATCCCTACATTAAGACAACTCACAATGAATTTTTAAGTCTTAATTCAGTACTTGGAGCAATCTTAATGGTACTTTTTCATTGACTATCTTTACAAAAAAAGTTACTGGAAATTAAAAAAACACAAAGAACCATTTAATCCACCCTCAGTATGTAAACATCTGGGGTTCAATCTTTTTTCTTTAAAAAATTTTTTTTAGAGTAATACATGCATATATCAAAATAAAATTGTACAGAAGGGCTTATAAGAAGCAGCAACCTTTTCTACCTTTTACAGTGGACTCTCGACCTATTAGACAAAATCTAGAATTGCACTAATGGCCTCTAAGAGTCAGTGAGAACTGTGAAAACTGGTCCCAGAGTCCCTAAATGGTTTGCTCAGACCTAACATCAGAATGGGAGGAAGTGGGGAAGACACCTTTGATTATAAATAAAAATGCAATACCAATTTGTGTTCCATCTTCAAACACAAGCCTAAGGGTACAATTTATCTTTTCATTATTAAAAAAAATTCTTTTCCTTGCTATGTTGCCCTGGCTGGACCAGAATTCCTGGGCTCAAGTGATCCTCCTGCCTCAGCCTCCCAAGTAGCTAGGACTACAGACGTGTGCCCCCTTGCCCAGCTAACTAACAATTTATTATATCTTAACCCTTGTACATGTTGATGACCTAAATGGTATTGTGGTCAGACACCATGACATGTTCTTCAATGTGAATGGGTTGTAGAAGGCAACTTTTTGCTTCTAAGTGGAAGCAAATATCATTTGACAGGAAATAAGACCCAGATGCTCTAACCACAACAGAACATCTAAATTACATCCCACCACAGTAGAAATCTTTAGAGCAAAGCAACTGCATAGCAAAATTGTTTTGATGTTCGCGAATAACTGTTGTGCTGATTATTATCAGGAATCCTTTATAAATCACTCCAGACAAAGTAAAACACAGAGAAAGATCCAAAAGTTTGAAATTAAGGTGGAAAAAAGTTAAAAACTCACCTTCTGGGGAAAAAAAGCCAATTATAAAAAACTTTTTTGGGGACAATTAAAGATATTTTACTATGGACTAGAAGAGGAGTCAGCAAACTAGGGCCTGGGGGCCATAATCAGGCCCACTGCCTGTTTCTGTAAAGTATTAGTGGGACACAGCCATATCCATTCGTGTATATGGTGTCCATGGATGCTTTAATGCTACAACAAAAGAGCTGAGTGGTTGTGACTAAGACCACGTGACCTGCAAAGCCTCAAATATTTACTATCTGGCCTTTTACAGAAAAAAGTCTGCTGACCCCTGGGCTATGTATGTATGGTATGAAATATTAGGGAACTGGTGATAATTTTCTTAGGTATGATGATACTGTGGTTACAAAGGAGGATGTCTTTGTTCTTAAGAGAGGCAGTTTAAAATTCATGGGAGTGAACTCCTATGATGACTGCAGCTTAGGAAGTCATTCAGTAAAAGAAAAAAAGATGTCAAGATCAAGTTAATATGGCAACATGTCAACCATTTTTGAATCTCAGTGGTGGGGACATGGTGTTCTGTGTACTGTTTTTTCAAGGATTCTATGTTTGGAATTTTTCATGATACAAAGTTGGAAAATGATTCACCTACATTTGTGCTTCTCAGTGTTTTTACAGGCTTTTGTTCTAAGTCCCAACTGTTTTTAGATGGAATGGCATTTTTAGGAAAGGACTCAGCACAACAATCTTCTAGTAGAAGAGTGAAATACCTTTGTGATGGGAAGAATTAAGAAAAAAAAAGTGAAATGTGCAAATCTCTGGAGTCCATACTGATCAGATTTTATTTGTTTACGTCATATCACTTCAGCAACTGCAAAGAAAGATAACCCATTCTTCTGCCTCCAGATTGTATTGTGCCTATCAATGTTTGAGAATGCACATATATTGAGGAAGGGAAAGGTTGTATAATGAATAAATCTGTTGCTAAAATATTTTTATTTTTTACATAGAGTACCCAGCACACAGAAACAATTCCCTTTTAAATTACGGGTTTTGAGTATTAAAATTACTTACATTCACTGCAAAAAATATCCTGTTTCAAATGCTTTAAGGGAATACATTCTGGGTCGCCTGGTTTCTTTGCTATTTTATACTTTATGCTTATATATTCTGATTCTTTCTGGGAATCAGAAACGCTTTCCTGAACGGCATCCCCAGCAAGTAGAACAGCTTCCACCCTTAGCTCACAAACTTGACATATAACAATTCCCTGAGGCTCAGGGACTTGTACCAGGTCTGGTGTGTGAAACTGAGGGAGTCAGGGCTTCACTCTGAGTTTCCTTATGTTTAAAACAGTAATAACAACCATCCTACCTGGAACGAAAGATGGAGGAAGGCTGAGAGGGTCCAATGATATCATGTAAAAAGGCTTCACAATGTAAACCCCAGACCACTACAGCCCATGGGCCAAATTGAGCTGCTGTTTGTTTTTGTAATAAATAAATAAAGTTTTACTGGAACACAGCTGCTCTGTGTTTACATATGGTCCATGGCTGCTTTTGCACTAAAGTTGAGTACTGTAGTTACTATAGACCATATGGACTGCAAAAACAAAAGTACTTACTATATGGCCCTGTACAAAAAGTGAATTGATGACCCCAGCTCTAGACCACAATGGGCTTTCAACAACCCACAAGTGTGTACTGATTGATTAATCTCAAAGGCAGGAAGGGCCTGTGGAGAACTGGGAGTGTCATCCCTAGATGGACCAAACCTGTGGCTGAGAAGGGTAAAATGATATGTCTAAGGTCACATGCCTTTGACATGGTCTTCTGGAACACAGCACTGCTACCACCCAGCTGAAACTAAAGGGAGGTGGGATGGAAGTTAAGATAGTGAGGGCATTTGGGCCCAGTCTCAAGATCGAATGGCTGGTGTTCAGTGACCAATTTGTGAAAGGGGCACAGAGAGAGCCTCATGAGTGAAACTTATCCGTGCCTGTAGCAGCAGAATCTGGGAGTGGAATGCAGGTTTCTAAGGGCCCAAGGGGGCTCTCAGCAGGTGGCCTGTAATGATCTAGGACTCCTCCATCACCCCAGTCCACTACAGGGACTAGAAAAGGGGGTGACGGAGTGGTTAATATCTATTGAGGCCTAGTGTGTGCAAGATACTTTCATGAACTTACTTAATTTCATTTGATCTTCACAGACACCATATGGAACAGGTAATGTCCCCATTTAAAGCTGTAAATGCTGAGTCTCAGAGGTTAATTGCCTTGCCCAAGGTCACACAGCTGCCAAGAGATGAAGCTGAGACTCCACTAGGTCTGTTTGACCCGGAAACCTATGTTTTAATATCATGCTACACGGCACAGCCCCTTGGTGACAGGACTCAGGAGGGCACACAGCTGATAAGGAGGCCTGAGCTGGGGTTCAAATCCTGGTCCATCAGTCCCTAGGGCTTGCGGGGGGGAGTCCAGAACTACATTATCCAACCCAATACAAGTTTCCTGCTCTTAAGTTTTTCAGCCCCGTCTCATCTCTCCGAGCACCGTGAGGTCTTGAAGAGCTGGCCTGGGCTTCCGTCTCATTCCTCCGGGGCACCCCACAGTAGGGTTCAGCCCCGCCGGAGGAGAGAGGCGGTCCTTAGTCGCCCCTTGGCGCCCACCCTGTGCGGTTGTTAGTCTCCTCTGGGAGCAGCAGGGGCTCCGCACAGGCTGCCACCAGCCCGCCGGGCTCCACCTACCTGTCGCGGGGCTGTCAGGGTCCCATCCACGTCGAAGAGGCAGAGCGCTGGGCCGGGCGCCGCCATGACCCCGTCTCACCCGCACCTGCCAGGACTCGTTGGCACCAGGAAACTCGGCCCGGAACTTCCGGGTTCGGCCCCACAACGCAGGGCACGTCGGGAGGAGGAGAATCCACTGCCACAAAGCCTGGGCCTCGCGCCAGCCACTGCCTCTGGCACAACTCCCAGAATACAACGCGTGTTACGCGCGCCTTGAGCACTCGCGCATGCGCTCTTGGAGGTTCCGGGGGCAGACGGGATTTACTTCCGGCAGCAGGCGGTGGGGCCATGGTAAGAAAGTGGGTGGTGGGCCTGGAGGGAGTGACGCGTTTGGAGGTCGGGGTCGGTGTCGGGTTTGGGGCTGGGGCAGGCAGGCAGGACGCATGGGTTTCTCACTTGGAGAATCCGCGGGAGGAGGCTCCGGTGTGGGTTAAAATTTGCTCTTGCCCGGCTTCCTCTGCCCTCCTGGTCACGTGGGCCAGCAGTAGTGACTGCTAGACCTCGCTCTGCGCTCACCGTGTGTCAGGTACCAAGTTGAGGGCTTTAAACCATCGTCTCGTTCAGTATCTTCCGAGTCCCCGTTTCGAAGGGCGAGGAAACAGGCTCAGAGAGATGGAGTAACTTGCCCAAGGATCCACAGCTAGTGACTGTTGGAGCCAGGATTGGAACCCATATTTAGCTCCGAAGCCCAGAGCTTTTTCCACTGCACTACTCACCTAATAAAATCCCTGTGCTGCGAGTTGGGGCCTCCCTGACTAACCTCCTCCTCTGCTGTTCCTTCTTCCCCAAACTAGGCTTAGAGAAAACAGCAGTTCCCTCCAGCACCCAAGATAACGCATAAGCCAGGCAGAAAATTGGAACGTTATTGTGATAAATATCTCACGGATTTGTTGCTCGAGTTCCCCACTAGACATTGATTATTTTGTTTTCTGCTTGGGGAAATGTTCACACAGCCTTGTGGATCCAGTGTCCAGCCCAGAGTTGGTCCTCCCTAGGTATTTGTTGAGTGAAGACTGCACCTCCTGTCCTATAGTTACTTGGAACTGCGTAGAGGAAAGAGGACCAGTTTGAAAGTCAGATTCTGCTACACTCAGCTGGGTGTGTGTCCTTGGGTAAATTTCTTACCGTCTCTGGGCTTAGTTTCCTTAGTGGTAAAGTGGAAATGGTACCTATCTCGAATAGCTTTTGTGATGCTCACATGAGATAAAGTGTCTGGCTTTACCTTTCCTTCCTCTGGCTATAATGGTGATCTCGAAGGACTGGAGGAACCCTCTGTGTGCAATGCTTTGTAGGTGTTCATTGTGTGATTAGCATGGTTGAGTTCCATGAGATAAATGGTCTCCTGTCTTTCTTCCAGGCTGCCCTCCTCCGAGCTGTGTTGAGACTGCGGGGGCCAGGACCAGCTGCATGGGGAAGGCCTCTCCATGGGCTGTGGTGCTGCAGTGGGCAGGAGCATCCCAAGAGGTGGGTGGGGAGCAGTTCTCCCACCTTGAAGGAGAAACCACCAGGCAAAGAGACTGAGAAATTCCAGATGGTCTACCGTTTTAATGCTATCAAGTTCTTTGGGCACCTGTCTCGGCTGAAGGTGGCACAGACTGCTCTGACAGTGTTGGCCTTACCGCCAGGCTTCTACTGGTACTCCCAGGGCCTCGTGAGTCTCAACTCCCTGTGCCTCATGAGTGGGATAGCTGGCTTCGCCCTGGCCATGCTGTGCTGGATGAGCTATTTCTTCCAGAGACTGGTGGGCATCCTGTATGTGAATGAGTCTGGCACCATGCTGCGGGTGGCTCACCTGACCTTCTGGGGCTGGCGGCAGGATACATACTGTCCCGTGGCAGATGTGATGCCCCTGACGGAAACTGAGGACCAGCCCCAGGATCTTTTTATGCGTATCAAGCAGTACAGTGGGAAGCAGACCTTCTATGTCACCCTGCGCTATGGACGGATCCTGGACAGAGAGCGTTTCACACAGGTGTTTGGGATGCTGGACAGGCGCAGGTGAACAACTGGAAACCAGGCCTCTGGGTAGCTCTGAGCCACCTGGATCTCTGACAGGAAGGCCAAGGGTGTGGACAAGGCTGAAGAAAGGGATCGAGTTCCTGGAGAGTTTGCAAGGGCCCCTAGGAACTTGTCTTTAGGGATGAAGCAATTCGTGAGGTAGAAGCTGGTAACCAGGTTTAGGGAAAAGGCTCTTCTTGCAAGTTCTTACTGCACTTGTGTATGACATTCAGTCAAACAATGGCCAATGTCACCAAGAAGAAGGTGTGCCACGGTCACCCAGACTGTCCGCTGCTGTGAAATGGGAAGACAGAAGTGTGGCAGGGGGAGCATAGGATTTAGAGTCAGAAGGCTTGGGTTCTGTCAGTGCTCAGCTCCCTGTCCTGGGACAGGTTATTGAGTCTCACTGAACCTTGGTTTTGACATCTGTAAAATGGAACATCCTGCCTGTCTCATGGGATGAGTGTGAGAATAAACGATAAACGTCAAGTGTGTTGCAAGCTCAGCAGCCCAGAGCAAATATGAAGCAGAGGTCATGGTATGGTAAAAGGTTTCCGGGCAGTCCATAGGGATTTCCAGAGCCCTATGCTGTGCCCCCTCCTATATCCAGCAGCAGAAGGGACTGGGACAAAGCCGAGAGTGGGGGCAGTTTCATCCTGCCGGGATGGTAACTGCACAGCGACGGGCAGGAATGTCATCCAAGTGAGCCCAACACCCAGCTGAGATTTTGTTCACCCAGAGGTCTAGGGGCTCTCATGTTTGAAGGCTTTGCAATATAATAAAACCAGAACAGGAGGCTGAGGCCAGGAGATCACTTGAGCCCAGGAGTTCCAGCCTGCGTGGCAGAGTGAGACTTTGTCTCTAAAAATAAATAAATAAAGCCAGATGGACTGTGTGCTGGTGCATTATTTTATAAACTAAAGCCAATTATGTGCAGTGCCCCCTATAATTAATAATACATGTTTATGTATGATTTGTAAAAGTAAAGAGGAAGGAAGGTATGATCTTTATTATTTTACCACTCAAAAGTCAATAACTAAATGTTTTATTGTGTAGCTTTCCAGTTCTGTTTTTTTTTAAGTTATAATAAAATATATGTAACAAGTTTATCCTTTTAACCATTTCTAAGTGTACAATTCAGGGATATTAAGTACATTTATAATGTTTTACAACCATCAGCACTATCCATTTCCAGAACTTTTTCATCATCCCAAACAGAACCTCTGTACCCATTAAACAATAATTCACCCCCTCCCCTCAGCCCTTGGCAATCACTAATTTACTTTCTGTCTGTGGATTTGCCCGTTCTGGATATTTCACATAAACATGATCATACAATATGTGCCCTTTTGTCTTGGCATCTTTCACATGGCATGTTTTCAAGGTGCATCCATGGTATAGCATGTCTCAGTGCTTTGTTCCTTTTTTATGGCTGAATCATGTATATACCACATTTTGTTTATCCTTTCATCTGTTGATGGACATTTGGGTTTCCATCTTTTGGCTATTGGCTATTACTATGAACATTGGTGTACAAGTTTCTGTTTGAGTCTCTGCTTTCAGTTCTTTTGGGTACATACTGAGCAGTGGAATTACTGGATCCTATGGTAATTCTATATTTAACTTTCGGAGGACCTGCCACTTTTCCACAGCGGCTGCAGCATTTTGCATTCCCACCAGCAATGTTCAAGGGTGCCAATTTCTCTACATCCTTGCCAATGGTAGTTATTTTCCAGTTTTTTTGGTAATAGCCATCCTAGTGGGTGTGAAGTGGTATCTCACTGTGCTTTCAGGGTTTTCATAGCTACTATACTGTACCTGAGATCGTTTGGGGTTTTGCTTCATGTTATAACAAGGCTATCTCATATCCTGAATATTAAGAATACTCAGGAATTGCAAAATATTCCACTGAGTGGATGTAGCTGGTCCTTTTAATCTTTACTATTTAGGTCATTTCCATTTTTTCGTTGTTATAAAGAATATGATAAGTATCAAATGCACGTTGTGATATCCTTCCTCCATGGAGACCGAAAGTGGCATTTTGAGCAAAGTGATTTGTAATCAAGGTAACATGAAGTTAGATTTTCTTGGTTAATTTATTCCATTTCTGAGAAGCACGTAAAGCTTGTAATTCAAGACAGTTTGTTCATGTAGGCTTCCAAACCATTCATTCATTCCACCCAAACCTCTTGAGTATCTGCCTCATGTCAGACACTGCTTAGTCAATTTCAGAGGTTAATAAAAGAGGAGGATTTTTGCCTTTCTGGAGCGTACAGTGGAGGTCTTAGCAGGGGGCACGGGGAGGAATAACAGACGTTAAAGAAAGAAATGCATGTAATTACAGACGGTGGCAAGTGCAGCGCAGGAAGAGGAGCTGAGGCTGAATGCTGGGAGATGCACGGAAGGCCCCGGGGAGACATTTAAGCCGAGACCTGAGCTGTAAGTAGGAGGCAGGCCCCGAACTTGTCTCAGGTGCAGGGAACAGCAAGCGTGTACTGTGCTGGACAAAAGCTTGGTACATTTGCTAAGAGGAGCCTGAATTTTATCCTAATCACTGTAGGAAGCCTTTGAAAGTAAAAGAAAGGAAAGAGAACAGTGAAAGAAAGTTTAGGAGTTTTTAACAATGAGAAGAAACAGCTTTTAATGTTTATTTCTTTTCAGTTGAAGATGTAAATGAAGGGGCATAAGCTTACGGATTTGTTTCATTGGTTGAATTCTCACTGCACGTTAATTGCTGCCAGCTGGAGAAGGTGGTCTGGGCAGTGAGTGTGATTGGGTCCCTAGGGTGTTTGTAGACACTGGGCACCCACTGTATGTCTGTGGTTTTCCTAGCCAGAGGGGCTGTGTGTGTGTGCAGGAGCATGCTTTTGGCCTGCCTTGATTGTGTGGGTGTGGCCCAGAGCTTGGGGGTGGGCCTGATGGGGCCTGGAGAGCCTCAAACCCATTCCCAAGTGCTGGCTGTTTCTTCAGGCTAAATGGCTTGTGGTTCCATTGACTCACGGTTTTATGATGGCCCTACTTTAAAAATATGACCAGAACCTGGCCACTTCTCACCCCTTCCACCCCTACCATCAGATCCAAGCTGCCCTCATATCTCCCCTGGATTATTGCAGTCCAGGGCTTTTATCCTTGACTTACTAGAGTCTGTTTTTACAGCAGCCAAAGTGATCCTTTAAAAAAAAAAAAAAGGATCATGTCAATTCTGCTGTAAAAGCTGACCTCCTTGTGATGGCCTACCCTGCCCTCACCTTTCCTCCCTTACCCACCACTTGGCTGTAGATCACTTCCCTAGGTCAAGTTCACCTTGCTGTTCCTTCGTTATCAAGGACACTCCAGCCTAAGGGCCTTTGCGTTGGCAGTTCCCTCTGCCTGGAAGGTTTTCTCCTGAGGTGTCTGCATAGAGGACTGACTAACCACCCTGCTTCAGTTTCTTCCTCTGTGTAACAGGGGTATTACTATTTATGCTCGACAAGTTGTAGTGAAGATTCAATTATGTAGGAGAGGCAGTTGTATAGCAATTACAACTATATGTATGGCTGTTGGTTCACTCCTGCACCTTTCCTTCTGGTTATCAGCTCCTCAGTGACTGTGAATCCCTTCCCCCCAAAGACATACAGTCTGTGGCTAAAAGATGTCTTAAGAGGTAGTAATGAGGCTGGGCGCAGTAACTCCTGTAACCTCAGCACTTTGGGAGGCCAAGGCAGGATTGCTTGAGGCCAGGAGTTTGAGACCAGCCTGGGCAATATAGTGAGACCCTGTGTCTACCAAAAAAAAAAAAAAAAAAAAGAGGTAGTAATGATTTGACCTTAACCTCATTAAAACCAAAAATTTGCTTGGTTGACAATGTTTGGCTGGAAAAAAAACCCCCAAAAATAAAAATTTGCTCAAATAGCCCCCTGTATTGGGCTAGTTCTAAGCAATGACCTGAATGAGCCTCACTCCTGGAGATTCTGATTGAGTATGTCTGGGGTAGGTTCCCAGAATCTGTCTTTTTGACAGGCTCAAAGCCAATTCTGAGATGTGAGCAGGCTGGGAATTTCTAAAATAGATTATAGAAGATGCCAGAGTGACACATGCTTCTGTGGACTTTGTGTTCCTGGGCCAATTTTCTGCCTAAGGAATAGGTTTCTGGCTCCATGTGTAGAATCGCCTGGAGGGCATTTTAAAAATCCTATTGCCCAGGCCATGGGCAATTGCTATTTTCAAGGCTCCCCAGGTGACCAAATGTACAGCCAGGGTTGACCATCAATACACTGAAGTATCACCACACAGTTAAGTCGGCAAGGGGCTTGCCTGAGATGAGAGCCCAGGTTCTCCCTAGTGTAGGCAGAAGATGTGTGGTCTGCTCACACAGTACCAGCAGAGGGCACACAGAGCAAATGCATTGTTCCATCCCTTTATTCCCGAGCTAAAATCACAGATCTCCACCAGACAACAGGAACTGGGTTAGGGCTTCTGCCAGGCACCAGTAGGACAGTACCTGGGAGCTGTTCAAAAAACCCCAAATCAGCAACAACAAAAACAAAAAGTCACTTGTAGAACCTGGGCATCTGTATTTTTATGCTCCCAAGCTAATTCCAAAGCATCCCACTTTTTGAGAATCACTCAAAGCCATGCAACAGATGGTAATGTAGCTCAGAAAATAGAAATGGTGTTTAGATTTGGGTGGTAGATATATTGGCAATTCCCCCCTTTAACAACAGTTCCAAGATAATAATTGTCTTAGTTCATTCAGGGTGCTGTAACAAAAATACCATAGACTGGTGGCTCAAACAACAGACATTTGTTTGTCACAGTTCTGGAGGCTGGGAAGTCCAACATCAAGGTGCTGGTAGATTTGGTATTTGGTGAGAGCCCATTTCCTGGTTCATAGACCATCTTCTTGCTGTGCTCTCACATGGCAGGAGGGAGGAAGGAGCTTTCTGAGGTCTCTTATAAGGGCACTAATCCCATTCATGAGGGTTCCACCCTCCAGACCTAATCATCGCCCAAAGGTCCCACCACCAAATACCATCACATTGGGGATTAGGTTTCAATATATGAATTTTGGGGGGACATAGATATTCAGTCTATAGCAAAAATTTAATAGAAATACTCAAACCTACATATGAGGATGTTCACTGAAATATTTCTAATAACAAAAACACTGGAAATAAGCTAAGTTTCCATTAGTCAGCAACACAGTTAAATAAATGTGGGTAGATCCATACTGTGGAATACATGTGGCCCTTAAAAAGAATAAGATTGAAGCATGCTGCTTGTGTGGGAAGGTGGCCATGGGTAGTAAGTGAAAAAAGCAAATCACAGAACAATATGCGTGATCTTGTGTGTTTTTTTAAAAATGCACACGTTGCACATTGGTAGCCATAGCTATCCCTGGGGAAGGCGTTGGGGTGGGAGGGGCAGATGAAATGGAGTAAGCCTTCCACTCTCAACTTCATAACCTTCTAGTATTGTTTAAAGTTTTCATAATGAGCATGTTCATCTTAACAAATGAAGAAAAATGCTATAATAAACAGTCTGCTCTTGCATCCCTCTCTCCCTGCCAGCTTTCTAGGCAAGGGGGAAAGTTTCTCAGCCATGAATTCTGATTCTGGACTGTGAAGCTGAGTAGATAGAAGGAAACGTGCAGTTGTTGAAAGGCATCCTCAGACTGACATGGTGGCTCATGTCCATAATCCCAGCACTTTGGGAGGCCAAGGAGGGAGGATCACTTGAGGCCAGGAGTTCCAAGACCAGCCTGGGCAACATAGCGAGACCCTGTCTCAAAAAAAAAAAAAGATTAAAAAAAAATTAGTCAGCCATGGTGGCACATGCCTCTGGTCCCAGCTACTCGGGAGGCTGAGGCAGGAGGATCGCTTGAGGCCAGGAATTTGAGACCAGCCTGGGCAACATAGAAAGACCCCATCTCTATAACAAAACAAAATTTAAAAAAAGAAAAAAAAAAGCATCCACGATGTAACCATGTTTGTCTCTTGTGAGAGTGGTTTCCCTTCCTGTCTGCTGAGAACTGTCTGGACTTGCCCCCCACACCGAGTCATGCTGTGGCTATGTATAATTTAGATGTAGGGGACAGGGTGGTCTGTAGCATGTCAGCTTTCATGTGACCATCATCCAGATGTGATGAGGTCTGCTCTACTTGGTGACAGTGCTCCTGGTGTGCACAGCATGTAGCACATGGAAAGCACAGCCCAATGGTAGCTGTTGTCCTTTCCACGCTGGTCACCAAAAATGAGACTCGTCACAGGGCCAGATGTCTATCGCATCCCCCACCCCATCATTAAATAACGATATTTAATGCGCTCCCCAGAGCAGATCTGGTGGGCTTAACTGCTTGCAGGGGACAGCCTGGGGTGAATTGCTCAAATAACTAGGGTTGGAAGCTTTCTTTTTGTTGCTGCTTTAGGACTTCAGGACTCATGAGTTCCTACGTGAAAAGCAACAGGGTCCCTTTGAACACGAGGCAGAGTCCAACTTTTATGGCCTTGTTTTCTTGTTTTTTTTTTTTTTTTTTTTAACAGCTACAGATCAATATGGCCTTGTTTTGATCCTGCAGCATTCAACTGTAAAATCTTGCCTGATTAGAGTTAATCAGGTGAGGCCGATGCCATCTGGCTATGTTTGTACCATCTCTAGGGACAAAACATTCATTTTACTGATTAACAGTTGAAATACACTCCCAGGTTCAGTTGAGCTTATACTTGTACTGGAAAGTAGATTTAATATTTGCAAGTGGGAACTTAACTGTGACAAATATAATGTTGTTTAGAACCATATATGAGACACACTCACTCACTCATGGAGAAGCGGCAAAAGAAACTACCATATATTAACTGCCTACTGTGTGCCTGGCAATTATTATTTAATCCTGCCAGCAACACTTTGAATCGGAGAACCGCAGAGAGGCAATAGAGTGTTGGGGTGAAGCACGCGGCTCCTGAAGCAGGACTTCTTGCCTGCTTGGAATCCCAGCCCTGCAGCTTCCTTGCTGTTACTTTGGGTTAATTATCTAACCTCTGCCGTGGTTTCTTCATCTGTGAAGTGAAGACAATAGTTCTGCCTTCCCAGGGGTGTTGGGAGGATTAAATGACTTACTGCATGAAAAGCATTTGAAATAGTGCTTGGTCCAGGCAAGCCCTCAATAAACGTTAGCGTTACTATAATCATCCTCATTTTGCCAAATGAGGCTCAGAGGGATGAAGTGACTCGCCCAAGGTCACCCAGCTAGAGAGCAGCAGAGCTGGGTCATTCCACTGCCACCTCCTTCTTCCTCAGGGGAGGGGGAAGAAGGACAGAACATAGAAAACAGTGACTCTTTAACAAAGACTTATTGACCTTGAAGTTCTAGCACCTTCAACCCATCTGCCTTTGGAATGTGCATCTTGGAACTCACACTTAGGCTGACAAGTTCAAGTCCACCTTCCAAGGCCGGAGGCGAGGCTGGCCGGGAGAAAGTTCAAGCCAGTCCTGAGTTGACCGCATGCACGTGCACTGACACACACATCTGTCCACTCAATAATATGTCATTTTTCATGCATCTTTGTGTATCAAGTCCCGGCTTCCAGGCGGTGTGATTTTGAGCAGGTTCCCTTAACCTCTCCACACTTCAGTTTCCTCATCTTACAAACAGGCATACAAATTCAGTGAGTCCTCACCTCAAATTGTTGATCGGTTCTTGGAAACTGCCACTTTAAGCAAAATGACACATGGCAGGTCCTTGAATAACATTTCATTCAATGTCATTTCATTGTAACATCGATGAGAAAAAAAATGGTTTCATTTTATGTCATTTCACTTAAAGTGACAGTTTCCAAGAACCTATGGACATTAAGTGAGGACCTACGGTATGTACCTCATAGGTTTGTCCTGAAAATTTTAAAGTACCAACAGAATATGCTTGACATAATAACTACTCAACAAATGATAATTGTTGTCACTGTTATATGTGATTATTTAAAAAATACATTTAATGCTCAATATTGCCTTCCAATTCCACTGTGGTTTCATGGAGTTGTTAGATGGTGGAGTTGGAAGGAGCCTTGGAAAGACAGAGTCCAAACCATACACTCTCCAGGTGAGGAAAAGTAAGGGCCACAGAGGGCCACGGAGGCAGCTGAGAGCAGCAGTTAGACAGGGACCCATGGTCCTGTTCCAAGTCAGGTCACCAGGAGGACTGAGGAGCCGGTTCATCCTGCGGGTGCTCACTGAGCACCTCTTTTAGCCTTCCCCATGTTGCTTCTGCCTCCCAGTTTATTCCAGACGGTCGTCAACTCACCACTTCAACCAGTGCATTGGAGGACCTGGTTTGATGGTTTGGGCTGGGGCCTGAGCACTAGGATTTTTAAAAAGCTCTTTGGGGTGATCAGTAAGTGCACCTCGTGCTGAGAACCACTGTCCTGCATGTTTTGGATTCTAGGATTTTCTTTCCCCCTCCATCCCTGTTATCATTGCCCTGGTCCAGGCCACCAGGCCACCAGGACTGCACTAGATTCCTAACTGGCCCCCCTGCCTCTCTGACCTTCACAATGAACACTCAGGACAATCTTCTGCCCCTCCAAGTGGCATAGCAGGCCCTGGAGGATCTGAGCCCTGCCTGTTTCTCTGGTCTCCCTCTCTTTGTGTTCTTGGAATACTGAACTCTGAAATGCCCACCCTGCCTTTGTGCCTGTGTGTAACTCTTCCCTTGTTCTGAAATGCCCTCCATCCCATTGGAGCAGTTCCTGCTCAGCCTTGAAGATGCAGCTCAGGGGCCTAACTTAACCCCGAAGGACTTGGGGCCTAGCCTTTGTGCATCCCTGTCCTTACACCGGGTTGTTGTGACCTTAACCTCACTAGAATGTGAGCTGAGGGTAAGGACCACACCTTATCCATCCCTTTGTCCCTGTCACATGGTAAGTACTTAATGAACTTAGTGAAATGAATGGCCTCATCCTGCTTCTATAGGCAGACTTATGCAGTTAGTGTTCCCCCAAGACATCTCCAAGAGGTATATGAGAGGTGCTTAATAAGTACTTGTCAAATAATTGTTTAATGAAACCATTTCAAACCCAAAAAGTCCACATTCACTCTGATGTTTCCATTATAAATTTCTTGAAATTTAAGAATACTGATTAACACAGGAAACAGATTTAATTCATGGAATTGTGCATATGGTCAGTTACACTGTGACATGTTCATTTCTTTATCATTTATTGGCACTATCAACAGAATACCATAAACAAGATCACTTTGTATGCGTATGTCTGTGATGCTTCCTAGGTATGGTTTTCTACCATGAACGGATATATATAGATAGGTATAGATATATAGATATATTAATGTTGTGCACAATTTTGCATGGTTACTGAGTGTCAGTAAAAATTATTAAAAAAACCACCCATTTATAATAAAAGTGAGGATGTGCTAAGACTTGCTATTGTTTTCTGTAGAAGTGACAAGACTTGCTAGACATTTACTAAACTCTATGGCACTGATGTATGATGGATTCATTTCCAGACCATTGGCCACAGAAGTACTTCTTCGTGGGCCCTGCCCTAGACAGCAACCTATCCATTGGGCTCCCCATGTTTTCACCAACTTCTTCTGAGTTTCTACAATCTTGAGCTCTGCTGAGAATTCTGTTCCTTGAAATTCTTCCAGCTAAACTCCCACCTCCCAAAAGAGGATGTCTCAGGAACTCATTATGCCCTGAATCAGCAAGAACTTGTTAAATGGCTTAAAATTTTTTACAAGAAGTAACTTCCCTTGGTAAGGAGTGAATAGTAAATCTGGAAATGACTTTCCAGATGAAATGATCTCGTTCCTCCGTCAGTGCCCCGTGGGGAGAGAACAAAATAGTGGAGCCACCCTCTCCACCGAAGAGAGCCAACTTTCTGGTTGTGCCCTGCCTTAAAACCCTTTGGACTCTAAGAACCTTATTGAATATTTGCACCCAGTGCTAAAGTTCTCAGGAGAAAGCATACTCAAATCAATGAATGAAGTATGGTTTGGTTTACATTTTGCATGTTTGTTAAATAAGGCCTTGAACCTTGGGATGTTGTCTGTGGAATGCGGCTCCCCAGTGAAAGTTGCGAGACCATAAACTGATGTGCCTTTGCATATGCTGTTCCCTTTCTGCAACACTCTTCTTTGCCTTTTCAGCTTGGTGACCTCTTCCTCATTCTTCAAAACCCAGCTCGAATGTCACTGTCTCAGAAACCTCCTCCGACCTTCAAGTGGGCTGCAGCACTCCCTCTGCTTTCCTGATGTTCGTAGGCCTCTGTTGTAGCACTTGCCACTCCACTTTGTTAGCTTAAGAGTCTGTTGCCATTGGTATGTGAGCCCCTGAGGGCAGGGACTATGTTTTAACTCATCTTTATATTCCTAGTGCTTGGCACAAGGCCTGGGATGGTGCAGGCACATTTAATGGAAGTTTGATGAATGACTGAATGATGAATAAATGAACATACAAATGAGTGACACCTTGCAGAGAAAGGGAGTCATACATCTGTACGTAGTTAGCCATGTAAATGACCTTAAACGTGGCAGATACCTAATGAAAAGCAACACATTAGTACTGACTGCAGGAATGCAAAGTGAACTGGAACTCATGGATCTGTCCGTGTCTGTTAAACACGTCAGTGCCTTTTGTTCTTCAACAAAAATAGGTGGATGACCAAGTTGGCTGAAGAGTGAAAGCTCAAGAAAAAACCCACTTTGAGATCTTTGGAGGATTAGTTATTAAAAAAGCAAAGTGATGGATCAGGAACCTTGTTATGCTCATCTTCCAAAATAGCCAATCAAGGCACCAGGAGATGAAGTGGTTTCCTTTTGGACAGAGAATACAGCCAGACTTTTTCAGTCTACCCACTAAATAATACTTCATGGCTCTCAGACTATCAAGTGCTCTTTTTAGGAGCACTTGAGGTCAAGTCACTTCCACCAATGTCTCGCCTCCAGCAGAGATACTGTAGCCTCAGCCACAGCCCCAGTTAAGCATTTAAGTACCATATGCTAGGTAATCTCCATATTCAGTCATCTCAGGAAAAGCTCTCATTTCAGGAGGACAAGTACAGGGAAACTGCCTTATACCAATGTGCCCCATGCACGGTGCTCTGGCACCTGAGGTGCTTCCCTCAAGGCGAGAAGAAATCCAGTCCAGCAGTCAGTCCCTCCGATGGAACAGCCAAGCCGCTCATGTGTGTGCTCAGTGGCAGAGGAAACATGGATGAGCAAGAGCCTCCTGGGACAAGGGGTCCACAGGTCAGGCCCCCAGATTCCCTGGGAGACAGGGTGTGTGGCTCTGCTGCTCTCGCCCCTGGGGTTGCGCTGCAGAGGAGACAGGCATGTGCTTCTGACCCTTCAGCTCAAGCGTGTCCCCGTGGACTCCCAGGCTGCAGTTTCCTCCCACTCAGGTCTAGGCTGACATTTACCAGGGAGGTTAGAGTTTAGGGCATGGAGGATGTCGAGTGGGAACTGTCAGTGATGCCACCTGGAGATCCTCAAGGGCAAAGCCCCATCAAAGACAGAATTCACAGTTTAGAGGAACCCCCAGGTGCACTGAGAGGAGGGGTCCTAGTCTTTAGGAGATCAGGAGACCCCTTGCCCCACCCCCGAGCCCAGTCCTCATGTCCCCACTTCACTGCCTTCCTGTCATCTGTCTAGTCCCTCACTCAAGTGTGCTGGGGGCGTGCTCAGAGCTATGGGGACTGGGGGAGAAGGTGAGGGCGTGTTTGCTTGCATAGGGCAAGGGGCAGCCGGCATCCTGATTACGGAATATGGCACTTGAGATGGGCTGGAACCCAGAAGTCCCAGCCACCAGTCCCAGGAGCAGGTGTAACTCCCTAGACTGGCTTCCAAAAACATTATTGGGTTGGTCAAGGGTGGGCAGAAATGTGGCCACGATCCCCGTGGCCCTTCCCAAGACTACGTCCAGGGCTCAAGCACAATTTCTGGGCTTAAACCTATGTGCACCATTGGCTCTGCAGGGAGGAAGATCGAAACCAGCCCTCCCCTCTACTCTCCCCCTCCCCAAACCACCAAAAACATCCCTCCTCACAAACAACCCTTCAGTCTGTGCGTTCACCTCTGATAGTTTTAAGTGAAAACATGAATTAGGCAAACTAATCAATTTGACAACTGCTGAGATCGGGGCTTTCTCAGAATGTAGTGGAAATGGCTTCTTTACTTGAAGTCTGCTAAGATGTCGCTGAAAATATTGAGGAACAGGTGAGCGTGGTGATCCCGGAAGACCAGTGTGGGACGGAAACGAATGGATTTGTCGCCGCAGCCCCCCAACACCACACCTGAAAGAAGAGGCAGGAGGGAGGTTAGGAGCTTGGGCTCTCAGGGCCGCGTGTGGGAGAGCTGGAAGGGGCGAGCCCCGCGGTGCGCTCATCCACCCCTGCGCCACTCTGCCCCTGGGCTCCCACCGCCCTTTCCTCCCGCATCCGGCCTTTGTTTCCTTTCTGTCTCCCTGCCTTCACCTCCTCCCCATCCTCTTCTTCCCTCCCTCCCTCCCTCCCCCTAACTTTGATTGCTCTGCTGCCCCCAAACTAGGCCTGGGGTTAGAGAAATCCTGAGATAGGGCCCTTCCCTTCCAGAAACTCATGGAGAGGTGGGGAAGGAAATGGGTAAACAAACAAATCACAAAAGCGCAGGCTAAGTCAAAAGCAGTAGGAGGTGCTGAGCTATCACTGAAGAGGGTCACATGTTGCTCATTTTAAAGGGTGACATCCGCATTTACAGCTGGGCGTCCTTGTCTAGGGTGTTTGGATCTTTGAGACTTTGTTTTCTCATTTTAAAAAGGAGGCTAATTATCCTTGCCCTGCCAGGGCTACTGCAAGGATTCTGTAAGATGGTACAAGAAAAAGGCCTGACATGGTGCTTGACACATAGTGGGTTCTCTGATCTCACAGCTACAACTCTTCAGTGGCTTCCCGTACCGCTCAGGATAAGTCTGGAGTATGGAACCCGATCCGCAGCCCAGCATGATGTGGGCCGGGCCCTCCCTCCCCCAGCTTCACTCCCTCCCGTCTGCCTGTCCCACCACCCTCCACTCTCTCCCTTTCTCCACCTCCATAAGCTCCATCCTGCCTTGGGGGATTGCACGAGTCCTTCCCTCTGCCCAGAATGCTCCTCCTCACCTTGTTCACCTGGCCAATCTCTGTTCATCCATCAAGACTTAAGTTAAAATGCCACTTCCGCAAGGAAGCCTTCCCTGATTTCCTGGCTTTGGCACTCTCCCCAGCTATTTGCTCTCTTTGTCTCCTTTCCTCCTTCCTGGGACTTAAAATCACAATGGATTGTCTGTGGAATGCCGCGTTAAATGTCATCCCTTCCTGCTAGACTGCAAGCTTCCTGGAGGAAAGGGCCGATGGTCTTCTTCAGCAGTGTGACTCTCTCAGTGTGCACAACTCATCTCAGTGAATACTTGAATCAATAAATGGATAAAGAAATCCCACTGGCAACTTTCTCTTCTTTTGAGAAAGAGCATTCAGGCTATTTTTAGTCCCATGTGCCACCTGCCCCCCACCCTGAAGGACCTGGGAGTATTTTGCACACAGCAGGTAATGTCAGATGCTGATGCAGCTCAGCATCCATTCCTGGCCCCCTTACCTTTGTTTCTGGCCAATAAGATGAGCTTATTCCGTATTGATTCGTCTGGCGTGTCAAAGGA
Organism: Daubentonia madagascariensis; assembly: GCA_023783475.1. Lineage (NCBI taxonomy): Eukaryota > Metazoa > Chordata > Mammalia > Primates > Daubentoniidae > Daubentonia > Daubentonia madagascariensis. The sequence goes on along the minus strand of JAKFHU010002332.1, from coordinate 4,797,800 downwards.
GCAAAAGGTGCCTCGGCCTCTCACTCTGCTGATGAACTGGGGGTACCGGGCCTGCAACAGGGGACACAAGGCTGGCATCAAAGCCTGTCACCTGGGTACCAGCTGGGCTTAATGGCTGTGCTTCCTCAAGTGCCACCCATGGGCCTGCCTTTGGGCTTCTGCATGGCTGGCTATGGAGACATCCAGGCCTGAGTCCAAACCCAGCTCTGCCTGTTTCTTACTGTGAACATTGGATGAGTCCCTTAAGTGGCTGGTGCCTCCGTTTCCTCTTCTGTAAACTGAAGAATATAAACGCTACTGACCCCAAGAGGCCGGGATGAGAATTCAGTGAGATACAGTTTAGTCCTAAGAGCAGGACCTGGCACGTGTCAGGTGCTCCATAGATGTTAGCCATCTCTGTTGTTAGCTTTTCTTCTAGAAAGGTAGTAGTTCTCCTAGGAGAAGAAATGCTTGTCCTCACTCAAGGCTTTGAGATGCGGAGATGTACTAGGTTGAATAGTACCTTCCCCAAAATTCATGTCCACGTGGAACCTATGATTATGACTTTATTTGGAAATAGGGTCTCTGTAGCTGTAATTTGTCAGGCTAAACTGAGATCTTACTGGATTAGGGTGGTCCCACCACCCTCCATTCTCTCCCTTTCTCTACGTCCATAAGCTCCATCCTGCCTTGGGGGATTGCACAAGTCCTTCCCTCTGTCCAGAATGCTCCTCCTCCCTGTTCACGTGGCCAATCTGTTCATCCGTCAAGACTTAAGGCAAAATGCCACTTCTGCAAGGAAGCCTTCCCTGATTTCCTGGCCTTAACACTCTCCCCAGCTATTACCACTTTGTAGTAATTTCTTACAGCCACCCTAGGAGACTATCCACGCAGAGGATCTTGGTTTTCTCTCTACTTTCCACTGTTCCTGTGAAGGACAGCAAACAAGGGCTCGGATAACCCACAATAACTTCAGAGTACTGGGGGCAGAGTTGGGGGCCCAGATATCTTCCAGGGAAATAAAAGCCACCTGTCACTTTGCTGCCTGGGCCATTGGATGATGGCGAAGGGCTTCTGCTGGAAGGAAGGGTTTCCCTAGACCCCTGCCCCGGAACCTCAATTTAAATTAGAATTCAGTCCAAGAAAAATCAGTCTCTGGGTTCCATCCAGAGTGGTGCCACTTGGAGGGTCTTGGCTGTCTTAATAGCTACACACAGAGTGTCTGGAATCAGCTGGCTTTGGGCCTGGGCTTAGGTGAAACACGCACCTCCCCAAGCCTCCATCTTCCCTTCCTGAAAATGAGGATCATCGTATTTTTCTAATTTCCAATTGTTCTGAGTTAGGGTTGCCAAGTAAAATACAGGATGCCCAGTTAAGTTGAATTTCAGATAAACAATGAGTCATTTTTTCAGTATAAATGTCCCAAATGTTGCATGGTGTATACTAAAAAATTAGTCACTGTTTCTCAAGTTCAACTGGGCTTCCTGTATTGTAATTTGCTAAATCTGGCAACCCTACTCAGGTGAAGTGAGGGAGCATTTTCTGGAACTCCTGACTGCCCTATGTCCCAAACCAAGTCCTGTACTTGCACTCTGAGCTTTGGACTTAATGAAATTTAAATTTAATGAGGGGGCCCCACCTTTTTTCTCCCTTAAACGTGGTAAACTGAGTTACGGCCCTAACACAATGCCTGGCACATAAGCAAGTCCTCAACAATCAATGGCAGTTGTTGCGATTACTAGGTCCTTGATCACGTCAGAGAGGTAAACACTGACAAAGAATATGGGCTTTGAAGTCCACCAGAATCAAGTTCAAACTTCAGCAGTGCTACGATGAAGCTATGTAACTTTGGAGAAGTTAATAACACCTCCTTGCCTCAGTTTCCTCATCTGTAAAATAGGGGTAATAATAGTGCCTAGACCCAGAGCATTACTGTTTGAATTAAATATAAATAGAAGTTTTTACTATTATCCTCCTTCCTCCCTTCATCACCACCACCAGCACCATGACCACCAACATCACCACCACCAGCACCGCCATCAACATCACCACCACCACCACTACCACCATCACCACGACCACCACCATCACCGCCATCAACATCACCCCACCACCACCATCACCGCCATCAACATCACCACCACCACCATCACCGCCATCAACATCACCACCACCACCACCACCATCACCACCATCAACATCACCACCATCACCACCACCACCAGCACCACCACCATCAACACCACCACCACCACCACCACTCGCTCGGTGGTTCTGCTCAAGTCATTGGTGACTGGATGCTTCAAGATCTCAGGGGAAGGGCTCTTTGAGACCAGCCACCTGCAGAAGGTCATTGCTTCTCTCAACCCCTGGGCTCTTCTGGCCAGTTCTGGAAACATTGCATCCCCCCAGGCACCTCCCACCCCCACGCCACGTCCAGGAGAGTAATGTTTGTGCGTGTGGGTTTGTGTCGGACAGGGAGTTTGACAGAACGAAGACAAATAACTATAACAGCTGCACTGTCCAATGTGGTAGCCACACATGGCTGTTGAAATGTGGGGAGTCCAAATCAAATTGTGCTGTAAGTGTAAAACACATGCCAGATTTCAAAGACTTAGTATAAAAATATGAAATATCACATTACTTATTTTCTATGTTGGCCTGCTGAAATGACATTTTGGATAGAATGGGTTAAGTAAAATATATTATTAAAATTAATTTTGCCTCCTTTCATCTGGTTACTAGAACATTAAAATTTACTTATGTGGCTTGCAATAAATCCCACTGGACAGCCCTGCTGCCGAGTGGTAGTGTGTAGAGAGTAGCACAGAGGAGGGGACAAGGGATGCGTCCGTATGAGTGGAGAGGGAGAGCTTGGGCGGCTGCTCGAAGGAGGAACATCTGAACTCGGTGTCAACAGGTAACAGGGAGTCCAGGAGCTGGGAACGAGACCGGGCGGGGGACCGGGGAGGCGTTCTCTGTAGAGGGCACAGAGCGTGCAAAGGCCGGGAGGCCAGCAACAGCACGGCCCACTCAGAACTGCTGGGACACCGAGTCCCGTGCTTCACCAGACACCATGCTGAAGAGCAGAGGCTTGCCCTGGGGGCTGTGGGGAGCAGGGAAGCCTCTGGCGTGAAGGGCCAGGTGGCGGTACCTGGAGGTCCAGCAGCCCCGTGAGCAGCGCCTTCCCGGCGTGCGCTGCGTTGTTCAGCAGGTCTTCCCGCTTGATGACGTTGATGACCTCGGTCAGCAGCAGGTTTTTGGATGGGTCCCCCAGCCAGGTGTTGAAGATCCGGTAAGGCTATAACAAGGAAGGGGTGTTGGGAGGGTTCACACACAGGCACATCCTGAAGGGGCCACTTTCCTCAGACATGGCTTCTCCTCTTGAAGAGGAGAGAGACTAACCCAATGAGCATCCAGGAGAACACACCTTATCTCACTGAATTCTTCCAACAATGACAACCCTATAGGTAGCCACTGCTACCAGGGAGACCAAATCGTCCCATGCTCTGGGAAGTCCCTCCGTCCCAGGGAAGCCAAGACAGCTGGTCCTCTAACTACAACACTCCGCATTTACACAGGAGGAAGGTGAGTGACCTGCCCAGGGCAAACATGGCTCTTAGGTGGTGGACTTTGGACTGGATCTCTAGCAGTCTGACCATCAAATACCACCCACTTTACCCCTCCATAAATTATTCAGGATGGCAATGTGGCCAACTAAAACACACTTCCTGGCCTCCCTCATGGTTAGGGAGTGGCCATGTGACAAGTGCTTCGTCAAGTGTTGAAAATAGAAGTGTTGTGTGAGATTTGTGGGAGGTCTGCTAAAGACAAGAAGGGGGTCACTTTGTCCTTCCCATCTATAGGAAAAGGAATCTTACTGGCTAGAATTAAGATGTGATGGCTGGAGCTCCAGTAGCCATTTTGGACCATGAGGCCACCTGGAGGGTAGAAACTACAGGTAGGAATGGTGGGAAGAAGGATCTTGGGCCCTGATGGCCGTATGTGTGTGTGTGTTTGTGAATCTGTATGTGTGCATGGAAGTACACTGCGTAGTGGTTAAGGGCATGGGCTTGGCTTTGAATCCTGGCTTTGTCACTTGTAGACTATGTGACATTGGACAACTTACTTAACCTCTCTAATTCCTCATTAGTAAAATAGGGTTTATCCTACCTAATAACACCTACTTAGGTAGATTGTTGTGAGAATTAAAAGTACACGAGAAGTACTTAGAACTGGGCCAGGCACAAAGTAAATGCTCAGTCCCCAGCAGCCACTATTAACAATATTATTATATGTGCACATAGAGAATCAGGAAAAGACTGACAATGGACTGCTATAGAGTTGGCCTTGCGGAGAGAGCTGCGGTACTCTGCACGGGCTAATTAACTTGATAAGAATGGAGCCTCAGAAAACCTCAGTGACACATTGGGTGTGCACCCAGGTCCTCGTTTGTGAGAAAGGGGCAGTTATGAGAATGGGACACGCCCTTCTCTGCCCTGGACATGTAGAGAAGGCCAGGCCCGACTCACAGCATTGGGCCTGAACTCCTCCTTGTGGAAGAAGCCGCCGGTCATCATCTTCTTGCTGAAGGTCATCACGTCCGCTGGGTCGTCCAAGCCCCAGTGCTCATGGGCCCAGAACTTGCCGGTACAGCCCCCTCCAGTCTGGACCTCATCCACCAAGAAGGCACAGCCATGCTGCAGACGGAGAGAAGGGAGAAATAAACACCTGCAGGAGGCTGGTGAAACTCCTGCCACGGCCCACCAACTGCCAAACCCCGAGTCCAGCCACATTGTGCTTGTTTTATGAACTGTAAACCAAGCCCATGCTCCTGGGCTATGCAAGACAAAACAAAACCCTTAAGCAGAGCAACTCCAACCAGAGCTGTGTCTGAATGTTTCCTAAAAGCGCTGAGCTGGAACAAAAAACCCAGGGCATCTAATTCTCCCTGCACTAAAGCAGGGCAGTATTTCATCTGGTCCCAGTCCCTGCTCTTGATCTTGTCAGAAGGAAGCGTGCCCAACAGTGAGGCCTAGACTTGCTTCCCACATCAGCTGCTGCATCCTGGTTATCACCCAGGCTGTTCCTAACTCTTTGTTTGCGTTTAAGTCAACTCATGTCCTGTCAGTTTTATCTGTGAACTTACTAGTTAGATGTGCCAGTGATATATGCATAGCATATTAGAATTAACCCACAATATTAACAAAGTTGGTTCATTTTGCATCCCAGTGTAGTCAAGTATGGACAACACTGGGCCAAAGGATGACAGGGGTTTCTAGAAGGAAAGGGGGGAGGCTGAGGCCTTCCCAGGAATCTCTTGATTGGGAAAATTCCAGACTAACATGGCAGATTGGTGGATGATTTTGCAATAAGATTATAGCCAAAACAAAGGAAATCAGTATATTGAAGAGAAAGCTGCACCCTCATACTTACTGCAGCACTATTCACAACAGGCAAGATATGGCATCAACCTAAGTGTTCATCTGTGGATGAACAGATAAAGAAAATGGCATATACACACCATGGAACACTATTCACCATAAAAAAGGGGAAGGAAATCCTGCCATTTACAAAAACATGGGTGACACTGGAGGACATTATATTAAGTGAAATAAGCCAGGCACAAATGTCACATGTTCTCACTCACATGTGGGAGCTAAAAAAAATTGATCTCATGGAGACAGAGAGTAGAATGGTGGTCACCAGAGACTGGGAGCGGTAGGGAGAGAGGGGGAGAGAGAGGGGTTGGTTAACATGTACAAAAATACAGTTAGATGAAAGGAATAAGATCTAGTGTTTAGTAGCACAATAGGGTGACTATAGTTCCCCACAATATATTGCGTATTTCAAAATAGCTAGAGGAGTAGATTTGGAAAGTTTTCCAGCACAAAGAAATGATAAATGTTTGAGGTGATGGACACCCAAAACTACCCTGACTGTATTACCATTACACGTTGTATGCTTGTATCACAATGTCACATGTATCCCATAAATATGTGCAACTATTATGTATCCATAAAAACTAGAAAAAAAAAGATCTTGGGGAAGAACCCCCCCACACACACACCCGTGCTGCTGACAGACAGCCTCTGCACACCTGCAAGTGACCAAGGACGTCACAACAGAAGTGGAGCTGACCCTCTGCTCTGGGACCCACCCCAGAAATCCCCGTGGCCCTGTCTGCCCTCGGCCCCGTCCACTGACCTTCCTGGCGATGTCTCTCAGCTTCCGAAAGAAGTCGTCCGACGCGTGGTTGTCTCCGCCCTCGGACTGGATGGGCTCCACGATGATTCCAGCCACCGTCTTTTTCTTTTTCCGATATTTCACGATCAGATCCTCCACCTAGATTCCAAAGCGGGAAGAGATAAGTGCTCGCAGAGGCTCTTGACCAGTATCCGTGCACAGGCATCTGGGGTTCCGTGAGCCCAGTGAAGTGTTATTGAAGATGCGGGATTTTTTCTTTCTTTTTTTAAAGAGACAGGGTCTCACTGTGTTGTACAGACTGGAGAGCAGTGGTGCAATCATAGCTCATTGCAGCTTCGAACGCCTGGGCCCACGTAATTTTTAAAAACTTTTTGCAGAGACAGAGTCTCACCATGTTGCCCAGGCTGGTCTCAAACCCCTGGCCTTGAGCGATCCTCACACGTCGGCCTCCCAAAGTGCTGGGATTACAGGCGCGAGTCACCGCACCCGGCTGGAAATGTGTTTGTGCGCATCTCCTGTGATGAGCGAGGCATCCGTCAGGAGCCATGTGCGTGGGTGGGAGTGTGTCCTACTTGGCACTGGCGCTAGCACCTGTAGGTATACAGATAATTACATGGGGCAAGTTACTTAGCCTTCAGAAGCCTCATATGGGCATTGTGACACAATCTACCTTGTAGGGTCGTGGAGAGGATTCAATGAGATAATGTAGCATAGTGTCCGGCGTACAGAAAATGGTGGCTGCTACTATAACTATTATCAATACTCTAATTATTATTATCATTATTGCTATTGTTATATTATTATTGGATTGGCCGTGTGGAGTGGGCTGGCGGTGGAGGGTGCACTGACTCCTCAGATTAACCAGAGGCAAATTTCAGAGGTGATAAGATACCCTTGGTGGGGCAACGTTGTATTCATTTGTCAAAACTTACTTGAACTGGATACTTAAATGGCTGCATTTGAGGGCATGTAAATTATACATTGAAGTTGATTTTTAAAAATTTAACTGTTAACAGTGATGGAGTAGTAAGTTTACAAGGTACCTGGTTGTCCCTAAGTGGTTATATTTCTCGAACTCTTGTTCTAATGTGGGTGTCATTTTTTAGATAATGAAAGAGTAGTAATTGTGATACATTATTAATAGTTTACTAATTATGCATCATTTGAAAAACCCAAAGCATATACCTAGATTGACTAACAAGTGAAATCTTTCCTTATTATGCTCAACTAAGGAAAAGCCTTCTGCTTGGATGATATGATTTTGGTCTTGTTCTCCACCAAGGAAGCTCTAAGACACTTTTCTTTGTTTTCAGAACATCGTTTGCACTTTGTGATTGTTTTCTTCTTTATTTATTCAAGTCTGTCTTTCCTGCTTCCCTGCATTTCCCAATACAGTTGCCATGAACCACATATGGCTACTGAGCACTTGGAATGTAGTGGGTCCTAACTGAGTCGTGCTGCTAGTGTGAAATACACACAGTATTTCCAAGACTGAATACCAAAAAAAAAAAAAGAAAAAGAAAAGATATAAAATATCTCATTAATAACTTAGAAATGCTAATTTCATGTTTATGTGATTGTATTTTGGATATATTAGGTTCAATAAAATGCTATTTAAATTAATTTCAGCTATTTTTTACTTTTTAAAAAATGTGATTTCTAGAAAAGCTGTAATTGCATGTCAGTCTTATATTATATTCCCATTGGACAGTGCTGTACTTGACACCATGATCTTGTTTCTTTTGTTTACCACTGAATACCCAGCACCTAGCACCTTGCTTGATACCTATAGGTGCTCAGTAAATATTAATTCATTGAAAATTATGATATGCCTAAGAGGAAAACCAGCAGCCTTATTTGAGCTCAAATCCGAACCTGAAGGGTAACAGTTATTTCCTTTTCCAGCAACAGAATCTTTCCAGCATCTTCCATGGAACCCCAATACATGGAACAGATCAAAGGGGGGCTGTTTTGGTTGAAGTGAAAGCCTGTGGTGACAGGGGCTGCATGTCCTCAGTTTCTCCCAGCACAACCCCCAAGGCAACCCAAAGAAGCCCTAGGACTTAGGAAAAGACAAAACCAGTGTACCAGAGGACCTGTGGAACCGTTTGTTCCTATGAGATACCCCATATGCTTTCAACAAATCTATTTTCTCCTATTTTAGAGTTATTGAAGCTTGCTCCCAAAGGAACTTAAGTGATACAGAAATTGGTACCCGAGTTGGGTGATAGATGCTGGGTGATGAAACAATGTGTCTTACTGCCTTTCCCAATATGGGGAATATTTGGGCCACTTGTCTTCCTGTCCCTACTTCCCTCCCAGGGAGCACCACACAGGTCCCCAGATAAACCCTGCATCTGTTCCTCTTGTCTTGGGCTAAGTCTTGGGGTGGCAAGAGTAAGGGGATAGTGTGTGGGGAGGATCTGGAACATCCTGGTGTTACCTCTTCTAGACAGCGGGCTTCTTCTTGTTGGTTTTCTTTCACGAACTCTTCCAGAGGATATTTGAGCCGTGGGAACGGTGCAATGGGCCAGTCGAAGGAAGGGATGTCGATCTTGTGAATGGCTTTGGAGTGCGTGGTTGCTAGGCAGCCTGAGTCCAGCAAAAAACAAAGAAGCAGAGGCTTGGCTTGGAGAAGTGGGCAGAACAGTTTGAAAAGGAGATGACGGGCATTTCAGCCCAAGGCTTCCAACGCCCAGGGAGGCCTGATGCCTGCAGAACCCCAGTTCTTATAACATTCTGAAGCCAAAGGGGAACCTGCGAACCCTTAATTTTCATGTGTGCATGTGTTTGCCTTGTGATTTATCACAGATTAAGCACAGGCTTTGAAGACAGAGTCAAGAGTTCAAATCCTGGCTCTGTCACTGAACGGCCTTAGAAAGTTCTTTTCCTTCCTGAGCCTTGATTTCCACATCTGCAAAGTAGGGATAATAATCCACACCCTGCAAGGAATTGTGTGGAACCAATGAGACAATATGTGTAGACTGCCAACGCCAGGTCAAAGGCAGCCGTGGCTACCGTAGTTGCTATTGTTATTACTGTAACTGCCGCGGGTCCCTTCTTACCCATGGTTCTGCCGTGGAATGCGCCCATGAAGGAGAGGATGCTGTAGTCGGGGCACCCGGGGGCCTAGAACCAAGAAATACCAGTTATCAGTCACCGTTGTAAGGATGGGGTAGCTGTACTGTTGCCCCTGCAAACCTACAGGAGCAGAGACGTCTACCAGAACTGGGAGTCCTTCTCAGACAGGCGTTATAAACTGGACCCCTCAGGTCTATATCCAGCTCACAGATGTTTTATTTTGCCCACCTACTTTAAAAAAGTTAAAAAAATATGTTGCCAAATTTAAAATCAAGAGATTTCACATAACTATCTGAAATTCTGGCTTCTCACAAGTTCTTTACCATTTGGGCTCATTTTTCTCCTGTGGCAGCAGCAGGTGGCCAAGCAGCACCCACCACCTGCCTTTCTCCTTTCCATCCCTACGGGGCTGGCTGGGGGCTTCTGAGTTTTCAATCCCTGTTTTGTGGGCTCTTCAATTTCCTCCCCAGCCCCCTGGCTCCAGACTGTTCTGGCTTCTGCGGGACTCAGGTGGGCCAGGTGCTAATGAGTGATATCTGCCTCCCAGGGTGACCTGAGACAAGGGGCTGAGCTGGGCAGGCACCTCATAGGAAATGCCCTTGGCCTTTGGAGGAGGTCTGCTGAGTCAGAGGGGGTGGCAGGGGAGGACCCCCACCCCTTTGAGTTCAGGTGGGTACACAAACTCCCAGTCCCTTCCCAGCTCCCAGCAGATGACCAGCTGCCACCATTGTACACACATTCCTGCTGACACTTTGGATTATTCCAGACCTGTCAAATCCAGGCAGTCGTCCTGGGAAACCAGTGAGGGTGTGCTCCACACAGCCTTGATGCCCAGGGAACAGACTCCCAAGTGAGAACCCCTCCTAACTGAGAGGGACAGCGTCAGCCCCCCAAATGCACACGATGGAAGCCCAGCTGCACTCACCTGGTTAATCATGCAGGTCTCCAGCTCCTCTTTGGAGAAGCTCCTTTGCCCCCTTTCCTTGCTCTGACAGAACAGAACAGAACACAACAAAATGTCAGAGACGCTCTGGGGTGCACAGGGCTTCAACTTCCCACACAAACCAATATTTAGTCTGGACAACAAGAGAGTACTTTCTCAGGAGTTGGTCTCATGTACTGATCATTACCTGTCTGCGCTGAGGCATGAGACTGTTAATTGTGCTTGCAACAAAATAAATAGTTGAATGCATATGATGCATTAATATTCTATCACCAACAACTCTGATCTGTTGAGATGGCTTATGTTAGGCCAGGAAAAATAGAGTAATAATCACACTGCGAAGGTTTGATGCCAAAGCTGTGGCCCTCCGCACCATGCCCCACTGAGCTGTTTGGGAAGCCCCAGCCAGCAGTGGCCCTCCCTGGATTTTAACCCTGGTCACTGACATCTAATACTCCAGCCAGTCGGGATGAACAGTCGGACAAGGTTTGAGTGTGCGGCTGGGTGCCGGGGGAACAACCAGACACACACACACGTGTGTGTGTGTGTGTGTGTTCATGCCAAGCCTCACCCGGTACCACATGAAGATGGTCTTGAAGGCATTTTCATTGGAGCAGGAGCCACAGGCCATGGTGATGAGCTGGGACATCCCTTTGGGAGCCACCTGCAGTGAGGGGAAACAGCCGTGAGCCCAGCTCACCTAGACTCCCGCTTCCCAGGGCTGGGCTGCATCTCCGCGGGGGGCACGTCCTGGGCCCTGGAGGCGGGGGCAGGCAGAGGGAGCCAGGGATGGCCTGGAAGCTGGGATAGGAAGGGTGGACTCAGAGCCCCTGAGGCTGGCAGAGGGGAAACAGGGGCGAAAAAAGCCCTATCTGTCCCTCGTGACTTGATGACCACTCCCTAAGACACCCACATTTATTTCCCAGGTGGGAAGCTGAGGTTGCCAGTGACTTTCATCTTTGCAACAAGTTAAACCGGGAAGGGTGTGTGGTGTGTGTGGGGGACTGATAACATATGCAAAGCTCCCGTCACGGGACACATATTCATTTCCCCCGAGTTCCCTTTGTCCTGTACACAAAGAATCCCTTGTTTTCCTCGAAAGGAAAATTAAAAATACTCTTCATGAAAGAAAAAGTACAAAGAGCACAGTCCCCGTAGCAACGCCCTATCCTTCATTATTAGGGACCTCGGTCCTCTCCGTCCCCGGATGGTGGTGCCGCATCTGAGGACAGCGCGGCTGCCACAGCGGCTGGATCACCCCTCGGAACTCACCGAGAGCAGGGACTCCCGGAGCTTCTCCACAAAGTCCTCCGGAGGCAGGATTCCGAGGGCAGGTCTGTTGATGAACGTGCTCTGCAAAGGGCCAAGAGACAGTGACTTGTCCGGCCCAGCCCAGCTCCCTGCCCACCAGGGATGCTTTGTGCACCCCACGTGTTCAAGTAGGCTCTGAGCGGCGAGCAGGCGGATGGCGTTCTGTCGGTGTGGGGAACGACAGGTTTACCAGAAATTTTAGAGAAATCCACTAGGATTGCTCTGGATTTTTAAAAAAGTGTCAATTTTCTGGTTGTGACATTGCATTGTACTTATACAAGATGTTACCAATTGGGGGAAATTGAGTGAAGGGTACATGGAACCTATTTTTTGTAACTTCTTGTGAATCTCTAGTTTTTCTTTAAAAAACCACCAGAATGGCTAAAAAACAAAAAATGGACAATAACAAGTACATCGAGGATGCAGAGCAACTAGAACTCTCATTTGCGGGTGGTGAGAAGCAAAATGGTGCAGCCCCTTTGGAAAGCAGCTTGGCATTTTCTCACACCCCCTTCCTTATCCCCCAGCAATCCACTCCTGGGTGTCTGCCTAGGTGAAATGGAAGCAGGTGTCCACACAAAGACTGTACATGAATGTTTATAGTGGCTTTTGTTCTCATTTGCCAAAAACCAGAAACAGCCTCAATGTACCTCCACTGGGGAAAGGAGAAACAAACTGTGGTTCGTGCACGCAATGGAATGCTACTCAGTGACAAAGAGGAACCATCTACCTATACACACAGCAGCATGGAAAAGTCACAATGCTGAGTGACAGAAGCCAGAATCCAAGGGTTATATGCTGTATGGTTCCATTTATATGACATTCTGGAAAAGGAAATAGTATTGGGATAGAAAACAGCTCATGCTTGCCAGGGGCTGGAGTGGGATTAGGGCCCAGCGGAATATTTGGGCTGATAAACTCATTCTATCTGGGCTTTTAAAAAGTGTGTAGTAAAAAACACATAAAATAAAATTTACCATCTTAACCATTTCTAAGTGCACAGTTCGGTAGTGGTAAGAACACTCCATTGTTGTGCAACCATCACCACCATCCATCTCCAGAACTTTTCCATCATCCTGAACTGCAACTCTGTCCCCAAGAAACAACAGCCTCCCGTTCTCTCGCCCCCAGCCCCTGGCAACCCTTATTCTACTTTCTGTCTCTGTGAGTTTGACTATTCTACATACCTAATAAAAGTGGAATCAGACAATATTTGTCTTTTTGTGACTGGCTTATTTTACTTAGCATAATAACCTCAATGTTCATCCATGTGGTATAGGTCAGAATTTCCTTTCTCTTTAAGGCCAAATAATATTCCACTGTACGGATAGACCACATCTTCTACATCCATCCGCGGTTGATGGACACGTGGGGTGCTGCCACCTGTTGGCCGCTGTGAATACTACTACTGTGAACATGGGTGTGCAAATGTGTCTGGATTTTGATAGTGATTACATGACTATGCATTTGTCAAAACCTATAGAACTGTACACTAAAAAAGGTGGATTTTACTGCATGTGAACTGCACCTTAATTTTTTTAAGAAATAAAGAAGAAAAAAGGCATCATGAGGCAGTGGCAACTCTGGAATTTCTAAATAGACTGCAGGTCTGATGGGGGAGCAGCTAATACCCAGAATGGACTGAATGTGGAAAAAGCTGTTAGAAAATTACAAGATTCTTTACGATGATCTATTCTTTCGAATTTTGATGGATGTGGGTCCAGAGAAATAATTCCCTCTGCAAGGAAATCAATAGTGTGAGCGGGATGCTAAATGGACACTCCTGCAGGATGCCCAGGAAACAGGGGTGCCTGCTGGTGGCAGAGATGAAGTTGCTTGTCTAAGCGTGGGCCAGCCCTGCTCTCTGGCTGCTGGGCAGGAACTCAGGCCAAGAGAGCCTACACCTCCAAATTTCAAAATAAAACAGGAATGCAGATTTTAATGTGCATTAACTTCAAAATGCTGGCCAAAATATCTTAAATCAGCCTCTGGCCTAGGGACAGGACCACACTCCTGTAGCTGCATTCTTGAAGAAAACATTCTTCTGCTGGCTCTAAAACACAGGCAGGGTTGCTAACTGCCCACACAGCAGGGCAATCGTCCCAAACCTCCCCGACAGGCTTGCTGCCGTGTCCTCAAACACTTTCCTTAAAGCAAAGACGGACAAGGAAAACAAACCATAAACATCCAATCCTGGAAGGACGCCTACTGTGGTAGAAGTTTCAGCTAAGCTGGTTGTTAATGTATGTTAAAAGCTTCACCATATTTCATACTCTGATCTGGCTATCTCATCTCTTGACCTTCTCTAAGAAACTATTTCAAATGTAGACAAAGACCATGAATTTAATTATGTAGCAGTCTTTTTTTTTTTTTTTTTTTGAGACAGAGTCTCTCTCTGTCGTCCCAGGTAGAGTGCCGTGGTGTCATTGTAGCTCACTGCAACCTCCAACTCCTGGGGCTCCAGTGATCCTCCTGCCTCAGCCTCCCGAGTAGCTGGGACTACAGGTGCCACCATGCCCGGCTAATTTTTCTATTTTTAGTAGAGACCGTGGCGGGGGGCGTGTCTCACTCTTGCTCAGGCTGGTCTCGAACTCCTGAGCTCAAGCGATTCTCCCACCTTGGCCTCCCAGAGTGGTGGGATCACAGGCATGAGCCACCGCGCCCGCCCCGGCCTATGCAGCAGTCTATACAACAACAAAAAGGAGAAACACTCTCGGTGAGCCCCAGGAAGCCAGCATGGGAAAGAAAGCATTGGTGCGTCTTGGGCACCTACTACATGGCAGGCATTGGGCAGGAACTTTACTTATCCTTATTACCTTGTCACCCTTTACTGATCAGATGAAGAAGTTATCTACTTCAGTTACCTACTACAGGAGAGAGATGCATTAGATTTAGTGACAAAATGTGTCAAGCCAGTGAATTAAGAAAAGTTCAGCTCTATAAGGAATAGAGGTGGAAGCTGCAGGGGGTTACTCTTAAGAATCCAGGAGGGGGTGAGCCAGGGGCACAGTTGGAGGCTGCCCAGGAGCCCAAGACCCTGCTAAGACCAGCCCCCTCCAGTGTCTTGGTGATGAGAGCTCTCTTTCATGCTAATGAGAAGAGACCAGAGCTAAAGGACTAAGAGCAGAAGAGTTGGGGGAGGTCCAGCCAGCCAACCCCCCACAACCGCCCCATGATTAGGAAGAGGCTGGGAAGGGTCGGGAACAGGGATAAGCGATGGGCTCACGAGGAAGTAGATTTGGGTTATAAAAGGGATTGTGCTTAATGCCACGTGGCGTCCTGGATTAGGTCCTGGAACAACAACAAAAGACATTACTGGAAAAACTGATGAAATCCAAATAGAGCCTGCAGTTTGCCATGTGCCAACATTAATCTGTACAGGTTGTTTTGACAGATGCACCTGGTGAGGTGAGATGCTGACATGAGGGACAACTGGGGAAAGGTAGATGTGAACTGTTCCTACAATTCATCTGTACATCTACAATTAGTCTAAAATAACTACTTAGTTATAAAAAAAGGAAAGGTAGTCCTGGGATCTGGGGACATCTCGGATACCTCTCTCTCAGACATAATCAGCGTATTGATAATACACTCAGTGCAAATCCAAACAGTGGCATCAATGCATAGGGGAAACCCAAGGACAGAGAGGACCCAGAGATCATTCTCCTAGTGGCTTGGGCTGCTAGAGATCGTGGCAGATTCATACCTCTGGTACTTTTTCTGCTTAGTGAGCACCCAGGTGGGTCTAAGATAAGTAGTGGGGGAAGTTAACCCTCCTCTTTGCAGAGCTGGGGAAACTAAGGACCAGAGAAGTCAAGCAACTTGCCCCAATTCACACAGCCAGGAAGGAGCAGAACTGTGACTCAGACCCAGGCTTACTGACTTCAAATGCCATTCTCTGTCAGACGCTCCAGGCAGCCTCCACCTGGCAATGTAACGCTTGGCACAACCTGGAGACCTGGCTTGCCTGTAGGGGCCTTTAGGGAGCATTTCCTTCTGCTTCTGAGATGTTGGTGGGGCTGCTAAGAAATCAGGCACATCATGAGGATGGGGTAGAAGCAAGCTGCCATCAGTGGCAGCAGGGAAGTGGCTCCCGGAAGGGGGACAGCCGGGCCTGCTGGCAGCTTGACTGCCTATCTGGGCCTAGGAAAGATGTGGGGGTGGTGTTCTTGCTCGACAAACCATGACATTAAGAACAGAAGATATCTGGGACATGGGGTAGCGGAATTAAATGAGGACAGCTTTCTAGAATCCTTGCCATCAGCTCAGCGGTCTTAAAGTGTAGCGTGAAGCTTTGGTTTAAATGGCTGTGCAACCTTGGGCAAGTTACTTACCCTCTCTGAGCTTTGGGGTCCTCATCTGCCAGGGGCTTGTAAGGAGCCAGTGAGATGACAAGGCATACAGAGGATGCAGGAGCTGGAAATGCCCGGAGGTCACAGGATGGAACGTGTCTTACCTGGCCAGGCCTGATGTGCTACAACCATTCACTGCAACGTGACCGTGCAAGTGCAGTGCCCAATGATTATTGCATAACTTGCAGGCAAGGTAATGAGATGGCCATGGATTTGTAACTGGAACCCACGTATTAGATCCAGGGGACATGGTTTCACTGCTTGCAGTCACATGAAGTAATTATGTTGGAGTTTCATGGTGATCAAAGGGGTTGAAGCCTTTCATCCTGAGAAGCAGCAGCCCTTTCTCAGGAATTGGATGACCTGACAGCAACCTGCCCCGGACAGGTAAAATACCATAACCACCACCTGAGTGCATCTCCAGCCAAGAATTTGGAAGACCCAAGACTCCAGTCAACGGTCCCCTGGCCCGCTGCCCTAGGTGTACCCTACTGAAAAGTTCCTTTCTCGTCTGTGGCAGTCAGCTGCCACCTCTCTAAGACTGTGTCAGGGTGCTCCATGCACCAAGCACCAAACCCAAGTCCTCTGCAGAAAAACTCAGCATAGACGGGGAAGGTGAGTATGGACTCCCTGTCAAACCCCAGCACCAAGAGCAGTGCCTGCGTGTGGTAGGCATTCAGTCCATCACTGGTGAGTGAATAAGTGTCAAGAAATAAGTCTGGAGAAGACAGAAGGAGCCGGACCACCAGGGGCTTTGCATTTGAAGAGGAGGGGTTGCAGATGCATCCCGAAGGCAGTGGTGCCAGGCAAGGGCTTCTCGCATGGCTCGGTTTGGAGGAAGGTGTGGAGGAGGTGAAAGCAGAGGCGGGAGGGATTGATGGAGACAGGCTGCCAGCAAGAAACCCAGCGGGAGGTGTGAGGGTAGGGCCAGCCCCCGACGGGGTGAGAGGTGAAAGGTTGAGAGGTGGGTGGGTTCCCTGGTAGGGACAGGGTGGTGGCATCCCCTGAAATCAGAATCCCTGGGCCTGACCATCACGTGCTGCTGGGGACGCTTCTGCCTCCGGAGGCGGCTGACACTGCAAATGTGTCTGACATGTTTGTTGACACATTTTTTTCAGCACCAACTGCCAAGGCATCTGGGATCTGCACAACGTTTCGAAACAAAGCCATGCTTTGAATGTAAACATATCCGTGCAGCCTCTGGCCGCAAATGGGCCCCAAAAGACACCTTCGGGAGGACGCTGGTTTCCTCTACAGCAGCCCCTGAACCTCTCAGCAAATTGGAGGCGAGAATGTCCCCAAGCCCCTCCCAGGCAAGGTGCTCCCATTTACAAACAGGGAAATTTGGATTTTCCCTATTATCTTCACTCTGTTGGTTAAACGGGAAGAAAGTTTTAAGGCTGGAGATTCAGTTTCTGACCAGGATTGGGTTTTTGCTTCCTCCTGCCTTCCTTAGATTTCTTTTATAAGTCACACTCTGAGTCCACTGGAAGCCCTGCGGTGATACTCAGCGTTGGTGAGGATGTGGAGCACCTGGAACTCTCACACAGCTGGCGGGAGCAGAAGTCAGCACAACCCACTTGGAAAACTGGCAGGGTCTGCTGTAGCTGAAAGTGTACACGTGCCATGGCCAGTGATTCCACTCCCAGCTTTGTACCCAAAGAAAAACATAAATGTGTTCCCCAAAAGACACATACCCAATGGTTCGTAGCACCAGTCTTCATGAGCGCCCCAAACTGGAAACTACCCACATGCTCATCAACAGCAGAAATAAGCTGGTTGCAGTATATTCACACAGCAGACTGCTATAAAGCCGTGAGAATAGATGGTCTGCTGCTACACACAATAAGGATGAATCCCACAGACACAATTTTGAGTTAAATAAGCCAAACAAGATAAAGAGTACACACTTTGGAATTCCACTTATGTGGCCACAAAGAACAGGAGAAATGTATCTACCCATTTTCTAACAGGGGAGTGTCATCTACCTAATTTGGTTGGGGGGAACAGAAACTGCATGGGGATGTGTTCTGAGTCCCTGTTACGATTCATGCATTCTCATCAGGGGCAAAAAAATCTTACCCTATTAAAATATAAAGCACAGACTTCAATGCAGAACAACAGCATACGTGTGTGTTGTGGCTGCAATTATAGCCCCCAAGAAGATGCCACATCCTTATCCCCATGCCTGGGACTGTAAATATGCCACATGGCAAAAGGGACTTTGCTGATGTGTAATGATTATGTTTCCTAATCAGTTAAGATAGGGAGATTATTCTGGACTCCCAGTGCAACAACATGAGCCCTTAGTAGCAGACATAGAAGGGGAAGACAGAGAAGACTCAGCCACTAGCTTGAAGATGGAGGGGCCACAGGGAAACTGAGAATAAGTTGTGGTCATTTGCTGCAGTAGCAACAGAAAACTAATATAAGGTGGTTTTAAAATGTCATGATAGGGAACAATTAGGAAAATAATGTCATACCCAGCTTCTTAAGGGGATGATAATGAAAAAAACACTTGAGAAACACCGGGTTATATGGGGAAATTCGTTGAGTGGTGCATTTAGGATGTATGTGTATCCGCATGAGCGCTATACGTTAGTCTAACTGCGCAATGGCTTTCCACCACTCTCAGGATAGAAACTGAAGTCTTCTACCAAAAGGGTTCTCAACTAGGGTGAATGTACCCACCAGGGGACATCTGGACACGTCTGCATACAATTTTGGTTGTCACAACAGAGGGAGGGGGTCCTACTGGCATCCAGTGGGTAAAGGATGCTGCTACATGTCCTACAACACACAGGACAGGCCTTCACAGTAAAGAATTATCTTGCCCCAAATGTCAACAGTACCGAGGCCAAGAACCATAGTCTAGTGGGCATGTAAAAACCTCATTCCTCACTAAGCACACAGGAAGGTGAAACAAAACAAAACAAAACAAATGAAAAGCCGTGTCCCCTTGCTGCTACTCCAGTCCTCCTTGCATCCCTCCCTGCTCCCTGCTTCTGCACGATGCCGCCCTCCCAGCTGCTCTCTTCTGCTGGCTGGGACCATTCCTCCTGGCTCGTCACCTGTTAGACCTTCCCCTCCTTCGGATCTCAGCTCAAAGGTCACTTTCCTGGGAAGTCTTCCCCAACCCTGAATAGCTCAGCTCCTGTGGGTTTATTCCCAGCACCTCCACTGGCTGTGTGGCCTTGGGCAAATACTTAACCTCTCTGTGCCCCAGTTTCAGCATCTGTAAAATGGGGATAACAAGAGTACCTGCTTTGGGACTTGTCAATATTACAGCTGTAAAGTGTCGAACACAGTGTTTGGTACATATTATACTCTTCTTAAACATTAACCATTATTAACATTATTTTATGTCCACACAGCAGTGCCTGCCTTACTCTGTAGCACTTGATATGGCTGCAGTGCTGTATTTCTGCATGTGGCTAATTGACTGCCTCCATGGGAATGGGGGCACTGTGTTTTGACCACCAAGGTATTCCACGTGTCTGTCACATAGTATGGACTCAATAAATATTTATGGAATGAATGAATAAATGAGCGGACGGTTTCAAAAAGCCACCCAAGTGGTTCTGTGAATGGCCGTGAACACATTTGGTCTTTAGCTTGCGTAACCCAGAGACTTACCGCATTCTGAGGCTGTTGGATAAGTTTCACCAGGGCGGGGTGGCTGTAACCTGGGGAGAGAGGGGAAGTGTTAGAGATCAGCATCAAATCCAGGGGGACCCATGCCCCTGCCCTGCCCCCCTTCCTTCCCAACCCTGCAACTCTCTTCACTCAGCAAAGGGTCTTTTATCCTTTGCAGACAAAACAAAATTCCTGGGGCCCACCCTAGACTGCTGACTCAGAATCTCTCAGGGTGCAGCCCAGAAATCTTCAACAAATCCCCTAGTAGATTCTGATGCTTGCTCAGGTTTGAGACCTACTGGATTAGATAAACATAAGAGGAGGTAAATGCAAGGTCAAAGAAATGTCAAGACTAGGGCTGGGGAGTGGACCAGCAGCACAGCATAAAGAATTGCAAAGACAGTCCTCGCCTTCTCCAGAGCTCACTGGCTGAGCTGAGTCTCAACAAAGTTTGCTCAGGGACTGAGTGAGTGGGTGATGCCACCTGCAATCTGTGGCCACCATGCCTCATGCTGCCTTCATGCATTTGCTTATTCTCCGAGGCCCTCTGCATTCACTGTCTGGACTGGGCCTGGTATTACCTGGACAAGGCTTAGGACACTCTTTGACTCAGGAATTGCTCTCCTATGAATTTATCTTACAAATGTGTGTAAGGACCTATGAACATGGGTCTTAATTATGACACGCTAATATTTCAAGACTTGAAAGCAATGTAACATCTATCAATAGTGGGTCAAGGAAATAAATTAAGATTTATCCACATGATGAAAGCCTTCTAATGTGACTATGCAGCTGTAGAAGCAGATGAGACAGATTTATCTGTGCTGAGTTAGAATAATCTCTTATATCTGCTAAGGGACATGGGAGATATATATATATATACACACACACACACACACACACACACACACTTATGTATGCACAGAATGTCTCTAGAACAGACCAGTAACAATGGTAGCTTCTGGGAGGAGAATTGGGGATGTGGCTCAGGCTTGGGAATGACATTGGTCCCCCCTCCCCACCAAGCCATTAAAATGGAAGATGATGCCACTGCACTCTAGCTGGGGAGACAGAGCGAGACTCTGTATCAAAAGACCAAGCACCCAAGCATCACCCAGATCTTCCACGGGATAGAATCAAAACGAGTGAAAGCCGTTTGAAAAGCCGTGAGGATGGATGGGGGAGCTGAAGGTGGGGTTCCATGGGAGAGGGCTGTTAACATTCTCTCCCCCTCCCCACCGCCTCTCCCCCACCTGCTCCCATGGCATGCTGGGCCCAAGGCTGGAGCGAGCTGTGACTCCAGGAAGGAACACTCTGGGCTTTTCCAACTGATGTTTGGCCAGAGGGCCAGAGGTCTTCAAGCTCTGGCTCCTCATCACACTGCCTGTGTGGTCAGGACTTCACTGTCTCGGTAGATAAGCCCATCCCAGGTAAATCTCATTAGGCCACAGATGCAGCTTCTCTTACTGGCTTCTGAGGAAGAGATGAAAACAGACCCACTCCCTTTGATTAGGGAAACCCTGCCCTGGACTTTCAATGCTATGGGACCCCCACCTTACAGGGCAGGAGCTGGTGTCTGTGAGGCTGCTACCATGGAAAGAAGCCTGGAAGGCAGAGTCGCTGGTTCACATCCTGGCTTAGCCATGGATGTCCTGCACACATCAGGCAAACCCTACAACCTCTCAACACCTGGTCCCATCAGTAAACTGGAGGTGGTGTTAAAACACCCTGATATAGGATATTGTAGCCACTTAATGAGACAACAAGTGACATGCTTAGCAATATGCCAGGCATATAGTAAATTCGCAATAAGTATTAACTGAAAAAAAAAAACCTGTCAGGTGCAGTGCCTCACGCCTGTAATCCCAGCACTTTTTGAGGCCGAGGTGGGAGAATTGCTTGAGGCCAGCAGTTCAAAACCAGCCTGAGCAAGACACTCCTGGACCCCCCGTCTCTACAAAAAATAGAAAAATTAACCTGGCGTGGTGGCCTGTGCCTATAGTACCAGCTACTTGGCAGGCTGAGGCAGGAGGGTCACTTGAGCCCAGGAGTTTGAGGTTGCAGTGAGCTATGATGATGCCACTGCAGTCTAGCCGGGGAGACAGAGAGACACTGTCTCAAAAAACAAAAAAAAAAAAGAAAGAAACGCCTTCACAAAGACTACAAATATGAGATAAAAGGTAGCCAGAGAGAGAACTTTTAGAACTTCAAGTTCTTTAACAAATGCTGTTGGCCTGATCCTCCACTCTTGTACACACGCTGCCTGGCTCCCACTGAGGGAGCCCTGGGGAGGGCTCACAGTCTCACCACTACTGTATGGTGGAGCCAGGATTGGAACCCAGGATAACTCAAGAGCCCATCCCTTTCACTCCAACACAAAGGGGAGATGGGGTTTTGCAAATCTCTGAATCTAAAATGCCTTCTAAGGCAGAGGCATCCCTGAATGATGGACTTCCCCCAAAGAATGAGTCATCTGCTTACTGTCTAATTGCATCTTAATGGAAAATTAACAGGTTTGAGGAAATGTGCTGGGGGAAGTAGAGGAGGAGTGGACACCTAAGGTTGGGTCAGGGGAAGGCCCCAGGCTGCTGCAAGGACAGGGGTGGGGGTGACAGCAAGGATGCCCCGTCTTCTCTGGGAAACAGGAACCAGCATCATCTGGGAAGGGACAGGCTTCAGGCCACTGAATGAAGCCAGGAATCTATCAACCAAAGAAGCATTAACCATCCAAGCTGCAAATAGCAGCTACCTGCATTTCCAAGTTATCCCTGTCTACCGCGCCAGCCCTGTCTGCATGCCCTTTTACACAGCGAGTCACGCTCTGCATGGCTGGGAGGTGAGCCCGGCGAGGCAGACGCGCTGTTGGTCACTTTTACTGGGGGGGGGGTCACCTGTCTCCCAGCTGCTGTGTGTGTTGGCTGATAATGGCTCCAGCTGTCTCCTTGTTGGGAAAACCGCCCTTGGCGACTGGAAGCTGCTTTGCCTAGGAGATCACACACATCTTCCCCTCTGGCAGCTGATGGGCGATGGCTGGCTGGCACAGGGGCACAAAAAGGCTGGGCCCTTTCCCTCATTCTGGGACCAACTCTGGGTGCAATTCATACTCCAGAGCCCCCTGTGCGGTCAGGCTATGGAAAGTCCCTAGCTGAGACTTCATCCTTTTTATCTTCTTCCCTGCCCTGGACTGTTCCCTTCCTCCCTTGTCTCCTGACAGTTCTTCCCCAATAAACAACTTTTGCAATGATCCCTGCCTCAGGCTCTTTCCAGGAAACCCAACCTAGGACATCTAAATTGTGGACGCTGTGGTCATACAGGTTTGGGTTCGCATCCTGGCTATGATTCCTTTGCAAGCCTGTCAACCTCTCCAAGCTTTGTTTACTTATCTGCAAAATGGGCATATTAATACAAATTATCTTGTCAGGTTTTGGGGAGGAGTAAATGATACAAGACATGTAATGTGCCTCATAATATACACTCCACACATTACTTGTTTTTCTCCCTACCCTTGAGGAAAGTGTCTGGGAGGAGCATCTAAAGCCTGGATAGCCACAGCGATGACAGAGAGGGAGAGGCGGGGAAAGAGCAAGGTTACGTTCCAGGGCTGCGTTTCCAGCTCTTACCTATGGGGACAGAGGAGATCTGGGAATACAGGTCCAGCATCCGGTTGCCGTCTACGTCCACCAGGTAGTTGCCTCGGCTCTCTTCATAATTGCAGAAAAAATGCACGGCCTCTGCATTCTTTGGGAGAGAAGAGACTGCCTCAGGCTTGCTACAACCCCTACATTCTTAGTCTTTCAGGATTAAGCTTGAACCTGTGAAGTAAACCATGTCCTGCCCATTGTACAGGCACATAGGGGTATCTGTGGGTGCTGGTAAAGTTGTACTTCTTACTCTGGGGTAATTACATGTTTTTTGGTTTTATAATAGTTCATTACACCGGAAGCCCAGATTCCACCACTATACAACACATACATGTAAACAGAATTCAACTTGCACCCCTAAACCCATTTTTTGAAAAAATGATATATATGGTAAGCCTTAGAGCAACTAGTAAGGAAATTAAAAATATATAGTAATCGTTAAAGAAATAAAAATGTTACACTAGAAAATATTCCCTTAATACAAAATAAAAAAACAGTAAAAGAGGGACAAAAGACACACAAGACATACAGAGATCAAAAAGTAAAATGGCAAATGTAAATACAACTGTGTCAATAATAACATTAACTGTGAGTGGATTCCAATCAATAGTCAGAGGTTGTCAGACTGGATAAAAAGACCCAGCTATGTTCTGTTTACAGCAGACATACTTTAGATTCAAGAATATAATTAGGTTGAAAGTAAAAGGATGGAAAAAGGTATCTCATGCACACAGCAAACATAAGAAAGCTAGAAGGGTTTATACAAGTATCAGACAAAATAGACCAAACAAAACACAAAACACAAAAACGAAACTACTCAAGCTAATGAGACATTATATAATGGTAACAGGGTCAGTCCAGAAGATAGGACAATGGTAAACATATTTGTACCTAACAACGGAGCCCCAAAATATATGAAGCAAAAAGGGACAGAGTTAAAGAGAAAAATAGTTCTGCAATAATAGTTGGAGACTTCAATACCAGGCATTCAGTAATGGATTGGAAAACTAGGCAGAAGATTAGCAAGGAAATAGAAGAACTGGACAACACTTTAAAAGGAACCAGACCTAACAAATGTCCATACATTCCAATAGCAGCAGAATATACATTCTCAAGTACATGTGGAACATTTGCTAGGCTAGACCATATGCTAGGCCATAAAAAAAGGCTCAATAAATTTAACAGGATTGAAATCACACAAAATGTTTTCTCTAATCACAATGGAATGAAACCAGAAATCAATAACAGAAAGAAATTTTGCAAATTTACAAAATGTAAAAATAAACAACACATAAACCACCAATGGATCAAAGAAAAAAACTGCAAGGGAAATTAGAAAAAAGGTTTAGAACAAAAGTCAACTACTTTTTTTAAGGAGCTAGAACAGATTAAGCATCTGTCCCTCGGCTAAACTGTAATAGAGAAACAAGAGAAGGGATGTGACTGCATCTCCACTTACTTGAATCATATTCAGCTGTTTCATTAACTCCTGCAGGCAAGAAGAACAAAAGCATTACAGCAAGTGTACACTCTTGCCAAAATAGCTTCAGATCACTCATGTATTCCCAAGTCTTGGCATTTTTTCCTCTCTTGCCAATAAATTAATAGTTTATTAGCCAACAATATTACACATATTTTAAAAATTACTAAATATTAATAGTTGACAGGAAACTATTCCATTATATAGCTCAATTACCAGTATAACAGACAGACTGAAGATTTAGACACCTGGAAGATAATATAAAATATTTGGCAAAAAAATTAAGCTGAAGGTATATAGTGTCCCAAAAATACAGGTTCTCTTTTCTATTTAGAAAAACAAAAAGACTGTAACACCCCATTAGGAATATAAAACACTGAAAATATTAATTTGCATATCACAGAACCATTTATAATTATAATTCAAATGTTCCAGAAACCATTTGTAAAATTCTATACAGAAACAGGGAATTAGAAACTAGTTGCTTTGATATTACGAAGATTTTAGTTCCAAAAATAAGTCAATGTAAAATAAGCTTTAGCAATTATATTTCAACATAAAAATATAGAATAATATTAATGACACAAATATTAAAGGTTATTCCATAATTTTACTACAATTAAATTAAAATCTACCCCTACAATGGAAATTTGCTTGAAGAAAGTCTTCCCTTTTGTTAGCAAAACACTATCCAAAATAACTATTAATACAATCATTTACAATAGTACAAAGATTTCTGGATTTATAAAATAGTTGCAATAGTTGCAATGACAAAAGAAGTTTCTCTTGAAAGAAAAAAAAACTACTGTGGATCAAATCTGCAAAATATGCAAGGAAAAAAATAAATTTGCATTAAAACGGTTTATACTGTTATTCCCTTGCCTAGAACAGAATGCCCTCCTTCATGAAATTCTTCCTCCTTATCCTCCAAGATCATGTATACCCTGTACCATATAACATTATGATGTTCTTTCACTATTGGTTGGATGTTCTACCCCAGCCCTTGACTCTAGACTCAAAGCAAGCTATGTGACTTGCTCTGGCCAGCAAAATGGGGTAGAAGTGATGGAGGGCCAGTGTGGAGCTCAGGCCTTAGTAGATCTATAGCATGTTCTCTCGCTTTTGTGCACATCTGCCATTGCCATGAGAACAAGCCCAGTCTAGACTGCTGGATGATCAGAGCCATACGGAGCAGAACCAAGTCACTGCAGTGACCCAAGACAAGCCTAACATAGATCAGCCAACAGCCAGCCATCTCCCAAGCACATGGGTGAGCCCACCAGAGCTGTCTACCCAACTCCCAGTTAACCCTAGATGCATAAGCAATCAGTATGCAGTATGCTATTGAGGTTTTTGTGGTTGTTTGTTATGCAGCATTATTGCGGCAACATCCAACCAACAGATAACTGACACATCTCCTCTGTGAACCCTTCTTTGACTTCTTATGGCAGGATGGCCTAGTTTTTAATATACCGGATCTCTAGTAGCGAACTCTCTGCAAGCAGCTAACAATACATGCTGTGTTCTTGTCTCCTAAGCCCCTTTATCTCTTTTCCAAAACACACCACTCAGGTGTCCTCCACTCACCTGAGATCTAGGCCCAGGGACTTCTGTCTTCATCAGAGGCCCATCATAATCAAACTCAATATCGACTTTGGCTGCGGCTTGACTGATATGTCTGGATCCTGCAGGAAACGAAGACAAGAGGATGCTGCCCTAACAGACGCCCACCGTCCCTAACAGGTGGTGCCAGGACCTCTACCCCATCCCTGCCAGACCACCCCAGAAAACTGGTCTGGACAGACCTGGGTACTACAAGAACACTACAGATTTAAAATTTTTACTAAAAATAGAAAAATTAGCTGGGTGTCGTGGTGCGTGCCTGTAGTCCCAGCTACTCGGGAGACTGAGGCAGGAGGATCGCTTGAGCCCAGGAGTTTGAGGTTGCAGTGAGCTATGATGACGCCACTGCACTCCAGCCCAGACAGAGTGAGACTCTGTTTCAAAAAATAAAATAAGTTAAAAAATAAAATAAAATAATTTTGTAGAGACGGGGGTCTCACTATGTTGCCCAGGCTGATCTCGAACTCCTGGGCTCAAGCGATCCTCCCACCTCAGCCTCTCATAGTGCTGGGATTACAAGATGAGCCACTGCATTCAGCCAATTTCCTTGGATCTGTTATATCAAGTCACACAGTAGATGTCCAGTGTGTATTGAGCACTTAGGGTGAATGTACCAGGAATTACCCTGAGAGATTTATATGGCTTATTGCATTTAATTCTTATAGCCCCCATGAGGTAAATGTTATCATTTTCTTGTTACAGAAGAAGACAATGAGGCTCAGAGAGGTTAATTAATTTGCCCAAGATCACACAGCTAGCAAGTGGTTGACCTGGAAATTTGCCCATCAGACCTCTTTCCTGGATACTCTGCGTGTAACTGATGCTATCTTTGATCTCATCTAGTGCTGGCCTTTGAATGGAACATTTGCAGCAAAAAAACTCCTTTCTCCCAAAGACAAATTATCAGAAGCAGAGATGCAGGAAAAAACAAAAAAGATGGAATGATCTGGCATTTTCATTCATGAATAAAATAGCACACCAGAAGGCCCGGGTGTGTCATTGACACAGAAGACTGGACACAGTGGGTAAACCATGATGGTCATGACCTTTGTGGACATACCAATCCAAAGAATCCAGTTTTAACTCCTAACTATAAAGCAGCCAGCAAATATTTTTAGTGTCCTCTTGATATTTACACTGAGATTAATAAATGAATGTCATGTCCCCAAACAGCAAAGGTTCCTTAGGTGAGCCTGGCCGAAGTGACAGTAAAGCCCAACTGGAGTCATTTGCCCTGCTTTTCTGTTTAAAAAAAAAAAAAAATCTGATCTACCCCTACAACTGTCCTTTATGTTTACTTTTTGATAACATGCTCATTGAAGAAGATACCAATAAGCCACATGGGAAAAAACCACTTTTAATTTTCTAACCATTTTGATGTCTAGTCTCTCAGTTTCTGTACCTTATTTAACAATGTAAGATTATAAGTGGGGGGGGGCGTGAAAGGATGCCATTGGGAACATTATCTGAGGCCATTGTCTGTCATCATGTTTAATAGCTTCATAGTGACTCGATGGGAGCAGGTGCCCTGGGGGAGTGGGTGTGGTAGCAGGCTGTGCCTTCCATTTGGGGCACCCGCTCTTGCTCTGAAGAAGCAGTTGCCCCTTGTGTGCTGCCCTGTGAAGGGGTCCACACATCAAGGAACTGACAGAAGCCTCTGGCCAACAGCCCCTAAGGAATTGAATCTTGCTACAGCCACGTGAGTGAACTTGGAAGTGAGTCCTCCAATCCCCAAGTTGAGCCTTCAGATGAGACCACAGCCCCAGCTAACAGCTCGATTGCACCCTCACAACAGACCTGGAGCCAGAGAATCCAGCTAAGACGTCCCTGGTTTTCTGATCCCCAGAAACTGTGAGATAACAAATGTTATCTACGTTTGGGGGCATTTGTTACATGGCAACAGATAACCAACACAAGGGCACAGGTCCTGGAGCCAGACTGGCTTCGCTCAATGCCTAGCTCAGCCAGCAGTTGGCTCTGTGACTCTGGAAAGTTACTTAATTTCTCTGGGTCTCAGTTTTCTTTACCTTATGGTACGGAAAGTGGTGAGGACTAAATGGCTTAAAATCAAGCTTTTAACCATTATTTCTAAGCCATTCCCCTGTTGCTACTTACACTAGATATGCCAAATTGATAAGCCAAAAGAAAAAAAAATTTCACTGGATGGTTGTCTAAATCTAGCACAAGTGTGCCAAAAAAGATCCAACTCATACCAAGAAAATGGAAAGGAAAGGAACTCCGTGATTTAGCTATTTCCTTTGTTTTTTCCCGCATCGTACTTCCATGTCCACGCTTGTAAAATGTGAGTTAGGACACTTCCCACCTTGTTGTAAACATAAACGAAGTGCTTTCACATGAACCATTTCTTCCAGTGCAAGATATCTGTGAAATAGGAAGGATACTACTATTATCTCCACTTTGTTGCTGGGGAAACTGAGGCTTGAGATGTCTATCGGTTAGGCTCACGTGGCTAATAGGTAGTGAAGTCAGTAGAGTAATTATGAGTCTTAATCTAGAGATCTTTCCATGTTGTCTACTTGGGAGGGCTCAGATTGCCTTGAGAATGACTCTCAGAGATGGTGCCACGTGTGCCACCAGGCTTGCTCCCCACAAGAGCCACATCTCTCTTTTCACTGGTCCATCCCTGGCACCCAGCACAGCACTCGGCACATGGCAGGTGCTCAACAGCATTTATTATGGAGTGAATGAATCTTCCACGCCAAGGACTCTCCTACTTGGAACACACCATTCTCGCATTCTTTCTAGTTCTGGTTTATTTTAACCTAATTATGGGCCAGCACTGACATTCTTCTCTTATAAACAAAACAAAAGCAAAATCTCCAAAGCGGATGATAACTCCTCAAAACTATCAAGGTTAAGAAGAATAAGACTGAGCAACTGTCACAGACCAGAGGAGAGGAGGGAAACGTGACAACTAAATGCAATGGCTCCTGGGACAGAAAAAGACATTAAGGGAAAAACTAGTGAAATTTGAATAGAAGCCAGGAGTTTGGTTAATAGTAATAGAAAACCAAGGTCAGTTTCTTAGTTTCGACAAATGCTAAGATGTTAAGATGTTAACAATGGAGGAAAACTGGTGAGTGCCATATGGGGTCTCTCTGGACTATCTTTGCAACTTCTTAGTCAATCTAAAATTATTCCAAAATAAAATGTTTATTTTAAAATAAAGCCTGGGAGTGGGAAAACACTCCTACTCTTTATTCTACCCAGGACATAAACGCCAGCATTCAACATGCAAACCAAGGACACGGCTAGCAGTTTGTCTTCAGAAGGGAAATGTTTCCGACAGCAAGGGGACACCATGGTGGCAAGCTCAGGGGCTCTGAGAGGGGACAGACTGGAGACTTATTGGTCTTTCTGAGCCTATTTCATGGCCAGGCCAGAGGCAGGGATGCTTATGTCTCTGCAGGAGGCCAATCTTGGGGTGTCCATAGGGAGGCCCCTGTTAGCCACTCACTCTCCCAGAGCCACACAGGGGCACATGGAGGAGGGCTAATAACTTGGCATTTGGAGCCAGATAGGCTTGCATTCAAAGGGCTGTGTGATCTTGGGCAGATAACTTTGCTTCTCCGAGACTCAGTTTTCTCAATTGTAAAATGGGATTCCCTTGAGCCTCCCCTGTGGGACTAGGGCAGGGAGGTCATGCTGAGGTCATGCAATCAGAGCTCACTTGGCTAAGCTGCCTGAGCCCCGGGAGAAGGAGCCAGTGGGTGGCCAGGGGGTGTGGGGTGTGGAGGTGAGGGAGGGGGCACTCCTGTCCAGTGCCTCCTGTCCAGTGCCCATGAAGCACAGTTGGACTTTAGGTCAATTACAGAGACTGTTGTGGCTTTCTTTGTTCCTTGGCAGCAACCACAGCTGTGTGTTTTCTCCCATAGTTCCCGTGGGGATGGCCTGGGCCCTTCTGGCTGTGGAGGCCACCACCTACCTGCAGGCAGAGTGGCTCTGGGATGGATCAGCTCCCTTCTCTCTGTGGAGCTGTCCACCAGGGACAGGAGCACATGGCAGAGATGGCCAATTGGAAGGGGGTAGCAATGGTGACAGTTTTATAAGGGGCCAGTCCCTTTATCCCCAAGGACTCTTCAAGCCCAGGAATCCCCAGTCTGGACTGTGTCTCTCATCAGGACCTGTTCTTGCCAAGACCCTGGGGACTTACCTGGCATCAGCAGGTGGTAGTTGTGCTGGAGGCTGCAGGCCAGCTGCCGGGCGAGCAGCATGGCGGCCATGACCCCTTCCTTCACGGACTGAGACCCTTCTCTCGCTGCTACCCTGAAAGAGACCAGAAACACAGCTTCAGGTCCACCAAGACCACTTTCCTGCTGGCCAAGTGTCCCTCCCCCCACCATTTCCCTACCCAATTGAGAAGATTCTTTGACATCAAATCCTTGGCCATTAAGCTGAATATAAAAAGAGTATACCCAACCAAAGAGCATATTATAACACACATAAACTTTAAATCACACGCACTTTCACGTAACCTTTGCCATACCCCAGGTAGGGCTGTCCCACCCATTTAAATGGAGAAACAAAGAAAGGGGACAGAGTTGGTTTGAGGTCCCCTGGAAGCAAGAACAAGCCTATGTGCTCTCTAGGGTGGAACGACTTGGTCAAGAGAAACTTCACGGCAAACTCCATGGCAGCCACTGGATGTGGGAAGCTGGGCTTCCCTCTGCTCTGTTCTCCCACGGAATGTAGTCCCTAGGCTGTCTGAGGAATCCTTGGCACCCAGTGGAGTATGTGGTGGCCCATTCTGGGGGGTGCAGAGTCCAGGCACAACCTTAGGACTGCAAGGCTCCCAGGATTTGGGACTTTCCATTTTGAAACCAGGACAGTCCCAGGCAAATTGGGATGTCCACCTTCTACAAGCCCAGGGAGTTGGAGTCCTCAGCTCCTGTTTCACAGGTGTGTTCATTCTCTGAAGCCTCTTCCAAATCTTGCCCTCAAGTCCCTGGGCCCTGGCTGCTGGCCAACGTTTGTCCCACGGGCCTGGAGCGCCCCCCGCCCAACAGTTGTTTCCTCCCCAGCCTCTCCCACTCCCTGTCCCCTCTCCCCAGGCCACCGTCCAAATGCATTCTCTGTGGATCTTTCTGCTAAACAGCTGTTTCGTTATTTGGCATGTGTATTTTTAGTTTACATAAACAGTACTGTGTCACGGAACAATGATGGAACCATTCATGTGTCCTTCCTCTTTGTGGACTCTGTTTCCTGAGTCCTTTCTGTGTGCCACACACTGTATATACAGTACTATTAATATTCATTATTCTTATTGTCAAGATGCACAACAATGCTATGTGGTCTACTTTTTACAGATAAGGAAACTGAGGCACAGACAGGTTAAGTGGTGCATCTGAAACAACACAGATCTGTGTGACTCCGGAGTCAGCCAAGTCCTCTACAATAAAATGAAAGTACAAACACTCCACAGAAGTCCATCCATTCATTTTACAACACACTGAGCACCAATGTACTGAGTATTGATTCTCAGGCTGGACGTACGGGGTGAATGCCACAGGCATGGACACACATGCCCATGGGGAACAAAGACAATGAAATGAATAATTAACACAAACAAAGGCATATTATGGTTGGGGAAAATGCCCTGAAGGACAAGTAGAAGATGCTTGGAGCGTGGTTTATCAAGCCTCTCAAGAATATGCACAGCAGGGCAGGCACTATTGTCCCCATTTTACTGATGAGTAGACTGAGGCTCAGATGTGATTTAACCAATGTTCGCCACAGCATCATTCACAATAGCCAAGAGGTGGGAGCAACTTCAATGTCCGTTGACAGATGACAGGGAAAAAATGTGGTATAGCCACACAATGGAATACTATTTGGCCTTAAAAGGAAGGAGAAGCTGTCACATGTGGCAAAATGGATGAACCTGGGGGACATGATGCTACGTGACATTAGCCAGGCACAGAAGGTCAAATACTGTATGATTCCTCCTATGTGATGTATTTAAAGTAGTCAGCCTTTTAGAACAGAAAGAGGAATGGTGCTTCCCAGGGGCTGGGGGCGGGGAGGAGAAAAATGAGAGTTGTTTGGCAGGTGTAGACTTTCAGTTTGCAAGCTGAAAAGATTTTGGAGATCCATTGCACAACCAAGTGCATATAGTTAACATTGCTGTACACTTAAAAATGGTTAAGTCTACTTTGAGATTCAATGTATCAAAAAAATAGTTAAGATGGTAAACTTTATGTTACGTGTTTTTTTTTAAAATCACGATTCAAAAAGAAAAGAACTGACATGGTCCACCCAAGGACATGGCGAGTCAGGAGTGGCGCCGGGGTTCGCAGATTTCTGGCTTCCAAGACCTAGCTTGTGTCCAATGAGTGGGTTACTTACGAGTTGACTTATGACACTTGAAACTTGCTCTGTGACAGACCCTGGGGATGTAGCCGTCACCGGGCTAGTCTCTCTGGCCTGGGCTGCCTGACTGTGCCCCAGCCTCGTATTGAGTAGAAATTCCACCTGGAACTTGGGTGAAGACCAAGAGGGTGCACCCATTCCTCTGATCCTGTGACGATGGTGTGGAGAAAGCACCAAACAGACATGAGGGATGCAGACATAGAGAGATGCTGCAGCTGGAGGGGAGGCCTGAACCCAAGGAGACAGAACGCAACAAGGAGGAATGACAGGCTGGGTTCAGAGTGCCAAGCGCGGGTGCCAGGGAAGGCGGTGGGGTCGGCAGCATGGGTGAGCAATGGTGTGGGTGAGCTGGCCCAGGGTGATGGGTTGGTGGCACCCTGTGGCTGTCCCCATAGCTAACGGGATGTCAGCTGTATCATTAGAAGCAAAGAGTGAATGAAGGAGGGAGGTGGTCAGCATCGATACAGTTATTCTATGAATACTTTTAGTGCACCTATTATGTGCCAGACCCTCCACTGGGCACTGGGGTACATAGATAAATCAGACGTGGTCCTTGCTCCCCGAGCATTATTGCGCACCGAGCACTTGCTGTGTGCAGGCTTTCAGCTGGTGCTGCAGAACCATCCAGCTCATCCCCAGAGTCCTAGGAGGTAGCTCCTAGAAGATAGAGACAGGTCGTTATCCTGTCTTCACAGGTGAGGCATCTGGGGTGCTACCAAGGGGTAGGTGCAGGAGGCATCTTATGGGGTGTCTGCTCAGCACACCATCACTCCTGTTCTCTGAAGCTTCCCCTCCCTCTATAGGGGTGCAGGCCTGGCAGCCAAGTCTGTTCTGCGTGACCAGCCCCACTGGCCGCATTTGACTGGACCGGGCTGGCTAGAGTCCTGGGAGCTGTGGTGTCAGGAGCTTTCTACCCTATGAGAGGAGCCAGCATTCACACAGGGCCTTCAGATTGATAAGAACACAGCCTATGCAGAGAGAAGCAGCCACAAAAGAAAGGGGATCCTGGATGTGGGGACCCTTTGGTTCCATCTCAAGCCTGCTGCCCAGCTTGGCCATGGGTACAGCACTCACAGCTGAACCTGTCAGGATGAACGCATGTCCCCTTCCCTGGGGGGCAGGGAGAGCTAGCAGTGTTAGGACACATCAGGAGTGAAGGAAAAGTGTTCCCATCCCAATAGTGCCTTTGTAAGAAAGCCCAGAAACTCCCCTGCACACCCCCCCCACCTTTTTTCACTTGCTTGTGCTACGTTGAGTGGGTTTTCTATTGCTTGCAAACAGAGTCCCTGCTATACTAATACCAGGGTTTTAGAGTCACAGACTGATCAGCCCCAAATCTTGGGAGCACATGGGGAAGTAACAATGTCTCTTCTACTCAGCTCTGTAGGTAGAGCAAGGCCCTGTGGGGTGGCTAAGGATAAACACTTCGAAGCCAGCAAATCCTTCTGCAACCAAGTCTCCTCTCTCCTGGTGGGGGATGGATCTAGACCCCAGAACCCGCTGTGCTGTGCTCTAGGGAGACGCTCTAGCTCCTGCTCCCTCGGTGGAAGTGGCTGTAGTATGAGGTTATTGGATGAGGTGCTCTGAAGAGTACATTATGTCCCTCAATCTGCTCCACCATCCACAGAAGCAGGGCATCTCCTCTTTCAGAGACGAGGAAATGGAAGCTCAGAGAGGTCATGGTATGTGGCCTCAGTCACAGGCTTGCCTGGGAATGGCTGATCCCAGAACCACTATCTTTACTCACTGTAACACATCAATTAACTCAGCTAATAACTAAACACCTCGTGGTACTAGATACGGGCTTGATGAAAAAAAATGACATAGTTCAGAGAATAAACTGTATTGCTTTTCACCAGGAGAAATTTCTTGTGAATGTGGGGGCTCAGAAAGTGTGGCTATAAATTAACTGAGAAACCAAACTCTTTTCTTGATAACTCAATGGATTTTTTTTATCTGTTCCAACATATTCAACTCAACGCCAGCCTGTTCATTTAGCAACACAATAAGTAAGTAGCAAGAGTAGTTGCTGTCTTTCCCATAACCAGTTGTCTCTGATGGGAGCATTAAGACTTCACACAATCCAATTTCCATTAAACATGTTTTTGAAAACGGGAGAGAGAGAACTCAAACAGTAACATTTGAATACTCTGCAAAGTGAGAGCCACACCCACACACTTTTAATTACAAAATGTCACGCTGGAATATCTAGCGGGCGGGCATTTTGGTGGCCTGCAGTTGAAATTGACCTTATAACAAAACCTGATCTCTGTCAGACATTAATTCTTAAGACAACGTATTTCTAACCATCAGAAGAGCTAATGACATTTATCCACTCCCTCTCGCCCACTGATTCAATCAACGAAAGTTAATTAGTCGCCCGTTACAGGCAAGGCACTACATCATTTAGGTGTCATTTCTCTTAGGAGAAACTAAGATGGATGAAACACTGCTCTCTTTCTGAAGCTCATAATTCAGTGGCAGAGGATGATGAGGGGGGAAAATGGGAGAATTTAATGTACTGGGCTGCTTTACCCATCATGTGAATAATTTCTTAAAATAACCCGCCAATGTATGTATACAAAAGTATTCCAGTTCAGTGTCAACAACGAATTCTGTGTAAGACAGAATGGAATCATAAGTATTTTGCCAGGGGAGGCGTCTTCTGGGCTGCACCTTCAAAGGCTGGGAGATTTCAGAAGCCAAAGAACAAAGGAGAGGTAAGGCCTTGAGCAGGTGCTCAGAGATATAAGACGACCGGAACAGTCAAGGATCCCAGTGCACAGTGAGCATGGCTGGGGCATGGAGGCACAGAGGGTGGAAGGGAAGATGGGGACTGGATCAGCTGAAGCTGATCCCTGGCGGCAATTCCTTGTCTGACCTCTGTTGATGGGACCCTCTGGAGACCCTCTCCAGGGGAGGAGGGAGCCCAGCTGCTCTAGTCTTAGCCAGAAGGGTCTGTGCTCAGCATGTAACTGAGGTGCTGGGGTCACTGTGGGCTGGGGAGGGCACCCACTGGGTGGGAGGTGATGGGGAGGAAGAAGCCAGGGACCAGCTCCAAAACCCTCAGCCCTAGAGTTGGCATGGCCTTTAAGAATTACAGGTTCCTCAAAAAGCTAAACATGGAATTACTATATGATACACTAATTCCACTCCTAAGTACATATCCAAGAGAACTGAAAACAGGGACTCAGAAAAATACATGTACGCACCCATTCATAACAGCATT
The DNA here is from genome assembly GCA_023783475.1 of Daubentonia madagascariensis. NCBI lineage: Eukaryota > Metazoa > Chordata > Mammalia > Primates > Daubentoniidae > Daubentonia > Daubentonia madagascariensis. Next base: position 4,761,928 of record JAKFHU010002332.1, on the reverse strand, counting down.
ATTCACAATCACCCAAAGGTGGAGACAACCCACATGTCCATCAACAGATGAATGGACAGATAAAATGTGGTCTGTCCATACAATAGAATATTCTTCAGCCATGGAAAGGAATGAGGTTCTGACACATGCTACAACACGGATGAACCTCAAAAACATTATGCTAAGTGAAAGAATCAAGACATGAAAGGCCAAACATTATGATTCTATTTATATGAAACTTCAAGAATAGGTAAATCCGTAGAGACAGAAGACAAATTAGCGGATGCTAGGAGCTGCGGGGAGGGGAATAAAGAGTGACTGCTTATTGGGTGGGGGGTGTCTCTGGGTGGGGATTTAAGTTCTGGAACTAGATAGTGGTGGTGGCTGCACAACATTGCGAATGTACTAAAAGGTACTGAATTGGTTACTTAAAATGGTTACTTTTTACATATTTACCTCAATAAAAATAAATTAAAGAGAGAATTAGGGAGTTGCCCTCTTCTTTTGTAGATGGGGAGAGAGAGAGGCAGAGAAGGGCGTGTAAAAATCAGGACACTCTGACTGTGGGGGCCTGTGTTTGAATCCCTGCTGGCTGCAGGTTCAGTGGCTCCAAGGTTGTCACTCAATCTCTGTCTGCTTCATTCATTCACTTAGTGGATAATATTGTGCCCCTATCACGTGCCAGGACTATGTGTAAATGCTGGTGATGAAATGGAGGACAAGACCAGGATTAACATCTTGTCCTTTCAGGGCTAGCATTCTAGTACCCTGCCTCAGTTTCCCCAGTGCAACATGGGGGATAGTAATGGTTCCTGCCTCGGCTTCTTACAAGAATTAAACGAGGTAAGTTGCATAATGCACTTGGCACAGAGTAACTATTGATGGTGATGATCGTGCTGATGCTGTTGTTGCTTAATGTCACAGAAAGACAGGTCTAGAACTCACTTGTGCCACTGACTTTCTCATACTGCCGCTACAGCAGGAGCAGCACCAAGACCCAACTTAAGGGAAGAAGCTAATTTGCTGGGTTCTGGGTGGTGTTGGAATGGCAAATAAATGCCCCATCATGTGCCAGTGCTAATTAATGTGTGTTGACTATTTGGAGCAGTGAGCTGCAAAATTTTATGGCCTCTTTCAGGCTCCGAGGGAAAAACAGTTGTGATAGATTAGTGACGTCTGTCATGTGCACCGTAAGAGATAGCACAGATACATGTGTTGTGCATGGAGCTGGCATCTGAGCTGGGGCTTTAGAACATAAAGCTTGGGTCCTGGTGTACCCTTGCATGGGGGCAATTTCCTAACCCGCTCTGGTCCGAGTTGGCACCATCTTTCACCTGCATGAAGATAATGATACCCTAAATGTCCTCTCGGCTTTCCTTCTATCCATTTTCTACTCAGTCCCAACCTTTTCAAGGAGAATTCATTGCACATCACTCTCCTGCTTAAAAAATCACACATAGAAAAACGTAAACTCAGAGAGTGGGAATCAACTTTGTGTTGTTGTTGTTGTTGATGACCATGTTCTCCACAGTACAGGACAGTTCCTGGAGCTAATTTATGTGTTAAATGAACTCAATATGCCTGAGCTGTGAAATGGGGACAGTGACACTCATCTTTCAAGGTAGGTCTGAAGAGTCATGTCTGCAACTTGTGTAAAACAACAGTTTAATAATAATACTGCCGTACCCCCAAATCTCAAGTCATTGCATACATGTCTCCCATTGCCCTTGTTTTGGTCAGAAATCGAAGACACACACCTCTCCCGGTCTCAGTTTCCTCATGTGCAAACTGTGGATGTTGAAACAGGTCATTTCTAAGGCCCCTTCTGACTCTGGGAATCATCTTAAGTTCCACAGCTTACTGAGAATCCACCACAACATTGTTCCCAAAGCCTGCTCCTACTTATAAGGGGCATTAGTGTCCCCCTGTTATTTCTACCAGGCACTCTGCAATCCGCTGGACCTTGGATTTGCACATCTGCAAGAGTAGGGGGTGGCATGAAGGATCCCAGGTTTTGGGGGTGCTTTTGGAGCACTGTCATGCCCCAGGGTTTGTGACCAGTGAGGCTGGAGAAATTGCCAAATCTGAAAGTTCAGCAGGCTGGTCACTGAAACCCCAAATCTTCCCCTCTGCATTTTCCAAACCTCAGTTTTTAACACAGCACGCCAGCTCTCCTTTGAGTCCTTACTTCTCATATTACTTGTGTTTACTTAACATTTTTCCTGACATCAACTTGCTTGTTAAATTTAAACAAAGTTATTTTCATAGAATCCTTCCTAATCTCTGCCCTCCGTCAAAGTCTCATTTGCTACAAATAAAGGTAACTGGGAAAAGGATACAATAAAACCAAAGCAGGTTAGTCAATTAAAAGCCGGACAGAATTGAGGGCTCAAGGCTTGGACCTCAAGCCTGACCCATTTCTGGGGCGAGAGACGAGCAGCTGTCAGACAGGTGTCACAGAAGGGCTAGCATCGGATAGGAACTTTTTCCTTGACGTGAACAGAACTCAAAGACAAATTTAAATCAATAATTTAAACAGAATAGAGATTGTCAGAGTACATGGCAAACGAGGGCAATTTTTGTTCCAGCCCTGCGGTGGACCTGCCACAAGTCCTCTCCTACTGTATGTCTCGGTCAAAACAAGTCGAAACCCCTGGTCTTGCCAGATAGGGAGCTCTTAATTAAAATGCCAGTTAGTTCTCTCTCCTTGCTCTTATCTGCCTTGTGCATTGGGAGGTGGGGTGGAATAGACAAAGAGGCTGAGTTCAGTGTGTAAATCAAGGTGAGGAGTTCAGGTGAAAGGGGAAAATATTCTTCCAATTTGCTCTGCAGGGAGAATAATAGTAGTAGAAACACCAGCTGCTATTTTTTACTGCTCACGTACTACATACGATGGACTTTCCATCTGCAATTTCAGGCATCTGCAGGATTGACTTTGTACACCCGGGTCAGAAGTCTAACGGGCTTGTCCATGGTTTTAGGGCTTCAAAGCTGGAGCTTCGTAGCCTCGGCTGCTGCTGACACTCACCCAGAGCTTTGTAGTAGTACCAGGGCCCCACCCAGACCTGCTGAACCTGAGTCTCACAGGTCTGACCTGGCCATTGGGGGAGCCCAGGGGGTGGGCTGAGAGCTACTGTTAACTGCCATAAGGGGTGGACAGTGGACTCTGCACATGGCCACAAGTCTGTGTGACCCCCAAATCCCACGCAGGGTCAAACTTCCCAGAGATACAGACAGGAAGAAGCCTGTGGGGGCTGTGTGCTTCCACTCAGCATCTCCCAAATCTTTGCATCCTCCAGAAGGATCATACCCCTAGACTAGCCATCCCAGGCCCCTTATTTAACTGCTGTGTGACCTTGGGCACATTAAGTAACCTGGCTGGACCTCAGTTTCCTCATCTGTAAAATGGGGATAATATCAATGGAACCTACTTTATGGGCCTTCAGAGGGTGCAGCAAGACTTGGAACTTGGGTCCCCGCTGTATCCCCAGCTCCAGAACAGTGCCTGGCTGCAAACAATCATTGAATAAAAGTAAATGCTCAACAAACATCCTATGAAGCTGGCGTCTGACTCATCTTTCCACTATGCTGCTTCCCAGGCCCTGTGAACACGAACTCTTTGCACACATCATTGGCTAGAAATGGACCCCCCAGACCTCTCTGGGGCCCCAAAGATGCTCTGTCTCTCATTCTTCTATCTGCCCTCGGGACAAAGACAAAAGCGCTGGCAGGCGCTTGGGACATTCCTTTCCCGTCTGCATCCCCAGCCGTTGGCTTTTCTGCAGACTCAATGGGACACAAAGACACACTCAGCCAAGTGCACCTCTGTTGTCAAGGCCAGGGGTTGCCATGGCAACCCATAAAGCCGGAGCCCTGGGCTGCCACAGATGGGGCTGTTAGAATGGGGCCCCATTCACGGGGCGAGGGCACAGGGACAGAAGGTTTTATCTCAGATCTGGCTTCCCTCATCCAGCTCCAGCTCCAAAGCCTCTCCTGGCTGTCCCTGTGGAGTGGGCCCCCCGGCCTTCCCTCCCTCCCTGCAGTCATGACTCCTATAACCTCCTCTTGGGGCCTTATACAATCATCAGATAGGAATGCTGTTCTTGGAAACATGCAAGTGTTGACTCCCAAGAAAGGCTGGAGGGTGAAGTTGAGAAAGTAACATGGGCCAGAAATTGGGTGTAAATCACAGCTGGGCCATATATTAGAGCTTGATGACTCTGGGCAAGTTGGTCAACTCATTAGGGCCTCAGTTTCCTCATCTGTAATGTAGGAAGAATGAAATCTGTCCATGAGGTCCTGCGGCATTCATTTGGGTTAGGGTCAACTGAAGAATGTACACAGGATATAGAAGAGATGGCTTGTTGCAAGTCATTTTCTGTTTCCAAAGAGCTCTCTAACCTTTTAGGGAAGGCATGTCTTCTCGGGCCTGACTAGCTGGGGAAGACTCTTTGCACATGCAGTGGCTCTGCTACGAGCCAGAACATCCAGGTTCCATGAGAGAGAAGTTGGTTTGCCTCAGCCTCTCTCCTCCTCGTACCCCTGTCTCAGAGTCCTCCCTACCCCGGCTCCCATCAGCAAGAATTAGGTGAAGTTGAATCAGGAATGCAGTGAGCATGAATACATCATCACTAGCAGGTAGTCACCCAGCCTGCGATAAAAAGTAGAGAGAAAAAGGAACAGAGAAGGCTTCAAATCCAAGCCCTCGGAATGTGAGAGGGCCTTTGTTGTGGGGGTAGGAAACAGGCGGAAAGAAACATCTGCAAAACGATGAGCTAGTTTTGGATATCTGATCCTACAAGGAAGGGGGAGTGATGAATGGAATCTGGTGTAGGAAGAATGCTTGTGCCCACCCTGGAGAAGGGACCCAGGCCAAAGCCACAAAAGCTCCAGCTTTTAAAATCTGTTTGTTCAGGTCCATAAATGTTTGCTGAGCACCTGTGCTAAGCCCTGGAGATACCTCAGTAAACGAGGACACGTGCTGCTCTGTCCTATGGGACTTTGTGTTCCAGTGGGGAGGACCAACAAGAAACAAACAAATAAGGTCAGCGTGACTGGAGGAGACACACTTCCCATTCAGAGAAAACAAACCACTTTTACGGACTCCAGGAACTGCTAAGTATGCAAATATTTCAGCGTATAACAAATGAAACATTTATATCTCCTTCAAGGACTGCTCAACTTGTGACTTGGAAACACTTTCTTGGTGACTGGAGTCACAGTGTGTGCCTGGCAGCATTCCTGCATTCCCTTGCAAATATCTTAACTCTTCTGTAATTCAAAGGATCTTTCACTTATATGTGTGTATGTAAGTATCTGCTCTGATTTAATGAATGAATGTCTATTGTGTCAAGGTTTCACAAACACCATTTCATCTAATCCTGAGAGGCAAATACTACTATTCCCATTTTTTTCAGATGAGGAAATAGGCTCAGAGAGGTTTTGCCACTTGCAAAAGGACACACAACTGGAGACATTGGACTGGTTCAGAACCAAGACTGTCTGGGTCTGAAAACCATGATCTGGGCACATTACCTAGTTGGTGGCTTTAGTCCTTACCCAGAAACTTCAGACAACCCAGACCAACACATACCCCTTCTCCAGGGAAAAGAAGCTTCGACAGTTAGCACTATCTATAGCTTCTTGAACACTCCTCTTTTGGCCACACACTCACCATTCAAGGCCTGTTATGACCCTAATTGAGCAATTCCAACTGCAGCCCACACTTGGCACTTCCCTTACAACCCAACTCTTGGCCCCCTGTCCCTTCCAGTATGCAGAGACCCAAATTCCCTGCGGGCCCCTCCCTATCCCACTCAAGGGAATGTAAGCTCCTTGCAAAAGACTCCAAGTTTGTGTTCTGCCAAAATCCATATGTTGAAACCTAATGACAATGTGATGATGTTAGGTGGTGGGGCCCTTGGGAGGTGATAAGGTCGCCCTCATGAATGAGATTTGTGCCCTTACAAAAGAGACCCCAGAGAGCTCTGTGCCCCTTCCACCATGTGAGGATACAGCAGGAAGCCACCGTCTATGAACCAGGAAGTGCATCCTCAGACATCGAATGTGCTGGTGACTTTATCTTAGATGTCCCAGCCTCCAGAACTGTGAGAAATAACTTTCTATTGTTTTTAAGCCACTCTGACTCGGGTGTCCTCCTAGCAGTCCAAAAGACTAAGACAGTCCTTCGAATGCAAGAACTAACGTCTTTATAGCTCCAGGTAATGGAAAATGTTTAATGGATGTTTTAAAAGTTAATCTGTGAGTAAGAGTTTGCCTCACTTGTCTGGCTTCCTATTCTTCTAGCCAACCCTTATTTAAACATTTTGGGGCCAAAGAGATAGCGAAGGGGAGGTCCAGGAACAATGAAAAAGTGTCTCGCTGTATGCATGTATTGGCTTCCATGGAAAACTTTCAACCAAACAGGCAGGTGAACCCCTTGCTTCTCAGGTGGCCATAATGGCCATCAATCCTATGACCCTGGCCAAGGGGTCAGGCCTTCTGGATGGTACTTGTTGATTTTGAAGAGCCCCACCTCCCTGTCTGGTGGCTTGTTTTTATGAGTTATAAGCCTCAAGCACTTAAGGAGGGCTTGGAGTCTTCCCAGGGAATGCCAGAGGGCGGGTGGCTGGAGTGGGGACAGTACAGCCAATAATACCTTTTTAACTTGCTTAGCTTGGGCTAGTTTAGGGAACGGAGTGAGCCTGAAGGACAAAAAATGGCACCAAAGGGAAGGCTGGGACATGGAGCTCTCTCTGGGGAGGAGGGCTGGTCATAGGACACTCCCCCAGAATCAATTGCCTCCCCCAATGTTTTGTCCATATGGCACCAAACCCAACAGGATTTATCCTGGGGGGGTATCCCCTGGGGGTGGGGGGCGGTAAGCTACCAAGCCATACAGATCCACCGGGGTTCCTCCCTCTCATCAGGAGGCATTCTCCACCTTTGCTTTGAGAACAAGTCTTCATCTCATGACTTCTTGATACTTTTGGGGGAAAACAAACTTACTAAATGAAAAAAGCAAATCTCTAAAATGACACTCCTTGGGAAATGTACAAAGACCCCAGCCGTCCTCCAGGGGAAAAGAGTGCAGTTGCAGGAACAGCTCGAGGGCTTTAATTGAACCATTTCATTTTTTCTGGATAGTACACCTGACACAGCCACTCTCTTGCTTGAACACTCCCTGGCTCCCAGCTACCCCTAGGATGAAGCCCAGCTGCTGGCTGGACACACAGCACCCTCACCTCCCTCAGCTGCATCTCCTGCCTGGACCGCACACACTCTGCCCTCTCGTCACTCATGTAGTACTGTCTGTTGGAATGTCCGTTCTGCCCCGGCCTCCTGTTGACATTCCCGGAACTCTTGTGCAATTTCTCACAGTATACCTCCAGTCACCTCCTCCAGAAAGCCTTCCTGACCCTCAAGTCAGGGTTCGATACCACTCATCTGTATTTCTCTATTAATCCATCTGTTCTTTTTAATTACGAAAATTTTCAAACACACAGGATAGCTGAATGAACTTGGCTATTCCTACCATCTACTTTGTCAACATTTGCCACGTCTAGGGTGTCTATGAACTTATATACGTATTCTTTTATGGTTTATCTGTAATGTGTTCCCCTCTCTGTCTCTCCCTTTAGCCTGTGCACTTCATTAATCAATTAATTCATTCATTGTTAGGCACTGGTATTTGTTGGTCACCTGTTGCCTGAAGACACAATACTAAATCCTAAGGACCCAGGTGGGGATGGTGGAACCAGACAGCAAAACCTCTGTATTCTATTCCAGCAGAAGAGGCATGCAACAAATAGGTAAGCACATAAAATAATTCCACAAGGTGATACATGTCAGCACACCAGCATTTAGCACCATGCCACACCTGGAGAAGGCTCAATAAATGTTTGCTGCACTCCAGGAACTGAATACCTCTACCAGGTGTCCCATAGCGACCACCTTGAGTCCCGTGGTCACTCTGGTAACAATCCTTTCCTTTATGTGGCCTCGGAAGGGGCATGGGGAGAGTGAACCAGATGACCGAGGAGGATCACCCCACCTGCCCGCCAGCCCACCTGATGCTGGGGACCGAAGCTACCCCTCCTTCTGCATTCTACTCTCTGGATGGCTTTGCATGTGTGAACATCTGGCTCATGAAACTGAAGAGCTAGGAGTGAATTTATAAACACTCTTTATCTGGGTTCTTTTGTGATGGCTCTAAGGAGCTATAATGTCAAGGAGGGGAAACAACACAACACAAAGAAACAAACAAGCACAATACAGAGGCTTGTTCCAGACCTCTGGGGTGGATTTTGGAAGGCTCTGGTGAGCTTGTGCATTTATGTGACTTCTGCACAGGTGTGAGTTTCCTTGGAGGTCTTCAGAGTGCACCTGGGAGGGCAGGTTCTCCATCATGGAGGCAGGGACCTGGGAGCTGAGTGACTGGTTTGCAGGGAAGTTACACAGGGCAGCCCTGTGCTGGGAAGAGTGTGGGATAAGGAGGCCTCTAACACTGTGCCCCCAAACTGAGATCTCTGGAGGCTGCTGTTTAGGGGTCAACTGCCCAGAGGGGTAGGCTGGCCCAGGGGACTTCAGAGGCCAGCTCTAGAAAGCATTCACCTGGAGAGCAGTGTCTGCTTACCCCTATGTTCCCAGTGTCCAGAATGGTGCCTGCAATAAACACGTGTCAAATTCAACAATGGAGTTCCAGCCACACATTCCAACAACCGCAGAAGTCAGGACTGGAAAGCCATCTCTGAACCCTGTCCACCAGATTAATATGTTTCTCAACCTTTCCTTCTTTCTCATTCACCTAAGGATTCTTTATGAGACAAATCCCCCATGAAATTTTAATTCCACAGATAAACTATATCATCTATTTATATATTGCACTGTATACTGTACTTTACTCATAAAAGTAAGATTTTTTTGCATCCCCATAAATCAGTGTTCACCTTCTTGGGGACAATATTGATCCTGTTGGGAATGCAGGGATTAAGGGCACACCTGTCACATGCAAGTTGCTGCGTTGGGCATTTGCTCTGCTTGGTCTCATTCCACCCTTGCAACACTCTTACACAATAGGCATCACCAACCCCATTGCACAAATGAGACTGAAGTTCAGACGGGGTAAGTGACTTGTCCTGTGTCACACAGCTTGTCAATGGCACAGCCAGGCTTCAAGCCCTGGTCTGTGAGACTCTAAAGCTACTGCTCTTCTGCTTCCCTGCACAGAGAAGTTAAGGAACATGCCCAAGCTCACCCCATGGAGAAAGAGTGACTTGAGGTTTTAATTTAATTCCCAAGTTAATTTTTCCAATTCCAACTTCAGTTTCTTTTCAAACATCTTTAGACTACTTGACAAACTCTCTGGGTATAAAAATCAATGTCTTGGGGTGTCTCAAAAAGGAAAGTAAGAGAAAAAAGAAGGCTGGCAAGCAGCAATAACCCCACCAGAGAGAGGTGCCTGATGGATTGTTTGGCAGACTCGGGTCTAAGCTAGAGCAACAGGGCTAATGCGTAAAGCAACTAGGAAATCTACTCACTGGGCTGTCACCTGCTGGTCTGGTTCAGTTTAGAGTCAGGATGAAGTCACAGGTACTTTGGTCTAAGGCAGTGCTGCCCAACAGAAATATAACACAGTCCTCAAATGCCAGCCACATAGGTTATTTTACATTTTCTAGTCGCCACATGATAAAAGCAAAAACAATTGAGACCAACTTTAATAATGTATCTTATTTAACCTGATGGATCTAAAAATACAATTTCAACACATAATCAGCACAGTTATTAATAAGATATTTTACATTCTTGTTTTGGTTAAAAAAAATCAGGTGTGGATTTCCCACTCACAGCACATTTCAATTTGGACTAATCACGTCTTAAGTGCTCAGTAGCCAGATTGGCTGAATAGCTACTGCACTGGACCGTGTGGGCTAATGTATCACATCAGGGTTGGAGTGTGGCTGTAGGAACATACAATCTGATCTGCTGAAATGCCACCAGCCTGCCTAGGCCTGTTTGCTGCTATGATGCAGGAACAAGTCATTTAGTCTAGGGGCTGTTCTCAATGAGGTCCAATAAGATGGGCGTGCAGGTGAGGCTGGCTGCATGATCTGTGGGACCCAGTGCAAAAAAATGGGTATTTGAGGGATCTTGTCAAAAAATGATTAATAATGGCAAGCCGGTGCCAGCAGAGCAACAAACCAAGTGTGGGGCGCTTCTCAATGCGGGTTGCAAGCCCGTGAAGACGGCCCTGGGCGCAGGAGAGAAAGACCCTTCAGCTCTGTCTATCACTGGCCAAGGCAGGGAGTGCTGGTATTACAATAACAGCAACAAATATAACAGCAACAGCAACAGCAACAGCAGCGACTGTAAACACTCACTGATCACTTACTTTGTGCCAAACCCTGTTCTAAGTCCTCTACATATCATAACACCCTAATTTTCAGAACAACCCTCTGAAGTAGACACGATTATTATCCACTCTTACAAAAAAAGACAGAAAGAAACAGATCACAGAGAGGTTAAGTGACTTGCCCACCATCACACAGCCATTTAGCAGCAGAGCGTGGATATGAATGCGAGCTGGCTCTAGATCCAGTGCTCCTAACTACCCCACAGTAGAGTCAAAGCCACTCATGTTCAAACCAGAAGAGCTTCTTGTCCAGGAACAAGACTGTTGAGTTATCTTTAGTAATTTCACCATAACAAGGGGTGGGGGCATAATGTGGGTTTTGAACCTGGCTCTGCTTGTTTTCTCAAGGGGAAGATGGGTATGACAGAGCGCTGCCATCCCCAGGCTGCCCCGAGGATTAAATAGATAACCCACGTACAAAGCTAGGCAGAGTGCCCAGCATGCAGCGGCACTCAGACATTTTCAAACCTACATAAAAGTTATAAACATAGTTGAACAACCACCTGTAATCCTAAAACCACCAAGTGTTAACACCTGGCCACATTTACACCCACATCCTTTATCTATCTATCTATCTATCCATCCATCTATCATCATCATCTATCTTCTGAATGATGTGAAAGTTAGTTGCAGACACTGTGATATTTCAGCCCTAAATCCTTCAGCCTGTGTCTTCTAAGAACAAGGACATTCTCCTACATAACCTCAGTACAAGTTATCTGAGATACAAAGTATTTCACTCTCAGCAAATATATCATTGATACTATTATCTTATGTACAGTCTATGTTCAAATCTCCGTGCCTGTCCCCAGAACATCTTTTGTGGCTGTTTTCTGTTCCCCTGAGGCAGCTCTGCCCCAGGATCACACAGTGCAGTGCATTTGGGCCCATGGCTCTTGAATCTCTTTTAGCCTGGAAGCATTTCTCAGCCTTTTTGCCTTTTAAGACATTGACATTTTAAGAATCCTGGCCAGTCACTTTGCATGCATTTGCATCGGTATTTTTCTTTATGTCCTTGCAAAATAAACTGCAGCTCATGGGCAAATGTGGGGAAAGAGGTCGGTGGGACACAGGATGCCAGAGGCCCAAGGTACTTGTGCAGGTAGAGGAGGACATACAGTGTTGGCTGTACTTGGATAGAAGTTAAAGACTTCCTGGAAGAAACAGCAGAGGGTGTTTAAAGATGATTAGAGCTTTGACAAGTGGACAAATGTGGCCCTGGCAGGCAGATGCCAGGCCGGGGGAAATCTTGGAGGAAATGCAGGTGGCAGCAACATCTCTAAGTGTGAAGGTACTGTGTGTGATTGGTCTGTTCCTACCTGGACTGCAAACTTCCTGGGGCCAGTCCTTGTCTCTGGCTGTCCTTTCTGCCCAGGGAAGTGCCTTCTCCACAGTCAGAATTTACCTAGAGTGACTGGTCGACAAGTTTTCCCAAATATCTGTGGACAGGCAAAGCACAAAGGACTCTCTCTTCTAGAGGTGACTTGGCTGCCAGCTCCCACACACCAACTGCAGGATCTTTAGTGGCAACCCGGCAGATTCCCACATCTTGCCCTGCAAATGAAATTTCCTTTTCTAAAATTGCTTCCTTCTGGCTGCCTCTTGGAGCATGGGCTGCTTCCATGAAAAAATTCAAAATGAACTTCTAATTGGCCAAAATATGTGCAGGGAGCAGCTTTCCAAAGCTTCCTCACATCACTCTTGGCATGAGCCACCCGGGTTGTCTACTGAGATTCTCCGAAATGCCCACTGACGCTGCTCCCTCAGCCCTCCCTTCCCCTGAGTTTCAAAGAGAAAGGGGTATGCAAGCGTGCTGTTTTAGCCCTTACAATGAAAGGATTTATTTTGGGGCTTGAGCAAAAATGCCTTTTCAAGGTGACCCTCACTTCATTTCCCGGGACCAGACGCGTGCAGACCGTGGTGCTGCAAGCCTGCTGATAAGCACAATGTCCTCATCTATCATTTTTATGTCCATCTTTTGTTATTTTGCTCCCACTTTCACGGGGCTCATCCTGCTGTGTTCTCTTCACAAAGCATCCTTGAAAAATCTGGCATGTACATTTGTGTGTTCTTCACACAGAAAGCCACACACAGGCACACTTGCACACATGTACACACGTGTGTGCACACATACTTGCACATCCCAACATTATAGATAACTGTCACTGACACACACCTCCACATGCCAGCAGACACAAATGTGAGGATTACACACACACACATACACACACACACACCCCTGCACTCACGGTGCCTGGCAGTCAGGGTGCTGCAGCAAGCCCAGCTCGCCTGCTTAAAATGCCTTCTCTATGTCATTCTGCAGAGTCCCAGGAATGCGGCTGTCTGGGTTCATCCTAAGAGATGCCGCTGGGTACAAACTCTCCCCTCCGGAGGGTGCTCCAGACTTCCAGAGAATCCCCAGAACATGGGCACAGGTACAGGACAGAGAAAAGGGTCCCTCAGAAGCAAAGCAGGTTTGGGAAAAGGGTGCGCTCAGCTGGCGCCCAGCAAGTGCCCGAGGGAGAGGGATGGAGGGAAGGTGAAGGAGGAGGGGGGAGAGAGCAAGAAAGACTGAAAGATGGGTTCAGAAACAGGGGGGGTTTCAGACAGGACAGAAAGGAAAGGATTCACACAGAAACACAGAGAAACAGAGGCAGGAAAAAAGATATAAACAGAGAGGAAAAATAGAATACAGATTTTTAAAAAAGAATGTTTTAAGCCTGGTTTGGTTCAAGCCAGAAAGATGAACCACATCATCTCAGACCTTCTGAAACAGGCTATTTCCCTCCCCTTTCCCTTGCAGGGGCCTCTTCCTAGATTTTTCTTTAACAGGCTCAGGAACCCCTGAAGGGACAAGGCACAGATCTGAGGCTTTAGGTCCCTAAATGGCTTCCCCAGGGCTCTGCTGCCACGGCAGGGGGTCTGAGGGGCGCCAAGTCATCTCCCAACGACTCCGAGGCAGAGGGGCTGCTCTGACCCCTTCTAAGGATGGGGAAGGAACCTTGGGAGACCAATTATTCTAGACCCCCCCCCTGCAGCCCAAAGTGGGGCCAACGCCGGTCCACAGGGGGCCCAGAAGAGGAAGTGGGGATGATCACAAGATGGGGGGGAGGGGGACACAGAGCTTTTTGGTCATGTGCTGCTCATCAGTTGCCATGACGACAGCAAGGGGGTGGGAGCACCCAGATCGGAGGCTGCAAGAGAGACATGTTGGTTCTAAATCACCGTGACAGCGCCTCAGTCGAGCTATTACGCTGTTGCCGGGGCAACCAATGGGATCAAATCGCTGAGGAAATCTATAATTATTACAAGCTAGATACCGGCGTCCTCGGCGCAGCAATCAGCACATTAGGGCAATTCAACCTGAACTCTGGCAAGAAGAGTCGGCCCCCAGCCCCAAAATCTGGGATGAATAAAGCCAAAGGAGATTCCGCAAAGCAGTTGATGCTACAGATTGGGAAACTGGAAGGCTCTCTTGGCCAAATGAGAAATAAATATTAGGGGAAACCACATGAAAGTGCCAATATTTACCAATGAAAACCATTTCCCGTGGATTTATTATGGAAGTTTCCAATGTAAAGCAAAGCTGAGAGAATTTTATAGCGAATACCGTATACCCAGCACCTAGCTTCCAGCGTCAACACTGTTACCATGCTTGCTTTCCCACACGTCTACCCATCCATCTATCCGTCAATCCTTCTGATTTTCTGATGCCTTGCAAAGTAAACTGCAGACATCAGTACTCTTCCCAATACTTCAGCCTGCGTAAAATTAAGTATTTGATCATTTTTGAACAACAAAAACAGCTATTTCATGCGGTTCAGTCTAAAAGAATAAAATCAAGGTTTCTCTTTTTCTGTCAGTCTATCTGTCCATTTATTCATCCACTTCTCTATCCACCCACCCATCCACTCCATCTTCCCATCCATTTATCTATCCGTCCATCTGTCCATCTGTCCATCCATCCAACCACCCACCTATCCATTCATCCGACCTCCCCATCTCTGGGAGATCTCGCGCACACTCATGGTTTCCCCAAGTGATTCACTGTCTCCAGATTTTCCTCCGTGGTTCAGCAGATTCCTCCAGCAGGATGTCCTGCATATTAAGGTCAATATGTTCTCAAAGTCATCGTCTTCTCTTTACTACACTTATCCCCTTTCCCTGTGTTCAGCATCACAGTAAACAGAACCACCATCTCCATTTGTTCAAGCTAGAAATTTGAGGAATCCCTGATTCCTTCTTCCCATTACTGTCACTCAACACCGCACCAGCTCGGGGCTCCACCCTCTCCTCCCCTTGTCTTGTCCTCTCGCTCAGGTTCCCATCGTTTCCTCACTGGACGGGTGCCCCAGCCTCCTGCCTGGCCTCCCTGCTGCCATCTCGCCCCTTGCCTCTGCTTTCTCCACACTGGCTTGTTATTATGAAATATCTGGCCATGTTGGTGGTGGTGGGGAACTGGCTCGTCATACATTGCTGGCAGGAGGGGATATTTATACAAATATCTTGGTGAGCAATCCATCAAAATCTATAAAATTTTAAATGCACAAACCGTTTTTTCCCCAGCATAATTCTACTTAAAGGAATTTATCTCATTGACATCAACTGAAAATAACCTAAATGTCCATCAGTAGGAACTGGTTAAAGGAATTTTGGTACATCCATCATATAGAATAACATGCATCCAATAAAAATAATGAGGTAGTGATTTATGTACTGATGTGGAAACTGTTGAACATATTAAGTTAAAACAAGTTGCAAATGGGTATGTGTAGTCTCATGTCTCGCATGTTCCCAGCAATGCCTTACACTTGTGTTATCACACTGGTTTAAGACACACATAGGTGCTAGCGTGTCCAGGGAACATGCCTTTACGGGCTACCTCTTCCTTGTCACAGGTGTCAACGCTCACTCTCCACCAGCTTGGGGAACAAGAGTCGAGGCCCAGGCATAGCATTCCTACCCTTCACGTCTCCTTAGACAATACACAGCGCTCTGCCAGCACCATCAGGGAAGGTGGGCCCCGCAGGTTGCTAGGTTATACTGAATATTGGTTGTCTCTCTTGTTCTGGGGACCACTGTGGAAACTACCTAACAAGAGGGTGAAAAGCAAACACAGAGACACACTAAGGAGGCTTGGAAAGTTTCTAGGGAATCCAATAGACCTGGTTCTAGTTCCTGTTCAGACCTGGAAGTGCTCCTGAGCCTGTCCCCTCTCTCTAAGGGACTGTACATACCTCCCAAGGTTGTTCTGAAGATCAAATATAGCCATGGAGGTGCATGCAAAAGTCTATATTGCTAAACAAATGAGAGTTCTTGTTACTCATTTATCTTCAGGATTTAGCCCACTTCTGAATACTAGGCATGCCTAACACATGTAGCAAAAACTATAACCTTCGTTTGTGTTTGAGCACCTATTCTGTGCCTAGGACTGAGCTAAGCATTTTACATATATGATTTCATGTAAACCTCAAAACAATGCTTTTGTGGTGGGGATTTTTGCTCCCATTTTACAGATGTTACTGGAGGCACACAGAGGTTAGATGACTCGTCTAATAGCACACAGGGAGTGGTGCTAACCAAGCCCCTAAGTCTTTCTGACTGCCAAGCCCATGCTTTTCCCATTTCTTAATCATTCCTACTTCTTAAATCATGACTTTAGATCCATGCTGTTGAAAAGACGCACAAATGTGAGTCCCATGTACAATTTAAAATCTTCTAGTCATCACATTAAAAAAGAAACAGATAGAATTAATGTTAATTCTCTTTTAACTGGATGTGTCCAAAATCTCATTCAACATGAAAGTAATATGAAAACAAATTAATAAAATCTTAATATTCTTTTTGGCATGCTAAATCTTTAAAATCAGGTGTGTATTCTATGCTTCCAGCACATCTCAGTTCAGATCAGCCAAGTTGCAGGTGCTCAGGAGCTGTGTGTGACTCACTGGAGAATACAGCTCGGGTGGTACTGATATACAAGGGCTGTCTGGAAAGTATCCAGCTATTGTTAATATGAAGAGAACATATTACACGGCTGGATACTTTCCGGACACCCCTTGTATGCCTGGAATGAGTCTAAACCTTAAATAATGATATTGGCCACCATTTAATGAGCATCTGGTATTTATTCTCATGATCCTGTGAAGTAGGTACTCTTACGAGCCACAGAGGAGAAACATGCAGCTCAGGTGTTTTAGGAACATGCCCAAGATCATAGCGCTAATGACTTGAGGAGATGGAGTTTGAACAAAACTTCACCCAAAAACCTGGCCTCTCCTTGCTGTCGCCAATGAATGCTGAATATTCTTTTACAACCTGTCAGTCAGTCACATGCATCTGTAAAAATTAAACCTCCTCGAAAAGGATGTAACTTGTGGCACTTAATTTTAAGGAATTTGATTAGTCGATACATAAGATCATTTAAGCATCAGTTTAAAAGTATGCAGCTAACTCTGAACTTCTTACTAGTGTGAGACTTTAACAATTGATAATAAACCAGACAATGAACACCCACCCCCAACCCCCTCCACAACCACAGCAAGGCTTCCTTTGTTTCCATGGGATGAGAATTAAGAGGAAGCGAGTTCAGGTTTCCACCCCCTCAGAGCAGCTACCTGTCGGAACCCAAGGCTGGCTTCGTTCTTTCCTGGGATCATCTGGGATCACACCGTGGGAAGGCCAGCTGGCTCCAGCTCTCACTCCTACTCAGGCCAAGTCTGACCACTGATTTTAATTACGACATAAGAGTACTGGCAATATTCTCTCATGGATGGGGATGGCGGTGATGATTTTATGACAGATTCTGGGATGATCCTGGACCAGTTCGAAGCCTGGGCAATACATAACCTGCAGCTGCCAACATCCCTAACTGCTGGCCAGGACGCAGTGGGGTTAAGTCCAGCCAGCTTTTTGGTTCCATAGTGTGGCTGCTGCCTGACAAACATAGGCTTCTCTCTTGCTGCTTGCCTACTGGCATTAAAGTAAACCACGCTTTAGCCCTGACTTCTTGGGTATGAGCCTGAGGATGAAGCCAGGGAAGAGAGGAAGAGAGGGGACTCTAATTTGCCTCTAAAATGTCTCTAATTCATCTGCCTTTCTCCCTCATTTCCATGACTTCCTCCAGATCACCACAGTCATTGCTCACCAGGACTACTACAGGGATAGAGTCATCTTCCTGCCTCCCCAGTCCTAGCTTATCACACTACAGCTCCAAATTGGCCCCCAGCCTTTCATGAGGCCTCTGAGATGCTGCTTAAGCCACCTCTGCCTGCCTCTTTCTCCTAACTCATGGCATGCCACTCCCCCCACTCCAGCCTCTGATTCCTGGAAGGTACAGAGCTCTGTGGCCTCAGGGCCTTTGCACTGGCCATTCTTGCTGCCTGGACTACTTCCCTCACTCCTTGTTGCCTAATTCTATGAATCATTCAGGTCTCAATTATTCCATGTTATCTCTTCAGAGAAGCCTTTTTAACCTTGTGGAAATAAATTTAATTTCTTATGGCTCCTTGTGAAATTCTCCCTTTCCACTTATCACACTTTGTACTTACACATTTATTTGCATATCTTTTTAATGCACGCCTTCCGTGCAAGTCAGTCTATTCCCCAGAAGTGGGCTGCATAGTGCCTGACACACACGATGGGAACATTGAATATTTGTCAAATTAATTTTTACTATTCCTATTTAACATTTAAGGGAGCTGAGGGCTGGAAAGAAAAGTAACTTCTCCAAATGACACAATTATAAAACAAAATTATTATGATCCCATTGTGTACAAAGTCCTAATCCAAGGACATAGAGGCTGTACCAAGAAACAAGGGCAAACGGCTAGCGCGGCTATACTCAAGCAATAGCATCATTTGGACTATGAAATCTGACTTCTCTCTTAACCGCTTTGTGAAGTTGAGGATGTGTGTTGAATGTGGAGTCGATTTCCTTTCTTTGAAGCAAGACCCAAAAGAAAAAAACCCAACCAACCAACTAACCACCTGGGAGCTATACTATCTACATGTCTGATCTCAGGTATGAGAGTCAGAACGTTACCCCTGGCTCTCTCTCCAAACAGACACTGCTGGAGAGTATCTGAGCCCGACCCTTCTGGAAAACAATGTAGCCACAAGGGATAAAGAGATATTAAATACTTTGACCTCAAATAATCCCAACTGTAAAAATTTAGCTAATGCAAGTAATCCTAAATAAAGGAAGAGTCCTATGCCCAGAGATGTTCAGAGCAGTGTAATTTAGAAGGAGTGCACAGCTGAAAACAATGTAAACAACCAATGGTACAGGATTGCTCAAATAAGTTGTGGTACAACTTGATTATATGACATTTATGGAAGACTATGTAAAAAAGACAAGAAAATGATTTTTGAAGCAATATAATGAGAGAAAAAGACCATAAAATTTTATATGCAGTCTGTCTATAATTGAGTAGAGGCACAAAAACAAAACCATAAACCAATAAAGAAAAAAAAGGCTGGAAAGAAATGTATTTTCTGTTTAACACTGTTTTCTCTTGGATGTGAGCCTAGGAAGTGGCAGTCTACTTGTTTCTACCTTTTTGTAGTTTCTGATTCTTCATAAATAACCTGCATTATTAATTTTATTATTTTATTTGGAGAAAAGAAGCCTCTCTAGCTTTCTCAAGTAATATGCACAGAGAAACTTTAACAGCGCATGACAGTAACTTCAGTTGATGGCAGCCACATGTGTCTGGACATTTAATCATAGGAAAACAACTATTGAATAACTTGACATGGCAGGAACAGATAGCCCCAGAGGCACTTGAATATTGATCTGTGTTCAGTTTGGTTTCCGAAGGTGTGGAAAGAGGAGATGCACCTCCAAATGGATTATAACAAGGACATTAGTTTCCTGGCATTGAACCAAGTCCAATTGGATTCCAATCCCCAGGTGGAAATACTTAAAGCCGAAAGTAGGTCAGCACATTCAGGGAGTTTAGGACATTTGTAGTTCACACGAAGTGAAACTTCTCTACTCATCCTAAGATAGTGAAAGAAAAGAGCAGCTTGGAGGTGAGCAGTCTAGAATCCCCGGGAGGCCAGGAGGAAAGAGGATGTTCTTCAGGCTACGTGCTCTGGGATTCAAATTCTAGGCAAGGGGTCTGCAACTATGGCATTGGCCTGATTTTGTACACAAGGTTTTATTAAAACACAGGTACACCCATGCATTTATCCATTCATGGCTGCTTTTGCACTACCACCGCAGAGTTGAGTATTTGGGAGAGAAACCATGTGGCCCACAAGGCTGACCCATCGGGCCCTTTACAGAAATAGTTTGCTGACCCCTGATCGAGGCATTCTAAGCCTTCAAGCCACAGGTCTGTCCTGTCTTCCTAATAACAAACTGGAGGCCCATTTCACTCAAGTTCAAGAAGAGAAAACACACAGATCCCCGACTTCTCTCCACTGCACTTGACTGGAGGACGGAAGGAAGGGAGGGAGGGAGGAAGGAAGGACACAGACCCTGGTTTGGTGGAGCCACTTTCGGCCTCACTGTCTCCTTTTTCTGCTAGCATGTGAGCGACACGGGAGTGCATGTTTCTCCAAAGTCAGCATTTGCGGTCTCCCTAATCTCTCTGTGTTTACCAACATTCCTAAGACACTTGCATGAAATTCTCTTGCTTTTTAACAGCAGCAAATTCAAGTGGAAACTTTTATCTCACTATCGTATCTAGAAAGCCAGTCATTTCCTATAAATAGAAAAGTACACGTAAAAACAACGCAATGACACCGCAGGTGTGTTCTTCAACTCTACCTGAATTCTGGTGCCTGCACAAGGCTCTCTAAGCCACTGCACCTTCCAGACGCCCTCTTGTGCATCACACCTAATCCATCGTAATCCTGTCGGCTGCACCTTAAAAGCAGATCCAGAACATGTCCACTTCTCCCACCTCAACTATTCCCCCTCACGGCCGAGCCCCAGGTTCCCTGCTGTGGTCTCCTAAACATCAGCCTGCTCTCCACATTCTCCTGCAGTCCGTATGCAGTCAACACAGCAGCTAGAGCCATCCTTTGCAAAAGTCAGGCCAGGTGACATCAGCCCTCCCTCTGGTCCAAACCCTCCAATGGCCCCCATCCCAGAGTGAAGCCAAAGCTGCCACAGTGGCCCCCAGGAGGCCCTGCATGACCCCATCGCCTCCCCCTCTCTGCTCTCCTCCTTGCCCACACCCTCCCACTCCGCTCCAGCTTCTCTGGCCCCCTGGAATCTCCTAGACGTGCCAGGCAAGCCTGACCCGAGAGCTAGCTCTTGCCCTTTCCATTGCCTAAAAATCTCTTCCCCAGAGATCCAGGTGGCTCCAGCCTGTCTTCCTCAGGTCTTGGGCACCCAGTTTTTAATTGCCCCTGCCCTCCCTTTTCCTCCCCTCTCAATGCTCACAGGCATCCCCTATCTTACCTAGAAGAATGTGAGCTCCATGTCTATTGTTTACTCAGGTTTGTGGAATGATGATTTTATAAAAGGGGAAACTGAGGCACAGAGCAGCAAAGTCACCTGCTCAGAGTCACATTGGATAGTAAAGTGCATGGGGAGTATGGGGGTTTAACCCCACTGGGGACTGTTCCAGAGCCTGTGACCTCTGGCCATGCAGACATTGCCCCACGTTATATGGGCAGGGCCTGGCCAATAGTATGTCCTTAGTTAGGGTGTGTGTTTCTGTTCCTAGTATTCCTATTATTCTCTCCAGACTTGGAAAGATTTCCCTACCACATGCTCCTGTGGCACAGAACATGTTTCCCTCACAGCCCTTCCTGCAGTTGCGAATTGTAAGGATTAATTGTGGGATTTCATACACAGTGATGAGGGAGATGCCCGGTATCTATAGCATGATTCCATTTATACAAAGTTGAAAAATAGGCAAAGCTAATCCACGGTAATAGATGTTACATAGCGGTTGCCCTCTGAGGCACGAAGGTACTTACTGGGGACTGGGGATGGTCTATATCTTGATCTGGGTGCTGGTTACATTGTTATTTTCATAGGTAAAAAATCATGGAGCTGTATATTTAAGTTTAGTGCCATTTTCCATATTAAGTTATTCATCAATTTTAACAACAGGTAAAAGTGAGGAGAAGAGAATATCAAGAAAGCCCCTTCCTCCAAAACTAATTTCATAATTTTAGTTAATGGCCGTTCTCCAAGTAACCGTAAGCTATGAGAGACAAGAACCACACGTATGATGTTCACGTCTGCATCCCCCCCCGGCACATGCCTGTACAGAGTAAGCATCAAGACGTATTCACTGGAAGAAGGAGTAAGTGTAGTCATCAGTACTGTGTGTGGTGGGTTGCATGTTCCAAAGATGGCAGCACCAGTATCACCCCCCCAACTCCTCCCTCTGTGACCCTGTCACCCCCATTGGAGGTGGCATCTGTCTCTCCACCCTGTTGGATCTAAGGAGGCCCTGTGACTTCTTTGACCAAAACTACATGGCGCACAGTGGAAAACAGTTTGGCAGTTCCTCAAAAAGTTAGGCATAGAATTCCTACATGACCCAGCAATTCCCCTCCTAGGAATAAAAGAATTGAAAGCAGGGACTTGAACAGATACTTTTTGCCATTATTCATTGCAGCACTATTCATAATAACCAAAAGGTTGACATAAACCAAGGGTCCATCAACAAATGAATGGATGAACAAAATGTGGTCTATCTTCCACAAGAGCTCTTGGAAGAAAGAAAAAAAAAAAGGAAACTGTGGTCTATCCCACGTGACAAAGCGATGCTGGAAGGGAACCGTGAGTTCTCGGTTCCTCCTCTGGCAGAGGACAGGATGGGAGGCCCAGAGCCTTTGGAGAGGGTTGGGCCCTGCTGACACCTGGATGTTGGCAGCCAGAACTGTAAGAGAATGAATTTCTGCTGTGTCGAGTCACCCAGTTCGTGGCAATTCTTTACAGCAGTCCTAGGAAACGCATGTATTATCTCGATGAATACTTGTAACAATCACGTCAGAGAGGTTCTATTATGACCACCTCCAATTTACAAATGATCACCTCCTGCAATTTAGAATATGCACAAGAGGAAAGGGAGGCTCAAGCTCCTGTGTCCTTCACATGGGCTCAGATCTGAACCCAGGCACCGACTGCACTTCCTAGCGTCTGGACTTCGTCCCAGACATTTCCTGATCATCCTCTCTTCCTGCCTCCACCTGAATCCAAGCCAATGTACTTGGCTGCAGCAGCCTCCTAAGTGGTCTCCCTGCTTCCACCGTGGCCCTGTTCAATCCACTTTGCACAGGGCAGCCAGAGGAATTATTTTAAAGTGAAACACACCATGTCACTCCCTAGTTAATAACCTGTCACAGGCCTCTGATTCCAAAGAGAATAAAATCCAACCTTCTAACTATAACCTCAAATCCTCCCGACCAGGCCATGTGAAGGAGCTTCCCCCAGGGTCTGAATGGACTGCAGCAACAGGGACCTGGATTACAGAAGTGACAGGAACCAGGGGTTATAGGAATGAGCTGTGCACTCAGACCTGGGTTCGAATCCCAGCTCTGCCTCGTATAATACTAAGGCAGATTTGGGCTCAATAACTAAGAAAGCTCCTTGCCTTGGAGTGCGATCAGCTCCGGAGGCTGGTTGCCTTCCTGACTAGGGTGCAGGAGAGGCCCCAAGCATCAGGTAAAGGGACTTAGTTTAGACTCAATCAGCTCAAAGACTCCTTGTGGTCTCAGGTGCTAAGATTCTGTGCACTGTTTGATTGTCCACTCCCTTTGGTCACCTGCTCTGCCCTGAGGAATGGCAGGTCATTGAGCTGGTGTCCCAGGGGCAAACTGCTCTGTTCAGTTACTACGGATAACTGCTCTGTGTCTCTCTACTGACCATGAGTGCTGTTTGTTTTGAGTCTTAGCATCACTCCATTATAGGGCTAATTTCTTCCCACTTAGCAGAGGAGGAAACGGAGGCAATGCAAGCTGAAAGGTTCTTCAGCAGTGAAAGGCTTTGTCTATCCTCAGCCTATGTTAACTGATTTCCAGACACCATCGAGACTCTTAAACATCTTGTGATGCGATGGTGGTGCCATTTTGCAGACAGGGAACTGAGGCTCAGAGAAGATCAGCAGAGCTGATCCTATTCTTGTAGCAAGCAAGCAAGTGGCCGTTGGGATCTGAACTAGGTTTGCCCGTCTGCCTAGTTTTTCTGCAGAGTCACAAGCACAGTGCTCAGGGGTGATTCTGCAGAGGCAGAGAAATACAATCTTTACAATCATTTGACTCCTTCAGAAAATTAAAACTATAGCAAGGCACCGGCCTCTTATCACAACCAGGATGAACCATCTGCTTCTCATTCCGGTCTTTTGAGGAGTTATCCTCTCTCCCCCACAATGCTAACTCAAGCAGGGAGATGTGTCTTGTAGACTCAGCAACTTTCCTCCCAAACCGTGTGGCTTCGACATGCCACTCTTGCTTCCAAAGGATGTCCCCAAGCAAAGCTTCACAGACTTGAGACCCAGAACAAAGAACTGAGCTCACGGGGACACAGGCACTAGTCCGACAAGGACAGACGCCACCGTCCCCTAGTACCAGCAGCTCATCAACTCTCAGGCTGCCTGGGCCAGTGGCACCAGCAGAACGCTGCCTGCTGGGCCTAGCGTTCAAGTGAAATGTGTCAGTAATGGGGAGGCGGTTGGGGGGGGAGGCAGCATGTGGATGGAGACAGGAGCACAGTGTCCCCATGGTCCCCAAACCGGAAGTCAGGTGTCAGGATGTGGCAGCCCATGTTCCTTTCCCTGAGCTTCCTTCTCTTTCTGGACAGAGCCCAGGACTGGTATCTGAGGTTACCCCAGGGACGTCTCAGCCTTGGACGTGCGCCCATCACAACCAACTCCATCTTTCCACTGGAACATGAGCCCCTTTTTAGCAAAGTGCCAGTGGCAACTGGGAACCTCAAATCAGAAACTTTCAGAGCGGGATGGAGACCTCAAAGGGATCTTGCCCAACTCTCCCATTTAACAGAGTAAAAACACAAGGCTCGGAGAAGACAAGCAACTCATCTGGTGCCACATAGGAGGCTCCTGGCAGGGAACAGGGCTATATTTCCTGAGAGCCTACCGCGTGCCTTGACAACCAATGCTTCCCATCACTTTCTGTGAGGTGGGCTCTGTTATTGCGCCCATTCTCCATTTGGGGAAACCGAGGCTCAGAGTCATGTGACTTGCCCAACACACACATGAGAAGGCATCCACCAAGTCACTCAGATCCCAGGGTCTTCAACTGTGTTTCCCAAGACATGATAACAGATGGCACTAAGTAGACATTTATCTTAATAGCAGTTTTTATTTTAAGGTATATTGAGAAAAAAATGCGACATGAAACCTATTAATGCAGATATGGCTGCTTAGGATGGAGCTCAGCAAATGAAGCAAATCAACTTAAAGAGATAATGGATAAGAAGGATAACTCTGATGTCCACCAGTCAACTAGCACGTGTCGGGCACCCTCCTATGCGCTTACCACGTACTACCTCATTTAGTCCACACGACAACCTATGACGTCCATGTGATTATTCCCCATTTTACAGATGAGACACAGAGAAGTTAACTAACCTGCCCGTGTTTTCACTTCCGGGAAGCAGCTGAGCTGGGATTCAAACCTGTAAACAAGGGTTTAGGTGGAGCTCAGATAAGACAAAACTCCGGAATGTGGAATGACAAGAATGAAGCTTTGGAAACAAAAGAGCTGTACCCCAGGGATTGGCTAGATGGCACCCTAAATTCTCTTAAAGCTGTGCAGCCCTACATGTCACCTTTCTCGGTTTCAGTAAGGCTGGTTTTAGGGGGTCATCATAACATGTCCTCACTCTCACGCTTCAAGTTCCAGATGATTCTTAGGGACTCCACCATCCAGGTGCCTGACTCTCAGGTAACCAGGCACCTGCAGGGTTGCCCTGCCTCACTGTCCACAGCACCCACCTCCAAGGGCTCCCTGAGACGGTGTTACCTTCTGGTTTTACCTTGTACCCTTTGTGAGACCAGCAATCATTGTTTAAAAATGTGCAAGGTGAATGCATGTAAAACTGGGGAAATCTGAATAAGATGAGTGGATTGCATCTATGTCAATTTCCTGGTTGCGATTCTGTACTATCTACAGGTTAGCAAGATGGTGCCACTGGGGGAAACCGGATGAAGTGACAGGGGAGCTCTCTGAATTATTTCCTAGAACTGTGTGTGAATCTACAATAATCTCAGAACAAAAAGTTTACTTAAAAGAATGGACAATGTGAAACAAAACGAAACACTCCAAGCAAATTCAAGACCTAAATACACACCAAACCTTCTCGAAAAGGTCTTTGAAAAAGTTAATCCAAGTAACATACTCACATATTCATTCAACAAACACTGACCACATGTTCACCTTATGCCAGATCCTGGGATAATATTAGGGACACAGAAAGGACACAGCATCCTCAAGGGACTCATGGTCTAGTGTTAGAACTAGAAATGAATGGAAAGTTACAACAGAGAGTGGTAAACCCATCTGAGAAGGAGGCGCAGGGCAATAACTTCTTCAAAGAGAAGTAGGCAACCCAGCCTGGGCATCGGGAAGGCTTTCTCTGTGAGGCACCTGCCCCAAACCAGAGGGGGCTGCCTCTCTGAACCAGATGCCCTTGAACAATTCTAATTCAATTCCCTGATGAGAATTTCAGCTGCATATAATCTTGAGCAAGTTACTTAACCATTATATGCCTTAGTTTCCTCATTTATAAAATATTAATGACAATAGGACCTACCTTGAAGGTTGTCGTGAGGGTTAAATGATAATGCACATCAAATGCTCAGAATGGCTGAAGGGTTTCCTGTGCCCTTTGGCTCCCTATTAAAGCAGAGCCCTGAGCAGCCTTCATGCTACCAGTCTTGCTTTCAGGGTATGCCTGGGAGTGGCAAGCTTCATGTGTGGGAATTCCTCAGTCCTGCAGCTGGCCTTACTCAAGTTGGGGGGACAGGATACAGAGGGGTGCCTGCAGCTCCCAGCCAAGCTTTTAAAGGAACTTTCCCAGCAACCCTGGAAGTGGAGCATGCCCCATTTTACAAGCTTCTCCAGGTTAAAGATTACCAGTCTTGGTGAAATTCAGTTACAGTCTACTGTCTCCTATGAAATACCTGTGGATCCTTCAAAGGTCTGAGCCAAGCAAATCTCTCCTCAAATGTACCGGGGAAAGCGTTCATTCCATTGGGCAAGGTAGCAAAATCCCCACACAAAGGGCAAGGGGTGTGTGTGTTTGTTCGTTCCTTCAAAACAGACACGCAGATAGCTAGCCTGGACAATTGCAATGACCTCTGGCATACAGTGTTCAGCAGCAAAGTTGTGAATTTATGAATACATTCAATTCCCATAAGAAGGAAAAGAACATGACATGCCAAGTGCTAAGAGTTTCAGGCCCCTATTGGGAAGGCGGATTTTCCTGTCAACCCCCCTAGCAACAAAGGTGTGAATCTGCAGTATTGGAGATGTCCTGGAATACAGCTTCCAAGAGCCAAACATCACCAGTTCAACTACTTCCTCCTTACCGAGGCTGTCTAACTGAGTCTGACATGCAGCCCAGGTCCTGCCATACTACTGGAAGGAAATCCCAGAAACCTGGTAATAACCAATCACAAAGGTGCTAACAGAAACTTCCTACGAAAACACTAGAAAGGGTATTGAAAAGGTGTGCTCTTAAGCAGTGTTTCTCAACCTCTGCACTATTGACTTCTGGGGCCAGATAATTCTTTGTTGCTGGGGGCAGGGGGCAGTTAGAATGTTGAGCGGTGTCCCTGGCCTCTGCCCACTGGAGGCCAGTAGCATCCTTCCCTTCCCCACCAGTTATAACAACCCCATATATCTCCAGCCCTTGCCAAGTGTCCCCTGGGAAGTGCAGTCGCAGCTGTTGAGAACCTCTGCTCTTCAGGAACAGTGCCAGGTTACCTGCTCCTGGGTGATGCATTAACCAGGATGCAATTGTACAGTGCAATTGTACAGGGGAAGCAGCTCAAATCCCAACTCCTTCACTTGGTTTCTGAGGACCTGGCACAGGTTTTGTGATAGCTCCTCACCTGTAAAATGGGTCTGAAATCACATCAAAGGGTCGCTGTGGGATTCCAAGAGAGGGTACACACAGCACCCAGTACATTGCCAAGGCCTTGTATCAATAAATACAAGAGGCATGGCTACCGTTACAAGCTGTGTGCCAATACGGGCAAGCATGGTTTGACAAAGGAAGGGACTAACTGAAATCTGTATTCTGGTTTCTTTTTTTTTTTTCCTAACACATCCTACTGTAGCGGGAAAGGACAATCCTTATTCTAAAAGGGCACATTTTCCCCAGGCTCTGAAACCTCCCTGAAGCAGGGCTGCTCCCAGCTCCTTCATTCCTTTGCTAACAAATTCTGGCCATGAAAACCACAAATAACTTAACAGCTGCCAGGATTCATGAAAACAACATCAATCCTGTCTGCTGTGACTGGTGGTCTGGAGCAGGGATGGACCCATTTAATGAGATTTGAGTGCTATTATATATGGAACCCTCCTCCCCACAATTCTATAAAAACTCAGCAGACATATATCTTGATTAAAACCTCAATTATTCTACTTGGTGCAGAAAGAACCAAAACCTCATGCTGGCTGCCAAGCTTAAAAGGCAGTGCCAAGAACAGGATGAGGGGTCTTAAGCCTAGGTAACTGTTGGACCAGCTCAGACACACAGATTGGGAAGACTTTAGAATTCTAACCAAAAAAAAAAAAGTTATGTTTGCCTTTTGGAAGCTGCGTGGTCTTGGGCAAGTGACTTAAGCGCTCTGAGCTTCCGTTTTCTCATCTGCAGAGTGAGAATATGCCTCCATGGGTGAAAAGTAGAGATGGTGATGAACAAGGAAGAACAGTTCAAGTTCACAGCACTGGGGCTGCCACCAGCCCCATGCTAGAAATGCTCCAGGAGGCAAGACACTCACTAGGCTGGGGAGAAAATAGTTGCAGACCTGACACAGTGCCAGGCAGATGCTGTTGCCGGCAGAACTCAGGCTGGCTGCACAGTAGCACTGCTGCTTCCATTGCTGGCAAAACTGAAACGCTCACTGCCAGGAGCTGGGAGCTGAAGCTAAACAGAATTGATGTGTCAGGGGTTGCCATACACATTCTTCTCCTGCAAAGAAGCAAGGCCAGGTGTGCTGAAATGGCTCTTGGAACCTCCCTTAAGCTGGAAGATTCAAGGTGACTTGTTATTTTGCTTAGGATAGTTATTCTAGGTATAAAAACCAGCCCTTGAACATGATTTAAAGGCCTTGAGGTCTGGTTTCAATCACCTTTCCAATCTCCATGCACACCACCTTCCCCCGACTCTCTGGGTTCAGCTATGAGAATATAGTGTCTGCCTCATGAAGGTTTCTACTCAGAGCCTTTGTAGATGCTGTTCCATGGCCCAAATTGCTTTTCCCTTGCTTCTATTCCTTCATTCCTACTCACCCTTCTTATTTTAACTCATGCCTCACCTTCTCAGGGAAGTCTTCCCCGAACCTCTCCCACCAGATCAAATCTTCTTCTTAGCTCACTCTTAACCCCACAAACCTCCCCTTTGTAGCCCCATAACACTTATATATTACCACCAGTTTTATTCAGCATTTTTAACTTTTTAAACCTACTTTCCCATTTGCCGTGGTAGCTGGTCCTCTCAAATTCTGCTGTGGTCATCAAGTGAAAAGACATTATTGCTCCCATTGACAGGTGAGCAAATTGAGGCCAGAGAGCACACTGGGCATATCCAGAGGTGTCCAAATGGCTTACTGCTCAGCACCAGGGCAAGTCGTTAAGACTGGGTTTCTCACTGGAAATGCTCCCTTTACTATGAGACCCTGGGCAAGTCAGTCATCCTTTCTGAGCTGTTGTTTCCTGTCTCTGAAATCTGATCAGCCTTCCTCATAGGGTTGTTGTGAGCAAGTACACACAAGTCCTTAGAACAGCCACCCTGAGTGATCAGGGAATATGAGCTGCCACTATTTGTGGGTCACTGTCATTGTGATGGGCAGAGCCTGAGCCTATACTTCATCCAGGGTCCTCTGAACGTTTTCTCATGTTCCTCTACTTAGTTTACCCTGTCAGCCAGACTCTGAATCCCTTCTGGAAACTGTCTGTGAGTCAGAATGTCCAAGCTCTCCTGTGGGTGGCTCTTCTTTGAGCCCTGCTTTCAGTCCCTTGGAGGACTGTACACTTAGGGACAGGGCAGGGTGCCAGGCATGCAAATCCGCATGCAGGTGGTCATTTGCACAAATGCTCCCTGGTGTGCTCATTTCCAGCTTGTGCCCAGAATGGCCACGATCAGCCTGCAACGCCAGCAGAGAGCTATTTACAGTTCTGGGCAAGGAGGGGGAGGTGGGCTTTGTTCCCCCACGGGAACAGCCCAGCTGAGGTGATGCCTTGCTCTTTTGGCTGGTGTTTGGCCAACCTTGCCCCGAAGGAGCTTCAAGGTCCTAAAAGCTTTTGCTGGAAGGCCAGCAATCTGCCTCTGGGATTGGCTGGTTTCCCTCATGGATCCTGGGCTCAAAGGCAGGTAGGAGAAGGTGTATGTCCACTCTCTACCAGGCTTCTAGAAGACGCTTTCTCAAGCTCTAATAAAATCACATCGCTGCCTTGCTTAAAACCCTTCCATTGTTCCCTGTGAATCTCTAAGTCAAGTCCAAACTCATCACCACGGGTCACTCAGCAGGACATGATTTGGCGCTTCCTGCAGCCTCCCCTCTGCCCCCCTCACCCACTTTGTGCCCCCGAAAAAGGACTCTCCATCCTCTGAACATAGGTTTTATAGGGGAAAAAAAAGTTGTGTGCAAATGGAAAATTACACATTGTCTACTTACAACACAAACTTTGGGCTTATCTGATTCTAGTCTTGTTCATTATATTCCAACTATTTTTTGAACTCCTTTGTAAGTTGTAGGAAACAAGCAAATTCTATCTTGTCCAACCGTTTTTGCCTCTGATTGCAATTCATTTCAACATTCCTTTGCTCCACACATACTTGTGCTTTATTTGACTTTGTCTTTGAACTGGTTCTAACATCTGCCTGGTTCCCTCGTTGAATGAGCTTAGTAAAATCTTTAACAAGTGCTTGTTTTTGTATCTGTATGAGTCTTGATTTTACCATTCCCTTTTTTTCCCCCTGAAGATTTCAACAGTTTTCTATGAACTCTCTGGACCTGTATGTGATCCTTACTCTGCCCAGAATATCCTTCTCCTTCTCCCGCCTTTTCCTCCTGAAAGTTCTTTCCCAGAATCCCCAGGAACCTGTCTCTACTTTGAACTTGAACATCTATTTGCTCCCACCCTTCCCCTCCACTCTCCTCACCGTGTGGTCGTCGTTTATGGGCCTGTCTCCCCACGGCTAGCCTAGAAGAGGCTCCGGTGCTGTAGCTGAGTCCCTCTCCAGGCCGTCCCCCACAGGATCACCCCCCCCCCCCACTGTGTACACGGCACAGTACCACAGGAATCACGCAATAAATGAACACGATCGTCAACAAATGAATGTCAGATGGCCACCTCTGCCCACTACAGATGAGCCACTCAGAGGGAGGCCCTTGCTTTCCTTGCTCAACACCACATCCTAGATAACCATGTCTGGCATCTAGTAAGCACCCAATAAATACTTGTTAAACAAATGAAAAAATACAACTTAAGTTCTTATTCTTGCACAACTCGAATCAACTCCCGTTTCTCCGCTTTCGGAAGACACACCCAGGGCTTCAGAGTGCTACCCGCCCCCTCATGCACTCAGGGATGGCCGCTATGGCCTCTCAACCGCTTTGATCCTGCTCCCCTCTGAGGCATGGAAGGCAATCTCCCCTGCCTCACCGTCATCGCGTGACCTGGAGCAAGGCACTGCTTCCCGGGCCTCCGTTTTCCCACAGGTATAGCAAGGTCAGTGTAGACATTCCAAGAGACAACGAACATCAGGCAAAGAAATGAATGGACAGTAATGCCCAGATGATGCTCCCGCTCAGACACCATTTACATTGTAACAGATGCTGTCAATGTAACTCATCAGCAAAGCTACCCAGGGCTTAGCTCTGAGTATGGGGGTCATACAGCTGTCCTAGGACAGGCTTCTCAAACTTTAATGTGCACGTGAATCACCCTGGGGATATTGTTAAAATGCAGATTCACAAAAGAAAAAGAAAAAAATGCAGATTCACATTCTACAAGCCTGGGTGGGGCCCAAGATTCTGCATTTCTTTCTTTTTCTTTCTTTCTTTTTGTTTTTTTGAGACAGAGTCTTGTTCTGTCAGCTCGGATAGAGTGCAGTGGTGTCATCATAGCTCACTGCCACCTCAAACTCCTGGGCTCAAGTGATCCTTCTGCCTTCCCAGTAGCTGGGACTACAGGTGCGCACCAGGATGCCCAGCTAATTTTTTCTAAAGACTGGGTCTCGCTCTTGCTCAGTCTGGTTTCAAACTCCTGAGCTCAAGGGATCTTCCTGCCTCGGCCTCACAGAGTACTAGGATTACAGGTGTGGGCCACCGCGCCTGGCCAAGATTCTGTATTTCTAACCAGCTCCCAGATGGTGTAATGCTGCTGTGACTGGCCACACTTTTAGCAGCAAGGTACTAGAACACAGCGGGTCCCAGCTTTGAAGGAATTCTCAGTGTGGCCAAGGGACAGATTTCCACCACATTGCTGATATCCAAGGCAATTAATGTTAGCACCCAAATGGGAGATGCTGGCAGTTAAGGTTATGGGACCTCTGAGAATGGACAGGTTGGTGGGGGTAGGGAGCAGGCTCAGGATTCCCAGAGAACACGGAAATGACATTGGGAGCATTCTGCCAGGCTGGTGATTCCACTGGATTCTGGTGGGGTTGGGGGGGCAGTCTGTGTTTTAACAAGCTCTCCAGGGGATTCTGATGCTAAAGTTTGAAAACCACTGTGCTATGAAGAGGTAAAGATGTAGAATATTCCATGTGGAAGAACAGTGTTTTATTTTCCCACAGTAGAATTTGTAAGTTGCATTCATTTATTTATCCTTTCATTCATACACACATCCATCAATCTATCCAACCAACAAAGGGGTTTTGTCTGTCCATGCACCCACCCACCCATCCAACATCCAACAAATACATCCTGAATGCCTACTGTGTACCCTGTTGGGCACAACAGCTATTGAAACTGTAGCTACACATGCCTGTCTTAGCCTCTACACCAGTGATTCTCAACCAGGGGCAATTTTGCCCCCGAGAGGACATTTTACAATGTCTGGAGACATTTTTGGTTGTCACAAATTGGAGGCAGGTATGCTACTAGCATCTAGTGGGGTAGAACTCAGCGATGCTGCTAAACATCCAACAATGCCCAGGACAGCCCCCGCCACACACACACAATGTCAATAGCATTGAGGGTGAGAAACTCTGTGGTAGACTTTGAGTTCCTTGTGGGCAGGAGCTATATTGTTGTCACCTTGGCATCCCAAGGTCACAAGACAGTGCCTGACTTACAGGAGCTGAGCAAATGTTTAAATGGATGAGGAAATGTTGACACAAAAATACATTTGTGCATATAAAGAACTCTCACAACTCAACAACAAAAAGACAACCTAATTCCAAAATGGGCAAAGAACTTGAGTATACATTTGTCCAAAGATGATACACAAATGGCCAGCAAACACACGAGAAGATGCTCAACATCATTAGTCATTAGGGAAATGCAAACTGAAACCACAATGAGATATCACTTCACACTTGCTAGAATGACCATAATAGTAATAACCAAAAAAATGGAAAATAACAAGTGTTGGTGAGGATGTGGAAAAATTGGAACCCTCACACATGGCTAGTGAGAATGTCAAACAGTGCAGCTGCTGTGGAAAACAGTGTGGCAGTTCCTTTTTGTAAAAAGTTAAATGAAGAGTTATCACAAGAGCTGTCAGTTCCACTCCTGGGCATATACCCAAAAGAACTGACAATAGGTCTTCAAGCCAAAACTTGTGCACACATATTCACAATGACCAAAAGGTGGAAACACCTCGAGTGTGCATCAACTGAAGAATGGATTAACAAACTGTGGTCTATCCATACAGCAGAGTATTATTCAGCCATAAAAAGGAATATCATATCAATACATGCTATAATGTAGAGAGGCCAGATGCAATAGGCCACATATTGTATGATTCCATTTATATGAAACATTTAGAATAGGCAAATCCACAGAGACAGAAAGCCAACATGGTTGCCAAGGGCTGGGGGAATTGAGGGGAGGTGGGGAGTGACTGCATAATGGGTACAGGGTTTCTTTTTGGTGTAATGAAAATGTTCTGGAACTTGATGGTGGTGATGTTTGCACACATTGTGGAACGTACTTAATGTCACTGAACTGTACATTGCAAAATGATTAAAATGGTTGATTTTGTGTTATGTGTACTTTACCACAATAAAAAAACCCCACATTTCTGCATTCAATAAATGCTCCTTGAGTGTCTACTGTGTGCCAGGAACTGTGCCACGAATTTGGCAGCCGGGACAGCCGAGGCAGGCGTGATGCCTACTGCCAGGGAATCACGGCAGGGATGAAACCCAGCAAACGGTGGTGGACCCAAGGAAGCCTGGGAGCAGCAGGAGCTGGGAGAAGAAATGATTTTCCCAGCTGGGGGCTGGGGAGGGCAGGAACTACCTGTGAAAGATGGAATGTGACACAGCTTTTGAAGGAGGAGGAAAACTTGCCCTTGGATAGTCTTATCTTATCATTGAAGGAACGAGTAGTTAGAAGCCACATCAGTTCCATCCAGGTTTTTACAAAGAACACACTTATAACCTTGACTCAAACTGTACAAAAGCAAATTATGTAACCAAAACGTGTGTACCCCCATAAAATTCTGAAATAAAAAAAAAAAAAAGAAGCCACACCAGGCCAACCCATCCCTGCGGTGGGTGAGAGAGTGTCTCAAGAAACCAAGGCTAGTTAGACGCCAGGGAGGGGATCTAGAGCACAGTTCCCCTCAGAAACCTCCCCCAGTCCTTGTGCTGAAAACTTCTGCAGGGGAGTGGAGGCAGGGGATGGGGGGCATGGGGAGAAATGGGGGTCACAGGTGCCCCAACTGTCACCTGAGGATTTTGTCCTCTGCCTCCTTGCAAAAGGGCAGGCAAGCAGGGGAAAAGAGATGGGAAGAGACCAGGGCTCACGTTAATTAAGCACCAACTGTGTACCAGGGGTCGGAACACATGGTCTCATTTCATCCTCATAATAACCCAGTGAGGTAGGTTCTACTATTGCCCCTCTTCCTACGCCTATCATTTTGTCTTGTTTTGTTTTTTAACTGTTTTAAAGATGGGGAAATGAGGCAGTGGGAGATGAAGTGGCTGGCCTGAGGTTATCAGGCTGGTGTAAGCCAGGTTTGGCTGAGGTCATTCTGACACCCAGGCCCACCTCGGTGCTGGGGGAAGGGGATCCCCCATGGCAAGGAAGGAGGCGCAGCATGCAGAGATGAGGCCTCAGACTTCTGTCTCTTGGCCCCAGAACTCTCAGGAAGCTCAGAGCTCAGTTTCTACCACTGGTAACTCCTGGTGTGAGCAAGTCTCTTAACCTCTGTGGGCTGCGCTTTGCTTGTTTTTAATGCACGGGAAGCTGGTAGGGGAGTCCTTTCCTTCTCCTTCCCCCATGAATATATTCTTTTATATATATACTATATAGGTTCTTCCCTAACTATCCATTTCTACATGTATTTACATTCTCTTATTTTTTTGAAATGGGATCATACTATATATACTGACCCTGTGACTATCTTTTTCACTAAATAATATGCCTTGAAGAACTTTCCAGATCAGGAATGTTGATCTACCTCATCCTTCCAAAGACTGCTCATTTTCCCATGAGTCACGAACGCACTGTACTGTATGTAACCCCTTCCCATACTGGTATTGCAAAGCCCTGCAGCAGACATTCTTATGTTATCTGAGTGCACATGGAAGCATTGCTGAAGGAGATTCTTCTTCTAAGTGAATAGAAGAAGGCCAAAGGACACACAGTTTAAATTTTGAAAGAGACTGCCAAATAATCCGAAGAAGACTCCAGAACTAGGTTGTTTCTAAAACTATTTTTGGCATGAATGTTTCTTTGACCTCTAGTGGGGTGATGATCTTAGGCAAGTCTGTTAACCTCTGTGAGCCTTAGTTTACTTATCTGTAAAATGGGAAATGGTACAATAGACAAAACAGTACTTTGGAGATGCTAAAGGCCTGTGTAAATGTGAGGAATTAAAATTGTCATTACCATTGAGAGACTCTGTAGCTGGACACATTCTCCCTCACCGCCCATAACATAGAAACCAGGAAAAGGAACTTGTGCAAGGAGAAGGAAGCTGTTTTACCTCAAGCATCAACTATGTTTAAGGCCATATATTGGACCAGCAGTTCTCAATGGGGAGTGGGGAGTATGATTTTGCTCCCTAGGGGACATTTGGCAATGTCTGGAGACATTTCTGATGGACACAACTCAGTGTGAGGGGTAGAGACCAGGGATGCTGCTAAACATCCTACAATACACAGGATATTCCCCCACAACAAAGAATGATCTGGCCCAAATGTCAACAGTGCTCAGGATGAGAACCCCTGACCTAGACCTATCTCTGATGCTCACCTCCAACAAACGCCGCTCAAAGACGAGGAATTGAGACTCAGAGAAGTGAATGACCTGCCCGAGGCTCCCTGGGCAGCCACAGCCAGGGGTCAGCTCTCGGCTCCATCTGACTTTAGTGTCTGTAGTCCCTTCTGCATATGGCACTGTCTCTCTGGGAAGACATCACCTTGTTTCCAAGCACCTTAACCCTGGCAGACTATCTACAGCACAGGTTACAAGTTTTGCCTAACAGCATAAGCCCTCCACCCCTCAGTTTTAGAGGTTTTAAGACTTTGTACCTGTAATAGTAATCATTGCTTCCGCTCAGTTGCTGTGTGCTACACACTTTACCAGGATTAACTCAGTTTACCCTGAAGACAAGTCACAGAGAGGTTAATAATTTCCCCAAGATCACACACTAGGTGGCAGATTTGGGCTCTAGACCCAGATAAGATGGCTCCAATACGACCTCTCGACCCCTCTGCTATGGTTCTACTCACACTCTGACCTTTACACTTTGGCACCTGGACTTAGCTCTGGGCTTTAAATTGGGGCACACCAGCCAGTCCTTTAGCTGGGAACTGGGCAGCTAGAGAGGGGAGAGCCCCTACCTCAGACTGCCCCATTTGTAGGGACCTGGTCCCTGCTGCTCAGCTGGGGGATCCTAGAGAACCCACCAGAGTTTCAGCACCTTTCCCCATGCAATGCCCCAGGAAAAGATGCAGGGCTCTGAGCAGGGAGAATAGATTGCTGCAGGGAGCTGGGAGCCTGAGGGAATGGGCAGGGACCCAGGGGGAAGGGACCCTGGAAGGAAGGGATGTGAGTGCCTCAGGGCCTGTCCAAAGTTCTTGGAGCAAACCCAGGTATGTAACTGAGGTCCCGGCAGTAGTCTGCACTCCAGCCTACTGCAACTAATCTTATTAACTACCCTGGGTCAATCTGATTTTGGCAAGCCTAGATTTGGCAATGGGCTCAACACCAAAATCTCACGGGGCAAGCAGTATAGTGCAGACACCCAGGAATGGATTCTACGAGGCAGCCTGGCAGGGACAGGGCTAAGTTCCAGCTCTGCCCCTACCTAGCTGCATGACCTTCGCAGAGCCTCGGCACATCCTCTGACAAGTGCAGACCTGGGGCCCAGCCATACCCATTGTAAATGTGAGGCCTGGAGCTAGTGTCTGGGATCCTAGTACTCTGTAGGCCCTGGAGGTGTTGTGGCCGGCTTTGTCACCCACAGCCTGGGTGACCTTGAGCAAGTCTCTTCCCTTCTTTGTGCCTCTGTTTATTTCACTATCAAAGGAAGGGGCAGGGTCTTTAATCTAGAAGCCCTTTTAGGCCTGAGGACTCCAGACTGTGCCATTTACCTCTCCCAGGGGCTGACCTCTTTGGGTCTCCAGGAAGCACATTTCTCCACACTCCGTGCCACAGCACCCAGCTCCGAAGAACAAGGCAAAACTCACTGCCTCCCTCTCCTTTGCCCCCCCCACAAACCTGGCCCACCAAAGAGCTGCCCCCAACCTCTCAGGTCACCAACATCCTGTCCCTTAGACTATTCAGCTTCATCAAAGCTGCAAAGCCAACAGTGTCCCCAGCCCAAGGGATGGGACCAGCAGCACCCACCTGTCTTGGCCGAGTGCCCAGGGGGTTCTACCAGGCAATGCCCACAGGAGCTTTGGTGAGGGAGGCAGCGACCCAGGGAGTGGGGGAGAGGGCCAGCAGCCCTTCCCTCAGACTGCCACAGGGGAGGCTACGCTGGACACAGCCCTTTGTGTGTGTGTTGGGGGTGGGAATGTCCCCACTGGCCCTGCTGCCTCAGAGACCATCTCTGCTGCCAGAGTTTGGAGGCACCTGGAAGGGTCTCTAGGCCTGGAGTCTCGGTTCTAAGAGCTTCAGTCTTACTAAATCTTACTAAACCTCCTCTGGTCTTATCTCTGGCCAGGATGGGTGAGGAAAGGTGAGATGGAATTAGACAGGTGGGGCAGCCAGGTGTGGAAGGAGACATGGACGTGGACGGAGGTGGTAAAGGGTGGGGTTGGGAGGGGGGAGCAGTGGGTGTGAGGTGTTAGCAGGATGGGATTTTGCTGAGAGGGGTGGAGGGGGGTGGAGATGACTTAGATGGGTGGCCAGACCCTTGCCCTGTTCCTAAGTATGAAAGCACCTGGTCTTTACAGGAAGAGAAAAAAATCCCCCAAAGCCTTTAGTGTGGTGGTGTCACAAGTGGCAACCTTGCCTTATGGGTAGAGAGGGGTTTCTGGTAGAGGGAGGGGGGAGCCACCCATCTCCAGAGCCCAGTTTCTGAGGTCCACATGGGGTGGGAGGGGGACTTGCAGAGTCTCTGCCCCGAAATTTCCTTGTCCTATTGAGGGGGAGCCTTACTTCTCAGGATTTCCATTTTCCATGGTGGGGGGAGCACTGTTATTCATGAGCTGAAAATACCCCCATCACTCCAAAGGGGGACGGGGAGAAGGAAGAGGTCCAAACTTAGTTTTTTAGGGATGGGGAAGGGGCATCAGTCTCCAAAGGGATGAGGAGGCTCTTGGGGACCACTTTTGGGGGCCACAATCTATGTCAAGGGGTGAGCCAGGGAGCAGAATTCAATCTGTAGACCTGGGACCAGGAGGAAGGCCCCGTTTCTGAAGGGAAAACAGCTGTTTTGCTCTCTGGGGGCGGTGGGAGACGCTTTCTCTCCCGGGAGGGGACACGCGTCTTGCGAAGATGAGGGCTCCACTTCTGCGAGAAGATGCTCGGTTTTTGCTCCCTGGGGGCAGGGCAGAAGGACCCCATCTCGGCTCTCCTCGGAAGGGCCTGCCCTACGGGACCCGGCGCCTCGCCCTTACCTCCAGGCCCTGGCTCCGATCTACGGCTCGGATCTGTGGCTCGGATCTGTGGCCCCGATCCGCCGGGCTGCGACCTGCGGGATCCCCGCACGGAGCTCCGGCTGCGCGCGGTGTCTGCTCCGCTCCCCCAGCGACACGCCGGGCTCCAAGGCTCCGCCGAGCCGCCCGACCAATCAGCGCGGCCGGTCCCCGCCCTCGCTCGCGCCGCAGCCAATGGGCACGCCCGCCACGGGCCACCGCCCCCGGGGGGAGGGGCAGGCGGGGCGGAGGCAGAGTCCGGCCGCCGCGGGCGGGGGAGACCCCGGCCCGGGCGGGCTGGCCCGGGGGCGGGGACGAGGCCCGCGGGGCCGCGAGGAGGAGGTGGCCGAGGACCCTGACCAAGTTTGATGGGGGAGGGGTGGGATCCCATCCCTAAAGGGGGTGGGGGGCACCTCTACAGATCGATTTAACCTGGATCTTAATGAACTCCCCGCCCCTGTTTTAGACCCTCGGTGCTGCAGGCAAGTGTTGCCGTCCCACCCCCACCCTGCGCCTCGGATCCGCTCTCTGGAACCCTCGAGACTGAGTCAGAAAGGTTCCGTTTGAAACAGAGGAAGGAGCATCGTGCCCTCCCTCAATGCCTGCGCTCAGGGCCTCTGTCTCAGCGCTCCCAGCTGCCATTCGATGACCACCGCCTCCCCCCAACCCCCCACCAAAGACAAATAGCACCGGACTAGGAGTCAGATATTGGCTCCTTCTGCACGACCTGGGGCAGGTCACTTCTCCCTGATCCTGATTTCCTCAATAGCAGATACGGACAGTAGTTACTGCACCTCTTCGTGGGGGTAAAGGAAACCCAAGATTTGATAAGGTGCTTTTATACAATTGCATAAAATGCTGCATGAAAGCTAGTTAATAGGAAGGTGTGATTGATGGACAGCCCCTATAGCTTTCTAAAGGTATTGTGGAGAGAGGATGCGATAATTCCGAGGTAAAATCAAAGACACAAAAACCTGCCCATCAGGACAACATGGGATCACCAAGTGTTCTTAATGAATGGATGGACAAAGATTCCAGACCGTAAAAGGCCAAGAAAGAATACAACGTGGTTCTTCCCACTCAGCCTGATCACCAGTAACGGTTTCCTTGGTCTGCTGGAATCTTGCAGAACCCTGAGGTCCCTCCTTCATCTCTGATTAGACAAGGAGGATTGTAGCCCCAGTAATTAAGGAACCAAGGTGAATATAAAGTAAACAAGTGGATAAATTTAAAAACTGCCAAACACCCACCTCCTAGTATGATCTGTGACTGTAGGTCCCCCACCAAAAAACAACTATCAATAAGAATAATTCAAAAGAACAGACAGAAAGTATAATTGATCCACAGACCTGCTGAGACAGAGAGTTTTGCCAGTCTCTCTAGTATGTTAATCCTGTCACCTTGCTTGAAGAACTTTATGGGGCCTGTGTTGAAAATCTAGCATTTTTTCCCCTTAAAACCTAAGCCATGAAGATAATCCCTTTGTTGCCCTTGACCTGACCAAAGTTACAATGGCCAATAAACAGAAGAGAGGATACTCTGTCAAGGAAAGGCAAGCTAAAACAAAGAGATGAAAAAATTTCACCTACCAAAATGGCCTCGTTTTTATTACTGTATTTACTATTATTTGCAGAGGTCTCAAGGAAGTGCACAATTTCATGTACTGCTGATGGCAGTATGATCATAGCCTTTCTGGAGACTGGATATTCCTATAAAAAAAATCTTAAAAGTGAGGTTATCCTTTGACCTAGCAATCCAGCCTCTGTGAACTTATCTTCAAGCAATGAAGGGTACAAAGGTTTAATAATAAAGTGGTTTACCGTCATTTTGCTTAGCATAGTGAAAAAATGGAAATGAATGTACAATAGGGACTCAGAAGGGAAATCATTGCATGAAATTGAATAATATGCTCAAGTAGGGATTGGACTGAAAAGAATAAGTTGAGCAATAAACATAGATGTTGACTATTGAATGGTACAGAAATGTCATTTCAAGATGTTACATGAACAAAGATATTCACAAAAACCGTGTATTTGGTATTGTCCTATTTTTTGTTAAATCTATATAAACAGATATAGATAGATCAGTGCTGTCCAATAGAACCTTCTGTGATGGTGGTCATGTTCTATATCTGTGCTGTCCAATATGGTAGCCACTAGCCACATGGAGGTATTGAACACTTGAAATGACTAGTCAACCAAAGAACTGAATATTTAATTGTATCTAGTTTTAATTTTAAGTTTAACAGTCATATGTAGCTAGTGGCTATCATGTTGAACAGCAGTGATATGAATAAATAATAGATAGATAGACTGAGTTAAAAAATACATGTCCATTAGTAGAAATAGTTACCTCTGTGTATTGAAATTATGGGTGATTTTAATTTTACTTTATTTGCATGTCACTTATTTCTAATTATTCTATAATGAATGTATATTATTCCTATACTAAGAAAAAAATACTTAAAATGAAAAACAAAAAAGCAAAAGTCTAAGCCAAAAGTTGGCAAACTATAGCCCAGGGGCCAAATACAGCCCACCATCTGTTTTTGTATGACTGTGAACTATAAGAATGAGTTTTACATTTTTAATGGTTGAAAAAAATCAAAAGAAGGTTAATATTTTGTGACACATAAAAATTATATGAAATTCAAATTTCACTGTATGTAAACAAAGTTTTATTAGAACACAGCCAGGCCCACTTATTTATATATCATCTGTGGCTGTCTTTGTGCTACCATGGCAGAGCTGAGTAGTTGAGACAGAGACTGTGTGGCCTGCAAAGCCAAAAATATTTTCAGAAAAATTTGCCACATCACGGTCTAAGGCAATCAAGGGAAATAAGAAGTGTGTGGAGCCATCTTCATTCATCTGTTCATTCATTCATTCATTCATTCAACGAGGTGCTGTGCACCCATCGTGGGTCAGGCCCCGGTACTGGGCACTCCTAGCGGAGGGGAGGGACTGCTTTGTTTCTGGTTAAGGAGGGGTGAGAGAGGGATATTTAGAGCCAGGTGCTTTGCAAGCTGATTCTCAAATAGCTTCCTTGTGACACTTGTGAAGAAAACTGTCAGCAGGTGGGGAAAGCCCATTTCACATTAGCTTCCCTTGCATTTTCTACAGTTTCACAGTTTTCCCGTGGGGTTGCCTGGGGCTGCAGGGGTCTTCCAGGGGATGAGGGCTCGCCCATGCTCTGTGCCTGTGAAGAGCCGCTCTAGCTGGGCGGGCCCCCGCTGCACTCCTGACGGGAGAAACCAAAGTGAAGGCAGTGGAGCATGAGGCCCCGGGGGGTGCCAGCGGCCTGAACAGGAAAGACTCTTAGAAATCAGCAGCCCATTCTACAGAAGAGGAGACTAAGACCCAGAAAGGAGGAAGAGCTTGTCCCGAGCCAGACTGGAACCTGTGTCTTATTTCCTAGGCCTGTGCTTTCCACATCCCCTGCTCATAAAATAACAAAGTGCATTTGGGTGTGGTGGGAAGGGGATGAGCTTGGGAGTCAGACCTGATACTGAATTCCAGTGCCACCTCCCAGTGGCCATGTGATGTTGGACAAGTCATTTACCCCCCTCAGTCTGTGTTCTTGTCTGTAAACTTGATCATTAAAGTAACTACCAAAATTTCCACATGTAAAAGAATGAGGTTGGACACTTAACCTCATACCATACACAAAAATTAACTCACAATGGATCAAAGACCTAAATATAATACCTAAAACTATAAAATTCTTAGAAGAAAACATAGGGATAAATATTCATGACTTTGGGTTTGGCAATGGATTCTTAAATATGACATCAAAAGCACAAGCAGCAGAAGAAAAACTAGATACATTGGAATTTATCAAAGTTAAAAACTTATTGTATATGAAAGGACACTATCAAGAGAGTGAAAAGACAACCCAAAGAATGGGGGAATATATTTGCAAATCATATCTGATAAGAGTCTAGTGTCCAGAAGATATAAAGAACTCTTCCAGCCAAACAACAAAAGAACAACGCAATTCAAAAATGGTCAAAGGATGTGTAGAGACTTTTCTCCAAAGATATACAAATGGCCAATAAGCACATGAAAAGATGCTCAATGTCATTAGTCATTAGGGAAATGCAAATAAAAACTGCAATGAGATACTATGTCCTACTCTCTAGGAAGGCCATAATCAAAAAATGGAAAATAACAAGTGTTGGTGAGGATGTGGAGACATGGGGACCCTCATACCTTGCAGTGGGGTGGGGAACGGGATGTAAAGTCTTGCCACCACTGTGGAAAACAGTCTGGCAGTTCCTCGATAAGTTAAACCTAGAATTACCCTAAAACCCTGCAATTCTACTCCTAGGTACCCATCTAAAAGAATGAAAAACAGGAGTTCAAACAAAAACTTATATACGAGCATTCATAGCAGCATTATTCACAACAGCCGTAAGGTGGAAATAGCCCAAATATCCAACTGATGAATCGATAAGGAAATTATGGTCTATCCATACAAGAGAATATTATACAGCCACAAAAGGGAATGAAGTGCTGATACAACATGGATGAATCCCAAAAATGAAAGACCACATACTATATTTATATGAAATATTCAGAGTAGGCAAATCCATAGAAACAGGAACCAGATTAGTGATTGCCAGGGGCTGGATTGGCGGGGAATGGGGAGTGACTGCTTAACAGGTACGGGGTTTCCTTTAGGGGTGATGAAAAAGTTCTGGAACTAGATAGTGGTGATGGTTGTATAATAGTGTGAATGTGCTTAATGCCACTGAATTGTACACTTTAAAATGGTTGATTTTGTGTTATGTGTATTTTATTACAATAAAGAAAAATGTATCTACCACAGTGGGTCACTGGTGGGTTAAATGGGAGAATTTGTTCCTGGTCCCTGGCAGGCATCTGTGCATTGACACTGTGGTTGTGCTAGTTTCACCACGTTACCTGCTTGATTGTGAGTGGTTGACCAGAGGTCACTCATTCACTCATTTATTGCTTTTTCCATTCACTCATTCACTCAGTCAACGAATATGCACTTAGCACCTACTGTGTGCCAGGTGCTGAGCTGTTCTTGGCCCTACGTAGTTCCCATTCTGGTGCTAGGAGACAGTGTATGAGAAGGCAAACATGTAAATAAGGAAACTAGGTTCTGATAATACATGCTGTAAAAGCATGAAATATAAGATGATATGCCCAGGATCAGGGTGGGTTCATTAGCTGTGAATGTCAGGAGGTCATCTGGAAGGGCGTGACACTTTTTTTTTATGTCCTCAATTCCTTCATTTATTTTTATTTATTTATTTAACAATTTTTTTTTAATTCTAATTTTTTTTTTTTTTTGAGACAGAGTCTTGCTCTGTCACCTGGGCTAGAGTGCCGTGGCATCAGCCTAACTCACAGCACCCTCAAACTCCTGGGATCAAGCGATCCTCCTGCCTCAGCCTCCCCAGTAGCTGGGACTACAGGTGTGCACCACCATGCCCGGCTAATTTTTCTATTTGTAGTAGAGATGGGGTCTCGTTTTTGCTCAGGCGATCCTCCTGCCTCCCTCAAGCGATCCTCCCGCCTTGGCCTTCCAGAGTGCTAGGATTACAGGCGTGAGCCACCGCACCTGGCCAGGGTGTGCCATTTAATCTGAGGCCTGAATGCTAGGAGGGAGCCTTATATGGGATTACCCTGTGCTCATTGCTGTGCATTTTTGCCCTTGTGCTGGGCTCCTAGAAGACCTGGGGACTTCCTCCAGCTTTCCTTATCTGAATGACCTGGGAAGTCGGTAACGACAGGAGTAAGTGAGCCATGCCCAACAGAAGCAGCTGCTGCATCTGACGTGTCACAGGCACATCATGGCTTTGTTCCACTGTCATCGTGATGACTGGGACCTTCAGAGCTGCCAGTCCCAAAGAGACATGACAGTGAAGTTCCCCCTCTAGCTCAGGACACATTGAAATGACAGGAGAACTCTGTTATCCCCTATTGCCACCCCGTGCCCTATAGGACTTCCTAGAGGCAGCAAATGAACAGGGCACCTCCTGACAACAACTACGATCCTCAAAATGTCAGTAGTGCTGAGGCTGAGAAACTCTGCATTAGTTAATGTGTGTGTAGTTCCAAGACTATGGAAGGAGCTTAATAC
Source organism: Daubentonia madagascariensis (assembly GCA_023783475.1). Classification (NCBI taxonomy): domain Eukaryota; kingdom Metazoa; phylum Chordata; class Mammalia; order Primates; family Daubentoniidae; genus Daubentonia; species Daubentonia madagascariensis. The sequence continues at coordinate 4,716,989 of JAKFHU010002332.1, read as the reverse complement.
ATCCTAGATCCCTTCCTCCTGTGGCTTGGAGATGCCCTGCATATCCACCCCAACTCTTCTTGCCAATACATGCTGGGGTCCAGCTATTTTCTCCAGTGCTGGAGAAAACAGCTAAACATTTATGTTCTTTCTGAGACCTTTGATGACTATTTCTGACAGTGCTTGGCATACAGTAGGTGCTCTATTAATACTTATCAACTTCACTGCATAAAAAGGACAGCAGAATGAACTGACTCATCTCAGCCTTCCCTTGGCCCCAGGGAGCTGTCCAGGAACTCCCTGCTAAAACTGCACAGAGGAGAAAACCCAAACTGAGATTGAACTCCCCCCACCCAGCCCCTGGGCCAGCAAACCCAACTGTCCTTTCTCCCCTTCATCATCATCTCTCTCCCTACAGACAATGGAAGATGGAAACCAGGAGACAGTGTGGCAGAGCAGTTATATCCTCAAACACCGGAGTTAAAGAGATCTGGGATCATATTCTGGCCGTGACAATTAAGACTAGTATGACTTTACACAGATCAAACTCTCTGAGCCTCAGCTCCTCATCTGTAAAATGGGGATGGTGCTCATAATGCCTGCATCATAGGGCTCTCATGATTTTTAAATGGGAGAAATGTTTTAGAGCATGTAGCATGTATTGGAGTCTTTGGCATGTAATAAGCACAAATATTAGCTATTACCATGAACATTATCAGAATCATCATCTTATAGTTTGGGTTCCTTGGGAAATAGACCCTGAGACAAAGGTTTGAGTTCTTTATTTGGGAAGTGATACCAGGAGATACCAGTGGGCAGATAATAAAGGGTGTGTTATCTGGCAAATGATTGGCGGGGGCAGTTGGAGCTTCATTCCTCTGGGGAACGCTGGGAGCCAGCACAGAATAGTCACTTCAGAGCTATCCCACAGAGGGGCAAGGGAGCTGGGGTATTTATACCCCTACTACTCCCCATCATGGGTTCAAGAACTGCTTGCTCAGGGTGTCAAGTCTCCAGCACTTCTTGTCTGTCCCTTTCAGGTTGAAGAGCCGCCTGTGGCCAAAGAAAACCCTCAGGCTGAGTCTCACATGGTGATGGTTAGAAGACAGCCGAGCTTGCAAAGAAATAGGAAGTGCTGTGCCGGCATTGGCTTCTCCTTGTCCACCATCATCACCTTTGGTCACTGCTAGGGTTTTAAATGCCTCTCCACTGGGCACTCATAGTCTGTGCTCACTTCTGCCATAGCACTTACCAACTTCATTAATTCAATCATTCAATTGTTAATTCACTAGTTGAGGCAAGTCCTCATTTATCCATCCATTTACTCACTTATTCTTCTACACTTAACAGAACTGTTGACCAGCTGCCACATGCAGGCATGAGGCTATCGAATGATCTACTCCAGGGGCGTCTCCACCTGGCTAGGCAGCTCCCCGGGGACAGGCCCTGGGTCCAACTCATCTTCCTGTGCCCAGCATTTAGCACAGTGCCAGGTACACACCAGAGCTCAGGACGTGTTTAATTAAGCTGAACCAAAGTAGAGAAAAGAGTGGGGCTTTTTTCTTTTCTCAACTGAGCATGCCATGAAGATCCAGGTTTTGTGGGAACTGGACTCTTGCTTAACTGATGTTTCACATACCTTTCCTATGGGAAAAGTCTTTGTGAAAATGAATCCTGTGGACGCTGAAGTTTTCATACGTGAAGTGTGTGCAAACGCTCGGTCTGCTACTGCACTCAGAGGCGGCAGAGGGAGGAGCATTGCCTGGAAGCTACCAGAGCCGGCTCCCAGAGGCAGCTCTGAGTTGGATTCACTGGGGTCCCAGGCCCACGGCTGCTTCCCAGCTGTTTAGCTCTTTCTAAATGGAGATGGTAGTTTTTCCTTGCTGGCTGCTAAGGTAGTTTGTGCATGTAGCTTGGCAAATCAATGCTCCCTCCAGGTGAGGCCCCCATTCTCCTTATGAAGATGAGAATCAACACATCAAAGCTGCTTCTGTTAAAACATCTTCCATGCTCCTCTGCCATGGTAGGAAGGAGATGACACCTCTCCCCCCATGCCTGACATCTGCCATGCTGGGTGCTGGGGTGGGGGATGCCATGACTCTAGGCTGTGCCTTGGCCCCTACTCAAGTCCGTGATAGAGCACAGTCAGCTGAACTGGGTCATACCAAGTGGACAGAGAGAGAGAGACCTTTGGAAGCTGCTTTGGGATAAAAGTCCCTAGAGGCTACCATGAAAACTGCAGGCCTAGAGTCAGGCCCATCTGGGTTCCCATCCAGCTTTCCCGCTTACAGGCTGTGGGATCCCTGGGGGTCCCTCCTCCTCAGGGACCCTCAGTTTCCTTGCCCTATTACAGTATCACAGGGTAATAGTGTGAGATGTGTTGGCCAAACAAGGAGGTCAGACAGTTGAGCTTCATCCTGATCTCCCGAGCACTTGACTCAGGTGGTGGGCTGCCCTGGGGCCCAGGATGAGGAACCTTGGCATGAAGGACCTCAATGTCATATGACCACACACGATCACATGAGACAGGTCCTGTGAAAGAGCTTCACAAACAGAGTGTTGTACACGTGTAAGAAAGGAGAGGACAGATTGTTAGCGAGCCCAGTGGTTAGCAACTGGGGACATCCGACTGTGACTGGAGACTGTTTGGGTTGTCATAACTGTGCTAGGGGGTGGTGGGAGGGTGCTCCTGGCATCTAGTGGGTACAGTCCAGGGATGCTGCTAAACATCCTACAGTGCACAGGACAGACCCCCGTAATGTAGAATTATCTGGCCCAATGTGTCAACAGTGCTGAGGTTGACAACCCTGCTCTAATATAACTCCTCTAGTCTGACACATGAAACCCACAATGGTCCAAAATTGCATCATAGGTGCTTAGCAGACTGGGCTTGGGCAAGTTTTAACTTCTCTGAGCCTCAGTTGCTTCATCTGTAAAGTGTGGGGTGAGAATAATAATACTTACCCCAAAGGGCTGTGGCGAGGTCTAAAAGAGAGAAAGCATCTTGCCCAGGGCTGGGACAGAGCCAGGGGTGTGCGCACACAGCCAGAAAAATAGCAGGAGTGGGAGGACCTCCACTCAGTGTCTTGGTTTTAGTTCTGAACCCTTCCCCATGTGCCCACCCTCCCCCCGGAACACCAGGTGTGTGTTGTCAAGGAAACCTTTCAGGAATGGGGCACTCCAGAGCTTGACTGAGTTTTTTCTCCCCAAAATAACCCACCCTGTCAGTCAAGTAACACTTAGGTGGAGTGGTTAGGCGAGGGAGATTGTTTCACCATCATTAACCATTGAGCAAGGCGCCTACTTGGGGAGTTTCCGTTCCCCTGAGACAGGCAGTTAATAGAAATGCAGCAGTGGATGATAATACTGACGATGATCATGCTACCATTTATTGACCCGTTCTCCTGTGCCGGGTTAGACGCTAGGTGTTTTACACGCAGTATCAAGTGCAACCTTGAGAAGTACCAGTAGCAAGCCCATTTTACGGTCCAGGATTCTGAGGTTCAGAGAGTGAGTGTCGGGGCTGGTTGGAGTTCAGACGCCAGGCGCCATGTCCTAAGCACCAAGCTCTATTGCCTCTGAGAAACCTACAGGGGAAGGCGGCATGAGGAGAAGGCTTGGTTCCTTTTGTCTCTGGTCCCAGCATCTAAACCGTCAGCTCCAGGCTGTTTTCTTGGTGAGCTCGGAAGCTGGAAACTCCGCCACCTGCCCATGGAGCCCATTGTGAAGCTTAGCTCCTTTCTGGTCTAGACATTCTTGCCCCAAAGAAATGTTCCTGGATGGCTCTAATGTCCCCTGGTTCCTGAAGCCTGAGAGAAAGGCAGAAAAAGGCTGTGATCATGTCTCAACCCTGTCACGTCCAATCCTTTGATCCCAGGACAACGGCCCAGCCCAGTCTCCAATCCACAAGGCTGCTGGGTCTCCTCCAGACAAACAGTACCCATTCTGGGCAGGGGGTATGGGAAGAACACTGGGTTTCCAATGGAAAGACAGACCTCGGTTTAGATCCCACCCTTGCTACCTCTGAGCCCTGTGACCTTGGACAGCCTCCATAAGCTGAGCCTTAGCTTACCTGCCTCTGAAATGGGTAGAAGGTTACTGTGTCGATAAATGAGATCAATGGTTAAGTGCTTAATAAAGGTGGGTTTGATGTGAATTACGGTGTGGAGCTAGTGGATGCTGGTGGCTTTCAGAACTCATGTTGTGCCACTGTATAATGAATGGCAGGCTAGTTAGGTTTCCCCAAGAGTCACTGGGGACCCACATTTTGGTGTGGCTGCCAGTGGCCCAGAGGGCTGATGACTGTGCCCTGGATTTCCTTCCGGCTTGCAGCTGTCAGTTCACGAGGCTGCGACGCCACCTGGCGGTGAGAGCCCTCCCAGCAGCCAGCAGGGATGCGAGGCGCCCGCTGAGGGCCCTGCTCTCCCCTCAAGCCTTGGAACCCAGGGGACGAGAGCGTGACCTCAGGCCGGCGGGAAGACACGAAGTCAAGAACAATCTCTGCACCTGTCTTCACCACTGGTTGGGCCAGAGTAAGGAGCCCCGGCAGCTCTGGCTTCCGTTCACTCGTCTACTCCCTCCCCGTTCATTCACTCCACACAGCTGGCGCCTCTCATTCTTCAGGACTTGCGCCTCACCTGGAGTAGCTACCGCCCTCAGACAGCTTTATGGCTCTTCCTGGCACTTATCAACACTGCCAAGGTTGTAATTCTTGAACCATTAGACGTTAATTCTCTTAAAGTCGACAGTTAGCAAGTGTCGAACACTAATGACGGACTAGGCAGGATGACAAAGCTTGCTCAAGTGAGAAAAGGGAAAACAGGGAATTTGATAGGGAGAGGGAAAAATGATGAGATAAAATTGCTACATTAGTCATAAATTTGGTTAATGTCCTACAAGGTAAATTCACTGTACCCCTTGGGGTTATCTTTCTACTGGACTGAAAAGGAAACCATTGCATGGTTTCAGTTGATAGACTGTAAAATTGCCTGCACCCTACTCGATCTTGTACACAAGCACTGTACTCTCACGAGGGCTCTACCATGCAGTCCCCTTTTTGCCTTACTTCCAGCTTCTGGATTATCGTTCTTTGCACTACCCGACATTATGGCATGTATTTATCTGTTTATGGCCTGTTGCTTCCTCTAGAATGTAGGCTCCCTGAGGGCAGAGCTGTGGAATGCCTGGCCCCCTGCTGCCTCCCCAGCTCCTCACAAATATTCAGCACATGGAAAGTGCTCCATAAATATCTGCAGAATGACTGGGAGTGTCAGGCTGGGCAGTGAATGTGATACCAGGCTGTCATCATGGAACTCACCATCTGGGGTGACAGGGACAGTTATCATGCCAAGTTTCCAATGGGCTATATCACACAGAGCTCAGGGCTGTGGACACTGGGGAAGGCTTTGTGGAGAAAGAGGTAGAGGAGGGGGGCTAGGGAGGTAGTTTTGAGGGTGATGCATCCAGGCGCACGGCTAACAATGGTGCATTCTGGGAGTGGGGAAGTTCAATATGGTGGGTGAGATGGGGCTGGGAGGGGAGACCCAGCTGTCTACCCTGTGGGTCTCAAAGTTCCCTCTCCTTTTGATTTTTTTCCTTTTTGAGGCAAGGTCTCACTTTGTCACCCAGGCTGGAGTGCAGCAGCATGATCATAGCTGAATGCAAGGACATCAGTCACTGGATTTAGGACCCATCCTAAATCCAGGATGACTTTATATCAAGATCCTTAACTTAATTACATCTGCAAAGACCCTTTTCCCAAATAAGGTCACATGCACAGGTTCTGGGGGTTAGGATGTGGACATATCTTTTTGGGAGCCACCATTCCACCCACTACAGTTTCAAAAAGGTGGGAAACACGATGTGTCTTCTGCTTCTCAGGAATGACTGAAATTGTTTTGAGCTCCAAATAGAAGAAAAAGAACCCAGGTTTCATCAGTGACACGTCTTCCTGCTTTCAGTTAAAGACAGACAGGAGACGCCGGGCACGGTGGTGCGGGCCTGTAGTCCCGGCTGCTCGGGAGGCTGAGGCGGGAGGATCCCTTGAGCCCAGGAGTTGGAGGTTGCAGTGAGCTATGATGATGCCGCTGCACTCCAGCCTGGGCAACAAAGCAAGACTCTGTCTCAAAAAAAAAAAAAAAAAAAAAGCAGGGACAGGAGAAAGGCTGAGACTGTCGGCAATGCTGTCACTGGTGTTCCTCAAACTTCAGCCCCTGACATCACCACCTTCAGGACACTTGCTGTAACTGCTTCCCACTCACATTATCTACTTTATATTGTATTTAAATACTCAACATTTTGAACTTAGCTTCAACCAAGCAATAATATCCTTCACGTCTCTGGTTTGCAACATCCCCCTCGGCGCCCCCAATACACAAGGCAGGGCCTGACGACATGTTCAACTGCTTGACCAGCCCAGAGGGTGACCTCAAATAGGTCTTGTGGGGTCTTGAAATGACATCGATTCTCCCTGAAGTGGAGCCTTCCTCCCTTGTCTTGCTGTGGGAAGGGCGCTGCTATAGTTTGAGCGTTCTCCCCCTTCCAAACTCACGTTGATATTTAATTGCCATTGTAATAGTATTAAGAGGTAGGACCTTGAAGAGGTGTTTAGGCCATGAGGGCTCTGCCCTCGTGAATACATAAATGCTGTTCTCTCCAGAGTGGGTTCCTGATAGAAGAGCAGGTTTGGTACCCTCCCACCTTCTCTCTCTTTTTCTGCAATTGGCACCTGGGGTCTACTCTTGCAGGTATACGGGGAGGGGGAGACAGGCCCTCAGGGTACAAATAAGAGAATTTAGGGAGGGGGAGTGAAGGAGAGGATTAACCCCTGGAAACAGCATCCTACTACATACATTTCAAGAGGATGAACTTTAAGAATTTTTCACTCTCAATTTCACTTAAAACCTCCCAGAGCCACCTGTGGCTAGTGGCTACCACATGGGACAGCACGGCCCTAGAGAGTTGGAATGTCCTCCCCCTCCCCGTGGATGCCTTCCGCAAGATGGAGAGGAGGAATTCCCGCAGGGGAATGAAAGTAGTCTCTGGTCAGCAGCCAGTGAGGAACTGAGGCCCTCAGATGACAGCTGGGGAGGAGCTGGATCCTGCCAACCACCACAACAGGGGTCTTGAAGGGGGGCTGCCCTCCGTTGAACCCTCAGATGAGACCACAGCCCCAGCGGACACCCTTGTAGCCTTATGAGAGATCCTAAGACAGAGGCACCTAGTTAAGCTAAGCCCAAAATCCTGATCCAGAGAAACTGGGAGATAAAATGTGTTGCTTTAAGCCTGTAAGTTTTGGGGTATTTTGTCATGCAGGAAATAGATAATACAATTCCTTTCCCACAAGGGCTTGGCTTCTATTAGAATCCTCTAAGTATCAGGAAGAGACTCAACAGATTTGTGTCACTTTCCTCTTTCCCTCCTGCTGGGGTGGCTGGATTTATGTCCACCTTCAGTTTGCTGCCACACCCAGTGTCACTCTCTGTAAGAAAGTAATGGGCTAGAAACATGGATAAAATTTATGGTGGAACTTCAGTCTTCGGTACAGATTGTGGCCTCACTCTCCTGGGTCTGGACATGCCAAATTCCCAGCTAGGGGAAGCAGCCCACATAGAGATTATGTGGGCCTGGCAGAGTCTCGTGAAAGCAGTGCCATGCACACGGTCTTGTAGCCCAGACCCACCTGAGGGAGGATTTGCACTCCAAATGTCTCTCTAGGTCCTTCTAGAACATTTGGGCCAAAATCCATTTTATTTCCGAAAAGGTTAGCTTCACCCATCTGCTTTCTAATGTGTCTCTTGGTAGAGGGTAGCATTTGGGGGAGGGGGTTGTGTAGGAACTCAATTTCTTTTATTTTCACTAAAAAAGAAAAAACACGTAACACAAAAATAACCCACGCTAGTTGTAAAAACAAAATACATGTATATAGCATAAAGAGCAAAAGTCTAATCAATTCCCTTCCCCTAATCCCACATTCTAGGATTAATCCAAGGTTAAGAGTGTGGTATGTAACTTCCCACATATAAACACATACCTTGGAGCTGCCATTTATAAGTTACACAATGATGGCCAAGTCACTTGGAGTGGTGGGTAGCCTGCAGGGTAAGTGCTCAGGCTCTAGAGCCAGACCTTCTGGGTTCAAATCCTGGCTCCATCGCTCACCACTTATTTAACTTTGGGAGAGGTACCTACCACCACTGCCCCACCTCAGTTTCCCCATCTGTAAAATGGGCCAATACCATGTCCTTCATGTGGGTAGAGGGAGATTTACTGAGCTGAGGCATCTAAAATGTTAAGAACAGTTGCCTATCGCCATCTTGATCCTTTGAGATCTCCCACAGCAGAATTTTCCCTAGGCCTGGTTTTGAAGTTAGGCTTTCCTTAAAATTCTCCTCAGATTGTCTTTCTTCCTGGGTCCTTAGTGCCCAGGTATTTCGGTACAGGAGATGGTGCCAATGAGCCTGTCTCTTAGTCTTGGTCCCACACTAACTTTCCAATGGCTTGAGCCCTTTGAAGTGATAGGGAAGCAGGTTTAATTAACTGAGTTCTAGTTAATTAAGGCTTTACTACATAGGGTAGCCTAAAATAAAGTTGGGTTTTAATCATCACAATTCTGCCACTCAAAATCTCCAAGTTCTTCCCATGGGAAACCAATTCAAGACCCACATTGACCAGGCATCCATCAATCAACAGAGATTGATTTCTGTATTATTTGTCCACTGCACTTCATTTAGCTTTGTTTACTTCCTGTTGCCTTTAATCACTGATGGTGATATCACTTCTTCCTCCACTTTTTATATGCTTTCCATTCATCTCATCAGTATTTTCCTGTGAATGCAGAATCATTCACTGAATGCCAGATTGGTCTGACAATAGTGAGTGCCCATGTGGGGACAGAGATCAGGGCGTCCCCGAGAGTCTGGGGTACCTGTCATCACCCAGGGGTCTCTTTTCAGTCTGAGGCACCAACCCTGCCCTCTAAATTCCAGTTTAGATCTTAAAACTTAGCACAGTCCTTTGTGGTTTTAACAGGGGGTTAAAATTAACACCACCATCAGACTGATTTACCAGTCTGTTTGTAGAGAGACAGAACATCACTAACTGGTTCATGGATTCAGAAACCACCAGTTGGCTGCCCCAGTGCGGTGGGGCAGAATCACTCACTAGTGTTGGATAAGCAAATTCCTGCTGATGACTGCTTTGGGCCATTGTGCTGAGCTGCCATGAGAAACAGCACAGTCTGGAAGGTGTCCCTGGTTGAAGCTGCTACCCAAGATTGGAACCACTGCCTGCTTCCAACGTCTGCAGTGTTGCCTGGTGTACACACTGGCTGAGCAGTGGAGGCGAGTTTGAACTGGCAGTCACCCCTGAGGTGCAACAGGCTTTAATCTAATACGACGTTTACTTAGCATGTAGAAGGTGCAGACAGGAAACACAGCATCATCACCCCAGAGCAAGGACCAGCTGCCCACGCACACAGCCCCTTTTGCCCCTGACTCCCTTGGGGGACCTATGGCTGCTGCAGCTGAGCTCCAAGATGTGTGTGAGTCACTCTGATGCACAGACCCAAGAGCTTGGTTCCCTACCCATACCTACATCATAGTCACGTAGGGCCAAGGTCTGCCCGCCAACTCAGGGCTCCCTTAGTCTAGGTGAGTCCACCCACGACGGTTTCACAGCAAACAGAGGCAGACATAACATTCCACTTTTATCTGAACTCTGTACTGAAGAACATGAACTCCGAGGTTGTTTTCCCCCAACTGACAGCCTACCAGGTGTCTTGTTGGATGTTGGGGTCGGCAGGATGAAGAATGACTTGCCTGTTTCTCTGAAGGCTGCCCAAGTTCTCCAAAGTGACTCCTGAGTGCCCACAGAGCCTGGAATTGACGTCATGCCTGTTCAGTCTGACTTTTCAAATTTGCTTTTTGCCCAGCTATTGCTTCAGGATAGGGTGACAAATAGGATCTATTTTATTTATAGAAATAGGGAGAGATTGCTCACAATGATTTCTCCAGCAGGCGACGATGCTAGATAATTGAACCTTATAAATCACACAGGCCACAGTGTGCAAGTTGAAAATGCCCAGACCAAAAAACCCTACCTTAGGACTATGTCTGCAATCTACTGAAAACTTCCCCAGCACCAGGCACAGCTCTAAGTGTCTTCCAGGGATCATTCAGTATAAACTTCACAACAACCCGTGAAGAAGTTTTACTATTTTAATCTTTTATTGATACATAGTATTTTACATATTTATGGGTGACATGAGAGTGTTTTTTACATGCACAGCATGTGCAATGATCAAGTTAGGGTATTTGGGGTATCTAGCACCTTGAGTACTTATCATTTCTACGTGTTGGTAACACTTCAAGCCCTCTCTTCAAGCTACTTTGAAATATACAATGTATTGTTGCTACCTATAGCCACCCTACTCTGCTATGGAACATTAGAACTTATTTCTTCTATCTCACTATAACTTTGTACCCATGCACTAACCTCACAGGAAGTCTTACCATTTTACAGGTGAGGAAACAGAAGTTCAGAGAGGCTAAGTCACTTGTCTAAGGTCATCGCTGGCATGCAGCAGAGCCAGGGTTTGAACCCAACTCCAGGGTTTGTGCTCTGAACCAAGAATGACACACTGCAGCCATACTCCTCAGTGTGGCCCCTGGACCAGCATCACCTGCGAGCTTGTTAAATTGCACCCTTGGCCCCGCCCAGGACCTGAGTCAGAATCCGCGTTTTGACGAGGCCCCAGGTGTTTCCTGTACGCAGCAGTTTGAGAAGCGCTGGAGACTAGTGTCCCTATTTGTTGATTTTAACAAAGCTTTCCTGTGCAAGCGATAGCTGAACCAAGTCCCCTCTTTGGGCCATATATTTCTCTGAAAATGTTAGAATGTGTCAAAAAAAAAATTGGGTCCAATGGCCTCAGTTAATCACCTGGCAGAACATCCCGATGGTTTGATGTTTCTGAAATATCGCTGCCAAACAAGCACTTGCAGAGGCTCAAGCAAGGCCATAAAAGATGGTAGTACTGCGAACTTTGACTTTGGGAAGTGAAAGTCTGATGATACTTTGCATCACAGTGGAGTGACATTAATTCCGGGCTCCACTTGGAGGAAGCTTTCAGGCCAAGTGGTTTAGACATAAAAGCAGTTCCCCTTAACGCGCCAGGTGAAGCGGTGACAGCTCTATTACTTGGTGCCAATTATGTTTATGGGCTTATCCCCAGGGGTGCTAGGAAAATGCCACTGTTAGTGCTGACGTATCACCAGCTGGGGACTCTGTCCAGTGGGGTTCTGTTTTGAAGACTTGTTATTACTATATCCCACCATGATCTGTAACTCTGCTCTGTTACGGCAAGTCTGGCAGGGACAGTTTTTGTGTAGGAACCTTAGAAAACAGGAATAGTCAAAAGCTGTGCTGTAGCCCCCAGGGCTTCTCAAACATAAACCATGCAGGGTCTAGTCAAATGCAGCTTCTGACTCAAATTCTGGGTTGGGCAATGATGCTGCATTTCTAACAAGAATCCAGGCTGGGCACAGGGGCTCACGCCTGTAATCCTAGCCCTCTGGGGGGCTGAGGTGAGAGGATTTCTTGGTCAGGAGTTTAAGACCAGCCTGGGCAAGAGCGAGATCCTGTCTCTATTAAAAATAAAAAAAATTAGCCAGGCGTGGTGGCGTGCACCTGTAGTCCCAGCTACTTGGGAGGCTGAGGCAGGAGGATCGCTTGAGCCCAGGAGTTTGAAGTTGCAGTGAGCTACGGTGACATGACTGCACTCTAGCCAGGGTGACAGAGCAAGACACTGTCTCAAAAAAAAAAAAAAAAAAAAATCCAGATAGTGCCCTGGATGTGGCTGCTCGCCCAGAGACCACACAATGGGAACGTGGAAAGAACACGGGCCTAGGAGTCAAAAGGATGTGGGCTCCAAGCCTGATGCTGCCCTTGGTAGCTGTGTGATGTTGGGCAAGTTGCTTAACCTCTCTGAACTTCAGATTTCTCACATATAAAATAAGGATCACTTCTGCCTTTTAGGCTCTTTAGAAGATTTGCAGATAATGTACATGGATGATGTACATGTGCAGGTTTTCTTCCTGTTCCCAGAGGGGCTGGGTGAGACTCATTCTCCTGCATCCCCTGCACTATAGGCTCATCTGAGACCCATTTCTCTTTCCTAAAGGAGCTAGTTTTCTTCTTTCAAGTCAGGATTTCTCTACCTCGGCACTATCGATATTTTGGGTTGGATAATTCCGTGTTGTGGGGGCTGTTCTGTGCTCTGTAGGATGTTTAGCAGCGTCTCTAGCTTCACCCACTAGCTACTAATAGCACCCACGTCTCCCCTACTTGTGGCAACCAAAAATGCCTCCAGACATTGCCAAATGCCCCTGGAGGCAAAATTACCCGTAATTAGGAAATACCATTCTAATTAATAATTTATATTAATTCATTCAACAATATGTGTTGGGTACCTACTTTGTGCCAGACCATATGCCAGGGATATATAGTGATGTTTAAGACAAACAAGGTCCCTGATCTCACGGAGACTTTTTTCCTTTTGAAGCCTCAGTCTTCCCAACTGTAAAGTGGATATAACAAGGCTGCTGACCTCTTAAATTTGTTGGGAAGATGAAATGAATTTAGACTTACAAATGCCTGGCCCCGGCATCAGGATAAGCCAATGACTGGGCATACAATGGGCCTGGGAATCGGACCTGGGTGCACGGGAGCGGGCATGAGCAGGGAAAGCTGGATGGAGAAGCTGGGAGTCCTGGGCTGTGAGGGGCTGTGCTGGGCCCAGTGCAAAGTGCGCAGCAGCAGCAGCAGCGAGCAAGGCGGGGGTAGAGGGCTGCAGGGAGGGCCAAGGGATGCTGGAAGACAAGGCCCAAACTGCAGAGAAGTAGACAGAGAAGGAGTGAAAGAGAATGGGAGAGGCACAAAGACAAAAAAGCAGGCAGACAGACAAGACAGACATCTGTCTGTGCATGTGATGCAAGATGGAGAGACACAGGGGGAAAGAAGATGAGCCCAGGCTGAAGGGAACACCTCTGAGGTGGATCACTACATGTGACCCAAAAGAGGGGCTCTTATGTTTGTTCTCAGCGTACCTGATTTAGGTTATAAAGGGTTAACATTAAGAACATAGGGCAATGCCAGTTCAGTCCACTCCTGGGGCCAGTTCCTGCCCCTTCCTCCTCATGGGGCCCTCATGGAAGGATGGGGACGGAGCACACACAGCCTTGGGAGGAAATGAGGCCTTTGTGCCAAGTGGTGTTATTACAGCTATTGCAGCAATGTTATTAAAGACATTTGTGAACAGTTAACAGAGGGGAACATAAAAACCTACCTGCACAGTCAAGGCCCCGGTCCCTAAGAGAAGTGCACGGCTGAAATAACTGCCTCGGGTGAAATCAAGTTGAGAACATTTGCTCAACTTGACCGAGCAGCCCTTGAAACACTCCAGGACACGTATCAAGCACAAGAAACAGGCAACCAAATAGACCCCCAGCCCAGGGCAGGAACATTCTCTGGCTGCTATTGGGAGGCAGTGACAGACCCCAGAAAACCATCTTGGTTAATATAATAAGGTACATTTGCCATATATTTAAAATGACAAAATCTTGAGTGCATCACTTTACTGAGCATTTGATTTTATTAGAAATATATTACAAGAACAGTTGAGATGCTGTGCCTCGTTGAGGCGATAGGTCATGCTATTGGTTCTGCGATGATCTTCCAGAGTTCCTGCAGCAAACAGAGAAAGGACAGGTTCCTCAAGTGCACAAGTAAGACCACTGCAATTTCATCAAGGAAAGTAATTAGCCAAAGAGAGCTGTCAAACAACATGCAAACCATAGCACCACGCAAGCTAGTGCAGGAGCCGACAGCTTCCTTCTTTTTCTTTGTCGCTCTGGGCTGTTCTTTCTGTTTGTGGCAGAAAGGCTGGAAGAATGAGTCCCGGCATTAACTGAAAAGCCACCAGGATGTCACACAATCAAAAGGGACTAGGAGAATGGCAGCCTGTTGCCACAATCTCTCCATTTTCGGGGATCTTAAGCATCATGTAGTATGGCTGCTGAATTTTGTAAGAAGCTGAGTTTCTTGGTCATGTGATGCTACTCTTAAGGCTGGCAGGTGGAGAATGCACAAATACATGCCTAGGTCTTACTGTGACCTTGTGTCCTCACTAGCAGACGCAGCCTGTTTGCTGTCTACTTGGAGGCTAACTGAGCTGACAGGCAGGGAGGCTGCCCAGAGGTGGCGCAGCAATGGATGGAAGGTCCTCCTGACACACATAACCACACAAATCCCATGCTGCACTTACTCAGAAAACAGACCAGGGCGTGAGAGAGTGCCGGCACCTGGTAACTCCCTCATCCCCCCCTTTTCCTCCTTAGAAATAGGCCGGGGTCACCGCAGACACAGAGAAAGGGAGGCCACAGCCATGAGGCAAAGACAAAAGAAGTTGGTTCTCAATCTTTGTTCTACTAAAAATCCAGCTCCTGATCATTTTAAGGGATTTTTAAGGGTAATTTTGACTTTTAAAATTTCCCCCAAGTGCTGGGTTTAAAAGCTGCAATCGGAAGTGACGTGTAGGACGAGGTCCCAGCTCTGCCGTTTCCTGGCTGGGTGACGCACCCTGTCCCAGCTGTTGTCGTGGGCATTAACAGAAGAGACAGTGGACGAAGGGTGCTTAGCATGGTGCCTGACACACGAAGCTATCGCTGTCAGGATGATCAATCACCCCCGATAAGACGCGGTCCCATTGTGCCCAGTCAGAAGGGCCAGCAAGGATGACACAAGCCTGTTCAGTCCAGGAGGCCAGTATATTTCCACAGCGAGAATGTGACCACCAGCTGCCACACTGGGGCCTCTGCATCATGATCTGCAGCCCACCAACTTCCCCTCCACTGACTTCCTGTTCCCCAAACAACCTTCTGCCCTTGGTCTTGCTTCCTCTGGAGTCTGAACTGCCCACAGGGAAAGAATGTGCTATAAAGTCACAGGTGAAGGCTCGCCTGCATGCCCACCTCTGGACATGGTAACTGCTAAGAATGGGGTGCAGATCCCTCCACAGGTTTCACTACAGACGGTGCCAAGTATGCAGCCTTCACCCCCTGCAGGACCTCGGGGCCTGCACTTGGAAGGCCTACATCATCACCTCCTCTGCCCTGACTCAGCCGCTTCAGGGCAAAGCCACCAAAGGCCCTGCCCGTGGGCCCAGACCTACCAGCTGCCGGATGCGCTCGTAAACGAGGCGCTGCGGGAAGGAGGCCTCCACAGGCTCCACCACGAAGCGCAGCTTGCCGTCCGTGAGCTTCTCCAGCGCACGCAGGCAGGAGCGAAAGTGATCGTAGGCTTCGCACGTGACATCCAAGTGTCTCAGCGTGAAGTTGAGTCTGCAAACCAACCAGCCGACACACAAACTGCCGTCATTACTGGACACCCAACTTGCTTTCCTGTTGCCTCACTGATCTCATTTCCCAAGAGCGGATTTTTAGTGAGCGCCTATCTCATGCTGTGTTTGTGTGCAATTCCTTCCTGAATCTGGGAGGTGGAGACGGTTATCACTTCCATCTTACAGATTGGAAACTGAGGCTCAGAAGGCTGAAGTCAAGTGCCCAAGATTACACTGCTGCAAAGATAAAGACAGTCCCTGCCTCTGAGGAGCTACAGATGGGTGCAAGAGGCGGAAGACTCAGACGGATACTTGAGGACAGGCCTCAATGTGCTCCTGCCGTGTTCCGCCTGCAGCTGGTACGGCATCTGGCACACGGAGCTGCCCCGTAACTGTGAGAAGAATGAACAACAGAAGGTGGGCGGTGCAGAGGTCTCAGAGAGAGCACAGACGACAGAGATAAAATTGCCAGGAAGCCGGGGGGTTGCAGAGGTCTTAGCAAGAGCAAGCGCCTTCAGAGACGGGTCTCCCAACCCTGCCATTTGCCTTTTGACACCTGAACCTGGAAGACAATTAACTTGAAATTCAAGCTCTTGGCTGCTTTCCCTTTTATTTCCAAAATCTCTTACAAAAAGTTTCAAACATGCGAAAGGAGTGAGAACAGTATGATGAAGCCACCACCAGCTTCAGCCCCTGTCCACTCATGGCCACTGTGACTGCTCTGCTGCTCCTGGGTCCCCCCCACCCCACTGAATTATTAAAAAGCAATTGCCAGGCATCATAGCATTTCCTCCATAAATATGTCAATGTGTATCCCAAAAAGATAAAGACTCTTCTCAACTAAAACAAATTTAACAATAATTCTTTAACATCAAATAGTCAGAGTTCAACCTTTCCTGACTGTCCTGATTTTTCTCCTTTATAGTCTATATAAATAATCAAGATCCAAATGAGGTCCATGTGTTGCTACTGGTCGATGTGTGCCTCAAAGTCCTCGGCACTATCGGTACAAACAATGCTGCAACAAATATGCAAGTCTGCAGAGCTCTGTAGGCGCCAGGAGCATTCCCACAGGGTGAATTTCTGGACGTTGAATTGCTGGGTCAAGAAATACACTCAGTTTTACGGCTTTGGCTACATATTCCAAACTGCCTTCAGAAAAGTTGTGGACTTTTGTTAAGTATTAGGGGGAATGTGTACGAGGTGTCCAGCACTGTAGCTGCCACAAAGTGGACACTCAATAAATACAGCCATCCAACATTTTTGGATGTTCAAGCAGAAACATCCCGGAGGGTCTGTCAGGTGAGGAGAAATGAACACAAGCTCTGTGTGCATCAGTGAGAGGGAAGACCTAGGGGAGCAGAAGGGACAGACGGTCCCCCAGAGAGAACGCTGAGGAAGAGAGGCTCTTGATGGAGGGTGGTGACCCTTGGATGAGGCCAAGCGTTGAGGCTCTGGGATGCAGGTGGCATCCACGTCCTCAACCACCCCAACCAGCTATGCCCTGGACACGTCCCTGATGTCCCTCAGCCTTCCTGCCTCCTTCTGCAAAATTGGGTCGGCAGTGCCTGCCCACTGGGTTAGTACGAGGATTAAATGAGGTGATTATGCAAGGGACCAGCACGGGCCTGGCACATGACAGGTGCTCAATAAATGGTAGTGAGTAGTAATGACCACACAGACAAGGACGCATTCAGAAGGTGAGTGTGGCTGATACCCAGGGCGCCAGCATGGCCCCCAGGGCAGAGAGCTCACCTCTTCTCCACTGACAGAATGGCCGTGCAGGCATTTTTTAATCTGTGGGCGAGTCGGGAGAGTGTTTTGAACACAGCATCAGTCAAGTCGTCGTCGTAAAACACTGCAGGAAGAGAAAAGGCACTGGGGAAAACATGCAAATATCAGAGAGATCTACTTTTCTGAGGGACCCGCATGGACACTACAGAGGGAATCCTTAGCAACATGGAGCAGCAACAGGTCTCGGGATTAAACCTGCATGCAGATGGGGCAGAATGTCCTGGAAAGATGCTTCTAAAACGCAGAGAACTAAGTGGAGGTGAGGGGACACTGCACTGGACTAAAGGTAATGACAAAGGATATGTATGATGAAGGAGAATTTTCTTACCCTCGGCTGCAAGGAGTACGGTGGTGTGATCGTACAAGTCAGAAATTTCCTCTTCTGACCAACTGAAGGGGACCTCAGGATCTATGAAAGAAGAAAGAAAAGGATGTTTTGTGCTCATTTCTTTCCCTGCTGGCCACCAACTCTCAATGAAGGAAGCTTTTGGAGAAGAAACAGGGTTGGGGGAGCTCGGTGCAGTGGGTACCGCCAGGCAGACGTGACTCCCAGTGCCCCAGCTTCAGGGTCCCCGCTGCCTGTGCACAGGCACTGTGTAAGAGGTGCCCTTTCTGCCAGGCGCCTGCCCCGGCCAGCTAGGGGAGGGTAGATTTTGGCCTCACCGCTGCTTTGGCCTGTAGCCCTGTGCAGAACACGATTAGCACCACTGTCCAGGGCACTCTGCCCCCATCTACTTGCTGTGTGACCCCAGGAAGTCTCTTCACTTCTTCTGGTTTCAGTTTTCACACTTACAGAAAGAGGCATAACAATACTTCTTCCATAGGACTGCTAAGAAGGTCAAAGGACCTACAAGATGCAAAGTGCATGGCAGGTGACAGATACTTAAGGAATGACTGTCCTCACCCATCAGTCTGACATCTGACGGGGAAAAGAAAAGAAGCCTTTATGCAATGTTAGAGCAAGCCTCCGGGTCTGAAGTAGTCTGTGTAAGAAATCTGGGAAACTCTCCCACCCAGAGGGCTTCCTGGCACCACCATTTGCTGGGAAATGGTCCATGCCCCTGAGTCTGACAGACTTGGGTTTACACCCTGACCCTGCCACATATCAGCTGTGTGCCCCTGGGGCAGGCCCTTAACTTCTCTGTGTGCCAGTCTGCGCTCATAACTCAGGGACTATCATGCCTACTACACAGTGATGCCATGAGGTCTATAACAAAATGAGTGTGAGGTGCCCAGCACACAGCGGTGCTCAGAGAATGATAGCCGACGCTCACGGGCCAATAGAGGGAACTTGCCATGAGCCGTGGGATCGTGGCAACAGCCGGGACTCTGCCACTCAATCAAGGCCACAGAGCCGATGGCCTTGAGGAATTAAAGGCCTCTAGTAACCACTGAATCAAACCAGACATCAAAGGGAAACGCACACCTGTGCAAAGGTCGTCCTTCAACCAGTCCAGTTCTTTGACCTTAACTATACCACCTGTAAAAACATAAACATAAACGTAACTCCGCAAACTCTAAACATAATTAGGAAAAAGATAAACTTTTACACCATATACCAAGATCCATTCATCCATCCTCCCTCTTATCTACCTATCCTTCCACCCACCCACCCACCCATCCACCCACCCTCCCCCCCTTCCTTCCATCCTCCACCGGCCCTGGTGTCCTCCCTCCTTCATTCCTGCCCATCACCCACCTTCTGTCCCTCCCCTCCATCCATCCATCAATCCTCCCAGAATTTTTAAAAAAAATTTTTGTAGAGGGGGGGTCTTGCTATTTCCCAGGTTGGTCTCGAACTCCTGCCCTCAAGTGATCCTCCTGCCTCGGCCTCCTGAAGTGTTGGGATGACAGGCATGAGCCACTGTGCCTCGCTAGCCATTCTGTCATTTTTTGAATTATGAGTATCAGTGACTGTGCCAGGCACAGGGAACATAAAGATTTAAGAGTCATAGTCCCCATTCATAGGGACCAGACACCCTAGGGGAGATGGGCGGGTTAACAGGAGACCCCAAGCCTGTGTGGCCAGGGTAACATCAGGAGGGTTGGCCAAATACTTGGGCGGAGAGAAAGGAACTCCTGTATCACACCAGGGGTGACAGCAAAGGCCCCGGCAGCAGGCCTGCTCCTTCCTTCTAGTCTCTGTTGACTGACTACTACACACAGGGCAGTCAACCAACACTGCCACAGTGATCAACACAGACAAGGCCCGTGCAGTCTGTAGTTTAGTGGGGATGGGAAATGCCAAATCAACTAGGCACATGAGCAGATGTTAAAATGTGATGGCTCAAGGTGTCACTGGAGTCTGTTAGGGGACTCGACTCCGACCTCCAATCTAGAGGTCTGGAGACTTGAGTGTGACAAAGACCTGCCGGGGTAGGAGAACACTCCCGGGGGACAGCAAGAGAAAGGTGCCAGGGGAGGCCTCAAAGGAGGCTGGGCAGTATGTGCAGAGGGGGCTGCAGGCAGGCAGGGCCAGACACCATAGAAGAAGGGATGGGATGAGCAACCAGAAACTTCTGAAGGGCCTGAAGCCTGTGGGGCTGTTTGGAGGAGGAAGGGCTAGACAGATAGTCTGTCAGAACACAGGCCCACTCATCCCTGCTGGCTGTGCAGGGACCGGATGATCAGGTAGGTGGGGGTGGGGGCATATCTGCCTGTGAAATGTGTCCTTGGCTCACTGGACACCGGCTGGACAGCAGGACTGTCAGGAGAGGAGGTGGGAAAATAGGCGGGGGCCAGGCCAGGGAGGTTTGGGAATTCGAGGAAGAGTCCCAACTTCATCCCATAGGTGATGAAGCCCCTGGAAGGTTTTCAGTAGAGAGGGAAGGGGTCAGCCTTGCTTCTTAGAAAGGTCACCCTTGATGCTTCATGGAGGACAGCTTGGACTGGCCAAACAAGGAGCTGGGGAGACTAGGCGGGGGCCGCTGCCGGTGTCCACGAGAGAGCAGCTGAAGGTGGATGTGGTGGTGGGTGTGGGAAGGAGGACGTGATCCCAGGGTGGAGTCACTATGCTCCCTCCATTCACCTGGTGCAAAAGGAAGCAGGTGGAACCTGCCTCCCAGTGTCAATAGTCTTGGGTGTCTGTCCCGCCTGCCAAACAGAGAAACCTCCCTCCTGGGTGGAAGACCCGCTGGGCCTCACCTCCAGCGGCAGCCAGGTGGCTGTTGAGGGCAATGTTTCGCTGGCACATGGCCAAGAGATCTGCACCGACATCTGGAACAACAGAAGCGCAAGCCATAAAGCACCAGTGGTTACGACACTCTTATCTCCACGTCTTTGCCTAGCGAGAACTGTTATCAACAGCACAACTGCAGAAATTACAGCAACATTTCTCCTGTGTGTCTCACTGACAAAATTAAATATGTTCACCTGAACGCTCTTTTTATTGATTTTTGCCCTAAATAAGAGATTCTCATCCTGGTGGGGAGAGACTCCGTGCACTGCAGAGGGAAGGGGTGAGCGCTCCCAACGTTTTCCGAGTGAATAAAATATGCCCAGCACTTTCCATAGTTCACCTTTTCATGTTTATAGCAATCCCAGGAGCCAGCATCAAGGCCAGGAGTTCAAGACCAGCCTGGGCAATGAAACGAGACCCCATCTCTACAAAAAAAACACACACAAAAAACCCCCCAAATTACCTGGGAATGGTGGCACATGCCTGTAGTCCCAGCTACTTGGGAGACCAAGGCGGGAGGGTTACTTGAACCTAGGAATTTGGGGTTACAGTGAGTTATGCTCGGGCCACGGCACTCCAGCACGGGTGACGGAGAACTTGTCTCCAGAAAAAAAAAGGTGGACAAAGTACATGAGCACCATGTTCACAGAAAAGGACATGAAAGGACACATAAATAGATTTTCACTGTACTAAGAAACAACCTCAGGCATAAAAGAAAAGCAAACTGAAGGTACCAACTGGGAAGCGTGTTAAAATTTAGATATTCAACATCCCTTATCTCTTCAGCAAGGTCTGAGTCGGGGGTCTGGGATGGGCCCTAAAATCTTTATTATTCCTCGTCTCCCACCAGGTGACTGATGCAGGTCCAAGGACTGCTTTTTTTTTTTTTTTTTGGAGACAGTCTCGATCTGCTGCCCAGGCTGGAGTGGTGCAGTGGCGTCATCGTAGCTCACTGCAGCCTCCAACTGCTGGCTCAAGAGACCCTCCAGCCTCAGCCTCCTGGGTAGCTGGGACCACAGGCGTGTGTCACCACGCCCGGCTAATTTTTCTATGTTTTGTAGAGATGGGGTCTTGCTCTTGCTCAGGCTGGTCTTGAACTCCTGGCCTCAAGTGATCCTCCCGCCTTAGCCTCCCAAAGAGCTAGGATTGCAGGTGTGAGCCACTGCACCCAGCAAATAAACTTGTTTTCAAAGCCTTCTAAAAGGGCATATTTCTCATGGTTTTCTGGGATGCATGCTCTTTCTCAGGGGTGTGAGCAGAGGGGCCAGACACCTACTGCAAGCTTGATGGTCTAAGACGTGTCAGGTGGTGCTGCAGCCACTGACTCGGTGTTGCTGGCTTATTCTGATATTATTGAGAAAAAACACAAAGGGTGGAGAAAACCAGAGGACCAGACGGCAAAATTAACACCAGCCAACATCCAATTCCCAGTGTCTCTGCCTCTTTTACACAGTCGGTACATGCTTTGTGAAGATCACTATCTCCCCTCAGCCTGAGGCATTGCGTAGTTACCTGTACAATAAACGGTCTGTGCCACGGTGGCTGCAACAATGCTAGCAAGCCCTGTGCCCGCCCCAAGCTCCAGCACAGTGCATCCTTGGAAAAGGTCCCGTCGGAACAGGATGTAGTCTGCCAGGAGCAGGGCGCCCCGCCACACCTGGAAGGCAGACGACAAGGAACGACAGGCAACGTGAGGCTCGGCAGAGACCCTTCAGGGACACAGGAAGTGGACAGGACCTACCCACCTGCTTGCCAACATCCTCCAGGGGGGTGGCCATGGTGTGCTCTGGACAGGATGGAAACCAAAAGAGAAATGCCCACTGTGAAAATGGGGATGGATGGAAAACCACAAGACAGGGGTGCATGGCAACATGCCAACACAGTCACATGGGCGTTGGAGGTTGGAGTTAGGCGTTCTAGACAGAAGCAGAAACACAGGCCGTGCTACCAGTCAGGAGGGGGTGTATGAGCATCAGTCAGAGACCAGGAGCTGTGGCTCACTCTCTTACAGGTAACTGGGTATCTATGCCCACAGCCCGAAGGCTAGGGTCGCAAGAGTCTTGACTCAACCTGACTAAACACACAGGCATCACTCAATGCTCTTTTATGGTCAATAACTGCAAATTTTACAATCACAATATATTTATATGCTAATAATCACAACTCATTCCAAAATATTTTCTTCCACTTAGAACTACGCTAGAAGTTAACAAATAAGTTTGAATTTATATCTTTTTTTAAACGAAGTTGAAGAGAAGTATGATGAATAATTATAGTAAATATTCTCAAGCACAAAAAATATATTAGGATAAAATTCTGGTAGTTAGGAGGGGGAAGAGAATGGAAACATGAGATCAAGGAGAAAAAGGAATGATATGAAACACTTTTGCTATTAAATAAGAACTCACTCTAGTATTTTTGAGTGAGCTGGATGGCTATCAAATTCACACACACAGATGTGCATGGTAGGGTAGCTTTGCACGCTCACCAGACTTGCAGAAATCAAACCACGTGCCCATGAAGAAAGGAGTGTGGACAGTATGAGGGAGGGGAAAGGATGGAGAGCAACAGGTTGCAAATAGGCAGGTTGTGCTCCCCTCTGTGGGGTCTGCCCTAGGAGGTGGGCTGGGCAGTCTGCACTTCCCTGGTTTCTTTCTGGCTCCCATGAGCTCTCATGGTGTGAGCATTTCATTCTGCCAAGGGCACCGCTGTGTATAAAGAAAGATGTACAAGGGTCCAGAAGGAACATAAACCATCCACTCTGTCTGTCCCAAACCAGGAGAGAAACTGGCTGTGTGGGGTGCTCCTGGGGACCTGGGCCACTGCTGTCTGAGGGCTTCTCCCGGGCAAATTTGACTAAAGACTTCTGACCTGTGTGCAGACTTAGAATCTGAGACCCGGATAAAGTGACTAATGCATTGTCCACCAGCATCTTGGCTGGATTTGATACTGTGATTTGGAAGGCACTTTTAAGAAAACACGCTTTCAGGACTTCATGTTGCTATGGCCTAAAATGCAGTCACTTGGTCTGAAGCTGGAATAGAAATGTATCCACCGACCCGACTGATGTTGAGTTCCTTCACTGAACAGACCCCTTCTCTGAGCCAGGCCTGGGGCTAGGCACCACTGAGATTCTACATGGTCCAGATCATCCCCATTTTACAGATGAAGACACTGAGGTGCAGCACCACTACATGTAAAAGTTGATGGAAAACACACCTTCTCTGTGCCAGGCAACATGCTAAACGCTTCCTCAATGACTCCTCAAAACCACCCAATGACATAGGTTCAAGCGTTATCTTATATATGAGGAAATGAGGCTGGGAGAGGTACAGCAGGATGCTCAAGTCACACAGCGAGTAAGTGGCAGATGTGGGGTCCCAAGTCAGGTCATCTGCTGTTTGCTCGTTTTCCGGGGAAGGGAGATGTTCCTCAAGAGATGAGGAGAACCCGAAAGGATGCTCAGGGGCACGACTGGAAAAGTTTGGGGCAGAGGCTCCCAGGGTGCAGGGCACAGGGACTTATTCAGCAGGCTGAAGGCTTGTGTGCATGGAGGGGAGGTGGGGGGGGGGGTCCTCACGTCCACGGCCCTGCCCCAGGCCCTCTGTCAGCTGCTCCCTCCTGTTCCGTCTTCCCCAGTCTTTGCAGCCCCATTGCGCACTGTCCCCTGGGTGTGGCTTGTGGCCCCCTCCCCACTTTCCATCCTCTCCCTCCAGTTGTTTTGGCAACGCTTCCTCCTGGCCCTCTGCTCCCTGACCCAGCTGCCCTAAGCATTCCTGCTGCCAGGGACACCTTCCCCTCGAGATCTTAGTCCCACATGGTTGGTCCCGAGGGACTTCATGGATGCAAGTGTTTCCTCCTCAGCCATACTCAAGGGGTGGTCAGCATCCCTTGAGAGAGAACGTGGACCGTGAGGTCAGACAGACCTGTGTGGAAACCAGGTTTTGTCATTTTCTAGCCGGGTGACTTCAGTCACTCAACTTCTTGGAGTTAGAGCTGCAGTTTCCTCTTCTACAAAATGCAGAAGTACCCTCATCATCTCATTTGTGTGGTCATAACGGGGTTTGGCCAGATAATGCTTCTCAAACAGCAAGGGCTCAGCAAACACTGGTCGAGGCACAGTTCGCAGCCCTTGTACAGCTGGTGGTCACTGAAGTCCAGGGAGGGGAAATGACCAGCCCAAGGTCACAGTCAGGAAAAAAAAATCTAACTCGATCAAAATGTCAACATAGTTTTCTAAAGCCAAATGGAAATAAAAGAGGATTTAAAATTCAAGTCATTTGGGAGCCTGATAAAAAATTGACTTAAGATGTGATTTTTGCTGATATTGATGACATCAGGGCAGGATGACAAGAGAGAGAATGGGATGCTCAGGGACAGATGAAACAAAGGAGCAGGACACAGTGCAGCTCCCTGGGACCAGACTGGGAAAAGGCCAGAGCAATTTCCCCATGAAGCCTGGTCAACACAGAGGCTAGGAAGCTGAGTGCAGCTGACCCCGAGGGCGTTTTTTTTTGACGTTTGATAATATTCTTGAGTCTGGGGTGCAGAGATCCCGAGAGGTGCACCCTCCCCCCACCCTGTCTCAGGTGCTCACTGGGGCTTGAATGGGTGAACATCCTTCTTCATGGTGAGTCATCAGGACAGTCAGAGGTCACAACGAATGCCCAGCACGTCTGCCCTGGACAAGGAAGGAGGGAAGCTCCACAGGCAGACTGCCCGGGGGTCGAAGCCCAGATGACTTAGTGGCCTCCCTATCCAGGGTCAAGGGGGCTCCTGGACCAGTGGAACATCATGGTTTAACATTTAAACAATTCCAATGGCATCATAAGAACAAAAAAGACCAGCCTGAGGAACTATAGCCTTGACAAACTCTAGGGTTAGCAATGAGACAGTTTTTGAATCTGATCTGTACACTGCCCCATTGGACTCCACGATTATTTGTCTCACCCCATTTGCTAACTGAGTCACTGGACCCACAGGAACCCAGAATCTCTCCCTCTGCAAGTCTCCCTTCCTCCCATGTGGGAGTTAAGCTGATGGCGGTTCACATTTACTGAACACCTACTGTGTGCCAGGTACTATGCTAAGACCGTCGTATGTGCCATCTCTCCTAATCCCTCACAATTAGATAGGTTATACCCATCTTACAGATGAGGAAACTGAGCTCAGAGAGATTAAGCAACCTGCCCAGTTCACATGGCCAGTAGGAAGGAACATGACTCAGCATCTGACTGCTTGAGTTCTACCTCTGCCTCTTTCGAGTTCTTTTGAGTCTCAGTTTATCTGTAAAACAAGGAAAATGATCATAATTTGTTTTGAACTTTGGGTCCATGGATTCCTAGAAAATCAACAGATGACTTTTTGGATTTTTGTCAATCCTCTGAAATAATTAAGAAAACACACATTTTTCTTTCTTGTTAAAAAATCAGTTTCTCAAATGGGTCTGTAACTTAAAAAAAAAAAAAAAAAGGGTTGGTTTACAGGTCAAAGGAAAAGGGCAGTCAAGAGAATGACATTTGCTTAGCATCTGCTCTGTGCCAAGTCCTGGTCTAGGCACTTACTGGGTAGTGTTTCATTAAATTATCACCAAAACTCAGAGCGAGCAGCATCCCTGACCCCATCTCACAGGTGCAAACACTGCAGTTCTAGGTGGGCAAGACAGGTGTCCAAGGTCACTTGGCTTGGGAGGGGTGGAGTTGGGTTCAAAATCCAGCTCTACAGATTAGAGCAAGTTTTGCAGATGAAAGTGCTATAGCTGTGGATGAAATAATTAAGAGTTATCACTTGGGTGCAAGCATTTAATTATCTTTCCTCCCTCAGGGCAGGTTTGGACCAACTGATAGCTAAAAAAGGTGAACTCCCAGGTATCAAGGTACCAGGCATTGCGGTAAGGTCATCGAAACAGGGCGGGCGGGGAACCTGGCCACGCTCTGGTCCTCTTCTGCAGGACTTTGTTCCGAGCTTACGGGATGGTAAATTCCCAGAACACTAAACACACACACACACACTGAGGGCCAAGCATTTGCTGTGCAGTAACCAACTCTGCCACTCCCCTCCCCAGGGAGGCTAAGTGAGGGCTGAGAGCAAAATAGGCCATTAGCGGCCCCCTGGGAAACAGAACGTTCCGAGCCACTTTCAGATGCTCTGCTTACATGACAGGGGCTAAGAACACAGGCTGTGGCATCAGACAGACCTGGCTGTGAGTCTCAGCTCTGCCTCTGCCTAGCTGTGTGACCTTGGGCAAGCTCCTCAACCTCTCTGAGCCTCAGTCCCCTTCTCTGTGAAATGGGAATACTCATCCTCACCTACAGAGGCCTGAGGACCACAGATAATCCATGGAAAACAGGGAGCAGGGTTCAGGTGTAAATTCCACATCACCCGGCTGGAATGGTATAGAACATAGCCTGCCTGGTGCCACTGTGCAGGCTCTCAGTGATTGTTGAGTGAAGGGATAGATATCAGAGCTGTTTTGTCTGCTGTTTTTGAGTGTGACCCACTGACCCTGTTCCCTGTCCCTGGCCAGTGCTGGGAGAGTACTTTCCACAGGACCCCAGGCACCATGAGGGACCCTGGATCTTAATGAACAAACTAAAATCAGAGCTCCTTTCCCCCAAATGAGCAGTGCCGGGGGTGGCAAGAGTGCCGGCTGTGGAGACTGACCACATGAATTCAAAACCTTCCTCACCACCACCGAGCTGCCTGGCACTGGGCTTGTCACTTCCTGATCTGTGCAGCCCCTATCCCAGAGGGGGCTGTGAGGTTAGAGGGGAGGACACTGGTGAAGACATCCACAACACAGCAGGTACTCACTCAACCATCGCCGACTCACTTCCTGCCCTGGCTCCCTAGTGCTCCTGGTGTTTCCAGAGTGCCAGGTCTTAAGATTTGAAAGTGTGGAGTCACCAAACCCCTCTCCTCTGGTCCCTGTGCATGGGTAGCAGATGCTACCCAGTCGAAACCTCCTTCCTGCCCTGCTTTTCCTGCCAGTTCATCACCTCCCCTTTCCCACCTGGCTTCTAGCTTCCAGCTCTGACTGTCCCATACCTGATTAATTCTGGATCTATGTCCCTCTCCATCTGCCACACTCCAGCCCCAGAGCCTCCTGTGGCTCCCTGTTGCCAGCCTGCCATGGCCAAGCCTTCCACAAACTGCACCCTGCCCCACACCCCCCACATGCTGAGCTAGATCAGAGCATGGTTGTGGGAGGCAGCAGCAGCGAGGCTTCCTGGAGGAGGTGTGGCAGAACTAGGACCTGCACAGCGATGAGGAATGTGCTGAGAGCAGAGGCTGGGGCAGGTGCTCTAGGAAGGAGGCACAGCACAGGCGAGGCCCACAGGTGAGGAAGCGCACGGAAGAGCGTGAGGCTGGTGGTGACGTGCGTTGAGCAGGAGGGTGAGCCGCGTGTTCTGGAGAGCTCTCCCTGCTGCAGCGGCGCAGGGTCTGATGACCCGTGCGGCCCGTCCCGTCCTGGCCAGGCCTGAACACAGAGCCAACTCTCAGACCATACTCGCGCCCTGATCAAGGCTGTGCAGCTGCCTTGGTGCAGGTGGGCCAGGCCTTCATTTACCTATTTTGATGACACCGTGGGGGCTGTTCTCGTGGGCTTCGTCGCCCACGTCGTCCTCTTCTTCCTGTGCTAGAATCATGGGATGTACCTTGTCTCTCAGAGCCCCCGCTGCGTGAATTTCAGGGGCGGCCTGTGGTCTTCTCACTACGTCCAAGTCCCCGTCCTCATCCAGCCGAGCTCCCGCCCCTTCCTGGCCAGTGGTGTCAGCGCTGGCCTGCAGGGAGAAACCCTCACGCCTGTGGCCACCTCCCGGAGGAGACCCTGTGCTGCCTGTGCCGGCGGGAGGAGGCTCCTCTGTGTGAGCATCTTGGTGATCACCACCCTCAGCCCCTGAGTCTGTCCAAGAGTCTCGGCTCCACAGAAGCTTGAACCGGGACAGGAAAACTGAAAGGCAAGACAGGACACAGTGAGAAGAATTCCAAGGTGTCTTCTCTTTTTTCCTTCCTTTCTTTCTCTGAGAAAATTTGATTACCACCTGGGGAGACTTTCCAAGGCCAGGTGGAAACACACTAACACCAGCAGACAGGCCCATTTGACTTGGCTGTGACCACACCGGGTGGCTGGAGCCCCCAAGGTAACCACCACCACCACCACCAAGAACAGCCACCATTTTATGGGAATCTATGATGCAGGCACTTGGCCCGTATCATCTCGTTTAACCCTCACAATCGCCATAAGATAGTATCATCAGCTTCATCTTACAGACATGGAAGCTGAGGCTACAGAGGCTAAATGAGCTGACCAAGGCCACACAGCTTTGTATGTGGATGAGGCCGAGGGAGGATGCAAACCTGGTTTGCTCAACGCTTAAGCTGACACTCTTCTGCCTCTAAAGGTCTGGAGGGCAGGACAAGGATGTGAAGTACACCATGCCATCTGGAGACCAGAAAGTCACTATGCCAGGAGAGGTGGGTGGGGGCAGAGAGTACAAGGACGTCAGAACGGGTAGCTCTAGGCTTGAACCCCCCCATCTACCACCCGGGTGTCTGGCCCCGGGCAAGTCACCTGTCTGCTCTAAACTTCAGTTTCTCATTTGCATTATGAGGATAACAGTATCCACTCCTGGGTTATTTGAGGCTATCATGGGATAATAAACATACAAAGCACCTAGCTCAGAGTAGGTACTCAATACCTGTTTCCAGTTCTTTCTTTCCCCTTCACCCTGACATCCCATGACATGGGGCTCACTGTTCTCCACGGAAAAGGTAACAATGACACCAGAGGCAGGGCCACAAGGGGAAGACACTGACTGGAGCTCTTGCCTCCAGGCCTTTGCATAAGCTGTTCCCTCTGCCTGGGGTGCCTTTCCTTTGTTTCTGCCTGGGTAGATCCCTTTCAGCTTTTAGGACTGAACTCAGGCATATTCTCCAAGGCTGGGTTCAATGCCTCTCTTTAGGCTCCCACAGCATGCTGGGCTTATGCCAGCCTTTGGAGCACTTCACCTATCCATCCATCCATCCATCCATCCAACAAACACCCACTGAACATGGACTCTGTGCTGAGTACCATGCTAGGTGCTGGGGATACAAAGCAGCATTCGATATCTTAGGGGCTTACATTTTAGGGGTGCAGTGGAGGAACAAACATTATACAAGTTAGATAATTATGGACCATGTGCTAATTGCCATGAATACAGTAAAACTGTATTCTGTGTGCCACAGATATGGCAGCCATATAACCCAGGGGTCAGCAAACTGCTTCTGTAACAGATTAGACAGCAAATATTTTAAGCTCTGTGGGCCACGTGATCTCTGTTGCAACTCCTCAACTCTGCCATTACAGCACTGAAGCAGCCATAAGAACTTGTAAACGAATAGGCATAGCTGTGTCTCGATAAAATTTTATTTACAGAAACAAGCTGCAGGCCAGATTTGGCCCACAGACTACAGTTTATAGACCCTGGAACAATGTATCATCCCAATTAGGATGGAAGGGAAATTGGAAGTATTAATAATCACACCAGGACAATGAGCTAATACAGGGTAATCAGAGTTAGGGAAGGTGGCCAGGCAGGGCCTGTCCGAGATGACACTTGAGGAACCAGGGCTGGGAGGTAAGAAAGCAGGTGCAGTGATTGAGGGACAGAAAGGAGGTGACAGTGGCCACAGAGCAGTGAGGGAAGGTGACGTAAGGGGAGACACACATGCAGAGGCTGTGTCAGGCTGGTCCTTGCAGGCCGAGGTGAGAAATCTGGATGTTATTCTGAGAGCATGGGGAAGTCACTGGAGGTCCCAATCAGGGAGTGCTGTGATTTGATCTGCATTTCCAAAAGATCCCCTTGGCTGCTGCGGAGATGGCTGGAGAGAGTGTGGAGCAGGGAGCCCCAGGGGGCGGAGAGAGAGGCAGCCACGCATGCAGAGGTGGCTACAGAGTTGACCAGACAGGGGACGGGGTAGTGGGGATGGAGCAGAGTGGACGTATGGAGCCCCAGTACTGTCTTCCCACCCACTGGCCCGTGGGCTCACTGAGGGCAGAGCTTGGCTCACTCAATTCTGTGTTCCTGAGCCTGGCACACAGTAGGTGCTCAACAAGGCACAGGAGTTTGCTCAATGGATGAAGGGCACTTAAGAAGTGGTGTGAGGATAACAATTAAACAATCCAATCTTCCCAGTGTTTTTTCCAAACAGATGAGTATGAGAAAGCAGAAAACAAAATGGGATCCACCGGGCGCCTGGGCCCAGCACCTTACCAGGCTGCCCCACGCTGTTCAGCCGCACCATGAGGTGTCTATGGTTCGGGGTGTAGAGGTGGACGTCTGACAGCACAGTGTCGCTTCTAAAGGTGACCTCGTCCATGGCTGGGGCCGGACCCAGCTGCACCATGGCCCAGGCTCCACGCTAACGCCGGGGCAGGAGCACCTGAGAGGTGAGAACAGGTCCTCAGCACGCAGGTCCCACAGGGGAACAGCATAGGTGTACCCAGCGAGGTGGCCAAGAGCTCTGCATCTCTGGGGGACACGTTGCTTACCTTTTCAATTTCTCCTAAGGAGAGAGTCTCAGAGACTTGACCAGGGAAAAGAATCTGGCTAGAATTTAATTGTGTTATTTTGTTTATAATATGTTCATTTTCATGGTAACCTTTTATTTATGGCAAGGGATCTGAACTTCCATTTAGAGTGATAAAGTTTCCTTTCCCTTTTTATTTTTTCCAACTTTTTTATTATGAAAAACTTCAAACAGATGAAGTTAGGCGGATATTATAAACAACCATATACCCACTGCTACAGATTCAATGATTGTCAACATTTTGCCATATGTTTGCTCTACCTATTTAGTTTCCTCCCCTTGAACTCTCTGAGAACACACTGCAGACATTATGACACCTTACCCCTAAATTCTTTTTCAGTGTCTGTTTCCTAAGAGCATTTTCCTATATAAATACAAGACCATTAGCAGATCTAAGATATAGTCCCTAATATCATCTAAAGTCAATTTTCTGCCTCTCAAATGTCTTTCAGAGATATTTTTTCCCAAACCAGTATCCAATCATGATTTACGCTTTACATTTAGTTGTTATAGCCCTTTAGTTTTTTTTATTCTAGAAGCTGATACCATCTACCCACATATCATTTGTTTTAAAGCTTTCCTATTAAATTTCTTAAAAAAGTAAATGGACTTAAAGCAAAAGCAATAAAGGAAATCACTACACAGGTGATATATAGATATGGAAAAATTATGGTGACACAGCAAAAACTACAGTTTGGAAAACCACGCCTGAGGCAAAGTGGTCAAAACCAGTAAGGATCTCCCTCCAACCAGATGTTCTATCTCATCAAAAAGCATCAAACAGCAGCAGTTTGGTGGGTTTTGAAGCTGGGCAGACCAGGTGGGAACTCTGGTCTCCCACCCCCTAGCTGTGTGACACCGGGAAAATCACTTCACCTCTCTGGACCTGCTTCTTCAGCCAGTCTCACCTTGCAGTGTTACTGGGGGGTAAAGTGCTCAGCAGAGTCCTTGGCCAATAGCAGTGTTAGTAAAATACCAGCAACTTTCTTGTCCTGGGGTTGGTTTCAGATGTTTGACCCAAATCTGCCTATAGGAACTGTTCCTGCCCGGGTAGGTGTGCATACTAGCTATGTGCCCTAGGCACGTCATGAAACCCCTCAGGGCCTCCATTTCTTCAACTGGAAAACAGGACTGTCATAACCCAGGTTGTCCTCATGATCTGAGTACACAACTGGAGTTCCTATGTTTAAGTGCTTGCCACAGGGCAGCAAAAGCCCCAACACAAAAATTTTCAGGAAAAAGACAATTCTTTATTAGTCTCTGTGCTGGCTTTCCTACTTGACACCATAAGCCAGAAAAGAGCAAGTGGGTTGTAAAGAAAAGCTGGGAATCTGGCAAATCAACGCAGGACTTCATGGTGTCAAGGAAACTGACTGAGAAATGCTCGACCCTCAGGCAAAAGCTCTCAACCAACAAGGATTGGCAAAATCAGACTGGATCCAGGAAGAGGAAATACAGCTTAGACCTACCACAGGAATTGTTTCAAAGGCAGATTTGGCTCTATTAGGACTGAGAGATACCCTGGGGGAAAACTGAGGACTCCCACATATAGTTTTTGAGGAAAAAAAAAATAAAAAGATCCTATCTAATGTTGCCGTGAAAGTCAAAAGTGAACCAAAGGATGCAATTTTTTCCTATAGTGCAATTTTGTTGGAGAAAATACATCCCAGAAAAATCAATGTTCTTTGCCCTTTTCTTATAGTTCTTTCCAAATTTTCTTAAGTATAGACAAAAACCCTTTCAATTCTTAATTTGTAGTTGAATTTTCAATTTAAAATTCAAACTACCCAGCCTTCCCAGGAAATGTACCCTGAAATGCAAGTTCTAGGTGAAGAAGATTCCCTCCAAGGGGCTTTCCCCAGAAACAGCTCCCTGGGAATAAGGAGGCCCTCTTATACCTATCTCAGGGCCTATGTGGAGGAGTAAAGGAGATAATGACCAATTTCAGGGCTCAGGACATAGTAAATGTTCAATAAATACTGATAGTAAATATCATTATAGCAATATAATAATTATTATTAAAGGAAATGCTGGGAAGATAGGAAAAGGCAATGGTCTGTTTCTCTAGGTAGGAAAAGCTGACTGAGAGTTTGTCTGGGAGTGTTGAGGCTGGGTGGGCTTTGGGCTTCTCTCCTCACTGGGCAGAGCTGAGAAAGGAGACTCAGGTTGTGGATGGCAACTGTCAACTACATAGTTGCTTTAAAAACTAAGCTTTTAAAGAATTAAAGTTAGTTTTATTCAGAGCCTTACTGAGGATTGCAACCTGGGAATCTTTCAGAGAGTTCTGTAAAGGCTGCTCCAAAGCAGTGTTTCAGCCCACAGCTTATTTATCAGGTGGTGGAGGTTCTACATGTGCTCGGAAGTAATTTTAGAACAAAATCTAATCAAAGTTTGAGCGCAAGAGTACAACTGGTTATAGATTACAAAGACATCAACATTAATCTGGTCAGACGTTATCTTATGTACAGGAAGAGGCAAGGGCTAGGATCAGTGAGCTTATCTTTCAAAAAAATTCAGTGATTCAAGCAAGAGACATGGGAACCTGTGCCCTATCCTGCTTATCATCTTCAAGGCATTCTTCCCCAGGGTTGCCCTTTGTGAAATTCTGCCGGCAAGCAGGAGCAAACACGATTTCTCACCTTTACTACTTTGTCTCTCACAACCCACCCCTCCCCTCACCCGGGCTGCTGGTTGGTTCATCCCTGAAGCAGGAGATGACAGGTGTTCTTGGCTCTTCTAATAGGCCTGTGGGGGCCACACTCAGAAGCTGTCCATCTTCCTCTCCTATAGGTCCCTAGTTAAGTTGTCCCAAAAAGTAGTTTGCTGGGACCAGGGGGTGGAAATAATTTCCCTCCTCCCGGTCTTTTTTTCCACTAAGTGCCATTCACTTAATCAGGAATTCGGCGCGATTCCGGGACGGTTTACAGCCAGGCGCCGGATAACAGAGAGCAGGGCGTGAAGACTGGGAAGCTGCAGGAGCCAAGGCCCGCGGTGGGAGTGTGGAACAACCCGGCCTGGCCACGGCTTGCGGAGTTGGAGTCAGGGGCTCCTGGAGACCTCCTCCTAATCGCCTAGGGCATCGCCTTCCCTTCCTAATCTGGAACCGAGGGAGGATGCCTGGACCCCGGACGGAAACCTAAGTGAGCACGTGAACTTCTTCCTCCAACACTCGTGCTTAAAAGGGGAAACTGAGGCTAGGAATGGGGTCAGGCCTTAGGGACTTGGCCTTCAGGCCCATGGAAGCCCGGATTTCAAAGCCAGGCTCAGTGCCAGGAGGCTCCCTGCACCCTACCCCGTCCTGCCGCCTCTCCCGGGAACTTACCCGCCGCGGGCCCCAGCCAGGAGTCCCGCCAGACCCCGTCACCGCGGGACTCAGGCGGCCGCCATAACGGGCCGTCCGCGCAGGCGCAGCCCCGCCCCCGTGTGCGTCCGTCCAGGCGCCCCGCCCCCCGTGGTCTCGCGCCCCTGCCCGGACCGCGCATGCGTGCGAGCGCCGCCGGCGGGAATTTTATACCCCGGTTCTGGGCGCTGGCGCCGGGGTTCGCGCGGCGGCGGCAGGAAGCAGAGGTGTCACTTGTCGTAGTTTGCTGGGGCGACCGGCCTAGGTGGCCACGCTCTGCACGTGGGTGGCCGAACTCACTCGCAGAGGAGTTAAATAACTCGCCCAAAGTCACCCGCGCCCTAAGTGGTGAGGCCTGAGATTCGAACGGGACGCGGGGACCCAGGCCTGTGCTGTTCGCGAGCGCGCTGGCTGCTGTGTTTGTCACTGTCCTGTCGTTATCGCCTTCATTCGTCCGCTCCTAAGCTTCCAGCACCAGGGTGTGAGACAGAGTAGCGGATGCAAGAAGCTGTGTCGGCTCCCTCCGCTTGCCAGCGGAATGTCCCACAGCGCCCGGTCGGGCAGCGCAGCCCTCCTGGGGGTGCCCCGAGGACAGGCCGTAAGCGGGTGGAGCACGGCTCCCGCGTCTCTTGCCGGAATCACCGCGTTCTTGGGAGAGATGATCCCGGCCCTTGCCTGTTCCTGTGCATAACGGAACGTCTGACCGCGTTAGTGATGCTGCCTCTGTCATCTATAGCCAGGTGTACCCTTGCACCCAAACCTTGATGAGATTTTGCTCTAACGTAACTTCTGAGCACACACAGAGCCACCGCCACCTGGGTAGTGGGCTGAAACGCTGCTTTGGAGCAGCCTTGAGAGAAACTCTCTGAAAGACTCCTCCCGGGTTGCAGTCCTCGGTAAGACCCTGAAGAAAACTCACTTTAATTCTTTAAAAGCTTGGTTTTTCTTTAGTCCACAAGGGTGAATGCATAATCTCGATCTTAATTGGAGTCTAACAGGATATGACATCCAGTACAAATGTTAAACTTTAAACTTGAAAGCAGCCTAAACCTAAAAGTGGTAGGCACTTAAGTGCCCTGGCAGCCTTAGCGTGAAACTCAACGGCCTCCATTCAACTTTGTCAGACCTTTGTGTTTTCTCTGTGGATCCCACAAGGCTATGGGAAAGTGGGGTTCAGGAAGCACAGACACTGGCAATTACAGCACAGGCTGGGGGGAGCCCAGGGGAGGCCTCAGGCCTGGGTAAACTTTTGTCACTGTCTCCGCAAATGGGAAAGCACTTGCACAGAAGGACTGAGTGGACATCACTGAAGTGTCTTCCTGGCAAAGCTTCCTGGCAAATGTGTAGCAGGTTTTTGCCCAAAGCTGCTTTCTTCCTTTACTGATTTTCCTGCTGTCTCTTCTGTACCTGTGTATATACGTCACACACACCCCAGACACACCAGGGGCACATTAACATACACACAGACTCAGACAAACATACTGACAGACACAGATGGATAGACAGATATGTCTCCACACAGATGTGCCCATGCAGGTGCCAGGAGAGATGCACACAAATGTGTGCAAGCAGACCTGCAAACACCCCAGGCTTCACTCGGAGTTATTCTTTCACTTAACAAATATTTGTCAAGTGCCTACTGTGTATCAGCCAGTATTCTAGGTGTGGAGTGGGAGGGGAGGGAGGAAGACAAAACAAGGAACGAAACAGTCAAGGTTCCTGCTCTCATGGAACTCACTTTCTGCTAGAGGAAGAGGTAGA
The DNA here is from genome assembly GCA_023783475.1 of Daubentonia madagascariensis. Classification (NCBI taxonomy): domain Eukaryota; kingdom Metazoa; phylum Chordata; class Mammalia; order Primates; family Daubentoniidae; genus Daubentonia; species Daubentonia madagascariensis. Next base: position 4,680,968 of record JAKFHU010002332.1, on the reverse strand, counting down.
TAAAAAACAATATATAAATACAAATACAGCGTGCCAGGTGGCCATGTGGGTTATAGAGAGCAGCGTTGGGGAATGGAGAGAGATCGAGTGGCCTGTGTAGGCCAGGATGCCATGGCATGAGATGAGCAGAGGCTGAATGAAGTGAGGAGTGGGCCATGCAGGCATCTAGGGGAGGGCATTCCAGGTGGCAGGAACAGCTAGTGCAAAGGCCCCGGGGCAGGACTGTGTTATATAAATGTACTCCAGTGACGGCATGGAAGTCAGCCTGGCTAGCCCACAGCAAGCCAGGGGATGGGCAGTAGGAATTGGGAATGCAAAGGTAGCCAGGGTCAGAAGTTTTGGACCACTGTAAGAGCTCTGTACTTTATTGTGTGTGAGATGGGGAGCTGTCAGGGATATACACCACACTGATGTGTTCACAGACACGTGTAGACAGGCACAGCAGTACCCATCCACAGACCACAGGTCAATGAACACACAAATACAAACACAGGCATATGGGGTCACAGATTGTACACACATGCACAGACTGGCACCCTTTGTCTTAATTACTTTCAAACGGAGAATTCTCTTTTCAAAACAGAAGTGTCAACATCAGTGTCATGGATAGTGTTGATAAAACATGGGGAGTTGATAGGATGACCAAGTAACACAAATAAAAAAAATTTTTTTTAAGGAAACCATTTGTGTTTCCTGAACCCCCACCCACCCCAGGACAGTACACCTAGAGCCATTTGGGCATCTTGGGACTGGATTCTAGTCCTAGTTCTCTCTCTAGTTCACTGAGGGCCCTCTCGGTTACCCCCAGGGGATGCTGTGCTTGTGGTGTGGACACAAGGAAGGTGGCGTTCACACCCCTGGGAGTTTTGTCTTCAAATTTAAAGCAAGCAGAAGGATCCTTTAAAAACAAAAGTCCAATCACATCCCTCCTCTGTTCAAACCCTTTGCGGTTCCATCTTGGAAAGAAAGAGAAGCCAATATTCTCACAATCACCCGTCCCTATCGCCTTTCCTCTCCCCGCTCCAGGCACACTGACCTCCTCCCTTCCCCTCCCACCCCAGCCATGATCCCCTGCAAGTCCTTTGCACTGGTTGTTCTGTTGGCCTGAGAAGCTTCAACTCTGGACATCCACCTGCCCTGCTTGGTCACCTCAGCTTCCCTTCCATTCTGCGGATATTCTTTCTCTCTGTCTTGCAGAAGGCATTCATGAGGAGGAGGAGGAAATTAAAACTCTCTACAGCCATGCTGTCCAGTATGGTAGCCACTAGCCACAGGTGGTATTTAAGTTTAAATGTAAATGAGTGAGGCTGGGTGCGGTGCTCACACCTGTAATCCCAGCACTTTGGGAGGCTGATATGGAAGGATTGCTTGAGGCCAGAAGTTCGAGGCCAGCGTGGGCAACGTAGTGAGACACCCCCCCCCCATATCTACCAAAAATAAATAAATTACCTGGGCATGGTGGCCCGTGCCTGTCGTCCCAGCTACTCATGTGGCTGAGGTGGGAGGATCCCTTGAGCCAAGGAGTCCGAGGCTGCAGTGAGCTATGATCACGCCATTGCACTCCAGCCTGGGTGACAGAGCAAGACCCTGTCTCTAAAAAATAATTTTAAAAAATTTAAATGAGTTAAAATGTAATGAAATGAAATATTCAATTCCTCTGTCATTGAATCAGTCACATTTTGAGGGCTCCATAGCCACATGTGACTGGCGACTACTGTATTGGACAGGGCAGATATAGAACAGTTCCATCATCCCAGAAAGGTCTGTTGGCTGCGGCTGCTTTACACATATTATGGTTTCTTGGGGAAATTACTGAAGAGTCACTTGCAAATGTCCCTACCTTGAAGACAGCCATGGCACAGTCCCCAGTGCTCAAACAATGAGGATTGCCCAAAGGTCCAAGAAGCTCACGAGATCTTCACACGTGACATCTATCAATAAAGCCCCCAGAGCAGCCCACTGGCATGCTGTGGTCTCCTTCACATAGCCATTAAGTCCCCACTCCCTTTCAAGGGTGGGTGCGTTGGGAGGTATATTAGTTTCCTACAGCACATTACCATAATTTAGTGGCTTGAAAAAAAAAGAGAAATGTATTCTTTCACAGTTTTGGAGACTAGAAGTCCAAAATCAAGGTGTCAGCAAAGCTGTGCTTCCTCTGAAAACTCTAGGGCAGAATCTTTCTTGACTTCCGGCTTCTGTCTGGTGGCTCCAGGTGTTCCTTGGCTTGGGGCAGCCTAACTCCATTTGCCTCCATCTTCATATGGCCTTCTGCTCTGTGTGTCTCCTCTTCTTATGACCAACAGTCATTGCATTTAGGGTCCACCCTAAAGTCTAGGATGATTTCATCTCGAGATCCTTAAGTAATTACACCTGCAAATACTCTATTTCCAAATAAGGTCACGTCACAGGTACAGGGTTAGTACCTGAACGTGTCTTTTTGGGGAAACAATTTGACCCACAGTAGAAACCAGCTTGGATTAGGTGCTCCAGACACAGCCCTTCAGCTGACAGTTGTGTGAGTTGCCCCATCTATTCGAGTCCTCCTAGTTGAGGCTACAGCCCTTGTGGGGCAGAGACAAGCCAGCTCTGCTGTGCTCTGTCTAGACTGCTGTAGACTGAATGTTTGTGTCCCCTAAATTCATTTGTTGAAACCTAATCCCCAATGTGTTGGTATTTGGAGGTGGAGCCTTTGGGAGGTGTCTTAGTCTGTTGGTGTTGCTATAACAGAATACCTGAGGTGGGGTAATTTAGAAAGAAAAGAGGTTTATTTGGCTCATGGTTCTGCATGCTGTATGAGAAGCATGGCACCAACATCTGCTTCTGGTGAAGACCTCAGGAAGCTTCCATTCATGGTGGAAGCAGCCATGTGCAGATCACATGGCAAGAGAGGAAGGAAGAGAGGGAGGAGGAGGTGCCAGGCTCTTTTTAACAACCAGCTCTTGGGGGAGCTCTCAAGGGAACTGACAGAGCAAGAACTCATTCCCAACGGGGAGGAGGGCACCAAGCCATTAATGAGGGATCCGCCCCCAAACACTCCCCATTAGGCTCCACCTCCAACATTGGGGATCAGATTTCAACAGGAGGTTTGGAGGGTCAAATATCCAAACTAGAGCAGGAGGTGATTATGTCATGAGGATGGAGCCCTCATGAATGGGATTAGTGTCCTTATAACAAAGGTCTCACCCCTTCTGCCATGTGAGGACATAGCAAAAAGACAGCCATCTATGAACCAGGAAGCAGGCCCTCACCTGATGTGGAACCTGCTGGTGCCTTGATCTTGGACTTCCCAGCTTTTAGAAGTGTGAGAAATAAATGTTTGTTGTTTGTAAGCCACCTAATGTGTGGTATTCTGTTATAGCATCCCAAATGGCCTTAGAGACTGACCCACAGAATTCATGACATAAGAAAAGGGTTATTGTTTATGCCACAATTTTGGGGTTGTTTTCTCCCTATCATGAGATACGGAGAGAGACAGCCAGCCCTTCTTTGCAGGGACATGAAGAGGTGGTAGCTGGGGAAGTGGGGAGAGCCCTCTGTTCCCGAGCTCCAGTATGCACAAGGCACTCTGCTGGCACCTTCACCTTACATTCTTCCTTCATCCTCACACTCACCCCACGGCTCAGAGAGGTGAAGTGCCTTGCTCAGTGTCACCCAGCTAGTGAGATGCAAGCTCAGATCACCAGTACATCCCAGTGAGTCTGTTGGTGCAGCCTTAGAGTGAAAGGCCCTCTCTAGTGTCCTAGGCAGGTCTTTTCCTTTGAGGGTCTCCTCCAGGCTTGGCGAGGCAAGGGTTAAGGCTGGAGCTCGTGTGCGCTAGAGTTTCCATTGCTCCCACCGCCTGGACTGATGACAAATCATGTGTGCAGCAAAGGGAAGGCCGACGAACTGCCAGATGTGCGGTAAGAAACCAGCTTGCAGGAAATAGCTATCAGGTGATTATTATTAGCTTGGTTATTCAGCATAGTCCTTTCTCCAAAGGTCATGCATTTGTCAAACACTTGATGTGTTTTCCCAGTCAGCCCTAGAAGATTTTGTCCTCCTGGAGAGAGAGCTTGTCCCCCAGGACTGCTGAGAGTGGGTGATTATAATTCTGCCCCCTGCCTCCCCTCCGCTCATAACAGCAGCTGCTTTCAGCGCACAACAGTTGCCTCTGGTTCCTGGTTCTGTGTGCAGATGCACGAGATTGACCTTCAGGTGCACAGAGCGGGGTTCAGATCCCCAGCTTGACCACTGATTAATCATATTCATTCATTTAATACCTAATTTTGGAGAGCTTTTCACATGCTAAGTGCTTGGGCAATCACTTTACTTCTTTGAAACTTAATTTTCTAATTTCTCAAATACTGACAATACCTTTCTTGGAGTGTCGTTGTGAGAATGAATGACGTATAACCCGAGGAAAGTTCCAGGCAATGACTCCCCTCCACTTCTTGAGGTGATCTGACCGGATCTGTTGTATTTTTAAGAACCCACCAATTTCACTCACTTCACCAAGTCGTATTGTTAGATGAAAAGAAGCAAGTTACAGTGCCATCCATTCGGCATAAGATCAATTATGTAAAAGAAAAAAACCCACAAAACATGTTTTCTCAGGCTAGATGTGTGTTCTATAAATGCACAGAAAAAAGTCTGCAAAGCTGAGCTCAAATTGAGATAGTGGTTTCTTCTTGGGAGGGGACTGGTGTGAGGATAGGTCCAGGAGGAATTTGTGTTAATCTTTTAAAAGCTGTGTCATATGTTACTTACATAGTTAAAAATTTATTTTAGAATGAAAGCGGAAAGGAGTTGTCCCTGGTCAAATGTGGGATAATTTGAGCATGGCAATGAAGTGACTAGAATAAAGTATGACATGTTGAATAAAAACAATTCACGTAAACAGGTGCTCAAACAAATGCTTGCCCATGCATGTTCATAAGAACACTGTAATAGCCAAAAGAAAAAAGAAGAAAAAACCCCAAATATCTGTTAACTGAGTAATGGATAAACAAAATGTGGTACATCCATATAATGGAATATTATTCAGCCAAAGAAAGATGAGCCCTGAAAACATTACACTAAGTGAAATGTCAGACACAAAATGTCACATATTGTATGATTCCATTTATATGAAATGCCCAGAAAGGGCAAATCCTGTCGAGACAATAAGCAGAGTAGTGGTTACCAGGGACTGCGGAGGGCAGAGTGGGGAGTGACTGCTTAATGGGTATGGACAAAAATGGCTTGGAAATAGATAGAGGTGATGGTTGCGCAGCATTGTAGATATACCAAATGCCACTGAAGTGTACACTTTAAAATGGTGACGTTTATGCTGTATGAGTTTTATTTCAATAGAAAAACACATGAGGCCATACTGATATTAAAATAAAAATTTTTTAAAAGGGAGGGAGAGGATGAAAAGCCCCAACGAGTAAGCAAGGAAGGATGACGAGAAATAGAAAGGCATTCTTTAAAGCCACCATAAGAATGATTGATCCAGGTGAGAGTCATCAACGGATATTAAAACCTTTGGGAGAAATACTTTTTTTGGGGGGAGAACAGGATTTTCACACACTCTGAAAGTATCATTCCCAGGCTAATGACCAACTGCAGGGGAAAAAGAGGCCATTACAATGTAGAAATCCGGGGGCACCCCCTTAGCTATTGGGGTGTACATGAATGATCAAACTTAATACCATCAGTAATGAAAAAAGCTGACGTCATGTGCCCCTGGCATGAAGCACGGAGGAGGACACAACATCCCCTGTGAAGAATTCCAGCAGAAGTATTTCCCCACTCCCCCCAGCTTTATTGAGGTATAACTGACAAATACGGATGGCACATGTTTAAGGTGTACCATGTTATATTTTGTTACACGTATGCACTGTGCAGTGGCTACCACGATCCAGCTAATTAACATGTCCATCACCTTGCACTTACCCTTTGTTTTTATTTGTGGTGAAAACACTTAAGGTCTACTTGCTTAGCAATTTCAAGTGTATAAATATTATTAGTAACTATAATCACCACGCTGCACATTAGGTCTCCTGTGGGCATGTTTATTATTTTTTGAGATTTCCTTTCCTGTCCCAGAATGGAAACCTCAGCTTAATTTCGGCTCGAGAAGGAGGTAGAGGCTCCACACCCTCCACCTCCTCCCCAGTCTCAACTAGGCGTCAAGTCCTATCCCTCCGCCTTGGAACCCCTCCTGCCCATCGCCCCGCCTTTGGTCCAGGCTGCACCATTGCTCATTCACATACCTGCTGTGGGTTCCTACCTGGTCTCCCCATCATCTGTCCTCACCTGTCCCTTCCTCCCCCAGTCCTGAGTCCACCCTCACCCTGGTGACCTTTGTGGAACCCAAATCCAAGTGTGACTCTCCCTCACTCACGGATAGTGGCTGTCCCTCCCTGACCTTTGTGTGGCTGTCTCAGCCACGACAGATGACTGCTCTCCGAACACCTTGCACCCTTCACTGGCCTCCACCTGTCGGAATCTTTGGGTCGGATTCTCTCACCTTTGCAGCCAGAATGCGTTTCTCTGTGAATGTGAATTATTGTGATCATAGAGATGCAGTGTTAACAGGGAAGGGAGAGAAGGGTGCATGTCAGCCGAGACGTGCTGCAACTGTTCTCCACCCTTGTCTCAGGTTTTGGCGAGTACTGGGAGGTTGGTGGTGGTTGCCGGAAGGCAGAATGGTTTGATCACATTGTCTCAGGGAATACAATGGTTTGTATTCCCTGAGACAATGGTGTAAGTGCAAATGAGTCATTCAGGAGATGATCCCAGTAATCCCAGGAATCATGTAGTATGTAGTCTTTTCAGATTGGCTTCTTTTACTTAGTGATACGCATTTAAAGTTCTTCCATATCTTTTCATGGCTTGATAGCTCGTTTCATTTTTAATGCTGAGTAATTTTCCATTGTCTGGATGTACCTCAGTTTTTATCCATTTACCTACTGAGGGACATTTTGATTGCCTTGAAGTTTTGGCAATTATGAATAAAGCTGCTATGAACATCTGTGGGCAGGTTTTTGTGTGGACATGAATTTTCACTTCATTTGGGTAAATATCAAGGAGCACAATTGCTGAATCATATGCTAAGAGTATGTTTAGTTTTGTAAGAAACTGCCAACCTCCCTTTGAGCTCTGTAGTGAACATAGACCAGGTAACATTCTAAACTGTGTCCAGCCCCATCTGGGTGGAAATGACTGGTTTCTCAGTTTATCCTACCAGGTTTCTTTTTCTATACAAAGAATGTCGAAACTAGCTCCAGAGAACTTTTCATGCCAAGTGGTAGTTTTTTATTTCTTGGTGGCATCTGGAGATCTCCTGTGCAGGTGTGCAGTTGTGGTCTTGACATTCAGTAGCATGGTGACGTGACGGGCGACTATGGGTCCAAGATCATGGTGTGATGGAGGACTGTGGTCCCTCTCACAGAGGTGCTTTTCTGTCTGTTTCTGAGAATCCCCTGGGTGTCAAAGCTGCATTGAGTAAGAACCTCCAAGAACATGCTGTGGTTTGAAACGTGGACTTGGTGGATGGGGAGTAGGGGCAGGATGGAGGAAAGGCCGAAGTCAGGGTCGGGAGAGACATCGGCAGCTTAAAGAAGGCTGGGGTTGAGAGTCGGGGCTCTGGACTCAAGTAGACCTGGATTCAACCCCATTTGTGAGACCTTGGGTGACCTTTCTGAGCGTCAGCTCCCTCTGGGTGAAACGGGACCGACTCAGTCAATGCCTTCCCACCTGGAATTCCTCCCTGTCGGCACCACTGCCTGAGAATAAGGGGAGGGAGGTGTTGTCAGAGTGTCGGAATGCACACTGCCCTTTTCATTCTGTTCATTCTGTCCCCAGCCTTTGCGATCTTTATTTCCCTCCCTTCGACTCTCATTTTTCTCTTTTCCAGCTGATGATACAGCATGAGTCTTCAGATCTAACAAATGTGCTTTGATTATGTGGCTCACCAGCAGCTCCTTTCACATTGGGAACATTTTGCAAGCCAAATCTAACCAGTACAGGGCAGCTGAGGGCTCTCGGAGGCTCCACATCTTCCAGGCTTGTTCTCCAGAGCACTGCTGGGGGTGAGATCGAGTCACTTGAGTCACCTGAGTCCTCACACCCGCCCCAGACCCACTCCGCAGTGCAGAGCATAGTGCCCGAGGCTTAGGCACCTGCTGCGTCCTTACATACATCATCTTTACTTCTCCTAGGTACCTTAAGGGGGAGGAAGCAAGATGACTGGCCCCATTTTGCAGATCAGGAAACTGAGGCTCAGAGATGTGAAGTCACTTGCCTGTGGTTGCTCAGCTCCTAGGGGCTGGCTGAGGTGGGTCTGTGAAAAGTGACATGAGTCTTTTATTAATAACTCTCTGGAGTCAGACAACCTTGGTGCAAACAAGTTGTTGGCTGGGGCTGGGGTCTCATTTAAAAGCTTGACTGGGGAAGGATTTGCTTCCAGGCTCACCACACGTTGTTGGAAGAACTCAGTTCCTCCAGGGCTACTTACAGAGGGTCTCGGTTTCTCGCTGGTGTTGGCCAGAGGCCAGCCTCAGTTTCTAGCAACGTTGGCCTATCCAACATGAAGTGTGCAAGCCGAGAAGGCAAATAGACAAAGACTGCTAGCAAGATGGCAATTACAAGCTCATGTAACGTAACCACAGAAATGACATCCCATCAACTTTGTTGTATTTACTGGTTAGAAACAAGCCACAGGGCTCACCCACACTCACAAAGAGGGGGTGAATACCTGGATGAGTGATCACTGGGGACCATCACTTTTTTCTTTTATGGATTGTGCTCTTTGTGTCCTAAGAAATTTTTGGTAACTCAAGGTCACAAAGATTTTTCTCCTGTATTTTCTTCCAGTTCTATTGCTTTGGTTCGTGCATTTATGTCTGGCATCCATTTAGAGTTTTTTTTTTTTAGGCAAGGTCTCACTTTGTCACCCAGGCTAGAGTGCAGTGGCATCATCATAGCTCACTGCAACCTTGAACTCTTGGGCTCAAGCGATCCTCCCACCTCAGCCTCCTGAGTAGTTGGGACTGCAGGCGTGCCACCACGCCCAGCTAATTTTTTCTATTTTTTGTAGAGACGGGGGTCTTACTATGTTGCCCAGGCTAGTCTCAAACTCCTGGCCTCAAGTAATCCTCCCACCTCCGTCTCCCAAATTGCTGGGATAACAGGCATGAGCCACGACGTGTGGCCAGAGTTAATTTTTTGTATATGGTGCAAGTTAAGGATCAAGGTTTATTTTTATTTTTGCATATGATATCCAATTGAGTGATGTAATTTTAGTTGAAGAGCACAGAATGGAAAACTCTACATGCGTGATGATTAAAATTTTAGTAATAATATCTTACATGTGAACGCTTCCTCTGTGTAAGGCTCTGGGTAAGTGTTTTACCTGCATTATTTCATTTGCTTCTCACAATGACCCAACGGAGGTAGAGCTGGTTAAATATTGTCCCAACACTATGCATCTGATATGTTAGAACCCACCCTTGACTGACATGTAATGACCCATGAGATGTTTTGTTAAATTAACAAAGCAAGGAGTGGATTACCCTGTCACTTGTGTGAAGAGGAATGCCCACACACACACACACACACACCCCTGTACAAAGCTACAGCTGCTTGCATAAAATATCTCTGGAAAGATACAAAGAAATTGCAAAGTGTGGTTGCCCTTGGGTACTTGGGCTCAGGAGAGAAAGGGGGACTTTCTCTCATATAGTATGGTATTCTGTACCTTTTGAATTTTTAAAACTTATGTATTTTACAACTTGTATCAATATTACCTATATAAGGAATACATAAAGTTAGAGGAAAATGAAAGAACCCCTGGTGGTCTGCCTCCAAAGCCTGTACTGTGATCCACCATCCTGGCTTCCGTTTCCACTCATATATGTATATCCATTTATCCTTTTATACTTTCCTCTCTCTCTGTCCACATATTCTTACCCGTTAGCTGGGATGATGATAGCCCCTGCCCTGCGGGGTCGCTGGGAGGACTGAGACAATGTGTAAAATACTTAGAACCTGCACCCTGAAAAAGCTCAGTCGATGCTATTACGGTTATATTATTCATAGAAAAAGCATTAGAAGGAAATGCACCTAGCACGTTAATAGAATTTTCTCTGGTTGTGAGATAATAGGTGGCGTTTATTTTCTTCTTTTTCCCAAGTTTTTTTAAAAAAAGGTTAAGTACTATTTTTATAATAAACATCTCTACTCCTTCCTAGCCTGGACGATCCCATGAGTCTCTGCCTGTGCGTTCTCGGGGGGATTCTATTTAGACTTTAAATAATGGCCGAGGCTGGATAAGGCCAGGTCTGTCTGGCCTGTGTCTAGACGCTTTATTTCCCTCGCCTGCTGTAGAAACAAGATACTCCTAACACTGGAAACATGTCTCTGAATGAAACTCCCTGCTCTGGGTGATCGTGATATGTGAATGTAGGTTCATCCGTTGTGACAAACGTGCCACTCAGGTGGGGGATGTTGATCATGGGGGAGGCTGTGCACATGTGGGGGCAGGAGGTATATGGGAAATCTCAGTACATTTTGCCCAGTTTCACTATGAACCTAAAACTACTCTGTTAAAAAACAACAACACCACCAAAATGAAACAACAAAAACTCCAGGGTCAGGGAGAAGCAAGGAAGCTGGTAGGGGAGGGTGGTCAATGCACTTACGTTAATTGGTGTCAGTGATGCCCATTCCTTCAGACAGGAGACAGATGCTCTTGGACATCTCAGACATTCAAATGAGTTGGTGAATGGAGATAACTGGAGCTACTATTTTTGCCTTGAAGATATGGACCCACAGGGGAAACTGGCCTGGTATGTTTTGGGGACTCTGGCTCTCCAGTTTCTTCCCCTGGCATTGCATGCATGTGTGCTGCCCTGGGGAGCAGTAGACAGGGTCGCCAGGTGTCCTGTGGCTCAACCCCAGAATGCCCTAGTTATCTTGCACAATTTGTCTTGGGACCCCTCTTCCTGGAAGCTTTTTTCACTGGCCTGCTTCTGCCTTCTCCATGGTCTTTTGTAGCAGTGGAAACCTGACTCTACTCTCAGGGATCGGATCCCTGCTCCTTTTGTGCCTCTGCACTTCATTTTACCTCCTTAACCCCAGTTTCCTCATCTCTAACGTGGGAGTGATCACAAGTGCCTCCCTTGTTGGGGTGTGTGGAGGGCCGAATCACAGCCTGTCCACATTTGAATCCCTGAAAGCTGTGACTGTGCGGCCTTATGTGGCAATGGTGACAGCAGGTGTGGTGAAGTTCAGGATCTCGAGGTAGGGAGATTTCCCCAGACTGGGTGGGCTCAATGTGATCACCAGGCACTTTGTAAGAAGGAGGCAGGATGGTCAGAAAGAGAATATAGAAGGATGACAGCAGAGGTCAGGAGGGAGGTGCTGAGCTGCTGGCTTTGTGGGTGGAGGCGGGAGCCACAAGCCAAGGAACGCGGGCAGCTTCTAGAAGCGGAAAAGGTGAGGAAACAGATTCTTCCCTACAGCCTCCTGGCTGAGCGCAGCCCTGCCAACACCTCGATGTTAGCCCAGGGAGACTGATTTCAGACTTCTGACCTCCAGAATAAAATTGTGTTGTTTTAAGCTGTAAAATTCATGAGAATTTGGCACAGCAGCCCTAGGGAAGTAATGCAGGGTTGCTGTGAAGATGAAATATCATTGCCATGGCAAGGGGTATGGGGGAGATTGTCGGGGTGGAGGCAGGAGGAGGGGCTGTGTGGACGCCCTGGCATGGGAAGGGCTTGTTATTTCAGCACACAGCAAATGGTGGTTATCGTGAAATAGTATTCTTTCTACCTCTTTCTAGGACTGCAGGTATTACACAGTGTTACATGTGTTTCTTTCCTTTTGTTACCCTCAGGACACTGTGAGCTCCTTGGAGGAGGACCTTGTCCTAGTCCTGTTGTATCCTTAGTGCCTGGCATGTAGTAGTTGCTCAATAAATTAGTGCCTGCCAGGCTGAACCGAGATGCCCTTTTTCTTGTCATCCGTGAGGGCTTGAGTAACATTTCTTTTTTAGGTCTCACATTTCTCCTCTATAAGGTGATGGGTGGATGCTATGGTTTCTCCCAGCTCTATGGGTCTGGTGCCTCTGCCCTTCCCCCTGTTCCCACTGAGCCGCAGTAGCGGGAGGACTAAATCTGTCTCCCATGGGCTCTCATTGCAGGTCCTGGCTGGGGAAGGGGATGCCAGTGGCCCTAACAGCAGGCGATCTCAAAGCAACATGACCCCGGAGACCTGGCCGACTCCTGCCCCTCCACCTGCCATCCCTTGTGATGTTCAGAATTTCTATCAGTGAATTTCTAGTGTGGTCTTCATACACCCTGGCCTTGGAGGGCTGTGGGGAGCTGGCTGGAGGCTGGCGCTGGGCACCGATGTGGCAATTCTGGCATTAACAATCTGTAGAGACTCGGTTGACTCCTTGTGAACTGCAAATGCTCTCGGGAGGGAGCCGGGGCAGGCTGTCTGCTGTCTGTGGCGCTGGGGCAGGCGAAGATGTCAGACCTGATTGTTCAGATTGATACCCAGGTAGTGGCAACAGCCCTGAGTTTGGAGTCAGGCCCGGGTTTGAATGCCAAGTCCATGCCTTATTAGCTGTGTGACCTTGCTGGGTCAGACTCTGAGCCGCCATGTCGCATTTTGTAAAACAGAGACCCGAGCTAATAACCAGAGCTAATGTGTACCAGCTGTTTTCTGTGGGCTACTTGGAACTCTGCTCAGCGCAGAGCGATTCTAGCTCATGTCCTCACAATCTCGAGGTCAGGGTCGTCTTTATACCTCCTCTACAGATGGGGAAACTGAGGCTCTGGCGTGAGGCTTTGGACCTTCTCTGAGGTCCAAGGCTAGGGAGGGGTGTAGGTGCAGCCTGCCTCCAGGGCCCGTGTGCTGACTGTAGCCCCCACAGCCTCCTAAATGGCAGCATCTACCTCCTCGGAGTGTTGTGTTAATTAGCAACGATGGAGGCGACAGTGTCTGACACAGAGCAGGCATGCGTGTCCGCTCCACCATCATCATCTCACCGCCATCCTCCTCCTCCTCCTCATCCCTGAGCTCTTCCTGTCCTGTTCCCTTTGGTTCAGGCCTGTGTAAGTCAGACATAGGCTTTAAAAAATTTGTATATATATTTAAACAATTCAATTTTAGTATATTTACATAGTTGTGGGACCACGATCATAATCTAATTTTAGAATATTTGTATCACCCCCAAAAGCAACCTCATGCCCGTGCGTAGTCATTCCTTATTTTCCCCCATCCCTGTGCAACCACTGATGTTCTCTCTTTGCTGACCTTTAATGTAAATGGAATCCTACAATATACGGTCTTTTGTTATGGACTTCTTTCACTTGGCATAATGATTTTGGGGTTCATCCGTGTTGTAGTATGTCTGTTTCTTTTATTGCTGGATAATATTCCCTGGTATGGCTGTACCGCATTTGGTTTATACACACGTCAGTTGATAGGTATTTGGGTAGTTTTCACTTTTTGGCTATTGTGAATAATGAGGCTATGAACATTTCTGTGTAAGTCTTTCTGTGAACATAGGTTTTCAATACTTTTGGATACACATACCTAGGAGTGGAATTGCTGGGTCCTGGGGTAACTCTATGTTTAACATTTTGAGGAATTGCCACATTATTTTCCAAAGAGCTGCACCATTTTACATTCCCACCAGAAGTGGATGAGGGTTCAGTTTCTCCACATCCTCACCAACGCTTGCTGTAAACACAGGCTCTTTAAGGACTGACCCTGGTTGGGAGTGAGGACGTGAGACCAGCAGGTGGCTGACATCAGACAATGCCCCCCGACACTATTGTAATCTGCTGTGGACCAATTGTGCCTAAGAATGTTCTCCAGGCTCAAGCACTTGCTGAGGACTCTAAGGAAAACTGAAAGGAGGTGTGGTGGGGAGGGGTTGGGGGTTGCATGGACACGCAGGATACGCACAAAACATTTAGGGGCTAATACCTGACATAGTGCAATTAATCACCTGTAAAATGGAGACACAATGACCTGGATAGTACCTGTGGAAAGTATCATAGATGCTAAAATCTGTTGAGCAGCTGCTATACGCAAAGCTCTGGGATAAAAACCTCCTCATGTGTTGTCTCATTCAATTCTGATGATAACTGTGTGAGTTTGATACCATTGCATCCATTTTTCTGAAGAAAATGAAGTTCAGAGAGCTGAAACACTTGCTCATGACACTCAGCTAAGTGATGGAGATGACATTTGAAGTGAGGTCTCATAAATTCTTCCCACACCATCTCCCATATCACGCCATTGTCAGCCAATACAAGTTAATAAGTATTGACTGAGTATCTCTTATACATCAGTCTTGCCTTGGGCTCTTGTTACTCCAATGCGTGAAACCACCCCCACATTCAGAGTGTGGCCCTGCAGTTAGACAAACTTGTGTTTGGAATCCTGGCTCCTTTACTTCATAGCTGTGTGATATTGATTCACTTACTCAACCTCTCTGAGCCTTTTTGTCCCCATGTGTAACATGGGTGTATTAAGCACACTTTTCTTATAAAACTGATGTGAAGATTTGGAACGTACTTGATGTGCCTGCCATGTTGTAATGATTCAGCACCTATTAGCTGTCGCTGGAATAGATTCCCAGAAAAGGACTTTTACTAGCCCCTCTTACCAGATGAGGAAACTGAGGCCCAGAGAGGAGAAGTAACCACATCGTGATCTTTTAGCAGGCTAGTGGCAGAGCTGATGCTGGAATCCAGCCGTGCTGGTTTCTGGTCTAAATTCTTTCCCTACTATCCCAGGATCCCTAGAAGAAGTTTCTCTCTGGTGGAGGGCTTTTTATTCAAATTTGGGAAAAAGTTTCCCAAAACAAAGAGAGATGAGCGCCAGCCTTCATCCCCTGGCATTATGCCCAGTGGGTAATGGGGAAGTTAGAGCAGTGGGTTCTCACGCTGTTTTCATTCTAAGCTAATTACATTGTCCAGGATATGGAGAGTGGCAGCTAGCCCTCCTGCATATCCGTGAAGGACAGGTGGAGGCTTTACACGTAAATGGGTATGCATGGGTCAGGTTCGGGGAGGCCAGTTGGCCAGCAGAACATCATGACCTCGTGAAACTCAATAAACAGAGCCATTTCTTTCTCGTGCAGCAATCTTAATAACCGTATGACATCCTGGCTATATTTCTAAAGCCTTCAGTTGGTTCCTTATGGTTTGCCATACAAAATAAGCTCTGTGCTTGCAAGAATTGGCAGGATTCATTCATTCATTTATAAATCAACATCTTTAATACACACCTACTGTGTGCCACACACTAACTTAAAAGACAATGGTACATGTTGGATAGGACCTATACAATCCTTGTCTGCATCAGTTCACAATGCATTCAGTTGCAAACAAAAGACAACACTCAGTTGGTGGCTTAAATAGATAGGGGTTTATTGTTATCTTATAACAAGACTTCTGAAGGTAGGCAATTCAAGGATGGGGCAGCCGTCCAATGATACTATCAGGTTCCAGGGCTCTGTATCTTTCTGTTTTTGCCACCTACAAGGAGGTTTATCCTCGTGGTTGCAAAATAGCTGCTGTACTTCCAGACATCACATCTACGTTCCAGGTGGACCATAAGCCTTCTCTTCTTCAGGCTTTGTCTTTTTTCTTGGGAGAGCCCTTCCCAACAGACTCTGTTTCTAACTCACCAGTCAGAATTATATTGTGTGGATACCACTGGCTGGAAGTTGTCTAGAAATGTGAAGGGGGAAATGGATCAGAATGGCATTGAGTGAGCCATCCTATGCTATCTACCATACTGCCTGAATGAGGTTTATAGTTCAAAGGAGCAGATAGATATGTATCAAATAACTTCATTGTTAAATATTCATTAATTACTATTAGGAAGGTCTCTAGGAAGGACGTGAGTGTTAAGATAGCACATATCTTAGGTTCGGTTTTCTTTTTAAGTAGACCCTGATAATGAGGATTTGAGGGCGAGTAATTTTATTTGGAGGGTGATCCCAGGACACCTGGGTGCAGGAGCGGGGAATTCAGATGGAGAAAGAAAAAGGAAAGGAAACCAGTATAAGATATGCCACTGCGCAGGGAGACCACTGTGGGCAACTGGGGCTCAGTCTCACTGGGGACCTCTGGGGGACAGAGTAGAACAAGCCCGAGAGCTTTCGCCTCTCCTAAGAGATGAGATTGTGGGGGCGATTTAACCTCCAACTCCATTCATCCTTGGCTGAGGGCCATTCCTGGGGCCTTCACTCTCCGGTCATCCCAGCCTTCTCACCTGGGGAAGAAAGCCCTGAGGTGTAGGATGCTGAAGGCGTGAACTGAAAAGTCGAGGGCTCAAGGGGATCTGGTGGGTCACCAGCCACATCGGAATCAGCCTGTCATAAGAGCCTTTAACCTAAGTTGAGGTGTTAGCTAAGCCCTTTCTGAAGAAGTAATTTTTAAGTTGAGGCCAATCAATCAATCAACCCATAAAAAGTGGGAATTAGAGTGTTCCAGTCAAAGGGAACAGCCTGCAGATGCAGAGGTGGGAAAGAACTTCATTTGTTCAGGGAACTGAAAGGCCTGGGTATGTGAGGCTGGTGGGACAAGCCGGGCTTCAATGTGGAAGGGGCCCCCGGAGTTGTGCTAGGAGGTGGCCCTGGGTAGGGGAACCTTGTAGATCATGCCTGGGATTTTGATTTTGTTCTCAGGTACAAGACTGTGTTCATCTAATATTAGTAACAGATGGATTTTTCCTAGTTCCAGGGGTGTAGGCAGAAGCACTTTTCCCCTTCTAGACGAGTGGGTCTATGAACAGAGCCAGAGACTCATGGGGTGGAGTTAAAGCACAAGGAAAAAAGATTTCTGCCTCAACAACTCCTTAGATCCAGAGAGGAAGAAAGGGGTGCATCCTGGTCAGAAAGGGGGTGGTGGGGGAGACTGTTGGTATCTGGATCCCTGTACATCACTATTGCCAGCTGTACTGGCTTGAAGAGTTTCCTCCCAAAATTCATGTGCACCTAGAACCTCAGAATGTGACCTTCCTTGGAAATAGGGTCTTTGTAGATATAACTAGTGAAGATGAGGTTGTATTGGATTAGGTCTGCCACACTGTACCTAGGAAGCATGGTGCCTGGTGTAGCTTCAATCTTAAATGCTGTGGCTTATTTGGGTCCTGCCTTAGGAGCTTTCAGGTTTTATCATGCCTCTTCAGTGGACTGGCTGAGTAATGACATTACATGATGTTTGATGTGCTCCCCCGCTTCCCAGAATCACTGAAAAACATTACTTTCTGTTCTTTTTAGAGTGACTGAGTATGATTCAGGTAGATTATATTAAAATCCTCAGGGAAAATAGAATTTTCAAAACCTCTAAGGTTATCTTCGTATAAGGGCCTGGAAGAAGGTCTCCTTAAGTAGATGAGAAGTGTCGGAGCCAGGGAAGGGACATTCCCATGCTGGGTGCAGGGGGCATCTTCTGTTTTTCCTGCCATTGTCCATTCTCTTGGTTCTGGAAATGGCACCTTGGTTTTCCTTTGGGGAGCCAGCTAGGTTTGCTGGATAAAATATAGGACACCCAGTTAAATTTGAACTTCAGATAAACAACTCAAACTTTTAAAAAGTATAAGTATATCTCAAGTATTGCATGGGACATACTTATACTGAAAAATTATTCATGGTTTATTTGAAATTCAAATTTAAATGGGCATCCTGTATTTTCCCTTGGCACATCTAGCAGCCATGACACCTCTGGCTCAAACGGTTAGAGCGGGACTCACCCATTCTACCCTGGCTCCAGGAGCGGGCAGGTGGTCCAGTCTTGGCCAGTCAGCACATTCGGTCCCTTTGAACCGTAAAGATTGGTTCACAGATGGGCATGTGACCAAAGACAAGCCAGTGAGATTTAATTCTGGGAATCTGGCTGGCACCATGGAGAAAGAGAGTCTTTCTTTTTTGTCGGGGCTGCTGAGCTACGAAAGGTAGCTCCTAGAGCTCAGCAAATGAGGGTCTGTTTGAAGAGTGAAGCCAAGCAAGGGGACGACAGCAGAGCGATGGCAAGAAAAAGAGAAAGCATGACGAGACTGAGCCTTAAAGGTGTCATGAGGGCTCCTGGGACCAGCCCCACTGAATTTTACCTTCATCCCTAAAGTTGCTGGTGAGGACTATCTTGATGATGGTGCAGGTGAAGATGAGGGCCACAGTGTGATGGAGTTGAAGGCAAAGCCGTCAGTGGTGATGGTTATTCAGTCTTCACTGGGTGGGGAGCCTGCGGCCTTGGGGCCATATGTGGATCCTTGAGTGTGGCCTCTGGACTGAATCCAAATTTTACAGAACAAGTCCTTTTAATAAAGGGATTTGTTCTGTGAAGTTTGGATTTGGTCGAGGGGCTGCACTTGGGGATCTGGAGGGCCACATGTGGCCTTGAGGCTGCAGATTTCCCACCCAATTATATATTTTAAAATTATTTTTTATTTCAAAATATTAAGGAGGTACAGATGTTTTTGTTACGTGGATAGCTTTTATAAGGCTTTAGTCAGGGCTTTAAGTGTGCCCGTCACCAGAATAGGGTTCATTGTACCTGTTAGATAGATTTTTACCCCTCCCCACCTCCCCCTCCCCCCTTCTTGATTTCCAGTGATTTTTACTTCTTTCTGTGCCCATGTGTGCCCATCAATCAGTTCCAGATTATTAGAGAGTACATGTGGTGTTTGTACTTCACTTAGGATAATGGTCTCCAGTTCCATCCAATTTGCTGTGAAAGAAATTCCTTTTTATGGCTGAGTAGTACTCCATGGTATATACATACCACATTTTGTTAATTCACTCATGCATTGATGTAGCCCCTTCATTAAAAAAAAGTCTATTCACTTCACCTCCTACTCATCCATGCCCCACCCTAGCCCAAGCCATGGGATCTCTCGCTTCTTCCATTACAGCTTACGCCCTCCTGACTGACCTGCTTCCCTTCCTGTCTCCTGACAGTCTACGCTCCACCCTAAAGCCAGCATAGAGGGTGAGATTTCTAAAAATGCAAGTTAGAGCATTTCACTTTCCTGCTCAAAACCGTTCAGTGGTTTGAGCTAAAACCCAGACTCTTCCTCACGGGTCTCAAGACCTGTGTGACCTGGCCCTGCCGTGTACCCCATCTCGTTTCCCACTGCTTGCTTCTCCCTCACTGCGCTCTAGCCTGGCTGCCCTTCTGGTTCCCCCAGAACATGCCACGCCCTGCAGATAAGCCACTCGGTAGGCATGAGGTGCTTTTACATCCTTCCTGTCTCGGCACCAATGTCACTTCCTCAGAGAGGCCGAGTGAGATCTTCCCTCCATCACTTTCCCTTGTAGCATCCTGTTCTACACACTTTCTTTAACAATTCTCTCCCCAGCTCTCCAGAGCTTATCAACTTCTGGGACTTGGCACAATGCATCCTTAAGAATGTGTCACAGGGGTGCCAAGGTTTTGATCTCTTGGCCATAAGAGCTACCTTGAGGGGCCTTTGGTAGCTGCAGCCCCTGAGGCTGGTCATCTCCAGCATCTGGAAGCCTCTTCCCTTTACCCCTATGTGCCATACAAATATAAGTATTTTCTCTGTGTATTGCTTTGAAAAAGGCTGGGAAGCCTGTACCATACATTTCTTAAGGGGAGGAGTAATGTTTGAGTTGTTCATGCCTATATCCCTCACATAAACTATAGTGTCAGGTACACAGAGCACTCAAGAAGTATTTCTTGAAGGAACAAAAGGTCTTTATGGTGGTGAAGAAGATGGTGAAATTGATAAGGGTGATGGTGATGATAAAAAAGAGGGTGGTGCTGGTGATAGTGATGGTGGTAGAAGTGATGGGGTGCTAGTAATGGTGGTAGTGATGGTATTGGTGGTGGTGGTGATGGTGGTGATGGTGGTGATGATGGTAGTGATGGTGGTGGTGATGGTGGTGATGGTGGTGGTGATGATGGTGGTGATAGTGGTGATGGTGGTGGTGATGGTGGTGGTGATAGTGGTGATGGTGGTGATGGTGATGATGGTGGTGATCGTGGTGGTGATGGTGGTGGTGATGGTAGTGGTACTGATGGTGATGATGGTGGTGGTGGTGGTGGTGGTAGCACTGGTGGTGGCTATGATAGTGAAGAAAGACTTTGGTGTTAGAAATGATAGATTCAGAGGACCTGGACTACTCCCATGTTTTAAAGAACCTGTGTAAAAAACTAATCTTCCTTCTCTCCGTAGTCAACCCAGAAAAATCACTTCAAGGTGGATTTTGGAGGAAGGGTACTTGGAGCTGGAGGGAGAGGGGCTATTGCAGATCATCTGCAAACCCCAGCAGGACCGTGAGGCCTGCCCTGCCCCTCGGTCGTACTCCCCCAGGTGGTCTGAAGGCCGCCCTCCCAACCCTGCACCCCGCATCCCCCCACCTCCCAACAGGCTCCCGCGCTCGAGTACCACCCGGGTCCAGGCTGCGCACACACTCGGAGCGCGGCGGCGCCGGAGCAGGAGCTGCGGGAAGGGCTGGCGAGGAAAGAGCCCGGAGCGGGGCTGGAAATGGGGAGCTGGCACTGAGGCAGTGCGGGGAGAACAGAAGGGGCTGGGGCGGCAAAGTGGGGAGCGGGGCGGGAGGGGGCCTCGTGGAGAGTGAGGCAGGGAGTGGAGGGAGTGGGGTCTGGGGGAAAAGTGAGGAGTTTGAGGAGCGGTGCGCTTGGGTCGGGCGAGGGCTGAGCGGTTAAGGGCAGGTGCGGAGGTGCTGGGGTCCCTGGCCGGACTGGAAGCGCAGGCGCAGGGCGGACGGCACACGGGAAGGGCCCTGCAGGTGGAGGTGGCACCTGAGGGCTGGGAGTGGGGTCCGACAGGTGGCGCGTGCAGGTCTGAGGGCGGAGCCACGGTCTGAGCCAGAACCCCAGGTGCCAGGGCCGGTTCCCTGCCTGAGCTCGGAGGCTCCGGGGGGTGAAGCTGGGAGCCCGCGGCTGCCGGAGGGGCCGCGCCTCGGGTCCGGCCGGGCGATGCGGGTGCACCTGGACGCTCTGGCCGGCGCGGCGGCGCTGACCGGGGCGCTCAGCTTCGTGCTCCTGGCGGCCGCCATCGGCACGGACTTCTGGTACATCATTGACACCGAGCGGCTGGAGAGGAGCGGCCCGGGGGCGCAGGACCCGCTGGGGGCCGCCAACAGCAGCCAGCCCGAGCCCCTGAGCTCCCACTCCGGCCTCTGGCGGACCTGCCGGGGTAAGGGTGCAGCGGGGGCTGGGGGCTGTGGGCGTGAACGTCTTGTGCGCGGTGCCCTGCTCGCCTGGGACCTGTTGCTCGGAGCACACCCCTCCCCCAAGCCGCAAGCACAGAATGCAAGGGGGGGGGGGGCGGGCAGAGGGTTGGGGCTGCGAAAGCGCTCCTGAGACGTGCCCAGCTCCGCTCGCAACTGCTCTAGTTCTCCCCACGCCCTCCCCGGGTGGGCCATTTACGGGGACGAAGCCGCCAGCCAGAGGTCAGAACTGCAGGGTAGCTGCGCCCACTGATTCATTCCTCCGTCCATCCAGTCCAGAGCCCGTGCACACCGCTGATGAACCCCTTCTGGCAGGACAACGTGACGGTCAGCGACTCGAGCCGACAACTTCTCAGTGAGTCCGGGGAGGGTGAGGACTCAGGGAGCGCCCTGGATCTGGCCGCCGGTTCTGGAGCCCTTCTCCATACAGCGGCTCAGGCACTGCGGAGGGGGCGGCCGGGGTGGCCTCTGACCGCCGGCCTGAGAAGGGTGAGAGCTCGCGGCGTAGCTGGGGAGAGAGATGCGGAAATACGCAGTGACAGTTCAGAGAGACCAGCAGCAGGCGGGATAGTGGGAAGCCCCAGCTGGCACCTAAACCAGCCTGGGCAGCTGGGTCAAAGGAGAGCAGGTCTCATCCCACAGACCCCACGTCAGCGTCTTCCATCCTCCGTGCCTAGAACAGGCGCTTGGCGGTGGTGGGGATGCGATCCATGTTTGTCCAGTGATTCGGGGCAGGCAATTAGGAGGCAGGGCCCCTCCTCCCAGGGGCCATTGTACCCACCTTGTTGGTACCTGGTTCCTAGTGCCTGAGTAAAGGTGTGAGGCCTGGAAACGAGAAAGCAGATGGGCTGAATGAACACTTATGGAAGGAGGGGAAAAAGAGTAGTACTTCAATTCTCTGAGGCTCACAA
Organism: Daubentonia madagascariensis; assembly: GCA_023783475.1. Lineage (NCBI taxonomy): Eukaryota > Metazoa > Chordata > Mammalia > Primates > Daubentoniidae > Daubentonia > Daubentonia madagascariensis. The sequence goes on along the minus strand of JAKFHU010002332.1, from coordinate 4,658,840 downwards.
TGGGCCAGACATGGAGCTAAGTGCTTTTCATCTAGCTCTTCATTTGATTTCCACCGCCACCCTATGAAATTATTGTCTCCACTTTTACCTTCATTTTCCAATGAGGAAACTGAGGCCCACGGAAGTATTGTAGATGGATCTGATGAGGAAATGAGGACAGAGTTCCACGGACCTTGAAAAGCACGGGCTGTTTTTGATAGACTTCCTGGGGCCTGGGCATGGGACTTTTAGAATAAAGACTAGTCCCTAGCATGGCCCATAGGCCTGGCAGGGTCCCCCTTCAACCCCATCCTGCCCTTTGCTCTTTTCTCTCCAGCCATGCTGTCCTTGGGTCAGTTCCTGGAACATACCAAGCTTCCTCCTGCCACAGGGAATTTGCGCATGCTGTTCCCTGTGCCTGGAGTCTCCTTGCATCCATCCTGCCACTTGACTTGGCTAACTCCTACTCATAGCACAGGTTGTGTGACTTTTTTTGGGGAGGGATGTTAAAATCTGGCTCCCCCATTAGACTGTGAGCTCCAGAGGGAAAAGTACAATAGCTCCCTGCTACTGGCTTTTAGTGTTTAACAGAACTCTGGCGGGTTTCTTTTGAATTTAGAGATATAGATCAAAACAAAAAAAGCTGAAAGAAATACAAAGCACAAAGGGTATTCTTAAGTAGCTCCTTTTGTGTAGACGATCATAAGTCTTAAGACCGGTTTAAACTGTTTTAAGCTTCCCTAGTTGCCTTACTACCCTTTAGTTAATTGTAATACTAAAGTCCCTGCCTAATGGGAAGTACTGTGCGTGCTTAACCTGTATTGCATATAAATATACAATGATGCAGAGAGAGAGCTCTGTGTCACTTGCTAGGAAGAAATTTAAGTCACACAAACAGGCAGGCAGTGTGGATCTTACTCTCCGAATAACTCCTGCCACCGACCAGGAATGAGTGCCCACCTAGGAATGAGAGCCCTGTGTAATTAACCTCTAATAAACTCATCTAACTTGCCAAGCTGGATTGATTTGGGTCATTTCTTTGGTCTCTTGGCACCATCTCAGTTTGGAGGGTGGTTTTTCTACACCATTCTGGGATTTTCCTGAAACAACTCCATGAGGGCAGGGACCATGTCTATCTTGTCACTGATGAATTTTCAATATTTGGCGTAGAACCTGGCATATAATAGGCCATGAGTCAAGTTTGCTGAACAAGTATAGAAGTAAATGCAAACTGTATTATGTTAAAGGGGAAGCTCAATATATATATTTATTGAATGAATGTATGGGTATACGGTGAACCAGAACTGTTTCTCTAAAGTCCGGTGATGTGCTGGGAAATAGTTAACAAATGGCTGTCTGAGAAAATTTTTAAAAAGCCCTGATTTGTAGTATTTGCCAATTTCTGGGGTGTAAATACTTCCACTGTGGTCAGTTTCAAGCTGCCAACATGATGTTTCCTGGCTCACAAAATTCTCAAAATCTTAATCGGCTCTTGTGAGTTGATACCAGTCAGAGCCAGCACACCACTGTGTAAAGTCCCACTGAAGAAGACATCCCCTAGACACCTGGAATATGTGGGAGTTGAGGAGAGTTGGAGGTGCTAAGTACTTTGTCCTGAGCCCACAGCTGCACAGCGAGAAACTTGAAGCATTGTTTCAAGAATCATCAAGAATTCTTGTCTTGGGTTAAGGAAGATGGGCATCACATCCCAGCTGAAACCCTTATCGAGGACCTCTGTGATCCTGGGATAGGTGTCTCTGCCTTTCTGAGCCTCAGTTTCCACATCTATCAAAATGAGATGTTGAAACCATGAGGGGTGTGGTCAGGATTCCATGGAATGGAATAAAAATGGATAAGAAAATGGACCTTATGTAGGACCTCACATAGTACCTGGTTGTTGTGGGAGCCCCATGTTGCATGAATGAATGTCTTGACATAAAGTTTCCAGACATGTAGGAAGTGCTCTATAAGCATGAGCTCTCCCCTTTACCATTCCTTCCAGCCTCTTTTTAGAGGTGGTAACATCTATGGAGTGCTGACCTTGTGCCAGGCTGGGTGCTGGCATTCAGCACGCTTATCACACCAACAGGTAGATTGGATGGCCAACTACAGTAGGCCCTGGGCTGGCTTCCTTTTGAAGGTTGTTGATAATACAACAACCCTGCTTGTCCCAGGATTTTGAGAAACAGGCGAACTCCCATCCAGAGTCAATTCATCTGTTCACCCTCAGACCCAGGGTTAGCCCCCAGCTTTACTGCCAAGTAGGTGTGTGGCCCCGGCCATTTCCTTATTTCCTTATACCTCTCTGAGCCTCAGGTTTTCCTCATGGGCGAAATGAGGGTAATTGTTGTCCCTTCTTCTAAGATTATTGTAAGGATAAAATGGGAGAGCATATCTGAAGAACCTAATGTGTGGTGCCTGACCTCCAACAGTGTGCTACAAGTGGTAGCTGCTATTATTACCATTGTATCATCCAGGAAAGAGGGCAAGCTGCCCTTTCAGTTTGTGTGCTCATTGCAAATCACCCCCAGAAAGAGCTTTTTTTCCCCAGAATATCTTTTTCCCCCGAACGTATTTTGAGTTTGGTCCAAGCTATTTTATTATGTAAAGATATTTCATTCTTTTAAGGACCTGCTGCAGAGGCCACAGAGGAGAAACTAGTTGACAAGCTGCATGTTCTCTGAGTCAGCCTTCTAGACAAATCCTGGTGGGGGTGTATAGGAAGAAACCTTGATTTTTGTCTCCAAGAAAACCCAAGCAGGCAGACCATTTCAGCGCCCAATAATTCACTGCAGTCACTTGGTAGACAGAGAGCTGTTACGCAAGCCCCATCTGCTTACTTGACTCCTAAATTCTAGTCAGCCAGCTTGGTGGAGTGAAGCTGAGCAGAAGCATCAAGTTCATGAACAAGAACACCTTACAACCTCAACTATTTCAGTCAGGTGACAGAGAGAACTTTTCAATGAAATGGTTTCCTTGTCGGCAAAATCCACCTTGCTTGGGTGTTTTATCTTCCAGATTAGCTCTGGGGAAATCATGGGTTTGGTTCCTTGGCTAGGGGCTGGAATTATTTTTGGTGGAAAGGAGATCATTGAATTCAGCACAGTGTAGATTGAAGAGCCATGGTCTAAAACCAACCAGGCAAGCTGCGTCAGCCAGGAATCTTCTGGGGGCAGGTGACAGAAACTCAGATCATACTGCCTTAAATGAGAAAAGCAATTACTGGTCCACATAACTGAAAAGTTCAAGCTTGCTGGGACCCATACTGCTAAACTCAGTTTCTTGTATGTCTTTTGGGCTTTGCTTTCTTCAGTTTGAGTCAGCTAAGTTCTCTGCTATCTTAGCAACCGTAAGGAAGGAGACTTTCTAGTTCTCAATAATCCCACACAACTTCCAGCTAGGGCTTCTATTGGACCAGATTGGGTCGCATGCCCGGTCCCGAGCCAATCACTATAGCCAAGGGGATGGAATGTGCTGATTGAATGTGCTGATCAAGGCTGAGTCATGTGCCCACTTGCAGCAAGGGGTGGGGACGGGATGGCCCATCATAGATAAGGGTCTGCAGTGGGGAAGGCGTGTTCACACAGGCAGGTCAAGGTGCTGTTGTCAGGTGCAGGGGCAGGCAAGACCCACAGATGCCCACAGCACTGGGGTTTGAATCCTGGCCCTGCTTCACACCAGCTGTGTGACTTCTGGTGCATCACCTGCGTCCATAAACAGGCCGTTTGAATGAGATCACATACACAAAGGACCCAGCATCCGGCCCTGCACATACTAGAAGCTCGATTAATGCCTCCTCCTCCTCCTCTAACTCATATTGCCTCCCTGAGCCTCAAGTTTCTCATCTGTAAAATAGAGCTAATAATTTCAGACCCACCAGACCCATTTATTTGCTTAGTATGTGTTTATTTTGCCAACAGCTCTGGGCTAGCGGCCTGGCATAGAACATGATGAGACAGTCGCTCTGTGCCAGGCACTGTTCTGAGCTCTTTGCATGTATCAACTCATTTCATCTTCACAACAGTCCCACAAGGCAGGCACTGTCATTATCAGCCTCACTTTGCAGGAAATGTGGCACAGAGAGGTTATGTAAGTTACCCAAGTTTGCACAGTAACTCGCATATCTGGGATTTGAACCCTGGCAGTTTCTACCCTGTTGGAACAATGTTACACTGAGTATAATTTCAGTATAATGTGTGTCTATTAAAACTAGAGGCCATAGCAGCCCAAAGGAGGAGCTCCTAGCCTGCTTTTTGGGGTTGAGTCCTGCCATCCTATACTATCTCCTTCAGACAGGCAACCAGAGACCTGCATTACAAGAAGGAACAGCAAGTGCGAAGCCACAAGGCGGGACTGAGCTTGGTGTGTTCCAGAAGTAGCAGGAAAGCTGGTGTTTCTGGAGGGTGGTGCAGAAAGTGCTTCTTAGGGGCACCTCCTGTTTTTTTCTATGCTTTATCTCAGCTGAATCTCCTAAGAGCCCATGAGGAAAGTCAGGCTGGTCAGATGGGGACACCAGACCCAGAGGGGTCAAATGCCTTGCCCACACAGCATGCCAGTGACAGAAGCTGGACCAAGGGCCAGTGGTCTGGCCTGGCTGTCCTTTAAAGAGGCAAGGTTGGAAAATCGCAAGATTGGGTTTCCAGTCTTTCTGGGTGCTGGGCTGTTATGGTGGTTTGGAAAATTAAAACCAGCCCTCCCACAATACATGGTACAAATTGTAAGAGTGGAGGTGGCAAGGGACAGAAACAGAAGGAATTGGGGACATATGAGGCTGCCTGGGCCCAGGAGGGAATCGTCAGTGTGATTTATGCTATAGCTGTGCTGCAGGCAGGCAGGGAGGGGGGCAGGTGTCTGTGGGTCTCAGTTCCTCTGGGCACGAAGGCCTGGGCTTCAGGTTGTCTTTCTGGGGTGCCCACTGAAAGTCAAAGCCACATTTTAAACCAAAAAAAAAAGTTCATATTTAAAGTTATTCTGCTTCCTCGTATATGCCATGTGAGGCTTCTAAGAAGAGGTCCACCACACCATTTCTTTCTCTTTCTTTCTTTCTGTCTTTCTTTTTTTTTAGAGACAAGATCTTACTCTGCTGCTCAGGCTGGAGTGCAGTGGCATCATCATAGCTCACTGCAGCCTCCAACTCCTGGGCTCAAGCGATCCTCCTGCCTCAGCCTCCTGAGTAGCTGGGACTACAGGCATGCACCACCATGCCCGGCTAATTAAAAAAAATTTTTTTTGTGGAGACGGGGGTCTCACTATTTTGCCCAGACTAGTCTTGAACTCCTGGCGTAAGGTGATCCCCCTGCCTCGGCCTCCCAAAGTGCTGGGATTATGTCTGTGAGCCACCACGCCCGGCCACCATACCATTTTTGGAACAGTGATAAACAAGATATGTACAGCTCAGTGCCCATAGATGGAGAAATAGCTACGTGTTTATATGTGTATATACATTTTACAAAATATTATATAGCTTGTAAAAAGAATATACTAATGTGGATAGACAACCAAGATGTCTTGTGGAATTAAAAAAGCAAGTTACAGAGTGTTATGGGCAGTATGATGCCGTTTGTTATCCCTCCCAAAAGAAATCCCCCAATATACCTTTTCTGTGGGTATATAACAAAATTTTAAGATGCACCTTTATGTGCCATTAACACAGAAAAATATACTGTCACTTCCATTGTGAGATGCTGTGGGTGGTCAAACATATCCTGTTTTCAGATCAAGTATGCATCATAGAATTGGAGAAATATGTAAATATATGGAAGAAAGTCTGGAAGGATGTGCATCAAGCTATTCACAGAGGTTTATTCTGGGAAAGAGATGAAGGAGGAGAGGAGTTGGCGTGGTGGCCAAATGGATCTTGTTTTAATTTTTTTCTGAGAAGAATGTTATCATGTGTTGCTATAAAACAAGCCCTAAGAGGGCTGCCGCAGTGGTTGGATTTCTCCTTAGTGTGGCTCGTGGGACTATGTGTGACCCTGGCTCGCCTCTCCCACTGCGAGAGCTGCGATGTGTTGCTTCGCGTAGCTCCTGCTTCTGATGTTGGCACTTTCTGCCCCCTCTTTTAGGAACACTCTCCCCCTCCTCTTAGCCCAGTTAACACCTCCCCTTCTTACCTGCAGTTCTCAGCTGAGACCTCTCCCCCTCCAGGAAGCCTTTCCTAACCTCCCAGGCTGGGGTAAGTGCCCGTGTCAGTCCCACGACAAGGCCTTTATCAACCTCAAATCCTGTTCCAGCTCTGACACTTCATAGTTTTTGATCTTGGGCAACTGACCTAAGTTCCCTGAACCTCACTTTTCCCATCTGTGAAATGGGAGTTAAAAACGCCTACCTGGGAGGGCTTAAGGTACTTGAAGACAACAGTTATTCTCATATTTTGTGCTCACCACAGCTCTGCAAGGTCAGAGTCCACAGTCCCATTGACAGGTGAGGAAATGGAGGCTTTTGAGACATGATGTTGTTTGATGCTGTTTGCTCAGTAAGAGGTGGAGTCAGGATCTGAACCCAGGACTTTGCTTGTAGACCCCTGTTCTTTCCATATCACGGCAATACAAGTTGGAGACCATGAGGATAGCTAAGATGCAGCCCCTGTCCTCAAGGATAGATTCAAGGACAAATATTTATAAAAACTTTAAAAAGCCACTTCCTTATGAGGCATAATAGGACTGAATATCTCTGAGCCCTTCCTGGAGTTGCAAAGTCACATTGACAGGGTTTGAAAATAAAAGCAGTGACATTTCCCCCTGGTAAATGGTTCCTGAGACTTTCTTCTTTCGCCAGAGCTTCTGATGTCGCTGGGGTAAGGGCGTCCTTGCTCTGTTTAAGAGCACTAACCACCCCGGGGCTTCCTGACCTGCAAGCATTGTGGAAGCCTGGTGTTCCCTTTAAGCAGTTCTTTGAAGATAATGGAACAGTCACAAGCACAGGTTTTTTTTTTTTTTTTTTTTTGGCATGAACATCTTTGCTTCTTTCTTCTTTCTGGGTTTGCTTTTCCCTTTACTTGTGACAAAGCATTTTTGAGTCTAAAATATCTCTTGCGCTTGGGCACACACATTTACCCTTGGTGAAACGATGATCTGTCAACATTTTTATATGATTATTGATTCTATATAACAACCACAGCTACCATGTATGGAGTTCCTCTGTATGCCAGACAAAGTAGTGTGTTGAATGGCGTCACCCCCAAAAAGATGTGTCCATGCCTTACGCCCCAGTACCAGTGAATGCAACCTTATTTAGGAGAAACATCTTTGTAGATACACTTAAGTTAAGAATTGCAAGATGAGAGCATTTTAGATTAACTGTGGGCCCCAAATCCTATGACAAGTGTCCTCATAAGAAGAGGAGAAGCAAAGAAGAGAGACGAGAAGATGGCAAGTGACGATGGAGGCAGAGAGGGGAGTGATGCTGCCACAAGCCAGAGAACGTGGAGGGCTGAAGTGGAGGGGGCGGGGAGGATTCTACCTGGGACCGTCAGAGGGAACATGGTCCTGATGACAGCTTGATTTTGAACTTCTGGCCTCCAGAACGGCGAGAGAATAAATTCCTGTTACCTTTAAGCCACCCGGTTTGTCATAGTTTGTTACAGCAGTCACAGGAAACTGGTAGAACCACCTTTTATCCAAAATGAGGCTCTCTCGCTGCCCACCCGTTTTCCTGTATCGTCGAGCTTGTTTCCTTCGTGACCCATCGCAGTCTGGAAGGATGTTCTTGTTTCCTCGCTTCCTGGCTAGTCTGTCTCCTGTAGCAGACCGTGAGCTCTGTGAGACTGTGAACAAGGCAGGGGCCTTGTTCACTGCGCTTTCCCCAGGCTCTGCCACCAATCCACAGGTGTCTGTTTTTGGACGAATGTGTGCACCCAGGATTGTGTTTGATGCTTTTGAAAACATCGCCAGCCTGGATGACCACTCTGCAGGGAGGCCTTGGTATCCCCCTTTTACAGGTGAGAAAATGGGGCCTTGCAGAAGTAAAGGGACTCCCCTGAGGTCACCTGGTGAGTCAGTGTGTCTGGCTGGCCTCAGGCCCAGGACCCTTTCCTCCCAAGACCACCAACAGGGAATGACAGAACCGAGATGGAAACCCAAGAACCAGGAAGCTTGCTTCTGAGTCCAGTGCTGTGTCTGCCCCCTGCATTGTTACTCTCCAGCCGTCAAAGGCAGAGCATTGCTGGGGACCCTGCTTCAGGGATCTTAGGGGGAGGAGGGAGGTGATTAGATCTATGGGGTAAGAGGGAAAGGAGGGGCCCACACTGAGGGCTGAGCCTGAGCCCAAGTCATCTGATGTGGTCCTCACACCAAGATGCATGTGGTTCATCCTTGGTCTTTAGATGAGAAAACCCAAGCTCAGTGAGGCAGCTTGTCTGAAGTCACACTGCTGTAAGAACTGCACTCAGGTCTGACTCCAAGTACTCTGCTCTTTCCTTTGTGATTCATTGCCTCAAATGGAGGGGCTGTGATCATTTTGACTGAGTCTGGCATCTCTGAATTCACACATAGCTGTCTGAATCTGTAAAGACATCACTTTCACCTGACATCACAGCAATTTATGTCTACATTTGAACTTTCTTTCTAGATTATAAATTCCAAGGAGGCAGGATTTAAGCATGATTCAACTTTGTACCTCTACAATACCTATCCCAGAATATTGTATGTATTAGATGCTCAAGAAATGCTCAATTTGCTCCTTCCTTCCTCCCTCCCTCCCTTCCTTCCTTCTTTCTGTCATTCATTAATTCAGCCTTGCATTGCACATGGACCGCGTACTACGTTCCAGGCTCTGTGTGCAAGTTTTTGGGTGTCCAGGAGTGTGCAAAAATACATCATGAGAAAGGAATTTCCTGGGCCTTGCTGGTCTTTGATTCCTCCCCACCTCTGACCTGCTCCATCATGCCCTCCCCCCTCACCACTGCCTGGGACAGCCCTTGGCCATCGTCAATGCTCTCCAGCCAAAGACCACCATGGACCACCTGTAGGTGAACTAGTTGGGGTTTATTGCTCATTGCAACAAAGGAGAACAAACACCATAGGGGAAATGTAGGGCATCTCAGTAAGACCTTGTTACAGGATTTGGGTTTTGATTGGGTGATTTTGGAGAGGGTCTGAGGAAGCAGGGGTTTGCTCTAACTGGGTAGTGTCAGGAAGTAGGGACAATTCTGATTGAATATCTCCATCAATCTTATCTGTAGGGAGGCAGACTACAGCACGGCTGAAAGAGGTGGCAATCATATTAGTGGGGAGAAGTGGTGTTTGGTATTTTGAGGGTGGCACAGAGACCTTGTTTTTGCCTGTGCTTAGGCAGCACTGTGCAGTGTCCTTGCTTGGTCTTGCTGTATTGTGGTCTCAGACGGTCTTGTCTGATGTTGGAGCTCTGTGAGATTATATCCAGCAGGAGAACACCACGGTCCAGCTGTGAGTGCCAGGCCAGTTCCCAGACGTCGGGGACCATTTCTTTCTCCCCATCATAGGGGCTCCTTAGAGGCTTATTGCTGAATGGGAATCAGTTGTCATGGTCTCAGATCTGAGTTTGGTTGTGACAGGATTCCTGTATTACTAAAAGGTTTTATAAGCTTTCACACACATTATTTCATTTAGGTAGCACGGTACCAGGCCAAAAAACCAACACTAACAATAACAATCAACACTCGTATCGGGCTTATGACGTGACAAGCACTGTTCTAAGAGGTTTGGCTATTTTATTACATCCTCAACATACAATCCTGTGAAGTGGGTACTTGAGTATTTCCATTTAGCGGATGAGAAAACCGAGGTTTGAAAAGTTGCATAATAACTTGCCTAAAACCCCCTCAGCTGGCAGGTTACAGAGCTGACATTGGAGCTCCGGGAAGTGTAGGCAGCAGGTGTTTGGTAAATGTTTGCTGGAACAATACATGGATACGTGGGGTGACCAGTTGTCCTGGTTTGCCCTGACCGGTCCTGGTATATGCCTATGGTCATGGTAGATAATTAAATAACTATTGATGATTGTTTGACTTTCAAAAGTTGTGGTTTGGATCATAAATCATACGGGTACTCTATCAATATGCCAGGAGAGGAACTGTCAGTGACTTATTTATTTTTGTTCCCACACTGCTCATTGTAGAGCTGGACTCACAGCAGATGCCCTGTGTATGTCTGCTGAATTTAGTAAGTTCTAGGGGATCAGTGGGCAGCGGATTTCACTCTTATTTTGCCAATGAGGCTCAGAGTGGTCTAGACATTTATCCAAAGTCACACAGCTTGTATGTCACAGACTCAGGCTCCTAGGAGGTAGTCTTTTGACTGTCCCCCCCACCCCCCACCACTGCATACACACCATCTCCCAAATATCCCAGCTCCAGAAATTGATTACTTTATCATATCCACATCCCAAAGGGGAACATCTTCCCTAAGCATATTTAGAGATGTGGTTGGCAATGGGAACATTTCCAAGTGGAACAGAACTAGGAATCAATATTCATGTTCCAAGACCACAATCCTGGAAATTAAAAAAAAAAGCAAAGGATAAGGCGCACACACACACAAAGAAAGCCAAACCAAATTTCAGAAGGAGATTTTACAACTCTCCCGCAGGGAGCCTGTTCTTACCCAGACATTTAATTGAACGTGTACGTCAAGTCAGCTTGCAGCATGTCTGGGGAACTCACATAGGGCTGCCAGGCCTGCACCAACTCTGGGAAACCTCATTAATTTCTAAATGAGAACTGATTTCATTTCTCAGCTGCAGTCTGGAGGCGATGCTGTGCAGAGGGATAGAACTTAAAGGACCAGGTTTTCACACCAGCTGTTCTACCTGCCTAAGATTTTTTCCCTGAAAAAGAAAGAAAGAAAGACTGGCCATGGGTCTTGTCCCCTGTAGTCACACTTCATCCTGTGACAGCCCAGGGAGGACGTCTAGTCTTGTTTCTTTGACTTGCCAAAGGTAGTGGCATTTGAGAGGTTGAAGACAAAGTGATTTGGTCATAATGGAGGTCATAGACTGAATTATTGTCATCATCATCTTTATTATTGATGGTTATGATTTATTGAGTGTGTGCTCTGTGGGACATGGTATATCACCCCACATTGCCCTGTTGTCTTTACACATATTGTTCTTAGGATAATTCTGTGAGCTATCTATGCTTACCCCCATCTTAAAAATGGAGGTTCTGAGGAATTCAGTGCAATGCCCAAGGCCCCACAGTCAGAGCCTGAATTCAAATGCAAATCATCTGGCTCTAAAGTCCATTTTTTAAATTGTCATGAGGTCATCTCTTAAGCTTCCTTACTTTTTTCTCATTTTCTAGAAACTGCCTTATTTTTCTGCCTTAGAGTCACATTGTCTAACTCAAAATTCACTGATTCACTTATTCATTCATGAATTCAATCAATTGGTCAACAAATACCTGTTGCACTTACCATGTCCCAAGACCTCTGCTAGAAACTCAGGGATAAAATTGTACACAAGGAGATAAGATACCTATTGTCAAGGAACTCATGGCCTGGCAGGTGACGCAGAAAAGTGACTGAGATGCCTGCAACATGAGGTAATAAATGCCAGGATTGGATGTCTATGGGGAGCCAGTGGGGCGAGGGGGAAGGCACTTGACTGTGTGGACACTGGTAGACACAGTATAAGGGAAGCCTTCCCAGAAGAAATAATGTTTAGCTTGCTCTGAGGATGACAGGAAAGTATTTATTTTTATGCCTATTCTGTTGCCAAAAGGATTTAAAGAGGCTCAGTGTCCAGCTCATAGTACACAACCAATAAACATTTGGTAAATGAATGATGGGCAGAAAAGAACTTTGCAATGATTTCCCTTTTTGCTTTGGCTGCTGGGAAGCTTAGGGCCAAAGTGGTGGCAAGTGTTTAGACCTTGAGCCCTTAGACTTCCTCCTTCCCTCCTCCTCCTTACCCCCCACCCCTGTCCCCACAAGCATGGGTCTTGATTTGCATGTAATTAATTCTTTTCCACTTTCCAATTTTTGTGGGTTGTATTTAGTCTTCGACTGTTTGGCTTTGGGAATTCTCTGGAAACTGCCTCAGATCCTATTAGAGATGAAGTAAGATAAATAACACATTCAACGTAGGACTTTGTTCCCTAGGTGGATCCTTTTGGCTCAGCAATCAGGGGACAGCATCTCTCTCACTCTGCTTTGGTTTATCCCACAAATCACGTGCTCCTGAGAATAACAGTGTCTTCTTTTAGTTCTCTCAGTGCCCGAAGCCCTTCATCTGTAGAGCCCCACGGAGCCCATACAGAAAGTTTGCATGAGGCTCCTCCTGTGGTGACAAACTTGTTCTTGAAAACATAAGTGGGCTGGCGCTCCCTTAGGCAAAGCCAGCCTCTGTATAGTGATTATTTCTAAATGCTCAGGAAATGCTGTCCCCAAAATGCCACACTAAGGGCCACATTGGTTTTCAGATTTCTTGAGGTCCCACGGCCATTATGGCAGAGCCAAGGTGCAAACTATGGCCAGCCATCCCCCATCCTGATTTTCCTTACACCCCAACTGCTGCGATTCATTATTAGTTACGTGTGTGCTCATCTGCTTTGTGGCTTTTCTCTTGCTAGAATGTCAGCTCTAAGAGGGCAGGGTTGTGTGTGGTCCCACTGGAGGCAGCAAATATGGACTCGGGTAGATCTGGACACCTTCCTGGTAGATCTCATTAATTTGTTCATTCAACATTCACTGAGTGTCAACTTTTGCTGTGTGCTGAGTGTTCTGCTGCTATGGGGCACCAAGGTAGATCTACGTCTCTTGCCTGAAGCAGTTTAGTTTCCAGTTGTGGAGACAGATCTGCAAACACATTCCAACCCAATGTGAAAAGTCCAACTATGGAACTCTGTTCAATCTAATGAGAAACTCCAGAGGAGGGTGGATGAACTCTGTTGGGGGCTGTCAGGGAAGGCTTCCTGGAGGGTGATGTTGGAGCTGGGTGCTGAAGGGTGGTCAGGGTTGAGGAAAGACAGGCAGGAGGGAGGCTGACTTTCAGGAGCAGGCAGGATGCCACAACCTTCATCCTACAGATGAGGAAGCAGAGGAGCCAGTGGGTAAATCTCATGGAGGTGGGGGCGTCATGTGCCCATTCACAGGGCTTGTGTTGAGACATGCCCTCTAGATGGCCCAAGCTGCCCTTATTGTGGCAACTTTGACCTCCTGTAGGGCTGAGTGGTTTTTTCTCACACTTCTGACACCAAATACGTGGTGTCTTTTCCAACCTCACCTCCCTAACTTTCCAACACAAACTGGGTGTCCAACAATCCAATCCAACTCAATTCGGACAATATCTACCTGGAATTAGTGTCAGAGCTCATGAGTTCAAGGGGCTCAGATACCCTGACATCAGACACCAGTCACAGGTCCCAGCCACCGACTGGCTATAAATTGGGGCTTTCCCATGACCCCCTCCTCAGGTTTAATCATTTCTAGAATAGCTGGCAGAACTCAGGAAAATACTTTACTTATCATTACTGGTTTATTATAAAGGATACAACTCAGCAACAGCTGAATGGAAGAGACCCACAGGACGAGGTATGGGGGTTTGTGTGTACGTGGAGCTTTCATGCCCTATCCAGGTGCGCCACCCTCCCAGCACTTGGATGTGGTCCCCAACCCGGAAACTCTCAGAACCCTGTAGTTTAGGGTTTTCATGGGGGCTCCATTACGTAGGCAGGATTGGTTAAATCATTGGCCAATGGTGACTGGCTCAATATCCAGCCCATCTCTACCCCCAAGAGGTCAGGGGTGGGGCTATAAGTTCCAACTCTCAAATCATGCCTTGGTCTTTCTGGGGACCAGCCCCATCCTGAAGCTACCTGGGGTGCACCAGGAGTCGCCTCAGTAGAGCAAAAGATGCTCCTGTCGTCTTTATCATTCAGGGAATTCCAAGAATTTTAGGAGCTCTGTGCCAGGAACTGGGGACAGGAAACAAAGACCAAACATCTTTCTATGATACCACAAGGGGCTTTTGGAGAAATTGGTGAAGGACAGTGATGTAATCTCAGTTTCTCAGAAAGTGTGTCCCCGGTGCTAGGAAACACGGCTGTGCCCTAAAGGAAGGAACAATGGGCCTGAGAGGTGCTAGACGAAGAGGAAATTGACCCCTTACATGTCTTCATGCAGAATCTCTCTTCTCAAGTAGAAATAAAATTGGCCTCTCTGGCTACATCTACAACATGCGAAACAGCAGGAGGAAAATAGGGCCGATCTAGTTTTGGTGTTATGTAGACATGGACACTCTCTGGGTTTTGTCTTTCTCCACCCCGGGGTCCCACTGAACAAAAAGAGGCCTTGCCGCCTGGGTTCAAATCCTGGTGTTGCCATTGTCTAGCTGTGACAGTTTGGGGAAGTGACTTAAGTTTTTGTGTCTGTTTCCACGTCTGTAACATGGGGGTATGAATAGTCCTTACCTCACAGGGTTGTTACAAGGACAAAAATGAATTATTGTATGGGAAATGCTTCAGATAGGTCCTGGCACCTAGCAACCTTCCGCCAAAGTTTGCTACCATTTTTATTATCAGGACCATTATTATTTTATTTTTACTTATATATGAAATATAATAATATTTTATTAGTATTATTTTATTATCAAGATTCTTTAGGTTTTAGGTTCTGTTGTTCTGTCTGGGACATTAGGGTGAGATCAGACTCGCCCAGGGCAGAATCAGTCGTGTGCCTTGGACCCACAGGACACCTACAATTTTGGGGGCTGAGTCTGGGGACAGAACACCAGTGACAGGCCTTATGAGATGGCCCCCCACCTCCTGCCACCTGCTCACCCCCTACCTGTCACTGTCCTCAGCTTGCCCTGGGGATTGAGTTTCAAACATCCTTGGAACCCAGCTGGTGCTGGCAGGAGGCCGGATACCCTGTGAACTGGAGGAGGCACGGGAGCCACCCACCGGGAGGGGAGGATGCTCCCTGGCTCCCTGGCCCCTCCGAACCCCCGGCTCCTCCTTCCTCCTCAATGTGTACATGTTGCAGCTCCCCAGGCTCAGTCTTGGTCACTTCTCTTCTGCATCTCTGTTCTCTCCCCCACAAGACCTCAGCTAGTCTCGTGCCTCTGAACACGTCTGTGTGCATCAGTGTCCCAGTTCACAGCCCCATCCCAGACCATCTGCTGAGCGCTGGTCTACTGTATCCGTCTCAAACTCAGCATGTCCTGATACTCTCCTCCACGCCCAGCCTCTTCCTCCCTCATCTTCCCTATCTCAGCAGGTGGAAACTGCCTGCATCCAGTGGCTCAGCCCCAAATCTCACGCTCATGCTTGTGCCTCTCTCTTTCTCACACCCTTGTCAAGGCTGTTGACTGTTTTACCTTCAAGACTTACCCAGAATCTGACCACTTCTTACCACCCCACTGTCTGCCTTTCCCATCCTGGTCTGGGCCACCGTCACCCTGTACCAGGGTTCTTGCAAGAATCCCCCCTGAGGTCTCCGTGCTTCCAGCCTTGTCCCTCGAGCTGCCATAAGAAATGAGCACAAAATGGGCAGCTTAAAACAACGGAAGTTTATTCTTTCACAGTTCTGGAGGCCAGAAGTCCAAAATTAGGGTGTTGGTAGGGTTGGTCCTCCTGGAAGCTCTGAGGGAGAACCTGTTCCAGGCCTCTCTCCTGGCTTCTGGTGGTGGCCGGCAATCCTGGGCGTTCCTTGGCTTGTGGCTGCGTCACTCCGATCTCCTCCTCTGTCCTCGCATCACCTCCTCTGCGTCCTCTTCTCTTCTAAGGACACCGCTCCCTGGAGGTAGGGCCCACCCCAGTCCAGGATGATCTCATCTCAAGATCCTTAGCTCACATCTGCAAAGAACCTTTTCCCAGATAAGATCACCTCCTCGGGTCTGGGTAGACACACACATTGGGAGTCACCATGTGATCCACGACACCCCTCTGCTGTCCACTCCCAATATAGCAGCCAGAGCGATCCTTTGAAAACTCGAGTTAAATCCCCTGGCTCCCATCTCGTTCAGAGGGCAGGTCGACCACTCCCCGGATCTGCCCCGTTCACTCTCTGCCTGCGTCTCTTTTCATCGCCTTGCTCAAACCCGTCACCCTCCCTGCCTTCCCCGGGCGCCTCCATCGCACCAGATACGCCGCCACCGCGCGGGCTCTGCACCTGCGGCCCTGCCTCCCTGCCCTGCCTCCCTGCCACCTTCTCCAGGACTTTGTTCAAACGTCCCTTCCCTGGAGGTGCCTCAGCCCCACCCCCTCTCTGCTTCATCCCTGGGCCCAGCATTTGTCCCCGTCTCTCAGCGTTGCTATTCACGTAGTCATTTGTTTCCCGCTGGACTCTGCTCCCTAGAATGCCGGCCCCACGAGAGCAGGGATCTGGGTTTATTCGCCTCTGAGTCCGCACTCAGTGAATAAGCACACGACCAACAATAACGATGCCTCCCTGCCGGGGCTCGTGAGGGTTGAGGTGACGCTTGTAAAGCACACAGCCTCGCACACGGGGAGCCCCAGTCACTGTCGCTGTCGTCACCACCATCAACATCATTAGAAAGAGTTGCAGTTATAGTTGTGGGGGTGGCGACAGTGGTGGGGATCCCCCCGCAGCATTCGGGGGCTGGCCCGTAGTGGGTGCTCAGGAAGTGTTTGTTGATTGAATGAAGGATGGTAGTAACCCTCCTGCCTGGTGTCCTCTCTGTCTCTTCTAAGCCATGCATGGGATGTTTGTGATTCTGCTGCCTCTCAGCCTGATCCTGATGGTTTTCGGGGGGATGACGGGGTTTCTGAGCTTCCTCCTCCGTGCCTACCTCCTCCTGCTGCTCACTGGGACTCTCTTCCTCTTTGGAGGTAGGTGCCCACCCTGCCCAGGGCTCAGGAGGAGGTGGGTGGTGGGTGCTGCATATGAACCCTCAGTGGGGGCGGGGGCCCCATGGCCTCTTGGGGCTCAGTTTCCCCATGTGTGATATCACAGTTGGGAGGCGTGAGTGGTTTCCAGCCCAGGATCCCTGGGCCTCTGGTTCCAAGACAGAAGCAGGGGGAGGGCGCAGCTTGCAAGAATCATTTCCATTATCTCCCCAAAGAAGCCGTGTACATTACCGTTGCCGGAAGTTGTGATAGCTTCACGCTTTAGGGCTGTGGGCTGGCAAGGAACCCTCACTCTGGCCACCCTCGCTCTCTCATGGCGATCAGACATTCTGGTAGATATTGCTTTGGTTGATTAAAAACCAGGCAGGACCAGGCACAGAAAGACAAATACCGCATGGCCTCCCCTATGTGTGGAATCTAGACCAGTCGAACTCATAGAAGCAGAGAGTAGAACGGTGGTTACCAGAGGCTGGGGGTAGGGGTGTGGGGAGATGTTGGTCAAAGGACACAAAATTTCAGTTAGATGGGGGAATAAATTCAAGAGATGTATTGTAGGTCATGGTCACTGCAGTTAATAACAATGTATCGTATTCTTGAAAATCACTGAGAATAAAGTGCTCCCACCATAAAAAGTGCTAAATACGTGAGGCAATGCATACGTTAATTAGCTCGATTTAGCCATTTCTCAATGTGCATGTATATCAAAACATCGTCTGTTATGCACCATAAATAAACAATTTTTACTTGTCAGTTAAACAACAACACACACCAAACTAAACCAAAAGGTGTGCAGACAATGGCTGGGTTGACACCATTGGTTCGGCAGACCATGGGATTTGGCACATGGCCGCTGCTCTGTGGCTCCCTGCACGCCTGAGTGTTTGGGATGGTTCCTTGTTGAAAAAAGACAGTGGTGATGACATGCACACTTGGAATCCACGGAGAGAAGAAACAAAAGGAATGTCTGGAGTTGAAAATATTGCGAAGCCCTGATCTCTTCCAACCGCCCACAATTATTGTTAATATTGGCATTAATAGTTCACCCAATGACTAAATCTAGAAACCAGCACCACCCGGTAGAAGTTTCTGCGATGGAGAAGTTCTCTAATGTGTCTGTGCCGTGGGAGAGCCACGGACCAGGGTTGGGTGGCGAGTGCCAATAAGAGACTGAGTTGTTAATTTAATTTATATTAATTGACTTAAATTTAAATAGCCACGTATGGCCAGTGGCTACTGTACTGGACAGTGCAGCTCAAATCTAACATCTCTGGAGACCCACTGTGTGCCAGGCAGCATTCTAGGTGCTGGGGCATGGAGGATGAGCCAGACAGGCATGGCTCCTGCCCCCTGAACTCACAGCCCATTGGGGGAGATGGATGTTATTCGTTAAGTAATCACACAAGTGAATGCAAAATTGCAGTTGTGCCCTGGGTGGGGATGGATGGCTGTGTGGTGCTGCGGGATCACTGCATAGGGAAGCCCAGGAACCCTGCAGGAGCTGAGGCGCATAGAAGGATTGAAGTTACCCATGGCAGGGGCGCAGGGGAGAGGAGGGTGCCCCAGGCAGGGGAGCAGCATGGACAAAGGCCCTGCAGCGGCAAGGAGCAAGGACTCTGGGTCTCTGCTGGTGCTGGAGTGGTTGGGCAGGGCAAGAAGCAGGAGGGGGAGGAGGAGGAGGAGGAGGAGAGTGTCGGGGGGTGGGGAGGGAGCTGTTTGATCTGCTCTCCCCTTGCCTTCCTTGTAGCCACAGTGACCCTCGCTGGGATTAGCATCTACATCGCGTATTCAGCCGCCGCCTTCCGACAGGCACTGTGTCTCCTGGAGGAGAAGGCGCTCCTGGACCAGGTGGACATCCGCTTCGGCTGGTCCCTGGCCCTGGGCTGGGTCAGTTTCGTTGCTGAGCTGCTTACTGGGGCAGCCTTCCTGGCGGCAGCCCGGGTGCTCGGCCTGAGACAGAGGCAGGACCAGGCTGTGTGAGCGTGGATGCCTGGTCGTGGTTGTGGTGGGGAGGCCTGGGCACTTCATGGACCCATCACGGTGGGCTGCAGCCTCCTATTCCTCAAAGGCCACCAGGGGAGCCCAGGGGGCCAGACTTCAAGTCCCTGTGGACTGAGCTCAGGGCCTGGCTGTTGTCCTAGTGCCGTCTGTGCTGCCCTGGGTGGGGTGTGCCGTGTGCTCATGTATGTGTGTCCATGTGGTCTGGGGAGGGCTGAGGAGTGCCAAACCTGCATCACCTGAAATAAATAACAACAAACCTTTGAGCATATGCAGAACTTTACAGATGCCATGTCCATGTGCCTCCTCTGGCTTCATTTTATCCTCACCCATGTCCTTTGCATCAGTTCTTTTTTGTTAAGGAAATGTTAAGGATGATCAGAGAGGTTAGATAACTTGTGCAAATGTGCAGAGTGAGCTCGTGGCACACTCCTCACTTCAAGACCAGGGCTCTCTCCTTTACCACAGCTTTTCTGGGCAGACTCACTGCTGGCTGGCTGCTTGTGGGTATTGGGTGTGAGATATACTCCATCTCGGACACTGCCTCATGCTTTAAATGACCCTGAATCCAGGCAGGAAGGTGCTTATGGGAAACCCCAAAGGGGAGACAGCAGAGACCTGGGTTTCTCAGCCAGCAGGTGGTGGAAGAATTTCCTCCTGACCTCTGTTACTCCAGTGGGTTCACGCCTCTGTGGTCTGGAGTCCTGAACCTCCATCGGGAAAGGCTCCCTTGATGATGTTGATGATTCTTGGTGACCAGTGGCTCTCTTTTGACACATTAAACAGAGTCATCCCCGAGCTGAAACATCTTCTCGAATGTTCAGGTGGTTGGTGTGCTAGTCCCCGTCTGAGTCATTTCATAATTGTCAGGAAACCTCTGTAAGAAGAGAATAATCAACAAGCTCACTTAGTAGAGAAAGGCAATTGGCAAAGTCACCTGGGGAGGGGAGACTTATCCGCACACTCACAATTAGTAGGGAAGATGAGTCCTCAAGAACACAACTGATAACTCCTGGGCTATCATCGTCACACTGAGTCTTCAATCCAGATGCTAAATGTCAGCTCGTGTCACCTTCAAGCCTATGATGAAAGTATTTCTGCAGTGATGCCTGAGTTCAACTCTCTGGTGTAAAGTCCAAGCCTGGTAAGACGTGGGGAAATGTACACACTGTCATTTGCTGAGTCCTCAAACATCCCCTGAACGTGACAGGTGGGGTCTCCACCTTGGTTGCCCATTGGAATCACCTGGAGAATTTAAATAATTGCCCAGGCCCAAGTACAGGCAAATTAAATCATAGTCTCTGGGGCTGGGGAGCATTAGCTCTAAAAAGTGCACAGGTTGTTGTGATAGGTAGCCAGAGCTGAGGTGAGCTGGATTAGAACCGAAACAGACGCTTGCGTGTAACTTTATAACCATGGATCAAGTTTCCCATTGTGATTTTCTGAACTCTGTAAGAAGTTGCACTCAATAAAAGTCTAAGAAGGAGTGTGCCCTGGCGTTCGGTTTATACCAGTGCTCCTCAAACATTCATGGGGATCTTGTTAAAATACAGCCTCTGGTTCAGAAGGGTGGAGGTGGGCCTGAGATTCTGCATGGCTAACAAACTCCTGCGTGAGGCTGCTGCTGCTGCGCTGTGGGCCGACTTTGGGTAGAGAGGATTTATAAAGCCTCACACATACACACATGCACACATGAAATCGTATGTCCTTCAACACAGCAGGGTTTTTAGTTAGTTCTGGTCACACTATTAACAGTTCTTTTGTGAAATAATGATGTACCATTTGCAGTTGTGTGGCCAGGGGGAGATGTTTTCCTGGCATGGCCTTGGTTGGTCTTGGTGGGAGAGGGTGCCTACCTCCTCGGCCCTGTTGGCATTGAGCCCTCTCCAGGGAAGCCGTAGCCTGGAGTGCCTTTTGGGCTAAAATAACTCTGGGTATGACATTGGCTTTCTATAGTGTGGGGTGTCCACACCCAGCATGCCCAAGGCAATGTGGGGCTTGTAGACACCCAGGTGGCTGGTGCCACCCCCAGGGTGTCTGAGTCAGAAGGCCTGGGTGGGGCCAGAGAATTCATGTTTCTAACCAGCTCCCAGGAGAGGCTACTGCTGCCACTTTGGGACTACCCTTTCCATAATGCTGACCTGGGAGTTTGTTAAGCGATGGGGAAGGTTCTGTCAGGGTGGCAGTCTGCTCTTGGTTCTTGGTGTGCTCTTGGTGGAAGAATGACCAGACACACCAAGGTGTAAGATTCAGCCACTTGGCAAACTGTTATCCTAGTTCTTTGGCTTCTTGCTTGAAAAAAATCACAAGCAGGGCTGGTGCAACGGAGTGACCACAAGCAGGAAGCCATTTCACACAAATAGCTTTTTATTATAAAATGAAACAGGTCTGTCTCCGGGAGTGGAGAGAGACAGACTGACTCACTGATTCTCTCTGAGAATTCTTGAGTTGTTGTTTCCTTTTATTGGCCTGGTCCAGGGAAGGGCTTTTAGGAGGTGTGAGATGTTACCAAATGATTAACAGGTGTTCTCAAGGTTGTATCTGTGTATGCCAGCTCCTTCTCTGAAAGCCCTACCTGTGGGGGATGAACCACACTGTAGATTTAAGCTAATGACTTAATGATTAGCCTCAGGTTACTCTAGGTCATCTTCCAAATCCTGTTATGCCTAGACTGGGGAATTCTCTGATTGGTAAAGTGTTCCCTCCTTCCCCTGGTATAGCAGTTGCTCAGGAGAGGATTAAGGGAGGGGCAACACCAAAACGGAGTGCCCACCTTATCCTTCTTCCCAGGTGGGGCAATTGCTCGAGACAGCACCAAAGCAGGGTACCCTTGTCCCTAGAAAAGCTGGAGATCCTAGCATCTACCTAACAGTTTGTCACCTAATGTACATGAGAATCATCTGAGCATTTTTAAAAACTCTTGATGCCTGGGCCACATCCCTGATCTGATAGTCTCTAGGGGTGGAGTCCAGGCATTGGTATTTTTAATGATCTCTCCTGATGATTCCAACATGCAGCCGAGATTGGGATCCTGTTCCTGGACGATTTCAAGTCACAAGATGTCGAGGGAGGGCCTGGGCCTGGGGAAACTAAGGTTTAGGAAACGCTCTGGGAGGTGCTGGTGGTTCACAGGTGTGGGGACCACTGGTGTGGGTTAGAAGATGACAACACCATGATCAACATCATGACAGCATCATCTTCTTTGACATCATCATCCTCATATGACATCACCCTCATGCTGATGTCATCACCATCATCATCACAGCTGACACCATGGAGTATTTACCATGCACCTGTGCTATTCTATGTGCCAGTCAGTCAGTCAGTCAACAAACACCTATTGGAAGGCCACTGTGCTCCAGGAACTACAGGTGGTGACTCCCAGCCCTTGCTCTCTGAGCTGACCTATGACTGAGGAGAGAGTCATGTGAAATACGTAGCCAATGACAAGGGCTATGGAGATAAGCAAAGCAGGGTACAGATGAGGAAACTGAGGCACAAACAGCATAAAGAGAGAAAAGAATACATCTGGGAGTAAAATTCAGAGGGGATCCTCTCCCCACTCCCGCCAATGCCTGTATTACTCAACTTTGGTTCAGGGCATTGCTGCGACTTCCCTGTCTATAGGGAATCTGTGAATTCGTGAGACGCACAAGTGGCGCGGATAGGCTGGGGAAAAGAAAGTGTTTTCGCAAAGCGAGGGCAACTATGCTGCTGAAAGGGCGGTCTTTGCTGCTCCCTGCTGGTCATGTGGTGGAACTGCGTCAGAGGCAGGGCTGGATTCTCAAACGAGGCAAAAGGACATTTGTTCTCCGCCCTCTGCTCCCAGCGCTGGGTTGACACATTGACTGCCGTGTGAGTTGTATTTAGCTCAGGCGAGTTTCGAGCCGGGGGGCCTTGTGAAGCAAAACCCTGCAGCTGGTTCATGAAAATCTTACTTGTTGATGTTCTTATTGTTACAATTAATACTGACAGTTTAATTCTGAAAACGTGGATTGTGTTGCACACAGCTCACGCACAGAAAACGATAAAAAATAGTAACTTAGAAGAGATCGTTTTGTTTTAATAAAACACTGTGGCCCCAGGGGAATTTTTTTTTTCTAGTGTGGCAGTCAGTGTGTTAAACACTAGCAGGGTGATGGTTCTCAGCTGGGGCGATTGTATCCCTACCTCTCTGACATTTGGCAATGTTTAGAGACAATTTTGGTTGTTACAATGGGGGGGGGGTGTATACTACTGGCATCTAGGGGGTAGCCGTCAGGGATGCTGCTAAACATCCTATGATGCTCAGGACAGCCCCACAACACAGAATTATCTGGTCCCACTTGTCTGTAGTGCCGAGGTTGAGACACCCTACTAGGGGAACAAAACCAAATAATAACAAAACAAAACCTGTGTGTACTCCAGGAACTAATG
This sequence comes from Daubentonia madagascariensis, assembly GCA_023783475.1. NCBI lineage: Eukaryota > Metazoa > Chordata > Mammalia > Primates > Daubentoniidae > Daubentonia > Daubentonia madagascariensis. Next base: position 4,635,664 of record JAKFHU010002332.1, on the reverse strand, counting down.
ACACAGGAGAGAAGAATCTCATTCATTCATTCATCCATCCAATAAATGTTTGCCAGACGCCTACTGTGTGCCAGGAACTGTTCCGGGGCCTGGGAACACATCAGTGGGGATCCCTACCCTTATGAGTTCACATGGAAACAGGTGATACACACACGAACCAGCAACCTTTGTGAGAGACTCAGATACTGATTAGTGTTATGAAGAAAACAAAACAGGGTGATGAGATGAAGGGTGTCTGGGACAGATGCTACTCGAGGAAGGACAGTCAGGAAGGGCCTCTCGGAGGAGGTGACATTGTGCTGAGACCCGAATGAGGAGCCTGCAGGTGGGGAAACAGACCAGGCAGGTGACAGCAAGTGAAACACCCTGAGGTGGGAACAAGCTAGTGTGTTTGAGGGGAAGAAAGAGGAGAGTTGAGGGGGAGTAGTAGGAGGGGAAGTTGGGGGGGTGGGGGTGCTGCCCGTGGCCCGTGGTAAGGGGGTGTGGATGATGAAGCAGGGTTAGGACTCTGTTCTCTTCTGTTCCGTCCTGCCTTGTCCTGTCTTATCCTCTGCTGTTGTTCCTTGCCATTTGGATTCTATTGTGAGAGAGTGAAATGCCTTCAAGACAGTGGCTTTCAACTCTGGCTTCACTTTAGCATCCTCTGGGGACTTATTTAAAAAACAACCAACTTCTAAGACTTGGGCCTCATGGAGCCCCGTGGAATCAAAGCTTCGAGGGTGGGCCCGGGCACTGGCGTCTTTACAAGTTCCCCGGGTGACCTGCTGCGCAGGGGAGGCAAGAACCGTTGCTGCAAGGCCCTTAGGCCTGTCGTGTGAATGGACTGCAGGGGCGAGGGTGGGCGGGAGGTCCAAGAGGCCTCGGGTCCAGGTGAGAGATGGGAGAGCTCAGGGCAGGCCAGGCGTGGTCAGATCCAGGTAGCTCTGCCACTTCTACTCCCCTATTGCACATGGGACAAGGGAGAGGGGGCGGGGGCGCCTCTCCCCTGCTGCGCAGGCTCAGCCGGACCCGGCAGGCGCCCTGGCTCACAGCTGCCCACTCCCCCAGAGACGGTGCTCCGCCTGGCAGGAGATTCGCCCGCTCACTCGCTCACTCGCTCGCTCGCTCACTCACTCACTCGCTCGCTCGCTCACTCGCTCACTCGCTCGCTCGTTCACTCACTCATTCACTCACTCACTCGTTCACTCACTCACTCATTCACTCACTTGCTCACTCATTCATTCACTCACTCATTTGCTCATTCACTCATTCACTCATTCACTCGCTCACTCACTCACTCGCTCACTCACTCACTCGCTCGCTCACTCACTCACTCGTTCACTCACTCACTCATTCACTCACTCATTCACTCGCTCACTCACTCATTCATTTACTCACTCATTCACTCACTCATTCACTCGCTCACTCACTCATTCATTTACTCACTCATTCACTCATTCATTCATTCACTCACTCATTCACTCACTTGCTCACTCATTCATTCACTCACTCATTTGCTCACCCACTCGCTCGCTCACTCACTCGCTCACTCATATATTCATCCACTCACCCACTGTACAGTGATTTATTAGGTGCCTGATGTGCCAGGTGCTGTTTGAAGCACCCAGGATTTAACAGTGAACAAAAACAATGAAAAAAATCTGCCCTTGTGCAGCTGACATTCGGGGGCCTGTGCGAGTGTGTATGTGCATGTGACAGACAGAAAATGACTGTTGCAGGTGAAACACGCGGTATGTGTCCTGGTGAGAAGTTCCATGCAGCTGAGTGGAGAAGGGGCAGGGAGGAGCGTGTGCGGCGTGAAGTGCCAGTGAGTGTGGTGTCCGCCCAGTGCTCTGCTGAACAGGACTGAGAGACCCACTCTTCCTCCTGTCTTTACCCTGATTCACTGGCTCCACACGGGGTTCCCAGGCCCCTGCCTTGGGGCGGGGAGGGCAGGGGCTCTCCCTGGGGCTGGACGGTCGAGAGCAGAGTGAAGACCAGTCTCAGCCCCAGGTGCTGGCCCTGGTGCCATCTCATGGGGGTGAACCTCTGGGTGGGATCCGCGACACGGTGAAGGGACCCTGGAAGCTTGCCGAGCAGGCACTGCCACCCCGCCCGGCAGACAGCAGCCTGAGGCCCACAGGAGGGGAGGACCTGCTCGGGGAGACGCTGAAGGCAAGAGAACCCGCCCAAGACCCGGGCTCAGTCCCCGTTTCCCTCCCTGTGACGCCCAGGGCCGCTCCCTGCCTCCCTTGAGAGCCAGCGGCCTGGATTTAATTTATAGTAAAAAAGGGGAGCAGTCACGGTCTTTGCTTATCCTTTTAGTGAATTTCCACTTGTCATTTTCCCCGCACACCACACCCAAGAGCTGGGACACGATATTGGCCTCTGTGAACGTTGGGGGCAGACTCATGACCCCTGCCGCAGTTCTGACAACAGACTGCGCTTTTCCAGATGTTTAGGAGGGAGGCTCCCTCTGAGGCTATGGAGGGTGGGGCGTCGGTGGGCGAGGAGGGAGAGAGGGAGAGGGGAGGAGAGAGCTTCGCGCAGACAGGAAGAAGAGAGAAGAACAGAAGTACAAGAGATGGACGAAGAGGCTGAAGGAGGTTGGAAAAAGGTGGCAATGGAGGGGTAGACGGCCGAGAGACGGAAGGAAGCCACAGCCGGGAACTGAGAAATGGACACTGAACAGCCAGAGGTGGTGGGGGTGGGGGCAGAAAGGGGCCCCGCGCAGACCCTCCGACGGGCTCGCTGCTGGCGCTGGGGTCAGCGGGTGGCGCCCAGGGCCAGCCTGTGCCCGGACGCTGGGCCTGCTGGGCCGGGGCTGGCCTGGTGTGGGGGTGCAGTGCAGGGCTGGCAGCATCCTGCACGCTGCGTGTTCTTCTGCCTTCACGTGGGGTCCGGGCACCTGGAGGCAGGCGTTTCTCCAGGCTGGAGGCAAACGGACGATGCAGTCCCAATTGCTCGTCAATCACGTTCGACCAAACCTCCGCCCTAGAGAATAACAGACCATCCTCTAGCAGGGTGGGATCCCCTGGATGGCATCTCGGCCCCACTGAGACTCGGGAGCCATGAAAAGTCAGGGCAGGAAGGTCTGAGGAAGGCAGGGAGCAGCCTGATGAAGCTTCTAGGTCTTGCAATCCCAGCTCAACTGTGTGGCTTTGGGGAAGTCCCTGTCTCCCTCTGGGCCTCGGTCTCCTTCATGTAAAATGGGCCCACTGTTCTCTGCTATGTCTACCTCACATCTAGTCATGGATGTGTCTAGACAATCTTGCTTACGGGAGTGGCACGCCTTTGTCCTGCTGTCCACGGGTGGCCTGAGTTCTCCCACTGTGATCTCACGTATGCAGGGGTGCTGGCCGAGAGGATGAGAAGGAAAGGAGACTTTCCTAAGTGGGGCTGGTGGTGGCAGCATGGGGTGGGGGCCTGGGTGTGAGGTCGGGCAGCCGTGCACCCCAAGAACTTCCTCTTCTGCTTCCCTGAGGTGTGACCTGGGGCAGTTCCCTCCCAGCTGAGCCTCCGTTTCTTACTGTCCAGTAGGACGTGTACGTGTCGCAGGGGATGGACAGATGGCCAGGGAGGGTGGATGTGGAGCCTCTAAATGATGTTACTTCACCAATACTCAGGTCCCGGGTTGTTGCCGCCACCTGGAGATTCCAGAGAGCATCTCCTTTGTGCTCAGCCACAAGTCCTTGTCATCTGCGCTGGCCTTTCCTAGAAGCCCCGTTTTAACGGGGACACCGTTAAGGATGGGCCCCCCGGCACGTGAGTCTTTCTTAGCACGGCAGAACACTTTAGAGTTCCCAGAGCGAGTTTGAGTGCTCATCTGCCACTGTCCTGCAAGGAGGGGGCGTCCACCCTCATTCCCGCTGAGGGACAAGTGAGGTCCAGGATGCATCCGAGACCACTGGCCGGAAGAGGCAGAAGTGAGACTCAAAACCTGGGCCTCTGCTTGCTGAGCCAAGCCATGCGCTGCTGCCTCCTAGTCACCTCCTGCGGGTCCGCTCTCCCCACCCTCGGGATCTAAAGGGTCTCACGTGGTCCTCGATCATCCTCCCGGTGGTGCAGCTCCTGCATCAGGGATGCCCGGGTGTCACACATACAGCTGTTTCATCATCAGCAGCACTAATTCGACAGTATCTCCACTGCCGTGCTCTGGCACCTTCTCTTTGTGAAAATGGCGTGAGGCTTCTGTCAGAACATCGGCATTTGTTCCATATTCATTTCTATTTCCTCAATTAGAAATGCTTAATTTAACAGTGTCCTCAGAGCCCCAGAAAAGGAACAACCATTTGATGACTAATAAAATATTTATGCATTGACAGAGTCTACACCCCCCCATCCGTCCCACCTTAGTTCCTTTGTGGGGTTTGCTCCCTTCTGCTGGGTTGTTGGGTCCTGCCTGGAAGGAGCAGCCTCTGGGATCTGGAGAGGCCAGCTGACCCCTCACCTGTACCTGTGGGAGCAGCCACTGGTGTTTCTCCATGCCTGGGACTTTGGTCCTGATTTGTACCAGGGGACCAGCTAGTGTCAGACCTGGGGGGAATTGTACCCACATGTCATCTTCCACCTTTTACTGACCAGGTCCTGGGAGGTGGGGTGGCATGCTCGGGGTGGCTGTAGCTGCCTGCCTAAAGAGGGGACTGTCATGGTTCAAATGTCTCCTCCAAAAAGATAGGTTGAAATTGTAACTCTGGTACCTGTGAATGTGACCTTATTTGGAAAAAGGGTTTTTACGGATGTGATTACTGTAGTTAAGATGAAGTCACACTGGGCTGGGGTGGCCCTCGATCCAATGACTGGTGTCTTTATAAGAGGACTGTGTGGAGATGTAGAGATTCGCAGAAGAGAAGGCCAGGGGAAGACAGGGGCAGAGATTGCAGTGATACTGCCACAAGCTGAGGGACACCCGGCGCCACCGGGGGCTGGAAGAGGAAAGGAAAACCCTCTGTTGAAGCAGGTGCTGTTATTATCTTTTCCACAATGAGGAAACCAAGGCTTGATGAGGGGGAAATAATCGCCCAAACTCACGCCCCGGGTAAGGTGGGCCTGGGAAACGGACCCAGGTGGCTGATCAGCTCCTGTGCTCTCGAGAGCCACACCTGTCGGTCTTCTTTGTTGCTGCAAGACAAATCACCCAAAATGCAGTGGGTAAACCCAGCCGTGACCATCGTATTAATATGTTGCTTATGGTGTTTGGGAGTCAGGACTTCTGGAAGGGCTCAGCGGGGTGGTTCTGCTTTGGTCTGTCTCATGCAGTGGCTGGAACTGGAACAGCAGGGGCCGAGCACCGTGGGGTGGGGGAGGCTGGGCACTTCTCTCTCTTTTCCTGTCATCTCAGGGCCTCTCCTTGTAGCCTCTTCACGTGGGCTGAACTGGGCTTCCTGACGATGTGGCGGCGTCAGGGCTGTCAGAGGCTTATATGGCAGCTCAGGGGTCCAGGGTGAGTGCTTCAATGGGCAGGGCAGAAGCTGCACTGCCTTTGTGGCCTAGCTTCAGAAGTCATACAGCATCACTTCTGCCATGGTCATAACCAGGGAGGGGACATAAACCCCAGCCTCCCTGGGAGGAGTATCAAAGTCCATTATAGCAGGGGCGTGGGGGACTGGAGTTCGTGTTGGAGCCGTCTTTAGAAAGTACAATCTGGTACCCTCTCCAAGAGGAGCCTGTTTTCTCAAGCCTCACTGACTCATTGTTTCTCAGCCACCCCCAGCTCTGGTCTGTAGAAAAAGTCAATGATTTATTTGAGTCCTGAGCAAGAAAGGAGGCTGGAGTGGCTGGCAGGGTCCGTATCATTGAAGGCCACTGGGAGGATAATTGAGATCAATGTGGAGGTTTTAAAAAAAATTGTGTTAAAATAACACAGCATAAAATTCACCTTTTAACCATTTTAAAGTGCACAGCTCAGTGGCATTTAGTACATTCACAAAGCCATGCAACTATCACCACCATCTAGTTCCGGAACATTTTCACCACCTCAAAGGAAACCTTGTACCCAGTGGGGTGTTCTATGGAGGAGGTGACACTCTTGTGTGCTAGAAGGATCTCTGCCTATGGCTGGGGTGCTGGGCTGCAGGGGGGTGGCTGGAAAACTGCAGGGATCAAAGCCAGCAGAGAGGCTGCTGCTCGTGTGGGCAGAGCTGACAGAAAGGAGCGAGGAATTTAGACTTGGCATTTACAAGGTAGAATTGATGGACTAGGGCAGTGATTGATGTAGGAAGAAGAGACCAGGTTCCCAGATGAAATATGAGTGTGCTTGGTATTGTGATTTACAGAGCTGGAAAATGCTGGAAGGCTGGCAGACAGGTGGTGTTGGGGAAGGGGAGTAGATAATGAGTTGATTTTGGAGGGGTGGGTTTGAGATACGGGGGGCACGTCCATGTGGACATGTCCAGGAGGGCAGTTGAAAATACTTCTTAGGACAGAGGGTTGGGTCAACTAGGTTTTCTCAACCTTGGCACTGGTGGCATTGGAGGCCACATACTCTGTTGTGTGTGTGAGTATCTTGTGCATTGTAAGATGTTTAACAGAATCCCTGGTTTCTACCCAGGAGATGCCAATGGCACCCGCTGCTCAGTCATGACAACCAAACATGTCTCCAGACATTGCCAAGTGTCCCCTGGGGGGCACAATTGCCCTTGGCCAGATGCATTGGAGAGTGATTGGCGTGTAGGTGGTAGCTCAAGCCATTGGGGTGCATGAGATGCTCAGAGAGCCAGCGTGGTGTGAGAAGGGGAGAGGGCTCAGGAAACGTCCGTGATAAACACCAGCTTCAGTGGGGTGAAACCAGAGGAGGCCACAATGGAGGGACCTGGGAGGCGGAAGGAGGGAAAACCCCAGAAGTGGGCAGGCCATGGAGTTGAGGGCTACACTCACCTTCCGAACCTCAGCCCTCAGTGAGCTCCACATTTCCACTTTTACTTTTGGGGTGCTGTGAAGCACGGGGCTCAGGGCACAGGCTATCTGGACATTCCCATACCTAGCTGTGGTGCCATGGGCAGGTCGCTTAAGCACTTCCTCATCTGTAAGACGGGGCTAAGGCCAGGACCTACCTTCAGGGTTGTTGTGGCGATTACACGGGTCAAAGTGTGCAAAGAATTGGAACGGGGCTCCTCATTTGTGGTATAAGTACTAAAACAGTGTCACCCTGGCTCTCTTATTATTATTCTTAAACTCATTTCCAGGCCTTTCAGAATTAAGCCCTCACTCCTTGAGCTTAATTAACTCTGTCATTCCTACATTCAGCAAATATTTATGGAAGACGTACCATGAACCAGCAGACACTATGCTAGACCCTGGGGTAGAACAGTGAGCAAAATAGAAGCAGATCCCACCCCACAGAAAGCATGGTAGGGGTGGGGTGGGGGACACAGTTATCAATCAAGTGTCACACATGTGATTCCAAACTGTGACAAGCACTAGGATGAGAGACCAAGATGGTGACCCTCTCTCTGCCCAGCTGTGTCGCCTCTTCTTTAAATAACATCTCCTTCGCTGTCTGTAGGGCCCAGACATTCAATAAAGAAAAGATCAAAGCATGGAAGCCCTCTCCAGTGCATCTGTTGTCGTTCTGGAGAAAGGATTCCTGTGATCCAGTCTTAGGTGCTGTTGTTTCTACTGAAAGGGGTTCAGTCCTCTTAAGTTTAGGTTGGTTTGAAATACCAAGTACCCAAAACGTGGATGAGAAGGTGGAAAGACAGGGGCGGATTTAAAGGGTGTTGCCTGTGTCTTGCTGCTTTTCTTAGAGAAAACAGTCTGATCAGACAGACAGGTTGATATGTGCTTTGATGGTGGGATTCCAGGGAGACACACGCAAGAAAACGCACCCTGAAGCATATTCCTCTCGGGCCTGTGACCGCTCAGTGTGATAAAAAGAAGTCCTGGTTAAAGGCCCAGAGGTTTGGGGCCTGGTCCAGGCTTGACCTCCAAACCTGTAGAATGACCTTCAGCTTAGGCCATAATAGTCCATTCACTCTTGCACCGGAGTCCAGGCCTCAGGGTGAGAAGAGTGAGTCAGTGTTGCGGAAACACAGGGTAAGTCCCATCTTTGTTTAAGAATGTTAATATTCCATCCATCACAGATTTTTTTTGTCATTAATTTTGATTTTTAAAAAAGTAAATCGCATTACAATATTATTTATCTGGAAGAGTGAGTTTTGGGACACTTCCTTAAATTGGGCACCTGGGGTGAGTGCCTCACCCTGGTTCTGCCCCTGTTTGTTCTCTACTGGGTCCACCCTTTTTTTTTTTTTAGTGTGTTTGGGTTCAAAATGCCCTTCCTATTCCCACTACACCTTAGGGTTCCAAATCGAGTTCACTTCTGAGATCTGTTTTGAGACTTTAGAAGCCCAAGAAAACACCAAGGGCAAGAGATGTTGGTCACCCATTCATGGATGAAGAAACTGAGGCACAGAGAAAGAAAATAATTTGCTCAGGTTCACAAATCAAGTTACTAAATATCAGAACTAGGACCAAATCCCAACTCAGGGGTATTTTTCTGCTCTATCCTTGGACGACTTGACAGGTGCAGCTTAATAGATTGCTTCAGAGAACTTTAATAATACCTTATTATTTTTAATATAATAATAATTATTATTGTATTATTATTTTTTCTTTACAATAATAATATATGTTCATTGTAGAAAATTTGGAAAATATATATAAGCAAAAGAAAGAATAAAAATCTGTAATTCCACCACTCAGGGATAATGCCTGTTAATATTTTGGTGCATTTTTTTCTGGTCTTTATATCCACTTAGTTATTCTAGGTAAAGACACACACACACACACACACACATACACACACACAGAGTTAACTAACTAGATGTCAGTTTTTCTTTATTTTTCTAGCATCTGTGTGTTCCCCTTCCATCCTTAAACATGTCTTTAAGTTTTACTAAAGTATCTGCTTGTATAAACAAGGCCACCACTTGCCCATATGGCACCTTTGTGTAAATTAGCAGAAGGTGCCCCCTCCAGGTAGGGGCACACGGCTTAGCAGGTGGAACCAGAAAATGTCCTTCAAGCTGCGCCAGCTGACACTGAGTGGAATAGAGACTGTGCCCAACTCCGCTACTTGTAGATTTGTGAGCAAAACAAATGCTGTCGTTGTGTAAAGATGCTCAGTTTTGTGGTGGTTTGTGAGGCAGCATGAGATAAATGCAACAGTTAGGCTGTGGGGTATGACGTTTGCGGCAGACGCCCACCTGCCCTTTCTACCCCAGGCATCCGTGCCTGTCTACCTGAGGGCGTTCTCTGGCCTCCGAGTCTGCGTGGCTGATACCTGGGGCAGGTGGGAGTTAGCACCCCTGGGAGCATCTCCTAACCCAAGATGGGGTTAGTAGGTCCCCGGCTCCCTGGCCTTCAGGAAGGACAACCCTAGGTGTGCCTATGTGTTTCCCCAGAGACTCCCCAGGGCGACTGAGCCTCCGTTTCCCACTGCAGAGCCCTGTGTCTCACTTCTCTGCTTCCCACCTGGAGCTTCCTGAAACCATCTATCAAATAAACTTCTTGTGCTTGAATGTTTGACTCAAGATCTAATGCTGGGGAAATTCAACCCTAGACAGAGCTCAAGGACGTTCACCCAGAAATTGCAGAACCCTCTGGACTTTCTGGGCAGGTGGTGCTCATTCATCAGGTGTCCTCTGATGGTTTCCAGGCTGGCGTCCAGAAATCCACTCAGCTTCCTATTTTCATACATGGAATAAACCTAAATTACACACCTAAAGTCAAGGAAAATGATGACCAAAACAGTACACCAAGTGGGGAAGAGGGTGGCCAGTGTACAGCAGATTATGTTGGTGGAATGGCACCTGAAGCAACCCGGAAAGTGTTCTTGGAGGAGGAAGAAGAGGAAATTGGTTAATAACATTTTAATTTTATTTGCAGATCTCTTCATTGCTGCCATCTTATCAGACTTTTGCACACACCCGCGAGATAAAGAGGACAGCCGTTTCTATCTCAAGCAGAGGAAAAGAGACTTGTTGGTTAAATGGTGATGCAAGTACTCGAATCCTCGTCTTCTGAGTCTTTGAACTCCATGGACTTTTCCACTCCCCTGAAAGAGTTCTCTGGCCACAGATACCCACAGGGACCACCTGTTGCTAGATTTTCCAGAACTCCAATTTCAAAGTCATATGAAACGATGCCAATTAAATCACAGGTGTTGATTCTTGGTCTGGAAAGCAGGGTCACTGAGCTGCTGCCCTGGGGCCAGCTCAGTGTTTCTTAGACCAGAGGCACGCAACGGCAGTGGTCAGCACTCCTGCGCTCTCGTGGCATTTCCAACGTGGCCTCTCTGCCAAGCAAGGGGTCAGCAACAAAGGGAAGGATGAGAATGTGGGAGAAAAACCTGGCAGGAAGCAAAAACCTTGGCTGGATTAGCAAGTGACCAGAACCAAGCCATCAAAGGACCTGGATAAAAGGATGGAGATCACTCAGGGAGAGTTTAAATACAGACAGCTTAAGTGGTAAGAGACTTAAAGTGAGTGATCAAAGGCGAACTTCAGAATCACAGCTTGGCGGGCCCTGGGAGCTGCTTAAGCCTGTGAATCAAGGGCTGCAGGGAGGGCGGGGGTTGTGCTGAGTCCCTGAGTTAGAAAACTCAGGAGCAGGTAGGACCATAGAGAACAGCCATTATCTCTTTTTTTCTCTTTATTTTGAAATAATTCTCGGCTCACAGGAAGTGGCAAAAATAGTACATGAAGTCCCGTGAACCCTTCACTCATATTTCCCAACGGTCACCTCCTATGTAACCGTGGTCAATAGCAAAGCCAGGAAATCCACATTGCAATACTGTTAATTAAACTACAGATCTTATCTTTGTGTGTGTGTGTGTGTGTGTGTGTGTACAGTTCTGCGCAAATTTCTACCATGTATAGATTCGTGTAACCACCCCTGCAATTGAGATACAGAACTTTCCCCTCACCTTGAAGGAGCTCCCTTGAGCTACCCCTTTATAGTCTGGCTAGACCCTGGCAACTACTGTCCTCTATCTCTGGAGTTTTGTCATTTTGAGAATATTATATAAATGGAATCACATAGTATATAATTTTTTGAAATTGACTTTTTTTCACTCAGCATAATGCTTTTGAGATCTGTCCACATTGTTGCATGTATCAATAATTTGTTCTTTTTCATTGCTGAGTAGTATTCCATGGTACTGATGTAATACAGTTTGTTTATCCAATCACCTGATGAAGGACATTTGAGTGGTTATCAGCATTTGCACAATTATGACAGTTGTTTCCACTGAATGGTACATGAGCTGGAATGGAGAGGTTCAGTAAGACACCCCTAAGGAACACACTGTCAAATTTGATTTCAGGGTATTGTTTTAGATGCTCCCATAATATCAGTTGTGCTAGTCTATGAGATTTCTTGAGAAGAAGAATTTCTGTCATACCTCAGGTATAGAAAGGCAAAGTTTCTTGTCAACTTTTAGTGTGTTTTAATGCAAGGACACTGGGAATCTTGTCACCGATGAAGTTTTTCTCTTTGCTTTGGCTGCCAGGAAGCTGAGTTTGGTGCCCACTGTTTATTTGTGAAATTCTCCAGTTTTGCTTTCTTATGCAATTCTCATCTAACTTAGCCTTGACTTTTTCATCTTTGTTTTTTTTTTTACCTTAAATATCATTTTAAATATAATAGCATGGAGAATTTTACCAGAATTCCAGGGAATCCCCTCTTTGGAGAGAAAAATCCATCAGTGCTGGAGATTAAAGCATGTTTCCCAGGAGACACATAGTGGATGCTCAGAAGCATAAGAGACGAGTGAGTGCGCAGGATGGTGGGAGAGCTCAGTCTCCTTTGCTAGACTTTGAGCTCCTTTGAATGTCAGAACTGTGAATTGTCCATCCTTGTAGCTCCATAAGCCAAGAACAAGAAGAGCTGCAGAATAGCCATGGCCAATGATGCTCCATCTACCCTTCTACTGTGGTTCCTTCACGAGGAGAGCAGTGGACATTGTATCCTGTGGGCCCAGCTAGGACCACAGGGTGAGGATGAAGACAAATCTCTCTAGCAGCCACGAGCAAGTGGGAGTGGGCAGGAGGTGAGACTTCAGGGCCCCAAGATGTGGAGTGTTAAGAGGGACCAGCTTTCAGACTCCACAGAACAAGAAAAAAATTCTGGGGCACAAAGTTACCTACTTTTTATCATGCCAAGCACATCTATCAATTAAGCAGCCACCCAGGCGTGCACACACACACAGACACACAAACTTGCATACAGAAAGCTAATCACTACCATTTCCTGTTACAACCATCTCTCTCGCACACACAAACACATACCCTGGAAGGGAAATATCATATCTCTGAATAAAAGGTTGAACTTCAAACCAAACACATGTAGACTTCCTTATTTTTCTCAGTTCACTCAGATCCCATTTGGAGATCATGCATTTAACACAGGTAACAAGTGCATCTCCTTCTCTCTTTTCTGATTTTTTAATTAGGAGATGCTTTATTTCTTTCAACACTAGTACCTACACTGACTAGTAAAACTGAAATATTTCCCTTGGTCATACCCATCAATTAAAGGAAAACTAACCATTTCCCATATACGTGTGTATATTTTTCATATACATACATACACAGTGAGTTTTATTTAATAGCTCACTTTTCTATGGCAAGAAAAATAACAAAAAATGCATATAAAATTTTATCTGGCTCTTAGAGGGATGAAAAAGATCTTGGATATTACGATGGTTTGTGGGCCTCCAAAGGGTCACAGTACATAAACAAATACACAGTGTACCTGTGCTATTAAAATTTCATGGGTAGGGGGCAGTGATTGGGGGGAAAAAGTTTAAAAAACTCTTTAGGGAGGTGATAATGAATAAAAGGCTGGGAAACAAGGCCGTGGATCCGTACGGCCCTGCACAGCTGGTATTTGGGAATCACCGACCTTGACTGTAGGAAACAATAGAAGTGCCACCAAGAACTCAAGAAGCTTGTGTTATAATTGCCAGAGTTTGCTCTGGGTCAGGCACGCTGCCAAGCCCTTTAAATGCATCGTTTCACAGCAACCCTGAGAGGCAGGTGCTTGTATTATGTCCTTTCCACAAATGAGAAAATCAGGGGCACAGAAGCTAAAGTGCTTGCTCAGTCAGGGTCCTGCCGTTGCTAAGGGCTGGGGCTTGGATTCAAACTGCCGGCATCTGATGAACTTATTTGAAGATCAGGCTTTTTGGGGGGTTTTGCTTGCAGCAGCTCCAGGAGTATGAAACCTGCATTTTACCCTTCTTCATGAAATTAACAAAGTTCTGGCCAAATGTTCTGGCCAGAGTCTTGTTCCTGGGATTCCTATCACCCAGACTGGGAATCATTTCCACAGCCCTAGCAGATCCAGATGTTGGAGGTCAAAAGAGCAAGCCACAGGCCCACTGAAGGAGTGATGGGCCTCCCAAGCCCAGCAATTAAGAAGGGATTCTCAGCTGTGAACTCGCCCCTTGACTTCCTGGTGAGAGTCTATCATGCTCATTAAATAACCATGATTATGGTCCACTGCTCCACTGTGACTTTACTGAGAGGCCATGCAAGAACCGCTCCCTGCCTGGGAAGACAATGATACCATCCTTTGTGCTCAGGAAAGAAAGTGTGTCTCTCCAGGGACAATGGGAATGTATTTCAGGACAGGAAAGGCCTCCATGGAGACAGGGTCTGTCTAGAGTTCTTGCTTTCCCTTAAAGAAACCCTGGTTGACAAACCCTGTCCTTCCTTACTCCTCATCCTCCACACAGTTGCCAGGGTGATGTCTTTTTTTTTTTTTACATTTTTTTTTTTTTCTGACACAGAGTCTCTCTCTGTTGCCCTGGGTAGAGTACAATGGCTTCATCACAGCTCACTGCAACCTCAAACTCCTGGGCTCAAGCAATCCTCCTGCCTCAGCCTCCTGAGTAGCTGGGACTACAGGCGCTGCCACAATGCCCGGCTAATTTTTCTATTTTTCGTAGAGACGGGGTCTCCCTCTTGCTCAGGCTGGTCTTGAACTCCTGAGCTCAAGCGATCCTCCCGCCTCGGCCTCCCAGAGCGCTAGGATTACAGGCGTGAGCCACCGCGCCTGGCCTAGGGGGTGATATCTTTAATGCACAAATCATGACACATCTCAGCTCAAAAATTCCTTGATGACTCCCCCTCTTTCCCCAGCACTAATTGAGACCACACGATCCTTCCACAGGATTACGGGAAGACGCCTGGGAATACATACACACAGCAACCATTATATATAGACAGGATAAACATCCTAATGGATCTTGTACAAAAAAGTCTTTTATTAAATGCTCAGAGGCATTTCCCCAAGGATCAGTTAGGTGTGGCTGTCCCCTGTTTTCCCAGCTAGCTTTAGAAACAAACCAAGACCAACCAAATGAGAACACGCAAAAGCTATTTATTCATAGCTTTCTACAGCAAAGGGAGTCAGCCGGCATCACTTGCATTTTGTCAGGAACTCAAAGGTAGGTAGAGCAGAGGGAAGGCTTTACAGTGCATGAAAAGGGAAGACTTCAGGTCTGCTATGATGGGAGGCTCTGGCATAAGGAAGCTGTAGGGGCATAATTAGAAGTGGTCATCTTATGTGATTGGTTAGGGGTACATATTTAGCCTTCTCTGGTTGATCTCAAGTTGGAAACAGGGACAAAAAATTATGGAAATGGTCAGTTATTGATTGAGTCCTGGCCATTTGGGGGGTTGTTGTTTGGCTTCCTGAACCAGTTGCTGGATATAATGGTCTGATTTCCTATAAGTCTGACTTCTAGAGAGCAGGCTGGCTCCCCGAGCTGGTTACTATAGATAATGTGTTGGTTTTCTGGGCTGGTTGCTGCAGGTTGTGGGTCAGAGTTCTATTTTTATATACATAGTCTGGCCATTCAGTCTCTCTGGTAAACAGGTAAACATAAAGTGTCTACTTGAAAATCTTGGTTCTTCATTTATAAATGTTTACCTTTACTGACAGGTGACAATTAGAGGTAATGCAAATTATATGCATTTATTTACTTACTTTGAAATGAGTTAAGAAATCCTATAATGTGTACACAATCCATCTTAAACATCATGCAGCATGTAAAAGTGTTTATCAAAATTGTATGTATTTCTGAACATTTATGCTCTTATAATTATTTTATGCATTTTGAGCATTTCTTTATGAAATTAAGGGTTTGAAAATCTTAAGAAGGACAAAAACATTTAAGAAACCCATGATACCATAGATGAAGTGCTAATAAAGTGGAAGAAGGGGGGTAGTATAGCTTGGTGGTTCTGAAGATGTGGTTCCTGGTTCTGCAGCATCAGCACCACTTTGGGAATTTGTTAGCAATATGTATTTTCAGGCCCCACTAAAGATCTCTTGAATTAGAAACTCTGGAAGTGGCTCCCAGCAATCTGTGTAGTTCCAATGCACATTAATGTTTGAGGACCACCAAATTAGATTAGCACATTGAAATATAACTCGGCAACAACAGATTCTTGATAGAGAATATAGAAGAAAGAGAAGAACAATTAGAAAAACAAAAGAGGAATGGCTCAACCTGGGCCTAATTAAATTAGAGAGAGAAACATCTGATAAAAACAGTGTGTGAGTTGTAACCACAGTGGAAACACATAGTGTGGAAACCATATTGCAACGCTGGCATCACAAGATAAGATGTTGGGG
This sequence comes from Daubentonia madagascariensis, assembly GCA_023783475.1. NCBI lineage: Eukaryota > Metazoa > Chordata > Mammalia > Primates > Daubentoniidae > Daubentonia > Daubentonia madagascariensis. The sequence goes on along the minus strand of JAKFHU010002332.1, from coordinate 4,620,037 downwards.
AGGAAATAACCCACTTGGAATAGACACGTTCATATTTTATTTATATCTCTGAGGGGAACAGTGTATGTTTTGCTGGGTGCAGCTATTTTTCAAATGTCTGTAGATTTGATTGGGTTGAACAAAGTACAAATTAATTTAAATGCATCACTGAACTTACCATAACTTTTGCTGTGATGTGTTTTCTCAGTCAATTTGCACTGAAACTATTGCCATGAAATTTCTGAACATTGAAAAGGGGTCCCCCTTATTCAAAATGGTTATAGACTCGTGGCCTGTAAAGTGAAACCTAAACTCACCATCCGGGTCTCACCTAAGTGTTTCAGAAGCAATCCTGCCTTGTCTCAGTAGGTTGGCTGTCCACGAACCCCTCATTCACATGAATCCTTTAGTAATATCAATTCACTTGACATTCTTCTAGTTTAGCACATGTTGTTTCTTCTGCCAGTGAACTCCTACATATCCGTGAAGACCCTGCTCAAATATCACCCCCTTTGGAAAGCTTCCCTCAACTTCCTCAGGAAGTCTCATGTTTTGCTTTCCCTACTTTCATGGAAACCAGGATACACTTTGGTCATGGCAGGTACCCACACTGTGCTGTAATCACTTGTCTGCTCCCCAATAGACAACGTACTCCTTGAATGAAGAGACCATTTTTTCCTTCTATGTACACACAGGACCCAGCTTAATGCCTGGCTCATAGTTAATGCTTGACAAATATTTGCTGAGTATTTGTCTACTGCTTAGACAAATCATACTTGTTATTTATCTAAAAGGTGTGCTTATCTAAGTCAGACATAAAAGCAAGCATTCGAGGATATACCCTTTACTTATCCTTTGCAGCCCACCTATGTGAAGTTGTTTTCTATTGATGGGCCAGTAAATGGCAAATAGAAAATATCAACAGTAACAACAACAACAAAATCCCAGTGACCAAAAAAAAAAAAAAAAATCAATCAACAAAAAACCTAGGCTAATACTGTTGTGATTCATCATGGCATTTAGCTTTGAGCTTCCTGGCAGGCTAGGCAAAAAGGGAAATATTGAATTATATATGTCAATTTGACCAATGAGTCATAGTATTTTATCAAAAGAGATAAGTGGTTCCATACAAGGAATTTATTATCTAGATTCCTATATTATAAGCATCAACAAAGGGTTAGATTAGTAGCTATGGAGAATATTTATTTGTTCATTCTTCAAATATTCTCTGAGGACATGCTCTATCCTAGACATTGTATAGATCCTGGGCTGTAGAAATGAATAAGATACTTTCATGTTCTATAGGAGGAGAGAGATAAATAGATTTATACAATGTAGTGAAATATATTTTGTATTAGAAGGTAGATTAGGAGGCTTTGGGAGCCCAAGACAGAAACCTCGGCTGTGGTTGAGGAAGGAAGGGGGGAGATGACATCCGAGCTAAGTTTTAAAGAATGAATTGGGTTGGGCAGATGAAGTTTGGAGGCAAGAGGGTGGGAAGGCATGTCCTAGGAGTTTAAACATCAAACGCAAAGGTTTGAAGGAAGGAAGCATGGTGCATTGAGGAAATTGTAAGCAATTCAGTAAGACTGAGGCCACCTGGGGGGAGGGGACAGCAGGTGAAATTGACAAAGTAATCAAGCAGGTGCCACACCAAGGGATCCCCAGTGACACCAAAGGACGTCAGTCTTTGGGTTCCATAGGGCAGGCGAGGGGGAGCTATGAAAGAATTTTAAATGGAAAAATGACAAAAGTTATGTGTTTAAAGGTGCAGAAATATTCCTGATGTTGCCTCTCCTTAGTTCCCCACCAGGGCCCAGCTTTGCTCTGCAGTCAATCTGCAGTGGCCCTAAATTTCTTTGCTACAAGGCCAAGCACTTCAGAAACACTGAAGCCTGAACTAACATCAATTATGCTGAAAGGGGGAAAAATTAATTAAAAGTTTTCGAAGGGCTCTGTTCTGTATTCTTCTCTATTTTCATGTTATCAGCAACACTGCCTTTTCTCCTGGCTTGGAGTTATTACAGTATAACATTTTCATGTTGCTTGTAGGGTAATTATGTCAAATATATGGGAGATGATAAGCGGCGGTTTGTATTATTCTGTGATTAATCTCCATACATTCTGGCATTTCAGTCTGGCCTAAGAAGACATCGTTTGCTAAACTCCAGTGCAGAGGGGGGACGTAGGGAAGAGCCGGGAGGACTGGGGAGTTGAGGCGGAGGTGATTCTGGTTGGAAATATCCCAGTTTCCCCAAAGAACCCACCGACTCCAGGCTCTAATTCCCGTGTTCCCTCTGTGGCCCATTCAGCCTGGTGCTCCTGAAAGTGCAGCTGGGCTGCTTGAGTACAAAGCACACCCCTACCCCCTCCCTGACCCACCCCAAGCCCACAGAATCAGCATTTAAAGACTTTAGCCAAGGAATCTGCATTTTCAACTCCCCCCAAGCCAAATATTCCTACGTATTTAAAGTTTTTGAACAGCTGATCCAGCTCACAGTGAAGTGACCCAATTCTCTGCAAACCCGAAATCGAATATGAAAATTTTCCAAAATGGTGTTGGGGGAGCAGACGTGAGGATTTAAAATGAACTTGTGTGACTGAGGGAGACCATAGCATCTTGTTCTTTGGATTTCTTAAAACATATGAAATAGATGGAATTAGTTTGTTGCTACCCAGGGGTAAGATAAGACATCTCTTGTAAATTGTCAAAAAAGGGAAAACCAAATTTCAGTAGAGGGCCTGGACACCAAGTTAGGGAATGGAGCAGGGGAAACTGTGGCAGGGAAGTGGGAGGGAGCTGGGCTTCGTCTCTTCCTTGGGCAAGGGACTGCCAACCTGTGACATCCCCAATACCTCAGCCAGGGAAGGTGACTAGGGACGGCTTCTCCTGCTTGCATGATGCTATGATTCTGCTGCATTTCAACCCAATGTTAGGGCGTTTTTTCCTGATCACGATGTTGTTCTGGTGAAAGCTGCCCCACAGTGTGGTAGGTCCCTTAGAGGTAAAGTCTGTGTTGGGCTACTGTTCTACGTCTCTTCAAGCCACCTCTATTGTGGCCAGACCCCCTGATGCCCCAAGCTCGGCGTCCTGGGTCCTGCAGAATTCCGGAATCTTCCCAGTTCCCAGGTGGAACCGTCTGCCATGTTAACCCCCTACACACACAGGCAAGGAATATCGTGGCCTGTGTTGGGTTCTCTTTGGTCTATGATCTATTGATGGAGAGTATGAAATTTTCATTAAAACAGACTGCTGTTTCTCATTCATTTGTCACATTTTTAATTTATATTTTAAAACATTAATAAAACTGGCACAATTAATTATTTTTTGAAATGTCAACTATATTTAAGATGTGGGACTGGTAGAATAGGGCTTTCTGTTATAGCAGAAGGAGGAATTGGTTCAATAAAGCAAGCACTTAGTTATACTGAGAACTTTTCCCTTTCTGAACCCTGTAGTCAGCTAAGCTGTCTCTGATCTCTTAATGGACATCATTGTTTACAAAGTACTTATTTTCTTTATCCTGAGATATTGTCCAGTATTGCTTGGGGTGATCCTGGTTTATGTCTGTGGTCTTAGCATTATTAATAATGTACACTTTTACTGTCCCCGATTGTTTGACAAATTGTGTAATGTTCTGAGTCTAAGACTGTCAGGGCTTTTGAGTTAGATGTAACTGGTTCAAGTCCTTGGTAACCATGTCACCTTTCTTTAGCCAGTTTCCTCATTTATAAAATGGAGATAATAATAGTACCAATTTCATGATATTGTCATGAGTTTAGATGAAATGATATAATATGCCTGGCATACAGCAAGTTATCAATATGTGATTGCTGCCATCATACTTGTGGTCATTATCATCATTAGACCCTGCAAGGGGCTGGTCCGTACTTTGCTCTCAGCCTCACCTAACCCTACATTCCCCTTTGTAGCCTCTCTCCAGAAACTTTGGACTTCTTTCAGTTCTGTGTGCATGTCCCTGCCACAGGGACTTTGCACTTCTGCTGGCCGTTTTACCTAAATAATCCTTAGTCATCCTTCAAATCCTGGGTCAAACTTCACTCCCCAGGGAAGCCTGCTCTGGCCCCTCTCACGAGATAAAGCCCCCCCATCACCAGCTCTTGAAACATCCTACATCTCTCTTTTGTAACACTTGTCACCATAGGTATTTAACAGTGACGTGTGTGATTCTTTGGCTCCTGTCTATCTCTCCCACTGGACTGTACGCTCCAAGAGGGCAGGAACTGTGCCCATCTTTGGACAACTGTGCCACTGGTTCCTGGTACCTAGTGTAATGCTGAGGTACAGTGAGTGGTCCCTAAAAACTGTTTGAACGAGTGAATTGAATCTCACTGCTTTTTGACTTGTTCAGTTCTACTTCATCTGTCCCTGTCAACTCCCAAGTCTCCCTGTCTTTTTCTAAATCTTTCGTTAACTCCCCAACCTTGGATATAACGGATGCTTTTATAACAGTAATAATAGTTGAGATTTTTTTGAGTGTTTATTATACACCAGACATTTTACTCGCATTATGTCATTTAAGACTTATAACAATCCGATGAGTCTGATGCAATCATTGTCACCCCCATTCCACAGATGGGGAAACTGAGGGCAGTGGATGAGTGACCAGCTGGGATTCTTGCAGGGGTGGCTGGATCCCAGAGCTCCTGCCCCTCACTGAGCATGTTCTGCTCCTCCTAGTGAGACGGACAGCCTGGATGCAGGGTCCCAACACGAGATTTACCTAGAAACTCTACTTATGGTCCCTGTGACCACTTCGTCTCTCTAAGGGCTCCTTCTTGCTCAACCTCAGACCCAGTGGAGGGCGCAGTCTCCTGTGAGAAGACTCAGGTCACCATGCTAAGCTTTCCCCACCAGCCTCACACCACCCTCTCCTCCCATCCCCCGACTCCCCAGTTCCCTTCCCAGAGGGAAACGGCCCCTGAGTCTTGCGTCTTTCAGATCCTATCCTGGAATTCTGAATTGTATCTCCCAGAAGGACCCTGACACCCTGAGTACCAGTGGCCCAGGGAGGCGCAGACATTTGTTCCCCACCACACACGAGGTGGACTTTGCTCACATATGTGACACGCTCCCCTGGCGATATGCAGATTGTGACAGAAAGCTCAAACTGAAAAAAAAAAAAAGGAAGTAACTAAAAAAAAAATTACAACGCACAAATATGATATTGTAATAATCAGGATTTGTCTATTCATTTGAACATCAGGTTATTTGATACATATTTATTGAGCTCTTCCTTATATTCCTCATACTTGACTAAGGACTGAGGATACAGGGATGAACTATTTTTTCATAAGTCATAAATGCACACATTGTAAATTATACAATTTAAATATAACACAGATTATTATAGTAAAATTAATTATATTCATATGCACACACATGCACACACAAGGAAGTATATACAACCTAAAAACACAACATAACACATATTTTGCAGAGGTTAATACAATCACAGGGCCCAAAATTCCCTGGGTATGATAGGATATACAGTGAAACTTCTCTCTCCTGCCTTAGGTAGGTCCCTGCCCACTGGGTTTTCTCCCAGAAACAACCAGCGTCACAATTCTCCAGGGTCCCCTCCAGAGCAAACACGTTTATATGTTGCCCCCCCACCTTTCTTTTTCTTTTCTTTACTCTTTTTTTTAACACAAATGACAGCAAAGTAAACAGTCTTCTAACCTTGCTTTTTACACTTCACAACCTATCTTGGAGATTGTTCTACATTGGTACACAAAAAGCTTTCTTGTTCTTTTTTATAGCTGTTTTTTGATAGCCGTACGGATGTCAATGGTGAATTATTAACAGTAAATCAACACAATGGAAAACTTCTTCAGGGTTTTGTTGGCATGGAAAGAAGTTCCTGGCACAGAATAAAATGGGAGAGAAAACTAGATTATAGTCTTGTGCTGTATGATTTTATTATGTCTATGAAAAACAGAATCTACATGCATATATGGATATCTATAAGAATTGGGAAGAATCTTAATTAAAATAGTAGCATCAGTGGGTTTATTATCATTTTTTACTTTATAGTTTTAATAAAAATAAAAATGTATAATTCTTATAGCCAGAAAAAAGGAAATATTATCTTTATTTTGGGCCAAACAAGAGCGCATCATACCTGCTCTGCCTTTGGATAACTAGACCCTGAATTGTGCATCCCCTGTGCTTTAGCTGTGGGTCTACACCTTTTCCTTAGCTCAGTGTTCAGCACATCGCAGGTGCTTAAGACACGGCGGCAGATAAAAGGAAAAGTGTCTGAATGTAAAGGAGCAAGAACGGCTTTGTCAGAGGGACCTTCCAATCCACTCTAATTTGTTTAAGAAACTCATTGCAGACTTCATTACTTTAGCTGACTTTGGTAATAAATTAGTTGTGACTCTCCCCATTGCTAGTCATTACTTCCTAATATTGAGATACCAAGGTTGAAAACCTTTACCCAAGTCAACCTTCTCATTTTATAGACGATGATGCTAAATCCCTTAAAGTTCCTGAAAAAAGACTTCAAGGCTTGGTGAAGTTAGCTATGTACGAATTATTCTATGAAGAGCTTTCAAAACATGCAGTCCCTGGGGAAGAAAAATAATAAGATGGGTTCTTAAGAGATGAAAGCATCCAGGTTGAGGACCTATTCCAACTCCTTCATCCTATTTTCATGTTTTTGTCTTTAATTTTACAGCGAGGACCACGAGGATTCGAAAGGAGAAGGGAGTTGCCCAAGATCAAACCAAAGAGCCGGGGCCAAAGCCTGGGTATTACTATGCCCAGGTGTGGGACTTTCTTTGACGCTGTGTTCCACACACCCCAGGAAGCACATGAAAGATGGCAGGGCTCTCTGCGCGGTGAGTCTTCCGTACCTTCACCTTTATTTGACTTGATGAGAATTATGCAGGAACCCAAATTTGTAGGTGACGTCCCCACGATGAAGGATTTGGTGCAATGCTACATTCATCACCCAACTCATAAGAGCAGTGCCTACAGTCTGGAAATCCTTTTTCCTTGACAAATGATATATTTCATTTATTTCCCATGATCTTCTTGCATTATTTCAATATTATTAATACTTGGCAAATATATTAAAAAAGTAATAAACTGGCAATTATGATTGTGCTACGGACCCCAAACTGCAATTATTCATTACGTTTCAATTATTAACTTCACTTCACATGTCTTTCAGTAAAGATTGCAAAAGGGAAAAAAATTCCGATGAAGCTGTGTATCCTGGTTCCGGGAGATCCATGCTTCACTCCGACTTGACATTTTTCTGATTTATCTGCTATCTCAGGGCTAGAGGAATCAAATAATAACAAAAAAATTCCTGTCTAGTTAATAAACAATAACTATCAACACCGTATATTTATGTAGCGCTTTTTAACCCTCTCTAGTGCCTTAGTATCTGCATTTTATTTCAAAACAATGCTAATGCAGTACGCAGGTCTAATATGTTCCCCAGTTTACTGATGGGGGACACTGAGGCACAGAGAGGCTCAGGGATTAGGGCGTGCAGACACCCAGATGGTGAGACTTCCCACTGCCCACACCCCTCCAACACCACCCCCTCCCCCATAGCATCTCAGCACTGACCCCAGTTCAAAGACACATCCTGACCTAAGGAGAATGTCAATCACTGAGGATGATGAAGATGGTGACGATGACAGGAGTAGCTGTTTGCTCAACTTGCACACGGACCTAAATGCTGGGCACACGTTACCTTGTCTAATCTTCCCAAGAACCGAATGGGGAAGACACACTCATAATTCCATTTTACGGAAATCTTAGATTTGCCCCAAATCTCGCAGCCAGTATTGCCATAACAATAGCAACATTAACAATGGTGACGATGATGATAGTTGCAGGATTCAATGTTGACCATGTGCCAAACACATTTAAAGATTTTATAAACGAGGATCCTGAAGACGAAAGGACTCGCTCAAAGTCAGTAACAACCAGCCCTTTGCCCACCGTGTCCACTGGCTCCTCTGCCTTCACCATCTCCACCAACCACACAGGCGTATTGCCCCCTTGGACACATGCACCCATCACTATTTTTTTTTCACTGCCAAAGGAAAACAGTGATGGGAGCAAGACAGAGGAACTTCTACGGATGTAGGTGCCTTGGAGAGACCCTCTGTCAGGAATGTGGCTCAAGATTTGCCCTCAGAGCAATCCTACACCCTACACCCCACCATTTTTTCAATTTTCTGCATGGGAGTAGGATAAATGATAGCTATAAGAGACATGAAGGATTCTTCTTTTTTTTTCAAATAAGCAAATTGTATTAAATTTTAATGATGGTCATTATAGGCTGGTTTGTCTTTGGTGCTTAAGCGAGTCCTCCAGTCCCCTTTGAAAAATCCCATCTGCACAGATTAATTGTCTGCAATTCTGTCCGGCACGTCCTTTATCGCAGTCATCGGAACTGCGAAACTCGTCCCCACCTGGACAGAGCTTGGTGATGTAGCACTTTGGCCTTTAAAATATGCACGATAAATATTTTAGATTTGCTGATGAATGACTTGCTCTCACTACAAGACTACAGAGTTTGCAGGGATAGAAGGAGGAGGAGGTTGAGCAAATCTTGAAACAAAAGTCACTTTCAGACTTCACAAAGAGGTGCTGGGTGCCAGGCAGGTGTAATGGCTTTCCCCGTCAGGTACCCCCATAGCAGGGGTCACCCTGCAGAGGCTTTCTGGAATACCTACCTGTGTCCTTCTGGTGGATGGGCATTGCATTCCCAGGCTGATCCTCTTCTAAGGAGCACATAGTAGGTACTTTGTGCTCCATCCATTCAACAATTCGATTTTCCATAAAACATCCATTTAGACCTTTAAAGCTATGGACTAGATCATACTCCTCACCTGTTTAAAGCAATCCATAGTTTCTTATCTCACTTAGGATAAAATCCTAACTCCTGGCCATGTGCCTCTAAGGCCCTACATGGTCCACAGCCACTGCTTCCCTCACCCCTCACCCATCCATTGCCCCTCACGCACAATGCCCCACCCACACAGGCCTTTGCGCACCTTCCATGAACACACAGAACATGTCTCTGCCTCAGGACCTTTGGACTTGCTCCTCTCTCTTCCCAGAATGCTCTGCCTTGGGGTGTTCCCACAGCTGGCTGCTTTTGGTTATCTAGGTTTCAACTCCAATGTTCTATCAAATGTTGGAGGAGATATTCTTGAACACCTAATCTAAAGTAGTCCTTCATCTCAACCACTCTCCACCCTTCATCTTATCAGCTCTAATCACTATTTGAACTTGTTTGTTTGTTTACTTGTTTGTCATCTGTTTCTTCCAGTCTAACTTGAGCTCCATAAAGGTAGGGACTTTATCTATGTTGTTCATCACTGTGTCCCTAACTCTTAGAATGTAGCTTGTGACATTGTCAGTGCTTACAAAACATCTATTGAATGAATGAGTGATTATTTCTTGGGCACTGATAATGTGCAGGTTGTGTGCCAGGCACTGGGAATACGGCACTGAATAAGATACACGTGGTTCCCTTTAATGGACCAATTTACATTCTAGTAAAGTGTTTGGCCTTTGACCTTCTAAGGACTTGGATACCAGCTCTGGGAGGCAAACACTCCCAGACAGCAGTGACCAGTATCTACTTTTTTGGTCATGATACTAGGGTCAGATCCTGAATTCCTAGAGGATTCAGTGTTGAAAGAGTTTTTAGAGGTCATAACATAGAAATCTCTCTATTTACAAGTCCCAAATAGAGGACGTGACAATGACAAGTTCACACAGCGGGCTAAGAGGCAGAATGAAAATTAAAATGCAGGATCTCTGACTCCAGGAGTTGTGTTCGTTCAGTTTCATTGTCTTGATACTCAGATCTGGGTTCTGATTTGAACCAGCAGCCTATGCATTGTTCCAAAAGAGAAGACTTATGCTAGCATATTCCAACAAAACCTATCAAACCAAGATAGGCGTGTTGGAACTGAATTCCAGGTAGCACCACCAAAGCCTGCTATTAAGGGGCACCCAAGCCAGGTAAGCATTCCCACCAGCTCTTCCATAAACAAGCCACCTCTCCTTTCTCTCTTTCAGTGATGTTTCAGTGCCTACCATGTACTAGGAAACAAAAATAGCTGGAGGTGCTGTGAGTCCAACTTGGTCCCTCACACGTGTGAGGCAGGTTCCCTGTCTTACAACAGAGGTATCTGCTAAGAGAATGCTCCCCATTTCTAGTTTACAGAGTATTCTACAGCCCTTTCCATTAAATATCTGATTGACAATATTTCTGAGTGTTCCACAGACTATTCAATTGTGCCCTGGACTATTCAATTGAATGTTACATTGGTCATTTCACTGAGTGTTCCACAGACTATTCAACTGAGTGTCCCATGGCCTATTCAATTGTTACATTGAGTGTGACAGCGGTCATTTCACTGAGTTTCCCACTAACTATTTCACTGGCAATTGCACATCTCCTCCAGCAGGAATTGTTATCTCAGACTGGGTTTCTGAGGTTGTGAAGGTCAAATAAATTTCTGCGTGGGCTTGAGAGGCCCTTCTAGCTCTGTTGTCTTATTGTGGCAGAATCCTTCAGTACCCACTCCTCGAGGAAAGTGAGTGTGGCTTCCTTTCACGACGACTCTCAGAGCAGTTTCAAATACGGCCATAAAAAGCAGTACTTGATTTCCCAGCTGAAACACTTTTTTTTCCAGTGTCCTAGGGAGGGAGTTGGAATGGGATAAGTTATGTGTTGTGGTTTTAGGCATTAATGAATATGAGAAACTAAATTATTGAATTTTGCAATGCAAATTATATTTTGAACACAAATTCTTCATTTCTGAATGCTAAGGACTCATAAAGAATGTCAATGGTTTATGAATTAGGCCATTAGCATGCAATTTGTGATTCAAACAGCACACCAGCACCGCGTAATAAGTAACTATATAATGAGTAGTGTTGTTGTCTAAATTTTCAAAATATTTTGCCTGATGCACGAGAAAGTTTCAAAAAGCTCCAATGGCCCTACTTTCCTTCCTTCCTTCCTTCCTTCCTTCCTTCCTCTCTCCCTCCCTCCCACCTTCCCTCCCTCCCTCCTTCCCTTCCTCCCTCTTTCTTTACCAGACTTCCTCCCCCACCCCATGTCTCCCTCCCACCCTCCTTTCCCCTGCCTCCCTCCTTCCTCTCTTTCCTCCATCCTCCCCTCCCCCATCTCCTTCCCTCCTCCCTCCCACTCTCCTTCCACTGGCTGACTACTACGAGCTGTTGTTCCTATGCTTCCCAGTCCTTTCCCAGACTAGACTGTGGGAGCTGAGAGAATCTCAGGAACGAATCTGGATTCGTCCCACTAGTTGCAGAGATGGGAACACTGAGACCCCGAGAGTGAAAGCCTCTTGTCCGAGGTCCCACAGGGTAGAGCCAGCAGGAGCCAGGTCTCTGGCATCCAGCACTCCCTCTATTGACTCATTCACACTGTGTGCAGTTGCCTCATCTCAGACACGTTCCTGAGAGTGGGTTTTCGTGGAGCGGCAGAGAGATTAGTGCACTGGCTGTCAGGTGGGTTTAGAGGGTAGGAAAGAGGTGAGAAACTGAAGGAGTGAAAAAGGATGTAGCAGGGCAAAGCTAAAGCAAATTTCACCACCTCTGCAGCTTGTTGATCGGGATGGCTTGGTCTCAAGGCAGTTGGGACCAGCAAGTGGAACTGATATGGAGTAAAATTTTAGTTCAGTTGAAAGAATAAGGTTTTACAATTAGAACCATGAATCAAGGAATGAACTACTTAGTGAAGTGGTGAGCATTCCATCACTTAGAGAAGTTCTAGTTGAGTGCAGGTACTAATTCATAGAAATCCAAGAGCCTAAAATTCCTCTAGCTCAGTAGTGATCAACCTTGGCTACACGTTGGAATTATCTGGGGGAGGTTTTAAAGCTCTCCATGCCCAAGCCACATTGCCCATTGATTAAATCAGAATTTCTGGGGGTGGGGCCTGGGGCACCAGTACTTTTTAAAGTTCCCTTTTAAGAATTCCAAAGTTCAGCTGGGATTCAGAAGTACTAGTAAGCCCAGTGGTTCTAAAATTTTAGTGTGCATGAGAAACACCAACAAAGTTAATTATCAATGTAGGTTCCTGGGTTCCTCTGCCCATCCATTCCGATTCAGTTCATCTTGAAAGGGCCTGGGAATCAGCATTTGAAAAACAACCCAGATGGTGCTGACGCTACTGATACCTTGCTAGTTATCAAATGCCCTGCTAGTTGTCCAGCTGCCACTTGACTTCTTCCAGTGACAGAAGGAGCCAGTTCCAGTGATGGGTTAACTGCAAGTGAGAGAGTTCTAACTCACGGCCAGCAGTCCCAGATGGCTTTGGGGAGTCCTGGTCATAATCATTTTGCACCAGCAGTAGTCAACATTTAGCTCCAGGGGTGTACATGTGATCCTCCTAGCCTTGAGAAGGAAGCTAGTGATAAGGGAAAAACAACCTCCTTCCAAGTCTAGCCTTTCTTCTCTTCCCAGATTGATTGAGGATCTTTGGTCACCATTGCTTCCTACCCTGGCCAGCTTCAATCTTTTCCAGGCAGTAAAGATGCTGAGGATGTTGGTGTGTTCTCCAAGCTGTTCTCTAAAACCCTCTTTTGAGAGTGTCTGCTCCACCTTGCAGGAGAGACCTTCAAAGTCAATGGTCTCTTGCTCAGTTCTAATGAACAAGACAAGATCTAGAGTCTGCCAGGGATGTCTGCGGTAGCCATTTTCCAGGAAGATGGTGAACAATAGCATTATTCAAATGACCAGAGGCAAAATAACCCCCCATCCCCCACCCCACCCCCAAGAGTTCCTTGCACATTTGCACATTCTATAAAGGAGTGTCTTTAGAAGCATGCACAGTGAGTGCGCTCAGTGAGTGATGGCCACCAGGCAAGGCGCTCACCTTGGGCTATAAAATATTTAGAAGTTAACTTAGCATCCCCATGCTTTATAAAGAAGAAGGTTCATGCATTTTTAAATTATTTTGTAAATCATGTTGAAGGCTGACAATGCAGATTTACCACCGTGGCTGCGATTTAAATACCAGGTTATCCCCTCATTATGTTAACAGGGTGAAGAGAGAGAGAGTCATTCCCTGTGATCTGTCAAAACCCTGTCATGCTCTTCTTGATGAAAGTGCTGCCCCCCCCAAACTCTGGCTTCCAGGAGACGCTCCCCCTTGGTGTGAGAGGTTGAGGGAGGGTGTGATTGGATGCTTTGAGAGAACTTATTGTGTTGGGGGAGCAGGTCAGAAGGGGGGCAGGGTGTTGATAGCTATCAACTGGAACAGCATGGGGCAGTGAGCCAGGCACATCCTCTGCAGTGGAGGGGCAGGGGGGTGAAGCAGGATGCATCTTCCTCCTTCATCAGAACTTACAGATTCCTTCAAAAGAGAAAGTGCGTGTGTGTGTGTGTGTGTGTGCGCGCGCGCGTGCTTATGCATTTTGGGTGAACAAATTTATATCAGAAACTATCAAGAAACTAGAGACCCAGTCTAGGTGACTGGGAGGGGAGATAATAACTTGCTCAAAGTGACTCACAGGCACCCACCCCCACCCATTACTGGGCGGAGACAGGATAGTGGTGTGGATTTGGAGTCAGATCCTGTTTATTAGCTGTTTATAGCTGTGTGACTTTGGGCAAGTTACTTAACAGTCTCTGAGAGTAGTTTTTTTTTTTCCCTGTAAAGTGGGGACAAAAACAGTACCTCCCTTAGTGGTCTCTTGTAAGGATGAAAAGACACAGCACAAGAGAGGGGCTTAGTGCAGGTGTGGAGTACAGAGCTCAATGCAGTTTGGCTAAAAACACACAAAATTCCATAATTAAAAAAAATCTTACCACAGACCAGACATCTTGTTTGGGCTTTACATACATTACCTCATTTTGTGCTCACAGTGAACCCGTGGGAAGTGTCCCTTTCATGCCCATCTCACAGATAATAGGACTGAGGCCTCAGTAAGTGATTGAGCCCCAAATCACAAAAGCATGAACAGGCAGAATTTTGGTGTGAATATGGGTGCTCCTGACACCGAAGCCAGGGCTTTTTCACCTCCCTTAGCAAACACAAAATAGCCAATGACAAAGTTTCCTCATCAGTTCATTTGGCAAACATGTCGTGGCCTGGTCTCTATGCCTAGTGCTGGGGATACAGACAGAGAAAAGAAGTTTTCTTTTCTGGAGGGAGGACCTCATGGTTTCATGGGCTTGGGAGCTGTGAGAGCCTATGAGGTGAGCAGTAAGGGATGCACGTTTATTGAGCACTGGTTGTACACCTGCTACACGTTAAACACCATGTTGGCTACAAGGGTGGATCATTCTCCATGCTTAGATTCTAGATTGCCAACGCAATCTAGTTGAGGAGAGAGACAAAAACACTGGATCTGAATGCAATTGATCAGATGCAAGTGACTGCAGGCCTTGTGTCCACACCTGACAAATGAGGGGCTGGACTTGGTAATCTTGCGAAACGCCCTCCTTTGCAGCTCTACATCCAGGTAGGGGCGTTTGTTTCACTTTTGAATATTTGTGTCATGTGAGATGAGCTAGTTCTACCTCAGGACCTTTGCACATGCTGGTCCCACCACCTGGAATGCTCTTCCTCACCAGATAGGCACCCCTGGCTCTTTTTCATTTTATAATATCACCTCCTCTGAGAGGCCATTCTAGCCCCAGCAGTGCTCCTGCTTTGCCCCTCTGTTGTGCCACCCTCTTTCCTTCCCAGCAGTCAGCACAATCTGCAATCATTCTGTGTAGTGATTTGTCTCCTGTTTGTTGTTTCTTTTCCTCCAGGACAATGTAAGTGACAGTCTGTTCCCTGCTGTATCCATAGCCCTGGAGGTGTCATCTGGCACCAGGCAGGTGCTTAATAGCTACTGTTGAAGGGGTGGGTGGAGGACTCAGAGAAGATCCTTCACCTTCTTAAGGCCCAGTGGGCGGTACCTGCAGCACAGGGCTGACCTGGGATAGCTGCTCCCTAAGGTCGTGCATGCTAACGCTCCTAGACAGCAAACACAGCTTTCCTCTCCCCTTCCTTACCTTGGGCCTGGTTTTGCCTTGGGGGAGGGAGAGGACAGAAATTCTGTGTTCCTGCTTCAATGTGGCAGCCTGAAGACCCATAAACACAAGCTGGAGTTGAAGGGCTGGGGCATTTCTGCAGATCCTGTGCTAGGACTGCCCCAGTGTGGCCCCGTGTGTTTGGCAATCACCTCTCTCTTCTTCCCCAGACCTTCCCTGCCCCTCAGGGAGAGCATCCATCGCTTACACTACTGCCCTTCCCCTCCTCCTGCTCTTTCCCCTCCTCCACCGGTCTCTTCTCTTTCATTATCTGAATTCTCCTCTCTCTTTAACTCCATTTTTTCCTCCACTCTTTTTTTCCCCCAAGACAGGGTCTTGCTCAGTTGCCCAGGCTGGAGTGCAGCGGCATCATCATAGCTCACTGCAACCTCAAACTCCTGGGCTCAAGCGATCCTCCTGCCTCAGCCTCCCGAGTAGCTGAGACTACAGGTGTGAATGATGTAGGTGCACCACGATGCCTGGCTAATTTTTCTATTTTTTGTAGAGACTGGGTCTTGCTCTTGCTCAAGCTGGTCTTAAATTCCTGAGCTCAAGCGATCCTCCCACCTCGGCCTCCCAGAGTGCTAGGATTACAGGCATGAGCTGCTGTGCCTGGACAATTTTTCCCTCCACTTTTAAGGGAAAAATACTTGTCACACTAGCAAATATTTCCTGAGCCCTGAATACATGCCAAGGACTATGCTAAGCACTTTACATGGACTATCTAGTTTAATACAACAATCCCCTAATAATCCCAAAATTGTGCCTATATTATCTCCAGGGAGTAAGACTAAAAGATATGAAATGACCTGCCTACAACTGCACCCCTAGGAAGGGGCAGAGCTGGCATTCAACCCAGGCAGTCCAACTGCACGCTCTCAACCACCACCCTAAGCATCTCCAACTCTTCCTGGGAGTTCACTCCAACTCCTAGGCACCTGTCTCCACTCATCTCTCCCTCTACTTTCTTGTTCTGTTTATTTCCCTTTTCCCACTGTTTTCCTTTCATTCCTCTCCCCGCCAAGTCAGAAGAAATTCCTTTCATTTTTTTGATTGAGATATAATTTGTAGCATAAAATACAGCCTTTTAAATTGTGCAATTCAGTGGTTTTTAGTATATTCACAAAGTTGTGCCAGCCTCATCACTATCTAGTTCCAGAACACTTTCATCACCCCCAAAAAGAAACACCATACCTATCAGCACCCACTACCCCCATTTCCTCCCAAACCCCCAGCCCTAGGCAACAACTAATCTACTTTGTCTCTATAGATTTTCCTAGTCTGACATTTAGTATAAATAGAGTTATATAATATGTTGCCTTTTGTGTCTGGCTTCTTTTACTTAGCATACTTTCGTGTTTAAAGGTCAAAGTTTTGGTGGCAGGAGATTGTTCATGAGTTGGTGGGAAACCACCAATTTAACTCACATCCGTTCACTTTCCTTGTATCCCAGGGGATGGGTGGATCTTATTTTGGTGTGGCTGGACTGGAGGGTATGTGGAAGTTGGAGTGATGGGGGCTTCAGGCCATAATGAGTGCTTATTATATATTATAGCTTATTATATAACTTATAACTTATATAGCTTATTATATAACTTCAGGCTTTGAGTGCATACAGTGACATGGGACCCACCATCCCAGTTCTTCCTTCTGCGTTTGGTTCTTGCTCAGAGGGGCACAAGCTCCCTTTTACGAGGGACACCGTGGTGGTTGGGGTCTGAGCAACTGGGCTTCCCATATGTGCTTATTCCATTCTGCAGAGCTGATTCTAAGGAGCTACGTTAGGAATGACTAGGTGCCAATCTTCCGGCCTTTACCTTGGATCAAAGTGCATGACCAGATCCTCAGCTCTTCCTCGCAGTTACTGGTTTGCCGAGGCCATGCTCCTGGCAGGGACCCTGGGGGGACAACCCATCCCATGCTTGGCTTCCATCTGGAGAGGTAATAGTGGAGCTCTAGTTAGCACTGGCTTGTACATGTTTTCGCTCCTCGATCAAGGCCTAGATGGTTTGCAGCTTTTATCCCCATTTACAGATGGGCAATCCTGGCACGCAGACCTGGAGGCACACCTGTCTCGTAATATGGTCACCAACTATGCAGCTGGCTAAGATCCTCAAACCCTGGGTTCTTTATCCAACAGATGAGCTCTTCCACCATCACATGACGCAGCGCTAACTTCGCAAGCTGAGAAACACCTGGTGCCACAATTTGCCTCTGAGCCGCGGCGAATGTCTATTGCTGATCCATTATTAGTTAAAGTTATCTGGTCTGCAAGCAGTAGAAATGGATCATGGTGAATTTAGGTAAAAACAAGTTGGGGCTTTATTGGAAAGGTACTGGGGTAGTGTAAGAAGACCCAGAAAGTACTGGATAACCAAGAATCAATAGAGGCAAGGATAAGGTCTTCTCTGTGGCAGGAGCTCGAGGATCCATGGCGCTTTTCATTAGAGTGCATCAGATCCAATGACGCAGCTTCTAAATCGTGGTCTTACAAATGTCAAATTCTCAGTAGGGAATCCAATTTTCCCAGCTTGGGTCAGGTGCCTGTGCCAGCGATCATTTGGCTACGTATGGCTGGGTTGGCAGAGGGGGCAGGTCCTATAGCAGGGTCATTGTTGTGAGGCAGAGAGACATCCCAAGAGGTCGTAGCGCATTGATGCTGGGAGGTTTTGTCCCCACTCCTTTGTTTTTCTGTCTCCATTCTCAGCAAAGACAATCTTAAGCTTATCTTCTTGCTTTGAGACAAATCAACACATAAACCAAGAAAGCAGAAACTAGAAGAGAAGGCTACACTGGGGACACTGACCTTTTAGGGTACAGTGATCTTGCCCCCTGATAAACTTGGCTCAGAAAGTGGATCCATAGGATAATATGGGGGTAAGGGGGAAGGGATAGATCATGAGAAGGATGAGAAGGACAAACAACTTACCCCACATCCGAAGTCTAAATCGTAGTCTGTTCTGAATGTATGACCCATGGTGTCCAGACAGGAGAAACGACGGTGAGCTTGTTTGGAAAGCCTGAGCTCTCATCTAGATTGTGATACAAAACATGCATTGGATCTACCAGAACAGCTGGATTGTCTTGTTTTCGTCAGTCACAACATGGTAAGCTCAACCTCCACGTCAGTTTCTGAGATGGCAAAGTCAGCAACAACCGAACAAAGCACCGTTAGCAAACGAGACAATTTCATCAAACAAAATCTCACAAATAATATATTGCTGTTTGTCATCAAGACGCTTAATACACTGGGGGCTGCTCCCAAAGCTCCCATAATCAATTTCTGCTAATTCGCCAATTCTGTGGCTCCGTGAGGGTGCTGGTAATTTCATATTTTACACACCCACAGAGGTTACGGTAATTGATTCAGTTCTGGAAAGTGTTGTAATGACTTTGAATGAACTTGAAAGGTTTTGCATTTGTTTTCGGAGGCTGTTAGAGAGACTGATTCAAACCCTGCCACATGGGCGCAATTTGTAAAGGTTGGACATGAAAACGACGGAGTAGCTTTTCTCAGAGACAGCTATCTTCTTGTCATGACCTCCCTGCGCACAGGCAGGCTGGGCGTGGCGCTGGAACACTCGACTTTCTTTTTGTCTGTGTCTCAGTGGTGGCGGAAATCATCTCTGAACATCTGAAGGAAAAAAAGGCAATGTTTGAAAAATCCTCCTAGAATGACTTGGCTTTCTGAATTCTATTTCTTTAACAAACATCCAAAAAGTAAGTCGGCAAAGATGAGAAGTTGTAGAAATCTTCTTCTTGACTTTGGCACTTCTGAAACTATAGATATTCAACTTCACTTTGCTCCTGAGTATCTCTTTTATGCCAGTCAGGCACGACTGTGGAGGGGATGGCAGGAAAAGAAACCTTTAGCCCTGTCGTGATAGCACCCGGAGCATGGTTATTGTAATCGTTAAGGAGGCTTTTCTGCACACATGAGACTGTGCCGAGCACTTTGTACAATGAGAGCATTTAATCTGAATGAATCCCTTTAAGGTGACTCAACTCATTTTACAGATTACAAAATTGAGTCTCAGCAAGGTTAAATAACTTGTGTAGGTTTCCCAGATTATAATGTCTGTGCCCTTGGCCACTCTATCACTCTACTATTCTACCAGTGGTTTGCTGGTCAATGTTTAACAATCCACTTTCTGGAAAAACAAGCAAACAAACAAACAAACTAAACTCTGATTTGTACTATTTGTCAATTATTGTGTGTGAATATTCCCACCATGGCTAATTTCAAGCTACTGACACAATGTCGCAGAGTAAGGAAGAGATGTGCATGGTCAGCTGTCACACTGGTATAATAGGAACCCCTTAAGCTTTTCTACGAACCATTCACCTAACTCATCTTGTATGCCATTTTCTGATTTGTACCCAATATTCCAGCTTAGACTGCTTTTCTTTGTAGCCTCACTTTGCTAAGTGTTGGATACCACCACTTTGGCTCTGTCTTCTGGTTTTTACCACAAATCATATTCACTTCTAGGGTGAGCATGCTACCACCTTTTGTCTGGCAGCCCTGTTGGAATTACCTTCACGCTGACCACCGGACCCTCACAGAACCTATCTCAGAAATACAACAACATCTCAGCCAGCTGCAGTGTTTGAGGCTGGAGGTGTTCACTCGTGAGTGTGTTTGGGGACATTTTCAGTAATTGAGTGTCCTGCTTAGTTGAGAGGTGAGCTGTAAACCCACTCGAACACTCCCACGTCGGAACCCACACGAGCGGGTTGAGAAAGCACAAAGGGCTCTTAATGTGGGAGAGAAACAATTTGGAGGACCTGCCTGACTTCCAGGGTGGGAAGGAGCCTCCCTCCAGGCTCAACAGGAACAGAGGCTCCCGAAGAAATTTAGGAGTTGCAAGTCATCGGTGAGGGGGTGGGGATGAGGCTCTGGCAAGGCTCCCTGGGGTGCAATTAGGCCATATTGAAAACATTCTAATCTTTGTCTTGGAGGGGCCTCTGAGACCACTTTTGGGAGAAGGTGGCAGAGTTGGATTTATAAAGAGGACATGAACCAATAGGAAAAGGTGACATGTGAACGTCAAGGGAGCCTCATGAGTCTGGCAGGAGATGGATGGTGGCCTGGGCTGGGGCATGGGTGGTGCCCAGGGACGGTGGAGGAGGATGGGGAGGGCTGCTGAGGGGAGAGAAACTGAGGTGGTTTAGGAGGGAGACTTTGGCTGCCTGCCTGAGCCTTGAGCCAAAGCTTAAGACTGCTTACAATACCGAACAAAAGCTTTGAAAATGATTAACACCCCGCTTCAATAGAAGGTAGTTCTGCTTTCTTTAACAGGACATGGCAACCATTGGAGCGGGGGTCCGCGGGTCCCAGTCAAAGCCAGCACAAACTGGTTACTGCCAAGACGAACCTCAAAGTTGACTGTTCATAGACATTTTCCCTCATTTTAATGCTAAAAATCATGCCCAAGGGTGGAGACTTAACACGCTAATGAGACATGCAATGTATGAAGAAGTATGATCGCCAGATGGGCAGCTGCCAACCGGTGCCTCTACGTGCTATGATTTCAATGCTGGTGCTAACCTTTCTCTCTCTCTCTAGCCTTTAAAAGTTCCCCAGCCCTCTGTATGGAGAGCCAGGCTGGTTGCTTCTTAACCAGCACTGTCTCCCTCATGTTTGAACATGAGTCCCCAGTAAATCTTGCCTGTGACTCCTGTTCGGCTTCTGGCTAATTTCTATTACGTAGAGAACCCAAGGGCTGGCACTGGTAACAAAACCATCAAGGCTAAAACAGCTCTGGCTGTGGGACATGATGGCAAATCTCCTGTACCCACTGTTGAACACCAGACAATTGATGCAGCAGGCGGAGGGAAGGGGACCCAAGGTTTACTGAACACCCTGCATTAGGCTGGGTACCTTACAGACAGTGCTGTATGTTATCCTCCTGAAAGCCCTTTCACGACAGTGACAGTTGTGATTGGGGCACCCATTCATATAACTGGTGTGGTCAGGAGTCAACACCAGCATTTCCTGATTCTCCCTTACCTCTGCCTCACTGTATAGAAGACATCACTTTCCTCCAAGCCCTCCCATTCTAGAGACATAGACCAGACAGCCAAGCCGTGCTATGAACAGCTAGGACATCTCTCCTACTGCTCTTCTAATGCATTTAGGACCAACACATCTCAAGACCTGGGCTAGATCCAGGTCATTTGTGCAAGAGAACAGAGTGGTGGTTTGACTGACAGCCGAACCACATTTCAAAGCCTCTGTTTCCTTATATCTAAAGTGGGGATGTTAATAAAACTTGCCTTATGGGGTAGATGTGAGGATGATGGGGGATAATGCACGGAAGAGGCTCAACACAGTGCCCAGTGCGTAGTAAATATTTAAGCATTAGCTATTGTTGCAAGAGGGACCTTGTTAATATCTGTCAGGTGGTCTGAGCAAGGGGCCAGGAGGGCAGTAAGGGGACGAGGAATGGTGTTGGAATGTGGGGAAGGGGAGAGGGTTCCCTGCTGGAGGAACCCAGGAAGAGTCTGGGGTTCATGTGGTTTGAGTCGGGTGCCAGGGCCAAGAAAGCATTTCCAGAATGGCCCTATCAAAAATAGAAGGTACAAGGAGCTGTCTTTATTGGGCGTCTGTTACATTCCATGGACTCTTTGAGACACTTTCAAATGTAAGACTTCCCTTAACCCTTGAACAAAACCAACAAGGTAGCTTCATTATCTCCATTTTACAGATGAGAAAATGGAGATTTCCAAAGGCAAACTGGATCAAGTGGCAGAGTGGGCAGTTGAACTACATCTCTCAGAGCTTCTAGGAACATGGTGGTTTGTCTACTCTGCTCCAAAAGGGGGCTCCTGGGAGAAGCAGCCAGAGAGGACACCCACACAACTCCTAGAAACTCTGCTGGCCCCGTCCTCGTCCCCACCCCCCCAGGGACCTGAGGCAGCCAGGCCCCCAGCGGAGTTTCTGATGACCAGGACGCCTGCTGCTTGGTTCATTCCGTCTCTCTGCACGCCCCAGCCCAGCAAGACACCGGTGGCCTTCGATAATGTTCCTGAACAGCCCATTCCCTGAGACCCAGACAACAGCCCAATTATCTCTGGCCAATCAAAGGCCAGCGCCTCGCTTGGGCCCCACATCTAGAGGCGATTTCTTTGTTTCAGAAGAGTCAGCCAGGGACCCAAGAGCCGCTGTGAAGGTAATTAGGAAAGTTTGGCCATTGCAACCCATCTCCCCTCCTCCCGTGGAAGGGAAGGGAGGGGCCGTGAGGGGCACAGCGGGGACGTCCTCCTGGGCAGCTGCCAGCACCGAGCGGCTGGGAGTCACATCATGGCATCAGGGTCGGGGGAGAGAGGACAGAAAAGCAAGAGTCTGTGTGTATACCAGACTCTGGACCACAAAGTTATGTTTCACGGATCTTCAAAAGAGCCTTGAGACTGGGGTGAGCATGTCTCCACCCCCCCAGCCCCCAGCCATTCTCCTTCCTTTCCCTCTCCCCAGCCCTCACCCTAAATTGGTGAATGTAATCATTGAGAGCATAATTGTGGCTCCTTCTCCACCCACTGCTGCAGGAGCCTTTCCTCTCCTTTCTTCCCCTTACCCCGAGCCCTGGCCACCAGCAGGCTCTATCGGCTCTGTCTCTGACACGCACGCTGGATTGGGTGATTTTCCTCTGTCCCTGCTGTGCCTCAGCCCAAGCCATGCCCACCCCTTGCCCAGATCACCTGGACCATTTCTTAAATCCAGATGACCCATTAGAAGTGCCAGTCAGGTGACTTGTCACTGCCCCGTCTCAACCTGACAAAGACTTCCCTTTGCTTTTTTTTAAAAATTGATGCATAATAGTTGTACATATTTGTAGGGTACAGGTGATATTTTGATACATGCATAAAATGTTTAATGATCAAATCAGGGAATTTAGGATATTGAACACCTGAGCATGTCTACCAGGCTGTGTGTGAGCTGACCCAAGCCTGCCTCTCTGAGGTCATGTCCTCATCTTTCCCCAGCACTTGCCCCATTCTAGCCACTCTGGCCTTCGTCACGCTCCTTGAAGATGTCACGCCTCGGGTCTGTGCCCTCTCCTTTCCCCTGTCTAGACTTCTCTTCCCCCAGGCCATTGTGTGGCTGACTCCGTCAGGTCTGGATATCATCTTCAGAAAGAAGCCTTCCCTGGACACCCTTTCTTTTTTTCTTTTTCCATATTTTTTTGGCTAATTAAAAAAAATTATCATTATTTTTAGTTGACACATAATTGTACATATTTATGGGGTCCATGCGATATTTCAATACATGTACACAATGTATCATGATCAAATCAGGGTAATTAGCATATCCATCACTTCAAACATTGATCATTTCTTTGCGTTGAGAACATTTAAAATCCGCTCTTCTAGCTATTTGAAAATACACCATAAATTGTTGTTTGTCATAGTCACTGTATACTGAATATCCTTCCTAAAGTAATGACCTGCCCCCCCCAATAAACTGTGTTCTTTATTGTCTTCATAGCATTTAACATGGTCCGACATTATTTTATTTGTTCTTTGCTGCTTTGTGGACTGTCTATCATCCTGAGAATAGGAGTTCTGTGAGATCAGGGACTTGTCTTGCTTGGCTATCATAGCATCCCCATCACCAAGAAGACAGACTTGAAAAACATTTGTTGAATGCGTAAGTCAATGCCAGATGTAAGGCCAAGTGATTTTTATGTCATGCCTTATTATTCTCCCTATAATCTGATGAGTTAGGGACTGTTTTCATCCCCATTTTACCAGGGGGTAAATGGAGGGACTGAATATACAAAGGGATAATGGCCAGGCCATGTGTGATGACAGAACTTTGACCCAGCACCTCTGCAGCTACCAGCCCAGGAGCCAAACCACAGCCTCTGTAGAAGTTGGCCCAGTACAGTCAGGACTTGATCAACAAACTTACAGCTGCCCTAATTTTTACTCCTGCTTCCAGTTTAGAACCCATCAGAGAAAGCCAAATACACACCCCTCACTAATCACATATAATGTTCCTCTAGATGCATGAGTCCACCTCCAGCTTCTGAGGCCAACAGCCTCCAATCAGGGCAGACCTGAAACCTTCCCTTTTCTCCACTATAAAGCTTGCCTGCTGTTCTGCCTGCCTTTGAATCTCTGTCAAATGCAGGGAGTGATGGCTGATTCCATTACTATAGCAAGCTCTGTATAAATGGCCTTTGTTTGTTCTTACTTGGGTGGTCTTCATTTATGCCCACAAAACCGAGGCAGCTCTGAGGGATTGGTAACGTCTCAAGGTCACACAGCTAAGGGAGAGCAGGAGTGGTGCTTGGTTTGCAAGTTTGACCCTTTTTCTTCCACTATGCCATGCTTTATTTCAAAGAGATTTCTCTATTTTCTCTGCCCCAAACTACGGAACAAGCCACAGAAGTGAGAGAATGCAGAAGTCGGGCAGGCAGAAAGGAGGCGTCCCTGAGGGTGACAGAAATGAAGAACAACAGAGCAGAAGGTCCCAGGATGGTGACAGACATCTTGGCACAGGCAGCTCCATCGTAGAATTTCAACCTTCTTCCTTATTTCAAGCCCTCTTCCTTATTCATTTAACAAAATGAATGCTAAATGTTGAGAGTCAATCATTTGTCCTTAGGTTGGTATGTGTCTAAGGATAAGTATGACTATGGAGAGATCTGTGGGAAAGGAGCAATTAGTATTTCTATCCATCTTGATGAAAGATGATAATAATGTTAATTAATAGCCATACCAGGGTACAGTGGAAGATTTTAAAATCTACAAGCAGGAGATCTCCACGGACCCACATCTTTTCCTCAGAGCCTCTTTCAGAGGTGCCCAATTGTTATGGGAACAAGCAGAGACTGTCTGCCTCCTCCATTGCCAGTAGCCAATTCCCAATTCCTCATCCTGTCATGCCAGGTGTGGACAAATTTCAGGGACAGAATATAGAGTCCCCAAATGCTGGTGGGCAAGGACTAAGAATGGAGGTGGAGAGGACCCAGTGAAGTTGTAATCCCTGGGAGTGGTGGGGATTCAGGAATGCAGAGACCTCTGAAAAGAGCACCTGTTGGGGTTATACAGCACTAACCCCAGACTTCTGATTATAGCAAGGCATTTTCATATGGGGAACTGCCCCTGCCTGCCTTGCAGTCTTTATGGTTGGGTTACAATCGGTCCAGGTTCCCCCTTTCGGCCCCAGGGATGAAACAGGGCTCAGATCTGGAGAACTGGCATATTTCACTCCCTTGGGCACCATGATTGGTTCAGGATGGCCAAAGAGGAGACCTTGAGGTTGTTAAGGGTCAGAGAAGGCAGGCCATGAGAGATCAGAACAACCTTGGTCAACTCACGGATCAGAGGCACTATTCCTTTTCACATCTCATCGGACAGTTGCTTTATCAACTGTTATTAGTTCAGCCTACCAGATTATCAGCTTGGCTATTCTAACTGGTGGATTATTTAATCTTCTTCTTGTCTGTATCCTCAGGGTACATTTGCATGGCACAGTGCTGGGGTATGGTAAAAGTCCATAGATATTAGCTGGATGTGTGGATGGAGGCTGGGTGTTAGCTCCTATGCTCCGTGCCTACAAATCCAGTAGCTCTCATCACATGGATGGTGGTGCCTAGTCATGGTTTAGCCCCTGAGTGGTTAAAATAGCTCAGGTGTGGCTAATTGAGTGGAAAGTGAGAACACCTGGAGAAATATGTAGAAAGACAAGCTATCAAAATGATGATAGTTAATGGTAATTTCATAAAATGAAGTAAGAAATAGATTGGACATGAAATAAAAAATGGAGTGAAATTTAAAGAAATATTACACCTAGGTATATATTGCAACTTTCTCCTTCATGCCAGTTGCTGTTTACCCCAACCTCAGGCTGATATTTTCACAGACTGGAGATTAGAACTTACTTGACTGCATTTCTCAAAGTGTGGCCCGTGAATCATCTGCATTGTTCAAAAGGAACCTGCACCTCTGCAGTGGGATCAGAACTGACATTTTAAACAAACTTGTCGGTGAGCTAATGCACGTGAATGTTTGAGAACAAGCGTCCTGGATTCACGGGCATGATGGGCACATGTTTCTCATGGGTCACGCGCATCTGGACTTGGTGTGATTCTGCATTATCAAGGGAAAATGGTAGAGGAGAAAGACCGGGGCACAACACATCTGAGAACAAGGTAAACAGAGGAGAGGTCACAAACCAAGATGCTTTGCGGGAGCATGAAAAGTGAGATGAATCCTGCCTCAAAGGAATCCAGTGAGTGCTGAAGAAGAAAGGCTTAGGGTGAGGTTTGCAGGATATTGAGGTCACATAGCAAAGAAAAGGAGTCCCCAAAGGAATGAAAAAGAGGGAATGATTATATGACCTGGGCAAAAAGAAATATAGCTCCACAGCCTACTCCACAGCCTGGGGAAATAGTGTGAGTAAGGGATGGTGATAAAAAACAAACATCGAGTATATTTTGGGAATGTCAACTATGGGACTGTGGTAGGAGTGTCAGGTAGATGTGAGGATCACCGGCTCTTCTAGGGACAAGGGTGCCCTGCTTTGGTGCTGCCTCGAGCAATTGCTCTACCTGGGAAGAAGGATAAGGGCAGGCACTTGTTTCTGGTGTTGCTTCACCCTTAATCCTATCCCAGCAACTGCTACACCTGGTGAGGGAGGGAATGCGTTATCAGTCTCGGAATTCCCCAGCCCAGGCATGATAGGATTTGGAAAGTGACCTAGAGTAACCTAAGGGTAATTATTATGTCATTGGCTTACATCTGCATTGTGGCTCACCCCCAAGGTGGGCTTTTGGAGAGGGAGCTGGTATACACAGATGAAATTTTGAGGACACCACTTGATCATTTGATAACATCCCACACCTCCCAAGAGCCCGCCCCGGACTGGGCCAATAAAAGGAAACAGTCAGAGAGAGAGAGAGAGAGTTGGTGAGTGAGTGAGTGAGTGAGTTGGCCTGTCTCTCTCCACTCTCAGAGACAGACCCGTTTTGTTCTGCAATAAAGAGCTGCTCATGTGAAACTGCTTCCTGCCTGGGGTTACTCTGCTGTATGGGCCCTGCTGGTGATTTTTCCAAGCTAATAGTCTGGACTTGACACTGTGGTGTGTCTGGTCATTCTTCGGCCAAGAGCACACCAAGAACCGGGGGCAGACACCCACCCTGACAGGAGCATTACAAATAGGAAAAATAGGGGAATAAAAGTGGAATTGTGGACAGGAAGAATGGGACAACCTAAATATCAAGCTGCTAATGGAAAGCCATTTTTTTTTATAAATATCAAATTCTTTTTTTTTATTGTGTACATTCTTGTATTTTTATTTTATTTATTTATTTATTTATTTATTTATTTCAGAATATTATGGGGGTACAACACTTTGGCTATATATATTGCCCATGCACTGCCCGTGTCAGAGCTACAATTGTGGTCATCCCCCAAACTGTGCTCCCCGCATCCATTCGGTGAGTTTTCCCATCCCCTTCACCCCCCTCCCGCCTGCCCACCCCCTGATGAATATTATTGCCCTGTGTGATGTAAGTGTTGATCAGTTAGTACCAATTTGATGGTGAGTACCAGTGGTGCTTGTTTTTCCATTCCTGTGACACTTCGCTTCGAAGAATGGGCTCTAGCTCCAACCAGGATAATACCAGATGTGTTAATTCACCGTTGTTTTTTATTGCTGAGTAATACTCCATGGTATACATATACCACATTTTATTAATCCACTCGTGTATTGATGGGCACCTGGTTTGTTTCCACATCTTTGCAATTGTGAATTGTGCTGCTATAAACATTTGCATGCAGATGTCTTTATTATAGAATGTCTTTTGGAAAGCCATGTTTTAAAACACATAACACAAAATTTATCATTTTAACCACTTTTAAGTGTATAGTTCAGTGGCATTAGGTACATTCACATTGTTGTGCAACCGTCACCACCATCTGTCTCCAGAACTTTTTCATGTTCCCCGACTGAAACGCTGCACCCATTAAACACGAACTCCCCATTTTCTCTCCCCCCAGGCCCTGGTAACATTTATTTAACTTTCTGTTATGAATTTGACTGTCCTAGGAACCTCATAAAAGTGATTTTTACAATATTTGTCCTTTTGTGTCTGGCTCATTTCACTTAGCATAGTGTCTTAGTAAGTTTCATCCATGTTGTATCACTGGATTCCTTGAGGCAGAATTCATCTTACTTTTCATGCTTTTGCATTGCCTTACTTTTTAAGGCTAAATATTCCATTGGATGTATAGACCACATTTTGTTTATCCATTGTTGATGGACACTTGGTTTCCTATTTAATGTTTTTGAACAGAGGACTGTTAGGTCTGGGCATTGATGAAGAAAAGAGGTATGGGCAGGCGTTTGGAACTGGGGAGGCACTGCAGGCTCCTCTTTGTGGGCAGGTGCGGAGTCTGGGTCCAGCTAACCAGGAGAGAGAAACAGATTTACCACCAGCCTGTGGTGAGTGTGTGGCCACTGCGTTGAGCAGTGGGAAAGAACTCTATGATTGATCAGCTATGCCTTCCATGCTTGTGGAGGGAGGGAGGAATGACACCTTCCAGGTATTCACATTCCTGGTCTAAGTTATTTGGACTTGGACTAGTTTCATAGCCCTACTGGGTAAGGAGGTAGCATCTCTAGCCCTTTAGCCAGAGCCAAGGGAGGGCCTGGGCCATGTCTGAAGGGTCATTTCCAGCTTCAGAATATAGCTCTGGTTTAAGAGGCTTGAACAATTCATCCTCTGCCCTTGGCAATATCTTGACCTGAAGGATCAATAGTTTTTAAATTCTGTTTTCTCTTTCCTCTGCTGAATTATCAGTGGTAAGAATGGAGAAGCCCTAGAATTCTTGATCACAGGAATACGTATGAGTCCTTCTTCCAGAAAATAAGCATCTGCTGGTTGATTTATCAAAGTGAATTTTTGGGGATTGGATGCTTTTGAAAAGCAGCAAATTTGCCATTTGTGCCTATTACCGTGGGCTTTACACCTATGCTGATTCATTCACTCATTTGTAATGGGCTTCCCTTGTTTTTGCCTGCCTAGCATTCTTTTCCTCTTCTGCCTCGGTAGTAGCCTTTTGCTTTTCCCCAGGGAAAGTGCTGTTCTCCTATCCCCTGTGGCCTCAGTGGGGCTTTCAGTCAAGGTGCTGTGCCCGGCTCCAGCTCCCAGCTGCAGGAGCGGTCCGAGGATGAAGGCTGGCTGGTCAGAGCTTCCACATCCCTGGCCCCAGAGAATGATTCAGGGAGAGAACCATGACCCAAGCATGACCTTTGAGAGTTTATACCCACACATGGCAAAAGTAGGAATGTTTCACTTAGATCAGGGATTGACAAACACTTCCTGTAAAGAGCCAGATGGTAAATAATTTAGGCTTTTCAGACCTAATTATTAGTCTCTGTTGTAGCTACTCAACTCTTCCGTTGTAGTGCAAAAAAGGTAACCATAGACTATACATAAATAAATGGATGTGGTTGTGTTCCGATACAACTTTATTTACAAAAATGAGCAGTGGGCCAGATGTGGCCCATGGCCAGCCCTTATGTTAAATTAAAACCACTGGAATGTGGGAATATAAGACCCACCTCATGAACAGAGCCATTTTGAAATAAACTCAGAGGAAAACAGAACTAAAATTCAGAGAGAATGAGTTCTGACAACAGCCACTGACCCCTGGATTTAGCCATGCCTGAAGCCAGCTGCCCCTTGGACAGGCCAGTTATGTCATCCAATATTATCCTTTATTGCTTAAGGTAATTTGATATGGGTTTTTGTCATTAAATAGAGTCCTGCCTCTTACGGACCCTCTCTCGCAGTCTGCTCTTGGGAGTCCTAAAATTGTAAAATGCCTGAGCTGGAAATGCCCAGCAACAGCCTGTGAAGCAGGAAGAAGAAAAAGACTTTCAAAATCTTAGCTCGGAGGCCTCCCCTGAGCCTTCCTGATGGCCAGAAGCAGGGAGACAGATCCCCCACCCAAGCCCCACACACTCTTTCGACCATTTATTGAGCATCTAATATTTGCCAGACCCCGTGCTTTGACCTAGAAGGAAGAGAAGAATGGAAACATATTGCACATGTACAGTGTGTGTGCTGTGGGTACATGCAACAACATTTCATGCCATCCTCACAGCAGCCTGGGAAATAGGACTGTTATCCCTATTTTGCATGTAAGGAATCAGGAGCCACAGAACTCAGGAGGGTTAAGTAAGTTGCCCAAAGTAACCCAGATAGAAAGTGAAGGAACTGGCATGTAGATCCAGCTCTGGGAGGTTCCAAAACCCAATTTTCCCCCCTAGTACCACTGCTGTCTTCCTTAATGAGAGGCCAGGAGTGGGGGCTTCGGTCCCTGTTTTGGAAGCAGCATGTCTATAATAATGACACATTACACAGGTGAGGACAGGAATGAAGGAAAACCAATGGCGTCTGACACCTGCTTCACCGGAGTGTTATAAGCAAACGTGAACCTGTTAGCTGTAAATACAGACTATTCTTTCAAGTAAATTGGCAGTGGTGTATTAGAGAATCTCTCTCTGCAAAATGCTAACAATGCAGTGGTGCTTAAATTTTATGTGTGTGAGATTATGACTAGATACATAAAATGGGAAGAAAAAAATCTGCAACTGACAAGAGTTGGGTACATAATTATTATTTTTTTCCTCTTTCCCGGCCTCTTTCCCAAACAGTTCTGGAGAGGAAGAGCTTCCTTATGGAGAAAGTTAACAATAAAACTGCTGACTGCAAGCGGGTACATGACACTCATATGGGGATGTTGAGAAGCTGGCGGTCTCTGCTTTTCTGGGGAAGAATCAAAGACTGTCACTGGGAACACTACAGCCTATTTGGTATGGTTCCTACCAAATGCACTGGCATTTTGGATGCCAGTGGAAGGGACGATTCTGCTTCCCTTACGTTTGGGGCTGACTCGGCTGTGGAGATTCCGCTGTAGGATATCGCGTGGGCAGAGCCTGGGGCACAAGCTCAGGTCTTGGGACTGATGGAGAGAGAACAGAAGAAGAAAGAGCCCCCCCACCCCTTCCATCCTCTGGCACACAGTGGAGGAATGAGGAGCATCAGAGGGAAATATGACAGAGTGGCAGAGTTAGGAAGAGTTAAGGGAAGGAAACAAAGGAGGGAGAGAGAGAGCTCTAGCCAGAGCCCTGAGGACAACTGAAGGAAGCACAGAGAGGTCTCGAGAGAAACAGACACTTACACACACAGATGCACGGAGAGAAATGTGTGTGTGCACATGCATGCACACGCTGAGAGGGTGACGGAGACAGAGACAGAGGGACAAAGAGACAGAAGAAGAAGAGAGAGCGAGGGAGGGAGAGAGAGAGAAGAGAGGGAAAGGGGGAAAGGGGAGGGAGGGAGGTGGGGGAGAGGAACCCAGGGAGCGCAAAAAGGAAAGCATGGTGTAGAAAGAACTGGAAAGGAGCCTTTCTTAGTGTGTGACATTCAACCTGAGAGAAGAAGGAAAATTAATGCCTTCATTTGGGAGCCTTTGGAAACTTATGTGCCAGAACTTAAGCTGAGTGGCAGGACGTTTGAACACTCACCAGCAGCCCGTCTGAAGAAGTGTCGGTCTTCAGCGTGCAACGGCACCTGCACTGGCATTCCGTCCACATCCCGAGGATCTGAACCAGTTGTCCTGTCCAGTCAATCTCTCCCAGCCACAGCCCGAGACGCCCTGGGGGTGTGAGTCTGCACCAACCTGCTCATGGCCCCCTGGCAGCCTGGGTTGTCCAGCAGTGCCCACATGTCGAGGGCACATCGACACTGCACAGTCACACCCTGGCAGGACGGACCCTGATGTGACCCTCATGCGTCCTTTGAATCAACATCCTGGTGATCTAACCATGACCTCTGTTGACACTGTGGCCACACAGTAGCCTGAGGGGATGCCAACAAGGTAAGCAAATGTATATCATTGCTTGGACAGAAGAGGGTGTGTTTGTGTGTACATGAAAAGTTTGTGTTCTTGTTGTCTTATAAAGGGGATGCTGTTTTGGAGATTCTTCCATATTTGTTCCTATAAATCTACACCAGTACTGCTAACTGTTTTTCCATAGTTCCATTGTATCAATGGCGCTGCAGCAAGTATCCACGTACGTGTGCCTCTGAGTGTATACGTGTGAGTATTTCTCTAGATACGCAGAGGTGCATTTCCTGCCCTGAAGGGAGGGGAAGACATTGCCAAGCTAATTTCTGAGTCTCTTTGCTTGAGTCGTCTCAGCATCTCTGGAAACAGCAGGGCGGGGCTTTGAATGCGCTGTTAAGAATTTTGCAGAAACCTCCATGGTAGGCAGCACAATGACCCCTTCCCGTGCCCCCGCCTTCCCCAAAGATGTCCGTGTAGGTTACATGGCGAATAGGAATTCAGGTTGCGGTGGAATCGAGGTTGCTGATCAGCTGGCATTGAGATGGAGAGATTATCCTAGATTATCGAGGTGAGTTGGTTGTAATTATGGGGATCCTTATAACTGGAAGAGGGAGAGAAAAGAGAGAGGGGGTCAGAGAGACGACAGCATGAGAAGGACTTGGCCTTCTCTTGAGAGGAAGGGGCCATGAGCCAAGGAATGTAGGTGACCTCTCGCTGGGAAAGGCGAGGAAATGGATGCCCTTTTTAGAGTCTCCAGAAGGAACACAACCCTGCCAGCATTTGGATTTTAGCCCAGTGAGACTAATCTCAGACTCCGCAGTTGTTAGACAAAAAATTTGTGCTGTTAAGCCTCTAAGTTTGTAATAATTTGTTACAGCAGCAATAGGAAACAGATACAAACCCTGTCCCCAACTCCCTCTCACAGCCCAAAGCAGAGAGGAATCTATTTCTGAGGACGGTTTTATGGAACGCCTGCGGTGGGAGGCTGGAGCCCTCAAGCAAGGCTGCTAGGTACTGGATCAGTACAGACTGTGTGAATATTTGCTGCAAAGAGACTCACATTTTGACACCAAACTCTAGTCATGTTAGGACCACGCGTTGATATTGAAGCCACCTCGTCCCACTCCCAAGAGGCTACTTGCAGACATGCATGAGTAAGCAGTTTGTTTTCAGAACCTGCTTGTGGGGCAAGGTTTTGATGGGGAGATAAGGAACTCTTCTCAGACCACATCCAGTGCAGTGCCTGACTAGGAAGAGTCTTGCATTCCTCGGTGAATAAAGCATCCTGTGTTCAAGGTCACCTTGGTCAAATCCTCATTTTCATGAGCAACCCCAAATGTGCTGTCTTATCAGGCACCCAGCAGGGGAATGAGCAATAATGGTGTGAGTTTCAGTATGGACGGCTGCTTTGCAAAATCACCGTTTCCTCTCACCTTGTCCTTCTCTCTCCTTGTCTTTCCGCCGTCCCCTCTGTTCTGTACACTCAGACTCTCTCACTCACTCTCAAAATTAAAAGGGACTAGCAAATGCCTAGGCAGCCTTGACACGCTCTCTGAGCATCAAATGCTCTGGTTGGTCTGGGGCTGCTTCTGCCAGGGGCAATCAGCCCTGGAAGTTGGGAACAGTCGTCCAGTAGGAAGTCTCATCCGTGGGCGGGGGCACCGCCGATGAGAATAACACCAGGCTGCATGTATCATCTTCAGATTTGGGGAAAAAGAAAACACAATAAAGGTATTTCCATTTGCAGGAACAAAAAAAAAGATCAGCTCAGGGCTGTGAACTGATGCAGCATCTGAGCAAATCCAACAGG
Source organism: Daubentonia madagascariensis (assembly GCA_023783475.1). Lineage (NCBI taxonomy): Eukaryota > Metazoa > Chordata > Mammalia > Primates > Daubentoniidae > Daubentonia > Daubentonia madagascariensis. The sequence goes on along the minus strand of JAKFHU010002332.1, from coordinate 4,586,312 downwards.
ATGATTTTATCTTGAGCTAATAGAGGGTACAGATTAAGAGTGTTCGCTCTGGAGGCGGGTTCGAATCCTAGCTCCACTCCATGGAGACTTACTTAAACTCTAAGATTTGTTTTCTCCATCTATGAAATGGATACTCACTCCCTAACCCAGAGTTTGCAAGCAAGCGTTGATAAAAAAGGAACCCAGCATGTTCCACATTTTTCACAGCTCTGGGTTTGTGACCCTTGGGCAAGTTACTTCAATATCTCTGTGCCTCAGTTTTCTTAAATGTAAAATGGGAGTACCATTGGTACTTACCTTGTAAAGTCGTGTGGCTTCAATGAGTCAATATAAGGGAAACACTTAGATTAGTGCCTGGTGTACAGTATGTGCCCAGTAAATGTTAGATATAGTGGTGAAGTTGTCAAGTACTCTTGCTTGCAAAGGACAGAAACCCACCCTGACTGAACTCATCCAGGGCCCAGGCGATGGTGGTTCTTGGGCTTGAGTAACCAAAGCAAGGACAGCACGGAAATGTGGCCGCAGAGGGAGAGGCTCTCTTCCTTCCTCCACCCCTCAGCTTTCCCCTCTGGGTCTGCCAAACTTTTTTTTTTTTTTTTTGGTCTTTCTGAGAATAACTTCCACTTGCCTCCATGGCCACCAGTAATGTAAAATTTAGGTCTTTCTAGCACCAGGAGGGAAGAATCCTACCTCCAGCTCCAGATAGAAAAATCCTGGGAAGAAGTGTGATTGGCTTGGCTTCCATCATGTTCCCGCCCCTTGGACCAGTCACTGGGCCAGGGTGGTGAGGTCCTGTCATTGGCCCAGCTTTAATCACATAACTGTTTGAGGTCCTGTCATTGGCTCAGCTTTAATCACATAACTGTTTGAGGTCCTATGATTGGCTCAGCTATTCAATCACATGGCTCTTCTTGGGGATTGTATATATGGTTGAAATGAAAGAAAGAGTATTTCCCCAAAGAAGGGAGGTGTTGGGCAGATAGAAGGAGTAGATGTCTGTTATAGTGAAAAAAAGAGCCCAGCATATTTCCTGGCACATAGCAGGTCCTCAGCAAATCAGCCTTCATCGTTTAGCCCTCACCTCGAGGATCCTTATCTATAAGGTGGGACTCTCACACTACTAGCAGTGAGGATGAAATACTACCTAATGGTGCAGGAACATAGTAGGAACTTTGTAAATTCCTTTGTCCTTCCCCTTTCTATAGCCAGAGATGCGAGAAGGCCCCCGTATAAATAACTCAAATCTTCCTGAGGAAATCCTGCTTGAGAGCTGCCCCCCATAGGACCCCAGAAACTCCAAAGCAAATGTAACTTGAGAAACGCTGCACTTACCACTTAGTAATTAGGCCGTGATTGTTGTTTATCTGTGCGCTGTACTGTAACTCCCTCTGCCTGAGGCTGGTGCTGGAGCTCAGAAAATACAATTTCCTCCAAACTAATTTAGTTTTAAGAGGAAAATGAAAGTTTAAAGTAGTTTAATGTTTCAGCAGAACCATAATGGCCGGGGAAGATTGGACGATGTGAACCAATAAAGCACCCTAATTTTGATAATAACTCAAGGCTTAACTCTTTCCCACATCAAAACCCATCCTGATGCTGACACTTGGCACAGGGCAACACGGATTCAGCGGACGGTTGAACAATCATTCTTCCTTATTTTAATTTATTTATTTTTAATAAACAGCATCAATTTTGACTTTAGTAGAGCCATAAAGACACAGCAGTTAATATCATTTATGTGGCCCTGCAGTTATACCCCAGGATTTATTGATTTCCATTCACAGGTTTTCTTCAGACCCAGGGGTCTCCGGGTAAGTGTCCCATCCTAGGGCTGAACACGTAAGATAGTTGCTGAAAGGGCCTGAGTTCAAACGTTAGCTCTGAAATGTGAAACCTCGGGGATTCTCAGTTTCTTGTTTACAATTAGAGAGAATGAGAAGGACTTTGGAGGCGTGTTGTGAGAATTAGACGCAAGGCACCTGGTCGATAAGACTGAGGGGAGGTGGGGTGGGGGGGAGAGAGCATCCATTTGCCACATTTCTCAAGTACCTCCTGTGTGGCTGGCGTTACACATGGTCTCAGGATCCTTAGAGCCATAAGACATGGAACCTGACTCAAGGAGTTTCCAATCTCGCTGCGGAGACAAACAGGCAATCAGAAGATCTTAATCCTTCAGTGCCGTAGTGTCCTTGTGTCTAAAATGGGAACAACCCTAGAACCAACTTCATAGAGTTGTTGCAAGATTCAACATGTGAAACACTTAGAAGAGTCTCTGGCACATAGTAAGAATCAGTAAATATTTGCCAGCTTTTAAGACCAACAGGTCTAAAACAAATGCTCCACATTTACAAGGGTAACCTAGAACTGACAAACAGCTCAGATGGCAGTCTCCCGAGCACCTCCACTTCACGGAGCTGGTGGGACTCAGCATCCAGAATGTCCTTATACCAATGCTTGCATCACTCGTGGTGGTTTTGAGGGCCTGGGAGTCCAGGTCTCTGAACTCTGGTGACCCTCCTACCAGCCCTTGACTCTACCTGGTGGCAGAGAGGTATGGTGGAGAGAGCGTGGGCTTCAGTTCATACAGACCTGGGTGAATCTTGGTCCTGTTACTCTAGTGGTGTGACTCTTGTCACGTTACACAACCCATGCCAATTTTCAGTTGTTGCATCTATGAAATGGGCAGTCTGGTACTTACGTTATGGGTCATTGTCAAGATTAAGTAAAACGACTTCTGTGGTGGTTACTCAAGTCCAGGCTGCCATTATCTTTTGCTGGGGCAACTGCAATGCTTTTTCTTGTTCCTCTTTTGCACCCTATAAGCTACTGTCCATATAGTATTCACAGCGATGACTACAAGTGTAAATCAGACCCATCTTCCTTCTGCTTGAAAACCCCCAATGGCTTCCCACTTCATTTACGTAAAATCCACACTCCTTACCTGGGTCTGCCAGGCCCTTCGTCATTGTGCCCTTGCCTGCCTCTCCAACCACATTTCTTGACTCTTCTCCTTCACCTTTGTGTTCCAGCTACATGGACCTTCTTTCTGTACTTTAATGTGTTGTCCCCTAGATATTCGTAAGCCTGGTTTCTTCTTATCATCCATCTCAGTTCAGAAGTCACCTCTTCAGTTCAAATGTCACTTTTTGCAAGACCAGGCTAAAGGTGACCCCTCTCCCTATTCCCTTCATATCCTCTTTCTCTGGTTACCCAATTTTATATTTTTCATAGCTGTTATCATAAACAAATATGTCTGCTTCTGGGTTTGCTGACTGTCTCCTTCTACCATCGTGTGAGTTTGGTAAGGACAGAGATCTCGCCTGGGGTGTCCACTTCTGTATCCCCAGTACGTATACGAGTGCCTGGCATAGAGTTGGTGTTCAACAAATATTTGTAGAATAAATGAATGAAATGATGTATTTGAGGTGTTCGGCAGAAAAATCACAGCCCAATAGTTGTCTTCCCTGCTTTGACTACTGTGGCTTAGTTTTATTTACATAAAAATGTAAAGTGTCTCAGTGTTCATTTAGGGAGTCACCCTGACATTCTTATCAGGACTGTGTGGCTTCTGAATGGTTCCCCTCTTCCCTGCCACTTCCCTGGAGCGCCTTGCTTCTTGGTGGCTTGCATCACTCAGCTTGTCTTTCGAGGTTGTAGGTGTTTTAATATTTGACTTCTATTGTGTCTCATTAATGCTCGTACAGAGGTCAGATATTATAAGGAAATCAGATCTGCTACTCCTCTGCAAGTCTTGGAGGGAGATCTCCAAGTCTGATGGCTTTGAATCGTTTCTTGTTTGCACAATGGCTCTCCTTTGTTCCCAGCTAATTGGGTTAGAGAACCTCAATTAACAAAAGCACCTCCAGGCAATGGAGCGGGTTACAGCACCTCTGTATACAAAGCTTTCTGTAGGCAAAAGTGAAGCACTGAGGCTTCCAGGGTTAAAAATACACATTGTAGATGTTTAAAGTCTTGGTCAGTTTGGGAGTTTCACACCTCTCAGGATAAAGGTGCAGTTTAAAGAACGAAGTTGTTTTTCCCTTTAAGGTTATCATTGTGATTGGAGAGGAGGGTTGAGGAAGTTAGTGCATGATCTCTCAATTATGTTTGGTCTATAATTCACATTTATAGGAAGGTAATACGTAGCCAATAAAATCTCTTAAGATTATGCCAGCCGAATGGCCTCTGCCTTGATTTATGTCTGGCCGGGACCCTGATGATTATATATGAAGGGATAGATTTTAGCATCCACCTGACCTTTGTAGCTTTGTCTCCTGCCACTTGTACTGGCATATTCTGTGTTTCAGACAATTAACTTATATATACATATAGTGTGGGTATATATGTATTTATAGTGTGTATGGGTATATATCTCTCCAAATTTCAGGAAAAATATTTCTCTTTTATGTGTGCTTTCAGCATGTGCTATCATTTCCATCTTAGGTGTATTTTTTCCCCTTCTTTCACTTGGAAAATTCCTATTCATTCTCCAAGACCAGGCTCAAATTCCATCTGTTCTACAAAGTCTTCCCTGATTGTTCAGGCATAGTTCCTTGCTCCCTTCTTTGCTCTGTCACAGCGTTGTCGTCATATCTCTGTGATAAACCACACTTTTAGTTTTACAATACATCTCCTCACATGTTTTACTGCAGTATGGACTGGATATATCCTAGTCCTCCTAGGTCTAGGTGCTTTGCACATGCGTGCTCAATGAGTGGGTGGAGGAGGGATGGGAATGTGACACGTATGCCTTTACTCTCCATCCCCTGCCCTGGCAGACATCGCCAATCAATGGGCTCAGGCTCAGGTCTCAATCTGGGGCTCCAGCAGCCACTCTCAATCAATTAGAGTTAACATGTGAACGGGAACTTATTTGCCCTGCCTGAATCAGGTCTAAAGACCTCTTTTGTTTTGTGTGGTTTCCCAAAGTCTGTGGATTCCATTCTTTACCTGGCTCTATAAACTGTGTTTGAATGCCTTTGATTAGAGGAGAGATGGTCATAAGCTTAGAGAACATTTCTTTAAAGGATTTTCAGATTGTGTACAGAGTCGGTTTTGGCTCCAGAGTTGGAAAAATGTGATTCGCTGCAACTTCATGGAATCCAACAGCACTCTGTACCCCTCCTCCTGAACTCAGCAGGATTGCAAGCCATGGGGACTGCGGCAAAAGGAATTCTTGGCGTGGATACGCTGAGTAGTGACCACAGTAAAATCTTTCCGTGTGGGTGTGTGGGCAGTAGGTGTAGACCAGCATGATCTGCAGGAGGAGAGGAGGAACAGGTCTGTTTGGCTTGGTAACTGCAACTGACAGACTGGTTTAGGGGCTCAGGAAGCACCAGGAGAAATTAACAACTGCAGATCATTTTAAAAGAGGCTAATTTCTAGCAATCAAGCTAGAGGGGACACAAGTATCATGGTTTGGTCATTAAAAGGAAATGTGTTAGACATAAGGAAATGCAAAAGAAAACCACAATGAGATACCACTAGAATGGCTATGATGAAAAAGACAGACAATAACAAGTGTTGGTGATGATGTGGACAAATCGGAACCCTCATACACTGCTGGTGGGAATGTAAAATAATGAAGCTACATTGGAAAACAGTCTGGCAGTTCCTCAAAAGACTAAACATAGAGTCACCATAGGACCCTGCGATTCCACTCCTAGGCATATATCCAAGAGAATTGGAAACATACGTCCACACAAAACCCTGTACACCAACGTTCAGAGCAGCATGACTCATAATAGCCAAAAGGTAGCAACAACCCAATGTCCACTAACTGATGAATGGATAAACAAAATGCGATCTATACATATGGTCACGTATTATTCAGCCGTAAAAAGAAATGAAATTCTGATTATGTGCTGCCATATGGAGGAGCCTTACATACGTTATGCTGAGGGAAAGAAGCCAGACACAAAAGGCCATGTGCTGTCTGATTCCATTTGTCAGAAATGTCCAGAGTAGTTAATTCCATAGAGGTAGAAAGCATATTAGTGTTGCCAGGGGTTGGATAAAGGGGGAATGGGGAGTGACTGAGGAAGGGTACACGATTTCTTTTTGGGATGATGAAAATGTTCTAAAATTTGATAGTGATGATGGCTGCCCAACTTTGTGAATATCCTAAAAACCCTTGAATTGTAAACTTTGAAAGGGTGAATTTTATGGTATGTGAATTATATCTCAATAAAACATAATTTAAAAAGTAAATGTGACCTTATTTTGTCATCCAAGTAGCTGAGGTCTGAGACAGCTCAGTTACATATGGAAAGTCACAATTTCTAGGGGGATTCCTGGCCCTTCCCTGCCTAGAAGCTCCGACACATTGGGCTGTGTTCCTAGCTCCATCATTCTTTCCTTATGAATGTCCTTCCTCCTGATTAATTGTTTCCTACCCAAATGCTTTCTTTCCGTCAAGGCAGAATGCGAACTATTAATACCTACAGAGGAGTGTTTAATATTCCCTCTGCCTTCTTCTGAACTTGATATGTACATGTGTGTGTGTATGTGTGTATTTACTTATGGCACTTGTTGTATAATATTTTAAATTATAAACAAATTACCTTACTGGACTGTGCCTTCCTCAAGGGCAGAGTATTCAATAAGATTCTTTCTGTTGAAAGTGACATAAAATCAGTTTTACTGGTTTTACAGTTTAGAGGAAAAAAAAAGTCTAAGTCTCTGCTACTTTTAGATGTGGCTTCAGGTAGGGCTCAGTTCTCTCTTTCCATGTTTCAGCTCAATTCCTCAATCTTTGCTGCAGATTTATCCTCTATCCTTCCAAGTTCAACTCCAGTGGTGAGTAAATGCAGGCCCCTCTTTCCTGATAGATCTAGCTCAGCTCCGAGATTTAGCTCTGAATGACTCTTCCCTGACACTATCTTTGTGGACGGGAGGATGGGATGCACACATCTATCCCTGGTGCTTAGGGGGTCCCCAGAGGCCGAGATGCAGGAATAGGAAAGTGGTAGTTTTTAGAAGGAAATCGGGGTGATGTTGCCAGAAGAGTGTGAGATGGATATTGAATGGCAAAAATTAACAAGTGCCCACCGTGGTTCATTTCTGAATCCATGGGACAGGCATTTAGTGAACAACAATTAAACTAAATTGAACCCTGATATACAAATACCAATTTCCAAATCACAATCTGTAGGAAGGACTGAAATACTTTGAAATTTTGGTTAAACAGGGGAGACGTACAGTATTAAACTCTCAAAGTACTTGGGGTTTATATCTAAAAAATGCATGCTCTGATGTTATTTTGGACATTTCCTTTAAATCAGCGAAGGTGTTCCAGATATCCTGAAAGTCCAAATCAGTGGGTCCCAATCTTTTTAAAAGTGACATAGCTATGGTTTCTCTTTTAAAACTTGATGAAAGGTATTAGACCCTCTCCTTAGAAAATTTTACATTATGCAATAATTGACACGGAATTTTGGGAGCTCCTGGAACGCTTGGAGTTCCAAGTTGAGGAGGCTTGATGTAAATAATTACATCCCGCATTGGATTTTGTATATTTCATGATCCCCTATTGTTTTCAAAATCTTTCCTTCTTGGAACTACCCTGACTTGGGGCTAGAGGGCATTGTGTACCTTGAAACCACATTGGGCACAGTGTGAGAGCTTCTTAGATTTTCATACAAAAAGGCTTGTTCACTGCTCAGTTAACAAGTGAGTCCTTCCTGCTCCCAGGAGAGAAAGAAGTCAGCCCCCTGTGAAGAAAGGGATGGGGACAAGGGGAGGAGGACCGCCTAAATGTTTCCCTCATTTGTATGTTGATGAAATGTTGGCAGTCTCCCTAGAGTTCAAGTGCCTGGTTTGGATTGATTTCCCAGCGAGGATCCTGCCTGGTGTGTCTGGTTGTGCCATGGGGTGAAGTTTAAACTCCCAGCCCTGCCTCTGGCTTCCCCTGGGAGTTCAGGAAGGCCCCTTCCCTTTGCTGTGCTTTAGTGCCCTTATCTGCAAAACAAGGGGATTGGATTAGTCGCTCCCAAGCTAATCACTGTATGTGATGCTTTCTCAGGCTCCAAGATTTCAGGAGTGGAGGAGATGCAAGGAGGAAAAACATGCAGCTAAGGATGAGTGTAGCTAGACTCAGAAATAAACATGTCAGGTGATCCCATGAGGATTTGGGCAAAACAAATCCAGTGAATGAATTTGGACAGTTGAAGGAGAAGGCCCCTCCACAACGCTAAACTGTTTGCATATGACTGCGGTCTGTTTATCCGAAAAGGAAAGTACTATGGTAGGCAGCCTCTATGGTAGCCTTAAGGATCCCCACCTCCTTATGCAATTCCCTTCCCTTAAGTGTAGACTCAGCCTAGTGACTTACTTCTAGCCAATAGAATAAGGCGACAGTGATGGGATGTCACCTTGGAGAGCAGGTTAAAACAAGATGGTAAATTCCATCTTGCATACTCTCCCTTTAGCTTGCTGCTCTGATTAAGCTAGCTGCCCTGTTGTGAGCTGCCCCATGGAGCAGCCCCATTGGCAAGGAATTAAGGAAGGCTGCCTCTGGCCAACAGTCAGTAAGAAACTGAGGCCCTTAGTCCACCAGCTCATGTGGAACTGAGAAGTTCCAACAACCCCACGAGTGAGCTTGGAAATGGATCCTTGTCCAGTCAAGCCTTCAGATCAGACCGCAGCCCTGGCTGACAGCATGATTATAGACTCTGAGGGACCTCGAGGCAGAGGCATCCAGCCAAGCCATGCCTGAATTCTTGACCCACAGAAACTATAAAATAATAAATGTTGATTGTCTGAAGCTGCTAAGTTTCAATAATACAACAATAGATAACTAATGCAAGTTTTAAAGCAGTGGTTTTCAAACTGTTCTCCTTCCTGGCCATGTGACTTTGGGTATGTCTTTTAACTTCTCTTTGTTTGTTTGTTTGTTTGTTTTTTTCCATGAGTGCCACAAGATGTTTTTTAACTTCTCTAAGTCTTGGTTTTGTCATCTGTAAATGGTACCTACACATGGGATTGTTGTGATGTCTAAATGAGGTCATACAATGAAAAGTGCTGACGCAATGTTTAGAACGTGAGCAATAAATTACGGCTGTCACCGTCATCTTCATCTTCACTGTCTTCATCATTGTTGTCATTGTCATCATCATCATCAAAGGAATCCCATGACAGAGAAATGGAAACTAGTAGCTGTTTGAGAAAAATCTCTCCAGAGAGCTTTCCTATTCTTCTTCTTCCACTAAGTCATTACAATTGTGTGCAGAAGACGGCCAGTCAGAGAGCCCCGTCCTTTGGTGACAATGGTTGGTATGAGAGGTAGTGTTGACCCTAAGAAGGCCAATGAGAGTCTTTTCCTGAGATTTACACAGAGTCGCTGGGAGGGAGAGGCTGCAAGAAGGCTTCTGGAATGGGGCAGAATTTCTAGTGACTCCTAGAGAGGGGGAAAAAACCTGACAGAGACAGGGACAGAGAACAAGGTATAGGGAGTGACCAAGAGACCCAGAGAGAACAGTACAGACCCAGGGAGACACAGAGAAATTGAGAGGGAGAGAGAGAGAGCAGAAGAGATGCAGAGAGAAAACAGATAAGCTCACAGAGCTAGAAGGTGACCAAATGAGACAGCAATAGAGTAATTCACCCCAGACAGTATCCATCCAACTCGCAAGTGAGTTGGCCAAATGAGGCCAATCAGAGACCTTCCCTACCATTAACATATGGGTTCCAGGAAGGGGAGGTTCTAGACAAAGACTTCTGGGATAAGGCACAAATTTTAATGGCCCCAACCAAGGACAAATATCTCCAGACGTTTCTTTCGCAAATGGATAGAGAAGGAAAGGGAGAAAGACAGACAGACACGGGAGAAATATAGGGGCCACAGGATGGAGACATACAGCACAGCCAAGACACTGGTGAGGCATTTACAAGTATCAACTTTCATTTTCTAACGTGCCAGTGACGGACCCTGCCTCATCTCTTCCTTCCACAGCTCCTGACGTTGGGACACGCTTGCAAGATTCAGAAGCATACAATGGAGATTGGAAGACTGGACCAATTTCCCAGATAACCCAAGAAAAAAGCTAGTCAATCCCCACAGGGCATCCTGGGATTCTGCTCAGCTCATCTGCCAAAGGAAAAAAGCGGCTACGCCAAGGTTTTCCCTTTGTAACCTCACCCAATGCCATGGCTTCGTATGGCCTCCACATACTGCTAACTTCCAAATGGATGCATCCAGCCGGACTCTCCCTTGAGCTACAGGCTCACCCAGCCACTTGCTACTTGATATCACCACTTGGATGTATTTTAGGTATCCCAAGTTCAACATGTCTAGTATTAAACTCCGAGTTTCCCTATTTTAAAAAAAATCTGTATACAAACAAGCCCTTTCTAATTTCCAAGGAGGGAATTTAGAGTTGGATTATTGTGTAAGTCAGTATATTTCTGGTAATTTTCCATCACCCATCCTGGCCACCCAGGAGTAAAACATCAGTACCTGCAAGTTGAGAGTATCACTAACGTTTCTAGGAGACGCTCAGAAAATCTAGGAGATGAGAGTACACTGCTACCCACCCATCCCTGGTGAAGCCTCTGCTTCTAGGACAGGAAGCTGTGTGATCTGTCCTCTGGTCTTGTTCCTCAGATGCAATCAGCCCTGAGAACTCTCTAAAGTAAACAGGACTGGTCTGGGTTGCAAAAGTGAGAGGTTTTACCTAAAAGGGCCAATTAAACCATGAGAGATTATTTGCAGATAGACTTTGGAGAAGGGCTTTAGGGTTCCCTTTCTGCTTTTGTGTTTTGTTTCTTTGCAGATGTCTTTTGTTTCTTTGTAGGTTTCATTAATCACTGGAATTTAACCCTATTGGAAATAAAATACGTATCAAAGAGCTTTTCTGGAAATCACCGACGACCTCTAGTCTAGGGGAGAGATTGGAGGATTTCTATTTGTCCTTGGTTGGGGCCATTAAAATTTGTGCCTTATCCCAGAAGTCTTTGTCTAGAACCTCCCCTTCCTGGAACCCATATGTTAATGGTAGGGAAGGTCTCTGATTGGCCTCATTTGGCCAACTCACTTGCGAGTTGGATGGATACTGTCTGGGGTGAATTACTCTATTGCTGTCTCATTTGGTCACCTTCTAGCTCTGTGAGCTTATCTGTTTTCTCTCTGCATCTCTTCTGCTCTCTCTCTCTCCCTCTCAATTTCTCTGTGTCTCCCTGGGTCTGTACTGTTCTCTCTGGGTCTCTTGGTCGCTCCCTATACCTTGTTCTCTGTCCCTGTCTCCGATAGGTTTTCTCCCCCCTCTCTTGTTTCTTTTCCATCTCTTTAGGTGCTGTCTCTCTATGGGGTTGAACTCAAGTCTGTCTTACCTCTGTATCCCTAGTGTCTGGTATACAGTCGGCATTCAATAAATATTAACTAAATGAGTGAATGGGAAGATCTGTCTTCACTTAAAGATATACAGGCAAAGAAAATCAAATCTGGATCTTCTCGGAAAAAGTGTTTAGGAAGTACCTCGTATCATGCGTTTTAGGAATGGGAAGAGTCCTCTGGCACCATATTCCCGGTGAAACCTATCCTGGCATGGAGGGCTTGCCTCAGTGTCCTATCATCTCTCCTTTGCAGAGTCTAGGAATCATTGGGCCATTATCTGCCTCTAGTACATATTCTATACAATCACTGTCAGTCCTTCCTGATGTCTTGCCTGCATCTCTCTTGCTGTAGCTTAAGTCTAATTTCAACAGAGAAGAGATCTAGTCATTACCAAGCTGTGCAATGGTGAGTTTTCCATGATGTCATTTAGTTTTTCCTAAAGGGGAACTTCTATTTTCAGAGCACTCTATTGGAAAACGCTGTTTGGCAGGGTGAGGTTCCTGACTCTGAAACGATCTTGCTGTGTGACCAGGGATAAGTCACTTTTGTCTCCTCAAACTTCAGTTTTCCGTCTACACGATAATCATCCGGACCAGGTGATTCCTGCAGACCCGTCTCACGTTGATGTTCTTTCTCTCTCAGTTCCAGTAGGTTAAAAACTAGCACATTGCAGCCTGTGCCTGACAGCTATGGCTGCGTCCTAAAAAGTTGTGGCAAATACCATCTGGCCCCAATCTGCAGTGATTTCATAGGCACTTCCAGTGACCTCCCTGTGTCACCTCTCTGTGCCCAGAAGGAAAGTGTGGCTTTGCATCCCATCATACCCTCTCGCCAGTCCTTCAGAGTGGGCCATTGGGATACACGTGCCATGGATGGTTGAGAGAGAGGGCAGGACTGTGTTTGCACGTTAATGGAACCTATCACGTAAATTCCCCTGGACTGTTTTGTCAGGCAATACGATGGAATGTGAGGACTTCGTTTGGGTTCGCTGGATCCAATCCTCTCTTTAGCTGTCTTGGGTCATGGAAGGAAGGGTGGTTTACTAATCATTCTTTTACTAAACACTTAATGAGCACCTACTATGTCCTCAGAACCGTCTTCATGATGCCAATCTACTCCGGCAAGAAAATCACTCTTGGATTGAAGACTAAGCCCCAGATCTAATTTTGCTACTTGGTAACTGGGTGAACTTGGGGCAAATTTCTTAAACTCACTGACACTGTCTGCAGGTCTGTAAAGTGCAGGTCTCTCAGGGTTATGGTGCGTGCTGGGGAAGGCAATGCGTGCAATGTGGTCAGCACAGCTCCCGGGGCATAGAAAGTGGTGGTTACACCACCGGTGTAACCGGCTGGTGATACTGCTTATTACCATGTGCCAGGCAGAATGCTTGATGCTTTGCTTATGCTGTGGCGTTTTGTTTACTTACACCATGGCCGTCTGATCAGCGCTGCTGTTTGACAAATGAGAAAATGGTCTTGCTTAGGGTCATACAACTCTTGATATTTGGCCACAAAAATTAATGGAAGCCAAACTGAGGTAGTCCCTTGGGGCTGCCTATAAATCCTTTTGTATTTGCTTTAATATAGATTATCTCATTTATTCTGTATAGCACACCTGAGTGGTAGGTGTTACTATTATTTCCAAGGTACAGATAAGGAACGGGAGGTATTAAAAGGCCGCATGGCCTCATCTTAATCTCCGTCATTCTGCGTCTTCACAGCAACCCTGTTGAAGTGATATTTTCATTTTGCAGTCAGGGAAGCTGAGGCTTGGAGAGATTGAGCAAATTGCCTCAGGTTTCAAGGCTAATACAAGGCAAGCTGGGACTCGGAGCACAGATCTGTCTGATTCGCAAGCCCGTGATCTTTCCCCTAAACAATGTAGTAGAGTGATTAAGAATTCCAGTTCTGGAACCAGATGTCCTATACTTTAATCTGGTAAAGCTGACAACTCCTTAAAATTGTGGCGCCCGTCCCACATCCTCTGTGGGCCTTCTCTGTTTCATTTTTCTCTCCACTACTTATCACCTTCTTGCAGGTTGCACAATGTACTTATATATTTTGTTTATTGTCTTCATCCCCTCAACAAGAATGTAAGCTCTGTGAGTGCAGGAATTTTCCCCTCCCACTGCTAGAATATGCCTGTCCCAAGGGAAGCGTATCCATAATAATTCAGTTTCCTTCATAGCAAAATGGAGAAAATGGTAGCACCCACCTCAGAGGGTGGATTCGAGGAATAAAGGGTTTAATGCGTCTAAAGGGCTTAAAATGATCAGGAACACACTAGGCTCTGAATCACTGTTAACTACTCTTATGTATCCATTGCATGCCAGTTGCTTTAAGGACACCAACTATCCCTTCATGGCTGCCCACTGTGCCAATATTTGTTTTACATATATTATCTAATTGACTCCTTTAAACAACTATTGTCCTCATTTTACAGATGGGGAAATGGAAGGGTTAAAAGGCAATGCGTTTTGCCGTCATGTTCTTAATCAGCATCTAGGGAAGACATCTTCATGGTTCCCAACAAAGCCGTCCTCCCCAGCTGTCCTCCTGTGAAAGCTAGCCCCACTCCACCCTGGCACTCCACGTTTCTATTCATTAAACTCAGAAGCTTTACAGAATCAGTGTTGGTTTGCAAAATGCCTCATGAACATCCTCCCTTAATTAATGCCAGTCTTAATGGAAAGCCACATTAATAAGACTATTGTATCTTAAGGCCTTAGGCAAATAGATTGCCCAGGACAATCTATTTATACCCAAAGTATTTAAAACAGTTTCCCTTCCCCCACTCTACCAAAAAAAAATCAATTTATACTAAATGCTGTTGCAAAATCAGATTTATCATCCAGGGGATTAAGAAAAATGAAGAGCCAATTTAATGACAGGATTTAGTTCATTATTTATCTTCTAGCATGTAAATTATAGATTGTCATAAATTTTTCATTCTTTTGGGTGCCCACTACCTAATTCCAGAAAAAAAAAAAAGAGAAGCCTGCATTACAAAGAGCAAGTGTCTCCTCTCTGGGCACAGGAGCCATCTCTTCTGCCTTCTGACGGATGATAATCTGTCAAAATGAAAAATTAATGGCTTCTCCCTTAATCCATCATTGCCTGCCTCTGTTCTATTAATGCCTTCCCCCTTCTTCCTTCCCTCCTTCCTCCCTCTGCCTCCCCCTCTGCCTTCCTCCTCCACCCACCCCAATGGTGTGACTCTGTTCACCAGCAGTGAGTTGGAGGCAGAGAACTGGAATGGTGGTGGGGAATAGGAAAAAATGAAAAAGAAAAATAAAATCAAATCCATTGACCTCTGGATCCAAGTGGCATCTGTTAATGTGGGAAAGGGTGGGCTCTGCTTTACTCATTAAATGCATCAGGGCCCTATGATGCCAATGCTCACATAGAGCGTGTGCACCACAGGAGGCATCTTGGGTACTCTACTCCCCTATAAGACCTGTGGTGGGCATTGAGGGTGTTGAACTGTGTGGTGTTTCAATACCATCAGATTCACTGTCCGAATGATGAATCTTGGAATTTGGTAGGGAAACTTTACAAGTCATCAGATCTAACTCCTCTGTTTTACAGGTCAGAAGATAGAGCCTCAGAGAGGAGATGGGTTTTGCTAAAGGTCATGTAACTAGTGAGACTGACACCCCTACAAATTAGGGATGCTGAACTCAGCTGGGCTATCAAGGCCACCTATCAATCCTTTTATTGTTTGAAATCATCTCCCTTTTCCAATTCCCTTAAAGACTTCCAAATCCCCACTCAAATTCCCTGACTGTATGTAGAAACTGCACTTCTAACTTCATCACAATAACCTCTGTGCCATTTAGCAAATATTTCTAGCTCTCCGCTTTCTGGACAGATGTTAGCCTTGAGGTTAGGTTTGCCCATGTGGCTTGCTTTGCCCAGTGAAATGTGAGCAGCCGCTTACAGGACAGATGTGGAATTCACCACGTTCCCTTTCCGCTGCAGTGGCAATCATGTAGGGTGGAGTTGCGTCCCCGTCAGCCTGGGTCCTCAGCTGACTATGGTGAGAACAGTCCTGTGGCCCCAAGTCACCACACACAGTGTGAGTGAGAGAAAGTTTTGTTGTGTTAAGCACATGAGGTACTGGGGTCATTGTTTTTCCTGCAGCAAAACTTAGTCTATTCTGACTCTTCAGTTCATTGAAAAAAATTGAGGACATCATACTCTTCCCTTCTCAGCTTCTGCAGGTGTATTTACATCTGACCCATCATCATCACTTCCTCCAGGCTGAGCACAGGAGGTGTCTCTGCTCTTCCAGGAGGCACCTGCTCCTGGAATTCCGGTTCCTCCCTTTCTTGTGTTTCTGCCTTGTCAATGTGTCGACGTGCTCAAGTTTCTCCCACCCTTAAATGTCCTTCCATTGGCTTCTGCCCCTCAAGCTTTGGTCCATTCTCCTCCCCGTTTCTTATTTAATATGTTTTGAAGATTTGTCTCCTCTTCTTTTTCCTAATTTCTTACCTCCATTCCCTCTCGTCCATTGTTACTAGGCTTCTCCTCCCAACACAGCAATGAAGCTCTCTCTTATGCTCAATGACATCTTCTTGGTTAGGTCCAGTTTATTCACCGTTCTAGGCCTTGTGGATGTGTCTGCTACTGTTGATTTTGTTTCTTTCTTGAAATACCACGACCCTTGGCTTTCTCACCGCCAGCGCTCCGGGGTCTCGGCGTGCCTCTCCGGCCAGTTCCTCTCTGTCCCCTTCTTGAGTATTTTTCTCCTTCAGCTTCTGCGTGTATTAGTGGTGTTTCTCAGCATGCGGGCAGCCTCGTGTGTTTTTTTCCTCAATCTACATTTTATTCCCCTTGCAGTTGAAACCCTTTGTAACTTTTAGATCGTATCTCCAATCTAGATGTCTTCCCAAAGACTCGGGCATAACGGAGCCAAATGTTTACTGGTCACCCCCAGAGAATATCTGTAGATTTGTCAACCTCATCACCTTCCTCCAAAACTTTTTTCCTTCTTTTTCTTTTCTTCTAGCTGGTGATCTTTCTACTCATCCAAGCCGACCCCTCCTCCTTTTCTGAGTGTCTATAGATACATCAGGTTATTATTCCCTCCTCCCCAGGAAGATGAATGAGAGAGACAGAGTCAAGGGTAAACTCCAGTTGTCCAGCAGACCATGCTGCTTTTATTTCTTTTCTGAAAGATAAGAAAAAACTTATTAAGCAAGGGAAGAGAACCTGCCCTGAGAATGGAGGGGTTGTGTGCATGTAGCTCTTTGAAAGTTCAAACATCTCTGGGTGATTTTGGAAAAATCCCATCACCCATCCAGGCTGCTGTCCATTGATAAACTGAACGAGTTGGAGCCAGGGATGTCCAAGGGCTTCGTCTGCCCTGGTACCGTGTATCAGAGCAGATATCCTGACAGTGCTCACACAGGCTCTGAATCCTTCAACCCCCTCAACTTAAGATGCAGATATGGCTTCTGGGGTCACTGTGGAAGTTATAAGGTGGCACCTTGACGGGGTTGGAGTAAATAATGGGATTCAGCAAGCTTAAGACTCATGGAGCATAACTTAGCTGCTTCCCCAGAAGATAAGAGAAGGAGCAGAGAGAATGTGCTGGGGCAGATGAATGAGGGATCAGTCGGTTCCAACAACCTAGTGGCTGTGGGATAACCATAAAGAAATCACTGCTAAGGTTGAACTTGTCCACAAAATCTCTAGCACCCTTTAATTTGAGGCCCTGGGCAGCCATCTATTCTGCACCTTAATAAGCTGACTACACTGGCTGGTTGCAATATCGGCAATTTCTAGCATCACCGTGGAAGACGGTTTTTAGGTTCTGTGATTATGATGCTTCAAACATGCTCCATCAACCCACCAGTCCCAAGTCAGGCTGGTATTTGAGGCTCTTCCTGACCTGGTCCCTGGCCTTGCCTTCTACCACTCTATTCCCCGGTGTTGAATCTTGTGTGTCGGTCTCCATATGAGGGTGACGAAGGTGAAAGCCAGGTGACCCGATGAGGGGACAGAGAAGCACTGGGGAGATGGCAGAGTGAGACTCCTTCTGGGTTTGATGTAATTCTACCACAGAGATTCCCACCACTAAACCCCAGCCCTCCTCTCCCCACAACATTTCTACCTCCTTTCCTGCCTTCCGTCTTAGGCCAAGGAACCTCAGGACAACTGAGAGACCGTGCACCATAACATTCAAGAACACTGGCTTTGGGGATACATGTGGTCTGGGTTTATATCCTGGCCCCACCACATATTAGCTGTGTGACTTTGGGAAAGTTATTTTACCTCTCTGAACCTGAGCCTCAATGTTGCCATCACAGCTCTTTAGCTCAACATAGTAAGTCCAGTCTCTATCATCTACAATAGCAATTGTCCTCCAGGACAAGTTTTCACCTCTTCACTTAAAGCTGTTCAACCTTTCAAGCAGCCTGGTTTTCTCCCTCCCTCCCCCGTGCCAGTTGTATCTGTCATCTGTGACCTTCCTTTTTGAATATTGCCCCAATAGCGTTAACCCTTTTATACTTTAAAAGACAACATGGAGATATGGATGTAGGGAAAGTACATAGAATGTGGAAAATAACAGGCTCTGTTACTAGCTGTATGACCTTGGGTGGATCATGTAACCTAGCTGAACCTGTTCCCTATTTTAAATAAGAAAAAATCAATACTACCTTTTTCTCAGCATGTTTCTAAATATTAAGTGGGATAAGATGCATATGTTTTTGGCTTCACTTATCTGTGGGTACCAAGTGAAAGCATATTAAAATTATGATCTGAGTTCTTGACAATAGGCCTCCCTACCCAAATATTTTCAAGAATTCTTATGATGTCCATGTGTGTCAAAAAATCAGACTTACTTCTTCTCTGTGCCATACTATGTATAGTGTGATAGCACACTACCTCAGGTTTCCTATGTCCTCGGTTATAGCTTTCCACCATCCAGGTTCCAGACAGTTGGAAGTCTGTCCCTCCTCAAGCTGCTGGGACCGGAAATGCCACTTCTGAATTCCAGTGCCAAAGATCCAAGTCATAACTCTTGAAAAGTGAGAAGGCAGATGCTCCTTCTGTGCAAAGTTCAGTGAGGGGGCCCCACAGTTTGATTGCTTGAGCCCCAAGCATTACAGGGTTTAATAATAAAAAGTTTGCCACTCTCTTCCATGCGTTTATGGGCCATGAATCCATGGCTTTGGGCCCACGAGTTCCACAGAGATGACACCATGAGGGTGGTTCTCTCTTTCTCTCCCGTCACTGCTGTTCAGGTGCAGTGGCATGAAGACATAGACACATCCCACGTCAGTGGGTTGGAAATACCAGCATTGGAGACTTAGGTGGTTTCTCATGACAAATATTCCTTTTGTGTTACACTTGGTTGCGCTGTCACACAACTAAGTTGCTTGAGAGTCAAGGTCTTCCAGCCTTTAGCAATGTCCACTTTTCAAGTCACTTTCTTGAAGTGCACAGAAAGTGCACATCCTTCTCCCTTGGATGCTCATGCTTTGCTACTACATCTAACTTGCAGTGCCAGACTCTTGTCTCATCTCTTAGTGTGCTGTCTCAGGAGTTCCTTGTTACTTCTTCTAAAACAACCTCTTTTGGGACACCCTGACCCATCAGATATGCCTGAAATATGCCCAAATCCTTACACTGGCCAGGGTTTGGGCTCTCTTCCCAAGTTGTTCCTCAGCCTTTGTGGAGTTGCAGATGGATAGGACTGTCCCCCACTTCCACCCACCAGGAGCGATAGGAAGCCCAGCTTCTGCTCAGCCAAGAACCATGCTACAAAGTCCAGAACACGGCCTCATGTGGGCACTCAGAGGTTAATTCCTTTTCCACCAACTTTGTTCCTATCATGACCTTGAAGACAGGACTCAGAACTTCAGGACTAGTTCCTGCTGCTCTGTTTCTCACCCTCATTTACCTCACCACCCCTCTTGCTTTAATAAAACAACATCAAAAAATAGATGGGACCTTCATTTCCCAATAAATCGCCATTGCGTAAGTGCCTGCTACTTTGCATCGCTGCACTATTCAGGGGGAATTAATGATATCGTCGAGTGGCTACTATGAAGATTTATGTGAGGATCTAGGGAGGTTTGCTTTTTTTCTTCTTATTTTTTCTTCCTTAAAGTAATAATAAAGATTACAAAAGAGAAATAAGCAGGGAAAGTTAATTTGAAATGAATCTTTAATCGGGTTTCATCTGTTCCAAGCAAACGTCTCCTTTGTTTGAGCACAGCCCCAGAGGTGGAGCCCGGAGACACCATTTTGTAGATGTATCCTCAAAGTCAAAGCCATTCTGACAGAAATCAAACGAGAAATAATTTCTCCCTGAAGGAATTCTGTTTTAGCTTAATGACGGCTGGAGTGTTCCTGTTGAAATGGCATAATGGGGGTTTTTAATTACGATTCATACTGTCCGGTTTAATGGGAAGACTTTGACTTATTTATTTTTTTTCCCTGAGCTCAGAAGCTCATTTGTCGTGTGTGTACTACCAAATGCAGAGTTTACCCCAAGGTGAAGGAGTGAATTAACTTCTAAGAGTGGACCTATGCTCAAACTTCCCCTTTATGGGAGAGGAGAAGGAGCCAACCTGGCCAGTGGGAGCGAGTAGAGTCAAGCTGGAGTTGGAAATTTATTTCCTAAGACCACTGGAGAGGAACAAACTGCACCAATAGAGTAGAATGTCCAAGATCAAGAATCCAAAAATGAATCCGAAATGGCTGTGAGGACCATGGTTTAGGTCGAGCACCTAACCATTCACACAATTGAGAATGTGCTGGCGCTATGTCATGGAAAAATCACTTGCAATCACATTGCTGGATCTGTGTTACAACTTTGTGGAACACCAGGGTCATTTAACCTCCTTGGACTTCTTCAGTGTCTCTGTGGCCTCAGATGAAGACTTAAGTCAAGGGAGAAACCACTGTAGCACAAGGGGGCCTGTAGACCTGACTTGGAATTCTGCCTTGCTACTTGCCTGTCCTCAGAGTTGCTTGAGCTCTCTGAGTGTCCATTGCAAAACGGAGAACCCTTGGATACAGAAAATATCATGAATCATGCAATGTCCTCCTATTAGAAAGATCAGTAAACAAGAAGCGTTTTGAATACAAACTGTTTAAACCTAGCTCCTTTCCCGTTGGCTGCTGGAGAGGTATCATTGTCTTGGGGTCTCCTGGCTTCGAATGGCTGGCCATGTACGTAATGACTTTCCTTTGTTTCTTTGCTGCCTGATTAATTGAATTAGAGTACTGCTCTTAATTAATAGGCCTCCAGACCTGGGCCTGGTCCCAGCCATTTCATAGCAAGGCTATATAGGTAAGAAGGGTGAAGAATATCTTGGTTTTCCAATTTGGTATATAAAATATAGAATTTAGAATAATTTTAGCTTATTTGGATATTTAAAGAACAAGATAAGACCTCCCAGGAAAGTAGGAGGAGGGATTAGCTACCTCTTTTCTTTACTGCTAAGGTTCCTTCCATCCCCCCACCATGCAATTCTGTATGGATGTGGGCAGTTACTAGGGAGAGTGGGGAAGGTTGTTGAATTAGTGTTGGTAATTACTATAATTTTGGAGTTTAAAAAATCTTTGTCAAACCCTCCTTCTCTGCATCAAGCTTGGTTTAGAATGTTATCTACCTCCAGCGCATTGGTGAGCTCGTCAGTAATATCCTCTCAGTTTCGCTGCTGAGTCATCAGCATCCTAATGTGCAGCACCCCGGGGCCACAGCCAAAGGAGGGCCAGGAACTGGAAACAGTAACAGATATTACCTCTCACAAAGGATTTTTGTGAAGACGCAATTAAATTATGTACATAACTCTGGACATAAGGTGCATTTCTCGAACACAGGAAGTATTCAAGATGCATTTATTTTCCTTTCTGTCCATCTCAAAGTCTAATCTTGATTTTGGTCTGTATAATATATGCTGGGTTAAATATGTGTTGAATGAAAGAAAAATCTGTCACAAAAACCCAAGACTGTGCACTGACGAGGCATTCAATAAATAGCTATTGAACAAAGACTTTCTATAGCTTTGGATGACTTGCTTAACCTCTCTGAACTTTACTTATAAGATCTCTTCCCGCTCACATCTTATGAATTAATAATATGTTAATTAGAGTTCATAATTTTCTATTTTATGACTTAGGTGCATCCACCTTAAATCCTTTCTGGAATGGGGCTGGGAAAATGAAGGAAACAGAAAGAAAGAGAGGAGGAAAGAGCAAGTAAGAAAGTCTAATTATTTTGCATCACACAGCGTGATGTTCAAGAAGAAGAGATCTGACTTGACCACACCGATCACTCATTGGACAAAATGCCAAAGAAGTGGTTGCAGCAGGGGAGACCTCAAGCTCCATGGTGTTGAGCACATCACATTCCTGGGGGCCAGGCCTCCTGATGTTTTTGTCTTTCATCTGGGAGGCAGTAGCTCATGTCTCTTTTGAAAGAGCCTAACATTAGGAGATAGTTCAGATACCTGGAACATCAGGAATTTATATCTCTGATCCAGACTGAAACAACTCCTCCAAAATTATTGACAATGACATGTAGACTGTCCCAAATCACTTCTCCCACTCCTAGAGCAGCCTGATTATATGAATGCATTTTAGAGTCTTGAAACTGTGACTTCTGATGTATGTGGTAGGAGTGATACAACCCTTGACCATTGTAAATGTTGCTGCATTTCTGTTTTTTCCTATCTACTCTTGTGAAGTAACAAGTAGCTCTCCCATGTTTATATCTGCAGGGAAAGGGGAATGCGCATGTACACAGCTGGGGCTTGCCATGCTGGTCTGAGCTTCTGGAACATGGGTTATCCCTTCTCATATATTTAATGGTTATCTTTGGTTCTCTTCTCCCAAAGTTGTTACCCACTTCCTAATGTGTCTGGGATAACTTTGAATTAAAGGGGCTTACAAACCCGCATTAGAGGTAGGGTATGAGTCCTGGTCGTCTGCTTGACTATCAGTTCTATTCCTTTTCTAGTTGGGTGGCCTTGGGCGACTCAGTTTACCTCTCTAATTCGTAGTTTCCTCATCTGTAAAATGGAGATCAGGATCCTTGTTTTTTTCCACCTCACCAGGTTTCTGAGAGAATTATATGAGCCCGGGAAGGCCAATTAAAAATTCCATAGTTCTATAACTATTTGAAGGATTATCAGGTATAGTTAAAATACGATTGATACTACTGAGTTAATGAAATTACCCTCTCATAGCAGCAGGGTCCTCCCCTTTGCATTACTTGTAATTGCAAACTTATACCTGTGTGACAATTTAATCCCCATGTTTTTCTTCTGCCATACTGTAAGCTTCCTGTGGCCTGGGTCCATGGATGTTTGAGGCCTCACACACGGTATTATAATGAGTGGGCGTGAGTGGGCATTGGTGGCTTCTGTCAGTGTGGTAGTCATGGGATGGCAAGACACAGTCAGATTCTGATGTATGTGAGGGTGGAGCTCACAGGATTTCCTGGCATATTGAATATGACATATGAAGACAGAGAGGCATCAGGATGCACTCCAAGGTTTTTGTCCTGAGCAGCCTGAAGCTCTGTTAACTGAGATGGGAAAGCTCTGGGAAGAGCAGGTTTTGGGAGGAAGATTAAGAATCCAGTTTTGAACTTATGTTAAGAATGTAATGAAAGAATCATAAATTCTAAGGCTGAAGGGTCCATAGAAACTGTCTAGCCAAATGGTCTCAGTAAGTGGCCATCTAGCCTCTGCCTAAACACCACGAGGAGGAGGAGCTCACTTCCTTAAGAAGTCTTTTGATTGTTAGACAGCACTAAGTGGTGTGGCACTGAAATCCATCTCCATGTAACTTGTACCCTGTACAGCAAGTTTGAGCTCTCTCCTCCCAAACAGCATTTAACACATTTGAAGTCATTGACCAGGCACCCTTGAGTTTTATCTTCCCCAGGAAAGGTGCTCCCAGTTCCTGCAGCCATTCATCACATGGTCTGGGTATCAGTCACTCACACTTTAGTGTGAAATTTGCCTCTCTCAGGACATTTTCACTGAGGAGCTGGCCTGGTAGAGTGCCCATATATGATCCAGAGACAGCTGATAATGGTTGGGAATATAATCAGATGTCAACCAGCCCTGAGAGATGAGGGGATAGAAGAGTGTTCATGGGAACCTGGCCAGAGCAGTTGGGCAGGCTAGAAATCGGGAGTCAGGTATGGCAGGAGTGCAAAACCATCATGGTGTGATCTTGGTCTGTCTTGCTCAATGCAGTATCTCTCATGTATGCAGTAAGTGATCAATCAGGGCTTATTGAATGACTGACTGGATAAATGAGTGCATGTGGGGATAGGGAACAGGTAGATCATGCAGTGTCCTCTCAGCCCCAAAGCCCTCTTCTTTGGATCTTAAACATAGCTGACTTAAAAAAGAAAGTCCTCTTCCCTAGGAAAGGCTTCCCTGCCTCCAACACCTGGTCAGTTCCTCTTTTTAAAGTTCTCATTGTGCTATATACTCACCCTTGGACGTACTTTCCATAGCTGCGATCTTATAATTAATTGTGTGATTCTTTGCTCTCCCTTCCCATTAACCACGAATCCTGCGAGGCAGAGACCATTTCTGGTTTTTCTCTCCAGTGAATCTCCAGTATTGTGCTCAATGCCTGGCAGATAGGAAGCATTCAGAAATATTTATTACGTGAATGAATGGTCTGGACATCCAGGGACATCCAATTTCTAGAAATTGTTGAACTTGGATTTTAGATACACAGAAAATAATACTCCCCACAAAATAAGTAGGGCTCATTCTCTCTTTACATTAGAGGAGCTGGTCTCACAGCCCAACTCTTACTTGTCATATAGAGATATTGTCTTTTAGAGATATTGTCTCTGAATCAGCATTTGTTGAAGCCCTAAAAATAAAAGAGTTGGGTACGTCTGATTTTGGCTGCCTCTGCATCCAGATTACTTAACTTTCTAGGTGACCTTGGGCTAGTTTCCTCATCTCTGGACCTTAGTTTCCTCATCTGTGTTACAAAAAAGTTGGAAGAGATGTTCTAGTAGGAACCTTCCAGGATTAGCAGACAACAATTCTATCCTCTCCACACATTTTAATTTTTATTGTATTAGGCTGAGCTACAGGTGAGCTCACAAAGCAACCTGTCAGGAAGTCCTTCAAAGTTGTGTGAACTCCACCTGGCTTCCAGAAAGCAGTGACAAATAGAAATCAACAAAGAGTTCTGAGCCTTTGGGAGATGGCAGTACTAGAGCAAAGAGATCCATCATCTGGCTGCCACGGTGGACAGCCAAAAGGTGACACACAGCAAGATGCAGAATTCCATGCGAGATGACAGGCCCTGCTTCCACTGTCACCAGCTAGGAGGAAGCAGCCGTGCAATAGATCTTGGGATGGGGAGGTGGAGGAGATGGTATAATTAGACTGGAGTCCTGAGTGGCGATTGCTTGAGCCAGAGTGGTGGCCAGGAAGACATACTAATGGAGCCTCTCTGATTGCTGGGCCTCTTGTTGGTGTCCACTCACTTACTTCTCATAAAAGCTTTGGGAGAAATAAATTATTCTTTGCAGATGAGGAAACTGAAACACATGGAGGTTAAAATGTTTCCAAATAATATTACCCAGGGTAGACTAAGCTTTTATAACAAAGAGGCCTACCGATTTAAGAGGCTTAAAGAAAAAAGAAGTTTGATTCTTTCTGCTGGTGGAGTCCAAGGTGGTCATTGCAGGCAGGTAGGTAGCTGGGCTGCGCCTGGTCATTCTTGGTGTCCGTTCTTTACCCTTGCTAGTGGCTATGCCATACCCTGGGGCCACACTGTCACTCCCGTTAAGTGGTACATCATAAATACAGTACGATTACACACACACACATGCACACACGCACACACACACACGCACACACACATGCCTTCACTCACATTCTTTTGGCAAGACCTTCCATCTGTGTTCAGGGAGGGCTAGAGAATAGAGTGAGTCCCAGGCTGGACAGCTACAGCTCAGCAGCAACTCTACTGTTATTGCAGAAGGGGAGGAGGGATTTTTGTGGACACTTAGTAATTTTCACCATACAAATACCATACACATGCGGAGTCACGAACAGGGATCTGTGCCCCGATTCCGAGTCCAAAACATTTGTGTTTTCTTCCCTTAGTTCACTCTGAGCTAATGTCTATCTCTCCAGCATCGTTTCCCTCCACTCTCCCCTGGCTCGCAGCAGCTCACTCACAAGTCCTCAAACATGCCCAGCAATTTCCAACGTCAGGGCCTTGCCTCCCTTTCACCCTGCTGCTTCCACAGTCTTTGAGCTCTTGTGTCACCTCAGAGCTGGCCTCCTCTAAGCATGGAATCCACCTGCAGTTTTCTCTCTTCTAGGCTGAGCTATGTGGGATTCGTCAGTCTGAGCCAGGGAACTTTCTGGGATGGTTGTCTGGTTTGGTTTCCTCCCTAAGCTTGGGTTGGCCAAGGAGAGGAGAGAAAGAGTACAGCTAGCCCTCTTGCAAATATTTTTAAAGAAGAGAAAGGAAAACAAGAGGCCACTGGCTGGGAGCAGCACTCTAGCCATCGATTGGGTAATTGGAAGCCCTCGGGTGTGAGTCCTCATTAAGGCAGAGGGATATGAATCATTTTCTAATGACACCTCTTCGATCCCAGCAGCTCAGTGTGCAGCCTGCCTCCACGCTTGGGCTGCAAGTCAGGAGAGCCGGTGGGGTCTGCAGACAGGCTGCCTGCCATGTGTTGTTTCTCACAATTAGCAGTGCCGGGGGTGTAGGCTGGGCACCCAGAGGGCAAGGTGGGTGCCTCTGCCAGGGCAGTTCTTGTGAGCCGTTCCTGGAGCTCAGGAAGAGAAACAAGGTGGCTGAGGGGGGTGACGTGTAGCCCCCCAGAAGCACTAGGATGTGCTGGTCAGGAGGAAGACCTCTGTCTACAGACAGTTTTATTCCTGTGCTTATGACTTACTACTTCAAATTGGTGAATCTTCATTTCTGAAATTGTAGTAATCATTCTGGTACATCTACAGGGGAGACATTTTGGGATAGCTCTTTTGATGTCTTCTCACGCCATGGAAGAAACCATAAAAACATTAGCCGTTTTCCGAGTAGTCAGTCATTCATGGTTTGGTTATATTATTTTTTCCACAATTTTTTTTACAGAGTTGTCTTTTGATGTAAAATTTACAAACAATGAAATCTTAAATGTACATTAGCCAAATTTTGACAAATGCATATGTAACCCAAACCCTCATCCTAGTATAGCACATTATCATCACTCCAGAGAGTCCCTGCAAGCCCCTTCCCCCTGCAGAGCTTCCTACCCTCCAGAGGCAAGTGTTCTTCTGATGTTTTTTCCCCATCACGGAATAGAGCACTGTTCTAGGATTTCAGAGGAATGAAACCATGGAGTGTACAATGTTTTGTCTAATGCTTCTTTCACACAGCATAACGTTTTCAGATTCACCTGTGTTGCATGTATCAGTAGGTTATTTCTTTTTACTGCTGAGTAGTATTCTGTTGTATGGATATTCCACAGTTTTCTTATCCATTCTCCTATTTATAGACACCTGGAATGTTTCTAGTTATCAGCCATTATGAATAAATCTTCTGTGAGTATTGTTTGTACAAGTCCTTTTTGAGAACATGTATTTTCACTTATTCTAGGCAAATACTTAGAAATGAAATTGTTGAGTCATAGGATAAGCATATATTTGGTTTTGTAAGAGACTGCTAACCTTTTTTCAAAGGAGTTATATAAGCAACGTATTTCTAAAGCAACTTATATGAGTTCCAGTTGCTCCACAATTTCACTAGCATTTGGTCTTGTCAATTTTCTCTCTCTTTTTTTTTTTAAATTTAGTCATTCTGGTGGGTATGAAGTGGTTTTTTCATTTAGTTTTAATTTTCATTTCCCTGATGACTAATGATGTTGAGCATTTTTCCTTTTTCTTTTGTGGACTGTCTTTTAAAATTGTTGCCCCATTTTTAAATTTGGTTGTTTGTCTATTTATTCTGGGTAGTGGATAAGAGCATGGGCTCTGGATTCAGTGAGTTCAGGGGTCAAATTCTGGCTCTTCTACTTTTTGCTCATCTGTAAAAAGAGGATAAATAATTGAACACAGGTAATAGGGTTGTTTCGAGGATAGGTAAGGCAATGCATTGAACGTGCATGGCACAGTGCCTGGAACAGGAGTTCAGTAAACAGTAGCTTTTACTGTTGTTATTGCTGTTCGTAGTCATTGTGGCAAAACCCTGTGCATGGAACTTTGCAAGGGTCTACTATATGTTTTTTGAGCCAAAATGAGTTGAAATCACATTGAAGATCCCTTCTACAGACCCACATGCTTATACAATAATGATGAAAATATTTCCCCCAGATGTCCAGATTTTAGTGGTTTCAAATATTTTCACAGACCTGATTCTATTTCATTCTCACCATCATCCTTTATGGTAGGTGTTATTTTATCCATTTTATATATTAGGAACCTGAGGCTCAGAGAAATTGAATGATTTGCCCAAGATCATGGAATGACTCAGTGGTTTAGCCAAGGTCTATACCCAAGTGCTCAGACTCTTAATCCAGTGTATCTTCTCCTGCGTTATTTGACTCTGAATCAAGCCTCAGTTGCCATATCTGCAAGGCGAAGGGGCTGGTGGAGGTGAATTCTGAAGTCCTTTTTTGCCCTGTGAGTTATGCCTGGAAAAGAATGAGTTTCATGATGTGGGGACTTCCCTAGGGCAGGCAAAGTCTTCATCCAAGTCAGGAAAGCAGGAGAAGCTCCCCAAATCCCTAAGGGCCAAACCCAAGTTTGGACACAGTGTCTTCCTAAGCTCTTTTGGTTGGTTTGCCATTGACTCAGTGGCAAAAGCCTAGTAATTCATTTATTCCTTCATTCATCCAATTTTTTTCAGAGTACTATGTACTAGGCATGGAGCCAGGTGATGGAAGGTATGACAATGAACAAGAGAAATAAGGGGTCTTCTCAATTTCTCTCCCAGTGGGAAGTAGTGGTTCAAGTGTTGAGAGAAGCTGCTTCCACAGGACCCTGGGGCTGCTTGCACCTCCCCCGCCAACACTGATGAGAAAGTAGCAGGTAGAGCTGACTTTCCCTAAGCTGAGGGCTCAGGGGAGGAGGGCAAGGTGATGTCTTTGTGATATCTGCGTTACACACTGCTCAGGTGTGATGACATCCTTTTGTACTTTTTTTGTTTGTGTAGTTGACTCTCCTCCATGACCTCTTTCATCCTGCCTCCTTTCAGTGTACCAGGCACTGGGGATTCAACCATGAGCAAAACAAATGTTGTACTTCCCTCCTGGAGCTTGTGATCTACAGGTGATCCTAGCAATCCTGTGGTCACGTCATATATGTATACTCACAACTGTGATAAAAGCTGTAGGAATGCATGGCAGGTGCTGCCTGGGAGGGTCAGGAAAGGCTTCCCAGACAAAGGCACATGTGACCTGAGCTCATAGAGAATGACCCCTTCTGGTGGGTGAACAGGGTGAAGACAGGAAAGAACATTCCAGGCAGAGGGAACAGCAGGTGCTTCTGCGGCTGGAAGGATCAAAGACTTGAGGGATATCCCAGGTTATTCTTCTCTCCATCCCTAGGGTGGACATCACACCTGGCGCTCAGCAGACATCTGATAAAAATTTGCTGAACTGAACTGAACCCAGCTCTTCTCTTCCCTCCTGGTGGGAAAAACACTGGGCACTATTTTGAAAGGGGAGGTAGCCTCATTTTGGGATGAGCCCATTGAATGTTCTCTCATTCAATTTATACTAATTGAAATAGTGATTGGTGTCATTTCTTGGCACCAACTCTATGCCAAAGACTGGTGTCAAACATTTTTACATATATTGGAAACCTTATAAGAGTCCTCCAAAGAGGATTGTACTACCCCATTTTGCAGATTGGGAAACTGAGACTCAAAGACGTGAGGTGAGGCCTTCAGTGCAGCACGACCAGGTAGTGGCTGTGCCAGGGCTCAAGTCCACGTGTCTTCAAGTCCCACACTCTCTTCCACCTGTCTCTTGCTGCCTGCACCTTGGCTGGAGATGGGGAGGTGAGGTGGGGTAGTGGTTCCAGCTAATCCGTTAATCTTCCCCAGTTAAATTTGGTTCCAATTGCTTCCTGATGAAAGCTGCCCAGCCACGGGCTCAGCAAGACGCTTTATGGAGTAACTGACAGCTAGAGATTGCCGATACAGAGTGATTAATACGGAGTAATGTGAGTGATAAGAGATGAAAATCTAAAGTGAACTATTAAACGACAATATCATCTTCTTGTCTTCTCCCCTTACGCACACTGACAGGAAGGGAGTTGACAGGATAATTTTATAAAACTCCCTGACACTTCCTGTTAACTCCCCTCCATTAGCTAGTATGATAATTGGCGAGAACAGACGCACGGGAATAGGAAACACACTCTTGAAAGACGGAGCGGTGCTTCAGAATGGGACGTGGTACTCTTATGTCTCTCAGGGCTCTGAGTTCCAAATCCAAGTCTGAACGGCACAGCTCAAACTCAGCATTTCCTTTGGCAAATCTACGAGCAGAGAATGCGTGTGCTGGAATCTCAAAAGCAGAGGGAAAAAGTGAGCTTTCTGCCTCCGATCCTTTACGTCCTGGCCCCTGTCTGGTGCACCCTTTTTCCTCCCCTCCACTCACCTAAATTTTTTTACCCATCCTTCAAAACCCAGATAACTCTTACAGAGCCAAGATTCTTCTACCACGTTCTCACTTCTTCTGACTTTGAACTTGTATTTGGAGGTGCGAGCTCAGAGTTTAGAATTTGTCTGTGACTAGGGTTAGCTTGAAAGTAGGGATCTACAATTTCTACTTCCCTGAGAAATCCTGTATCCCAAACTCTTTCTATTTTTGTTTTTTTTATATAGGGAAGCCTGAGCCCAGAGAAGCTCAGGGCTTAAAATGAATGAAGCTAAAGTTTGTGGAGTTATTGGAATTGTTTCTTAAAGCTTGATTTAAAGACTTTGCTTCAGGTCTTTATATTACATGTGAAAACAGTGTCATAGGATGAATTGTACCCCCCAAAGTTCATAAGTTGAAGTCCTAACCCCTAGGACCTCAGAATTTGACTGTATTTGGGCATGGGGTCTTTAAAGAGGTAATTTAAAACGAGGTCATTAGGATGGGTCCTCGTCCATCATGGCGATGACCTCATAAAAAGAGGAAATTTGAACACAGACCTGAACAGAAGGAAGATGCAGGGAGAAGATGGCCGTCTTCAAGCCCAGGAGAGAGGCATAGGACAGAGACCTCATGGCCCTCAAAAGAAACCAAGTTTGCTGACACCTTGATCTCAGACTTCTAGCCTTCAGGGTTGTAAGGAAATAAATTTCTGTAGTGCAAGCCAACCAGCTTGTGGTACTTTGTTATAGCAGCTTGTGGTACTTTGTTATAGCAGCATGAGCCACTAATACAATCAACCAAATAAATAGTACTACTATTGCTACTGTGAATACCAATACTTCTGCTAGTCTTCATAGCAACTATCTTTTATTGAAGGATGTGTTGACCAGCCTATTACACACATCAGCTTGTAATTAATAGCCTCTTCCCCTGATGGCAGCCCAAGTTTCCCTGGTGCTAAAAGTAGAGTATTCCTGTGGACTAGCTACAGTGGATGAATGACCAGAGGAAAATTAGGATGAGTCATGGGGCAAGGCTGAGCCCCAGCATCTGTCTGGGGAAGAAGAGGAAGATAGGACAAAAAGACTATTTTCAGTCAGGTGGCTTGACATTTGAAGAGATTGGATCCTAGCTGAGAATACTATGATTGCATTTCCACCAAACTCTGGGATAACTGGCTAAGTGAGATAATCTTTCTGTGTTATTCCAGACCCCAAAACATCTCCAGAAGCACTGGAGTCCTCTACCTGTGGAGCTGGATAGTTCCTTCACTCATTTATTCATTAATTTATTTACTCATTATCACTGAAATAACATTTAGAAAAGCATTGCAGCATATGGAGACGCTTGATTAATTTCGACAGCAGTGACTGTAAGGCTAGTCTGAGCCCCACTGAGTGATTAGGTGACCTGTACCTATTACTGCCATCTATCCCCCTGGTGTCTCTGACAGGGATCTTAGGGTAGTGCTAAGTAGACAGAGACTCATACAACTTGTCAAAGTTGAGGAAATTTTTTTAACTTAATGATCTGGTTGGTGGAAACAGATATATCATCAAACAGTTGTAAATGTCCATACAAACTTTTATATAAATTAAGCTGCTCTCTGTGTTGTAACTTTCCTTCCTTCCTTCCTTTCTCTTTTCAATCAGACTTTTTTCCTCACCATAGCAATTTACTTCTGTTGTGGGTTGAATTGTGTTCTCTCAAAATGTATGTTGAAGTCTTAACCCCTGGTACCTGCGAATGTGACCTCATTTGGAGATAGAGTCTTTGCAGGTGTCATTAAGATGTAAGTTAAGATGAAGTCATACTGGCACAAGTTGAGCCCTTAATCCAGTATGACTGGTGTCACAAGAAGAGAAGAGACAGAGACACACACAGAGAGGACAGAATGCCATGTGAGGATGGACACACAGAGGGAGGATGGCCATGTGACAACAGAGGCAGAGATTGGAGTCACACAGCTTCCAGCCAAGGATCACCCAGGACTGTCAACAACCACAAGAAACTAGAAGAGAGAGTGTGACCCTGCTGACACCTTGATTCCAGACTTCTGGCCTCTAGAACTATGAGAGAATACATTCCTATTGTCCCAAGCTGCTTTGTGTATGGTGCTTTGTTTTGGTAGCCCCAGAAAACTAGTATGTTTTCCTCAGGCAGAAAACGTTTTGGTGGGGACCCATGCAATACTGATGCTGGAGTCTTGGCTTGTTTGCCAACTTGGTTCTGAGGTTTGTCTCTTACCTACCTATGTAACCACCTCAAAAATTTCCTACCACTGAGAATGTCTTCAAAATATCTAGAGGAGAACTTTGCAGTGAGCTACTGTGCTCATGTCTTGCTCTGAGGCTGGACAATATTATTAACAAACCAGGAAAAAGGCTTTCTGAGTGCTTGGGACACATAAGCGACTTCCTTCCACCAAAAAGGAAAAGCAAGCCCAGTGCTTCCTTATCTTGTTGTGGAATTGCTTGATCTCGGAGTGGAGGAAATTTACTCCTAAGTGTTCTGTCTCAGAAGCTCACGAAAATCATCTTTTAGTTCTAAGGCGCAGGTCCTGGTTGTGGCTCTTCCTGTCCGGAGCCCGCCAGCCTTGAGCAGTCTTGATTCCAAATCATTGGTGGGACAAGGCAAGGTTGTACCTTGTCTCTAGTCTTATTTATTAGCACATTACGACCACTAATCACAATTAAAAATAACGATGCCATCAAGATTATTCAAATCAGGGACAACCAATTTCAACTACCATTACTTGCAGATGGAATTATGGGTCTTGCTCTCTCTTCAGCACTTTTAAAGGACTCCTTCCTCCCCATTATTCCTCCATCCCCCATCAGACTCTTGAATTATACCGGGAATTAATATGTAAAGTCACTTCTAAATGAACTCTTGTTCTGCTACTTTTGCTTTGCCTGCCCTGAAGTCCCTGTATCTCCCTTGGTAGCCTTCAAATGTCAAGGTGGGGCATTCCGAGTCCAACATCTGGTATTGTTCTTGTAAACAACATTTCTTTCCCCAGGTAGATTCTTCATGTGGTGAGTCAGTGCTTTGCTTGTCAGGGTCATTTACATGGAGATGGCATTTTGCACTTGGTACTTCTATCATCTAGAATGTTTATTCTTAAAGCACCCAGGATTTCTTCATAATGTCAGCTGCAGAAGACAAAGTCGCTGTCTCTCTCTCTGCATGTCACACGTGTCTGGGGATGGGGGGAGTAAGGACTTCAAGGGGAACGTCTCTATAGAGGTGAAATTCTAGCTGAGATCTGAAGGGTGAGAAGAAAAGCTGTTTTAAAGGAACTTGGCAGTTGTGTTTAGGCAGAAGGAAGAACAAGGGTACAGCCCATGATGGACGGGGAGCACACTTGCTGTGTGTGAGAAGCAGAAAGAAGCTGGTCTGGCTGGCGCACGGTGAGAGCGCAGGGGTGGCAGAAAACCCACTCAGAGAGGTAAGCTGGACAGCCTGTGTGGGACGTTGTAGGCACAAGAAGAACTTTTGATATTTGCTCCTGGAATACAGAGAGTTGGAGAAATCATTGTCTGAAACAGACATACGTACATGGGTACATCCTTCCTGCTGATGAGGGAACACATGCTAGCCCAATTGAGAAAAAGTGTCCCCAGTAGGGTGGTGGGGTGTTGATAGAAGGTCACTTTGACCTTTTCCCCTCTCCACCATCAGACACTTACCAAATTTGTTGGTGGATATCAATAGTGACTTCTGCTCTTATTCCCTTCTCCCTGTACCTACCACCACTGCCCTGGAGCCGGCCCCCAAACCTGGGGCTGTGACAGTGACCTCCTGTATCCCCCCATCTCCTTCAGCCTGTAGCTATCACGTAGTTACAGTGCTTGAAAAGCAGGAGCTCAGGGAGTACATGCCTCTCTGCACCTCTTCCCCCATGGACAACATAATGGATCTACCCTGACTTAATATTTCAGTCCCACTGGGATAGTGACGAATCCACCTTCCCAACCTCTGAGCTCCCTCTGCACAAACACATGCTCCGTTCCCTTGGATTTCCAACCTCGTCTGATCTTCTTTCCTCAGCCTGGACTGTTCGACCTCCTCCCACCCCATTTTCTGCCTATAAACTTTTATCTTGTTTGTGATGTACGACGGAAGGACCACAAGATTGGGAGCCAGAAGTCCGAGGTTTGAATTCTTAGTCTCTGTGAGTCTCAGCACAGTCATCTGCCCAGTGATACTAGGGACAGTGATACTGTATCACTTAGGGTGCTACTGGCTTCAGGTAACAGAAAGCATAATTAAAAGGGGCTTGCACAAAAAATACGGGGTACAGTGGTTCTAGAGTTGGTTAATACAGCAGCTCAACAATCTCATCAAGTCACCAGGTTTTTATTTTTCTCTCTGTCTTTCTGTCCTGACACCTACAGAACATTGACTTTTCTTCTTAGGCCGATCCCATGTAGTTGAAGATGGATCCTGCTTATCTAGATATTATGTGCAGGTGACAACACCCAGAAACTGCAAAGAAAACATTCATGCTTTGTGACTTTTTTCTCTTTTTAAGAGTGAGTGAGCATTTCCAGAAGCTCTACAGCAGACTTTCTATCGTATTTCAATGGCCAGAGTTGAGTCACGTGCTTGTACTTTGACAATTGCTTGGCAAGTACAGTGAGCCCAATGTCATTGGTTTAGAGAAATCAAGATTCACCCTCTGGGCTGGGAAGGGGCCCATATTTCACAGAGCTGCATGGAGGATAGTGAACAAGATGATAGCTCTCTTAGCAAGGAGGAAGGGGGTGAATGAATGGCTGTGGGGTAGGAAACCAAATATCTGCCACAGGAATTTACCTTGGAGGGTGTTATCCACTTTATGTTTGTGTTCACCACCCCTCCATTCATATGCTGAAATCCTAACCCCAAAGATGATGATATTTGGAGGTGGGACCTTTGGGAGGTGATTAGGTCATGAGGGTGGAGCCCTCATGAATGGGATTAGTGCCCTTATAAAAGGGGCCCCAGAGAGCTCTCACCCCCTTTCCTCCATGTGGGGGTACAATGAGAAGATGATCACCTGTAACCTTGAAAAGGACCCTCACCAGGACCAGACCATGCTGGTACCCTGATCTTGGACTTCCAGACTCTAGAACTGTGAGAAATAAATTTCTGTTATTTATGAACTACCCAGTCTATGGTATTTTGTTATAGCAGCCAGAATGGACTAAGACAGAGCATTGCTGTTTTCTTTAATTTAATTTTTCTTTCTTTCTTTCTTTTTTAAATTTCTCATGGTCTGGACAATAGTTGACAGAGCTTTGTTTTAAGGATGAAGTGAGATGATGTGTTAAAGCTTGGTACAGCACCAAGCTCATAACAGGTGTCCATTAAGTGCTAGAGACTATTACTAGGAATAACTTCCAGTGTCCTTCCCCCTTGAAGCCTTCTCCAGTCCTTCTGGATGGAATGATTGAAGCTTCTTTTGATATTCTCACAGAATGTGAAGCATTTCTTTATGTTGGGTGGAGGGCATGGGGTTCAAGTCATATATTGGCATTAAACCTAATTTCCAAATAGCACTGTTATTTGATGATTAGTTAACAAAGAGTTTGGATTCAAGCAGACAAGAAGACTTAGCTCTGCCACTTACAAAATGCGTATCATAGTTAAACCTTGGGACTAAGTGACAGTGTATCTGGATTCGAGTCCCAGCTTTACCCTTTCCCAGATGTGTGACCTCAGGCAAGTCACTAGGCCTCTAAGAGCTTGTCTCTTCATTCATAAGGTGGGGTGCAGTAGAGCATTGGAAGAGATAAATCACATATAAAGCACATTGCAGAGGGAATTGTGAAGGGTAAGGACTATTTAAAGCATGTTTCCTTTAATCCAATTCTAGTTGATTATGGATTAGATTTTGAGATCCTCAACAACGGGAAATGGGGCATGTTTCTCTGATTTCCCAGGACTCGGCATGCAGTTGGTGCTCTATTAATGTCATCTGACCTGAAGATAACTGTATTGAATTTTGAAAGATGCAGTGGAGGAGAGAAGGGGAAGAATATTCCAAACAGAGTGAAGGCCCAGCCACAAAGTGATTATAACAGTGTCAGCTTCTCTAGCAATAACCTAGCCAAACTTAACATCATTTTCTTCAGCTTGCTGTTCCCGCACCCAAGCGTTTCCGGCGTTTATTGCTCCTAGGAGTGCAAAGATGAGACGAGGCTGCCACTCAGCCACAGTATATGAGGACTGACGCTGTACCTTCTCTTAGTCACCTGCCTTCACGCCTCACCCTACTTGCTGCTTTTTAAAATTTTGCTCTAATGTGATCAATATTACAAAATCCAATAAAGAAAAAAATTTTAAAATTAGAAATTTATTAGAAAAAAAGGAGCGAGTAACAAAATATCAGGAAAGGAAGGCTGGTGGTTAAGGGGCCCCGGAGGCAGATGAGCTCCATGTCTGATCACACCAGGCTGGAAACAGGGAAACCTTCCAGTGGAAGGAACGTAGGGAAGAAGTCACTACGGTGCCACCGTATTTTCTGGAGTAATTTCTTTTTGTACTTGGCAGACTGGGAGTCCCATTCTCCTTTCAGAGAGTATCAAACTGAGGTCCATGCATTTTTCTTTACTTCTTTATTTTAATATTATATAAGTGAGATCAATAATTCTTCTGAATAAAATCCAAACCTTTCATATGACATGAGAGGAACTCTTTCTTCAGCTTTAGTGTCCACCAATTTTGTATGCTCAGCACATGCACCAGCCATAGTGGACATTTTCTGTTCTCTCTCACCTCTGCATCCTGCATATGTTGACACCTTGGAAATGGAACACATTCCTCAGTACCTTCCCCAGGTGCGTGTTCATGTGCAAGAGCGCACACACACACACACACACACACACTCTTTCAAATCTGGCTAATTCCATTTCATCCTTGAAATCTCTGCTTAGATGTCACTTTCTCTAGGACGCCTCCCATACTCTCTCTCGTATACATGGGTGCTCTCAAAACCACCCCCCACCCCAGTTTACTCCTGTGGTAGCAGATTTGGGACACAGCACAATAATTGTCTTTTGTTTTCTCACCAGCTAAGTCCCTCCAGGGCAGGGACTGTATGTCATCCTTCTTCGTATCTCCAGCACCTAACACAAGGCACAGTGCTTAGCAGGAGTCTGATAAACTTTGGTCAAATGAATGAATGATTTTCATTGGCAGGGGTGGTGGGATGTGGCTGTGGACAGTCTCTCTGAGGACACCCCCTCAGGGTTATGTTCAAGATGAAATCTGAACAAGGAGGTGCCACCTCCCTTTGACTTTGTCCCTGTTCATTCAATCTCCCCTTTTCTTCATCAAATGGATTTTGAACGCCTGCTCTGTGGCAAGCGCTGTGCCAGGTCTCAGGGACATAGCAAACAACACGGATTCAGTGCCTGGCTTCACAGAACTTAAAATCCAGGGGCCTCATTTTGAAGACTGGTTTCTATTCATTACTGTATGGCCAGTGTCTATTAGTGTTTGACATTCAATGCATATCTTCAATGAAATAAAAAAAGAGACAGTTTTGGGGCACACACATATCAGAGTGGGTTTATACAGAAAAAAGCAAATGGTTTTTTTTCACCTAGAGAGTGAGTCAGGGTTTCCAAGGGAGAGCTAGGGCATGTCCAGGCAGCAGGGTTGTTATGGTTGTGCTGCTGGATCTACCTGGGTTCAAATGCCATCTCTAGCCCTATGTTGTCTTCGATGGTCATTTTAGCCTCATTAAACCTCTGTTTCTGTATCTGGAAAATGAGGATAACAGAATTAACCTCACCCAATTCTTGTGAAAATCCAATGAACTAATCAATAGAAAGCTTGCAGCATAGAGGGAGTCATTTGTTAAATGTGAGCTTATCATAATTGTGAGTAGAGGCTTAAAATGATACACTGTGCTTGGGAATGGCAGAAAATGGGGTGAGTGTGCATGTATGTGTGTGTGTGTTTTTGGGGTGTGTGTATGTGTGTGTGTATGCATGGTGGCACTAGGAGGGAGACTGGAAAGCTGGCAGGAGTCAAGCTTTGATGTTTTGTGTCCCATGCTGGGGGGCTTGGCTGGCCTCAGTGGGAAGCCACTGGGATTGCACATGGCGGCGGGCATGGTTGTGTCAGCCTACGTGAGGGATGAGGAGTGCCTTACCTTACCAGGTGGCAATAGAAATTCTTTGAGAAGAAGGAAAATAAGAAGAGAGTGAAGGAGGAAAAAGAGACAGACAGAAGGAAGGAAGGAAACTAGGGCTGGGGAGAGAGGAAGAGCAGAGGACAGGCAAG
Organism: Daubentonia madagascariensis; assembly: GCA_023783475.1. Classification (NCBI taxonomy): domain Eukaryota; kingdom Metazoa; phylum Chordata; class Mammalia; order Primates; family Daubentoniidae; genus Daubentonia; species Daubentonia madagascariensis. Next base: position 4,548,088 of record JAKFHU010002332.1, on the reverse strand, counting down.
AAAAATGGCTGGAGCTTCCATTTGGCTCCAGGCTCCAGGGCTCGTGTCTAGATTGTCGAGGAGCCTCAGGGTGGGCCTAAGGGCTCCAGCTCAAGGAAGTTGTCTGGGTGATTCACAGGTCTCCATCTCAGGGCCCGGTGGAGTGGTGACGAGACACAGATGGGGCTCGGGGACAGGTTCTTTGTCTCAGGACTCACCTGAGGCTGCAGACTGCAAGTGCCAATTACCTGGGGTCAAATTGCAGGCTCCGCCTGCCCTGGGGTATGCTTTGTAGCCTCTGGACTTTCAGCTGATCTTGCAGGAGCTGTCCTGGCAATGTCACAGCTGGGCTCATCAGCACAGCCCCCATCCCCCTTCCCTTCTGGCAGTAAATCCAAGGATATTTTTCTAGCTTTAATTTATTTTTTAAAGTAGCTTTATGAGCCTGTTAATAAAAGGGAAACTTGCTCCTTGTCTGACTGTCACTCAGCCTCTGTTCCTCTTCTCTCGCCTGGGAAACTCGTTGGAAACAACGCTGGCTCCTTTCTCCCCGCACATAAAAAGGTTTATAGATCTCCAGTTCCCTACAACTCAGCCCCAAGTAGTTCTCACTTGACAGTCTTCAGAAATCAACGCCGCTCTCCCCTCTACCCAGCTCCTGCCCGCACAAGGTCAGGCTCCGCTCCAGGAAGCCACTGCTGTTTGAATCACACTGGCTGGAGCTGCCGGGAAGTTTCTCCTTTGTAGGACACCTGCCTCCATCTTGGAGAGAGAGGCTTTGAAACCTTTAACAGCCGACAAGAAGCTTACACTTGTCAAACAGACCCGCTCCCTGCTCAGCTGCAGCTCCTGGGCTGGAGTGTGAGAACAGGGTCTGGGCTGTTTGTAAACCCGCTACCCTGTTTTTTTAGGGAAGGATTATGGGAAGGGTAGCTATTTATTCTGCTTCCAGGGTGGCTGCCTGGTGATCGTTTCCTGAGCTGTGTGACCCCGGTGGGTACATCAAGTAGCCATGGGTTACGTCCATGCTCTGTGCAGCCTCCATGCTCATGATGCAGGTCTGTGGCTGGTGGACTCGGGTTACTCGGTGTTTCATTTGGCATAACAAAAAAGAATGAGTTGGTCTAAATCAGGGTTTCACAACCTCAGCAGGTTGTAACCCATTGACATTTTGGGCCTAATAATTCTTTGTTTTGTGTGTGTGGGGGCTGTCCTGTGCATTGTAGGATGTTAGTAGCATCCCTGGCTTCTACCTCCTAGATACCAGCAGCACCCTCTCCTCCAGCTGTGACAACCAAAAATGTTCCCAGACATTGTCAAGCATCCCTGAGTGGGGGCAGAAATTACTTCTTGTTGAGAAACACTGGTCTAAGGCATACATTCTTGTTAGGGGTGGTATCACTCCCAACAGAGTCAAAGTTGGTCCTGGGTGGCAAAAAATCCTATTCTTTTTATGCATAAAGCACAGATCTGCATGCAGTACATATATAGATATATAGTGTATCTGTAGTATTAAAATTTCATGGGATATGGTGACTAGGAGAAAAAAGTCTGAAAAAGTCTCCTTTAGTAGAGAGAAAACAAAAAAGAAGTTGAGAAACACTGCTCTAAAAGATAAAAATTGAAGCAAGTGCGGGTTTATTTTTCCATCTTCCTAGAGAGCTGTCTTCACCATAGGAATTCTCCCTTTATAGTTTTGAACTTGTGGAAGCTATGTTATTTTTACCCTAAATGTCATAATCAGAAGCTATATGAATAATAATATTCTGCTGGGTGTGGCACTTTGGGAGGCCAGGGAGGGAGGATTGCTTGGGGCCAGGAGTCCGAGACCAGCCCAGGCAAGACCCCATCTCTACAAAAAAAAAAATCACCTGGGCATGGTGGCACGCGCCTGTAGTCCCAGCCAATCGGGAGGCTGAGGCAGGAGGATTGCTTGAGCTCAGGAGTTCGAGGTTGCTGTGAGCTATGATCATGCCCCTGCACTCCAGCCTGGGTGACAGAGCAAGACCTTGTCTCTAAAAAAAATAGTGTCCCTACCCAAGTGTCTTCTGATGTCACTAAGGTCTTTCATTGTTCAGATTTTACCTCCTTTTAGGTCAAGCTTGCTGATCCCTGGCATCCCTTTGGTGGGGAGGGAGGGAGTGATAGTTGATGAAGTGTCTGCAGTGTGCTGGGCTCTGTCTGGGGAACTTTACATTCAGTCCCCATATTTACATTCAGTTCCCCATAACTCTGGGGAAGGAGTTATCACCATCCCCCTCCTGCAGAGAGGCTAAGGAAGGTTTGCGGCTAGCAAGTGGTGGCAGGAGTAGAATTTGAGCTCGGTTTTGATTTCACACCATCTGTATTTACATGAAGAAGCCAGAGAGTGTGGCAGAGACACTGACGCTCTGGTCTAGGTAATTTTTCTCTGGAAAATTACTGAAGGGTTTTCTACTGCAGAAAAACCAATGCCTATGATTCCAACAAATATGGTGGTAAGGAACTGGATTCCTTTAAGAAATTATTTATTTAATTTTATTTTTATTTATTTTTTAAATTGACACATAATAATTATACATGTTCATGGAGTACAGTGTGATGTTTCGATACACGTATAAAATGTGTAATGATCACATTGGTATTTAGCATTTCCATCATGTCAAACATTCCTTCTTCATTCATCCAGAGCCTGTAGAGCTGGCTGACCTGCTAAGGCCTTTCCGTTTACTGGAAAGGGACTTGACAATGTGCTTTATTCAGCCCTTTTCATCCTCACTACTGGAAACACACCTCAAAACACACCTCAAAACACAGTGCATCTCCTGGATACATAAAACCTTTGGGGATGTGGTAGACAGAATAATGGCCTTCCAAAGATGTCCATTTCCTAATCCCTAGAAGCTGTACATATGTTACCTTGCATAGCAGAAGGGACTCTGCAGATGTGATTAAGGGTACAGCCCTAGAGATTAGTGAGATTACCCTGGATTTTCCATGTGGGCCCAATCTAAATGCATGAGTTGTTAAAAGGAAGAACCTTTCCCCGTTGGGTCAGGGAGATGCGATGAAGAGAGGAGACATTCAAACATGAGAGGGATGAGTCACTGCCACTGCTGGCTCTGCGGATGAGAGGGTGGGAATGAGCATGGTCTCTGAAAGTTGGGAGTGGCTCTCAGCTGACAGGCAGCAAGAAAACAAGGACTCCAAAAACGGTGGACAACTGCAATGAACTGAATTCTGCCCACAACCTGAGTGCTAAAGAACGTGGTTCCTCCTTTAGAGCTGGAAAGGAAGGCAGACCTGCTGGCACCTTGATTTTAGCCCTGGGAGACCTGAATCCAACTTCGGACCTCCAGAACTATGAGATAATACATTTGTGTTGTTTAAGCTGCTAAATTTGTGGTAATTTGTTACAGCAGCGATATATAAGGGCTTTCGGTCACTTGACAAGGATCAGAATGTTGCACATGGACCTCAAGAGATCCTCGGCACTCTGGCTGTAGCCTGGCTCCCCTGGCTCATCCCCACACGTACCTGTGCTTCTGCCGCACGGTCTTCTTTGCAAGGCCTGATGTGCCTAGTGCTCTGAGTGTGCTGGGGCTGGGGTGAGATCCTGGCTCTGCGGTTGTGGCCTGCGGGAACTTGGGAAAGTTGCTTAAGCTTTTTTGAGCCTCCATTTCCCTTCTACAAAATGGGGGATATTAATGGAATGGAGCTTGTGAAGCCGAGTAAGTTCACGCCAAGTTCTCAGCAAGGTGCCTGGCATAGATGAAGTGGTGCCAAATTTCAGCTCTGTCACTCACTCGCCTTGCCCAAATGCTTACCCAATTCTCTGTTCCTCAGTTTCCTCATCTGTAGAGTGGAAATAATAATGTTCCTAGATCAGGTGGTTGTTAGGGGATTAAATGAATTGATATTGATGAAACACCTAAAATAGTGCCTGGCACATAATAAGCATTATGTAAATACGTATTACATCTTTAAAATGTATTTGTGCTCCCCTTGCCCATGCCATGCCCACCCTATTGTTAGCCAACATGAGGATCAGTTGTGGATCCTTCCATGTCTTTCTCTGGGCCTATGTAATCATGTATGGTTGTTGGTAATTGCTTATTTTATAAAACTGTGATCATATTATATGCAGCTCTCTAGAACATGATTTTTAAAATTATGATACATCTATTGTGAAATCTGCTCCACTAAGTTAATTGGTGTCAACATGTGACTAATGTTATAATTCCATGGCAGAGATGTAAGTCCTTTTATATATCCATTACCCTGTTAATGGCCATTTTCTTTGTTTGCTGGAGATTTCTGAACATTAAAATGTTATATTGGAAAGGCAGGGGAGAGGCTGATGTGACTAATTATACTTCCAAACTTGAGTAAGCTTTGGGGGCTGAGCTACAGATTTGATGCATGCAGCCAGAGGTTCATTCTGAGTTAAGTAACTATCTGGAATCACCCAACAGTTAGATAATTGACCCAATTTAATTTTCCTATAGAAAGATGGGCGCTGGTTTGTCTGCCTGATCTATAGGTATGTCACTGCATGTATTACAAACCAGTCGGCTAAGTATGAAGCTATTATTACCAATTAAAATCACTTCCCTGCAGAGCCTTCCCCCTCTCCACCTTGCTAGCCCACCTGCCCACATTACCCAGGATTCACCCCTTCAGCAACGGTTAATGTGAGCCAAAAATCAATAGCTCAATTAACAATCAAGATTGGGCTTCCAGGCAACAGAGATCAGGATCAATAACTTATGTTCAGTGAAATTAAAGGCAGTTGTTAAGCCGACTGTTTAAAAGCTGCAGACACGGACTATGGGGATATCCATCAAAACCCGTTGGGCTCTTTCCCTGGAGAGGTTGGAAGTACATCTTTCTTTGGCCCATCTTCCACATGGATGGGCAGCTAATGAAGCAAGCACATCTTCACCCATTTTTCCCCGAAATAAATTCCCTGGCCCCAGGACTGCCGTGGGCATCTGAGATGACTTGAGGGAGCTTCTTTCACTAAGTGCGATGCAGCAAAAGCAGAGATTCAGAGTCATCTCTCAGCACCCTCTTCAACATCTTTTGGGAGGGTAGAGTGAGTGAAGTTTCCCTGCATCTTTTATTTATTTGATATTCCCAGTGTTATAACTTTTTAACCATTCGACTAACAGTCAATGAGCATTCAACTCTGTTTCCCTAAGCTTGACTTTTAAACTTTTAATGAGTTGAAACCTATTTATACTTCTAGTATTATTACTTGTATTAGTTAGGTTAAGCTAGATGGAAGTAACAAACAGCCCCAGACATGTAACAATGCAACAGAAGTCTGTTTCCTGTTATGTAACAGTGTTGGGCAGGTAGTCAAGTTAGTCGGGCAGATCTTGAAGTAGAGACTGAGGCTCATTCTCCTTTGTGGCTGCTCTATCCCCTAGCATCTAATTACCATCTTCATCCAGCTGGCGTAAGGGGTGAGACTTCAAGGAGGAGGTGCCACACCATTTCTTAAAAGCCCAGGCTTAGAAGGCATTCAGCATTCCAGCTTCCTTTCTATGGTCTGGACGTTAATCACCATCCTAGCTGCGAGAGAGGTTGGGAAGTGGAGTCTATCTGTTGCGTCCAGAAAATAAAAAAGGAAAGGACAGATTTTGGGAATCCGCTAGCTGTGTCTGCTTTATTATAATTACCTTCCTTTGTGGATGTCTGTGATTTTACCTGCCTATCATGTTTCTCCCCCCGTTTTTTTGGCACCCTAGATTCCTTTAGGGAACTGATTCCATCAGATGGGACAGTGTCCACACCTCCAGGCACAAGGATGTGCACGTGACTGAAGCCAGGCCAATCGTGGCCTGCCCTGGGATATTTCTGTTGGATCTATCAGAAAAGGCCATCCCTTTCCACTGGAATCAATGGGAGGGTATGAGTCTTGGATTGCCCACAACATAATTACGATTCAAATTACTCTTGCCCAGACAACTAAATTGTTATCTAGTCGTATCCCCTGGTATCTGGTAGAGAGAGAGTCAAGGACACGGACGATTACAATTAGAGAAGTAATAATCATGATTAGGATTTGTTGAGTGTTCACTACGTTCCAGGCACAATTCAAAGTTGTGTGTTTATTCCCGATGGCATACATTCTACTGTTATCCATATGTCACAGATGATGAAACCGAGACACAGAAAGAGTATGAAACTTGCCCAAAGTGCCCTAGATAGCAAGCAATAATAGAGCTGGGATTTGAGCCCAGGAAGTCTGGCTCCAGTGCTCTCGCTAACCCACCGTGGGTGCCCACCTGTGGGAACGCCAGTGGGGAGTGCTCAGAATGCTACATGCTCGTGAGCTCCTTGAGCTCAGGAACAAGGTCTTGTCACCTCAATTTCCCTCACACTGTGCTTCCGGGCACTTAGTACTGTGCATAGGAATTCTACTTTTGCCAGGGCCATTGAGCAGAAGTTCCAAAAACCTTTGATGGAAAGAAGGAATGCACTGTGGTAGACAGAAAGATTAGAAAAAGTGAGAGGTCTTCCTTGGCCACTATTAGCTCAACCACCTTGAAATCTTCAGATGCAAGAAGAATGGGGACAGGGGTATCGAATTGTGGCATTGCTTGCTTCTCAAGGGAACTGTGGTTGTGATATGGACAGCCAAACCAAGGTTCCAGGTGAGGATCCAGCCAGGTGACTGCATCCCCTTCACACATCAACCATCCTGGGAATGAGGCATGTGATCTGTAGCTGTGTGTCTAAACACAACAGGTGCTAGCATATACTAATGGATAAGCACTTTACATGTATCCTATTACTTAATCATCAAACTCCGCCTCATAATAGGTATGATTATCCTTCATCACTTCATGGTTAGTACTTGGAGAACTGCTTAGCATGTAGTGGGTACCCGTGTTATCTATTGTTGTAAAAATGCTGCTAAACAAACAGCCACAAAACCTCGGTGGCATACAAAACCAAGGATTTATTTCTCATGCATCTGGAACCAGCTAGGAGTTGGTTACATGGCTCCGCTGACCCTGGGCTCGCTTGCTTCCCTGTCTGAGGATCAGCCGGCAGTCAGTTGGTCTAGGCTGGTTTTGGCTGGGACACCTGGAGTGAAGGAACTCTGTTCCCTGTGCCTCTCATCCTCCAGCAGGCTAGCCTGGGCACGTTCTCAGGGTGACGACAGAGGCACAAGCCCATTTTAAAACTCTGCTTTGCATCATGTTTTTAAACATCCTCTTGGCCAAAGCAGATTGCACGGCTAAGCCGAGGGGCAAGGGGCAGGGTGAAAGGACCTTGCAAAATTATGTGGCAAAGCACAAAAAAATGATAAATATTTGAGGGGATGGATATGCTAATTACCTTGATTTGATTATTACACAATGTATTGAAATATCACCCTGTGTCCCGTAAATATGTACAATTATTATGAGTCAACTAAAAGTAAAAGAAAGAAAAAAATTATGTGGCAAAGGGTGTTCCTATAGGAAGAGTTGAAGAATTAGGGCCATCATTTCAGTTGACCACAGTACCAAATAAACGTGTTCTGTATAAATGAACAAGGAGTGAACGAGGCTCTGAGAGCTCTCAGAGGTTCAGAGAAAAGCTGAGGTTGCACAGTGAGAAAACACAGAGCTGCGCTTTGACCCAGGCAGGTGCATTCTCTGAGTGGGTGATTTTAGGGGCTGGTAGAGGTCTCCTAGTCTCCTTTCTCCTACCTATTAGCTGAGGCCTGGCATTTCTTATCCAGGGACCAGAGCTACTCATGTCCCAAAGTACAGTAAAATGAGAGACAAAGCCTCTGTTCCTGGGAGGGAAGACGCAGTGGTTCTTACCAAGGAAACACTGATTGGTTTGAAAGCCTCAACTGAGTCTTGTTGTTTCTTCTTACACTAAAAATTTTTAAAAAACATGTAAGCTACATACGTTCAATATGTATAAGATGGTAAGAGAATTCACAGCAATTAAAATGAAAATCAGTTATAATCTATAGATAACAAGTGGTAATACTTAGGTGTATTTTCCTCTAAATATTTTCCCTATTATTATTTTAAAAAATTGGGAGATGTCTTTGATATATAATTTTGGCTTAAACACGTACCATAAACATGCCTCTCCATCATTAAAAGCCCACTGCAAACACTATTCCAGTGGCTGCATAATATCCCTTTTTTCAGGTAACACTGTAATTCATTTGACCAATCTTCAATTGAATATTTATGTTGTTTTCAACTTTTCATTCTTATAAATAATGCTGGGATTACTTATTTTTGATTTCATATATTTTTCATTACAAATGTGACAAAGCTACCATACATAAAATCTTGAAAATGGGGAAAAAATGCCAACCATCTCACCACCAGCATAACCACTGCTAATATTTTTCTATATTTTCTTCTAGCTTTTTCTCCCCCACATATTAATAATTTTATGCTCACCTTTTCCTGACTATAAAAGTAATATATGATGACTTTCTAAAGATTTGAAAATATAGCAACAAGAAAGCGGGAACAAAAATCCCCTGTAATTCCACTACCTAGAGGCAACCACTATTAACTCTTTGGCCTATTTTCTCACATTATTATTAGTCATAGCAGTAGTATTTCTTATTATTTTACGTGACTGGTACTGTGCTAAACCTGCAATTCTCATTTTCTTGTTTTGCTTAATCCTATATCATGAGCATTTCTCCTTGTAATTAAAAGCTTTAAAAGATATTTAAAAAGCATTAAACATTACAACAAATATTTTAATGACTGTACAATGTCCCTTCAAATAGATGTACCATAATTAATTCCACATCCCCCATAGGGGGACAACGTTAGCTATCATATGCTTTGCTGTAAGAAGCATCTTGGCACATACATTTTGATCACATTTCTGCTGATTTCTTCAGGATAGGTTCCCAGGAGTGGAATTAATTGTCATGCACTGGAAGTGTATGACTATCTTAAAGACATCCATATGCACATTTTTTTTTTGAGGCAGAGTCTCTGTTACCCCAGCTAGAGTACAGTGGCATCATCATAGCTCACTGCAACCTCAAATTCCTGGGCTCAAGCGATCCTCTTGCCTCAGCTTCCCAAGTAGCTGGGACTACAGACATGCGCCACCATACCCGGCTAATTTTTCTATTTTTTTTTGTAGAGACAGGGTCTCACTCTTGCTCAGGCTGGTCTTGAACTCCTGACCTCAAGCAATCTTCCTGCCTCAGCCTCCCAGAGTGCTAGGATTATAGGTATGAGCTACCACGCCCAGCCCCATAGGCACATATTTTTACACAGTTGCTAACACACAGGGTCTGCCATGCTGTACCCTGATTTTGACTTATCTTGTTAGCATAGCATTTCCCCCTAATCATGGTTTTCCTTGAAGGAAGGGACAATCTCATACATTTTGTATCCCCCCCAGCCCAGTGCCTGGCATAAAACAGGCATGACTTTAACTTTAGAGGCAGTGTGGATTAGTAGTGGGAGCACAGGCTGTGGATCCAGACAGCCTGGGTTTGAATCCAGGATGCATCAGTTACCAACAACTTAACTAACCTCACTGCCCTTTACTCTTCTCATCTATTAAAGGGGGACCAAGATAGCACAACCCAATAGGATTGCTGTGAGGATTAAGTACGTAGCCTAGCATGTGCTAAGCACAACGTTAATGTAAGTTTAATTCATTTTGAATTGGAGGGGGCAGTGTGCTGGTTCAAAGCATGAACCTTTGGAATTATACAGCCCTAAATTTTGTGCCCCTTCCTGTTCTGAGTCCTTCGGATGTCCTCTAACCTCCAGGCCTTGATCTCGTCACTGGTAAAATGGACCCAGAATTATACCCACCTTATGGAGTTGCTGTGAGGATGAGACAAGGTCATGTAAGTTAAACATTCAACACAGTGCCTGGCAGCTAGAAAATATTTAATAAATGTGAGCCAAAATTATTACTATAGAGGGAATACAGGCTCGCTGTAACATTCTGACTCCATCCTCAGAGATAATCAGCATTAGGAATTTGATGTGTCCTTCCTGACATCCTCTTTCCTTTTACAATCATAAACATCTGTGTGTGCAGGTACAGTTGCTGTTGCCACCTGATGCTATTTTGCTTATTTTCTTTTTAACCCCTTGGTGGCTTGAAGTTTCTCTCTTTTACTTCCGTTCTGGAAGCAGTTCCTGGTGGTGGGATAAGAGGAGATGACGAAGGCATTTGTCACCTGTTTGTTGGCAGCATTGCCCCCGGGGAGGATGGGTGCTCAGAGGTAGAAGGCTGGAGAGATCACCCTGGGGTGCACACAGCCTCCTTTGCCATCTGGTTCGTTTGTGTGCATTCTGCGCGTCCCGGCAGAGCTTTCGGGGGAGACTCCTTTGGACCTCATTAACCGCCACTACTAGTTTTTTTTAAAAAATTAAAATTAAAATTAAAATCATCATTCTCCCTTCCCTTTTTCTTCTCCTTCTCTTATCTTTCTGTTCCATCAGCCTGGGGCTCTCCTGTCATCATGACCGATTTTTTCCAATTATTTAAATTTCAACTTAAATGTTACCTGTCGGAGAGCTCTTTCCTGAAACATTTATCTAAAGTAGGTGTCGCCCTCCTCCTATTATTCCCTCTTTCCCTCCTTACCTTATTAACATTTCTTACAATCAGAAGTAATTATTGAATGTGCAAATTTGATGAATTACTCATTGTTTGTTCCTGTCGCCCCAAATCTCAGCTTCAGGGCACAGGAATGATGCCTCCTTCCACCCCATCGAGCACCACCACCCTCTAGCACATAGTAGACGCCTGGTAAATATTCATTCAATGAGTGCATGGATCACTATGCAGCCATAAACACAGGGACGGTACAATTTAAAGCAAGCATTGCTATTTCCTATAGTCAGGTCAGAAAACTGAGGTTCAGAGAAGTTAAATGACTTTATATTTTTTAATTTTATCAAGAGAAAACTTATGTTATATTTTCTTAACTTATTTTTTAATTATTTGGAAAAAGTAGTACCCATTCATGTTTCAAAAGGTGCATAAAATTTAGAAGGTGCACATCAAGAAGCCTCTTAGGTAATGTTAGCTCTCTAACTTTCTTCTTCTTTCTCGAAGTTACTTTCAAAGCTACTTTAGGTCTTTTGCCATTCCCTATGAATTTGGAATCAGCGTTTCAATTCCTATAAATATAATAGGATTGTTGTGAGGATTATGTAGCTCCTGACAGGTGCTAACCACACTGTTAATGTAATTTTGTTACCCTGTTAATGTGATTTAGATTGGGATTGTGCTGACTCCATAGATCAATTGAAGGAAAATTGACATTTTAACTCATTTAAATCCATTCACAAGGTTTTTATCTCTCCATTTATTTAGGTTTTCTTTAATTTCTCTCAGCAATGTTTTGTAGATTTTCAGTATAGATGTATTCTACATCCTTTGTCAGATTTATCCCTAAGTATTTCATATTTTTTGATGCTATTGTAAGTAGTATTTATTTTAAAAATCCATTGCCTAATTGTTGGCTGCTTCAATATAAAAATACAATTGATTTTTTACATTGATTTGTGTAATTATATATTTATTTTTACATAAGTTGTTAAATTTAGCATAAAATTGTTCGTAATATTCCCTTATTATCCTTTTAATATCTGTTGTGATGTTACTTTACTCATTCTTAATATTTGTAATTCATCCCTTCTATTCTTTTTTTCCCTTGTAAGTCTGGCTAGAGGTTTATCAATTTTACTGATTTTTGTCAAAGAAGCAGCTTTTGGTTTCATTGATTTTCTTTGTTACTTTTCTGTGTTCTACTTCATTGATTTCCACTTTGATCTTTGTTATTTATTTTCTTTTTCTGATTACTTTTGGTTTAATTTTCTTTTATTTTTCTAGTTTTTTATAGCGGAAGCTGAGGCCATTGATTTGAGACTTTTCTTCTTTTCCAATACAGGCATTTAGGCTATACATTTTCCTCTAAATACTGCTTTGGTTGCATCCTACAAATTTTGATATGTATGTTTCCTTTTTTATTTATTTCAAAATGCTTTCCAGGTTTCTTTTTGATTTTTAACTTGACTCTTGGACTATTTAGAATTGTATTTAGTTTCCAGATATTTGAGTATTTCCAGATGTCTTTCTTTCTAGATATCTTTCTTTTATTGGTTTGTAATTTAACTCCACTGAGGTCAGAGTACATGCTTTGGATGACTTAAATTTTTTCAAATTTACTGAGACATGTTTTATGATACATGAAATTGTTTATTTTGGTGAATGTTCCATTGCACTTTAGAAGACTGTGTATTCTCCTGTTGTTGGATGAGTTGTTCCACAAATTAAGCCAATTAGGTCAAGTTGGTTGTTAATGTTGTTCAAGTCTCTTATATGCTTGCTGATTTGTTTGCTTGTTCCATCAATTATTGAGAAAGTGTTTTAAAAAATTTCTTAACATAATTGTGGATTTGTCTATTTGTCCTTGAAATTTTATTATTTTTACTTTATGTATTTTGAAACTTTGTTATTAAGTGCATAAGTGTTTAGAATCGTCATGTCCTCTAGATGATTTGACTCCTTTATTATTATGAAATGACTTTCTTTTTTTCTGGTGATATTTTTTGCTCTAAAATCTACTTTGATATCAATATAGACACTCCACCTTTCTATTGACTAGTGTTATTATAGTATATCTTTTCTTATCAATTTACTTTAAACTTATTTGTGTCTATATTTAAACTACCTTTCTTGTAGGAAGCATATAGTTGGATCTGGCTTTTTTATCTAATTTGAAAGTCTCTGCCTTTTAATTGGAAGTTGTTAGCCCATTTAAATTTAAAGTGACTATTGATACAATTGGGTTTGAGTCTTTCATCTTGTTGCTTGCCTTCTATCTGTCCTATCTGTTCTTTGTTCCCCTTTTCTCTTTCCTGACTTCTTTTGAGTAATTGAATTTTTTTATGATTTAATATTATCTCCTTTATTGGCTGATTGTCTATAACTTTCTGTTTTGTTATTTTATATGGACGTTTTAGGATTTGTAGTATATGTATGTAACTTAGCACAGTCTATCTTCAATGATATTATTCCACTTCATGTATACTATAGATCCCTTCACACATTTATGTTATGTTTATCATATCATTTACTTACACATATATTCTAAACTTCAAACACTTTTTTTCACTTGTTAAAAGTCAATTATCTTTAAAAAATATTTAAATAATGAGAGAAAATGTTATATATTTACTTCTAGGCCTCACCATTCCTTTGAGTAGATCCATTTCTATCTGCTGTAATTTTCCTTCTTTCTAAAGAAACTTCTTTTAGCATTTCTTGAAGTACAGCTCTGTTGGAAATAAATTCTTTCATTTTTTTTTTAAGAGACAGGGTCTCACTCTGTCACCCAGGCTGGCATACAGTGGCTTGACCACAGATAACTGTAACCTCAAATTCCTCTGCTCAAGCAATCCTCCTGCTTCAGCCTCCTGAGTAGCTGGGACTATAGGCCTCTACCACCACTCCTGGCTAATTTTTTGTTTTCATTTTTTGTCAAAATAGTGTCTCACTGTGTTGCCCAAGCTGGTCTTAAACTCTGAGCCTCAAGTAATGCTCCCACCTCAGCCTCCCAAACTGCTGGGATTACAGGTGTGAGCCACTGTACCTGGCCTCTTTCAGATTTTTTTTTTTGTGTGTCTACAATTATCTTTATTTTGCCTTCATTTTAAAAATATATTTTTAAAAAAATATTTTTCTGGGTACAAAATTCTAGCTGAATTTTTTTTTCTTTTACTATTTTAAAGATGTCACTCCACTGTCTTTTTGTTTGCATTGTTTCAGAAGAGAAATCTGTCATCACATTTGTCTTTGTTCCTCTTTATGTAACATGTCATCTTGCTCTGGCTCCTTTCAGATTTTTCTTGTTATCACTGGTTTTTGAGCAATTTGATTGTGATGTGTTTTGTTGTAGTTTCTTTTTCTTTTTTTTTTTTGCACTTTGGGGTTGTTCAACTTCTTGAATCTGTAAGTTTATAGTTTTTATTAGATTTGTAAACTTTTTGGTCATTATGTTTTCAAAGATGTTTCTTCTCCACTTCTTTCCTTGGGTCCTTCAATTGTACATATATTAGGCTGCTTGAAATTCAGATACTTTTCCATTTTTAATATTTTTTATCTATGTGTTTCATTCAGGATAGTTTCTATTGCTCTTTGAGTTCACTACCTTTCTTTTGGAATATCTTATCTTTGGTTAATCCTAGCTGGTGTGCATTTCATTTCAGACATTGTAGTTCTTCTCTATAGAAGTTTTGTCTGGGTCTTTAAAAATATATTCCATGTTTCTACTTAACTTTTTGAATATATGGAATACAGTTGTAAAAATTCTTTATTTCCTTGTCTTCTAATTCTAGTATCTGTGTCTGTTCTGGGTTAGTTTTAATGGATTGATTTTTCTCCTCATGGGCTATATTTTCCTTCTTTTTTAGCAAGCCTGGTTATTGGTTAATAGGATGCCAGACATTGTTGGCTGTTGGATATTTTTGTGTTCCTATAAACCTTGAGGTTTTTTTTTGCTGGAATGCAGTTGTTTTTGAAAACAATTTGAATCTTTTGGGCCTTGCTTTAAAGAAGATTTGTTAGATAAGACCAGAATAGTGTTTAGTCTAGGGCTAATTGTTCCCCACTAGTGAGGCAAGACCCTTTGGAGTACTCTAAATTATGAGGTTTTCAGTCTGGCTTGTAGAAATAGCCATTATTCCCAGCTTAATGTGAATGTCTGTTACTATTCCTTCTATTCCCTCAAATGGTCTGTCTTTGGCTTTAGGAAGTACCTCATGCATATGTGCCAATCAGGACTTTGCTGAATACTCAAGGAAGATCTTTGGCAAAGGTTCTTTTTCTGTGTCATTCTCTCTTTTCCAGTACTCTGTCCTGCAAACCCTAGCTGTGTTGGTCTCTTGGGAACTTAACACCTCAACTCAGGAAGTCCACTGGGCCCCTCCTGGATTCCTCCTTCTGATATTGTGGCCTGAGTCATCCCTCAAGACTAATGCTTAGGAAGCCCTAGGGCTCACTTCATTTGCTTCCAATCTCTCAGGGATCACTTTCTTTTGTTGCCTGATGTCCAGTGTCCTGAAAAATCATTATTTCATGTATTTTGTCTTTTTTTGTTGGTTGCTTCAGGTGGGAGAGTAAATCAAGTCTCTGTTACTCCATCTTGGCTGGAAGCGGACATCCTCTAGAGCCTAGATAGTTTTCTAAGGCCACAGAGGTAATTCGTGTTAGAGCTTGGAATAAAATCTCAGTGTGTTATCTCATATTTCAGTTTTTGTTCTACTGTTATTGGAGATTGTTACTAATGTGAATACTATGTGGTATTTTTAAATCAAAATTTTTAGAGACTATGACCTATTTTCCCTACAAGAATTTTGTTTTGAAAGGAGGATATATTCTATTCTCTTTTATAAATATGAGACACTGCAAATAGCAAAGGCTGAGCAAGATACCAATGTAGTATTTTCATCAATCTTGGGGATTTGAGAGCTCTCTAGAACACTTTAGAAAATATGCTGCATTGTTAGCAGCCATTTCATGTTCCACATTGCATCATTCTTTTCATAATTGGGTTCTTAAAATACATGCTTGATGAATAATCAGTTCCATCTCCCACTTTCAATTATATTTACTGTATAGCATTTCCCAAGGGAACTATTAAAAACACACACACTCATTAGCTCCACCAAGTATTTTTACAAAATAAAATTGATATCTCTTTCCCCCAAGATTTTTTACTTACGGATATGAGTTCTACCAAAAAGCATGGCAGAGGCAATAAAAGAGTTGTGGAACAATCTCAGAGTGATAAAAATTTTCCCTGGTTAATGAATTTTCTCCTTAAACAGAGACTGACTTTGTTGAGCTTGTGTTAAAATTTTTAAACATCTTCTGCCAAAGGGTTAATTGCTCACTTTTAAATGCATCATCTCAGGATATTTCTGCAGGAGAATGTATAGCTTTAATGATTACTTAAATTATTTTTTCTTAATAAGAGCCTTAGACTACTAACTTGTAAAGTGATCCTCATCTAGTGCAGTGGTTCTCAATTCTGGCTTCATATTAGAATGAGAGTATTTAAAAGCTGTCAATGCCAAGAGCCCCCACTCAGACCAATTAAATCAGTATCTCTGGGCATAGAGCCCGGGTATCTGCATATTTTAAAACTCCCCTGGTGATTTTAGTTTGCAGCCAGGATTGAAAACCACTGATGTAGTGAAAAAGCCCTCATTTTACAGATGAGAAAGTGGAAATTCAGAAGGGGTAAGTAATTGCCTAACATTATGCTGAGAAAGGAACATCCCATGCAACAAGTTCACACCCCTTGCCCTGCATACAAGGCACTATCATAGGTGCTTCAAAGACATTTTCTTATTCAGACCATATAATGAACTAATGATATGTGTATTTTTTTTACTCCATTTTATGGTCAAGTGACCTGAGGTTTACAAATGCTGAATAGTTTACCCAAGGTCATATTGCTAGAAACTTGACACAAATTTGTTTTCTGGTCCTCTGCATAATGATTTTCTCATTAAATCTCTCTGTGTGTATTGTCACTGGAATTTCTTTATAACCCTGTTCACAGAGAGGCATCTTGGGATTCCACCCATTGTGCTTAGCTAGTGTCACATCAATGGCTGGAGCCTCTCACAATGTCTGTTTGTAGCAGGAAAGTATAGACAAGTATTTAACAGACAAAAATGTCTGTTTGTAGTTGGAAAGTATAGACAAGTATTAAAAAAATAGAAAATAAATTAACAAGTAAGTATAGGTTATATCCATCAGAATTGTTGATTTTAAATAAAAGGAAACCTAAATCCATCCAACTTAAACAAAAAAGGGGCACACTAGCTTACATCATTTTAAACTCTGAGTATCCTGAATCTAGGTGTTCAAATCCTGCGGTAAGGAGTCTTAATTATCCCCCATTCCTTGTTTAGGTTTTCCTGTATGTTGGCAGGGGTCCCCAACCCACGGTGAGTTGTATAATTTTTTCATTATCTATTACAATATAATAATAATAGATATAAAGTACACAATAAATGTAATGTGCTTGAATCATCCCAAAACCATTCTCCTTCCCACCCCGCCCCCTGTCTGTGGAAAAATTTTCTTCCATGAAAATGGTCCTTGGTGCCAAAAAGGTTCGGGACTGCCGGGCTATGGGCATGTGACTGATATTCCTGGGCCCTGATTGGCTGGGTTTGAGTCATGTGCCTTCTCTTAAACCAATCATTGTGTGGAATGGAATGAGGTAGTCTCATTGGCCGGGTTTGGATCACCTGACTTCCTCTGGCGCCAAAGAGATGGTGGTGTCAAGTCCACAAGACCACGTGGACCCAAGAGAGGGAGCGGAGGCTCCTTTCCAAGAAAATAGGGTGGGATGCTATTAGCAGAAGCAAATAGATCCCGGAGAGGAAACACAATGAGTGCTCAAGACACTGGACTTGGGGGCGTCTGATTAAGCGTTGACAACTGTCTCTTGAGAGGATTGAGTTGTCAGCCCAGACAGTAGTAAGCTCTTGTCTTCTCCTGACTTACCTGCTCAGGACTTTGGAAATCCACCTTTCCCAGGGCCCACAGAAGCACTTTATCAGGCCTAGAATTCCGTCTACGTTAATCCACATGCCAGTCGCCCCCTCCTTTCTGTGCTGAGACAGAGATAAGAAGCCACAGGGAGGCTGTTTTCTGATGGGGTTTCAAACATTACAAGATCAAGGTTTGCTTAAGGCGTGTGTGTGTTTGTAGGTCCCCACATCCTTGCTTAAGGCACCATCAAGTAAATGGAAATCAGTGAATCTTTTCTGTTTCCTACATGACTGGCTGGGAATGTTGCTGGTTCATATGGATCTTAGAAAAAGGAGAGAGAGAGAGAGAGAGAGAGAGAGAGAGAGAAAGAAATTGGGGGTTGACTTCTGAGGAGTCAGTAGGAACTTGGGAGCACCCAGTGACACGATTACTCTGACCATTTGATGAATAACAGCAGCATCATCATTTATTGCTCCAGTGATGAATGTGCACAGCTGTTAGAAATGTTTTTTTGAGGCACTGTTTTAAGATAAATGAGCAGTGTGGTGACAATGCTGTTTTGAGCTGAAGCAGTAGAAGGTTAGGCCTTAGGCATACTGGCTGGAGCTGGAAGGGGTTCCAGCTCAGGAATCAGAACTCAGTAATTTGGGGAAACAGTGACAGAAAACAGGTAGGTAAGCAAAAGGCATTGAGGATATTTAGCTCATGGTCATGGAGTGATCCAGAAGGTAAGAAAAGTAAGAGGGTAAGGCATTTAGATAATGAGAAGATCTGGCATATAAAAATGTTGATGGGGTGGATGAGATTTATGTATGAAAGTGTTCAGCACAGTTACCGACAATAGTATGAAAAATGGAAATAACTCAGTATTTCCCAGCTACATAACAGAAAATTAAATCAATTACAATTCATTAATTTATATGCTGTTATGTATCCATCACCAATGGTACTGTAAAGAATTTGCAATAAAATGGGGGAATACTGTTGATCCATGAAAAATGAGCAGGATACAGAAATAGTACATGATCTCAATCATACTCTTGGTTCCATTTTACAGTCCCAACATTTTCTTCTTCCTTTCTCATGTACATAATAAAAAATATTTTGTTTTATGCTTCCAAAGTCAGTACACCTATATTGTGGAAATTTTGGAAAGTATAGACAAGTATTAAAAAAATAGAAAATAAAAACAACCCACAATTCCATTACCTGGTGAAAACTGCTGCCAATGTTTTGGTGCATTTCCTTTTAGTTGTAATTTTTTCTTCCTGCATATGTTACCCTAGATTTCTCATCTTCAGAATTTTTAGAAACTCTCTTGCCTTTGCAATTAACATAGCTTGAGCCTCTATTTCTTAATCTGCAGCTGGTCCAGTGCCCTACAAATATATCTGTGGAGTTAGTGAATTCACCATATCTACTCACCATTCTGCCTCCTGGGATCTATCACCCGAAATAAGGGCACAGTGGCACCTTTCCTTTTGTCCTCTAAAAATGATGTGGTGTGAAAAAGGTCTAGGATAAACTGAAGTTAATTGCAGAAAGTGTTAAACATCACTCTTGAAATTCATTGACTGTTCCCTACCACTGGGAATTTCTTATTGTCGTGCTTTTGTGTAAGTTGTAGTCTCTCACCATCCCAAATGCTGTCTTAATCAACTAGCATGTAATTTTGTAATTTCTGTTAGTATATTAAACAATTTAATTCTCTCTTTATTTTATCCCATCTAGACTTATATAAAGAGCCTTGAACTTCAAATTCACAAATTACTATACAGTTGTTCTCCTAAACCAAAGAGAAATTATTTCCCTAATATATATTCTTATGTTCTTTAGAACAATCAAGTTTTACTTTTTTGAAATTGCATGTTTGTGTGTGTGTATATATACACACATGTACATATATACACATGCACACAAAATATATATCTATAAAGCACACATATAAGATAGGTGTACATATATATGAATTTTAGTGGAACAATACTGTATATATTACTTTATAACTGATTTTTCACCTACTGTGTTTCATAGACTCTAAGGTGCCGGCAAATATAAACACTATTTTTTAATATACCATTAAGAAAGAAAAAAAAACCTTGCCAAAAAACTATAACACATTTTGACTTCAATGATGTTATCATGTGAAAATGTGTGCATCTTAGAATGAATGAAACAGAATATGTATCAATTAGTTATTGCTATAATAGAACTAGAGGAAAAAAACCACACAAAACTAAATGGCATACAATAAGAAATTGTTTATTGCTCATGCATCTACAGTCTTGCTGGGAGGAGGGTTCTGCTCCCACATGTGCCATTTTGGGGCCCACGCCAAAGAGGCAGTGGACACCATGGTATGTTCTTTCCATGTCAGATTTCTGGACCATGACAGAGCAAGCCTAACAAAGCAAGTATGTTTTCAGACTCTGCTTGCATTATGTATTGTTAATATACCATTAGCCAAAGCAAGTTACATGGCCAATCCCAGAGTCGAGATGTGTGTGTGGGATGCATGTTCCACCCATTACGTCAAGGATGTGTACATATAACGTATGCCAGTGAAGCACTGAAGCATTGAGATCAATAATTCAATCAATAAGGTATTTCAAACTTATTATGTCTTGCATTTTATGCCTTTTGTAACCAATCTCATATACTTTTTGGGACAAAGTAGATCATAACATACATAAATGTGCAAGGAAAAGGAGGAAGGAAACATATCAAAATGTTGACAATAGTTGTCTCAGAAAGGTGGGATGACAGGTGGTTTTTACTTTCTTCTTTGCCCCTTAGATTTCTCTAAGTTTTCTAAGATGAGTAGGTGGTTTTTTTTTAAATTTTATTTCAGAATGTTACTGGGGTACAAACGTTTTGGTTACATAAATTGCTTTTGTACCATTTGAGTCAAAGTTATAAGTGTGCCCATCACCCGGATAGTGTGCATTGTACCTGTTAGGTGTGAATTTATCCATCCCCTCTACCCCCTACCTGCTTGATTTCCAATGAATATTATTTCCATATGTGCACATAAGTGACCACTCTTCTAAGTGGAGTATCACAAGAATGGAAAAACAGAGTCAGACAATAAACCTACACCCACATAATTCATTATTCCCTTAAAAAAATTCTATGCAGGAAAGTAGTTTGGGAGAGAAATAAGCAGTTATTTCAGAGGAAGACATTGTTTTTTGGGGAAAGTGGGATCAATATGCATTATTAGGTTTACCAATGTTGGAGGGATTAGGGATATGAGGCAGATGATTCAGAAAAAAGTTCTGATCCTGCAGAATAAGGCAATAGCACAGTTATCACATCTGGTGGCCCAGACTGGAGCTGGGTTTGTGAAGCCAGGTCTGCTCATTAGAGATGTGTGTCAAAGGGCCAGGACAAATCTGCCAGGAAGATGAACTCTGTGCTGAGCCCCGGTTTTGAGCCTGGATCCCTGACATCCTTCCTACCTCAGGTGAGAATTAGGTCTAGAAATGAAGGTGGGCTGGACTCAGACATGGAACAGAGGGACTTTAGTTGTGAGCAGAGTCAGTAAGAAGAAGCTGAGCAGGACCTGTCAAATGTCTGTTGACAAGCAGGATTCGGTCCACCCCTGGAGGACCACCAGAAGAGTGGTTGTTAAACTTCGTCATGCATCAGAATTACCTAGAGAGTTGTAAAAAATACAGATGGCTGGGCCCTACTTCTAGAAATTCTGATTTAATAGGTCTGAGATGGGACCTGAGAATTTCCAATAAGTGCCCAGGTAATGTTGACACTGCTGGTCTGGGGATCACGCTTTGAGAACCACAACATGAAGGCAACCATTCTCAACTTGCTTGCAATTTGTATAACCTGGAGAGCTTTAAAATATCCTGATGCCTTGGCTGCACCCCAGACCAATTAAATCAGAGTCTAGGGGTGGGACTCAGTCATCAGTATTTTTTTTTTTTTAAAGCTCCCTAGGTAAATACAATGTGCAGCCAAGGTTGAAAACTGCTGCTCTAAGGAGGATTAATTTAATCTATTTAACTACCGAGTACGTTGGCAGCAGGTACTAAATTAGCTCATCACCAATCACCATCCGTTTTTCCGTGGACCAAGGAGTTGAAATCGTGCCTGTGAGAAGTCTCCTGGGAGAGTGAAGTTTAAAACCTGGAACTCAACCACCTTCCTGGATCCCAAGGAAATTAGGCAAAACTCTTGACACTTGGTTGAGGAGAGACTGAGGGGTAACATGTAGAATCTTAACCTGGCTAGGTCCCTCTTGGAGAGGGGCAAAGGTCATGGTCAGATGAAGGATGCTTTTGTTGAAAAGTAAAGTTGTCAAAGATGCTGCAGTCTTTAACACAATGTGGCATGTGCTTTGGAGGTGAAAGGACACTGTCAACCCTTCTTAGTCATCTCTGAGGTCTTTGAAGTTGCCATGGAAGGAGTCAAAGCCATGACACATGAGATACTTCTAGAGCTACATGGCTTAAAGGAGGTGAAATTTGCCTCAGGACTTTTCTCCTTTCTCTCTCTCTCCCCCTCTGCTCTTTCTATGAGATTTTCTTGCTTCCAACCCAGGAATCCACCAAGTCCCATTCTCTGGAGTGTTTTTTAAAAAATCTTTGATGGCAGCCAGCTCTTTTCCAATGAGACATCAGTTTACATGGGAGAAGTCTCACACCCCTATACCTTGATAAAGTACACCCTGGAAATCAAAAAGACTTGTAGTGCAAGGAATGTTTCTTTAATGGTGAGATTATAGGCTTGGAGGTAGAAGAAGAATTGTCTTCAGAGACTTTGCTGTGGGCTGAACTGTGTCCCTCCCAAAAGTCATATGTTGCAGTCCTAATGCCCAGTACCTCAGACTGTAACTGTATTTGGAGACAGGCTCTTTGAAGAGGTAATTAAGGTAAAATGAGGTCACATGGGTGGTCCCTAATCCAATTAGACTGGTGTCCTTATTAGAGGAGATTAGGACACAGACACACAGCGGGAAGACCTTGTGGAGACACAGAGGGAAGACAGCCATCTACGAGACAAGGAGTGAGGCCTCAGAAGAAACCAACTCTGCCGACACCTTGATCTCGGACTTCTAACCTCCAGAACCATGAGAAAATAAATTTCTATTGTTTAAGCAGCCCAGTCTGTGGTACTTTGTGTAGCAGCCCTGGCAAACTAATACAGATTTCAATAGATGACTTGTTGAGAAGAGATTCAAGTTATAAGGACTGAACCAGATGAGTGGAAATTGCAGGCAGGTGGATTAGGCTCAAAATAAATACAATTGAACATCTTAACTGGCTGCTGCTAACACAGATAATATCCTCCCTGTATATTGTTTGTCTCCATTGTTGAGTAGGGGAGTTTTGTTTTGTAACTGGGAGGGTAAATATTTTTTTGGGGGGTGTTGGAGGGCCAAAGTGTGGAA
Organism: Daubentonia madagascariensis; assembly: GCA_023783475.1. Taxonomy (NCBI): domain Eukaryota; kingdom Metazoa; phylum Chordata; class Mammalia; order Primates; family Daubentoniidae; genus Daubentonia; species Daubentonia madagascariensis. Next base: position 4,525,173 of record JAKFHU010002332.1, on the reverse strand, counting down.
AAGGAGACCAGGAAGTGATAGAATGATGTTTGTTCTTTGCTGAGTGCTCTGGGGTCATTTTGAATCCCACTGGAAAGAAGAGTTTAGATGCAGAAGTTGAAAAAAATGAGAAAGACCTGATGTAATGTATTTTAAGTACTTTCTTGGCATAATGCCTTGTGCACAGAAACAGTTCAAAATGTTAGGTATCAGCTTGTTCCCTATTCAATTCTCCTTCTATATCTTTGTAGCAGACACCTTTCTGTGGGTCTTAGCAGTTGACAAAAGTTGCTCCTTCCGGTCGTCCTGTGTGATCTGGGCCTCTGGCTGTAGCTAATCAGATGGGGAGTGTCCACGTGACACAAGCTGAGCCAAACATGATCTCTTCCCAGGGAATTTGGAATTGGATCTAAAAGGTTTCAGCTTGTATCAAGCCGGTCTGTAGAAACTTAGGAGCTGAGGTATGTCTGTTTTTCCTTTTCTCTATTTTTCTACCTGTACTGCAGGTTTGCAGGGAGGGAATGACTGGATATTAGACAGAAGTACAGGTGAAAGGTGGAAAGACACTAGTCACTGGTGGGTTTTTATTTGCCAACTTCTTCCTGTAGCTTAATTACATTCCCGCCCTTGGATCCCATGACAGACCCCTGAGTACTTACACAATACAATTAATTCCCATTGGACTTAAATCCTTTTGTGATGACTATTTACTGAACATTAAATTTTGCTGCAATGGGCGTAATGATTATCACTTAGTCATCTTTTTTTTTTTTTTGTACAAATGACATAGATCAGATTACCGTTACTTGCAACCAGAGAGTACTGACTTAGAACTCTGCTGCACCCTCTCGACCAGGGCTGAGATATCTTCCACCCATTTCCAGAAGTGCTGCCTCTTCTGCTTCACCTATTGAAGACTGACTAGGCTTTGCAAAGTAACTAAATAATCTCATGTGCCCTCAGTGTAGGACCTGGGGAAACTGGGCGTCTCTTTTTACACTGGGGATTCTGAGTGCCCTTAGAGTCATAGATTTAAGTTTCCAATCCAGATTTAAACAAGATGTCATTTGATTTGGCCTAAGAGGCTATTTAGGCTTTGATTCATCACTTATTCTAATCTGTGAAGTTTAATACCCAACCTAACTCTATAGCTGGATGCTCCTAAACTTTAATTCATCCTGGTGGCCAGTTAGTAATATCCTTGTTAAGAACACCTTTTGGGTGGCTGACTTACACACAATGAGTCAAAGTGATTCGCACGATGTTAACTGGGTTTACTCTGGGCTGTGTTGTTTTGGAAATAGAAGGAGGTGATGTGCATGCAGGACTTAGCATGGTGCCTGGCAAGTGGTGAGAGCGCACTATATGTTATGTGCTGTTATCATCAGTATCTTAACTCCTGCTAGGTAAGGCCAGAAGGAAGATATCCCAGGTTAGCACGTTAGCCCCCACGGATCATTCCTCCCCACTCTCCTGATGACGGGATGAACCGTGGAGGATTGATGGATGTACCAGGTTGATGGATTTTGTCTGTCCCTTTCCAAAGCTGAGCATTAACTGGACCGACAAGTTGGAACCTGACATGAGGCTTTATATCTCCTTGCCTTGGGTAGTGGTCATATATTTAAGCCTCCTGGCCAAGGAATCTTTCAAGGCCAATTGTACAGCTACTCCCTGTTTAGCTGAATCAGCTAACATTTCCCAAGAAGTGCAGACTGGCCAGGTTGTTGGGTATGTAAGAAAAGTGTGCTTGTATCTGTGTATGTCTCTCTTGATTTGTTTATCTCTGTACCTCTGTGTGTGTGTATGTGTGCATGTTCCTTTTTCTCTTTGCCTCTCTTATTTCCATTTGGTGGGCTTGTGACTATTATCTGAGTACGTCTGTGTCCATGCATATATGCCTATGTGTGCGAGACCCTTTGTATACTTACGGCAATCACATCAGGTTTGTAAAAATAAAATCCTTGTCCTCCTTTAAGCAACTCATTTGTATTGCACCCTCCTCTTGCTTTTTAAAGACCGAAGTAGTTACTTCTTTGCTGGTGTAGAGATTTTGATAATGACCTGAGTACTTCCTCTAAAGTTCCTTTAGAAGGATATACTGAGTCTGCCCATTCCAGGGTTTCCCTTATAGTCGGAGATAAAACACCTTGATCAAGCTTCCATAAAAACACACATCACATCAATTAACAGATATCGCCAGGGGCAGGCTCCTTGTTCAACATCTGCTCCTTTATTACTAACAGCACCAGTAGAATATATTATGGGGCGTGTGTCCGTGGGTTTCTGCCAGCCTCCGTGAGTGTGCAGAGATTTCTGCTAGGCTTGCTCACTTTCCTAATGAGCCACATTAACGCTCCATACAGAACTGTGGGGTGGCACGTTTCCCTCCCACGTTCTGGCAAAACCATAAAGGCTAGAGCTGTTACATGAGGGGAATTGCTCTCTGGCTTATTTTTACAAAAGGCATCAAGAACAAGAAATAAGAAGTGATAGGAACTCTATTTCTTGAGCATTTACTGTACGCAGTTACTGTATTAGGCGCTTCACACGCATCATCCCATTTAATACTAAACCAATCCTTTAGGGAGGTGTTATTATTATTACTTGCATTTTGAAGCTGAGGGTGCTGGGGCATACAGAGTTCAAGTATGTTGCTTCAGGTCGCGTAGGTAGCAAGTAGCCATAGTGGAGAGTGACAGTTCTTTGTTCCCACCCCCCTTATTTTGGGAATGACTCCGACCTTCTGATCTAAGGATTGGGCACTTGATGGAGGTCAAACCAATCATGGGACTCATCTTCTGGGCAATCATGATTGATTCTGGTGGACACTGACCAAGCATGTCCAACTGGAATCCATCTCTCACACTGAGATTCAGATGTGGGGAGGAAGAAGCAATTCTTTTCTTCTGGGACTGCTAAGCTGGGGGGCCAGTGGCTATTTTGCCCACCATGTGGAAAAGTTCTTCTTTCTGCCTTAGGCATAAAATGAGACCAACGAACAAAGAGAACCTGAAAAAACAAAGATGAGAAACAGGTGGAGAGAGAATTCGGGTAGAGTTTAGTGTCCAGTTCCTGTTCCCAAGGACTAGATTTATGCAGCTCTTCCTTCCATGAAAGAAACCACATTATCTTCCCCTGCCCTGAAGCCAGTACATTTTCTTTGTGGCTTAAGTGTGTTTGAGGTGGGTCTAGTGGTTTAAAAATATCCACAAATGGATACTCCTCCATTCAAGAAGTAGAGTCTACTTCTCCTTCCCTGGGGTGTGGACTGGACTTAATGACTTAATTCTAACAAATTGAATGAAGTGAAAGCAAGTGGTGTGCAACTTTGGAGACTGGCTTACAAAGGCGCTGTAGTTTTCTGTTTGTTCTTTCTCTGTCTTGGATCACTCACTTTGGGGAAGCCAGCTGCCATGTTGTAAGGATGCTCAAGAAACTCTGTGGAGGGGGCCACATGCTAAGTAACTGAGGCTTCCTGTCAACAGCCACATGAGTGAGCCATCTTGTAAGTGGATTCTTTAGCCTTCAGATAAATGCAGCCCCAGCTGACATCCTCACTGCTACCTCATGAAAGTCCCTGATCATGACCTATAAAAAGCATGAAATAATAAGTGCTTGTTGCTTTACATTGCTATGTTTTGGGGGTAATTAGTTATGCAGAAGTAGCTAACTATGGCCAGGCAGAGTGGCTCACACCTGTAATCCTAGCACTCTGGGAGGCCATGGCAGGAGGATCTCTTGAGCTCAGGAGTTCAAGACCAGTCTTCTCTACTAAAAGCAAAAAAATTAGCCAGGCATGGTGGCACACACCTGTAGTCCCAGCTACTTGGGAGGCTGAGGCAGGAGGATGGCTTGAGCCCAGGTGTCTGAGGTTGCAGTGAGCTATGATGATGCCACTGCACTCTACCCAGGGTGACAGATTGAGACTCTGTCTCAAAACAAACAAACAAAAAAGAAGTAGTTAACTAATACAGTGGGTTTCTGTCACTTAGAATCAACAGAATCCTGACAAGGTGAGAGGTGGAGGTACCACTCACACTAAGTGGATGCTTGTTGATTGTCTCATCAACCATTCCCCCTTCTTCTGCCCACAGTGCCATGATCTGCCTTGGGTAACTCAGCATCCTGCATATTTCAGTTGTGCACTTTGGTTGGGACTGACTCCTGCATCAGGGGTGGGGTGTGATTGTTTTAAACAGGTGCATTCCCTCTCCTGGCTACAGTGGTTGGTTTTGGGGTGGGCATCTCATTCCCAAAGAGCCACCAAGATGCAAAGAGATAATTTTTAAACCTTCTAGAGAAATTCTCCTCTCTTTTGCAGAGGACTTCAGAAAATCTTTGCTTTCTTTCCCAGGAAGATGCGGTATGAAGATGTGAAGGTGGGTGCTCCCACAGCCATTTTGCTGCCATGAGGCAGTGTCCAGTAGAGGCGCTGCTCTGTTTGGGGAGGACAGAGAAGAGAGGTGGACAGATACTAGGACTTTGGTGATATTGTTGGTCCCATTATCACAAGCCTTATCTGAAGCCCTCCTGTGGATATTTTAGTCACGTGAATCTATGAATTCTATTTATTGCTTAAGCCACTTTAACCTGGGTTTCCTGGTCCATGAAATAAAAAGATTCTTAACTAATACACAAACCCAGGTCTGTCTGAATCCACTGCTTGTACTCTTCTCAACTGACAAAAAAATTAAATAGTGCCATATCAAACATGATCAATGGGCTCCTGTTTAAAAATGATACTGGACACAATCTTTTCCAACTGTATTTTAAAAGGCCTTAAGAAGACATAGAAAAATGGAAACTCATACAACCTTGAAAACCAAACTGATACTGAAACTGTTGTCAAAATCTGCAAGGAAATTCCACTAATCATAAGACTGATGGAGCTGAATTGAGAACTTTAAAATTATTTTGATGTCTAGAACAGGGCAAACCTGATATTTATAAACAGCTAAGGAGAAATGTTTATTTTCCCTCTTACCCCCAGAGCTCAATGACCACATGCCACTGGCTGATCTCTGTTTTGTGGATGCTGATGTTTGTCATGACAGAGCATTGCAGAGAAAGATTTTTTTATATTTTTTATATTTTATGCTGATGTAATTGGTTATTCTAGGATATGTAATGGCTTAGAAAAAATCATTCTAACTATTTCTTTAAAACAAGATGCATTCTAGCCATTTGAGGGAATAATCAAAATAGAAAACTCAAGAATAAGAATATCTTAGCATAAAAGGACTGGCAATAAAATTCTTTATGAATGCTCATACACTTTTTGAAAGACAAGATATGTGTCAAAGAAAACAAAAAGAAGCAAAATGACAAGAAAAAGTATGCTAATTCTTTCTTTTAGATAGTGTCAACAGTTACTGTTTCATTCTAGTCTTTGGTAAATAATATTAATGATTATAATAAAATTTACAAATGAAACAGTTATTATGTCCCTGTTATGTTCTAGGCACAATGCTAAATATTTCACAAGAAAAATCATATTTAAAAATTAAAGTATGTTTTAAACTAACTTAAAAGCAATGCATCCCATTTTTAAGTTCAATAAATACTATGATAGGCCAAAATGTCACCCAAAAAAACCCCACTAGATAAAATTCAACACCAATTTTTCATGAAAATTAGTCAAAGTGAAGAGCAATTGGAAAAAATGGCGGCGTGATAGAGTCCTCCCACCACACCGCTCCCAGGGAAGGAGGTGAAGAACGCCAGCGGCTGCCTGCGAGCATGGACCGCTCACTCCGAAAACAGCATTGCGAATGACAGAGAAACAACGCTGAACGCCCAGCCCAAGAAAACAGGTACAAAATTTTCACAAAGATCGGAGAGCACACGGAGCACAATAGAGCCCAGAGCGCGGGAAGGACGGGCTCGCCAGATCCACGCAACGCGACCTGCCCCCCAAGCGGTTACGCGCCTCCCCATACACGCAGTCAGGGACAAGCCCAGAGATTGGACAAGCTGTTGCTCGGGCGGCAGACCCTGTGGAGAGGAGGAATGCCAGAGCCAAACACAACTCGCAGCTGCAATATACAGAGACTGCCGAGGGCTGGGGAGGAACTGGGCGGGGACCAAGATTCAGCTTCCCGGGACAGTGCGCGGGAACCCGCAGGCCGGCACTGTGCCACTAGAAGTCAGCGGGACTGGGCCCAGGAGTTTAACGGAGAGGGGGACACACCCTTAGAGGCTGCTAGCAAGTGCTGCCGCCGCGGCCAGCGGAGAAAAGCTGCGCTCCGGGCGCGATCAGAGCCCGGCTGTGCGCCAGGCTGGCGGCGGCCGCCATCTTTACAGCCGCCCGCGCGGAGCTGTGAGCAACGTCTCTAGCTCCGCCCCGCCCCGGCCCGGGGCTCTTCTGCTGGGGCGAGACAGGCTTTGCTTTTGGTGGCCAGGGATAGCTGCATCCGTGGGTTCCAGGTGGGACGAGATACCAGAACTGTAGTGGCAGGACTTTTGTGTATTGGAAACAGTTTGCAGCTCGTCCATCTGGTTCTGCTACCCTGGTTCTGGCCTCCGACAAGTCCGCTACGTGCTGGTCCTAGTGCCCGCCCTTCAGGTCCCAGCCCTCCTGTACCCCAGAGATCGCTCATTTTGAAGGTTGCTGGCCATAGTGACTCATTTGGTATAACAGCTGGTTCTCATGACAACCAAATACCTCAAGAGCCACAGGCTGAACCAGAGCAGCTCCCCACAACCCTGCCCACTCCATTAGGGAATTTCGCGCCATCCAAGAGCGCTTCCAGTGGCCACTATTCCCCCCTCCTCGTGGGAATATCCCCCTGGTGGAGACTGCTGGGGATAGAGACGGCCACCTGCCTCGCCTTGGGGTCTAGTGGTGGAAAAGGGGTGCACAATTGGAAATCCCCCTATCAACCAGCATCACGCGGAGACGCACATCAGAAGGGCAGACACACGCAGCTAGATAAGCAACCTCTGAGCTGTGTAGAATTTTCCCAATTCAGCTTTCACACTGCAGCCAAAAGAAATTGTGTTTCTACCTGCACCTCAGGAGGAGCAGGGTCAAAGTAACTCCTAGAAGCCACAAGGCCCCTCCCAAAATTGCGGGGCTTTCACATACCCCAACTGGGGGATCAGAGTCTGCCATGGACATAACAGAATACCTAGCTAATAGGGAGCTGTGGATTCATATCCTCAAGTACAATTCACTACCTTAGAGCCCAAGGTGGGAGGTCATTCTCACCACACTCCACCGGGAAGAGGAGAAGACAACAGGCCAGAGATAACTCAAGATCCACCAAACTTGCTAAAATACACCTAAGGCAATACAGGCCACTACTTCTCTCCCTGGCTCTGCCAAGGAACGAAAATCGTGGGCCTGGAGTCAGGGCCATAAACTAGCCCTAACACCCCCAGCTCTCGACCAAGAGGCCAGATGAGAAAAAACCAGTGAAAGAATTCAGGGAACATGAAAAATCAGAGTGAAAAGTCACCCCCAAAAGAAACCATCAGTTCCTCAGCAATGGATACCAACCCAAATGAAATGGGTAGAATGACAGAAGAGGAATTTCGTTTATGGATTATAAGAAAGCTCAATAAAATTCAAGAGAAAATTGAATCCCAGCACAAAGAAACCACAAGAAAAATGCAAGAAATGAATGAAAAATTCTCCAAAGAAATAGAAATATTATGGAAAAATCAAATAGAAATCCTAGAAATGAAAGAAGCATTCAAGGATCTACAAAACACAGTGGAAAGCCTTAAGAATAGTCTGGACCATACAGAGGAAAGAATTTCAGAGCTAGAAGACAACTCCTATGCACAAAATAAATCAGTCGAAGAGAAAGAACACAAAAACAAGAGGCAGGAAAAAAGCATACAAGAAATGTGGGATTATGTAAAGAGGCCAAATATAAGGATCATAGGCATCCCTGAAGGGAGAGGAAGAAAATTCGTGTGGGCTGGAAAATCTATCTGAAGGAATAATAGAGGAAAATTTCCATGGCTTAGCCAGAAGTCTCGATATCCAAGTACAAGAAGCACACAGGACTCCTGGGAGAGTCAACGTGAAAAGGCATTCACCACGCCACATAATTATTAGACTGACCAAAGTAAACATAAAAGAGGCACTCCTCAGAGCTGTAAGACGAAAAAAGCAGGTAACCTATAAAGGGAAACCGATCAGATTAACTGCAAATTTCTCAGCTGAAACCTTACAAGCCAGAAGGGAATGGAGAGCCAGCATCAGTCTCCTAAAACAAAACAAAGGCCAACCCAGAATTCTGTATCCTGCCAAACTAAGCTTCTTATGTGAGGGAGAAATAAAGACTTTTCCAGACAAGCAATCACTGATAGAATTTGCGAAATCCAGACCGGCCTTGCAAGAAGTGCTTAGACCTGCATTGTACACTAATCAACACAACAGACACCCACCTATGTAAAACTACACAAAAGCTAAAACCCCAGAAACCAGATTCCACAATGACGCAAGAGGTAAAACAAAAGACACCACCCAATAAAATAATCAGAAATTTACCCCAAATATCAATTCTCTCAATAAATGTAAATGGCTTGAATTGCCCATTGAAGAGACATAGGCTGGCTGAATGGATTAAAAAATACAAGCCAAGTATCTGTTGTCTTCAGGAAATACACCTTACACACAAAGACGCATTCAGACTCAAGGTGAAAGGATGGAATACAATTTTCCAGGCTAATGGAAACCAAAAGAAATCCAGAGTAGCCATCCTTATTTCAGATGATATAAACTTTAAAGCAACAAAAGTAAAGAAGGACAAAAATGGACACTATAAAGTGGTGAAGGGAAAAATCTTACAAGAGGATTTAACAATCCTAAACATTTATGCACCCAACACAGGAGCACCCAGGTATGTAAAGCAAATACTGCTAGATCTAGACAACATAATAAACAGCAATTCCCATAATATTAGGGGACTTCAACACCCCACTGATGGAACTGGACAGATCCTCCAAACAAAAAATAAACAAAGAAACAAAGTGCCTAAACAGGACTCTAGAACATTTGGGTCTAACATATATCTACAGAACACTCCACCCAAATAACACTGAATATACATTCTTCTCATCAGCTCATGGAACTTTCTCTAAAATTGACCACATCCTAGGCCACAAAACAGATCTAAACAAATTCAAAAAAATAGAAATCATACCATGTATCTTTTCAGACCACAGTGGAATAAAATTAGAAATCAATTCCAACAGAAACTCACATCTTCATCCAAAAACATGGAAACTAAACAATCTGTTGCTGAATGACTATTGGGTCAAGGAGGAGATTCAAATGGAAATCAAAAGATTCTTTGAACTAAACGATAATGGGGATACAAGTTATCAAAATCTGTGGGATACAGCAAAAGCAGTCCTGAGAGGAAAATTTATCGCCTTAAATGCCCACATCCAAAAGACAGAAAGGTCACAAATCAGTAAACTAATGAATCATCTTAAGGAAATGGAAAAGGAAGAGCAAAGTAATCCTAAAGCCAGCAGAAGAAAAGAAATAACCAAGATCAGAGCAGAATTAAATGAAATCGAGAACTAAAGAACAATACAGAAGATTAATAAAATGAAAAGTTGGTTCTTTGAAAAGATAAAGAAATAGACAGGTCACTTGCCAGGTTGACCAGAAGCAGAAAGGAAAGGACTCTAATAAGCTCAATTAGAAATGAAAAAGGAGAGGTCACAACTGATACCATGGAAATACAAGACATCATCTTCAAATACTACAAAAATCTCTATGCCCGCAAACACGAAAACGTGGAGGAAATAGACAAATTCTTAGAAACATACTACCTCCCTAGGCTCAACCACGAAGAGACAGAATTTCTAAACAGACCGAAATTGAAGCAGTAATAAAAAATCTTCCCACAAAAAAAAGTCCTGGACCAGATGGGTTCACACCTGAATTCTACCAAGCCTACAAAAAAGAACTGGTGCCTATACAGCAGAAATTATTTGAAAATATCCAGAAGGATGGAATCCTCCCAAACTCATACTACGAAGCCAATATCACCTTGATACCAAATCCAGGAAAGGACACAACAAGAAAAGAAAACTACAGACCAATATCCCTTATGAATATAGATGCAAAAATTCTCAATAAAATCCTTGCAAACCGAATTCAAATGTACATCAAAAAAATAATTCATCACGATCAGGTGGGCTTCATTCCCGAGATGCAGGGATGGTTCAACATATGCAAATCTATAAATGTAATTCACCACATAAATAAAAGCAAGAACAAAGATTATATGATACTTTTAAGAGATGCAGAAAAGGCTTTTGACAAAATCCAGCATCCTTTTATGATAAGAACTCTTAACAATATAGGCATAGATGGCTCATACCTCAAAACTATTAAATCCATATACGATAAACCCACAGCCAATATCATACTGAATGGGGAAAAATTGAAAGCATTCCCCATTAAAACAGGAACTAGACAAGGGTGCCCACTATCTCCACTTCTTTTCAACATAGTGCTGGAAGTCCTGGCCAGAGCAATCAGACAAGACAGAGGAATCAGGGGCATCCAGATGGGGGTAGAAGAGGTCAAACTTGCACTATTTGCAGATGATATGATATTATACATAGAAAACCCCAAAGATTCAACCAAGAGATTACTGGAATTGATAAATGAATTCAGAAAAGTCTCAGGATACAAAATTAATACACATAAATCCATAGCCTTCATATATGCCAATAACAATCAAGCTGAGAAACAAATTAAAGATGCAATACCTTTCACAATAGCACCAAAGAAAATTAAATATTTAGGAACATATCTAACTAAGGAGGTCAAAGACCTATATAGAGAGAATTATGAAACACTGAGAAAAGAAATTGCAGGGGATGTAAACAGATGGAAAACCCTACCATGCTCTTGGATAGGCATAATCAACATAGTAAAAATGGCTTTGCTACCTAAAGTGATTTACAGAATCAACGCAGTCCCTATCAAAATACCAACATCATTTTTTGCTGATCTAGAAAAAATAATTCTACGCTTCGTGTGGAACCAGAGAAGACCCCGTCTAGCCAAAGCAATCTTAAGCAAAAAGAACAAATTGGGAGGCATCTATCTACCAGACTTCAAACTATACTACAAGGCTATAGTAACCAAAACTGTATGGTATTGGCACAAGAACAGACACGTAGACCAATGGAACAGGACTTAGAACCCAAATATAAAACCAACCTCATACAGTCACCTGATCTTTGACAAATTCCAGAAAAATGTACACTGGGGAAAAGATTCCCTACTCAATAAATGGTGCTGGGAAAACTGGATGGCCACATGTAGAAGACTGAAACTGGGCCCACACCTCTCACCTCTCACAAAAATCAACTCACAATGGATAACAGATCTAAACCTAAGACATGAAACCATAAGAATTCTCGAAGAAAACATTGGAAAAACTCTTATGGACATCGGCCTAGGCAATGAATTTATGAAGAAGACCCCCAAAGCAATCACAGCAGCAACAAAAATAAATACATGGGACCTGATCAAATTGAAAAGCTTCTGCACAGCCAAGGAAACTATCACTAGAGTGAACAGACAACCTACAGAATGGGAGAAAATATTTGCATGCTACACATCTGATAAAGGGCTGATAACCAGAATCTATACAGAACTTAGGAAAATCAACAAGAAAAAATCAAACAACCCTATTAAAAATGGGCAAAGGACATGAACAGAAACTTTCAAAAGAAGACAGAACAATGGCCAGCAAACATATAAAAAAGTGCTCAACTTCTCTAATCATCAGGGAAATGCAAATCAAAACCACAATGAGATATCACTTAACTCCAGTGAGATTGGCTCATATCAAAAAATCCCCAAACAACAAATGTTGGCAGGGATGTGGACAGATAGGAACACTCATACACTGCTGGTGGGACTGCAAATTAGTACAACCTCTATGGAAAGTAATAGGGAGATACCTCAAAGAATTAACAGTAGAATTACCATTTGACCCAGCAATCCCACTACTGGGTATTTACCCAAAGGAAAAAAAGACATTCTATAATAAAGACATCTGCTCGCGAATGTTCATAGCAGCACAATTCACAATTGCAAAGATGTGGAAACAACCCAGGTGCCCATCAATACACGAGTGGATTAATAAAATGTGGTATATGTATACCATGGAGTATTACTCAGCAATAAGGAACAATAGTGAATTAACACATCTGGTATTATCCTGGTTGGAGCTAGAACCCATTCTTCGAAGCAAAGTGTCACAGGAATGGAAAAACAAGCACCACTGGTACTCACCATCAAATTGGTACTAACTGATCAACACTTACATCACACAGGGCAATAATATTCATCAGGGGGCAGGCAGGCGGGAGGGGGGTGGAGGGGATGGGAAAACTCTCACTGAATGGATGTGGGGAGCACAGTTTGGGAGATGTCCACGATTGTAGCTCTGACACGGGCAGTGCATGGGCAATATATATAGCCAAAGTGTTGTACCCCCATAATATTCTGAAATAAAAAAAAAAGTGAAGAGCAATTGAATACTTTCTTAACATGATAAAATATTAATTTAAAATAAGCAAACATCTTTTATAATAAAGAAACACACAAGGCATTCCCATTAAAATTGCAAGATTCCCAAAGATATTTTCTGCTCTAATTATTTTGGAAGTTTGGGATAATGTAATAAAGTATGAAACAGAAATAATAGGTACAACTATTAAAAAGAGAACTCAATTGTTGGCTATTTGTAGGTTATATTAATTGACACCTAGAAAGCTGAAGATAATCAACTATTTGTTTAAAATCAATAAAGAATTTGGTGAAGTGGATAGACAAATATATAAAGCAAAACCTTTAAAGTATCAATATTTAGTTAGAAGTCATAGCAGAAAAAAATGATTCCATAGCTGCAAGACAGACACTTAGAAGTCATCACAGTAGAAAATGTATGTAATTTATATGAATAAATATATACAATTTGACTGAGGTGTATATTTGAAAGAATATACCTCTTTTTAAAATGAGAAGATTAAATATTGTGAAGGTGTCAATTATGCAAAAATTTATATATGAGTGCACAAGATTTTAATGAAAATCCTATTGGAACTCTCAAGGATCTTACAAAACCCTACTAAAGTCCACCTGGAAGAACTAATGGGTGAGGTAATCCAAGAACATTTTGAAAAAAGGAAAACAATTCAATGACATTTTGAAAACAAAGGTACTTGCCCAACCAAGTCATAAAATATTTTATAAGGCTAAAACAATTGAAACAATGTGCTATTGGTACAAGAAATAATCACTGGAATAAAGGAAATACTATGGACTAAAACCTGAGCATATGTATCCCATGAGACTATGACAAAGAAGGTGTCACAAGTCAACGGGAAACAGGTAAATGAAAGAAGTCATGTTAGAAAAATCGGTTGTTTAGGGGAAAAGAAGTAATCAATTTAGATCTTCACTATTATATTATGTTCCCAAATACATTCCAAATGAATTAAGCAGATGAACATTAAAAAAACTCTGGAAGAACTAAAAAAAATTAGAATAAAATTAAGATAAATATTTATTTCAGTTTTGAGATAGGATTTTACCAAGCACAAAACTCATAAAAAATCACAAAGAAAAGTATTAATGGATTCAATTAGAAAAAATTGAGAACTTTGTACAACGAAGCAAGTTAAGCAAAATTAAAGGGCAAAAGGCAGTTAGGGAGAGGGAAGATATGTAAGAAATATCACAAAGATTAATAGTTTTAAGATGTAAAACAAATCCTTACTAAATCTGAAAGAATAATATTCTGAAAAAAAATATTTGATATTCAATATGAAAAAAAAAATTATTCTCTTTGAAAAAAAAAAAGAAAAATGTGCAAAGGGCATAAAATGTTAATTTTCGAAGTGGGAAGTACAAACGGTCCATAAGTCTATGAAGAATATGTTCATCTTCAAGAGGCATCAAAGACGTGGAAACTGGGAAGACAATGAGATTTCATTTTACCTGCCAAATTGTCCAGTTACAGCATTGTAAGACGTAGTGCCACGTAGGGTGTGAGGAGCAGACACTCTTACTACTGTTGGTCCTTGTATAAGCTGGTGTAAATCGGCTTTAGGATCTCCAGTTATCCCTGTTTAAAATGGGGATGATCTGATTGGGTCGGATGAGACAATAAATGTAAAATACCTCAAACCGTGTAAATGTGAATTGTCAACATCGGTGATGATGGCTGTGGAGTGACGAAGAAGGATTTCAGAGAACTGAGGAGCAATGTATAGGCGTGTGAACTGGGCCCACAGATTGGTGCAGGGCCAGAAGGGGCTGTGTGTGGAGGAGAGGTGGGAGACGCCATTCCTGTCTGCCTCCTGGATTTATGGATTTAGAAACAGAAGCTGTGTTTCAAATGCTCGGGGAGGAGGGATTTATTGGGCTTTTCCCATAATGGATGGCAACACATTCAGGCTGAATACCGGGACAGCCCCTGACCAATCAGGCTGCCATTTGACAATTGACCTCTCCCAATGACCCCTGCCCCAAACCAAGAGACCCATGCCTCCTTAACTCCTCTGTTCGTCCTTCCCTCCCTCATCCACTAACTTGGCTTATCTGGAAACTGTCCCAGAAACACATGAATGAAGAAGACAGCACCATCTGCACATCACACCTGATTTGCAAAGATATCATTTGAGTCTTTGAGCTTAGGACTTTGTTGACTCCAGATAAAAAGACCTAGTCTTTCCTTCTACTTCGTTTGTGTTGTGTTCCGTATTTCCTAATACTATTCAAGAATATACAACAGTGGCCACCGTTATGATTGGAAACATACAAAATATACCCTAACCAGCTGTGGCTGTCAGTGTCTTGCTAAGAGAAGATAGATTTTAAACATTGTCCAATGTGTTGGGCTTCAAAATGAGCTGGCATTCAATACCCAATTGAAGTTAGTGTTCGTGAAGCTAATGATCCACGACGTCTGAAGTGGCCAAAGTAGTCTAGTTGCTTTTGCACATCCAGAAAGTAACCAGAAATCCCAAACCTGGGACTGTATGCAGACCAACTGAGAAAGCAACACCTCAGAATGAGAATATTTTCCAGAAGTGGCAAAAAGCAACCATCTGCAAAGATATTCAAGAAAATAAGACCTGGTCGGTTTGCTACACATTCTCATTAGCATATTGGCACTTTAGAGTAACAGGATATCAGGTGAACACTGGTGTTCAGGTTTTGAAATCTGGAAAGAATTGCCAATTTGGGGGTGATAATCAGTTTTTATTTTTTAGGAGTTTGAAATTTGCTTTATGGACAGTCCTTTTATTTCTTTTGGAAGGACCACTTTGGAGGGCGCAACTAGCTGCACAGATGCCAGGCAAATACCTCCCCACAGTCTTGGAGATCCCTAAATAAAGCAAAGTAACCATAATGCAGATGCTTCAGACTGAGATGTTACATTTACTTTTAGCAACATAAAATGGATGTAGTGGCAGAACTGAGCCATCGCAAAGTTAGATTTTTTTTCCTAGGTCTGAATATAGACTGCTGTGTGCCTGGAAATTGTCTTGGGCAGTGTATGCATGTGCATGATCTTGTGGAAGCCCTTGTTCGCAGCCCATGGTGGGCCGAACTCATTAATGGAATGATTTGGTAGGGAGGACTGGCCCCACATACATTATGTCAGAGGAGCGATGGATGGAGTTTGACCCAGCACACCCCAAATTTGACTGCTGGTGCCCTAAAAGGGATTTTTTTAAAAGCAGAATTTGGCTTGGGTATGGTTTAACAGTTAACCAGTTAGCTAGTTCAGTAGTCTTCTTACTTGTCCCCTGCCTCCACTTGTATAGCTCCCCTCCTCCTAATCTGTTCTCCACAGCAGTTAAAATGATCTTTTAAAATGGTGAGAAGATTATGATACACCCTGGTTAAAATTCTCTCAAGGCTGCTTCTCACATCTGGGATGAAACCCAAACTCCTCCCCACAGCCTACCAAACCCTCAACGGTCCGAGTCGTGCCGTCCCCACGCTTGGTTGGCTGTCAACACATTTTTCTGTCGGCCCCTTGAAACAGGCCTTGTTCCTTTTCACAAGATGCCTTTGCACATACTATTCCTTCTTCCTGGACCCTCTCTCTTGCCGACCCTCTCAACTCTTCCTTCATGGGGTCAGCCCTTTGCCATTGTCGAAATCTTAGCTGAAATGTCTCCTCGGAGACCCAGGCCTGATCGCTGCATCTGAAGGACATCCCACCCTCCAGGCACTGTTCTTTAGCCTGGTCTCTGGTGTCTTTCCTTTGTATAAGCAATCACAAGTTTGTATTTAATGATTTGTTTATTTACTTGCTATTTCTGGGGGGTTATGTCTCCCTCACTAGACTGTAAATTCCGTCAGCACAGGAAGCAGGTTGTTTCTTGTTGATCCCCTGTCCCAGGTTCCTGGCACAAGAAAAAAGGGGCTCAAGAAATGTGTGTTGAGGGAAGGGGGACTTACTGACCTCTGCCAGCCATGGGGTCAGATCCTGGGCTTTTGTTGGTGGAGCAGACTATACAGCTAGGAATACCGAATGTCCTCCTGGTTAATTTTTTTTTTGCGAGGTGGGAAGGTAAGTCCTGAACTGGGAAATGAAGTGGATCTTGGAATGCGGGAGGGAAGGACACCCTTTCTTTCTGGGGTTGGGGGGGATGGGCCTGAGCATCAAGGTGAGGTTGTCTTTGGGAGGGGAAGTTGGGGAGGGGCAGACGAAGGTGAGCTGGTGCTACAAATGGATGCCAGCTGGAAGAGAGTCCTTAAAAGATCCTGAGTTTGGATCAGGACCTGTGGGCTCGAGATTCCTGGTTATTCTTCATTATTCCCCAAGCCTATGGCAAATTTGAACAATGAAGTTTGATGCAGCATTGCTCGTAATAGCAACACACACACTGTCTCACACATACACACACACACAGACTTAAATACTCTCCAATAGAGAGGAGGAGGGTTAAATCAAATATGGAACTTTTCTACCAGAGAGTACTATGCATCCATTGAAAAGAATAAGGTAGTTATATTTAGATGTTACAGGACTGGTATGTTGTGATCTGTAAGATATTTTACTTAAGTGACAAAGCAAGTTATGGTACAATATGTGTTGTTCTACTAATAAAACAAAAAATCCTTATATATATATGTATACATCTTTAATATGTAGATGCACAAAAAATACACTGGAAGGATTTAAATTTAGCTGTTAACAGCAATTACCTTTAGGGAGGAACATGTTTAGAGAAGAGGTGAGGGAACTTTAAAATTTTACTTCATTTACTTGTATTTATTAAAATATTTTATAATTGGAAATCTACTTGTAATGTGCATATAATTAAAGGAAAAGGAAAAAGGAGCGGCATGACCAAATTTTGTGGTTTCATGCTCATGAGACCGGTGGGGTATATGTGGGTTCCACTACTTTCATCAGAATTACCCAGGGGCAGTGGGCGAGGGGGACCTGGACCTTGGAGACTCTGGGTCTGCACTCTGACCACGTGACTCTGTCTCTGGAGGAGGACTCTTGATGTGCAGGACTGTTCATTACACGTCTAGCATCACTGCCGTATCTGGTCCTCAGATCATGCTCTGAGAAACACTAAGATTGGGGAAAACCCAGATGTCTGACCAATCCTACCCTTATCCTTGTTTGTAATTGGGTCCAATCCTAGAGACATGTTTGTGTATGGGAAGTATTTTTACTCAATTAGTAGACAACGAGTAAAACAAAGAGAAGCCCTCAGGTAGACACATAGCCATTTGAAGCTGTCTTGCTTGAAAGGCCGTGGGATTCTGTCTGATCATTCATATTTTACCTCAAATATCATTTGAAGAAATGGGCCGTGATGGCAGAATCAACAGGCCCACTCAACGTCCTTATATCCTGTCATCTGGGACACCTGCATCATCACATGCATGTATCGAGTCCATTCCCTGAGTTTAAGTCGGAGAACAGTGAAGATCACGGTAGTATATCCTCTTAGGATGTAGATACTGTTTCACCATGATCCCATGGCTGCTCAGGTTGCTCTGGTGCCCCGAGGGTCAGGTGAACCTTCTTTGCGCTGAACAATCTCCTACTCCAGAGTTTCTCAAAGTGTGTTCTGCAGACCATTCTCATTGGAGTTACTTGGGAATACTTGTTAAAAATGCAGACTTCTGGGTCTCTTGGCTGACCTACTGAATCAGAACCTCTAATAATGGGCCCCAGGAGTTTGCACTTAAAAAAGACTTCCAACTTATTTTCATGCATGCTGAATTCCATCCTGTAGAGTTGTGCTGTCTGATAAAGTTTCTCGTATGGTAGCCACTAGCCACATGTGGCTTTTGAGTGCTTGAAATGTGGTCAGTGGCACATAATGAAATAAGAATGTTTCGGACCTATTGGGTTAAATACAACATTTTTGAAATTTATATCACCTGTCTCTTTTTACTTGTTTGATGTGGCTACTAGAAAATTTTAAATGATATGCATGGCTCACATATTTTTATTAGACAGAGCTGCTATAGAGAATCAGTATCTTATAAACCCTCAGAGTTACTGGAAGGATGATCTGGAAAGTTCTGAGCATGGGGTGGTGAGTGAATGGCAGAACCAGAACAAGTTCAAAGAGTTCCTGCCCATTACGTGGTCAGGCAGCATTTATGGACAGAAAGCAGAAGTGGGGCAAAAAGAACAACTTAATTGGTTATAGCTCCGTGTTTTTGTCTTATTTGAACCAGCTGGCCGCCTGTGATTGACTGTCGCTCAGCTGCTGTAACTAACCCCAACTCGGCTCTGAATAGCCTCCCAAGTTAATTAGTGTCATTTAGCACGAATGCCTCCACCTTGGTGTGGTCTGTTGGGCCCAGCACAGAGTACAGGAGCTGAGTCCAAATCAATGGCCTCTTACAAATTTTATTTAACAACAGGTGATCACTGACGGTGAGATTATTGGCATCTTTTCTACTGTTCTGCGTCTTCTACATTTTCAACAGTCAACAAATGTGGACAGAGAGGGTCCTTTGTTCCTCCCCATCCTCGCTGCTGGTGGGTGGGGTCTTGAGCTGGTGGGTGGGGGCTTGTCCTTTGTGTTTACTTCATTCTGGATGCAGGGCATTTGGAATTTGCTGGCCTCAGACTGAGGGGTAAATATGTCCCCCAGGACAGAGAAGAAAGTGGGAGGGAGTGAGGGGCTTTAAAAGGCCCAGGCAAGTGAGTTTTGCTGTGGCTTCCAGGAACAAAACCAATGTCCCCGCCAAAGCACAGGTAGGATAAAAGAACTAACCAGGACAAATGGCAGAGGAATATGGAGAGGCAGAGAGAGGGAGCTCGAGAAGGAGGGAATTTTTGGTTCCATTCCAGGTGGATGCTTAAGACTGAAAGGAGACCTGAGGGAGAAGGGAAGGTGTATTTTGCACCCCCTCTGGATTCTGGGCATAATTATGATTGCCTCAAGGTCAGACCTGGTTCTTTTGGTCTGCGTGTGTCTACACTCCCTTCTGGACACCATGGGTGCAGCACGGCAGCATTGTATACGTGCTGTCTTGCACAAAGAAATGAATAAAATGTTGTACAAATAATAATCCTGCTCCACCTGCCTGACAGGATTGTTGATGAAGCACAATGAGACAACGTGCATGCTGGTGTTCCGTGAAATGCAAACGGAGTGACCGTGAGTAGTGCGCTCCCGGCTGCGTCTATGCCGTGTTTCAGCCAAGCAGCTTGACCCAGGGTGGCAGAATGTCTCTCAGCTTGGCAGAGCCAGGTCCCTCATTAGTGTTTTCTGGTGCTAACAGGGCCGTCCTCACTCTTGGCTGTTGACCTGGGGTGTCAGCCCTTTGTCACTCTGAGTACTGCTGCCTTGGAGAGATGGAAACTCACTTCTTGGTGAAGCTTTGCAAAATCTCTCCGAGTCAAACAGGGCCTTCCTGTCACAGGATTGAACAATGAGCAGGGGGTAGAGGTGGGTGTGGGCTCTCCAATGACTATCTGTGCTACGAGCAGGAGGATGAACAAATGTCTGATTAAGGAGACTGGGTCAGAGATGAATCACCAGGGTCAGTCTCTGTCTAAATACGCTCTTGGAAACAGATCTTTATTCCAACACTGACGTTTCTTCTGTAGCCTTGACATAAGATTCCAATTCATCTGAATTTAGTACATTTCGAGTTTTTTTTTTTCCCCAATAGCAACCATGTGAAGGAATGGATTGACCTTTAATTTATAATCCTTGTGTCGCAGAGTTTAGCAGAGCTTAACCTATGTCAGTTGTGGTTCAAAACTGTCTGCCTTGCTTTGAAAAAGGCAGGTCATGCTTTCATTGTTAGCTTGAAAAAAAATAAAATAAAAAAAAAGGAACTATGTGGGATAATAGGTTTCCATTATAAAAGGCAGAAGAGGACCAGACAGAGAAGGGAGAGATGTCCAGAAAGAAAAAGAAAATGGAGATGTGTGTGAAGTTCTGAAAAATGAGCAAGAAGTTGGTCTGGTAAAGAAAAAGTGTGCCTCTTGCAATGTGAGGGCAGCCACACTGAGCCAAGGTGCTAGCAAGGGCCAGGGACAGAGGTGACAAGGCTGATGAGAGAGCCCAGAAGCCTCACTGAGAAGACGAGAAGAGAGACATTGTATATTCAGCATTATACAAAATGCATTTGTGTTGTTCTAAGCTATTAAATTTGTGGTGATTTGTTATAATAGCAATAGAAAACTAATACAAGTGGTATGGCACTTTTTGGAAAGCTATAGGACAATATGCATCAAAAATCATAAAAATATTTCTAACTTTTTACTTCCCAAACAAGTACCCAAGAAAGGGCTACCCCTGAAATTTATCATAAGGAAATAACCAAAGAAAAAAGCTACATACTTGATATTAATTATAGCACTATATAATTTTAGAGACAGAATCTCGCTGTGTTGCCCAGGCTGGAGTGCAGTGGTACAGTCATAGCTCACTGTAACCTCCAACTCCTGGGCTCAAGTGATCCTCCTGTCTCAGCCTCCTGAGTAGCTGGGACTACAGGTGCGTTCCACCGCACCCAGCTAATTAAAAAAAATTTTTAAATTTTTTATAGGGATGGGGTCTTGCTATGTTGCCCAGGCTGGTCTTTAACTCCTGGGCTCAAGCGATTCTCCTGCCTTGGCCTCCCAAAGTGCTAGGATTATAGTATAGCATTATTTTAATACTGCCTCTGGAAAGATTACTGTATAGCCAGTTTTTGTTAACGATGAAAGCCAAGTTGAATCTGAAGTTTTCAAGCATTTCAGAACCAACAGGGTGAAATGGACCAGATTGTTGAGGTGGGTGCATTCTCCAGGACTTCTCAACTCAAACCATGAATACCTCTATGTGGGTCTAGTGGAGATCCTGAAAAATATCAAAGCAATCATTGAAAAAAGGCAAAATTTTTTCCTTGGACTTTAAGGACTCTCTGGCTCATCCTGAGGAGTTTTCAGTTTCCTTCCCTAGTCCTGACTGCTCCTGAGATAGGTCCTTATGTTTTAAAACACAAGGTATCTTTTGGTTTTAGATCAACACGAATAACTGAAATGATGCATAATTAATTACTCTACCCATCTCCATAATATTGATGGCTTAACTATTGCAGGACCAATGTTTTTATTTATATATAGGTATGTATATATGAGAGAGAGAGTGTGTATCTGTATGTATTTAAACAACTCAAGCCACTAAATCTTGAGTTCTGGTGTCCAGCTTTTGAGAAGGCCAATTAAACCTCCACAAAGTGAAAAATTCTTTCAAAATTCACCCTCGAGCCACAGGATTTGGGGTGTAATGAAGACAGGAAAGAAAAAACTGGTACATTACATGAAGAGGCTATTCGTGTGGGAGTACAGAAGTGTCCTCGCTCCTGCTTATAGCGCTGTAACCCAAGTGTCTGACGGATACCAAGTATTTCCTCTTTTTTATTTCATCCAGCAAATGAAATAAAATGAGGGACCACTTCTCTCCTTCCCTCCCCCCAGCGTCTTAATGGATCACAGTAAAATTTGAGAACCATTTCCTTCCTGTTAAAATGATAGACTCTCAGGTTCGATCCACCAGAGATTTGGATCCAATAGGCCGGAGGTTGAGTGTAGGAATCTGAATTTTTATTAGGCACGCCAGGAGATTTTCTGATTTAGGCAGTTTGTGGACTACACTTTATGAAACTCTGGCCCTGCTGGAATCCCCAAAACAATTTCAGGTGCAGAATTCCTTGGTGAAAACAATAGATGAATCAACCTCCACCATAAAGGAGGTTGGAGACCTCCCCTTTGCTCCCGCTCTAGGAAGTTGTATGAGTTAATCTATTTCATAAATAAGGACTTGGTTACAAGTCAAATATTTATTTCCTACGTGGCATAGTAGAGATCCCCTTTTCTATCAAGCCTCATTATGACACCCGTCAGAACAATGCCGATGAAAAGTGATTGCACTCAGGGAGATTTTTATGATGTGATTTCGACTAACAAAGGGAAAAGAAAATCCAATTAAATTCCAGGACGGAATGACCGAGGGTGATCATAATGGAGCCATATTGTCCCCTGCCAGGACAGAGACTCAGGCAGGCTACCTCCTCAGCAGACAGCGGGGGGTCAGGGGTGAGTGTCCAGGAGAAGCAAGTGACTAAGGTAGAAAAAATAGGGGAAAGGGCTATTGTGTTTCAAAGAATGCCTGAGAATCAGAAACTTAATTTAAGAAATTATTTTAGTATAGTACAAACTGTAGATATTCTGCATTTTCAGCCTGGAAAGACAAGGACTAGAAATGGAGAGTACTGAGCTATTTAAACTCACGGTAGCAAGAAAAGAAGTGGTTGGTTGCTGGGCACTCACATGGAGGAATCTGTGGGTAAGGGTGGCATTTCCAACTTCTTAAGGAGAGTGATTGATAGTGAGGATGGTGATGGGGACGATGAAGAAGAATAAGATGATGATGACAATGTATACCTGTAATAGGTGCACTGGGCAATGGATGGGACTTGGTTGGGGGCTCTAGATCCTCTTAGGACACACTGTGTTTTGTCCTAAGACACATGGCTCCATGTTTGTGCCATGAGAACAAAGAGCCTTTGGGGACAGTAGACTGTAGGTAGAAGGGCACTATCGGGGAGCATCTTTGGTGCCTGGAAGGTTTCACTGGGGCTGGATGCTACCTCTGGTGGATTCTGGGCAAGGACCTCTGGTACTGCGTAAGGATGGGTTTTGGTGCTTCCCTCAAGAAAAGTAGGAGTCAGGAAGCTGTGGAGCCTGTGGTGGGTGGTGCCTTTGAGACTTTGGAAAGGGGAAGACTCGGGCATACTGTGTTTGCTTCCTAGAAGCTGGGTTTGGGGAACTGCTGTGCAGTCTTTGATGGCTCTGCAGTCCTGGAGGATAAGGAAAAGCTTGGGCTTGGTGGAAGATGCACTTGAATTTTCAGGCCTGGAGTCAACCAGAATAACAGCTAGTGCCTCTTTAGTGCCTTTAAGTTGATATACTTTATGTCATTTATTTTTCAATTATAATAAAAGCACATTTAAATCAAAGTAGTGGCCAGGTGCAGTGGCTCATACCTGTAATCCCAGAGCTTTGGGAGGCTGAGGCAGGAGGATGGCTTGAGCCCAGGAGTATGAGACTGCAGTGAGCTATGATCGTACTGCTGTACCCTAGCCTGGGGCACAGAGCAAGACCCTGTCTCTTAAAAAAATAATTGAAGTAGTAGTGGCACATTGCAAAACAACCTACATTATACACAGGGCTTACAATGAAAAGCAATGGCCCCTTTTCCAACCCTTCTCACCTTTGAATCTTTATCCTTAGGGCCTTTGGCTGATCCACTCTGGAGCAGCATTTGACATTTAGAGATGCCAGTTGCAATGGCATCAATAGTATGGAAACACTGAGTCCCACACAGGACCCATTGAACGCTGGATGCTTTCTCTGGTAGGGGCAGAGAGAACGGGTCTTGGTAAAGCAAGGGCTCTATACTTAATATGAATTTCTGATTTCTGGGCTTAATAAAAATTTCTTTACTGTGATGGTAATGACCTACCCAACAATAATAAGAGTAACAATAATAGAACAACTAGTATTCAATGAGCACTTAGTAAGAAACAAGAAAACTTGGCCAACTACTTTACAGAGATGAATCTTTATGAGCCTCTGAGGACTGCTAGGAACCATATCATATTCTTCATATGACGGATTTGAGGCACAGAGGGACTAAATGTACACCCCTGGTCCTTCTGGTAGATTATGGAGGCAGAATTTGAGCCCCAGAATTTTGACTTCTAAGCCCATGCTTTCACCTTCCTTTTGCCACCCTTCTGTTGACAAATGGAGAAACTAAAAATTTGAGAAGTCAGGTGAAAAACCCATGTTCATACAATTAGGGAGTGATCGAGCTTGCTCTAGAACCAAGGTCTTCAGACTCCAAATTCTGGATCCTTTCCAACTTGCTACCTCCTTCCTAATGGCCTAATCTCTGAACCATTTCCTTTGACCCAAAAGCACTTTGGAAGAATCCAAGGAAATTAAAGAATGAAGTCCAGGCTGCTGGCCCCTCCCTGGTGTACTTAAGTAAGCTGCAGAGAAGGCCAGGCCATTTATTTTCGGGAACAGCCTAATAATCACCCAGCAAGTCTGGTTACAGATGTGGTTCATCAGGCCACCTGGATATACTAGTGAAAAAAGCTCACAGTCCGTCTCAGGCTGATGGATTGCCCGAGTTATTAATACGGAAAAGGAGGGAGATTTACTTTCGGTAGTGGAATTAAGGTGCTTCAGTGCACCCTGGACTAGTTGTTTTAAAATAACAGGGGACCGAATTTCTCTTGGAAAAGGACTTAATTTTTATTGAATACCTACCACCTTCAAATGGCCGGGAAGTTGAAGAACTATAAAACTGTCAAACAGCCCCATTATTAAAAGCTTTATTTGACAAATCTTCCACTGCTGGGGTAACTCGTGCATTTTCCCTCCTCTCTCACAAGAAATAAAACCACTCACTTATGCAAACTGCTGACAAGGAATGGAAACAAATGGACTTGTAAACATGAACAGAGACACCCCAGCCCCTTCCCACAACCTAAAGGAAGTTAGAACCATCCATAAATCCAGGGCCGCTTGGACAGAATCGTGGTTCTGCAACTTCTCATCTCACTGGGTTCAGAGCTGAGGAAAATGTCCTTGTTTCTGGAAGGCTCTGTGTTAATGGGAGGAATGTAAGAGCATGAAGAAGTGCTTTACTAATACAGTCCTTCTGTGTTAGTTTTCTATTGCTGCATAACAAATGACCACAAATGTAGAGACATAAAACAACTCACATTTATTAGCTTATGGTTTCTGAGGACCGGGGTCCAGACACAATTTAATTGGTCTTTTTTTTTTTTTTTTTTGCCTAGGATCTCATGAGGCTGTAATCAAGATACCAGGCAGGGCTGGGTTTCCCTCTGGAGGCTTGAATGGGGAAGGAGCCACTTCCTCATTTGCATGGTTGTTGGCAGCATTCAGTTCCTTGTGACTGTAGCTTAAATTTATTATTGTTGTTGGCCAGAGGCTGCTCTGAGCTCTTAACCCTGCCGTTCCTTGCCACGTGAACATCTCCAACATTGCTACTTATATCATCCAGCCAGAAAGAAGGGTCTCTAGCGAGTCTGTCAGCAAGATGAAGTCTTATATAAGGCAACATAGTCATGGAAGGGATAGCTCATGACTTTCACCATATTCTGTTGGTTATAAATAAGTGATGGGTCTTGTCCACGCTCAAGGAGAGGTGATCATACAAGGGTGTGAATACCAGAAGGTGGGGAATCATTGGAGGTTGCCTTGGAGTCTGTCACTATACCCCCCTGTCCCACTGCCACAGGTTGATCAAGTTAGGTGTGCTTAACCTGAGCTGCTGAAAGAGAAAGAAGCGGGGGGGGGGGAGGGAGGAAGGAGGGAAGGACCCCTATATATGGGGGTGCTTTGGAAAAATAAGAAGGTAGTCTTGTCTTTTTCTGGAATACTGTCAAAAGAAGAAAAGAAGTTCTTTTCTTGGCCAAGTCTACTTTTGATGCTATATTGTAACAGATGAGATGTAAGTTTTAGGTCTCCAAGCCAATCGGGTAAGATTCACTGAGTTCCGGGGTGCTGATGTGCACCTTTAGAACAGAATAATTGTCCTTATGATTTCTACATAGTTTACATGGTATGGAAAACTGTGTCTACCAATCCATGTTTTTTGAATAATTGGTTTTCCCATGAAACATAAGATTTTTAACCAACAGCCACTTTCTGCATGCCCACACTGCCTAAGTTTGATCAGAAGTTTGGAGCAATTGGAATGCAGCGACTCCTAAGTAAATGCTCAGTGGATTAGCATGGGTGGATGCCTTTCTTTTTGGGTGAATGAATGGGTAGAATGGATTAGGAAGGAGACAGGGAGGAAAGGTAGAGGTACAAATGGAGGGACGTTCACAACCAGCGTTCTCATGCGTGGTTGGTGTAATTCAGGGTTTCTCTACCTTGGCACCATTGAAATTTGGGGCCAGATCATTCTTTGTTGTGAGGTAGTCCTGTGCACCGTAGGTTGTTTAGCAGCTGCCATAGGTTTTACCCACTAAATGCCAGGAGCAGCCTCGTCCCTCCCTTCTCCAGACACTGCCAAATGTTCCCTGGAGAGGAGAGCAAAATCTCCCCGAGTTGAGAACCACTGATACAATTGTAGCACAAAATAAACTACATTGATTTTTTTTAGGTGGTTTGAGTTGTTTTACCCAGGCCAATATACAATTGTTTAGAATTTTACAAATGCTAGAAATGTTTCATGGAATTCTCCCTCTTCTTGCCGGGAGTCAGAATATGGGCTTTTTTTTTTTTTTTTTTTTTTTTTTTGAGACAGAGCTGTGCTCTGTCACCCTGGGTAGAGTGCGGTGGCCTCATCGTAGCTCACTGCAACCTCCAACTCCTGGGCTCCAGCGATCCTCTTGCGTCTGTCTCCTGAGTAGCTGAGACTGAAGCTTTGGAGGTGGATATTCTGGTGTAATCCTGGCACTGCCACTTGCTAGCTTTGTGACTGAGGGCAAATTTTAAAAATTGCTTCTGCTCTGGTCTCCTTATCTGAAAAATGGAGATGATAACTCATCCAGTTGTTGTGAGTACACATAATAATAGATGCAAAATGCTTAGTGTGGGGGTCATGTGCAATAAAAGATGCACAATGTGTTAGTTATTCTTCCTGCCCTTAGGATACTTAGACATCAGGGCAGTCTTAGGTTGGCCATTGTCTTTCTTTACTGCCTCTTGATTTATGATCTTGTTGGGATGGAGCAATGGGAACAGAGGAGTTGTACCGTGGGCCCAGCTACCTTGCTCAGGTGAAGATGACTGGGAGGTATTGGGACATAGGACAGGCCAGCCTCAATGAAGGGAGTAGGCATGGTTAGGGGGTGGTCATAGCAGATATTCAGATGTCCTCTATCATTTGGGAATATTTCTCTGTGATTACATTTCTAGGATCTCTTTCCTCTCCTCTTAAAATATCTTGCTTTCCGCTGGCTGCAAACTAGTTCTTAGGGTCCCTTTGGTAGTGGGTATTTCCATGCATTAACCCATAATGCAGTATATATGTATATAGACAGACATATTTTATTATGGTAAAATAACATAAAATTTACCATTTTAACTATTTTTAACCATACAGCTCTGTGGCACTAAGTACCTTCACATTGTTGTGCAACCATCACCACCACTCACCTCCAGGACTTTTTCATCTTCCCAAACTGAAACGCTAATCAAGCCCTGACACTCTATCCTCCCTCATCCAGCCCCTGGAAACCACCATGCTGCTTTCTCTCTCTGTGACTTTGACTACTCTAGTAACCACATATAAATGCATGTAACACTTGCCCTTTTGTGACTGGCTTCGCCAGCCCAATGTCTTCAAGGTTCATCCATGCTGCAGCATGTGTCAGAATTTCCTTCCTTGTTAAGGATGAATAACATTCCCTTGCATGTATACACCACATTCTGTTTATTCATTCATCTGCCAGTGGACACTTGGGCTGCTTCTACCCTTCGGCTGTTGTGAATAGTGCTGCTGTGGACATGGTGTACAGATATCTGTTTGAGTTGCTGCTTTCATTTCCTTTGGGTATATCCCCAGAAATGAAATTTCTGCACTATATGCTGGTTTAATTTTTTGAGGAACTTCCATACTGTTTTCTATACTGGCGACACCACTTTACATTCCCAGCAACCGTGCACAGGGGTTCCGATTTCTCCACGTCCTTGTCCATACTTGTCGTTTTCTTCTTCTTTTGTTGAATAGTCGCCCTAATGAGTGTGAAGTGGTATCTCATTGTGAGCTTGATTTATATTTCCGTAATGATTACTGACGTTGAGCATCTTTTCATATGTGCATTTATATTTTAATAAAGAATTTTGGGAGACTCTGAGAACTTTCTAGTGAATGGGTTGCATTTAACGGTGGAATTTCAGGCAGCTCTAAGGAAGAGGTGATTCTAGGCACGGGACCTCCCTAGTTCCAAATATTCTAATGTTCAGAAGTGTACACGATGCCTGTTTAACACTTGTGTGAGGTCATTCCCAGATACTCTAGGCTAGGGTCTGAAAATTCCCTGGTTTCAACTCTGCCCGTTCATCTTTGTTATCAAGTGATATCCCGCCTACAAAATCTGCTGAGGAAAGCACGGCCAGCTGCCATCTCTTTAATATTTAGAAATCTGCCTTAATAAATCCTAGCTCTTCCTGCGTGTTGCTATCTGTATTTGTGGTCTCCAGTTTTCTGGGAATTCAGTGGGATGGTGTCTTATCTGTTAGCTTGTCAGAAACAGGCACGAGGACAATCAAATGTTCATCTATTCACATCTGGTGTTCTGCGGGGAACAGCGTTTAGACCCCTACTGTGTTTAACTGTATAAATGGTTTCTATCTATCATGTAAATCAGAATTGCTTACGTGCAGAGAAAACCGCAGCAGATAGAGATCCACACAGGATCTGGGCTGCGGAGGGGACTACCCAGCCTTCTTTGAACGCTGGGAATTGTAGAATTCTCAACATAGTCTTTTCTTACTTTTTCCGTGCTGATTCCTAGTTGAAGTTTAGCTTTTAATCATTGCACTTTGTGTGTGTGTGTGTGTGCATGCTTGCGTGTATACATGCATATGTGTGTGTATCTTTGGGTTTGTGCATGTCTGCATATTGTATTTCTCACCATGCCTGTTTGTATTTGCATTTGCATATATTTGTGTATATATTCTCTCCTGAATGTCTTTATGTGCTTCTCTGTGGATGTATTTTACATGGTCTTTCGGTGTCTGTATGTCTATCGGTGTATATTTGTGATGTCTGTCTGTGTTTCTGTGTCTCTCTGTGCCAGCATAGGTCTGCATATCTCTGTGTGTGTGCCTATGATTGGCTTATCTGTCTGGGTATGTGGGTTTTGTGTGTGTGTGTGGGTGTGTGTGCCCACGCATGTGCACACCTATCTTGCAAATGCTTTCCTTTTCCATGTCACCCCTCCTTCTTCTGTGGATGGAGCCAGATCATCCATTTTCAAGCTTGAGGAGAATTATTGGCTTGGACTGTTAAGGTGCGAGGCAGCCATCCTTATGATGTGTCTGAGGCGTGGCTTGCAGGGCCTCTGGAGACTGCCCCCACCCTCAGCTTTGTGCAGCCGTGTGCTGAAAACACTCTAATGGGGCAGAATTACCTGGTTGAAATCAATGCCTCCTTTCCTTCTGCCGCTAACAAGCCCTGCATACCAGCACCTCCACAATGGCATTGACTAGTTCCCACAAAGAAGGTGCTTAGAGATGGTGGAACTAAAACAATTCATTGTCCTGCCAGCTCCAGGTAGCTTCCTGCCCTGAAATTTCCTTGTTTTCAGGATAAGCAGCACTATTGGTTCTTTTAACCAAGTTCCTGTCTTTTCTTTAACCAACTTTCCCTCTGCTGTATTTCAGTTTCCCCCTAGATCTCCTAAGGAGGGCTCAATTCTTCTACCTTATCACGTTATCAAGAGTCAGAAGATGGTGGCAGCATTAATCACCACCACCATCATCATCAATCTACCACTTAGGTTCACATGGCACTTTCAAAAGTACAAAAGCCTTAAGGCTTTGTACACATCACCTCTCCAATCCAAAACTTAAACCCAGGACACAAGTAAAATAATTTCCATTTTTCCAGCAGCAGCTGATATTGACTGAACAGTTGCAACCGGTCAGTCATGAAGCTAAGCCCCTTACATGAATTAAACTACTTAATATTCACTACAACCCTAGGAAGTAGATATTGTTATTATTATCTCCATTGAACAGACAGAGAAAGACCAAGAGAGGTTAAGTAATTTGTCTGAGGTCACACAGCCAGAGCTGTGGCAGAGCTGGGAAAAGAAAACAGACATTTTGGATGCAGAGCCCATGTTCTTAACTGCCGTGGAGTGGGGAGATTGTGATCTGGCCAAACTCCTGAGTTGTGCATGGTCTGGTCCCCTTGACTCCCCTGGGATCAATGATGCTGAGGATGATCTTATAGCTTTGAATAGTTCTTGGGCTGCTGGTCCAGCAAAACACTCTCTTACCAGATACTTCCCTGTTCTTCCAAATTGGCTGTTGGTTTACCCATAAACACACACACATGCACGTTCTGCCAGGTGTTCAGAGAATACTGGTGTTGGGCTGGGAGGGAGGGGAATTGGGCACGTTGGTCAAGGGTTACAAAATTTCAGTTAGACAAGAAGAATAAGTTTCAGAGATCTATTACATCATGGTGACTATAGTTAATGACAAAGTACTGTATAGTTGAAAATTGCTAAGAGCAGATTTTCAGTGTTCTCACCACAAAAAAAGATCAGTATTTGAGGTAATAGGATGTGGACAGATAGGAACACTCATACACTGCTGGTGGGACTGCAAATTAGTTCAACCTCTATGGAAAGTAATATGGAGATATCTCAGAGAATTAAAAGTAGAATTACCATTTGACCCAGCAATCCCACTGCTGGGTATTTACCCAAAGGCAAAAAAGACATTTTATAATAAAGACATCTGCTCACGAATGTTTATAGCAGCACAATTCACAATTGCAAAGATGTGGAAACAACCCAGGTGCCCATCAATACACGAGTGGATTAATAAAATGTGGTATATGTATACCATGGAGTATTACTCAGCAATAAAAAACAACGGTGAATTAACATATCTGGTATTATCCTGGTTGGAGCTACAACCCATTCTTCGAAGCGAAGTGTCACAGGAATGGGAAAACAAGCACCACTGGTACTCACCATCAAACTGGTACTAACTGATGAACACCTACATCACACAGGGCAATAATATTCATCAGGGGGCGGGAGGGTGGGAGGGGGGTGGAGGGGCTGGGAAAAACTGTCACTGCATGGATGCGGGGAGCACAGTTTGGGGAATGTCCACGATTGTAGCTCTGACACGGGCAGTGCATGGGCAATATATATAGCCAAAGTGTTGTACCCCCATAATATTCTGAAATAAAATAAAAAAAAATGCGAAAGGCAACAAAGATCAGATAATAAAAACCTTTATATTTAAAAAAAAAAGAGTATCAGTGCCATCTTTGACTGCCCTCATTGCCTCATACCTCCCATCTGATGTCTTACTGAATCCTGCCAACTTCAAAATCCTTGTCTTCAAAATCTATCCAGAATTCAACAACTTCTCTCCAGCCCGTGGCCACAGGCTTGCTGCCGACCACCGTCATCTCCCTTCCGGATGTTGCAGCAGCCTCCGATCTGATCGGCTCGGTTCTGCAGTTGCCTATGTCATCCGTTCTCCACACAGCAGCGTCCCTCTGGTCATGCCATTTCGCTCCCCCAAACCCTCAATGGCTCCCACTTCCCTCACGGGGAAAGCCAAACTCCTTCCTGCAAGACCCAAATGAAATGACCAACTGTCACCTCTTTGGTCACCACTCTCTCCCTCGTTCACTCTGGCCTCACGGGTTTTACTCATCCTCAAACGTGCCTGAAACACAAACACGCCAAGGCTCCAGGTCGTCTTCCTACACCTTCCTGGCCAGCTCCTCCTCACTTCCTTCACTCGACTGCAACCCTCTCCGTTAAGCCCTCCCTCCCTCCCTCACCGCTGCCTAAAATTTCAACCACTCTTCACCCATTCATAGCCCACCACTTTTCTCTATTTTCTTTCTCCTTAACGCTTACACATGTCAAAAGATTTAATGAACAGCACGAGGACATTAGTTAATAACAGTGCATTGGATTCAGAGTTTTTGCTAAATGAGTAGATTGTAGCTGCTCTTGCCACAGGTGGAAAAAACAGGGTAACTGTGAGATAGGGAATATGTTAATTTGTTCCACTATAGTAACCATTTTACTATATATATGTATCTTATAACATCATGTGGTATACCTGAAGTATACACAATAAAATTTATTTTAAAACATACTATATATTTATTTACTTATCTTGTTTATTTTCTATCTTTCTGCTGGCAAGGGCATAGGGATTGTCATGTGTTGATTACTGCTATGCCCTTGGCACATAGTGGGCACTTAGTTTTATATCTGCTGAATGACATGTATATGACAACAAATGCATGTAATACAACATTCAAATGGTACAAGAGGGAAATTGTTATTTTTTACTACTATCCTTGGGCCATGCATCTTCACTCCCATGAGGCAACTGCTATTGCTGTTTCCTTCCAGAGATAGTCTATATAAACAAACATGTGCGTGTGTGTGTATCTGTATTTGTGTTACAACTACATCTATCTATATTTGTAGGAGCTTCATAAGCAGACTGTTTTTCACCTCTTTCTTTACTTAGTATCTTGGCAATTCTTTTATATTGGAACATGAAGAATAGCTTTGATCTTTTAAATATCTGCCTATTATGTAATTATATGAGCATGCATATATTGTTGTACCAGTCCTGAGTTGATGGACTTTTTGGGCAGTTCCCAATAGTTTGCTCTTGCAGATGTGACTGTAATGAATAACACAATGCCTCCATCATTTCTCACAAATGCAGGTATATCTCTGGGATGGATTCCTAGAAGTGAAATTGTGCTGGCTGACTTAAAGAAAAAAAATCAATGTTTGGCAAGTTCAGTTTTCTTGAGAGGGGTGTTCATGACCATGCGTGTCATTATGCTCTAGCACTATAATTAAAATTAAAAATTGACTCATTATCCAGTTAATGGGGACTTGTGATGACTCTTAAGTCTGAAGCTTTCCCCCACCATCCCTGCTTCCCACCTTGAGAAGGTGCCACGAGTCTCAGAGGCTGTGCACGGCAGAGAGTTTCACGGGATAATTTTCTGTTAACAATAGCATAAGACCTAATTTTCTTTAAAAGCAGCTCGAAAGTCAGGTCTCCTTCAATATAAGTATCTCTGGCTTTGACTTTGCCTATTGTCTCACCAGAGGCTATTTTTCCTCTTTTTGTGCAGCTGGATTTGGAGGTGAGGTGTGGTTAGTAGGGCTGCTTTCTCCAGCAAAAGACTGAGGAGACAAAGGGGGAAACTTAGAGCATTAGTCATGGTTAAGCATGGTGTGAAGTTCTGGACGTTACAGTTTCCCTTTCTGTAAAATGGGGGTAATAATATCTACTCCTCAAGGGACTGTTCTGGGGATTTCATTAGCTCATGCATTCATTTATTAAAAAAATGTTTACTAAACCCCACCCATGTGTGAGGCTATCCTAGGCTCCTGGAATGCAGACCTGAACAAAATTAACAAAATTCCTTGACCTTATTAGTACTACTAGCGTGTGAAGTGCTTTGCATTGTGCCTGCCATATGATAGGGGCTCTATGCATGGGGGCTTCTGGCATTTATCATTCTCAGAGGGTGGAAAGGGACACATTCTGTCTAAGAGAGTTGGGGAAGAGCAGTAGGTGTTTGAGTTTGCCTTGAAGAAGGAGGGCATAGGTTTTCAGGAAGGGAAGGTTTTTTTTTTTTTTTTTTTTTTTTGGTGGGGGATTTTCTGGCATAGGGGACAACAGGGGAAAAAGCACAGAGGTGAAAGAACACTAGGATGTTTGCACAACTGAAGGATCTGGGCACATGCACAGCAGGTAATCCTCCCCACCCTGATGTCCCGTTGGTGCCCGGACTCTAGTTTTCCCCTCCCCATGGTGGATGACTGACTTCATGGCACACAGTCTGTTTTCTTGTTTCTCAACGCTGGGTTCTTTCCCTGCTCTGACTGCAGCCTGAGCAGTTCTGACCCCTCACTCCCCATGTCCTTCTGAGTTTTATTCCATGTAATGCCCCGTGTATTCCCTCCATCCCTTAGCACTCTATGACCTAGGTATTTTAGCAAAACAGTCCATGATAGGGCATCTTTTGCTCATGTGTGTTCTTTGTCTGTTTCCTTACAGTTTTTAATCATTCTCTTTTGACTTGATAAATGAGTCTTGGCTTCTTACAACTTTCCCGAAGACCCAGGGTAAAATAACATCCTTTCTGGTAGCTATAGCAGTTGTGAGGGAAAAATGAGCCTCCTCGATAGTCAATAAATCACTTTGTCACCTTAATCTTTTATTGATCTCAATAAAAGTTGTATTTTGTTTCTTAACAAAAATCCACCAGGGAAGACATCCCATACAGGTGGGGGCATGATGAAAGTAGTGGTCAAGCCATCACCTCATATCGTTATTTATGGGAGAGCAATGGATTTGAGGGGTCTGGGGGGGGGTAGAGACTAAGAAACCATTCTTGTAAGTGATGCATCGTATTTTAAAAGACACACTTGACTCCAGGTAGCCCACTCACAGACAAGACTCTGAAGCTATATTTTATGCAGACTTTTATAAACAGGTCATAAACATCTGGCTTCTCCAAGCCAGGAAAGCAAAGGCTCCTTCCTGCTTGCAAGTAATGCATCTATGCGGTCAGTTAAATTTAGAATATGGCAATCATTGTACTCTGAGCTGGCTTGATCTCTAGGGGAGGATTATCAAAACCAGTAACTCATGGAAGAATGAGGAACATTTCATCAAGGCTTGGAATCAAGCTTTCGTTAAGGTTTGGAATAAATATATTTCCCCCTTGGTGCAGAGGTAAAGAAATACTAATGAAAAATGGTCTTCAGTGTTAATGTTTGTGTCTTGCTCATATTCCTCCAGGGCATGAGTAAAGGGAGAGTTTGGTGATTTGGGCTTAAAAAAAAAAGAAGTAAAACAGAGCAGTGCATACACACAATACTTTTCTCTCTTATGTATTTTTTTCTGTTAGACTCAACTCAATTTTCATCTGTATCAGGGCTTCATCCACGGGACCTTGGTGTTTTTATTCTCACCAAACATCCTGTGATTTCAGGACGGTTGGCTCAACTGTCCAAGCTTCTCAGCATTCCACTTTTCCCCATTGCTCTAAAACTTTATGATCCTAATTCTCTGAAAAGTAAAATTCTCATTAGTAATTAATATTATTTCAAGCACTCAAACCAGGAAGGGAATCTGTTCTCGCATCAACTTGGCCAATCTGGAACGTTGGACAGAGACATGTTTACAAACTAAAGTTTGATCTCCTTTGATTGAACCGACTTCAGATTCCTTGAGTATTGGATGCTCCTTATGACTGGTTTTCAGTGTGGATGTTACTTAAGCATCTCTGACTATTAAAAGGAAATATTCTCCAGTAGGACCTACTCAAATACTAAAGGGAAGATTCAACAGGATCCCAAATATTAATATAATGCTCTTGCTGGAGAGCATTATCTCCTCTCCTCTGCTCTGCTGGAAGTAGGATGGGCTATGGAAACCAATTAGCATTTGTAGCCTGGGATAGGCCAGAGAATAGAGAAATGATTCTAGAAGATTTTAGTTGTCTTTTTTTCCCCATCCATATGTAGCAATTTATCCACTTGCAGATTGTAGAAAGCCCAGGCCTGTGCACATTCAGAGAAATATAAAGCACTATATAAAACAAAGGGGATTGTTAGTAAAACAGATGCACTCTTAATTGCACTTGTGAGAGCAGCATAAATAAAACAATACATGTGCTAGAAAATCCTTTTATGATGCTCGGATTTTACAAAACTAGCTTCTCTGCAAAGGTACAAGGAAAAAATAACAGCACCATTACTAGAATTAGATCTTTCTAAAAAATTATTTAGATTGATGCTGATGGAGCCAATGATTTCCAATGTCTCATTCATTTTTTTCATTCAACAAATATTTGCTGAAGGTCTGCTATGTACCCGGCCATGTGTCCAGTGCTTATGAGGATAAAGAAGAATATGTAGCCTTTGTCTTCAGGGGGATATGAGTTTAAATGCCTAAGTAAATATTTGGGGAAGTGGTTCTCGGGGTGGGGGGAGCGGAGCACAAGAGGGAATTTGGCAATATCTAGAGACATTTCTGGTTGTTACAACTGGGAAGAGTGTGCTACTGGCATCTACTAGGTAGAAGCCAAGGATGCTGCTAAACATCCTCCAGTGCACGGGACAGCCCCAACAACAAGGCATCATTTGGCCCAAAATATTAGTAGTGCCGAGGTTAAGAAATCTTATTTTGGAATATTAGGTGATGAGTTCTATGATAAGGGTGCATGAAAGTTCCATAGGAACACAGAAAGAGAGCAACTAAATCAGCCTCATGCATTGGGAAAGTTTTTATGAAGAATGTGACATTTGAGCTCAGCCTTGATAGATTAATAAAAGCTTGCCTGGTATGGAGGAAGAGGAAGGACATTCATAGCAGAGGGACCAGCATTTGCAAAGGTCTAGTGGCATATAAGAACAAGATGGATTCAGGGAATGATGATAGCTTCAATAAAGCTGAAGCTTAGTATGTGTCTTGGGGGGAGGTGAGGGAGCAAGACAAGGTCACTGGGATGATGTTGTAAAGGCCTTTCAATGCCATCCTTAGGACTCAGAAACCTTCAATTAGATCAGGGGTCAGCCCAAGGACCAAATCAACTATAGCCCAAGGACCAAATCCAGTCTGCTCTCTGGATTTCTGCTGTTTCTGAATGGCCCATTAGCTAAGAATGGTTTTCATATCTTTAAATGGTTGAAAAAAAATCCAAAGAAGAATAATATTTTGTGACATGTGAAAATGATATGCAATTCAAATTTCAGTGTCCATAAATAAAATTTACTGGAACACAGCCACACTCATTTGTTTATTTATTGTCTGTGGCAGCGTTCGCACTGCAACAGCAGAGTTGAGTAGTTGTGGCAAGAGACCATATGGCTTGCAAAGCCTAAAATATTTACTATCTGTCCCTTTGCAGAAAAATTTTGCTGATGCCTGAGTTAGAGAATAGGGGACAATGTGATCACACTGTAGACATCACTATGGCAGCAGTCAGGAAGATGACCTGGAAGTTGAGAAATCTGGATAGAAAATTGTGGTTTTGATCCAAGCAGGATGTTTATTAAGTTAATGTATCAGTCAGGATACACAAGGTTGTGCTGCAGTAACAAGTGAGTCCACACATCTTAGTGGCTTCCAAGACTGATTTCTCACTGGCAATAAATGTCTGTTGTAGGCTGGCTGTGGTTCTGCTCCTTGCTATCATTGTTGCAGGATCCAAGCTGACAGAGAAACCTCTATCTGGCACATTTCAGATAGACACAGCAAGTCACATGCTGGCTCTTAGAGGTTATGCCTGACAGAGACACACAATGTTTCCACTCATATTCCATTAGACAAAGCAGGTCTTATTGTTACTCCTGGGCTCGACAAGGCAGGGATGTATAATCCTCCCACAGCGATGGGAACCACAGGCAGGAGCAGAGTTAACAGAGATGAGGAGACGGATTCTCTTGCCATTACAGAGAGAGAATGAATTAGAAGGAGGAAGGAGAGGGCAGAGACTTTGGGGACACCCTCCCTATTTTTTGCCCTTGATGCTTTGGTGTGTGGTGATAGCATTCCCTGAGATGGGCAACCCAAGAGAAGGGTCTGGGGAATAAGATTGTGAATTCATCTGGGGCAAGGTGAATTAGGGGTGCCTGTGGGAATTGAGATGGGGGTGCCTAGTTAGGCAGCTGGAAAAGTAGGTCTGAATCTCAAGACAGGTGTAAGAGACTTGAGACTACCATCAATTTTATTCCCCTTGTGGTTGTAGAAAGTGAATATCTTCTTAAATTAGGTGACAAGATAAGTAAATTGCATAGCATAGTGCCTGGCACAGAATAAGGTCTCATTAAAGATTTTAGCAATTATTATTTTTTTTATGAACCGAGTGGAACCAAGGAAATAATTCAAAATCCCATTAATGATTTACCTTTCCTAACTTTGGCCACATGGTAATTCCAGTAAAACTACTTGACAATACACCATTTAAAAGATTTTTTTCTTCTGACCTGGAGCTGGTGTTATTAAGCACACACATCTTACTAACTTACATATCCATACTCACCCACAGCCACTCCTGTGTTCAGATGGGACCACGATGCTATTAGCCCAGAGCAGATTTCTGAATAGTTGGAGTGCTATTAGCATTCAGAGTAAAGTAAACAATGAGTCAACCATTACCACAGTGCTGGAGAACTCCAAGGTGTAGGGGCTATGTCAATGTTCAGGACTAGGTTTCAGACTCTGTCTATACTTTGTATTCCCCAACAGGTTAGAGAGAGAAACACACAGGAGCCCAAACTGTAACACTGTTTGGTTATCCAGGGAAGGACAGGGTTTCACCTCTGATAGAAACAGTGGGCTTGGTAGAGTCTAAGTTAAAATTAGAGATTTAGATGCATACACAGTCACACATCAATACTGGTTTTTGTTTTCTAAAGCTAGTCAAAATTTTGGGGACTAACCCCATTCATTCATTCATTCATTCAATAAATATTTGCATTCCCTGTATCTCAGGGCACTGTTCTAGGATTTGGGGGAAGACTGGTAAATAAGACAGATAAATTTCTTGTCCTTACTTTCTGTAGGGGGATAGACATCAACAGATAAACAAATGAATATATGACATGATGTCAGCTTATGATAACTTCAATGAGGGGAAAAAGCAAAGCCGGGCAAAGGGTTTGTATGATGTGGAAAGCAGTGTGTGTCTGTGTGTGGTGTCCAAGCATCTCTGTGTTACTTTAAACAGGACTGTCAGGAAAGCAATCTCCGGGGAGGTACCACTTAGAGTCTGGTGGAGAAGGATGGACCCAGGCCGATATTTGGGGAGAATCGCTCCAATCAGAGGGAAGACAACATGCAAAGGCCCTGGGATGGGAGATGCTTGGCATGTTCAAAGAGTAGCAGAGAATCACATATCATGGGGTCAGGCTGAGCTGAAGGAGAGAGCTGGGAGTTGGGTTCATGAAGGACGCCAGGAAGCAAGTCAAGGGAAGAAGCCTGGATGTTATGGAGCTGACAGGAAGTGACTGGAGCACGGAGAACAGGGCAGCAACACCATCTGAGTGTCATTTCAGAACTGCCGCTGTGGCTGCTTGGTGGGGAGGAGCCTGTAGAACAGCAAAGGCAGAAACAAGACCAGTTATGGGGTGACTGTGGTTGCCTAATGACGAGGGTCATTGTGGAGGGGGTGAGAAGTATACTATTTGGGGACATATTTTGAAGTTAGAGCAAATAGAATTTGCTGAGGGACTGCCAGTGGAATGTGGGAGAATGAGGGACATCCAAAGTGACTCCATGCATTTTAGACGGAGAAGCTGGGCGCTGTCATCTGCTGAAACGAGGAACAGAGGGGAAGAGCAGGCTTTGCTGGGTCAAGAGTTCTGCAGCCCTCTACATAACCAGAGCCATGTATCCAACATGACTTCCGGCCTTATAACACTTGACATTTTGCAAAAACAGTTTCCTACCAGCCATAAGAGCAAGGCAGGACTGATGCTATTTGTTTCCATTTAGTGAATGAAAATAACCAAGGCTCAGAAAGAGTAAGCCAGAGGTGGTGTAATAGACAAGACTATTTTGAATCACGAGACAACTCCAACTAACATAAACACGAAAGAAAATATATTAGCTTTTGTGAATGGGGTCTCTAAGGATGTAGCTGGCTTTCGTTGTGGCTGGGATTGATGGTGAGTACTGTTCATCGGTCTGTCTGTTCATCCGTCTGTCCAAGATGTTACCTGCCAAGCCCAGATGCATGTTGTGAGCCCCCAGAAAGAGGACTCAGAAGACTCTGTGCATCTATTCTTCAAGGATGACCTCCCTTTCACTTGCTGAAAGAGTCTTGCAATAACATCACAGCTAAACCCATAAAGATGGAAGATTGAGTGCTCAGCGAGTTGCCTGACAGCCTCTAGTTTAATTCTGATCTGGGAGAGGGGAATCCATCGGAGCCCTGTCACCTCACTGCCAGAAGAGATTGCCTTCTTCCCGCTCAGGAAAGATAAAGAACTCTCTGCCTCCCAGAGAAGCATTTTCCCTGAAGCCAGTCACTGGCAGACCTTCTGGGACAGAAATCTCCCAGACTCGGCTCCAGCTGGAGCCGACTTACAGGGAGGCCGTTGCTTTTCTGCATTGGGGTTGGAAGGATTCTCAGCCTGGTGCCTTCATACTTGGGATTCTATCAGTCAAAAGTTATGCCTTAAGTCTTCAACTGCCGTTGCTCCACCTGTCTGCTCCTCTTAGAACGTAGAAATATCCTAAACTCTGTGTCATTTGAAGTTGCTTATGCCTTCTTGCGATTAATGTTCTCATATCCCTTCTTCTTCACACTTTCTACTCTTTGGGTCTTCATGACACCACGAGCTGCTTGCTTTCTTCCTACCTCACTGGCTGATCCTTCTCAGGCTTCTTTGCTGATATATCCTGTTTCTGACTTCAGAATATTGACGTTCCTCAGGCATCAGTCATGGATCCTGTTTTCCACTCTATCTGGACTCTCCTAGATGAGATCTCATCCATTGCCTGTGGTAGAGAGGATTGGCTGCCTACCCATCATCCTCCCTTCTCTGTTAACAAAATTCCATCTAGGTTAAGTCTGGACAGGGCATGTGTTCAGGGAAAGTGGATGACCCCTCTATTCCTAGTGGATGACCCGCAATATCTAAGCCAATCATGGTGACCTCACTACCTTTTGCTCATGATTGATTT
Source organism: Daubentonia madagascariensis (assembly GCA_023783475.1). Lineage (NCBI taxonomy): Eukaryota > Metazoa > Chordata > Mammalia > Primates > Daubentoniidae > Daubentonia > Daubentonia madagascariensis. The sequence continues at coordinate 4,484,191 of JAKFHU010002332.1, read as the reverse complement.
AGGGGCGAATATGTGACCCAGTTCTGGCCAATGGGATTTTAAAGGAAGCTGGGGATTCTGGGAGAAGTTTCACCTATACTCAATAGTTCCAGCCGTCCTGAACCTTTTCATGTTCCTGAAGAGTTGAATATGTCTTCCCTAGGTCTTTCATGTTGTTCCCCATGTTCTACAGCTGATGGAATATTGACCCATGCTTCAAGATCCCATGCAAATGCCATGTCTTCTCTGTAGCTTCCCCACTTTTTTTTTTATCCCCAGGCTTTCTCCTCTCTGCTCCTGCAGTATCCCACACTTACCTGTATCATGGGACCTGTCAGGTTGCGTTGTGATTGTGTGTCTTTCCTTCTCAACTTCAGGCTTTTCCAGGGCAGAGATACTGGCTTATTTATTTTTGAAACTATCCCAATGGATGACACTCTACCTGATATGAAGAAAATGTCCAATTAAAGTGATGAATGAAAAGTGCTACCTGGTGCAGCCAGAAAGAATTGGCAATATTGACCAGTCAAGGAGCAGAGCAAAATGCGGGAATTCTGGGGAGACACATGGCAACTTTCCCCTTTGCAGGATGTTCAGACTTCTTGTCGTGACATTCAGGGCCCTGTCTACTCTTGTCTCTGATTACCTCTCTGCCTGAAATTTCTTACCACAAGCCCACTATTGGAATCTTCAAATTTTAAACCCACACATGTCCTGTTCTTTCAGACGGCCGTGTATTTTCACTCTCTATCACCTTGCCTGGCATTTCTCCCCACCTTGTTGACCTTGTCAAACTCCTATTCATCTTTCAAAACCCTACTCCAATATCACCCTTCTAGGATGTCTTTGAAGGCCACTCTTGAACAAGCTTAATGACCCCCTGTTCTGCTTTGAACATAATTTTGAGTGTGGCAGTTGTGTCTGTGTGCAGCTCTTTGTGCATCTGTCTCCTATTCAGTACTGTAGATTCCTTGAATGCAGGGATCACGTCTTCTTCATATGTGTATATCCAGTGCCTAGCTCGAGTCTAGAACATTGTGGGCTTGATGATATTTGCCTGGTTGAACTGAATCTCTTGCTTCCTAATTCCACTGAAGCTTCTTCCAATATATCCATTCAGAGATGCCACTGGATATTTCAGGCTCAAACCAGATTTAGTGGACTTTCCAAAGGACAAATATCATAATAGTAATAACCTAACATTTTGAGTACTTATTATGTGTCAGTGTCATTTCAAAGCTTGGCATGTATTATCTCATTTTGCCTACACATCTGCTCTGTGAGATAGGTGTTATTGGTGTCTATATTTTACAGATGAGTTACAGAAAGCTTAAGTAATTTGCCCAAGGTCACACAGCCAATAAGGGACAGACCTAGGATTCAAACTCAGATAGTCTGCCCTTGAGCAGGGTGCACTTTGGGAATTGATAGCTCATACCAACCTGTTGTCAGTCCCTTATGCCGTATTTCCTGAGGCCCTGTCCCAAATCTTTGCAGCAGAGCTCTTAAATTCAGAAGCCTGCTAGAATTACTTCTCCCTCCTCTGGCTGCAGAGAGCATGCCAATGTGCATCACTGAAAGCCTGTGGCATGGTCTTCAATCTTTTCCACGCTCAGCCACTTCCAACCTTGACCTTAGAATCGTGAAGATGATCCTTACGGGGCTGTTACTCAGAGGAAAATTGAAATGGTCCCTGTGGGGAGACTGCAGGATTTTAGTTCCAGCCTTCTAATTTCAGATCAGCCTAGAGAAAAGACCCGTGCTAGCAGCCTGATCCACAAAATTAGGTGAGCTCTTTGCCTCTCAAGAAATATGGGCGCTGCTCTAAAAATCTTTTTTTAATCTCCTCTCTGGTCCATGTAACAGGAAATTGGTCTCTGCCATAGGCCAATAAATCTCCAACTTTTTATTGAATATTAAAGAAAGACTTCAAGTCAAGTTCAAATCTCTTTGCTTGGAGCTTCTTACATAATACGGCAGCTCCGATACCTCGGGTCACCAAAGGTTTAAAAAGAAGGAGAAAAATGGAAAACCTCTACAGGTCAGTGGCCCCCAGGGATGATTTCTTCTCCTTAGAAACAATAGCCTATTACTCTAAAAATCTTAAACAAGGCGTTCTCTCTTTGGCTTGCACATTATAATGGAGGTGGGGGGATTAACAACCGGTCATCTCCAGATGCATCTAAAGTGAGCATGCAGCAACTTCTCTCAGAAGGCAAGTTGGTCAGTCCTTGGCCCTGAAGTAGTAGGACCTGTGACAGATGTGAGTGACACTGCCCAGATACCCATTCAGGATGGAGGAATTCATTCCTCTGCTGCTGAGAGGGTTGCTGGCGGACACAGCTCAGCCAACTTGCCCTCCCAAAGCAGCTTTTGGCCTCAGAAGGCTACGTTGACCAGGGTCACACACTTTCCCCAGGGGCAGCCCAAATGCGTAACTGGACAACAGGGGGGAATAAAAGCCTGGACTTCTTGCCTCAGCTTCAGACAACTCTGAAGGCCACCCCAGCTCCAGGGCCCCAGGGGCTGGCTGGGGCCTCTGTCTCGACTGTCTCTCTCCTCCCTTTCCTCAGTCCTGGTTTGCTCCCTCTGCAGCAGGTGTCAGTTCTGCTGGCGCTCTGCAACAGACCCCTGTGTGTGAATCTCAGAGTCTGTTTCCCCGGGGAACCCATCCTAAGATAGACCTTTATGTACCAACGACTTTGAGAAAATTCGTGCATTTCGGTTGGAAAGATCTCTAGAAGAAGACACACAGAATAGTTCAATTTTTGTAATATTTAAACACACACACAAATATACATATACCTTTTGCACATGTATAGACAGATAAAGTCAGGAGAATGATAAATACCAACTTAAGAAGAGTGTTTGCCTTTTGGGTGGGGAGGGGCAGTTGAAAGGAAGAGAAACAGGGTCCAGGTGGGACACACAGAGGTTTCAGCTCTATGGGTAAAATTTTATTTTGTAGCCTGGGTCCATGGGTGCATGGATATTTATTTTACTATTGGTTATGGTTTTTTGGAGGTCAAATATTTCATAATAAATGTAGAAAACGATGCATATTCAGAGATGCAGATTTGAGATCTGGCTTTTCCTCCCACTTAAGAGTTACGTGAGCACGGGCAAGCGACGTGAACTTCTCTGAGGCCACAGCTTTGTCTGTAAGGAGCAGAAACCTACACAAACCAACTCCAATAATGACTCCGTAAGAATTTAAAGATCAAATTTAAAGACCCATTGAAAGAAATTTCTCTCTCTTTCTTTCAGGGCTTCAGGATCTCCCTTGTTTCCAGTTCTCTCCATGTGTCTGTCTAGTCTCCTTGTCCTGCAGATGGGTTTCCTCTGTTTCCTTGTCAGCTAGCATATCTGCCTGTTCATACCCTCCACACTATATAGCATGACCTTTCTGCTTCAAGTTCCTAATTCCAAAATTCGTATTTTAAATCCCTTGGCCCCAGCTGAGGATGAGGTACTTTTGCATTGAGTGCTTGCCCATAGTCCCATAATCAGCTGTGGATGGCAGCTGTCATGGTGGGGTTGGAAGGTAGATCATATTACTGTAAGATACTCACTGTTTCCAGAGAAACAGAACCAATAGGGGTATCTATTTATCTACTTATCTCCTATATATATTTTTTATATGTATACAAGGGTGTCCTATAAATATCAGAGGCTATGAATAGGGCAGATTTCAAGGTAAGAGGACAAGAGTGAACAGGTACCCCTAAATGTGTCTCAATACAGGTACTTACCATTTCCTTGTAGAGTTTTTATGTAGTTGAATTAAAATAATGAGTATCACTAAAATAAGCCCTGGCGTTAGAAGGCACTCTGCAAATGTTAGTACCCTTTCTCGCTATGTAAGTGTCATGGTATACTTCACATGCAAAAGGTATATGTATATTTGTGTGTGTGTTTAAATATTACAAAAATTGTACTATTCTGTGTGTCTTCTTCTAGAGATCTTTCCAACCGAAATGCACGAATTTTCTCAAAGTCGTTGGTACATAAAGGTCTATCTTAGGATGGGTTCCCCGGGGAAACAGACTCTGAGATTCACACACAGGTTATATAGATTAACAGTTAGTAGGATGGAGAGTCAAATTGCTAGGACTCAAATGCTGGCTCCACCCCTTACTCTCTGATCAAGTTATTTAACCTCTTTGTGCTACAGGTTTCTCATTTGTAAAGCAAAGACGGTAATAGTATCTGTCCAACAGGGTTGTTGGGAAGAGTAAATGAGATGATTTACGTGCTATGCTTTGTTGGTGCCTCACACAAATAAAGCACTCCACTGTTGAACCATTATTTTTACTATTATCAATAAACTTGTGAATGAGGAAAAAAAATCTTGGATAGAGAATTCACATGCTGATATAATTTGGCCACTGCTGTCATCTTCCACCAAATCAACCGGGGACAATTTCATTAGAGATGTCTCAGGCAAGCTACAAACCCTCTAACTCAATCCAACACTCATTTCATTACTGTCCTTTGCATGTCAGATAGTGGGTGAGGCTCAGTTCCCACTGTCCAATTTAAATGCTTACCAAGAAATGGGCGGTGAAAGCAAAATATTCACCCCTTGCCTGTCTTTAAGCCAGACTGAGTAATTCACCTGTCATTCCCACCTGAGTTGGTAAAGAAAAGCCTCAAAGACTGGTTGGTAAAGATAGAATATACAGTATATAAATCTATTAGAGTAGTGCCTGGCACAGAATAATGGTTAATAATATTGTTACTGTTACTATTATTATTAATATTGCCATTATTACTACCACTACTATTATTACTATTACCATTGTTAATATTGTCTTCTCCCGAGGTCGTATTGTCTGCTTTTTCCCTTCTGTTTCCCCTGCTTTTTAGAAAACATTTCATCTCCCAGGAGCTTGCCTCTGGCTGTTGTCTTTACATGCCCTGGATTTAGTGCTCGCCCGTCTTGCTAGCATCTGAGCATCAGTTCCTGTGGTTTGGTTGTGCCTTTTCTCCCCGTTCCCCTCCCCAGCCTGGCAGAACCATCCCTCCTTCTGTTCTCTTGACTCTCCTAGAAGGGAGGGGTGTGGGAATTTGGACACAAACAAATTAGAAGTTCAGATGCCTATAAAGTTGCTTTCATTGGAGGAGAGAGGTGCTTCTCAAAACAGCCTACCCAAGACAGGAGCTCCAAGAGGTTAATTTCCAGGAAAGTCCTGAAGATATTACTCACTATCTTCTCTCCAAAATATAATCTTCAGCAGGCATCGCTGCAAAATTAGAGTGACCTACATTTGTGCCAAACTTTCCTACCCTCCCAGGAGAGGACTCCCCCGCCTACAGATGGCTTTATAGGATGGCCTCCCTTCCAAAAAAAAAAAAAAGCAGCAACTTGTTTGATACCACCCAGACTCCAAAGTAATATTCAGCTTACAATCCCCTCCCCTCCCCCAAAAGCGAGTTATTTGCCAGATCCCAAATGGTCCGCAGTTGATGGATGGTGGGTGATTTCTACATCATCACACCTTGGAGCCCCAGAGCTAACCCTCAGACAGCGTTAGCATAAAAGATTTACATTTATGTTACGAGGGCCACACAAGAATAATAATTTTAAGATACATTGCCTTGGCTGCTGGTGCACCCTGGGAAATCTAGTAGCGGCAGGCGCTCAGCCGCAGCACTGTAATTACAAAATGGCAGTGCAGGAGAGGTTTTCTAGAGACAAGCAGCTAGAGACCAAAGCCATCTGCATGCCTTGGCGGATTGAAATTACAGTAATATATGAAGACATTACCTGAAAAACCCGGCACCATTTAAATGATTTACTCTTCAGCCCCAGCAAGCTTTAATTTAAGGATAAAGTCATTCAGAAAGCTAATCTGATAGGGGAGGCATTATTTCACACAGTTAAGTTAATTTACAGTAGCTGATTGTTGTGGTTGCTTTTGGTATTATTATCTTCCTACAAACAGCTGATCTGCCAGACAGAAGCAATATACTGCTTCACACAGTGTCTTAATTCAGCAGGCAAGCTATCTGTGATAAAGGTTTGTTTATAAGCAATAGTAGGAAAGTCATTTTGAGGCCATGCTGATAACACTGATGAGAAATATTTTTTAAGGGTAAAATGCACAATTAAATAAATGAATGAGTCAGCAAGCCCTGCACTCAACAAGTCTGTCTAGAATCGCTGTCCCGAGTGGTCATTTTCCACTGGTGCAATCCTCCTTCCCTCCTTCATGGGTTTCCTGCCTGTTGGTCCTCTCCTGTGGTTGTCTGCGTGTTTCCGACAAGTTGTCTCTGTGCCTGGCAACAACTTTTTCCCTGTCTCCAAACTGACTTCTCTGCCAAGCCTTTGAGAAAACCACGTCTTGGAAGCCCAGTGAATTCAGTTGCCCAGTCAGCTATCTGCTTTCCAAAGAAAAAGTGAGCTTTGAGATTTGTCTTTAATGAGTTGTTTTGTCATTGGGAGGCCCAGAATGTGTTCACTGATGGATGTTGAGGTAGGAAATCATGAGCAAGTGGGCTTTTGAAAGGGAGCCAACCGATTATGTGGTAGATGAAATAGGAGATTTTGAAAGGGTTATGTACAAACCAACGTACTGTGTTCTTTGCAAAACTAGGAAGGAGTGATTGTGTTTTATGGCTGCTCAGGATATTGTGATGATTCCAGAGCTCTATTAGCAAGAGCAGGAGCATTTGTCTAATGGATTTGCCTTCACCTGCCTAGGGATGTTTTCTTTAAAGATGAACAATCTCTTGTGACTTCATGAATTTATCTCAATAGGAGAGGCATAACTTTTGGAAAGGGGCTGAGGAAATGCTACCCAAAGGATCATGAAATCACTTGCCAATGGTCTAAGAAAGGAAATCATAGGATAAGCATCTGTTAGAAACCATCAGAAAAATCAGATTCATAAAGCTGTAAGGGGCTTGGTCCAGCCCACTCCCAAGTAGCTATCACCTCCTGCATTCTTATTATGGACTATGTACTGTGCTAGGTTGATATTACTCCATTTTATTTTCAGCTTATAGAGACTTTATATCCAGATTTAAGAGTGAACATGCCTTCTACCAAAATAGAGAGCAGAGGGGTCACTTCCTGTACCAACTGTATGAGAGGCAGCTTCTGTAGATGTCCCTCTTCTGCTGTTTGTGCCCATGTGTCATCCCTCCCTTTGAGTGGAGATTATCTGCTCTAGACTATAAATTATATGAGGGAGAAAAAGCCCAAACAAACAAAAAACAAAAGCTTGGCCACTATCTTGCTCATTGATGTAAGCTACCACTGGGTACATTCTCTAGTATCTGATAGTCACTAAACAATTCTTGAGTAAATGATTGAATGAATAAATAAATGAATGGGTTTCCTTAGCTGTAAGATGAAAGTAAAATACAACAATCTATCTTGGATTGTTGGGAGGAGTCAGCACATAAATGTTGGCTAATACAGCAGAGATGTCAGACGAAGCTTTTCTTTTCTGCTTTCTGCGTCCTTACAAGCAGGATGGACTCCCCTATTTCTCATTGTGTCTTCCCCAGTGAATCTACTCTACAGTGTTTTGGAGAGAAATGTTGCCTTTTATGAATATTTCTATATGGGAGCCGGTGGAGTGCTGGCATTGCACACATCACACAATTTATTTCCCCTTTGAGATTTCTTTTCATTCCCCATCCCCACCCCAGTGAGGTCATCAGGAGAGAGTCTCTTCTTCAACCCTTCCCTTCCCCCTGGAGTGATCAGTTCTGCACCCTGCTTCCCACCTGCTCCTGAACATTAAATCCTCCCCCACCATCAAGCACGGTGTCTTTTCTCCTTTCTAGGCCTGGTGCCAGGACATGGACACCTGCTTCTAACCTAGAACAGTCTCATCAGCTAATATCAATGAAAGTAATTCTTTCCTTAAGATGAATCCTCATTTCTTCTGCTAAAAAATATTTTATATAATGACCCAAGTCACCTAGCACAGGGTCTGGCATTTAGTAAGTATGTATAAATATCAATTCCTTCATCTAATATATAAAGGCATATACCAGGAAGACAAAAAAGTTAAAAATAGAGACAAAGGGACACAGATATAAGAGAAAGGGTCAGAAAGCCGTGGGGACACCTCCCCCAGGAGGGAGAAGGAAATTACTTACTTTGCACGTGAACGGTTCTCACCCATCCCTGTATGATTTTCATTGGGGGGGGCTGTGGGCTTTAAAATAAGACTTGATTCCATTTCAGGTACCTCTCTTCTGCCTTTGGGGGAGGAAATGGATTTAGGGAAGAAAGGCCAATGGAAATTGCTCGCCCTGGGAGGCAGAGACCCTGCCACATAAATTCTAAGACTGGTTAGTCCTCTGGGTTGCGCACTATTGGTCCAAGTGCATGCTGGCTGGTTTTACTTCTGGCCTGATTACCTGCAAAAGGGAAGACAGCATCTGACACAGCTTAGAGAGCTTAGGATGACCAAGCTCTTCCTGGAAAAAGTGTGTTCTCCTCTTAGGGGAGGGATACAGGTGACTGATCTAATACAACATTCTTTCCCAACCTGTCTGTCTTCTATCCAAGTGTCAACCAGCATATGTTACCCATCAGGAGATGTGCTTTTTCAATCAGCTGTCTCTGTATTAGATTGTAAGCTCAGGCTCTCTGTCATACATACCATTGTTTCCCCTGGTGTCCAGCCCCGTTTCTGGCACATAGTGACCACTCAGTTGTCCCCACTTCTAAGCACTTTTCTATAGTGACAGGTCAGAATTTCTTAAAAGGATGCATTGGGCTGTGCCTGACTTCTTTCACTCCTACCGCCCATTGCACCCCTCCGTAAGTTCTACAAGCCACATCCACTGGCATTCTGGCAGTCTCCCTGGTCTGAAAGACCGTGATGGTCTCATCAGACGAGTTCTATTAAATATGGGACCCAAGTACATTCACAAGTACCAACTTCTGTTGCACACGCCATGTCCATTTGACAAGAATGAAGTGGATTAATTAATGTGGTGGGTCTATCCTCCACCCAGCTATCTTGTGCTGCAATGGAGACCAGGAAAAATCCATTAGATTATACTGAGAGATAGCTGGAAGAAAGTTTAGATTAAGTTTATCTCTCGAGGCAATTTTATTAGATAGATTAAGTTTCTGTTCATCTCTCCAAAGGCCTTAGTAACAACCAGTGTCATGACTTTCAAATCCTTTGGACTGCAGAGGGTAATCAAACACGGTTGTCTTTTAGCTTTCTCTTTTACTTCTTAGTATTCTACAATCCTGCCTCGTTCATCTGTCAGAGGGATGGTATTAAGGGGATCAATGTTGACAAGTGATAGTACAAATTATGTAATGCTGATGACATTTCGCTGTCTCCTTTTGAAATCTACAATTCCCACTCTGAATCACTCCTTATTTTATAAAAAGCACTGAAAGAGAAAGGTGGCTGTGGACACCATTGGCTCTAGTCCCTGAGCCCCAGGGGCAAAGTGGGGTGAATTGAAGTGTACAGGAGGCTTCTGAATTAGTCATGGGGCCTGGGAAGATGGCCTGGCTGACAGAAGGGGAAATTGAGGTCATCTTCGTACAATAGGACTTTGGCGGCTGCCACTTGAGACCATGTTGCTGGAGTCCCATGAAATATTTGACACGTTAGGCCCATGCTGGATATGGGCTTTCCATTCCAGAGTATATACCCTTTGACTTCTCCTCCATGGGGAAGTCCACCCTTCCTTTTGGGGAACTGATGGAGGATAATCTAAAAGGAAGAACTGAACTGGTTTTGTAAGAGGAGCAGAAGACTAGAATGACAGGTGCAGTGGGCTATCTTTCCTGGGGTGGGGGTGTACTATGTTTTGGACCAGCCAACAAGGGACCAAATAAGAGGAAATATATCCAAAGTACAAAAGAAGAGACTTTTTTGGGGAAGAGAAACACATCTTCCTTCCTCATAATGTTTCCTTTCCTGTGAAAGAATCTCTGCTAGTGTAAGAGTTTCCCGCCACTCTCTGGGTCTGCCTCTCCTAATACACCTAAAGGAGAATGGCTGTTCACAGACATAGGCTCTAAACTGAGACAGATATGCCACTTTCTAGCTGTGACCTCAGATAGTTGCTTAACTTCAATGAATCATGGTTTTCTCATTTTGCAAAATAAGAACAATAGCACTAATCTTGCAGGGATGTTATAACTCATGAGATGCTAGAGTCCAGTACCTTCTTAGGTACTTATTAGCTAGGAGAGTTCGTAAAACTATATGAAAATGTCTCTTGTGGAGTCAGATTTGGTTTGGAGCTTTACCTGATTCTGAAGATCTGACACATGTCAAAATATTTTATGATTCTTTCAGCCAAATGGACTTTGCCTTCATTTACAGTTCTAAAAGGGCCATAGTCATGGGTGGATGGGATGAGGTTTGATGACTGTAGCATGGTTGACTTGCTTAATGCTTCCAGTATATTCATTTATTCCACAAGCATTTATTAATCACATACTAGGTACTGGGTACTTTTCTAGGCATTGAGGATTTAGTGGTAAACAACACAAATAAAACCTTGATTGTCACAAATTTGTCAGCTCGTTGATGGAATCAGCCCCGTTTCACTCATGTTGGTATTTCCATGATGTGTCATGGTATCTGGAACACAACGGGTACTCAAATAATGTTTCCCGAATAAATGAATAGACAAATGCATCCGCACCATCCATATCCTTCCTAACCACTAACACTGAGTTGCAGAGAGGCTGAGTCATTCCTGGGAAAGTTTCTCTAGACATAAGAAAACACTATCACTCAAGACCAGCAGTCAAGGCTAGGAGGAAGAAATAAGATTCAAGACCACATTTGACCATGAGGTATTCTTTAGAATGTTAAATAAAAACAAATAGAATTTTATTAATCTACTTTTGCCTACAGCCTGGAAAAGCCCTTATGTCAAAAATCCTCACCTCCAAATTATGCTTTGTCTTCCCATTATAAATTTTATTAACCACTGTTTTATTAGCGATCTTATTACAGTTGATCTGCACATGAATAGAAACAATTTACAAATGATCAGGGTTGGATTAGAGAAACCATAAACTCAATGCAAATTGTTACAAATTATTTACTGGCATAGCACAAATCTGCATATAGATTGAGGAATTCAATCAGAAAGGTACCTTCAGGTACTCTTCACAAGATGTGATTGTGAAGATAGTTGCAGACTGGTACGTGTCGTGTGGAATCAAAATGAAAATAAATAGATTCATTTGTCAAATACACTTAGGTGTGGGTCTTCTCATTTAGCCAGAACTTTGGAGCACTGGATATCTGGGAAAATTTTAAAAGGGTAAGGAGGGGAGGGTTGGAAGTGGGCTTCCTCTAAATATAAGCTCAGGAATCAGAGACATACAAAGGGATTTTTGAAAAATAAAAAGCAGAAACATTGACCCAGCACACTAGAGGCTTGCAGAGTATTTCTCATGCTTCATCTTATTAATCGTCCAGCAGCTCTATGAAACAGGGAGGACCCTTACTTCTGTTTCTCAGTTGAGGGAACCTAAGTTTCCTAATTTGGCCAAGGTCACATGGAGACCAGGACGTGGATCTGAAACCTCTACTTCCACATCTGAGGCTTCATCAATAGAAGCATGACCCGTGTTCTTGGAGCTGCTTTTTGTGGGGTGTGGGTTCTTGGGACTAGCTCTGATGTCCTAACTCTCTGCCCGTACCATAACACTCGAATTAATCCAGCTCCCCCCCTTACTTCTGCTTTAGCTGAGGAGGTCGTATGATTTAATGCAACGAACCCAGGGCTGCGCAATTGGAGGGGTGAGCTCTTCTATCCAACTTGCTATGGGACCTCACATGGTTCTTTTTCCCTCCCTGGGGCTTGATTTACTTGGGGAAAAGATTAGATTTCTCTGAACTCTCTGCAAGTTTACTGAGTTGAAGCCCACAGCCAGAAGACGTGACCGCTGGAACGTATCCTCTGTAGACCTGTACTATCCCTTGGCAAAGGGAAAATTGGGCAAAGTTGGAGTTCTCATTACCTAACCCCACCTCGTGGAGCTGCATTATTTCTCCTCCCGAGTATTTCACAGTTCTGGTTATTTTTCATTCCCTCTAACTTAACTCTTTACTTGTGGATATTTGGCTTTTAATGAAGATCAGAATCTTCACCTAAGTGGTAAAACACTTGATGGTGACATTTCAGATCTTTCCATGAAACAGGAAAGGCTTTTGACAACTCAGGGCCTTCTCAGAACCCTGAAAATTCAGCTGCATGTGCAGTTGTTTATTCTTTGAGATTCCACGGCCGCCATCGTACAGCTTCAGGGTTAGGGTAAAGAGGGGGTGATGCCATTGTACCTTTTCATGGTGGATAAAGTTTTTTCTACCCTTGTTGCTACTGCATGGCATTGATGATGGGTGTAAGAAATGCTAAAGTGGGAAACATTCTCTGCCTTCTACCTCCTTTACCAGATGTGGGACCCATATCACGGCACATGAAAAATGAGCATGATCATGATATGAGTGGGAACAAGAGGCCAGGCATGAGCTCAGAGCCCTGCAGGCTTCACTTTATTGAATGCTCACAACCACCAACGGACCTGGTATTCTATGATCCCCCCATTTTACAGACAAGGAAATGGAGTTTTGGGTGGGGGGAATGGTTTGCCTAATTGCATACTGCTACACATGGGAAGAGATGAGTCTGTTTCTGTTCTTTTTGACTCCAAAGTCTATATCCTTAACCAATAAACTATGCTGATCTTATGCATTTGAAATATACAGGACTGGACCAGATAACTTTTCCATCTCAAAGATATAATTGATAAAGTTGCATAGTTCCTTAGAGAACATCTGGTCTGATACCCCATGTTGCAGATAAAGAAGCTGAGGCAATAAAACAGGGATTTTTCTAAACATGTATGAAGATGGGGACATTGACAGTAACACTGGGAGCAAAAGGAGGGTGGCCAGGCAGAAAACCCTGACTCTTCTCCCTGGCACAGACCCATAGTCAGGAACGCTGTGTGCTGCACGACTCTGGGGGTGCCATTTGCATTGACCCCATGGTGGTAGACCAGTGGTCCCCAATCTTTTTGGCACCAGGGGCCAGTTTCATGGAAGACAATTTTTCCAGACTGGGGGTGGGGGGGTGGGGGGGTATTGTGAGTTGGGGCGTGTGGTGCAGAGCTCGGGTGGTGATGCCTGTTTCCTAACAGGCCATGGACCAGTCATGGACCACGGCCCGGTGGTTGGGGACCACAGTGGTAGACTGTCCCCTCTTCACTTCCTCTACTCCGTCGTATAAGGCTGGGACGTTTTCTTATCTCCCTGTAATTTTGTCTCATAACCATTTCAAAGACAGGAGAGCCAGCATTCCTTTTGTTTTTCTTTTTTTCTTTTTTCCTAAAAGAGAAGCCGAGAGCTTGCAGAGACTGGGTTGCTGGCATCAATGACTTTGGAGGATGCTAGCAAATCAATCAGGAGCTGCATTGTGTATGCTTGGCATGGATTTTCTTTTCTTTCTTTTCATTCTTTGTGTGGGTTATGTGTGTGTGTGTGTGTATGTGTGTGTGTGCATGCAACTTTGGTGCTTTTCCACCAGCCAAGGACTCGGGAGCTCAACGTAATTAAACAGCAGCAATATTTACTGTATTCAAGCTTGCTTTGTACACAGATCTTCTCTCTTGCTCCATTAACGAATACCCTTCTAGCTCTGTGCTCTGCATTCATTAAACACCCTGCACCTGGGGTGTTTCGGAGCCTGCTGACATGGTCTTCCCAAGACTGTGATCCAGAGGCTGGGGACCATAAGGGAATTGCATACGGCTGTTAGCAATCTTCTAGGCTGCTCTGAGGTTATGCAGAATAAACTTAGTAAAGTCAATAGGACCTCTGTAGGGACCTGTGGTGGTGATACCAGTGGCTATGACTTTGTTCCTCTCGGAATGCTTAGCTGAAGTACTCAGGAGTTGAATTCGGATAAAATTGAAAGGTAAACTAATTATAGTGGGGCCATTTGTGCTTTTGTGATTTGGCTTGTGTCAGCATTTCCCAACAAAACTGAGTTCTTCGGGGATTTCAAAATCTGCTTTAAATGTCTTTCTTCATCCTTTTTATTATTCTCCCTAGTTCCGAATCTAGTCCCATTTTGGGTTCTGATATTTAGACAAATGGACCTTATTGCCACTCTTATCATGTGTAGCTCCGGTGCAAATATCTTTGTTAGACACACACTTGCACATGCACTTGTACACACACTCTTCTATAAAAAACACACACATGGATGCTGCATTTATTCAAGATGGTTTCAGTTGTAAGTGACAAACACTAGTCAAACTTGTCAAAAGGAAACAGAGATTTGCGTAGGTGAGAAGTCCAAGGGTGAGTCTGGTTTCAGACTGCCCCTGGGATTCAAATGTGCTCGTGGGACTTTGTCTCTCCATCCCTCACACACGCTTATTTCAGCCTGCTGTTTTTCTGCACAGGGGAAATCACTCCCTGGTAGGCAGTATCCAAGGGGTAGAAAGTGCCCTTCTCTCAACATTAATCTCAGGGGAGAATGAGTGGCCTTGCCTGGGAGCATGTGCCAGCCCTGAGCCAATCACAGCAGCTGTGGGAGGGATTAAAGACTGGCTTGGGCAGTGCCGCACACTAAGACAGTGTGATCAACAGCCCTTCCAGCACCACGGGAAAGAGAGAACCAGCGCTCTGTGCTGTGTGACTGGGCAATGCCCTTAACCAATCTGCTTCTCAGTTTCTCCAACTGTGGAAGGGGTGGCGTACTACTCATCTCACAGGGACTATTAAGGATTAAATGAAAGAATGATGTATAGTAACCACTTATTGGAGAGCTCTTAGTGTAGATGCCAGACATCTAACAGACACTTTCTTATCAAGCTGGCCATCCCCAGAGCATGCCAGTATGCTACAGGTATGCTTCAGCATGCGATGTGAATAAAGAGGTCCAATGTTCATATATGTCTGCAAAAGCAGCAGGTTTCCTGACTAAAGGACTGCTCAGAGTCTTTAGCATGAATATCCCCAAACCAGTTGCCAAATCAATCTTGCTTTTTGGTCACGGGTCCTTTTATTAATAGGATAACAATTTTTCCACATGACCCAGTCCTAGAAGCCTGCTGTCTCTATTCAAAAATCTAAGTTCTCACTAAAGGCAGACCAGAAAGCTTTGTACCTGGCTTGCCTTGTTTTGGCCTCTTCTAACTAGTTGTACTGAATTTCTCATTAATAAGTTTTATTATGAGATAATAGAACTAAGTTAATTAATTCTAGAATGAAAACCCATTAAGGGATTTATTGTGGGATGTGATTGAGGTCATAAAACAATGTTCCCATCAGGATAAACTACTCTAAGGCTTCAGTACCATGGAACTGTACACCTCACCCAAACAGCTGGCTCATTTTGAATTTTCTGGAAATGGTTTTCCTCTTTGCTTTGGCTGCCAGGAAGCTCAAAGTCAAATGTTAGCCTGACTTCTGGCAAGTGCATAGAACTTCTGTTATGCATTTTGCACATAACTTTATCCTTGACTATGTCTTTGTTTCATACTCCTTATATTACCTTTATTCTAATTTTTAAAATTACTTATACTTTTCTTGTTTTCTTTCTGTAGGTGACTCAGATTTTTGCAGGGTTGAGATGGGGGCTTCTTAAATAAGTAAATAAATAAATAAAATAAATGCAGGTGGGATCTCAGGGGCATTTTTCTGTAAAGATAATGTTGGCTGTGCTAACGTCCTTTCTCCTTCACTGCTAATGTCTTGGCTGTGCTTGGAGCCGCTTGTTCAATTATAGCGCCAAGCTCCTGTTTTACAAGGCTTCCTTTGAGCACATCTAATCAGAAACAGCTCCTCACTGCAGTCTCTTTGTTCACTGACTGGAACCTTAAATGCCTTGCTTTGCCTAATAAATAACCCAGGGGCTCAAACTTGGCCTCAGCCTTTACTTAGAAAATGGAACTGGCGAAGCTCTGAAGCATACACAGAGCCAAGGCCATTGGAAGGTCAGGCATCTCTCAGGCATTTCAGGAAGGTTGTATACTGCTCCATTTCCTCCCACATTTATTGGACAATTTTTTTTTCATAGATCCCTCTGTGCTTGCTTCTATCCTGGCACAGATGGCATTTGGTAAATCCTCTGGTGTAGGGACTAACAGGTGACTCATTGCCAGGTGACTCATTACTCCTGGGTGTGGGCAGAAATGTTAATGCCAGCAATGTGCAGGACTGGGTTAAGTCTAAGTAACTGTCTGTGAAGTCTTGGTTACTTTCATCTACCTGCTTTTTCTACTTTGAACATCAGGTGGGAATTATCAAAGGGATATGAAAGAGCAAGCGATATCTGTTGCAAAGAGACCATGATCTGAAACTAGCCCTATACTGGTTCCAGTCTTGGGTTCAAATCTTAGCTTCATTGTTATGAGCGGTACAACCTTGGATGAGTTACCTTAAGTCTTCAAGTTCCAATTTCTTCATCTGTAGAGAGGTATTCTTAGCACCTCCCTTAGCATTGCTGAAAAGTTAACTGAGATTGTGCTTTGCTATAGACTGAATATTTGTGCCCTCCCTGAAATCCACATGTTGCAACCTACCCCCAACTGTGATGGCATTTGAAGGTGGAGTCCTTGGAAGGTGATTAGGTCATGAGGGTGGAGCTCTCATGAGTGGGATTAGTGGCCTTATAAAAGGGATCCCAGAGAACTCCCTTGCTCCTTCTACCATGTGGGGACACAGTGAGAAGTTGTCCATCTATGAACCAAAATGCAGGTCCTCACCAGACACTGAGTCTGCCAGTGCCTTGATCTTGGGCTTCCCAGCCTTTAGTATAGCAGCCCGAGTGGACTGAGACATGACTCTTCTCTCTACCTCCATTTATCTAGTTAACTTCTTTCCATTCCCTCTTTGGCTCTTGTCTTAAGTGATGTGACATTGTGGCACATCTTCTCTGATCTTTCTGACTGGGGCAAAACCCGTTATTGTAAGTTCTCATCATACTCTGCATCCTTCCCCCGACACCTGTCACGGTGGCAGTTTGACATTTTCTTGTATGATTATTTAACGTCCATCTCTCCCACCAGACTGTTAGCTCCATGAAGGCAGAAACTGGGTTTGCTTCCATTCACCCTTGTGTCCCCCATGCAATGAAGAGTGAAGAGGGAATGAATGAATGAATGAATGAACATGGTAAGTGAATGATGTCAATCAGAATCTGCAGAGGGAAGAGAGGAAGGTGCTAACTTGAGTCTCTACCTACATCTACTGCAAACCAGACATGACGCTACATGCTTTAGCTAGGCCAACAGGTTTAAATTTCCACACAACCCGCTGTGAGCCAGGAGTTGTGCTGTATTCATCTTGGATCTCCAGAACCATGTCGAACATAAATGTAAGGCCCAGTGAATGTTGTTTGCATAAAATTTAAATAAATGAGCAAACACATCTTCATTACATGTATGGAGCTGGAAAGTCACCTATAAAAGAATTTCAATGTTGCTAGAATGGAGGTTTGAGTCCCCCTTAAACCTCATTTCTTGGAGGTACCACACTAAAAATTGACAGTTTCTAATTAGAAATGCCGCCACCCCCACCGCTTGCTGAACCCCAGCTCGTGCGAGATGGTGTGCTCTTTATTTATTATACATGTCTGCATATTGAGATAATTGGGTTGTATAATATTGCATGCAGACTAATCTGAGAATGATTTCTGCTGAATAGAAATTACTTATTTTGATTCCTCGGGGGTTTGTTTTGTCAAAACTCATGTAGTATTTAGCAAAGTAATCATTGTTCAATTGCCAAGCACAGGAAGTGTAAAATTATCCTAATAAGAATGAAAAGAATGAAGAGAACAAGGTGTTGCTGACCTCGTCAATGTGATTAGTGATGGTGTTTCATCACCTTCTCAAGGCCTAACCTCAAACGCTGCCTGTGAAGATCGCCTTGTACCTCTTTATCTCAGCGGCCCTAATGAGCTATGCAATTTGTCATATGGTTGTTCAGCCAGAATAGAAACAAAAAAAAGTATAGAAGAAGAAGGTGGACATTTCTGAAATTCGTAAGAAAACTGCTCAATAGCAAATTAATACCCAAACTGGAAGGGTACTTTTGAAAGAAAGGAACCGGGGTTTTCTATCTATGGATGCATGCCTTGTGACCTTGACTTAGTTACTTAGCCTTCCTGATCCTAAATTCTCCATCTGTCAGATGGAGTTAGTAATAATACCTACCCTGTGTTAGCTTCTTATAGTCAAGAATCTGTTTTGTTCATTTGCCTCACTTAAGAGGGTCGTTGACCATTTGGCCCCTTCTTGCTTTGTGGACAGGTTTTTAAAAATAATTCTTTTATTTTTAGTTATTATGAGTGCGTAATAGTTGCATATATTTATAGGGTATATGTGATGTTTTGATACAGGCATACAATGTGCAATGATCAAATCAGAGTAATTGGTATATCCATCACCCCAGGCATTTATCATTTTTTTGTGTTAGGAACATTCCAATTCTGCTCATTTAGTTATTTTAAAGTACACCCTAACTTATTGTTGACTATAGTCACTTTGTTGTGCTATCAAATATTGTTCATTCTATCTAACTATATTTTTGCACCCGTTAACTATCCCCAGTTTATCCCTCCCTCCCCGCTACCTTTCCTAGCTTCTGGTAACCAGCATTCTACTTTCTGTCTCCATTAGATCAATTGTTTTTTAATATTTAGCTCTCACATACGAGTGAGAATGAGCAAGATTTGTCTTTCTGTGCTTGGCTTATTTCACTTAACATAATGTTCTCCAGTTCCATCCATGTTGTTGCAAATGGCAGGATTTCATTCTTTTGTGGCTATATAATATTCCATTGTGTATATATACCACAATTTCTTTATCCATTCATCCACTGATGGACACTTAGGTTGATTCCAAATCTTGGCTATTGTGAATAGTGCTGCAATAAACATGGGACTGCAGATATCTTTTTTATACACTGATTTCCTTTCTTTTGGACATGTACCTAGCAGTGGGATTTCTGGGTCATATGGTAGTTCTGTTTTAGTTTTTTGAGGAACCTCCATACTGTTCTTCATAGTGGTTGTGCTAATTTACATTTGTGGGCAGCTTGGTAGTAAAACATACCCTTGTGGAAATCTTGAGTCATCATATATATAAAAAAAAACCCACATAATGAAGTTTTTCTTTGGCCTCTCCATATATAAATAAAAATAGAACCACAGCAAATAAAAAAGTGCTTCATGTGAATTACTTCATTCACACGTGTGATGACATAGAATATGGAGGTGGGTTGGAGGGACATACTCAAGGTCACTCAAGAAAAAAGTGGGATTCAAAATCAGGTCCTAGTTCTTGTATTTCTTTCTGTTCCTCTGACTGGCACTGATGATATGGGGCTCTTATGATGGTCCAAAACAAGCTATTCCTTTGTTATGTTTAAGGAATTGAGACTAAGAACTTTGAAAGCTCATGGTGAGGTACCCTGACTGAATAACCCACCTACATGGCAGGTGCAAGAGTAGTTAAGAGGACAAGCTCTAGAACTTGCATTTGAAAGCCTGCATTTGAATCTTGGCACTGATACTCTTTAGGTGTGTGGTTCTAGGCAAGAACTTAACTTGTCTGTGGAGGGTTAAAATAAGGAGTCCAAATTCTTTGATGCTTTTTCCATTGAGATGTGGGCTCTATGTTTCCTTCCCTTGAATCCTGGTAGGTTTTAAATGGTAAAGTACAGCATAAATGACACCATGTGGCTTTCAAAGTGATGTCATAGAAGACTAAGAACCTGCTGCTGGCCGACTTGAAGGTCACCATATTATGGGGAAGCTCAGACATAGGGAGAGGCCACGTGTTGTTGTTCTAGTTGACAGCCCCAGCTGAGCCCCTTCAAGTCACCCCAGCCAAGTGTCAGATGTGAGTAAAGACACCTCCAGTTATTTCCAGATATTAGCCATTTGTGTCACCCCAGCCAATTGAGTCTTCCAAGCTGAGCCCCCCAAAATGATGGAGCAGAGACAAATCATCCCTGCTGTGCCGTGCTTAAATTGCTGACCCATCAAATCTGCATGGATTGCAAAATGGTTGTTGTTTTACACCATGAGTTTTAGGGTTGTTTGTAATGCAGCAATGGTTACTAGAACCCCATCTAAGTCTCAATATCCTCATCCGCACAATAGAGATAATAGTAATTCCTTTCTTATAGGATAGTTGAGAATTGAAAATTAAAGAGCTTAACATCATACCGTACACATAGTAAGTGCTCAACAAATGTTAATGATAAACAATATTACTAAATACTAGTGTCTAAATACTGATAGATAGCACCATCTATCAGGTGGGGAGATGATTTGGCCATTGAATATGGGGGTTAGGAAACCCAGGATGCCACCCAGGCTGGTGTATTATAACTGAGATGGGGCTTGCAGCAAAACCAGCTGCCAGAAGTTTTGTCTTGCCTCTACCTCCTGGGAAATAATGTGGCCTCCACAAATGTCCAAGGCAAGCAAAACCAGAGTATTTGCTATGACTTCGAAAGTTTTCGGATGTGACAACCTGATTCATTTACAAACCACACGGTCCTGAATGATCCCTAACGTGGTGCTGAGTGAGGAAATTTCATGCCTGTACGTTTCATCCCAATTGCCATGTTAACAAACTCCAGCAAGTTGGTTCATTTGCTCTCGGCAGTGGGAAACTCAGTTGGGGACATTAATTGCATCATGTGCTCTTTTTCTCTCCCTCCGCTGACTCCCTCGGCCCCCTGATGAATTCTCTTGAGACTTTCTGCCTCAGCAGTGAGGTTCCAGATCTCTTGCCCATCCAGGCCAGCTGTTCACCAGAGTGTCCAGCAGAGCTATGAGGTCTCATTACACAGCATAGCACCTCCTGAGCTTGTTTTGGGCTGTGTGTCTTGGCATCCTTTCAAAGTAGGGGTTCTGGCCATCCCTGCAACTCACAGTCCCTCACTAAGTTATGTTACCTGCTTTTGCCTTAGTACATTGATGCTTTGATTATTGCCAGGCTGTGGCTGGCCCCATGTTTCTCCCCAAAGCTGAATTCAAGCTTGAGAATGAGACAGAGTGAAATCCTTCGAGCTGAGCCCTGGAAACCTTTCCTTGTTACCAGCTTTCAACCCTATGATCCACTACATTGTTTCTCATGTACTTGTGCTTGGAGAACTTGGGGTTATTTTAAACTTTCTTCCTGTGATGACAATGCCTAAGATTTGATAAACTTTGGTCAGAAAAAAGCCAGTTGTCCTATTTATCTCTTACAAGGGGACCAGGGCACCTTTCTTTCAAGAGATAGGACCAAAAAGCTTAAAGGTATTTTTTTTTAAAGCTAACATTTCTTAAATGTTTGGAGGGTGCCAGACACTGTGCTAAGTGTGTTCCATGGATTCTCTCACTTAATCTTTGCAACAACCATTCTCTTCATGCCCATTTTAAAGATGAGGAAGCTGCGGCTTAGAGAGGAAAAGTAACCTTGCCAAAGCTAGGAAGTTGTGGAGTTAGGAATTGCATGCAGGTAACCCAGCTCTAGAGATTGGAATTGTTTTCTGCTCTGCATGCTGCTTCTTGACGTGAGACACTTAAATCTGGTCTCACCCCGTGTCCTTCATGAGGGTGACTTCTGCTCTGACCGTGGACGTTATTCATCTCTGCGTTCCTTGAGCTTAGTTCAGGGCCAGGCCAATGGAAGGTGTTGGATAAGTGTTTGTTTAAGCAGTGGGTGCAATGGAGGGTCACCTCAGTGATGTGCTGAAACAAGAACTCCTAGTTGAAAACATGAGTTACTTTTAAGGTCCAGGGCCTTTGAGGAGTCACCTTAGTTGTTGGCACAATCCCAGTGGAACTAGAATAAGAAAATACAGAGTGAGAGACAGGGGGTTCCTGAAGGGCGTCAGAGCATCTCATGAAAATCCAGAATGCCACCCCTTGGCGAGTTGGGAACCGGGGACTGGCAAGGCAGCAAGACCGTCTGTCTGGTTTCTCATCTATAATTCTCTCTGCATATCTGGTTAATTTTTCTCTCTCTGCAGGGGAGAAAAACATTTTTTGCAATATTTTTTTTTTTGCTAAGATGACCTCCAAGAGTGTTCCTGTCTTAGTTCAAGTCTCAATTCCAAATTCCTGAGAGAGAAAACCTGATTCCCTAGATTAATTGAGATGTTCATCAACTGGTCTTTTCTCCAGTTGCCTGAGGGGGTGGGATGTGGCCTATATACCTGGTTGCCAGGAACCCTACTACTGAGGTTAAGCAGATGGGAACTGAGGGGGTGGGGAGCACATCCAGATGTGAATACCCAGAGCTCCTGCACCAATTTCAAAGTGGATCTGACCCAAGGATATCTGAGTTAAGGGACAAGAAAGTGGTTGGCTCAAGTCAGCCCCTCTTTGCAACAGAAATGTGCCAACACACCTTCAGAAATATGGTATCTGAGGGAGGAGGCCCTTCAAAACCAGCCATGATCAGATTTGGGGGCCATATTTAAAATTAGTTTCTTGCCCTAGGGATACATGGTGATGTGTAAACAGTTTCCAACAATTACTCTTGGGGAGTCCTTTGGGAGAAAAAGTCTTCGATGGCAGGAACTATGTCCACCACTGTAATCTCAGCCTACCCCCATAGCTGGAGTATAGCAGACAAATAGGGATGTATTTATACAGCCCTACCCAGGCTCTAATACCAGGTATATTTATAATTTAACCTTCAGCAAAGGGCTTTATGAGTTCGGTTTTTTCTTTCCACTTTGTAGATGAGGACTTGGAAGTTCAGAGAATTTAAATAACTCAACCAACATCAGAGTTGGTACATTATGGGATTTAAATCTTGGTTTATCCAACCATGTATCCTAGCCTCTTCTTGTTACTCCACAAAATCTCTCTGATCCAAAATGAATGTCTTGCAGGGGTAAAAACAAAAAAGAAAAAAAAACCTAAGTGATTTATCTTCCATGAGAATTGCTGGAGGAGGTACAGACCTTTAGGCACCTGAGCACCAAGCATGGAGGGGATGTTGATAGGGATCTGGTCTTAATTAAGCTCAGCTCTAATCAGTGACACTTTGGTGCTTTGGCTCTGGGAGTGAAAAACCATGCATACCTAAGAGCTCAGGGTAAACAGAGTGGTTGCCCCGGCTGGTTCCTCTGTCAGCAGGAAGTCTAAAAAGGCAAGTTTAATTCTGATGAAGGCAACACACCCAGAGGGCAGAGAGTGCTGCTCTGCAGATGATCAGTGTTACATCAGCGGAAGGACGGAAGGTGAGGAAGGATGCCAGAGCACCAGGGACTGGAAGGAAGCAAACGTGTTCATATTCAATGCCCAGCATCCGGGAAAGCTGAATCTTCGTAGATGTGATAAGAATTAAAACCACTAGCCTGTGTCTTTGAAAGCATCTCCAAGGCACAGGCTCTGCCATTCCTCGATGATGTTCCTTTTGCTGGAACTTTTCCCATTTCTTTATATTATCCTGAGATACACAAGAGTGGATTTGCCCCGGGCCAGTTCCTTGAGAAAGACTTGATTCTTCAATAGACTTCAGAATGACTTTTAGAAGTTATGATCAAGCCGATTCATCATCCAGGAAAACATATTTATACAATTGTTCTGGTTGGCTGAGTAATTATTTCTTAAGTTACACGGGGGCAGGAATGATCGGGAAAGTAATATTTGCTTGGTCTCTTATAAAACTGATTGTTTGCCTAAGTGCTGTGTTTGGTATGCTGGGGATACGATTGATTGAACAAGGCAGAGTAAGTGGCTTTTGAGACTCAGGCTTTGTGGGTGTAAAATCATAACCGTCATCCTTAGCTCAAAGGATTGTCATAAGGATTATATGAGGTAATAGCCCGTGAATGGTTCATGGTGGTTCTCAAACTTACTGGGCTTCTTTTCATACACATTTACTTTATTTAAAACTTATATAATGTTTACTAGGTGTTAGACATCACGTTGGTGATACTAATACTCACATTCGCCCTTAGAAGTAGATATTGTTATGGCCTTTATTTACAGATGAGGAAATGGAGGAACAAAGATGTTAAGTAATTTATTAGTAATGTTAGTAATTTAGCTAGTGTAGGGACCAGGGCCTTTGGTCCCCTTAAAGATTCACTGAACAATCACTGACATGAGGCAGACTGATTAATAGGAGAAAAGGCATACACATTTATTTAATGTGTATACACAGGGCCTTCAGGATGAAGACCCAAAGATACATTGTCCGTTTTTATGCTTTGGTTCAACAAAGTATGGACAGCCATGTAGAAATATAATTAGGCAAAAAGGATATGATCTAATGCTAATAGACTGAGTAGGAAACCCAGCAAGGCTCACCTTTCTAGATTCTTCTTGACCTCTCTGAGCATGAATTCCTTTCTTCTGGGTGTGGGGCAGGGCCCTCTCTGGAATGGGGGTCTCATGACCTACAGTCAAACAAGGTAGGTCAGATAATTTCTTTATGGCCAGTTTTTACATAAAATAATTTTAGATTTTATGGCTGGCTTTCAGAAAAAGGAGATCTGGCTTTTATGACCCACCTTGGGAAGAGGGATTCTAGTTTCTTAGGCTAGCCTCAGGGAAGGATGGGATGGAGAGACAGGAAGACAGGGGAAGGTCAGAGAAAAACTTTTGCTTCTGAGGCCTTTATCCTGGGGTGCTGTTTTCTGAGCCCTAGCACTAGTAACTAGAAAAGCTGAAATTTGAACCTGGAAACTGTCGTTCCAGAGTTCATGCTCTCAACCACTCTGCTATGCCGCCTTGACGAGTTATGCTGCTGTGATGCCCACAGTTCCTTGAAGAGTGACTTGCACAGAGCTGGGAAGGCTCCAAGAGGGGAACACTCACAGGGAAATTGGAAGAGATATTCTTGGGGTCTAGGTCCATGGATGCTCTAATTTCTAAGAAGCGTTCTGGTGGTATATGGGTGACACTATAGCCAGAGACCTGGAAATCTCTATAGCAGATACGGCTCATGTCCTCTGTATTGTCCCATTTCAATGTGCTCCAAATGACTTTGAGCTGTACTATCTTCATCTCCACATTTTGGCATTTTCTGGAAAGTCATTCTGTTCGTGGGCAAGGCAGGCTGAATGTGCCAGGAAATTAACACCCCCAGGAGCAGCTGTCATCCAATGTCTGATGAGAGTGGGTGTCTATATAACCCAACTTCTCCATGCTGAGGCATGTGTTCACGCCTTTCCCCAAAGTTTTCTTGTGGGATTAAGCTTTAGTTCCCTGCTGTGGAAAGTGGCTTGTTAATGTACCTTTCACTGGCTGCCTTCCTTCCCCTGTACGGTTTTCTCTGTTTCCTTCCAGTGTTCCGTGAACTTTCAGAAAAACAACTTGTGCTCAGATTATTGTCTCAGGGGTCTGCTTCTGGGGGAACCCAAACAAAGACATGCTCCAATTCTGCCCTGACACTTAGTTGTCCTCTCCCAAGAATTTCTGAGTGAGGAAAGTACAGTATGTGCGAAAAGCAACAGCTAAATGGGAAAACAAAGTACTGCTTTTTAAATAGCTGGGTAAGCACCCAATACTCCCCAGTGCGTGGCGGTAAAATGCTAGATGGGGAATGTGGATTAAGGCTGGAGGAGGGTTCATTGAGGTCCCCTGCTTACAATTTCCTGTCTCTATGTGCTGACAATACGGGGGTGGAAAGCCAGAGGGAATTCCACTCAAGGAAGCAGACCATTAAAGCACAGCAACCACATCCAGCAGTGGACGTGGCTCAGTGGCGGTGTAGGGCTGAGAACAATCAGATTGGCGACTCCCCCTCTCTTAAGGGAGCCAGCTAGAGGTGTGTGCAGAAGATCAGAGATGCAGGGAGAAATATGAATGTTGCATCCCGTAAAAGGGGTGAGGACCTGAGGTGGATGCTCAAACCTGCCTTGGTTTGTCTTCTTCTTCTTGTTCCTCATTAGTGTCTTTATGGTCATTGATTTGCTGCCCAGTGAGGTGCTGAGTTCACTTTCTCTAATAGAATTTCTTTTTTTTTTCCTTTGAGACACAGTCTTGCTCTGTCGCCCTGGGCAGAGTGCAGTGGTGTCATTGTAGCTCACTGCAACCTCAGGGTCTGGGCTCAAGTGATCCTCTTGACTCAGCCTCCTGAGTAGACGGGACTATAGGCATGCGCCACAACGCCCGGCTAATTTTTCTATTTTTAGTAGAGACAGGGTCTTGCTCTTGCTCAGGCTGATCTTGAACTCCCGAGCTCAAGTGATCCTCCCGCCTCGGCCTCCCAGAGTGCTAGGATTTTAGGCATGAGCCACCATGCCCAGCCTCTAATAGCATTTCTTAGCCTTTTTTTGGATGTCATTGGGAGGGAGTTAAATAGTATTCTTAGGATATTTGCAATTTGATCTCTGTTACACAGTGGTGAGGTGTCTAAAGCACGTGTGGAGTGTTTTTTTAAAATGCTAATGGGTTGGTTTTGTATGTCACAAATTGTGAAGAAGCCACAAAAATAGAAACGATGATGATGATGACAATGACAATTTAGAAGTGGCAAAAGAACTTGCATTTGTTGCATGCTTGCTCTGTCCCAGGCAGCATAAGGCAGTCATATATCTTGTACGTACTCACAGCAAGTCTACAAAGTGGGTAATGTTGTGTCCATCGTGCAGATGAGGAAACTGGTATTTGAAGAGGCTGTATAAGTTGCTCCCTGTCACAGGTTCATCATATAAGGTTCTTGAAATAAGACTACTAGTAGTATGTTCAGGCTTTTTCTTGATAATATTCTTGCTTGTGGAATATTTAGATATTGATGAAGGAGAAAAATGAGGATTGATGCCATAGTGTGAGTGGCTGCAGAAAGCGCTATCTGGACTTCTGTAAAAGTTTATCGTTGCCGCCTGTCGTGAGATATTTCATTACACACTCCCTTGATGAAATGATTTTTAAAGAAACGTCACTGCTCTGTTAGCCTTCTCACCATGAACTCCATAAGCACCAGGGTGGCTGTCCACAGAATTGCGGGAGGGTCACAGTAGAATGAATGATAAATAAAATAGTTGTTACTCTTTTATTTGATCAAAATATGTCCTAGAACTCCCCAAGGGCAGGGAAAACGTGAAAACATCTCTGAGGAGCTGGTCACACAACCAGCCCTTGTTTAGGGGTGAAGAGGGAGGCGGTGGGTTTGATTCTGGTCTTTCGGACCAGCCTTTGCAAAGGCTCTGTTGACGTTGTGTCTCTTCCGGCCCTGAAAGAGTCCAACCCTGGTCTTTTCTTTTTCCTTTTATTTTTATGTGAACATCAAGGGAAGAAGATCTTGATATTTTCATTTCAAATAATTTTCTGGGGCAATACAATAGGGGGGCACTCCAGGCTTGGCATACCAGGATGCATTTGTGTTGGTTTTAAGGGCAAAGGGTTGTTCTTCATGCCCGTTTTGATGCGTTGGCAAAGCTTATCTCCCCGGTTCTTCACTTCTGTTTGCAAACTGAGACCTGGGATATTGGAATGCAAAGGAGAGTAGGAGCTGGTAACAATCAAAACAAGCAAACCAGCTGAGAAGGAAGTGGGGCTGGAGCTGAACTCTTCCATTTATGAATGTCTTCACCAAGGAGTCCTCGTCACCCCCCACCCCGCCCCAGTCACCCAGACAGCTCCCTGAGCCATTTCAGCCCCCACCACGATGGCTTGCTGAGCCCTGGAAGCTGATTAAGAACCTGGTGAGTAATGGGGAACAACACATGCCTCTATTCCTCGGGTAAATCTAAGCAAGTGAATAACCTTCTTTAAAGTGAAAGCAAATCAAGTCTTATTTTAAACATTTTATTGACAAGCACAAACACGCCGCTGTCTGTGGCCCAGGTAAATTATCACTTGGTTTTGTTACTTGTTTCTGACTCATGCAACGGACAAGAGCCTTTAAATCGTCCAAAGCCTTCCACCGTTACAAGACAGGAGGAAGTGTTGGCGCAGCACAAAAACAGGTGGCATGAAAAGGAGACAACTTGCATTTCTTGGGCTCCCACGGTAGGACCAGGACTTCTCTGGATGCTTTCCTTACACCAACACGTCGCATGCTCGGGTCGTCCCCCATGCTGGTGTTTCATTCCCATTTCACAGTTGTGGACACTGAGGTATGGCAGCATGAAATACCCTGCCTCGAATCATGACAGTGGTGGAACCAGGATTCAGAGCTTTATCTGGCATTGGCCATCACCCTGTCTGTATCAATCAGGGTCCCAAGACGAAATAGGCGACGCATTCAAGTTAGGGGCATCCCAGGAGGTTTAATTAGGGACCATTTATACAAGAGAGAGGGAGGTGTAGGGAACCACAAGGGCTGGGGCTAGCCCAGGACTAGCAGTAACCATTACCACTCCTAAATCCGGAGGGCAGGGGAAGGGGGCTCTTACTGAGACCCTGGGGAGGATTGTGTAAAGGAGGCTGTTCTGACAGGAGCAGTGACTTTTGGTCAAGGGACAGAGCCACTTCAGCGTGAGTTTCCATGGGGAGGGTCACATTGGCTGATCCAGCCGGAAGCCAGGGCTCCCGCTGATGTGGGCCAAACTGGTCAGCCTCCCGGTGTGAAGGACAAGGGTCCAGCACACTGCCCCACTTTTATGTTCCAGCAGATCTCCCAGAATTTCTCTTTTTTTTTTTCCTTTCCCAGAAAGCAATAGACACCAAGCTGTACCAGCAGAAAAAAACACTTCTCTAAAGAAACCTGGTAAATATCAAAGTATTTCTCCTTAACTGTAATTGAAATAATCTCAAACCACATTACTTAGATTTCAGCCGTGACCTACAATCCTATAAAGAGCACAGCTCAAGGAACATGTTCTATCCATAAAGATATCCACCCAGCAGAAGGGAGCCAGCACACAGGGTGGCAGCTGTGTGGATCATTAAAACTCACCTCCTCCATTATTTAATATATCTTTACAACATCCTGGGGCAGGCAGGGAGAGATTTGCAATAAACTGTGTCTATTTTACAAGTAGGTCTTCAGAGGAGGAAATAAATGTCATTCTTTCTCTTCAGAGGAGAGTCACTTTGCTGTATTGGGTCAGTTGTATTGCTGATCAGGTGGCTTTGGGAAGCTCCTTGCCTCCGGTGCTGAGGATTTGGGAAGAAACCCTCCCACTTTCCCAGAATTTCTGTTATCCTCTATCATATTGCTCCTTCTGTTTCCACCCTCTTGTTATGCCAAATATCTCAGGATAACAGCCTGACTCTTTGTTTCATGATTATAAACCTAGAATTCAAAGTACCAGGGAGAGTAACAGTGTTTTACATCTAAAACCAGCATTTTGAGTACCTCCTGTGTGCCAGGCCCCGTGCTGGGTTTTGTAGATGCAAAAATGAATAAAACTCAGTCTGTGCACTTAAGGAGATCACGAGCTCATGAAGGAGGCAGACTCGTATATATTATAGATGAACATAATTTAGGAACCCATGAATGAAGAACGCCCAAAGTGCTCTGGATACACAGATGAAGGAGCAGTTGCGTTTGTCCTGGATGGTCGGGGAAGTTATACCACTCGGCGACATTGGGCTCTGGGGAAGGAATTCCTGAGGCAGAGATGGAGAAGGGGTGTTATAGACAAGGGCAAAGGCATTGGAGTTACGTTCAGGTGCAACAAGTCAAAAGGTGTGTCTGGAGCAAAGGGCGTGTGGAGTAGAGTTAGGAATAGGAGCTATGCCTCAGAGGCTTATTAAGGTTGGGTTTTGAATGGCATCGATGCTATGCCAGTGCTTGTATTTTTTGGGCAGCAGGAGATTATGGAAAGTAAGCAGGGGAGTGATGGAGTTAGAACTGTGTTTTAGACAGATCACTTGCATTTTGCTTATAGCCTGTGGCTGATGCTCAGCAAGCCCAAATTTCTGGAGGATTGGATGAAGAGGGTTCTCACTTACAAGAACCACCCTGTAGAGGGCAGGCTTAGTCCCTTGCAATCCCAGCCCCAAATCCCCTGAAAGGTGAAAGAATGCAAAGGAGCAATGATGCCCGAATTTACAGAGACTTCCTTGGAAGCAAGAGGGAAATCATAGTTCCAGTTAAGGCAGAAAATATTAAGCTGCGCTTTTAAGTCCTAATCGAATGCAAGCAAAAGCGTTTTCAAAAGCAGGCGTAATTGGTGGTCGAACAAAGCCTTCTTTTAAGCCACAATGTTTTCCCGGGACTGATAACAGCTTTTCCTGGCTCCATTCTCTTCTGCGGTAGCTACTTAACGCAGCAGCATCCATCCTGCAAGGGCACCCAGTTGAGGCGTGAAACTTGCTGTGAACTTGGGGCAGACCCCTGGTGAGTTGTTGGTGGCTTTTGGGATTGGCGGTGTCACAAGCCTGGCCAGGGAGGCCGGGAGGTTGGCTTCTTCACACACATCTACACACTTGTGGGTGTGCACACACAGAGACACGCACCCAATACAACTGGGGACACTCAAGCTCTGACTGTGCCCCCATTAACTCACATTCTCCCCACACCCCGCCATCACTCATCCCCTCCGCACACAGCCCGACACACTTTCACACTTAACTCGGCTCGTTTACACACACATCAGCTTGTACCCCCCACCCACCACAAACACATTTCCCTAAAATCACTCATTTTGATCACTCACTTCTCTCAAAGTCTTCTCACCTCGCCCTTTGTTTCTCTTTTACTTTTTCCCTCACCCCCAGACCCTCCCACCCACTCCCTCTCTCCCCCCACACACTGACACACCCTCACACACTCTCCTCGTGCCCAAACCACCCACAACATGTACCATCGTACCTCATCCCGGGAAGAACCGTGCATGAAATCTCAGCCTAAATAAAAATTTCACCGTGGCAGGGTTATTTTCTAGCTACCATCAATTTCTTTCTTCTGTCTTCTGAACAATGTTTATAACTCAGAAGTGTTCCCGACAACCATTTTGAGTAGTTCTACACTTCACTTTTGGGTACTTGGACTCGTACAGTCAGTTGAAAGTCCCAGCTTTGGCCAGCTTGGGTGGCCTCCACTTAAAGGTGGCCTCAACTTGGGGAGGTTACTTACTCCTCTCCAAACTTCAGTTTGCTAACCTATAAAATAGAGAGAGCAAGAGCATCTGCCTCTTAGGATTGAAGATCAAATGGGTAGGATAATGTAAAGCTCTTAGATCAGCTCCAAGTGCATAATAAAAGGTAGGCAAAAGTTAGCCCCTGGTATTATTAAGTGATCTCCAGCACTTTAAATCAGGTTTCCATGCAAACTGCAAGCCTCTGTAATATGCCTAGATTTGTAGGTCCAACCAAGAGAAGGCCATATGTTTCCTGTTCAGGTCAGCCTCTATGCAGTGTGTCCCTGTGGGTCACCCACCAAGGTATCCCAGTGGGTAGGTTGAACTGAGTTTCAGGTTGCAGCAACAAATTATGGCTTGGAAGAACCTGTGGAACTTTAATTTTTGCAGAGCAAGGGGTCAAACAAAGCAGAAGTTGATGCCAGATTATTTGAACATGAAGACCAGCCCTGCAGGAAATTTGTGGCCAATGCACTTAGTGGCTTTGGGTGAGGTTGGCTTTGAGATTTGTGGAAAATAATTGGGGGAGGAGGGTCTCCCAATCCTTTGGGTATCTGGTCTCAGTGCATCTCCTCCTTCTGGGACAGGGAAAACTCTGGTCATTCCATTGATAGGCAACCCAAGCCTTTGGGGGTCTTTCATGATGAAACCTACTGGCTTTTCTTCATCAGTGATGATAAGACTACCTCCCTTTATTGAATGCTGATTATGTTCAAGGGGTTATGCTAAACTAATGCTCAAAGAATCCTCATAGAAAGGGGAACCCTTGTACACTGTTTGTGGGAATGTAAATTAGTGCAACCTGTATGGAGAACAGCATGGAGTTTCCTCAGAAAACTAAAAACAGAACTACCATATGACCCAGCAACCCCACTGCTAGGTACATCTCCAAAAGAAAGGAAATCAGTATATCAAAAAGATATCTGCAGTCCCATGTTTATTGCAGCACTATTCATAATAGCTAAGATTTGGAATCAACCTAAGTGTCCGTCAATGGATGAATAGATAAAGAAATTGTGGTATATATACACAATGGAATATTATATAGCCACAAAAAAGAATGAAATCCTGCCATTTGCAACAACATGGATGGAACTGGAGAACACTATGTTAAGTGAAATAAGCCAAGCACAGAAAGACAAATCTTGCTCGTTCTCACTCGTATGTGGGAGCTAAATATTAAAAACAATTGATCTAACGGAGACAGAGTAGAATGATGGTTACCACAGGCTGGGAAGAGTAGAGGTATAAAGTGGGGATGGTTAATGGGTGAAAAAATATAGTTAGATAGTCAGATAGAATGCATAATATTTGATAGAGCAACAAAGTGACTATAGTTAACAATAAGTTAGGGTATACTTTAAAATAACTAAAAGAGTGAAATTGGAATGTTCCTAACACAAGGAAATGATAAATGCTTGAGTTGATGGATACCCCAATTACCCTGATTTGATTAATTCACATTGTCTGTATCAAAACATCACATGTACCCTATAAATATATACAACTATTATGTACCATAATAGTTAAAAATAAAAAACGGAAAAAAAAAAGAATCCTCATAGCCACTCTGTCAATGGTTAATATTCTTACTGTGTAGACAAGGATACCGAGGCTCAGACTGAGGGGAAAGAACCTCTCCTTGGTCAGACAGTATGTGGCAAAATGGGGTTATCTGGAGCCGCAAGTCCTGGTGGAGTTTGAGCTGAAGGAACTGACGCACAAGGAACAGAGGTCCAGAAGGACAGACACACACAATGGTGGCGTTGGTTGCTGGACTTGTGAGGTCATCTTTCCCCACCCCTACCGCCTTCTCTCACCACTGGATTAACGTCCCCTTTCACCCATGGATGTGTTTCTTGGCAATTTGATGAGTTGGAAATCTTGTTACTACTCTGCCATTCCGCCTTTTTAAGAATGACACAGAACAGCTCCACCTGTCACCAGCTCTGTCATTGGTCTCATTTTCTTTTCAGAACACAAGGGGGAGACACTAAAGACAGCACCTCTCAAAGATGTCAACCAGTTGACATGGGGTCAGGCACTTAGAGAACCCGCAACGCGTGCCTTCAAATGCTCGCCTCTCAAACACCTGCCACTGCTGTCCTGTGTTCTCAGGTTCGGCTTCCAGCCCCCTCGCTGTCTTTCATCAGGAATACACTTTGGTAGACAAGAACAGAGCATCACAAGTCTGGAAGACCAGGGTTTGAATTTTAGCCCTTACACTGACCAGCTATGGCTTTGGACAAGTCCCCGTCAACTCTCATGATGCTTAGTTTTCAATCTGTAAAATGGAGTAATAACAACACTTACCTGCCATAGGTTGTTTTAAGTGTGAAATGATTATCATATGCAAAGGCTAATTTTATCATAATTTCACCTGACTTAGTGGTAGAAATAGCAATGCAAAGGTCTGCTGCGTCCTGAAAGGATGGCTCCTGCAGGGCCTCACTTCTGACTGGAGGGCCCGAGACTCTGAGAGCCCACTGGGAAGCTGGATGCTGTCCAGCATGTCTGCAGGAGAGAACGAGCCATCCTACTTCATTCTACTTGGCAGATGAGGAGGCAGAGGCCCATGAGTTTAGGGTGTCTTGCTTAAGGCCTCCCAGAAAATTGGTGGAAGAGCACAATCCCTGGGGACAGGATCTATACTCACTTCCATTTTGGGAGAGCAGGGGCCCAGAACTTGTCCAAGATCACATGGACAGCAAGCGGTTGAGGAGGAAGGCAAACCAAAGTCACATAGGTTCTCAATCTTACAGGAAGAACGTTGTGTGACTTAGCTTCACTTAACTGAGTAAGAAAGCTCCATGGGTGTCAGAAGCTTTTCTTTAACCCCCTCCCATGACATTTGTTTTTGTATCAGTGGCTTTGCTTGGGGTAATTCCAGCCAGAGACCAGCAGGTCCCTCTGCACTGCCCTGGCCCACATGTCATTGTACCCTCTGGTTGTGTGCAGCTTAAGAGACAGATTCCCAAGCCTTTCGTATGATTCTTTCTGACACTCTTCCAAATCTGCATTGAAAATGGTTTTTCTTCTCTGCCTTGGTTCTTTCTTCTCTATTTCATTACTCAAGTCCCTGACTTTTTACTTTTTTTGTTCTTGGTCGGGGGGAGGTGATGACCTAATGTTTTCTGTTTACTTATATCTCTGCTCATCAGCCTGTTCCTCTTGTTCACCTCATTCTTGTACTTTGTGTGCACACAATGCACTTGATCATGGTTTTTAATGTGACATAGTGTTATAATCAGATTGTACATGGATCCTATTTTATTTTATTTTGTAAAAATTTATAATTTTCTTCTTTATCTACCACCCCCAACTTATTCTCCCTCCCACAATTCATAGGTGCTCTCTGTGCTGTCTTCATGTATAAATTTCCACTCTACTGTCTATATGTTTATTTAGATGTATGTGTATCCTTGGGCCTTACTTTGGGTGGGTGTATTTGAAATTTGCATAAATGGTATTGTGTTTTGATTCTCTGTTTCTGTTTTTGCTCAGTGTTGTAATTTGAGATCCATCCTTGTTGCCATATGTAAATGTGCTTCATACTTCTGAATGGTTCATGGTATTTCATGATCTCAGATACTACATTTTTCTGTTCCTCTAGTTATGAGCGTCTAGGTTTCTCTAACTCTTTGCTACTACACACAAGGCTGGGATGATTTTCCTCATGTGTGTTTCCTTGTGGACCTTTGTGAGACTGTCTCTAGAATATACATGCAAAGGTTGGTTTGCTGGATTATAGACATTAAAGCCTATGTGATTACTCTAACACCGCCAGTTTGGAGAACTGTAAGAGTTTACATTGTCATTGGTGATACAGAGAGTTTGCATTTTTCCCATATGCTATCCAGATAGAATTGTTTGTCCATCTAAAGGGTATAGAATGGCACCTCATTATGCTTTAATGTTTATTTCACTAAGTGCTAAAAGTTGGAGCCTCTCATCATTACATTCTAGTTAATTTGTTTCCTCCTTCTGTGATATTGCAAATATCTCCTTCCTGTCTGCCACCTGTCAGGGATATTCTTCACTGAAAAGACTTCTTACATTTGTCAACAAGTAAACAAATCCATTAATCCTCTCCCCCAAAGTTTGTGCTTTTGGCATCCCATCCAAGAAATCAGTCTATACCCTGAGGTCAAAAGCTACTTAAAATTTTCTTTTGTTTACATTTGAAAGGCTTACCTTTAATGTATCGGGAGTTTGCTTTTGTATATGGTGTGAGGTAGGGATTCAACCTTACCTCTAAATAAATTTATTACACATGCAATACATGCCGAATATCCAAACATATTTATAAAATAATCCATTACTTTCCCCACAGACTTGTGATCCTACTTCTGTTATATATCAAATCACCCCTCCTTCTCTTTCATGCTTTTCTGTTCCACCAGCCTATTTGCCTTTGCACCAGTACCACATTGTTTGTATTACTGTGGTTTTGTAAGATGTCTCAATATCTGGCTGGGTGAGTTACCCTCTCTGACCTTTCCTCTGTCCTTCTTTTCC
The DNA here is from genome assembly GCA_023783475.1 of Daubentonia madagascariensis. Taxonomy (NCBI): domain Eukaryota; kingdom Metazoa; phylum Chordata; class Mammalia; order Primates; family Daubentoniidae; genus Daubentonia; species Daubentonia madagascariensis. The sequence goes on along the minus strand of JAKFHU010002332.1, from coordinate 4,448,723 downwards.
TCAAAAATTGCCTTAGCTGTTTTGGGAATTTGATTCTTACATCCACATTTTAAACCAGTCTGTCAAGTTTCTTGTAAAGCCCTCCTATGAGAACGTCTACCCGCAGGGTTGGTCGGGTGAACGAGTGAGATGAAGGATTAAAAAGGGCTTTGCAAACTGTTAAAAAGTCTTGGAAAGTTAGTACAGTGTAGAGATAACAGCAGGCCTTTGGGGTTTGCGAGGCCTGAGTTGAAGTTTCTTGGAACTTGGATAAATCATCTAATTCCTTTGGGACTCAGTGTCTTTGATTGAAGTTGACATTAACCAGCTCCCAGGTTTGTGTGAAGGGAGAGTGATTATAGGGGGCACCACAGCCTGGTGCAGCGTCGGGCTGGGAGGAAGGATGATAGAAGAAGAGTCGGGGTTCTGAGCCAGGCTTCACACAAGGGATCAGGGCTGCTGTTGACATGGTACAGGCTGCCTGGTTAATGAGATCATTCATCAACATTATGTTCAGGGCCATGATGAATTTGCCCAGATCCCCTGCCTGAATCTTCTGGGGGAAAGGACATTAATGGTGACATCTGCGAGCACAGGGATGTGTCAGACTCCTGGAGTGGCGGTGGGGAGAGCATTTCCTCTCTCCTTCAAACTCTTTCTGCTTCAACATCCTAAACTCAGCAATGCCTGGTGGGACCTGCTGGGTTATTACTTATCTGCCCTAAAATCAACCAGCTGTGGGAGAAGTGTCTGCTATTAAGTGCTCAAACAATGCTGGGAGGCAAATAGGTAAAGTGGAAAGGGCCCCGGGCTTGCAGGCAAATGCGATTGGATCTGCCTCTGAGCTCTTCCACTTAGCGGCTATGTGACCTTGGGCAAGTCATTTTGCCTAGTAATTATACGTACCATGTAGGATGGTTGACAGGGTCATGTGATACAATGAATGCCACAGGAAGGAGATAAATGGTAACATGTTACAGAGGTGTAAGGCATTGTAATCATTTAAAAAAAATTAGTCATGTACTGCCCTTTAGGCAATGGTTTCCTTGCAATTTTAACTTCAGCCTTGCCACTTACTGGCTGCTGCAACACCTCCCTGTGATTTATTGTAAAAATTGACTGGGACGATATGATTTAAACATGTTCACAAGTTGGCATGTGTGTATGTTTATTTGGTGGGAGGTATTGCAAGATGAGAGGTTAAACATAAGAAAAATTATAAACAAACCCAAGGGTTTAAGGGATAACCAAAATAATCTGGACTTTTCATTCACGTAAAAGTGCAGCTAATAATTGTGAATCTAGAGTGGCCTTATGATAATCACTAATAATAATGGTGATTAGCAAAAACAACAACAATAGCAATAGCTCAATATGTTGCAAATACTTAGTGATTTACATTTATCCTTCAATTTATCTTTTCAACAGTCAAATGGATCCTTATCTTACAGATGAGGAAACTGAGGCTTGCAATGTTTAATGACACGACTGGTTGGTTTTGGGAGCTGGGATTCAAACCCATGTCTGCCTGGCCCCAGTACCCAGGATCTTCATCACTTGGAAAGGCCTGTCAGTTACCCTGGGAGATTCATCTGGGGGTCTCTTCTCTGCCAGGGGCACAATGTTCCAACACTGTCACTTCTGAAAACAGCAATTTCTAGAACTGAAACTTCAATTTTTGAGACTGGGAGGCTGACACTGGGTTGAGGCATTACGCTCGGGCATGTCATTGTCCATCACAATTGTGGAGGCGCCTGTTGCAAAGAAAGCAGTGAGTGAGGCATCCAGCTAGAAAAATCAGGGAAGAAAAATGTGGCTGTGCTTGGCAGAAAATTCGTAGTTTCTTCAGCTCACCAGGGCCCCAGTCCCTTTCCTAGTAACTTTCCGTTCAACTCCCACGGGAAGGCAGCTCTTTCTTAGGCCACTGGATCTTGTAAAGAACACCCCCCCCACCCCCGCACCAAACCCCATGACTTTGGCTACAGAATAAGGCAGGCTGTTTTCAGGTGCCCAAGAATTTATTTTACTATTATCAAAATATTTTTTACCATCACACAAGAAACACAACCATTAAAAAGCCTAATTGGGGTAAAAGAAAGAGGTTAAAAATAATCCACAGATCTTGACTGCCAGAAGGTATCTTGGCTTAATAGAGGACTTTGGAACCTAGGTAGTCAAACCCATGCTCTGTTACTCCCCAGCTGAGTAACCTTAGGGAAGTTTCTTTGTCCTTCTGAGAAGGACTAATACGTTGCACAACTCTAGGGGGCACTGCTTATCCCCAAGTCCCAGGGGTGCTTTCCCATAGAATATTCTGTTCATGACTCCTGCTGAAGTTGTGTAGAATAACGATCTGGTCTTTGAACATCATAGTCCCCATTTATACAGTGATGGTAATAAAATAATCTTCTTCATAAGAATTATTTTCATAATTAGGTGAGATAATGAAATCAAAGAGGTTAACAGTACCCGGCACATAGTAAGTGCTCGACGGTATTCATTCTCTATTTTTCAGGAACTGCAGAAATGGAGATAAATAAGATACAGCACAATCCAGTGCTTAGGAAACCAAGCATAAAGATAAATGATGATATCAAGGTTGGTGAAACAATATAAAACAGGAGATTACAAGGTGATACGTGTCTAAATATTAGATATAAGTGACATAGTGGATATGCATTATGACTTCCTAAGAGAAAAGTTGTCTTAAGTGAGGTTCCCAGAAGCAGATTCTGAGATGAGTAAACGTGCAAATGATTAAGGAAATGCTCCCAGTAGAAATGGGTTAAAAAAAAAACAAAACTGGGGAAAGCAGGGCAGGGCATGGGAAGAAGCAAAACAATAGTGTGGTTTCAGGGAAGCCCACGCCTTGGCCTACTCCTGCATAGAAGCTTTGGAATATAAATTTTATCTCTGAGTGTGCCTCTCCTTGCAGCAAGGAGCTTTTATACTCCTGCCTTAGTCAGTCATTAGCTAGGGTTGCCCTAAGAAGGCTAGACTCTTGGGCACTTCTGAGTCTGCAATTCTTCAAAGAGAGTCACAAGTATCAGCCATTAAAAAAAAAAAGGACACAGAAGCTGGTGAGGAGATGCATGTTCTAAGTATTTTCCAAAAATGACCCCAGCAATATTTCCCATCCCATAAGTGCTTTAAGGACCTTGCTACTCCCCCATCAGGAGGTATAGTCTACTGACTTGAGGCCTTCATAAGTGTCTTCATGAATAGACAACAGCAGAAGGAATGCTACTTAACTTATGAGGCCAGATCATGAAAGGTGATTGCTCTGTGCCTTGGAACCCTTGCACTTAGAATCCAGCCACAATGCTTTAAAGAAGCTGAGGCCACATGAAGAGACCCATGCAGGGAGGAACCAAGGACCCCAGCTAATCTCCCACTGACAGCCAGCACTAGTTTGTCAACCATGTTAGTGAGCCCTTCTGGAAGTGTATTCTTCAGTTGAGCTACCACATGGTGCCGCATAAGATGAGCCACCCTTGCTGAACCCTGCCCAAGTTGCAGAATCATGAGCAAAATAAATAATTGTTCTTGTTTTAAACAACTAAGTTGTGGAGATGACTTGTTATGTAACAGTAACTGGAGCAAGGTACAAGAAAATGGTATACGGAATCTGAGAATCTGGGTAGTGCTCTAACAGTGTAGTAGATGCTGTTGGGGCTGTGTTTAGATTCTCTTTACCATGTTAGTACATGCATCTCCCAGATCCTTGAATGTTGGCCGCTAACAGCTCACTGTTGCCCTCTTTGGAGAATTTTCCTGGGTCTAATGGGAGCCACCTCAACTGAGAGGTATCCCTTTCCCTGGGAAGTCTACAGCCAATGACTGACACAAGGATACTAAAAGGCCCATCCCTCAAGGTGGAATCAACTCTGTCATGCAGTTTGTGCTCCAAATTTAATCTGGTTTCTTCATCCTTGCTTAGGTTTCCACTCCCCCCATCCTTACCTAACTCCCCTTACTCTCCCTTTCCTGAGAACACTCTATTAATAAATCACTTGCACAGGAACTGCCCCCCCCAACATTTGGCTATGCTTGTAGGGAACTTGGCATAGGACAGACAGTGTTTTCTAGTGTCATTATAGGACTAACATATAAAACACTGTACATTTTGTGAAATACTTACCACTGCCTAGGACATAATAGGTGCTCAAAAATGATAGAGTTGATGATTATGCTGCAGTAATAGGATGTTTCTTAGCAGAAATTTTGCATTTATTTGTATTTAAAAGACCCTCTAGGGGTATAGAATAAGGGTGTCTATATAGCTGATAGAGGACAGTAGTCTTTGTGTCCTGAGATCTAAGACTGGACTGAGTAAGACTGGATTTAGAAACTTGTGGTTCAGCATCATGACTGTGGACAGCACCCCATGGCTTGTGGACAGCACACACGCAATTAAAGTTATGTCCAATTCAGCACCACAACATGTGAAAAGCAGATGCCTCAATTAAAGGGCAATTGTTTCTAGCAAGTCTTGGTTGTAAGGTCTTATGCTGTTTTTCACATATCAAGGCCCTCTCCCTTGACACCATCAGGATATTAGAAAAATCCCAGGGCCTGCCAGGGGATTACTCTGTTTATTAAATTGAGCTTCGCAAACAGAGATGCTCTGCACTTTGTATCACCCTCGAGAACTTGAGCATTAAGGCATTCTATTGGCTTGAAACCCAGCAATTTCACAAGACAATAAAACAATGTATGTTCTTTTCAATTTTTTTCCTGTGTACTTTATTTGCTAGGGGAAGTAAAATGTAGTGCAATGATACGACATTATGTGATATGGAAGCTCTCTGCTGAAATTAAATCTCACTATTACCAGGGTGAATATACAAATCTGTAGTGTTAGCATTTTTACTTTTTGCATGCCAGTGGCTGAGACTTGATGTGATACTTCACTCCATGAGTGTTCTGGTATCCTCAGTTTGAGTCTGGACCTTTGCAAATGAGGTGAATGCACAGCTGGATGTTCAGAGAATCACAGAATGCAGAATTGTAGGAAACCTCAGAAATAATCCAGCTTAGATATTTTCTTTTTAAATTATCAGGAGACTGATGTTATGAGAAGCAAAAATGTTTTGCCCACGGTCACAGAGCTGGTTAGTGAGAGTCAGTAACCCTGATATTCTGACTCCAAGTTCCATGATCTTTTAGCAGGTCTGGCTACTACTGAAGTTGGGCAAACTTCACATTGTTCCATGTAAGAGCAACTTATTTACTGTCCAAGTCCAAAGGGAGGTGAGGGGCTTGAACACTGTAAAAAGATTTTCCCCAACTACAACAATATGTTCTGCCTTCATTGCCATTAGTATTCAATGCCAGACATGAAATCTGTGAAGAATTTGCTGAAGATGACATTCTAAGACATTGCAATAATACGACTGTAGCATGGTGACACATGAATTCCTTGTATTTGCAGAGCAAGATTTCCAAGAAAACCAAGGTTTTCAAGAGTCTGCCCTTTAAAAAGCTGAGGCATGGCATAAAAGACTTTGTAGCTCGATAGTTAGTACTCAGGGTGGACTTATAAACTGACAATAGTGGCTGTTAATTTATGTTAGGGATGCACAGTAACGTAACGGTTTAGCTTATAGGCTTTGGAGTCTGGCAGCTGGTGTTTGACTCCTGCCACCCCACATGTTTGTTCCTGGGCAAGTCATTTAATCTCTCTAAGCCTCAGTTTCTTATATACATCAGATGATTTTAGTAAGGCCTGCATCATGTGGTGATTTTGTGGCTTATATAAGATCATTGATGTAAAAAGTACAGTGCCCCACTTTTAGTAGTACTTAATAAATGTTGTGTCTAATTATCAATGAGAGCCATTAATTAGTGGATATAAATTACATTCAGGTAGGTTAGCAGGCAATTTACAGCACCCTTTCATGTAGTCCTCACAGCAACCCTGAGTAGAGGATTACCTCCCTCGCATCACCCATGGAAACGTAATAGGACAGAAAAGTGAAGCAGCTTTGAAGCTCATTAAGCTCATATCTGGTGGTGCCGAGTTTTGAATCGAAGTCTGTCTGATCCCAAAGGCTGTGTTCATGTCATTTCTGGAAGTGAAAGGGATCTTGGAGACCATTGAATCCAGTGTTACCACAGAAGAGTAAGTTAACATGTATCAAATAAAAAATAAGCATTCCATGCACAGGTAATTTTGAGAAAGAGAACTTACTCTATGTCCTATTGAGGATCTACCATCAACATGGGTGTATTTCAGCCCCTGTGAGGTTTCAGAGTGAATAAACCTGTGTAAATATGTTAAACTCAGAATTTCCATAGAGTATCTCATACGGCTAGCAACCTATGGAACATTTTTTGTGATACACTGATCGGGGCTAGCAAACTCACTTTATAGATGAGGAAAAAATTGCCAGGAGGGCTTGGTAGGAGTCATGAGCAGAGCCCAGGGCTCCAGGGCTCCAGGGGTCCAGGCTAATAATCCACCCACTATGGTGCTCTGCCATCTTTCCCTGCCCCGAGCCACTCTTAGCATCTGTCAGCTAGAGGGTTTGGACAACTTATATTTCACAACTAGGACCTCTTCCTCATCAAGAAGAGGATTTCCCTTCCTTTTACACCATCTTTTCCTTCCTTTTTAGGACAGCCCTATCTGTTGATGAATCCATCACTAGAGTGACAGTGTTCTGATGATGTACTCACGTAATACATTATCAAAGTGCCAGTTCTGATGGCCCTGTGATGTATGAGGCTAGCGTTTGTCAATGCCCTGCAGTTCCAACCAAACCATACATCACAGTAGCATCCTCTTCGTGGGGGCACTACATGGAGACTCCTTCCTAGGGGAGTGAGGAACTGTGGAGGACTGAGCAGCCAGGTGAGTGTAATACTGGGGGGGCGTCCAGAGAGATAGGCAGAACACATGCATCACTCCCAAAGCGAAAGAGTGCTCTGTGGGCTACCCTTGCCGAGCCTAGTGTTCATTCAAAGGCTTTTATCCAAAAACATCAAATCAGACACTCTTTTAGGTGTGGGGGATTCAAATAATAATACTGATAATCAGTATCACTTCAGCTCTTTCTATGCATCAAACACTGTGGTAAATGCTTCATAGATGTTACTGCCTGGGGTACTTCCTACGATCCCACTTACAGAATGACTCCATTTTTAGAGGTGAAAACTGAGGCACAGAGACATTATGCAGCTAGACGTGGTAGATACAGCATTTAAACCTTAAATATTGATTTCAGAGTCTAGTCCCTTAACCACCAATCATGTACTGCCTGACGGGAGGCGCAGGTCCTCCTGTAAGCAATCAGTACTAGATGTACTCTCTACTGTGAACGGCAACCTGCAAAGTAGGTTTTATTAATGACATTTTACAGATGATGAAATTCAGAGAGGTCACATTGCTAGGAAACGGCAGGACCAGGGATTTATCTCAGATTGGTCTGACTCCAAATCCATTCAACTTGTATCCCAAGTCAGGAGAGGTGGGTGGGTAAGAAGAGTAAAGGGTCTAGACCGAAACCTGGGTCCAAGCCCAGCTCCACCACTTACCAGCTGTGTGACAGTGGGAAAAATAATGAACGTCTCTGGGCCTTGCTGGATAAAATGGGGACAAGTACTAGGATCTACTTTTTAGAATTTGTTGAGGATTGACGGAGACCATGTCTATATTTATATAAAAAGATTAGTACCAGACCTGATGTTGGGTAGCATTTTAGGCAGTAATGATAAGTAATTTTATCAGAAGTGGGAAGTATAGCAGGGTTTATCATTGGAAATAGGCATTAAAATATAATTAATGCCTAGATCTCAGATTCTAAATATCATTCTCCAACTAAAGGTGTCAGGGCTCCTTGGAGAAATACCTGAATTTAGGGCTGTGGTGAGGATAATAGAAGTTGAACCGGGAACCTCTTTCAGGGTGAGAAAGTAAGGAAGTACCAAAAATTGAAAAAAAATAAAAAGATGAGGGCAGGTCAAAAGGACCTAAAAGTCAACTCGGTAGAGCTCCCAATGGCCACGCTGGAACAATTTAAGCAACAAAATAAATAATGATAATATTGAATTACAACCCAAAATAAAATAAATATTCACAAGTCCACACTGATATAAATAAATAAACAAATATGAGAGAAGGGACCAATCTTTCTTGGAAAATAACTGAAACAATTAATGTAGAAGGAATGAAGGAAACAGAAAAATCACCATTAAAACAACAATGTAGTAATTGTATCATGCAAGATCCACAGATGGATGCTAAAATTACTGGGTGAAACTTTATGAAGAAATAGAATAGTTTCATAACCCCAAAATTTCTCCCCCTCCCCAAATTTACTAATTCTGGTAGTGACTAATATATGTCCACAAATTCTTTGATACTCATCCTTCTAGGAGATGGATATTAATTCCCTTCCCTTTGAATTCAGGCTAGATCTAGTGACTTGCTTTTAATGAATAGAGTATAGATAGAGAAAAATAGTAACTTTAGAGTGGAGAACCGTGGCAGATACTGCCATAACCAAGTGATAAATGTTAATTTCACCAGTTATAAGTCATGTTGATGTTATGTACTCCTTGAGGTAACGGGATGAGAAGGACACTTCACCTCTGTGGCTTTCTTCCCCCCAAATCTATAACCTCTATCCAATTATGAGAAAATAAAAGACAAACCCCATTTGAGAGACATTCTATGAAATTCCTGACCGGTGCTTTTCAAAAGTGCCAAGGTCATGAAAGATAAGGAAAGATATTAAATGGTTGATGATGTGTTTATGTTATTTCCAATGCGTGGCCCATAGGTTGTGACCACTCAATATTAGTTTCTTCCATTTTACCTTTTACTTACTGCCTGTCTGCATTTTAAAAGAGCAAATTCTGGACTAGTTCAATAAAGTAGATCAGCCTTATGGTGTCTCAGAAAGTTACTCTCAACACTAAGGTATTGTGTTGATGATATGCATGGCCTCTTTCTACCTGGAGCGAAGACAGAGTTGACATGCCATTGTTTATTTCACCTTTCACTAAAGCCCCCTGAATCTGCCTGCCTTTGCACTGGTCACGGCTGAGAACCACACGCTGCCTTCAGAGGGGGACTGGCCTCAAGGAAAGCCTCAAATGTCATGGGGCCACAGCTGATGAGATGCCTCTTACCTGGGCAGGGTGGAATGATTTATATCTGATGTGTTGGAGGTCACCAAGCAGCTCAAAGCTAAACTGAAAGATTAAGAATTGATCCAGATGTAATAACAACCCAGATAAGACATACCGGCTTCCAATTCACTCAGTACCCACGAGGCACTTTGCAGGCAGCCTCTGTCTGCTGGAGGGTGGTGCGTGTGGATACTCGGGAGCCGTCCTTGGGTGCACACACCATCTGGAGCTGAATTATGAGTCCTGGGCTCCTTGTGTAAGAAAGTGGTGTATTTTGAGATGGAGGAAGCTCTGAAAGGGACCTTAACTCACTTTATTCATTTATTCAAGTATATACTGAGAATCGACAATCCTGGTTTTGTACTAGACCCAGTAGTCCACATGTACCAGACCCCCATATGTCCAGTGTGAGATTCTGAACTTGAAGTCCATGGAATCTTGGAGGGAGTTTGGTCAGTAATCCACCCTGCCCCCGTCCCTTCCAAAACTAATGCAGAATGGAGCATAGTTCCCAGTCACTGGCTCTGCCATCTGGTTACTTCTGTTCTGATCCCAGTTTGGCCCCAATTCCTCAATTTATAAAATGAGGCTAATAGTAATATCTATGCCCCAGGACTTAAAGAGATGTTTCTCCAAAGAAGATATGCAAATGGCCAAAGAACATGTCAAAAGATGTTTAATGTCATTGGTCATTAGGAAAAGGCAAATCAAAACCACAATCAGATACCACTTCACACCCATTAAGGTTACTATCATAATGATAATAATAATAAACCTAGAAATCAACGAGTGTTGGTAGGAATGTGGGAAAATAGGAGCCCTTGTATATTGCTGGTGGGAATGTAAGATGGTGCAGCCACTGTGGAAAACAACTTGGTGGCTCCTCAAACAGTTAAACATGGAATTGCCACATGACCCAGCAGTTCCACACCAGTACTCCTAAGAGAGGTGAGAACGTGTGTCCACACGGAGACCTGTAAGTGAATGTTTACAGAACACATAGAACTCACAACAGCCAAAAGGCAGAAACAACCCAGATGTCCATCAACAGATGAATAGATTGACAAATAGTGGTATATTCATAAATGGGATATTATTCAGCTATGAAAAGGAATGAAATACTGGCAAATGCTACGACGTGACATTATGCGCAAAGAAGCCCAACACAAAAGGTCACTTATTGTGTGATTCCGTTTATATGCAGTGTCCTGGACAGGCCAAGCCACAAAGATGGAAAGCCAGGGAAGGGGGGAGTGATTGCCAGGGAACAGGGGACTTGGGGAAGTGATTACTTAAAGGGTACAGAGTGTTCATCTGGGGAGATGAAAAATTCCTGAGCCTGGAGAGAAATGTGGGTGGCATGGCCTTGTGAACGCCCCCGAACTGTGCACTTTAAAATGGTTAATTGCATGTTAAGTTTTACCTCAATTAAAAAACAGCAATACCTAACATAGAAGATTGTTGTAAAAATTAAGTAAACTAATACATCTACCTCGATAAATAAATATTAACGTTATTTTTCTCAAAAATATTCTTTTAAAAATCACTATGATAGTATTTACTTTTTCTGGAGAAAAGTTTCCAAATGTCTTATCAGATTCTCAAAGAGATCTTTGATTCCCCAAATATTGGAATAAAAAAAAATGAAACGTTGGCTTAAGAGTATAGACTGGTGCAGCCATTTTGGAGAATAGTTAGTTAATGGTTGGTTAAAATAAAAGTGTACATGCCCCATTTCCTGACAATTGCATTTCTGGGTATATATTTTGAAGAAATTCTCACCCAGGCCCCCAAAGGGCCAGGCACAGTGACATTCACTCTGAATTGTGGTGGCGGGGGTGGAGGGGGTGTGGGTGTGGGGACAGGGGACAGGTAAGTGTGGGGGATGCTCATTGTGGAATTCTGTAAAGTGCTACAACAACAATGAGGTATTCTAAGCAACACAGAGTGCTCTTAAAACCATAGGTGCCAAGACAGTGCAAGAAGGAAAGGCACAGAATGAACCCTATAGCCCTCTTCACAGATGTAATTAAAAATTGTGTACAAATAGTAATATGCAATTAATAGTAGCATGAGCAAGTGAAAGCTTACACAGCAAACGCAGGTGAGTGGCTGCCTAAGGAGAGGGAGGGCAATGGCATGGGGACCGATAACAAAAGGAATAAAGAAAGAAAGCAAAAGAAGGCCTCACCCTGCAGCAACGATGGCGTCGTGTCACGGACTAAGGCGTGCAGGTAACTCCAACTTCTGCACCTGCAGTTCAACAACACAGAAAACAAAACCAAACCCAAATCCATCAGTCTAGGAAACCAATACATGAAAGGGCAAGTACAAACTGGTGATGGGTTTAACCTTCAAGCATGACTGCTAATTACCTTCACCTGGGTTCCCCAGCACAGTGAAATAAGATTCTCCAGGAGGTCGGGTCAGATACTGCCATCTTTAGACGCTTCCCAGGTGATTCTAATGCACAGTCCCAGCGGGAGCACTGGGTTAAATGTCCTGGATCAAGGTAAGCGCCAGGCGCTGCAAGAGTGCAGCAGTCGGATAAGTAAGTCGTGGGAGGGGGGAGAGAGAGGGGAGGCTGAGGGATGGCCCAGGCCAGATGAGGCTGGGCAAGGCTTTTGGACTGTTTTCTAGTTGATGGGGGAAATATTGGGAGGCTTTTAGCTGGGGAGTGACATGACCAGATTTGGCCTCTAGAACATTTTGGTGCACTGTCTAGGGTGGATGGGAGGTGGGTGGTAGAGAAGGAAGACATGCCTTTTTGGAAATTGTCCAAATGCTGCAGGTAAGATGTTAAGAGTCTGGACTGGGGGAGAGGGAGAGTGGGCAGTAAATATAAGTTCAAGGCAAGGGACAACTATCCCCTGTTGTAGATGGGCAAACGAGCAGACAGGAATGAAACGGGTATCCTTAGGCTACTCCACAGTCTGAAGTGGACTCAGTGAAAGGTCTCCCGCTCTTGAATGTGATGCGCTAGTTCCAGTCTGAGTGATCACTCAGTGGGCAGTTTTCCTCTGGTCAGGTACACTGTTCATATCTAGGAAACGACTGGCATGTTACTGCTGGGATCACCCTGTGGGGCACAACAAGATCCCTGCTAGACGCTAAGCAGCCTACGATTGGGCTGGGGTTGCTGTAGCGTTCAGCTTAAGGGAGTTTGGTGAATAAAGTAATGTGCCTCTCTGGTTACAGACAGCTTTCGGAGCCTCCCTGTACTCACTCACGTCTGGGCCCGTATTTGTCTATGTCTACATACAAATCCATTGATAAAATTTGGAGAAATAAGTGGGGAAGTTGATAGTGTTGAGTCATGGTTGGAGAGGGAATGGTCTTGTTGGACCTGTTCAAGGTGACGGGGTAATAATAGTTAACATTCATGGGTTGCTTCTAAAGCACCTGGTACTGAGCTTTACATATATCATTCCTTCTAACCATTTCAACAACCCTATGACATAAGTAGCAGGTCTTATCAAACCCAAAGTCAGTGTGACTCAAAACAAGGCTCTGAAGCAGTTACTGTTTGCTCAAAGTTGATGGCAGAGCCAGCACGAGAACTTGGCTCTTCTGACTTCCAACGCCTTTCCAGTGTAGCTCTGTAAGCCACAGATTGACGTGATCAGATATCATCGGCTGTTTTAATGTGTTATTCCTTGCAATTCTTTGTCTCTACTCTAATCCAAGAGGAAAGATGAGTCTCATCTTCTTCAGGTTCACCAGGGTCTGTAATGGATGCTCTGAGCACTTTTAAGAATTGCTAAGCCAATTGCTGGCACACCTGGGAATGTGCTATTTGGTCTTTTCCGAAGTGGGGAGGACAAGAAGATGCTTGGGGGATAATTTAAGAGCTTCCAGAAAAACAAACAAACAAACAAAAAAACAGTTCCCAGAAGAACTCAGGGGTTCGGGCTGTCACAACGGGGCTGCCCAAAAGACCCCGCATTGCTATGGAAACGGCACATTTCTTTTTTATGGAGCAGGCACATAAAACTCCCAGAATGTGTCATTAAGTAAGTTACTACTGTCCTGAGGCTGCCAAAGATGTACAACCTCATTAGGGGAGCAATGTGACAGTTTGGGGTTTATAATGAACGGGTTACAGGCTCAGAGGCTGAGCTAAGTTTACCCTGTTGTGATCACAGTCTCTTGGTTTTTGGGGACTAAAAGGGGAGCCCCTTCCTCAAAGCATCCATAGACTAAAGACCATCAGTTTCTGCACTGATGCAAGACGGCCAGGCGATGTAATTATGGTGCCTGCACTTCTCATTTACATGCAACTGGTGAACAAACTCTGGCATTTCCACAAAGACTCTCCTGCTGAAATGAAACATTTTATCTCCTGCTTTTCACCTGGAGCCCTTAATTGGGTAGCACTGCTCCCCTCAAAGTTTTGTTTACCTGGTAATATGCAGATGTTATTTGGCCACCTTAGAAATAGAGAGGCATTCCAAAGGAGAGGACCGGTGGGACCGCACAGGTGTGTCTTCCCTTGACCTGGACTGATACAGCCCCTGATTTTACACCTTACCTTGGATCCTCAAGTCTTCCCCACCATCTTTTAAAATCTATTGTGTTTCCTGTTGATTGGCAGTGTCTCTGATAGTGCTTTTGAGAAAAATGAGCTTGTTTTGGGAAACAGACAATTAGATTGTGCAGTGAGGGAGGTGAAGAGGAAGGAGGTGAGACAATACACTCAGAGAACACCTGGGTCATTATCAGTAAGGCCTGACAACTGCAAAGGATTTGTCGTGGAGGAGATGATCATCGCCACTCAACACTGATGAAGACAGGGCCAGGGCACTGCAAAGAAAGACTTCTCTGGCCAAAAAGAAATAGCTGCTTTAATAAAAATAATACACAGACACTCAAAGGTTGACAATATAATGTCTCCCTGGGGGAATTTCTCTCTAAGCAGGGGGCAATATAGCAAAGTGTTTATAGGCTTGAACTCTGGGGTTGAAATGCCTGGGTTCAGTTCTCTGCCCTTCTCCATCAGCAGACAATCAGCGTTTTGAGTGCTTTTGGGTGCCAGGCACAGTACTCGCTAGCTTTACGACTTGTGTAAGTTATTTAACTTCCCTAAGCCCCAGTTTCCTAATTTAGAAAGTGGGAACAGCAATCACACCTTCCTTGCTGGGTTACCGTAATGGTTAGATGAACTAATGTGTGCAAAAAGTTTATTACAATGTAAACAATAAATGTTCACTCTTGCATTTAGTACTGCTATTATCACAGTGTTGGCTCAGGGAAAGAAGTATTGTAGTATCACTGTTGTTCTCTTTTAACTGAGAAGACTGACTCAACAGTGAAGAAAGGACAACTTTCTTTTAGGAACCCTAATATGGCTGGGGCCAGGTCAGAATGTCCAAAGAAGTCGTATTAAAAACTCAGCAACACCAAGATGAAAATAAACAGATAACAACAACATAACTACAATAATAATAACAATAGTAGTAATAACTCCAACTACTGTGGCTTTTGAGATGTGGTTTAATCTCTGGTTCTGCAGGGCCCTTTTAAACAGTCGTAGCTTTAGATGGCCTCTAACGTGGCTGAAGTTATGATGGTGATGATCGTAACACAGACAGCAATCATCATTCCCCAATTTACAGATGTGACCCCCAAATTTACAGCTGACACCTGTAGAGGTTAAAAAAAAAAACTTGCCCAAAGTCACTCTACAAATAAGTGGAGGATTCCTAATACTAACCCAAGTCTCCTGGTTCCAGTTTTTGGTCCATGATGTCAAACTTCCTTCCAAAAGAAAGTAAGGTATCTTTGGGATACCTACAAAGAACATGAGAGAACTAACTACAAGGCCCCCAGACATCTCTAGGATGTAAGATTGAATACACTGATGGACAACAGCCAGACCATGTACGAAAATATATCTTTGACCCACAACCTGCTGCAACTAACCCCAGAAGCCAAACTGCAACCTGTGTAGCAAACCATCCAGGAAGTCAAAACACAACTTCTGTAGCAATCAGCCCCAACTGGCCAGGGCTTGATCAATAACTGACAATTTCTATAATTTTCGTTCTCGCTTTTAACTTAGGATCAACTGAAGAAAGCCTAATATGCTCCCTTCACCATCACATAGGATGCCCCACTTTCAGTGGGCTCACCTTCAGTTCCTCAGGCCAACAGCCTCCAATCAAGGCACATCTGAAACCCTCCTTTATTTCTGCTGTAAAGCTTTCTCCCTCCTCTGCCTGCCATTGAGTCTCTGCCAAACACCAGTGATGCTGGTTGACTCCCTTGCTATAGCAAGCTCTGAATAAATAGCCTTTGCTTGGTCTCATTTAGACAGTCTTCATTTATTTCCACATTGGGATTCATCCTTTTAAAACTAAACTGACCCCATAATGGACTATTGAACATGCCAATAGACACACTTGGAACATGCAGAAGATTGGTCGACACATTGGTTGGAGCTCCCACTGAGGGTCATTGGCTGCCATGCTGTGGCGATCAACAGAGTTGAGTTATTCCATTTGACAGTGGTTTATTAAATATAAGTACACTGCTACCAGGTGGCAGTCAAGAATCTGTTGCACGGTCCAGGGAAGGAATGGAAAGAGAAGAGAGTGGAGGTCAAGACAGCTCATTTATTGAGAGCTCACTATGTGAAGCACTTTTCCCCTGTAATCATGTTGAATCTGCAAAACACCACAGTCTGCAACAGCCACCATTATTTCCATCTCCGATGAGGAAAGTCAGGCTCAGAGAGTTGGTGTGATTTGCTCAAGGTCACGTAGCTATCAGAATGGCTGGGCTAAGACTCGAACCTGACTTCGATGTCTATGTCATCCTGCCTTCCCTTCTGTTTTGGGTAATTAGGAATATTCATGAACACCAGATAATTTTGATCAAAATTAGGGGTCTCCCCTTGCATCATATGAACTAGACTAATTGTTAAGTATAGCTGAAAGTTTTGTCCTGGAATGTTCAGTTATGTTTTCCTTAAGCTCATGCTCAGTTTTACAGAAAGCCTTTTTCTTCTTCTTAAACTAGTGGTTCTCAACGGGGGACAATTTGGTTCCCACTCTCGTCCCCCCTCCGAGGCGGACATTTGCCAATGCCTGGAGATGTTTTTGGTTGTCATAACTGAAGTTGGGGGGTCTTCCTGGCACCTAGCAGGTAGAGACCAGGGATGCTGCTGAACATTTGACAACGCACAGGTCGACCTCCCCCACTGCAAAGACTTATCCAGCCCCAAATGTCAATAGTGACAAAGTTGAAAAACCTTGGTTTAAAGACATCTAGGGCAAACTTAATCTTGAACATAGCATCTCAGTCTCAGCAAGGCATTTCTTTTCATGAAACAGAATCATTTCTCTCATTATTAAAACACAAAATGTTGTTAACATGATGACATGGCCTTAGAGGTTGAAAAAAACTCTTGTTCTGGTTCTGCCTCTACCAGCGGGATGTCCTTGGCCAAGTTGCTTAATCACTCTGAACTTCATTTTTTAAAAACCTGTAATGTGAAGCATTTCAATATTTATATCATTGGGATTATGCATGGGTTAGATGAAAGAAAATGCATAAATACTTCATACGAGGTGCAATATACAATAGTGGTTAATAATTTTTGTACCTTCTTTTCTTTTCTCCTTTGAGATACATAGTATAACATCCTCCCTTAAAAAAAAAATACATTGCTATGGTAGGCACTCACTAAGTATTCAAATAAAAAAAAATTGTGAACTTCAGTTCTAACTTAGTAATAGAAAATGGAGTTAAAAACTCACTGGGTGAAATTATAACACAACCGAAATCGAGCTGGGTTCCAACCTGTCTCATTACATCGTGCCAAATTCTGTAGTAGACTGCAGGGAGATAAGAGGGAGAAATAAGCCACGATTATGGCCATCGGACACTCGGTATAAAAGGACAGTGAAAGCTGAGAGAGAGGACACAGGAGGACAAAATTAAATTGATTCTTGGAATAAGCTAGAATCCAACAAGGGGAAAAAAAATCCATCCTTTCAGAAACCAAATAGAATTATTTCACTGTGAAAGTGAGTCTATATAATTTATGAATCTCCCTTTTTATTTTTTCTGGTTAAACAACAAAAAACAGACAATGCTGAATGTGTTTTAAATCCCAGTTGGGCTGAAAATACGATCAAAAGTGGAGGAATCAAATAAACTTCGTGGTAAGATGCCTACAATCCAGGCAGGGGGCTCAAACCTTTTCTTTGTAATCCCTACCAATATGAAGGCCATTTTTAACATTTTGATAAACATTCTAAGAAATATTATTTTGGGGGGCATGTATACACATATAAATATGTGTTTAAGTGCTTATATAATTTGGATAAGAGTGCACACTCCATTTATCTCCTTTTGATTTCAATGCACAACATTTTATTATAATGGAATTTCCATAATTTATTTTAATACTTTCAACTCTTTCCTTACTGAGAAGCACTTGAATTATTTCCAGTCTGCGGCTATTATAAATAGCAAGTACTGAATATTCTTCTACATATATTATTCTTCTTCTCTAATAGGCAGCTTTTAGAATATCCCCCAATGATCCTCACCTCCTTGTAGTCATGGCCTTGTGTAATTCCCTCCCGTTGAGTAACTTGCTCCTAACCCAAAGAATGTGGCAATGTTGTGGGGATGTCACCTTGGTTGTTAGGTTATGAAAGATTCTGACTTCTGTCTGGTGACAGACTTTCTATTGCCTTTTCGGTTTGCATTCATTGCAGAAACAAAATGCCAGTTGGAGAGGTCCCTGTGGCAAGGAACCGAGGCCCTCAGTAGCCCAATAGCCCTTGAGGAACTGAATACTGACGACCACCCCCGAGTGAGTTTGGAAGCAGACCGTTCCCCAGTCAAGCCTTCACAGGAAACCACCAACTCTGAGCCCACCCTTTGCGGCCTTATAAGACTGTGAAACAGAGGACCCATCTAAGCTACACCCAGATTCCTGACCCACAGAAGCTGAGAGATAATAAATTTCTATTGTTTAAGGCTCCTACGTTTTGGTATAATTTGTTGCACAGCAACAGATAACTAATACAAGTACCTAATAATTAAATAAAAAAGCTGAGAAGGGTAAACAAATAAATCTACTCGAAGGCAGGATGTTGTGAGGACCAACAGAGTTTTAGGAGAAGAACAGTAGGGATTCTCAAGATGAAAAAGCACCTTTCGTGTAGAGCGCTGAGGAGTCTGAGAAGGCACTCCTTCATTTGTTCAGAAACTGTTGGTTAAACTTTTTTCTGTGTGCCAGACACTGTGTTAGGCTTTGGGGATGAAATGGTGAAGATGACAAAGTTCTTTTTCTCTTGATGTTTACCCTCTAGGGACTGAGACAGAAAATAGTCACTAAACAAATGAACAAGATAATTTCAAGTAGACACAGGCCATAGGAGGGAAAGTGATAAAGACTAAACAGCCAAGCTGGGCAGGTTCTCTGTTTCTGGTTGTCAAGGTGGACATCACACTGAAGTGATCATCTTAGGTTTCCATCCCAATCAGGTGAGGTTTCCATCACCCCAGAGGGGCCCGGGGCCCTGCCCTCCCACCCTGCTGTGTTGACCATTCCCCTCCCCGGCCCCGGGCACTCAATGACAACGGGAGGTGGGCTCAGCCCAACAAAGGCAGTATATTGGTTCCGGCTTCTGCAGCACCTAACCCAGGGATGATGGATGCCATGGTGGAGAGGGGGACCCTCTTTGATGTACACGGCCTGGTTTGATTAATGAGCGGCTCTGCCAGGAGGCTATGCTGGGAGTAAATTACTCTTTTCAGAAATGGCTAGATCGGCACTATTGTACTAATTATTTCACAAGCTTGAGGTCAGTTCCAAATTCCCTGACACACACAAGGGAACAAACACCCAGGCTAACTGAAGCCGACAGAGCTCTAATTAAAGCAGAAATTGTTTGTGACTCCCCTCTCCCTCTCCCCTCCACCCCACCAGCCCTCTCTTCCCAGAGGAGGAAGCTGTCAGACACGTGTCCTTCCTGTCCCCAGCCTGGCCCACCACAAACCCCCAGAGTTCCAGGGATCAGCCCAGCCTGCAACACCCCAGTGCATGTGTACATACTGAGCACTGGCAAAGAGGGGAGATATCCATGGTGGGTCCAGTGTCCTGGTTTCTGTTTTTTTTTTTTTTATTCTAATCACATGCACAGGTATTGCAGTCATCCGTCTATCCATTCATTCCTTCCCCTGTTTATCAATTTGTTTGCTTATCCCATACATATTTATTAAATGAATTTTACAAGCCTAGCACTGTGCTGAGAGCTAGCAGGGTCCCAGCCTTCAAGAGCTTACTGCCTGGTGGGGGAGACAGACATCAGTCAGATAATCGCACAGATATGTGTAAAATCGCAACTGTGAGTACTATAAAAAGTGGATTGTGATTCTGGGGGTGTGTGAGATGGGGATGTGACTTGGCTGGGGGCTCTCATCCTTAAGGAGGTGGTGCCAGAGCTATGAGGATTAACGAAGCGAAAGGTATAGGAGAGCAGGAGGAGTGTTCAAGGTGGCAGAGACAGTACATGCAAAGGTCCTGTGGTAGGAATAAAGGTGGAGTTCTGAAGGAACTAAAAGAAAGGCAATATGGCTGGTGCTCTAGAACAGAAAAGAAGCAGAGTGATTTGGGTTCAGGCTTTTGCCACATGTGTGGCCACAAGGGGCCTTGATATGTCTGCATCTCAGTTTTCTCACCTCAAACATGAAGGTGGAATTTCTAAGTCTTTCAGGAAGGTTGTGGTGGCCTCCCCAGCATCCATTCCCTTTCTCTTGATAAATACCCTGATTTAATTAGGGTTTCTGCACCCCCCCGTGCAGCCTGCTACAGCTGAAGTGAGGGAGAGGTGGTGGTGGGTGAGATTCAGCAGACAGTCAGGCCAGGAAGAGCCTTGAAGCCTGAGGCTGGGCCCAGCTGTAACCACGACACTCAGACACCTGCAGTGGCTCGCACTGCCGTCAGCGCTCGTCCCCGCTTATCACTGGACACCCAAGTCCCCGTAAGCGCCGCCCTTGGCCTTCCCTGGCGTCTCTTCTCACACCAATCCCGGATACTGTGATCCTACTTAAGAGCGCTGCTTGCTGTTCCCCGTAGGTTCTTCACGCTGCCCAACCTCTGTGCTGTCCCCGCCAGCCCCCACCAATCTCAGAAGGGCCGGCCTCCTCTTATCCCCGATACAGGGGCCAAATGGGGATTGAAGTTGGGTCATGCACGTAAGCGTTTCCACTGCCACTGCATGGATGTTTACGGAGGACTAGCACATGTTATTGGACATTTATATCACTTGTTTTGGGGTTTCCTTTGTAAAAGGACTGAAAAGTCCGTCTTCATACAGTCTACAGACTTCACATAACTTCATATGTTGCTATTAGTGTGTCTTAGCCATGCTCTACATATGTTATTCTGTCTGATCTTCCTGACAATCTTTTCCAGTAGATAGGACTAGTATCATCATGCACAGGAATGATCTGATGGCCCAGAAACATTGAACAACTTGCCCAAAGACATATCTGTTAAGTATGAGTGGAATTTGGACCTTTTTTTCAAAGTCTTCCATTTTTTCCCCCACTAGATTATATATTAAGTTTGTTTGTTTCAGAAATAATAACAGCTAAATATATTGGATGCTTATTTTGTGTAGGCGGTGTGCCAGAGACTTCCCATGCACTAATTTATACCCACCCTGTAAGGTAGAAACTATGATGATTCCTATTCTTATTTTTATTGATGAGAAAACTGAGGCACAGAGGGACTGAGCAATTTGCCTTGGATTATACAGGTAGTAAGTGGTGGAGGCTGGATTTGCACCCAGGCGCCAGGCATTAGAGCCATGCTCTTGGAGACACAGCCACCTCCTTGTCACTTCTGATGCCCAGGTAAGAAAGCACCTTTCTTCCAATGCACCACAGAGCCACCTTCTGAAGGTGGTCAGCATGGCTGGTTAAAGTGATCCCAGACAGTGTGTACTTGGATTCCTCTGCTTTTGGAGTAGGGGATTTTTCAGCTCAAGTCTCCTTTGCACGGTCTGAAGAGAATGAGCTAAATGGGAAAATCAATAATGCACACAGATGGCCCTGGTGATGTTTACACTATTTAAGAGAACAAATTATTTTGAAGCACCTGGGATTTATCCTTTCCCATACAAAAGAAGAACAGCAGAAGAATCACGGGTCATTCTTATCTGTTCATTGACACTGACTCCATAAGAGGCAATTATTTGGTACGTTTATATTAGTTTGTGTTGGCCATTTTCTACCACCCCCACCAATGCCAATTAAGAAAGTTTTACTTTATTGACATTTGTACATATAGGTAATATGTACAAAAGAATAGAATGTATCCAACATTTATTGAGTAACTACTACATGGCACATACTAGACCAGGGGCTGGAACTAAGGAGAAATAGCCATAAATGTGACAACAAACATAACAAGCACCTATAAAGCACTCACTCTGCACCAGGCTGTCATCTGAGAACTCATTTAACCTTTACTCAGGCCCATGAGGTAGGTGCTATTATTGTTGCCATAGTAGAGGTGAGGGAAGCAGGGCGCAAGGTCATGCATTTAGTCTGTCGAACAAGCTGAGTACAGTCCCTGCTCTGGAGTTGCTTACACGTTAGTGGAGGCAGTACACAACAAACACATACACCCCCCTGAATCAGGCAAATAAAAAAATACACACACTCATATGCAAAGGAAGAAAACCACACATGCACACACACAAGCACCACTGCAAAACAGTAGTGTGCTGTAAATAGACAAGGAGAGATAAATCACAATGAGGTAGGGACAGAAGGTGGGACATTTCATATAAGTGGGCCTGGAAGGCTTCTCAGAGAAGGTACGTTGAAACCAAAAGGATGAAAAAGAGCTAAAGACGGGATATTGGTGAAGACATTGGTGGTGGTGGGGTGGACAATTCTGGACAGGGGGAACCACATGGGTCAAGGGCGTGAGGTGAGAACACGCATGGAGCGCTCAGGGAACTGGAGGAAGGAGACCCATGTGGCGGGATTTAGTGGTCCTGGGTGAGGGCAGTAGGAGAGGCGGAGTGGCAGAAGATGGCACAGACCAGATCACACAGGGTCTTAGCTCTGCCATTCTGGGCAGGATAAAATGAGACATTCCATGTGATTTGCTTATTACAGTGCCTGGAACTTAGTAAGTACTCAATGAATGCTCATTTTTATGAACATTATGGTTACCCATATCTTGTTGTATTGATTTTGATTATTTCTTTAAGATTAAAAGGAAAAAATATTTTTCTTTCAGTTTTTTCCTCTATCCACAGAGTTTATGCTTATATGATTCTGGAAGAATCCCAGCCAGGAGGGCCTTGGACCCGTGCCAGGACTAGTGGCCCCGCAGCATGGCAGGGATGGCACTGAGATTGTGTGTGTGTCTGGAGGCAACCTCAATGTCCCCAGATGGAGGGATGAAAAAAGAAATCGTGGTTATGTCCATGCAACGTAATAACATTCAGCCTTTAAAAAGAAGAAGTTTCCGCCTTTTGCCACAACGTGAGTGAATCTGGAAGACGTGATGCCAGGTGAAATAAGGCCATGACAGAAGTACAAATACTGCTTGGTCCCACTTACATGAAGTATTGAAAATAGTCAAATTTGTAGAATCAAAGAGTGAAATGGTGGTTCCCAGGGGCTGGCAGGAGGGGGAAATTGTGTATTAGTTAGGGTTCTCCAGAGAAATAGAACCCATAGGAGATATATGATAAATAAATATATATGTATTTATTAGGAAAGAATTGGCTCATGTAATTATGGAGGCCAAAAAGTCCCATAATCTGCCATCTGCAAGCTGGAGACCCAGGAGAGCTGGTCGTGTAGCTCCAGTCCAAACCTGCAGGCCTGAGACCCTGTCTAAGGGCAGGAGGACACGGACGTCCCAGCTCCAGAGAATTCACCCTTCCTCTGCCTTTTCGCTCTATGCAGGCCCTCAACAGACTGAAAGACGCCCACCCACCTTCGTGAGAGGGGATCTTCTTTACTCAGTCTGCTGACTTAAACGCTGACCTCTTCCAGAAATACCCTCGCCTCACAGGCACGCCCAGAAGTAATGTTTTACCAGCTCTCTGGGCATCCCTTAACCCAATGACGTTGACACACATAATTAGCCATCATAAGTAAAGAGTTATGAATCCAACTGATACAGTCTCAGTTAAGCAAGATAAATAAGTTCTAGAGATCTGCTATACAACGTCGTACCTACAGTCAACAATATCGTGTAGTGTACTTAAAAATTTGTTAAAAGGGTAGATCTCATGTTAAGTGTTCTTATCACGATAAAGTAAAATAGAAAAAAAAAAAACCCAAGTGAACGGGCATTTCAAATGTGCAGTGGAGCAAGTGGAAGGTGAGAAGCACAGACTTAGGCGTGTTTCCTCACCCCGCCGGCTAAGCCTCTGGGCATAGATGACAGGAACCTTCTGCCGAGAAAAACCTAAGGGCTTTATTTTAAGACCTTCTGTCAGGAAAGGCCTTTGGAGGAAATTCAACCACTCAACTGCATTCCTGAAGGTCAAGCGGCAGCTACATGATCTGCTGGATTTGGGGAAACATTTAAAAAAGAAGAAGACGCATATTTGGGGAAACATTTAAAAAAGAAGAAGACGCAGAAGAAAACATACCCTTTCTGAGGGATCATTTCTGTTTTTACCGAGAGACAGGGAAAGATGCAAGAAAGTTCTGGTAGGGAAGAATTAAGGGGAGATGAAAACCTGCCTCTTCAGCTTCTGTCGAAATTGTTCTTAAATCAAGCAGCGGTTTTCAGACAGGGCTAGGTAATTGATTACAAATGTTGGAATTTATTTCAATAAGCTCTGTCATTTCTTAGCAGCTGTTTCACTTTTCAGCAAACCAACAAACAGAGGTGTTGGGTGCAGCTTGTCTTTTGTCTTTCCTTTTGGTGAGTTTGAATTTTGTTTTTTTTGGTGCAATGCTTCTTGGCTGAGACTCCCACAGAAAGAAGCCCCTGTCTTTTTGCTTCAGCAGAGGGAATAGAGAGGAAGCAGAGGCGCCTGTGAGCAGCCTGCTTCTCAGGGGCCCCGAGTTCCAGTGAGCAAGCATCGCTCCTTGTGTCTCTGGTTCCAGAATCAGAGAGAAGGGACCATATCCGTCCTATACATTTATCAGCCCAGGGAAGTCATCCGTGTGTTCCAAGAGGAAGCCCATCTTTTATTCTGATAAAAACATCATCCTATTTTATTTTCTTATCGCTCTGTGAAATTACCTAATTCCGTGATTGTGTACATGTTTTTTCTCTCTCCTCTACCAGAATGTGAGTTCCGTTATATCAGGGACTTTGGCTTTGTTCGTCACCGTGGTGCAGCACTTATATCTAGAATAGTTCCTGGTACCTGGTAGGTACCTAGCAAATGGGCACTGAATTAATTAGTTATCCTTTCCACAAAATCCCAGGTTTTTCTTCCTCCAGGAAGCCTTCCAGTTGTCCTAGTACATGTTAATTTCCCCTACTCTATGATTTTCTGCTTTTAGAGTTAACAGTGTCTCAAAATTTTAATCATTTTCCCCCTAATTCCTTCATGTGTGATAGTCTGGGATGGTCTTGTCTTCCTCTCCTTTGTATTTGGGGTGGGCATGAAGAAGATCCTCAGAAATGTCTGCTTGACTGAGAGAAATCTTTTTGCTCAATTTGGCTGGAGAATAAAGAAACAGAAAGCCCCAGAGCCTCCAGAAGACTGGGGAGCAAGGGCAGGGTGAGCAGGGTGAATTTTCCCTCATTCATGCCTTGGGGCTTAATTTCTGGCGAGATCGTGGGTGAAGAGTTAAGGACATTTTTACATCTTCCAGGCCAGTAAAATCTGGGATGGTACCCAGAGGTGGTACAAAGTCCAACTCCTCCACATTTTAGATAAGAAAATAGGAAGAGACTGAAGAACTGAAACATATGAGAAGCATACAAAAATTATTAAATATTTATGTTCCAGGTTATTTTCTTATCCATTGTCCCACTTAATCCTCAGAGCATGTTGTTATTCCCATTTCACAGATGAGATGACTGAGGCTTAGAGGAGCTAAGCAACTGGGTCAAAACACACAGCTAGCAAAAGGCATCACTTGGACTTGAGCCATGGTCTTCTCTGCCTCTTTTCCTGCCGCATTTAGGGTTTTAGAATGAAGCTCCCACTTTCTGCAATGGGGCCTTTATCTCTTAAGCCTGTATCTCTAATAACCCACCTAGAATTCACAGGTTGGTGCAGGTAATATCTTTTTACTTTTTCCAGGCTGGGTGCTGAACTTCAGGAGAGCTACTTCAAGGTCCCACAGAGCTCTGTTGAAAAATCTACCATTATGAGCTTAATTAAATTAATATGCTTGTGTGATGGGCTGTTGGGAGTAGGGCTCTGTGAGGTTGATGGACTTCCGTGTTCCCTTTCCATAGGCTGCATGAAAACTGCATGCCAGAAGTCCGAATGCAAGTGCTTGTGGCAATGGCAGCTTCGTGCAATTAAACCTTTTAAAAGTTCCTCTTCTCTCCTCCCTCCCTAGCTTCAGGCAGGAAACAATGGCAAACAAGGGGAGGGTTCAAGTGAGGTGGGCAGGTTTGACTCACCCCAGCCAGGCTGGCAAGGTGTCCTGGAGACGAAGAAATTAAGAGCATCCCTTACAAAAGCAGTGTCCGAGAAGCCTTGTGGCTGTATTCAAGGAAGGGTGATGCCGAGTGAACAAAAGACAACAGAAGAAAGCATGATGCAGCAGAACTGCTCTGAGAATTGCAGTCTATAAGATGGGGCTTGTGGTACCTCCGTCCATCAGGTTATTGGGAAGACCCATGACAGAATGCATACAAATGCTGGGCTGGTGCGCAGTAAATGCTCAAGGAATGATTTTAGTGTTATTGATTGCTTAAAGTATGCCAGACACTGTGCCAAGCCCAGTTAATGAATTGAATCCTTACCTTAGTCCTCTAAAGTGTGTGCATATATATATGTTTATAATTATTATAGTGCATTGATTGAACAGTGGCCCTCAAAGACGTGTCCACCCAGTGCATGTGAATGTGGTCTTATTTGCAAAAAGGATCTTCGCAGCTGTAATTAAGTTAAAGATCTCCAGATGAGATCATCCTGGATTCTCTGGGTGGGCCCTAAATGCAATGACAGGTGTCCTGACAAGAGGGGAAGACACAGACAGAAGAGCAAAGACATGCAGGAGAAGGCCGTGTAAAGACGGAGGCAGACGTTATAAATATATAATATAAATGGGGTGGGGGCAAAATCCAGCCCGTAATGGAGAGTGTCTGTCTTTTCTTTCAATTTCACCTCCCAGTGACAGTCACAATGCTGGGCACATAGTAGGCGCCCAGTGAATGTTTGATGAAGACAAGACGCTACCACAGCAGCTCTGGGGAAGTGGCCGTGGGGCATGTGGTGGGGGAGGGCAGACGCAGGCAGACGCGGGGCAGCAGTCACCGTTGCAGAGATGGGAAGTGCTGGTGAGTCTCCGGCCTTGGCAGTGGGGAGTGTGGTCTTGAGAGAGAATATGGGGGCACACCGAGCTGAACTTAGAGATCGGATGCAGAGGGTGAGAGCATGGGGGCTCAGAATTGATTCTGTTTGATCGTCATCCTGTGCAATTGATGTGTGGGTTCCCGTTGCACGCACACCTGCACGAGCAAGGAGCGGAGAGATGCATTGTCTGCCTACAAGGTCTGAATTCACAAGCAGTGCTCTGCTTCCAACTTTTACAGTGCGAGGCAGGTTCCCCTCCCTTTCCCTACTTCCAGCCTCTCTTTCTCAAAAGGAGAGACTATCTCTCGCTGGCAGTTCATCGTGAGCCACGGAGGGTGAATGAAGCAGCCAGGCTCCGGAGCATTTTATTCTAGGAGAACGGGAGGATAAAAGATGAATGCCAGGCAGCACGAGTTCATGGGATTTCAGTAAGCAATAACTAGACCCTAAAACTTAGACTTCAGAGCAAAGAGGCAGGGAATCTGAACTTGAGGCTGTCACAGCCAACCTAAAACTTTCAGTCGTATCTTGTTAGGCCTAATCTGACTTTCCCTCATCACAGTGGTGTCTACACATGCTGACTCAGAAATGTGGGTGCTGCAAGCTGAAGATTAGGAGTGGTGGCGAATGGTATATTCTCCCTTCACAAGCTTTGCTGCTCCAGACACTTATAAAATAATTTTCAACTTTATCTAACGGCAGAAGGGCTTTCTCCCCCAGCTAGTGTTCTGGGTTTTTTTGTTTTTTTTTCTTTCCCACCTAATAAAACCCTCAGTGCAGTGCTTGCCTGTGTAATCAGAGCTGAGCAGACTGAGCTCAGAGCTCGTTTTCCGGGCTGCGCTGCAGAAGCACAGAGGAGGAAGGGATAAAACTTTGGGAAGTAATGATGTCTCAGACACCAGCTGGCTCCCGGAGGTCATACCCTGACTGAGCGCCTTCTGCCCTCTGTGCACCCCCGGAAAAGAAATCTGGCTTATTTACCATTTTAGAAAGTTAGACCTTTTCAAAGAGATGCCCCAGGCAAAACATCCTTCCTTTCCCCTCTCTCCGAAACTAATGACTCTTCGCAGAAAGTTTTGACAGGGAGAGTTGTTCCGACAGCTGAGGGAGTTTGCTGGAAGCCAGGCTGGCTCACAGCCCACGGAAAATAGCTGGTCTGCGTGCTGCTGGCTCAGGGATGCCTGATTCTAAAATGCAACAAGTTTGACTTTTTGGAATGGAAATGGGGAAGTAGGAAAGGTGCTCTGAGCTGGGGAAGTCTCTGGGCTGGTGCTGTGTTCTAGAAGTCAGATGATGGTTGAGGGGGGTTGGTTTTTAGGCTCCTGAAATGTTTGAATTATTGTAATAATAACAGCAGGCATGATTAAGTCTGAGATTTAAAAGAAGATGAAAGACATTGGAGCTAATTGGATAATCCAGGATAATAACCCCACCTTAATATCCTTACCTTGATGACATTTACAAAGTCCTCTTTGCCATATAATATATTCACAGGTTCTGGGGATTAGGATATGGACATGTTGCAGGGGGAATTATTCTGGCTACCTCAAAACTAAGAATAGAAACTTGAGTTCTAGGAGGTGCCAAAGATAAGTACAAACAGACTAAGGCATGCAAAAAAAAGAAGTGTTTTTGTTTTGTTTTGTTTTTAGGGTTTGAACATTCATCCATTTATTGAGATCCTAACATCATAGAGTAGTTATAAGGATTGAATAAAACTAAATACTTTCTTATTTGTTTTTATTTCATTTATTTATTTAACATTTTTAAAATTAAGCTCCTACTACGTTCTGGCCACTGAGCCATGCACCAAGAACCCCATAGTTCAGTGAGAGCAACAGATCAGACAAATGTTGGGGCAATGGAGCAGGGACTCCTGTAAGGAAGCTGCACACACGCCATGGATGTGCCATGAGGATTGTTTATCAGGGAGTGAGTTGGGGTTTAGCCAAACCTTTCCAGAGAAGATAAAATTTTAACTGAGCCTCAAAAGATCACAAGAAAGTAATTTGGTCAGGAAAAACAAAAGAACAAAAAGATAGCCTCCAACCTCCCAGTAAACTACCAACTCTATTTCCTCACTCCATTACTACCTGGACATGAGCTTATCAGGCAAAGAAGATATACATGGCTCCAAAGGAAGTTAAATCAGGCCTCCTCCCGTCTCAGAAAACTTTTCTCCTGCCACTGAACTTGATCCAACAAATATTTGTTTAACCCTAGCCTTGGAGTCAGGGTTCTCCAGAGAACAGAACCAGTGGAATCTATCTATCTATCTATCTATCTATCTATCTAGATGAGAAGGAGGGATTTGTTAGGGGCATTGGCTCACATGACTGTGGAGGCTGAGAAGTCCCATGGTAGGCTGTCTGCAAGCTGGAGAACTAGGGAGGAGAGTATCGTGGCTCTGTCCAAGCCCGAAGGCCTCAGACCCAGGGACGCTGATGGAGTAGCTCTCAGTCCCAGGCTGAGAACCCAAGTTGGCGGGGAAGGGATTGGTGCAAGTCCTGGAGTCCACAGGCTGGAGAACCTGGGTTGGAGTTCCAAGGGCAGGAGAAGAAGGACATCCCAGCTCTAGGAGAGAGATAGAAACCATGAACAAATTCATCTTTTCTCTGTCTTTTTGTTCTATTTGGGCCCTCAGCAGATTGGATGGTACCTGTGCACATTGAGGGCTGATCTTCCCACTCAGTCCCTGACTCACATGCCAATCTCCTCTGGAAACAGCCTCACAGACATACCCAGAAAGGATGCTTTACCTGCTGTCTCAGGATCCCTTGATCCAGTCACACTTATGTGTAAAATTAACCATCACAGAGATCCACCTCAAAAATGTCCATTGCAATCTGTTTCACAGATGGAAAAATAAATATAACAAGGATGGTTTGCAAGCCTTTCTGCTGCTTAGATGAAGAGCAACTCAAGGGTAGAAGCTGTGTTTTATTCTTCCAGAATCCCAGTCAAGAGACATTTTGGTATTTATAATGGTTTATGATAATGGGTTCTGGAACCAGACCATCTATGTTTAAATTCTCAGTCTGCCACTTGATCGTTGTGTTACTGTGGGCATCTTGCTTAGACACTCTATGCTTCAGTTTTCTTGCCTGTAAAATGAGGATAATGTTCATCATTCAGTTATTGATGAGGATTCTATGAGTTCAACTTAGAACCGTATGCCTGCAATGTAATAAAATGACACTTGTCAGCCGTCATTTCTATCCACCATTTCTGGCACAAAAAGGTATTCAGTAAATGTTTAACGACTGAGGGATGTGCAGTGTTTGGTTGTAGAGAAGACCCAAATAGCCTTGCATGGTGTTATTCCTCCCCTTCATTTTACAAACATGGAAACAGACTCAAAGAAGTTAAGTGTCTTGGCTAAGATCACAGAATGCATGAATACTGTTCAACCCTACAGCTAGAATCTGCGTGTCTGGACTTTCAGCCTAATATGGCCTATGAGAGAGTAAAGGGAAGATATTGGGGTTGTGGTTGAGGGTTTGAGGAGGTGGGATTCTGGGGCATATGCAGCCTTATCTCTGTCCATCTCCATGTGTACGCCATAGCGTGTACCAGGACAGCCCACTGCCTCTTTACTAATAGAACCACAGGAACCCAGAATCTCAACCTCCTATGACCTTGAGAAGTCAGGCAAGGTTCTTGCCCAGGGCACTCGTCTTTTGCCTTATGGAAAAACACTTGAAACTGAGTGGGACACCTTTTCTGTGCCCCAGATGGCTCAAAGAAAATAAAAAAAGAAAATTTATAAAAGTGACAAGCAGCCCTTGGAATCTGGCCACGTGGCAGGGTAGAACATAAATGCCTTTTCTTCTCTTGGCAAAGACAGAGAAGGAAAGCTTGTGATTTACTCAGGACAGGACACAGGTAAAGGTGACCCACTAGTCCTTCCCCAGCTTTGATAGTCATTTGATTCAAGGCTCAGGCTCCTAATTTCTGGGGTCTGGAGAAGAGTGCCACCCCTCCCCCCATCTCCTGAGTCATAGCAGCAGAAAACCTCTGACAAGTTGGAATTTCTGAGGTCCGCCCAGAATCCCCCAGGGAAAAGACCTTCAGAAGAGTAAGTGAAAATTATAGTTCAGGCATGTTTTGTTTTTAGATCCCAGAAAGGCCTTGAGCTCTATGTTGTTTTTCCCACTTTCTTTTTTTTTTTTTTTTTGCATGATCCAGCCATGATATCTTGAGCTGTTAGAGATTTTAAAGGTTTTATTCAGCCACCAAATACTTAACTCCTTAACATGATTTGGTAGCTCTGTGACCTGCTCCAATTTTATCCGCACAGCGGTGAGCATGTGGCCTGGAATTGGCCAATCAGAGCACCCTGTCTCCAGGCCACAAGAAGTGGCTGAATGACAGGGCTTATCAATGAAGCAGAGTCAAACAAAGTCCTGCCCTGGACAAGACATATGTATGAACATTGAAAAATATATATATTTTTTCCTGCTGGGATTGGTAAACCGGGAGAATGATTTGGAGAGCCTAGAATGTTCTCCCCTACGATTTGGACACAGCTCTTCTGAGGAATGACGTTAGCAGAGATGAAAAACAAATGGGGAGAATGTGCCATGGTGGCTTTGGGTCATCATTCTGGTCTTCGAGGCCATGGTTCTGAAGCTGTTTCTTCTAGTTCTGCAGCTACCCTAGTACTGTTTCAAGCTAGGTATACAAATTACTTCCACTTTTTGTCTTAGTCCAAGTTTAGATTTTTGTCATATGAACCAAAATACACCTGGCCATGTCTCTGCATTCTCATATCCTCTGCTTTTTAAAATCCCCTGAACATGCCTCAGCCCTTTCCTTGATCCGGCAAAGTCCAGCTGAACCTTCAATTGACACTTTGCTATTATCTTTTCTGAGATGCTTTCTCTGAACTTCCAGTGTGGAACAGGTTCTACCTCTGTCTGTCCACACCACGGTGTCCTCATCTCTAGCACTAATCATGACTTACCTGCTTTCTTCACTCCATCCTACACGAAACTGCAAAGTCCTTGAAGACAGGAAGGGCACCTGGTTTGTTGCTGCATCCCCAGCACTCAGTGTGATTCATGGCATTTGATGGGAGGTCACCGAACGCAGGACTGAGTGGCTCCCATTGAGTGTGTGAGAAAAAGTGGGAGAGACTGAACGTTGACAGGGCATCTGCTGTGTGTCTGGGATAATAGTAGATACTCAGCAATGAGCAGTTTCTTTTCTTTCCCCCATTATGTGTATCACTTTATTAAACACAACAACATGTCACAGTAGGGATTATTGCCTCCATTTTATAAACAAATAAGAAAAAAAGGAGACTCAAAGAAATGTTGTCCTTTGTCTGGGTTGCATGGCTGGTGACTTTGAGCTCATACCTGTGAACTCCTATGTGAGGCTCCACAGTCCAAGCTTTTTAAAAACCATTTATGGAAC
Organism: Daubentonia madagascariensis; assembly: GCA_023783475.1. Taxonomy (NCBI): domain Eukaryota; kingdom Metazoa; phylum Chordata; class Mammalia; order Primates; family Daubentoniidae; genus Daubentonia; species Daubentonia madagascariensis. Next base: position 4,416,690 of record JAKFHU010002332.1, on the reverse strand, counting down.
GACAGATTAAGAAGGCGTGGCTCTTGTTCCCAAGGAGCTCAAAGTAAGCTAGAAGAAGCAAGCTTGACAACATAAACTAGGTAGCGTAATATGAGACGGCACGAGGGACCTAAACCAACGAGGTGTAAACCCAGTAACATAGAGACACTGAGAGGCATTCTATCTCAGCCTCAGATCTGTCCTGTTGCCCCAGTGGGAAACATATTTTAGGTGATTGTCAAGAATTGCCTAATAGATAGAAATCCCTGAAGCTGCAATGGATACTCTGAATGTGAAGAATTCCCCTTTCAAGAATAGACTGAACTTCACACTTGGTGGAGAGGTCATAGAAAGAATTTAAGAGCTCTCCCGACCTGAATATTGGTGATAAATTAACTGTGGCTCGTTTGAGGCACTTCCTGGAGGTTAGGCCAAAAAAGCAGGCATTCAGGCTCAGGATATGGGCAAAGAGGAGCATGGACCTTTGTTGTGATCACTCCACAGCCCTGGTTCTGTGTCCTGGAGGGTATGGCCAGTGTGCGAGTATTACATGTGTGTATCCTGTAAGACAGCAGCCTGTGGCTGCTTGGGGTGGGCTTGTGGGAGAAGGCACTGGCCCTCAGGGTAAAAGGCCTTGTCTCTCCTTGTAAGGAGAGACAAGCTGGAACCTTGGGGGTTGTGGCAGCCTGTTAATATGCTCTGCAGCTCTGTGCCACGCACACCCATTTGCTGCTAATGGCATGGTGCTTAAGCTGCACTTAACTGTGCAGGAGCTAATCTAGCATGTCTTGCTCTGTGCGTGTGTGTGTGTGTGGTGTGTTGAGGAGCATGACTGGCAGAGACGGGGAGAAACAGGATGGCAAAAGAGCCCATTTGAGTGGAGAAGAGGGTACTTACCTACAGAAAACAAAGCCCATCTTCTGGGGAAGGAGCTACTTTTCAAACATCTCTAGCTCCACGGTGCAATAGGCTGTGTGGGCTTTGCCTTGTTTAATCTTCCATCAGCCTTGGTCATTGTCATCTTTATTTTATGGGTGAGGAAACTGCAGCTTAAGGAGGATGGGAAAAGCACTCAAGGAGAGTAGTGAGAGATAAGATTGGGTGCGATCATTCCAGAACATTAGGGCCAATTAAGGATTTCGGATTTCCTGTTCAATGCAAGGGGACACTGTTGATAAGTTATGAGCAGTGGGTTGACAAAGTGTGGCAATGAAGCGGGGGTGAGGGAAAGAGTAGAAACAGACCAGTGAAAGACCTATTTAGCATTCTGCACGAGGCAGGAGAGTGGCTGGGATCAGCGTAGTGGCAGTGAAGGGGTTTCAGATGTATTTCGAAGGTAGGCTGCATGTGGAAGATCCCTTCCAATAGACGGGTACTCTGGAGTTATTTGTTGAGCAAATAAAGTTGTGGACACAGGCACTGAGAAGGGCTCTGATGGCTGAGTGAGAACTGTGGATGTACCGGGGACCCACCCCGAGTCTCCTGAGAAGACAAGACCCAGTCTTCATGAACCCCAAGAGATGCCTCTGCAAGGAACCCTCCCAACCTACAAAGAGCCTAAACTTTCAAGGATGGAAATTGGCTACATCTGAATGTCAGATCTCTTCTCTAGTGCCCTTCAGACCCCAAACCCTTTCTAGAGCAGGAAGAATAAGCTCAGAAGAGGCCAGGATGGTTTGGGAGACCAGTGGTAGAAACTTAAAATTGATTGAACTCCTGAGACAGGCTACATACTGAGCTGGACGCTCACATACAACTTCTCATTTAATCCTCCTGCTCTGGGGTTTTGTGAACCAGGAAAGTTCTGAGACCTTGCCTGTGTCCCGATCTCAGGTAGTTATCACCACCACGTACTGTGATACACCAGAGGCTGAGGTCTCTGATGTGCTGATGTGTATGGGCTCTGGGGAAAGAAGGCTTTGGGGATCCCTGGGGACATTATAGCCCATACCAGGCCCCCCATCGCCAACACAAGGCCCCGGATTAGGTGACATTTACTGATGGAGACCCAACGGTAGATCAGAACGTCGACACCAATGTGCATGAATATGGACAGAACAACTTTGGAGGCCTATTGTGAGGGACATAGAAAGGGGAAAAGAAATAATTATACCAAGAGTTCTCTTGATTTCAGAATTTCTTGGCAATAGCATTTGCTGATGCTTGAGGTCTTCCCTGGGCCAAGGTCAGCGTCGAGGTTTCACTGGGCCTCAGAAGGGGGTGAGAGAAGGGTGCTCAGAGCAGGTGGTCGTTGGGGAGGGAGCTGGGCTGGGCTGGCCTGGAAGCAGAGCTCTTGCCGATCTCCTGCACTGCGTGCAGCCCCTCTCTCTGGAATCACAGGTAATAAGGTAGAGCTGATGTTAATGGTTTATGACACGAATTCATTTTGAGAACTATATGCTTCACCCACTGCTTTTATTTTTCAATTTGGATCTGTTGGGTATTAATAGCTTTGGGGCTGTGTTTTCCATTTTAATCTTGCTTTTCTCATTTCCAAGTAGATTCCTTCTTTCAATTTACACAAACATTAAACCTCCATTTCCTGCAGCCCCATGCTCCCCCACACAAACCCCTGCCTCATTCTGTCTGCTGACCTTGTGATAAAACTTTTCTTTAATGTGTGAACTTTCCTCATGCCCAGGCTCCCTTCCCATCCCCACTGGCCACCTTGGGCTCCAGCCACCCTTTGTTGGTCGTAGTTTATCATTGACTTTATGACACTTTGGGCTGAAAGGAAGAGATGACTTAAACCAACAGAGGCTTAGGATACATGGGTCTTTAATATATCACATGACAAAATGTCCAGAGATGGACAGTTCTGGGGCTGGTTGATTCGGAGACACTATAATTTCAATGAGGATACAGATGCTTCCCATCTTTCTGTCTTGACATTCTTAGGGCACAGGTCCTTTTTTCTCTCAGCGTGTCTCCTGCTTATCATATGAAACCTGGACAGCTTTAGGCATCCTGTCTTTCACAGCCATGTCCACAGGAAGCAAGGGGACTTTCTTCCTTACCTGTTTCTTTTCCTGGGGAAGGATGTTTCCCCAGAATCCTCCCATGGCTTACCATCCTTCCCGTTGATCATACCTGGACCACGCGCCTAAACCAATCACTGGATGGCATGACCTACGTTGGTCTGGACAAATCATAATTCATTTCCTAGGGACTGTCTTGTCTGAGCACCTTGTTGGCTGACACCTGAACAAAAGCTAACAGGATTCTGCTATTGTAGGAGCAGAAGTTGCTGCCCATGGTAGTTTTTTCTCATCTATGTGGCTTTGCTCATGCTGTGTGCTTTTCTGCCCAGCTTCTTCTTCTATATTCCCCTTGACCTCAAACACAGGTAACACCTGGATTACCTAGTCAGACTTTAAGATGCAGCACAGCTACCACCTTCTCCAGATTGTCCTGGTTTAGTGGCCTGCAATCTCATAGTGCCCCAGAGATATGTCGAATACTGCATTTGCAATGCTGTCTTTATAATAATTTACGTATCCCATTCATGGCTCCAAGGAACGGGAAGTTGAGAGATGTCCTCAGCTTGTTCTTGCCTTGAAATATGTCTCCCCTAAACATCAGACATCAGCAATATGGAAGTACTTGTAGTTGCCTAAACAAGCCATGGTCTTTTGCGCCCCAGTGTCTTAGAATTTTTTGTTTCTACCACCTGCATACCCTCACCTGGGCTTCAACTCTGCTGTTCAACCACCGTCTTGGTGACCTTCTTCCATTTTTTAAAAAGAACCATCTTCAAGATGACCAAGTCTTTCCTGGAAATTCTTCCCACATTGGGACATTCTTTTCTTTATGCTCCTATTGTACTTTGCATGTACTTGGTTAACTAAGGAAAATTTAAAAGTCTTTCTATGTATTAGTTTTCTCATCTGATAAAAGGGGTGATGTCTTAATCAGTTTGGGCTGATAAAACAGAATACCACACACTGGGTGGTTTAAACAACAAACATTTGTTTCTCATAGTTCTGGGGGCTGGACAGCCTGAGATCAGGGTACCAGGTTCTGGTGAAGGCTGTCTTCCTGGTTTCCAGCCAGCCACTTTCTTGCTGTGTCCTTACATGGCAGGGAGAGAGAGAGAGAGAGAAAGAACATATGTTGCCCTTATAAGAGTATGAATCCTCATACTCTTATAAGGGCAACAATTCCCTCATCTAAACCCAGTTACCTCCCAAAGGTCCCTCCCCCAAATACCATTACATTGGAGATTAAGGCTTCAACCTATGAATTTGGGTGGGGAGGGGGACACAAACATTCAGTCCATAGCAAATGATAAAATACTTGTCTCTGGTTTTGAGGATTAAATGGGTTAATGGATTCATAACTCTTAGAACAGCACTTGATACAAATTAAGCATTTGGTGCATGTTGTTGTTGGTGATGGTGGTTGCAGCATGCATCCCCCTGTATTAAACATATCTGGTTCCCGTTCTTTTTTCCTCAGTGTGCTATGGGCATCCTGCAAATAAAGACTGTATCTTGCCCATCACTGGCTCCCCAGCTCCCAGCAGGAGATGGGGCATGAAGATGATACTCAGTTCACTGAGCACTGAGTGAGTGAACCTGAAAGTTTCTTTCCTGGAGGAAAGGCACTGGCCACTTTCCATGTCTCTGGAAAGAGCATTGAGGAGGAGGCAGGACCACAGTGGGAGGCATGCAAATTGGACAGCAGGAAGTGATTCCAGAACCTTCCACTCCTCTTCCCCCAAATCACAAAAGCCAACACAAACCAGTGAGCACCTTTGTTAAGGTCATCTCTCTCCTCATTTCAGGTGGATTAAAAATTAGGAGAAGAGATACCTGTAAATCACTGGATCCAGATTCCACTCCTGCTTTTTCCATAGACTCTGTGAATGGTCTTGGGTGAGCTCCTGAGACGAGGCTTGCACTTCCTAGTCCACAAAATGCAGGAGGGTGGGTCGAGTGACATCTCAGGGTCTTAGCATCTCAGATATTTTAAACAAATAAATAAATGAGACATGCTCTGGTTCTAAGGACTTCATAATCTCCTTAGGACCAATAGATGTGAGAGGACACTCATGACAGGTTGTAACTAATCTTCAGAAGGACAAGATTGATCCTGGGGCTGGGGGCTGCCCAGGCCTGAGACAAGTGGGGAGAATAGGCTCCAGATCCAGGCATTGCAGTATCTAGGCCTCTCCCTGTCACTTGAGAACCATAAGCCCTTTAGCAAGCTGTTGAAACTCTCTACACCCCAATGTTCTCATCTTTAAAATGGGGAGAAGCAACCTACCCCATAAGAGCCATGTATGGACCTGGTATATAGCAGGCCCCTGACTCCTCTGTTAGGATTATTAATGCAAGTAGAATTTGAGATGGAACTTGAACGATGGGTGCTGATCAACGAGGCACAGAGAGGTGAGGAATGACACATCTATAAGGCTAGGAGATGATGATAGGACAATGGTAGCGGCTTCCTATGCATCACACAGTCTCATTTGATTCTCAAGACAACTTTCCATAGAAGCAAGTTCTATGATTTGTCCCTTTTTATACATGAGACGCCAAGGCTCAGAGAAGTTAAGTAACTGGCCCAATGTCTCACACCTAGCATGTGGATGAGCTGAGATTGAAATCTGTGCAGTCCTGTTCCAGACCTCATGTTCTTAACCCCTCTGCTCTTCCACCTCCATGAGAGTCTGGGAAGGGCCTTGCCTCCCAGGCTGACGTCTTTGAACACTTAGCTGGCATGACTCGGTGGCCTTTGAAGGACAGCAGAAGTCATCCAGGACTAGAGCCAGGCTCCGGATCCCTTGCCAGGGTGGAGGAAGGGCAGCTCAGCCCTCCCAGCTCATTCTCCACTCCGAGAAGCCTCCACAAAGCCCAGGTTGCCTGATGGCTGAGTCACAGCTCTCATGATCCTGGCTGGCAAATTGGAGACACCCTTAATTGGATACTGAAAAAACTCTGCCTGCTGCACAATGGCTCCAGCCGAAGAGTTATAGCTGTTTACTGTAACACACAGACAGTCCCATTAACAAGAATGATGGGAGGCTGCTCCGTGGCATTACTCTTAGCAAAAGACTTGACAAATATGCTTTGTAAATGAAGGTGCTCCAACAGAGAAAACATATAACACTCCCTCTCCCCAGCCCCACCCAGCCCCTCCCCTTCCTAGGGAGACTTTGCATGTTGAATCCTTTATACATTATTCAAGGCTCCATATTCTAAGGACGTTCATCAATAGTGGTGCCTATGGCAGGGGGAAGCTTGTATCAACTGACAAATGTAGACAAAGCAGGCTGCTTAACCCGGGAACGGTGGGTCAGAGAACAAACAGGGAAATTGATTATGCCCGCCATATTTCTGCGGGAACGGAGGCGTAAATGAACACCATACGTCACGGCTTATCACATATGGTAGGAGGGGACTGTAAACAGCGCAGCATGGCCTACTTAAGGAATGCTGATGGAGCATTCACAGCCAGCTTTTGTTCCAGGCTGGGGTTTGTCTTGTCTATGAAGAGTCTGAGGCATCTTCGGGGTGACAGCCATAGGAAGTGTGGCGTTGGCATCCTTGGCTCCAGGTATCGGCTATGGGCTCTGCTGAATGGAGAGTGAGGGACCTGTCCAAGTCCCCGTGGCCACTGCGTATGGGGCCGAACATACCAGTGCACCCACCAGACTCTCGCGCATCCCTGTAGGAACACAGGTTGTGCAACTCCTAAGAGGAAAGAGGGCACCTGGGCTTTGGCATCAGTTATATTAGGTTCTGTTCTCTCATTTATTAGCTTGTGGACAAGGTAGTGACCTGAGTCTCCAGTACCTCACCTGGAAATTGAGACAATAATTGGACCTACCTCCCAGGATTGATGTCAGGATTGATTGAGTTAATGTGCAGGGAGCCCCTGGAAGAGAGTGTGGCATCCAGTAAGCACTCAATAAATGCTAACTAATAAATGTCTTGTGAGGTAGCGAGTTTGCGGGAGGCAATTAAGCAAAGGGCAAACCACCATCCTGGGGCAGTTCTGGGAGGCAGAAATGAAATGTTTAGAACACCTGCTTTTGAGTCGTGTTCTGGTAGCTACTTAGTTATTTATGGGATCTTGGCAAGTCGCATGGTCTCTGAGACTTAGTTTCCCCTTCTGTCAAACACAGAAATTAATAAATAATGTCTATAAAGGACAGAATAAAGTGTCTTCACCAAAAAAGGCCACTGGAGAGTGAGGATCTTTGATATTTTTTGAATGAGGTGGAGGGGCTTGGGGAAAAGCCCTCCAAGTGTGGCTTCAGCCCTGAGAGTCCATGATGCTATGAGAAAGAATAATATTAATTCTCTTGGGAATTATGCTAACTCTCTCCAGATTGGTCAGAGATGGGTCTAATCTTCCTCCCAAGCGAGAGGAAAGGGAGAAGATAATGCTAAAATAAAATAAAAATAAAATGTGTTGGGTACCTCCTGTGTGCCTTTGAACATCTCGTCTAAAACTCACAGCCATCCCATCAGTTGTCTGATCATCCACATTTTGTGGACTGCCACGAACACCAAAAGCTCTTGAGCAGAAAAAAGGAGAGGAGACTGGTAGGGGCGATTCTGTATCCACAGCAAAAGGCACCACAGAGGGCCGATGTCCCCCAAACCCTCCCCTACCCCAACCCCGCTGGAGAGGGGTCCTGAAGCCTCTTCTAGGGAACCGTCTTTTTTCTCTTATATCAGCTGGTTCAGAACATTCTCAAGCGAGGCTGGGCAAGCTCATTTGGTTCCCAGCCAGGCATCCAATTCAGCAGTAAAAACTCCCAAGTTTCTGTGAGGAAAACTGGCCTTTGTCTTTCCCAGTGAGCTCACATCTAGCAAGAGCTACAGCAGCTAAGAAAGGGTGCAACAGTATTGGAGGCAAGGCCAGAGAGTTCGTGCAGGTCCGCTCCTGGCAGGAGCCTGTGCTGGGGAAGATGGAGGGAACACACGCACACACCTGTGGTCTGAGGGTGAGATGCGCTGGCGGCCAGGGAAGACCAGCAGATTATTTAAGACAAGCCTCCAATCCCCTGGTAGGAAGAGGTGCATCGACAGCCATGAGGAGCACCGGCACGTCCACTTTTTATTTCATTACGGCACGGTGATGTGAGATGGAATCCTTCATGCAAATACATTATCTCATGCATTCCTTTATTTACTTATTTTCTAAATAACAAGCAAAAATTGTATATATTTACAGTGTGCAACATGATGTTATGACATACCCATACACTGTGGAATGGCTAAATTGAGCTGTTTAACACATGTATCATACATTACCTCACACAACGACCTTTTTTTTTTTGTGGTGAGAACACTTGAAATCTACTCTTTCAGCAATTTGCAAGGATACAATACGTTGTTATTAACCATAGTCTCCGTGGTGCACAATGCATCTCTTGAACTTATTCCTCCTGTCTGACTAAATTTTTTTTGTGTTCGTTGACCAATTCCCCCACCCCCCAGTCTCTGATAATCACCCTTTTACTCTCTGTTTCTATGAGTTTGACTTTCTTAGATTCTACGTATAAGAGAGATCATGACATATTTGTCTTTTGGTGCCTGGCTTGTTTTATTTAACATAATCTTCTCCGTGTTCATCCATGTTGCTGCAAATAACAGGATTTCCTTTTTTTTTTTTAAGGCTGAATAGTGTTCCCTTGTTTATATATACTGCATTTTCTTCACCTATTCGTCCACTGATGGACACTTTGATTCTGTCCATATCTTGGCTATTGTGCATAATGCTCTGGTGAACATGGGAGTGCAGATCTGTCTTTAACATACTGATTTCATATTCTGTGGACATATACCCAGAAATGGAATGGTTGGATCATGCGGTAGTTCTATTTTTAATTTTTTGAGGAACGCCCAGACTGTTTCCCATAATGGCTATACCAGTTTACGTTCCCATCAACAGTGTGCAAATGTTCCCTTTCCTTCACATCCTCACGAACCCTTGTCTTTCGTCTTTATGGTTACGTAGCCGTTCCAACAGGTGTCTCACAAGTTCCTTTCATGCTTTGCACCTCCAAAGGATGCTCTGAACCCCCAAGTTCACTCAGTTAATAATCAGCAGACCCAGGGTGCGGACACTTTCTGTTTCTCTAAGCCTTCAAGCCTTTGCACGTGCTTTTCTTTCTGTCAGGAGCAATACCGTCAGGTGAAAATATAATGTGCCCACCAATGTGTGCCACGTAGGCAATCTTAAATTTTATAGTAGCTGTATGAAAAAAAAAAGAATTTTAGCAATATATTTTATTTAACCCAATTATCCAAGATATTGTCATCTCAACAATTGGATCAGTATTAAACATTATTGATTAGATATTTTGCATTCTTTCCTTTGTACTGGCTCTTAAAATCCAGTGTGGATTCTACGCCGACAGCAACCTCAATTTGGATTGGCCATATTTGAAGTGCTCAGTGGCCAGACATGGCTCGTGGCAGCTGTGTTGGACAGTGCAGGTGTGGAGGGCGACCTCCCAGCTCACAAGTCACCCCCCCAGAAAGCCTTCCTTGACCCCCCCCAATCAGAGCAGCACCCTACTCCCCTCCTCTCCATGTTGTCTATATCACATCATATATAATCATGTGCCAGTCACTACCTGCTTGTCTTGTTGTTGTTGTTTTGTGTCCTTGGCATGTAGAACAGAGTCTGGGACACAGAAGGAGCCCAGAGAATGTAACTATGTGTTGAACAGGTGAATGAGGGGACATCTGAATAAAGGGATGTCAGGATCCAAGGCTAACAATGAGGCTTATGTCAGGGACATGGGGGAAATGGGGGCCCCTCATCCACCACCCCATTGAGGACCTCCTTTGCCTCTCCTGGCAGCATCTCTTCACTGCAGTAATTTGCAAACTGGGAGATTCTTCCTCTTCCAACTGCCCTTCTCCATATTTCAGGAGTCAGTGGTGTGCCTTCTATCCTAAGGTATTTCCAGGGCAGGTATTTAAAAAAAAGAGAAAGATCCAGGGTCTATTCCTCATCTATGCTAATTTGCATTTTAGTTCTTATGTAATTTGTAAGGTGGCAAAGCCCTGACATACTATTGCAGTCTGGGAAGCCGGGGCTGTTTATCAGCTGCTGCCTGCTGCAGCCATTGAATAATTCTAGGTCGCCTGTAAAGAACAATCTCCCCGATTAATTAAATCTGAGGTGTACAGCCATTCACCATACAGATGAATTTGGTACAATATTCCAGGATGTGGGATCCTACACATTTGGAATTTTTGGAGCCTCTTTTTGCCCCTCTGTCCATGACGAAATGGATAAACTTCTTTAGGCAAATGGCAACCTTTGCTAGTCAAGGCTCAGAGGATCACTGAGATGTGTCTTGTTGTTATTGCAAGAAGCCTGATGTGTTGATACGTATATAATATGAATACTCCTCTGGGATTCCCTCTAGCCTACGGACCTTATTGGATTTGTCTGTCTCCTAAGCTGGACCCCGAACTTCACATGGGATAGAAACATGTCTTGTTCATCTTTGCAATTCCAGCCCCTAGCCCAGGTCCTAACAAATAGTATATGTTTTTATCGAAAGAATAAATGAACCAGATGAGTCTACAAATCATTCATTCATTCAAAGTTTTTTATTGAGCATCTGCTATGTGCTGAACTCTATTCTAGGCGCCTGAGACAAGTCAGTGAGCAAAATGGACAAAGATCCATGTTCTCTTGGAGCCTACCTGCTAGCAGAGAGTTGAATTAATTTTTTGAGCTTCTTTTCTCTTTTCCAAAGAATACCAAAAACTTACTACTATTCCTTTTATTATTGCTTATACCCCCACAACAGTGTCAAGAACACTTGGGGTCAAATCCTCGCTCTGCCAGTTACCCCCTGGTGTGTTTTCCTGTCTGTAAAGAGAGATAACAACAATCTCCACATCAAAGGGTAGTTGGACGGATTGAATGAGGCAGTGCTTGTAGCTGTAGAGTGTGGCACATCATAGGCATGCGGTGAGTGTTTGCAGCGCTAGGAAGTCCTATGTTCAGTAGGGAAGGAACTGACCCAAAGGAGCCATGGGCTGGCCGAGGTGGGATATTTCTGAAGACTGGAATCTCTGTGTGGGTCGTGGGTGACAGTGGGAAGGGGCCAGGCAAGCCTGTGAGATGCCATGGCAACAGCCACAGGACTTCTGGTGTTAAGCAATCAAAGCCTGGATGCCATGAAGACGCAGGATTGCCAAGAGACAGGCAGCAGGCCCCTGTGAGCTAAAGGAGCCTCAGGAGGAGCTGCCATCTCTGTATTCCAGGAGATGGCTGCCAGATGCTAGTGCGGAAAGGACTAGGGGTGGGATACCCTGTATTGTGGCTTGGGCATCCCCCCAGAGCTTGTGGATTTCTGGAGCTCTAGTGGGGCTGAGAGGGCTGCCTGGGATGACAAGAAGAGCAAGGGTCTCTGAGTGAGACTGTCACATGGATCAGAGTGTCCCACAGCATTCTGGATCCTCCAGAGCTTGTGCACTGGCGTCGGATCATTCTGGTTCAGTTCCTGGCTCTGTCACCGATGGGTGACCTTGGCAAGTCTCTTAACCTTAATCAGCTTCGGTTTCTCCATCTGTAAAGTGGACATGACGTTAGTACCCATCTCATGGTGTTTTTGTGAGGTTAGAACGGGATAACTTGTGTCAAGCACTTAGGACTGTGCATGGTACACGAAAATTCCCCAAAAAATCCTCTGCAGATGTCTCCTTTCCACAGTTTCGTCTCCTTTCTTTTGAATTCCTGCCCCTCCAGGGTCCTCTCACTTTGTGCAGACGCCACACCTTGGATTCACACCTGTGCTTTCAGGTCATCAGCATCTTCAGAGAGGTGTGAACCCAAGATGAATAAATCTTTATCTCACTAACACTGATAACCACTGGTAGCAGGACCCGGCTGTTTTATGGGGCTATAAGCTCTCTCTTTCCCCTCAGGCAGAAAAAAGGACAAAGGAGACACAAGAAAAATCAGGGGAAAAAATTGAAGAAATGGATCCACTGTCTCAAATAAACATAAGGTATGTATGAGCAGGAGGTTTCCAGGAAGGAATTTCAACCAAAAGGAATAAACTGATGATTTTTTTTTAAATTAAGAGAAAACAGTAAAGAAATTTTAAAAAGTGAGCCTGGCGCCTTAAAATAAAATGGGATGATAAACTCTTTGCTGGCAAAGTTGCAATTTCTCTGGTGGATTCTGAATCTGGCTTTTATTATTAAGGTTGGTGCTGAAAGCTGGCATTTTGACAGGAACATGGAGCGTTTGTCACTATCTGCGAAAGAGATAGATGTTGAATGACATTTTGGAAGAAATGTATACATTTTGGGTCTAAGTGCTCTTTCTCCTTACCAGGAAAATTCCACTAGCAAATAACTGATTGGTTATCCCGAGTTCCCAATTCTCATGGCTATTTAAATGAAAGCAGAATTAAATTTTTTTTTTTCTTTAACTTTTGGGGAAAATGGAAAGACGTTTCCTCCATGGGCTACATACTCTCCAGATAAGGGCATTATTTTTGGCTTGAAAAACCCAGTAGAGCCTTCTTTGTCCCTGGAGGTGAAGTAACCGGGGAGGCATAGAATACATCTCTTGTGGAATAGCTGAAGTGCACCATTAGGGAGAATGTTGTTTTTACCTTTACCCCCAATTATTGATGCAAGTAACTCAAGGGAGGAACCTGGAAGAGATGAAGAAGGCTTTCTTCTCCTCCATCATCTTTTCCATGGATAATGGGGTTCTCTCTCCTTCTGGTTTCCACTCACCAGCTGTGTGACACAGGGCAAGTCACCTTCCATCACTGGCTTCTTCAATGAGAACAGGTGTCATGGAATAGACATTCCTTCCTTTGCTATGAGGATCAAGTGTGATGCAGTGATGGGAAAACTCTAGAATGCCCCACAGCTATATACTGCTGTAATCATGAAGCTGAGTTTGTGGCCCTGAAAGAGCAAGAGAAAGAGCTTGTGGTCAGGGAGAGACAACGACAGAAGAAGGCCAACCCGGCGATTCAGGTTGACCGGTGCCTACTTTCCAGCAAGTTGAGGGGTGGCTGTATGCCTGTTAGGTTTGGGGTTAGTTTCTTTCCTTGGATTTTACTCTCCCAATAGCTCAGACTCTGCCCTCCTTGTCTGGGTTGCTGAACAGTTATCAAAGGCTACTGGGCTATCATAAACAGAAGGTCAGGATCTCTGCTTGGAGAAGTCAGAGTCCAGGCTTGTAGCAGCTAACTTCAAAGGGTGTTTTGTGTTATGGCCACTCTTGGCCCTTCATATGTGGCTTTTCTTTCACTGTCCTGGATTTATCTCCCTTTAGCCATGGTCTTCTATAGTTCCCAGTTGGACCCCGAAGCTATTGAAACTTGGGGAGCTTTGTTATCCTTAAGAAGACAAGAGTCTCCAGGGGAAAAATCAAGTGATAAACTCTTCTCAAAGAGGAGAGTTTGGGCTCAGGTCTATATGGATCACAGAAACCACTTCTCCTCGATGTACAGCAGGGCTTTGGATGTTTTGGTGCCAATATTTTCTGGATTGAATGTCCATGGCAAAATCCCCTCAATGTTTTTTGTAACCATTTCCAGGTTTCTAGGGCTAATTTCTGCATCATGTTTACGAAGATCCTGACAGTGCTGAATTTTACCTGAACCCTACACTCCCTGGAAAATAGTGATGGTTAAAAAAAATACCCCCACCCTTTTGTTTTCAAGGGAAATGGCTGACCACAAAGGACCACTTTGCTCTTGCATATTGCAAGATAAGACCACCTCCACCTTTCCTCAATGACTTCAAGAAAACTGTCTCTATCCTTTTTCATGATTCCTGTAAGACTTGTGAATGACTTCCTTGTTTACCTGCCTCTGTAAAACCCCAGACCCCCTTCCTTTCCGGTGAGCCAGTGAGTTCTCATTAATGAGTGTTCTCCCCATTACAATAGACTGAATAGAATCATCTCCTTAATTATCTGGTGCATTTTGTCCTTGGCAATCCCAAGCTGAATAATTTTTCTCAGACCACAGAGAAATTCAGGTCCCCATCAAGGCCATAAAGGACTAAAAGCAAGAAGGTTACAGGGAATCAGCAGGAATGTCCTAAAAAAGTAGCTAGAGCTAGACAAAGGACGGAACAAAAGGAAAATTTGTATGCAAATGAACGGGAGTTCAAAGCATTCTGCTTTAAGACAAGCATCACATCGTTGGTAAAGAGAAGAGGAAGCGTGTGGGGTAATGTAAGATGTCCTTGTTGGCCCACAGGTTTTCTCTATTTTATAATAATCTTAAATTCTATAACCTGTCAATCTTCTGGGGACCTTGAAATGGACACACGCAAGGGCTGGGACAAGAGCATCAGACTGGGAATTGGGGAGAATGTCTCTAAGTTTTTTGACTTTCAGAAGAATGCCCTTGAGTGCTGGAGTTTTCCAAGATTCCATTCTGAAATCCAGAAGTGTCTGGGAGTTTTGTTCTTCTCTGTAACTGCTGCCGCCAATGAATGGCTAGTGGAAAGGTACGAAAGTCTAGTGCCTTTGCCTCAAGGCCCAACAAGCTGGGGATAATTTTTGGTCCCGAGATGGCCAAGGGATCAGGCTGAATTTGAAACTTCACCCCTCAACTGCCCCTTGGTTGGCTACTTTCCCTTCCATATTCTAATTTCTTCACTCCCTTATTGCCTTCTCCCGGACCCCTTCCTTAGTGAATTACTTGCACCTGAACCCTTGGTTCAGGATCTGCTTCTGAGAGACCAGACCTGAGACACTCTTGATCCTCCCTGATGAAGAAGGGGAGGAAGGAAGGGAGGAAGGAAAGGAGGGAGGAAGGAAGGGAGGAAGGAAAGGAGGGAGGAAGGAAGGGATGAATGCTTTATTTGCAGAAACCAAACCAAGGGATAATGGAAGACTCCTTGATCAGCAATCGACAGCCCTGCATTTGAAATCCAGCTCTGCTACTTTCCACCTGTTTAATCTCGGATGTGTTTCTTGCACGTCTTGAGTCTCAACTTTCTCCCCGGTAAAGCTTGTCACTGACTCAAGGCTGTTGCAATAATTAAGCCAGATAATGCTTCTGAGTGGAGCCAACACTCTGCTAGGCCAGTCCATTCAAACAGCATGGGTTTTCAAGAGAAGTCCGTAAGAAAACATCTTTCCCAGTGTCAGTTGATCCCAGCATTTCCCCCCTTGTTCTGAAAAGAAGTGTTTACCTACCTCATCCTCTTTCCTTGACTCTCGCCTGTGGGTTTAGGTAGTATACACTGAAGTAGAGAGAAATAGCGTGGTCTTAGTTCAGTAGGTAACAAATTCTCAGGGGCACAAAAATCACTTGGGTGCTTTGTTTAAAATATAGATTTCCAGATTCTCCCAAGAGATTCTAGTTCAGTGGACAGGGGATGGTCCTAGAAATCAAGGGGTTTTTGTTGATGTTGTTGTTTTAACAAGCTATGTGAGCCTGAGGCTAGTGATCCACAGATCTTAATTTTGGAGGCATTGCCCTAGGTCCAGAGACTAACACTGTCTCGCTGTCTTTGATGCTCTGCACCCTGTTTGCCTCTGTGAGTTACAGTCCCTGCCAGCTCTTTCCAGCCCAGGCTGGACACTTGGTGCCATTCCCCAGACACCTGCTATACAGCTGAGCTCTCAACTGCAATGCCCTCTTGGTCTACCTTGCCCCACTGGGTTGACACTGAGCCACACACATCGATGAATTCATTCATGGGCATCCACGAGCACCTGTCCATTTAGTGCAAAACAAATGGGCTGATGTTTCTGCGAAATCCTGAGATGACACCAGCGATCAATCACCCACCCAGCCCTGGAAGGCAACAGATCCATTACGGCTATTTAGGACCAAGATTGACAAGGAGCCAAGGCTCTGCCCCGTCTGCAGCTCCTGAGCTAGGCAGAGTTCAGGCTCTGACCTTGACCGAGGGTGTTGCCACTGCTGGTCATCGTGCTCAATGTTTCTGGTCACTTACTCCTCAATCAATGTATTGGGTCATGATATTATTCAGTGCTAACTGCAGCTTGGCCTATGGTGCATCCCCAGGCCTGTCCAGCAGCTCCCCCTCACCTCCTTCACACCTCAAGTTCCTGAAGTTTTCAAAACACAGCCTCCTTCCCCATCTACGTCATCCTGGGAAACATAGGATGGATACGGGAGGAAATGCAATTATGATTATAAGACTTTCCTGTTGTCATACTACCCATTTTACCTCTTGAGGAACACTGAAATCTAGCCCAGAAAACTTATTCTGTAAAGCACCAGATAGGAAATATTTTAGGCTTTGCAGTCCAGATGGTCTCTGTGGCAATGACTCGCACCTTTGCTTTTGTAGCACGAAAGCAGTCACAGACAATAGGTAAACGAAAGTGGGTGTGGCCATGTTCTAATAAACTTTATTTACAAACACAGGTGGTGGACCACATTTGGTTCACGGGCTGTGGTTTGCAATATACCTGGTCTACTCTATCTTTATCCATGTGTTCATTCAACAAATATTTATAGAGTCTCTCCATGTGCCAGGCAGTGTGCTGGGCACAGGGGATACAGCAATGGGGCAAGACAGACACTCTCATGGAGCCTGTAGTTTAATAGTAGGGAACAGATAATAAATGACTAATAAGGTAATTAAATGCTTAATTGCTACTGTCAGCGGTGCTCTGAAGGAGAAAGGCAAAGTGTGGCGGAAGTGAATGACAGGGGAATGGGTGCATAGAGGAGCGAAGGGGTGGGAGCAGAGCAGGTTGGGCCACCAAGCAGAGGGAGAAACTGCGGGACTGTCCCAGGTGGAAAGGAACTTGGCAAAGTAAGACTCAGGGTTACTGTCACCCAGAGGAGAGCGACAGAGATGTCAAATCCGGGGCTTGGTGCTTCTAAGTAAATATTTTATACCTCCTCCCAGAAGCAATGGAAAGTCTCCAAAGTTTTAAAGTAAGAGAATGACATAAGTAGATTTAGGTTTCAGAATAATTTCTCTGGCTACAGTTTGGAGAATAGACCGGGGCGGGGGGGGGGGGCAATAATAACTCCTAGAAGACTAGATAGAAGGTTCCTGCAGAACCTTATCAATTTTGGTGTAGCACAAACTCTCACTCTGCCTCTGTTTTTTTTTTGGCAACCTCAGCCATAAAGTCAGGGATCTAGTTCAATGTTCATGGATGAGGTCACCATATTGAGGCCAAGGCTGCCCATTGGTTGTGGATCCACGTCAATAGTGATGTTTCTGTTCTTGGGAAACAGTATTTCAGTTGTGCTGGAGCACAGGGTTACCATGGGGGGAAGGTGGGTGCTAAGGCTGGGGAGTGGGGTGGGGTCAGTTTGTGCAGAGCCTGTCAGCAATAGGGTCACCAGAGCCCTTGACTCTTGCTACCGTGCGGCTCTGCATTTCAAGGCCACCTGGACCTTCTGAAGATTTGCTTATAGCTAATTCAAGTAATGATCATTTTGCTGATACATCTTGAAGATGTTATAACATTGCAGAGTGTCTGCATATTCTAAGGCCTTTAATACCTCCACTTGGAATGCACCGATATGTAGATCGTTAAGCAGAATAGGCCTTCTCGGTGAAAGGAGCAGTAATTGCACTTTGCAAGTGCCATTTTCATTTGCTATTTGGCAGGAGTACCACAGTCACGGTGTTCCTGTTTCTATCAACCACAAAGGCTGGGACAAAGGCATCCTACCTTTCTGTGGGCAAGCCTTTCTTGCAGACTGTTAGCAACGCGGCAATGTAGGCTATCTAGAGAGATGGGTAGCGGCCTCTGAGATGGTCTGCAGTGATTGCACCTTTGGTATACACACCTTTGTGGAGTCCCCTCCCACATTATACCAGGGTCAATCTGTGTGACCAGTCACACACAGCAGAAGGGATGGAATGTCACTTCTGAGATCAGGTAAAAGACTGCAGCTTCCACCTTGGTCACCCTCTCTCTTTTGGATCACTCATTCAGAGAGAAACTGGCTTCTGTGTTGTAAGCAGCTCTGTGGGGAGGCTGTATGCCAGGGAACCGGAGCCTTTTGCCAATGGCCGTGCAAGTGAGCTTGGACATGGATCCCAGTCTTGGTCAAGCCTTTAGGTGCTTGGAGCCCCACTCAACTGCTTAAGGGCAAATGCATGAGAAACCCCAAGATAGAGGCAGCCAGAGAAGCTGCACCTTGATTCCTGAATCTCAGCAACTGTGAGATAATACATGTTTGTTGACTTCAGTCCTAAGTGTTGGGGTAACTTGTCACGCAGCAATAGATAACAGATATAAGACAGGAAAGTGTTAGGTCCTTCAAACAGGTTGGTCTTATATGAATGTCCGTAACAAGTGTGGCAAGAAGGGCCATTATTGGGAGGGTGGAGACTGAGGCAGGATGTGGCTGGGAGTTGGAAGTCCTTGTTGTGGCCGCTAACAAGTTTTGTGGCTTAAGGCAAGACACTTTACCTTTCTGGACCTAGTTCCTTATCGACTTTCTCATTTGCCATAAAAGCAAGAAGTTGGACTAGAGAAATGTAAAGATACAGAGTCCCTTCCTGATGCTTGGGTGTTTGGTGATGGATGTAACAAACACCTGTTATCCTACACGGGCACACATGCATGCGTGTGCACACACAGCCACACACACATAAAATGTGGAGTCCAGCTAGCAAGAAATGGGTGTTGAACTATAGACCAGGTGCTGAATCATGCAGGAATTACCAATTAATCCTCACACCAGCCAATAAAAGTAGGTGCTTCTACTATCACCATGTATTAGGTGAGGAAATTCGGGCTCAGAAAGCTTAATATTGTTCAGGGATACCCTATTAGTTTTCTGTTGCTCTATAACGAATTGCCACACATTTAGAGGCTTAAAACAACTTGTATTTATTATCTCACAGGTTCTGTGAATCAGGAGTCCAGAAAAATCTTGGCTGGGTTCTTTGCACAGGGTTTTATAATGCTGCAGTTAAAGTGTTGTCCTGGCTGTATTCTTAGCTGTGACTCAGGGGCCACCTCTAAACTCCTTCAAGTTGTTGGTGGAATCTAGTTCTGTACAGCTGTAGGACCCTCAGTTCCCGGAGATAATCCCTCCCCATCAGCAGTTCACAATATGTTTCTTTGATTCTTCAAGGCCAGTGAAAGAGCATCTCTCTCTCTAGAAAAGTTTCCATCCCTCCTCCAAGAGCTTTCATCTGATTAGGTCAGGCCTGCCAAGATAATATCTTTTTTGATTAATTTAAAATCAAGGTCAGGCATGGTGGCTCATGCCTATAGTCCCAGCACTTTGGGAGGCCAAGGCGGGAGGACTGCTTGAGGCCAGGAGTTCAAGACCAACCTGGGCAACATAGTGAGACCATGTCTCTAAAAAAAAATTTTTTTTTAAAAAATCAACTAACTTAGGACCTTAATTACATGTTCAAAATCCCTTCATTGTTGCCATATAAGGCAGCATAATTGTGGAAGTGACATCCTGTCTTATTCACAGGTCCTGTGCATATCCCAGAGGAGGGGATAATACAGGATATGTATTTAGTAGTGTGTGTGTAGGGGGAGCAGGGTTGCAGGTCATCTTAGAATTCTGTCTGCCACAGCCACACAGTGGGAAGTAGTGAACCTGGAATTTGAAGTCAGGTCTGTTTGACTCTGGTGTGCATGCTTGAAACCACGAGCCACAAATCCTCGCCTGAGAGCTCTCTGACGGCAGGGATTGTGCTATTGCCTTGGTCTCACTGATGTTTAACTCTTAATAATGGCTCCAGTATTGATCATAGGACTGGTCAAGATGCTTCTGGTTGCTGGTGGCAGAAATCTAACTCAGACTAGCTTAAGAAAACAAGAGAATTTGACCCAGCTGGGACATCTGGGGCTGGATACGGGGTTTGAGCAATATTCTTGGGACTGTTTTTCTCATCTAAGTGCCCCTTGGCTTTATTCTTAGGCCTCTCTCCATATGGTGATGAAAAGGGCCACTGGAAGCGATAAGCTTACCTCATCATGGCTCAAAACCCCAAAGGAAAGGAGAACCTATCTCGCCCAGTATCCATCTATTACAATTTAAGGAAGACTCTAATCGGCCTGAGTCATGCCTTTTCTGGGTCCAAACTCTATCTGGATTTGATTGGTTAGCCCGGGTCACGTGACCACCCAAGAGCGGGGGAGGCGCAGAGAAGGTCGCCATGATTAACAGCTTCCCTAGGATAACATGGAATATCCAAAACGTGGTTCCTGAAAGAAGAACTGGGCACCGTTACCAAAAGGAGGAAGTGGTGTTGGACTGATAAAAACGCCGGTTCTACACAAAGTCTAAAGATAAAGCTCTTGAAACCTCTGCACTGGGCGAGATGGTCGTGTAAATACCGTTGAGTGCATATGGAGACTTAGCTTTCAGTTGCACAGAACTGAGAAAGTTCATACAAATTCCTCATTCTGTCTTTCAGTTTTCAAGCATGCAAATTACTGTGATGCGGAGGGGCTAGAGTCAACTCATTGAATGAACAAATGATGTCCTTCCCAGAGCTAATTATTTTTGAAACTGGGGAGGTGAGTGCATTGCTGAGATTTAGATTCGTTAACCTTATCTTAGCCCAGGGAACTCTCTCCACGGTATTCCGGATTTTAAATGAGCTTAACTTCAGGCAAGCCACATTAGCATACATTCTTCCTGTTATGGTGGCCTAACCCCAAGGAGCTAATACAACTTAATGGTGTGGTTTGGAAAAGGTAGAAGATATCCTTAGGATGGGACTAACCTTTATTTTATGAGCATTTCGATAAAGTAATGAAGGAACCCATCGAAGAGGGCTGATGGCAGGTCAGGGTACTAAATCCTCTCCCCACTGGGGGAGATTACCCTCTGGAAAGTATCTGTCCCTAATTTCTGGAAAGCATTTTATTTCTGTCTGTTTGCTTGTGTGTCTCTCTGTGTGCGCGCGTGTGTGTGTGTGTCTTTATTCCCTCGTTATACAAATCTCCTGGATATTTTATCACTTTACTCCCCCAAGCTTTTAACTTCATTTCAGCTGCTTTTAAGGCCTTGCATTTTGGAACCTCTCTAAAGAAAGGACTCAGGCTCCTCTGAAATCTTGTCTAAAAATGATTCCATAGTTGTGACAAGTCAGAGATCTTTCCATCTTTTGCTGCCATAGGGAGAGGGAAGTGAAACCATGGTCAGCTTTCTATGAAATTTAATTTTCCAAGGTGGTGACTCCGTCTTACCGCTATGCATGGAGAAAATATGCAGTGTGAAATACCGAGGTATTATGAGGGGCTTACCTCTCCCCGTTAATCATCCGAAGCTCACTGCCCTTCCTCATTTCCTGCTATGCACATTCTCCCAATGCTACTTCAGCTACCCCACCCCAAAGCCATATGAAATAAGCATAGGCGGAAAAAAAATCAAATATGCAATTAAAATGGGAAGAAGCAGAGGAATGAACTGCCTCCGGTTAACAGGTGTATCTGGGGGTTTGATGGAGTAACAAATGCTTTTTCATATTCCCTGGTATAGTGGTATGCAGCTGTTAAGTTGTTTCCTGATGATCTCCGCTTGCTGATATTCACGTCCTTATGTAATCTCCTCTCCTTGAGTGTGGACTTGAGCATCTTTGGGTCTCACAGGTGAGATTTTTGATCTAAAAATACAAGTCTCTGTCTAGCTGACTAGCTAGGCTGTCTCTCCATTGTAACCTATCTCTGTTACTTCTGTGATATTCGGATGGAACCAATAGTAGATATACTTTGCAACTCTGAAGCAAAGATCACATCAACCCAAGGAAGAACCACTTTTGGGGACCTGTGAAAGATTGGAGTTAAGAAATGGTAGTGGCCAGTGCAAAGGGGCATTCCCTAGGGAGTGCTCTGATTTATCCCAGTGGTTTTCAACCGGGGGGCTATTTTGCCTTCCCCCCAAGGACATTTGGCAATGTCAAGAGACGTTTTTGCTTACCCCAACTGGGGAGGTGGTGCTTCTGGCATCTAGTGGGTAGAGACCAGGAATGCAGCTAAACATCCTAAAGTGCACAGGATAGCCCCCCACAACACAGAATTTCTGGCCCCAAATGTTAATGGTGCCAAGGTTGAGAAACCCTGATCTAGACATACATCTGAGAAAGAGGGGATGGTGTCTTAAAGAAAGTATGTCCTGAGAGTGGATTCTAGCCCAGCTCTACGTTTACTCACTGTATGACTTTGGCTAAGTCTCTGAACTTTGGTAGACCTTGGGGTTCTCACTTGTCATCGGAGAAGACTGAAGCTAGAGGATTTCCACTTTTCTTCCTGTTCTAAAATGTTATGAATTTGTGACTGCCCCAAAGGTCTTCTCATCATCTCTAGGAAATCTGTTTTCAGTCTTGCTTATAGATTGTTTTGGGGAAAGATCATGCCATGTACCTCCCTTATGGACGGCTTGACCCTCAAAATTATTTTGAGAAGTTTCCCATCCTGCAGAAGAACATTGAGTGCAGGGGTTGTAAGTCCTTTCTTTGGAGAAAGCGTTGTTTCACAATTTTTTCTTCTAAAATTCAATAGCCTGAACTCAACCTCACTACCCAGGAGAAAATAAGAAAAAGAGACTAGCAGCCAGAATTAAAATCCAAGAATCAAGGTTCAAGGACCCAAGGACTCTTCAATCCCTGCTTTTATGTAAAATGTGGAATTTAACATTTGTTCTACCTACCACCACCACTCAAAGTTGCTATTAAGATTTTGAGTGCTATGTCCCAGGCATGGGTTGTATATCAAAAAGCATTTCGTATAGTGCAAAATATTGTATAAATATAGGAATCCTTATTAACAGTTCTTAAAAAATGTGCAAGGTGGATGAGGAAATGCCAGCTGATGGGCAAATTAGTTAACGTGCGATTTACAAAGTCATCTCTTGTTCTCCTGGGGTCACTTCACACTGGGATGTATGATCATTAAATATGACCCTCAGAGGCACTGTGTCTAATGTAGGGTAAATTACTCAATTTTAAGACAAGATTTTAAACAAGGGCCAAACCGTTTTATCTACTTGAATTTGGGTCACTAATTACACCCATTGATCTTCAAGTAATGAATCTAACAATGACCTCATAAATTGTGCAATGACAACCAGTATCCTTTCTGTCCTCTTTCATCATAAAATGAGACTGATGCCTCTTTCAATTAGTGGTGGCAATTATGTGTCCACCAAAGAGATGAGACAGAGAGAGAGGAAGCAGTGGTGTGCTATTAGGACGACTTGAATTACAGTCTCTGTTGTGCTGGTGCTGTGTGTCCCTGCGCCTGCCATTCTCCCTCTCTGATCCTGTTTCCTTATTTGAAAAAAGTATGATGTTGTAGCAGATGATTTTTTTCAAGTCTTTTTCAACTCCCAAATTTCAGGCTTCTAAGTAAAATTCATTTGTGACATTGAAGAAAAGACACTAATTAAAACGGTCAAACTCCGCATTTCTCCCAAGGTAGATTACTATTTTATTTTTATTTTTGTAGAGATAGGGTCTTGCTATCTTGCCCAGGCTGGTCTCAAACTCCTGGCCTCAAGTGATCCTCTCACCTTAGCCTCCTAAAGTGCTGGGATTACAGGTGTGGGCTGCCATACCCAGATAGTTTTTTTTTTATTTGTCCTGAAATAAGGTGATATATTTGAATTGCATCTAATTTGTGATCATAATAAATAGTAAAACAGGTTTAAATAATAGAATGGGAAATTTGCAATAGAGAAGAGACTGTCTTAATGGTAATCTTATGAAGCATTAAGCCATTGAATACCTTCCCCAAAATGTCGTGTGGGTTTTACTTGCTGGGGACATTAAAGGAAAGCCAGATGCTTTTTATTAGGTATTTGGCTAAGTACATTCTTTTCTAGAAGGAAGATGATTGACCATAGACTAGGATGTGGAAATTTTTCAGCCCAGCCCAAGGACCATTAAATTGGCTCATAATATATAGGCTGAGTTGTATTTGAGGGCCAGACTCTGTTTGATCCTTATGTGTTCTCATTTTCTCCAAAACTTTAACTCTGTGATATCAACATCTGTTCTTAGCTTCTACCTTCTCTGGAGTTGTGCTTGGTGGAATCAAGATCTTACATTTCCACAATTTATGAATCCCAGTTCTTTTCATGTCTCTAATCCCTGGCGTAGCAAGTGGAATTCCTAAACCAACCACGGCTTCCTGGAACCCTACCTGTGCATGTTAGGTCGCAGGGGAAAGCCAAGTGCCCACGTATGGCTCAGAGCCATCCTGGAGGAAGGGACGGAGCTGCATGCCACAGGTTTCTCCATTATTATAAGTCTCTCTTTTATAAAGGTTTTTCAACTCTGTCCTTTAAAGACTTCTCCACCCCCATCTGGGAATTCCTTTTCAATTTCATAATGGCTATTGATGAGAAAATGGACTCAGCCACAGATATTTTCTGGGAACATGTCTATTCTGAAAAGCAGGATCACAAATATTCTAAAGCTGAACATTTTTAGTAAGTAAAAATATTTAAAATTGCTATGCTAGGTTATACTAGTGATTTATTGAAAGATAATCAGGAAAGTGAACTGCCCAACATAATAGTATGTTTCTTTATGGATAACAGGGGTACATGGAGAAAGAACAAAAAAGGCAGGTAAACAGCTACATTTTAAAGTTCTTTTACCAACCTCACTGTTCTCTCCCCTCCTCTCTCCTCCCCTCTCCTCATCCTGTCTTTAAGAGCCTATAAAAGACATCCAGGCGAAGGACAATGGCAGCTTGGACTGGGGAGGTGGCAGTAGAGCTGCAGAGAAGTGGAAAAGCATTTGAGCAACTTTAAGATTGAATTGGGAGCACTTGGTGATGGGTCAGATATGGGGAGGGGGAAGTAAGAGAGAGAAAGCTGTGCCAGAGTCAAATTGCTGCTGCCCGCCACAGAGGCCAAGGGTGAGCGCTTCCCGCCAGGTGCCCGGACCCCACCCCTCCTGCCAACAGCTCCGTGAAACACAGTCCCTGCAGAGGGACCCTTGTAGCATAGGGCTACCCTGGGAACTGTCTTCTAGCACTCCGCTCTTGAAATAAGTGGTTGCCTCATTTGCAGAGGTCAGACAACTAGTTCTCAAAGACAGAGAGGGAGAACATCAGGGGATAGGCAGGAGGAGAAGGAAGGGAGGAGGTAATTGAATTGATTATGAAAGACACACACACACACGCACACACACACACGCAGGAGTCATCTCAGAGAAGAAGCTGCTTAAAACCTTTTAGTGACTTCTCGTGGAGTTTTCCTATAGCCTATAAGATCTCGAGTCGAAAACTTAGAATTTGGTGGCTCTTTCAATAATTTCCTAAGAGCATTTTGATTCAATGTGGATGTATGTAACACCTATTATGTATCAGACATTGGGATTACGTAGATAAACAGGGCACAATGCAATTGCCCGGTAGGAGTTTATAATCCAATAGTGTGGACAGATATGTAAATGATTGATTTATACTGGAGAGTACTGCTTGTACATAAAAGGACTTATAAGGCACTGAGGTAGCTGAGTGGTAATAGTGACTAATTCTGCCAATGGCATAACAGTGGGGAAACCAAGAAGGACCTTAGAGAGGATGTGACACCTGAGTGGGTGTCAGAGTTTGAATAGAAGTTTTTGTGTCAATCAAAGCTGCTGGAGGGTATATTCTTTTTTTAAAAAATTTTGTTTAAAAAAATTTACCCATTGACTCTGAAATGTATTTAGGAATTTTCCTCAATGAAATAAAAATGCACAAGTGTGTGAACAGTTGTCCAAAGATGTTCTTTGTAGTGCTGTTTAGAATGAGAGATTAGAAACAACTTAAAGTGCCCATGAATAAGAGGCAGGGGCATATATACATTATAGCATATATGGAAATCAAATACCTACATTAAAATTAAATAGATCACTATTTACTGTGAGGAAAAGATATCCCTGATAAGTTTGTGGCTGAGAAACAAGCAAATCAGCAACAACAGCCACAACACCCAGCTAACAGAGGAGCATGAGTGGTGTGAGACCATTTATATAATGTTTTGGGCATTTCTTTAATGCTTAAAGGCTGTGGTCCCCAACCCCCAGGCTGTGGGGACCTGGGAGTAGTATGGGTCCACGGCCTGTTAGGAACCGGGCCGCACAGCAGGAGGTGAGTGGCTGGTGAGGGAAGCTTCATCTGTATTTACAGCTGCTCCCCATCGCTTGCCATCCGTCCCCCTCCCCCATAGAAAAATTGTCTTCCATGACACTGGTCCCTAGTGCCAAAAAGGTTGGGGACTGCTGCTTTATGGTATCAAGGGAGATGTCTGGGGAGGTGGTGGCTGTCTCTGAGCCATGTCCCAGGCTTTCCAAGGGCTCCTGAATTCCTAAAGGCAGAGGATAAATACCCAGTGTGTATTTGGGAAATTTAAGATGAAAGGATGGCAAATAGTTTGCAAAAATGGATACAATCAAAACCAATTAACTGATTCTGGTTGTTTTTCAAGCCTGGAGCTGCCCGGGTTTTCAACTTGAGAAAATACAACCTTGGTTGTCTCAGTACTTAATCCCAGATGAAGTCCTTCAAAGTGGAAAATTTCACTGTGATTTATTTTTTTCCAGATGTAAATATATAGCAATAATGCAGTTATAAAACTGGCATTGTATTAAACCATAAATTATATTTGACACATAATAATGTTGAATTACTATGGAAGTCCATCAACGTACAGTGGCATTGCCAACACACAGGCTGTTGCTGCTTGCACCAGCTGTATCGCTTGCTCTGCAATGAATACAGTTGTGGGGATCTTTGCTGTCAGGGTCAAAATGGAATAAACTCTAGCTGAGGAGAGATACATCAGAGTAAAGCTGGGACGGAGGGCCCCAGAACCCATTAAATTGTTTCTTTGCTTAGTCATTCAATAAATCTTTACTGAAGACCTACTTTGTGCGGTGCTAGGCTATGGTGGTGGGTAAGAGAGACATGGATTTAAAAATTAAATGAACAACTTGTTATTTAATTACTGTGAATTCATGTAGTGATTCCTTAAAGATTTGGTCTCTTCTCGCTGGTACTGTCAAGGTCAATGGTAGAGTCTTAGAGGTCAGCCTTGGTGGCGTAAGGAAAATTAACCAGAGTGGCTGGAACTCGAGTTCCAGCACTGGAACTCTGTCTACAGAGCTGCACATAGGGTCAGGTTAAAGAACCCGAATTGTCCGATAGGTTCAAGGGGTCAGGATGAGACTAGCTACGAGATGCTTCCAGACTGAGGACTTTAAACCAGTTCATAACAGCAGGGGAGTCCATGAGTCCACATTTTGCACATTTTTTTTTCCCTTAAATTACTGATTCCCTCTTGTCAGTGTCAACGCCTTGCTTGGGGTAAGCACTCAATGAATAGTTGTTGAAAGAAGGAAAGAACTAAAAATGCAATAATATGAGAGTGTGGAGTCCTACTATAATATTACTATAATGAGGGTTGCAGTGAGGGCTTAATCTGCATGGTGAGGTTATCTGGACAAATCCTCCAGAGCCCTGTTTATGTGAGATTCTTACTAGGCCTCCCTGGGGGAAGAGGTGCTGGAACTTTGGAGCTGACATCCAGATTTCCTTGAGGGCTAACTAGTATCACTCTTAAAAAGAGAACCCAAGGCCCCGAGACTCCTGGGGCTGAGTGAGGTGAAGGGATGAACATTCACACCAAGGCAGGAGAATAGTGGAACAAGTCTAACGCCACTTGTGGTCAGTGGAGAGGCAGAGGGCACATTTTTAAGGGCTTTTGCTTTCTGGGGAAAACAATCCATGTTTCTTCTGAGAAAGAAAACTGTGACATAGAAGAACCCAGGCTGTCTTTTGGAAGAGAAAATAAACAAAAACAATTTGAGAGGAAACACTTTCTTCTCCCTGGCCATGTCTTTAAAAGCAGAGCATTGAAGTAGCAACTAAGGAATACAATCCCCTGAATCCCTAATACTAAGAAGTATTGCAGAGGCACAAGGTGGATTTGGAGGCCTTTGGCAGGAGCTCACATTGCACATCAGCACTGCACAAGGTGCTGGGGAAACAGAAATGTGCCAGGCCAGTGGTCCCTACCCTCGAGTCAGTTGTGGACACACACCATCAGACTGTGCTCACAACCATTGGACTGTGCTCACAACCATCGGACTGTGCTCAGAGTGTTGTGGAGTGACGGGTGCCTAGGTCGATATGGTGTCTGTGGCTGGCAGAAGGGATGTTTAGGGAAGCTCCCAAAGGAGGTGATGGCTCGGAATGGAAGAATTAGTAGAGGCTGGCTGAAAAGGGGACACTTCAGGCAGGAAGTTTAGATTTTTGCAAAAAGGGAGGGGTGCTCACAGCAGCATTATTCACAACAGCTAAAACACGGAAGCAGCCCCCGTGTCCATTGGTGGAGGAACGGATAAACAAAATGTGGTCTCTCCATACAATAGAATATAATTCAGTCTTTAAAAAGAAGGAAATTCTGGCACATGCTACCACATGGATGAGGCTTGAGGGCATTATGCTGCGTGAAAGAAGAGAGACAGAAAAAGACAAATACTGTACGATGCCACTTCTGCGGGATGCTTGGAGCGGTCAGGTTCACAGAGGCAGCGAGTGGACTGCTGCTTGCCAGGGGCTGGGGGGAGTGGGCAGTGGGCTGTTGGTGTTCAGTACATAGAGAGTTTCAATTTTACAAGATGCAAAGAGTGAGGTTCTGAAGACTGGTTACATTACAATGCAAATGTATTTAATACCACCGAACCGCACACTTAAACGTGGTTAAGATGGCAAATTTTATGTTATGTGTGTTTTAACACAATGAAAAATTGGAAAAAAATATGGGAAAAAAGGGGGGGGTGAGTGTGAATCAGTATGGTCTGTGGGAGGAATGACAAGCAAGTGGTGCTGCTGAGATTAAAATGGGAAGTCAAAAGACAGAGGAGGTGAGGACAGAACAGGCGCCGGGTCTATTCCGCCTGCAAATGTTGCTTTGGGCCATGTGCTGTTCTAGGAACTGCAGATATGGTGCAGCTTAGAAGCCAAAGGGGTTGACCCCTGCGTTGAGAAGTTTGGGTTTTCTCATCGAGGCAACGAGGAGCCATTGACGGTTTAGGCAGGAAAGCAGCAAGATCATATTTGCATTTTGGAATGATTCCTCTAGCTGCTGTATGCAAATGAGTTGGGAGGGAGGCACAGCCACAAGGCACCAACAAGAGAGATGCTGAGGGCCTGAGCCGGGAGGAAGGTCTCTGCACATCCCCGTTTTCCCGAGGTGGACGAGGACCTGGGACTCGGGGCCGTCCAGATGACTGTGGCTGGAGGATAGAGCCCCGTCCTTCGGTTCTGCAGGAGCAATAATCAGGTGCCGTGGAAAAGGGAAAACATTTATCTGCTCCATCTCCTCGGCGGTGTTTTCGTGCGGTGAAAATTGTGAAGTCGATAAGTAGGAGGTGTGATTGATTTCATCTGGTGCTCTCCAAACCGAGGGTGGCCAAGGCAGCCACGCAGACCACAAGCTGGCTAAGGGAGACGAGAAAACCAACCCCAATTTGGGAGGCAGACCGTTCCTAATTGAACTGTTGAGGGAATT
The DNA here is from genome assembly GCA_023783475.1 of Daubentonia madagascariensis. Lineage (NCBI taxonomy): Eukaryota > Metazoa > Chordata > Mammalia > Primates > Daubentoniidae > Daubentonia > Daubentonia madagascariensis. Next base: position 4,387,244 of record JAKFHU010002332.1, on the reverse strand, counting down.
TTGATAAATGACCCCGCCAAAGTAGTGAAATTAATAAATCATGCTTGAGGCCGAAAGACTGTTTCCTGAGGGACAGCAACAGTGCTCAAATTCCGTTGATGCTGGTGGTTTGGAAGGGGCTGGGGCAGGGGGCAGGAAGCTCATGGTCTCTCCGGGCTGTCCAGGAGGGCTGGAGGAGCCACCACCCCAGTTAGCGGGGCCACCGTTCATTTCTTTTCAAAAGCAGAGGAAAGTCATATTCCGTGAGCGAGGAGGAAGGACCGAGCTGCTGCCTAAAACGGAAGGTTAAAGACATCCTTTTCAGACTTAGCGATGGGTGAGTGGGTTCTGATAGAGAAGGCAGCAGCCTGCATTGTTGCTCAAATCATAGGCCGGAGGGGAAATGAGGGCACTTTGCTGTCTGCAATGATCTGTTTTTCTTTTAAGGGATAGCACCCTGAGGATCATCGGCTTTTCAAATATCCTCCCCCCAGGTTCCTAGGCTATGACTTGGCGCACCCTGTCCCGCCTAGTCAAAGGCATTTGCAAAGCAAAATTCAGGTCCGACTTGGCACACGACCTTTCATGGCACTCAGGGGCCATTTCCAGCTTCACACTTTTAGCATCCGTCCTTTTGCAAAGAATAGAATGAGGTCTCCGGGAAAAAGAAATGGAATGCAACCCTCATAAGGTTGGCATTGTCGTTCCCTTTCGACAAATGAGGAAACTGAGGCTAAGAGAGGTTCCTTAACTTGTCCCATGTGGATTTGAAACGTTGACCGGGGTGGGGGGATGATAACTTCCGGCGCTTCGGTACTGACGTAAGGTTTGGAAGGCAAGGAGTCGTCTGTGTGCCGCTCACCAGTCACTCTGGAGAGACAACTGTCTCTTTCACCAATATGTAGGAACATCTTTGCCCATCACTTTTTGGCAAAACCATCAAAACCCCAGGGCAAAGGAAATGCTGAAAGGAATTTTTGACTTAAAAAAAAATTAATGAGCACTATATTTACTCAGAAAAATTCCTCGATGATGCTGGTTTGGGGGGCAGAAAGGGCCTGAGTATTGGAAGAATTTGCCCTTCCTGTAAGGGAAGAATTTCCGCTCATGTCAAGGTGAGAAGCGGGGTGAACCCAGGGTGGACACAATGAGGTGACGGAGGGTCTTCTTAGGATCACCAGCAGAAATGGTGATTGACAGACCATCCTGTGCACCTCCCAAGTCTCCCATAATTTATACCAGTAACTAGCATCGGGTGCTGGCCCTGTGTTGGCCTCTTGTGTTAGCCATGGGAGAGGCTGTGATTTGTGCAGGATGGGTGTAGAGTATGCTAGTTTGTGGGTGTTCAAGGTTGCACATGGGAGAAACAGAGAGAAGCATGAAGAACTGAACTCTAGGACTCTCAGAAACCGAGGGGAGAACTTTAGGGGCCTATCATAGGTTATGACATTGGAAATCCATCCGAATTTAAACAAGTCCCCGAGGGGGCAGAGGGACTCTGACATAGGCTAGAATGTTGGAATTATATAAATTATTAAAGTCATCATTATTTTGAAGCATGACAGGCAGGTGTAATGGTTAATTTTTATGTGTCAACTTGACTTGGCTACAAGATACCCAGAAAGCTGGTAAAACATTATTTCTGGCCGTGTCTGTGAGGTGTTTCCAGAAGAGATTAGCATCTGCATCAGTAGACTGGGTGAAGATCATCCTCACCAATGTGGGTGGCCATCATCCAATCTGTTGAGGGCCTGAACAGAACAAAAATGTGGAGGGAGGGTGAATTCACTCTCTCCCTTCACCATCCATCCTCTCCTGCCCTTGGACATCGGGCCTCTGGAATCCAACTTAATTACACCATCGGCTTCTCCAGCTTGCAGGTGGCATATTTGGGGACTTCTCAATCTCCATAATTGCATGAGACGATTCCCTTAATAAATCTCTTCTGACACATGTCTGGTTGGTTCTGTTTCTCTGGAAAACTCTAATACAGTAGGCAAATTATGTGTAATGAGGGACCTGGCTCAGCCTGGGTGTGGAGGTCAGAAAAGGCTTTCTGATGACTGATTGGACCTTTAGCTGAAATGCAGTGAATGAGTACGAGTTGGGTGAAGGGCAAGGGGACTGGGGAGAGGTGATAGAAGCCGAAGAGACGCAAGACAAGTCTGGACACAGAGTGGGGAAGAAGAGAGGTCCAGTCTAGAAACTCGGTACACAAACACAGAAACATGGAGCTTGCCTTTCAGCCCAGGCTCAACTCCTCCCGTGCTACAGATCAGGTTATATGTAAGGGCAGATACATTTGTGCTCATGATGGGGTAGGACGTCTGCCATCAATTAGCTCCTCCACGCTTAGGGAAAGCAGGTAGATGATTTAGTGTAATTGTGTGGGCTAAAGCCAAGGTACTTTTGGAGATGTGCGTGTGTATGTGTGTGCAATAACAAGTCTATGGCCATATTAATATATGCATGATTTACACTTTCAAAATTCTCTGTAGCATTGGAAAGGAACAAATGTGTCAGATGAACAGTATTTACATTGTCATATTTAAGAACTAGTGCGTATTTTGGTTTATAATTTCTTTTGCTTGGGTAAGAATATTCAATTCTCAAATGGGCACTGGGATAAAATTATAATTCGTTGGTTACATCCATATAACAGTTCACAAAACATTATTTTACACGATGTTCTTGCCAGTCCCGTGACGTAGGTAATTGATTAATACGTGCATCCATTCACTTACTCATTCAATAAGTATTCTTTGAGTGCCTACGACATGCCATGCATGTTTTTAAGTTCTGGGATTAGGGTGTGTATAACAGAAAGGTCCTTGTCCTCATGGAGCTAAGGTTCCAGGGGAGGGGAAGGCATACAATTAAAACCAATTAAGTAAATAAGGTAACTCTCAACAGGTGAAGAAATGGATGTTGTGAGACGGGTGTCGGTGGGTGAGTGGGCGCGTGGACGGTTGGGGGAAGGGCAGCGAAGGCCTCTCGGAGGAGGTGAAATTTGAGCTGATCCTTGAAGGATGAGGAGGTGTCAGCCAAGGGAAGCTAGAAAGAGCTGGGTTGTTCCAGCAAGAGTGTTCCAGGCACAGATGGGAAATCCCAGAGAGGTTGAATGGCTCGCCCCAGGTCACACAGCTGAGTGATGGGGTTCTACGACAAGTCTTTGACTCTAAGTAAAGTGTTCTTTTCATGTTCTTTCTTCCCAGTGCTGTCTGGCCAAATCCTGACACCGTAGGACTATAGGGTACTATAACATGTCGTCCACCTTTCATTATTTAAACTTCAGTGCTTGTACTTCATGTAGTGCAACTGACAGTTAAAGCATATAAAGTCTCTTGGATGGTAACATTAGGGGAACTCCTGGAGGTGGGGTGTTGCAAAGGGGATCACAGCTTTCTCCCGGAGGGGCTTATGGGTTCCCAAGACACTCATGAAAATCCTTTTCCATTCTCAGAAAGTTTGCTTTTATCCTTCTTTCTGTCCCCTCCCATCTAACTTTTCTGGAAATTCTGGAACCTTCTGTCTTAAGTGTCTCATGCAACAAAACCCCAACACATTCTAGAGTGTTTGCTGGGAGATCAGTTAATGCAAAGGCAATTTCCCACAGCACCTTACATCACTGGTCAGCACACTTTCTATAAAAGGGTAAATATAAAATATTTTCAGCCTTGCAGGCCATTTGGTCTCCGTAGCAACTACCCAACCCTGACATTGTAGTGGGAAAGCAGCCATGGACAATCTATAAGTGAATGGGTGTGGCTGTGTTCTAATAAAATTTTATTTAGGAAACATGTGGCAGGCTGGATTTGGCCTTTGGGATATAGTTGTTGACCCTTGCCCTTAGTAATACTCACAACAATCCCATGGGACAGGTATGGATGAGGACACTAAGTCATTAGGAGACTAAAACATGAGCTGAAGATGTGATCAACTGTCTGTGATATATTAGAAAAAGTGGTGAATTAGGAGCCAGAAGACCAGCTTCCAGACGCTGCTCTGCCATTAATTTATCACATGGCCTTGCATAGGTCTTTCCACCTCTCCGGTTCAGTTTTTTCCAGTGGCACCAGGAGAGCTGGATTAGCTGAATTCTATTGACTGTAGTGAACAATACTTTACCACACACTTGAAATTTGCTAAGAGGTAGATCTTAAGTGTTCACACTTACCCCCCCATACGCAAATGGTAGCTATCAGAGGTCATGGATATGTTAATTAGCTTGGTTGTGGTGGTTATTCACAATGTATGTGTACATCAAATCATCATAGTGCACCTTAAATATATAGAATTTTTAATTGCCAAATATACCCCAATAAAATAAAGTCCATCTCTGACAATGGCATCCTTTAGCCCGTTTCAAACTGAAGGCTTTGGTGTCATGGAAACGTTTCCCTGAATTCATCTACTACCATTTCAGGGTTGGTTGAGCTTCAGGAAATATGGCACGTGGATAGGTGTGTGCAGATGCTGCTGTGATTAGTAAAATGCAAAGTCATTTACACATTTGCAGAATTTGTAGTAGCTTTCTTGTGCTGTGCATATTCTCCATCGACAGACACTAAGAGTGCAACTACTCCTGCATGAGGGTCTGTCTAGCCTTTAATGTGAAAGGAGGTGCTTCCACTGCATGTGTGTGGGAGGGACACTGCACTCAGAGTTGGGCAAACCTGGGCTGGAAATCCAGCCCTGCCCTGCGTCAGCTCTGTGACCTGTGGCCAAGTTATCCACCCCCTTTCAGGGTCCATTTTTCATCAGGGCTATGGGGGTAACGGCCAATAGTTCCCAGTATTATTTTAAGAATTCAACAAGAGAATACAGGCAAAGCAATCAATGCAGTGCCTGACATGTAGGAAGCACATATTAATGTTCTCTATTATTTTTGAGATGATAATGATGATTAATATTAATAGTTATAGTAGCATCAACAGTACTAGGAATGGTAATAAAAACAGTCAGTATCAAGAGCTACTCACAGTAATGAGAGTAGCAGTGCTTCGTCGGTGATTTTCCTGACAATTGATGACTTGAATGAGGTACCACCAATCTATTGCAGCTTTTCTAAATACTCTTTTCTCTTGAACACATGAACACAGGCCCTTATGGTCATCGGGTTTTTCTCAAAGTCCTTACCCATTATTTGAAATCCGCGATTTGGAGGACAGTTGAGTATAATTCCACCTGTGCAGTACTGCTTAACTTGAAGAAAGCCACAAACACAGTGAGTTTTAAGAAAAAAAAGAATATATTAATTTATAGCCCAACATGGAGCTTAGAAGGTGATCCCAAAGGTCACCTGCTGACTTCCTGAGGGTACAAAGAAAATAAATCATGAGTGATGGGGGTAAGTGAGTAGCAGAGGGGCACCCAGCCTGCCTGCAGGACCCAGGAAGGTCTGTGTGTGGATGTGGGGCTCAGAAGCACTCCCTTGAAGACTAAAAGAGTGGACTCTGATCTTGGAAGATTCTCCTCATCAGTTTTTTTTTTGGTCTATATAGAATGACGTTCTTATGGCTTTATTATATATCTTAAATAAATAAAATGTCTAATTGAATGGGGGTTAGAGTGAGCAGGTACATTTATTAGAATTCCGGAGTGCCTGGTATTTAATGTGTGTCTGTTTGCTAAGCACTTCTTTTTATATAGTTTTACATAATCCTTGCAACAATCCTTGGAGCCGTATCTATACCCACACTGTGCAGATGAGGAAGGGTTAAGGAGGCATTGAGTTACAGGAATGGTAACCATCAGAGTCAAGGTTTGACTGACTCCAAATCTCCCAACCTTCCCAGCATTTCCTTGTTTCCTTTTTTTAAAATTTTATTTTATTGCGGCAAGAACACTTAACATGAGATCTACCCTTTTAACACATTTGTAAGTATTTGTTATTAAGTATTAAAAATGTTGACTATAGGTACAATGTTGTACAGCAGGTTTCTAGAGCTTTTTCATCTTGCTTGACTGAAACTTTGTGCTTGTTAATCAGCAACCTCCCCATTTTCCCTTCTCCCCAGCCCCTGGTCACCACCATTTCATTCTTGATTCTGTGAATTTTACTATTTTAGATACCTCACATAAGTGGAATCATGCAGTATTTGTCTTTCTGCCACTGGCTCATTTCACTTAGTGAGAATGTCCTCAAGGTTCATCCATGTTGTCACATACGGCAGAATTTCCTTCCTTTTAGAGGCTGCACAATATTCTGTTGTGTGTATATATTACATTTTCTTTATCCATTCATGTGTTGATGGGCACTCAGGTTGATTTTTCATCTTGGCTATTGTGAACTGTGCTGCAGGGAACACGGGAATGCAGATACCTCTTCGAGATCTTGATTTAACTTCTTTTGGATAGATACCCAGAAGTAGGATTGCTGGATCATATGGAAGTTCTATTTTTAATCTTTTGAGGAGGCTCTATACTATTTTCTGTAGCAGCTGCACCATTCTGCATTCCCACCAACAGTATGCAAGTGTTCTAATTTCTCTACATCCCTACAGCCCCTTGTCGTCTCTTGTTTTTTTGAAAATAGTCATCCTGATAGGTGTGAAGTGCTACCTCATTGTGGTTTTGATTTGCATTTCCCTGGTGATTAGTGACATTGAACATTTTATATACTTGCTGGCCATTTGTATGTCTTCTTTGGAGAAATGTCTATTCAAGTCCTTAGCCCATTTTTAAATTGAGTTATTAGGTTTTTTTTTTTTACTATTGATATGTAGGAGTTCCTTGTATACTTATGAGATTAACCCCTTATGAGATATATGGTTTGCATGTATTTTCCCTAATTTTGTAGGTTGCTTTTTTGCTCTGTGGATCCTGTATGTCTCAGTATTTGCTTTGGTGACCACTTGAACTAAATTCCCTGGATTTCTAGTAAAAATGTAGATTATCACATCCCACTTTGGGTTCACTGATTAAGCATGTCTACCAGCAATCTACACTCTTAATAAACAAACACCCAGGAGGTTCTTGTACACACTAATGTTTGAGAATTACTGCATGGCACTTTCTTATCTGTTGAGATATCTTCTACCCAGATATTCCAACCCCGTGCTGAGGCATCCAGAAACTGGAAGAATTCCTTGGGTTTTCAGTTATGGTTAATCTTCCTCCAACCCTAGAAAGTGGAAAATATGACAGCTTTTATTTTTCTCTATTATCTATGGAGGATTGTTAATAATGTAATATCAGTGGCTCTATTACATAATATGACTGAAAATACTCTAAATATTCATAATGTATGGTGCTATAGGAAGTCTCCTATGAATCATTGAAGATATTACGACTTGGAAGTAATTTCAAAATAATAGGGAGTTCTTTAGGACAGGCTTGAAGCAAAATTGTTAAATCAGTTGGATATTAAATTTTGGGGTTTACAAAGTTAGATGAGTCCATTAAAATACTATGCTTACAATTCAAATGAGTTGCCACTAGGAGTCAGGGATGTCCTCTTTATCTATATAGGAATTTGATGGTCAGATAAACAAGATTTTTCCCCTGATAAGTCAAACTGAGCAGCATAGATTGGAATAATATAATTGTAGCTGGTTAGAGCCCGATGGGGCCAAGGGACCAAGTCTGAGAGTTGATGGAGATTTACGAACAACAGTCATCTGGACACCATTTAATGGGTCTTAAATAACACTGTAGAATCTGTTGCTTCAGCAGACAAAAGAGTGGGATCTCAACTAAGAGTGACTTCAAAATTTGTTCAAGGATCCTATCAGTTCTGTCTCTCATCTTCCTCTCTTTGAGTGGCATATCTGGACCTCTTAGTTGACTCATCTTTTCCTCTGTCTCTTGGTATCCGTTCTGGGATGAATGGTGTCCCCCCAAATTCATACGCTGAAGTCCTAACCCCTAGTAGCTCAGACTGTAACTGGATTGCACATAGGGTTTTTAGAGGTAATTAAATTAAAATGAGGTCACTGGGGTGGGCCCCTAATGCAACACGACTGGTGACCTTGTGAGAAGAGGAGATCTGGACACAGACTCGTCCAGAGGGAAGACCACGTGGGGACACAGGAGAAGACGGTCGTCTACAAGCCCAGGAGAGGGGCCTCAGAAGACACCAACCCTGCAGACATTTAGCTTCTAGAACTATGAGGAGATAAATTTCTGTTGTTTAACAGAAATTTTGTGGTATTTTAGTATGGCAGCCTTAGCATGAAAATACTTAGTACTGAAAATACTAATTCAGTATTTCTCTGAACTTTCTCTGTGGATCCCTGCGGTTCTTGGTTTCTGTTCTTCTCTCTCTGTCTGTCCCTTTCTCTATATATATGTTTATCACATTCTTTCTCTTTGTCTCTCCCTCCGGTCATTCTCTTGCTTCCTTGGATACAACACGATAACCCACGTAAAATGGTTAGAACAGTGCCTGTAATTTCTGCCACATAAAAATTACTCAAAAAAGCTAATTTCTCTCTGTTCCCTCTGCTCTTTCTCTCCTTTTATTTTTCTTTCCTTCTTCAGTATTTCCCTTGCATTCTCTTTCACTCACTCCCTAACTGGACATAAAATAAAACTGGAATTTATTTTTCAGGATTTATTGTCTTTACCGAATAAAGTTTTATGGCCCCCAATTCTAATTTTAAAGCAACTCACTCGACTGTTTTACATTCCTCAAAGGGGGAGATGGGGAGAGACTAAATTGAATTGCCTTTTGTAAGTGACCCCTGTTAGATTTTTGTTTGTTTGTTTCTTTTGGGTAAAAATTCTTAGATCAGTTGACCTAAAAGTTTACTAGATCTAGAATCACCCAGCAGGCTGGTTAAAAATGTACATTTTTTGCTCTCCCACCCCAAGTTTTGAATCAGTACATCTGCGTTGGGACTGGGAATTATATACTTTAAAAGATTTTCAGGTAATTCTGATGCAGGGAAATCTCCCAACATGCTCTGAGAATCGCAGTGGTTGGTAGAAAATAAAAGAGGACTCCCCCCGTGAGCCCTGCCCAACCTTTGTTCACGCTAAACAAAAAAAAAAAAAAAAACAACAAAGCCAAGCTTCATTTCTAGAAGAAGTTTTAAAATATTCTTTCTGAGCATCAAGTTGTGGGTCCTCCCCCCACCGCCTTTGTTCCCCCGGAAGCTTCTAATGGGCCGAGCAGGGAGCTGACATTCATTTCCAAACAATTTAGGTAGGCGAGAAGGAAGAGCAGGACTTGAAAAATTAACATTATAGATTTACTTCTCTGGCACCTGTTTTGATTATTGAATTAAGAAAGTTCTGGCAGCTACAACTGGCTCTGCCAGATGTTGAAGAGCACATTTCAGAGAGAATGTAAAGGGTTGTCAGAAGATGTAAGGATCATTCATTTAAAGAATAAACTGTCCGGATCATGTTCTGTTTAGGCTGTCAGAACTGATGGTGAGCGTAATGAAACCTCAAGAACAAAGGGGAGAGGAGACATTGATGAAGCTCAAACACATGGTGAAATACAAAAATCTGCTGATTTTTAAGTCAACACCCCCGAGTGTCAGCTTATCAGCTTGTAGAAACCACCGACATGTTGAGAGTAGCCCATTTTTTCCCCACAGTTTGGTGCAGATTCATCCATTGCTTTCACAGAGGCTGAGAAAAATGTTCTTGGGGGACTTACCTGTCAGCCTCAGGACAAAGGGAATGCCACAGCCCTGGGGAGAGTGACTGGGAAAAAGGCCCACCTTGTTAACGACGGGGCTACTCAGCATTGATCTGGAATAACTGCACATCTGCAAAGCCTGAGCACCTGTTACAGACACACACGTGAATACACATATGCATGAGCCATGTACATACATGCACCCACATGGATACATGTGGATGGATACCATGTGTCCACACATTCCTCCATTACACCTGGCAAACAACATCACACACTTGCACACACAGCTGCACTCACAAACAATACCAGAGACAGCATTGACCAAACACCTTTCCCGGCCCTGGAGAGCCTGCCAGTGAGATGTGGAAGGCTGGAATGCCTGACCAGCGTCTAATGCTGGTGATAGCTAACGGGCACATCCTTCCCTGGAATTCTGAGGGATTAGTCCATTAAGAAATTGCCTTGCTAATACAGAGTTACCTGTAACATCCATTTCTTGGATTCATCTTTCAGGACAAATAGGGGCATGTTTCCACTCTGTTAGCCATAACCTGCACAGGTGAATACCAGGAGCCCTTTCTGGGGAACATGGTGAGGACTTAGCAAGGCTTGAGGGGCTGAAATTCCCCACTGACGTCTTTACATCATCACGATAATGCTGAATCTTCATGTTGATGAAGGATAGTTGGTAGTTTAATCAAGGTTATGCAAGACTCCAGAATAAGTTCAATACATATTTCTAAAGCATTAGTAATTGTACATGGAATTAAATAACTTAAAACATTTTATGTCTAATCAAACTGTTTAATCAGCTGTTTATATTTTGAAGCATAATGTGAAATTTACATACATTTTTAAGGGGAGAAGAATAGTGACCCAAATATTGACAGGGCGTGGTGCTTGGTTTTATGTAAGAAATGGATCTTTGACAACCATTTAAATTTTATGCTATTAATATTTCTACCTCTTCTAGGGCAATTTTGGTCACTTACAATTTTAAAGCAAGTGCTTTTATCTTGATTTCAAATTTGTTTATATGTGTTTATTTATAGTATTCTATCAATGTTGTTTGCCTTTTTATGGATGTAGGGTCGTGTTCCTTTTCTCGTTCCTCACGGTTAATTTAATAATCTCTCCTCTATTCTGTTCCTGAGTCAGAGTCCAGATACTTGTCCAGTTTGTTGGCCCTTTTAAAGAACCAATGTTTTTACATCTTTGATCAAAAATTTTGTTTTCTACTTCATTAATTTCTGATTTTTAAATTCTCTTCTTACATTTCCTTAGAGATTTCTCTTTTCTGGTTCTTTTTCTAGCTTCCTAAATTGGAAATTCATCCATCTATCTTCAATCTTCTTTGTTATCTAAATAAATTAATTTAAGGTCACATATCTTTTCTTTTAGTGATTGCTTTGATTTTACTCCATGGATTCTTATTTGGGGCTTACATTTCTTTAATCCAATCATAACTTAAAAGGATTTTTTTTTTCAAAAAATTAAGTACAGGAGTTTCTTTTTTTCAATATTGATAATTTGTATTCTCTCTCTTTATTCTTGATCAGTCTTGCTAGGGGCTTATCAATTTTTATTAATCTTTTTCAAAAGATCAATTTTCGGTTTGCTGATTTTGTTTTTTAATGTTTTAGATTTTACTTTTTTCTTTTTTCCCCATTTCCTCTGCTTATTTTGTATTTAATTTCCTTTTCTTTTTCTAGCTTCTTTATGTAGACGTGTACGTCATTGATTTTCTGCCTTTCTTCTAATGTGCTGAAAGAAATCCTGCTATGGCGTGACCCGGCGTTCCCTCAGGAAGTGATCCTGACTGACTTCTGCCCTCGGGCCCCCTTCTCTGCGGATGTAGGTGAGAGCCAGTCTCTGGGCTGCTGGCCCTGTCTTGGCAGCCTTAACCTACTTTGCCTCTTGTCGGAGAGCCTCTGGCTGGCCCATTGTAAGCATTTGTTTTGTGTTACCATATTTAGTCTTTACAAATTCACAAGACAAGCATACTATCACTATTTTTTTTTTTTTTAGGTTTACAAAAGGAACACTGATGCTAAGTTATTTGGCTAAGACCCGGGGTGTAGCTGAGATTCAGATCTAGCTGTCTGACTCTCAAGTCCAATGCAAATTGCCACACCCCTCTGCTTTGCCTGTTAGTGGAGATCATTTACTGAGACTCCACTACATCATACTATGTGAATTATAGACATTGCATCATTTAGTCTACACTGTAGTCTATGAGGTAGCTGCTATTTATAAACATTTAAAAATAAGACAATGGAGTCAAGAAGTTGAGGTGTCTTTTCCACACTGCTTGCAATGAATCTAGGACTTAATATTAGGTGTTCTTTTTAAAATTCCAAATCTCATTCTTTTCACCACTACTTAAGTTTTTGTACTTTTCGCAGCAAGCAGACTTCTTTGATGTTAAGACCTTGTGCATTCACTAAGTGACTCATCTTCTTTAAAGGTCTTCTTTCAAGGCAGAAAGAGATGGAATTTCACATTGCATAGAGTTGAGAGCTTGCATCTTACACAAATTCAAAGAGTTTCATTTAAACTTGACCCCCTAGGTCTAGGAGTCTTACAAAGTCTGCATCTCTTTTACCATACCTAGAACATGTTCGTGCATGTCAGAGGGCTTAAGTAACTCACCAAGTTGTACCAGCTAGTAAGTGGCAGAGGTGGGATTTGAACCCATGTTCACGTGACTTCCATAGAAAAAAAAGAAAAAAAACCAAATAATCGAAGAATACTAAAGGACTCATTTTCCCCTCACACAGGAGACTCCCTGAGCATCTCTGAGGCACAGTGTGAGACACAGTGACCGTTTTCCAATTTTCTAAAAGTACTGACCACACATTCTTAGGAGAGACAGGAGAGGTGACAAGGGTGGTTGAGCATCAGAGTGGGTTCCTAAAGGAGTTTGTGCAATCATTGTGTCAGAGCAAATCAGATCTGGAAGAAAAGTGAAGCCATCTAGTGTAGACTCTTCTCTTTACAAGCAAAGAAACTGGGGCTTTAAATGGAAGTTCTCCTCTCTTCTTGCCCTGGGGGCACTTGATGTGGGGGCTAATAATAATCATGGTTGTCTGTTAAATGCACATGGACTCTCTTAGATGCATATATGCTGTTTCATTTTGTTTCTCACAAGAACCGTGTGAGGTGAGCAGGGCAGGCATTTTTGCTCCTGGTTTGTGGTGGGGGCACCAAGACCCTTAGAAATGAAATGACAAGTTCATGTCCTGATCCAGCAGTGGTGTCTGGATTTGAACTCGGGATGTCTAAATCCGCATTCACAGAGACTTTAGAACAGGACACAATTTATTGAATGGGGGCAGGGGAAGGAAAGAATTTCATTGAGAAGATCTCTGGAAACTTGATCAGGAGTAAACCAGGCAAGTTCAACCCTAACCCACACTGTTCCAGGCTTGTTTTCCACTTCAGAAAAAGCAGGCGAGACCATAGAGCATCTTCACAGCTGTTTATGTCTTCCAGTAACTTTTTCTAACCTTTTCCCCATCTGCTTTTGCAGTGGGAAAAGTCGTTTTCTCCATGTGATGGGTCTTCATTCTCCCTCTTCCTGCCTCCTTGATACTGTACTTTAAGATACTATACTAAATTACAGTGATTCATTATTGCTATTAAAACAAACAATATCCTCAAATTACCCAGCAAACTAAACAATTGTGAACAGTAAATTCAAACAGTAAAACATGGGCACATCTTGGGTAAATGTTATTTTCCTGAACAAGAAAAGCTTTCGGCGAGGTGCTTAACTTGAATACAACAAAAGGCAATTTAATTTAGTAATACAGCTGGGTGAAAAATGGAGACCTCGGGTTTAATAAGAAGGGGGAAAAGACACGCATATATCATCCAAAAGGATAATTATGAGAAACTATTTTGTATGATCCAGCTAAATCAAAGCTTCTAATGCTTTCTTACTGCTGTCAAAATCGGGAGATTTAAGGCCTTAAAAATGGGAATTTTGCAGACTTCACTGCCAAGAAAAAATGATTTGTCTCTTGATAAATTACTGTTGGGCTTTATACTTGGGAAAAAATACACTTGCATTGAAATAAATGCCAAGGAATGGCTAGAGAATTTATATTATTCGTTCATGTCTGTCACTGGATTGGTGGGAAGACAGCAGTCCCATTTAAAACATATCCTGGCTTGCCAACCACACACCACAGAGGCAAGATGAAAACCCCAGGTGAAGGGGGGCAGGCGTAGACCCCCGTGAGACTGAACAAATCTGGCAACATGCCACTCTTCTTACTTTTCTCCCCTGGGACACAAACTTTTTATCCACTCTGGATTCTACAACCCAAGAACCCCTAAATATGGACACTTGTCTTTTACTGACTCTGAATATTTCTACAGGTTTCTGTAAAGATCCTAGACAAATTTGCCTTGCAACACAGAAAGGGATTAGGAAAAGGAAAGAAAAACTTTGGCAAGTACAGAGGCACCAATTTGTCCGTTTTAACAGGTCCAGCAATGACTGTGAAAGCATGGCTCTCATCGTCTTCCCCAGGGGTTTACCGAACAGGGATATGATAACAGCTTCAGAGAGAACATTGGCCAAGAGGGAGGGACCCAGACTCCAGCTTCATTTCTTTAAAATCTGCATAACCCTTGGCAAAATGGGTAACTCTGGGCCTCACTTTCCTCATCTGTGAAATGGCTTTGTTTGGATGAGCAACTTTCCCTTTGCAAATATTTCTGCAAAATACTTCATTTCAGGGAAACTTGTGTATACAATTGCACTATACAGTACAAATAAAAGAGGAATCACTCAGTGAAAGCCAAGTGCATCTCTTTTTTTTACCTTTCCCCACCTTCTGAGGACCCCTAAGTCACTCTGTAGAATTCCAGGGCTTCAGAGAACATGCTTTGAAAATTACTAAACTGGCCACTTTCTAAGGATCCTTTCTGTTTGAATACCTTATGGTTCTGTGGCTGACCTGTTCCTGAAACAATTAACTGAGTGTGAAAATACTCTGACAGCCTTGTCTAGTACTCTTTTCTTCCATTAGGGTGGTGTGTGGATCTTCATGACAAATGCCAGGTTCCAAAGGCATAATTGCTGAGGCTCACCACAGGGTATATCCCTTTGCTAGGCTGGGACAAACAAACAAACAAACAAATAACCCAATAGAGTCCTGGGAGCAGTTTAAAAAATCCAAATGAGAATTATCATCCAAATATTTACCTTCAGAAATTTGGAATGAAAACTTACAGCACTTACTTAGGGTCTACTGATTAATGTTTATCAACTCCATATTCTAGTAAGTCCTAGAGCAGGTTCTTTTCTAAATGAAACAATGCAAAAATGACATCTGAAACTTCCAGTAGCTGGGTGTGAGTGATATGACTTGTCTGCTACATACACAAATAAATATAAATGGCTTTGGGGAAGGAAGGTTCTGGCTAATTCAATTTTTGTTTTTTGTCTTTCTTGGTGCTAAAAAACAGAAGGGCACCTTTATTTTTGAGTTGAAAATCTTTCTAAAATGTCTGGGTCAATTTTTCCCACTGAGTAATACCATTCTGAAGTATTTCCATCCTAAATCTTTTTGTAATTTACAAAGTACGTCACATTTCACAAAGCACTTTATAGTTTATAAGCATGGTTTACAATAGATTTTATAGTTTATAAGATACTGTATCATTTCCAAGTACTTAACAGTTTACAAAGCCTTTTATGGTTTGCACATCCCAAAGTGTGCAAGTCACTTTATCATCTTAAAAGTATTTGACATTTTATAAAGCCCTCTTATCATTACAAAGCACTTTGTAGCTTACCAAATGTCTTACCGTTTGTAAAATGATTCCAAGCCCATAACCATATTTAGTTTTAGCAAACTCGAGTGACATAATTGCACCTTTCTTTTACGATTGTAAGGATCACACTGGGCACAAGAGTGAGTGTCAGACTTACTGAGCACAGACTGAGTGTCCTATAGATGCTTGTCGTTACCTGATTGATTAAAAGTATTATCTCTCTAAAGTGATATAACTAATGAAGGACTAGAAGCTTGGTCTTGATCACTGGTTCTCCATGGGGGGAAATTTTATCCCCCAGGGACATTGGGCAATATATGGAGACATATTTGGTTGTAAAAACTGGTGGAGGAGATGTCACTGACATCTAGTGGGTACAGGGCAGAGATGTGATTAAACATCCTGCAGTGCATCTCACAGCCCCACAACAAAGAAATATTCAGCCCGTATGCCAATAGTGCCAAAACTGAGAAACCTTGGTCTTGATAAAGGTCAAACCATCCTAACAATGTCATACCCTTTATCTATTGCATTAGGAAGATGCTTTGAGCTGCAAGTAACAGACTGCGACCTCAAACTGACTTAAACATTGCATCCATTTATCATCTCACCTAATGGAAGTCATTCCAGGAAAGGTCAGGCCACAAGGCTGGTTGATTAAGACACTGACCCATGGCATGGAGGACGGTGATTCTCTCTTGTTCTGTTCTGCTCTGCCTCAGCACATCCTAAGGCTGGTTCATAGCCACAAGATGGCTGTCGGCAGCAACCGGGCAACCTCCCCCGTTCATATCCAAAGGCAAAGAACCTGGCTTTTCTGTCCCTGAATCTCAGAAAGAGACTTTCTATGTGAATAAACACCCACATCATAAGATGACTTGCTTAATTGAAGGATCTATACAAAATACCAAAGACAGAGTCTTTTATATAGCTGATGTTCATTAAATGTTCTTTCCCAACCTCCATCCTTTTTTGGGCACTAACTTTTGGCTGACAACTTTTTGTTCTTCTGAAAGAACAAAAACATCATAAAATCACCTGTTGGTCCCCCAGGAAACAGCTCCTGTGAAACAGCTGAGTAGATTTATGCATAGAAATTCATACTGTTTCCCAGCTTGGAATTCTGAACTGTAAATTCTTCTCCAACATATTACACGTGCGCACACGTGTGCACACTCACACACACACACTCTACCTCTTGCAAATGAAAAGTCATATATATCTTTCCAAAGCATTTCTGACATGCAGCTCTAGCCCTCAGAGCCTTAGGCAAGCTTTGTGTCTACCATAGTGATGTATAACTGGCCAGGGATGTTGCAAAGCCCAGTATTCAGTGACTAATCAACACCTCTTCAGATATTCTGTGCAAAGCTTGCTTTCCCTTGTCTGAAAAACCTCACCAGCAGGAGGTACTTTATTTAGGGACGAATGGCTGAGTCCAGTACCCTACATTAAAGGCAAAAAATAATTTTTATTTTAGAATCCTCCTAATCCAACCAGATGCTCTCGGTTTCTTATTCAATTGGTTCTGTGTTTTCTTTGGGGATACTGCTGAGTTGTAGGAGTTAGTCATCTGGCCATCTCTGTAATACTTCTTTGATGTGGAATGGGGGCTATGGTATACTCACCTTCAGAAACCTTTAATGGCTCCCACGTACATGTAGGACAAACTCAAACCCCTTAGCCTGACTTCCACAGTATAGCCCCAAACTTGTTCTTTCCCCATTATCCACCTAATTACTATTCCCCTACAAGTATCTTCTACTCCATTCAGACTGCTCTCTTAGTTATATTTCATATAGGTATTGATGTGTTCCTGAATTGCAGAACCTGGAATATAGCAGGTATTAAAAAACAACAGACTTGGGTCCTAATTGTGATTCTACCACACACAGGACATATAACCATGGGAAAAACATTTATTTAGTGAGACTCAGTTTACTGTTCTGGAAAATAATAATGTCACCTTGTGTGATAGATGTAAGGGTTAAATAAGATAATTTTTCAACATACTTGGCTCCGTGCCTGCCATGTAGAAGGTGTTTAATAAAGTTCTCATTATTCCTTTCTTTTCCTACCTGCCCGTGTTGACTTTTCTTACACATTTATATTTCTGCATTATTTTAAGGACGGTGCACTTTATTTCTGCTGTCGATCCCTCGAAGTCTGCAGTGTAGCCCATTCTATACCCTCCTAGCTGATTGCACTTTTCCTTCATCACGTATCAGGACCTTAATTTATACTACTTTGGTGGAATTAATTTTGTAGTATTTGTCCCCCTTGATAGGTCATAAGTTGCCTACGAGTAGAGACATAGTCTGGCTTGCTCGCCTCTGTATTCCTCATACCCTAGAACAGTTGCTGATAGACAAAAAAATATTAGATAAATATGAAATGAATGAATTATTGAGTGGATAATTAAGATGAATTGAGTACTTCATAGTGCCCCGCACTGTTCTCGGTTCTATATGATGTCATCTCGCAGCCACAGAATACCTCAGGCACTGGGACCATCATCCTTTCCTAAAGAAGAAATTGGGGCTTAGGGAGATAAAGTAGCCTGAGGAAGTCACACATCCAGCAAGAGTAGAGTCAGGATTTGACCTCTGCCATTTGCCTCCAAGCCCCACCTCTTAACCATCAGCGTGACACCTGCTTTGCAGAGATCGCAGGGCAGTGGAAGGTGAGGATGGATCCAGGGCCTGGGTAATTTGAATATTGTTTAACCCTGCTTTAAATCAGTGTGAATCACTCAGGCGGGATTCAGAAAATACGAATCCCTTTCACTCTTTTCAACAGCTTTTCCAGGCATGACGTCCTTTGATCTTCACATGAGGCTTTGCTCTGTTGATGAAAAAGTGGGACACGGCAGGGTAAACGATTTGCTCAAGGTCACTCGTGGAGTCACTGATGTGGAAACACAGCCGGAGATGCTTAGAACAATCAGTGGAGTCATCACATCAGGTCACCCCTGCTGTTTTAGAAGGACAGCAGTGTTGGTTTGGTCCTTGGAGGTGGCTAAAAGCAAGCCTGGCCTTCCGGAGAAACCTCTGGGCCTGGAGTTAGGAGGCCTGGATTGTGGAGCAGCCACGTTACGTGGATCTAAGTTTTTTGTGGCCATTATTCCCTCAGCTTCTGCTTTTCTATCTGAACAATGAGGTTAAATTGGACGTTTTCTAAAAAGCTCAGTGGGATGTATTCACCCAACAAATATTTATTGAGCGTCTAGTAAGTCCACGTCTGTCACACCTTTATATTCCTTGTACCTAGAACAGGTTCCGGTATAGTCAATGCTAAATGATTATTGAGTAAATGAATGATAGTGAATGAATGTGATTAGACAAAATAGGAAGCAGCACCTGGTCCGTGCCCTTTAGTTGGTGGAGACAGATAAGCCAACTACTAATGATCCTGCACTCTGCTGAACACTTGAATTGAAATAAACGCAGAGTGCTTTGGAGCTCCAAGGAGGTGCAATTCATCCTGGTTTAGGGCTGGATGGGATGTTGGGGAGACCTTCTTGAAGGAGATGACATCAAAGCGTTGATGGTTGATTGTTCCAGACAGGAGGAAATGTTACGGGAACTAAATGGGGTTCGGTTGGACCCAGGGGTTAAACTTCAGGAGGGGCATAGGGGAGAGATGCGTCTGGAGAGGTAGGTAGAGGAAAATGAAGGACAAAGCCACGTGGAAGGGTCAGAGCTCACCCAGAGGTCTGTGGGGAACCCTGGAAGGATTCTAAATAGGGAGGGTTTTAAAAAAATCATTCTGGCTTCTCTGCATGGAATTCTTTGGGGAAGGGTAGGTGTAGAAGCAGGAAGACCTGACGGATGCTGTGGCTGTGGTCCAGGAAGAGGATATTTGTGTTTGTGGATATTGGCAGGAGTGGTGGGCATAAAGACAAGAGGAATGCATGGAGGAGCACAGTGGGCCTTTGGCCTTTGGGCTCACTTGCTCTATTCAAAGGTTATAAGGCCCCAGGGAGAGGGGCAGAGAAGACTGATTTAGGCCTGGGAGCAGAGTCAATGCTCAGAATTCCTGGTGACTCTGTTCCTACCTACAGCAGCAGGAAAAAGCACTCGGGAGAGGCAGGTGGATTCTGCACAGCCCAAGGCCCCTCTCCTCTCCCACCCCACCTGCCCTAGGCTTTGGCTGCCACGGCATCCCACCTGCAGCTAGCACATCCTCATCCTGCACTGTTACCTGCAGATTCCAAGGCCCCTCTTGCCCTCCCAGGCTGAGTTGGCACCGCTCATCCTATCGCTGACACTCACGTCAGCCTGGTTGATCTCATCATGTTCATAAGTGGTGTCTTTGCTGTTTAATTTATTTCCTTGACCCCTCCAGTTCTAAGCCAAACTGTCTATCAATAGGGATTATTCCCAGGATTAGCTTTGGCTCTTCATTATCAGTTGGGAAGCAAAAGACCCCAAAGCTTTTTCAATACTCGGAAGGCAGAGTGGTAAACACGTGAAAGAGCCCCAGGGTGGCAGGAGAGCTGCTCAGGGCACCTGTGACCTTGAGCAAAGTCACTCAAGCGTTACCCATTCTATGGGGGTGGGCATGAGGGAGAAAAGGGCATAGCATTTACTGATCCCTGCCGTGTGGCCAGCACTATGTTCCTTCCTCTGTGCTCTCAGTGCACCCAAAACACATGAGTTGTCATGGAGTTCATTCATTTATTCCTCATTCAATAGACATTTAAGAACAATTGTTCTGTGGTTGCTTGACCCTTCTGTTACTCTGCAAGCACTTTGAGAATTAGGACCATTAAAAAATATACATATATTATATCCTTGACACAAAGGGTAGCACATAGTAGGTACTTAATGTATGGGGAATAAATAAATATGTTGCTAGGTGCTGCACTTGGGAGTCTAGTAGCCCAGGTTCAGAGAATGTGTTACTTTTTAACTCTGGGAACTTGGAAAAGTTCTCTAACCTCTCTGAGCCTCAGTTTCTTCATCTGCAAAAAAAGGGGAGGCAAGTGGTACCTACTCACATGTACACAAAAAACAGCTTAATTTCTGATAAATTAACCAGTGGTGGGGGGAGAAAGGATCTTTTTGTATTATAATGCATGAAGTCATATTATGAGAGGTGGTCAGATTTTAAAACAGGAAACTTTGTTTGCTAGTAGAACCTCCACCGTGAAGAACCTCGAAGACCCAACCATTCTCCCTTTGAGGATTTGGGAAGCTCCGTCCTTAGCAAGAACCATCTCCCGTCTCTCCAGGAGTAAGGGCTTTGATCTCTGGGTTTGTGGCGGTAAAGTAGCCTGCATCCTTGATGGAGAAAAGAGAAAGAGGTAAACTGGACACTTCTGGAGGCTGATTCCTGTAGGCTCAATGGAGCTTTAAGAAAACTAGAGATGTGGTGTTCCTCAGCCACTGGCTTTAGTGTGCATTTGTGATCAGCTTATTGGTTTGAGTGTTTCTTCCTGGAAAGAGACATTACCCACACCCTGTTGAAGAAGTCCCTCGTTGAAAGTCTATAGATACAAAACATCTAGGACAGTGTCTGGCCCGTAGAGTTGTTACTATTGTTATTTGCTGAGTGTTAAACTATGGTGAGTATCTCAATGGGTTCCCTTCACACAAACATGCAAACACCCTTAAAGACATCCCCTACCTTGGGATAACTTTAGATACCTAAACCCTTCACAGGGAATACCATTAGGATTGTTTGTAGGAAAATAGACACGACCGAGTATTTTCAGAAACACACATCCTACAAAGTGAATTCTATCATCAAATCAGGGGAGGACAGGGTTGTGATCATGCAGTGAGAAATAAGAAACAGTTAGATCTTTCCTACTTTGCATTAGCCCCTTGGAAGAACATTCAAGCCCCCCTCCTGGAACATCTTTCATTGTTATCTTAAATGACATACATACAGCAACGTCAAAGCAGAGAGAAACTTCTCTGTGGCTGACACATTTCACAGGGAGAAATGGATTTTAAAACTGTTTTCAACTAACAAATTGACAGTCTTAGCCTTCCCTTACCCTGGATGCACTCCCTGGAGTGCAGTGTGGGGAGGAGCGGATGCAGGCTGATAAAATCCAATCCACTGCTTATAGAATTTGAGGGAGAGTTTTTCTAATCACCCACTAGAGAGTTCCCCCTCCTGACTCAATTTCCTCCTAAATCACATACTAGAGGTCAGAAAAGGGGGTGATAAGCTGTCCACTACGAAGTGGGTTGGAAAGGCCTGATTCCATCCCATCAGAGCTCCGTCAGAGTTTATAAATTGTCATGTCTGTCTTTCCAAAAAGGGATAAAGTCTACAGTCTCGTGGAAAAAAAAATGCATGTTTTCACCTTAGATTTATCATCTTTAATATTCTTGAAGAGTGGGAGAGAGACAGAGACAGAGGAAGGTGGGTGGCAGGGGACAGAGGGGTGCAGTGGCTAGGACAACTGACAGGTAAAAGACAAGGACTGCCTTTCCTTCTGCACCGCAGAGACCAGAGAGAGGGAAAAGTAGCAGCTAGGGAGAAGCACAGAGTTTAAGAGCGCAGGCCTTGATGCCTGCCTGCTGGGGTTCAAATTCAGGCTTTGCCACTATGTGACTTTAGGTGAGTTACTTTATCTCTCTGAACTTCCTCGTCTTGGAAATGGGCACAATGATAAGGCATAGCTTTGTAGAGTTTCGGAGAGTTACGTGAGCTAATGGTATCAAGCATGCAGCACAGAGCCTGGCACGTTGCAAACACTGACTCAGGCTTGGTTTGATTATACAAAACCCACTGAGTGAGTTTCAGTAAAATGGAGCATTGTCATAAAGAATGAGGATTCAGGGTCTTCCATGCACAGAATTCAAGGGCAGGAAGCACCAGCATGTTTTACTAAGAACCTACTGACTCTGGGAAAAGCTATGCTGGACCCAAGACACTCACGTAAGTTCTCTGTCTCTCCTTCTCTCTCTCTCTCCCTCCTCATCACTTTTACATCTATTCCACCTGCTTTATTCTCCTCTCCTGGAAGATTAGCTATTTCTGTTTCTGCTCCAATAACATGACCCTTTATGATTGTCTCGAAGGGGCACCCACTGCCACCTAACTAGGGTAAGATGTCCCACCTCAAATTCCCAGGAGAAATAATCTGATTGGCTCAGCTGAGGTCAGTTGTCCACCCCAACTTGACCTCAAATCCCAGAAAAAAAAAATGTTGAGAATTGAGCTTTATGGTTCAGTGATAAGCTATGGTGGTGGCTTGGAATCCTTAACACCTTCATGATCCCGATGGAAGCAGAGGAACACGCGGCTAAGATCGCGAGCTCAGGATTGACACTGTCTGGGTTTTGGTCTCAGTTTGACCATTCCCTTAGCGCATGTGCCTGAGATAGCAACTAAATTTCTCTGTTCCTCAGTTTCCTTGTGTGTAAAAGGCACAGGATAAAAATTCCTGCCTCATTGGGTTATTATTCTGGTTAAATGGGATATATGCAGCTCATAAGCAATCGGTAATAAGCATTTAACTCTGCGTCCTATTTTTCTTGTTCCTATTAAAACAATGTCGCTGGGAAAGGCAACTCTGTAGAATAAGCTACAACACATTTTGGACTGTTATTGCAAAGAGATTCTACATCAGCCTCAGAAACCATCTTGTCCATCCTCCTGGGCAGGGTTTGGATTTATGTCTGTGCTAAATCTGAGTTTCCTGTTGATGTACACCCAGAGAGCCTTTCCCCTCTGGGGACACGTGTGGAGCCAGAATA
The DNA here is from genome assembly GCA_023783475.1 of Daubentonia madagascariensis. Taxonomy (NCBI): domain Eukaryota; kingdom Metazoa; phylum Chordata; class Mammalia; order Primates; family Daubentoniidae; genus Daubentonia; species Daubentonia madagascariensis. Next base: position 4,364,156 of record JAKFHU010002332.1, on the reverse strand, counting down.
CATTCTCAACCTGTGCTAACCACATGCAGCCGAACGCCACTGCCTGCTCCCGGGCCCCCTCCTTTCCCCTGCTGTGGTGTGTATGTCACTGGTGGGTGGTGATGGAAAATCAGGAGAGACAGAGCCCATTAGACAGAACTGCAGGCGGATAAGGTTTGCCAATTATGTTTTGCTTCTTTCTGCTTTCCCCCTGACTTTTAGGATATACAGATTCTCCTTGGCGCTCCCCCTGGTTCTGTGCCTATAAAATAAGTTTAATGGCTGAATTTTCTTTAAGATAATCGGAGGCGGTATAATTTATGCATATGAATAGTATTGTAGCCAGATGTAATTTTGCTCGAAGTTGTGGCATTACAGTTAGAAATGGCCCTGCTGGCTGTGTTTTGTAGAATTTGCAATTTATTTAACAGTTGACTGAGCACTGACCCCAGATAAAATAACCATACTCAAAGAGTAGTTTTTAAAAAAGATATAAAAAACAAAGGTGGGGAGCGGGCTTTGGAGAAAGACTTGGATCCAGTGCCGACTGGAGAGAAAAGCAGGTGGTAAGCGATCCAAGGCAGGTGGATACTGTTTAGTTAGTGTAAATGGCAGAAGAACCTTTGTGGAAGGAGGGGGTTGGCACATTTGATTTGAAAATCCCTCCCCAACCCCGGGGCTTTTTGTTTGGAGTTCATCCTCCTTTGATTCAAAAGCAGATTATTTTTGTATTGCTAGTGGATGCTGTGATGTTTCTCTTTCCTGGTGCCCCAGGATTGTATGGGAGGAGTCTGGAGGACACTTGGTGGGGGGTGTGCACAGCAGGGCAAGTCTGTGGCTTCTGTAAGGAACAGCTCTAACCTTTTCAAAAACCCGACACTTCTATAGTCAGCTTCATTCCATGGGTGGGGGGAGAGACTCCCTTCTCTACGCACCAAGCCTGTCTGCTGCCTCCCTGTCTCTGCTCCCACCCCCAAGCCCTTTAAAAATGGAAGAATGTTTGGTTACAGTCCAGGACAGACAGCACACCTCATTCTACCAGGGGATGGTGTTAGTGTCCCTGTATCCACGCTCTATCCTCTTTTGCTTGCACCCTGCCATGGGCCAGCCCATCGGAATGGGTTGGACATCTTATGATACTTCCTTCTTCCTGAACCCGCAGGGCCAGAGAGAGTCAGAGGACCTACTCACACCTGGAGCGGAAAACTCATGCTCCGACCCAGTCTTCACCCGTGGGAGTGGTGAGGTGAAGGGGTTTGAAGTAAAGAAAAACGTTTTATTCTTTTGTTCCTGTCCCTGAATCTATGAAAATAACCACCAGCCTCCCAACCTGCAGCCTTAACATATTCCATGCTCCACCCCCAATCTGACCAGCTCACTTTTTCACTTTACTCCTTCAGAGGCTTCTCCTTGTCCTTAGGATTACGCTAAAAACTAGTGAACAATGAAAATTTAGAAGAGGGGAAGCTGGGAGGGGGTGAGGGATAAAAATCTACCTGTCGGGTACAATGGACACTATTCTGGTGACGGCTACACTGAAAGCCCTGACTTCATCATGATATAATTCATCCATGTAACAAAAACCACTTGTACCCCCTAAATCTATTGAAATAAAAAAAATATCGTAGCCTGGCATTTGAGATCTTTTGTGATCTGGCTCTGGCTTGTAATCCACTTTTATTCGCTGAGCCCTGTACTACTGCCTCTCTGCTCTCCCCAACAATATTTTACATTTTAGTGATCCCAAAGTTCATGGTCTTTTATTTGCACACAAAATATCTCAGTTTTTTCACCTTGGTAGTTTCTACTCCTTGCTCAAAACTTGGCTCAGCTACCCTCTGCGCTAGGAAAGCGTTCCTTTCTCCTGAGTGCTGGGTGGAGTTACCTCCTCTGTGATTCCCTTGCCTGCCACATCCTCTCTTTCCTGATGGGTACGCTCACATGAACTGCAGCGTTGCTCTGTCATCTGTGTCCTCCAAACCCAGGATGTTGCCTTGCACATAGGAGAAGCTCATGTATTTGTTAAATAACTATATATAAATACACACACATATAGTTATATATATAAAATGAAAGCATAAATAAATGTCCTCTAAAAATTTTGATTGAGACTAATGGGTACAGGGAGGCAGAGTAGAGAACAGTGGGAGGGAAGAGAGAGAAAATCTCACTCCAGGAGTCAAAATATTTCAAGGCTGATGGGCACCAAAAATAAGTATGCTAGCTAGTATATATTGTGTGCCCTGACTGTGCCAGTCACTATGCTGAGAGCCTTTTATGTATCATCTCATTGAATCCACATAGGAACGCTACAATATGGCAACTATTATTCCCCCATTTAACTGATAAGGAAACTGAGGCTTAGAAAGCTTACATAGTGACTATGGACCAGGCTCAAGAGTCAAACTTAGTATATCTGGTTCTGGAGTTTGCACTTCTTTCCCCTTCTGGCTTTTTAAATATTTATTTTCATATTCTGGAATGTTTTATGTATTCAGAAAAGTACAGGGAATAATAAATCATCGTATGCTAACCAAACAAATTTCGACAACTATTAGCATGTGTAAAAAAAAAACAACAACCTGGTAGTTCTACACCGCATTTCAATTCCTTCTTTCTTTTCCAGAGATGACCAGTATCGTGAAGTTGTTTTGTATTAATCCCCCTTAACGGTTGTTTTGTTTTTATATTTTCCCTTCTTGAGTAGGTACTCATTAACAAGTAGTGTTTTTCAGTGCTTTAGATATTTACATAAATGGAATAATATGCTATGCATTCCTTTTCAGCGTATTCACATTATTTTTTAAAATTAACTTTCTGTTTTGGAAAAATTTTAGATTTACAGAAAGGTTGAGAAGATAATACAGAAGGCTCCCACATACCCCTCACCCAGTTTTCTCATTGCTAACACCTTACATTAGCACAGTTCATGGTCCAAAGAAAAGCAAAACAAAACAAAACCAACGTTGGCACATTATTCTTAATTAAACCCTAGACTTCATTTGAATTTTCCTAGTTTTTCTGTTGACGTCTTCTTTCTATTCCAGGATCCAATCCAGGGTAGCGCGTTGAGTTGTCATGTCTCCCCAGCCTCTTCTTGGTTGTGACAGTTTCCAGTTCTTTTTCCTTCTTTTTCATGACCTTGACAGTCTTGGGGAGTGCTGTTCAGGTATCTGGTAGAATGTACCCTTATCTGGGTGTGTCTAATGTTTGCTCTTGATTAGATGGAGGTTATGGGTTTTTGGAAAGAACACCACAGGGATGATGTGGCCTCCTCATCCCACCACATCAGGGCATTTATCACGTCCACGTGACATCCCTGGGGATGTTAACCTTCATCAAGTGATGCAGGTGGTGTCTGCCGGGTTTCTCCACTGTAGAAATACTCTTTTTCCCCTTTCCATACTCTGTTGGAAGCAAATCATTTAATCCAGCCCACACTCAAGGGGTGGGAATTTTGAACTTCACCTCCTAGAGAGAGGAGTATCAATTAAATAGGATTCTTCCGAAAGGCGGATTTGTCTGTTTCCCACCCATTTATGTATGTACTCAATCACTTATGTATAGCAGTAGGGAGTCATGGATATTTATTTATACTTTGGGTTATAAGCCAATACTATGTTATTTTGTTTTGTTGCCTAAATTGTTCCAGCTTTTGCTACTGGGAGCTCTTTCAAGTTGACTCCTGTGTTTCTGTGACATGTCTCCATCTTTTAATTTTTTCAGTACTTTCTTATTTTCTAGTATTACAAGATGCCCCACCTCGTCTTGTATTTTCCTTGCCTAAGATCTAGAATCAGCCATTTCTTCAATGTTCATTTCTAAAACTTTTTTTCTTTATTGTGGTAAAATAAACATAACAAAATCTATAATTTTAACCATTTTTAAGCATACCGTTTCAGTGACATTAAGTATATTCACATTGTTGTGCCACCATCACCACTATACAGATTTAGTTTCATTCCTTTTGACAGCTGTGTAGTATTCCACGGTTAGAATGTACCAGGATATATATATTTGTTCTTCAGTTGATAGGTTGATTTCAAATTTCCACAGTTTCAAACAATGCTAAAACTAAACATCCTTTTACCTGACTCCAAATGTACATGGTGAAGAGCTTCTCTAGGGTATATTTCTAGAAGCGCTAGGTGCTGGGATGTAGGAAATGAACATCTTCAAATATTTCAAGCATTACCAAATTTGTCTCCAAGGTGGTTATGTAGTTTATATTCCCACAGCCTGTAATGCTTGTGTTTCTACACATGGTTGCCAACGCTTGATGTTATTTTGCCACTCTGATGGGTATATATCTTATTGTTTTAATCTGCATTTTTCTGCTTACAAAGCAGGATGTGCTCTTTTCCACAAATTTACTGGCCACTCAGGATTCTCCCTCTGTGAATTGCCTCCTCTCATGTCAGGTTGTTTGTCTTTTCTTATTGATCTGTAGGACTTCTTTGTATTCTGGGAATGAATCCACTCTTTGTTTTATGTGTTGCAAGTATCTTCCCCCAGCTGTGGATTGTGTTTTAACTTTTCTTTTGGTATTGTACTTTTTCTTGGTGATACAAAATATTTTAAAGACTTTCTTTTCACTGGTAGGCCTTTAATCCATTCAGAATATAATTTTTAATATGGTGGGAATTAGGAATCTGACTTTATTTGTCCTCCACACTGTTTTTACTATATGTCATTAATTCTAAGATGTATTTTTATCACCCCCCCAACACACACATTTTGCCATCTCTAAAATTGTGATGCATATTACTATCAATGCAACATCATGGCATTTTTTTCTCTTGTTACGGTATGTAAAATTGTCTTACAAACAGTGGCATCTTAGACTTAATGAAAAATGGAAATATTCTAGGTTTATCCTAATTCTTGATACCTAGTAGGATAAACCTCCAGTCTCCCTTATCCTGGTAATTACTGGTCTTTTAGTATTTTATATGAGTTTTAGAATCACCTTGTCAAGTTCTGAGAATGACTCACAGTTTTTTTTTTTTCTCCCTTGTTATTTTTTAAAATTGTAATTGCATTGACTCTATAGACTAGATATTTTGGGAGAATAACCATGGTTAAAACTTTTTGTCAGTGCTAGTTTTGTGAAAAGTTTAAGGTCCCAAGTTAAATGCATGGGGTCAAATGACAAGGTGAACAGTTACAGACCCAGAGTTCTGTTCCCCCCCCCGCCCCCCGCAAAGTTCCAATTTTTTCTGTCATGGCATATCCCACTTGCTGGAATAAGCCCCCTTTTGGAGAAGTGAGACCCCCATCACTTGAGGGGTTCATGCTGTGGCTCAGTGGCCCCCTGTTCGTGATGACAGAGGGAAGTTCTTCAGGTCGTAGGTGGAAATGAACTCTTGGGTGCCTTCCGAGCGTAACACTCCACAAGCATCGGGCTGCACAGTGTGACTGGGAAGGGCTGAAACCTGAGGCAGAACTGAGACACTGCTGCTGCGTTATCACTCTGCCTGGGCCAGCTCTAAGCCAGGAGGAGAAGAATGAAATACGTGGACTTTTTAACTCATTGCTTCTGGCTCCTGGGGAGACCAATAAATGTCCCAGTTCCTTTTCAGCTTGGGTCTCCTCCTCTCTCCTTCTCTGTTCCCATTTTTCCCTCCCCCTCTTTTCACCCTAAGTATTGAAAAAGTTTAAAGGAGGAGTTGGCAAACAATAGCCTGCAGGCCAAATCCACATGCTGCCTGTTTTTCTAAACAAAATTTTATTAGAACACAGCCACACCCGTTCCTTTACATTGTCTATGGCTGCTTTCAGACCAGGAAGGGAGAATTGAGCAGTTGGGATAGAGACCTTATGATGCATAAAGTCTAAATTATTTACTCTCTGACCCTTTATGGGGAAAAAACATCAGCAAACCCTGGTTTAAAGGAAGACACTGTTGACATAAAGCCTGTATGTTCCCTGGATTCTAAAACTTAGGGTTGCTTTTATGGTTTGATTCTGTTCATGTTATAGGTTTTTTTCTTTGGAAAGGGTTAGATGGTTCATGCCCAGCTCTGAAGAGAAGTATGAAAATATGGATTAGAATGCAAACCCACTATAAGAAACGTGGATCCCAGCAAAATGCAATCATTTTCTTCTGGTTTGGGGCTGTCCTCGGGAAATGGTCTTCGGAAGAGGCAACTGGTACAAAGTCTCAATATAGAACAGGGAGAGAGGATTTCAGGGAAACTTTCTGGCAGAGCTAATTTTCTCTTCCCGAAGCTCAGTGTGGAGAGGATGGCAGTGAGGTGTTACAACGGTCCTTCATTAGAAAAGTCTCTATACCAACTAAGCAATCAGGTGAAATGTGGCAATTCAAATTGTTTGTGACCAAATTATTGTTTTTCTCTGCAGCTCTTTTTGCCTCAATCTACTTTATTTCCATCCCCTTTACAACCACCACTGTTTTATATATCATGGACCCTGCTTTCCTTTTTTCTTTTTTGAGATGGGGTCTTGCTCTGTTGCCCAGGCTGGAGTGCAGTGGTACAATCATAGCTCACTGCAGCCTTGAACTCCTGGGCTCAAGCAATCCTCCTGCCTCAGCCTCCTGAGAAGCTAGGACTATAGGCATGTGCCACCATGCCTGGCCAATTTTATTTTTTAATAGAGACAGGGATCTCACTATGTTGCCCAGGTTGGTCTCGAACCCCTGGCCTCAAGTGATCCTCCTACTTTGGCCTTCCAAAGTGCTGAAATTATAGGCATGAGCTGCTGCACCCAGCCAAGGGGAACCTCTTTCCTAATTTGAAGAGTCTGAGAGCCTTGCCTATGGACTATGAACATTTTTCTCCACTATGAATAGCAACAACTAATATGGATATTCCCCCAAAATGTTGCAAGTGGACCACTTGTGGAACAGAGGTCTATTTTAGATGGCACATCAATAGACTAAATAGTATATTGATGAAATAAATAGTAATAACATTTAAAAATGACATAAATTTGAAAAATAATCCCAGCATATTGAATCTAGATTTCTTGAGTAGTATTGCTTGGTAGGTCAACAATCCAAGAAAAACAATCATAGCTGTAGTAGGCTGTTCATTAACGTCCCTCTTAAAGATTCATGTCCTAATCCTTGGAACTTGTGAATATCTCAGAGGGAACTTTGCAGATGTGATTAAGTTAAAGATCTTCAGATGGGGACATTATCCTGGATTATCTGGGTGGATCTAATGTAATCACAAGGTCCTTATCAGAAGGAGGCAGTAGGGCCAGAGGTAGAGAAAAGGACATGTGATGATGGAACTAACGGTGTGTGTGTGTGAGGGGGAGAGAGAGAGAGATTTGAAGATGCAATGCTGTTGCTTTGAAGATGGAGGATGGGGCTGTGAGCTAAAGAATGCAGGTGGCCTCTAGAAGCTGGAAAAGGCAAAGAGATGGATTTTTCCCTAGAGTCTCCAGAAGGAACACAACTCTGCCTACACTTTGATTTTAGCCATTGTAGACTTCTGACCACCAAAACTTTCAAATGATTAATTTATGCTGTTTAAGCCACTAAATTTGTGGCAATTTGTCACTGTAACCATAGGAAACTCATACAACAGGTAGCAAATAACAAGTATCTCCTGTTTCTGGCACTGTGCTAGGTGCTCTGCCTGTGTTATCTGACTTACATGCCTCATCTCCTGGCAAGTAAAGAATTACTATTTCTGTTTTATGGATGAGGTGGCTGAGACTCAGAGAGGGACATTTCAGAGCTGCCATTCAGTCTGAGACTGTCTGACTGCAGAGTTTATGTTCTTACCACACGGCTACACTGTGATAAGAAATCTCAGTCCGAGTGGTTTGCTCAAGAACTGACATTTACCAAAGGGTGATCTCTCAATATTTCCTTTGCCATTGACTCACAGCATGGTGGAAAGATTGCAGAAATGGACGGTGGATAATCAGGTATTGTCCCCGATGGGGTGACCTTTTATGAGTCCCTTTTTTCGTGGCCTGTCTCTTTATCTATCTGGGTAGAAGAGGGTGGATAAAGTGACATTTACTCATTCATTCATCTCTATGAGACTTTGGCATGATATTTCCAGTTCATCCAGATCTGTGGACACAACAGGAGACTGGGTTGCCACCTGTGTTCTGTCCCTTGGATTTTGAACGTCGAACGTAGACCTTTCCATTGGAGGAAAATAGCTTTAAATTTTCAGCCACAAGGTGTTCAATTTAGAAGCAAAGAGTGGATAGAAACCTTCACAAATAAACCCATGACTGAGAAAACTTGGTATCTCACAGAAATATATTTATCTTGTTAGTGTTACTGGGGAATATTTGCATAGCAGGAAAAAGAGCTTTTAACTCATTTCCTTATCTGGCTTTCTTACTGTAGAGAATTTTTCCCCCTGAAGGTGTATCTCGCTATTGAATCTGGCGTTTAAAGGAAATGTCATCAGGACCTGAGATGAAAATTGAATTTTTCCAATGCCTAAGGATGACTTTCTTTAACTAACTTAGCAGACTTCCAACCTTAAATGGATGCAGACATTCTGGTCTGCTTTGAATCTGCTGTTCTCTCCCAGTTTCCAACCTCTTTGATGGGCCTCGCCTTCCACCCTCTCCTCCTCTGCTCCCAGGCCTGTTTGGCAGTCTTGCCTTTATTCTGTGTTCATCTCTCTCTTTCTTGAATTGAAAAGTCCCTAATCTTTTTCCTCTTGTGGCTGCTTAGGTGCAGAGATTTCAGAGTCTGGGAAATTGACAGTTCCTTTTCTCTTATGGATAGTGCAGGCCTCTGTTTCATTCTGATACCTGGATTTCCCTGAACTTTTAGGGAGGATAGTACCTGCCTTCTGCATAGGTAAGGGAATAGGGTAAGATGTAAAAACTGGCATTTTTAACCCTCCAGTGAACTAAACATCTGCTGAAACTCATTATTATACCTGTTTCAACAGCCACCTCTGCTTCCGATCTGGGGAGATGTTAGGCCACCCCATAAATGAATATTAGATGACATTTTGGACATAGTCAGTTCAAATATAGGACCCTGACAGCATTCTACCTCAGTCGCTGGGGCCTGGGCTGATGTGGTACCAGGCAGTTTCTTCTCAGCGTCCAGAAAGGGAAGATTCCAGGGACAAGGGTCAGTAGATTCTTTGCCTTAAAGGAGAAAACTAAAAATCCTTCCTGCAAGTTTTTGATCAATAGGCCTCACACACAGTAGCAGTTTAAACCTGCTCATTTATGTAACTTGAATGCAAAATCAGGGAATGCTCGAGCAGTGAGTTGGGACTGAAGTTGCTGTCTATAGACCCTGGAAGCCCTGCATGGCCCATAAAATAGAGAATAGCAAAAACCTCCACCTTCTGGGCTGAAGAAACAGCTGGGAAGCACAACGTCTGCTTAGATTTCTGGTTGAAAAGAGACTCGTTTAAATAAAGTGGCCATACAATTTATTGTCCAAGCCAGGACACTTTTTATTAAGATAAATTTCTATAGAGTAAATGCATAAATCTTAACTGTATGTCTTGATACATTTTTGCATATGTATTTGCCCATGTAGCCAACCATCCAGATCGATATAGAAAAAATTCTCATCACCCCAGAAAGCTCCATCAAGACCCTTCCCAGTCACTGGACACCTTTCCTGCCCCCTACGAAGGTGGTCACTTTTCTAATTTCTGTCCCCATAAATTAAGATGTCCTACTCCTGATCTCCAGCTAAATGAAATCATGCACTGTGTATTTTTTAATGTCAACTCAGCAACAGCAAAGAATGAACTCCTTTCAACAATAAGGATGAGAATCTTGGGAACATCTTATTGAGTGAAACAGAATGGGGTCCGTTTGAGAATGAAAGGACCACTGTTAACATATGTGGGGACAGCAGGCATAAAAGGGGGTTGTGCTGGGGAATCAGGACAAATGCTCATCTTATCTTCAGAAAATTTAAACCTCAAGCTTGTACCATACAAAGGTATAGTGTCTGGGAAACCCACCCCAGGAAATAAGGCTTTGTTCTTTAATAGACAACATGAGCTCTATTCCCTCTGAGGGTCACCTGCCTTTTCAGTGATTCTGCCTTCTCTTTGGAGATTCACCTATTTGGCCAGGGAGCAGCAGAGAAGAGAAGAGAGTGGGCCCTTCCCGTGCATTTGAAATATCTCAGGGGGCCACCCCCTCATGTTCCAGCTCCTTCCTCTCCTTGTAACACCTGCAGAATTAATCCAGCCTAAGAAGCGCTCTCAGCTCATGTGCACCCTTCCGAAAGCCACTGTTTCTCACCTGCTTCCACGCCCCTAGCAGAATTCAGGAATCATTAGCGTTTGATGATCTTGTGTTTCAAGACTTCAATCTCCTGTACTTTGAAATTGAAATTCCTGAGCCTGCAAGGGACCCTACACTGACAGCTGACGTATTGAACTTTCTCCAGCTTCCACAGATCAGAAAGTCAATCTATCCACATCGCTTCTTGCAGTGCACGTTCTGTCAGAAAGCTTGAATCCAGGCGAAGCTTGTGGAACCATGAACTGTGTCCATTTCCTCTGTCTCTTCCCTGTGTCAGGGAATAAGATGACATTAACTTGCACACTAATTAACAAGTGTCAGGCTGGTGAAATGCCATCCAGGACTGTACATTCCAGGCTCTGCTTCTGAGAGTGGCCACAGGAGTATGACTGTCCTTCCTGAAATTCACTTTCAAATTCCAAATATTCCCTGCTGTCCAGAATAACTCCATCCTGCATTTGGGAATCACTCTAGCCACCCACCCCCTTAGAGAATATACATCTATTGCCTCTTCATGGCAGTTTCTCAAACTATAAAGTGGTCGTAAGTACTTAACTCAGAAACCAATTTTAAATAAAATAATGTAAGTGCTTGGTGTAGCGCCTGTCATGTGCTGAGATTGGAATGACCGTTGACAGTTACCATTATTAAACATGGAAAATCCAGATCCTTTTCAGTCTGTCTGCCACCTGATGATCACCTCTATCTCCTGCTTCTCCTGTTCTATGAACATACTTATTCGAATTTGTGCTTCCATCTGCCCAAAATGCCATTTCAGCTTCTCCCACCTGGCCGATTCCTACTTTTCCCATGAGACTCCTTCAGTAGAAAGATTCAGGCTCTTCGGGGAGAGTGGATTGGCCCCTCTTCTGGACTACAATTTTATATGTTTCTACTTCTGTCCTTGTCAAATAATAGTTTTGTATTTCTGTTTATGGGTCTTCCCCTGATGTGCAAGCTCCTTGTGGACAGGGAATTCTGTCACTATATAAATTAATCCCTGCTGTTACCCAGGGACAGCTAGAGTTGCCCTGGTGGGGAGCAGCACAGTCATAAATCATTCCCATAGTCGAAGCACCTTTCCTAGTACTTTTGATTTGGGACTCATATTTGAAGTCAATTTATTTCTCTCTCTTTTTTTGTTCATGGCTCTGTCTTTTGACTGGCAGTGACATCTCTCATTGTATATCAGTTTCAACTGATGCCTTCCTCTTGGCCTTCAAAGTAAAATTCATGTTGACCTAATAGCTTGTATTTTTATTTACTGTCTTTAAAATTTTGTGGAAATCCATTTGAATGTTTTCTTCTGGTGAGGTAACCATAACTTAATAATAATAACATAAATAATAAAAATTTTATAGTAACAGTAAACATATAATAATTATATCCTGTATAATAATTAAAGTAATATAATTTCAGTGAACATCATAATTTCTGATATATCCTCCAACCAATATGTCACCTGTAAACAACTCTACCCGATGCTCAACCCCAAACACAAAAATAGTCAATAAACACCTTCCTCTGCTTGGTCTGTATGCTGCCTTCACCTGTCTTTTTTCTTCTTCCATCCTGTGTTGGTTCTCTTGTTTACTGCATCCCATATGTTTCTCTTTCTTGGTTTACTATTCCATTTTGTTAAAGCTCATCTTTTAGTAGTTTCCTGAATAAAGGTACGTGAACAGGATCTTTTTTTCTTACTTGCATATCTGAAAATTTTTATTTTACCTTTTCGCTGGATTGACAGTTTGGCTAGGTATAGAAAGTCAAGTTGAAGATCATTCCTATATCTTTGTATATGACATGTTGCTCCTTTCCCCACTTTTGTCTCATCCCTAAAATCTTTTGGTGACTTCCCTTTGTCTTAGATGTTCTGAAATTCCATAGGAATGCACCTTGGTGTGGAATTCTTCCTCTCTCTCCCTCCCTGGCCACCTTCTAGTTCCTTCTGTTTTTTTAAATGTGCATTGAATTCAAGCTGTGTATTTCTTTGTCTTTTTAGTATATGTTCTAGAAATTTATATGAATTTGTTCTCTAAACACTCTGGATTTCTAAAAACATTTTGTTATAACATTTTAAGAATTTTCAGCTTATTTTTGTTCTTTGATTCTGCCGCCCTCCCCTCGTATTATTTTTTCTTGCTTTACAGATACAATGGCTTGTCTCTTATCTTTTGAAGACAATTTATTTGTCATTCTTCTTCTCCCTGGATTATTTGTTCTTTTTTCTCTCTGGGTCCCTTTTTTTAGGGTCTCACTCTTTCATCCTGAAAGCTTCCCTCTAGCGTCTGGTGGTCCTCGAAAGGCAGTTCATCTATTCAGGGCCACACTAATAATCCCTGTGTGCAGGATTCAGAAAGGGTGGCTGTTATTGAGAATGTTTCACTTTAGTTATCCAGTGTTGCATCTTTTTCATCGAAGGACCCAAAATGTTAGTAACGGAGATCACAAACTTAGTTCTCTGGGATTCTCCAGAAATAAAGCTTCCATTTTTCCTTCTTGGAAGGTAAGTGTTTGGTTGGTTGCTGGTGTTCTTGGGGTAGAGAAACTCAGCTCTCAACTGTGCCTAATGTCCCTGCATCTGGAGGCTCTCTAGCAAAATTTCTTCAGTAAATGAACCTTCAAGCTCTTGTAGAGGCCAAAAGGATGTACGGGGGGAAACAGAGGGTCTAGTGGTCTCTAAAAGCTTTGTCCTTTCAGCCTTGACCCTGACTGCTACCAGGAGTGAGGACGCTGACTAGGTAGGTTAGGTAGGAGATTTTTCCCAGTGGGAAACTCTCAGGGGTTTTACAGGAGGAATTAGCTGCTCATATGTCCTCTCTTTAAATATTTAGGTTGTAACTTCCTCCATTTTTATATCCCATCTTCTATCCCATATTCTCTGTCCTTTTTGTTAAAACCTTGTCAACTTTTACTGCCATTTTGTTCTGTCTTTTGAGCAGAAAGGAGAGATGTGTATGGTCAGTGGCCTTTCCCCCCACAAATAACTTTTAAATATTCATCTTTCCTCTTAGGAGACCTCCTTTGATTGAGTGACATGAGTTGATGTTTGCAATGCCGGGCTCAGGCCCATGTGGGGCCTTCTCTGGGTGTTGGGTCACTTTCATGGTGACACAGAATCTTCTTCCACAAAATCTTTTCTCCCCAAACAGGACACGAGCCAAGAAGACCAAGTGTAGGATCAAGGCAGCAGGCTTCATTGTGCTGCCTTCATTGTTCTTTCGTTTTTGTTCCCAAATAGCATGATAAATGTCTGTTGGGGGGATGAGTGGATTATTGAGGAAAGGTCCTGCCTGTTTGAAATGGTAGATGAAGCGTGTAAAGAAATAAGAACCTTGCTTGGTGAAAGTGATAGGGAGAGTTGATTTGTTAAAAAATAATGGAGCTGCTGTCTCCTTGATGCAACAATAGGAGACATTTGCCGGGTAATCTACTAAGTTCCAAGACTATTTTAAATGCTCCATTTATCAATGAATAATCAATGAATAATAATCTTACCAATGAATAAGATAAATAAGCTGATAATTTCAATATGGCTCATTATAGTAATCTAATTATTATAGGCTAATAATAATCTTATCACTGAATAAGATGAATAAACTGATAATTTCAATACAGTTTAGTATGCAATGTGTGAGTATATATAGGCAGAAATTTTTATTTTGTGTATGTATAATATATTTTTATTATTTAAATACACAGAGATACGTACATATAATTATAACATTGAAAAAACAAAAAACCATAATCCCTCCACTTAAGTAAGGCCCACTACTGTTATTTTTTAAACAAAAGTGGGAAATAAACATGGAAAATTTAAAATAAAAAGTAAAGACTCCTTTCAACCCCTTTTCACAGTTCCTTTGAAAGTAATTACTGTCAACAGGTTTTGTGTGTGTGGGTGTGTGTGTATCTTCTTATGTACAAATGGAAGCATTGTATACATAGTGTTTTGAATTTCTTTTCCAGTTAATAAACCTTAGAGAGTTCATTCTTTTTTTTTTTAACACTTGCACACATTTTACTCTCTATATATAACATATATTAAGCAATCTTCCTTAGATAGGTTTCTTTCAAATTTTTACGATTACAAAATCATTGCTATAAGCATCTTTATACTTATGCTTTGCGTGAGGTGGAAACCCAACATGAGTTAAGAAAATGACTTCAATGATCCCTCCAGTTTGGTTCCTGCTCTGGTATCCAGACAGTGTCCTCCTGTGCCTAGTTCCTGCATGGCATCTAAGCATAGGGCAAAAGAGCCTTGTTCTTGAGACCTCTGAATGCCCAGGATGGAAATCCATTTACTCTCAAAGAAAAACTTCAAACTCATGTCCCAAATTCTGCAGCTTGGATACAACAAAGCCTCTTTTTAGTCAATAAAATGGATAGTCATCACCATCCTTTTTCTGCCTTCTCGGTATGATTTTTTTCAGGTCCATAATCCTTTTTGTTGTTGAGTGAGGGATAATGGCTTTCTCTACACCTGGGTATGGCAGAATGAGCCAACTCCTCTTTTGTGCTCCCACAACATTTATCCCTACCTGTTTTAGAGGCCAAGGATACCTTGGGATTTCTTCCACCCATACCAGGAGAGTGGAGAGCACAGTGGAGGAATGCTCCTCTGTATTGATGGGGACCGAGCAAGGCTGTAGAGTAGGGATTTCTGAATTGCTGTCAAAGTGAGAACCCACGGTCAGAACTGTGGAATCAGGCTATGGGTTGAGACGAAGTGGTAAAGAGGAAAGTAAATCATGAACATGGAAGCTGAGTGGACTGGGGTGTAGGTGGGGGATGCAGACCACTAATGCATAGTCTTTTTGTATAGCCAGGGATGTCTTATTGGCATAAAAAGCTGGGTAAGCTCAGATGATTCCTTCTCACGTGTCACCATAGGTCTATGTCTGTGTCTTTGTCTTTCCGACTGGTGTGTGAGATCCTTGAGGTCAGGGGCTGTATTTTATTGGTCTCTATCTTAGCACTCAGCAGGAGGGTCTGCTCACAGTAGATTCTCAGGCTGTGTTTGTAAAATGAAAACAGCGCATTTTATTCGTGGCCTCCCAACCTGGCTGTGCATCAGAACATCAGAATCACTGGGTTAAAACAAAACCCCACATTTCTGGGCTTGACTCCAGATCTCCTAAATCAGATTCTCTAGGGACAAGTCCTGAGAATCATCAGCTTTTCAGACAAGCTAGCTGGCTGATTCTTATGCATCCAGCTCACTGTATGGTCCATCACTTTATACACTATCAATTTGTGTCCCCCTGGTGTCCTGTGAGTGGCAAATGGGACATATTCCTTGGGGAAGGACCCACTCTATCTTTAGACTGTTCCAGCCAGTTCCCCCTTGTCAAGGACTGCAGAGGGATTTTGTAACATTTTGCTATATGAAGCCAGAAAAGGTATTTTTTTTTTTCCCAGGGATCCAGGCTGTGGACAGGCTGCAGCCTGGGTGTACTTGGGTATTCGTCCTGGAAAGTCACATTCTTTCCAAGATATTTACAATGGCAGAGATAATGGGTTATTGATGAACCAATCAGCTGGGATGGCCCCTGGTGAATTAGCTGTTGGCCACTGGCCTGCCTGGGATAAGGAACTATTGCTGAGCTCAGCAGCATCTGGGAAAGGTCTAAATCACACCCATCACTTCCTGCAAAGCCAGTAATCTCTGTCAAAGGTGTTACCACAGCCAATGCCTCATACAGGGAAGCAACTTATTTAATTTATAGTTAATTGAAGGCTTGGAGCTTTGGAATCAGACAGATGAGTGTTTTACTCCTGGCTTCTC
The DNA here is from genome assembly GCA_023783475.1 of Daubentonia madagascariensis. Classification (NCBI taxonomy): domain Eukaryota; kingdom Metazoa; phylum Chordata; class Mammalia; order Primates; family Daubentoniidae; genus Daubentonia; species Daubentonia madagascariensis. The sequence goes on along the minus strand of JAKFHU010002332.1, from coordinate 4,348,153 downwards.
CTCTCTTTCCTCACTGTGTGACAAAAGACAAGTTACTTAGTGTCCCCGATGTTTAGCTTTCTTGTCTATGAAATGATAATCCTGCTACCAACTTTGCAGAATTGCTGTAAACAGTACTTGAAGTGATGACTGTAGAACATTTCACAGTTTACAAAGCATTTTCACATTTGTTATTTCATTTAAATCTGACAATAATCCTGTAAGATATATATGTGTGTGTGTATATATGTATACATACACACACACACACATATATATATAATTGGTCTTTTTTTTAAGAGACAAAGTCTCCCCCTGTCATCCAGGCTGGAGTGCAGTGGCCTGATCATAGCTCACTGTAACATTGAACTCCTTGGCTCAAGTGATCCTTTTGCCTCAGCCTCCCAAGTAGCTGGGACTACAGGTGCACGCCACCATGCCTGGCTAGTTTTTTTTTTTTAATTATTATTTTTCAGAGATGGGGGTCTTGCTGTATTGTCCAGGCTGGTCTTGAATTCCTGGTCTTAAGTGATCCTTCTGCCTTGGCCTTCCCAAATTTTGGGATTACAGGAGTGAGCCACTGTTCATTTTTTACGTGTAAATATTACAGGGTTCAAAGGGTTTGAGTATCTTTCTCAAGAATCAACCCTCCCCTCATCCCCAATACACTCATATTTCTCATATTTTATAGGTGAGGAGATGAATATTCAAGAGCACAAGTGATTTGCCCAAGTTCACATGGTCAATAAATGCCAGCCTACTGGTGTCCTATAGTACTGTGGTCCCCAACCCCCAGGGCATGGACTGGTACCAGTCCGTGGCCTGTTAGGAACCAGGATGCACAGCAGGAGGTGAGTGGTGGGCTAGTGAGCACAGATTCATCTGTATTTACAGCTGCTTCCTATTGCTTACATCACCGCCTGAGCTCTGCCCCCTGTCAGATCAGCAGCGACATTAGATTCTTATAGGAGTGTGAACCCTACTATAAACTGCACATGCAAGGAATTTAGTTTGCATGCTCCTTATGAGAATCTAATATCTGATGATCTGAGGTGGACTTGAGGCAGTGGTGCTAGCACTGGGGAGTGGCTGCAAATACAGACTATCATTAGCAGAGAGGTTTGAATGCACAATAAATGTAATGCACTTGAATCATCCCCAAACCACCCCCCTCCCATTTGTGGAAAAATTGTCTTCCATGAAACAGGTCCCTGATGCCAAAAAGGTTGGGGACCACTGCTACAGTATTTATGATAAAATCTAAATTATGTATTTTGGCCTTCAAGGACTTAATTGAACTTGTTTCTAGCTGTGTATCTCTCTAATCATGGAAGGTTGCCAAAAGGGCCCAGTTCTCCACCCTTCCTGGTCTGCATACCTTTTGCTATGTAAATACACTGCACCCTCCCACTCTGACTCAGCTCAGGCACATGACTTGCTTTTGCTAATAGAATGATGATATGCCAGTTCCAAGCCTCAAGGGGCATGGCATGCTTTTGTGCATCCTTGTGCCTTTGCCATTATCATGAGACCATGACTGGGCTAGGCTGCTGGATGATGAAGGACACGTGGTGCAGAACTTAGAGCTGATCCAAAGCTGACCCCAGACACATGAACAATAAACATACTGTCATATGTTGTTGGTTATGCAGCATTGTTGTGCCACAGGTAGCTGATTCACTAACTTCATCTGTGGTGCTGTCTCCCTCACTTAGCTTGTTATATCCACACTGGCTTTCCTTCAGTCCCTGGAACAAGCCAAGCTCTTTCTCTCCTTAGGCCATTTGCATATGTGCTGCTCCACTCGGAACACTCCCCTCTTCACTCTTTCTGCACAGCTGCTCTTTCTCTTTCTTTCTTTGTCATCCTTGAAGTCTCAGCTTAAATGCCACCCCCTCAGAGATAACTTCTTTGACTATTCTGTCTGCATTAGTAAATTCTACATGTTCTTTATTACCATGTCCTGTTCTTTTCCATCATAGACTTATTACACTTTATAATCATACAATAATTCTTCAGCTTGATAAGGTCCACCATGACAGGGCTGGTGGCTGGGTATTCACAACTCACTTCTTAGCATCCAACACAGTGCCTTGTGCTGAGCATGTTCTCAGTACATATTTGGTGAGTAAATACACACAGAATGAATGAATTGGAAGGGCTAGGATTTCAACCCTTCCCTCTTTCCTCTCTTTCTCCTGTGTCACCATTATGGCTTTATGGGAGGTTTAGGACTTATCTGTCTTGGAGTACCCTATCTAAAATGCACAATTCCCTGATAATGTTTAGTCTTTTTAGCTAGCATCTTTTTTTTTTTTTTATCAGTTTACATTCAAGCGAACAGCTTAACACTTTTAGGGATTAACTGACAGTCAGCTGAGAGAAGACATGGGAAAACAAGTTAGGGTTGATCAGAATATAGGCAGACGAAAGCTTCAGGAGGGAAAAAAAGGAATCTGAGTCTATGGCAGGAACATGTCTTACGTTCAGCCATGGCCCCATTCTACAAGGGGGCAGTTCTGGCTCCTGTTGCCAGGTACTGCTGCAGCAACTGGCTGACATCCTGGGGTCTCCAGATTTATTACAGAGGAGAGACACCTAGATGGAGGAATAATCTCCATCTTTGTGCAGAAATGCATTTCATCCTGGGCCACTAGTCACTGCCTTCTAGCTCCCGGAACTTGACATACTTGGACCTTTGCTGCCCAAGGTTCTCAGCCAGAGTGCTACCCTGGATCAATGTTCAGGAGGACCAAAACCTTGGGGACTCAACTGTTTCAAGTTTTATTGCACTGTACAAGGACAGAAACCAGGAAGGTGGATGCCTCCTATGCTTGAATCAGCTGCCCACTTAGCACTGAGAGCCTTGTTATGGAAGTGGGGGAGTGCGGTGGGGAAGATCTGATGCAGAGAATGCAAAAATCAAAGTGAAAATTCAGACTTTCTGCAGCAGGGCCGGGGGAACATCTAACACAAATAGGCTATCTGGTGGTCCAAAAACTTAGATAGCTTTTATAGGACTTAAAGTAGAAAAAGAAAATAAAGCAAATTGCAGGATAGATTCTACTCACTGCTCTGGTTGTGTGGAACATTGCCTCAAATGACCAGAAATTTTTAGTGGAGAATGTCTGATTGGCTATGATAATCCCACAGCAATGGTTTCTAAAGTATGTCCCCTATAGCAGTTTTCTGTAATATATTAATATGAATTCTAGGGAGGAAAAAAGAGTTCTGTGTTGAAAAAATTATGAAAACATTACATACTTTATCCTTCTTTTGGAGAGTCACATATGTACTTGCATATTAAAGGTTCTGAGAAATTTTGCAATAAAAAGAACTTTCTTAAACATTTTTCCTTCTAAATTTTCATCTTTTTCTAAACTGATTTTACTATGGAACAAACCAACTAACTTCCTTCCTTTCCTTTCCTTTCTTACTTCTTTCCTTCCTTTTCTTTATTTTCTTGTTCAATGCCAGTTAACATTATTCTGCAAATCACAGATAGTGAAACATTGACCCTGAGAAATTTGTTCCAATGTGTTGCATTTTGTGCTCATGATTACAATAATACAAACAAGAAGAAGCAGAATGATTATTCACTGAGCCTCTTCCACATGCCAATTATTGTGCTAAGCATTTTTCTTATACCTGAACCCATTTTATTCTCAAAACCACAGTGAAGTTAAAAATCTTTTTCAGATGAGAAAACTGAGGCTCAGAGAGGTTGAGTTACTTGTCCTGGGACACACCGATGAAAACCCAGAGAGTCCACTCTCAAGTCTGCTTTTTTAGCTATCAAGCTATCGCAGTTTGGGAACTAAGAGGTAGTCTCCCATCCCTATCTAACCATAAAAACCCATAATTTCTGTCTTTTTAAAATTTATTTGTGCCTATGTCTTTATTTAATCTGAGATATGCTGACTGAGGATCTCAATATTTCTAGGAGATAGGCAAGTTAAACTGTTGGCCTTTGGTATCAAAAGAAATGCACTGAGTCCACACACAAGCTTAATGGGCTGAGAAGGTTGTGCCTAAATGACTTACATTTTCTCTGTGATGTATGGATGAACACAGTCAATAATTATATCCTCTGGTTACATGGTATGTATAATTATATCTATTTACCAGTTAGTTTTATTTTTCTAAGGAAAAGTATACAGCCTGCTAAGATTGTTATGAAGATTAAATAGTGCTGTCCTTGTCTGTGTTGTAGATATTGTATACACCAATATTCTCCTGATGTCTTCACACAGTGTAGGGGCTGCTCTGGCCCTATGCCTGAAGTCCTGTTAAACACCACTCACTCACCCCTGTTTTGCTCACAGAAAGAAAGAATACCTCCTGGTTCCTCTCACCTCATGTCTGCCTTACCTCTTATTCCCCATTTTGTTTATACGCTATGGTGGAGTGGAAAATTCAAAGATTTGGAGCCAGACAGAATTGGTTTCCAGCTCTATTTTTGATGCTTTTGTTTCCTGTGCTAAGAACTTTCTTTGTATTACCTTATCCTATTTCCCAACAATGCTGTACCTGTATAGTAGGTTCTATTGTGACACATCCCCTCATATTTTAAAGAAGAAAAGATTGAGTTTTAGTGTAAAGTAACTCAGTGACCCAGGTCATCCTATTTGAATGGTTCACTCTAGATAAAGTAGTGATGTATTAATTACCTATTGCTAACAAATTACCTCAATATGCAGCAGCTTAAATAGCAACATTAATTATTTCACAGTTTCAGTGGGTCAGGAATCCTAGCATGGATTAGCTGATACCTTTGTCTTAGGTTTTCTTGAAAGACTGTAATCCCGGTGTCAGCTGAGGTTGCAGCTTCATGTGAAGGTTTGACTGGGGAGAATCTACTTCCAAGCTCACTAATGTGGTTGTTGGCAATTCAGTTCCTTTTAGGCTATGGGACTAAGCTCTTAGTTCCTTAAGAGCTGTTGGTTGGATGTCTCCTTCAGTTCCTTGCCACTACATGTAGTGGGCCACTACATGAAGTATCTTACAACATTGTAACTGGCTTTATCAGAGTAAGCAAGACAGAAGTCAGGAGACAGAATACAATTGGCCTCTATGTTTATGGGTTCCACATCCACAGATTCAACCAACTATGAATTGAAAATATTTTAAAAAATACAACAGAAATAACAATACAACAATAAAAATAATACAAATAAAAAAAATACAATAGCTATGTACATAGCATTTACATTGTATTATGTATAAGAAGTAATCTTTAGGTATTATAAGAAATGATTTAAAGTATATGGGAGGATGTGTGTAAATTATATGCAAATACTATCTCATTTTATATAAGAGACTTGAGCATCCATGGATTATGGTGTCCATGGAGGTCCTGAAACCAATTCTCCACAGATGCCAAGGGACAACTGTACCAGTAAGATAGAAGTCATAGTCTTTTGTAACCTAATCATGGAAATAATATTTCATCATCTTTGCCATATTCTATTAGAAGCAGGGCACCAGAACCAGTACATACTCAAGGAGAGGGGATTACACAAGAACATGAATACCAGGAGGTGGGGACTATCATAAACCATGTCAGGAGCTGCCTATGGCAAGTGGTTAAGAGCCATGGTCTTGAAGTATGATTTTCATAGCTCCATCACTGGGTCATTCTAACCTCAGGAAAGCTATGTAACTTTTCTAAGCCTCTGTATTCTTATCTGTCAAATAGGTATAACAATAGAACCTACTTCAAAGAATTGTTAGGATTAAACAAGTAAAGAGATGTTAAGTACCTGACAGCAGTGCTAACTTTCCTTCTCTAAACCACTGTTGGTCAAGTGGCTGTAGGATCATGCTACCCTCCCATGTCGACTCTGGCAACAGAGGAAAGAACCAGAATGCTGGTAATTGGAGTTTTAGCTCTCTGATTTGCTGTATGATTTTGTAGATTTTCCCCCCTTTTCTCTGAAACTCTATTTATCTGTAAAATTAGAAGGTTAAAAGAGATAGCAAAAAGCTTTCATTTTTCTGTGCCAATTCTGAATGGTTGGCTGTAGAGCTCTGGAGCTTTGGGTTGAGAAAGATTTCAATGCTGTGGGGAAGTCAGTTCCTCCAGGCTCACGAGAGCTGACCGTGCATATCACTTACCAACTCTGCATTTGGTGATGCCCCATTGGTAGCTTGATGTCAGTCGTGATGGGAGTATTTACACCACGGATATCTGCAAATGCTGCAAACCAGGGCACCCCTCTACCCCTGCTGAAAGCAGATTGTTAAACATTTACCACTGTACCACTCATTTCAACGTTCTATGAGAAAGAGGATATAGTCATTTACTGCAATACCTGTTAAAGCCCCAGGAAGAAGGTATAGAGGAATTAGTGACTAATATGTATCTGCCATCTCTGGTTAGTTGATTTCTGTCATCCGCCCTTCACTGACACTCTTGGAGTTTCTGTATTTTTAGGAAGAAAAATTGCTCGCAGAGAAGATTGCTAGCATAGGTGTTGTCTCTGAAATAAAAAACGTTCTCAAGCCCAGTTTATCATCTTCTGAACATATTGTCTTGTCTCTGTGTCTTGAAATTGTCCAAGAAACTAAAAGCTAGGTAATGCCCAGATAGGCTTGTTAAAAACATTGGGCTACCTTTCCCTTTCTCTGAACAGGTAGACTGAAAGCATTTTAAATAATACAAATTCTATGACATTAGTAATGTGCACAACCACGTACCTGGATCTTCTCAACCACAATATGTGGTAGGCAGGGAGAAGGCTATAGCCCAGTCCCCCTACCCCCGTCCCTGAGAGTTGAAGATCAGACATCTTTGAGTTAAAGAGTTTCACCAGTGGCCACATAGTGATAAATGGTCAAGCTGGAACTAGTACCCAGGTCTTCTTACTATAACCTTTACTCTTTAAGCATTTCACTAGGATGGTAAAACCCGCAGTCTGGCAGGGAGCAAGGGGGAAGGAAGCATTCAACCCTTCTGGTCATCCTTCATGCAAATCTGATGGCCTTCAAAGCAGAGAAATATGGCCACAATCACAATATGTTAACCAGAGAGGAGCTAATGACATAATCATGGATTCTCTACAGTCAATTATTGCAATTACTGGAAGCCACTCTCTTGTCATATTTCATTTAGCACAAAACAGCACAAGGGAGGTAAGTGGCACTGATGGTCCTGGGCCCATTGTTGCTGCCCTTACTGGAGCAGGCATCTAAAAAAGAGAATGCCAACCCCAATAAACTGTTCCTGCAGAAGCCATTAGGTTGGGTGACATGTTCACTTAGGGCGACATATATTGATCATGTAAAACATGCACACTGTATAATATAATTAAACAAACTCAACCAGTTCCAGAGAGAGCCAGCTGAACCTCGCGCGAAGCTCGGCTCTGCAGCAAGAGCTTCTGTGGCCTTGTTTGGAACCTCCCGGCTCAGGGTAGGAACTACAGCGTGTTTCTGTCATTGCTTGTGCATCTGTTCATTCATTAATTCAGTCATTTATTCATTCCACAGTTATTTTTTGAGTCCTGCTTTGTGAGAGGCACTGTGGTAAGTGCTAGGTATAAAATAGTGGGTGAGATACACAATTGCCCCTACTGCCATGAAGCTTGTAGCAAAGTGAACAGTGTTCATGAAAAACGGAAATAAATGCCCTGCAAGAAAGGATCATGGTTCAATGACAGTATATAATGGAGGAATTTGTCTAGGTGAAAGGGATCGTAGAATCATCACAACAGTTACTCTTCATTGTACATTTGCTGTATGTTCGTTGAATAGTGTCCCTCCGAAATGCATGTCCACCTGGAACCTCAGAATGTGATCTTGTTTGGAAATAGTGTCTTCACGGATGTAATTAGTTAAATACCTCAAGATGATATTGTACTGGATTTAGTGTGAGCTCTAAGTCTGATAACTGCAGTGGCTGGTATCCTTGTAAGAAGATGAGCGATCACAGAGTCACACACAGAGATAAAGGGGAGAGGGTCATGTGAAGATGAAGACAGATTGGAGAGATGCATCTACAAGCCAAGGAATGCCAGGAGCCACCAGGAGCTGGAATTGGCAAGAAATGTTCTTCCTTATAGCATTTGAAGAGAGCATAGCCTTGCTGACACCCTGATTTTAAACAACAGGCCTCCAGAACTATGAAAGAAAAAATTTCTGTTGGTTTGAACCACCCAGTGTGTGCTAACTTGTCATGGCAGCCACAGAAAACTAATGCACCCACTAAATGACTACGTGTTAGAAACTGTGCCAGGACTTACTGATACAGGGAAACGTCAGACACAGCTCTTGCCTTGCAGTTGCTGAGTCTAGTTGGGGAGACAGGCAAGTAAACAGATACCTAAAATCCTCTCTAACAAGTGCTCTGATCAGGGTAAGCCCACGGGCTGTGGGAGCACAAGGCAAGACGCCCAAGCTCGAGTTCCACCGTCGTCAATGCCTAGAGATGAGCAGACGGTCACAGTATTCACTGCACCTGCCACATCACATCCCCAATGAAACAATGTAACACCGGAGTTTTTCTTCGTCATTCTTAATTAATACCTAGCAAGGAAAAACCTCTGACTATGTTCTCACTCCCTTGGTACTTGGAGTATCCCATTTCTGCTGCTCCCTTCCTTTTAAGCTTTTCATTTTGCAGGCTAGAACATCCATGCCCTTGGTAAAGAAATCCTTCTAGACCCTTAACCCATACACTCCAGGTCTTAGCAATTAGGGAGATGAACTTGATCAGACTCAGGTGTCTCCCAGGTCTCTGCTGAGGGGCCTGGGGTGGATGGTACTGATTCTGCATGGAGTAGGCAAGACAGGAGGTTGATTAGACATGCACGGAGAGGTAGGGAACTCAGGCTAGGGTTTGCCAAATTTGAATTATCTGTGGAATATCCAGCTGGCAACACCCAACAAGCTGTTGACTATATGAGTCTGGAGTAAAGGGAGAGGTCTTCCCATTTTGAGTTTTCTTGTGGTCATCTCAGATGAGCACCTCTGTTTCAAACCCAAACTAGCCATTAAAATTCAATTGTACTTTGGACAGCAAAATGGCAGAACTCAGACTTCAAATATTATGACATCTTTTCCATAGGCTTCACAAGAAGTAGAAAGGGAAGGGGTCTTAACAAACCATTGTGTTCATCCACCTGACTCCTGGTAGATATTCCAGTAGAGTGAATGTAGCCAGGAACCTATATAGTACTTGAAGATTTGTTCTTGTGTTTCTATCGGCTTCTTCTCTGTCTGTCTATGAGACTAGCTGCTGGCATAAAGATGCTGCACCAATGAACCACTTACACCATGAGAGTTTGTTTACCCTTGTGGAAGCAACGAGTTCCCGAATTATTAATTTAATTGTTTAATTATAAATTATCCTTATGGGGAACCTTGGGAGCCTCTTCATAAGTACAGAACACCGTAATTTGGGTCATTCATAACCTGGGGACTGCCTGTATAATTGTCATAACCATAACAAAGCAAGCATGCATTGAGCACTTGCTATTTGCCAAGGAACATTCAGCTGTATGCTGTGCTTCCATTACCTCATTTAATCCTGACAGCAGTCCAGTGGGGTTGGTAGTATTTTTTTTCCACTTTCAGTTATGAAAAGAGAGGAAGGGAGGGAGGAAAGGGGAGGTGGGGAGAGAGGGCACACGCATGACAGAACCCAGCGAGAAAGTGTCAGAGCCAGGATTTGAATTGGAGTCTAACTTCAGACCCTTCATACCTAATCAAGATTCCTTAGTGCAGCGGGGGGCGGGGGGGAGAGAGCAACACTGTCTCATTTATCTTGGTACCTCCAGTGTCTAGAATAATCACCAGCTAAGTTCCACTCCATGAAGGTTGTTGAATTAGTGATTGAATGAATAAATCGAAAGATTGGGTGGATGAAGATAAATAAATAACCCATAGGCACCTAAAACCCTGGTAGGCTTGACTCCTCACTCACTGCGGACCTACATGTTAAGCCAGCAGGGGCCTGGGCATTTCTAGAACATTCTTTGGGTTTTTCTCCCCCTCCAAGAGCTGAGCCAGGAAGTCACTGCACCATCTTCTTTCTTTGTGGCTCTAATTACCTGCTCATTGGCATGCAAGGACCTCCCCAGCCCTGTTCCTGAGAGGGAGTGGAAATTCTCTGAGAATCGTACCCATTAAGGCCTTTTATGATCACCATTATGTAATAAAGAGCATCTGGAGCCTGAGAAATTATTGCAAGCTTTTATTTTGTTTTAAGTATAACTATCTCCTCACACCCTTCTTCCCCTGGGTGATCTCAATAATAGTTATAACTGTGCACTCTCTCTCAGGACAGAGCTTGGGGTGGACAGCATCCACCCCATCCTCTTACTTAACTAAATGCTGTTCCAGTCTCTACCCATCCCTGCCATGTAGCATGCACCTCCCGATAAGCTGACCTCACTCCAAGTCTTGGATGGGCCTGAGTGGCCTTTTCTCTACCCCTTTATGAATGACTAGTTTAGGGACAACCAGGTGGTCTAATTCTAGCTGATCAATGTCCAGGAGGTATGCTGGGGGACCTTTGGGTATATCTTCCTTTCTTCTAAGAAAGAACCACAGGAAGAGAAGGTCTTTTCTTCTTCTGGAAGCTGTTCTGTCTGGATGTGATGCCTGGACCTGCTCAACCATCTTGTCACCAGCTGGTGATAAAGTGAACCCTGATGATGGTACAGCAGAGATGTGAACAAAACCTGGATCTGTGTTGACATTCCTGAGCTGCTGATCCGTGATGCTGTTCTGCCTCTGGACATCCTGGGATGGGACATAATATATTTCTGTGTTGTTTAAATCAGATGCACCTGCATTTCTAATATTTGCAGCTGAAAACACTCTAGCTGTTAAAGAACCCCAAGAACACAGGAATCCCAGGGAGAGGGCCAACCTGCAAAGTTAAACCCATTTTCCAGATCAACAGAATAGATGTGGCCTTCCTTGAATAGGCAGGTTCTTTTCAAAGTATCTGAAAGTCTTTTATCTTAAGGGGAGAGTTCTGAATCCTAGACTCGCTGGCTGAGAAAGGACTTCAGAGATAACTTAGTAGAGTACTTCCCAAACTCAAAGTGTTGGGTGGGTGGCATTAGTATCACTTGGAAAAATTTTTAAAAATAAACTTTCCCTGTGCAGTGCTCTAGAGATTCTAATTTCAGAGGCTTGTGTGCAGCCTGGGCATTTATATTTTTAAAAGGCTTCCTAAAGGAGTTTGATAATACTCCAAAAATCATTGATCTAAATCTGTTTTCCATCTCCACTAAACCCCCATCCACAGAACTCTTTTTTTCCCAAATAAAATGTTAAATAGAACATCAGTATATAAAGCAAACAAAATGGGGCTCGACTAAACCATCTGCTTTGATTCGCCCTGCAGGTGACAGATGGGGTCTCACAAGACTGCATGGCTGAGGAATGCCCCTCTGAGAAGGTGACGTTGTAGCTGGGACCTGGAGGATGTGGAGTTAAGAGGGAAAGAACATTCCAGGAACTGTGGATGCAAAAGCTCTGAGACCAGAAAGAGTGTGTGTGTTTGAAAAGAAAGAAGAACAGCATTATGGGCTAAATTGTGTCCAAATTCATATTTTGAAGCCCTAACCCCCAGTGTGACTGTATCTGGAGATAGTGCTTTTAGGAGATAATTAAGGTTAAATAGGTTAAATTAAGGGTGGGGCCCTAATCCAATGGGATTGGTGGCCTTATAAGAAGAGGAAGAGAGATCTCTCTCTCTCTCTCTCTCTCTGTGCACCCCCTGAGGAAAGGCCACGAGGGGACCCAGCAAGCCAGGAAGAGAGCCCTCACCAGAACCTGACCATGCTGGCATCTTGACCTTGAGCTTCCAGCCTCCAGAACGGTGAGGAAATAGATTTTTGTTGTTTAAGCCACTCAATCTATGGCATTTTGTTATGGCAACCCAAGCCAACTAAGGCAAGCAACGTGGCTGAAAGGTCGTGGGAGAGGCAGAGAGTGATGTGAGTTGAATTTAGGAAGGTGAAAGGGTTTAGGTCAGTTGGGTTTAAAGGTCATAGTAAGAGGTTCGTATTTTACTTGAATCTCACAGGTAGCCACAGAAGAGAAACCTGATTTAAATGCTAAGAGGATCCTTCTGGCTTCCTGAAATGTCATCCCTCCTCACCATCTACCTAATCCTTCAGTCTCTGCATGGCATCTTTTAAAGCAGGGGTCCCCAACCTATGGTGAGTTGTATAATTATTTCATTATATATTACAATGTAATAATAATAGAAATAAAGTGCACAATAAATGTAATGCTCTTGAATCTTCCCGAAACCCACCCCACTCCCCAGATCTGTGGAAAAATCATCTTCCATGAAAATGGTCCCTGGTGCCAAAGAGGTTGGGGACCACTGTTTTAAACGATATATTCTCCAAGTCATAACCACCTTGGGTTGCAGAATTCTCTCTCTTTTTATCCAGCCTTTTATTATGTATATGGAGTCAGGATCTTTGGCTCATAATTTCAATGCTTTCCAGTTACTTTAGTTGTTGGTTTTTGCTCCCCAAGTAGATTGTCAACTCCACAAGGAGAGAGATATTTGCTACTGCCATACACAGCATGGTAGATACACATAGGAGCATTCCAACTGTGCAGATGATAGAGGAACTGACCTTACTTTCAGGTGGTAGGAGACCAACTGGGACTCATTGTCAGGATAACCTCTGATGAGGAAGCTTAATACTGTAGTGTAAAATCAAGAAAAAGCTAAGGTGGCAGAGTCTGGCTATTGTGCACCAACTGTTTTTTGTTTCCTCCTGGACACATAGCTGGGGTTCATTTCCTAGTCTCCCTTGCAGTTAGATGGGGTCAGGTGGCTGAGTTATGGCCAATAAAATGTGGACAGAAGTGATGTGTTTGCTTCCATGCCTGGTCTATAAGCTCCTCCATGTGTACCTTCATTTTATTTCTCCATTTGAAAGCTGAATGTAGAGCACTCCAATGACATAGAGGGCAGTGGAACAAAAGATGGAGAAAGCCTGAGTACCTGAGTCACCACGTGGAGGAGAACCACGCAATCGGACACACTCTTCTGATGTTGTGTGAAGAAGTGTTAAACTCTCATTGTGCTAAGCCACTGACATTTTGGGATTGTTTTTTAACAGTAGTTAGCCTCCCCTGACTAATTTAGCTACCAATTATTGATGTAACATAATTCTAGACACTTTAGAACACTTCTTGCTCACAACACTGCAGTTTATCCCAGTTTTAGAGATACATTTAAAGATGTTGTTTGACTTGCCTAAGGAATCATAGCTCTTAAGTGACAAAGCTGAGATTCCAATTTGATTTTCTAACAAAACAAACAAACAAACAAAATCCAAGCCATTTCTATAGTACCAAGCTATTTTTTTTCCATGGTTGTAGGAGCCAAAAATTTTTAGAATGGGAAAGAACAAAGGCTAACAAATGGGGCATGATTGGTATCTTCAGCTATTTGAAAGAGAATTGCATCAAAGAGAGAGTGACACACTGGTTTTTTTTCAGTGTCCCCGTGGGGTGCAACTGGAAACAAGAATTAAACCCTCTGGGGAGAAGATTTCTACTTCTTCTCCTTTGTCTTCACTTTCATTTCCTTGCTCAGCAAAACAGCAGAAGGAAAAATATTTTAAAGGGTTAGAGCATATCTATTTAAAGAAAAAGGAATGGTTGGCCTAGGTAGGAAGTCCCCTACCTTTTGGCGTGGATCTTGTAGAGGAGGCAAGATATTTGCCTCTCCTGACAAAGCAAATATCTACCTCTCCTGACAAAGACAGGAAAAGCTTGGATACAATTTAAGCAGTCCAGAGATAGAATATTCCTAAGAGTCTCTTTCTATAAACAAACAAAAAATAAGCAAACAATCAATATGTAAATACCAGTCTTATCAGGCCAAGCTAAGTATCTTTGGACAATTTTCTTGAAATATTTGAACTTTGTTTGAATTCCTTCCTCTTCTTTCACACCTGAAAATCTGGTACCCTACGGGAGAGCAACTGAAAACAGGACCAAAAGGCCCTGTGATTTTCTAATTTTCTCGGTGGTTTCCATATGAGAATATTCATGATGAGAAAAAAGTCCCCAGTGAACAACATCCAGGAAAGGGACCATGCTAGTGAGTCTATGGATCATTCAGCAGGGCAGCCTATAAAAAAGCTATGGTGTTTGGAGATACTGAGAGAGCATCCAAAACACTGCTGGTGCATAAACCAGGCACTGTAAATCAGCTATTCATTGCTGCGCACATCTCTATTAAAATATACAGACAGGAAAGGTCGAAGCAAAGTTTCTGAATATTAAAGGCTGGGGTTGGACAGACTAATGCTGGAACCAAAAATCAACTGACTCTACTAGTGCCCTGAGATGCCCAAGAAAGATGCCCCCAATTGCCCCTCCCTCAACAAGTACTGGCCAAGTTACTGTCCTAAGGATATTCATTTGGCAAATTCCAAAGATAGGAGTCAAACTCATTTTTTCTGATTCTGAGTATTTCACATTTTACCATTTCATTTCCTCTTATACTGTCTAGAGTCAACTCCGAGGAACTTAAGAAGAAATTGGCAAAGGGAGTCCATGTTCATAGAATAAGTCACTTGCTAACTACCTTGAGCGTACATATTGCTTTTAGTATGGTGAGTATAGTTGTTTTAGGGTCTGCCATAGTTAGAGATGCTTCCCAAATTTGGGAGTTGGTTATATTTTTATTTTTTTCAGATTATACTGCTATAGCAATTGTAGAGCATTGAGAGAGGCAAATTAAGGGACTCCAATCTTTCCTTACTCTAAAACAGAGACAAGGCTGAGTATTAATTACCAGCCCCACTTTCGGCTGTCTGTGGACAGGCTTAGTCTTTGATAGTCCAAGCAATCCCAACCCCTGGGCCTGGTGTAGCTTACTTGGCACTGGGAATATACCAAAAGGGTTTTGCCCACAATCCAGAATTAAACCTCTATTTAAACAACCTAGCAACTGCTTGGTAAATGTGTAGGTGTTTTTATCCTGTTTACTACCTTTCCTGGGGTAGAAATTGTGAGCTCATGCTGACACGCTATCACCAGTTTTCTTCACCTTATTTGGGAAGCAAAGAGTGAGTCCTTCCTCCTCTGCAACAAGAAGTAGATGTTTAAATATGAAAGAGAAAGCAAGCATGATTTCTAAACACAGCGTTCTTAATCAGAGGATTTACAGGTTTTTACCTTAACTTCATTTTTTGTATGATATCTTCTTTATGTGCAAATGTGCAGCTTATCTTTCTAGAAGGAATACAGCGTTTTAGCCTGCTCTGTGTTAGAATAAGATACCTTTTAGAGTTGTTAATCTTGTTTCCAACAAGAGGGGACAAAACCAGTATGCTGATGGTGCCACAAGATTTCAGATCCTGTTTGAATTAGTTCCCAAGTCTTTCCTAACTCAAGTCAAGAGACTAAGTTTTGGGATAGACTGAGTTCTTTCGAATCTGGGCACTGCCAGTTTTTAAAGGCATGAAATCAAATAACTTGTTCATCTTCTTTAAACTACCATGTTCTTGTCTATAAAATGGAACAATAATTGTTCCTCATGGGCTTGTTGGGAGGCCTATGTGACATCAAGTATGTGACATTTTTATCACTTTTATAAAAAGCCCAATAAATGTTAGCTTTTATTGATTTTATTCATCTCCTTTGTCCAGGCCTCCTAGGGGGCTGGTTTATCCCCCCCAACCATAGTTCCCTACCATTCCTCAAGCTCTCATCTTGAATTTATTGGTCAATGACACCAGATTCACTTGGGAGCTCTTTTCTCCCAAGGGGTGAGATGTTGTAATTTAAAGAGTTAAAGTAGGAGCTGTGTCCTGGAGAAAGCCTGTAATACCAACTAGTGCCAGAGAGGGCAGCATGCAGCCACCTGCTCTGAGGGTCCAGCCATTGCTGACCAGAGCCCTGTTTAGTAGGGCTCCGGAGTCCAGCCAGTAGGCTGGAGCCTCAAGAAACCTCGTTAAAAAATCACAGTAAAATGGAAGCTAAGATGGTAACAACAGAAGAACGAGGGCAGAGGCAAACATGCCAAGAAATGAAGCTGAAATGTTTGTGGAGTATTGAGCCTGGTGTGGCTCAGCCACTGCCTACTCACCCCTGCACATGGACACATGCTCCTTTACCTGCACACTCACCCCATCACTCCTAGTCATTCATTCATTCACTGACAAGGACAGAGTAACCACCCTTTAGTAGGAACTGTAAATCTGACAAAGAAGGGGTTTGGGCTTTCAGGAGAAACATCACAGGTCAACTGCATTTGAAGTCCAGTCCCACACTGGAAGACAAGTCAGATGTCAGGCATTGGCTATCAGATGTTTTGTAGCACATGCAGGTAGTGCTGGGGAGTAATGGGGAATATGGCTTCCTTCTGCTTATGCAACATGGGACCACCATCCCTGTCCCACCATAAGGAGGTCCAGGGTGACCTCAGGACTGTGTGCTTCTGGTTGGACAAATTAAGCATAGCTCAACTGCAGGGGTCCTGTCCACCGCGTGGTGGTTATAGATTTGTATAGTTATTACAACGTTTCTCCAGGAGATGGCAGTCAGGAATATTATGGATGGGGTGCTATTTTGGAATTTGTGGCAGGACAAGGACCTACAGGAGCAGCTGAACTCTGACGGGAAACAGTGTCTGCCTCCATGTCAGCATTGTGGTGCCTAATATTTCACTCTGGTCTCTGTGAGAAAGAATCCCAACCACAAGTAAAACTGGGCCTGATAGGAAGAAGTGAGGACCCTTATAGGACACTTCAACTAACAAAAAGAAAACTTGACACGTATACATTTCTACCCCATTTCTTGACTATGTGCCACCAATAGATTGCACAGAGATGAATGTTATTTCCAAATTTAATATCAACATTTAAATGTTAAACATTATAAGAGCCATAAGCCTGTTAAGGGCAGAGTAGTTTCATTTAATATTAAGATTTGTTATGTAGTTGAATTTCATAATCTTCAAAGTGAGTTTTCTACTCCCCGTTTTGACTATAGTTGATTGGGTAAAGAGTGGTAGACCCTGCTTGAATTAAATAGGCTTGAAGTAAAGGGGAGTAGAAGATTTCAAGAAGATCAATGCAAAATTTTTTTCTTTCTTTCTCGTTTTTTCTTGTGCTAAGTAATTTTTGTTTTTAAGGAAAGGGAAAAAAGCTGTTGTTGCTGCTATTATTGTTGTTAGAGAGGAAAACGTTTTTCTAGTTAATTGCTTCTCTCTCTTTTTTTTTGTTTAAATTTTGAGACAGGGTCTCGCTTCGTCACCCAGGCTGGAGCGCAGTGGCGTGATCAGTCATCACAGCTCACTGCAGCCTCCAACTCCTGGGCTCAAGTGATCCTCCCGCCTCAGCCTCCTGAGTGGCTGGGACTACAGTTGTGCGCCACCACACCCAGCTAATTTTTCTACTTTTTGTAGAGACAAGGTCTGGCTGGCCACTGCTTCTTCCTAATGAACCATTGCCACAAAATTCTTCTGTCTCTGAAGTAATGGTTGCCAGAAAGTTCTAATAATCTGATGTATTTCTATGTTGGTAATAAACTCACACTGTCAGCGTGAATACAACTGACAGGGAAGGCAGAATTATCTCAATGAGGGGTGGTTCAAATCAGCATGATCTTGAATATATGGGCTCATCACAATGTCTCTCTCTGACACACAAATATACATACAGACACACCATAATTATCTTCAGAGGTATGATGCTTGCGTTGATATTTTGCTTTACTAGTTGTCTTCTTGCAGTGGACATATGCTGTCTTTATTTTCCTGTGCTAGTTTTTGGTGCTGTTCATCAAAACATTTCCCGCATTCCTCTGTTCCAGGCACATGGCAGGATGAACTTGCCTGGCCCATGGAGTTAGGTGTGGCCATGGGACTTGCTTTGGAAAGAAAAGTAACACCACTTTGGCTATATATATTGCCCATGCACTGCCCGTGTCAGAGCTACAATCGTGGTCATCTCCCAAACTGTGCTCCCCGCATCCATTCAGTGAGAGTTTTTCCCATCCCCTCCACCCCCCTCCTGCCTGCCCACCCCCTGATGAATATTATTGCCCTGTGTGATGTAAGTGTTGATCAGTTAGTACCAATTTGATGGTGAGTACCAGTGGTGCTTGTTTTTCCATTCCTGTGACACTTCGCTTTGAAGAATGGGTTCTAGCTCCAACCAGGATAATACCAGATGTGTTAATTCACTATTGTTCCTTACCCCCATAATATTCTCAAATAAAAAAAATAAATTAAAAAAAAAAAGAAAACTAAAGTTAGAGTGATATGTGTGGGAAAGTGGAAGCTTTTAACAGCCAGTGTAAAATGTACCACACCCATTTTTCCCAGCTCAGCAATCTTGGAACTTTGGAGATGCATTCTCCTTCAGCATGAATGAAGATGTAAAGCAGACCCCCCCCCCCGAACACAATGAATATATAGTGTGATGAGAAATAACCTAAGTTATTTCAAGCCACATAGGTTTTGGGATTATTTGTTATGGCAACATAACCCATCTTACCTGACTAATACACTTCATTTATTTCCTTTTTATAGAACCATCCCCACCCTCTGCTCCCTTTCTATGTGATTGGGTGGGCGCTGAATGGCTGACTACCTCTCTGCCCCCGTTTCAGAGGTGATTGCCTGGTCCCATAGTTGCCAAACAAAACAGTCCATTCTCCTGTCCTCCTTTACTGGTTCAAAAATAGGCAAATGATCCAAGCCAGGGAATGAGAATCAATACCCAGTTAAGAGAGAGCCTCTCTCTTTACACAGGGGAGTTCATTAAGCAGGTAGCATGTAAGCCTAGAAGTGCTGGTGGCCATTTTTACCACCACTCAGGAAGAACCTTTCTGAGAATAAAAGCCTACCCAAGGCACCAAGAGCTGAAATATGGAGAAGGACAGATTCATGATGACATTATTTAGCAATTCAGAATACCCTGGCTTTCCAGTTTCCAGCGATACTAATCAGTAACTTCCTTTTTTTATTTTGGCTACATTTCTTGTCATTTGCAATAGAGAAATATTAACTAATAGATTTCCTAAACACAGTACACGAAACACCTCAGCCCTTCAACTGAATACATGTACAGAATAAAGTTGAAGTCTCTTAGCCTGACCTTCAGTGCCTTTCAGGTTTTCGGCCCAACATATATTTCCAACTTCACATGTGAGTCATGTCCTCCACCCCTCTTTCCCTTCTCTGTCCCCCAGTGTTAACTTGGATCATATATTCACTGTTCTTCAGGGACAGCCTGGACTCTCCCTCAGTCATACCCATGCTGCCTTGGGTTACGGTGACGCATGCGTGTATCTGTCCTCTGCGCTTGAATGTGAGCTCCATTCGATAGGAGCTCATTTCGCTTTTATTTTCCTCATAGTGCCAAACACCAGTTCTTGCATAGTGATAGGTGCTAAGTGAATAGTTGCAGAACTGAACCAAATTCTGCATCACAGGTCTTCTCATTACACACTGAGCATGCTCAGACCCCTGGTCAATAAACCTCATCTTTGACTGAGCTTCTGAGAAAGCTACATTTGCCTCTGCTTTTATTTGCTCAGACATCATATTTCAAGGATTTAGTGGAAATCCATTTTTTGTTGTTATTTAGGCTGGACCTGCAAATGCTAGTTCCCTTTCCAGGAGTCAAAAAGGCTCTTGATTAATTACAATTAGTAACTTTTAAAAAAATAATAATTTAGTGTATACTGTGTTGTATCAAAAATGTGCATTTAACACACAGGACAGTCCTAGATGCATACTTTTGTTAACGCTATTTTACAGACAGGAAATAAAATTCAGAGAAGTTAAGTAATTTGCATAATGTCACACAGCAGTGCTCAAACCACTGGATGCCAGAACCTTGCTATCTTTTCTTCATGTGCCTTCAACATTGAAGAATTTATAGCAACTGATTTTAGCTCTTCCTAAAAAGACATATTGTTTTTACAGTGTTTTGACATCTTCTTCGTCCATCCCAATCAAAACTGAAACTTCACACGCCAAGAGAACAAGGCGATGTGATGTGGTAAAGGAAGGAGTGCCCCGCTGGGGAGCAGAGCCTCAAATTGTGCCAGTGTCCCTTTCTTGCTCTGTGACCTTTCTCAAGCCACCTAAGCATCCCGAGTCTTAGTTTAGACATTTGCAAAATGGAGATAAGAACCACTGCACGGAGTTGTGAGGATTAAGAATGGAGATGGATAAAAAATCCTCACTATGGCGCCCAGCACAAAGCAGTGCTGTGTAAATAGAAACTATGAATAACAATGCATGTATTTCTAATTTTAGCGGTGCTTGCGTCTTACGTCATCATAACCGCTATGCTTTGGGGAGCCCTTCTTGTCTACAGCTGCAGCCTTATCACCTAGTACGGCACCTGGCATAAAGTAGATGCTTAGCAACCTTCAGGAAAGTCTTTAAACCTATGAATCTTCATTTTCCTGATTTTTAAAGTGGTGGAGTCATATCTACCATGTGGGGTTCTTAAGATAAAGTGAGGTCTTATGTACACAATGAGAAGCATGTGGGCTGCCACCTGCTAAGTCAATTTTAACAAACTGAACTGAGATGTCTGACTACCCATAGACCATGAGAGGAGATTCCCAAATGCTGTCAAAATACCCAAGCCCTCACCAAGCTTTCTTCTTGTGTCCTCCTTGCACTTGAATGCATCAAGGCGATCTCTAGGATGAACTCGGAACCGTGCCTGCACCACGATGTGGACACAGCAACTGGGCAATGCCAGACCCATCGGGAGGTGCAGGCGGAGCTTGGGGAGGGGGGTGTGGGAGGGATGCAGTGGGGAGGAGGCCCTTCTTACTAAAGGCCAGCTCCCATTCTGCAAAGTGCTGGTGAGATGTTTAATTTCCTAGTCCTTTACCAACAGCGAGATCCAGGTTGTCACTGTTTGTAGCATATGCACAGAAACTCTGGTCATAAAGAGGACGTTTTATGAGGACATATGCTACTTGCCCAGAAGTGCTGCCAGGCCTGAATACTGTTCCTTGGTGACACCATGATTATACCCCCATTGAGTCCAGGGAAGCCTCTCAGGCCTGCAAGGCTGCAATTTTGAAACGGATTTCACAGCTGCAAACTATAAGATGACCCAATTTGTCTTTTCCATTTCTGCCTCCTTTCCTATAACTATGGAAATCTGCATCCGTGTCTCCGTGATGGGCTGCATAAAATATGCAACAGGACTTAGTGCTCAGATTTGAGAGCTGCAAAATTTAAGGACAGCTGCTAAAGTGATCTTGGAATGGGTGGGAGTTGTGAGCAAGCCCACAGAGGGACATCTGCAGACTTCTGCTCCCTCAGACACAAAGGCCTGCCTTTTCTAAAATGCTTGTCCCAAAGGCAAGAGAAGGAGAGGATATATATATACCCCCTTATCTTTTCCAAGGAACCTGGGGCTACCCATCCTCCAAAGAATATCCCAGATGGTAAACGGAACTGAAGTTTGCACATAAATTCTCCCCGGGGAATTGGTGGTTGGTGATAGCAGGCCTAATGAAATTTTTTATTGTGGTTATTACATACAATTTGTACAGTATATCATGCACGGAAATTTCTTCTATTCCTATAAATCTGGAATTGCCAGCGTAAATGCCCAAGCTTACGAACTGCTGCGGAACACAATTACCTCTAGATACAAACTCTCTTTAGGACATAAAAATCGTTGCTACTGAGAAGGCTGAATTGCACCGGCAATTTTGTAAATATTTGAGTGATATATTTCCTTTTGGATAAGTTTTCATAGCCTTGGAAAGCTGTCTTGTTTCTTAATGCTTTTGTTGTTGTATTTTTTTTGCCCCTGAATATCACTTGTGGCCTGATTGTTGTTTTCAATCATGCTTAGTAAATCAGACTATCGGACAAATGTCATTTATAAAAGGCTCAGAATGGTATGGCCTTCTGCTGGCATTAAGAGGACTGTCTTTATAGCATGTTTCTTAAAGATGAGAGAGGAAAGAAAAACAAAAATAAAATTCGGGCACGTACCGTACCTCCCCCCCGCCCTCCTCCCTTCAACATATGGTCAGTTTCTCAAGTTAGAAGGTGCAGACACGTCTTCCATTTTTAATGAAGGCCGATACACAGCACCTTCCCCTTTGTGCCTCGATCAATGAGAAGAACACTCCTGGATATACTGGGTTGCTTTTCACGCTGGCAAAGCGTACCAGATGCGGAAAGTTTCTGCACATTTTCTAGTTAGGCTTTATTACCAAGTATGATGGTGAAGGATGTTATACCCTTGTATTGATTTTCTACAAGTTCTAATATTGGAGATAAGGAGAGTTCTTCCATCAGCTTCCAGCAAACAGAACGGAGACTGTTAAAACTCCTCATAACAGCTTCCAAAGGAAGACAACAGTGATTGATTACAGACTGCCCTGGAAGTGAGGAAACACACTCATTGAGCAAACAGAAAGTGTTCAAATACAAACCACACTAGTGAAAGGGAAATAAGCTCCCTTCCTCCCTTCCATTTCTTTCTTTCTTCCTTCCTTCCCTTTTTCCTTTCTTTCCCTTTTCCTGTCTAATCTCAGTTGCTCCTCGTAACAACCTATGAATTGCCTACTATTACTCTGCATTTTACAAGCGAAGAAAACAAAGTCTAGAGAAACTAGATTCCTTGCTGGAGTCCCGCAGCTTGTGAGTGGGGTAGCTGGGATTTGAACCCAGGTCGGATTGGAGTCTGATACACATCAGCCAGAGTCAGTCAGGCTGCTTCTGCCAGCCTTTTTGTATTTTCATGTTCATCCCAAGAGTCTGACACTCACAGGATGATAGAACACCACTTGAACTGTTCCTTGAGATGCTCCAGTGCCATGAAATAGATATTGATAGACTTTCTCTATGACAACAGCATGAGAAGTTATGTCTGCATCCTGTGCATGGGTGCCTAAAGAAAGAACTTAATTAAAAGCAGATAAAAGTGCCAGGGAGAGCTTGGGGCCCAATATAGAGATATTCAGTAAATGTGGATCAAGTTTGTATTAAATAATTTGGGCAAAAGAACATGAATTAGTGTTTGCCAAAGAAGTAAATATCCAGTGCAAATATTAAACAAGAAGAGGGAAGTTTTTAATGTTCCTAGTATTCAGTGAAATGCAAAACAAAACAACAGGATCTCAATTTTCATTGATCAACATGACAACTTTATTTTTCCAGTCACAAAACCTGCCATATTGAGGGGCAAGGTGAGAGGATGCCATGGATGAAGGACTGATGAACATACATTTTCATATACCACTAGTGGGAGTGAAAATTGATAAAAACTTTATGGAGAGATGTATCCATTCGTGCCTCCAGTGTTATCTGAGCACTTAATGTGTGCCAGACGCTACTGGATGCTGGGGCCCATAGCAGTGCATGGGAATGGTTCTTACCCTTGTGGAGTTTATATTACAGTGGGGAAGAGAGGCATTAATCAAATAATTTCAGTAGTGAATGTAGAATGCAAACTAAGACAAGAGTTATAAGGAAAAAATATATATATTAAATGTAAATATAACAAAGAAACCAGGTCTAGACTGGGTAAAATAAAATAAAAATATTTAGGAAAAAAACCCACAGCAAAGACCAACGACGACAAAAAACATCCAGGGAAACAACTTCCCTGAGGAAGTGGTGCTATGTAAAAGAGTGTTAGAAACCAAAACTTTGATTAAGCAATTCCATTTCAATCAAATTTGTGGAAATAATTGTTGATTTATATAAATATTTATGCATCAGGCCCTTAATTATTGTGTTGTTAATAATAACAGAAATTTGGAGACAATATTCAGCAATACCACACTTTAAGGTATGGTATAAACACACAATGAAACCCCATACAGTATTTAGAAATCAGAATATTGAAGACTTTTTAGGGACGTGGGGTTACATACTAATAGAGTGTTAAGTGGAAAATACAGGCTACAAAACTGCACACACAGTATGATTTTAATTGCATAAAACAAAGGAAGTGCAATAGAAAAGCAAGCTTGTAGGACTACAGATGAGTCATAATATCTTTGTTATACTTGTCTGTGTTTCCTCAAATTTCTTCAATGAACCTGTATGATTTCATTATAAAGAAAATAATTTTTAAATAGATGATTAACAATAAATAACACTATTTGCCAGGCACTGTTGTAATTGCCCTACAAATATGAATTTCTTCATCTGTCATAAACCTCCTATGAGGTTGTAAAATGGCGCAACTGCTGTGGAAAGCGGTTTGGCAGTTCTTCAGAAAGTTAAACATTGCATTACCACATGACCCAGCAGTTGCACTCGTAGGTACAGTTGATCCTCCTTATGCACGGATTCTGTATTTGCAAATTTGCCTACTCGCTAAAATTTGTCTGTGACATCCAAGTCAATACTTGGGGTGATTTTTGGGTCATTTGTGCAGACGTGCCCATGGTGGCAAAAATTTGAAATGCCTGACACACATGTTCCCAGCTGAGGCTGAAGAAGGTGACGCTCAAACTTCCTGTTTCAACTCTCATACAGAGACGACCAGAGGGCGGAACTGGTAGGGGGCAATGCAGGGTAGTGCAAGAAGCTCTGGCTCTGGGGCCAGTTGGATGGGGTTTGAATCCCAACTCTGGCACCTGTTGGTGGGGTGTCCTCAGGAAAATCACTCAAACACTTCTGAACCTGATTTTCTTTTTTGTGAAATAAAATAGAATCTACTGGGATGAGTTGTTTTTAGGACTTAAGATTATGATTACAATCTGTGATATGTGTGTGTATTTATTTATTTATATTTCTCCTAGGAGCTACGGTTTAGTATTTGCTAATTCAGTATTTGCTGTGAATTTATAGAACAGAACTACTAGGAATAATGAGAATTAACGGTATGTGCTCCAAATAATTAAAAAGAGGTGTGCAAAAACTTGTGTGTGAACGTTCATAGCAGCACCATTTTCGGTATCTCAAAGGTGGGAAAAACCCAAATATCCATCAATGGGTGAATAGATAAACAAAATATAGTATATACAAATAATGGAATATTACTCCATCATAAAAAGGAATGAAGTACTGATATATGCTACGATGTGAATGAACCTCAAAAACATTATGCTAAGTGAAAAAAGCCAGTCAAAACGGGTCACATATTATAGGGTTCTACTTACATGAAATATCCAGAAGAAGCAAATCCATACAGACAGAAAGTAGATTAGTGGTTGTCGGGGGCCAGGGCAGGGGGAAATGGGGAATGACGGCTTAACGGGTACAGAATTTCCTTCTGTTGTGATGAAAGGGTTTTGGAACTAGATAGAGTTGACGGTTGCACAACATTCTGAGAGTACTAAATATCACTTAATTGTACTTTAAAAAATGTTTAATTGTATGTTGTGTCAATTACAAATACTAAAAAAAGCCCTATGAGGTAGGGATTAGTGTTATAGCTATTTCACATGTGAAGAAATCGAGTCATGTGCTCAAGCCACCCAAATGCAAGAGGAGGAGCTGGGGCTTGAACCCAACCAAGCACCTGACTTGCGTTGCAGATGCATTTGAGCACCATGACATGCTTTTGACTTTGCAGACCTTAGTGTGGATTTTGGCACATAGTATGTTCTTAAAAGACGTTAGTTCCTTTTCCTTCTGCTTTTCTTGGCAGCAGGAGCTGTATATGAGTCCACTGGGCTTTCACGTTGCCCTTTGTAGATAAATGCGTGTATTTGTCTTGTTCTTGTCTCCCACTTAAGGTTTCTGTTCTTTCATCCTCCATTAAGACAGGCTTTAAAAACATGCTCAATTGTGTAAATTGAACACGCAGAAGGAAATATGGCATGGACGTAAAGAAAACAAAACATCCATGATCAAAGAAAAAAAAATTTTAAAAAGGTTCAGACCTGCACTTTCTAAATGGTGTAGGAGAAAAATAATGGGCCAGAGGACAGAATCCTGACGTGTTCCCTCGGGTCCCCAAGATTTATCACCTACGCAGGCAGGATGCTACATAAAGGAGATCTGGTGACCACAGCAATAACTCACAAGCCAGCCATGCAGCCTGCTACTTGCTGATAGCACCTGCATCGTGTGGCCCCCAGATCATTTGGAACTGTTGGCCCTGGCGGGGTGGTCATTGCTAACAACCCCCAGTTCCACTTCACTTCAGGCTCACCATTTGTCTGTAACAGTGGTTCAGTACATTGGGAACCGTGGAAGACAGTGTTTCAGTTGTAGATTTTACTGCGGTTAGAAAAATGCATTCTTTTTCACTATAGTGATTGGAGTGGGGAGACAAAGCAAAACTAACAAAACCAACCCAAACTGTTAACCTTGTATTTGGGGAAATATTTCTCTCTCCTCTGAGGGGAAAAAAAAAGCTCACATAATAAGAGAGTTTCAGGACTGCAATATCTCTTAAAGAACTGGCACTGGGTTTGCAAGAGTTTTTGATGCATTTTTAAAAGCACCTAAAATACTCTTCATCTAAGATGCCCAAATTATGAAGGGAATACAGAGAATCAAGCAGATACAACATAATGATTTGATTTTTAGTAGTGGGAAGACATTTGTATTGTTTCAGTATAAACATAATTGTATCAATGTAAACAAAACATTTTCGTTATGAATGCAATTAAAAAATACTTCTGGACACACGGAAGATGAAATGTATTCTTCCTTTCTTTCTTTCCCCCCAGAAGTTCTTGTAAAATGAGGATGATTTCTTCTATACCTCTGCTTCTTGCATATCAGCAAGTATGGTAGTTCAGTTTCCAATCTGTTTCTTGATGCCTCTTAATAACATTTTCTGCAATATTTCATTCATTCATTCAGTATTTACCATGTATTAACAAGGTTGCAGGAGCTTATGATTTAATGAGGGAGATGAATAACCACTGGGAACAAGTTTTAATATCTGCTGAGCTCACTTATGTGGATTTTTCTGTTCCTCTCATTAGCAGGTTCTGCTCCCTGGTCACAGAGGACTTGAGTTGGGAGTGGGTTGTGCATGTATCCTAGAGTCTCAGCCTTCTGGTAACAGTGTCTATTATATGCACCAGTGGGGTTTCTAGAGTGTTCAGGGAAAGGATGAGATGTTATACTGAGAATGTCTTTTGAAAATGCTCTTTGCCTTCCAACAGCCGTCACCTGATGCACTTTGAAGATTCTGAATAATTTCCACAGCCTAAAGTGGATAATTTCTATCCTAATGTGCCAGTGGATTCCCGCTACTGTTACTTCTGTGGTGTGATCTGAAGAGTTCAGTAAGGCTGCTCTTCCAAATATGAAACTAAATGTCTAAAACTCCACTGATAGAGATGGATTTCTTTGGGATATTTATTGCCTTTGTTTCTGAGGTTCTCTACTCAAGGGAAAATGAAGATGTGAAAAATACTCATTCCAGTTTTTTATTTGTTATTGTCTGGCACTAGGAACAAAGTAAACTGGATCGGGGCTTTTGCTGGGGGCTCAGACAGGCCAGGTGTGAATTCTGGTCCCATCACTTAGGTGCGTGATGCTGGGTAGGTTCCTTAGCTGCTGAAAGTCGGAGGTCTTCTGCAATGCCTGCTTCAGAAAGCCATTATGTGGACGGAAATAGCTAATGGGTTTATGACTTAAAGTTGTATAGTGGAACATGTAAGAGAGGGTGAGGTGTTCTTGGGTGGACCTCTCAGCCCTGTCCCTTAACAGCTGGATGATCTTGGACAAACAACATTTCT
The DNA here is from genome assembly GCA_023783475.1 of Daubentonia madagascariensis. Classification (NCBI taxonomy): domain Eukaryota; kingdom Metazoa; phylum Chordata; class Mammalia; order Primates; family Daubentoniidae; genus Daubentonia; species Daubentonia madagascariensis. The sequence continues at coordinate 4,320,514 of JAKFHU010002332.1, read as the reverse complement.
GAACCTGAGTTTCAGGGATGTGCTAGAACTAGCTTGCAGTGGCTCACGAGGGCTGATTGTTGAATATCCATGAATTTTGTGAGTAGGTTTTTAAATTGTTGGCAACTTAAAATTGGCCGTGGTGGGAGTATTTATACCACAGAAATCAGCAAACACTACAAAGCAGGGCTCTGCTCCTCCCACCTCCCCTTCAAAGAACTGATTTACCAGCACACCACTACTCAGTTTCCTTTGTACATTTCTTGTGAGAATTACAATCAGATAATTTATGTAAAGGTGTCAGCACAGTACCTGACACTTAAGAAGCTTCTCGTTAAAAGATAGTTGCTACCATTGATGCTGTATTACTACTACTACCAATAATAATTAAATAATTAATAATAATGTGATTGTGGCACTTTGAACATAGTAGGTACTTAAAAAATCTTACTCCCTTCCCTCTATATTTATTATTATAGTTTTTACCAAAAAAAAAAAATAAGTGAATCATTCAAAAGTTGACTCCAAAAGGACAATTTGTCTCTAAGTCTCACTTTTGATCCTTAAACGAAGTGGGAATTTTATTTCTTCTCATCGACCATGGCTCAGGGTAGGTATTTGGACGTCCGTACAGCACGTGAGCAGAAGCCAAATACAGTTTCCATCCTCACCTTCTCCATCCCATTACGTTTTTCTCCTTGGCTGCCACTCCAGCTGAATGACTGGGGGTTCTCTTCTCACCATCACGAAGCTGTCAACACCCATGGTGGGCCCTGCAAAGTATAAAGGACAGTTTACCCACAGAGCAGTGGCAGCAGCATTGTTTATGAAATGATAACTGCTTCAGGTAGCAGCAAGTTCCAACATTAGCACAACAAAAGCTTTGGGCTGGACCATCTGTTGCCACGTGGACAATCTGGTGGGTTTGCCAAAGCCATTTATCCGCGTCGAGTGCATATCCACACTGGCCAGTCCTCATGCTGAGCGGAAAGGAAATTTAAAGAAAGGCCCATCATTTATCATTGTAGACAGCTGGGCTGGAGTGTGGGCAGAGAGTACTTTTTATTTTTTCCTTGAGAAAAACAAAGACCCTGAAGATGGGCAACACTTGCTCAGCTCCAAGCTTCTTGCTAACTGCAGTTGCTCTAGCTTACTCCTTTCTTCCTGCTTTTCCAGACTGTAGAAGGGAAGTTGTAGTCATGGGTGCTTGCTTCCCTACCCCAAAAAGTCATGTCAAAAATGGCACCTGGAATTCTTTGGTTTTGAGCTGGAGTGAGCATGTTTATTCATGTCCTCGAAAGGGAAATTATAAATAGACACTTTCTGCCATGTCCACGGAAGCACCTGCAGCAAAGACTACTGACTCCGGAGCTCACAGACCTCGTTTGTGTGCAGGCTTTGTCTGCTGTGTCTTGGGTAAATTGGGACATGTGAACTCTCTGAACCTCAGCTTCACGTTCTGCAACATGGGGGTAATAAATTCTACCTTGGAGTGCTTTTTGTACATGCAAGATCATATCCTGACTTTCATAGTCCCCACTTCCATAAAATGTATTAAACAGCATATTTCATTTGGTATAAAGACAAAGGTATTGATATTACATATTAAGACATTTTCTTTAACCTAAAGCTTACTCTTTCTTTCTGTTTTTAAAAGAAATTAAAGCATTTTCATGGATCCTGAAAATTATTGTGAGCCCTAGGCACTGTGTCTACTGTGTCTAATGGAGAAGTTGGCTCTGTGTGTGTGTATGTTTTGTGTGTGTGTGTGAGTTTGAGATGACATACCGTGGATGGTATGCACCTGGCATAATTGTTAGCTACAGTGTAGCAAGGTGGTTAAACTCAAAGTCTAAAAACTGGAATTTCTGACTTCAAGTCCTGCCTCTGTTCTTAGTTGCATACAAGCTATGTGAGTTTGGACAAGCTACTTTACGCATACATACATATATGTATGTATATGTATATATTCACACACACATATACATATACACACACACACACACAGGGACACAGATGTTCCTCTCCTTACAATGGGGATACGTCCCAATAAACCCATTGTAAGTTGAAATTATTGAAGTCGAAAATGCATTTAATATACCTAACCTACCAAACATCATAGCTTAGCCTAGCCTACCTTAAACATGCTCAGAACGCTTACCATTAGTCTACAGTTGGGCAACATCATCTAACACGAAGCCTATTTTATAATAAAGTGTTGAATATCTCATGTAATTTATTGAATACTGTACTGAAAGGAAAAAACAGAATGGTTGTATAGGTACCCAAAGTATGGTTTCTACCAAATGTGTACCACTTTTACATCATCATAAAATCAAAAAACCATAAGTTGAACCATTGTAAATTGAATTATTGTAAGTCAGGGACCGTCTATGTATATATTCATATAGATATACATATTTATAGAGATGTATATTAATATAAATTTCTGAAATATGAATATATATGAAATGGTTAAAATACTACTTACTATTACCTACCTACCTCAAAGGGTGGTTGTGAGGGCTGTATGAATTAATTAATATAAAACTCTTAAGGCAGTTGCCTGGAATCAAATAATTCTCTGCTAAATGTTAACTCCTCCCTGGCTCACTTTGCTAACTATCTTATTTACAGCACAGAAAGTACATTGAGAAGCAGCAGACATAGTGGTTGAGGGCAGAACCTCTGGTGTCAGAAGTACTTCATGAATAAGAAATAAATACCTGAGAAAACACCACTGCTACATTGAGGTCCCAACTCAAGCCATTCTGCTCTGCAGCATTTTTTTTTTAACCAAATCCCATTTAAATGACCAGTGTCGCACATAAACAAAATTGAAGAGGTGGCTAATGATGCGTGAGCACATTTTATAGGAATCCACTTGACCTGCAAGGGATCAATTCCATGATTTGATTAAAGGCTTAACCTTTCAGAGTCCAGCTTTGATACCATGTTCACAGATAAATCTCCAAAGCTGATAGATCCTGACATTTAAAGAGTTTGGTTCAAGGTTCCAGTTTCCATTTTCCTAGTAGAGATGAAGTAGACCCAGCCATGCCATTAATTTTCTGCATCATTTTGTGTAACTCTCATATGCTCTCCTGGCCTCAGTTTACCCATTGGTAAAATAGTAGAGTTAGGCTTAGGAAGCATGTTTACAACTTTGCTTCTCAGATTGTAGGGTTTTTGTAAAGTGCTTCCAGTGGCTTCTAGGGAAGTTCAGTGAGCAAGACCCTGCCCCTCACTTCTTTCAGAAAGCTCCATTGTCATCTCTGTAGCTTCTTGGACTTTACATAAGATATGAGTTGAACAAAGAGTTTTATGGCTAAAAAAACAAGGTATGCCAAACACTGGACTACATGACATCTCTATTTAATACTAATTATAATATTTGGAAGCAGTGGGCCAAATCTGAGATAAAATTGAATAGGAATATACATAAGATTCCACACTGAATCCCCTAAAGAAAACCATCCAAGTACAGGGTGAGCTTATGAATACCACTTAGGTGTTTTGGCTGGGGAAAGGCTCAGGATGAACTAAGATCATGATATGAACACAGACAAGAAGCCAAAGCAACGACCAGCCACCACAGTGACCATTACCACCACCATGGTAAACTGGTAAGTTATAGGGCTAAATTAACACAAAGGACATCTTCAGAACCAGAAAGGTAAATTTCTCTCTCCACTTCTTGTTGGCTATACTATACTCTATGTATTCTGGTTTTTCAGGGATGTGTCCTTGGGATGGTATTTCATGGGCTTTGGTTAGAAGTTCCAGGAATATCCATATTCATCTCAAGCAAATGCCTCTTCTCAAAGTTCCCTGGGAAATTACAAGCCAATAGACATATATTACAATAAAAATCATCATAAGCGTTTACTTACAAGGTTTGAAGAACTGTTCTAAGTGTGTTGTATGTATTATCTAGTTAAATCTCATTTAATCTTCATATCTACCATATGAAGTAAATTCTACTATCTCCATTTTTTTCAGAGGAGGAAACTAAGGCACAGGGATGTTATATAATTGGAGTTACAAGGCTCAGCCAGAGGCAGAGCAAATGAAATTCCAAGTACGAATTTGCAACTGTCTGGGTCCAGGCCAAAGAATCTACCTGAAGGAGCTGGAAAAGTGCTGTCTTGGGGCTTCTGGCTTTAGCTTGAAGCCTAGGCAAGTTCTTTACCTGCTCCTTTAAACATGAATATGAGTTGGTGGATCTTCTGGCTAGCCACATCATACAGGAACTTAAAGCAGTGACCTTTAAGTTTATGCACATAAGGAGAGTGACCATCCTGAATACCCCTGTGAAGCCAGGCAGCCCCTGAATCTTTTACTTTCTATCAACCTGAAGGGAATAAAGCAAATGAGAGACTGACTCCTGGCTGTATAACCTTGAACTCCAAAGTGACCTAGCCTACTGTAAACATGGCCAGATGGTATCTGCATCCTGAGCCATCCTGTCACTCTTCTCTCTTCTTCTGAAATTAGGTGACAGAGAAGCAAGCCAACGGGATGGAAGCTTCCATTATTACCTCTTGCTGCAGTTAGTCCTGAATAAGCGGACTATTGTACACTCAAGTATGTGGCACCAGGAGAGGAGAGGTCAGAACTAGGTCATAAAGCAGTTATCCTCAAATATCTGAAAAGCTGAGATTGGGGAATGAGAGACAGGTCTTGTCGAAGGTGGGTCAGAGGTAGAACCCCAGCCAATGAGTACAGAAGAACAGATTTAGGTTTCTTGTCATCAGACCAGTCCAGCAATGGAATGGGCTGCCTTGTGAAGTAGGTAGTCCCTGCCATGGAATATGTTCAGAGACCAGATGATGCCCGGTGATGATCCCATAGATCAGCTGTACTCAAAGTGTGGTCTGAACACTGATTCTGGCCTACACATGGTTACTGGTCTGCAGCTAAGTAAATTCAGAAATTGAGAGCAAGCATTTATAAAGTTTTCTGGCAAATTGATAGAGTAATTTTATATTCTTTGAATCAAATAATAATAAAAAGTAATTGAAATAACTTGGGCTTGTATATTGTACATTTAATTTCATTCTTTTAGTAACTTATTTTTTAAAATAAAAGTATTGGTCTGTGGATGCATTAAAAATTTAAAAAGCAAGTCTTTCCCCATAGTTAGTTTGAGAAGTACCAGCATAGAGGGTTTGCTGTTATTGGGTAGAAAAGTTGGGCTGTACCAGCATTAAGATCCCTAATAAGACTGAGTCAAATACATTCTAACAAATAACATACGAAAATTGCCTAGCACAGTTCCAGGCACATAACAGGTACTCAATATACTCAATATCTTATCCTATTACATGACCATTATAGTCCATACCTTGAGGTCAACCATTTGTGAACAAAAATTAAAATATCATCATATTTACATGGGAAGAAAGTTGGAAACTTTCGATTGCAAAGTCTTTGCAGCTGTGACTGCTTATACATGTCCTCAAAAATGCACATGCATACGTATGTATACTTACACTTTCTTTATGTTGTGGGCCTCTGAAAATAATCTTTTCCTTTCCTTTTCTGCCATGGGTTTTGCTTTTCATTTGTATAGCATGCATTAAATGGGATGAAGTCAAGCCACCGCCACTTATAGATATTCCAGTTTTTTCAAAAAAAGTTATATAACACTTTATTTGGGATTTATAGGATGTATATATCTAAGAACAAATTTCCTTTATTGTAAGGTATACGTCATTTAACTTAGTTCATTATTCCTGGGTTACATCATCTGAGTGATGAATGTTTTCATAAGTCTTCGCATTCAATTGTTGCCAGTTTAATTGGTGTAAAACGACTTTTTTTTGTTGTTTTAATTTATCTGATTACTGACGAATTTGAGCATCTCTTCATTTACTTATTAGCACTAAATATTAGTCTTCCTCTTCTGTAAGTTTCCTATTCATATTCTTGTTTATTTTTCTGTTTTGACCTAGCTTAGTTTTTTTTTTTTAAACATTTCTATTTGAACTGGACTTTGGAAACAAACATTGATATTTGAGCCCCGGCATTACAATGACTCATGAATGGCATATTGACCTCCAGTTTGGGACAACAAAATGGGAGCCTGAATAGCTCTCTGACCACTAGGTGGCAAACGCAAACTCTCCCAGCAGTTACCGTAAGACACTATTCAAATACACAGGCCAGGGTCAGTACAGCACACATGAGAGATGATGAGCAAGAAGTGAAGTGTAGACTGGAGCAAGTTGGAGTGAATTCTCCTGACCGCACCTGACCAAGGAGTTTATCATTTCCTTAGTGGGAAGGGTTGGAAATGATGCTTGAGTTGACTCCACCATAAATTATTTCTGCTTTTCATTGCACAGTGTGGGTTTCATTATGCTCAGCTAAGCCTGTTTTTCCTTTTTTAAAAAAATTTATGCAAAATACTAAAGAGCCCTGTCAGATATTCCTACCTACCTGTGTATCTCACTAATGAGTTTAGCCACCATTCGGGTGACCACTGTGGGAGAATCAAGTGTCAGGCCACTATATAGAATACTGCTTTAATTAACAAGTTTTTTTTTTTTAATTTTTGCTCAGGTGTGTGAGATATTGCATATGCAGCCAGTGGCTGAGACACAGATAAAATCAAAATGAATGTGTATGCTGCGTTTGGACAGATGAGACCCCAACCTGCTATGCTGTTGCAGAGTGATGGCTTTTACATTCAAAGGGAGCCGTTCCCCACCATAAAGTTGGAAGGTGGCCGTGAGCCTTCCCGTGTTTGGCAGGTTTGAGGAGTCCAGATGTCCATCATGAAACGGGTTATTTAATGTATCTGTGGGCTTTTTGCAAAATGGGAATGCCTCCATTTTTGTAAACACCAAGTGGGCAAATGCCAAATGTGTTTGCCATCAACACCAGCGTGTACATGGGTATTAAGTGCACATAAAGGGTCCTTTCTATTCAATTCCATGCAAATCAAACATTTGCATTTCAATTCATATCCACTTAATTCTATTTCCTACACAGACTGAGCTCTATTAGGTCACCATGCCAAACTGTGGTGTCTCCTGAACCTCTTTCCTATGGGGAAATTATCAAACTCATCTCTGTTTGGATGTACCATTTGGATGTGGCATGAGGCTGACCCTCACTGCCCTCACTGCTGACCCTCACTTCGTCATAACTCATCATCAAATCCAACTTACCTGAAAAGAACTGAAAAGAGAAATAAACCTGGGTTAGACAAGGTGCCTCCAAGACATGATTCTGGAGAAAATAATTCATTTTGGACAGAAACCAAAGTATGGGTACCATCAAGCTGCAATATCCAATGCCTCACTCAAGCCTATCTCCCTAAATCCGTGGCTTTCACCTTCTGCCTATGTGTGATGTGTGTGTACACGCGTGTGAGAGACTTACATCCTTGAAAATGTGTTTAAAGCAATGGATTCATTCCCCAGGAAAAAAAATGTATATATGTACATGTACTCAAAATACTATAAAAAATTTTAGGGCGCTCATGGACCTTCTAGGTGTCTGTGAGTTAAGAACCTGTACTATATGTTAAATGTATGGCTCATATTACAGAACTCTATTAAAAGAAAAATACAATAGCCGTCTGAACAACTGTCTTCTATTCTCAGTCAATATGCCAGACTGGATTTCATTAATCACATTTCTGTAATTTAGACCAAATATAAATGAATCATGCCTTCTCTAAAGGTCCTGATGAAAAAGACAGATAAATTGAATGTGTTAAACAGTCACATCGGAGCAGGAAGATTATTTGGATTAAATGCAATGAATCAGCACGTGACCCTTCTATAGTGTCTTCTGTGCTTGAACAAACCTTTAGACCGCTGAAGATATCACTGCTCAAGGAACTCAGAAAGACTATTTGGGACATGCTATTTCTATACGCTTAACAATACTAACCCATTCTCTAGTCAACCCCTCCCAGGGAGCCCAAGTCCCAGAAGACAGTGGGAACAGACACACCGATCCAGCATTTCACAGACTACACTGTCTTGGTTTATACACAACCTTACCAATATACCCACGTTCCACCTGATCCATATTTGCTGGTCATTTTTGTCTGTCATTACCCTCTTCTGAGCCTGTAGAGTGTACCATCCATACCAATTATAATCGCAGTATTTGAATTACTATTTTCCCAATTTCTTTTCATGATGGTCCAGGAAGAGACATTCTCTCCCTGCCCTCTATTCCCCAAATACCTGGTGTTAGTCTCATCCCAGTAATGAAGCCAATTTTGGACGAGGCTAGAAATTTATAAAAGCCTCATTTCTACCACCTTGTGAGGGCTTTGAATCTGTCCCTCCCTTTTTATTCCTCCCAGCCTAACCCTAATCTAACAAGAGACAGCTGAGACATCACCACCTCCAGGAAGTCTTTTTTGACTTACCTTCTCTGGATTAGCACAGCCCTTCCTCTGTGTTCTCATGGCCCCCTTGCATCTGTTTGTAGCGCAGTGCTTACTACACCGCATTATGGTTATCTGTTTACAGGACACAATCTCTGCCCCTCCACCAGACTGTGATGGTTGAATCATGCTGTGTCAAGACAGTGATTGTGTCTTATTTTCTCTGAAACCCCGAGCACATTGCACAATGCCTGGCACATAGTAGTTGCTTTGTAGTGATCACTCATGGATGAAGGCTTCTTATTAATTTTTGTGCACCACATCATCACTCATTACCTGCTTTCTCATCATACCTTCTTCTTTTGGGGCCACATCTTCTCCCTGCTGTCCTGCCTCTGGCGGGAAACCTGCAATGAGTCAACCTATGCTGGTTACTGACATGCCTGGGTTGACTGGATGAACTTCTTTCTCCTGAGGCCCTGGGCCATTTCTGTGTCTGGGATATTTTCCCAAGTCCCTTCCTCTGCCCATGGCAGCAAGCTTCCTTCTAATTCAGTCACCTCCCTTTTTCCATTCTACCAGTTCAAGCTTTAAGATGCTGCTATCTTAACTCAAGAGACTGTTTTTTGTGAGTTGCACAAATTGACATCTTTTTGGGCCACTTATCTTTGTTGCCACAATTCGGTACTGGGCACCTTTTGGAATAAACTCACTCATCCTCTCACTGGCTGGGGAGTTCCTCTCCCTTCACCCTGATGGCTGCCTCTTTTAGGAGAGACTGTTGAGAAGGGAGCCTTCCATTTCCTGCAGAGGACATGCAGGGTTCATAAACAGCCTGCTTCTAAAGCGTCTCTGAAAACCAGCTTAGACACAGAACAGAGGTCCTCAAACGTCAGCATGAGCAAGAATCACCTGGAGGTTCTAAGTGAGACCAGATACCCACCGTCCCACTCAGAGGTTCAAATTCAATGCTTCTTAGGGGGGTTCAGGAATCAGTGTGTTTGATAAACACTCCCAAATAATTCTGATGACAGTGTTGCGTGGCTCACAGATTTACAAATGCCACCGCAGAACAGTGATTGGTTTTACTTCCGGTGAAGGTTGGGCAGTGGAACAAGTCCCCATAGTAGCTCTATCTAAGAGGGTTAGAGAATGGTTCACCTTGGAAATTTACATCTCACTTGGGAGATGTCATGGGTGGATTTTGGAGACAGACAGATGTTGGTGACAATCCTGCTTAGATTATATACTGGCTATGTTAGTTTGACACTGCCACCTTACCTTTTTTAACATCAATTTCCTGATATGTAAGTGGGGGTTTAATTTTCAGGGTTTTTGAGGACTCAGAGGTAACATGATTGAGTGGTTACCAGGGTACCTAGCATGTAGTAGGCACTCAATAAGTGGTGACTTATTTTCCTATTATTATGGTTAATATCCCTTTAAGTTCTCATGATCAGATCTTAGTCACAAATGAATCCGAACAAGGAAGATCTTCCAGAATATCACCCCTCCCCCTCCACTTTCTGCTTCTCCCTCCTGGTTTCAGTTTCTCTTTAAGTGGTAATGCTGGTTTCAGATGAGATGTTCCCTTCCTTGTATTTTAAATACTGAAGGAAGTCAGATTTTGACAGCTCTCATCTGCACAAACGTGGTGCTGGGAGAAGGGATGTGGAGGAACGCAGAGGCTCCTTCTCTGCCCACGTGGAGGTGTGCAAAGTGGCTGATTAGCCAGATATTTTTAAAGTTTCATGGGTGCAAGGCAGCCTCCGCTAATGAGAGTTTTAGGGGATTTCTCAAATCTAAAGTGAAGGGTGCCAAGAGTGGAACATGACCTTGGGGCTTTCCTGTACGTGTTAACTAATATTACAAAGAACTCTCAGAAAACCCTCTGAAATAAACTTCTGCGGGAGGGGTGGGGGGGAACAGGTGAGGCTCTGTGGACCGGGAAGGGAGAGTTAATGATGGCTGCTATAAATAGATCCCTTCCGAAGGCTGGGGCAGAATATCACGGGTAGTTTGCTAAAAGCAGGAGATGGAGAGCTCTGAGCCAGAAATCAGGTCAAGGGTCCTCATAACACTGTTTTATCTGGAGGCAAAAGTGAAAACAACCACACATAGTCACCAAAGCACAAGGCTGATGGGGCTGTAGCAGGGCCTCCCACCGACCCCTTACACCCCACTAATAGCTCTTTTTTTTTTAGAGACAGAGTCTCCCTTTGTCTCTCAGGCTAGAGTGCAGTGGTGGTGTGATCATAGCTCACTGCAGCCTTGAACTCCTGAGCTCAAGTGATCCTCCTGCCTCAGCCTCTCCAGTGTCTGGGACTACAGGTGTGTGTCACTAGCCTTGACTAATTTTTTATTGTTTTTTGTAGAGATGAGGATCTCACTATGTTGTCCAGGCTGGTCTCAAACTCCTGGCCTTAAGCAAACCTCTCACCTCAATTTCCCAAAGAGCTGGGATTAGAGATGAGACACCATGCCCCAGCCTTCATAGCTCTTTTAAGGAGTCAAATCTGTCACAAGTGATGACCTCAGCTCATTGGGAACTAACACATCCTGCACACCTATTATGTGCCAGCCTTTGTACTTGGCAGTTCACATAGGTTAGGTCCATCCTCCCATTGATACTGTGGAGAAGGTACCCTATTCCTACTTTATAGGCTGTGTAACTGATGCCTTGGAGAGGCTGACCAAACTTCATACAAATACTAAATGTCGGGCAGGATTTGGACTCAGGACTAAGGACTCCCTGTACACGTAGGAGCTGACTTATTAGGACACAGGCTATGAACTATGAGACTTAAGGGGGCTAATATGGGTCCTTGTGAAGGAAAAGAGGGATGCCACTAAGAGGCAAAGCTGGGATTCCTACAAGGGTCAGACTCCTCTCAATGGGGCGGGGAGAAATGCAGATACAAATAGACACACTAGGCATTACAATCTGAGATCCAGGCAGCAGGTGAAGGAAGGGGGAATTCACTGAATGTATGGTTACAGCAGTAGAATTTTTTCTTCTAGGCAAAGAGTCCTGCCCAAGCAAAGCAAGTGGTTATGGCAGGGCTTAAACTTGAGTGGGAAATTCTGTTGCCCTGTGGGGAAACTGAGGCAGAAACTAAGGTGAATGGACTGGATCATTATGGGATTAGGGAAAAGAATGTCAATAAAAGGTGGGACTCAAGGTTACTTGGGGATGCAGCCCCTCAATGCCAGGCGTTTTTCCAGGCTCACCAGATGTTGAACTTGAGGGGTTTTCCTAATATGTTTCTGGACCCTGTCTTAATCACCATTGAACCCCTTCGGTACTTAGGACAGTGCCTGGAACCTAGTATTGCTCAGGCTTCATCCTTGCCCCTACCTCACTGTGAGCCTCCTCCACATATGTACATCGGGGGGCGGGGGGAGCTAGAAACGCTAGGTTTAAGGACTCGTTCTGCAGCTGAGTTCTGGGTCAACTTTGAGCAAGCCCACCAACTTCTCTGCAGAGTTTCTTCATCTGCAGAATTTGTAAAAAATTCCTTCCAGGACTGTGCAGAAAAGACATAACCATGCTCCTTATATCCTAGCCATCTGCGGCACAGCCCAAAGTGACGGATCTCAAACTTGAAATATCTTTGAAGTCTCATACTTTATCTTAAAACACACACACACACACACACACACACACACTCTCTGTATTCTGCTCCAAAAAATATTCAAGTTTTCTTTAATATAAAATAATGTTGTCCCCCCCCCGCAAATTGAGTACAGTTGATACTCTAGGAAGATGCCTTTCTTCCCTGCATCTTCATATGCCTCCCGGTACACTGTGTGCCCCAGTTTGAAAGCCCTTTGAAAAGAACAAAGCAAAAATAAAAGAAAACCATAAAGCACTGAACAAGTGCAGGCATTCATAGAGTTCTTATTTATTAATAAATAATTGTTTTTAATAATTAATGCCAATCAAATCCACTTAAGTGGCCCAAGTCCTTCAGGAATTAGAGACAGTCTCAGCCCCAACTAAAGAAAAACACAGCTGGAAAAACACAAATGCTTCCATCTCCCCCTCTGACTCAGCTCTGGTGAGCATTTTTTTCCTCCAGTGCTACTGGCTTCTGGGTTGGGCTTCCCTTTCAATCACACCTGATAGGGATAATAAAAACAACAGCCCCGGCAATAGAAAAACAACAACTCAACTTACTATGTATGAAGCATTGTGCTAAATGTTATACAAGCATTATCTCATTTTTCCTCGTAACAGGTCTACATAGTAGGTATTATATGCAATTTTAAGAAGAGTACACAGAAGCTAAGGGAGGTAAGCAATTCTTCAAAGGGCACACAGTTAGGTAGCAGTGGAAGCAGGATTGAAGTATAGCTCCAAAGCAGAGGTCTGCAAATCACAAACTCCACCCCATCCCACAGGGCAAATCTGGCCCACCATCTGTTTTTGTAAATAAAGTTTTATTAGAATACAGCCACACCCATCCATGTTTGCTTTATCTATGTCTACTTTTGTGCTATAATGGCATCGTTGAGTTGTTGCAACAGGGACTGTATAGCCTGCGAAGTATAAAATATTTACTATTTGGACCCTTCCAGAAAAAGTTGGCTGACCCACACCTACAGCTCTCACTATTTCTCACAATTCTTATTTTTGAAAGAGGTCCTGTCTTTGTGCGATCTTTGTGTGAGCCTGACCCTGAAGTCTCACTGAATGCAGAACAACCCGAGATCCGAGAGCAACATTTGGTTCAGAAGAGGGGAGGCCCGGGTGGGAGGGCTTCGTCACGTCTGCTTTGCTTCCAGACTGGGGACCTGCCAGACTCTGTCCAAATTACTTCTTCCAGCCTATTTTCTGTACTGCTGCTCCCGCAACCTTTCGACGACTCACCTCTGACTCCTCCCACTTGCAGAAATTTCTCCCGTGGCTCCTGTAGCCTTGTGCTCACATCCAAATTCCTTCCCATGACATCAGAAGGTTTTTCATGACCAAGTCCACTTGCATCTTTCTGGCCTCCATGGTTGACATTTTTTTTTCTTTGAGGAGGGAATTTCTGTCATTTTTGTCTCTCTCCGACATTTCCACATCTCTCAGGGTCCTCCTAAAATATTTCTCTTTTGCCTAAGAGGTGGGTTGCTGACAGGACTAGCCAGCGCTTGGGTTCCCGTGTGCTGGGACGCAGGATTCCTGCGCCTTTGGGGACGCTGTGTGGTCCACCTCTTGCAATGACTGCTCCCAGGGGCTGGGAACACATATCCTGCTAAGTCTTCCTCTGCTCCATTTCACCTCTTCTTCACTGGTGGGTAAGTCAGGGCAGGTTCTCTTCTGCAGTTCCAAATTCCACAGATTCAAAGGGGAAGGAGTTTGTTGTTCCTCCACTTCAGCTCTCACCAGGGCTATGCAAAGGTCAGTTTGGCGTGCTGGCTAAGCCACCAACAAAGCAACGTGGCTGCTGAGTGTAGAGATTACTGTCGGGAAACTCACACACGAGAAGCTGTTGATGGCAGGATTTGGCCGTTACTGTGTTCCTGGATGAAAAGCACCAAACTCTAACAGCTTTCATCTTCATGCTAGACACATGGGGCCTCATTCAGTTTCCCTAAGACTTCAGGACTGTCTTCACGTTGCCCCCTTGTTTACGAGATGCACACCTCTCTTTCTCTAACTGACGACCTCCTACTTCTTCTTAAAAACTCAATGCAGGATTTATATTTCTTTAGGGAGGGTCTTCTGTGATACCCAGTTGGATTTGTATGTTTTCCCCCCAGGTTCCAAAAGCTTCCTGTACCTGCTCCTTTTCTGTCCCTGATTGCACCTTTTGCAACTTTGAATTTACTTCTCAATGTGCCCACTAGACTGGGAACTGCTCAAGGGTGGATAGTTTGTCTTATTCAACCTATTCCCCCAAATTAGCACAACATCTGGCACAGAGTGGGTATACTGCTTTGGGTATGTCTGGCTACAAATAACAGAATTCTTGACCAATGGTGGCTTAGACCAAAAAAACCTTTCATGTTTACTTAAGTGGAAACCTTTCATGTTTACTTAAATGGAAGTTCAGAGGTCGATGGTCCCAGGGTTAGCTCAGGCTTTCAGCAATGTTGTCTAAGCTGCAGACTTCTCCACTCCTTGCATTTTGCTGCATTCCGTATTGGGAGGTTTCCTTTCACAGTCACAAAGTGGGTGTCTTGGCTCTAGGCATCATATCCTCACATGGCAACTTCCAAAGAAGTAGCAAGAGGGTTCCAGTGGGTGCCACAGAACATTTTCTACACATAAGGTTTTTTTTCTTATTTTGCTGGGAGGAAATGGTTACAGGGAGGCACCCTCAGCTGATTTTTCTGTGTGTCTTATTGGCCACAATTGGGTAATGTGCCCACCAATCCCTGGCAAAGGAGAACTTTTTGGTGGTGATTGGTCTATAATAGTGGTTGTTTATCAGCAGAGGCAAGGGGAGTGGATGGTCTTATTGGGCATTTTCAAATAATGACAACCTTAACCCAAAATGTCTATTCACTCCATACATTCTGTACATGGGGACAATTTATATCCAAAGAGTCATTGTCATCAATAAAATATGGGGGCTTCCCTGGCTCACTTTGATAAGGGGGTAATTTTCCAGTCAAAGGAAGGTGGGAAAAGCTACATTCTTCAAAACTCCATTCTCTCCCACCATGCCAGATGGAGAGTAAGGGAATATAATGGAACAAAACACTGCCAGAGCCACCACGGACCACACAGACAACCTGATACTTCTAGAACACAATTGTAGTCCTCTTCAGCTCAAGAGCCATTTATTGAGGACCTGCTAAGTGCCATTCCCAGTTTCAGCCGCAAGTAGGACAGAGCACCCCCCTTTGTGAAGTTTACATCAAGGAGAGATTCACCGTGGACAGAGAAGATGAAGGAACTTACCAGTCACTGAGGTTTGTGTTCGGTGATTCTGATTCATTCATCCGTTCATTCAACAAATAGTTATTGAAAACCTATTATGTACCAACCATTATTATCTATCTTGGAGATCCAGCAATGAAAACGACAGGTAGGATGCCTGCTTCCATGAAATTTATGTTCTAGTGGGGAAAACAGATGATAAGTATGTAAAGAGGTAAATAAAAAATGATGTCTAGAAATAAGTGCTACTAGTAAGCAGACTAAAGGCTGGAAAGTGACTGGGTTAAGTGCCTACTTTTGGATGGGTGGTCAAAGAAAGGCTCTCCGAGGGGATGGTGCTTGTCCTGAAACCAGAAAGGTATGAAAGATCCAGTTATATGAAGGGGTGTGTGTGTGTGTGTGTGTATGCAGAGGGAACAGCAAGGGTAAAAGACTGGAGACAGAAAATAATTTTGCCTGTTCAAGGGATGTCCAAGGCGTCTGATGCAGAGTGGGAGAAGGGAGAGTCCCAGATGCAAGGTGAGGTTGCACAGGAAGGCAGGGCCCCTCTGTGTAGGGCTCTGTAGGCCATGCTATGGGACTTCTTTAAAATGCATTTTCCCTGCCTACTCATGTGCCAGCATGAGCAACATGGATAAGAAATGCATAAAATACTTTAAATAGCAGCTGTGGGGCTTGCTTGAGCACATTATTTGTTATTATGTTATTTGAATTGTAGGATGCAGCTCATGTGAATGCTGCTGTTTGCACAGCCGTATTTGCCTGGTATATCGTGGTCCTGGTTAATGCCAGTGTCTGCACAATCTTCCTGTGTTCTGTGGCTTCCCGAGAGAAGCCCCATCGTGGATTCAATAAAGCCAGCAATAAAGCCCATATTAATAATGTATGCAGAGCTATATATGTCTATTTATAAGGTGCAGAATTGCAGTCCAAATGTATCCCTTCTCTCTCTTCCAATGAATGTAAGTGGCCTGAATTGTGTTAGACGAGGTTTCTCTCCCAACCTGACACCGCTTTTCACCACACTGTGTATTAACAGCTGACATAAGTGCTGGACCAGCCATGGGACCATTGCATACACATTGCCCCTTGGACCTGGGATGATTATTTAAGCAGGAAATAGGAAATAAAGCATGCCCAGAAACATGCCATGATTCACAGCTGAAAAGAGGAAGAAGTAAATAGACAACCACATGAGTGAAGAGATGGATAAGGTGTCTTGGAAGACATTCTTTATATGAGAAGAGTCCAGTAAGGCAGCAGAATATAAGAAAATAAGGCATCTAATGTGTTATGTGCACCTACTATGTGTCAGAGACTGTGCTAGGATATATATACAGGCACACCTTGGAGATATTGCAGGTTTGGTTCTAGACCACTGCCATAAAGCAAATATCACATTAAAGTGAGCCACACAATTTTTTTTTGGTTTCCCAGTGCATATAAAAGTTATGTTTACACGATATTGTACTCTATTAAGTGTGCAATACCATTATGTCTAAAAAATGTACATACCTTAATTAAAAAATACTTTATTGCTAAAAAATGCTAATGATCATCTGAACCTTCAGTGAGTTGCAGTCTTTTTACTGGTGGAGGGTGTTACCTTGGTATTGATGGCTTGCTTCCTGATCACGGTGGTGATCACTGAAGGTTGGGATGGCTGTGGCAATTTCTTAAATTACAGAACAATGAAGTTTGCTCGATACGTTGACTCTTCCTTTCATGAAAGACTTCTCTGTAGCATATGTTGCTGTTTAATAGCATTTTACCCACAGTAGAACTTCTTTCAAAGTTGGAGTCAATCCTCTCAAACCCTGCCGCTGCTTTACCAACTCAGTTTACAGAACATTCTAAGTCTTTTGTTGTCATTTCAACAATGTTCACAGCATCTTCAGCAGGAGTAGTTTCCATCTTAAGAAACCACTTTCTTTGCTCATCCATAAGAAGCAACTCCTCATTCATTCAAGTTTGATCATGAGACTACAGCAATTCAGTCACATCTTCAGGCATCACTTCTAATTCTAGTTCTGTTGCTATTTCCAGCACATCTGTAGTGACTTCCTCCACTGAAGTCTTAAATCCCTTAGAGTCATCCATGAGGGTTGGAAACAACTCCTTCCAAAATCCTGTTAATATTGAAATTTTGACCTTCTCCTGAACCATGAATGATCTTAATGACACTAGAATGGTGACTCTTTCCCTGAAGGTTTTCAATTTGCTTTTCCTAGATCCATCAGAGGAATCACTATCTATGGCAGCTACAGCCTTACAAAAGGTATTTCTTAAGTTATAAAACTTAGAAGTTGAAATTACTTCTTGATCTATGGGCAGCAGAATGCATGTTGTGTTAGCAGCCATGAAAACAACATTCATCTCCTTGAACGTCTCCATCAGAGCTTTTGGGTGACTAGGTACATGGCCAATAAGTAGTAATATTTTGAAATTAATCTTTTTTTTCTGAGCAGCAGGTCTCAACAGTAGGCTTAAAATATCCATCAGACTATGCTATAAACAGATGTACTGTCATATGGGCTTTGTGGTTTCATTTATAGAGTACAGGCAGAGTAGACTTAGCATAATTCATAAGGACCCTGGGATTTTCAGAATGGTAAATGAGCATTGACTTCAACTTAAAGTTACCAACCACATTATCCACTAACGAGAGTCAGCCTGTCCTTTGAAGCTTTGCAGCCAGGTATTGACTTTTCCTCTCTAGCTATGAAAGTCTTAAATGGCATTGTCCTCTAATAGAAGGCTGTTTTGTCTACATTGAATATTTATTGTTTAGTGTAGCTTCTTTCATCAATTATCTTCTGGATGACTTGCAGCTTCACCTCATACTTTCATGTTATGGAGACTGCCTCTTTCCTTAAACCTCATGAACCAACCTCTGCTAACTTCAGACCTTTCTTCTGCAGCTTCCTCACCTCTCTCAGCCTTCATAGACTTGACAAGAGTAAGGGCCTTGCTTTGCATTAGGCTTTGGCTTAAGGAAATATTGTGACTGGTTTGATCCTCTATCCAGATCACTAAAGCTTTCTCCATATCAACAAGGCTGTTTTGCTTTTTTATCATTTGTGTGTTCACTGGAGTAACACTTTTAATTTCCTTCAAAAACATTTCCTTTGCATTCACAATTTGTCTAACTGTTTGGCACAACAGGCCTAGCTTTCAGCCTATTTTGGCTTTCAGCATGCCTTCCTCACTAAGCTTAATCATTTCTAGCTTTTGATTTAAAGGGAGAGCTGTGCAACTCTTCTTTTCACTTGAACACTTAGAGGCCATTGAAGGGTTATTAATTGGCTTAATTTCAATATTGTTTTTTACTCAGGGAATAGACAGGAATAGGCCCAAGGGGAGGAAGAGAGAAAGGGGAATAGCCAGTCAATGGAGCAGTCAGAACACTTACAATATTTATTGATTATGTTCACCATCTTTTGTGGGTGTAATTTGTGGCATCCAAAATAAGTACAATAATAACATCAAGGATCACTGATCACAGATCACCATAAAAGATATAATAATATAGTTTGAAATATTGTGAGATTTACCAAAATTTGACACAGAGACATGAAGTGAGCACATGTTGTTGAGAAAATGGTGCCAATAGGCTTGCTCATGCAGGGTTGCCACAAACCTGCAATTTGTAAAAAATGCAATATCTGTGAAGTGAAATAAAGGGATGCACAATAAAATGAGGCATGTCTGTGTATATATATATTTGTGTGTATATATCTATCTTTTTTTCATATGATAACAAACACTCAGGACATTGACTTAAAGGGATAATTAATGTTTATGGAAATCTACTATGTGCTAGAAAGCTCTATATTCATTGTTTCATTTCATTGACTCTTCGTACCAAACCCATGATGTCATTGCTCAGTCAAGATAAACTAACTGTTGCTGCTGTAACAAGTGACTCCACACATCTTGGTGGCTTATAATAACAGGGGCTTATTTCCTGATCATGCTACATGGTCATTGTGGGTCAAATGACTCTCTGTTTTCTGTCCTCTTCACTTTGGGACCCAACCTGCTGGAACCATCTCTATCTGGAGATATCATGGCTGATCACTGTGGCAGAGAGAAAGGGCTATGGCAAACCACACAATGGCACTTACAGCTTCTGCCTGGAATTGACACATTTCTGTTCACTTTTAATTGGCCAGAGCAAGTCACATGACCAACCTGAGCTGAACAGGGAAGGGGTGTATAGTCTTCAAGCACAGAGAGACACTGCAGGAAGGAGAATCAAATATGAGGTAATAGTCTTGTAGTCTACATGCACAAAAGAAAGAGCTTGCTCAAGGTTTCACGGGGATGCAGTCTGAGATGGTGTCCCACAGGCCATAAAACCTCTATGTGACAACGCACAAGTCCCTTCTCTCTGGATTTCAACATCCTTTTCTGCAAAATGCAGCACTTTGACTATTTGTGAAGTTCCTTCCACTCACCCCCATTTTAAGCATGATTTCAATGCAATGGGAAAAGGAATAGAAAGACAGAAGGACAGGTTTTAATGGAGAAAGCTGAAGAAATAGGAATGGACATTTATGCTTAAATTGTCCAAGTGCTGTACAAATTCTGTATATGCAGCATCTCCTGTAAACCTCACTACTGTGTGAGTTGGTTGTATTATAATCCCCATTTTACATGTGAAAAAACAGAGGACTAGAGTGATGTGTCTAGTGAATGGCACATTTTGAGGTTCAAACCAATATCTTTCTTCTACCAAAGCTTTTCTTCTGTATCCTACCACTTTTCTAGAGGAGTATTTATTTTGTCCATTTCAAGATTTTGCCTGCACATTTCTGTTCAATGCTTGGCACACTCAAGTTTATTTGAGGACTGTTTGTTCCTGGTGGTCTAAAACTGAAGGCCCATGTATCAGTCAGGATAGTCTAGATTATGCCACAGTAACAAAAAACCCCAAAGTCTTAGTGGCCTGAAACAAACAACAAGGCAAGTTATTTCTTATTTGCACTAAATAGCCACACTTGTTGGTGGAGGGTGGGGGGAGGGCTCAACTCCTCCTTATCATGGTCAGTAAGGAGCCCAGGCTGATGAAGACCCCCTTCTCTATGCTCTCACTGGCAGAGACAGGAGGGGCACATGACCAGACACAGGTACCTTTAAAGCTCCTGTCCAGAAGTCACACATACCATGGGACCATCCACGATTTCCAGTGAGTGGAATACAAGCCTACCACGTGTGCAGAAAGAGGTGAGCAAGAAAACTTGCAGAGAGCCTCTAATGC
This sequence comes from Daubentonia madagascariensis, assembly GCA_023783475.1. Lineage (NCBI taxonomy): Eukaryota > Metazoa > Chordata > Mammalia > Primates > Daubentoniidae > Daubentonia > Daubentonia madagascariensis. The sequence continues at coordinate 4,300,039 of JAKFHU010002332.1, read as the reverse complement.
CTACACGGCCAGTGAAGTCACCCCTATGTTCTGATAGAATTGAGGGAGGAAACTTGAAGCTTAGAGGGAGTGATGACTTATGCAAAACCCAAGTCCTTATGAAAGGAGGAAAACCAACAATAGTGAGAAATATTGGAGCCCCTGGACACTCAGAGTGTGCCTGGTAGCAGCTCTGACAAAGGCAATAAGTAAAAAAGCAGAAAGAAAGAAAAAAGAAAAAAAGAAAAGAAAGAAAGGGCATCCAGATTGAAAAAAAGAAGTAAAACAATCTCTATCTTCAGATAACATAATTTGTATAGAGAAAATGTTAAGAAATCCATAGCAAAAACAAAAACAAAAAACAAAACTGTTAGAGTTAATAAATATGTTCAGCAAGTTTGCAGGATACAATATAAGTAAACAAAAATCAGTTATATTTCTATATATTAGCAAGGCACATTCTGAAAATAAAATTAAGAAAAATATTTCATTTACAATACCATCAAAAAGAATAAAATGCTTACAAGTAAATGAACAAAGAATTACAAGAATTGTACATCAAAAACTACAAATAATTTTTGAAGGAAATTAAAGGTGACTTAAATAGAAAGACATCCCATGTTCATGGATTGGAAGACTTAATAATGTTTGAATGGCAATACTCCTTAAATTGATCTACATAATCAAAGCAATTCTTATCCAAATTCCAGGTGTCTTTTTTGGGTAGAAATTGGCAAGCTGATCCTAAAGTTCATTTGGAAATACTAGAAACTCAGATGAGCCAAAACCATCTTGAAAAAGAACAAAGTTGATGGACTCACACTTCCCATTTCAAAATTTACTACAATGCTATGGTAATCAAGACTGTGCGGTACTAGCATAAGGATAGACACATAGATTAGTGGAACATAATATAAATTCCAGAAATAAACTCTCACGTGTATGGTCAACTGATTTTTGACAACAGTGTCAAAACCACTTAATGGGGGAAAATAGCCTTTTCAACAACTGGATATCCACATGCTAAATAATGAAGTTGAACTCTTATTTCACACCATATACAAAAATTAACTCAAAATGGAACAAACACCTAAATTAAGAGCTAAAACTATAAAACTCTTAGAAGAAACATAGATCTAAATATTTGTGATTTTGAATTAGGCAATGGTTTCCGAGATAAGACATTTAAAGCACAAGCAACAAAAGAAAAATTAGATAAATTGGACTTCAAAACAACTAAAAACTTTTGTTCTTCAAGGACACTATTAGAAAAGTAAAAAGACCACCCACAGAATGGGAGAAAATATTTGCAAAGCATACATTTGAAGAGTCTAGTACCAAGAATAGATAAATCATTCTTATAATTCAACAATGAAAAGACAAATACCCAATGAAAAATGTGGAAGAAATTTGAATAGACATTTTTTCAAAGAAGATATGGCCAGTAAGTACATGAAAAGATGTTCAATATCAGTGAAGTGCAGGTCAAACCCACCATGAGATATTATTTTACACTCAGAAGGATGGCTATCATCAAAAAGTATGATAATAACAAGTTTTGGCAAAGATGTGGAAAACTTGGAACCCTCATACACTGCTAGTGGGAATGTAAAATAGTGTAGCTGCTATGGGAAACAACTTGGCAATTTCTCAAAAAGTTAGAAATAAAATTGGCATATGACCTAGCAATTTCAGTTTTAGGTATTTATGTTCAAGAGAATTGATAACTCCATGACCACACAAAAACTTATACATGAATGTTCATTATAGCGTATTGAAGATAACCCCAAAATGGAAACAACCCAAATATCTATCAACTGATGAATGGATAAGAAAATTGGGGTATGTACATAACATGGAATATTACTCAGCCATAGAAAGGAATAGAGTACTGATACTTGCTACAACATGGATGAACCTTGAAAACATGCTAAGTAAAAGAAGCCAAATGTACAGGTATAAATTTTACATCATTTCACTTATATGAAATGTCCAAAAAAGGCAAATCCATAGAAGCAAAAAGTAGATAAGTTGTTGCTAGAGGCTAGGAGTAAAGAGGAATGGAGGGTTTCTTTTGGGGGTATTGAAAATATTCTGGAAATAATGGTGATGGTTATATAACCTTTGGACACTACTAAAAAAAACACTGAGCTGTACACTTTAAACAGGTGAATTTTATGGTATGTGCATTATATCTGAATTTTTTAAAAATATGGTGTAGTGATGACCCAAACTCCTCTGGAGCCAACTGCCTCTGTGTTTAGATTTCAGCTCTGACCCTGGCTGTGCGATCTTGTGCCTGGAACCTAACTTTTAAGTGCCTCAGTGTCCTAATCTCCGTAAGGGATAGCAAAACAACACGTTGTAGGATTCCTGGGAGGATTGTATGAGTTCCTGCATGTAAAGAGCCTAGAATAGTCCCTGACATGCCTAAGAGCTCAATAAATTGCTGGGAAGGTTACAGTCTAGAGAGAAAGTATTGAGACACAAATACACAGGAAATGGCAATTCAGCATATCAAGTACTATGATGCGGAGAAACACCAGGTGTTCTTGGAACAGGTGGGCTGCCTAATCCAACCTGGGGCAGCAGGGCAGTCTTCCCGAAGGAGGTGATGTCTTGCACGGGCATAAAGGAAAAGATGGCATTAAGCAGGCAAAGATTTAGGTAATTCAGGTAAGGGAGCCATACACACAAAGGCTCCAATCTGAGAGAAAAAGCATAGTACCTTCCAAAAAGATAGAGTCGGAGAAGAGAAAGGACTGACATTTGAGGCTGGAGTATCAAGCAGTGGTTAGAGCAAGAAGAGCCTTGTACAATTTTGTTTCAGAGAATTGGGCTTTATCTGGGGGACCGTAGGGAACCACCCAGGAGTTTTAGGCAGAAGAATGTTAGAATTAGACTTACATTTTATAAAGCTCCCTATGACCATAAGAACCATAGGATGGTGAATATTTTAGGGACAAGAAAAAAGAAAAAAGATATGGCAAAATCAGTTGGGAAGCCAGCCTGCCTTTCCAGGCTGTGAAGATACAGAGCCAGCAAGTAGAAAGAAACCAAAAACGTGGTGACAGAGGAGGAATGGGCATGCGGTGGGTCAGAAGTGGGGCATCGAGCTAACCAAGGAGGCTGCTGGATCCCTGGCCTGGCCGAGAGGGGAAGGTGGCCTGCTGAGGTGCAGATCCCAGGAGGACGTGCAAGGAGGAGGAAAGACAATGGTTTCCAGTTTGGGCAGGTTGAGAATCAGGTGTCTGTGGGCTTCCAGGTGCTGCTGCCAAATCTATAAATCCACAATCAACCACCCCATCCCCGAATTCAGGTATTCATCACTTTTAAACAGCCAGTGTCTTGTGACTTCTAATACTTAAGCTACTATCACTCATGGGCACCTTTGTGTGAGCTCGTCCAAGTCACTTAGTTTTCTGAACTATTTTATCACCAGTAAATTTGGGTAAACGGCAATTCCTCCTCCATCCTGCTCACAGAGGGAGTCATGGGGATGAAATGAGATCTGTGTATAAAAGTGATTTATGTGTGTAAAGTGTATACACGGAAGGTGCTATCCTTATAACAAATAATAATATAAATAATAGTTCTATGAATAAGGACGTTTCTTCCAGTTGGTTTTCATAAAGAATACAAATACCTGGATCAATCCTAATAACGCTAATTAACCCCTGGCTTCTCTTTGACACTTTGGCGTTGTTTGACACGCTGCTTGTCTGAGCAGGCACTTCCGGGTGTAGTGAGCAGGCTGAGATAATCATTTTGTAGATGAGGAAGTAGACAGGTAGAGAACTTCAATATATTTCCTAAGGCCACCCAGTTAGTAAGCATCAGAGATAGTTTTACTCCTAATCCAAGATGCTTCCCTCTGTACCACATGGTCTGTTAAAAAGTAATTTGAAGATGTGGTTCTCTAGATTCTAGATAACAGGTGTTATGTTTATGTCAATTGCAGAAACTGCTATTGCCTACCTAACGTCTATTATCCCCTTGTTACTTAGTAGCAAAACTCTGATTATATTTGGTGTGGCAAAGTACTCAACTACACTACATAACCCAGCCTTCCTTAAGGCAAGATGTAGCTATATGACTCGGTTCTCTTCAATTATACATACATTAAAATGTATGGGATTTACGAGAAAATGTCTTAGAAAGAGCCAACTTGGCTGGGAAGTAGATTCTTTTTGCTCTTCCCTCTTCCTGCTTCCTGGAATGGGGCCATGATGGCTGGAGTTCCTGCAACCGTCTTGGACCATGACGTGACCTCGAGGATAAAAGCCTGAGCTCCTAAGCCACTCTATAGCCCTGAGCTGCCTGCCTCCAAGCTTTACTTTTAACGTAAGGGTCAAACAAAAGTCTACCTCATTTAAGCCCCCATCCTCTTAGCTTTTTTGTTAAATGCAGCCAAGCATAATCATAATTGACCCAAGAATATAATTCAGCATATTTTTATGCAGGGTCTACAGTTAAGACCCCAACTTCTGGATATGGCAGAGATGGGATTCTTTTCTATCAATCACTTATATTCAGATCCCAATTGGAAGTCAGTTTTGCTATTAGAGATGGTTTCACAGGGTGATGGGGTTGGTAGGAAAGCACCTCCTTAATCCCAGGTCTGCTTTTCCAACGTCCTTAGGCCATGGAATCTCTGTGCACATTTCCCCTATGCAGTGCCTACGGCCTGATGAGTAGCATTTCTTTCTTTTCTTGCTCTTTCTAATGCAGCAGATTGTTGGCTGCATCTAAATACACTCAATTACCATCAAGGCAAATGTGTGGCTGGAAGCCCCTGGCCAGGCAAGTCAACTGAAGCAAATCGATGTTGTGCTGGAGCAAACCGAATACCTAACGAGCAATCCGGGGAAGTTTGGGGACAGGGGATGCTGCCCCACAGCTTGGATTTCCAGAAGCAGTTTAATGTCATCCTCAGTGGGTTCCAAGTCCTCCTACCCTCAATTTCAACTCCGCACCCGCTGACATTTTCCTTTCTTTCAAATTGGCAGCAGGAGCCAGGGAAAACCTAAATTTAACCTCCAGAGAATATACCACATGACATTTGTGGGCCTTACGTGTTCAGTTTAAGACTTTGAAAGCTAATTTAGCCATGCGATTCCTCCGTAAGTGACGAGGGTTGATACACCTGAACTTCTGTCATTGTTAGCCACTGTGGTATCACTCTGTCTCTTGAGACTTCATTCTTTAATAACTGCTATCTTAAACCCCAGAGAATAGCACTAATGAGTATTTGAAAATGCCAGGTTCTTGGCACTGTGTGCTGGTTTAAAAAAAAAAAAACTAAATAACACCCATCAGTGTAATGGTCACTCAGCCAGGGGTATGGGGGATGCATTATGCATGACTTGCCTTGTCATTTTCTGTCTCTCCCTTGAATTCCCACATTCTAAGTACAAGCAATTAAGCGGCTCCTGGACCAAATCTTAATTAATTCGAGGCTCTGTGACCAAGGCCCTGAAATCAAATGCCAAATAAGCAATACATATAAAAAAATCACTAAGCCATGAAGGGGACAATAATACAAGGATTAGCTTTGAAGAGATCAATGATGGCTGCTTCGTGACAAATTTCTCTTCTTAGTCTGGGTTTCCCAGCACATAACATTGCTGTTCAAGTTTGAAATCTTAGTTGTGGGTTGCCAGAATCTGCCATACCATATCTGAAACTAAATAAAACTATTAGATAGCAACTCCTTGGGGGGAAAAAGACTTTCTTACTTATCTTTGCCTTTGTATTTTCATCTAGGACGTACTAGGTATTCACAAAATACTGGTTAAAATATTAAACAATTTTATCAAGTCTCCATACTCATTTTTGTTTTTTAAAAAAATTATTGTCTATATTTAAGGTTTACAACATGTTTTGATATACACATAGATAGTGAAGTGGTTACTATAGTCAAGTAAATTAACATATCCATTGTTTCACATAGTTACCCATTTTTTGTGTGTGTAGATTTAGGCAAGAGCACCTAAAATCTACTTTTAGCAAAAATCTCAAATATAATACAATATTACTAAGTATAATCCTCATGTTGTACATTAGATCTCTAGAGTTGTCATCTTGCTTACCTGCTACTTTGTATCCTTTGACCTAGATTTCCTTCTGCCCCACCCCCTGCCCTCCCGGTAACAACTGTTTTATTCTCTACCTCTATGTATTCTTTTTTTTTTTTTTTTTAAATTCCACTCCACACATAAGAAATGAGATCATGTGGTATTTTACTTTCTGTGTCTGGCTTATTTTACTTAGCTTAATGTCCTCCAGATTCATGTATGTTTTGGCAAATGGCAGGATCTCCTTTTTTGAAAGCTGAATAATATTCCACTCTGTATATATATGTATGTATGTCACAGTTTTTTTATCCATTCACTCATCAATGGACACTTTGGTTGTTTCCTTATCTTGGTTATTGTAAATAATGCTGCCATGAACGTGGGAGTGGGGATACTTTTACCAGGTAGCAAAGACATTTCCTTTGGGTATATACCCAGAAGAGGGATCTCTAACTTTCCACACTTTTGACAATAGCACCAATGATCCACATTTCCTGGTGGATTTTGACTTTGGTCTGCGATTATATGATGTACAATCCAATTGAGGCATATGAAACCGGGAGAAATCTGCTGGCTTGGGGATCTGCATCTAGAACATACTACCTTTATTGAATCCTTAGAAACTCTCTCTACATTTGATTAAATTTTCATACATTGCTCTGAAAAATCACATTTACCTTACTCTTTCCTTCATAGCATTTAAAGTCTTTAAAGTGATAAAGTAATCTTAAGCACAAAAAGTAGAATTTCCATCTGGCATGCATATGATCATGGCCAGCTATTTGGCTGTGAACATTATCGAAGTGTGTCTGTCCATTTTAAACTTTTCTGAGCATATTAATTTTTATTTTTCAAAATGGCCTGGTTAACGTCAATAGTAGCCAGTGTCAGAAATTAACCAGAACAAACCCATAGAGCAAGTCTAACCTGCTCACTTACAGGTTGCAGGGCAAAGCTTAAGGCATTATGTGTTCTGTTAGTGAAGAAAGGTAACTCTTTACACTGTATTTCTTTTTGTTATAAACATGGTTACTTCGTGCTGACCTAAGACTTTTGGAAACCTTATCAAGGCTTCTCATCCCATTTTTATAGATGCGAACCTCCCTAGTTACAAAAAGAGCAGTTGCAAGGAAGGAGGGGAAAAAAAGAAGAAAAAAATAAAGAATCTTGATAAAGAGGCACCAAAAACAGTGAATAACAATTTATTTCCAGAATACATTGTGCCAAACGCAGAGGTCCTCTGATCAAATAAAGGGCAGCAGAAATGCAGGACCAATTTGACAAGACATCCTCACTTCAGGGAAATGACTATTCATGGAGAAGGAGACTTTAACATTTCAAACAGCCCCGCTTGATAAAGGAAACAGGGTGGGGTCTCCAGCAGTTGGTGCAGAAGTGCAATTAAGGTCAAAGAGAAGGAATACAGACGAAGAACAGCCCTGAAATTTAACTTCTGTTTAGAGGAAATCTGTTCCCTAAACTGCTGCAACAGCTGATGTGAATTTGAGCTGATGGGCTGAATGTGCAACTGTCGGCAGTTTTCAAAGCAGCGACTACTAAGAAGTAGCCACTTCAAGAACAGGAGTTTTCTTTAGTCCACTTCGTATCAATATGTGTTTATTCTGGATGGCTAAGAGATTTCTGGAACTCACAACCGCAATTAACAAATAAACCTTCTCAGGGAACCATATTGTGTCTCTGAAAGTTTCAAAAACAGGAGACTTCTTACTTCCTTTTCTTTTTTTTTCACTTTATTGGCAAGAACTCCAGTTGGTACAGCTTTATTTTGGGCTCAATCCATCAACAATTTAAGAGAATTAATAATGTATTTATATCACATGCTAGTAGTAGCATAAAATTATCTATAAATGTTTAATAAATATTCTGTAATGCTTTTGGAACACATGTTATAAATGATAAATAAATAATAATGGATTCCTTATGAAATATTTATCCTCAGTATGGTTATTGTTATGTTATAACTGCTTAGGAAGCCATTACCAACAAAGTGAATTGAGTTATCAAAGTTACAGATACGTTTAGCTCACCATTCATAATGAAACATGCAACACTGAAAATGAAGTAAAGACACTGGAAGCGGTTGTTGACAAATTGTAACTGTCGGAGTCACCAGTCATATGTAGCAGTTCACAAACATAAAAGAATTGGCAACCATGTAATAAACTATGCCTACTATGCCTCATGAAATATTGGGTCCCGGTATCTTGTAAAGAGTGTAGACTCTTTATGGATTCTTCTCCGTGAATGGGAGCGCCGAAGCATGGAGTCTTTTCAAAATTTCCACAAATTCAGCCGGGCTTGGAAAAAAAGTTCAACAGAGGACTACGCACTTGATGCAAAAAGGACACCATTTAGTCGGGAATAATATACATAAGATAGCCAGGGGTGAACATCTAGGATGAGTTCCATATTTTGAGTACTTACTTTTTGAAAGTCAACAAGGAGATTTTTTCATTTTTTTAAATTGAGGCATCATTTATATATAGTAAAATTCATCTTTTTTTGTACTGCTCCATGAGTTATGCAAAATGCCCAGTTATGTAGCCATTGACAAAAGCAAGTACCCGCTAATTTTTCCCATACTCCTTAGAGTCTACCCTTCCCCTACTCCCAGCTCCTAGAAACCAATGATCTGTTCTCCATCCCTATATATTTGCCTTTTCCAGAATATCATTATAAATGGAACCATAAGTTTGTAGCTCTTTGAGTCTGGCTTCTTTCCCTTAGCATAATGCCTTTGAAATTTATCCATATTTTTGCATGTATCAGTGGTTTATTTTTTTTTTATTTCTGAGTAGTATTCCATTGTGTGAACATATTATAGTTTGTTTATTCATTCACTAGTGGAAGGACATTTGGTTTGTTTTAAGTTTTTGGCAATTATGAATAAATCTTCCATTAACATTTGAATACAGACATTTGTATGAACCTAAGTTTTTGTTTCTCTAGAATAGATACTCAGGAATGGGGATCCTGGGTCATATTGTAAATACGTGTTTACTTTCATAAGAAAATGCCAAACTAATTTCCAAAGTGGCTGCATAATTTTGATTCCTATCAGTGAGGTGTGGGAGTGCCAGTTGCTCTGTATCCTTGTTAGCACATGGTATTGCTATTTATTTTTTAATTAATAAGAGGATTTTGGTTATGCCAACCAGTGCAAGCACTGTTTAGACAGTCACATCAAAATGGAAAAAAACCCACATTTTGTTGTAACGTAATATGGACATAAGGGATCTCTGAATTCAAATCTTTGCCAATTGGCCATGGAAAGGGTTCGGATGGACAAGGGATGGGGGTAAATCTCAGGGATGGAATGCAATTATCAGATATGCATGATGCTTACCAAGAAAATGAGAGCAAGTAATCTTAAAAGTTGTCTCTTAAGCTGTACAAAAATATCACTCCTCAAATTAGCCATGCCAATATGGCAAATATTCTTATAGTTGGCATTGTGCCAGATGCTTTTCTTTTCTCATCCTTACTAACCAGTGAACTAGGTTTTATGTAGTAAGGGTTAATTTCCTCATTATGCAGACAGGAAACAAAAGCTTAGAGAGGTTGTAAATGTAGCAATCATTTAGTGAACATTTACCATGTGCTAACCACTTTAATTTACATAATCTTTACAGCACCCCAAGAGACAGGCATCACCATACCCATTTGACTGATGACAAAATTAATCTCAGAGAGGTTGACTAACTTACCCAAGCTTGCCCAGCTATTAGGCAGCAGAGCAGAGATTCACATCCAAGTTTGTGTGAACATAAAGCCCATGTACTTTTCCTATGCTATCAAAAGTATAATAATACTCCAAAATGACCCTTGTATGTATGATTAAATGATTTTTGATAAGGATTTCAAGATCATTCAATGGGGGAAAGAACAGTCTTTCCAAGAATAGTGCTGGGAAAACTGAATTTCCATACGCAAAACAATGAAGTTGAACTTTTACCTTACACCACATGTAACAATCTACTCAAAATGAATTAAAAACCTAAATATAAGCGCTAAATCTATAAAACTCTTAGAAGAAAAGATAGGGGGAAATCTTCATGACATAGGATTTGGCAATGATTTCTTGGATATGACACTAAAAGGCAACGAAAGAAAAAAAATAGATAAGTTGGACTTCACCAAAATTAAACGTTCATGCTTCAAAGGATGCTGTCAACAGCCAAACAACAACCTACAGAATGGGAGAAAATAGATAGACACAAATCATCTATCTGATAATAAATTAATATGCAGAATATAAAAAGAGCTTTTATAACAACAACAACAAAACTCAATTTAAAAATGGAAAAAGGACTTGAATAGACTTTTCTCCAAAGAAGATGTACAACTGGCCAATGAGAGCCTGCATAGCTGCTTACTGTCAGCAATCAACAGAGAAATGCAATTCAAGATCATGGTGAGATAACACTTCATACCTACTAGGATGGCTACCATTAAAAAAGCAGAAAACGAGTGCCAGTGAGGATGTAGAGAAATTGGAACCCTTGTGCATTGCTGGTGGGAATGTAAAATGGTACAACCACTGTGGAAAACAATAGGCATTTCCTCCTAAAAAATTAAACATAGAATTACCATATAATCAATCTATCAGTTCCACTTCTGGGCAAATACACAAAAGAATTGAAAGCTGAAACTCAAGGAGGTATTTGTACACTAAATCCACAACAGCCAAAATGTAGAAATAACCCAAATGTCCACTGATGGATGAGTGGATGAACAAAATATGGTACACACACATACATGCATGCATATAATAGAATACTATTTAGTCTTAAAAGGAAATAAAATTTGGATACATGCTACAATATGAATGAATCCTGGATAGTGGTGATGGTTGCACAACAATGTGAATATACTGATGCCACTGCACCGTACACTTAAAAATGGTTAAAATAGCAAATTCTATTCGTGTGTATTTTACTACAATTTTAAAAACCTCAAAAATGAGGGAAATTAGCATATAATTTTCAAAAGTGGCATTAGTATATTCACATTGTTGTGCAAATCCCATGAAAAAGGAACAAAAATATGAATCCTGAGGTTGCTTAGTAGAAAGTCTCTAAGAAGTCAGTGATCAGAGCAGCAGAGTCTAGGTAGCAGGTATCCCACAGTACTCACAGGACCTAACAAACAACTGTTTGCACCCTCACAATTTTCCAAGGCAAAAATAACTCCCACCCTGAACAATGCCCAGCGTTAATATTTTCCTTGTATTATTCCAACCATCAGCTACTCCTTAGCTCCAATATTCACCAGCTGTTATGATTAAATGGGGACAAGGTTGAAAAGATGGCACATTAATTAATGATGAATTACCCTGGACCACTGCAGAGCTCCTCGCGTAAAAGTCACATTAATAGTAAAAATCAGTTTTTCATTATTAAGGAGGAAAAGTAGAACTAAGCATGAGACCCTCATTTTCTACTAGATATTATTGCCGAGCCGATTTAACATCTCAGATATTAAGCTCTTCTCAAGTTCAGTGAAGTTTTACAACTATTAAAACGCTCTAGATTCAACTGAAACACCAAAAATAAAATGGAAACTCATCTACATAACAAAGGCGGAGAGAAAGCAGGCATTGAATCAGCCTTTACCAGATCTTTGCTTTTCAACAAGCACTGGAGTCTTACAGAGTGAACACAATACAATAAGCTGCGTCCTTTGAAGGTAAGTGCCTGCTTTGGGCAGCCAGGATAAAGTGGTGCACATAAAGACGTGAACATTCTAGTAGTGAGTGTGTATATGGGGGAAGAGGGAGGACACACGGAAAGGCGTGGCCTAGATGGCTTTTTAAGGTCTTAGAGTGTCCCTATATGTACCATAGTGTCAGCTCTCTGTTTCACAAATGTCTTTAAGCCTGAAGATTCATTTGTCACACTTATCCAGCCCATGCAATCAAGTCTCAGAGGTTGTCTGACATCTAGACCAGGAGCCTAAGGCTTCAATATTTTCAGGAGCCAGGGAGATTGCATAAATTGGAGAAGTGGGTCGGGCATTATAAAATAGAGAGTGGTGGTAGGTCTAATACATATTAAACATCCACTAAATAGTCACAGTTTGTGGGTTTTTTTTAGAATTATGGCTTTGACATCACAATTTGGTATAAAGAGAACTCCATTGGTGCTATCTTACTTTGTATTTAATCTACATTTAGTTGATCCTATCTATGCTTACTTTTTAAAAAAGCAATGAGCTGAGTGTGAAAGCACACAGGCACATAGAGTAAAGGAAGGTAGGCAGAGGGAAAGGAAAGGATGATTGCACTGAGCAATGCCTCTAGCTCTGAACTTGCTGATAGACAATAGAAAGTAGAGAAATGGTGTATTAAGGCTTTCATTGTATGATTAATAATTGATTTTTATCAGGTCTTCAGGAGCATCAGACCTTTTAACAGAGGTTTCAGTATTAAGAAGGGACTAGGCACATCCTGGAAAAGAGTACTATGTAGAAGGAACAGAAAAGCAGAGGTCCAGAGGACGTTATAGTCTTGGGTGGTGACGATGATGTAAATGTTGATATACACTTGATAGATAAACTCATATTCATTCACTCAGCAAAGATATGCTCTGTGTCTACTATGTGCTAGGAAATATTCTGGACATTTGAGATTAATGACTGACATAAAAAAAGATTTTTACTCTTATTCTAGCAGAGAGAGAAAATATGCAATCCCTATAATGAACAAGAACCTTAAGTGTTATGTTAGAGGTGACACATGCTGTAGAAGAAAAGAAAAAGTAGAACAGAGTAAGAGAATCATATCTGATATGGAAATAGTAATAGATCCTCAAGATTGCTCCAAGAATCAAGTGAAATCATGTAGTAAAAGAGTTTCATAAACTATTTTGTAAACATAAGTAAATAAAATAATTGAGAAGGGTATTTTCAAAAAGATTCACCCACGTATGCATATACACACACACATTAGTATTTAGCTTTTGGTCCCAAAAGACACATCTATCCTGCTTTCTCTCCTAGTAATAATAGATGATCATTTGTTACTAGGGGAATGTCTTTGTTTCTTAGCCAATAGCAATTAGGAGATGGCGTTTTAGAAGATAAGGAACAGAAGTATGACCTCTGTACCTTGACGGGTACCTCTCTAGTCCCCGTGACACTGGTAACATCTCCAGGGCACAGTGGCCAATAAGTCAAGCAGAGCCTCTCTGCAGCCCTCCAGTTGCTGATGACTGAAGGAAAAACAGTAGCACCATCCTTTCCTGTATCAAAACAGGCACATGATGGTTAACCATGCAAACCAGCTAATGTAGTGTTCATACAACTGAAACCAGTGAGCAAGGGCAAGTTATGTGATTGAGCAGTTGTCAACAGAGTCACCCAAACACCCAAATACCTCATGTAAAGTTTTTGTTGAATTCTTTGTTCCTTACAGAGCTACATGGCCCTCATTCTGCTGAGTTCTGGGTTGGCAAGATGGGAGAGCCCATGGGATTTCCCTGTGGACTGGAAGTGGGGTGCTTTAATAAGAAAGGAATTAAGGATGCCTTTAAGATTTTTGTTGTGAGCAGTTAAAAGAATAGAGTTGTCCTCAACTGAGATGGGAAGGCTATGGATAGAGTAGCATTTGCCAGGTGGGGGTGGGGCATCAAGAATTTAGTTTTGGAAATGTTGAGCTTGAGATGTGAATTGGGCTTCCAAATAGAGATTTTAAAAAGGGATAGATGCACATATATATATATATATATATATATGAATCTTGCATTTGGGAAATTGTTCTGGGCTGGAAACTGAACTTTGAGTTATCAGTGTATATATGATGTTGTGTGAGAGCAGATGGCCAGTCCTTACAAGGTAACAGTGTTGTCTGTCTACCAGTGTCAGTCAAATGGTGATGGGAAGGAAAATAAAGGAGAAAAATTAGAGACAACTTTTTCAAGGAGTTGCGGTGCAAAGTTTAGTTAAGAAATGGAACACTAGCTGTACCATAAAAATCTATAGTTTACTGAGTGCCTGTAGTATTTCCTGTTCTGCTGTAGACTTCACAGCTTAACCCCAATTATCCTAAGAACCCTGTGAGTAGGACTCATTTTCCCGATTTTACTGATGAAGAACAGAACTCTGTGAGATTGGGTGTTGCTTAAAGTGGCTGAGTTTGGATTCTAACCCAAGCTCAACTCAATGCCCACCTCCTTGTACTAAACATCTATACATGTGTCTTATCACCATTGCCTCTCCCACCCCCCAACTTTTAGGAAGGGTGGGAGGTGAGGAAAAGAGAGATTTGGGGATTTTCTTATTCATTTTGTGTTATCTTTCACAAATTAATTCAGTGGGAAAAAAGTAAAATGAGCTCAATACCATATGTGTTTGAATTATTGGCAACCATTCTTATTCTAACCAGGAAAAACATCACTTGGTAGAAATAAAGCCCTTCATTTTCACCTGTACATTCTATTGTAAAAAAAAAACCCTATTCACTGTCCTTTATTTTACATGTAAAAGGATAAAGATTAGAAAATTGTTGTGCATTTAATGTAAATGATGCCAAGAACTAAAAATGTTATCAAAATATTAACAATCTACACTACTTCATCCAGAAATAGGAGCATTTAGCTGATATTCCTACTTGATATTGCGAATTTAGGATATGCTATTAAATTTATACTGGATTATTATTTTCTTTAAAAATGTAAACTGAGATTGGCTCAGAATTTCTTACCAATTTTCAGTGAAGGCCTTGGAACTTTCTCCGAATTTCTGTGAAAGGCTTTGGGGATTCTGGATTTTTGTTTTAGGCTCCAAGCTTTTTTTTTTTAGCCAAAAGTCGTGATTTTATTTTACATGATGGATGTATATGAGGTACATGGGTGCGTGGTATGCTAAGGCATGAGTGCTGTAGTTATTTCAGTGTTATGTTCGAGTATCAGTCCTTGTTCCAGAGCTCCAAGTGCCTACATTGTGATGACTAATTTTTTTCTGTATAACTTGCACTTGCATGGTATCAGACATGTGGCAATTAATCTAGCATGAACCCTCAGGAATTGGTGGTAACAAACCTACCTCTGCACAGAATAGGTGGGATAAAATTTCGCTCAACATACCTTTCTCACAGTAAACTTGGAGGCTCAGACCACTCTTTTCTAAGACTAGGCTTTTTCTGCATAAGGAAACTGCTCTAGGGGTTGCTTTCTCAAAAGAGAACTAGGGTCTAAACGGAATTAGGTAGGATTTAGGTGGTAGTTGGAGGATAACGTGGTAGGTATGATCGAAATTGTACAACAGCTAAAATATCTAGAAAATAAAAGCCTTCGATATGAAAATATATAAACATAGGAACCATCTGGATTTGACTCTCAGAATATATTTACAAAGCCTGAGAAGAAAGGAAGAAGTGTGAAGAAATTCCTTCCTTTAATCACAGAAGTTATTGAGCACGTGTTGAACGCCATGTTCTTTGCTTGGTGCTGAGCTACGCTGGGGACAAGGAAAAGCACCTGACCTCGTAAGTCAGGTATACAAAAGTGTACCTATCAGGCAGGTCGTAATACAAAAGTCATATACTCTATTAGGCAAGACCTATTATAGAAAAGTTACAATGTATACAGTTGTGGAAGTGAGTCCCACATGATAACATAGTTTAAATGATGCTCTTGAGAAAATTAATATTAACTAATAATGAAGTAAAAAATAAGATGTATGCTTTTCACATCATTGGAAAAGGCACACAGTAACCAAACGTAATCCTAGGGGAAAGGTCAGAAAAACAAAATAAGTTTCAAGGAAGCACTAAAAACAAAACAACAACAAATAGACTGAAAGCGTAAGATAAAATGAGTAAATATGATCAAATATATCACTTAAGATAATAAATGTTCCTGGTTTAAACTGTCCTATTAAACGAAAAAAAGAAAAAGGATTCTCAGAATAAGTTAAAAAAATCAAATGCAGCTAAATGTGAAGGGAAATGACATAAAAAGTTAAAATCAACATAAGCAAAACTTTATCTGAAAAAAACAAAGAGTTGGGAATTCTGCTTTTAGATAAGGTATGATACAAATCAAAGTTCATGAAATGCAACGAGGATCCCTTTATATTGATAAATCATGCAATCTGCAATAAAAATATAAGCACCATGATTATTTATGTGCCAATAACATAGCTTCAACATATAAATTAATCAAAGGATTTTTGGGTTGCTTTGTGTTTTGTGTTTTTAGCACCTAGAATGATGGTACTACCATCACTTGGAATAAGGAGAGTTGTGGGTAGAGAGACTTTAGGAGGGAGAATCAGGGATTCAGTTTGCTTCTGTTTGCATCTGAGATATCCATTCAACTTCCAAAAATATGTCCAGTGGATGTATAGGGTTTGAAAAACCCAAGTCCAGAGTGGTGTTTTTTTAAACACACAAATGACAGGTTAAAGAGGGAGGGAGAAGGAAATATTTATTAGGTATCTGGTATTACCAGGAATTCAGCTAGGCCTTTTATAAAATAAGTTATTTCCTTTAATACTCTCCACAACCCTGATTATTTATGATTCATTAATTGAACACCTACTATGTCCAGTCACTGGATTTACTGAGATTTATAGTCGGTGACACAAAGGATCTCAATGTAGGAAATACTACCGCCATTTAACAGGAGAGGTAGTTGAGTCTGGGAGTGAAGTGATCTTTTCAATGTCACACAACTGATAAATGTTACAATTAGGTATCAAAGTCATATGCAAATGACTTCAAAGCCATAATTCTTTAATTCTTCTATCTTTCTTCTATCAACCCTCCCCTCTGAAAGGCAGGCAACGGGAGTGCTGCCCATATTACCGAAAAATACTAAAGACAACCAACCACATGCTTTGAGCAGGCTTGCAATTTTTAATGTTTATGAACAAACACCAATTATTTTATTATAAATCAATCTCTTATTTAAAGCAGGAATTTTCAAGGACTCATTCAGTCCCACATTGTGGTATCCTCTTGATAAATCTCCATCTGTTCTAAAGAGTTGGAATTCCGTGTCCTCATCTTTTCGGATACTCTTTGTCACATGTGAGTGTTGAGCTAACGGCAGCAGAAAGGCTGGGCCACACATGCATCCCAGGGCCTGAACCAAACAGCCCAGTGTCCACTGGCAAGTGATGAATAGGAGGACGTGTGTTTTCTCCTTTCTCTTTGCTCCCCAGATGACAGCCCCCAAATCCTGAGGTCCGTGCAAAGTAAGCATCAGTTGCATAATTTCCTCATGGAAAAGGTTATAGAGCTTTTGGAGAACGAAGACCAGAGAAGGTTAGCCTTTAGAAATGAGGGCTTCCAGGTAATTTAACCTCTTAAAGTGAATGTTAATATTTACATTATCTTGTTGACATCTTTGTGCTTTTCTCTTTCTCTGAGATGTGAGCCTGAAGGCACAAATATTTTAAATGGATGTTCCTTTGGAAACTGGTCTATCACAGCATTTTGTGGAGGGAGGAACATAGCCCCTGTCGTCTGTCTGTCTGAATTTGAATTCCATCATGGTCATTTATTTTGCTGGATAATCTTGGGAATATAAGATACTCTGGGCTTTAAGTCTCTCGTCTTGAAAATGGGAAACGTGTCCCCTTACTTAGTTACTGGCAGGAAATACTGAGATCATTTATTGAAAGTATCTACTGCCTGGCACATAGTGGGAACTATTATAGTTACTTTTGTTACCTTAGTTTATTCAAAATTGTTGCAGCTAGAAGCAGATTCACTCTCATTTTGCTTACACTCTTTAAAAGACGTCTCAACATTGTTGATATTAACGCATGACATATTTACCAGCACTTTGTACTTTTCACAATGATATGGCATCTGTTGTGAGTGCAAGTGATAGGCAAATAACGTGGTCATGAATTCAGACGCCAGACTAGACTGTCTGAGTTCAAATCTTGGCATCATCACATTCTACCTTTATCGCCTTAAAAAGGTATTTAGCCTCTCTGTGCCTCCATATCTTTATCCTCCACCTAGTGATAATTGTGGTATCCACCTCCTGGGGTTCTTATGTATCCCAAGTGTGTTAGTACATGAATAGCGCTTAGTGCCTGGCAAGTAGTACATGCTTAAGAAATCTTAATGATTATTAGTCCATTGAAATTTGGTCGCCACACACATGTGACATTATTCCCATTTGGAAGGTGGAGAAACTAAGTCATGGAGTGATTTACAGGAATGGCCAGTCTCACAACTAATTTGCAGCCAGCCAGTACCGGGAGCTGCATCCTCCTGACTGCCGAAGCAATTCCATTACCCAGAAAAAGTCCCAGGTGCTGGAGCTCCCGCCAGGATTTATTTCAAAGGCAGCTTTCCCTACACACCTACCCGGCCCCCCACCTCCTACCCCTCACCATTGTTGCGGGAAATTATGCTGCGAGCCATGTATCTTCTTTGACATGCTCTGCTCTTGAAGAAACACTCCCAATTACTGTGGCTGTGTTCTGCGTGATTGCAATGTGTCATGACATTTCCAAGATGTAAGTTTCTTCGAAAAAGGCATTAGCATCAGGCGAGTGAAGCGGCTCATTTTTCAAACTTGGAAACTGTCATTGGCCCTGCTCAGCGCCGGTGAAGCCTGAACACACTGTTTAGTGAGCTCCATCAGGCGACCAAAGTTCACCCCCACGGGCACGTTCCACTGTTCTCCCTTTGCAGGGTCTGTGGCTGAGTATGTGCAAATGTATATGCACATCTACCCACACCCACACCCATACACATGCACACACATTTTACACTATGCACACTCATTCTCTGTCTGGCTCTCCCATGTTCCCAGTTCCCCCCTGGAGCCTCATCCCCTCCCCCTACCTGGAGCCACTTGACACCCCACTTACAGACTATACTTTGCCCCTGTCCACTGCTACAGGGAAGCATTACAACCCTTCATGGTTCCCCATCTGTATCAGCCAGGGTCATCAGTTGCAAGCAAAAGAAACTCTTGTTTGCTGATTTAAGCAGCAACAGAATTTAGTGGAAGGCTGTCAGTTGGCACACAGAATTTCCAGCCTCAGGAAACAAGCAAGAACAAAGGAAGGCAGGGCAGTCAGAACCCTGGGCAAATTCACGTCACAGTACCAGTCCAGTGAGGTCGCCACTGATTACTTGGTGCCCTGGTTGGCACATCTCTCACATTGAAGAGGATTCTGCACCCCACTGCTGTCTCAAGTCCTGATGGATACACCTGATTGGCTAAACTTCAGTCACATGTCCCTAATATAGCTGCAAGGAAGGCTGAGGAAGTAAAAAACCAGCTGTATTAATTTCCTATGGCTGCCGTCACAAAGTACTGCAAACCAAGTGGCTTAGAACAACAGAAACGTATTGTCTCACAGTTCTCACCTTGGAGGCCAAAGTGAAGGTGTCAGCATGGCCATACTCACTCTGAAGGCATGAGGGAAGGGTCTGTTCCAGATCTTTCTTCTAGCTTCTGGCAGCCTCAGGTATTCTTTGGCTAGTAGACAGCTGTCCTCTCTCTGTGTCTCTTTACATCATCTTCCCTCTGTGAGAGTCTGTCTCTTCTAAATCTCCCCTTTTTATAAAGACACTAGTCATACTGGATTAGGGACTACTCTAGTGACCTCATCTTAATTTGACTACACCTGCAAAGACCCTACTTCCAAATAAAGTCACATTCTGAAGCTCCTGATGTTAGAACTTTGATGTACCTTTTGAGTATGTGGGGGGGGGTTGCATAATTCAACCCATATAATTGCCATTTCAGTTTGTTTGATAGGAGGCAGACTATGCTGGCTATCAAGAATTATATACAGTGGTGAATCCTTTACACATACAAAAATGTTCAGATGCAGGCAGCCAAATCATACTAACAAAAAGCCTGGAAATATCCATTATTCCAGCACCCTAAAAATCCAGTACTCTAGGTACTCCCTGGCCTATTATACTGAACTACATACTATTTCCTGAATATTTTGTAACAGATGAATTACGAAGTAAAATTTTACTGGCTTAGGGCCAATACCGGCTATTCAAGGGCCTGCTGATAAGAGATAATGTGTATCATTCCTATAGGAGAAAGTATTGACATCAAAGAAGATGAGAAAGAGTCTTCCCAAGGCAGGTAAGGTGATGGAGGTTTAGGTAGGTGCAGCAAATGTGAGGCAAAAAGGCATTATTGCCTTTGCAGCCTCAGGGGCAGGTGGTCCCCAGAGCAGGATGTCTGCAAAGGAAAGACACACACAGGGAAGTTAGACCCTGTGCCCTGGGGCTTCCTGTCTTGAGGAACAGAGAAAATTGCAGGGTAAATAAGCATATTAATAGTAACCAAAGCAGCACGGGGGGCTTTGCCAAAGGTTCCAGAATAGACCATGTAAGAATCCCAGAACTTTGCTTCACTTTGGGTGATCCTGGAAGAGCAGATATGGTAATCACAGAAATTAAATTTCCCATCAGTCTGGTGGGATGGAGAATCATATTCAGAAATATCCAGGTTTAGCAAGAAGAAAAAAATAGTCTTTTCAATTCATGCTTTTTCCTTGTACCTGTGTGTGGTGGTTGCAAATGGAAACTCGGTACAGCGCCATGTTTTATTATGTCACCCTTTGTTTGCGTGGGCCCAGACTCTTTCTAGAATCACCTCCCCTGACCTTGGCTAGTTCATTCCCATCCTCCTTGTCCCAGGAGCTTTCTCTCCTTCCCCTTCCCAGGATGAATGACTCCCCCAGCATCAGGTGCCCCAAATCTATCATGGAACTCCTGGGTTCCTAGTCTGTCTTCCCCACTGTGAGCTTCTGGGGCCATCACAGTGTTTGATTTCTCAGCGTCTGGCACAGGGCTAGTGCATGATAGATACTCACTCACTGACAGACAAATGAGGGAAATGACGAAAAACAGTGAGACACATGTCCCAGCCTCCTGGACCTTGGGAACAGCTTGGCAATCACTGGTCCAAGGAAGTGACAAAGCCCACTTTCTCTGTAGGATAAGAACTCTCTGAGAGTCTCTGCTGCAGGCTGGGGTCGCCGTAGGGTGGCATTTTCCAATGTGGTAGATCCTGGCCACATATGGCTATTTAAAACCAAATTTAAATTACTTAAATGTAAATAAAATTAAAAATTCAGTTCCTCTGTTGCACTAGTCACTTTTCCATAACTCCTTGTGGTTAGTGGCTAATGCTGGATGGCACAGGCACAGAATATTTTTGTTATCTCAGAAAGTTCTACTAGACGGTGCTGATATAGGGCTCCTGCATCCCTGTAAAGGGCCTACAATCTAATCTTAGTACCTGATCCGTTTTCTCCACTCCACATTTATTTTTAACTCTTATAAAATTATACACATGCACACAACTGTCCAAACCACTAATCACTTTTATTTTACCAAAAGCATTTATTGACTTTTAACTAAAAAGACACCTGTTGCAAGAGGAATTTCATATATCATAGTAAAAATGTCCTGTGTTTTGGAAACTTTAAGAGAATTTCTGGACTTTAACTGGGCCACTTATTTTGCACCATTGCCAGGAGCATTTAGCATCTGTTCCCTGGTGCATAACCTAAAAAGAGAGCTCAGAGGTGGGTGCTCTGACTGTGAGGTAACAGGTAGCTCGAGTCCTTGGCCCCAGCAACTATGACAGTTTCTTAGAATGAGTCTGCTTTATAGTCTCTGCAAAATAGGAAGGCTGCCACTCAAAATGACACCTAGACACGGTACTCTTTGGTTGGGCCAAATGTGAGATGTGATGGCCCCTCAATTGTTTTCAAGCCAGGAGTGGGTGCTGCAGTTAACTACAGATTGCGCTTTACACTGAAAGAGAACACTGAGGTTGTTGCCATTGACTGAAATCACAACAATTTGTGAGTGTGTGTGTGTGTGTGCACACACACATGAGAGAGAGAGAGAGAGATCACACTCATGCATAGGCATCTACAACTCCTTGCATCCCAGTAGCCCACTTAAATTCCAATGGTCCATGAGCCCAAAGCCCTCACATCTAGCTGCAGCTCCTGGGCCAGTGGGTTGGTATCTGGGGAGAAGAGATACCAACTGTCACCTACTGAGAAACAGTGCTCTCAAATGTCATTTATCTCCCTTTGTAGGGTTCCTCAGATCATGCCCTTGGAAACTTGTTCTTTAATGTGTTCAGAGGCAGCTTTAGAAATGAGCATTTGATGACTTTCCTCGTATTTCTTTCCTATGGTAATACTTTTCTCACTTGCACAAAGTTTGAGTTTTTTCTGAAATGTTCTCATGTAATTCTCATAACCACCCCCGCCCCCATGAACAAGTGTTATGATCTACACTTTAACATTAAGGAACTGAGGCCAAAAGAATTAAGGGACTTATATAAGGTCACAGAGAAGACAAGTTGCAGAGCAAGTGCTCAAACTCCATCCTAGACAATCCCAAACATTGTGCCACCACACTCTTAGGACACCTAGGGGCAGCAGCTACTATTTTTCTAAGCAGCAACTGCTTACACTGCACTGCATTACATATTTCATGCATGTTAACTAACTCAACAAACATCTTTGGAGAGTAGACGCTGGGAATAGAAATCACTGAATAATACAGAACATGATGCAATAATGAAGCTTAATCAAGAAGCCAGTCATCGTCATGTCATGTAATAGGGAACAACACCAGTGAGAGAACAACTTACTTGGAGCAAGGCAAAAATAAATATATTATTTTTATGGGTGAATAATATTTCATTGTATGGATATACCACATTTTACTTATCCATTCATTAGTTCATGGACATTTGGATTATTCCCACTTCTTGACTATTATGAATAATGTTACTATGAACATTCACATATAAGTTTTTGTGAGGACATAAATTTTCATTTCTCTTAGCTGTATATCTAGGAATAGAGGGCTGGGTCATATGAACCTTGAATACACTATGCTAAGAAATAAACCAGTCAGAAAGAACCACATATTATATAATTGTACTTATATGAAATATCTAGAGTAGGCAAATCTATGGCAATAGAAAGTGGACCAGTGGTTGCCTAGAGTTGGGGTTAGAGATGAGAACGGTTAGGGTGTGATGGCTATGGGCTACAACATTTCATTCTGTGGTGATGAAAATGTTCTAGAATTGATTCCAGTGATGGTTGTTCAACTCTGTGAATGTATTAAAAGCCACTGAGTTGTGCACATTAAATGTTTTTAATGGGTGAATGCATGGTATGCACATTATGTCTTGATACAGCTGTTTAAAAACAAGTACTTTCTAAGTGAATTTACATAGTGTCAGATGGTTGCAGCAGGCACTTACCTAGCCACTGAGCAGATTAAAACATAATCATCGCCCAAAATTAGTGGGAGGAAATAGACACATGAACCATATTTCATCGATTCTACAACAACACTTTTATTTTTCTCACATCTTAATGTCTCTGAAGCTGGAACGCATTTTCAACAGATGACATGTTATAGTTTAATTGACAACATTATTTTCCCTCTGTGGTACATATAGTCATGGATCATCTTATAATTGGTGGCATCTTAGACTTAATGGCATAGAGTCATTATAATACCATGTGACAGAAATAAATATCTGGGGTATGGAGAAGAATGCGTAACCCAGGCTCACGGGCTCAGGAGAGGTTTCCTGGAGAAGATGATGCCTGAGTTGGGTATTGCATTAGTTACCTATTGCTTCATAACTTGGCAGCTTAAAACAGCACATATTTATTATCTTAGAGTTTGTGGGTCAGCAATCTGGGCACAGCTTTGCTCAGTCCTCTGAATGAGAGTTTTTCACAAGGCTGTGATCAAAGTGTCAGCTGGGGATAAAGGCTCAACTGGGGAACAATCTGCTTCTAAACTCATGTGGTTTCATGGCCGTTTGGCAGGATTAAGTTCCTCATAGGCTACTGAACTGAGGGTCTCAGTTTCTACTCTGCTTTTGGTTCAGAGACCACTCTCAGTTTCTTGCCAGGTGGGCTTTTCTAACATGGCAGCTTGCACAGTGTACAAGCTGAGAACACAATGGGGAGAGTCTGCTAGCAAGACGGAAGTCACAGACATTTGTAGCCTAATTACAACAGTGACATCTCCTCAATGTTGCTACATTCTATTGATTAGAAGCAAGTTACTCTGTATGTGAGGGATGGAGGGTGGATGGCACAAGGCTGTGAACAACAGAAGGTGAAGATTTATCAGAAGCCATTTTAGATCTACCTGCCACAGGTACTTAATATGGAGTGAGCAGACACATCGCAGTGGAGAGACGCAGGAAGAGCGTTCCAGGAGGAGGGATGGTAAAGACAGTGGTCTGAAGGTATTTGGGGAATAGTAAACAGATCACTGGGTGGAGAATAGAGTGGGAGAGAGTGGTAAGAGCAAGGATATAGAAGTAGGATGGGGATAGATCATGGAGGGTCTTATGCGTCTCTCTGAGGAGCTGTATCCTAAAATGGCAAATGGACTTCTTGAAGGATTTGAAGCAGAGTGTGATATGATCAGATGTGGGGCAAAGTTAGTTTGAGGACAGTGTCCCCTTACCTAGGTTAAAGAATGCCAGTTTGGGAGTCACTCCAAATCTGCTGGTTTCGCCTCCAGCATGGGTTCAGTTCTTTCTCTAAGATAACTCCACCACATCAGTCTTACAAAACCATGCTTCATGGCTCTGTTTGTCTAGGTAGTCAGAAAAGGGGAAAGATGTACTCAAGAGCAGCCTGAATTTCAAAAGAGGTTGGCCTTCAGAAGTACAGAGAGCAGATATCATAGGTAGAATATTCATTAAGATGCCTTTCGATTATAAGATTCTTTATAATCAATGGCTCAAACCATAGAACATGTATAGTTTCCTTACCAAGAAATATGGAGAAGAGTGGACCAGGATCTATTCAGTACTTCAATCATGTCATCAAGGACCCAGGCATCTTCAAACATTTTGTTCTGCTCTCCTATTGGTTATATCTTGCCTCATAGTTACAAAATAGCTGCCAGTCCTCCAGATATCACATCTTCACTCTACAGTGTTCAAACAGAAGAAAGGGCTGTGGTATCAAAAAAAAAAAAAAAAAAAAAAAAAAAAAAATAGAAGGACCCAGAATAGTTCATCACTGGCCAGAACTGAGTCCCATGTGCACCTGTACCCTTAGTACAATTCATGACAATGGTAAAGGGGGTTGCTATGTTTGCCTTAGATCAATCAGGATTTATCCCCAATGATGGAAACAAAAAGGCTTTAGAAAACCTCCAGAGTAGCAATGACCTTTGAATTCTTTTCCACCTTTATCTTCTTTATAACACAAAAGAGTAATTGCCCATATGAAAAAACAAAGGTATTGGGGAAGACTTTGCCATCTGTCTTTTGTTCTCCTTTATTTTCCTAACAGATTAGGTCCCTCCTCTCGCTAACCACACACATGACAAGCTTCACAAATCCTAAGTTCTAGATTTTATAGATCAGATGGGAAGAAATAGAGTCTTCAGTTTTTTTTACCTTATTCTTGCTTACAGGCAGCTGTAACTGGGCCAAGGCAAATACCAACCCTGCAAAGAACCGAGGGAAACCTTTATGCCGAGTTGTGATCCATTCAGAGCTCGCTTTCCTAGAAAAGGTTGCGCAGAAATTGTTTGTGAGGAGAGCAGCAGATTTGAAGCTATCTTTCTGTTTTCATATTTACACTTTTAGATATCAGATATCTCAAGGATATGAATGTCATAACTTGATACTTTTAGAATTCAAAGACCGGCCCTTTTTGTATTATCTCCATTTTCACTGGTTATCAGTTGAAAATTGCAACTTTATTGGGGACGTGGAGACAGAGGGGGATATGTCCCACTCTGCCCCAATTCTTGCTATCATTTACTTTCTCACAGTGGTACCACCTTTCACTTTGCTTTCCTGTTATACAAAGGGAAAACTGAGTCCCAGGTAGAGAGGAAGGCATTTGCCCAAAATCATTCAGAGTGCCCATCAGTCAGGGCTAGAGTTGAGATTTTTTTTCTTCTAGCCCAATTCGCTTTGTACACCCAAATCATTTTATATCCGACTTCCTAAATCTACAGGAGACTTCAACCCTGATATGGTCAAAATAACCTTGCTACCATAATTAAGTGCCTACTCTATGCCAGAATCCTTGCTAGGCCTTCACATGTTTGATGTTTTTCAAAACTCATGATCGATATCGTGATCCATTTTTTTTTTTTTACATTTGAGGAAATTGAAGCTCAGAGAAGATAAGTGATTTGCCCATGGTGGCACAGCTAGTAAAAGTTCAAAGCTGGGATCCTATGGCTGTCGTGTCAAATTCCGTGATTAATTTTCAACACCTTTCACACTGTATAAAGCCCCACTGGAAGGCTATGGGAATCGCCTATTTTCGCTAACCCATTGGACCAGTCAGGATTGCTTTGGCCGCTCCCTTAGCATCTCTGATTCTGGCTTCACATCCCCACCTCCCACCAGCTCAGAAACAGCAGACAAGGGCAGCCACCTCTTTCTGTATTAGGGCTTATCTCCCGGAGCCCAGGGATGCCGCCTTGGGTGTTCACTCCTCATCAATGTACTCATTTAAATGTGATGTCCAGGAGTTTCCTTTGATCACTCAGGCCGGGATGAAGACTTCATTGGGCTTCTCTGTGATGAGTCTAGCAGATAGACCCAACACCTCCCTACACATTCTCCTGCTGCCCATGCCTTGAAAATCTTTTTCCTGTCTGTGGGCTAAGAATACATTACTGTATCCTTTCAGAAACGTAAGAGCGTGTATGGGTCAATGAAAAATTACCACACACAAATTGCAGGCTGTGGCTGCAGATGAGACGGACAAGGACAAGAAAAAGAGAGAGACTGTGTGAATAGGGAAGATTTTCAAACGTGGATTGAAAAAGAGCAGGATGATTCATGTCTTTTTTGGCAATATGGGTGGAACTGAAGGCTACTATCTTAAGTGAAACAACTCAGAAACAGAAAGTCAAATAAAGCATGTTCTCACTTGTAAGTGGGAGCTAGGCAATGTGTACACGTGGACGTAGAGCGTGGGGTGACAGACGGAGACTCGGAAGGGTGGGGGAGGGGAAGGGGTGGATGATGAGAAATTACTTCACTAGGTACGATGTACATTATTTGGGTGATGGACACACTAAAAGCTCCGACTTCATCACTATACAACACATTCTTCTAACAAAATTGCACCTGTACGCCTTACATTTACACAAATTAAAAAAAAAAAGAAATGATAAGGAAAGAAAAACAAGGGGGCACATTTGAGGTTTGCA
Organism: Daubentonia madagascariensis; assembly: GCA_023783475.1. Taxonomy (NCBI): domain Eukaryota; kingdom Metazoa; phylum Chordata; class Mammalia; order Primates; family Daubentoniidae; genus Daubentonia; species Daubentonia madagascariensis. The sequence continues at coordinate 4,272,757 of JAKFHU010002332.1, read as the reverse complement.
GGGGCCTGTCTCTGGGGTGCTCACATGAACCTTATGTTTAACATTAATAATTGCTAAATTATATTAAATGATATATCAATCAAATTAATAAGGCTTACAATAAATATTTAGGGCATTTTGTTTGCTAAAATCACTGGCATCTGTGCCTATTAAAAATGACAGATGATTAGGATATCCAAAGTTTGGCGGAATCTGCTAGCTAACAAGGTAGAATTAAAATTTACATCTTGTTCTGGCATAATAAAGATAATTAAAAAGAGTGATAAAACCCTTTGATTAACCCTCATCTCCTCTTGCATAGCATTTTATTATGCAAATGAAACCTCCAACACAGTAAACTTAATACCAGTTAAGAATATGAATATGTTCTCATTTTCAAAGTACAAAGATATATGTGTACATATAAAATATTTGATTGAAATCGGGCCTGTTTTGCAATAAAGTGAAACTCAGGGGTGTGTATCTCATGGAGCAAAGTTATGTTTCCGTTTGCGGCAGGCTTGAATTTTAGTCCACTTCCGCGTCCACAGCCGTTCACCATTTTCCCAATAGCTTTTGCTTTGTTATTTAATTACCTGTCCTGCCAAGTTATGTTCTCAGTGGATGCCCAGAACCCAAACATAAGAAAGGCAATGTCATCCCATGAAGAGATCATCTGTAGTCCTGACTTTGCTTTCCTGAATTAAAGGGCACATCACAGTGAGTTTAAAGAGTAGGGACTTCCTTGTCTGTGTCTCTCTGAGGTTCCAGGAGAGAGGGATTAGAAAGTCCTACAGAGGAGAATATTTTTTATGGATTTACTCTCTCGACGTGTAATTTCTCTCCTCCCTGAGAATTATTTCTTCTCCTTCAGTGGTGCTAAAGGGAAGTCCAGGATGGCAAGAGCCTTAAAAGTGGTGTTGAGCTGATTTAACGAATTTTCCCTTGGCCAGTTGAGTTAATCAGCAGGAAAATAATAAAAGTCACTGTGAAAAAGGAATGTCAGATTTCTCCGCCTCTCTTTGCCTTCTTCAGCCATTGTTTTCCATCTTCACTCTGGATGGGGAAAGAGTCTTTAGTTACGTGATGAAACAGCCAACATTAGCAAGAGAAATCTGAATTTGCTTCTAAGAACCACGTTTTGAACATTGTTAAGATCCAGAGCCGGTCAGACGGGTAATGTGGATTGCAGGGGTAGACACATGAAATGATATTTGCAGGCTCAAGGACTTGGGACAGGATGAAGCTGACAACCTTGGGGGGAAGCATAGAAATACAAGAAGGAAGGGAGATGAATGGAGAGAAGTTTGGGGGGAACCCAGAGAGGAGAAGGCAATTTGAAGATATTGCAGAGAGAGATGCGGCTGCAAGCCATGGAATGTTGGCAGCTCCCAGAAGCTGGAAGAGGCAAGGGGTGGATTCTCCCGTAGAGCTTTCAGAGGGAGTGCAGCCCTGCTGGCACATTGATTTTGATTTCCTGCCTCCAGAACTTGAGGGAGTATGTTTCTGTTGTTTTAAGCTACCCAGTTTGTGGCAATTTATTACAGAAGCCACAGGAAACCAACACAGCTTTTGGTATCAGGAAGTGGTAAGCAATGAAAAAGTGACCAGGAAAAGTGGAAGGCAAACGCTTGCTTCATCTTCCAGAACTCAGGTGCATTTCTGAGCAGCTACAGGTAAACTTGGTCCTTGCTGATAATGGTCCATGTTGTCTCAGTGTTTCCATCTTGAAAATGGGAATAATAAAAGCACCTACCTTGTGGAGTTGTTGAGAGGATTAAATGAGTTCCTACGTGTAAAGGACTTAGAAGAGCATCTGGCATAGAATCTGTACTGTGTAAGTGTTAGCTTTTATTTCTCTTGCTCCTGCTGCTGCTACTTATTATGTTTATTATTATTATTTGCCAGAATTTACATGCTTTTCTGATTATCACAGGGCCTATTTGAATAATTTCATTTGCCTAATCATTTATAGAAAAATAAGACTTGAAGTCCGTTCTCCAAAATGTTATAAACAGTTATTTCTGGGTGATGGGGTTGGGCGTAGAATTTATTTGCTTCTGTTTGCTTCTATTTTCTAAATTTTCAGCAATGAGCACATACTACTTTGGTAATGAGTACGTTAAAGCTTTCTTTTTCTTTTTGGTTGTTAGGACTCTTTGTTTCAACAAAGTTTGTTTTAACTCAGCAAAAGTGAAGAAGCCCAAAGCCAGGCATTTTTGATGCCAATGAGTCGACAGAGAACACTATATATGATATTTTTGATGAAGCCCTAAGATTTGAAAAAAATTTCAAGTAGTAACTGGGAAAAGAGGTGAGGGTAGGTCAGTGGGTGGGTGCAGAAAACAGATTTAGAAACCAATTTTAAAGAGTTGCAAGAGGACTAGAGTATGATTCTGATATTTCCAAATATCTCCCCACTTTGTGCCTGAAATTCTACCATCGTAGATTGAGTCTTCTCCACTCTGGAGAGACTATTGCTGGGAAGAGAAAAACATGTGCTCACTAAATACCAGGGTTGTTTGACATGATTGACATTGTGGGCTGGATCATTCTTTATTGGGGGGGGATAGCCTGTTTATTGTAGACTGTTTAGCAGCATCTCTGACTTCTACCCACTAGATACCTGTAGCACCTTCCTCCCTCTCAGTTGTGATAACCAAAAATGTCTCCAGATATTGTTAAATATCCCCTGGGAGCCACAAAATCACACCACACCTTCCCCTCCCCCCAGTTGAGAAACACAGCGTAGATCAAAGTCTAGCGTTGCTGCCTTCAGATTCTGTTCAGGGAAATTCTGTTTAGGGAAAGTCCTGAGTCAGATTCTAGACCGTTTTCTTGAAAAGAAGCAGCAGCTAGATGAAATCACGTGAGCTGTGGATTCAGCATGCCTGGGTGGCTGTATCAGCTGTATCATCACTAGCCTTGTGACCTTGGGCAAGGTGCTTACCTCCTCCAATGTGCAGTTTCCTCACTGTAAAGCAGGGTTAATAATATGATACCTTACAGATTTTTATGTGAATGAGAGATGGCATGTAGGACACATTGCACTACGCCTGGCACAGAGTAGGGCTTAAGAAATACCTGGTCCCTTCCCTGCAAATTTGTTGGTGTGTCTCAAAAATAAGAGAGATTAATTAATAATATTGTATAATTGATCCCCCCATCAAAAAATCATCAACCAAATTAAGTACCTGCTTCTTTTTATCAAACCCAATTTTCCAAGCCTACTTTATCTCCACCCCAAAAACTCCAGTAAAAATAAAATAAAATACAGAACCTAATGATGCAAAATTATGATTTATTTTCTTTTTGTAGCTTAGAAGGGTCTGAACAGAAAGCCCTTATCACTGAGCTTCAGCTGCAGAAGGAATCCTTTAATCATGACCATCCTCCTGGAAGAATAATATAGATTTAGGGCCAGACTTAGGTTACTGAGCAAGGAGGAAATACCGCCAGCGGCAACCCTACCCCTTCCTGTTGGCTACAATTGGCTTTAATCTGCTTCCACTGTCGTTCTGAAGTCTGGGGATATTTGAGCACAGCCTAATTAAGTAGTTGTGGGCTGAGAGAGAATTTATTTTTGTCAAACACATGGCATGGAGGGGAATGTTTCAAGGATGCTTATGAAGCAAGCTGGCTCCTTTGGTACCTGTAGTTCCTCAAGCTGCCCTGAGTCTTTACTGTGGTGATGTTCCCTCAGGGTCCTTTTGGAGGGTGCTTGAAATGTCTGAGGGCATTTCTATCCCTGGATCCCCTTTCTCTGTGTGCGGCAGTATAGATCTTAGGTCTGAAATCGTAGTAAACTGGATTTAAATCCTGACTCAGTTGTTTATTGGCTGGGTAGCCTTAGGCACGTGAACAACCTCTCAGAGCTCAGTTTTCTCAGTTAAAAAATGAGGATACTAAGCTTACCTAATTTAATTAAGCCAGCACTTATTAAACACTTAGTTTTGTGCAAGGCACTGTCCTAGATGCTAGGGTTGAAAAAAAAAAAGTCATGAATAAAGTCACTATTTTCATGGAGCATATGTTCAGTAGTGTGCTGCTAATGCTTAAAAAAATGGGTTTCCAAGAAAAAAGACCTGATTTGTAATGTTTGCCAGTTTCTGTCTTGTAAATACTCCCGCCATGGTTGACTTCAAGCTACCTGTGTAACACTGATGAAGACAAAGGCACTGTCTGATATCAATATGGGCATATTGGCTTTCTTCTGGAAAGTGGTCCCATAGTATATCTTTTTTTACTATTCTTTTATTTTTAAGATATCTATGTCATATATTACAGTGCATATTTTCTAAATAGCCTAGTCTCATTTCCTTATCCAATATGATAATTTGTATGTTTTAATTGGAATTTTTAATTTATTTGCATTTATTGTAATGAGTGATCTGGATTGTGTTTAGTCTACTATCTTGCTATTTGTTTTTCTATATTTTAGGGGCCAAGGGGACCCTTGGCTTCTAAAGGTTCACTGAAAAATCACTGAAAAGATGCAGATTAATTGGAGAAAAGGCATACAAATTTATTTAACGTGTATACATGGGAGTCTTTAGAATGAAAACTCAGAGATATAGGGACATTGTCCATTTTTATGCTTAGGTTCAATGAAGTATGGACAGCTGCATAAAAATATGATTGGACAAAAAGGGTATGATCTAATGCTATGGACTGGGTGGGGAAACCCAGGAAGGCCTGTCTGTCTAGATTTTTCTTGGCCTGTCTGAGCAGCATCCTTCCTTCTGGGCATGGGGCAGGATTCTCTCTGGAGTGGGGGTCTTATGTCCTACAGTCAAACAAGGTAGGTCAGATAATTTCTTAATGGCCAGTTTACACAGAATAATTTTAGGTTTTATGGATGGCTTTTGAGAAAAGGGGTTCTGGCTTTTATGATCCACATTGGGGAAGAGGGATTCTAGTTTCTATGGCTAACCTTGGGGGAGACTGGAACTGAGAGACAGGAGGGCAGAAGAAGGTCGGAGAAAAACTTCTGCTTCTGAGGACTTCATTTTTGGGGTACTGTTTCCTGAGCCCCAGTAATATATTCTATACAGAGAATATATAGAAAATATTCTATATATATTCTATATATTAATGCAAAATAAGGCAGAAAAGGCAACAAAGATTTTGTATTAATCAAAAATCATTCCACAGACCTCCTCTGTTGACTCTTTGTGCAGTTTAATGATGTTCTCAAGTTTATAATGTGCATCGATAACGTTACCATCGATAACAACAGCTTTCAAAGCTATAATGCTACTACACAAACACTATACAAACTTTCCAATTATACTAGTCCATTTATGCCTTGTTTTCATGCTATTATTTTCATATATGTTATTTCTAAATGGGTTGTCACCCCACAATACATTATGATCATGCATCCTTTATACAGTCAGTAGTTCTTTGCCAATTAAATTATTTTAAAATAAAAAATTCAATTGAGCATTAAAAAAATAAAAAATTATAAAAATAAAAAAATGGTTGTTTATATTTACCAAGGTATTTACCGTTTTGGACTATTTTCATTCCTACCTACCTATACGAGCTTTCACGTGGTGTTAATTCCCTTCAGCCTTTGGCATTTCTTGTAGTGTGGATCTGCTGCAGCCACAATTCTTAACTCTTATCAATTGAAAATGTTCTTAATTCGCCTTCATTTTCAGGGACATTTTCACAGTGTAGAAAATTCGAGGTTGACAGATGTGTGAATTAATTAAATTTCACAACTTCAAAGATGTGATTCTAACATCTTTTGGCTTGCCTTGTTTCTGATTAAGTATCAGCCAATTCTTATTATTATTCCTTTGCTGTAATATGTATTTTTTTTCTGAATACTTTTAAGATTTTCACTACATTTTTTGTTTTCAGCAATTGGACCACAATGTGTCTGGTTGCGATTTTCTTTTTTTTTTTAATTTCAAAATATTAAGGGGATACAAATGTTTTAGGTTACATGGGTCGCTTTTGTAATGCTTGAGTCATGCCTATAGGTGTGCCCATCACCCAAATAGTGTTCATACTACCCATTAGGTCGGCTTACTCCCCTCCCCCCTCCCCCCTCCCCCCTGGTTGATTCCCACTGAGTTGTACTTCCCTCTGTGCACATGTGCGCTCATCGGTTAGTTCCAATTTAATAGGGAGTACATGTAGTGTTTGTTTTTCTATTCTTGAGATACTTCTCTTAGGAGAATGGTCTCCATTTCCATCCAGATTGTTGCAAAAGGTATTAATTCATCTTTTTTATGGCTGAGTAGTACTCCATGGTACACGTATAACACCTTTAATTAATCCACTCATTAATTGATGGCCACTTGGGTTGATTCAACATCTTTGCAGTTGTGAATTGTGCTGCAATAAACATTCAAGTGCATGTGTCATTTTGATGAAAAGTCTTCTTTTCTTCTGGTTAGATACCCAATATTGGGATTTCTGGACTGAATGGTAGGTCTACTTTTAGTTCTTTAAGGAATCTCCATACTGTTTTCCATAAGGCTTGTACTAATTTGCAGTCCCACCAGCAGTGTATAAGCATTCCTTTCTCTCTGCATCCATGCCAGCATCTATTGTTTTTGGATTTTTTAATAAAAGCCACTCTAACTGGAGTACGGTGATATCTCATTGTGGTTTTAATTTGCATTTCTCTGATGATTAATGACATTGAGCATTTTTTCATATGTTGATTAGCCATTTGTCTTTCTTCTTGCGAGAAGCTTCTATTCCTGTTTTTTGCCCATTTTTTAATAGGGTTGCTTGTTTTTTCTTGCTGATGTGCTTGAGTTCTTTGTAAATTCTGGATATTAGCGCCTTATGAGATACGTAGCTTGTGAATATTTTCTCCCATTCTGTAGCTTGTTTATTTGCTCTGTTGATTGTTTCCTTAGCTATGCAGAAGCTTTTTAGTTTAACCAAATCCCATTTATTAATTTTTGTTAGAGTTTGTGTTAAGCTTCCTGGTTTTGTGGATTGATACCTTATTTTAAATTGGATAATTCTCATCTGTTATCTTTAAATGTTTCTTCCACATTATTTTTTCTTTCATTTCCTACAGGAACTCCACTTGTATATATTTTATACTGTTTGATTTCATCCTACTGGTCTCTGATGCTTCTTTTTTTTTCTTGATTAGTCAGTGTGGATAATTTTATTGACTTTTATTTTTTACGATTTTTTCCCTGCTATGTCCAGCCTACAATTAAGCTCATCTGATTAATTATTCCTTAAATCTGTTACATTTTTCAGTTGTAACATTTCCACTTGTTTCTTTGGTAGTGTTTTAATTTCTCTATTGAAATTTCCTTTCTATTATGCATATTGTTCACATTCCCTTTTTACTGGATGCTTTAACATATTGGTGGTTGTTATTTTAAAGTGCTTTTATGCTAATTCTAATATTTGGGTCATCTGTGGGTTTATTGATCAGTGTTTTCCCCTAATTTATGAGTCATATTTTCCTATTTTTTAAATACCTTAAAATTGTGTATAAAATACATTGCATATAAAAGAATAGAGCCTGAATTAATTAATATTACTCCAGAAAAGGGTTTGCTCCTTCCTCTCTCAGACTTATAAATTAGGGTGGGAGGGTTCATCCTCCTTAATCTCGTCCTAATTTTACTGGGTTTGGGGTGGGTTGCCCCTTCAGTTTGCTTTAGCTCACCATTGGTTTTAGATGTTTTGAAGGTGAAATCAAGATTCTCCCTTTAGCAGGGCTTAGGATCTGAGTCCCAGCATGACTTCTTAGATCTCTCTCTCTGCTTCACCACCAAGGCTCCAGCTCTTTGGGCCTTGGAGAGCTCTCTCTGCACTCCAGCCCACCTGCGTATTTTAAGTTTTTGATGATGTCTCTTAGTGCTTCGGCCCCCTAGTCTTCTGTGAACTGCACTATGCACTTCCCAAGGCTCAGGTGAAAAGAATTAGCAGGTGAGTGTGCCTCAAGGGACTGTATCCGCTCTCCCACCCTGCCCGCCGCCTTTTGTGTGCAGCTCTGCAGCTCACAAATCAATGGGAACGCTGGAGAGGAAAGTCTCTAAAAGCGAATCAAGGAGTAGTTGCTAACATGGAGGAGAGACAGCCTAACATTACATTATTAGATGCATGTTCCCAAGGTGGCTTCAATTAATCTGGCCCGGATTGACTTCTCCAGCTTCTTCTTGATGCTCCCTAGTTTCCATCCTATACTGCAATTGCACCGGCTCACCTGCAATTTCCAGGATTTTTTTTTTTACTTGCTCTACGAGAAACATTTAACATTTTCCTTTCATCTCTCCATTGAGTCCTCTTTCTCTTGCAAACTTCCATTTCAAGTTGACCTCTTCAAACAAACCTTCCCTCAGTCTGATTCAAAGACCACCCTGCAAGTGCCCACATGCTTACATTTTCCCTAGCCCTTATCACATGTCATTTTGATTACTTGTCTACAAATTTGTCTCCCACACTAGACTTTCTGTTTCTTATGGGGTGAAGCCACACCCAGTTCCAGTGAACACCCCCAGAATCTAACAGAGCAGCAGGGACTCGATGACTTGTGTCAAGGAATGTTGAGAAACGCACTTGATAACAGCCTCATCTTGTTATAGGTCCTGATTCTTTCATAGCAGTCGGCAGTTGTAACCATACCTACCGTCTCTTCAAGTAGACCCTACTTCTTTCAGTTCTTACACTACTGTTTATTGAGTATTTACTGCTTCCAAAAGCCTTCCAATGATTATTGATGATTATTGTATGTAATTCCCCACACCTCTGTAATTTTAGTGCTGTTACCATATTCTTCATTTAAAGATGAGAAAACTGAGGCTTAGAATGCTTCAGCGACTTTCCAATATAAAGAGCTGAGATTCCAACCCACATCCAGGCTGATCTAGAGCTCTCGCTCCTGCGAGGACACTCGAGTCTTTTGTGTCTGGTGCCCTCCCTTTAATTCCCCTGTTCTCCTCCCCTTTCTGGATCTGACACCAAACTCTATGATCGGTTGATCAGCGGAGCCCATCCGTCTGGCTGTTGTTGACACGCAGAGCCTCAGAGCTCTGGTTTTCCTTTTTCTGCTTCTGTAGCACTGAGCAACTTCTGTTTCCCTCTGAGGTCACCCTTAAAGGTTTATGTGTCATGTTTCTCATTTCTGCCTTGTCGAGGAAACCTTGCCAGTGCATCTATCAAAGTAATCATCACAGGCCTGATGTAAGAGTATGGTTCCTCTCACATTTTTCATTACTAGATAATTTATTAATATCCTTCCCAAGCAGCACTAGATTTATCTTGATAAAACTGCTATCAGCAGCGACACAAGAGATGCCACTGGGACACACCAGGAAGAGCCGTGCGCTCACCTCCTTCACCCCTTAATACCTCAGGAAGCCCAACCCAGAGTCAGCCCAGGGGGCTGCCAAGACCCAAAACATTTTATCATCTTGATAAGGTTGACCTGGGGCAGCCTCGAAGGGATTGCTACCTATCTTGCCTTTCTTTCCTGCTTGTGGCAAACGCAGGAGGATCGTCAGTGCATCTGCGAAGGCAGGTAGTGAGGGCAGATAAATTACCTTCAAAGAGTTCACTATTTATCCCATTTTCATCCGTGTATCTGCAGGGAACAACTTAACCTCTCAGCTCAAGTGGGCTTTCTGTGAGGCCTTGCGTCTGAGATGACAGACCTTTGCATTATTTCTGCGGCAGCTTCAGGGCACAGACTCCTTAGGCGTGTGAGCTGAAGGGGTCTCTGTTGTCCCCACCTTCTGTTCCCTTCATGTCCCCCTCTCTCCAGGAAGAGAGTGGAGGGAACTGCCTCCTGATTATTTGCGAGAATGAAATGCAGGAGGCCTCCCAGGTGAGGCAGCTGCCTGCACAAGCTCCCGGCAGGCATTGCTGCAGGGGTGCACTTGAGATGGGAGCTGTGTCTCTGCATTTGCCGCAATTCAGAGCAGCTCTTTTTTACATTGGGTTTTATGGTTCATTTCTCCTGACAGCCCCCTCTTTACACCCCCCCAAAAAAACCAAAAGGCAAAACATAAGTATTTAATAAATAAAAAACATACATAGATGCTATGGGCTAAGGCTCTCGAAGGGGAAACTGAAGTCTCTTAGTGCATTGTATGGGTGCTGCCGAGTGCAGTCAACTGTGTACCTTGTTGCTGGAAGGGCTGATTGGTTTAGCAAACCAAGAATTGATGTATACACCTCCTTACCTACAAGTGCACAAAGAGTGATTTTTGTACTCTTTTGTGGAATGTTTCTCTTGTCTGTACATTGATGGTTTCAATGGTAGTTTCATGGGAGAGGGAGACCTGGTAGTCCGACGAAGGGGTGGGGAGGAAGGTTAATTATTATGTGTTCTTTGTCCTATTTAAATGTTCCCTGTTTATATGTCACATTTTTGATGAACGTTAAGAGGCTGCATTGGACCCTTTTTCACATTTGTCTCCATCAGCGTTTCTGAGGCTCGTAATAGACATTTTTTTCCTTCTCTCTGAAAGTGAACTTGAGCCACCCCGTCTGGTTTTCCCCTCTCATCCCCTCCACGAATAATAAAATCCACGTTGTGCAGGTGAGCCATAGCTGACCGCACCAAGGACACAATCCCAACCACAGCACATTGCTCTCTAATTGGCAAAGCCAATTTTCATGCCCATGATTCCCTTAATGGTCTAAGAAGGAGGAAAAAAAGAGTCTATTGCTCTTTTCCAGTTGAAGAAACTGAATCTCTAAGACAAGTGACTTGTTTAAGGTCACACATCCTGTAGGGAGTGGAACAAAGATTCAAATCCAGATTTGACCAAATTCATAAGGCATACCCTTTGCCTTTTGCCAAACTCACACGTGGGGAGGTCATTTCTCTTGGGCGCTTTCAGAGGCGATGGCTGTGAGCTCCCATTCATTTTGCACCACTCGCCTCTACCTGCAGCTGAACTGGGGACCTTCCCAGCCCCATTGGGTTGTTGGTGAGGCCGTGCCCATGAACATGTGGCTCCAGGTGCCTGTTGGAGGAGAGCTGGCTCTTTCAATTGCTATTTCAATGCTGAGGATGGCTCCAGCCTCCTGGACAGATGGCCAATTGCACTTGAACTCTCAGAGTGCACATACATCACCAGTGATAGAGAGTTTCAGCTGTGACCAGAGCTGGGACGGCCATCCAAATGCATAGTCATTTGTCACTGCGGTTGATTCCATAAAATCAGTGATAAGGGGGCAGACGGGAGAGATGCAGCCTCGGCTCTCTGGCTTGGCAATACTGGGAGAACCCAGCACACACCTGGCTTAACGAGCGTTAAGACCATCAATCTTGTAGATGCTCAAAATCCACAGGGAATTGCCTTTCTTGATTTAACAGCCACACCCAATGATTGCTTTAAAAATATATGACTACTACTGCTACTCGACACACACAAAAATAGTATACCTCTTCTCTCTGCTGCTGTAATGAAGGGAGCCCGTGTTTATTCTGTTCTAATTCCTCCCTCCACCAGTTGTTTACTTTTCTTTCTTCGGTATGTCACTTTGCCTTCTGACACTGGCTTCTCCAGTGTCCACAAGAGAGGTCTCAGCAGAGTAAAGGAAAACGCAGGGTGTCCAAATCCTGGATCTACTGTTTCTTAGCTGGGTAGCCTGGGGGAAGTTGCTGGCTATGCCTAAGTCTTAATCTCCTTTTTCCGTACACAGAACGAGCTGCATTTTTAAAACCTGATTAGCTTTGAGAGAAACATTAAGCATCAAATGTGTGGAATTCAGAGGTTCCCTAGAAAAGAGAGAAAGAAAACAGCCAGATGTCCAGAGGCTGGACCAGGTGCAGCGGGGCTGGTTGGAGAACCCAACCAACGTGGGGAGGTCCTAATGCTCTGTGCGAGTGACTGGAAAGTGCCAATAAGATTTTTAACACCTATGCTCTAATTACCAGCTGAGGATGCTCTCTGGAGGCAGCCAGTAGCAATCAACATGGCCTGAGAAATACATAGGTGGGAGAAAGATGTGCCTGTTTTTAGAGAAGTTGAGGGGGCTTAGTTTGCAGAAGTTCACCTGTTCAGTGTGATGGTTAATTTTATGTGTCAACTTGATTGGGCCATGGGGTGCCCAGATATTTGGTGAAACGTTATTCTGAGTGTTCCTATTAGGGTGTTTTGGGAAGAGGTTAACATTTACATCAGTAGACTGAGTAAAACAGATTGCCCTCCATACTGTAGGTGGGTCTTATCCAATCAGCTGAAGGCCCAAATAGAACAGAAAAGTTGACTGGCTCCCCTACCACAAATTTCTCCTGCCTAACAGCCTTTGGACTGGTACATTGGCTTTTTCCTGCCTTCAAACTGAAACTGAAGCGTTGGCTTTTCCTGGGTCTCAAACCCACTGGCCTTTGGACTGGAATGACACCGTTTCCTCTCCTGGGTCTCCAACTTGCTGACTCACTCTGCAGATCTTGGGACTTGTCAGCCTCCATAACTGCATAAGCCAATTCCTTATAATAAGTCTCTTTATGTATCTCTATCTATCCATCATCATCTACCAGGGGTGGGGAACCTGCGGCCTTGGGGCCACATGTGGCCTTCTGGATCCTTGAGTGTGGGCTTTTGCTGAATCCAAACTTCACAGGACAAATCCTTTTAATAAAGGAATTTGTTCTGTGAAGTTTGGATTCAGTTGAGGGACCTCACTTGGGGATCTGAAGGGACACATGTAGCCTTGAGGCCACAGGTTCCTCACTGTGAATTCTATTGGTTCTGTTTCTCTGGAGAACCCTGACTAATACATTCAGCAATGAGTTCCTATTACTGCTATACATGTAGCACTAGGCTTAGTTTTGTGCATACATAATTCAAGTAGAAATTGCCAGGTTCTATATCATGGGAACAGATAAACATCTGTGGATGTTCAGAGGGTGATGGATGAGACAGTTTGCTATATGAGAGGCAATGGACACTTGACACTAAGTTATGAGAAGAGCCCAACATTTATTGAGCATCTTTTAAAATAGTAGTTCACTTGCCTCCCCATAAATCTCCAAAAACTAAACACTATAGCTCTCATTTTCTAGACTAGAAGAACCATATTAAAAGTGGCTGAGTCAGGATTCACATCCAGACCTGTTGGTTCCAGGGTTTATTTACTTTGGGGTCTTGATGGCCCCTGGGATAATATGAAGATTATTATACAGACTCAATAGCAGAATCAGCATTCAAATTAGTATCAACAAACTTGAACCCTAATCTCAAGCCATCTTTCTGGCATATAGAAAGTAAAATGTCAAGCCTTACACTCAGGATCTGAAAAAACAAAGACATAAAAAAAACTGTATGAGATTCAGTTTTGGCACCTGTAAAACAGGCATAAGATATCTATTCATGGAGACATTGCAAGAAATAAATGGTACAACTTATGTAAAGCATCCAGCATACTCTCTACAATTACAGAAATTATTATAGTAAATATTATTGTAGCAAATATCCACACTCTGAATTTTTACTTCTGGTCACACTGATGCTCCATGCCAGAATAATCTTGCTTAATTCAACATGCTCCTTGTCCTGCTTCAATTACTCCTTTGGTTGCAACTGCTCCTCAGAAGCCAACCTCTCTCACAACTCTGACACTTCTGGCTGGAAATGGTGGGTTTATGGTCAAGTGTCCTTTCACTCACAGGTTTTAGATCGATCCCTAGGTGAACGAAGACGTATATCCACCCCTCCAGTTTCACCTACAGAATAGCATACAGCCTGAGAAAGTCTGTAAGTCCACACTTTCATCAATCTATTTTTTAAGGCGTGGTGTCCTTAAACCATAGAGATTCACAGAGTAATCTCAAGGCGTTTAATGGATGATGAGGGATTTAAGAGCTAGAGCTTAGAACCATGTATGTATTTCTCAAACTCCAAAAGAGGGCAAATAGGAACGACATCTATGTGCATTTAAGAGTGGAAAGGAGCAGGTGCATACCAAGTGGAGATGGTGCACGAACTTCAAACTCAAACATAGTTAAAAGACGATGAAGTAACAAAATCAATCGGAAGCTCCAAGTCAATTTATTCTGTCATTAAATGAATGCTTTATGTCAACAATGGTGCTAGATCCTCAAGATATAGTTGAGGTCAGAGAACATAAGCTCCCCCCACACCCCAGGGATTGATTGATGAGGTGGAGAGACGGACCAGGAAGTCAATAACTAAACGCTTTTTACCAAGGTTATTCAACAGATGGAAACGTTTCTGTAAAACTCCAGTGGTCTCCTCTGGAACCCTCTGGCTAGGCTGATTCCTACAATAGTCCCCATCTCTAGTAGGGGCCATAAAAGAAACCAATAATGATGACAGAAGAGCCTCAACAAGGTTACCCAAAGATTGATCCCCACAAGGGAGGTGGAAGTCTCCTGTCTATGAGTAAAGGCCAGTGGGCCTTTACTGCCCATTGTAGGGAGAAGCAAATGACTGAGAGAGATCAGAGGTATAGAACATTCCAGGTTGACAGTTGAGTTTCTAACTACTTCACTGCCTACTTTGGTAGTGAGGGAATCTTGCTATGGGTTGGAACTGAACTGGGCTTTATAGAACTTCATTTGGTGCCTGCAAATGGTAAGATGGGCTTAGCTCATCCTGGGCTCCTTCTCCTGCGGGTAGAGGCTGATCCTACTGGGACAGTGCCCATACGAGACCAGGTACGGCCGCATGACAGGCCTAGAGACCCGGCAAGGGGAGATGAGCTGGTAGACTGAAAAGAGCGTCTTCACAGTCAAACACACTGATGTTGAGCTGAAACTTTGATTCTCTAATGTCTCTGAGCTTTGGTGTCCTTTTCTGAGAAACATGGATAACAATACATCCTTTACAGGGCCACTTGGTGATTCAATGAAATAATGTGGTCAAATTACCTAAGACTGTGTTGGGCATAGAATAAACACTCAGAAAGTAGTAATTTTTGGACCCATTGTTTTGTACATCTAGAGAAAAATGTCACTGACCAGACTCAGATTTTGACTCAGACTGTAGAAACTCCACAGTTGGATCTGGGCCTGCCTGCATCTCTCACCTTCAATTTAGGTTCCTGTCTTCCCATCTGCCTTCCTGCCTTTTCTACTCCATCTTAAAATTTTCCCATCTTCTGATACTGTTTTCTCTACACTCTGACATTCCCAAACCGGGGTTTGCTTCATCATAAACACCTGCCCAGGGATTTCTGTGATGGAGACCATCACTTGCCCTCTCTGCACTCCTTAGCATACGTCTCTTTGGACAACTTCTGCAAGCGGTTGCTCTGCTCAAATGACTTAAGGCAGTGTTTATAAAAGTGTGTTTGGTGAGACATCAAGGATGTCTGTCCTCCCTTCACCCCGTCTCCATGCAGGCTAGAAACCAGGATTCAGAATAAAAAGTCTCAGCCACTGTCCTTTGTTGGAGAAGAAAAAAGAAAATGAATCTTGTTTATTGGAGCTTCCCAGAGCAGAGAAAACAAAGAACAGACTCACATCTCAATAGATTATCTCAGGACAGAAAAAAAAGTGCTCTGAGTGGTGGGGTTCTATTCCCTCTGAATGCTAAAGGGCAAGTTTGCCTGGTGCAAAGGAGAGAAAGGTCATTACGTTCAGAAAGGATAGGATATACAGACACATGTAGACAGGCTCAAAAAAGTTCTCCATAGTTGCAACATAAAATGTATAGCAGGAGATGAGGCTGGGGAGGGAAGTGGTGTCGGATGTTGAACAGAACAGATTGGAAGAAAAGGGGCAAGAAGAACAGTTAGGAAACTGCAGTGAATATTCACTGTGTCCTTCCGTGTGAATTCATAAGAGACATCAAGATCATTTCCTTAATTATTTCAGCACCAGAGAGGAGGGCGCCTCCAAACATAAACTATTACAGATCCCATTGCTGCAGAACAGGGCTCCCTCAGGTCTCTCTGAATCAAGTGGGAAAAAAATAATTCTTGAAACAAGTATTTTTGGCCAAGGGTGAAACAAGCTGAAGGAAATTTACCATGAGTTCAAGGCACATCTTCATTCAAGATGACAACCCAGCAGCGAATTCTGGGAGACATTAACAGGAGGAGTTATGAGGAACATAGCAAAGGAGTTAAAATTTGAAGGAAAAAAGGATTGGGGATTATATGAACTTGAACTATGGAAAAGGTTGAAATGCATTCAAGAAAGCAATAAAGCCTAGTGAACCAGAAACTCCCTGCTCACTTATGATAAAATACCTAGTTAATACCAAATAAAAGATTCAAATAGACTTGTTATGGTTCTTTAGAAAGTCTCTCTAAAATAATGCCCTATCCCCCCTCCCTTTTTTTTTTTTTTTTAAAAAAAAGCTCTTTCACAAATAAAGTGTTGCCTTTAGGAAGGGAGATTGGCTATAGGGAGTAAGCAGCTTAGTTAGAATGAAAAAAAATATGAGAGAAAACATAACGTTTGAATTTGGAGTTGTTCTTAGACAGTGCACCAAGAATCCTGCCTCCCAAACAAGATCCACTATTTATTACGATAGGTATGCCCGCGCCACCTTAAACACAAAAATGCATTGATTTCCTGTCAAATTTACAAATGCAGTAAAAGGAGAATGGTGCTCTAGAAAAGAACAGGTTAGGTACTTCAATAGCACAGAGGAGGGAGTGCTTGCTGATTGGGAAAACCAGGAAGGCATCTTAGAAGAGGCGACATTTGAGTCAGTTCTTGGAGGATCAGTAGGAGTTCAGCAGGTTGGAGAAAGACTTCTGCTTGGAGAGTGTGGCCTAGCCCACTGCAGGGGCAGCCAGAAAGCATCAGTGAAGTGCGGGTCTTAGGGTAAAGCAGGGTTCACAGGCCAGACAAAATATCAGAGTTCTACCAAAATGGAGACCAAAGAGCCTTTATCTTCTCTTTGTTTATAATTTAACCACTCTTGCTTGCAAGAAATACGTATCCGAAAGGGGACTCGAGGAATGTCGAGGAGTGGTTTTTCTTTTCTAAATCCTAAAGGCAGTCATGAATCAAGTCAGGCCCAGTTCCCCTCCTCTCAGGAAAAAAATACCAAGTAAGAATTTTTATCCTCCTTGGATTTTTTTCCTAGGGCTGCTATAACAAATTACCATGAACTGGGCAGCTTAAAATAACAGAAATTTATTCTCTCACAGTTCTGGGAGCCAGGGGGCTGGAATCAAGGTGTCACCACGGTTGGTCCCTTCTGAAGGCTCTGAGGGAGAATGTGTTCTGTGCCCCTCTCCTACCGTATGGAGGCTGCCACACTGCTTGGCTTGTAGCTGCAACACTCCGATCTCTGCCTCTGTTGTCATGTGGTCCTTTGCTCTGTGTGTCCATGTCTTCTCCTTTTCTCTCTCTTATAAGGACGCTCATCGTTAGTTTTAGGGCCCACCCTGAATCCAGTGTTATCTTGTCTCGAGATGCTTAATTCCATCTGTAGTGACCCTATTTACAAATATGGTCACATTCACAGGTACTGGGGTCAAGACTTGGATATATCTTTTTAGGGACACCATTCAACCTACTACAGTCCATATTTTTTTTTCCCCAAAATGTTCTCTTCTGGAGAGAAGTTGACCTTATAACTCAAAAGAGTGAAAAGGGTCAGTACCAATAATTATGCTGCCCAAAGAAGATGGGTGCATATCTAGAAAGCAGAGTTTGAGGCAAGGATTGAAGCGCTGATGCTTTATTTGAGAGTTGAACGTCCAGGACAACGAGGGTAAGGGAAAAATGGCGGTGATGTGTGGAAAGATGAGGAAACGCTGTGCATTGCATTTCAGTGCTGGGTGCCACCGCACGGCCAACCGCACAGAGGCATCTCACGTGTGCTCAGCAAGCACGGTGGCCCAGCAGAAGGGATATTCTCAGAAAGTGTTGCAAGAAGGAACTACACCTAGGAAAAGTCTCCATGAAGGAGAAAGGGGGAGGAATTTATTTACTCAGCTCCTTCTCTCACCTGCTTCCCTTTGGTCAAGTTTTCTTCCATGGGGAATTGACCCTGCATACTTCTAGTTTGCATCATGTCCCCTTAGATGTCCCTCAGAAAGCTGGGTCCCATCCCCCATTGTGTGGAATTCCATCCAAGATCGGAAGTGAAGGACTGACTCAACGGGGCTCAGCATATTGGAAATGAGGATGGACCCTCAGGGCTTCAGCCTTGGCCCCAGCCAACTCAGGGATTGGCCGGGGCACAGCAAAGATGTCAGCCAAGTAGTCCGGAAGACAGGTGGTATTTTCCCAAAGAAGGAGGCCATCGCAGGACATCCAAGAAGGTGTATGTTTTGTGCCTGAATCTAATATTAAGCCACAGTGCTGATGTAGACAGTTTTTACATCAATAGTTTGCTGCAAACACTAAAGATTTTTACTTTTTAAGGTTGTGTGAGAGTTGTAGTAATACGGAGAAAAAAAGGGGATAAAGACTCCATTAACTAACACTTCCCTTTCATAGCATAGATGCTAATCTAAAATATAATAATAAATAACCTTGACTAAGTGGTTTAGGGGAATGCATAATAATTTATTTTGTAAAACCAAAAGTAACCAATGAGATGATATGTGTGTCTTTCACCTGAATTATTTACTTCTTTTTATTTAATAAGCAGAGAGGGAAGAAAGAGAGAAAAATAGCAGCTACCCAACTCAAGCTTTTTATTATTTTTTTAATGGTGAATCTTGCTAGCACCATAATGCAGCTCTGGAAGACATAAAAACTTATGATCAGGATAAGCATTATAGACATTTATGTAAAACTGGAAGTGAATAGTATTTTCCCATCTGTTACTAATTCATAACCAGATTCTCTCTGGTATTGTGACTGAAGTACATTTTTATAATTCATTTCTTGGCTTCAACTGTTGGGGAGTTCTCATCTTTGTTAATTTCACAACATCAGATGTTCATGAGGAAGTTACCATTATGACTCACAGTCAACATGTTATCAATTCCAAGAGGAGAGGATATAGCCAGATAAAGTGGCGTATCAGAGGTTTTAAAAGAGAGCTGTATTTCTAAACATGCTATGCTCCAGGAAACTACTGGGGAAACTAGGAAATGGCTCTGGGGCTGGATTTGAGGATCCCATATGTGCAATTACAGCACACAAGGCCATCCCGTGATCCAACAGCCCTCTCTATGCCTGTGCCTCCAACGATGCCAAAACCCATTAACTACTCATTAGCAAAGGTGAATGAGCATTTGACAGAATAGGAGCGATCTGCCTGGGTAGGGGAGAGACACAGGAAAAGAGATAGAGAGAGAGAGAGACTGAGGATGCAGGAGGGAGTTCTCAGCTTAGACAATCCAACACTTTGGAATTCTAATCTAGAACAACTTCGTAACTAAGAGTAAAGAAAAATCACTATTTCTTAACAACAACCACAAGCAAACATTTCCATAAGCTAAAAAGTTTAAACACAGAATATTATTTTCAGCAATCCTTGTTTGGCTGACATTTGTGAGACATAAAGAAAGACAAAGTTAGACTGAATCTGGTGAAGATTTATTATTGTATTTTAGCCCAATCTGTGAAGTTTTTAGTAAAGTAAATGGTCTTTTCATTTTTTCCCCTATCATACTACCACTTTCCAGGTTAATTTCTAAGTCTTTGCTTATATGTTGCTAGGTAGAAGGTATGATTTTTTTTTTCCCTATGGAAACAACATTTATTTGGTTATTTGTTATAAAAACGTAGCCTGATACAACAACATGTAAAAGGAAATATACACCTATGACATTTTCCAGAATATGAATCTTGTCTTATTAAACCAGCTGAATTCAATATTTTGGAGCTCTTTATCCCTTTCCCCTGGTATCATATTACTGAACCAAAAGAAGTTTAGCTGGTATAAAAATTGGTAAATTGATACAACACTTCAGAAAAACATAATTTCAAAACGGGTCAAGTTTAAAATGTTTAAATTGTGTGACACAGTTATTTCAGAAGCAGAAGCTCATCCTAAGGAAATAATCCTCATTTGAAGGAAATGTATTTAGTTCAAAGTTATTGACCACAAGGTTATTTGCAATGGTGAAAACTCCAAAACCATCTCAATGAATCACTGTAGTTATGAAAAATATGGAATACCCATTTATTGAACTAAATGGTGGCCATATATTTTAAAATTTATTTTTATGAATATTATATAGTAACAGGGGAAGATATCTCAGAGAAAGGTTATTATGGCTAGTTAGGCATGAGTAACCTAAAATTGGGCTATTGCCAGCATAGAGCTTTCTGGTTGTTGAAATGGAAAGTGGGCAGGAAACAATCAGACAAATAAACCAAACCAGAAAAATTCTCCATTACAGTTTTCAGACCCAGTCTCACTGTCTCTGAGCCAAGCTTTTTAAAGCTATTCAAACAAAATACAGTAATAATAAAAATATTAATAGTAGCAACAAAAGTTTCCTTAAAGTTTTCTCTATAACAAACTTATGATGTATGTATTGTTCTCATTTTTCAGATGAGAACAGTGAAAGCTAGAAATACTCAACCACCTTCTGAGTTCTCACAGTTTTTAAGTGGTTAGATAGAGCATTTGAATTCAGGTTGGTTTGACACCAAATCTGTGTTCTTAAGTAAACACTATTTAATATGTTTCTTAAGGTTAAAGTTAGAGAAGGAAGGAATTAGGAAATATTAAGAGAGGTGATCAATAAGCATGAAAACCATGAAATAAAAAAATGAAAATAGGAATTAAAGACATTATGAGTTCTGAGATAATCAAATACTTTTTGGAAAAGAGAAAAATTAATAAAAATTTTTAATCAGACTGTCTATATTCAACATCTTTTATTAGTTTTTGCAGCATTATCTCCAATGACAACAATGGCAACAAAAACATAGAAATAATAAAAATGTCCATCCATAGGGGAATGACAGACTAAATGATGTTCCATCAACATGATAGGACATTATACAGATATTAAAAATTATCATTATGAAAACTGTGTGGAAATATGGAAAATGTTTTTGATCAACTCTGAAATGAATAAAGCAGAACATAAAATGACCTAGATACTATTAATGCCATTCTGTAAAAATATGGAACTATGCTCATGGACTGGGCTAGGGCATATAGAAATAAAAATAATTGTGTTTTGTATATTTC
Source organism: Daubentonia madagascariensis (assembly GCA_023783475.1). Taxonomy (NCBI): domain Eukaryota; kingdom Metazoa; phylum Chordata; class Mammalia; order Primates; family Daubentoniidae; genus Daubentonia; species Daubentonia madagascariensis. The sequence goes on along the minus strand of JAKFHU010002332.1, from coordinate 4,251,737 downwards.
TGTGTTGAAATATAATTGGCCTATTATATATTCCTTTCAATAATAGACATAAACATTGCACATGTATTTTAGGTATCATAAATTTCATATCTTTGCTCATTTTAATATATAGAGCTCAACCAGATAAAAGAATAAATTCCATGCATCTATGCAAAAGGAATAGAATAATGAACACATTGTGTCCATTATACAGCTTCAAAAATTAACCTTTCTTTTGCATAAAGCATTTTTATTATTGCAAAACTAATATGAAGTTTGGGGAAAATTAATCCCAGAGATCATCACCAAATCTGAGGAAAAGTCTCATGTTAGAAGTTGAATGTCTATTGACTAACTCATCTTGGCCCTACATATGAGCCAAGAACTGCAGCCATCTCTAGTTAAGAGGTAGGTGTTAAGGGTTAACTCCAAAGAAAATAGAAGGGTAGGAACAGATAAAAGCTAGGAATATGTGGCTGGTTGTTAGAAGAAGATAATTAAGTATAACTTGAATTAGGGAAAATGATGTCCATTACCAGGGCCTCACAGCCTCCGAGAGCCTAAACCAAGATGAAAGGTTAGAACCATGAATAAGGTTGAACTTCACCAAAGGGCATAACCACCTCAGCACCTGGTCAGTAAACATGATTCAGACGCACTCCCAGGCCTGAGGTGTAGGTAGAGAATGATTTAGAACAAGGGAAGATATTTTAAGGACTACAGCTAAATACCTTTAGGAAAGGAATGAGGAGTCCATTCATTAATTGATCTGTTTATCCACCTATTCACCCACTCATCCATCCAACCATCCATTCACCCATCCATCTATCCATATCCATCCAATAAAGTATAATTTTGTAGGAATTGAAAGAGCTTCAGAAGGTTTGGAATGGACAGTATAAAGTAAGTGTTGAAAAAAGTTGGCAGTTCTAAGCAGAGGCTTTGTCTAAAAGTTTAGACTTTATCCTGAGCATGATAAGAAACCAGTGAAAAGTTTTGAGCAGCCAAGTGACAAGATAAAATTGCTAGCAAGTGGCTAGTAATTAGCATATGGTCACAAAAGGGCTGCAGACTTTAATTTCCTGCAGAGGCAAATAGAGAAGGGGAGTGTCTGACTTGTCTGACCAAGGCTGGAAAGAGACATTCTAGCAGATTTTCTGACACTGGGCCTTCAGAGCTTCCAATTATTCCAGGAAACCACGCCTTTCTTCTTTAATCATAAATAACCGTCATCTATCAATCAGGCATTTAATCTAGCAGGTTCTGTGGAGCTGAATCTCCATTTTCCATAGTCAATCTTAACTACTATTTTAGATTCACATCTAACTTGTCACTAGGGTGATATGATAGCACAGAAGAGCTGGAAAAACCCTAAAAAATAATCAAGTCCCAATTTTTCCCACCACGGTGGTACTATTACACCCTTCCAGGGTATATCTCCTTAAGAAACAAGTAGGAAAAAGGCCAATGGAGTGTTTTTGAAGGCAGATCCACGTCATCTGATTTCAACTCTGCAGACTTCTTTCAGACTTTGTAGAAAAGTGTAGAAGATTCACCCTGCCATAGGTTCTTTCCTCTCCATGCACCAAACTCTCCCTAGCAGAAACCCCAAAATATGACAGCCAAATATCATCTATGTTAAATTACTTTTTCAATAGTAGATGATTTATAGTTGATTAGGTAATTAAATCAAATACAAGTGGCTGAAAGTAAATCTATTTTTATCATCCCTGTAAATTAAAAGTTCCGCATCATAAAAAATCACGACCATCTTGAAAATGACTAGTCAAGTGCCTTTTAGAGGCAAGCAGGATTTATTGTCAATTAACGTATTGAACTGTATAGTCAGCATAACCCTGTGCTCAAGATTTTTAAAATTATTGGCTTCCGCTTCTGCACTGCTCCCTATCATGGTAATGAAATGTATCTAGTGATTCTCATATTGAACAATTCCGTAGGTTGGGTTTATATCTCACTATAACAACATTTTACTTTATTATTCTCTCCAATCCTCTGTAATGAATACAAATACATTCCTTTTTTCCATCACGGGTTTATCAATTTTCATTGATTTGCCTATAATGAATACAGTTAGGAGAAGAAAGGCAGACAGATCATATCCATTAAAGTGTCTTTAGTCTCAAAAGTTTGTCTGTGGCATTGTTTAATTAAAAAAGAAAAAGAAAGTCATCAGGAAACTAATTAAAAAGAGACATTACTTTCAGGCCTGCCTATAAACAAGAAGTCAATAATTATTACATAAAGAAACTTAGGAGCTATGGCACTTAAAGACATTTCCCATTTGCATCCAGACCACTTTAAAGAATAAAATTATTAATTCATATCAAATATTTAGTGCATACTGATAATCTTATATTATCTATTATAATGTTCTACATTTTTCTAAGTTAATAAAGGTCAACTGGAACTGTAAAAGCTAAGATGCATTTATGACAAGTTCAATTTTTATAACTAGATGTTCCTTGGCAGCTCACACACATATCTTTTTTGGGGCAAAGCTCTATAAACTCACACTGGCTCTGTGTCAGTGAGAAATGCATGTGTGTTTCTAACTGTACAAATCTTTATCTGTAACATGGTTTTTCTGAGGTCCTTTCCATAAAGAATGATTTTCTGTTCTAGATATCCCTGAATTGGGAGCTCAATAAAGCAAGTGGCTTTCCCAAGGCCAGATTGCTCATGTGTGACAGTCTGGAAGCTGAGCTCCAACACAGGACTCCAGGTCAAGTGCTTATCCCACCTCCGTGCAAGACGAGGAGCATGGTCTTGCCAGAATGAGGACATATATCCCCACTTTCCACAGGTGAGGACTTGAAGTGAGGGCTTTGACATTTCCCCGTTCATTTTTTTCTCTAATCACTTTCTACCTGGGCTTAGAGATGCACCTATTAAAGTCAAAGAAGTATTGGTGTGAGTGAAAAGTCACCCTGTTTTCTGCACTGTGCAAAGAAAGCAGTCATAGTAGGGCAGAGAACATTAGAGATGTATCTGCAGTCTTTTCAAAACTGTTTAATCTAATATGAACTGGTATAATCAAAATCCAAACAATGATGTCTTCAGTGATGTTTCATGGCCCTATAACCGTTGCATCTGTTTGGGTTTAGCATTTGTATCCCCATGTAGTGGTATTATGTGGTATAAAATCAAGTAATTCAATAACATCTTAGGAACAAGAAAAATTTATGAAATCACAAAGTATTCCAGATTTCCTTTTTGCTCCCTCACTATATGGAGTTCACAGAAGTACCTTCATGACAATAACACCTGGGGCTTCCAATTTTGCCTGCAAAAGGTGCTGAAGCTGAATCCAATTCTGACATCGAAACTTCTGTCATGGGGTAGAAGGTTTACTTTTGAGAAAACTACTAATTTCTTGTGTTCCTACTTACAGCATAAGATACAGAAACCATGCCTCATTTAGGCATGAAATTTGTCACCCAAACAGGGCCGTGGAGATTCCAGGCATAAGCTGGGACTATCCCAGACAAAAAGGGATATATGTTCACCCTTCTTAGTCTTCCTAATATCTTTTGTGCTTAACACATAATAAGTGCCTTGTAAACTTTGTTGAAAAAATGAGCTTTCATTTCTGTTCAGCTACAACTTGTTATTCAAAATATGGTGCACTGACCACCAGCATAGTCCTTACCTGGGAGCATGTTAGAAACTCAGAATCTTGCACCCCAGTCCAGATTTACTGAATCAGAATCTGCATTTTAACAAGGTCCCCAGGAAATTCATCTGCACTTTAAAGTTTGAACATATTGGAGTTGGCACAGATGCAGTGATTTTATAATTTGGCTGCCCATTAGAATCACGAGTTTTGAAAAACACACAGATTCACCATTTCACATGACCAAATAATCCACTCCTTGGAATATAATTTAGAGAAGCTATCATGCACGTGCACAAGGGGATATGTTCAAAAACATCCACTGCAACATCGTAAAAGTGAAAACTTGGAAACATCTTAAATGTCCATCAATAAAAAAGTGGATAAATAAATTGTGACAAATTTAAACAATGGAACATTATACAGCAGGGAAAACAAAGGAGCTGGTAATATATTCATCAATATGGTTACATACCAAAACATATACTTGAGAGATCAAAAAGAAAATTGTGAAAGACTATATAAAGTTAGATAATGTATGTAATAGTAAAATATACAAAACTTTACTGTATATTCCAAATGGACATATATATTTGTAGTAATGATGTGAAACATAGATAGAAATAATGAACATGAAATTCAGGATAAAGGCTACCACCTTTGAGCAGGGAAAAGGTGTAGTGACATCAGAGGGGGGGACTTTAATTACACATGAGGCACTTTATTTTTACACTTGGTGGTAAATACATGAATGTCTGGTTTTTTAATGTGTGTTTTGCTTCCTTGTAATATTTCATAATAGTAGCTAGAATATAGACTTGCAGGTCCTGCTCAACACTTATTAAATCAAAGTTACCAGGAACAAGGCCCAGGCCCCAACGTGAGCACCCAGGGCAATTTTTATGGGCAACCAGATTTGAAATTTTTTGGTGTAGATGATCTCCAAGATGATTTGAGGAAAAAAAAAATGCCTGGATCTATACTAAGGTGTGCCACCACGATTACTTCTGGAGGCGGTATGTTGCCACGGATAAACACAGGTTTTGGATTCAGATAAGAATGGAGTTTGAGTCTTGCTCTATCTCAGTGTGGCTTTAGACAAGTTGTTGAATGACTAGGTCTCATTTTCCTCATGAGAAAATGGAATTGTTTTAAGGATTAAATGAGAAAAAAATCTTGGCATAGGAGGCAGTCTACAAATGGCTATTAATTCTATTAGTATTAATACAAAATAACAAAACTAAGCTTCTATAGATGAAGATTTAAGCACCTGTACGTCTCGTATTCAGTTATAGGGTGTCTTCAATGTGCCAGAGAACAAAATCAGATCTGGTCCCTCTTCTCGAAGAGCTAATAGTCTACTGGGGAAGACAGACAAGTTCTGTTTTTTGTGTTTTTTTTTTTAAGATTTTTTTAAGGTTAGTCAAGTGAAACAGTGGGATTGGAGAAGGAACAAAGAAATCTGTAACTGGTTGTGATCAACTAGTTGTAAACACCACTGCACTCAGGCCAGCCAGACGAGTTCTAAGTAGTGAGTGCTGTGGTTTTTGTCTAATCCCACATCTTTGGTAACAGTCCCCTTAGGGCATGCCTTATCCATCATTATTCCTTTAACTATATGATTTCAGAGAGGCTGACAAATAGGGTCTTCCGTGCCTTGACCACATGGGCCAGCATGTGACCCAGAATAAACGGTTCTCATACTCCTCCCTGCCAACACTAATTGGTATTGGGGGCAGGGGGATATGATCCTAACTGACCAATCAGAGATCTTCCCTGGGATTTTTCTGCATGGGTACTGGGAGGGAAAAATAATCTCTTTCCTCCGAGCTCTGAATGTGAGTATTACAGGCCTTAGTTCCCTTTAGCTATAGCTCCCTGTTCCCCAGTCACGTGAAAGAAGCCATTGGCCCAGGGAGAGAGAAACTTAGACAAAAGGTAATGACACCATCTGATTCCTTGGGTCCATTTCCATTCTTCGCTGTTACAGGAACAGTTATATATTTTTTGCTTAAATACATAAATGTTAGATTTCTCAGTTGGCACCAACCAACATTGTCTTGATTAAAACATGTCCTAAGATAACCTCTCTCATAGCACAACCTGTTTAGTGCCTGATTACAAGGTCAATTATCATTAATTTGCAAAATCATATGACAAAAGTCTGATGTTCATGGTATTTAATAGTCCCAAAGTGTTTCTCATCCTCTTACTCTGTTTGATTAAACAATCTAAGAATTTTGTCTCCTGTACCACTTAGGAGATACACTTGGCTGCTAGGAATAGAGATCCACCTATAGTGGTCTGAACACACAAGAATTTATTCATTAACATAAGAGTTGTCTGCAGGTAGATAGTTCAGAGTGCCAGTGGTGGCTTCACAGGGCCAGCTTGGACACAGGGTACATTTTGTGTTTCCACTTTGTTAACTCAAATGCTGATTTCCATATACAAATTCTCCTCACAGTCCAAGATGGTTTCTGGGGTTCCAGCCATCACATCTGCATTATAAGAAGCAGAAAGGAGGAAGAGTGGTTAGGAGAGAAAAGGAGTTACCACCAAGCCAAGACAGTTTTCACTAGTTAATGTTTAAAAAATCATACCCAACACTTCCATTTAGATCTTGTTGACCAGAACTATACATGAAGCTGAAAAACATAGTCTTTGAACTTGCACAAAGATGCTTTGAATAAAATCGCATTCTGCTGCTAAGTAAGAAAGAGAGAATGGATGTTAGGCAGGAAGTTAGCAAGTATTTGTCAGCCTTTCCAAATCAGTTTGGACCCTTTTTAGCTTTGGGGGATTGAACCCTGGTCAAACCACACCATCATCTTCAAAGAAGCTTATATAATGAAGATGGATCAATTGGAGGGATGTTGCAAGAAATGATTTTTTTCTCCATAATAAATGAAGGGGTGTTCACATGGGAGTGTGGGAGCACGGAGGAGTGGTCCTAGGTGTGGGCTAGTGGGGAAGGCTCAGGGAATGCTTTCTGGAGGGAAACATGTCTGTGCTGAATCTTAATGGAGGAAGTCAGGGGTGGGCAGATATTTCTAGCCCAGAGACAGCAAAGTATGTAATGGGAAGTAACTGAAGCTAAGTTTCAGAGCAACTTACTTAGACACTTTCCTTCAGAGACCATCACCTTGGAGCAAGGTTGGCAAACTTTCTATGTAAAAGGCCAGATAGTAAATATTTTAGGCAATGTGGTCATACATTCCCTATTGCAAGTACTCAACTCGGTCTTGTTGTAGCGAGAAAGCAGCCCAAAACAATAGGTAAACAAATGGACCTGACTGTGTTCCAGTACAACTTTATTTACGATGACAGCTGGCCTCATGCTGCAGTTTACCAACCTCTGCCCTTGACGAAAGGCTGAATTAATCTTCTAGTCACCTTGTAGAAGGTATTATAATATGAATATTATAATATGAAGAAGCAATAAAAAATACAAACAAAAATGGAGGAAAATCATATTATCAATGTCAAACAGAAAATTACAGAAATATTCTTATTTTTTTGATTTTGTGATTTTTTTCAGCTTTTAAAAATTTGTAACATGACATCTTTTTATAATCTGAAATAGGTGTCACCTTAATGTCTAAATTTTCACGAGTACTTTATTTTTGCCTTCCTTTTTCTTGAAGAGGGCCTCCAAAACTGTGTATGCTTTTAGCCCTACAAAATCCAGATCCATTCTTGCCCAGAGGCATGAGACAATTGCACATTGGGGGAATTGCAAGTAATTTGGTATTGCTCATGCGAAATAGTGAGGCGATTAAAATCACAGTTGGAAGGCCTGGGTTGAAATCCGGGTATTACTACTCATTAGCTGTAAGACTTGAAAACGTTGCTTTCCTACCCTCCTCCCCATTTTTTTTCATCTGTAGAATGAAGATAAGAACATTCTTAGCCTCAAAGCATTGTTGGGAGGATGAGAGGAGATAATTCATGCACAGGGCTCAGTGTAAAGTGTCGTACACAGTGAGGGCTTAATAAATGCTGGTGGTATGAGGACAGCAAGTCGAATACTGAGGGATGGGGCTGCGGTAGATGTGCAAATGGGTCTGGGTTTAAAGGACCCTTTATGCCACAGCAGGAATTTGGAATCCATCCTGTAGATGATGGGGAATTCAGGAGTTTCGGTCCAAGACTGGGCTGCTCAGATTTTCATGAGCTCCTGAAACTCTGAATCATTGACTATAAGAAAGGAGGCCAAGTGGGCCCCGCTTAGTCAATACCTGCAGTGTCAGCAAAGTTGGAAGTTTAGTTTTCAAAATCCCTCCCGGGGAAATCTTCTGCTGAGTTATATCACCAGCATCAGGGGCCCATAGCAGAAGGAAATGAAATGCATCAGTGCAGGCCTGGGAAAGTCCTACAGGACTGGTGTAATTAAAACCATCTATCCACATTGCCGGGCACGGGAAAGCAGGTGTGGGCATTTGGATCAAAGAGTGGCATCCGGGCCAAGTCCCTGGGTTTCCTCCCCACCCCAGGTAGAGCCATCCGTCCTAGCAGTGACAGGGCAGAGGACTCCAAGTATACACTGCCTGTCTCTTCATTCTTTTGCTGAAAGCTGTTAGTTTCTGAGGCAGCAAGGCCAGGCAGTGTTACTGGAAAATGCCCAGACACAGGGGTGGTGTCTAATGCATGAAAATTACTGGACTATGGGGTCCTTCTCTGGACTGGACAAGGAATATCTTTATACTCTCTCCTAGTGCTTCAGATTTTCTTTTTGTAACTTTCAACACAATCGAAATAATAATAAACCTCTTTGTGTAATACTTGGTCAAATATTGGGCTATCACCCTAAGCCAGTAGCCAAGTGACAGTAGAGAACATGCTTCCTTTATTCACTCTGTATCCCCAGTGCCTAGCATGGTGAAGGAACACAATAGACTCACTGATTTTCATTGTGTGAATAAGTCAATAATTTAGAAGGGACGGTTCTCGCAGGTATAGGGTGTTAAATGAGGGAGGCATTTTACCTGTATAATGCCCTATTAACCTGTATTAACTTGGTTCATGACTCTCTCCTTCACTCACTAATTCTTTTCATTTTCAGTTTTTAGAACAGCTTTATTGAGATACAACTCACATACCAACCACTTTGCCTATTCAAAACTTACTATTCAATGGCTTTCAGTATATTTAGAGTTGTGCATCCATTGCCACAATTTTAGGACGTTTCCATCTCCTGAAAAGAAACTCCGTGCCCCTCAGCCTCCCGTGCCCTCATCCTTCCAGCCCTAGGAACCCAACAATCTGTTTTCTGTCTCTATGGATTTCCCTATTCTAGACATTTCATGTAAGTGAAATCCTGTAATGTGTGGTCCTTTGTGACTGGCTTTTTCCACTTAGCGTTGTGTCTTCAAGATCCTTCCACCGTGCAGCATACATTGGTACTTCGTTCCTCTTTATGCTAGGTAGCATTCCTTTGAATGGATACACCACATTTTATTTATCCATTCATCAGCTGATGAACATTTGGGCTGTTTCCGCTTTTTGACTATGATGAAACTTATTCATTCTTAAACATTAATTGGCACCTGCTGGGCACTGTTCTGGGCTCTTTATGTGAAGATGTGTAAAATCTGGTCTCTGTAGAACCAATGTTCAGGTAGAACATTGTGGTCTTTAGGAAGAGGATCATAGTTAAGGCCTAGGTAACTTGAGAGGCAATAAAGAAAAGATTTAAAGGAATCCAAAGGAGGGAGCATGTGTTCGCAACTAAGAGGATGGAGTTGGAAATTAAAGCTGGATGGGTGGGAATTTAGTAGGAGAGCTTGGAAGGTCACCCCGGGTAGAGGAGACAGAATGGGTAGACGTGTCCTGCTGTGAGCAAGCCTTGTGTGGTCAGTACAGAGGGAGAAGGTCGGGGTGGCTGCAGCATGGTGGGGAGATGGGGGATGAGGCCAACTGGAGCCTCCCCAGTCTAGCATATGTAGGGTAAACAGTGAAAAACAAGTCTCTCTCCCACCCCAGACCCTTTATCATCCAGGCTCTTTTCTCTGATATATTAAACAACAGATACCTATTGAGCACTTATTCTGTCTAGATACCGAAGAAACAGTGGGAAATAAGACAATGTCTTTGCACTTATAGAGGTCACATGTTAGTATGAAAACACAGATCATACATATGTAAAAAGTGCATAATATATTTTTCTGTCACATATTTGTTAACATAGAAAGGATTAGATTATCCTATCTATGCTGTTCTAAAACTTGCTTTTTAATTTGATTTTTCACTTAAAAAGATATCTTGGCAATTGGCCCATAAAGGCACTTAAGTGTCCATCCTTATGCTTTTATTTTATTTTTTTATTAAGCCACATGTCATTCCTGCTAGAGTCAGCATAATTTATTTAAACTTCATTAATTAATAATCATTTAGATTTTTTCCCCAGTCCTTATGGTGGACAATGTTGCAACAAATGTACTTGACTAGTATTTCTGAAGGTAGGTTGGTAGAATTGGAATCTCAAGGTAAAGAATATGTGCACTTTTTAATGGTCTACATTGCCAAATTGTCTTTCAGAGAAACTGCAGTGTGCTTATAATCACACAAATAAAGTATAAGAACACTTTATATTCTACTGAAACATTTTAAAGAGGGAGATGAAGATAGACTAAGTGTGTAATTTAGAAATATTACATAGAAGCTGGTTTGATTTTGAGAGATGGGTTTGAGGTGGTGTTTTTGTCTGTTTGTGCTGCTATTAAAAAATACCACAGACTAGGTAATTTATAAAGAACAGAGGTTTATTTTCTCACAGTTCTGGAGGCTGAGGAGTCCAAGATCAAGGCACTGGCAATTCTGGTTGCCTGGTGAGGGCTGCTCTCTGCTTCCAAGCTGGTGCCTTCTTGCTGCATCCTCTGCAGGAAAGGAACACTGCATCCTCACACAGCAGAAGGCAGGAGGGCAGGAAAACTGAACCCTGTATGATGTCTTTTTTATAAGGAGTCTTAATCCTGTTCACAAAGGAGGAGCCCTCATAGTTTAATCACCTGTTAAAGGCCCCACCTCTCAATCCTATTACATTAGCCATTAAGTTTCAACACTTGAATTTTGGAGGAGACACATTCAAACCATAGCAGGTGGAGAGACTGAATGGAGGAGAAACCAGTTCATGGTTACCTAGGGTGAGAGATGGTATGTCAGAAGTGGAGGACATGGGGAGTTCGCATATAGCCAGGAGAACTCAGCCAAGTTGACTGTGGAAATGAGGGAATGGAATTTTGCAAACATATTATCTTAGAGGTGAAAGGGTTTGGACAAGTGCTTTCATCTGGAAAATGAGTAAGCTGAGGCCTTGAGAGAGGAATCCACCCTTGACACTCAGCACCCAGAGCTGCTTTAAGCCTTTGTGTTCCAAAGACACAGACTTCAAAACTGCCTGGAGAGCTCACCTTAAATGACTTACACTAAAGCCTGAAGAAATAAAAAAAAAAAAAAAAACAAATCCCAAACTATCAATGTGGGAAATTGCACTTGCTTTTGGAAAGAGGCCCTGGACAGAGCTTCCCGTCTGGGGGAACATATGGAACAAAGCGTTCTCTCTGGAGAGGAAAGAATGTGCTGCAAAGCTGCCAAGGGACCAGACGGCATTCTTGAAAATCCTGGGCTTCATCTGGGTTTCCATCCCTGCAACAAAATGGGGGTTAGTTTGAGGGGTACCCAAGCGAAACCACAAAGCCTAAAAGAATATTTCCTTCAGGATACTGGGGCTCAGCTTGAGGACATGAACAATTGTGTCCTCTCTAGAAACTGGAGATTCTAACAAATTCCACAACTCAAAATGTAGGCACAAACATCCAATTCTGAAAAGCACATTTATGTGAGATCAATACTTCCACCAGGAGCATCCAAAAATACTGTATTATAGTAAAAGGCATTTGATCGTTATCAGAGCACCTACTACTTGGGTGAGGGCAAGGTTCTGGAGTGAAGGGAAACCTACTGAGGTAGCCCAGCAAGCTTGAGAATCTGAGCAGAGAGCATCTGCTAAGAGTCAGAGAAATTGATTGGAATGTTTGTCAGTCTTATAGGGCTGTGTAGGTCAAAGAGAAAAGCAAACATGGAGTTCAGAATTATCCAGACATGCAGGACCCAAGTGGCCAAGATTCCAGAAGGAAGAAAAGTACAAGAATGGAGCCTGATAATCTAAGCTGGTTTTCTTCTTGAATTATTGGCTGACTTGTAAGTGGAAGACAGGCTAAGAGGCAGAAACACATGGTAGAAAGTCACTGCTGGGAGGCTATGAATCTAACCAAAGGTAAAGAGGAGGTAAGGACTGGAGTTTAGGATTCACCAGAGTGGAGAGCTCTATAAACAAGGCAGGCATTCACTTAGGACAGCTGAAGGACCACATCCCATGAGGGGAGCTGAAATGGAAATAGAAATGTTCCTACAAGACTAAAACATACTTGGAATCATCTTGATTCCTGGTTGCATTAGGGTGATCTGTTCCTCTTGGACTTCCTGCTAGAAGCTAAAGAAATACTTTTAGGAGAAATATAACAGCATGCAAATCCTTTACAGTTTTTTCAAATATATGTTGTATGGCATTCATCCAAAAATGACCAGGCACAAGAGATGAGGCTGATAGAAAAACAGACAAAAGAAACAGAACTATAAATGATTTAGGTATTAGATAGTAAGTCAAATATGGACTGAAAAACAACTCTGATTAAGATGTTCAAAAAAATAAATGACACAATAGAAAATTTATCAAATTAACTGGAATATAGAGAAATTATCTTAAGGAAAACTCTAGCATGAAAAAAAATTGAAATTAACATTCCAATAATTAAATCACAAATCAGTCATATGTGAAGAGAGTACTAATGAACTAGAGGATGGATGCCAGTAGAAAGCATCCAGACAAAAGCTCAGAGAGAAAAAAGATGGGTAGAAAAATTCTAGAAAAGTGGAACATGAGACATAAGGTTTTGATCTATTAATAACATACATCTGTCTGGGATGTCAGAATTGGATGAGAGACAGAAAGGGACAGAGGCAATATCTGATGAAACAATGACTAAGGATTTCCCAAAACCGATGAAAGACATAAATCCACAGATTCCAGAAGCACTACAAACTCAAGTAAGATAAATACAAATAACCACACCAGGTCACATTATGCAAAACCATTGAAAACAAAGACATAAAATCTTAAAGATAGAGGAAAAAAAATCCACATTATCTTCAGAGAAACAATAATAAATATGATAGATGATTCTCAGGAAAAGATGGAAACCAGAATACAAGCACTGATGAAAAGTAACTTTCAACCTAAAATTTCATACACATACCAAAGATATAATTCAAAAGTGAAGGCAAAATAAGAAGATTTCCAGAAAAACAAAACCTGAGATAATTTGTAGCAGACCTATACCAAAAGAAATGCTTAAAAAGACTCCTTTAGGCTCAGGAAAAATTATTCTAGATGGAAGCATGGACATGCAGGAAGAAATGAAGAAGAATGTAAAAATTTGAGTATATATGTGTGTGAAAATTTGTTATCTATTGACTATAGAAAGATAATATCGTCTTATGTGATTTAAATTATATGTAGAGTTAATATATATGACAATGATATAACAAAAAGATAGACAGACAGTAAATGGAGTTCAAGTATACTAAGGTTCTAATATCAGGAAAGGAATGAAAATAGCAAATCGTATTGACTACAGTCAAGGATGCATGCTATAATTTCCAGAGCAATTATTGAAAGAGCAGTAAAGATATCCATAATTATTATATCAGTAGAGAGGGATATGGCATAAAAAATACCACAAGAGAAGTCAGGAAAAAAGAGAAAAGGGGACATAGAATAAATGGAACAAATATTAAGGATATAGAATAAATGGAACAAATATTAAGATGGCGGGGTTAAACCTAAATATATCATTAATTATATTAAATGTAAATAGATTCGTTAGTGTAATTATAAGACAAAGATGATTAGAATTGGATAGATAGGTAGATAGATAAATAGATAGATATGGATGTTCTACTTACAAAAATATTCCTTAGATGTGAGGATAAATTGATGTTGAAAATACAATCAGGGAAAGGACATGCCAACACTACCCAAAATAAAGCAGATATAGCTATGCTACTATAAATGTGGACTCAAGGGAGATTGTCACTGGACACAATGGATGGCATCAGCCCAAGAGGAATGCGGGAGTTACTCATTAATTTTACACATGGCTGCTGCATGTCAACTGTGGGTCAAGGAAGAAGGGCAGCTATCAGAAGCGGGAATTTCAGTTATCAGGGAAATGAGCTGCGGGAGATATTTTAAAATAGGGAAGGAGTTGTGACTACCCATCTCAGCCACATGTTAGGCAGACTCAACTTCTTTTCAGTGCAAAAGTTCTTTTTTTTTAAAAAAAAACTTTTTGAGAAAAGTTCTTTAAAAAATTTTTTAAACTAAGGAAGGTTTAGATTAATGAGATTGGAAAAATGGGTGAATTAAAAACCTTTTAAATGTCTTTCCTTGTACTTGTATTTTTAATGGGATGATATTAAAAAGGAGAAGGAGTTTTTGCACTGTTTCAGGACACTCGCTCTTCATTAATATGAATAAAGCATAGAACAGCTCACTTAAACCTTCTCTCCTGCCACTGAATTGCTATTGCTTTCTGGACAAGTTACTTCTCCTCATTAGGATAATTGAGGTGAAATCAGAGATTAGGACCACAAGTTCCCAGAAGTTTCTGGGATTCTATTATTTTAAGATATCAGAAGTCTATCTCAGAAGCCCAACATGAGCCCTTGAGAATGGTTGGCCCTCTGGGTTCTTCTCTGTAAGTTGTAAACTTTAGGAATAATAATTATTATAATGATAATAAACATTTTATTATTTTATATTGGCCAACATGTATCAAGTGCACACCTCCAGGTTCCTCATGACAACTTTATATGATACTTGTCCCATTTTATAACTGAAGAAATTGAATCTTCTATTAAGCAATTCACCAAGGTGACCTGGCTTGCAAATGTTGAGTGGATGGATGAAAGTCTGTGTGAAAGATCCATCTTTAAGTTTGTTATGAACTGAATTTTCATGTCCCCTGAAAGTGTATGTGTTGAATCTCTAACCTTCAATGTGATGGCATTTGGAGGTAGGGCCTTTGGAAGGCAATTAGGTTTAGGTCAGGTAATGAAAGTGGGGCCCCTGTGATGGGATTAGTGTCCTTAAAAGAAGAGGCAAAGGCAGTAGCAGTTTCTCACTCTGTCAAGTGAGGACACAGTGAGAAGGCAGCCATTGGAAAACCAGGAATAGAGCCTTCACCGGGAACAAAATCTGCAGCACTTTGATCTTGAACTTCCCTGCCTTCAGAACTGTGAGACTAAATGTCTGCTGTTGAAGCCACCTAGTCTATAATATTTTGTTATAACAGCCTGAGCAGACTAAGACAATGGTCTTCTTTCTTCATCTATGCCCATTTCTTCCTCAAAGACCACTAGTAAATTAGGAATACCTCCTTCTCCCCACGTCCATCATCCTGCACACAAGTAGGGCTGTGTTTCAGGGGGCTAAGCCTCTGCCTCGATGTGAGATTACAGCTTATTCTCCAATTAATTATGCAGCAGCATCTTTGGCTAATAAAGTCTAAACAAAGAGCATTTAATCCAATTTATTGTTTCATCTCCATTGTGAGCAGCCTGTCAAACACAATCAGATTCCGCATGCAAAGCAGAAAGGAGGCAGGCGTCGGCCACACCTGCTTAGCGGGGTTGCAAGTGAGAAGCTCACAGTCAGGGAACAGTTGGCTGCGCAGATGGCAGAGATGGGAAGATGTGGGGGGGAAAGCCACTCTCTGGAGCTCAGTGCAGGGAAGGGGCCACTTGGGGGCTGCAGGTGGAGAAACACTTCCTCATGCCTCTTGACTTAGCCCAACCAGTGGGTGAGAACTCGGAGGGAAAAGGTGCACATATTTACAAAGAGCCTCCTATGTGATAGAAACTTAACATACTAGATCTCTAATTATCAAACAATCGTGAGGATAGAGATTGGCTTTCCTACTTTCCAGGTGAGAAAAACAAAGACACAACAGGTAAAGTGACTCACTTAAGGTCACACAGCTAGTAAGTAGAGTCGTGGGGATTTGAATCCATGTCTTCCAGATTTTCTTTTCTGCTCCAGACTTATTGAAGATGCTCAAAGAATATCCACTGGATGATTGTTCTGTGCCCACCTCTGGATGAAATTCTGGATAGGGATTCCAGAAATGTGGACAGCACCATCCTTACTTTAAAGATATGCCCGACACACATGGCAGAGAAAGATTAATATGTAGGGACTAATTTGAAAACAGTGATGTGTTGAACTGTGTGGGTAAGTTAGAAGGGGACGGATAAGCATAGTTTGGTATAGCTGGAGTAGCATGGCAGCTCATAACATTTCAGAATTGCAAGGGGCCATCATACCTGGATGTGAACACACTCTTGGGGCCCCTTGAAGGTGAAGACCATGTCTGATTCCTCCATCTGCCCAACGATTTCCTGCCTGTCAGGAATAGCTGTTGAACGTGTGAACAAAAATTAACCTTAAAGGGTAAAGAAACGTGGTCTTCATCTACTATATATTTTAGATGAGGCGTATCACAGAGTCCTTTCAGAAATTTATAATTACTATGAAAAAATTGCATATGCAATTTCAGTTGGTCCAGGTCTCTATAGAAGCTGGTTCATTATTATAACATTCAACATGAGGGTAATTCAGGAAATTGTGACACATCTGTTCAATTAAAAGGTACACAGTTTTCAAAAATAACGTTTATCATAACATTAAGGAAATTTATATAACTATAAATAGTTATAAAGTTAAAGGAAATCAAACCACAATGCAAAAATTTTACATGTCTTACAATCTTTACTAGGCATAAAGTTCTGATCAAGAGCTTTGGCTCTGGCAAGACTATCAAGATCCACACCTAGATCTTCTACTTGTCAACAGTGTGGCCTTAGGTAAGCTACTTAATCTCTTGGTGACTCAGTTTCTTCATGTCTAAGGATGGTACTTTCTGCATAGAGTAGTTGTGAGAATTAAGTGATAAAATAACATAGATAAAGCACTTAGCACAGTGCCTGACGTTGAGAAAAATCTTTATAAACACTATTTATTATTATTGTTTTGTTTGCTGCAAAAAAAACCTCTGTAATTTAGTCTTATCATTTTACATATCACATATCCTAATACTCACACACACTAACACACACATGCATGCACATGCTAAATTGTTTATAGAATTCACCTCTGAGAGGGGGAATAGGGTTGCTTGTGGAAAGTGGTAATATCTTTCGAATATTTTTCCAACACGAATATATATCTATGCATTACCACAAACAAAAATAAGGGACTGCACTGCAAATGTGCATTATTATTGCAAATGTGAGCCACTCTTTCCTTTCCACATGCTACGCATAGGATGGAATATTTTCTGCATTCTGAACGTGTAGCCTTTTGAGGATAGAGTGTCTAAGTTGAGTCCCATTGTTTAACTTCTCCAAGAAAAAAGAAGAAACATGCAAAGGTCCATTGAATATTGCAAAAGCTTCACTGAAAGACAGATGCCTGATGGGCTAGTTCACTACTTTGCATGCTTTCATCTGTGCCACTGACATCCTGAAATGGAAGGCCCCATCCAATCCCAGAGGGTCAAATCATCCAAATGGAAGGAACAGGCTGCCACCTAATTAAGCAATGGGACTAAAAAGAGAAGCTATTAAATCTCTCCTTCAAATGTGAAGTTTTCTATTCCATAAGTGTGTTTCACCATTCAAAAAATAATATTTAAGCATGAACTATTTCTGTCTACTTCCCTCCATAGAGACTCGACCAGGGGCAATTAGCAAGCCCTGGCAAGCTGCCATTCAAAAGAGAGTGAGAGCAAGCGTGATGCTCTAGGAACCAAGCAGAAGTTATCTGGAGGAGTACACGTTAGAGGATTCATTTGAGCCAAGTTTCAAAGAAATTCACAAAGTTTAAATGATCCAAACAACAGAACTCCTATGAGAGTCTTGCGACCGATGAAGTCAAGATAAAATCAGCAGAGAGGAGAGCATATGTTTCCTGATAAACAAGAAATTTCAGAAACATCAGGAGAAAAAGGAGGGAAAGGGTATCTACGTCACAAAACATAGCCACTGCACTGTCTCAGGTGATGAGAAATAGAGATTTGGATGTTAAAGTCAAAACAGAATCTCACCAATGATTTCATATTTTCAGTGGAATATTCCCCGAGTCCTCCATCAAAGTAAGGGGGAATAATGATGTACCTTTCATCAATAATAGGAAAGAAAACATGTCTCATACTTTTGTCTTCATTTATTAAATACACACTTATGGAGCATCTTTTCTCTACCATCTCTGTTCTAGGCATTGTCTTTTTCTAGCAGTGAGCAAGATGGGCAAGGAGCTGTCTTTTTCAGAAGAAAATGAAGATGATTAGCAAACAAGCATGCATGAATAATACAAATCCAGTTAGTACTAAGTGCTATGAAAGGCAAAAACAGAGTGAAATGATAGACGATGCCTGAGTTGATCAGAGAGGGCTTATTGAGGAGGCAAAACATGAGCAGAGGTAGCACAATGACAAGGAGCCAATTATGTGAATATTTGAAAATAACAAGCTTCAGGTAGCGGGACGGGCAAGTGCAAAGGGCCGGAGGAGGGGTTTGGTATGTCAGAAGAGCAGGGAGAAGCCCAGAGTGACCGAAATGTTTAAGAAGAAGAACACTAGTAGGTATTTTATTTGACCAGTCTTTGGTAGGTAGACCAAAGGTAGGGAGACCTGACTGTAGTTTTTTTCCACTAAGTAAGAGGTAATGTTATCATTGTCACTATTCACAGATTCAAAATGTGTGATTTCTCTATTTATAGGCGATGTCAAAGGCACATGCTGTGTCATCATCTGTGCTTTCCTGAAGCGTGGTTTGCAGGAATGTGCGCCTGGCTTAGCAAGAGGGCTCAGCCTCCCCTCCGTAATATGCCACTGTGGTTCACACCCTGTTATCCTGTACTCAGAACTTGCAGACAGTGACCACAACTTGTTACTTTGTGAAAGAAACGGTCCCCACTGGAAATTCCGCTGCCAGTGCTGGGGATGAAAACGATGAGAAATAGCAAGGATTTAAGAAAGTGGTGATTCTTAGACAGAAACAAGTTTCATATGGGAATTTCGTTTTATTTTTACAGACTCATTCTTTTTCTGTGGGAGTAATTTGCTTTTCTTCCGTCGTACTTCATGGCATTCATGAGGAGTATTGAATGTTGCTCTGGTTGAGGATTAGTGAAGGTCTTGGACCTTTCTACCTCGTAGATACAGACGGCTCCCCTGAAGTCAACACGCTATATTTTAGAAAACATGGACCTTGGAGTTGAACAGACTTAGGTTTGAGTCCCAGTACTAATTTTTTTGTTTGTTTTTGCTTTTTAACTGTGTGATCCTGTGTAAATCATTTAACTTCTTTTATCCTCATTTTGCACAACTGTGAAGTGGGGATAAAACCATGAGCTTACAGAGATTTAGAAGTACAATAAACAAAATAAGGCAGACAAAGTACTTAGCGTAGGTAGTTATCATCATCGTCACCACCTTCTTTGCCTTCATCATCATTGTCAGCATGAGGCAACGCTGCATAGCGTATAGAGTGCAGGCTTGGGGACCTGCTTACTTTGGTTTGAATCCAAGCTCTACTCTTTCTAGATGTGTGACTTTACACAATATTTTATATTATGTGCCTCAGTTTCCCTAACTGTGTCTGAGGGATAAAAATAGCCACTACCTCATGAGGATTAACTGCACACACACATGGAAAGTACATGGAACAAGCAATCGACATTGCAATTAATTGTTCTCATATGGGAAGGAGGTGTATCTATTTGTGATATTTAAAGGTGGACCTCATATGTTTTAATTACCAAACCCCGCTCCTGAGACTTGAAGCCAGATGTATGTGGATAATAATCTGTTAATGTCTTGCTTCTCACCGTCAATGATAAATGTGATGCCCTGAATCCTCGGCTACCCCCTGCCCAATGCCATTCTGCCCTTCCTGTGTAGGCTCATGAGACAGATCCCAGAGGAGACACTGAATCTGCAGCCCAGCTGGTATCTGAAAGGGGGAAGGCAACAGGATTCCAGCTGCAGCCTCCAGCCCCCGCCTTCCCGGTGACACACTCCTCCTGGTGAACCCTCTAAAATCTCAATAATTCACCGCCGTCACCATGCTCAGACAGGTTGCTTGGAAAAGTGAGTTCTAAGCTAAGGGTTTTGGCAGGTCTTAAAATATTTCCTTCTGTGCAACTGCAATCACATCTCCATCACGGGCACCTGGGAGTGCAGCAAGGCATAAACGGGAGAGGAATGAGGAACAAATGCAGCCCTTGTCACAGAGCGATCCAGGCACAGCCGATCTGGCTTGTAGTGTGAAATCTGGGACAATTGCAGTGATGCCTTTTTGGTTATATCTATTTTAATTTTCCCAGATAAAGAAAGTGCGGGTCTACTCCCAGAGGTAGCTACCAATTTCTTCTGCAATTCCAATGAGTGCAGCTTAGAAAATGCACGCATCAGTCTCCACGCTCCGCTAGCTCCTACAAGGTTTGTTACCTCCTACTTTTTTTTTTTTTTCCAGAAAATGCTGGAAGGGGAGGGGGGAGCATTGACGATACAGACAAGTGCTTTACAAGAGCTCAGTCTGAACTCCCTGTGACAGAGGTGTGTGTGGTGGTTGCAGGGCAAATCATCACAAAGGCCACATTAAATATTAAGGTCCAAGAGGGAAAGATAAGAGTACAATGTTGCTATTTTATGCCTCATTCTCAGCAAAATGTTTGGCATATTGTGTTAATAAATTATTGGAAAAAAAGAAGGAAAGAAAAAGAAAATAAGAAAGATCTGATCAATCAAATGATCCCTCAGTAACAGGATCAGTGATAGGATTCAGTCTGTGCATTCTGAACCCACCTCCCATAGCTGCCAACTCTCTCTCTCTCACACACACACACAGACACACACACTTTGCTTGGCTGGGCTTATGCATGTAACATCTGATAAATCTTAATTATTTATTGATCCACCAAGTCCCAGTAAGGTAATAATATTAGCTTACATGTACTGAGATTCACTATATACTAGACATCATGCTAAATACTTTACATTAATTACTATTTTCATCTCTTTTTATATATGAAGAATTTGAAAGATAGATTTTTTTTTCAGTCCAAAGTCACTCACATCTTACATGGAAGAGATGAATTTTGAAATTATACTGCCTGATTCCAATCCCCACTATTACCACCCACGTCCCTGCTTACAAGTAAAGGATGAGACAAAGTAAAATGGAGATGTATGGCGGAGCCGCAGCAGCCACAATAACACAAGGTAAGTCAGTAGCAGAGCAAGAGTTAGCGCTCAGCTTCCCGACCCCCAGACCAGAGGCCTTCCCTCTGCACTTGTGACCTTAGCTTGCAGGCCAGACCGAGCAACAAGTGGGGCAGTGGGGGTGGGGGAATGAGCCTATTTTATTGGGTCATACAACTGAAAATGTTTTATATGGGACTGGATTTTGGATTCAAGTGTAACTTATTGCAGGGGCTTAAATGATGCCGCCAGTTCTCTCTCACACCTCTCTCTTGTTCTGTCTCTACTTCTCTCTCTGTCTGCTTTTCTCTTTGTTGGTTTATTTCTCAACCAGACCCACTCCAAGTGAGTGAAAAGTTCAGACTTACATAGACCTTACACAGTCTTTGAGGAAGAGAATTCTTCTCTTTCCTAGTGGCCTTACCAATCCCTAATAGGCTCTTCTTGGGTCCCATCCACCCTCCTGGATCACAGGCTGTGTCTGGGAGGGTAGGACTCACTTCCCAGTCAGCTGCAGCCACCTGGCTGTCCTATTGGTTAAGAACACAGAGGGGACAGGGTGGGGAATTTTGCCCAAGGAAAAGAGATATTCTGTAATCGGAAGAAAGAGAAGAGATACCGGGCAGGACAACAGACTAGATGCTCATTGCTGACTTACACTCAAGCCATGCCGTATCTGTAAAAGGCTCGTTCAAATCCTAAGTTCTGCCCAAATGGCTTATAAAGAACCATGGGTCTGTCCCACTCAGTGTGACAGCACTGTTTGTTGAAGCAAAGTCTGCATGGCCTGTCAAATGTTTCTCCTAGAAATCTCATTATGGGAAGATTTAATTATGTATCAATTAAAAAATAATTATACTTCCCAACATCTGAAATCCTAGAGGTAGAGGAAGGTGGAAACACGTGTATTGTCAACTTGGCAAAAGCTTGGGTAGGCAGAGCATTGTTCTTGGATAACCACAGCATCACACAGGCGATTTTTATTGACAATCTCCTTGAGCAGGATGGATGTCTTCATAAACCCGAGAAGGAAAGAAAGCAGCAAAAATGACCACAGAAAGAAACTGAGGAGAGAATGTGACAAATATTGAAGTGGGTAGGAAATTGTTTTAAAAAATCAGAGATCCGCGGAGAATATTGAGCTACCTCTGCCTGCAGATGAACAGACGAGTGCATTTGCACTTTCCAAGTTCTGAAGGCTCGAATGTGAGCTAGGATATATTTTCACCATCATTTGAAGAGTGATGGGCCTCTTTGGACAAGGAGGATGTCATTAGGATCCCAAACTGAGTTTCCTTTGTGCCGTGATACAAAATTCTGTGCTCAATCTCCCCTCAGCCACTACATGGAGAGAACAAGCATTTCCTATGATTTGTGTTCTTATTTCCTTGTCTTTCCTTTTATTTTTTTTATTTTTATTTTTATTTTTCATCTGAGCATGTGATGATGACGGTCTTTAGCTGACATTTAAATTCTCATCCTAGAATCTTCACATTGGCATTTTATTTTAGATCACTTCTGTGGATTATCAAAAAGGTACACTTGTGCCCCATAAATTTATACCAAAAAACACCCCAAAAATGAAACATGATAAATCAGCAGGAAAGCTAGATCCTTCTGAAGGGCTTAACAATTGAAGATGTGATTCCTTGATTGTTGACAGAGTCAGGACACTGTGTTCTTGCTCACTGAGACTGGTTACTTTAAAAAGGGTGATGACAAGTCATTGAGCCAACTTTATTGTTTGGATAAAATAGGTGCTTATGTTGATGAAAACCAGGAGTCTGGGAGAACACACTCCCATATAAGTGGACTATTTTGCCTGAAGTATTATGTGGTGTATTGGAGAGACCACTGAACTTAAATTGAAGAGATCTGGGTGAATTAAAATAATGTTATTACAACAACAGCAATGACAGTAACGACACAGGTGGTACAATGTGTACGCACTGTGTTAGGCAACTTAGATACATTGTCTGAATTGATTGTTATAACAACCCTGTGAAGTTGACATAATGTCATTCCCATTACAAATGGACACATGAAGCCTGAGGGCAAATGAGCCACATGCTTCCGCCTACAGAGCTAGTAAGTGATTGAACTGGGATTTAAATCTAGCTGTCTCTGTCTCCAAGCCTGGATATACCAACATTTTTCTATCTTAATCCAGGTTCTGTTACTATCTTACTTTGTGATCCTGGGGAAGTCACTTCCCTTCTAAGTTTACTCATCTGTAAAATGAGAGGGATCTGTGGAAACCAATTTTTTTTTGAGTGTCCAAACTTTTTTTTTTAAGTGCCAAAACATTTTTCAAGCACCCAAATAATTTTTAAATGGTTATTGAAAAAATAAAGGAAATACAACTTCTGTGTGTTCAGTAGTTTTATTATTTATGAATAAGAGAAAACAATCTCATGTCTGCCACTTACGAGCTGTGTGAATTTGGACAAACTACATACCTAGGTTTCTGTATTCTCTTCTACAAAGTAGGATAATAATAGTAGCCTCCCTCATGAGGTGATAGCAAAGAGCAAATGAGTTTCTATTTGGAATGAACTTTAAAAAGTCACTGGAAAAGAATAAACACTATGTAAGTCTTAGCTATTATTATTGACTTATATTTCATTAATCATATAGTGATTATATTTTTATATTGTCACAGATCCACTAATTTTTCAGACAAGAGTTGATACATATTCAGAAACTCTGAGCACAAAGACAAAATTATTTCTGAGCTTTCTTCTGATTCGAGCATTATATGAAAAGGGAAAAAAAAATCTTCTGCTCCTAATCTTCCGACATCACACAGCGACTTCTCAAGACTTCTCTGATGGAAAAAAATTAGGTCAGGGCAAATGTTGTTTTTATCCACTGGACTGTAAGCTCTTTGAGGCGGGAATTCATAGGCGATCCGTGTTTGTAACTACCAACCCCACACCTTCATGCCTGTTCCAGCATAAGAAAACACAAGGTCTTGTAAATAGCAAATGCTCATCCAACGTGTGAAGAAGCAAGAAGGGAGAGAAAGGAAGAAGAAGGGATCTTCACGTTGCTACAATACTGGCTCTAAAACAGGGTTGCCCAGGAAGTTTCCAGATGTAAAAAATCCAGAAAACAGTTGGATATGCAGACCAGAAAATGAGAGAAATGAGCAAGACTGAGATCACCTGTATACAGGTGGAATTTGAGAACAGGGACCAGAGGAACCTCACATACGGCTCAGCCCAGGTGCATCAGCCTGCGGTAACGTTTGAATGCTGTTGCCAGTTACTTCCTCCCTTTCTGACTTCCTATCAAGCCTCTGCGTCTTTGGGCCTCCGTGGCATACCCACTATGTCCTTCCTTACTGAGATATTCCTTCCCTGCCCCCTCAGCCCCGTTTTCTCACCCTCTGGCTCTTCATGTCTGACACCGTCGCCCAGAAAATCCTACTAAATCCTGAGTTGGAATACAGGCTGCTGCCTGAATCTGTGCTAAACTGTGTGCAATCACAGCAAGTGTTGATTTAGCACAGTGATTAAGAGCTGAGTCCCTGAACCACACTGTTACGGTTTAATTCCTCACTTTCTTGCTTACTAGGGGTATGACCTTGGGTGGGTAATTTAACTTCTCTGTGCATCACTTTACTCCTCCAGAAAGTGGAGATAATCGTACTAATGCTACCTGTCTTACGGGGTTGTTGTAAGGATGAAATAAACTTAGAAGCATGTGGGGCACATAGTAATAATTACATGATTCAAACAGTTAGTTTGTCCAGGTCAGGAGATCCTACAGATTGTTTCTTCTACCCAGCATGTGATTGAACCCATTTTTCCTTTCCTGGCTACATCTTATTTCTCCTTCAGTCTCAGCTGAAATGACACCATCTCTTGGAAATATCCCTCAACTTTCACTGTCCAGCTCAGCTTTTCATTCTTTGTGCCTATTTAATGCTGGGATTGGCAACATCTGTAGACAATGTGGTTTTACTCTGCATTATAAAGTTGGTTTGTTTATGTCTCACATTGGATTAAAGGCTTATTAAGAGAAGGTGCTGTGAGCTGTACTATTTTATCCCAGATGTCTGGTCTCCCTCTCCCCACAAAGTGACCCTTTGTCTCTCCTGACAGCGTGGGGTTTGGTTGGGGGGGGGCAAGCAGAGGCTTTGGAGAAAGACAAGTGTGGGCTTATACCCTGCCTCTGCCATCCCCACGGTATCATTCATGTAGGTCCCATGTTCATGATCATTTTTTTCACTTATTTACCGCCACTGTTTTAATTGGACTTTTGGACTGTCTCATTTGAACCTCTGCAGATCATTAGAGACCACTCTTATCTTCCTCCCTTTTTTACTTTTTCCCATGTGCCCTATATATTGCTAGATTAATCTTCCTAAAATTCAAATTTGATTACCATTTGCTTCCATTTCTCTTCCATTAGACTGTAAAGGTATTATATTATTTTCTATGTCCATAGTACCAGGATAATGTCTGAGGCAAAACAGGTGCTCAAATGATCTAACTTTACTTTTTTCTTTCTCCTGTGTTTATATCCTCTATCCCTATAAAAGAATAATCCATATGTCCACCAGGAAAGTCTCAGATAAATATACAGTAGTATAGTCACAGAATGGAACACTGAACAGCAGATGAAATAAAAGAACTAGATCTGTCTGTATTAACATGGATAGATCTGAAAAACATCTGGAGTGAGCAGTTTCAGAATGACATGCATAGTAGGATAAAACTTATCTAACTTACTAATATACTCTACTCTGTATATTTTCATGGTTTGTCAAAGTATACAAAAGATGGAACATATGCACAAAAATTTCATTATTTCCTCTGGAGGGAGAGATAGAAAAATGTCATTGGGGAGGGTGGTATGTAGAATTCAGTTTATTTACAGTGAGAGAAAGAGAGAGAGAGAGAGAGAGAGAGAGATATCTGGGGATAGATAGAAACCTAAATAAACTAAACTCTAGAAACGGCCGAGCTATTTATAGGACAGAAGAAACCCAAGTCTTCTTTCATCCCTGGGTGAGGCAGGAGAATGAGAAAATCTTCTATAGATGGAATGGAGAAATCAGTAAAACTTTTAATAGATGTTGTGGTCTGGCATGATGGATTAGAATCTGTGAAGCCTCAGTTGAACAGTGAGTCAGCACCAAACTGGCAAGTTTTTACCTGGGGTGGAATGGCTATGTCAAGCACACAGTGGGAGATTGTTGAAGGCTGGGAATAGGAAAGGAGGGCTTAAAGGAATCCCAAGGTGTATGTATCCTTCGCAGAGTATGCGGCAATGGTCAGCTCCGGGTCAGAACAGAGAGAAAACCTTGAGGCACAGACTGGGTGTTTGGCAATGGTTGGTCAAAGGGTGGGGCAGGGCAGGAGGGCTGAGACATATCCCCTGAGAAACATGGGGTCCTCACCAGGTGCAAGGCAGAGGCCCCAGGAAGCTGGGGGCAGGACAGAATGATGGGGAGAAATCACCAGAGGCAGAGAAACCAGGGTGGTCTGAAGAACAAAGGGAGCTCATCAATGACCACCAAGGCCAGTGGCTGGCCTGTTAAGTGTAGAGTGATTGAAGTGAAAGTCCTGATTCTACTCTGAAAATATTTTAAGGCAGTGGTAAATTTAATCTAACTGTAACTATGACAAAACCTAGATGAGCTCAACTTGGATTATACTGACTCAGCCTCAATTCTAGCAACCTGACAAAGGAAGAGACATGCATTTTACAAAGGCAAATATTATCCTCAAGTGTCTACTTTTTTTTCACAGTGTATATATACATATATCTCACACATACGTGCAAGATTATGTGATTCATCATCAAGAGTAAAAATACCCAACATAAGAAGATCTGCAGGTGCTGTGGGTGTAAGAATTACCAGGAAAATGTTAAAATAACTGTAATAAATATGTTACAGCCTCTGGTGGAAAAGGTGGACAACACACATGAACAGGTGGGAAATTCTAGCAGAGAAATGGAAAGTATAAAAAAAAAAACTCAGAAAATAGATCTGATAATGCAATACCAGAAAAGAAAAAAATATATCATTCCATGGGCACAGCAGAAGGATCTGTGAATTTGAAGACACATCAATAAAAATTGTCCACACTGAAGCACAGTGAGAAATGAAGAAAATGAAGGAGGGAAGATGCTGAATCCAGGTCTGTCTGTGGGACATCAGACCACCCAACATACATGTAATTGGAGTCCTAAGAAGAGGAGAACAAGAATGGAGTAGAAAAGGACATTTGAAGAGAAAATGGCAAAACTTTAAAAAATTGATGAAAAGACAATAGCCTATAGTTAGAAGAACACCATCAAACCATAACCAAAATAAATGCTAAGAAAATCATACCTGGGCACATCACAGTCAAACTACTAAAAACCTATATTTATATTCCTTATGAAATTGTATATACTGATTGTTTGTTTTAAAAAAAAAAATAAACAAAGTACCTTATGTATAATAGGTACTCAATATGTACTTGATGGTTGATTAACTGAATAAATTAATCATGTTATTTATGTGCTTAAAATCCTTCAGCAACTCTGCATCGCCTACATACGAATGTATACTTTCTTAACTCCAAATAAAATTATTTTCAGACTCAGGACCTAGTCGAAATGCTGAGCTTCATTTCCATCAGTGATTTCGAAACACCAGTTTTAAAATTGTAGGAGGTTTGTGATAAAAGATAACTTCGTCAGAGAATTAATAAGCCAACGAATACGTCAATGAATTGATTAAGTGATGAGTGATTGGTTCATGCCATACTCTAACTTCTCTCAGGGAGGGTTCCTCCTGTTACCCATCATCATCTGCATAAATACATTCAACTTTTACTCCTCCCCAGCAGGAAGAGAAGGTCTGATAACGTTGGAAGAATAAAATTTCCAGTGAGGTGAGATAAATAGTTAAATACTTGTTGTGTTACGTGAAGTATGCCTTCTTGGATTTTGAATTCATTTCTGATTAACTTTCTGCAGATCTTCCTTCCTATCCTACAATCACCACTTAAGGGGCATGGAGACAACTCACCTTCCCTTCTGAAGACGGCCCCCTTAGAAGATCAGGTGGAAACCACGAAGGGGCCAGTCGAAGAAAGCAGGAATGGGCAGCCCAGGGCTGTCTTAATCTAGGTAAGAGAAGTCTCTTCCTTGGCAGCCCTTTCTTTGATTTTTCTGACTCCATCAAATCCCCTAATAAATAGCCTCATTGAATTCCCCTTCACAACACTCATGATGTTATAATTTTATATTTACATGGATATTTGATTTCCAGGTATCCCTTACTCAACTTCGAGTTTCATGGGAGCTGGCATGTGAATGTTTTTTCTCACCGCTGTCTTGCAGAATGCCTGGAACACAGTAGGAGCTCAATGATTGTTGAATGAATGAGTGTCATTCCCCTTGGGGATGACAATACACAGGTGAGTTGATGACCAGGCAAGCTCACGGCTCATTGCTGCCCACACCTCTGTGTTGCAGCACCAGTATATCACGAGGGGAAAAGGGCAAGTAGAAGTTTTGTATGTGCTTATCTCAAGTTATCTCAGTCATTTCTCATTAAGGGTCTTATGACTTGTTATTTTGTTAACCTCATTTTATTCCTGAAGAAATTGGGGTTTAAAGAGGTTAAATCACATAAGTTTACAGAGCTATACATGGCAGGGCCAGTATCAGAGCTCAGCTAGCCCTGGTTGCAAAGCCCACACTATTCTCCTGTATGTTATATGTGGCCTTTGTCAACTCTCCTATTCTTGTTTTATGCAGAAGAAGTGGGAAGGCCAACCATCCTTTCCTGGGTGCCACCTGCCCCTCTGGAAACTGGCACATGGGGCTCCTCACTGCTGGAGCAGGTGCACATTGGCAGCGGTTCCCACTCAATCAGTAGGAAATCATTACTACATTGCTAGGAAAATGAAACAATGCGAGTTATACAAGATCCACGGTGACACTGAGAAATGAGGAACTGCCACAAGTGCCGCACAGCCAGATTTGTATGCCTGCCAGCCGAATCACAAACGGCCCCTCTCACATTTGGCTCGGGAAACAGGAAGCCTTAATCGTGGTGCATGTTGAACACACAGACGCCAAAAAGCAGCCCCGTGGAGTAAACCAGGAGCCCCAGTCACGGGACTGGGTGGAGGCAGGATCCAGGTATTCAGCAGCAAGCCCAACTCACATAAATCACAGAATCTTGACTGCTCTGAGTCAGAAGGGCTCTGGCTAATGGCATCCAGGGACTGCCTCACCAACATCCCTGCTGACTCTGGTCTCTTTGGAAAATTTCTTTAACTTGAAGCTTCCTATTTCCTACATGACCCAACATTGGACATCCTGGTCAGTGTTTCCCAAAGTGTGGGAATGCACCTCTAAAAAGATTTTAAATAGTGAGTATGAAACATTAGATGACAGTAAGTCTCATAAAGTGAAAGTTAACTCCTTCTTAGTTTTCTTGCATTTTTCCAGACATCAAGGAGGATAATCAGTACTCTCTGTCTTTAACATCTCATGCTTTCTAATCTTTCTTTTTAACAAAGGGGTAGCAGCCCTCAGATCTGAAACCTTAGGCAAACAATAGTATATACCTGGCATTCCTTAGCATTGCTTTCTTTTCATCTTATTTATTTGTACTCTTTACTCCTATTTATGATGGATGAAACTTATTTTCCATTTATGATAATGATATGTTACCCTTCTATAATACATTTATTTATATTTAATAAGAAAGTTAATTTAAAAGAAAAATGGACAAAAACATAGCACAGGTTTTCTGCACATACAGTGAAGGTGGAACAAAAATGACTAAGATTTGAGAAACTCAGCTTCTGATTATATGAGCATAATTCTGAGATTGCTCCTAACTTTTTCTCCCTGAGGCTTTTATCCACAGGTCTTAGTAGCTAGCCCAGGGTTTCACTGTTTATGTCTTCTTCCAGTAAACTGAGGTTCTGATGTTAAAGAAGATAATGATATTCCTACGAGCTTCTCCTCTCAACAACAACAAAAAAGCTCACTCCAGTGTTCTTCCCACTCTGCTTACCTTCTACTGGACAATTCCAGTTTTTCAGCTTTTCTTTTCAAGAATACTGTGCAGAACTGAATATACAATACCAGGCTTTGTGGTACACTGAAGACAAAGTACCTCATCTTTCTTGCTCTAGTCATTTTCTCATTTAGAATAGCTTGCTACTACATGGAGGGTCTTTTATTTTGCTTTGTTTGTTGGTAGTTATAACACGCTCCATTGACATTGCCGCAGTGCTCAGTGTCTCTGAACATTCCTAGATCCTCTCCACCACTTTGTGCTTCCACATAGATCTAAGAGCATCTTGACCTCTGTGTTTAACATAGAGTGGCACACTACCCAAGCTTCAAAGTCAGATCACAAAAGGAGTTGGGTCCTGTCTCTGGCACTGGCCAGCTTAGGTCACAAAACTGTGGCCCTACAGGGCTCAAATGCTGGCTCATTATTTCCAAAAAGTTGCACCACTTATTATTTAGGTGCAGTAATACTAAAGTATTTGTCCTTGGATCTATGCAGGATTTACAGGGGGAGCTCTATATAAAAACATCTATCTAAATTACTAAGTAAAAGTGAGGCAGTAATCAAGGTCATTTCACATACATGTGACAACAGAAGCCCACCCCCAAGGGTGGTAAAAAGTCATCAGAAAGGAGTGATGTAGGATGACTAGACACCCAAAATTTGTCTACTATAGGAGGATACAAAGAAATACAGGCTATCTTGCGCTGACATCTTCCCTTTCATATGTCTCTCCAGGACAGGACGTGGGGATGTGATTCTAGAGACAGGTTTAGCTAAACCTGAATATTTTGTTTCTACGTAGTCATGACCCAGTGTTAGGAATTTTATTTGTTTTCTGAGATGGTGATTTTTATATCCTGACTGTAGCCAGTTGTACAACTTCCCCTGCACTGAAATGGTCTCTTCACCCAATCCTGAAATATATTATTTTACCAATCCAAATATGTCAAGGATTTTATTGCATTTGCATTTCAAACCTGATAAAATCATTTTCCGGGTGACATTTTTCCTTGAAGGCAACTTCAAATTGGATATTTTTTTCCTTGTTATCTCTCTCTCCCTTTCCTAGCCAACTTCACTTTTAGATTGCAAATCACTCAATATCAAGAGAGAAACGATGAGCCACTGTTGCCATCTTTCCCTCCCCGGTGTGCAGAGAGGTTCAGCTTTGCATTTCCAACTCAGGTCTATCCTTATAGAAAATCTTTTTCAAGCATCTTAAAATATCTTTATTGCTCACATCTCACAAGTTGATAGTTGCTTTTTGCCAGGTGCTACCAGCGAATGTTTTCTGTCACGCCCCAAAAGAAGGTGAGGCTAGGAGACACATAAACATGTTTTCATTTCAGGGATACACCCTTCATCTTATGACCCTCACTCTTGATTTCCTTTAAACGCTTGTAACAAAAAATACAGGCTGGGAGTCAGAGACTTCTGGATATGAAATCTTTTTGTGTGTGACAGTGGTTGAACCTGAGTTTCATCACTTACAAATGGGAAGAGCAAAAACTAAGCCATAGGTAGTTGGGAAGATTAAATTATTAATATGTGATGCCTCGTATAATGCCCAGTATGAATGTAAGACTTTGTGAGTTCCTTTTGGTCTGTTTCACATACCTTTTCACCGATACTGTTCTTATGAAGATCTCTCATATGACCTACTTACACTGGGAAACACCACAGCTCAGTAAGAGAAGTGAAACTTGGAATCAGAATGGCTGGCTCCAGTGTGGAGACACACTTGAAACCAAGTGACATAGAGCACATTATTTGACCTCTTAAAGCTTTGTTTTCCATCTCTGTAAAATGGGGTGAATAATCTGCAACTTGTAGGGTCAGTGTGGGGCTACAATCCGATATGGTGCCCAAAATAGCTTTGCAATCGTCAAAACAGTGTTCTTGCCGTTGGCAAAAAGAGATAATTTGCACAGAACTTCTACTATGTGCCAGGCACTGTGCCAAGAATTTTATGTGTCATGTCATATTGAATCCTTCCTACAATCCTATGTAATATACATCCTTTCTAGATTGACACAGGAAGAAACCGAGGCACCAAGAAGTCAAACTCATCTACCTGAGTAGCAGAGCCAATGCTCATTCCCAAATTGTTGTCTTTACTGTCATTGTCACTGTTTTCACTCTACCAGAGGTACAGGTCTTTTAAAACCTAAAATTAAAAGGGAAAACAAAAGGAAATTATTATGAAAGAAGGGAAAGAAATTTAATGCTTTGAGAATAATTTTCTTGGTGCTTCCTCGAAATACTAATTGAAAACTTGTTTAAACATCCAGGACTGTCATCCAGATGGTGAAACATACAATTAAAATAATTACCCTAAATCTGGCAATCTAGAATTATCACTTATTATTATTAATATAGCACCTATTCAGACAGAATTAATTTTTTCCTACTTCAAATTCCTTCTGTAATATTTAACACAGCCCCATGGGCAAGAGGATTACCTGTCTTTTGGATAAAGTCTTTGTATCTTTATGTAACAGTATATATTTGCATTCACATTTGCCTGGTAAGAGTGCTTCCCTAGGCATTATTGATTTACCTAGCAACCCTGTGACAGTGGGCAGTCTCCTTACCATTTCATGCCCCATATAGCTATGCTACCTCGCTACTAAATGATAGGTCAAGGATTAGGTTTCTTAACTCTTAGATCAGAGTCTAGACTTCTGATCTGATAAAAAAATTTTTAATTATGAAGATCATAGAAATAAAAATGGAATTAAAACCTTAACATAAACTTAAATCCTTAAGTTTAGAAACCATAAGCATATTTTCCCCAGCCTTGGTATTTTGAATTTAACCAGGATAATAAGAGATATTAACATTAATTATAACTAAGTAAATCAGAAATGGCTGCTTTTTACTTGATCATGAAAGGCAGAGCTGCTATGGATTTGACTCTTTTGAGGAAAACATCTTTCCTGAGTCTGCACAAATCCAGAAATTAGATTTGGTAAGATTTTGTCATCGCAAAACTTGTATAGAGCACTTATCTTTCATCAGACATTAAACTAAATGTTTTACACACATTCTCTTGACTGATGTCTCGGGAACTCTGCAGAGCAGAGCTAGTCCCACTTCTGTGGTTAAGAGCCAAGTTGCCTTGGTGTGAGTCCTGACTTTAATATTGAATTTATTACTTAACCTCTTGGTACTTCAACCTTGTTATCTGTAAAATGGAGAAAATAAAAGTACTTCTCTGTGATGCTTAATTTTGTGTATCAACTTGGCTGGACCACAGTGCCCAGATATGTGGTCAAACATTATTCTGGATGTTTCTATGAGGGTGTTTTTGGGTGAGATTAGCATTTAAATCAGTGGATTTATGACAAGCAGATTGTCCTTCATAATGTGGGTGGGTCTCATTCAATCAGTTGAAGGCCTGAGTAGAACAAAAGACTGACCTCCCCTGAGCAAGAGGAGATTCTCCAGCAGACGGCCTTTGAACTTGAACCACGGCTCTCCAGCCTGACGTCCCACCCTGCAGTTTGGACTTGCCAGTCTCCATAATTGCATGAGCCTATTCCTTAAAATAAATCTGTTTTTATATATTTATATATATAACTTATTAGTTTCTCTGGAGCACCCTGACTAATACACTTCTTATAAGGTTGTCTGAGGATTAACTAAGATAATATATTTAAAGGCATTTAAAGAGGTGCTCTGGTAGAGTAAGACTTGGGTAAATACTGGCTTTTCTTATTATGAACCCAAGCATGAAAACAAGATGGCTAAAGGAAAGGTTATTGAGTCCAAATATATATTTCAACCATGGAGTCCAAATACAAATTCTGAAATGATCAGGCTTTGCCCAAGCTTCCCCCTACACCACCAAAGCTGAAGTGAGCCCCACATCTACTGTGTTAATGTACATGAACGGGCCTGGTGGGACATTCCCTGCTTCAGAGACTATCTTGACACTATTGCAGCATCATGGCCACATCAAATCTCTTCAAAATTGTCATTTTATTTACTTGCTGGAGAGAAAAATGACTTTAGATACTATTATATAATAAAAGGAAGAGAATAGAACCAACTAACAAATGACTGTAAGTTAAAATAATAATAATAAATAATAATAATAATAATTTAAAAAGTGCATGAACAAAACCAGTGGCAAAAAATAAGCTAAAAGAAATTCAGCAATATGGCAAAGGACCAATGTCTTTACTATACAAAATCTTCTCCAAATCAATCAAGGCATATAAAAAAGATAAATGAGCAAAAGGCGTGCATTGATACATCACAAAAGTAGAATTACAACTACTCAAGAACTTATGCAAAAAAATCAACCTCACTCATAATCCAAAGGGAAAAAAATGTTAATTACAAAAGCAATGGAATTACGCTTTACTTACTCAATCAACAATGCTTGTTTGAATTGTTTGAATGATAACGTTCTGAAATGATGAGAAGGTTGTTATAAAATGGGCACATGTATGTTCTGGTTGGGATGGTAAATTGGTACAGATTTTTGGGGAGACAATTTTTCAAATAAGGATGAAAAGACTTAAAATATTTGTTTTCTTTGACCTAGCAACTCAACTGTCCTAAAGTAATACAGTATATTAAATAACTTCCTGTACCAGATTATGTTTCACATCATACACTCTTTATAATACATGTGTGTGTCACATCTTTTATCATTATAATTAAATCACCAGAAATCAATTGTGTTATTATAGTTATCATAGTTAAACATCTGTTCCCCATTAGCCTATAAGCTTCATGAGAATGGTGGTTGTGTCTGCTGTTTCCTTTGCGTACCACGTGACAGACACATAGCTTTGCAGGGAGTGCTTGGTAACATTTATTGAATGGATGGATGAAGGAATGAATGGGCACAAAAATAGCTTAATGTGGAAGAATGTAAACATCAGCCTTATTCATTAGAACAAAACACTGGAAAATCCCTAGATTTCCAACTTCAGGAAAAGGGTTATGTGTATTGTTGTTCACCAAGTTGGTGGTACATTATGCAGTGATTTGAAATGTTTACAAAAAGTATACAATATCATGTCATTATATTTATTAAATATTTACATATTGTATTTATTATGTAATGTTGAGTGAAACAAAAAATAAAATTTAAAATTGTATATAATGGAGGATTATCATCCTCAGGAAATTAATAAAAGGAAATTCATTGAACTATCAATTAGAGCTTGCACTTGGCAAGAGAAAGGTGGGTGTTTTTTTTGTTTGTTTCTTTTCAAAGTTTCATATATTTACATTTAATTTGATGATGATACCAATTTTATGATAAAAATGATCACCAGTGCATTTTTAAAATCCTCATCTGCAGATACAGGAGGGCAAACTGGGAAGGTTACCTGATCCCAAGATGGCTTATATAATAAATGACTAAAAATATTTGAATCCTGAGCCTTTGGGCCCCTCTTACTTTTTCCTAAGATTGGTCACAACCTTTCAAGCAACTTAATTAGGCGAATTTCATTGATTCGTTTGTCAATGTATTATTTTAGTTCCTGTCTGCCAGAAACAACAACTGCTGAGGGATTGGGGATATTTACCTATCAGTTCTGACTGGAGAGGAGAGCATTATTATGCCATTTCAAGTGATCAGGGTGGACTTACCAGAGAAGGTAAGTGAGTTGAGGGACATGATGGAGGTGATTTCAGGCATGAGAAATCATTTAGCAGAAGGACGTACAAAGCTGGAAGACTCGTGCCCACCATTGCCAGGTCAATTTTGCTTAAAAACAAAAAATCGAACTAACAAAAGAATAAATATAAAAACCTTCCATTGGGTTCCTTCTTGGCTCAATAACTATCAAAGAGCTCCCAGCTCAAGTCCAAATTCCTCAGCCTGGGGGATGGCATGGTGTAGACAGATAAAAAGGGAATGGGCTTTGGAAATAGGATGAATATATTCAAATCTCAGGTTTTGGTCAACTGCTAGCTGTTGGAATGCAGAACAGATGCTTAACAATTCTGAACATCAAATGCCCTGTTTGTGAAATTTGGATAGTACTGGATGGGAAGGAACATTTGGGGATTACAGAAGTATGTTTAGATGTAGGATTGTCACGTCCTTCCTGTATGGCCCCTTTTCCTTCCCATATATGTGCCACTCATGGTGCTTTCTTTATGTTCCCCAAATACTCCACACGTTTCTCTTCTCATAGGGGGTTTTGAAATGTTGTTTGCTTGATTAGAAATGACCCCAATTTGCAGTCCCACCAGCAGTGTATGAGTGTTCCTATCTGTCCACATCCCCGCCAACATTTGTTTTTGGGGATTTTTTGATATGAGCCAATCTCACTGGAGTTAAGTGATATCTCATTGTTGTTTTGATTTGCATTTCCCTGATGATTAGAGAAGTTGAGCAATTTTTTATATGTTTGCTGGCCATATACACGAGTGGATTAATAAAATGTGGCATATGTATACCATGGGGTATTACTCAGCAATAAAAAAAATGGTGAATTAACACATCTGGTATTATCCTGGTTGGAGCTAGAGCCCATTCTTCGAAGCGAAGTGTCACAAGAATGGAAAAACAAGCACCACTGGTACTCACCATCAAATTGGTACAACCTGATCAACACTTACACAGGGCAATAATATTCATCAGGGGGCAGACAGGCGTGAGGCGTGAGGAGGGGATGGGAAAACTCTTACCGAATGGATGTGGGGAGCACAGTTTGGGGGATGACCACGATTGTAGCTCTGACACGGGCAGTGCATGGGCAATATATATAACCAAAGTGTTGTACCCCCATAATATTCTGAAATTAAAAAAAAAAAAGTTTGCTGTATTCACAATACATTTTGGTATCTATTAAAATGGAGAAAATCCTAATATTTTCTCTTTTGTTAATGAGATTTCCTAATACTGAATCATCCTTGCATTCCTGTGATGAGCCTTATTTGGTCATAATGTATTTTTCTTTTAATATACAGCTGTATTTGATTTACTAAAAAAAATAAATAAATAAAATAAAACTCATCCACTAAGCTTCTAAAAAAAAAGAAATGACCCCAATTTTTTCTTCCACCATCCCAACATTTTGTACACTCCTCATCCCCTTCTCTTAGGTGGGACATCCATCCTCTATATTAACCTTTCTCTGGCCTGCAGACCAGGGGAGAGCCCCCTCCCAAATCATATACTCCCACAGTCCTGGTACCTTCCATCAGAGAACTTCATCACAGTTCATAACGTTGTGTTTGTGTGATTATCGGATTAGCGAGTTTTCTTCCAGTAGGACACAACTTAGAAGAGAAATTGGGCCGGTCGCTCCCGATTCATTTCTTAGCCCCTAGTACAGCTCTTGATCCAATAGGTTCTGAAAATGAGTAAAGTATTCGTAAAATGAATCAGTGAATAAACGAGGCAAAAGCTACTGCAGTTTTTGTCTCCACAACTCATTTGATCCTGGAAGCACTGTCTGAGATGCAGGAAGGAAAGGTGATCAAAAAAACATGCCAACAATACTGTTTCTATAAAACAATACAAATAATATCCACTTGTAAGGTTAAAAAATGAAAAAAATTAAACTAAAATACTTGATGGAGATACACTGTGCATTAGGAGGATGGTGATTTGAGTTAAAGCATTCTGGGTTTTGTATGATAATCAGTAGAAAGTTAAAGATTAGAGATACATTTTAGATTTTATTAAGTACGCCTGCAATAATTTTTAGACTAACCACTCAAACGATTGAAATAGACGATATATCTTACAAACTGGTGAAGAAGGAAAAAGAAAATTGAGGTAGAGTGGGTGGGAAGCTCAATTAGTCACAGAGAAGAAAAGAAAGAAAAGTAAGAGAAAAACAGAATAAATAGGCAAAGCTCCAAAGAATGTCTAATTAAATATGGGTAAGACCTTTTTGAGAAAATTTGAACTTATGGAAAGCCATTAAGAAAGAATTAAATAAATGGATAGATATTCCATGTTCTAGGAAGTTTTAATAATGTCAGAAAATTTCAGTTTTCCGAAAAGTGGGTCAAAAGATTCAATTCAATTGCCGGTAATGTCGTGTCGTGTCTTCTGTGGAACTTAGCATATGATTGTAAAATTTATATGGCAGAACACAGGACCCAAAATAACCAAGACATTCCTAAAGAAAATAAAAAATGGAATACTTGCCAAACTCAATTAGACTTAATATAAAAGTGTAACAATTAAGACAGTGTGAGTGTGGTACAGAAATGTACAAACAGAGCATGGATCAGAATAAATAAGAGAAAAAATATCTGGATAGAAACACCTACATAGTCTCAAAAACTTTACCTATGATAGAAAATAGCAACTATATCAGTGAGGAAAGGAGAGCCTCTTTAATAAACCATGTCAGCCCTGCAGACTATGAGAGAGAGACTGCATCTTTCAACATTTTCAGTAGAAGTGGATGTCTAAATGTGAAAGACTAAATTTTAAAACTTTAAGAGTAAAAAATAAAGAACTTCTTTATGACTGCTGGGTAAAATAGAATTTAATAATCAAGGCGTAAAACCATAGCCATAGAGAAAAAGATTGATAAATTCGACTGTGCCCCAAATTAGAACTCTTGTTCATCAGACACAAATCTGGCACACAAAACCAAAAGCAAACTACAAATAGTTTAAGTTATTAGCAGTACATTTAACTGACAAAATGTTGGTAATAGTATAAATGAAAAATTCCCCTAGACTTAATAAGAAATACCAAACAACCAATAACAAAATGGACAAAATCCATAATCAGCTTCCACAGAAGAGAAAGGACAATTGCCCAATAAAATAAGAAAAGATGCTCATCTTCAAAGATAATTAGAAAGATGTAAATTAAGGCTACAATAAAATATTTATCTATACCAGTTTTACCAAATTACGAAGTCTGAAAATATGGCTATGGAGAATGAGCACTTACATACACCTGCTGGTTGAAAGCATAAATGTTTGCAACAACTTTAGAATGCATCAGGGATTATTTAATATAGTTAAAGTAATGTATACCCTAGGGACCAGCAATTGCACTTCCAGGAATATACTCTAAAGCAGGGGTCCCCAACCTATTGTGAGTTGCATAATTATTTCATTATATATTACAATGTAATAATACTAGAAATAAAGTGCACAATAAATGTAACGCACTTGAATCATCCCAAACATCCCCCCTCCACTCCCCAGTCGGTGGAAAAATTGTCTTCCATGAAAATGATCCCTGGTACCAAAAAAGTTGGGGACCACTGCCCTAAAGAACCTCTTAAACATTGTTAGCACTGTCGTTTCCAGAAGGACATTAAAAAAGAAAATTGAAAACATCTAATAAATCTAACAATAGGCAAATGGGTAAATAAATTGTGGCTTAGTCATATAATGGAATATCATGTAAAAATGAAAATAAATAATATTTATGCACATCATAAACAAATTTCCCGGAAGACTTTGAGCAAAAAGTAAAACAAAAACAAATATTGAAAGAATATGTATCATATGATTTCATTTACATAAGGCTCCCAAACTTGAAAAGTAAGTTATATATTGAATAAACAGTACCTGCTAAAATTTTTAAGAAAAGCTAAGGCACAATAATCACAGAATTCAGAAGATGATTATCTTCAGGCTCAATGTAAAAGGGTGCATTAAAAGTAGGCTACACAAGAAAGGTTTCAAAATCATTGATGATAGTCTTTCTCTTTCATTGATTGACTGGCATACTGTTTTATATTATATTGCTTTATAATTTATAAATCAATAATATATTTTTTCATTTATGAAATATTACATAATTTTTTAATGGCAAAAGAACTAGTTAGATAATTTTGTTGTTTTCCCATAGTATTCATTTTCCTATCAATACATATTGGTAAATATTGAAACTTTGAAACCAAGTGAATTTTTCTATTCTGATTTTCTGAGACTATGGGATGCCCAATGAGTGGATAACCGGACCACTTCCCTTGATGTTTAGATATATTTTATTTAGATTTAAATCTGCTTTAATCAGGACATGTTCTCCATGAATTAAAATTCCTTGAAAGCCATTCTGGTTGCAAAAATGGGCAATGAACAGTCTCTTTTAACAAGATATCATCCGTAATGACCTATATAACTGTTGCTTTTCCTCAACTGCCCTTTGGCAATAAAGTAGACCTTTCCCACTGAACTGATTAAAGCTGAGTAATTGAATAATCTAGCAGTGATGATGTCTGTTGCCCTACAGAAACGGACACCTTTTCTATCAGAATGGTTTATATGAAAACAGTTCTGTTCCTTTGATGAGTCCTGTTAAATGTCGGATTAGTTATTTTACAGAACTAATGGTTAGGACTCTGGTGGTCTCTGCTTGTTCCAATGGTGAAAATGTTCTCAGGCTTGAGGTGGGGCTGATGTGTTATATTTTATCAGTGACAGAAAATCTCTCTCTTGGTCACTTGAGTTGATCTCTCTGAATGTTGCCTAGAGGACAGTTAGATGGTCTGGAAATATTATAGAGGAACCAACATGCAATATTAACACTTTCTGCATGAGTTAAAGTCTAGATGTAAACCTTAGATTTCAGCTCCTAGATAGAATTCAGCAAGACTTCATCTTTCAGTGAATTTGGACCTATTCTTGTAAGAGTGTGTATAATATGTGGAGTATTACAAAGATAAACACCATTATTAGGCTACTTCACTGTTTCAGTGAGCCTTGCTTGCAGATAGGATGTATCCACAAAGCTTAGCGCTGTGGTTTCCTTGGCTATGCATCAGAACCACTTGGGGAGTTTTGTAAAATGATGTCCAATGCTCACCCCACATCAGTTGTATTGGGTTTGTTAGTTGGGGGGGGTTGGGTATTGGCCTATTTTAAGTTTTCTACCGGTGATTTGACTATGCAATCGAGGTTGTAAACAACTTTTGGAGTCAAACTAGATCTAAATTTGGATCTCAATTTTAGCACTTAGCTGCTTGGTTTTATGATTAAGCCTTTCTAAATTTATAGTTTTCTTATCTGGAAAAAAGCGATTAATAATTGCTCCAAACTCATCAGTTTGCTGCAAAGATGAAATGAGACAAGCCATGCAAGGCATTTAGGACACTACTTAGCACATGAAAGGTTCAATAAATGTTGGCTGTTATTTCTGCATTTATTTTATTTATGAGTATTGACTGCAGAGGTACAGAGAAAAGAGAAGACACTGGAATCAGCCAGTCAAAAAGGCTCCAAGAGGAGGTTTGAGTCCCTGCTTTCTCTTGATGAAAGCAAAGTTCCCTTTTTCTGTTGCTTTATTTCTCCTATGCTGGGTGTCTTTGATAAGAAGTGTAGAAGAACTCACATTCTTTAATTCCAAGCATGAGTTCTAACGGAAGCAGAGACTGCTATGTTCTTTCCACATCAACAGGCTTTTCTGAGGAGACTCTGAAACTAGAAGGCTTGGACTAATCCAAAAGAGTTGAAGGAAAAGTGCAATGGGCCCTGGCATTCTGCCAATGCAGACAGCACTCCTGGAAATATTTTATCTCTGAAAATAAAAATCAATTTAGTGGACCCGAAGATAATGTAGTATTCA
Organism: Daubentonia madagascariensis; assembly: GCA_023783475.1. Taxonomy (NCBI): domain Eukaryota; kingdom Metazoa; phylum Chordata; class Mammalia; order Primates; family Daubentoniidae; genus Daubentonia; species Daubentonia madagascariensis. The sequence goes on along the minus strand of JAKFHU010002332.1, from coordinate 4,210,164 downwards.
CAGACATGTCATTTTTCTTCCAACGTAATTCCCCCCGATGCTGCTAAAGGGTTTAGTTGTCAGGGGCACAATAGAGGAAGGCTTTTTTTTTTTTTTTTTTTGCTCAGATAAATTATGAATTGGTTCCCACTCCATCAGCCCAGCGCTAATATATCACCAGCCAGCAAGGTCAGGCAAGGCTTCAGTTCACTTACCCCCAAGGTGATAGAATGGTTAACAGCATAGGATTTTGATTACAGAGGTTCAACTTCTGGTTGTGCCCTTGTCTTAATAACATGACACATAGCAGGTTGATTCATCTCTTGGTGCTTCAATTTTCTCATCTGTGAAATGGGGATACTATTATCCACCTCACATGGCCTTTGTATGAATTCAGTGAACTAATGCTTGCTTTTTAAAGGTACTTTTCAGTGTCTGGGATTTCAAAAGCACTCATTGCATTGTTGCTGTTAGGAGTAGGTCAGTGATTTTGAGAAACCAACTGAGATTTAAAGTTGTGTGCATGCTCTATGCTTGAGAAGTAGATATTCATTGTAGCTCCCATTGGTATTATACTTGAGGAAGCATACTAGAAATGGCAAATCACCCCTAAACCGGGCTTCAAGGAACTGTTTGCCTGGTGGCCAGAATGAAATGCCTATATTTTATATTTAAAGTTGTAGTGGAAGAAATGCTGGCTAAATTAGATTGAGAAAATCTGGTTCCAATCCTGGTTCTCACAATAACTAACTATACAGCCCCAGCCAAACAATTTTCATTTTTTCTCAGCCTATTTCCTTGGTGAGAAAGTGTATTAAGGTTGCAGTAGATGTTAAAGTCAAACACTGCTTGATTGTGCATTGAAAATGCTTATAGTTAGGGAATCAATTTTGGTTTTTTAGAATCACCCAAGAGAGATCCCTCTTTGTAGGGTGATTTCAAGTGGTTGCTGATAAAGACCAGGCCTATTATTGCCCTGTTATTTAACAAAGGATAGGGACTTTGTCTGCTCTGTTCTGGTTATGCTGCATTGGTTGTGAAGATCCACCCACTAGGCATCTCCACTTTGCGCTAAGTAGACTAAAGAGCTAAGAGGCTGCAACAATTGGGCTTTCTTGCTTTCTAGCCCCTAGTTCAGTTGAGCCAATGGGAGGAACTGGCAGAAGATCAGATGGGGAGAGGAGAGAGATGTCACAGGGTTTATTCCAGGTTTCCTTCCTGCTAGACTATGATTTAGAATTTTGTTTGGTTTTTTGTTTGTTCTGAGACACAGTCTCGCTCTGTTGCCTGGGCTAGAGTGCAGTGGCATCATCATAGCTTACTGCAGTCTCAAACTCCTGTTCTCAAGCCATCCTCCTACCTCAGCCTCCCAAGTAGCTGGGCCTACAGGTGCACGCCACCACATCTGGCTAATTTTTCTATTTTTTGTAGAGACGGGGTCTTGCTCTTGCTCGGGCTGGTCTTGAACTCCTGGCCTCAAGCGATCCTCCCACCTCGGACTCCCAAAGTGTTGGGATTAAAAGTGTGAGCCACCACACCTGGCCAAGTTAAGTATGTTTACTATAGTCTTGTGCTTATTAGTATAGCTGAGTTCTACCCAAGGCCATAGCTTCCACCAGGTATGTTTATTGTATGGCTACAGCTCTCATCAGGCTTTGGCAACGACTTTCTACACTTGACCCTAGGGCAGTGATCCAGGAATGATAATGGCATTCCCCCTGTTGCTTGCATCAGGATACTTTTGCATTCCCTGTTGATTTTCCACACGTTATAAGGAGTTCATTCATTAAACTCTCGTTGGTCACCCTTTTTGTATATGTCATCTGTTTTATGCCAGGGTCCTGCTCAATACCACTACACATTTAACATCTGCAAAGTTTCTTGAATTTAGTGGACCTTCAAGACACACTTTCAAAATGACCCTTTGGTTTATCATGAAATCAACTTATCTGAGTTCTATTAATATGCTGGCCGTGGGAATCAAAGTGGCCAGCATCACGTATTTTTCCCTTTGATGCAACTTTCCCTTCACCCTCCCCCATTGTTGTTTACTGAACCTCAGGTTATTAAGCATCTGTTATCTCAGAAAAACACATTAAATGTTTAAATAGGTATTGTTAAGAAATTAAGATAAAAGTAGTATTTTATATTCACCTAAATATTTACCATTTCCACATTCACCATTATTTTGTCCAGAGTTTATAGTTATTATTTGTGGCAGGGTCAGTATAGTAGAAGATCAGAAGAAAAACTAAAACATATATTCTTTAAAAAATTAATCTGACTCATGTGTTAATAGGTGTTTACAGGGTAATGAACTCAACCAAAATGCAAACCAAAAAAATGTAACTTCACTTGATGAAGGCATAGGGCCCATTCCAGAAGTGTGCTTAAATTACAAGTGTAGCTTTTAATTTAATTACACATATAATTTGGGAACCTTATGGCAGTCTTTCTCAAGCTCTAAAGACAAAAATGCTTCTAAATTTAAAGGAGATTAACTCATATCTCAATATCTCCACTCCTTCCATGAAAGGCTGGAATATTCATCCAAAGCAGTTTCTTCTTTGGAAAATGGTTTTCAAGTTTTATGTTTTATTTTAAGAACTCAGCAATTATAACAATAATAACAAGCATAACATTGCTACTTCTGTACTACTACTAATACTGGCATGCCAGGCACTTTACCACAGTACATATTACCATAAACCCCATCTTACAGATAAGGAAATTAAAGCACATGGTGGCAAAACAATGACCAAATTCACCCAACTTGTCAGTGGTAGATCCAGAATTCAAATCTAGTTTTCCATATGGATAATAAAATTCTTACTTTTACTTGTGGTCTAGACTACTACCAATTCTAATTAAAAATGGTATTTTTCTGAATTTTTAATGCTGGAGCAACAAATTTCTATCAGAGAAAGATCAATTAGCATTTGAACTCAGGAGAGTTACTGACTGCACCAACAGTTTTTATATCTTTGTACATAGACCAAACCATAAACCTGATGTCCATGTAACAGTAAACAGAAGTTGATTGGCAGAAGTAAATTTGGTTCCAAGGAAGGAGGAGGAAGTTGCTGTTGAAAGTCTATAAGACCTTTTCATGGACCTCATAAGAAATTCCATTATTCCGGAATTCTAACATGATTGAAAACCCAGGGCATCAGTCACTTTCAGAAGCTAATCATATTCTTAACAGCCAGAACAGTGTGACTTTGGCTCAAGATAGGTCAAACTTGTTTCTTTTCCTTTTGGTGAGGGTCGAGGTGGGGCAGGGAGTGATTTAACTAGATTGAAAACAGCTATGAATCTGAAAGGTACTTGAATAAAACTTTGCTACCAGTCCAACCTATGTCTTCATTATGAAGGTCATTTTCAAAGTTTCTGCACATTTTGTTTCACCCAGTAAGAAGAAACACCAGGCTGTGGTTTTTCTATAGCATTGTCTCATGCTAAAATTATCTTGGCATGAACAGAGGATATTTGTTGAATCTAATGGAACTTTTTGCTTTGGTAGGCCAAGCCTGAACACCCAAAGGGAGCTGTCCAACCCCAACGTGCTGAAACCAGGAGAGAAGGTGTTAAGAAGCTCACAAATTATTCAGCATGTATGTGGTGGTTGTGGCATCACACGCTGGGTTAACTGTACACGTAACAACTTACATTGTTTATTTATATTTTGAGAAATAAATTATCCCTTGAAATATCTAAGCTATTTATTGAGTCATTTCACTTCCTACAATGGCCAGCACATCAGATATTATATTACTATAGGAACACAGGAGAAAAAGGGACGTTATACAGAGACCTGATCACATCTTTTGGGTTTAGGTGCAGAAGCAATCAACTATCTACCAGTTCACATGTAAAATAATGCATGCAAATAAAGTGTGTGTCTGGCACATCATTTTGCCCCCTTTCTTTTATGGTAATGGTTTGAGATCTTTCCTTTCTTTATCCCTCCCCCAACTTGCTTGTTTCTTACCCTCAATTCAACCTTGCCTTTTCATGGCTTTGATCTCTGTACCATGGGACGCCATCCTAAGACATTTTTTATTGCACTGTGCCAGGTGCTAGGTATACAATTGGAAACTCCCTTCCTGGAATTTATTCTCTAGTGGTAGAGGCAGAATATTAAACAAAATGTGTAATTATAGACTTACCTTATAGAATGGTATCTTTGTTAATGACTTGTTAAAGTTATAAGTTACAACTTATACAATTATACATACATGTATTACATAAGTAGTTAAAATTTATAAAGATATAAGCTATTTGGGAAATGTACACCACTTTCAGCTCGGTGAAACCTTTCTTTCAATATAATTTTTCATACACAAAGCACATGCCATAAGAAGTTATATTTGGACATTATAGTCAATTTTCTCTCCATAAGAGTTTCTAGTAAGAGAATGTCATGTGTAACAAATTTGAATTATGTTCAATGTTTAGATGAACCCCAAATATTTTGCATATGCTGAGTGAGAAGGATGACAATATAGCATCTGACACTCATGTGTTCTTTTTACTTAAGTGTTATTTTTGTGTATTCTAAAGCACTTTTGTGATTAGGCTTTATTTTGCTTTAAAGGTTTTTTTCTGTGCTGTAACTTTATTTTTAAGTGCAGTTTTGAGTGAAAGATAGCTATGAGCTCCCCCAAAATGTTGGAACATTTGCACAGGAGAAAGAATTCTTTTCCCAAAGAGTTTCTCTCCCCTCTGACTGCTTTTCCACCTCTTGCCCACGGTCCACTATTCTTTCTCCCCTGACCAGTAAAATCCTCATTAGATTACATTCCACATGCAGACTGTTTATTTGCTTCCAAGCCATTGCGTATTCCTTACTTTCTTATCATTCAGTTCATACATATCATTCCTAGCCATACCAATTATTTGGATATATTCATTTGGTACAAAACTCAAAATAATTTTCCCATTACAATCAGTGTAAATATTTTATTTCGTATTTTTCATTCAGTGGCAGGGTTTCAGTAACTAATTAAAGTTATTAAGCAACGCACAGGTGTGTAGGAAATGCAGTTCTTGAGACCACATAACAGGATAACTGCCTGCTTCTGAGCGATAATATGAAGATCCCCAGGAGACAGATGTCCCATTTAAGCTGAGACTTGAGTAACAAGTGAGAAGTAAACAGAAGAGCAGAGTGACAGTAAAGGGAATATTTCCCTTGTCCTTCAGTGGGGAAGGGCTTGACCTGCCTAAGGAATTGGGAGCATAGTCTAGAGTGCATATAGTAAGTGGCAAACTGGCACGTAAGGAGGCTCGTGGTGCAGTGATTCTGGTTCACCCAAGACCTGTTGATGGCACCAGGAAAGCCGTGGGAAGCTAATTAAGGGCTTTACACAGCAAAGTATTATGATCATGTTTACTCTTCCAAGAGCCACTTGGCTACTGTGTTCATGCGGATTGTAGGAGACAAGGGGGGATGATGCAGGGTGACTAAGAAGGAAGCTATGGGGTAGAGATGCTGGTGGCTCAAACTAGGTTGGTGACAGAGATGATAGCAAAAAATATGGATGAGGTTGAAAGGTACATTTTAATGTTTTATAGACACAAATTTCTGAATAATTAGATGTAAAGGTGGAAACAGAGGGAAATATTTGTACTCACCTTCCCCAGTGTTTGACCCTTATTGTTAGAATCCAGACTTGTATAGCAGCGCCTCCATCTACTTTTAAGTTAACAATGATAAGATCAAATTTTTACTATAGGCTGGGGTACTATCCCAGCTGCTCTGCATGCATTCTGTTTTATAATTTTCACTACAGTCTCTGTGTCTTATTGAAATTTCTATTTCATAGGTAAGTTAAATAAATTGAATGAGGTCACATGATCAGTTAGTGGGAGGATTTAAATTTAAAGCCAGGCAGTTTGACTTAGGGACTGCCCCCATCTCTAATCTCACATCCAATTAAAAACTTAACTATCACATTCTACTGCTTCAGGTAAGAGCAAAATATAGGCTGGGAATTTTCTATATATTTTAATTTTCTATGTGCTCCCTGTCTTTCAGAAGCAAAGATAACAACATGTTGACTGCACCTCTAAATGCTACAGTGCTGAGAAATCTCCAACTCTCCAAATGTCATCTCTTCAAGACTCCAGAAAGCTGGTTGCAAAATGGGAATCCTTTGCTTGTGATCAGTGTTAAATTAATTCTTAAAGGAGTTGCTTGCAACTTCAAAATGATTTGCAGCTTAAGAAAAGTCCCAAACATCCTGTTTTCTCCTTGACAAATTTAGCTGCAGAAAAATAGAGGGACATGCAAACATCCATGGTGACACTTTATCTTTATGACAGACACCAAAGAAACGTTTTGATGACAATGATGACAACTGAGCAGACACATTAGTCCATAACAGATTCATTCTCAGTGCAAACCATGACTTTCATATGCGTGGACGTTCAGACAAAATATCATCCTGATGTTTCCTGTATAAAGGAAAATTCTGCATGGCCAAAGTAGGGCGCTTTTGAGAGTTAATACAGTCACTAACTGGATAGGACAATAGGAATAAGCCAGGACTAGTCTAGGCAAACTAGAAGGCGTGAACACTCACCTAAGGGTATAGTTGCCTTATACCAAAGCACCATTTGTGGTTAGTGCACAGTTCTTACCATAGCTTTTGTCTTGAATTATCAGTACAAGAATTTTTCTTTTATACTTGAATTTTCCTAGACATAATCTCAAATGTTTCATCTCATCCTCTCAGAATAACCTTCTTTATCATGTTATGCCTTGTGTCATTGCAAGAGTGAGTCAGAAAACAGGTGAGTGGTAGAAGTGGATGGAAAAGTCTCAGGATGAAGAGTGTGGGTTTTGAAACCTGACGAACCTGTCTCAAAAACCAGTTCCACCACTAATTTATTGGGTGATCTTGGCAAGACAGGACTCAGCCCAACATCAAGTTACTTGCCTAAGCTACATGCATGGCCCTGATTGCCTGACTGGTATTAAAGATGACAGGTATAAAGAATCTGACAATTTGAAGGCTCTCAATTCTTGTGGATATTATTATTACCATGATCTTTTCTTCCTACATATCACTTTTTGGTGACGGTAATTGGAGGTAGATTCCTTTTCTCTATTTATTGATATAATTTAACATGTCTAGGAAATTAGTATGTGCTCAACAAATACTCAGCTATATATCAATTAGCAACATGTTTGGCTATCTGCAACAAAGAATCAACTAGCAATAGATTTGAGAAATATAGATTTATTTTCCCTGTGAAACAGAATTCCAGGGTTGGGAAGTCCAGGGGTGATACACTTGCTCAATGATGCTAAGGCCCAAGAATTTTACAACTGTACACAACACAATCTTTAGCAGGAAGTAGGTCAAGAATATCGCCTCCTTAGAAGGAGTTTTTATTGTCCACGTTCCCAGTAACATCTGAAATCATCTGTGTGTGTATGGAAGTAGTCACTCTCATGTAGGTAATTGATTGGCCCTGTAGATAGTCCTCCAGTTCTCTTAGGCATTGTTATCCAATTTATTCTTTATCCCAGACCCCCCCCAACTTATTTGGGTTACTAGTGGAATGAAATATTGATCCCTTTCACCGTCAGTATATCCACATGGGGTCTGAAATGTCCAAATCCCCTGGGTAAGTTGCTTCCAGACTTACGCAGTCTTACTGTAACTTACTACAGAATAAGGTAAAAATATAATTTTAATGTGTTCCATAATATGAAAAAATTTAGATCATAGGTAAATGCAAGAAGGTCCCAACATAGGCTGAGCATGGTGGCTCACGTCTATAACCACAGTGCTTTGGGAACTGAGGGGGGATGATCACTTGAGGCCAGGAGATCAAGACCAGCTTGGGCAACATAGCAAGACACCAACTCTAAAAAAAAAATAATTAGTTGAGTGTGTTGGCACACACCTGTAGTCACAGCTACTAAGGAGGCTGAGGTGGAAGGATTGTTTAAGCCCAGGAGTTTAAGGTTGCAGTGAGCTATGATAATGCTATTGCAACTTGAAAAATAGTTCTCATGGCTCCCAAGGTGAAGAGACATGTGAGTTATATATGCTTCAGGAGGCCCCAGGCTCAAAACTAGCATGAGTTAAATACAATTCACATAGCAGTTAATGTGTTAAAGACATTCTAAAAGATACACAGTGATAAATTATTATGCCTGTTCATTTTCTTTGCCCATTTTATTGGATTATCTGTCTTGTCGACTTGAATTTATATGTATGTATATATGTTGGTGTGTGTAGTCTAACAAACTGTCAGATATGTCACTAGCAAATATTTACTCCCATTCTATAATTTATGTTTTCATTATTTAATAGTATCTTTCACAGAACAACAATTTTTTCATTTTTATCAGGTCTAATTTATCACTTATCTTCTATGGATTTGGATTTTTTTATGCTGTATTAAGAACTCTTTGCCTAACCCATAGTCATAAGAATTTTCAAGTATTTTTTTCTAAAAGCTTTATAGTCTTAAATTTTATATTTAGGATTGTAATCCACTAATCCACTTCGAATTCTTTGTGACATATGGTGTTTGGTATAGACAAACATTATTATTATTATTATTATTATTTTAGCCATATAGGAGTCAAATTGTTCCAGATTACTTGTTGAAGAGTCTATCCTTTCTCCACTAAAATGTATTTGCAACTTTGTGAAATATCACTTGACCCTATGTGCTGGGTCTATTTCTGAACTCTCTCTTCTGTTCCATTGATCTATGAATTTATCTTTTCACCAATACCACATTGTCTTCATTATTGTAGTTTAATAGTAAGTTCTAAAATCCTGTACTGTGAGTCCTCTAATGTTTTTTTAAAAAATTGTTTAGGCTATTCTAATTCCTTGCCTTTTCATATAAATTTTGGAATAATATTTTGAACATCTACCAAAAAGAAACTGCTGGGATTTTGGTCGTGACTGTGTTAAATCTACAGGTACATTTGGGAAGAACTGACAACATGGAGTCTTCAAATTCATAAATACACATATCACTTTATTTGTAGGAGCCTTGTTGTAGAGTATTTGCAATTTTCTATATAGACAATTATGTCTTCTGAGAATAGAAAAGATTTAATTTTTTTCTTTTCAATCTGTATGATTTTATTTATTTTTCTTGCCTTATTGCATCATACCTTATTCTAGTACAATGTTGAATAGAAGCGGTGAGAGTGGAACCCTTTGCCTGCCTTCAATGTAAGAGAGAAAACATTCAGTATTTCACCACTGATTTAAAAATGCTAGCTGTGCTTCTTTTTCTTTTGTTTTAACTTTTTAATTGGAAATAATTATAGATTCACAGAAAATTGCAAAAAAAAAAAAATGCAGACATGTCCTATGCATCCGTCTCCCAGTTTCCCCCAAGGTAGCAACTTGCATAACTATAGTACAAGCTTGAACCAAGGAAATTGACAGTGGTACAATTCACAAAACCTATTCAGATTTTTCCAGTTTAACATACATTCATGTGTGTGCCTGTGTGTGTGCACACGTGCATGTCTGTGTGTGTGTGTGCAGTTCTATGCAATTTTATCTTATGGGTTGGTTTGTATTATCACTCCCACAATTATATGATAGCACTGTTTATAAAATTTATATAAATGGCCTTTATCACATTAAGGAAGTTTTCTTTTATTTATAGTTTGTTGAGAGTTTTTTTTTTTCTTTTTCATGAATGGATGGTGAGTTTTGTCAAATACTTTTTCACATCATTGACGTAATGATTTTTTTCTTTAGTCTGTTAATATGGTAGATTATATTGGTTGGTTTTCAGATGTCAAACTGGCCTTGAATTCATGGGATCAATCCTACTTATACACAATGTATCATATACTATTTTATATACTGTTGTATATAATTCAATAATATTTTAATTAAACTTTTCATTTTGAGATCATTGTAGATTAATATGCAGTTGAAGAAAGAATACAAAGAGATGTTTTGTACCCTTTATCCAATTTCCCCCAGTGGTAACATCTTGCAAAATAATAGTACAGTACAATGTCATAACCAGGATATTTAAAATGATATAGTCAAGATACAGGACAGTCCCATTATTACAAGATCCCTCATGTTGCCCTTTTATAATCATAATACCCCCATTCTCTTTACTACCACCATCCTTAACCCCTGAAAACCACTGGTATTTTCTCCCTTTCTATATTTTTGTCATTTTGAGAATGTTATATAAATGAAATCATATGGTATATGATCTCTTGGTATTGAATTTTTTTTTAACTCAGCATAATTTTCTGGGGATTCATCTAAGTTGTGTGTAGCAATAGTTTGTCCCTTTTTACTGTTGAGTAGCATTCACGGCATGGGTGTACTACCATTTAAATATTCACTCACAGGAGGACATGTAGGCCATTTCCAGTTTGTGGCTACTATGGATAATGCTGTTATAAACATTCATGTATGTCATGTGTGAACATAAGTTGTCATCTCACTGAAATAAATGTACTGAGTGCAATTGTTGTGTTGTGTGGTAGTTACATGTTTAATTTTAAAATAGGCAAAGAATTTTCCAGATTGGCCATATCATTTTATATTCTTATCATCAATGAATGAGTGATATAATTTCTCAACATCCTCACCAAAATTTGATGTTGTCCTTTTTTTATTTAGCCATTTTAATAGGTATATAGTAATATATTATTATGGTTTCTAGTGGCTAATAAAGTTGAACACATTGTTGTTCATCTTGTGCTTATTTGCCATTTGTATATCCTATTCATGGAAATGTTTGTTTCTGTCTTTTGTCCATTTTCTGATTGGGTTGTTTGTTTATCTTCTCTGTCTGTGTATTGCCCTTCCACTTCTTAACAGGATCTTTTGCAGAGCAGAAGTTTTTAATTTTAGTGAGATCTAATTTATCAGTTTTTCCTTTTATGGATCATGCTTTTGATATAAAGATTAAAACTTATTTCCTAGCCCTAGACAGTAACGTTTTTGAGTATTGTAATATCTATGTTCTGATAGGTATTGATTTGTCATTTGTCTATAGTTGGCTTATTTCTATTTTCTACCTTGTGTGGTTTTGATATCAGGATATGTCAACATCATAGAATGATCATCTCCCCTCTCTTTTCTATAAAACATTGAGTATAATTTATATTAAAATTTTGGTAGAAGTTGCTGTGAAACCATCTGGGCAAGGGGATTCCTTTTGGGGGGAGGTTTTTAGGTACAGATTTAATCTATCGTAGATATAGGACTGTTCAGATTATCTATTTCTTTTTGGCTGTGTTGTTGGTAGATTGCATCTTGTGAGGAATTGGTACAATCTCTATAAATCTCTGAGTATATGACCCTAAGTTGTCTGCAGTGTTTTTTATTATCCTTTCAATATCCACAGGGTAAGTCGTGATACGCCTTCCTTTACCTGACACTTTGTTCTTCTCCCACTTTTTGTGTGTCAGCCTTGGTGGAGATTTATCAATTTCATTGTTCTTTTCTTTGTTGAAAAATGCTTTTATTCATTTTCTCTATTTTTTTCTGTCTTCAATTTCTTTGACTTCTGCTCTTTATTATTTTCTTCCTCCGTTTTCCCTTTCTTCTGGTTGCTGGGTTTCATTTGTTCTTTGTATCCCCAGTTTTTTAGTTTCTTTTTTTTTCTTTCTTTTGTTTTTAGACAGGGTCTCACTCTGTTGATCCGGCCGCAGTGCGGCAGCGTCCTCCTGGGTCACTGCACAGCCTCCAACTCCGGGGCTCGAGCGATCCTCTGCCTCAGCCTCCCAAGTAGCTGGGACCACAGGCACACACCACCATGCCTGGCTAGGCTTTTTTTAAAAAAAATTTTTTATAGAGACGGGGTCTCACTATTGCTCAGGCTGGTCTTGAACTCCTGGGCTCAAGTCATCCTCCCACCTCAGCCTCCCAGAGTGCTGGGATTACAGGTGTGAGCCACCGCGCCCAGTCTAGTTTTTTAGTTTCTTAAGGTTGAAGCTTAGAGTATTGATTTGAAACCAATCTTCTTTTCTAATATAAGCATTTGATGCTTTAAATTTCCCTCAAGAACTGCTTTTTACTACAGTTTACAAATTTTGATATGCCATGCTTTCATTTTGATTTTGTTCGAAATTGTTTCTTATTTCCCTTGAGACCTTCTACTTGACCCATGGATTACTTATAACAACATTGCTTCATTTCCAAATATTTGGGCAATTCTCAGTATCTTTCTCCTACTGCTTTCTAGTTTAATTATATTATAGTCATAAAACATATTCTGTATTATTCCAATTATTTTAAATTTGTTAAGTTTTGTTTTGTGACCCAGAATATGGTCTATCTTGGTAAATGTTCCATGTAAAGTTGAAAAGAATGTGTATTCCACTCTTGTTTGATGAAATGTTCTATAAATGTAACTTAGGTCATGTTGCTTGATAGCGTTCTATACTCCTATTGTTTTTCTGTCTACTTTTTCTAATATTTACTAAGAGAGGAGTGTTGAAGTCTGCAAATATAATTTTGGATTAGTCAGTTTCTTTTTTAGTTCTATCATTTTTTTTGCTTTTTGTATCTTGAATTTTGTTGTCAGTTGTACACACATATCTGGTTGTTTTGTTGCTTCGTATGGGAATATTCCTAAGTGATATTTTTGATGAATATAGAATTTTAGGTTGACAGTTCCTTTTTTTCAGCACTTTAAAAATATTTTTGCTCTCTTCTAGTCTTCATGGTTTGTGATGAGATATCTGGAAGTCATTTAAATGTAATGTGTCATTTTTGTTTCTGCTTTCAAATTTTTTCTTTATTTGTGGTTTTCAGTAGTTTGATTATGATTTTGGGGGAACACAGTTTACTTTGAGTTTATACTGTTTTGGGGATCACTTAAATTCTTGATGTTCTAAATGTATGTTTTTCACATATTTGGCATGCTTTTTAGCCATTACATTCTCAAATATTTTTTTCTGCATCAATTTCTTTCTCTTCCCCTCCTGGAACTCCAGTGATACAAATGTTAGGCCTTTTATATTGTCCTACTGGTCTCTGAGATAGTTCCATTTATGTTTTCAAATTTTTTCTTTCTGTTGTTCAGATTGGATAATTTTTATTGATTTTTCTTCAAGTCCGAAGGCTCCTTCCTCTACCATCATGATTCTGCTACTGATCACATCCAATGATATTTTTTTGCTTTATTTTGCTTTATTTTATTATCATTTTTATTTTTAAAATTTCCACTTAGTTCTGTTTAGAGTATTTATTCCCCATCGAGACTTTCTATCTTCTTATTTATTTAACAATTGGTCATCCCTGTTTCATGGGGCATGTCTGTAATAACACCTTTAAAGTCTGTCTGATCGTGTGGGTCATCTCAGGATTGGTGTCTGCAGATTATCTTGTCCCTTGAGAGTTGTTGAGAGATTGTACTGGTTCTTTGTATGTCTAGCAAATTCCAATGATTTCCTGGCGATTTTGAATATTTGACTACAAGGATCTGGATCCTGTTAAAATTCTCTGGGCGGTGTTGATATTTTTTAATTAGCAGGTAATAACTTTGTTAGGTTCAGATCACAAGTCCTGACCGGCCCCCTGTGGGCTGTGGTTCTGATGGCAGGTTTTCAAAGGCTTTGATCGGCTGCAGGTACCTTTTGGTCCTCCCCATATGTGTGGCACCCAGAGACCAGTATGGACCCCAGGTAGTGTTTCTACTCTGTAGTTCAGTTTTCAAAGCATTTTCTGTGTTGTGTCAGGTCAATTCCAGACAGATGCTCAGGGGTGAGGTCAGGATATCCTATACACATTTGTTGTGCATCTTTTTTCAATGCCTGCCTCTCTGTGATTTCACCTACACTCACTGGCTCCTGTGGGTCCCTTTTCCTGGTCTTTTGACTAGAAAACCTGAGTTTTAGGTTCTTCACACTGCCACATACTTCTTCCAGCTGGATTACCAGAAGGCTCAAAGCAGAGAGAGGAAGGGGGGGGAAATAACAGAGATCTTCTCACTCTCTTCAGAACACAGGTTTTTTTCCTCAATTCCTCTGGTCAGAGAGAAGGACTTCATCCTGGAGTTGTTCAGGGTCTGCAGGGCTGCTGCTCCTGCCGCCGCCAGAGAGCAGGTTGCTGAGTGATGCTGCCTTGGGGGCAGAGCCCGGACAGTGGAAAGAGGGAAGAAGCCGCATGGGCATTCCTCCCATCTCTGCCTTCTGCCAGGCTCCTCCTGTCCATCCTCTCCCGAGACAGAGAGGGTTTGTCTTAGAGCGTTCTCTGCCCACATGCCCTGTGCTGTTCTGGGATTTGGGATGCTCTCGGATATGAGCCTGAATATCGGAGGAAAAAGAAAATCTCCAGAAAATTCTCCACCTTATGAATTACACTTTGAGTTTTAATTTCCTTCCCCAATTTTCCTGAAATTTGCTTTCCGGAATCATCACATAGTTTCTTCACGTATTCTATTTGGGGTTTTTAGTTGCCATCTGCGGTGGAGATAGAATGGAGTATCCTTACTCCATCTTAGCTAGGATCAGAAGCCCTCGTTTCTTTTTAAAAACACGGACAGACAGCCTGTTGTGCCTCTAGTGGAGATTAAATGAACAGAAATCAGGACTTGATAGTTTAGCATATTTATACCATTGGATAAGTATCCCTTACTGATTGTGTGCTATTCCAACTGATGAGTTGCTTTTGATAATGTTAATAAAGGACCACTCTCTGAAAAGTACTGAGGGCTTTATCAAGCACCTTCTCAGGTTTAATGTTGCTAAATTGGACTATAGGGAGAGTCACACAGAGCAACTTGAACAGCCATTGCCCTCTTGTACTTGGGCAAGTTGAGAGAGACTGACTTTAACCACCTGGCTCTGCAAAGACTGAAACATCTCTCCATGTTCCCCAGTGTTCTCTTTGCTACACAGTTGGCTTTGTATGTTTAAGTGTATTTCATTCACGAGTAGGGTGACCACATAATTTGTTGTCCAAACTGGGACACTTTTGAGAATAAATAAAAGGACACAAATTAGGTGGGATGCTGGGGAAAACAGATGTAAACTGGAACTAGCTTTGGGAAAAGCAGAGCATGTGGTCATCCTGCAATAAGTGTGTTTATCTTACATCATTCTGTGGTTAGCTCACAATTTTACCCACCAGAAGACATTTCCACTTGATTAAAAAGGACAAATCAGGCCAGAACGTTACTCTTAACATTATGGCACTCTTAGAGGTGATCAGCAGGTGGTCAGATTAAAAAACACGGGACAGTCAAGTTAAAGCAGAGCTAGCAATACCCTTATTTCCTTCTCAGCATCTAGGTCTAGAAATCTGGGGCTCCTCCCCACCTACATTTTGAAGAAGAGGGAAATGTTCCCTTTGATCCTTTACCAAGAAACGTTCCAAGGACAGTACTCACATGCACACACATTCTCTCTCTCTCCCTCTCTCCCATAATTACAACTCTCGATACATTCTAGTCTTACAAGTCTTACCGGTTTCATATGTTTTCACCCTAAATCATTGCGAGATGACAGAATTAAATCAATGCTTGAATTTGAAACCAGCAAAACATTGTGTTCTGACTTTCTCTAAAAAAACCCCAAAACTTTGGCTTATTATGAATACAGCCTATTCTATTTTCCCTCTCTCACTATTAACATTAAGATACAATCACAGAGGTGGGTGGGGGGAGGTCAGGCTTTAGAATATACCTCTTTGCTGAATAAGTGACAAAAGGTAAAATGCAGTAATTTAGGAAACTTAAACGTGACAGTGGATGATAGATGGGGGCTAGCAAGACTGCAAAATGAGAAACATTAAAATCGTCTGTTAGAATAGATCAAACTCTGTACTCCAGTTTGTGTCAGCAAGTTTCTTTTGATATGCCGAGTCCCCATAGACCTGGAAGTCCAGTCTACTTTGAAATGGATTTTAAAAGGAGTATGTTTATGTTTAGGAACGTCATCATGCCACGCGCACCAGGAAGTCAGGGACAAAATCAAGCTGAATGTGTTGCTGTCTGTTTGTTGTGGGATCTTCCCATGCCTGGCACCCCAGGGCTTTGTGTATACTCAGAAGTTTTAGAACCAGACCAAATGTCACCTCTTCCAGGAAGGCCTTCTGATCCCCACACCACCAGCTAGGTGCATTTCTGCCTCCCCAGAACCCTCGACTTTCTGTTTGAAACTGTCTCATATCACTTGGCATTTTCTTCCTTGCAACAAGTTTATCTCTATTGTGTTTTATCTTCCCTGCTAACCTGTGAGCCCCTCAAGGACAGGGACGATGATGGATGCATCTCTGCATAGGGCCTGGAAGAAAGCACAGTGGTTTAAGTCTGTCTGAAAGTTTCTCTTTTTCCCATCAGTGCTTCCATCTCATGAGGTCAGGACTCTTTGCTTATACTTCTATTCGAATCTATTCATCATGAACCAGTTATTTATTTTTGTGCCTTTCCTGCCCCACCCCCCTTCCATAGAGCAAGTTCCTTGAGCATGGGGGATATGTAATATGCATTTTGGAAATCTCAATTAGCAGCACAGTGTCTGAGCCATAGTAGGTATTTGTTAGATGCATGGATTGATGAATCAATAAATCAATAAATTGATCAATGAATTCCGAGAACTTCACCTTCTTGTAGCTGAATGTCCATGGACCAGGATTTTTGTCTCTAAGTATAATGGTGATGTGTCCTAGAACAAATCAATTCCTTCTCTAGTAAAGGCTGCATCATGTGACCTCCAAGATTCTTTCTACCACTAATATTAAAAAATTCCATTTTCTAAATTCCTTGTCTCCATCAATAGAGATAATAGTACTATTCTATAAGAATGTTTTTTGCCCTTATATATTTTATTTATATAAACACATCCGCTGTCATTGTTAAATTATGTGGAGACTCAGGCTTGGAGTCTGTCCTTTCCTCGTGGTCTCATACACAGATCAAAAGGGAGCTGAACTTTCAGGCCATCCAAGAGTAGAACTTCTCTCCCTCCTCCATTAAGCCTCTCAAAGGCACTTGTAAAACTGGAGAAGGAGGGTGTGAAGGAAGTGGGGGGGAGAGTCACACAGTTTCCCTCTTCTCTCTCCGTCTGTCTAATTTACTCCATCTTAGGAACGTGTTTATAAGGACGTTGTCTTTGTTATAACATCTCGACATGTCACATCATTCTCCAATCAAGCCTAGATTCTACATCTGGAAAATGAATACCCAAATTTTAAACAATATCTCTGTTATTTTCATAGTGCTGTTTCAGAGCTTGTCACTGTCTTTCGTAGCCAGGTTAATAGTTAAAATATTAGATGTCAGGCTCTGGGTTATTACTTCTTTAAAAGTCATTCCACTACGACTTGTGTTTTTAGGAATGTAGAACACTTCTACGTGGACACTCTAATAATAGAGTACCAGGATTACAAGTAAGGACAGTATTGACATTTTATGCATTTTGTGCATTAACATGTTCTGGCTTGTCCTTTGTGAGGGAGGCGATGTATCAATGTCCTGGAGCTCAGGATCTAGGGTCACACTAGGGATTTGAATCCATGTACAAGCTGAGAAAGTTATTCAACTTCTTTGGGCCTCTGATTTTCTATCTGTTAAATGGAAAAAATAACAGCAGATATCTCCTGGGGTTGTTGTCAAGATTAAGTTAAATAAAGCAGATGGAGTTTTCAAATGGTCCCCGGCATATCAGAAGCACCAGGTTCATTTCAATTATTAGTTTTATATATTTGATTCCCCCCACAGCAACCATGCCCAGCAGACAGATATTAGTCTCTGCACATAACAGTTTAGGAAACTAAGATTAAAAGAGGTTAAAAGGGTTGCTCTCACTGAGGGAGGAAAGAACTCGGAAAGCAAGAGTTAGGTAGCAAGGGAGGCAAGTCAGGGTGCAACTGCAAATCGTCCAAATGAGAGAGAGTTTGCTGCTTGGATGAGGATGTTGAGAGTGTGGCTTGGATAAGTTGCCAGATCTGAGATATTTTAGACCTAGAACTTCCAGAGCTTGCTGTGGTATTTGGCGTGGGGCATAAAACCTGGGAAGGAATCAAGGCTGACTTCCAGAATTCTGCCTTGAGAACTAGGTTGATGGTGGTTCATAGAGAACAGGGTTGCCTCCTTCTGCACAGGGAAAGGCAGGAAGCAAGGGGAGGTGGGAGTGGAGGCAGAGCTGGCCTGGGGACCTGCTAGCGTGGGGTTTCTAGCTCTTTCCCCCGGGCTATATTAAAGTTATGGGGTGAGGATAAGAAACCTCACTTTTATACTTGGATCCCTACTCTGTAAAATTTTTCCTAATTCTAACTGAAGATGTAGATAAAACCATCTCATGCATATACCTCTTAAGTCCAATTTTTTTTTTGGTTTGGTTTATTTTGCTTCTGTTTTTTGTATGTTATCCCTAAAGGCGTCACATTTTTAACCAGGGTTATTTAAAGAGCAATACTATTTGTAAACCCTCAGGATGAAAACAGACCATTGGCATGACATTTCTTTCAGATCAACACATCTTTTCCTCCTGATGTAGAAGAGCATTAAAGTCCTGCTTTGCCCACCAGAAGCTCTAAAATATATTGCACACAGGCATAGGGGAGGCACATGAAGAATTCATTTGCCTCTTCCTCCTTTTTTCTTTTTAAAGGGTGATCAGAGACACATAAACTCTTCATGAAAAATGGATGGAGGAAAAAGCTTCCAAATGGGAAGGAAAACCTTCCAATGACTGAGTCAAAGGTGGGCCAAAGAAAATGGCTGTTAGAGTGACTCAGAGCTTGTTGTGCTCCAGAGACGCCAGCTGCATCTCTGCACACATGCACGAGAGGACCAGCCAGAAAGCCAGATGCCACTCTGGGGAAATAGAGAATAGAGTCTGAGCACTTGTTGTCCAGTGATGGTCTTGGCTGGCCAGGTAATAGATTAACAAGAGGAAATGTTTTGGGTTTTTTTTTCTGCTCAGTTTTATACTTCTGTTTACTCACACAATTCACCATTTTCAACTCTGTCTCTCTCTCTCACACACAAACATACACACACGCACACAAGACATATCTAAGGCCTTGTGAGGGAGACAATCCAAGGAGAAGAGGGAGGGAGAGAAAACAGAAGAGGCCCTGTTACGTTTCCTTTGCCACAGAACCTCTTTGCGTGCAGCATGTCCCCAAATCACAACACGCTTTGCGGATGGAGTCCTTTGTAGAGAAGCTAATTACAAAAACACGGTCTGGTTTGAAAATGGGGAGATGGTTCCAAATCATTCCAAAGTAGGATGCCAGGTTCCTTGTAGCTTTCAATGTGTCCATGAAGATTGCCAAGCCCCTTCCGCTCACCGTGTGCGTACGAGAGACCTTCCTTGCTGCGAAGAAGAGAAAAGAAAGAAAAGATGGGGGTGGGGAAATTGGAGAAAGAGAGTTCAAAACTCTTCTAAAGTGGAATTTGTCCTAAATTTCATCAAACAGGTTTCCTTATTTGTTTATGTCATTTTATTTTAATATTCAATAAAATGGCACCAATATGATGTGAACACAGAGGATTCTGGGCGGTCAACAGCATCCTCCCTATTTCACTGATTCTCTCAAAAAAATTGTTTTTGGTTGCAGTATGCTTAGGTTTTATTTTTTAATGTGTTCTCACATTCCTCATACTGTTATTTACAATCATATTTGGCCCACCCAAAGGTAGGTTCCATTAGTGGTTTTATTTATTTATTTATATTTTAAATTGACAAGAAAAACTTATTTATGGTACGTGACATGATGGTTTGATATAGGTATACACTGTGGAATGGCAAAATCAAGCTATTTAACATATGCATTACCCTCACAGACTTATCTTTTGTGTATGTGATGAGAACCCTTAAAATCTGCTTTCTTAGCAATTTTCAAGTATACAGTATATTGTCATTAACTGTAGGGGCCATGATGTACAATAGCTCCCATGAACTTTTCTCTAACTGAAATTTTGTGCCCTTTCACCAACATCTCCCTACCCCCATCCCCATCCCTGCACCCAGCCCCTGGCAACCACCATTCTACTCTCTGCTTCCATAAGTTCAATTTTTTTAGATTCCATATAGGTGAGATCATGGAGTATTCATCTTTCTGTGCCTGGCTTATTTCACTTAGCATAATGTCTTCCAGGTTCATCCATGTTGTCACAAATGACAGGATTTCCTTATTTTTAAAGGCTGAATAGTATTCCATTGTGTATATATACCACATTCTTTTATTCATTTATATATTAATGGACACTTAGGTTGATTCCATATTTTGGCTATGTGATAATGCTGCAATGAACATGGGAGTGCAGATTTCCTCTTCAACATACTGTTTTCATTTCCATTAGATATATACCCAGTGGTGGAATTGCTGGCTCATATCATAGTGCTATTTTTAAGTTTTTGCAAAGCTTCCATACTGTTTTCCATAATGGCTGTACTAATCTACATTCCCACCAACAGTGTGCAAATGTTCCCTTTCTCCACATCCTCACCAACACTTGTTATTTCTCATCCTTTTGATAATAGACATTCTAACAGGTGTGAAATGATATCTCATAATGGTTTTGATTGGCATCTCCCTAATAATTGGTGATGTTGAACATTTTTTCATATACCTGTTGGCCATTTGTATGTCATCTTTTGAGAAATATCTATTCAGGTCCTTTGCCCACATTTTAATCAGGTTATTTGTTTTCATACTATTGAGTTGTTTGAGTTCGTCACATATTTTGGATGTTAGCCCCCTATCAGATGTATGGTGTGCAAATGTATTTTATCATTCTGTAGGTTGTCTCTTCTCTCAGTTTTAATATGTCTTACTACTTTAATCAACCTGTATTTTAACATAATTAAGGCAATATTGGCTAAGAATTTTAACTCCACCATTACCTGTTTCAGCCCTGTGGAAAAAAAAGACATAATGTCAGGCATTAAATGTATATGTTGGTTTAGGCCAATGATGTGCAATAGAACTTTCAGTGTTGATGGAAAGTTTTTTATATCTGCATTGACCAATATGGTATCCCCTAACTACCTGTGGCTTTTGAGCCCTTGAAATGTGGCTCATGTAACTGAGGAACTGAAGTTTTAATTTTAAATTTTAACTAATGTAAATTTAGATGTCTCATGTGGCTTGTATGCATTGTAGAGGACAGTGCAGATTTAGAACCTTGAAAAAATAGGTTAAGAACTCAAGTGCCTACTTGCCATATTGAAAAGGGCTCTGAAGCCAGAAGACCAACTTTGTCCATTGATTTGTATGTCAGCTCAGGCAAGTTATTGAATGACTCTGAATCTTGTTTTTCTGCTGTATGAGATGGGTACAAGAATGCCTTCTCTACCTGCCTCATGTTGTTATGGTATGGCTGAAAGCAATTTAAAAAGATTGAAGCATTTAACTAAATGTGGTGTTTCATATAACTGTGAAGTTTGGAGAGGATGGAACCCCTTAATGAAGTAAACTTCCCTCATCCTAGTCTTTATGTTAGCCTTTGGAAGGGCCTTAAATGCCACACTAAGAATTTGACCTTTTAAAATTAGTTAACTAGCTTGTTCTTACACTAATCCCATTTTACAAATGTGGAAAATGATGCACAGAGAGATTAAGTAAGTTTCTCAAAATTAGTTAGTGATGGGGATGGTATTTAAATGCAAGCAGTTGGGTTCTAAGTCTTTATCTCCATAATGACTCCCTAAAAGCCCATTCTGGCACATTGGTAGCTATTTCAACATCCACTTCTCCTTTCCTACTATGCTGCCTAAAGATGGCATAGAACCTGAGGTTTAGATTGGTTGACTTTGTGCCAAGCCACACATCTCCTGCCCCTGGTCACATGACAGATGGGCACATGATGCATTTCAAGCCACATTTACTCGGGACTTATGGTGGAGAAGTTTTCTCTCTTGCTTGTTACCAACTGGGAAACTCATAGCCCTGGTTCCTGCTGTCAATCATTCTGGAACCAACACTGTGCCCAAAGTAAGAATGAAACAAACACTATGAAAAGTAGAGTGGAGAGAAATAAAAACCTTGGTCCTTGGTGATACTGGTGATCTATTGGATCCAGCTTTACTTATATTCCATCATATGGTTGGACTTTTCAGTTATGTAAAATTATTTTTTAAAAACAGTATAATTTGTTTTTTGCTGTGGTTGTTGCTGTTATAATCAGCAGTGGAAAGCAACCCAAAGTAACTAATATAGTCACACGCTTATGCAAACTCAAAATTTCACATCCCAGAATATCATGTCCAGCATTTGAAAGTCAGAGTTTAAAACTAACACACAATGTGTGCCTGCTACTTCAGAGGCAAGATTCTCTGCTCTGGCGTTTGGAATGAGGTCTCCATAACAAGGGATAACAGATTAGCTCTGCAGCAAGCGATGGCAGTACATTAAAAGAATATTAAGGTTGTGACAGGAAACGATATCAGTAAAAGCAATTCCTCGTGAAGGGAGAGGCACCATATGTGCAGCCGACATTGTGATGCAAGGGTGGGAGGGGGTGTAGAATTAGGAAAGTCATTAAAGTGACTCCCTGTGGTGCCCAGGAGTTAAAAGACATATGGCGCCTTTGCCCCGAGTTGGGAGGTTTAATTTCTCTTCACTGCCATCTTCACGCTCCTCTCTGGAGGGAGACAGGAAGAATAGCTGAACAAGAGTCAGGAATGTGGGGCCTTATCTTCAGGTAACTCAGTGGGGAAGCAAGGAGGTGGGTGGTGTAGTGGAAACAACACTGGGTTATGAGTCCTAAGGCTTGGGTTCTCTGTGTTATTAACTTTCTGACTTTGGGTAAATCACTGAACTTCCTAGCTCTGGTTTCCTCACTGGAGAAAAAAGAAGGACAATGTTTCATCTACAGTGAAACACTACCATCCTCCCCCTGGCCCCCCAAAAGGTCATGTACTCTTTTGCCTCTGGGATTTCAATCCTGTGCTCCCTCTGTCTACATACTTTCCCCACTACCCCTCTTTTACTGTTATTTTCAGCTTGAATGTCACCTGCTGCCTGAAGCCTTCTCTGACCTGGATTAAATATCTCCCCTTCTGCTCCTATCTCCCGAGGATTTGTCACACAATCCCAATTGCCTATTCTTTTCCTTCTCAACAGAAGTTAAAGTATATGCAGATTTCCACTTTCCACCCTGTACACATACTTAGCACCATGCTCTTTGAGGTCAGGGACCATGTTTCTGCATCATTGTGTTTCCAGGACTAATTAAGTGCAGGGCTGGTGTCAGGTAGGGGCTCAAATGCAGGCACCAGCATGGACTACGCTCCCCAAGCTGTGCAGGGATCCTTTGGTGCCCTTGTCAGTTCTCTGTCCCATTCTCTGCAGTGTAATTTAAGAGACCCTCCTCTTCTTCCCTGGATACTTGCTCTTGGGCCTTGCCCTTGACTCTCAGAAGAGGGCTTTGGCTCCTTTGGTGCATTAGAAGGTGTAAATTCATTACTTCTCTTTGCCTCTTTGTTCATTTTCAGTTGAGAGAAATACAAAAGTCAAACAGATTTGGAAGAAGTTATTAGGTATATTGCTAGGAAAGCTATACTAGGAGATGGGAGAGGGGTGCAGGGAGGAGACCACCTATGCACAGGTGTTAAATATATTTGCTATTTTGCTGTATCCAATCAAAGAACATGTATTAGTGGTCACGGGAATTTCACCTTCACTGATCAATTAGACAGACCTCTTCTTCCACACGATGGAGTGAGGATGTTGTAGAAGTCTTCTCATGGAAACTCTCAGGAAAGGAAATAGAGTTTCCCTTCCAATCCTATTTCACAGAGAAAATAGAATGTCTAGGTGAATCTTTTCTCTGCCTTTCCTTCTTTTCTCCTGTAACAATGGAAAAAGAATATCCCTTCTGCCCGGGGCTGTTTCCCTCTTACACAATCTCCTGGAAATTCTGTTCTTCCCACCTTCTGCACTCCATTAGTTCCCACGCATCAGCATTTTAAAGACCGCATACAAAAGCTTTCATTAGCCGTTCTTGCTACCTTTGTAATCAAAGAAATACACCTGGTTTTCAGTTGAAGAGGCACTGAAGGATGAGTTACATAGAGAAAGGAATGCATGTTTCCCCAAACATATACCCTCAGGTCATATTAATCTCCGGCTTCCTTGCTCTTTTGTGACAAGCGATGTTAAAATGGCAGCAGCTGATCCCAAACTTCCCTTGTCCCTGAACATCCAGTCAACCACCTCTGCTGCTTTCTGTCAGTAATTCTATCATGTCCTTGGACTGACCAATTATTAAGGGCTGTTTTAAGTGGCAGCCTTCCAGTTAAGGAAAAGTTACAGATTGTCCAATCCAAGTGAATATTTGCATTGCCAGGATTATGGATATAGTCATGTATGTCAACTCATTGTCAGAACATTACCCTCCAAACTCCCTTTCTCAGCAACATACCAAGGGGTCAGATGATAAACTAAACAACGGCCATGCGGCAAATGGCAAAAGAATGCAACTCAGTGTGTGACAGCCTTAATCCTATCCAAGCTAAAATCCATTTCTGTTGATGAACATACTATGTTTACCATAATAGATATCCTCTGGGCTAAGAATTTGGGCTAAGAGTAATAAACATAGTAATAAATTTCCTTGTTTTTATGACAAGTCACAATTTTTTTTGCTTTTTTTTTTTTTTGGCAAACGTAGAGAAAAAGAGAACCCAAATCACAGGTAGTTGGTGAAATAACAAGATTTGAACCTAGTCAAATAAAAGGCAGGCTATGAATGCAGGCAAGATCCTTCTCAATTGGTGCACATGATAGCAGGAACATTCACAGGATACAATGAAACTGGGTCAGAAAAGATTCCTGGTGTTTTTGAAGATTCAGCTGCCACCCATGGCTGGGAGTATCAGTCTCGTGTTCCATTTATTCTGATTTTCAACTTTGTTGTCTCCACTTTTACGGATGAGTTATAAGGCAGATAACCATTCCAGCAAACGGTAACATAACGATAATGAAGTGCAACACAGCCGGAGGCTGAGATAATGTATTTCCATTTTGAGTTTATCTTTCCCCAAATTTCTTAAAGTGCATTACCCACCAAAAGTTCTCCCTTCACAAATGTGAACATGATTAAACTGGTGATTGCATCTCACACACACACACAAAATCGTGCTACGTGGCAAAATAGTTTGATGTTCATCTTGTGGCTTTCAGTAGCAATCAGTAGAAAGCACCAGAAGCTTTAATCCAGGGAGAGATATCCATGAGTCTCCCGAGCCTAATCAAGAATTTGAAAAAGGACCTTCAAAGTTATCCATTAGTTGAAGATGCGAGTTACTGAAGAAACTGCTGGGTGTGATGCACACGCACACACGATGAGCTTTAGAGAAACAGGACAGTAGGTGTGCATAAATCAAAGATTCCGTTGATTTCCCTCCAGCATCTCTTCACCCAGCACCCTCAGTCCCAATTAGGATGAGAAAACCGAAAGCCCAAGAGGGGAAGGGATATGCTTAGGGTCTAACAGCAAGGCAAGGTCTCCCAGGAGGACAGGCAACGTTCACCTTCTGAGCAGATGTCATTGACACCCTGCCAATACTTCTTCTTGTCTAATCCTGCTGTGAAAGCTGGCCAGACTCCAACCACTGGCACCTGCACGTCATTACCTGGGGGGGTTTCTTTAGCCACCAATGTCCACTTTGACCACTGTGTGGCAGGCTGGCAGACGTGGGGAATGAGCATCACTCCCAAGCACCCCTCAAACAATGGTGGAAGGGAGCTGGTGTATAAATACTCCATTTCCCTAACCCCTCTGATAGCGTCATGTGGAGGTGTGTGTCCTACAGTGGCTGCCAGAGATTCTCCAGGGAGATTAATTAAGCTCCAGCCATCCATTAGGATAACTGACTTGACAACACCTCCTTTATTGTCTAACTTCTTTTGCCTGTCATGGTTCCCTACCCACTGTCGGGTATTTTCTTCAACTCCCAAATAAGCTCTACTTTTACTTGAATTGTTTTTTCAGGGTCTGCTTCTGGGAGATCCTAAATCGAGACAGTCCTCTCTACTGCACACTCTGTGGACCCATCTACTATCCACGCTCAATTAAAAGAGTCACAATTCTTACTTCATCCTCGTCTTACCTCCAACACACACCTAGAATTGGATCCTCAAATGAATGAAAAATGGGAAACCACTGAATGATTCAGCTAAAATTTCTTCTTAATGGATAAGAGTCTGGAAGGATAAAATTATGCATTTTGCCACCTAGCAGGGGAATGGAGAGTACAAGGGAAGCTGGACGGTGTGTGGGTTTGGGGCTCTGTCTCCTTGATGGCTTTAGGTGAGCCATGTTTAGAAGACACTGATTCCATGATGATGTCACATATGTACTAGATGAAGACTAGCAGAGACTTACATTGCCTAATTTTTAAGAATTCCACTTGGGGATTTTCTTTTTCTACAAGAAGAACATTTTGAAGGTTCTCTGAGAATAAAACCCTTCTATGATTTTTTTAGAAGCCATATATATGTACGATAGACACCCTGTAAAAATATTTTACTATACTTTGTCCTAAAATGGGATCCAGAGGTAAAGTCCTGAATACAACATGTTTCTCTTTGTGAATTTGTTTTGCAATCACAGGGAACTGATTAGTGTTTTATATTTGGTAGTTTTTCTTCAGAAGGAATATGGTCAATCATTATTAGGTTTACAGTATTCAGAGTTCGAGGAATTACCCTAGATTCTTTGTTAGATTGGCAGACTTTAAGTGATAATCCCAACTGGTAAAAATGCTTGGACATTCTATGAAGTGGGATTAAGGCTTGGGAATGCAACCACTGGAAATCTAGATTCCAGAAGAAAAGCATTCTAATTCAGGTACATAAACAATTTAGTGCAGTGCCCGATTTGTCTTACCTGCTCAAGACTTGTTTACTGTTTTTCTTATTTTCACAGCAAGCACTGAAAAGAAACAGTATCAACCCCAAATCCAGCGACATCATCAATAAACATCGACATCCGTGCTGCCTTCAGGAAGTGCCAACAGGAAAGATGACACATTCTGAAAACTAGGCAAGGACATTTGTGAACAGAGGCTGTACGTCTGCGGTTGGTTTTCTTGCTGATGTTCCGAGAAGTGTTCCGGAAAGTCGCCCTTGAGAGGATTTTAATTCAAGGCTATGATGCTATCTTTGTTTGGTTTCGTGTCTTGGAATTTAGCAATGGCACTCCACCGACAGGACAAGAAAACCTGATTGATACCCGTTCCATGTAAATATTTTTAGAGGCTAAAGAAATCCAGCATCAGAAAAAAAAAATTAGGAGGGCAGAGGGAGGTTAACCCAAAACACTAAATCCAACTTCGTACAACTTCATGTCCAGTGATTCCGGCCAACCCACGAGTTAATGGAGCATTTTTCCCTTCTCTATGCCCTCCCCCCACCTCTCTTTCCCCCTTCCTCCTCCTCCTCCTCCTGCTCTTTCTCTCTCCGCTCTGTTTTCTTCTCCCTCTCTCTCTTCTCTTAAATAGAACAATCTTCATCATCAATGAAATAAATTACAGTGAGCTTTCATGTGAAAGAGATTCTTTTTTTCTTGGTAGTTCAAAACCCAGGCAAAATTTTGACCAGCTACTAGAAGAAGCTATTCTTTGCAGCTCGGTACATATTTTCCTATAGTTTTCAGACTTTTGAGGAATTGTATACCTGGTCTTTTAATAGCTGTCTCTCTTTGATTTAACAGGAAGACCTGAAAGTGTCAAGAAGCCTTAGAATTGCCTTGTTCTTTCTCACATTTAGTCTTGATTCTGCCCTGTGACAGCTCCACCAAAGGATTAAGACCTCTCCTGGAATACCTGTTCTGACAGGGAACTTATTTCTCTAAAAACCTCAACCATCTATCCACAAAAGGCTCTAGCTCCTCTTAGCATATCCATTGCTAGCTTGAGTATGTTGGTTTTATTTCCCAAGTAGAGTACTTACAATCAAAATAGCACACAAACAGGTAAGTCTAGTAGGGGAAAAAAATGGGTAAAGAAAAAGAAGAAATACATACGCCAATAAACATATATCAAAGAGGCCAGTTCACAACTAGAATTTGGAAGTTTTCATTTTTGCTCTCCTAAGCTCTAAAAGAGATTAAATAATGTGGGAGTTTTCTGATCCTTTTACCTTAGGTAAAACTCACCTTTAAAATTGTCCAAGTGTAGCATTTTTGGGATAGTTTTCTTTTTTTTTTTTTTTTGGTCTGGAAAAAAAGTCTTTTTTTTTTTTTTTACTTTTTTTACATTCACTAGTAGCTAATTTGCTTAGATCTTTCTTTCACTCCCAGAATCAGTTTTAGTAATTTATTCCTTTTTTAAAATACCAGGTCGGCAACTACAGAATTACTTCTATTTCAGAGCTTCTCTTCTCACCTTGCCTCGTTTACAAATAGCTTCCTACAAATGTGGCTTGCCTGTGTGTGTGCGCACAAATATGTTTCGTTTGGTCTCCACCCACCATGCATCTACTGGGCTAAAAATAAAGAGGGCACTAGCTGCTCTCTACACACCATTCCTGATACTTAAAAATGAATGAATGGTTGTATTCCTCAGGGTATAACTCTGATTTTGGAAAACTTTGTTCTAAATCTGGTATCTCTTGTTCTGTTCCTCTTCCTGATGAATTTCACTGCGTGTGGAAGTCTCGTGTGTGTGTGTGTGTGAGATTGCATATTTTGAGCCACAGCTTTTTCCTAGTTTCTTCAAGAATGGAGTATGCATTTAAACTTCTTTTCATTGTTTTGAAATGACGTCTGAGAAGAGACTAAGGTAGAATATTTTTACTTTGCCATTGTAAAACTGGTAAGTCTTCTGGATTTTTAAAAAATATCTCCCCCTTGCTAAATATTTCCATAAGCTCAATAATAATATCTGTCTTACTCAAGCTTGTATCCTAGGCATATGGATGACAATGGGGGCTGAACAAATATTTGTTGAGTGAATGCAAGAATGAATTAATAAAGTATAATCTAATTTTAAGGAAGAAATAATATAGAATGTATCAGAGAGGATATGCACAAATAGGTTAATTCTGGTGATCTCTAGATGGGATGGTATATATTTTTCTCATTATTTTCTGCTTTGGGCTATGATAAACATGTTTCTTTTGTAATAAGAGGAAAACACTTTAATAAAACATAATTTCAAAAGACATTTTAATAAGTGCCCATTTTTTAATACAATGATCACTTCTACTGGATCTGCCAAGATGGTCTACATTCCAGTGTCCCTTTGCTCCAGGTAAGTAGATTCACACTTGCTGAATCAAGGCTGCTAGTTTGGACTCACAAAATGATGCTCACGATCATTGGTATCAGAATAAGGGTACTTCCCCCAGATATCCCCTGCAGCATTATAAACTCTCATGTTTGTGTTCCATAAAGGGTAAATCAAATGTCAGCTTGTAGTCGGAGAAAAATGTTTGGGAAAAGGCCACCTAAAGAAAATAATCAGTCCCTTAATTATTTTCTTCCTTGCAGGGGTGATTTGTTGGTTTCAGAGAATTTCAGGAAGGGATATCATTGTGCTCAGCTTCAACTCTTTGCATAAACAACATTTTCAAAACACGAAGGCAAGAATTTCCTTGGTACCCCAACATCCTCGCTTACTTACATCTCTCCAGATATTCTGGCCTTTTTTTCTGTCTCCTAAATGCATCAAATTCATCCCTACGATTGCTTCTGTGCCAGCCATTTAAGCCATTGCTTAAAATGCTGTTCTTTCTGGTTTTCTTTTTTTCTAAGGTCTCAGCTCAAATGATAGCTCCTTGGAAAGGTGTTCTCCTTTGCCACTCACACCAGTGTAGACAATTGGTCAACTCTCTGTCACATTATCCTATTTTACTTTCTCCTTTCTATCAGACATTCTCTTGCTTTTTAATTTATTACTTTCCTTTCCTTCTCCCATTAGGAATGTAGGTTTTCTGAGATCCTTGTCTGCCTGGTTCACTGTTTTATTCCCCACACATCTAAGAACTCATATTTTTAACATGCCAAAAAGCTCAATACATATTTGTGAGTCAGAAGACAATGAAGGAAAAAAGATAAAGAAAAGAGACAGAGGGGTGGAAGGAAGAAGAGAGAGAGAGGGAGAGAAGGAGAGAAGGAGGAAATAAATAAAATATGTCATTTCTTGATTCCAAACAGATCAAGATACCCTGAAAAGTGAAGACTCTTCCATTTTCCACCATTTTCTCTCTTTAGAAGACAGTTGAAATTCTAAGTAGCAATTTTCCTGTTATATACATATTGTCAATTAACATAAATATGTAGTAAAAAACTAAATGTGAATATAATGATTCACACTTAGCTTTTCTTTGTTCACACATCACTGACAGTAAACCCCATTAGAATATCAAAGAAGAAATGCACAGAACTACTAAGACCTTGACATTTTTTCCTTGGCTTGTGAAAGTTACAAATTTTCAACTCAGATTATTTCCTTTGAACCTAAAACATGACAGAAAGAGAATTTATTACCCACATATTTAGTCTTTAAGAATCACATGGATAGTTGTACAGCAATGTGAGTATATTTAACACTACCGAACTGTAGACTTAAAAATGGCTAAGATGGTAAAAATAATAAAAAATAAAAAGAAGGAGCTGGCCATCCCCACCTTCCTTGTCCCTGACACAGTAACCCCGAAGAATTTGTAAAGGTGGAGCCTCCATCAGCTTGGGGCCCTTCCCAACCAGGAAGAGCAGAGGTCCCGATGTCACTGATGGTCACCTAGCTTGAGTAAGGAGGAACCTTTGTTGCTTTAAGCCACAAAGATTGTTTTATTGTTTCTTCAGCAAAGCCTAGCCCACCCTGACCAATATGTGGTTGTCGCTTGGAGGTGAGGATAGGGGGATAAAAGGAAGAGAGAAAGTGTAATCAGAGACTTGAGCATGTTTGTAGGATTAAAGGGAAAACCTGGAGAAAGAGAGAAATTAACGATGAGGGTGAAGTTGGTTGGTCTTGGCCCTGGGGGAAGCCAAGGTCTGTATTGCCCAGTGTTCACTGGCATAACACAGACAGTTACACTAGTACGTGGCCAACAGACCTAATTAGGAGACATTCATGGCAAGTACCATCATTAGAAAACTAAATAGCTGACGGTCAAAAATTTGCCTGAGACGATTTAGCATAGACCTTCCTCAACAAGCAGAGGTATGAAAGAAATATCTTCTTACTGCCTCAGTTTCCTCATCTACAAAATGATAACAATAGCATCTACCTCATGAAGTTGTTGCAAGAATTAAATAAGTTCCTATGTGTAAAGCACTGAGAACAGTATCTGGCACAGAGTGAGTTCTATTTAAGTGTGTTCTCTCACAACCCCATCAGGTTTTAGGAAAAAGCTCTAAATGTGGTATGAAATGCGCTAATGGCTCTTTCTTGCAACCATTTAAACAATAGGGAGAATTGTAAAGAACTGTGAAGCTCTGCTGTACTGAGAAGCAAACAGGCAAGGCAAGCAATGGATATATTTAACGTCTCTGCCAGCTTCAAAGCTAGTGCAGTTAAATAAAAATCAGCCTTAATTTATCTTAAAAAAAGAATCCCATGGATAAATTATCATGGATCTGATATTGGCTGAGTTTGAATAAATGAGAAGTTATTGTAAGTACTTGCTGACACTGCAAGGAAAGCGGTGAAGAAATAAAAGTAAAGAAAAAAAGACAGCAAGACAGAGAGAGAGAAAGAAGAAAGGGTCGTGGAGAGAGGGTGGGGGGAGATGGGGGGAGAAGATACGAGTTCCAGAGAGGTGAGAGGCAGAGAGCTAGAAGAAAAAAATCTAGCAAAAAGCAAGGTTTATTGACTAGTTGACAAAACAGACTAAAAAATCAATAGTGTTTTCTCTGACACTTTAGATAACTTCCCAATAATGCTGGGCAGCTTGCTAAAGAAGAGGGGTCCCTATGGCTGACAGCTTTACTCCAGAACAAGTTGAGTTTTCTTTATTTTTACATCTCCCCAGGTGGGAAGCAGTGCAGCCTGTCACCTTCCAAAAGGATGAAAGTAAGTGAACCCTCGTCACTGTGAAGGGGACTTTGGAGCTGGGGCAGGGGGTGGTGGAGCTAGGGATATTTTTTTTTTCCTCTGTGTATCTAGGGGCTCTGTCAGTGACTGATTCTGTCTTCCTGTCAGTAGGAACCTGATAACACAGCAACACTTTTGAAGATCATTGCCAAAACCAGCCCTAAAGAGAAAGCAATTTCTCAAACTTCAGTGTTGTTCAGATAACTTTTGACAAGGAAAAGCACTGAAGACCTTCAGTGTTGACTCATTAGTTTTATGATATCTCCAGTTAAATGTGTATGACCGATGAAGTAGACATAAACACTCATGCTTGTAGCTCTTACACAACCATAAAAATCAAAACGATTTTACAAATTGAATCCACACAAGCTCTGATACCAACAAAATCCCAATTAACTATATTAATTTAAAGTGAGAGATTTTTAAAAAATGAATTGCCATTATAGAATTTAATAGCAGAAAACTGTAGCCTCAGGTACAGCTTTACACTTAATCTCTTTTAGTGTTTTGTCCTCAGTGGTGGCAACATAGAAAATCCCCAATAATTATATTGCATACAGTGGCATTAATAGCTCCTGAATCTTTACTTGCTAGTTTAGAATAATCAGGCCATCAGCCACTGAGTAAGACCAACTTATGCAGGTCCACTTGTTTTTCTATAAAGCTGATTTGTTCACTTAAATCTGAGGTTAACATTATGGTTTTTTGAAATCTGAACTAAATGAACCTATAGTCCCAATATTCTGGAATCAGGAAGAGAAAACCTCTTCTAAATGTGCTGCTTGTGAACCATTGCAAAGTTTGCACGAACAAAGATGATATCCAGGAAACATACCCACTCACAAGAGACTGTGATCTCAAAAATTCTGGAGCAAGACATTTGCAGTTTGGCCGTCCTTTATCATTGTTTGCCATGAGCACACTCGCTTCTTTCTATTCACTGAAAAACCTTCATCCCTACAATGAAGTAATGCAATTTGGGCCAAACTCATGTGGAAACACAAAAGAAGAACAGGCCCAGTCCTGTGTGGCAGTACTTGGTAATAAAGCGAATTGTGGTATGTTTTAATTTTATTCAGATTATCAGCTAGAGAGAAATGAAGCACTCCTTGGAATACTCAGTATCGAGAATATACCCAGCCCTCAAGACACGGTGAACTTTAGTTTGAGCACAAGTTGTGAAGAAGATGGTCCTCTTTAAGAGCCCAAACCTCAGACTTCAGTATGATGGTCCTTGATGGTGCCTCATCAGACGTGCCCAGCAGAATGTGAGGGAAGGAAGAAGTAGCTGAAGCACCACCCGTCACGCGGCCGCCACATTTTCGTCGCAGGGTCACAATGTTTTCAGCATTCGCTGAGCTTTCAATTTTTAGCGCTCCCTCAGTCTTACTGCATTATTTAGTCCCTTACCAGGCACTCTATCCTTTTGTAACTACCCTTCTAAACTCTTTCGAATCCCCTCAATTGAATATCTCTCTCCCTGCAGATCTTTATTAACCAGGTTCAGACTGTACACCTGCTAATCCAAGACCCTACTTATACAAGTTCATTCAAACAAATCCAACACACACACACTCGGACGATGGGGACTCAGGTTATAATAACTAGTATGTTTCACTAGACGGACTGGACTTGACTTGTTTGCCTTTTGTTATATTCGAGGGAATTTATTTTCATTTCAGGAATTTAAAAAAAATTAAAGGCTTAGAAGAAATAAGGTCTTGCCAATGGTCAACCAAAGCAGATGTTTTCTTCTCTGTATCACCCAGTTAGTCAAGCTGCTTATCGAAGTTTGACGAGGACTCAGTGTCCATTTTCACCTGATTTCAATTTTAGACCAATGCTGAGGGAGGGAGGACCGGAGCACCAGGGACATCCTTGCCTCCAAACGAATTTCATCATCCAATTGGAGGTTCCAGAATGTATGTGCTAAGCTACAGGACTCTAAAAAGTAAGATAAAAATTATATAATTTGGTGAAGGAAACAGAAGGTTCAAACTCTGTGGTCGTGGACTGCTCTGTGGTGAAGCAAAGATAAAAATGAACAAGGGAAATCTACGGTAAAGAAAGGATCGTAGATGAGCACAAGGATTTAGCTATAGAAGACTAGGAAGTAACCAAATGATTTTAAAATAGGGAGTTATTTAAATGAACTACAGTGCATCCACTTGAGGGACACAGAAGACTTGACTCCTGGGTTCTTTTCATTCCTTTGGGATCTACAGAACACGAAATAGCCTGTATGAGTGATTTTTCCCCCCATTTATGTACTGAGCCAGTATTTGGTCCTATGGGGGCAGACACTTAGAACAATACCTAAAAGAAGGACTCTTTTATCTACCCCCAATCCACATACACAAAACAGACACTTTCTCTATTCCAAATTCTAGCTTATAGAGAAAATGTGCTTTGAGTCCACAAAAATTAATTTCCATCGTGGAAAGAAACAAAAGGAAGCGACCAACAAGCTGATATAAATAGCCAAGCTGGTGCAGTCAAAATGGCTTGGCAACAGGGAACTTGCAAGATGTATTCACATCTCTTACCTAATAGTCAATTAATTGACTTCAAAATACCACCAAGCCTCACCACTCAAATATCAGGTAAATGGCACCTTGATAAGCAAATAACCAGAAGGTAAGTGGTAGAAGAAAAACAGTCTTTGGGAAGTCAAAAGAAAATCCATAATTCTGTGCATTGAAACACAGGAACTTTTCTTCCAGAAGATCTCAGTGAACCTCTATTCAATGTTCTACATTCAATTTCAACAACCGATGTAGGAGCCAGTCTCCGAAGATGTCTCCCCAACGAGCCAGGTCTCCTAATATTTCACCCTTGTGTTGTCCTCTTCCATATTTGGACCATTAGAATAGGCCAGAAGTGATCCAGGGAAGGCCATAAGGAGCCTTACAGCTACCAGCTGGATCTTTTGGGGTATTTGCTATTGAGCTACTCTTACTCAGAACGCAGCTGTGACAAGCTCAGCCGCAGGAGAAGCTGCATGTAGATGTTCTTGTCAATAGCCCCAACTGAGCACCATCAGTGGTCATCCATGTGATGAGCTAGTTTGAATGCTCCAGCCCCAGCTACCATCTGATTAGAACCATAGGAAATACCCCAAGGGAAACCCTTCTATCCCAGACAACATACAAAGCCATGAGAGATATTAACAAATTATTTCAAACCAGTGCATTTGAAATAGTTTTGTTGTATAAAATAAATACCTGAAACACTGGGCTACTGGGTTTCCAGTTCTACAAGAGCAGTTAGGAAGACTAATTGAGGTAAGACCTGAAAGCAGTAGGAATTGGATGTTAAATTTGAGGGAAGTCACAGAGCCCATTAGAATCAAGAGAGGAAATCAAAACACAACATTTGGAGACATTTAGCAGGAA
The DNA here is from genome assembly GCA_023783475.1 of Daubentonia madagascariensis. NCBI lineage: Eukaryota > Metazoa > Chordata > Mammalia > Primates > Daubentoniidae > Daubentonia > Daubentonia madagascariensis. The sequence continues at coordinate 4,174,815 of JAKFHU010002332.1, read as the reverse complement.
GAGAGGGGAGCAAAATGCTAAACCCAACACTAGGTTCCTCGCAATAAACTTTCCCAAATCACGTCACTTAAGACTCAGATATTCCTGTTAACTTTGAATTAGGAAGTAAGATTACATTCTCGTTGGCATAGTATTTGAGAACCCACAAAGGTAAGGAACAGTTTTTTAAAAAAGGTTTTGATTGTCAAAGGTTAAACTGTGACTTCGTCTGAGAATTTAAGGAGGCAAGCTTTGATTTTCTATAAAGTTGTTAACGAGGACCACTTAATTTCCCCAACAATCTCAAATTTGCTACATATTCTTGCCTCATAACTCTTTCTGATGCCTGGGCTTCCCAGTGGCTGTTAGAAGCCACGGAAAGACGCTCATTGATTCATTGATTCATTCAGTGAAGATGTATTGATATTTGCTAACCACTAATTCCTTTTCTACATGTCATCCACAGAAAGATGAATAAGACGTGGTTCATGCCTCCAACACTATGCCACCCACTCTGAGAGCTATAAAGGAGAAACCAGAATTAACATTTATTGTGCACCAACTACTTTTTGTTTTCACACCCTTTGTTTGTAGTATTATTTTTTAAATCCTCCTAGCAATTCTGTCTATGGGACCTTATTCATCCTATTTTCAGATGAAGAAGCAGAACCTCGAAGTGGTTACACAACTTGTAAGACTCAAAATAAGTGAACGGGCTTTCAAACTCCACTGGTAGCATCTCCTCAACCTCCATAGACCTTATATAAACTTTACAGGAAGGTGCAAGCAAGAATGCCATTGTCAACTTATTCTACTTATTTAAAGCTCTTTATAATAATTTGAGGTCATGGCACAGTCAGAAAAATCTCTCCCCAGGATCTTTCCTTCACATCCAAACCAGTTCTTTCCCCTTGCATGCCACTGTTTAAATTGATAACTCCTGGGGTTTCCCCAGAGTGTTTGTCATTTTTACAACAGGCATTTTTCTTTGACTTGGGGAAAAAAATATATTAAATCAGTGTTTGCATTTGTGCACATTTCTTAAAGTGCTCCCAAATAAGTTGATTCCTAATGAACTTAAGATTTTAATTCATTTTACCCCATTGCTGCTGCAGAAGGAGTCACATTTTTAAATGTGTGATGACATATGGCTGTTCATTATTTATACATTCTGTAGCAGACTATAAATTTTACTTTGGACATATATCGAGGCACTGAAGCCATTTTGGTTGCAAACACATAAATCATGGTTACAGTTATTAGTCTAAATGTAACACCACCCGGGTTCTAGATCAAAACCTTTAAAATCCATTGTAATTGATGTCTGCTGTATAACTTATGTCTGATTTTATTAAAGGTTCTCATTATTATTTATATATTTGGATCATTATACTCCTAGCTATGCTACTCCATCCAGAGTAAATTATTTTGAGGTGTAGGATTGAGAGAGGATATAGAACGTGTCAGGATGTCAGGGTGCCAGAGTGGGGAGGGGCGGGCTCTTTGTGAGATATTTAAAAAATAAGTAAGTGGGGAAAAGAATGGGTATTGTATTTCAGTATGATCTAACTAATTCATGCAATGATTTAGTTAATTTAGCTCCCAAACGCCTTGTCCTCTGTACCAATTGACATTCCTTTGAGACAAATAAAACAGCAGCGGAGTTGTGTCAGCTAAATTATAAATTAGCGAAAGGGTAACTGAATGAGCCGGATTCCCAGGGCTGCTGCCGGACTAGTCTTTTCAAAGACCAGGAGCACTTAGATTGATCCATACATCACAGCACTGAGATACCTCAGCAAAATGGGGACTGAAGATTGATGACACGTCACAGACTCATTAGAAAGCCTCAGGTTGATGAGCTGGGCCGCCCAGTGTGACTGCAGAGTGCTGGCAGGTGACCCAAGGGGACGGCCCACGTCAAAATGGCAGAAAGGGTGAAGAGCAAAGGCAACTTGCCATGGAGGAGAGAGAGCACTGAACAGGGAGGCAGGAGGCTGGTAAAGAAGGAAGAGAGAGGTGGCGTGACTGCAGGGGCGTGAGCTTCAGAACCACATACACCAGGGTTCCCACCCCTGCTAGGCCATTACTAGCCAGGGGGCCCCAGGGAACTTACATAGCCAGTCAGAGCCTTGCTTTCTGCACCTGTAACAAGGTAGACTTTTTTTTTTAAATTTCAGAATATTACAGGGGTACAAACGTTTTGGTTACATGATTTGCTTTTGTGCAGTTTGAGTCAAAATTATATGTGTGCCCATCACCAAGATAAGCATGCATTGTACACATTAGCTGTGAATTTACCCCTCCCCTCTGCCCCCTCCCACCTGTTTTGTTTCCAGTGAGTTTTACTACTGTATGTACACATTGGTGTTGATCAGTTAGTTCCAATGTAATAGTGAGTACATGTGGTATTTGTTTTCCCATTCTTGCGATACTTTGCTTAGAAGACTGATCTCCAGTTCCATCCAGGTTGTTACAAAAGGTACTAGTTCACCATTTTTTTTATGGTTGAGTAGTACTCCATAGTATACATATACCACATTTTACTAATCCACTCACTTGGGGAGACTTTATTATTACAAAAAAATCAAGCAGAAGGTAGAAAGTTCCCATATACTCTCCCTCCGCACACCATTTCCCCTATTATTAACATCCTGCATTAGTATATTTGTTACACTTGATTAAACAATACTGATATATTATTATTAACTAAAGTCCATAGCTTACATTATGGTTCTCTTTCGTGTTGTACAGTTCTATGAATTTTGACAAATCCATAATGTCATGTATCTACCATTACTGTATCATACAGAAGAGTTTTACTGCCCTAAAAATCCCCTGTTCTCCACCTATTCATCCTTCCCCCGCTCCTCCCAGACCCCTGGCAACCACTGATCTTTTTACTGTCTCTGTAGTTTGCCTTTGCTATAAAGTTTTCAGATAATACATGTGAAGTGTCTAGTAGAGCATTCAGTAAATGGCTGAACTACAACAGCTGCTACAGTAGCATCAATCCATTATAATTACATATGAATTTCAAATGCCACATATTTAAAACGCAAATTTCAGATAGTTGACCAACAACCTGAGAAATTTTGAGAAGAGGAGTAGTAGCTATATTATAAGTTCTCCAATTGTGTTTCCCCAGATGCAAGCAACCAAAAAGGCTGAACAGTCTAGCCAGATCTCGTCTGGCTACTGGGGAGGTTGATCCAGGCTCCTGCCATTCCCTAAGGCCCTCCTTGAAGCCTTCCATAGGAGAGAAATCAGAAGCTCCAGTTGCTTTACCTGTAAACCTCTATCCTAGGACAAGATAGGTCTCTGGAACAGGGATAGATAGACGTCTTTCTTGCCTCACCACTAAGGCAAGAACTGACCTCCCCGCCCTATGGCATCTGGTGATCCTGGCACAGCTGCTATGCTCACACTCTTCAGACCCCTATAAAAGGTGCGGGGGCCCAGAGAATACACCCAGCAGGGGTGTGAGAAGAGATTTGACAGGGAACTCAGTCATCTGCTTTCAATGGTGGGTATAGGAGATGCTTTTGTGCCCCTGCCATATCCCCCTGAGCCTGTCTTTGAGCATGCAATGGATCCATTGTGACAGACAGTTCCCACGCATTCCAACAGCATCCCTCCCCATGCTTTGCCCACAGAAGCTTGTCCAGCCCTCAGTCTGGGTAGCCTGAAATTGTGGAGGAGTTGATGTCCCTGGATAATACCTTCTACCAATGAGCAACAGGTATTGATGGCTAATGTCTCAGCCTCCTGTCCTTAGAAGACAGAGTTCTGAGGCAACTGCTACACGTTTCTCAGAGTCCCCAGCAGGACTGAGCACCAGCTCCTGCAGTGGCACCCATGGGGAAGAAAAAGGCATCCTTTTCCTCCCTTCTTCCTGCCATCCCTCACTTTCCCTGATTCTTCACTCTTACTTGCAGGGACCTTCTATACAAAAATGATCTGTTCCAAATCTTATCTTAGGCTCTGCTTTTAAAAGAACCCAAATCAGGCCAGTGGGGCTTCACGCAGGCAGCTGGCAGAAGGAAAGATTAGATAGAAGCTAAAAATATCATTCAGTTAATGAATGAAAGTATAATTTCCAATGACAATTACAACAGTAGTAGCTAACATTGCCAGGTTGTTTACTGAATGTTAGATATTGTGCATGGGTTATGTTATTTAATCCTCATGCAACCATATGAGATAGGAATTATTCTAATACCCGTGTTACAGAGGAGAAAATTGAGGTTCAGGGATGTTAAGTGATTTGCTTAACTTCAAACGAATAATAAATAGTGTGGTCAGAAAACAGACTGAAGTAATCTAACTCGGGGCTTACCGTGAAACCCTAACTCTCTACTCCTGATTCAGCCTAGGGTTTTAGTTGCATATATGTATAATACACAAGTTATTCAAAAACATATTTTGTATAAAGGTAAAATCATGACTCACGTACAAATAGAAAATGAATAAATGTTGAAGATTTTATTTATCTTGTTAGTTAATGAGCGATCTGGAAAGATGTTACAATGATTTCCAAGGAAAATTCAAAATACTATATTTTTACAGGCAATCGAGAACGTTGAAATGAATTTACAAATAGACCCAAACATGGCAGCAAAACTGGTCAATATCCATAAGGCATAAATCAATCGCTTTTCACTGGACACAGGTCATTTGCTTGACTTTGGAGAAGAGTCATTTGCCTTTGTGTGAGTTTCCTACCACTTATAGAATTGTAAAAGGTCAAAGGGAGTGAAAAGCAGACATAAGCCAGGAGAATACACTGTGGAAGACACCCAATAATCTTCTTTGTTCAAATCAGAATCTTCCACAATTTTTCTTGACAAAATATATGGCTGAATGAGTCTAGGACATTTACAATAACAATGATAATGGAATAAAACAGGGATGGCAAGCTGTTTTTCCTGAAAGGTCAGATGGGAAATATTTTAGGTATAGTGGGCTATACAGTCTACACCACCATCATTCAACTCTGCCCTTGTGGAATAGAAGTTACCACAGACAATAGATAAACCAACAAGCACAGCTATGTTCCGATATAATTCTATTTACAAAAACAGGTGGCTAGCCTGTGGGCAGACAATATTCTGCCACCCCTGGAGTTTGCCAAGAATTTTTCCCAGGCAGGACACTTTGAATTAATTCATTCACTTCGTAGTTAGTGACCAGATACTAACAGGAGTCCAAGAATGTTCCATGTGTATAATAGTTTGTGAAAACAAAATCCACTTATAAATTATTCTGGTCAGTTTCTTTACTACTTTTAGAAATTAGTTAGCTAATTAATTAATTTAATTGACAAGTAATGATTGTATTATTGTTGGATACGATGAGATGTTTTGATGTATGTATTCACTGTAGATAGATTAAATCAAGCTAATTAATGTATCTATTAATGTATCTCCTCCTTATCATTATTTGGAGGGGTGTGAGAAAGTTTCAAATTTATTTTTTTTGGCAATTTTGAAACATACAAAACATTATTTTTGACTATAGTCACCATGCTGTGCAACAGATGGCTAACACTTATTCCTCCTGTCTAACTGAAACTTTGTGCCCTTTGACCAAGATCTTCTCTTTCCCTATCCGTCCCTCCCCACCGCCTCTGGTGACCACCATTCTACTCTCTGTTTCTACGAAATCGATGTCTTTAGAGTCCACGTGCCAGTGAGATCGTGGTGGTGTTTGTCTTTCCGTGCCTGGCTTATTTCACTTAAGGTTCATCCATGTTATCGCAAATGTCAGAATTTCCTGATGTTTAAAAGCTGTGTAGTATTCCATTGTGCGTATACACCACGTTTCTTTATCCATTCATCTCTTGATGGACATTTAGGTTGCTTCCACGTGTTGGCTACTGTGAATAATCCTTCAATGAACATGGAACTGCAGATATCTCTTCAACATACTGATTCCATTTCCTTGGGATATATACCCAGAAATGGGGTTGCAAGATCATATGGTAGTTTTATTTTTTTGGTTTTTGAGGGCCTCCTCATATTGTTTTTCATAACGGCTGTACTAATTTACATAACCACTAATAGTCTATCAGAGTTCATTGAGGTTTTTTTTTGGTTTTGGTTTTTTGCTGTTGAAAGGTGGCAAGAATCTTAGATAGTACCTCTGTCTCTTCCACATCTAGATGAGGGGTCTGCAACCTAGAAGGGGAGAAGATGCTTGTTAAAGATCACAGAGAACATGTCACTGGTTACATTAGAAATGAAACAATGGGCTAAGAACTGGCATTATAAATTGGATAGAAGATTCTAATTTGTTTTTATATATAATATATAATATAATTATATATATACAATTCAGGTATAAATATTTATATATAAATATATATGAATTGGAACCAACTATGATTTTATTAGAGAAGACCCATTAGGATTTTTCAGCAACTTAATCCTTTGCCAAGAACAAATGACAGATATTCACACATCAGTTTAGTGGGTCAGTGCCATGGACATTCATTGATCAATACTAGGCACTGCACCAGATGGGGCACTGCAAAGACACTCAGGACAGGCCCTGCCCTTGAGGAGCTCATTCTCCAGTGGGAAGGGAAGACTTGCAGAAGTATAATAGGGTACAGTGTCTTCAGCGCAGGTAAACTCAGGGTACTACAGGAACATGGAGAAGAGGAATCTAAAATCAGACTGGAAGGGGCATTAGGGATGTATTCTGGAGGAAGTAGTGTATGAGTTGATGTTAAAGGTTGAGTAGAAAATGGATATGAAAATACATTGTGGTTCCCCTTTGATAATCAAACGCTCTGATTTGGAACTTTTAAAATAGTTTTTTACAAAGAAACGAATATCACGGGGTCCTTTATTGCTGTTGCTGTTGTTGCTAGAGATGACACTGGGGAACACATCCATATGGACAGAATGCATAAAGAGGAGGGACTTCTGCATCTTTCAACCTTCTTCCTGAAAACATGAAAGGATCCCTGGGGGCCATAGAACAGTTAAAACATAAACATTCATGATTTTTCTCCGTCCCACCTTCTTTGTCCCTCGTGCCGTTATATATCGGCCGTGGCACGGCTCAGCTGTCCATAAGGACCACGTGTCCTTTGCTCCCTCTGGTTCTTTGCTAACCTGTCCTCTTTCTGCTGATGTTCATCTGTCTTTTAAAATCCAAGTCATTGAATACTTGAGTAAATCATTCTTTGGCTGACTTGGTGGAGGATCTAACCCCTTTACTGGAAATGATACGTATGAAGACTTGCATAACAGCGTGGAAGCGTGCATGCTAATGGAAAGAAGCAAGGTTTTGTATCCCAAGCACAGGGAAGGTTCTGCAGCTGTGTGGAGAGACACATGTTGGGGGAACACAAAAAGGAAGAATGCATATCGGTAACACTTGTGGTTCTATGAAAATGGAGTTACTGTTCTTTCTTTTCCCAAAGTTAATTCATATTATGATATCAGTTTTATAATTAAAAAATAAGAGTTGTTTCATCATTTAAGGCCATGCTTAATCACCATTTCTTCCAGAGCCTACCTATTGGAATACTTCCATCCCTCCTGAAACTCCGTGTTGGCTTCTACACCTACTTTATTAATTAATTCATTCAGTAATTATTTATTGAGTGCTTACTGTTTTCTAGTGAATGAAATACAACAGGGAACAAGCTAAACCCTTCTCTCCCAAATCCCTGCCCTCAAAGAGTTTACATTCTAGTGGAAGAGATACCAAATAAAATAAACAAGTAAAATAAAAAGGTTGGCCCTTATTTATAAATACTCGTGAGTATATCTGTATCTACTTCTACATCATTAACTTACACTGGGGCAAGAACAGCCTTTTAAAATTTTGTTCCCGGGAGCACCTATCCTAGAATAATGATCAGCATACTTCAAATGCTTAATCTTTTTCTGTTGCATTGAAAAGAAACCTCATCAATTTTATCTGCCCACTTCCCCTTCAACATACTACTCAGATTAGAAAAATCTGAAGCAGAAGTTACAATAGCAGTCACTATTTGGGCTGCAAGTGTCACCAGCAGGAGACTGGACCGATCCTGTCCAATTTGCCTGTTTGAATTGTAGGGGTAGCAGGCTTGTCAACATGAAAGGAAATTCAGTGGTTCCCTCCCAGTTCTTGGCTTCCAAACACACTCAGGGCAAAAGGAAAATGCAAAGTCCATGTTTCCAGATGTTTTTGATTCCTTTAGACCCGGTTAATCTCCTTGCAGACTCTGTGGATACAAAACAAAGCTCTTTGGCCTTCTTGTCACGGAGCTGAACATTCATTATCAAATAGCACAAGGGAGACATTTGCGGTTTGGGAGGCAAAAGGAAAACGTGTCCACATGGAGGCAGGGTTGGAATGAGTTCTTCTTTCCTTCCCAAGAATATCCACAAAACTGTATTTGCCATCCTAATGCACACTTGAATTTTCTCCTTGAGTGCAAACATCCCTCCACAGACGAGGTAGGAGCCAACCGCTACCCTGTCTGCTCTCTCATTTATTTGTCATTTGTTTTATTCTTCTTGTGTTTTGTAGTCTGGGGTGCTCTGTCTGTCAGGTGGTATTAAACTACACTGGCTTTTGCCCCCTTTCCTGCTGGAGCTGTATTTATTTACTGGGGTTATCACCGTGAACTATAGGTACCTTGAGTAAAGGATATAGCAATTTTGCAAGAACAATTTTAAATGAGGGGGAAAAAATAGTAATTCCATTCTCCAAGGTGAGCTCCTTTGTAAAAATAAAGCATCTTGTATAATTGGGGGCACAGTGATCACTCCATCTTTATCTCTGAAGCTTGTCTGACGAGAGCGATTTGTGTATTGAGAAAGTGAGGATCTCCTTTTAAAAACTGCCTTGGAGGGTGAGCTTTGTGAAAATCGCCTCCCCATTGAGGAGTGTGAGCTTGCATGCATTTTAGACTGTGGCTTTACTGTTTCAGAGAGCCCTTTTAGTAAGAAAGGAAGCAGATAGAGAAAGAGACAAAAGAAGGAGAGGAAAAGGAAGAAGAAAATGGATGAAGAGAAGGATCTGCAGAGGGAAGGGAGGAGAGAGAGAAGAAAACCTTGGGGAGGGGGTATCTTTAATCCCGTCACATCACTCTCCCTACGGAAATTGTAGTGACCAGATCATCTGCCTTTGCACTTCATGGTCAAGAAAACAGAAGCTCTTCCTATGTTGGCAGTTCTGAGTCTGAATTAACAACATTAAAAGAAGTCTCCAGTCATTGCCATCATTGTCAGCAAACGCTCAGGAAATCCCCAAATGAAAATTATTAGAAATTGAATTCATTTTTATTTGAAAATCAAAATTTATCCACATAGCAGCTATGTGCTGGAATTGAGAAAGTCGTGGTAGCAGCCGAGACTGGGGTGCCGACTCATAAAAAGTTGAAGAAGACTGAAGAGTCCAAAAGCTGGCTCTACGAAGGGGCACCCAAGATATAGTTATAGACAGAAAAAATATCGATATATTTACAGTTATAGCTATAGATGTATAGGTACTTGGATTAATAGAAACATAGCAAAAAACAATACTACCACTTAAAATGTAGACACCAAGTTCCAGATGGATACTGGTTTCAAAAAAAATAATTTGCATTCAAATAAAGGTGCATCTCATTTATTAATTCATTCAACATATATTAATTGAGCATTTCCTATTTAAAGGCATTGTTCTAGGTACTGGGGATAGAGTGATGAATACGATCCTCCCTGTCTGCAGGGAGAGAAATAAATGTGAAAATCTATTAAACACACGTGTCTGAAAGGTAATTTCAGATGTTGATACTAAGAGTAAACTAAGGCAGAGTAATGTGATGAAGAGTGTGGACAATTTTGAATACAGCCAGAGGCAAGGCCTCTCTGAGAAGGTGACTTATGAGCAGAGGTCTGAAGAATGGGAAGGAAAAAGCTACAGATCCATCAAAGGGAGGGCATTGCAGACCCAGAACAGTAGGGAAAATACTCTGAAGTTGAAGTATTGTGTTCAATGAACAAAACGAGGCTGCTGTGGCTCAGGGAAGCAAACAAAGAGGAGAACAGAATATGCAGAAGATGAGGCCAGGGCTATAGGCTGCAGCTCATTCAGGGCCGTGTAAACCTAGGAAAGGAGGTGGGATTTTATTCCATGTATCCAGACATGGATGCATAGACACTGAGGTGACAGGTATATGGCTGGTCTAGGAGAAAAGAATTACAAGTGGCCAGAAGACAGGAGACTCCCTTTCTCCCTCCTCTCTATGTGATTTTAGAAACCTGTCAGGTTTCAAGTATTTGCATTTGCCAAGTGAGAGAGTTGAACATGGTTGTAAGACACATTCCATAGTGATGTTTCCTACCTGCTCCCCTGAGATAATGCAGCTGACATGAACTCAGCTTGGACCTAGGCTCCAGACACTTAAGTTTTGCTTTATTTAATTAAATATGGAACTAGCACAGCCTGACCATGTCCACTGGAGAGAGAGGACTTTGGGCTTGCCATGAAAGATGAGAAGCAACTGCTTAAGCTCAAGCTCTACTCCATAGGGTTGGCCTCTGGATCGTGGTCCCTGCTGTGAGGTCTATAGCACAGGTGCCGTAAGGCAAAGTAAGAGAAGGTCTGTACAACCTATTAGCTTGCTGCCTGCTGTAGAATATTCCTCCTGCTCCTCTGAAAACTTTCCTCTGAGGGGGCACAGAGAAATCACCACCATAGTATACACCCTTCTCATTGGGCCATGGCTTAGGCAGAATTTCCTACTGACTCCTTCACACACCAACCCTCAGACTCGTCAGAGAGTGGCATCACTGAGGTTGGGATGAAAGGAAAATAATGGAGTCATTTCCTTTGGGGTCCCTGTCACTGTAGTCAAAGAGCATAATTGAAAGTGTTCTCCTTTCTCGAACTGTGGGTCAGCTAGAGTTTGAGAAACAAAAGCAGCTCCTGGTTCTCAAACTTTTCTGTAGAAAGATTTGAAACACAAATACTGCAGGAACTGTTCTCACCAGGGGACACTAGGATCATTTCCAGAATGTATAAGGAACTATTTCCTGAGTAGTGAAGTACCCTCTAAAAGTAAGCGAACACTAAGAACATCGAGCTTCACCGTAGTTCAAACCCATGTACCACACAGTCACATATACCAATGCGTGGTATTTGTATGAACTATTTGTAAGTGAGGATGTGTTATGAAATTCAAGGCCCTGCAATGGATTAAAAAAATAATACTAGCAAGGCTTGATTACTTAATTTTCTTACTAGAGAACTCATTGGTCAGGTTGAGTAATCACCTGAAGATGATATGAACAGGCGGAAGAAAGAGGCTTTGTGTTCATACCCATGTTGCATGTTGAGGCAATTAGCTGGTGAACAGCCAAGAGGATGTAACCAATACTTCCAAACCCCCCTGTGATCTTCAGCGGCTCTCGCGTGTACCATTTCGTATGAATGTCAGTCCTAAGCCATCATCTTCTCTCCAGGGCTCTGTTTTGTCTTCTACAAATGCCTTTGAAGCAGGGATCTCATTCCTGATTTTACAAGTACCTAAGGGTTGTGAAAGGCGCTGAGGACAAGTAAGGAATATGGGGAAGAAACACTTGTTGGGATGACATCTGGACAATCCAACATCTCTAAGCATTTTCCACAATATATAAGAAAACACGCAGTGCTGGGAAGGTGGGGTGATTGTGGGGAGGGGCGAAATCACATGCTCTGATGAGAGAAGCAGGTGAGCAATCCCTCCCTTTTCCCTCTTCTTGCCCCCCCACCCCACCCGCCAGCAAACGTGAAAGATCATGGGGCAAATGTGGTGATCACCATGGTGGGGAACACAGAATGGGGTGATGGGGTGGCGTGTTTCTTTAGCCAACATCTCAAAAGGCAGCTGACTGCTTTTATAATGACTTTGAAAAAAATTATAAAGGTGTCTTGTTAGAAAGACCGATACCCCAAACTGACTCAGAATCTCTGGCGGTAGGGCTTGGGAATCTGCATTTTTCACCAGCTCCCTCCCTGGTGATTCTTATGCCCATAAATGTCCTCGGAACACAGCTTTACCCTCTTCTGTTTCTCCTGCAGAGGCTTCTGGCTGGAGAGGGAGAGCAAGAGGAATAGACTAGGGTAGTTTACCTTTGTATCAAGTGCAACTCCCCGATGGAGAGGATCCCAGTGGTGCAGCCCCCATTGTGCCAGTGATGTAGTCACCATTGCTGTGTGAAGTTTTCGAGGCTGACCACACCACAGGCTTCGTTGTTTATACTTTTGCAGATCTTAGGTCATAACACATCTAATCTGTTTCTCTAGGTTGGTGGGAGTCCCAAGTACTCCCTAAGCAGTATGCAGCATCTTCCTTCATGAGTGTTTATAGGTGGAAATGCCCCCAGATGGAACTGGGTACACGGTCTAGCCTTCACTGTCCAATATAAGAACCACCATCCCCATGTGAACTTGAAATGTGGCTAGTTCAAACTGAGATAAACTGGAATTGCAAAATGCACGCTGGATTTCAGACAGTGCCAAAACATATAACATGTAAAGTATATCATTGATAATTTTTATATTAGAATGTTAATATTGTGACTATATTGGGTCTGATAAACTATATTATTGAGATTAATTTTAACTATTTCTTTTTCCTTCTTTTTTTTTTTTTTTTTCAGAGACAAGGTCTTGCTCTGTTGCCCAGGCTAGAGCACAGTGGTGCAATCATAGCTCACTGCAGCCTCCAACTCCTGGGCCCAGGCGATCCTCCTGCCTCAGTCTCCTGAGTGGCCGGAACTCCAGGTGCACACCACCACACCCAGCTAATTTTTGAAGATTTTTTGTAGAGATGGGGTCTTGCTATTGCTGAGGCTGGTCTCAAACTCCTGGCCTCAGGAGATCCTCCTGCCTCAGCCTCCCAAAGTGCTGGGATTACAGTCTTTTTCCATTTTTAATGTGGTTCCTAGAAAATTTTAAATTACATACATGTTTCACATTGTATTTCCATTGCGAGTGCTGAGCTAGCCTCTCCTATAGATATAGAATATTTAGAATCATAATACTAAGTGATCAAAATAGGATCTAAATTCATGTATTCTGTAAAACCTCAATTTTTTACACACACACACACACCACAGAGACACATAGCATATTCAAAATCAGCATTCAAAATAAATGTCTTTGAGTTCTTTAAATCTTGCGTTTAACCAGTACCACATACTGAGTTTGGGATGCAATAGCTTCCATCCACCAATCAAGGACACCTCAGTTGTATGCCTCAGGGAAATGACACATGACTAGTGTGACACTTAATGCTTGTGAACTACAGAACAGAAGATATTAATTTCCAAAGGAGTTAAGAAACTACTCTGAATTCAAGTGTCATCAGTGGTCAACTCTGCAGGGTGAGATATTTGCTTTGAATAATAAAAATATGCATCATTTTTATTCAAAGCTTGAGTCCAAAATTTGGTGTACTGCAGCCTTCATATACTCCAGAAGAAGACACAGAGGGCCCAAGAACCTGGGATACTTACGTAAACCGAATTCCCCAGCCCAACCCAGAAGTCAGAATGAGATATTCAGTTTTAAGTAAATATGACAGTTGAAACAGTAGCTGTACTACTGCCCCAAGCCCCAGGCATTGGTGAGACGTGGAATATTCCTTCCTTCTCTGCCCCCTGGTTGTGCTTGTTTTCCTTTGAAGAATAATTAAGATTTAATGGCATATTCTCACAGTTTTTTGTCTGCCTGCTTTCTGACTGCCTACTGTGCAGAATGCTTGCGTTTGATCCTGGTCATTACAAGAACTGTACAGTAATTGCCTATCTGGTGACTCGTTAATGGAGGTCCCCAGAGAGCGGAGACGCTGCTCTTTTGAAGTTCATCTTGTTTACTGTTGGCCCTTCTGGTTTAATCTATATCATCAGAGAGCCTTGCTCAATTATTGGCAGCTCAATCTCTTCTTGTTGGGACACAGGCACTGGGTAAACAAGTTTTTTGCTTCTTTTCCTTCTCTTTCATTTTCTTTTCTTGGTTTTTTTTTTTTTTTTTTGATATCTTCTTGATTTACCCGGATGGGCCCACTTTGGTCAAGCATGAAACCTCATGTTGTACCAGGGGGTCTGCAGACCACCTATGAAGTGGCTCTGCAGACCTGCCCAATAGGCCATAGGCTGGAGGGCAACCAACCAGAGGGAATGGTCCTGCTCTTGCCTGAAAGACAAAATGGCTCTGCCCGTCTTGTAGGATCCAAACGAGGAAGTACCCCTTGCACAAGACCTTTTTGGACACTTTAAACACAGCTCTAGCTGGTTCATTTGCCTCTACTGACTGCTTTTATAATACTTCTCACTATTAATTTTGGTCATGTCTATAACTTTCATCACTCTAAACATGGGAGCCCTGCGTAGCCAAATGTTACATCTTTATTCCCCAAATTCCGGTGTTGAGAAGACTTCCAAGAGCATACTAAGTGGTTAAGATGTGTTTGCGGAATAAGTGGACATTCTCTAAGGCATGCTAAAATCACTCTGTCCTTTCTAAGGAGGGAAAAATTCAACACTAGATACCAGAGTTCCATTCCATTCCCTGCTTAACTCTTATCGTCAGAGAATATGGAATTAGAAGAAATTTCTAAAATAGGAGTTTAGATATCACAAGGGTAGGAGACCCTGTTTCTGCTAGGATTAGCATAGCAGAGGTCACTGAGACAGATTGTTGTTGATGAGGTTTGAGCTCCTGGATCCAGACATGTAAGAAATTAACTTTAACTCTTGATTTAACCATTACAGGAAAAAGATAACTTTTTCTTAAACAAATTTAATTATTTTGAAGATAATTATTTTTCATAGAGACAGGGTCTCACTCTGTCACCCAGGCTAGAGTGTAGTGGCACAATCATAGCTCATTGCAGCTTAGAACTTCTGGGCTCAAGCGATCCTCCCTCTCAGCCTCCCAAATAGCTGGGGCTATAGGTGCACACCACCACGCCCGGTTGATCTTTTTCTTATTGTTTTAGGGATGAGGTCTCCCTATGTTGCCCAGGCTGGTCTCAAACATCTGGCCTCAAGTTATCCTCCTGCCTTGGCCTCCTGGGTCTAAAATAATCTTAATGCATAGAATTACACATAACATGAATAGTACCACTGTCCCAGAGTAGACATGTTTCGTATATTTGGACAACTTCAAATTGAAAAATACACAATTAATACATTTCAAGTTCAACTGAAAATAATTATCTCAATAATACTTTGGTTCTGGCAGTAATAGGAAGTTCCTTTCCTAAGCCAGGCAGTGTGGTAAAAACACTTTTCCTGTATTAGTTGATTTAATCCTCATAACAATACCACAAGACATTAACTACTCTTATTATTAGTTTTATTCTTATTTGAAGAGAGAGAAACCAAGGATAAGAGTGGCAAATCGGCCAGCATTTGTCAATGTTGGGGATAACATTCAAATGTAGGTCTCTTTGTCTTTTAATCTCTTCAAGATTTATAAGATATTTCTAACAATAATAATATGATTGCATGTATTCTATTGTTTACTGTATAGCTTGATTAAGTAACCAAGTCTAAAGTTAAGCATTGTAAGATAATTCATATAAAATATCAAGTTCTGTGCTGTTTATAGCTCATTTAATTATCTTCATCACCTTTTTAGTTAGCTGGGAATTAATATTGCCATTTTACAGATGGAGCAGGGAACTGAAAAGTTAAGTTCTTGCCTGAGGTCACATAAATAAGTGCCAGAACTCCAGTGTGAACTCACTTCTCTTTGGCTCCAAAGCTCACTCCAGTTCATCCAGGGTGAACATTTATCCTTAGGTAAACTCATTTTAAATACTTGAGCAACTTCTCTCAGGAACACTCACATCACCAAGAACCCCAAGTCCAATTTAGAAAACCTTATTAGTCTAATAAGACTTCAGTTCTATCAGCATAATTGGCAGGCACCTCAATCGCATACAGTCTAATTATGCTATACTGGATTCCTCATTACTGGGTTTTGAGGGGAGGCAAAATGTGAGGAGAGAAGGAAATACATGCCAGGAAGTGATGTTGTAGCCTGAGACCTCCCTGCAAGGCCACCAGCAGTTGGCCATGGTCATGGGGGTACCAGAAATCTGGAAGAGAATATCAGTGTACTGGTATCCTCCTGCATTTATGTTGGCACAGTGGCAAAACAGCTAAGCAAAGTTAATATCCAAATTGTATTACAGGCATTAAAAGACTTTTGGAGAAACTCTACAGCAAGGAAAGCCTCAGAATTTGGGTGCAATGCTAATTCTTAAATTATTTCATTTTTTCTTGATGTTACCTTTCCTCAGATGAGTGTAAATCTTAGCTGTTCTTTACAACTAACAACAGCAAAAATAGTAAAAAAAAATGATAATAATGACAATAATGACAATTATAATTCACTCTAATATGGTATTATTGGATACCATATGGATTGGATGGATAATGCTGCCCTGACTCTAAAAAGGCACCAGCAATCAGAAAACAATTACTTTTATTGTTTCACATTAAACCAATCCACACCAAGCCCAATATTTGTACATGTTGCTCTTTATCACATCCTAGTGTTCCCATCTTATAAACTGTTTCATGATTTTTAAAATTCATTTATTTTTAGTTGGTAAATAATAATTATATATATTTATGGGATACAATGTGATGTTTTGATCTAGGTATACATTATAGAAAGATTCAATCAAGCTAATTAACATGTTCATCACCTCACCAACTTACCATTTATTTTTGTGGTGAGGATCTTCAAAATCTATTCTTTTAGCAATTTAAAAATATACAATATATTATTAGTAACTGTGGTCACCATGCAGTGCAGTAGATTACTATTAATAAAACTTATTCTTCCTGTCTAACTGAAACTTTACACCCTTTGAGCAAAATCTCTGCTTTCCCCAGCCCTCCCTTTCCCCACCAGCCTCTGATGTCCACTTGTCTACTCTCTGTTTCTATGAGACTGAATTTTTGGATTCCGCATATAAACCAATTCATGATTTAAAAACGAAACATTTAAACAAGAAGAAGATGTCATCACCACAGCATGAAAATAAAACCAATTCAGCAGTAAAAGCCACTTAACTATGTGTACACATCCAAGAGGTCTATTATGTCCCTGTTTTTTCCAGACCAAGCTTCTAAAAGAATTTTCTCTAAAAGCACCCTTATGAGCTCAACTCAACTTTACACACACAGGTACCTCCGGGACGCTACCAGAAACAAGTTATCCTACTTCATTTCAACTCGCAACTTGTTACATCAACAGTCAGTAGGTGTAATTGTTTGACGCCAGCCATTTTCAAGGAAATCAATATGGGCTGATAGACTAATCTTTCAATTTGTCTTACTTCATTCTTAAAAAATAAAAAAGGAAATGGAGAAAGAAATCTGCTCATTTTTGGATATCCACAAACTCCAGAATATCCATAATAAATTAGACACATTCCTTTGACATTTCCTTCGTGTCATTTGCTCTAACAATCTTGATAAAATGTATCTTACTTATCCAATATTTCCTATTTTTACATCTGACCAGAGTGAACAAGAGGCAGCTTGAGATTATTGGAAGAGATTTGTACTTCAAGTCAGGAAAGCTGGACTCAAATCACAGTCCTCCAGTGGGACCCAGGATAAGTCACACGCCCTCTCTGGACTGTTTCTTCTTGTTTAAAATAAAAGTGTGTTGAGAGGTTCAGCTGTATGTAACAAAAGAGAAGGAAGGAAAAAAGGAAAGGAGGGAGGGAGGGAGAAGGAAGGAAATAAGTTTTTTTTCTGCCTCATGTGTAAATAGCCCAGAGATAAGTGAGTCAAGACTGTGGGCTTTTTCCATCTTGTTGCTCTGCCATCCTTGCCATATAGACTTCATGGTAGCAGAGGGCTGCCTCACCTCCTGCCATCACAACCAACTTCCAGCCAACAAGAGGAAAAAGGACACAACTCTCCAGAAGATTCTCATGACACTTCTATCTATAGCCCTTTAACTATTATTTAGTTACAATGTCACACCTACCTTCCAGGGAAGTTTAAAAAGAGTAAACTCCTGCCTGGGAAGTCATGTGCTTGCCTGTCTTGGCGTGTATACTGTTGACCAAGACAGATACAGCTCTAGAGAATGACTATTGCTCTGCGAAGTTTTCACGATTTCTCCCAATTCTACACTTCTCCCCACTCCATACATAAACACCTACATTTTATGAAAAAGGAGCTGGATGGAAACATTATCAGGAGAAAGAGAGAGGATAAAATATCTTGCCTCAGAAATGTCTCTCTTTTCCCTGTAATGTTTCCTTTCTTTTTGGAAAGCGTCTAGCATCTTATGACCAATTTTCTGTGCGTAAAACACTGAAAAATTGAGGATTTTCTAACCTCCTTGGAGCATGAACCTACAAGGTCTAGTTGACGGCCAAAGAAGCATAGAAGTTATACAAGAGAGAGCAAGAGAAAAAATCAGGAGTTCCTCAAGATAAAACAACTAAAAGTCTCACTTGGGAGTTCTATGGAAGAGATAAGAAAATGCTTAGTAACTTGACCCACATTGCTTAAGCACGGGTTCTTGTTATACCCCAATTTTGTTGGATATCATCCTAACAGGGTGGACAGAGCTGCATAGATCAGAAACTAGGGTCAGGGAAGTTAAGTGGCTTGACCAAAAAGAAAACTCCTACCATGTAACAGAGGCAGCGTTAGCAAACCTTGTGACATCAGATCCTGTCGGTCTTGTCTGGTATTACATCCCCAGCACTGAATGGGGTGTCCAGCATATGTGATCAATAAGCATTGTTTGATGGAGTGAATGGATAACTCCAAATCTCATGTCCTTTCTCTGTACCCATCTCCCACCACGATTAGCGTTGTGCTCTCCCTGCTAGAAATACTTGGCAAATCAAAAGGTGATAAAACTTACAATGGAGCAGATTCCCACAGTGCTGCAGAATTGGAAACCACATCTTATCGCTGCATAATAGCCTTGGTTCTATTTCTCACATTACAGAGAATGCAGCCTAAAAGAGATTGAGTTATTCCACACAAAGACTTCACAGGAGGAAGGAAAAAAATGTTGTTTTGATTCACTTCCTTTTTCTTTTTGTCATTTCAAACACAATAATGCACATTTTCATCAGAAGCTAAATGATAGCGCTTATAGTATTTAATATCTGAATTCAATTATGTTGTTGAAGGCTTATTACCATAGTAAAAGGAAAAGTATTTCAGAGAATTTCCAAAGGCGTCAGGGTACAATTGTTGGGGGAAAAGTACACACTGTTAAGGAAACTATGTATTCACATAAAAGAAAGACAGTGAGACCAGCACAGAGAAACAGAGACACACACACAGTAGAAACACACAAACCAAAAACATGCACATAGGAAGAAGGACAGAGAGCCTCCAGTGTGTTTCTCTCATACTCTTTATAGCTCTTCACCACCTTCTCATCATATCCATAAGCAAAAGAATGACTTGAGATCTCATCTTACAAAATCAACTCAAAATGGATCAAGCACTTAAACTGAACTGCAAAACTCCT
Organism: Daubentonia madagascariensis; assembly: GCA_023783475.1. Taxonomy (NCBI): domain Eukaryota; kingdom Metazoa; phylum Chordata; class Mammalia; order Primates; family Daubentoniidae; genus Daubentonia; species Daubentonia madagascariensis. The sequence goes on along the minus strand of JAKFHU010002332.1, from coordinate 4,155,324 downwards.
AGAAGAAAACATGAAGGAAAAGCTTCATGACACTGGTCTTGGCCATTAGTTCATGGATATAACACCAAAAGCACAGACAACAAAAACAAAAACAGATAAGTGGGACAACATTGAAACTAAAAAGTTTCTGCACAGCAAAGGAAACAACCAACAGAGTGAAAGGAAGCCTGTGAAATGGCAGAAGGTATCTGCAAGCCGCATGCCAGACAAGGGGTTAATTTCTAAAATATGTAAGGAACTTCTACAACTCAATGGCAAAAAATCTAACAATCCCATTTAAAAATAGGTAAAAGACTTGAATGGCCATTTTTGCAAATGGCCAACATGCATATGAACAAATATTCAACGTCACTAATCGTCAGGGAAATGCAAGTCAAAACCCACAATGAGACATCACCTCACACTTCACACTTGTTAGGATTATAAAGAAAAAGACAAGTGTTGGTGGGGACATGGAGAAATTGAAACACTTGTACACTGTCGTTCGGACTGAAAGTTGTGCAGCTGCTATGGAAAACAGTATGGAGTTTTTCCTCAAAAAATTAAAAATAGAACTACCGTATTACCCAGAAATCACACTTCTGGATATTTAGCCAAAAGGAGTGAAAGGAGGATCTTGAACAGGTATCTGTGCACCTGTGTTCATAGCAGCATTATTCACAAGAGCTAAAATGGGAAGGCAACCCTAATGTCCACGGATGGATGAATGGATTTGCAAAATGTGGTATATACGTAAAATGGAATATTTTTTCAGCTTTTAAAGAGGAAGTAAATTCCGACATACACTACAACATGGACAAAATTTGAGGATATTATGGGCAGTGAAATAAGCCTGGCATAGTAGGACAAACCCTACATAATTCCACTTGTATCAAGCATATAAAATAGTCAAATTCAGAGAAGCAGGGAGCAGAATAGTGGTTGCCAGGAGCAGGGATGAGAGGGAAATGGGGAGTTATTGTTCAATGGGTGTGAAGTCTCATTTATAGAAGATGCATAAGCTCTAGATATCTGCTGTACAACATTGTGTTTATAGTTAACAATATTATATTTGACACTTAAAAATCTGTAAAGAGGGTATATCTCTTAAGGAAGTATTCTTACCACAGTGAAATAAAAATGAGAATAATTTTTAAAAAATTAATCTCCTACAATTAATTCTCTGTGCTTAATTGGAGTAATTTGTCAAAGAGCAAGTCTTATATTTTTACCCACCTGTCTAAAATCCTGCAATATTTCCCATTGCCCATGGGATCAAGGCCAAAACCCTTTAAACTGGCTCCCATTGGCCAAATCTGAGGCAATTTAAGCATTGAAATATAATAATTTGAAATATTGCTGAATAATTAATACCAAAGGAATGACAAACTTAGAAAACCACCAGTGGATCCTAAAATTAGAGAGGGAATGATCGACGGAGAACAGGACATTTACGTAGTCAAATAATTTTTCCTCTAATTACTTATTAATTACAAAGAGTACTATAGTAACTTTACAAGGAGGTAAACTGGCAGACACCAACTTAACAAAGTGGTCAAAGTTATTATCAGCAATATGAGGAAAAACTGATATGGTCCTGATATGCTGAACTAGGAGTGACCCAACCTCAGAACCTCACTTCTGTGGTATTCTTGGAAGAAAAAAAATGCATGACCTCTGTTACTCATGAGAAAACATCAGACCAAACTAAATTGAGGGTGATTCTATTAAATGATTGGCTAGTACTCTTCCAAATTATCAAGACCAAGAAAGACAAAGAAAACTTGAGTAAATGTTCCAGATTAAAAGAGACTAAAGCATAACCCTGGATTGCATACTGAGGGAAAAAATAGCTATAATGGACAGTGTTTGGATTAAATAACAGCATTGCGTCAAAATTAAATTTCCTGTTTTTGACCATTGTGTTGTGTTTATGTAAGAGAATATCCTTGCTTTGAGGAAATATAGGTCTATAGGATGAAAGGTCAATGATTCACAAAGGAGACACTTTTGGAAACATTTGGGTCGAGAGTATTTTTGTACTTTCTTACAACTCTCCTATAAATTTGACATAATATAAAAGTACAAAGTCATACAGTATTCTAAACACCCCACCTGAGGTCCTGTAAGAGCTGGTGCACACCTACCTCCTCACCTCCACCTTACACTAATCCTCACTCTAAAATCAAGACATCCCTGCCTTTAATTCCTCGAGTTCACCATGCTGGGTCATACCACCAGACCATGCACAGACCACTCTCTTTCTGCACCTTCCTCCTACTCATCCTCACCCTAACCCTCACCTCTGCTAGTTAAGATCTCAGAGAATCAGAGAGCCCGGCGTAATGCTTTTACATTAGCAGTGATGGAAAGTGTTCTTTGCATCAAACCATTTTTGTGATCTAATGTCATCTTGTCTCTTGATATATTTCTGCCAATGAAAGTGCACTGTTTAAACGATTATCAAATCTTTAAAAATAATATTTATCTTTTCCATAATTAATTTTTATTCTTATTTGAAAATTTGAAAGTTGCAGGAAAAAAATAAACCACATTTCCATCATTTAATGCTGATTACTGTTAACATGTTTTCTTTTGTCTTTGTGCTGAGAGAGAGAGAGAGTTGAGGGAAAGGGAGAGTGGGGTCTAATATCATGTTGTATAAATTATATAATTATAGAATTTTGTCAAATTCTTTGTTGATCGTATAATTACATAATATTCACAGGGCCCCCTACTGACCAACTGCATTGAGTCAAAATATTATCTTTCAGTTTTTGGTTTAACTGTTGCTTGGGAAAAATTTGTGCAGTATTTTTCTCTCTGCACGCCACGCAAACCATGGCTTGTTCATTATAAACCAAGGGGAAGCCTTGCATTTTGGAAGCCTTTGCCTCAATACCTTCCAGCATCAACCAAATCTAACGGGCCACATCAATCGTTTAGCAAACACAGACAGAGGCCAATTTCTCTCAAGAAGTGAGCCGAAGCTCGATGATTAAGAAATCTGGGGACTCAACGCTCCTCTCTGTCTTTCTGTAGTTCTCCAGACGTAGTACATCATTCAAAGTCTACATCTCTTTGCTTACCATGTTGAAAATGGAAAGAAGAAATCTAATTTTATGCTCACTTTTATTCTTGCATTTTTTTCAACCAAAGCAACACTCATTGAGCACCGTTTCTAAGCCAGACACTCTGTTACTGGGTAGGAATATTGAACAGAATGGAGCATATTTCCGTCAGTGTTCTCAGCCTAGTGGGAGACACAAAAGTTAAAGAGAAAATTATAATACAATGCAATATATTTTATAATAAGAGATTATTCCCTGTGCTAGAGGAATTGAGAAGAGAATTATACTAAACTAATCTTGAATTTAGTCTCAACAATGATGGTGAGGAATCAAATGTTATTGCAGAGCATTAGGGCATGTGCCCCAGTCCAGTGTTGGCAAATAGCAGCAGAGTTGCTGCAAGATCTCCTGCCTGCACCTTTGGCAGACATTATTAATCAATCCTTATTTCCCTTTGAACCCGAATTTGAGAGCCCTCCTTAAAGGTATGCCTCAAAATCCTGAAGCCACAGTGTGCATTGAAATCAGTCAAATCTTGGTTAAAACTCAGCCTTGGTGATGATGGGACGTAAAACCTTGGGCAAGACAATCTAATTCTCTTTCCTCATTGAATTTTCTCCCTTATCACGTGATAATTAAGCGTAATAAGATAGGTAAGGTTCTATCGGAGACACTGCCAGTGGGAATGTAAGGTGACACAGCCACTATTGAAGACAGATAGATTCTTTAAAAGTTGGAAGTAAGTTTGTCTCATAGCCTAACAATTCCATTCTTAAGAATCTGGGGAAATGAAAACATACAGCCACTCAAAAACTTGTATGTGAATGTTAATAACAGCATTATTCATAATAGAAAGTAGAAGCAACCCAGATTTCCATCAACTGATGACTGGATAAATAAGATGTGATTTATCAATATAATGGAATATTATTTAGAAACAAAAAAGAACAAAGTACTGACTGATACATGCTACAACAAAGATGAATTTAAAATTCAAACTTCAAGTTTAAAATTCAACTTAATTCATCAAAAGAGGAATTAAAAAGCTAGACACAAAACACTACATATTGTGTGATTCTGTTTATACAGAAGTCAAGAAAAGGCAAGTTATAGACAGAAAGTAAATTATTGTTGCCTGGGACTGGAGGAGGAGCAGTGATTAACTGAAAATGAGCTGGAGAGAGATTTTTTTAGAGTAATAGAAATGTTATATAATTGTATTGTGCTGGTGATAGGACAATTCTGTAAATTCATTTTAAAAATCATTGAATTATACACTTAAAATAAGTGAATTTTAAGTTAAGTAAATAATATCTCAATGCAGGTATTAGAAATATATATATGTATATATACACACACATACATATATAAAGTTTTAGCATGGAACTAGACACATACCACCCTGTTATTCTAACTCCCTTCTTTCAAAAATCTTCTCAGATTATTCCTGTCACCGAACATGAAATGCTACCACTGTATAACTTTATTTGTAGTTATTTCTCGGCATTGAAAACCATCTTGCCCCATGACATTGCTTATCATTTGATATTGTATAATGTAACTTTTGGTATACATATTTTAAAACCTCCCCAAAAGAATGTAAGCTCCCTCAGGATAGGGATAATCTCTCATTTATTTTTTATTCTCATCCTTGGCAGTTAGCCTTCAGCTTGGCCCTTGGCACAAAATCCAAATTCCAATATTTATTAATGTATTATTTTTTCAATCCTAAAAAAAGAGAAGAAAGAACTTCTTGCCAACTGTGATTTCTGATTGAGAAAGGGAAGTAATAGCAAGAACGGCTACTTTCAAGGGCGAACACACGCAGAAAACAGAGCGGCATGAAAGCGAGATCAGTTTAGAGACGCTGCTGATTCAGGCTCAGCGCGGCTAATTAATTTACACTGCCATGATCACTGCAGACACATCTAAATTTTAGATTATTTTCATCTTGGCAAAAAAGCCCTTACCCAAGCCAGCCTTTTGTTGCTAAGCATTTAGCAAAACAGACATTAAAAGAATTGGAGGAAAAAATTAAACCTTCAGCGCAGTATTTTTTTAATGACAAATTGATGTCTTTTAAAACAATTCAAAGAGCAGCATTTTATGTAAGAACAACCCTTAAGTCAATTAAATTAATTGATGTGTGTGTTAAGATCAGCCAACGAGTTCACTGTCTTTCATCTAAACAGGAAAAAGAAGTTGGCATGGCTTTGTAGAATCTCAGATGTGAAGGTTGCTTTGAGCTCATTAAGTGATGCTCAAACTTTTAATGGTAGTGTAAGGCAAACATTGAAGATAACGCTTCAGAATTTTGCAGTTTTGCCCTACAATGAAGGGGAGATAAGAGTAAACTGGACACCTGTTGTTTTATCTGTCAGCATTGACTTCACCTTATTTGGTGATAGGACCTCGATTTCCCCTCGAGAGCCACCCCCCACCCTCCTTTCCTGTTTAGGTGGCACTGAACCAACACCAATATCACCTGGGCTCACCCATCCAATGAGGACCCAAAACCCTTGTCCAGGTATGTATAGCTTAGAATGTTAATAAAGCCAAACCAATGTGATTAAATTCTGATGCTCTTTCTGTGATCACCATAAAGAGAAACTGTTTTGCTTTTTCTCCCCACTTTCTATTTAAAAGCATCTTTAAAAAAATAAAAAAATGAAAGTCACAAAGATGCAACGATTATCTGGATAGCCTTCAGATAGATTTAGAATTAATATTTTAACACTTTAATATTCTCTCTCGCCCTCTTAGTGTGTGTGTGCATATATGTAAGTGTGCACATCTGTGTCTAGACAAATGTATATTTTTTTCCTGCATCATTTGAGAATGAGTCACAGCTAGAATGACACTTTACTACCCAGTACTTCAGCATGTATCTTCTAAGAATAAGGACATTCTCCTCTGTAACCATAATAAAATTATCAAATTCAAGAACTTTAATGTTGATACTGTATCCTTATCTAATACATAGCCTATATTTAGTTTAGCAAATCATCCTAATGTCCTTTTCAGCATTTTTTAATCCAGGATCTAAATCAGGGTCACACATTTCCTACCTCCTACGTTTTGTGAGTCTCCTTACATGTCAAACAGTACCCCGGCATTTCCTCGTCTTTCATGACATTGAGGTTGTATGAAAACTGTAGGCAGTTGTTCTGTGGAGTGACCCTCAATTTTGGTTGGCCTAACTTCTCCCTGATTTTTAAATTCAGGTTGTGTATCTTTTGACAGAAATCCTGCAAAACTATTTTTTTTCTTACCGTATCACTATGAAAGACGCACTCCCTTTGCAACGGGGGAATATAAGTTTGTAACGGCTGGTCATCATTTTTGCCCTCAGTGGGAAAGTCCCGCCTTGTGATCAGGCAGCAGGTACAGCGTGGGGCGGAATGGAGCCTGATGACATCACTGCAAGACACGGAAGCCCGAAGAGCATCCATGCGGCTCTTCATAACTCAGTTTTGTTAGCTAGTCGATTGTGGGGTTAAATTAGACTTTTTGTGTGAGCCGAGACACGATTAGGTTATTAGAGTCATTTGAAAATGAAAGAGGACTAATACGGTCAGGCCAGAAAAGGAAAGGAAAAAAAAGTTGTCGAAGTAAGATAGACAACCAAGAAGGACAGAAGAAAAGAAAGGAAGAAGGAGAGAAAAAAGGAAGGAGAAGAGGGAGAAAGGCAAAAATAAAGTAAGAGAAAAAGAAGAAAATACAATCTACGGGGGCTACTGGGATTTTGGCTCTGACGCCTTCTCTGCCTCTGCCTAGGTTCTCCAGAGCACAGACTCACGTGTGCGCGTGAACAAGTCGCTCCCTCTCCTCTTCTGGCCTCCCTGTTCCGCAGCCACGCTGCTGCCAACGCTGCCGCTGTCACCGTGAGACTGTCACCGAGCGTGGCGCTGCTCTCAGAGGACATTGCTGCTGCCCCGGGGCGCCCTCCTCCCCAGCGGGGACAGCACCCTTGCCTGATTCCCCAGCACACCTGAGTCTGAGATGTAGCTTTGAGAATATATGGAAGACTGGGGATTCAGACAGCAAATAAATCCCACGACGACTGAAACCCTTCTTTGGTGTTGTACAAGGCTGAGCCTCTGGGGTCCCTTTATTGGGCAGCTGACCTCTCTCTACACCGAAACATACTGAGCGCCGCTTTGCCGTTGATTTTGCTCCAGATAGAGAGGAAAGATTTTAGTCATACCAAACTGACACATACTTCATCCTTCTCATTCACTGCCCGAGGAATAATTGTGTCCCAAGATAATCAATAGTGGGAATACTCCTTTACTTTAGGGGGAACTATAGCCTCAAGAGAACTACACAATAGTGCCATGTTGGTGAACGCTCCAAATTCTAACCCAACACAATTCATGATCCATTTACATGCTTTCCCAGGTGGGAATGCATCAGCTTCAGTGCAGTTTATTTTCAAACCCTCAGCACTGAGATGTCCAAAGTCTTTGGCCTACTCTTACGTATGCTCCAACCTTAAAAAAAGAAATGGTGAAATAAGAGAGCAAAACAAAAATGAAAGAAAGAAAAAAGATTATCTGTTGAGAACATTGAGGTTGAGCAGAAAATGGATCCTCATAAAAATCCCATCAACATGAGATCTACAAATTTGCTATCAGGGGGAATCTGTAGTTTTGGACAATAATTTGGGAAGGCAGTAGGATATCTTTAACAAAACATTCGGAAAACAGCGAAGATGTTTCTCTACCAGAGGAAGTTTGGGGGAGTAGATCCAGAAATATAAATCATAAAGTAAAACTTCTTATTAACTAGGAGAAGATGATAATTGTGGGAGGCAATAGTTTTTTCTACATGAATTTGAAGGGTTTCATTCACCAGGCAACTTAGACAAGCTGTAGCTAAATCCTTTCTTGTTGATTTAGGCAGGCTTTAACATAGTAACCTGCACTCCATGGGGTCTTGAAGCGGGCCAGCCTTCTAGTAAGTGGCACATAAGACATCGGTGAAGCTGCTTTTGTAAGTCTACTTTTGTTCAAAATTGCAAATCCTGGCACAATTGGTTTTTATTCTCTCTGGCTTATCTTTCCTTGCCTTTTTCACTCCTGATATTTTCTTAAGCTCACGACCACTTCCTCTTGCTATCAAAAGGTAGATGTGACCATCATTATTTCCTCCACGTGAATTAGTGTTACTTACTTCTACAAGGATTAACAGGAGATCCTACAGTGACTCTGGAGCTTTACAAAAAGGAAGAAAAGGTGAAACAGGAGTCCCATTGAAGAGCTTATGTTACCCAAAGGATCTGTACGACAAAGCTCTCTGGAGAAGATGCACCTGCAGTGGGATTTCAGACCCATTTCTACCTGGGTATTGGAGAGAGTATTGGCAGGAGGGCCATCCCAATGCCTTTCGAAGCAGTGTGAAGATGGGTTTTGCCAACATTAATTTAATTTAATTCACCCTGACATTAATTAATTTTCATCTCCCAGTAGGTAACACCATCTCTGTGTCATATGCCTTCATGTGTCATTCTCCTCAGCAATAAAATTTCCTCTCCTGCCTTCCTATCCTTTTATAGTCAGAGTCTTGATATCAGCATGGATATAAATAAACAAAATGAAACAAACAAACAAACAAAAAATGCTACACATTTCAAAATTCTTATGAAGCTATTTTATCTGCCCATTTTTGTCCACTCTGAACAATGAATTACCAGTTGTCACCTTTCACAATTGTCCTAGTCTGTTTGTGCTACTATAACAAAATGCCTTAGACTAGGTAATTTATAAAGAATAGAAATTTACTTCTTACCATTGTTGAGATTGGGAAGTGCAAGATCAAGGCATCGGCATTGGCTCTGTTGAGGGCTGCTCTCTGCTTCCAAGATGGCGCCTTCCTCCTGTGTCCACACATGGTGGAAAACAAAGGTTAAGAGATTGCTCCCCCCAACTTCAAGACCTGTTATGAAGGTGCTAATCCCATTTGTGAGGGCAGAAAGCCCACGACTTTTAATCACCTCCCTAAGGCTACATCTCTTAATACTGTTGCACTGGGGAATAAGATACAACACAAACTTGGAAGTGGACATCATCATTCAAACCACAGGAATAACGAACAAAACATAGTTGGGTTTCTGAGTGGACAGAGAATATTTCATAAAATAGATCCTCTGGAATTCAAGCACTTTGACCTCGGATATTTCCCCCAATACTTTTTCTCAAAGTCTGTTCGCTTTTGCATTGGTAACAATTATAATGAGCCTTCATAATCTAGTTTCACACTGGGAAGCAGATTAAAAGCCACAAATCAGGAGAAGAAAAGGAGTTTTCTGGAAGTTGATGATAATGAGAAGCAAAATCGGATTCCAGACTTACGGTGAGGAAAAAGAACAAGTCTTAAAAATCACACAAAAAGCAGACACAGTAGTTTTAAAAGCTGAGAATAATCTGTGGGCATTTAGTGCAAGGGCAAACCTGAATCCCTGCCTGAATCCATCCCAGAGCAGCATTTTTAAAAAAAAAATATGCTTCAACAAAGAATGTGCCAGACATTTGACCTTGAATCCTTAGAGAAAATTTATATTGTGTTGGATGAACTTTGCTTAAGAAAGCAGAGGGGAAAGTGAAATGTTTATTTAAAATGCTTCTACCAAAAAAAAAAAAATTCTAAAGTGAGAACAAATAACTTGAGTATTTAAAGAGATCAAACTTAAATATTTGGAAATTAATTTTTGTGGAATAATTCACTTCCTTGTGTGGTGTGATAAATGAGTTGTCAGAACAGAAGAGACCATTTGTGTCTAGATGTTACCGTGGTGGGAAAGGACAGAAGCCCACCCCAAAAAGGAACCAAAGATTTTGAGACAGTATTGCAAGCCCCTTCTTCCTATTGAGACCTCTTCATCTTTAAACATAAAGCCTCTGAAATTGAAATTGAAACAAAAAAATTTCCAACATTGGCACCAACTGCCGACTGGGGCACATTTGCCAGTGCTAGCGTAACTGCAGAATTTATTCTGGCCCAGAACGGCAAACCATATCAAAGGAAAGCTCTGTCAGTCTTGCCTATCCTACAGAGATGGGTACAAGGAAGCAGCATTCAAGGACTGATCCTGAGGATGGCATTTCAGCTCTGAGGCTAGAAGGTGTTTGTCAAGCCTCCTTTTTAGCCATCTCTGCCTAATGAGATTTTAAGGCAAGTTACCTTGAAGGCTGTTTTAAATTTGATCAGTGCCATTTGGAATCCTTCAGATGACTCTCTCGGATTTATGAATCAAAGTTTTAAGGTTACATAAGCCACAGAAATACCAGAGAAAAAGCTGAACAAAAATCTCTCTCTCCCTCTCTTTTATAGAAAACATATTAGGATACTACCAGCATGAAACAAATGCAATGAGGTGGATAATACTTTCCTGATTTTGACAGATGAGGAAAAAAGGAGAAACTGAAAAGTTTTGTTATTTCTCCTCACCCACTTTCCAAATCAAACAAGTGAACCCCCCAAAAAAATATCCAAGTACTAGAAATAATATGCAGATCCATTACTGCTTAACCCCTAGCCAGAGTTCTTTTCCCTGCACTATGTGCATTAAGAAATACAAATAAAGACACAATCCAAAAATAGGAAAGAAAGCACAGAAGAGACAAGGCAGATTACCAGTTGCATATTCAGAGATTTTCAAAGAATAGATGTGGCAGCATCTCCACCAGGTTGGGAGCTCCAGGAAGAGCTCCAAGGCCCTTTTTCCTAGTGGTATCTCAGCCTGGAGGTGAGAGACTCTCTCTAAGTGTTTTCTTAGTATCATTCCTTTCTGTCATGCTATGGTATATTGAGTCTTCTCTCTGGACTGGACCTACTTCTCTTTAAGTGGATAAAGTCTAACTTGTCTTGACAAAACACCATCAACAGCAAAGATCAACAATAACTTGGACCGTGACCACCACGCATTGAGCGCTCAGTAGCTCACAGCAGCCAGGACCAAGCACTTCATGCACACCCCCAATTTCAATTTTCAGGGTATCCATTAGGTAATCCCCAATTTTAATTTTCAGGGTATCCATTAGGTAACCGGGAGGATGGAAGGAGATAAGCACTTTGCAAACTGAAAAGCACAATGGAGGTATTAATCAATGTCACGATGTCATCATCATTGCTGTTATTATTTACCTAAATCTGGCTCCTGAGTATAAAAGTCCCAATTTCTCTTTCCTCAAAAGTCCTGTCAAATTTTCTCTTACCTGCCTCTCAAATCCACCCCTCCCCCATCACCACGGCCGCCAAGCTAATTAAGTGTCTTGTCGTCTCGTACCGGACCTTATTCTAACTGATCTTTCTGCTCTCGGCCTCCCTCCACTTTAATTCATTCCCCCACAGCAGCCAGATTTGTTTTTTGATATGAAAACCTGATCTCACTTCCCTCTACAAATCTATATGATGGATCACGGTAAGCTACAAGATACTTCCAAACATCCACCGTGGTTTCTAGACACCAGGACCTTGTTCTTATCCAACCCCACGGACTCATTACTTGTGCTCCCCAAATCCCCAAACAAGCCAGAACTCTTCAAAACACAGAGCTTCATCCAAGCACACCCTCTGCCTGAATCACCCTCTGTCACCTTGTGCAGCGACTGCATATCTATTGGTAGCAGACAATGAAGCCCAAATGTCGCTCCTTTGAATTATGTTCTGATATCTCCCTCCATGTCTGACTCACCCACAGTGGACTGAATCTCCCTGTGGCCCCGTGGATTACATGTTTTTAATTTGATTGTGGGCTATGTTTTTGGAAACTTTATATAGCTCCATACCCTTTAATATTTTCAAAGTTCTGATGAAGTAGGCATTAGTCCCTTAGCTTTTCAAATGAGGAAAATGTTCAGAACAATTAAGAGAATTGCTTAAGGTCGTGGTGAGTGAGCAGCAGAGCCTGTATCCCACCCCAGGTCTGATGAACTACAGAACTGAAGCTCTCCCGGCTCCACCAAGCATCAGTTCCAATTTACAAAAACAGCCTGAAACTCAGACCAGTCAGTGTGGCCCAGGGCATCTGTAGATAGCGGCTTGGCTTGCATCGAAAGCACCAGGCTATCTGGAGTTGCTGTGATGCACAGCCTTCCGCTAACTCTGTAGAATCCACCAGGGAGTGTTAAACTGCAGGCCTTCCTGGAACAGGCAGAAAACCATTAACAGAGAAGAGCCTTCCATTCTCTGCTACCGAAGACATTTAGATTAACACTTTGGAAAAGAACCAAGAAAGTAAATATCAGAGGGAGTCATTCTATCCTGGCAACTCAGAGCAGGTAATGAAAGAAAAAAATCACACGTTTATATCCTTCACACGTTTATATCCTCCATATGAATGTTACTAAAACGGTGCTGAAACAATACAACATTTACAACTGGATAAAGGTTTTTACACCAAGGACTCCTGGAATTCCTGATGCCAGTGATGTTGAAAATCGGCCATTATCTAAAATCTGCACTTTAAGAGAAAACACACTGCAAACCGCATGCTTTATGCTCTCCTCAGTGTTTCTCTGCCTCTGAGCTTGGCCTTGAGAAATACAAGTTGTTTGTACATCATTTAGAAATTTCAGTTGATTCTGCAGGTTAAAGAAAAAAAGAAGGGGGCAGAATTTCCTGGAAAAAAATAAAATTAAACTGTAACACAACACTTTGAGGAAGATAAAATTATATACATACATATATATACACACACACACACACATGCACACATACATACACATAATCTCTTACCTGAAAACATACTAGTTCATTTCAATAAGAAACAAATTTGCAGTTGATGCTGATGAAAGCAGTTGTACATTTTATTACTAGTAAGTGACACCAGGGGCTTGTTACAAAATATTTCTAAACATACAAAATTCTGTAATGGGACCCCCAGGGGCCAGGCCCACAAATTGTGTACGCTGTGTGCTGTATATGCACAGCCAAGTGTTTCCACGGTAACTAAGGCAGTGTGTGTGAGCAGTTTAGAATTGCTGGCATGCAGAAATCCTAAAGCCTGCCGACTTTATTTTTAGTCTGAATGGTTAGATTTCACATTTCATCAGTGTTCAGCTTGCTTCTGTTTCCTAACAAACACCACACGCACATGCACACTCCACCAGATGTCTATAGTTTATCATGCAAATATTACATAGAAGTGATAATCATTATTAACGAACATAATCACCCAAAGTCAGGAGGAATATCATTCACTGCCAGTTTGTGCACAATCCCTTATGTCCCAGAGTCAAAAGGGAAAAGAAAGAAGAAAAAAATAACTGTCAGTGATCAGATGCATGCTTTAACAAAGAATATAGCTCACGTCCTGCTAACGGGCTGCTGGTATGAAATTTCTTTCTGTTTTGACAGTTTTTCTCCCCAAGAACACAGCATACAAAGTCAACCATCGCCAGGATGGGCCACTGGTTATTCTTCAACCACAAGCTTCCAAAGACCCCCCCATCCCCACCCAAGCCCATCTTCCAGTGCTGATGCCAGCAAGCCTGTGTGTTGTAAGTTATAAGATGGAAAGAAAATCAAGCATCGGTCTTCTTGATTTCTCCTTCTCTTGGTAGTTGGTCTTCTCCGTCTGGCCACCTCCTGCCCTTTTGTTTCTCTGCAACAGAGACTACAAACTTGCAGCCTGCAGGTCGTGACAGGCTTGCAGACATGTTTTTCTTGGCCCACATAGTGTTTAAAAAAGAATTAGCTGTTCAAGTTTTGAAAATGGGGAGGTTTCACATACAAATCCAGATTTTCAAGGAGAAATAGAAAGAAAGAAAGAAAGACAGACAAGACTCTGCGACACTGGGCCAGCACCTGCTGGTTATGATGGGCTGAGAGGGTAAGACTGGTCTTCTCTAAACCAGACAAGCATGTTTCATATTGTTACTCGACCACTTCACTTCTAATGCTTTGCCAGGCCCACATCACATGGATTCCTTTTTTAAATCCCTGGTTTGTAATGCTCCTCTAATCCCCTCCTGGAGCAAACAGATCTCTTCCTGGCCCCCACTGCAGGATCTGACTTTAGGGGAATCAGACAATTCTCTTAAAGTTTGCCTTTTTCCCTCCATCCCTGTCAACCTTCCTTCTTCTCTTCCCCCCTTCCATCTCTTAAATAACTCCTAAACACTTTCTTTGTTCCAGTCACTGTGAATGACCTAGAGAAAGGCCGTGTGGCTTAGCATCTCAAGGATATAGCAATTTTTGTTGCATGATGATTTTTTTTCCCCAAAACAATACATAGGAACAAGAAACTTGGCCCTGACTTCCAATGCCATGGTTTTCTCATCTTTAAAATGACCTCACAATGGTAAAAGCTGGATTTGATAATACCTGTTGAAGACATCCCAGGGCTTAGGAAGTGATCATTAACAGTTTAACGTGAAGGTGATCTGGTATGATGGTTAAGAACCTGGGCCGTGGACTTAGGAAGAATTGGGTCTAAATCCTGGCTCCTTCCAATTGCTGGTTGTATGATCTTCAGCAAGGTAGTCTCTTTCAGCCTCAGCTTTCTGATCTGAAACATGGTTTAGAGCAGATAACTTCATAGAAATGCTCTGAAGATTAACAAGAGTACCTAAGAAGCATGTAACACAGTGGCACATAGTAAATTAATGGCAATTTTAAACATATTTTTTTGGCAGTCTTAGAGACACATGATTGGGCAATTGGTCAGAAAATTGGAAACTGAAGCTAACCCTCCAAAATTCAGACCATGTTGCACCAGTTGTCTGTTGCTGAATAACAAAATATCCCCAAAACTGAGCGATTCAAAAACAATAAACAGTTATTAATCTTCCACATGTTCTGTGGGTCAGGATTATTGGAGCAGTTTGGCTGGGTGGTTCCCAATTGGGGTCTTTCCTGAGGTTTCAGTCAAGGCGTCAGCTGGGGCTACAGTTCTCTGAAGGCTTGTAAGGGGTGCAGAGGAGCCACTCCCAGGATGGTTCACTCATGGGGCGGTCGGTTTGTGCTACCTGCTGGCGAGAGTCCTCGGTTTCTCTCCATGTGGTCCTCCAGAGGCCGGTTTCAGTGTCCTCGATATAGCCACTGGCTTCACCCAGAGCCAATGACCCAAGAAACAAAGGGGGAAGCCATCCTGCATTTTACAACCTGGCCTTAAGTATCACACACCACCACCTACTCTATACTCTGTTGGTCACACTATCCAGATGTGACTCAATATGGGAGGAGGCTACACAAGGGCACAAATTACAGGAACCGAGTATCACTGGGGCCGTCTTGGAGGCTGGGTACCACACTGTGATCTTCACACACGTGTGCATGAACAGTCCAATGATAGGAAAGAGGATGCATTGTATATTTAATCATTTTATGACGGGTAGAGAGTTGTGGTAAAAGGCATACCTACTTGAAACCTTGGGGAAAAGTTAAAAGCAGAAATCAGACCATTTCAGAGAGCATCTGACACTTACAATGAATTGTAAAAGGGAGGCGGCCGGTGTAAACAATCCACACTTGTCTGTAGATCATCATCATTAACATCTGTGGAGGCTTTTGTACAGATCATCTCCTGTGATCTTTCTCAAAGCCTCATGCAGTCACTCATTCATTTTATTTCTAATAAATACCCACTGTCTATCAGATACTGCACTAGGTGCTGGTCATACAACAAAATAGGTGAGACATGACTGTTGCCTTCATAGCTCTGACCAGCCAGAGGGAATGGAGACATTTGATGATGTCTAAAGTGTGAACGTCCTGTAGACTTGACGGGGAGATTGCACAGAAGCAACTTATCAAGTGCTTTCCATGGACTGGGCGTGGTGGTGAATGCTTAAGACGCCTTGTTTCATTTGATTCTATGACCTCCCTCTAAGATAGCAGCTCTAAGTGTCTCTAATTTTTATATATGGGGAAAGTGTGCCTTAGAGGATTAAGTCAGTGACAGTGAGGCTGTGTAGCTACACAGCTAACAGGCAGGACCAGGCTCCTGAGTACAGCTGTGTAGTGCGGACTGCATTCCCACCCACTTATGCCTACTAAGTTCTGTGCCTGCCATGCAGCTGTGTCTCCCTGGAGAAAGGAGTATGTCTTTCTAATTCACACCAAGGGGCCACACGGGCCATCGATGACCCTTGTAGTCAGGGTCACATTGTCCATTCTTATTTCATCAATTGCCCCATTACCACCTTCTTTGCTGTGCAGTAAACGTCAAGGCAACAACAGAAAGGAACAGGGAGAGGACAAAGGGAAGCCACACGCTTGCAGGGGCCAGGCTGGACCGCACCTGACTTATCTTTATTGGTGAGGGGGAGCAGGGGTGCGCCCGCCTACTTTGATGGCAACTGATTTCTCTTTCCTGTTCCAGAATCCTATCCCAGCTCCCAAACTGCATTTACTTGTTATTTTTCCTGAGAGCCCTCCAATGTGTGACAATTCTTGAGCGTTTCTTTGCCTTTCATGATTCGGACGCTTTTGAAGAGTACTGGTGAGTTATCTTGTAAAATATCCCTCCACTGGGTTTTTCTGATGTTTCCTCATTAGATGTTTCCAATTAGATGGAGGATTTGCATTTCGGGCAAGAGTACCACAGAAATGACACACGCTTCTTAGCGCGTGATGTCAGGGTTAACGGGATGTTGATATGTCTTATTACGGGTGATGTTAGCTCTGATCACTGGGTTAAGGCAATATCTGTCAGATTTCTCCACTGCAAAGTTAATATTTTTCCCTTTGTAATTAATAAGTATCCCATGGGGAGATACTTTGAGACCACACAAATACCCTGTTACCATCACACTTTTGCCCTCCAATCCCAGCCTCTTTTGATGGTTCCTGCCTTCAACAATTATTACTGTGGTGCTTGTATAACGTCTGAAATCTTCTGAAAAGATGGCCAGCCAGATGCATTTTATTAACTTCCTGTAACAAAGCTCCCTGTCACCTAAAACAAGCCATTCCAGCTCTAATAGATTTGGCCAAGAAGGCTTTACATTAGGCTAAATAATCTTCCTGAAGCTTCTTCCCAGTCACACTTAGGTCAATAGAGAACAGTCATCACTCCACTTGGTATATTCTCTACCTTTTCTTGGTCTTTCTTGAGCATAACGAAGCACCACACTCTAGGCATTATCCAAACAAGCAGGAAGCAGAAAGGTTTATCGCTTCCCTTAAAGCAGATATTCCTGTGGAGACCACAAGGGCCCAAAAAAGACAGTGCATGAGTAAAAAAGCACGTTGGCTGATGGCAATATAGGGAGTGCCAGGGCCCTTGGTAAACCAAAGATCACATGTGCTGTATAAAATGAAGCTGCTACCAGTCCCAGCTGAATTTTCCTAGGAGCTTTTCTTCCAACAGCTTTAGTGAGATATTTTCCTAAGAGTTTTTAAAAGTCAATTTTCTGAATCTTATGTTTTATAAGCAGCATATAAATGACTCCAAATTTTAAAGATTTTTCAAATATAATTAGAACATAATCTGTGCAGGTTAAAATGAAAAATCTCCACAAGGTGTTTTCAGTCTGCAGGCTACCCAGGAGTTTGTGTCCTCTGATAGAACTCTCTTTGTACAATCTGAGAACCTAGTCACTTTTGGGGAGGTCTTGTGTCTCATGCTCTGTGGGTCATGTTTTGTGCTCAAAGTGTATTCAATTTTTTCCATCTCAAATTCTCCACTGCATCCTGGCTTCTGCCTCCCATACACATTGCAGCTGGAGTTTTGAATGTGAAAGTTAGAGCCTGTTTATCCAAAGAAAGTTTTCATCATAATAGATTCAATCCCTTAATATATTTTTTCAGCCCCCAAATTTGGCTGGAGCTATAGAAAGTGAATTAAGTAGCCCAGCTCCCTTCCTGCATGGCAGTGCTTCCCATCTGCTGTAGTTTGCATATGACTTGTCCCCACTAAAACTCATGTGGAGGGTTGGTCCCCAATGTGGCAGTGTTGGGAGGTGGCACCTTTAGGAGATAATTAGATCATTAAGATGAATTGATGTCTTTCTACTGAGACTGGGTTAGCTCTCAAGGGCACGTATTAGTTCCCTGCAAGAGTGGGTTGTTACCAAGTGAGGTTTCCTCTTGTGTTTTACCCTTTGGTGTGACCGCTTCTCCTTCCACATCTCCACCGCGCCATGATGTAGCACGGAGCCCTTGCCAGAAGCCGACCAGACGCAGCTGTCAGTTTTGCATTTCCCAGTCCCAAGAACCATGAGGCCAAATAAGTCTCTTTTCTTTATAAATTACCCAGTCGCAGGCATTTTGTTATAGCAATGGAAAACGGACCAAGACACCATCATATGGCATTAGTTCTTTAACCTGCTATTACACGTCTCCTCCACCCCCAAAGTTGAAAAGTCTTGCACATTCTCTTTGTCTATTTTCTAGACTAAAATATTAAACTAGGCAAGCCTGGAAGGCCTTCCTCAAAGTCAATCTCAGTGCTTGAGGCCACGTATCATCACTTAATTTAATCTATGAGTGACTTGTCACTCCTTGTCCATGCATCCAGGAGATATATAAAAAATTTCCTTGCTGTAAATCAACATACAGTGTGTCATCCCAAGAATGGAATGTCAGGGACACAGCATAGCATGTTGGCAAAAAGCAGATATTCTGGAGCTAGATTACCTGTTATTAAATCCCAGCTCCATCACTTCACAGTTTGTGTTACCAGGGACAGATTACTTAAGCACTCTGTGACTTGGTTTCCCCATCTGTAAAATGGGGTTAATAATGGTACCCACTTCATATGATAGTAGTTAAGATTACATGGGTTAATAAAAGTAGAGTGCCTAGAATATACATAAAGGGATCAGAGGAACCTCAATAAAGGTTGGATGGTTTTTTTATTAGTTCTGAAAGAAATAAAAATTCACTCAGGGAATGGAACAAGATGGGTAGACAAGAAAATAATGCAGCGAATGAGCTGAGAGAGAAAGCTTTTATTTTATTTTATTTTCCAACTTGAAGGAAGATCCAGCACAAACTTCCATCTTGAACCAAGCTGGCATCTCTTGTTTTTATCTTTCATGTCTAGAGCCAGAGTCTCCAAAGACAATTGTGAAGGGATTGTGTTTGACTGATCAATCAAAAGCAGCCCCCTTGCGTGTCTTCTGAGACTCTGAATTAAAACCTCCAGGCAGGATTCTGGGGAGGACAGGACCGGCGAGGGGGCGGGCAGCTGCTCAAAGTTGAGTGGGCTTTGATGGCAGAGAAGCAGCCGAGATAAAAGAGCTCCTCCCAGCAGAGCTGAAATTAAAACGGGAAACATTTCATTAGGCCCAGTCCCAGGAAAGGAGCCTTGGGCAGTGAGGAAAAGAAGAGGGGACAGACACCACAAGCCAGCCCTGTCGGCAGTGGGCAACTGAGAAGACCACCTGTGAGAACAGTCCTCCCAAGGATATGCTGTTGGGATTACCATCACTCCAATCACCGTGAGGCCCCTCTGCCACGGGAACACCAGGGAGTCAGCAACCTCCAGAGTTTGGCATCCAGGGTGCATGGGAACCTGATCCCCACTTACCTGGCTTCGGTCTTTTCCTCCATCTCTATTGACCCTGGTTCTGTGCCCAAAGTCTCCAACTTCTCTCACTGATCTGGGCACTGACCACCATCAAACAGACCTTCATTTTTGTCAGCCTCTAGCAATTTTATTTCTTCTGTCTGGACTGCCTTTTGCCCACCTCTGCTTGCCAAGATCCTATACATCCTTCAAAATCCAGCTGAGGGACCACTTCTTACAAAACACCCTGTAGCTTCTATTGGTAATGCATTTCTCCAATCTGTCTAGGGAGTTAGCCTTTCCTAGTACCTAAATTTTAGAATATGCCATGGACCTGGTAGGTTATGCATAGGTCAATGACCCCCTCTGTTCTCCCACCGCATTTTATTTGTACGTAGGAAGAGGTAATTCATCTTCTTTTTCGCACCAAATTGAATCAGAGAATGTTAGTGTTGAAAATGACCTTAGCCTTCCTCTAGTTCAGAGATGGCAAATTTCAGCACGTGGAATGCTACTTCTCTCGTCTGTGCTCGTGGCAGACGCCATGAATCACTCAGAGCATTCTTTGCTCCCATTGAACCTGGCCTCGGAATCCTTATCATCAACACTGTTCCAGGCAGCCACACTCAACATACATGATTTGGGAATTCTGGGGAAGACACAAACATGTAGTCCACAGTATAAGGTGAGTACAATTACCAGGATAACCCACAGGGATGGAGTAGTAATCAGAGTGTGTGGCCCATAGGGCTGTGACAATGTATAATTGGTCACAAGACCTTGGGAGTTAAACACAAGGGCAGCCTGCCACAGTGCTTCTTGACATATTCAGACAATGATTCTAGGCTGGTGGGCAGAAACCTAGCTTAGGTCGCTCACTGTAGTGGGGGAGTCACAGGCTCTTATCCAGTTTCTAGAACTAAGGTAGTCCACATACTTGGGGCCCCAAAGGATTCTGCAATGAGAATATAGGTATATTTTGTGAATCTTTGGTAAAACTTCCCCCAGGCACAAGTAGGGCCATTTACCAGTGTGACTATAAACTGGAGAAAGGGAAGAACTTTTGGGAGCTTAATGGATATTGATTGACATTGGCTCTGAACCGAAGCTAATGCACAGAGACATAAAATAAACAAAAGGAGATAAGACAAAGCAAAACAAAACAAAAGCGTATTTGATTTGGGATAGAAGACACATGTGCCAACCCTAAACTAATTCAGCACCACCCTCCATTGTATAGAATGAACCCAAAATCTAGGAAAGTGAAATATCCTAACCATGTCTGAGAACCAGACTTCTATCTCTGAATTCCCCAGCTTCTGCCATTGTAAGTACATCATGCTGCTTCCCAAAACAGTGCTTTGGATAGAACAGCACATGTTATGTGCACGTGAGTGGGTGTAAAATTAAACTCCAAATTGAAAACAGAAATGTTGCAAGAAGGCAACATTTCCCAAGATTCGTTCTAGTTAATTAAAGGGAATATTAATGTGTAAGGAAAATACAGAACTCTTTCATCTAATTGGTCTCTTTAAAATGAGACATATGCTTTAAATAGTCTAATAGGCATTGTGATATTTGAAGAAGAAAATACAGTATTCAGAATTTTTCAAATGCTTTAGCTCATAAGAATATTTTGGCCAGGATCATTTCATAGGAATAGTGTGTGACAAAGGCTGGTTTGAAAAATGCTGATTAAAAAAAAAAAAAAAAGAACAGGAGTTTTGGAATCTGCCTTTGACTTGCATACTGGCACTGTGACTTATCTGCTGTGTGTGCTCACACGGGTATCTTGAACTATCTGATTCTCAGTTACCTCATGTATGAAACAGGCATAACAACTACATCCCAGAGGAATTTAATGAGCTCACACACTCCAAGTGACTGACAGCAGTGGGTACTTAATAAATATTAATTCCATTGCCTAAACCCTAATGTATGGGCCTGAGAACTACTTTCTCAGCAGAAATGCTGGCCTCTTAAATTAAAATTATGTTTTGCCACCGTTTAATTGCTGTGTAAACATTTTGGCTCTTGTGCCTTATTTATTCAGCATTTATTCAAAATGAACTCCGTGTGCATGCCAGAGATGACACGATGTGTTCATCAAAACATTCTGTTTTTCCTTCTGAGAATGCAGGAAGGCTATTTCCCAGCCCACTTGCATCTCGATATGCCCACATTACTGAGTTCTGGCCATCAGAATATAGGTGGAAAGGATGTGTATCCTTTCTGAGCTTGGGCCCTAAGTGATCTACATAACATTCATGTGCTCTTTCACCTGCCTGTGTGTCATTGTGGCTTCTACGACAGTGAAGCCACATGATGGAAGAAACTTGGGAGCCTGCATCTCCCAGGTACCACTTGGAGGAGTATTCTCAGAAGGGTGTCAAGCTACAAACATTAGCATTATATCTTGCATAAATGAGAAAACAACAACAAAAACATAGCATGTTAAGCCCCTGAGATTGTAGGGTTTATATGTTATCTCTGCATACATAGTCCAGCCCAAAGTTTCTCAACCTCAGTATTATTAACGTGTGGGGCTGAACATTTGCTTGTTACGGAGTGCTGTCCTGAGCACCATAAGATGTTTAACTCTACCCACAAGATGCCAGTAGCACACCCTTCAGTTGTGACAACTGCAACTGTCTCCAGACATTGTTCAATGTCCCCTGGATATGGGGGGATGGATAAAAATCACTCCCATTGAGAACCACTGATCTAGGCTGACTGGAAGATACCCTGTGCAATCAAGAATCCTAATGACTTGCAAGCTCACTGAAACAAATAGAGCTACAGACTTCATAAAATTGTTTCAAAACCAGATGAAGATGCAACTACTTGGCAAACTGCTCTAGTTTCCAATGGAATCACCAATAAGAATACATGCCATGTATTCCTTAGGATGACAAGTCTGTGAAGAGAAGAAAATGAGACCATCAATCTAGTAATTGTGATTTGATTATCAAAGAAACTTAAAATCTCCTACCACACATGAGGTTGCTTATGTCTTTATCGGGCCCCCCCCAACCGTATTGTTGTCTGAAAGGTGTTAAGTGGACACACCAAAGGCCAGATTATTTCTTTAATATGCTCAAGTATGTTAACTATTTTTATAGGAGGAAACCAACAAATGCAACTAACAAACCAAGAGGTTCTAGAATCAAATAATTTTGAACACATTTGTAAAATAAACTGGATTCTGCCCTATAGATTGTCTCAGAATCTTTAACTGGGTCATATGTTTGTGAATCCCAAATAGGAGGCAGAGAGTAAATAATGCTTCCCCATCTTATTTGGTCCTGAAACTTGTTTTTCATGGCAACGTTAATCTCAAGGTATACACACTGGGAAACGTGGTGCTATTGGAAAAGAATGAAGCATAACAATTTCCTGCACTAGCTTGAGATCTCAGCTATCTGGGATGAAGCTGGTCTCTACCAGTACTAGATGAGTGCCTGACCATTTCCTACCTGCTTGGTGCAAGGTAGTGATGAACAGATCACCCCATGGTGATGTTATGTGGGCTAAGTGAATGTGAAGTCAGCATGTATTTAAAACACTGGCTTTGAAGTGAAACAGACACTGGTTAAAGCCCTGACCTTGACTCATAGACAATTTAAGCCTCAGTTTCTCATCTATAAAATGGATGCAATGACATCTTCTCCAAATGGGGTAAAAACTAAATGAAAACTGTGCATGTGAAATGCTTACATGGTTGTTGACACAAGAAGCTCTAGGTAAATGCTACCATCATTATTGCCACCACCACTGTGGATGCTGTTCGGGAATCTCTCACAGAAAGAGTTTTCTTATCTAATTTGCCTAGTAATCAATCAAAAATCCAAAGGGACTGTCGAGTAAAATGTTAAATAAATCCTGAGGAATAACGATGAAACATTCATAATATATGCTCTGCACTAAAACATCTTTACAACTCTCCAAGGGATTAGTCTTTTTAATGTAATATGTGAGGAAATGCTACAGGGGGGATAATATTGATCTGAAGGCCCTTTGACAGTGACTTTTAAATATGGGCATTCTATGCCAGAGATCACGCTAAAGCTCACTGCTGCAGAGTTTGAGGTGAGGAGACTTGTGACTGAGCCCCAGGCAACACTCCCAGGTTGGTATCGTTTATAGTGATTTCATTACCCTAAAAGCATCCTGGAAAAAAAAAATCATCCTAAAAAAATTCCTGGACATACGAAACTTAATCCCCACAGAGTTGGAGAGCTATAAATTGTGTGAGAAGCAAAAATGTCCTCCTTGAAAGTGCAAGAAGTTCATTTTCCCCAAAGACTTTAACTGTCCCAAATCAGTAGCCTTGACAAATGGAAATTCATCATGTTATATGCTGAGATCTGGCTCCTTGCATTCGTGCAACTAAACTCCAATACAATTCATGCTTATTGATGTCTCCTGTGCCAGATGCTGGGTACAAAAATCAAAGAACAGCCATGATTAGTTCTTCAAATATTTATTATGGTTTTACTTCTGGTACCTATGTGGTGAGTGCTCATGGCACACCGTGCGCCAGGTGGCAATGCAATTCAGCTGCTCCTCATTTAAGAGACAGAAACTCAGCTTAAGCTGACCTAAGCAAGAAGGGGAATGTAGTAGGAACTTCGGGGGTAGGACCTGCTTAAGGTACAGCTGGATCCAGAGCCTCAAATGCTGATATCAAGACTCTGCTTCACTTTTCACTTTTTCCCCCCATTCTCAGGCTAATCCCTCCTCACAATGGCAAGAAGGTTGCCAGGAGCTCCAGGCTTGTAGTTACAACCCCCAGGAACCGTCCTGGAAACCGTAAACCCCTCTTGCTGCTTGCTTCAGCCCACATTCGCAAACTGACTCTGATTAGATAAACTTGAGTTGTGAGTCCACCCTAAATCAACCACTATGGTTTAGGATTTAGAAAATGAGGATGGGTAGGCTTGAATCAATTTCCTATACCTAGATGATCTTTCTAAGGAAAAGGAAAATTAGTGTGATGTAACAAAAAAAAAACAAAAACAAAAACAAAAACAAAACAAAAACAAGGGAGAAATGTATGCCGAACAGGCAAAAACAATTGAGAACCACTTCCTGGCTTTCCTATCCATTCTCTTCAATACTGGAAACATCACCTGCATTTTGTAGATGAGGAGATTACAGCACAAGGCAGTTAAGTATCCAAATTTACCAGCTATCGTGTGCCTGGATATAAACCCAGAAAGTCGGCCTCCTGATGCACTCTTAAATATATAAGCTTTCTGCAAAGAGAGCCTATGCACCATTATTTTGTTTATTTCCTGAAGATTCAGAGGTGGGGTAGACAGGGGATGGGAAAGCAAAGGAGAAAAGTCCTGGGGACATTATTTGTTTCATTTTACATCCATCGGCCCTTAGATCTGAATCCAGCTCAGTATTTCATTCCATCACAACCTCGGAATCAAACTCCCTTGCTGTCTTTGGATCTGGCTGTTTTCCAGTGAAATATAAGGGCTGGTCTATCAGTTATGGTTCTCAATTTAAGCAACAGAAATGGACCGTGGCTCATTTAATCAGAAAGGGGATTTATTGAAAGATTATTTGGGTTGTTCATGAAGTCACCAGAAAATCTGGTGAGGTAGGCTTAGAAGAAAGGCAGGAAATGGGGGGGTTAGGCTATGCCTCAGCCAAAAATCACGGTCCAGAACTAGCTTGTTGACAACATCACCGACATTAGATGCTTTGCTAGCTTGGCTCACCCTGGATACTGCTGGATCTCTCTGCAAAGGATCCAGCAGCTTGTTATTAATATAATTCCAGAACTGGATATTGCTGGTGCTGCTGGCAATGCAGCCTAACTGTGGGTGGAGGTGATAAGCTTCCTGGAGTCCACTTCATGGACTCTCTGGCTCCCAGTTCTGAAGAAGATGCATTTGATTGGCTGAGCCTAGATCTTGAGCCACCCTCTAGACCAGTGGTTCTCAACCACGCTGAGTATGCCTCCAGGAGACATCTGACAATGCCTGCAGGCAGCTTTGGTTGTCATGACCAGGGACCTCAGCCATAGAAGACAAGGATCCTGATAAACATTCTACGAGGCACAGAACAGCTTCCCACAACAAAAGATTATCTTGTTTAAAGTTGTCAACAGTGCTGAGATTGAGAAACCCTGACCTACCTGCAGGGAATTTCAGAAAAAAAAGAAAGTGAGTATCCTGATACTTTATGTTCTATTGTGAGAGATGAGCTCTGCTTCTTTAAAAACTTTATATGATGGAAAATTCCTTTAACAGAGGAAGGGAGTTCTGATATAAAATAATAATAGTAATAATAATAATAAGTCCCACTATAAATAGATACTGCTAAGCCATCTTTGTTGGTCTCCTGGAATCCTCCCCATTTATTTTAGACATCTACTAGCTTCCATCCAATCTCAGCCCTTCTCCAAATTCTTTGCCCTGAGTCTTACCCCCTGCGTGTCTGCCTTTGGATTTAGTGCAGTTTGGTTTCTTGACTCTTCCTGTGTACTTTATCTTCACCATGTCAGCTCTCCCTTTCTGCTGCCCTATTAAATCCCTGTGGCTCTTAAAATCCTGCCCTGGGCCCACCTTGGAGAAAAGCAAAGTTCCAATATCCCCTTGCCTTACTTCGTGGCTTTCTCAACAAGTCTGCCAATTCCACAGGGAGAGAATACAGCCAGATGACACTGTGCCAGGATGCCTGATGTGTCATTTCCAGTTCTCAAAAATCCCTAGTTGATTCCAACAAAGACACAGATATTCAGAAACAGACATGCTTGTGTATATAATTTTAAGTCTCAAGAGATTGAACAATCTGAGCAAGGAAACTTGATAGCCCCCAATGAGAGGAAGTACTTAAGCTACTCACTTCTTGGCCCTTGGGAATGTTATGAAAGGATGAGACAATCAGTTGGCCAAAACAAGCAGAGCAGGTGCAGGTGTTAGAAAGGCATTGCAATTCTAACTAGAGTGAATGACTCTGCTCTACCGGGCACCTAACAGTAGGCTCCTTCAGGAAGCCATGAGCTCAGAGAGGAATCAGAAGAAACAAAAACAATCAAGTGGATTGTATACTTGCCTCTTAACATGTAAGAGGCCATAGAATTCAGGCACCTTTTACCAGAAAATCATCCTTAGGTGAAATCACAGTTCAGACAACATGGAAACCGAACAAATGAAGCACTTTTTCAGCTCAGCAAGCCTCTTTATGTCATTTCAAAATTGCAGCTGACACTTTAATATTTAAACAGAACAGAAGAGATATAGATTATTTATTTTCTTTTACTTTAATTTTACTTCTGCACCAGCTCCCAACTTTATTTTTAACTTTAAAACAACAAAACCCTACATTTTAACAGCAGCTTCTGCTCGATTCATCAGGTTGTGAATGTTAACCTGACATTTACAATCCACAAAAGCCTTTTTCAATGCCATTGCTACATCATCTGCTTCCATATTGCTATGAAATTACACTGAAAATATTTTTTGCTCTGGGCAAAACTAGTCATATAGAATTTGACAATGATCTATATATTTATGGAGGAAAATTAATCTTCAATGCTTCAAACTTTTTATGCCTCATAATTTTATCAAAAATGTCCAAATGCATCATAATGGAGCTTCCAGAGACATGAAAAATGTCCCACTTTCTTCCTAAGATTAAAAAAAAAGTGCACTCTCAGGATGCCTTTTGCAGGCATTGTCTGGTTATACTGTTTAATCGACCACTCAACAACTGTAGCAGAATCTGATGAAAATCTAAAACGTGGGAGAAATGACGTAATAGTCTGTTTGAGTTCAGTCATGGATAGGTCTACAAAGCAGTTCTATTGGCCTAAGCAATTGTAAAACACTACTTATCCAGTCCAAGAAATGTTTTAAATCCACATTAACATGAAATAAACTACAACTGTTTTAACAGTCACAAGTGACAGAAACCCAACTCAAGCAAAACAAAAGAAAAAAAATCCATTGATTGGCTCAAATGACTAAGAAGTCCTAGGATGATACTCACTTCAGGCTCATCTCTTCCAGCCAAGGTCCCAGAGCATGTAATTGGGCATCCACTTCTCTCCATTCCTCTGGTGAGTCCACCCATGTAGCAGGCATAAGTTTCACTAGCTCCCCCAAACCCATGTATTAGAGCTTATGCCACCCACCACAAGGAGAGTGACTTCCTTCTTAGCTTTGGCAGAAAAGTCCCAGAGAAGACTCTGATTGGCTCAGCTCAGGTCACATGTCCATTTTGGAACCAATGACCATGACCAATGAGATGGAGCCCTCTGATTTGAGCGGCGTATCCTGGTAGGTGGGTAGGCAGGGCCAGTACCTGTCTATGGAATGGGTTTCCCATCAGAAAGAACCATTGCTCCTGCAGAAGGAGGAGATATGTTGGGCAGGCCAATATGGGGATATCCACTACCATTGGCACTGGGTTTGGGCGGTAGTATTTCCATCTGTAACTTACCAACCTATTTGATCTGATCGCCACTAAAAATGCCAGCAAGAGTTATTTCTTGGGTGGATTTTACAATAATCTGACATATGATTTCTCTTCCTTCATGTATCAAAACTAACATTTTTATTCTTCTAAATTAGACAATAGTGTTGAAGTTCTCTATCAGTCAAACTGTCATTTTTCTACCCTCTCCTTGAGTCATTTTCCTTCACCTCGGATTGTTTTCAATGCTTTCTTCTGAATGCATTTACGGAACCAATAAAAATTTCCTGTGAACTGGAAAGACATTGTTACACAGTAAAACCTTTTAGTATCTGAAGATCACCAGAAATTGGGCACTCTGTCTTCTGATTTAATGTATTGTAAGAAGAAAATTGGATTTGGCTCTGATTGACATTTGGTGTTTATGCACTTTTGGACTCATACATCCATCTGGCAAATATTTAGTGAGTACTATTATGTCCCAAGCACTATGCTAGGGACCAGGGATACCACAAGGCTCAGTCCTGCTCTCCTGGAATTTGGAGTCTACTAAAAAGACAGGCTGTTCAAATAGTCACACAGATAACTATGATATATGTCCGTGCACATATCAAGGGCTGGGGTGGTGGTAGTGGTGGAGCATAGTAATATAAGAGATGCAATAGAAGAGGAATAGTCTTTGTCAGGGAACTCAGAAGAAGGCTTTCCCAAAGAAGCAATGCTTGTATTGTGATCTGAAGGAAAAGCAGGGATTAACCAGACAAGAGGAGGGGAAGGGGCATAAAGACAATTGAGCCTTTCTTTGAGCTACATTTCCCTACTCTCAATCTAGGCAACTGAATTTTAGGCAATAATTCCAAATTTTCATCCATATTGTAAAACTTTCCCTGAAAAAAATTTCATGGAGTAAAAGACCCGAATAGGTGGTGCAAAATTTGTATTTTCATTCTGTATAGGTATTCCATGAGAAGCTTTTAAAAAGAAATATATGCTACAGGTATTAGCTATAAATTTGGTAGCCGTTGATTGAGAAAATTCATAAAGACAAAATATCATGGTTGGATGTTTTAAATGACTTTGTATTGTATTTTTCTTAAGAGCATTTATGCTTATATGAAAATCAACCAGATATATCTACAGATATCAGTCATACCTCTGTTCTAAAGACAGTGCCTAGTTCACCTAAGGATTGAAGAACTTGCTGGGACAAGTTCATGCAGCGCATGCTCACCCCTCGGGGGGCTGTAGCTCACAGACTGTGAACAAGAGGAGACATCTGTTACTTGTTTGTTCTGCTCCACATCCGTTCCTTTTATGAAGAACACCCCACCCCCTGTGATAATGATGTACCTGTCAATAAATGTGTCTGCTTCTACCGTCTCAGGTGTGGGCACATGAACCAGACTGGCCAGAGTTCCTTTGGGGAATTGACATGGATGCTGGAAGTAAACCGTTCCTTTCTTAAAGTCCCTGGCACCAGGCACTCTAAGCGCCATAGAAGCCTGAGTTACTAGGGTCATCTCCCACCATGTGGAAGATGGACCCATCTGGGAATAAAGCCAAGTGCCCAGAGATGGAAAGAGACATGCAGTCCTGAGGACGTCATGTGAGCCCATGGATTCAGCTGGGCTTGAGGTCACTTAGCATCTAGACTTCCCAGGTGAATGAGCTAATGATTTCCTCCTCCTCCCACCATCTTAAACTGATTTGAATAGGTTTCCTATCACTTGCAATGGGAAGTGCCCTGACTACTACTGTAATCACTGCTAGTCCAAGCATTTGCATGCTTGTGCCTATGGTCAGAGAGTCCATTATCACACACTAAGCTCATTATTACACAGAGTCAGTTATTACTCAGGGAGTCAATTATTATACAGAATCAATTACTATACAGAGTCAGTTATCACACAGGGAGCCAATTATCACACAGGGAGTCACTTATTATATAGTCCATTATTATAATGATGGTCATTTATTACACAGAATCAATTATTACCCAAAGTCAGTTATTACATTGAGAGTCAGTTACTACCCAAAGTTGGTTACTACTTAGTACTCAGAGAGATAATTATTAGAGTGAATTATTATGCTCAGAGTCGATTATAGCACAGAGAACCACAATTATCTATTATCACACATGATCACAATACATTTGAAAACCCTATTTGTTCATCCAGATGAACCACTGTGTCATGTTCTCCCAATTCGGGATTCTATTCATTTCTGATAGCCAGCTACTCTTACTTCTAAAAAAGAAATTCCACAGCACCTGGAAAGGAGTGCTGTGTCTAGGGACAAGTTGTGGAGACTGTCTCAAAGAATTAAAATGTCCTCTAGAAAGTCTGACAATATATTATTCATTGGGGAAGAAACAGGAAACAGAACGACATGGATGCACAGCATGTCCTTAACCACATAAAACATAGATTTATGAATGAAATTATCCCATCTCCCACAAACACACGGACAGACAGACACACACACACACATATACAAAACAAGTCTACAAAGGTGGAATAACTATGATATATACAGATCTTACCCTGTGTGTGAAACACTTTACAAATGCTGCCTTATGTGGTAGTATAGTGGTTAGTCTCACAGAACATATGGAAGCCCTGTCCAACAGAAATTTAGCACCAGTGGAAATATTCTATAATCCTGGCCGACCAATACAGTAGCAGTACTTACATGTGTCTATTGGGACGTGTGATGTTGCTAGTGGGTCTGAGGAACTGAACTTTTCATTTTATCTAACTTTATTAGTTTATTAATAAATTTAAACTTAAGTGGCTACATGTGACTAGTGGCTACCATATTGAAAATCACAGCCCTAGAGCCTGTATACCTGGGTTCAAATCTCAGCGTAACCATTTATTACCTATTAGACCTTGACAAATTGTTTAATTTGTCTGTGCCTCAGTTTTCTTCTCCATAAAATAGGGTTCTCAATAGTACCTACCTCATATACCATATCTCTCTTGAATACAGAGGTCAACAATGTTCTTCTCTATTAAAAATACTGATTGTATTCGTTTTCTGGGGCTACCATAACAAATAACCACTAACCTGGTGGCTTAAAACAAGAGACATTTTTTATCACACAGAGCTGGAGGCCAGAAGTCAGAAATCAGGGTTGATTCCTTATCCTTTCTCCTACTTTCTGGTGGCTGCTGCCAATGCTTGGTGCTCTTTGGCTTGTAGACTCATCACTCCAATCTCTGTCCGTGTCTTGACATCACCTTCTTCTCTTCTGTCTGCCCCATATCTGTGTTCTATTAGACGGTATCAATACTTTCACAGAATCTGTGAGCCTAAGCTTACATTAGTCTATACTCTGTGTCTCAAATCTCAAATCTTTCTTTATAAGGATATGTGTCATTAAATTTAGGGCCCATTCCTTGAGATCCTTAACTTAATTATATCTTCAAAGACTTTTTCTCCAAATAAGGTCAAATTCAAAGGTTCCAGGGATTAGGATTTTGCTTAGGACTTTTTTTTTTTTTTTTTTTGGTGTCACTAATGAACCCACTACATGAATGGTTCTTATTTTTGTGATTTTACCTTTTCCTGTTTCACAATCTCTCTAATAAGAGAAAATATACTCTTTTAAAAAGGGAAAAATATATATGTATATGCCCTGCCCACTCCTCTCATATAACTGCTTCCCGTTTCACAAAGCCCTGAAGGACCCATGTTTCTGCTTGTGGCGGGATATGTAAATCTATAGTAATTATTACCTTGATGAAAAGAGTACATGATAAGTCTTAATACAATTGCAAGCTCTGAAACAAAGGACTAATTTAAAGCAGGAGATGACATTAACCTGTGTTCCCATGAGTACATTAGGATTTTCAAAATACAGCACTTTCTCCTTGTACTGCATGCATACAAATGGGACTCAATTTATTGCAAATGGTATTTCCGAGCACAACGCTCGTGACATAATTAAGAAATGTATTCAGCCTATTACTAATTTAACACTGTTCGGAGTTCTTATCAGAAAGCCGTGTGTCGCCTCACCGTGTCGCCATCAGATTTATGCATTGTAAATACAAATATATTTTATTCATAGTGGATTCTTGCAACTTCAATTATGCAATAAGTATTTATTTGGAATTCATTCTTTCCCCCCCCCATTTGATAGCTATCATTAATTCATGTGAAACTGATTAAGCCTCTTGTAAAGCTCTAGAAAACACCTTAGAAGACAAACTCAATTTGTAAGGACAAAGCTGTTGTCACGATTATTTCAAATGAAGAAAAAATAGCCTCTGGACTGAAAAACTTCAGGGCTGGTGCTTAGCAAAATGGCGAAGTAGAATAAGTTGATTTTTTCGGCACGAAATTTTTTTGTTAGCTTCGTTGTCCTCTCCTGTGGGAACTTCCAACACTGGAGTCCAATTGGCTCTTTAACATCCTCCCAATACGCTCTTTGCCTAGTCTCCCTCACTTCCTTAACTGGAACAACCACTATCCATTCAATTTCTTGCCCAAATTTAGGGATCATTCAGATCCCCCACCTCTTTCCCTAAATAAATCAGAAAGTTATGTTGGCTCCATCTCCTACATACACAATTGACCTTTGAACAACGTGGGTTTGAACTGTACAGGTCCACTCATATATGGATTTTCATCTGCCTCTGCCACCCCTGAGACAGCAAGACCAACCCCTCCTCCTCAGCCTCCTCAAGGCGAAGATGATGAGGATGAAGACCTTTATGATGGTCCACTTCCACTTAATGAGTAGTAAATATATTTTCTCTTCCTTATGATTTGCTTAATAACATCTTCTTTTCTCTAGTTTACTTTATTGTGAGAATACAGTATATAATACATATAACATACCATACGTGTTAATCGACTGTTTATGTTATCAGTAAGGCTTCCAGTCAACAGTAGGCTATTAGTAGTTAAGTTATTGGGGAGTCAAAATTTTACGTGGACTTTCAACTCTGCAGGGGATTGGTGGCCTTAACTCCCACATTGTTCAAGGGTCAGCAGGAACTCGAATTCCCTCACTTCTCACTAGGATGACCAACTTGCCCGAGACATTCTCAGTTTTCACAATGAAAGTCCCACATGCTCAGTCCCAGGAAAGCCAGGATGGTTTGCAAAGACTGTCTCCACTTTAAAGTAGAAATTCCCACATCCCAGGAAACACCTTTGATCCTTAACAAAGGGAAATGGGTAGTCACCCTACTTGTCACCCCTTCCCTTCCACCTCCACATCCACAATCAACTCTCCTCTTGACGACTGCAATAGTGTCTGGTTCTACGCTTCCACTGCTGCACTCGAATTTCCATACCTGTTGTAGTACTTGCTTGCGACTCTCCGTTAGATGAAATTTTTTACCATAACATACAATGCCCCGTTGTGTTAGTTTCCTATTGCTGCTGTAACAAAGTACAAAATTACCGGCTTGAAACAACACCAATTTATTACCCCACAGCTCTGGAGATCAGAAGTCCAAAATCAGTTTTACTGGCCTAAAATCAATGTGTTGGCAGGGCTAAGTCCTTTCAGAGGCTGTAGAGGAGAACCTGTTACTGTGCCTTTTCCAGAAATCTTTATTCCTTGATTGCTGGCTCTGCATCACATAGCCTCCTCTCCCTCCGCTTGTTATCATGTTGCCTCCTCCCTCCCTATCAGACCCTTTCACCTCTTACAAGGACCTTTATAGGGACTTGTAAGAGGGACTTATTTATAGGGACTCCTACAGGGACTTTTATGATTTTGTTGCTTCCACAGGGTATTATTATTACAACTACACACTATATACCCAATATGCTGTCTTATTGACCGGAGTCTTTCAAGTTGTAAATAATCTGATTAGCTCATTCACATCTAGGTGTTAATACCTGATAAAGCCAAAAAGTAAACTTCCTCAAGGCAGATGTTGAGCTGTGCAAACAAACATCTGAATGCACATGTGCCCGTGTTTTCCAGAGCGCTTCCACTTGACAAAGAGCCGGTGAAACCTAACAGTGGAATTTGCAGCTTCATTGATGATTTGTGAGGGAGATTCTTTGGGGCTGGGAGAGCTCTCCCTAGACCTATAAAGACAAAGTCTTACAAAAACATATGCAGTAGTTAGAGTTATCAAAATCCTTTTGCTTGAATTTCCTCACTGGAGTTGTGTTTCTTTTGAGTAAGTCTAATCAACTCATGAGTAAGTTCCTTAGACAATAGATGACTTAGACCAAAGACAGACAGGAGTCCATTGAAAGTATTTTTTTTAAAGGAACATGAAGAGACAGTCTAATTTATGTTTCACCCTCCCTCTTGTCATCCCTGTGGTCTCAGCTAAAATTTTCTGTGGAAGAGCAGGGAAATGGCTACCAGAGGAGAGCTGGCAGCCTATTGTCAAAAGACAAAATCAGAACAAATTTAGTTATAGATCTGACTGGCTTTTATTCATGATTCATGAATTGGGCAGCATCCATTCTACAAAACAGAATGAGAACTCCCACTGGGCAATAGCAGAACAGTAGGTTTTGTAAGGTGGGAACAAAAAACCAGAGCAATAGAAAAAAAGCCCTGATTGGTTAATGTCAGATTACTTCAGGTTACTTTTTGGGTAAGGGTTAAAGCAGAGGGGACTTTCTTATTACTCTGACTCAGATAGACTGGAGTCTCCTCTTCTTTCAGGAAAAAAACTGATCTGTTTTGGGATCTATCTCCTTTCTTAAAGTTTCAGTTTGATTATGCTGCATTTAGCATGAGTGACCCCACTTTCCTTTGGTCTGGTCTGTTGGGGCCTAATGCAAGAGCTCAGTCCAAAATAACAGACTCCTATAAATCTTGCTTAGCACTATGCTACCGCAATATAAAATGACAGAGATTGAGAGAGGGATGTATTTTATTTATTCTACTTTATTTTATGAAGTCTCACTCTGTCGCCCAGGCTGGATCCTATGACATGCCACCGTCATAGCTCGCTGCAGCCTTGAACTCCTGGGCCCAAGCCGTCCTCCCACCTCAGCCTCCCAAGTAGCCGGGACTACAGGTGCGCCACCATGTCCAGCTGAGATGCATTTTAGATGGGGCAATCTGGAAAGGTGATTCTGAGGAGATGACACTGAAGTGGAGAAGTAAATGAAGCACAGGAACAAGTGGATGCCCTGAGAAAAGGGAACTCCAGGGAGAGGCATCCACACAGGAAATCACCTGAAGCCAGGTTCCGGAATAAAAATGATCGGGAAACTATGAAATGATCCTCACTAAGTAACAACCGGGTTTGATGAAAACAGGCTTAATGGCCTAGCTGTTCACAGAGAAAGGCCTGGTTCCTTCTTTCCTCACGATGCCACCACTTTCTGAAATGCAGCCTTGTAGGCGGGGCCGGAGCGAATGTGTTTCAAAGGAGACTGTTTTGATCATCAAAGCAAGTGGTTGCAACACTCACCCCAGGAATCGGAGGTGAGAGACAGCCAGCCCCCAGGTTCTCCACTCTCATCTCCCCAAACCCTTGGCCTCATCCCACTTGAAGATTGCTCACTGGCATCACGAAGCACAGACAGTAGCAGCTGCCAAATCTCCCAGCTTCTCTGAAGTATTGTCCAAAGCCCACGCTCCCCCAGGACCACAAATCTCCTTCTGGGAGAAATGATCTTGAACTGCTTTCATGACAAGCTCACTCACTCCTGAACTTCTTTCTTCTCCTACGCACCCTACACATACTTTGTAAACTCCTACCTGATCAACTCAAATGTCGCTTTCGTGGGGGATTCTGCCATGATCAAATAAACAATATCACATCCCCCTGTTATAGATGCTCAGGGCTCCCGCCAATGGATAGTTGTATGAGATAATGTGTTTAATGTGTCTACTCAGGGCTGTAACCTCCGTGAAGCCCATGCTGTGTTGCCGAAGGGCAAATGTTTAAAAATGGCAAAATCACGATTCTCTTACAAATATGACAGGAACACATGTCAAAAATTTTATTTAACCCTTTAATTAATGCAGGGACCCATAAGATGTTACAAATGGTTCAAAGAAGAATCCAAAGGGCAGATGAATATATAGGTATCAGGGGTGTTGAAAATAATGTGCAAATAGAAGCAAAACTGGCAAAATTGGTCAATATCCACAGGGTAAGAATCAGTCGCATTGCATGAGATATAATTTGCGTTTCTGTGAACAAGCACCATTTGCGTTACTATCTGTTTTCTACAATTTACAGAGCTGAGAAATAGCTCAAAGACACGGAGAGGCTGAGCAATTTGGAAGAGACTTCTAGACCAGAACACCCACTCATTTGTCTGGTTCTTGTCAAAGTGTCTCCGAATTTTGCTCATTGCTGTCCTCCAACCGCTTTGTGGAATACTTACAACACAGTAGATATTCAGTGGATATTTATTAAATGAAGGGCAGTTTTGTGGATGTATTTATTAACTGAAGATATATTTTGTATCTAGTGGGGGTGGTTCTCAGTTTTAACCTGTTTATGTTTCCTCAGGGTTTGTATGAGCTCGTGTCTAATGAACAGATAGAGAAGTTCCATCAGGATCTTTGGAGAAAACTCATACTAAAAGACACATTTGGTTCAGTAATAAATTCTCATGGGTTAGAAGAGGGCACATACACAAACACACACAACTTCCTTTATGTTAGCGTCTTAAAATAGGCTGGATGGGATGCGGGAAAGCTTGAGAAAAGAGCATTCTAATAAGCTCCTGAATGTGAAAAGGTTTTGGAAATGGTAAAATGCCAAGTGGCTGGAGGGCTGGAGAATAAAATATCCATTCCAAATCTGTGTCACATGGATCTAGAGGCTGCAACACTTTGACTCAGTCAATAAAATAAATAGCAGCCCCCAAAACTTTCAGTTTATTGCATACTTTACATAATTAAAAATCTCACCCTCTCCCCTCCCTTATATCACAGCTACCAACATTCTATCATTTCTGAACCTCTTCCCATGTTTCAAGGCTACTCACTCACACTGGTTTTCTCCAAGACCCCAGAAGGAAGTTTAGCATATAATATGGCCATGCATTTTCTAAAACTGTGGAAGGCAACAAATTTTACCTGATATCAGTTAAGACTATTGATTATGCTCCCTCAACCCCTTCATCGCACTTCCCTTGTGTTAGGTGTTACCCAAATGACACAGGCATTTTGGGAATCCATCCAAGAAATTTGAGTTGGAGATACCTTTAGTTTAGAATGAGTATGATGTATTAATGTAGTTTTCAGTCACTTTCATGGAGAATTAAATTATTGGTATATTTCAGTGTAGGAATAGCTTCACGGAATGGAACATGTGTTCCAGCCAGTGTGTATGCTCACCAGGAGCGAATATATGAAAATACTGGGTGGAGTTATGTCGTGCTATGCCCATGCCCTCATTTTTACTTGTACTTTCATATTCTTTTCCTTACAGAGGGCCTTGAAAATTATATAACCGTGAGGCCCCATCAAACCTAGCCCTGGCCCTACTCTTGGGAGGATCACTCCATTGCCTACCTTGTTTCTTATCCTCATCCTATTACTGCTTCCCTTACCTTCTCCCCATCCCTCACCCCAAAATTTAGGGATGTGGTAGAGGTCAGGGATATCATATTTCATAGTGTTTGATAATTTTTAAAACTTATTTTTCATAATATGTACATATGTACTGCAGTGTAGACACGTAAAAATGGCAATATCAGAATAAGACTTCATAAGTAACAGATCTAATGTCAATTCCAAATCTCCACTACTAAACTGTTGCTTCAGTCCATGTGGAAAAGTGTCATGAGAGAAATTCCCAAATAACTTACATGTGGTAGGCAGAATGGCCTCCCAAATATATCCACGTCCTAATCCTTGGAACCTGTGGATATGTTGGCAAAGGCGAATTAAGATTGTGGATGGAATTAAGGCTGCTAGTCAGCCGGCCCTGAGACTGGGAGATTTTTCTGGATTATCTAGTTGAGCCCAGTGTAATTACAAGTTTCTTAAAAATGGAAGGAGCAGGCAGAAGTAGTGAGTCAAGAAAGAGATGTAACAAGCAAAGCAGGGTAGGAGAGATGCTGTGTTGCTGACTCTGCCCACAAATGTGGGCAATCTCTAGAAAAGAATTCTACTCTAGGGCCTTCAGAAGGAATGCAGCGCTACCAACACCGTGGTTTTTAGCCCAGTGAGACCTGTGTCCGACTTACAATATTACTTGACTTACAAAAATAGTTGTAAGTCAAAGCAAATTCTTACAAGGCTGCCACAAATATCCACGACAAACAGCCTTTTAAAAAAATTTTTATTTTAATGAGCCTGTGAAAGACAGACCCAGAATCTGACCAGTGCAGAGACATGAAAACAAGGCAGAAAAAAATGTTCAATTCTTGATGTTGGAACACACATCTTCTGGACGATTAACTATTTTTGTAAGTCTGACCTACAGATGATAAGATAATAAATTTTGCTGTTTTAAGCCACTAAGTTTGTGGTAATTTGTTATAGCAGCAATAGGAAACTAACACATTAAATATTAGCTTGAGCAACTCAGACATTGAGATATGGGACCACTACATTAGTCAAGATTCTTTCGGTTATAAATAATAGAAAGCCCATTAGAACTGACTTAATAATGAGGGTAATATACTGGCTGGCATAACAAAACAGAGCAGATTAGATCTTATGCATGGATGAACCAATCACAGTGGCCAGAGGGAATGTGACAACCTAATTGTTTTGGCCTAAGTCACAGGCTTCAACTCACATCCTTCCAACAAAGGGGTAAGTCAGAATCACATGGGCCCCCATGTGGAAATTAGGTATCGTTGGGCAAGAAGGTGGCAAAGCAAATTTTGAGAAGGCTGCCACAAATGTCCATGACAAACAGCCTTTTTAAAATTTTTTTTCATTTTTCTTTTAACTAGTCTGTACAAGGCAGAGCCAGAATCTGACCAGTGCCAGAACATGAAAACAAGGCAGAAAAAAAGTTTAGTTGTTGATGTTGGAACACACATCTCCTGGACGATTGATCAACTATTTTTTATTGTTTGCTTTTACCTTCACTCCAGTTAAAATAGTCTGGTATTCTGGCCAAGAGGTTGATGAATAATAAGCCTTCAAAAGCTGGTAGTCTTTAAAGGATTCGTCTGAGTCCATTTCAATGCTCTTTTGTTTGTTTTTGTAGCTTAAAGGCCACCAAGTCAGAGTTCCTCTTGGTTAATTCTCTCTTCTACCAAATGTTCAGTCACTATTGTTTTACTGCAATCTATTTACAAGAGATGGGTAATTTTTTTTTCCATGATGCCAGGAGCCCTGAGCTATGTTTGTTTATTGCTTCTCTGTGCACCAGAACACATCCTTGGGATTCAGCTGCCAATGTAAGGGATTAAGGGGCTAAGTGAGTCTGACTAGAGTAGGAATCTTTCAAATGTGTGTCTCTCCCCAACTCTTTTGCAGGCAATTTTTATTTAACTAACACGCACACACACACACAGCCCTTGCTACCCATCCTGGTAACAAAACAATTGTATTTCCCTAAATCTACTCAGTCTCTTTTTATGCCATCTTGGAAAATAGAAAAGTATACAGGTATACCATATGCAATTTTTCAAATATACACATTTCCATTATTAATCTGCTTTTCTTCTTTCATTGGAAGTACCCCAAAGGAATATCTCTGTATACATTTGTCCTGCCACGGAACAGTCCACTCTCAACAGCAATGGGAATAGAATCAGCTCGATTGCCTAGAAACCATTTCTGTCAGAAGTGTTTTAGTTCTAACTTAGGTGATGGTTAGCAGCATTTTTCCTTACTTGGCCAGACCCTCCTGCAGGGAGCATTTCTATATCTGAAAGCAGGACAGCCAAGGGATTTCCAGAGTTGAAGAAAAAAATGAAACTATCTCTAAAGGCAGCCTCCTCTCTCCCTCCAGCCCTGGCTGCATCCACAAAGGAGGACTAGGAAATCAAAGGCCCTGATACATAACCACTAAAGCCATCCCTTTTCTAAGTAGCATTAAGCCCTGCCCTTGTATCCCTTCTCAGCCAATATCTTGGTCCATCACACACAATGATAAAGATAACAACAGTGATGATGGTGTTTCTGAGGATTTACTAGCACTATGCACTTTGCACATATTAGCTCATTAAATCCCTGAATGCCTCAGAAGCAGGTATTGTTATTTTTACTTTGCAGTTAAGGATACGTAGTTCTTAAGAGCTTAAGAAATGTTCTTGTTGCGACCAGGTTTCTTCCTTTCAGCACTGTTGACATTTTGGGGCTGAATCATTGCATTGTAGGGTGTTTAGCATCTTCACCTTTTAGTCCTCTACCAACTAGATTCCAGTAGCATCCCTCTCTGCCAGTGGTGATGATCAAAAATATCTCCAGACATTGCCTTAGAGGACACAGTCTCCCCAGCTGAAAGCCTCTGCTTTATGGCATGGGTAAACAGTGGAGTCCAGATCTGAGCTCACTTATTGAACTCTAGAGCCCACGTTCTATATCACTATGGTATCGATTACTAATTCAGGATCTTCATATACCTGAAACACCTCTCCAAGCTACCATCCAGAGAAAGCACTACCTTCTCTGTTCCCATAGAGCCACATTCATAAGCTTTCTTTTCTATTCCTCTGCTGTCATTTTTAATCCTTTATAATCTGACTTCTCTCATTAAATGCCATCCCTCATCTCCATCATACGACTTAATATTTCTCTCCTTTTTCTCTCTCCTTCTCTCTTTCTCTCTCCCCAGCTATGCCCTTTTCATAGCTCTGATGATAATAATGCACCCAACTGCTCAGACGTGATCGTCATCCTCGAGTACCCCCATGTTCTTAATCGTTTTAATCACATGTTCTGTGGCTCTGTCCTCTCAACTCGGTAATTCCTCCCTTCCTTATCATGAAAATGTACTCCCATCATGCAAATGCCACGGATTTTTCAATAGTTTATTTTAATAGGCAATGACATTGATCTATAGATAAAGTTTATTTATTTCGATAAAGTTAATATGCACTTAGGGTTGTTCGTTTGCTCTTAGGACCTCAGGGCATATTTGACAATCCACAGAACAGGCTGGGAGATCTCCAGTCTAAGGCGGGTGTTGTGTCTATTCCCAGAATAAATGTTAATCACCTGGAACCACCGATTTTAGAGTTTGAGCACTCCTCAACTTCTCCTCAACATGGGTAGATGAGAGAAGGGAGAAAAGGCTGACAAGACACCTGATGGGCAAACTCTGACCACAACTCCTATTTCAAAATTCTTCCGTATGTCGGTGGTGAAAGAATGATGATGTTAGTGTGGTTATAATTACTGGGGACTCCGTGTTTGACTTCTAAGAGTTTTAAAATAGATGGTATTAATATATTCCTGGATTACTTTATTTCAAGATCATTTATATGACAGTTACTGAAATATTGGAAAAGTCCAAATTCTCTTCTATTTTTTTCTTTTACTCTCTAACTGCTAAAATAATAATAAAGAAAAAATTACATGGCTTCAAAATCCTCCATCACTAACTAAAAACCATAATTTTACCTGTCTGTCAGGGCAAATATTTAGATTTAATTAATGGAAAAACATCTATCAAATCTTGAGATCTGTACTTCTGGGGGCCAATGTATTCATAAAGGCTTTTGATTGCAAATGGCAGAAACCCAACTCAGGCCAAGTCCTATAAAAAGAAGAAAGTGATTAGCCCACATATCAGGAATTTTCACTGGGTATATCAGGAGATTCAGGCACAGCTGGACAAGGGTTTGAACTACACTTTCAGGACTTTCTGTGTCCCTGTTTCTGCTGCTGCTTAGCTCATTGCTTAGACAAACTGTAAGATGATCACTGGAAACACCAAATCTATGGTATTTTTAGCTTTATGTTTCAGAGAAAACTCTAACATCTAGAAAGGGTCTCAGGGAAGATTCTAATTGGCTCATTTGGTTCATCTCTGACTCAATCATTAAATTCAGGTTGGTAAAGTATTTTTATTGACCAGTACTGGGCCATCAAGCCCAGGGTTTGAGAGTTAAAGCCCGATTAGGACCACATAGAATGCGGAAATGGCAGGTCCCCAAAGAAAAAGGTTGGTGCTGCTCTCAGAATAGTGGGAAAGGGATGCCAGTCAGTCACAAGGAAGATATGTTCATCTCAGGCACAAGTTTTTATTCCTTAAACACCCTCAACTGTGTAATCCTTCCATAAGATCATTCTATTAAAGGTCAATATATTTGCATTAAGGCTGGGGTTTAAGCTTGCCTTTAAAAAATTGCTGTTTCATTTCTACTACTTTCAAAATCTTTCTTTGTTCAACTTGGCTCTATCAACAATTTTACTAGAAGGTAATTTTAGGAAGAGAGAATTCCAGGCTCTCTTTCTCTGCCTCTCTCCATCTACCTGCTTTCAGAACTTCCAGAAAGAGTTAATGGCATTCCTGCCTGACATAGTCCCTTCCAATAAGTTGTCTCATTTGTTAATTCTTACAGCGGTGCTCTAAATTATAAATTTCTATCAAATTTCATATCCCAGATTTTCATGTACTTGCTTTGTCTAGACCTGTGCTATCCAATATGGGAGACACTAGCCACATGCAGCTATTTAAGTTTAAATTTAAATTAAGTAACATTAAGTACAATAAAACATTTGGTTCGTCAGTTGTACTAGCCACATTTCAAGTACTCAGTAACTACATGTGCCTAGTTGATGCCATATTGGATAGTACAGCACAGAACATTTATATCATCAAAGTAAGTTTTATTGGGCAGTACTGGTCTAGATCACAAAAGTTTTCTATATTAAAGGTAAACTTCCATTTGTTAAATATTTATTGCTTGCATATGGTCCCTCAACACAAAGTGGAAACTGAATTAAACTTAAAAGGATAAGGAATAATATATGTAGAGTGCTAATTATACACTACACATCATGGATCATTTATAATCAAATACTCCATTGCATTTTTTAAAATTTACCATTCAGTTTCCAATAAGTTAAGTGTTTCTTTTCTGTTCCTTTCTTTTCTTTTTTTATTCATTCAGACCAAGCCACAAGCTTTTCGGGCATACCTTCCATTACTTGCCCCCCATTTACTCTACATTTTGCCCATACTAAATTTATCACAATTCCCCAAATGTGCTAGACTCTATCATCACCCAAGTCTTTATTTACGCTGTTCCCGGTGCCTGAAATAATCTTCCTGTCTCCCATTCACTTACCAATCTCTTTCCTTTACTCCTCATTGCATGTTGGATATTTGCTGCAATACTCCTCTGTGTATCTGCATTAAAGGACCTATCACACCTCGTGTTGTGATCAGCACTTTGCACGGGAGCCTCCTTTAATTACAGTCTCTTGAGAGCAGGAACACGGTATGTCATCCTCCCAACTCAGCCTGTAGCACTGTGTCTATTATATATTAGGGTTTCTATATCTGTTTTATAAAGTTTAGTGAGTTAGAATGTTATCTAAGGACCTCCAAATTCTGACTCTGATGTAAATCTCCACCCCATCCCCACTGCTGTTATACATAGAGTGCACCCCAGGCCTCCTTGAACTACTCACTCACTGTTCTCTGGACACACCATGCACACCCTGGCCTCTATAATTTTGCATATGTTGCTTACTTTCACTGAAATAATA
Organism: Daubentonia madagascariensis; assembly: GCA_023783475.1. Taxonomy (NCBI): domain Eukaryota; kingdom Metazoa; phylum Chordata; class Mammalia; order Primates; family Daubentoniidae; genus Daubentonia; species Daubentonia madagascariensis. The sequence continues at coordinate 4,111,793 of JAKFHU010002332.1, read as the reverse complement.
CCCTTCTTTCCCCACTAGTATTCACTGCCAAGCTCAGATAGCTTCTCTGGAAACGTCCCCAAGGCCTACTCTTCCAGAACATGCTTTTCTCTGCCCCATTCTCCCATAGTGTCCTGTCTTTGAACACCTCTTTCAAAGTACTTACCGCAGCCTGATTTTTATTACCATTAGTCATGTCCAAGTCTGTCTCCCTCACTAACTTGTGACCCCTTCAAGGACAGAGACTATGCCTTACCCATCTTTATTTTTCTCTTGAGTTTAGCACAGAATGTTACCCACAATTGACACTAGAAAGTGTCTGTTGAATTGAATTGCTGTGCAAAGAAGTACTTCTTTTAAAAGACATAAAAGAAAAAGCACAGTGACAGCTTCACTGAAGAGAACACAATGAACTGAAAAGGCACCAGCTTTGATCAAAACCCTGCCCCACAAGCTCTCCAGCTGCTTGGACATGGTTTCCGAGCATTTGTGGGAGCTACGGACTCTCAGAAAGGAACAACGTGATCAGGATTAAGGGAGGAAGAAAAATACAAGCAGAGCAGAGGCAGTGACTTGCACCCTGTAGTTTATTAACGTGCCGCAGAGTTCACGTCCCGGAACACACGATGGAGGGAAACCCTTGGCAAATGGAACGTCTTTAGGCTCTGTGTTTTATACATGTTTTGTGTTTGATACCTAAAAACAGAGTTCATGATCTACATATATATATATTTTTTTAATTTCTGAATATTATGGGGGTACAATTGTTTTGGTTACATGATTTGCTTTTGTGCAGTTAGAGTCAAATTTATAAATGTGCCCATCTCCCAGATAGCATGCATTGTACCCATTAGGTACGAACTTACCTTTCCCCTTCCCCCCCCACCTGTTTGGTTTCCATTGAGTTTTACTGCCATATGTGCACACTGGTGTTGATCGATTAGTAAGACTGGTGTGGATAATATTTAAAATGATTGGGAGGGGTCAAAAATAATTATCTAGTCTCAACCGTCAGGGAAAATATTCAAATGTTTAGAATAACAGAATTTTCTATCTAGAAGGGATTATAAATAACATCTTCTCTAGGGATAGCAAACAAAAGAAATGTGCGACAAGCCACCCTTTCCAATGACTATTACAAGTAATTGAAAACCAATTGCATAATTCTTTCTTGAAGAGTGAGGATATGACCTCAAATCCTTCTCAACACAGCACCAACACCACAAAAGTTGACCTGTGAAATGAGGTTATTTGCCATCCCCTAGCGCTTGTGAGATGAAGACAGTGAAGCTTGAGAGGAAGGGAATTCTCTTAGGTGACTCCGGGAACTGGTGCAAATTTAGATTTACATCCCAGCTCTGTTACCTTTCCATACACCCTGCTGCCCACCTACTTGTTCCTTTCCTGGTCATAGCTCCTACAACGATGCATGCATTCCAAACAAAGTGTGCCTTCCAAAAACTCGGAACCCTTTACGGTAGCACATTGCACACATCAAGAAGTCTTGAAGTATGTGTGTTCCTCCAAGTAAAATGTTTTCTGAGTAGCCAATCTTTATCTTAAACTAAATCACAGTTTTTCTTAGATATCAGCCTTATTCTCAATTCCCGGATACGGCTGCACAGGGCACTCCCTGGCAGGCATCCCAGCAGAAATGAGCTTTGCTGAAAATCTTTGGGCCTCCAACCTCCCCTGCATGCTGCTGCTTTACATCAAGTTTGCCTGGATAAAGCCTGGGGCTGCCAGAGGGTGCACAGCCTGGGTTCCTAAAGCTTTAGTGCTTCCTCCTTTTTTCCTTTTTAGTGCAGCTGTTTGTAGAGCTTCCCAGAGGGAGAACATGAAAGGGACTCTTAATAACCTTGATCAGCGCTCGGAGGGGAAATTAAACCTTTCTGCTAATTCAGCATGGAACTGTTTATGGAAAGACAAAGATCTCAGATGGCCTCATTGGCACTAGGGCTATTTGGGGTTTACCCCTCTACCTTTTTGGGCTTTGGGTGAGCATGACTCTAATGAACCTACTTCAGTTCTAGAGGTTGGGCATTTATAACTCTGCATCATTACATCGTTCTGGTCATGGCAATAGTGTCCAATCTGGGCTGCTGAGAGGCCCCCTGATACTGCTAATAAAATTTATTCTAAAAAACAAAAACAACCAAAAAAAGCCTAGAACTGGTGTTGTTCATGTTTTAAGGAGAGCCTTCCTGAGAATAAAGTGTATACAGAGAAAACCCAGTCTAGAGGTTGATAAACGATATTATTTGGTCACTGGATTCAACCATGCCTGAACGTCAGCCTTGTTCAATGCAATTACTTGGTGCAATAAATCTATTTATTTGCTTAAGTATGTTAGAGTGGGGGTTCTGTTACTTGCAATTTCAAATGTCCTGATTAATAAATCTGCTTAGGAAAAATAAGGGTTATAAGGCCAAAAGAAATTGGGTAACCTGGGTTCAACAAAATTAAACACTGGAATAGTCTTCTCACTGAAATAGGATTTCTCAGATAATTTGTTATGCTAATGTATTCTGTGAGTCTCTGAGAGAGGGTGTAGACAGAGACCTACACCCTCTGTTACAGTGAACTCGTTTATTTCTTATTTTATTTTTTTAGAAGAACACCAAAATTTAGTGAAATATGGTATATAACAATGTCTTGGGACATTATGTAGTTTATGATTCAGTGAAAATAATTGTAAATCAGAAAGAAAAATCATTGGTAATCTTGAACCTTAGGTCTGAAATTAGAAGTATATTTGTTTTGCTATTGTTTTCATTTAGGTATTTTTTAGACATCAAATTTTAAATGATATACAGTGTGTGTGTTTGGTAGGAAGAAAAGTCTGCTATTACTTTCAAATCTCTCCTCACCAAGAAATTGCAGAAAACCCATAGTCTAGTCTGAAGACTACTAAGAGCTAAAATTTACTGAGTGAATATTATGCTCCAAACACAATGCTAAGCCCTTTAGATGCATTAATTCATTTAATCATCACAACAGCGTTGCGTAGTGATTGCATTTTTATGCCCATTTGACAAATCAGAAAAGGGAAGTCAAGTGACTTAATTGTCATGGTTAGTTGCAGAATCAGGACTTGGTCCCAAATTGGTATGCCATCGTTGTCCAAGTTTTTAATCACTACAACTAGAGCACTTTCTCTGTTTGATCTAAATTCTTCTGTTACTCATGACTGGACCCCCACATTTTTGGATTCTCACCTCCAGTGCTGTGAGATAATAAATTGATGTTGTTTTAAGCCACTAAATTTGTGGTAATTTGTTACAGTAGCAACAGGAAACTAGCACAGCACCACTTATGAACCCAGTGCTATTTGAGGTCTTAGGAACAAATAGATCTTTTGATATCATCTTTATGTGTTAGCCGTTTATAGTCCAGTAGAAAATTATTTTCTTGTGCCCAGAGTTGGAACATGGAGGCTGGAGAGAAAATGTGCATGGTAGATAGAAGATTTGAAGAGGAAAGTAAATGTAAGGGAACAGAACCAGTTGTAATTGGCAGCCTGCAGAGAGTACCAGCTTGCAGTTAACTTTGCTCCTAGTTCCAGAGTAATTTTAGGTCAATTTTTGGAGGTGAGCATTTCCAATACTCTTAAAGGCTGTCATGGATGAATGGACAAGGACCCGGAAGACGACACTCATCTTCCCAGGGTTTTGGGGTGAATAATAGAAGAAAGGGAGAATAAATTTGTGGACTGTGGTTCTTGGTGATTAACATCTATATAATTAGACTGGCTCAACTGATCAATTAGCAATGACTTACCCACATGCCACTTAGCCTCACCTCCGCAGATTCTAAATCTGTGATTAGAACCTAGACAGTGATAAGGAATAAGAACAGAGAGAAAGGAAAGGAAAGCAATCAAGAACTTTCTTGATGCCTGATTTTTCAGAGTTGATTCTGACATAGATCTGCATAAGTAAATAAATAAAATAGGTTATTTTCCAAACTTGAGAGTTTAAAAACAAAGCTCTTTGAAATGTGCATGAACGTGGAGTGCCCCAAGGAATTAAGGCCTTACTACCTCACTTTCTACCCCCTGCAGCCCCCAAAAAAGGAAGAAACAAGAACGTGACTATTACAAATGCTATATACTTTGTTCATTAGCCTCACTGTGACTCTATTTAATCTTATTTAAGCAGAATTTACAAAAGTTCGACATTGGGTTTTCTTGCCCAACACAACCAGGAATGAACAAGACAGGTACACGACGTTGTAATACCAGAAGTGGAAAAGAGCCATTGAACACAGATAAAAGTAAGTATCACAGTTTGGGGGTATTTGGGGAAGGGGCATAAAATGTTTCATACAGAGAAAGTCTGAGAACATCTCAGAAATTTGTGTCCAAAATGAGGATACTTATTCAAATGGGTGGTATAAGGCTCCTTTGTTTTATAACAAATGATGGCAGTACATAATGATTAAAATTTGCACCCATAGATTTGGCATTTAAGTCAGTAAGCTTCTCCAGGAAGCCTTTTCTTAACTACCAGACTGGGCTGAGCACCCCTCTCTGTGCTAATGGAGCTTCCATGGTATACTTTTCCCACAGCCATTAGCAATATCTGCTTACCACTTAAGGACAGGTGTCATGGCTTATTAACACGTGTGCTCAGGGGTGCCTCCTGAATTTTTGCAAATGAGATATTTAAGGGTGCCTGTCTTAAAGGAAGAATCGCTGGGGGAATTATCGTAGAGCTGTGTTTTCATAGCAAGAACTTTATTTTCTTTTTAAATTTTGGAGTGTACAGTAAGTCCTCACTTCACATCATTAATAGGTTCTTGGAAACTGTGACTTTAAGTGAAGCGATGTATAATGAATGTTTTTTTCTCATCAGTGTTATCCTGAAACAACGTTGAATGAAAAGATGTTATTCAAGGACCTGCTGTACATTGTTTTGCTTAAAAGTCACAGTTTCCAAGAACCTATCTATGACATTAAGTGAGGACTTACTATATGTTCATTTGGAATTACTTTTGCAGAGGGAGCTAATCCAGATTTAGAGGAGATGAGAGCAGCTAAACCTGTGCCCCTACAGAGCCATTCTTCAGCGTTACAACTCCATGGACATCTGACACTTAGCACATTGCCTAGCACATGTGGCAAAATTTCGGTAAATATCAGTTAACCTGAATGAAAAGATTAAAAAACATATCAAACTCATTTATGTGGACTACTGCTCCCTTGGATCATCAAATGTAACAAATGAAATTGTTACTTGATACCACCTGTGTGTCTGATTCCAAAGCTATAGAGAGTCAGACTCATCCCACAAATAAATAAAAATAGGGCCCATAGATACTGAAGGTGATCAGAGGGGATGTTGCAATGCATGTGAATATACCCCACCCAAGTAAATCCCTAGACAGAGTAAGACGAACAGTGGACATCTCTGAGGAATTCTATCTCAACGTTAGATAATTTTCATCTAGTACACACAAGTAGACACAATCCTATGTGGGGTTTCCAAATGAGACCTCCAAGATGCATGATACTTCATAAAATTTGATGATGAACAAAGACACTGCTAAAGTTTAATAAGACAGGGAGTAGAGTAGTGGGAGAGAGAGAGATTAAATTTAAGGTATTGTCATATTGAAGTTGTTTTAAGGAAGTTGAAAAGAATAAAAAGACTACCTTCAAAAACTAAAAATAATTGTGTGGGAGGAGGGATATATTCAGTAAATCTACACATTAACAAAGAAATAAATTTATTTCTAGGATTTGTCAGCCTGCCACGTGATATGATTGTGTTTCCTATCATTAAGATTATTTACCCCTTTATAATGTCTCTTTGAATCCTTTCTCATTATCTTGGAAACAGCATTCAATGAGATTTGCCATGCGATACAATTTCCTTTTGCTTTCCCTCTTTCCTTCCTTCCTGCCTGCCTACATGCCTCCCGGCTGCCTTTCTTTCTCACTGTCTCAGGATCCGAACAACCATACTACATGCAGAAAGATTACTTCACTCATTGACTGAGTGTTTAGCAAGTGTCTACTGTGTGCCCGACACCAGCCGAGGCGAGGGATTCAACCACAACTGAGATGACCCTCCTGGGATCAAAGGGCCTGGACGTAATGCTGGTGATGGGCATGTGAGAAAAGGGCTGTGAAATAAGATGACAGATGCCTTCACGGAGGTAGCAACAGAGAGCTGGGAGGATGAAGGGGAAGGAGTATATGATTCTGTCTGGGTGGAGTGGGCAGAAACAAACAATCAAAAACGCCCAGGAAGGAAGTAGAAAGAATGTCCAAGCTGAGCTTTGCAACACACGTCAAGGATACCTACGACAATGTTGGGGAAAAGGAAATTCCAACTCTATATTGCACTTCTTCATAATTCCTTCAGTTAAAGAACACCCAGCCCACTTCCCTCAAGACATGCTATCTGCCCAAACTTCCAGTGGAGTTAATAATAACTGTTCAGCTCTGCATATAATTTTCTCTCCAGAAACACTTGATTAGAAGATGATAATGAAAGGGTTAATAATAATTTTTTTAAAAGAGTCCAGCAAATGCTAAACTCTAGGAAGTCAGATGATGGAGAGAGAGGAACCCTTAAATCTAATTTAAATTAAAAAGATGTTTGTGAAACCAAAAATAAATCTTGCTCCACAGTGATTACCAGATGAAACATTTTAGTTAGTGGATGGTGGACTGGCTCATATTTCTTGTTCCCAGTCGATGTTCGCTCTTTGCATTACCTGAAGGGCCTGAGTGCTAAGCTGATGAATGTTTTGTAGGTTTAAAAGACCATTTATCACCACCACAGCTAATGCCATTTTCTGAAGAATAATCCAAAGGCACTTTGTGAAAAGCTTTCTCTGCCTGGAAGTGTTCCCACCGTCACCTTCTGGGCTGCGGGTGGGGGCCACCCAGCTTCTTGATGCCTGATGATTACCCGTAGGATGTGCTTCTCTGCTTCTTCACCTCTTGGTTCTGGTCTAGCACCAACAAGTTGTCTATTTCCTTTGTCTTTTCTTGTAATCCTCTTCCTCAGCCCTGGTAGAAATGGGGCTTTCATGATCTATATTCACAAGAGAGGTCGATGCCTTAGAAATTTTCCACCCACTATCCGCAAAGCTCCTTTTAGAAGACCAGGTATGAGGGAAGAATAGTAACTGGATGAAGATGGAGCCTTGGAGCAGTGGAGGCAGAGGGGAGATAGAAAATGAGAAGGAGAAGAAAGTGAACCAGGCATCTATGTGAGGTGACTCTGGAGGTACCTGGAAGGTGGAATCATACAGAAAGATTGGAATCATCCCACGGGGCTGCCTTGTCAGCTAGAGATAAGGTCGAACCATCTCCATTTCACAGAATTATTAAGAGGTTTCAGTGGTATGGTTAGAATTATTAGTATCAATAGGTAGAAAGGAATTGTATAAGGCCCATGTGCATACCTTGACATAATCAACAGTCCATACATCATCCAAATTGTTCCGTTGACTTATATTGCTCAATGTTGTGAGTTTTATTTTTTAATAAAATGTTTCAAGCATAAGAAAATTATACAGAATAATGTAAAGCACACCTATGCTCCCTCAACTCACATTTGTCAAGCCAACATTTTATTATATTTGCCTGAGATACTTCTTCCACTTTTTAAAGAAATAAAACTCTGCAGATAGGCCCAGAAGTTCCACTCCTAGGTATTTCCCCCAAGTAAAATGAAAAGTTACATTCTCACAAAAATTTAAACATGAATGTTTAAAGTGGCTTTATTTATAATCACCCAAATCTGGCAATAATCCAAATGTCTTTCAGCGGGTGAAGGGAAAACAAATTGTGGTACATCCATTCGATGGAATACTACTCAGCAATAAAAATCAATAAACTATTGACATATGAAACAACATAGATGAATTTCAAGTGCATTGCTTAGTGAAAGAAACCATACTCAAAGGTTGTATGACCTCATTGTTATATTTTGGAAAAAGTGAAATTTATAGATAGAGAACAGATTAGTACTTTTCAGAGATTGGAGGTAGAAAGAAGGGGGATGAGGGAATCTGGAGGATGATAAACCTGTTCTGTATCTTGATTTTGGTGATGGCTACTTTACTGTGTTTGGCAAAACTCATAAACCTGTACAACATAATGAGTGACTTTTATTGCATGTAATGTTATTTCATTAAAAAATAAAAAATGGTAATGAACATTTGTGTAAATGGAGTGTGTATGCATGTATATAATTATAAACTATTCACAAATCATAAAAAGAAAATACTTGGTTTTTTGAGAATGTGCGATAGACAATCAACAAACATGGAGCAGAGGCTCACGTGTATGGGGGAGTTGAGAGACAGCGCCACATAAGATTTCTTTGGGGGCCAGGCACAGTGGCTCATGACTGTAATCCTAGCACTCTGGGAGGCCAAGGTGGGAGGATTGCTTGAGCTCAGGAGTTCCAGACCAGCCTCAGCAAGAGCAAGACCTCGTCTCTACCAAAAATAGAAAAATTAGCCAGACGTCGTGGCACGCACCTGTAGTCCCAGCTACTCGGGAGGCTGAGGCAAGAGGATGGCTTGAGCCCAGGAGTTTGAGGTTGCAGTGAGCTACGATGATGCCACTGCACTTTACTCAGGGTGACAGAGCAAGACTCTGTCTCAAAAAAATAAATTAAAAAAAAATTCTTTGGGTAAGTGATGTCCTAGCCAATATCTGTGAGCTGAGTAGACAGTCTCAGGCCAAAAGGTCTTGTGGGAATTGAGCAACAATTATAATAATGTGTGTGGTGCTTTCTCTATGCCAGGTATTAAGTAAGGTGCCGAACATATTTTGTTCATAATCCTTATAGATCTGCAGTGAATGTATTAGCATGTCATTTCACTAATGGAAAAACACAAACTTGTGTTTTTCCAAATAAAGTCATTTGCCCAAGGTCACAGAGATAAACAAAATGATGGGACTGGGATTCAAAGTCAAATTTAGGTAACTCCAACTTCCATGTTCTTTCCATTCTTCTGTGCTGCCTCATCCTCCCCCACAGAGCCCCAGTCCCCTCAGATGACAAATACTGGGGAAGAGAGAATCTTAAAGCTCTTCCAGTTCTGATATATTAAAATAAAGAAAAGCTTCATCTACTGGCCCAAACAGACCCAGAGGGGCCAGGATGCCCCTTCCTCGTGCCTTCCTGCAGCCTGGTGTTTAATGGTACATTTATCTTTCCATTGCTGTGGTTGATATTTCTGCTGAGACAAATGATGCCCTTCTGCAACAAGTTTTTATAGCAATAGCAGGGAAAGATTGCTGTAAACGGGCAGGCGTGAGTGACTTCCATCAGAAGATAGGCAGTTATAGTGCAGAATTAATTTAATAACTACCATATTGAATGTACTGCAATCCTATCCATTCTGCTCATCTTTAGCCCTATCTGCAAATCTCAAATACCTAAAGCTACAAGGCTGGAGTTTCATCTTTTTTTAAGGTATAAATCCAAAAGATTATGATCTTTAAAAAATTATATAAAATTATATTTATATGCATACACTTATATACACATGGATATGTATATGCACATAAGTAGGTATATCTGCTTGCTTGTATTCCTGTCAGAAATGTATCTGCTATATATACTTCTCCTACTAAATAAGGAAATTGTGAAGAATCTTTAAAAGTAAATTCAGGGAATTTTTGACCAGGGTGCCAATACCATTTAGTAGGGAAAGAATAATCTTTGCAATGATGGTGCTGGAACAGTTGGACATCCGCATGCAAAAGAATAAATCTGGGCTCCTATCTTACATGATATACAAAAAATAACTCAAAATGTATCAAAGACCTAAATGTAAAAGCTGAAACTGTACAACTCTTAGAAGAAACCATAGGTGTATATCTTAATGAAAAATAGATAAAATGGATAAATTGAATGCCATCAAAATTAAAAAATTTTGTGCATCAAAGGACACTTATTAAGAAAGTGAAAAGAAAAGCCAAAGAATGGGAGAAAATATTTGCAAATCATATATCTGATATGAATATATAAGGAACTCTTAAAACTCAATAATAAACAGTTAAATAACCCAATTAAAATATTGGCAAAGAACTTGAATAGGCATTTCTCCAAAGAAGATATACAAATGACTAATAAGCACATGAAAAGATGCTCATCATCATTAGTCATTAGGGAAATGCAAATCAAAATCATAACAATATACCACTTCACACCCACCAAGATGACTACAATCAAGGCGGCACACAATTACAAATCTTGGCAGGACTGTGGAGAAATTGGGACCCTCATGCATTGCTAGAGGGAATGTAACATAGTATAGCTGCTGTGAAAATTAGTCTGGCAGTTCTAAAAAGGTTAAACGTATAGTTACCAGTTGACCAGCAATCCCATTTCTACATATATTCCCATGAGAATTGAAAACATATGTTCATATAAAAACCTGTACATGAATGCTCATAGCAGCATGATTTGTAATAGCCAAAAAGTAGAAATAACCCAAATGCCCATCAACTGATGAACAGCAAATCAAAATGTGGTATATTCCTTTAATCGAATATTATTCGGCAGTAAAAAGGAACATGTTACATACTGAAAACATTATGCTAAATAAAAGAACACAGACACAAAAGGCCACATATTATATAAGTCTCTTTTTATGAAGTGTCCAGAATAGGCAAGTCTATAGAGACAGGAAGTAGATTAATGGATGCCAGAGGCTGAAGGGAGTGGGGGATGGAAAGTGACTATTGATGAATATAGTGTTTCCTTTCTGGATAATGAAAATATTTTAAAATTAGACAGTGTTGATCGTTGCAAATCTTGTAAATCTATTTAAAACACTATATTGTACATCTGAAATGGTGAATTTTATAATATGTGAATTTTTAAATCAATTTTTAAAAGCAAATTTAAGGAAAATAAATAGGACTAAGAGGTTTTCATTGTAAAAATGACCTGAAGAGAAATAACGTCCGGTAGAGAGAGAATGAAAAGTAGACGTTATAACAAAGGGGCTTCACGTTATAGAGGGCAGGTAAGGAAAGGTTGTTTGCTCACCTATCAAAGCTTTTATACCATCTCTATCCCAATAACTTGCATACATACATACAGTCCACACCTTTATCCGAAACTACAGACCTCTTCATTCAATGATATAACAGATATTTCAAAATAAAGAAGTCCAAAACTAAACATTTTTCAGACTACTCCCATTCTACCCCCAAATGAGCTACAACAACAGCTTCCCCATCTCAAGGGATGACCATTATGTCCTTCCAAATACATAGGTCCACGCCTAAGAGTTGAGCTCCACTCCTTGATTATTTTCTCCCTCCACTTCCCATCCACTGTTGTCCCTACCTTCAAAACACTTCTGTAATCTGGGCACTTCTCCCGGCCTTAACTGCCTTCGTCTTAGCACAAGCTGCAAACATCTCTCTTGTCCAGATTTCTTTAATGGCTTTCTAACTTGTCCCTTTGTTTCTGCCCTTGCCCCACCAGCAAACATCTATCCTAAAAACAGCAGCCAGAGTGTTCCTGTGAAAACATAAGTCAGTTTTGTCATTCCAGCTCAAACCTATGCAATGGGTTTTACCCAAAGCAAAATCCCTGCAAGATCTGGCCTCTAGCTGTCTCTCTAGCCTCCCCTCCTCCAATTCTTGCCCCTTGCTCCCTCTGTTTCAGGCACGGTGGTCTTGCTGTTCTTCAAACATGCATCAGCCACAGGGCCTTTGCACTGGTTGCTATCCAGAACTCCTATTTAAATTTGCAACTCCATACCCTCAGCACTTCTGACTCTGCTTACTGTGTCCTTTTTGTTTTAAACAGCATTTATGGGCCCCAAGGATGTGAACTGCATAAGAGCAAGGACTTTATTTCTTTTATTTTCAGATGTATCCCTGAATCCTATAGTAGTGTCTTCCATGTTAAGGGGAAGGAAGGAAGGAAGAGCAAGCTTGGAGTGTTTGAACTCTAAGTTCCTTTTATGACTAGGAGCTCAGGCTCTGGCATCCAAAAGACCAATGTGAAGATCCAGCTGTGTGTTATTGCTAAGGAAATTACTCAAATCTCTGAGCCTCAGTTTCTGCACCTTCAACTTGGGGATAATTCCATTAACTTCACAGCATTGTTATGAGGAACATGTGACCCATTCATTGGAACTTCCCTCTGGTCAAGGTCCTCCTCAGTGATAAGACCTTGCTAACTCTTGGGACCCAAGGCCATCACCATCAGCTTCAAAAAGGTTACTGCAGACACGCTCAGATAAGTTCTTCCGAGAAGTAAGTTGCCAACACTGCGATTAGCTCCTTTCTGTTTCTCTCTGCAGGATCCATGTCCTTCTGCCTGTTCAAGTGTATCCTGTCAGTAGAGTTAACACCAAGGTGCCTTTCTGGTAGGTTGATTCTGAAGCGTGGCGTCTCACACACTGTGATGTTTCCCATGCTGTGTCATTTCTTTAAACATCTTCCAACAGTCCTTTTGATGTTTTTTTCTTTTTTAGGGAAAAAAAACCTTCAGTAATCAGGTTTTCTCAAATTTTCCACTTCGTGATCCTGATTGGGTCAAACACTTGAAAATTATCTTAAGAGGCGCCGATCAAAGTGGGCCAAATCGAGTTGGATCTAATTCTCTGTGACTTCTAGCCCACCATCACTAAATGCAATGTCTTTTTGTGGCAGCCTAGAAGGGAGAAAGTTACAAATGTTCCCATCCTAATGAGTATTTGAGTATTGGCTGGGCTTAATCTCAAAGGCTAGAGATGGTTCTGATTTATTAAATAAGACATCAGTAAAGAAAGAAAAACTGCCAAAGCAAGCCTTCTCTGGTTAAGTGTAAAATTACATTAAAAGCAAAAAGCAAAGCCATGTCCTAAGGAGGAGAGAGTTGGGCAAAACAGTTATAAGGGTATAAAAGAACAAAATATAAAATATAACTGGATGGTGAAGGGAGGCTCTAAGGAAAAGGTTCCATACATCAAAATGCTCAGAGTCAATATCATAGAAGGAAAGAGGGGGAGAGAGAAAATGCACCTTTGGATAAATAAAATAGAGTTAAAACACAGGTGAAGTTTCTTTCCAATAATTTATCAGGAACATTTTCAAACACAGAGAAATGTTGAAAGACCACTTCAATAAACACCCATATATACATACCACCCAGAGCCAACAATGGGTAAATTTGGCCAAATTTGCTGTATGTATACCCATCTCTTTCCATATATATGCATGCGTATTTGTTGCTGACCCAGTTGAAAGTAAGTTGCAGACATCATGACGCTTCATTTCTAAATACTTCAGCATACATCTAAAGAGCAGGACAGTCTTCTACATCACTTAAATAGGCTTTTAAGGTCATGGCCCATAAATCTTTCAGATTATGAAACTCAAGGAAAAATATTCATTTCACTGTCTGTAAATTGTCTTTGGTCTAGAATGACTTTGGGCAAAATACATTTTGGCTTTGACTTTGTAATCCCACTGAGTCAATCGGTTTGTGTGATTTATTCTATAGACAGGACAGAATGGCAAGTCTGAGTTGCTCCCTCCCTCAAGGGACTGGATATAATGTCACCCTCTGGGGTTTAAAATATGACATCAATACATGGAAAATTAGAGAATGGATATATAATATCAGCCTAATGAAACAAAATGGTGGTGAAGCCTGCAAGGCTGAACTTAAGTCAACATGTTGGGATGAGGTCCATGTTCTTCAAAAGGGGTTGGTGATGGTTCAGAAAGGGAGAATTACAGTGTCAAGTGTTAGTGTCCAGCCAGGCCTTGTACCAAGGAGAGGGGATGCTGGCAAGTCAACCTAAGGAACTGGCTGTTGGGTGCGTTTAACCTGAGTGTGATGACAGGTGTATCTGGAGACTGGAGTCTGGCCCACGGTCTGGGCATGGCATGGCTGGGTTGTCTGCTCAGGGTCTCACAAAGCTGCAATGAAGGTTGAAATCAGCCTGGGTTGAAATGTCATCAGAGGCTGAGTTCCTCTTCCAAGCTCACCGGTTGTTGGGACAATTCCATTCTTGTGGTTGTAGGACTGATGCCCTCAGCTCCTCGAGGACCCTCTCTCTATAGGCAGTTCACAACAGGGCTGTTTGCCGTCTTCCTCCAGACCTATAGAGGGAATCTCAATGGCATCACATTTTATTTTGTAGGTTCACCTGATTAGTTCAGGCCCACCTGGTATAATCTCTTTCACTATCACCTCAAAGTCAACTGATTAATAACCTAGTCATAGGATGATATCCCAATACATTCACAAGACTCACTCACGCTCAATAAGAGGGGATAATACGAGAGTATGGATCACTGGGGGTAAGGATTAATACTGCTCATACCTGCTCCTTTCCCCTCATGTTGGCCAACACCACTCCAGCTGAATCCCTTATTAAATCACTCTTACATTTCCAAAAGTGCTTCCTGATTGGTGTTGCAAGACTTCCTTCTCCATCTGCGCTAGTACACCAGGCTGATATTTCCCTGCTCAGACACCGTCAATGGATCTCCCATCACTCAATAAATAGAGTCTAAACCAACTCACCACCCCACCTAACCCTCCCTACCAAAATTACTTCCCCTTACTTCACTATTAACAATCTTTATAGCATATATAGGGTTTAAAATAAAAATTGGTCATAAAATCTTTAACTCTCCATTTTTGTACCTAATTTGAGGTGTAGCTGATATCCAAGAGAGAGGGGTTGCCAGAATCAATCCAAATAATACTTAAGTGATTGGGTAAGTTACCCCTTAGCATGAATTGTGGAACATGTTGGTGTATCCAGCTCCCTTGGAGGTTCCAAATAACCCCACAACATAAAAAACAAAAACAAAACCAAAAAAAACCACACATTTTAAGTCATATAAAAACAGTCAAACTCACCAGCCATTCTGAGAATCTGGCTTCATTCGCAGATGCTCACAGAGCCCAGGTAGCTATCAGCAATGCTCCCTCCACAAAAGGTGTGCCCAGGACTCCCAGAGGCAGCTTAACTTCCCCAGCCTACTTCAAAATTAGATTTACTCAGTTACAAATCGTACAGGCTAAATGAGCAAAACTATTAAACAAGGAGGGCTGCTGGGCGAAATAGCTGAGCATTTAACGGTTCACCATGGCATTACCATTTTTATGGTCTATTAAGGCAACTGGAAGAATACCAGCCGAATGAAGAATCAGGAAATTTATGGACATGTTTTATAAATTACTGCATGCCTGTGTAAAAAGTAGATTCCCCTTCTCATCTAATAAAATTTGAGACAGAGACACTTGAAAGAAGTCAGTCTGTATCAGACAGAATACTTCTGCTAATGAACACGAGCACAGAATTTCCTTCCCTTCCCTTCGTAAGTTGATACTTTAGAGAATTAAAATATTCTGGGTCCTGGACTTCAGTTTGACTCCCCCCGCCCCACACCCCCATCTATTTTCAATGAGATTGAGGAATTCAGGCAGAGAATCATTATTAAGAATTAGAAGAAGCATTTTCTAAGTTGCTGCCTTAACTTCTGCAATTTAAAATTGAAGGAAGGCAGCGCCTGCGTCCTGGCATCTCCTGCCAACCCCTAATGAAGCTTGCTGCGTCAACTTCACCTTCAGCTGATTTTCCCCCTGGACTGAAAAATTCAGAGAAAGAAGATGTGTAACTCTGTTTTAGCCAGAAGCTGTGCATGTCTGGGAGTTTAAAAGGAAAATAAAGGGAGAGGTTAATTAGACAACCCCCACCCACCAAAATTAAAGTCATTTAGAAACACCCGACTTTGTTAGTCGTACTAAGGAGTGAAATCACGCTCCAGGTAGGAGAACAGCTTTTCACGAATGGTTGCTTCATCACATCAGGGGATGTGTAGAAGAAGGCCCATGCAGAGTCACAATGCTAGATCCCAGGGTCCCCAAGGCACCCATATTTTGCATGGTGGCTTCCAGGAGTGAGTGTGGAGGGGTAAATGGTACCAGCAACATCCAAGATCTCGGTGCTATATTTCCACTTGGAGAATTCCACTCTTAGAATGAAGCCGTCGGGATTTGTATGATGAAAATGATGAAGTGAGGGGGGCACCAAGATCCCCACACACATAAGGCAGCCTTAAAGAAAAAGGAAAACCAGGGTCTCTACAGATCTGCAAATCTGGAAGGTTTTTCTTTTGTGCTGCCTGTGGTTTGAGCAGATGCTGGAAACACAAAACAACAGGCATCAGATACAAAGAAACTCATTCTTTAAGGTTGGACTCAACTGTCTGCTCCTTTGTGTTCTCTCTACAGAACAATGATCTCTATTTTTGTGCCACCATTGAAGGTGCCAATTAAGTCACCAACTATACGTTGGGAAGCACTTGAACATTCTGTTACAGTTATTATTTTGCATGCCTGTTGTTCCTGGAGAACAGGGTTGTGTCCGATTGTTTCTGTTAGATCTGATTCAGTGAGTCCCCTAGTGCTTAGTAGATATGAATGCTCAGGTCAAGTGATTGTTAAATAAACAAATTATACCAATATTTACAGTTATATTCTAGCTAATATTTATTAAGCTCATGTAATGCATCAACCACTATGCACTGGTCCCCAACCTTTTTAGCCCCAGGGACCAGTTTCATGGAAGACAATTTTTCCATGGACAGGGGTGGGGGCATAGTTTCAGGATGATTCAAGTGCATTACATTTATTGCGCACTTTATTTCTATTATTATTACATTGTAATATATAATGAAATAATTCTACAACTCACCATAATGCAGAATCAGTGGGATCCCCGAGCTTGTTTTCCTACAACTAATGCTGATCTGACAGGAGGTGGAGCTCAGGCGGTGATGCGAGTGATGAGGAGTGGCTGTGAATACAGATGAAGCTTCGCTCACATGCCCTCCATTCACCTCCTGCTGTGCAGCCCAGTTCCTAAGAGGCCACAGACCGGTACCAACCTGCAGCCCAGGGATTGGGGACCACAGTGCTAAGGGACCTACATATTCTAGGTTAATTGCCTCTCCATTTATTGGAGAGCTTTGTATATGTACCAGGCTTTACATATCTTATCTCGTGTAATTTTTTTTCTTCTGAGAACTCTATGAGATAGGTATTATCATCTCTAAGCCTGCAGATGTGAAAACTGAGGCTTAGAGAAGCCAAGGCTGGTGCTCAGGAAAGGTAAGTGGGAGTTGTAAAGTCAGACTTCAGACCTACTTGTTTTGGGCTCTACACCTCATGTGCTAGACCAGCTGAATTAACTAATCTATTAGTAAGGGACTATATTCCTGGCATAAGACCACTTGTGTTTGAATCCTCATTCTTTCTGATCCAGCTGCATGCCAGGAGGAAATCACTTAACCCCTCAAGCCTCAGCTTCCCTATCTCCAAAAAGAGGGTGGTAGTATGTATGTCATGGGGTAGGAATGAGAAATAATGACAAGTGTGTGTGAGAATTTTGCTCGGCGTCAGGTCCACAGACATGGTGCAGCAACAGTTTGCCATCACTCTTATACTCACCACCATTTCCAACATTACTCATCATTTTTCTGTGTTGCTCTGTTATTACATCATTACATTATTGTTACTTCAGAGTTGTGTGTCTGTGTCTGTGACTGTCTCTGTGAGTGTGTATTTAACAGCTTTATTGAAGTTTAGCTTGCATGCCATAAAATTCACCTATTCTAAGCATACACTTAAAGAATTTTGGCTAATGTATACAGTTCTGCAACCATGACCAATATCCAGTGTTAGAGCACTTCCATCACCCCACATAGTTTCCCCATGCCAATTTGCAGTCAACCCCTGAACCCATCCCTAGCCTCAGGCAACCATTGACCTGCTTTCTGTCTTTATAGTTTTGCCTTTTCTAGAAATTTCTGCATTGATGATTTTTTTTTCCCTTCAAACTCTGATCCGTCCAAATAACATCTGAGTTATTTGTTAAACATGCAAATTCCCAGGCTCCACCACAGACTCAATCAGCATTAAGTTAGGACCAGGGAGTCTCAATAATTAACCAGCTACACTAGGAACTTCCTTAGATAGTAAAATGTGAGCACCCTCATCTGCAAATTCCAGGGCTGCAAGGTTGCCCCTGGCAAAATTGAATTGGATTACAGGTAACAGAGCCCCTGCAGCTGAGCAGAAAGATGGAAGGGAAGGCTGTTTTCCCTGGAGTAATAATCTGGGTGGTGACTCCCATCCATTGCTCTTCAGGAGCAAATCCCTCAGAGGATCCATTAGACTTGACAGGAGGCAGACTGGCAGCCCCTTCCCCAGGAGATGCCCCCCCTGGACCCTGAGAACAGACCTTCCTTGGCTCTCATTAAGCGGTTCTCTCTGGGGAGGAAACAACCACAGCACACACAAGGCTGATCTCTCCTTGGGCCGTCCCTAGAGACTAGAGCCTCAACTTGGAGCTGCTCCTGAAGGATTTGCAAATCATCTTCTTACATCACTGTCTTTATGGAGTCGGCTGGGGCTGCAGTAAGTCTTAACTGAATAAAGTGACACCCTCAGACTCCGAGGGAGGGCCCAAGGTATCCTTAGGGACAGTGCCCTGTGTCAGGGAGGGCTCTTGCGACCGCGTCCAAATCAGGACTGGAGCTCCTGGAGGACTTAGTGAATTCTCCAGTTGTGAGCCACCCACATCTTAAGCAGTCTGAGTCAAGTTTCAATCAGGTCAGCGGTGCAAACTCAAATGCCTGCAGAGGTCAGGAATGTAAAGGAGCATAGCCAGAAGGAGGGGGCTATAGTGACTTGCAGAGTGCATGTGTCATCTAAAAGGGACAGCCACTATCTAGTCATTGTCAGTTGTCACCATGAAAGTTTCAGGACCAACGTTGCCAGAGCTCTGATATCTTAAGACACAGTGAAACCCAGATTTGTATGTGAAAAGCTCTTTAGTTTATAATTGACAATTAATCCTATACCAAAAATACAACAGTATAGGACATGCAAGACATCTGTGAGCAGCATCTAGCCCTTGGGCTATTCCATATATCACATAGGAGTTCAGAGGTCCTCCTGACTGCTTCATTTCCCTTGTTGCTAGGATGGTGTTATGATGGGAGGGCACAGACAACATCGTACTGACCTACACTGAGTTCTAGCTTGGCTGCCACTCAGTTTACCTTGACCACATGACTTTAGGCTGCAGGAAATAGCAGTCATAATATTTAATACTCAGCCTTCAAACTGCAGCTCAGTATGCAGACCCCTCTATGATTGGAATAGAGTCAAGAAATCATCTATGTTATGAGAGCAAAAACAAGACCTGAGTAGATAGATCTGTCCAAGCATACGGGAGATGATAAAGAAAATTGCAAAGTAAACTTAAGAGGGGAGGAATAGCAAGTGGAATGTACGCGTGCATGCATAAATGAATAAATAAATAAATGCAAAAGATAGGGAAAAATGAGACCCTGGAAGGATGCCTAACACAACAAACAAGGAATTACAGAAACGTTCAAGCAATAGCTCAACATAACCAGAACTTTTTTTAAAAAAAATTATAACTCAAAGGCAAGATGAAATGACAAATACAAATATAAATACCAGACAACACATGCAAGGGGGAAAAATGATGAAGAGCAAGAAACTGAAATGATATATTGAAAGACAATTATCCAGTCTAAAGGAAAGGCTTGTTATAAACTCAATGAATGCAGATACAAATTCCAAAATACTCAAGCAGTCATAGAGAAGATATTAGTTATGGGAGATAAATGGCAATGACTGAAAAATAAAGGGAATGAATGTCCTTATAGGAAAGAAGTCAACAAATGGAACAGAAAAAATAAAAGTCCTGCAGAGATATAATACAAGAAAAGTTTTCTGAAATGGAAAAAAACAACAAAATAGAACTGAATCTGTACAACTAAGAGACCTGGCATTTTCCAAGAAAATGTGATGTCGAATTATCTATATGAGGCATATTTTGTTTACATATTGAACATTAAAGACTTTTAAAATGAGTTTCAGGAGACAAAGAGAATCATTTATAAAGATTAAAGTTCTGTTTGGTCTCACATTTCTCCAAAATCATATTTAATGCTAGAAGTAAATAGAGCAATATACAAATGTAATTCAGGAATATTTCCAGCCAAAGGAATTAGTTTGTTCTAAAGGCAACACACAGAAAGTTTCCATAAAGAATTCAGGGAATAGAGATCTTTTTTAAAAAAAATTAGCCCTCATTACTAAAGTCTTGGTTCACCAGCATCACTAGGAACACAGGCAGAGTATCAGGCCCCACAGCAAACCTACTGAAACAGAGTCTACATTTTAACAAGACCCCTAGGCTGGTTCACTTTCCTGTGTTTGACAGCACTTGTGAGAGGGGTTAAAACAAAGAATTCAGGAATGAAGAAATCGTCAAAAAAAGACCATGAACATTTTTTTCTATTTCTATATAGTACTGATATTTGGCAATTGTGAACATCATGGTTACAATACAGAATGTAAGTGTCATAATACTTGGCAATGTAAAAATTCATAATAATATAACTAAAAACTGTGGAAGTGGTGGAGAAGTGAGGTTGGAATGCATTTGTGTTAAGAGCTTCATCTTTTATAGCAGGGAGTCAAATAACATTATATAAAAAACAAAAGTAATTTAAAACAATAATGATTCAAATTTCTTAATGTTTTTGTAACATCTTTTCTTAACATGAGAGGAAATTATATCTTCTGCAAGAAAGAAACATTTACTTAAATCTCAGCTATACTGTCAAATTCACTCTGGTTTTTCTGTTTTTAATTCCAAGTACTATATAATGTGATTCTTTTAATAAAAAAATGGTATGTTAGGTTAAATTATTTATTCTTAAATCTGCATTTATGCACAAAACAATATTTAACATGATATTCACCTAATATTAATGACAGTTCTTTAGGATGATAATACATGGGATGGTTTGCAAATGTCTTCCTTTGTATATTTGTGCTTAGTATTTGTATAATAAGCATGCACGTCTCTCGTAAAAACAATAGGTTATAAGTGACCCTAAGAAAGAGTGCAAAGACGCAGGTCCTATCTATCTCTACTACAGTAGAAAGGAGGATGGCTTCCTTGGTTCAAAGTTCTCTCCTCTGAGGCTTGCAGATGACCAAGATTAGTCCCTTCCATGGGCATCCAATCTCCTGAAACCTCAATAAACTGCAATATTCAAGAGGGCAGGAAGCAGACTGGTCCTCATTATCAATGTATATTCCTTGTGTTTGGCATACAAGGTGGCACAGAGTACTCAATACATAAGTTAGACGAGTGAGTGAATCCTACTTCCCCCACAGAGGCTTCATGATACACCGAGTCTCCTTTTAAACGTTTGACCATGGCTGGGCAGGCTGACTTGAATTTTAAGTAACTAAAAGACTGAACAATCTGGTGACCTTTTCTCAGCAAGAATCAGGATATGGCTAATTGAGACTCTAGGTGCTCAGCAGTTGTAAATCTGATCCTTACGTTTGTATGAACATGACTTTTTCATGTTTGAATGTGGCTTAATTAAGCAAAATGTCTTATGTGAGGATTCAAATCCCTGTGTAGATTAAATGAGTCTATTTAGGATCCACTAAGACATTGAAAGTTTCTCTCATACTGTAGCACATTGCATTACATCCCCATACCACAGGGGAATAAAAGAAAAGTTCAGAGAGACAGAGAGAGAGAATCACTGAATGTCAGAGCTGTGTGGGACCTCAGAGACTGTCAGAAACAACCTCTCATGTTGCCCACGAAATCGACTCACTGTTAAAAGAAAAATGGGCCATGCAGAAAGTGCCTGGACTATTTCCTCCCTGTCCTGAAGTACTCCACGGTAGTACTATGGTGTGGTGGAAGAATGTAGATCCAAGCTGCAGGGTGGTCCAGTCTAGTTTCCGACTTTTCCTAACAACATGTTGAGTGACTCTGGGCAAGTCAATTTCATTGTCTTAGGTCATCAGTTCCCATTCCTTCGAAAATTAAAGAATCATGTTAGGTGGGTACCTACCAAACATTATTATTATTATTATTTAAGCCCTGGAATACTGATTTAACAATAACAACGTAATTAATTGACTTGGAAACTGAACAAATAATAGAAAGAAAGCTGAGCTATTTGGGTTGGATCCAAGGCAGGCACTCTGACCCCTGATCACTTGTACCTAGCATTTTCAGTCAAGATCCCTTAGAGCGTTGACATGAAGATTGGACATCTAGGAAAAAATAAAATTTTTAAGCACTTAATTGTTATAACAATAGGAACAAAAACCACAGAGCCATGACTAAGCTGTGTCATTTCTATTTGGCAGAATAAATAATGGATTCTTGATCTGCTGCAAGATTTGTCTGTTGTAAGGTAGGAAAGGGCCATCACATGATTCTCTAGCAACTCCAGAGACAACGAGACCCTTTTTTAATTTTTAGTATTAATAGTATCGATTAATGTTGTGTGGGGATGTGACAATCATTGAAGAATAATACGGCTAGGTGTGGTGTGCCTGCATAGACAATGGGAGAAAGGTGGGGTGCAATGAGTTATGAGTCAGAGACGGTGAGATTATGATAAGGAGTATAACACAGCACCTGAGGTCTTGGGTCTGGAGTTGGACAAAACTGGGTTTTATATGGATGATCCCGGAAAATTGTGTTTAACTTCCCTAATCCTAATTTTACAGAACTCTAATAATTAGGACTCTCCAGCTAAGCCTTTCCTCCTAGTTTCCCCAAATAAGCACTTAAGCCTTATGCTGCTTCTCTTACAATATCGATCGAAAAGCAATAGCAAGAAAAAAAAATAAACATGCAGAAATCCTAAAGCCAACTAAAAATTTTATGAGGCTGTTCTACATGTAGTTCTTGCTCTAAAATTTCTGACTCCCTTTGAGTAGGCAAATGGAAAAAAGTGGCAAAGAATATGGTCTTTAGAGGTGACCAGTTTGAATCCTGGACCAGTTGCAACTAGCCATGTGACCTGGGTTAAATCAAACCATTAACCTAAAAACACCTTTCTGCCGAAAACGGGACTCAATTTCATTAAGAAAAAAAAATTACATAAATACTAGTTTGGGTGATGCCGGAAAAGGGTATACAATGTAACTGGCACGCAAATAATTCAAATTTGGCAAACAATGGCTTAGTCTCTTTTGATGAATAAACCTAGATTTGAATATCAGTCAGGTAATTTAGCTCTGGGACCTCAATCAATTTATATAACCCCTCTCGGTCTCCTTTCCTTCTAGATGAAAGATGAGTAATAAAATCTACCTGCTTTCAATGAAATAATAACATGCAAATCGCCTGGCAGAGAGAGCATGATAGTAATTTTGCTCAGTAAATGGGAACAACTATTGTGTTTTTGTTTACTGGATTGAGGCATATCTTCTCCCCCTTGACTTTAAGTACTTTGAAAGCATGAATATTGTCTGTTTCTTCTTTAAAATCATTTCAACAGTAAATAGTTAATATATATTTGTTGAATTAATTAATTAATTAGAAGAATATGGATGGATATTGTCAAGAATGCACCAGACAATAAATTCTCCTACTATGGAATTGTAGCCTTATTTTCCCCTAATGGTGGTTGTGATGTCATTGTTAAACTCTCAGGGAAAAGCCAAAAGAGAGCCGTTTTAATGTCTTGAGTTACACTTCCTGGAGATGGATTGTTACAAAATATTCTAGCTGGTAACTACAGATGGTGCCTGTTTCACCATAAAGGTGTCTCATCTGTTTTTCTTGCCACTTCTTAGGCTATTTGCCACAATTAAGTACGGCAGCAAAAAGTCCCAAGGCTGGTTTATGTTGTGTTTTAAAAGTTAATTAAATTGCCAAGTTGTTAAGTTGTTAAATTTAAAGTTAAAAAAAAAATCTATTAGCAAGTTTCCTCCTGATTAAAGTCATGAGACCCATGTGTTTGATTTTCAACTTGGTCCTCTCCAGCAATAAACATTAAAAATAAAACAATTCCATTTTATGACCAGGGCCTCTACAATGCCTTGTGTGTGATGCATTAGGGAGGAAAAAAAGGCAGCTAAATTACAATTCATCTGTACACAAAACTTCCAAAGAACATGTTTCTCTTGGCAGGATGGGGTGGGGTGAGTAGTGTAGGTTAAAACTAAACAGCTGTCCAAAGTTAATATATGTCATTTTATATTTTATAATCTGCTCTCATGAGATAATGGCAAACAAGATCTCCTTTGTCTTCTTAGGATGCTAGAGTATCTGATGGGGCATTGGAGTGGGGGGATTCTTGGCCAATTGTTTTAGGAGGCAGACAGGTCTGGCTTTAATTTCTGGCTTGCAAACATACTGGTTGACTACCTTGTACTTTTATTTCCTCACTGGTTCACTGAAGATATTATAATATATGCTCCATAAAATTGCGAAGAGAATTAAGGAGACAACAGCATATAGCAACCATGATAAAAAATAGCTCTATCCAGAGAAACTGTGTAGTATAAGGTCTAGCACAGAGTCCAGCCTCTGAGGTCAAACAGCCTAAGCTCAAACGCCAACTCAATCAGCCTGTGACGTTGGACAGGTTACTCAGACTTTCTGCCACAGGTTTTGAGTCTGTGAGGTGGGTTTGATGACAGTAAGCCATGCATAAGGTTAATATAAAGATTAGTATATTTAAAAAATAAAAATAATAAATAAATATTATAAAATATAAATATAATAAAATAAAACACCTGTAAAATAATGCTTGGCACAAAGTATATTGATTAACAAATATTAGCTGTTATTTTCATAGGTCACACAAAAACGCATTCTGATCTGTGTGTGTATATATGTGTGTATATAATACATTCCATCTGTCATCTATCTATATAAGAGCTAACTTAGGGAAAAAATATGACAATAAATTTGGATCTTAGGAGATGCTTTAATGGGACCAGTGTTAGAATAATTGAATCCACAAGTTGGAAGAGGTCTTAGAAAACATCAGTTCTGCCCTAACTGCTGAATGAATCTTCCCTGCCATCGTCTGACAGGTTGTCATTGGAAATGTGACGTGGAACTCTCTACCTTTTGACAGCCTGTACTACTGCTGGACAGCTCTAATTTTTGGCAATCTTGTTCTTCTATTGATCTGAAGTCTGTCTCCCTTCCATATCGGGGTTACACGGAAGACGTTGGCTCAGTCTTTTACATAATAGCTCTTCGGAGACTTAAAGGCAACAATCATGAGCTCCGAGGTGTTTCTCCTCCAGGATAAAAAGCCCTCATCCTTGGTGAACACGTGCTCAAGAGTCACTTCAAAGGCCACCACCTCTTGAAAGCCTCCCTTGCTGTCTCTGGGAGGAGCTAAGCACACCTTCTTCAGAGCTCCATGCTGTCTCAGGCAGCCCTTCATTGCTCCTTTTGTCTCAAGGTACTGTCACTACATGCCTGCATTCCTTTGCTTCCCCAACTAGCCTGTTATACCAAGGGGTCCTGGCTGATTCATTCCTGTATTCTGGCAGTGCACACTTATGACTGAAAAGCAGTATGGCCATTCCTCAAAAACATAAAACTAGAATTTCCGTAGGATCTATTAATAGTAATTCCATTTCTGGGTATACACCCATAAGAATTGAAAGCAGGGTCTTGAAGATATATTTGTACACCTATGTTCATAGTAGCATTATTCACAATAGCCAAAAAGCAGAAGCAACCTGCCTTCTGTTCATTGACAGATAAATAGATAGACAAAATGTGTTGTATACAAACAATGGACTATTATTTACCCTTAAAGAGGAAGGAAATTCTGACGCCTGCTACAACATGGATTAACCTTAAGGACATTATGCTAAGTGAAATATGCTAGTTACAAAAAGACAAATACTGTATGATCCCACTTATATGAAGTACGTAGAGTGGTCAAATTCACAAAGACGGAAAGCAGAATGGTCGTGGCCATAGGGTGGGAGGAGGGGGAAATGGAGAGTTATTGTTTAATGGGTACAGAGTTTCAGCTTTGCTAGATGACAAGAGTCCTGGAGATGGGTGCTGGTGATGGTTGCACAATATGAATGTGCTTAATACCCCTAAACTGTACACTTAAAAAAGGTTAAGGCGGTAACTTTTATATGTATTTTACCACAATAAAAATCATAAAAAATAAAATAATTACTGCTAAATGAGTGAATGGATGGGTATATATTTTAACCAAAAAGAGAAATACCCAATAATCTTTGCAGACACTTTAAGTGGCAGAATATAACTTGATGAAGGCAAGACCCACAAATCACATCATTTAGACAGCTTCTTATTCTGCATCCGCCCACAGCCTTTTCTAGTGAGAACAAAGGTGCCTTCAGCTGACCCAAGGGATCAGTATAAACCCTACTGTACCTTTTGTTCACATTCTCTTTTTGACAACAAACCTCTATCAACTGGCTCAACAATACTGCAGGTTTGGAGAGAAATGTAGCCAACTTCACTACTGCGGTTAGCAGGGAACACTTCCAGTGGGATACAATTTCCCAGTGAATAGCTGACCCCATCTGTATACTCTTCTACATTTATAGAGAATAATTTTCACCAAGAGATTCAGGTTTCAATCTCAACTGCCAATAAATCAGTATGTCTTTAAACAAGTCCTATCATCTCTCATTGGATATCAGATTAACCATCCAAAAACAAAGGGTCAGATTTTGATCATCCTAAGAAAGCAGTAAAACATAGGATTTTTAAGAGCTTAGGTTTAGAGTCAGGCAGTGTTGGTTTGAGGACAAGTGCCAAGGCTTGATAAAATAGTTCAACTTGGCCATATAAATTAGTACCTCTGAACCTCAGTTTTTTCTTCTTTAAAATGGGGATACTAACAGCAATCACTATAGACTTGATTTAAAAACCAATGAGAGAGCAGTCAAAAGCTCCTACCATGATACACAGTTAGAATTCAATTCATTTTAGCTTCTGTTTTAATTAATTATTCCTCCCTACTCTAATGTTTTGCTCAGAAGAAGGATAGCAAGTCTACCTGTAGTTTCCTGGAGATTCAATAGTCATCACCCAAGCCAGGCTGTCTTGAAAAAAGGCCAGAGGATTCCTTCCTTTATGGGACCAACAGGTGCCATCGTGGACCTCAGGACAGCCAGACATTGGGGGCCAGGCTGCACAGGCATAAATTATGCAACAGTCTCTTCAAAAGCCATCACAAACACTCAGCAAACTCTTAAAGTTCAAACAGAGTGTGTACACCCAAATGCAAAGTACTTTATTTTTTCAAGTTTGCATCACCTTGTTTATAACTTAAGGATGGCAGATCTCAAAAATTTAGGAGAACATTTTGTTTTCCGCCTGGTTACAAAGCAACATTTACTCGTATGGACCAGTTTCCATAAGGTGTGTTTTCCTGTATACCTTTATGCTATGATAACAAGGTTTGACTACATGATTTGACAATTTAAAACAACAGCTTAATTAATGTGTCCTGAAGTATGGAAGTCAAGCATGAAGACCTTTAATTCCTTTGAAACATATCTTTCCCCAACACTATCTCGTGAAATCTTTAGCCTCAAGGTTATTTGTAAACCCAGACATGGAACACTTTTCCCTGGATGCCACTGAGTTTCACTGCATCAGAAGGTGGGTAGCATAACCCTCCAGTGCAAAGCAGGTCGAGGAAATAGCAGGTGAATGTCAGAGGTGGGTATCTCACACTCTGTTTTGCTAGGATACCTTCCACAAAGGAAACATTCACTCCTCGTTTTGTGAACAGTCAACTGTGGCAACATGGATGCCTGTAACTGGATTTCATTATGGAAATGTTGCTAAAGAGGGCCACGGGCTCCAAAATCCATTAAACTGTTCTCTATTGCTTTCCATATTCTTCTGCGATAAAAATAGCCTGATATTTGAATTTAAGAAGCCACTGCCTAAAGGGTAACAGATGGATATTAAGAAGATTATAATAAAGAGGGGGATTATCAAAAAAGTAAAATGGGAGTTGGGGAAAGGATCGTTTTTACACTTAAGGCAAATCAGTTTTGGGGGGTGACGTGTTTTCCAGAATGTGACACTACCTTCTTTGGAAGTAAAACCTCTCAGCCTCTCGGTCACACCGAAGGGATTTGCAGCTGTGGGTTGTTGGGTTTTATTTCACAGCAGTCTTTCTCCGACTGCCCGGGGGATATGTTTGCAACTTCCCCCTCTGAAAACGCAATTTGTGTTCCAAGGTCCACTCACCACAGCTCTCAGCAAAAGAATCTCTTCTTTCTTGTTGTGTCTGTTTTCCCTCTATGACTCCTTTCCACAAAAAGCAAGGGGACCATCACTGCATACTGCGACACACCTGCTATACACTTGCATTTCTGCAACCCCAGTACGCCAAGGTTTGAGCAACAACCAACTTTGACTCAAAATAACGCAATCGACTTTTGTCTTTTTGTCCTTTTTAATAGTTTGGGATTGCTGCTCTGAAACTCTGTCCTCAAGCAGTTCTTTTCAGAACAGCCATATTGAAATCTATTTTTAAAACATCATACCAAATGCTAATAATTTACCATGTCTCTCACCATGCTGCTACTTGATCTGCTTGTTTATTAACTGTCCCCTTCCAAGGCCGTTAAAATCCTTTATCCTGCACCCCCCCACACTCTCAACCCCCGAATTGTGTTTAGATTATTTAGGAATTCAATTCCAGAGTGTCGTTAACTTTTTTCAGATTATCAAAACAGGGGTATGCGCTTTTGTTTTAAGAATTCTTATCTAAGCACTAATTATAATTCCCAGGCATAGTATCATCAACCAATTAGGCATAATTATAATGTTATAAGATCCACTGCCCACCTCTGTTTTGTTGTATACTTTATCTTTCCCTATCTGGAGATATTTATTTTTGTTTAATTTTCTTCTGGTCAAAGTACTTCCTCAACCAACTTTTTCAAACATGGTTTCCTCTACTCTTGAATAAGAGTTATGTTTCAGCGAGATGCAAAAAATACTTTATCATTGTCCTTTTTTCCCTCTAGGCTATTAATTCTGGTAGGTGAAATATCAGAAGCCTGTCTAATCTCCACGCTATGTTTGTGGTCTGTTCTTTTTATCAAAACAGGGTGTACAATTTCTTTTTATTTTTTATCTTTGAAACTTGGATATTTCACTAGGATTTACTGTGCGTCTGTGCGTCCTATCTGAGGAACTGTGAGTCCTTTTAATCTGACAATTTGTGTTATTCTTCAATTCAGTGAGTTTTTTCTTTTATTTCTGTGATTAATATTTCTCCTCAGTCTCTGTCTTTTTATCCTTTAAGAATTCCAAATATTAGCCCTTTAAGACTTTTGGTTCTGTCTACAAATCTCTTAATTTATGTCGGAGTTTTATAGCTAGCTAGACAAATGCAGTGATTTTGAGTGCGAAGTTGAGTGGATTTTAGATCAAGAAGCAGACACGCCCAATACCAGAAAGCCCCCCTGTTCTCCCTGCAGTCACTCCTGCCGCCAGCACAATGATAACCCATATTTGCATTTCTAACAGCATAGCTTAGTTTTGCCTGATTTTGTACTTTATATAAAGAAAACAATGAGTACACTATTTTGTGTCTGGCTTCTTTCATCCAGCATTAAATTTTTGAGATTCATCCACATTGTTCAGGAGTATAGTTGATGATCACTGTTGTCAGTACTATGTGTTATTCCATTGCATGAATATGCCACAATTTATTTATCCATTCTACTGTTGATGGACATTTGGGTTGTTACTGATTTCTTCCCAGAATTTTGAAGGTAGTACTTCATTTTCTTCTGTATTTCACAGAGGTAGCCTCAGACTACTTTTTGCCACTTGTGCATAACTGTCTTTTCTCTGTGGGGATTTAACATTTTTTTCTCTACATATCAGCTATTTTGATTTTTCGCTACAGTGTGTCATGGACTTAACTTTGTTGATGCTACTCACTGCTCAGACATTTTCAACACCAACAACAAATGTTACTGACATCATCTATTCTTCCTTACAAGTAGATACATTACATCATTACCTCATTTATTCCTCACAACATTCCTGCAAGGAAGGAACAATTGCACACATCTCACAGGTGAGCAAATTCTAGCCCAAAACGTGCAACATATCTGCCAATTTGGAAAGAGAACCCAAATTCTAATAATTACCATATCCTGAACATGACTTGACACCTTCTGAAGACATACATTCTTGTGGAATACCTGATTCTAGGTGTAAATGTATTATGATAGTGTCGTGTGCTCCAAAGTGTAGAAAGTATCTAAAGATGCTCCACCAATACAAACCAAAAATATGAATAAAACCAAGGGTTTCATAATCAAATATTTTTAGGAGATGTTAGGCTAAATAAAGTTTACTTATTTTGCTTTAACTACAAGAGATAAAGCCTTTAATATGCTTCTGAAAACAGCCCCAAGGGGAAGATGTGAGGGATAAATAGCATGTGGCATTTCCCAAATACAGAAGCTTTTTAAAGATTATGATCTGTTTATTTTCCCCCAACATTTTATTATGAAAATTAACAAACAAATAAAAAATTAAAAGAATTATACAGTGAATACCCATGTACTCACCACCCAGATTCTACAATTAACTCTTTGCTGTATTTATTTTATCATCTATCTTTCTGTTTATCCACTTATCCTTCAGTCCATTTTGTTTTTGGAGATATTTTAAAGTCTATTTCAGTACATCAGTGCTCTTCAAACATGAACATTTTAGCATGCATATTGTGAACTAGACTTGAACATATTTTATGGCTATATTTTTAATTGAGGTTTAAAAATTACATAATACAAAATGCACAAATTTTAAGGATACTGGTCAATGATTTTTGACAAACGCGTAGATCTGTGTGACCCAAATTCATCCCCCCAGAAGTCTGAGCATGCCCCTTCTCAGTCAATCCTACTCCTACTCCAACTAACCCACCCAGAGGAAACCACTTTTCTGGGTTTTTTCACCACCACCCCAGCAAAAAATCACCATTTGCATTATTTCTCGCCATAGATTAGTTTTGCCTGTTCTAAAACTTTATTTAAATGGAATCTGCTTTCACTCATCTTGATGTTTTGAGATTCATCCACATTGTTTCATGTATCTGTAGTTGGTATTGAATATTTTTTTCTTTTTTTCTACAGCATCTCACTGAGGCAGTGTGCTACGGAATGCACTTTAGGGATGCCTGGCTACAGATCTGAGAAAGAGAAGAAAACTAATCTGAAGAACATAAAGAATTTTCTATCCAGTACACAGAAGCAATAGTCATTTTTCAGTTTGAATTTTTTTTATATATCTTGTCTTCATGAAAATATACAAGGTATGCAATTGTTAATAATTGTGTGTTACTTTTCTCAGCATAACACTAACAGTGTGCCTATATCTCAAGGTTTTATGAGAATCCCACTGCACGATGCGAGATAAAATACTCTCCGAATGTTGGTTACTGTTGTTAACAACAATGATTTGAATACTCTTCCCCCCTCCCTCGGACTCATACAAATTTAAAGTTGCAAGATAGTCTTGGAATTGCTTACTTCATCAGGCCCTTAAATTTTTAGATGTACAGTAAAAATAGGGTATAAAAGAAAAACAAATTTTTACATGAAAAATTGAGACCTAGAGGTGGAAATGACTGCCCGGTTGGTAGAGGCTGATCTAGGATCATAACCCAAGTCAGTCTCCCAAGGCCATCTTTCTGTTGTATCGCTGCCACCTCTCAATTATATCCCTCTTAAATACAAATTTTATTTAAATATATAAAAAATGACTTCTCAACATAACTTGGGTTTTAAATGAGTGGAACCTGGAAAACTTTTATTCATATCTACTAGGGTGACCAACATCCCAACTGGCCTAGAACTATCCTGGTTTGAGCAATGACAGTCCTGTCTGCCCCCAGAAAATCCCTCAAACCTGGCAAACCGGATGGCTGTCACCCCAAATCTTCCCTGGGGTCAGAGACAACTTGGAAACAACCAAGGTGCCCATCAATACACGAGTGGATCAATATAATGTGTTATATGTATACCATGGAGTATTACTCAGCAATAAGGAACAACAGTGAATTAACACATCTGGTATTATCCTGGTTGGAGCTAGAACCCATTCTTCGAAGTGAAGTGTCACAGGATTGGAAAAACAAGCACCACTGGTACTCACCATCAAACTGGTACTAACTGATGAACACCTACATCACACAGGGCAATAACATTCATCTGAGGGCGGGCGGGCGGGCGGGGGGGGGTGGAAGGGATGGGAAAAACTCTCACTGAATGGATGTGGGGAGCACAGTTTGGGAGATGACCACGATTGTGGCTCTGACACGGGCAGAACAGGGGCAATGTGTACGGCCAAAGTGTTGTACCCCCATGATATTCTGAAATTAAAAAAATAAATTAAAAAAAAAAAGAAGTTGCATTCCAATCACTCTTGAAAGTCAAACCGTCATCTTCTCAAAGAACCACCAGAAACCCACTTAACTCTGTTCCCTACATTTCTACTAGAAGCAGGTGTCGTATAAGAAATGCTTCATGTATCACCTGACAATTAAACTGCCCTTATTTAGGGGCCATATGGTGCCATGGTTAAGAGCTACGACATTAGAATAGACATCCTGGATTTAAATCTCAGATCTGCTCCTTACTAGCTGTGTGGCTTTAAGCAAGCAAGTTACTTTACCCCTCTAAGCTTCAAATTTCTTGCCTTTGGAATGGCAAAATCACATGCGTAATGCTGCACATTATTTTGTGGAAGAAATGAGACCATTTATGTCAAGTGCTTATCAGTGTTCCTGGCACATTGTTAGTGCCCTGTAAAAGGTAACTCTTTTTTTATGATTTAAAATGCAAGCCTTAGAAGAGAAGCCTAAAGACTGAACTGGGAACAGCTTTCGCGGGCACCCTACCCATGGACGTGCCTCGTGGTTTGATTTAGTGGAGAAGTTCACTTCTACCAGATGAAAAGCAGAAGAAATAGCTCAACAGCAGGCATTCACCCCAGCTCTAAGGGTTAAACAAAGAGGTAACGGCTTTTACATCAGAATGTTTTTGTCACCCCCTTTTAATGTGAAACCTTTTCATCTGCACTGAAGCTTCAGAAGTAAGATTTCACTGAAGTCACTATGAGACTTATGCTAGCAATGGGACTTTAATTACCTTTTTCAGACACAGGGATGGCTCTTGTCTTTAAAAGGAAGGGGGGAGAAAGAGAGAGAGAGAGTGTGTCTTTTTTTCCTTCATGCATTCTTTTTTCCCCCCAGAATGAAATCTTTTGTTCCTGGCACTTTCCATATGCCACCCTTTAATATTTTATCAGCCCCCACCTCATCAGAAGACTGCTGGCCTCATTAGATAATTAATGGTTGCCGGGATCGCATTTGCTTCAGTTAATACATCTGCAGCCAGCAATTAGCGCCTGAGTTTATTAGTTGTACTGGCTTCATTTATTGGGGAAGCAATTCTGCCTTTGATTGAAGCCACTGGGATTGGCGTATGTGGACAGCTTGCCCCCTGTTTGGGATTCTTTTGTTTACATTTTTTGCTACAGTTTTGCAATACTGCGCATCCTGGCCCTGCCATGAACAGTTGGTGGGGAAGATTTTCCTTTTATAATTTAGAAGATAATTGGGTAAATCTGTGCAGGAGAGAGCGGCTGCAAAGTGATTCTCCAACTTTGGGTGGGGTGGCGAGGGGGGAGGGAAGCTACTAGCTAATTTGTTCTTTTAGAAATGTCTTTTTTTCTTTCTTTTAAAGCCATAGATCCAAAGCTGAGGAATATCTGTTCAGGAGGAATGCATGCTAAGAAACGGGGTCTCATGTATGAGGCAGCTGCCTCAAGGGAAATCTTGCTGCTTGGAGGTGAGAATTCAGCAATAGGCTGCGCCTTCTGCCAACTTTCATCTCTAAACTTGACTTCTGCACTTTGGACACACCCCCCTCACTTTTTGTAACTAAGTGGAATTGTGTCATTTTCACCTGCTTTTCAGGCATGCTTTCCTGGGGCCCCCAATGGCAGCTGGTTCATTCCTAGTGATGAAAATCTTGGCATATCACCAAGATTTTTCCCTAGTCAAATTCCACCTGGTTCCTGATGCCAAGAAATTGGGGGAGATGATCATTAAGAACACAATAATGATGTGCTATCTGCATGAAGTGAGGGTGATGTTTTGTAGGTCCATCAGAGAAAAGAGAGAAACAAATATATATACACGTAACTTAACCAATTGGGGGGAAAACGGGAAGGAAAAGCAGAAAAGACAAGAAGCAATGTGGTTTCAAATTTTTCTGTGTCTTTTTCTCTTTTAGGCCAAAGTTACTAAATCAAGACCACGCTAAATACACCTGCAATAAATGCAAGGAAATGATGATGTTGATAATGAAGATGACAAACATCTATTGAGCGTTTTCCAAGTGCCAAGGCATCTTGCTAGACACATTCACTGTGTTTTCTCATTTGATCCTGAGGCATCTCCACCACTGTTCTCCCCATTTTATGGATGAGAAGAATGATAGCCCCCAGATTTAAACCTGTTTTCCCAAGATCACACAACGTGTGAGCATCTGAGCTTATTCACTGAGCTTCTGTCGTGTATTAGCCAATTTGCCTACATAATTTCATTTCACTTTCATAAGAATATTGTAAAGCTCTTTGAGAGTATGTCATTTGCCCAAGATCACACCACAAGCAGGGAGGCTGTTTGATTCCCAAGCCTCTTTCTCCTATTATGAAGACTAACAACACCTGGGGCCCCAACTAAGGTTCAAGTTGAAGGAACAGTCTACAATAATTGCAGCCTACTCAAAATGATGTGCTAAGTTCTGGAATTCTCTATCATGTTACCAAAATCCTTTGGATGAGTAAATACTTCATATATGCTTCTTCAGGCCTAAATGGTAAGATGGAGATATTTATTTTCAGGGTCAGTTGAGTTCTCAATCCTGGGCAGAATGTTATAAGAAGTAAACCAAAGCACCACAAAAAATGTGCAAGGTAGACAACTGTCCTTAGAGAGCAGTGCTTTTCAAACTTTAATGCACACACAAATGATATGAAGACCCTGTTAAAATGCAGATGCTGATTGTGAAGAGTGGGAGGAGCCAAGAAATCTGAATTTCCAGCAAGATCCTGAGTAATGTCAATGCTGGTTAAACAGTGGTTTTCAAACCAGAATGTGTACCTTAGAGTTACTTGGAGTGTTTGTGTTTCTAAACACCAATTTCTAGGCACCATCCCAATCAATTAAATTAATATCTCTGGGGGTGTGCTCAGGATTTAGTATATTTTAAAAATGCCCCGGGTAATTCTAACATGCATCAAGAGCCAC
This sequence comes from Daubentonia madagascariensis, assembly GCA_023783475.1. NCBI lineage: Eukaryota > Metazoa > Chordata > Mammalia > Primates > Daubentoniidae > Daubentonia > Daubentonia madagascariensis. Next base: position 4,076,611 of record JAKFHU010002332.1, on the reverse strand, counting down.
TGGCTTAAAAAGAAAAACCTCAGCAGGGCAAGTTAGCTGAGTGTCACATGAGTAATAGAAACCTACAGAGCAAAAGGAGGCAGATAAAGGATATTCTCATTTACAAGAGAAGAATGGGGACTTTCCAGGATTATAAACCATCTGATTTTCCCACTGCTCCTTAGTAAAATACACAATACTATTGTAGAGAAACATGCCTTGTCATATTAGCTCCATAACAAATTTTCTGCGAAAACATGGATAAGCTGTTAAACTTTCACAGTTTCAATGTTCTCATCTGCAAAATGCAGCTAACACGTGACAAGCTTGACTGACAGTGATGCAATAAGAACAAAATAAATTAACAAACGGGTGGGTCCTCTGCAAAGGCTAATGAGAGCCATAGCAAAGCAAGGCACAATTCCTAACAACACTTTACCCTTGGGCAGGACAAGCTTTGCCAAGTTGGAGAAGACTCCAAGGTGATTACTGTAATTACAAGCAATTCTAAACACCTGTAGTGTGCAGTTTTGTTAAAAACAAATCATGTTCATCAGATTTTATTTTTCTTATAAACTAGGAGAATTAAAAGAGACCTCAGAATGTCTTTGAGTATAGTGTTTCCCAGAATGTGCCATTTACTATTGACAAACAGGATGATTATTGGTGGCCTATGGATAAACTTAAAAATAATAATATTTAAAAACACATGAGAAAATATTGGTTTGGGTGATGATATAAAATTGTATTTTGGGGTGCATTTTTTTTGAGACAGGGTCTCGCTCTGTCACCTGGGCTAGGGTGCAGTGGCATCGTCATCATAGCTCACTGCAACCTCAACCTTCTGGGCTCAAGTGATCCTTCTGCCTCAGCCTCCTGAGTAGCTAGGACTACAGGTGCGCTCCACCATGTCCAGCTAATTTTTCTATTTTTTGTACAGGTGAGATCTTGCTCTTGCTCAGGCTGGTCTCAAACTCCTGGCCTCATGCAATCCTTCTGCCTTGGCCTCTCAAAGTGCGAGGATTACAGGCATGAACCACTGCACCCAGTCTTTCGGGTGTATTTATTTAAGTGAAAACAGTAAAACAACTTCAAGACCTTGTTGTGCACTTTCTGTACAATAACTTGAGTAACAAATATAATTTAAGAAATAAATAAGTTGATGAAGGTGGAATGTGAATAGTTGCTTGCAGTTGGAGGAACATTGTTCTGATCCAGCATCTACAGTGTGATCTAACCAGGCCCTTTCTACTCAGCTCTGTCCTCCAAATGTTGAACACAAATGCCCATACTTGCCTTCATCAGATCTGCGTCTTTGGCAAGAAGATCAAGTATTTCATGATTTTAGGACTAGTACAACGGAGCCTGGAAGGGCTGCACTTCTGCTTTAAGAGGTGACTTTGGAAGGAGCTGTCCATGGTGATCTCATAGTGGGTCCCAGCTCTGAACAAATTATCAAGCCTCAGGGACAGTTTCTCCTTTTACACTGGCTAAACTTGCAGACACCTTCCAGTGCTAAAATTTGATGTTCCATCCTTAGGATTAGAATTCATCCTTAGAGTTAGAAGAAAGTTCACTTTCAGGAATTTCTCCTGAGGAAAGAACCACAGAAGTATGTAAACCTTAGCTAGCTACAAGAATGCACATTGCCATTATTCTCATAGTAAGTATTTTATTAGATTAGGGAAGGAGCACATTTGTTATTAAGTTGAACTTTATAAGACTGCCATGTTTGTAAGTCAAAAATGGGTAAATATTAACTACCAGATATACAACAATAGGAGAGCTGTTATGTAAATTTGGGCATATTATATGTACTAATACACTCTGCAGCCATCTGCAATAAGGTAGAATAGTATTTAATGACATAGATTTTGCTCAAAATATAGCCTTTTGAAGAAAACAAGACAAAAAATGGGTAAACAATGTTATTTATTTAAAATTTATTTATGCATAGAAAATGGACATAATTTATGCTAAAGTCTTATGTGCTGTTTCATTTTTCTTCTGACTGTGATGGCTTCTAGTTTATTTAGTAATATTTTTTAAAGTTAATGTTAAATTAAGTTTTAAATGGCAACTGCATCCAAATCTTAGTCAATTCATTCTCTCTCTGTCTCTCTCTGTCTCTCTGTCTTTCAACCGTGTCAAGATACTAAGTGGTGCTTGCTGCTACCAGCTGCTATCATTTTCCTTCAGTCCATGAAGTTTACCACTCACATTTCTTTTGTTGAGTAGCCTCAGAATACTTCTCAACACACAGCTCCAGGTAGCCAGTACCAGTCCATCAGGATTGTCACACAAGGTGACGTTAACTTTCCTACCTTGCTCTAGACCTCGTCAATTAGATATTTACCCTCTCCCACAACCTCACCTCTGCGCACACAACTCTGCGTCTTCCTCACTTGCTAATTCTCCCTCTGAGCCTCACCCAGACTTGTGCAGCTGCCAACTGAATTTCTCTGTCTCAGCCATTCTTAATAACTCGGGATCACCAGTGTGACCAGCACATCTGGTTTTTTTGGGGGGAAGGGGGAATCCACTGGATTTGAAATGTAAAGTCCCACGTCCCAGGAAGGCCTTCAGTCTCAGGCAAGCTAGGAGGTTTGGTCCTACCAGTACTGATCTGAGTCAAGAGGAGTTATTGTGGATGAGCAGATGCTGTTCTGCCAATCTGCTTGTTGATGGGGAAGTCAAATAGCTAGACTAAGGCCAAGGCGGGTAATCTCCAGCTTACAGTCTGTGAAAGGTCTTTGAGAAAAGACCTTAGCTACACATGACTAGAGGAACTCAGGGGCCACCTAGCTCAGAGCAGATAATTCCTTCAATTCCTGGTCAAGCTACTTGGAAGCTTTTAGCAGGTCAACTCCAAGTAATCTCAGGCTTTCAAATGTGATGTGAGACTGAACTCCTAGACTCTGGAACAGCTCCTCCTAGCTCTTATTCTTTGCAGTGTGGTCTTAGCCCTCAGCCAATGTCAAGCCATTGGATTCAAGGCACCTTCTTTTTCACACCACTAAGTAAGCACCAAAGTGAATGATGCTCATGTTCTAAGTTAATGGTACTTTCCTCTATTCCATATGCAAAAGTGAGAACTCTATGAGCTCTTCTTCTGAGAGGCCATTAATAGAAATCTTTTAAAAGACAGTTTCTTAGCACTGGAAATATTAAGCTGTTATTATGGCAAATGAGCTTATTTTTACTTTCAAATGAAAATATAAATAAGTAATAAGTAAATATTAGCAATTTTGGTTCCATAATGAATAAGGACAGAATTGAGAGCTGAGAAAGAGTGTGTGCCCATTAGAGAGGCTGGGAAATTAACATTTGTTGATGTTTTACTGCTTTTAGCTTTAATGTAAACTAGAAGCAATTAAGTTATATTCAACACATTTCCCCTGTAAATATTTTCTGTTTCTTGATATAGTAAGCAAGATGTCTTACAACAGTGCCATATTAGCAGATCTCAAACTGGGGGGAAGACTCACCTGTCATCTGCCAGTGTAAAAATAGAAAGCTGAAATGCTTGAATAATTCAGTGTTTCTCCCCTACTATTTCTTATCCAAGTCATAACTATGCCATTCACCATTCGTGGTGCCTTCTGTTTTTTGTTTTTTGTTTTTTTCTTTTTTCACAATTGATCCCTGGGTAAATCTATATATCCCCACACAGAAGAACATGAATTATCCAATGCTTGAGTGAAATGAAGACAAAAACAAGCTTGAATATTTAAACTTGCAGCAAGTATCTTCAATGATAGATCCTTTTGGACTCCAACTCATTTTTTCTTTGATATCTACTACTGCTATAAAGTCCCAGTTTATCATATAACATTACAATTTATGGTGTAACCAGCTTGTGTACTGACTATAAACCCTTCATCAATGCCACTGTAAAGGGTTTATAGTCCATAAATAGAAGAGCAAGACTGTCTTTCCTCCTTGTTTTGCCCACGACACAGCACTTCAGACATGTCAGCCTAGTTATTTGTTTTACAGGCTGGGTGAGTTACGGGAAAATGAGTGGATACATTGTTGTGCCTCTCCAAAATCCAGAGACAATTCAGGGTCACAGGGGAGATTAACAATGTAATGCTGCCTGGGAAGATGGAAGACAAGTCTGTTCTTAGTTCATCATTAATCTATAGGTAGGAAATAAAAAAAAGTAAACCTCCAAATTCCAGTAATTAGGAACATACTCTTTCTTTTGAAACCAATCAACTGTGTAATAATGTCACATCATCTAAAATTAATAAAGATACATAATTCTACAGTGTTTGCTGTTTTTCAGTCACCTGTTTCATATGCTCTTTGCTCTGTAACAACACTCTTTTTGGAAATAGCATTGGATTTTGGCACATGAAAAAAATCGGGTTCAAATTTAACTCCAGCTCTGATGAACTGTGTGTAACCGTCTTAGGCAAGCCTGTAATTCTGATCGATACTTTTCTCACCTATAAACTGGAGGTGATAATTCCAGTGTAACTTTAATTTCCCCAGTCTTCGTCATTCTACAGATACTAATACTGATGCCAATGGCGTGATAGTGGTGGTGATAATGGTACTGATAGTGGTGACAACTAATGATTATTGAGTGACTTTATAACTTGGCAGTTTTGAGTGTATTATGTATGTTGTCTCATTTAATCACAACAGCCTCATTTTACATATGAGTCTACTGAGACTCAGTGGCTAAATGGCCTGCCCACAGTCACATAACTTGTGTAGTAAGCTGCGATTTAAACCCAACACTCTGCCTCTGTTGTCCTCAGTTTTAATCATGTCATTATATCACCTTTTTTAAAATGGGGGGTTCAAATTAATGATAATGATTCAAATTTTGTTTGTTTTTCCTCTACCTAAGGAAACTATCAATCCCCCCAAAATCTTCCTAAAATAATTCCAAGAATCCCAGAACAAGGAACGTCTTCTCTTCTGTATCTGTTTTGCCTTGCCGCATGCAAAGCCATCGGTCATGGTGCCTCATGCCTGGAGCTGGAGCGCAGGACGAACTGTTGATATTTCCCTGCCAACTAGAAGAAGCCCAGTGCTCTTGAGACTGCAAATCCCCAAGGTTACTAAGTAGGGCTGTTCCTCCGGTCCCCAGAGTACCAAAGCCATGATGTGGTCGTGGCACATGTTAAGCAGAACACCTCTCTTCCCTACCCTAGACCTTACTTAGTTTCCTAGGACCCAAATCAATACTGCTTGTGTGTCCCAGAGTCACAGTTCCCTGTACTGACTGCTTCATTGGCTGCTAGCTACAGCCCCTTTCTTTTTAGACCAGAGACACCTTCCCGGGGCCACGTCCAGGACAACGCCAGGCTTCTCTCCGTTATGCAGTGGTCACTCCAACATTGCCGGGGGGAGTGGCAATGGGAGTTGAGATACCCAACTCTGTTACTGGTAGGAATTGAGAATTTTGGAGGCCTTTGAGTAATATTCCATAATATTTCACAACTAGCTAGATTCAGAGAGAAACCCTTCTGGTAAATGGAAAGACCCAGTGGAAAGTTATCCTTATATCATGGGACGCCAAGGGAGGGAGAGGGGCCCAACTTTAATTATCAACACATTTGAATATCTTCATTCTGAACGAGACACAAGGAGGCACAGGTGAACCCTGAGGGATTTCCAGCCAAAAGCTGGCTAATCTCCAGTTAAACAGGGCCATTATCTCTCACTCCCCGGGAGAAAGTCAAGCAGAACTGATTTGATTAACAGCAGATTAACCTCTCTAACACAGCCATCCTGGGTTTTACACCTGTCACTTTAGTATGACAATTTATATTTATTCAAAAAGCCATGAGACAGTAAATTAAACATTGCCCTAATTAGAAAAGTGTCATATGTTACAGTGGGGAAGCCATCTGATCTAATTTTCCAATAGGCCCCGCGCAAAGAACATGTCAGAGTGGCATTAGCAAAAGCCCTATAAACACCAACACTCTTGGGAGGAGAAAAATCTGGGCTGCTGATGTTACATCTTTGTGTTTGAGAGGAGAGATTCAGAATCCAATCCAACGAGCGCTGACTGTACCCTTGCAAAGTGCCTGGCAATGTTCTGTAAGTTGGCTCAGCTGGGAACTAGAGGGTGCCCCCTTACCACCCTTAAGGACTTTGGGATCTAGTAGGACAGAGAAATAGACTAGAACATAGACAATTCTGATTCAGCTTGGGTGAAAGTAAATATTCAATGTTCTGAGGGCAAAAAAAAAAAGAGGTACACTTGACTAATGCAGTCTTGGGGAAAGAGAGACAAAGAGATTATCCCAGAAAGTAATGACATCAAAAGTGACACCTGAAGATTATGGAGCATTTTTCCAAGCTGTAAGTAGTAGTGAGGAGGAAATAGAACATTCAAAACCCTGCTAGTGAGATAATACCTTGCATATCCCAGGACTTACGGATTATACAGCCACATATGAGCATTGAGGGAGGTAGAGTCAGCTCACAAAAACCTATGACGCCCTACAAAAAAGCATGCTTTTTAAAAATTAAGATGCAGCTTCCATACAGTAAAGGGTATCAACCTAAGTTTATATACAGGTTTACACACAGTTGGATGAGTTTTTATGTGTATATGTATCCATGGAAATAATATGCATATCAACATAGGAATAATTCCAGCTGTTTATTCTTGTTGCAAATTAGTCACTATCCTCCCCACTAAGGTGATTCTTCTGATGTCTACCATCAAGTATTATGTTTGCCTATTTTTGAACTTTATATATAGGATGATGCAACATATACATTTTTGTGTCTGACTTTTTTTAGTCAATATTTTCTGTGTGATAATATTTTCTTGTTGTGTTTAGTTTTATTCTTTCGTTGCTGTGTAACATCTTACTGTTTAATGCATCACAACTTATCCACCATATCCTAAAGTTGGTGAACATTAGAGTTATTAACGTTTTCAGACATAGTAAATAAAGCTTTGATAAACATTCTTGTGCATGTCTTTTGGAGCATATCAGTGCTTATTTCTGTTGAGTGTGTACCTAAGAGTGAAATTTTTGTATCAGAGGGTACGCTCAGCTTTAGTAGCTACTTCCAAACAATTTTCCAGAGTGGTTCTATTACTACACATCCCCACTGGCCAGTTGTTCCACATTCTTACCAGTATTTGGTATTGCCAGTTTTTAAAAATTCAGCTGTTCTGGTGAATTATTTCCTCATGGTATTAACTTGTATTTCTCTGATGACTAATGAGGTTCAGCATCTTTTCATATGTTTACTGGCCATTGTGACATTCCATTTTGTGACATGTCTATTCAAATAATTTGTCTGCTTTTAACTGGATCTCCTGTTTGCTGGCATTTTTCTTATAAATTGGTAGGAGTTCTTTATATATTGTGGATGCAAGTCCTTTGTCAGATATACATTTTGCAAATATCTCCTCCCAGTCTGTGGCTTGCTTTTTTACTCTCATAATGTGTCTTTTCATAAACGTAAACTAAGAAGAAAGTTTTAAGTAGAGATACAACAGAACATTTTGTGTTTACAAAACCTACTTTTTAAAAATCTCCCTGTGTGGACTGAGAAATATTTAGCTGGCATTTGTCACTTGTTCGTTATGTGCCAGGCCCTCGTGTAAGCATCACATACTCTTTATGTAATTTAATACATAAAACAATCATATGAGGAGAATAATATTATTATCTCCATCATACAAATAAGAAAATGGCACCATAGAGAAGGTAACTAAGGGTACTGAATTTGTACAGGTAGTTACTATAAAAGCCAGAGTTTGAACCCAGAGCTAACCCCAGTGTTCTTGCTGTTAGCAATCGTGCCATGTGGCTGTCAGCAAATGAGGACTCTGCAAAGTTTCTGCTGCAACTCAAGATTATTCCTTCCTTCTATCCATTACTTTTGCTTTCAAGTTGCACAATATTCTTCCACAAATTAGCAGAATCCATGTCTTTCTTCTCCTCAATTGACACGTTATAAATGGCTCAGAAAAATGGTTAAAGGGATGGGATTCAGACTCCAGGCCAAGCAAAAATGAGAAGGCATCTTCAGATACACGAAAACCATTTCCAACCAACAGACTGGAAAACTTGTTTATTCCCTGCAAGACTTTGCTTTAAAAAGAACAGGGCTCATATGATCCCATAAAAGCACAAATTGATAAATTGGACTTCCTCAAAATTGAAAATGTTTGTTCTTTGAAAGACACCATTAAGAAACGAAGAGACAAGCTACAGAACTGGGAGAAAATATCCGCATATCCCGTATCTGACAACAGCTTGTGTCTAAAGTGTGTTAAGAATTTTTAAAACTCAATGATTAGAAAATAAATAACCCACCAGCGAATAGGCAGCTGATGCTGCAATGCTGGAACTGCCTAACTCTGGACTTCTTGTTATAAAAGACAACAAACTGCTATTATTTAAGCCCCTTTTAGTCAGTTCTTCTTTTACTGCAGCCAAAAGCATTTCAACTTACGTCTCCCCCTGCCTGGTAAATAACCAATAAGCAGAAGCTGCCTCATTGTTGACCTGGCTGTTACTAAACCCCACTCACCTTCTTGTACGTATTTAGAGAGAGGGAGATTGAGAACATTATAGGAACATATATAGGAACATTATCTTCCTATAAAGAAGATATTGGGAACATAAATATGAGTAAAACAGCCCCTGCTTTCAAAAGCTTACTTTCTAGTGATAGATACAGACAAATACATAATAATAGCAAAGTGGTAGATACTGCAGTACAGTTACAAACAGGAGGGTCTAAGGGAAAAGCAGTATCTTAGTTCTGCCTGGAAGAGTCAGGGAAAGTTTTATGGAGTAAGCATTCACTGTGTTTTGAAGGATGAATGTTAGGTGACCAGAGACAGTAATGCATTCAGGTCAAGGGACCTGGTGTAGGTAATGGTGCTGATGCAAACAGATCCTGAGCTTTCCCAGGAGATTATAGGTACATCTGTGGATCTAGAGTTCCGCATGGGTTTATGCTCACATACTGATGTGGTGAGGGAGAGCCCAGAAGTCCTCTTGGCCTTATGAAATAAGGTCTAGGTCAAGAACAGCAGTGATTTTGAATTAATCCATCAGCAATTGTTAAACAGTGGAAGTAACACTGTGTTTCTCCCTTTAGAAAAAAGAAGATGCCTCCTCGCCCCATTAAAAAGAAAAAAGTCCCCAATCTCCCAAAATTCTCATAATAGCTTATCTGGGTTCAACATAATAAATAGCTTGAAATGAAGAAAAATATCTGGAAAATTAATTTTGTTGCTGATTCAGAACAGAAATTCATTGAATATTAGTAAAGAGACTGGTATTTATGTGATGCTGGTGGAGTTGTTTTTTTTCTGTATAGTGGTGGCTGAAGATGTGCTTGACCCCATGAGCTACAGAAATGAGGTGTTGATCACCCAGTATGCCTGCAGAAAATAACATGAGGGCCCCCCTCACTGGTACAGCAGACATCAGTGACGCGTCTTCAAAGATGGGTGTTTCTGTGCAGAATGCTCAATAACCCCAGAGTTAGGGCTACTGAAGGCTAGAACAAGGGCTTAGTTTTTCTACATTGTGAGTGTGTGTGTGTGTTATATATTTTCTTTAAATCGATGACTTTTTGATTCTCACTACAACTCTAAAATCTTGTATGGGTTGTGTGTGTGTGTGTGTGTGTGCGCGTGCATGTGTGTGTGTGGTTTGTTTGCTGGCTTACTATTTACAAATTTCATGTATTTCTTTTGACATATAATTTACATATTATAAAATCCACTATTTTTAAATATAAGAGTCAGTATTTTTTAGTATAATCACAAAGTTGTACAACCATGACCTTTACCTAATTCCAGAAGATATGCTGGTTTACTGTTATGTTTTTTTTCTATGAGCCATCAGTATTTCCATGCTGCCCAATTTTTTTAGCACTGGGAGGTAGACGAGGGTTATAAGGAGAGTAGAGTGGAGTAGAGGCTGGTGCTAGGTGTATATGAATTTAAGGTACTTTGCACGTCTCATGTCGCTTGATCATCTCCTCCCAGCCAGGGTGATAACTGTTACTGTCCCTCTTGAAATATGACAAGAATCCAGGTGTCAGAGGCATCATGTGCTGTGCCTGAGGACACCAGCTAGTAAAGGCTAGGATTCAACCCAGGATTTGTCTGACTACAAAGTTGAAGCTTTGTTCACCATGAGGATTTTTCTTATTTTTCCCTTTCAGAAATATCATAACACCTTGGACCTTGGCATGGGCTATGTATTCTCTGTTATAACGCAGAACATGCCAGCCAAAAGTGACTCTAGAGGTGGTCCTGCCTGTAGGTCCTCATCCCCACCTTTGTGGTCTTTGGACTCACTAGGGGTGCTCTGGGTGGGTGGGGGGCCAATAAAAGAGGGCAATAAAAGGGCAGGGCTTTGGGTGCCAATCCAGTTTCAACCAGAACCCAATAATGGCTCCAGAATTATTCAATAATAAATGTGTGTTGTTTTAAGCCACTGAGTTGGTGGTAATTTGTGACTGCAGCAATAGGAAACTAATAAAAAAGACCATTTAAGTTATAATTCCTTTGGGAAAAAATATGTGTTTCAAAATATGACTTTATGTCCCATATTCTTTTCAGTAATAATAGTAATCATCAACTACCATAGCAGCTAGCACCATGTTAAGGTTACCAAGAATCTTCACATGCATTGTCTCATCCGCTCAACATTTTCAGAACACCTACCAAGTGCAGGAGGGACAATAGTCAACAGCACAGGAGCCTACCATCCTGGCACTTGTTTTCTGTATAATATTGACTGACTATGTAAGTCCTAAATCACAGCTGAGTTAAATATGCATTGCGTTGACATCAAGAGTGGAGAATAACAGTGAAAATTCTTGGAACCGACATTTTGCAGGCATCTGCCTGCCTGAACTCTTTAAGACAAGGGAAGGCACGGATAGCTAAAGATCTATTAGTAAACAATAGAAGGAAAAGACCTTAGGGGAAAAATAATCTGATGGAAACATATTGCCCACCACCCTGCCCCTGGATTTGATGTGCAACAGGCCAGTGTGGTAGGAGAGGGAGAATCTGACCCTGCCATGATAGCTCGTGTCCCTCAGTTGGGTGCAGAGGCTTCTCTTCATATTTTCTCTGTTTGCTTCCAAGCTGGAATCATCTTGGAGAAGCAAGACGCCAGGCCATGCTCTGGCCCTTGTCCCTGAAGAAGAAGCTGACTTATCTGCTGCATCTAGGTCCTTTCCTACATCCTCTTAAGAACATGCTCAATAAATCCTGGGATTGAAGCTATTTTATTAGTTCTTGAAGGCTATTTCTGGGGCTAGGAACTTGGCACAGATCAAGGGAAAAAAGGAGATATAGTACCCTTGCCATTTTAAATAGAAAAACCAAAGCAAGTTTATTTACATAAACCAAGTAAGAACTTCCAAGGAGATCACGTAAATTCCAAGGATTACATAGAAACTTAAGAAAACTCTACAGCTTTCTTGGCATTTCACCACCTAGACCTCCATCCATCAGAAAAAGGGAACAAAAAGTAGTTATTCTCTGCAAACACCCTAATGATGCATTGAGAGACTCAAAAGTCATTTACACTTTGATCTAATAATTCTGGTACTAGGATGTATAAATATATAAAGATATTTTTATATTACATATTAAATATATATTAAATATTTTATATTTCTATATCTTTATATATTTATTCATCATATCATTATTTATAACAGAAATAAATCACGGGAAAACTATGTGTCCACAATAGGTGAATGATTATTTCTTGGTAGTAGGATAGTGAGATGGGATTATGAAAGATTATTTTCTTCTTTATATCTCTCTCTGTTTTCCTTGTTTCTATTTGAATATACTTTTTTTTTTAATTATCAGGAGAAAACTACCATCACAGATACCTCACTCAAACCCCTATCAGACTTGGCAGATTTCTGTGATAGAGAATAAGAGCCTTCTGCCCTCACCTTCCTTCCCAAAGTGTGGTACAGCTAGACCAACAAGCCAAGGACACTTTGGTGGATGCACTCCGCATATCCAAGTGGTTGTTGAAGGCCCAACTCCTGGCAAGCATTTCTCTCTATTCCCCTAATAACCAGATGAAGCATTGTCACCTTTTGAATGTTTATTTTCCAAGCTTCCAATTTCCTAAGGCCATGGCCTCCAGGTCTTACACGAAGTGTGCAGTCATGCTTTAGCTTGAGAAAAATCATGCCGTTGCTATGTAAGGTCAAGACTGTGCACCTGTTCGAATCCTCTAGAGCCCCCAGAGAAATAGCCCGGCCAAGGTTTTCTCGACATTGCAGACTTCATGCGTTAGAATTGCTTGCAGTGTCTGGCACAATATTTTAAAGCTATTCCGTAGGTGAAGGCCCTCCCTGAGAAGGAGGCCATTTTTCTACTTGCATTGTGAAAATGTCACACAATACACTAGATTCTCATCCTATTACATTTTCTGGTCACTATAGAGAAGAGTTACATATATCAATGAGGTGGATAAAACTTGAGCCATTGAATTACAAAGCAAACAATAGTGTGTTAACATGGGGTGCTGACCATGTGCCACGTACTGTGTCAAATGTTTTATATACTGTATATTATTTTATTCAACCTTCACTACAGCACTATGAATTATTACCTATAATTCATTACTGAGGAAACAAAATTTCTCAGTGAGGAGAAAATGACACAGTTGGTAAGGTGCAGAACCAAGTTTAGGATCTAAATCTGTCTTATTCCAAAGTCTGTGCTTTTGTTTGTTTTAACACTGCAGTGCCATTATGGTTTGTACTTAGGAGCATAGATGGGAACTCACCCAAATTAGAAATCACATGAAAGCAAGATTAGTGAAAATCAACACAAAAATGTTCATATAAATTCCTTTTGAGGAAGTGACTCAAGGGATTATCTGCAAATCTGTGGCTCACTCAGGAATTGGGAATGTTCATGTCCTGGTTGATTAGGTTTCGAGGCTTCCCTGGTGGGAAGACTTTCCTCAGACAAAAACATCTCAACACTACATGCTACTGTGAATGGTGGTCAACGCAAGCAAGAGAGAGGTTTGCTCGTGGTACCGATGCCCTGGTACGAAATATCCGGAAGACGTTGGAATCCGTGTATATATGTGATTATCCAACCATCATGTGGTAAGAGAGTTCTTTAAAATTCTAACTTGTGGGGTTTTGTTTCCTGAAATTAATTTTTGTCCCATAGTTTCCATGTCCTTCCTTTAAAGTCGACCAGACCTCCACTCCTGAGGGGAGAAAGGTCATAGACAAAACAATATTGGGATTTCATTCTGAGCGTTTTAGAATGAAAGTTCTAAAGGCCTTGGCCAGTTTACTTTCTTCTGCCCACACTAATTTAGATTTCCCAAGGCCGACAGAAAGAGAGAAAGGAGGGCAAAGGATTTCTTTTCAATGAAAAACACCACTGAGGCAATTAAGACTATCCCCAAAACATTTATTAATATATAAATTAAAACGCATGAACATAAAACAATCATACAAATCTTATAAGAAAACAAACAGATCAAAAGTTACACAATAACCACATCTGATGGTTGGTTATGGGGGGAAGCACGGATGTGGGAAGTGTACGAATCAATAGATGAAGAAACAAAAACTTTAAGTACACGTGATAATGTTCCAGGAACTGAGCAGAAAGATTATCTCCATACTCAGCAACAAAGAATGCTAAGAGGGAAGGAAGCAAATCAAATTAGAATAAGAGGCTGCTGTGAGTGTCTGAGGACAACCTCTGCACTCTTTTTAATCCCTCAGGTCAACAAACCCACCTGTGGAATGAAACACTCCCAGGCAGAGGAGGGAATCCAAGGCTGCAGGCACTCGGGAATTATTTCCTGGGTGAAGCTCAGGGAGCCAGCAGGCCTCACACGGAGGGTGATGTGATGGCTTCATTTGGCATCGGTTTGGCATCGGGAGAGAAGAAAAGACGCCAGGGCCCATAAAACAGAAAGTCTAAGAAAAGCCAACTGAGCTTGCTGTGGTCCTGAGAGAGGAGCAGAAAGAGCTGGAGATGGATGTTTGATTCAAAGAGGCATCAACTGTGGAACGGTCAAGATACAAAGTGACCTGAAGCCTGGGGGCCAGCTGGAAAATATTTATGACTCAATTTCCAGTTCAGATAGATGCATCCAGCTGGCACCAGTAGAAATGAAGTCCCTCCCAGCATATTCTAGCGTGGAAAAACAATGATGAACAAGCAACAAAACTCTCCTTCCCTAAGTGGTGTTAAAAATACCCTCTCCTACGTATATGCAACCCTATCAAGAATACACAGGGGTCGGGTGCGGCAGCTCACGCCAGTCATCCTAACACTCTGGGAGGCCGAGGTGGGAGGATCCCTTGAGGTCAGGAGTTCGAGCCTGAACACGAGCAAAACCTCGACTCTACAAAAAATAGAAAAATTAGCCAGGCGTGGTGGCGCACACCTATAGTCCCAGCTACTCGGGATGCTGAGGCAGGAGGATTGCTTGAGCCCAGGAGTTTGAGGTTGCAGTGAGCTATGACGATGCCATTGCATTCAAGCCCAGGCAACAGACTCTGTCTCAAAAAAAACAAAAATGCATAGGAACAACCTCAGGAGTGAGTTTGAAAAATATCGATTTAATGGAGGTTATCTTAAATTGATTTAGGTTAAAGATTCTGTAACAAAACAATCTGAGGACTTTTGATAAAAATTAATTTCCATTATTAAAAAATAAAAATTTGTATATTGCCTGCAAATGAATGTCCTTTGACACGATTTAATTGCTACACCTGTGAGATGATTTTCTTTCTGATAAAAGACTGTCCTTGGAAGAGCTTCCAGACAATGTGACCACCTAGGATGGGGCTTCTTAGAGGAAGGCGGGTCCGGAATGTATCTTGTTGAAATGAGGTTTTAGAACATGGGTGAGAATGAAGGCCTAATTTTGAGTTGCAGGTATCTCCCCAAGAGCTTGTCTCCAGCCCCTCCCCCCCACATCCTGAGGAGGCAGGGGGCAGACACCAGCCCTCTCTCACATTTTTTTGGTCATCTCTCTACCTTTACAACAGCAGATAAACAGACCAAGGCTGTGTTTTAGACATTAGAAGGATTTTTCTCTTTGGATTTCTGCTTTTCACTCTTGTATACAGGAAGGATAAATAATGTTGGAACATAATAAAAATGCTTTCAGTCCCCTGAAGCTAAGAAAGCATTTTAATGTAGCGAGTGATGTTGCAAAACCTTCTTTATCAAGAAACATGAAGGAAAAGCTTTTCAGAACTGGCTGCATACACAGACCTGCTATGTTAGAGACACCTCCCCAGAGATGGTCAGGAAGGGGCTTGATCGGGAAGGAGTTGCTCTCATACTCTCCTGTAGCTGAGTATTCAGGACTCAGGCGCACAAGGCTTTTCATGAACTGGCTTCTTCTGAAGCCTCATCTCTTGCCACAAATTTACTCCCAGCCCCCTCGCTCCCAGGCAGGCTAATGAAACCTCCTGTCCCCAAACACAATGTGCCACTTAATGTCTTTGTATGTCGTCCATGTGGTTCTCTCTGCCTGATATTCCTCTCTCTCACTCTCTTCTCTCCCTCTGATTTATGCACATATTTCAAGACTCGTTCTAGATGTTGTTCTCTGAACCCCTCAGTCTCAGAACGATGCCCTCTTCTTATATGTGCCCATAAAGCACATTGAGTTTTTTTCTGAAAAAAATATTTTATATTTTATCTCTTTATACTTCTCTCCCTCTCCCCGGGTGGAGCCAGGGAAAATCCATTTAAACTAAGACCAGGTAGAGAAGTTTTACCTAAAATTATACCTTAACAAGAAAAGATACAGGTATAAGATGAATCACCTGAGCCAAGAGGTTTGTAGAAAATTGAAGTTGATTTCAGCCCAAACTTCTGAATTCAGAAACCATGTCTGCCATTCGAGAAGTCAGGTGGTCATAATAGAGGTCTAGGTGCCAGATGCCTTCACCTGTCCTGGTCCCTAAGTCCCTCAGTTATACGGGGGTATCAGTTTGCTGTCCTGTAATGTTTAGATAAAATCATGTCCAACTTCCCAACCAATATTAACTAGGAAACTCAGCCTTCTACCTCCACCCAATATTTCAAGGGATTCAGAGATGTGGTATTGCACTTTTTAAAATTACTCTGAAAAGTTTCTCATTTAAGCCCTATTTTTCCCATTAAACATGAAGTTCTACTGCTGTAAATTCTCCTACCATGGTTGTTGTCAGGAAGTTGAATAGTAAAATGGAAAGAGAATGGGTTTTGAGGTCAAAGTATTGAATCCAAAGTCGGGTAATTAGGTAGGGTATTGGCTCTCTAAACTGAATGAGAAGTTTTAAGAAATAAAATTTAAAGGGGAAAAATGATGATATAATTGTACATTCCCTATAATTTTGTTATGAAGAGTAAGTGAATTAACATATGTGAAGTGTTTAGAACAGTGCTTGGGCATAGCATGCACTTAATATGTATTATCTCTTGTCACTATAACTCAATGCCAAGTGTTGTGCTGGGCCCAGGAGAACCCAAGATGGAAAAACGTTATTAGGATACTGGGGATAATGGATTTATATTTACTATTCCAGTACTTAAAGCTCAGCCTAAAGTGCTATTGAAGAAGTGACTCTCATGTAATGAGAATAGTAAATACTAAAAAGATAATGAGCTCAGAGCATTCCTCCAAAAGAAAGCCAATTGTTCATTCAATTACTTTAAATTGCTTATGTAGTTCCTATAGATTATGAATTAATTCTACTTTTTCAAGCACAGTGCTGTACTTGTGTTTGCACACGTACTTAAGAATGTGTACTTGTGTTTTGCTTTATTTTTCTTTCTCTTGTCTGAAGGTAATAATAGGAATGGTAATGTTTCTTGAATCAAGACTTTATTGCTTGACTAAGTGAAGAAAACTTACGCAAAGCCCTAGCTCATGACTTGAAACACAGCAGAATTTGACACATCTTCCACAAACAACAGAAATAGGGTAATAGAAACTTTTAACATTGGTAAGTCAAGTCAGTGATTACGGTCATCCAATTCCTAAATTGAACATAACCAAGCATTTAAAGTTAACCATTAACATGAAATGTTATAACATAATCACATTAAGTGAAAATAATCACATTAAGTGAAAATAAAAAATTGTATTGTTATTTCAAATTATGAAACCAGCATCATTTTAAAATATTTATTTATTTATGTAGAGATGGTATCTTGCTATGTTGCTGGTCTTGAACTCCTGACCTTAAGAGATCCTCCTGCTTCAGCCTCCTGAGTAGCTGGTATTACAAGTGTAAACCACCATGCCCAGCTCCATTTTTAAATAGAAAATGTAAAAATAAGAAAAATGTAAACAGAAATAAAACTTTCCAAATTCTGACACCCGTGCGAAATAACTATCAATATTTTGTTCTGTGCTCTTTCCTTTCACTGTTAACTCTAATTGTGTGTGTGTGTGTGTGTGCACGTGTGTGTGTGTGTGAGAGGGAGAGAGAGAGAGGGAGGGACAGGATGGGTGTAGGTATGTTTACTATAACTGATGATTTCAACTTACATATTGTTTCTTATCCTGCTTTACTATGTGCTGCTGAGTCATCATTCTCCATATCATTTTTAATCAACTCTGAGATGGAATTTACATACATAAAATGCATCCATCTTAAGCTTACATTTCATGGTTTTGCCAAATATATACAGGCACATAACCACCCCCATAATCTATATCTGGACATTTTCATAACCACAAAAATTCCACTGTGACCCTGCTCAGTAAACTGTCCCACCCTACTCTCAATCTCAGACAACCACGGATCTGCTTTCTGTCACTAGAGATTATGTTTGTTTAGTTTTTTTAGAGATTCATGCATATGGATTCATTTAGTTGTCATCTTTTTGTGTCTTGATTTTTTTCATTCAGCATGTTTTGATATGTCTGTGTTTGTCTGTAGTTCATTCCATTTTTATAGTTGTGTAGTATCCCATTTTGTGGACAGACCACAATGTGTATATCCGTTCATCTGTTGCTGGATCACTGGGTTGTTCCTAGTTCAAGAGTGTTGTGATAAAGGTGCTATGAACATTCACATGCATAGTCTTTGTGTGAATATATCTTTTCATTTCTTTTGGATGGTTTTCCAGGAGTGGAAATTGTTAGGCCATGTGGTAAGTTTTTGTTTAATTTTATAAGAAACTTCAAAATTATTTCCAAGTGTTGTACCATTTTACATTTCCTGGGTGTTCCAGTTGCTCCATATCCTTGTCAACACTTGGTAGTGTCAGTCTTTTCAATTTTAGCCATTCTAATTGGTATGTAACAGTATCTTATTGTGGTTTGATTTTTCATTTCCCTAATAGCCAATGATATCAACCATTTTTCATGTACTTATTGACCATATTTGCATCTTGTTTGGTGAAGTATAAAATCTTACTAATATCTATCCCCTGCTCTATATATATCTACATATGCATCTTACTACTATCTATATAGCATACGTATTTGTCAGGTATATGCATTTCAAATATTTTCTCTCAGTTGGTGATTTGCCTTTTCATTCTCTTAGCAGTGTTTATTAGAGAGCAGAAGATTTTAATTTTGATTAAGTCCAATTTATAATTGTCTTTCATTAATAGTTCATGCTTTTTGAGTCCTAAGTAATCTTGTCTACCCCAAAGCCATCCAAATATTACCCTATGCTTTCTCTTAGAAAGTTTGTAATGTTAGCTTTTACATTTTGGTGTATGATCCACTATTAGTTAATTTTCATATAAGTGTGAAGTTTATTTTTTTTTGCATATGGATATCCCATTGTTCTAGTAACATTTATTGAAGTGATTATCCTTTTCCACACTGAATTGTCTTGGCATATTTGTTGATGATTAATTGATATGCTCTATATTTATGGATGCCCCTATTCAGTTCCATTAACCTATATATTCATCCTTATGCTGTATTCTATTCTATTTCCTGTTTCCGTGCACTGCCTCAATTACTTTGCCTTAATAGTAAGTCCAAGTACTGTAAATTCTCTAGCTCTGTTCTTCATTTTCAAAATTGTTTAGGCTATTCTAGCTCCTTTGAATATCCACATAAATTTTAGAAGCACTTTGTCAATTCCTGTGAAAAAGCCTACCAGGGCTGGGGTTGTGATATTGATGAATCTATAGAGGAACTTGAGGATAAGTTGACACTTTTACAATATTGAGTGTTGCAACTGATGAACCTGGTAGTTTTCTCCGTTTGCTTGTCTTTAATTTCCCTTGGCTATGTTTTGCTATTTTCACAGTAGAGGTCTTAAAGTCTTAAACACAGTATGTCAAATATGTCCCTTAATAATTTGTATTTTAATAGACTTTATTTTTAGAGCAGTTTTAGGTTCATAGCAAAATTGAGCAGAAAGTACAGAGAATTGCATATACCTTTGTCCCCACACACGCACAACGTCCCCCACTATCAATATACTGCACCGGAGTGGTGCATTTATTACAGTCGATGAATCTACCTTGACTCATCATTATCATCCAAAGTCCATAGTTAACATTAGGATTTGGTCTTGGTGTTGTACATTCTATGGGTTGATGAATACATAATGACATATATCCACCACATCATACAGAATAGTTTCACTGCCCTGAAAATCCTCTGTGCTCTACCCTAGTCTTCCTTCTTCCCCCAACCCCTGGCAACCACTAATCTTTTTACTATCTCTATGGTTTTGCCTTTTCCAGAGTGTCACATAGTTGAAATCATACAGTGTATATCTTTTTCAGATTCTTTCACTTAGTAATACGCATTTAAGTTTCTTCCACGTGTTTTCATGGCCTGATAGCTCATTTTTAGTGCTGAGTAATATTCCATTTCCTGAATGTACCGCAGTTTACTTACCCATTCACCTGCTGAAGGACATCTTGCTTGCCTTCTAGTTTTGTCAAATTATTAATGAAGTTGCTATAAACATCCATGTGCAGGTTTTTGTGTGGATATAAATTTTCAACTAATTTGGGTTTGGGTATATACCAAGAAGTGCAACTGCTAGATTGTATGTTAAAGGTCTCTTTACTTTTGTAAGAAATTAAAAACCATCTCCCAAAGTGGATCTCCCAGTTTGCATTTCCACTTGCAGTGACTGAGAGTTCTTATTGCTCCACATCCTTGCCAGCATTTGGCATGGTCTGTATTTTGGATTTTTGTCATTCTAATAGGTATACAGTATATCTCATTGTTGTCTAATAATTCATATTTTATGGAGTATATTGTAAATTGTATTTTTAAATTTCCACTTATTCTTCACTAATATATAAAAACCAAATTGGTTTTTATATATCAATTTTGCATCCTGTGATCTTGTTAAAATCATTTATTAATTCTAATAGTTCTTTTGTGGATTCTTTAGCGTCTACATACATAATCATGGTGTCTGTAAATAAACAGTTTAACGTCCTCCTTTCTGATCTGCATGCCTTTTATTACTTCATTTCAATGTTGACTGTAAGTGGAGAGAATGAGCATCTTTGCCTTGTTCAAATCTTAGGGGGAAACTTTAAATATTTCACCATTAAATATGATTTTAGCTATGTTTGTTGGCAGATGTCGTGTATATGGTTTGAGAAATCTCCTATTCCTAGTTTGTTAATATTTTTCTTTCATTATGAATAAACACAGAGTTTTGCCAAATGCTTTTATTTATCTATTGAGGTGATTATATAGTGAATTGCACTGATTAAATTTTGAATGTCCATCCTACCTTGCATTCTTGGAATGAAACACACTTTGTCATGGTAAATTATACTTTTGGATATTGCTGTGTTTGACTTGCTGAAATTGTGTTAAGATCTTTGCATCTATGTTCATGCTGGATATTGATCTATGTTTTTTTTTCCTCTTGTGTTATATCACAGTAATGCTCAGCTTCTAGAATAGTTGGGAAGTATTCCCTCCTCCTGTGTTTTCAGGGCAAAAATGTGTAAGGTCAGTATTATTTCTTTCTTAAATATTCAATAGTATTCATCAGTGAAATTATCTGGACCTGGGGTTTTCTATGTGGGAAGTTTTTAATTATGAATTCAACTTCTTTAGAGGAGATAGCATTGTTGATATTTTCCATTTCTTCTTGAATCTGTTTTGATGACTACTATCTTTCAAGGAATGTCCATTTCATCTGAGTGGTAAAATTTATAGGCACAAAGTTTTGCAGTATATATTCCCTTATTATATTTTTCATTTCAGTAGAATCTTTAGTACATCCTTTCTTTCATCTCTGATGTTAGTAATTTATTCCTTATCTCTTTTTTTCTTGATTAGTCTAGCTAAATGTTTAATCAATTTTAGTGATTTTTTTCAAAGAGCCAGGTTTTGGTTTCACTGTTTCTTTTTATTGTTTGCTTTATTTGTAATTTCATTGACTACTGCTCTAATTTTTTATATTTTCTCAAGACTTCCACTTACTTTGGGCTTAACTTGCTCTTCTTTTTCTTTTTTCTTAGAATGGAAGCTAAGACCTTATTTTCTTTCATATTATAATCACATAAAACTATATATTTATCTCTAAACACTACTTTAACTGCATTCTATAATATATGATAAGCTGCGTTCTCATAACTCATGGTTTATTTCAAAGTATGTCATTAAACATCCAAATATTTGGGTATTTCCCAAATATCTTTTTGCTACTGATTTATAATTAATTCCATTATGGTTAGGGAACATTTTCTATATAACTGAAATTTCTTTAAATTTGTTGTGACTTGTTTTATGGTCCAGCTCTTCTTAATTTTAACTTTGGGTTCCATGAAAATATTAAGGGCCTTATACATATGATGTCTTTAAAAGTATACTAAAATATTGTTTGGTAAATGTCTCTTCTGATTTAAAAAATATATATACATATGTAATTCATCAGAATGTGTCTGTTATGACTACTGTGTGATTTTAATTTGGTATTGATCTATGTAATGTCAAATCTTGAAATAGATGACAGCATTATTGATAGACCACATCAGAACAAAGGCCCATGTAGAGATTCAGCATACCTAGGTGCTCTTTAAAAGCATGTATGAAAACGCCCCCCAGGGGATTAATGATTTTATAAAAACAGGTTTTATTTTGGAGCTTGGCTTTCCTAAATAAAATTTTACCATTATTCTCCTGTCAAGAGAAAAAGATTTTCTTTATGGTGGGCTGGAATGATCCATAACAAAGGGGGAAAACCCAGAAGATATAAATTAGGGGAAGGTGACAGACCAGTCAGATGTGTCCTTCCAGGACTGCCCTAGTTTTAGTAGTGAACACCCCAAATCTAGAGATACTGCTTAGTCCTGGGCAAACTGGGATGGTTTGCCTGGCACTATCTGTCTGTTATCATTAAACATCCATGCCCCATGAAACCTCTCAGTCACAGACAAGCTGGGACAGTTGGTCACTCTAATTAGCGGAAAATAGAGGTCTGGTAGGCCCCAAATGAACGTAATGCATATGAGACCTATTTGCCTCCCCACAGGTTACACTTTGTGCTGAGAGTTGTACAGCTTTTTTCTCATGTAATCATCACGGTTGCCTTATGATATGGATGCTGTTATTCTGCCTTATAGTATTTCTCCTGAGCACCACAAAAGGGAGGACAGTGGCCCAAGCAGGATGGGTCTCCAAGCCTCCCTGGGGGCTTATCTAATGCTATTTGGAGGAAGAAGCTCTTTCTCTCCTTGGGGCCCCTAAGCTCTGACAAAATAAGCCCGGGGCTCTCTTTAGCTCTCGGTAGAAGCCTTTCTAAGGCACAAGAAAGGAAGGTCCAGACATGCAACTGGGCAGGAGACAGGAGAGGACTAGAGAAGGTGGCAGAAGAAAGGAGAGGAGGGGAGAAAGGAAACTGATGAAGTGATGAAACTGAACCCCTAAATCCCCCGAAGTCGGTGACGTCTGGAATCCTAATCAATCTCCCCCCCGCTGTTGATGCTGTTGAATAAGCTTCCAGCTAGACTGAGCTGTTGCCTTTCTTCTCTGGGTGACAAATATTTCCTGTACAATACACTCTCTCGTTTGGGAACATACAGGATCCGTATCCTAATTCTCTCATGCTCCTGTCTCCTAAGTAGGACTTAAAAGTATTCAAAGCACTTGGGCGCGCACACGTGCACACGCTCAGCATTTCATTTCTGTTTAATCTATAAAAAATAATAAAATTCCTTAGCACATTAGGAGAGGCTGCCGTTAATGTCCGCGATAAGCATGAACAGCGATACGGCTTTCAAAACTTCACCCCGCCCTCCTTCGAGTTCCAGCCAAGCAAAAGAGGTCCTTGTTGCTGATCTTCCTTTCTGTCTGAGTGGAGTTTTGGGCAGAGGTGCCGCCAATTTGTTTGTGTTTGAGATTTGTTGTCTTGCCTGAGTGAGCATTAAACAGAAGGAAACCTCTCTCTCAAGGTGAAAAATTACTTTTAAATTTTCCACTTAGGAAACTGCGTCTTGGCGCTTTCGCTGGAGAATAGCATGAAGGCTAACCTCAGGGGCTGTGTACGAAGCCAAGGCAGCTACGGCCTGGGCCTGACTGCAGACAGACTTCTCCCTCCTGTTTCCCGTCTCTCTCCAACTTACCTTGTTTTTATCTCTTTTTTTTTTTTTTCCTTGAAGGTCTAAATGACTTTGAAAGCCTTTGGATAAACAGATATCCACTGCGATGCCAATTTGTGCGGTTCTTTCCTATCGATTTAGCTTGTAATTTATTTCTTTATTTCTGACACATTTCACTTACATTCCCAGGTAAGGGCGAAGTGCTGAAGCTAGAAAACTGTAATTAAATAATCGGGTGGCTGGCAGGCTGAGAGGGGCCGTGAGCTGCCATTTGCTGACGGGTCATCCCTAAGAAGAAAGGCACAGGGGAAGCACGGTGCTTATAGGCATGGGCAGGCTTTGTTTTGTAAATAATAATCAAAACGGCTTTTCATGCTGAATTATGGCATTTCCTTCAAAGTGCCATGAAATGGTATATTATTACTCCTTGCGTGACTGATTCACTCAGCTGGGAGCTGAGGAGAAACAGGTCCACTGTGTTATCCATTGCGAAGTCTTTAATGAGGTGATGGGACATGCAAACTGCACACTGCGCAATATTTTTCTTCCTGACTCAATCTATATTAAGTCGATAGCCTGCTGAAACCCAAGGTTTGGTGCATTTTTTCAATTTAGTTGCTGTCGATGTCTCTGAAAGTGCTGATTCCATCAAACCACCTCTCTCCCACACGGATTTCAATAACTTGAGAAAGAGAAATTCCATTAGCTGGCGATGGCGCTTTAAACAAACAGCATGGCTTCCCCCTTCATCCACTTTGCCTCTGATCAGCCTGTCTTCTCGTCAGGAATCATAACAATATGTGAAACCACCTTCCTAGGAATGCTGTGAGCGGGCATTTATTTACTCATGAAACAGTGGGTGGAATAATTGATGGCAGTGGTTATTTATGAAGCACATGAGCCATGTTATACAAAAACAAACCAAAAACTCCAAATGGACAAACAACAACTACAACAAAAAAACTACAGAAGAATGAATTGCTTCAGATAACACCAAGTCAGGGATCAGAAAACTTTTCCTGTAGAGGGCCAAAGATAGTAAATATGTTGTGCTTTGCTGAAAAATTCCTGAAAAAACATGTAGAATAGTCAGAAGTAAGAGAAAAGGGTGAAGCTGGCTGGAAGTGTGAAGGGTAAATCAAGGAAAGGGAGGAGGAACATAAACATTATATATGATGACCAACATGCAGAACAGAAATAGTGAAAGGCTATGGTCACTTTTAGAACAGTCACTTTAGGAGACTATACACTTATTCCAAAGATGCTGACAATGCTATGTGTATTTCTGAAAATACCATTTGGAAATAACTGTCTGACTTTATGACATGAACAAAGGCATTATTAGTAGTAAATTTTTTGCTTGGGTGTGGTAGAAAGAATATGGAATTTATAGCTCATAATATACAAGTTCAAATTTTCATTCTTATATCAACCTTGATACATGATAAAGTGATTATGGGAAAGTGTTTATTGTAGAATCTAGGTGGTACATATATAGAATTCACTATACAATTTTTTAAACTTTTTCATACATTTAAAAATTTTCTTAATTAAATGTTAAAAATTGTTTAAAAATTAATTCTCATCCTCTACTTTTAGCGACATATATTGCTTTCTCTAAAGCTTAATTTCATCACTTACAAAATGGAAAACTGAGACCCATCTGGCAAGATCCTTGTGAAGGCCGGCCTAATACTCCACCTGCAAGTGCTTGCAAAGGGAACATCACCATGCAAATGCGATCTACAAAGTCTGTGTTTAGACAACTCTTCTTTTCTTAGCTCTACTTTGTAGTAGAGAATGCACACACATAACCGTACAAAAGGGTTTACGGTGTAGAGAAATTCTCTCTGGGCCTCCTGAGCCCCCCATTTCCCTTCGTAGAGGAAATCACAGTCTTTCCAAACGATGGCATAGTAAACATCTCTTACATCTGTAGTGATGTCTCTTTTCTTTTCATTTCTAATATTATGTGCTTGTGACCTCTTTCTTTTCTTTCTTTTTAACCAATTTTGTGGGAATTTTGTCAATTTTATTAGTCTTTCTAAAAGAATCAATGTTTGCCTTTTGATCCTCTCTATGAAAATTTTGCTTTCTATTTCTTTAATTTCTGCTTTTATCTTTATTATGTCCTCTTTTTATATCTCCTTTGGGTTTATTCTGTTGGTCCTTTCCCAAACTTCTTAAGTGAGATGCAGAGCACATTTATTTTATATATATGTGTATATATATATATATATATAGGTTTAGAAGTAATTTTTAATATTTCTTAATCTATATTTATTTTAACTAACTTTGGTAAAAAATTTCTAATTTGATCATATTGGAGTTTGAAAAATGTGGTCTGTGTAGCACCGATTATTTGGAATTTAGTGATGATTGCTTTTTGGCCCGTGCATAATTACTTTTGTTGTACATGTTTTCTGTGTGCCAGGATATGGTACACATTCTCCAGTTGCTCTATATACATCCATTAGGTCAAAAACATCAACTAGAAATATGGGAATCATGGCACATATTGTCTCAGACCTTCATCTAAGGATAAGACAAAGCTACGTTTAACATCTTGTTACGTATGCAAAGGGTCTTAACACAGAGATGGGTGAAAAACAAATGTTCGATAAATACTTGCTATGATCTTTTTTCACATTGTGTTTTGACGGATTGATTAATTTTTGGTCTTCTGTATAGAAAGGTGAGTGCTTCGAGGTCAGGGCTGTCTGTATCACTGTATCATCATATACACATCACAGGTACTCAGTCAATGTTTGAGGAATTAAAGGATGGTGACAGATCCTTTTATTTCTCCCTGATAAGAAAAAAATTTATTTATGAAAAAAAGAGAGACCAAAGCTTCATTTGACTTTATAGATCGTAAAACAGGTTATATTAGAAGGGTCCTAAAATTCTCTTTTACTGAATTTCTTTATATGTAGAAATCTATGACCCACTCTCAGTTTTGATATATGTGGGAACTCCCAGGAATTGTGTGGGTGGAGAAGATGTTGCAGAGAAGACCAGATATCCTCTGGACGTGTCTCTAAGTTATGTCAATACTTTTTCTGGAAGTGGGAGCAAAGAGGCATTTTAGGACTTCAGCAGAATAGAATAAAGCATTTTACCATCCGTTGATAGTTAAACTTCTAACCTAATGATCAATAAATCTGATTAAATAAGGTTAGAGGTCTCTGGGTGCTGAAGACCCTATGGCTCCCATGAAGCCCTCTGCCCATGCAGCTGTTGACACATTGGAGTATAAATCCAGCCGTTAAACCTCATCTTTAATGAGGTTAATAACTCAGAGCTACCACAGTGGGAATGGTGAAGGCAGAAAGAAACCCATGTGTTCTGCATGTATCGGCCCTTCAGTGAGGTGAAAAGAATACAGGATTCCGAGTCAGATAGCTCTGAATTTTTCATGTTTCTCATGTGAAATTTTTTAATATAATAAGGATAATAGCTAAAATATGTAACTATTTACATATATCAACTTATTTAATCATATTAATAACTCCATGCAGTAGGTATTGTCATTTGCCCTAGTTGTTATATGAAACAAATGAACACTGAGATGTCAAGTGGTTTGCCAGTGGATGGAGCAGATATTGAATAAACTTTAGCTATTGTCACTGCAATTTAAGTAACATACAATGTCCTTGCTGAAGAGGTGTCTATTGGATATTTGGGGGCAGGAGGGGTGGGTAGGTGTTACTCTGTGCATGGTATGCACATGATTTCTGTAGCTGAAGATGCCATCTTTAATGGCAGAGCTAACCCGAAGTGGAATACAACACATTTTGTGGCTGAGTTACTTCTCTTCATTAGGTTGGTTGTCTTGGGCAGCGTGCTGGGTTCTTGTATGGCCCCGCTCTCCTTACAAAACAATGCACTCACAGACTTGTAGGCTGAAAGGGAATTTAGAAGGGTTAGCAAGCACAGTGTTCTTAAATTGTAGCTGACTACTTCTATTACTCACTATAAATGCAGATTCTATCCATTGTGGGAGAACATAAGGATTTTTCCAGGGTAGAACCAGGGAAAAATCACGGCTCTATTACAACCCAAATCCCATTTAAAATATGTACTAATTGAGGCCCAAGTGGGGGAGGTTCTTTTCTAAAGGTCATTTAGTTTATACTGGCTAATACCAGAATGGGGGTTGACTCCTGATGAATGCTGAAATACAAATCCACAATTCAAACTCCCATTTCAAGGGCATATCCCAATAAATAATGAATTTAAAACTTCTAAAGATAAAAACCACAGTAAAAGTAGTTGCTGCTAACTTTGCTTCCTAACTAATCTCTGTTATATGCAGGTTTGTTTTTAAATATTTAGAAGTACAAAAAAAGAGAAAGAGACAATTTGTTCTACATAAGATGTCCTCAAAAGGAACCTTGAGAAGACTATTGGGTGAGAAAAAGGGTTTAGAGAATGCCAAAGTCAAAAAGGAAAAGCAGGTGACTAAGACCAATATGGGAACTGAAATTATTTTCACACTTTCTTATAAGCCATGAGTTGGATAAGTGCCATTGACTAAGTAACTAGAAAAAAAAATGAAACAATGAAACAAAGTTGTATGTCAGGGAGGACTTTTCTGTGTTCAGTTTTCACCGTGCAATATGGGACACAAAAGTGGCAAATAGAACAAGGTCATGGTTATTTGAAAGGAGGATACATAGAAGTCAGTTAGCACCTACACACTGCGAGGTATGATTAAGGAAGATAGGAAGTATGTGTGCGAGGGACCTCACTGCTCTGGTGCTCCCTGACTCAAGAAGGGAACATGTTTATCAAATGCCAAGTGATTTGACAAAAATGAAGTTTAGTTGCCAAGACATTTAACAGGTACTGAGATGTCATATTGATTTGAACCTTGCTCTAAATGGCACGTTATATTGTTAGAAGAGAAAATTAGAAATCAAAATATGGGCAAAGCATTAAACAAAAAGCATTCCTTTGGCGTAAAAATGCTGTGATGAGTGTATTGCAGGCCATTTTACCTGCTTTTTTGGTTATCTGCTGAAAGCCTACTGATGAGATTCAGCCTTGTTTAATGGAAGTCTCTCACCTAGTTTAGGATTACAAACCTAATTGCTTAGATATCATCTTGTCGGGGATTGGAGATTGGGTATGATTCAAATCCACAGTACATGCCGCTAGAATATCATAGAACAGTGGAGAAAAGGGATTTTGGGTTTAGAGAGAACTAGACTTACTTTCTAATTCTAAATTCAGATGAGTTTTTAATCTCCCTCATCTGTAAAATGGAGCAAATATAAGCATTCTTACAGAGTTGTTTGAATGGATGTCACTTTGAACCCCTGTCAAATGTAGAGTCAATTACTGGTAGCTACTAGTATTGTCAGTAGCAGTAGTATTAAACAATATCATGAAACATAGCATATACTCATAGAGGTGGTTTTCTATGGAGTCTTCTTGTACTGTGTATTAATTCTGTTTTGTAATATGACTTAACAGTTGTAAACTCACACACATCTGATTCCCTCACCAATGCTGGATCTCCTTGAATCTCTGTGTCAGCCGCTTATTAAGAGAGTCATCTATGCTAGCAAAGAGACATGTTCCTTACTCTCCTCCTTGGCTACCAGTCTGGGGCTGATAGAGCAGAGTTTAATGTGCCTGATGACATTGGTGGCTATGTTGCATGTCCCCTTCAATAAAGTTATTTTGGTTATTAAGTAGCAGGACCCTTAAAGACTAAGATAAACCTTGAAGATGAAATTGCTACTGATGTAGATAGACACACATCAAGTGACAGCCTTGGGTACAGGGACTCAATCTTCAGTGAAGAAGAGGACCTTTTTTTAAATTTCTCATAGGAAATGCACTTCACTCCAGGTATCCACAGCAGATCCATATATTTGAGAATAAATATATCAGGTAAGGGGCTGAACTGAACTGCTAAATCTCTGTTTCCTCCAATCCTAAGATCCCATGGTCTCTGACCACTGAAAAATCCTCCAGAGGAGGCCCATGGCATTTGTCAGTGATATGTCACAAAACTTTCACAAATATTTGTATATGTGCCTATCCCTATTAGCTGAGATGATCCCCTCTGATCCATGACTTTCTCTGACTTCTTCATCCTCTACATGCTTTCAGTAACAGCACCAGCAATTGTCTTTCTTTTGTGGGCTCTTCCAAATGAAGAAACAAAGCCTGTATCCTAGGCTGAATAGAGATGAGCAGAACCAGAGAGAGGGGAAATTGAGTCATAGGGGGTTCACTCACTTGCTACATGACTTGCTTTTTCTTCCCACAGTCCAGCTTCTTTAAATAACTACATAGACATGTGAGTGGAATTTAGAGATCTTGGAAGAGTTGAAGCTAGAACTATGAAGTCTATGAATTTCAGAATACCCCTTGATCATAAAAATATACATAACTGGATTTATTCCCTGCAACATTCTCCAGTTTCCAACAAGGCTCTGAAAGTTACAGGCTATAAAAAAGAACAAACAAAGAACAAACAAAGAAAAACAAAAAAAACCTATGCCCAAAGCTATTCATGACAGCATTATTTGCAGTATCAAAAGACTGGAAACAAACAACCCAAAATTCCATCAATGAGAAATTGATTAAATTACCCATGTAAATCGACACAATAGAGTTCTATGCAGCTATAAAAAGGTGTGAGAAATATCTCTACATGCTGCCATGTAATTATCTCCAGAATATATTGTTAACTTAAAAAAGTCAGGGTGGAGGTGAGTGTGTATGGTGTGCTGTGCTTTATCTCAGGATAGCAAATAGTTGTGAAGGGAAGTTTCATTTAGAAGTATCCCAGAACAGAGAATGAATAATAGAATTAATTTGTCACCATTTAAAGACTCTAATTAATTAATGGATCTAGTGTAATCATAAAAAGCTGGTCATCACAAAAAAGAGAGAGAGAATCAGATATCATGTGCCTTCATATAAGCATGTGATGACATCTAAGAAGGGTTCTTGGCCCCCCAAAAAATCATCGAACTTAATACCACCAAACCTCCAAATCTAAATATAAATGTATAGGAAACACAGGAGACACAAACAGGTTAAAACAGCCTAAATGGATATAATCAGCAAAATCCAGACTGTGAGAAATTCAACATGACAAAGGATCTTGTTTATGTAAAAAATAGAGACAGAGGGGATGGAGGAGGATTTTCTGGATCCAAAGGGATGTTTCATGACCTTAAGAATTTTTGTTAATTTTTAGGTGTGAAAGTGGGATGTGGTTATTCATTTTGGGGAAGATTATATGTTAGTGATACCTGCTGATATAGATTAAGTGATATGACACCTGGGGTTTGCAACGAAATCTAGAGAACAGGGATTTGGTGAGAGTAGAGAAAAAGAAGATCGGCTGCGTATCGATGACTATCTCGCCTCAGTGATAGGTAAGTCGGGCTCATTATGCCATTTTCCTTGGGTGTATATTTGAAAGAACTATAAGACACATATTTCCTTATGATTAATAATAATAATTAATTATATTCATTTAGTGACTACCCTATGCCATTCAATGTCCTAAGCATTTTATCTATTTTTGCTGATTTAATTACCCCCACAATCTTGAGGCAGGTATTAATACTATTATAATCTCTATTTTAAAGATAAGGCCATTGAAGCATAGAAGCTAAGTAAGCTGTTCAAGGTCACACAGCTCGTGACAACTTCTGGGAACACAGTGGTGGCAGCCTAGCTCCAGAACTCATACTCTCAACCACTAATTGAAGTGTTTGGGTGGTTGTCATGAAAATGAGCAGGAACAACACAAAAATCAACACGAACAGCTAACATTTATACTGAGCTCCATTCTGGTGGCATGAACTGTTCTAAATATTTCATATCTAACTTTAATTCAAGACAATCCTATATGGCAGTCTTATCGTTTTTACTTTACAAATGAGAAAAAAACTCAAAGCTGTTAGTAGCTCCTCCATGACCACTCAGACTCTGGCAGAGATAGGATACTGTATCAGTTATCTGTTGCTGAGTAATAAACCACCCAACGCTTATTGGTTTTAAAATCGGAGCCATTTATTTAGCTCATACCTATGAGTCAGGTTAGGCTGGGCTCAGCTAGGCGGTTCTTCTAGCCTTGGCTGGCTTTCCTTATGAGTCTGTTATCAGCTGCATTCAGCCTGGGTGGCTCTGTATGTGAGGGTTGGCTGGCTGTTGCGTGGCACACCTTAGTTCTCCTCTGCAAGGTGTCATCCTCCAGCAGGCTAGCTTGGACTTGTTCTCATGGTGAAGGCATGGGTCCAAGAACAAGAGTGGACTCATGCAAAGCATCCCTTTTGCCACATTCTATTGGCCAACGCCAATCACAAGTCCAGCCCAGATTCAAGGACTGAAAAAACAGACTCCATCTCTTGATGAGAAAATCCCAAAAATAACATGGTAAATGAAGTGGATTCAGCAAAAGGGAGAAGACTGGGGCCATTTTTGCAAGGAAGCTACCACAGGCACAAACCCAGCTTTGAGTAATTTGAAAGATATTGCATATTTTCCCTCGTTTGGGTTTTTACTGCAAATTTGGTTTACTTGTGACCCACTTGGTCTGAACTTATCTAAATCAGAATTCTCCATCCACCTAAATTCTAAGTGAGTACTAGAGTAAGATAGCAAAGGTTTGCTGCTGTGACTTGCCAGAGGATAGGATTACAGCCCAGGATGCCAGAAGACTGGATGTCATAGGAAAGAAGAACATTAGCAAAAAGCCCCAGTTCCCAGGTAATGAGAGATTCTGACAAGTAACAACAGCAATGCAGCCATAATAGAATTTCAATGAGATAAATTCCACTTTCTGCCCAAGTTTAGCCACTCAGGGAAGAAACAATTACCTGTGAAAATGGAGCACTCTCCCTATATTATCCCTTCATTAAAATATTCAAATGAAGGTAACAACACTGTTATAAGCTCATTTATAAAGAAAAATAACATGAATACATTTAATGTTAATGCATTTACCTCAGAGTGCTTCCCAGAGATGTTAAAATGTGAAGTTTATAAAATGCTCAGTGATGTTGAACTTGAATTGCAACCTAATGCTTGAATTGCTACATTTAACATTAAAAACATGTTATTAATCTTCAATTTAGGGGAGAATAATTTTCACTCACTGTGCAGGAAAAAAATCCAGTTATGATGGGATTTCATTCAGATCAAATTTGCTTTAATTGCAATTCTATTAAATTAGAAATAGACATTTTATCCTGATATGATTCTTTGATGTCTTTAGTTTTAATGCTAATAAAAGCATTATCACCACAGGTGTGAGCTGCATTATGTACAATAATTAGTGCTTAAATTAAAGATGTGTCAAGCTACCCAAAAGTAATTTGGAAAACTAATGCAAAAGAAGTAAAACAGGTGAAACTTTGGGGGCATTTTATTTCTTCATACCTTTGCCAACATCCGTTTCTCAT
The DNA here is from genome assembly GCA_023783475.1 of Daubentonia madagascariensis. Lineage (NCBI taxonomy): Eukaryota > Metazoa > Chordata > Mammalia > Primates > Daubentoniidae > Daubentonia > Daubentonia madagascariensis. The sequence continues at coordinate 4,043,650 of JAKFHU010002332.1, read as the reverse complement.
TATTTTACTTTATTTTAATGACAAAAATTAATACCATTAAGAATAATACCTCCAAGCCATGGTTAAATAAAGTACTGTAAAGCAATTGAGTGGGACACTTTGCAGACAAAGAAGGCATTGTAGAAGACTATCTAATAAAATGAAAAATGTAAACATCCATATTAAGTAAAGAGAAAGCTATAAATTAGCATGTATAGCATATCATATTTGCAAAATATGCATAGAAAAGTCTTGGAGGAAATACAACCAAATGTTAATCAGTTATTATTAATCTTTAAGTGGGAGATTACAGTGGATTTTTCTTTTAATGTTTTGACCTGTATTTTATAATCATTTTTACAATTAGCAAAATTATTTTGTTTCAGGGGAAAATCTGATAAAAGAACAAAATACATTCTGCATGACTGAGCTTGTCATAATCAAAGACTGTGTTGTGTTTCTTTGTGAAACCTAAATACTGAGGTGAGTTCAGGCAGATAATACCATCTAGTGGATGAATGAATGAATGGATATATGATGAATGAATGAATTCTAGGTATTGGCATTTAACACATAGCTAAGAAAAAGGTAGCCAGGAATTATGGCTTTGCCTCTTGCTTTTTCCTGTGAAGACCTCTCTTCAGGATATAAATTTCTTTATTTTACTGAAACATATTGGAGGAAAGATGGCCATTATGACCCAATAATGCTCTTCTATGAAATGAACCCAATTTGGGGACAGAAGATGTAAACTCAGCCTCAATGCCTTGGATTAAGAAGAAAATGTCCCTATGTTCACACAGAAGTAAATTGACATGGCAATGCAACATGAGACTTTTGGATTTCTTTCTTTGCTAAATTTTGTTAAATATTTTATTAATGTTCACACCAACTGTGTGTCAGGAAAAAGACCATATACTACTGGGAAGGTAAAGATAAAGGAAGACGAGTTTTGTGCCCTCAGCGTAGCTTGGAGTACAGGAAAGGGAGTAGACTTTGCAATCCAGCTGGCTGAGTGGAAAGTGACTTATTGTCCTCAAACTCCAAGATCTTCATCTCTAAAATAGAGAAAAAAATGCATTAACTCCTAGGGAACACAAAAAAATTAAAAGATTAAAATGAGGAAAAAAATCCATTGTGTTTTACAAAAATTAAACCATATAATATATAAATAAGCTGGTACATAGTAAGTTCTCAGAAAAAGGTAACCATCCTCATGAAAAATATAGGACATATAATAAAACATGACAAAAATGCAAAGTAAGTATTTGTAATATACATTGCACTTGGTTTGTGTTCAATTTAACTGACTTTCACATCCACCTGGTCCTGCCTTTCCTAATTGCTGGGGGTGAAAGGGATTGTCTGTGCTTATAGGAATTTGATTGTATCAAGAGCGGTTATAATTACTAGAGATGAGATGGGTGCTATTATGATGATATTATACCAGAGACTCAGAAATTTCTCACTGGGGCCATGCCTGTACCCCTTATCCTCTCTGAATCTTTAAAATAATTCTCTAATAATTAGAGAGAGTTATATTAGTTATTTATTGCTGCATAACAAGTTATTCTGAAAGGTAGCAGCTCAAAACAACACACACTCATTCTGTGGGTCGAGAATCAGGGATTGGCCCAGCTGAGCCCTCTTTCTAAGTTCTTGCAGACTGCAGTCAAAGTGTTAGCCAGGGCCAGGGGCCACATCTCAAGGTATGGCTGGGGAGGGGTACACTTCCAAGCTCACTCACTCACTCATATAGTTCTTGGCAGGATTCGGTTCCTTGAAGGCTGCTGGTTAGAGGCCACCTTCAGTTTCTTACCATGTGAGCTCTCCATAAGGTAAGGCAGTTCATAGCATGACAACTGGCTTCATCAGAGAAGAGAGAGAGAGAGAGAGGAACAAAAAGCATATTAGCCAAAGTAAGTTAACATTAACTACTTCAATGACCTCCCCCAACCCAGACCTCAGTACTTAATGCAATGGGTTTTTTCTTTCCTGTACACCAGAAAGGATAGTGTACCTTCCTGAGCAGTTCTCTGCCAAGTAGCTGCGTCGGGACCCAGCTTCCTCCCATGCTGTGGCTGCATCACACAGGAGCCCTTTGCTTCCAGCCACATGGATGGGAGAAAGGACTCAGATCACATCAGACATTTTAGGAGCCAGGCCTCAAAGAAACTTACAGCCTTTCTGCTCATATTCCTTTCACCAAAACTAGACATATGGACTTACCTAGATGTAAAGGGGCCAAGAAACCGTTTTTATGTGTGCCTAGGAAGAAAATAAAAATGGCACTGTCCCTGGCATCCTACATTGGGTAGATCAGAGGTAAGAAAATGTACAATGGAATATTACCGTACAAACAGCCACATTAAGCATTTTTTTCTTTCTCAGTATATGGTCTTATGGTCATCATTTTAAGTGCTGCATAAGTTGTGTAGGCTGTGTTATGATTTTCTTAATCATTCCCCTATCACTGCAAAAATATTTAGGATTATTCTAATCCTCTTCCCTGGTATGTTACAACTTCATACTATGAACACTGATAATGCTGAAGTGCTTACCTTCAAGTTAGGTACATTGCTAGGAAGTTACAAGCTGAATGCCATACTCAGCCAATGTAACTCTCATGGTTCCTTAAGCAAAGGAATATTCACAGTCCCAGAGGCCAGCCTGACAGCTCTTACCCTAGGTTCATTGCCTCTAAATTAGAAGGGGAGAGTTAGATATGTGCCTGAGTCAAATCAGACTTGACTTGGATTATATTTTCTCCCATAGAAGCAAACCATCTATATTATAATGTTCAGTGGTCAGTGTCAGGGAAGAACAGCCACAGTTTCAAATGATTGCGTGGCTAAAAATCAAAGTACGATAATGCTTCCCAGCAAAACTCACCCTTTTCAGCAGTGTTGCTTTGCACAAAAACATAACTGCAGTCCGGATGGCATGGAATTACACAGAGTGCAAACAAAATGCAGATTTGTTTCCATTTCATTCCATCCCAACAGCAGTTATTCATAAGAGCTTAATGTGCAGCCACTGCATTTCCCAAATGCAATGTGCTGAGGGTTTTGTGCAGTTAAAATTGGTTTTATAGGCAAGGGAAATGCCACCAGCACTGCAAAATTGTTGCTATACTTTTGCTCTCCTAGATTTAGCCCTCTAGTGTCAGTATTCAGATCCTAGAATAGTTGTTGACTCCATAAGGCAAAATCCAAACTACCAGAGTCAGGGTTATGCTGGAAAACACACAAACACATACACGTGCGCGTGCACGCGCGCACAGGATCTTATATAACCCTATAAATTAAATATGAAGCCTCTTTGTGCTTTCAAAAAATCAGAGAGAATCAAAGGCTTATACAAAATTCTTCTTACTCTGCTTGGAGACATCATTGCTCTTATAAGCTTCCACATCCTGGATCCTAATGCTATTCACATTCATTTTTAATTCTTTACAGTTTCCTGCGTACGAGTGATTAATCACAATTTACCCAAATGGCTTCTAACTGTGCTTTATGTCACTGTCAGACAGACTTGTCCACCAAAATCTAAACAACGTGGCAAGTCAGGTAAGGAAGGCCTGGGAGGCGAAACTACATCTTCCTTTTTATTTTAGACTCAGTATCACTATTCAAAGGCAGTCCATTCTTATGGCTGCTTCAATTTATAGAATTGGGGAAACAAGGGAACAGACAGGGAGACAAGTGGAGTCATGGCCGAGTAGCTTAGAAGACTCACTGGTGTGCTGTATGTGTATGTATACATGGTATGCTGTTCTTCATGTATAAAGATTATGTTCTGACCCACAGAGCTTGGTATTGGTTTTCCAGGATTGTGACTGGATTTGGTGTGGTCCATTTTTACTAATCTTTATTCCCTTCAGACCAATGGCTCGTATTCACCTTCAGTTTGGTTGTTTAATTTTCAGAGTTTGGGATGTGCCTGTGTTTTATTGACATTGCCTCTATAATACAGAAAGCATTTTAGAATTCAATACTACTTTGAAACTAAAGTTTCCCAATAAAAGCTCCACCCAAAATTGACTGATGGACAGGGGGCCTTCCACAAAAGGAGCATGCCCAACATACCCCAACACGGCAATACCACATGGACTCCATAGACTCCACACTGGGGAAACTCAGTGGAATAGAGCAGCTTCCCTGTCGTTCTCCGAGCAGGACATTAAAGTGAGACATGCATAATCAAGTAATTTTGATGCATTTTTGGAGAAGCGATGGCATTTAGTGAAATCCAGTAAATTGTCCCTTTCCACAGTAATAACACGTTCTGAGCTTTCCCCAACAGTCGTTGTGTAATGGTAATATAATAGGATTGCTATGGCAATTAAGCGATTGCATATTTTTGGGCAATGGAGGGCATCCGCCAGGGCATGAGCCATTCGTAAAGTGGAAGCGTTGTTACAGGATTGGTTAGGATCTGGCTCCGGAGTGGAGGACAAATGCACCACCCATTTGTTTTCAGAAAAATTTGGGGAGGCATTGTTCTGTGCTCTTTGCTGCGTGTGAAATATTTCATGATGACAAATAATTATAAATAAAGTTAATTGATTGACTGGAGTGGGGCATGATAACCTTGAAGTATCTTTGGATGTTGTTTCTGCTGGTGGTGGTGGTCGAGTTGCTCCCCTTTATTAACTACTGTGAGTCAGGCATTGTGCCAGGTGCTGAGGATATAACTTTAAATTAATAAAAGCACGGCTCAAGTCTCACATAAACCTGTTAGCACAGATTTCATTCTCCCGGTTTGCATGTGAAGGAACCAGGGCCCAGAGAATCCCTAAAACAAGTGATTCCAGGACACTCAGGAACCAAGCAGTTGTCCATTCGGTCCGTCTTATTTCACAGCCCTGTGCTCTTGGATGAATATTTCTCCATCGCCTCTGGATCCCCACATCAAACACAGGGCCCAGGAATGGGAGATGACCGAAGAGACTTAATTATGGACAGTTGGGAGTTATGACCAAAAGAGGGAGAAGGAGGGAAGGAAGCCTTGAAGGAAAGAGAGATTAAGGTTTGGACCCCCATTGCTTCTTAGGATGATAACAATGATAACAACAGCTAATATTTATTGAATTCTTACTATGTCCCAAGCACTGTGCTAAGCAATCTACTTTCATTGTGCAATTTACTTTTGTCATCTTGTTGAACATGAACATCTCCTATAGAATGAAGCTACAATATAGCTATTATCATCTGCATTTTGAATAGGAGATAACTGAGGCACAGAGAGGTGGATTAACTGGCTCAGGGCCACACAGATGTCAGTTAATGAAAGCAAGATTTGAATTGAGGAGCTCCCAATTCAATGACCGCATCCCTAGAGTACAGCCCAGGAACTCGGATTAAAATGTCATGGATTCCTGCTTCTTAATTTGCATACCTTAGAGAGTAATGTTTTGTAGAAACAAGTGTTTGTTTTTCCCAGTGTCCTTGGTGCAAGTTGCCAGCAGCACACGGAGAAGTTGAGGCTGCCGTGTCCTAAACAGCTGGCAGGAAAATACTCCTGCTCATTCAGAACCATTCCCTACAATCTCAATGAGTGAGGAGCAAAACAGATTGCTCCAGGGGCTCCACCGGCTGACAGAGGCCAGGAGATGGCTGTCTCTGAAGAGCGGATAATTGCATGGGCTGCAGAGGCCTGGGATGCTGCCTGGGGGAGCAGAAAGAACACAGAGCAAGAAAGTTGGATTCTAAGACAGTTCTGTACCTGGATCAGAGATAGTCACGGTTGAGTGCCACAAGCTAATGCCCACCTCAACACCCTCACTGTTGCTCTTGCCACCTGGATTCTCTCCCCTCAGACCTTTGAATGCATGGCTGGCCCTTCGTGCCCCCCAGATTTTGGCTGAAATGTCACATCCTCCTAGGGACCTTCCCAAGCCATCTGATCAACAGTTACTTCCCCTGTCCATCACTCTGCATCCCGTTAACTCATTTTATGTTTATAATCACACACAACATTACTTAAAATTATCTCCTTTATTCTCTTGTTCATTTGTTTACTGGCTTACTCCTGTCCAGGTAACCTCTGTGATTACAGGTATTTTGTTTCTTATGGTCTTGCTGCATCCCTGGTAACTAGAACAATATTTGGCATATACTGAAAAAATAAAGGAAGGAAGGAAGGAAGGAAAGAAGAAGAGGCACTCTGGTGATCATCAGCTCTTCCTTGTTTGGAGGAGGAAATCAAGGCACAGAGAAGTTAACTGGCATGCCCAAAGGCACACAGCATGTGAGTAGGCGAGCCAGGATTTAAATTCATATGTGAATCAACAAACTGTACCTTTTCCTATGATCTCTCACTACCTTGATGGTTATTAAGCTCACATGTATGAAGGTTTCCTGTAACAATATTCGTACGTTCTGCATTGAAAGTAAATTTCTTTGTTATGTCAACTTGAACCTTGTTTATATGTAGCTTTTTCTACAAGTGTTTGAAACTAACAGAAGAGAGAAGTATCTTGCTGTAATCTATCCCCATCTCACACCCAAAACAGTCTTTGGGAAAAAAAAAGGATGAATAATTTAGGTTCTCTGTACACCACAACTGCTCTCTGCAATTTGTTTCACAAATGTATATTGTTATTTTTAAGATAAAGAGTAAGTGAAAGCATTTTAGATAGTTAACATCTAGACAATCTCTCCCTTAAGATGAGCTTTTGCTTTATTCCAGACACCAAAACATTCAAGTAGAAAAAAAAAATCTCACTTTTGAAAATTTTGAAGTGCTCACTAAAAACAAAACAAAGAAACCAAAACAAAAACTTAATTGAAGAAGAAGCATGAAGCCCTCTTGATCTCGATGAAAACATAACTAATCATCAAGACAATTTCTAAATAACCCAAAAACTTGCATAAATGTCTTTTAGCCCTGGGAGAGTAAAACTAAATATTTACTACATGTTAAACAAAATTAAGATATATTTGGCACCAAAGGAAAAAAAGAGGAAGCTACTTCTGTGTGCTGAAATCCCACTGCTACAAAGAGAAGCAGGGCCTTTTGAAAGGAAAACATTTTAACAGTGTTTACAAGGGTCATTTCCATGTTTTTGAAACTCCGCTACTAAATAATGCATGTTACTCAAGTGTAAAAATAAAGCAGCAAAGTACCTTCTTTTTGACAAAAACCTAGACATCCAGGTGAAAGAGAAGACTCAGCACCATGGAGCAATGTGATTCATTCCTTCCTGAGAGAGGATGATGAAGTGCCCAGCACTGAGCCTGGGGGTTGTGCGCAGATTTGCAGTTACTTTTTTGTCTCATCAGAAAATTGGACTTCAGGGAAGTAGGGGTGTGATTTCAGAGCAGGGAGAGTGTTGGCTCAGAAGCTGGACAATATGGGATGAAATCCAGCTCAGTCCTGTCCTTGTGGGGCATGTTATTTAAATTTAGTTACCAGTTAAATAGGAATAGTTGCTTAGCTCCCAGAGTCTTAGAGGAAGATTGAATTAAATAACACATGTAAAGCACAGCACCTGGCATGTAGTCACCACCCAGTAAATACGAACTATTATTATTATTAGTGGTAGTAGCAATAACAGTAATAGTGTTAGCAAAAAACAGCAATGATCACCAAATAACCCACATGCTCCTCTGTATTTCCCAGCTTCTCTTGCAGTCACGTTGGGGCCATGTGACCCATTCTGGCCTGTGGGCGGCCAGCAGAAGTGATGTGGGTGACTCCCAGGCAGAGGCATTAGGAGTAGGTGTGACTTCCTAAGTCTCCTCTCTCCTGCTGTGGAACCCTGGGAGCAATGCTGATGTGGTGGCATCACGAGACACTAGAGTCTCCGTGAGTGTGGGTTCTGACCCCACGAATGGTATAGACAGAAGCCCCCCATGGACCACGCCGGACACAGAGCATGAGTGGGAAATACGTCTTTGTTGTTAGGCTTCTGGGGTTCTGGGTTGGTTTGTTACTGCAGATGTCAGTCCGTCCTGCCTGATACAACTCACTATTGTTGTTCTCATCAATGCTTGATCAAAGCGCATTCGAGGAGAACAGAAGCCCTCATGGGGGCAACCTAAAGCTGATTTTCATAGACAGGCACAATTTTATCAACTGATATCTCATCTACCTATCATCTGTCTACCTATGTATCATCCATCTATCTATCTATCATCCGTCTGTCATCTACCTGTCATCTGTCTACCTATGTATCATCCATCTATCTGTCTATCTGTCATCCATGCCTCTGCCTTTTGTTGTGGACGTTGACAGTACATTGTAATAATAACTCTTTTCTCATCTCTGTTTCTTTCTGACTCTAGAACACCCTGCACCTTCTCCCTCTCACCCATCACATGATAGGATAGGTATCTGACTATTTGTTCTGAACACCCTAAACAGGCTGTGGTCATCTTTGTTCCCCACCGGTGCCCAGCAAAGTGCCCAAATACGCAAAATATTGTCTTAACATGTATCCCCTCCCCCTCCTTTGTTTTGCCTTCTCTTACCCAACCAGAATTCCTCTTCCCCAAGGAGGGTCCTAGAAACTAGAACTCCTCTTCTCCAAAGCAAGCCAGAAGACCTAGAAAAATCACTCTCTGACCTTCTCCCTTCCCCCTTGAAAACCTCATGTGACAGGTGTCCTGTCCTATACCCAGAGGAAAGGAAGGCCACAAAGAATCAGAACAGACAGGCCTTGCTGGGTTTCCTCCTCAGCCTAGTACCACTAGATCACGTCCTTCTGTCCAATCACATTTCTACATGGCTGTCCATTTTTCCTCGAATCTAAGCATAAAAATAAACCGTTTCCCCTGGGTCTTTGGGTCTTCCTTTCTGAAGTCTCCTATGTCACATAAAACCTTATTAAATAAACTGGTTATGCTTTTCTCTTGCTGGCCTGCCTTTTGGCCTTTGTGGTGGGCGATTGCGAAGGCATTACACCTCTCACCCCTACAGCACCTTGCAACCCTCCCCTTCAGCACCCCAGGAGGAAACACTAAACACCACTGTGAACTGAATTAGTGTGTTCCCCGTATGCCACAGAGTTGGGTGTCCCCACACCTGTTCTTTCTCTCGGAGCCTCATCATAAACACAGCCCATTTGCCCTGTTCTGTGACGACAACAACAGTTACATCCAGAAGAATACCTATTTTAAAGTACAACAATTATTTTTCAGTCTATCACATAGGTGGGACGAAAATCACAAAGTGCTGCTATGTGATCAAAGATGGTAAATATAGAACAACAGAAATTAAACATTTTAAACCAAGCTTATTTTTCCCTGATTCTGCTTCAGATTATGAAAGATTTACATGTTCACTGTAAAATATGTGTGTAGAAAAGAATGTAGGAAATTTTGAACAATGAGGAAAAACCAAACCCCCCCCCAAAAAATCATCTCTAACTCTACCACCCAGGAAAAAAAAAAAACCACTGTTTCCATCTTTTTCTATTTGTTTTAAATTCATTGAAAGTGAAATTGGCAGTAGTGCATAGAAATTAAAGTCCCTGATTCTGGAATCAGACAGGCCTGAATTCAATTCCCAGCTCTACCACCTGCTGGGGGTCTGATCTTGGGCCAGTTACTTAACCTTTTGAAAATTTGGGGAAATTGCACCTACCTCCCAGGGCTGTTGTGAATTATATTCTGTGACACATGTGCAGTGTTTAACCGAGTGCCTGGCACATAGTAAGGATTTGATCACTGGTAGCTATTATTTTTAATGATAGTGCTATTATTTTTATTTTACTGTGACAATTTTCCCCATGTTATTCAATATTCTTTAAAAATACGACTTTATTTTGGTTGCCTACTCTCTCTTATTGATGTGCCATAATTTATTCAGCCAGTTTCCTAATGAGGTCAGGGATAGTTTTGATCTCCAATAACTAAAATAATATTGCAATTTCCATATTACTCTTAAGACAGCTTTATGTCAGTGTTAATGGGCTCTGAATCTCTCCCATTTATTGGCCAAATCTGAGGTATTTCCACCCAATGCCACACTGTATGTCCTGCGTGGGACGGACAAGCTACTGAAGCCACTTCATTTCCCTCAACACAAACTCTCCAGTGGAAATAAAACCAACAACATCTCTCGAAGCGGAAGCCACAGTGTCTGCCCACTGCGCTCAGCGGTCCTTCTCTAGCATGGGGGTAATTTGTAGCTTGAACGATTGAGACAAACACTTGGCATGAGACAGAGAGAAGTAGGACGAGTCTGTAATTGGAATATTTTGTCTCATTTATTCTTGATAATGTGCCATATTCCACTCCATCAGCCAGAGGTGATTGTTCACAGAATGTCTTACACCTGGTATCAGTGCTTATGGAAACCAGATGTGGTTCATTGTTAGAAGCGATTTTAAAGCCAGGGTGAGGACATCCCTCCCCCCTTTCTCATTCTCTGTCTATTTTTTCTACAATTTTTTCCCTCCCTGGGGTTCTAGTTACACTTATTTGGAGCCCAGTGATGCTGGCCTGGTTTTTACCAAGTCTCAGGGTAATCTATTCTAAATTCCCTGCAGGTGGTGATGGGGGGGGATGCCATGGGGAGGGGGCAGGGAGGTCCAGAAGGATCAGGAAGGATTACAGATTAGCTCCCTGGTGGCCACACTGTCTTGGGGACCTCCTTCTGGTGTGGCGAGAGTAAGCACTATTCTCTATGTGGGCAGAAGGTTGCAAATCAAAGAAACTGTTCTGCTCTTTCTAATTTACAAAACTGTGTTTATGTTTAAGCACCCTTGCTTTCCTGGGCCTGTGCAGGTTTCAAAAGGAAACAAAGAATAGCACAGGCCAGCTTCTCTAGAGAGCTTTGTCAAAAATGAAATCCTGAAATTTAGATACTTATAAGAACCAATTGAGGAACTTGCTAAAGACACACATTCCTAGCCCCCGTCCCAAATACGTCGTGCCACAATTTCCAGGGGAAGAGTTTGGGCACCTGCATTTTTAACAAGGCTCCTTGACGTGCTGATGGGGTCAGACTGGGAAACATTGCTAGGGAGCAATGAAGTTCAACATTTAATGTGCATCACCTGGGGGACCTTGATTGATGGCAGATTCTGATCCCGAGGTTCTGCTTTCTTAAAAGTCTCCCTGGTGAGGCTGGTACAGCTGGTCCATGCACGACACATAGGGAAGCAGAGAAATAGAGCAGGGGTTAGCAGACTCTACCCTCTGCTTGTTTTTGTACTGCCTGTGACCTAAGAATGGTTAAAAAAAAAAAAATCAGTCGAAGTCAGGCACGGTGGCTCACGCCTGTAATCCCAGCACTTTGGGAGGCCAAGGCGGGATTTGGGGCCAGTTACTTAACCTTCTGAAAATGTTGGGAAATTGCACCTACCTCCCAGGGTTGTTGTGAGTCACATTCTGTGACACATGTGCAGCGTTCAACCGAGTGTCACGGTTCAGTCCACGGCTGGACTTTGAAGTGTTACCTCCGTTCTTGGGCTTTCGGCCTGGAAGAATCGCAGGCCTGGCCTGCCGGACGAGAGAGATGACAGACACTCAGCAAGTACGTGTGAAGAATTTATTGTAAGTAGTAAAGTTTAAGAGTGCAAAGCGAACGTTTCCTAAGGGGGAGACGGGTCTGTCTCTGAGATTGTGGAAGACCCTAATTAACTCTAGAATTCCTCCTTTTATGTTAGTAGTTTATGTTGATGTAAAGGTTAGTTATAATTACTTATGACTATGCATCATGGTTTTTGGGGACCGAATTTTTCCAGGTATGGACGTAACTTAAAGGTTATGTTCTAGTCATTCCTTTGTCGTATAAGTGTGATGGGGAAAGTCACTGTTTATGGTGTTTTTCTATTTTCTGATTGGTGGTCAGTGTCCCATGATCTAATCACTGCATTCTTTAAGACTGAAACAACTGTTTCCCCTTGTTATTTTTCTGTAACCGTTTCCTCCTTGTTTTTCTGCTCCTACCATTCCATCCCTCTCGCTTGTTCTTCTGTCTCTAACACCAGTGCCTGGCACATAGTAAGGATTTGATCACTGGCAGCTATTAAGTTCAAGACCAACCTGGGCAACAAAGCAAGACCTCTGTCTCTACAAAAGAGAAAAAAACTAGCCAGGCATGGTGGCGCGTGCCTGACGACGCCACTGCACTCCAGCCTGGACGACAGAGCAAGACCCTGTCTCTTAAAAAAAAAATTAAAAGAAGAATAATATTTCATTATACATGAACATTTAAGAAATTAAAATGCCAGTGTCTATAAATGAAGTTTTACTGGCACCCATTTGTTTACATATTGCCTATGGCACTTTTGTAGTTGTGCTAGAGATCACAGGACCCAAAAAGCCTAAAATACTTACTTTCGGGCTCTTTATCGAAAATATTTGCCAATCCCTGGTCTAGATCTGGAAGTAAAGAAGTAGAAGCATTATTTAAGGAAATTTATTACTCAGTACAGCTGGAATGTGGGTGATAAGACTGGCGATCCAGGATGTTGACTTTGAATATCAATAATCATCCAGAAAATTAATATTACAATAAAACAGTAACGAACTCTGACAAGAAGTAAAAAAATTTCTCCCACTTTATTCTTTCCATCCTCCACCTCCTGACCTCAATTTCTGACTTTGAATGGCCACTATTTGCATAATGGCTCTCCTTTGTTTTTTTTTATTGCCAACTAATTGAATTAGGATGGCTCAAAAAAAAAAAAAAAAACCCTTCAGGCTCAGACGTTGTTATAAACTCCTGTAAATAAGGGTACAGGTGAAAAGAGGTAAAGAGTGTGTTTCTCATTATCAGGCAGATGAAATTTACAATCTAAGCTTTTGTCTTTGTTTTCTTCAGGTTTAGCTTCTGGACCTAAGGTAGTCAGGTGATAGAATTTTGACAGATAGAGGAGTCTTTTCAGAAAAAGAAGTCAAAATTCAGCCTCAACCTGTCTTTCCTGGGGAAATCCTTTCCACCTCTTCCCTCCTATGAGCACATGGTTACATTATTTGAGTGTAGAATGGGTGGAGGTGATTCAGAAAGGTTTGCGAACTTGTACATTATATTAATAATACAATCTTTAAAAAGACTTCTCATGGAGAGGTCTTGGGGTAGAGGGATTTCTGCCAGCAAATTGATTTCTTCTTAATTTTGTTGCCCCAGGATCCAATGTTAAAGACACATTGAGATGGAGGAGCTTATGTTTTACCTGAAATCACTGAAGAAACCATGTACATTTACATTGCAGAAAATATAATAACCAAAATTTCCTCGGTCAGTTTTGACTCTTGCCTTCTGGACCAATGAAGGGATGCTTGGAATCTGAAACAATTTGGGGTTTCTTTCATTTATTTGGCTTGTCATAGGTAAAGTGTATATATTTTCCTGCACAAGAGGCTTAGTTATTTCCTCAGTACGCAGGGTTATATCTCATATTGGTTTAACTCTACTTGTCTTCAATTTCATGCCCGAGCTCAGCACTCATGAGAGCCTGGCCGAGCACTGGCCCTGCCAACATCCTCCCCTGAAATTCTGCTCCTGTCTCCCAGACAGGAATGTCATTCCTTGCTCTTTCTCCATGCTCTGTTAGAAGACAAAAAACAAAAATAAAAACAAACACAAAATGACAAGCAAACTCTTCCCTTTTATAATTATGACCCTGCTTGAGTGAAGTCTCTGCAGTTAGACAAGATGAGTCCAAAGCTCCATTCTGTTACTCTTCTTTCCAACTCCCCCCCCACCTTCACCTTGCCAGACTTAGGCCGTGTTTGCCTCTTCCTGCAAAGCGCTTACAGCCGACGCTCCTTGTTAGCCTGGGTGAGAGGTTCCAGTCATGAGAGAAATCAGAGGCAAGAGCCTACTTATCTTGGAGCACAGTCTTTCAAAGAAGTGACATATTTTAGCAAGGACCAATCTTTTTATTTCCCAGTAATGGTCCCTGACAGCTTGATCTGCAAAATATTGCTGAAAAGCCTAATGTTCTTCTCTCTCTCTCTCTGTTCTAGGAACAAAGAAAACTTTTATTTTTTTTTAAAAAAAAGAGGAGAAAGATCAGAAGGGTTCTTAATTTTTTATGTGTCTATTGAGCCCAGAACTCCGATAAAGGTAAGGTGAGGGTGGGGTTAGGGGCAGACGGAACAGGGATGCAGTACCTAGGAGCAGCTGACATCAGATAAGCTAGGAATTCTTTTAGGAGGAGAAAACCTGTCACCTCTAATTACATTCCATGACTCTTGCTGAATGCTACCCCAGAAATGCAATGCTTTGATGTGAAGAAATAACAACTTCGCCTTTTCCCATTTGCACCGATGCAATAACCGGGGAAAGAGAGAGTCAAATTGGGCTTTGAGGAAATATTTCATCAAATCTCTAAGAAATTATGTAAATGACATGTCCTTTATTCATTAGCTATCTTTTCCATAATTTTCATAACTGAAAGCGAAAAATGTGATTCATTTGAAGAGGTCTGTGTTAGCTTCCCATTGCTGCTGTAACACATTATCACAAACTTAGTGATTGTTTCTGAATCAGGAAAACTTTTTATGAGTTTTATTTTCTTCTTTGCCATTTTATATGTTTTCCACATAGCAAGCAGGCATCAAAAAAAAAAATAGTATAAAGGGGCATGGTAAAGTCTTTTTAAATAAGTGTAACTTAAATGAGTATGATATCTCCATTTGCTACTGTCCCCATCAGATCAACCTGCAAGCTAAACAGCATTATACCCACTTTACAGATTAGAGATTTGAAAGATAATTTGATTCACCCAAGGCCACAGAAAATAAATTTATACATATCAGATACATTGTATATAATATCAGGCTTAGGCTAAGCTTTGAGGGTATAGTGGGGATATATTGGTGATCAAAACAAGTATAGTCACTGCCCTCAAGGAGCTTTTAAAACAAATGTAAATAAATAATCACAAATAAGTGGTGTAGACTACAATAAGTGCTATACAGGGAAAGTGCATCAGCAAAAGAACTGAAAAGACATTTTCCCAAAGAAGACATACAGATGGCCATTGGGTGTATGAAAACCTGCTCAATTCCAGTAATCACCAATCAATGCAAGTCACCACCACAATGAGATGTCACCTCACACCTGTTAGGATGGCTATCACCAAAAAGACAAGAGATAAGTGCTGGAGAGGCCTTGGAGAAAAGGGAACCCTCCTATACGGTTGGTGGGAATGTAAATTGGAACAGTCATTATGGGAAACAGTATGGAGGTTTCTCAAAAAATTAAAAATAGAACTAATATGTGATTCGATGATCCCACTTTTAGGAATATATCTAGAGGAGCTGAAATCACTACCTCGAAGAGATTTCTGTAACCCTTTGCAGCATTATTTATAACAGCCAAGATATGTAAACAATCCATTGACAGATGAACAGACTTAAACAGTGGTCTATTTTTAGACACACACACACACACACACACACACAGTGGAATATCATTCAGTCTTTCAAAAGGAGATCCTGTCATTTTGACAATGTGGATGAACCTGGAGGACATTATACTAAGTAAAATGAGCCAGACACAGAAGGACAAATACTGCATGATCTCACTTACATATGGAATCTAAAAACATTAAACTTCTAGAAGCAGAAAGTGGAAGGGTGGCGGCTAGGGGAAGAAGATAGGGGAAATGGGGAGATGTTGGTCACAGGGTACGAACTTTCAGTTGTAAGATGAATCTGGGGACCATGTATAGCATGGTGACTATAGTTAATAATACGGTATTGTTGAATTGAAATTTGATAAGAGAGCAGATTTTAAGTGTCCTTACCTCCCCCCCACACACACAAATAGTAACTGTGGGTGGTGATGGGTGTGTTAATTACTTTTATTGTAGTATTCAGTACACAATGCATATGAATATCAAATCATCTTGTACATTTTGAATATATATAATTTTATTTGTCAATTAAATACTTTAAAAAAGAATTAAAAAGAAACTAGACTGGAGAGTCAAATAAAATTTTTGAAAAAGTGGTATTAGGCATTGAACTCATCCTATAGGAATAAGAATTAAAGAGACAGAGAGAGAGAGAGAGAGAGAGAGAGAAACTTCACTTACAAAGTTCCTGAGTAAGAGCATTTTCTAACTCCAAGTTCAGTGTGCTGTTCGCATTACTCAACAGAACTTTCTCACCATTCACAGTTAGCTAATTCCTAAATAAATAAACTCCAAGGCGGCCATAGCCAATACCATCTCTAAGATTTTTGTTTTGTTTTGTTTTCAACCCTAAAGAGCATATGTATCAATTTTCCTGCAGGTGGTTCCTGAAAATATATGAGCAGAGAAAATCCAAATAAATTTCTTTTTTGGTCTTGTTATTAAAATTCAAAACAAACAAATGAACAGCAATAACTAAAAAGAAAAACCAATATGCTCTGAATATGGCTTAAGGAATCTCTGCTTTCGTTTTCTTAGAACCAATCTCCCCATTTATAAAAGCCTCCAGACCCCCTGAGTGGATGGCCTGAAGCCCTACCCTCCCGAATCTGTAGAATCGATTACACCCAATTCCAATAGAAGGCACATGCATGCTGGTTATTTGCTTCTTTCTGTTCTTATTTTTCTTTTTTACTTTTAAGAATGAATGTCAGCAAAGGTGGCCCCAGAGCTGAGGCAGTTCTGCTGTCTGAAAATGCAAACCCGTGGGCCTGCACCATTATTAAAATACGTTTTCATCGGGAAGAAGGCAGTTGAGGTCTGAGCCCTTCAGCTTGGAGGGCTTCTGTGGAAATGTGTCAGGAGTGAGAGGCTGGAAAGTTCACCCAACCACGCGATTTGCAGCGGCTTGTTCTCAAGCCGCAGTTAAAATGCAGTTGTCTGAAGTTGATTCAATTCAACAGAGTGAGACTTCTCAAGCAGCCACACTGATCCGACCCCATTATTCTTCCCCAGCAAAGTGGCCATGCCAGGTTTGGAAACTTTTGAACTGTGTCCTCAACACTCAAAATCCAATTTCCCAGACTTCTTCTCTGGGAAAAAAAAAAACTAGAAGCAAAGAGCTGCATATGGTAAAGCCAAAAGGATATTTTTCTTTTCCTTTTATTTTCTTCCCTTTAAAATAGCAAATAGCTTTTTTTTTTAATTAAAAAAGTGCCCAGTTTAAACTTTACTTGTTAAGCCACTTAAGAATTGCAAGAAATGTGATTACTAGTTTAGTAGGAGTAACCAGAGGTTATGGAATTGCGTTGCCCTCCTGACCACATTTTGTTTTCCTGCTTCCCACATTAACATGCCTTTCATCCAACTTCGATTTTACTTTTTTTCTCCTAATATCTTTGACTTGTTTTCACAACTTTCATTAATGATGAACGGGACGCAAGGCGGTAAGCAAGGTGCAGGAGGGTGCAGACGTGCCTTCCCTCTTCTCCTGGTTTGCATGACACGGGGTTCGCTTGGTGATTCTTCTTTATTCATCCAACTAGATCTTCTGACTCCCGGCTAATTTCCTTCACTTCTCCCCCTTTACCTGTGCCTCACACAGTGTTGTGAGTTCTGCCCTGGATTGTCCCTTAAACTCCCATGCGCTTGACTCCATGTGAGCCAACGTGTGTCTATCCAACTGCTACCTGGACAGCTCCACTTGGGTACACCAGGGACACCACAAATCCAGCCCTTCGCAAACTGAAGCCTTCACCTCCTCCGTAAAGTGTGAACAGGCAACCAAAAGTCGTCCGTATAGTATTAAGATAGGAAGCTGTGTTTCACCACCTTCACTGCTAGAGACTTGACAGGTATTTTAGGGCAGGGTGGTTGGAATTCCCAAACATCAGTGTGTGACATTGTTCCTTCTCGTAATGCAGTTAAATAATTTAGGTCATCCCTGCTAATTTCCTTTTTGCCTACAGGCTCTGCATCAAGTTGCTGATTTCTTTACCTTCTAGCAGACAAACATTGAACACTTTCGCATCTTCAAGAGTGAAATGCGGAGAGTTTGACACATTGTAGACATTTCTGGAGGTGCTTTTTGTTCTGAATGCCAGAAAATGTGAAGTTAGTGGTTTGGGTCATCTCTGAGAACCTGGGTCAAAAATGTGCTCCTTTGTGGCATCTCACAGAACTCTCCCATGAAGTTCCTTGATTTCTAGGGTACCTTGGAATCCACGGAAGTCACATCCATAACAATATTCCAATTGTTTTTCATATAAGGAAACAGAGGCATAGATCTGTGGTGCCAATAAGTGGTAGAGCTAGAATTCAAATACACATTGATTTGAACTCCAAATTTTAGTCACTACACTATAACTGCTTCTCCTAATGGTTTTCTCTTGTATCTCCAAAATTAATTTAACTCTATCCTTGCTGCCATAGCTTCACTCCAAGACATCTATTTCTTACCTAGATTATAGAAGTAGTATCTTTTTTCTCACTATCTCTAATATTGTTCTTTTCCTCCAATCCATCATCCTGTTATTTTTCTAAAATCAAGACCTAATCATACTGTTTCCCTTTTGTTATAGTGTTTTCCTAAACCTCGATGATTTTTCAGTATTGAAGTAAAATTTATGTAACATAAAATTAACCATTTGAAAGTGTACAATCCAGTAGCCTTTGGTACATTCACTAGGATGTGCAACCATTACCTTTATGTGGATACGAAACATTTCGTATCTCCCCCCAGAAAACCTCTATACCTGTGACACATTCTCTCCCCATTTCCCCCTCCCCCCAGCCACTGGCATCGTTAATCTTTTTTGTGTCTATGGATTTACCTATTCTGGATATTTCATATAAATGGAATCATAGAATAGATGATCTTTGACATCTATCTCCTTTCACTTAGCATAATGTTTTAAGGTTCATCCATGTTTCAGAGCATGATCAGTACTTTATTCATTTTTATGGCTGAATAATACCTATTGTATGGATAAACCACATTTTGTTTATCCATCCATCAATGTATAGGGGTTGGGGTTATTTCCACCCCTTGGCAAAGGGGAATAGTGCGTCTATGAACATTCATGGACAAGATTTTGTTGAATATCTGTTTTAAATTCTTTTGGATATATACCTATTCCAGTACAGTTGGAATTGCTGGTTGAGTTGCTTTATCATATGCTGACACTATGTGTATTGAGGAGCTACCTGTTTTCCACAGCAGTTGAACCACGTTAGGTTCCCACTGGCAATGTACAAGGGTTCCAATTTCTCTATATCATCATCAACATTTGTTTTCTGGTTTTTGTCGTTGCTATTTAATTATAACTGTATTAGTGTCCTAGGGTCTCCATAATGAAGTACTGGACACCCACTTACGACTTTGGGTAGGTCTCTTTCTTCCTCATGAGGTCTATAGTGGCCTGTGGATAAAAGGAACTTTATCTATTTAGCCCAATGTGCTGTATAAATATTATCATTTTTCCCAATGTGTCATATATGAAAAGACTGGGAAGTCCTTGCTATTGAAAGGCAGTATGGTAAAATTGGAATAAAATTATTTTGGACCCAACCAAAAGTCTTAGTTGTACATACTAACTTCTCCCTCTGCTTTAAACATTGGCTTGCACTATTCTCCTTGTTTGGGGAATCTACTTATCCTTTAGGACTCTGGATCAGTGAGGGTCTAGTCAGGAAACAGAATCCACACCAGTTATCTAAACAGAGAGAATTTAATATAGAGAATTATTAACTAGGTATTGAACTAAAAGGGCAAAACAACACTGAAACATCACAGGTAGAAAGGAGCTACCACCCCTCGGGCTTGGGGAACAAAGGGAAGAGGTTGGAATTATTAAAATTTAAAGGCTTGGAGGAGATTTCCTGCAGAGTTGGAACTCGGATCTCTGTATGAGGGCATTTTCTTTCTTTCTTTTTTTTTCAATGATGTTGAAGTCTCTGAGCTTAGAAGAGGGGCCCTCCTCTTATCTGAGGAGGGGGCACTGGCCACCTGAGGCTTTTGTCTCTGAAGGGGCATAATGAGGCTGGTTTTTTGATTCTTGGATAAGCTGAAAACTGGAATCAATTGCTGCTATTGGAACAAACTGCTACAGCCAGAGCAAAGGAACGAGGCTTGGGTGCTACATACAGAAACAGGGAGCAAAGGGGGAGCCTCCTACTCCTAACAGGCGGAGTAGGCACCTTCTTCCTCCTCCAGCTTCCTAGACTCCGTCTGAGGCCCCCATCTGCAGAACCTAACAGGAAGCTCCTTGGGAAAGCAGAAATGTGGTCTGCCCAGCCTCAGCATCACAAAACTGAGAATGAAAGAGTAGGTTTGAAGCTAAAAGGCAGAGCTTATGAACTGTACAGAAGTCCCACCCTCTCGATATCTTTTTGTTTCTGAAATCACTGAGTCTCCTCTCTGCTCCCGTAGCCCCTTGTATCGTGCTATTAATTGATCATCTGTATATTCTTCTCTTCCCCTTTACAGCATGAACTCTTTGAGAACAAGGGCTGTGTTTTATTTATCTCCACGTCCTGAAATATTACAGCATCCATATCGTAAGAGTTGCTAACGACATGTTTGTTGAATGACTGCATGGATGAATGAGTGAACAGAGCAAACAAGGAAGCCCAAGAGAATGCCCCTTATCAGAACTTGAAAAGGAAGCACTGGAGTGAAGCCAAGATGAGAGATGGCAAGTGAGACTCATGACAACACTATTTGATATCTTGGATCCACAGTTGTTCTTCCCCGTTGGATTTTTATAACTGTTGGCAAAAGGAATTGTGCTTCTGCAGCAAACGATCAGACAGGCAAGGAAGGCAGAGTTGCACAGAGAAACCCACTATGGCTAGGAGGAAAATCAGATACCTGCAAAGACAAAGGTGAGGAGAAAATGATGGGCAACAGTAAGGTGTATCTCCAGAGCCACCAACAAAGGCATTAGTGTCAAGGGCAGAAGTAGCTCCCCTTAGCCTGGAATTCAAAGCTCTTCAAGGCCAGGGTCTTGCCTATTCTTCCAACTCCATTGCTTAACAGTCAAATCCCATTCAGTTATGCCTGTGAATCACTCCCTGTAGCTTTCCTCTGCCTGAAACTCAGCCTCTGCTTACCTTATTAATTCTTAATCAGCCAGAAAAACTCAAACCATTTGTCACATCTTCCAGTCATTTTACCTCCCAAGCTGCTTTTTAATGTGTGCACCTCCGGATCACTATTCTTTTCCCCAAACAGAGCAGACTGGGCCTGCATGGTGACTCACACCTATAATCCCAGCACTTTGGGAGGCCAAGGTGGGAGGATCGCTTGAGCCCAGGAGTTCAAGGCTGTAGAGAGCTATGATCTCACCACTGCACTCCATCCTGGTTCAAAAAAAAAAAAAAGAAATACACAACAACAACAACAACAAAAACAAAGCTAGTACACTGCTGCAGTCACTATTTTGGGTTCTGGACCCTGGAAGCAAAGCCTGACACCATCACCAGGTGGGCAGATTTCTTAACTCTTCCCCAGTTTCTACATTTGTAAAGTAGTTATAATGATGCTTCCTGCTAAATAGGGTATTTGTTACCATTACAACACATAAGGCATGTTAATAGCTCAGAACATTGGCTAACACATACAGTGCGATCACATGCATTACTTATTAGTGTTGTCATTACACTGTTTTGTAATAGTTCTTTAAGTGGCACTTCCTTTTCTAAGTCTTGCCAGAGACTTTGACTTGTTCATTGTCATCTTCGCAGGGCCTGGACACCATAAATGTGTGAGAAAGAATGAATAAATCAGTATTTTGATTAACTAGCTTGCCCAGGATATAAAGGGTTTACTTAGTGGAACTGACTCTCTAATAGAAATTACATAGAATATTCTTGTTGCTGAAAATGTTTATACATTGGAGGAGTATATTTTCCTGTAAGAGCGGTCTACTTATGGTAAATATCTTAAGACTTTCTTGAGAAACTGCCTTAGGGTCACTGCAGCATCATCAGAGATCCTATAGGACCACAGCAGTGAATTACGTTAGACAGGACTTTATTGCTTGACAGGAATAGAAACCCAACTGGAAAAAACTTAGAAAAAATGAGATATGACTGAGAGTGGAGCCACTGCAGCAGCATTTTGCTAGATCGTCTTTTGGCGGCTTGGATAGGCAGGCAGGACCTGGTGCCCCCAGGACACAAGAGCAGTACAGGGAGCCTGCGGCCCCTCCTCTCCCATAGCAACCGTGTGAGTGCTCTGTGCTGAGAAGCCCGTTACTCTACAGAGGGGGGAGCATTCCTGGCCAAGCCCACTACTGAGAGTGGAGCCACCACAGCAGCGTAAACTGAGAGGTTCATCAAACCTGCTAAAACACCACAAAGGCAGTTCAGGACCAGCACTCTCTTCCTGACATGGTCAGGGACCAATCTTCAGGGGCTTGAAGACAGGTCTATAAGCCAGCCCTAGCACCCTCAGCTCTTGATTGAAAGGCCAGATGAGAAGGAACCAGTGGAAAAACTCTGGAAATATGAAAAATCAAAGAAAAAGGACAACCCCAAAAGAAAACAATAACTCCTTACCCGTGGATGCCAACTAAAATGAAAAGATTAAAATGACAGATGAGGAATTTCAAATATGGATTGTAAGGCAGTTCACTGAAATACAAGAGCAAATAGAAACCCAACACAAAGAAGTCACAAAAACAATGCAGGAAGTGAATGAAAAATTATCTAAAGAAATTGAATTATTAAAGAAAAACCAAACAGAACTTCTGGAAATGAAAAATTCATCCAAGGATTTACAAAACTCAGTGGAAAGCCTTAAGAATAGGCTAGATCAGGCAGAAGAAAGCATCTCAGAGCTTGAAGATAACACCTTTCAGCCAAACAAGTCAGTTGAAGAGAAAGAACAGAGAAATAAGAAGAATGAACAAAGCCTACAAGAAATGTGGGATTATGCAAAGAGACCAAACATAAGAATCATAGGCATCCCTGAGGGAGAAGAAGAAAATACACAAGGGTTAGAAAATCTATTTGAAGGAATAATCAAGGAAAATTTCCCTGGTCTTGCTAGAAATCTAGATATCCAGATACAAGAAGCTCAAATGACTCCTGGGAGGTTCATTGCAAAGAGGCGATGAAATCACCAGTACACATAGTCGTTAGACTTGCCAAAGTAAACATGAAAGAGGCATTCCTATGAGCAGAAAAGTAAAAAAATCAGGTAATTTACAAAGGAAAACCTATCAGACTAACTGCAGAATTCTCAACTGAGACCTTACAAGCCAGAAGGGATTGGGGCCCCATTCTCAGTCTTCTCAAACAGAATAACAGCCAGCCTAGAATTTCATATACTGCAAAACTAAGTTTCTTACATGTGGGAGAAATAAAGACATTCTCAGACAAGCAAACACTGAGGGAATTTTTCAAGAACAGATCTGCCCTGGAAGAAGTACTCAGAACTGCATCATACATGGATCAACACAATAGACACCCACCAGTGTAAAATCACCCAAAAGATAAAGATCAGAGCCAAGATACCACAATAGCTCAAGAGGTAAAACAGAGCAATAGAGTGCTACTAAACAGGATGAACAGAAATCCACCCCACTTATCAATTCTTTAATTAAATGTGAATAGCTTGAACTCCCCACTCAAGAGACATAGGCTGGCTGAATGGATAAAAAAATACAAGCCAAGTATCTGCTGTCACCAGGAAACACATCTAACCCACAAGGACTCATTCAGACTCAAGGTGAAGGAATGGAAACAATATTCCACACAAATGGAAATCAAAAGAAAGCTGATGTAGTTCTTCTCATATCAGATAACATAGACTTTAAATCCACAAAAGTAAAGAAAGACAAAGGTGGTTATTATAAATGGTAAAGGGAACCATTCAACAAGAAGACATAACAATTCTAAATATTTATGCACCTAACACAGGAGCACCCAGATTAATAAAGCAAATCCTATTTAATGTAAAAAAAACAGCACCGTAATAGTCAGGGACTTCAACACCCCATTGACAGAAGGACAGATCCTCCAAACAGAAAATAAACAAAGAAACAATGGACTTAAATGGAACTCTAGAACAAATGGGCCTAACAGACATCTATAGAAGATTCTACCCCCAACCACTGAATATACATTCTTCTCATCAGCTCATGGAATATTCTCTAAGATTGATAACATTGTAGGCCACAAAACACGTCCTAACAAATTTGTAAAAAATGGAAATTATGTCATGTATCTTCTCAGACCACAGTGGAATAAAATTAGAAATCAACTCCAAGAGAAACACTCATCTATGCACAAAGTCATGGAAACTAAACAACCGACTGCTGAATGACAGCTGGGTCAAGGAAGAAATTAAGTTTGAAATCAAAAGATTCTTCAAACTAAATGATAAAGGGGACACAAGTTATCAAAATCTGTGGAATACAGCAAAAGCAGTCCTGAGGGGAAAATTCATAGCCCCAAATGCTTACATTCAAAAGACAGATCACAAATCAACAATTTAATGAATCATCTCAAGGAACTGGAAATGGAAGAGAAAACCAATCCTAAATTAAGCAGAAGAAAAGAAATAACCAAGACCAGAGCAGAGCTAAATGAAATTGATAACAAAAGAATTATACAGAAGACAAATGAAACAAAAAGTTGGTTCTTTGAAAAGATAAGAAATTGACAGGCCTTTCACTAGATTAACCAGAAGCAGAAAAGAAAGGACTCTAATAAGCTAAATCAGAAATGAAAAAGAAATCACAACAAATACCACAGAAATACAAAATGTCATCTCAGAATAATATAAAAATCTCTCTGCACATAAACTTGAAAATGTGAAGGAAATGGACAAAATTGTGGGGCACACAGCCTCCCTAGGCTCAATCAGGAAGAAATAGAATTCCTAAAAAGTTCAATATTAAGTATCGAAACTGAAGCAGCAAGAAAAAATCTTCCAACAAAAAAAGTCCCAGACCAGATGGTTTCACAGCTGAATTTTACCAGACCTTTAAAGAAGAACTGGCACCTACACTACAGAAATTATTGCATGACATTGAGAAGGAAGAAATCCCCCCAACTTGTTTTGTGAAGCCAATATCACCTTGATACCAAAGCCAGGAAAGGACAAAATAGAAAAATAAAATTACAAATATCTTTTATCAATATAGATGCAAAAATTCCCAATAAAATCCTAGCAAACCGAATTCAGCTGCACATAAAAAAAATAATACACCATGAACAAGTGGGTTTCATAGCAGAGATGCAAGGATGGTTCAACATACCCAAATCTATAAATGTAATTCACCACATAAATAGAAGCAAAAACAAAGACCACGTTATCCTTTCAATAGACGCAAAAAAAAGCATTTAACAAAATCCAGCACCCTTTTATGATAAGAATGCTTAACAAAATAGGCCTAGATGGGACTTACCTTAAAATTATAAAAGCCATATATGACAAACCCACAGCCAACATCATACTTAATGGGGAAAAATTGAAAGCATTCCCACTTAGAAGTGGAACTAGAAAAGGTTGCCTGCTATCACCACTTATATTCAACATAGTGCTGGAAGTCCTAGCCAGAGCAATCAGACAAAAGATGAAAATCAAGTGTATGCAAACGGGGAAAGCAAAGGTCAAACTATCACTTTTTGCTGATGATATGATCTTATATCTAGAAAATCCCAACGATTCTGCCAAGAGACTCCTGGAATTGATAAATTCAGCAAAGTTTCAGTTTACAAAATCAATGTACACAAATCAGTAGCATTCATATATGCCAACAACAGTCAAACTGAGAACAAATCAAAGACTCAATACCTTTCACAATAGCAACAAAGAAAATAAAATACCTAGGAATATATTTAATTAAGGAGGTGAAAGACCCCTACAGGGAGAACTACAAAACACTGGGGAAGGAAATTGTAAAGGATGTAAAAGATGGAAAAGCATATCATGCTCATGGATCGGCAGAATTGGTATGTTAAAATGTCTATATTACCTTACGTGATCTCCAGATTCAATGTAATCCCCATTAAAATACCAACATCATTTTTTGATCTAGGAAAAGTAGTTCTTCACTTCATTTGGAACCAGAAAAGACCCCAAATAGCCAAAGCAGCCTTAAGTAATGAGAACAAATAGGGAGGCATCATTTTACCAGACTTCAAGCTATACTACAAGGCTATAGTAACCAAAACAGCATGGTACTGGCACAAAAACAGATACCTTGACCTATGGATAAGAAGAAAGAACCCAGATATAAAACCATCCTCATATTGCCATCTAATCTTTGACAAATCAGACAAAAACATACCCTGACCCTGGGGGAAAGAATCTCTATTCAATAAATGGTGCTGGGAAAATTGGATAGCCACATGTAGAAGACTGAAACAGGATCTGCATCTCTCACCACTCACAAAAATTAATTCATGATGGATAACAGACTTAAACCTAAGACCTGAAACTAAGAGTTCTAGAAGAAAACTTTGGAAAAACTCTTCTAGATATAGGCCTAGGCAAAGAATTTATGTAGAAGACCCCAAAGGCAATAAAAAAAACTAATGACTGCCAAGGAAACAATCAATGGAGTGAATAGACAACCTACAGAATGGGAGAAAGTATTTGCATGCTATACCTCTTATATAGGGCTGATAACCAGAACCTACAAAGAACTCAAGCAAATCAGCAAGAAAAAAATTTTAAAAACCCATAAAAACGTGGGCAAAAGACATGAACAGAAGCTTTTTAAAAGAAGATAGACTAATGGCCAATACACATATGAAAAAATGGTCAACATCTCTAATCATCAGGGAAATGCAAATCAAAACCACAATGAGATATCACCTAACTCCAGTGAGAATGGCTTTTATCAAAAAGTTCCCAAGCAACAGATATTGGCATGGATGGGGAGAGAAGGGAAACACTTATACACTGTTGGTAGGACTGCAAACTAGTACAACCTCTATGGAAAATAGTATGGAGATACCTTAGAGAACTAAAAGTAGACCTACCATTTGATCCAGCCATCCCACTATTGGGTATTTACCCAAAGGAAAAAAATCATTTTATCAAAAAGACACGTGCATTTGAATGTTTATTGTGGCAAAATTCACAATCACAAAGATGTGGAATCAACCTAAGTGTCCCATCATTACGTGAGTGGATTAATAAAATGTGGTATATGTATACTATGGAATACTACTCAGCCATAAAAAATGGTGAACTAATACCTTTTGTAACAACCTGGATGGAACTGGAGACCATTATTCTAAGAGAAGTATCGTAAGAATGGAAAAACAAATACCACATGTACTCACTATTAAATTGGAACTAATTGATCAATACCCAAGTGCACTTATAGTAGTAAAACTCAATAGAAACCAAGCAGGTGGGAGGGGGAAGAGAAGTGGGTAAATTCACACCTAATGGGTACAAGCCACGCTATCTTGGTGATAGGCGTACCCATAACTTTGACTCAAACTACACAAAAGCAAATAATGTAACCAAAACGATTGTACCCCTGTAATATTCTGAAATTTAAACAAAAGAAAAAAAAGGAAAAAGAAAATGAGATTTATTAACGGGTATAGAAATATTGTTGAATAGCCACAGATAAACATCCTGGCCTGGTGATCAATTGCAATTAGGGGCTTTTACATTTTCCCCATCTGTTATTTCCACTTATCATTCTCTGAGGTTCTATTATTTTGTTTTACTTGTTTACAAAGGTATAGGTCATCTCCCCATCTAGAAGGTGAGTGATTCTAAGGCAAGGGATTTGTAGTGGTTTCCTATTTCCGGTCTAACAAATTAATACAAACTTAGTGGCTTAAAACAATATAAATTTATTCTCTTACAATTCCGAAGGTCAAACAGCTAAAATGAGTCTTACCGGGGTAAAATCAAGGTGTTGGCAGGGCTGAGCTTCTTCTGGAAGCTCTAAGGGAGAATCTGTTCCCTTGCCTTTCCAAGCTTCTAGAGGCCATCCATATTTCTTGGCTTTAGGCCCTTTTACCATCTTCAAAGCCAGGAGAGTAGCATCTTCACATCTTACCCTCTGGCTCTAAACTTCTTGTCTCTCTGTTACAAGAACTCATGTGATACATTGGGTCCATTTGGATAATCCAGGATAATCTTCCCATCTCAAGATCTTTAATCACATCTGCAAAGTCTTTTTTGCCATATTAGGTAACATTTCACAGGTTCTGGGGATTTGGATGTGGACATCTTTTTTGGAAGGGGATAGGAGGTGAGGATGGGGAGGCAGCATTATTTAGCCTATTGCAGGTATTTTCTGTCTCCAGGGTCAGCACAAGGTCTAGCATATAGTAGTGGGAAAAATATTGTTGATTGAATGACTTAGTAAAAGAGTGAATGTACCTCTATATGTTACTTTCAATCTCTGCCTTCAAGCAGGCTTCCTCCCCATGCCGGGAAACATGGTTCTTGATAGTTCCTGGGTCTTATGACTCTCTGCCACCACTCCTAGAAAGATGCTTAATTCCTTCCTCAGTTCCCTTTGAAAAATCCTGGGGAACAATTTCTGATCAGCCCTAATTTGTTCAGGCCTATGGACCAGCCAACTGTGTGGAATATGGTGGTTATTCATGGTGGTTCTCTAACTTGGTTGAGTAAGAATAGAAGTGGCCCCACAAGTACTCGGGATGATCTTCTTTAGAGTGCAAAAGAGTATTTCTGGATGGGTAAACTAGTCCCTAGCCACTATCCAGATGATGTAGGAAATTGCTGAGGAGTTGTTCCTAACATGATCTTATGGGTTGAATATTTGTGTCTCCCCCAAATTTATATCTTGAAGCCCTAATCTCCAATGTATGGTATTAGGAGGTGGAGACATGGGGAGATAATTAGGTTTAGATAAAGTCACGAAGATGGAGATCTCATAATGGGATTAGTGTTCTTATAAGGAGATGAAGGGACCAGAGATCTTTCTCTCTGCCATGTGAGGATACAGCCAGAAGGCAGCCATCTGGAAACCCTCACCAAGAACCTGACCATGCTGGTACCCTGGTCTCACACTTTCAGCCTCCAGAACTGTGAGAAATTAATGTTTGTTGTTTAAGCCACCCATTCTATGGTATTCTGTTAACAGCAACCTGAACGGACTAAGACACCTGGGCAGATGATCATCTGAAATTTGTTACTTTGGTATTTGTGTCCATTATTCCCTATAGGAATTTGTTTCCTGATGATTTATCACTTTTGCCTAAAAATAGATCATTGCACAAGAATGCCAGCCACATAATGGTTCTGGTTACAAAGGTCCAGTGTTTTTAATCCCATCAGACCCAATGCCCCCCTTATTAAAAATAAGGTCTAACTTCCTTTTTGCAATCCTGAAGTGAAATTCACAGATAATATATACACCTGCACAATTTTATAAATAACAAATGCTCCAAGTATAATAGAAAAGAGAATAAAAAAGTAATTTGTAAGAAAATAGTTTGTGTTTCAGTGTCATGTATCTGGAACAGCTACACTATAAAATAGCAAATTCCCCCACAAAATTTCAAAGTGCTGGTAGGAGGCACGACCACCCCATTAAAAACCACTTCTCTTGATACTCAGGTACTGGTATACTTAATGTGTGGCTAACCTCTGCCCTTACCTGTGATAATTGATTTCTATCATATAACACCATTGTGATCCCTCATGGCACTTACTCCTACCTGAAGCTATCTTCTTCAGTTATGTGTTGGCTCATTTACTGCCTCTCTCCTCTACTTGAACATAAACACCATGACGGCTGGAATCTTAAGTCTTTTTCAGTATGTAGCACATAGTAGAAGCTCAATATACATCTGTTTAACAAATGAATGAATGAATGTTCCCTTTGACAAACCAAAGCACTTCATAGATATAAACACCCTTCCTAATTATCAGGTTTGATTACATCAAGACCCAGGAAGGGTGGCATTGACTTGATCATGGTTACAGAGCTATTATGTGGTTGAACTCAGGTCTCCTGACCCCCATCCAGCGACCTCGCACCCAGGCATCATGCGTGTATGTATGATTAAGTTTATTACTTTAATGACCAGAGAGGTTTGAATTTAATGACACTGACACTTCTTCTCTTTATCCTAATTAGTCAATAGAGACTTGAAAATGACCATTTCTGCTGAAGGTAAGAAATATTTACTGTATCCTAGTGGGGATGTGATAGCTTCCAATTTTTTTCCTCCTTTTTATACTAACCTCCCACATATGACCTACATAACCCAAAACTACACAATCTGAAGTGCTAAAGTAGTACTTCCTCTGTAGTAATTAGCCAATACAGCAAAGTGCTTTCTACTTTTTCTAAACAACCTTCCAGAACAACAGATTTCTTGTTGAGGAGAAAAACAGGGTATACTTTACAGATGGCATGTGGAAGGAAATAGTGACAGGGAATACAAATTGCTGAAAATGACATGTGCCAAGGGCTACTTTGCAATATTAGTTTATGAATTTTGCCAGCTCAGTAATGTTTTAGCAGTAGCATACCACTTGGAGGTTTTCCTTGTTTATTCCATTCAAAGAGATGTTGCATCTTAACAGCAAACAAAGCAATATCTAACAGAAGTTGGGTCTGCTTAGATTTAGAAGTAAGCTGAGAGAGCAGTTTATATATGCTTTTGATTTCTTTATGTGAGAGGAATGCAGTGATTATTTCCAGCAACTTTGAAAGTCATATTCTAAAAACCAGAGAAATACAGGTGAGAAAGCAACACACGCGCATTTAAGGAAGAACAAAAGCAAGGGAGAGAGTCAATGATTTGTTTCTGGAAGCCACTGACCCATTTACAATTTACTTCAAGCTCAGAAATAAAGCCTGTAAATTCACCCAAAACCAATGTGGATATGAGTTAGTAAAGGAAATATTTCAAGTGTAGCTTAAGCTTGGGTCTTAAGAAATCAGATTCTGGCTTCATCAAGCCTTATTGTATTCATCAAGCCTTGCAAAAATCTTGCTTCCTTCTTGACTCAAAATGGAGACTTTTTATACTAGAAAACAACATCACATCCCATGTGTTTTTCTATGTGGTGGAAGAATCTAAATGTTTAAATAATGGATTGTTTCCTAACATCTAATAATCATTCTGGGTCTGAATTACTGAAAAATTTAAGCTTGGTGACAGCCAACATAAATTGCATCACATATGGTGAAAGAAACTCTAAATAATTAAATATCATAGGAAGGGATAATTCTTGAAACCAATGTTCACGTGGAGAGGTGACCTGTCCAAGGTCCTGAAGTGAATTACTGGTAAATCCAACATTGGAAATTGGTATAGATGTTCAAATCCCTGCTTTTTCACTTATTAGCAACACTTTCTTGAACATATTACTTATCCACTTTGTGAATGAATTTTCTCTTCTGCAAAATGAATATAATCATATTAGTGTTTTCCTCACAGGGTTGGTGAGAAAGACCGAACTTCATAGAGAAAGTTTTCAATGTGGGCCTTTGCATACATTACATAATAAATGGTAGCCTTTATTATCTTATAGTCATCATCACCATCATCATCATTATCATCATGATTATACTTATTTCCAGTTTCATGCATGGGTCTTGCCCTAGCTGCAAATGTGTCAATTCAAAAGTATGAATAGGGAAATATACTGAAAATTGAATCGGTTGTCCCTACAACTTGTCTACACTGCATCCTAGTTTAGCCAAAATGTATTTCTTTATTTAGGCAGCATGCATACATAACTTATGTTTAATCCCTAACTAATCAAACAGAGAGGTTCATGTCTTTAAATAATTAGGGAAGATGTACCTTCTAATCCTATTGACCCAGCTGGTTTTGTCTCTTTCCTTTTGAAATATTAGAAGATATTTTAATGGAGCAACCACCATTTTGGCTTTCTGGGACTAAATTAGAAAAATTAAAATGTTTATTTTACTCAAACTGCCAGCAGTGAAGCTGAGAAGATAACTCCCACTGGGGTTTTATGAAGAGATGATGAGGTCAAGTCCTTCTACGGCTAGATGCCCAGCCAACCCAACCAGTTTGTTCTCCTGTACCCCAAGTCTAGCCTCCCTACTACAAAGTCATAAGCAGAAGATTTGTTAAATTCAGACCAGAGAATCAGAATAAAAAGGTGATACCTAACTGCTGTCATTACAGAGGCAAGGTTATTAATAAATTTGCATGAAGTTTCTGTATGTAGATGATATAAATATAACCAGACAGAACAGATGGTCTAATAAACTGTTTGCTCTAGTAGAGTAGGGACCTGGCTTACCTCGTTTATTGCTACATTCTGCATACCTAGAAATAGTATATGTATTTTTTGTTTGTATGTTGTGAGTGACCTGAAGGGGTGGGCCCACATTACTAAGCTACGTGCAAATAGACACTTGGCATGAATATTCTTATATAATCCTTGTGGCTATTCTGCCCAATGGTTGCTAGGACCTTCGTTTCACATATGGGGAAACTGACGCTCAGGGAGGCGATGCCCCTTTCCCATGGCCACTCAGTGGGAAAGTAGAAAAGACATGATTTGAGCACAAAGTCTGTATTTTTTACTCTACACATACCCCCCACCCCACAACTATGTTGTTGTAATGACAGAATTTTACCTCAGTAGAACAAAGAACCTCAGAGCATAGATTATCCCAGAAAACAGTGAGCACCACATCCTTGGCTCCATGCTGGCAGATGATATATTGGAAGAAGGCAATGGATTTGGCAGGGGGAGTTGGACAAAATGAGTTTTGATATCTCCTTTATCTGTGACACATCACATGCTTCTTCCTTCTATTCTTCCTTCATTACTACTTTTATTCAGTTACCTCTTGAGAAGTATGCAAACTTTTTTTTTTTAATTTCAGGAGAAGCAAGATTACAAAAAATGTCTCAGATGGTCCGATGGTGGTGGGTTGTCAAAACTTATTAACATTAGTGTCTTTAAAGTTGGTATATAGCCCCCCACTGCTAAATTTGACTGGCTTTTAAAAATTAAAAAAAAAAGAAAAGAGAAAAAAAAGTCTCTAGGACCAGAAGAAAAAAAATGTGTATATGTTTCTCGTCCACTAGTAGGCTCAGAGCAAAATTTGTAGCTCACCTCTAAAAAGTCATTCAGTCCCATAATTGGAGATGAACTTTTATTCATTGTTCAATACTATTTTTCTATTCCATTCTACATTTTATCTCAATGTGTTCATTTTTCCCATCTTGTGTGTCTTGGTGTATATTTTATAAACTGTGTAAAATCTCCCTTTTTTCAGAAAATGATGCAAATGTGTAATGTGCCTCTGCATGTGTGTGTATCCACATAAATACCTGCATGCTCCACTTTGCTATTCAGTCTTGAGCCTTTGAACTTCAGCCAGTGCAAAGGAATAGAAATATTGCTGGCACTAGCTTCAATTAGAGCCAGCCAAAACAAGCAGGCATGGTGAATGTCTGTTTTCCCATCCCTGACTCCAAGAGCAGCCCATCCCAGGATTCCAGCCCAACCTTACCCTCTCTGGAACAAGGGCATTTCTCTCTTGCAGCTTAGGGCCCTAACATCATGCTCGATGGAGGATGCGCTAGTTCATAGCCAAGGACAGGGCGCAGCTTCACATCTGCACAGAGCCCATCCCAGCACTCTTGCCAGAGCTAGCATGCTGATCCATTACGCTGACCTGCTAATACTAACATTAGTGTGATAATGCCCAGAGCCAAAGGCTGGAGACCAAATCTATAGCAAGGAGCTGCTCAGGCCAGCCAAAATGAAACAGGACTTATTCTATTAGAGAGAATATTCCGTTTGCTCCAATAACAAGAACTCTATTGAGATTGGTTAATTCAATTCTGCCCATCTTATCAGATTTATTTTTAATGAAACTGAAAACTAGTTATTTATTAGTAAGTTTTCCAGTTAGCAACGAAGGCTTAACACTGAAGCATGGATATCTTTGCCAATTCTTTGGATTATTTTATGAATGACAATTTCATTTGTATTCATATTTTACCCGTAAAGCTCATTCTGGGTTTTACTCTGTTTATGGGACTTACAAGCTTGCAGGCTTCTTCTCCATATAACTAATATGTCCTTGATCCCTGTTTGTAACCTGCCAGCGTCCTGATTGCCACATTTCCACCCAGTTTCTAGCTGAGTGACATTGGCAAAGTGGCATAATCTCCCTAAACCCTTTTTTTTAAATTTGCAAAGTGGCCATAACATAAATAACTCCATAGGGTCATTATAACACTTTAATGTATGTTACAAATATGTAATACTGGGTACATAGTAGGTGCTCAATAATTGTTATTGTCATTTTGCTTCTTTGTGCATCCATCTACCACAGTAGACAATATACTTCTTCAGGAGCACAGCTGCATTTTTGATGTCTGTTTGTTCCTAAGTGCCTATCAGAAGTACTCAATATATACTTACTTAGTTGATTGCTGTGCCCCCAAATGTTGTGTTCCAATCGTTGTCCTATTTTATTGTATTTTTCCTCTGAATGCTCACTTATTCTTTCAAGGTTCAGTGCAAACATCCCTTCCTCCAAACAGCCTTCATTGTTCAGACTCAAAGGACGTAACCTGCCAGCAAAACACTCACTCTGTGCTGCATTTGTTAACTGTTTACCCTGATTATAAACAAAACACAAGTCTATCATGCTTAGCTCAAACCTCAATTTTAAGATATGATAGTTGTCTGAAGTTGGGTTTCTCAGAAGTTGAGCCTTTTCTTCCTGGGCAAGGGATTTATTGAGTGAGGGAACTCAGCAGAAACCTTAAAGGAGTGAGAAAAGCAGAATTAGGGCAGGGCAAAAAATTAGACAAAGACGTGGTTTCCTGGGAAGTCTAGCCCCAGCTCAATCCCATGGAGAATGCTGGAGTGTTGATTACGTCACAGAGGTTTCCTTTCTCACAGGAAAAGGGGACTGGGCTTATGTAAAGCCACATCAGCCAAGCACTGGATATGATCACTCCAGTGAGGAGTTGTGCATAATCCTCCAAGCACCTTAAGGAGGTGGTTCCTACCTGTCAAGGTCATCCTACAAGGAAGCATACAGATGTGAGTGATGAACAGCCAAAATCTGCAGCAGCTGGGGGATGGGACACCAGCCTGGTGAGAGGGAACGAGAGCAGGACCTCCAACAATATATGCTACAATAGCCAAGAAGGCATTGGCTTTGGAGCGTATATTATAAAAGAGGCTTTTGTTCCAGAAACTCAAAACTTCCCAGAAACAGTGGCAGCCACAGGCCTGAAGCCAAGAGATGCCTGGAAACAGCTTGGTGACATTCAAGAGTTGAGTCATTTATTATTTCTTAGAGAAAAAAAAATTGGGAGAATTTTGGCAGCGTGGTTCTGATACCTTCTCCCCACCCCCATTTTCATTTTGAACATGTTTAATTGGAGTGTTGTGTAATTAATTGCATGTCTATTGCAATATGGTGTTTACTTACAAAGCACTGTGGGCCATGTCAGGAATTAGCCGTTTTCTCTGACGTCTGTCGGAGTGCTAATTACAAGCAAACATGGTACACTTTCTCTGACAAAGACATGGGAGAGTGGCAAAGGTTTCTCTTGATTCTCTGCATGTTCCCTTCATCTGGGTGGTGCGCTGGTTGGCTTCTGCAATGCTGATCCAGCAGCTCAGAGAAGGGTTGCCAGGAATCAGACAAAGACGGTGTTAAGTTTCTAACCATGGTACAATTGTATTGTCATCTCAGGGGCAAACCCCCAGAATGTGTTCCTGGCCCTGGAGATTCTATAGAGTCAGACAACCTGTGACCAATAAATCACAGAGCTGGAAATCCTTTGCTTACTCGCAGACCCTGCCAAACAATTATGCAGTGAAATGTTCTAATTGTACTCTGATTTTAATGTTAATACCCATTTCCATAATTTCT
Organism: Daubentonia madagascariensis; assembly: GCA_023783475.1. Taxonomy (NCBI): domain Eukaryota; kingdom Metazoa; phylum Chordata; class Mammalia; order Primates; family Daubentoniidae; genus Daubentonia; species Daubentonia madagascariensis. The sequence goes on along the minus strand of JAKFHU010002332.1, from coordinate 4,007,980 downwards.
CTGGATCTTTATGACACTGTTTAATCCTTGCCAATGAAGCAAATGAACTAGAAGGAACACTCACAGATGGCTCATGTTTCCCATTAAGCCAGCGCACTAAGATCTGCTTTGTTTTTCGTTTGGTTTGGGCAGCCGTGCTGTTCACAAAGAAGCCGGCCCTGAACACTTGCCCAGCTCTCTAAATGACCACCTTGAAACAACTCATCCTGAGGGAGTGGGAGACTCGGGGAACAGGGCCCAGCATCTTGTACTTGGTCAAATGTGGGCTCTGCTGAGCACTTGGGACTCAGCCCTGGTTCCTTCCCCCTCAGGACTTACCCCTTCTGCCCCAAGATGGCTCCTGATGCTGCATAGGGGTGCTGTTTCACACCACCACACTTTTACTCATGCTATTGCATGTCTGGAGTGTCTGACGCACATGTCTTCATTCTTCAAGGCTCAGAAACTCTTCTCTGAGGCTCCCTTGATCCTAAATGGGGAAGAGTTGAATGAAATTGTGGATTTATCTCCCCAAGCACTAGCACACAGCTGGCGCTAGCTCGGCGAGTATCTGGAGATGAAGCACATAGTGGGAGGTTATTCCCAGTAGGAATGCCTCCTTTGTCTCCTCACAGCAGCCTGGGTTCCCATGAATGGAAACACACATCACATGACACCATTGTCACCTGTTTGCCTGTTTTTTTTTCTTCTTCAATGAATGTAGAACTCCTACGAGTTCACCTAGGGTTCTCTCCCATACCATCACAATTTCCCTTTAAATCACTCTATTTATTAGCAAAGAATATTCTGCTTGGCAGAAACCTAACTTTATCTAGATTCAGTTAAAAGGAAGACTGAATGGCTCCCATAATAAGGTGAGTGAGGGATAGGACATAGGGAATAAAATGACATTTTGTAACAAATGGTCTATACATGGAAAAATGCCTTTCATTTTGCACTATGTTGGTTGAATTGTTAAGAGAGGGAGTCCAAAAGCATTGTCAAGTTTGGCATTAGGGCTCATGTTGCCTCATACGTGAGCTCCTTTTCTTTTTTAATGATGGATATCTATGTCTATCTTTCTATCCATCTATCTGTCTGTGCCTATCATCTATCTATCTATCTTTATAAACCACTGCAGCCTATAATAAATATTTAAACACTGGCATACACAAGTGAACATCATTAGATAGTATTTGAATAATGTAATGTTTGTATCTCCTAGCAAGACTAACAGTACTACACAGAATTACATTATGAAATTGACTATTTAAGGACTTATTTTGCTTACAAAATTTGCTATTTCTTGGAACACCACTCATAGTATTTGCATATGCTATGCATATAAACTTTCAGTGCTATTTTCCTTTAAAGAACAACTTACCAATTAACAGCCAGACAGGACCACAAACGGACCCTTATAACATAGCAACAACAAGAAACAAGACTCACTGATTTGATTCATAGCCTTTTCCCTCCTACACACTCCTATCCTACTTCTAGAAATGTCAATCTGACTCTACATGTCAGTGTTTCCTGCTCTTGCCTTCAATCGATGTCAACAGATTTCTTAGAACCAGTAATGTCTCTATGCCAGGAAGATATTCCTGTATGGAAACATTAATCCATATCTAGCAAGTACACCGGCAACACTGAATTTACTATTTCTCTGAGACTGACAATAGTAGCTTCCACATAGTACATGTCTCCTATCTGCTAAGCACCCAATGCCTATTCGGTGCTTAATGTATATGGTGTTATACCAATAGTGCAAATAGGAAAACTGAGCTTTGAAGAAACCTGCCCAAGATCACATAGCCAGAAAGTGATAGAACTGGATTCAAACCTGGTTGAGTTTAGCTCCACTTCATCACACTACCTGTCAACCCTTGAAGCATCAGTATTCATATACTTTCTACAATATCTATGTTTTTATTTCTGTCCTGAATGAGTGATTATTTGTTTCTTTTGGCAATACTACTGCTACTATTATTTACTCTACGATTACATGTGGATTGCTTAAAATGCACTGTGCTAAGTATTTGACACGTTCACATGCATAAAATGAAATCTTTCCACCTTTTCTCTGATGCTGGAGCTATCCTTATGTCCATTATACCAAAGGGAAACTTCAGGCTTTACAATGCTCTCTCAAAGTCTCAAAGTCACTTCACAAGTGGCAAAGCTGGAAACTGAATGCAGTTTTGTCTTGCTTCAAAGCTCACATTTTAAACACAACACATACTGCTTCCCACAATAAGCAAATGATGCCTGCTCTATCCTGGAAGTGGTTGGAAGGACCTTTTACCCAGAGAAATGGACTCCTGTAAACACCAGTGCAAGATTGGCGATGGGGTAGGGTAGTCGGAGGGAAAGGGCACAATGAATGGTCCAATGGTACTAGGTGGTGGAGTTGGAGGGCTTTCAGAGCCCTTCTAGGTCAGTAAGCAGATGGAGAAGCTAACAATTTCACGGCACTGTGTGCCAGGCAGTTCTGAGCACTTTATGCATATTTTACTTACATCATCCTCAAAATAACCCACATTTATGAAGGGGAAAACTTGACCTGGGGAGGTTAACTAGATTGCCCAAAGTCATGCAATTAGAAAGTGACAAAAGCAGGCCTAGAACCAGCGTTGTCTCTGTGGTCTTCGCTCCATCGGCCTTGAGTGAGGGAGCAGTGTTATTGCTGAGGATGGTCCTTGGCAACCCAACTACATGATCAACTTTGTTGGAAGGGGTGTGGGGAGGGAAAGCAGATAATAGTTAGTGACCTTTGTTCTTGGTCTTACAGGTTTTTAAACTCATATCATGACTACTTGCCCTAGATACCAGGGGGTGAGGGTTGGTGTGCACGGAGATTTCATTTAGGACATTCATTTTATGTTCTTTGAGACACTGTGAGGGCAGGTGACAGACTTATTTCTACAATCCCAGGCTAAAGCTAAAAATCTAAAGCAAATGTTCACCCTAGTGCCAGACACCTAAAGTGCTTTTTAGACCCAGAGATACAAGCGTGTCATTGAGCTGTTATTTGCAGAAGTGTTTGACTCAGCTGTGATGGGATCATTTCACTCAGTTCTGTTTAAAATCATGTAGCAAAGAACTAAAAAAGCATTTGGCTTTGGGTGAGAAGACGTTCAGTAATTTATACCCTTCTATTATTATAAGGCTTTGTGTGTGTGTGTGTATGTATGTGTGTTTTCAGGGTGGGTAGTGGGGTTTTTGTATATGTCACATTCCTTTTGGCAAACAATGCATTTAACTAATTTACATGGAGTTTTAGTACAACATAGTTGATTAGCATAGTAGACACAGCACCTTTTTAATATAACATATCTACTGAGAAATATCCTTAGTTAATGAGCTGTGTCATTTTTAGAAAATTTGTCTCATAACTAATGGGTGAAAGTTGCACTGCATTTTTTTTTAATGGTACGTGCTCAGAGCCAAATAAGTCATCCTGGGTGTGAACAGGGTTCTAAATCTTGTACAGTCCCTATACCCCAGTCTATCATGGGCTCTTTTGAACTTTTGTAGGTTGATTTCTCTTCTTTACGATTCCTTGGCAAAGTGGAAATTTTATGGAAGACTCCTTAGAGTCTTGTTATATAGGTCATATGAAGACAGAAGAAGTATTTACAATCAACAGAGCATGTGAATTGTCTTCGACTTGCAAACTTGGGTGCAAATTGAATTCACTTGTCCCATTCCAGCAAGAGTACCTACTGATGGGCACAGCTTCCACCAGAGTCACACAGAATGACTGTTAGCTTCAAAGTGGAATTATCCTTTTCCCCACCATTTGTCCTACCCTTGGCATGACATGCTGACCCTCTGACTGTATTTTATTATTCTAAACACCACCCACTTTGTCCAAATCTTCAGCTGGAAAAAGGAGGTTAGTATTGCAAACGAATGTGCAGAAATGGTATTTTGATTCTTCTGAGGGTGAATGACCTACAGATCACTGCAAGGCCTTTTCAATGTATAACAGGGTGTTTTTTTAGGTATAGCTTACACACAGTGAAACATACAGTTTGTGATTGGCCATATTTGACAAATTCACATACCTGTATAATCCACATACCTATAAAAATATAAAATACATTTACCCTGACAGAAACATTCCCTTATTTAACTTCCTGGTCAATCCCTATCACCCACAACCCCAAAGCGACCATCGAACTCCTTCCCATCATTGCAGATTTCCTTTCCCTCCTTTAAAATTTAATGTAAATGGAATCATAGTATACATACACTTTGGTGTCTGGCTTTTTTACTTAATATATTTTTAAAGAACCATCCTTAGTTTTGTACCACATTTTTTAATATATATATATATTTTTATTTTTTTTTTTTTTTTTTTTTTTTGGAGACAGAGTCTCACTCTGTTGCCCAGGCTGGGGTATAGTGGCATGATCATAGCTCACTGCAGCCTCCAAATCCTGGGCTCAAGTGATCCTCCTGCCTCGGCCTCCCAAGTAGCTGGGACTACAGGTGTGCACCACCACACCCGGCTAATTTTTTTCTTTAAATTTTTTGTAGAGATGGGGGCCTCGCTATGTTGCCCAGGCTAGTTTCAAACCAACTCCTGGGCTCAAGGGAGCCTCCCACAGTTCTGGGATTACACGTGTCAGCCACCACGCCTGGCCATTTATATCTTTTTGATGCTGTGGAATATTCCATTGTATGTAGAATTCCATTATATACATTCATTGTTGATGGGCAATTTTAAATTTTGGATTGGTATGAATAAAACTGCTATGAGCAATCTGTGTTATGGACTGAATGTTTATATTCCCCCAAAATTCATGTGTTGAAGCCCCAATCCCCAATGTGATGGTATTTGGAGGTGGGACCTTTGGGAGGAGATTAGGTTTAGATGATGTTATGAGGGGGTGTCCTCATGGCGGGATTAGTGCATTTCTAAAAAGGTGAAGAAACAGAATCTCTCTCTCTCTCTCTCTCTCTATCTCTGTCTCTCTCTCTCTTTCTTTCTGTCCCCCCTCCCCACAAATACCAGCAAAAGGCCATGTGAGGACATGAGGACATGACGATAAGAGAGCTTGCAAGCTCTCTAAAGCCCTGTTAGGATAGTTGTCGGGATGGGGTTGCTAACAATCCTGAGCAAGAGGCATAAAAAACTGGATCTGTGACCTAACCATTCCAGCTACAAGTTTCACAGAAGTTAAAGATTAAAAATGTTGCATGAACCACATGGACCTAAAGACATGTGCCACTCTCTTGTTTTCACCCTGTAAACTTCCAACTCTGCTTTGACTAGGACAGATACTTGATCCAGGTGGTCCTTGAAGCATATTGGCTAAATCAAGTCTGTTACCTCTGTTTGAGTCACTTAGATTATTTTCCTTTGAATAGTTCAAAGTTGAGAATTTAATAATGTGTAAGAATGTATTATGTAAGCAAAGGAAAATGGGCACATGGGTAAAAATAAGACTTGGAACACTGGGTAAATTAAGTTATTATTTGGTACAAATGAATCCTCAGATGCGTGAGAGAGGATGGCAGGGGTTGAACAGGGCCAGATTATTAAAGGTATGTACACCATGTTGGACCTTGAATTGTAGGTACTTAATTAACAAAAATTATTGAACGAATGAAGGAATATTTCTAAGACTAGGAGTGGAAGGTGTCATCCAAAAAAAAATTGCCATAATGGAATGTTCACTTGGAAGAAAATTTAGTTGCAGAGAACTTTGCTTATTTAATTATTTACTTTCATGTTTCTTTTTGTTTTGCTTCTTAGTGGGTAAAGTTGATTTGAGAAAATGATACCAGGCCAACAAATTAGAAACTGAACCAAATATCCGATTTGAGTTTGATTTTTTAGAACATGGTAATTGATTTGAGTTTAGGATTTCTGGAAATTATTTAGGTCAAGTCTTAGCTCATGTGAGAAATTCCCTCTCTCTCTTTCTCTCTGTCTCTCTGCCTCTGGCACACGCATGCACACATTTTGGGTTTTATTTATGCATCGGTAAAATAACAAAATAACTTTGGGCAATTTGAGGTAGTTTATAAACAGTTTGTGCTGCTCATCCTAAATTTTGACCCAGCCTCTTTTAGAGTCTCATGAAATTGGGTTCTGAGAAATAGATTCTTTATCATGTGGGTTGTCCTAAGATTTCTTATCCCTTCTGATAAGGATAATGGCTGAAGCATGCTCAACACAGTCTGTGCCACGTATAACACAACTTTCCTTATTCAGAGTTTCATTTAATTCTCTAAATAATCTTATGAGGCAGGTGTCATTACTATCCCCATTTTTCAAATATGGAAACTGAGTCTTTGAGAGGCAAGTGGCAGATCAGGTGTGGTGAGGTCACAACTTTTCTCATCATTAAGCTGGGAACTGAACAGGAGGTAAGTACTGTTCTATTTGGTTTTCAGCTAAGCAGGGAGGCTCAGAAAAATGCATCACCTTGAGTTTTAAGAGAGTGCTCAACGTGAGACAGGAGAGTAGCACGTAAGACACACATAACTCTTCAAGTTATGTGGTATTTTCCTCTGTCCCCACACCCACTGACCTAGCCCACAGTATATCTCAGATACCCTGGTCTGCGAGCAGAGACAGGCATTTGTTTGATTATGTTGGTTCTGAAATGCCTCCAGGCTTTCAATGAAATCTTTAATTTTTTTTTTCAGCAACAATTTTCCGCAATAGTACATTTTTTTTTCTTTTTCTTTCAATGTTTTCCCTATTACATTTAGAAATTTGTCAGTAGAAAAACATTGTCCCAGTGGAGAAGCATACCAGGGAGCCAGGGGGGAAAAATGTACATAACCAATGAGCTAGATAACTCAAAACTCTTCAACCTGCCTCTCCTCTCTGAAGCCACAATGTCAAGATAATGTCCTTTCCCTTGGAAGCCTTCCCCCCACCACACACACACCCCAAATTTATCAGGCTGTAGAAAAGTACCTGGAGCAAAAATAATCATGACAGCAATAACAATAGGTTTTATTGCACCCCAGGTGTGTGTGAAGCATAGTGCTAACAACTTTATTTATTGTGCCATTTAATTCTCTCCATAGCCTGTGGGGTTTTGTAGTCTTATTTATCCCGTTTTATCATATGAGAAAACTTAAGTTTCTAAATGGGAGGTGACATCCCCAGGGTTGTCCAGGGATTTGATACTTGATCAGTGGTCCCCTTCCCAAGCAAGTGTCTTGAATTCATATAAGATTACAAATCCTGTTATCACCCAGTAGCTACTGTGGAAACAATAGGCCCTGGTAGGAGACAGATGAAAGCTTCCTAGTAGGACATTTGTATTGCATTACAATCTTTATTTCAAGAGTCTTCTTTTTCATCTATCAATGGTCATTCTGGTTTACACACAGTTTGGGGACAGTGGATTGCCAGTGTGGGCGTCACCATTGCTGCAAACAAGTAAACACAAGGAATTCTAAGTATTGCCTGTCCTCAAATGGAAGTATGAAGCAAAATTGAAAGGGAAGCTGGAATTGGAGTGTGATAAAAACTTGTTTTTTTCCCGTGTGTCTTCTTGGAAGTGGCTATCCTGCTGGGTCTACCTTCACAAAGTAGAGAGCTGCCAAGGGGGCCTGTGGAGAACAGGAATTTTTCCAGCTGCCTATGATGTCGCCTGGGCATGACTTGGGAAGTGCTTTCAATATGGTAGAATATACTGACAGCTTATTTTTAAAAAGGAGCTAATGAATATGCATCCCCAGATTTACATTGGCCCCGGGTCTTATTTTAATAAATAGGAGTAGGGCATGTTAGAGTGTGTGAGGTAGGTCTGTATCCTGCATCCTTCAGCAGCTAAATAGCATTTTTAGCCTATAAATAGGGTTATACCACTTAATTCTCACCACAGCCCGACAGGTTCTGTTATTTTCCCCATTTTATCACAGGAAGAAGCTTAGGTTTATGACTTCTCCAGAGTCACCCAGGGAGGTACTGGGAAAGCCACAATTTACTACCTCATTTATCAGACTCCAAAATACCTGCTTTGAACCTGTATATATGCTTCTTGGATACCAGTTAAACTTGGCATACGTCGTTCTAGCAGATCTTAATAAAGATCAATGCCAGGTAAATACGTTATTATTTTCATACAAATTTTTATTTCAAACAGAGTGAACAATCAATTCCAAGATATCACACTTAGTAAGCCACCTTGTGAAATTTTTAGAAAGCAGTATATTTGTGCATGAATGAAGGTGGCGTAATCAGATTCTATAAAAAGGCTGCCCCTGGGACATTCTGGAAAGCACATACCATTCTTACGAAGGCTTTTATAAGTTGGATAAGGGCCAGAACAGGGGCATGCATTTAATCCACACTGCAGAACTTCTGAAAGATTATGTAAATCAGAGATGTATGCAATGCGTGGAAACGTTCACGGCCAAACTGCCATCTGTCATTGTTAACATCTATATGTTAACAGGTGCGGTTTTGCATTATTGGTAGACCCTTGAACTTTTAGGGACTGACGTGATATGAAGAAAAATACCATCAGGAGAAATGTGGAGAAATATACCTAAGTTACGGTGGATAGAGGAGGGAGAGCAAAAGACAGAGAGAGAGAGAGAGAGGTTAAATTAACTGATGGTTTATTGAATGCTTCTTTGTACCAACACTAAGGTTCATACAAGGGGTTTTCGGTGTCTCATTGATTTTCACAACAACCCCATGAAGTAATTGTTATCCCCACTTTCTGATAAGAAAACTCAGGCTCAGAGATAACGTTGCATGTTCATAGCTATATGCCTAATTAATATGTGTGGAGTTGGGGTTCAAAGACCAGTCACTATGACCAAATGTCGTGTATGTGTGTGTGTGCGCGTGTGTATTTGCAGACTTACTGATACACAATTAACATAAAATATACTGCACACAAAGTTTATAATTTGATGAGTTCTGACCTACGTTCACACCACTGAAACCATCACCCATCTCCAGCTAGTGAACGTATCCAACACCCTCAAGGGTTTCCTTGTGTTCTTTGCAGCCCCTCTCCTGGTCTCCCACCAGTCCCCACCCTGGCCTGAGGTCATCCCTACTCTGCTTCTGTCAATCTCATAAACTGGTGGCTCTTTCCTCATCTAATTGTATTTTATTTACTGCATTTTATTTTTCACTGCATGTGTGGAAGGCTAGTAAACAACATCCAGAAGTTTAGCTGAATACACTCCTGGCCTTCTGGGCAGCCCTGAGGTGAAAGTCTTCCTTCAAGTGGCACTTAGACACCCTAACTCCACACTTCTCTGTGTGACACTTTCTCCTCTTCATGGTTTCTAAATCCCCAAGAGCAAACAGACTGGGCTTACAGGGCAGAGGAGAGAATGATGTGAAGTCTTTGAGAGCTGTGCCTCCTTAGGAGGGAGCACAGCTGTGTGGTGGATGTGTTCCTGGAACTTAGACGATGTACAGTACACAGTTTGACATGAATAATTTACCTCTAGGCTCACAAAAGGATTAAAAGAAGAAGAAGAATAGAACATACATATGACATGTCACTCTTTCCCCATAGTACTATCTCGTGCTATTTTAGAGCGTGATTTCTCCAGAAGTGGGGCAATCTTGGATGTAGTGAATTTAAACAGTTTGGCATTGGATTAGGCCCTGATTTAAAGTTTTATTTTTCATATTAAAAAGATGAGTGTTACTTTTATATCCCAGAGAAGCAATGAGTAAACAAATAAAAAATTCATTAGAGACAGGCTGCTATTGCTGAGATGAAAGTTTGATGTTAGAACTCGGCTTTCAAAAGCCTAAAACCCAGTCAGTGGGTCATTAGCTCAGCAGGCAGCCAAACTAAAAAAGAATGATTTCGGGATGGGCAATGTCTCTGGTCTTCATTTCTTCAAGGTTTCAGAAATTAGCTTAGCGCTTTCCCATATGGGGAGAATACTTACTCTTAACGGCTACAGTCATGGTTATGTTGAGAAAATTAAATTTCAACTATGCTTTGGAGTCTTACTTATGGTGTTTCTTCCCCAATTTTACCAGCTTATCACATGCCACTGAGCACAGAGGTGGAAGAGAAAAGTTTGAGGAGGACAAGAAGTATTATATTAATAGGATTGCTCTGTTCACAGGTGGGATGAAGTTTTCATTTTGATAATGCCAGCAAGCCCAAGGGCTGAAGTTCAAGGTCATGGACTACAGCATTCATACACCTGTAGTTTTTATCTACTTGGGATTTTTCTCTTTTTTTTTGGCAATGCTACACATATTTCATGGAGGAGCATCTCTTGTCTCCTGTGATAAAGATGAAAACCTCTTTAATGACACTGGTCCAAACCTGGCCAATCAGAGTACCCTACCCCCACCAGGCACAGTGATTGGTTCAAGGAGAACCAATCAGAATCTTTCCCTGGCATATGATAGGACTTTGCTACATGGTCCCTGGGAGAAAAAAGCTATTTGTTTAGCTGGGTTTTCTAAGTTGAAGCAATATTGGCTTGAGGCTGCCAGATGGCAACTACCCCAGCAAATGGTGGGAGCCAATTTGAAAAAGGAAAAAAAAATATGAGGACTAAACATAAAGTGAAACGGAGCTGAGAGCTAAGGAAAGAGAGAGCTCTGACAACATTGCATACCAATAAATCCCTCCTCTGCACATTTGTTGTTTCTATTATTGAGACAATTTGAGTTAAGTTTCTGCCTCTGCAACTGAATGAATCTGCACTAATATAACATTATATGGAAAGTCTTTCCTCTGATTAGTCTGAGTATAGGACAAATATTGACCACAGTAGGCAATTTAAGCTCTACATTCTAATTTTTAGTACTTTAGCTTCCCCAACTTTTGAGTGGTAGAAAGTACCTTTTAGTATCAAACTGGGCTTTTAGGACAATAGAAAGAATACAGACTTTGGATTCATCCATGCTGTTGCAAATGACAGAATTTCATTCTTTTTAAAGGCTGAACAGTATTCCACGTTTTTAAAATCCATTAATCAGTTGATTGGCACTTAGGTTGTTTCCATATCATAGGTATTATGAATAATGCTGCAATGAACATGAGAGTACAGACATCTCTTTTTTTTTTTTTTTTTTAGTCTTAATATTAAAAGTTTGGTGCAGACATCTCTTTAACATACCAACTTCAATTTCTTTGGATATGTACCCAGGAGTAGGATTGCTGGATCATATGGTAATCCTATTTTAAGTTTATTGGGGAACCTATATACTGTTTTCCAAAATGGCTATACTAGTTTACATTCCCACCAGCAGTGTAAAAGGGTTCTCTTTACCTCCACACCAACACCTGTTATCTTGCATCTTTTTTTTCCTTTTCTTTTTTGAGACAGAGTGTTGCTCTGTGAAGAGCCACAATGCCTGGTTGGGGGGGGGGTCTTGCTCTTGCTCAGGCTGGTCTTGAACTCCTGAGCTCAAGGGATCCTCCTTCCTGGGCCTCCCAGGGTGCTGGGATTACAGGTGTGAGTCACCGTGCCCAGCCCATATCTATTTGAAAATATTGATTCTAACAGGTGTGAGGTGATATCTCATTATGGTTTTAATTTGTATTTCCCTGTAATGTGATGTTGAAACTTTTGTACACTTGTTGGCCTTTTATGTCTTCTTTTGAGAAATGTCTATTATTTTTTAATAGGGTTGTTTTCTTATTATTGAGTAGTTTGAGTTCCTTGTATATTTTGGATATGAGCCCCTTCTCTGATATATATGTATATATATATGTATTTTAATTCCTCATTCATATTGCATTTATTAAGTTTTGCTGTGGCCCTGATTCTAGGTGGTTGGGACACAATGGTTCAATCTCTGCCTTTTGAGGCACTCGTGCTGTCTAGTGAGGAAAACTGACAATACCTTAAGAGTTACAATGAAGGCGTGCACGGGGTGCTGCGGGAAACCTTCCTGCCGGCAGGAGGAGGAGGGAAGAGGCGAGACTTCCCAGGCCCAGGCCCACGTCACCTGAGGATAACTGTGTGGAGTGAGCAAGCGTGTTAGTGACTACATGGCAAACGGGCTTCCGAGGCTCACGAGATTGATGTAGCAGCCACGGGAGCTACTTCACAGCACCCCAGCTCTCACCTTCAGTACTCTGCTTTCTGGGTGAGTTCATCAGTCTCCCCAACCCTCTCTCTCCCCAGAGGTATCCCCTGAGCCCCCTTCCCTCCCGCCACCCAGGCTGCCTGATGGGATCCCCTCTGGATCTCCCTTCCGCCCCACCTGTGTGTCCCCCTTCTCTGATATATGATTTGCAAATATTTTCTCCCAATCTGTGGGTTGTCTTTTCACTCTGATACTAAGTGAAATAAGCCAGGCACAGAAAGACAATATTGCATAATCTCACTTATATGTAGAATCTAAAAATTTGAACTCATAGAAGCAGAGAGTAGAATGGTGGTTACCAGAGGCTGGGGGAAGGGGTCGGTGGGAAAAGGGGAAATGTTGGTCAAAGGGCACAAAGTTTCAGTTAGACATGAGGACTAACTTCTGGTGATCTATTGTACAGAAAGGTGACTATAGTTAATAATAAGGCCCACCCAGATCAATTAAATCAGAACTCCTATGGATGAAGTTCAGGCACAGGTATTGTGCAAAAGCATTGCATGTGATTCTTATGTGTGGCCAGGTTTGAGGTGCTCTTGAGTGGGTGAGATCTAAGGTGTTAGATTTTAAATTTATGCTGCGTGCAAATCACCTGCGTTCAACACCAGCTTCCCAAATTCTGAAGGTTCTGTAATGGGACTTGGAGATCTGCTTGATCAGCAGGCTCTCCAGGTGTTTCTAATGCAGACAATCCATGGACCACATTTTGAGGGGAGGAAAATGCCTTAAGCGCTCTTTCAACTTTGATGTACTAAGAACCTGCTGGGTAAGGTATCGAGTGGGCTGTATTGATCAGAAAGGGAATCTTTATTTAAGCAGCAGAAAGTCTGAGGGTTAGTTTTCAGAAATAGTAGAATTAAGTCCGGTGAAAATGTATAGGTCAGCAGGATATTGTCCAGACAAATATAAGGAGGGAGGGGATGGTAAAATGTGTGAGGGAGCCAAATGCATGGTGTCAAATCTCTAGATTTGAGGCTCCATCCAAGTCTCAACTGCTTATGGTGTTTCCTCTAACAGTGGGGTTCATTCCTCATGAAAGTTGTGAGAAAAGCCTTATAAACATGAAACAAAAACTCTTTAGACATGGGGGAAATTCCCCAAGGAACATTCTAGGGAGAAATTAGGAAGAGCTTTGTGGAATAGATGAAAGATAAGGTCATGAAGGGCAGAATTTGGATTATAAATGAAAAGGTTGACCTGAGCATTTATGGACTTCAGTAGAGGTTATTATAAACAAACTAAGTGTTCCATGCCTAACCTGTTGTATACATCAATGTTGCTACCTAAAAGGAGTTTAGAACTGGGACAATGTTAGGCTTAATCTACTGGACTGTGTAAGTTGGCTGGAAGTTGTAGTAGTTGTAGCTGTCTGCTTAGCTTGCTCTCCCTGAGTTTAGCACCCTCAGCCGTTTGCGAAACTGGGCGTCAAGACATTTTGTGACTCTTCTACATGGCATTTCCTTGAAATGGAAAGGCTTCCTCAGTCGCTTCACTTAATTTTATTTCCATGCGTTCAGCATGGTTTCATAATAAAACTGCATCATGCTTTGAGAAAAAGGGAAAATAGAAGCGCTGGGGATCCTCAGAGTGTTCATGATCCTGCATTGATTGCAGCCATCCCAGCAACTGGAGACTGCGGTGGGCGTCTTCTTAAAGCTGCAACCCCATATCCCCAGCTTTCTGGTATTCACACCCTTGTGTAATCTCTTCCCCTTGAGTGTGGGCTGAATCTAGTGACTTTCTTCTCAGAATAGAATGTGACAAGAGTGGTAGGATGTCGGTTCTGAGAACAGGTTATAAAATATGTGGCTTCCACCTTGGGGAACTTTCTGTGGCTCTTTTTACTTGTTCTCTGTGATGAAGCAAGTTGGCAAATTGTGAGCTGCCCTGTGGATAGGGCTTCATGGCTAGGAACGGAGGAAGGAAGGTCTGTAGGCCACAGGCAGCAAGAAACTCAGTTCCTCGTCTGAAAGGAACTGAATCTTGCTAATGACCTTGTGAGTGAACTTGGAAATGGATCCTTCCCCAACCAACCCTGTAGGTGACTGTGGCGCTGACCGACACTGTGATTGCAGCCTCCTGAGAGCACCTGAGCCACCTGGGTTTCTGACTCACAGGGACTGTGAAATAATGAACATTTGCTGTTTTAAGATGCTAAGTTTGGAGGTAATTTATTATGGGATGACAGATAACTAATACAAGGGCTTATGTTTATGGTGACTCTAAAGGGCAGGTGGTCCATTAGGAAAGTCCTGAGAACACTATACCAGTGACTCTTCAATGTGGCCTGGGGGGGCACTTCCAAACCTTTGCTGTTAAAAATATACCAAGCTTCTAATCTGGCTTCACCAACTTCCAGTAGCTGTGCAGCCGCCTCTTAGATGTCTCGGAGTCTTGCTTTTCTTATCCAGAAAATGGACATGGCTTTGCCCACATTGAAAGTTCAGTATTAGAGATAAAATGGTTCTTATCACGAAGACAATGAAGCTTTTCAAATTTTTTAAATTTAATTTCTTTTATTTCAAAGATATTATGGGGGTGCAAATGTTTTGGTTACATGAATCGTTTTTGTAATGTTCAAGTCAGGGTTAAAAATGTGCCCGTCACCCAGATAGCATTCAACGTTCCCTTTAGTTAGGTTTTCACCCATCCCCTCCTCCCCTCTCCCCCTGCTTGATTTCCCTTGAGATTTACTTCCCTCTATGCTCATGTGCTCATCAGTTCCAATTTAATAGTGAGTATATGTGGTGTTGATACAAATAAGCCGATTTACGAGGTGTAGTGGGCAGGCTTCAAAGGTGGTTTCTGGGATTCCTGCACCCTGGCGAATGTGCCTTGTACAATCTCCTCTTCTTGAGTGTGGGAGGAGCCTAAGACTATGATGAGATACCACTCTTTGATAGGGGTATTAGGTTACTCATCAATTGACTTTGAGTTAATTTGAAGAGAGATAATCCTGGGTGTACCTGATCTAATTAGAAGAACCTTTAAAAGAAGGTGAAGAAGTTCAAGAGGTACACCTCTGTTCACCTGGAAGAAAGCAAACATCCATATTGTAAACAACTTCTGGGGGCCACATGGGAAGGAACTGCAAGTGGCTTTTAGGAGCTGAGAACAATCACTGGCTGACAGCTAACAAGAAAATAGGGACCTTGAGCCTACCTCCAAAAGGAACTAAATTCTGCTAACAACTTTGAAGAGCTTGAAAGAGGATCTTAAGCCTCAGATGAGAATCACAGCCCTGGCCAGTGCCCTAATTTTAGCTGGGGAGATCCGAGCACAGGCCCCATCTAATCCATACCTGGAAATTGTGAGAGCATAAATGTGTTCTTTAAGTTGCTAAGTATGTTATAATTTGTTTCACAGCAATAGACGTTAGCACTTAAGGGTAGGATGGGCGCACAATTGTAAGTCAGGCACATTTGCAATGTTTCAGTCTGACTTGACTTCTTGTCCTACTTTGGTATCCCTGGTGCTCAGCACTCTCTGGGGCAGAGTGGAGCATTGCTGCCAAGTGAAGAAATGAGTGAAAGAACAAAGAGGTAGGGCTCCTATCCCTTGAGCGTTGGGGAAGCAGGGCTGGGGAGAGAATAGTGCTGCTCCTAAATCACCCTCTTTGATACACCCTCCAAGTTCATAGTCCGTCTCCTTTGGGTCTTAGAATTTGCGAACTTGGCCAATACAATCCCCCAAAGACAAGTTTTTAGTATGTGCTTGGTTATTTTTCTTTTCTTCTTTTTCTTTTAAATTTCAGAATATTATGGGAGTACAAAAGTTTAGGTTACATATATTACCTTTGCACTGCCCGAGTCAGAGCTTCAAACGTGCCCCTCCCCCAGATAGTGCACATCACCCCCATTAGGTGTGAATTTACCCATCCTCTCCTACCCCCTCCCACCTGCCCGACACCCGATGAATGTTACTTCCATATGTGCACATAAGTGATGATCAATTAGTACCAATTTAATGGTGAGTACATGTGGTGCTTGTTTTTCCATTCTTGTGATACTTCATTTAGAAAAATCGGCTCCAGCTCCATCCAGGATAATACAAGAGGTATTAGTTCACCATTTTTTATGGCTAAGTAGTACTCCATGGTATACATATACCACATTTTATTAATCCACTTATGTATTGATGGGCATTTGGGTTGTTTCCATATCTTTGCAATTGTGAATTGTGCTGCTATAAACATTGGAGTGCAGATGTCTTTTTTATAGAATGTCTTCTTCTCCTCTGGGTAAATACCCAGTAGTGGGATTGCTGGATCATATGGTAGTTCTACTTTTAGTTCTTTGAGATATCTCCATATTACTTTCCATAGAGGTTGTACTAATTTGCAGTCCCACCAATGGAGTATGAGTGTTCCTATCTGTCCACATCCCTGCCAACATTTGTTGTTTAGGGACTTTTTGGTAAAAGCCAATCTCACTGGAGTTAAGTGATATCTCATTTTGGATTTGATTTGCATTTCCCTGATTATTACAGATGTTGAGCATTTTTTCATATGTTTGTTTTCTTTTGAAAAGTTTCTGTTCATGTCCTTTGCCCACTTTTTAATGGGGTTGTTTTATTTTTTTCTTGCTGATTTTCCTGAGTTCTATATAAATGCTAGTTATCAGCCCTTTATCAGATGTGTAGCATGCAAATATTTCCTCCCATTCTGTAGGTTGTCTGTTCACTCTAGTGATAGTTTCCTTGGCTGTGCAGAAGCTTTTAAATTTGATCAGGTCCCATTTATTTATTTTTGTTGTTCCTGTGATTGCCTTTGGGGTTTTCTTCATAAATTCTTTGTTTAGGCTGATGTCTATAAGAGTTTTTCCAACATTTTCTTCTAGAATTCTTATAGTTTCATGTCTTAGGTTTAAGTCTGTTATCCATCATGAGTTGATTTTTGTGATAGGTGAGAGGTGTGGATCTAGTTTCAGTCTTCTACGTGTGGCTCTCCAATTTTCCCAGCACCATTTATTGAATAGAGATTCTTTTTCCCAGTGTATGTATTTGTCTGCTTTGTCAAATATCAGGTGACTGTATGAGGATGGTTTTATATCTGGGTTCTCAGTACTGTTCCATTGGCTTATGTCTCTGTTCTTGTGCCAGTACCATGCTGTTTTGGTTACTATAGCCTTGTAGTATAGTTTGAAGTGTAGTAGATTGATGCCTCCCAATTTGTTCTTTTTGCTTAAGGTTGCTTTGGCTATATGGGGTTTTCTCTGGTTCAATACGCAGCGTAGAATTATTTTTTCTAGATCTGCAAAAAATGATGTTGGTATTTTAATAGGGACTGCATTGACTCTGTAGATCACTTTGGGTAGTATAGACATTTTAACAGTGTTGATTCTGCCGATCCAGGACCATGGTATGTTTTTCCACCTGTTTACATCCTCTGCAGTTTCTTTCCTCAATGTTTTGTAGTGCTCCCTATAAAGGTCTCTCACCTCCTTAGCTAAATATATTCCTAAGTATTTTATTTTCTTTGATGCTATTGTGAAAGATGTTGTGTCTTTTATTTGATTTTCAGCTTGACCATTATTGGCATATATGAAAGCTACTGATTTGCGTGCATTGATTTTGTAGCCTGAGACTTTGCTGAATTCATTTGTCAATTCCAGGAGTCTCTTGGTTGACTCTTTGGAGTTTTCTAGATATGAGATCATATCATCAGCAAAGAGTGATAATTTGATCTCTTTTTCCCCATTTGGACACCCTTGATTTCCTTCTCTTGTCTGATTGCTCTGGCAAGGACTTCCAGCACTATGCTGAATAGAAGTGATAGTGGGCAACCTTGTCTGGTTCCGGTTCTAAGCAGGAATGCTTTCAATTTTTCCTCATTCATTATGATGTTTGCTGTGGGTTTGTCATATATGGCTTTAGTAATTTTGAGGTATGTCCCATCTATGCCTATTTTGTTAGGAGTTCTAATCATAAAAGGGTGCTTAATTTCGTCATATGCCTTTTCTGTGTCTATTGAGAGGATCATACGGTCTTTGTTTTTGCTTTTATTTATATGGTGAATTACATTTATAGATTTGCATATGTTGAACCATCCTTGCATGGGCCCACCAGGTCATGATGTATTATTTTTTGATGTGCAGTTGAATTCAGTTTGCTGAGATTTTATTGAGAATTTTTGCATCTATATTCATAAGGGATATTGGTCTGTAGTTTTCTTTTTTTGTTGTGTCCTTTCCTAGCTTTGGTATCAAGGTGATATTGGCTTCATAAAATGAGTTGGGAAGGATTCCTTCCTTCTCAGTGTTGTGGAATAATTTCTGCAGTATAGGTACCTGTTCTTCCTTGTAGGTTTGGTAAAATTTGGGTGTGAACCTGTCTGGTCTGGGACTTTTTTTTGTTGGAAGACTTTGTATTGCTGCTTCAATTTAAGTGTTTGATATTGGTCTATTCAGGAATTCTATTTCTTCCTCATTGAGCCTAGGGAGGTTGTGTATTTCTAAGAATTTGTCCATTTCCTTCACATTTTCAAGTTTTGGGGCATAAAGATTTTTATAGTATTCAAAGATGATGTTTTGTATTTCTGTGATATCAGCTGTGATTTCTCCTTTTTCATTTCTAATTGCACTGATTAAAGTTCTTCCCTTTCTGCTTCTGGTCCATCTAGCAAGAGGCCTGTCAATTTTGTTTATCTTTTCAAAGAACCAACTTTTTGTTTCATTAATCTTCTGTATAGTTCTTTTGTTACTGGTTTTATTTAGTTCTGCTTGGATCTTGGTTATTTTTTTTCTTCTGCTGGGTTTGGGATTGGTTTGCTCTTCCTTTTCCAGTTCCTTGAGATGATTCACTAGATTGTTGATTTGTGACCTTTCTGTCTTTTGGATGTGGGCATTTAAGTCTATGAGTTTTCCTGTCATGACTGATTTTGCTGCATCCCACAGATTTTGATAACTTGTGTCCCCATTATCATTTAGTTCCAAGAGTCTTTTGATTTACATCTGAATATCCTCCTTGACCCAACAATCATTCAGCAATAGCTTGTTTAATTTCCATGACTTTGTGTAGAGATGAGTGTTTCTGTTGGAATTGATTTCTAATTTTATTCTGTGGTCTGAGAAGATACATGGTATAATTTCTACTTTTTTGAATTTGTTGAGATCTGTTTTGTGGCCTAGGATGTGATGAATTTTAGAGAAAGTTCCATGAGCTGAAGAGAAGAACATATATTCAGTGTTATTTGGGTGGAATGTTCTGTAGATGTCTGTTAGGCCCATTTCTTCTAGAGTTCTGTTTAAGTCCATTGTTTCTTTGCTTATTTTCTGCTTGGAGGATCTGTACAGTTCTGTCAGTGGGGTGTTGAAGTTATTTTGGTATTGCTGTTTATCATTTTGTGTAGTGTGTGGTTCAAGCAGGATTTGCTTTATATATATGGGCACTCCTGTGTTGGGTGCATAAATATTTAGGATTGTTAAGTCTTCTTGTTGAATTTTTCCCTCCACCACTATATAGTGACCATCTTTGTTTTTGTTTACTTTTGTTGATTTAAAGTTTATGTTATCAGATATGAGAATGGCTACACCAGCTTTCATTTGGTTTACATTTGCCTGAAATATCATTTTCCTTCCCTTCACCTCCTTGAGTCTGAATGAGTCCTTATGGGTTAGATGTGTTTCCTGGAGACAGCAGATACTTGGCTGGTATTTTTTTTTATTCATTCAGCCAGCCTATGTCTCTTCAGTGGGCAATTCAAGACATTCACATTTATTGAAAGAATTGATATTTGGGGTGGATTTCTATTCATTCTGGTGGGTAGAACCTTATTGTTTAGGTTTATCTCTTGAGTCATTGTGGAATCTGGATTCTGGACTTTAGCTTTTGGGTGATTTTACACTGGTGCTTGTCTATCGCACTGGTCAGTGTCTAATGCAGGTCTGAGTACTTCCTGCAGGGCAGATCTGGTCTTGACAAATTCCCTCAGCAATTGCTTGCCTGGGAAATTCTCCCTCATATAAGAAGCTTAGTTTTGCAGGATACAGAATTCTAGGCTGGCCATTATTCTGTTTTAGAAGGAGGATGGGTCCCCAGTCCCCTCTGGCTTGCAAGGTTTCAGTTGAGAAGTCTGCAGTTAGTCTGATAGGTGTTCCTCTGTAGGTTACCTGCTGTTTTTGCCTTGCTGCTCATAGGAGTGCCTTTTTCATGTTTACTTCAGCCAGCCTAATAACTATGTGACATGGTGATTGTCTTGTCACATTGAATCTCCCAGGAGTCCTGTGTGCTTCTTGTACCTGGATATCTAGATTTCTAGCTTGGTCAGGGAAATTTTCTTCAATTATTCCCTCAAATATATTATCCAACCCTTGTGTGTTTTCTTCTTTGCCCTCAGGGATGGCTATAATTTTTATGTTTGACCTCTTTACATAATCCCACATGTCTTGTATGCTTTGTTCATGGCTCTTGTTTCTGTGTTCTTTCTCTTCCACTGATTTGTTTAGCTCATAGGTGTTATTTTCAAACTCTGAGATTCTTTCTTCTGCATGATCCAGCCTATTCTTAAGCCTTTCCACTGTGTTTCATAGATCCTTGAATGACTCTTTCACTTCCAGAGTTTCTGTTTAGTTTTTCTTTAACACTTCAATTTCTTTAGAGAATATTTCAGTCACTTCCTGCATTGTTTTTGTGGCTTCTTTATGTTGGATTTCTATTTTCTCTTGTATTTCATTGAGCTTTCTTACAATCCATATTTGAAATTCTTCATCTGTCATTTTAACTGTTTCATGTAGGTTGATATCCATTGCTGAGGAGCTATTTGATTTCTTTTGGGGGTGTCTTTTTGCTCTGATTTTTCATGTTTCCAGAGTTCTTTTGCTGAATCCTTCTCATCTGGCCTCTTGATCAAGAGCTGGGGGTGTTAGGGTTGGTTTATGGCCCTGTCTCCAAGTCCCCAAGGATCATTCCCTGACAGAGCCAGGGAGAAGAGCACTGGTCCTAAGTTGCCTTAGCTGTGTTTTAGTAAGTTTGATAGACCTCTTGGGTTACCTCTGATCTGTTGTCTTCACCTCTTCCTAGTGAAGTGTAGTGAGTTTGGTCCCCCAGCTTAAGCTCTGAGCTGGTGGATTGTACTCATGGACATGAATCCGCTGCTCCCTAATAGCTTGAGATGGAAGGCAATATGTTTAGCTATGGGGTTGTTCCCGCTGTCGTTGATTGTAGCTTGCATGGAAAAGCCAGTAACTGAGGTAATCTATTGTGCCCGTGGTAGGCTCTGGTTCCCTAGTTGGGGTATACAAATGCCCCAAGCTTTGGGAGCAGCCTTTTAGCTCTCAGGGGTTGCTTGGACCTGCTCCCCCCTGAAGTGGGGGGAGGAGCAAGATAGATTGTATCTCGGGTTCCAGAGCCTGGGTTTGGGGCTTTGCTGAGCCTCTGTGGGACTCAGAGGTTGCTTATGTGGTTTCCAGGGGGAGCCACTGATATGGAGTTCAGGGCTATCTCTGCAAGCCTGGAGGGCTGCTCCTGACTGCGGGGAGGCTAATGGTGTGATTGTTGAGGGCCCTAGCCAGGCTTTTCCATCCCTGTCCACAAGCCCGGGCACTTTCCCCTCTGATCAGTCCATTTGTGTTCCCTCTATGCCCAAGATGGGCTCTGGAGCTTCCCCACAGTTTGTGTGTCTGGCCTACTGTGTGCCGCATGATGCTGGCAGATGTGGGGGGGTCTCCAATTGCGCACCCCTCTTCAACCACTAGACCCTAAGGTGAGGTGGGTGGGCCTCTCTATCTGGCAGAGGTTTCTGCCAGGGGGGCTCTCCCACCAGGGGAATAGTGGCAGCTCAAGGAACTCTTGGATGGAGCTGCACTCCCTATTGAAGTGAGTGGTGGGGCAGGGGGCAGCTGCTGGGATTCAGCCTGTGGCAGCCTGAGGCATTCGGTTGCCATGGGAACCAGTGATTATGCAAATTTAGTCTCAGTGCCCCCAGCCTACTCCAGTATGGCGGTTCTGGGGGCGGGGGGGATGGGGCGCACTTACAGCCCCCTGCTCTCCTGTGCTCCTCCAAACCCTTCCGATGGGTGAGGGCTGTCTTGCTGCGGGACCCTGGAACCAGGACCTCTCCCCTACGCCTCCCCACCCCGCTGTCTGCGCAGTCGGTAGGTGAGCGTGGCAAACGCCTGTGGGCAGGAAGGTCGCAAACTGCGCTGTCCCGCCCGCTGGGGTGGGAACTCGCCCCTGGCACTGAAAGCGGGTCACTTAACACAGAGAACGCCAGCGGCTGCTATGGTGGGGAGGGACTGCGGTCTCCCTGCACCGCTCTTGAGTCCCGGGGTCCAGGTCCCGTCCTCCCCTTCAAGCTGCCACCGCTGCGGCTCTCCCAGGCGGGTTGGCTGGGGACGCGCCCCGCTGTGGGGAGCCAAGTCTCCCGGCGCAAAGGGCTTTGGCAGTCGCTATGGGGAGGGTGCGGCCACACGGCTATGAGCCGGCTGGAGGCAAAATTATTTTCTGGGGTGCCAGGAGTGGAGGAGGCATCCAGATGCAGGGATGCCAGCTCTCTGGTCCCTTGTGGCACTCCCCCAAGGGATGAGAGTCCTGTGTCCCCTTGCTGGCCTGAGGCACCCGGGTGGGGAGCGGGAAGACCCCTTACCCTTTCCTGGGCTCCGGAGCTCCCCGGGTTTGGTTTGTGCTGCTGACTTCTCTTTTCTATCCTCCTGTCTCTCAGCTATACAGTTCCTCCGGGTGGTGTCCCCAGACTCTACCGGTGTCTCTCCCTGTGTTCCGCTTGCGAGCACTAATCACTCTCCACTCTCCTCAGTCCAACCCTGAACTCTTCTGTCTGGATGGTCCGACAAGCTGTGTCTGTAGTTGGCCATGTTGGCCACAACCCTGTGCTGGGATATTTTTCAAGAATCTGAGCATCAGTGATAACAAGAAGTAAAGTAAATGAACGCCGGCTTCCTTAGGGGATAGCTGTCAGTGAAGATGAGCCTGTTTGCCTTTCTGACAATTATGAAGGCAAAGGACCTGTCTGCGCTCAGAGTCAGACTCTGATCACAGTGACAAAGCCAGGGAGATGTCAGCATCACCCCTGGGATCAGCCTGAATTATTGTGGTCTCACTCCGGAGACTTAGGGTTATGGTGAGATTTAGAGATAAGGTGGCTGTGAAGGTTCTGGAACAGTCTGGAGCTGTTCTGTCCAATGTGGGAGCCCCCAGCTGGGTGTGGCTTTTGAGCACTTGAGATGTGGCTGGTCCAAACTGAGATGGGCTGTGAGTGTGAAATGCACCCCAGATACCAAAGACTTAGTATGAAGAAGAGACTGTAAAACATCTCTTTAATATACTTTTATATTCATAATGTGCTGAAATGATAATATTTTTGGTATACTTAGTTAAGCAAAATTATATTATTACAATTAATTTCACCTATTTCTTTTTACTTTTTTTGGCAGGTCCACTAGAAAATTTAAAATTACATATGTACCTTGCATTATATTTCTGTCGGACAGTGTTAGCTGAAAGCATGAGGGCATCTATATCAGAGAAGGCAAGGCCAAGAAAAAAAATAAAAACAAACATGAGCTAAAAAAATTAAAATGTAACAAGTCCATATACAATAATCACTAGAGGAGAAGTAAATCATGAATTTGTTACATATTCAAGTCTGTAATATTAGAAATGAGATAATTAGAGTGGGAATAGAGTTTTCCAGCTGTCTTTCTTTTCTCTCTTTTCCTTTCTTGTCTTTTCCCTTCCTTCTTCCCTCCCTCCCTCCCTTCCTTCCATCCTTCCCTCCCTCCCTCCCTCCTTCGCTTTGCAGGGGCTTGGAGTGACCATACGTCTATGAAATGACCTTCTTTGGCTCCTTCCTCTCTCTGCCAATGGGATTAGAGTATCTCTGCCCAATAAACCTGCCCCCAGACCAGAGATCTCTCAACTCAACACCTCATCGAGTTCTTGGCTGGTTGGGAGAGAGTTGAGCTTAAGGAGAACTGGAGAGCTATCCTGTCTTAAGGAGGCAGTTTCTCGTTAGCTTCAACTGCCTGTTACTAGGAGAGAATGTGGGCTCTGTGCTCTCAAACTTCCAGCTTCTCAAGGGACAAATTCTATAAAATCTTCCCATTTTCTAATGTTGGAAGTCAACTCATATCTTTTAAAAACCTGTACATATCTAACCATAGAGTCTTAGGAGGCAGATTTAGTTTCCAAAACCACCAGCAGGGTGAGTTCCATCCTATGCCCTGGGCTCAGTCACAGCATCCTCGTGAATGTTGTTGGAGAGATCATGAATATTTGCTTCCTGCATGGTACTGGCATCCAGGAATTTAGAGGTTGGGGGCTGGGATATTAAAGAAAATGGCTGTGACCAAGTGGGAAGTCTAAGGGATGAGATGTGACCTCTTATCCCAAGGGTAAAGGCTGCCGCTGCAAGCTGCCTTTAGGGATTGGATCAGTTTTCTTCGCCTCTCCAACCTGAGTACAGATCCACATGGGCATGGGTAGATACAGTGTTCTGTTAGAAGGGAAACCAAGTTGGTGGCAGAGCACTCAGAAAATTGTTGGCATTTTTAAAAATGTACCAAATATTCAGGTACATCTTTCTCTGAGTCCAGTTTGGTTTGGAATCTTGCCTATCTTCTGTGGCATCAGGGATCTATATGATCTATCTTAATTTGTCTAACCCTAGAGTCCATGTCTATGAAGCAAAGGGTGGATCTTGGTACCTACAACAGTTTTTGCTGTTGTTATCGTTGGTGTTGAGTATTTTGTTTTACTTTAAATCCTCTAAACCAGAAAGTGACAGAAATTTCTAGATGAAAAATATCTTGAGGCTAACGAAGGAAGGAAAGAAGAGGGGTGAATATTTGCTGGACGTCTTCCATGTTCAGAGCACTTTAGGCATGTATCTCACCTCTGTCTGACAATCAGTTTTCAAGGTAATTTTATTTCCCCCTGTTTTCCTAAAGAGGATGTGGGGGCTTAATGTAGTTAGGTGTCTTGCCTGAGAACCAAATGGCAGAGCTGAGATTTACGTATGGGGCAGAGTGGCTCTGATGTGTAGTGCTTCTATGCGTTTGTGGATACGCATTGCAGATATACAAACCGAAAGCACAGACTCCCAGGTTTCCTGGGTGGTTGCCAGTGGCATATGCACAGACTCCGAAGTGCCATTAAAATTTCCAAGAACAGTTTTAATAAGTGAGCAGACTCCCTGGTTTTCCAAATTCACCCTCACTTGGAAATCCCTCCTGTAGTTATAAAATCCAGTGTCTTACTTTTTAACATGGGGGTTGATTTTCTTTCTCCATGTGCAGTGTGAGAGTGACTTTTCCAGATCTCAAACCCTCAGTATTACACATTCTTACTGAATTTTCACCAAAAACCGGGTGAGGAATTTCACGCATGTGAACACTAAGCCCCAGAGAGGCTAAATTGCCTACGATCACACAGCTGTGGGGAAGATAAGAAAGCAGAGGCAGAATCCAAACTCAGGTTCATCTGGAAATTTTTCTTTTCTCCAAAAAGAGGAAAAAGACCTCTAAGTGCTGAATTTTGCGGTCCATTTTCCCATTCTTGATGCTGTGTGTCTAAATCTTTGATGGCTTAATGAAAATAGCAAGCGTCTATTGTCTTTCTATCAGCCTACATGAGTCATTTTGTTTCATTTTTAAGTGATGGAAAAATGATTTCAAGAAAGGATTTTATGTTTTTCTTCCAGGGCATAAACAGTTTTGAATTTCAGCATTTGAATGTTGCTACTAACGTTGAACGTTTTGTGGGGTTTTTCCCTCCTCCTCCTCCTCCTTTCTTTTTCTCATAAAGCATGTGTGTCTCTCTCTCTCCCCCCCCTTCCTCACTCACACACTCTTACACACACACACACACCACACACCACAGAGTCTTTGGGGCGAGAGAACAGATCTTTGGAAATAAAGGGAAAATAGCAGATAGAACAATACATCATCTAGTCATGCAATTTAGGGAAATAAAAAAGGAGAAAGCAGCAGCAGGCCGGTTACGCTGACAGCCCCATCCAGCCGAGCAGCAGTTCTGCTGGTGCTGAAATCCTACTTGCAGTAATGAATTTCAGTGCCGCTCACCAGTCTAGGAGTGTTTGGGGGAGATAAAAGTGGAAGAGTGTGCTGTGCCTCTGACCTGGTTTTCAGTTCTAGACAACTTCCTGGTGCGGCTGCGGGAAGTTTGACTTTCCAGATTCGAGCGCGAGGGCTTCGTCTTCTGGCCTGTCGTTTTATTGCTGCCTGCTTTAAGGCAGATTTTTTTTGAGGGGTGGGAGGGATGGCAGGGGCTTAACTTTCTTTTTAAGGCTTGCTGGAGTCTGCATGCTGATGAGCTACCAATTTGCATTTTGCGGCTCCACAGCCACCACCTGCCCACAGCATCACCATTACCCTACTTCTTGGGTCTCTGCTCTTCTATTTTATACCCACAACCATTATTTTTTCTTTTCTTTTCTTTTCTTTTTTTTTTTGTTTTTGTTTTTGTTTTTTGAGCCTGGGGAATTCTCTTGCTCTTGCTGGCTTTTTTGCTTCATTCAGGCAACACACCATCCACACCATCTGTCTATTTCAGTCAGGGAGGTTGGATGTTAAAGTCACAGGCACACCCTCGGTTTCATGAGGAATAATCACAGGAGGGGTGGGCTGCACTCTCAAAGGTGGACCCTGGAGCCCTCATGACACCCCACCCTCCAAACAACTACTCACTAGGCAATTCTTAAAGCCAGACCTCTGAGTACAGTATGTAATGAAGGAAAAAAACACTGGTTTTGTTCCTAGCTCACAAGCTTATCAGCTTTGTGATGTGGGGCACATTGCTTACCTGGGCTGCAGCAAGGATTAAGTACCAGGATATGTGTTAAGTGTTGTTTGGCACGTAGCAGCAACAACTTTGGGGTTAGACAGCCAATGCCCGCAACTCAGCTCTACTTCTTCGTATGCTGGGCACGTGACCAGCCTTGCTTGAGCTTCTGATTCCTTCTGGGTAGACTGGGGCAACCGTAGGACCTACCTTGTCAGGCTGTGAGGATTAAGCGAGATGATGATAATAATGATACTAATGGCAATAAGTCCCATTTGCTGATTGCTTACTCTATCCATATCTAAGTGCTCTTTAAGAATTAGCATAAATATTTATGGTCTGATAACGTATATGTTGTAGTTATGTGGTGCACAAAAATAAAACATATTAAAAAGCATTTGGCAACTATGCATAGAAAGAGACTTACTTATCTTAGATGTATACAATTGCATATAGCTTTCTATATACATATAGCATATAATACATGCCATATAGATAAGGAACATATATATCATTTGATTTTTTTATATAATTTGAATCCATAAAACAATATACGGATATATATAAAATACATTATATAGATGGATATAGATTTATTATTAAAAAGAAAAAATGCTATGTGCAAGGCTGAGTGCTTCATGCTAGGCTAAGTGCTTTGCATGTTTTAATGCATCTCATTATCACTAGAACCCTATGATTAGGTACTGTCATTATCCCCATTTTATAGATGAGGTAACTGACATATGGAGAGGTTAAGAGATGTTCTAAATGCCTCTTATATACGGATTATAGATACTTATGTGCACATAAATATATACATAGATGAAGTATGTGTGTTTTGCAGTGTGCCGGGCAGTGCATTTAAACGATGTTAGGCATTATCATCATTATTATTTGTTTTATTCTCAATGCAAGCTACAACAGTTGTTCCCTTTAGGAAATGACACTATTATAGTTTTAAAAGAATGCTCAGTGTTTTCACCACGCTACCACCTTGCTACCCAGAAAATATTTCCCTTTTGAGATAGTTGGTAAATTCCCTTCTCCAGGCAAGATCATCTGTGGTCAGTTTAGCCTTCATTGTCCAGGCCACAGAGGCACAGCTTTGCTGTCTCTTCAGTTTTCCAGAAGGGTGATTAGTGCACAGCATGTGAGGTAAGACTGGGTTCTCACAGGAGATGTTTCAAAAGGGCCAGTGGGCCAACTCTTCCTGCAACTGCAAATCTACCTCCCCTAAAACTGCAAATGGCAGTGATGCGAAGCCCTGATTTTACTCATGAGCTGAAGGACTCTGCTTTGTGCTATGAACTAAGCTGGTCCTTGGTCCAAAATCAAGCATCAGGTTGAATCCTGAGCAATTGCACAATGAGGACTTCAGACCCTTGAGAAAATTCTGCCCCTTGTGAATTTATGTACAAATCTCTCAAACATATAAGATGCATATTATCCAGTATGAATTAAAAAACATAAGAACCGCCCCCCCAACAAAACTAGCTTTTGTAAGTTTTCCAACAAAAATGACTGTTTTATCTGTTCCCTTATGAGACTATTATCTTCGGTCCTAGTTCTTTATTAGTGAAAAAATAATTACAGGTTGTCATGAGAAAGGTTGAGAATACACTTCAATATACAGGTACACACTTGTGTGTATGTGCACACACAGCCCACATGCACACATGCACACGCGTGCAGACACACATTTGTTAGCTCTCTCAACATTGTAAGTGTTGGATCTGCAGGAAGAATGAAGCATGAACACAAATCACACAGTTCACTAGAAGGTGATATCTCCCATATGACGGTGGGTCTTAACCTCAGGAATCTAAAAGCAGAGGGGTCCAGAAATCTCTTTCAACAAGCTCACCAGGTTCTAAGAGAGGAGCTCTGTGGAGCATTTGTGGGAGGGACACTGTCTCATCAGTGAAGTGCTCTTGCTTGTGTGTGCACACGTGAGTGCATGCACGGGGGAGTGAACACTCACTAGAACTACATTTACTTAAAAAATGACGACTCTCCAAGAAGTAGAAACAGCCTTCAGAGGACATCATAAATAATAAAGGCTGTCGGGGTGTTAAGTAGGAGATTAGGACTGAGATGGTGGTCCAAGCTTTTGAATTGTACCTGTAATATATATATTTTTTTTACATGGAAAAGGTTTTTCTGTTTAATTAAAATATTGTTTTAAGAAATACATTATAGGTGAAATGAGGTCATGGCTACCTCTCAGGAATTGTCCACAGAAAAATAAATAACAGGCTCTATTTATGCACAAAGCATATGCATCACATATGGGCTTCCTTGGGGCTTATTTTCTCACCTCTGCCCACACTCCGGGTGGAGGACGGGAGTCGGATGACAAATATTTGGATCCACTGCTTGAGTCTTTTAAGAAATCTGTTCACTTCTGCCATCATCTTAATTTTCTTTACATCACATGAAATGTATATGTTTATCTCTATTTTGGATGGCCTGCTTTTGGGGATTGTAATATAAACTATTGTTTTTTTGTCATCTACAGTTGTATACTCATATTTAGTGGGGAAGGAGTTATAAACCAATATTTTAGGCAACTCATTCTCACCACCTGTGAGGATAAAGCAGTGACTTTTCTTTTAATTAATATATCTGTACATCTTTTGTAAGGAGAGCACTAGAAGCCCGAGCTTAATGTTACCACCACCGTTTACAATCATCATCATAAATAATGGAGTAATATTTTCGGAAGAGGGCACAGACTTCAGGGTCAGACAGATCTTCATGTGGCACCTGCTTTCTACACTTGGTAGACATTATTTTGGGCAAATCATATGACCTATTGGATCCTTACTGTCTTCATTGATAAGGGTGATGCTATCTTTAAGGATCAATTGACCTAGGTCAATAAAAGTTGATTATAACCCTGCAGTCCTATATATAATGAGTTTACAGAAAAGGGATGATTAAATATACTTGAAATGGTATGATTTTTGCTATTAAGACAACCTGCAGTGTGGAGAGGATTGGGGGACAGTGGCACTCAGAGTCAAACCTCTCATGTGTAAAGGTCTTGGCCAGGTGAGAACATTCCCTATTGGTTAAGGATGCATGCTCTGGAATCCCAGCCTTGTCACCTGCTTGCTATGTGGGCTTAGATAAATTAACCTCTCTGTACCTCGGTTGCTTCACCAGTGAATAATAATAGCTTACAATTTATGAAGTATTGCTGCAAGCACTTAACATAGATTGTTTTATTTGTTCTGCATAACAGTATTAAGAGGCAGGTGTGATTATCAACCTGCAGTGCCGATGAGGAGACTGAAGCAGAGTGCTTTGGTTTAACTTGCCCTTGGTTACAGCTAGCAAGTGACAGAATCAGGGTATGCACTTAAAATATCTGCTTCCACACCCCACATTTTTTCAGCCTTTACGTGTGTTACCAACTTGCTGGGAGTATTAAGATAAGTAAATGAGATAGGATTAAGACATTTTTAAGTAACTAAATGGGGAAGATAGTTCAACCCTGATAAGATTCTTAAACGAGTGAATGACATAAGGACAAGAGAACACAGTATTCTTGGTTCATAGTAAGCACTCAGCGAATGTGAACAACTCTGCACTTACTATTTTTTTCATCTTCCTCATCCAAGGTCTCCCAAAAAGTTGTGTTAATGCCTTGAATACATATTCATGTGAAATGCACAATTTGTGGTTGTTGTTGTTGCTTTGTTTTAAACCAAAGATTGGCATTTCCATGCTGGGGGATAGCTAAGCTTAGTTCAGTTTCTTTCTTAAATATCCATGGTTGGTTGCACTGACTTCTTCAGAAAGATGAGCGAGGCAGAGAAGCCCTCTGAACCCTGCAGGAGGCACCTGGTCTGCTGGTGGCCAAGGCAGACTACCGCTCACTTGGGCAGCGCCCACCACCCCTGCCTGGTGGGCACAAACACAACCACGTGTGGATAATGAGTTTACCCTCTGAAGAAACTCACAGAGGCCAAAGAACTCAGAACACCAGCTCACATGTACCTTTTCAGACTAAGCTTTTATTTTTTTTTGATATTACAAACCAGTTTTCTTTATTCACAAACCACTGTAAGTGATATAAACACTAATTTCTAAAGACAGATATACACATTTTCTGGGTTTGCAGATTGCGTGATGTGTGTGTTAAGAAGTCACTATATGCCACACGATATTAATCTTTTTTTCCATAATTCATAATAGCAATAGTTATTTAGATAAATGAAAACATTCCAAATAATTACTGTTTAAAAAAATCCAAAATGTTTGTTTACATTTCTGACATACATTTTAAAATGACTTATTGGCATCTTGGAGGAGTGCCCAGACAAAAGATTCTGCAACATCAGTTGGCACCCACTTGCTCTAAATGGTTTTATTAAAACTACATACAGTCATGGGGGAAAGTACAGCTCGTTGGTGAAAATCAAAACTGCAAATGAATTTTACTTTAACCAACACAGTAAGAATCCTATGTTTGTGATTCCAAACACAATGTAAATTCTGGATTTTGAAATCTTAGGCAGTCGAGAGAAATCTATGTGTTCTCCCTAGCCACCTGTTATACTCTCTTCCTCCCCACCGGCGTGGGATGCCACAGCATCTTAACAACTTGTTTCCTTTAAGAACATCAACCAACATCGTTTTCCAGGTGGGGGAATGAGCATGTCTTAGTGATGCCATAAAACACCCCCTTGCCCCTCCCCTCCCCCACCCAAATAAGTTTGGTAAAAAGAACATTTTATATGCTTCTGGCTTCTAAGCAGTTTCCCTTCCTTTTTCTCTTTTTAAGAGAACTGTAATCTGTCTTAGATATCGAAGCTACAGAAACTTTGTTTTCAAATCTCGTGAAACTTTATTGATGGTTTAATATCCAACTGATCTTACGGCATGCACATAGGATGACAAGAGAAAGCTGGATCACAAACACTTTTTTTTTTTTTTCAGTTTTGTTTGGTTTTGTTTTAAAGCAGAGTTGTTACAGCGGATTGGCAGGTTCACAGCAGTGAGTTGATAACTTACTAAAGTGCAAGCCACAGGGCCCGCACTGTACACATGAGGATTTAACTATGGCAGCAAAACTACTTGGGGACAGCTTGCTGCTGTTTTTTATTTAAATACAAAAACAGGAAGACCCGTGACAGATACCCCAACTTAGGTTAACTTTTGTAAACAGGACAACATGGAAAGAGTTCAAACAGAAGTACAGACAAACTGCAATTTTTCGGCTGTGTCACTCTGGCCCTGCATCCAAGAAAGGGGCGGGGGGGAACTTTGTTCTTCAGAGATGAATAGGGTGGATCTACTTTTTTTGCTTCCTTCTGACAAATGTCCTGGGCCTTGGAGACAAAACTAACGATATCGGTTTGAGATAGTCCTTGGGCATGGCGGAGAGGTGGAAGGGCAGGCTCTCACAGACTGAAAAATTGCAGATTGCTCACACAACGCAGTCATGTTTCAAAAAGTACCAAGCTGATGAAAATACCATGATTATCTCTACTCAATGATTGCAATACTTGTAAAATGCTTCTATAAATCCGAATATGGTTATCATGTAATTCCATAAAAATTATACGTCTGTCTCTAACAGTTGTTCTACTAGGCTAAAACTAAAGCTTCATAGACTGTTTCTAGAACTTAACAACTCCACTGCACAGATGTAAATTTTATACATTTTTTTTTAACTGGTACAAAGAATTTAAGTTTTTATTACTTTCTTTTTTTGGAAAAAAAGAAAAAAATAGAAACAGTGCTTTTTATCACCTTTTTATTAATGTTATTTTTTCCCTCCCATAATATAAAAGTCAGCAATGATATCAATAATTTATTATACTGGAAGAAATATAAAAAGAATGCTTGTTGATGGCCTAACTAGCAGTTTTTTGCCTAAATAACTAGTGGCTGGTTAAGAAGCTGAATACTGCCGGGTGGAATGGTTTAAAGGGTGGGTTTGCACAGCTTCACTTGACTCATTTGCACAAGTGCTACTAGAAGCACCCCCTTAACAACATAACCTTTGGCTTGAACTGGCAATGAGTAACTTAGAACCATTGATACATGATTGTTGGTGCAGTGGGTCGTTTAGATTCATCAGTTACTACATTTTTTTTCTTTCAGCCAAACCCCAATCCCCTAAGCCCCTCCCAACCTCCCCTTTCACAAAATAAAATAATGCAGATGCAGGAAAAAAAAATGACTACTATAGTCACTTACACTCTTCCCAAACAGCTGATAACCCCAGTAGCTTAATATTCAGCATATATAATTCATTTACATAATATAGCACTCTGGATATGGCCCTAAACCAGTTTTTATTCATATCTAGCATCTCTCTAGATCAACCACAAAAACTCCTACAGCCAGCAACCAAACTATGGAACCTTCAGAAATTAAAGACCCACAATATTAAAATACACAGAACAAAATATCTGAGGTATAAGATAAAAAATGTAATTTTTTTCCTCTTTTTATTTTTATTTTTTTAGAGTTGCTAAAATGATGCACTACTGCATGTATTGCAATACTCAGGCCTCGGAAAGCTTCCTTTCTCCCCACATTGGAAGGTTTTTATGGTTTTGTCATTTAGTATGGAGCAAAACGGTTGTATCCCCCTCGGTATATACTAGCCTGCAATGAAGAAAGAACGAGACCCACATCATCAGCATGGCTCCTAGTCTTGGCATCAGTCAAAGGTGCAAAAGCATTCTGAAACAAAGCAATTTGAGGGGTGTGTTTTTTACATTTTCCTTTTGCAACATGTGGATCATCAAAAAGACTAATGTGAAAAATAGACACTCAAAACCAACCAAACTGGAGGCACCCCCTACCCGTCCCAGGTCATTCTCGGAGAACTAAAGATAGGGCCGGTCCTGACTTTCCCCAGTAGCTCCTGATAAAGCAACTTCCTGTCCAACAAATTCTGTAAGCCAGTCCTCTTAGCTAAAAGGACTCTGAAACAGACTGGACAATGGAAGGGTTTGCACTGTCTCATTTTGTTTGTTTGTTTCTTGGACTGATTGATTAATCCCATGTCCCCTTGGGGACAGCTCAATCTACGCTCTAGGTGGAATTTAGAAGATTTATTGAATGTTGTAATTCAACTCTCCTTTCCAACACATTCCTCAAATCAGAGTTGCTGAATGCAAAGTCGGGATGAAAATTTAAATATACGTCCCGACTTGGCTCAGCAATCTGTATGGGATCTGATCTTGAGAGGGAAGTTGTACAGATGAACTGCTTGATGTAATTAAGCTTGTGAAAAACAATATGTTTCCAAATCATCGTGGAATTTCTATGACCAAGCTCCAGGGAATTAATTGTCTGGCCATGGCTTTAAATGGCTATGAGGTGGTGGTACTTAACTATTCCCTTTTTGCTAAAAGTATTGGCGATTCAAATGAATGCCTATGGGGATTTATTTTTAGGATAAGGACTGATATTCTTGATCCAAGCAGAAAACTGCATGCCAAAGCTTTGTAATGATTGCATATGCTTTCACGTGATGGGTACGTCTTACTGTACTCAAGAGTTTTAGTGCATAGAAGTTTGAACAAGTACAGGCAAATTCACCCCACCCTTACCTCCCATTTTTGCCCTCCCCCCACCCCTGCCCAAAACAAAAACCTAGACACCCCCCAAAAAAAACAAAAGACAACCCCCAAACCCAGCTGATTCCTTCTAATTTCTTATGTACTAGGTACACACACACACAGTGTGTCCCTTTCTCTATTTTCTTTCCTGGGCGACTATGACTTTAAACATGAATTGTAATAGGGGAGGAGAGGCAGTCAGATTCTCAGCTGCCTGACAGCAGAGGCCTGGAAGTGTGCAGCTTAGCTCCTCTGAAGTCTGTGCTGGGGCTGGAACCTTGGGGCTATGTGAATGAGCAGCAAGGGAGGGAAAAAAAAAGAAAAAAAAAGTTCTGCATTGACACTGCATTCTGTTAGTGATGGATTTAATTATCAAAATGACTAATTATTCCATTAAGGTAAGTGCTCTGCTAGGTGAGACTTGCAAAATTAGAAATATAATAACTTACATGCACTACATTGCCAAGAAATTAAGACATTTATCAAGTTTACTGGGAGGATTAATGTGGCATTTTAGCTGCTGTTAGCACAAGAGACAAATTCAATTAAGGGAAAGTGAGAGGACATCGAGCGTCAACCCATACTAAGGTCCCAGCTGGGGGAAGGGAAGGGGAGGCAGGAAGAAGTGAGGACAAGGAGGAACCAGTACTCACCATGGCACCAACGCCGTAGGTGGGGGCTGGAGCAAGTGCGTGGTGGTAGGGGTCGGCAGCATAAACTCGTCCGTAACTGAAAGGAAAACATAGGTGAAGACGATCCATAATATGCAATCAAAAAGTAATGATAATTATAAAATCCAAAATGCCAAGACAGTGTGGAGGGGGCCCTATTCATCTTGGCATAAGAAACATGAGAAAATTTTATCTGTGCACAATGCATTTTTTTGGTCCATTTAACATGGCTGGTCATATTGGTATGTTTAACATATACACATACACACACACACACATATATATTCCCTCCCCACCGTAATGCTGTTTCTACACTGTTCACGTAGCTACCTCAGAGACTGAGGTAGGCAAAAAGAGACAACTTGGAAGAGTGGTCTTAGGAAGTCCAGTGCCCCCAGAGGATATGTTAATACTCAAGAGAGATTGTCTTTTTTTCCTGATTTAGCTGTCATCAATCAAGATAGAATGGATCAGAAAAGATGAAGTGAACCCGTCCCTGTAGAACATGGAAAAGTAAGTGTATTTGAATGAAAACATCCTTGAAGGGTCTGTGGGACCCCCAGCCCCACTCAAGAGTTGAAGCCTGACTTGATTTTGAGCCTATTACCCCAGAACTTCTACCTCATCCATCTATGGCCAGGTTCTGGGAAGGGAGGCGTTTGAATAAGACATATCTTAGTGATGTTTACTCATCATTGAGTTTTCTATCCTCCTCCCTCCGCTGCCATGGCTTCCAGCACAGGCAAGGGATAGAAACCAGATGCACTGGATGTCTACCGAATGTCTAGACGTGAGCATTGCCACAAATCAGAAATTAGGGTTCAGAAGTTAAGCCACTTGCTCAAGTCCACACAGCTAGACTGAACTGATCCTTGAATCTCTAGGAGCAACTTGCACGCATGTTCTACAGCGTCACATGCCTGTACTTCTTTGACCTGCCAGATATTTTCTTGGAGATTGTTTGAACAGGGCTATTTTGATACGGATCAAAGCGGAGAGGCAATCTTAGGTTAGGTTCCCTGGAAGCTGAACTTGAAATGGAGTTTCTTGTGCAAGCGATTTATTGAAGAGGCGCTCTCAGGAGGGAGAGAAGCAAGCAGGTCAGAGCAAGGGAAAGAAGATAGGCAAGAACGTGGTCTGAGCTGAAGAATAGTTTCAACCTGATTCTGTGAGTTTCACAGCACAGTCGGTCCTGTCTGGAGGCAGGGGGGTTGGCTTTCTAACGCCCATGTAAGTTAAGCGTTAGCTCTGGGCTTTCTGGAGGGGTGGGTGGGGCACCGCTGAGTTGAAGTGGCTCCCGCTGGCAGAGGGCAATTTTCTAGAGAAGGGAGCAGCTGTACCCCATTAGCAACTGACACTCACGGCAGCTGGGGGATGAGTGCACCAGCTACTCAGTGGGATCTGTGTGGGTTTCCAACAGCTCTTGACTCTTTGCCTTTTTGTTTTTTTAAAGAATGAAGGAACAAGGCAGGAAAAAATGGTTTGTCTGCCCTGTCAACCTCAGGCTTCCCTCCCATCTCTTACAGTCCAATTTGCACGTGTTTCATCCCCCCAATCTCCTTTCTGTAGTTGGTGGATAAGCACGTATTGGATGGGGCTGTCTTGGTTGCTCCTACCATGGAGTCCGAGAAGGCGAGGGAAGCTGGGCGAAGGACCTTCTAACTCAGACTCCAAGTGAGACCCCAGATGGAAAAAACAAATGATTATACCAAGGTCTCACTGGGCATGTCCTAACTCCCAAGCTCCTCATGTCTGTTTCAAAGGGGCACCGAGCTCAAACAATCCAGATGAGGTTTATCAGCGTCAGCCCAGTGTTCTCCTGAACCTCAGAAGCAGTGACATGAACGGATGTTTCTCTTCCGAGGCAAATCTCTCAGTGAAACTATATAGTCAACCCCAAGGCAGAGGCTGTGTTAAGAATGATAAAGTTTTTGAAGAAATAATATATTCTTGGAGGTCACTCTTAAGACCTGGGCCTCTGCTCACTTAGCTAGAAGTAGATACTAATGGGGGTAAAAGGAAAGGAGATACAACTTTGGCATTGATCTTAAAGTCTGTCATTGGTCTAGAGAAAAACCCATTAATAGGGTTATTGTTAATGCACTTTCATTTGGCAAAGATGGTTACATGAATATGAAAATCTTTGGGAATTTATTAAGTGAGGCCATGTCATGGTGCTCCTTCAAAATGAATGTGAAGATGCAAATTCAAGACAATTTTTTTTCTTAATTTGGGGACTGGTTTTACTGTGGAAATAATTTCCTCTTTTGGGGAGACAACATATTGGTAGTCTGAAGGTATTTAATGAAAACATAGCCCCCACCTTTTCCTACTGCACACTTAAATGGTACATCCTTATTGGGCTATAACACTGGGCATAGTTTCAACCTTTGTAGAAAACCCAAGGTAACAATTTGGCAGTATTCTCTTCCAAGGCAGAAGAAAAATACAGCAGCACTGAACTATTCTTTGCAAAGGAGCAGGCTCCTTTTCTCCTCAGGGTGACCTCTACCTTCAGAATCCGATGGTTTTATTATGATTAATAAATTTCATTTCCACAGAGGAAAAGGGACCATGTCAGCTCAAACTGAAAGCAAGGAGCCTTCTTTTCAAATGCTAATTTCTAAACACGCCCTTGTGTGACACTATAATTTAGACACAAGGTTATTAGGGAAGATGTGGACTTGAGCACTACTTTTGCAGCAGAAATGCCAGGCACGTCAGCAATCTGATGTCCTCAGAGTTGGCGAAGCACAGCCCAAAGACAGAGCAGTGATGGTTAAATGTCTTATGATCACCATGCTAGGACCCGACCTGCTATATGGTCACCCTCCATACCATCTATCCCTGGCCAAGGTGAGCAGTGCTGCAATCAGGTCATGATGTTCTCTATGTCCCCAAATCCCATCCATCAGCAATTTCAGATGAAATCTTAAATGTATCCAATCCACTTCAATCCATGCCCTAATTATAAGCCCCTAGTAGTTCATCAAAACCAACTTATCAGCCTTAAATCTCGTTTTCTTTGTTCAACTCCTACGACTTCAAACCAACAGCCATTTACATTTATCAAATCTCTCAAGTCTGTAAATCTGTATAAGTCTAATCCTATTGCTTCCCTGATTAAAACCCTTCGATAGTTTTCCCTTGATCCTGGCATAAGATCCAAACTTGCATGAGTTGCCTCTGCCCCTCTCTCAGTCCTCCCCCACCCCCCTGCTCACTGTGGTCCAGGCACACGGTCCTCCCTAATAGTTCCTGGACACACATGTAAATCCATTTCTTCTTAGGGTCCTGGCAGTCGCTCACCCTCCACCTGAACTACCTCCTTTCATCCTTCATGTTTCAGATCAAATGTCACCTCCCCAGAGAGATGCCTCCTTCCCTGACTGCCCTTCATGTCACGTGGAAAATCTGAAATAATTTTGTTTACTTATATTTCTACCTGATTATTTACCTCTCCCACTCCCGTAATGAGAGCCCCATGGGGGCTGGAGCTGTGTCTGTTCTGTGTCATCCTCGGTGTCTAGCACAGCCCCTGCCATGGTGCAGGTAGAGAGGGGCCAGGCTGAAGGTGCCCATCCCTAGAATCCATCAGCAGAAAGATTCTTTCAGGTGTGCTTTCTGATGGTTCTGGGTCAGCTGTACCCAGACACATTCAAAATCCTGCAGGACACTCATCAGAAAAGTTTCTGAGGACTCTGGAAATACAGAGTGTGTAATTTTACACATTCCCTGAGAATTCACAAAACACCAGCCAAGTTGCCATAAAGCTCATCAAAACCCTTTAGGGAAAAACCAAACAAACAAGAAATAACTGCTTGCTGGCTAGTTTGCCACAGCTTACAACCATCATGAGACCTCATCTTTTTGACCTTAGCAACAAGTTAAAACCAGAACGTAACCAGAGGCCCCGGGGAGAGCTGAGGGCTTGGGGCAAGAAGAGCCAGGTTTGAGTTCTGCCTTTACAATGTCCTTGCTCCCAAAGGCCAGGCAAATCACCTGCTCTGAGCCTCATTTTCCTCATTCCTAAAATAGTATTGTTCTGTGTGAGCCCTGCCTAACTCACAGATTAAGTGCATGAAAGGAAACCAGATAAATTTTAAAGCCATCTACAGATATAAGAGATTATGATACAAGGCTTCTTATATGGTATTTCACAAACTAATCTCTCACTTCTGCCCAGACTTTGGGTCTATAGAGGCAACTGGAAGATTCTATTCTAATATGATTACATGTGGCTCTAGCACTCAAATTACAGATGCTTTTAGAGTCAAGATCTAATTTATGAGTTATAGATGTAGTTTAAATTGATATACTTGAACTTAAGGTTATATTGGAGCAACATAAATAAGTATGCAGCCTGTTGAATGGGAAATATGAACTCGTGTTTGTTAAAGTGCTCTGTCAACTCTACTGAGACATGTAAATATTACTTTTTGTTAACATCTTCTAAATCTAGTTGAAACAATCTAGATACTAACGAAATACAATAGGCCCATGTTGGTACCCTATGCCAGTTTTTAACAGTCACATGATTTTCTTACAGGGGCAGAGTAAGAACAATGTAATTAATTATCTATATTTTACTCTCTGTATTTCAATTAAGAGACTTTATGCCCCCGGGAACTTTTATTCTTCCCCATGCCTCCGATCCCAGAGATCACTGGGAGAATCCCTGTGAGGCAGAAAGATGATTGAAATATGTTCACCCTTCAGATGAAGTTCACAAGGTGGCACAGACATCCTTGATAGCCCAGTTGCAGCAAGAAGGTACACAGACCTGTACCCCACCCAACACAGAGAAGAGCTGCAGACTATGTATTCAAAATGGGATGTCTCACCTGGGATCAATGAGTAGCCCCCCCCCCCGCAATGCCATTAGGGGCCACAGTGTCCCCCTCATTATATCTAAGTCTGCAAAGTATTTGGGATAATGAATCCATCCAAGTCACACTCTTACCACATAATTTACCAACAGGGCACTGTGCCATGGCCCAGTGAGACAGGAGACATCAGACGCTAACGTGCACTCAGGAAGACATGATTCTCCTCCCACCCAGAAAGTCATTCTATTTCATCTCGCCACTCTTTTTGAGTTTTGATGACCTTTCCAAATGAAAACTAAAATGACTTAATTACTGATAAGTTGTTTCTTTGCCACCATCCAGAGGGAACGCATGTAGAACACATGTTCCAGACCATGTGTTCTCCCTGTTGGGTAAAATGCTCTGCTCTCAGGAAGTCACAGCCAGTATCGGTCAGGAAGAGGAAGAAAAAGACCACACGGAGGGCACATGGGCTGCTGAGTCCTTCAGCTCCGCTCTGGCTATTAAATTACTTCCTTCCCTGATCCTACGACAAATCAATCCACTTCCAATCATAAAGTGTTACAGGCATTTATGCTTTCTAACGCAACCATTCCATACTCATCACTAAGTAAAAATGCAGTGACATAGAGATGCCACAGTCCTACTGAAAAAGCCTAAAGGCTTCTGACAAATCTCTTGGCCATTTTGCTACTGCAGCATCTGACAGGTCCCCTTAGCTTGTGGGGCTTCTGAGAGCTGAGAATAGAGACAAAAGCCTTCACTTCAAAGGAGGAAGAAATATAGCTCAGAATATGGGATCCCTCAGAAGACCTTTCAAATTCCTGGCATGGAACACCTTGGTAGATTTCTGAAATGAACAATCAGTCTCTTACCTTCATGCCAATAAACATCTACCAGATAACACACAATGTTCAGGATGTACGGTCTCCATTTTCAAATTCCAGAACCCCATAACTTTCAGCTCTAGGTCTGGGCCAATACTATGTGCACCAGTTTGAAAAGATATTGCAGTAATAATGGCCAAGATTTGGGGCAAATCTTCCAGGGGTCAGTCATAGCAAGGATGACGAGTTATCTCTGCCCACCATGCAGAGACATGGAGAGACAATTGGTGCCATTCAGTCTGTTGCTTCCCCACAG
This sequence comes from Daubentonia madagascariensis, assembly GCA_023783475.1. Classification (NCBI taxonomy): domain Eukaryota; kingdom Metazoa; phylum Chordata; class Mammalia; order Primates; family Daubentoniidae; genus Daubentonia; species Daubentonia madagascariensis. The sequence continues at coordinate 3,966,939 of JAKFHU010002332.1, read as the reverse complement.
AATATTTGAGAGGATTCCCAACACCTCAGGCTACACATCCCAGTTTGCTGCAATAGGAAAGAAAAAACCCTCCTGAATGTAAATGTATTAAGATGAGAACTACTTGGATGTACTTGAAAAGAATTTAGAGAGCAATGGTACAGCTAGGGAATATTCCCGTTCACTGAGTTCCCATCAACTGAGTTCTAGGCCTCAAATCTCAGTCGGTCAGTTAGACTTAGTGAATGTGTTCACTGGGGGAATACTCCTCTGTGACTACTGGAGCCTTCTCCTAGCTTTAATGTGGGCAATGACTTACACATCTGTTGGCCATGCGGGTGACCAAGCCCTTGTCTTCTCCAATGCTCTCACAATACATAAGTTAGAGAAATGGAACTAGTCCCATAAAACAGCTCCAAATACAGCAAAACCTCCAAAAGAGACACAAGTAAAAATAGGAGAAATTCTCCAAGATGAACACTATGGAATCATCTCTACTTGGTTCTGACATGTCTGAATGTGGTTTCTGCTCACTTCCTTAGCTTGGCTTTAAAGTGATTATCTTTGGAAATCACTTAGCACATTTTTCAGCCACATGATTCCTACCCCCCACCCCTACCACCCAAAGTAGGAGGGAAAGCATCTTCTGGGCTCTTTTGCTTCTACATGGGAAGCCAATGAACTTTGCTCATGCGCATGGATCCTTCCTTTCACACATCTGAACTGTGCATAGATAGGTGCACACATAAATCCAACTCCTGTGGAATCTGAATGACTGAGACCTTCCACCCATGGCAATCAGATGGCGTCATCCCTCAATGTGGTTCAAAACCTCTTCCTATTCTGAATCCCAACAGAGCAGATCTGAGGTAAGAACCTTGATTCTGGATTCATCAGAGCACAGTAGCAACCACTCCCTGGGAGTTGAGAGGACACAGTAAGTCCTGCTTTGGGCCATGCAATTCCTCTGCTCTGGAATGCCTCCTCTAATAAAGGAGCTATGGGCACATTCTCTTTGATGCAAAACTCAAGGCTACCTTCCTCTTAGAAATCCTGTTTCATTTTCTTTGTGTCTATTACTGCTGTACCTCAATCACTAAGAATTTCCCATTGTGCTTTGAAATCACCATGACACCCCACCTACAGTTTAACCCACATGGGGGATGAATATCCCTCACAAGTCTGCAGATTTTCAGGCTTCCTCTCCAGACCTGGGAATCGGTATTTCAGGGGTAGGGGAAGAAGACGACAAAATGGACTCTGCATTTGTAACATTTTCCAGGTGATTTTTATGGACTCCTCTAAAATTTGATAATCACTGTTCTATTTTTTCTAAATTCTGCACTGATACAGCACTTTTCAACTCAGGCTAATTCAGACCCATCTAGATATCTTTAATTTTTACAAGTAAACTGCTAAAGATGTTTTACTTTTATTGTTGTTGCACATAACATGCTTGGAACTCTGTTTCGTCCACAATAAGCTTTCAGTAAATGGGATTTGCTATTTTAACTAAGGTCCTTTGGTTATAGGCTCCCTTAGCACCCTCCACTTACCCTATTATAACACACATCACACTTTATTGGAAACAGACCAATTAACCACAAATCAATTTGCTGCATGACAACCTTGCTGAATAATCAGATCACCAACACGCAGGGAAGACAATTAGATGAGGCTCGCTGAAGGATCAATTAGAAGATTGGCCAATTTGGAAATTTCTTCTAAATATTATCTAAAGTTTTAATGCAACTGAGAGTGTGTGCAGGTTAAGAAGGGGGGTAGTGACAGCCCCTTGTGCCCCTGAACTGGCTAAATATTGCTTTTGATAATTACTTAGTAAACTGCATAGCAGCTCGTCCCACAGGGAACAGTTTCAACAGCTTTTGCAGATGGGTTCCTTTGGCCAGGGCCTTTTTGCAGACACCCACCCTTACCCCACATGGCTGTGTCCAATATTCATCAGGAATTGGGAGTGTCCCCAGGCTGGCTTCTCTGGCCACCATTATGGGTCCTGGCATGGTGCAAGGAGCACGCTTTGCTGCTGGGGAGAGTCCCAGCCTCCACATGGACCCCCAACATACACACACACAAACACACACTCCCTCTGAGGGTGGGGGTGGGTAGCTGGGAGCTTTCCACCTTGGATTTTGTAGCAAAAACCACTAGTTCAAATTGTCTGGTAGTTTTCAGTGAATAGGTTATCTTGTCAGTTGATTTTTAGCAAAAAAAGAGACATTTAGCGAATTGACCTAGAATACACTTTGCCTGTTTACCCCTCTGTCTCCCTTAATACAAAAGATGCTCCCTGAAACCTGGCATCCGCTCCCTCCATCCCCACACCTGAGCCAGTGACCAGCACACAGGAGCACGAAACATACACCTACCATCTGAAGGGGAAAAGTCAAGTTAAAGAAACCTCCCGTGGAACAGCCGTTAGAGAACCATCCAGTGCTCTGTGGTCCCCTTGAAATGTTAACAACCATGCCCTCCAACTCACACATACTAGTGTCCTAGAAGCAAGATAACACAGCTGGAGGAAGCAGGAGAATTCCATCTACAGGCCAAAAGTCAATGTTCCAAGGTCAGGGAAGTAGTAGCACATGGGGACAGCGTGGTCCAGTGAAAAGAGCTTTGGTATCAGATGGACTCCAGTGTGACTGTGGGGAAGTTACCAAACCTCTCTGGGCCTAAGCATACTTTTTTCCTTTTTACTCTCCAAAACAGAGATGATGATAACACCTACCTCATTCAGCTGTTGTGATAAGTTATATATGCATATATATACACACATAATATATACACATACACATGCATATGTGTATATATAATTTATCATACTTGCTAGCACATGGAATTTGCTCAATAAATGACAGCAAGTTAGTACACCTTGAAGAATTCAGCAAAGCCCATACAAGGGACAATTACTGCAGGGATAAAGGGCTTTCTTTCCACAGTCAGTAGAAGCCTTGGCACTCCATGGAAATAACTGATATACCCTTAGAGCAAGAGAGAGGGAGTGGATATTTAACACAGACTGGACCTTCTACATTTCTACTCTTCCAGCATATCCTGTTTTCCCATCAAAATACAGCTCAAAGACAATCACAGCTCAGGAATTCCACAGCGATCTTCAGCTGTCCACAGAGGCCATGGTCACCCCTCTCTCTGGACAACTGCAAGAGCTTCCCAATTGGTGCCCTTTCTTCTGCTCTTGCAATATTGCAGTCTGCTCTCCACAAAGCAGTCCCACTGATCATTAAAAAAAATAGATCATACTCACCTGCCAATGCCTTCCCATCACACTTAACATAAAATCCCAAATATTTCCTATGGCCTCCAAGTCCTAACTTGCTCTGACCACTGGCTACCTCCCAGATATTATCTCTAAAATACTCACCTGTACTCCTATGCTCTGGTCACACTGGATGTCCTACTCCTGGAAACCTCAAGCATGCCTCAACCACAGGGCCTTTGCACTTGCCACATGTTACCTGGCTTACGTCTTCGCTTTATTCAGGTCCCTGCTCAAATGTTACCTGCTCAGAGAGGCATTCTCTGATCACTGAATCTATTATAAAATAACATCACACCCTACTTTCTATCCCTTCCTCTGCTTTTTGATTCATTACAGCTATTGCATAACTTCCTATGCAAGCATATTATATACTTATTCATATACACGGTTTGGGATCTGCTGTCCACTAAAATGGAAGCCGTTTGATAGAGTGCTTCTCCTGACTTATTTAATGCTATGTCCCCAGGGCTTAGAATAGTTCCTGACACACAACAATGACTCCATAGATATCAACCGACTGAAATGAATTTCCAGCCACCCATCAAAATAAGTAGTTTGCTTTTCAACTTCTGTTCTCATATGAGACCCATCTTCTACCACTACTACAAACCCTAGCTCATCCTGGAAAAGTCCTAATGAATCACTGGGGTAGGGAGACTGCTAGTCTATGAAGAAGGAAAAATCATTTTTTCCCCCTTTGCTATATCTTACAGAATCCAACTCATCAAAGATTCTTGATGTTACAGAGTCAGAAACTATTCAAGTGCACAAGGTGGATGCACCAGGTGGTATTCTGCCCTGTGGTTAAAATGCCAGACTCCAGTGATATCCAAGAAAGCACATATCCCTCAGGAGCAACCAAAACAAAATAAAAACAAAACAATGAATACCATTGTTCAAACACCTAAGAAAACAAATGTTCCTGAAAATACAGTCTAGTATACCACAAATGCTAATGGAAAACATTTATTCTATGTGGCTAGCAAAAGCAGAATAGACATTTTGGCATCCTCTACAAAAATCCTAAGTAAAAATCATCACTTTTCCTTGGGGAACTGAAAGAAAAATCCTGAAGTCCTGCTGTTGCTACTGTTTAATGATTTTCATCTCACCATCTCCACCCTAAGCCACAGACAAAAACTCTGCCTGGCCAGTGTATCCACCATCAGCAGCACTGTGACAGTAATGTGTTTTTATAAAAATTTCAGTTATAAAATCCATAAAGCCACCAAACTGAGATTTTAAGCATCTTGTTGATTTCTTTCTCCACTTAAAAATAGAGAACTTGCCTTTTGTCAAACCCTGATGTCCAGTAGATAACAGGATTCAATAGACCTGCCCTATGGAGTATTGGTTTTTACAAGGAGGTGAGAACTTCTGAAAATTGTGCTGTTTACAATGTGGGCTGTGGGTGCCCTGGATTTTTCCAGCATGTAGGAGATGATGCCCTAGAAGGCTTTCAGTGAAACCATGAGTCACAACCTTTGTTGACTGAGCAGTTCTGATTTTTCATTTTCACTCTGTGAGGAGGGTGGATTAGCTGGAAGATAATCTGACATTTGATTGATAGGGGTGTCTCCCTTTTCACGCTTGATTCAAAATTCAGAGTTCAAATGGAACCTTATGAAGCATACAACATATTATTAATATGGCCATCAAAGGAACAGGTATATCTCTCTCAATTTGAAATGTGATCAATAGCAATTCATTAAGAATTTACTGAGCAGCCATTCTAAATCAGATAGGGTAGACGCAAATGCTTGCCATACTCATGCAAACTTTCATTTTCGGTCGCTTCTTTCAGGAATATTGTGTGAGGATCACTTGCTTACAAGGCAGGGTTTGTTAAGTCATGGAACGAAATCAATACCTATCTACTTTTTAGGTTGTAACTTTTCCATGTTTGATCTATGATGTCAAAATATAACAGACACATTGGAACATGCACAGGGTTTAACAGGGAAGGTAGAAGCTTGGGAATACCAGCATATCCACAAACAAAGCCTTTTAACATTTTAAAATCAACATTCTTTCCCACCCATACTCCCATCCCAATCAGGCTCTCCCTTTAATTGCATGCTACATTCTACTAAGGTTCTGAACATGTTAAATGGCTCTTGGATCCTAGGAACATTCACCAGCCACTCCTAACAATGCAATTAACCATCAGTCTTCTACTATTAGGCATTAGTGAAGAGTTAAGGATGTCGCCACCTCTCCCAGTGAGAAGCAGAGATGCTTGGGTCTAGGGGTTAAGCGGGGGAAATGGTAGGGCTGTCATCAAAGGGGTTTTATAGAATAGAGTGTGCCACTGCTTTAAAATGAGAGCATGCATACCTCTTGAACTCACCCAGTGAGACTTTAAACCATTGTAGATGCTGAGACCAACTATATAAATAAAACTGACCCCACCTTTTAGAAAAGAGAGGGCTGGGAGCATGTTCCTAGCTGTCCTCCCTTTCATTCACTGTCACCAAAGACTCTAAAAAGGGAGTGAAGCATTGGCAAATAAGCCTTCCTTTACTGCTCCATTGTCAAAAGGTAGCAGATGAGTTCTATTTGTAAGGTTCAGTGTATGTTTTTGAAGGTCATGACATGCTCAGTTTCATATGGATGAGCAGTAATGTCCTCCCTCATTGGCTGAAAGCAATACATTGGCAAGATTTCCTGGTAATCATTTTGGTCATAGTTTAGGCTTAAAAACTACAACTAAAACAAAAAGGAAAAACAAAAGAAATCTGGTGTTAGTCAAGGCACTCACCTATCTTGGCCTTTAATCATGTAATCCCATGCTAATGAAAGTTCAAATTTAACTGTTCTGAACCACATCAAAGCAAAAAGACAGGCATTATTTTGATGGACACATCATGCAACTATGCAATTTCCAACTGCAAATATCCTGGTCTCAAAAAACAAAAGACTTTGTCTCTCTAGTCCTGCTACTTGAGATATGTTTTAAAAGAAAGGAAATAGAGGATCTTTAGCTAATAAAATGAAGATCCCCTTCTTACGAGACAGAGATAATTATATTCCCTAATGCCTCTAGCTTTATAGATTCAGTCTTTTATGGCCTATAATATTCCATAAAGATCCCAAATAATTCACATATCAATCTCCGTGAACCCAGGCATAATACTTTAAAAAACATGGAAGTCACACATCTGTGTACCTAATCTCCCTGTTCGGTATTTTACCATAAAAGCGCTGATTATACCGTGAAATTTTATTGTGGATTCATCCAACACAGTCTTACTTCTCCAGACCATGTGTTATTAAAACCAGAAATAAAACATCAAAGTTAGCAAAATGCCTAATGTCTTCTTATATGGCAGAGCCTGAAGACTTCAGCTATACTCCACAGATATATGATCTTTTTTTTTTTTCTTAACTAAACTTTCTAGAGTGACCAACTGCAGCATGTGAAGAAGAGGAATAAAAAAAAAAAAAGGATACTGAGACTTGGATGGATGCATCAAGAAGTAGCAATGTTTGTTACCTGCAGAGGTGTTACAAGAAATTTCATCTGCTGCAACGAAGACGAACTGATTTCTGGAAGAGAAGATAAAATTCACAATACTGCTCGCTCAGGGGGAAATGTGCTCTCTTGCCAATTGGTTTGATGTGTACGGATGAGGGGAGGGAAAGGGGGCTGCATTTGAATGGATGTTGCAAGGAAATGTGCTGATGTACCTTGGACTTAGAGAGTTTAGAAAGACCATGAAATAGGCATGCGGGGACCTCTTAAATGAAATCATGGTGATGTCAGAATATGGACCATGTACAAGCTGTTGCACTGAATATTAATACTATGTGTTACCAAAACATCATGCCAGGATATGTTTCTAAAGCTAGAGCATTTCAAATTGCACTCATACGGATTTCTATGCTAAAAGGAGATTACATTAAAAAAAAAAAAAACTATAGACTATCGATCACGAAAAAGGGTATATACTACAGCTAACTAGGAAAATTATAAAATTCCAGACTTTATTATTCTAGTGTAGGATCAAAAATTTTTCTAAAAGGAAAGAAAACAAAATGCTGTCATTTCAGAAAAGGGTTTTATATGGTGCCATATTATGGATAATAATTTCCTCATCAAAGTAGGCTTGCTATATAAAGAAGGTAAGAGAACTCATCAATTGAAAAAACAAAACCCTGTCGTGCCAAATTATTTTTAATGATGCTACATTAAAAAGAAAATATAAAGGGAAAATAGTATTTTACTTTGATTTAGTAAATCCAGAAAGATGATAAAACTCTCTTAAGATGTTTCCAGCTGTGACAGTTCCATGATGTAATGTATTCTAATTCAGAGGTACTGTTTATTTCTCTAGAAATAAGAATGTCTGTGTCAGGCAGATAAAAATGGCCCAGTGAGGTTAGCTAGGCTCTTAAATGCCTCAACAGCAGCATTAGAGAGGCTTTGGGTTCTCATTTGTTAGATTTTACTGTGCATATGGATCATCCAGGACCAAGATAAATGCATTTTTTTTGGTCTTAGTGTGATCGGTTTTGTTGAAATGTTTCAATGCTTCAAAAAGTAGCTAGTGATTGAGCATTTCTTAAAACATCTTAAGAAAGTTTCACTGTTGCAAGAGATACACCCTGGAATATAAATAGAGCTGCTATTTGAATATTCCCTAGAATTTAACATTCAGTTGAAAATTCTAGTCATTTCTACACCAATAAAATCTAAACAAAATTATGCATGCTGTGAGAATAGTATTTTTTAAAATGTTTTTCTTCCACATAAGTCAGAACTAAGTTCATGTATCACCTTTCTTAAAACAACGAGTTCTTTTCATTGGAGTTTTGCTGTCTTTTTGTTCTGACACAGACCTTTTGAACCCCATCAATATCTGGCTTCAGATTCCCTAGGTTTGAGGAGCAATAAAGTTAATATCCCTGAAAACAAAGGATATATTTTGGTTGGATATTTGTTTTGACTTACTCACCTTTGATGTATACAAGGGGCAGTAAGACATGGGCACTCCTAATTACAGGTGTGGTACTCTCAGGTACACCAAATCAGTACTTGGAAGGACCTCTATTTACACAATGCTCACAAGAAGAACATGACCATAACCAAGAATGGTGAACTGGTTTACCCAAAGGGGCAAGCTCTTTGAAACTGGCATTCACACACCTATGAGTCAGAGCTTAACAACTAGTTAGGCAGCTCTGACCAATTCATACTCCCTAACCCTAGAAGATATTGCTAGCTTGTATTCCACTTCTGTATTTTCCCTAAGGAACTGCCCAATGTGCTAAACATGAGGAAAGCCATTTGGAGGTAACCAGCACAGATGTAAAATGGTGATTCAATGAATAGGAAAAAAATTTAAAATGCAACCTACAAGTATGATTATAAAGAAATTAGTCCTGTTTTTTAATTATTCCAGAATTTTATAATATGAGGGTGCCCTTGAAAATATTCTTTTTGAGACTATGCACTTAACTCTTCTTAAAAAAGCTACAATTTCTTCATTTCCTTCTTTCCTTTTTTTTCTTTTTTAGTAACCTATATATTTTGATTTTTTTTACCCATAGTGTCTTTATGATCACTGAGCAAGTTTCTGAACAAAAGGGACAGTTCCCTTTCACCCTCTTCAAAGCAGTTGGCTTGGATGACTTCTCACTATAAAATCAAATCTACCTCAAAGCACAAAGAGTTATCACCAATAGTGATATTTAAAAGAATATGCCATGGACTCCGCAGCAATGCCAAAAGGAGTTACAAAAATGTTTTTAAAAAACTGGTAGCTGTTTGGATGCATCAATTCTGTACTATTTTATTTTTAAATCCACATAAACAACCCCACCACATCCCAGAAAGGTCAGCATAAAGAGTCAGAAAAGTGCCTTTCTATGGAGTTCATTAATTCCATGAATTCAACCTGTGTGATTATCCCTCCCTCTGAACTATGCTTTCATCAATTGATTACAAGTGCAATTAATAGGAAACGTCTGCCAAGTCAGAGACTGGTCAGGGTGACCCACATGTTGGGCCAGCAGAATTCGGGTAGAGTTCTAAGGCACAGATTTCATTTTGGTGTCTACATGAACTACGTCATGCCATTTTTATGTACAGTTCTGTTTCTCCCACCTTGAACTTTAAGACAAATTACTTAGAGGGCTCATAAATGGATCATCTAAAGACCCTCTTTATGAAGCCATTTACCCCAAATGACCAGAGAGAGATATGATTGAAGAGATTAATGATGTAGCTGAGAAGTCTGCTATTCCCAAACAAATATAGGAAAAATTAAATGATCACAGCAATGCAGGTGTGCTCCGCACAGTGGGGGCCACCTTGCAGGAGGGGAAGGCAGGCTGGTACCAGGGTCTGTCTCTTTACATTAACCCTAGTGTGCTGTTTACTCTCAACACAGACCCAAGGATTTGAATTTCAAAATGCACCTGCTTTTCAGCAAACTGGTCTGGTCCTTGCTTGTTGATGACAAAGAAAGTCTGGCTGAGTAGTTATCAACCTTGGTTGCACATTGTAAACATTTGGTGTACTTCTAAAATTTCTGGTGACCAGGCTACACTTAAAGCCAATTAAATGGAAACCTCTGTAAGTGGGTCTCAGGCATCACTAGTTGTTAAAGACTTCCAAGGGATTTTAATGTGCTAATATTCTAAGTTTGAGAACCGCTTGTCTAGTTGAATGGTTCTCACCTTGGCCGCTCCTTACATTCAGAGAGAGAGGTTCAAAGAGTGGTAATAGTAGGGCCTCACTCCCGTGGGCTCTGGTGTAATTGATCAGGGTAGACTCTGGAAAGAGGTAGTTTATAAAATGCTCTTTAGGTGATTCTAACATGTGGCCACGGCTGAGAAACAGTGGCATGATGCAAACGAGTGGTAAGGGAGTTGAATCACTGAATTTCTTGCAACTGGTGCTTCTTTTTGTAACTTCTATTTGGTCTCCAGAGCAACCCAGCTACTTAGATATCTGAGGATGCAACCACAGAAACTTGATACTGTGTCCAGGATACTGTGTTCTAGTTTCTAGATGTCTTCTAGGAGAATTGACTTTAAGCCTCATTCGGAAAGAGAAGCTGGTCTATGGTGGCTATTTCATACTCTTTGTACTTGATTCCTCACTTCTTCCCTTATTTTACCACTTCCTGTGGATTTACTCAAGATCATCTTTGAGTGGGTATTTCCATTTTTCCTTCTGAGTATGCATCTAATTCCATCTTTACCAATTCTTTCACCATAAACTCCTATTTTCTTCCTCTCCTCCTACTCCAAAATTTATAAAACTTCCCTGAAGAATCACCTAGAATACTTTTTTTTATTCTTTGCTCAGACTTTAGTGAGCATCAGATCACCTAGAATACTTGTTCAAAACAGGTTCCTGGGTTTCAACCCTGATCACCTGAATCAGAATTTCCAGGCGAGAGGGCTGGTAATTTATGCATTTAACAAGAACCCGGGCCTGGATACCGACTAGCTCAAGAGGACACTATTTTCACCGTGCTCTCGATAGCAGATGCCCCTGTGAGGGAATCATGACCCCAGCTACTTCTCACCATGAGGAAGTTTGGGAAATCTTGCTGAGAAATCTGCAAGTTCATTCTCATTTTCATGGCAAAGCTCACCTTTTCCAGGAAGACTGTTTGACTTGTGAAGGCTTAGTGGGAGAAGAGAGAATTACTAATTATGAAAAATAAAGAAATGGTCAATGATCCAGCACAATGGAGAAGGCTATGTTTGTCTTGATTCTTGGGAATGTTGACTGTCAAGGCTACTACCTAACATTGATTGAACTCTTGTCTATGCCGGGAAGTTGCCGAGTGTCATACCTATGTATTAATTCATTTAATTTTTTTTTTTTTTACAATCCCTCTTTCCATCTCCATCTTTATAGATGAGGAAACTGAGACATAGAAAGATTGTGTAATGTGAGCAAGCTGCTAAGTGGTGGAGGAGAAATCTGAACACAGTTGGCTTGGCTCAAGACTCTGGCTCATTCTCTAAGGTTCTGCTTAGGGGCATTCACATAGGGGGTATTAATCAGCAATGGGTGTGATGTCTCCATGGAGGAATTTCTTAATATCACTCAGAATCTTCAGTTCCTCTGAGACAAAATAATAGAGTGTTTGTATTCCTCTTTGAGTATGATATCATTGAGGCTTGCGAGAGATAATTATAAGTATATTCTACTTTAACCACAACTGGACATGATGGAATAGCATATGCCATAGTCTTTTTATTCTTATGTCACCAGACTTCCTTATCTTTGAAGATGGTTTCCATAGACCGACCATCTAGACTCTATATCTGCCTCAGCTGGTGGTACATTTAAATTAGTCCTGTGGACCGCCATAGAACATTCTCGTGTTCCACTTTTTTCCCTAGGCTAAATCTCATCTCTTTGCAATCTTCTTTCTTCTAAAAATTACCCATGGCTGAATTCTAAGAGTCAATTAAAAATAGTAGCCAGCCCGTATCGCTGGAGGGGATGTGAGAAACTAGCTCTCAAGTCACAGAGTGAACTTCTGGTATAGGCAGGTGGAAGGCCAGACGGTAAAGGTTCCCTGCATTACAAATAATACTGGTTTTAAGTTTCATTGTTAAAGATTCTGCTCACTTCTCATTCTTCGGCCTCTTATTTCTGTTATATTGCTATTGTTAAACAAAACTTGGGATTGATATCATTAATAGCAAGATTCTTCTTGTATCCAATGCTGTGAATATTGAATCTAACACATACACATACACACACACACACACACACATATACAAACATACACTGGTGTGTGTTTAACCCCATACACTGGTGTGTGTTTAACCCCCTCCAAGGACGTCTACTCGAAAATCCCTACAGCCCAAGAAGTTGGCCTTCTGGCCTAGTAGATGGCAGCTGACATGCCCCAAGATAGTAGTGAGACAAAGTCAAATTCATTCCACCTGTAGATTCTGGGGCATCTATTGGTTATAAGGCAGAGGTTCTCAACCCTGACTGCCCAGCTAGGATTTTGTTTTTTAATAAAAAATTTGAGCTAGGATTTTTAAAAAATAAAATACCAAGGACTAGACCCATTCACCAATCATTTAAGTCAGAATCTTTGAGAGTGCTTCCCATGTACTGGTATGCCTGAAAAGCCCCTCAGGTGATTCTAATCTGTCAATCAGCACTGAGAACTCACATCTCAGTGTATGAATACCTCTCAGAACTTATGTGTCCTGCCTCTGCAGGAAATAGAGACTTGTGTCTCCTGTGTTTGAAATAAATTACACTAGTTTGATTTTAACATTGTATAATTATTAATGTTTTAATTATTGGTAATTATAATACATCCTAGTAATTTTATATATATTATTTATAATTAGTGATTATTTTATAACTATGCTTACCAGGATGCTTCCTTTTATACATGTAAAATTAAGGTCAAAATTCACAAGAATCAGGCTATTCTTGTTACTCATCTTAAAATGTTGCTGGAAGGGCCATATGGAATTCAGCCATGAGTGTTTTCTGAATATTAAACATAACATGCAGAAATAAGATGCTCCTATTAAAATTCTTATTCATATTTTCAATAGGCTGTGGCAAACTGTAGAATGAGAAAAGGTATAAACAAACAAGCAATCAAATAACCAAATAGATTGACTACAGAATGCTCTAAAAGGATCTATGCTGATCCCTTTTTGAAAAAGGGAAAATATATTAAAACACATTTAAAAACATTAAGACACAGTTCCTATTGTTACACTGCATACATTAAAAAAAAAAAAAAAAAAAAACCTTAAATGGAAAAGGAGATAAGGGCTGTGAATTTGTCCCCAATTTGAATATTCTACCAAAAAAGCTCTGAGTTTTGGAAGTTCAAATCCAAGTACATCTCTGCTACCCAGAGACCTTGAGAACGGTTTACTTTTGTCATTTCAGCTCTTCCCATATTTAACATTCTCCCCAGTTCCCTCTATACTTCTTTCCTGGACTCAGGCGAAAGAAAACTAATCATGAATCTGGAAGCCATGCCTTGTCACGTACAAGCTGCATTCCATGAGAAAAATCATTTCACTTTTCTGGGCCTCAGTTTCCTCATTTGGAAAATGGGGATAAAGAATCCATGCCCATTTGTCAAGATTGAACGAGACAAGGAATATAAGGGAGAAAAAAATTGGCTTTTTTTTTTTTTTGTGCTGTGTAGACTCAGGATACAAAGGATACAAATTCTACTCCTCTCCCTACCTGATGAAATGGGCAGGCAACTGGTTTTACAAAAATCTAAAGCAGTGGCAATTTGGGGCCTGGGTTTACACTGGGAGACTGGCCATTTCTCCTACAAAGCTAATGCATCCAGGTAGCCTGAGTTGCTCCATGGGCAGAAAAGAGAATTAATGTCCAAGGAAAAGCATGAACAGGAAGGACAGGCCATTTGATCCCATGGTTCCTAACGTCTTTTGCCCAATCTGTTTTTATATTCCTAGGGTGAAAGTCAAGATTTAAAAACAAAACCAAAACTATTTAGTCAAAAATTATTCTAATTCATAAAATCTGTTTCCACAGGAAATTTCTTTTTTTAAAAAACCAAGAGCAAAACAAAATACTCCCATCATCCAGTGATGCTGATACTACTAGTACTACTACTACTATCACTACTACTACTAATATTCTGAGGGCTACTAAGTGTCAGGTTCTATTTGAGGGGCTTTCTGTTCATGACCACAATTAATTCTCACAACAACCCAATGAGGCCATGACCATCCATTATTCCCACTTTATAAATGAAGCAGTTGAAAATCAAATAATTCAATGAGCCTGCCCAAATTATCTCATGTAGTAAGTAACTCTACTGAGATTCAGACCCTGCTCTAAATCTAAATCTGTGATTATGTTCTATATATCAATAGCAATGATTTTTCTAGTGCATATATAAATAAAAGAGTACATATAATGAGTATAAAGGATCCTGTTCCAAATCCTGACATAGCCACTTGTAAGTCCTGGGCTGTTGAGCAAGGCACAGATTCCCAGAATGTTAGTGTTACAGTGGGTCTTAGAAACTGCCTACTCTAAAGACGACCTTGCACTTTTAAATGCATTTAATTTAATTTACTTGCTACTGCCTCTATATAGTCAATGCTTACAAATACTAGCGTGCAGTCTAGAACATCTGTCCATCAGCAACATTCACACCACCTCTTTTGGTTAATAATGTCGGCCACCTTCATGTCTTTCTGATTCTGATTGGTATTTATTATGCTCTCCATTTAGCATATGAAAAAACTGAGGATCAATAAAGTTAAGATAAATCAGATGGGACTTTCCCAGGGCCCATTTTATATTGGTGTGAATCTATTATGCAATCAAAAACAAGATTATTAGCATGAAATCACTTTCTTTACCCACGAACTTTCTGGGGGATAAAGAAAGAATTGTGGCCCTAGGCCAGTTGAGGGAAGATGTCAAACCAGAACCGATTTTGAGGGATGCCCAACCATGGACAGATCTTATTTTCTCACTGAAGAAGGGGGAGTATATAGGAGATGGTAACAAACCAATAATTTACAAAGACAAATCCTCTTAGATCCTGCAAGGTTTGTGGAGGGAGAACCCTGTGTCGACATTATTTACTGTATTGGGGTAGAATTGGAGCTTGTCCTCTAAAGCAGCACTTCTCAAACTTCAAATCACTCTGGAATCTTGAAAGTGCAGGTTTCATTTTAGCAGGGTTGGGGTGGGGCTTGAGATTCTACATTCTTGCAAGCGCCTGATGAGGCAAATGTTGTTGGTCTGGAAACCACACTTTGCATAGCAAGGCTCTTAAGACTTTTAAAATGACCCATTCACATCTTGATGTTTCAGAAGACAATAATGTAATCACCTTTTCCCCCTTTTATTTGTTCATTTTCTTTTAAGTTTGGGAGAGAGAAATTGAAGAAAATAAAAAAAGAATAGTGTGGAAACTATTATTCTGGGGGAAGCATTGGAGCTGGTACTTTCAGGATGAATTTTTAAAATGTCCCCCACCCCCACGACCTGGGCTTATATTCTATTTAGTAGAAGTAGTGCACAAACCCTCTAATGATATAGAAATGGTGAAGAAAACAGGTTCTTCATCTTTTAATGCATTCTAAAATTTTACATTACAAAAGTAGAACTGGGAAAGGAGTCAAGACTTGAGAGGATGCTGGAAGCCTCTAACAATCGTAGTTTTCCATCTAAAAGAATTCTAGGCTCACAAAAGTAGTGGGAACCGCTGGTTAAGGTTATCAGACGCGTGGTGTAGCTCTATAATTTTAGGCCAAAGCATTTCAATCTAAATAGTTAATTAAGAGAAAAGAATGTTTGGCTCTGATTATGTTTCACCTCCCTGAAATTTATTAATCTATTTGAACAGTCACACATCATAACGCAGCAAGAATTAGCCTGGCAACAGCGACAAAATCGACTAGTTACTCCTGACAGAGATTTTCTCTAGCTCTCGCCCAACAAACTCCCATCCTCCCAAATCCTGACAGGAGTCCCTACTCTAAATGTTTTGTGTGTTAATTAAATATGAAATGCACTACAGTTTTAAGGAGACTCTAATTCCAGAGGAATCAATTGTTGAGCTTCACACCAAGGAGAAAAATCATGAGAAGCCATTTATTTCTGCCTAATGACTGTTCACATGCATACGAGGTCATATTTAAATAGAAACCAGTTCTTTTGGAAAAGAATTCAACTTGTTCTCATAGTATAGTGTCAGAACTTGCTCTGATAACTTTATATACTAGACATTTTTAGCAAAAAGCTCCACCTTACCACCAAAGATAGCATCTATAGTATACCACCTAATGACTAAATAAGTAAATAATTAATTAAAACCCAACCAACCAAACAAGCAAAACCAAGGCAAAGAAGTGGTGGGGTTTAATTTTTAGTTGTGCTACATGCACAGATGCTTCCTGAGCTAGGATTCCATCTTGTGTGTATTCTCGTCTTCTACTTTCCTGGATTCCTGTCTTCTAGGAGGGCAGTTCTTTATTTGCAATGGCAATGGCTCGTTACAGGCCTCTGCATGCATGTTCTCAACAGACCTACCTCTGGAAAGCTGCTTTCTCAACCTGCTTCTAAACTCTTCGCAGCTGAAGGGCTCTGATGGTGCTACTTAAGGATAGGCTTTATTTGCTTTTTTGTGGCCTATCAAGTCAATGATCTGCAACCTGAAAAGTGTGTAATTAGGCCACGACATGACCAAAGGAGTTGTTACAGCTTGTCTTGTCACTGGCAAAAGTGTCTACCCTCGTGGCTGTGACAGCTATGGTTTGTTGGGTTTGTAAATTCCTTTAATATCTCCCCAACTCCTTGTTGGTCCAGTCTGTTGACTATTACAGGATAGGTTCTTTTTTAAGAACTGCTTCAATTACATATTCATCCAATAGTTCATAACAGTTGTTAAGAAGCCATTATAGACTACGGACCAAAGGCAATTAGTTCTTGAAACAAAAACTTGAGCACTATTTCTCTTAATGTGTATATGTATGTGCATGATGTCTATAAATTAAAAGTAAAAGCAGCTCAGGAAATATATCTTTCAGTAACAGCCATACTGCTTCTTAGCAGTATGAGCTGAGAGCTTGGCATCCATAAACCCAAGTTTCAAAGATTACAGGGAGGCTACTTTCAAGAACTGTGCATTCCCTTCCTCCCTATTTCAGAGCCATCTTAATTGTTATAAAATGAAATCAGTGACAGTCTATAAAGCAGGTCAGGAGAAAATATAATTATCTTAGTTATAATTTTATTTTTGGAGAATGCACAATCAGAACCATTTTAAAGGGAGCACTACCATATATATTGGAAGTTTTATTAAAGAAATTTATTTTTGTCTGGCATGTGAGCCTTGTAATGGGAATCTCACAGGCATACATGTTTCTTTCTAGTTACCCTAAAGCTGTCTGGAACAATTAGTTTTATTTTCTCTTCCTGAGGGGGCCCTGAATCACCAAAAAAAAGAGCAAATGAATCTGTTAAGAAACTGAACTTCAAATAAAAAAGAAAAATAAGGATAAATAGAAATAAAATAAAGATTCTATATACATATACACACACATACACACACACACACACACACACACACACACATATGTTTGACCTGGAGTTCTAATAAAAACCTGGACATGCTTTTCTAGACACTGTGGCACAGAAGGATATGAATAAAGACATTAGTGACTCATTTCTGCTACATTCTTGTTACAACTTGACAGATCATCTTTTTTTTTAAATTGCAGAACCCAGGAGAGCTTGTGAGGATGAGTGAAATAACAGAAGAGATTTAAAAAAAAAAACCCTAAGAGCAAGAACAACTTCAACAAAGCACCATCAGAAAAGGTATAGAGAAATGATTCCAGCCCATTTCCATGTCTTGACTCAACAGTCTAGAATCTAACTCCTGAATGGCTTCTTCCTGCTCCCAGATCCTGATCTCAACTGAGGAGATGCCATGGGCCACTCGTCCGTCTCCTCGGAACCTCCCTGACCTACACCCTCAGCCCTTTGTTGATTTGAACGTACCGTCCTTGGCACCACGAAGTTTTACAATGCTCTCGCTACATTTTTCCAACAGTAGATTTCTCCAAAAAGATTGAAAATGTAAATAAAACATGATAGGGAGTCTAGCATAAAGTTGCCAATGTTTACTTTGCCAAGTGAGAACATTAAAAACAAAATCAATTATAAAGGGAAAAAAAAATAAAGCTACCATTTGCTATTGTAATTTTACAAACAAAATCTATTTTTAACGGCATGTGAGAGGAAAGGTTAAAGCCTGATTGTTTCCTAGAAAAGAGAGCTGACCGCTATATTACATTGTCCGTGTACTTCTCATGTCTTGATAAACCAGTAAATATGTAATCAAAGGTGGTTGCCAGGTCTTGAACTGGCCTTGGGAGATACTGCTTTAAACCAAGCACTAGAATTAGATCTTGACATCTCTGCTTGCACACATCACAAAGCATAGGTACAAGGGCTTGCTGCTGCTTTTTAGGCAGAGTTTCAACCCTATTAGACCTTGGCTCAGATAAGAGGAACGGAGAAAGCAATGCAGCTTTCCTCCTTTGCCTTCTCTGCATTGCCCACTCTCATTAGGGATTCCACATTACCCATATATTAAACTTCCTGTATTCTACCACGTGGCAAAAAAAGTAAAATCATTAAGTCTGCAAAGCACAATTTTTTTTAAACTAACCTTTCTATAAAAATAAAAGACCCTTAAATGGTAAATAAAATTTTCCATTCAGGATGCTTATAGGCTTCATATGCTGCCAACCCCTTAATTTTTAGTATATATCATTGGATAAGGACTCTAAATAAAATGGCATATCATTTTAAATGTAATTTTTTGCCTATTTTAACAACAGCATTTCTCTATTATTTAATTTGTGTCCTGGAAATAAAAAAGCTCTAAAATAGATAGGGAGGAGCCTGCACTAATGGAAATGAACTCAAATCCCTTTGCCTTTTCAGTTCAGCTTGAGATAAGGTTGTACAGGAGAATTTAGTTAGTTCTATTTCCTGTAGTTTAGCTTATGATGAAATATTATGAGACAGCAGGGAGACAGATCCTTCCTTCATCTTCCTCCCTCTCTCATTTCTTTCTTTATACTCATCTACCCACCTATATATCTATTTATCATCTATCTCTGTTTCTATCCATCCATCTACCCATCCATCCACCCATTTATGTATGTATGCGTGTGTATGTGTGTATGCGTTATCTATCTCTATCACCTATATAATTTTAAATAAGAGTAGACCATATCTTCCATGAACCCAAAGATATGCCTAATCATCCCTATTAAGTTTTAAGAAATATGAGTGTATTTATCTCTGAAATAGAATCTTTTATTCAAAGGTTATGAGTATCAGATTTAAGTGATATTCTAGCATATGGCTTGTGAGTGCTTGAAATTAATAAACCCTGGCCTCCTTGTATGAAGATTTACCTAGATACCCTTATGAATCCTTTGTGATACCCTAAGGCATGGGTGTGACAGGTGTGTGTGTGCAGGGGCCCATACAGAGAGCAAGACAATATTATAGCATTTTATTTGGGTTTCTATTAAGTTGAGCTATATGGAATTGTCAAGATTCTGCCATTATAGCAATTTAATATGGTACCATCTCAGACTATGATGGCAATGAAACTTTAAGGTCTCAGAAAAACAAACAAAAAAGGTATAAATTAAAACAAACAAAATTCTGTTGCTTGTGTTCTCTTTTGCTTAGTCTAGAGACACCTGTGTGTCCTGGTGCTATAATTATGTATCAAAAGCTTCTAGGCATTTGTGGATTGTTAAAGGAAATGCATATTTTATGTGAAAGGAGAAAAGGCCCCTGGTAACTATCAGTGCAATCATATTGTGATGAAATTTCAGAGTGAAATACTCTGTATTGCTTTCTTCTCTCTCTGGTCCATACCTAGCTACTTTCTGCTCTAATGTGGAGGGACGCTTTCATGCACTGACCATTAGGAAATGTTAGAGTGTTAGCAATCAGGAAAAGCATGACAAATGTCTGTCTTTTTGGTGAGATAACATTTTCATCAAAGCTATGTACACATCATACATATTTTCCCAAATATTTGTAGCACAATTCATCGAACAGGGAATTTCCCCCCTTCCCACCTCCCGGTTTGGCTGCTTAAAGATGCAACAACAACCAAGTCATAATACACAAAGAAAACAAGAGCCAATCCATAAAGAGAAGCCTGCCCCTAGGCTTAATTCAAGCAAGCCATTCATCAAGCTGATGTGATGGACCTGTCCAATCAAGAACGTACCACAGACACATCAGCAACACCAAGTGGCATGCAATGACCAGATGACCGAAGGCCCCGCCGTCATGCTTTGATTGGTTCAAGCTCAGAAAACAATCTCCTTTGAGAGTTCAGACAGTTGGCTTTCCATAAGTCAATGTGAGATTAAAAATAAAGAGTTGGTGAGGTCAAGTGCTTACCCAGTGTTTCCTAAATGCCAAGAAAAGATGTTCACCTATCCCCATTAAGTTTGTCAATGAGACTATAAAATTACCCAGTCCAGTCAGGTCTTTTTTCTTTTGGGGAAATCTCTGCCCACACCAGATGGTCTTCATTCCGGAGGTCAACATTCAGAGATTCTCAGGTTGCTCTGAGATAACCAGCATGTGATCATTTAACCAAGAAGATGATGGGCAGGAAGTTGCAAGGTGCCCATTAAGGACATTCTGGACAGTTCTGAGGTTACTGGAGTTCAATATTTTGCAAAAGTCCCTGAATCTTTAATTTGATGAGGGCTTAATTTGTGCTGATAAAAGGTAAAATTCTACCAACTGGGGACATCAAACTTCTTTTGCTTTCAAGACATCTGAAGAGTGAATCTCATGATTACAGGGAAAGTTTGTTGCAGTTTCTCTTTTGATCAAATTGACAACCAGCGAGCATTACCAAAACGTTCTCAATTCCTGCTGATTTTACTTCCTATTCTGAAGAAGTTTCTTTTTGTTATGAAGTTTTTCTCTTTGTCATCCTGCCTTTCAGAGAAGAGGAATGAAGAATCTATCACTACAGATATTATGCTGTGATGGTATAAAAATAATGTATTATACTATTGCTATTGCTGAGATAAATTCTAGGTACTTAGCATCTGTCTTCTAGATTCAAAAACTATTCCAATAATTTCACATTTTCCCTCAAATATGTGTCTTCTACAAAAGGGCCTTCCTTCTGTATATCTGCTTATTAAGAATAAAAGGAAGAACCACCATTTAATAGAGACACTTTAAAAATCAAACCAAAAATATCATTTGACAGACTGTTTTCTGGTAATTTACCTGTTACTGGATTTACCTCAATGAATAATTGCATATGTGGCAAGTGTCTTGCTTATAATAAAATTAAATAGGGATGGTAATCAATTTCCACAGCAACCGAGAAGACCTAATGTGCAAATTTCTCTAATGAACAACAAGAGGCCAATTACGTGGACAAGAGTATAGTTAGTTGGTTTCTTCAACTGAAACTATTACACTAAAGTGGGAATTGCAGAGTTATTAAAGATTTACCAATCCAAAAATGAGGACAATCTTTCAGTAGGAAATGTTGCCAATGAGAAACCTCAATAATATTGAAATAACAGATTTTATACATATATTTGAACATATGGTGTTCCAAAATGCAGAAAATTTTAACTTATTTTTTAAATGAATGCAAGTAGAGATGGCCAGATACTCAAACAATTCTATCTAAGAAGAGTAGTAAACATTGTTTATTTTTTCCAAATGTCTAGATCAGTCTTATTGAAGAAGGCAATTTAAATTATATCTTTGTAATTAACCTTTTTTCAACTTGGGGATAGATGCACTTATACTGAAAAGCAAGATAAATATTCAAAGAAAGAAATCCGTTTAAGACTTTCATAATTATACAGCAGACTAAAGTTACTATGATTATAATTATATACAAAGTGGGTGTTTGAGAATTTAGCATCCAGAGATATTTTCATAAAAATAATTAAGGGTTGTAGCTGAACCACATTACAATTGATACTGTGTGAATCTTCAGTGTGCAGAATTTAATAACATTAAGGCTTTTCATTTATAGAGTGATCTTAAGTATTTCAAGATTGCCATCATTTTTATTAGCCTTATTGACCCTGTCTATTTTCCTAATCCATTGTCAAAGTGTATTGAAGATAACAACTTCCATGAAACATATTTTGCATCTTGGCAACTGATGACTGGGTAACTGGATAATTTACGTATTTAGAACTGTGTCTTGACAACTGTTTTGGATTTCTTTGAAGGCCCCCTACAGTCTTGAGAACTTGTTATGGCTGTTTATAAATAATAATAATAAAATACCTGCATATAACCAGAGAGCAGATCTCAACTCTATCTTGCCAAAGAGCCACTTGTTATAAGTTTATGCATGGGGTTTTCAAAGTGCAATTTTTGGGGCTCAGGGACTTATTTTACTTTATTATATTGCAGAAGAATTGTGCAGCTACCATGAGCTAACAGCACACCTTATGAGAAATAGAATGGAAGTGCAGAGAAAGCACAGCACGGCAAACTGGGGGAGGAACTAGATCACAACAGGCCGGGGAGGAGACCCAGTGGCTGCTGCTGACACTTCCCATTCCAAGGTCAAATACATCGCCTGCTTACCTGTCTGACCCCGCATGCCTCAGCCACACATGCAAACTGTTATCATTATTGTTTTATTCATGAAACATATTTTTAAATTAAAGGAGTCATTACCAAAAATAAGCACCCTCAATGACATTTTTGCATGCACAGCATCAGAACATTCACATTTATGGTCCTCAGAAAACAGAGCCAAGGAGTTGCATTCAATATGGAAACATACACTTTCCTTTTTTCAAGGCAACTATACAAAAATAGCTACGGGCTTGCTGTTTCAGGAACCAACTCATCTGTTAAGCCTGGGTGAGAGAGTACCCCCACACCCTCACCCCACCCAGCCATTCTGACTTCTGCCTTCCTCAAACACACTTCTGCCCTTCTCCTGACAGTCTTAACACGTGGTGCGCGCTACAAATACAAGTTACTTAGGTTTGTAGGATTGGATGCTGGGTATTGCCAAAAAGCATGAATCTCCTTATGAATGCCAGATGCACTCCCCCATTCCTTTATTCTGAATTTAAAAATGCAGTGGAGAGAATGCTTAAGTATAAAAAGTTGTAAAAAGGGAAATAGGGTGCTTGAAATTGAGGCAAACCTGCAGGACAATCTTCTGTTTTTCTTCCTATGAGTGAGATGAATCCATGGTCTTACACAGAAGACCATAAGAAGGTTGTACGGGGGTCGGGTGTGAGTGTGGATGTGTGTGTGTGTGTGTGTATGCAGGGTATATTGTCACAGGAATTAAAAGATCTGAAAAACAATTGTACAGGGACAAAACACATCATTTTCTTTGTGTCTTAGCAGAGATGGGGAGTAGTTTAGAAGGAACTGAGCTTAAGTGTTTGCCCTCTCTATGTGGCCTTGTGTTCACCTTCACCATGGGACCTCACTTTTTGGGTGCTGCCTCCCTAGCATTCATGCATTTCCACCAAGACCGGACGAGAATCTCTTTTCCCACCAACTAAGTTAATTTCCAAGTAGTTGTCAAGCAGGAGAAGGAAGCCCCTTACCTGTCACTGTAGGCAGCAGCAGTGGCAGGGGTAGGCTGGGCATAGCGATATGCAGCATATCCACCCTAAAACACAAGGAGAAATGTGACTTAGGAGTGCAGCACAGCCCAACCCAGGGACACCCAGTGGTGAGAACACACCAGAACAGCAGTTACCCAAGCCTACCAATCTAAAGTTAAGGTTAATGAAAGCTTAGTACCAAAGTGAAAGTACAAAACACACTGGAGAAACAAGGGGCGGAATAACAACCCCAGCTGGATGTTAAAGGTTAGCAGGTTGTAAGCATATCCCACGGGGAGAGAACCCAGAAGCCCTTTGAAGGAAACGTACCTACATGTTAATGTGACTGTCTTGGGGTGGGAAGCATTACTGGTAATTATTTAAACACCTTTTATACTTTGCTGAACTTTCCAGATTTTCAAAATTGATTCTGTTTTACCTTTATTAGATATTAATTTAAGTTTTATTCATGTGATCCTTGATTATTTCCTTATTAAAAAAATCAAGTGAATGCTCTCCTGTCTTACTTTTATATTTATTAAAAAACTTTCAACCCTTTAATTGAAAGTTTATTAGCAGTCTCTTACCTACGCAGTCATTTAACCACTAATGTTATGGAAGAAGACTCTCTTTAGCTTTCTAAATGTTACATAATTATTACTGAAATGAATGTTGAACATTTCTTAAAAATGATTTTTGGCTAAAGATAACACTGCTTTGTATCACACCGGTTCAGATGGGGAATTTGTTTGGTGTGGAAAATATAATAAGGTCTTTTAATTCATAAATAAAATCATTAGGAGAGAAAAAAATCTGAAAAGAAAAATAATTAACATTTAGTTGTATGTACCAGTAATTGCAATTGTTCAATTAAGCAAAGAGGACAAGCAAATGGGCATGTTCAAAAGGAATTGTGTTCAGTGGAGCATTGATTATCAAACTGTGAAAATAACAGAGCTCCTTGCTCAACGGACCACAGTGATACATCAACTACTGTGGAATGATCTCAGCACAATTAACAAACAGGATCCAGTTTCCACTGATAACACAGGGACCATTCAGATTCTAATTAGAATACACAGTCCCATAATCCTCTGAGGGAAGGATTCTCACCATCACCATAAAGGGACAACTCAGTACAGAATTGTGTGCCAGAAGGTACCTAACAGCAAAATTATGAGTTGCATTTGGCCTCATGAACGGGGGAAACTAAGTAATAAGACAGGAAATAGACAAAGCAGAAAAGCTGCAATAAGCATCTTTCAAAATACAGGCAAAGTGTCTCAATAATTTATTTCTACCTCCTTCCAGCCTCAGCTAACTTTCAGAGTTAATCTGCTATGAGTTGCATAGCAATTCAAAAATGCTAGTTTATCCTTAAAGACATTTGTTCTTTGGATCTGCCCTGGAGAAGACACATCCAAAACATCCTGACAGATAATCACCAATAATTTGGAGCCAGTTTCATTTTTTAAGCTTTTGAAAAACAATGTAGAAGTTAAAAAAAAAAAAAGAGGTCTTAGCTAGATACCACTTGGTATTCCATGTTCTCCAGTTGGGGGTGGGGAAACTCATTAAATGTGCTGAGTGAGCAGTGGTAAAAACCAAAGCAGTTGTCATACTAGCTCTGAGTTCAGGAAACAGAATGATGGACAGAGGAGAGATTAGGTCACCAGGTTGCTGGAGCCATCCTTTTATTCTGCTTGTCCATCTTTTTGGCTTTCATGATGATACATACGGGAAGATACAGGTGTGCATATTAAACTTAATGAGTTGGGGGGGTAGAATGGCTACAAGGCGTCAGCTGCAATGGGCTAGATGCTTTCAGTGGGAGAAAAAGCATGTGTGTGTGTGTGTGTGTGTGTGGTGTGTGCACACAAGTGTGTGTGTGTGTGTGTTTTTCTCTCTCAGAACAACAACAAAAAAGGTATTTGCATCAGGTGCCATGTAAGTCATGATTTGGTGACTCTGAATTTTGTCCTGGCAAAGATTTCTAGCAACATCCTACTTGCAAACCCTCTTGGTTCAAACTTTGCTTACCTCCCCCACCTTCTACAGTAATTTCAGTCAATGAAAGAAGGTAGCAAGTTTGATAAGTCGGAAGAATTGCTGCATTGCAAACAGAAAATAACTAAAATGCACCTCACTAACTACTAGGTTGATATTTATGGCAGGAACATAAAACACATGTGTGTACACTGGGTGTCCCTCTGCACAACCGATGTGGTCATTCATGAAGGTTTGGGAATGGCCTCTAATATGTGCGTATGAATTGGCTGTTTAGAGAAAATAACTGTATGTTTCCATATAACACAGGCACAAGTGGTCAACGCCTTTGCCTTTGTTATTTAGGAATTTGTTTAAAGGTATTCCCAATTCAAGGTCCAGATCACAGTTTTCTAAAGCCTCTGGAGCCAGTGGAGATACTGCCTAACACCATAGCCACTTGTCATAAGCGACTACTGAACACTTGAAATGTAACTAGTGTGACAAATTGAATTTTTAATTTACTTATGTTTAGTTAATTTGAATGTAAATGTAAATAGCCACATGGGGCTGGTGGCTACAGTACTGGACAGTAAAAATCTAAGTGATCCTTGAAACTTGTAATAATTAGGGAAAAAGGATTAGGTGGCTCCCTACCTCTACCTGTATCGATTGCGTTGTCTTCCTTTGCTATTTTTCTTCTGTATGAAATCCACATTAGGGAAATAACAGAGTTGTGTATTAACTCAGTGTATGTGTGCATACACTGTACAATACAAATTGCTTTAATTGGTTTTTCTAACAGGTGACTCTAATCAATGGTATAGCTCCATATTTTGCAGCTCACTGGCCATAGGCAGAACTTCTGCAAGGTTCTGTGGTAATAACAGAAAAAGGATCACTCACTTCCACCTGTTGTCCCCAGACCGTGTTCATGTTGAACCTGGTCCTCCTAGACCTTATGACAAATATGCATCATTGACAATTAGATTTTTCCCACAGGAAACCAGAGGGAAAAGGGATGACAAACACAGCATAATTCTACACTCCCCATCCATAAAACATAATCGTTTTACTCATGTTGGGCAGCAAGATATAAATGTGGCTTTATATAAAAATAAATTTTAAATGGCCATTGTGGATCCCCCCACCCCTTGCCACTACTACCAAACATAAAATGCAGCCATCAAAGATACCCACTCGTACGGACTGAGAGGTTTCCATTGTCAGCAAAACCTCTGGAGGTCCCTTGGGATAGTTACTCATTAAGGACCTCAAATGATGCTCCAATAAAGCACTTTCAAAATTGCACTTGTGGGATATTAACAGTGGAAAGGAAAGGGAAGTTTCCATGACTAAATAGGTTTGGGAGATGCTGAGTTAAACAATATAAAACTGGTGACTTCATTTGTGGGACTTCTTAGAACAGTATTGATGAACACTGTGGATCTTCAAGGCATCTCAAAGTCATTTGACAACAGAAATCAAAGTTTACACTTTGGAGCATACTTCTGGAAAAAGATGTTCTAGTGGCCAAATAGTGAATTTGTTAGGAGGAGAGGTGAAATCTTTGTGTGTTGGTGGGGACACAGGCACAAGTAGGACTGGAATATGTATATGGTTGCGTGTGCTTCCCTCCAGCTCAAGTGTAGGAAAATAGCAGCAGGCTTCACCCCAGATAGAGGCTTCCTCCTTTATGAGAATATCCAAGGATCTGGTCTCACTTTGTGCAAAACAGGTGTATTGGTATACATACAACTCAAATTTTATTTACCGTAATAACATTTACAAGAACATTCGCAAAATGAAAAACTTAAATATAAAGCATGACTCTCTAATTTAGCCGCATCACACATCCAGCAATTTTTGAAGGATGGGAATAGAAGTCCAGATTTCTCGAAATGGGACAGTAAAAGTTGATCTCAGGGATTTTAACTATTTTTCCCTCTCCAAGGTCAAAGTATCCTCTTCTCATATTCAGTTTTTGATTGAAACTCAAACAATTCTCATGGTAAAAAAAAAAAGGAACTTTCTTAATAGACTTAATACTGAATAAACATGGGAGTTGCAGGTGATAGGGAAACTCAAGGAATAAAACTCCCACTAATCATCCTCAGTTTTACATTAATCTTTCATTTTATTTGACAATTTTAATGTTGGTTACAGACCAAATTTGGAGACTCTCAGCCAGTTATACTCCAAGGAATGTGTTGACTCTTTTTTTCTTCCTACAAATTCATTCATTTGGGGGTTGCTTCAACAGTGAGAAATAGGTTTGAAATCTATAGCAGTAGGTGCAAAATAAATTTCTGACCAGCTACAATAAAACCAGGGAGGGTTATGTTAGCTACGCTGATCTTCAATGCTGGATATATGAGAGGTTTTGGATTTAGCCATTCCAGGCGACTCCAGGAACCTACTAAAATTACCCAGACAATTGGTTCAATGAGAACCTTTAATTCTTTTCACTGAATTTATAGAGTCCAGATACATTTTAAGTCAAGAAATTCATAACCAAGCTAGGCCTCCATTTTGATACACTTACAATCAATGGAGCTCATGGCTGTGGCCAAGGTCAGTCACGGAAACAGTCTTGATATTTGGAAGGAACTGCCCCACCCCAATCAGTGGACATATTAGAAGATATGGGAATGACCATCTCTATTCTACAAGATTTCAGATTAAAACTGGAAAATTCAGTGAAGTCTTTCTCCCTTCTATGTTAGAGAACATTTCCCTTCCCCCGAATTATCTTGTTAGTAAGGATTTCACAGCAAACCCACAATCATGTGATGTGTTTTTCCACCAGTCGGGATTTCATACCTGCAGCAATTTATTGCCATACACAGGCTCTTGATACACTACTCTATAAGGAAACAGAAATGTAATGTTTTCAATGCAAAAATGAAATAAATAAAAGAAAATGCATAAGTCAGACAGAAATTCCAAAGCAATTCATTTACAAGTTTGCTTCTCTTACTTCACCAAGACTTGGAAGTGACCCACCAAACCAAAAGGGGAACCAGTCATTGCCAAACACTTTTAGTTGTAAATTTTCAAAGAAAGGCAGAGATTTGGATCAAATTACACTAATTTTATTGGTGTTATAACTTGTGTTTATTTTTAAAAAAGCAAAAAGGATAATTTCATGGCTTCTTACCTTTCCAAAGAGTATTCCAACAGTTAACTGTTTCAAATTTGTCTATCTCGTGATTGGAATTCTCTGGAATACCTGAGGATTTAACTTGGATGCCTAATTATGGAGGTAGTTCAGACAACAGGCACAGTAGCAACCATCACTGCACCGACACCTTTACTTGTGAAATTAACCTCAACTAACAACAGAGAGAGCAAAATCGCATTTCATGAATTCATGAATTTTTGAAGCTACCAAAGCTACTTTATTTGTATATATATATCTAGAAAACCTATTAGTGCATGTATGTGTGTGGTGTGTAAAAACTGTTAACATACATGTCACTAACATGACACCGCTTCATTCAAATCTAACACTGACAAAATCTCAGTAGAACCCTTGTCCAGACTGGGAAGCAATTTTTGGATGTGACAATTATTTGTGGGTGAGGCTAATCTTTCACGTGACTGGTCTGAGACTGAAGTAAAATTCTCCATTTCTAGGGCACATATTGAGGTGGCTGAACATTTAAAGAAATTTGGAAACCTGAGATAGATAGATATAACATTTTTCTTATACAGTCTGGGTTTCTTGTCCAATTTAGTTCCAGTTTACCTTTGTTTTTAAGTTAAAAATCTATGCTTTTGGAGCTATGGCTGTCAAAATTCTTGATTCTTTCTCTCTCTGTCTCCCCCCGCCCCCGTCTCTCCTCCTAGTTCATTGCTTATTTGAAGGCGTCAGGTATAGTATTACTTTCTAGTGGCCCGGCCATCCCATAATTCTACTATTCTTTCATTTCTCATGCTCCTCCTTTCCTTTCTTTCACTGTATTTCTCAAATTTTGCTCCACGAGGGCGACTTCAGCCTGCGGGCTCAGTGCTTAAGTGTTGAACTCTACAGTCAAATCGTGTGGGCTCAAGCCCCAGTGTCAGTGAAGATTTCTGGGCAAATTATTTCATCTCTTTCCTGAAAAAAGTGTGTTAGGTAATAATATTCCTCTGTTACAGGGCTGTGGTGAGGAGAGAGGAGCTAATACAGATGAAATGCTGAGCATCTCGTCTCTCACGTAGCAGACACGGCAGACGTTTAATTTATGGGCGGACTGCTGCCTCCCCCGTGGTGACAGAGGACAGGAAGCCTAACGCGGAGCCCTAGCTGGCTCACACTGAAGCAGGGTCTCAGCAATAAAGACTTGGGTTTCTATTTGGAGAATTCCTACTTTCCAGCTTTCCGTGTTCCTGAAGCTACTGACACTTCTCACTCCTGAGCTCCAACATTGGTGAAACGAGGACACCTCTTTGTTTTAAAATATAGGGATGGCAGAGTGACACGAATTCAGAAATAATTGTGTTTAGCCACGGTGTCAACCAGAAACGTGTTCTACAGAATTTAGGAACTGCGTTAAATGCACCGGAACCTCAAAACATATTTGTTAGGCAGCCCTCACGATTTGCTTCCACTGTTAGGAAGCTTAGGGCATTCCTAATAAAAAGGGACATGGTTAACATTTATATTGTACCCTCTCTCTCCTCCCTTCCCTTCTTCTCATGGTCCAGAACCCTACTTTCTTACTCCAGTTTTACTAATATTTTGTTAATTCTTTTTTATAGTTCTACTACAATTTCCTTCTGTCTCTCTTTTCATTTTCCATAGTTATCTTTTGATCAAATGCCATATTCTTTGCTCTCTCTCTGTGAGGGACAACCAACGGGTGTCTTGGTCAGTCAAGCAACACTTATTTTCTGCTCCTTGTCACTTTCTGGCCTCATGAAATCTATAGCTTCACCCCTAAATAAAACAGATGGATTTGTATGTCTAGGAAACTTAGTCCTTCTAATGCAACTTTCAAATGGTTTGTATCCCCTCCTCTACCATTATTAATTTAATTATTTTCTTTAACTTGACCCACTTTTTTATTAAAATGAATTTATTTGGCCAGGTGCAGTGGCTCACGCCTGTAATCCTAGCACTTTGGGAGGCCGATGGTGGGAGGATGGCTTGAGGGCAGCAGTTCAAGACCAGCCTGAACAAGAGCAAGACCTCATCTCTATAAAAAATCGAAAAATTAGCCAGGCATGGTGGCACATGCCTGTAGTACCAGGTACCGGGGAGGCTGAGGCAGGAGGATCGCTTGAGCCTGGAGGTTGCAGTGAGCTAGGATGGTATCACTGCACTCTAGCCTGAGCGATAGAGTGAGACCTTGTCTCTAAAAAAACGAATGTATTTAAAGGTGCACCACTAATAGTAAACTTGTAGATTTGATATGCTGGTTATGAAAATTAAATTCCTATTTTTTAAGCAAAAGTGGGTGTGTTATGTCCTCAGGTAGAAGGGACTCTGGTAATGACATTTCCTACCCTCCTTTCTGACTCAGAAACTCCCTGGATCACCTCTGATGAACGGGTGTCCACACTGCACCTGAAAGTCTCCATTGTGACTAGAGGGTGGTTTCCCTGCAGAGCTCAGCTCCTGAATAGGATGGATGCTTTTTCTTTGCCCTCAGCCCAAACGAGCTGCCCTGGTTTTTTCCTTAGGCTCACAGAATCTCATAACAGGCCTACTCCCTTTGGCAATTCCAGGGCATCTATGATCATCTCCTCTCTCTGCTTAATCCTTTCTTTTTTGAAAACTTTGAGGGGGAGGTAATTCTAGAGAGAAGGTTGTGGCTTGCCAGTTGCAGGGATCAATCAGGTCTCTCAAATCCTATGTGCTCTAGCAGGACTGAGAAATGCCCGAGGGCTCTCACATCAGGTGGCTGGGCTGGAAAGCTCCAGGAGAACAGAGGACAGGGGAGGGAGAAAGCCAGGTATCTAGGAAAGTGCAGTAGTTCTGGGGTGGGCACTGTCATGGTTGCTGTTGAGCTGCTGTGATACTCTGCCAGGGTAGATGATTTGAGTAGGAATAATCTGACAGCCTCTTCCCCCTGCCTTCCTCAGAAGTAACCTAAGCTAGAAGTTTACTACTCTGCCTAACAAAATTAAACAGAAAGAAAAGGTTGAAACCTATTAGAGGTGACTGATTTGTTTAACACATATCCCAGGACCTCTCAGAATTGTCTTAAACCTATTTTTTGTGCACTACTTTAATGAGATAGAAGGGGTAAGCCAGAAACCTCCTTCAAATAAAACAGAACCTGATATGATTTTCTAGGAATCTCTTTAACCATCATCTCTTTAAAAAAATGGAGCACGGGGGACATTTCCACTCATCAGAGCATACTAGTATCTCAAGGGAGGCAGGGCTACTGGCTTGAAAAAAGCACATTCGATACCATAATATATTAATACTTCTAGCTGGGATGAATCTTGCTCCATAAATTCTAGAATTCAGGAAATATTCATATTATCTCTTTTCCTTAAATAAACTTAAGGCTGTCTACAAGCCCTTGTTCTGCTGCTGAGGTGGGTGGTGTAATGGTTTTTATTACCGCTCTACACACACGGACACACACCCCAGCAGCAACATGCCAAAGGTGTCACCTTACACAGAACAAAATATTCAGGAAGGTCTGCACGATTCTAGCAATGTTGTTGGAGACAGGACAGAAACGTGCTGGGTAAACAAAAGTCTAAATTAATATTTCAATAAGTTTTTCAGTCACCTAATTGCATATTTTGGAACTGCCCCGTGAAAAAAAAATCTCATTGTCATTCTAATATGAAGAGTAGGGAAATGATATAAAAATTTTTTTGGCTGGAATGGGTGGCCTGAAAGGTGAGAAAGAGGCAGTTTTCTAAACACAGATACCAAACAACCCTGGACTGGAAGAAATGCTGTCTTGGGACATGACTCCCCTGCTCACTTCATATAAACCTCACCCAGATACTTTTGGGGCTGCATAGCTGGGCCCAGTGGGCTTGGCCCAAATAAGATGAATCTGTGGGCAATGAAAGCTCCTTAAGAGACTAAAAACACAAAAGGATATTTTAGTAGCTTTCTTCCCCAAACAGAATTTCTCTTTCCACCTTAGTCTAGATGTTGGCACATTCCCTCCTTCTGAATCTGTCTTTTTGCTCTGTGTGCCTTGCTCTGTGGATTTGCTGATACAGCCTCACACCCCAGTGAATACAGACACACTCTGTTGATCACTCCAGTCATTCTTCCCCTTTTCTGTGGAGTCCCCGGTGCCCCTGCCTTCAAGCAGCTTCTACTTCCTGCTACACAAGAATCTACAAGGCTAGAAAAAGACGCTAATTTCAAATATGCATAGGAGACCACAAATTCATGCTTCCGTATGTTATTGCCATTTTACAAATGAAGAAACTGAGGCCCAGAGAGGTGGACACCTGGCCAATGATAGCTAAACTATAATATTTCATTTTTATTTTTATTTTTTAACTAGGGTCAGGAACATCCACATTTTTCCCCCTTGGGTAGGTACTGATGGAGACAGTTTTTTTTTGGTGGATTTTTTTTTAGAAGTCTTCATTCCTTGTCTACTCCCCTCCATTTCCAAAGTCAAAGTTAAAAAAAACAAAAAGCCCTAAATTCAGTTATGCTCACTAGAGTCCTAGTTCCTGCCATTTACGTCATCTACCCACAGGCTGCACGGAGGTGGAGGGTGTGGACTGAAGTCTGGGTTCATCAGGCACCTGAGGAACAGGTGCGCTTCAAACTGCCCGGCCCCAGCCTGCCACGCAATTTAACATCCGAAAGTCTGGAAACAGAGGATGTGAGAAGGAGCGGCTTAAGCGCCACAAAAAAAGGAAACTGGTTATTTGCTGGGTAAATAAAGGACATGTAGGTTGTTCACTCATTCGATTATGGAAAAAAAAATACTAACCCACAGATGACAGTACATATACTTGATACAATGACAACAGAAGTCAACTAAGTCCATCATTGATAGAGAGTAACACTTTGTCTCAAGATTGCAATGATTTGAAACTGAAAAGGAATAAAATTAAATGGCCAGCATCTTTCTTGTTTTCCAGTAAATGACATCAATTTGATCAGAAATATGGTTTTATTTTTCTTTGTTACCTAGTCTATAAAAAAAACAAAAAAAATGATTCCACTGATGTATTCGAGGTCTTTTGTAACACAAAAAATTATTTGATTTAGAAAATACCCCCAATACCGCCCACTTATCTCGAACTGTTTTTATTCCAAGTCATTTTCATAACATGGACGCTCGTATCAGAACGAGGGAGAATAACTACCTTTAAGATCAACACAGCTAAGTTTAATTACGGTCCCCCATCATGAGAAATATCCTACTCTTTTCTAACAATAAAAAGTTTAATAAAGTGGTACCATTTGGCAAATAATTCTAAATCGGGTAATTGTTTTTGGGGAAATGGAGAGCATAAAAAGATTAAAGAAAACAAGGGCTTAATGCTTAAATTGATATACATTTTGTTAAGAGAACTAGAAGATGTTTCTTGCTAAAATCATCCATGTCCAGAGAAAGAGATACATACAGAGAGTCTTCCTAGGGTTCTTGAGATAAATAAATAATTATATTTATAAGGAAAACATCAAAAACATCAGCCATGAAAATATCCTTTAACCCTTTGCAGCTGGTAACTACAGCTGTTATCCTAAATATTATACTGAAAACACACAGACCATATTGAGAACTTTAGAGACAACTTCTTTGGGGGTGGGATGAGGTTTTTAATTGGCACGTGAGAAATGCCATATTTTTTGAAGGGTTTGCATTTATGCTGAACTTGATCGCGGAGTTAATTCTACTCAACTAAACAGCAAATGATATCTCTGAAAAGCTCATGAGCAGAAGGCGTCCTGCCCTGCAAGACAAGCCACTGGATCCTTTCCTACAGACCAAGAAGAGAAAACTGACCACACCCAGTAGAGAAATTAGCAGCAAACTTGTAAAAAGAATGACTCTGGGAGGAAACAAGGACAGCATGCACGTTAATGAATACTTACATAAATGTCTGCACCATAAAATCCATCCTGGTAAACAACACTGCAAGGGTGCACACACAAAGAAAAACATCCATATTAGTGCATTTCCCCATGCAGACACACCAACCCCTGCACTGGCGAGGTTAGTCTGGTCACAAGATCCAAAACACAGGAACCAAGGATAGTTTTCACATTGATTAAGGAGGTTGGAGACAATGGTAATTGATCAAACCGAGAAAATTAGGCTGGGGTTTGGCGTTGGCCCAGACTCCGGATGTAGTGGTGTGCTGGGTACCAAAGTTCCCACTCTCTCAGGAGGGAGTGCAGAAATGCACAACTTGAAAATGCAAAGAGGTTGAGATTTACAGATGTGAGCTTCTTAAAAGGTCAGAGTTTGCAGTCAAACCGCATAGCTCCCCCCATAAAAAACAATAATACATTTGTTTAAGAATATGATTGTAAGGGTAGAGACACAGATTGTAGCATTTTCAACATGGGCTATAGCTGAAAGGCTTCAGGGAGCTACGCGACCCAAATGGTTTCGAAAATTTTCATTTATATTCTTTCACACTGTAGTATTATTTGGTAATTCTGTGTGCCATTCTTATGGTAAATATAGGAGACTATCCCTGCATGTGTGTGTGTAAGTATATGTGTGTATGTGTATATGTATGTACATATATGTGTGTATGTGTGCAAGTGTATTGTGTGCATGTTTATGTGTGTTAATATGTACAGGTATATAGGAATGCATGTGTGTGCTTGCATATATCACATACATGTGTATAAACATATGTATGTGCATGTGTGGGTGAATGTATATGTGTGTGTAAGTGTGTGTTTGCATGTGTGTATATTCACATAAATCATATCCAGACTAAGCAAAGCCCCATGTTATGATTGAACAAGCCCAACCTCCCAGCAGCTCTCTGATCACCACCTATATAGTCATCATCCCAGAAAGAAGAGACTACGAAGGGCAGGAGGTTGGGTGGGGGGTATGATCCTGGACTTCTCCAGAAGTTTCTCGGTGTACCTTGAGTACAACAACCAGGAAAAGAAGTACTTAGCTATGTAATCATGGGAAACTGATTTAAATTTTCTAAGCATTAGAACAAGTTTAACGAGGATCACATGTACACTTCACAGGCTTTTGTGAGTATCACAGGATATCTTGAATATAAAAATTTGTGTTTCAAAACACATGTTTTTCAAAGGATAGTAATTGTTGTTGACAATCTTCCCTGATGTCTTCCCATGAAGTTTCTAGATGATTTATGATTCTGGCAAAGGACCAATGAGCCCCACCATTGAATGAAGCCGGGGTTCTAACAGAAGCACAACCTTGATTACCAAAGGATTCCAGCAGGTTTCAGTAGCAGAGTGGACCCACATATAAGCCAAGCATATTGAGCCAAGGAAAGGCACTTTACAACACACACACACACACACACACACATGGTAGTGACACTGGTTTGCTGGAGAACATTATAGTGTGTTTCTCAGAGGTTTTTTTGGAGTTGGTTGACTAAACTCCAAGTATCATTATCCTTAAAAACATGGCAGGGATTTCACATACTAAGGAAGGTGGTAGGAATAGCTTTCAGTTGTTGTTCATTTTTGATCCAGGAGGGCTACAGTTCACAAGAGCACTTGTCAAGCAGTGTAAAACCCTAATCCAAGATACTGAGGTGTGCAGCATCCTGAGCTATACTTTGAATTCTCTTTCAATATTTCCAACATAAAGATTTAATGTCTGCTGGGGTCAGAAGGCAGGGTCAACCTCTGCCTACAGGACCTGGAACAGGTCTGATGAAACAGAGGCGGGCAACAAATACGTAGTTTGGGGCCCAAACTGCAGGACCGATCACTTAGCTATATCAAAACAGCCTCTGTCCCATTTTCTTTCATGCTGTCATGCCTGTGCACATGCTAATCCATGTGCTGTGAATGCCTTTGCTTCCAATATCCCCCATCCAAAGGCAGAGAGATGACTATTCAAGAGCCAAGTTAGATGGGAAACACGTGGGAGTCTGTGTCAAATTGCAACCTCCACAATCAATAGCTTGGTGTCCTTGGACAAATTAGTTAAGATATCTGAGCTTCATTTACTCATCTGTAAGATGGTAAAAGAGGTTAGTAAGTGCCCACCTCAAGGGAGGATTATAGTAATACAATCCTTACAAAGGGATAAGCCACATCCTTAACACTGTAGCTCTAACTAAATGTCACCATCTCTGTGACCCAACGCCCACCTGCGGCTCAGTTGGTTGCTCCACTTATGAACACCAATATGACTTTTTCAGACCCTTATCTGGCCCACTCCTCAATTTCTGCCTCATACCAAGGGTATTTGTGTTTGTGGCTCATTTCACCTTGAAAGGTGCACCCAACGGCTTAGCCAACATTCTATCTCAATGCCTGACACATTACTTTGTACCTAGAAGATGTATAATAACGACCTGTTAAGTGAATAAGGCCCATATTTTAAAGGGGAAGTCGGGTTTTAGAAGGTGGTAGAAGATGACATAGAGTCCTTTTTAAATTAACTCCACATAGAATTTGATAACCAGTAACGGGTCAGGAGGAGGGACCCTGCAGTCTCAGGCTTGCCTCTGATTTGGTTATTGAACATCAATGACTATTGTCAACAGAGGAGAGGAAGAAGGCAGAGATTTGAAAACTAGAACCTGAATTAGGAGACCAGGGCAAGAGACTAGATAGAAAGTGATCCAAGAATAAACAAAATATTAATATTTTTCACCAGATATTAATAGATACATTTAAATGGAAGACAATGCCTTTTTCTAAATATCTGTAGGGTAGGACCTCATCTGTTTCTGATGTTCTGTGAACAAGCAGCTGAGCCCAGGCCAGTGGCATGTGGTGGGGGTGTGGACCAGGAGTGGAGCTTCCTGATCTGGCTGAAGCTGAGATTTGGCCAGGAAACTGGTCCCTTCTTTCACTAGGATACCATGGCCAGTGGTGTGCCTCCATGTCAAGCCCACCTGTACCGACAACACCCAGAAGTGAGAAAAGGACATGCCCGGATGCTCGCCCTTGGGAAGTCTTTGCTCAGTAGGCTAACCTAGTTGCCATACTTTGCTCTCCCACCATGGGCTGTGGAAAAGTCATTTTGGAAACTCTGACATCCCACATTTATGAGACATTGAACCAAAGAAAAACTGTGATCTAGTTTCCTCATTTTGATAAGCTCAAACAAACTGACTGACAAGTACTATCTCTCTATGGTTGAAAGGTTGACTATACCCCAATCACTGTGCCATGGCATGCAGAGCAGAGAAAGCAACCTCTCCCCAGCCCCACGCCCAGCCCAGAGGTTCTGATTCAACAGATCCGGATGGAGGTGCCTAAGAATTTGCATTTCTAACAAATAACAGGTGATGCTGATGTAGCTGGTCCAAGGACTAAGAGAATCATCGCTCTATGGAACACCTCCCTCCAAGTGTTATTTTACCTTACATTTGAGACAAAACTGAAGGTCAGCCTTGTAGGTCCTGTTCCAAAGGGGGAGCTGGATACAGGAAAGCTCTTAACACAAAGTCTCATGCTAGTTTCCAAGAATGTATTCAAATACTTTTTAAAGCCTCATCAAATAGTTGCACTTAAAATATCAAATAGGTAGGGAAAGAGGGATAGGGGTCCATATCTAGGACACAGCTGTAGATCAATTAACCCAGCTCAGTCACAAGAGAAGGGAGTTGCCATCATGCATTGAACAGGTGCAGCCCTATTTTAACGCAGAGATGGTCTGTCTAGCCATGCAAAAGTAATTGTATTGCTTGTCAATCACTTTGGGACTGTAATATGCTTTTTTCAAGAACATAATGCAAATGCACATCTCATTTTCTTAGAAAAGTGATAGCAGTAGTTAAATATTTGGATGAATGCAAGCAGGGAATGATTGCACTACAGCAAATTAGTTTACTTTTAAGAGAAAGGAAAGAAAGTATAGAATGCTCCAAACTATACAATCTGTTTGTGTAACATAATATATACCAGCCACAAATACATTCTTGCAGAAAAGACTATTTAAAACTGCTCTACCCTGCTGCCCCTTCCAACTGGAAATAACTTAAACTTCTTAATGCATTCAAATATAGCTGCTTTTGAATGGATATCAGATAGGTTTACGAACTCACTGGCATTTGTATAGAATTGTGTGTGTATGTGTGTGTGTGCTTGCACAAAAACTTTTTTAAGGGAAATACATATTTTTAAATCAGATTATCAAAGGCATCTGTGAAATCCCACTCCTACTTCTCCCAAAAAAGCCTTAGGGACCACTGATTTATAGTGTTTGTCTATAAATTCACTCAATTAAGAGGGTTTTTTTTTTTTGGTTACATTTTAAAATTGGTTAAGAATTTGAATAAGAAATCACACCAGAAAAAAAAAAGCTAGAGAGAATTCTGGAACATATTCTGAAAACGGGTAATGACAGCTTTAGTTCCTAGTGTTTCTATTACAAGAAAAAGTTCCTAAGCATCAGACAATACAGGTTGGAGATTAGACATTTAGGAAATAAAATCAAAAAGCAGGGCTGATTTATATACAAAAAGATATATCCACACAGTCCTGGAGACTGGTGTCAGAGTTTCTAAGGGTATAACCTGAAAAAATTCCCAGAGGATTTATTTGTGGGTTTTATTCTTGCACTGGCCAACTTTAAGATGCTTTCTCCTAGGATACTACCATATCTTTCCTATACACAAAAAAGCACAGAGTCTCCTCAAAATATTTCTCAAGGTAACTCCGGGAAACTGTACACACAGGTGTCATAATTAATTACCTGAGAAAGTGCAGAATATCTTGCTCAAAGATACCCAGAGAACCAAGACCAAAACCCTATAGCTGATGCTGGATGCTCAGGCTTAAAATAATAATTTAAAAAAATCTCCTATGGTGCTCCAATAAAGCACCCCCTTGTACACCCCCCCCTTGCAATATGCATGGTACATACTAGGCACTTGATAAGTAGCTGTTTAATAATTAATTAATTAAGAACAAGAACTTGGTGATGCCAATCTCATGGGTTTCTTCTGCGAGGAGACTGGGATTCAGCTGCTGTTTTCTAGCAGATGTTGCACTAAGTCAGGTGGGTGTGTCTCCAGTGCTTCTACCTGCCATCGTGATCCACAGATATCAGCCTGCCAGCTCCAGCTCCAGCTCCATGGAATGACATTACCAAATGGGTAATTCCTCCCAAATGTGAATCACAGGAAGACAGACCAGACATTGTGGCTTCCCTATCAAAATTGACTCCAGGATCAAGTGCAAAGAGAATGTGGAAAACCTCATCCATTCCACTCTGAGACTGTTCACTAGTTAATATTTTATTTATAATCTGTATATTCCATAAGCAGTTAGAGTGCCTCTG
This sequence comes from Daubentonia madagascariensis, assembly GCA_023783475.1. Lineage (NCBI taxonomy): Eukaryota > Metazoa > Chordata > Mammalia > Primates > Daubentoniidae > Daubentonia > Daubentonia madagascariensis. The sequence goes on along the minus strand of JAKFHU010002332.1, from coordinate 3,927,126 downwards.
TCACACTACCTTCTAACTCATCACCCAGTCTTGTTCAGTTGATGTTGGCAGTTAATAGGGAGTTTGCTGGCTCAGTCTGGGGCTTTCTACTTGTTCCTGTGCTCCATACATGATCCATAGCAGAGTCCCCACCCCAGGAGAAATGATCATGTAGTCATGTCCCAAGAGATTTCTATTTAGGCATGTGAGAAAACAGAGAATAGGGCCTCTTCATAACCTATATTCTTTCGCTGCTTGGAGGGGCTTCAGAAAACATCAAGACATGGAGGGGGAAATCAAATCAATACAAGGAAATGCATGAAAGTAAGGGCATCCATAGTGAATCTTATCCTGTGACTATCCTGATGCTAGATACCTACAAGGCTCACCCAAGGTTCCACAAAGGTAGCCATGGAAGTTCTACAGGATATTTTTTTCAATCTCCCAGGATGAAAAAAAAATTATGGAAGCCACATGGACCTAGGATAAATGACATATATTCTGGTTGATATTTTAGTAACAACATAAATTTACATTGGATACTCATGAAGAACAGAGGTTTAGGTTGTTAGATATGTCTCCAATTGGTGACAATGGGAAAATATGAATAAATTCTTCCTTAATAAATGCAGTCTGCTAGGTGATGTCATAGAAAAGGTGGGGACCACTGGGTGTGAGGGAGAATCACAGGATAAGATCTTAACACGGCAATTTAGGAAATTACTGGACTTAGGTGTATCCCATGTTTCTTCTCTTCCGAGAAGCCTTCTCTAAACACCCAAGCTGGGCTAAGGACCATTCCTTGTTGCTCACACAACACCCACCTTATCACTTATGTTTATTGAAATTGTTAGCTTATATGTCACCTGCTGTGCAGACTGGAAGAAATTCCTTAGAAGGTGTCTCTGTATCTTTAGTGTGCAACACTGCATGAAGCACTACAGGTGTGAGGTGTGGGTCATGGGGTGTTGAGCTGAACTGGGCTGGAGTAAAGATGTCAGTCAAACATCTTTGTGCAGATTTCTCCAGAAATCTTCCTTTAAAGGACTTTGGAGACAAAAGGCTATAGGAAATCCCCACTGTCTCTGCACCACCTGAATCCTGATTCCGTCTTTTTCTGGGAACAGCAGCATGTTTCAACCTCTTCTCTACTTGCTTCCACTCAACCCAAGATCAAGGTCCTCTCTCCTGCAATCACCTGGTCTGTGTACTATTCTGTTCTCTTCCTTTCAGAAAGGAGCTGGCCCCCTGCCATCTCCTGCAGTCTAAGTCAAATACTCCAGAGGAAAAAGGAAACCTTTGTTTAAGATGCTAAGTTCAAATTTTTTCATTCATTGCCAATTCACTCTAGGCAGTTTGTAATCTAGTGAAACAACCAGGCAATTAGCTGAATTTTCTTCATTTTGACCAGCACTTCGCTCTTATAGATTCTTGCAGACATGGACCCCTCAACCTCCGTCCTTCTGGTGCTCCTGCTACCCTCTGTTGAGAATTCTATCTTACTTCTAAGTAGGGTTCTAGAATTCCAGCCATAACATGGTCAGCAAGGAGGTATGATCTACCATTGTAACCAAAATGATCACAAATGTCTCTGAAATATTAAAATTCATTCCCATCCGAAGTAGTCACAAACACATTGTTTCAATACTTGGAAATGCCTGTGTCTCTCCCTGGCAAACATGGCATTAATTTGTTATGCATGGTTATTCCCAGCAAAGAGCATGTTTGTTGTAAGTTAGAAAATTTCAGTTTTACAGCAGGTGTGTTATTCTGAGATTTTTATAAACTGTTCATGTGAGGATAAGCCATATAATTTTACCTTATTTTTTTTTCTGTTCAATATAGTAGTAAGATGCTGATGGTATATATACCAAAAAGCTACAATTACCATGTACTGAGATAATGATTTTCAGCAAAGTGATGTGTTATAAAAGTGCAATTTTGCATTTATAGCTTATGAATCTTGCTTTATTAATTACATGAGTTCAGGGGTCACTTGGTTTTTTTTTTTTTTTTTTTTTTTTTTTTGCTTCATACCTCATTATGTGACCTTGGAAATAACAAATCTTTATTTCAGATCTATAAAATGGGATCAATAATATAGGGCTGGAGATAAAGATTTTACTATCAATGATTCCTTATATCACATGGTCCATATAAGGGTTAGGACACGCAGATACATTGGGGGGCAGCTAGGGAGAATTTACAGCCAATTAATCCTTGAAAAAAAAATATGTTTTGCTGTTGTTTTGTCCACTAAGAAGCTCAGAGTTAACCCAACTCTAACGACTACACAAGAAACTCAATGGACATTATCTTCTTACCTCTGCCTTTATTTTCCCTTCCTGATGATTTCACCTAGTTTCGTTTCTCGATACTCTTAACTTTGTTTTATTGTACTTATTTTTGAAACACTTCAAAGGTTCTAGATTGGAATGGGTGGGATATGAATAAATAAATAACCAAAAAAAGTGTTTTTCTTTGTCATCGGTATAATAAGTGATCTGGGCAAATTCAGCTTGTCTAAAAGAATTACAAGTAAAAGAGCTCTAAAAAATGCATTTAACCCTTTTCACACAGTTCTAAATGCAGACTTTTTTTTTTTTCTACAGACCAGAAAGCCAGTCACCAGCTCGAGAAGCCTCATGCCAGACTCTTTGGGGTACAGCTGAATTTACAATAGAGCAGGGTTTCTCAACTGCAGCACGTTTGACTTTGAGCCTGATAACTCTTTCTTGTGGGGGGCTATCCTGGGCATTGAGGGTGTTAGCAGCATCCCTATACTCTACCCAGTAAATGTCACAGCACCTCTCCATTCCTGCTGTGACAACCAAAAATGTCTCTAGACCTTGCAAATGTCCCCTGGTCTAGGGCCACCGCCCTAGAGGTATCCCTCTTTCCGGACTGAAGAGGCGCAGTAATATTCTAACAGGATCCGTAACAGAAGGACAGAGGGACTAGCTTTTCAGGATTGCCACCAATCAGTACCATATTTTCTTCTTTTTGAGCATTCACCACCATTCCTTGATACTCACTTGGCAATGCCAAAGTCTATGCACAGAAGGACCGAACCAGCAACGGGAAACAAACCAATTTGCATTTTCCCCACAGAGGAGACAGGCAGACAAATGCCATTTTGGAAAATCCAACTAAAATGCATCTCAACTCCAATTTCATTAACTCTTGAATGTTTGCATTTGACTCAACACCTAATTTTCTCTTCTCAGGCAAAAGGCTCATAAACCTTGAAGAGCAAAATATCTGGGGAGAGGAGCAAGACCACCCCAGTGATTTTTATGTATGAAAAACCCCGCGTCCCTCCGTGGAGGAATTCGAGGGGCAAATGTGGTCCAACCTCCTTAATAACCAGATGTTTGCAATCATCAGAAATACATCTTTGGCTGTAACCATTTCTCTGTTCTCCAGCATTCAGTCTCAAAGAGAATTTACATAACAACATGTGACATGTAGAACGCTTAAAGGCACCAACCATGACAGGACAAATTACACTCATTTATCAGTACTCTTTGCAAGGTGCTCCGCTGCAGGCGCGCCGGGCTGCATGCTGGGGCGGTTCTGGTGGGGAAGTCAAGACCATCATGCGCTCGCAAACAGCTCCGTGCCTCTGGGGAGGGAGGCCTGGTGCAGGGAGGCCCGCCCCGGAGGCCACTTACCCGCCGTAGGCCGGGATCGGGGGCGGGGGCGCCGCCGCCCGGAAGGTGTTGTACACGGTGCGGCCGCGGCCTCGCAGGTGCGCCCCTCGGTAGGCGGCCGCTGCGGTGGCGGCTGGATACGGGAAGCCTGGCACTGTGGGGCGAGAGGAGACAGCAGAGCAAAGGCCATCAGATGCACACCCTGCCATGGAGAGAACCGCGCCAGGACCCTGGTCCCTGCAGGGCCAAGCGGGACCCCCGCCCCCTTCCTGGAGTCAGGAGGCGAAAAGCAGACAGCAGCGCAGAGGCCAAAGTGGGACTCCAGAGAGGATGGGCTAGTTGAGACAGTGGTGTCTGTGCCCCGGAGAATAGGGTAAATGACCAACATTTACAAAGAATTCTTCATAACAGGAGAAAAAGCTCACTGCAGAAACTTAAATTTTAAAAAAGGTATATTGCAAGAGATATGTGCAATATCTTCTCAACCACTACATATACATATGTATATGTGCTATATATGTGAGTGCACAATATACATGTGCATATGCATGTGTATGTGTGTGCATGAATGTGTGTATGCATGTATATGCACATATTTATATGTATGTGCTTATGCACGTATGTACATATTTGTATATACATATACACACATATTTCCACATGCTGGTAGTTATCTCTGGGGCTAAACTGCGTGAGTGTTAGTTTTTTATTCATAGATTTTCCCCATCCCATTTTTATTTACTTTCCACACTTCCCTTTATGTACATATATTGTTTGTGTAAACTTTTAATTGAAGTATTCCTACAGACACGTCTGTGTTGTGAGTGTACAAACCATACACGCTCTAAGAAAGAGATCATCACCAACATGTCATAAGGTCCCTAACCTCCTATCCAGCTTTTAAAAGCAAAAACCACCACCAAAATTAGAAATAGAGAAGTCTGGGAACTCTTAAAAAGAGAGTGTGGGCAGGGATTTCTTCCCTGGGGGATAATTCTCTGAGCAGGACAATGTGGTAAGGAGTCTGGAGAGGAATTAAGCCTCATAACTAACTCTGTTGCCTCTACCTGGGATGTCCTTGCTCCCATTGCAAATCCTAACTTGGCAGAGCCCTCCTGGCTGGGCCAGGAAACAAACCACTTTTGCCTCCAAGCTCTTTTCACTTCTCTGAACCTCATAGTGCTTTCACCATCCTGACCATGGTTGTCCCATCGCACTAAGTAGCAGGCAATGTTTCCCAAAACCCATCCTATGGAGGGGGTGCTTTGCTGATAAAATGTGTTTGGGAAGCCGCTGTCCCAGGAGAGCCATAGAAAAGGTTCAGAAAAGCCTGCAGTGAAGGAAACTCTTTAACTTAGGTGACCCAGCACACCCAGACTTCCCTTTTCTAGGCTTCTGCAGAACCCCTAACCTCTTGCAGGGTGTTGTAGTTTATATCTTGTTAAATTGTCTCCACCCTATATCCAAACTGCGAAGAAGGGCTTTGCCCCTTCCTGTCATCACCTTCAGGAGCAGAAGCACTGCATCTCCCGTGTCCTCATTACTCCCAGAGTCCTTTCTATGCACACTAATGCATGGACCCAGCGGAGGGTTGTGGAAGGAGCAAAAAAGGCAGAAAAGGATGTTGGAAGGAAATGAAAGTATGCAGGAGTGGCCCCAGTGGAGTCTTACTTAGGAGGTTAGGGGTGTGGCCACAAAGTGACCCTGGAGATCTAAGAATTACACCCACACCCATGGACACAGTATGTCTGTACCTACATGGTGGGTGGCGTTTCCCACAGAAGCCATTCTGAATTCCTCATGGAATTGTATGGGCTGAAATAAAACTCTTGAACCTGAAGTGAGGACCAATTGCCTGTTATTGTCTGGAATTCTGTGTGTGTTCTTGAATGTCTGACAGCCATCCTGTTTTATGGATTCCACCGCATGTTTTTCTCACAATGTGGGTAAAGTTCAAGGATTGTAGAACCAAGCCAGAATGATTCTATCTTTCTATTTCTATCTGAGAAGACCATAAAGGTTATTTTTAACTTTATTTTTATTGTTGTTAAAGACAAATCATGCAGTTTTACTTAACTCTCTTGCCAGCCCCTAGCACCTGAGTTTCCTGGATCGTGTTTTCACTAGCATGTTTGCATTTGCAGAAGGGTGTGGATCTTAATGGGGAAAGCAGGTAAATCCTAATATCATAAAAGCACACAAGTAATGAGATATGATACACTTGCTTCAGGCCTGGGGAGGAAATGAGTAGGAATGGCTTTGACTCCAAATCTATCTTGCCACAGTTCAAATATTAAGTTTTCATAGGAACACCCTGGATTTCGAAATAAAGAAAATGAAAAATTCACCATCTGGCAGAGCAGCTGGCTGCGTGTGCAAGGAAACACGGTAATTATGCTGACCCATGCGTTATCACCGGCTACAGTGCCGAGTAAGCGAGACAAGCTCCCTCTCAGCGACAAGCAGGTTTTACAATAATTCTTGGAGGATTTAGATGTTGAGATATAACATGAAACAGAAGCTTAGCAATACAGCGAGGGGAGCACATGCTGTTAAAAGTGTAGAGCCAGGATTCCATTCTGTACCCTCTTTGTTACAAGGAGAGAATGTCTTTCCGATGCAGGATAAGGTGTTTACACGTCTTAATAGGGAGGCTCTTCTGGCTCCCCAAAGCAGGGCATGTTAGAGGACTTCTAATTTTGTTACAGGAACATGGGAAGGAGTACAAATCAACTCCTGGCTTAAATAGCCCCTTCCTGGGAGGCTAAGTCCCCTTAGGCAAAACAAGGAGGTCCCACAGATCATGTTTGGGGCCAGAGGCTTCATGGAGAAAGTGGGTAGAGAGTTCAAGTCTGGAAGGTAGATGGTTTTTCCAACTGTTCTTCCCTCGTTGCTGATCTAGTGCTGGCCAAGGGTCCCTTTGTGAAGTTTCTAGTTAGTCATCACGATCAATGAGCATTTCTGCCCTCCTTCCCGCCCTCCCTTCCTCCCTGCCTCCTTCCCTTCCTTTCTCCCTCTCACTCCCTTCATTCTTTTATTCATTCCTTTCTTCGTTTTCGTCCTTCTTTTCCATCTTTTTTTGGGATTTTTTTTTTCCTGAAGAAGGCTGCCCTGATCCTCCCCTGGTGCACGTAAAAATCGAGTAGCTTGGACAACAGACATGAAGAAGGACTCTCACTAGCGCCAGAATGTAAGCTCAGCGAGGGTGGTGATCTCCATCCGTTCTGCTCATGGGTTAGCACGACTGACTGGTACCCGGCAGGCATCAGGTACCTGACCCTGTGCCTGAACGCCCTGTCGGTTGTTAACCAACGTTCGTCTCCTTCCTTCTGGGAGAACAGAGACCTTCTTCTTCACTGTCTGCATTGCATAACACTGTCCTGTGTACAAAGTGGCCTGCCCAGAATTTGAGGATAACCAGCACTCAAATGACACAACTGGATCTCAGCCACAATCCCTAGAAAGATAATTTCTACTTTCATCCTTTTAGGTGCTGCACTGGCCCAGAAAAAGCAACCAGACTCAGAATGGGTACGACTCCAATGGAAGAGATTAGAGACAGCTTGGACAGACGTGTTGCTTTGGAATTATCAGAGCCCTCAATTCCCTTAAATTCATTTTTGTTGCAACACACTGTCAGGGTTTGAAAATATTTCTTGTTCTGGGGAAAAGCAGGAATCAAACTTTTCCCCCAGGTAGGTAATACCTACTAAAAGGTATTTGGTCATATCGCCCCCTCCATACAGCTGTAGACAATCCTCTCTTACAACCCAGCAACAACAGTCCCTGAATACAATAACTACGTGCAACAAGGAACAACAGAAAATAACAATCTTCATAATTCCAAACTCATCTGACTTGTAGCAATGTCTTCTGTGTTTCTTCCCGTTTCTATTAGAAGATATTTTTCCCTCGATGGCTGGTTTAGGCCAGCATGGCTTTCTTCTCATGCCACTAAGACAAATGGTCAATTTCAAGGACAAAAAAAATCCCTACAACTGTTTGTTAAACTTCCTTTAAACTTAACATGGGATGGAAAGAATGGATATTTTTCTTGCTTGCCTATGAGGTGCAGTGGTTTGTAGATGCTGGAACAAGGTTAAATGAATATTTGAAACAATTACTGGACAGATGATTCAGATACAAATTAAGCAAGACCAAAATGGAGTCGCCCTTCTACCATATATTAATAGAAAGAAAAGATCTTAATTATATGCTTACCTTGTGGCATGAGACTTATCTTTTCTTGAGTATAAGTTATCATGTCATCTATCAGTACCCTAGAGTTTAGGAGTTTGGATCCAGTAAGTGGGCAATAAATGTTTAATAAAGCCAATGCAAAATGCCAAATAGAAACTCATGATGCCCTCTCTATTTCCGGACTCAATGTTAAATAAAATGTTTAAATCAATGTTAAAATAAAAGTCAAACCTGTCACCCTATCCAATATTTGTAAATGTCTCTTTTTAAATTAAAGAATAATGTTGGGGAAAAAAGACATCAGATTATGAGTATTTCTGAACCCCAACACTGGAAGTTTGATTTTTTCTAGTTCAACCTCAGGTTAATAAACATGTAAAAAGACCATCACTGAGGAACAATAGAAAGTATTCAGGTTGATTTGTGGATATAGTATAAATCCTTAGTTCTTGGCATGAAGGAGACAAGGAAGAAAAAAACCCATAGGTTCATTATACTGAAAAGGTTCCCTTTTAAACCTTATCTAGCATGAATCAAAGTGAAAAATCTGGTATCACTGCAATGAAAATTGAATTTACCTCATAAGCTAAAAATGAATTTCTCTCCAAGAAAACAGGGCAAAAGCTTTTGGAGCAAACACCAACTGAGCATCTTGTTGACACATAAACATCCCCAGCCCGCCCACTCTCACCCTTCAGCTAGATTTATACCCAGGCCCTATTCCGGGCAGGTTAGTGGAGTAGTCATCTCAGTTCTTGGAAATAAGGAGCCCTATACCATGGGACTCAATGGAATGGAAACTTTAGGGATGTACCAAGAGGTATGCTGCGATGTGCTCAAGTATCCGGGCAAATCAACATTTTTAAACAGAAGACATGTGGGTGTATCAACCAGCCAAACGGGCCATTTTGCAAAGTGTCCACTGCTTACTGCCTGTCTCTCCCTCAAAGACAAAGCCCCCACCTCCCACCTCAAACGAGCTCTGCATTCAATGTATTTACAGCGACGAGCGAGTGTTTCTTCTCTCCATCGCTTTTACGAACGTGGTGCTTACCTTAGGAAATAAACACAAATAAGATCATCTCACCAGCCTGGAAATCCCAAGAGAAGAAACACAAAACTAGTGGAAAATACTTGAGGGTTATAAACTGCATATTAAAGTTTTAGAGCTCTGGGAGAGAGGGAAGAGTAGCAGATGCAAAACCCGACAGGGGGGCAGATTCTGCATCAAAGCCATAAAAATATACAACCGCTTTAATGGGCAATTATTCTTTGCATTTGTGCGCTGGTTTGAATTTGCATGAGATTGCCAGATGCCCTGGAAAAGGTGTGCATCCCAAGGGATGAGGGGCTCTCTCTTTGTCCCACTCTTCCTCTCCCTTTGCTCCATAATGACACCTTTCCCCACCCGTGGAAGGTTTTAAGACTGAGAGATATTCATGCTAATTTGGGGTGGAATTGTTCCACGGGTAATTTATGGTAGGAAATATTCACTCGCAGGATTCTGGGGGTGCAGATGTGCTTTCAACAGCAGGTTCACGGTTTTGCAGGATTCCCCTTGGGGGAACTCCCATTCCATGTGCTGGACCATAAATTAGGCAGTGGCATGATAGGTAACATACAGAGGGGAGATAAACAGCCAGCCACAGTGGCAGTTTCAGAGGCAGGGCATTGTGCAAGAAACATCACAATGAAGGGTCAAAAAATCTGATGATTTTTCCAAATGGCAAACTATGTTGTCTCCTTTTATTCAAAATGAATCTCAAATAAACGTACATCAAATTGGTTTATAACACAGGATTTACACACAACTAGGTCACTCCCTTTAAATGGCCTTAAATGAAAAATTTAACATGATGGGGCATATTAAATTCTAACTCAAAGCAAAAATGGGAAGGCTTTCAATTTTTTTTTTTAAATCCAGTCATTTCAGTGTTTAGGGGGAAAAAAAGGGGAGAAGGGTTCTATCCTTTCAGTCATTTACAAGAAAGAACAAAATGGCCACTTAATTTGTGGAATCTCTGGTTCTCATATTCACATATATTTATCCCTGAAACACACATTTGGGATCGACTCTTGTTTCAGTATAAAATGCATGTTGATATTAAATACCGCTGTTTAGAAGTGAATAAATCTACATTTTGGACAAACAGTTCCTTATAGGACATCCTCATTTAAAATGCATTGAATAGGAAAACAAAAATTTCTAATTAATGTACAAGTCTAATCACCATTCTCCACATGGAAGAGTAATTTTTCACTGTTCATTTGCTTGGTTTAATCTCAAAACTGACATAACAGAAACGCAATGTCCTATAAATCTCTGCTCATTTGTTTCTTTAATATTCATATTCCATTGAACTGCAGCTGCTTGTTGCTGCAGTCTATTACAACATGCAAAAGTGTCGATAAAAATATTATGAAAGGCAAGATGTGTTTCTCCCTGGCTGCGCGTGCCATTTATTTGGGGAAAGACAATAAATGGCTTGTGGATTGTCCCTCGGCCTGCTGCTTGGTGGGTGATTAGTGATTAATTACCTTGCAGCAAATTGACATGGCATGAGGAAATTGACACAGCCCTGATTAATTAACTTTTTATGGGCGGTAGTTACTCACAAAACACTGCGCACCGTAATTGAATCTCTTTACATAACGTCATGGTACAAAAGTTTTAGTCAAATCCAAATTAGCCAGAAGTTTCTAGGCCATTATAGGTCTGATTAGGATGTGTTGAAGGAATTGGCAAGGACGTGAACTTGGAGAGAAATACACATTTTTTGACGGGGAAAAAGATGGTGACACTGTACTGGCCTGATTTGTCCAAGCCAAATTTTTTGATCTAAATCTCTACTTTGGCTAGATTTTGGGGATGAGACTGTAAGAGGCTAACGCGTCTCATTTTCGGCTGCGTCTCAGTTGCTTTTGCAGGTTCTGTCTCCTTTGTCCAGTCTCTAACAGTTACCTTGATCCCCTGATTCAGATCTTGGTTCCAACATCACTTCCTCTGAGGGATCACCTCTCCATCCGATCTCACACCTCCCGACTCCTGCACTGTCACTGTCACATGTCACATTATCCTGTTGGTTTACTTTTCCTTCACTTATCAGTTTCTTATCTCACCTCATTTGACTTCAACCTCATCACACATCTCTCTGTTGGGATGTCCTGAGGACTGTATTTTGGTCACTACTGTGTCTCTAGCACCTAGCTGGTGACCTGGCACAAGGTAATCTTTGAAATGTGTCTCGATCACATGGTGAGATGAACCCAGAGTGCTGTAGTAGTTCAGTTACAGAAGAAAATGGGTGACAGTCCTTCAACTTGTAAGAGTTGCTGAGATGCTGCCTACGAAGGATGCATATTCTAAGAGAAACTCTGTGTTAGTGGTGGAATTCGTGATGGGGGATCCCTGACCTCACTTGTCTAAAAACCCAGGCCGTGATAACTGGAGTAATCCAAGCACAGACGTAATTACAATGGGCAAAAGTCCAACCTCTGAAACTCCATTATCAGACGGAGGAGATTTGACTGCACAATGGTACCAGCCAGCACTTACGAACTCTTGCTAATTGCCAGACCCACAGATTAACCCACTAACTCCTCACAAAACCATGTGGACCATGATTATTGCTATCTTTACTTTCCTGGGGCAGAAATGGAGGCCTATAGAGCAGCTCAGATACTCTCCCCATGATGTGAATCCAGGCAGCCAGAAACTAGGGCCTATGGTCCCATCTATGACCCAAAACAAAAGCATCCCCAGTCAGCTTTGGGAAAAAGCTTCCTACTTCTACTTTCTCTGTGCACCTTCGAATCTCTCAATTTGGATCCCTCCTATTGCCTGTACAAGCTGCTACATCATCTCCCTATATGCATCCCACATCCCAGAGAGCCAGCCCCAATTCATCATGGACTGGGTTAATTTGCAGGGGAATCTGGTGAAAAGCCTCCCAGAGGTCTCAATATGCTCCTTGTTGGGAGCTAGGAGGAGACATTGTGTGTGTGTGTGTGTGTGTGTGTGTATGTATGTGTATGCACGTGTGCCATTTCTTCCATTATATATTTATGTTCTGAGATTTCCTGACACCTGGAAAGGCTTTGCTCCTTTCCTGCTAATTGGATGCGGGCCACAGGGATCAGCACTGATTTATGTTCCTGATAAGAGTCCAAAGGCAAGCTGTTTCCCTTCTCCTCTGGGGCTGATCTCCACATCTGGATGTGAGCCAGGGGGATCAAATTTAATCCAAAATGTTGGGAATATGGACTCTACAGCAATAGTGAGTGGGGTTACACTAGTATAGTGTTAGTGGAGGCCACACTTGTACCCACAAACCTAATTACTGTCAGAATAATGAGCTCCTTATGACTAAATTCAACCAGAAATTTTGAATATGGAAGATGGGAACAAGACACTTGTTTCAAAGTCTTCGAAGATTTGAATAAGAAACCTCCATAATATTTTGGGGTGTTGCACTTTTTTCTGTATATCATTGATTTATTAATATTGTTGTCAAACATCACTTTACTCACAACTTGGTTTGAAACTAGCCTCTTTTTTTGGGAAATAAAAGAAATGAGCCATTTGGGGGGAAACAAATAAAACTAAATGCAATGAACACACAGGGATATACTCTGAGCATTGAGTACCATGTTCCCAGAGCAGAAAGGTTTCCTAACTTAAAAACAAATTTAAAAAGCAACAAGAGGAGCCACAAACACTACTCACACACACAAATGTTGCTGATCGTTTAAGGTCTTTGTGATGTTCAGGGAAGACAGCAGCCTTAGTTTTAACTAATTGCCACGCTGTTCCTGCTTACCTCCCAAATTAGCTCTTGTCTCTTTTCTCCCAGGCTACAAATGGTCAGATTAATCCAACAGACATGTGGTGCATATCATGGCTGCAGAATGTACAGCAATGTGCTTTTACTGTGCAGAAGAGGTCTTTGTGATCTGTCTGCTCTCAGGTATTGACTATTCCCCCGCAACCCAGGCAGGATTTTTGTAACATTTCATTCAGCAAAAATGAGAATGAATCTTAATCTTGTAGTGTTTAACTTGGCAGGACTGCAGAAGGCATTTGCAAAGATGCTTTCTGTCCTTTGAAGGAGCGTTGCAGACAGACAAAGCCCTGCAATGCTGAGATCTATTTTAATTTGGACAAAGCAATTCACCACACTCTATTAGTTTAACAAAACCTGTACTGGTGTCAATTTAGGTCCCCACCCCTTCAGGAAGCCATGGGGAAAAAAAAACCCAAATAATTTATATAAATAATTACTTTATTGAGTGCACATACGCAGTAAAGTTTCAATTGTTAAATCATTCATGATCTATCTAACAGCTGGCTGAAACAGCAAGCTTGGTGAATTGTCTCTCCAGGTAGGAAGCAGCACAAGTGAGATAAATTAGCTTCCTTATGCTGGGATGGATTTCCCATGGTGCTCTAGGGCTGCGGCAGCTCCTGAGCTTGAGGCCCTCAGAGGGGGCTAGTGGTGCTCACAGGATGGGTACACAATGCCCGTGCATTGTGCATTTCACTTCAAGCCACCACTGTGGGGATAGCTGCTCTGTCGGTGTTAAGGCCACCTGCTTTGGGGCATCAGCTTTCAGACTTAAAAAACAGAGTCCGGATCCTTTGATCAACACCCAAAGCCAACCTGGGGGACAGGTGCCATCTGGACCTAGGGATCATCTGCCTGATATCCAAGCCAGAACCCCCATATAGAACAGAGCATCATTCAGAAATGGTCCAGCGGTCCGGTCTCTAGACTAATATAAATCTTCCAAACGAGCTTCTTTGGTGAACTTTCAAAAATCCTGGAGAAGATGGCTTTTAAGAAAGAAAAGGAAAGAGTGGCCATTTGAGGGACAATAATGCCTCAAGCAACCTGAAAGACTCTTTGCACAAACTATCTCATTTAATGCTCATGGGGTGGGGATGACATATATCCACGGATTGTTGTGCCTATAGAGAGGGTTCTCATATGTTTGCCTGTTTGCTTTTACATGAAAAGCAATTAGGTGTCAAAAGTCTACGTTGCATGCACACAAAACACAAGCAGATAGATCTAAAAGATGTGGCGTGTTATTCAGTCCTGAAACTGCATTTTCTTAATGCTGTTCCCAAGTTCTTCAGCAGCAATAAATAGCTTTTGGCATGACAGTTCTTTTATATAAATGAATACATGATTTAATAAAATGGTGTTTTTGGCATTCTTAGTGAAGCTAGTGTTTAAATTACTGGGCTTAAATGAACTATGTCAGGCTTTTTTCCTTCCATGGGAGGCAAGCTCAACTTCCTTTCATGCATCTTTGCACTGAGTGGGAGATTTGTTTCTGAAGAGAAATAAGGCAAGGGGAGGAGTGGCCACCTCTGTGCTTGGACACATTTTTATCCAAAAAGCACCAAGAATCCCTGCTCCAGCACTTGAATTATATGAGTGTCACTGGATGCCGCTTCTCCCCTCCTAAGCTGCCACTCCCAGCTCTGCAGAGCCGGAGAGGGCTTGGCTCGATTTACCGAGCTGGGCCCCTAGGAATGCACACCTGCTCCACACCTGCTCCACTGCATCCACAGCCGCCCTCCTTTATTTTCTAGGAGCAAAGCAGGATCTTATCTTTGCAACTTTCCTGTTCAGAGCTCTGAACACCGAACAGGTTCTTGTTCTTCCTCCCATTTTAAATTCACATTAGTTTGAGGAAGCAAGTAAAGGGCAGATGAGTACTTAAAAAAATAAACTCTCAAAATAAGCCTCTCAAACTATGGAAGGCTTTCTCTCTTGCCTCTACTGAGGCCAGAGCAGGGTGGGCATTGTCCAGGGGTTAAATTGTGAGAGCTGCACCAGCCAGTTGATCCTCTTAGGAAAACGTGAGCATTAAAAAATACTTTCTGTCAATGTTATCGCATGACTTGGGGTTTCCAGGGAATTCCCCCAGAACAACTGCCTTGCTGCCTTTAAGAAACATCTCATCTCGGCCTTGTTCTCTGGCTGCGTATGCACCAGAATCCCAGGGCAACGTAGTTTATTGTTTTAATATCTGTCTGACACAAAGCAAACGCATCCTCCAGTGACTCCTTATCTGTCATCTGTATTTCTGTGAAAGAAATATCAAGACAAATAAGATGTTTGGGGGCACACCACGGGATGGTAGTTTTTGCAATTGGCAGCCTTTTGCAGAAGCGAGACCCCCATCTGAAAAAGATGAAAACCACTATTCTGCATTGAGATTAATAACCAAAGTGCTGAGAGAGAGCTAGATACCAGCCGCCTGAAATGTGGCTTCCTCGTTGCAGATCCTTCCTATAAATATCTGGGGGACGTCAACTAGTGTTTGGGCTTTTTTAAAAAAAAAATCCTGAAATTGGTAAAAAAGAAAAAAAACAGGACAAAACAAAACAACAAGAAAGTGGGCTATGATTATGACTCAGCCAAAGTAACCACTGGCATCGATGAAAGAGTTGGGGTAGTGGTGATGGCCAGGGATTGACAATACAAGTGAACCTGTTGGGAGGACTGGTATCCAGGTAGAACAATGGAGTTCACATAAGAGCTAGTAAAAACCTCTTAAAATTTTTTTGTTAATAAATCAGAGATGTGTTGGGCCATGGGGAAAGCTGGGCAGATGGAGCAAAGCAAAGAGATGGTGCTTCAGTGACGGATTAAGAATGGTTCTTGGCTGATGAACACTTACATCACACAGGGCAATAACACTCATCCGAGGGCGGGCGGGCGGGAGGGGGGTGGAAGGGATGGGAAAAACTCTCACTGAATGGATGTGGGGAGCACAGTTTGGGAGACGACCACGATTGTGGCTCTGACACGGGCAGAACAGGGGCAATGTGTATGGCCAAAGTGTTGTACCCCCATGATATTCTGCAATTAAAAAAATAAATTAAAAAAAAAAAAAAAAAGAATGGTTCTTGGAGTTCACCATCGGTGGGGTGGTAGCTGGACAACTGTGCCCAATCGTGCACAGCCATTGTTCATTAAATCAGACATGTGCTGTGACTGAGGCAACAGGCAGAACGTGGCACATAGCAGGTGTCTCAAAACCTCTCCATCTGTGGGTTCAATGCCAGAAATAGGAACTTAGTAGCCAGTGAGTCCTATAGTGCCAAATGATGGCAAAAGCAGTGATATTTAATTCACCTGCTGAGAAGCACCCACGTGGCAGTGTTAACAGTGGATGAGTCTCCTATTGAATAGCAACTCTCAAATATCCCTGAGAGTGATTCATTTGCAACTCTGAAACTTCAGCATTATATATCTGCCTATTATGTGGCCCCCCCACCCAAGAATGCAGGTACAATAGAGACCAACTTGTGAATGTCTTCTTCGTGGTATATTTGCAGTGAATAGAATGACACCTGGCATGTAGAAAAAATTTCATAAAGATTGGTTGAAAGAACTAATGAATTTTCAACCTCCTCCCCAATCAAAGGACTGATAAAATGAGTATAGAAGGAATTATTTCAAAGAAAATGGCAAAGGAGCATAGGTATGCTGCCACCATAATCCTGAGCCACAGACACAGGAAAAGGGAGGCAATGTCCAATTTCCTGATTGGAAGGGTCTAGTCCAGAGGGGCTTTTAGAGGCAGCAACATTGGAAGTGTCAGGAAGGAAACAGAAATAGCCCAGGCAGAGGATGAGGGATCCTGGGTATGTTAATGGAGTCTCAACATTTTTCCCAGGGAAACTGGGGCAGGTCTTAGAGAAAACCAACAGCACCTGAATAAAACCTCCAAATCCAGATTATTCCTTTGTTGTTTATGATGACAGCAAAACTAACAATCCATTCACTCTACCTAGATCAAATTTATATATACATTTTACTTCAATATGTACCAGGAGATGGGTATTCTTTTTATGTACCTGCCTTATATTATTTGCTTTAAAATGTGATAAAATGGTACAAAATGCAAAAGGTATATAAGAGGCACATTTAAAGGAAGTTTCCCTTTTATTTCCATGCCCAAGAAGCCAGCTGCCATATTCTGCCCTTTCACATCAGAATGACAGCCTGACAAAGAGGTTGGTAAACTATGGCCCTTGGGCCAAATTTGGCCTGCAGATTGTTTCTGTAAATAAAGCTTCACTGGAACACAGCCACACCTATCCATTCATGCATAGGTATAGCAGTCTATGGCTACTTTGAAGCCACAACGGAGTTAAGCAGTTGCAACAGAGATCAGATAGCCTATAAAGCTGAACATACTATCGGGCCTTTTAAAGAACAATTTTTGCTAAGCCCTGGGCAGACATATCAGATAGGGAAAAATTGCCTCTCCAGAAATCATGGGATGAGGAGAAGAAAGCACAAGCTTGGTGCAAATAGACATGCTGGGCACTGCTCAGAGGTTCTGCATGATCACTCTCTGCTCAGCCACTTCTTGAAGCCTAGCATTGCAAAACTTCAGTAGGCGGGTGGGGATGGGGGTGCACCAAAAATCTCAGTAGGTACATAAAAAGAATACCCTTCTCCTGTACATATTAAAGTAAGATGAAAACATAAATATGATCTAGATACAATGAATTGACTGGGGTGCAAGTTGAGAGAGTAGTTAAGAGGACAGGCTTGGGGTTCACACAGGCTGGGTTCAAAGTCAATCTAACTGGGTAATCTCTGACAAGCTTCTTAATACCTCTAAGCCTAAATTTCTTCCTAAGACAAGGTGACATAATAATCATTCCTATTTCCTATTTCATAGGAATAATCATTCCTATCATTCCTATTTCCTATTTCCTAGTTTCGTTTGAGGATTAAGTACAAAAGCACATGAGAAGGGCTTAGCAGAATACCTGCCATATAGTGAGTGCTCAATATCCATGACTTTTGTTTTTCACAGTCATCATCATCATCATTCCAGGGCTGGGATGAGGGTGACGACAGTTAGGCATCCACCTTGATTGAAAAACTTGAGTGGGGGTGGGTGGGAGGCACCAAAAAAAAAAAAAAAAAAGAAAAGAAAAACCCTCAATAATCAAGATAAATCACGTTTTAATGCAATGGTTTTGAAAAAGCCAAATTATTATTCTTTAATCCATTATGAGCAGACTATCAAAATATAAATAAAGAAGGCTGCACTAAGCCATATTGGATCCTAAGGCTCCAAAAGGAAAAATTAATAATACCCATCTTGTCTTTATGGGAAATTTTAATGTTCTGTTCATCATGGATCTTTTTCAATACATTCTGATTTTTAAAAAATATTGCATTGAAATGTTATTTGCCTGGATTATTGAATTTTTTTGGCACTACTTTAAATTTTGTCTGAAGTGAGCACCTCACTGGTTGACCCTACTCCCAGCACTAGTTATTTTTATTTCAAGAAACCTCTCCAGAAAAGATTAGGACAAAAACATCTTGGAGGAAACCAAGAAGCTCTGAGTTACCAGCAAGTGAGGGAGAAGGAAGACATAATTCTTTACACCAATGTGTCAGTAACACAATGACCTGTACACGCACTTTCTATTAACTGAACTCAGTCCGCTGACATTTTCTGTATTGTGCAGAAGAAAGAGGAAGCCATAAATTAATTTAGGCCCTTACTTTAATTACAGAAACCAATGGAAGTTCTATCAATTACCTAAAAGTAGAATAGTGCAGGCCTGATTTATGTATGTTTCTGCCACTTAAATCATTGTTTTATGAATTCCACACAATTACTTCCATAAAATCTGCAATCAATGTATCAATTAAAACTACGCCACTACCACTTGCCCTTGAGTTTCATTAGAAGTGAATAAATGAGAAAATGATTTTGCATTTTGATAACATGTAGGTTCCCAAGCATTTGCCTGTGATATCAGATTTTTTTTTTTTTGAGGAGGGTTGGGGTGAATATTTCAGGGAAAATTAACATTCATCTTCGTTTAGTTTTAGGATTTGTCCTGACATGGATCTAACATTCAGCTGTGGCTTCTATGTAACTGGGAAAATACACTCATTTGCATGGATAAGCACACAGTGCCATACAGAAGTTTCTTCTGAAAAATGCTTTTATAGCTCTTGACAAATAAAACTGGCATCCCTGTTTCAAGGGACTTGCTATGGCCTAAATTGTGTCTTCTCCCTATGAATTCACACGTGGAAGGAAGCTCTAACCCTCAAAGTGATGGTATTTGGAAGTGGGGCTTTTGAGAGGCAATTAGGTTTCGATGAGGTCTTGAGGGTGAGGCACTCATGAAGGCATCAGTACCCTTGTATGAAGAGATACCAGAGACAGTGCTCACTTGCTCTCTCCCTCTCTCTCTCTCTGCCATGTGAAAACACAGGGAGAAGTTGGCCATCTGCAAGCCAGGAAGAGAACCCTCACCAGGACCCAACTGTGCCAGCCCCCTGATCTTCATCTTCCAGCTTCCAGAACTGCAAGAAAATAAATGTCTGTTGTTTAAGCCTCCTAGTCTATGGTATTTTGTTACAGCAGCCTGAGCTGACTAAGACAGTGCTAAACAAAACTTGTTCATTTTAGATTTTGTAATCTAAAATGATATCTAAGGCTGATAACAAATGAAAAGACAGATACGTTTGCCTATATAATTAAAAGTGTACAGTGAAATGTAAACAAAGTCAAATGGCCAAAATAGGAAATATGTTTGCAACACCTATATTGTTTACAGGTTATTCTCCCTAATGAACAAGTATGTCTCACATGGGAGTTAACAATAAAATGAGAAAAACTCAGAAGAGACACGGGAAGGTGTGTACTGGAAATTCACAAAAGGTGAAGTCCAGATGACAACTAAATATGTGAAAGATGGTGTTCATTACCAGGAGAAAGGCAAATGCAAACTCGAACAAGTTGAAATGTTATTTTTCACCTATCCGATTTGAAAAGTTAAAGAGAGCAAAAACATGTCAGTGCTGGAAAGAATATTGGGATGAAATCAACAATCCCATCTTTGGGAATATAGGTATGGAATTTGAAGCACTGGTATGTAAGGGTGTACACAAAGATTTTTTACTACAGCCTTTACAGAGGGGATATAAAAAGAAGCAGCTTGAGCGACTATGGATGCAGAATGGGTGAATAAACTGTCAGCCATCCTCAGCATGAAACAGCAGGAAAATATCACAAAGGCTTAAAGGGAGATGGTCACAATTTTATTAAGTGAAACTAAATAAGATTAATATGTGTCTTGTGCACATAAACACGTATGTGTATACTCTCCTCTGTATAAAGTCAAATGACTAACATCCCCTACCCCACTGTATGTATGTCCTTCTTTGAATTATAACATAGCAAATGTAAACAGGTACTTCCTGGGAGTCCACACAGGTTACTTTAAGGGTGTGTGCTACTGGATAGAGTGGGCATATTATTACCACATCATTCCAATGGGGGGGGTGTGTGTTTATTTGCATGCTTCACTGATTGCAGGGAGCACCTGTTACTTTTGTAATTTAAAATCTATTCATAAAATCATGAAGAAAACAAAATAAGGACGATAGCATTTACCTGCTTCTGGAAACAGCTACTTCATATGTAAATAAGGATCCGTGATAGAACCCTTTTCTAATCTAAATCAGAAATGGACCTTCCCATTCATGGAACCAATGATTTACCTCTTGATATTTGAGCAACTGAAAATGAAAGTCATGTTTTAATTTGGAAAAGATGTGCTATGTTCTTTACCTTCCTGTTTCTGCGTGGAGCTGATTTTGATGTTAAGCATTCACTGTACGCAAACAGTGCCGGCAATAATACAGCTAGTGCCCTAACCCTGTGCAAGAGGAGTCGACAGACCGCTAGCCCTCAGAATGGGGTGGGCCATAAGATGCCATCGGCCCTGCCCCACCTTCACTAGCCCTCTCTGTTAAAGGTATGTATTGTTTGTTACTCAAAGCCTGTTCAAAAACATTAATAGTAAATGTTTTGCGTTTGATACTAGGTGGTCTTGCCTAATTCCCTGGAGTTTTGCTCTGGCTTCTTTTAAAGTTTGATGTAAAGTGGGCCCGTTTTACACTCTGGAGGAGAGTGGGTTATTAGAACATGTAAGAGGATGCATGACATCCTGTGACTCAAGTTGAACTAGGGTTTCAAACCAGCATAAAGTTTGCGGATGAGGAAAAAAAACTGGATTAGTTGGGGTCAGATAGGAGACTCTGTAGGATTAGGTTGTAGTCACATAAAGTCGTAAGTGAACATCTTTCTCTTAGTGATTTTATGTGTCCTGAGTCAATATTATCAGGATGATTCACTTAGGAAAAAAAATACAAAAATGCATCTTAAAAAGCAGATAACTTCAGTAGGAATTATTTTCATTACAGACTAATTCAGCAGGGTTCCTTTAAAAAACCATCTCCCCTACTGCATTTAAGGGTGTTATTTACAGATGATTAGCTATTTGGCTAGGAAGAGGGGCAATTTAAGTTTAAAACATACAAAGCCAGTTAAAAATCCATGAAGAAAAAAAACCAAAAAACAAAAAAACAAAAACAAGACTCCGGAGTGATCTTGGAAGTCAGTAGACACATAGGATCCAAAACACAAAAGTGTAATTTACACACACCTTTCTTCAGGAGCACCACTGTTATATAAAAATGATAAACACGTGCATTTCCAAGTTAAAAAACAAGCACACCCTAAAAGATTGCTTAGAAGTAAGGAAGCCTCAGTTTTAAGGAACATGGTTGAATTCATAGAAAAAGAGGCTGTGCCCATCAGATCTCAAAGACAAGACATGTAGCTCTTAGCCCTGTGTCAGTCAGACCTGGAGGGAGGAAAGGGGTCCTCGGTGACCATGAATGTATCTCCAGTGTGTGTGTGTGCGTGTGTGTGTGTGTGTGAGAGACAGACCCTTTATATGCTGGCTGGCTGAATTGATTAAGGAAATGGGATATGGCTTTGTACTAGAATATGCATCTTAATCTGGAAGAGGAAAACCTAAGTTTATGCTGCAAAGAAGCCAGCTAACTGCTAATAGCCTGGACCTAAAAGCCATAAGGAAGAAAGGACACCTCTGTAGTGTATCTTAGGGATGAGCAGATAACCTTTACACTCAGCACCACTGCACAGCCTCGGGGTGGAAATAATCTAAGGCCCCTCTGGCTGCCCAGCTGGAGAAGGAGAGGTCTTAGAGTTGGTCACCATTACAAAACACTAATTGAGTTTGCCAATCTGAATACCCTTCCTTAAGGAGTCAACAAGTAAAGATTCTCACTGTAAAAAACTAGTTTTTGTTTTGCCTCTTTATGGGATAGCAGGATTAGCTGTTAATTGTTTTCTCTAAAACTGCTATATTAAAGGATGTTTATTTTGTTTAATATTGCAACGAACCTGTGCTCCCAACAATGGGGGGACAGATTAAAATATAACATAATTAAACAATAGAGTATTATGGGTCCATTAACATATTTTCATAAAGAGCATATGGCATGATAAATGAAAATAATAGGATGAATAATGTGTAGGTAATATTGACTGATGATGTAATTTAAAAATGAGGGATGCTGGACACACATTATACAGTTTCCATAATTATTATTAATGTTTACTTTAAACCTAGACATAAGTATAATTATATATAGTTGAAGTGATATTGCCACTTTATATTTTTAGTAATAAAGTTGACCCTTTAAATCAGAGATGGGCACACTTTTTCTGAAAAGAGCCAGATTGTTAATATTTTAGGCTTTGTGTGCCACCTACACCTCTGTCACATATTCTTCTTTGTTTTTGTTTTGTTTTGATTTTACAATCTTTGGAAAATCTAAAAAACATTCTTAATTCATAAACCTTATAAAATAGGCCCTGGGCTGGGTTTGGTGACAATCCCTGCTTTAGATGATTTCATTTCCTCTGTATGCTTCAGCTATTTTATTGTGGAGAATTTGTGAAATATTTCCATGTTTGATATGTAAGAGACATGCTTTCCCCAAATCACTTTATAATAGCCGTGCTGATTCAAACTAGCACTTTTTTGGAGTTAATTTGTTTTGTTCCCTTCTGTAAAGAAAACTGGAATATAAATAGGTCATATGATCACATAGAGCCATACCGTCCAATATGGCAACCATTAGCCTCATGTGGCTAATTACTATAACATCAATTAAAATAAAATAAAATCAGTGCCTCAGTTCCATCGGCACTGCGGACAGAGCAGATAAGGAAGATTTCATCCCAGATAGTTACACAGGACAACAATGTTAGAGAAAAAATAAAATCATACTCTGGGACTCAACCCTATGGTACACCAACTCTCCTTCAGAAAACAATATTTATAGAGAAAAAAGGAGAGCAGATAAAGGAAACAATGATGGGAGTTAGAGTCAAAAGGACCCAGAAAGGAAGCTGGAGGCTGAATAATTTCTCCAGGTTCAAAAAACAAATCCACCACCTCCTGGCTGTGTGATCCTGGGTAAATTAATCCACTTCTCAGTGGCATCTACTTCCTCAGCTGCAAAGCAAACATTATGGTACCTACCTGGTGCAGGTTGCAAGAGGAATAAACAAGGATGCACATGTGAAAATGTGTAGTAGCATTATGATTTTAGGAGATACGTACACACACATTGACATTGGCCCAAATGGGACCATTTTCATAAATTCAGAAAGAACTGCTTCTTGCCAGTATGGTTAGATTCTGGCTTTTTGAGGGCACAGAAATATACCTTGCATTTAATTAACGCCAAAACTGTTACTGATGATTATACTCTGGTTGGGAGAAATAACTGCCTGCCCCAACCTCCTGAAGACATCAGAATCCTCAGGTTTGTCATCTCATTACAGATTTGCCTGCTGGTAACCGTTGCCCCACAGGGAGGAGTTTGGTGTGTCTCAGCCTCACACTTAGGGAATCAAGACGCTGGATTTTGGCATGGTGGTGAGGATTCTCTCCTCTGTCTCTCAGCCTCTTGATGGCCATGAGCCTGGTACCTCTGCTTTCCTCCCTACTCCTTCTCCAGCTGGTCCCAGAAACATCCACACTCCCCTACAGGGCTCCCAGACTCGCTCCTGAGTACTGACCCTACAGAGAACTCATTCAGCAGTTCTGGGAATTTCACAGGACTTACACACATTGTATGAAATAAATGATAAAGTCTTGGCTGTGGCTGGGAGACTCTTTGAAGTGGGGCAAACCATCTGGGACTGCATGGTAGAATCAGCTGGAGCTTTAATTCTTCAACCTGCTCTGGGAATTGGGATAGGGATGGGCACTCTCCACCCCGGAGCATCCATCCCAGGCAGAGGAAACTTTGGTTCTTCCATATCAGCATTGGGATCTATTTTCCATATTTATTTTTGGTTTCCTTCCTCCAGCAAATGACAGCTATATTTATATATGTTAAAATGCCCCAACTTCTTAAAACACATTTTTTATTCCTGTTCCTCCCCAATCCAGTTAAATGGGGGAGAACCCCATTTTTCTCTCTCCTCCTCCTCTTCCTCACTGGAATCATAGAGCAAAGGATAGAACAGCTTTGCAAATAAGTCACTAGCTGCAGGCTAGTTATATTTTCAATAGTGAGACAATTATGCACAAGACTACTGATCAAGCACCTTTGGCTAGGCTAGGGGTGCCTTTTGGACAGCCTGCATGTATTATTTAGATTATTTTTTATACTAATTTGCAAAGCTATGATAAAAGGCTACAGCAATAGCTTCCCACCCTCCCACCACTGTCCCCTCAACCCCATGCCCACAATCCTGACAGATCTAACAAGGAATGGCCAGGACATCCGGGATTCAGATGTGAATGATCATGAGCAGAGGGTTTCAGATGCTCAGGCAACAGGGAAACAGAGGCATGCTTACGAAAGTCAACTTCACCTCGTAGAGGACCACAAGCGAGGGTGGGGCAGAGGGAGGGGAAGAGAACTTACATGGCAGGGAAGGTGACTGGACTCGGATTTATGTCACAAAACAAAAAGAGAGCCATGACAGTGGGCTTACTTGCGGAAGTATATACAAGTGAACTGGGGGCACTGTACATGGAGGATCCCTCCTGGTTTGCCTGGCACAACAGGACCGTGCCTACGAAAGAGAGAGAGAGATGGTATCTGGTTTGGGAACAGGTACACTACACCTGAGAGATCACGGCAACGCAAACAAGAAAGGCAGAGAAATGAAAACACAGCCACATCCCAGAGCGCACGACGGCGACACCCAAGGAAGCCCCCTGCCTTAGCCAAGGGAATCAGGGGAAGCCCACCTCCCAGCCCACCAAGCACATGTCATGACTTTTCACATGGGGTTGAGTTGCAGAGGCTGGCTACCCCAAGGCCCAGATACAGATCAGGAATGGAAGCAGCATGGCATACTTGAAAAGGGAACTTTGGGAATGTCAGAGAGAACTAGATAGTAAACCTGACTCAAACACCACTTTGCTGTGTGATCTTGGGAAGTTGCTGTACCTCTCTGTGCCTCAGCATCCTCATCTGGAAAACAGGGGTAAATATACCTACCTCCGAAAAGGGTTGTGAATCATACGGCTGGACATGTACCCAAGGCAGGGGCTGTCATGTAATAACCACTTGATGGTAAGCATATGCATTGACAGGTTTAGAGAAAACTTTTCCTCCCCCAAACTTTAGTCTTTCAGAATTAGTTCTTCAGAGGAAGAACAGAAGTAAGGCCGGGAAGAAATAAATGCAACTTTTGCCATCCCTGGGATCCACCCTGGACTCACGCTGGGTGAGACAGTCTTTGGCTTCTGCGTTTCTGGTTTCTTCCCTAACGCTCTCTGACTTCCAGCTGGAGAGGTTGCTTAACTAGCCCCGTAGACTGCGGGTGCACGGCAGCGATGACTTGCCTCCTCCGGATTTAAAGCAGAGGGCTCTGGGCTTATCCTTGCAATGTGGAATTTTACAGTGGCAAGTAACGGTGGAGTCCTGAGATCCCTCTTCAGTCCATGACATGTTTTGAACAACCACCCACTCTGGGGATGACCAGGGTCAGGAACCTTCAGGGTATCAATTCCACACTCCTGCTGCTGCAAAACTCAAACTCAAAGGCTTTGAAAAGAACTAGAGAGACTTTTGAGGAGTTTTAAGCCCATTACTAGTGATAGAAATGCCTCCCTGCAGTTTCTGGTCACTTTCCTGGCTGGGAAAGGTCAACAGCCCCCGTTTGTTTTTGTATTCCCCTGTCATCGCCACCGCTGGAAAACAATCTCCCATGAAAAGAAGCCCATCTTGCAAGGGCACCCCCAGGAACAGGAACAGCAAACTTTCCTACATCGTTGGAGACTTGCTGTAGGGAATGGTTCTACCATCCTTTTGTATCTTCCCCAAGATCCACACAAGTGTAGTTAAAACTTCAAAAGTGAGTGGGGTTCCACCAAATAGAGGGACTGCAATGTGACACAATTCTACAGACACAATTCCACACGTGTTCTCTCCTGACCTGCACTCCACCACCCATCAGGTACCAAGCCAAAATAGATGGATCATGTGAGGAGGTCTGAGAAACCTTCCCCAAAGTCCACTTCCACCCTCTGTTCCCTGTGCTTTTATAGATTATACCTTATTTGCAGGTAAAACAAAGGTTCTATTAAAATTCCGAATCCATCCCACCCTTCCCCTATCACCAGGTCTGAAAATTCTATCTAATCTTTTACAAGGAAAAGTCATTCATGGATAGAAGTTCTACCTGAAGGAATGTTCCCTGGTCCTTCTCACATTTACTATAGTATCTCAAGCTCATAGCTGGAGAAGAGCCACCCCTGACCCCCAAAATATCCCCGGACAGAAGGGTGAAATTAACGGATCTTCTCTTGGTAGTAAACACATTAAGAGTCTAGATGGGCCTTAGTCAGGATCAATCTTTGCTAAACTAATAGTTCTTTTTCTTTTCCATTTAAAAACGGTTTATCACAACATATAAGATGAGCCTTCACATGGTCTAATTTCTCCTCAGTAGGTATGTCCAGTTTTAGCAGGTAACTGGCACAGTAATGGAGATTAATAGCAAACAAACCAAACCCCAGATGAAAGAGGCTGGGATCTAAAATCAACCAAAGGGGGGCAAGTTACCCACTGGAAAAGATATTCAGTACCCCCTTCAATAAGACTCTTTATCAATGAGTACTCATGTGTGACTCTGCAGAGGTCATCTGTATGATTTTGCTCATTGCTAGAACTCTTAGAGAGAAACTAATATTCCTACGGAATATACAGAAAGCTACCAAATCAGAATCTTCTAGGGTGGGACCCCACCAGGTGGATTTTGAGAAAGCTCCCCAACTATTCTCTCCTGTACACCCCTGGTTAAAAACCATTTTAAAATAAGATCTGAAGTTTCTTGGGGTACTTAGGTTTCAAAGGAAAAAAATATCTAATTGTAGCAAAAACACATCCAGAAGGACATTTCAGTATTGTACGGTTAAAACCCTTGGGCCAATTTTCAATATCCTCAGTGCAATTTATAGAATTCCACTGGGACACAACACAGATTCTGTCTAGAAAGCTAAACCCTGGCAGGGCATAATGAAGCTTTCCTAATTTTTCTTATGCTGTGGATCCTAAGAAACTGGACTGAAATAACTTATTTGGATGCTTTCTTATAGCCAAAAACAAACAAACAAACAAAAAAACTTTATGCAATGATTTCGACCTTTTTAAAACAAAATCTAAGCCTTCACAGGACTTGGTTTTTATTTTCCCTAAAAACATCCTCCAATTTAATTTGCAAAGTACTTATTGTATGTTCCCTTGGTACCCCGTGACCTTTTCTTAAAAGGAAGCTTTGAATTCAACAAAAGCAAAGCAGCAGAGAACACTGTAACCTCTATGCTTTCTTGGGGCATGGGCGGGTAATGTGTGTTTCTTCTAAAAAGTAAGTCGAATAGATAATAGGGTACACACCACAGTATGAAGAATACTTGCAAGGTCAGTCAAAGCACTTCCCAATACGGCATCAAAATAGCTTTTCAATGAGTCCCCTGAATTGGGTCTTCTATCTTCTCCTAGCCCCCCACATTGACCGTCTACCTCCAACTACCGTGAACTATCATCTGCAACCATGGTGACATCTGCACTTCCTAGACTTCTGTGCCTCTGCTTATTAAATTCCTTAAAATTTAAGGATGGCAACTAGGTTCAATTTATACCACTCTCTACCTACCCATCCCTTAGCCAAGGTAGACATCATTAATCAATTTCAATATGATCTTTTCTTATTGGCCTGGAATCCTCAGAGTCATTCTCAACACAGCTACTAGTCAATTACTATCATTTGATTAGAGTAGCTGAAGGGGATGAATCCTCCATAACATTCTTGCTCTTAGTGTTAGGTTAAACCGTATGAAGTGGACGTTTTTATGTCAAACAGAGTTGAATGTTGGCAATTTTATGTGGTTCAACTTAAAAAAAAAAAGTGGCTTTCCCTGTCTTCCTTCTGCATAGTTTGAAAGCGACCTCCTCTCCCCCAAGTCCCCAGGAGTGAATTGATTACTCTCTCCTGTATGCGCTTATCATACATTTAAAAAAAAATCTCCCTGGTAGATCCTTTGTCATGGTGTATTACAATTTTCTATTTACATATTGGTCTTCTTACCTACATAAGCCCCCTGGGGCAGAGCCAAATCATACTCATCTTTTTATCCTCAGCACCTAGCAAAATACCTGGTCCTTGGAGGGATTAATGAATAGGACTGAATTATAAAACATCTTTAAAGAACTCTCCCTTTCTATTTTCTTTGCTAAAAATAGTGCTTGAATTTTTGACCAACCCTTCTTAAGGGTGCCTTCTTCTGCCTGTTGTTTCCAGCTGGAAATGTACATGCCTAATGTTCAAATGTATTTACAAGCTATCTCTAAGATATTCACTTTGTTGTCTCTTCTTTCCTTGTTCCTTTAAGGCTGACTCATCCACTTTAACATGAAACCTGGGCAGCCTAGCGATCCATTTCCTGGACTGCTGATGACTTTATCAGCAACTGGCAGAGACCGGGCTCCACACAGCAGACCTCAATCTCAGAATAATCAGAGCCTCTCCCAAAGCCTGTCAGACTCACTTGCTTAGAGTGCAAAAATCATCCACATCCCACATTCTGGCAAGATGTCCACACAGCCACTCTCAAGCAGGATTTGATTTCCTCTAGCTGGGAAAGAGGAAGCCTGGGTCAGTGTCTTAGGGCATCAAAACCTTTTCTCTGCCTCACCTGGAGATGTCCAACAGTTCAGGGGATCATTTCTGGCCCCAGAAGGCACAGAGAGAAGCCTAGAAGGGATGTTCCTTATCACAGACAGGTAGGAGGAAGTGTCTAACATTTTCACTCTGCTCCCAATCCTGAGGAAATTGGACTCAAATGAACAACAGTGCAGTTTCACACCTCCATGCCTTTGCACAGGCTGTTTTTTCTCCTGGGAAGCCCTTTCCCCTCACCCTAGACAACTAACTCCTTTCTGGACTCAGCTCTGGTTTTTCCTCCTCCTAGAAACTGGGTCTATTTGTCTCCATCTGGCCGGGTTCAGCTTCCTTCATCTGCTTTTCTAGATTATGTTGTAATAAACTATTCCATAAATGTCTTCCCTCATTGAAGCTACTGATTCCAAGAGGTCAGGAATCACGTCTTCCTTATCTTCCTATCTGCATGGTTCCAGGAACCTAGGCTAAGAGGCAGGAAGCGATTTATGAGAGAAACCAAAGGGTTTCTGATAGGCAGCCATGTTACCCTTTCAAGAAATAAAATTAGAATGGAGGACAGGAAGGAGGAATAGAAAGACCGTTTAGCAATGTCTGCCCCTTTTGTTTTAGTATCAAATGGGCACAGCTTCAAG
Organism: Daubentonia madagascariensis; assembly: GCA_023783475.1. Taxonomy (NCBI): domain Eukaryota; kingdom Metazoa; phylum Chordata; class Mammalia; order Primates; family Daubentoniidae; genus Daubentonia; species Daubentonia madagascariensis. Next base: position 3,897,563 of record JAKFHU010002332.1, on the reverse strand, counting down.
CTGGCACACTGGTGAATAACTAAGCCCTTTCCTACATAATTTCTGGATTCAAAAAAAAAATTGTCAAAGGAACATTCCAATAGTCTGGCAACTGGGATTGGCCAATTTGCTTCATTAGTCCCAAGATTACGATGGACTAGGAAATTTGAAGAAGGATGCTCTTATCTCTATGAAAATGCAAAAAATAAACAAAGACACAAAGAACAACAAAACTTGATGGAATATCTAAGATCCAATGGGGATTCTGGGGCACCTATTTGGGAAGGTTCTGCATGTGTCATGTGCTGTTTGTACCCCCACATACCTCTACTGTGTGCTGGCCCTGAGTCACATGAAAACAGAGCTCTCTGTTGGGGTCTGCCTTTCCTGTTGTTACTCCGCCTAGCGAAGGAGCTGACGCTGGTAAGAGCGCTAAGAGGAAAACTCTACAGGCCCGTGGTTGAGTGAGTACAAGAGACCTCTCTCTAGCTCTCAGCTACAAAAAGATGGGGCTATGAGTACCATCACTCATTTGGAAGGTATTTACTGGCATCTACCACTTGCCAGGCACTGTGCTGGGCTCTGGGGCACATTTGCTAAACTCCCTGTGCTTTTCAAAAGGGCAAGATGCTGCCCGTTTTAGTATTAATATGCTCGGTAACAAATATATACAAGGAAAGGAACAAAGGAATGATTCTGAATATCAACCCTTCATGCTTAGTTACATTGCTTGCTGAGATAAATAAAATTGAAAAGTTTTTTTAGAATAATTTTTATTAGATATAACTTCTATGGCTTTGGCAAACAGATAATTCACACTTCTGCTATAGATAGCTGTCATAGATAGCTGAAAAAGTTCAGTAGTAATAGCAGTGAATGGTAGAAATAACATTTTGACATTATATAAAAAAGAAAAAGAAAGTTTTATTCAATATTTGCCAAAGAATATTTATACTACATCTGTGGCCTCTTAATAAGACAGGTCTGATAGTATTAGTCCTTCTTAACAGGTAGAAAACAAAGAGGAACAGAACAACCATGGCTTTTGCCAAAAGCCTTGTTATCAACCAGAGACAAATGCTAGAGGAAAAACAAGCTATTTGGGTTCCTAAACCTCTAGTCACTTTATCAATGACTCCTTCCTGCTTCCATTAGCATAGAATAAGTTTTAAATCTTTTTTTAAAAAAATAGAATAAAGTAGGAAGATGGTCATGGTTGAAGGAACTATGAACTGGTAAGAAATAGACACTTTTCTGAAACAGAAACTTACACTCCTATCGTATTGGAGCAGTCCTTTAAGAAAGGGGCTGGCAGTGACCCAGTGTTCTCAATCCCCTGCTGTTTCCCCAAATCACCTGCATCAGCAGAATTTCCTAGAGGACTTGTTCAACACAGGCTGCTGGACCCTGCCCCCAGTGTCTCTGATTCAGTAGGTCTGGCGTGGAGTTTAGAATCTGCATTTCTAACAGGTTCCCATGTCATGAAGGGACCCATGCCTTGAGAAATGCTGGAGAAAAGTCAGTTACCCAAATCCCAAGGCTATGAATTTCTTCCCTTCCTTAAATCGGAAGTCTTTGAACCATTATGACAGTTTAAGAATCACCTGGAGAGAAGGTGCAATGGTGAACCTTCCAGACTCCACCCCTAAAGAATCTGATTCAGCTGTTCAGAAATTTACATTTCTAATCAGCAACCCAGTCATCCTGTTGTTCTATGGGGGTGCACTTTGAGAAACCCTGGCCTAAGTCTGTCTCCAGATATTTAGGAGAAAAGCGATTCTGCAGACAGAAAGGTAGAATCTATTTATTTGTTGTCTTTACCATTTTGTTCACTGACAGATTTTGTCTTTGCTTTGCAGCATCTTGAATAAGAATAGTAACTCACTTCTAGCCCTAGCTAAACTCTTGAATTCTCCAGAGGCAGGCTGGTAAAGATGGAACACAAAATCACCAATTGCATAATCCTAGAGAGGTCACTCTTGGTTTCCCAACCAGAAGAAGACATACATTCCTACCCTACTGTTATGGGCTCAATTGAAAATTCATGTGTTGAAGTCCTAACACCCCCAGCACCTCAGAATGTGACTTTATTTAGGGAAAGGGTATTTAAATGAGGTCTTATGGGTGGGTCCTCATCCAATATGACTAGTGTCCTTATAAGAAGAGGAGATTAGGACACAGATAGGCTCAGATGGGAGCTCATGTGAAGATGCAGAGAAAAGATGGCCAAGCCAAGGACAGAGGACTCAGAAGAAACCACTCCTGCTGACACTCTGATCTAGGACTTCTAGCCTCCAGAATTGTGAGAAAGAAATTTCTATTGTTTAAGACACCTAGTCTGCAGTACTTTGTTAAGGCAGCCTTACCAAACTAATACACCTACCTATCTCATAACAAACCCTGCCTTGAGGATCACAGAAGCATTAGGCATGAGGGTCCCCTATGAACTATCCCATAAACGTCAAACTTCTGTTGGACTCAGAAGCCTGGGAGGTTGCCATGAGGCCCCTGCCAATGGAGGCTACTGCTTCCAGTTGACAAATTTATCCAAAATGTATCCAGAGCCCCTATACGCTGTGAATTCTTTTGCAGTTACGCATTTTTGAACATCTGACTAGCATGGAGCTAATCCATGTAAGAATATTTTCACAGTTAATCCCTAATGCTTTTACGCCAGCCTGAAAGATGAGCTTCTCTGAAAGGTTATGGTAGAGTTTTAAGTACAGGGATATTTCCATTTACGCACAGATGTCGCAAAAAAAAAAAAGGGTATGTATGTTTAATTCTTATAAATCAAATCATGTTTTAATTGTACCAAGGGATTTCCATATTTAAAGGAGCCCTGAAGCAAATCTGTTTATAGTGCAAGAAATCCCTCAGTCCAATTTATTTTTGTAAGTTTTGGTTTTCACAATATTCAAAAAGAAGTATGTCATTTCTTGTTTTTTTTCTCTTTTTGCTTTTTATTTTGACATGACTTCAGACTTTACAGAAAAGTTGCATGAATAGTACAAAGAATTTCTGTACAACTTTCTCCCTGATTATTTATTATGTAAAAATTTTAATGACTCACTTGAACTTTTCATTTATTCTCCTGCCTCCAAAATTTAGGCTAATAGTGGCTTTGACTGAAAATATTTAATTAACTCAAGACGATAATAAACAATAACAATTCCAAATATTTTTTACTGAATACCTGAGAACTGCTAGGCAATCTTCGAAACTTTAACTTGGATTGTCACCTACTCCTAACAACCTATAAAACATACTCTTATTACACCTATGTAATTGATGAGGGTATTGAGACATAGAGAACTTTAGGATCTTGCCCAAGATCACGTGGATCTTGTGGTGCTGAGCGCAAATCATACTAACTAGATTGCTGTACCCATAGTTTTAAAAATAATCTTCTATATCAGGTGTTGGCAAACTATAGCCTTTGGCCAAATCATGCCCACCACCTATTTTTGTGTGGCTAAGAATGTGTGAACTAAGAATGGTTTTTACATTTTTAAATGGTTGAAAAAAATCAATTAAAAAATCAATAAAAATAAATAAATAAATAAATAAAAATCAATAAAAGGATAACATTTGGTGACCAGTGAAAATTATGAAACTCAAGTTTCAGTATGTATAAATAAAGTTTTATTGGAACACATTCATTCATTTATGTATTGTGTATGGCTTCTTTTCTGCTACAATGCCAGAGAGTTGATTAGTCGCAACAGAGACCTTATGGCCTGCAAAGGCTAAAATATATACTATCTGGCTCTTTATAGACAAAGTTGGCTAACCAACATTCTAATGTCCCTTCACTGTTTGGAACAATACTAATAGGAATTGTCTTTCAGTGCACCATTAGCCCTTCTCCAGGGAGCTGGCACTAAATATTTTGGAGGGTATCATTTTATCAATATTTTCAGAAAAATTAATTTCATTTCAGTTTTGTTAAAAACCAACCAAAAATAAGACATGTTTCTAAAAAATATTTGCTCAAAATTTCTTTTGAATTCATTGTTCTTCAAAACAATAAAATAATTAGAAAAATTGTTCCATAGAGTATTTGTAGAGGTCTAGCAATTCAGCCACAACCAAAACAATGGAAGTAAGTTTTATCTCTTAATGTGTTTGTCTTTCAAGGTCATGAATGTCAACACATAGATAAGGGCTATACTGGGGCCTCCTTTCTAAAACTCCGTGCTCTGAATCACCTGCAGACTCTTAAATGCAGATTCTTATCTAGTAGGTCTGGGGTTGGGCCTACGATTTTGCATTTCTAGTAAGCTTCTAGGGGATACAGGTGCTGTTGACAACAGTGAAATTCTAGGGTCTACATATGCAACCTCAAGTACTGCTAATACTAATGAGAGTGCCCATTAAGGTGGCACTGGGTTTCAGGTACTACATCAGGTATACTCTCTATGCAATATAATTTTTTTCCTTATCAAACCCAAAAGGAAATTAAGGCTCAGAGAGAAAAAAAATATGAGAAAATACCGAAATTTGAGCCAGCTTTGTCTGACTCCAAAGCTCAGCCTCTGGAAGCGACATCTACTTATCGGTGGTGATACTTGGTCCTGAGTTGATTAAACACACTCTCCCACATGGGGAATGATCAACATCCACTGTTCCCATTTCAACTAAGCCACATCTAAGAATTCTGAAGCTGCCTTCTGGCTGGAACACCTGACTCTTCCAAGCCGAAGATTTTAGCTAGAACCTCCGGATCACGTTTCAGAATCTGTGATAGTGTTTTAAATCTAACCAAGGAAGACGCTGAGCAGAATATACCTTCCATAGACTAAAAAAATAAATCCTACTTGCAAGATTGAAATGAAGCATAGACAAAGGAAACACAGAGAGGACAATTATGAACTCTTAAGGTTCTGTGGTGTAGCTTAAAAAGCACGAGGTTTGGAAACTCTTAAACTCAGTTTTGTTTTCTGGCCCTGCCGACTGTAAGTTAGTTGAGCTTGGGCAAATCATTGAACATCTCTGAGCCTCAGTGTTTACATCCTAAAATAGGGACAAAAATATCTACTTTATCGAGTATTATTGTGAGGATTAGAACTACAGCCTGAAAGGGATTGGCAAATAGTAGATAATCAATACGTGATCTCAGTAATCATAGCAGTAACGGAAGTATTAATAGTTATTATTGGGTATCTCAAACTATGACACCTTTAGGACTTATTTTGTTCCCTTATTCTTTGAAGAATGGGGTGACAAATTGACAGCTATCAAACTGTTTTGTTTGGCCACTAACATCATGCTAAACACAATAGAATTACTGGCAAATATTTGAAGATTGGAATTCATTACAGACACTTAAAAGTGGGAGGTTTAATGTGATAAGACAAGTCTAGCTCAATCAGGGGATTGAGCCACACCGGTCTGGCCAGCGTTCCTGCCCGGCAGAGCCACTCTGGACGATGGCGAGAAGTCGTTCCTTGCTACATTTGAGACATATTGCCTCCAATTTGCCACTTCCACTTTATTTATCTCACAGCCTGCTCCTAAAGACATTTTAGTTTGCAATCTCTACTGAGGGAGAAAAAAAATTAGAAATTGTGCTTAAGCTGAAATCAGTGGAGTTTACAAGTCTCTGCAAAGAACCCAGAAGGCCTCCCTTACTCTTTCCCATCTTCTCCAGAATAAGAGCCTCTAAGATGCTGTAAGAGCCTAAAAAGCCATCTAGAGAGGCTTCCCTATTGTTACTGTCACCTCTTTTATATTTCACATACTATTACAGAACTCTATTTTAGGAGGCACTGGGTATATTTATGGAATAGAGGTAGAGATTTATCTTGAACTGCCTTTCTAAGCCTTCCCAGATGAAGTTTAAAATCTTGACCACACTGTTTTACTGAGAGCAGGAAATATACTTCACCTTTGAATCTCTCAAAGAGCAATCGGATAAAGTTGTTTAAATATGCCTCCCTCAATACGTGCACTCATACACGACGCACGTTCCCCCTCCCCCCTGCTATGGGCTAAAAGCAAATAGAATATTTCAGCTGGTGAACATTATTTTCAAAAATGACAGAGAACTAATACGGAGGGTTTCAGTCTTTACAATACCACGTGTACATCAAACAAACACTAAAAACATACAAATAGGTTTGTTTGTTTGTTTTTTCTCCAGAGGAAATATCAGTGATATTGGGGTGTTCATGTTTTAGAACGATACTGGGTTTAATACAATGATAAGTGTGCATCGATTAACCTTCGCGTCAGATTTAAATGTATAACCCATTAACTAATTTAATCTCTCAACAAAATAACAGCCGTTGGCATTATTCTTTGAATAATCCTTGTTTAGTTTCCATAATGGTATACAGTTTAATGAAAAACTCATTAGAATGTAGCATACGGCATAATTAATTCTGGCGGATTCTTTTGGTGTAAATAGCTAATGCAGATGCTGAATTCCATTTTCCACTGGCTTTATTAATTTTTCATAAACCAATATTTCGACTGTAATGGGTTGTAACTGTTCCATAGAAGTTCTAGAAATGCATTAACTGTCATCAGTATAGTTACTTTAAGTAGGATTTTGCCATTTGCAAGTTGGTTCTTCAATATCACATTTTTAAAAGACAACAGGACAGCTTTGTTTTATATTTAGAGAAGGAGTATCTACATATAACTAACAGGAAGGGTATTAAGCACTATTTGGCCAATTTGTCTCTATTTACATACCAACTTAATTGATTGGGAAAATAACAGTGAACTATAAGTTTTGAAAAGGACGTTAAAAGAAGGAAGCCAAAAATCTTTAGAACTAAATGGTTTAGAAAGCAAAGGTAACAAAAGTTAAAAAACATTTAAAAAAATCGAATCACCTGATTTTTGAAATCTCTGGTAATATACTTTCCTAGGAAAAGATTTAGACAAAACCAGAAAACAAGTTTCACAATAATCTTTGTGTTGGGCCTAATTCTTCCAACCATCAGGGCGTAACCCACACATACAGCAACGGCCCTATGGTGTTACCTGTCGGGAATGTAGATACAGGTGCTAACTCACTGCCAGACATTTTTGCTTATTTATTTTTATCTTTTGTTATTACTGTTATTTTGAACAGAGCTTTCAATGGCTGCCCACCACTCAAAGATAAACTCCAGGATCCAGATTTCTTTATATAAAATGTTCAGGTCTTTTGCAACCTTTCTCTAGAAAGTACCCTATGATATCAACAGATCAATATTTCTCAGCCTTTGGGGAAAAAAACCAAAACTTAACTTGGGTCAGAAATTCCCACCAGTAAGTAGCAGGTGAAGATCAAGCACCTGTATTTTTTTTTTTTTTTAACGTTCCTCAATGGATTCTAAAGATAAAGGTGGAGAAACGTTTTGGGACTCTACCAACCTCCTCCTACCTACTCAACCCTACAATCTTCCTCCACTTTATCACCAGGTGAATTCTTACTTATGCTTCAAGATCCAACTTACACCACCCTTTGACTCCTAATGCAGAGAGGGCTGTTGTTTTTTTGCGTGCTCTGGCAGGTATCACCATTTATTACACTGTGAGTTTATTTTGCACCCTTCACTACCCCACTGACTTCTGAAGGGAAGGCCTGAGTTTGTCTCTGCTATCACAGCACGTAGCACAGTGCCTGGCCCTCAATACCATAACTCTGCATCAAAGGATGACTTAGTGGAAGCAAGTATTAGTTTATACATGGTCTCTTTCTTTGGCCCTTGCCTGATGAACCTCATATGACTGAGTGACATCCAGCTGAGGTTACAGGTTCATGTAGTATGTACCTGCTAAAACAGTGCCTTTTAAAACAGCAAAACAAAACAAAAGTCCTCAGGGTTTAAACCGGTGGCTTTGTTTAAGGCTCAGCAAAGTAGGGCCATTGTTTTTGTACGGCCTATAAACTAAGAATAACTTTCACAGTTTTACACGGTTGGGGGAAAGAAAAAAAGATGACAACTATTTTGTGACATGTGAAAGTTAAATGAAATTTAAATTTCCGTGTCCTTACAGTTATATTAGAACACAGTCAGGCCCATTCATTTGCATATTGTCCATGGCTACTTTTGCACTACAATGACAGAAATGAGTAGTTCCAACAGAGACCATATGGATTTCAAAGTTGAAAACATTTATTATCTGGCCCTATGCTGAAGAAGTTTGCTGACTCCTGCTATAAGGTAGCAAGCCACATATTCTTTTGTCTCTCATAACTAAACTTGGCTTGGTCTTTTTTCCTAGAATCAAGCAACGCAATAGTATCCCTTGTCTTATCTTCATCATCCTCACCACTACTACCATTATCACTGTTGCTATATATTCTGAGTTTGCAATATTCACTGTTTTTTTTTAACAGTTGTGCAGGAAAGGGTTAACTCAGCAAGACTGGGGTGCCTCAAACCCTGCACATTTTCAAAAAGGCTTATCTTTAGTACTGGCCTTTGGTCAACTCCTGGGAGATGAGTTCTGAGCCCTTAGAATATCCTCTGTCTGATAAGACTGTTTTTGTATGCCTGGGGCCTTGGACCATACCTTACCAGTTTGATCAGATAGTTTATGGAAACAATGTGATTTATGGTAAATGCCTGTTTTTTCCAGGGGGCTGAGGTTGAGAGTTGAGGTCAGTCATGCAGGCACAGCATGCCTATGTGATGCACCCCCAATAAAATCACTGGACACCAAGGCTCAGGTGAGCTTTGCTGGTTGATAACATTTTGTGTGTGTTGTTACATGACATTTTTGGGAAAATTAAGCACATCTGTGTAACTCCACTGGAAGAGGATATCTAGAAGTTTTTGCCTGGTTTTTCTTAGATGTCACCCCATGCATTTTTCCTTTTGCTGATTTTTCATCTGTATCCTTTTGTTGTAATGCACCATAACTGTGAGTATAACAGCTTTTGTGAGTCTGGTAAGTCCCTCTAGTCAATCACTGAGCCTGAGGGTGGTCTTGGGTAGTCTTAGGGACTCCTGACACAGCTGTTTATGTTTTTCCCTTCTGGAGTCAAAAAATCACAATGCAATGCCCAGAAGAGGAAATGTCACTCTCTTTAAATTCTTTTACTGCCACTGATAACTGCTGCTGCTCATACATCATTAGTAGTAGCAGTCAGTAGGGCAAGAGAGTTGTTAAAATATTTGGTGCATATGCAACATCTTTAAGATGCTTCTACTAGGACATTTTGGGACAGATAATTATTTGCGGTGGGGGACTGTCCTGGGCATTGTAGGATGTTCGCAGCATCTCTGGCCTCCACCCACCAGATGTCAGCAGTGACCCCCCCCACACCCCAGGATGTAACAGTGAAAAATGTTTCTAGAAATTGCTGAATGCCCCTGGGCGAAAAGTCACTCCAAGTTAAGAATCATTAATCTAGGATATTGAGTTAAGTAAAGCATTTGTGGGAAGTAACTTGTAGGAAGAAAGTAATGGGATTTAGACTCACAAAGATATGGATTTGAACCTACTCTTTAACTTTCAAAGTCAGCAACCGTGGGCAACTTCACTTCACTGGGTTTCTAATTTACCTGCCAAAATGAAAGTAATGACACTTATCCTGCAAACTTTTAATCTATGTACATACATACAAAGGTCTGAACATGGAGTTTGACATACAACAGATAATATTAAATGTGAATATATCTTTGTTAGTTATTATTATATACTGTGACCTAATGAATAGAAGACATTGAGGTCACGCCCTAGTCTATTCCTACTGAGGAAGCTGCATGGCAAGGTGGTGACAAACATGGACTTTAAAGTTAGGAAAAAAAGACCTTTACATAGTAATCAGATTTTTTACACACTCCTTCCGTGACTTAGGGAATGAGGTACACTGTCCATGAAGCTTTGGTTTCATAATTTGATAATAAAGATGATGGGATAGCATTTTCATGAGGATTTGGGGAGAGACAAAGAGTTCAGCACAGTGCCTGGCACAGACTAAGTGCCCAAAGTTGGCTTATTGTTCTTGATGGTTTGAGTTTCTCAACATGTTGATAATGGTAGCTTGAAACTTTCCCTGTGAAATTTATCCAGAGCCAGATATTCAAACCTCACCCTCCTCCCACGGCCTAGAGGTGGGGCTTCTTGTCCAAGGAACATCCAGCTACCCTTTGCTTGGGGGGGAGCACTCCTTGACAGCCTTCTCATGTAGTAGTACCCCAAATTTATTTCAAAAATGCAGTTTTTAGCACATAAGCGAGTACTGATCTTATTTGAAGATCAAAAAACCCCACCGGCCCCATCAAAGACAAGCTGCATTCCCTCTCTGGGATACAGAAGGACGCAGATAAAAATTAAGACCAAATGTGGGTGGAACCGGAATAAAATCTGATAAGACAGACGGCGGAGGAGAGGGGAGAAGCAGCCTGAACTGCAGCCAGAAGGGGAGGCAAAGGTAAGCAGATGTGTGAGATAAACTCTTTGAAGTGGAACGTTTCCAGGCTGAAAATCCTTTGCTTAGGGACTTTAATCTGGACTCTCCCGTTCCAGTTCACTGAAGTGCACTGTATTTGAATCTGGCAGATGTGTAAACTATATAAAACATCAGAGAGCCAAAGGCCACTGTTCCTGAGGCCAACACTAGGAGTCTAGTCTGGGCTGGTCCTCCGGGTCAGTATGGGAAAATATGAGAGCCATGGGGTGGGGTGGGGTGGGGGGTACCTCGATATTTGCTGTTTTAAGGGGTTTGGGTGGCAGCAGGTACCTTTCAAACCCACACTGTACTTTTTCAGGCTGCTGAGGTACTCATTCCAAACAGAGCACGCTCTATACCCAGGAGTTTAGCAGAATCACCCCGAGTCCGATCTCCATCCAAATAAAATAAAACAAACATGTGTCAGGAACCACAGTTGGTCATGGGTTCTACGCAATCTTATTGTTTTCAGATACTTTTGTACTCAAACTGCAGGAAGGGAGTTGAAAAGAGGTTTATCCAGAAGCGAGACTAAAGGTCATTCTTTTCACTATAAATGGATTCCGGGAGGTAGAGGTGGGAGGAGTAACGGGGAGGAAAGGCCTTCATCTGTCTCCTTTTGACCCAGTTCTGAGATGAATCACGGTTCACTGTGACCAAAGCCCAGCGAAAACCAGCACTTTCGTATGGGTAATCCAAGGTCAAATACAGCTGCTTTTTTGAGATAAGCAATTGCAGAGTGCTGTGTTCATCCTCTTCGTTTCTAAACTTTACACTGAAATCCCAGTACACTTTCCCATCACCCAGCCTGGTAACATGTCACATGGTCCATGTCCTGGTTCTTACTGATGAGGACATAATCAATTGAGGTGACTTTGGCAATCACACTAATCTCTTATAGTTCCATTTCCCTTTACCGGCTGTAAAGTTCTCCTATGCTCACTATCTTATCTGACCTTCCTAGCAACCCCAGAGTGAGCTTGTTCAAGACCCGACCACCACCTTCCAAATGTGACTTCGTAGTCAGGCACGCCCTGCTTTCAGAGCATCTTTTTTTTCTCTCTTTCAAAACCAGAAATTTTTATTTTCTGGAGGAGTATCTATTCAGGACCTCCTTATTACTTCCAAAAGCCTGCTAACAATAGTAGTGTCACTAGGAGAATTGTTCACCACCATCTTCAAGGTTTTCAAGCTGACACACTCTGCATCTCTTTACTTTTGACTTTAATTGTATGTTTCTTGTCATCAGGACCTAGCTATATCTTAGATCTGCATTCCATTAGAAGATCTTCTCCTTTCCCTATTGATTGTGTCTCATGGAGTAATTTAACTCAATTCCAATTTTCCTCTGCAGGCGGGGTGCTCTCTAGCCATGGAAGTGAGTTATGTATGTTCAAGTGGTGCATCTTATGAATCTTGTTAAGCTTTGCTGCCTTATAGCCCCACTGATGGAATATTTAATCACAGAAATGAGTTGGCAGATATGATATACAATGTGGGTGAGCTTTGCAGTGTGTATCTTACTGGCAATTGAGAAACAGATAAATTTGCCATTTGTCAGTACCATGCCGACAACTTTGTATAACCTTCTGTTATTTATTTTTATTTTGCTTTACTTATTTATGAAGACTAAAGGTGCTTTAAATCAACAGTTTCGTTGGCAAGATATTGTGATTATCTCTAAAAGACACTAGTTTTTAAAAATATATATTTTTTTATTAGAAGACAAGCGAACCTCTCACACCAACAGGGAAAGTCTAAGAATCCCCTTTGAGGGCTCTTCCTCCAGATTCTTGGGAATGCTATTTTTAATTACACTAAATAACTCAAGGCATGCTATTGGCAGAGGATATTTATAGATATTGTACTTCTATTTAGTGCCTTCAATTTTATTTAAACCCTAAAACGGAATGGCCATAGACACTGGCCACTGTCTTCAAGACCCACTTGGCTTTTTTTTTTTTCCATTGACTTTATCAATCATTTGTCTTAAGAATAAGCTTCAGGGAGTATGAAGATGATTAGACTTAGGAAAAATAATCAATGCTGTTTAGCTTTACAGAAAAACGCTTGTCTCTCTTTGGAGAAGATTTATCTACGTTCATGGGATATGCTGATTTATGTATATCTGCTCTGGAGACCAGTACTGGATAAGCCTTTAAAAGAATTCTTACAAGGATGACTTCATAGGAATTCAAAAAAAACATCCAAAATGAAAGATCTTGTATAAGAGCTTTCTAAATGCTTCCCCTGGAATGTGTGTGTGAGGGAGAGAGAATGTCATAATTTATCAAAGCAAATTAATACTGTTCAGCTAGTAATTAAAGGTCCTCATTAAGAGGTGCAATGGCTCTCCCCACCCCCACTCTGCATTAGCAATAAAAATGCACTCGGGGCATCCAAAGGTTATATACGAAAATCAATAACTTGCCATTTTATAATTAAAAGAGAAAATAAATGTTAGGGAAAAGTCCACTAAATTAGGAAAATTACCTTTAGGAGAGATTGAAAATATTGATTTTAATTTACAAAATATGTGAACTTTTCATGCCCCATTCTGAGAGACAATTGGAGGTTGGGTAGTTAATTCTGCATAAGCTTCAGAAAATCAATAATTATACTATGGGAATATTATGAAATGTGTCATTAACACAAAGTCTTATATATAGAAATGACTAATAAGTCTGGCTTTCTATCTTAAGCAGATACAAGGCTGGCCTACTAAATACCCAAAGCTAATCAATGACAAGGTCTTCATTTCAGCTTTGAGGCACACTCAGAATTGCAAGATACATCCACACTATTTTCATAGCTGGGGAAATTTTAAAAGCCTCATAAATTCTTAGTCATGGATATGTAGATGGATGATATTAATAATTATACCTGGATATGGAAATTAGTGCATTCTATGTCTATATCTTTGCATACATCCATTCCATAGATACAGGTGCCTAAAACTTTAGATTTAAGCCAGCTGGATTCGAATATTTCAAAGGAATTGCTCTGGAGTGTTGAAATTGCAGCAATATTTCACCAGATTTCTGAATATCATGAACCCTATCTACCTACATATACACATATACGGGTGAAAAGAGAAAGCATCTGGTTATTTGCGATAATGCAGATATTGGCAGCACAAAACATAGATACTCAGATTTCTCAAGTAACATTTACTTTTCCATGCCCCATTTTTTTAGACTTAAGTTTATCGGAACAGCTCATAGAAATATTTTTGTTGTTGTTGTTCAAGCTCCTTAAAGCTTTCTCTGACAGAACCAACTAACACATGAATATGGTGGTGGTAGTGATGGTTGGAATAATCCAAAATGATTACTTCTCTTTAATTTGACTGGTTAGGACACAGAGAAGTAGCATGATCATAGGGCACAGTCAATAGGAATTTTGACTTTTAATATTTATTTTTAAAAATAAAGAAAGAATATAAGCTGGTTGCAAAGAACACAGGCTCTGGGATGATCAAAGCCTATTTTCAAAACATGGCCTACTCCTGGGTAGCTGTAAAATTTCAGACCGGTGATATAAATATATTATACTTTGATTTCCTCCTATGGAACATGCCATGAGGATTGGATTAAATTAAATTAAATTAATTATATTAATTTATGTAAGTGCTTAGAACAGTGCCTTGCCCATAGAATGTATCCAGTAAATACTAACCATTGTCATAACTTATTTTCTTGCTGTAACCTAATGATCTAATTTCTGAGGTTGGGCCCTAGGCTAATCTGAATAGCTGCTCTGATGCTCTAAAAGTCATGCAGATTAATTTATTCTTGTATGTATAAGTCCATCTGAACTGTCTCTCCTGTCTTAATGTCCTCTCAAATACCCACGGATATGCATGTGGCTTTGAAAAGCACATTGAAGGAGGTGTTTGGTGTTTTCCTGGTAAGGAGAGCCAAGGATGCCCGGCAAGTATACTTTATTGCACAGAACCAGAAAAAGGCACTTTTCTCTCTCTACCACAATTCACACATCCACACTCTACATCCCCACAGGAAGACTTCTTGCTTCTTGTTCCCATTATTTTGTGGAGAAAACATGCACCCAGGTGTGTGCACATGCACGTGCACACATACAGAGAATCTGCCACTTCTGTAGTCCAGGTACTACATTTCACAGGGCATGGGGGCTGCTACCTGGCTTTTCTCTTGCGCCATTTGGGGGATTTCATTTCCTTGCAGCTTTTCACAAGAATGGACCCCAGCAATACCTGCTGAGTTCCATGTGCCCCCTGAATAGACAGCCATGACCCTGATCTCAGCATTTAACTCCCCCCTAAATGGACATGCTAAGAACTAAAAGACTGGTGCTCTCACAAATGAAGAAAATAATCTCTTAGTCTACTATTATAATATGCTCAGAATTCAGCAGAATCAGCTCTCAGCTGATTTTTCCTTCATGGCAGAGAGGTGAAACACTAACTTATTCATTTTTATTTACCAAATGTTTACATGGTGCTGGCTATGCACCAAACACTCTTCATATATTAACCCACTGAATTCTAATACAAACCTTTGACTTTGTTAGTATCATCATTCCCATTTAACAGATGAAGAAACTGAGGCACAGAGAGATTAAGTAACTTGCCCAGAGTCACACTGCTGGTGAGTAGGGGAGCCAGGATTTGAACGTGGGATATCTGGGTACAGCTTCCATGTTCCTCACTCTGCTGTGTGTCCCTGCAGGATGTGGGATCCACAATATAATCATGGAAAGCCTTATTGCTAAGTCTCTCCACCCCCATAAAAGTCCACACAGTTATTCTGCAGTGGTAAATCCCCAGACTTAGCCCAGGCTCCTGATAAAACTCACACGTGAAGAAATGCAAGCATTGCCTGCCTCATACCCAGAACTTAGCTATCATCTTGAGCCTTCCCAGATTTACCAAATTTAAAGTTTTTTATCAAAATTAAAATGTGATTACTGTACTAGAGGAGCTAAGTTTCCTATGCTCCTTTCTCATCTACTAGGGTCGATGCTAAGTATCAGGGAAATGACAAAAGCCAGGCATCCTAGGAAGAAACAAAGCAAGGGATATGACTTACCGTCAAGAGGTCACTAAGCGAGAATGGCTCTAGTTCAACTGGTTATTTATTTCTCCTTATTTAAAAGCAAGAGCCACATCAAAGAAAGACTTCTTTTCTATATCCATGTGGCCAATCTACTACTAATGTTCTAGGTGTTCAATGCAGCCTTTTAAATGAGCAAGGAAACACAGGCAAGCCCAGCATGTCAAAACATGCAATCTCAGCCACTGTTGCTTCTGGGCTACACTCTCCCAAAATTCGGTAACCGGGTTTTCTAAGAGTGGATTTCCCAGTCGAGGGGTAGCTGGCGCTTAGGCAGGGAAAGGTGAGGAGAGAGACATATCCTTGAAGGCAAAGTAGAGAGAAACAGAATTGCTAAGGGAAATTCATTAATGGAGAAAGAAAGATAACTTAATTTTTTTAGTTTTCTAAATAGGCCTTCTTTTGGCAATTCCAAATCACTGCCGCATTAATGCAAAAAAAAAAAAAAAAAATTAAGCCAACTCTCTGCTTTGCCATGAAAAAAAAAAGAAAAACCACAACCCCAAATGGAAATGTATGGCCAAAAGACAAATTCAGGCACACTGAAATAAAATGGGTGTGAATAGCTCTCCATTTGTTCAATATGCTATTGAACAAAGTCTCAATGCTTTTTTAAGGCAAAATCAGTGTGAAAAGTCACAAGGAGCAGTGGCTCCACACTTACCCCACAATGTAACTTACATGACTCCCCTTTAATTTTTAAAGTATTTTAAACACTCTTGGTTTTGCCCAAAGAAATCATTCAGAACTCGTTAGGATAGGAATTCACTCGGTTCAGATTATTTTACAAAACCCATTCTTTATCAGCAGGCAAAGCACATTTAGAAAAGACCAAGAAGACGTCGTGCAAAGAGAAATTCTTTACCTGCATAGAATTCAGGACTGTAGACTGCACCCACAACTGGATTCAATTTCCAGCCTTAAAACAAATATACAAAAACATTATTATCACATTTGATTCAATAACTTATATCATGGCAAATTAATTGCAAATAAAACGGGCTAAAATATTTTGACATTTGTGGGTTCTTTTTTATATTTTAAAATGTACAGTTTGTGTAGTTTGAGTATCCATAAAAATATTTGAAAACTACACATAAAAATGGACTTCTGCTCTTCTTTGACTTTCTGCCAGTGCAAGTTAACAGAATAGAAACTCCTGACCAGCTACAGGTGAACCTTTTGGAAATGATGTGGTAATTAATTTTCCACCACATGAATATATTTTAGAGCCACTGTAATAATTTCAATTTTTGTTTTATTTCATATATCACTGTTAAATAATCCATCACATCCCTTTGCATTAAGTTTACAAAAACTTGAAATCTTGCATAAACAAAATTTTTTGCAGCAACATACTCTGAAAATTGTCATTCCTAATTATGACCCTGAAATACTAGAGAATTCCAAAGTGCTTTCTGAATACCAAAGAAAATTATATTTTATCCCCTAAAGATTTAGTGCATTCAAGAACCGCAAAAATTCTTAATCAATGCATGATATCTGAGGTAACTTTCAAATAACCTGTATATAAGATTAATAGAATCCTGTAATTTTCCAAATGTTCTGGATGGAGAGTTTTCTGTAAAATGAGTCCTGGCCCTTTAGAAATTTTTACTTTAAAAAAGAGCATACAAGAAATTTTAGGGAACAACCTCTAGAGAATGATCATAGTTTAGGATGCTGTGATTGTTTCCTTCTCTTACTGGTAAGTCTTTATGAAAACATCCACTATAGCAGTGGTCCTCAACCTTTTTGGCACCAGGGACCAGTTTCACAGAAGACAATTTTTCCACGGACCAGAGGTGGGGGGTCATCACCGCCTCAGCCCCACCTCAGATCATCAGGCATTAGATTCTCACAAGGAGGACACAACCGAGATCCCTCGCATGTGCAGTTGACAGTAGGGTTCGTGCTCCTATGAGAATCTAATGCTGCTGCTGATCTGACAGGAGGTGGAGCTCTGGTGGTGATGAAAGCGATGGGGAGCAGCTGTAAATACAGATGAAGCTTTGCTGGCTCACCTGCTGCTCATCTCCTGCTGTGTGGCCCAGTTCCTAAGAGGCCACAGATGGGTACCTGGCTACAGACAAGTTGGGAGACTGCAGCATTATAGAATTTTTGAAAGACAGAGGAAGGCAGGTGTATTGTCCAGCCCTGAGTCCTTGGGCAGAGGGTCAAATACCAAAGGTCCTTCAACAAATGTTTCTGAGAAAAGGCAATAGTAAAAGCTTGGATGTGAGGGAAGGTATCTCTGACAATGAGAACTCTCTGAGGTTTTCCCAGGAGGGAGAGGTGTGACTTTCCTGCCTGACCTAAGTGATGTGCCTCTAAGAACAGCTGAGAGGTACTCCTAGAATTCCCAAGGAAGATAGAGGCTCAGTATCTCAATAGATAGGTCTTTGGATCTACTAAGATTCAGAACTTACCAGAACTTTCTAAGGATGTTTTGTTTCTAAAAACTTTCAATTCCAACTTGCATAAGCTAGGTGGCTTACAGGACCATCTCAGTTTAGGTTTTTTTCAAGTGTTGTACTTGGATTACCTGCAAGGTATGTTAATGAAAAATTCCTTGGCCCCATTTTTAGGTCTCCAGAAAAACACATAAAATTCTGAGACTTTTTGCCCCATTAGTTTCTGAAACTTCATACTGACAACGTCTTCTATTAATTGTATTATGCCTTATAGGAATTTCTATAGTGACAGAAAAATAAAAATTACCCCAAACGTTTCAGAATATATGTTTTATGAATGTACAAAATGACTTCAATTTGACCAACTAAAATTCCACTACTTTCTAAAAAGGAAAATGCCCAATTCCTGAGGACATGGGAACTAATGTCCACATTTCAAGTCATTTGGAGTCTACAAAAAAATAGAGCAAACTACTTGAAAATAAAGCTGCAGACATAGTAAATGTTCTCTGCCTTTCTAGTCTTTCACAGAAACCTAGAATTTGTGAACTAAATATATACTGAATCATATTAAACAAATAACTATTAAGTTATCACACCTTTTCATTTTCCATATGTTCCCCATCTTATACCCTGCTTAGGCTCCTATATTTTTTTGGTAATGGAGATGGCATTGATTTCATACTTTTCAACCCAGGTGCTATTGTTTGTATATATCCTTATTACCTTCCTTAAATACTTACGGTTGTATACAAGGCTAGGACATGCTATTTGCTGAATGAGTACCTGTCTAATTTATGCCAATGACCTTTCATTTTCTCAAAAAAAAACCCCCAGATTTCTCAGAGGTATGTAAGACTGACTAGAAATGATGTTTCTCTCAAATGCCTTTATCTTCCTCATTTCCTTGGGTCAAGAAATCTAGCTACCTACCTACCTATCATCTGTCTACACATCTGTCATTTACTGTCCATCTAAGTCCATATATCCACCTGTCTATCAATACACCTACCATCTGTCATGTACTGTCCATCTAAGTCCATATATCCACCTGTCTATCAATACACCTACCATCTGTCATGTACTGTCCATCTAAGTCCATATATCCACCTGTCTATCAATACACCTACCATCTGTCATGTACTGTCCATCTAAGTCCATATATCCACCTATCAATACACCTACCATCTGTCTATCATTTACTGTTCATCCATATACTCGTCTGTCTATCTAACAGTTGTCTATCAGCTTTCCAAGTCTGCCCGTGGAAAACTTTCACTCGATATAAAAATAACAGAAATTAAATGACACTCTCCCTCCTCAGGAGATCCATGCCATCTCATGTCTGCAAGTATTAACTGAGAGAGGAAATTGATAATATTTCCTCTATAAGAAACCAACTGGGAATCTGTGAGCCGCAAATGAGACTGCTAGGGTCATCACGGGAACGTCAGCGCCAGTGTCGCCTTCCTTCCCACCCCTGGGCCTGTCTCCTGAACTAGGCTGCCCACTCCCACTGCAGGGAAACTGGAGGCCTTTCTGAACCACACAACAAGCGTGAAAACCCAACTTCTACTCTCCCTCCGCTCCTGAAACCTGTTCCTCACCAAGTCTTCCCCCTTCAGCAAATGGTATCCCCATCCACTTGGTTGCTCAAAGTAAAATTCTTGATCCATAGTTCCCTGACTATTCCTTTACCCTCACACCCCATGTGCAATCCACTAGAAAATCCGGTTGGTTAAATTTTGAAAAGTTCTTCCCTCCTTCCCCATTGCCACTATCCGACACTAAGGCACTTCTCTCTCTGCTTGGAGAAGTTCCACAACAAAAATGCCCTAACTCTCACCATCTCCTCTTCCTCCTTCTTCCCCTGCCTGCAACCCCCTTCCAATCTAGCCATAGCGGCCAAAGCAATTTTTAAGAAGAAAATAATATATATCATTCTGCTACTAGAATGAAACAGCTTCCTTCGGAGATTAGGATAAACACACATTCCTTACCTTGGTCTACAGCCCACCCAATCTAGCCCCTGTTCATTTATTTTGTGCCACTGTCCCCTTCTCTCCAGGTACAGTGATACTGGCCTTTTTCATCTGTATAAAACCATCCAAGATCATTCTATATAAGTGCTTTTTGTTCCCACTGTTCCCTATGCTTGGAGAACTCTCCCCAGCTCTTCACAAAGTTGACTTGATGTTATTTAGGTCTCCGGTGTCTTCCCAGAACATGCTACTTAATGTCACTTCCCCGCCTCCTCCTAGAGTCGCTGTTTGATTCCACTCCCAGCTTTACTTTCTGCATAGCTGTTAATGCTATCTGGTTTTATCTTCTTTCTTTCTTTGCTTGTTCTTAATTGTTTTACATAACCATTCTCCTTCATTAGAATTAATGGTACAGTGGGCAAGATTGCTGTCCGACACGAATCTCCAGCACCTAAACTTGCGTTTGGAAAATAGTAGGCACTCCATCAACATTTCCTTGGTTTTACTCTAAAAGAAATAAAGGAATATAGAAACTTTTCGAATGGATTCAGTCTTTTTTGGCTATGATTGTGTCTCCCTCCAACCTCCAAGGACCTGCTTCCTTATGTACATTACACACCTAACGAAGAAGGGATGACTGTCTTCTAGGTTATTTGAAATCTTTCTACTTTTTTGATGTAGGTGTTTATTGCTATGAACTTCCTTCTTAGCACTACTTTTACTGAATCTCATAGGATTTGGTATGTTGTGTTTCCATTTTCATTTGTTTCAAGATATTTTTTATTTCCTTCTTAATTTCTTCATCGACCCAGGAGTTCAGGAGTATGTTGTTTAATTTCTGTGTATTTGTGCAGTTTCCAAAATTCCTCTTATTACTGATTTCTACTTTTTATTCCATCGTGGTCTGAGAAGATACTCGATATGATTTCAATCTTTTTTTAAATTTGTTAAGATTTGTTTTGTGGCCTAACATATGGTCTATCCTGGAGAACAGCAGATGTGCTGATGAGAAGAACGCGCATTCTGTAGGTGTCGGATAAAATGTTCTCTAAGTATCCATTAGGTCCATGTGGTCTAGAATCCAGCCCTTGAAAATCACCTCTGCTCAGACTTGCAGAGCTCACTCAGGCTTATGTAGATGTATGCAAATCACATGCAAATGTACCCACAGTTCCTGTGACTCCTTCTAGTACCTGGAAGAGACCCTTGGGATAACCCTGCTGGAGATAAAGCCTGCACTGTCAGGAAGTCGAACAAAATGATCCCATTTTTAATTTCTTAGGCAGTTTGTGTACGTCCCCCCCAGGCCTTGCAAATTCAGAGATTTTGATCAAGGACATTAAACCGAACAATGAGGCTTACAACAAAAGGAGAAGAGCTGATAAAGCCCACCGCTCCAAGCCTCCCAGGGCCCCTCCACACAACAAGGCAATGGAGCAGAGACCAGACACATTGGGGTCTTGCTCTGTATCCAACACATTTGCAGTTTAGAGAGACCCTTCTGTGGCTGAGCCTCCAGGGGCTGCATCCAAATCAGCACTCCTCTCCCCAAATTCAGCTTGTCAGAAGTCATATGCCAACCTTCTTTAGAAAAATGCTGGCCAAGGTCCCCAGTGTTAACTATCGCTGTTTCGGGTGTTAAAAGGCAAGTCTGAATGTGCACACACACAAAAAATCAGCACATGCCTTCTCTAGGGCTCCACTGGGTTTTATAGCAAAGAAATATACACTACAGGGGTTTCAAAAACTGTAAATGTTTTCTAAAGATGTGCGCTAAGGATACCAGAGGCCTGGTAGCTGAAATGGTACAGGAGCCTCCAGGGCAAAATGCCAAAAAAAAAAAAACTAGTTGTACATTGTCTACAGATGTGTTTTGTTTTGGTTCACTCAGTATTTTTTAAGCAGCATGTATTCATCGCCAGCATTTAGATTTCATCTAAAATACAGGATTTCTGGCTCTCTTGAAACATTGGTAGACATGACAACTTTTAGTTAAGAATCCCCCATAGACAGATTTATTACAGGCGACCAGGGGCTATTGCATTTAACTCCCCAGTTAGTCACACTCACCACTGCTCCCTATAGCGTGCTTGGCTGGGAGGCAAAATGGCTGCTATCTTTTGCTGAAACTTTGTGCTATTTTTTCTTCTAGTAGAAAAATATTCTGCTTTACCCAGTAAGAAAACAAAAGACAGTCCAAAAAGGCAGTTTCTCAGACCCTCTCTGATTTCTCATTTATTTTTACCTGCTCAGCACTTGCTAGCATCTGAATATTTGATCCTTCAACTAGTGTCTATCAGGAAATTCAACTTACTGTCTACAACAAAAAGGAATAATATGACTACTTAATATTGAGATTATTGTGTAATTCAATAATACTGTGCTACCAATAGTAAAACTTCTAAGGCACTTTGTATGCAAACATTGTTTTTAGTACTGTATCTCCCATAATTATCACAAATACCTATGACGTAGGTCATCCTGTTACATGTACAGTTCTCACCTGAGAGAAGTGATGTGGAAAGTTTAAGCAATTTGCTTGCAGTTCAACAGCTACAGCTGATACTGGGAACAAGTCTACCTCTCTCTATACTCTTGGATATGTGTGTCCAGTGCTCATCCTTCCTAAGATCTCTAAGAAAATAAAAGAACCACATCTAACACCCATGCTTCCCCAACATCCAGGAATCCCTGTAAATTCAGCTCTCAACTTGTTCTGCACATCCAACATTTGATCTCCAATGAACACAGCAAACCCCAACTTCTCTGTGTGGGTAGGTGTCCTTGGGAGAAACTGCAAAAGAGAAATAGCCTACCTTCCCTATTTGTGGAGCTTTCTGACAGGTAGAATATCCAGAAGCCTCTATTTCATTCTACAGCTTTTGCTTACGCCCATGTTTAAATGTTCTGGGAATGGATCCACATCTTCCATGATGTTATTAAGTGAAGTCCTCTACAGTAGTACCTTCTAGGCAAGTATCTCATCAAATTTAGGACTGAGTTTTATTCATCAGTGGAAACTCCGCAGCTGCTAAAACTTTTGTTGGATACATGATTGAAGCAATGCATGAAATGTGATGTTGGCATTTGGAGATGATCTCAAAATTTGATGACTCTAGTAATTTATAATTTTGCTGAAGCATAATTTCTATGCTTTGTGAGAATGAATTACATAGCTGATGAGTGAACCTCACCAGTTGCTTAATTTTCTCATTTCAATGTGACTTTATTGGTCCTGATTTATCTTTTTTTTTTTTTTTTTTACCATAACTGATTTTTGTTAAGGATTTGAAAGGGCTCCAATTTTTCAGTTCTATTGTATTGCAATTTATGGGAAATATTATTTGTAATGGTGATAGTGATGAGTTAAAACTTGGAAAAGCTTGGAGAACTATTTTTCTTTGAATAACAAAGTTCTCCATAATCCCCACTATAGAAGCCACAGTCTTTATATAATTAGGATTCACAATTGTTTCTTAAATCGGTTATACTGCAACTGCCCATCTACCCCTTAGGTGCCATACTCAGTATGTGTGGCAGGAATAATCCTCTGAGTGCCCCTTTGCAGGTATCTGGATGACAGACCCACATGACTTACTCCTGGAAATTAAGAATGGGACAAG
Organism: Daubentonia madagascariensis; assembly: GCA_023783475.1. Taxonomy (NCBI): domain Eukaryota; kingdom Metazoa; phylum Chordata; class Mammalia; order Primates; family Daubentoniidae; genus Daubentonia; species Daubentonia madagascariensis. The sequence continues at coordinate 3,874,070 of JAKFHU010002332.1, read as the reverse complement.
GGAAGTTTATGCCAATATGTGGCAGGAACACAGGCTGCACATTTAACAATTTTTTTGTTACTGTAGCCAATTTCCATTTGAATGCAGTTCAACAAGATGACAAGGGGAAAGTGACACCTGATAGGTACCACAGGCATGGCCACAAGATTTTGTCACTTCATGATAAAAAGAAAAGCCCTCATTAATTATTTCATCTCATCTAGCCTCAGTTTTTGCATCTCTAAAATAGGGATAACAATGTCTTCTTTACAGGACTTCATTTGGGTCCAGCGCATTTAAAATGCTTCACATAATGTGTACATAGTCAGTGTTCCAGAAATGTTGGCTATTTATGAATGGGCTTTGAGTTGTGTTAAAAAATTCTACAGGTTTACTTTTCAGTCTCTGGGTATGACATTGATCAATAACTCTTTCCTTAAAATAAATATACATACATATGGATTAAGGAATAACACTTGGCTTTTCTTGCTTCTTTTTCTCAGACAGCACACTTGAACACCTACGCATATGCCTGCAAGCACATCTGTGCCGGTACACCTGTGCATTCACATGCACACACAATTGCAACTTCATAATTAAACAATGTACCCAATAGTCAGGTTGATGTTATCATGTATTAACTCTGGCAAGTAGCAGAACTATTATTTTTATCCAAGTAGAAAGGCTTCATGACATACAAATCAGAGGTTTGCTTTATTTCAGCACTGGGCATTTCAAGTTTGTTGAAGAAATTGTCTATGCCATTTAAGGGTATGTCTTGGGTTGTTGGAGCTGAGGAAAATGGTCTGCAGAGTAAATAATTCTTCTGGTCTTTCAACTTAGACCCCTACTATATTGAGAGTATATTCCTGTCTAATGGTTCCCTGTTTAAAATTAAGAACAAAGTGACTTTGGCAAATTCACTGGCAGAAAAAAGAGAAAAAACAAAACAACCAAATGCTAATATCATTATTTATAATTGTAAAACCAAAACAAACAATTACATAACAATCAGTACTGAAGTTCTAAATAAACCCATATATCCATTTTATGGAGTATTATGTACCCACTAAAGAGAATTAGTCTGATTTGTATGTATTAACATTGAAATAACTCTACATTGATTTATAAAAGCCAATTAAAATGACATGTACATCATGATACTATTTATATAAAAACATGTACACGATATTGTGAATAGTATAAATTGTGCCTACTACATGTAAATGCATGAAAATGCAAAATAAAACAGTAATAGTGGCTTTCTCTGAGGGGGAGGTAGGAAATCAGGTTGGCAGTGGTATTATTCAAGATATGTTTTAACCTTGTTCTTAATGTTCTTTTAAAAATTCTTTTTTCTTTTTTGTAAATAAAACTATATTTCCATGTTTCATGTATAATTAAAACTTAAAAAGTAGAAAATTCCATATGTATTTCCTTTTGATAGTAGTAAAATTATATTATTTTTAAAAATCCATAAATCAAAGAAAAAATATCTTCCAGTCTTGCAATTCAACACAATCATTAGCATTAGTTACTACCATCATTTAGTTAAAATCATGCTATACACGTACTTTCTTACTATTTCATTTTTTAATTTATTATGGGGCCCTTCCTAGTCTTTATCCTGCTCATTTTAATGAGTAATTACTAAATGTATATACTTCAACTTACTGCAATACTTTCTTTTTAATTTTTGGTACAATTAAGTACATGATTAGCATAGCAGATTTTTCCCCCATATATCTTAAAAGATATTTCTTTTGAGAAGGATTAAAGAATCAAAATGTTTGAACATTTTTAATAACTCTTCATATATATGTGAATTCTTTTTAGGAGGAATTTTGAGAAGTTTTATTGGTTAGCAAGGGCAGAAATGCATTGTCCTGATGGGGCCTGCAATACACAGCAACATTCTCACCTGGCCCAAAATGGCACTAAGCCACCCAGAGAGGAACAGACAATCCACTCACACATTCTGCTAATCCTGTGGAACTCAGTCAGGAGGAACCCTGCAAGCCACTCCAAATGCCTAATATTTCTGGAGAAGACTCAAAGCCAGAACTAAATTATGTGGTTATACTTCCAGAAATTAGTGATCAATGAGGAGATGGTAGTAAAAAACAAACAAAACCTCCATCCTCCCCTCAACTTACTATGAAAACAACAAATTAAATTACTCAACTAATCCCCAAATAATTACTACATCTCAAGCCCAAATGGGAGTTATTCTGGAGAGATGGGAAGGGGGGCATGTGCACATAACCTGAAAATGAAATTTGCCTTTTTGTGAAAATTATCTCATTGATGTAGGTGGTTCACTGTAGCAGGTCAGCAGCATGGACATAGTGGCTATACTGTGGCAAATATGGTTTATTGAAACAGATTCCCTTGTTAAATTACTTAATAGAGTCAGAGGTAGAGAGGATTTATTACAAAGGACCAGTCTCTACTTACCATTTGTATAAGGGTTGACAGTCTTTTTATTTGTCATTACACGTGCTGTGGCATTATTTACCTATGTACATAGAAAACTCAAATGAGCACATATTCTAGGGCCAGCTCACAATTCAATTAGTTGCATGCATTATGACTGTGATTACTTATTTAAAGAAAAAACTAAAAGCTAAAGTGCATTGTAATTTATAAGAGGCAGTAGGTGCATAACAAAATCATACATTTTAAAAATTACATTTACTTCATAACCATTTTAACTTACAAATCATTTCAATAAAGCAATGTCATATCATTAAAAGTTTAATAAAGAGACAGTAAAAGCAAATTAAAAGATACTGCATAATTGAAGATTTAAAAGCATGCGTGTACTCCATGATAACACAGAAACAATAAATATTTTTTAAACATAAAATAAAGTTCATATGAAGGAACATGCAGTGGAGTAGAAGAGGGAAGAGACAAGGTACAAGGGAACATAAATGTCAAAAAAAGGGACAAACAAGTTTTAGCCGTGTGCAACACTTGAGGAGGAAAGAACCATTGGGAAAGCAACATCTAGCATTCAACACTTGGAACAAGAGCCTTTTACATCGCAAGAATTAACAAAATCATTCAAGCTTTAAAGTCACAGCTAACAAAAGGATAAAAGAGAGGGTGCATTGTTTAACACAATATGGAATTAACGATCTGAGTAAGATGTGCACCGGTCATAACTCAATCCAGTCAGTGCCTCCCAGGCTAGCTTAGAACGTACACTCAATTACAGGCGTACCAATATCCAAAAAAATAGAGCATCAAGAAAACTTAATACAACAAGTCAAAAAAATTCACGTGGTATATATATATATGTATATAGATATATCAGCACTAAATACGTGAAACGGCAGATGGACTTCACCACTTACCATTCACCACCATCGCCAGCATGGGTTTGTATACAGTTACCATGGTTACTGAGAGTTTGGTGAGGGGCCTAAGCGTTATCGTCGAAGGGGGAAACGAAAGGCAAAATATGCAACATCTTACTCCAAGGACTAAAGCATTTGTAACTGGTTTTTTTTTTTTTTTTTTTTTTTAAGTTTTAACAAATATGACCCTGTGGCTACGTTGAGGGAGATCTCAGTGGTACAAATAGCAGACTCTGAGTGTCAGAATTTTGGTGTTTATGCTTTCAGTGAACAGGGGCCAGATATTGAATAATTGAATAGGAAATCCTGTTTGATTATTCACTTTATTATGCAAAGAATACAGAAATTCAAACTGGCTTCCTAAATAATAATAATAAAAAAAGAAAGGTTTAATGACAAAAACCTCTCTTTTTTTTTTTTTAAACAAATCTTCTTTCACCATTTGGTTTAATTTGCAAACCACTGTGGATCCCTCTTCAACCCTGAAGCGGAAAGAAAAAGAAAAGGAAACTGTTCTGTATTTTGTTTGGTTTGTAACGCTGTCTGCTCTTTGGAACCTACTGCACCCATTGATCATAAAACATGGAAAATAACCAAAAAACCCTTTCTGATTAACCTTCCTTTTGTCTCACTTTTGCCATCCACCTTGCAGCAGTAATAAGAGTAACATAATAAAGTAAAATTAAAAAAAAAAAGTAAGGCCAGTTTTCCTTTTTATATATAGTTATATATATATATATAAACAATGAGAGGGAGCAGGATTCACATAGAAGACGCCAATGATGCATCTGGAACAACAAATGAGCGTGAAGCAGACATTTATAAAAAAGATGAAAAGGAAAATATTTTGAACATGCACCTCGATTTTACGGCCCTCTACCACGGTGCCGTGTAATTTCTCCCTCGCCCTGTCCGCATCGGCACTATTTTCGAAAGTTACGAAACCAAATCCCTGCATGCAGGAGGGAGAAGGGAAAACAACATGCAGATTATTATTTCAGTCAACGACCACTTTGTCATGTTCTCTCGCTTTAATTTCTATTTCTTGTCCTGGCTTCAGTTCTGTAACATGCAAATTAGAGAAATTATAAGAGTACTAAGATGTGCAATAATTAAGCGACAAATGTGAACAAGATATTTTTTTTTCTGTCACCCGTTAGCTGTAAACCCCTGAAGAATTCAAAGAAGGATACCAAAAATACCTTTCTAAATGTCACTACAGAGGAAAATAAATCTAACGAAAAGAAAATGAGATCAAAATAAATTTACAGTGTCTTCACAGAGAATAAAATGAAATAACGAGGAAAAGAATCACTTTCTTGACATGCAAATTTAAAATAAAATAAAATAAAACGTGTGCACAAAATTCAACAATGAACACCCAAATCCTCTAACATTGCCTACAGAGTCATGCCGTGTGTGGTTTTAAGAACGTCTCTTCTTCATGCAATTTTAGGGTTATTCAAATTTGTCAATTCTACAGCCTTTACTTCTCAAAAATAAAAGTTAAAAGCCTAAAAAAAGGAAAGACCTTTTTTTTAAAATAATAAATCTTAAACTCTTTGGTTTAATAAACAAAAAAATCACATGAAATGAATAGAAATAAACTTCAGTTGATTCATAATACAAACAATTCGAGTAATGTTTTTATATTAATACTTTCCCTGCCCCCCAAACATACATGCTTTTGAAGTTGACAACTTTTCATACTATTTTGTTAACCAAAAAGGGAAATATGTATACATATTGTAAAGTTTTAAGACATTATGTTGGTATTCACTTGTCACATTGATAGATAGCAAAACAAAGAAGCTTCATTAAAATAATGTAATTTATAATAGCACTATAAGCACTTCCTCTTTTACTGATAGATAACAAATATACCCTGTACTTCACCACAGGTACATTTTGCATTTACTATTTTAGCCTCAAAAAACAACCCCACTAAACTTCATATTGTCAAAATCCACCTTTTGTCGTCACTGACACTGTTCCTAAGAAGAGTACAGAAAATATGACACATTATTTTTAAAACCCCTAAAAATATTTGTACATCTTGTTCAGAAATATACACCAACCTTTTGAACAATTCCAATGTAAATTTGTCCAGCTCTCTCCGGTTTTCAAAGTGTAAACTGGGTGAAAGAATGCAATATTTGGGGACTCCTACTTGCATTGAATAAAACTTACATAAAGGTAAATGTTGGCTCTAATCTTAGTTGAGGCAGTATGATATTTAGTTTTACTAATAAGACATACAGTAATTACATATACATGGTAGTCATCATCAACAGGTGTTAACTCCCAACCCCACGTTAGATCTCTGTAGTGACCTCCAACTCTAAGACTGGTTAGAGATGTGTTGACCAATGGGCTGGCTAAGAGAAGACTTTCCAATCATCAAGATGGGCTCACCTATTGAGGACAGGAGCCATGGATGGATTCAAGGGAGGGTAGATGATTATTTATCAGGATGCTATATACAGCCATCCCTCAGTATACACAGTAGATTAGTGCCAGGACCCCTGTTTATACCAAAATCTACTCATACTCAAGTCCCACGGTCAGCCCTGTGGAACCTGAACATATGAAAACTCGGCCCTCCATTTATGTGCGTTTTGCATTCAATATTGTATTTTCCATCCATGTTTGGTTGAAAAAAATCTGCATGTAAGTGGACCCACACAGTTCAAACCCATGTTGTTCAAGGGCCAGCTGTATAGAGAAAAAAATTAAGTTTCTTTACTTTAGGAGATTGTACTGAATTACCTTTCATAATCTTTCCTGTAGTGAGGATCTGTGATTAGGATAAGCCTGAATTATTTGATTCATGTAAGATTATACGCCCCCTAACAGAAGGGTTCTGCTCAGTCGTGTGCATACCACATACCATACACCCATACTGGCTACTCAAATATACTTGTAACTTAATAGCTTGGAAATTATAGCTCTTCAAAGGGAAAAAAGATAGACTTTGGAGATTTTGTTCTATTTAAAGGGTCTAACCCTTGTCCAGTGGGTCCCAAACTTAGCTGCACATCAGAAGGAACTGGGGAGTATATTTAAAGGTTTAGATTCCCGGGCCTTGCTTTGTATCTATTGGATCAGAATCCCAGAATGGAGTCCAGAGATCTGCCTAAAAAGCTGCCTGTGTGGCTGAACAATTAGATTTCCATTACCTCTCATATCCCTATGCACCATCAAAACCATCAGAAAGAGGCTTAGTTTTTTTCTTTCCTTGTAATAAGTAGAATTTTATATTGCCGATTTCTATAGAGTTTTTGAGGGGGATATCTATCTGACTCAGTTATTTGGAGCTTAGATGGAGGAGTACAGCCAAAATCACACATCCAAGGTTTCTCAGCAACATTCTCTTCCTCCCCTATAGGGTTAACTCCCCAGCATCCATAGCCATGCCGTACATTCAAAAGTAATAAGGGAAACTAGAACTCTGGATTTACATTCTGTCACTGGGCAAGAAAAGAAAATCTGTAGCCCCAGTCTTACAGCTGGAGGGCGAGGTGGCACCATTTCTACCTATGGGGAGAAGCAGTCATCATTACCACAGCGCTGGGAAGAACACGGCTAGGTGAGGCCGAACACTCAAGCCACCTGTCCAACATCATCCTAACGAATCTTGCCCTCATGCTTCACGTCTGAACCCAAGGCAAACTTACCAGCCTGGAATCAGTCTTGGGATGTCAAGGAGAGATGCAGGTAGAGACAGAAACACACTTTGAATCCCATGGAAAGAGCATAAACTAAAAAGGAAATTACCCCAATCTATTCTCAAGTTCTCACTTTGTGTTTAAGCAAAGAGAACATATTCATTGTTTTTATTATTAATCTTATTGTCGTTTTTTGCTAAACTTGTCTCTTTATTATTTCTTTTTTTTGAGCTGCTCCATACTCTCTATTTCAAGCTGCTGAGATGACTTAGTTGAGATTTGTCAAAGTCGGGTTTAGAAAGAGCTTACTCCAGCAATAGCCCTCAAAATGCCAAACAGACTTTCCTACCTGTTCCATTGGACAGTTCTACCCCTCACCCGGATGAGAAGTGATATGGATTCCCAGTGTCATCAGGTCATCAGAATTCTCCCATGGGGAGCTGCACTGTCACCAGAGAGACCCTCACCTGTGCCCCTCCAGGAAGCACACAGGTGCCGGGCAACTCTGAAAGCATGTGCTGAGGTTGTTTCTTCTGACCTACCTGATGGTCAGAATTCTAATTCAAGGAAGCAGGAACTAGCAGTTCTTAAAAAGATTATGAATATTTTTTACCTCGGCCTTAAAAAGGAGAACAAAACAAGCATATCCCGGGCTTGGCTTGAAGAGCAGAGGGGCTGGGTGTGATCCTGATGGGTGACCCCTTAAAAATCAAGACTGCAAGGGGGGCTGCAGGGAGGGGAGTCAGAGACACGCCTTCTGAGGGTTTGTCTTCAATACTGCGAAGGAAAGAAATCTGTGGCCTGTGCTGCCCTGTGATGACTGTGACCCTAAGAGGACTACCAGACCAGCACAAACGCTTACTTTAAAATCTTTTTGTGAATCATAAATTCTGGCCCTCCTGTATCCTACTCACTGTTCTCTTTTGGTCTTTGGTATTTTTAGGTGATCTCTTCCTTTTTTTGCATTCATGAAAATACACCATTTTATATCTTCTTTTAAATTTGTTTATTTTTAATTATCGTGGGTACATTATAGTCGTATATCTTTATAAGGTACATGTGATGTTTTGATACGGGCGCACCATGTGAATTAATCAAATCAAGGTAATTGGGGTATCCACCACCTCAGGCATTTAACATTTCTCTGTGTTAGAAACAGTCCGATTCCACACTTTCAGTTATTTTAAAGTGCACCTTGTATCTTAAATGAAGGCTTAAATAGGCTTAAATCAAGCACCCTGGGTGGATGTATGCACTGATTTTTTCATTTTAGATGAAAAATCAAATCCTCTAGTTTCTGGTGCAGAGAACTTATATTTATAAAGTGGGGAGCTGTTGATAAGAGTCCAGAGATTCATTTTCCTGCAGTACTAAGAACCTCACATCTCACTTTCATCAAGTGACCTTTGCACAGGCAGCCGCGTCTCCCTGGAAGACATCCCTCTTTGCCCTCCCAGAGAAATTCTTACTCATCTTCTACTCTCAGCTTAAATGACCCTTCTTTCCAGAAGCCTCCCCACCCTCTACCAATATCGCTCCGTTTGCTTGGACTCCTGATAGCCTCTCACACCGCCATAGACCAGAGCACACTTTGCTGCGCTTGCGCACCCTAACAGTCTGTCTCTCTTGCTGCTCCAGGAAACCTCTGAGCACTGGTGTCGTTTCTGTCTCACCCACAGTTGGTTCACCTGAAATGTAACAAATACTTACAGATATCTACTGAATCAAAGATCAAACTATATATTTATTTATCTGGTATATTAGAGAGTAGCTGTATCTGTCTGTAGCACCCAAATAAATCATTTCAGAGGTAAGCAAAATGGTTTTAAATCTCCTAAAAGGAAAAATGAATTATAGGGTTCCTTGCCTCTAAATGCTTTCTAATTCTCATTTTCAAAGTCTGGCATATCTTTCTAAAATGTGGTCTTCCTGTATACTTGCTATCCATATAAGCATTAAATACTTATGTTATATGTTCCCAGAATAATACAGACACCATCTATGTATGTATAGGTGTATATGCATACATGAGTGCACAGACACATACACACAAACACCACCGGCATTGAGTGACCTGCCTCAGGGACTGTGCCACAGAAAGTGAACAGTCACGAGGTGAGTTCCTACCTCTCATGGGCCTATCCACTTCCTGGCTGTCTCTCTTTCCAGCACCAAATGATGCAAATGAGGTCATAACAACAGTTTCTCAACCATTAAAATGGAAATGCTCCTCTAAATAAGGCCCTTTCCCATAAAGGATAATGTCAAGTATGAAAAATATCCCTGTGTGAGCCGCTGCCCCCATTTAGCAGTTCCCAACTGGACTGTCTCAGTGACATTCCAGTGATACCTAAACAGTCAGCTCCAACACCTGCAAGACAAGTTCTTTCAGAGGGAGCATACCCACCAAGAGAAGCTATTTTGGATGTTTCCTAAACTAAAAGAATAAAAAAAATAAAAGCAGCTTCACAAAATCAGACTCTGGATGCAGCAAACTTAAATGGTCTTTTCCCCTGACGCCCCCAGAGACAAGCTAATCACGGGAATGATGGAAGAATCCTTAAAAATAGCACCACCATTATACTTCCGAAATAGCAAATGATATTCTCCTAATGTCCCAAAACAGCTCTTGAAAGGAATTAAGCAGCTTTCTTCAACTGGCAAAAATCACAAAACAAAATATAAATTAAATATAAATTTATAAAAACAAACAAGAATCTTCAAAGGCAGTGCTGCTATAGACGGACTCAGGGTGAGAACAAAGTTGGCCAACATTGGGGTCAACTTCTACAATTTTACCAAGCATACATCAGGCCTGAGTGAACAGGATTAGGTTGGGCACATTTTTCTCTTAATGCACTTTGCTTGGCAGGTATAGAAATAGTCCCTGTAATGTTTTTCATATAAGAAGCAGAAAGAGAGCTAACTTCAAGAATGACCGCAAAATTTCTGAAGTTATGGAAGAATGGCAAGGTGCCTGAATGAGCAGAACCACAGATTATAATGGATTGATTTTTTTTAAACTTATCTGGCAGATCACAACATCATTTTGGCTATGAAGGAGAAATTACTGGAATTTTCTTCCCTCAATTCAATCAACATTGTCCTATTCGGTTAGGACTAAATCTACTTACGAGGGAGGAGGGTGGAGACTGTCCCTCTAGACAAAATGAGCACTGCTTAGTAACCCTCCAGGATACTGACTTGTCCCAAATTGCTTGTGTAAGGAAAGTTATGGGGCCACAACCAGGATTTCTCTGTACCCAATAAGCAATTTTTCTCAACATCCACTTTCACAGTCTGAGGATGCAAGGAGAAGGGAACTTAAAACTCCCGACATCTTGGGGAAGTAGTAGTCAGGAAACAAGGCAGTATTATTAAAGGTGCTCACTTTCTGGTTGCTAAGGTCAATATCCCTATCATTTTCCAACATCATTTTCTGTTGTCACTCAGTGTCTGCTGAGACGCCTGATGTGTTGTTTTCCTCAAGGGAGATTTTGATGGGGCCTTTGAGTTTTCTGTGGGTGAAGGTAGAAAGAGATCACTTTAACAGTAGCAGCAGCAACAAGAACCAAACACTAGTGGGCAAAGGGGTATTTTGCACTGAAGCGAAGGCTTGGCATTTGTCTAAAATAGAAGACACAGTGTTTATAATGTTAAGGACGGGCCTGGAAGGTTGGATAAAACACAGATCACTGAGCTTCAATTTCAGAGTTTTTGATTCAATAAATTTGTGTTGGAGCCCGAGAATTTGCATTTCTAATTAGTTCCTGGGTGATGCTGATGTTCCTGGTCTGGGACCACACTTAGATAATCTAACCACTGATAGAGAGGATGCTTTGGAAGAGTTTGTTTTTTTCTTCTCCCAGTGTATTTCTATTTTGAAGGTGCCTGAACCTCTCCATACAGCCCCTGACTTTTACTAGTGCTAGGAAAATCTATTTAAAAATTCATTTCCTAAAACAAACAAACTCAAAGCAATGGCAAATTGCAAAATACAGATTGGTAAGCCATTCTAATGAATAAAATTATATTCAAAAGGTTGGTGTATATGCACTTTTCTCCCCTACAACCCAGGAAAATAACTGCACTTTATTAATACAGAATAATCACATATTTACCTGCGCATGAGACTATCAACTCACTTTTTAATATAAAGAACATAATTATCACTGAAAAACAAAAATGTAGCAACATCATTATTTTTTTAAGCATGGATAATTTTCCTCTGGAAACTTGATTAAAAAATATATAAATTTTAAATTATCCCCTTATACATTTTAAACTGAACCCAATGTATTTCCCACCATTTTGAAAACTGGAGGTGGTCTATAAAGGAATTCCCACTGAAGTGTATTTTCACAATGTGCAGATTGAAACAGTGCAGTTGTTTCCCCTTATTCATAACAAATATTTAAAAATAAGCTAAACAATTCTAAAGTGAATTAAGTTGCTTACCTTTGAGCCTCGCTCATTAAAAATAATTTCAACATCTAAGATTTTACCAAATTGCTGCAAAGAAATAGAAATATTTTATAAGCAAGAATAGAAATGGAACAGATCATATTATGCACACTGGTAATTGCTTCCCAAGTCTGAATTTTTTTTTTCTTTTAATATCCAAGGATATACATTTTATGTTGTTTTATCCTTAAGTAATGTGCTTGAAACAAGAGAAAATACAACCCTACATATTTATCATGTCCTTATTATGGCAAACACCATCAGGTGAAATGTTCTGTTAGGGCCTGATGCAAAATATTAATCAAGAGGTTAATTCTATTTTTCTTTTTTTATATGTGTATGATTGTTTTCCCAGGCACTAAGCAGCAGTTTAAAAACAACTAATATATACAATGATCTTCCTGAGCTATTCCACTAGCCACTGGGAGAAACACCCTTGATAAGGTGGGATTTTGATAATAGAATGTCCAACTAGAATATGATCTTGATGATTTTGGCCCCTAGCTCACATAAATGCTAGCAGCATCCAGACCATATGAGGCAAGTAAAGAACAAACATAAAAGCAAGCTCCACTACCCGGGCACCCATCATAACCAAGGTATCAGCACAGCTGTGATCAGTCCTGAGGCTAAAATGTACTTCTCCCAAGATGATTCTCCATATTGTTAAATAAACAAATAGGTTTTAGACAATTGGCATGAATAGGTTCTATAAAAAGTACAAGAACAAAGATTCAGATTACAAATACATTGGATAGCCTAATGAAATACAGACACCCAGTTAAATTTAAATTTCAAATTTTTCCAGGTAAGTATGTCCCGTGCAATATTCGGGACATACTTATACTTAATAAAATACTTGTTGTTTATCTGAACTTCAAATTCAACTATTGTGTCTTACATATTTTTTCTAAATTTGTTGAATCTGGCAGTTCTAGTGAGAAATACACGTCAAGATATTCTTGATTCACACCTAAAGACAGAGACAGTGGGCTCTGAAACTACAAACATCTGATAACCCAAAATCCTTTCCCCTGATTTTGGAATCCTTTCAGTTTTCTTAGATCACGTGAAGTAGCACGGGCATTTCTTGAGTATGGTCTACACTACCTAAGTGCAGGTGGGAGGGGGTGACAAGAAATCATGTACCGTGGCCCAGGGAAGAATAAAATGGGAATTTTACTTCAATGTGAAATGAGAGCAAATGCCTATTTTAGTGAGTAAAAATTAAACAGAACTCAAAAAGAAACATTTCCATCCTCTTTTTTGCTTGTTTGTTTGTTTTGTTTTGAGCTTTCCTATCACTCCATTTGCTTGTGCATTTTGCATTTTATTTACATCTATTATTACCCTAGGAGATTCTGTATTTTGTCTCTCTCCCCTGGGTGGAAATTATCAAGCACGCCTTTCTGTTGCAGAGGACAGAATGACTATGGTGAGAGATGGGGCTGGAGTAAAAAGGAAACAAACAATTAGAACGTAGAGAAGTGGGTGGGGCTCCCCTGACCAAAGTGCTTCAGTCATGGACTGTCAAGAGACCAGAGAGTGAACGCCAAGAGGTCCTACTAACATTCAAGAAAAAATTATTTGGAACATACAGAGGCTATCCTATGAGACATGCAAAGACATCTACCTTCTCTGGAAAGAGAGAAAAAATATATGTATACATCAGTTGAACACAAACAGCTCAAAACTCTGAAATGAAAATAGTTCTGAATATGGGATAAAGTGACCCAAAGGATATGTACCCTACCAGCCAGGGGATCACAGACTTGTGTTTTTTCTTGTTGAGCAGCAAAGTACTAGTACTTCTTTATGTCATAGAGAAGTAGAAGGATAGGAAGAAACCAAGAGAGAAAGTTTAATTAGAGGAAGAGATGGAAGGACCATGTTGCTAGCATGTGCAATGGAAACACCAAGAAACATGCAGCCAACTTACCCTGCAATTTGTGGACACTCAAATATTCTTTTGGTCAAGAGAATATTCTTTCACAGAGCATTTTCAGTGCCCTAGTTTGGGGCAGAGAAAAATAATTGAAAACAGAAGAAGAAAACTTTCAGATTTGGGAAATGAAGGATTTGCTGTTCAAAAGTGAATTGAATTTCATAGTAAGGAATCCTCCCGCTTTGTGAACTCCTTGGAAGCAGTAATTTTGATACAACCACCTTGGAAGATTCAGTCCACACAGACACTGTCACATTTATTTCAGGCATAAGAGCCTAGAAGCGCATATATTTACGGAAAGGAAAGCTTGCAAAGAACTTCTTCCAAAACCATGATGCAAATGTCATCTATGGAACATTCTCTAAGCAGTCAACACAGAAACACGTCCTTTAAAATAAGCTCTGGATGAGACAGAACCAATCAAAAAGCAATCTTAGCATGTGTCATTCCCTAAATGAAACAATGACACCATATGCCCTGAAATGGTCTCAAAGTTTGCTTCCTTGGCAGTTGCCATTAGGTTGGTAGTTCTCAAAGCCAATGAAACAAGCCCTAAGAAGAATGCTGATGTAAGCCCCATTTCTAAGACAGTTGTGTACTATATTTATAGTATCAACAGTTTAATTGGGAAGTTTGGTACTAATGATGTAAACACAGCTGGCACATTTTCAATTTAAATAGACACGACTCATTCGCAGACATAACTAGCATTTGTTTGTGCAACAGCAATGTTCAGCAGCATTCAACAACGCCTCAAATCCACACAAGTTGTGTCAATACCTGTATCAAGAACAGAATCCAGAAGCTTACGGGCACGCACTTGGGCAAATATGTACCAAGCATTTTGAGACATTCTCAGATCAAATAATATTTCTCTGAAAAACTGTGAAGGATGTTCAACGGACACAGCATAAAACATGAAAGTAAAGGTTAGTTCAAAGAGTTGTGTGTAGAGACTAAGAAAAGGCATCATCCCAGTTTTTCTTAGTGTTGGCTTCATGTTTGGAATGTAGAGACAGGAAGCACTATGCTATGTTCCCCAAAACTGGCTTCATTACTTATAACATCGTGGTAGATATAATGTTGCAATACCATTGAAGGTACAAGCAAGCCCATCTCAACTTTATTACTAAGGAACGATCATGAAAGCTTCTTTCACATGTGCTGAAAGTCATGTGATCTGGTTTTTTGACAATAAAAAGAGGCTTGGGTAGATCATCTGCCTGCCCAGAGGGTCTGTATTTTGCTAACAAAAGGAAGGCTGTGACAACATGCAAATTTGTGACTGGTAGTCATTGAGCAACTGTTTCTGAAAACAATTCTATAACGGCATGTGTAGCATCAGAGGTCTAGATGTATTATAATCTACTTCTCTCACCCCAAATCCAGAAATGCTTAAATTTTAAATATTGGGTTAAATTAAACATTCTATTGAGGAGCAATACGTTGCAATTAATTTGGTGGAAATCCATATATTCCTTTCTTGGGATCATCACGAATTCAAAGGAAAAGGAAATGCATGCTCATGCTCACAAAGAAGAGCTCATAAGATTGTACTATCCAATATCCAGGAGAAAGTAGCCAGGGCCAGAACTAACATCCCTTCGAGGGAGACGTCCGGTATCAATGCCACTGATTATATAATAGATCTATTCGCTCACACCCCAATGGGTTTTAAAAAGTCTCTGGCTTCTGCTTCGTATATTGCAGCCACATAACCTCTTGCCCAAGGAATGTTCCACATTAGGAAAAAAAAGAAAGAAAAAAAATCTCAGATGAACTAGAAGATTCAATGTGAAACACTGGAATAAATACTTCCAAAGAGAAGAAAATGAAGAATATGAAGCACATTGTAGAAGAAAGGTAACCAGGTTTCTGATCCCAACCAAGAGGTGCTGAAGCCACAAATTAAAAATTGAATGTGAGACACCTGCGGTAAACATCAGGCATGCAGCGGTTTGTAAGCGTCATGGTCAAATTATCAGCGGTCACAGAAGTTATGAACACTGCCAAGTTTTAGGTAGTTTGAAAAAGGAGGCTTCTTTTTTGTCTTGTTTTGCTTTTGACTTTGAAATCCCATGCCCATATTTAACAGAAGAGACAAAGCAAAAAAAGCACAAAGATCTTTGAAAGTGTTTTTCTCTGTAATCGCCCTCATTGTAACCCCTGCCAATGTGAGGAGACAAAGGCAGAATGTAGCACTAAAAGGAGAGAAGATGTCTCATGTCCAAATGATTTGAGAAATACCTAATTAGAAATAAAATGTAGTTTCTTACAGTAACTCTGACCTGAAAGAGGAAACCATGTTACATTCCCTAATCTCCAGCGTGGGGAGCCATTCAGAATGTTTACAGATGCCTTACAATGTGATTCATGCCGCTAGATGTATCATATAACAAGAATGGCTTTGCAGCTACCAATATTTGGCCAGGAAGAACCGATTTTTAGTGTTTAAATTCCATTTCTTTAGAATGGTGGTTGTAAACCAAGGAGACCTGAGAACCATTGCAAGGGGTCCATGAATCCGTATATGCCTGGTAATTTTTATAGACAAAACTCACAGAAAAATAAATCTTGCAGACTTTTTGAAATGGATACTGATGCTGTGATGAACAAAAGTGATTTTAGTGCTACTGAATGTATGCTGTAGCCTCTTAATTGATAGGTATTAAGTGTATGTGTCATGTTGTCAAATCAACATCTTGTCAGTTGCTTGAAAATCTTGACTTTATTTAAAAAAAGGGCTCTGAAACCAGTAGGTTTTGATCAAAGTTTGATATTGGATAGTACAATCTTATGACAGGATCTTGCTCGGTGCCATCTGCCTCTGGCCCTAAAAGAATAGATAGGTTCAGGTATTAATGCAAGCAGCATCCCTTCCCTGTGATTTCTAGCTGTGAATATTTTGAATACCTCTTTGACTTAGCATTGTAGCCTCCAGTAACCTTGAAGATAACCAAGAAGACACTGGGGGTGGGTGTAGAACACCTTAGGGGTGGGAGCCGGGCTGAGCTGCAGTGAGCTACACCATGAAACAGTGCCGAAATGCTCGTTAAGGGAACCGAATCCAAAGCCAACATCACAGTGACTCTTGATGAGAAAAGGCAGACTGAACAGCAAGACATCTTCCTAACCTGACATGGCAAAGAGAATATGACTCCTTTGGCTGCCCATGATTCAAACCTTGTCTTACTGCTTCACACAAACTTAACCTTGACTCTAACTTTGAATGCTCTGCACTTTTCAAAGTCATCTTTGACCTGAAAGTGCCTGAGGGTATCTTTGTTCTGCAAGAGTTGGAGGGCTCAACTTAAGGTTATTACTAAATGAGAGAGATAAAAGTGCAAAAGTTGACCTTTTCCTCTGAAATGTCAGGATTCAAGTGTGGGTATCTTTTAAATACTAGGATGCTTGTTCTGCTTTTGTGTCAGATGCATACTTGATAAGCATCATGGGAGTAAAAGAAATAAAAGGTGCAAGCTAATCCCCAAATCACAGAGCCCTTGAGTAATGAACCAGAGCTCCCCTTTTAATGTGGAGAATGATACCACCTTTGATCAAAATGAGACACTCAGCTTGGGCGTCTTCCTATTCCTTTTTAAATATTTGCATCCATCCACAAACTCTTCGAAGAAGAGTCTCCAAGCAGCCCACCTTTGCTCTAAGTCAAATGTTAAGGATGTGGTTCTTTTCATTGAATCCACAGACACTTGCTATCATTGCTGGGATGTCATGGACAAACTGTGACGACATTTGCAAAAAGGAATGATATCCAAACTCTGTCAAGGCTTTGTTCTTTAGTGGAACTGAGCCCAAGAAAATGGTAAACTCATCCCTTCCCAGAGTAGATAGTGAAGATATCTTCTAGAAAAAGTATCAGGGTCATGGTGACCCACAAGGAAAGAACACTATCATTAATATTCTCTGGGTTGGTGATGGCTTCTGGCCTGCTCTGTGTTTCACCACAGTGCCTGGGCAAGGCTGTCCTTTGTGGCATATATAACATCACAGTAAGTATCTGTGAATCCTTGTCACTGATTCCAGAAGAACATATACTGCAGGAATCGAGTCAGACTTAGAAATCAGTAGATTTTTTTTTTTTTGCTGTCATTTTGTTTTGTTTTTCTTAAACTAAGCTTTATGCAGAACTAGTTATTCTCCGCAGCTGCATCTGAAATCTAAATGCACAGTGCCTGGGAAAGAGGAGGAAATGCAGGAACATGCCATGAGTCACTCTTCCTGATAATTTGGTAACTGCAATGGAGAGCAGAACTGAGAAGACTCATAATGTATATGTGAGCTATGATACAGAATCCTGGGCCACTGGATTCGGGATTATCAATGGGCTTGTTTCAACATTGGGTAATCTAGGATTTTAATTTCCATTTGACATTCAAGTTACTTGATAGAGGAAGACTGTTTGGCAAAGTGGAAACACGGTGAGCATCTGCAAAGAAATTTATGCTAAAACCATAAAGAGCTTCTAGCCACAATGTATCCACAGACTGCCTTCCCTCCCTCATGTAAACATCTCACCTTAGTATTGTAAATACCAAAAACTTACAGGCGAAGGGATGTCTCTGGGGACCCAGAGTGGGCACTGCTTAGAAGAAAGACAGTACTTACACCAAACATTTGTCGGAGGTCTGGATCCCGGAACCGGAAGGGGATATTGGAGACATGCAGCCGTTTGGGCTGTGACTTGTTTTCCGTGTTTTCTGAAGGTTGTGTCTGGGGCTGTCCATCCGTCGGTGCTGCGTCATCTGTCTGCTAAAAGAACAAGAAGAAAGCAAAGAGGCTCTGAGTGGACCCAAATGCTCTGTTCCAATGTGCTTTTGCTTCCCCTAAATGGCAGGAAAATGCCAGAACAAAAGAATAAGGGATGGGAAGGAACTGCTGAGTCATTCATTCATTCATTCCAGTGCCCATCATGGATATGAGCTTCAGCAGTGAGCAAAGCAGACAAAAACCCCACCCTTATGGAACACAAGTCTCATGGAGCAAAGACAGACAATAAAACAAATTAATAAAAAATACAGAGTTGTAAGGAGGACAAAAGCACTATAAAGAAAAATAAAACAAGGTAAGGAGACTGGGAGGTGCTGGGTGTGGGTAGTGAAAACCTCACAAGGATGGAGGTAATAATCATTAAAGGTAGGAAGAGTATGTACTCCTTAACTGATGCCATTCAGAATCTTAAGGTATGCCTACATAATTGTTCAGGCTGCACAGATAAAATATGAATAAATGTGGTAAAAAAAATTAGAAAAGGCTGTTTGGCATTCTGCAGTCCAAGTAACCAGCTGATTGACTTATTTTTTTTTTTAAAGTTCTAACTTTAAGTTTCTTAACCACTACAGTTGACCACATGTGGCTATTTAAGTGAATTAAAATTAAATAAAATATAAAAATTTGTTTGCATTAGCTGCATTTGAAGTGCTCAAGAGCCACATGCTTCCATGTTGGACAATGCAGATATAGAACATTTCCATCTCTGCAGAAAGTTCTGTTGTACTATGTCAGTGAAGATGTCACATTTTTAGCATAACTCATTTCTCCTCCACCTCCTCCCACCAAATAAGCCTGGATAACATGACATTACATTGATGCCCATATATGGGCAGGAACTAGGAGAACAGCCACAGTACCATCTCATGTCATTATAGCCATTGCCATAATCTCAGTTCTAGAGTTTTAGCATTTCAGAGACACTTCAGATACTTTCTTTGCAATTAGCATATGCTCCCTCTAGGTGGCAGTAGATGCCATCCACATCAGATACCTGCTGCTTTGAAACTATGACAAAAAGCCTATGTATAAGTCCATCAAATTCATGAGCAAGGAATCATCCTTATCTATTTATAAGCAATTTAGAAGCATACAACTTCTAAATTGTATGCTATCACACAAAACTATCAATGCAGGCAGCCAGGTAGAAAATAATAATGACTTAGAGAAGACAATCTCACAAAGTGAAATATAAAATCAACACCCAAATAACATGGGCATAATTAGTAACTTGCTCATCAACCATGGTATTTACTGGAAGATTTCACTTGCATTCTCCTTCCTAACACACCCTAAATTGCATTCTGAAGTCAAGACCTCCCAGGGACTGGCACACCATTCTTCCAAGCTGATTTGATAGCCCCACCAGATGACTTCTTCAACTTTCCAGTGCAGTGTCATGATGACAACACAATGATGTACTTAGTTATTTTGCATATACTGTTGGAGTGAATAGGAAGGAGGATGGTGATAATTTTCTTAACTGGAAAATTAGAAATAATAAGAGTTCACACCTTATAAGACTTTGTGAAGACTGAACACAATAATGTGTGCCAACTTGGCAGAGTCCTTGGCACATGGTATATATTCAATAAATAGAAAGTAATGAATTATTTAGAGTGATGGTGATTTTAAAAAATGTCCAAAGAGAGGAGTAAACCTTTCTTGGGAAACATGAAGGGAAGACTCTGATTTGTTTATTAAACACGTCTTTACTGAGCAACTACTATGTGCTGGACACAAAGTCAGTCCTCCAAATCACATGCAGTTCCCAGCTTAGTGAAAGACATAGAGGCAGAAAAAGACAATTATAATACAGACAGTTAAATGCTGGAATGAGGATGAGTCACCAAGGGTTGAGTAACCTTAAATCAGGGACACAGCACAGCTGGAGATTCAGCAGGGCTTGCCTTTTATGGAGGTTAAATTTTAAGTGGGAGCTGTCTAACAGAAGGGATGAAAGGAACTGATGCTGTACCAAGAGAGGGCAAAGCATATGCAAAGATGCAGAACTGTGAACTAAAGTTCTGGATTCAGGGAAGTGTGTGCGGACTTCAGAGGGGGTATGGACAAGAGAGGATGGGCAAGAGAGCAGATTATAGAGGTAGGTAGGGGGCTGGATCAAAGGGCCCTGTCTGCAAAGCAAGAGTCTAAACTTCATCCTAAAAGCTATGAGGAGTCACTTAAGGATCACAGCAGGGGTGTGATGTGACTAGCTTGTGACGCAAATGATAAATGTTTGTTTTATAGATAGCTGACTCACTGACTGACCAAACAAAGGAATTGTCAGTGCATGAATAAACTAATGAATAGATAAGTGAACAATCAACTTTGCCCCCTTCAAGTGATAGTCAAAGAATAATATTACAACATTGAGACCCAAATAGAGCAAAAATTGTGTTTTCACCTCTGGGAATGTGAAGTTTGTTTCCATCTCCA
The DNA here is from genome assembly GCA_023783475.1 of Daubentonia madagascariensis. NCBI lineage: Eukaryota > Metazoa > Chordata > Mammalia > Primates > Daubentoniidae > Daubentonia > Daubentonia madagascariensis. Next base: position 3,853,422 of record JAKFHU010002332.1, on the reverse strand, counting down.
TGACACAGAAATCATGAGATTGTTACTTTGCAGAGGGGTAAGGGGTTTTAGTACTCTACCACAAGACTCTAAGTTTGCAGTAGTATCGGCTAAGACCCCCAAGCTTCCAGTTCATTTCTTCTTCCATCCTGTTAGAAGTTCCAGTTTAAATGCAAAATTAAAATGAACTCCTTCTCATCCCGAGAAGGAGACTTAGATTTGGATTTGCGCACAACTGCTGGATGTTTCAGTCTAATAAACCTAATTAGGAATTACAGAGATTATGATTAAACATATTAAATGATTAATAGCATTATGCTGCTCATGTGAAAATTAAAATTAATCATCTCTAGTCAAACAGGACTTTGGAGAAATCTTTGCGTTGTTTCCTTTGATAAAAACATACAACGCTCAATTAATCATTTTGTCGTGTACACATAATATACAAATGCCTATAAATTGTTATGTAGGAATACACGTGTGTTAGCAAAAATTTTAAAAGAAAACATGTAAAATAAAAAAGTAAAACCAAATATGTTTCAGCTCATTGTGGGTGTATGGAAAGGGAAGAAGAGGAATGTTAGGATGTAGGGGTTGAGAAAGAGTCACAGAAAAAAAAGAAAACCTCTTCCAGACTGAGCATGTGTGTTTATATGGTGTGACACAACACAAAGGACCAGGATCTTTGAATCACACAACTGTGTGTGTGAGCCCAGCTCCATTATTGGCTCATTGTAGGCAGGTCATTTTACCTCCCTGAGCTTCAGTTGACTCATCCATCAAAGGACAAGGATGGTACCAACCTCACGGGACTGTAGTGAGGACAAAATGCAGCAGCGGGTGTACACAGCAGCTCCCACCGAGCCTGCAGCATGTCAGGGATTAGACTTAAGAGAGTCATCATTACCCTTCCATGAAGTGTGAGTTCTTTCTCCTTCCCTTTTTCTGGGAACTTTTAGGGAAAATAAATTTCATACAAGCCTGTGTTTTATGTCTCTGTATTAGTTTCTTGACAAATGACCCCAAACTTAGTGGCTTAAAGCAAAAGAACTTTCTTGTCTCGGACCTGTGGAGGCCAGAAATCTAAAATCAAGGTGCCAGCAGGGCCACACTCCCTCTGCAGGCTCTAAGGGAGAATCCTGCCATGCCTCTTCCAGCTTATGGTGGCTCCAGGCGTTCCTTGGCTTGGGGCCACGTGACTCCAGTCTCTGCCTCCATCTCCACATGGCCGCCTTCCCTCTGTATCCCAGACTCAAATGTCCCTCTGTCTTTCTCGTCTTATTGCACGTAGAGCCCACCCTCAATCCAGGGTGACCTTGTCTTGAGATCCTTGATTGAATTACATTTGCAAAGACCTCCTTTTTTTTTTTTTGCCCAAATAAAATCACATTTATTCACAGTTTATGGAGGTTAGGACATGTACCTTTCTTTTGGAGGTCACCATTCGATCCACAATCCACTACGGTCCCCCACTAAACAACAAACAAATCAAAAGTGGATGTCCTACAGATGAGTAGCTGCTATCCAGGAGGAGATGCACTTTCTACCACTTCGGGTGGCACGAGACTCTCAAGATGACTGGCCTCAAACCAGGTCCAGAAGGGAGAATGTCCCCTGCAGGCTCCTATCCGTCAACAGGGGTCACTCTAATGAGGTCCCCTACGGAGAGGAGACTTGAGTCTTCTCTTTGCCAGCCCAGTCTCCCCGACTGTCTTTCTGCACTCAGCCCTGGATGCAGTGACACCCCTCAGCCCGGCTGGGAAGCCCTTCACCAGCCTCCTGAAAGGTCATCAGCACTCAAGGACAAGGACCCTGCTGGCAGGTTCCCTGTGCCTACCACTGTGCCTCACACAAATCAATAAGCCATTGCAGCATCCCTGAGAGTTTCACTGAAACTTATGGCCGAAGCACAGAGTGAAATTTCTAAGGAGAAAAAAAAAATGTGAAAAAGCCAAGAAACTTGCCAACAGAACTGAGCATCTAGAATGTCCATTCCTGAAGGGCTGTGACTACCAGATTTGGAGTTACATTCCCCAAAGGTGAAGCATGTCAATGCTCAGTGGGAATTAATTACTGAAAGAACTCTTGATTTGTCTGCGTCTGATATTTTTTAAATTTAATTTTGGTTTCAAGTGAGACCCACCTGGATTTGGAAATGAACTTCATTGCCATATTGGGGAGATCAGAAGGTGGGGCACAGAAACCCAGCAAATTCATACTGGCCCATTCACTCAGAGATTGGAGGACACTGAGAACATTTGGAAGACTAAGGATCTTAGCAGCGTAAGGTAGAGTGGCCAGGACATCCTCCTCTCAGAAGCCTCTAAACCGGATCCTCACTGTGGTCTATGAGGCTCAGTGTGTTCCGGCCTTTGCCACCTCATATTCATCAGTCTTCGTATTTATCATTCCATTTGCCTGGAAGACTCTCTCCCCAGACACTCATGTGGTTTGCCCTCTTGCCAATACCATCTCTGCCCGATATCACCCATCAGAGAAACGTTCACTGGCTTCATTATCCACAACAGCCCTGCACCTGCCTTCCCTCTCTCCTTGCCTGCCAGGTTCATCACAGCACACATCCCTCCTTACCTTTATATTACCTGCTCGGTTAATTTGTATATTACCTATCTTTTCCACCAGAATTAACTCCATGAGAGCAGAGACTGTGGCATTTCTGTTCACTGTTTTATCCCTACAACCACAGCGGGGTTTCTCAACACCAATGCTGCTGACGTTTTGGGCTGGTTCCTTCTTTGCTGTGGGAGCCCATCCTGTCCAAGACAGGATGTTCAGCAGCATCCCTGGCCTCCACCCGCTGGATGTCAGGAGCTTACTCCTGAGTTGGAAAAACCAAAAATATCTTCTGGGATTCAAATGTTCCCCAGGGAGGCTGAGTTGCACCAACTGAAAACGCTGAACTGGAGCACGTGGTAAGTTCTCAGTAAATATCTGTAGCATAAATGAGTAGGCCTGGATTTGCCACAAGTGAGCCCATACAGCTAACTTCACATCTCCCAGTCTTAGTTTGCATATGCATTAAAGTGATAAATGTATACCTGTCCTGGACTCTTTAGAGTGGGACAATGGCATCCAAGTCTTTGTGAACTGTTAAGTCCTAGGCATAAAGAGGGGGCATTATAATTATCATTATCATTATTAACAGTATTAATGACCATCAGCTTTTGTTCTTTTTCAGGTCCATGGCTATTTAGAACTCTGAAATGCAGCCTCCCCATTGCACAGGAAAGGCTGCAGGATCCTACGTGGATATAAAGTCCATTAACCTCCAGAAGTGGGTTTCCAGGCAGTGCTTGGCAGAGGTTCCCAAATAATCTCACTAGGACCCGAATGCCAGCTTCTACTCTGGCCCAGTGTGAAGGCCCTATTAGGAGGCGGGATATTTGCCACAGAATTTTTCTTAATAAACAAACTCCCCAGGTATCGGAGCAGGTTATAAATGTTAAGAAAACACCACCGGCACTTTAATCTCCTGAAGATCACTTAGTGCTTCCACAAAGACCTTAATAAAGAACCACGGGGCTCCCTCTGCTGTAATGTTCCTAATTCAATGAATAGCTCTGAGCAACCCAAGACTAATCCTGGTGAAATTGGATTCTGATATCGACCAATCCAGGGATGACTATTTGAGAGAAAATGCATAGCCATGTAGAAATACATGCCTTTCAGATTTTGACCCCACCCTACGGAGTCCCCTCTCTGAGCCGGTGTAGGTGGACACTACTGAGTCCACCTGCGGGGCGTTTTCTGGTCATGACCAGGTAACTGGGAGGAAAAGCACAGGTAAGGGATATTTAAGGCTAGATACTTCTGAGTTAAAACCCCAGTTTCATCATTTACTAACCCAGCTACTTACGTCCTTCTGAACCTCAGTTTCCTCAGTTGCAAGCTAAGATAAAAGATTCCCATCACAGGGTTGTCTGTGGGCCCAGGGAGCCGGTAGCAGCCTTCACTCATCCAGGGATGGGTGAGTAAAAGGTGATAGATGCACACTTGGGGGATATACCATGAAGTTGTCAGCAAAAATCAGAATACAGAGAGAAATTAGAAATTTCAAAGCACAGTGCTGAGGGGAAGGGAGGGACCAAAAATTAGAAATAAAATAAGAACTATACCAAATTACATTTGATGGAAATTAAGAACACTTGTACTCATGACACAGCACCAGACAGAGTTCAAGGATGCTGGTGAGGTACTCTACAGCAGCCCTGTCTAGTAAAATGTGAGTGATATACGTAATTTTAGAATTTCTAGAAGCCACATTTTTAAAAAGTAAAAAACAGATGTAAACATTAATTAAAAAAATATTAATTTAACCTAATTTATTAAAAATATTATTTCAACATGCCATCAATGTAAAAAAATATATATATATAGTTTTTTTTGGCCTAACTCTTTGAAATCTTGTGTCTATTTTATACTTATGCCTTATCATCTCCATATGGACACTGAATTTTCATTGGAAATACTGGATCTTTATTTAGGCTTTGAAAGATGGACAGTTGAGAGGTTTTACAAACATACTTCAAAGGTTTCTAATAACTGAATCAAGTGTTAGGGCTTACAGTTAAATTAAAGTTGAATCAAATTAAAAGTTCAGTTGCTGGGTCACACTAGCCATATTTCAAGTGCTCAACTGACACCTGTGGCTGGTGGTCCCCTGTGGTAGGCAAAATAACAGCCCCATAAAGATGTTAATGTTCTAATCCCCAGAACCCTGAATAGGTTACTTTACATGATAAAGGAGTATTAAGGCTGCAGATGGTAAGGTTGCTAATCACCTGACCATAAAATAGAGAGATCATCCTGGCTTACCTGCGTGGGCCTAATGTAATCACCAGGGGCCTTCGAAGTGGAACAGAAAGGCCAGTGTAGAGGAAGAGAAGAAAGTCCAGTGTCAGAGTGATGGGATGTGAGAAAAACTCAACCTGTCATTATTGGTTTTGAAGAGGGATGAAGGGTGGCCTCTGGGAGCCAAAAAAGGGAAGGGGATGGGTCCTATCAAGAGCCTATTGAGAGAGAGATAATCCTGCCGGCTAAAATCCTTTTTAGCCCGGTGATACCCACGTCAGGCTTCTGACATCCAGAACAGTAACATAATATATTTGTGTTGTTGAAGCCACTAAGTTTGTGGTCATTTGTTATGGCAGCAACAGAAAACTATCGGGCTTCCTCACCAGAAAGCACAGGTACAGAACATTTTCATCATCGTAGAAAGTTCTATTAGACGGTGCTGCTTTAGAGTGTGTTGGGAGGGATGAGAGTAGAGAATAGGTTTAAAAAAGAGGCACGTAGGGAAGAAGAAAGATAGTCTTCCCCAGGACAATGACAACAATGTCCTTTGAAATGAGGAATATGATTAAGTCAACTTTCTTTAAGTTTCAAATAAAAATTTTTTTTAATGAAATAAATTTTGGATACTAATACCTTCCTGGGGTGGTAATATAAAAATTAAAGATAGTATCCATCACATACATAGGATTGGTCTCTCAGACAATGGGTTCCACTAGTGGTAGCTGCCAAGGGTGACCTGTGTTGCTATCATTATTATTTGGGGGTATTTTCCTCTACCCTCTACATACATGTTTCTTAACCTATTTCTATGTTCATGGACACATTGAAGATTTTATGGAAGCTGTGGACCCACTCCCTGGGGGGAACCTAAACTTTGCTTACAATTTTAGAAAGTTTATAAGCTCCCTGGAGGATCCATCCACACCCGTGACATGGATAAAGACCACTGTGGAAGGTCTTTGCTTCTCCACGATCCTAAATTGAGACAAAGGATTCTGGCTATCATCGATGCTGGATGCTACCATCCACTGATAGCTTATATGCAAGGTGTGAGGCTAAAAGGTCTGGGATACAGGACTGAAAAGAATACTGTGTAGATGTTCTACCATGAGCTCGGTATCTTGCTAGATGTTTTCCATGCTTTATCCCACTGAGTCACCATAACAAGTTGGAAAAACTGAGGCTCAGAGAGGTTATGTGATCTGTTCAAAGTCACACAGCCAGGAGATGGCAGGATTGAATTTAGGATGTCTAACTCCTTATCTTGGACTCTTTTCACCCCTCAATGGCTTCTCAGGGTCAAGGCGAAGATGCTCTGGAAAGTCTAAGGACAGCCATAGAGGGAAACTGCAAAGCATTGGTACAGAGGAGTCTAGGTTTGGATTGGAACCAAAGTGATGAGCTCTGTGAATAATGCCCTAGCACATCCAATGAACCAAAAAGCAAATGAAACCAGGCTATTTCAGATGCCTCCTTTGAGCTACTAGAGCCCTGGGTTGACCTCTGTTAAACCCTATTAACCATTTACTTTAAAATTTTAATTTTACTTAACCTTTCTGTCCTGCTAGAATATGAACATCCCACAAACACCCACAGTATCAAATGGATTTCTGAAGCTCTTTACTGTGGTGCACAGTAGGCACTCATGACATCTTTACTGAACCATTCCAGGAAACATATTTGGGCCCAGCTGCTTCTTTGTCCACAAACATTCTCGATTCTGCCGCCCAGGTATGGAAACTCAACACCCAAGACAGGACCCAAACGCAGTGTGATTTTCCCCACAGTCAGCCTACTGAATATTCAACATCTTTCCTTTCCTACAGGCTTCCTCCCATCCACGCACAAAACTCCTCACAGTGATAAATAAAAAGTGTACTTTGAATAGCCAGCTGCTTTTCCCTCCTCCACCAATCAAGTTATTTCTCAGAGAGAAAAGCTTGTGAGTGTCTTTGAGGCATTATTTGATTAAGTTGACAATATTATGTGAGCGATGGTTGAGTACCCACTGCGATGTACTTGGGACCAAATTGATTTGTGTAACGAACACTTGCTCTGTCTCCTCTTGCAGCCTGAATAGCGGTCTTGATTTAGCCAGTAATGCCGGGCGCCGAGTGAATTTACAGGGTCCACGGTCCCTCTCTCTCAATCTGCAGAGAATAGCAGGGCAGAGCATGGGCTGGCATAATTCAATACATTGTACTATAAGCTCAGAAAATAATATCACAGAGCTCTGCAATATACCTATTTGATTTGATTTGTAAACCTGATAAAAAAGCAATCGAGAAAAGTTCAGGGGGAAAATATATATGTTCTAAGCAAAAATGTAACTATATTGAACGTGTACAAAGAACCAGAGAACAGGGAGGAGAAAAATCATGCATACTAAATCAACTCCATACCCTCCATTAGACAATATTGCACATTCTCCATTTAAAATGAAGCAAGAGTATGGAAAGTTATTTTCCATTAAAAATAATAATAATGGTAAGCCCAGGGAATGTGAATTAAAACCCACATTTCAGGTTTTCTCACAATCCTGCTTCAAAAACGGGGCTCGTGCAGATTCTCCCAGCTTCCTGCTTTTTCATTTTAGCCCTGTAGGCAAACAAACAAGTTAATCACACAGCTTTGGATGTAGTTAATGCCTCATTCTGAGCTTGGCTGGGCTGATTCCAAAGCCAGGTGACACAGATTTAAGAAATGCATCGCATTTTCCTCAAGTCGAATAAATTCAATGCTCTGCTCAAATGATGAAATTCCTCAGAAAGGAGAAGGTGCTGGAGGACAGAGAAGGGCTGACTCCAAATTCCTTTGCTATTTTTTATTCTTTGGAAAAACAGGATGAGCGTACAAGAGGCCAGGTGTTTAACACATCAGTAAGGAGATGGGCTGTCTAGGTGTCTGTATTAGTCTTCTCAGGCTGCTATAACAAAATACCATAGACTGGGTGGCTTAAACAACAGGCATTTATTTATTGCAGTTCTGGAGGCCAAAATTCTGAGATCAAGGTGCCAGCCAATTCAGTTCCTGGTGAGGACTGTCTTCATGGCTCGTAGACAAGTGCCTTCTTGCTGTGCCCTCACACGGCAGAGACAGAGCAGCTCTGGTGTCTCTTCCTCCTCTTAGAAGGACAAAATCCCCTCATGGGGACTCTACCCCCATAACCTTATCTAAACATAATCATCTCATTTCCAAATTCCACCACATGGGGGGATTAGGGCTTTCACATACGAATTGGGGGTGGGGGGCATAGCTTGGTCCGCAGCAGTGTTATTGAAGCAGAGCCCACAGACACCTGAGATGCAGAAGCAGGTCTGTCCCAGAGAGGGACAAGGCTTGAAACCAGGTGCTCACTTATCCAATCAGTCACAATATATTTATTGAGCACCTACTATACATATCAGGTCCTGGTGATATAGTGGGCTGGGTTGGAAGTTGGGAATAGCTTGTCAGAAAGCAAAATGACAAGACTATAGAATGTACTCTTTACTTCTTCATGTTCCAAAGCTTTGGCTTTTACTTCCAGGAATAAGTAGTTTAAAAATACAATAATAATAATAATAATAACAATAATACATATTTATGGACTTTGAAATAAAATTATCTGGATTTGAATTCCAGCTCCACTAGCTGTGTGACCTTGAGCAAGTTACTTAACCTCCCTGGGCCTCATTTCCTTCATCTGGAAAATAGTAATACTATTAACATCTATCCCAAATGAGTCAATACTTATAAGTGCTTAGGATGGTTCCTGGCCCACGATTATGATGATGATCAGCATCCAGAACAGTACCTGGTGCCTTGTTGCCATTTAATAAACACTGGTTGGATGATGAGCACTGCTAAGCTCTTTGCATACATTATATGTCATTGCATCACGTGGTGACTCAGACAGGAAGATTCCATTATTGTGACCATTTTATGACTAAAGAACCGAGGTTCATAGGGGCTAAGAGCTTCTCTTGGGAGTCTCAGTCAGTACCTGGGAGGCAGCGTGGCAGAATAGTTTAGAGCTCCAGCACTGCAATCCCCTGGGTCAAGTCCCTTAATAACACCTGAAGAAGATGCAACAGCTTTCTAGCCACTTGGTTATTAAAACTGAGGCCAGGCCAGGCACAGTGGCTCACGCCTGTAATCCTGGCACTCTGGGAGGCCAAGGTGGGAGGATCATTTGAGGTCAGGAGTTCGAGACCAGCCTGAGCAAGAGTGAGACCCCGTCTCTACAAAAAATAGAAAATAGCCAGGTGTGGTGGTGAACACCTGTAGTCCCAGCTACGTGGGAGGCTGAGGCAGGAGGATCACTTGAGCCCAGGAGTTGGAGGTTGCAGTGAGCTGCGATGATGCCACTGCACTCTAGCCAGGGTGACAGAATGAGACTATCTCAAAACAAAACAAAACAAAAAACAAGTCAGGCCAGTTCATTTTAAAGCTTCACAGCTTCAAACTCTCATCCTATTGCTATAGATCTGTGGCCCAATGGACCTGAGGTGGGCAGAGGGCGTTTCCCGCCTCTTTGCTCCACCTTCTCCAGGAGGGTCAGTGAGATGAGGTCCATCTCTGGGACCTGCCTCCTCCTCCTCCTCTTGGGCCTAGCTTCTTTCGGGACTCGGGGCTGGGAGAAGGGCCCCAGGAGGCAGAAGGCATCTAATGAAATTGGACGCTGGCAGGTGGTGAGCAGCATCTCTCTGCCTTCTCTCTCCTTCTGCTGAAGCTCTGGTGCCACTGTTGGCTTCCATGGATGTGGAGTCTATGGAGTCAGCATGCTTGGGTTACCTGGGGCAGTGATCAGGCATCCCCCGCCATCCCCTGTTGCTGCCCAGGGTCCTACATCTCCAAGGCTGCAGCCAGTGGTCAGTATTTCCAGCTCTCCTGTTAGATGGGGGTGCCCCCCTTCAGCACGGGGCTTTCTGGACAGCCTTAGAACCCCTGCGCTCTTCCCTAGCTACAGGCTCTTTCAAGATGCAGAGGAACTGCAAGGGACAGGTGGCAGGCACCTTAATGCATTCTCCACACCAAGTCTTTCCCTGCTGCTCCAGGGGGATTCTAGCAAGCCTCCACCTTTATAAATCCCCAGATAAGAAGCAGGTACATGTCTCTGTGCCATGGCATCCCACACCCAACTCACTTAAGAAACGCGTCAAGTTCTCCCAAGAACCCTGCCACTGCCTTCTGTGTTAACGGCACCATAAAGATGGGCCTTCCTGTTCTCTAGCTCAGTGATCTCCCAGCCAGAACGAAGAGGTGGCCTCCCCTTGCGGCCGAAGCTTCTGCCCTCTCCGGGAGTGACTCTCTTACCGCTTTCTCCTCACCCCACCTTAACCTCCTGGTTTTCTTTAATTCCCTGTACCGCCCAGAAATTAAGGCCAACCTAAACATCAATTTGACAACAACAGAAAAGTTGATATTTTGTACTGAATCCTCCATTCCACCTAGCTCAAAGATTTTTTCCCTCTAACATATTATGCAAGATTTAAATGAACCAAATGGCAATTCTATATGTTATGCTAATTTTCCAGGCCGACAAAAACTGCTGAAAGCACAATTCAGTTGCAGAAAATGGATGATGAATTTAAAATGGAACTGATCTCAGTGAACGTCCCTGGATTTTCCTTCCTAATTACTTCTTTCTTTGTATAAATTCCTTAAAAGGAATTAAAAAGCACCCCAAGGGTTTTGTTCTAGGACGACTGGGGTTTTTCCAGTTTATACTAAGGCATGTAGATATCATTCTTTGTGAGCACTGATATGTCTATGCACATAAATTTGACAAAGAATCTTGTCACCTAAAACACACACTTTCTGCAAACTGACACTTCTCAGGTTATTTCTGAGTTCCAAATCTTATTTGTCAGTAGGCTAATTTCTCTTGCATAGGCAGGTGGGGAGAGGAATAAGTGTATGTTAGGAAATGGAAATACTAAGAAATATACTCTGAAAATAGAAATGCCTGCATCTCCTTTCTAGTTTGCTCTTAACCTAGACAGGGACAGCACACTTTCTCTTGAAGGGCATAGAGTGAGTAGTTTGACATTGCAGGCCACGCTGCACATGAAAGCAGCCACAGGGTAACAGGTAAACAAATGAACCATGAACGTGTCTGTGTTCCAGTAAAGTTGTATTTATAAAGACAGACAGTGGGCTGGATTTGGCCTGTGCGCCATAGCTTCCCATGTCTGTTCTTAGAGGAACAGATACCCTGGGTCTACTTTAGTCTATTCAGCTGCCATTTAAAGAGCTCCTGCTTGTATAAAGAACATTTGTAGGTGTGAGGAACAAAGGATGATGAGGATGTACTCTGAGCCCTCAGGGAGCTCCCATTTCTGTGGGGGAGAAAAATAATAAACTATACAATCACAAAACAATGAGTTTTTTGATTGAAGGACCTTTGGATACATAATTCAGCCAGAGGGGAATATGGAATACATTTTAAGAAATTCTTATTTATTTAGAAACTCAGCAATCACACATTAGCAGAGCTCACGAGCAAACCTTTTGGTGCTCTAAAAGTCCAATTCTTAAAGTGAAGAAAGAGAAACACCCACAAGTCCTGGGATGGCCTGTCATCTAATTATGCTATTCATGGCTCTAATGAGAAGAGGGTGCAACTTAAAATGATAGTATTTGGGAGGTAGACATTATGCTGTGTGACCCTGGGCAAGTCATTCTCCCAATCTGAGTCTCCGTTTTTTCATTTTTGAAAAAGGAATGGCAATACCTGCCCACGCTTGGGTCACAGAAAAATAAATGAGATTATGTTCCAGAAAGTGCCTTGGCTATTTCAAGGTGTTTTGCATCTGCAGTTAACAATTTCCATTTTGGGGGAGGATGCTCTATACAAAAGCAAGATTTGATCACACACCAGGATGACAATATGAAAACCAGTACGGCAACGACAAGACTTTTATTCATTGCGGGGGCGGGGGGTGGGTAGGGTCCTTTAGTTCAGAAGACTTGGATTCGAGCCCAACTTTTGTCAATTTCTCACTGTGTCACATTTTGGGGATGAAATTTTCTGCATCTGAATAAATGAAGACAATAAATTTGGTGGCCTTGCAGGTACCTATCATGTCTAAAAATTCACAGCTCAGAAACTTAGGGAGGGTGGGTAGGGTAAGGGGTCTACCCTCGGTAGGGGTTCTTGGTCACCTTTCACAAGATGCAGGATTTGTAGCCTGAAAGGTAGACAAGTTTGCCTCTGGTTGGAGATGTAGAGAGATTTATAGGTACTCCTTCATTCTATCTGCAGGTATTCCCTGCTGAATACCTTTAAGTCACATGTTGAAAATGCAGATTTCTGGGCCACATCCTAGAACTACCCATTCATAATATTATGGACTCAAGAAGAATGCTTTTAAATAATCCTCATGGGTGACTGATGTGCTCCAACACTTTAGCAGCCACTGCCTTATGCCCTAGGGAGGCAAGAGTACTAGTTTATGTGCCTAAACCAAGAAACCAACTGAGATCAGACCCTCCAGGTCCCAGTTATTTGACCTTCGGCATGTTACTTTACCCCGATACACCTTACTTCCCACAGCTCTAAAATGGGGATTTGTGAATTCATTCATTCAAAGAATATTGATTGAGAACCTTCATCGTGACTGGATAAGAACCCAAGGATTGAGGGGGGTGGACTAAAAGTATTATGCTTGCAAAGTGCTCCCCATGGCTTCTTGTAGGAGCATGCAGTAAACATTAGTCATGGAAATCCATTCTTTACCCTCCATGTCCACCTTGGAAAGCAAAATCATCATTTAGAGGACAAATCCCAAACCTTGGATTGGATCTTTTGTGTATGAGGGTTTGCACATAGCTCCTGGACTGCCCTTGATTTGTGGGGCATGCTTTCTCCCTGAATTAAAACCTCTACCTAGAAAACAGACTTTTATCAATATATTTTTAAGGTGGGCAGGGTAGGGTTTGCAGGCAGGTGATGTTTCAAATGGTTTCTCTGACTGAAGGCAAGCAAGACTTCCTTATGGACTTCAGACATGAAGATACATATAAAGGGAGAGAGACAGAGACAGAGACAGAGACAGAGACAGAGAGAGAATGAATGTATATAACATAATACAATCACAAAGGTGAATTCCATGGCAGATATAACATTCCGATGGAGAGGCTCGCCGCTGACTCTGATTATTTGATGCTTTCGATCTTTTATATTAAATTTGAGATTACAAACCTACTTTTCCATTGAGTCCTGCCCCGCAGCTTTCCCCAACATTTTGTTATCTTTGCCTAAACCTTTCAGGAAAGGGCCCTGAACCTTCCTCCTATGCTGGCTGCCAGGGAAATAGGATTACTACCTCCTTCTTCAACAGAGAGCAAGCACGCTTCATAGAAGGGTAAAATAAAATAAAACTTTGAAATATTTTTATTCAATTTAAAAAGAAGGGAGAAAAAAAAAACTCTTTTAAGAAGAGTAACAGTGGAGTTCATTTAGCATAATGCCCACGAGCCTTTGCTGGGAAGGAATCCCATCTGTGTTTTCCAGACGCTTACCACATTATATAGTATTTTCATACCCTTATTTCCATGTGCTCTTAAAAAGGCTTATGGCACTGGCTTAATACCTTCAGTGTGCACTAGAATTATCTGGATGTTTTTTGGAAATGCAGATTCCAGGGTTCCAGCCCTTTCTGTGCTGATTTGTGTCTATCTAGGGTATCTGGTGGAGTGCTAGAGCTGGCTCATACTGATTCGTGAGAGCCGATTTCAGGAATTTGCGGAGCCTGTTGTTAAGCACAACCTTTAATAAAAATTAAATGACATAAACTCGCAATTAAATAAAGCACATTAAAAAGGTAATAAATATGCAAAACTCATCACTTCCTAATTCTTTTACTACATTTTACTATTATCTATGCTCTTGAGGGTTTTTTTTCCTACTTATTGTATCTGTACAGTGGCAATACTACATAATGGTGTACTTCTACACATCTTTTCATAACTCTGTGTTCAGTGATGAGGCATTGGTACCTTGAATTTGGCCACGGTGGGAGTATTTACACCATGGAAATTAGCAAATGCTACAAATCAGTCTCCCAAGCCTTCTCCCCCTCCCCTACCTACTTACTCAAGCTGGTTCTTAAACATTTACCAGCACATCACTGGATGGAGCCAGCAATATGCATTTGTAATATGCATACCAGGCAATTCTAATAAAAGTGGTTTCTGGGCCACAGTTTAAGAAAATGCTGACAAAGGTTTATAAAAAGCAGTCACTGGAGGAGTCGTATTCTGGTCATTTTGCCAGTTGCTTTAAAATTCTCCTTGGTGACAAGGCAGTGCCAAGTGTTGATGAAGGCCTCTGCTATAGAAAGAGGGACACCTGGGCTCGAGAACTGCCCCCCCCCAGGACTTCTCTGTGACATTAGGCAAATTACTTAACCTTCATGAAGCCTCAGTTCCCTCATCTGTAAAATGGGTGCCCAGTACTCTACAGACTCAAAGCAAAAAAAAAAAAAATAATATCATAAAGATTGTAGCATCAAGCCTGGCTCCAAATTAATTGTTTCATAATTGATGTAATAGGTGTGTGGTGATGACCATGATAACGTTGTAGTTAACAACGGCATTTGAGAGAAATCCTCGGAAATCATGGACCTAGCCTATGGATATTAATAATATCCATAGTAATTTGACTTAGTAATTTGAAACCAAGAAGGTTCCCGAAAACAACCACCACCACAACCACCTTAATATCTAGTTCAACTCTTTCAGTAAAACAATTATATTCAAACAATCATAGCTGTTCATGCCAATGTACATTCATTATATCACTTGTCCTCGTGACGCCTCTAGGAAGTTGGTAGATTTTATAAATGAGAAAAGTTCCACGCAGCTACCAAACAGGAGAGTGGGCACTGGAACTAAGGCCTTGGACTTCTAAGCCAGTGCCTTCCCCCTAATGTCATACAGTCTTCTTGGGAATGACACTCCTTATCCGTAAGAGACTGTTGAAGTCAAAAACAAAAATGGGCCCATGAAGGGGAAATTCAAGGTAAAAATTTCATATTGGGTTACTTACAAAAAACTTACAACATTTCAGAGTTTTCTGTGACCATTAAAGGAAATAATACGTTCCATACATTTATCTTGGGTGGCATGATAATCTAAGAAAGAGGTCCAAGTTATACAAACAGCCAACTTGATGAGTTATGCTATTTCTATTCCTTATGCACCATGGTTTTAATGAAAGGGGGAAAGTATGCAATTCTGGCAGACGACGTGGTGTAAAAGAAAACAGAACTGGATGCAGCATTTGGAGATCCACGACGTGGTGTAAAAGAAAACAGGACTGGATGCAGCATTTGGAGATCCAGGTTTAAATTGTGGCTCTCAGATCTGACCGAAGAGCTATGTGACCTTGGACAAAACCTAGGACTTCTCAGGGCCTATATATGGTGTTAACACTACTTACATTTTAGGCTATTATGAGGATTCCATGAAATCTAGATAATTTAAAGTTTTTAGCACAATGCCCTGATTATCAAAACAATCAGCATGTGGTAGTTTCTTCTTTTAGTTTACAATTTAAATATTTAGGTTGAACAGATATTCACCAAGCACTGAGTATGTGCTACATATAATTCTAGGTGCTGAAAATGCATAGTGGAGAAAGTAGGTGAAAATCTCTCCTCTCAAGGAACATAAGGTCTAGTGAGGGAGGAAGATAAATCACAGCACAGTAAATAAGAATATTGCAGAATATGTTAGAAGCGTAAGAACCATGAGACAAAATGCTGAACAGGAGGAGAGGATCGTGGGGGTGCTGGGGTGGGTTTGAAATTTTCAATGAATGGTCTTTCAGAAGGTGACATTTGGATCAAAAGTTGACAAAGAAGCAGGAGCCACGGGGATAGCTCAGGCAATAATGGTCCAGTCACAGAGACAGCCGGCGCAAAGGTCCTGGGGTGGGAAATGAATGATGTGTGAGAGCTGGTGCAGAGTGTTCAGGGGGAAGAGAATAGGAGGTGACGTCAGAGACACAGTGAGGGGGCAGGATACAGGCCACGCAGGTCTTTGTAGGCTGCTGTAGGAACTTTTTTGGAATAATTTTAGATCTATGGAAAAGTTGCAAAGATAGTATGGAGAGTTCTCATCCTTCACCCAGCTTCCTCTTACGCTGACATCTTACCCAACCACGTGCATTTTTCAAACTTTAGGAAGTTAATGCTGGTATATTACTGTTAACTAAACTACAGATTTTATTCAAATTTCCGCAGCTTTTCAACTAATATCCTTTTCCTGTTATGGAATCCAATCTTGGATATCAAGTTGCATTTGCAGGATTTTGGCTTTTACTTTGACAGAAATGGGGGAGTCACTGGAGGGGTTTAAACAAAGGAAGGGGATGAAATGAGTTATATTGTAGCAGGATTTCTAGATATTTTCTTTCTCTACTTAAATCTGAGTTCAGAGAAGAGGATGGGACGATGACTGGTGTTGTAACTTAACACTACTTAATAGGCTTCCACTAAGCCCCCCACACTACCCACAAGAATAGCAAATGTTCTTTATCCAGGTTATACCAAAAGAAACAACCAAAAACAATTATCAGGCATTTTATAAATACACAATGCTATGTAAATGCTAAATAATAAACATAATATTCATTTCCTTAGTGTTCTACTTGGCTTTTATTACTGCAAATGCTAATTGTCCCAACACCTTAAATTTATATTACTCCTTTCTCCCTAATAACCAAGTATTTTCAACTTCTATTTTCTTAATTGTCTGAACTAATAAGCTTGCCTGGTTAGAACACGGTGATAATGTGGCCAAAATTACAGGTTTGATGTCACACATTTGGCTTTGTACGAGAAAGAAAAAAAGGATAAAATCACTCAGCACCCATAAAAATTGTTCCAAATTGGGAATAGTTATAGATGTCAGGTGAAAGGAAGGAAGGAAGGAAGAAAGGCAGGCAGGCAGGCAGGTAGGCTAAAGGTGCCTGAATCACTAATCTGAATTTATTGAAGTTCAAAGTCAGCTGCTCACCTCTTTCTGATAGGAAACTCAGATCGAGAGAGGCTAAATCTGTTTCCTCCAACTACCTGATAGAGTAGCTAATGATTAAGAGGCTGAGCTCAAGCATTTCATCTTCTTCGTTCGGATCTTATTCTATACCACATGCTGTGCAACCTTGAGTGTGTTAGTTACTCTCTCTGTGCTCAGGTTGCTAATCAATAACATTGACCTTTACATAAGAGTACATAAATCATAGGATTGCTGCGAAAGTAAAATAACACATGGAAAATATTGAGTATGGCTCCTGGAAGATAGCAGTTGATGACTAACTGTTCCTCGGGTGACTAAAGATCTCTGTGAGTTTCTCTGGCTGCTGCTTTTGCTTCTCCTAGCTCTATCTTGGAATACACCTTGTTAAATGAAAACTATCTGTTAATTTTCCCATCAGCCCAACTAAAGTCTGGGCTCTGAGAGAATAGGATCTGGGTCCTTTTCCATTCTTAATCCCCAATGCCTAGCACAGAGCCTGACATACACTAATAGCTTTTGAGCAGAATCGAACTCTTCAAAAAGACCTCTGAGGCTGACAGCCTAGACACACCTGAGGTTGGACGTCACCATCTACTAGAAATCTTGTCTCTAGAACCAGCCCCCTTGGCTCACGAATTCATCAAGATTGGGTTGTGATTGCCCAAACACGTGAACTGAGTCTGCCGACTCTGTCCTGTAGTAAAAACTCCCTTGCCACTGGGGGTTACCAACTCCATCTTGGTAACACTAACCAGTACCTTCTGAAATGTGTCGTGGATCTTAAATGAGTCGTCGTACGTGTTCCAAGCGCACTGGCCGCTTGGAGATCTTCATTTGAATTGTGAGGACTCCTGACGTACGTTTTCTCTTTCTCTTGTGAGTATACAGCAATTCTCAGTAGTACCTCCTGGTCCTGTATATCTAACACTAATTTTTAACTGTTAAGGAAGATTTTAGGCTATCTATACTGCTCTTAAAAAACTGTAGACACTGGAAAATTCAAGAGAAAAAGAAGGAAGGAAGGAAGGAGCTAGCACACACCTTGTTCTTCCTGGAATATCTCATGAATTTACAGGGGAGGACAGAGGGGATAGTTCAGACGATGCTTAAGAGTGTCAAAGAGGTCACGTAAAACTAAGGATAGGGCCTTGGAAATGCTTAAGACATAAATCTTATGGGGTCGTGAACTATGGATTTCTTCTCTGCTTCTGCAGTGCACATTAAGAATTGAGCTGAGATTCAGTTCAAATTTTGCCATAAAAAGCATAATTATCAATTAACATTGACCTGGCGGTCATGCAGGCCAGCACTCCCCAGCTTTTTTGGCACCAGGGACCGGTTTCATGGAAGACAATTTTTCCATGGACCAAGGGGGTCAGGGGGGTAGCGAGTGATGGGGAGCGGCTCTAAAGACAGATGAAGCTTCGCTTGCTCACTGGCCACTCACCTCCTGCTGTGTGACCTGGTTCCTAACAGGCCACGGACCCCACAGACTCAGGCCATGTCATCAGGCTCAACCCTGCAGCTTCTCTGAAGACACCCTGGTGCTCAAGAAAATGCTTCCAGAAAAGGTCTTCTAAAGTCTTGTCACCTTCCAATGCTGAAGTCCTTTACCTCTAGATGTTAAATGGGTATCCTGCTTTTGTTTTTATTTTTAAATCTCTTCTAACTGTAACAGAATGCCATGGATTATATAAGAAACTATAGCTACTAACCAAAGCTCTCACAGACACAGAAATCAAGAGGTATACCGAGAAGAAAGAAGTAAAATTCCACTATGGAAAAAATAAAAAGGTACAGACTCAGAAAAGAGAAGACAGTCTAGAAACAAAATATAAAAATCAAGGTATGATAATTGCATAAAGATATTCTGTACTTTGCTGAAGTGGCAATAAAAAAGGAGAGGCTAACATGAAAGTGGAATGAAATGTCATTATGGGACAGTGGGGAAGTGTGAAACCTCTGCCCTGAACATTGGAGAGGATGGAGGAGTGGAGGATGTGGACGCAGGACCTTTGCACGTGCTATTCCCTCTTGGAATATTCCTCCAAGGGTTTGTCATGTGAATGACAGGCTCTTCTTCATCCTGGTGTCTTGACAGAAGTGGCACGTCTTCACAAAACCTTTCCTGACCATGCCATCCAACAGCATGTTGGAAAAAACAAAAACACCCTGCCAATTTCTGTGGTGTAAATATCTCACATCATGGCTTATTTCAAGCCACCAACGTGCTATCACTGAACACAGACTTGGGAAGAAATGCTCACAATTGGCTCTTGGCGGCCTGTTCAAACAGCTTCCTGTGCCCCACTGACCTAGCTATAGTATCTCCCACCCACCCCTCCAAGTCACAATACTCTGTTCCATTATCCTTTTTAGTTCCTTTGTAACATTCCCCACATTCTGAAATTACCCCTATTTATTTGCTTACTTACTGAATATTTCCCTCAAAACTAACAGCACAGAGCTCTTGCCTGACTCAAGCACTATTGTCTTCCCAGCACCTAGTGGCTGGCACCCAGCCAGCGTTCCCTGAATACTCCTTATTTAGGTCCCTCGGCCCCTGCCCTGTGGCTTGTGAGCTGGGGCCTGTAGGGTCCATTTCATTCACTTCCTTTCTCTTGGTGCTTCTTGTTGTCCAGGGTCTGAAATCACTGTTGCATATGTCTTGACCATTTTCTCAGTTGTTTAAGGCACCAATGCAAACCAGTCCCTGTTACTCCACTGTGGTAAAAAGCAGAAGTCCCATAAGTATTTCTTCTTCTACGAAAATCCCATAAGTATTTCTGAGTCTGGGTGAAAGGGGTAATTCCTTGTGGTTACCGAGAATTTGAAAATTCAGGACAATGTCTGAAAACCCACCGCCGGTGCCGTCCAGTGAGTCCAGAGGCATGGTGCGCATCCTAGACATTTCCAAGCCTTCCTACTTTTATGAGGTTGGAATTAAAAAATGGGAATCCTTTTTGAGCACTGTTTGTTAATATGAAAAACACCATTTAATTAGGACTAATATAAGATGCCCTGTAGAGTGATAATTTAATAATTCGGCCGTTTTATTTATACAGTGCCTCCAGGCTCCTCATTAAAAATGGAAGAGAAATTCAACGACACAACATGGCTCTGCCGCTACAAACACTCCAAGTGCTCTCAGATCATAAAGTCCCCCCTCTGGGCATCGTAAGAGCCATCTCTCTAGCCCGAGAGCAGATATGCGTGTTGCCAAATTAACCTTCACGGACAGGGGAATCCCAGCAACTGCTTGTTTTCTCTGGCATTTAAAGGGATTCCCCAGCCCTGGCCAAAAATAGTCTCTGGAGGAGCCCACCCAAGAGAGGAGTAGTCTTACTGCTACAAAACTCTCTGGTGGCTTCCCCTTGCTCTTAGAATTAAATCTAAACTCCTCGCTTGGCTAGGAAGGACCCATCTTTATAACTTTATTCCAAGCACCACGGTGCTTACTCACATCCTTACAGCACTCAGCAGCCGTGACAATTTTTCCAAGTCGGGGCTAGTTATAGGCGTCAGGTGCTAGTTTCACTCTGCCAATACCGCCAGGGTGTTTCCCACCTCAAAGCCTTAGCATATGTTGCCTCCTCTCCCTGGGACCTCTTCCTTTCACTGTTTGCCAAAGTGGATCCTTCTCATCCTTGGTCATCAGAGAATCCTCCCTGTCCACCTGGTATTACCCAGTATTCCTCTTGTCTGTTTCTCTCCTATCACCATCCAGACTAGCAATTACTTTGATTAATTTGTTTGCCCCCCCGCCCCCCGGAATGTAAGCTCTGTGAGGGTGGCTTTTCCCTGGTCTTGTTCAACATCTTTCCAGATCCCAAAGAGGCAGGTTCTTCACAGTGAATATTTAATTCATAATTAAGTGGTTTCTAACTAGTAGCATGGCATGAACTGCCTTCATGCCTGGAATTTCCTCTCCTTTCTGCCTATCTGTAGCACAGCTCATGACTCAAGATAGAGGTGAACACGGTGACGTCAAGTGTGAAAGGAACCACAGAGCAAAGCCGTCTCCTCTCCTTGCGATGCACCAGGTAACGGAAGATATACATGAATGGAAGCAGAAATTGGCTGGAGAGGAGAGACTTTCGTGCCTCGCTTGTCTTAGTTCCCACACCATCCTGCTCATCCCTGCGGCTGCATCTGCCGTTTACACTGGTCTGTCTACACCACTAGACCGTGATGAGTTCCTCAAGGGCATGGAGTATGTTTCATACCTCTGTGTTCCCAGTGCTCATTGCCAGATTTAAACGTTGTTCAAAAAACTAATAACTAAGAGAGAAGGAGAGAGAGAGAGGAGAGAGAGAAAACAAACATGATGTGAAGAAATCATTGGTTTGTTTCAGAATAGTCAGAGGGTGAATAGTCACTGAAAATTAATGGAATAAATTGCTCAAAATGCACATGTCCCACTTATTTCTGGTTTACAGAGTGAGCTCTTTTACAGCAATATGAAACAGTCAAAGCACCACACATGGGCAAACACTGAGACGGGCTTAGTCAAGTTTGTCCTTAATACCTGGGATTTGCTTCATCACCAAAGGAGCAAAGCCAAGTGGGCACAGGGCTGTTGGTGTCATCCATTCTGTTCTGTCTCCTACCAGGATGGATCACTCTTCTGCTTTAAAATACATATGACCTCTATGTTCATTAATCATAACAACAGGTTTCAACTTCATACTAGCTCATCCAAGAACAATAGCATAGAACCATGAAACCTGTTCCCACCTGCATAAAAAATGGAACGAGCAAGGTGCCTGCATCAAAAACTTCAAAACATGGACAAAATAATTTAAGTCTAGTTTCTACAAGCACATGCCTCATAATGGTACAGTTATTTGTCATGCCCGCCTGAATTCTGATTGTAACACTGCCAGTGGAGAGGTAAATTCACTATTAATATAGGAAAAGGATTATTTGCTTTATTTTTTTCTTCAATAAAGCATGTTGGTCTTTTAAGTACCCCTAGCTTGAAAAAGGGATTAATTGCGCAGTCAGATTCACTAATCCTTTTCTTCTTCTTCCTGTATCTTCTCCTTTCTTCTACCTCTCATTTTTGGCATATCACGAAAGACAAGGTGCTCACTTAATAAATTATGTTTGCAGAAACGGTGGTGCCAAGTGACACAATTATGCACTTGTTGAGTTAGTGGCCACTTATAAACAGACTTTGTAAGTCATCACACTTCGTACTGAAAGGTGCTAATGCATCATTATGATCTAGCAGGTTGCCTGCTGGATTTTACAGCATTGCACACTACATTAACCTTTGGTACCACCAATATTTATGACCTTATAAGAAAGTATTTATCAAGCTGAAAGCCAATATGCAGCACCCATGTATTAGCCAGTGCTGTTTAGAAACCATTATCACTCCTTTCTTCAGGCATTTTAAATCACTCCGAGATAGTGCTTGGTACTGGCATTGAGTGCAGGAGACGGGACACTCCCATGCAGGCTTGGTGGGAGTTTAAATTGGTATGATCTTTCCAGAGGGTGATTTTTTAGTTTTATCTGACAATCGAAAGCCTTAAAAATGTGCATTTTTACTCTTTGACCCAGCAGTTCTACTTGTGGGAATTTATCCTATAGAAACAATCATGAAAGTGTGCAGAGATTTGCAAGAAGAAATTCATCACAGTGATGTTTACCACAGTGAAAAACGGGAAACAACCTAAGTGTCCAACAACAAGGGAGTGGCTAAATAAACTATGCCCAAACCAAACAAGGCCAGACAGTGAAACACAAAGAAGCCGTTGGAGAGAAAAAAAAGTTAAAATATACTTAATGACTTGGAAAGATATGTATGATATTTTAAGTTAAAGACCAAGTCACAAAACTGTATGGCAGGTACCATCTTTGTAATTTTATTTATTTTCCAACTTTTTGTAAAACATTGCAAAAAACCTCTGAAAGAATAAACAACCAGGTGGCCAATTCAGTGATAAAATAATCGCGATGATTATTATTGGCTTACTTTGATTTCTATCTCTCCTATAATGAACATGAGTTATTTGCATCGTTTTTAAAAAGTCACAAGGGATTGAGTTTTATTTGTCTCTCGATCTGCAATGCCCACCACAGGTCCGTAACTGATTTCATTATTTTTTAAATGAGCTCAGAGTCACAGAATAATGGTAACAATTGCTCCTATTTTTATAACACTTCCCAATTTCTAAAGCATGCTCACATCTGCTTTCACACGTGCATCTTTAAACAGTCCTGTCTGACAGGCAGGACCGACATTCCTGGTTCTCCCAGGAATGGGACATCCTCCCCAGATGCAGAGACTGAGACTCAGAGGATGAGTGTGACTTGATGATGGTCACACTGCGTCAGAAAGGCAGAGCTGAGACTTAATGCCACGTTTTCCAGCTCCTGAGCCTGTGTTCCTTGCCCTCCAATGTTTGCCTCTGTCTAAAAAGAACAGCCAGAAAGAATAAGGCAGCCCTAGGTCAATCAAGTCACCATGTAGGTCAACTCTTCATTTGAGGTGTTCGGCTTAATTCTAAATTCACCGGATCAGAGGCAGACAGAAGTGGAGGTGAAGCTGGGGTTCAGTACAACAGGCATCAGTAGCACCCTGAACCCTAAGAAACAGCACAGTGCTGTCCAGGGCCTCTTAGCATGGCTTACAGCTTGTACAGGCTGCAGGGAGGAGGGGGACTAGTGCTGGGGTTTTGATGTCTCCCAGAATTATCGACAAGACCAATGCGCATCTATTGGACAGGGAGATGAGATCAAAGTCTCCTGAAGTGTATAAAGGCAGAGGCCTGGCCGAGAGCAAGGGGGCAACAGGGCTGCAAACAACACCACCTCCTCTACCCCCCACTGCCTGTCTCCTTGGTGGGCTTCAAGCCTCAAAGGGAAACTGCTGTTTCAGGAAGTGAAGGGTGGGGGCCCCTCACCCATCAATCTCTGCAAAAACCACCTTTACTTTAACTTTGTTCTCTCAGTCCGTGTTAACCGCTGACATTTGCCTTGGCTTCTCAGCAAGGCAGAGGGACCCGAGGAAGAAAGACGATTCCTGCCTCGAATGATAATCAGAATAGCTTTTATTTTGCGTGCCTGCTCTTGGCCAAACGCTGTTTGATGTAATTTCACTCTGTTACTCTGCTTAATCCTCACAACAACTTCCTTGCTTCCTTCCTTCATTCAATGCACACGTTGTAACTGTGCACCTACTTGAGTAAAGCATCAGGAATATGGCGATGACGAACAAAATGCAAAGTGGCGCTGATATTCCAGTGTGGCTGATGGACCAGGATAAGTAAGTAAACTAATAAAGAAAATTATTGCAAGTTGCAATAAATGCTATAATGCAAACAAACACCAGAAACAAATTTCTCACATTATGAGTTTCCTAGGACTGCCATAACATATTACCACACACTAGGTTGCTAAAACAATAGAAATGTATCCTGTCACAGTTCTGGAAGCCAAAAGTTCAAAATCAAGGTGTTGCCCGAACCATGCTCCCTCTGAAGGCTCTAGGAGAGAATCCTTCCTCACCTCTTTCTAGATTCTGGTAGCTCCTAACAACCATGGTGTTCCTTGGCTGGCAGCCAAATCGCACCATCTCTGCCTCTGTTGTCACTTGGAATTCATCTCTCTGTGTCTTCACATGGTTTTCTTATAAAAACAACACTCATTGAATTTAGGGTCCACCTCAATCCAGTGTAACTTCATTTAATTTAACAAATTATATCTTCAAAGATTCTATCTTCAAATAAGGTCTCATTCTAACGTTCCAGGCGGACATAAATTTGGGGGGAACTTGTCAACTCAGGACATTGGATTAACCCCATTCTATAAAACAGGTGACACAGCCAACAAGTATTCAGACACATGCTGGTCTGACTTCAACACCTGCTTCCCCTAAGTCATAATTTCCTTAAAGCAGTCATTATGTAGCACCTTTCATCTCCAGAGGACAGCAGTGAGAAATATAATGTAACAAACTCAAAGCCCACTCTTAGGAGGAAGCTCTGGGTTCAACTCAGGCTTTCCTGGTCTCATTCTCCTACTCCAAAGAATAAGAGATTCTCTCTTGCTTTATAAAGTCATTGAGAAGATATATGGAAATAAAGACTTTAGAACACATATATATCACCCAGCAAATAGCAGGTACTCAATAAACAATTGTTGTTAAAAAAAAATCCTTAAGAAACATTTTTCATTTTTAGTGTGCATGAGACTGACTTCAACCAGTTCTTGTGCTCCCATGGGCACACACGCCATTTAGCCTCTCTGAGATTCCTTTGTTTCATCTGAAAATGGCAAAGATAGCTTTATTCAGGAGTTCTTGAGATTAGCTGATATAAAGGACAGTGCCAGGAACCTAACGGGTCCTGGGCAATGCCAGCTGCTGGCATCCCTATTGTCATTACCGGGCCTGTAAAAAAAAGCCTTGTATTTTCCATCAGATCCCAAACGTCTCCTGGAGTTTGACACCCTTCAGTCTGGGTGAGCCACGGGACTGTCTTTGAACGCTGGTTCTCAAACCCTTGTGTGAAGTCACGAGTCAGGTTGGCTCTGTGAGACCCCCCTAAAGAACCCATTAAAACTATATTCCTGCCAGCCATGTCCCAAGGTTCAGATTCAGTTGCTCAGGAGTTGTACGACTGAGACACCAACCCCGAGTGGTTCCAGGGCATAGCCGGGTGCAGGAACAGCAGAAGAGGTGCTGCAACAGCACCGTGCCTGGTCTACCTACCCTCTTCCCCCTACTCAGAAAAGGTGAACACCTGTGTGATTGTTCAGAAACTGGAACATTCACTCAGACTCAACCTACAGTGGGCAGGACCACTGAGCCTCAAAAGTCAGTACCTACAGCAGCAATGCTACTCGTGCTCCCTGCTTATCTGCTCATATGTGGTGGTGGTGGTGGTTGTTTTTAGGAAAACAAAAGTTATGGGGTGGACCCAGCTAGATCCCTCTCTCTCCCCTCCACCCCCTCTCTCTATCTGTCTCTCTCCCTCCCCTTCCCTCCCTTTCACGCCTTCCTTTTCTTTCTCTTTTCTAAATTATATTTTGTCCTTTCCCCCCCTGTTCTACTTCCTCTGTGCTTATAACTGTTCAGGTGAGTCAAGCTTGAATCTGACCTACAGACCCAGCTAATCCAGGATAGGACATGGGGTGAAAAGCCAGGAGGAAGTGATATGTTTGGCTTATGCCTTTTGGGCCTAAATTACATGCTCCACATCTGTCTTTGTCATAGGTCCCTGTATCAGAGGATATTTGCTACTTGCCTGTAGATATTTAAAAGGGAGTAGTTGGTCTCCCCTTTGGCCGGTCTTGTCTGTGTATAACTCTCCCAGTCAGGTGCCCCACAGGGTTGAGGGAGTAACAGAGTAAGTTCAGGATGTTCTGGACTCCATCCTTTGTTACATTTAATACCATCAAAATCTCATCTGCTTCTCCTAAGAGGGAACTGCCGTTCTAGATAGCTCGCAGGCGTCCCCGACCAAGCTGCCGAAACCCACACTCCTTTCCCAGCTCAGGTCCTGAGAGAAGGCAAACCTCAGATACCAGCTGAGCCCAGGACTCGAACCTCAAGCAGCAGCTCCGCCCCTCAGGGATCTCGCTTGGCTGGGAAATGGGGCACCTGCTCACCCGAGAATTCTTTTCACGTGCCGACTCTGTGAATGGGCCTGGAAGATTTCGTAAGCACTCCAAAGCCCTCATAGTATTCCACCTCATCCTCATGCCAACCAACACAATCATTTGCCACACGGAGAAACTGAGACTCAGAGAAAGTGTCCGGCCCAAGGGCCATGTGGTTCACGAGAAGGAGAGCATAGCTGCTTGGACTACAGATGCCTGCGTTCCCTTCATTCCAATGGGCCAACCCTTTTAACCATTCCCAAAACTTATCACTAAATTGTGACGTCAGAAATTGACAAAAGGAATAATCCCCAAACCTAGATGAATACAGCAGTATCTGGGATAGTCTACGTGGAATAAACAGGATTTTCATAGCAAACTGACACTTATTTTCCACCCTGTAAACGATAGTGAACATTCAATGATGAGTAAGATGTAGGTCAAGAAAAAAAATGAAGGAACACCTGATGAAAAACAAACACTAATGGTATCCCTTGGTACAGGATAATGTGACAGCAGGAACTAGGAACCTCATATCAGTGGGGTTCCTTCTGGAGCTAAATCCAAATGAAGAGAAATGTGCCACACGTGGGCCTGGGACTTTAACTTGAATTTGCAGCCAACAAAGGGTAAATGTTCCCTTTTAGAACTGTCAGCGATAAACTCTTCTTTCTGAGGGAATGCACCTTGTGTGATTTTGCTGAATGGCTTATTTTTGAGCCTCAGTGAGATTTCTTTGTACTTGTCCTTACATATGTATTCTGAGTAATTAGGGTGAATTTTCTTTCTGCTCAAGGTGTGCACAGCAGTTGGGGATGAAACGGAGCTTCTGTGAACTGCTCGAGGCTTGGATTCCCAGGTGGGGAGGGGGTGCTTCTATTAAAAGGATATACCCTGGGTCTTGGGAAAGGTCGTGTCTAATGTGTCTCTTATCTGACCCTCTGAGAGAGGCAGCCAGTCAACTCACGGAATTAACCAGCATCATCAAACTGAGGGTCCCTGAAGGACACAGGAGAGGCTTTACATAGAGGGGCTTTAGTGGTAAATGACACTGAGTATGAGTCCAGCCTCGGTCCCATAGGGAGTCTGGGGTTTGGGGAAAGTTATAAGGCTTCTATGACCCTCAGTTTTTTAAATCTGCAAAATGGAAACATTCCTACCAGCCTAACACTGATGCTGGGATGACTACATGAGATTCCTTCTGCAAAGCATCTCATAGGTGCTTAATTTTCCATCTGCCTTATTACTCTTTCAGGAAGAGACAGGCATAAGTACTAATGGTAAGCCTGAAGATGTCGTGGTTATTATGAGCACGTTTATATACATCTTTTGTGTCCATAACAACAACCATAGAGATAGCAGAGACAATGCAGTCAATGATCATTAACGATGTCCTATAAGCCTGGCTCCAGGCTAAGAACTTTGCCAACACCGACTTGTGCTATCCTCACAACCACCTTCTGTGACAAGTACTTTAATTACCC
The DNA here is from genome assembly GCA_023783475.1 of Daubentonia madagascariensis. Lineage (NCBI taxonomy): Eukaryota > Metazoa > Chordata > Mammalia > Primates > Daubentoniidae > Daubentonia > Daubentonia madagascariensis. The sequence continues at coordinate 3,825,520 of JAKFHU010002332.1, read as the reverse complement.
TAATTTTACAGCTGACGATAAATAACACAGAGCAGTTATTTGTCATTTACCAAATCTTGCATGGGTAGTACAAGAAGGAGCCTGGATGTAAACTCTGGCAGGAGCCCACTCTTCCAGCCACATTGCCCATGTGGTGTCATAGTGTATCATTTTAAAATACCTTGAGTAATTAAAAATATCTCTACAGTCAGAGACCAAGGAGTTCCCAGTGAGGGCAACAGAGAGGTCTGAAGAAAACAAAATGGTACAAGAGGTGAAGCAACATGCTAAGTTTGGGGTACAAAACGAAAGGTAGCTCTAAGTTGGCAAAGCAAGCCTTTGACGGGAGGAGACAGAGGTTAGAAGGATCCTACCACCAGTGAAGGCACCTGCCTCACTGAGCACTGATCATAATAACAAATCAGCAAAGTAGTAACACCAATGACACACATGATAACAACAGAAGTCATAGCAACTACAACGTATGGAGCACCTTCCACACTTCCAGGCTTCGTGAGATTCAGTAGCTTTCCCAAAGTCATGCAGTGAATAAGCAGCAGTGTTGGGATTTGAACCCAGGAACACCCAGCTCCAAGGAACTGCCTTTTCTATAAAGGAGAAATAAGCCAATGTGGGGAAGGAACTACCTTTTTATCTCTTCTTGCCTATCTGTACATTAAATTCCTACTGTTCCAATAGTAAGTCCACTCCCACCTTGCATCTCCCGATACCCATCTGAAGCTGCACTGAGGGGGCAGAAGCAGCGAGCTGGGTGCTACCGTGGACTTGGTCCCCAGGCAGTGGGCTACTCTGCCTGGTCCTTTGTGGTTAGACACAGTCTCAATGTCCTCATCCGTGCACTGTGCCTCATCCTGGTCACACCAATACCTGGTGGCACTGCCGCTATGTATGACTGAAAGTCATCCATTTAAATGTGGTACTTTGGGCGGTCCCATTTGGAAACACATAAGAAAAAAAAAAATCACTATACACAAGGCATCTACTGAGGTCAGCAGATTTACTACATTACCTCTTGCTTCAGATAACACAGCTAAAAAGTAACAAAGACAGGATTTCACCTGGGCTCTTCAGATGTCCAAAAACATACTCTTTACACTCTGCCCTACTTCTGCCTCCAAGAAGAGAGTCCTAATTGGATGGGAGGGTGGAGGAAGCTGCACTGGGAATACAGCGAGATGGGACATGCGGCTTTACACATGCTCGTCCCTCTTCCCGGAATGCCATTCCCCCTCACGCTTGACTCTCTCCTATCCTTCAGAGCACAGCTTAACTGCCACCTCCTCCGAGAAGTCTTCCCTGACCTAATGTCCCTTCCTCCTTCTTCTCTTTCTCGACCCAACATGTGTTTGCTTCAAAATACATCATGGTGGATTGAAGATGGTTGCACATCCTTTGCCACTTCTCCTGGTCGAAGGTGGGGTCTTCTCCCCTCTCCTCGAATCTGGGATGACTTTATGGCTTATTTTAACCAACAGACTGAGGCAGAAGCAGCACAGAGCAAATACTAAGGCCGAGCTTTAAGAGATACGCAGCTTCCACTTTCATTCCTTGAGAAACACCCTTTTGGAATGCGGTGCCCATGCAAGTGTGTGGATGCCGTGAGGACGCCCATATAAGAAGTCTGATTAACAGAGATAACTATGCCGTGAGGAAGCTCAAGCTAGTCAAGTGGAGAGAGAGGGGGGACAATCACCAACTTTCAGACATGTGTGGGGAGCCTTGGGACCTCCTGCCCAGTTCAGCGCCCAGCGGTAAACGTACCAAGCTGATCTGTCCAGTTCAACCTCACCCAAGTTCCTGACGTGTAGAATTGTGAGCAAATAAAAATGGTGGTTGTCTTAAGTCCCTGTGTTTGGGGTAGCTTGTTAGGCAGCAGTGTGTAACTGAAGCAAACATTACAATTTGCAGTTATTTAGTTACGTTGATTATTTGTTTCAATCTGTCTCTCCTATAAGAACATAAGCATTCTAAGGGCAGAAACCACATCTATTTTTGTCTATTCCAGAACCCCTAGTGCCTCAACAAATAATAGTAAACACTCAACAAATAATTTTGAATGCATGATCTACCATGAAATAAAGGAATAACAACACCGTAAGAAATAATAGCAGTAACAGTAGGGTAGGGGGAGTTGTAGTAGCAATGATGGTGGTAATCACAGAAATAGTAACGTTATAGTAACAGCTGCTGCTACCACGTTGGGCTGATGGGGCCCCTGAGCGCACATATGGCTGGAAGGGAGAGGGCTTCAAACGAGGGTCTTCTTGATGGGGACAGGACAAATGGAAGAAACCACGCAACTGAAGCCCACGCAAGAGACGCCCTCCCTCAGCAACCCCCCCGGCTCTCAGGAGCTCAGGCGCGTCCTTGTTCTCCCCTGCTGGCTCTGTGCCCCTCCAGGACGCTCGAGACGCCCCCCGTCGCTCAATCTCAAAGTCTAACCCAGGGCTGACGGCTCAGCGGCTGTTGCCCTGGATTTCTCACTCTTCCTGGGCACGGACAATGTCTGACTCATCTCTGTTTTCCAGTAAGAACCTGGCACACAGTAGGTGTTGACAAATGTTTTCTGAACTAAATGTGATTAGGAGCAATGCCCAAAAAGCAGATTCTCTTATTTCCATTGTTTAAAAATACCAGGGATTTCCCCTCATGCATTATGTATGACAGAAATTAATTTACCCAGAACTGTTTTCCAATGCACAGTTTCCAAAGGCTCTAGTCTGAATTCAACCAAAAGTCTACAAGGGGGTCGGGGTGAGGGGAGTTATGTCCGGTTAGTCTCTGACGCCCGTGTTAATCCCAGACATCATTCCGGAAGTGGACACAGGGATGAGGGCCTGGGTGAAATCATGTCAGAAGCCAACATTTCCTGATGCCTACTTCCCTAGGCAAGGATGCATCTTCCTGTAGTCTCCTTGTCCCAAGCTCAGTGGCTTTTCCGTTCTTCTAACTCCTTAGAAAAAGGTGGCAGGAGGAAAAGTCTAAAGTTGTGAGTACTAGTGCAGTTTGAAGAGTCCGACTAAGTCAGACTTACTAGTGACGTGACCTTGGCAAAGTCACCAAGTCATGCTGACTCTCCAAGCCTGTTTCCTCACTCTAAAGAGGATATCATCATATCTGCACACAATGGCCATTCTGAGGATTAAATGAATAGGGACCATACGATTCCAAACTAGGCACAAAAGTTTACGTGTGTGTATGTTGCATATTACAAAGAGCTTTGGCAGATTCCTTAGCCATTTGATGATCACGCCTATCCGTGTCCCAGACAGACCACTTTACGTTGCCATCCCATCTGGACCATTACAACAACCTACTAACTGCTCTTTCTGCCACTATCCAACCTCATTATTCCTTCCCTCCGATCCATTTTCCATATAGCGGTGAGATCATTCCTGAAATCAAATCTAATTGTGGCATTCTCTTGCTTAAAATCCTCCAGTAGACATACATTGTGCAAAGGATGATACGAAATCCCCCCACATGGCCTACCAGGGCCCGCATGACTGTTTCCCGCTTATTTATTCTCAACTTGGGCCATCTTCTCCCTGCCCCTCAGCCCAGCCACACTGACATTCTTTCATTTAAGGATGCCCAGTTCCTTTCTGACACTGGGGTAATGATAATGGGTTAACAACCAGCTCTCCAGAAAACAAAACCAAAAAAGCCCCGACTTGCAGCATTACCAATGCCCATGGTATAAATACTCTCACTATGGCCATATCAAGGTACTAATGTGACACTGCTGTCATGTTGGGAAAAGATGCGCACAATCGGCAATGACAAGCCAATAAAAGTTGGCCCCGGCACACCACCGCATCTTGCTTCTGAATCTGTTGTCCCTTCTACCTAGAACCTTCCCCTTTTTCCCTGGATACTTTTACTTATTCTGATTTTAAAAGTCACTTCTTCAAAGAAGTCTTTATTGAATCTCTACTCTGATTTACGTTCCCCCCCAATTACTTGTTTGCATAGCACCCTATACCTTTTCTGTGTGAAACTTTTCACAAACATAATTACAATCAACTCTCCATACCCAGAGTTCTACATCTGTGGATTCAACCAATTATAGATAAAAAGTACAGTATTTTCATATTTCCACGGGATGTAGAACCTGGCAGATATGGAGGGTTGACTGTATTTAATTGTCTGGGTGATTTGTGTTTATGTTCTATTTTATAGCAGATTGTAAGTTATGTGAAGGAGAACCTACATCTGTCTTATTCACTCTTAGATCTCCAAGATCTTTCCCTGTGACTCTCAAATAGTAGGAACCCAAGCAATATCCATGAATAAATATATAATACACAATTCTTGAGTATCTACCTTGTTCCAGGCACTGTACCTAACATTAAGAATAAAAAATATGAATAAGGCACAGTGGTATCCTTAGGGACTTTATAGCTTTATACCAAAAATTAAATTTTAAATTATAGTAAAATTGTTGTATGTACCTTTAATAGATTAATGTATGTGTGCACATAGTAGGAGTTCAATAAATATTTTTTTGGATGCCAAACAAAGGATGAATGTTCAAAGCACACGTAGCATGTAAACGGAGCTCTGGTTTTGAGATGGTGTCAGGAAAGAGGTTACATACAAAGATTTGATAGAATCTCCAGAAGAGGCAATTACAGGAGATATTCAGAATTTAATTCCAGCATGGAAGGCCTCCCTTTTTCTCTCTCTAGCTTCCTTCCTGATGCTATCTAGCCCAGTTTATATTCAAACTATACTGAGGTATCAAAAACTGTTTACATCTCTTAGCTACAACACTCCGTGAGATGTCTGGAAATTTGGTTGGCCAATGTCCCCACCATGAATAAAAATGAGGTGGGCCAACTGCTCACATCTATGAAAACCTAAGTGACTGTGAAGTCATATTCCAAGCGCCCTGCTACAGAAAAGGCCTGTGAGCCCAGAAGCCCTGGAATGGCCCAGGGAAATGATGGGAAATTCAATTTTAGAAGGGCTGTTTGCAAAGTAATCCAATTCATTATGGTGTGTTCATTATTATTGTATTATATTGAGTAATATCACATTTAAGGAGATTTCATAGCATCATAGCCATGCACAGGGGAATATAAAAGCAGTTAATAAAAGAGAGAAGTACAATTTCCCTTCAATGTTAGTTATGCTCCTATTATACTTGCAATAATAACCAGAGGTCCACTTAGCCTGACTTGGGAAGTAACAGATCTATAATTACCTCATGTCTGCAGTGCCATTACCAAGGGCTCAGCCCCAGTGTCAGGACACTGTGAATCCTCAGGGAGCCTGCAGGACTCACTACCCAAGCTGGAGAAGGACAAGCACAGGGCCTCCTAGAACTACACACTGATACCAGGGTGAGTTGAGATGCCTGTGCAGCCCATAGTGGACTCTGTGCTAGAATTAAGTGCGACATAAAACTTGGATCCTGTTTATTAGGATTTTCCTCTGCCATGGGTGGATATTCTCCTATCCTATGAGCCCTTATATTGAAAGGAAACACATCATTCCTCCCTCCCACCCTTAGTTCTCCCTCTGTGGAGCCTGGTGGGGAAAAAAAATTCCTGAAATATTTGCTGAGAACAATGGAAGATGCTTTAATGACTTAACCCAACACTGACTGTCAGTGGCTCTAACCAAGCCTTCAGGGGCTCTTTCTGGGATCAATTATTCTAGCTACAGGAGAAGTGATCCTGGGGCTTACCACAGTCTACATGTCAGCTTCAGAGACGGGCATCAGTTGCCTATTTTAGTCAAGTTCTGGTTCTACTGTCTGTGCCTACTTGTTTAAAGAATTGCCACAGTACATGAGAAAGAGTGGGGCCTTTGGCATCCTCCAGGACTGAGGATCCATGTCCATCCCTTCCTGTCACCATTTAGGACAATTTATATCACCTTTCTGAGTCTCTGTTTTCCTTATCTGTAAAATGGGGGTAACACTACCTGCCATTAGGTTTAGAATTAATGGACTTAAATCATGATTACATTGCCCAACACTGTTATTACTTGCTCTATTAATAATAAAAATTGTGACATTCATTCTTTGACCTCGGAAGAACATAACATTTACTAATCCTGCTTGGGTTTAAATCAAGGCCAGTACGGATGGCCCCCAACTTACAATGGTTCAACTTATGACTTTTCAACTTTACAATGGTGTGAAGACCATAAGCATTCAGTAGAAACCGTATTTCAAGCACCCGTGCAATCATTTGATTTTCATTTTCAGTACAATATTCGATAAATTACAGGAGATATTCAACATTTTATTATAAAATAGGCTTTGTGTTAGATGGTTTAGCCCAACTGTAGTCTAATGCGAGTGTTCTCAGCACATTCAAGGTAGGCTATGCTAAGCTATGAAGTTCAGTAGGTGAGGTACATTAACATTTTCAACATATGATATTTTCAACTTACAACAGGTTATGATTGGGACATACCCCTATCATAAGTCAAGAAGCATCTGCACTGACATAAGTTTCAATTCCAAAGAAGGTTTTTTGAGAAAATAGGGCAGTATGTGTGTGTGTGTGTGTGTGTACATGAGTGTATGGTTGTGTGTTTGGAGACAGAAGGGGATGCTGTATGTATAACAACTCTGGCATTCACTAAATTCTGGCATTACACAAACCTTTTTTATTTCTTTCCAAAGGTTCACAGGGAAATCCAGTTTGATAGAGAGGAAATAATTTAAAAATGCATTTCATTGTTCTGGTGAGAAATTGAAAATATTTCATTTAAAAAACAACCCAGAAGACCCAGATGACTTGGAAGAAGTATCACACTCAAATGCCTATGAGGGCCAGTCCATGCAGGCAGGGAAGGTGAGCTTGGCAAGATACTCCATGGAGAGCTGGTGACTATAGCAAACTGTCTAAGAGAACAGCCCATCCTCAACTTTAGCACATCATTGCCATATTTGCTTAGACTTCTCCATTTTTTAATCAAAGCCAGCTTATTTTGCAAAAACTTTCATTTTAAAATGTAGGCAATTAATTTGAGTCCAATAAATAGGGCTGATGTCCAGATAAAGCCAGCAGGACAAAAATATGCAAAACTTTGGCCTACATCAGGGGTTGACAAACTTTTCTGTTGAGGGTTAAACAGCAAGCATTTTTGGGCTTTGTGGGCCATATATCTCTTTCACAAATACTCTTTGCATTATGCTGTCATAACGCAAAGGTAACCATAGGCAATATGTGAACCAATTAGCGTGGCTGTGTTCCAATAAAACTTTATTGACAAAAAACATGTCGTAGGCTGGAGTTTGCCAACTCCTGGCCTAGCTTCTCATGCTAATACTAAAAGCTTGGAGAAGGCCAGAGAGAAGACAGAAAAGGAAGGGTCAGTGAGGAGCTCTGGGTCCCACTGACAGCTGGACCAGAGAGAGAGAAAGACAGTCAAGGCCCTGAGTTCTAGGGGTGCCTCTAACCCCCCTTCCCTACCTTCCACCAGGTCCCCTCTGGTTTCCCTGTCTAGATCAGTGACTTAAAACAGAAGGCCCCAAATGCAAGGATCAATATTTCCCATCTCCCACTTGTCCCCAACTTCCATCTTCTGGAGTCAAGGAGACTCTCTGCAGCTTGTCCTACACTCCCCCCCCCGCCCCGAGCTGCCCCACCCACTGTCCCATTCCGTTTTTGCCCACCACTGAATGTCCACTGCAGCCTGCTGGACCCCAGGCTCCTGGCTATGCTAACCAAACTCCCACCTTGCACCAATTAGGGTAATGGGGCATGTACCCCCATGGATGTCACGGAGCTGCCTATCCCTTGCTCTACTGAATAATATAACCAAATCATTGAATCTCAATTAAGAAAAGGGGGAAACACCTCTATTTAAATATGTGTTACATGTTTTGAAGCAAAGATGCAGAAGTCAAATACAATTTGGGTTATAATTAGCGATTTCCTTGTAGCAAGTTTCTCTGGGAGATCCAGGCTTCCTCTGTCAGCCTGCCAAATGGTCTGAAGCCCCCTTTCCTCTATGGGGCCGCTGGATGCCACTGTGGGAGAGGGTGGTTTGGGGATGGGAGGGGTAGGGGTGTGTGTGTTTGATTGTGTAAACGGAGGCACTCCAGAGCTACACAGAATTACAGGATTGTTAAGATATTTGTCTGTTAGGATATCATCTTGATTGAAATAGTTAGCAGGGAATGACACTCAGATAAAGTAAACTACCGCTGATGGGGAAATCACATAAACTGGGTTTTGGAATCCGCCAGGGCTATGTTTGCATTTACTTAACCCCTGTGCCTCAGTTTCCTCATCTGTAATTTCAGTATCACCCCACCTATTCCACAATGGGTTATGGAAGACAACGCACAGCATCACGCATGGCTCACAGAAGACCCTAGCATAGAGTGGGTAAGAGGGTGGACCCGGGTTGCCTCTGAATCCCATCTCTGCCCTTATCAGCTCCGTGACCTTGGACAATTCCCTTGATTTCTCTACGCTCTGGTTTTCTCACCTAGGTACTAAGAGGTTAATTATGGTACCTGCCTCCTCTGGATGCTGCCAAGATTCAATCAGATCATCCACACAAAATTTGCTGCACCTCTGCAGTGGGCTTATGCACACATTGAATGCATGATAGGTACTTCCTTGTTTTTCCTTCCCTTCAGCCCCAGAAGTTTTCATTTGATTTTCCCTATCTGCCAATGAGAATGCACATTTACACTTCTTCCTTTTAAAAGACCAAGGTAGCCCACATTGTTTGAATTGTATGATTTACCACTCGACACCTTTTTTTTTTCCTACAGGAAAACTGCCTTTTCACTTCCAAAACAAGCCTGCAACCTTTACATCTTCAAAATACATTGGTCCTGATGGCTAGGTTTGTTTTGAGCTGTACAGTCTGAAAACCTTGGCTTATTGGAGAAAGAATCTGCCTATATAGCTTCCACCCCAAGGACACTGTGACTGCATAAAAGTCAGGTCCTCAAGCCCAGGTACATTCTGTTCCTGATGCCAGAGGGATGGCTTATTCTTGGGTGCTAATGACCTTCTCTCTGGAGCCCAGAAGTCAGAATGCCCATGAAAGTCTCTGTGGCAACTCCGTGCTGCTTGGCTCACCTGCCTCCTGAGAATCTGGTTTCCTTCCACAGGGGGCATAACCCAGCCTCTGAGCACCTGCAGAGCTTGTGCAGTAACCTGAACCTAGCTCTGTATCAAAGCTCTATAATTTGCCAGTTCAGCAGGCTCCACATTCCTCAGGGGTGCAAAGGTAGGAATCCAGACCCCATAGTCAGAGTATCCCGACCCTGGGACTAGAGTTGCCAGGAACACATACCACTCCTGAATCTGCATAGTCCAAGGATCAGTAGGAGAAAATGAGATAAAATGAAGACTTTTTTCAGAAGTCTGGAAATCTTTGTGAGAATAATGTCCACAAGTGGCTGAAACCTCTGGCTGGGAACCAAAACAGGCTAGCAAAGAAAACTGGAGCCTCAAATTGTATAGCCCAACATGCTCCTAAAAGATGGCACGGGGGCCTTGTTTATTTCAATGCAGAGATAACTCTGGAAAGTGGATTTTGAAAATTGCCACAGAATCCAGGAAATAGTGGGAGGGAAAAAAAGGAATCTCAAAGTAAGCAGAATATGTGGGGAAGGGCATGGCGCAGTGGACATTCTCTTTAAGGATGTCCCTATCCTGGGTTCTGCTGTGATGCACACTGTGTGACTCAGGCAGGTCACCTTCTCTCTCTGGGCCTCAGCACCACTCCTGAAGGAAGCAGGTAGACAAGGTGGTCATTTCATGTTCTAACACTCCATGAATCTCTGCACTGTCACGCTGAAACATCCAACCTTTTTTATAAACCTGAGATATAGTCTCCTTCAAAGGGTTAAAGTTCCTAATCTTACGTCTTGATTATTAAAAAAAAAAAGCTTCCAAGATTAAGTCAGGAGTCATAAGCTCGGTATCTTCAGAGCCTAGGAAGACAAGCAGATAACAAAAATGAATAAAATAGGAGTAAACGGGAGAACACGTAAAATTCCAAATTACTGCTTACTCTTGAGAAGAAAAATAAAATAAAAAGATGTTATAATAGTGGTTCAGAAATCCAAAATAGCAATGATTGGATGGACTGACAAGGACCACTCCCTTTGGACAGACCACGTGTTCTCTAATTTGCTACAGGGTCCCCACCAAAGGCTTACACAGCATCGTCATGCCTGTCATTTTATAATTCCTATATTAATGGAGAAAATTCATTATTTATTTTACCTGTGTCTCTAAAATAAACTGATCTCTTTTAAACATGCATGTTATTTGCCTGGACCTGGGAGTATTTGAGTTTTCAACCCCTGACGTATTCGATCTTTTTAAATATGTGCAATGAAAAGATTAGACAAGGTGAATTCTTGGGTTCCTTCCAGCTCTAACACTCCAAGCTTCTGGCTGAACCATTTCTGAATCCTCTGTTAACAGAGAATAGAAAACTTCTTTCTCCAGCCTTGAATTAAAAAAGAGCACATAATTCATATAAATTCACTATAAACCTAAAGAGTGTATGGCCACAAATTAAGGGCATAAAATGATGGCTGGCTAATGAGTGCCCCAAACACTGCCCACAAAATGAATTAATGCCTGCTTCTAAGTTCATTTAAAAACAAACAACAAACAAACAAACAGAAGCAAAAAACACCTGCCAAATGGTGCTACGAACTATGCAAAGGTAATTTGATTCTTCAAACACCTAATTCGGTCCTTTGTATATAGCTCATAGACAGCTGACTTCATCTTCAAACTATCGAATCATTACCCCAATGATTTAAAATTAACACTGTGTGTTAATACTTACCCAAGACTAGCAACTCAATCAAAGATAGAGACTGCTTAGTCATCCTGAGAGGGTAAATTGATGACAATAAATACAGGTATGAATAAGCACAAAGCACTAAGTGACGGGAAAGTCATGATGGAACTTTTCAGGTGGCTGCAAGACTTGCAATGGAAATTTGTCAATGAAGTCCCCCCTAAGGACACATTAAATCAAGCCCTTAGAAGATGCCTGATCTTTCCTCATTTAGCAAAAGCAAAATGTCCTCAGGCCTTACAAACAAACCTTCAGTCATTTATTTCTCTAATAAATCTCACCTTGTTTGTCCATGACCTAGACTTAGGTCAACGAACAGCTTGTACTGATCAGTTGTACTCAGACATGAATGACTGGAAACTGTTTGTCTATAAATAATTAAATATGAAAATTACTTTTAAAATAAATCAGGGAATTTGAGTCTTAGCTTGACTCTCAACACAGAAAATTTCACAATTCTTATGATGGATTTATTCTCCTGGGGGGAAAAAATGTAATATGAAGAATTCAGGACCAAGGAGACCACTCTGATTTCTCATTACGGATAATGTAATTTTCTCATAACTATAGTGGTCTGTCTGGTAGAGTGTTTACTAAGTGCCTGTCACCATGCTAAGCCCTTCAGACTTATTATTTTGTTAGGACTTCACAACTACTCTACGTCTCACATATACAAATGAAGAAATTGAGGCTCAGAGAGGTTACGTAACATGCCTGTGGTCCCACTCTGGGTCAGAACTGGAACCCCAAGCCCTGTAGCTAGATTCTAGTCTGCTTCTCCTGATAATACCTGAGGATATTTATCCAGTGCCATTTTTTTTTTTTTTACCTATCATGAGTACCTTCAATGCAGCCAGAATGTAAGGCTGAAGTCCCAGACCTTAAAAAGAACATTACACACATGGGTCTTTCATGCTCAGAACCTTGCTGCTCCCCTCAGATTTATCCTAAGTTGGGATCAATCATGCCTTTTAGTCCCTCACAACTGGACACTCTTTGGTGAACAGGGTCTTTAGAACAATAAAATGGCCCTGGTATTGGGTAATAATGAAGGCCTTCAATTTATCCTGAAAGCCAAGGGCCATTTATTCCAAAGAATATACAGGAGGCACATGGGCTCGTGAGGAAACAAGAGACAGTGCCTGTGTCTTCAAATTAAATGTGAATCTTAGGAAAATAGAACTGGTATTGACAAAACAGCTCAGCCACACTGTCATCTGAAAAGACAATTTTGAAGTCACCGAAACATGTTATTGGAGTTTGCTCAAGGCATGGGTCTCAAACAAGAGCACACTCTAAATCTGTAATATTGCACATACTTGGGTCTGCTGGGGCCTTCCCCAGGGTGAACTGAGTAATTCCCACACAAAACATTCCTTTCTGCAATAGCAATCTATTCAGAAAAGAGGCCAGTGCGGCTGGGCATGCCTGGGGGATGCCTTCTGGACTTCTAGCCCTTCAGAATTCTGGTCTTGAGTCTGACATGCCTGGTTTCGAGCTCCAATTCCTACTTAGTAGCCAAAATGACCTTCAGTAAGTTACTTGCCTCAGATTCTGCACCTAGAACATGGGATGATAACAATTCATAATACTTTTTTAGGGCGGGGAAGAGTCAAGATTAGTTGAGATCGTGCATGTAAAGTGCTTAAAATATAGTCTGACATTTACTGAGCAAAAATTATTATTTTTGAAACTATTATGTCTTGCTTCCCCTTTTGATGTACCTACTTACCCTATTTTTAGACGTGGCATCCCTTCCATGATTTTGCCAAACTTTCAATGTCAGTAGGTGAGGCTGAAATCCTCCATGAAGGAAAGGCCCTCTGGTGTTCTGTGACCCAGTGGATGGTTGTTTAGGAGGGAAGCGGAGGGAGGCTGGGGAAGGACCACAGTGGAGGATGGAATCATAGAAATAACAGGAGCAGAGAGGTCCAAACGACCAGCTTGAGAGCCCTCAGCTTGTGAACGGCGGAACAGAGGGTCACACCCTGACAAATCTGGAGGCCAGGTACTTACCTGACGTGCATATCTAAATTAGAGAGCAGGGACGGCAACACCCAAGCACGCACAGTCGAAATGGCCGTGAGCCAAGAGTTTGGCCAGCATGCTCTGCTGGGCAGGGGTGTGGCAGCAGGCCTTCTCAGGTGCTGCCCACGAGGGTGCAAATCGGTGCAAACTCTGTAGGTCATCGATCAGTGTCTGCATTTTAAATCCATGTACCTTTTAACCACTCCCACACAGAGACACTCAGAGATGGGCAGCAATATTTGTACCCAGCTCCTTACTGTAGCCTCATGGGGGATAACAGCACGGCAAAATAAAACCAAGAAGCAACCTAAATCCCACCCGTGGGATACCTCTGTGTGTAAGAACGCATACAAACATGAAAAAGGAGGCGTCAGATCCCAAAGCACAATACGGAATGATGTCTCAGATAGAAAAGGGTGCCAAAGTGCGTGCTTAGGTTTCAATTCTGTTATTTTGAGAGTGGAACTAGTGAGAAGTTAAAAGATACAAAAATTGAATTAGAGGCAGATGACAGAGATGACAGAGACAGAGGAGCAGGCATATGCTTGTGCTTGCATAAAACACTTCTACAAGGAAACGTAAGGGATTAGTAACTGTTACTTCTGGCAGAGAGACTAAGAACTGGCGTTGTGAGCGTTAGGCAATTTTAGTTTTCATTTTATGTCCTTTTCCAATGCTTGACCTTTTAAACCACAAGCCTGAATTGCTTAATAATAATAATAATAATAATAATAATAGTTAGCTAATAAAAAGGAATGCACTGAACAAGTTTTCCCTATACCTTACCTATTTAATTGGCTTCAACATCAGAGCTGGCATGTAAAGAGTTAAGAAGGGGACATCATCATCAACCGCTATCTTATCTTCCTACAAGTATTAATGAAATATCAAGACACAGTTGACACTGCAGTGGGAAGCACCTGAGGCCAAAGAAGAACCTGGCTCCTTAAACAGCCCTTCTCCCTGCTCATAGAGCCCAGAGCTCAGGGACCCAGCTCGGGCACCCACCTTCTTTCTCCCATCAGAGCTCAGAGCTAGTGGGAAAGTGGTGGGAGCCTTTTAAACAGACTGCAGAGGCATTAAAAATAGAAGTTTAGTTGCTACTGGAGATACATGGAGAATTCACCACTTGCGAATCTCTAATTATAATATGTCAAGAGTAAAATACCTTGTCAGGAACAGGATCTAATATAATACAGTATTGGCTCTGTCAGCACAGTGATCCATGATGTGTTTGGAGGCCTACATTAAATAGAAATTCAGCAGGAAAAACGTCCTGCAGGGACTCATCTCAGCCCATGGGGAACTGAAAGGATGACCTGGTAAGTCTTTTCTGTCTGTATTTTACTTAGCTCTGGTTGGGAGCTCTGGGTGCATTCTGCTTCCCTTTTACAGATTCTGCACTTTGTGTTAAATCATGTGCATATATTAGATGTTCTTAGAGCCCAACAGATGGATGTATGTTTTCTCTTACCCAAAAGTACTTAGTTTCTCAAAGAAATAATGGCGTCCACAATGCCCTGAGAATGACATTAGGCACCACGGGTATGTATGTCAAAGGACAGAAAGTTATTCCAGGTACAACCCTATCTTGTGGGGAATGACTTAGGTGTTCTCCCAACAATAACTTTTTATACTAAAACAGGGCTGTGTATCCAGGTTTTGGGAGAACCATAATTCTGACCCACTTTGAGGTTAGATTCCCTCCATAGGAAATTCAAAACCTAGAGTGAAGAGATGGTACACCCAGTAAATGCACAAAAAGGCAGAGGCAACTAAAAGTAACCTTGTCATAGACCATGTTCTGATGGTTCAGATCAGGGAAAGACAACTAAGAACTAAGTCACAAATAGAAGCAGCAGCTTATTTATTTTATTTTTATTTTTTTGGCCAAAGATATATATATATATAAAAAAAATATATATATATATATATATAGTCATCTGCAGCAGAAAACCAGAAAACAAGACAGCCCCTTTTATGATTCCTGCCCTTACCCAATACTAGTTAAGAGTTTAAGTCCCAAAATTTCCTTCAGGATCAGTCACAAAGCCCACCTGCTTCAGCCCACGATGGCTGTCTTTTCTTTAAAACACCTGCAAGAGTGTGCACCATTCAAACGTTGCTAGAGAAGACAAACTACCTGCTAACTAGGACCACCACACATACACATTCTCGAAACTGAGGTGCCCCCTGCCATTCAAATACTCCAGGAAATAGTCTGAGGAAGACTCCTGACAGGTTTGCCCACGGTCAGGAATCCATCCCTAGGTTGCAAGGTCTTCTCATTCTCTGGTCCACAGATAATGTTGCCTTCATTAGTGCGACAACGAAGGCAAAACTGAATGAGCTCCTCATGTTCTCTCTTAACTTCAGAATTTCACTGCATCCTCGCGCATTTAACTCTTCCTTCTCTTTTCTGTTTCAAAATTGAAGCGCTTCCAGATGTTCTCAGATGCCCTATTTTGAGTGATCCACAACAGAAAACAACCCAAATACCCGTGTGCAGGTAAACGGAGAAATAAACCGTGGCATAGCCAAGCAACAGACCAGTGCCCAGCCAAGGCAAGGAGTGAGCTACTGGCAGGCGCAAGGACACGGGTGAATCTAAAAATGAGGATGCTCAGTGAACGAAGCTCCAAAAAAAGAGCACGTATGTTTGATGTCACTGACATAAAATTCTCGAATCTACAAACTAAGCGATGGTGACAAGAACAGATCCGGTGGTTGCCTGGGAATGAGGCAGAGGAGGGGGAGGGGAAGATGACACAAGGGCAAGGGAAGACTTTGGAATGATGCAGATGTTCACTATCTTGACAGTGGTAACGGTTCCATATGCATGTACAATTGTAAAAACTTATCAAATTATACATTTCGAATATGCAGTTTAGTGTGTGTCAATAAGGCTATAAGATTTAAGTGTTTTTTTCCTCTAAACTACTGACTCTATCTGAACACCCTTGGCCCTATTCCTTCTTATCCCCTCTAAAACACTTTGTCCCTTTCTTTCCTGGAACACTATTTCCTATCTCTTTCTTCCTGTCCCCTTTGTGCCCCCATAGGGACTTTATCATTGGCATAAATTAGTGAGCCTAAATCAACTGCTCCACAGACTGCTTTCTCTGACCTCTTTGCTCCTTGGCTGCTGTTATGACGAGCAGTGGACACGCATTTACTTCCCAACTCTTGGCTCCCTAGATCTCTCCCCACTACCCCAGCAAGACTGCTTTCTCCCAGGTATTTGTTGACATCCAAACCACCAGCTTCAATGATGTCTTCTTGGTGTACACTCTCCAGGCTCCCATGGCCCCACACATACCTGGTGGAACCCCCAATCTGAATATCCCATTGATGTCTTATTCAGTAGCTCCTCTTCCTCCAAACCTCACCCCCAAGAGGTCTCCAGTGCTCTGTGCTTGCCGCTTTCTTCACTCCCTGCACTTGACAAACACATCAACGCAAGTGGCTCCGTACAGATGGCTCACCACACTACCTTTAGCTCTGACTACTTCCGTCTGCTCAGTTCCTTTAATGAGTTGTTCCAAAGGCACCTTTTATCCATGATGCTGGTGAAATGATGTTCATTCCATGTATTTGGGTATGAAGCTCCTCACCACCACACAAGGCAGGGAGAGGGACTGATTCCCAGGGCTTGCGTGGGACTAATCCAAGAGCCTTTCGTGGATCTGCTGGTTGTGATGACAAGAGCCTGAACTTTCGGGCAGAGAATGGAGGTGAGCACATAGAAGCAAAGATGGATCCTGCTGGAACCTAATGAATGTGTACCAAGAACCAAGCTGTGTCTAAAGAGAACCTTCCTCCAGGACTTCTTGCTGTGTGAGCCAACACATTTCCTGCTGAGTTTTCAGTTCCGTGTAAACAGAAGACTCTGAAATATATATTCCTCCAACGACAATTCTGAGGCAAGACCCCTCAGAAAGTGTTTTCTCCTACCATCATCACAATACATAAAAGCCGTGAAAAACCTTTGCTCCAGAACTTGGCACATTATTATAATTAACAGAACACATACCCTATGCTCTCTAGTGGACCTAAAGCTCTCCAAGGGAAGAGAGCTTGTCGGCACATCGTTTTATCTTGCTGCAGAGCCTGGGGCACGACAGACACCCAACATGCTATTTAAATTTAATTGTGTTGATCTCTAAAGTGCTCATTTTGCAGGATAAGGATGTTGAGTATCTCAACTTCCCAACTGGATTAAGATTCCTTTGAGCTAGGCATCATTAACTCTTTCTTTCTACACCTCATTTTATAACTCTTCTGGCTTAAACTCTTTTCAATGGCTTCCCATTTCTGCTAACTTGAAATTCCAACCCTTTATCGGACCCACCTCACCTACAGGATATAAAATCCTTGCTAATTGCTTCTAGTTCATTTTTTTGCCACAGCACCTCCAAACCTCCTTTACCATGCCCTAAACATATTGGTCTCTTCTTAGCACTTGGAATAAGCTGAAATCTTTTCAATTGTAGGACCTTTGACCTTGGTATTTCCTCTGCCTGGAATGCTTTGTCTTCTTACCTTAAATATCATCTCCTTAAAGAAATGTTCCCAGAACACCTGTTTGCAGGTAGCACCTCTGTTCTTTTTTCATCTTCCCATGCCACCCATATTTTCCTTAAGGGCATCTATAACACTTGGTGGTGAGCACGTGCTCACCCTCTGCCTCTCATACTAAGTTACAAGAGGGAAAGATCATGTTGCTCGGTTCAACCATGTCACCTAATGTAAGTCCTGGCCCTATAGATGCTTAATAAATATTTGTGAATAAATGAATGAATGAATCTTTCACAGTAGTTAGCTTAATAAATAATGTTTGATTGGACCTTTTTTAAAATCTGAAAATAACCTACCCTGACACTACCACCATTGATTATCACAATATAACCAGCAAACTATAAACAACAATACCATCACTACTACCAGGTAGTCAACACAAAAACATTAAACACCTGCTAACCCAGCAAACCCATTTAATAAAACCATCCCTAAGGTACAGCATCCAAATACAAAAAGGCCATAGCAGCACTGTTCAAAAGAGTCCAAAGGTGCAGACAACTCAAATGTCCATCAGCAGATGAATATGGTATTAACAAAATATGGTATATCCAGTGGAATATTCAACATAAATGAACCTTGACAACATTACGCTAAGAGAAGCCAGACACAAAAGGCCATATATAAAGTAGATTGGTGGTTGCCAGGGGCTCAGGGAAGGCAGGATGGGGAGAGTCTGCTTAATGGGTATGGGGTTTCCTTTTGGGGTGGTGAGAATATTCTGAAACTAGATAATTGTGGTGGTTGCACTACATTGTGAATGCACTAAATACTACTGAATGGTATACATTAAAATGGTTAAAATGGCAAATTTTATGTTATATGTATTTTGCCAAAATAAATTTAAAAAAGAGATGGCAATTAAAAATGCCAGAATGGATACTATTTTTTAAAATCTCTAAAACTAGCCTTCAAATAACAAGGTGCCAAGTAGCAGTTAGT
This sequence comes from Daubentonia madagascariensis, assembly GCA_023783475.1. Classification (NCBI taxonomy): domain Eukaryota; kingdom Metazoa; phylum Chordata; class Mammalia; order Primates; family Daubentoniidae; genus Daubentonia; species Daubentonia madagascariensis. The sequence continues at coordinate 3,807,160 of JAKFHU010002332.1, read as the reverse complement.
CAGGGGTTACTTTTTATTATAGGAAATATGTCATGGTTCAAACTCATGCACTTGGTCACAAATACTGGTTTTCAGGAGGCCTGACTGCACAGGGAAGAGGCAGAATTGCCTTGTACCTAAAAAATGTTCTAGACTGGTGGCTTAGTGCACTCAAGCTTCTAAAGAATTTTGCAGAACAAGGTTTCCCAAATGTGTGGTCCATATAGATGCTGTGATATGCACGGTTATTTTAGATGATACGTGAATGAACATTATTCATTTTAATACGATTATTTTTGTTTAGGGTTATCTTTGATGAATAGCTGATAACACCAGTTTTTATTTATAGTGATGATAAACTATTTCTGCTGTTTACTTTCTTGTTTTCAATCCATTTGTGTGCAATAAAATTTATTCTTTTTGTTGTATGAAGTTGTATCGCCATCACCATTAAGATATAGAAGAGTTCCCTTATTCACCAGCACACTTTTATGCTGCCCCTTTGTAGTTCACACCTCTCCCTACTCTTTGGTCCATCAATAAAATGGAAGAAACTGGGGACAAACATAGCAACATGGGTGAATCTCAAATGCATGAGGGTAAGTTAAAGAAGGCAGACTCAGAAAGTTGGGGTGGGGATGGGGAATAGCTGCAAACAGGCAAAAGATTCGTTTTTAGTGTGATGGAAAAGTTCCAAAATTAGATTTTGGCAATGGTTGCACAACTCTGCAGATATACTAAAAATCAGTGAGTTGCACACCTAAAATAGGTGGATTTTATGGTATGGAAATTATAATTCCATAAGGATGTTACAAAAACAAAAGATTCCATGGGGATGGCATTCCGGGAAAAGCAAAACTATCCAGAAAACAGACGAATGCTTCCCTTTACAAATAAATGTAGTTCATGAAAAGCATGTTGAATTAAATAAGTAACAGGAAAGAAGGCACCTACATGAGGTAAACTTGGGGAAGCTGGTATGATAAGGATGGTCTTAGGGACCCATCTGCTCGCCAGAGGCCAGAGTTCCTTGGCGGATGGAGGTGCGCCTACCCCCGCTGTCATCCCCAGGGCTGGGGGCACCCCCGTGCCCCTTGGAGAACACCACCCTAGCCCAGGCCTGCACATCTTCCTGGCCCCCAGGGGAAAGCGCCCACTTACTGTGGCGGTGCCGGAGACGGTCTGCGCGCTTGTGTCCGCCGGGCTCTGCTCGGAGTGGGACTGGGCGGGGGGATACAGGTTTAACGTGTGCTCGGGGACGGTGGTCTGGCCTGTGTACTCTGGCGCGGGGTGGGGGTGAGGGGCCGTGTATTCCGCGGGGATGCCGTTCTGCGGGGGAGCAAACTGAGCCGAAGCATAAGGCTGAGCCATTGTGTCAGGGGCAGCTGCTGCTTCCTGATTACCCTGAAAAATCAACAAAGTGGAGAGAGGAGAGAAAACCATGAGTAGGCACCAAGGAGATCCTTTACCCTCAGCCCCACGACTGCTATTCCCTGGACACCTTGTAGGAGCCAACATAGCACCTCCAGTCTGAGATGGACCAATCCCAGGTAACAATCAGCAGACCCCATGAGGAAATAGTAACCATCATATACTCCCATTCTATAGATGCAGTAGCTCAGGCTCAGAAAGATAAAGTCACTTTCCCCAAATCACCCAGCCTAATATTCAAAGACTGTGTGGATGTGTCCTACTACTGTATTGGATATTTCTGGCAGATCCTTTTTATTTCGTTCCCATTTTGGAAGCTATGAGCATGTAGTTCTCCACAGTGACAGCAGAACCTTGATTTGATACTTAAAGTGCCAAGAGAGATTAAATTGAACGTGTGTGTTCTTGAGAGGAGAGACAATTTATCTAAGCATTTGAATTTAATCAAAGTTTTATGTGACTTGGCTCACATAATGGGATGCGGGAGGGTCCTTTTAATGGTCCCTGTGTGTGTGTGTGCGCACGCACGTGTGTGTGTGTGTGTGTTTGTGTGTGTGTGAGATGTTCCCAGTGCCAGTATGAGGAAGCCAGTGAAAATTTAGGGCCTAATTAGGACAAAGACGGTCCTCTGTGATATCCCCATTTTAAGCATTTCTGAAAAATATTGGACTTAACGCTCAGCCTCATTAGTCAATGCCTCTCTGTCCCTAACCCCATGTCTTATTTTTTTTTTTTTTACAAGCACAGAGTATTACATAAAAATTCACTCTTCAGGTCTAGGCAAAATATGCAGTATGATAATTACAGTCAATTCAAACAAATTTTAAGAAACACAACGGAAACCTGAATTCAAATGCTTCCATTTCAGGAAACATCTCTCTCTCTCTCTCCACCTGCACCCTGGCAACTCTACCACCCTACACACACACACACACACACACACACACACACACACATGCATGCACACAGATAGCATAAGAAATTGTAACCCAAAGGTCTGAATTTTCCAGGGTCTCAAGGGACAGGACTGCACAGAGAGCGAGAAAGAAAAAAAAAAAAGCTTAGCGATTAAGCACACCACATAGCTGCTTCTCCCATTGTCTGTGGTCAATTAGATGTGACTTTAGCCCTCCTATAATGATGGTAGGGTAAAAATGTCAGAATTGCTCACATCTCCTCAGTACCTGCCACCAACATTCGAGAGCCTCTTCCTCTAAAGCAATTTGAGCAAAGAAGAAACATGGCAACAGAAAGTGGGGAGAAAAAAGTTTGTTCTCAGAGCAGTACACAGAGCTGGTGCATTTGTTTAGAGGGGACCTTAATTAGAATGTTAAAGATGACACTTGGAAAAAAACTTAAGCTCAGGATAAGTTTCAACATTTTACAAGTGAAAACATTCCCACCAGGCTCTTTCCTCCCCCAGACGAGTTTCTCCAAATGTCTGTGCCATTGGAAGCAAAAGGGCACAAGCGTTTTCCTCTTTCTGTAACATTTCCCCATAGCACTGGGGGCTGTGGAGGGTCTGCCTGTACTGAGTCTGGATAGCTAGACATGAAGATTTAATCCTGTCTGTACTTGGAAAGCCAGAGGATATTTAATGTGACTGCTGGTCAGTCTCCACTCCTGTTTCTTCAAGGATAATACCCCAGATTCCTTTTGGGGGGAAGTCCCACACTCGGGCCGTGTGGTGCAGCTGCAGCTGAGCCCAGTCTCTGGTTCCCTCTAGGCACAGTCATGTGATGCCAGCCTGTCAAATCAGAAGGTTTCACTGCCGTAGTCATGGATTGGGAGTCATGCCCATATACCTAGTGAGCCAGTTAGTGAGTTATGCCCTAGTCACGCCAGTAAGTCGCTGTCTCCCTGGGGTTTTGCCGCGGTTTTGGGGAAGAAGTTCTCTTTCCACTGTTTGGCAGCTACATAAAGAACATAAGCCTGGCACTGCCAAGAACTGTCCCTTGCACAGGACCTGCCTACAGGTAAAGCCAATCCAGAGGAAGATGAAGCCAAAAAATTGAGAAACAGAAAGGTATCAACTGAGTCTTGGTGACATCATGTGAAGTCTTGGATCCTGCTTTACCTGCAGTTAGTAACACCCATGTTTGTTTTAGTTACACAAGTCAATAAATGTCCTATTTTTAACAGCTTTATCAAAATGCCATTAACATAAAAATTATATATATGTAAGGTATATAATTTGATGTTTTGATATGTGTAGAAATTGTGAAATGACCACATTCTAGGTAATTAACACATCCATCACTTCTGCGTGGTTACCATTTGTGTATGTGTGTGTATGTGAGGTGAGATTTAATTTAAGATCTATCTTTTTAGCACATTTCAAGTATCCAATACAGTATTTTTAACTTTCATCACCATGCTGTACTTAGATCTCCAAAACTTATTCATCTTGCAAAACTGAGAATTTGTAGCCTTGTCTTATTTTGTTTAAGCTAGGTTTTCTGTTACTTAAAACCAAAAAGGTCTTCACTGATTAAAAAAAAAAATTCCTCTACTGTTTTATAACTCAACTAGCATCTTTTCCTTTTCTGGGCTGTTCAAGGAACACATCCTTGTATACAGAAATTCCATAGTGATGCCACTTCCCTGTGGCTGACCAAAAGGCCCAGAAATGTTGGGATCTTAAGAACCGTCCAAAGGAAATTCATTGTGCCAGGGTCAGCTTCCACCCAGATTGTTTCTGCCTCCCTGACCTTCTACCTGGCCCATCTCTGAACTGAAAGGTAGACCTGTGACAGCTCCAGGTGTGGCCTCATAGGGGAGCACAGACTGACTACATGAACAACTGCAGAGACAGAGGTCACACAAAGACAAAGGTTTCCCTCCTCCATGTCCAGCAGAAAATCCACCAGGCACACATAGGAACAAGTGGCTTTTCATCACTGCAGAGCAATTTCAGGAAGAGTGACCCATTTCTATAAGCTCCTACAAAAGAGCAAGGACTCCCTGCTAGGATCTGAGCTCTCTCTGTATGAGGCAGAGAAGGGACCTGCCCCTCAGGAAGTTTATAGTCAGTTAAGGGAGAAGAGCTCCATCCTCTCAACACCATTGTGTCTTTACTTTTGCTACCCCCCTCTCTGCTTGTAAAGCCTCCTCTCCTCCCCTGCTTGGCTAGTCCCTGCTTCTTTGGGTCCAGATCAAGAGCCCCTCCTTCAGCTCTTGATCTGGCTTTGTTGATACTCAGACTAGGTCAGCTGCCCATCCTCTATGCTCCACCAAAGCTGGTGGCCAAAGCTCACATACTAGCTCACATACTAGCAGCATATTAGCTGTAAAGCAGACATTTACATGTTTTTGCTAAGTGAATGTATGCTTCAAAAATGAACTCTGGGGTCCATAAAGCTTAATCTGGCCACAGGAGATAGGACAGGAGGTGTAAGAGATGACTCAGCAAATGACTCATGGGGCAAATCTGGCCCACTGCTTGTTTTTGTAAATAAAGTTGCATTGGGATGCAGCCACCATGCTCATTTGTTTATTGTTTACAGCTACTTTTGTTCTACAACAGCAAAGTCGGATAGTTGTGGCAGAGACTACGCAGCCCACAAAGCCTAAAAACCTATCTACTATCTGGTCCTTTGCAGAAAAAGTTTTCTAATGGCTTTGGCAGAATATCATTTGACATGGGGACACCAGTTAAGAAGTCATCATTGCACAAATAGTTTAGATAGGCAATAGAGCTGGCAGTGAATCAAGAAGAGAAAGAAAGAGGGTATAGACTACCTAAGCCAAGGAAGGGTGATAGCTAGTCTTGGAGACAGACAATGCTGAGGACGGTGCAAAAAGAGTGAGTTGGAATCTTTTTTGGAATTTTCTTTTCATTACCAGATCCCTGACCTATAAACACACACAGAAACACAGGCTTCAAACTCAGCAGGCGTAGACTTACGAGGACAAGTACACGATGGCCTCAGGCTTCTGTGCTCCCTGTGGAAGGCAGCTTCTTCTCCCCACCCATGCTCAGAAAACAACAGAGTGGGTGCCAGGCACTATGCTGGGCGCTTTATATCAGTAGTTCTTAAACAGGTGTGACTGCTCCCCAGGGGACATTGGGCAATGACTGGAGACATTTTTGGTTGTCACAACTGGGGGAGGATACACTAATGGTGTCCAGCAGGTAGAGCCAGGGATGCTGATAAACACCCTACAGTACACAGGACAGCCCCCACCACAAAAGATTATCCAGCTCGAAACGTTAATAGTGCAGAGGTCTGGAATCCCTCCTTTGTATACAGTGCATCTCCAATCTCACTTTACTTTGAATCCAAAGATGCTCCAGTCCAGAACTGGGAAATAATTACACCAGATTACACCCATAGATAGTTCTTAGGGAAGCCAGGAGTCATCTCTCAGTTGGCAATAGAATCACCTGGTGGGGATTAAAAACCCCCCTCTCTTACATACACCATCGACCCAAGACCAGTTTCTTATCTGTTGGTGTGTTACTCCCTGTGGGGAAGTCAGGTGCTAGGTTATTCGATTCAAAGATGCCAGCAGTTTCATTTGCCAGATTAAGTGGGTGGCCCTTGGCAAGTGGTGGGGCAGCAGCCTGGGAAACTTCTGCACCATCTCAAGCCTTAACCCTGGCTTCAAAATGCCCTGAGGCTATCCTAGGAAAGGCAAGGACCAGCCACAGCAAACCGCCCACCTCCCCCATGACTTGTACGCCCATTCTGGCAAACACAGGGTACCAAGCTCTGGGGACTGAGTCAATGGTAGCCAAGGAGCCTACAGCTAGCATCCAGGTACACGGGGCTCTGGATTTCATCCTGTACCTGGAGTTCTCAAACAGATGTTGGTGGGACCCCCTACAGTTACTTATTAACACTGACAGCCGTTCCAGAGAGACCCTAATTAACATTCCCAACGTTTGCACTTTAGGCTAATTAAAGCTAATATTTAATTAAGATCATTGTACTTCCTATGGAATTATTTTTCACCTTCAGATGGCTTCAGAGATGTCTTTGTTTCCTCCCCATTGACGTTCCTGGATTTTTAACTTGGCTGAAATATATTTTCTGAAAAAATACTTTAACGTTAAGGGCATCTTTTTCACTCCAGGTCGCAGCAAGTCCTGGACACGTGAACAGGCTCCTGGTTGAAAGCTGAGGCCAACTTCATGGAGGGAATGGTGACAGGCAAAAATATTTGGCGCATTCTGGCTAGACATCCCCTCATTTGCAGAAGCTGCCTTCTTTCTTCTACTCCAGTGCCAACCCCCCACCTTTCCTTAAATAAGTGGAACGATCAGATTCTGATACTTGCAGAGTCAGGGAGCTTGTGGGTGTTCCTAGTCGGGAATGATCTGCTTTGCAAGTGTTCACATCATCAAGCGGGTGCTTCAAGAGCTTTTGCAAGCTTAACGTTTCATTTTTAGTGCCTGGACTTTCTTGGGTTGCTGCTCAAAAAAATAATCTCATGTTTTAAAAGCCCACTATTTCTGTTGCAGAACTGAGTAGAGCATGAAACAAAGAACGTTTATTAGGATAAATGTAGAAGAAATGTCCTTGTCCTCATGCACCAAACCTCTCAGTCAATTAGAGCAATTCAGCAACAGCATGGCGATGTGGAACCCCATTCTTACCCAAGACACTCCGACAGGTAGCTTTCACTCCAGTACCAAGAGCAAAAGGATTATTAAAATGCAACCAAATCTGATTCCTAAAAGCAAAAAAAAAATGTCATTTCAATTTAAGTATTTTACTGAAGTATGAAATGGCCAGGATATTATTGCTATTTTAAGACAAACACTGTAATCTATTAGTATAGTGTGTTAACTTTGGTGTATGCATACATTCAGAAAGCCAATCCTCTGGTGCACAAAGAATTTCCTTGGTCACTGAAACATCCTGCACCCTTAATTTTCTCTCTAAAGTGGGCTCAGGAGACAGAGTCAGAGAGAAAATGAAAGTTGTTTTTTTTTTAAAGACATTCCCCTTCTCTGCCCTGAGTGGTTTAATAACATAGTTTTGGGAAACTAATAGGAGAACAAAGGGTGGCAGAAGTCAGACTTTGCAAAATATTTTGGCTCAAGATCTGACGCAAACCATATTTCAAATGAGAAACAGTCTTTATGTGGAAGAACATGAAACGGGTTTACTTTTTTCCATGTGACTACCTGACTTTCACTGAGAGAGAAAAGCATCTGCTTTCATACCTGTCAAGGTAGACTTTAAAATAATCAAGCATTTTCATGTATGTGTGTGTGTGTGTGTGTTTGTGTATGTGTGTTTCCCCAGCTTTAAAATCAAACTTCTTGAGCACACCCTCCTTTCTCGCTTCTGGAATTTATTTGCCCCCAGTCTATTCCTTGCTTGGAAGAACCTCTTCTGGCCTAAGCACAGCCCCGTATGATGAAGAAATGCACAGGAATTGTCAAGCTCTAATAAGCCAGCCGATTGCACCTGTCCATACGGCCAAGGAAAGCAGTGGCACCCGCAGTGGGACCCCCCCACCAACAGGGACTCGCTGGAGGAAACCACCCATTCTCGGTGGTTGCCTGCCGTTTTCCGTCTTGCTGACAGTTTGTTTTACTTTAGTTTAGTAGCATGGTCTGTTCTACTTCTCTGGCAAGAAATCGCGCATATTCAGAGAAAGCCTCTTGTGCTGAACTGAAATGAGCTAAACTGCATCATGCCCCAGGGGCACTGAAACAAAGGAGAAAAATGCAAAATGACACCATTAACCTGCTGGTTCTAAGACCAGCTCAGTTCCACACATCAAGCAGAAAGCCGAGACGCAGACACACACACACACACACACACACACACCTCTCTCTCTCTCTCTCTCTCTCGCTCTCTCTCTCTCGCTCTCTCGCTCTCTCGCTCTCTCGCTCTCGCTCTCTTCTCTGCAACTCTTCTTTCCCCGGGTGTGATTCAAGGAGCAAACTACGTATCACAGAGAGCACAGACTTAACGCAAGGAAAGATTTCAGCTTAATTCAAATCACAATTTCGAGGGAAAAAGGAAATGTAAAAAAAAAAATACCTGCTGCACCATCCTGCTTCCTTTCTCCTCCATAAACTTAGCAGCTGTTCTTGTCCCACGCCACAAAGCATCTGCCCAAAGCAAGCCTCAGTGACCAGCGAGGGTGTGCACGCTGCGCGAGGTGTGGACGATCGGGGTGTGGAAGAAGGGGGAGCTGAAGTCACCCTGCTGACCTCCCCCCAACACCTCACTGCTCCCCAAACCAACCCCAGATGGGACTTTTTCTGCCAGAAAGGCCTGGCCCATCAGTCACAGCTCGCTCCTCCTCTGGCTCCTACTCGCTGTTCCAGAGTGCACCACTGAGCAGATGATTATATAGAGGAGGAAGGGGAAAAAAAAAAAAAATAAAACAGCGCTCGACTACATTAATAGCTGTTTAAAAAACATTAGAATTGCTATTCTATGCATCGCCTGGAGCTGGAATTTTTCATTACCAAACTAAATATATAGTATGCAAAGTTATAAAATCCAGCAGGGAGCTTGCTACTATGTTATTTTATTTTTTTTTAAAAGGGGAGGGCGAATATTTGGGGGTAGCAAGGGAAGAGAAGGAGGAAAGATGGACTAAAGCTCAAAGGGAGAGAGAGTAATAGGTAAATAAAATAGATACTGTGCAAACATCAGAGAGAATGAATTTATACTAAAGCTGTGTGGTTAATTGTAAATTGATCTTAAAATACTGTAACTGACGATTACTTGGAGGATTTTGAGATCCAGCTCTTTGGCAGACTTGCTGCTAGACAAGTTATTGTCATAGTCCAGGCACCAGATTTTGCTCCTGTTTAGTGGGGATTGGGAGGAGTGACTTCACGGTGTTATCGTGAGGATCAAATTAAAAATCAAATGACAACAGAAGACACACACACAGGGCCTGGCTCATAGCATTTACTACATAAACGGATTCATTCATTTGCGTCCAATGAAATGCCGAGCAAAATCCAAAACCATCTTTGTCCCTATAGATCTTACCATCAAGTGTGGCAGGAGACTTTCAAGAAAAAAAAAAAAAACACAAAAAACAAAATGACCACAAAATTCGAGTGGTGATAAATGCTATGTAGGAAAAGGATAGGGGTCTTGCCTTTTCCTTTTCTTGGACTTTTGTATTTTCCTAGATTATCATTTTATTCTTCTTTCCTCCCAATGAACAAAAATAAAACCTTGTGCTAAGAAAAAAAAAAACCTCCCCGGTGAAACCCTGCATCAGTGCCAAATGAAGCCTCTTTATTTAAAGCTGCAAATACTTTGTTCTTCTTTTATTATGAAAACTACAACACGCAGAGTGAAATGTCAAAACAATTTCAGTGTTTATTTGGTTGTGTCTTTCTTGCTCGTTGAGGGAGAGGTTTGGGGAGTCCCCTCCACCCTTTCCGTGGACAGTTGCTCATCACCAAGGCTCCTGGCCATGAAAAGAAAGATCTTGCAGGACTGGACGGATGGACGGGGTTCCTCAAGTGATTACAAGATTAAACTTGTAATTAAATCGAATAACAGAGGAGGAGGTGAGGGCAGAAGAAGCTGCCTAGAAGAATTCAACCTTCCTGCTGTTCTGCCCTGAAGGTAATAGTTCCTAGGTAGTCCCTGGGTGATTTCTTTTTTTTAATTCCCAGTTTCCTAAGATTGAAAAGAAAATCTGGATAAACAGTATTTGTGCCACACTTACATTTCCATATCCAATTATACCCTGGGGATGTCTCCAAACAGCAAGTAGGTTTAAAACAAGCAGCCCTTTCAGGTCCCCTAAAGGGATGTACCAGCCCCTCTGTCTACACTATGTAACCACAGAAGACCAGAGGGCCGCCCCCCGCACGACTCAGCTCAGCTTGTGGGGACAGCAGCCATTGGCAGGGCCATAGCTCCTGGTCCTCACTGATAACTGAAAAGCCAAACTTCTGTCCTTCACCCTGGGAAAGAGGGATGACACTAACATGGACAAATTCCCTGGTGAAAGCACCAATGTTCTGGGGAATGTTAGAAAACACTCAAAAACCACCAACCAGCCAAAAAAAAAAAAAAAAAAAAACCAGAGTTTCAGGTGGAAACAATCAGTGAGATGCACTAGGACATTGATCCTTAATCAGTGGAGCATGAATTACTTGGATATTCTTTTTTTTTTTTTTAAATCAGATGCCAGGGTTCCACACCTAGTCTCAGAACCTCTGAGGGTGGGCTCTAGGCACAGGAACTGTCAAAAGTTGCCTCAGGTTGTTCTGATACTCAATCCTGGAGAAAAATGTTCTGTGTTTTTATTATTGTAGGTATGATCCCTGGGGTTTGTACGATCCAGGTAGGGGGTCATCCCACCAACATTCTTTAAATTAAATAAAGTACACCACATGGGAGAAGAATAGAATAGTTAGTGTTGTTTCACAAAACCTCTGTGTGGGGGAATTGGATTGCAATGTCAAATCACTTATGGATTGTGGCAAAAATAAGTAAAAGAAAAAACATGATGTTAGGTAATTTCTAGGGTTAGTGACCATCTAACCTTTCAATGCTGCAACTTTGGAATCAAAGTCAAACACTGAGGATTCAGGAGCATAATGGTGCAACTATTGGCAAATCATTCAACCTTTCTGTGCCCCGGTTTTCTTATTGATAAAGTATAAAAAGTAATTCATATTATTCTTCCCAATGAGACTCTTATGATGCTTTAGGGAGAAAACCTACTGGAATGTGTTTTATAATCTAGAAAGTGTGGTAAGCACACATGTCCCATCATTGGCATGAAATTGGCCCCGTGTCCAGACCAACAAAGTTCTTCCTTTGGAGAATCCAGGAAGAGGTGAGGCGTGTTGGATCTTCACCCCCTGTGTGTCAGACACCTGAGTATTCACGACCACCCCCATGAAGTAGACATTAAAGTCCCTTTTACACATAGGAAAACTGAGGTGCAAAACGAGTAAAAGAAATACTTCCCAGTATATGGGACCTAGTAAATTAGCAAGTGGAAGAACCAGAATTTTAACCTAATCTAGTCTTCTTAAAGAATTCCTGTTACTGGATCCATTCTAAGATGAAGATGAAGATGGTGGTAGTGATGATGAAGATGGTGATGATGATGACAAGAAAACCTTTTCTAGAGCACCAACTATGTCTTAATCACTGTTCTAAGCACTGAGGATACAAAATTCAGCAAAGCAGCTTTTCCTACGTTGCCTCATCTAACCAGAATCCAACGTGGTGTATACTGTCATGCTCTTTTTCAAGGGCAGTGGAGTTACTTGTTTGTACCCACACAACTAGTTAGTGCTGTCAGAGTCCTACATTCTACGTGGACTCTGACAGCATTCAATACTTGGAGATGGATTCACATCTGACCTCATTTAAGTAACATACAAACCTCAGTTCCTCTAACTGTGCCATCTTATAGAACAAAGAATTCCAAAGTGGTTCTGAAGCCATAATTCACAAAAACAAACAAACAACAAAGATTACGAGAATCTATGTCACAGATTCGAGTGAATGCAATATGTTTCATTCCACTCCCCCTGCCTCGATGGGGAAGCACAGACGGAGAGAAGAGAAGCCATCTTGCCGTGGCTGACAAACACCCCAGAAACTCAAACCAGCCGAGTGGGCAGCAGGCTTGCAATGACGAGGTGTCATGTTTGCAAAATGTTCCATCCTGGTTTTCCATTTGGAGTTACAGAAGGCAGTGCAGAGGTTGTTTTTCCTCAACTCCTTAAAAGTTAGTGGTAATTAAATATTTATGGCACTTTGTACAAGTCGGGGACCCAGATATGGACACTTCTGAGGTGTTATTTCCAATGGGAAATGTACTTATCTCTTAAAAAAACTAGCAACCTCTGGAACAAGTGAAGTTCCCAACAAACAGCATTAGGCACTTAGGAAGATGGGTTTTCTCATCCTGCTCATCACTGTCCCACAGTCTCAGAGGACCCTGCTTTGTCCTTTAGAACTCTTGTCAAAGTCTGACATTATACAAACATTTTGATGTCTCTCTCCAACTAGATTGTAAACTCCATGAGGACAGAAACCTCCTGTTTTCTCATCACTGTTGCCTCAAGCATCTCCATGTCTAAGGTGTGCGCACACGTATGCAAAAGCATTCAAAATGTTTTGTTGAATGAAAAATAAACCCCAATCTGGTCCTTTTATCCTTACTAGTACCAAGACATGCCCTGAGTCACTCAGTACCTCAGGGCACTGAGAACAAAGTCAAAATCATCAAGTCTTGCTCTGCACTATGTTGAAAGAAATTTTCCTCATTGGGAACATTGCACTGAAGGAATTTTTGTTGGAAAGTCATGCAGGACATAGCCTTACCTGTCTGTTTGTGAAATAGCTGCAAGTGCCTTATTATTGCCTATTATTAATACAAAATAACAAGCCAAAGCTTGCTATTCATTAAGCACCTTCTAAGTATCAGACAATGTTAGTCACTTTACAGATGTGATCTAACTTCATCTCCACAGGAGCTATGTTAATAAACTTATTTTTAGCACACCCGCCTCACAGATAAGGAAGAATAAGGTCTTGAAGCTAATAAATGGCAGATCCAATCTCAAATCCCGGTCTTTCTCCAAAGAAGATGACATTTCCTTTATTTATCATTGATCTCTTTGCCGGCTAAGGTGAGGGGTGATATTGATAAGCATTATGGTAGGACCATTCAACCCAAAATATTGTTGAGACATTCTGACAAAGTCCTGAAGTTTTCTGGGCAAATCTGGAGGTTACCAAAAAGGCATGAGACCTTATTCCTGCCACCCTAAGATCCAGAGCTGGGGTAGTTTAATAGTGTTAATGATGATGATATTACTGATAACATTATTGGTAAGAACAATAATGCAATTAGAAAGGCTCTATTTAGGGCATGTGCTTGCCACTGCCCTAAATGTTCTATAAATGTAACTTCCTTAATGCAACCCATGGCCCCACGATATGGGCACAAACATTATCTTTATTTAATAGATGAGAGGCTTTGAGGGGCTAAGAAAGGTCACTCCAAGGGTGCATGACGAAATGTGCACCAATCCGATTTGGACGCCAGAGCCTCACCTTATGACCACTATTGTTTTTAACTTTTTATTTTCAAATAATTACAGATCTACAGAAAGTTTCAAAAAATGTAGAGAAAGGGCTTGTATACTCTTCCTCCATTTATCCCAATGATAACCTCTTGCATAACTGTACTACACTGTCAAGACCAGAAAGTTCAGCTGTTGTATTTTGCTATCAATGCCACCCTGTCATCGCCAGTGCCACCTATCCCTGAGTGACAGCTGGAGCTGCCCACCACTGTCACAGATACAGTTGTGCAGACAGAAGGGCAGATGAACAAGTAGAAAATTGAACCATGCAAATAAACATTGGCAAAAACTGTTTTCGTATGAGAAAGAACAGGCAAATGCATTTTAAATTATAATGCAAGAATGACTCTTCAACTCCTGGGTATGGAGGAAACCCCAGTGCTGAACAGACTTTCACAATCCATCTCCTTTCACCAGGCTGCTTTTTTCTAAACAAGGGGGAAAAAAAAGTTCTCACTGCCACCACCAGAGTAACATCAGTGTCAAATTCATATTCCAGATGAATTTAAATGACTTGCACCATTGCTAATACTACTACATTTAACCAAATCCACAAAAGAAGGAGGATGGATTCTGTCTCCTTAAATAGCTTGCTTACAGGTACCCCGCAGATATGATTTGGGGTTATATCGCTGTGTTACCTATTCCATTAGAGTTAGCCAGAGGACTCTCTGCCTGTTTCTAAAGTAGGAAATTGATAGATTTGGTGGGAGACAACTTTCTTTGTAAGAGAGGAAGTCACCATACATAATGACAGAACCAAATAGCCTAGAGAGACAGCACCTTCACTGTGGATACTGCTGACTAAAGCATCCTGCTAAGAATGTCACCAAGTCTGTTACTAGATTTGGAAAATTGGGAGCATTAAGTCACACTGCTGAAAAGAGAATCATATACTCTCCCCAATGGGATGATGTTACAGATAATGGAATATCCTAGTGAAGAGGAAAGTAAACATCCTAGATACAAATCAGTGGGAGGAGTGGATACCATCGTCTTGGGCATGGATAAATTCAGAATCATTTCCTCTCCTATCACATTATAAAGTTTTCTACCCATCAGAAAAGCTGATGCCCCACTTCTACTAATCAACATTTCTTCTTCTTCAGCCCCTTCCTGAAGCTGCATCCCTACACACAACCTAACCAACACCCTGGCTTTGAGGAGTCATGACACAGCTAAGATGCAGCAACAACCTACCGCCCCTATATTGTTTATAACGAATTTTAAAAACTAAACATTTGAGTGTACTTTTAATTATCCAGTTTCCTCACATGAAAACCACAGGCCTCTCATAAGTCATAAGCTCCCTAAGGGCAGGTACTTGTCTCATGCATCTTTAATGTTTCCCTTTCTTTTCCTTCCGCATTTTGTAATCAGGTGTTTGACGTGATAAATATCGGTTGGCTTGCATTCACCTCACTTGTCGAAAGACGTCTAATCTGGTTATTGCGACAGGCAAAGATGATAAAATATGACCTTGTCTTTCATTGTGTGTTGCATAAGTTTTAGCCTCTAATAGTTTGCCAACTGGAAAAAATAAAAAGGACTGTCATAAAATGAATTATAGTTGGACTTGGAAGAAATGAAATTAAAAGCGACTACCAGGAAGGAAGGGCAATGAACTATTCAAATAGGCAAGAACATGATACTTGTGCAATTGTTTCAGCAGCTAAGTACTGATCACCCTCTGGATGGCTGGTACTGTGCTAGGCTTGGGGGTTACAGCGGTGAACAAGATAGACACAGCCCCGGTACCTCTATAGTGACAGGCTGGAAGGACTCACAGGACAGTCTAGGGATTTACAGCACAATAGGGTACACGCCATGAGAAGAAAAATATAAGGAACTCCAGGGTTTATTAATAAAAGGCTTTCCAGAAGAACTTATGTCTAAGCTGGGAGTTGAAGGGTGACCAGGAAACCAGGTGGTATGAGAGGTTGACAAACAATATGTGGCAAGGCCAATTATAATGTTAAATGTCAGGAGAAAAATATCTCATACCCAGAGTGGCAAAATCAATGAGAACATAGTAAAAGAAAGCAGTGAGGGCATTTTAAGAGTCACAGGACCTACGAAATATAGGGCTGAGACAGAGATGTGGTGGCTGCTGGGTTGCAAGGCTCTTGGGGGCAGAGGCCCAGGTCGTCTTACAGGGCGCCACATGCTCAGCACCACCAGAATGGCAGGCACAGAGCGGATCGTCAAGCACATTTTGGTTAAATCAAAGAGTGAATGCAACAATCATCCACACTAGGACAAAGTTGTCTCACACATTCCCTTGTCTTATGACAGGAAAGAAAGAGGGAAGGTAAGAAGAGAGATGGAGCTGATAATTTACACCAAGACATTACCTGTTCACTTGAAGCAACTCAAAGGCTCCAAACAAAAGAAATAAACAGAAAAAAGGTAGTAAGTGTAAATAAATAGGACAGACGTCATGATCTTCTCCATCACCATCATCAAAATAGCTCAGCCAGGGATAGAATGTAAAGGTTACTGGGAGCATTTATACGTTATCTTTTTGAGCCTTACGTATATTGGAAGGTAGTTAAGATGGGTATTGTTCATGCCCATTTAACAGAAGAGGAAGCTGAGGCCCAGGCAACTCAGTGACAGGCGCAAGTTAAGATGGTTAATAAATGTTCTATTTGGGATTTGAACCCTAGATATATTTCCATTGCACCAAACTGCTTCCTAAGTTTTTCATCCGTAAGACCTGACAAGTTAGCTATATCAATAGGCTTAGTTGCATGATGCACTTCTGGGTTTCCTCCATTCCTATCTCATAAACTTTTACATGGAGAATAAGAAAAGCCCATATGGGGATTATGACAACTGAAACACAAAGTGGCAAGACCTCTCATCAGAACAAAGGGGAAATAAAACTTCATTGGCTTTACAAATTAAATACAAACCGACTAAGCATAAGCACACCAATACTGAAGTTCTTACTCTTTGTGTAAGTATGTTCAGAGGGATTGAAGCCAAATAGTTTCACCTTCCCAAGTGTAGAACCATGTTCAGTAACTGGCCCTGTCTTACCATAAGGGTCCCTAAGCCTATACATCAGCCCATGTACCACCTGAGACTAAAGAATCTCAAATTCTTCACATGTCTTGATCAGTGCATAAATATTATTTTTCTGTAGCTAAAGATGTGTGATCTTTTAAAGACATCTCCTTGACTGAATGCCGAGCCAAGTGGGTTGCAGTTTCGAGTATAGCAGGGCCACACTGACTTAAGGAAGAAGAGGTTTTGCATAATGTCAAGGTGGATCCAAGGAAGACAGTGGGTTTTTGGAAATATGGAAGAAGTTTACTTTGTTAGTAGATAATATGGAACTGACATAGCAGTGTGCAACTTTATTCAGATGCTCACAGTGCAGAAACCTGGACAAATAATTGTGTGCAACTTAAGACACTGTACTTAATTTGTCTGAACAACTCTGAGGCAGCTACAGCCAAGAAAACTGAGGCTGATGGAAATAAAATAAGTTTAATTCAAAACGCCAACAGAGAACAGCCTTAATATATTTTGAATTGTGACTGTGGTGCTTGTGTTTTTGCAGAGCATAACTGCCCACTGGAAGCATAAACCCTCTTCACTTACTGGTTTTCCTCATTTGATTTTGAACATGTCTATCTTTTTCAGACAGAACAGAATATTTTTGAAACCCACTCAACATAGTCAAGAGATTCTCCTCATATGCAATCATTATTTATTCATGCATCTGACTTAAATTTATTAACCACATACTGTTATAGGTTGAACTGTTTTCTCCTCAAATTCAAATGTTGAAGTCCCAGACCCCAGGGTCTCAGAATGTGACCATACTTGGGAATAGGATTGTTGCAGATGTAATTAGTTAAGAGGAGGTCATACCTGATAAGGAGCAGGGTGCGCCTCTAACCCAATAAGATTAGATAGTATAAAAAGGGGAAATTTGGACACAGACATAAACAGAGGGAAAAGGCCACCTTAAGATGAAGGCAGAGATTTGGGTGATGCTTCTACAAGCTGAGGGATGCCTAAGGTTGCAAGTAAACCACCAGAAGACAGGAGAGAGGCACAGGAAAGATTCTCCCTCCTGGTTCTCAGAAGGAATCAGCCCTGACCACACCTTGATCTCAGAATTCTGGCCTCCAGAACTGTAAGCCAATAAATTTCTGTCGTTGAAGCCACCCAGTTTGTGGTCCTTTGTTATGGTAGCCCTAGAAAGCTAATACATCTACAATGTGCTAGCCACTGGAGACAGAGTGCTGAGTGAAGTCACTGCCTTCTTCATGGAATCTGAAGTCCAACAGTAGAAATATGACAACCAAGAAAACCAGCTGAGGATATTGGGACATTTTGTCCTCTTATCCTGTTGTTTATATTCATGAGGAGAAAGCTAGGGCACATAATAATTGTCACGTGATCTCCTTTGCTCTCTGTGAAGCAGGTAGTATAATTCCAGTTGAATAAGTTTAAGAACTTGAGAGCTCTGTCCAGGCACTGTGGCTTCACCCTGTTATCCTGATGTGGTAGCCACTAGCTACGTGTGGTCACTGAGGTGTCAAAATATGGCTGGTCTAAAATGAGGTATGCTGCAAGTGTAGACCGCACACTGGATTTCAGAGACATAGTATAAGGAAAAGAATACAACATATCTCTTTAGTAGTTTTATTTCTATTACATGTTGAAATGGTAATAGTTTGGACATATTTGGACATACTGGGTCAGATAAAATATTCTTGGTTTATCTTGGGTTGAACAAAACACTGAAATTAAATTCACCTATTTCTTTTTACTTTGTTTAAAAAAGTAAACTAGAAATTTTTTTTTAAAACTACACATGTGGCTTATCTGTGACCCACATTATATTTCTGTTGCACAGTGCTAATTATACCCACTGGTTCAGGTGTCACAGAACCTGGGTTGGATCTATGTTCAGCATTGGCTAGCTGATCAACAGACCTGAGACTGAACCCAGACTACACAAATTTGAAGCCCCTGTTCCTTCACAATACCAAACTACCATCTTGGCACCAAATGTTGACATTCTTAGGAACGGCCTAATGGAGATTTATCCAGAACAGGGAAGGTTGATTCCAAACCTTCCCACCCCATCTTTGTCATCTTAAAATTCTTCACTCTACCCAACCCTTTCTGTACAATTGCAGCATCGATCCCAAGACAGCCTTCACAGAGGCCACCTTTTGAACAGAACATAACTTTCACTTTAGCAAATCCCACAAAGCTCCCAAGGCTCTGAAAATCTGTGTAAAGTACCTATTTGGGGACAGGAGAGGTAAAAGGCTTTTAAAAGCTTGTTTTAACTCTGTGTGAAATCAACTGACTAATATTTATACTGGGCAGCTTTCTGCAAAGATGAAATAAACTCTCTACAAATAGCCCACAGAGCTCAGACATTTGCTGTGTGTGAGGTCAGAGAAGAGCCCTTGAACACGCTCCAGTATGCAGAACGCTTAAGGCATCAGTAGACATTCTAAGTTACAACTCGCTCTGCAAGGTTGTCCATTGAATTTGATCAGAAAAGAACTGGTCCTTTTTCAGGTCTCACAGACATATGGTGGGACATCTTGCATTCACTCACTCACTCATTCATTCAAGGTGTATTCCTTGACTGTGTTTCAAGATGCCCTAGGGATACTTTCATCTATTGTGTCTGGTCCCTGGTAGGCTCAGAATAAGCATTTGTTTTTGCATTAATATAAAATAAATTCAGAGATGAAAAAACAGCCCCTGCTCAAATGGAGATTAAAATCTGGATGAGGAGAGATAAAGGAAAATCAATGACCAAAGCAAGCGCCATGGGTTTTACAAGCGTAAGTTATTAGAGGGGGCAGAGAGGAAGGATCCCAGTTCAGCGGTGGAAGGTATCAAATGTCTCTTGTAATAACGGTTGAGATGAATGTTAAGGAGAAGCAGGAACGAGTGAGGTAAAAACCCAAGGAAGAGGGAAAGCAAGCAGAGCGGCATCAGGGCATAAAAGAGCACAGAGAACAGGACACACACGGCTGTATGTGTGTGGTGGGGACTTAGCAGGAATCGGAGCCAGAAAATAAGGTCGAGGGCACAGAAAGAGAAACAGGAACCATCACATAAAGTAGTTTGGATTTGATCCTTTAAGGATGGGAGGCCATCGAAGAGTTCCAGGAATGAAATTGGCACAGTCAGATTTGTGTTTTAGAAAGACCACTCTGGCCACAGAACGGCTGATGGATTGGAGACAGGACAGGGTGGGGACACGGAGGGAGGAGCAAAGGCGACTGCAGTCCTTCACCAGGGAAAGGACAAAGCTCAGCAGACACACAGAAGGGCAGACAAAATCAGAGGCTCACTCTCAAGATGATTTCTCTGCATTACAAAGGGTGCCAGTGGCTCTAATTCTAACTTTCCCAATCTTCCTTGTGTGTAATGCAAAATAACTGATTTTTAAACTTTTACTTCAATAGGATTTTTTTTTCCTTAAAAGGAGATACAATTTGGAGCAATCACATGATGCAAACTGTTTTCGTGTTCTGTAGTCTTTTCTATTGAGAACACTGAAGTGGTCAAATGTTTTTTAAAAAAAATCTTTGTTAAGGGTTGCAATGTTGGGATATAAACACATTCAATCAAACCAAGGTCTGCTATGAACATTAAACGTGGGCAAGCACTTGAATATACACTGTGGGAGGTAGAGAAATAATACTAATGAAGATGATGATGATGATGCCCATTTATAAAGCCCTTTATATACCCTGGGCTACTTACACATTATCTCATTAAATCCTCACAAGGACTCTGAGTTACATGTTATTATCCCCATTTAAAAGGTGAGGAAACTGAGGCGCAGTAGGAAGGTATGACCTGTGCCCTGACCCACAGCTAACAAGTGATAGATACAAAATATGGATCTATCACCCAGCCTGATGTCTCCCCCCTACATCATGTTCTGTAGGATTTCTCTGGGATGTTTTCCTTATGGGCTTTTCCCTGTGTAAGGAAGCCCTTATTAAGAATCTGAAGAATTCAAAAATAAATTTAAATGAGGAATTTCAATGAGATTCTGGAGGGTTTCCAAGAAATAATCTAGGTTCTTTGAGGGGACAAGGGAAAAAATAAAAGAAGATAACACAGTTCCTGACATTAAGGAGCTCAGGAGTTTGGAAAGGCGAATCTTCTGCTGCGTTCTGGGATGCAAGCCATCTCCAGAGTCAGAAGGCCTGCTGTTCAAATGCTGGCTTTTCCTCTTTACTGGGTGTATGACCTTAAGTAAGTATCATAACCTCCTTGTGCTTTGGCTTCTGTATATTACAATGGAGATACAAATAGCATATCCTTCATAAGGTTATATGTAAAATAAATTAGGTAACGCATAGAAAGTTCCTGTCACTATGCTTAACATATCTGTGCTATTACTGTTGTTATTGTTATTTAAAAGAAAAATGACTTGGATGACAGTGTACAGTGAGTAAACGAAATTTTCCAGAAAAAGAAATAATCCATCAAACATAGCCTGGGAGGAAAGGAGCAGGTTGAAGGAGCAGAGAATAAGTTTGACTCATCACACCCACAATTGCACAGTGGGCTTGGAAATTAACACACTAACCCCCAGTGGTAGGAAGGGCAGAAAAGTTCTCCCTGAACTGTGCCTTTAGAATCTTGAACTGAGCTTTGGTTCTGATTCACCTGAAAGTGTTTAATGGGCTGCTTACCTGTGTCTTTAGCAATGCCAATTTCATCTGGACACAGGGTTCAAAACTAGGATTGGAACTGACAATCACCCCAGTCAAAAAAATCAAAAAGTGAGGTGCTGTGGATGATCTCTTCTCACCTTTATCTATTACAGCCCCCAGTTGACACTGCTAACTCATGACAAACTCTCTATGCCTCCATTAACCATTCTCAGAGAAGAAATTATTCATGAGCTACTATGAATATGTCAAATGAAAAAGATGTCATTGCTTATGAGCTTGGCTCTTCAAATACCTAAGGAATAGTTTTGACTCTTTAAGGAGAAGGCAAAATTATAAGGACCCAAACTAAAAGCAAGAATCTAGTGAGATGATGATGATGATGATGATGTGTCAGTTTCCTATTGTTGCTGTAATTACCAAACAAATTATCAAAAACTTGGTGGCTTCACAGCATAAAATTATTCTCTTATAGTTCTTGATTTTCACTGACATAAAGTTAAGGTGTCACCAAGGCTGGTTCTTTCTGGAAGCTTTGAGGGGAGTATCTGTTGCTTTGACTTTTTTCAGCTGCTAGTGGCCTCTTGAATACTTTACCTTGTAGTCCCTTTCTCCGACTTCAAAATGCATTCACTCCAATCTGCTTCTGTCATCATATTTCCTTCTTCTCTGCCTCCTTCTTGTAAGGACTATTGCAATTATATTGGGCCCACCTGGATAATGCGGGATAATCTCTCGAATCCAATATCCTTTCCTAAATCACATCTGTAAAGTCCCTTTTGCCATGTAAAGTAACACTCGCAGGTTCCAATGATTAAGACATAGACATTCTTGGGGACATTACTGAGCCTACCATAATAATGATTCCAGGGAAACACTGTCCAATAGAACTTTATGAGATATAGAAATATCCCATATCTGTGCTGTATAATACAGTAATTTCTAGCCACTTACAGGTATTGAGCACCTGAAAGGTGGATAATGTGACTGAGGAATTCCATTTTAATTTCATGTAGTTTTAGTCAATTTAAATAGCCACATGTGGCGAGTGGCTGTCATATGGGACTTGGCAGTTCTATGGTAGACAACAGTTCCCATTATGCCACCAATATCATCTACAGTTCTAGGAAATGAGATTAAAGGATGATTATAGAGAAATGCCTGATCTCTTGTCACATAGTCACTTCAGTCCAACCACATTATTACATTTGCTAAGGCAGAAAAGTTGACCCCAGGATTTTTTCAGCACCAAGGACAGAAACAATGACTTCTGCTTAGAATCCTGTTAATCTGCATGCCTCTTACTTGAATTTTTACAATATTCTGATTGACATATGAATCTTAAAGAACTGAATTGTGTGCCTTCTTAGATTACGTTGGAAAGTCCAAGTGCAGAATGCAGACAAAATCATGCTAAGTAGCCACTTTAGTGCAGAGCCTTGTCTACCTTCTGGCATAGTAAGTTTAATGCTGGAAATTGAGCTGGTTCCATAATATGAGCATGGCACACAGCATTCAGATCCTGGAAAAGTAAAAGAAGTAAACTGGGTAGAGTTTTCTTAACCTAGGCATTAGTAACATGGATTATACTCATCAATATTTAGGATGACAAAGACAAGACACACAGGGTGGTGAAAAGAAAATTAACCAGATGTGGAAGACTGATCAGAGAAGTTATGAATTATTAAAATTCAAATTATCCTGAAATTTCTGTTAAATAAAAAAAATTATTCCATTTGTTATTTAAAAATTTCGAATGGAAATAAATACTACATCTGTAAGATCTATTAGGATGTCTCATTTGGGGATAGATGGAACATGGCCTTAGTGGACCCCAGACCCAGATGTTACTTAACATTTTAAGAATAAAGAGCCCAACAGAGGCATGCTAATGTTACATAAAGCAAATAACAGACGGGGGGGGGGCGGAGAGAGAGAGAGATACCATTCAACAGATTGTCTTGACTCCAGCCCAAAGATCAGGAGAGAAGGGTAGTGTGACATCTCACAGGAATTTTGAAAATCAGAGGGACCACACCACAAGTTTGGCTGATGGTCAGTGTGTCTGGTTCAGCACTCAAGGGCTGTATCTGCTCACAGTGAAGGTGCCTCCTTTGAGCAGACTGAACCTTAAAGCAAAACCCAAGAAGAATCCCTTACTAGGATTATCAAATCAAATCAAGGCCAAGAGCAAGATGACAAGTTGTAGCAAAGCAGAGGTGAAGAATGCATATTCAACCAACCATCATAGATAGGGAGTGTTAGCGTAGATGAGACCTCAAGAAAGAAGGACGTGGCATCTATCACCAAGAAAGCAAGACAGGTTGGTGGGTGGTCTGGTTTCGGAACAAATCTCATGATGTGCATATCTTAGCACAATTAGAGAGCTGATGACTTTATTCCAGAGCCAGATTTGGGGAGGGGAAGGGACAGTGAGAAACGTGAGCCATTTCTTTGTCTCCTCTGAATCCCTATGATCCCCAGTTGATGGATTTCTTGACAAACAACAGATTTTAGACTTTTCCAAGTATGTTATGTTAAAGATATCTTCAGTATTGTTTTTCAGGCCACCACAAGAAAATAAGATACTGAAATGGTCTACATTTCTATGGGTTCTTAGGATGATAAAGACGTCCTGGTGTCAGAGCAAAACAACCCAAGAGTGAAAGGAGAAGCTATTTCTGTAGGAAGATGGGATTTGATTGTATTTACAATAGTTTGTCTCTCTCTCTCTCTCGTTTTTTTAGACATAGGAAATCTTGTCTCATCAAGGCTAGAAGATAATGAATGATTTGGGGTTTGCTGAAGGCTATCAAAAACCTGCCTCCAACCAGAGTTGGGCTTGAATTTATAAACTAGTATAGACCATAGTTTCAAACTATTTTCTTACTCATGGTTCCTTCTCCAAAGTATAATTTGCTAACCCAAGTTAATGTTGGAGTTGAAAAAGTCATAGTTAATTTATTTTAATTCTTTTCCATTGATAGATACATTATCCATTCCTTTCATGTTGGACTCAACCCCTCTAATTAAGAAGGTATCCTGGCTGGCTAGAGAGATTTGAACTGCACACAAGGAAACCAGAATCATAGACCAATCCACTCTAGGGAGTGGCTGCAAGTTCCAGTAGAGACTCTGCAAACCTAATCATGCCAGGGATAGAGCCCCAATAGAGCACTGAGCCTCCCCAAGCCCAGCAGAGCTAACAGCTCCAAGATCAGAAACTGTTTGGCTATTATTACGAATGCCTGAACTCTCGGAGAGACAAAGTGTCTTTCTTTTCTCAGTAATGAGAAAAGCATCTGCCTTGAAGAAGGGAAAAAGTCAAATCAGACATTTCTGCCAATTTATTGTGGCTCAGAAGACTGACGGAAGTTCTGCAGCCTCCTGCATACAGAAGCCAGTCTCTTGGCCACATGGCAAAGATGTTCATGAAACGCAACTGGGACACAGATTTAAAGGCGGAGGAGACATCAGAGAAACACTGCGAGATACAAACTGACCTTTTTGTCCATTCAAAGGAGCATTTTGGAGAGACACACATCTGGAGTAAGATCCTAAAAATTTCATTCTTTCAACGCTCTGACCTTGGAAAATTCATTTTACCTCTTAATACCACTGTAAATGTATCATTAAAGGGTAGAAATAAGGTCTTATCTTGGTGTGCTAAAGTGTGGATTAAAGGCAATACGCATAATTCTCTAAGCCTCAGTTTTTTCATCATTAAGATGGGAACAGTGAAAGTAGCTACTACAAAGGATTATTTTGAAGATTAAATGGGATTAGGTACATAATGTGTTTAGCATTAGGACCTGGCACGTATTAAGAGATTAATAAATGTTTGCTATTATAAAAACAATTATTAAATAATTGTCAAAAGGTACCTCAGGCAGTTCCTACCATTCAGTAGATGCTTAACCAAAGGCAGTTTTTAAATTACTCAAACATTAACACTGCTGGGAAAAAAATACTAATTCAGTTAGAGGTTCCCTAATATTGCCTCATAGGGCAGGTCTATGAGAGACAAAAGGACAAACGGTAAGACAGAAACAGACAGAGGCAGATCAACAGAGAGATCTGGACGAAGTGAGAAAAACAGAGACAAAGATAGACATAGACACGGAGAGCCAAAGATACTGAGATTCACCCACAGCAAAGTTTTATAAAGATAAATAGGTAGGCAGGGAGACAGACAGCAGCTATAAGGACAGACAGAGATAGTGAAGCCCGTATATATATATATATATCTGTATATAGTTGTATATCTAAATTTATACCCACCTACCTAATAAAGGAGAAAAAGAAGAGGAGAAAAAAGCAGAGAGAAAGAAAGGAACTGCCCAGCCGTCCCTTTCACCAGCCCGGAACTGCATCAGGCTAAGAGCATGTGCTGAGAGAGCCAGAGCCCTTCTGCCCGCGGGTGTTAGCGCGCTGCAGATGAAGATGTAGGGAGGGTTAGCTCATCCATCACGGTCACGCGGGGATGAGGGAGCAAGGCAAGAGGATCAGCGCCCCAGCCTGCTCGGGTCTCTTCCCTCTAACAGCTTCTCTTAATTAAACATCACCTCCAGTGCTTACTTCCACGAGGTGTCCCCTCCATTCACAGTGCTGGCCTCTTGCAATCCAGGCTCCAGAGTTAATTAGAAAAGAGGCCCTGAAAAAAAAAAAAAACCCATTCCCAGGGTGGGAATCCCTGAGCAGAAATTATCGGATGCTGCTAATAAAGATTTGCTTTTCCTTGGAATTCAGATTGACTGTTAAATGGCCTTCATTCAACTGCAGCTTGGCCCTCTCCAATAAAGCCATCAGGATCTCACTGAAGAGGCTGTTAGGTTGTCCGGGTGGTGAAGGGGGAGGCACTTTCACAAGCTGCATCCAGATTGCTCTGGAGAACGTGTCTGCCCGGAGAGGTGTGAGAGCATGCCCGTGCACCGGCTGTCTGAGTGTGTGGCTTTGGTCTGGGTGTGTGTTTTCACACGCATGTGAATGGCAGCAAGTAGATTACTGTGCATGGGAAGGGGGAGGGAGAGAGAGATGGTAGGTGAGAATCCTCGAGCACCGAACGAAATTCTCACTTTGGGGAATGTGCGTCCATTCATTCATTTATTCAACTAATATTTATTGTTCCCCTATTTCATGCCAGGCAAAAGTTCTCTGTGCTGGGCATAGAACAAGATAAACTCTTCAACTGCATGGGGAGTGCCTTTTTAAGCATAGCAGACAGGACCCTGACACGTGTACACATCGATGTAAAGTACAAAGACCTGGAAATGCAGTGAGAACAAGGGCATGGAGGGAGAGGGTGATGGGGCTGCTATTTGAGATGAAGTAGTTGGGGAAGGAGCAAACCATGTGGCTACCTTGGGGAAAATAATTTCAGACACAGAGAACTGCAAGTTCAAATGCCTTGAAGTGAGAAGTGTGTTTGGACTGACTGCAGAGCACCAAGGAAGCTGAAGGGGTAGCCAAATGCCTTGGTGTTGGAGCCCTGACTCTTGCATGGCTTGTCTCCTGGCAGTAGGCCTGGTTCTCTGTCCAGTCCTCTAGACCTTAGCTTAATGACTTGTTTCTTAGCCTCTGCTCCAAAATAGCAGGAGACACCACCCAGCACATGATGGAGGCCTTACATCAGGCCTGGTTGTCATTCAATGAGCTCATGTGAACTGGACACTGTGCACACCAGGCAACGTTCATCTGTTTTCTCCCCAAATCCACAAACAACTCTATAGGGGAGATGCTGTCACATGCCCAAATTATGGATGTAGACATGAAACCCAGAGAAGTTAAGTGACTGGCCCAAGGTAAGATTACTTGAACGAATCTAACTTCCTACACAGGCAAGACAAACACATGGACCCACAGACAGAGCAGTGAAGTTGCAAACACAAGTGGCACCATAGAATAAGGATCAACAATTTTTTAAAATAAGGAGCCAGACAGGAAACATTTTCAACTTTATGGGGCATACATTTCTGTTGTCACAACTCAACTGCACAATTGTAATGAGAAAGCATCATGAATACTATGCAAATGAGTAGATGTGGCTATGTGCCAATAAAACTTTATTTATAAAAATAGGTGGTGTGCCAAATCTGACACTTACTATTAAGTATAAGTTGAGAACTAAACTGATTTGGGGAGCCACAGGATTTAATATTCAGATATGAGAGAGTTGAGGGAAAATTATATATATACGTATATATATAAAATTTGTATTATGTTTTACATAATAAAAAAGTAGATATCAGTTAGACATATGCTTATGTAAAAACAGTCTTCTATTTAAAACCTCTCCTTTATAATCCTGAGGTAGTGGCCTGGGGGAGTGGGGACATCCCATTTGGGGGCTGAGAGCTGCTTCACCCCAAGACAAAGGTCACATCCTCAGTTCATTCACCTCATTCCCCATCATGTTTCAAAACTAAAAAAAGCACATGTGGGAGGTAGAAGCATCCAATTGGATTCAAGGAAAACCTATTAAGCATGTTGATCCATTTGTAATTCAACAAGGAGAAAATGAAAGTACAAGACAAAGTACAGAAGATGGTAAAATGCCTTCCACAAATGTACAAGCAACAGTGCGTAGCAAGACAATACATTAAGTAAGCACCGTGTGGTCTGCCTTGAAACATGGTGAGGGGAAAACAACATACGAGTGTGCATTTGTGTGTGCATATGCATGCATAGATAGAACTAGTCATTACAGTTGTAAAACAAAATCACATGTAGCTCAGTGAACATACATGCCCTTTATTCATTAACTAATGTGTCTGGCAGGTGGAAACATTTTCCCACGAGTGAATCTGACTTCTCATTATATATTTAGGGTGAATCTTCTGTTATTAAAAAAGTAGGTGGATTAATGCTAGGGAACTTAAGCCTGCATACAAATTATGATATTCAAGATATATAAATGCAACTCAATTGTGGAAACCCAGGAGGTACCCCAATCCACAAGAGGTTTGAGCAGGTTGGGACATATGGGTTGGCACAAATGTCTTCTTTTTCCTGGTACTAACAATATCCTTAGTCATCTGAAGCCCAAAGGTGGCCATTAAGCCAGAAAGAGCAGAGGACAGATGGTATCAATGCCAGTTAGGTGTAGTATGGACACCGGTAACCTGTTAAAAAAAAATTACCCAGTACTGCATCACTAGTGGAAATGCAGAACAGTACATCCCCTTTGTAAAACAGTATAACAGTATCTTATAATGTTAAGCCTGGACTTACCATGTCACTTGGAAATACCACTTTGAAGGATTTACCCAAGAAAAATGGAAAGGTGCCCACATAAAGACACGTATTCCTGCCATGGAATACAACTCAGCAATAAAAAGGAACGAAATGTTAATATGCACAAAAATCATGGATGAATCCCAAAAACAGCATGCTAAGTGAAAAGGAGTCAAGCACAGAAGACTACATACAGTATGATTCTATTTATATGAAATCCAAAACAACAGGGACAGAAAGCAGATTAATGGTTGCCAGGGGTTAGGGATGGGGGCAGAATAGACTGAAAATGGGCATAAGGAAACTTTTTAGGATGATGGAACTGTAGGTTGTAAGATTGTATATTAATTACCAAAATTCAAACTGTACACTTAAGTGGGTGAATTACATTGTATATAAATAGTAATTTAATTTAAAAAACACCTGATGTGCAGCCTCCACTACAAACCACTTAAAGTAGAATTTCTCATGATGAAAATTATTTTAATTATTCCCGGGCCTCATTCTTAACCCTACACAGCCATATGGCCCCAAGAACCTGTTGTCCTGGGTCACTGGACTTATACCCAACTCTGGAAAACCTACCTTTAAAATATCAACATTTCCCAATATGTAAGACAATAAACAAATACTGTAAAATCAGTCATCTCAATAAGACCACTGCCCTTCCTACATCCTCAACCCAAACCTCCACCCCAAGAATTAGATACGTAAATGACAAAGCTGGCGTCATAGGTAGGGTCTGGGTATTACTGATGGGGAACACAATGTCTACATGTGGTGAGTGCTTATCACATGTAAGACACTGTGCTAAGCACTTATTGAGCGTACTTCTATTAAATTACTGCCCTCCTTTTAAAGATGGGGGAAAAGAAACTAACAGAAGATAAATAACTTGCCCAAGTTCACACGCTCAGTAAAGCTGAACTGGGATACAGTGTCAGGTCTGCCAGATGCTAAAGCCAATGCTCTCAGTCAATGACCTAAGTATTGCCGTATTTTACTTCAAGTCTCTCACAGTATACAGTAGGGAGTCAAAATAGTCTCCTGACAAATCTATTCCCACAGATACATAGTAGATGATTAATAAATGCTGTGCACTGCTTCTGGAATTACAATATAGCCCTGTTAAAGCTGAAGGAACTCGGTTCCTTTAACTTGGGGAAGGTGAATAAAAGAGTAGCACCTTTTAGTGCAAGGGTGGCTTCCCTCCCCTCCCACGGTGTTCCAGGCTGAGGGGCCCAGGTTCATGACCTGGGAAAACCAACTTACAGTGATATACACTTTCTCAGATCTTGTATCCAGGTGAAGCCCTTTTCCAACCCAGGATAAAGTCTAGAAGGAGTTAATTGCAGGCAAAAGTCATCCCCCTCTCAGCTCTAGTTTCTGCAACAGCCAAGCCCATCTCCTGTACACGGTGTTCAGGATTTGGGGACAGAACATCCCGAGCTTGTGGGAGGACGCATTTACATAGAGGTGGGTAGGCAGGGGCTTACCAGCACATCCAAGAACATAAGCAAATACACCAAGGAAGGAAAATTCCTTCATCACTGTGGGTTCTAACTCCAAGCAAGGGAGCCTCTCTCTGATAAGAGAGGCCTATCACAGCATTTTCTTCTTTCTGGGTTCTCTTGTAAAGCAGATGCAGAATTTGTGTACCTGGGGCTAGGCATTATTTAAATGACTGCTTTCCAAAACAAGTCCCAAGCAATCAAAGGGAAGACGCAAGCGAATTCTCGATTTAAAAAAAAAAACTGAAAAGAATTGGAAGACTATTGCTGGCCATGAAGCCACGACCACTATTAGCTGTATGGACTGAATGATTCTCTTTGAGCCTCATTTTCCTCACCTGTTAGGTCAGGCTGTAACCCCTACCTAATACACTTCACAGAGGTGCTGTGAAGATAGAATTAACAATGGTGACTGTAGCTGATACTGAGTTCTCATAATGCGATGTGCCAAGAGTTCCGTGTGTATTAGATCACGTAACTCTCCCTGCAACACAATGGGGCAGAGGCTACAAAATATTATTGCTATTACTATAAAGCAGGAGGGCTTGCTGCTACGATGACCATTACTAGCCCTTGGTATGTATATACACTGTGCCAACTGATTTATAGGCAATACAGATGGCCCCTGACTTACGATGGCTCAACTTAGGAGTTTTCAACTTTACAGTGTTGTGAAAGTGATATGCATTCAGTAGAAAGTATACTTCAAGTATCCACACAACCTTTCTGTTTTTCACTTTCAGTAATGTATTCAATAAATGGCGAGAGATATTCAACACTTTCTTATAAAATATGCTTTGTGGTAGAAGATTTTGCCCAACTGTAGGCTAAGGCAAGTGTTTTGAGCACGTTTAAGGTAGGCTAGGCTAAGCTATGGTAGGTTAGGTGTATTAAATGCATTTTCAACTTACAATATTTTCAACTCATGATGGGTTTATTGGGGCATAACCCCATCGTTAGTCAAGGATCACCTGTAGTTCATGTAATACTCAAAGCAGTCTTAAAAGGTTGGTACAAGGAGTACCAAATAACTTTTCAATAGGAGATATTATTGTTGTTGTTATATGCAAGATTTTCTTCATGGATTTAATAGCCTCTAGTCATCTGAGGGGAAAGTTAACTTTCAAAACAGCCTAGCAGCAAGCAAGATCAAATTAAGGTATGATAGATTCTTGCTAACTCACCAAAAGAGAGTAATTTGCACTACAGAGGAATCTCAATATTCCACCAAAGAACAATTTATATTATAAAAAGTATCTGAATAATTTAGCAGCAATTTATAGTTAATATTGCTAGAAATATGTACATAAATTCTACAGAAATGTCTATAGAAATATCCACAAGTTTACATGTTATATGGATAATATAATTTACATTATCCACAAAAACTATAAGATGGGGACTATATTTTCCTTGTTTAATATTTTATCCCTAGCACTTTTGAATCCTTATTATGTTCCATTTATAATACTCAATTCCTAATCCAAACAGCCCTGCAGAGTATGTGGCACTATCCCCATTTACAAATAGACAAAACTGAGGCTCAGAGAGTGATGTATGCCCTGATATCACAAGGAGTAAGAGGCAGAGCTAGAATTCAAGCCCAGAATGTTTTGTTTCAAGAGTCAGGGCTCCCTGTCCATATCAGTCTGATATCACGCACGGGGAGCAAACAAACGGGTACAGCCCTAAAGGCCGCAGGGAAGCCAATGCCCCCTGAGTCTCCCCCCACCCGCCCTCCCTCCCTGCCAGCATCCCCCACTTCCCCTCAGAGAGATGCAGCCCCAGGAGGACAACTTTTATCCAAGAAGCTGCTCCAATTCCCTGCAGCTTTCTGCTTCCTCAGTAAGTGCCAAGACCCAGCACATCATTAATTACGACTTCTCACAATTGGTTTCCCACATCCCCTTGCAGGCAAGCCTGTGCCCTAGGAGGGAAAGAGGATTTCTCAGCAGCAGAAAGTGGCCTGTGCTTCCAGCCCCACACACAGCTCTCAGCGCTGAATCTGCTCATGCGGCACCACGGCCTCCAGGCAAGAGGGAAGCCGCAACTGAAAATGAGTCTATACTTGAAACAAGGAGGTGATGGAAACAGGGCTTGCAGTTTTCAAGAAGTAAATAGCATAATGGTTAAAAAAAAGAAAAGAAAACATGGTGATAATTAGAACAAAGAACTAATATTTCTATCACATCTATTTTTCCCAAAGGACTACTGCATTCACTTTCTCTTTTGTGGAAACAGGATAAATACTTGTTGAGCACCTACTGTGTACTAGGCATTATCTCTTTTCATCCTCTAAATGGTACAAGATTAGTATTGCTAGCCCTGGTTTACAGATAGGGGAACTGAGGGCAACAGAAAACACAAAAGGACTGGATTTCAGATCTGTGGTGCTCTACGTTCCTTGCTGCAGCCATGACCCTAGGTTGCTTCACAAGGCCCGGTGTGGTAGACGGGGCAAGATGAATATCTCCACTTGAAGCTCAGAAAACTGGAACTTAGAGAGTCTGTGTGGCTCTCCCAAGACACACAGCTCAAACAAGTAGTCAAAGACTCAAGATATTCAGCCTTTTCTCAAGAACATGATGAAGAACAGCTTAAACAGTCTCTTCAAGCAAAAGGCAGGTGCTTACTGAGTGGACACATGGACGTCGGGGAAGAACGCAGGGCTGTAACTGGTGCCTACTTGCCAGCCTCACTCGGACCAAGACCCAGCATCTGCATTTTTATGTGAATTTAATAAATGTTGTTGACACACATTGGGGAAAGGGAAATCTCAGATAAAAACCCCCAAATTTAAGCTGAAAATGTCTATTATTACAGTGAATTATTGAGGGCTGTTCTAGGGAAGACTTTTCGCATAGAGCTATGTCAAAAACCCAGCACGCTGGGGAGAAGGTGGAACTGATGCCATTATCACACTAAAGAAATTCGACTTACAGTTACCTTCACAGGCTGACCTGGACTGGAACAATAGCAGAGAGCTGTGTCCTCTTGTCGCTCAACTGTGATCAGATACACAGGCCCTGCCTCATATGTCACACCCCAGACCCGCCCAGCTGCCTTCACCCAGAAGGAAGATGACTCCGGAGTCCTTTCCTATAGACAAGGGCTCAGTGACCGCTTAAAGTGTCCTGAGGGCAGAGCGAGGCTGAAGAAAGGGCAAGCACTGTGGAGGTTTGAATCAGCTTCTCCCACTAGGATGTGAGTGAAATCCTGCATCTTATTTCACTTCTCTGTTTTAGGATTGGAGATACACTCTTCTACTTTTCCACGGTGGCTGGGAGGTTTAAATGAGTTTGCATTTATAGAGAGGCTAATACAATGTTTGGCACATCACAGAAAACATGCAAACGATGATACTCTTCACCCTTACACCTTGACTTAACAGATTACCCCACTTAGAGATGCAACATGGAACTATTTCAAGATGTTAGTTCCAGGAATCGAGAACCATGCAAAGGATGTTATCACAATTCCCAGGATATCTTTGGCGTTCAGAGGGGATACATTTATTCAGCAAGTAGGACACAAATATGGCAATAACTGCAGTCAGTTTTGGGTTACCATTAGCTAAAAGACAAGCAAACTGATTCAACTCCCCATGTTCAGAGGCTGAGATTTTTGTTGCATTTAGTGAAAAGGTGGAAAAAACAGCTTCTGAAGTCACCGGAATTATTTACAATTATGATCAGCTCATAACTGCTTTAGAAATCCTCTCACTGTGGGTACGCCAATGCCCAGAATCAGGGACCTCAGGGCTAGTGGGAACTTCAGAATCATCCGGGGGACTTCCCCTCCCCATCCACTGCAGGTCTCACCCCATCATGAACACCCGCGCACTTTCTCTTCGGCAGCTCCATTGGGTTACCACACCACTTCTGTAACTCCTCCCCACTCCTCCCCTTCACCCCCTTAAAAAAAAATATTTTCCTTTGGATATACTTTTCCCCTTAAGCCACCTGGAGTAAACTCTGTTCGTCTTCCTCTTGCTGGTCCACTTAGCTATTCCAATAAGGTGACCCTCCGTTCTACGTAACTACAGTCCTGTCAGGATATGGAAAACCACATCATATAAAGGTACCGACACGTTCTATAT
The DNA here is from genome assembly GCA_023783475.1 of Daubentonia madagascariensis. NCBI lineage: Eukaryota > Metazoa > Chordata > Mammalia > Primates > Daubentoniidae > Daubentonia > Daubentonia madagascariensis. The sequence continues at coordinate 3,773,161 of JAKFHU010002332.1, read as the reverse complement.
ATCCCTGGTAAAGTAAAAAGACATCAAAAACCTCTCTTTTACAGACACATTCTAACAAATTCCTATTATTTAAAACACATGGGATTCGACTCCAGCCCTTCATTGGGTGGCAAGTGTTCATCCACTTGAAATGCGCTCATTTGATTTGGAGTTAATTTTCTCCATGGCTTTAAAACAGTGTAGGGAGGAGGAGGAGTTCAAATTATATACTTATGAATCAAAGTCAATGTCTCTATTATGTGTGGGAGTCCAAAGGTTCAGACAGTACAGATCCAGCAATAAACAACAAGATGCTTAGATGTCTTTGTGAGACTCTGCTGCCAGCCCTAAGAAAGCCCTCAGATGTCACTTCTGCACTTTTTGTATATTTTCCTGAGCTCTGAGTCCATTTTTCACCTACTTTCTACCCAGCTGGGTGGTTACAGGAAGGGAGGGAAAAGGTCATATTTGCAGTGGAGGATGCTGCATCCAATTCCACCTTGAATTCTGAGGCTGGTCCCCAGGGCCCAAAGAATTAAAACCAATGCAGTGAACTTGACTTGCATGTAGTTACTGCCATCTTAATAAGGTGAGAGCAGCTTGGGGGGTCCCAGAAACATGTAACTCAGGCCTTGCCATATGGAGCCAGCCTGGAATCTGTCAAGTCCACTTAGCACATTTTCTCTTTGGGGAGCCAGCCAGGCAAGCGCCTTCAGCGGGCAGGAAAGGGCTATTGAAATATTGACGCTAATGCTGATGTAAAGCCAGATGCATAACCACCACCTCCACCCAACCCCCCAGCCTCACCGGTAAACATACTTTTCATAGACCCAAGCTAGACCCCAGGTACTGACAATGATTTAGGGGCTGTTTGGGGACAGAAACTGAAACAGATTGTATGAATATATGTATTTCAGGAAGAAGTAATAAGCGTGTTTCTCATTGTCGGTGGATGAACCACATTTGCATCAATGTCTTATTTCTGCCCTGCACAACCCAAGAGACAGATATACCAATTTTAGCATCCATGGGAATGCCATTACTTTGTGGTTGGTTTTGTGATCCTCATGTGTGACAGACCTCACGAACAAAAAGTAGTGAGAAAAAGGGCAGAGATTTGGGGGAAGGGGAATAAAGGAGCTAGCTGTGAAGGAGCGTGTTACCCACTGTCCCAGCCTGACAGCAAGTGTCGCGTACACCCCTCAGCACGGAAAGGTGAGTCTGGGACTCCGCGCCCATGCAATTCTGCTGCGATGGAGGCGGGGGATGAGGGCAGCTCTGTAGAGCTTTGGGGGAAAAGCCAGAATTGAAAATGTAATCTCCGCTTCATACTTTTCACTGATATTCAGCACAAAAGCCACGCCAGCCCATTCAATGCAATTTATATGCAGCCTCATACACCCTTGCAGGGCTTGTGCGGGGAGAACAAATCCTGCTGACATCCTCTTGCCTCTGTGGTACGGATTTGCGGGGGAATGTGGCAATGCTTCAGAGGGGTCTTTCTGGGGAGATGAAGCAGGGGATTTAATTTGGTACAGTTTATAGAATGTGCCCCAAAGGTGACATTTCCAGGGGCAACTGGGCATCCTTATCCCTTGGAGATGAGGAAGACTTCATTTTCAGAATGACGCTCATTTAGCTCCTACTCCTGTGGAGGAAATGACAAAACCAACTCAAGTTTGCTTCCTGCATCTTCTGAGTTGTGTGAACTTAGGCAAGTTACACTATCTAACAGGTGTGATGTGTAACACAGGAAGAATAACCAACACTGATTAAGTGATCTGCGTCAGGCGTTTTTCAAAGTGTTTTACATATATCATCTCATTAAATTGTCACATATTACAGATGAGGGATCTGAAGAAAAGAAAACATTAAGGAAATTGATCAAGACAACAGCTTGTAATTATGGGAAAGAAGATTCAAACTCAAATATTCTTATTCCAGTGCCTCTTCTACAAAAATGCCCATCCTCCAAATCTATTAATTAGTAGCTGCAGCATTGAAAACAAAACTTCACACTCTCCCCTTTTTTCTTGAGTCATCTCCCTCATTTTCAGTTAACAGAAAGTGACAGAAAGAAACAGAGACACCCCCCGCCCCCGGTCTCCACATGAAAGACAACCTCTTGAGAGGAGCCCAGGGTCATGAAGGAGACACCCATCTGTCTCTTCTAAACTCTCAGAAACTCTCAAAGGACTCTCTGGTTGTGAACAACCTCTCCCTGCTGTCAACACCTGGACTGTGTGGAATCACCCAGAGTATAATCCCAGAGCACGCAAGAATCCCAGGGGAAGATGGTGCTGCATCAGTGTGCTTGGAACAGCACAGACACTCACAAATGTTGGATGAAAATAGGAGAGTGAATGGATTCAGCTAACTAATCAGCATTACCAGTGACAGCTGACACACCAAGCATGCTTACAGTGCTAAACGAGTAGAACCCTCATGATAAATACTTTATGCTCACTATCTCATCTAATCCTCACCAGAAATGCCAGGAGTCAATTTCTCGTATCATGCCCATTTTACAAAGTGAAAATTAAGGATTGGAAAGGTAACTTACCCAAAGTCACACAAGTAATAAGGGGATGAAGCCAGTCTGGCTCTAGAGCCAGGCTCCTTAATAGTCAGCTGTTCTCTAGGTCACTGGGGGCCGATGTCAAATCTCACTAGATTTGCCTAAGGGAGAACCCATCCTTAGCCATAAAGCATTAGAGGCATGAATACACAGCCTTCATAGTGAAGTGGAAGGGCACTCTGGAACCCAAAGAGGTGAGAAGAGGCTGTTCATTTGGTAGTATAACAGCTGGGCGAGATGAGGGGGTGCTGTTTATAATGAAAATATAATATTGATTTTTAAATAACATTCCAATTGCTTGCCAGTTAATAGTTCAAAAAGTGATTGAGGGAGGCTAGAAAAAGTTTGAAAGCTGGATGGTGTTTGGGCACCTGGCACATCCCCTAGAATCACTGTCCCCATAGTCACTAGAATTGACTAGGAAGAAAGCAGCTGGGAGACAAGGATGAACATCCACATACTCCATTCATGTATGAACACAGCAAAGAAGTGGGGGATAGTAATAAATCAGAAGAGACTACTCTTGGATTGCATAATATTCTCTCTCTTTCTTTTTATTTTTAAACCATTAAATTTAGCCAAGGAGAACACAAAAAGATATTACTGTTTGAGGATCTGCCCCAGTAAATCATAATATGGGTAGGTAAAGAGGAGAAAAAGCAAATCACTTTCACTGCTTATTACTATGCTCCAGGTCCTTGATGTTACTCATCTTTTGTGTCAACCCTTGGACAGAGACATTCTTCTCCCGCTTGAGGATAATGAGCGTGAGGTTCAGAGGAGCGGAGAGCTTGCTAAAATCACACAGCTATGGAAAGGTGTGGCCAAATCCATGATCTTTTTCAGACCTCCACACCTGCGATGCTAATACTGCGCTTGCTCTAAATAAAGCAACATATACTTAAGAGAAATGCCACCATTGCCATGGATTCATACCATTATTCTGATGTTTTTATTGAATAGTATTTTTATCTAATGAACTGTGTAAAACAAATATTCCTTTCTGTACCTTTTACTTTTGATGAAAAAATCTTGCCACTGCCCTGGACTTTAATGTAATGTGACCACGTGCTACTATCTATATGAATATGCTTGTATATTGATTGACTATCTCTGGACTAATGCACAAAAACGGTAACAGTGGGGTCTCTGGGGAAAAAGACCGAATTGCCAGGAAAAGGAACGGCAGGAGGCATCTCACAGTAAGCCCCATATGGCATGTTTGCACTGTGGACTGCACAAGTGTAGTGCTCTAAAACAAATTACTTTACATCAAAATGAGGTCATATTTTCTTTCCAACTTTCATAACACTGGTTTCCAGACTAACATTGCAGCAATAGTGGAGAAAATTGACTTCCAAATGAGTCAACCCATAAAGAATCAAGTGTTACAGTGCAAGAAGGTACTATGGTTAATGGAAAGTTTATGTTGCTTACATAGACTCTCCACCAATAATACCATGTATTTAGACTGAAATTTTGTAAAGCCCCAGCCCCCTTTCATCCTAAAGGAGAAAAATGACATATATCTATGTCTATATCTACATTTTTCTATCTCTAATTTAAAAGAGAAGCTACTTCTCTCCTATTGCACTATGGAGAAAAAAAGAAGAACTTACAAGCATGTTATACACACTTTGATTTTTTTTTTATGACAAATACCAGGCAGGATGTTTTGAAGGAGAGATGCCAGGCACAGCAGTTAAGTTGCATTATATGTGCGCTAAACTATTCTCACCAATTTTTCTACTACTGCTTCATTCGTACTCTGTGAAATATCCAGACCCAAATTCCCTTTCATCAACTTCTTCAGCCTACACTGAATGGGGCTGACATTTGACCCCGAGAAGCAGGAAATGCCATGCAATTAGGGCATGCCAAACCAGTGACACTTCTTCCCAGCATTAGTGACAGCCAATCTGTGGGTCAGACCCTGGAGCTCTCAGACAGTAGAGAATCACACATCACTCTTAAGGGAAAGAGACGGAAAGTCTTAACCTCGCCTGTCTCTTCCACTTTAAATACATCCACAGAGGGCAAGAAAATGGACAGGACTTCAAATCATTTTTGAGCTCAACATCTATGATTCCTCCCCCTTTTTTGATCCAATGTGCATAGCTCATGGGTAAAGAAGCCATCTCCACCCCCTTTCAGAATTTATTATAAATTAGGGAATATCATGACTTATTCTGTGAAATGTCCTAATAATGTTCAGAAGTAAACTGGACTATGTGCTCCAGCCTTACATCTTTTAACCACAGTGGCTCACCCACCTTAACATAACTGACAGAAATAGTAGCCAGTCATGGTAACATAAGCTGATTCAAACGTTTGGGATATGGCACCTGGGAACATCCACCAAAATTTAAAAGTGTATGTAGTTTTAAAAACATAGCCCAGCAGTTTTCCTTCAAATAATTTACCCCATGGGTATACTCACAAGGTACTCTAAGAGACTGCAGTTCTGTTGATAAGAGCTAAACGTCCTCCTCAGTAAGGAACAGTTAAATGATGACATCTCTATGCAATGGATGAATAGGCACCCACTAAAAAGAGCATGGCAGATGTATATCCACAAATTATAGAAAGCTCCCCCCAAGAATGACTGCAAATAGACAAGATTTCACTACTGTGGTTATCTTTGTAGAGAGACTGGTTGGGACAGACATTTTAAATTTTCATTTTATTCCTTCCTTTCCTCTGTGAATCACCTGTTTGTATATTACTTTTATATTTAAAGTTCAAAACGATCCATTTTGGCAGTATGATCATGGACAATACTGTCACTGGTTCATTTTATTTTATTAAAATATTGAATAAAATTATTTTTAGGTTAAAAAATATAAAGCAAAATATACTCCCCCACCCCACCCTGGGGATCTACTATTTATCTATGCTCTACACTAGTTCAATGTGGTATGTTCTCTTTGCCCCAGACTCTTCTTTATAATCACACGTTCACCCCTTGGGCTTGATAGTAGGAACCAAATTCTGCTCCTTGAGGAACCTGCTTAGGCTCATCCTCTGGGTATCCTCATCTTTCTATCCATTCATCTATCCATCCACCCATTCACCTATAAACTTACCCACCCATGTACCCATCCACCCACTCATCCATCCAACCATCCATTCATCCATCCACCTACCCACTTACCCATCCACCTACTTGTTCATCCATCCACCCTGTAGATACACATTTCAAATACTCGTTGAGCACCTCACATGACCCAGGCACTCTGCTATGTCATGGCGAAACAGTGATGAACAGCTTACTAACATGGCACCTGCACTTAAGGAGCTGGAAGTCTAGTGTGACAGGCAGGCAGGGAAATGAACTCCCAAACTCTGTGAGAGAAGCACCATGATAGAGGTGACCCAGGGTGTGCCTGGGTTATAGAGTTGGGTCAAGAAAGGTTTTCTGAACAGCATAATTCACACTAACCAAAAGATGGGAGCAACTCAAATGCCCATCAACAGATGAACAGATAGACAAAATGTGTTAGTTATATACATACAATGGAATATTATACAATCTTAAAAAGGAAGGAAATTTGGACACATGCTACATGGATGAAACTTAAGGACATTATGTTAAGTGAAATAAGCCAATCACAAAAAGACAAATAATGTACAATTCCATTTATATCAGGTACTTAGAATAGTTAAGTTCATTAAGACAGAAAGTATAATGGTGGTTGCCAGGGAGAAAGGGAATGGAGTTAGTATTTAATGGGTTCAGAGTTTCAGTTTTGCCAGATAAAAATGTTCTGGATAGATGGCAATAATGATTGTGCAACAATGTGAATATACTTAATGCCAGTGAACTGTACATGAAAAATGGTTAAAATGGTAAATCATAATTTTCAATATTTATTCATTAGTTGTGACAAATGTACCATAATAATGTATGATATTAAAAATAGAAGAAACTGGGTATGGGCACATGGGAACTCAGTACTATATTCACAATTTTTCCATAAATCTAAAACTATTCCAAAATAAAATGCTTATTTAATTAAAAAAAGGCATCATGGAGGATGTTACATGTAAGCTGAGACATCAAGGATAAGCTGGAGTTGCCCCAGGGAGCAGTGTATGGTAAGGTCATTTCTGGTGAGGGGACCTCACAGGCAAAGGTCCGAGGGTGAGAAAAAAATAGCCTGATAGGTTCACAAACTAAAAATTACTCAGTCTGGCTGGGACTGTGGTTCTAAGGCCCCAAATTCTTGAGTCAGGTCATTTGGTCGGGACCCTATGCTCCTAGTACCAGTGGGACCCACCAAAGGAGAGGGTTTGCTCATGGTGCTTGGAGAAACAAGAGTGAGCAGCCAAGGAACCTTCCAAATCCCTGCTCAGGGGCTGGCCTGAGACCACTTGCCTCAACCACCTATCCTTGGGAGACTTTAAAACATCCTGTGCACACACGTGTCACCTGGCATTTTTATTGACAAACAAGTTCTTGGATTCCTAAATGGCTCATGCTGGAACCTACATCACCCCCCCCCCCCCCCCCCCGCCAAGGTGGAAGCTCTCCCACCCCAGAAGTTCTATGCATATCAATGCTAATAACTTGATAGGGACATAGAAGGAAAGAAACTCCAGTACGTTATTTGCACATAAAAAGCACCATCCAAGTCACTCAAAAGTAAGCGGTATGTTGAGTGCAAGTAGCAGTGTGAGTTTATCTCCCTAACAGCTTGACACAGTGTCAACAATCTAATCAGGATGCACACAGGGGAGAAGAATTTATTGTTTTAATTATAATCTAAAGTGCAGCCTTATTTTTTGATAAGGCGTTGGAGCGTACACTCTTTGGGGTGTTCCTAATGCTAAAGGTTGGGAGGGTGTGCTGAAGGGACCTTGCTCATTGTCTCATGCCCTCACAGCTCTTTTGATCCTGTGCACCAAGCAATTTTGCTGTGGAGATTTAATCCCAGGGTTTTCACACACAGCTTGTTACCTTCTTGCCAGCTCAACCAAGTTATGTGATGCTCGTTTATTTGCAAACAGCTAAGCTGATTCTGTTCTCAGAAGCTCAGGAGCTAACAAACTGGAATTAGGCATTTTCCTCCTGCTTCGCTTGCTGTGAATGTACTGAATTCAGCTAAAGGTTTTCCCTCTTCGCAATAACCTGTTATCCACAATGTACAAATTATGGACATACCAAGTCAAGTTCAATGACCGGAGTTCTTGGACTGAATCAGATCAGGCTCATTACTTTGGCTATAGATTGAGCTCTAGGAAACAAAGGGGGACTCTCCAGAGATGGAAGTCAGGCAGGACAACAGCGGTTTCCAAAAGGATGTAGTAGGAGCGGGAAGGAGGCTGCCAGTGCACTGTGGAAAGTTATGGAGTGTCATTGTAGGCAGATCCAAGTTCATCTCTCTGCTTTTCTGTAGGTGCACAATCTTATTTAATCCTCGAACACCATAGCAAGGTCATTCTTATTATCATACCACATTTTTACAGTTGAATTATCTTATCCAAGGTCCCACAGCTAGTAAATGACAGAGCTGGGATTTGAACCAACGTTTATTTGATTCCAAATCGCATGTTCTCACCCATTATGTTATACTGCCTCCTCTAACATTCTAGGGGTTGAATGTCCTCTCTGGGCGTTTGGGGTTTTTCAACCACTGTGGTTGTTATATTCCATTGTCTCTTTGTTCAATATGCATGTCTTTAAGAAAGCCCTAGAAGGCAGACACAGAGTCTCCAGAGCCAGGGGCTGACCTTAGAGATTGTCACATCTGTGAGACGTGGTATGCGTAAGGTCCCCCACAACAGCCATACCCAGCAGGTATCTGTCTTTCGCATTAGTTCTCTGCTTTGAGGTAGCCCAGGAGATCACAGGGGACTCATTAGAAAGTCCCCTTGCCATTATGCCTAAGTCAGAATTCTTATTCTAGCACTTAAAGACTAGAAGAAGTCTGATTTCCTCTCTAGGAAATAGTCCGTCAGCTACCTCTGTTAGACACTTGTGTTACTTGTCCGTCATATCACAATTTAAAATTATGTGTATATTTATTTCCTTTGTCTGCTCAACATGCTGGAGTTACACAGAGATAAAGGGCATAATCGTTTTCTTCGGCTCTGTTTTCCAAGTGCCTAACACTGCCCCTGGAGCATGGTGGTTGCTTTGTAAATATGTGTTGATTGGACGAGTTTCTTCTGTAGCTGAAGAGGCTCAGTTCCTCCAGCCCTTGTTGGGTAGACATAATTTTAGCCATTCTACCATCTTGATCTCTCCCTGCTCCAATTTGTTCTCATTCCTTTGAAAGTGTGGGGTCCCCAACTTAACTCTTGGTGAATAATCAGACCTGCTTGGAATAATAACACAGCTCCCCTTGATTGAGCATGTCTGCCCGTGCATTATATGGATGTTTGATGTCTACCATTTTATAACTCATGTAGGCAAGTATCACTTGTTGCCATTTTACAGGTGTGAATACTGAGATTCAAAGGAACAGGCCTTGCTAAGGATGCACAGCCAGTGAGTACAGAGCTGAGATCCAAAGCAATGATATTTTCCTAATAATCTAAGCCCTTTTTCTTGGTGAGGCTCAGATGAAGGCAGGACAGCTTGGAGTTGAAGCAAACGGCACATCTGGGCTCCACCAGCCACCCTAGGATCTGGGGTGACTCTTTGAAAACTAAGCCCCTCTTTTCTTATCCATAAAACGAAAATAGCAGTACCTGCCTCACAGGTATGTGGTATGAATTTAACGAGAAGAGTTAGCCTGGCTTGAAATAAACACCCACTTAATTTAACCTTTATTATGATTATTAGATAGTATAGGTCTGGTAAACCATGAAAAGCAATGACATTATCTCTACATGCAATACTGCAGAGTGGAACTGTTGGGATTCTTGTTCTATAAATCCTGCTTTTATTAGATGCAAATTACAATGGTGCTAGCTTTTTGGCAGTTGACTCCTCTTGCTGACCCAGACAGTGTTCACCGCTTAGTAAAACCAGACAGCTTTTCCCCGTGCTCAGCCCCAGGGCTAGCTGAGCCCACAGAAAGACCCTGAGCAGGTTTACTCCAACATAAGCTCAGGATCAGAAAACGGAGCCGATACATTTTCTACTTAAGACTGGAACGATGGGATTTGTTAGAGAGATGTCTGCTCCCAGTTATCTAATACGTCATTATTTCCAGTAACAAAACTGCTTAGGAGAGTGCCAAGAGACACTTCTGTTGGGCAAGAGTATATATTTAGGGACAGATAACAGTCAACATCAAAAATGCTCTCCATCAATTATTCTAACCCTTCAGTGTAGACAAAAACTACCTGGGTCACCTGTTGCAAATACACATTCCTGAGCTTAGCATCAATGAGTAGTTCTGATCCACCAGCCCAAAGAGGTACCCAAGAATGTGTAAATAATAAATGCTCCCCTTGACTCAGAAGCAGGTGGTCCCCAGGCATACTTTGAGAATGCAGTATATGGACAGGCTTTGTAAAGGCAGACAGAATATTCCTGACAAATCTTGGAAGCTGTTAAGTATTATTGCCACTATCATTATTGGCTATTTTCCCGAGCCAACACAGCCTCACAGTGTTTCCCGTGGAGTTGGAGCTGGGGACAGGATATGTACTAACCTATGCACAAGCCTCCTCATAGGAAAGTAGAGATGATAGTACTATTCGTAAGTCCTTCCAAAAACATCTGTTTAGCTTACTATGTGCTCAGGTGAGGCACTAAGACACAAGCACAAACAAGATAGGGAAGGCCCCTGTCCTTACAGAGCTTACAGACTCAGAGGATCCCACCCAACATGAGAAGGCAGGCAAAAAAAAAAAATTAATTACAAGTCATAATGAGTTTGTACTTCAATTTGGGTTGGCAGAGGAGGATTCTCTGAGGATCTGGCGTGTCAGTTGGAGGTTAGTTGAAAAGACTGGGCTAGATTTGTGAACAGTGTCCAAAGAAGGATTGTAGGTGGAAAAAACAGAGTAGGCCAAGGCCCCGAGGTAGGAAGAGCTTGGGGTTGAAAGGGAACCCCTGTGGCTGCAGTTTTAGCAGAACTAAGGTAAGAGCAGACAGGGATCTCAACCTGCCTGGGAAGAGATAATGTCCCAGCCTAAGGCAATCCCAAGGGATAGAAGAGAGAAGATACAAGATGTATTTCGGTAAACAAATTAACAGAGAGAGAAGCCATTACAGACACTGCCTCATTTAACAGAAGAAGAAATGGTGTACCAATCACACAGGCATTCTTAACAATAGCTTTGGGGCATTCCCTGCCTGTATGTATCTCGGAAAGGGGTGAGATTCCTAGAAACAAGGTCAAGGAAACCCCTCTTAGAAGAGGCCACCATCTCGCAGTGGCCCGTGTCGTGTTTGATCTTGGATGTTACTGTTTTACAAGCTTCTGTGATCTTCCCTTGGAAAACAGGATCAGTGTTCAATCGTAATGGTGATCATTTCACTGTGTTTCTGGATTTTACTAAGTAATGACCCCCACGGGGTGAGCCTCGATGCCTAAACTGTCCGCCATTACAGATGTCTGCACAGGTGCACACAAATAACAATTCACTGGGCAACAACACGTGCCTTGGAGTGGGGTGTACTGGATAAGTGACATGGACCTATTTTCAAGGAAATGAGAGCCTACCGGTACAAGAAGGGAGTGGCAATAGGCGAGCAGGCAGATCCCGAAGGCGGCCTGGATGAAAGTATGACTTGGACTATGCAACGCTAAGGAAAATCAGCCTAGGCTCTGAAGTTGGACTTCCTGGGTGGGGTCTCAGCTTCACGCTTATCTGCTAAGTGACCCAGGAAAAGATGCTGATGTATTCTGTGTCTCAGCTTTTTAAAAAATACATGAGAATAATAATAGTCCCAACTTTTATGTTTTGTGATGGGGATTAAATGATCCTATCAATTTGAAGCACCTACCACAGTATCTGGCATGTAGTGACATTCATTAAATATTAGCTGCTGTTATTATTGGGGCAATCTCATAATCATGTTATATGATCATTGTGGTAGGCAGAGTGGCCCCTGAATATTCCTATGCCCTCATCTCTGGGATCTATATGTTACTTTACCTGGCAAAAGGGACTGCTATGGTTTGAATGTCTGTGCCCCTCACCCCCTGCAAAAAAAATTTATATGTTGAAATCTCAACCCCCAAGGTGATGATACTAAAAGATGGGGACTTTGGGAGGTGATTATATCACCAGGGTTTAGTACCCTTATAAAAGATACCCCAGAGAACCAGCCAGTCCCTTCCATCGTGTGAGGGCACAGCAAGAGGGCACCCTCTGTAAATCAGAAAGTGGCCTTCACCAGACACTGAATCTGCCTTGATCTTGGACTTCCCAGCCTCCAGAACTGTGCAAAATGAATTGTTGTGGTTGATAAGCTACCCAGTTTATGGTATTTTGTTATAGTAGCCCAAGCAGACTAAGACAAGGACTTTGCAGATGTAATTACGATTATGGGACATGATATGAGGACATTATTCTGGATTATCTGGGTGAGCCCAGTCTAATCATATGAGCCCTTAAAGTTTGAGAACTTTCCCCAGCTGGGGTCAGCAAGATGCAGCAGAAGAGGAACTTAGAAAGATTCAAAGCACAAAGGCACTTGATAAGCTATTGCTGGCTGCAGGTGGGGCACATGGAAGGCATGCAGGCAGTTTCTGGGAGGAGGACCATCTCCCAGCTGACAGCCAGCAAGGAAATGAGGACCTCAGCCCAACCACTGCCAGGAACTGAAGTAGACCAAGCTGAGTGAGCTTGGAAGTGTGTTCATTCTGAGAGCCTCCAGGAAGAAACACTGTCCTACTAATTTCTTCATTTAGCCTTGCGAGGCTCTAAACAGAGGACCTAGTTGATCCATGCGGAACTTGGACTTCTAACAAGCAGAACTGTGAGGTAATAAACGGTGTTGTTTTATCCTGCTAAATTCGCAGTGACTTCTTATAGCAGCCACAAATACAGCAACTAATACAATCGTATAAATATGGAAAACTTGCCTTCTGTGTCCCCCAGAAGGCTGCGGGAGAGCCCTCCACAACTTCGTATATGTGGTGGCTTCCCTGGTGTGTTGGACCAAACACCAAGGGGAGACCCCAAGAGAAGATTTCCACAGTTCTATTTTGCCCATGGCTCACTGGCCTGTCCTAAGGCATGTAAGTGGGAAAAATAATCATGTTTCCTTCCTTAATCCTCCTTGACCTCCCTCCACCTCACAGGAGGCTGAAAAATATAATGAGGAGATTAATGGGAGGGTGGAAGGCTCTCTGGAGGGGGTACCTAGGGTCATGTGATCCTGAGAGCTCTCACGGAAATTGCAAAAGGCGTGTGTTCCCTGGATCTCAGAAGCTTGCTAAGAGATGCAAGACAAGGTGGCTGGAAGTTCTAATGCCAACACTCACTACCTGTAAGGACTCAGGTAAACTCAACCTCTGTGATGCCTGGATTTTTCATCTACTGTTTGTGGGTTTATCACACCATCTTCCAATAATACCTGTTCAACCCAATGAATAGGGTTCATTGCAGTGAGTTCAAATGAAATTTATTTGCTCTTGGAAATGCAAAAACAAACAAATGAAATGGAACTATTGCATTGAGTTGAATGTCAGTTCTAAGTCCTTGTATGATGGCAGACCCACATCTGGACACAACTCAGGATCCACATCTAGGTTCACCCTTGGTCAATTCTTATTAACCACATGAAATACCATGTTATTGCCTTAAGATGCCAGTTGAGTGAGTTGTTGGCTAACTAAACAACAGGTAATTTTCTGGCTGACAGAAACCTAAATATTTCACTCACTTCATGACTTACATGCCTTTGAAGGGAGCTAAGCTTTTCTTCAATGCCAATGGGATAAACCTTGATTACTCTGTCTATGGGTCTCAGAATGTGGTTCTGGGACAAGTAGTACAGTATCACCTGAGAACTTGTAAAACATGCAGAATCTTAAACCCCACCCCAGACCTACCACGTTGGAAACTCTGGCAGTGAGGCCCAGCAGTCGGGCTTTGACAAGCATCCAGGTGATTGAGAAGCACATTCAAGTTTGAGAATCAGCACTCTGACTCAACCTCAGGGAATCTCATTTATTTCGCTAAATGATCAAGGCGAATGATATAATCTGGCCAATGAGACACCAGCAGAAGTCTTTGGGAGAGGTTAATTGGCTGCTAAGAAGTTTTTCCTAAGAAACAAAATGTGACAGGGGCATTTCTTGTTCTTTTACTGGGTATTGCCATCTCTACATGATGCCTGGAGTAATGGCAGCTACCTTGGGACCAGAAGGGATGACAGTCTAAGAGGATAAACAAACACCATGAGACTAGCATAGCAGAAATATAGGAAAAACTTGAAACCTTAATGATATTTCTGAATTGTGCAATTATCTGAACTAGCTAATGTTAGAACCGCCTCACAAACTGAATTCTTGTTAAGTGAAATCACATGTGCCCCTCTTGTTTAAACTACATTTAGTTCAGTTTTCAAGCACTTTCTGCCAAAAGTATCCAACCAATAAATCATTTAAACATGACTTTAACAAGTTGTCAGTTGAATACAAAAGTCATTCAGTGGGTTGATAAAAGTAGTAATAAATGTGTGTTTTTTGTGGTAAGAATGCAAAAGAAGATGGAGTAGAATAAAAGTTAAGTCACCAAACTACACTAATTATATTTGCTAAACCAAACTGCATCTGGGAAAGATTGGTGCTATTTCCAGGTGCAAGCAATAATTTGAAATGCCAAAATGCTGCCATTTCTAGGTCATTTCCATGATTTACAGACACAGCAGAGTGGCATATTTGAAACTAGCACTGTCCCCCGAAATCCAGGCTGAATGGCTGCCATACCAATAACTTTTCCAATTAACAGCTGAAATTTTAAATTGTTCCACACACTAGATGCAATGCTTTAATCTGGCAACAGGAAATGTACAATCTGTGGCTTTGTTTTTATATCTTCCTTCACCTCAATAGGTTTTTGGAAATTCTTAATCATCGTTTTCAACTTGCCAGAGAAGGAAAGAAGAACAGGACCAAACGTATTTTTGCACAAAATGGCAAGTGCAAGGTAACTGCCCGTGCCAAATAAAATGAAAGGATCTCCGGACTTTCTCTAGAAAGTTTGTCTCAAAGCATAATAATTATTGGTGTCCATCCTAAACACAAAGTCTAGAAAACAGAGATTACTATTAATATTAAAACCCAAAGTTAAATCCATCCTTTTATCCATCCATCCACCCACCCATCTATTCTATCTACCCACCTGTGCCACCCATCCATCCATTGGTTGAATCAGTCAACAAATATTAAATAAGTGCCTACTCTCTGAAAGGCACTCCAAGGATACAGCAACAAACAAAACAGACTAAAATATCTACCCTGGTGGAGCTTATATACTAGTGGGGAGAGGCAGACACAAACAAAAACATATAAAACATAGTATAGCAGATGGTGATAAGTGATATGGCAACATGCCGGGCAGGGAAGGGAAGTAGGGTGCATGGGAGTGATTTTAGTGGACAGGTCCAAGACGTCCTGTCTGAAAGATACTATACGAGCCAAGCTGAGAGGGAAGACAGGGAGTAAGCCAGCTGAGAACTCAAGAAATTGCATCTAGGCAAATATAGTTGTTGAAAAGACCTTAAGAAGATTATATTCCTGTTATGTTCAAGGAATAACAAAGGGGCCAGTAGACAAGAGGAAGAATACCAGGGAAGTAGGCCAGAGAGGTCCAATGACTTTTCCCTTAACAATAACAGAAAAAAGCAACGGTAAAATAACTTTTTTAAAAAATAGCAGATGTGAGCACAGTGCATTTTCAGTCTACTGAAAACTGGCAACCTGAGTATATTTCCTTTCTCGGAAGACGGCCAAGGGGAGACTTGAGGAATAGATGTTCCAGGACACTCTGGGGAAGTGAGCATCTGGACACAGAGGAGATGGGACTAGGGACACAGCATCCCCAAGGGGAAGGCAGAAAGCCACAGAATCAGACAATTCCTTCATTCACATGACCATCAGAGGCTGGTCCTTTGCAAGTCCTGAGGATGCCCTCGGGCTCTAAAGACACAAGGTCCCTGCCTTTGTGACACATACGGTCTGGCAGAGGAGGCATGCAGTGCACATCCTCAAGGAAAGTATAGAGAGTTAGAGCCTAGAACAGGGAGTCTTGTTTTGGTTTGGAGGGTTAATCAGGAAGTATCTCCCCAGAGAAGCCATTTCTAAGCTGAGAAAGACTGCACATAGGAGCCAGGCAGGGACTCAGGTGAGGACTGGGGAGTGTAGCATCCCGACAAGCAGCATGTGCAAACGTCAGAGGCAGAAAGATCATGACTGTTGGAGGGACTGAGGAGTATCTGCTTGACTTGACGTGGGGAGGTTGGGTGGGGGAAGTAGAGGCTGTGATGGAGCTGCAGGTGCCCTACGGATCATAGCAAAGATCTTCATCTTTACCAAGGACAAGAGGATCATTTCAGCTGCTCAGTGGGATGCGATGGGCTCATAAGAAGAATGCCCAGACTGCAGATGAGAAGAGAGGAGTTTGCTTTCAGATGTCCTTCAGAAGACTGGGAAGGGCCCTGCCAGGCTGAAAGTATGAGGCAACCAAGCCAATCCCTCAAACTGGGCAAAGGGGATCTGATCCTTGAAATTGAAAACACTTCACAAAGAACGGTCACAATCAAAAACAGGTTGAAGAGGAAGGAACATAGGCGCAGAGAGCTCCAGGGACTTCCTCAAGATCACAGCATGAAGACCACCTTTCCATTTAACTAAACAGGAGGCAAGATTATAAGGTGAGGCATATTTAAACATGAATAGATGTATACGTGCATGTTTGTGTGTGTGTATTTTCCACCCATGCAATGCTAATGCCATGAAAAGGAGACTGACAAAATCTAATTTTAAAGTTGTCATTCTGGAATTAAGAACTAGGTCACCATTGTCAGGAGGCCCAGGGCCTGGGACACGGATCTGGTGGTAGCATTTGCTATTTGATGATATGACAGTCTTGTTGCTTAACCCCCTGGAAATCCGGGGCTACTGTTTGCATCCATGGCACCACTGTGTGGATTATAAACAGGCCTACCTTCCCAGTGGATAGATAACCAAAAAAAAAGCCACTTTCTCCAAGCTGACATAGCCCTGCACCAGGGCTTGGAGCTTGAACAAAAGACCTAGAGTAGATTTCCTCCCATGTTTGCCACCTTTGTGGGCCCCATGAGCAGAGAGAGCACAGCCATAGGTGGTGGTCCTACAGGCACCCACTGAGCTCGGGAAGGTGAGCATCTGAGGATGACCAGCCAGCGGTGCTGAGGCAGGCAAGGGTGGTGAAATGCATGCAGAGGTGTGTTCTCCCAGCCACAACAGCCCCTCACCTGCAAATCTTAAAATCAATTTGGAAATGACCGCTCAGAGCAGATTACACAAAGATTTTGTTACGCCAAACACAATCAACCACAAAGGGACTGGGACCTTGGCAAACAGTGCTGGGAATCGGAGATGCACGTCGCGTCTTGTGTTTACAGCTTTTCAGCTGAGTACTTAATGTTTACTTTGGAATTAATCCAGGCCCATGAAACAAGTGATATATCAACATAGCAGATGTACTTGAGCGACTATATGTTAAAAGGTGATTCACTTCCCAACAAGAATCCACACACAGCCTGGATGTGGTACCTGCTTCACAGAATGAAGCAAGCACCTTCCGTGTTTCTGTCAGAGAAGCCCTTCTTTGATATGCAATATTGGGAGGGGACAGATTTTGTGGTTAGGTCGACCCTCCATAGAGCCCTCCTCTGCCCCTTAATCAAGACTGGGTATATAATTTTTGGGGCTGGTGCAAAAAAATGGGGGGCTCTTTGTTGAAATATTATTAAGAATTTCAAGAATAGCATGAGACCACACGTGGGGCCTTTCAAAGCCTGAGGCCCTGTGTGACCATGCTGGTAACATGCTCATAAAGCTGGTCCTGCCCTTAATAAAAGGATCGAACTTGACATTTCCAAAAAGGGGATGTTAATAGTATTTACCTAACAGGGTTTTTGGAAGAACAAAAGGAGAGAATGAATCTTAGACTCCACAGGCCCATAGTAAGTTTCAATAATGTTACTGACTATCATTTATTAAAATGTGAATAAGATTTCTTATATTATCCCAAAAAAGGTCCATATCTGTGTAAATATTTAATATTTCCTTGCACACAACTCTGGGGTCTGTTAAATTCTTGCATAGAAAACAAGGCTGGATTGAAACACATGTGCATGCACACAGACAGACACACACACACCCCTCCAAAGAGCTGGGAAGAATGAAGCTGTTGAAATATGAAATATCTGAACATGAGGAGGGTGAAGTATCCAAGGAGAACATATTTGGGTGTGACAAATGGAAAAAAACATTATCTATTTTAGCTAGAACCTAAGCAGTCAGTGGTCTGAGGTGCTCAGAATAGAGAATTTCCAATCAAAATCTAACTGCTCCTAACAATGTTCTATTCCAGCTGCAATCACGAGCTCCAAGATGGCAGAGAGTACAAATACCTTGTTCACTATCAATCCCTTGGCTTAGCATCATTCCTGACACACAGTTAGTGCCCTATGGTGTTGAATGAATGAATGAACTCATGAGCAGTCATGGAGAGATGAGCTTTATTATGGGAAAAGGGATTGGCCAAGGGCTGACAAAATACCGAGAGTGTGGGGAGTGTACTGTGCTAATCACTCTACAACGCTGTGGTACTTGATGTAACTGTCCTGGGTCCATCCTCGTCCTGAAGACTTCCTCAAGACCCAGAAGATCCAGAGGAAGTTCAAAATGGAGAGAAAACACAGACTGGCAATTGCCTATGTTCACAGTACAAATGTGTACATCAAAAGATGGTTGGATCTAGGTTGAGGCAAAAATTCATTCTTTGATGACATTCCTTCTCAAGTTCTATCCAAATATTTGCTATCATGTAGACAGAGTCTTGGCCCCATTCACTGACATCATACATCTCTGTGCAGCTTTCTTTCATGCACCAAGGCAGAGGGTATAATCCCACTGGTGGCTTCAGTTCACACTTACTTGCATGCATGGGAATTCTGTACTTTATGAACCCAACCTGATCATATCTCTAATAGCCTATAACATACACGTGACAGAAAAAGAGCGAGGCACAGGGATAGAACATGAGTTTGACTGAATAACATGGAAGACTCTCTGTCTTGGATATGATACAGTTTTAGGAGACTCCAGCAAGACTGGTCAAGGAGGTCTGCCCCACCCATTCCACCCGCATTCTGTCTATTGATTCTGACTGTTGATTCCCCACTTGATGTTGACTGTGTCTTTCTTAATCTCCCTGCCAAGAGACCAACCTTTTCTCCACTGTCTCTTTGCCATTACAACTTATACCCTACTTTAAAAACTCTGTTTACAGGACATTCACTCTAGCAAAGCAATCCCTAAGGCTAAAGGTACTCCTCTGTGTCTCATAATTCCATCAGAGTGCTCCACACTTACATCATTGGTTAGTATGACTTCCACCTCCTTAACCTGTGAATATCTCAAGGGCAAGGATGCTGTCTTGCACTTATGCCTTGAACAGTGCTTGACATAAAGTGGCTGCCCATGTTTATGAAGCCATGTGCAGTGCCTGCTCAGCAAAGCAGCCTTGTCTTCCTGGAGCCCTTGGCTGACTGCAATATAAATACAATAGCTTTTAGGGGGCTAGCCCCAGCACTATTAGGGCTGTGCTGCTTAATGTCCTTTAACGGGTCCCTATCCTTAGGGTAAAGTCATAACTCCTGGCCATGGCCTGCAAGACCTATGTAGGCATCTCCCACCTACATGTCCTAACTTGACTTGGGCCACTCGCTACTTTGCCAGCCCCACTATGGGGACAATGACCTCTTCCATTCCTTATGCTTACGAATGCCCTTCCTACCACAGGGCCTTTGTACATGTCAATCCCACTGGCTGGAATGCTATTCTCATCCATCTTTAACTGTTTAATCTCTTTTCACCCTTTGATCTCGACTCCAGCATCTGTTCCTTTGGAAAGCCATCCCCGGCCAACCCAACTGAAACATGTAGCTGGTGCAATTTTACATTTATTTTTGTGATCTTTTATTCAGATCTTTTTCTTTCACTAGATTCTAAGATCCATGAATTCTGAGCCTATACATCTTTTTTCTCACTTTTAGATCCTCAGCGCCATAAAAGATGCTCAATACATTGCATGAAAGAACGAATAAAGATACTGATGCACACCTTTCCATAGGTGAGACCCCAGGTCTGGGGCACTGACCATTGTTTATTTGTGTGTGTGTGTGAGTGTGTTACTGACAATAGAGTGATGGCACTTTCTGTGACAGGAAAAAACAAACATTTGCATCCCAGTGCCAGAAAACCAAGGCTACCTCATGGAATATGTACCAACTGTCCACTTTAGGCAGATAGGGGATGCACAGGTACCCTGTGTTATTCTGAGACCCCAGCACAATTCAGATCACTTACACACTAATGTGGGCCGATTCATTCTCAAATGATGTTATTTTTCGTGGAAATTGTCAAGCTACATTGTTACCCTAAATAGAATATTACTAAAGTGCTTTAACCAAACCAGCTGGAAGGCCTGAAATTTCATCCATATTGTTATTTATATACATATTTACAGCTGCCACCTGCCTGTAACTTGGCTGGATCATAAAGTAGTGCTGCTCCCCTGTTTCATTATACTTTGACATTTTACTATAACTACATTGCTTCTCATTCCTTAGTATCCAATTGCTCTGCAGCCACTCTTGAATTATATTGCTTTGGTAATAGAATAAAAATATTTCTCTGTAGTAGTATTAGTCTCTCTCTCTCCCCTCCTTTCTCTCTTTCCACCCACCCCCTCCCCCCCACACCCAGATGGTACAAATCGTTGCTGGCACGTGTAACAATTATAGCACAGCTTCTGCGGCTTAAATGAACCCCCACAAACCCCACTGAGTTAGATTAGATTAGGGAATTGGGAGGTGAGCAGGAGGGCTGGCCAGTGGTCTCAGCTGAAGCCGATGCATATTTGGTCTTTGCCTCTGTGAGATGAGAGAGAAATGTTTCCTTCCCCCGAATAGCACTGGGAGCCTCTACTTCAGAAAGAGAACACAGGAAGGAAAGCCAACAACTCAATTAAAGGCAGGTAGGTTTAATTTCAAAATGTTAGCATAGTCTAATCCAAGAGAATATTGGCAGCTCACTTGGAATTTGAAAGCTGGACTTCAAGAGCAAGAGGGAAGGATGAGTATAGGGTTGGGGACTCCTCTGCCATCGCTTATAAGTTAATATATGAAGCCACCCTGTACAGTGGATTCACATTATGGTCTCAAGCACACAAGACATACAGAAGGGACAGCCCACCCAAGTCAATTTATCTATTGCCCCAGCCAGCCAGTCTGAGAGACTTGACTTTCCCTCCTCCCCAATTTCCTAAACCTTCTCAGTCAAAAGAAATTATTATTTGCATTCAACGCGAGAAAGAAGCATGCTTTCAAGACATCCTCTGCAGGATTTGCACAGAATAAGGGCACAGCAAAAGCTCACAGAACGGGATTCAGTATAAGTTGAATATATAAGGTCCCATCCAAAAAGGCTCCCTAGAAATCCCAGAAATCTGGATGTCCCTCACCTGGAGTATGTAACCTCATCCCTCAGGAAGCCGGCTTCTTTCCGTGCATGATTCTTCTTCCTCCAGCACCTTAACCCTCAGCCCGTCCTTCCTGGCATGACAATCTCCTCCTTGTCACTCAGGGACTCCCAGCTGCCTCTGAGTTTACTACTCAGGAGTGAAGCCCAGGTCTTATCTAATCAGAGCAGTGATTGAAGTAGGCAGTCGCTTCTCTGTTTCACATGGAGAAGCCTCTTCCCCGGCTGGCCTTTGAGCTACCAAACCACACTCTAGATACATGCCCTGAAATCCACTGCTTTCATGTTCTCTCACAGCTGACGCCAGGCTCCATAGAATGTCATCTGCCCCAACCAGACCTCTGAATCCTGCTGCTGTCCTTAAGTCTCTCCAAGGTCCAGTCAGATCGCCAATTTCTCCCTGACGCCCCACCAACACCCACTCCAACAGTCCCGAGACCTCATCATTAACATCTGTGCCTGGCACGTAGTAGGAGATTAATAGCTGCCAATGCCCTTCTCCCCACTTTAAATCCAGCAGAAGTGAAAAGGGGAGGTGTCTGGAAATAAGCATGGAATCCCAGACATGCCTGCAATTACCTTTTCCACCCTCAGCCACACATTCAGGCTCCCTGGGCCACAGTATCTTCATCTGTAACCTAAAGGGGGCTATTTTCAAGTCCTGGCAGAGTTAACATTCTCAGTGGTGCAGGCTTCATTCTCCAAAGCCCCTTCTTTTTAAACTTGCTCTCTGTAATTCTTTCCCTTTAGTTGCACTTGAGATTGGGTTCCTTCCTTCCTAGCATGATGGGGTCTGAAATCCACACCCAGAAAAGCTCCTACAAGGCTCTCCTTTCACATGTGCCTCCTGTAGTGTCATTCTCTCCTCTCTGATGTTTCACCACCTTGTATAGCAGCCAGAGACACAATTCTCCATTTCTTACTGCTCATGTTTTTAACAGCGTCCCTTCACAAATGCCTTCAGGCCCCTTACATTTGAGGCTCCCAGTCTTAGATGTCATCAGAACAATTCCCTCCTTGCCCCCCAAAGGATTTCTTTTTATGGCATAGACGCAGTATTTTCACTTGCTGGATGGATAAAAAAGAAAAACACACATTTCTTTTTGTCCAGCTAAAAGTAACCAGCAAACAATCCCCAAGAACCTACTGTGTACCAGCCACTGTTTTAGGCACTGAGGATACACAGGCCTGAATCTAGTGGAGATTTCAGGCCTAATGAAGGTGAAGAGATGGTGCTAAACAAGTGAAAAAACAGCAATTTAGGAACACAGCAAAACTATAAAAGAGGGTAAAGAAATAGATCATGACTTAGAGCTATTTCACCTTGGCAAGGGGCATTTTAGTGAAACCTGGATAACAGCTAAGAAAAACCCACTCCTGCAAAATCTCTTCTAGTTTTTAATTGGTTGTGAGTTCATCCATCTCTTCTCACTGCCATTGTCTCCCGCTGACTACCTTCACTCGGTCTAGTGGGTTGAAGAGTGCCTTCCCAAAAATTCCTGTCCACCCCGAACCTTAGAATGTGACCTTATTTGAAGATATGGTCTTTGCAGATGTAATTAATTAAGCTGAGGTCATGCTGGATTAGGGTGAGCCCTAAATCCAACACTGGTGTCCTTACAAGAAGGTTATGTGAAGACAGACACACACAGAAGGAAGAAGGCTGTGAGGCAGAGGGCCACAGAGAGGCAGACCTGGAGATCCAAGGTAAAGCGTGGAATACAGTTCTTGCCCATCTCATAAAATTAGGTTCACCACTGCAAAGTTTCAACTGGGAACAGAGGCGGGTAGTCAGAAGGTGAGGGAGCTTTAGCTTCAAAGACCTTCATGACGGCAGTGTGTTTCCATGGCCACACCTAACTTTGCACTAGTCATTTTGGTATCTTTTTCTTAAGGAGAGCACCCAAATTGTGTAAGTCTCACCCTTCATAAAACCTAGATCTACCTTTGCTTAGGAAATATGAAAAGGTGAGTTTAGGTGGACACGGGAGGGCCTTGTTTCCTAGGAGAAGAATTCTGGAGTTTCTGAAGTTTGCTCTGTAGGAATTCCCAACAGGGAGTGACCGAGGTTTCTCGTGTAAAGGGAAGATGTGGTCGTGGGCTTCACAAGGATGGATCTGATGGGACAAGGCCATGCCAAATGGCCTGGAGAAAAACTAGTTTGAGAGATTAGTCAGACTCTGTGTGCTCACTGCTTAGTGTGTGGTTGAAATGCAATCAATATCAATTTTCCCTCCCCAGCCTACTTCTTCTTCAACCTCATTGAAATAGACCTCCACTGAAGGTAAATGTGGATACTTAGCCCACACCACTAAGGGAGAACTTGCTGAAAACATTTGTCTAGTTAGATTAGAAAAACGTGGCCTCACTGTTCTATTCCTCCTAAACTTCTGAAATTAGGGTCACACAATTTTCTATCCCAGGACAGCTTGGATGAAGTGACTCCTGAGTTTACAAACTCAAGTGACAAGCAGCTCAGGGGGAATGACAAAGGCTCTCCTTCCTATAAATTTACATGGGTCTAGGGAGACTCAAGTGCTGGGCAAACATTTCCAGGAGAACTGCTGGTTACTAAAAGCCCTATTTGTCAATGACAATGCTGTCTCCTTCTCTGGTGTTAATTAGTCATTTCACACAGCATCTCTGACAAGGAGTTAAGTCCCAGTTAACCCAGATTTCAGACAAGATAGAGTGGCAAAGGAGCAAAGTGGCTTCAGCAAGACCACATTACAAATTGTTGGCCAGACTGAGATTAGAACCAGAAAATCTCTGACTCCTGAAATGGATTTGTTTAGGCAAGAAAAGGGAAGGCATAGGAAGGAAAACAAGGCTTCACAGCTCAATTAAAATGGAAAATTTTAAATTAAAATGGAAAGCTCAGTTGAGAGAGTGTTCATTCAACAAATGTTTACTAACCCACTTCTGTGAGTGAGCACTGAAATGAATGGTCAATAAATATGTATTGTTGTAGATTAGGTACTGTGGGGCTATTAGTTTTTGGGCACCTTCAAAAGTCACCCATGTGCAAAGACACAGAAAAGGACTGTGGTACCATGCAGGTCTCCTTGCGTTCTGAACGTCTGAAGGACCAGAGGGAAATGTCCTCTGTATTCAGGCTTCATGGAGATGGGCTTTCTGGGTAGGGGACATTTTACATTCTGAATCAGATGGCCGCAATCACTTGATTTATGGACCTGTCACTGCTATTTGATACTGTATCAAATGCATTTTGAAAAGTTCATTTGATGAGCCTCTTCAACTCTGAAAAGCTTGTCCTAATTATGCAGATCCAGGGCAAATATTGTGATTCCTGCTTTCATTTCCTATAATGGAGCTGGTGCACGAGGATACCAGAGACCCGTGGGCCTTTGGATTAGTGGGAGAGGAGAAGTGGGGGATTTTGTTGCTAATAAGTGGAGATTATAGAGGCTCTGTCCATACTGAAGCACAAGGCATCACTCTTTTTTCCTATTATTAATTTTTCCTTCCACTATTCATTATACTCATACTAATACTAGAATTAATGCTAATATCTTTGTTTAATCCTTGTTAACTGCCCAGGCACATGCTTAACCTTTTCTAAGGGGCTATTCCCTCCCTCCTCAACACATTCCCCAAATCCAGCATCAGTAACCCCAGTTGATAAGACAGTATTTCCCCAAGCAGTAAAGAACTTTGCTCTTTCTTATTCCTAAAAGAAAAACGCCAAAGTAAGGCTCAGTAGTAAGAGTTTGGAAAATGTTCTTCTTATAAACCATGATTGGGGGTTTGTTGAGACTCAGAATTCATGGTGAACTTTTCTGGGTAGTAACTATCTGCACTCACCCAGACCCTTTAAATACAGACCAGGATGAAGAGTAAAAAGCCCACCCAGGCTGATCAGAACCTAGTCACAGGAATTTCTCCAGAACATCTTCATTCTTTATCCAGTGGCCTTTACTTCCCTCACCTTCAGGTCTTTAAACCTTTGACTCTGTCATCTATTCCCAATATTGCCACTGGCATCACTCATCGGAGCCCATTCTCTGGACTTTAAAATCTAGACAACTAACTTTTGAATACGTACATCTTCTTACAACAGTGACTCCACCCTAATCCCATGGACTCTATATCAGCCCGACCACACTGAGTTTCCCTGGATTACCCGTTAGAAAAAGGTGAGAACATAGACAATGGTATGTGTAAGCTCCTAGAAAGACAATTCCATGAGACTTAACACTGAATACTTGTGTAACTATAATCTGAACTAATAACCCCAGCTAATGTTGATTTAGTATAATTATGTGATTCATCAAGTGCTTTGCACATGTGTAGTCTTGTTTAATTTCAATATACATTAGCACATCTAACTTAAGGCAACCACAGAAAACAATTCCAATTATGCCCTCATAGAAAAACTGGATGTTTCTCTTAAAGATAAATACGTACAGTTTTGGTTTCAACCAGAGAAAGAAATGGCTTAGACTCCGAAATAATATGAAAACAGTAGTGCCCTACTGTAGGGAGTTTAGATACCAACATTTTTACCCCATATGCATCATTAACTAGTTACAAGGTCTTAAGTCAGTTCACCTCTTTGTACTTCAGTTTCCTAATTTATAAAATAGGAGCAATAGATCTCTTCTGACTAATTGTCAAGGTTTTTAATCTTGGAGAGGTTCAAATAAGACACCATATGTGAAATGCTTTCAAGTTGGTGTAATAGAGATATATACAGAAATTTATAGATATATACAGCTATATACAGAAATACATTGCACTTTTATCATACTTAAACTCTATTAATGAAATGGCTTTGAAAAGTAAGTTTAATGGAGTGCCACAGAAATATAAGATGAGGATATTTATTACATAAACAAGGTTGTTGGGTTTCATGCCTGGCAAGACTCAAGGCCCTCAGCCTACCAGTCAAACACTGAACTGAAACCTCATGAGGAGGAGAAGGGGGAAGGGGGGGGCCTCTTGAAGCCAGAGCTTATTAAATCAATTACATGATTAATGTGAAAGAGAGTGTGTGCAACACAAGGAGAGGGGTAGTAGTTCACTCAGCACAGTAAAGGCCGCTGATGAAGCATTTTCTGTAACCTTCTAAGCCACCAAGAAAATGGCCTCTTGGTAGATGAATCAGGCTGGAGAAATATATTTGTCCGCAGGTTTTCATAAAAAAAAAAGTGGTGGTAGTATATGAATCTCCTGTACCACTCATTCCCAGAATTGACAGATATCAGAAACATTAGAAACATCTCCATACAAATCAGAAATGACATCTTATCCTTGTTCAGAGTTTTCTCATGCAATCAAAGGGTAAAGTTTGTGATTTTGATAGGAACGGGGCTGCCCAGAGAAAAAAGGATGTTAATTAAAGTGTTTGATGGAGTTTTCTTCCCAGTATACCATGGGAGAAATGTACAAATCCCCAACATGGCTTGAGTTCCACAAAAGATCATTAGTCAGGATCGGGCAGTGACTCAAGTCATCTCCTTGATGGAGTTTTAAGATAAATTCTTCTTGGAGGACATGGGCCAGGTCTTGAATCAGGAAAAAAAAAAAAAAATCACCCAGCCACCCTGACCAAATTGGCTGATCTGGTGGGGATGACTACAGAAGTCTGAGGCCAGGGTTTCTATTAGCAACCAGGTCTTTCTCGTTCCAGTTGACAAGATGGACAACCATCCACCCTCGTAAAAGATTCATGACCCAACTTTGCACTCTCTACTGCTTGCTTTCTCATAAAACCAGTGCAAATCCTATCAAAAATTTAGCAGAATCCCTGCCTCATCTGTTTAGGCCTGAAGCTAGTTGCAGGGACAACTCATTAGGGACAGACTCATTAAAACCAGCCCTTGGGCAAAAGCAGTTTGCGGGCCTCCTCATTTTTATTCAGTCCCACCTCCCTGCCCAACCTCCTTGAGCCCTCAGACATGGGGCTTCTAATGATTTTGTACAGTGTGCAGGTCTGTTCACAGAGTTGCAGGGCTCGGGGTTCGACAAATGCTGCTCCTTACATCTGCCAAAAATGATCTGTGTCTTCTCCTTTGTGTACACCAGGAGGGCCGTGCTGGGAGAGGGAGGTACGGTGGAGAAAGCAGGGGAGGGAGTCCTGAAGGCTGGCCAGCTTCTCACCTGGGGATGGCTGGGGCTAACACCTGGCATTGGAGCAGTCACGGGAGCCCTAAGGACCAAACCAGAGCTCTGGCAGAACGAGGGCCAAAAGGTAAAATCTTTTGGGTCCCATTCATGCATCATGTTCAGCCCAGCACTCAGACCCTTGGGCACCTGGAAACCAGACAACAGCCTACTTAATGGATTCACTACCAGATGTTTTCTGCTATGTGCCAGGATGCCATTCTCTCCATGAACTAGGGAAAAAGCTCATTTGTGCTGACAAAGAGCTATTGAAATCTTCAGGCTTGCTAGCAAAGAACAGGCAGCCCCAATGCAGATGCAAAGCTTCCACATTGCAGGTGTCTCTGGGCAAGTTTAATTTTGGAAAGGCAGGAGGAGCAGGGCGCTGCAAACCCAAGTGCCCATGGTGGCCAGTGGATAGTTAAGCAGGCTGGGTCAAGGTCACTTATGAATAACAGGGTCAGTGCTGACCTGGGACTGGAAAGCTCACACCCCACTGAAGTGTGCAGATGCTACAGAGCTCCAGCTGGTGGTTGAAATGTGGGGACATTGCCCAATCTGCCAGATAGTCTGATTTTTTGCAAGGAGCCAAAAATCTGGATTTTAAGTGAAATCTTTACATGTTTAAATGTTGGCAGCTAATGACTGAAAGAAAGAAAAAATAAACTGTATGGGTGAAACACAAGCATAGATTTCAGGTTTACAACAACTGATGTGAAAAAGATACTAAATTAGGAGGGACTTGGATACTAGTCTTAGTTTTACTACCACCTGCCGACATGGGCACGTCAGTGAACACCTGCAGGCCCCCTCTACTCTCCTATAAAGTGAGGCCCAAGGGACATGATCTCTCAGAGCAAAACTCTATGTCTCTAATCTTTTAAAAATAAACTTTATTAGGGAGGGTTTGTAGTACCCAAAAGCATTTCACTATCTCCAATGGAACTAATATCCTAACAGCTCCACCACTGCCAAAGCCTTTGATACCGATTGTTCTTAAAACATAGATTATCACCCTAACAGAGCTTCAGGGGTGGAATTGCCAAGTCATTTGCATGCAGTATCAATTCCCAGAGTTGGGCTTCATTAAAAAAGAGGGGGTGGCTTCTTGGGCTAATAGTGAGCAGGAGAACCCCGGCAGAAGCCCCATCTCATGGGATGCAAGGCAGGTCACATCTTCCACCCTCTCTCATAAGAGGATATAGTCAGACTTGATCAGAGGTTGGCATACTGGGCCACACGGGACCCTGAGGATTCTTTGCTGCCCCTTGGAGGCTGCTAAGGGGGGGGGGAAGACAGAGGAGGGGATGTAATGAGGGGGCAGAGCCCTGGGTCTCATTTCTGTTCCTTCTTCCTTCCTCCCCAGACCCAAGTAGAGAAGGTCTACTTTCTCAGTACTGTTTTGAGTATTCACCTGACACTTTGAGCAAAATGTGTGAAGGTAAAAATAAATTAATAAATGAATTAATTAAATGGTCCTCCAAACTGAAAGTATGAAAATCACAACAGGATCTCTAACTCCTAATTTTCTAGAAGCCTGAGGGTTCACTGACCCAGCTCAAACACTGCCTAAAGCTGTCCACACCATTCCAGCTGTCTATGCTTCCATAAGCCTTACCTGCCATCTATCGGGGTTGGGGACATATGATACACTCGGGAGAGATAGGCTTCCCTAAAATCATCACACTCATTTTCTACCCCCTTTCCCCCACCCTCAAAAGGCTAGCTTAAAAACAGTCTTGCTTTCTCGCAGTGTTAATTCACCATGTCCACCTCCCCCTGCCCCAGTGTGCTATGGCTGGGGTAAAACAAACTGTCTGCTGTTTATTTGGGGAGACCACAAGGCCATAGTGTCATGATTTGTCTTATCGGACATGATTCATTTGCTTTGTGGTTAAGGAGCCCCAGAGCCTTGGCCACAAATCTATTCCAGGGCAATAGTTTTCTATTAGCTTTTAGCATACCACCGCTTTTCTTCTCCACGTATATTATTGCCACCTCTTCAAAAACCCCACCCCAATTTGACAAGCAAGAAATCTGTAAATTTGGGGGTAGATGCTTGGGAAAGAGTATGCATGAGAAAAAGACATGTCCATTAGCAATGCAGATATAGTCACAAATGAGACAGCCCTTGCATGAATAGTGCCTTTAAAACAGTCATTTAATCCAGCTAAAATTTATCTTCAGGAAAAACTGAGTAGCACTGGGACTCAAGACAGTTTGCATTTGAAACATGGATTAAATGCTCTCCTAGTTGCCTTTTTTTAAGAAAAATATTTGCCGATTTCATACCATCTTTCAAGGCTTGGAGATGGCAGGGGATAGCAGGAAAATTCCAAGTTAAAAATAGGGCCCAGACTAGAAGCATTACAAAAGATTTGTTCTCTTTTTTTAAAGAGTGAATGGATGTATTTTCCTCCTCCCAAGAAGAAAGGTGAGGCTGGATTTCTTATCTGCCTTTCCTGGTATCCTTTAGGTAGCACAGATTCATGACGTTCTCTGAAAAGGTGGACATGAAGCGTCAAATTGAAGACGCTGGAGTGTGGGGAAGTCCCCTTGTGGCATGGTCATGTGATTAGTATCTTTTGCTCCTTCAACAGGATCTGTGAATTCAAGGTCTCCTGCAACGGAGAAGACAAGAACAACGCAAAGGCCCATGTAACGGAGGCTTAGCCAGAAGGACAAGGACATCCATCCCACAGCGCCAGGAGCGTGCTCCTCCGTGCGCCCTGAGCTCACACAGAGAGACCTCGTGTTGGCCCAACAAAACAAAGTGCGGTGGCTTCCGCTGAACTCCATTCCACCGCGGCGTGACCTGCCCTCATTAAAGATTCTCTACAAACAGGTGCTTCTCACTGGGCTGACTTCTGAAATGGCTTTCTTTTTATTCCCAGGGACACATCAAGAGCTGAAGGGGATTCATGCAGTATAGATCAGTCGGCCATTGACAGTGCATCAGGCTTTGACAAGCTGCTTGGCTCGGTTGAAAGCCTAGGTTGGGCTTGGGCCCATCAAGGCTACGCTATTGAATTATTGACAGGCACTCACCGTGGTGCAAGGGGAGAGTGAGCCCTAGCCTCAGCTCAATAAAGATGAAATGGAAACCCTCTCTGAAGCCGGCTTTAGCACGTTAAAGGAGTTTTAATGGGCTGGTTTAAAATTCAGTAAGAGAATGCATTAGGCTGATTATATTTTCAATGGCTAAATGCGGGCATGCACACAAGTTTGGGATGCTGAAGGGTTTACAAATGAGTGGGGAGCCTGTCAGGATGAATTATGCCCTTCTAAAGGAAAGCAAGAGTCTGTGTATGTCCCAGCCTGATCTCAAGAGCAGTTATTTTCCTGTCCTCTCTCCTTGATTGCCTTCTTCTGCCATCCCAGCATAGCATTAACCTGCTAGTCTGAATGTCATAAATGGAATGTGCCCTGCCATCCTGGTCACTTTGGCCCCAAAGGACCCAAACCATGGACTGAAAGCCATAGAAGTACCTTCCATCCCATCTCTGGCAAGAATAAGGTGTTCCTCATTTCAGCATCTTATTAGAGGACATGAAGAACTTTCTGTAGCCAGTGTCCCCAGGTTAGTAAATTAATATTAACAATTCTGATGTTTCTTATATAATCTTTTCTTCCTTAAATTTCCACCTGCCAAGATTTACTTGTATTTTAATAGCTGATGTCAGACAAGCATCGTGCAGCAAGTCCCATCTCAGAACTATAATTTTAAATACAATGAGACGCACATCAACTGTCGCATTGACATGCAGGGAATTATTCCACGTGGACTTTTAAAGTGCATCCTAAAAGCTTCAAAGACCTAGCACATTTTAAAAGAATTTAAATTGATGATCGTGGTGTACTCTTTTTTTTTTTAAGCAATTTGTCTAATGTGACCCTATGTTCATTTTTTTCTGACTTTCCTGCCAATGGGCTGCCTCCTGTCAAGATGCAGAAAGGGCCGAGCAACACATCTAAATTTGTGTTCATTTGCCTTCCACAAGATTATCTTTGCCACGTTGAGCAGTATAAGTAAATCAAAGATGCTTCTCAGGGCTGCAGGAGTAGGCTAATCTCCAGACAAATATTTAGAAGGCAGCTTTGCCTACTCTGGTCTTAATCGTTTCCAACTGATTTGACTTATTCTAATTACAGCCTTTATGTTATAAAAGCCATTTTTATGTTGCCGGGGAGCAGTTTCATTGCAAATACATGAAATTTTGCTGAGTTTCTGTTCCCATGTTGATTATGGAAATGGTACTCTGCAGCTTGGCTCTAATTAGAAAAACACACTGCATGGAACGTCAACAATTTTTAACATTAATAACGTGCCGACAGTGTCCTTTTGTCTCTCTCAACATCCTTTCCACAAAGTCTGACACCAGAGTGCCTCTGATTCTCTCTGCTATGTCAAGTAGGACTCATTTTCCCCAGGTTTGATGGGCAAGAACGCCTCTCCCACCCCCAAAGTGGGAGCTGCCTATTTGGAGAAGAAGGATACTAATTTAATATAACAGAAAAGGGAGGGGAAAAAGATAATTAAATTCTAGCACAGTTGAGGGTAGTGCATTTGTTTCATGTTCATAAACTTGGAGAATTCTAGCACAGTATAATAAAGCAGATTAAGTGGGTCCTGTGGTAAATCAGAGAATATGGTGACGCATTTCTTCTGTGGCTTCTTTCTGGCATCATGAGATTTTATAATATGTTAAGATCTCAGCAAGAAGACCAGATAATTTTCTAGATATCTCACTAAGACTGGGGGTTGGGGACCAGAAGTCAGAGCTCAGGAGTTGTCATCCTAATAGGTTCCTGGGTGCCCCTCAATTACCTGATGGAGCAGAAAGGGTTAACCCATAGCCAGTTCTTTAAACTCACTAAGCCTCAGTTTCTTCATCTTTAAAATGGTAGGCTCGTGCCTACCTTGCAGGCTTGTTGTAAGGGTGAGGCATAATGCAATGTTCTTGTTCTGTGCTGTGAATGCACATCCATCCAGCTGTTTTGAAGAGTGATCTGATGGACACTGTCCAAATTTCAAACATCCCTAACTTTTGAATAAGCAATTCTAGTTCTTGTAAAATATCTGACATGAAGTCACACACGTATGTTTGTTCAAACACATTCATTCAAGTTTGCCTACCACAGTACTTTGGGATACAAATAAAGAAGAGAGAAAAACCACCCGTGGGAAAGATGTCCATGATCCACTGTTAAATGAAAAAAGCCCCCATAAGAATAGAATAATTCCACCGAAAAAAAATATATATATATTTTTTGCTTGATCAAAGGACAGGAACATTTAAATTGGAAAGGTACTACTAATTTGTCCTCTGAAAAGTCTGTCTTGAGTTACACTCTCATTAACAGAGTTGTTTGTGTATGTGTAGAGAAGCTTCCATGACCTTCAGGAAAGCTCAGGCCCCACCCTCCCTAGAAGAGTAACTGAAGACCATAGCACAGAGAGAAGAAAAGAGGTTGCTATGTGATAAAAGGAATGATTTGCTGCAGTGATGTTGAAGGACTCCAACAAGTATAGCCTTCTTTGATCATTTCCATGGGAAAACACACACATACACACATACACATACACCCCAATGTGGCAACTCCTGAAGTTATAATGCAACCTAAATCATGGAAGAATGAAACTCTTACTTTCTTTCAGACACAGTCTGGCATTGTGGCTGTGATTTTTGCCTGGATGATGAAGACCTTCTTTTTTAAATGTCTCCATCATCCAGGCACCAGAACCCACCCGAATGCTAAAACCCACAACCAAATAGCCTGAAGGGGTAGGCACTTCTCCTGGTGGTGAGCCAAATTCTTCTTTAAGTTGGCTTGCCATAGCTCATCTTCCATTTTCCATCTGATGGTCCTTAAACCAGGTCCCCCCTCTGCTTAAAAACCTCATGGATATAGATGCTGCCATTTCAAGGAGAAGGACCATAACTCTCCACCCTTCAGTGCAAGCTGCTCATGGTGATTTCCTTCCAGAGAGCACAGAATGGATGAGAGGGAAAAAAGAGTCACATCACAGTGGAGAATCTGACAACACCTCAGCCAAAGGATCCAGGTGAACATCAATAGCGACAAGTCATTTTGATAATATGGACCATTGGTATGACGTTGATGCTAATGGCAATTTACCTCTGTGGCCTGTGGCCTTCCTCTCCAAACCCATAACCCCAATATCACCATCAGACCACCCTGTTCCCCAATTGAGGGACATTCTACAAAACACCTGAATAGTATTCCTCAAAACCATCAAGATCATCAAAAAGAAGAAAAATCTAAGAAATGGTCACAGAATCAGAAGGGACTAAGGAGACATGACGACATAATGTAATGTGGGATTTTGGATGGGATCCTGGAAAGGAAAGGGACTAGGTAAAAACTAAGGAAATCTGAATAAAACATGGCTTTATGACCATTCAACCTTGACCTCTCCAAGAGCAGATTTCAATAGTATTAATTGTTCATTCTCAACATTCTCATAAATATTCTGTCCAAAATTCAACTTGTTTCTTCAATTTATAATTGTCTAACATGCCCACATACCACAGTTCTCTGAACTCTTTCAGAAAACTAGCCTAATTTATCTTTTCTTCCTGTCACTTGGCTCCATCCATGGCACACACAGGTGTTAAATAAATATTTTTAGACTAGATAGATGGAGGGATGGAGGGATGGACGAAGGCTGAGTACTTTGTTGGGGGAAGTCTACAGGCATATCCACCCCCGCTGCCCCTCCTCCACGTCTGCCTGAGGAAGAATCTTGGGAAAACAAGAATGCTTTTGTGGGATTTTTGTATGTCGTTCGCTGAGGGCCATGAGATATAAACCTTCCCCATTGCCCTCCACAGAAGTTACAGAGAAGTCTTCTATACTGCTCATGAATGTTACTTGAGAGACTGAATCCTCTGGGGAAAATGCCACAAAGCTGTTGGTTCTGTGTCGTTACAGCCTGAAAACAGAGATGGCCACGCATGGAAATTCAGAAGCAGTGCGGGGACAGAGAGGGCAGAAGAGCATTAGTTCTAGGAATCAGCAGAAATCTTGGGGCGGTTCCACACTTTGTAGAATAGGCAGTTAGCTGGAGTCTAGGACAGGGACCTCAAACTACAGCCCACCAGCTGAATTCAGCTCACCATTATTTTTTTTTTTTTGGTAAATAAAGTTTTATTAGAATGCAGTCACACTTATTTGTTTATGTATTATCTATGGCTGCCTTCACACTAAAACAGCAGAGTTGAGTAGCTGTGACAGAGACCAGATGGCCTGCAAAACCTAAAATAGTGACTATCTGGCCCTTTGCAAAACATGTTTGTACATACCTGGTCTTAGGGAATCCTATGTCTTTGAGGTGCAATGCACCCTGGTGACTGTCTCCCCCAAACAGCCTCAGTAAGTACAATGGAAGCATTAGTTGAATTCTCAAAAATTTTCTCCTCTGGTCTAG
The DNA here is from genome assembly GCA_023783475.1 of Daubentonia madagascariensis. Taxonomy (NCBI): domain Eukaryota; kingdom Metazoa; phylum Chordata; class Mammalia; order Primates; family Daubentoniidae; genus Daubentonia; species Daubentonia madagascariensis. The sequence goes on along the minus strand of JAKFHU010002332.1, from coordinate 3,738,357 downwards.
GAAGCCTAAATTTTTGTAAAGATTAAAGATGAGTGGAGTAATGGATTAGCCCTTTTCTATAGGAGTTATTTATGCAGAGATTTTTAACTCAAAGCCAGAAGTTCACCTTTCTCCAAGAATTCTTTTTTTTTTTTTTAATGAGTATGGGATTTTTTAAAAATTTCAAAGTATTATGGGGATACAAGTATTTTTGGTTACATGGATCACTTTTACAATTCTTGAGTCATGGCAATAAGTGTGCCTGTCACCCAGATAGCGTTCATTGTACCTGTTAGGTAGGTTTTTGCCCATCCCCTCCTCCCCTCACCACCCTGCTTAATTTCCACTGAGTTTTACTTCCCTCTATGCACATGTGTGCTCATTGGTTAGTTCCAATTTAACAGTGAGTACATGTGCTGTTTGTTTTTCCATTCTTTAGATAATTCACTTAGGATGATGATTTCCAGTTCCATCCAAATTGTTGCAAAATGCATTAAGTCATCCTTCTTCATGGCTGAGTAGTATTCCATGGTACACATCCACTACATTTTGTTAATCCACTCATGAACTGATGGGCACTTGGGTTGATTCACAATGGCAAATATGTGGAATCTCTCCAAGAATTCTGTCCCACCTTGGTGGTCACACCCCACCTTTAAGACAAGGACCCAAATTGAGACAAGTCTGAGAGCCGCATTTCTACTCCAGGTAAAAGCACTGGGGGCCAGCAGGCATCCCTACTGACCTGGCAACTTCCGTGATGACCAACACACTGTGAGGACCTCCTGCTGCTGGAGTGACACCCTCTTCCCCACTGGGGTGGGGGTAGGAAAAGCAAGTAGAGGGAGAAGGTACTCTAGGTGACACAGGATGCCCACTGGTGAGAAGATAAGAATCCTCTAATGAGACCTCAGAGAAAGTCATCTTTTGTATTAACTAGAAACAAAACGCCTGCATAGAAAGTATGAATTGGGTGGTGGGGGAAAGCTCTCCCTAACAGGGAGCTAATTAGCTTAGCAATTAAGTAAGTGCTCAGCACCAGGGATGGCAGACTTCCTGGCCTCAAATACCAGCTCTATCACTTACTAATGTGGGTCTAAAGCAGGCCACTTAACCTCCCTATGTCTTTGTTCTATAGCTTTTGCCAGAGGCTAAGGAGAGGACAGAATGGAGAGTGAATGCTTAATGGATGTGGGGTTTCCTTTTGGGGTTACAAAAATGTTCTGAAACTATATAGTGATGGTGGTTGTACACCATCATAAATGCACTAAATGTCACTAATGACAAATTTTATGCTATGTGTATTTTACCAGAATGCTTTTTAAAGGCATATAAAATAGGGTCCCTTGTTACAGGTAAGGAAAGAGATGAAATGACATAATCATGTAAAACACCAGCACAGTGCATGGCACAGGGCAGATAGCCAGTCAAGGTCCACTTGTCGTCGGGGTTGTTGTCATGGGAAGCCTGGCTCTGCATGTGCCTTTTGAGTTTGCTAGAGGACCACGTGTGGGCTTAGACTCCTGTTTGATGATCGTGGAAGCAAACCCTCCACCCAACATAGATCCAAGGACATGTGTTTCTATTCATCTGAGTCTAAAAAACAAGCAAACTATGATTCTTTGGCATATTCCTAATGTCTGGTTTTCTTCCACTCATATCACACGTGCATTACTTCATGCTCATGACAACCAAGCCCTATCTCCACCCCTTCTTACAAAGAAGGAAACTTAGACTGAAAAAAGTTAAGTGACTTGCACACGAGCATCCGGCTAACAGTGGGCCAGAGTTCACCAGTGGACCCTGGTCACTAAACTTGAAGTCCAGTGTACTATTCCATACCATGCTGCCAAGTGTTAATAGGACACAGAATGGTTGGGTGCCAGTTTTTTAAGGGAGAAGTTGTTTCAAAATGTTCTTAGCAGTGAGATGCTGCAGCTTTGCTTTTGAAAGTGGATAAACAACAATGACAATAAAACAATAAATACCTTTCCAAACAGGGAATGGCTATGGGCAAATATATGAGGCTGGGATATTTACAGTGAGCCTATGGAACATTATTTATTCCAAAATATTTAAGTGGACTAGATTAATGATGAGCTCATTTGGCTGGATTATAGCATGAGTGGAAGGAAAATAGAACAACTTAAAAAAACCCATTCATTCACCCAATTTCTTTTGAGCACCTAGTCTTTGTAAAGAATCATGTTAGGAGCTGGGGCAAAACTAACAAATGGCCCTTGGCCAAGAAAAGCTCAAATATAATGAGGGGAAAGTAAGTAGGTAAACGCAACACTGTAACATACATTCCATAGGGACAGGGCTTTTTGTATAATATATTTTGTCTACTGATAAATTCTCCAGCTTCTAGAGGATTATCCAACACTCTCAGTAATTATTAATCAGATTAATTAAGAATGGAAGGAAATAAAGTATGATGCTGTGGCAATAATATGGTCTAGAGAAGCACAGAAAATAAGTAACTAAGTGTCTGGCCAATACTCTATGTTCTTTTCCAACAATGAAGATTCCAAGTTCCTCAAAGGAAAAGATACATTATCTGTCTCTTGCCTTGTCCCACAATAGTTCTTTCATCCATTTAGTGATTGTTTCCTGCTCACCACTCTACGTCCCAGTGTACTAGATTGTGAGGGTATAAGGAGGGACAAAATAGGTGGCTTCCTGTCTTCAAGGAGTTTATCGTAGAGTAAGATGATACAGATTCAATGCATGTGAAATCACTGCAGATTGTTATGAGGGTTATGAAGGAAAGGTACAGGGCGCTGGCGGGGAGAATCAAAGCTGGCTGGGTGGGGACTACTTTTGATGGGCTGGCCAGGAAAGGCTTCTCAGAGGAGGTGATACCTAAATCAACAGCAGATGAATGAGAAGCGGGTGACAGAAGCAGAGGCAGGGTGTCTTGTGCAAAGTCCTTGAGATGCCAGAATGCCCCAGCACGAGGAAGAAGCCAGGGCGGCTGGGGATGGGCCAGCAGGTCAGGGAGCCACCAGAGAGGGGATGCAGCTTTGCCTCTGTGCACCAGAAGGAAGGAATCTTTGGCAGTGACTCCAGTTCACACGGTTATATTCATAGTTCCCATCAGAAGACGCCAGAGAGGCATCTTATTGCTCAATTTCCCCACAGCTCCTGAGTGTCCTCCTGTCTACTTCCACATATTCATTCCTGTGGGTGTTTCACCATAGGATAAGGAAGACAACATAAACCTTCGTATGTATAGAACTTTTTCAAAATGCCAGGCATTGTGCTGTGCACTTTATTATTTACATTGCAGGGGGTAGTGGCATGACTCTCACTACTACCATTGCTGCTGCTACTACTTCTACTACTGTAATCAATATTATTATTTCCACTATACAGATGAGTAAGACTGAGTCTCAGAGAGGGGAAGTGAACTGCCCTCAAGGCAAAAACAACCCTCATATGTGGTCACGTGAACATTCACACATGGGGTGTCTGACTCCAAAGTTTGGTCTTTAACCATTAGGTATTAATTCTCATAAGTCAGATTTGTCTCATGCGAGACTTATTTATTCAATAAAAAATATGACTATGCAAGGACCATGTGCCAGGCACAATGCTAAGTGTTGGATAAATTAAATGAATAAAAGGGATTCCTGACTTTAGGGAGAAAGACACACAAACACCATCATACAACATGACACATTCATCACGCAGGTATGTCTAAGGAGCTACAGGATTTGAGATTTGGAGGCAGCGACAAACACAGCTGAAGCTTCCCAGAAAAGGCAATACTTGAGCAACAACTTAAAACTTGGATAAGAACTTTCCAGATGAGCAACTGGGAAGCAGGAAGATTCTTGGAATGTAAAAAGACATTTATTGTGGAGGCACCAAGTATGTTCAAGGAACAGTTGAATTAGCCTGGGCAGGGGTAGGTGAGATGGGAGGAGAAGAAATAGCCCCATGGTAAAAGGTCTCAGACGTCAATCAGAGATCTGGGGCTTTCCCCTGAAGACAATGGAGGGCCATGCACAGTTGTTAAGCAAGGGAGTGGAGGGTACATTTCACATATAGCAAAGACCAAGCCTGTGAAACTTCACCAGAGCTTCCCTGAGTGTGGTTCTCAGACCAGCATCATCAGCATCTCTCGGGAATTTACTAGAAAACAAAGACTATGCCCCCACCCTAGACCTGATGAAATCAGAAATTCTGAGATTTTAACAAGCCCTCCAGGGAATGCTGATGCACACTCAAGCATGAGAACCAGACCTGCCGTATACGTAGCCTGCCTCTGCTTCCACCTCTGTAGGTGTGGGATGGTGTCTGCAGGATCCGCTTCACTCTAGCTTCTAACTGAAGATATAGTCCTGTTGCTATACTCTGGTCATTCCAGAGGACAGGTAAAATATGCAACGTGTCATGCTCCCTTCTTGTTGTCAACCCACAACCCCCAAGACCAAGGTGTCCACCCAGCACAGTGTGTGCCTAACTTTGTTGGGAGAGACCTTCTCTCGGTTTGAAGAACATGCCTTCTCCCTGTCCTTCCTGGTCGTCCTAGCTCCAGGCCGGGGAACCGGATAACCGATTCTGCTCAGGAACTCACGCTGGTGCTTGAAAACTATCATTAGCTAAGAGCTGGGCTAATGCATTCAGAGGTGGTGAGTTAATAGGAAAACAGGCCGATTCAGTAGCCTGTGCCCATGCTGCCCCCAGAGCTGGGTGTTAAGTGGTGACTGGCAACTCCCCTCTAATCACCTCTTGTTAGCTGCAACTATAGGCAAATTGCTAGCGAGGATTAAGTGGGGAGACGATGCCAGGATCACTGTCAAGCAGAAAAAAGACTCAATTTGTAGAGCAATCATGACTCTGTAATCACTTCTTTAAGAGCTCTTTTCGGCGCTGTTTGCCTTTGGAAGGTGTGGACCCTGCCTCGGCAAGGGTGGGCCGAGAGCTGTACCCTGGCTTTTTCCTGAGCGTATTAAAATGATTACTCCCCTAAATGAGATAAACCTTGCTATTAATAGCGCTTTGCCTCAACGGGTCTCTCCCGACATAGGAGGCCCAGATGCCGCCTTGAACAAATGAACACCAATGTGCATAAACAATCGATGTGAGCTCATGAATAGAGCACATTTCTGTAAACACACAGGAGAATCTGGGAGGAAGCTGCATGGGGGGAAAAAAAGGACACATTTCGTTTATCACTGTTTGCATAATGTGCATGTAAAATAGAAACAAATTAACAAGGCAATCTTTTAAGAACTGTTACACAACAGTGTCAGAAAAAAAAAAATCCTACAAGGGGATCCTGTCTCTCCTCAATTCAGGGAGGATTTTTTAAAAGGGCGAGGAGTAGTATTTTCTTTTCCAAATGTTTGGAGCCATTGCCCAGATAGGACAACTGTTATTTTCAAAGGTCATTCTCAGGACTTAACAAATTTCATTATTTTTACACATTTATCTGGAGACGTTTGGTAACAGGATGAAGAAGAGGCACCTATGTCATTTCAGAAGAAACATGAGCAACTTGGAAACAAAGGAGACTTCCAGAAATAAGATGATATTTTAAGTTGAAACATGATTCATTCTGATATAAATGTAGTTTTAAGTCCTTCAAAGAAGGGTTCCTATCCTTTGAAATTTCTCAGGTAGGAACGGGTTTTGTGAAAGTTTCCTATTTCGTGATCCACTAGAAGGGAAAACAAAGGGAGGTAAATGAATCAATGAAGACGTGGGGAACGTTAGTGGCAGGTGAATAGTGAGTAAAAGCTCAACTGCTACTCATCAAATAGACTCCTTGCAGGTTTATAAAAACTCATAGTGGAAAAAAAAATTTAAAACCCCACTTCTCTCATTAAATCTGTGTTGTGAATCTGCATGTTCTAAATGAATCTGCATGTTGGAATTTCATCATGCTATAGCAAAAATACACTTTAAAACATAATTTTCACATTGTTTTCCTCTGAATGCCCAAATGAAATTATTTCCCAACAGGGTAAGGCTTTCCTTGGGTGGGGGGGGGGAAATTAAAAAATCAACACTTGCTATAGACAATACACTAAGATATTTTAAAAGCTCTCTTTTTTAATTTCAAAATAATAATGGAAATTTGTATTGTATTTATGTCATCTCTATGTCAAATAACATTCTTTTTAGCATCCAAACTTCCAAGCATCCTGTCAGTTTGGGGATATAATTTGTCTTATGTTTTTCTCCAAATGTTACCTCACTAGTGGTTGTTCAGTTAAAATAATACCTGTTATTCCCAGAGGATGACCCAGAACCTGGAGAAAAATTAATTGGAAAGTTGATTACCTGGTTGTTCCCACTGGGACTGTTTTTGTTTGTTTGCTTTAACTTAGGATAATACTATGGCTCCAAACCATCAAAGTTGAAGTTTTGTCACCTTCCATAGTTTCTTTCATTTCTGTGTAATGCTGGGTGTTGTATAATAAATGGAGCAAACGAGTTGTCTGTGTGTTCCTCGTGGCAGATATGGTGTAAACGTAAAGGGCTGACCAGTAATCTCATATTTGATAAAAACATTTTCAAGTGTAAATTACATAAAAAAATCATGCCTGCTCTATTTGTATATTTCTTTAAAAAAAATGACTAAAACCTGCTACTGGAGTGACTATACCATTGCATAGCTCTTTTCCCTTAAAATTCACTACTTAAGAAGCTCCACATGCTTATAGAAAAAAAAAAAAAAAAGAACTTGGTATAAACCAAAGAAATAATCAGCTTGGAAGATTTTCCTGCCTTGTGCTTAAGTATATAACTAAAAAGAACAATTAATGTCAAATACCTTTACTTCTCCATCCTATTAGCTTTTTGGTGCTTCAAGGTAATCTTCCAAAAATGGTAACTTTCTTGGGATTACAACACAGGTTTCCTTCAGAAAAATGGACACGCTGATAAAGACAGTTTGTGTGAATAAAGCATATCACTCCCTCCAACCTTTTGCTATTTAATTATACTGATCTCCAGGGGGAGAGAGATTTGGAGACAGGGAAAGAAAACCTGCAGGACAGGTGAGGAGAGATGCAGAGCAGAACTATGCAACATGGAATGTAGAAAAGGAAGTGGCCCAGCCTCCTCCTCTGTTCCTTTTATAGCAACTGGACACAGGAGCAGGTCAGCAAATCATAACCTGGAAGTCCCCCATATCAGATGCACAGTATAAACAGCACAAGCTACAACTGCAAACCGTCTGCCTGTGCCCATAGTCAGCAGAAACTCTCCTTCCCCACAGCATGAAGGTATGACTGGTAAATCGAAGGTACATAGGTGACAGAAGTTTGGATGCAAAATACCCCCAACTCACAAGCTACCCCAGAAACCTCCCCTGTCTTCCCCCTTACTCCATTCCACAATACTGCTATCAGAGGAAACGCTGGTACCCTAAATATCTTTGAGCAGAATAGCTTGCAATTACTTGTCATTATCCACCCACCTTTTTTTTTGCATCATGCACTCTTTTTTGTCTAAAACTGGTGAGAAGAAATGTAATCAGTTAACTAAGAAAAATTACATTTCTCCACCTAACACCTCAGGTGGGGTGGGTACTCAGAAAATCGGCCTGGTTTTTTCGGTCACTTCTAACAGAAGGCCAAGCCTATGCTCAAAATATGGTAGGGCTCAACCTCCCTGAGATCCACATTCTCATATTCATATTCTCTCTCTCTCTCTCTCTCCCCCCTTCTCTCTCTCTCCTGCGTTCAGAGACAGACTCCCTGATGGGAAGAGTGAAACTCACCCCGGGTGTGAAGCCAGCCTGCATGAGGTTGAGTGGCCAAGCGTCAGTGTGAAGTGCTAGTGGTTAGCTCCATGGGCAAAAGTGTGGGCCACAGGAGGGAAAGAGGGGGGATGGAGAGGCTTTGCAAAAGGCAAACAGAAAAAAGGCAAAAGGAAAAGCATCAGGAATATGTGCAAAGAAAAAAAAATAAGGCAAAGGAGATGGGAAATTAATAATCCAACAAGCAGGTTCCCTCCGTGTTATTAATCACACTGCTTCGCCCAAGCTGCAGAGGAACTCGGCACTGCACATGGGAGGGGAGGGGTTTGAACACCATTGGCTGCCTCTCTTCACTCCTATACATCTCAGCCAATCCTCCCTGTGCCTTAAGGTACAGATATATCTGGGCTGCAGTTACAAACCCCTGGAAGATGAAAAATCGTGCTCAGTGGGTAAGGCACTGTTCCGTCCAGTTAATGCACTATAAACTTTATTTGAGCTGACTTCTCATTTGATCCCCCAGTGACGGGGTCAGGGAGCGCAAGCAATTCCATCCCAAATCATGCCATAATCGAATTGCTGCCTATTTCCCGAACCTATAATGAAAAAGGCAACCGAAGTAATGCAGGTAATGTTGGCGGCCTCCCTTGCCTGTCGGACATTATTACCTCCGATTGCTTGCCGCCATTTCCCTGGTACTCTAACAATGAATATATTTCACAGCTCACTTGCTCTCCTGTGTGGGTGGCATGGTATAGACACCTACATGATATGAAAGGAAATCTAAAACAATAGGGCTGTTTCTGAGTGCCATGCCTAACAGCCTACTGGTGGGAGAGGGAGTTTTATCAAAGTGCTTCTCAAAGGCATGCACAGACACACACACACATACACACACATGCACACACAAGCAAACATACACAGAGAAACACGGTATGGTCCAGAGTCACAGGCTCAACTAAAGCCAACTCAATTTCTCTTTGTCTATTTAAGTCCCAGCTTCATCACCTACAGCATAATAACTGAGAGTATGATTCCTTTATCCCCCAGATGATCTCAGTGATTTTTATTCTATTTTCTCCCTCTGAATAAAATGGAACAAATATAGCTCCAGCCACTGGGCATGACACAAAATAATGTACGTATACGTCCTACCTGAAAATGCCTTTTAAGCATTCACCTCCCCTTCAAAAAGGTTTAAGAAATCAACACTCTCTATTTGTATACCCTTAAAAAAGTCCCATCATATTTTGCTTCTCCGAAAAGGGCTGACAACAGAGCAACGCAATGGCACAGAAACTCAGAGCCACACAGGGAGTGACGTGGAGTTGTTATTTGTATGACTGCCCTTTGGGGAAGGCCATCTCCAGGCCAGTGAAAATGTGATGCTGGACACTGAGTGTGCCTGCCGTCTTGGGAAGCTGTGATCCATTTAGCACCTCCGTAGGCTTCTAACCCTACCTTATATTTCTCCAACTTGTAGGTTCTGTTCACTCAGAGCAGTGACTTTGAAATTGTCAGACATCAAATTCCTGCCTTAGAAAACTTGGCTGTGCCTAGGAAATGCTGCTATTGTCCAAGCCATTATCACGAAACACTCGGGCTGGTATTTAATTAACCTTGGAAATATGTATGTGTGCCTAAGTATGGACAGTCCTATATGTGAAAGTATCCATTGGGCTGGCAAACAAATATACTACAAATACATGTAGTTTAAGAATCATAAACAGGAGCTACTTAAAGTCAGAAACAATTAGTGTCCAAGAACAATTTTTTCTCTCTCTCTCTCTTCTTTTTCTTCTTCATTTTGTTTTTCTTTTCCTTTTTTAAAAATAGGAACTGTGCTCTACAGTTTTTATTACACATAACTTCCCTGCCTTGGCCCTACCTTTAACAAGAAAAACCAGCTACAGAAACTACGCAGCAGCAAGACAAGGCAACACAGTCAGGTGACGTTCATCAGGTAAAGGCTTCACATACTCCCCGTCCACATCTCTCCAGCCTGATGAAAAGGAAGGACCACATTTTTAGAAAAAGATACATACGTTCTAGAGTACACGCCGACACACACGGACAAAGCATAATTCTTTAAAATACTCAGCACCACAGGCTATAGGGAACAGATCTTATAAGAAAAAAAATCAATATAAAGAAAAAACTGCTCTAGATGTAATTGAAGTCATACATTTGTACATGACTTCTGCTATATGCCCAATTACTGCTATTTATCAAAGAGTAGACAACATTGAACCTGGCAGCATGAAAAACAAATTTTACTAAGTCAGAGGGAAAAAAAATCATCAGAAAGAGAATGAAAAAAAAAGATACAAATAATAAATAATTCAATATGCTCAAGGAAAGCTCTTGCAGAAAAGGCCTGGTTGATTCAAACATCAGACATGCGTCTGACAAGAGATGTATCGATTTAGACAATTCTATCATCATTATTCCAGCCGGAGTCCTTCACAAAAGCTGCTCTTTTTGCTCCTGTTTTTATTGCTGTAACTACCAACCTCCTACTTATACCTCGATCTCTTTGAACCGGTATTCATTACGGCTTAAATCTTAAGCCTAAGCGTAAGATGATAAACAGATTCCGTGCCTCATGTTTGGAGGAGGCAAAGGCTTAGCTTCCTTAAAATCTAATAGGACGAGGGGCTATTTACAATCTGCTGAGCATCTCCACACTCTGTGGAATAGGTCATGTGCCCCATCTGTATAATTACCAAGGCGGAATATTTAGATTCAAGGGAGAGCATATATCCAAAGCAAATATTACCCACATCTAACAAAGAGTTGTCAAATGCTGAACAGGAAGGCTGACAACAAATGTACCCTCATTTGTTACTTTAAAGGCTATGAAGGAAACACTAACAACATATATCCATAAAGATTTCATTCTCTTCCCAGTTTCTGCTCAAACTGAGTTCCAAAACTCTACTTATTCTTCCAACCAAAACAATAAAAACAAAAGAAAGAAAAGAAAGAAAAAAAAAATAAAAGAAAGAAATCTTTTCAGGTCAATGCAGATTGCTAAAATACAGTGGTATAATTAGTGGAGGAAAAAAACATGCCTCCATTATGCATCTGCAAAAAGCAGAACTATTTCTTCAGTGTTCGATGTGTTAATTACAACCAGATAGGAGGTGCCATGGAAAATTAACAGTCTCGCAAAGGCATGAGAGGTAAACAGATAAAGCGGGAGCTCTCACGGAGGGTCGGGAGAGCAAGTCAATTTCGAAGAAAGATAAAAGAACTGTCCCGTCTGTGGTGGCTGTGAAGAGGGTAAAGGGCAGTGGGCTCTGTTATCACCAGTTAATTAGGCAGGAGGTCCAGGCTTGCCGTACTGCAACATTTGCCATGGTAATCAGATGTATTATTCAAATGTGCAGGAAAACAAAAGCCATAGCAGGCCTGACCAGGCGTAACACAGTCTGCCGGCTCAAAGGTGCTGGGTGCACAGAGCCAAGGAGTGAGTGGGATTCTGCTCCCTGGACATCGACAAGCTGGACGTCTTTTTAAAATTCAGATGAGAGAATAGGACAAGCTCCCCAAATCGCATCTCCCCCTGCCTGCTGTTTGATGCCCAGCCAAGGCGAGAATCATTGAGGAAAAGATGGAGGAGGAGCATCTGCTAGTGGGGGCCAGACAACATCCAGCTAGACTGAGCAGATGAGAGAAACCACGCTTAGGGGGTCTGGTTGGGGGCCCCTGGAAGGAAGACGCAATGCTTTCCTCTGCAGGGGAGAGGAGGGCAAAAAGGGAGAGGGAGACAGAGACAGCGAGGAAGAAGAAGAGAGAGGCAGAGAGACAGAGAAGGAGAATATTAAACGTGAGCTCTAGACAGCAGATAACATCAACATCAGTTTTTCTGGGCTTGCAAGAGTAAGGGGGTGAAAACTCCCCCAAATCTAAGATCCACTCTGGTCTAATAATTCTCCATGGCAAGGGACAGTTCAGCCAAATGCTGCGCCGGTCCTTCCTACCCAATGTGTACTGACCATCTGCAGGCAATGACTTCCACGGCGTCAGATGCAGAATCGGAAAAGTGAAAGACAAGTATCGGGCAGAGGTGACAATGCCTAATCTCCACCTCTGAGGCCTGACTCACACCCCGAGGGGACAGTGGTCATATCATTTCATCAGGAGGCTCCTGGGCACCATGCGGCATGGCAGGAGCCAAAGCTGTTTGCCACACAGCGTTTAAAGGAGATGCTGTGCCCCATGGAGGTAGGGTGTGAAGCTTCCCACCCAACCACACACAACACAGAGTCCTGTCTGGTGTACTCTGGAAGACCTGGTTTACTCTGGCAAACCTCTTCTTCTGCTATAACTTTCTAACCACTATGGGGCATAGAGGCTTCTGGGATGAAAATTATTGATTGGTCACTGAAATTAGTCCTCTTATCTTTAGCTCAGTGTAGCTAATCGACCTAGGTTGGCCTAGGGGAAGAAGGGGGGTTAGGGTTAGGGATGGGGGATTGGCAAAGAGTGACAGGAAATATCTTGGCCTCTAGTGACCAATGTGAGTTGAAAATCTCATAGCAAATTTCCACACAATGACATCTGGAGCCTGTCTATGGGATGAGGGTTTTGGGGGTGTATAGGCTGGATTCTGGTGTCAGCAGCACATCTAATCAAGAATTCGAGCCCAGTGCATCTGCAGTGAAAGGGAGGTGGGAGATGACAGAGAAGCTGAGGGGGGTGAAGCAGCCAAGTGGATATGACACTCTGTCCGTGGACTAATTCTATGACCACGCACATGCATGGAGGAGGTGATCAAAGAACGAGCTTCTCACATACTTGTTATGTAGTATTCTTGAAATGACAAAATTATAGAGATGGGGAATAGATTAGCAGTTGCCTGGATTGGGAGGGGGTAGCTGTGGCTACAAAATAGTACAGCCTGGATCCGTGTGATGGAACCATTCTGTATTGACTATGGTGGCTGTCCCAGGGAGGTACACAGGTGACACACTGCAAAGAACTAAACACACACACATGAATGACAGCATGTAAAACTGGTGAAACCTGAATAAGGTGGATGGATTGGATCAATGTCCATTTCCTGGTTGTGATGTTGTACCATAGTTATACAAGATGTTAGCACTGGGGGAAACTGGGTGAAGGGAATATGGGATCATCTCTTTCTTACAATTGGATGTCAATCAATGACTATCTCAAACATTAAAAAAAAAAGTTTTAAGAAAAGCGTAAGTTTAGGAGTCCTTCCCTGGAATCTCAGGACCCCTACCTGCCAGCCATGAGTTCTTGGACAAGTTACTTCTCTAAGCCCTGGTTTTCTGCTGTAAAATGTGGACAATAATAATGACTCCTTCAAAGGGTTGCTGTAGGGATTACATGAGATAATACATGTTCTATGCTTAAAACAGCCCTCGGCATTTAGTGGGGGTTTGATACATGATAGCTATCCCTTTCAGTATCATCATTGTCATTATTATTTATAACCAGTGTCAAATATACATGGGAAAATACAGCATGTCTAAAGTCTAAGTTGTCTTTTACTCTTTAGTATTTTCTCAGAGATTAAAAGGGTGTCCATTGCCATTGGGATCCTCTGATTTGTAATGAATAGGAGTGGTGGGTGCTTTCCAAAATGCATCATCGACAAAACAAGCAGGCTGTCCCCAGGGAGGGATCACCCGTTTGTAACTGCCCCATCTTGTCTGCAGGGCATCCCTCCCCAGCCCAGCATGGACCCAGGATCCTGGGCATCCTTCCTTCCCTCCTAGCCGTCAACAGAGGCTGGGGGGACACCCAGGCACTCAATCACATCAGCTATGCACTAGCAAGAACTGCAGGGAATAAAAGTCTCTATTCTGATCAAATTAGTTGGACAAAGATCAATAGGAAGCTTTGGTTTGTCCGTAAGCTCAGGGTCTCCCGATTCTGGGCACAGAGTAGTCCGAGAGACAGAGAAAGGGAGAGCGAGAGAAGAAATAATATCTGTTTCCTTGGCACAGAGATTTCCTTTTATTGAATTTGTCACTTCCCATTTCGGTTAACAAACTGCTGAATGGAGCTCATCGTTGGGCAAGTATTACAGCTCCATGGAATACCAAGTGGGAGCAATTGTTTCAGATGGGGGGTTTAACGAGAAAGAAAGGGCCAAGAGGAAAAAAAAGAGGTCTGGGGGCTCTGCATGTTAGAGGAGACCAGCTCTGCAAAGATGAGGTTCAGGAAAGAAAAACAAGACAGTCTTTAGTTGCACTTGATTGTTTTTTCTCCTAAGCCACTATCAGCCCAAGATTCATAGCAAGCATTACTCGGTCCAAAGTTACCACAGCAAATGCATAAAAAAGACAGCTCCATTTTTCCCAGGAGGGGATGCTGAATTTGGAGTTGAAGACCTTTGGAAAGAAGGGCTTGGAAAGATTTTTTTTTAAATACACTCCTTGCTTATTTTCTTCTGCTTTCCTGCACTGGGAAAGTAATGTAGTCCTTGCCGGGTAAAGAAGAAATTGTGGCCCTTTTCTTGTTTTCTTGGGATTCAACTAGTACTCCTTGGTTGAGGGTGTACTTTAAGAGAGAGAACAGAGAATACAATGTTGAGAAGCCACTATACTCTTAACAATGTTAGGCAATGGTAGGGGTGTAGGGGTGTGTGTGTGTGTGTGTGTCTGTGTGTAATTTCTTTTTTTTTTTTTGAGATGGGGTCTTGCTATATCACCCAGGCTGGTCTCAAACTCTTGGCCTCAAGCAGTCCTCCCACCTCAGCCTCCCAAGTAGCTAAGACTACAGGCACAAGCCACTGTGCCAGGCTCAATGCTAAGTCTATCACACAGTTTAGTATGTCACCCAAAATCACAGAGCCAGCAAAGAACCAAACTCAGTTTCAAACCTCGTTTGGACTCCAGGGCCTGTGTTTATTCCACAACACCATCCTGTCTGCCTGCTCAATGACTTGGTCTGTCTCTTATTTCTGAGTGATTTAGCACTCTGATGATCATGAACTTCAACTGCATTGGCTCACACCTACCCTCTGGATCTACATTCTGAAGCAGAGCTTCAACTGGTTACACAGCCAGAAAATGTTTATTAATCTTGGATTATAATGCTAGCCAGTGGTACCTGACATTAGCTGCATATCAGATACCTCTGAGAAGACTTCAAAATTCCAGATGCCCAGCCCCTGCTCCCAGCAGATTTGAATGCATAGCCAGGATTATAAACCGCTGGGCATGGCAATATAATAAATATGAAAAATGGCAACAAAAATTGGTTAAGAGGATTGTAATAATATAGTTGGTACCACTAATGACTCTGGAAATGAATAGTCTGAGTCTTTATACGTCAGAGGCTGTAGCATATGGTGGAAAGAGCCAACCTTGACCATTTACTAACTGTGTGGCCATGTAACCTTGTCAAGGCTGCCCTCATCTATAACATGGGGATGATACACCTTCCCTTACGGAGGTTGTTATGGGGATTAGAAATAAAATTTCATATACTGAGCAGTGTGCTTGGGATATGGTAGATGCTCAACAAGGTCTACCATTTTGGTTGGGAAATCAAAGTTTTCTATTAAATAACAAACACTCAAGACAGATGACTACAATAAATCTGTGTTAAATTCTGTGACTCACATTAGAGAGAACCACATCTAAATTGAAGATTCCTTTATGTTTTTTCTCTCTTTATTCAGTCTTTCCCGTAGTGTAATTTTTTTAGCAAGACCCCCGACCACCAACCTCTCTCTTCTCATCCTCCTTTACTCCGTCTTGATAGCACTTCCCATGTCCTGGCCATTCACTATTGAGCTATTTTTATAGGGTGTGGCACATGTCATCTCTAGGGCGAGGAGTCTGCTTTATCCATTGCTGTATCCCTGCCACCTGGAATCCCACCTGACACACGAAAGTCCAGAGAAACACTTGTTGAATAACTAAGTGAATAATGAATGAATGAATTGCCTGTAGACCACCGGAATTGGGATTATCCGCATTGCTTGTTAAATGCACAGACGATCACCTCATCCCCAGATCTGATGAGTCAGAAGGTCTGGGACTCTGCATTTCCAAAGCTCTTCAGGTGATTCTGATGGTCACCAACATCTGAGAACCACTTCTCCAGAGTTAGGAAAGTGATTATTACTAAATTGTTACAACGTGCCAGGCTCTGTGTGCTTGAATATATGCAAACCCAATTAACCCAATTAAGCTGAAGCGGTAAATAGGATCATCCCCATTTCACAGTAGAGAAACCAAGACCATGGACTTTATGAAATGTGCCTGGGATGCAGCTCTACAAAGCTACAAAAAAAAAAAAATACTCTTTTTGTTATTATACATACTGTGCTCTTAAACTAAATATTTCCTATTGCCCATTTTAATCCTATCCATTTCTGAATTCCACACCCACTGAGGAATACTGCCTTAAGATTTATTTTAGAGATTAGGTAACTAATGCATATGGAACAACAAGAGCAAAAGCACAGGACAGGACGAGGCCTAGAATCTATGGAGGAGTGTGAGGCAACCTCACCACAAGAGGGAGGTAACCTCAGTGGTTTCCAAAGTGTGGTCCCCAGGCTATGAGTGTGGGCATCACCTGAGCTCCTGTGAGAAATACAAATTTTCTGGGCCCCATCCCAGACACACTGAATCAGGATCTCCAGGGGTTAAGGCCAGCCATCTAGGTTTTAACAAGCTCTCCAGGGAAGTGTGGGACCTACTACCATAAAGGGAAAGTGGGGAGGAAAGGGAGGGAATAATGGGGTGCGGTGGCTGGAGAGAAAAATAGTTTAAGGGTAAGAATCACTGTTGAAATGCCAAGGAGTCATTATAGGCTTCTAGGTCGAGTAGTGATGTAGAAGTGGTCCAAAAGTGCTTCCTGGGAAACACTGGTGCTAAGAAAATCCTCATAAGCAGGGAGGTGACTGATATTTTGTTTCCTACAGCTGCTTCTCAAATTTAAAAAATCCATAATTAAATCAGTTTGGGAAAATCTGGGTGAAAGAAAATCACATAAATTTGTTTTTGCTGTATTCTGTGGGACTTTTTTGAAGGTTTTCATAGCTTAATATGCATCATGAAAATCTAAAATAGAGTACTTTGCATTACTCTGTGAGAAACTGAAGAGGAAATTTGGAAAATTTTTGATTTTTCCATATTTTTTTTTGTGTGTGTGTTTTTTCCCCTTTTAAAAAAAATAATTTTAGAATAGCTTTAGATTTACAAAAATGTTGTGAAGGTAATACAGAGAATCTCTATGTCATCAACACTCAATTTCCCCTATTATTAACACCTTACAGTTAGTATGGTGCATTTTTCAAAACTAAGGAACCAATATTAATAAATTATTATTCACTAAAGTCTACACTTTACTCATATTTCCTTAGTTTTCACCTAATGTCCTTTTTTGGCCCCACAATCCCATCCAGGACACCACATGACTTTTAGGTGTTGGGTCTCCTTAGTCTCCTCTTGGCTGTGACAGTTTCTCAGACTTTCCCTGTTTTGGATCACCCTAACCGTCAGATATTTTGTAGGATGTCCCTTGGTGAGGATTTGCGTGATGTTTTCCTCCTGATTAGACTGGGGTTATGGGTTTTAAGGAGGAAAAAAGTATTCCATTTTTAAACAGTGCTTTAAACTGTTAGGGCTTTGCTTCCTCTCTGAAAGATGGGATTAAGTTTAGAGAAGGAAGATTGTAAAATTGGAATTCCATAAATTACCAGGAAAACTAATACGGAATTTTGGTTGAGCCTATAGGATGAGTTCTGATTGTTACTGCTTAACACATAACCTTCAAGACAAAGTTCTTGGTCAGCTGTTCTTAGAATTCCAATTTGATGGTCACTAGCCCATTACTAGGTGCTTAGTAGATCATGGGAGCCTATGAGTAGTCCTCATAATTAGGAAGGCTTGAACACAAATTTAAAAAACAAAACAAAACAAAAACTCATGTTCCCCAAGCCTGACGAAAATGCAGGGATCTCTGTGGAAAGTATGAACATCTGTCTAAAACTGTTATCCAACCAAGATGCTAAGATAGGGGTTAATAAAAATAGACTGCAGTCTTAATCTCCTGGATTTTAATCCCAGTTTTTCCATTGGGTGGCACTGGGCAAGTTCTTCCCACAGCTCAGTGTCCTCATCAGTCAAATGGAGCAATAAGGGTATCTCCAATAGAGAGTGGTCGTGTTGGTCCAATGAGCCAATGCATACTCAACGCTCACAACACTGTGCCTGGACCACAGCAATCACCCGATTCAGATTAGCTATTATCTTGACAATTATTAAGTTTAATCGTATAGAAGTGACATTTATACATGTTAACAATTGTCAAATGCCAGCAGTTTTACACGGTTCAATCTATTGCTATCATCATCATCATCATCACCTTCATCATCATCGTCATCAAAGACACCAATAGAAGACGCAGCTCTGACTGTAACTGAAGTGACCCTGGCACTGGAGCCATTCAGTTATGCTCTGGGCCTCCTCTTGGTCTCACTGTCAGAGAAATGTCAGCACAGACAATAGGCAGCGCATGCTTCACTTCCCATCCAGCTTCCTTGAGCAGAGGACCCCTTCTCTCACTGAAGACACTGCGGTAACCCCATTTTCCCACACTTAATTTCTCCATTGCCTAGCTGGTGCCGTAGCAAAGCAATGGGACTAAAGAGAAATTTCACAGCTCCTGACCCACAGCGAGGAATGCCCAGGAGCAAAGAATGAATGAAACATGATGAAGTTTCATGAATTTTTTCCAGAAAGTCTAACTTTCAATGAAATCGAGCAGGTAGGTGGACAAGGGAACAGCCAGGGACAGAAAGCCCAACCGATGGTGACTAGATTATATTCGACAGCCTCAGACTTGTTATTAAAGAAGAACATCCAGACAAATGTAATATACACTTGCATATGTATTCAATGCACACACACACACACACTGCTTAGGATAGTGCAAAATAACCCAAACAAGAAACAACTGGCAATAGCTTTTTAATGGAATCGTGTTCAGGAGCCTTGTGTTGTTTTCTCTGTTTTCTGCATTCTGTGACAACGGGGACAGGGAAAGAAATGCCATTCTCTAACCACTAAAAATAAATACTTGTGTTATATTCTGTTGCCTCCACAATGAATAAAACAGGCATGTGGGTTTATAATATCAATTCACAGGGCTCTTTCTGCTCCAGTGAACTGTTACTGAACGGTTCAGAACAAAGCTACAGGCAGATTGGACAAAGCTCCTCTAACAGGGTTGACATTAGGCTCAGCCTGATAAGACCACATCAGAGAGGCTCTCATTCTGCAGACTCTCTGATCACAGCAGCCCGAGACGCAGAGGTCCTCCAGCTCCCAGAACCTGATCATAGGCCGGGCTCTGCTGATCTGGCTTAGAGCAACAACACAGCTCAGGGTTATCAGGCAAAGCCGGAGGAGTTCAAGGCAATCTCGTCTTTGCAGTGCATTTAGACATTAAGCAAAGCTCAGCCCAAGAGAAAGCAGGGGAAGAATTGGGCGGAGAGATGCAGAAGGAAAAGAAGAAAAGTTCACTTGGGATAACAACATGCAATGATTCACATGTCAGGATGCTAGGCACTTCCAAAACCATTTCTGGAATAACAGTTCTCAGGCTGGGGGCTCTGTTGACCTCCCCCCTTCTCTCAGGACAATGGCAACGTCTGGAGATATTTTTGGTTATCACAACAGAATGGGGGGTGGAGCTGGTACAGGCATCAAGT
The DNA here is from genome assembly GCA_023783475.1 of Daubentonia madagascariensis. NCBI lineage: Eukaryota > Metazoa > Chordata > Mammalia > Primates > Daubentoniidae > Daubentonia > Daubentonia madagascariensis. The sequence continues at coordinate 3,718,945 of JAKFHU010002332.1, read as the reverse complement.
GGGTAGAAGCCAGGGATACTGCTCAGCATCCTACAATGCACAGGACAGCCACCAACAACAAAGAATTACACTATCCAGCCCCAAATGTCAGTGGGGGAGAAACCTGCTGCGGGAGATAGCAACCTTGATTGCCCGTCTAGACCAAGATAAAGCCTTAGTAAATTAGATTATCAAGTTGGTTATCAGCAACAGCAACCTCAGTACCCAGGACAATCGATGGGCAGTCTGGAGAGGCAAAAGCATCAGGAATTAGTTACTTTTCCTCAGCAGATCAAACAGATCGTTATAATTTAAAGATATTTATGGGATATTTCTGGAGACAGTGTTTCTCCCATTCGTCACAATGCAGTGACGGTTCTGAATGGTTTGCTGTGCCCAGACACATTTTAAGATTTTTTTTTAAATTTCAAAATGAATACAGTCACTGTATTAAAATTTCCTCTGCTTTACTGTCATCTACAAGTCAACACAAAGCAGCAAAGTTTATCTCACTAAACATAGCCGGGGAAAAACAAATCTAAACAATTTGAGTGCCTGCCTCAATTAACTTGAGACTTTTATTATTTGCAGGAAAGTTATTAATAGGAGGATGCTACAAATACTATAATTCAAAGACTGTGTATTTTCTGACACCCAAGATAGCCAGAGAGTGTTCTGGTTAATCAACTTTTCTATGTCCTCACTAAGGGAAGTTGCCAGCACCCAACTGTCCAAGGTAATGGTTACCAAACTTTTTTTCTGGAAAGGGCCAGAAAGTAAATATATTAGGTGTTGTGGGCCACACATTCTGTTGCAATTATTCATTTCTGCTGCTGTAACACAAAAGCAGCCATTAACGATTTGTAAACAAACATGCATGGCTGTGTTCCAACAAAACTGTTCGGGAAAACAGTCTGCAGGTCAGATTTGGCCTCAGGGCCATATCCTCTGGTGAAATATAAAAACTTGTACAACACTAGAGCATAATTGAAGACACTGAATCTGTGAGGATGGAGAAGGCACTTTGAGAATTTGTATAGTCTCTATGTTACTATTGTGCATATCAATTAGCATTATACTATAGTGAGTCTTACCAGCAATTAATATAATGGGTATGCTGTCATATTTGGGTTGCTGTTATATGCAGTCATTCTTCTGTATTTCTTTTAAATGTTCTTGCATTTCTTAGGAAAATGGATGCATGAAACACAAACTGAGGCCCTACCATTCATACCATTTACCAGGTGCCATAGCAACCTCTGAGGACACAAAGATAAATATGACCTGATAATAATAATTATATCTGCCATACAGTAATTTTATTAGCATCATGGTTTCTCTTCTGTGTCATCCTCCTCTGCATCACCACACACACACACACACATACATGCGCATCGTACTAGTAGTCCCTTGAAGACAAAATTCTATGTTTTTCCATCACTTTATTTCTAGTATCTCTAGCAATGGCAGAGATGAAATAGATGTATAAGAGTAGGCAGAATAATGTCCTTCTCCCAAAGATGCCCATATCCTAATCCCCACTTTATCTGGCAAAAGGGAATTTGCTGATGTGATTAAATTTAGGGTCTTGAGATGGGTAGATTACTCTGGCTAATCTGGGCGGGCCAATGTAATCACTTAGGTCCTTAACAGATCAGAAGAGACGAGAACACAGAGGTGGAGTCAGAGAGACATTTGAACATGCTGCACTGACGGCTTTGAAGCTGGAGGAAGGGGCCGTGAGCCAGGGAGTGCAGGGGCCTCTAGAAGCTGGACAAGGCAGGAAACGAATTCTTCCTTAGGGCCTCCAGAAGAAACAGCCCCACAGATCCCCTGCTTTTAGCCCATTAAGACCCACTTCAGACTTTTTGCCTCTAGAATTATAAGACAGTAAACTTGCAGTCATTTGTTACAATAGCAATAGAGAAGTGATATAGTAGATATTGAGTAACAATTTAGCACGTGGCTGAATGGTCACTTTGGAACACAGGAAGTTTTGGAGGTAGGGACACTCTGGATTCTGGAGTTTTATTTTGTTTTTCCTTCTAAGTATTTTGCATCCCTCTCTAATTTACTGTCCACTCAAAGCATGATTCAAAAATGGGCTTTCTTTTGGAAACCTACATCTACCCTCTGGGCCACAGGTTGAGACAGTGGAAGAGACACTGGCATGAAGGGATTAGATCAAAACTAGGCTCCCTCACTCAGTAGCCAGGTGACCCTAAGCAAGAAAAGCAAGCTCTCTGGACCTCAGTTTTCTCTTCTATAATGTGGTGCAATAATCCCACCCTCAACATTATTTCTGTTAGGATTAGAAACAATAAGAACAATGTATTGGGCACATAGTAGGCTTGCAACATACAGCATCCCGATTTTTACTCCTTTTAGGGGGGTTACCTTGGCAAGGCATAATGTTTAGGTGTCATGATACAGATGAGCTTTTCTGTAACAATCACAATTTTAAAGATTTTTCTCAGTTTGTGTTTTGGAGGATGCAATTACGTTCATCTCTACAATGAGGTTTCTCACCTTTGGCACTATTAACATTTGGGCCAGATGATTCTTTGTGGTGGGGGGGTCTGCCCTTTGCATTGGAGGCTGTTTAGCAGCCCCCCGGCTCCTACCATCCCTCCCCAACTCCCCAGCTGCGACAATCAAAAATGTCTCCTGACATGGCCAAAGGCACTTGGGGTCACAGTCACACCTGGCTGAGAGAATCACTGATCTAGGACTGTGACCTCATTGCTCCAGGTACAGAAGAGTGGAAGGCGACAAGGAAAACAGGTGTTGAAGCAATTGCCTTTAGTTAACAGGCAAAAAACCCCAGCAGTGAGAATTTCCTCTGTGTCATCCAAGCTGACTGTTCACTTCCCGGTAAAAATGAAGGCTGACCGCAGGTGCAGCTGGGACTTGGGTTGGAGACCTGGATCAGCACAGCCTAGCTTGGTTTTGTTCCTCCAGTGTGAGAATGTGTGGGCAGACAGAAATGCACATCAAAATGTGTTGACTTGAAATGTGAGGCATGGGGCAGACACGGGAGGCATATTTAAATGTGCAAGGAAGAGGGCTGGTCCAGGCAGCATAACTCATTTAATTGCTGCCTTTGGAGCAGCCTGTGAGTTCCAGAGCAGCTGGGAACACACTTTGCCCAGAGCTCAGCTCTGCTCAATGTTCTCTGGCAACACCTGGTGGAACAGGGAAAAAACTGCACAGCGCCTTGGCGTGAGCTGCTGCATCTGCTAATCTCATTGCAGCCGGAAGGCTTTCTAGCGGCAAAGGTTTGCAGCAGAGGGGTAGCATCAGAGGCCCCACCTCTGGGCTCGCATCAGTGCTGTGCCATGCTAATTTCTCCTGTTTTCCTTTCTACTTTATCAAGCAGAAAACAAACACTGCTGTATTGTCAATAGCTTTCTTGCTGGGATGAGGAAATAAACTGCAACTGCAGCCTCACTGGAGGTTTTTCTCTAGGATGTGCTCAGAAAGCTCTCAACAATCACACTGCAACCTAGCAAGCATGCACTGCCCAGCTTTAAAAGCACACCCTTACGGGTTATTACCATATCTGAAATGATACTCTTCATGGCTTGGTGGGCATCTTTCCAGCTGCAGAGTAGAATCATCACTACTCAGGGGAGTAGAGATGAGAAAAGGGGACCCACACCCACACATCTACTTATTGGGAATAACATCCATTGACCCAGGAACTCCACCCTGGCTGCCACCCCCTCATCCAACCCACTTCTCATCCCAGGAGAGCGCACATCTGTGTCTGCCTCAGTGAGAAGGAAACACTAACCTATTTCGCATTTTCCCTGATAAAGACATGGCAGCAGAGAATCAGAGAATTCAAAAGTAGACTCAGTTTTTTGGAAGAACGTTCTCTTAAAATCCACACACTCACTACGTGTTTCTAAGGGAGGCAGCAGAGCGCAGTTGGGAGATAGGCTGCCTTCTAAGGTTTAGGTCCTGGTCACTCATGTGCAAATTATTTACATTCTTTAAGCCTTTATTTCTTCAACTGTAAAACAGAAATGATAATAGCATCTTATCCGTGGAGGTCATGCATGCCAACTGCTTCACACAGTGCCTGCCAGAAAATGTTAGCAGCAGCCGTAATTGTTCACCTCTGAGATGCTAACACTGGATGTCAGAAGTTTGAGGGCCTGTCTCTGGTAGGTCAGTGACCTGCAAGGTGAAATTAAATAAGTTCCTATCTCTTCATATTTCTCTTGTCTGCCAAAATGGAGCAAATATCACTTACTCTTTAAAATTATTTAACTGAAAATATCATTTTTGGTATAATAGAAGACATGTTAATGCTTCTTAAAAAGATCTAGTGACACGTAAACACAAACCATTATTATATATCTGATGCTTATATCCATTTAAAACATACATAGTCAATGTCATCAAGTGGATACAATTTAGGAGACCCTGGACAATTATTTGGGCTTGTTTCAAAAATGTAAGCTTCCGTCACTGACTGAGAAGGTCTCTTTTAGATGTTAGTTCTACCCAGTAAAAAGGGGAGGGGAGTTAAGAAGCAGTCAGATATACAAATGGCCAGCAGGTATATGAAAAAGGTGCTTATCATCATTAATCATCAGGGAAGTGCAGATCAAAGCCACAATGGGATATCACCTCATATCTATTATAATAGAATGACTACTATCAAAAAGACAAAAGATAACAAATTTGGCAAGGATGTGGAGAAAAAGGAACCCTTGTGTACTGTTGGTAGAAATGTAAGTCAGTATAGCCATTATGGAAAACAGTGTGATCAGAAAGTTAAAATCAGAACTACAATATGACCCAGCAATCCCACTTCTAGGTACTTATCCAAAGGAAATGAAATCAGAATCTTTAAGAGATATCTGCACTTTCATGTTCATTGCAGCAGTATTCACAATAGCTAAGATATGGAAACAACCTAAATTTCCATTGACAGATGAATGAAGAAAATATTTTTTATATATATGTATATACAACACACACACATACATATACATTCCAATACATATAATAATATTCAGCCACAAAAAAAGAAGGAAATCCTGTCAATTGCAACAACAGGGATGAACCTGGAGGACGTTATTGTAAAATAAATAAGCCAGCCACAGAAACATAAATACTGCATGATCTCCCCTATATGTGGGATCTAAAATAGCCAAACTCATAGAAACAGAGAGTAAAACAGTGGTTGCCAAGGGCTGGGGGGAGGAAATGAGCAGATGTTAGTCAAAGGGTTCAAAGTTTCAATTATGCAAGATGAATGAATTCTGGAGATTGATGTACAATATGGTAACTACAATTAACAAAACTGTAATGTATACTTGAAATTTGCTAAGAGAATACATCTTAAGTGTTATCACCAAAAATAAAAAATAAAAAAGGTAACTGTATAAGGTGGTGGATACACTAATTGGATTCTGTGTGGTGATAATTTCATAATGGATATATACATCAAAACATCAAGGTGTATACCTTAAATATATACAATTCCTATTTGTCAATTATACTTTAATAAAGCTAGAAAAAAAGAAGCACTCAGATAATCCAAGAAAAATCAAGCTTCATTTCATGCCAATATTGCATCATAAATGTGGAACTTCAGGCTCACCATTTCCTTCAAGATCAGATGTGCAAATATTCTGCAGTGTTCCTGAAATTGCCTCCAAATTCCCCTGCTTCTATGGACCATGGTTTGTACTTTTGGTGGCATTAGATTAAATAAAAACTTTTTCTACAGTTATGCTGTCCCTGCTGTCAATGCTGAGATTCAAAGTTACAATGTCCTATGCAATGGGATTCTCAAACGTTGAGGGGGGGGAAATCCCTTTTTCTCAAAGTCACATATATGAAATATTTACCATTTTGTGTGCCAGTGGCTATCCAATTAGGCTTATCTGAAATACTGTAATTAACAGAGGGGAGTCTCACACACTTAGCATTGGAAGCCACTCATATTCAAATTATGCATAAGGATTTGGAAGCCAAGGAATATAATATCTTTCTACGACCAAAGTTCAAGTACTTTGAAGTCTGCTTCCCAACCTTGGCCCCCTAAGAGGAGTAAGAATCTACATTTTCTCCTATCCCTTGGTAGAAATTCTCAAATGCAGGAGGATAGCATATCATTATTTTAAAAATTTTATTTAAGGCCACTTTTTAAAGATGATATTCATTTGTATCAAAAGACAATGCCTTAATCTGAAATTATTAAAGATTGATAACAGAGCTCAGGAACATGCTTACTATTTTTCACTTCAAAAGGAAATTATTAACCACCACTTTCAGGGCACTTAACAATGTCCAGGACTGAATAAGTTAGTTGACACTCCCTTACAGGTTAGTCTTCAGACAAGACTCGGTGAATTTTTAAACATATTTTCAAAGAGTTGCTCATCACAGCTAGAGTTGTGAAATATAGCATATATACTTCTCAATTTGGTAAAAATCCATTCTATATTTTATTTAAACCTTTACTTTAGGATACAGTCTGACAATGTGGAATATGTCACTCTGCATCTTTGAAATATACTCAAAAATGAAAACAAAATAAAAACAACTTTTTAAAGGGAAGAAAGAGAACATCCATTTGCTGTATGCTTGATGTATTATTAACACACGGTATCTTTCTCTTTGAGAGTTAACCTCATTGAGATGTGACATGAGCCTGGATATAAAATTTCTCAAGAGCCATTTTAACAGGACAATCTAGTTTCCTTTATGCAATTTGGAAACTCTTTTGGCCTCCTGTGCTAGGTTACAACATCTGAAAGAACCTGGGCATGTTATAGCTCCTGGTTGTGCCAAATGTGTCTGTTGAGTTGATGACATTTTAAAACATACTTTGTCATTACCTCACGGGCATCCTCAACTCTGGACGCAAGCAACAAGGACATTGTTCTCCCTACTTTATAGATAATAAAATTTAGGTCCAAAGAAGTTAAACAATGGATTGTCCAATTACCCCTATCACACAGAGAATAAGCAGTAAAGTCCACACTTTCCACTGCTCAGACATTTGGCTTCCAAACTATTTTTCTATCAGTTTTTCTGTTTCTTTTTTTGTTTTTTGGTTTTTTTTTTTAATCCTATCTAATCTGTCTTCCTGTCTATCAATATGTTTGGTAATCTCTCTAGTTATCAATCCATCTACCTCTCCGTGGCTTCACCAAAACACCTACCATTATTTTAAGGTGAGTTTGAAAGTTTATCAGAGAAAAGTCTGGAACAACTGCTGAATACTTACAAAGGTTACCTCCTTGAGAAAAGTCATGAAATTTCAAGGCTATTTAAAATTTGGAAATCTTCCAAATCTTTTACCCTGTATTTTTGCATATTTATGGACAGTTTGACTTGTTTCATGGACAGAATGGATTTATGCCAGCTTGTGTGTGATTAAAAATAAATGCACTGAAGATAAAATTTTAAAAAATAACTTTATCAGGCAGCTTAACTCTTCTTGATTTTCTAATACCATTGTCTGCTCCCTCTAGTCAGGCAAATTCTCCTATGATGTCTTGGGGCTGTAGTTTGGATAAACCCTCTCAAATCAGCTACACTGGAACAGATTTCATACCTTTGTCCCTTCACATTCCTGGGTTTCACGTGCAGCTCCAAGGTTGGCAGGGCAACATATTAGAAATAAAACGCAATGGTCGTATGTGACACTTCAATTTTGCTTCTTCAGTGGTGAAGATCATCAACTGCACTGCTTTCTGCTACGACAGAAAATCCCCTAAATATCACTGAATAGGGCACGTGCACCAATGGCATTGTGGATGCCGACTCCTCATAACATCGCCACCATGCTGCTGGGAGCTGAAATCAATTTTTAATTGACTGGATTATTGGAGGACTGTGGCTCATCCGCTATGCTTTGCTGAAGGATTTTCTGCCCCTAGCTCTGTGGACATCATCCAAGTGGAAAACTTCAAAATGCTTCAAGAGTAAAGCTGACTCAAGATTTAGGGTGGGGCTAGGAGCACTACCAGCAATTCCCAAAATTCCTCCTGCAGGTGCACAATACTACAAAATGCATTCTTGAACGACCAGGAAAGGGTTATGTTTGAAAGGGACCGGGGGCGGGGGGGCTCTCTTGTAAGTGTTTTTTCACTTTTGAGGATGTCTGTCTTCAGAGATAATCCAAATATGTCTGCTAGACCCTGTGCTGAGGTTGCAATTACCTTCAAGATGGGTTCAGTGGGAGGAGAGAGGGGGCAGAGTTACATAATGCAGTTATTTTAAATGTAGGTCCTTGCCCTTCCCCCAGACCGACAGAATCAGAATCTCTGGAGATGGAGCTTGGGAGAAGGTGCAGTTTTAACAATCCCAGGAGATTCTTCATGCATGATTAAATTTGAGAACTTCAGGCATAATGGTTCAAAGCATAAACTCCAGAATCCGAAAAGTCCGGATTAGGATACCAGCTGTGACACTTTTCTAGCTGGGTGACTAAGAAAAATGACCTTCCCCTCCAGGGGTTCCATTTTTCTCATCAATGAATTGGGGAGGAGGAAGTTACCTACCTCATAAGAACGTTGAGGTGAATTTTTAAAAATAAAGACAATGCCTATTATTAATGAGCACAATGCCCGGTATATAGCAAGTGCCCACACACAAAAAAAATGTTAGCTTTTTGTTGTTGAATGGTCTAAGTTAAATTGAACTGTTTCTCTGTGCAAGGATGCTTGACGATAAAATGAGAGTGGGGTTGACTTGTGTCCCCAAAAAGATATGTCCATGTCTTAACCCCTATTACCTGTGAATGTGACCTTATTTGGGAATAGGGTCTTTACAGATGTGATTAAGTTGAGGATCTTGATGTGAGATCATCTTGAATATGGGTAAGCCCTAAATCCATTGGCAAATCCTTTTAAAAGACAGAAGAGGTGAAGACACAGAGAAGAATGCACTGTAAGGATGGGGACAGAAACAGGGGCAATGCAGCTACACGACAAGAAACGCCAAGGCTTGGCAGATACCACCAGAGGCTAGCGGGAAGCCACAGAATGGATTTTTCCTCAAAGACTCCATAAGGAGCCAACCCTTCTGACATCTTGATTTCAGACTTTTCACATCCAGAATTGGGAGAGAATAAATTTCTATTGTTTAAAGCCACCACATTTGTGATAATGTATTATAGTAGCCCTAGGAAGGAATAGGGAAACCTTTAGCCCCACTTTAGTCCAAGGATTACATTTGAAAAGGGTCACCTCGGAATTACCTTCTCCAGGGAATGTGACCCAATGGTGGGAATATCTGGCCCCTGGCCACATGGGGCCAGAGCTGGGACTTAGCTTTAGACTTAGTACGTGCCACTCACTAGAGGAGTCCCCTGGCCACAGCCAGCCACATCAGTACATTTCAAGCTCAAAATTCACTCTCTGACAGGCTCCTGAAAGAATAAAGGATTTTTTTTCCCTCCAGAATTCTCCTAAGTGTATAGAGATCTAAAGGTGGCTTATGTGAGATGGGAGGTCAAAGAGCCAACACCTGGGTGAGCCACTCAGGATGGCTGTGAGTTTGGCAAGATCTTCTCTTCCCTCTGGATTTTTCAGAGAATTCAATCATTGATCCCTATCCCCAAATTCATATAATGATAGTAATAATAATAGCCACCACATATTTAAATTCTTGAACACAATAGACATTAACTACATCTTTCACCTTCACTGACATCTTCAACATTACTATAACATTGAGATAATTTTCTGTGTCCATCTTACAGATGAAGAAACTGAGGTACGGCAAGCTTAAGAATCCTGTAAGTGTCACCCAGAGGGTATGAAAAACATACGAGATTCGACCCTATGCTCCTTCCACTGTAATAGGCTGTCTGTCAATGACAGTGATGCTTTATGTGTGAACATCTGAGACATTTCCCACCAATGCTCTAGCTTATTTGAGACGGGTCCACAAGAGGCATTTCCTTCTTCCATGTGGAGTCCTGCTGTAGCACACTTTTTATCAAGGACGCATGGACAGTGCCAAAAAGAGAGCAATTGGAGGAAGTTAAATCACCAAACCATTGCTCTGAGGAGGATGTGGATTAATACACTAAACACCCTAAGGGGAGAACACTGGATGCCTTGGCTGTTTACAAAACAAAACGTTCACTGAGCTGACAAATTTTAGAGCCAAGCAAGGCCTAAAATATTGGGAAATTGCACATGTCATTTTACAGATGAGAAAACCAAGGCTCGAATTGACAAACAGGCCTGCCCAGGGTTACACAGCTTGTGACACAGGCAGGATTTGAACTCAGAACTCTTGACATCTACCACAAATCTATTACTTAAACTCTAAGGGCCAAGAATGGGGGTGAATATATACATCAAAATCACCCCAGGGTGCCAGGATAGTCCTCTCATGTAAATGTCACTTTGCTTTCAAGTAATTCACCATAAAGTTTGTCTGTAGAGTCTCGATACTCATGATGCTACATCGAACACATTGATTTTTGTCTCTTTCCATTCACCCCTCGCACTGTATGGTACAAACTTCAAAGCTCATAAAAGACAACAGCCTCTGGGACCCCTCTGTCACCAATGGGTTATAATCACTTCTATGTAGATCCATGTTTCTACTCCTATCAAGAAAACACTCACATGCACATAGCGTAGTAAAATTCAATGGAAATCAAGCAGGTGGGAGCGGGGAGGAGGGGACGGGTAAATTTACACCTAATGGGTACATTGCACACTCTATGGGTGATGGACACACTTACAACTTCAACTCAAACTGTACAAAAGCAATTCATGTAACTAAAACGTTTGTACTCCGTAGTACCCCGTAGTACTTCGGAGTACCCCGTAGTACTCCGAAATTTAAAAAAGAACGGCCTCTATGTGACCGTTGTAAGGAATTATCTCAACTCAATGCCTGGTACTCCTATAAGCTGGTGTTGACAGGCTGGTGTCCTATGGTTTGCAGATAAGTGGTCCTGAAAAGTCACTTGCAAAATGAATAGTACATTAAATACCTTGGGATTTGAGTCACATTTTAACTACATACTGGATTTAAATACAATACACACAATTCTATCTTGCTAAAGTCTTCAGTTCAAGAATCTCATCTTGGTACTACACTGAGCATCAGAGATAGAAGATAAAGAGGGTACCATTTTTGTGGAAGATCTTACAATTCAGTGCATTTTTAAATTAAAGAAATAATTATCACCTATTTACTGCTTTTTTAAAAATATCAGTTTTATTTTTCATATACTGTTTTCTCAAAACAAGTCGTGCCTCATGCTTTCCTACAGCACACATGAATCAGTATGTTATGTGTTTCCTAGACTTCATTTGTCCACTGCTGCCTTCCTGCTATGCTTTGAGAAGTATTGCTCTTGTTTCTGTAGAAAGAACCAAGGGAAGGGACAAATTGAGCTTGAACTAATGGCAAATCCAGAATGAGAGCTCAGCACCTGAGCTCTGCAGAGAATATTATGCTGCTCCTGGTTACTGTGTCCTTGGCATCCACCTATGAATCAGGACATGCAAGGAAATGCAGAAATGGCAATAAAAACCTGCAGGTGGGAGTCTGTGAAAAGATGCCCTGAATCATTCAGGGAGAACTACAGAAGGAAAAATGCATAGCTCTGAAACTGTTCTCACTAAATTCTAATCTGCTTGCAACTGAGGTATGCCTGTTTACATTGGTCTCTGCCTAATTTTCTCAGGTGCAACAGTTGGGGGGGGGGCATTTTCTCCCAAAGGCCAGAATGAGCACCAAGTGCAGACACGTGGTGAGCTGGACTGCTGCAGTCTTGCTCCTGGAGGCACAGAGGGTTGCTAATTCCAGGGGAGAGAAGGCACAGTCAGCTTCCTCTTGTCCTCCTCCTTTTGCCCTGGCTACTTGCAAAAGAGCAGCCCCTCTGCCCTTCCCCTGATGCTTACAAGCTGGGACCACCCCGGGGGGATGCAGAACCCACCATTCACAACTCCAGGGCCTGAGCAAGAGCCTCATCTCCATCATGGGAAAGCTCCCATCCCTGCCAAGCACTGCTGATCGATGCTCCCAACACATAATTATCTTAATTTAGGTGTGTATTTTGCGACAATATTTTGGATAACCCTGGCACTTACTCTTCTCTATTACAAACATTTATGTAACCATGCCAGCCGATTAATCTGAAGGATGTGGCAAAGAGACGGGAAAATTTCACCCACAGGAAACAAAAACCCAGTCTTTGAGGATAAATATGTACTCCAAAATTCATAACTTATTGCAGATTGCTATTGATATTTCAGAAATGTATTTGTCCCTTGGACATATTCATAGAGCGTTTGCAAGTCTATAGACACATCTATTTAATAACTGTACTGCATAATTCTTCCATGCTACATATACATGAGAACCTGCAAACACCCCCTCAATCCCCACAACAAAGGTAATAAGCTTTTGTCTTGCCTTTTTTTTTCTGCTTTAAGCATTCCCCTTAATGAGCTCTGCTTCTTTGTAACTCAAGAGATTTAGTATTCTGTCCAACAAAACAATTTATTGCCCAAAATGTTCTTACTGCAGATAAAATCTTAGCTTCTCCAATACTTCTGGCTCCACAGTTAATACCCTAATGTTTCATTTACAGCTGAACAAAGCGGCTTATCTCCACTAAAAGGGGAATTAGTAGTAAGAAATAATTTCAATCATCTGCTGAGTTTCTAAGTAAAGTGATGACTTCTGCATTCTCCCTTCTTTCTGATGACAGGTGTGTTGGGGGCTCCCAGAAAATAGAGCAATTCCGTCACCTAAGCTTTGTAATTTGAACAATGCAGCTACATAGATCAGGCAAGAGTTAGGTCTTGGCTGTCAGGGAAAAAAAAAAAAAAAATCTACCCTTAGAAATATGCTGTAGTCAGCAGTTCTTAGCTACAGATTGGGTACTAACTCAAGGGGAAAAAAAAAATTGGTTTGAATCAACAAATGGCTCCATTTTTTCCCCCTGGTCTGCAGCAAACTTATTATACACCTACAAACACACAAGCACAGTCCATTACATTTCCTCAGCACGTACACACGCTCACACAGTACCATGATGGCTATATATTCTCACACGCGTGCATACAGGCTTATTTATGTGTGCACAGACGTGAAGGCTGCTGGAGACGGGGAGGAGAGTGAGCGGCGAGGATTGTGCAAGTAGACGTATTGGAAAACAGGGAGGCAGAGGAATCGTGGATGAGTCTGCAGCAGCAATCAGATCATTTACAGCAGCAGGAGAGAAGAGTGGCTTGCCTTCCTGAGAACTACAAGGGGAAATTCAATTTGCTATTGCTCATGTGGCAACCTTGGCACACGAAAATCTGGCGGTCCCCGCCCCCTCCCAAACTGCCTAATATGAATACTGAAAAGGGAGGCAGTCAAGAATCCAGAGATTGGATCGGCCCCCTTTGGGAGGAAAGTAGAGAGGCCATAACCCTGGACCCCATAAGGGACGGAGCAATAGAAATACAAGGAGATGGTAAATGCAGGTTGGCTTCACTCCCTGTGCATCTAAAGGCATGGTGGTTTGCCTCCTGCCTACACCCTTTCAACAGGAAGTGTTCCTTAGATGACAAAGTCTCCTTAGTAGGATTGTTCACGGTAGTCCTGTGGCTATCAGGGGAGGTAAGCAGGAGACTCGGGTTGAAGACCAAGGAGACAGAATAGATTGTGCAAAATCGGAAATACAAATAGAGGTTATTATTGATAAAGCAATGACTCTCATTTCAGATTTATTTCTTACTCTGTGATTCTTTAAAGCTGGTGCCTTAGCCATCCTCCCCAGCACGATGAACCATCTTCCAGCTGGGGTGGGAGCTGGCTGCTAACTGCTCACAACCCGAACTCTTCTCCGAAGGGTTGAACGTGGCTGACAGGATTCATCTTAGCCAGCGATGCCTGGAGGGAGGTTGGAGGTGGAGGGTAGGGGGGCTACCACCCCTTCCTGGGGACACTCTGTGGCTAAAGACAGGTTGGTGAAAGGGGTGGGGAAAGGCTTTGTACGAAATCATCCTAGGCACAATTAATAGTCCAGACCTCCCCGTAAGGTCACGATGAAGCCATACCTTTCCCTATCAGTCTTTCCCTCCCCTCCCCAGGCCACCACCCTGCCTTTCCCCACAGTTTTCTCCTGAGAGCATCCTTCCGATTAACCGCATGCACTCCATTCTCCATCTCAGGCCTCGCCCCTAGGAAATCTGACCTGAGACAGATGGGGGCAGGAAAATCACATATTAAAAGTATGCGCCTATAAATATACACTCGAGTGTGGTAGTTAGGTCTTGGATATGGTGAAGATACCAAAGAGAACTTATTGGTTGACATCCAGAGGGGAGCAAGAAGCAATCAGTGTCTTGCCAATCAAAGGCTCCATCTTCCCAGACACAGAATCAAGGTTTAAGGTTGGATGTTGAGATCCTGCATGGGCTCTAGTTCCTCCCCACACCCACTCCACCAGGAATTTTCTGTCAGATTTCAGAACCATTGACTATGTGCAAGAAGGTATAATAAAAAACTAAGACATCAAAGAGAGCTAAGCTAAGCAATGGAAAGAAAGAGAGCTCTACTGTGATCACTCAAACCCTTAGATTCAGCCATGACCAATGGCAGCTGGAACAACTCCTGAACTTCGCAGTGCCTTGACATAATCAAAATTCCTGGGGCTTATGTTAGTATTTAGTTGGGCTTTATAACCTAATCAGCTTAACCTATAGGGTATTAGGAGAAAGAGGCTCCAGCCCTAGCCCAAAGAGAGGTGGGGGTCTTCTCCCATCCCCAGAAGTGAGTAAATATGAACATGTATGCCGTCTTTCTTTCTTGACCTTACATATCTCTCATCAAAGCCACTGGCTCTGGTAGGACCAGAAAGGGTGTCTGTAGTTTACAATTTAATTTGATAACCACTTGTGGAGTACTTACAAGATCTGGACATTTATTGATGATCAAGACAGACCCAATGCATTTCCTCAAGTAGCTATTACTCCTGAGTGAAATAAATAGGGCATTGATCATATACAAACATGTATTTCATTATAATTTTGTGAAATGCTTTTAAGGAAAATGCAAGGTGCTATAAAAGGGGAAACTGGTGTAGCCTAGAGCATTCAGAGAAGGCTTCCAAGAAAAAGTGATATGTAGGCAGAGGTCTCAAAACTATTATGAAAAAGCAATGTGAAGAGGCAGAATAAAACACTTTTGATGAAGAAAAAGCATGTGCATAAGTCCCCAAGGAGGAACAAGGTGGACAAGTTTCAAACACTGAAAATAATTCTGGCCTGGCTTAAGTATTGTGGTAGAAAACGAGCAAGGTGTTAAACAAGATTGCAAAGGCAGGAGGGGAAGCAGGGCGTAGAGCTCTTGCATTCTGAGGACATTAAGAAATTGATGAAGAGTTTAGGCTGTGATGGAGCACAGAGAGTACGCTAATGCACATTCATATCCTTGTCCCTGCCAGCAGGGATCTCAGCCCACCTGAAAGAGCAGGTGTCCTGGCAGGCAGGTCATGAAACTCATCCATTCATTCATTCACTCATGCATTCACTCATCCATTTAGTCATTGTCAAATGCTACCGTATGTAAGGCATGTGTGTTCTGCAGGGTGCACCAGAAGAAAAACCACACATGTTCTTCACCTGCATAGTGTTTACAGCCTTTGGGGAAAGCTTGTCATGAATCAAATCATTCCATCAAAAGATGTAAAACTGAAATTGTGGTACAAGCTACAACTGAGGGTTATAAAATGATATAGTAAATGTGCTTGACCAAATCAGTGGGATCAAGGAAGTTTTCCTCGAGGAAGCGACAAGGGAACTGGTTCAAAAACATACGTGAGTGTTAGCCAGGCAAAGAAGAGAGAAAAGGAAGTCCAGGTGTGGAGAAAATCACGGCAGAACTTACGCGGCGAGAATGGAAGATGGGGAAGCAGGTGCTCACCTGGCCCTACATCTGGTATCCTTACGGCTCTTGGGACCCAAAACTTCTTCCCTCTGCCTCGATGAGGGCCCCTCTTTTACAAACCAGGGCACATGACCCAGCAAGCACATTTAGAGGGACATCAACAAATGCTATTCTAAAAAGGGACTGGCCCAGAAGATCCACACCACAGGATCAACAGCAGGTGGAACAGAGGTGGGCGCAGCCGTGTTCAGGGGACAGTGCCTGGGCATCCTGCCGTATCCAAACCACTACCGTGCACTTGCTCTCATAAATTTAGTTCAACAGGTCAACTGAGGATAGGAGCTATTTTCTTAAGAACTAGGAGCAGAAGAAACAGGCACAACGAGGAGGGCCAACGAGCCTACAAAAAAAATCGGGGGTCAGAGAGAACTAAAACCCTCCAGGGAAGGTCCCTGTTCCAACCCAGAAAACTGAAGCAGGTAGTAAAAAAAATCCTTCTCCCTGGATCTTTTTATTCCACATTTACAATTTTCTTACACTCCTGACTCTCCCTTTCCCCAGGGCATACAAATCACAGCAAACAACCCGATTGTTGGAATCTGTCCTCCCTTAAGCATACACATATTCTTATAAATGGAAAGAAAATGGTCTCGTTGCGTCCTATTGAGCAAAACAAATCTCTAAATGGATCGTCAGTTCGTATAACCACTAATTCCTCTATAAAGAGACAGCATATTGATTCTTTCCATCAGAAGTTGCCAAACCTGTAAATTCACAATCCAGAGATGATCTATTGTCTGGTGATAATGCAAAATGTGGGTCCTTATACTCGTACCATCTTTATGATGTACAAAGACATCTTAGATGCATTTTCTCATTAAATCTTTACAATTTTGTGAAGAAGATATCCTGCTTCACAGATGAGATGAGCAAGGCCCCCAGAGGTTAAGAGATGTGAATAAGGCTCCAGCAAGCTGAAACTTAAACCCAAGTCATGTGACTCAAGTACCAACTCTCATAGCAAAGATGCTGAAGTCTGGGTGTCACGTTGACTTGCATCAAGTCCCTTTTCTGGCAATGTATTATCTCTACGGTTATGGTAAAACTGTTTAACTTTTCTGAGCCCCTATTTTCTTATTTGGAAAATGCAGTGGAATCATAGATCTAGCAGGGTGGCATAAAGATTATACGCTTAGAAAGCATTTAGCCTAATAGCCAGAACATTCTATATACTCAATAAATTATAACCATCAATATTACTACTGATATCATTGTTGAATTGTAATATCATGGCCTAACCAAACCTGCTGTCGTGCATATTGAAAACTCTGGCCAGACCATCTTCTGAATTTCTCTCTAGGGCTCCAACGTATTTGGATGACAATTCTGCCCACTATCTTTTTTAGGCAGTGTTTTGTCTCACTCCGGGATTTGGCTAAAGCAAACCATTGTCTAAGGATCTTCCAGAGAGGTTCACCAGATTAAGCAATAGTATCTTTGCCTCTGGAGTCCAGAACGAAGATCAAGAAACAACCTTTAAGGGAAGAAATTACACCCCAATCATCGTTTCATTAAATAGTTAGACCACCTTTTAATTTATCAAAGAACAGTGCTGCATTGAACACATTACGTATCAACACCTGTCCAATTCATTTGGGCCTTTCAGAGAACTTGCAACCCAGTTTAAAAGCTGTATTTTTAAGCACCTACTCTGAATTAGGCAATGAACTGAGCTCTCTACAGATACTCCTTGACTTATGATGGGGTTATGCCCCAGTAAACCCATTGTAGGTTGAACATATCACAAGTCAAAAATGCATTTAATGCACCTAACCTACTGAACATCATAGCTTAGCCTAGCCTACCTTAAACATGCTCAGAACACTTACATTAGACTATAGTTGGGCAAAATCATCTCAAAGACTATTTCATAATAAAGTGTTGAATATCTCATGTAATTTATTGAATACTGTACCAAATGTGAAAAATGGAGTGGTTTCACGTCACTGTAAAGTAAAAAAAATCATAAGTCAGATCATTGTAAGCTGGGGGCCGTCTGTACGTGAATTATCCCATTTTGTCCTTCTTAAAACCATCTGAGGTGAGGACTATTATCTTTCATTTACAATTGAGGGGACTTAAGCTTACACGGAGTGAAACAAGGCTGATGATAAAAATATAAACCCAAGTTTGTTGGACTCCAAAGCCTATGTTGCGCACTCTATAGTTTTTGAATTACACACCCTGACGATAATTATGGTTATACAATGTTTGCCAGCTTCAAATTGTTTTCACATATCCCATTGCCACTTGTATTCAGAATCTAAACAGTGTCTGAATTTTCCCAAAGAGAGGT
Source organism: Daubentonia madagascariensis (assembly GCA_023783475.1). Lineage (NCBI taxonomy): Eukaryota > Metazoa > Chordata > Mammalia > Primates > Daubentoniidae > Daubentonia > Daubentonia madagascariensis. The sequence continues at coordinate 3,700,722 of JAKFHU010002332.1, read as the reverse complement.
GCAATTTTCATCTGACAATGTTCCCAAACACATCATGGATACCTAGCGCAGTATCCTACCTACCGGGTATGTCCATAGAACCCTGCCAAGAACAACAGGGTTAATATCTTCTAGCTCCATGCAACCTGGGATCATTTGCCTGCTCTTTTTGATTTTGAAAATATCGCCCTCCTAACAAGATAAACACCAATTATGTGTGCATAATCTTGATCAAAGGCAACAAACACAATATTTTGGTTGCTTTTAAATAAAAGAGACAGGAGAAAAAGGATATTGTGTTTCATTTTGTTTGTTTGCTTTCCTCTTTTTTCCCCCCCGTGACAGCTAAAGAACAAGATAGGTCTTCAGCTCTGGGATGCTTTCACCCTTGCAACAATGGCATAAAATAGTGGAGAAAATAAAAAATCAAAGTGAGCACAAAAACAAAGCTTATGAAATTAGCACATTAAAACAATCAAGGAATTCCAGGGACCTCCTAAGCTGATAGCAAAGCCTAACATGCCCTAGGCTTTCTTCAGCATTCAAAAGATGAGGGCTTTGCTGTCTGTGGGGTTGTGTGGAGGCCTGGAGTTGATGCACGACATGTACCATGATGGGCTTGCAGCTGCCACAGACACCATTCCTAATGGCACCCTGTGCTGAAGACCCTGCAGTATCAGCTTTCTTCCAAACATCTAACAGTTTCCATGGTGTTTGACCATACATTCAAAGAGCCTCTCTCAAGGTGTGCATTTATTTCACAGTTTGGGATCAACGTGCTACTCTTTTCCTGCCAGCAAATATGCAATCTTGATAGGAAGTGAGATCCAGGGAGATACACTCCTGACAGCTATTGTAGGTCTATGCATCCAGAAGACAGGAGTATGTGAATGGACATCATGCCAGTATGACATAGAATCTGAAGACCTCAATTCTGGAATTAGAGATTCCAGATCCTCTCTTTATCAGTCGTGTGAAATTAGGCCAATACCTGGGCCTCAGTTTTCTTACCTATAAAATGGGGGACAATCATAGAACATACCTCACAGGATTATTACTAATTCCATGCCGATTTAGCAAGATAATGCACGCTAGGTGCTTTGCACAATGCCTGGAGTATGGCAAACGTTCAAAAAACTATTTCTATTTCCATCTTCTACTCTCCACTTTTTTTCAGTTCTACAACCACCCCCCTTCCATTCTTCTCCATATTACTTTTATCATTCTACAACATGGGCCACTGAATTTTAAAATGATGACCTGAGAAGTCAAAACCATGTTGGTTACACTGCCTTCAAATTGAGAGTCATTCACCAGTCCTTGATTGAGATATATTATGATAACCAGCGTGTGGGCACCATAGCCCTGCTGCCGAACATTATGAGACAGGGTCCATTCCCAATCAACAACTTTACAGAACTCAGAGCAAATCCATTGCAAGGCAGAAGTGGAGACAGTGCTTACTGAATGGTAATACATGCCTCTCTGTTCATATCCCAAACTCCCTTGGCCAATGGGTGACCAGTGAGGTGTTAAAACCCATCATACAGAAAGGATACCTGTAGCATGTGTTGGCATGAGTTTGGCATGGTGGAGACCTTGTAGGAGAAAGCATGAGTGATGGGTTTATTTTTAATGAATGTAGTAGTTGCTTCGTGATGAATCTGTAATTCATTAATGACAGATTAATTGAGCAAATATATTTTGAGCAATGGTTAGGTCAGATACTATCCTAAGTCCTCTTTATGGGACACTGTGGGAGATGGGGAAGTTAGTTCTAAACTTGAGGGAGTATCAGAATGACCTGGGGAGGTTGATAAAATGAAGATTCTCCAGCTCCAGGACCTAATGACCCCGATGCAAGTGATCTAGGGTGGGGCAGGCAGCTACATTTTATTAATAAAAGCATCCTTGATATATTTGTTAAGGGTGATCCAGGATGTACACACTGAGCAATTTTCCTTTAGGTGACCAAGGAGAGATACAATTTGGCTCCCTCTGAAACACAAGAGAACCAGCTCCTGCCTTCCTACACACAGACCCTCAGCGAGGGGCGGCGGTGTGGTGTGAGGCAGAGCACCCAGTCCTGGGCTTTGGCAGAATTGAACCCTGACTCTCTCCAAACTCACTTTGTGATTTTGGACAAGTGACCTGTCCGTCTTGACTTTGGTTTCCTTCTCTACAAAATGAAAGACATGGTCCCAAAGGTCTCTTTTAGCAAGAACATTGGTGGATTTGATAAAGAGAGCCTGTTTAATTGGGTGCAATTCTGCAGAGGTGCTATAGAGGTACTTGATCAAGTCAGTGGGATCAAGAAAGTTTTCCTTGAGAAAGGGACAAGGAAAGTGGTTTCAAAGCACACATGAGTGTTAACTAGGTTAAGAAGGAAGAAAAGGAAGTCCAAGTGGAGAGAAAATCATGGCAAAGCTTCCGTGGTGAGAAGGGATGAACATGGGGTAGGAAGGTGCCCACTTGGTCCTACACCTGACAACCTGATATCCTTGGCATTCTTGGTACCCAAAACCCAACAGCCCTCATGATGCCTTGTCTGGGGTGTGGCAAGACCTCAAAAGCTCAAAGTCTGACACACACCATAACTCCCAGCAAACAAACCCATCTACTGAGGTCTCATCTACCAGGTGCATCTTTCTCTAGACACAAAAACCAGACACGGGTTTTGAAATCAAGCTCTAATGCCTAACTGTGATGACCACTGCGTAAACTGTTTTCCATCTCACCTGACAACCACCACCTTCCACACTTCTCCTAGGACTTCTGAATGGTGATTCTGGCTTTTCCCGCTGCCTTCTATTTGTGATTTCTCCACTATTGTCCAGGACACCACAAACCCAAGCCCCAACCTCTCCACCCCAGAGTCATTTTTGTGTGCTCCCTCTCACCTGCACTGGGTTTCCACAGCTCTGCCTGTTGTTCTTCCACAACGCTGCTTTAATTTCTGACCCCTTCCATTTCAGGACCTCTGTGGTCTAAACCACCATGACCCCCTTGCTTGGACTCCTAGACAGTCCTAACTGCCGTCTTTCCTCTCCTGGGCCCATTAGTCACTGCTCCACACAGCAAGCAGTCGTCTTGTGAAATGCAAATCTCTGCACTGCAATTCACACAAAACACAAATTCTTTACCCTGGTGAACAGAATCCTGGATGACCTGGCCCTTGCCCATTTCTCAGAGCTCTCTCCTGCCACTCTCCCGTTTTGGGGAATCTTTGCATCCCTCAAAACTCCCAAGGTCCTCCCCTCTTAAGGCATTTTTCTGGAATATTCTTCCTTTCTGTCTTGGGAGGTTCGTCATTAGGATCTCAGCTTAAATTTTGTTTCTTCACGAGGGCCTTCCTTGAGCACCATTCTCTATTTTAATTACCTGACTCACACCTGTCACTATCCATTTATTTACTTACTTATGCAGTTATTTATTGCCTGGCTCCCCTCAACTAGGAGGTAGGCTCCATGAGAGCACATTTTGCTCCTATTGTTTACCACCAAATCCCCAGTGGCTGAGCAGAGTCAGCATTTATTTTTTAATTTTTATTTTTAAATTTTTATTTATTTATTTATTTATTCTATTTCAGAGGTACTCACGGAGTCAGCATTTAATAAATACTTGCTGAGTGAATGAGAAAACCACCCTAACTTAAGTCTTTCTAATTCCGGATTGTGAGGACAGGATAGTCTTATTCATCCTATTTTCTCTCCACTAATTCCAAAGTTGGCACGGCCTGCAAAGACGTTCACTCCATGTCCCCTCTCCCCCCACCTCACTCATTCTCCCCTGGGAAAAATGAGGCCCAGACAGACAGGTGATGCTGCCGAAGGTTCCACAGCCAGGGAGCAGCAGAGATGTTGTCCAAACTCAGTCATATCTGACATCAAAACCCACCGCAACACGCAGCCCTTCATTCTCAGCTCCAAGCCAAATTCAGGAACGAAAATAACAGAAGAGCCATGTTGTCACAATGTCCAAACACACAGGAGCCTGTTGTGCCTGAGCCGTATCTCCCCCTTGTTTTTTATATTGAACTTTTTAACAGGAACACCCAAATGCCTGCCCCCTTTGTTCCTCCTTTTCCCATATGGATATATTTTGCTCACTATTTATACCAATGTTTCTCTTACTTGGGATAATATAACATACTTTTTAAGCAGTTGTTCGGATCTGAGTATCTTTTGAATAAGAGTTTATTTAATATACAAAATGGAAACGCAATGCAATTCTAGACTACTATTAAGTATTACTCTTAAATTTCTCTATCATGAAGGTGTCATATTCTCAGCCCTCAAATATGAAGTGGTTTTCAGCATGGAGTATGGAAAATGTGGAATAATGAGGCCCTTGTATCAGTATTTACGAACGCTCACTGGAAACACACAAGATGAATTACAAACTCATTAATTTCGTTTGCAATTTAGCCCTGTCTAGTGTAAAACTCAGATAAATTTTAGAGATTATTTCAGGGTCAGGAGTCCATGACTCTAAACACTTAAAATAAAGCCACTTACGTATTTGCCATCAGCATTGTTTTCTCTGCTGAGGAATCTGATTCAGTCCAGGCAAAGAAACTATACTATCTTATAAAATGAATCCTGGTTCTGTTGCATTTTTTAAAAAAGAATTTTCAGTTCTAGAAATAAGTACAGAATAAGACACTGGACCAAGAACACCTGCTAGAATCAGAGAGAAAGTTACCTAACAATAGCTCTCCTAAGATAAACTTGAGTGCTGCATATTTTTTTCTTCAGATGCCAAAGTAAATTCTCCATTCCTTAGACATTTTCTGGCCTTTCTTACCATATGTCAAGTCTAATGAACAGCTCACTGGCTAGATGTTCCTTCTTTTCCCTTCAGCGTGGAGCCCTTTACAGGAAGATGTGTAAAGACAAATATCTAAACTAAACTTACTCGATTTAGGCAGCTTACAGCTCCTCGACTTAATTGCATTACACGTCTATAAGTAGGGAGCAATTTACTCTGAAGTGGTACTTAGGCATTATTCCCCTTGGCTTCTCCAGGAAGCACTTGGGCTAAATTTCTATTTAATGTATGCTGGCTTTGGAACGTAAGTACAAATAGCGGGATGTGTATTAACGTTTTAATTATGTAGCCATCCTCTGTTAGAAAATGAATCCAGGATGGACACAGACTTTAATTCCTTTAAACCATGAAAAACACTTTTCTTGCCATTTTGTGCATTAATCAGTTTCCCAAAATGTGTATCTACACCAGCTTAGGGCAAGAAAATGGAATCAATTTAGTGAGTTATACTGTTTCCTCTGCTGCATTATCATTGTAACATTGTCAGTATTTAATAAGTGCTAACAAGAAGCCAAGCACTTTCATTTAATTAAAGTCATATATCATTTTTAATAATTAGTCATAATTAAGGTGAATGATTAGCTAGAAAAGATATGAAAAATATACATTCCAGATAAAGCTTAAAGTCACATTTTTTAAAAGTCCAAAATAAACTCTTGAGGGCTGTGCATAGCTTTAAGTATGATATAATTTATGAAACAAAATAAATCTAGAGTGTTAAAATATTTAGTGGAACTGGGAATAATGACTCGAGATAGGATTAGTTTAATTAGTTTACTGAAATGGAGTTCTTCATAGTGGCTAAGTGTGATATATTGGCTTTTGTCACTTGAAATAAAAAAGAGGTAATTAGTCCCTACTCAAATATATTGTTTTCTCAGAATAGGTTGAATTTTATTTTAGGCACTAATCCAGAACCAACTTCCCATTGCTTTATAAATGCCACAAGAAAAGATCATCCTTCAGACAACTAAAGAACCCAATCACTTGAAAGCAGGATTTTCAAAGGGGTAAAATTTTGATCCCCCCAGAGGATATTTAGCTATGTCTGGAGACATTTTTGGTCATCACAATGGCAGGGGAATGACCACAATTGGGATCTAGCAGATAGAGGCCAGAGAGGCTACTAAACTCCCAACAAAGCAGTCGACAGCCCTCACAACAGAGAATTATCCAGCCCAAAGTGTCCATACTGCCAAGGTTGAGAAACCCTGATATAAACAGTAAATCTAGTATATAAATGTCCATGCCAGTCATTGGAAGGGAAGTGTGTACACTGTTCATAACTTGCAGATCCCAAATCCTTGTGGTATACTTGCATTTCTTCTACTAAATATAATGAAAATATAATAAAATAAAATAAAAACCCCCCAAACTAAATGTATAATAGTGTGAAAGAAGGGAGGTTGATGCCAAAACACACATCCCCTATTTATGGTATATTCATGTAATAGAACACTATTAAGTTGTTAAAAAAAAAGACAAAAAATGATATTAAGTATGAACCCATTTTTGTAGTCTATGTATTTTATAGGTACATCATTGAAGAAACAGTCAGGAATTTCAGAAATGAAGAGGAGTGATGTTTACATGTTTAAAGATTTTTAATTTCAAATACGAATTTTTTCCCTAATTGCTTATTGTATTTTCCATCTTTTCACACAAGTTGTGTGCATTACTTGCCTAATGAAGCAATAGTATGGGTTGAAAAGGAGAAGGGGTAGCAGAGGAAACAGGGAAAGCTGGGGCCATAAAAATTTCCACTTGCTTTTGGATTTGAGAAGAGTGACTTCACCCCCTTTGACAGGAGGCATAATACTCAAATAGAGAGTTAAATACTCAAATAGAGAAAATACCCAGAAAGCATTTCATGCAAGACAGATCACTGGACATACCTCCTAACTGTCTATTTTTACTGGGAAGTCTGGAAATTCAAAACATCACTTTCAAATCATCATTCTTAGTGAGAACATTTGTAAAGCCTATGATTCTTGAAAATCACTAACATCTTGCAAAAGAAGGTTGACAAGAGGGAGAAGACCCCTGCTTCCGTGAAATCTGAATTTCTTGTTGGGGACTTTAAGTTTCATTATTATCATTTTTCTTATTTTCTCCAAGAGAATATTCTAGCTGCGGCTACACAGTAACTGAACGCTAAGATGAAAATCAAAACAATTTAGTGAAACGTCTGGGTGTTTGTCCTAGCAAAGACAAAACATTCAGATGAACAATGGTGTGAGCTAAAGCTGTTGTATTTGAATTGAAAGTAGACCAGGGTTTGGAAACAGCAGGGTTTTTTGTTTTGTTTTGTTTTTTGATTTTTTAATACACGTGTCTATCAATAGGGGATGTGGTTAAACAAATTCCAGCACATAGAAATATGATTACTGGGCAGGTGTTATTAAGATTGAAGTAGACAATTTAAATGTGCCAACATTGAAAAGTTTACACACTGCTTTTAAGTGGTGACAGAAAGTCATGGATTATTAATGTGTACGTTCTAAATCTGTATATTCTGAATGTACACAGAAAATATCTAAAAAGATATGTACTAACAATTATTAAATGACGGGGGAGGGAGAAAGAGAGATTTATTTTTATTTTATAAAATTCTATGTGGTGAATATGGTCATTATTTTTTTAAACTCAGAGCATTTTTTACCTTATAAACATACCATTAAATAGTTCAGATATATAAAAATGGATACAGAGAAACACAAATATATTAATGTGGACACTACTAAGCTCAAGTAATAAAACATTTTAATGTGGCTGAATCCCCTGCCTGAAACCCTCCTGAAATGTACTCTTCTTCTTCACCCCTATAGCAGTCAGTATCCTGAATTTTGAATTTTCTTTTCTGTCTATATTTGTTTACCACATATGTATGCATATTTCAGCAGCAGAGAGTGCTAAAGCTATAGCACGTTTTAAATTTTTGTGTAAATTACCTTTTCTATCCTGTATTCTTCACCCAAGGGCATATTGGCAAGAGCCATTTCCCTTATGTAGCTCTAATTCATTCGTTTCCACTGCTTTATAGTATTCCAGTGCATACAAGTGTTCTATTTTCTTATGTTGTCCAAGCAGGCTCTTTCAAATGTATTTCTTTTTGCTTGGTCAGGTATTACTTTTATTATTTTACAACAGCCTAAAAAATAAGATACATTTTGATACGCTTTGGATAGGAAGAGGCAAGACACAGTTAACCACTGAAGCTCTTTAGTTTTATGGTGAAATAGAAAAGCTAAACTTCATTCAGTCTCAGTTCCTCAGTTCTTTTGCTCTTCCAAACACTCTCTTTAATTCTAAGGACAAAGAGAGCTTACTCCTGCTACCACTATTAACAACATTAATAACAACTGCTACATACATTGAATGCTTTTGATGGGCTAGGAACATGCTCCATGCTACACTTCTGTGTGATAAGAACTATTAATGTTTCCACTTCACAGATAAGGCAACTGGACTCAGAGAGTAAATACCCAGGTCACAGTCCACCAGATTCTAAATATTGGTGGTGGGATTTTTCCAAGGTCTGTCTGCTCCTTTATTGTGTCTTCAGGTGGGATAATGCTAACCCACAGAAGTCCTTGGCTAATGCCACTTAACAATACACCATCCCACTGCTTTGGAAGGTCTTTTTGTGACCTGCAAGAGGAATAGCCAGGAATGAGACTAATTGAGCAGTTTGCCCAACATGAGTATCTGTGTCCTGCTGTACCGATCAGCCATTGAGAAAAATAGCAAAAAGCTCACCAGGGTTTGGCAGATGCAGTGAGAGGACATGCCTGCAAAATAAAAGCCTACAGTGGGTGGTCAAAATTGAACTTGTACCAAGCATTCCTCATGAAAAAGGAAAATAGACAACAAGCCTAATGCTTCTCCAACTACCATGCCCCAGATTAATTGCATCCCTATGCTGGAGCTGCCACCGACGTGGTACCAATGACATATTCAGTTGCAAAATCACCCAAGACAGAAAGGTTACCCAGGTACCAGCCAGCACCAAAGGCTTGGAGGGCAGCAGTTTTGGAATGAATTTGGATTTGGCTATCATTGCCACAGCCTGTCCTCGTCAAGGACTTTCCAGTGGGCTTGGTTTGTCAAGGTCTGGCTGGCAAAGACACATTTCCATTCCCTAAACCTCTGAGCCTCCAACATGGAAGCCTCATCATCCCTGCTACATTTCCCTCGCCCCCTGCCCCCTGGGAGGCAAGGGCAAAAGCTGAAGCCCAGGAGATATCCTGTGCGCACGTTCGCCAACACTAATTGCATGATATAACAATTTCCTTCTCACTAAGCAAAAAGTTCAGATTCCTTACCTTGCCCAGTAAAGTTCTTCTGGATCTGATTTATCTGCTTCTCAATTGTTCTTTTCTGCCACCTACTTGTCAAGCAGGACCCTCTGGCCACTCCATCCTCTTTCCTCCTCTTCAGACGTGTCAAGCTTGTTCCAACTTTAAAGACATCACACATTCTGCTCCCTCTACCTAGAATGCTCTTCTCCTCCACATATTCACTTGGCTGCTCCTTCCTGACACTCCCGTCTCAGCTGAAATGTCACCCCCTTAGACCTTTCCTAAATCTCCCAACTACAGGTGCCTCAATCCTCCGGTTCCCATTTCATCACCTGGTGTATTTCTCTTCCCTGTATTTGCTACTCTTGGATCCCTTCTTATTTGTTTGTTTACTATCTATTTCTCCATCAAAATTTAAGAGAGCAGGGACCTAGACTTCTTATTTGCCTCTGTGTCCCTCGTGCCTGAAATAATTCTTAGATCCTAGAGAGGTTCTGCATAAATATATGTGGAATTAATAAATATACAAATAAATGAATGAATCACGTTTTGTGCATTTAAGTGCTATAAAGTTCTACTGATATAGAATAATCCCACAGACAATTCTAAAACATTTTTCCTGTTCTGCAAATACAGATTACAGAGCAAAGGGGCTCATATATTCCTTAAGCTGTTTCTACAGTATTTTTCCCCAAATGATTGATCTGCAAGCAGAGCTGTCATACTCAGTATGTCCTAATGATAAAGTAATTCTTCAGAAACTCTTCCTGTAACCTATAGTGACATGCAAAAATGTAAATAGGCCTGTTTCCTACAAATGAGATGTCTCAGCACATAAATGCATGCCACCATCTCACTTGTGGGTGATATTGGCTGCTTATGTCCCAGTATCATTTGCCACAGGAGCCATTGGAGGTAACTGACATGTAGAAAAGCACTTCCTGTTGAAGAATTATCCATGAGTGGAGTAGAACAAAGTCAAGATTTTTTTTTAAACTAATATTTTATTTTATTATAAAGAATGTATTTAAACTGGTATAAAAGGTAATTCCCCCAAAACTAGATTAACTTCACATGAGGTATCATGGGAAAAAAGTAGAATTTGAAAGTGCCAATTTCAATATATTATTCATCACTTTTGTAGAAACCTTCATAAGGACCTATGGAAATCACTGTTTCTCTAAGCAACCACATGATACTTAGGGACATAAAGAAATACTATCTATGTCTATTTCATGTACTAGACTAGTCATTCAAAGGATATATATATGCACTGGGTACCTCCCAGGGAGCTCAGACTCTAGTAGGAAAGTTTTATGTTCCAAGAAAGACAATTTCTACTTCCAATACCTCTGAATTCTACCCACTCTGCTGCAAGGCACACTGGCCAAGATGAACTCAGTCTCTGCATTGATGTTTTTAAATTTCCTGTTATTTAAGAGTCTAAAAACTGGATTAATTATACCAGTACCTTAGGAAAAAAAAATTCCTTTGCTGCATGAACCATAAAAACAAAATGCACTGATGATCTTTAAATGACCCAGAAACCAAGATAAATTATAGCTGTAATTAATTACATAACATGACGTCCCCTAGTAGTTAGCTGGAAGTCTAACCCAGAAAACTCTGAAGTTGGAAAATTTGAATTTAGGGACCTATCGCAGACACAGAGCTGTGGTGAGCACTCAACAATTCCTAATCTTTCTCCCAGCATGTTTGACCTCAGGCAAAATCACTTAACCTGTTCTTATCTCCCATGCTCATCTGTAAAATGGGGATGCAAGTTCTGGACCACCTCAAAGGGGTTGCTGTCTTGAGCCATATATTAATGATTTGAAATAAAATGATTTTACACAGAACACATCTGAGGAATTTTAATAAAGCTAGGTCACTAATGTAATGGGATTAAGAGCCAGTAAGAGCCACTATGATGCCCCGTTTATCAGAATTTTGTCCAAAACAGCTTTCATTATACCACATCAACATATGTATTGATGTAGCACAAGTGTGTGCATGCACACACACACATTCCAAAAAATGCAATGATCCTTCGCTTACTGAATATTTGCACGATCTCATATTGTTTTAGAAAAGTGCCTTAAAATTGTACAACCTATTATTTGGCAATGCACCTTTTTTTAAACAACAATGAAAAATAAAATCAAACCTCACATCTGAGCCTCCAATGCAGGATCTCATTCCCTGGCTTGTGGGATGGGGGATGGTCCACTAATGGCTCTAATGGCTCTGACCCTTCACTTCGTATTGAAGCCAGGATATGTGCACAAGATCTTCTCTTTGCAAAGTATCTTGTATCGAAGAATATTTGTCCAAAGTAGTACCAAATAATAATAAAAATATTGCTAGTGTCATAATTGCAAAGTGGATTAAAATGATTCACTAAAGTATGGGGAAAGAGAGTTAAAAGAGTAAGAGAGGAACCAAGAGAGATCATTCATTTTATTTGTCACTATATTTATTTATAGGTAAGATGCTCTCAGGGCAAACTTTACCAAACCAAAAAGGAATACAAAATTTTAACCCGAATGACTTGCAGTTACTGTTTAAGCTAGGCATCTTTCTACTTTTTAGAAGGAACCGAGGGATCAAGAAGGGTAAAAACACACTTGTCGAATGTAGGGAAGAATGGCTGAGCACACCCAAAATGTCTGACTCCAGAGAAAACTCTCTTATTATCTGGGATCTCAATGCAGCTCTCTCTTTTATGGGTTGAGATTCAATAGCTGCTAATTTGTCTTTGTACTCATACCAGAAAAAAGGAGTTCCTGGATATTCCATTTTAATTTACCCTAAGCAGATATTGCTATAATTACCAGAACTAAAAATATATTAGACTCATAGTACCTTGAGGCTGATAAGATTGGATACTAGAAGAAGTTTTGGAATGAGGCAGTGCTGACTTTGAACACAGACTCTTGTCATTTAGTAGTTAGCGATTTGGCCATAGAAGCAATTTAGTTCTCTGAGCTTCAGAGTCTTTATCATGGGGTAGGAATAATAATATTAATCTCCCAAGGTTATTGAAAAAATTAAGTGGGATAATGCAAATTGGCTACCATAATGTCTGAAACATAGTGGGAACTAAAAATGTTCTTTCTCTTCCTTAAATACCCATATGTGTATATCTACTCTAACAAAGCCACATGGGCATAACTTAAGAATATCTATACATCTTTTCCTACCAATATAGATGTTGTACACATTAATTTAAACAACCCCAGGCTTCGTTTAAGTTTGTAAATGCTCAGGGCTTCAAATGCTAGTGCTAGCAGGTTATGCAGGAGATACATTCTGGATGGAATGAAAAGCATGCAAATATAAGGTATTTCAAAATACCCAGTTTTTTGAGATCAGGTGGACAAAACTTTGTGGCAGTAACTGGATAGATCACCAGGATATGTTGATGCTGTGCAAACAAAGCCATTAAAAAATTCCTGGGAACACAGAATATGGCTGAGTATGTGCTGGAGACAAAAGAGGGAATATTCAGTATTTCTAGAAGATTCCCATAATTTTTTGTTTTTATCATTGTCTTTTTAGTTTGGACACGACAATCACCCCTTCGTCTCATGCAAATTAATCTTCCTGTCAGGTTAATGTGATAGCAATAATATGGAAGTGGGATTAGGGTTGGTAAGAGCCAGGTACATTCCTTGAGTAAAAAGCATTAATATACATATTGGCTTAAGGCTAGAGTCTGCTGGATACAGTTACACCATATCTCCGAACCCAAGTCCTAATGAATTATTCAACGCAGCAGAATAATCCAGCATAACTAGGAATAAGCAACACATCCATTGAGGGGAATGTTGTAGGGAGCACAGACAGGAATATTTATTTAGTGGTTATCTATATGGTGCCAAACACTGTGTCAAACACCTTAAGAAGGACATTCCCCTTGTATAGGGAAATCATTGAGGTTCAAAAAAAGGTAAGAAATTTGATTCCATAGGATGGTAAATATTTAACCCTGTACTTAAACTCAGATCTGTCTGTCCCCTCCCCCCCAAATTCATGCTTCAAGCCATTTCCACTATTCCGTATCATCTGCGAATCCCAACACTCACAATAAATACCTATCTGTGACCCTTCCCTCCAACCTATCAAAGGTGCAGAAAAGCTCATGTCGTATCTGAGTCTGTATCTGCCTCTCCATGTGTGTCTCAGAAAGATACTTTATCTTTCAAGTTTTATGGCTCATATCTGTGACTAAAATATCATTTATGACAATTCCCATCTGCTAAGCTTCAAAAGTGATACAGTTTCCTTGCAAAGGGCTGCTCCTAGGACCTAAGTTATAAGCCAAGATTTGAATGGAATCAGAATGTACCTAATCTCACAGGAAGCTGAGCATCTTTAAAATGTGTCCATTTCCCTGAAGAAAAGCCATTCTCTGCATGTTTCAAGGCCCCTAAATGTGGGACCATGTGGCCCCCCTCCAGATCAAAGGGCTGGACTCCTGCAGCCTACCCAGTTCAGACCCCGTTTCTCATTCTGAGCAACAAAGCAGAAGGCCTGGTTCCTCTGTCATCCCTGACGGTTATGGACTAGCCGTGTACCTTATTAAAGATTAAGGTTTGCCAAGGCACTCTCTCCTGGCCATCTCCTGTTCACAGTGCAGCATTTATTACAAAGGGGCTGAAGATTAACACCATCCATTCTGCCAGGAGAGAAGGCACATCCCTTAGTGGTCTCACAAAACCAAGAAAATGTAGAACAGTGCAGAACCACCCTCCATCTCCCAGCCCAGGGTGTCTGTGCCTCTTAATACAACTGGAAGCTTTGCTTCAAGACTGTCTTTATTTCATTTTATTCTAACACTTATTGTGGTCTTTTTTTCCCCCTAATTTCATATGTAACACATGTTCCCTGTAGTAAATTTCAAAAACACAGAAAAGCTCAAACAAAAAGCAACCTAGAAGCAGGATACTCTTCATATTTTTGAGTATAGCTTTCTCCCCAAAACCCTTCTCTCTCTCTCTCTCTCCTTCTCTCTTCTCCTTTCCAACTTCTTTCCCTCCCTCCCTCTTTTTTTGTTCTCCTTTTCCCATAAAGTGGGTCTTATATGTTGACATGAAAGTTCTCTGTAAACCCCAAATAGCCACAGTAATAATCCTGATTTATTATGGAAGGATGGAAAAAGAATATCTGGTATGCAGGTTACCACTCCACTGTTCTGTGCCCATAGCAGACATTGCTGATCGATTGCGAATCTCCCCCTTCCTGAGTCAGACGTGGTCCTTCTCTAAACAAAGCTCCACACAGCCACTACTAACCAGTCAGGGTGGGCACAAGATGTGAATTCTCTTTCTATATATGGTTCCTGCCCTCAAGGTACTTACTTTCTAATTTGGGCAGCAAAACAAATAAAGAGGCATAAGGAAAACTTCAAGCAAAATCGTATCCCAAAGGCACATATCAGATGCCTGACACAGGCTATGGAAATGATTTTCCCAAGGAGAGAGAACAGTGCATCCTTCTGAGTCTGTTGGTATCTAGATGATCCCTCTATTGTGGGATGTGAAGTGTGAATGGTTATGCACCAGTGGTGAGAAGGTGATGTGAACTGAGTAGCATTATATATATTAAGAGATAAGTTCTGAATCACATCTTTTAATAAATAAGTTATAAGACACCAATGTTTTGACCCAGCAATCACACTGCTAGGAAATTAACATGCCTGTTAAAATTAACCAAGGTCCTTATTATCTGTTTTATTTATATATCTCTATCAGATAACTCTGTATATATGTGTGTAGTATTGATATTTATAATAGAAAAAAATTAGAGAGTCCACTAAGGGAACTGATTAAATAAGGTATGTCACAACTACCTAGTGTAGGAAAATGAAAAAGGCTCCATGACATATTATTAAGTAAAATAAGCAAGATAAAATTAACAGAGGAAATACAGTCTGGGGTGTGAGTGTGTGTAAACAATATACAACTGTACACATATGCATGTGTCATATATAGGAGCATATACACGTGTTGGTGCCGTCTCCTCTCCCTGAATAGCCACTGCTTGTAATTAGCTATAGTGAGAAATGAGTTTCAAAGACGGGCATTATTTTTCCTTTCCTTTGCTAGTGTAAGTGCCGTCTGAATTATTAATCACGGACATGTATCACTTTAACCTAAACAAACAAAAAAAATGTTTCCTGCTTGCTCTGGGCGGTGGGACTGTGGCACATTTGTTTGCTTCTTGATTCTTCATGGGAGAACTGTAACACATAAATGTCATGTTAAAGAAGTAAATCAGGAGCTTCATGGGACAGTGCGAGATCGGGAGGGGAAGGGCAGAAGCAGAGCAACGAGGCAGGCCTCAGCACTTACGAAAACATCAGAAAGGCTTCTGAAAACCTGCATGAAACTAAAGGTTTTTGAAGGAGAGGAGAATAACGTATAGGCATGTTGGAAATACAGAGACATCTATCCAAATAACATACCTATCCTGCTGATGCAGACCTTGCCCTACGGGGGCTTTGCCTCTGGGGTCGCCGTGCATTAGTATTCTGCTCCCCATGGCTGCAGTCACCATTTCTCTCCATTTCTTTTTGACCTCAAGCATTTTCTGCATAAATGTCACTGTTCTTTGCAATTAATCATGCCTACCACAGACTAATTGTGGACAACAGTCCTGCAATTAGCAAAAATGCGTTTCAAATATGCACGAATGTTCAGAAACTATTCACGTTCCAAAACCTTGGGTACCTAAACAGGAAAATTGGCCACTCTTTCACAAGTTCCTTTCAAATTCAGCGTGAACGAGCAAGATAATCAGATCGTAACTGATGGCACCCATGCCTAGGGTCCGCTAATGAGAAAATGGTATCCTGAAACGCACACTATGAACTCTGCAAAACAACACATCTGAAAATATCACGTATGCCCTTTAGAGAAGTTAAAGTGGATGGGGGAGAGAGAGAGAGAAAGAGAGAAGCTATCAGAGATGATAAAAACAAAAACATTTTTGAAACATACAGTGATTCCTGGCAGATGTAATTGGACAACTCCCAGAATCAGGCACATGGAACCACACACAACACAATCTACCTCCCAATACCATTACTGTAGTTAGATACAACCAGTTGCTCATCACCACTAGACCAGCCAAGACAACATGTTTGCTTGTTAGTATTTTGTCTTAATATATATAAAGAAGGTAACTTTGGGCAGTAGTTCTCAACCAGGGGCAATTTTGCTCCTCTTCCCCCACCCAGGGGACATTGGCAATGTTTGGAGATATTTTGGTTGTCATCAATGGGGGAGGGGGTGCTACGGGCATCTGGTAGGTAGAGGACAGGGATGCTGCTAAATGTCCTATAATGCACAGGGCAGCCCCTCCACAACAAAGAATTTTCTGGCAATAGTCAATAGTGCCATGTTTGAAAATGTCAATAGTATCGAGGTTGAGAAACTGACTTAGAGTAATCAAAAAGTCTGGATTCTGGGATGAGAAAGCCTAGCTCGTGGCTCTGACACAGAATAGCATTGTGGCTTCAAGCAAGCCTCTTAATATTTCTGAGCCTCAGTTCCTGCCTCTGTAAAGAGGGGATAATACTTCCTAGTTTGCAGGCTGGCTGTAAGAATTTGACATCATGGAAGTGAAAGCACTTGTCACAGAATAAATGGGAGCTGTTATGATAATTGCAATTATTACTATTATTTAGGGTTTTTTTTTCAATCTCATTGCAAAACAGAAACACAACAAACTCGTTGGAGAGGTGTGTTATTGCTAATCAGGCACCATGGCAAATAGCCCTCCATCCTCCCAGGAATAAACTAGTCTCACTTCAAACAATTGTTACAGTTAGAATCCAATTGACTCCAGACAAAAGTATTGAGATAATCAGCATATTAAAGCCAACACTATAACCATATGTTAATTATGTAAATGATTCATTTTAATCAGCTAGAACCATGTAAAGAGTAACTCAGAATGCAAATGCAGGGAGTTATTAAAAACCTCATTATTATTCATCTTGGTTCCATGCGTGAACGTATCCATCCAAACAGATGAATTAATAGCCAGAGGAGAGATGAAAGGGCTTGAGGGAGAGTCTGCGGGACACCATCTGTCTGCCTCTGCTTCTTGCCTGGGCCTCCCCTTTGCAGAAAAGCTGGATAAAGTGCACAAGAAGGGGGTTTTGGGCTTCCTCCGCAAGCCCTGGTCAGCCCCTCAGAGCTGCAGGAACGTCATGGTTTCTGCTTGTTTGGGTGTTTTTGCTTTTCACTGTTGGGCTAGGGGAGGATGGCGTGGGCTGGCGTCCATCTGCCATGTTAAGCAGACCGTGGTTCATACAGACAGGATCCCCCAGTCCACACTTGAGTTATGAAAGCCTCCTTCCTCCTTTTTTTCTTCTTCTTCCACCTTCATTTGAACTTCCACCACCCCCACGCTATTTTCTTCATCATTATCCTGCCTGAGCCAGGAGGATCACCTGGCACTTCCTCCTCGGCTCCATGTTCCTCGTGTGGGAAAGAAGAAAAGGAAAGACCCTTCTCAATCCATAAGGAAACAGTGAATCCTCTCCCATCACGAGGATGCACTTTCTTGGTTGGCATAATGTGAGGATAACTGTCCAACTTTCCCTTCTCATCATCAATTCCCTAAACTGTAGTAGGACATATGCTCTATTTATTTTAAAAAGTGACTTAAAAATAATGGTGTTTTGATACCTTCATGGGACCTTTTTAAGCATATAAAGCCTCTTGATGAATGATGCTTGTTTCCTGGTAATGCATAAGCTCTCCCAAAATGGGGGAAATAAAATACGGAGATAAATGGAGGGAAAAACCCCAAATGGATGAAGTATCAAACACAAGTTTGGGAAATACCTATGGCCTTTCTTCTCTCTTCAGAGTAGAGATTATACATCGGTGACCCGTGGGCTAAAGATGTGTTCGGTTATGTGTAATATGGATGTGTGCATGTGTGCATATATATGCATCATCATGGTGAATGTTCTTATAAAAATCCGGATTTTTATTTAGTTTCTTTTGAAATATCAGAAAACCCGGTAATGCAGAGCCTGTACTACTGCATGAGAACAAATGACTGCAGAGAAGGAGAAGCTGCCTCCTTTAGATGGAACATATGGGGTGGGACGTTTGTTCTCTATTTCTTCACAATTCCCGTTGTGCTGACTGATGTGTATATGGAATTACGTGGGCATCTGAGTCTGGAGTTAGAGAATATTGCAAGCTGAGTAGACTTTCATGTCTTCTATGAACTCTGAGCCAGAAACCTGGAAAAGAGACTTCATGATGCTACGGGCAGAGGAAGGGTCACTTCTCTTTCATATGAGGCCACATACACATTTTCATTGCAAAGAGCTGAGAGCAAATCAAGCATCTGAATAAAGATAAAGATTTGTAAGAGAATCCATGGAAGGGAAAGAGACCAGGGAAAAACTAGAGGAAATGACAGATGTACACCTGGTTCTGTGCAGCTCTCCTTGTGACAAGTCTTCTTCATGGCCAACGGGGTGATCACTACAAACTGAACCGTAACTCCTTATCTGGAAACAGCAAATCCCAAATGCACACTTTTTGATTTATGGCCTCATCTATGCAAACTGTAAAATGGGGGCTAGGGCCCTCAGTCACTCTCCAGGGTATAGCTGCTGACACCACCCAGCCCAGGAGTGTCCCTGCAAACTCACTAACTATGCTTGCCGGTAGGATTTCATGATTCACTGACACCATATTGTCTAAGACCAAAAAGAAAAAAAAAAAAGGGATGAAGCCAGAAAGCCCATCTGCAATTCATTTCACACCAGACTTTAAAAACACGTCCACCTGACAAAAGTACAATCGATCACTTCAATTCATTTTTAAAAGAGTAAACATGCTCAAAATTAAATGATTTGGGGGGATGAGAAATAAGGACATCCAAAAAGCTCTATGTGCTTTGTTCTTCATATTCTAATTCTTTCATGTTTCTCTGCCTGATGTCTCCTAATGTACTTTCACTAGAATCACATTTTTTATCTTTAATCCCTTTATGTGTTTTTCTGTGCTTACTCTTGAATGCCTTTGTAGCTGCCATAATTGGGTCTCTGGCACCATTTTAATAGGGCTTAGCACAATGCAAGCTTGACAAATTTCATCTAAGTGGAAAAAAAAAAGATAAAATTATCAATATCATTGGAGAAACTGACCAGAGTCTCAAACACACTGCAACAAATATATCAAATAGGACAAAAGCAGCCTAAGGCAGTCTCCGTGGTCGGACCAGGGGAGGGATGGCAGAAATCATCTCAGGTTGTGCCTCGACAGCCTGTCTGTCCTGGAGGGTTTATAAATTCACAAGTCTGGAGGCAGAAGACTGGGCCAGATGATTTTTCAAGGCCCAACTCGGTTCAGCAATAAATGTCAGAGCCCAGCTTCCCTGGAAACATGTACAGCCTTCGTTTCCTCTCCAGGTGCCCGTGCCTTTGTGATTTTCAGCCAAGGTGCTCAACAATCTGGCAATGTCTAAGTGACATTCTCTGACACAGCTCTGCTGGAAACAACATCGGATTTACAAATGTCCTGGCAATAAAAGAACATGCAATTGAAGCAGACACCCATGAGGATGGCAGCCTAGCTCAAATGTTCCTGGTTTTCCCTGGGAAAGGCCTCAGTACACATGCTTAGAGAAGGACTGGTCATGTCTGTGCCACGCCACCTGGCTGTGTACTCAGGCCACAGCTGATTGGCTCAATGGTGAGCACTGGATCTATGCCAAGCCAATCAAAATGTTCCCTGGGAGTTTCTGACACAGAACCAGAGAAAAGACTCAACCATCCTCTGATCTCAAAATGAAGAAGCTCAGTAGCTACTAGCAGCCATATTTCCCACCATGTGCAGGAAGCTAGTTTGTGTAAGTGAAACTGACACAAAGAAGGAAGACACGGAAGGAGAGTCGTTTGGTTCTAATATTTTCCCTGAGTCCCAGTTACCCTGGGTATAACCACATGAGATACGCCTGTATCCTCCGGAATTGAGTCATCACTTTGCATATGTTGATTTGAATGGTGTTTACATCTCTTACACTAAAACAATTTCTCAATCTCTACATTCCAGCTATTTTTGGTGCTACAATTCTTTCTTATGGGAGGTTGTCCTGTGGATGTTTAGCAGCATCCCTGGCCTCTACCTCCTAGATGTCAGTAGCATCCCCCCACCCCTGACACAAATGAGACAAACAAAAATGTTTCCACACATTTCCAAATATTCCCTGTGCGGAAAATCACTCCCAGTTGAGAATCACTGCACTAAAATAATTTTAATGCAGCAATTCAACATTAATAACCAATAAAGTTGTTTTACCCTGCCTGGCTATGGCTGTGGTTTGGTACATGAATTGAGACTATGAAAAAGGTTAAGTACTGATTTAGGTTCTCAGTCTTGGATATACTCTAAATTCTTTCTTGCTACAAAATATCTAGCAAGGTCCTTCACATATTTATTACCCTGTGGAGTGTATCATCTGTTTCTCTGGTTTCTGGTGACATTTATATCTCACAAAGATGTTTATGGTTACAAGGAGGAAAAAAGGTCCCTCATGCTCATGACACTGGTCTTGAAACATAATCCATCATGAGATTGTACATGTATCGCATTGGGATGAACAGATGGATAGATAGACAGATAGATAAATATATTCCCCCACTAGAGTCATTCTGATCACTGTGGGTCTGTTCTAATACATTAATGGTCAGAGTGCTTGGCATCTAATAGACACATTCGGGTGTACCTGCTGCACCTTCCTCACAGCATCTTGATATCCGTTCACAGAAATTGCCTCTTCCTCTTTGTGAGCAGAAAAACAAGCATGGTGCCCTCACAACGGAAGCTCCAAAGGTTTCTTATGACTTCTTCCAACAGATTCTTTTAGAGCAAGAACACAACCGGCAAGTATTCCCTGTTCTGGGACCCTAAATTTTAACCAGAGAGATGCAATGATAGAAAAAGTAGCTGGAGGATCATCTAGATAGAAGAAAGTATATTCATTCTAGAGCAAGCCTCTAGTGGTTGAATAATTTCTCTTCTGGTATTTGCTATGGCTCCAAGACTTCTTTTTTTTTCCCCAGCCTTCTTAATATTGTGTGAGCTACTCAATATCCTCCTAATAAATGCTCTCCCTTGCCAAAGATAGTTAGAGTAGATTTCTAGTACTCAAAATCCATGGACCCAACTTGATACTACTAAAAACGGCCAAATGAAATGTTAAATGTGAAAAATGCTAGAATCTCAAGATCTATGAATTAGCACCATAATGTAGTCTAATTTTTCTATTATAAAGGTCAAATTCAATAACCTACATTTAATTCCAAAGCCCTTTCTCCATAGTAATTGCAAGATAAACAGATCTCACACTTAAGAGGGCTCATTCTTTCCTGGCAGCCAAGTGCTTAGAAGATGGGGAAGCTGCTAACTGGGCCTGTCCCGAAGTGCTGATGTAACAGACAACAGCTCATCAGACATAAGCTGAGATGTAGACTCCTGAACCCCACAATTACCACTGGACAGCGAGAGATGGATTTCTAATCTTTAAAATGCTTTGAAAAGATGTGGGCTTTAATAGGACTTGGGAGTCCCACAGCTGACTGGCTGCTCTACTTTTCCATCACACCTACAAATATGAAGTTGCTCTGTCTTCCTGTTCAAAAATATTTCCCCTCAAATGTCCTCTTTTCCTCACCACGAGATACCAGAAAGGCCACATGCCTCCTCCCACTTCTGCTGAAGTGTCAACAATGAAACCCAGAAGCCGACATGTGCTAACTGGCCCGTCCCTCTGCCTCAGCGCAGATAATAAATAACAAGGACAGGAGATTCTGGATGCTTATTTCGGCCCCTGAAACCAAAACACAGCTACTCAAACGTCTATGAAAGAGTCATTAAATGCTCCATAAAATGTACTTAGCCTTAAGCAAAAAGGTTTTGTCCTCCAACAAAACAACTTAAATGGTGCCAGCAAAAGAGATCTGATGGCTTTAAGTCTCAGGGTGTTTAAAGGTTCTGTGAACTCATGGTGACCTTTCTCCAGCTGCTCGGCACACTGCCTTAAAAGCCATGCGACCCATTTTATGCCAGGCACTTTGCCAGGATGAGAGGCCCAGAAGATCTCAGTCTTTATTTATTTATTTATTTATTTTTTACTAGCTCCAGGGGTGACCTCGTATGAAGGATTTAGTCTGGGCCAGACACTGTCCTGAGTTCCAGGTGTTTCCCATTTCACCGGCTGCTCTTGGTAGAATCGGATTTGTTCTACCCCCTGGGACTGAAGAAGTCACTGAGTCTCGCCCATGCATAGGTAGTTAGATTGGGGACAGGATTTCTCAACAGCTTTACATATTTTCTTGAAGGTTTCCCTCCCAGGATCACAGTAGACAAAAAGTCCAGACCCCACGATGTCAGGATGGAGGCTGACCGCAATCTGCTCCGTCTCTGACAAAGTGTCTAATAATAAAAATAGCAACAGCAGCAGCAGCAGTAACAGCAGCTATGGCGGCAGGAACAGCCACTGTCAACACGTCCAACTGATCAACTATCTGTCAGGCTCCAAGCTGGGGTGATTTACAAGGCATCTTGCTGAAGCCTCGGGAAACACTCCGTGTGGTTCTTACCCTTTTTTTCCCACGGATTAGGAAACTAAGGTTGGGAGAGGCTGACTTGCCCAGGGTTCCTGGGTGAGGAACTAGCTCCAGCTACACCTGACGCTCAAGTCTGGGCTCTGGACTTAAACATTATAAAATGCACATGCCGTTGTTTTCTGTCTCTCTGATAAGCTACTTCACGGGACAGTGAACACTTACAATGCACACACACAAACACACACACAAGCATACACACAATTTGCCTTCCAATGCAGCCTCTAGAGTCTGTATGTGTTTTCTACTACTTTCACCACGAGCAGGTCTTCATTTTCTTTGTATTCTCACGCTTTTTTGGGACAAAACATGGCATGACCAATTTCCAGTACCCTTCTCTTCTGTCTCCCACCTCTGTTTGGTGTGTGAAGGTGGCTTCCATGTGTTTGGGTTATTTTAGGTATCTTATAAGTAGAAACAAGGCCAGGAGCAGCTGCAAAGGAAATATTCTCATCTCCACCACCTGCCTCCCTCAGACTCACCTGGTCTAACCTGGATTTACTCCATTTCAAGGACTAGGGGGTTGTCAAGCAGGGGATGGGGTGGGTCTCAGCTAAGCACAAGAAACCATTCTTTCAAGCTTTGGGGAAGTACCATGGCCTCATTCTTTGATGCAAAATAGTTTTAATCTTCCCTAAGAGGAAACATCTGCTTAATGCAAAGCTTTCTAAGTCAATTTAGGCCTCCTCTAAGTGATACCTAGAAGCTCCACTGCTATTACCGGCAGGCCCGTGAGATGGAACTGCTATAAAATGTGCAATGACACAAACAGGTCTTTGGAGCCCAGAACCTACACAAAATCAAATTGGCCTCTGTGCAGGTTTGTATGCAGGTTAGGAGGCCTAGGAAGAGGGATACCAGGGGGAAAAAGGCAAGCTCTCTCCATCCCTGGGTATGTGTGCTTCTTCAACAGTGGTCCAGAATCCCTCTCTTCCCCACCCCCCACACACAGGTGGATAGTTTTCAGATGTCTGCTTTCTTTGCTGGGTTGGTTTCGGCTCTTTCTTTCTAATAATGATGGCACGCAGAGGCTGTGAACTGATGTTGCCCTTGGAATGAAAGAAGAGAAATTCATACCCAGTGGATGTGACTCTCCAAGGACAAGGATAAATTAAGGGACTGTAAATATATACTCAAAGACTTCAAGGTGACCCAGGAAATCTCTGGGAGGCAAGGCTGGAATGTAGAAGCCTAATTAATGACACCATCTGAAGAAAGGGAACAGTGAATATAAGGGACTTGGCCAACATGGGTAGAAAAAAAAGGAAGCCCAGAGTGTGGAACATTGGCAGTGTGTCTACAGCATCATCCAGAGAGATTTACAATGAATCCCCAGGGCACAGGCCTTCCAAATAAGGGAGAGGCATTCTGCATTGTGGGGAGGACTAATTCTTCCACCTTGTTGTGGCCTACAGGAAAAGTCCTTCAAAACAACTCACTTCCCTATGCAACGGCCTAGCTTTGCTCGCCAGGCAACATTTTGCCTTCCTGGGTTTTCTGATACCAGGAAGGTTGTGGTTAAGATGGGTAATGTGAGTTTTCAAGAATTAGAAATATTATGTATCAAGTTCCATGGGGAGTAGTAGTTAAGTATTTTGTTATTTAATGAAGGGTAATTATTTTCTCTAATATCACAGGCAAACACACAAACAATAAGGTGGGATATAATGAGTGCTTACTACATGATAAGCATTTTATATCTGCTAGTCCATTTCCTTCTCACAACCATTGTAAGAGGTCAGGACTAGGAACCAAGGCTAGGACCAGAGAGATGCTCAGACTTGCCAAAGGTCACACAGCACGCACATGGATGACTTGAAACTGGACCCAAAGCTTGTGAGTTTCACTAAAACACATTGTTTTGTACTCGCTTAGATGGCTACGCTGTACCTGGCAATTCCCACGTGAAGTAAGGCTGAAGAAAGGTGAAGGCAGCAAAGACTTCAACCAACCTTAGATCTCCCATTCCAAAAACATAATTAATCTAGGTTTCTATTAAAAGGAAAGAAGTTTTGCTTTATGGATCTGGAATTCTAAGCATTAGGCATAAAGATATGGGAATCAAGGGCATAATTGTCTCATGTCCTATCCTTAGAAAGTTAGTTACCTCTTGCCACACAGGCTCATCAACTTAGGCATACATAACCTTCCCTCTCTGTGCTACTTTCTGGGCTTTGTCACATTAACATCACTGTGCTACCCGCCATCCATGGCTATTTTTTTCCTATAAAAAAAGCACTTAAGAGAAGTCTTAGTTTTCCTTGGAAAAATGTATGAGCTAATTAGATAATTATTTGTCATTATTTACCAAATGATTTGCAAATTATTTGCTGTGATGCCACTGTCACCTGCCCCTTTCAGCATCACTGCCACCCCTCTGCTTTGTCATGGTTTATCTGTAGAGAAGGCTGACTTGGCTATATATTCTTTCAAAGGTTCACCAACCTTCTCAGGGCAGTTTGTGCATATCTAATGTGATGACAACAGATACATAATTTATTTTCTGGAGTGAGTTATGAAAGTTAATCAATAAGAAGTGGAAGTCTTGTAAATTATCTACCGAAGATCAGCCTATTCGATGCTCTACGTCTACAAGGCTGGTTTGATTTTGAAGTCTCAGACTGAGCTTTTCATTAGCCCACCTGCAAGATAATGTGATTCTCAAGCGGATGAAGGCAGGCCTGGCTATTAAGACAGAGACAGTAAAAATAAAAATGAAATGTATTTCGCTACAACAGCAACTCCTGCTCGCAGATTGCCAGGAAAAAAAAAATGAAAGGGGAAACAAAAGTAGGTTGAGAAAATAGGTTTCCATGAATGGAGTTGAAGGCTTAGAGGAAAGTAGGAAAGTCAGTAGGAGAAGCTGCATTGTGCACTCTTCAAAATTCATCTAAAAAACAGTGGAAGCACCATTTGGCCACAGGAAGCCCCTCCAATCGCCTGTTCTCCTCTAAGACAGCCAAACCAGGGCAAGGAAAGTGGAGGCGCAACACCAAGACTGCATGGCTCAGAAAAAAGGTTCCAGGCTTGGTTCAGAGTCCACGAACATGGGTCAAATGCACAAATGCACATTTTGGGGTCAACATTTATAGGGTCAGAACAAGGTAGGTAAGTATGAAAAGAGGGAGGTGGGTGGGTATCAGTCCTTCCGCAATCAGGAGATTGGTAGGACAAAAAGATGTGGCCAAAGAGAATGGGAAACACCTAGATGATTCTAGTCTAACACATCCACCCCACCACCACTTTGCTGATCCATTGGGATTTTTTTTAATTAATAATTTCTCTATTTAAAATATTATTTGTAATGAAAACCGGGAGTAAAACCATGAATCATTTTACCCACTGGACTGATGTCAAGGACATGTTTTTGTCTCTCTTGCCTACTCCACTCAATTGATTTCAAAACAGTGTGTATGCCTGTACAATCCAAAATGCTCGTGCTCCTAAATGCCCTAACGCCTGGAGCACAGGGCTTCCTTTCCCATCTCTGGCCATAACCCCATTTGGAGCAAAGTCTATTCACTTGGATGCAGAATGTTCCAAGGCAGTTCATTGGATTCCTAGGCCAAAAAAACTTTCTGCTGGTATGAAATGGTCATGCACAGAGTGACCCTCAGCATTCACATAGAGAAGACAAACGAGAGACACCAAAACCAGGTCCCGATATTCTTTTTACCACATCAACTTTCCTATAGGCTCTTGCCATGCTTTGATTATAAGCTGTGATCCAGATGCCATAGGCAGGAGACTATGCATGATTCTAAGTCCACTAACCCTGGCTCCAAACTCTTTCTTCCATCCTTTGAGAAGGCACTGCAGAACACACGTGAGAGTTGCCCTGTTATAAGAAAGCATTTAACTCATCTTAATGTATTCGTATTATTTAAAAAGCAAAGCATTCATAAACTTCAGAACTTCAAATGCTGTTGACTTAGATTTCACAGAATAAACCAGATTGTGCTGTTGCCCTGCTTAAAACTTTCCAGTGGCCTCTCGTCACACCTCAATAAAAACCCAGACTCACTACCATGCTGTGCGGGGCCCCTGCCTCACCTGGCCCCCCCACCTGCCACCCAACATCCTTTCCTACCACCCTCTTCCTTTACCACAACCCCCACCCCTATCCTGGATTCCTTTGAACAGTCTCCAGTTAACTGGTTCTTCTCAGTGGGATGCTTCTTCCTGAGTTCAGTTCTTTTCTTTGCATCACTGCTCAGAGAGGCCTCACCTGGACACCCTCTCTATGATGGGCCCTCTGTGTCTCGTGGCCTCTCACATCAGTTTCCTACTGCATAGCTCTATCAGGATTATGAGTCTGTTTGTCTACCTCCATCCTGCCCATTAGAATTGAAGTCCTGTACTAACAGGGGCCTTGACTCACTATTCAGTGTTGTATTCACAGTGCCTAGAACCATGTCTGGCATTGAATCAATGCCTGATAGCTATTTGACAAATAAAGGATTGGATGAACATATTGACCTTATAAGTGATTACAAAACATCAATCAATGCATTGGAGCACTAGGCATTGGAGACACACAACCCCACTGGAGAGAACTTCTTGGACCTTGTTTCTTTATCTTTCAGACAAATAAGGTACATTGCATGGACCATATGTACCCAGGCAGACACCCCCTCCCACTGAAAGGAAACACGCTTTCTGGCCTTGACCTCATTTCGCGTCCGGCAGAATGCCTTCAGCTGTCAGCAGCTAGAGGTCTGAGCAAGGCATGTGGAGGGAGGTGTAAATGACCCTGAAGGTTGAAAGGAAAAGAAATTATCGCCCAACAGATTGGCAAAAATTTAAAAGATTGATGATGTCCAGTTTGGGCACAGATGCAAGAAAACTGGTCTGTCATACCCTCTTTGTGCAAGTTAGAATTGGCAAAGCCATTTGCTGAAGGGCAAATTAATCGTGGCATGACCATATATGGAATTTTGTGCAGTCTATTAAGAATGACAGAGTAGACCTACACGTACTGACACAGGAAGATGGCCAAAGCACGCTGTTAGATAAAGAAAAGCAAGTTGCAGAACGATGTGGTTGATGAGGTCCCATTTACTTAAAACGTGTGTATTGTGTCTAGGTACACACACCTATGCACGTAATTTCATAGCAAAGGTTTGGGAGGATTTCAGACTAACTAACTGTCCAAATTAGTAGCAGACGTTATCTCCAGGTGGGAGGCAGGCGTGGAGGGGGGTATAGCAAGCAGGCTTCATGTTTTGTTTTGCTTTCTTACTTATTTCTTGAAACCATGTTCAGGAAAACATAATCATCACATTACCATTTTAAGTCAAAGTGCTGAGAGATCTTGACAGACAGACTCCGAATTCCTGGCTGGGGCCTGGATGGGATTTCTGGAGAAAGTAAAGATTAAAAGGATGGGGCAGGCAAAGTCGATGGATTCGGGTTCAAATCCAGGCTTCCCTGTTCACCAGGACTTGCTCAAGTGACTTCTCTCATGCTCAGCTTTCTTATATATGATGCTGGAATAATCACAATAGCCACCTGTTGGGGTTCTTGTGAGGATTAACTGAGAGGATGCACGTTAGATGCTTAGCACACTGCCTGGCACAGAGCAGGTGCAAATGTTAACTATTAATTCTATTATTATCTTTACCATTATTTGTCATGTTTCAGCATTCAGATTTGCTTAAATGATGGAAAGGAGAGCAGAGAGACCACAACACAGACATACAATTAATTCAATCTTTTAGAGTAGAGCCGTCCAACAGAACTTTTAGCAATGAAAGAAATGTCCTATGTCACACTGTCCGCTACACTCAACACAGACCCATGGGGTGTTGGAGCACCGGAAATGTCAACAGTGGAGATGTTAAGGCTATTTCATTTTAATTAACTTAAGTTTAAATACAGACATGTGGCTAGTGGCCCTCATATTGCACAGCACACTTCTAGAGGGTTCTACTTTCCCCAGCTAAAATATCCTCATTCTCTCCTGACAGTCACGGCTACCGAAAAAACGGCACCAGTAATAGTGCTTAAAATACTATGAAATGCTAAGCATTCCATTCTCACTTGTGACAGAAGGGATGGTTTTAGGAGGTTTGGGGAAGTCGTTTATTTTCAAGCTCAGTCAGGTTTTCTGGACGCTTGAAGGAGAGCCCCAGCAGGCGCTATCCTGTCTTAGTGATGCCCCTCTAGCACTTTCCAATCGCCCTTTTTTTCCTGAGAGAGAACAGGCCTTGGACACAGACAACACTTTCATCAAACACTAGTGATAGGGAGAATTCGATAACATTGCTTTGTTTTCAATGCATTTTTAGAGATATAATTCATATTCCACAAAATTCACACTTTTAATTATACAGTTCAGTGTTTTTTTAAACATACATACAAAATTGTACAACTATCACCACTATCTAATCACAGAACATTTTCATGACGCCAAAAGGAAACCCCCTACCCATTAAACGGTCACTTCCCATTCCTTCTCCCCTCAGCACCTGGCAACCACTGATCTACCTTCTGTTCCTATAGGTTCACTTATTCTGAACATTTCACATACGTGGAATCACACAGTATGTGGTCCTTTGTGTCTGGCTTCTCTGACTTAGTATAATATTCTCAAGGTTCATCCACTCTATAGCATGTGATACTTCGTTCCTTTTTATGGCTGAATTATGTCCCCTCGTGTGCTGTGTCACTTTGTGTTTATCCATTTATCACTTGATGGACATTGAGGTTGTTTCCATCATTTGCAACCATGAATAATGCTGCTACGAACATTGGAGCACAAAGTTTTGCATAGACATATGTTTTTAATTATTGTGGGTGTATCCCTACGAGTAGAACTGCTGGGTCACAGGGTAACTCTATGTGTAATTTTTTGAGTAACTATTAAACTGTTTTCCAAAGTGGCTGCAAAATTTTACATTCCTGCCAAAAATGTATGCAGGTTCCAATTTCTCTGTATCTTCACCAACACTTACTTTCCATCTTTTTGATTATAGCCATTGTAATTAGTGTAATCAATGTATTTTTAATAGATACCATTTATTTATGCCCAGTGATGATGAATTTCCACTTAGAGATGGAAAGTGTCTTTTTGTGAATCAGTTAATACTAGTTGTAAAAGCTGAATTGATTCAAATGAAATATTAACTAGATAGTAGTACTGGTGCTACAAAGCCTCTGAGTGTCTGAAGTTTAGGAAACTGTGGTTGAAGACATGGCTTTGGGGTCCCATTATGGGGTCCACACATAAACCTGAAGTCATATGCAAGAGTGGTGTGATTTGCTCATTGATGCACAGATATTCAGGGGCTGACCTGGAACAATAGTGCAGTCTTCAAAACTCCTGCACCGGGATTCTTTCTAGAACTGCATGGAAAATTTAGAAATATCACTAATTTTTGCAGTCAAGGCCAGGATGATTCTTTTTCTGGAGAATGGCCACACTGTCTGGCTTTCTTTATCATTCTATTCCCACTCTGCTTCTCTTAGGGGTTTGGACACAAAGGGCCCTGGAACACCAGGGCTGGCCAAGCAGCAGTGATGAGCAGTCGGCTGCATGCATTTGGTGGTGATGGGTCCCCATTCATTCCACATCCTCAACTAACAGGGAAAGGCTACAAATGCCCAGGACAGCACACCACTGTCCAGGATGGGGTAATGCAAATTCTGAGAACAGGATACGTAGCCTCAGTTCCCTCCTACCTGGTTATGTGGCCCAGAGTAGAGGGACAGGGCCAAGTTCTCTCTGCCTTGTTTTAAGACGTGCAAAGATTTAGGTTCCACTGCACTGCAGTGTCCAGCTGACCTCCTTGAAGAGGCTGAGAAACTTTTTCCATCCCAAAGCTGCAAAGCCACAAAACCATGGCTGTTTCTGGAGCAGAGATTCTTAAGTATGTTTCTGCCATGGGGTGCTTTGACAATCAACTGGAAATGACAAAGCCCTCCATTGCCAGAACATATGCTCACAGTTTGATATATAATTTAAGGGGAAATTCTCAGCCACCCCAAGTCAAGAACCATGCCCACGAATCACTCTGCAGGAGCCCTCTTTCTTTCCCAGCTCCAGAGAGTAGCGTTAAAGTCACTGGTGGGGGTTACTGTGGGCTTTTCCTGGGGTTGAAAACTCCTTGGCAGCAGATCAGAAAAAACAGCTGCTGACAGCTGACAATTTCCTGCCTGGGCCTGAAGATTGAGGGATGGAATGTGTGTTTCCATGGCACTCCCAGAAACAGGTGGCTCCCAAACTCTGGAAAAGCACATTCCCTGCTACACAGCAAGTCAGCTGCTCCCTGTGGACATGTGTATCTAGGGCATAGAAGAGTAAAGTACCAGGTGCCTCCAAGACAAGCCCAGGAAGCCAAGAAAAGGAGCTGGTCGACAGTTACAAAAAATCTCAAGACAATGCAGGATGTCAGCTCAAGGGCAGAGTGTTATGATCATCCTCACCATCGTTAATTCTTTTTTCCTTTTTAAATTATTTTCTTCACAGCACTTGCTTCCATCTGTAATTAATCAATGTATATATACATTGCAGTAGTTTTCTTCATTTTCTCTCTTTCCCCCACAAGAATGTAAATTCCATTAAGGAAGTCATCCTGTATGACTTCTTGAGTATCGTGCTCCTAATGTATAATTGTTGAGCCTTGCGTGTAGCCAGGGCTCAATACATGTCTGAAGAATTATCAAAGGGATGAAATAACCAATCAATGCATAATAATCTTTTCTACTACCTTTGACATACAGAAGTTTCCCTCTATTTTATGCATGAATGAACTGAGCCTCAGAGAGGTAAAATAACCTATCCAAGATCAAAGCTAATAGTGGATAAGGCTGGCTCTAGAACCCAGGTTTATCAGGATCCAAACTCTCAAGTTGTTCCCTGTTGTCAAAAATTACAAAAGTGAGAGATACATTCCCCAGGGACCTTCTCTGTTTCTGCTAAAATAAAGTAAAAGGAAAATCAGCCAGCCCGAAGACAGAACTGTCCTGTGATGGAAAACCTAGTCCACGAGCACATGGCTCACCAGATGTTGCTCACAGCTTTGGTACAGCGAGACTTAATAAAGCACCCAAGACTGATCCCCCATGCTCAGGCAGTTTTGCTTATAGCCCTTGGATACGTTTTTGGGTCGTTAACAATTAAACACACATGCTGCACCCCCCCCCCCCCGAAGCAACACATTACCAAACCCTCAGCCACAAACACAGTCACATGTCTTTAATCCCCTGTCCTCTACCTCTCTTTGCATAAACATTGTGATTTTCTGCCAGTTCCACATCTCCAAAACTGTCGCTCCTTTCAGGGAAGAATTCTCTCGTCAACGAATGTCAAAGAAATGGCAGAATGAGACACAGATGTTCCTTAGCCAACCACGGATAGCATGGTGCCGGCAGTCTTCACCTGGATGTGCACTAGCTGTCCTCTCTGTTTTCCATCTTGCCCCACTAAAGACCATTTGTCCATCCCCCATCTGGCTTCCAGAGGAATCTTTTAAAAATATAAAATCAGATCATGGTGTTCCCTATTTGAGACTCTCCAGGGTTTTTCCATCTCTCTTAGATAAAAATCTAAACTCCCTGCAATGTCCTCCAAGGCAGGATGTGATCGGGTTGCTGACTGCATGTCTCACTTTGTGTTTTGCCCCTTCCTGCTTTATCCACTACATCCCGGCCATACTGAACATCCTGATAATTCCCCAAACATATCTGTCTCATTCCACCTTGGCATTTTGCTTGTTCCCTCTGCTTAGAACGTGCTCCTCTACACCAGGACTTTACACAGCTGGCCCCTACTTGTCAATCAGATCTGAGCTCAAATTGCTCCTTCAACTATCTAAAATAGGCCTCTCAGTCACTATCATGTAACCTACTTTATTTTCTTCATAGCACTTAACACCATCTGATGTTCTCCTGGTTATTTGCCTGCTTTTTCCTATTAGAGTAAAAGTGGTCTTATTCACACCTGCAACTGTATTGTCTAACCCACACTGAATGTTGAATAAATATTTACTAAACCCACGAGCACACATGGAAGCCAAGCTATAGTCACCTGACTTCCCAAACCAACCCCTCCTCAGCCTCTGAAGTGGACATGGTATGTCATCACCCTCATTTTGACTCTCAGGGTCAGATCTCGAGACGGAGAGGGAAGAACATCAACTGGTAAACTCCTGCCTGGGAAAAAAGTCTTTTAAATTTTCTGTGCACACCCCGACAAGGACTGGCTGGCAGACCTCATCCTAACGCCATTGGCAAGCCCAACCCGTGACTACTTTCTCCAATCTACAAAGGAAAAATGTTACACTTTGAGGACTTAAGGGAATTAGGAGGAGGATTTAGCTTTTAAGAGAGAAAGCGAAGTCATTTAAATTGAAAACTGATCTTGGGCCTTAGACGTGCATTTGGTTTGCAAGAAAAATCCTTGGGCAGGAGTGATGAGAGCTGACAAGGCAAGTCTGGTCTGTCTCCCAGTCTTAACTCCCAGTAGAAGGCTTCCAGGAAGAGATCTTGATCTCTTGAGCAGCTTGGGTTTTTAACCCACGTTTTAGTTCTAAAATGAGCATGACCTTCAGCAGGCCTCTAAGATGTAGTTTCGTGTTGTAAGAATCATGGGAGCACCCACGCATCTGTGGTGGTGACAACATTTTTATTTTCCCCAAAAGGAAGTACATCTTTCGATGTCCCAATTTCACAAGACTTAGAAGAAAATCCCAAAGCAGAAGCCACTCATTTGGGTGGTTGGAGCCAACCAATATCTGCTTCTCTCTCATGTAATTCTCCAATCGCTGGGAGTGTCTGGGTGGTCTCTCTTCTTTATTTCCACATTCTCCTTCCCATCTGAATTAAACAATGCCATTTTTTGATGATCCATTTACTTAGGATATCAACTACGACCTTGTCATGGCTGAAGGAAGAGGATGACGAAGAGGCATTGGAAACGACGTCAAATATGCTTTTTGTTTAAGATATCGTCCTAGTCTCTGGGCACCTAACCAAGAAATATTCATAAGTTAAAAAAAATCATTGATTTTACCTTTAAAAGCTTTTTTTTTATTTAAAAAAAAAACACCCCAGCAGGCTGCAACTAATACAAATCTTTACATATAGAACGAGAGCCCAAGAACTACTCTTTTTTTGGAAGAAAATATATGTGCCCAAAAAAGATCTTAAATACATAATGGTGGTTTGTAGTAGTTAGTCCTGGGGGGTAGATTATGGTTTATGTCTCTGTATATTCGTTTGTGCAAGATGCAAATTCTCAAAACTTATTTTGTATTTATCTCGCCTTCATTTTATAGTAAGAAAAGTAATCAAAAAATTTCTTAAAATAAATTTTCTGTTGAAAAGAAGTCAAAGAAAGAAGCCATGAGCTTAAATCAAAGACCAAACCAATTGGCTGCTTGTTAAGACTGGCACCGTGGGGGACTTCCTTTCTGCAGGCAGAGAGCTCCGCATGGAAAGAACTAGCTGGAATGGGTCTCAGCCACCAGGTGGGGTCCACAGAAGGCTATCAACAGACCCTGTAAAAGGTGCATCTATTGGGATGGCATCTACAAAAACCCCCAGCCCACTCCTCTTTTCCCAGGACTACTCAGCAATACTCCAAATGGGCTCCAAATACACGGGGGTCTGCAAAATAATTCACTGATCCAAAGATCGAGACACACAACAGACTGTGTCCATCACATCCTTTCCTGTTCAACCTGAAAGTTGAACAAAGACATAGCGAGGCCAGTGGTCTTGGTAGCTGAGTCACTGTGGTACAACAGCCTGGAGCAGGGTTTTTCAACCTTGGCAGGATGAACACTTTAAACCAGATAATTCTGGATAATTCCTATAATGTCGTATGCATTGTAGGGTGCCAGGAGCAACCCCCCTCCACTTATGACAATGAAGAAATGTATCTAGATATTGCCAAATGCCCCTACAAGGCAAAAATCACCCCTGGTTGAGAACCACCAACCTGGAAAGAATGTACATAAATTCTGCCTGCTGAAGGCCCTAGGCCTGCTCTACCTCTGGCACTTGGCTTTATTTATTTTTTTATTTCTCTTTTGAGTTGAAGGGTTTCTGTGCATTCAATTGCTTATGCATTACACCTCAAAAAATAGTTTTGTTTTGTCTTTTGTCTCTTTTTTTTTTTTAAGCTAGCCAGGACTGAGTTCTGTTCCTTCCAGCAACGGAATCTTAACAAACACACACACATTCAAGAATCACCTTTGGTTTCTTGAGGTTCAAAGTGGTGTAGATCATCTGTCCTCATTTAGCCCTCAGTAAACCAAACAGTCCTTAATTCAACTTATCTCTGATATAGGAGCAGATCTGAACACAAAGGCTCGAATGAAGCAGCGCTCCTGGGCCACATGGGATACTCAAAATACACTACAATGTGTCAGCAACAGGAACCCTTTTACAGAGTAAACCAAGATGGCAGAGGAACATTCTACCTAGGAGAGTAGTGGCTTGGTTATACCTTGCTTGGGAGTTTAGAGCCAACACTAGCACATGAGGAAGTTGGAAAGCCCAGAAACAGAGATGTCATCAAACTCGTGTCCTGTCCATCCCCAGGAGGCAACTGTACATAATGTTTCTTAAAAAGGCTTCGACTTGCTAGAACCAAACACTAAAAATACACATGCAGAAAGCATCTCTGACCCAAACCCACAACTGTTTGGACAGGTAAGAATCCCATACACTCTGTATTACCCTCTGCAATCGAAGGGTTTTTATCCATCCCCAAATGGCTCCATCACCAGCAGCAAGTGGCAGTTCTGGTCCCTTACATTGTAGACAGGGACGAGACCCAGTGGCTGATGACTGGCGCTCTGTATGATGGGTGAACACATCCAACATCTGCTGGGCCCCCGCACAAATCTTAGGCCCTCTGGCAGGCTGTGCCAAGTCCCTCTGCTAAGTCACAATGGGAACCGTCTGCCAAAACACCAGGTGTGAAACAAAACCCAGCTCATTAGAGTCCTTAAGCCCCCACCCAAATTCCTGGAAAATGCTACAGGCAAACACAGGGCTACCCAAACAACCTTATTAAGATGGTCATCAGATGGTCCATGTCAATTTCACATTTTCTGTCAAAACCTCCCAGACAGTAGGCACCTCAGCGCTTACACTTCCCACCAGAACAAATGCAGAACTGTAGAGGGAGAACTAACACACCCCCACCATAACAATAGAAGACATCGCTTGCAAGCTGTCCGCGGCCCTGGGAGTAACTGACATGTTTGACAGAGAATGTGTGTTGGTAACGTTGCTTGATTTGTGTTTAAAGGGAAAACAGAAAGTGTATTTCCAGGAGGTTTAGACATTGATAACCAGAAAGCAGGTCTTGTAAACAAAGCCACAAGGACCAAGTCCCAGCAGTCCTCGCCTTGCCCTTTGTCACCGCACCACCTCCAGGTTTGATCATCTCCCCGAGGAGCCAGGCTTCCACCGGGGAACAAGACCTCCTGACAGCCCTCTGCAAGACACAGGGAGAAAAACTGATCAGAAATGACAGCAGCATAGAGTCGCGTTAGCTTCTGCTCAGAATAGGTTATACGGGTGACAGACACAGACGTTCCCCCATGGAGGATGGGGGGACACCACCAAAGACACACAGGACAGCACAGGCTTCAGGAGGAAAGGCTCTGGAGCCCCAGTGCCTGGGCCGGCCTGCCCTTTCCTTGTCCTGGTAGCGAGAGCAAATTGTTGCACTTTGCTGAGCCTCTATTTCCTTTTAAAATAATTCTTTCCAGGATGGTTTGAAGTGGTAGAAATATTTTAGGGAAAATACCCAACAGAGTGACTAGTGGCAGTAGCAACAGTACAAATAACAATAATAATAATAATATAATCGTCATTTATATTATATATAATTATATAACTATTATTATTTAGTGTTATATAACGATATTTATATAATTATATATAATTATTCTATAACTATATAGACTACATAATTACATATAAAAGTATTTTATATATTTATAATTATATATTACATATGATATATATTATTGTGTATATGTATAACACATAAATAATGTAACATATCTAATAATAATTACATATATCTAATAATATAGAGAGATACATAATAAGTATCTATTAAGTTACTATTATTATTTCTATCCTTTTTTGAGCCCTTAGTATAGGCCACCCACCATTATAAGTGCTTTACGAGTATTAATTCATTTGACCCTCAGAAATGACTCTGGTATTATCCTTATTCTACAGAAGAGGATACGGAAGCTTGGATTTAGGCACATTTAATATAGCCATTTTACAGATGAGAAAATTACAGTACAGAGTGAGTGGTTTTAGGAACTTCCCAGAAGAGGCAAAGGTGAGATTCCAACCCTGGCAGTCTGGCTTGAGGGCTCCTACCCGTAGCCAATATGCAGTACTGGTTCCCGTGTACAGCAAACACTCAATATCGCTACCATTATGTAGTTGGCATCGGTGTTGGTTATGGTGGTATTGCAGTGCCAGCGCACTTAGATAAAAATATGTTTGTTGAGGACTTTCTATGTCCAGGTGCCATGCCATGGACTTTATATGATTTGATTCCTTTAATGACCACCCAGCAAGGTGAATACTGCCCAGAGAAGGGAAGAACCATGCTGAGGTCACACAGGTAGTATGTGACTTCCAAGGTGACACAGGTGGAAGCACTTGGTGGTGGTGGCAGGAGATGAATCAGGTAGATCTGCTCCAGAGCCCACACCCCTACACCATACTGCTTCCTGTTAACCTGTTTTCCCCTCTCTAAAATTCATTACTTCAATTAGATACTGTAGGTGAAACGCCTTACACAACGCCTCGTACATAGTAAATGCCTAAAAACAGCACCTGCTGTTGTTGTTATTATAACTAAATGTGAAAAGCCCCAATAGGCATTTTCTTCCAAGAAAATGACAGAAGTATGAATTTATGATGCCGTCTGCTCAGAGGGCAGATCCTTCACCCCTTTTAAACCTCAACAAAGCCGTTGCATTGTTAGTCAACACCAGTTCCAAATGCACCTGCCCATCAGACACACATCCCTCTGGTCCCTGCTCCCTGCAACTCTGATGCGGACGTTCCGGAGCTCAGTTTGGGCACCTGGGTGGTTAGCACCCTTGCCTGGACTCTGGTCTGTGGCATGTTTGGTGAATGCCTTGATACAGCAGGACCTCAAAGCCACTCAGAGCTGCAGTTTCCCCCAAAGGCTCCCCACAAGCTGCCCCATGCCAGTCTGCACTCACACATCCTCCCTGCCACCGGGCACTGACAGATGGGAACTATTCTTATTATTTAACATTTATTAAGCGCCCACAGTGTGCCAGGAGCTGCATGGAACAGAGGTGTGGGTGGTCCTAAAGAGTCTGTCCCCAGAAGGCTGTGGCCACATGGAAGGGAGGGGACAGGCCTCTCTTTCCTCCTACAAACCCATCCTCCCCTGCCTCCCACTCAGCTCCAGTGCCAGCATGTTCTGCTGGAGCAAGTGGGCAAAGATTTGGGCAAAGATTCAACATGATTGGCATGTATAGACTCTCCTCCATGTATGCTTAGCAGTTCTAGGTCCCCAGGCTATTGGCTTAGGGAGTGGGGAGGAGCAGGTGGGTTTTAATACCACCCAAGTGGGAAGGGGATGGTGGACTTCACGCCACCCATGGCCACGGGCTGACGATGTCAAGCTCCATGGTGGTATATCACTCTGTCCTTCATAGCACTCCCTGGCCGTATCCTACGCTGTCCAGCCACACCGAAACCGTGTCCCTGGTCACCAGGAATCTCCATCTGAGTGGGAACAGAGAGATGCAAATGTGGCCACCCTCCTCACCAAGAGCATCTTTATATATGAAAACAAAAGGGCTACAACTCGGGAAATCATGAACAAACCATGACAATGACGCTGTTGGCCATCAGTTGTGGAACTCCTACAGTGAGCAGGTCCTGATCACCAATCCTGAAGGCTTCCTTCTGGAATGGATGTAACCACCCCCATTATCAAGTCCAGACCATGGATGCTCAGAGAGGGGAAACCCCATGTCACAAGGGGGCCAAGATGCTGACTCAGATGGGTCTGAGTGGAGAGCCCAGCCCTAAGCATTATACTGCGCTGCCTGAGTGACATCATGACTTCACTGCAAAGGCCCTGGGGTACAGAGTGTACTTGGTATTATGTCCATTTTACAGATGAGGAAGCAGAGGCTCAGAAAGGTCAAGAATGTGCCCAGAGTCACACAGAGAGAGTCGTGGCCAGACTCAGTTTCCCTGATTTGAACCCTGTTCTCTTTTTACTTAACTGTGCTGCCTCATGACATAAGAAGAAACAAACAGCTCTTCCAAGAGCAGTTCCTGAGAACAATGGGGAATGCACAAGCCAACCCCTCTCCTCCGTGCCCGAAATCTCCTGACTCCTAGGAGTCAATGCAGTTTAGAGAGCAGACGGAAGACAAGGAACGGCTGAGGGCCACCTTCTCCCACGCAGCAGATGTGCTGAACTCCACTGTTTGACTCTGAGCCCAATGCGAGGCAGGAAGGTGGGGCAGGGGCTGAGCTGGCTACCCCATCAGAGGCAGAGCTCTTGCTGTCAACTTCCCACCTCAAAAACCAAACAAAAACTCCTTTGTCCCCTGGAATATACCAGAAATCCTGTCATGTGGAAAAGATGGAGAACCTGTTTATAGGAAGCCACCTTCCTGGGACTATAGATAAACCTGTCTTGAGTGTCCAGGCCACAAATGGTGGTAAAGACATCATATTTAGTCAGACGAATGGAGTGGAGTTCTGTCTTCAAGCCATTATGTTTAATTTCTGACTCTGCTGCCAATGGCATGGCTCTCTATGCGACCTCTGAGGACAGAGACTTGGCCTTAGACATCCCAATGTCTCCAGAGCTTAGAAAAGAACTGACATGGAACTCGTGATCAATATCAAATTATTAAAATAATTATTAAATTAATTAAAATAATTAAATTAATAAAATTATTATTTTAATAAATGAGCACGTTTCATGGAGGCTTTGCCTCCTACTTTTACAGGCCTGAAGAGCTCACTCAAGAAACCAGCCATGGCTGAACACAATGGTCTCAGGTGCCCAGAGGAAAAGACCTTCGGAGTATTGAGTTCTATGTTTCTGGACATCTCTTAAGGCTCAGTAGTTAATCAAGTGAACATGCTGGCTCCTTGCATGTGGGGTGCATATGTGATAGCTCTATCTTTAGACAGGAGAGAAACATAAATAGGGGTGAATATCTCTATCATAAATCACCCAGAAAAAGCATTTACCCAAAACAACCTTTAAAAGAGAGGGAGGGGGCTCTGCATCATCACTGGAGGCTCAGGTTGCTGAACACCAAAGGAGCAGAGGAGAGTGTGAAATCCACAGGTCTTCCAACCCTCCTTGCCCCTGCCAATGTATTATAAAAAGCATACTTGCTGATATAGCATGCCTTTAAAATGATCAAAATGTCAGATGGCTGCTGCAGCAACACACCCTTTTTATAGGACTGATATTAACCACAAGAGATTGACAGTGTCCTTTTAATCTCTTAATTTAAAAAAAAAAAGCGCACTTATATAAAACGGGGCGAGTGGCTAGCATCTGCAAGTGTTTTGGAATGATGGAAGGTCCACATTATGCCACACTTAATAACTGGAAGGATTTGTTTTTTTCCTTTCTTTATATATTTATTTATGGATTGCTGACAGGAAGAGAAATGATGTGGTTGCGTGGATCATGGATCTAAGAAACACAACCTCGCCTCGATTAACGTATTGCCGGATGTCCTTGTCAGACTGCCTTGGCTTCCCTAGATTGTGGCATTCCACTCTGTAAAACAGTGAGAATGTCCCAAATACACCCTGGTGGGAGGCATGACTGTAATCCGTGCAGGTGAGAAGACACTGGGTAAAACAGCCATCTCTGCCTCTGGTAAAATCCGATCATGGATGGCAACGCCAGATGAACCGGAAGGCAGTACAATCGCCTAGTGAATAGATCAGTGGCAACAGGTGGTCAGAATAATTAAGATCAGAAACAAACCCACCACTTTCTTCCCTGGGGACAGTGTGTGCAGAGTTTGGGGGAGAAAGAGCATGTTTGAATGTCAGTAACAGCTTTAACTATTATTGTTGTTGATGATGAGAATCTGTTTCTTGCCTGTCCAGCACCTTATTTTGGTACCAGGTTGCTGACTTGTCCTCCACTCACAGTCTACGCAGCTTAGTTGGGGCTGCCTCTGACCTCCAGCTCTAAAGTGGGCAAACAGAATAGAGATTGGTTCAGGGATGGGTACAGACTGCAAGATCTGCCAGGGAGGCGGCAGTCTGGAATATTTTGCTGGAGCAGTTGGGAAGAGACTTTCTAAGATGAGATGGGTGCAGGCCTGGAGTTGCTGAGAACCACCTTTGCCCCACTTGGACATGCTATCAGGTAGAGACAACCACAGAGAGTGGGAGAGAGACAGCCCTGGGGTTGTCAGAGCCTGTAAATCCAGCTGTGCCTGACGCTAAGCCTCCATGCTTTCTTCTCCCCCTCCAACCAAGATGGTTTAGATTTCTGTCACATACAGACAAAAGAATCCTTAACAAACACCTGTCCTCCATATTTCTCTCTCCTCTTCTCCCTCTCTCTTTCTCCATAACAATACAGAATAAACATATATAATATATAAAATATACATATATTTTATATATGTGCCAGACTTTTCCCCTGTATTCTAATGCAAGCTTCCTGTCAGAAGGAATCTAGTGTGTTTTCTACCCTGCCCCATCATTCACTGCTAGTTCACAGCCTGGCACACAGTAGGTGCTCAATAAATATTGCTGAATAAAGAGATGATGAATCATACTGAAAGCTCACAATGACTTTGCAAGTAAGGCATTCCTGCTTTCGTTGTGCAGCTGAGAAAACTGAGGCTTGGAGAGGTTAATTGACAAGCCCAAGGCCACAGGCTTAGTAAATGCCAGAGCCAATATATCAACCTGGACCTGTTTGACTCCAAATTCTCTTTGCCACCTCCCTGACTCTTTAATTTAGTCCGCTGTTGACATGGCCTCTTTGGCAGTACAGAAAAGTCTCTTAGTGACTAAGATGGAGCAGCCTCGAAGTAAATGATGCCACCAGAATTTATATCAGGTGTGCATGCTGATGTCTTTCCCAATCAACAGACACTCCAAACATGCAGATTACATCACAGGGCAACAATATTAACATCTGAAAATGGCTCAACCAGCCACAAAGCAAAATAAGTTGTTTTTTTTTTTTTTTAAAGTTCAACTAGAAATTAATCCAAAGTTCTCGATACATTTCTCTACCTTTCTATAGGGAGGGTGACTCTCCATCCATTGTTAAAATCAATGCTTCAATAACTCCTGATGTCACATATATGTGTATGCAGACCTCTCATAAAATACATATGCTGATTTCTGCTTCAAAATACAGAGTGTGTAGGGTTTGCTTACACTGTTGCTATCCCTATCAGAGAGGCATTAATCAACACTTTTCTGACACTGTCTAGCTGCGGAAAGTTTAAGTTGGAAAAAAACCCAGCCCTCAGAGAGCTTACTGTCTCAGAGAGGAAGGATGACAAAGGGTAAATGGGACATAAATCCAAGAAATTGAACATTCACCTGCTGGATTCATAGAAGGGTATTAACGGAGCCCGTTCCTTCATGGACTACACAGAGATTCCGTGCTGAGAATTCCCATTCCTGAGTTTCCTCCCAGCTCCTCTGACCCACGTCTTTTCACTTTTGAGACCTATGTTTGAACACTGTCGAATCCCACAGTGCCAATGAGTTGGTAAAGATACTGAGGCCCTGTCTCAAGTTCTCAAGCCAACACCATGAATTCGCCCAAGCTCCCTGCTCCGCTAAGAAGGTCTTCCCTTTCTCTTCTCCAGTTAATGCCTATTGATGCCTCTCAGCTCAACCCAAATACCACCTTTTCCCTTTGAACCACCTCTTCCTGACTCCGAGAGGCGTCTGGCTACTGTCTTTCCTGTGTTTTCAAATACACCCCTGCATGTATACCTCAACTTCAGTGGCAGACTGGTGTTAAGGGGGAAGACTCTGTTCCAAAAAATCTGGTCCAAATCTCAGCTCTACCACTGACATTCTTGGTGACCTTGGGCTAGTCACCTTTCTCTAAGTTTTGGTTTCAGGTTCTCCGTAGGCAACAGTGGAGTCATAATCCACGACTGTGATTCCTTACCTGAGACCCTTGGGGTCACCTGTATTTTGAAAATCAGATTTTTATGGATTTTCTTTTTCAGAAAGGTATTTCAGTAGGAATACTGACTATGTAAAACCCTTAGCAGGGTCTACGACAACACCCTGAAATCAAACACATAAATATTCCCACAGCAAAATATATGAACATTCACACTAACTGGGATAAAGAAAGTCTATAAATAGGTGCACATCATTTCAGGTCAAGTTTTGTTCCAAAATGAGATTTGATGCCAAACCTCCAAAATAAATTGATTTTCAGAGCTTTATGGAATTTGGCGTTACAGATAAGGGGCGGTGGACCAATACTACTATTCAACTTCATTAGGTAAAATAATGTGAAAATAAATTGGATGATTTATTTAGCACAGTGCCTAGCACATAACAAGTACTGTGCTCAATAACTTCCACCTGTCACTCCCTCCTGCTGTCTTTGTTGTAGTGTTATAGTTTTGGGTTCATCTGCTATTTCTTCCACTAAGCCATGAACCCACAAGTCAGTGGCTATGACTGCTACTTTTGTTATAAAACAGATGTGCAGCGAGTGGATAACCAAATGAACAAATGCATGGTAAGGTGGATGTAGCTCTGTTTACACTGTCAACCATCTAGGAAAATAATCTCCTCACCCATCATTTAGAAGACCTGGAGGAGACGGGAGTGATTGGTCCAGTAGGGAGAAGGACCTAGCTGTGTGTGGTCGAAGGACATGTCCATGAGGCAGATAGCTAGATGGAGGAGTGAGGGTCCAAATTCACAATACGGAGCCAAGGGTTCATTAGACCCAAACACTAGCCAAACAGATTAATCAGTTACAAAGCCATTGTTTTGACTATGTCATGCAGCATTGTGTGACCACGGTCCAAGGCTTGGGGAAGTTCTCTCGGCAGCTTCTGGACTCAAGACCAACTTTGGCAACTGACGCGAGCTCCTGTGTTACCAGGTCAGACAACTCACTGATCACTCAAGCTATCGCTGGAAATTTAGAAATAAGTAAAGAGGTTTGGTAGGAACGTGCATTGGTTCTTCTTATCCAAAGATACCAAAATTGGGACCTATACCAAGGGGAAAGGAGTTGATGTCTCTACAGTGTACTTGGCAATATTGTTCTTTTCCTCTTCTCTTCTGCTTCTTAGTACCCACGAAACAGTCCCAGTGGGTTTTGCTCAATCCTCCATAGTCATTCTGTAATTCTCAACACGGTTAGAATGAAAAACTATCAATTTGGCTATATATTCAACAAGTTTAGACATAAAATAACGGGTTCAGGGCATCCAATATGGTAAAGATTCTGACTTTCCTAAAGGATAAAGGGTGGGGTTGATGGTAACTAATGAATCTACTCCTTGCAACAAAAGATCCTGTATGAGTCACTTCCCTAGAACTATTAGGAAACATCTCCATTCACTGTCCTTGCAGGATTAGAAAGGTGCTCTCTTAAAACCCGGTAAAGCAAATGACTGGTAAATTATTTATTTATTTTTTTAACTGAGCAGACCGAAACAGGGCAATGCCGGTCTGAATAAAAAGAAAAAGCGGCACTTGAAAGTATTACGAAAGGAAGCTCTTCTGCCACAAAATCGTTGGCTCTCGAGGGTGGAAAGACCTTGAAATGCAATCTCTAACTATAATGCAACAATCCTTCCAAGTGGACACTACGGCTCTGTTTCAATATCTCCAGTCACAGGGAAATTACTCCCAAGGATGGAGTACACACTCTTTATTTTGGATCATTGTAATGTC
This sequence comes from Daubentonia madagascariensis, assembly GCA_023783475.1. NCBI lineage: Eukaryota > Metazoa > Chordata > Mammalia > Primates > Daubentoniidae > Daubentonia > Daubentonia madagascariensis. The sequence goes on along the minus strand of JAKFHU010002332.1, from coordinate 3,656,007 downwards.
TTGCTGATGACATATTAAGGTGGTGATGATACCTTAATTCCCTATAGGAAATACCTTGCTTCTTGAGTGGGGAAGAAACCCACAAGGTCAAGGGGTTGGTAAGTAAGCTGAGTCTGCCAGGATGCAGGGCAGCTGGCAACAGAAGGATCAGCTGCAAACTGAGTGTGTGTGTGTGTTATACTTTTTTCTCCCTTTGTGTTGCTATTTCTCCCCTTGCAAATATTGCTGCAGCAGGGTGATTTTAGTTTCTTGATGCCAAAGGGTAAATAACATGGGCTGTCTCAGCAAACCAGAAATAAAGCTAGTTTCTCTCTGCATTAGCCTTTCAGTGTGTTCCACGGGGGTGAGAGTGGAGGAAGATGAAGCAGCTGGTCTAGAGGCTCCTCACTAAATGGTTTTCCTGACTTACAGGGACCTACTTACCAGAGCTGTTGTTTGGAAAAGCAAAGTATGATCTGGCTAAGATATGCAAGTAAAATCCCTAGTTCCTTCTGAAAGTAACAGGATATGCTTCTCAAATACTCTGCAAAAAAGGAAGGAATAGGGCCTCCCCAATTCCTCAGCTGGCCCTTGCATCTTCTCATCTATCACTGGGGTAATATGTCCAGAGTGGCATTTCGTAATGACAGCAACATTCCAGCAAATCAATAGTTATTTAATTCCCAACAAGCTCTAAAGTCCATTAAACCTGATTACATTCACCCCTTTCAGTGGGTGCTGTTATTTTTCCTACACCGGCACTTAATCTATAACAGGAACTTATGAGAACTTTCAAAAGCAATTTCAGCATCAATCAGCATAGAGTGAAGGGCACGATTTGCTTGTAATTATTTATCGGACGGGACGGCAGAGGGTCTGACAAAAAGCCAACGGTCGACCTTCACCCCAAGTTTCCAATAGAAGCAAAAGGCCTGTTACTTTCCAATTTGCCACTAGGTCCTACTTCAGAAGTGGCAACTTTACCACACCAGCCAGGAAAGATGGAACAATTTCCATGTTGTTAAGGACCATTGTCTGGATGGCCCATTTATTTGTAACATATAATATGGAGAAATGCTTCCAAATGGAGCAACAGCCATAAATCTGGGATGACAGAATGTTTTGTTGTTATTTGAAATCGCCCCTGAATGATACTAATCACCAAGGTTCTTACAGTTAACAAAAGGTAACAGCAACATTCCGAAAAGGAGGGAAAAAAGGGTTTGAGCAGAATCCTCCCCAGAAATTGTAATTAATGAGCTAGGGTGTTGTAGAATTTTTAAATATGAGGAACTGAGACAGGGGCACAAGAGGGAAGGTGAAAGGACATACTAAATACATCATTTTCCTTTTCTGTAGAAACGAGATACAGAATGCATTACAAAGGGATGGTTATTCTCAAGAAACAAACAAACAAAAAAAAAACACCTGGGTTTCCCATGATGTGTGGGCTCTATCACTAGTAGATGTGAGCTTTCCACAGAGGACTTCAGATATCTATCCAGAAGCCAACAAGTGCTTACAAAGACAAACTTATGATAAGGAGAAAAAATAAAAAAACAGTCCCACATTTCTTATGGGTAGGTAATCTCCTCTGCACAGAATTAATAGCCTTAAAAGTAAGACCAACACACACCTCAGTCCTCCCCTTTCTTGCCATGATTAAGATGTAAACAGCCAGCAAGGGATTCCTAGAATAATCTCTGAACTTCATAAATTAACCATCAATAGAGCATTCATTCCTGCCTCAGTGCCACCACTCAGATTCAGGTGGGGTGCGCCTTCTCTGAAAACAGACCATCCATGTGGAGGTGTCACAGGAATTAATGCATATTTCATGCTCCTTCCATTTCCTGGGTTAAAGCTCTTAACCGAGTCACCTCGGGATAAGTTACTTGGCCTCATGATCTGCTCTGGGAGACTGAGTCCCTCGGAAAGCTGGGAAGGAGAGCAAATCCTTTGCCCTGTGGTCAACCTCCTGAAGCAAAGGCATGAATGTTAAACAGCAGCCAGATCAATACAAGCAAATATAGCTCAACTACACCATTTATTCAGCCATGAGAGATGTCGATAGCCAGATTAGGGTGATCCATCTTTTTGATTTCCTACTGTCTTCTCACTGACTACGCGAGGGCTTTTTCCTGTATTAAAAGTGTTTGCTTTCTCAACCATAAAAATTCCAATTATTACTCTGAGCACTCTGGAGTTAAGTTGCTTGCTGGCAGAGGCCTTGAATTACCTGAATCAGTCCGGGGAAGTAGGGGGCTGCTGGTACAATCATAGGCACGCCATAGGGATGCAGGAGGACTCCTTGAGACGCCAACATGCTTTAAGTGGAGGTGTTATTCCCTCTGAAGCTCAACACATCAATGGAGAGTTAGGGGAAAATCTATAGACCCAACTTCTTCCGAACTACAAAGCCGAGAGCCAAATCGCTTCTGTCAGGAGCCAAGCGCTCATCAACGCAGAGAGAGGAAAGAAAGAAAATCCGCATCAGCAACTCTTAATGTGAAAGTTTTCTTCCCAGACGACAGAGAGACAGAGCAGCTGCAAAGTTGAAGCTACCGAAATGGAAGGTGCTATTTTGGGAACAGCTTGCCTAACATGACTAACCAAATACTCTTCATTAATTTAGTTCTCAGAAAGAGAGAGAGACAGACAGACAGACAGACACTGAGTGACAGAGGGAACCAGGCTATGGGATATGAGCTTGTCCCAGTGAATTTGACCAAAAGGAAAAGAACAGGGTCTGTGTGAGATTTTTAGACAGAAAAACCGAGAAATGTAAACTGATATGATTATCAGCTCCACTTAAAACTCAAATTGAGTAGATTAACGTGGGCAGCCTTTGTTGCCGACGATCTAAAAGAAACTAAGAATATATCCAGTCTAGTTTCTCTCTCTCTCCCCGCCCTTGCTCTGATTTCAATTTTAAAGGGGCAATTTGTAAATAATACAATGATACTACCAGCTAATATTTGCAAAACGTGTGCTATGCACAGAGATGGAGTTAAATTATTTACACGTGTTATATAATGTCATTCTCACAACAACTCTGAAGTAGGTACTATTGTCAGTCCCGTGTAGCAAGTGGAAAACAAGGCTCATGCTAGTTAAGGGGTTTGCTCATGGTCATACAGCTTTTAGGAGGCAGCGCTGAGCTATGAACACATTCCAGAGCCCAATTCCTCACCACAACACTGTATTCATTACTGCATTTTATTCTGTAATAGAATTTGATATGCCCTTTTAAAAAATATTTTAAAGACATTCTCTATTTTGAGCATTCAACTGTGATATATTAACATGCACTATATTAATAAGAGGTATCTCCCTGATCCCAGAGCTTAAAGGCATATCTAACGTGTGCCAAAACTATGGATGAGAAATACATTCAAACAAATATTTGAAATCTTTCTGGTGTTTGAAAACACCCAAATGATTGTTTGGGATATGTTACATGATAGTAGATAAATTCCTATGGGATTACATGAATTAAAATTATACTGACTTGGGTGTCCCACTTACTTGCTGGGTGATCTTGAGTAAGTTACTTAGCCTCTCTGAACCCCATGTTCTCATTTGCAAAACTGAGATAATAATGCTCCCTACCTTGTAAGGTTGTGTGATAATTAAACTCCTGCCACCCCATCATGCTATGTACAATACAGGCAGCTGTTAGCCATTCTTACCATGTGTTTGCTGTTCCCCTGATGGTTGGTATAGACACATCTTTGACTTCAGATTGAAGGCTCAGATAACATTCAAATTGTCACTCTTCTGATCTTCACACCAGGAAAGCATGTGGGTGTGTTTAGAGTTCCACAATTTTGAAAAGCAGTAAAATGAAATTCTGATGAAGTGGATCCACTTAAATAGTGCCCAAGGCCCAGGGATCATTGAAAACCACCTTCAAAGCAAACACCCGCTTGCCTGCCATTCCACCTCTCCCTCTAAACAGGACACATGATATAGATTTTGTCGAAACTGGGAGAGCTTCAAACACCGCCAAACATATTCAACTATTGGCTTTTTCTAAATCCAAATGTCAATTCCTCCACTTTTAGATAGCCAAGGTGTTTTTACACTACACTAATTTTAGTTGCTTGATTTAGCTGCATAATTACATTTCTAGATAACGACAGTGGACAGGGTTTGGCAGAGAATTCAATTATTTAAGGCTGAATTTTGGCCATCTTGACAAGGTTTCTCTGTAATTGATTCTCATGCATCAAAGTGGCCACGCTGTACAATTCAGAAAGCTCCCGTAACAGCTGCAAGCTGACCCCTCTTGCTCAACAGTCCGATACTGTTTCTAACTTTAGCTTTTGACGATGACTTTCAACACCACGTTTCTGAGAAGTTACCAGGGAGGACAGAAGCGCCACACCATGAGGTGGATGTGTTTCTTCCACCTGCCTCCTTCGGTAATCGCAGGAGGGGAGAGCTATTAGTTACTTAGGTAAGGCCCGTGTCAGACTGAAGGATGTCTCTTTAGTGTTATGAAGTGGAAAGACCATTGGACCAGCAAGCCGGAAACTTAATTCAGTCCCTTAGGCCAGAAATGTACACACTTAGACTCTTCAATCCTCGTGCATAGAACAGAGGTAACCACACTCACTTGCTCTTTACCAAGAGCGCTCCAGCGAGCACACTTGTGGGAGTAGGGGTTGGAAACTGCAGAGTTACAGAAATACAGTGGGTCGCAATATAAACAGACAGCCCTCCAATCCTCGTGTGTTCCACATCCGTGTTTTCAACCAACTGTTGATCTAAAATATCCGGGGCGGGGGAAAATGCATCTGTACTGAACATACACAGTTTTTTCTTGTCATTATTCCCTAAACAATATAGTATAACAACTATTTACACAGCATTTACATTGTATTTGGTTTTATAAGTAATGTAGAGATGATCTTTAAAGTATACAAGAGGATGTGCATAGGTTGTATGACTATGCCATTTTACACCAGGAACTGGGCGTCTGTGGATTTTGTTATCTGAAGGAGGTCCTGTAACCAGTCTTCCACAGATACCCAGGGATGACTGTATATAATGACGTTTGGGGTAACGATGGACTATATATATATATATATATATGATGGTGGCCCCATAAGATTATAATGCCATACTTTTACTCTACCTTTTCTATGTTTAGATATGTTTACATATACAAATACTACCTTCATGTTACAAGTTACAATTGCTTAAAGGATTCAGTAAAGTAGGATTCTGTGTAGATTTGTAGCCTAGGAGTGATGGGCTGCACCATACAGCCTAGGTGTGTAAGAAGCTGTGCCATCTAGGTTTGTATAAATACACTCGTGATGTTCACACGATCACAAAATCACCTAACACATTTCTCAGAACGTATCCCAGTTGTTAAATAATGCGTGACTGTGTGTACATAAACATACTGATTTATTAAAGAATCTGATTTTGGACAGATAGAAATGAGAAATCTATTACATACAAGACATGGAGATACATAGCTACAGCCCGTGCAGAGGATACTATCTTTTTTCTTCTTAAGAACTCCATGATACAAAAGCTCTTGCTGCTCCCGAGTAATCAGTATCTTCTTTCTCCTCTGTGAAAATAAGGGCTGTCCCTACCAACTCCAGTCTCAACCACCGTGACTCACATTTTCTCCGATTCTGATTTTATCTTTATATGTTATCATCTCGTATGATTGTAGTGCTTACATGTTTGAAATTGTATGGAATGCATCCTTGTTCTAAACCTGCCACAAATAATAAAGCTTATAAATAAATGACAACCCCTAAACAAAACCTCTTTTTCCGAACCTGGGTTCTGTTTTCCCAAATGGGAAACACTTAGCACTACCGGGATGTGATTCTTTCTTCTTGGATCCTGCACTAGAAGGTAGACACTGCATTCTTGCCTGTCCATTCACCAACGGCTGGTGCACATGGTTCAAGGTAAATGGTGGGCTACCCAACGTCTAGTGTGTGGTGTTAAGCTCATGGTATACATATGGCAGGAACTTAAAATAATAAAAATGTGGAATAAAACAACAAGGTGAAAGCAGAGGGGGCACTGTCTTTCAGTGGCTGGGAAACATAGGCAGACCTTCAAAATACTGAATTCAAATGAAGGGCCACATGTTGTCATCTGTTCTGGCCATCATGAGCAGAGGACGGCAACCATTACTCTGTAAATGGTCAGATAATAAATATTTCAGGTGTTGCAGAACTTACGCTCTCTGTTGCAGCTCCTCAGAACTCTGCTGCTGTAGCATGAAAAAGCGCCCATCGACAATGCGTAAGTGAATGATCGTGGCTGCCTTCCAACAACGCTTTATTAATGGACACTGAAACTTGAATTTCCTATAATTTTTACAGGTCATGAAATATTATTCTTCTTTTAATTTTTTCAACCATTTATGAGTGTAAAACCCATTCTGAGCTGGAGGGTCATATAAAAACAGGCAATGTTCCAGGTTTGGCTCACAGACACTGGTTTGCTGACCCCTAATCTAGAGCATATATTTTATCCAAGAAGTCAGACTTCAAGACAATGGCAAATGCACACTCCTTTGTTGTTCCTTTCTGTGTTCTCATTTACTTCTTGTCTTTCTTATCACTTCCTGGTGCCAGTTCTGTTCATCCCCATATCAGGGATTTCCATCAAGGACTATTTTTTTTCCTTAGTCAGCCTCTGATCGTTCAAAATCTCATCCCTCCCCCTAAAAATATTTCTCCCATCTTTTTCCACCTCCCATGATGACATTCCCTCCTTAGTTATAATCGCCTCTTCTTTTCCTTTCCTAGATTAAAGTGTTTTTGCTCTGGCTTTCACATACTGTGTCTCCTTCCCCAGATCTTAGTAGCTCATTTGAGGATTGTTCTGCCCACCGCCAGTTCTTCTGAGGGGTTTAGTCTTCTATAAAAGAGGCCAAAAACAGAAGTGTTGGCTGGAGGATGGGAGAGGGAGAGCATCCAGAGAACATAATTCCTGCCCCATGGATTCTGCTGGCCAGCAGAGCCAACTGCAGCCTTAAGGGACCAAATCCAGTCCACAGAAGGAAATGACAGTGATGATGACTGGTCTGTGCGGTGTGAAGAAGAGCTAATGTTATCAGGTGGGTTTAGATTTACAGTGCCTCCTGAAAGACGGGAAGACCTAGGCATGTTGAGCCGCCTCTCCTTACACTCCCGTCTGGAAGGAGCTGCCTCCTACACCGGTCAGCTCTTTGTGGCACCATCTCCGCCATTCTCTGCCTGCTTCCTAAAAAGCTGAGTGTCAGTGGCCATTTCTTGACCATTAAAACAAGATAAAAAAGCATAAAACAGAGCGTCTCTCTGATCCTATTGTTGAATAAGTTTAATAGTAATTGTATTTCTTATCTTTTGGATATTAACAATGTTTCTCTTAAAATATGTATTTATACAGATTATTTAATTGCTCACACCACCCTGTTTCCAGGCAAAGTTGCATAACAGAGAATTTTCTACAGTGTTCAAGGCCCTTCAACAATATTTCTCACTATTACCTGTCCAGAATCATCTTCCAATATACACTGTCCTTCCTTATACAAATCACTCATTTGTTCAAACCACACTGGCAAGTTGCCTTTGCCAAACACTCCTGTGAATTCAAGTTTCCATTCAAATTTGCCTGCTATGCGGAAATACCCTTCCTTCCTCCCTCCTTCTCTTCCTCCTCTCTGTCCTTCCCTCCTTCCCTCCCTCCCTCCTCCCTGTTCAACCTTGTTGGTCTAAGTCAAATGTCACATTTTCTGCAAAGCCTTCCTCACTACCCCAGGCAGAACTAACAGTACCCGTCACCTTTGTTCTGGTTCACTTTAGTATTTAGTTTAAGGACTGCTCACATCATATCATGACTGTAAGTGTGATTACATCTTCAAGAAGGTAGACTAGCTCAAATAAAGGAGCATGTCATTCCTTCTTCTTCACCTAATGACTAAAATAGTGACTAGGCAAATGAAGTTTTCCAAAATTCTTCCCAAAATGACTGATGGAAAAACTGTGAGTAACGTGGACAGGCTGCAAGGGGCCCCCCAATAACTGAGAGCTACCTGTATCTCCAAGGTCACCTCAATTGTGCTGGGGGCATCATGGCACAGCAGAAAAAGCATGAGTTTAGAAGTTGGAGAGGCTGGGCTTCAAGCTTGGCTCTGTCACCCTTTTAAACATCTGATCCAGGCTGGTATTTTCAGCCCTTAGCCCTGGTCTCTTCAGGGGTAAAATGGGACAACACCTGTACCCTCTCACAGGTGTGTTCTGGCAGTGAAATGACATACTGCATGTGGGTGTTTCTGGCACTCGGAAAGTGTTCAAAAAGGGCTACTTTTTAAAAATTTCATTCTTTAGAATGCCTTCAAAGTACCTACGCAAAATTGCTTTTTTTAATCTCTCTGCTCCTTATGTCAGCTCTGTCTCTTCAAGGCCCCACCCATACCCCAAACAGATGTGTCTGTTGGAGCTTCCATTCTGCTACCCAACACATGACTGCTTGTATGGACAACCCCATCCGAAACAAGCAGTCACGTGCTAGGTCCTCCAGGCAGCCTCCCTACCTCCTTCACACTCATAATCTACTAGGCTGAGATTCTGAAACACCAGCAGTGATTTGCCCCAGGACAGTAAAGACCCAGCTGGTATTCCCGGGCATGTCCATCTGATCTACTAATCACCTGTTTTCATCTCATTCTCACAGGACTGAGCATAGAGTAGATGCTCGATGAGAACCTGAGAATTACCTGTCATTTGTGGGATGACAAAGAGGCTCAGGGAGGTCAAATGACTCACCTGAGACTAAACAACACAATGTGTACCTTGTCGGTTGCCAATAGGCAGGTTTCCCTACATACCCCTAATACCTGCTAGATCATCAAGAATGACCACAAGAGGGGAGCAGCTGGGACGAAAATTGATGAATGCCACTTACCACCAGACATACATCCCAACTCCATCTAATGCAGGTGAGAATACAGCCCAGAAGAGCTTTACCTAGCATCAATCTCAAAAAGAAATTCCCTGAGATGCTACATGATATTTATAGTCCTGAATGCCAAGGACTGACAGGTGCATTCCCAGAAAAGGAGAAGCTGGCTCCAAGGGGGCCGTGAGCATGGCACCCAAGTCACAACAGCATCAAACTCATCACCGAGAAGGGAAGATCTTCAGTAGGAAATGCTTCTGTATACTCATGTACTGTGGGTAGGATACACTTGGGCCATCAGGCAGCCCCTCCCCAAGTTACAACCATCCTCATCAGAATGCTCAGTGGAGACCAATCTAGCCAGGAAAGTCACATCGAAGGAAGAGAAGTTGCATCCCCAGTCCCTCTATGGACTGCTTTCAGTTAGCATATGTGAATGAGTTGGTACCTGGAAAGGTCATACAACGATGACAACTGCATACTAGGCATCCATTATTCTTGTGACCTCACTATTCTCTCACTGCCTGGCACTTCTCCTTACCAAGCTGGACTCCCTTATTTGAAGCTCCATAGCATCATAGTGATGAGCTCACACTGAGCCGCACCACCCACATTAAAAGCCCAGTTTCTGCCAGTTGTCACCTGTGTGTTCCTACACACATAACTTAACCTCTCTGTGTCTCAGATTTATTATCTGTAAAATAAGAATGTAATAAGTAATCATAACTCAAAAAGTGGTCTAGATATTTAAATAAGCATAACATACTGCAGTGTTTAGCCAAGGCCCTGGCTTATAGCAGACGCTCAGTAAATGGGCACTGAAAGTTGTTCCTTGTGACAAGAGAATTAGCAGCAGCTTGTTGGAGCATCAAGCCAGGGACACCAAAACTCTTCCTCCCTTCGACCGCTAGCTGGTTAAATAAAACAGCGCTTACCAATGCAACTTGTGAAGTGCCTTCTTGTTTAAGAGCTTATCTCCTTCTTCCATGTTCCAAACAAAAAATTAAGACACAGGGACTAACAAAGGATGTGTGTTTCAAATATACTTTTGAAACCAAAATGTTTAGAATTCCAAGTTTAAATGATGGTTTATAGGGATGATGAAGGTGGTGCCTTTGAATCAAAAGTAATCCAAAGAATCTAGGACCCTGGGTCACACGACTCAGTGGTATTGCCCCCAACTCCAAAAAATGGTTATGAAGATGCCCAAAGAAAAAATTCCAGCAGGTCTCGTAAGTGAGGAGGCTTCTGATTATCATTAGAAACTCGAACCCCCAGTGGTACAGGCAGCGCCATGCTCCTCTTGGTTCATTAAGCGCTTCTTGACCTGATTCTCCTCTGAAAGCCAGACTGACTGGCTGAATGAGCAAATCTAAGAATATCAACCCTGCACATCATCTCTGCTGAGATCAACAATGCTTCAGGAACCAACCTCTGACCTGTCTGGGGATGAATGGCAACTGGGTCTGAGAATTTGTTGACCTTGCTTGAGGCAAACAAATACTCCCTGAGGACTCAGGATGGGAGAGGAGTGCAGCTCCAAGACTTTTCTTTGTGTCCTCCCTACGCGTTCCACCTTCTAAGCTGAAGGCCCCTGTAGGAGCTGGACACAGAAACCACTGCAAATTGCACAGGTCTCCAGGACTGGGAACCAAGCATTTTTGTGCAAACCCCAGGCAGTTGCTGAACCGGCTGAACCACCTGAGCTCTATGTGCATCATTTTCTCTTTAGAAATTATGTGCCTGAACAGGCATCTCCCAAAGCATACTCTGCATGATAAAAGCCTCATTAGATGCTTCACTGTAAAAAGGATCCCATGGTCAAAAAAGTTGGAGAAATTCAGCTTTCTCCTCCCTCTCCCTCTCTCTTCCCCCCTACCTCCCCCCACCCCTTGGGAATTCATGATGACTATTAGCATATAAAAGCACCTGACAGATCCTGTAAGCAAAACCAAAAAACTATTGGATCTTTTTTGATCCAACATACCATCCACCCATCCATCAATTTTGCTATCTTTCCGACTCTCTGGCCATTGATAATTACATGTTAGGCCCCATGTGAGGCTCTTTGCTTTTTTCCTTCTGCTTTCCTTCCTCTTACTTCTTCATCTCCATCATCATCATCACAGTTGCTCCTATTTATTCAGTGCTTACTGTGGGCCAGGCCCTGTACTGATGTCATCGTATCTGTTATCTCCGTTTATTTTCTCTAAATTCCTATGAAATAGGGTCTCTTACATTACTAACAAGAAAACAGAGGCATTGAGAGGCAAGTGGATGGGCCAAGGCAGCATAGCTCACGGATGGCAGAGCTGTCCCTTGCACTGAGGCAGGCTGCAGAACCCCCTTTTGCTAGCTACCACAAGAAGTCCTTTTTCGGCGCACGACATTCATTAACACACTCTCAGAAGGGCTGGCCTGGACTTTCTAACTCAAGCTGAGTGGCCTCTTTATGTCCTTTACTCTCAAAATCCTTCACTTAGTCTCAACCACTCTAATGGCCATTAGGGGCAAAGCAGTACAAAGCCAAAAAGTTTGTAGAGAGAGCAGGAGAGGACTTCCAGACCTGGAGAAGAGCTGCCCTACCCCACCCCCTGATTCTTCAGGAAGGGGGGAAACACCTCCCAAGCAGGGGGAAGTCTAAGGCAGGTGGAAATGGGCTAATCACAAGGGAACACCAGGCAGGAGGAACCACAGAAGCAGAAAATGGAAGGGTAACCAGGAGAAGGCCAGATAGATTATTCTTTTGACTTTTCTTTGTGATGCTGAATCATTATCTCCAACTCCAGGGCTTGCTTCCCCTTGGCTTTTTCCTATATTAATGCCTCTTGTGGGGGTGAAGCAGTGGTTCTTCATTCTTATGTTTGATGCATGGACCACTCTGGGAATTTTGTCCTCATCCCAGAAAACTGCACATAAGTCACAAAACTTTGCATATCCTTGGAGGGAGTTGACGGCTCCTGTGAAATTCATCAGCGGACTCTGAAGGGGCCCCTGAATTTCTATCCAATTTTGAAGTAGGTGGCTAATATGTCCTGTGCTTTTTATAAAGGACAGGCATGGGTAAAATCAGAATCCCTTAAGACAGGCTCATATTAACAGCTCAGATGGCTGTTCTCATGTGAAATTATGGTGACGTGTTTACCAGCACTGTGACTTTGAGGATATGTACCTGAAAGTCAGAGAACTCTCACTACAGCTTGGCAGTGGGCAGGTTTTCAAGGTGGCAAGAAGGTCAAACAACTTGGGGAGTTGCTAAGGCATTCCAGATTGTAAAACCAAGTCGGTCATTAAGAAGTCCAAAAACACATTTTTAGCCCTCTTGTCTAGTAGCAAGGAATCATCTTAGAACAGATTATAGCCTCTCTCTGCTAAAGTTCTTACATCTAGCTTCAGACCAGGAAACAAACAATACTAAACCAACTAGTAGGTATTAGTCATCATAGGGTATCCACCAAACGTAGTGCCAAGGGAGAAAAAGAGGTAGAAATATACCTGTGTTTTCAGAAACTATACAGTCTGGTCTTTTTTTTTTAAATTTCAGAATATCATGGGGGTACAACACCTTAGTTATATATATTGCCTATGCACTGCCCAAGTCAGAGCTACAATCGTGGACATCCCCCAAACTGTGCACCCCGTACCCATTAGGTGTGAGTTTTCCCATCCCCTCCACCCCCCTCCCGCCTGCCCGACCCCTAATGAATATTATTTCCATGTGTGACATAGGTATTGATCAGTTAATACCAATTTGATGGTGAGTATCAGTGATGCTTGTTTTTCCATTCTTGTGATACTTCGCTTCAGAGAATGGGCTCTAGCTCCATCCAGGATAATACCAGATGTGTTAATTCACCGTTATTTTTTGTTGCTGAGTAATACTCCATGGTATCTATATATCACATTTTATTAATCCACTTGTGTATTGATGGGCACCTAGGTTATTTCCACATCTTTGCAATTGTGAATTGTGCTGCTATAAACATTCACGTGCAGATGTCTTTATTATAGAATGTCTTTTTTTCCTTTGGGTAAATACCCAGTAGTGAATCAAATAGTAGTCCTAATTTTAGTTCTTTGAGGTATCTCCATATTACTTTCTATAGAGGTTGTACTAATTTGCAGTCCCACCAGCACTGTATGAGTGTTCCTATCTGTCTGCATCCCCACCAACATTTGTCGTTTTGGGACTTTTTGATAGGAGCCAATCTCACTGGAGTTAAGTGATATCTCATTGTGGTTTTGATCTGCATTTCCCTGATGATTAGAGAAGTTGAGCAATTTTTTATATGTTTGCTGGCCATTATTCTGTCTTCTTTTGAAAAGGTTTCTGTTCATGTCCTTTGCCCACTTTTTACAGTCTAGTCTTGCAGACAAGACAGCCATAGGAGGGACCCAGAGCCAAGCTGTGCAGCTGAGCTTCTCATCCGAGAGGATTAGCCAAGGGGCTGACTGCTGCAGGATGGTTTCTCCACGATGTCATGGCCAGGCAGCTGGTGGCAACAGAGAGCCTCTGACAGGTGGGATTTAACTTCCCAGATTAGCAGTGTCCTTCTGGGACACTCTGGGGACATCAAAAGAGGAACCACCCTGAGCGACCTCATTTCCTTTCTGACTCTTACATTACCATCTATTTTTAAATATTTTTAAACAAACCATATGTACCATTTATTATTTTCTAGACACTTTTGAACCCCCTTGTGTATCAACTCATTTAATCTTCACAACAATCCTATAAGGTAAATCCTGTTACTATCACTATATCACTGATAGGGAAACTGAGGCAGAGATAGGTTAAGTAACTGGCCTATGATCACACAGCTTGTGAATGGTATATATGGCTCCTGAGTCAGATTCAATAATCCCCTGCTATTTTGCCTCTCTAGGAAAAACATGTTTTTTAAAAAATATATCTGTCTGGTCTCCATAAAAAAACAAACTTATTTTTATTATAATACCAATGTTTCATATTGGGTAAGAATTCAGGTATTGGAGCCATATCAAGTTCGGGTTCAAATTCTGGTTTTGAAATTTCCTGGCTGTGTTGCCTTGGGCAAGTTGCTTAATATCTCTGAATCTCAATTAATCCCCTTATAAATTGGGGACAATAACACTCTCCTCACAAGGTGGTTATAATAATATAATAATGTTATGATAACACAACAACACACATAAAATATTCCCTGGGCTTGAGTGTACTTTTAAGTGTTTGAGCTCTGTTCATGGTATTTATAACTTAGTATGGCCCTGTCTGTTCATATCTCAACTAGAATGCTGGGCGTGTAAGTGATGAGTCGCTTACCAATGGTTGGCTTCCAACTATCCCAGTTTCATGAATCAATAAATCCACATTTTTGCTTAAGCTAGTTTGAGTTGGGTTTCTGTCCCTTAAAACTAATAGATTCTGGACTAAAACAAATTAGTTGTAAAGAACAGTAAATACGCATACACACACATGTGTAACAAAAGTCCTAGAAGATATCTCTCGTTTATTTTTTTAACAAACACTTTTGTCAAACTTGCTATGTGCCAAACACAATTCTTAGCACTTTAAAGACTTTAGCTCACTCAATCTTTTAACAATTCTGTGGCATTGGCACCCATAGTATACCCATTTTACGGATGAGCATATTGGAACTCAGAACGTTTCCATCATTCTTGGCTACGTGAGTGGGAGGGCCAGTAGCCAAAGCCACACCTGTCTGATTCCAAATCCTGTTTCCTTTCCTCGGCCTGCTTTGCATGAACAAGGATGTTGGTGCATTTGTTAAATAAAAAATCCTGGAAATCTACTAAGGAGCTGGCACCAACACTCAGGTGCCCACATTCTAAATCTTGCCTCAATGCTGAACCTCTTCTGAGGCCCAGGAGAAGCTTTGTGGGTGGTGAACAAGAATTCCAAAATATCCGTCCAGAGAAATCCCACTGCTGCAGTGCCATGCCAAACAGATTGTACAATCTCCAAGCTATATTCAGACCCAGACATACAAACACTGACCCGAAATCAACCCACCACACTCCACACCTTCTTTTTAAATAATATAATATTTGGCAGGGAGAGTTGTTTGCCTCTTCTACAAATGTTTGTGAATTTATCGGGCTGGTTAGGTACTAATTTTTCTGCACACCCACCCATCATAGGTCTGAACTCAACACGTCAGTATTCCACAAGATATTTACCGTGTTTGTGTGCATCTCCCCCAACAACAGTGAATAGAGCTCAGTGCGGAAATTCACAGATTCCAGGGTGGCCATTTGTTTTAGGATCACCACACAGACCTCACTTCCTTGGAGACTTTGTGGCTGTCCTCAAAGATGAATACTCCTTTTAGAACTAAAATAGAATAAAGGGACAAAAGGGAACTGAAGGATTTAAAATTAGGATTAAAAAAAAAAGAAAGAAAAAAAAAACTTGGCGCTAGAGTGGCCTGCCTTAACCACCTGAAACTTACCAGCGATGCCCAACTTTTAGTGTGGTTTGTCCCCATATGTTACCATCCTCCCACTGGGACCTAACATTTGCAGGCACTATTTATCATTCTGGCTGGTGTTGTGCTCATCTGCCTACCTCGCTAAGCAGCCCTCGCTGTTATTCTTATAATTACTGGGAGTCTTTTTCATGTTGCACTCTGCCAGAACTCTGGCTCACCACACACCTGTTCTGTGCAGAACACAAGAGAGATTGCGGGGGGGGGGGTGGTCTGGTGGTGGAGAGAAGGCGAAGACAGCCTTTCCTGCCTGCTAGGAAAAGCAAAATCAAGAATAAAGCAGCAGACCAGAAGCCACTAGGTACCTTTTTTTTTTAAGGCTGTACTGTGTGCCAGCACTTTATTTAACAAACATTCTCTATGTTTGTTTGAGAGTTTGTTTATAACTAACACTGTTTTGATTTTTTTAAACAAATATTCATTCATTTAGTCCTCATAATGACTGACAATGAATATCATCATCTTCATTTTACAGATGAAAGAGTTAAAACAGAGAAAGGTTAAGTAATTTGCCCAAGGGCATACACACAGATGGTAAGTGGTAGACTTGAACCAAATCTGAACCCAAGTACTTGTATGTGAAAATATTCTACCATGCTGCATTCTAATAAGCATCACTGTTATCACCAAACTTCATCACCACCACCACCACCACCACCAGCATCAGCACCACCTTTACCAGCATCACCACCATCACCAGCATAAGCACCACCACCAGCATCACCACCATCACCAGCATAAGCACCACCACCAGCATCACCACCTTTACCAGCATCACCACCACCACCACCACCATCACCAGCACCACCATCACCATCACCAGCATCACCACCACAATCACCAGCACCAGCACCCAGAGTAAAAGTATTCATTCAGCTTTTTCCATTTGCTGGGCAACGTGCTGGGTGCTATACAAACTATCTCATGCCATACTCCTAACAATGCTATGCTACTGATCCTGCATTACCTCTATTTAACGAATGTGGAAAGGAAAATTCAGAGAGGTTGAGAAACATGCCCATCCAGCCATTCAGAGGCCCCTAAGATTTGTAATGTGTTTAAGACTCAAAGCCAGTTCTGCCTGACACTGACGGGAGTACATTTAATTCCTATGCTCCCATGGTGAGAGGCAGGGGTTGGAGGCACTGCCCATGGGACATTTCATCAAACTGGCTCCCCACTCACCCACCACATTACAAGCCATTGCTAAGATGTGAGACATCACTTTGCCAAGCTGGGGTAAACTTAGTCTATGGTGACTCTGCTACCAAATAATGTAAGAGACATGACACTGAAATTTTGAATCTGGCCACATAACACCCACTTAAAAGGATCTGTGGCCTGATCTATGCTGATGCTGGACTGTCATTCTCTTTGGTGAAGGTTCACACAGTGGCCCCGACTTTCCTCCCCAAAGTGCCCCGATGTCTGCCTCCAGAGCATTGCATTTTTCCCCCTTTGGCTGAACATCAGCTGAGGGGGCGGGTATCAGGCTTGGTTTTCAAAACTTTCAATCCTGCTCATCTCTTCTGTCTACTCCCAGTGCACGTGACCCTCATCTCACACCTGGCTTATCACAGTGGATCCTACCTGACACCACCACTACTCCCCACCTTCGACCTTGTCCTCCCTCTAATGTAAGGTATTCTCTGCACAACAGCCAAACGGGTCTTTTTTAAAGGGCTAAATATGATTGTATTTATCTCCTGCATAAAGCCCCTGAGTACTTTTTTTTCTCTTTTTCCCTCTTGGAATAAAATCCCGCCCTCCTATCAGTGCTTGCAAACCCCAGTGGTTTCTGGTCCTTCTCTGCCTCTCTGTCCCTCTGTCGCTGGCTCCCTGTGCCTTTTGTCATTTTTCCGGTTCCCTGATGACACACAGGCACGTGACAGTGATGACAAATACTCTTTGCCTCGGTAGGAAGGGTCTCTTCCACCCTGACCCCGCCTCTTTGCCCACCTCCAACTTTGTCTCAGCCTCAATGTCCCTTCCTTAGACAGAGCTTCTCCCACCCCGGAATCCAACCCTTACTGTTTCCTGGGGACTGGGGACTGCTCTTCTTTTCCTTCAGAGCATTTATGACTTGCAGTACATATTTATGTGTACTGTCTCTCCAAAACTTGTAACTTACTTCCATAAAGGAAAACCAAGTTGCTTTTCTTGTCTATGTATCCTCAGTGACTAACCTGGTTTCTGAGACAGAGCAGAGGCTAAAAAAACTGTTGAATGAATGAGTGAATTAATTATTAACCATAGACTTAAGAGACAGGATGAGGTTTAAAGTGATCTAATCATTATAGACCTCACCTGCTTTGCTATAGATGACCAGATAAGCCCTTCATAAATAGATCATGGAGTGTAAGGAACATTATACAAATGGTTAAAAACACAGCATTTCCCTTCTCCAACAGTATCGTATAAACTCTCAAAAGTCTGTCTTATGGATAAGGAGATAGTTGTCTTATTTAATATAGTAATTGCTGGCTTGAGTTAAACACATCTTTATTTTGGAAAGTTGCTTTTTCTCTGATATGAAAAGTGAAGGATCCATCTCTCATATTAACACATCATCTTCTTGGCATGCTACATGATTAAGGAGGAAATGTGATTTTTTTTTTTGGAAATTGATATTTTTCACAAAGACAAGAAGAGCTATCAGAATAAAGGGATGTTTATTTGGGTGAATCACCAGCTTTGCACAAATCCCAAGTGCTAATTGCATAATGGGTCTTTACAAAATGCCGTAATATGGGTTCGGCTGGTTTCTCTGTTTTGGGTTTGAAAAATAGATTGTTTAATAACCCATCAAAGCTATATGTAAACCAAGTAAACAATAGAGCAGATGTTGACTGCTGTCTTGTGCCTTGTAGACATAATTAAAGACAATGAGACACTCACGGATTCATATAATAAAGGACAAAAACAAACACAAAAATCAGTATAATATAAATGTAAACTGCATTTGCTGGACACCTGCTTTCTCAGTCCAAAGTGCTGTATCATATTTCCTGTGATGAAAAAATTTTGTAACATTCTTTATTTACTTATGTAAATATGTACATTCTGTTCCCTACTTTTCAGGAAGACAAGATTGTAAAAGGCAGTCTTTCCCATTGAATATTTGTTTCAATTTCATTACCACTGACTAGCTCACTAGACAGCTTAAAAAATTATTTTTTCATAGACATAAATGTTATTATAATAAGAACCAGTTAGCCAAAACTTTCACATTTATAAAAAAAAAAATCTTAAGCCCTAGTTTTGGTGGGGGTAGGGTAGGGTCTTACTCACTTGTCTTTGCCTCCATTCCCTCATGCATTCATTTAGGAATTCTACTAAATTGACATGTTTATCTCCTAAAAGCCTTACATATATATTTTTCAAAGTCAAGAGCACTGCCTTAAGTCTAGATTTCATCTTAGACAAAAATAATCCTGTTGACTGGAATATTTAAAGTATCATTCTAATTTTCTAAATATTCTCTTTTTTCCCCTCAAACTCCCACTCGGTCTTCTGTTGGTTTTCAGTTCTCAGCTCTATAGGGAAAGAAATATAACCACACACAAAATGAATGCATGATGTAATTAAGAGAACATAAGTGCAATCCACAAAAACAAAACAACAACAACAACATAAAAGCCCAGAGCTTTTCTCTGCTGATGTCTTGAAAGAGGAATTGAGGACTCCAAATAAAATATATGATTATATCATTTTTTTTCTTCCAATGAGAAAAAAAAAGCTGAGGTTAAAACCAGAGCTTTCTATGGCTTCCTAGAGAGAAGAAAGTTTCCCAGATTCTGAATTCTCAATTCAGAAAATAAATGCCCTCCTTCCTTTTCAAAACAAAGCAGTGCTTTTCTTTTCAGCAAATAATTGAAATAATAATAATTCTTAAAACCTCAAACATCCCATTGTTCAAGGAGCACATGAAGCTCCTGTTGACTTGTAGAGAACAAACAGTGATTCTGGCTTACGGTAAACTCGTCCTCTCCCTTGTCTGTTGTTTTTGATGATACAGAAGGACGGGGGATTCTAATGTGATCTGCATCTCTTTATGCTAATAAAATAGTTTCAGCCCATTTTCACAGACACCACCATAAAGCATGAACACCAAACGGGAAACAAATAGGGCCGTGATGCCACCGTGAAACAAACCAATCAACCCTGAAACACCTAAGATAGAGCACATCCCCTTCTTCATTCATTCTTTACGGAAAGGCAACGAAAACCTCTCTAAGTGAATCTGATTAAGTACACACACACACGTGCACGCGCGCACACAATCTCAGAGCTCAGGAAGGTTGTAAAGCACTGAATTCTTTTGATTTATGAAGCAGCCTTCACTGCACTGAGCAAAACAGCATGGCAAGGCAGGACCTCACTCCCTGAAATTCCTTTATTAACATGACCAGGCCCTGCAAGTGAACAAAAGCAGTGGTGCGGGGTGTATAAATCATTAATACGGTGCCGGGCAGTGACTGCATTTCCTCTGTTAGTTGGAGAGCCCCTCAGCACCACAGGGATTTGGGGATTGGAATTGGCTGCAGAGAAACACACTCCATCATTCTCGGGGCTGACGATTCTCCCCGGATTTATTCCTTTCCCTCTCCCGCTTCCCTCCCCAAGTCCAACAGCCTCTTGGTTTGTCGTAATTCATTAAACAAAATCGTAATGACTTAACGATAAAATCAGGAATCCCTTCAAAGTTGACAGACCTCCTGAACACTTTTTTCCTTTTTGAAGAATGAGTTCCACCTTTGAAATAACAGAGAAGGACCACTCTGACAAGCAGCACTGTTCTTCCACAGGGACAGCCCAGCACAGGTCTCCGTGAATCAGGCAGAACCAGCCCTGGGCCCCCAGGGCGAGGGGGAGGATGAGGATGGGAAGGTGCAGAACAGTGGCCAGAAGCGTGGGTGCTGGGGGGAGAGCGTCTCTGGTTTTAAATATTAACTTTCCCACCTACGCCTCGGATTCCACAACTAAAAATGAACCCATTAATATCAGCTCCCTGGAGGCCTTTTGTGGGGGATTAAATGTGATAATCCATGGAAAAGTGCTTAGTCGTGTGCTTGTCACGCAGGACTCCATAAAAGTTATTGATTATTTCATTATTTTAATTATTTTATTATTATCATCATCATTGTCGAGGACGGCTGGATTCTCCGGTTCGCTACGTGGTCTTACAAGCCGCATCGCCTACCGCTTACAGAAAGAAATTCATTTTTTTGAATGGAACCAAAAGGAGTCTTTTTTTAAAAAAAAAGAAAAGCCCTCAAGACTCTGGAGTCACATGCTCTACACGGAGACCCCCAGTGGAAGGTTCTGCCATTGCACCGGGAAAAAAAGAATTTCTCCACTCAACCCCTTCCTGTGTCAACTGCTCACTGCAAACCTTGGCGGGGCCGTGGGGGTGAGTGGGTGGTGTGTGGGCGGAGAAGACAGAAAGAAAGCAAAAAAAAAAAATTGCATAAATTTATACAGATTATTTGGATGAGAGAACCTGTCTGCAAGTTTAATCAGAGACAACGGAGACATCCGAAGCAAAACCGTCTTCAGGAGGCTCTTTTGTGTTTCCAGAAATTCCAGGAGCGGCCCAGATGAGGCGTGTGATGTGGGACTAGGAGTCTCCCATCTCAGTCGTCTGGGTCAGAGTAAAGAGGACCAGTGGTCAGGCAGCAGGGAACACACCCCCTCGCACAGGACACCTGCGAATGCACGTGTCAGCTGTCACAGTCCATCCTGAGAGCAGGTCATCTGCTCGGATGTCAGTGTCCAGCACCCGGGCACCACCAACCCCAGAGGGCTCTCCCAGACTCTCCCCGGGCCCAGTCTACACATTAGCAGGTGCTGCCATCTTAACACTTACGGGAATAAACTTCCACGTGTGCCCAAGTCTCCTGCATCACAGAATAATGACATTCTGAATGGAAATAAATGAAGCCCCTGCAGTGTGATTCTGTCAGCTTTTGAAAGTAAATAACTTTGCTACTGACAAGAGCAAGACAATTTTTATTTTCCCTCCTCCTGCACTGAGCATTAATTGAGCTGTGCAGCCATATTACAATCCAACAATGCCAGCAGGACTGACAGCTCACTGGAGGAAGAAAGAGAAGAGACCCAAAACAGGCAGGAGGGACCAAGAACCCAAGACAGACACCCCCTCACCCAAATCCCTGTGTCTGTGTCCTCGGCAGGCCACAGGTGCACTTATCATGTTAATTTGGGAGAAATGGAAAATAAAAGTTTGTAAGTTTATGTCCTGCTTCAATAAACAGATCCTACTTTTCTTTAACACATGTATTCCTTCATTTCTTCAGCAAACATCTATTGGCTGATCACTGTGTCCCAGGCACGGAGCTAAGTTTTTTCCATCTGTGTCTTACTTAATCTCTCAAGTAACAGTATGAAAAATTCCTGTTTTTCTGAAGAAGCAATTAAGGGCCCAAATCAAGTAAAGTGACTTGTTCAATTCAGTCTGATCAACTAACTGAATAACAGACTTGGGTTTAAGACTTCAGGTCATGATTTCTGTCCTATATATAACTTTAGAGACAACATTTTTAAAAAAAACTATGCTTTTGGGGGCAGCTGACACCATCCGGGTTCTAAATAGGTATAGGTTTCTCATCTGAATTTTGTAAGATGCTTGAGATGGACAGTTGGATACTCAATTTGCAGGCCTCACTGCTCCTTCTGTTTTTCGATGCAGATACTACAGGCCGTTAATGAAGAGTCATCCAGTAGGGAAGTCTCTCAGCTCTCACTTTTCCATGAGAGCAGAGCCTGGATTCAAGCAGAAAAATGGAAAGCAGATCTACTGAAGGGAAGACTGGGGACGTTTGTTATTGTTTTTGATAAGGCGAATCTAGTCCTGGAGGTGAATCCTGGGCAAACATCAAACGCCAAAAAAGAAAAGGCTCATTAAGACTAAACCTTTCGTGTATTTACTCATCAGTCCTGGGAAATATGAGGCACTTAAATCCTACAGCTGCCTGTACTTTGTTCCAAAGCTGCAAAGAAAAAGAAAAAGTCATTACCTCCCTGGGAACATACACTAAGCGTCTGAACGCTTTTCACTCCAGCCCCATTTCCAAATTTTGATTCTGTGTGTGTTTAAACACAACATAAAGAGTGGGATCAGAACAGGGTAAGACTGTTCTTCAGCCAGAGCTTCGCTGAGTGGTAAAGACCATGGCAGCCCCCTCCTCCCAAGATCCATTGTCTCAAAGTCCTTCACAAGCCATAGACGTTAAATATATGGCAATTTTCCTTTACTGCGTCCTCTGGGCTGCTGCCCTGGCAGAGGGGAGGAGACGTAACACAGAGAAGTTGACTAGTCTTGCCCTTTGCAAATTGGGTCCAGAGGAGGAATGAACAGGTATAGCAGAGGATTCCCAGGAAATCCAATGGACCAAGCCGATGTTTTCCAAAGTGTGGTACTGCATTGGTGGGTCACGAGATGGCCCACAGACGAATCATTTAATGAACTACCCACAAGGACAAGGCCTTTGCTTTGCTTACTGGGAGAGTCTAGGAGAGCAGCTGGCAGCTAAATAGGAGTTCAATAAACATGGAATGAATGGATGAACATGTGAATGAATAGATATTTATTTCCATGTACACTGGAAAAAATGATACCAGAGCTGTGAATGGCTACTACTATTTTTTTGGTTTGGGCAAATCTATTGTTAAGCTTAAAATATAAGTTAATGAACATATATTAGATGGATATCAACTGTGATAATAAGTTGATTGGCAAAACCTAAGAACGGATGCTTGAATGCCTGAAGTTTGAGAAACACTGGACCAAGTTCATTATCTCTACCTTAATAAGCCCATCGTGTATACACCTTGATGAGGTTTTGATAAAAGATACCAACAGGGCTCTGGGTGCTCTGTGATTAATGCAGTTCTTTAACAGTTTTGATCAACACTCTCTCCACCTCCTTCCCCCAAACCTGGTTTCCAAATGTTGGCTCTTTTTCAGCCAGGTCCAATCCATCAGGGCTAAACTATGCCAGAAAGACAAGAAACAGCCCTGAAATCCTCTTTCCCCAAACCCTCTCAGGAGCCAAAACTTTCCAACAAGATAAGCTCTTTCCTAACCCTATGCCAGGCTTGGGGAGTGGATTTTGGGGATTTTTCAGAAAGACACCTCTGTAATGGTTACTCCCTGCAGGGGCAGCCTGCCGGTTCTGTTGCTCATTTCCCCAGCTTGCTTGCATTCAGCAGGGCTGACGGGCCAGGGCCCTCCTGAGCCATTGTGCCTGAGAGCTGACCCTATTTGACACGGCTGCTCTCCATGGGGCCAGATGAGGCAGGCCACAGCATGCCAACAGCCACAGTCCAGTGCTCAGCCCCGCAAAGTTCTCTCTCAGGCAGCTCCCGGAAATAGGAAACTTTATTGATGAATGGAACTTTCTTTGCTTTTCTTAATTGAATTAAACAGCACACTGGGACACCTCTCCCTGTCCATTAAAAAGGTCTCTGCAGATGGGACAATTACGCCCACACACTCGTCAGCTCTGCCTCATTCAGAGGATGTCATCTCCTACCCATCACACAGCCCCCTTAGGCACAGAGGCACCAACCTGATTTTGTTTACAATGCTGCAATTTCTTTCTCTTCCAGAAGACTATTATTTGCCTGACAAACTACACTGTTTTTACCCGGCCAATATGAATAAACAAGCATTGTGTTTCCTCTTGGGGCAGAGAGCCTGGTTAAATGAATCAGAAAACCCTAAAAAAGATAGTCTACCCTCAGTCCATCAGCTACTGGACAATTACTCAAGGGCCAGCTGTAAGGCAAACAGATGGCGTGTGAGCACTAATAACATGGGGCTTTCTCTGCTCGGGCAAAGGCAGAAGCGGCTGGTTGCATGTTCTGACACAGAAACCGCCATGAAATGGCAGGCGGAGCGGCTGAATGGCACAAGGCTCAGGTCTGTGGATGAACAGATGCTTACAATTTCCACAAGTGAACGTTGGATTAAGTAATTTTAAAGCAGAAGCAACCCAAGGAACCCCATAGTCAATAGGAAGGAAGGGAGCTGACATCCACGATACCCGCCCTTCCATAAGTTCCTGAAATGGAGGATACACAGGATGATCCCCAGCCAATATGTGGGCCTTATCCAGATGGTAACACTCTAGCAATTCATGCATTCTCCCCTTAACTGGAAAAGGCCAGAGAAACAAGGAAGATCGGTTAACCAATTTATGACATAAAAGCTCTATAGGAAGAGACCGAGGGACCCATCTTCCATCACGCAGCCACCTGGGCCTGGAAATGTGCTCATTCCAGCCACTTAAATTCTGTTAAACAATTCAGACATGAAGATAATCTATCCTAATTCTTTTCTGTGTTATTGACACTATTGACTACCCCCAATCCACAGCACTATCTAATAAATCAACATGGGATTAAGCCAAGAATAAAGAATGTGGTAAAATGCCACTTGGCCCCTGATAAATCATCACACTGGGAAACACAAGGTAAGGAAACTGGAATGAGAATTGAACTTTTCTACTCAGCCATAATTGTTATGGCCTACCTAATGTTTCCCAAATTTACAACCGCGGCTGGTACACGGGGACAATCCCCCCTCCTTCAGCCTTCCTGCAAGATCCCACCTTCCCCGGGTGACTCTCTACACTGAGAATCACTTTCTAATTAAAGACAGAAAGGGTTGATATGCAGGTTTCAGTTCAATTGCTTTCGATCTGAAGATGTCCACAGTGAGCAATGGCTTCATTTACCAGGAATTACCCTTTGTACAAACCACTTCACTACTTAAAACAAACCACATGGATCATCATTAAGTGGGAAAAATTACCAATCTTCAGATATTGACAGTGGCATGGCCCATTTTAGAGGCCCCTTTCCCCCCCCACCCACACACACCTTTAATGTGGATTTTAAGCATTTGACTTATTTTTAAATTTAGGCTGATAAAAAGGTTCTGAGTGGACAGGATTTGACGGATGAGAAGCTTTCTTAGAACAGTACTGGGAGACACTGATGGTGGTTTAAGAACAGGGAAAACTAAGTTAATATGCTACTGATCCTCTTTTAGGGAGTTAGAACTCAGTGGAAAAAAAACACAGCTCTGGGGGGAATCTGACAAGCCGTTTGCATCACAAAACAAACCTCCTGGCCTGCCTATAACCTTACCATACCTTACCATGAGGTGGATGCTCTTTGGTTTGCCCCCTATGACTTTAGGATGGAAATAAACCATCTTTAGGTTTTCATGTCGTGTGTGTGTGTGTGTGTGTGTGTGTGTGTGTGTGTGTAGTGGGTGGCTGTTTTCTATTATTCTCTATAAGGAAAACAAAATAGGTTCTCTTTAGACGTACCTTGTAGCAAACCCCCAAACGTGGAAAGTGTATTCAGAATTTCCCTTCAAACCAAGAATGTTTCCAATGGGTACCCACTTTGAACTCTGTACTGGGGATGTGTGAGTTGGAAGTTTAGGTTCAAGAAGAAGATTCACCATCAAGAAAGACACAGAACAAAGCCACTGCAGAGTATCAGGAATGGAAATTGAAGCAGGGATGTTCCTTGGGCAGCAAGATTGATGCCAGCTGCTCCAGTGATCACTTGTCCCTTCCATATGAAAATGGTCTACAACCATAAAATACATGCTATACACTAGAGGTGTATAAATATACATATATATATATACACACACACACGTGTGTGTGTGTGTCGGTATGTGTGTGTGTACATATTTGTAAACACAGATGTGGTGATATCATTAGATCTAGATGCCAAAAGGACTATTCAACATTAGCCCATCTTGCAGTTCCAAACCGTACCAACATCTCAGATGCTAAGACAGAGAGGAAAAGGAGAAAAAGAAAAACAAATCGTAACTGTAAGGAAACATCTATCTAAAGGAAAATTACTGGGAAATATAAATAAATGAAACAGAATAAGTCAAATAACGTAAACACAAAAGCTGCCTCTTCATTGGCCTGAACAAATAAGTTATTTGTGGCAAAAGGGTTATGTCCTTTACACTTGGTCATTCAGAGTAGACTGGGATGCTGAGGCACCCCAATTGATTTTTGTTTTTATGAGTTGTCTTTTGGATAAATCCAGGAGAATTTAGGAAGAAAGGTTGGATGTTAGTGCTGAGACAAAGAAAGCGTATGAGGAAATAATTCTCCTTAGATATTAGATAAGAAATAAGCACCATGGGAAACTTCATGCCAGGAAAATATACCTCAGGGAAGCCTCGATGGCCTCTGATCAGAGTTTGTGGATTTATAAAAACAGAATGATAAATGCTCCCAAATAGGATAGTTGTGTTTTAATTGTTTTCTTATGTGATTGGTGATTTGGGTGACAAAGACTTCTGAAACATGCTTATTTCTAAATGATTATAAAATAAAAATATTTCCAATGAAGATGTTACTTATCACAAATGTTGCCTGATTCATCCATTTGATCACTTACTTTGAGAGTACAGATTAGCCCTCTGTTCATCAAAATTAGATAGAGATCCAGTAATAGTTACAGATTAATAGCAGATAAAAAATATAGTGGCGATGTATGGGCAGAAGATGTATAAATTTTATCAGGAAGTAGTATGTGGAGATTAGAGTGAACTGTTTCACACTCCTAATCAGCCAATTGTCTGGACTGCTGAATAAAAGCAATGACAGGAGAATTCTACACAAGACTATCATGACAGTAACGGCCAGGAGAGATGACCCCAAGGTATATTTCTTCTACCCTGACAGTGAGCTTCCAGGGAGGGTGAGAGGCATGGCTAGAAAACCTGATTCTGAATAAGACAGGTCAAAATAAATGTCTGCCTGTATTATACTTCAGGCATTTTAGTGAAACTCACATAAAATACACACACACACACACACACACACACACTCATACCCCATTCCAACATTATTTGAAAGCATTGCCTTATAAACACTTTCACTGAAAGCATTACAAGTCCTTTCAAGGGGGGTGGGTGTATTACAAAGAACATTTCAAAATCCACCCTCCATCTATCTTCATATGGAACCATGATGCTGATTTAATCACTTCTAAATATTTGTTATGGCTGCCAATATTTCCTTTGAGCCTCCCCTTTCCAGAGCAAGGGTATTTGCCCTCATGGGAGAGACTGCCTGGAGATGCTAAGAACCCTTGTGTTTATCCTATATACTTGCCCTTCTCATGGCAAGAATAACCTCTCACTCAAAGTCACGGTCTTCTTTCCTAAGTTTTGCCTAAATGAGCAAACCAATTTCATAATCTAGAAGGCAGAAACATGGATGTATCTTAAATAAAACAACACACAAAGAAACCGTGAGAACATTGAATACCTACAGCATTCTACTTGTTAGGCAATGCTGTTCAAATTGATTAATAAATAACATGAAAGAAGTGAGTGTAGGAAGCAAAGGATCAATTCATATTAATAATTTTATTAAATCCAACAGAGGCTTAGCATCTGTAGAAATGCTCATTATGATTTTCTTCTGGTAGAAATAACTGGTGTAAAATGCACATGCACACACACACACTTACACACATCTCACAGCAAAGGCACAGAACTGGTAGAAGAAGATGAATCACATAATACGCTATCAATACTCCCTTGGGAAAACATTTCCTGGCACCATTTACTTAATGAGAAATGGAATAAAACAACATTTAAAAGAACAAACTATTTTGTTCCCATAGAAATGTAAAAAAAGAAAAAAAAAAAGGCTGTTTTCAAAAAGACTTGCAACAGAAAACACACCTAAGAAATATTTTCTGGAGGCAACTAACTTGATAACAAATTACCTAAATGTTCAAAACAGAATCCTGACATTTTAGAAATACATATAATCCTTTAACATAGGTTGAAATTGAGGGTGTTTGGGAATTCACTCTCAACTCTTGTAAAGGAAGTTCTGTTAACACGCACATGTTAACAAATGGTACTCCTGAAGTGAGTCAGTGGAAAAACAGATAAAATGACTACGCTCACTGTAAACTCTTCATGGAACAGGATGGAGAAGGGAAAAGGATTTCCATCCTTCGACAAGACCCCTCTACCCCTTCAATCCACATCCATGGCCCCTGCGCAATGACAAGAGAGCTGACCTGTCACCCTACAAGGCAGTGTTGAGCTATTTCCCAAGCCCAGGAACCACCTCAAGAAGCAGCCCTTCTGGCAAAGAGGGAAAGACAGAGACAGAGAGGGTCCCAGGGACACACCAGGAGAAAGACAGACAGTACTGCATCAAAAGACTCTGAAATGAACTGAATGGAAAATAAAACAAAACACACAGTCCCTTATGAAGACCACTAAGGGGAAGTGAAGGGGGGGGTGGGACAAACATACAAAAAAAAAAACCGCCCTTACAGATGCCAACAAAGACAGCACCCTAAAAGGCTCACCGTCATCACAGCACTGCCAGTGAGTTTGAAGGCAGATTCTGAGGCTGATACGCTCCAGAAATCCAATCTCTCCGATCCCATGCGGACTGAAGACAGCACCACACCGACAAACTTAAGAAAACAAAAATACTACACACATACACACACACACACACGTTTTTTTCCTTTTTCCTTCATTCCCTACTAAATCAGCTGAATTAAAACTACCGGCACCTGAATGCCCCCATAAAGATCCAAACTCTTAGCATCAAAGCGGTCTCAGGCTCAGATTGCCCCTGGACGCGCTGACACACGGAAGACGGTCTAGTAAGGAAAAGGCAGTTCTCCATTTCAAACTCCCTGCGTACCCAGCCTCGGAGTCAGGCGTTCCAGGTATTCAGACAGGTGCAAACACACCTCGGCGCAAGGTGTCCCGGCCCCGGCCCCACGGACAAACGGAGGCTCCCATCCGCCAGGAGCCCCCTCCCCAGGCCCCTGGAAGGCACCGCCGCCCCGCCGCCACCGGGCAGCAGCCACCGAGGGCAGGCGCGCACCTTACCTGCTGTAAGTACATAAAAGTCAAGGCACACGAGAGCTGGGGACACATGCCCACGTTGGGGAGCGCCACGCAGGTGGCCCCCGTCAGAGGATGCTGCATCGTGTCTCTCTGGCGCCCGCCGAGCCCGAGTGGGGACGCTCGCATGCAGTCACGTTGCTCTTTGCCTGGTCGCTACAATTTTTTTTTTTCTTTTTAATTTTGCTGATTATCTAAGTCAAATGCCGGTGCGGCGGGCTGTCTCTCCTCTCTCCCTCTCTCCCTCTCTCTGTTTCTCTCTCCTCTCTCCCCCTCTCTCTCCTTTCTCTCTCTCCCTCCCCCCACCGCACCCCGAGAGTCCCTCCTCCCTGGCTGTCCTAGCCTTGGGGTTTGCTAGATCCCGGTGTTCATCTGCCTCCAGCCAAGACACTTGCGGGGACCCGGAAACTAGTTGGTGTCCTTTGAGGCTATGTCGCTTTTCTGGTTTGTTGGGCCTGCTTTTTGGTCCCCCTCAAAGTGTAAGATGCCCCCCCCCTCAAGCCCCCGTGTAGGTCACAAGAACAAGCAAAGGCAACTTCTCTGAAAGGTGGAAAGGGTGGGGGCCCCCTCTAGATGCGGAAGAGAAGAGGGCAGAAGAGGGGTGAGGCTGGGGAGGGGAGGGGAGGAAGGGGGAGGGGGGAGGAGGAGGAGGAGGAGGAGGGAGAGACATTGACTCACACCGAGGCTTACTCCGTAGGTGCTGATGCCGCCTGTGTCCTCATTTGTCAAATGGGTCCAGGGGCAGGTTTTTTTTTTTTCCTTCCCTCCCCTTTGCCTTTTTTTTTTTAAAGAAAAAAAACAAAACAAAACAGAAAACCAAAGAAAGACCTGATTCACCAAAATTTAAATTGCATCTGCCGAAACCCTCTGCGGGAGCCCGCGGGCGAGCGCCCCACACGGCCAGCGTCCGGGCGAGCGGGCGACCGAGGCGACTGCCCGGCGGGGACCCCGAGTCCTAGATACTGCTGGCGGTTGGTTTGCCCGCGCGTGGGCGAGAAATAAACACAGACAAGGGATTTCCCGTGGTGCTGGGACGCCAGGGGCTGGGGGCTGCGGGCAGCGGGGGCGCTGGGGCTGGGGGCGCGCGGGCGGGAGGCAGGTTCCCGCGCCCCCCCGGGCGGGGGCCGGGCAGGGCAGCCACGCACCTGCAGGCTCCTGGGGCGCAGCTCTCCTCTGTGCCACGCCTGGGCTGGGCAAGCAGCCCCGAGCACAGCGAGCCAGCCCCAGCCGCTCAGTGGGAGAAACCGCCCAGGCTGTTGGACGAACGCGCCAGCTCGGGGTGAATGCAAAGGGGCTTCTCTCAGCCTGGAATGCCCGCTCTTCTCCAATTATAAATGCACAGGGTAGGGAAGTCCCTGTCTGATAAGAGATTACTCCGTCGTCGGCTGCAGCGAGCAAATTACAACGGTTTATTTATTTTATATATTTTTTTCTTGCCTGGCCAGCCCTCCTTGGCCAAATTAACATTCTGCTCTTGCAGGCGGGTCTCCCCCTCCCCTTTATTTTATGTAATAATAATTATTCATTAGATTTTGCTAGTCTTTATGCAATAAAATAGGATGTGATCTGCAAATCAAAAGAAAATATTAAGACTCTAACTTGTCCTGGGTCCCCGTGGTGGGGGGGGGTGGTAGTATATTCTTGGCAATAGTAAAATCACGATCAGGAATAGTAGCTATATTTTTATATAGATTTTGACCTAGTGATTAGATTTTTTTTTTTTAATTTTCAGAGCAAGAGGGCAGTTGTCTGAACAGCATCTTTTGTGGTTGTTGGGTTCCCAGAAAGAAACCTTGCTGATGGCTTGTCACTGCCCTGCAGGACAGAGCTGCCCCCTGAGAGGGGTTGGGGCTCTCTCAGGAAAGAACATTTAGGGCAGGACCCTGGGACTGGCCACCAGAGACATCCCCACTGGCCCTTCCTCTGTGGGGCTCACCCTGACATTCTAGGCTAAATGAAGGCTTCTGAACCGAGCCCTCAGCCACAAGGCACAACTCACTTTGCAAGCTAATCAAAGTGCTTTCTGAAGAAGAGGAAAATAGTTATTCCACAGCTCTATTTTTTTGTTGTTCTGTTTTGAAATAACTATCAAGTCCTTACCAAGCCAGACACTAGGCCCCAACCGCTGCTGCTTTCTACTTTTCGCCTTGCAAAACCCATCCCTCCAATAACCCTGGGCTTATACATTCCATCAATTCAGTAGGGACACAGTAGCATGTTTAACCCTAAGCAGAAGTTCAGAGGGGAAATTGGGAGAATATAGGCTGGTATTTTGTGCTGCTTAATTTTTTTGGGGGGGGGACAGTGATTAATGTGAAGAATTCTTGCTCTGTGTTACCTTAGAAATCACATTCATCAGATAAGCTCTGATTTACAAATAAACTGATGCCCTCTCTCTCTTTCCTTTCTACTTTTATTAATTTTTATTTTATTTCATTTCACTTTGCAATTCACAAAACCAAAGAGAAAGTCCCTCACAGAACACATGTGGAATAAAAAGCCAAAGACTCTGCCTTTCCCATCCTTACTTTCCCTTTACCATTCTTTATTTTTCTTTACTTTTCTTTCTTTCTTTTTGCCTCAAGCAATTTGCTGTACTGAAGGGTTCACGCTGCTTTCCTTCATTTTTTTTCTCCTTGGCATTGGAAAAGGCTGCAAATACCCCAAAAAGCGGACAGAACTTTTTCTTCAGCTCATTTTCATAAGAAACATGATAAATAATACATGGCACTTTAATAAGACCTTATCTGAGTGGTTTAATGAAAAACAAATACATTATGTAAAGAACCAATAACCGCTCTAGGCTGCACTGAGCTAACACAGGTTTTCCGGTTCGTTTTCTCCCCAAAGTTGGAAACCCTCAGTGGTGATTAGATTCCTACAGACTCATTTTGCAAAAATGGCTCAGACTTTCCCTCAACCTTAGGTCTTCACAGTTAGGCACACTGGGAATCTACAAAGTGAAAAAATGGGATCCAGATCTTCTACATCCACGTCGAAATTATTTGGAGCCAAGCTCTGTTTTCTGGACAACCAAGCTTGAACATCCCTCCGCAAGTACATGCAAACACGATCATGCACAGAGACATAAACATGGCAGCCACATAAAGGAGTGAACAGGAACGTCTCACCATCGATAATAGCAGTGCTTGTTAATCAGGAATAGAGCGTCTAATGCCCCCAAATCAAACGTTAGCACCATATCTGTTACCATTGCTCACTTGATGACAAAACTTTGCCAGCCTTTTATGCAGCATCTGGGGATACTGAATTTGAATTCTATCTCAACAGAGACTAGGAAAGAGCCATATTGATGCCACTGGCTCCCGAACAATTCTGCTACATCAATAAATGGGAGAATGGATAAAGAAAATACTCTTGTCTCTCTCTACAAAGAATCCACGGCACGCAGTATCGCTTGGGTGCATATATTGCGTGCTCATTCAAGGGCCACCCTGCCTGCCTTTCAGCTACAAGGACCCTTAGTTGAATGGTTATATGTACCCTGTAGGAAGATGAAAGTGCAGGAAAACTAGCCATGAATAATGCCATCTTCAAATGAAACTTCCTTAGGCAGAAGGCAACTGCCCAAGTTTTAATTTGACCCACACAATGGTATTATAACTTTTTTCTCCCCCCAAACTTGCCAGCTATTTAAGAAAACAAAATAAATAGTTTTTTTTCCACATTCTTTTCTCCTTTTCATAATTCCTTATTATAACTTCCTAAGGCTGTTGAAATAGCAGACATTTCACTAAAGGATCCTTTCTGTGAGAGGCGCCATGCCTCACAGCAAGAAAGACTTGCGTTAGACAGAGAGAAGTAGTATACTTCTTGATCTTAAATGTAATTATCTATACTGGAGTGAGCTCGGTGGCAATGCCAAGGTGTGGCTTAGAAGTATTTTACTCTCACTTCCAAGTTTAATACAGGCAACTACATATTCTCGATCGTCATTGACGTGACGTTTTAGAAAACTTTATTACTTATCTGTATCACAAGCACTTTGATTGACTGACTTGTTCAAACACTTGAGTGATATTTATTAATACTTAATTCCAGGCACTGTTCTCTTCCATAGGTCTGTATCAGCGGGGGAGGACAAAGATCCCTGACATCTGAGTTTACATTCTAGTGGGGGGAGGGAACAGAAAATAAACAATAAAGGTAAGAAATAAGTAAATTGTATGGTACAATAGAAGGTGATGAGTGTTGTGGGAAAAAATAAGAGGCAGATCAGGAGCTAAGGGAAACCAGGGAAGGGCAGGTTTCAGTAAAAACTATCTAAAAAGTGTGCCTGCTGTGAAAAATGCAGCTTCAGCTTCACAAAAGCCCCCTTGCACCCTTATTCCTTCCAATCCAATTGCCAAGCCTCAGATCTAATACGGACGCTCCCTGACTTACGATGGGGCTACATCTGGATAAACCCATCATAAATTGAAAATATCATGCTTTCGACTTAGATGTTTTCAACTTACAATGGGTTTTTCGGGATGTAAGCCCATTGTAAGTTGAGAAGCATCTGTATGTGAATTCTGGAGTTCTCTTGGGTCAATCTCCTAAGGGCAACAGTGGGAAGTTTGGCACTTCTAACGTGTACATTAAGCTGGCCCCTTGGCCTCTAGAATGAGGTCTCAGCCCCTGATGGAAATATCCTGCAGAAGCTCCATTTCTCAGACACAGTTTTCCAGGCAAAGACATGTTTGTTCCATAGCACAGAGTCAGAGGGCCCAGGACTGGGCAGTGCTCAAATGAGCACAGCACTCCCCTTGCGGAGTAAAGGGCTGCATCTGGGGCAGAACCAATTCCAACCATTCAGTGACAATTGTTCTGCATGGAATGACAGGATTGGGGCTGAAGGTTAGAGTCCACTTCTATATAAAGGACCCTCCAACTCCTCTCTAGCTTTCCAGCCTGGGTGTAGGTTATCATTTAGCCCAGGACCAAAAATAAGCCACACTTGCAACAGCAGAAACACATGCACAGGCAATGCCTGGGTCAAAACTAGCTCCTACTACAAAAGCATTTTTCAAAATTATATTGGTTGTTTAGAACAGATTACTACCATCTTTTGCCCACAAGACTGACATCAATTAATAAATAAAATCAGCAAATGAAATGAATAAAATGCCCACCAGTAATATCTAGAGTTGACATGGCTGTGGAGAAATGAGTACACAGATGGTAGGAGTCAAAATTGGTGCACTCCTGGACATGCATTTTGGCCCTCATTATCAACATTTAAGATATGCGTATCTTACAAGTTAACTATTCCAATTCTAGATATCTGTCCTCCTGAAATATTTGAGATATGCAGAGATACATGAACCAGGATATTCACTCCAATATTACTTATAAAAGCAAATACAGTTGACCCTTGAACAACACAGGTTTGAACTGTACAGGTCCACTTATACATAGATTTTCTCTGCCTCCGCCACCCCTGAGACAGCAAGACCAACCCCTCCTCTTCCTCCTCCTCCTCCTCCTCAGGCTACTCAACATGAAGAAGATGAAGATGAAGATGAAGATGAAGATCTTTATGATGATTCACTTCCACTTAATGAATAGTAAATATATTTTATCTTCCATATGGATTTTATTAATAACTTTTTTTCTCTAGCTTACTTTAGTGTAAGGATATAGTATATAATACAAATAACAAACAAAATATGTGTTAATCGACTGTTTATGTTATCAGTAAGGCTTCCAGTCAACAGTAGGTTATTAGTAGTTAAGGTTTTGAGGAGTCAAAAGTTATACTCAAATTTTCAACTGCATGGGAGGTCAGCACCCCTAACTCTTGAGTTGATCAAGGGTCAACTGTAGTCAGAAATAATAGGAGATGAGTAAAACAAAGCATGGTACGTACATGCAATGTACCTGTTAAAAAGAATGAGGGGCATCTATGTCTTCCCTTGGAAAAATCTCTAAAAAAGATCTCTAAGAAGTTCCAGAGTATATATAGTAAAATTTCATATGTGAACTCCAAACCAAACCAACCAACAAAACCCCATAATCTCTTTAAATGTGTGCGTGTGCCTACAGACATAACATATAGGCCTGTGCATACATGTACATGCATATACATAGACAAATATACAAACATATGAAATGTATAGAAAAGGAGCTGGAAGGATATAAGTCAAACTGCTATATATGTTTACATCTAGGCTAGTGAAGGGGATTGTCAATTTTTACTCTATACATACTTAGGTTGTTTAGATTTTCACAATGAGAATGTTTTTGTGTATTATTTTTATAGTAAAATGAAACAATTATATTATTATTATTATTATTATTGCTACTTTACTACTACTATCACTGTTGTTATTACAAAGACCCCGGGTTACATGTTCCTAAGGAATAATTTGTGATATGGTGGTAAGTTTTCCCAGCTAGTACATGAAAACCTGCTTAAACCCACTATTGAGTTGCAATATTCTAGGTATTTTACATCCACAACAAAAAAGAGAAGCACATGGTACCTTGGTAGCCATCCAGGATTTCAGTAACTTAGAACCTCATTTCTGTTTACAGCATAACTTTTTAGGGACAAGGTTGTTCAGAAATGAAAATGAAAGCACTGGCATCCTTGCCCCACCACTTCCGTAGGTGCCGAGGCTGCTGAGAAACACACTGCCAGGTGGGAAATTTGCATACGTTACTGTAGGAAATAAGGGACGCAATTGGTCTGCAAACTCAGGTGTGTGTGATTCGCACTCACTCACTTCATAGGGTGGAGTAGTTTGTCTTTGCACCAGGTCTAGCACATAAACCAGGAAGATACAGAAAATGAGTTTGTCCTTTTTTTGTTCCTGCAAAGCCGTGGCCCAAACTCCCCTTCCCCCTCCGTGCAGGCTCAGTGAGGAGGAAACTCGGGAGACACGGAACGTGTGTTTCTTCTCCCTCTATCCTTGTTTCTCCCACTGTGGTGGTCTCCCTGGCTACTGGCTACTATATGCACCCACCCCACAGAGTGCAAGCTCTGCTCCAAGAACTTGATCTCTGAGCCGTTAGCAGGCCTTCCCCACTGTGTGGGTCTGCTGCATGCAGGATGTCTGCATTTACCTCTACACATACCTACACTGTTTAAATTTTTGAGGGTGAGCAGAAACACAGGACACAGGTGCAGAGGGAAGAGACATACAGCCAGGGTCTTCTTAACTCCTGTATTCCTGCAAGGGGAGAAACCGGCCTGCCCAAAATCAGCCCCCAAACAACACCATGGATCTCTAAAGCTGTGATGAATTTCAGCCTGTACTCCAAAGAAATACTAAAAGAGGCCCAGGACACTGAAAATGGTTGCTTAGTCTATATCCATGGCCAGGGAGCCCATTGCTGCAAAAGAAGTGGTATGCCCATAAGGAGGGTGTTCTGAGTCTACGGAAACTTACAAACTTAGTTTAAATCCAAGATCTGATACTCATAAGATATGTGAACATGAGCGTGTGAGTTACCCACTTTGAGCCTCAGTTTATTCATCAGTAAAATGGGGCTAATAATAGCCCCCTCATAGAGTTGCAATGATTCTCAGACTTCTCGTCTCCCACGTCTCTAATTTATGGGCAATTATAATAAAAATTTAAAGACCATGGAGAGATTGCATGAAATTAGCAACTTTTAAATTTTTTGCCAAGTTAGTATATTCACACACACACACATACACACACACTCTGCTATCATTATCATATCATAAAGGAAAGAGCATTTTGCAGCAAAAAGTTAAAAAAAAATAAGAAGGACATAATTTCAAAATAAAGGACAGTCCTTCAAATTGATTAAATTTAGGTGTATTAAAATTTTCGCTAAATTTCCCTTGGTTTTCTCATTTAGCTGCAGTCTGTTGAAAACATCATTACAGAATCAGATGAGTCCATGGATCCGCATTTGGGAACCACTGAGCTAGTGAATGTAAAGTGCTTCTTAGCACAGGCACTGGCACACAAAGCATCAAAGATACATGTTCACGTTCACGAGGATGCTTGAAAACAATTAACAGTTACACTCATTGGCTTGAACAACCACCCTCTTCACCCCCATAGGCACACTGCAGTAAAACCAGCCAAACACCCTCTCATTCCTGAGCTTCCTGTACCACAGAGCAGCATGCCTTTCGCCTAGGACAGGCTTAAGAAAGGTCAGACGAATTGAATTTGTTGGATCACCAGAGTTTATTCACCTTCCTCAGTGACATAGCTCTGCTCATTCAAGGCCTCCTGAAATATGTCATCGTGATGGGGTACTTGAGAACTCTTTCTCGTTCACGTGAGGACATGCAGTATGCTGTGTAGTGGGGACTTTTGGAGTCTCACTGCTTGGGTTTGGAGGCCTGGCTCTGGGTCCTACCTCTACAGCTGCTATTCAATGTCTGTTGAGTTATAAGCTCTGAAATCCTCAGTTTCATTCTTTCTCATGGGGAATAACGATAATTTTGCCTTCCCAATTAATTTGTTAAAAGATAAAATAAGGTCATACATACAAATCCTGAGATTGTGGTCTGTCATCTAGCAACCCCTCAATACATAGCAACTATTATTATGAATTATTTTTATTTTCAGTCCCTGACCAGTTGATGAAATAGACATTCCTCTCTCGTTTTTTTTTTTGCAAAACACAAACAAGACCAATAATGTCAAGACATTTATGGAAGGACTAACTCCAAATGCAATTTTCTTTTTGAAAAGTTTTTTTTAAATGACATGGCATTATACAAAAATGTATAGACATCACCTTTCTGCCCTGGTCTTCTGAGTACACAATTTATTTAACCTTGCTAATGAATCAAATGAACACAAGCTTACACATTAGTCCTTGTCAACTAAATTCTTCATCAAATGTATCTTACAAAATATCAGGTCAAGTCCTTCACTATTTTTTGGAGACTGACTAGGGTAATAAACACATTTTAGAAAATTGCTTCTGGCCAGAAGGTAATTATTTTTTTTCTCTGATCTTCACAAAACCCCATAAGGTAGGTTTTTATACTCCCGATTTACTTAACAAGAAACTGAGCTGCAAGAAGTATCCACCTTGTCCTGCTAATAAGAGATGGAAATGGTGTTTCCAGGTCTGTTGAACAACACATTATTCTTTATATCATCATGCCATACCAGTAGCCGTAGAGATGCTGCTTACAAAATCATCACTGTCAATGTCACTATCATCATCATTTCATCCATCATTGTTTATATTATATAAACATAGCAAGCACTTTTTTAAGCATTACACTATGTCAATTCCTCCTCAAGCTTTCCTATTCCGGGAATCTATCAATGACCTTGGTCACCTAATTTTATAGTATGAAATTTTTCCAGCTTTCTTGATCTTACTTTATTCCAGGAGGAGTAGGTCCCACCCCATCCACAGCCTACCCTAAGCTTTTCAAAAGAAAAGACTCTGCCTCAGTCTCTTTTGCCAACACCCTCCTGTCACCACCCTTGGCAAAAGTGACAAGTTACAGAGACAATATTCTATCAGAGCAGCTGACTGATATCTGCCAGGGGGGACCCAGGACACACCAGGCAGAACCCAAAATTAAAAGATACCAAGAGACAGCAAATAACTTCAGTTTCCACAGGAGCTTTCCTGCAACAGTAGGTTCCAGGATGTGATGCTAAGGGAGGGAGAGCGCAATGTTTGGCACTTGAGAGGGTGGGAGTCTGTTTCCAGTGCACAGGACAGAATGTAAAAAAGCGCGTGGGACCAGGGGAGGTAGGCGGCAGAGACAAAAGCAGCTAAGTGGTGATTTCTCCTAATGAACAAGTGGGTGGGGAGGTCTACTTTGGGAAGCCTCCACCCCACCCACTTTCTGCGTTTCGACTTTCTGGATAAAATTCAAGCAAATCTGAAGTCAAAGCCTGCAGAAGATTCTATTTTTCCTCGTTAATAAGTAGCGTTCTTTGACCCCATACATGCTCAGAAATATTTATCTTTATGCAATCTGAGCCACCATCAAGCATTTCTGACTAGAGGTGACTTCACCTCTAACATCTCAAGCTCTGAATTAATCTGTTTTGACCTCAACCTTCCCGAGGTCCTTTCCTGGCACACAGGTAAGAGACACCAGAGGGATTCTTAGTCCCTGGCATTATCGGAACACCTTCAAAGGCTCGTGACTCTTGGTGGTGGGCTAGGAAGGATGCAAGGACTCATACAAAACTCATTTCATCTGCAAAAATTAGAAGGTTGCGTTGTGAATGTATTGGATATTAAGTGGAAAATCTTCCTGACTCTCAAGATCTCACCTCACCAAAGATATAATCTCCAGAATCCCCAGTCTTAGTTCCCAAATTGCAATTCACAATTACAGGCACCTCACAATTCTCACAACTTCATCTGGCCTGCTAGCTCAGCTTTTTATATTCCCTGTCTGTGGGTTCCATTACAAAGACCCACAGGTGAAACAAAGCCCATAACCATGTTCTATAATACACCTACTCCTATAAGGCATGCATGAGTTTCATAGACATGAAGACTTTGGAAGAGGGAATAGAAGATGTGATTCTCATTTTAGAAACACAATTCTAGAAGGATCTTTATAGTCACCCCTCAGCATCCATGGGGAATTGGTTCCAGGACCTTCCATGGATACCAAAATCTGCAGATGGGTAGTATTTGCATATAACCTCCACATATCCTCCTGTATACTTTAAACCATCTCTAAATTACTTACAGTACTTAATACAATGTAAATTCTATATAAATAGTTGCTTTACTATACTGTAATTACTTACAGTACTTAATACAATGTAAATTCTACATAAATAGTTGCTTTACTATACTGTCTAAGGAAAAACTATCTGTACATATTTAACACAGATGCAACTTTTTTTCCAAGTATTTTCAACCTACAGTTGGTTGGATCTGCGAATGTGGAACCCACGGATGTGGAGGGCCAACTGCATGTATCACATCCTTGAAAATAACATTTGGCTATTCTACCACCATTGACTTTGATTAGACTCTCCTAGTTCTAGACTTTATCTGCCATACTTCCTTTTCCTCTTCTCCATTTCCTTTGGGAGCCAGAAAAAAAATTCTCATCCTCACTACTTTTTCCTGTTTCCTGCTCCTTGAAAGCTTGGCATCAGTTGTTCCTATACCCTTGAGGGAATCATCTCTCACCCAAGTTTGGTGAGTTTGCAATGAGCCATTTTCCCAAACCAAAACTGCACTCTCCATTTGATGAACTCTTGTACCCACTGCTCAAAGAATAGCTAGCACTTTCTTTGCCAGGTGTCAGATATATAATAATAATTCAAGATTCTTTCAGCACAGTGGCATGTAAGAGAAAAACTATATACTTCCCTGGCTGGACCCTCTTATGTTCATGGATTGCAGAGTTCTTGCATGCTCCATATACACAAGATCTCACTTGGCATCATTTTATGCTTTGTTAGGTCTCTTGCATCTTGTACCCCAGCCATCATCACCTTGCACAACCCACTGCTGTGATACACACAGCCGTTCATGGCTTTGATGCTCTTCACATACCTGCAAAGGATCTGCAGCAATGGTCCAAAGCCACTGCATCAGATTCTCTACAGAATCTCAAGGAATCCTCACCACACCCCCTAGCCCTGACCTCTCCTCACAGGCCACATTTCAGGGATGATCATGAGCTTCACACAGCCTCCTGCATGTCCCAGTACCAAGGTCCTATTCTTACTGCTAGTTGAGCATTCCCCTCAAGCAAAGCATTTGCACATGCTGCTCTTCCTCCACTGACTTACCTGTGTGTTAGTGGAAACACCTCCCTTCATCTACTTAACCTTGAAACCTCAACGTTTGCCCTTCACATCTCCCTTTGCTGCTATGCTTAGTCAATTGATTCCCAAATTGTATCCTTTTTAACTCTCCAACCTCCCAACTAGGAAGCCTCTCTTGATTTTGCGTTGCCGCTGTACTAGTGCATCACGTTATTCTATTTAGCCTAGATTTAAAAAGAATAAAAAAGCTATACTTTCCTGATTGGTTCCTTTGCTCTTAGTCTCAATTCCTCCCAACTCACACTTTACATTGATTCCATAGTGGAATTTCAAATATCCGAAACCAAGCATGTCAATCTTCTGTTCAAAAGACATCAATGACCCCTCACACTGGTTAGGGATGGTATGAAACGCTTTCACCTGGTCCTGCACCGCCTCCCTTGCAACGTAAGTAGCACTTCTTCCTTGTAGCTCCCTCTGTCCAGATTCCGGCTATCTGGAACCTAGTGTTGTAATCACTTATGCCCAGTGCATGTTAAAACTTCTCCAAATATATGTTTCTTTTGCTGAAACTGCTTTAAAGATATGAGTGCACAAATCCCAGAATTCTCAGTGCCTAATTGCATAAATAATCACAGAATGAAGCATGCATCTTTGTACGTTTTGCAACGTCAAGATGGGGACATGAGGATGATGGCACAGGGGCAGTGTTGGGTACATACCGATAACATTATGTTACCCACAATGATGCTGAGACTCAGAAGTGCTAGGTAAGCATCCTGCTTATAAGTGACACAACCAGTGTTGACAGTGAGTTCCTTGTTGACTTTCTACCTCCTGCCACCCCACCCTGCATACCCTGGCAGGCACATGTTCCATGAGAACTTTATTTTTCCCTTTAGCACTGCATCCACATCACCTTAGAACAGCGCTTGGCTTATTGTAGTGGATACTTGTTAAATATTGGTTGAATAAATAAGAAAACTGGGAAATGACAATACAAGTCCTCCTCCATTTCCAGGTTTCTGAGATACATTTCATTTACTACTTGGTGAATTCATTTGTTCACTTATCAGCTACATCTTGAACGTATCCTCTGTCCCAAGCATTATGCTGACCCTGGAGATACAAGGACCAACAAGACAAGAGACAGAGCTGGTTTACATTCTAGATTAACCAGATATTTTAAAGTTGTCTGGTTTAAAAAAATTACCTTTTGCAACTCTGTATCTGTGTGTGAATCAGCACTTTCTCAATCTCATGCAACAAATTAAAGTACTGAAGTGAATTGGATTATCAGGCTAATTGGAAACAACATTAGTTATCCACACTCCCAATTTCAAATATTGACGTTCATCAAAATAGCCTCATTTTCTCACTGATTGCCTTTATAATACATGTTTCATATTTGAAATTATAAAATTTATCTCTCATCCTGCTCTTTTCATCTCTTTTATAAATGGAGTTTCCCATAACATTTATTTCTAAATGAGTTTCTACTAGTGTAAATGTATGCATGTTTTTGAGATCCACTGGTTTGCCATGTGACACCAGGAAGCTCAGATTATAGGTTAAATCTCCTATGAGGAAAAAGAATAAGAATTAAAAGGGCATGTTCTGGGGCTACGGAATTTACCCTAACCTCATCCTGCCTTCTTGATAGTAAAGTAGATGATACTAATGCTGGGGGAGCCAGACCTCCTGGTTCCGAATCTTGGGTCTGTTGTGTACTAGCTGGGTGACTTTAGGCAAGTTATTTAAACTTCCTGGGTCTTGGGTCCTGATGTATAAATAGGAAAAGCACGAATGTCCTTTTTACATAAGACTGAATGTGGCTAGAATGGAATCATACACGTAAATTGCTTAGTGCAGCCTCCGGCATTAGTAAGTGCATAAGGCCTGTTAGCCTCAAGGATGATGGTGGTGGTGGTGGTGGGGAAGATGATGATGATGGTGATGATGACAGGGATGCTACTGTTGCTGATCTGGCTATCGTTGATTGTAAACACAAGAATAAGTTGATGTAAATCAACCTTTTCGGGAAAGACAGCCCCGTTTTCTTTGGCTGGAAACAAAAGGAGATGTTCATCTTTCTAAGGAGAGCCCACTGCTACATCAGGATCCTGCTCTTCTCCCTCCACTCGGGTGTTTCCAGGCAAGGAAGCGACTGGAACCCAGTCACCACCCTGATTCCCCTTGCTTTCCCCTCCTCAAAACTGGGCCACAGACATCTCTAAGGAGGCTCTCTGGTACAGCAGGCGGGAGCTGACACCAGTGTTCTTCTGGGTAACTCTGTGG
This sequence comes from Daubentonia madagascariensis, assembly GCA_023783475.1. Classification (NCBI taxonomy): domain Eukaryota; kingdom Metazoa; phylum Chordata; class Mammalia; order Primates; family Daubentoniidae; genus Daubentonia; species Daubentonia madagascariensis. The sequence goes on along the minus strand of JAKFHU010002332.1, from coordinate 3,612,640 downwards.
GATGTTAATATTTTATGACCCCTTTAGTGAAAACACCAACTTCCAGCGTGCTGATACTTCCTTTAATATCACTCGGATTCTCTGCAGGCTGTAACCTTCCCTTTCTCCAAAACCCTGCCTCTCACCAGCCAAGACATTCCAATGCTTTTTCCCCTGGTCTGTTAAGATACACACAATTCCAAGAAATATTGTAAAAAAAAAAAATAGCAAACTTAAAAATTACGGAACATTCACTGTGTGCCAAATACTATGCCGAGTGCTTTGCACTCACTATCTTATTTTAGCTTCCGGGCATTCCAATAAGCAAGGTAATATGACCCCTCCCATTTTACAGGTGAGGAACCTGAGGGTGGGAGAAAAGAAATAACTTATTTAGATTCATACGCTGAGGCCCTCACTCAGGGCACTGTGATTTCCTTGCCTTGGATCTTCTACTTTATTGCATAATGCATTCCTGAAAATGGATTTCAAAGTAGAATATCTGACAGTCGAACAACTGATGTAGGAGTTCTCTGAGACTGGGTTCCCCCCCCCCAAATTAAATTGGATCACAAGATCCAAAACTATGATTCAAGTGGATGATGCTCCCTGAGACCCCTGTGGGTATCTTAAATCACCACGAGATCTCCCTGTGGTATGGAGACCTGGACCAGGGTGGAATGCCTGAGCTCGGGTTACTGTGTTATTTCTTTCCACAGAACATGAATAAAATGGATCTGAGCCAGCAAATACACAAGGGATTTGTTTTTATTTTTTTGGTTAAACACCCCAAAACCATACATACAACTAGTTTTAACAACCATTCCATTGGGGTTATATCCCCCAGTTCTGAAAATATAAATAGAAAAGAATAGCTTAAGAAGCAGAAAAATGCCTATGAAATGGGTGAGGGGAAGTAATATACAAATCCATACTTATTTGGTAAAATCCCATGTGCCTAAAATCTATCTATAATGTATGCTCTCTACTTCAAAATTTATCTCTTTCTATATCTAAATCTATATATCTACACTGACACATCCAGAGCTTCAAGGAAACACTGAAATACGGTGTTGAGATTAGAGGTGATGCTTATTACTTATTTGATTGTTAGTCTATCCTGTTCTCTATAATGAACATGAGGTATTTCCATAATAAGCAAAAAGAAATGCTTTCCTCCTTTTCTTCTTTTTTTAAGTGGCCCAAATCTCAGAGTGAAGACATTTCTCCCCCAGTGTACCCCAAGCCAGAGCCTCACCATGGTATGTGGGGAACAGGGGTTTGGTCTTCCAGGGATCAGCTTTGACCTGCTCACTGTCCCAGCCCTTTAGAGAGAGTTTGATGGTGATTCTAGAAAGAGAAAGAGAGCACCCTGGCAGAGTTCCTGAACGTTGCTGCTCTCCATGTAAGCCTAATTATAGTCACCAAAGAAGTTTCTTTCTCGTCTCTCCAGGTCCTGTGTGACAGCTCATCATTCTGGTGGCATTTTTGTCGGGAAAACCTCATTTCTATTTTTATTATGAGGACTGCTTGTCTTTACTAGCTCTTTGTACGTAGATCAAGACATTACGAAGACCTGCACTTTCCTCGGGCAAATGAGAATTACTAATTTTCTCTCTCTATTAAGTACTGCGCTATCTCCATTGGCTTCACCAATATCTGTCTCACACTTTAAGACCATGAGGATCCCGAAACAAGGTTAACCGCTTTTGTGTCATACATCCTGACATACCAACATTTCCTATCATTTATTTCCTGTGCTCATGGTTCAACAGAGGAAGTGGCCATTTAGCTTCACCCTGACCTATTTAAGCAGGATCCTATTTAAAGTATAAAACCCAAATTCCCACCCTGTTACTTTTGAGCATAGTCACAAGAGGAGCTTTTCTTTAAGGAAATGAAGTTAAAGCAGCAAGAATTCAGACCCTTGGAATCCCATAAAGCCACGTGATGTTTGCAGGATGGGGAAGGTGGAAAGATATGAAAGTTTAGTCATGTTGCCCTTGGCCAAAATCATATCTTATAATGGTGATCGTGCTAAAAGCATTTACCTAATATTAGAGCTCACTCCACACTAGGCATTCGGAAAATGATTTACATATACTATTTTATTTAATCCCTATGCCAGCATTTTATTCATGCATTCACTCATTCACTCCTTGTTTAATTTATCTATAAATATTTATAAAGTGGTAAATTATGTTCTAAGGATTGTATAGTATTCCCAGCACACAGTAATTAAACACACAAACAAGCAAACAAACAAAACTCAGTCAACTTACCCTGACGGAACTTAAAGTCTACTGGCAGAGACTGACTTTAACAAAAATCAATCCATCTGTTATAAAACGAAAGTCGCAGCATTTTTGCTCTTGAGCATTTATCCCAGAGAAATGGAAACTTGTATTTGTACACAAATCTGCACATGAAGGTTCATAGTAGTCTTATTTATAATGGTTTAAAACAGGAATGAGTCCAAATGTCCTTCAACAGATGAATGATTAAACCAACTGTGGTACATCCATACCATAGAGTACTAATCAGCAATGAGAAGAAGCCAACTATTTATACACACACAGCTTGGATGAGTCTCCAGGGAATTATGCTGAACAAAAAAGGTCAAGCCCCAAGAGTTAGGTACTATATGGTTCCATTTTTGAAATGTCTAAACTTTTCAAATGGAGAGAAGATTAGTGTTTGTCAGAAGTCAGGAACTTGAGGGGAGAGGGGTGGGTGTGGTTATAATATAAACAACAGAAGGGACCCTGGGGTGATGGAACTGTTCAATATCTCGACTGTGGCAGTGGACACACAAACCTACACATGGGATGAAATTGTATGAAATGAGATACAACCGCCACCAACCCCCACATACACATATACAAACATGCACAAATTAATGCAATAAAAACTGGGGAAATTCGAATAAAATCAGAGGATTGTACCGACACCAATATCCTAGTTGTGATAGTATACTATAATTTTGCCAAATGTTACCATTGGGGAAAACTGGGTAAAGGTTGCAAGGGATCTCTCTGTATTATTTCTTACACTGCGTGTGAGTCTTCAATTATCTCAATAAAAATTCCAATTAAAAATAAAATTGCATAGTTAATTTTCTGAGGCCCATTGTGGCAAATGCTAGAAAGGGAAAGAACAAGTTGCTAAAAAAAAAAAAAAGGTATCTATAGATAGCAAAGGGCTGGGTTTAGACTAAGGGTGGGGGAAGACTTTGCTGAAGAGGTGGCATTTCATTGGGCAATTTAAGGATGAGGAGCTGGTGAGGAGAAAGGTGGGTGGAAAAATGTTCCAGAAAAGGAAACAGTGTGTGGCAGGGATGTGGGAAGGGTGTGCATGCTCAGGCAGTAGAGAAGGGACATCCAGTACAAGGAGGCAGTGACCAGAAGATGATGGGCCATTTTGAAGCTCCATAACCAAGTGACACAACCAAGTGACTACCCTAACCTTGTGCAGGAGTTATTGTTCTACTGTTGATTCTGCTGTGATCAAGTGAGGCTCAGAGAAACTGTGTGAGCTCACAGAGCTAGGAAGCATCAGATCCAGGATTCAACATCAAAGCTAGTACTATGTCCACTGCCTCCTCCAAAAAATATCCTTATAAAGTTAAGCATTTGTGTCCTGTTCAACCCAGCAACACCACTCCTGGGAATTTACTCAGGAGAACTACAAATTTATATTCACAGAAATACCTGCACATGAATGTTTATAGTGACTTTTTCATAATCAGCAAAAACTGGAAACAAACCATATGCCCTTCAACTGGTGAATAAACTGTGGTGCATCCATACCACAGAATGCTCCTCAGCAATAAAAGGGAAGAATGAACTACTGACAGATGCAACCACATGGATGAATCTCAAATCCATTGTACTGAGAGAAATAAGCCAGACTCAAAGGCTGCCTAGTTACGATTCCATTTTATAGAATATTCTGGAAAATGCAAAATTATAGGGACAGAAAAGAGATTAGTGATTTCCAGGGGCTGGGCTGGGGACTAACAATAAACAGGCCTGAGGAAACTTTCTGGAATGATGAATATGTTCCAAACCCTGACGGTGGTGGTTGTTACATCACTGTATACATTTGTCGAAACTTGCAGAACTATGTGCTGAAAAGGGTAAATTTTACTGCGAGTAAATTAGGCTTCAATAAACCTGACTTTGATGCAGTGATCTGATGAGATGAACAGATGTAGATTAAGTCCAGAGAAGACCCTTTCTCACTTCTGCAAAGTTCTGGGTGGCCCTAGGAAGTAACTATATTAGAGTCTTATTTCAGAAGATGCAATTAAGGAAAACTGAACAAGCACAAAGCTTCTGTGGTGGGAGGTGGTGATTGGCGTCCAGGGGGAGGTGATCTGGGGGTTGAGGGTACAGAATGTCCAGGACACTTCCCTGGCCAACACAGAGGGGAGGTGTTATGGAAGCACCAACCATTTTTTCCCACCCATGCCACTTTCGTAGTGAATCCATCCACCCTGCAACCATGGAGGAGGCAGCGTCACCTGCCAAGTGATCTCCCCCAAATCTTCCCAGCTGTGTGAACCCACGGTGAACACACTGATCTATGTTGGTTCAATGATATCCTCCCCCTCCCAGGAACATGGGATTTGGAGTATAGAGACTGAGGAGGTAGATTTTGGGGCCAGCAAGGAAGGCCGTGCAGAACTGGAAGCTGGACCAAGCACCGGGGGATGCAAGAACAGAGAGAGATGAGCAGAGAGGGGTGTACAGGGCCCAACGCTCATCGAGCAGAGACCAGAGAACAGAAGGTTCCAGGGAGAGAGTGGTAGAACTCAAGTCGGCAGAAAATCCACTTGATGACTTTTAATATCCTTGTATTTCCCCACATTTCCTGCAACTGGGTTTTGTGAAATATTTATTGATTGTTATAAAAAAAAGATACCTTTATAGAGGATGGGTGTGTGTTCCTTACAAACAGTTCCTAAGACCCTGAGCCTTGCAATGAGTGGCTTTCCAACAAACGCCTGTGGCATGAAGAATTAAATGAAACCCCCTTTGCGAACGCCGCTTACTTGATCCTCTAACTGTTGGTCTGAGAGAGTACAGGAAAGAAAATGGGTGGTAGTGGTGGATTTTGTCCTCCCTTTTTAGAAATCCTTCTAGTCTGCAAAGGGGAGGTCAAGCCTGTCTCCTCAGTTCAGACTTGAGGAAAACTGTAAATAACCCACTCTTCCCTCAATAATCTCTGCCCTTATAATCGCTTGGTTCATAATGACTAGTTTGCATATTGCCCTCTGTGTCTGGACACTATCTTCTCATCTAGATTAGAAGCCCCAGTGAAGAAAGGAACATTCTATTTTCTTCATCTTCCAGCACCAGACAGCACATCCACAAAATGGTAATAAGAATAGCAGTTAACACTTACATAATGATCTGTGTGTTTCTGTGCATATATGTGTACAATCCTTTTTCACCACAAATATAGGAAGGATATACTAGCATTAGTATTATCCTGCTTCATAGAAGAGATGACTGAAGCATAGAGGAGGTAAGTGTTTTGCCCAAAGTCACTTGGCTCTCACACAGTAAGGGACGAAGTCTTTCTACCTCCACAGTCTATTCTAAACTACCCCAGAAGCAGAAGCTCATCCCATACACGTGCAATTGATTCAAGAAGGCGATAGTTGTGGTCATTATGCGGTCTACTCTTGGTGAGTGCAAATATGGCCATAGGATAGTGGTTCTCAATTGTGGGTGAATTTGCACCCTAGGGGATATTTGACAATGTTTTCATTCCAGGAGGAAGGGGTGCTACCAGCATCTAGTGCAGAGAGGCCAAAGATTTTGCCAAACATCCTACAATGGACAGGACACATAACAATGAACTATCTGGCCCAAAATGTCAGTAGTGCCCCTGTTGAGAAACTCCTCTAAGATACCAGCTGATTGCTGCAGGACTCTGACCTTACGTATGGACAGTTCTTAGAGGGTAGCTACCCCCACTGAGATGTCACCCAGGCTCATCCCTTGACTACAGCCTTCGTGGCCTCTGATGTAGGGTGCTTCCCACATGGACTCCCTGCCACAGGATCTGATGCCCAAGGCACATGGGCCTCTCTCTTATCTGCCACCACTTCACGGTCCTCTGTGGTTAAAGGTGTGGTGATCCTGGAGCCCTCCTGGACATTGTGCAGATTCTGTGCACATTTTTCTTAACCAAGGAGTTAGGGATGATCCACTCTTAATATTCTCAGGATACACAGATGGAGCAGAAAGACTCTGTTCTGGAAGGCAGAACACGTGAATGAAGTAGCCACTTGCTTTGTGTAGCTGAGGGAGTAACCTGAGCTCTCTGAAACATGGGTTTGCTCATTTTACAATGAAGGCAAGGATGGGTGGACGAAGACAACAGCTAGATAAAGTCAAGGTACACATGGTTGTTGTTGGTTTTGTCTTTTTTTTTTTTTTTGTCTTTGCAGAGGAACAGAACTCTGTGGTCATAGAAGTCTAACCCAGAGGTGGGATTCTAAAGTCTGTCCTCTTTTCATAACAGGCACAAGCTCTTCTGAATAGAGGTCCAAAGGTAGAGGGAACCAACACCCTCAGAGCAGCTGACATGGGGCCAGCCCTGAGGCCGGCAAACACTACGTCTGCTGAGAAGGCCACACTGGCTGCTGGGGATCTGCTCTTACCAGGCCCACTGGTTTCTCATACCCCACGGGGGCCCTAATGAGCCAATGATCGATTTCCCTTTCAGCTGCTGTGAGTCACTGGGGGCTGGCTCTGAAGTTGGGATGGAAACCTTGGCCATTTCCGGAAGTTGCCTTTCCTTGTGGGATTTCATGTTGGAGGAAGATGAACTCTGAGCCCTCTCTAGGGAAGTGCTCATTCAGGTCAGGCAACATTAGGATGAGCTGACATCTTACATCATGCCTGGCCTATCCACTAAGAGAATGGATATGATCGCAGCCTGCGTTCCCTCAGCTCACTCCATGCCAGACCAGACCTCCTCTCTATTCCCATAACATTTTATTTTAATCTCTAATGTAGCCCTTACCATAACATTTTATCAGCACGTGCCTTGACCCCAAAGACAGCGAGCGCCATAGGACAGGGCTGGATGTGTTGGCTACTGCAACCTGAATGCTTCGCTCAGGCCTGAGTGTGGTGAGGACTCAGTAAATGCTGGCTGAATAAACAAATGACAGAAAGCCTGGTGTACGCACAGAGAAATGAATTCAAGAACAAACCCCCAAAGAGACCACCTGGTGAAAAGCAGAAAATATCATTAACTGAAAACAAGACATTTCTGAGAAATCCGCATTTCAGCTTTACCGAAGAGACACTGTAGCACTTTGCCCAAGTGACAGGTTATATACAGAGAAAATGCAGCATTTATTTCTGTTACACTGAAGCTTCCTCTGTGTAAGTCAGAGAGGTTAGGTGCTCAGCAAGGGGTCCCCCATGGCCAAAGATCCATGTTTTAAAAAAAAAAAAAGAAAAGGAAAGTAACAATATATTTAAAAAATAAAAGATTCTCCAGAAACATATGTCACTTTTATAATCAGAGAAAATAGGACTTTTTATCAGTACCTCATCAGCATTTACATTTTAAAATCCAACTCCTAAGAGAACCATAATCAAATTTAAAAAAAGAAAAGAAACGAAAATCTGGAAGAAAGCAGTGGAACAATCAAACTTTAACTATCTAACTCTCTAACTCCGGTCAGAATAATTCCCTTTCGACAAGATAAATTTAGGTTGAGAACAAGACAGCCTTGGCCCAGCTGCATAATTCATTGGCAGCTTTAATCTTCAGAATGAATATTAGTGTAGATTTCAGGTTTTATTGCATTTTTTAAACAAATGATATTTTATGTTCAAAGTGAATATATCATGAGTTGGCAATTTGTAATATGTTTTCCCTAAAAAGGAAATAAAAATAAAATTCCTTTAGATTTTCTGATATGAATTGCAGACTTGAGGAAAGACTAAATGTAGTGAATGTAGGCTAGGAAGGCAGACAAACAGAAGTCAACATGGAACAAATATGCTCAATAGACAGTTACAATAAATTTTAATGAACTCTAAAAGGATGAATAAACTTTCTGAAAAGGATACGCTGATAGTATAGGACAGATCCACACGATGTAGAGAAATAGATTTTAGTCAACCATCTAAATGGTTTGCCTTCAAAATGTCCAACACCCCTTGGTTTGCTAAATGTCAAATATATATAGGAGTCTTTATGGAGATATTCTGATCTTGGGTAAATTTAAGACTTAGTCATCTAGAGACACTGACAGAGGTTTGATCTCTCTTTAAGCATTATGGAATGCTTGTCTAATTAGCTGGTGTATCTGCAAATTCAATCAAACAGTACGTCAATAGGTACACGTTTGCAACTGCGCAATTAGTTGAATAAATATACCAAGTATAACCACAACCACCATTTCCAAATTAAATCATGTGCATAGAATTTACCTTAGAGTCTTGGAAACCAAACAAAGCCAAACACTACTACAGATACATTAAGCAATCTCTTTAGCTACCTATGCAATAGTTGCATGATAGATAACAGCATTAGTCTGCATTGACCACCAGTGAGGAACTGATGCAGAATTCTTGCCTCTCGTCACTGGAATATTAATGTCTTAACATTGTTTTTTTCCCCACCCATCATTTTCTCCTACTAGACTTTCATATCCCTTTTCTCCCAAGTTGGTCCTCTTCTTTTGTAATAGGAATATCTCTAGAAGTAGAATAGCTGCAAAGGATTCTCAAACTCTGAGTTGGAAATTTTTATCTGAACTAATACACTCATTTCATTTTAACTGTTATTCCTATGTCTTCCACACTGGACTCAGCTTCTTCGTGCTATCCTAATTAAATATCTCGACCATTCTTCGCCTAAAGAAGTCTCAAGACTATGATTTTTGGACGGGTATTTGCTCTGCCAGTCTCCTCTCCAGCTTCATGGGCCTTTAAGGAGCCCAATTGTTAAGGTCATGAAGTAATGACGTTCCAGGCTTAAATACTTGTATTTTTTATGATTATGCTGATTAAGTTGGCTACAGTGACCACTAGTGACATTGACTATTATGTTCTTATCCTAAGTAAATGGTGTCCCATTTGCCATTAGGACAGCACTCTGTTGGTAGCTCCGAGGAGGTTTAACCATCCCATCTGGAGATGGGGAGAGATGAAGGACGGTCATCTGCATACAAACCACACTGGATCTTCTCTGAGTAACTAAAGATGCATTGCAGTTGCATATCATGATATTTTGCTTGTTAATAATCCATCCTCATCTCCTCCAGGATGAATAACTTGAGAAAAAAAATCATTAAATAAAAGTCGGTTAATTGCATTTCTTAAGAAATCCAACTTTTTAATGTTTCTTCTGAGAAAAGAACAGCAGTATAGTCAAAGGATCAATTATCTTTAAAAAAAAAAACACGGAATACAACATTTGCTTTTCTTAAAGGGCTGCAGACACATTCCTATTTCTTTCAGTAAGAATAACTTGAAAAGGATGCAAAGTTATACAATCTACAATTCACTGCACACAAGCTGCTTTGATTATATTGCCTCACAAACTAGATACTTCGCTGGGAAGCATAAAACTGTTTATCACTAAACATTTGAGATTCCACTCAGATAATTTACACATAATTAGACAGAAGCCCACACTTCCGAGCAATGGCATTACCTCCTCTCTAACAGACTATTCTTAAGAACATTTTTGGTAGCATAATGAGTATTTTATGAGGATTTGTAATCAGTCTTAACGTAGGTGGGAACAAAGGTGAATTACTCCTCAACACGATCAAATCATTACATAACTCAGTGCGGAATAATGATGAACTGAGGTTGGAAGAGGTAACCTGCCCAGGAATTTGGAGGAGTTAGGATATTCTGGTCTTTTCCAGAGGCATAAAATGAATTAAGTGATCCCTTAGGAAGCAGAAAAATAAAAAAAAGGAATCAGTCAAGGATAGAAGCCTCCTACTTAGATTTCCCTTCCCTTTGCTCACTATCAAAGAAGGAGATAAGAAGACAGAATATAGAAAAAGAAAGGAAAATGAAGGGTATTTTCTATCCACATGGGGTCTAGTCTTGTTTTTTCTAAACATCTTCTGTTCTAAGACACAAACAAAGCTAGCTGCCTCCAAACAGACTGACCATCACTCAAACACACAGTCACCAGGGAGGAAAGGAACATTAGTGGGTGTGGGGAAAAGTGTCACCATTTCATGACACAAAGACTGCAGCCAGAAATAGCTCAGTCCCTAGATGCTGCATCACTCTGAAGCTTCACTTCAGACTTGCCACTGTGCCTCCAAGGGGTATTTCAAAATTGCCACCTTGCACGGTCCCTTTGAGTCTACAAAGCTGATTTGTTGGGTTTCCATTTATGGACAAGGAATTATGTTTTGGTTTCTCTTTTTTGTCTTTTCAACCAGAGAGGGTCTGCGTCATGCTTGTATGCATGAAATTTAAGCAGTGTGCAATCTCAGCTCTATTCTGTTTATATGATGACACACTTGTATTTTTTTTTCTAGATTATTTACAAGGAGAGTCAGCAACACCAAGTCTTACAGCAATCCCTGGGGCTACCTCTTAGGTCTTCCTGAACAGGTTTGAGTAGACATTCTCTAAGGCCTCATCCATCTTTAAACTAGGTAACATGTAAAGCTATAGCCTCAAGATGATCCCTTGGAGGCTGCAACTCACAGAGTAGATTTTTTGATACTTGTGGAATACACAGTCAAAACAATGCCTATTAATTTTATAACTGCAATCTTGGGAGACAGTGTGTCCAGAACTCCAATTATGTTCCCTTTGTCAGATAAGCTCAACATTTGTACAGATTTCACCCTAACCTATCATCCAAATTCAGCTGGCTTTCTAGAACACGTTCTCTTTCACTAAAGAAAGCCATCCATTAAAAACAAGACCAAAAATATTAATTTCCACATATTTATGGAAGAAAATATATGTAGGTACTTCAAAAAACTATGTATAAGAACATCCATTCTGTATTTATTTATGTTAATGCCTGACAAGTGATAGTTGTCAATGAATATTTGATAAATAAATGAATAATGAAGAATCAGAAGCAACATACATGGCTAACACAGGGAAATAGTTAAGCAAAGGGTAATCTATTCATACATTCGGATACTGTATATCCATTCGAAATCAAGTTTTCATGCAACATTTAATGGCATACATGGGAAATAACCATCGCACAATGCTATTTTTGAATGCATTAATAGTGTATTGTATGATCTCAATTGTGTGTGTGTGTTTCTCTCCTTCCCTCCCTCCCTCTTCCCTTCCTTCCCACCTTCTTTCCATCCACCCATCCATCTCAGACGTAAGCAGAAGTGCATTGAATGATGGAGAAGAAGGATCTAGAGCCCCACCTGCTCAGCATTGCCTTCCCTGTCCCCTCCACCCCCCTGGACCACCCACTCAGATTCCTGCGCTTTGTGAAATAAATTAAAAACTAGTGATCTCATCCAACCCCCCAAATTTGGCCCATAAGGGAATCTAGTTCCAGACAGAAGCAGCAATTATTTAATGTTAATGTCAGAAATAAGTTTAGGACATAGAAGTTCCAAACCCTCAGGTATTCAGCATGTGTATATATCCTCCAAGCTAAGAAGGAACTGGTTTTCCTAAGTTTATAGAGTTGGGGGGGCGGGGGTGTGCTTTGCAGATGGTGTACTTCCTTATTGTGTATCTCTGGGCAAGTCAGTTAAGCTTTCTTAATTTCAGTTTCCTCATCCATAAAATAGGGATTAAAAAATATACCTCCTTTATGAGGCTGTCGTGAAGATTAAATGACTTAATGCAAGTAGAGTTTATAATGTCACCTAGAACATAGTAAGCACTCAATAAACATTAGCTAGCTCCACCGGGTATGTGGAACAAGTATTTCAAAGACACAGCAAAGAGTGCTGTTTCCAAACTACAGTACAGCATTCTGGCTCCCTGATGAGGATGCGAGGGAGGGATGAATTTAAAAACAAAGCAAGAGTCACACATTTTGCGAGAGGAATACAAAGCGAGAGAATGCTCCTGAGAGGTTTCAGGGAGGATTTAGGGTCTTACAAACTCCAAACAAGGGGAAATGAAGAGTCTGCGTCCACAAGCCCTTCTCGTTCTCTGTGCAAAGCGGCCTTTGGTATTCACAGGGAGAGTATGACAACCTCAAGGCTGTCAAAGCAGCAGGAGTGGTGTGAGAGGTGATGCACGAGGAAAGAGCCATGGGGAATATTTCCAGGAGGACTGGGGCACCCCAGGGATATCAAGTAATTGATATGCACAGGGCATGGGATGTGAGGAAGACACTGCCTTGGGGGTAATGCTGAGGGGTTTTTTTTCCCCCTGAAAGAAACTTAGATATTTACAAGAGCCCTGGACTGGTAGCTACAGAAAACTACTTTGGCTTTCTAGAAGCAGGGCTGCTTTTCCCCTACCCCCATGAAATACTTTCTTTTAAAAGAGTGTTTCCCCACATTCAGCATTTGAGCCATCAGTGGTACATCAGATGGTCTTGGTTGGTAGTCAGATATCTATTTTTAATATTAAGTTACTTGCATCATTATACTTCAACTTACGACATCAAGTTTCTGTTTACTGTACTAACATAAATATATCATTAAAAAAGCCAATCAATTAGACATTTAATAAATAACAAAACTAGGATATTAAGAAAATGGCAAAAATTGTAACAGTGGTCATAGGTGACCAAAGTGTTGTTGAAGTTTTAGAGTCCTTTTTAGATGGGAAAGAAAGGAACTTGATGTGTCAGGGAGAGTCTGATGTTGCCTCCTCCTGTCGAATAACGAAGATCCAGTTGTTCCGACCCAAGCCTGTCTCTTTGAAGTGGAGGAGCCGACTGCGAATGTTGGATGTGTATGCCTGTGAACGTTCTCACATACAGAAAGGATGGAAATCAAACATTAGGAAACACATGTAGGTAAGAAAGGCCAGGTGTTCATGGGACAGAATGCCCAGGTGCACACCATCTCCATTTTAGGGGAAAAGTACGCTAAGAATATGGACTTGAATTTTATATTTAGCCTGTACTCATGATCCTTCAAAAATGTGCACAATGTGATACACTCTATTTCAGGTCTCCTTTAGAACTATGATGCAATGCAGCAGAAGAAGGGAAGCTTAAATTACCAAGCAATTCAAGCAGGGCTAATAAAGTCACAGGCCCCAACTTGCACATGTGTGTCTTCCAAATGACTCACCACACAGCCTCACCATGACCCTTGAGTCACCACACAGCCTCACCATGACCCTTGAGTCTCCCCTTCCTAACAACAGGAAGGGGATTCCCAATTATGGAAAGTGTTTAGTTAAAAAAAGAATTACAATATTGAAAGGAAAGCTTTGTAGCAGTCCCCAACCTTTTTGGCACCAGGGGCCGGTTTCATGGAAGACAGTTTTTCCACGGACTGGGAATAGGCCACAGCCTGGGGGTTGAGGACTGCAGCTTTAGAGAATTGATTCAAAAAGAAAGAAACCAGAGAAAGTCGATAAGGAAGGAAGAAGAGAGCTAGCCAGCTAACAGAGGCAAACTCAAGCACCAGTGGGATGGATCAGATACTATAAACTATTGAAATGAACAATAGTGAATGGTTCCACATCTTCCAATTTTAAAGAGAAGGTGAAATTTTAGATGTTTGTGTAACGACAACTAATTCAGTATTTTAAGCACTAAATTGTAAGACATATTTAATTTACAAATATGAAATTTCTGATACTAGTTGGTGAGCCAGTTATGTGCAACCAGGGAATTGAAGGAAGATCTGAATTTTCCCACAAGTGTCTTCCCTTATCATTGTTAGGTGTTTTTTCACTTCTACTAAACTTCTTAAAATTCCTTCCACAAAGGAGATTTTTATTTGAAATAACAAGTAGTTTTGTGTTGTTTTTAATGAAAACTAGATGGATGCTTCCGGTTGGTCATTCACCTACTAGTGTGAATTACTTTTATCAGATTGCTTTCCTGCTTCACTCCCAGCTGAGAGGGTCCTGTCCTATCCCTGCTCCTCCCTGGAGGCAGAATAGAGCTGTGGCTAATGCTCAGACTCCAGGGTCATATTGCCTGGGCTAGATTCCAATTCTAGCTCCACCTCTAACCAGGTAGCATTAGTTTCTCAATTTGTAAAATAAAGATAATAATACCTACTCTCACAGTGCCTGCCACTCGTGGTAAGGGTATAATATATGTTTGTTCTTTGCATTACAAAGACAAGATTAAAAAAAAGAAAGCTTTAGATAAGGAGATACCAGTTTTTACCTATCAAATTAATAATGTATATAATAATGCCAAATACCGTTGGCAATGACTAGATTAAACAGCATTCTAATAGACTACTGTTTAGGATGTACATGGGCATGATCATTTCAAAAAGAAATTGGATAAAATCTATTCAAGAGGTATAAAGGTGCTCATGTTTTTTGACTCCTAAATACCACTTTTTAGAATTTAGTCTGAGGTAACATTCAAAAATATAAACAAAGACTTGCTATAAGAAAGTTCTCTGTGGCATTATCCATATTAATAGTAAGGGAAAGAGACCCAAAAATTTCTTAAATGTCAACAGTGGTGACAAATTCTGGTACAGTGGAATATTATGGGATCATTAAATGTAATTTTGAAAAATGATTAATGATATGGTAAAATGTTCACATTTTAACACCAAGTAAAAAATTACAGGATAAATTCTGAAAATACACTATGACTCCAATACTGTAAATGTTCTCTCTCTCTCCCTATGTATCTCTCCCTCTCTCTCTCTCTCTCTCTCTCTCACACACACACACACACACACACACTAAGACCAACAAGAGAAATATCAAAATGTTATGTTAAGAGTGATTATTTTGGGGTGATGAGCAGCTAATGAGTGATTTTTGCTTTTGCATGTATTTCTAAATATTTTTCAAATGATGATATGTTGCTTTTCTAACTAAAGAACCATAAAAAAATGGGTTTAAAAGGGGTGTGTGTGTGTGTGTGTGTGTGTGTATATATACATGGTGAGGAACACAGAAAAAAAGAGAAAATGTAGAACAAATTGTGAAAATTCTGAAATGACTGGGAATTGCTTAATATTCTCTAATATTTCATCTATTTGGGGGAGGAGACAAAGCACCATGGACTGTGAGGGAGGGTTAAAGTGATCCAGAGACCCATTCTCATATCTTTGGACAAGAAAAAGGCTAGGCCCAAGGAGGAATATTAATTCCCAAATATAATGTGGGCAGGACTGAGTTACAGTTACACAAGCTCCAAAGAAGTTACAGTAATCACAGGACAACTTGGCTACCAACTCCAAACCATTGAGAGTATAATCTGCTCTTCATTAGCTGCAGAGTACAAGGCAATTGGCAATTCAAACTCCTCATTAGAACACATTACTGCAGAGGATCTTGGAAGGGAGCATAAGGCCCTCCGGAGTAGCAGCAATTTGAGCAGAGGAAAGAACTGTGACCTCTTCCCAGGCAAGGAACCCAGAGGCCCTCGTTGCTCAGGAGAAGTTGAGCCATCCGTCAGGGAAGAACGAAGGCAAGAGGCTCGCTCAATGGCCACCCTCCTCAGGGAGACGAATCATTGGCCTCCCGCACCCGCCTTTGCCTATCATCCATCCCCCACATCCAACTTTGTAATGCATACTAATGGCAATCCCATCAACGACGGACCACATGTATGACGGTGGTCCCATAAATTATAATACCATATTTACTGGCCCTTTTCAATATTTAGAATTTTTTAGCATTACTACTTGCATGTTTTGCAATTGCCTACCTGCATCAGTACAGTACTGCTGTGACAAGTTTCGTAGCCTGGGAGTAACGGTGTTACAATTGAGCCGGGCGGGTGCGTTAGGCTAAGACACTCCAGGTGGTTTGTACCATGACCGAAATGTGCTAACGATGACAATTGCTCAGACATGCTTCTCGTAGTTAAGCAATGCATGACTCTATTCCGATGTTTCTGACTCACCAAAGTCTCCCCATTGCATTTTAATGGGTAATATCCAAACTCCTTATGGTGGGCTACCATCTTCCACTTTGACCCTATCCTGACATGCTGGCCTTCTCTCTGGTCCCCGGCTTATCCTTTTGCACCCTCTGTGGTCTTGGTGGCCCTTCTGCACATGCTCCTTGCTCTCCCTCTGGTGCAGTCTTCTCCCAGGTCCTCCCAGGGCCACCTGATGACATCACTCACTTCTCAGCCCAAAGTCCCTGACTCAAACAGACCTTCTCTGAAAACGGTTTCCAAAGTCACAATCCCTGCTCCTCTACTCTGTTCACGTTTTCTTTTATTTGCCTTTGTATCACTTATCATTAGCTGAAATGATTATTAGTTTTTGTTTACTTGTTTATTGTCATATATATAGAATAAAAATAAGCTAATGAACACAGGGACCTCATTTTCTCATATATCACTCTATGGGGCTGAATTGTGCCCCCTGCCAATTCACCCAATTCACATGTGGAAGCCCTAACTCCCAGTGTGGTGGTATTTGGAGATGGGGCCTTGGGGAAGGGATTAGGTTTAGATGAGGTCATGAGGGTGGAGCCCTCACGATGGGATTCATGTCCTTGTCAAAAAAAATACACCAGAGCACTCTGGTGCTGTTGCTTTCTCTCCTTCTCTGCCAAGTGAGGTCACAGTAAGAAGATGGCTATCTGCAAGTAAGAAAGTGAATCCACACCAGAACTTGACCTTTCCGGCACCCAGATCTCAGACTTCCAGACTCCAGAACTGTAAGAAACAAATTTCTGTTGTAGAAGCTGCACAGTCTACGACTGCAGTCCCCAAGCCCCGGGCCACAGACCAGTACCAGTCCGTGGCCTGCTAGTAACTGGGCTGCACAGCAGGAGGTGAGCAGCGGGCAAGTGAGGATGGAAGCTTCATCTGCATTTACAGCCGCTCCCCATTGCTCACATCACCGCATAAACTCCACCTCCTGTCAGATCAGCAGCGGTGTTAGATTCTCATAGGAGTGCCAACCCTACTGTAAACTGCACATATTGCATGTTGCGCTGTAGGTTGCGCTCCTTGTGAGATTCTAATGCCTGGTGATCTGAGGTGGAGCTGAGGCGGTGGTACTAGCCCTGGGGAGCAGCTGCAAATACAGATTATCATTAGCAGAGAGGTTTGGCTGCACAATAAATGCAATGCACTTGAATCATCCTGAAACCATCACCCCCCGCCCCTGCTGCTCTACCATCCATGGAAAAATTGTCTTCCATGAAACCAGTCTCTGGTGCCAGAAAGATTGGGGACTGATGGTCTATGGCATTTTGTTATGGTAGCCAGAGTAGACAAGATAACCATTATACCCTTAGTGCCCAGAACAGTGTCCAGAATCTATTAGTCATTCAATAAATATTG
Source organism: Daubentonia madagascariensis (assembly GCA_023783475.1). Taxonomy (NCBI): domain Eukaryota; kingdom Metazoa; phylum Chordata; class Mammalia; order Primates; family Daubentoniidae; genus Daubentonia; species Daubentonia madagascariensis. The sequence continues at coordinate 3,595,240 of JAKFHU010002332.1, read as the reverse complement.
GTAGAAGAAAAGGTTTTGGCATTTATTGCACACTTTTCAAAGAAAAGAGAATGGGCGTGGCCCACTTCAAAGTCCAGGGGCTCTGGTTTGGAAAGCACAGACGGATTCTACAAATAGTTGCTTGTGGGGATTGAGTTAGGAAAAACAGAAAATGGTGAATTCTTCTCTGCCCCATGGCTCTTCCTATGGGAAGCTGGACTGGGGATAAATGTCTCAAAGGGACATATAATTATTTTCTTCTATGATTTCTTATCAACTTTTTACCCTCTGGATGCTATAGAGTTTGGACTAGGGCTGGCAAATAGCAGCCCACAGACCAAATCCACCCCACAGCCTGAGCTAAGATTGCTTTTTTACATTTTTTAAAAGTTGAGAAAAATCAAAAGAAAAATGATATTTCATGACACATGGAAATTACATGAAATTCAAATTCCAAGGTCCATAAATCAAATTTTATCGGAACACAACTACATTTACTTGTTTACATATTACCTATCCGTGGCTACTTTCATGTGCAATACCAGATTAGAATAGCTGTGGCAGAGACTGCATGGTTGGCAAAGCCTAACATACTTTACTTTTTGACCCTTGAAAAAAAAGCCAGCTCAGACACTTGATAGCTGTGTGAGTTTGGGCAAAACACTAGACTACTCTGAGCTTCAGATCTACCACTGTAAGCTGGAGGTGACTGAGTTTACCTTACATAGTTGTTGTGAGTTTATCATAAGGCCTTGGAGGCCCTCAAGACATATGACTTCTGCGCCATATTTGCAGTGGCATTTGTTTTTGCTTTACTGCCCAGTAGCTTTCCTTGAGTTTATTAATCTTGGTATTTTCCTCCCTCCCAGTCCACTCCCATCTTAACTTATCTTTTGGAAGGAACACAGCTGAGTGGCTAAGTGCTTGAGGTCTGGAGTCCAGTAGCCTAACTTCAGTTATAAGCTTTCCTTCCTTTGTTAGAAAGGGACTGGTCATTTTGTTTAGGGGGGTGCTGCATGTAATGAGGTAACAATTACAAGCCCCTGGACACAGTGTCTACCTGGCGGGTGTGAGGTTTGATGGTAGTGAGGATGCAGCCAGACCCCCAACTTCCCTCAGTGTCTCATTTCCCCTTTAGGTTTGATCATTCATTCCTTCTCCTGCCTCCTCACCGCTGCTCTTAGCTCAACTGTCCTCTGTTATTTTGGAGCTGCGGTCCTCAGCCCTGCCTGGACCTGAGTCACCCGAGGAACTGTAATACTCTAAATGCCTTCGTTCCATCCCAAGAGACTCGGATTTAAATTGGTCTCTTCCCAGGGCATCAGTAGTGGCTAAAACTCTCCAAGTGACCCTTAGACCCTGCCAGGGTTGAGAATCAGCATCTTCTTGTCTCCAGATGATTCCTGAAAGCATCAAAATTCTGGGGATTCTCGGGGCCCACGCTTGTATACCCAAAGGACCAAACAGTGTCTTTCCAGGTGTCTTCAATGCCCACATGCTGACTGGGTACTAAGGATGGGTGCCAGGTACCTTCCTGGCACCGAGTATACTGAGCAAAGTGATTCATGGTTTCTGCCATCAAGTGGTTTAGAATCCAACAGAGAAGAAAGACACATTAAATCAAGCATGCACAATGGCATATTCAATTTCTCATTTACTGAGCGCCTAACAATGTGGTAAGGGCTATTCAGAGGATGCAGACAGATTTTATGACAGCCTGGAGGGGAGAGCATTCATTCCACCTGTGAAGGCTGCAGAGGGCTTCAAAGACTCCTTTCTTACCACAGTTACTCTCCTAACTCTTCCTCAGGCGAACTGATGCCCTGGGGACTTTAATCTCTTGTCCAACGGCACTGACCAGCAGGCCCTTCCAGGGAGGTTCTGGCTTTCAAATAAGAACACAAGTTTTCTGTCTTGCCCCACTGCTGATACTGAATACCCTTTCATCCTTGTTTTCAGCACTAATTTAGAAAAAGAATTGGGTTCCCAGGCTTACGCTTGCCTTTGCAATAACCCTTCTGCCATCCATGCATGCTGGGCATGGTTTCCTCTCTTTGGTGATAACCAAGAAACCTGCTGGTTGCTGAGGCCACCTCCACACCCCTCCCTGAGAGATGACACATGGTACCCGAGACAGCTACCAAAGCTTCAGAGGCATCAGCAACCTTCAGGAATAAAAGCTGGACCAAGAATGAGGTACAACGGTTGCCCCTTATGATGGGGTACTATGAGTTCATGTAAACATGGTTTATTGCACTAGGAATAACTCTGATTTTTCTAAGTTTTAATAGATAAATATATATCCACTTATTTACCTTACACCTATTGCACAGCTTTTCTGTGCCTTATTTCCCCAAAATAAACGGTTCCCAAAAGGAAGGAAAACAAGCTAAAACCTTTAAAAGAGTACAAAATTGTTTTTCCCATGAATATTAAAAAAAAACAATAGGGAAAGGTATAAGGAGGAAAAGACAGGACATAAGGATATTTCACAGCAGCCATTATGCTATCCCTTGATTAATGACCTGCAACGGTCCTCAACTAGAACCACCTGGAAGACTTCTCACACTGCTGATGTCCAAGGGGACTTACCTCCTGAACAAATGAATCCAAAACTTTGGGGCCAGGGTCTGGATAGCAGCAGTGCTTTGAAATTTCTCCAGGGGGTTCTTAGTGTCAGGCCTTCATGATCTTGTTCTGTTGTCCCAACCAACCTGTGAGGTAGATACTATTATTATAATGCCCACTTTTATCAATAAGGAAAATAATGCTTGGATAGGGATCCCGTCAGACAACTAGTGAACAGCTGAGTGGAGAGTAACTCTAGAGTGTTGAGTGCCTGAGCAGCAGGCTGCACTGCCTCAGCACAGAGAAGTCTTTCAGCCACGGACTGATGAACGAACAAGGTCTCAGAGCAAAGTTCTCACAATGAGATATCTCCTGTGCTGACCAAGAGGAATGACAAAGGAGTCATTCACTTATTCAACAAGCATCCAAAATTTAACTATTAGGCACCAAATACAGGCTGGCTGGGCTCTAGGATACATTTTGCTGCCCTGATGTTTGGCCATCATGACAGTGGTAATGATGATGACGATGCAACCACAAGCCCACGTGTACCGAGTGCCCCCACACATCAGTTCCATGTTATACATCATGTAATGTCTCCTTTAATTCTCAGAACTATTCTGCAAAGTAGAAAGCTAAGGCTCAGGGAAGCTAAGTGACTCACCCAAATTCACGCAGCCAAAAATAAGCAAGAAGTGGAACCGTCGCAGGCTGGCTCTGTTGGGCATGTGTCCTACAGAAGTCCTGACTCAGCACCATTGTCCCTCTAAATTCCTTTATTTCTGTTTTGGGCCATTCCTTGGGTTGTGTCACACAGGCCAAGGTGGGCTTGGGAGACATCTCCACTATCCCCTGAACAGACTCAAATCCTTTGTGGTGAACTTTCTGGACCCTTGAAGGGGCAATACAATGCTTATCCAGAGCCTAGCACTTACCGTAAATATGGGTTGAACCACAGCTGATGCATCAGAACTTCCCCTGGGCCTTAATTAGAAAGGGGTTCCATAATTCCTGTATGTGGGGTCAATACAAAAGCAACTTTTTTCCCATTTGGCCTCTCTGAGGACCCTGTTTTTTACCAGCCTAGGGAGGCATCCCATGCATGTGGTCTACCCAAAGGTTCATAAAAAACTTTGAATCCTTCAGGATTGAGTGGGAAATATTCTCGTTATAACAGTAGAGAAACTTACAGTAATAAATCAATAAAGTAATGGGATATAACACTGAATGTGTCCTTTAGTCAGACTCTGTTGTCTTACCTACATAAAGCTTCTAGATAACACATAATGGAGATGCAAAGTTTTATTCCCTGAAAACGCAGCCTGGGAAATCCCAGGAGATGAGAAGTGGTTAATGGGGTAAAGAGTATTTCAATATGCATGGAAAAAACCAAAGATTACCTTATCCCCAAAGCTGAAACTATTTGGGAGCTTTATGGGTGATTTTTGGTTGGTTATTTTTGCTTGTTTCATTCTTTCATTTTGTTTTATTACTTTGTTTTCTTTTTAAGAGGGATAATTAATAAAATTTTAATAAAACACATGCTGCATTATTTCACTTGTTAATTCAAATTAGGAGTGAAGCATGTCTGGATATCTAGGAAGTCTGAATTAACAGCTAAAGAAAAATGCAGTTTTATTTCTCTTATATATAACAACTTTAATTAGGCTAACAACATGTGATTATTTACCTAGTGATCCCAAAAGTCTTGGTTTGATTTTTGGATAAAAATATTATTCATTACCTCTTTCAAGCCATAATGTTTCAGGACCTATATACACAGTATATGGTTAAATAATTACAGAAATAAAACAATGAATAGACAGTCTCTGTTCTGATGGATCTTATGAACTATAATAAAAGATAAGCCCCACATTGCACAAAAGCATTCAGAACAACCAGTTGATTCTGAAATTACTAAATCAGAGAAGGAATGGATAATGCCAATGTAAACTGGAACACGTTCATTTATCCTACAATTATTTACCAAGTGTCGACTACATATTAGGCACTTAATACACTAAGTATACTAGATTCTTATTGCACATGCATACAATTATCCTTCCTGAGAAAAGGTTGTTTTTTAGAAAAGGTTCTCTTCCCTGCCAATTTACTCACCAGCTATTGATAAAGCATGTGGCATTGCTACTACACAATGGTCTCATAGCTATGTGAGAGATTTATAAATGTCAGAAAATGGTCACCTCTCAAGTTAGTGATAAAATTTCATAAGCTATAGGCTTGTTTACTAGAAATAATTTTTAAAAAAACAGAGAAATTGTTGGGATTTAAACTACTTTTTACTGTAATCTTTTTTTTTTCTATATTGGAGATTTATACTGATTACCTCCTGTTTCTCTCAGTAAATGATGTTCCCAATGTTCAAAGCAGTGTTTGCACCACCATTAAACACAAATGGCTGCAGTATTTTAAGCAATGCCATGCACTCTACAGGGGTCTGACTCATTAAAAAAAAAAAAAGTCCCTGCCCTAGGAATATCTTATATGTGATATGTAGTGTGAACAATTGGAATCCATTCCCTTTTGGTTAAAGATAATTTGCATGTGTGTGCCTGGGAGGTGAAGGTGTTTCAGTTGGGTGTAGCCTCTCTTTGCAGTTGGTTTCCTTCTAACAAAAGCTTTCCATCCTTCAGTTTAATTGTACAGCATCAAAGAGAAAGCTCTTGCCCCATTGATAACTTCATAGTGTGATGGGGGAGGAGAGGTCATCTGGTGTCAACGGCTTCTCTCCTGGTGACAGATTGATGACATGGTTAACCAGGTTAAATTGCTTCTCAGGGACTTTTCATAAAGCTACTAGTTTTCTCAAAGGTGGAGGTGATCACTAGTTTGAAGAGGGGCAAAAGGTGAGGGCATTCAAGTACTTGGAAAGGTATGCAGTATGTCATAGGTGAAACAGGACCCATTTTTCTTCCATCTAAAAACTTTACCCTATGGGTAACTAGAGCACAATCACAAACTTTTAACGTTCTCTTGTCCCAAGAGAGCAAAGAATTTTAAATCAGGGTCCCATACTTGTAAATTCAAAGCCCGAAATGACATCTGTCAGAGGAGCCCTCTCCCAGTTCAAAATCAGCACTGGTTGCAGCAACTAACAAAGTCGAGGTCAGTAAGGGGGAGACAAATGAGATTAAATGGCCCTAATAGAATAGCAACCATGACCTTTGCATTTCATTTGAAATTCAGCAATCACATCAGTGAAATACTATAGTGCAGGATGGGTATTATTTTGCTAATATGATATATAGATCTCTACTATGAATCTCATACTTATGAGTAAATTATAAATGTGCCAGTGCTGATATGTTTTTACATACTGTGCAACAATATTTCATAATCTACTTGCAGTAATTCCCCTTTCCCTGGATGTGGGGGGAAGAGAGAAAGAGGAGAAAGAGAGAGAGAGAGAGAGAGAATGAATATGGAGCATAAAAAAGGCAACTAATGTGCACAAGTGAGGTAGCATGTCAGATCTTCCCAAGTGGGGTGTATTTAGACATCAATCTCAAATGTCCAGTCAATAATTATGACCATCAACATTTCTTCTTACCAGTTTTGCTCATTTTAATGTATAAAATATGGAGACTCTATAAATTTAAGTGACTAGAATTAATAAAAGTATACTGCATTGAAAATGCAATTAAGATCTCTATGGTATGCACACACGCTTCTGTATGTTGTACATTTTTAACCACACCTAAAGCCCTCCAGAATAAAATAGTTCAGAAATTATGGCTGGTACCTATGGAAGCCGTGAATTATAAAAAGGCATTTTCATGAACAGTATATGGCCAAGTGAATTTTATTTTTCAGTGCAGTGATCTTTGCCTAAAGCTACCAGTTCTGCTGATTACATTGAACATCTCAAATGTCAGGGTTTTGTCGATACGGAGTTCCTTCGTTAGGCACTGTTCAGCTTCCTTTCCCTCTCCACTCCCTTGCAAGTAGGAGATACTGAGATGGAATCTCCTTGTAACCAAATCATTGCCAGCCCAAAGAGTAACAAAATCCAGCCAGAATGCAGGGCCCTCAGATTTAATTTCCTTAGCTAAATGCTTGCTATCGGCGGTGATAGCTCTTGCAGCCCTCAAATCTTCCATTCAAATCTGCAGAGTTCTACTGAAATTCTAACAGAGGTAGCATCTATGCAGAACAGAGCAAGGGGGAGGTTTCCTGACCACAGAGAGATAAACAGGGGCCAAATGAGCATCTAGAGTGAAATCTCACTTTGGAAGAGAAGGAGTTCTTGAGAAGGGTCTCCTGGTGGGTGTGGATAGACAAGGGCGGGCAAGGGTGGGAGATAGAGAGGTTTCTAATGGACCAAGCACAGAGCACTGGTTGTTGGAGCAGATGAAAACCAGGGGGCATGGCCTCTGGCAGTCACACAAGTCCAGGTCTCAGTGGCTGTTATTTCACGGTTGCCAATCAGTAAGTGTTCAATACAGTGATTTAAGAAACAAAAAGAGGAAGAGGGGCAGCAAGTTTCATGTGGGTGCATGTCATTTCACCCCTTGGTGGTGACCTTCAGGCAGCGGGAAATACACAGGGAACGGGTGCGTCCCAGGCGTGGAAACGATGCTCTCACTTCCTCTCAGCTGGGGATTGCACTCTCAGCTGGGGATTGCAGCATGACCCCTGGGATGGGAAGATGTTAGCGATTAAGTCTTAATGAGATTTTCTGATAGAGAAACAGTTGGACTGGAAAGGGTTTTCTAAAGGCAATTTTGATCAGTTTCACAACTATTTACTGAGAGACGATGGCATGTAAGGCCCGGCTCTAGACAAACACAGGGAAACAAAATTATGTACAGCACCCTGTTTTCAAGGAGGGTCCAATCATAGGGGAGAAAAGAAAGGACCAGGACGAGGAACAGGACAATGCTAGCTAGCCACGGTAAGGCCACAGCAAAAGCAGAAAGGACGTTCCTCACGTAGTCAGGGAGAAAGGAGAGAGATGTAGATAGGTTTCCCAGGTGTGATGGTCTTTCGGATGCATTGGCTTGCTCTAGGGGGAACATGGAAGTGGAAAGGACCCACAAGGGCATAGACATGTGGGTAGGAAGTTTAGAGAGCTGGGTGACCCTGGCCCAAGATGCTGAGTTAAATGTAACTCACAGGACAACCGCTGTCCCTGACAGCGTGAGTCAACAAGGCCTAGGCGTTTTTCTCAATGGGGGAGAGAGCAGTATTGCCCCTAAGGGGGTGAAAATTGGCTCTTGGTTGGAAAAATGCAAAAAAAACTTAAATATTACAATGGTTTGTGGCCCTCCAGAGTGCTGCCATACATGAACAGATATGCAGTGTACATGGTACAGACAGATACAGTGTATCTGTGATATTAAAATTTAATGCAGGAGGAGGTGTAGTGATTACGGGAAAAATAATTCCGAAAAGGCTCTTTGTTAAAGGGTCAGCAATAACAGCATAAAAGAGTGAGACAGACTAGTGTAGGCTGTTCCCAAGACAGCTGCCTTTGTCTCTCAAAGAGATTAAAAACGAATCTAGGGCAGAACCTCAGCTCTCTGGCAGGCAAGGTGGCTTCACCAGAGGTCGGCCTCCTGACTGTGGAGGTGAGGGCTTCACCTCTCTCCTCTCTGTGGCCCCCGAGGCGAGGCATTTGGGAGAAGGGGTTACAGGACAGAAAGGTAAAGGGGTAGAGAGGAGAGCCAACCTTATACCACTCCCAGCTTCTCTCCCCCATTGAAAATAGGTCACAGATTTACATTTTATGTATTTATTTTTAACAGTGTATTTTAGAAGCTCACCACTCCCTATTAAAAATGAATGATGCCTTTAATAGTTTATTTTAATTCCAAATTACAAAGACAGTATGTATTCATTATGGAAATTTGGGGAATGCAAATAAGACAAAAGGAGACAATAAACTAACAACAACAGACAGAATCCCCCTATCCCAAAGTGAACACTTTACGATCATGTCATATTTCCTCTAGACCAGTGCTATCCAATAAGGTAACCGAAAGCCACATGTGGTTATTGAACACATGAATTGTGGCTAGTCCAAATTGAGATGCGCCGTCCATGTAAAAACACACTGAATTTTGAAGACTTAGTACCAAAAATGTAAAATATGTTGGTTGTTAATATTTTTATATTGATTACATGTTGAATATATGTAATCAATATAAAATGTAAATATATTTGGTACGCCATATAAAATAAAATATATTATTAAAATAATCTCAACCATTTCCTTTTACTTTTTTTATTCAACTACTAGAAGAATTAACTTACTTATGTGGCCTGCATTACACTTCTATTGGAGAGTGCTGGCCCAGACCTTGCCTACATATGCAACTCTGCATGCACATATATACATGCCTTAAAAATAGATAACATGGTGCAAATTCTTTTGTACTTTTCCACTAAATAAAAGCTGGACATCTTGCCATGGCAATATACATATATGTTCACTTACATTTAAAGTGAATGTTTAAATGCTAAATAATATTGCATCATATGGATGTAACAAAATGTATTAAACCAACCCCCTATCTTTTATATTGTTTCTGATTAGTTACTATTATTGCAACTCTGCAATGAACATCCTTTTAACCAAATCTTGTTGTACACAAAGGTTCCACAGGTGTGTGACAGAATGGAAAGAGCACAGAGTTTAAGGCCAGGCAATTCTTGGTTCAGATCAAGTCTCAGGCTTTAACTAGCTGTCTAACACTAAGAAAGTCCATCATCATGCTCAGTCCCACTATCTAAAACAGGGACAAAGTCTCTGTTTTTCAGCATTGTTGGAAAGATCAGGGATTTTATTTTTTTGGGCAGGTTGGAGACACACGGTTATTAGTAGCTAAAATCATTAACACTGTAAATAAACCACTAAAAACATTATGGCTATAAAATTCCTAAATTGTGCATCCTCAGACCACAACAGCAAATAAAATTATAGAAACTATAGAAAATGACTTCTTATTAAAGGTTGAACCATTAATGAGTATCTGAATGGAAATCTGAAATTTCTAGAGAGATTGTACAACATTTATTGACCATGTTCTTTGAAAATTTTCACCTATTTAAGACCACAATCACTCATCCTAGACTTCCAGACCTTTTCTTCTTGTTCAACCCTGAGTGAAATACAAGATAATATATCATTCTAGGTATGGATAATAATGCTTCAGAGACATAATGCCCATAATTTAGTTTTAGGATGATAACAACTGCAAAACAGGCCTGTGAATGTCTTTCTAACTTAGATTTGAATGGCTCTCACCTCTGATCAGAAGACAGGGTTGAAAAGCAACAGTATTCCTTTTTAAAGATGCAACACAGAGGATTATATACTTGGGAGGCCCTTCAGAATACAATGACATGCTGGTACAGTTAGCTAAATAACAAAATGGCTCCTAAAATGGATGCATATTGATGAAGAAGACAAAGGCAGAATGTTTGGGAGCTATAGAGGCCCCATATGGTTTGATCAGGCCAGTGATACCCTGGCAATGAAGGCTCTGGCTTGGACAATCACAAAAAATGTGATGGATAATCCAATAAACTCAATTAACCTAAGGAGTCCAGGGTTGGTCTTGTTGCTGCATGAATCATCCAAGAAACAGGCTAAAGGCAAAAAAGTCAAGAATTTCTTTACATAGTGATTAACCCTATGAGTCTTGGCAGCTGAAGAGTTTCTATGGGGATTCTTATTCCTTCAATAATTAACTGTGTGACTTTAGGCAAACTATTTAGCTTCTTTGCTCAACAATCTCCTCTTTGCCAAACAAGAGGGTTATAGGATTGACATGAGGATTTAAATAATGGATGGAAGTAAAGGGCTTGCTTAGCACAATGGCACAGCACCTACAGCAAAGTAAACTCTCAAAAATGTTAGGAGGTTCTACAGCTTCTACCACATCTAAGTCTGTGACACCATTTAAAGGCAATTCTTCACTTGCTGTCTCAGATTGTGATATTCCCCTTTCCTGATACAACAGAGCTCTTATATAAAGACCGTCCAGATGTAGGCACTGAGCGAACAAAATGTTAAATCCTCCAACGTGTATTTCTGAAGAGCTCTGAAGTGCAGATCGTGGTCTAGTGTTGGAGATACAAGACAAGATCTTTGCCCCCCGGAAGCTCACAGCCACAGGTAAGTAGCATGACTCGTGATGAGAAGGTTCTCTTAGATTGGCACAAATTATGGGATGGGATAGAGAAGGTTTATCTAAGCAGCTTGAGGAGTGGGTTAGGGAAAGGTGATGTGAAAGCTTAGGCAAGATGGGCAAGTAGAAATTGGCTGGGCGAAAAAAAAAAAAAAAAGGCAGGAGTTGAGAGCATTCAGACAGAGGAAGCTGCCAAAAAAGACTTAGAGATGAGAGCACATTTAAAATTTTACAGATAGTTAGAAAGGATGCAATGGTGAGAGTCAAGAATGTAGAGGTAGGCACAAGTCTGATCCTGAGTTTCTTTGGAAACTCAGACTTTACCCTCAGGTTGCTCGGTTGTTAAGCCAGAGGACACCATGCGAAGCAATTAGAATAAAATAATGAAGCAGAAACAAGAAACTGACATTTTCTACTCTCTGCCTTGATGCCACTGACATCAACATGAATTTCTGAACAGATCCACTGAACTGACTGACTGATTTGTCCATTTCGCCCCAGGAATACGCCTGTGAATGATGAAGCAACTGTGGACCACACCCTCTTTTGTCTTGGTCTTTGGTTCTTCCAAAGAATGAAGAGAGTTGGAGAAGAGACTTTATTCAACAAAGCTGCCACAATGTAAACAGATTAATCAGTATATGTTCACTGAGTCCAGAGACACCGTGTTGAAGAAGTAATTATAAGAGCATAAATGAAGAAGAGGAGAAAGACGTAGAACACTTATTTACCCAGAAGAGCTTTTTATCAGAAGCTTAAGACGCTGAACTTTCTTTAAAATACGTGCATGGTTACTTACAAAATTTTCAAAATGTGTGCATTTGCACATACACATTTCTGAAGGCTCTAAGATAATAGCTCCATCAAATATGGATAGGTAGAGTAATGGGAAAAACATTTGATCAGAAGTTAGGGACCTGATCTCAGATCTGACACTTCCTACTATGTAACTTTAGCACAAAAATACTTAATGCCATCTAAAATGAAAATAATAATAGCCTACCTAAATACCATTTAGGTTTGCTGTGTGATTCCAATTAGAGGAAGGACTTGAATGTAAAGGGTTAGCTCTAGGACAAGTTGGTAACATCAATGGGTAAAGTAGGCAGCTGACAAGCTCATACTACATCCAGGGTGTTTAACAACTACCAAATCCCAACAGATTGTTGTTGGATCATGGTCTAGCTTTGCCAGATCTTCCAATGTTTAACGAAAAACCAGAAATACAAATGTCCATATAAAATTTCCTAAGTTTTCACTGTTGACATCCACTTCAAACGTGAAGCAGCAGGAAGACTACAAAGCACAAAAGGCCTGCTCTAGCCAGATGTACAACCTTTACTAGTAATTAGCAGGCAGAGTGGTGAATAAAATATATTTCCAGTTTGCTTATAAATTATATTTCCACTTACCTTCAGGTCAATGTAGGGAAGACTTGGGAATTAAAATTTTCAATGAATGGAGCTATGAGAAAAATAAACCAACAGAAACCTCTCAAAAGAGAACCAGCTCTTTCCTTCTTTTTGATGATTTAAGAAATGGAAGTTTTCCTATCTTGCCTCTACCTGCTATTCTGTGCTAGAAAATAAATCCCTTCTCTTTGTGTTCTGAATTTCAAATTCAGTAGTCATGTTCACAGTATGCTGGAACATAATATCCTTCTCAACTCTCTGTCTCACCACCCAAAATACTGTACAGGTTTCGCATTTTCCTTCAAGAGTCTCTTTAAGAATCACCCACTGCCCCAATGTTGGTGGAAATGCAAATTAGTACAGCCACTATGAAAAATAGTATGGAGGTTCCTCAGAAAATTAAAAATAGAACTACCATATGCTCTAGTGATCCCACTCCTGGGTATACATCCAAAGGAAATGAAATCAGTATTTTGAAGGTATACCTGCACCACTGTGTTCATTGCGGCATTATTCATAACAGCTAAGGTATATAATCAATCTTTGTCCATCAACAGGTGAATGGATAAAGAAGCATGCCATGTATACACAACAACATACCATCCAGCCATAATAAAGAAGGAAATCTTGTTATTTGCAGCAACATGGATGAACCTGGAGCACATTATATTAAGTTAAATAAGCCTGGCACAGACAGGCAAATACTGTGTGACCTCACCTATATGTAGAACCTAAAAACTTTGAACACATAGAAGCAGGGAGTAGAATCATGGTTGCCAGGGGCTGGGGTGGGATGAGGGTAGGGTTGGGGAGATATTGGTCAAAGGATACAAAATTTCGGTTAGAGAGGAGAAATAAGTTCAAGAGATTTATTGTATAACACAGTGGCTATAGTCAATACTCAAAAACAATGTATTGTATTCTTGAAACTCACTAAGAGAGTGGATTTTAAGTGTTTTCACCATAAAAAAATGTTAAGTGTGTGAGCTAAAGCATTTGTTACTTAGCTTGATTTAGCCATTCCACAATGTATACAAATTTCAAAACATCACATTGTACATGATAAATATACATAATTTTTATTTGTGAATTTGAAATAATTAATTAATTTAAACAAACAAAGAGTCACCCAGTATCCTAGGTTCCCTAAAGGAAGGAGAACAGCCAAGACAATGCAACCTTCTTGAAGCCTAATTCTTTGGCAGAATGACATAAAGGTCATACCCAGTGTGTTCCTCCCTGCTAAATGCTTTCACATACAATGCCGTGGGCATGTAAAAATTCTGAGAAACACAGTATGATGTTCTTCAATAGTCCAATGGTCAAATGTATTCCTCAAAACACTTGCTCTGAGTCTGCTGTGTACACAGTTATGATCCAGGTCCCCAGGGTATAGAATCTGAGGCTTTGCCTTCAGGAAGTTTACTTTCTTGTGGGGGGGGGGTGAAAACTAATTAAACCAAAGAAAATGTAAGTGCAATCACAGCAGTTGGGGTTGGAGCTTAAGAGATAAAGCAGCTGACTCTAGTAGCTCCATTAGGAAGGATTTCACTGAGAAAGACACACATGAAGAAATGGCTTTATACCACCAAGTTGGCTCTAGAACATTTAGTCACCGTGTCAACACTCATGGCCACCAGTAAACTCTTCATAGGCGCATCCCATGCTGCCAGGTATGGCAGATGATTCATCCCTTTATTTTTCCATAGGAATTTTGTTCCCTAATTGCTAATCTACAAATGTCTACTAAGTGAAATCATGCTTTGCTTACCATGCAGAAACACCACATTTGCATTTTTAAGATGAAACATAAAGATACATCTCTCAAAAAATTGATAAAGACACAAAAGGTATGAAGAGGATTTTCCCAGAAGAAGAAACAGGGTTGGTTCAAAAACCCATAGGATACTTTAATAGTTACCAAATAAATGAAAAACAAGTAGGTTCTATTTTTCACCAAAATGGCAACTGGGAAGGATTTTATAATGCTACTCTTCATTATTAAAGGAGATTTAGGGAAAGAGTCTCTCTTAAACACTACTGTTGAGAGTGTAAATTGGTTTAACCTTTCTGAAGAGATAATTTAACAATGTGTATCAAAAGGCTTAAACATTTGCATAACCTTTTTTCAAGTATTTCCACTTGTAGGAACTGATTCCAGAAAAGTCCTGAGTGTGCTGAAGATATAGACTCAGTTTGGCCCATCACTGTCAGTTTGTTCTGGTGGGAAACCAGAGATAACACAAGAAAAAGCTCAGCAGCTGGGACTGTGTAAAAAATAAAAATAAATATAAATAAATCTGGTACCCATTCAATGTTTTATTCTTCAACTCTTATGCTATTCTTATAGCTTTTTTTTAAAGAAGCCTTATGAAGAAGGAACTTTTTCATAATATATAGCTATATTAAGAATTACAAAGCATATAAACAGTTGATATGCAATGGGGGGAGGGAGAGAGAGAGAGAAAGAAAGAGAAACTCAGATGTTAGTGGGAAAAATCCTTTCTCCTTGGGGACACAAGTAAAATTGGCCCCAAGCTCCCATTTCTATGGCCTGTGGGAGTCTAGAGCTCTCAGGCCTCAGGTTGCTGCAAATCCCCAGGTGGCGTCTGGTCTCATTACCCTCCAAACTCCTCCTATCTTATCTATTATCCCTCTGTTGCACCATTTTCAGGGTCCATCAAAAAGAAAGCGTAGAAGCAAAGGGAAAGGAAATGTATGGAAGGGGGAGAAGGAGGGAAAGGAAACAAATCCACCCCTGCAAAAAAAAAAAAAAAAAAAAAAGCATTTAAAAATGTAATAAACTTTCCTGAAGGTTTGAGGTCACACCACCCAACCCTCAGCTTTCTGTTCTCTTTGGCTTTGGTTCCTTTCCTTCCCTCCCCGTCTCTCTGCGTCTTCTATCAGCCCCGTTCCTGGAACTCCACGGTTCCCTCCCTCCATTACGCAGAGCCCTGCAGCATTCCCTGCCTCCCACTTCCCGTCTTGCAAAATCAAACCCATCCAGGGTTCCACAGACAAAGGGCGTTTCCTAGAACAGGATGGCACTATCCATCCTCTTCAAGAGGTAGCTGTGGGCTCTATATATTTGCCTTCTTACATACACATAGATGATGCATACAGATTATAAATAGATGACAACTGAACTGTTACAACGGTGATTGTTATAAACAGCATTTTTCCTGATACATCTATATCTAGGTATATAGAAAAATGAATTAACTATAATGCTAGTTCCTATTATCTCTGGATGATGAATAACAAGCGATTCTTATTTTCTTCTTTGTGCTTATCTGCAGCATCCAGATTTTCTATAATAAACTAGTATTGCTTTTATAATAAGGTGTGTGTGTGGGGGGGGTGGAGGTTGAAAGCAAGTTTTCTCACCATAAAGAAGAAATGCCCAGCTCTAGAAGGAAGGTTGGCTTATGGCTGAGACAACAGGTAAGACCACTGATGATAGGTGATAGCTGAAATTAAGTAAAGCTGCTCCTATCTCAGCTGACTAAGCCAGCAAGTATAAGCATGAAAGTCCCTGTTTATCCAGACCCTATCTTCTCCCCTAAAAGGCTAGGAGGACATGGGGAGTCTCAGAAGATTCTAAGCAAATGTATTCTGACACCCACGTAGGGTATCCTACTGAGAAGAACCATCAACTGAAAAGGGTCCACAGCACTGTCCTTTATGAACAGGGAATGGAGGCAGGAAAGGTAGAAAGGGAGCAAGAATTTGCAGAGCCATTCATGTGCCACTGACTGTGTTGATGCTTTGTAGACCTTATCTCTAAATGTCCCGAGGATCCTATGAGAGAACTAGCATCATCCCCAAGTGATAAAGAAACCAAACCTCAAAGCTGAGAGCCATCTCTCTCTGATAGTTTGCCTTTATTTAGACAGCTTTCCCAAATCAAGAATTGTTCTTCCTTCCAGAACCATATTTTAAAATACCTAGACAGACAGGTCCAAGCTTGCTGCCTGTGATGAAAATGTACATTAACCTGAGTTTAAGGAGGCAACATTTTCTGTGTTCCATTTCAACTGAATTAAGAGGTTTGTAATGATGAACAGTCACTAATGTATTCTTAAAATCACATAATTCCTGTGTCAGGATATACATTCATTTAACTATAACCTGTGAGCTTTTAGTTTTCGTTAACATAAAACTATTCATTCAGCTCATATGCTATTGAAAGTGGCATGCATTTGATCTTGTAGAAAAATGGTAAGTTGTTATTATTATTAATTTTAGCTAACACTTATTGAGCTTCTATTATGGACCAGGAACTTAACACTCATTATCTTGCTCAGTTCTTTGTGTGTGGTAGATCATCATACAGAAATATTTACTTTCTCCCCATCTCAATGCACAGTATATACTTTCCTACCCCCTTGGCTGTGGGTGTGTCTATGAGACTTGCTCTGGCTAAGGAACGTTGGCTGGTAGTTAGTGTGATGTGGTTTAAGGCTCGAAGGTGCTTGCACTATTGAAGCTTCTCCTGTGCTTCTCCCATCACCATGAGACCATCCTTGGACTAGTCTGCTACTCCCAATAGTCATAAACCAGAGCCCTTCCCAAGCTGAGCCTCTTCGACTTGGTGCAACCTGGACCAGTGGAGGCCAACTGAGCTGCAAACACATGACTGAGTGCAGCCCAAACCAACACTCCCATTGTGCTCCAGATACATGAGCCAAACAAATGTTTACTGTTGCCTGCCAATTAGATTTTGTGATTACTAGGTTACAGTAGCAAAAGAACACGCATAGCATCCTAATTCAGGAGACATTGTTCTTATTCCTGATTTCAGATGGGAAAATCGAGGCTTAGGAAGATTATGTAACTTGCATATCGAGTAGATGGCAGAACCGGAGTACCAGTTTGACTCGAAAGCCTTTACGCCACAGCTCACTTTGATTAGTCAGTCAGCCAGTCATTGAACCTGGTATATTATAAGCACCTGCTCTGTGCTAGGTAGACACTGTCCTTGGTGCTGATAATACAGCAGTAGGCACAACAAATATCCATGAACTCCAAGGGTTCTGTTTTACCACGGAGGGCAAGGAAGGGGTGACTGCATTCAGCCTGAGTGAAGAGAAGGCAGTGACCATATAAGCTGACAAATAATAGACGAGCTAGAGCCAAAAGCTCCAGGATGGAAATGAGCTTGGTGTGTTTGTGGGGGAAAAAAAGGAGATCACAGTGGTGGGGTATATGTTCTGGTTATTACTTCAAAACAGTCTCCATGGTTGCTTTGCTGTGGGTGGACTCCAGGGAGCAGGGATGGATACAGGGAGACCAGAGAGGGGGCTGCTGGAACCGTCCAAGTGAGAGATGGTTGGATTGCACTGGATTAGGGTGGTGGCTGCAGAGAGGCTGAGGATTGCTCCCAAATTGCTGCTTGAATTTGAAAGTAGTTCTAACTTCCCTAATTCTAAATTAGTCTTGGCTTCAGCAAGCTTGAGCAAAACATTTACCAGCTTATGTATCAAACTAAATTATGAAAAATCTCTCAAAATATTTGCTTAGAGTAAAAGTAAAAACATACTTAGCACTTGTGGAATTAGTCATTCACCTAAGTTGGGTGATAATTTATGCCACACTTGTAGTTGAAAAAGAAATTTATATTTATACTGCAATCTATACATGCTTTTTTTTTTTTCCAGGGATAGGATAATTGTGTTTGTTGAACTGTTTCAAGTTGCTATGGGCTGGGAGAACTGAATATCCATTTGCAAGGCTATAGGGATTAAATTAGATAAACCCAAAGGGAAAGTAATTGGTAAATTGCGAAGAGTTGTATGAGTGTATGAAGTATTGTCTAAAGCAGTATAAAAGATTGATAGAACAGTCATCCTGAAGTTTAAAGGAAAAACAAAAACCTTTTTGATCCTGATTGTCCTTAAGTGAGCAAACGTCTTTCAACAAACAAACAAACAATAACATAAGGCCATGTATGTAGGTTTGTTTATCTGCTTAGGCCTTGTTCCAGCTCCCCAGAAGATTAATCTCTCAGAGAAATTATAAAAATCATATTTTTTTCTTTTCTTTTTCTTTGTTGGAGTATAAAAATGTTTTGCAAATCATAATATTCTCTGGTAGTTACAAACTGGTGAAGAGACCATATTACTCCATAGATATGTTTTATTTGGGCCAAGTAGGGTTTAAACATTCAGTTAGAAATCACATTTTTTAAATGGATAGATTTCATCTAAAAACTAGATTTTCAGACTCTCTTGAAAAAAGTCAGAAAGTCTGGTTTATTTCTATGTCACAAAAATGGCATGGAGTGGCGGAGTAGCTGCCACTGTAAAGGTAAGCACGAGCTCCCCACTTTGCCAAAAACCCCCTTGCTCCCTATTGCATCCCTGACATGATAGGTCAGTGGCCGATTAGCTTCACATGTGATATGGAGCTTTTCTTATAGTAGAGGGATATCTCTTTTTACTCCCATCATAAGCAAAAGTGGGAACATGAAAACTCAACCAAGAGAGCCATATGTTTTATGACCCAGCTTGCCCTCCTGCAGGTGGATTAACTTCCCAGCTCCTAGGTTTAATACCTCTGATCTTTACACAATCCTCAATATTAGAAGAAAGTGAGTGAGCATTGGAAGGGGCCCACAGGTTGCACACCATAGATTTACAGGTTTGAGCAGTAACTTTGGTTGAATATTTACTATACCTTGAGCTCTAAGCCAACCCCATTGTGTCCTAATTAAAGTTCCCATTTTCCAGTAGCATTGCAACTGAAAGTGACCGCTGGCTCTGACTCCAATGGAAATATGCCAAAAATACAATCCCACTTAAGAAAATTGAATATGATTTTGCAGAGGGGATGGCCAAACTTGATCTCAATATGACAAGAAGTGACAAAAATATGTGCTGAAATGGCTGGCTCAGGAAAAAGGACCAGCATGGTCCACAGGGACACATTTTGAGGGTTCGAAGAAGTTGCTTAAAGGCCAGCAACTTTCAAGATCAAAATTATCTCAAAGACTAAAGTGTAGTTAATTCAAAGCCCTGGGGTTTTAATTTCTGTTGGAGGGTTTGGCATTTTCCTAGAACAGGTTCTGAAACAGATGAGAGATACATTATCATAAATGTTTATTTACTTTATATTTTTTTTCCTCTGAAGATACCCTTTGATGACAATGTTGCTATTTAAAATCGGGCTGCAACACTAAAAGCCCTGACTTCACCACTACACAATATATCTAGGTAATAAAACTGCACTTGTACCCCCTAAATCTATAAAAAGAAAAAAAAAGGAAAAAAATTGTTAAACTACTTTAGCAAGTTGTAAGTGAGGTCTTTGATTCCTTTATATTTTTAAAATGAGAGTTAGGTACACATGAGAAAGCTATTGGTTTGGGTATATTCATTTTATTTCTCATTAACTTACTACAGATTTTCTCCCTTTCAATTCATCTCCTCTGATTTCTGATAAAATTTATATCAACCAGTAGAAAATGGAAATTTCACTTTTTATTTCTAAATTGTATGCCAATTTTTCAACTTCAAAGATGGATATATATGTAACTATATATTAAATAAATATCTAAAGTTTTATATATAAAAATAAAGCAATAAAATAGAGCTGCAGAATGATCTAAGAAATAGAAAAAAATTACTAAATAATGATTATTTTTAATCTTGTGGGAACACAATGACTACAAGAGACATTGATTTAAAAGCTACGAACATTCTTTCCTGAGCGGGGTGGGGGGGGCGGTGCGGCGAAGCATGACATAGAATTTTGTATGTGACTTCGGAATTGTAATGGATTTCTGAATCCATTAGAAATTAAGATTTTTGATCATGTGAAATCCAAGAATACAACATGATTGTTAAGAATAAGGAGTACAAGGTCAACTTCCTGGGGTGGCCTCTGGCTCAGCCACACTCTATATGAACTTTTTGAGCCTCAGTTTCCTCACCTACAAAACAAGGATGATGTCAAATCATAACTCATAGGCTTACTTGGAGGGTAAATGGGCTAAATTCATACCAAGTGCTTGAAATTGTTGTTGGCACATGGTAAGAGATCAATATGCATGCACCGAACATTCACTTTCTGATTTAATACTGGCTGTGCTACAATTTTAATGAAAACATTCAAATGTATTTCATATTGGCATTCCTTACATTTTCAGTTAATGACAAAGAGCAGAAAGAGAATGCATTATTCTATTACCTATTTATATTAAAAAAAATGCCAGGGCTTGACATTTTGAAAATCAAAATAACGAAAACAAGAGGAGGAAGAGGAAGAGAACAAGGAGAGGAAGAAAATGAAGATGGTCACTATGTCGGGCTGACATGGCCCCACGGGACAAGAACATAAAGAAGCCCACCTTCCCAGCTGTCCACAGACCCCACAACTCTCCCACTGGCATGGTCCAATCTGGCCAAGATAGTCAGGTCTGAATTAACAGACTGACCGTGTAGCTGAGCTGTTCAGCTAGTTCTTTCAGACAACTAGTTAGTCCAGCCCTATCAGTCATGCATGTGGCCAAAATCTCAATCAGAAATCTGGTCCAACTGGCTGCTTAAAGTCACACAGATGCAAATCAGGAAGCAATAACGTTCCGTTGAATTGACTGAATGCTGAGGATCATGCACCTGTCACTTCTGAAGGTTTGTTCAGCTTCTTCCCAGCCAATGGCCAGGAGACCCCTGGATGCCCAAGCTGCCAGGCAGCCCAGAGCATTCTCTTTCTCTAGTGAATGTGTGACGGAGGACGCAGGCAGAGGTACACTTTATCTATGAATTCAACACATGGTAAGATTAAAGGACCAAGGTTTCCTGTACCAAGATGGGCTTCAACCCGTACGGACACTCTCTCCTTTCATGGACACTGGGTTCTAGAGCCACTCGTGGTCAGCTAGCCTTTGAAGAAATATGGCAGGATTTGACCCTTCTTGGGAGACTAGGGTGCATCCAGGAACAGGGTACTAGGAATCCCTCCAGCATTTCAATCATTTTTCTCATGTCTAGATACTGGAAACAATTTTCCTTATCTACATTTTGGCCCAGCTCTTCACAACTTTTTCGCTTCCTCTGTACCATTTTTTGAAATAAGTTTTGCAATATGATTATGATGTCTCCTATTTCATACATGAGGGAACTAAGGCTCAGAGACATCTAGTTACTCGCCCAAGGTCACACAGCTGCCATGTGGCACAACCTGACCTTTCTGTATCAAAGGTACCAGCCATTCCCCTGATGATATGACACACCCGTAATTAGATATTTATTTTTCATATGTTTTATTCAGATATTTATGTGCAACCATGTCTCCAAATTTTCAGTGAATTTTCTTATCAATCCTTTAGTGATAAACTACTCATGAAACAATAGTTTTCATGTTTGTTAGAGTTAGTGCATGACATACACATACATGAGTTTCTCTGTGTGTTTGTGTGTGTGTGTGTGTGTGTGTGTACAGAGCAGTAAGCAGGGATCCTCAATAGAGGATCAATTTCCCCCTGCCCTGACATCTGGTAATTCCTGGTGACTTTTTTTATTGTTATCACTGGGGAGTGTGGGCCAATAGCAACTAGTGTGTAGAGGTCAGGGATGCTGCTAAACATTCTATAATGCACGGAACAGCCCTGAACAAAAAAATTTATAAGTCCAAAATATCAATAGTGCTAAAGTTGAGAAACCCTAAATATGTTTATGGTCATATTGCAAATATGTATAGATATACACATATTTAGGTATATATACAGTTAGGTATTCATATATATTCAAATCACATAGGTATATACACATATATGCACATATTAAATATATAAACATGTATATATATGCATATATGTATATATGTGTATGTGTATCTATCTGTATCATCGAGAGAGAGAGAAGGGGAGATTGGGGATGAGCATATGTATGCATATGCCTGTATACATATATATTTGTGAATATGTATATATGCAATTATATCTACCCTTTTGTATCACATTTGTCATCCAGATGTGGACTTTTCACAATGCACTCATTGAAAACAGGATGGAGATAAAGAAGAAATTTATTTTTTCATTATAACTTCCAAATAAAAGAAAACATTTTAAATAACCCTCTCACAATGCTCCAACCAGAACAAAATTCATAAAGACCCATGCACAGAAGTGTTTGCTGTGAAATTTTAATAACTTACAAAATGTCCTGCCCAGAAACATTTTAGTCATCTTGAATGAACCAAAGGGTTTAATTAAACAACCACACTTAGATGTTGGAATGCATAATTTGCCCAGTGAACTGCAAATCCCCTAATACTGCATGGAATCACATGCTTTTTCCAAGATAGTCCAAAGGGCCAGGAGGTGACTTGCTTCCTGCTTGGGCCACATCCATTACTCAAGCTGAGAGGAATTAAAATAAATACTAGCACTGAGACAGAGGTGCTAGAATTCAGCTAATGAGAATGAAAACTCTGTGTGATTTATGTTAGAGGTGGGGCAATATGTTTCAGGGTTTTGAATAATCAGTCCTCCAGTGGATTTCTTATTTTCCAAATGCATACTTCTATCTTGGCTCCCCTACCCAGAAATGGCAATCTGATATAAATACCAAAAACCTCACTTAATAAGAAAAAAATTCTTTCCTATCCCAAACTCAGTGGCTTAATTTCCATCTTAGCCAGAACTGATGCTATTGTATGTTAAGGCAATTGCTTGGTAAGGTATGGAAAAAAGTAATATGCACAAAGTCAGAAATTTTTGTGCTATTATTTTTAAATCTAAAACAACATTAGCACTTCAAGAAAAGTTTTAAAAAACAGTATTCATATATAGAAATAATGTCATAAAATAACACACTCATCTGTTGTCTTTAACATGTATCTTTAACAAACACTGTATGTATCTAATGGAGATTTTTCTTTAAACTGGCAGGGCTTCAGTTTAGTCATATACAAAATGTGGATAACAATCCATATGTATAACATAGTGTTTTATGATGATCAATTCGTTAATACATGTAAAGCACTTAGAACAGTGCCTGATATATAATGTTTCATACTTGCTTATCATTATTATTAAACCTATTGTTTCAACAAGTAGGGAGTTTTGGAATTTCATGACAATTGAAACAGTCAATATTGAGAAATTTTATCTTTTAGCACATTGAAGTATATAGGCTCAGTTTTCAAGTAGTAGTTTCAGGTAGTAAAATGAATATAAATGATATTTATTTTCTTCTTATAAGCGACATGCCCCATTTTCATTCCTAAATAAGTTATTGCTGATTCAAAGAAACACACATACAACATCAGCAAATTCTATGAAGCTAACTACCTAAATCAAAGGACCAGAAGAGTAAAATAATCATCAACTATAAGACAAATGTGTTGTCACAGCCTTATAAGGGGACAATAGTGTCTCAAAGCAGCCCAATGTTTACCATTTTCATCTTATTCTTTCACACGCACAAATGGGCTTAACAGGCCACTTAACACAGTTTTTGAGTCCTCACCACAGCAGAGTCCACCTTTTTCTGAGCGACATAGCATCCACAGTCCCTACATCAATGGTGGAAGTAGCCTCATCATAGTCTCAAACTGTGTGTTTTAGGAGTGGCAAGGAAGGAAAAGATGCCAGAAAAAAAATGCATATCCATCTTATTGGAGATTTAAAATATGGAAGGTACACAAGATAGGGAGAAGACAGAAATGCACTTTCCTAAAGATGTGTTGCTTGGTCCACGGTTTGAAGGATGAGGAGGGTTATCTAGGAAGAAGAGCCAGCTGAATATTCTAGGCAGAGGAAACAACCCATGCAAACGTCCTGTGGAGGCAAGGAACAATCTGATTCTATAACTTAGAGAAGGGCATGTGGCTCAGGTGCAGAAAACAGAATTCATTTTCCAAAGTCATGTATATGGAAAGATGCAGAGTTGGAATATGAAGCCCATTAGTCCAACTCTAGAGTCTGAGCTATTTGCTTTTTACTTTGCTTATTTCCATTCTGCTTTAGGCTAATGAGACATGCAGATAGATGTCAAATATGTAAATGAGTTACAATCTGCACAGCATTTAGAGCAGTGCCTGGTCCATAGACAAAACCATACAAGGATCAGTTCATGTGGCTATTATTAATTATTATTGTAATGCACAGAACACTCAATTAAGGGCACGGCTAAAGTCCATTCTGCAGCCTCTGTTTACTCATCCAAATGGTCAGCATACATGGATGGAGAAAGAACAGGGGAGTTCACGATCCCAGCAGGGACCAGCTGAACCAGCATGTGGTCTTCTGGACTGCAAGGCAAGAACCCAGATGCCAGGCAAGGGAAGTTATTTTCTGTGACGGCATCTGGCACACTGGCCTATTCCACTGACATTTGTGTTGGCTGCTGTGCTGTGGCCCCTGAGAAGTTTGGGAATTAGCTGGCTGCCCCCCAAACCCCACGCTGCTCTCTACCTCTCTTGAATCTGGCTGATGGGTGATGCAATAACTCTCTCTAGTGAAAGAACAGCTCGCCTCTTCCAAAGCCAGCTTGTTCCAGTTCCACCAAGTTTCCAAACCGCAGCACAGAGGCAGTCAGATCATTCATAGCGATGTTGCTGGGAATCCTACCAACAGCGGGCATTCTGGAAAAGGTAAACTAAATCCTGTGTGCTTCCACTGAACCTAGTCTTTGCTGAGAAGCAGACACGTGGACAAACCCAGCCACAAGGACCATCTGCCTTATCACTGACTGCATTTCCAATGATTGCTGAATAATTCAGGCCACTGAAGGCTGTTGCATGCTTGCAGTGGCTGGGAAATCAAAAAAAAAGAAAAAGAAAAGAAAAAAAGTAAAGTTACTAAATTTTTTTCTGAAAACAACTACTAAAAGCCATATAGAAATATCACTATTTGGGAAGCTGACTACAATGTGCTACCTTACAAAGGGGCCATTTACAATTTAGAGATATCAGTTCATATGACAGTAATTACCAAAACAGATGGGAAAAAAGCCAAAAGTAGAATCCTAATGGCAATGGGATGGATGCATCTGGGAACCATGGAGCAGAAAGAGATTCTGCCAGATTGCACGACAGCTGAGAGGAGAACTGGAGGCCATGTGCTGTGCAATCTGAGAACCACCTCAAAAGGGGGTACAGTCTCTGCACAAAATGGGAAGGGGAACATTGTTATACTTTTTGCATATGTGATATTCTTCTCTCCTTAAATCGAGTTGAAACAATACGGTTTTAAATAGATCCTATTAACCCTGGTTCACCCTTCATATGGAGTGTTTGGGCTTCCCTTTAGAGATCTAAAACGCAACACTCGAATATTTGCTTTGATTTCTGCAATAGGAAATATGAGTAGATAAATGCTGAATAGCAGCATTGTTTAGGTGCCCAAGATAAAACACAAACAAGAAAACACTCTAATTTCTGAAATGGTGAAGGATTGAGCTAAGTCCAGATAGACTCTAACCAGGATATTTTTGATCTGGAGGACTATTTAAACAAGATGACCATGGTCTAGCTAAATCCACTAGCGACTAATCAGCTATGGTGCAAGCCAGAAAATGCACACTTCCTAATGAATATTGAAATTGGCTGTCATTAAGAGGGAACACTCACAGGAGGGCAAGGAGACAATGATCAATATTCATATGGATCCACACTGCCTCATTGATTAATAGCCTTCAACCCTAAAAACTGGAGTGATGATAATAAGCCATTATTTTTAGTGCAAGCTGACACAGGATATCACTTAGATTTAAACATTTTTAACAATTTTTGATCAAGCCTTAATATATAAATTGCCAGAGAGGAAAAAGGGATGGCTTCTCTCCATCCCACAAAGGGATAGTCTTAATGTCACAGGAGAGAGCAGCAGCATATTCATCTCACAAAAGGCTTGCTCAGCCCCAGACACGACTACTCATCAATTCAAAGGGCACAAGCAGTCCCTGCTGGTCCAGTACGACACGTGTCCATTCATTGTGTATAAGTGATAGAACTACCGGGGCTCACGCGGTGGTGAAAACTACCAGCTTCTCCTTGTTAGTTTATGATGTCTACATTATAGAAATAACAATCCTTTGGCCAAAATGGTTTGCAACTATTTCTCTTTATTCATTCTTTTCAACTCAGTAGGTCATTCCCTGCCCGTTAGATACACATCCTTCTTTAAACCAAGAGCCAGAAATACCACTAGAGGGTGGTCAGGCTAGTTCCTACACTCTGTGTCAATCGTGATCAAGTTGCGGACTTTCTGTGTGATCCATCCCTTAAATGTAAAATAAAAATTCTTATCCCCAAACCCTTCTCTCCTTTCTAAGGAATGCCAACATTTTAAAGCACTTTGAAAATATACGATGCCAAATGAATGTTTATTATTAGTGTGACTACTACCGATGTGTAGATTTATATGCCTCTTAAAGAACTTTTGCTGCTTTACATTCTTCTTTCCAGTGAAGCATGTCTTGCAAAGAAGAATTCCACCATGGCACTCTGACTCGCCTAGCAAAAACTCATTAGACGTTCCCTTTTTTGGATTGTGGAGGTAGAAATAAATTTCTTGGATCCCAGCTACGGCTATAAAAGCGAGTCTACAATAAGTCCCTGAAAATGGATTTGGGAGATGTTTGTGAATAATTCTTATGGGATATATAAAATTTCTATCCATTAAACGCTAAAAAAATCCATGTACCAAAAACGGGGTGTCTTGCTTTTTTTGGAAATTGAAAGTGAACTTGAATATAGTCTATTACTTGTGTCTGATTTCCCCATTCACGACAGGGTATTTGGAAGGATTTGGAGAAATAGCAAGTTTGCTTTTCATTTATTTTCCTTTTTTGTTTGTTTGCAATAGAAGACTTCATTTTTAAATGCTTAATATGATCTGTGACATGGTGCTTATATTCCTGGTTGAAGGCAAAAGCTCAGGCCTAGTTCCCTCTTCCTTGTTGAGGAGGGGCTTACTTCCCAGATGGCATCTTGCTCCCTTGGGTTTTACCACCCAATGGTTAGTCTTTCTCATCTTGTGGTTTTGCTGGCAAACAGGCAGAACCCAAACTAAATGGATTCCTTGTCCAAACTCACCATATTATACACAGCACTAACCTGCCAGAAGCTAAACCACTGAGAAACTAGCTCTTTCTTCCCCCCCAGTAGAGTTAACACTTTATCTGGCCTGAGAAACACTTGCCTTCAGCATGCAAGGACTTAATGTCCCTTTGCAGCATGCCACAACTTGACTGTCCACCATGATCCACATATCTGACCAGGATATCGGACAGCAAAACATATTTTCATAAACAGAGCTGAATACAACAAAAAATGACTAAGCATCCTCATGCAATAACTCCCATGCTACCCCTCTCTCTTTTTGTGATGATGTAACTCCTTGAGGTTGTCTCAGATTTGCTGCAAATGAAAAGTATCAAAACAGAATTAAGCCCATTCATATCTGTTCTCTCCAGACCAGCAACGCCAGTCAAGACAGAAATTTCTCCATTGGCTAAACAGTCAGAGTAGCTCCCGTCGAGCAGTGATTGACTTTTTGGCTAAGCTCAGCAGAAATGAAGCTTGTGGTAAATTAGCTTTTCCCTTCATAAGATTGCATGGGGCAAAATAAACTAGAGAAAGAAGTGGAAGGGAAAACTGTTGTTTAATGAATTCCCAGATGTCATCATGTTTCCCTGAGACATATATCATAAATAAAAGAAGGGTTCAATGTTCAATGGGCCACCACCTTGTGCTAAGGTCACATTCCTTGTTGAAGTGGCACAGTACAGGGAAACAGTGGCACAGCCAGAACATCAACATGTACTTTAGGGCAAAGTAAATGTCTTAGAATTTTCAGGACAATAATAATAATAATAATGATATTAATAATTTCCACACATTGATCTCATTTAACAAGTGCTGATTGTGGTCCTGCTATCTACCAAGTGTTGTGTTAATCAGCATGGCTGCATTCGTGAATAAGACAGAGAGTAAAAAACCAGGCAATGTTTAAAATTATAAATGGTGATCGGCATTTTGAAGCAAGTGAGCAGGTTGCCAGGGCAAAGAATAAAGAAGGA
The DNA here is from genome assembly GCA_023783475.1 of Daubentonia madagascariensis. Lineage (NCBI taxonomy): Eukaryota > Metazoa > Chordata > Mammalia > Primates > Daubentoniidae > Daubentonia > Daubentonia madagascariensis. The sequence continues at coordinate 3,567,094 of JAKFHU010002332.1, read as the reverse complement.
CTGGGTCACTCTTTCAAATAGAAAAGGTCTTTGAAGAGGTGACTTTCCAGTTGGGATGGAGCCAGCTTGGAAACAGTCAGAGTCCGTGGCATCAAGTGAGAATAAAAAGGACAAGTTTAGCAAGGTTGGCAGTAGCCAGACTTTCAGGGCTTTGTATGAAGCTGGTTGGAATTAATTCTAAGTGCAGTGGGGTTTTTAGCCGGGAAGGGAAAGCAACCTGTGTGCATTTAGAGATGGGCTCTTTGGCTGCTGCTGGAAGAATTCAGTGGAAACCAAAAGGGATAGAAAAAGGAAATGTAGCCTATTGCTGTAGTCCAGGAGAGGGTGATGGCAACCATAACTGGTGCAGAGAGGGGAAGAACAGCAATTTTTGAGAGATATGAGGATACACATTTGACAGGGTTTGCTAATAACATGGGGTAAGCAAGTTCTTTGCATGTGTTATCTCATCCTTCAAGGTAACATTATTAAGTAGGAATTAGCGGGGTACCAATGCACATGTGCATGCACAGAGGTATTTGCATGTATGTTATATATTGAGCAGCTAATAGTTGCCAGGAACCAGATGCCTTATAAATATGAACTTGTTTGAACCTCACCATCACCCAAAGACATAGACATCTCTTGCCCATTTTAGAAAAGGAACATGTGGTTCAAATAAGTTATATATATCACCTTAGGTTTCACCCTAGGTCACCTTGCTTTTTGTCGTTGCTGTTAATCACTTAAAGTGAACAATTCAGCGTTATTTAGTGCATTCACAATGTTATGCAACCACCACATCTATCTAGTTCCAAAACATTTCATCACTCCAAAAGAAAACCAATTAACTATTAACCAATTACTCCCCAACCCCCTCCTTGTAGCCCCTGGAAACCACTAATCTGCTTTCTGTTTTACCTATTCTGAATATTTCATATAATTGAAATGGAATCATATAATATGTGGTCTTTTTTGTCTGGCTTATTACACTTATTTTGCTTAACATAATATTTTTGAGGTTTATCCACAGTACTTTATTCTTTTTTTATGGCTCAGTATTTCATTGTATGTATAGAACACATTTTGTTTATCTACTCCTCTGTTGGTGGACATTTAGATCGTTTCCACTTTTAGGCTATCGGGAATAGTACTGCTAAGAACATTCATGTGCATATTTATTTGAGTCCCTGTTTTCAATTCTTTTGGTTATGAACCCAGAAATGGGCTTGCTGGGTCGTATGGTAATTCTATGCTTAACTTCTTGAGGAACTGCCTTTTTAAAGTTTGGCTAGGATGATGAATGAGCTGATAAAACCACTTGCTCTTAGAAGCCATGTTGTGGTAAACTCTGTGATTTCCCCCCCATCATTACCCCTACTTACTCCCCAATACTTCATCTTAGTTGCACACCAACAATAGTAGTCCATTCCTGACTCATCCTGATTGGTTTAAGGATGGACACATGGCTCAAGTCAAACCAGTCCAAGCCCTCCCTCGTCCTTTTGCCCAGGTTTCAGAAAACAGACAAACAAACAAGCACGTTCTAGCTTTTGGGTTGTTCTGTTGGCAGGATGGGAGTTTCAAACTATAACGGTGTCTTTGCTACCATGTGGAGGAAACCTCCATGATCCAAATGACCACACTTAATCCCACACTGAATTCTGGAAAGGTAAATTATGCAAAATACTCTCCATCTAGTAGTAAAGATCCCTGATGCTCAGGGAGGGAGAGGTGTTTGCTCTGGTTTCTCAGATGACAAACGCACATGCTGGAACTCAGACCCACGCTTTTCAGATCCCACAGCTCCGAAGGCCAGTGGCTGGTTGCCTGATATCAGAAGGTAGAATTACAGACAGTGACTTTGGGAAGAAAGAGCTTGTTTCCATAAAATAAGTAATTGTCAGTTGTCTAGAAATAAAACAAGTTGCCCTTTCTAGTAGCGATTCTGTGTGGTAAAAACAAACTGACCAAAAAAGCGTAGAGAAATTTAAGTCCAAAGAGCAGAAATGCAGCAGTGTAAATTCATGCATTTGGTGCTAGGATGATTAAGGTGACCTTATGGTCACTTTCAACTCCAGCTGGCTCTCCCTTCTATATTTAGTGTCTCAACTGATTTTCATAAACAAGCTCCAGAACGAATGCACTGGAAGTCGGTGGTTGAACTGAACACCACCACCGGTGTGGGAAATGAAACCAACTCTGCTTTGCTGTTCCTTATTGACTGGGGAGGCTGCATCTGTCAGGCAGGGCTTCACTATGCCTGATGGACCAGCCCATTCCTTAATGTGAAGCCCTTGAGAGGACAAAGCTGATCCACTTCTTAAAACCTGCGGGATATGAGAGTCAGGCTGGTAAGTTAACTCTTGAAGCTGATGTGTTGGGCCAAAATGAGATGTGACTGCAAGAAAACAGACCCCACCCCACCACACATCAGAGTGATGACTGGATTATATTTGCCTTGTTCATTAGACCATGAGAGCAGGTATGGGGGTGTGTGTGTGTGTGTGTGTGTTTTATTTTGTTTTGTTTTGTTTTTTGCTTACGGCCTTTCCCAAGTGGCACAAATGGTGACTGACACATCTAGATGCCCACTTAAAAAAAATCAGTGCAATGAGAAAATAAATGAATGGAGACAAAAGGATGGGGAATATCTTTCTTTTTATTTCTTTCCCCCTTCCCTCCCTCCCTTCTTTCCCCTGAAACTCTTATTTTCATATATCACTTTCTGAAAAATGGGGTTATCTACATAGATGAGACTAGGCCTTCCTGTCTATCCTTTATAGGGCAAAGTCCAACACATTATTATCTTTAAGGTTAATGTAAAGGAAGTTTAGTAATTCCATTTCACTTTTAAAGGAAATTCGGGCCATCCCAGGGACTCCTCAGCTTAGGGGGAAAAAGTACGTCTTCGTGAAATACTTCAGTGTCTTGCAGAAGACTGCAGTGAATTATTGGGGCACTGCAATATTTAAAGCCGATGCTTTCTGAAGCATGAACGAAGTATCTGCAGCTTTTCCTTTTCATGTTTAAATTACTTTGCTTCTTACTTGACTACTTTTGCTGACCTTTTAGAGTGCTCCCTTCTTTGTATTTCTCCTTGAGTCTCTTAACCATTTTTTAAAACAGTTTAGATACCTCTCTCACGCACTGTTCTGTCTTAGCCTGCTGTTCCCCGTCCCTCCTGCTCTTCTGATCCTCGCCTGACCCTCCATGTAAATCCTTGTAATATTATTCTACTCTCTACCCATCCCTCCTCCTTCTTCTGTCTGTCAACATGCAACAGATAGTGTGAAGCTATGGATCTGTAAAACACTCACTTCTCACGTTCAAGTGAACATAAAGTTATGACCAAGGGATTCTGTTTCTAACCCATTCACGCCCCCCCCACAAAAAAAATAAATTGTAATGGGAAACTTGGCCAAATCCACTTAATCTTTTGCACCTTTCACCTTGGGATTAATGTTCTTCATGTGGCTCTGCATCGAGCTTTGACTGAGTAGAGTGAGAGCCACAGCCAATCAGGTGCAGAAAGAAAAGAAGACACTGAGAATCTTTTTAGCCCAAGATCTGAATCAGGTCTCTACTACCTTACAGCTGTGTGCCTTTGGACAAACTATTTAACCTTTCTGGTTTTCAGTTTCCCCATCTGTAAAATTTGGTTCTTATTACCTACCATGATGAATCATTGACGAAATTAAATTAAATGAGGACATCTATTTAGAACTGCCACATAGTGGGTACTCCAGTCAAGAGAGTCATAATGATGATTTAGGCTTTTGTTAAGTAAATCTTAATTGAACTCATTTGATGGTGATGGTGGGGGGTAGTAGGAGAAGATAGACAGGAGCCCTTGGTTTTCCTCCTAATATGTGAATTTTAGTCATATTATCTTGGGGATGAATATCATCTTCAGCTTTGACCAGTAGGAGGTTCACTCGTCCACTCAACAAATATTTACTGGGAATCTACTGTGCTTTGGCAAACAACAATGAGCAAAAGCAGACACAATGCCCGCTCTCATGGAGCTTATAGTCTAGTGCTTTCATCTTTGCTATGCTCCTGTAAGGCATTGGTTTTTAACCAGGAAAATTTGCCCACAGGTGACACCAGGTGGTATCAGGTGAAATTCTGATCGTCACAATCTGGGGGGTGAACTCTACTGGTATTTCGTGGGTTGAGGCCAGGGATGCTGCTAAATATCCTACAGTGCATAGGACAGCCCCCTACAACAAAGAATTGTCTGGCTGTGGAGAAACCCTGCTAGCAGGGAAGGGATAACCATGTGAGATAATCTGTCATTAAGGTAAGGAGTAAAAACAGCCAAGACAGAATTCATCATTGCCGTGTGCTCACCCAGACACTAAGCTGCAGTGATGAGATTAAAGTTTCCTGCATCTGCCACAGGAAAGGAAAGATTCCTGGGTGCCTCGGCTGGGTAGTGTATGCAGCCCAGCCCAGAGACAGGATGGACCAAATGCCCACTGAAAGGGCCCATCCACCTGAACACCCTCCCCTCCCCTAGCCACTGCAATGACTGGGCTTGGAGTGCTTGGGTGTGCAGCTGGCATCTTGGCTTTGCATCGTAGTCAGTGCTTTCGGACTCTGAAAGCTGCCCCCAGGGAAACCACTGCGTATGAAGAGCTGCAGAAGTAGCACTTCAGTAGAGATAGTTAGATAAATAATCCGGAATAAAATTGCATATATTAAGTGCTTTATTAATACGGTTGGGTAGAGAGCATGCTAAATTCCTACATTGTACAAATGACGGTTACAAGAGGAGGATTATGCAGCAAGCTAAGTGAGACAGGGCAGGGAAAGAAAAGAGCAAGGCAAAGGCAAATTCCTTCCTCTGTGTGAGAGAGAGAGAGAGAGAGAGAAAGCGAGAGACACACAGTGCAAATAGAAATATGCAGACACAGAGCACATAGCACATTTTGCAACAGTTCATGGGGGACTGGAACAACACATTGTATAAGCTACCACGTACATGAGCGAAGTGACAGAGTACTACTTCTCCAGGATTTTCAAACTCAAATGTCTCCAGGACCAAATAGATCCTATAAATGACAGAAGCTGGCCAGGTAAGAACTTTGGGGGAAATGGAGAAAGCATGTGTCGCCAGAGGTGAAGAGCATATCTCACCTTCAGCCATCTGTTACCTTGGAGGGATGAGGAGAAGCGAGAAATTTATACTTTTATATAAAATGTTATTTTGTAAATACATATGCACATACACACACACACACACACATGCACACGTGCAACATGGGAGAAAAAAACCAGACTATATCTGCAAATCACAAAGGCCATTTGTCTTGTAGCCTCAAGTTTGTAATCTCGGATTTGTATTTAATTTTAATGACATAACTTGCTCACTGATTTATTTGCAGAAGGAAATATACAGGCGTGTGAGTTTGAAGTGAGCGGGGAATCCTAGCAGTCCTCCTGCTTAGAGGTGACTTTAGACCCACCGCTGAACACTGTGCTGCCCTTTCTGGCTTTGGAGAATGAGTCTGGAAGCCTTATCTTATGGAGTTGTTGTGAACATAAAATGGGTTAACTATGTAAGCACTTAGCACTGTTCCAATACTAGAAATGAACCACCAGATGTTGGCTTCTCTCTCCCCAAGGAGGCATATTTGAGAGGAATTGTTATGGCAGACCAGGGAAAAACCCAGAGATTTGCCCTCAGAATGTACATACTAGCAGGTGGGGAGTCAATGCAAGTTTCCCCCACACATAAACACACACACCCCACTTTTTCTACCTGACTCCCTTAACGGAGACATGCCAAGAATTCCTTCCCTCTTGAGGTGGGAATAACACTCTGCACTTCTTTGAAGAAAAACCCCTTTTCTAGTCTTATAGAACTGTGCAACTCATAGTTCATGTGGGCCCTTACTCATCCTTGAAGCCAGCCCTCTTTGATGAGGATATTCCATGCTCCTGACAAGAGTAATTGTCTGAGGGCTGGGTGTGGGATGCATGAAAGTTATCCCTGGGATGTTGGCTTTCACTATTGTGAAAGAGGTTCTCTTTTTCTGCTGGTCCTGACAACCTAATAGGATTTTAGTCCAGGGTTGGGGGTAAACACCTTGCCACCACTTTGGTAGAATGTGCCATGAAATATAGTGAACACTAAGAAAAGCAGAGTCTACAGATACAGCTAGGCATGTTCCTGAGGACAACATCATTTGGTCACCTTGATCCAGCTATGCCTGAAACCTATACTGGAAACGTGAAATTCAGTTTTAAAAGTATAACATATTCCACTTTTGGTTAGAGACAATTCTATTTAAATTTTTGTCACTTGCAACCTGAATGTTTCAGGAAAACAAAGCATCCACCCCTGCTCCAGCTTAGTTATCTTTTAATGCAAGATCCTAATCTCATTGTCTCATGTGGCCTACGGAAGGTGGATAATGTGTAAACTTACAACTAGATTCATGCTCCTTATCCTAGAGTTGCTGTATGGACTAAACAAGATGGTGAAGATGATGATGATGACGACAATAGGGACAACCACCAGCCCTTCCTGGAACTCCTGATGTCAGGTGCACTTAGTGTTTTACATGCATCACTTGATTTAATTTCTGCAACAGCTTCAGGAGAAGCATGTCAGAAACATGTCTTAGCATAGTGCCTGACATATAGCCGATGCTCAATAAAAGTGGATTCTGTCACCCTCTTCACCACTATGACTAGAGCGGTGCTTCTCTAGCCCAAAGGGCATGAACTTACCTGGGAATCACGGAAGGTGCACATTCTGATGCAGGTCCCAGTGCCTGGGACCTGAGTGTCTGCATTTCTAACCAGTTCCCGAGTTATGCTGATGGTGCTGGTCTTCAGACCACACTTTGAATGACAAGGACTTTGGACACCCACAGCCAGGATAGCCACAAAATGAGAATCCACAAAATGAGATTGGTTGGTTTTAGAATATTCACAACTCTCCCCAAATGTAGCTTATGTGATGCTTGTATTTCATTTAGACCAAATAAATATTTCCATTTGGAGACATGAGCTCTCCCTGGCCCATCCCACCACACACTGAAAATGCAAAAGTCTAAATATCTTGATGCCTAGACCTCCTCCCATACTAATTAAATCAGAAGCACTGAGGGTAGGGCCCAGGTAGCAGTATTTTTACAGCTCAATAATTTGCAGCCAAGATTGAGAATCACTGGGCTGGAGATGCCTTAAGTAGGACTTTATAGGCCAAGGGTGATGGCAAGTCCCACTAATTTACATGGACAGAATTCAAATGTCACTGGGACTGACAATGACTTTAGGTAGAATATGTATATTGACATGAAAACTGCTAAACTTTATTACTAATATTTAGAGAAACACATTCCATAATTTTTGCCTATACTAAGACTAAAATAAGCCATTTTGTAATTGGAATATTAGTACTGTCAACCTCTTACCTTTACATTATTGTATTAAGTGAGTTCCTCAACTGAGACTTTTCTTTTTTTAGGAAAGGGAAGAGTCTAGGTAGAAAATGTTATTCGAAAATCTAGATCCTGTAAAACCTAGAACAAGAAGCCTAAGAAATCATCTATTCACCCCAATAGTCATACATAAAAAATGTGTATTAATAATATATATTTTACTTGTGTACTTATAATTCACATTAGAGGGCATATGGCATCTGCAAAATAATTGTGCATGCCTATCCTGATATATGTCCACTTTCAATTCTGTACATTTAAACTGTAAGGTGTGCTAACCAACCAGCCATAGAGATATATGGTTTTTAATAAAGAAATTGCTATTTCTGGAAAAAAAGATGCTCTTTTGGTTTAGGAAGTGTCCCCATTTCTATCAGACAGCAACAAAAAAAACTGTCAGAGATCTATTCTCCACCTCTATCCACCTTGCTCATTTCCTTGTACATATTGCATTTTTGAATCTCCCATGATGTCCAACACTGTCTGCACACAGTGGGCAGTTTGATTCTACCTTTCTTTAGCTCTGAGACATAAGACACTAAAATGAATGGCATAATGCTTAAGAACATTAAGAGGAAGTTAAGCTGATCTGGATGGAAGTTTGATCTCCTGCACAATTATTGGCTGTGTTGAATGCACCTGTCAAGTTGGAGCTCTGATCAGTAACTCCTATAGGTAAAGCACTTAGGGATAATATTATACAGTATTATATTGTATCATATCATTAGCATTACCGATGCTAACTTATCACGATTGAATGAAATACATACTTTGACTTGGTTTCTTGGAGGGCTCCTGGTGGTTGTGAAATAGTGCTCATTCCTTTTTACCACTTTTATGATAATTGCTGTCACACACATCTGGGTGTCAGGCTTTGGGCTAAACCTGCCACCTTATCTCATGTAATCTGCACAGCAACCTTACGAGGAACAAAGACTTAAAAGTATAACAAATTGTAAAATACATGCCACACTGTTTACAGGTGGCAGAGGAGAGATTCGAACCCAGACAGGAGACTGTAAGAATGAATGAGGAAACTCTCGTTGCTGAGGAATGTATTAATAATTGGAACTGACATAGAAACTACCTACATGGCCAACGTGAGACTTTGTACGCTAGGCCTGTTTGTCTGTCAAATGCAGCAGTACATCTCTAATTTCCGAGACCCACTGCATTCTTGTGAAATAAACAAGAGCAAAGAGGAATACAAAGGCCTTTGTGAACCACCTGCCCTCTGGTGTGGCCATGTCTGTGGCACTGTCTTACCTCCAGCGGGGGCTTTTGAAACAAGGCATCTTTTTTTAGCTGAAATATTCACCACCACCTTTCATAATATCAGCTGGAAGGAGTGACACACAGTATTAAAAACTTGGCTTCGTGTCTTCACAAGGAAATTGTAAATGACTGACAGGCTGGCTAATAATGGTAAAAATAAAATGCTGCCTCTCTCCTTTTCCATCACAGAAGAAAAGCAAGACTTGGAAACCTCTCCCACATTTCATTGTTTTCTACCCATTTTGTAGTTGGACATGCTGAGATGTCAGTTCTTGTGGTTTGTGAAGATAAATCAGGAACTCCTCTGAGGAAAGAAATCAATGTTTTAGTCCTCAGCATCTTTGCCTTCTCAGATCTCACTTCTAAAAGACAAGACCTTTCTGGTAGAATAACAAACTTCAATGGACATTGGTTACTGCACTGAAATTCTGAAGTACTTTTTAAAAAGTATGTATGTGGGGCAGAGGATAATTTATAAAGAAAAGAGTTAGAAGTTTTCCATCTTGTAATTTGGGCACATTGCCTTTAGAGATGCTCCTCATGGCTGTGAAGCCCTTATTCTGACAATTCATAAACTATTGTTCCAACCCCTACAACGTGCAAGGCGGATGCTTTAATTCACAGTCTCTGAGAGGCAAAGGTTCCTTTTATAGAGACATTGAAATATAAGCCATGATTTTAAAAAATGCAGCAAATCAAATCAAAACTCAGTCACATCAATTCTGGCCTCATCTTAAGGAAAAGATGGAACACACACCTGATAGTTGCACAGCATACCTGATAAGGTACCTTCTTCATTGTTGAAGTTGGAAAACAATGAATTGTTTTCTTACCTGGACAGGTGCCCCTTTCTCACCAGTCTTTGAAACACAATTGCGTATAAATTTCCTAAGCACCCACTCAACAGTACAGTCCTGGAAGTGCACTGGGTCATAGCAGACAGAATGTAGACTGGGATGTTAAATATAGTTAGATATCAAGGAATCACGGGATACCAAGATACCCATTAAAAGTGTTGATTTTAGGGCCACCTCTGATATAATGGATGAAGCCAGCATACAAGATGATTCTGAGGCAGATCCAGGGACCACAATCTGAAAAATCCTGCCACCCATCATTTACAAAGCAGATAACTCGAAAGTATAGGTAATTAGTCCTCAACCAGAAGGAAGATAAAGCAATGGTTCCTACGCACAAGAAAGTGGTGCAGCTTCCAAGAGTCACATCTGACATTAGGGTCGTGTCCAAAGTGGGTACATAGGGCAGAAATCACACAATGCTCAAATATCAGAAAACTGTTTAAGAAGGTACTATGTTGGTGCCAACACAATATCCCTTAAAAATTTCAGAACCATAGATTTCTCTCTAGCATTGTAACACATTGCTCCTTCTGTTCTGAGCAACAACAGAACAAGTAGTCGGCCTGTACTTAGGGCCATGTTGCATGAATTACACACAATTTGAAAATGGAAACACACACAGCATGATGAAATGCCAGAGCCAGGAGTGATGGGCAAGACCGGAGCGGAGGCCCATTGGCGGGTGCCCTGTTGAATAATCCTTCTCTCGCTGACTGAAAAGCGTGCTCTTCACTAATGCCAAGAATTTCCCTCCTGCACTTCTGTTGTGATGGTTGTCAGGAGGCGGGAGGAGAGAAGGTTGTAAGGACAATTGTTGAATATGTTGGGTTTTGTTTGGCCTGGTTTACATAACTGAATTCTCTGAGGTCAAACATATACATAATGCAACTCCACTGTAGGCATTTTAATTTTAAAATGAAGCCTTAATTGGACCAGATACACCACATTAACAAAAACCAATTGAACTCAGATTACTAAAAATTCTTAAAATAGCTACTGAAACCTATTGATTTTCTATTTTTTTTTTAATCCAATGGATTTTTCTTCAGTCAGAAAACTTCTCTGTACAAATGCACTTGCTCTTTAAGAAATTATGAGAAATACTTGGGTGGAAGGTTATATTTTAAATCTTATGAACATGGAGAAAAATAATTAAATTATCCATCTGGATTTCTAAAAGAAATGGAAGAGTTTCCATACCACTCTTAAAGATCCCCTTTCTCCTGCTCCTGGGGTGGACTCAGAGCAGGAATCTACGCCTGAGGAGCCAGTTTTGTTTTGAGTTTGACAAAAACAACCCCATCAGGTGTGAAAAATTCACCACATTTGTTCTTTCTGGAACAGCTAAGTCTCACATTTTCTGGGCACTACAAAATGCCTAGTCTATCATATTTGTTTCCAACTGCACATTACATCCTTTAACATACCTAACGGTAACTTCCAGGGGAAAATACAATTTATAAATGAGCAGGGTTGCAGCAGCCGATGGTCCTCTTTTCCCCCCAAACTTTTAACTATGCTCATCAATTACTCTTAACGGTGCAAAGAGTTGGCAGTGTTTACCCACCATCCTTTCTGAGTTATTCAGCTCGATCTTGCGGCTCATTAAAAGCATCTCTATTTATTTGCTGTGTGTTACAGTCCTTAACTTTGGCACAACACGCCAAAAGAAAGCCCATTTTACTTTTCCCTGTGGTGTTAATTGGTTGAGCATGCTGCCTGCCTCTTCATTAATTATGTCAATGTGTATGAAACTTCCATTTTCATGGGGGTGAATTAACAAGGCTTCTCCGAGCAGGGCTGACAAAAAGCCAGCCCGACTGCCTGCAATGACAGGGATAGTGAAAACTGCTGGTGGCCAACGCCACGTTCATTTGCAAAGGGCGGCTTTGTCTGGCCCCGAGCCCTTGTCACCTCTCCTTCTCCCGTGACCACCAGCATGTAACAGGCAGTTTTGTGAAACCGGCAATATCAGCATTGCTAGGGACAGCCCATATGCCTGCCCAAACCCCAGGGGGAAGATTGTGCTGAACATACTAACTGCATGTGGGGGAATGAGGGAAAAGGTGGCCAGGATCAAGCCCACCAAAATGTAGCAATGACGTCCGATATTTTTAGACAGGTTCCTGCTTGCATTACTGCAGGGAAAGAGGAAAAAAAGAAAAAAGAAAAGGCAATCCCTGCTGAAAACTCCTTTTTTTTAAATCACCCTACAATGACTTGCCAAAGTCTCACGGCTATTTAGAAGTAAAAAGGAAAGCACAAGTGTGCATGCACATATACGCACACACACATACACAGAGCATAACCCTAAAAGCCTTAAGACAAATCACATCTTCTGGTTAACAAAATCACTTAAATTTTTTTTTCCTACTTCTCTGCTCCATTGCTGTGAAGGTTGGTAAAAGAGTGACACCTAGTTACTGTTTTACTGTTTTCTCTCTCAACGACGTGTCCCCTCCTGTGAGCTCTCTGGCTAGGATCAAACACAGACCCCAGCCTCACAGATGTGCTTTCACCACCTCCATCTTCCTCTCTTTCCATCTGTCTGCGTCTTACACGACACACACATCCAAGGAGGTGAGAGAGGAAAACAATCTACAGATGATGGCATGGAGTATTAGAGCAATTTTTAAATTACTACCACCATCTACGTCTTTGAGAGGGAGAGGATAGTGATTTGCAGAGGATTTGAAGAAAACAAAAACAAAAGGCAACGCATCGCAAGATGGAATGATTCAGCCTGACGTCTGAAGAGGGGAGCGCCACTCAAGAACACACATGCACACGCGCACACACACGCAGAACCGAACACACAGTCCATAGTGACAACATTGTAGCCTCTCCTCAGATGAACTCCCGAGGATCTCAAAACCGCAGCTATGAGGAAGTTCTTTCTGATGTCTCACTGTAGTCTTTCCTGCTGTGAATAAAGCTTTTTCTCAGAAGAAAGTGAATAGTGACTATCCCCCAAACAATCCTTCCCGTGGTCAAAAGCATAGCAACATTGGCATTGTTCCCTTTTAAGCCAAGTACTTGATTATATTCTCAGAACCAGCTATCTTGTAATCCTTTATTTTCCTTTTCCTTTTTTTGGGGGGGGGACTAGATAGAGGGTGGTGGATGTGGGGTTGGAAGTCAGGAGGTCAGTGGACAACAGACTCCCAGACACCAGGAATGCAGGTTCCAAATACTCAGCGACTGGATTCAGTTAGAAATCACACTGTACTTTTCCTTAACAATACGTATGTGGTGCATTCCTGAGTTCTCTCAGACTTCATTTCCTCGTGTAAAATGGGAAAATGATGGCTGCATCACAGGATTACTGAAAAGAATAAACTACTAGGACATAGTAAAAATTAAATAAATATTTGTGGGGAAAAAAAACATCTACCAACAACTGCTACCTAAGGATTTTGTCCCAACAGAAAGGGGAATCATATAACAATAGCTCAGGTTTATGAAGTGCTACTTACATACTAGGAGCTGTGCTAAACTCTTTCCTCATATCATTATATTTAATTTTTGCAATGACCCATGAGGTAGATGCTGTTATTAATCCCATTTTACAGAAAAGAAAACTGAGGCTTAGAAAAGTCAAGACTGGCCACATTCCTGCTGATAGTAAAAGGTGGAACCTGGACTTACTGATGTTTTAACCAGTATGCAGATAGTGGCATGATGCACAATAGCCAGTAAACGAAAACAACCCAACGCCCACCAACTAACTAGTGAATAGGTAAATAAAACATGGTATATCCATACAACAAAACGTCCTCTGGCAATACATGCTACGACACGGACAAGCCCTGAAAACATGATGCTAAGTGAAAGGAGCCAGGCACAAAAGAACAAATACTGTGTGATGGCATTTATATGAAATATTCAGAATAGGCAAATTCATAGGGAAAGAAAGTAGATGAGTGGCTGCCTAGGGTTGGGGGAATGAAAGCTAATCTGCCCAAGGCTCATTTCGGGGTGATGAGAAACTTGGATTGTGGTGATAGCTGCACAACTCTGCATATATACTTACTTTAAAAACATTGAATTGCGCACTTAAATGAATTTTGCAGTATTTAAATTATATCTCAATAAAGCTGTTTACAAAACAAACAGAACTCTTCTCACTGTCAGACGAGCTGCCCAAACCATCCCATGCTTAATCTCATGTGGCGTGAGGAACATTTGTCTACGTCATTTTGCAGAGGTGGGATTGACAGAGGGAAGGGGACCGTGGAGAGGAATCAGGCTGGAGAGCAGGAAGACAGATCCCGCAGCAGGCTGGCCAGGTGACGGGCTCTGGGTTTTATTCCCAGGGCTCAGAGAAGCGACAGAAGAGTTTAAGGAGCTCAGAGACACGATCAGATTTGTATTAAAAGCTGTTACTCTGGCTGCAGAGGAGGAAGCGGAGACTGCACATCTAGGGGCTGACCAAGCAGAAGCCACAGCAGTTTCCTGTCTGAGAGACAGACGAGGTTTGGACCGGGGGGGGGGGGGTTGGAGAAGGAGGGAGTGGACGGAGCTGAGAGGCATGGCAGGACAGGGTGGTTCATTGGGTAGAAAGAGGGCGTGGGCCGCACAAGAGGGAGGGATTAAGGAGGGCACCAAAGCATTTAGCTTGAACAATCGGGTCATGCCATTTGCTAAAATAGGGATCTGTAGGGAAACATATTTGCTGGGTAAGATCACTGTGTCATTGTTAAGATCTTCCTCCTCCCACGTGCATCAGAAATTAGACCTCAGAAGTCCTTTGGGAAAGAGCAATTAGTAGAAAATAGGAGGGGAGACATATCTTTGATTAAATGAAGGGTCTACATTGGCTTCATTAGAAATATAAGACTTTCTTGCTTAAGATACATGGTCAGGGACCAAGAAAATAAGGTGGCAGAGAAAAGAAGTATCAAAGGAAATTCTCCATAGCAAGCCCAGAAGCTTCCAGAAAAGATCAGTTTTCTAGGCAAGGGAGAAAGTTCAAATTCCTTCCTACTTGCTCCATCAGGACAGTGGAGATTAATCCTGACTCTACAGTGCAAACTTGGAATATTTTACTTTCTTAACAACATACCACTTCAGATTTCCTGCATGCCCTCTGGCTGGCAAAGCCCTCGAGCTGTCTTTGAGTCTTTTTCCCTATTTCTGTGCAGGACTTTTGCAATCTACATCCATCAGGGAAGTCTATTAAGAAGAACTGGATTTGGCATTAAACAGACTTGAGTTGGTTTATGGCTCCATCCTTTATTCAAGGTGACAAATCAGGCATGTTCCCTGGCATTCTGGAACCTCAGCCCCCTTGTGCATAAAATGAGACGTATCTAAGATGATTAAATGAGATAGCTCATCTAAAGAGTCCACTTCAGTTCCTGGCACAGGGTGGGAATGATTATCATCATCCTCCAGGGTTTGGTTTGCTTTTTGGCATTAGGGGATCATTTTGAAAATTAGGAAAAGCCATACACCTTCAAGAAATGCTCATGCATGAAAACTTTGAACAGACCTACTGAAGTCTGGCCCATAGACCACATTTTGAGGATCTTTAACCTCAGGCAGTGATTCTTAACTCTGGCTGCCCATTACTTGGGGAACATTTAAAAAATACTGATAATCAAGCCCCACTTTTCTAAGATTATCTTTAGTTATTTTGGGGTTGGCTCCACGCAACCTTATTTTTAAGGCTACCCAGGAGATTCTATCATGTAGCCAGAATGGGGAATTATTGATAAAAGGGGGAAAAGTGGATGTATCATTTCCTCTGCCCAAGATATAGTTCCATGCGTCCTGCATTTCCCCTGATTCTGACAGTGTCTTCAGATGGTCAGGTGCTCAGGCTCTGAGGGCTGGATGACCCATAACTTCTATTGCAAGTAAAATCTTGGCAAGGTCTTCCTTCTTGGGCTTTCGTTTATATTTCTGCCCACCTATAAAAGCAGGGGTGGGCACGATCATGTTCATCTTACGAGATTACTAGGGGGATCAAACGAAGTGTCCCATGTAATGAATCTCAGAGTACGAGAGGTATGGCAAGAGTTGGATAACAGGTCACATGCAATCACTACTGCTTTCAGTATCATTAACGTCAGCACCATCATCATCATCTCAGCATCTTAGGTCTTTATCCTCAATAGCTAAACCCCTCAAATATTGAGGCTATTTTTTTCTCTGTTTTGTTTTAAAGCGCCTGGTGAGAACACCTTTATGCCAGGTTTCTCAGAACTTCGAGGGGCGTGAGACTACTCTGCTTAGAAAAATGTCCGTGCCCAGGCACCCCCGTAATTCTGGTCCAGTGGGGCTAGGCTGTAGCCCAATAATGCACATTATCCTACTGCAGGGTGTACTAATGCTGGAATTCCCTACACCTTAAAGCATCTTCTGCATAGATAGATACAAGCATGCCCATGCATTTAAAATACTGGGAAAGGGGGGTTGATAATAAAATAGGTGTCCCTCAGTCATTAAACACTAGGGTCATTGAGGCTACAGCCAAGCAAAAGCTTTCCCTGGGGTAAAGGACCGTCCCAACGTTGGCAAAGCAGAAGCAAAGGGATTGTATACAAAGGCGGCAGCTGTGATGACAAAATTCAGCACTTTGTGCTTCTCTCACCGCCTGGTTTTTTCCTCTTGACCCTAAAAGACGCATGTCGCTCAGTCTGCCCCAAGCATCCCTCCAGACCCGCCACCCATATAGGCTAATCCTATCTTCTTTCTTTTGGTGCATCTCTCTCTCGACTGCTGATCATCAGCTAATCACCGTTCTGGTGACTTGCTGGAGCCCTCCTGGCCCTGCTTTTCCAGAGACAGTGACTCAGCCCCGGCAAGGCGGGTTAATTGGGGCGGCTTGATGGGGGTGAGAAGGGAGGAGGGGGTGAGAGGAAAAGGCAATTTACGGCGCCTGTGGGTAGCTGGCTTCCCCCTACTGGCAACTTTCTAATTTTATTTTGCTTGCATTTATATTAGGAAATGCTGCAACCACCCCGTGCTAAGGGGGGGACGAACTGGAGGAAGATGGGAAGGCTCACAACCGCCTAGAGACAAGGGGACGTGTACCCCCCATGCATCTTCCTAGCTCAGGCTCCTGCTCACCCAATGTGAGAGCTGAAAAGGAAATGAACCCACAACCCCCAGTGCAGGAATCAGCACAACTCAAGTTCTTGTTCATTCTCTCCTCGAAACAAGAGAAGTCACCCTTGCTTATCACGTGTGGCTCTAGATTCCAACAACACTCACTTTCTCCCTCATTTGAGGTTCAAGGGCTGCTTTTTACATGGAAGATGCTCCTTGGAGCTTTTACTATGTTCTATATTTATTAGTAACAGAGCCCTAGAGCCCAGAATCTCTGTCCCTATGACAGCCGCCAGCCCACTGGTTAAAAGCTTAGACTTGGAGATCATACGGACCGACTTTTTAAAAAAATGTATATATCTAAGGTGTACGACATGATGTTTTATATACATATCTTGATATACATAGTGAACTGATTCCTGTCGTCAAGCCACTTGACATACCCACCGTCTCGTGTAGTTACTTTCATTTTGTTCTTTCTTATCTTTTCCTTATTTTGTAAAAGTACCTAAAATCTACTCTCTCGGCAAATTACCTATATACAACACGATATAATTAATTATTGTAATTAATCATTGTAATTAGTAATAATTGTAATTAGTAATTATTGTTGTACATTAGATCTCTAGACATGCACACACAGACCTACTTTCTGACCCCGTGTGACCTTGGGGATGTCATTTAACCTTCCCAGAACCTCCTTATATGTACTATGACAATGATGATTGGGATAAAAATGTTGTAAGTTAGAAAAGACACGTAAGAACCTCAGCAACGTGGCTGATACCTACTAAGAGCAAAGTAAAGAGTTGCAGTTGTCATAATAAACATCAGCACCATTTATCACGGTCAGTTTTGTATCAGCCTGGTTAGGCTACGCTACCCAGTTATTCCCTCAAATGCTAATTTAGGTGTTTCTGTGAAGGTATTTTGTAGATGCGCCTAACATCTACCACTGGTTGTCTTTAAGTAAAGGAGATTGTCCTTGGAAAACCTGGTGGGCCTGATCTAATCAGGGAGAGGCTGCAGAAGCAGAGATGAGGCTTCCCTGTGGAACCAGACTGAGGTCCAGTGCAGCAGCACCTGCCCGAGCGTTGCCAGCAGACTGTTTCTGATGGCTGGGCTGATGCATTTCAGACTTGCTTATCCAGCCTCACAATCACATAAGCAATTCCTTGCAATAAATCTCTTAACATGTTAGTATAAAAATATCCTACTGGTTCTGTTTCTTGGGTGGAACCTTGACTGACACAATCACCATCGCTATTGTTGAATATATACGTTTGCACGGCAGGTAGGCAAGCAACGCATACTCTGCAAAGACACACTTCATTGGATCATCTTGCCCTTGGGAACCTGCTCAGAGCTGTGTCATCCCTGGTTTTAACTGGAAAACGATCCTTTTCAAAGGTAAAGCAAGATAGTAAGCATCAGCTGACCAACAGGGCTTAAAGATAAAGTTTTCACCTTCTTCTACCAACTCTTCTTGTGTCATGAAACCCCATATGCTTTTGGTCAGGCATTTCCACGACCCTGAGAATGTGTCTGCCATTTCAGCTTCCCTGGAGAGACACTTATTCATCTCTTGATTTAGTTATTCATTCAGCATTTGACTGAACACCAATCATGGGCCTATTTGAACATCTCTCAGAGGAGGCCAGAATTCTCCTGGGCAACAATAACTCAGACAAGATTCCTGCTCTCAAAAAGTTGACACTCAATGAGGAGAGGCAGAAAATGAGCCAGCAAACCAAATATCAATTAAAAAAAAAACATTTTAAATTGTGATTTAAATGCTCTAAAAATAATAAATATGATGGAGTGGTGACCAGGGGGCAGGAGGAGCCATTTCAGATGAGAAGGTGAGGACTGGCCTCCCTGAGGACAAGATATTTGCACTGAGACCAAAAGGAAGGGCAGGCACCAGCCATATAACAAGCTGGGAGGAGAGGAGGTGGAAAGTGCAAAGGCCCTGAGGTAGGAAAAGAGTGTGACATGTTCTAGGAGCAGACCCACACTGGAATAGCTACGGTGTGATTGGGACTTAGTGACCAGAGAGCAGAGCACCCAGAGCTGAAGAAGAAGAGAGTTGCAGGGGCCAGATCGTAAGGGGTTTCTTGGCCATAGTCAGGAGTTTGGGTTGTAGGTCTGTGTGAGGTGAGGAATAATGGACATCCCCTGTGGTATGATTCTGGCTTCCCATTCCCTACGAATCATTCTTCTTCTGCAGTCCTTGGAAGCCCTGAGAGTGGGTTCTCTGGGTGCAGCTGTGTTTTCCTTTCGTGGGGTTAGCCCTTCCTTGTCTTCCATGGGAACACACATAGGGTGGAATGGTATACCAGTTTGCTCGTGCCGCTACAACAAAGTGCCACAGATTGGGTGGCTTAGACAACAAAAAGCTGCTCTCTCACAGTGCTGAAGTCTAAAGCAGTCCAATTTCAAGGAGTTGACAGGATTGACACCTTCTGAAGGCTGTGAGGGAAGGACCTGTCCCAGGCCCCTCTCCTGGGCTTGTACGTGGCTGTTTCTCCTTGTGTCTCTCCATACCATCTTCCCTCTGTGCATACCTGTGTCCGAAATTTCCTCTTCTTATAAGGACACCAGTCGTATTGGATTACAGCCTACTCTAATAACCTCATTTTAATTTAATTACCTTTTTCAAGGCCCTGTGTCCAAATACAGTCATATTGTGAGGTAGTAGGACAATAAGATTTCAATATATGAATTTGGAGGGGGGAAAACTCAGCCCATAACAGGTGGTGAAATAACTGGCTACAGTTTCATGCCTTAGCCCTGGTAGGATTCCTGCCTCTAAAGGCCAGACTCCAGGGACAGAGAGACAGCAGTCTCCAGGTTTCCCTGTAGCCGCCCAAGTTTCTCTTGTGTATCTGCCACAGGATTGGTGATGCCTGAAGTCCCAGTTTGCTAGAAAAGATGCCATACATGGAGTTCAGTGTGTGATGAGCAAAATGAAGTCCACTTACAAGAGGCCCAAAATAAAGATAACCGATGAGCTTCCCTAGGACCAAGTCTGGGAGAGAAGGAAGGGTACGACCCTCAGAGTTGAACTCCCACTGTAACGGTTCATCTTCTCTCTGGCTCTGTCCCCTGAATAAAGGTAAGATGTCCTCTGGTAACAGAGTGGCCGGCTGCCCTTCATCAGTGCAGATTCTAGCATGAAGCCACCTGAGTGGGGTCCAACAGGCAAATGAACCCCAATTGGGCTGGAAGCAACTGTCACATAGAGAACCCCAGGTAGCTACTCAATTGTTGAGTTCTGTTAAAAAAAAAAAAAAAGTAGAACTTTTCTCTATCCATCTTTAGGTTGCAGGGACAGTTCTCAGCACTGAGCACTGTTCTGCTGTAATCCTTTATAACGAGGGGTTTGTACCTTCTGGAATTATTACAAATATACTAGAACTACAAGGGCTCCATTTCCACTTCCCTACTTTTTGTAGCAAGATCAGTAATTAATCCAATCATTTCATCATTCCAGCCACAGACATTGGATCATCTATTAGGTACCAGGTACTGTGTAGGGGCAAGTCTGGAGTGCCCTTGATTTGGTTTTAGAGAGGTTTATGTTTTGGCTATTTTGTGCTGCTGAGTTGCTCTCTCTCCCATTCATGTGAACCTAATGGAGAGAAGAATAAATATTCTTGGAAGGGACAGTGGACAAATAATAAGAAGCATGTTCTGTCTGGTCAGAAACATGCATGGCTGATCAACCTGAAGCTGGCAGAATGAAGGGCCAGAGTGTGACCAGAGGAACCGCCATAAAGCCTGGCTGGCGATGCAATATACGTGAAAATGGGCAGCCATGTAAGAGACAAAGGTAATGAAGATGCTATAAAAGAAAATACAATGCACACCTCTTGCTGATCAGGTAAGAGATGCCGTTAAGATGGATGGGGTGATTTGAAGACTCAGTTACCAGCTCGACAAAAGCACCTACACATCTGTAGGGTATTTCCATAAAGCCCCTTGGAGTTGCCAGGATGAAGCATGAGATTACCCTGAGCTGCAAAGGGCTAAATTGGCTGCAAAAGGCCACGAAGCCCTGTACACTGCAAGTGGGACTAACGTACATAGGAGAAACAGACCAAGGCAGTAGGAGGAAATAAATTGTTTCAAGTTAAGATGATTTCTCCAGCCTCCCCATTTTTTTTTTCTGATAAGAAAAGTATTGTTTGATTGTTTATAAACCCCAACCTAAAATGTCCCCTTTCAAATGCTCTCATTGCATATTTCCTCTTGACCAGGAACTGGGAATTCGGTTATGGGAAATCTCACAGTAAATGTCGTGGGCATGTGTTTGTCACTTCGTAAATCCTCACTCTGTGCTTGACAGGACTCCAAGATCACCTTTTAAAGCTAATCTAGCTGAGGGATAAGACAGCATTCTTAGCACTTCAACTTGAGTACAATATGACTGGCAATAAAATCAGCCTTAACCCATATGATTGGCAGAGCGTTACGGTATTGTAGGCAACTCACTTTTGAGAGCTTGCAAGTGCCTTTCTCAAAAAACAAACAAACAAACAAAAAACCCTCAAGTAAATATCCTAATTGCTAAAAATGCATGCAGGGTATTTACAAGGGGCCTTTTAGGCTTATTTGGCAATGCAAAGTCAAACAAATTTCATGGCACAGAACTTCAAAACTGCCTACTCCCAATCCTTGACTTAGTGAGATCCTTGCCACGCAAACACCAAATACTAAGACGTTACTGTCTACGAAATCTACTAGGTCTCCTTAGAAAGATAATCAGTCTGTTTCTACTCACTTACTCTGACAATAAATATTACTCTGCCTAGGAAATTATTTTTCTAAATTAGCCTACAAGTTAAGCACTTACCTAAATCTGCTAAACATTTTATTGAGTTCCTAATGTTCGTTTAGCTAAAACTAAACATTCTACTCTCATCTGAGTGATCAAGCCGCACCTGTGTTCAAAAAACAGCATCTGCCATAGACTCATCACGTTGCTGAACAAATCATATGAGAAAGCCAGTTAGCCTTCCTGCAAGCCAGTGCAAGCTCTGAGGAGTGGGCACTAATGACTGCCTTGCTCTGGGTGTGCAAGCAGAACACAATTTGCTCCTCAGTAATTACTGCAACAGTTTCCTCCATGGCGGGGTGTCAATTCACCTCACAAAGGTAATCACTACCCTCCCTGCACTTGCCTTTGCCCTTTAAAGGCTCGGCGGGAGGGGGGCTCTTTTTCTTGTTTTTTTCCTGCCCATCACCAAAGACTGTGGGTTGAAGACCAGGTTTATGTCAATGCTATTAATGAGCAGGAAGGCAGGAAAATCCAGTTGTCAAAATGCATCGTGTGTTGTAAACACAGGTGGCAGAGACAGAAACAGAGTGAGCAGAAACACGCTATTGAATGTTTCACATTTCTTTCCATGCATTTTCGTTCATTTAGAGTTTTCCAAGATATTCAGGTGGCCAAGCCTCATCTCTTTCACTATTTTCTTTGTCTCTTGGCCTCTATCTTAGTATCAGTGAAGGGAGGTGAGTGGGAGAAAAGCAGATTAAAGAGGAATTAAATATTCCACAAGTAATTTCTACCTCTACCTGATGGGGGAGCGGTAAAGGGAAGGACAGGAGGGGAGGGAACAGGAGGGGAGGGGAGGGGAGGGGAGGGAAAGAGAAGAGAGAGGGGAAGGAAGGTGAGAAAAGACAGGGAAGGCTAGCAGCCAAAATATAAGAGAAAAAAAAAAAAAACTTCCAGTAAACAATCCCTGATGTCTTAGAAAATTGAGGAACTTTTCAATACAGGGAGGCCAACACTGAATTTTAAAGTCTTTGCAGTACTACAATCCCTCCATGACCTCTAACCTCACATTAAAATGTGCTGCACGCATGGCCCTGGGTGATGCTGCATGTTTGGGGAGGGCCTGGGAAACAGGCAAGAGCAGAGAGGTGGGAGGAGCTGGTTCGCTGAGGATGGACGGTTAGAATGAGTGGCAACTCTGAGAAGTAATTAATCCCTCCAGGTGTGTGCAGATACCTTGGCGGGACACTGGACTCCCCCCCATGCATGAACTAGGCAGTTGTAGCCAGTTTAATATAGAAAGCCAGAGAAGTCAGGCGCACCCTGGCTGCCGATCTAAATGTTAGCGAAAGATTTCTGCAGTCTTAAAATACAACGTGAGTGATGTTTGAGAACACAGCACAGCTTGTGCAGCCCTATGTAAAGCAGATGCAAATCATATGTAAATGTGCACCTGTCCTTCCTGACTGGTTCTGACTTGGGCCACTTCTGAGGATTAGCTCTCTGGACATACTCAGACTCCTGGTTAAATCAGTAGATGGTGAGCTACTCGCCCACCGTGAAGGCAGAGGGCTGCCTTTGCTGGGTGGGTTATGAGGAGCTCTTGAGAGGGAGTCACAGACTAAACCGACAGTGAGGTTGTGCCCGCTGAAAACGCACTGTAATCCCAGGAACGATCCACCTTCATTTTTTTCCAATTCTTTTATGGTGGTAAACTACACATAACATGAAATTTACTATCTTAACTATTTTTAAGCATACAATTCAGTGTCATTAAGTACATCCATATCGTTATGCAACTATCACCACCTTTATCTCCAGAACTCAGTTCTTCTTGCACAACTGAGCCTCTCGGCCCACTAAACTATAACTCCCGTTTTCCCCTCTCTCCAGCCCCTGACAACCACCACTTTCCTGGTCTCTGTGATTTTGACTACTCTAAGAACTTCATATAAGTGGAATCACATAGTATTTGCCTTTTTTGACTGACTTATTTTGATTAGCATAATATCCTCAAGGTGCATCCATGTTGCAGTATGTGTCAGAATTTCATTCCCTGTTAAGGTTGAAGAATACTCCATTTCGTGTGTGTGTGTGCATTTTGCTCATCCATTCATCATCGAGAGATACTTGGGTTACGTCCACATTTTAGCTATTATGAATAATGCTGCTATGAACATGGGTGTACAAATATTTCCTTGAGACTCTGCATTCAACTCTTTTGAATATATACCCAGAAGTGGAACTGCTGGGTCATATAGTCATTCTATTTTTAATTATTTGAGGAAACTCCATGCTGTTTTCCATAACAGTTGTACCATTTTACATTCCTACCCACAGTGCTTACGGGTTCCAATTTTTCTACATCCTTGCCAACACCTGTTTTCTTTTCTTTTCTTTTTTTTTAAATTCCAGCCATTCTAATGTTTGTGAGGTGGTAACTCACTGTAATTTTGATTTGCATTTCCTTAATGATTGGTGATGTTGAGCATCTTTCTATGTGCTTATTGGCCATTTGTCTATCTTCTTTGAGGAAATGTCTATTCGAGTCCTTTTTGAATTTTTCAACAAGTTATTTGATTTTTCCTTGTTGTTGTTGAGTAACCCATATCGACTTCTGCATACAGTTGGGTGGCTCTGGCAGGAAGAGTTTGTGGGAGATTCTTCCAAAGGCAATGTAGATGCTACGTTTATGCTCAATCTCTTAACACAGGCTGTTTAGGTTTTCACTGGCTTCCCTAACTTCTGCAAGTTCTGTTGGTGCTACCTCCAAAATAAATCTCTTGCACATCTTCACGACCACCTGAATCTACCCCACGATCGACTCTCACCTGGAAGTCTACAGTTGCTGCCTAAATGATCTTCCTTACTCCAGCCCTGTCATTCCTGTTCTCTACATGGTAGGTTGGGTGAGCTTTGGCAATAAAAATCAGATCACGGTATTCTCCTGCCTATATCAAACTATGGCCCTCTTGCCTCACTCAGAGTAGAATCCCTATTTCTTTCCATGGCAGGCCTGGCCTTTCCTGCTTCTTGACCTTATCTGGCGACATTCTTCTTCCCCATCCTTCCTCCGAGGCCCCCACTCACATCTCCCTGTTTTATTGCCTGCAGAGAAGTTTCGCTTTCTGAAATCAGTTTATATTTGTATTTTCCACCTTGGTCTCATAAAATCAGGCTTGGTTGCTATTCTAAGATTCCCAAAATAACTGTGGCTTAAAGAAAATATACATTTATTTTTCTTTCCCATAAAAGAAATTTTAGGGCTCGGCAGTGCATCCTAAAACTTGTTGCCTTTCATTTTTCTGTTCTACCATCTTTAGGACATGGATTCCATCTGCAAAGTTGCTTCGAAGTTGTACAATTTCATACAACGGGAGAGAGAAGGGGAGAAGGGGCACATGGATGCTTGCATAGCAAGTGAGTCACAGCAAAGGGTCTTCCCAGAAAGCACATCTAATAATTTTCATTGCCGTCTTGTCCGTGATCCCTCTCTGCTAGGAAAGCTGGGGAACATGGTATTATAATCCTTTAATTTGGGCATGTTGGCTATGACTAAGGGACCTATTTCCAAGAGGTCTATTACTAAAAAGGAAAGGATAAAGGGCTACTGGGCAGGCAGCTGGCAGTTTCTGTCACAACTTCTTTTGAATGCTTTTCTTCGAGCAGAAAATATGAGCTCCATGCAAGCAGTGATGTTGTCTGTGTGCTGTACTGTGATATCCCTAGTGCCCGCTGCAGCATCTGACTGGCACACCATAAATCGAGGTGCAGTAAACATTTGCTGAATAAGGATGGAGTACAGTCGTGGCTTATATTTTCCAAGGTGATGTTTAAGGATGCACACAGATGCTTCCTGCCACATTCAGGTTCTTCCACAAGAGAGTCCAACTTAGTGTCACCATTAGCTCCTTCACTCCCCACTCCCCTCCCTGGGAAAACCCATCTGCTTGAACTCTGAGAATCATAGTTATCAATCTTACCATTCACAAGGAGAACCAAGCTTCTTTCCTAAAAGTCACTGCTGCCTAGAGTTTTGCATTACGTTACAGGGGGAGACCCACTTTGCAGGCCCGAACAATTCAAACCCTTTTCACTGATGCTATGTGTTCATGCCCCTGACAATAAAATGTAGCTACTATCTGACTTTTAGATTTCCCTCCACAATCTCCCAGAAATCTGGCTTTATGATTGTAAGTGTCTACATTCTGAGCACATTCAAGAATGGGTAAGTATTCAAGATCGCAAAAGTAGTCCTCACGATGTTCTTTTTTGTCTAATTTCACCCTGGCTCCACTCAGATTATTCAACGATGCCATGTATATGGAAATAGATGCCACCCCTCCAAACATGAGTGCACAATGGCATGGCAGGTATTTGGCTGTGTTAAAACTTCTAAACCTTCAGGCATCTGCTGCTTGGAACACTCAGGTATCCATTTCTGAAGACATTTTAAAGTGCACGATTCAGGGCCCGTCTTGAAAACATTTCTCCTATACTACTTTTTAACCGATTACCATCCGATTTTTCAAATGATAAACAGAAAAACCTTTAGACACTCAGTGGATCCTGAATTATTAAACATAAAAGGGCACTTTGGCATATTTATTATCACACTGAAGGAAATCTTGTCTGGTTTAAGCTCTTAGCTCCTTAAAACGTCCCCCTCTATGCTGAAGTGGAGATAAAAATGCATTGCCATAAAACTCCATCCATTTCCAATTTTCTCATCATCAGTTCTTGATGTTATGAGCTGTCACCTTCCCAGGCTACACACTTTCTCTGGGGAGGAGGATGGTCAGGTGATGTTGATGGTCATACTTCACTGGCCTCTTGGAACTGAAACTGAGTCCTGGTGCTTGGAGCTGTCTCCTTTTCTACTCTCCAGACGGACACTGTTTCTCTGAGGATCAATTTCTGGGGTCCTCCTGCTGCAAGCACGGTTCATATTGAGCCAATTGCAAGAACCTACACTGAGTTTTTACCCCTGAGAGTGTGCCACGGCTTGAATGTGCCCCCCAAAGTTCACGTGTTGGAAATATAACACCCAGTGTCAGGAAGTGGGGCCTAATAAGGGGTGATGAAGTCATGAGGCCTCTGCCCTCACTCGTGGATGAATGTCCTCATCACAGGAGTGGGTTAGTTATCAAGGGAGTGGCTTTGTTATGAAAGTGAATTTGGTCCTCTCTTTCTTGCTCTTGCCCTTCTGCTTTCCACCGTGGGATACAGCAGCAGGAAGGCCCCTCACCAGACGCAGGTGCTGTGCTCTTGGACTTCCCAGCCTCCAAAACCATGAGCTAAATAAAATTCTATTGTTTATAAATTACCTGGTCTCAGGTATTCTGTTATAGCAACACAAAACAAACTAAAACACAGTGTCTTTTTCGTTTTGATTTTGTCTTTTTTTACAGAGGTGAAATTCATATAACATAAAATTAACTATTTTCAAGTATACAATTGAGTAGCATTTAGTACATTCAAAATGTTGTGCAACCACTACTTCTACCTGGTTTTGAAACATTTTTATCACCCCCAAAAGAAAACCCATAACTGTTAAGCAGTAACTTCTCCATTTCCCCTCCCCTGGCACCACCATTCTTCTTTCTCTCTCTATGGATTTGCCTATTCTGGACATTTTGTATAAATGGTATCACACAGTATGTAACATTTTGTGTCTGGCTTCTCTTACTGAGCATAATGCTGTCAAGGTTCACCCATGTGGTAGCATATATCAGCACTCCATTCATTTTTATGGCTGAATAATATTCCATTGTAGGAATATACCACATTTAGTGTACCCACCCAACTCTTGATGGACATTTGAGTTGTTTCTACCTTCTAGCTATTGTGAATATTGCTGTTATGAACATCTGTGAGCAAGTTTTCATTTGAGTGTCTGTTTATTCAACTCTTTTGGATATAAACCTAGGAGTGGAATTGCTGGCTAATGCGATAATTTCATTTTTAAGTTTTTGAGGAACTGCCAAACTGTTTTCCACAGTTTGATGGTATTTTTCACTTATAGGTATTTAGGATCTCTCCCCATGACTCCTTTTTATAACTTAGCATTCAGAAAAACATCACTCCAGAAACAGAAAGAAGCTCTGGCATTCCCAAGAGTAGGAGTTAAAATCGACAGCAGGCTCAACTTCTCCCTGCTCCAACCACAGCATGACGCACCAGATACCCAGAGCCGTATTTTTTCTTATTCCTTTTCCTCATCCCAAAGGAGAACAGCTGTGTAGGAGGATTGGAAGAGCCACATCTGTACTTAGTTTTAACATCCTGGAGAAACCAGTTAATTCTGGAGGTAGGACAGGCTGGAGGTGGAGAGGAGAAAGAGGAACAGTTGGAAGCAACGGAAAAGAGTGAGACACCTGTCCAGGTGTCTTCTCTTTCCTCAAACCTTCTGAAAATCCTTTCTCAGTGTGACTCCTGCCCCTATGCACAAATATGTCATTCAATTTTATAGTTATATACATGTCCCTATCTCCCCTTCCTGATCATGTGTTCATTGAAGTCAGGGACCCTAATTTCCTCTTAAAAATGGGAATAAAACTGTTTACTTCTCAGGATTGTTATCAGGGTGAAGTGAGCTCATACGTTTAAAGAGCATGTTATACCAGCTCATACATTGTAGATAGCTCATAAATATCGGCAAAGCTGTTGGACCTTGGGGAACCTACACTATCCCTGTTTGGCAATGGTCTGAACAAAAGATGCTGCTTGATTTTGCGTGGTTAAGCAAGTCACTGGCAAATGGGGCTAGGGAGAGGGGGAAGGAGGGGGGCAATAAAAGTTGGAGGAAAGATCCCCTGGGAAGTCTTCAGGATGAAAGGGGAGAGTGAACATAACACGCCAATACCATGAGCACAAAATTTATAATACACAAGAGCACTAAAGAAATTGAGTTATCATAACCATTATTATTATAACCATTCATACTGTGGAACATACTGATTTAGACTACAGCCCTATTGGACCAAGCCTGTTCCTTTGCTTTCTTCAGATAAATAAAAGAAACATCAGGAAGACGATAAAGAAAGAAGAAAGGGAATCCGAAACAAAACAATTAATGAAGTTTCAAAACTCCTTCTGGGAGGCTGGAGAGAATGGTGCTCCCATTATTTTAGATGCTAAGAACCTAGAAGAAAGTCCCTATATCCTGCCACAAATAGCAATGTGGCAGAAAATGAAAAGGAAAGTCATGTTGCATGGACTAAGTTACGTTCAGTAATCCGTTTATAAGAGATATAAACCAAGCACCTTTCTTGAAATTATGAGCATCCTAGGTATTCATGAAATCTTTCAGACCTGTGCTGTTGAGTCAGTTTTCTACCCTACAAATATCATATGTCAGTCACCTGCCCCGGCTCATGTAAGAATGCTCATCTGTGCATTATAATAATTCCTGATGTGTGATTTATACAGTGGACACAAAGTTTGCACACCAGTTCACTGGTAGAATTAGCTAGGATTGACCTCACAACCAAAACTCTCACAAGAAGCCTGCGATATGATGATCAATTTAAGTGTATGAGGCTCAGAGACATTCTTTCATATCACAAAATACAAGGCTCTTCTCAAAAAGTCGGACTACTAGCAGAATTCACATGCAACTCCTAATATGGCTAATCCAACAATAGACTCAAGTTGAGTCACAAAACACAGTGAGGTTAATACACTTAGGTACGTTTTTAAAAAAGTTCAGAAAATATAAAATTTTAAGTTTCGTTGCTAAAATTAGCAGAACAATAAACAGCTAATTAAGGATCAATAGAACTTGGTTAATCCTAACAAAACTTTAACATTGAAAAGCCATTCAGTTGTTTTTGAATTATCTACTTTCTAAAAGTAATAAAATTATTTGTTTCTGGCGAAGGAGTAGAAAACAGAATGGATTCAAATATGGTCTCAGGCCTTGTCCGTTAGTAATGAACATCTGTTTAGTAATTAAAACTGACAGTAGGAAATCTTCAGCCCCAAAGACTTAGTTTTTCCCAAATCTTAGCTATTCCCTTGCCATGGTCACTAAGTGGCCACCATGTGCTATAATGATAAACTATTGGCTACTTAATATTTTTTTTTTCACTGAAATACATCATTTTTAAAAGGCAACTTCTTATCAATATTGTAAATGAAAAAAATACAATATCAATTATTCCAAATAAAAGGTAACCATAAATACATACAATGCAATCACAAGTTATTAAAATCTAGCTAGCATCACCTGAAGACACTGAGCCTGAGGCCTTCCTTTTATTAATAAAAATGGAAATCATCAAGTATTAGAAAGATATTTAAGACACCCTAGCACCAAAGACTTTCTCGTTGACAATAACGGTAAAGGAAAGAAATGTGAAAAGGGAGTAACTCCCTGTCCCAGTGGTTGATTTAATGTTATTTAACAGCATCTTTCTGTGCCATCTACATCCATAATAATAAGATGAGACTTATACTTTGGGAAATACTGTTTTTAGCCAATGCTTTTTTTTAAAAAAGATATACACTACTGTGTTTTCAACTGCTATTAGAATATCTTATCTTTCTAGTCATTGCTCCAAGAAAATTTTAGTCTCTCATTCTCTCATTACTGTGGCAACATTTCTTACCTAAACACGCTATCACAATCTCTGCTGAGACTTGATGTGCTAGGTAGAGTACTAATGTACCGAAACGCCTGCCCATGGTTGTTAGTTTAGAGCAGGGACCCTGTATCTCTGACTAATTCTCTGTTCTGTCAAACACTAGTTCTGTGGCACTGGGCAAGTTAACATCATTCTGTCTCGGTCTCCTTACCTGTAAAGTAGGGTACAACGCAGTACCTGCTTCACTGGATTCAGGGCAGTAATACATGTAGAATGCTTATAAGAGTATCTGGCACATGTAAGGGCCATATAAGCATTTGCTCTTATATTGATTACCTGCCTGTATTAGTTTCCTATTGCTGTTGCTATGACAAATTACCAGAAAGGTGATGGTGTAAAACAACACAAAATTTATTATCTCACAATTCTGGAGTTCAGACATCTGAGGCAGGTCTCATTGAGCTAATATCAAGGTGTTGGCAGGGCTGTGTTCCTTTCTGGAGGTTCTAAGGAAGAATCTGAGTTCTTGCCTTTTCAAGATTCTAGATGCAGCCTGCATTTCTTGGTTTGTGGCTGTCTTACATTTTAAAGATAGCAATGGTTGGTCGAGTTCTTCTCAGGAAGAACCACTCTGATAACTTCCCTCCCCCCTCGGCCTCTCTCTTCACTTGTGAAAACATATGTAATCGTATTGAACCCAGCCAGATAATCCAGGATAATCTCCCCATCTCAAGACCAAGTGATTAGCAAGCCCAATTCCATGTGTAACTGTAATTCTCTTCTGCCATGTAACCTAACATGTTCCCAGGTTCCAAGGATTAGGGCACGGATATATTTGGGGTGATACCATGCTGTCAAATGGGGAGATGTCTGTCCATACCAAGCACAGCAGAAGAGTTGTTCTTTCTCCCTGCTTTTATGTTGTTCTCCGGGACTGTCCAAAGGGATACCTGGAGCAAGTGACCCTTGGACTCAATCACCCCATTAGCATTTTTTAATGTTCTCACACTTTATTTTCATTGCTTTTTTAAAAATGTTGTTTTTATTTTGAAATAATTTTAGACTTACAGAAAGATTGTCAACATAATACAGAGAACTCTTGTATTTTTCCTCCAGGTTTTCCTAATGTTAACATCTTACTTAACCATAGTACAATGATCAGAACCAGCAAATTAACATTAGTACAATACTGTTAACTACACTGTAGATTGATCCAAGACTCCACCTTGCATCTTCTTGATATTTCTCTTCTAGTCTTCCAGAACAGATGATGTTCCAGCTCCTCAATGTTTATTTGAGCTGAAGAGTGCTTGCTGCCATGTTCCTTCAATTATAATCCACATTTAGGGCATCTTCCTGGCCTCTATAGGCATTTGAGTCTACAGCCCCTGTCTCAGCCCTGCTAGGATTCAGAGAAACACCTAGTCCAGTAAATTCCTCGCTTCCAAGCCCCTTAGATTAAACCTCTCCCCCGAATATTATGTTTTCCCTAACTTCAGATTCACAAGCAAACTCTCTCCTTGCACAAAACATCAACAGACTACCATGAAGTTAAAACAATCAAATGCCAATAAAGCATAGGAGATTCTGAGACATTTGATATCAGAACTAGAACTGTTAGACAGTATTCCTTCTCCTACTTACCCCCCCCCTTTTTGTTTCTTCCCCCCACCCTTCTCTGGTTTTGAAAACAGCTCATGGAATTGTACAGAAAGGGCATCAATAGATTAAAAACTGTTTCCCTCTAATAAAATGTTAAACGATGTTGAAAATTAATCACCAGGGCCGTTTGTGCAGCCCTCCTCAGAGGGAGACAGCTCGGGAAATTTAATAAATTATTATCACAATGATGTTCTTATTATAGAATTTGCATTTCATTCCCAAGGCTTAGATTCAGCCTCCAAGTTGCCTGATGATGGTTAATAAAACCAAACGGACTCTTTCACCTCAATGGTTAGAGGGCTATGCTTAGAGTGGTCTGCCAAAGGGTGTTCATTGGGCTTCATACTCCACGATTTCAGCTTCGGCTCTCACCCCCTTCTTTATGATTTTTGTTTCTTTAAGACAACTAAAGATGGTATTTAATCGTGAGCATGCC
This sequence comes from Daubentonia madagascariensis, assembly GCA_023783475.1. Lineage (NCBI taxonomy): Eukaryota > Metazoa > Chordata > Mammalia > Primates > Daubentoniidae > Daubentonia > Daubentonia madagascariensis. Next base: position 3,534,995 of record JAKFHU010002332.1, on the reverse strand, counting down.
CTCCTGACGGAAACACACACTGTAATGATATGCCTAGCTTAAAAGCAAATCTAATCTACTTGCTTATTAAATTTAAATGTGTGTAAGGCTGATATGGCTTGAAGATGATAGGTAAAATAACAGCTTCTGTGGTTATAAATGTCAACTCTAAAAATTATATGCAATATAACATACAAAATAAATGCTGCTTCATCTTTACATTCCACTGTGATCAATTCATTAAACGATGTATTACAAGCCATGAGGACGATTGTACAACGCAAGACACCATTTGTCACAGCGTATTCTAAAGCACCCAGGAAATGCTGTAGAGATTTTTTTTGTCGGCAACGGATTATAGTTCTTATTAGAAAGAGGGGGAAAAAGCAGCTTTCTGACGTACCATGACTGGAATTACTTCTCCAATCAAATATTAGAGACTGAGGAAATCCATTCTCATGACAAAGTTCCATATTAAAAAACGGGAGGAAGTGAACGGGGTTTCCTTGGGAAGAGAGCGCTGACTATAAGCAGGAAGGATGACGGTAAAGAATTAAGATGGATTTCCTCTGGGTTATGAATCACAGTTTCATTATGTTCTAATCACATAACATTCACACCCTAAGGGCCCCCAAACTGGATGGATCATCATGATACTATACGGGAGCTGAGAAGAAACATACAATATACATTCCTGGGCCCCTTTCTCCAGGTTCTGATTGAGAAGATAATAATTAACAGCCTCTGAAGCATAGCCAAACCTTCTTTAGCATGTGTGTGTATATGCAGAGACAAGCCCGCTTTAACCTTTAAGAAAAAACAAACGATGCAGCCACTATGAGGAACTCTATAAACCCCAATACGTAACTTGCTTTACAAAGCCAGAACCACTCACAGCCAGGAGAGGAACACGATGGTTCTGTTTGTTGATGGAACGGTACTGATTTCTGGGTAGCTGAATTTCTGATTTCATATGGTACTAATTTCTGGGTCACAATACCACTCTGTACAATCACCAACCTCCTCAATTTTATCTTCTAAGGCACTCCCTATGTTTCCTTCAGCGAATCCACAAGGAGATCAGAGTTTCATTCAGGAAAAAAAAAAAAATGCCTGGGTAGGAAGTAAAAATATCCGCTGGGAATTTATGGAAGAGTTAGAAACATCCATGCATGCAAAGGCTAACAAAAACAAAGAAAATGAAAGACGTCGACCCTGGCTGGAAAGATTTTTATTTTAAATTTAACTGTGCTAGCCTCGCCAGGTGATCCATGGTTTTATGTTTCTTAGCAGCCTTCTAAGAAGTCTTGGTATTTTGTCATTACTTGACAGAGAACTCTACATTTGGGTCACTAATTGATGTCCTGCCCAGTGACCCTCTATTTCAATTAAGATAATGATCTGTTTTTCTTATATATTTGGGTTGGGCCGACTCCAGACATACAGATGATCAAGATATGGACTGGTGAACAGATTTTTCCAGGAAACTAGAGGAAAGAAATAAAACTGTATTCACCAGACGTACTGGGAAAAGTTACACGAGGATTGCCTGCAGGTATCTGTGGCAACCTTTGAGAGCTGCTGACCTAGACCTCGTCAGTAATTTACAACCTATGGCACCTTCTCCCCAGTGGTAGGCTGGTTTGTAAATGAAGAGATAAAGAGATACAGATAATTATGCTGCACAGAGTGCCTTATGTCCTCTGTTTAGTGCTTGTGCGTGTGTGCGTTGGGGGAGGTGGTGTTGTGGAATAGGGGAAATGCATTTCTAGAATCGAGAGGACTAATTGAGTCAGAGCGGGTCTTTGTAGCAAGGTCCCTATGGAGATTCCATCCTTCTAGTCACCCTTAACTAGAAATCGTTCAATGTCTTCTTCAAATGCCCCGAAGACTTGGCCTGCCTTTAGCCTGAGGTTCCTTGGATGGTTAATCCTGCTTCCTAGGCTGTAGTTATGGTCTTCACAATGTGAGAGAAACTTCTCCAACCCCTAACTGTTACCCTCTGCCCTCTGTGTCTTCAACCATTTTCTTGAAGTTCCTCCAACTCTGAAACTTGAATTTTTAACATCCCACTCAATGCCATTGCTTGGTTCCTTTGTAGAATGCCCTATACCATCTCTCATGGTCATACTTTCTGCAACCATGAGTCAAATCTGCATCAGAATCCCCAAGTAAAAGGTAGAAGTGAAGACTTGAGCAGGGGGCCAAGATGGCAGACTAGGTGCAGCCTGCACTCACCACTCTCAAGGAGAGGATCCAAGGTTGCAGGTACAGGTTCACCCTTGTATGGACCATCTTGAAGAGAGCATTGTGAATCACCAGAGAAGCAATTAGAAACACCCAAAGCCGGGGAGAGAGAGGCCGGGTGATCTTCTCGGCAAGATCACAAGGTACCTGGGGGAAGTATCTACATGTGGGGAAGTTTTAGGGGAGAGATCTCTGGGCTCTGCACTCCCCCAGTGGACACTGAAATATGAGCTGTGAGGGGGCACCCCCAACACAACAGGCCTCTGAACATATCAAGAAGCTGCTTGGACACTGCAGCAACATTACACTGGAGAGTGGGCACAGTGGAGTCTCTCCAACTTCTGGTCCCAGGTTGTGGCAATAGATGCCAACCTGTACTCTCAGCCCCAGAGAGCCCAGTCTGCACAGGGGTCAGCTCCATTGTAGCCACCTCCTCATTACCCCTGCCAGGTCAGAGAGGGAGTGGGGAGGGCAGGTGCTCTCATGCACACTGTGACTGCGTGCTATCCACTCCCCAATCCCCCCACCAGCCACCTCCTGGGTATTCAAGCAGTGCCATCACCCACAGGCTCTCAGCATCTGCTCCCACCATCTTACCTTCTAAATAGTACTGCCACTGCCACCTGAGTAGCACCACAGCAGCTGCTGCAGTCAGACCTGGGCTGAGGGAGAGCTCCAGCCATTGCACCTCCCTGGCAGGGAACTACGTGTCACCCTGACCCCACCAGCCATGGGTGGCCCAGCCACTGTGGCCCAAGGAGCCAACCCACCACTGGCCATGGTCTGCAACCCACCAAGGAACCAGGAAAGACCCCTGAGACATCTAGGTGCCCGCCTTGGTCCTGCACTCTGCACAGGCACCTTCCAAGGTACCACAACCCCTGCAGGAACTCACAAGTTCCCCCACCTCATCCTGCCATGAGCTGCGGTCCTGTGACATGCCCAGACACCTGCCAAAGTCCTGAAACCCACCTAGGTGCTGGCCAAGATCCCACAACCCACCCAGGCACCTTCCAAGGTTTGGTTCCACAACCCATGCAGGTGACCAACAAGGTCCTGAGACCCACCCAGGCACCAGCCAAGATCCTGCAATGTGCCCAGGCAACCAAAAGTTCTCGTGACCCACCCGGGTGCCAGCAAAAGTCACGCCACCCACCTCCATGGAGAGGGAATTGCCCAGCCCCCTGCCCAAGCTTTCAACAGCAGCTTTGGGACCAACCCACCAATCTGAATGAATATCCCCCCAGCACCGGCTTGGACTGTGACAATCACAGAAAAACAGGATGGTGCAGGAGAACAGCTGCATTATAGGCTTTCAGTACACCCACCCCTCTCCTGCTGGGTCAATCCTCTGGAATAGAACACAAAAGTGCTATCTAGGGATTTCCCCTCCTCCTCACTAAGTAGGAGAGTTCACAGCAAAGGAGAACAGGTATGTTGCAAACCTATCAGCACTGAGCTGAGAGAAGAGGCTTCAGATGAGAAGAAATCAGCAAAGGAACTCTGGAAACATGAAAAAACAAGCCAGTTCAATACCTCCAAAGGATCACAATAGGTCCACAGCAACAGACTCCAACCAAAAGAAAATTGTCAAAGCATCAGAAATGGAATTCAGAGTATGGATGGCAAACAAGGTGAATGAAATTGAAGAGAAAGTTGAAAATCAAAACAAAGAAACAAAAAATTTCAGGACATGAATTAAAAATCGGAAAAACTCACTAAAGAGATGGACAACATAAGAAAGGACATAACTTAAAGAAACAAAAGAGTCATTTAGAGAATTACAAAATACAGCAGAAATTTTCAAAAAACAGACTACACAAAGCAGAAGAAAAAAACTCAGAACTTGAAGACAAGGTTTTCAAACTAACTCAGTCAGTCAAAGACACAGGAAAAACAATAAAGAGGAATGAGAGAAATATGGGGCTTTGTGAAATGACCCAATATACAAATTATAGGTATCCAAGAGGGAGAAGAAGAAAAAGCAAAAAGCATAGAAAACCTATTCAAAGGAATTATTGAGGAGAACATTGCTGGGATCACCAGAGATTCAGATATCCCGATACAAGATGGTCATAAAACACCAAGAAGATTCATAGAAAAAAAGAACATCTCCAAGAACATAATCATCAATGTGACCAAAGTCAAAATGAAGGAGAAAATTCTACAAGCTGCAAGACAAAAATAACAACTAACCTATAAAGGAAAACCTATAAGGGTAACAGCAGACTTCTCAGCAGAGACCTTATAAGCCAGAAAGGATTGGGGCCCCATTTTTAATCTTCTTAAACAGAACAAATGCCAGCCAATAATTTTGTATCCTGCAAAACTAAGTTTCATAAATGACAGAGAAGTAAAGACTTTTCCAGACAAGCAAACACCATGGGAATTTGTTACTACTTGACGTCCATGCAGGGAATGCTAAAAAGTGTATTATCTGTGGAAAATCACAACAGATAACAACCAGTGTAAAAACATCCGGAACTTAAAGCTCAAAATAAACAGCACAAGAGTAAAAACAAAACAATAAGGTATCATCCAACATGGTGAACAGAACAGCATCCCAAATATCAATACTAACACTCAATGTGAACAGTCTGAATGCCCCACTTAAAAAGACATAGAATGGCTGAGTGGATGAGAAAAACATAACCCAACTATCTGCTGTCTCCAGCAAACACATCTAAACCACAAGGACACATACAGACTCGAGGTAAAGGGATGAAAAAAATATTCCACTCAAATGGAAACCAAAAGGGAGGAGGTATCATGATTATCATATCTGATAAAATACGCTTTAAATCTACAATGATAAAAAAAGGCAAAGATGATCATTACATAATGGTAAAGAGAGTAATTTAACAAGAAGACATAACAATCCTAAATATGCACCTAATGCAGGAGCTCCCAGATTCATAAAGCAAATTCTGCAAGATCTAAGCAAAGAAATAAACAGTATCATCTAAATAGCTCGGGACTTCAATACCCCACTGGACAGATCATCAAAACAGAAAATGAATAAAGAAACAATGGACTGCAACCAGACTCTAGAACAAATGTACCTAACAGACATTTACAGAACATTTTACCCAAAAACTACTGAATATACATTGTTTCATCACTACATGTGACATTTTTCAAGATTGGTCATATCTTAGACCACCAAAAAAGTCTCAGAATATTCAAAAAAATTGAAATCGTACCATGTATCTTTAAGACCACAGTGGAATAAAACTAGAAATCAATTCCAAGAGAAACACTCAATTCTACACAAAGTCATGGAACTTAAACAATCTACTTCTGAATGAACATTGGGTCAATGATGAAATTAAGATGGAAATCAAAAGATTCCTTGAACTAAATGACAAAGGGGACACAAGCTTTCAAAAGCTATGGGATACAGAAAAAGCAATCCTAAGGGGAAAATTTATAGCCTAAATGCCTTCATTAGAAAGACAGAATGATCACAAATTAACAACCTAATGTCACATCTCAAGGAACTAGACAAAGAAGAACAAACCAAACTCAAATCCAGCTGAAGAAAAGAAACAACAAAGTTAACAGCAGAACTAAATGAAATGGAAACCCAAAAAACAATACAAAGGATCAATGAAACAAAAGTTGGCTCTTTGAAAAGAGAAACAAAACTGATAGACTCCTAGCCATATTAACCAGAAATAGAAGAAAAAGAACTCAAATAAGCTCAATCAGAAATGAAAAAGGAGACATTGCAGCTGATACCATGGAAATACAAAATATCATTCATGAATACTACAAACACCTCTACACAAACAAACTAGAAAACCTAGAGGAAATGGATAAATTCCTGGAAACACACAACCTCCCATGCTTGAATCAGGAAGAAATAGAAATCCTGAACAGACCAATAATGAGCAGCAGGATTGAAACAGTAATAAAAATATCTCCCAACAAAAAAAAAGCTCTGGACCAGATGGATTTACAGCCAAATTCCACCAGACCTACAAAGAAGAATTGGTACCTATCCTACAGAAATTATTCCATAACATCGAGAAGTGGGGAATCCTCCCTAACTCATTCTATGAAGCCAGTATCATCTTGGGACCAAAGCCAGGAAAGAAAACAACAAAAAAAGAAAACTACAGACCAATATCCCTTATGAACATAGATGCAAAAACCCTCAAAAAAAAATTGCCAAATTGAATTCAACAACACATCAATAGGATAATTAATAGGATGAAACCATGATAAGTGGATTTCATCCCAGGGATGCTAGGATGGTTCAACATATGCAAATCAATAAATATGATTTACCACATAAACAGAAGCAAAAACAAAGACCATATGATCATCTCAATAAATGCAGAAAAAGCATTTGATAAAATCCAGCACCTTTTCATGATAAAAACCCTCAAAAAACTAGGCAGAGAAGAAACATACCTAAAAATTATAAAAGCCATATATGACAAACCCACATCCAACATCATACTGAATGGAGAAAAGTTGAAAGCATTCCCCCTAAGAACTATAACAAGACAAGGTTGCCCACTATCACCACTTCTGTTCAACATAGTATTGTAAGTCCTAGCTGGAGCAATCAGGCAAGGGAAAGAAATAAAGAGCATCCAAATCAGGAAAGAGGAGGTCAAACCATTCCTGTTTTCTGATGATATGATCTTGTATCTAGGAAACCCTAAAGATGCCACAAAAACACTCCTAGAATTGATAAATAAATTTAGCAATTCAGCAAAGTCTCAGGTTACAAAATCAATGTACACAAATCAATAGTATTTCTATATACTAAAAACAGTCAAGCTGAGAGTCAAATCAATGACTCAATACCATTCACAATAGCTACAAAGAAAATAAAATACCTAGGAATATACTTACCCAAAGAGGTGAAAGATCTCTACAAGGAGAATTATAAAACACTGATGAAAGAAATTGTAGATGACACAAATAAATGGAAAAACATCTCTTGCTAATGGATTGGCAGAATCAATGTCGTTAAAATGTCCATATTGCCCAAAGTGATTTACAGATTCAGTGAAATTCCCATCAAAATAACAATGTCTTATTTCAGACCTAGAAAAAATAATCCTAAGGTTCATTTGGAACCAAAAAGACCCTGAATAGCCAAACCAATCCTAAACAAAAAGAACAAATCTGGAGGCATCACATTATCTGTCTTCAAATTATACTACAAGGCTATAGTAACCAAAACATCTTGGTACTGATATAAAAGTAAAGACCTAGACCAGTGGAACAAAATAGAGAACCCAGAAATAAAACCATATACCTACAACCAACTGATCTTCTACAAAACAGACAATAACATACACTGGGAAAAGGAAGGCCTATTCAATAAATGGTGCTGGGAAAATTGGATAGCCACATGCAGAAGAATGAAACAGGCCCCCTATGTCTCAACATACACAAAAATTAATTCAAGATGGATAAAAGATTTAAACGTAAGGCATGAAACCATGAAAATTCTAGAAGTAAACATAGGAAAAACTCTTCTAGACATTGGATAAGTCTGCAGCATGATCTGCTTTTATTTGCTTAGAGTATAAAATAGCATTCAGGGAATGGAGTGGGAGCGTGCACACACACACACACACACACACACGTACACACACAGCAAAACCTTTCCTTCTTGAGTAACTTCAGTTAGGGTCTATATTAGACCTCAGTAGCGTGCAGTTAAAAGCTTCCTCCAAATGGCATTTTGAAACTAATTGGAATGCAAATTTTAACTCCAGGCTTTTTAATAAAACCCTATTCAGACAATATCAGAACATTTTAATTCAAGTCTTAGAAGGCCATAGGAAATATAGGAAGATGTACTATGGTTTCTCCATTTTAGCCTAAAGCACTTATGTTAACTTCTCCAGCTCTGCAGCCATGGCCTATTCAAGGAGCCTATGCAGAATGCATGGGCATGGGGGGTGTCCATTCCATCACATTTATGCCTCTGGTTTCCTTTTCTAGTCAGACAGTGCATCTCTTGCAGAGTTGGCCAATTATTCAAAATTCTTTAACGCAATTACCAAAATATTCCACATTTTATGAAGAAAACATGGAAAAGAAAGAAAAGTTAAAATGAAATAAAAAGGATCTATAATCCCACTCTCTAGAGATAGCTAGGGTGAGCACACAGATAGGTATAGTCTCAAGATTTTTGTTATCCACATGAGCTAATTCTTACAGTGCTGTGATTTGGCTCATGCAGTTGTAGAATCTACTTTGTTCACTTGACAATACATTGTGAGCATTTTCCAAAATGACCACCATAAATTAGCCAATTTTCTATGTCGGAAATCTAGGTCGCTTCCAATTTTTCACCATTAGGAAAAACGCTGATAAATATTATTTTGTAGAGAACCATACTTGTCTTGTAATTTTAAAAGGGCTTTCTTTAGTACCAAATTATATGTATATACCCTTCTGAGATTTCACACAATTTTTTAAGTGATTGATATGCTCTCAAAAAGATTAAGGAAGAACAGATGCACTTTAAAGGAAAAAATACTTTAAATTAAGTATTTATATCCTGTCTTATGCCACCTGCTCCTTCTTTTCTCACATATAATTTCAGTAATTCAAAGTGACTCAATACCTATATTTTTTTAAGTTATAAAGGATATTTTTGGGACCATTGAGTAAATTTTAACATAGACTGGATGTTTCACGGTAAGATAGATTCAAGTTAATGCTGTTAGTTGTAATAATGATGTCATGGTTTCATATAAAATAATATTTCTTTTTTTAGATACATCTTTATGTAAGTTTAGGTAAGTTGCGTGATATCTGGGTATTTCCTTGGAAATGGTTATGTATACATGTGCGATCATTAAATCCTAATAGAGAATAACGAATATTCTGTAAAATAGTAGCATTTGTGTTTCCCAGGGGTATCAAAGATCTCTGAATCTGACTGTCTGGGTTCTCTTGATCTACACTAAAGTACACCATCAATCTATAGGGAAGGGTCAGGATGTGAGTCACCTGGGCATTTGTATCTTTGCTCAAGAATGGATTGGATTTATTGTTATCTAGGGATGAAATGCCACAGAATTCAAATCACTCTTGCTCACCAAGTACCTGAGAGTCTGACTGATGCTCATATCTTCATATGTCAGTGTAAAGACTTCACAATCTAAAAATAAATTCAATATCTCAACATTTGTGTGCATCATTTAACACTTTTGGTGGTAGCAGGGGGAAAAATACAAGCGTATTTGAAGATAAACTGTATAACTAGGCCTATCTCTGAGGACTAAATTGATTTACGATTCTGATATACAAATATTAGCCCAGATGTTTCTCAACATGTAATAAAAGTGGCAGGGTTTCTTGCAAACTGGTGTATCCCATCTGGCCAAGAATGTGTGTGTCCACAAAGATGATCCATATTATCATGAGAATTATTAGGATGCAATATCATTGGGGGCACTAGACTCAGATAGCTCTAATCTAGTCTTATCACCTGCAGACAAAAGCATGGAATGCAATGGACCCCCATGTAATCCATCTCTGTCAACTGCATTAAGGAAATTACCTGTCAGAAATATCATGGCTGAGATTCTGTGATTAAACACAAACGTGAAAATGCTTAAGGGTACAGTGGAATCATTAGAAAAAAAAATTACATGCAAACACCTCCTTCAATTTACTTTCCTTAGAATTAATTCTATGGTCATAAATATTTGAAATCTGCAGACAGAGATACAACGTGAAACTTATCAAGCACTTATTCTGTGGTTGACACTGTGCAAGTGCTTCCATAGGCTATCCCATAATATCCCATTGTCAGGAGGATTAAATAGATAAACTCTATGGACACCCCTCTGTTTACTTACTGCACAATTTCAAATATGTTACTTAATCTAAGGCTCAATTTCCTTATCAGCAGAGTGGGGCATTAATATGTATATCACATGTTTATTTTAATGTTTCAAAGAGATAACATATATAAAGTATCAAACATACTTTTGGCACCAAGTACACATTATTAGGCTTATTATGAAGTAATAATTATTTGAGTAAGCATTGGTATTGTTGTTAGTATCGCTTAAACACAAAAACACATAGATCTTAAGGATCTTGTCTAAGGTTCTAAGCTGATAAATAGAGACGTAGAAATTTAAAACCAAGGTTGTTCTGATGCAAAAGCTCAAGCTCTATCTATAGCTCTACATTGCCCAAATTCTTAAAAAATAAAAAGTTTCACAAGAGTTTATAATCAGGTTTTGGGGTTCATATCTCCTCAGGTACACCCACATGATCAAGACCTGCACATTTTGACCCCTCTAGGATTCTGTGTTACCGTACTGTTTGTAAACAGACAGGACTTGAAGGACTGTCATAGAGGCACACTCGAGGTTCCACACTCAAGTCACTTGGCTGATATTTGACCACGAGATGAGTTGCAGGTAACCAGTGCAGGAGAGGTAAAACCCCACACACACTGCGGATGAACAGATGCCCTGTGTCGTGCTATGAGTCTGTGGGTCTACTGTAATCACCACCACCCTGGACTTCTGCTAAAACCTCTTAGCTCACTCCCTCGCTTTCATTCTTCCTCTCTTCAGTCTGTGCTCCAGAAAACGCCTATAAATGGTAATGTGGATGATGTCCTTCTCTCTTAGGTCACTCCAGTGGCTTTCTGTTGCTCTGAGACTAAAATTCAAGCCCCTTGCCATGAGCAAAGACACATTCCTTGATCTGCCTCTCCTCTACCTCCTTCTCTCTCTCCTAGTTTGTGGGACTCATTGCACCCCATGTTGCTCTTTTTCTGCTATTCAAACACACGAATCCCTTTCCTGCTAGTGACTTTGCATACACCTTCGTGGTACCAGGGTCTTCTTACTGATCCTTCATTCTTATCCAACCCCCCGCCCAAGGCTTCGTGCCACCTCTAGCTATCTGTGCCACCCCTAGTCATGCCAGTTCATGTCATCCATTTAACTTCCTTAATGACATCATTATTGCAGTCTGAAAATTTATCCTGTTTGTATTTGGTTCTTCATTCTCTATCTATCACTTTTAAACTACTCCTCCAATTAGAATGGAAGTTCCATGAGAGCAGAGACCTGATATCATTGGCACCTAAACCACACCTGACAAGAGCAATAAGTACTTCCTTGCTGAATCACACTGAAAGAAGACAAAAAGTTCTCCACAAGCTTTATCAATTGTATTCTAACAGTAAGCCTAAGCCCTAGCTTGTGTTCTGTGTGAGTCATGTATGACTTCCACAATTCCCACCTGGGGATTACCATTGACCCTGTATCCTGATACATCTTCCTGCTTCTGGACCATAAGGGATCATCCATAAAGGCTTTTGAGAGCCTGGAGAAACACACACACACACACACTTCATTCAAAAGTATTGGTGAAGTAAAGGGAAAAATGTACAAAGTATCTATTATAGCTAAAGTTTGGATTGACTGTATGAAGGTTTCACTGTTTAACAATGATAAATAAACAAGTCTTTCCCTTCCATGCTGCCCAGTGGCCTCAAGCACTAGTACAAAACTTCAGGCAGAAAAATTATCCCTGTTTCTTCTGCCAAATTTGAGATAAACCCCTACCCTCACTACCACCCTCCGTAAATTCACAGCACAACACATTTGTAGTCATTTGGGAATGTGTTCTTAGTTCATAATGGCTTCCTTTTCTCCACAAATCAATTCTACCTCCCCTCAGGCACAGACACCCAGAAGAAGTAGCTGTCCTCTGTGACACAACCCATTGTGCTTCAATTAATGGGACAAGGTATAAATACCAATCCCAGCTGGGCCAATTAAATTCTCTCTCCTAGGAAATTTGGAATTAGGGGTATCATTCTCCTATGGATACTTTTATTTATTCAAAAATATTTCTCTGTGCCCATTATGTGTCAAGTGTTGTTCTATATAAGTCTTTGCTCTCAGGGAGCTTAGGTTCTAGTGGGGGAAGTATACAGTAAATGAGCAACAGTGAAAATAATTTATGATTTTTGTGGCCAGGAAAGACCTTTGGACGACATAGAATGTGAGCTGAAATGCAATTAGCATAAAGGACCTAGGTATGCAAAGATATGGGGAAGACATTGTAGAGGGATTATGTGCAAAGTGCAGAGGGGAGAGAGAGACAGACGTGATCTACAGGGAAAAGGAAGAGCTGCTGTCCAGGGTGCTGATGCCTGTCTTGATCCTTTGTGTTCTGCTTCCTCCTCATGGTATCCTTTGGAATCCATGAAATATTTTCGAACCAAATTCTCCCTTTTTGCTCAAGAGAGTCTGAGGTCAGATTCTGTTCTTTGCACCAGGACATATTTGGACCATCTCTTATCCTTACATTTCTAGGGCAAGAGCTCACCATAAAATATCCAGAGAAGAGAAAAAAAATCAGAATAAGGTCAGATAGCAGAAATTCAGCTATTGCTATGCCTTTTGGAGCCAAGAAAGTGAAGGAGTTCATCAGGTTTCAATGTGAGAACATTCATGAAGAGAGGAGGCTTAAGGGAGAAAGGAAGATAATCTGTACTTTTTGGTCTTTTTGGTGGCCTCGGAATTCAAGCCAAGGTCCCTATAGCAGAGCAAAATTGTTTGCCAGGCAGGAGTAAAATGGCACCCTGACTACAGCCTCGCATAGCTTATAACCTGAGGAAAATTCCAAAGTCTCTGGCCCTAAGAGGTATGTATCTACGTCAAAGATACCTAATAGGTTTTATCTTATGAGGTAACTACACATGACTGGGGGGTGACTAAGGGATTGTCACTGACCAGCTTCTGAAGCCTCATTCAGTTTATCAGTGAAGAAAATTATGATCATCTAATGATGTGTGCCTTGCGGGTTGGATCAGAGGAATCCACTCTGCTCTCCACTCACTCTCTCTGTTCCAAATAAATTAACCCTTATCCTTCCTATATTTTGATAGCTGAAGTCTTTCTTTTCCTAGCAATTATATAAAAAACAATTCACATAGAGTGACTCAGAAAGTTCTCCTCTGGGTGGGGGGTGGTGGTGCTTTTCTAATACTAGCACAACCAAAATCTTAAAGCACTCTAAAACTTTCAGGGAACAATAATTCACTTTGTTATTAACAAAATAACAGAAGGTAGTGAGGAACAGAAGAAAAAGGAGTTTGGAGAAGGCAGAGAAGGACAAAATGAAATTTCTTTTATGGAATCTGGTACTCATTCAATGTTCAGGACCATGCTCATAGGTAAGTAGCAAATTCCCTATTTAGCATCTGAGGAGATCGTGACTCCAAGAGGTTCAAAGACTTTCACAAGGCTGTCCACCTGGTACATGACAGAGCAGGAGAGAGACCCTATCTCTAGCCATTCTTTTATAGCAGGGGGTCAGTAAACTATGGCCTATGAACCAAATCCATAGCGCTGCCTGCTGTTGCAAATAAAGATTTACCGTAAGCAGCCACATTCATTTGTTCACGTATTGCCTATGACTGCTTTTGCTCTACAACCGCAAATTTCCACAAACTTAAAGTATTTATCATCTGGCCCTTACAGGAAAAGTTTGCCAACCTATACTTTATAGCATTGCGATGAGCTTTAAGCACAAAATCTTAAACCTGACACATGCTTCTTTTAACCTTGATGCTTAAAATAAACTTTCCCTGTGGTAATATTTTGCCTAAATATTTTCACCTTGAAGCAAATGTTCTGGCTATTTTTTTTTCATCCTAATAACTCACAGTAGAAATGGAGCGGGGGAGTATAGGAGGAGATAATTTTCCCCAAGTAAATCTTTCTAACACCACAGGGAACCATCTTACCTTTTACAGAAAGGGGAAGAAAACATTGTCACCATACTTAGTGTCATCTCATCTATCAGCCTGTAAAGTACTACCCAATAAAATCAAAGGGCTCTACCAGATAAATCAATACGAGTGCATAAACAGGGTGTATACTTTCTGAAAACATGTCTTTAGAATGTGGAGCTTTGCCCTGCCCTGCATTTGGTCAGAAGTGTCGCACCCTTAGGAGTCAGGCTTCCAGAGACTCTGTTTCTTTCTGGCTGTGTGGCAACAGCTTACTTAAACTCTCTGAGCCTCAGTTTTGTACCTGAAAAATGGGAATAACAATAGTCCCCACCTTATAAAATTGCATAAGGACTTAAAGGGTTAATATATGTAAAGCACATTAAAAGATTGTCTGGAATTCAGTAACTGCTATATGAACAATGGCTGTTATTGATTGGCTATTATTATTATTACATTATAATAATAGAACTGTACAGCAAAAAAAAAATGGATGACACAGCTTTCACTGTGGATATCGGGGTTGTTGTGGAAAAAGCAGAGACTTTTTCTTTGAGAGAATAGGCCCTGTTTAAAATATCTGGGGAAACTGTAAATTTTTTTCAGAGTTCTATATACAAATGAAGGACAGTGCAACTCAAATGAATTTTTTGCTGTTGTAGTTGGAATCACCTCTGTGTGGTCAGCTTGGTACTTAGGAAAAACAAAAGTGAACCATGTGTGCACATTCCATTTAATATGTCTGACAAAATGCAAATGCCAGCACCTAACAGATAGGTCCAACGGCAAACATCATTAATTGGTCTGCAGCTTGGCAAATTCTCCCACAGATTTTGGTGAATCATAAATCAATTCAAGAGGAGGCCAGACAAATTGTGGGGACTGAGCAAATTTTTGAGGAAGATGGAAAGCAGAGGAAATTATGCTCTAAGGAGATTTTTAGAATTATGTTCTCTTAGGTAAGGGGAGAGGGGTGCTTTGAGAATGTCTCAACATAGAATCATTTTACACTTTCAATGGAAATGAATGCTGAAAGCAAGGAGAATTTAAATTTAAGTGTTTTCCTTTTCAAAAAATCCTGGTTAAGCATCCTTTCATATAGATAAAAGGCTGCAGTTTCATCCCACTTCCCTATCCCTAAATGCATTTAAAAAATTAATATCCCAGGATGCATCAAATAAACTGGGATCTGACCCCCCCAAAAAAGTTGAACCTTGTACATTAATTATGTATCAGATTAAAGAAACAGTCATAAAAATAAAAGCAGAACTATCCTCCTTGTGGCAGTTTTATTAGTTAGTTTATCACCCACCATATGTGCTTCCACAGAAAATTATAATAGGCCAGCACTGTTAACCATAAACAAAGTGAGACTGGATTATTATTTATGGTCTTGTTAACCAAATCAGTAAAGTCAACCAAACTGGATCAGTATAGGAAGTAAAGAAGCGTGTTCAGTAGGCATAACTTGTGTTGTAGAATAACAGGTGAAACCTAATGTGGTGGTAAAGTCACATTTGGTCAGTAAGAATGCGCTTAACTTCTTGAATACAGAAATACATCCTGAGGTCATGCTTCGGATTAACAACACTGATCATGGCCTTTAACATCAAATACAGGAATATAATACAGTAAGAAATGTCTACCCCTACATCTAGAGAGTAGTTTTCTTTCAGATTTTAGTTATTTGGATAACTGGCTAAATTCTGGTAATGCAAACAACATATCCCCATAAATATCACACAGATAGGTTCTTCACTAGTGGACACATCAGATTGCTTAGTAATGATTATCAATTAATCAAAAGATCAATCAAATCGATTGATCAAAGAAACAAAAAACTTTTAGTGCTGAGCCATATCCAGTTCCTCTCTCCCTTTGGGATGTGGGAAGATTTGCTGTTTCTTTGCAACTAGCTATGCCCAAATTGCTAGTGACCCGGTCATTTCATTACTATTACAAAACCTTCTACTCTTGCACTTTCTCAGTGACATCAACCTAGAAGGCTGTGTTTTCCAGAAACTAAAGCTACCGGTTGATGGTGCCTTCATGGAACTGAGTCAGTAGGTCACTGCTCCAGGTAGACACCCAGACCCATGGTAGGCTTTGCCTCAGCAAGAAACAAACTTTTGTTTTGCATCATTGAGATTCTGGGGGTTGTTTGTAATGGCAGCACAACCTTATATATACACTGACTATCTGTGAAACTGTCATACAAGTGCACGTGACTCGCCTTTACTCCCAGAGACTGAGTCAATAGGTTAGACAAGAAGAGCGCAGCATATGCACCTCAGTTGGTCTTCTGAACACACCTGCAAAGGGAAAACTACACTAGAATAGAGGCTGGCAAACCACGATCCACAGGCCAAATCCTGCCTGCTTTTGTAAATAAAGTTTTACTGGAATACAGCCATGCTCACTCATTTATGCATTGTCCATGTCTGCTTTTGTGCTGCAAGAGAAGAATTGAGTAGTTGCTGCAGAGACCACAGGACCTGCAAAATCTAAAATATTTATGATCTGGCTCTTCACAGAAAAGGTTTGCTGACCCCTGCACTTGGATTTTGTGGAAGCACCCTGCTTCCTGGTATAATCTAGTTAATAATGCAGTTTGCTCGGATAGCAACAGTCACAGCAAGCAACCTGTTCTACAAAAGGTGGTGAACTCTCTACTGAAAATAAGACACAAGGTAGAAAACCTTACAAAGCATCCCTGACCTACTTATTCATCTATTTATGTTTTTATTGATACATAACACTTATACATATTTACAGGGTACTTTTGGTATTTTGTGACATGCATAGAAGGTGTAATGATCAAACCAGGGTATTTAGGATATCCATCACCTTGAGCATTTATCATTTCTATGTGTTGGGAATACTACTTATTCCTATTGTCCTCTGCTCTTGAGGCCTTGTGGGGTTTTTGTTTGTTTGTAGAACTGATGCTTTTGAATTTCATCATATCCATAGATAATCAGGGTGGAAGAGGGCCACAAATTCGAGTCTCCTTTCATTGGAAGCAGTGATGTTCTCACTATTCTCCATGTGGGGAAACATACTCATGGGCAAACACATCTGCCAGTCAGAAAATGCCAAGCGGTCTTTTCTCAGGTTTACAATACTATATGGGAGCCTCCCCAAACCACCTCTTTTTGGTACACCACATCCGAATTTATTTGCAACCCAGGATGGATTTTGACTGTGCTCAATGAGGCTTTGTGGCGCAGTGAGTGTTTATTTTTCTGTTGAAAACCAGTTTGTTCATAAATTACTAAAATTATTCTTTGAAATTCTGACATTAGAGACATTGGGAAACTTTTTAGAAAAGTTTTAAAAAGGGAAACTTTAAAAAAAATATTTCCTCTCACTCTGATCCCTGGCTCCTCTCTCTTATATTTATTTTTTATTACACTTACTACCAGAGATATTTTATGTATATGTTTGCATGTAAGTATGTATTCATGTATATGTTCAGAGTCTGTCTCACCCTGCCTGTGATGAGAGTAGGAATATCACCTTGTTGTGTTCACTGTTTTATTCTCAGCATCTATTATAACAAAGATTGGAAAACTTTTTCAGTAAAGGGCTGAATAGTAAATATTTCAGGCTTTGTTGGCCACACAGTCTCTGCCACAATTACTCAACTCTGCTGTTGTAGCACAAATGCAGCCATAGACAATACATAAATGAAGAGATATGACTGCATTCCGATAAAACTGTATTTACAAAAAACAAGAGGAGGACTGGATTTTTCCTGAAAGCCACTGTTTGTTGACCTGTGATCTAGAACACTTGCTGAAATGTAACAGGTACCTCGTAAATATCTATTGCATGAATGAATGGATATCTCAGCCATACGTGGTTAAACTAGTCACTAAGTACACACTCTTTGCAAGGTTTTCTTCCAAGTGCCAAAGATGTAAAAGCAAATATAACATAAAAATCATAACTGCTAAAGAAACGCAAAATGATGCCAAGCATTTTGCATACATTATCTCATTTAATCCTATCAATGATTTTAAGAACCTAGTGTTGTTATTAATCCTATTTTATATTTGAGTTAACCAAAGCTTAACATGGTTAAGTAGCTTGTCCAAAATCACACACACAGCATGTAGCACCAAGACTCCATCTGAAGAAATTTGATTAAAGGTACATGCTCTTAACCACACCGGTGGTCTGTTAGCAGAAACTTCTGTTGGCTGAGGTCCATCCTGATTATGTGTCAAAATGATCTGACATTGACAGCTGACAGCTGATGAGCACCCACCTCCCAGGCACTTAGTCTTCCACATTCAGAGCTTTTGAGGGTTGAAAATCTATGCAATAGAGGAATTGGCATCTGTCTCTTTGGGCCTGTATATGCTCAGGGGGCAAATGTATGAACCTCAAGTCCTTTCAACTCCTCTAAAGAGTGACCTTTTCCTAGAGAGCGCAGATTACTGCAACCCAGCTGAGAAACATGTGCAGAGACTTGCTTTACTCTGAGAGAGAATGCAAGTCATTTTATCAAAAGATAAAAGGAACCATACCAACTACTGTGTGGCTGGAAGAGGTAAGCTGAGAAATCTTGAACTTACAGGGTAACGTGCTGCTTCAGAGCTCCACAGTGGAGGGACACAGCCGTAAGGGTTGGATGATGCATTCCAGACCTTATCTTCTACAAAGCAGGGTTCTCAGAAAAAGTGTCCCTTATCCACAAATGGGATCACTCACCTATGAGCTCCGTGTCCCCATTTGTGCCATGCTGCCACAACTAGCCTATAAGCCCCACGAATATAACAGGGCAGTGGGAAGCTCAACTCCCCATCCTGCATCTCTGATTCCACAAAAAAGGGGGGTTCCCCCACTTCAGCCTCCCTACCCGTTCTTTTGCTGAATTATTCACAAAGGAAAGGGAGTTATTGATGTAGATGTAAGACTCCTCAAGATTCATTTCGGCCCACTGCACAGGTGAACAAAGGTATTTAAAAGATGAGGCGCATGAAAAGATGCTCCACATCATTAGATGTTAGGAAAATGCAAGTTAAAGCCACAAGGAGATACCACTACACACCCACTAGAATTGCAATAATTCGAAAGATAGGCGATACCAAGATTTGTCAAAAATGTGGCACAACTAGGACCCTTGTATATTGCTGGTGGCAATGTAAAATGAGAGAGCCAATTTGGAAAACCATTTGGTATTTTCTTAAGTTCAACTTTAACTTACCGTACAACCCAGAAATCCCACTCCTGAGTTTCCACTCAAGAGAAGTGAAAACATATGTTCACATATGTGAACTTGGAAACAGACGTTCACAG
Source organism: Daubentonia madagascariensis (assembly GCA_023783475.1). Classification (NCBI taxonomy): domain Eukaryota; kingdom Metazoa; phylum Chordata; class Mammalia; order Primates; family Daubentoniidae; genus Daubentonia; species Daubentonia madagascariensis. Next base: position 3,515,707 of record JAKFHU010002332.1, on the reverse strand, counting down.
CAGTATTATATTAATACATAATAGCCAAGATCTGGAAACAAGCCAAGTGTCCATCAATAAATGGATGAATGGATAAACTAAATATGGTATATCTATACAATGGAATATTACTCAACAAAAAAGAAACAGAATACTGATCCGTGCACCAACATGGATGAACCCCAAGAACATTCTGCTAAGTTAAGGAAGCCAGATGCAGAAGATCATAGATTATATGGCTTTATTTATATGAAATGTCTAGAAAGGGAAAATCTAGAGAGAGAGAAAGCAGATCTGTGATTGGCTTACAGAGAGGGTGTTAGTGGGTTTCATTACAAACAGGAACAGGGTAACTTGTTGGGATGGTGAAACTGTTCTAAATTAGTATTGTGCTATTGCTTGCATATCTGTAAGTTTACTTAAAATTGAGTTATACATTTATAATGAATAAATTTTATGCTATGAAATTATACCTCAATAAGCTATAAGCAAATAAAGTGTCATGTGAGTGATTAGTCTCTTTCAGCTACTTCATCCCTGCGATTGAACTGCTAAGTCTCGTGCCGAGGTTCACTCCACACATGTGTTTTGGTGTGAAGTACAAATCATAGTCAGGGAGGTGGGCATACGTGACTCAAACCTGGCAAATATACTACTCTATATTTTTGCACAGGATTCAAGCACAGCCAAACAACGTACTTCTTGAGGATTTTTCAAGTGGAGTCAGCCAAGAAAAGCTTTATTTCCTCTGTTGCCTTGGGGTGTTTATCAGTTAGAATGCACTGGGCTGCAAATTTTAAAAAATCCAGATTCAAACTAGCTTAAACATTAATGGAATTAAGTATGCTACAACACACGAATTCAGGAGTTAAGACTAAACATACTCCCTTTCGTTCTACTGGGCCCATTTAGGTCAAATGCCCAATTCCACCCAGTTGGGCCATCCTCCACGATAGGCCTAAGTCTGGCTTCTAGGATGAAATGTAGACAAGGGGAGTTGGATTATTATGACTGGCTTAGAACAATCAAGTCCTTTCTGCACTCCAACCCCAACTGGGAATATGGTCAGATTCTCCAGAGTCACATGAATGTGTTGGAGAAAGGTGAGTATGTGAATATATGAGCAAGATCAGTACTTTGCTAGGAAGAGGGAAGAAGTTATGGAATCTAGTATACTACTTCAGAACACAGCACAATCATGAACAACTAACTGGATTAACTATAAGGCTGTGAGAATAAAAGCCCAGCACTGCCTCTGTTTTTCCCCACTCCTGGCAGAAAAAGTCCATCTTCATTAGAAATGAATAAAACCAATATGGTAACACATGAGGGGTGGAGAGCAGTGAAACAGTCATCATTCTATTCCTTGGTTCTAATTATGTCCTGCTCTTGTTGATGACATGGCCTAAGAAATGCACCACACCCCCGTGTTCAACTCATTTCAAGTGGAAATTCTATCATTAGTAATGGAAAGAGTCCACGTTAATTCAATTACAGAGAGAACTACACTGACTTTGCATGGGGAAGGGACAGCAATTCCTATAAACATAAGAGCCTTTGTGCTTCATGCACAATCCAGCCTCTCACACAAGGCAGGTACTCGAAAAATTTTTGTTTAATGAAGTAACCTCCACCAACCAGCTGACTACGACTGACCGACCTCTTTCTTAAAAGACCAAATCATTTGTATTTCATTCCGTTTCTCAGTGTGACCCAGGGCAGGACACAACTGGCGCTCATCCTCTGCTCTCAGAGAAGCCAATGGACACGCTAAGTTATTTAACTTGTATAACGTAATAGTTACAACACTGTGCTAAGGAATATTACTTTGTTCAGTTTTATGATGCTTTGTGCTGTAAGTGGGATTTAACTGTAGATGGGTGTAGGGAATTAGTTTCTTTATAGATGATTAAAATAAAAAACGTCCTAAATTTGTTCCACCCTCCTGGAGCCATTGTCAGTCTTAACTATCATCTCCTAATATCGCTACTGCTCTTTCCCTAGTGTTTCTGAAAATTGCATTCGAAGTGTAAAAATAGTATGCACTACTGTAATTGAAATGACAAACACTGAAACACAAGGAAGGAAGCAAGAAGGAAAGAGACAAAATGGCTTCTGAGAGGGAAAAAAAAATGCCAGTCAAATTGAACTCAATTTCACACAAAACACTTGAAACCAGCATCTTCCTTTCAGAACGATTCAGCACAGATATGTCCATATATCCAGTTGTTTCCAAATTCTGTTTTCTAACATAAAAGCGAATGAGTTTTAAAGGGATGTGTTTTTGACATTGGCATTGTGCTTTAGTTATAAATTTCTTACAATAATGGTTTCTAAATGCACGTTTGCTTTGACTAAGTTTTCATAGTCTATGGTATAATTTGAAATAAAACAGGGAGAAGAAAAGCATTAATGTTTTTTTCTTTTATTTTTATATTATAATAAAATAATTATGTGATTTTTGTTATAATTAAATAAAATGATATTTTATTAACTACTACCAATAATAAAGTATGTCTGATATTAAGAACTAGTGTTTATTCTGAGCTCATATTCTTTGTACTTGTTGGGTATTAAAACGTCAGTTCTATCATGACATTCTAAGGAAAATGGATATGTGGTAGTTTTTGTTTGTTTGTTTTGCCAAACCATACTGAAGGGGGCAAAATTTAGTTTTGAAATTAACCGCTCTATGATATTCGAGTCTTTGGCTTTGGAATCCCCTGGCAGGTCAGTTTAAAACTGAGAGAGATAATTATCTCCCCATGTTCCCTAAACCTTTACTTCAGAAGGCAACGTGCCAACTGTTTAACTCTACTTTGGGAAGCCAATCTTTACTTTAAAAATCCAAGAATGAAGATTTTGTTTCTGCCACTTCGGCCCCCACATAGGTGAACTCATCCTTGCATGTCAAGATCTTCTTCTATCTCCTGCTTCCAGCCTTGTTTGGACTCTGTTGGTATAACCTGGCATGATTCGTGTTCACAGTAACTCAGAGAGAGTTTTTTTTTTCTTTTTTTCTTTTCCAATGTGAAGGAAACAACAGGAATGCTAATTACATTTAATGGAACTTGGCACAATTTCTCAGGAGGTGGTGCTAATTTGCAGAAGGTAGCACTTCAGATTTGCTGATAAAAGGCTGGGGATCAAAGGGTGGTTGTGCGAGACAGAGAAGTCTGTACTTTTCATCCACCACTGCCATGGTGAGAATAACAATGTCTTCCACACTATAAACACACTAGTGGGAAGATTTACTTTTATTATATACTTTATTAGGAAAATGTGTAGGGCATTGGAGAATTAAAAAAATAACTAGAAGCCGCTGAGCATGTGTCTGAGGAGAGCAGATTTTTTGATAGGATTTGAAAACCCTATGGTGGTAAATTTATTGTAAGATATGTGGATTTTAGGTGAAATCAGGAAAATACGAAATTATTGGCTCATACCAATGCACTTCGATTCTAGGATACAGAATCCTAGAAATGAAAGGTCATTTATAACTTATCTAATTTGGATGCTTCATTTTACAGATGAGAACATTAAAGCACACAAAGATATTTTTTTTTCTGAATTGTCCAAGATCATGCAAATTCTGAGAAAACTGGAACCCAAAACGCAACTTCTTGTGAATGCTGTGCTCTTCCCACCGCACCTTAGCCTCTGGGGCAGGCACAGGACCCGAGTCCATGTCTCCTTTCTGGAAATTGCTGTACATAGGGACATATCCTCCCTTAAGTGGTAGTCATAACGGGAGATGTGTCTCAGTAATCTGCCCACTTGAAGCTATCTGTTCAACAAAATTTTATAGATAAAATAAGACATCGGCCAAGCCAACATTCAAGGGACCCGGGAACTTCAATGATGTATGGAGACAGATTGATCACAAGTTATTACAGTTCTGAAGCTTAGCTGCTCGGAAAACACTAGCTGATTGCTTACCCTATAAATAAACCCATTTGCAATGGCCCTTCTGGTACGGTGGAGTAAATGGAAACGACCTCTTCCGTGTTATTGATAAAGACACCAGAGTTCAGAACATAAAGAGAGAAGATGATGTTCTGAACACTGAGGCAGCCTCTTGGCCACCGTTTTACATGTCATGCCAAATTTCATGGTACATTAAAGATTCACTCTGAAAGAAATTTCTTTCTATAATCCTACAATCTAGGAGGGGACATAAGACACGCATATGAAAATCGGTCAGAGAACATACACTACAGTGAGAAGGTGACATTAGCAGTAATTCATTAAGAACCCACTATGCGTCAAGGGCTATGATAAGCATTTTCCCATTGAATCTTCACAGCAAACTGTGACTGTAGAGCAATATTACCACCCTCATCATATCGTTGAGGAAGTAGAGGTTTGAAAGAATTTAAGCTGCTTTCCCAAGACATGCTTCATGGAAGGACAGACCTGGGATTTGGTCCTGGATGCATCTCCCTTGCACAGCTCCCCACCAATTGTTGGCTGGCAATGGAAGCAAGCATCCTGCGAGGCCCTGAGAGCTCACAGGGTACAGGGGAGGTGTTTAAGAAGACAGCTGGGTTTGAGGTGAGTCTCAAAAGAAAAATAAAATTCAGACAAATGGAAATGAAGGAGACATTCTATGTGAGAGGGAGAAAGTGAGCAAAGGAACCAGAGCAAGATGGGAGATAGTGCTTGCTATGATCACTGGCAAGAGAAAAGAGGACATAAAAGTAGAATCATAAAAGACATTCCCACCAGTTCAGTGGGGGCAGAACTGGGACCGCTTATATGTAGCCCTTGACAGGGGCACAGTGGGTAGCAGTGGGGGCTCTGGGATCAGATCATCTGGACGTGAATCAAAGCTCCATCACCACCTCAGCAAGCTACATACTTTCCCTAAGAGTGCAGCTCCTCACTGAGTCACTCATTCAGCCACCATGTAAGGAGTCCTTACTATGGGCCAGGATGCAGCAGAGGTCAGAAAAAAATAAAAATAAAAACCCAAACCTTAATCATACTGCTTAGGACTAAAGGATACACAAAATAGGTACCTTTCAGATATGGGAATTAAACAGGGAATCCAGGCAAATCTTTTAGCCTCTCAGACAGAAAGTGCTCACTTAATAGTAGTGGGGAGCAGGAGAAGAACTTATCATTATTATTACTATTGTTATAATAATTATTAAATTATTACCATGCTATACTTTCTACATAGAAGGACTTTCAGGAATTTGAAGTTAACCCTGTGAAAAACATAAAACAATATTAATTATCTGGTGAACATATGCCAATATACTGTCATCCATATAAGCAGAGAAGGCAGAATGGATGCTCTGAATCATGATATGCAACAAAGTAGCCTTGACATCATGTAGCAGTAAACCCTGCACCAAGTTTTGGTTCTGTCACTTACTCTGAGCTTTTGCTTCTTCATTTATGAATGGGGGCAATGATACACCTATCCTGTAAGAATATTATGAAGATGTAATTCATCATGTATATCAGTGTTTTTCAACTAGGGGATTATGTCCTCCAGGAGACATGTGGCCATGTCTGCAGACATTTCTGGTTGTCACAACTTGGAGGGGTAGATGCTACTAAATCTAGTGGGTAGAGGTCAGGAATTCTGTTAAACATCCTACAGATGCACAGAGCATCCCCCTCAACAAAGAGTTACCTGCCTCAAAATACCAATAGTGCTAAGATTGAGAGACCCTGACCTATGCAAAGCACTTAGTGCAATGGCTAGCACCTTAAATAAACTCAAAAATTATTATTATTATTATTACATTATATAGTGATGATAATTTATTATTATTATAATTTCATCATACCCTGTTCATATGAACATGACGAAACTATGGTCATGGAAGTTAGTAGAATTTGAAACAATTCCCTGCATTGCCTTCTTATTAGGTGAGAACTCCACATTTTTCCTACCCTGAAACACTGGGTGATTTGCCTCCTTCTTCCATGTCCAAACTCTACTGTCACTGTTACAAACACTGCATATAAATCTAGTTATGTTTCTGTGCCATAGTTTATTTCTTTTAATTAGAGAATTAGAATTATTCCCCGTGGAGTTCACCTAAGGAAGGACATAACAAAACCTTTAAAAATTATTAAGTTAAGAAATGAAGTGAAGACTAAAATAGAGCCACACTCTTCCTATTTGAAAGTATATTTGTTCATGTCAGGAGAATGAAGGCTGCATGAATTATTCATTAGAATAACAGTTTATTGGCAAAATTGTTGTCTTTGGATGGTATGCATTATGGAGCGAATAAATAATGTGGTATGGATATTTTTAGGGACTGAAGAGTAAATCTAGGAAGAAAATTCGTCACGGGAAGGAAAGGAAGTTATGGCTAGAAGGGGTGGAGGCTTCTCGGTAAAATATGCTAAGGACATAAAAATTGCCTCCACCGAGATGTAAACGAGAAAAGCAAGTAAAGCCCTTCTAACTGCTTTGCTCTTAGGTGTGTGGCTGTTTCTATTTCTATTCAACTCATTTAAAGGAAGGCTTTCTATATCAGCATGGGCAAAGTGACGTTTATAATTTAGTTTCCTATGGTTACCTTACTGAGCCCACCGATGAGGTTCACAAATTCACGTGGAATGACAGCTGGAGGATGCTCTGGATGCAGAGGTTCAGTGCCTCTTTCCCACCCCCTGCCTGGCTTTGCCCCCAGCACCTATCAGATAAAGCTTGCCTCCTTCACGTCCTAGCTGCAAATCAGACCCTTGGTCCACCTCCTATTCAAGGGAAAGAAACCCACTCATACCACATTCTCCAAATCTTTTAGATCCAACAAAAGCTTGCCGGGGGAACCACACACCCATCAGCAATATTAATACAAAGCCACTGCTCATAGAAAATCTGTCATTGATTAGTGAACTTTAATGCTGATTGATTCAACAGACGGGAGGCCATTTTGCTTCACTGAATCTTTTAAACGAAGCTAATACTGTAAACTATTCTGGAGCATTTGATATTTTTCCTCTGAGGAGGAAAAAGAATCCTGCATCATGAAAAATGGAAATCTAAGTAAAAAAAAAAAAATCTCTGCTTTGTGTGGTTCCACACTGTTAATTAATTAAGAACAGTGTAGAACAGAAACACTCACAAGTTCTTACTACTAACCCCAACACCCTCAGACAAGCACACAAATTAAACAACTCCCTGGCAGAGGGGCTGACACACTTTTTCTGTGAAGGGCCACATAGTCAATATTTGAGGCTTTGCAGGACAGATGGTTTTTCTCACAACTATTCAACGCTGCCCGTGCAGAGTCAAAGCAGCCATAGACAATAGGTAAACAAATGAACAAGGCTGTGTTTCTGCAAATAAAAACTACAAAAACAGGTGTCATGTGGCCCTCAGGCCTTCAGGTTCAGCCCAGGAGTGAATTAGGTTCACGGAACTGTGGTAACAAATTGTCACAAACTGGTGGCTTCAAGCCACAGATATATACTCTCTCACAGTTCTGGAGGCCAGACACCCTACATCAAGGTATTGCTGCACTCCCTCTGAAGGCTGTAGGGAGGAGCTTTCCTTGCTCCTTCCAGCCTCTGGTGGTCCCCGATATTCTTTGGCTTGCGGCAGCATCCCTCCAAGCTCCATTTTGGTCTCCACATGGCCTTATCCTCCATGTCTTTATGTATCCAAATCTCCTTCTATTTCTCTTACACACACACTAGTCATTGGATTTAGGGCCCACTCTAATTCCAGAATTATTTCACCTCTTCCTCACCTGACTGTTCAGATATGTCAAAGGAAGGCTGGTCCATATGACAATGCAGGCAGCTTATAACAACTGTTAAGCTGTTCTTAACCGTCCTCTGGCCATCCCAGCCCTGGTCTTCTCCCAGGCCATCCTGCTCCTTAGTCTCCAACCTCTGACCTTCCTGTCCACTCCTGTTCCCTCTCGTCCACACACCCCCTCCCCTCTGAGTCACAGTCTGTTCATGGGCTTCGCTCCAGTGTCTATTTTTCCTTACAGCCCATGCCCTCAGAACCTCACCTGTAACCTCACAAGCTGTTTGCTGATTCAGGCTTTTTCATGAATAAAGACTATTTATTCCTCCAATGGAAATCTGCTCTGTGTATGTGTGTGTGTGTGTATGTTTGTGGGTGTGTTTGTGTGTGTGTGTGTGTATGTTTGTAGGTGTGTTTGTGTGTGTGTGTGTGTGTGTGCGTGCGTGTAAGAGAGAGAGCAAGAATCTCCTTCCACATATCTATTCAAGAAGAAAAAATCAAAAGTAGCAATTTCATCAATCTCTTGACTCCTGGTCTAACAAAAGGCAAATCAAAATGATCACTCCCACCCTATTCAGAGTCACAGATATGAGAGTTGGAAAAAACAAAGTCAAATCTAATAATTCCAGGAGAGTGGGGACCTGAGCCTCTAGTAGCCTTTAAGGCAGTCTTCCCTACTCTGGCTAGACACAGCCCCACACCGGGGAGCACAGCCTGTGAGCAAAGCACGTCCCCCTCCCCGCCCCCTTGGTTAGGTGCCTTAAAGCAATACAGAAACCACACAGCTGCATGCGACAGCCCTGGCAGGGATGGAGCACATCTTTCTAATCCCTCAGTGCTCAGTTCCTGACACAGTATCCAACACTAGTGGGTACCCAACAAACGCCTATGCAACGGGTGACTACCGATAGACTCGCATTCTTGGCTGCCAAAGACAAAAGTGGGAATTTGATATGGTAGCTCAGCTTTTATGATCTGAAGGCCCTTCTGAAATGATTGGAACTGTCACTACTTGTTCTATAGAGCCTCAGCTTCAGGGAGAGGTCACTCTGATACACCTGACAGCTTTGGTCTCCTGTTCCAGTTTATAATTCAGGGTTAATTCAAGCAGCAGGAAATTTGTCCTATCATCCATTTAAATTTCCACTCCCCTCCTACAGTTAGTTACTTGAAAATGTCTGCAAAGAGGTACAGCAGTGATGCTTTTAAAAGCAAAAGGTTGAGAATAACCTAGTAGTCCATCAGAAAAGGGATTTTGGATTAAAATATGGTACAACCCTAACAATGGATTTCCATATAGCCATCAAGTTAGGGGGAAAATTGAGTAGAAGTATGATGTGTGTACGGAAATAATTTTGAGATGTGGTTGTACGTGAGTGTGTGTGTGTGCTTGTGTGTGTATATGTGTGCAGAGGAGAAGATATAAATTATTAAAAGCAGTTATCTCTAAAGCAGAGGATTTGGAAGGAGGCTTTTATACACTTTGCATGTTCTTAACCTCTTGTGGTTTAGATTTTTGCAATAGATGTGTATTATTTCTGTCATAGAAAAAAAATCTAACTTGAATGAAAGTCCTCAAATTATTTTGCTGTTTACAAACTGAGATCACGGACAAGCTTATTGAGACTCTACGTGGAAGAACAGGGAGGGAGACTGAGGTTATAGCAGTAATAGAAGGATCCGAAGAACCAAGGGATAGAATGGACAGATCAGATAGTGAACAAGGTCAGTCACCCACTCGCAAAAGCAAAACGTCACCAGAACAATCACTTCATACATAGTCATAAAATTTCCTCATCTGTGTGCCATTTTCCAAAGCAAAATCTCTTAACATGTCTCTTTGCTCTGCATTGATAAGGTTACTAATCACCAGGGGACAAGGGCTCTCTGCAGTGACATTTATACAATTCCCTGCCCCTTCATCCAAATCAAACAAGGTAATACTCAAAAGAAATTGGCCAGTAGACTCCCCATGCTTCAACTCAGGCAAGTCAAAACCTTTTCAAATCTCAGCTGGCTGATATTAAAATAAGAAAAATGAGATTTACGAGTCTCGAGCTGCTGATGCATTCACTAGTTTAGGAATCATTTATGTGCGCACCAGTGGGCTTGGCAGATAAACAAGATGGACACAATCCCTGCTCTGTGATCTTAGACATAACTTAGAGAAGTCTACATTTGCACACAACATAGAAGAGTAGAGGTACAAGGTGACTAGTCCAAGATCAGCAGGTCAGCTGGTGGCCAAAATGGGACTAAAACCCAGCTGTGTTGACTTCAACGTGCCTTTTGAAGGAGGACCAGAGAATACCTTACATTGTTCCTCTAGCTTTTAAGTCTGTTATTCTTTAACAACAAAGGAGGAGGAAGAAGGATAAAGTGGAGAGGGAGGAAAGCTCTTTTCAATTTACCTTTGCCTTTTATTTACCAAGGAATTATGAAATCTGGATTCTTATATCATTTTTATTATCTGAACAATGAAGCCTAATGACATTTGCTCACTTATATTTATAGAATTATTGCGACAGTAAAACAAACATACATATTCATTTTATCATCTCATATATACACACACACATATATATGAGAGACAGAGAGAGAAGAAATATAGATAGAGGATGGATGGACAGATGAACAGTCAGAAAAATTATAGGTAATATGTTAATTTGTTACTGTAAAAACCAGACATAATTCCACCATTATTGGCACATTTCAGCTAAAGGGAAAAGTGCTGGCTTCCCTGGCACGTCTTCGGGAGCTTGGAGGGGTTTCTTTGGCAAGACACCAACTCCCTTGTGAGGAGCTGGCTGCAGCTCTGAGAGAAGGAGACAGAGTTTTGTTACAGTAAATGTCAGCCCCAGTGGGAAAACCTCACTAGCTGGCTGTGTTCTGGGAACAAATACGTTTTCAGTGGTTCCTTGCCTGGAAAGCTCAGCTTGGGTAGCCCCCAACCCTTCAGTCTGCTTACTGGGGAGACTAAGCACCACCTTTCTCCTTCTGGACACTCCAAATGGAAGTCAATTGAAAATGTTCCATCTTCCCACTTTAAAAATGAGTAGAAACTTCTAAGCATCCAGGACTTGTGCAGAAATCACCTCTATAAATGCTGGTTTGTAGTCTTGCAAGTAACTAGAAAGATGAGTCACAGGAGTAGCTGCACAAATGAAGGCTAGAAACAATCCCTGGAAAAACTCGCTGATTTCTGCATTTGTAAGCTGGATCATCTTCAGTACCTCCATATAATGGTCCCTGGAATTAGGTTGCCAAGATTCAAATACTAAATCTGGCACTTACTAGGTATATAGCTTTAGTAAGTGACTTCACCACCATACACCTCAATTTCTGTGTCTGTGCAATGGCGATAATAACATTCCCTAACTCCTAGGGGTGACCCAAGGATTACCGGCAGCAATGGTTGGAAGAGTTTACCAAGTGCCTCACACTTAGGAATGAATGTTCCTACTATTAGTATCAAGGACATGGATTCTTTAGCAAATATATGATAAATTTTGTTATCCATTTTAAAGCAATACAAAAAGCATAAAGAAGCACATTCATTTAAAATAGTTATGTTTAAGTCCACCAGTAGGACAATGTGGCAATTTAATTATTTCTAGCTCCTCAGGAGTTAGGGATAAATGGGAGGGAGAAGGCATGGAACAGATTTGAAAGTCCCTAATCATAACTCTTCAACTACCTGCTCAAGTCTCCAAAGGCTCCTATCTGCAGGAGGGGAAGATGAGCAATTATGTCCCAAGTTACACAAATAGCAGGGTCAGGAACCACAAGTATGTGCTGCTCTTCTTCTGTCCTCACCAAATCCCACTCTGCATTCCTATTTATTGCTAAAGTATCTTCTTGAAAGGTGGGGAAATTTGGTGAGCACATGATGTACCGAGGGAATACAAAATAAGGGAGGGATCAGCAGTTGAGTCAGGAATGAGTGATGATATGCTAAGGGCAAGCAAATATGCCTTCCCATACTGTATTTTTCTGTCCTGTGTCCATAGCAGACATCACTAATTGATCATGGCACTCTTTCCTCATGAACCTGCCTATGACCCCATAATCTGCAACATAGTCATGCTGCAGACAGCTACTACCAGTTACCCAAAGATAGAAAGGGATATAAAACCATTTTATCATCACAGAGGTTGGACTTCATGGAAGCAACACATAAAGTCTACAAATATGATGAAGGTAGGCATTTGGGTAGGTGGGAACAACCTGAACCAAGACAGTGGTGGGAATATCACATCTACGGAAGAAAGTAAGGAGCTAGTTTATTTTTCCTAAGTGTTGAAGGTTTGGGGCTCACATAGATGTGATATTGGCCAGAGAGACATAAAAACAGGCTGAAAAATTCATAGTTGAATTGTAGAATTAAAGAGAGCTTCCGAGATTGAACCTGCAGTACACATCAATTAAAATAATACTATAATAATAATGATAATAAAAGATGGGCTTAGCTACCTGTGCTAAGAAACTGCCTGAAAACATAGCACATGAGTTACAGAAAGCCCATCAGTGAAATTTAGATGAACATTATACATCAAAAGGGCGTGGTTGGGCTGTGTAAGTCACACAGAAAGAAAGCTGTAGGATAAGTATTTATATTATGACTTTCCAACTAACTGAAGAAAGTAATATTCATCAAATATACAATACGAATAACAAATTAATGGCACTAATGCAAATATATACATAACAAATTACCTATATACATGTATATATGTATACATGTATGTGTGTGTGTATGTATCTATATATAAAACTATAATTTATTCCATGCTGTATGTTAGATATTTAACATACATTATTTCACACAATCTCACAAAAGAAGAAGGGGAAAAGGAGGAGGGAGAAGATGGGAAAGACAGAAGAGAAGAGGTAGAAGAAGAAACAAAGGCTGGTTTCCATTGCTATCTTTCATACTAGGCAACTGAGGTTTAGGATGGGGTCCCCAACCTATGATGAGTTGTATAATTATTTCATTATATATTACAATGTAATAATAATAGAAATAAAGTGCACAATAAATGTAATGCCGTTGAATTATCCCCAAACCATTCCCTCCCCCCCGGGTCTGTGGAAAAATTGTCTTCCATGAAAACGGTCCCTGGTGCCAAAAAGCTGGGGGGCTGCTGGTTTAGGAGACTTAAGTAACTTTCCCAGGATATGTCAAAGTCAGAAAGAAAACAGTCCCATCTGCCCCCAAAGCACTTCGTTTTTAACCTCTTCCCTGTACTTTATTCCAAAATAGTGGAGCCCAAGAGCAGGCACACTGCAGTTGAACCAGAGACGAGGAAGCAAGACCAGTTCCCATGAATCTCCCCCTCTCTTTAGAGCATACGTGGACATCACTATCACATGACACATGATCCATGACAAAACCTAGTAATTCGACACTCTGGCTTGACACTGTGCCTTGAAGCAATCCTCCCACTAACATGCAAGTTCACAAACACACTAACAGGAAAAAAAAAAGTTGGAAAAATTGCAATAATTAAGCAATCCTGATCTACCATTACTGAGACCATACCATGTGTAAATGCACTCTACTAGGACCTTCTATCCACTGACGGATACAAACGTTCATTCATTCATTCAACACACGTATCTTTATGGCCAACTATGTTACGGTTATAGCTACCCGGGAAGGAACAGTAAATAAAACATACATAAAGTGCAGCCCTACTGAAGCTTCCATTCTAGTGGAGGAAGATACCTGAAAAAGAAGATAAATTTTAAAACCATATGATATGTTAAGTGGCGATCATTACAAAGGAGAAAAGTAGTGCAGGGAAGGGAGAGGGGAAATGCCAGGCCAAGCCAAAAATTATTGTTTCCATTCCAAGTGTGCAAACTATTAATATGAACATTCTGTTGGTACAGGTGGGATCTGCATGTCAGAGGAGCCCAGCTACTTTGATGGGAGACAGGAAAGACAGGAACTGCAAGGGTTTGTCAGGATATCTAACAGACTAGGCAGTGACACCTGTCCTTGGCAGATCTGAGCAAAACTTCCTCCTACAAATTGAGTGCTCTCCTGAGCCAGGAGGAAGAAAAGCAGCAAGAAGAGGAGGAGGAGGAGGGATGGAGGGAGGGAAGGAGGAGAGGAGGAGGAGGAGGGGGAAGGAGATGAAGGAGAAGAACAGCAGGAGGAGGAGCAGATAACTGCAGCCATGATGGAGGAGAGAGAGCATTGAGCAAGTGGCTGGAGACTCATGTTCAGACCCCGGCCTCCACCACCAGAGCGACAGATCGAGCTCATGGCGCAGGAGTTCCGACCTGTCACTAGCTCCATCGGCGATCGTCCTCACGAGGTTCCTGAATCCTGGACACCGTTTTTTGGAGTGAAGTGGCTGCTAATCCCATGTCTGATTCCCTTTCAAATATCAGCACATCCACCTGAGCCAAGCAGGTTCATCACTGCTTGCCGCCACTCTCCATCCCTGTCGCTGGGACAGACATCACTGGGTGGCAGTGGCACTCTCTCCTGCTCAGCCTCAGATCACCATCAAAGAAGCTCCTTGGGTAGTGGACCCACACCACGGAATACTACGCAGGACACAAGGAAACAAAGTACTGACACATGCAACAGCTTGGATGAATCTCCAGGGCATTGGGCAGACTGAAAGAAGCCAATCCCAAAAGGTTACCTACTGTATGATTCCATTTATATAGTATTCTTGAAGAGATAAAATGTTAGAAATGCATAACAGATGAGTGGTTGCCGGAGGTTAAGGATAGGGGTAGGGGTGGCAGAAAGGGGGCAATAGGTGGATCCTTGTGTACTGAAACTGTTCTGTATCTTGACTGCGGTGGTGGACACATGAACCTACACATGGGATAAATGGTGTGTGTAGAACTAATCACACACACACACACACACAAAGACACAAACACACCATACATACACATGCACAAACCACAGAGACACAGAACACAAACACATGCACACACACAATACAAACACATAGACACACCATACAAACACACACATACACATACCAAACACATGATCACACCACACACAATCATACAAGCATACATACACCACACACACACCAACACACACCACACATACAAGCATATACACATCATAAAACACATACATACACCATACAAGCACACACATGCACACATACACCACACAAACACATGCTAACACTACATAGACACACATATACTACACAGACACACATATGCACACACTGTAGAAACACACACACACCACTCACACAGAGCCACACACACTACACACACCATACAAACACACACACACATATCACACAGACACACTTATGCGACACAGGAGTGCAAATACAACTAGGGAAATCTGGGTGAGATCTGTAAATGGCATCAGTAGATTGTACCAATGTCTGAATGAGATCAGATCTTATTACATCAGTGAGATCAATCACAGGTTGTGATACGGTGCTATAGTTTTTCAAGATGTTACTATTGGGTAAACCTGAGTAAAGCTACACAGAATCTCTTCGTATTATTTCTTACAACTTCGTGTGAATCTACAAATCTACAATTATCTCAAAATTAAATGTTTAATCAAAGAAAAACAAACATAACTTCTTGGAAGTCTCTATCAATGGATCAAAGTGAACATATAAGTGTGAATATATTTGTCCTCCCTGAAGTACACCATTAGGTTTTTATCCTTGTTTCCTTTCAAAACCAAATAAAAAATATACAAATTTAATTTCCTGCCTAGATTCTGATTTTTATAAAGACATTTCCACTTTCTCAACCAAAGGTGGCAGTGACCACCAAATGAGGTGTCGTGTGAGCATGTGTGAAGAGTGTCTTTGGAATGTAGAGATATCATTGTCTCCATCATCATAATCCAGTTCACATCAGTTGACCGATGATACCAGAAATGCAGATTTGCTAGGCTCAGTTCTGACACTGACATGTGCCTGGAGTTCAGTTTTCCAAACCCCCTGCTTTGTGTTCACTTGATTCTGAATGGTTCTCTGGGCCCCCAACCAATCCCAGAGTACCAACATTCCAAAGCAGAACAGCATCTCATTGCTGGCATAACATTTCCTTTGGTTCCATGGCAACTCTATATCCTAACTGCATTTTACATGGGCTATGACCCTCCATTTACCCTACATTCATTTCCAAATTGAAATGGTATCTCGTACTACACGTGTGTTCTGTGACAGTTTGTCCTGTGAATTCATTTAATAATGAAGCATATGGTCTGTCTTCCCATTTTGAGAGCCCAGGTAGCGTTCACAACAGCCAACTGCCAGGCAGTGCATACACACAAGGAGGAGCTTTTCAGCTTGCAATTCTAAGGCTGAAAAGATGCTCAGGTGAGTTTGCTTCCATTAACCTGCACCAATGAGAATACTACTGCATTTTACCACACTCAATAGCGTGGAAGTCGCTGAATATTTAGCAGCATAATCAAGTATAATAGGTGCAGAACAGGAGAATGCCTTGTAAATTTCCTTCAGCCTTTCACAATGTGACAGCAGAGGGTGTGTGTTTATTATAAAGAAAATGTTTTTTAAAGGCACCTTTTTTGTTGTTGTAAAGAAAACAGGTTATTGCATACATTGTAGGAGTGTAAATGGATGAAACTCTTTTTAAGGGCAAACCTTAGCAACATCTATGAAAAGTAAATTGATCCATCCATTGCATAACTAAGAAATTATCCTATAAATACACATGCACAAGTACAGAGAGATAGAACTATAAATAGATGCAGTGTTTGAAATAGGGGGGAAAAAAGCAACCTAAACCAAACCAAACCATTTAAGTGTGCATCAATAAGGAATCTATCAAATAAATATAGTTTTATTCATAAAATAGAATACTATGAAACTATTAAAAATATCCAGTTAGTCTACATATCCAGTATGGTAATATTACACATAGCACATTTACATACATGAATATTAGAACAATAGGTGAATGGCTAGGATTAATTTTGGTGGGGGGAGAGGAGAGGGCAGGTGGCTGGTAGATCTTTCATGGCCCAATTCCTGGGAATATTGCTATTTCTCCCAATTCTTAATTCCTTTCTCAAGATCTGCTACTCTGGAGATCGAAAGGTGATGATATGAACTTCACTCTCTCATAATTTATAGGGAAAATTCCTGAAACTTTGTTTCGGCTTTCATTTTTCCAATAAATTTCATGGTAGTACTCAGCCCCTTCAAAAACCTGCACACTGAGAACAATTGTTGATCTTTCTAAAACAAGAGGCTTTGGAGAATTTTCACTAATATCGTAAAGGAAAACACACACAAACAATACACCCACACATACAATATACCAGCTCAACAGAAATTAATATTATACTGGATACACCTAATTCAAGACAATATGTTATTTTGAGGATAAAGTTATTTAAAGCCAAGTTGAAATCCCTATTCTACCTCTCCCTATGTAATGTTGACCAAGTTATAAAATTCTCTAATCCTAGTTTCCCCATCTCTAACATGGATTTGATAACAATACATACTTCATAAAGTTGTTGAAAACATTAAATGAAAAATACTCATATAGCATCTGGCAAAATGTGTACCCAATCTAATGTTCACTTACTATGTACATGTGGTACATGCAAATATTACACACACACACACACAATTTGAAAAGGGATGTTTTTACCAGCTGTAATGCCTAAGTAGAATAATTTACATCTATCACCTTTTCCCCAGTGTCAAGAGCAAAAACATCTGATGTCCACCTTTTGGGGGGCATCTCCCTCATGGTCCTTTTCCCGCTTATGATGAACCTTTGAAAACAAGCACAACAATAAAATAGATGCCCCTTCCATCCAGTAAATGTCTTCCTTTCCTAAGTCAATCTTTTCCTGGAAGGTGGTACAGGGAAGAAAGACTAAAATAAAAGATTGCATTTATAGTTTGGCCATAGAGACTAAATTAGATCATGTTTATTGATTTATTTCAATCAATAAACATGAAAAAGGTCAGAAGATTTTGACCCATGCCTCCAGGTATGTATTTAATAGAGGTTTTTATCCATAACCAAAGTAGAGTTATTGCAAAATTAAAAAATAAAAAAAGTTTGTGTCCTCCAAGTGACACAGATGGATTTGTAACAGGAGGGAATATCAGCTACTTTTATTTTTCCCTTCACACAGATTATAACGTTAAAAGACAAGTTTGGTACAAAATATTAAACTGTGCCATGGTTCCACATAATTAGCCAAATGATAAACAAAATGCATATCAGGATCATAAACGGGCACACTGTGTTTCACACGAATAAATAGGTTTCATGCACCAACAATGGCCACTCCCTGGTTCATTCCTTGACCAGATCACACTTGTTCTCAGAAACCATCTCTGTTGCACTTTTATGTCCACTGGCATCTTCCAAAACATTAAGTGCCTTCATGCAAAGCTTTGTGCCACTCACCTTCTATTGTCTCTTCTAGGGAGGGAAAATGGTTCACCATGTTTGGACATAAAATCTCATGCCTGTACCCCTTAATAAACTCATCTAAACTATTTTTTCAAGAGCCAAGTTAACTAGGACACAACTTGTTTTGCTCATGCTGCATTTCCAAAGCAAAATAAATCTCTTCTTACCAGCACACCAGACTCATGGCTTTTCAATGATGGTGACACAACAGAGAAGCCACTGTCAATGATACAAATGGAATCCAATGGACCTCACTGCACACCTTTACCAAGATTGCATGACCAACTATTTGGTAGCACCAGACGTTTCAGACATCATTTTTAAAGAAGGCAGGTTTGGAGTTGAAATCACAGCTTTAACAGGGTTTTGCACTGAGATAGTCTTAAAGAATTGATGGCAACTTTCTTTGGCCATCATGTCAGCCAAGGGGTGGGATGAGGTAGTGGACACAGCCAGGGAGTAGTAATTTCATATTTTATTTTGTGTCCATCATCTCTTCCCTATTTCTTCTGGTATCAACATTTCTCTTTCCATTGACAGAATACTTTCCATAGGGTAGGTTTGGTGAATCCATGCACAGTCTACCTGTGCTGCTGCTATTGACCCATGGTCTAGACTGGCAATCAGAATTCACTCTCCTTCTAGCCCCAGATATCAGTTCAGAGGTGAGAATGTGATCCAAACAGAGTTGACACATCATCTTATTTTATATATGGAAGCTAGGTGAGAGAAGATCTTGTTTTGCTTCAAAACATGAGCTGTTAAGCATATAGCCTGGAGACTGCAACTAGCCACATGAGGAAAACCTGCTCAAGAATGATGCTAACACCCAGAAGGGAGTCAAAAGATGGAGAATTATTTAAAAAATTAATAACATTAGTTGAATCCCTGGACCCAACCCTGCTTCAAGACAATATATCTTTTGGATTCCTAATTTCATGAGCCAATAAGTCTCAGTGTTTAAAAAAAATGTTTAAGTATGTTGAAATCAGGTTTCTGTTACTTGCAATCAGAAACATTCTAATCCCAAATTTAGAAGACAAGAAAAAACAGCCCACCTCCCACTCCCACGGCTGATTTTTAAAAATTCACTTTCCCAAAGAGATCTGATGTTGGCCAAGGTGGCCTCCGGGTCAGCAAAAATCTTCCTTTCATTTGGACAAGTTCACACATGACATGGCTGGTTGGGGCTTAAGAAAATAGTTCCTGCAATTGGAACACACTTTACAGCCTCTGTCATTGGAGGGAGAGAACTCCTGAACTACCATAAAAATGATTTTAGAAAGAAGTGTATCTGCTTTCAGAAAGTATCTGCCAAAATGTGGCCTGGTGTAATTTAAAATGGCTGAGACAATCGGCTCGAAAATTAAGGTTCCTAATGGGAACACCTACTCAGCCCTAATAATAGGGGAACTACCATCATAATTGTAATGTGGTGCAAGCAGGCACATCATTAACTAACTTTTCTCAGCTACTGCAATTAACTAGCATCAACAGATTGAGTAAATTATTAATAACCCTCACATGCTCCAGTGCACACTGCTGGTTCTATTTTTTTCCCAAGTAAGAAGCAAAAAGTTAACAGCTGATATCCAAACAATCTTTGATTGATCTCTTTCACAACATCACTGTACTTTTAAATAATTCTTTCCGGAAGAGATAACAGTTGTAAAGAATTAAGTAGTAAATAGAAAAAAAAATATCCTGAAAATGAGCGATGTAATTTAACAGAGAGACTGTCTTTTAAAAGTGGATCAAACAATAGCTCCACACATTACTTCCTTCATGGTGCAAATCATTTATGGAACTGTCATTATCATTGGTTGGTAGCAGTGGTGAAAGTTGTTGTGACTGTTACTTTACACAGGAGAGTGTGAATCAGCAGTTCTCAAATATAGCCTAAACCAATTTAGGTTTAGGATGTTCACAAATAATCTCCCCAAATCGTAGGCCATTAACACAGGGTGGGCCTAGCCTAATATGTACGAGATAAAGAAGACAAAGGAAGAGGTCCAGAAAGAGTTAAGGGACAAGGTCGCACAGATAGGTTGGGATGCCTCTCTCACATCTTGCATTTAAACTGTTGCCTGCCACTAGGTAAAAAAAAAAAAAGTATATTTCTTGTCCTAAAGGGGTGCATGTTCTAACACAAGGAGGTTTATTCCAATCATAGGTGTTCATGGTCTGTTGACAGGAAAACGCTATGATTGGAACAAGCACATGGAAAGAGGGAGGGAAGGACAGGCAACCCAGCCTGGGGCGGGAGGTTCACAGACAGCTTCCCATAAGAGTTATAATCTCTGCTGGATTTTTTAATAACAAAAAAAAAATTGTTGAGGTAGAACAGAGGTGGAGAAGGGCCCCAGCAGAGGAAATAGCATATGCAAAAGTCTGGGTGTGAGAAAAACATGATGTATTTTGAGTATAATAATTCGGCTGATGTGGTTGGGGCCTAGATGAGAGGGCAGGTAGGGCCAGGTGAGAAGGGCCATGTTAAGGGACAGATGCTCCCTGCTGAGGGCAACGAGAGCCTTTGAGGAGTCTTCTGTAGGAAGTGACACAATCAGACTTCACTTAATGAGACAACCACTAGTGCTGCAGTTGGCAGAATGGGGTGGAGAGGGGGTGCGTTGAGGGAAAGAAAGAACCAAGGGGGGGTTGTGCCAATCCCTGCAATGATGACAGTTGTCTTAAGCAAAGGCTCGGCAGTGGGGTTGGAGCAGGGAATGGATGGATGTATTTTTGTGATTAGTGGGAGATAAGACCTAGAGACCTGACTTTTCAACGTGCGTCTTGAGTGATGTGACTACTCCCAACTCCTTAACAGGCAAAAAGTCCTGTTGCAACTGCCTCTGCTACCAGATTAAAACAGCACCACAGGACCAGCAATCTTGGCTCTGAATGCACAAATAAAAGGGTGAAGATGTGGGGAAAGTGGGCTGCAGGGGGTGATTTCTAATACTCGGTTTCTCTCTTCCACTTCTACAAACCTGGGTTTTCAAAGAACATCTCCCACTGTGGGGAAGGGACTCTTTCAGAACAAAAGAACAAGAACAAGTTCAGGATGGGTGGATCAGAAGGCCTCTCACCTTGACGCAATCTGTAAACCAGGAAAGTGGCAAAACAATGTGGCTCCAGGTTTTTCTATCTTTGTGCCTCCCTCAAAAAAAAAAAAAAAAGGCATCAGACTGAACTGAATTTAGACACATGCGGAGTCATCTGGCTGAGTATCTGTGAGCAGGAGAGGGAATGACAAAGGTGACCCGAGGGTCACTTTGCTACAAACGTACTCAGAGCCTATCTGAGGGCAAGTGCCTGGGGCTGTTGAATTCAGGATCAGTCTCAGGCAGGCTCTGCCTCCCAGGCTTCTTCGGGTTCCTTTTCAAACGATCGCCTCATTTTGAGATCATTCGAGCATGTTAAAACTGTAGACAGCAGAGCAGCACATCTATTCAATGACCATTTAAACTGTACAACTGGAATTTATCACAAGTACAAAGGAAAGGGTGAGTCGTTAGAAAATCAAACTTGGAAAATCTCCACTCTCCATCAAAGAGCTATGTTTTCTGTTCAGGGAATTGGGCACTGCAGCCTTAAAACATTAAACATATACGGCCTCCTCTCAGCGTATAAAAAAGATCTGAGGTCAAGATGCACACAGCCAAATAGGTTTTAAAATATGGAGAGGAGGAAGTTGAGACAAGGCGAAAATAAAAAAGGGGAGGGAGTGTAGGTTAATGCAAAAAATTAATTTTGTAATAGTCTGTGTAGCCACTAAAAGTAGGTTTATTGGAGTTTCCTTGTAGTCCACATTAAAAGGGAAACTCCTCCATAGACAATACCCATAGTGCCTTTAAACTTCATCCATTTGTTTTAAAGTTTTTTTTTCATCTTATTTCATAGTCTGACCAATCCCAGGCACTACAAGTTCTAAAGGTCTGGATACTTTGAGTTAGTAATGACAGCAGAATTTCTTTCTTTTTTTTTTTTTTTTTTTTTTGGTTTTTCTAAATTGATTGTGCATCATTTCCTAGACACTGGCTGGGACCAGGTTTATCTGTCCATCTTTGGCCATCAGCTAAAGAAAAAGCTTTTCATTTGGGCCTCTGGTCTTGTAGTGGCAGCTCTTACCTTTGTATACCTCCCACATGACTGTGAGGCGCTCAATTGGAAATTATTCCTTGAAAACCCACTTAGAAAAATACCTGCCTCCCCATTGCTTTCTACCCTAGTCAAACCACCAGCCTTCACTTATTCCCATAATGGCTCCCATGGAAGTCCTGTAGCATGTCACTGACCCCATGGTCCCTCTTGTCTGCTGTCAAAATCAGCCTGCTGTCTGATCAGCTTTCTCCTGAGGAACAGACTAGGTAATCACCCATAGCAACAGCCTCAGTGGCAAGGTAGAGGCAATGAGATCAAGAAAGAGTAAAACCTGAAAAGGGGAGGGGTGCTTTGGCTTCGGCAGTATCCACTTTACGGCTCTTGGCTGGTGAATTAATAGAGTAATGCGTTGTGTGTGATATACATCACACCCTCCACAGTGGAAGTCTTGGGGCCAGCCTTCTAGTACCATGAAGATCCGTGATAAAGCAGAATGCAAATAAACACTGGAACCAACTGTGGATGAAAAAAGGCATTGTTCTTTTTATGCTATCTGTCGGTTTCTCAGTTTCTAGAGTGCTGGGGGATGCACTGTATGTCATAAGCATATTGCTCTTGCTTTGTTCCAATGAGGAGCCCAAGAAGACCTGGAATAAATACAAAGTTAACCCCAGTGGCCTGTGCAGCATAGCCCTCTCGAGTATCAGACAGCCGAGGACCACCTTTGCTCACCGTCACTAGGCCAGCCTTAGTGGGGGTGACAGAGCTGATGGGCAGGGCAGGTGAGAGGTTCGGCTGGTTCAGCTGAGTCTGCCAATGCCACAATTCCCTCTCTGCCTTTGCCCAGGAAAAACCATTACTGCGAGTGCATTTTCAAAGCTGAGATATATTGCAAGCTAGCAGAGCTATCATTTTTTAGTGCCAGAGAAACTCAGAATTTCAATACTTGACATTTGCAGTTACTACATGGGGTCTTGGGCCCAGTCTCACAGGAAATGGGGAAGGGGCTTGAACTAGGGCTGGCAGTTCGTACTCTGGGGCATGTTACACTATGCCACCCCTCTTCCCTGATCTAGACATGCTTAGATGTGCAAAGCTCATTTTAAGCTCATCTGTGCCCCCTTGGGAACTGTCAGAAGAATAGGGGAGTTAGCAGTTTTAATCACAGCACTCTTAGCCCCCAGCCAGGTAATCAGACGGTAGCAGCAGATGGGGTGAGTGGCTGCAAAGGAAGAAAGAAGATAGGAGGGGTTGTCAAGCAGTGATGGAGGGGGACCCCGGGCCACCACTGCTGCTCCTTGAGGGGTAAACGGACCTGCAGGGATGGGGACCTCTGAGAACTAGACGGTATGTGAAGGAAGTAGGCTGGCCACAGGCATGAGCCACGGAGAGGCAGTGCGTGTGTGTGTGTGTGTGTGTGTGTGTGTGTGCGCGCGCGTGCATGTGCATGTGTGTGGAGAGAGAAAGAGAGAGAGAGAGAGAAAGGAGGGAGGGAGGGAGAAAGGGAGAGGGAGACTCAGACATGGTCTTCATACCACTGGGAGATGTCATAAGGACACATTTTGTTTGTTTATTTCAAGACCCTCATCAACACCTAAATGAGGCCAAACTCAGCTATTAAGTGCCCACAAAATGAACCCTAAACTCAGCCTGTACAGCCGTTCAAAAGTACACAGAAACCAAACCACGAATGTTCTGAAGACAACACCATGCTCCTGCACCCTCTCACCAGGGGAAGCCAGGAAGGCTGAAACACGGCAGTTGCTCACAGGTCATAATATGAGCTCCCTTTCAGTGCGAGAAGAAAAGTGTACGGCAGAAGGGGAAGAAGAGACTGCAGAGGTGTCCCCTGGCTGTAGGAGGTGCCATCCTGAGATCTGGAGACACTTAGATTTAGAAAAGGACCACTGTCAGGCTAGGGTTGGCACCAAAGAAGCAGACCGGCCCCATCCAGCTGGAGTTTGCCAAGAAGAAAAACGTAAAGAAAACGATGCCAGCTGACCTGCTTCAGAATTCTTATTTCCCCGTCCTCCCTTGGAGGAAGGGGGAAGGGGCTGACTTTCATGTAGGCAAAGGTGCCTCATATCAGAGACACTGCACTGCTGGAGACCCCAGGGAGACACAAACCCAATGCTGCTAAATGGCAACCTTCAGCAATCACCTTCTCGGGCCATAAAGACTCCTTTATTCCACAGCTTGATTTGCTATTGATTTAGGGCTCTTTTTCATAGTGATGCAGAAAAACATTTTATTTTCTCGGATGTAAGTGGGAGGAAGTCTATCTGGGGAGAGTGGAGGGAAGCTGCCGGGCTGAACGACACCATCATTTAATGAGCACTGGAAGGAAGGAAAGGCTCTCTATTGCATCCCTAAATGTTCACATTTCCAATTTCTAAATAGGTCTAGATGCTTCTATACCAAGAGGTGTAAACCTGGTGACCACGGATCATGTCCAGGGATGGGTACCAGACACTGTGAACCCTAGGTGACAGTGCGAAATTCTGTATCTTCGCGCACAGAACCTTTGCGGAGGAGGTTCTTTGCTGTCATTAGACTCTCAAAGAATTCTGAGACCTCCAAAAATGAGGAAGCCTTCAACATGAGAAATGGCGTCTATCCCTGTCCTTCCTAAAACAATCATTTTTGCAAACTAGAGAGAGATTTATGGGCTATCCCCCAGAGGCCAGAGGAGCAAGCCCTATGCAGATTTCTCCCTTCAAAGGAGAAAACTTACAGACATATTCACCCTAAACTCAGCCCTTACAGACATTCAAAAGTACCCAGGAACCAAACTGTGAATGTTCTGAAGAAAAGACCATGCTTCAAAGAAAATCATAACTTGTGTTCAGGAAAACCTATTAAGATTGTCCCAAAGTCTAAGAACAAACATTATCCTGTAAGATTCTAGTAGGTAGGGGCTATTACTATTCAGTTCACAGGTTGTACACACCCCTCCAGACTTATCACAGTACCTGATAAACAAAAGATGCTCAAGAAATACTGTTAAATAATGTAAATGAGCCCGTGGATGAATATATGATCAAATGAAGGTCTTCTGAGAAGTTTTAATGCCGAGGATGATATCTGCAGAAAGCTGAACTCCCGGGCTCCAGATACTTGCTCCCCTCCAAGGACACAGAATAGACAAAAAGGATAAGAAGCAGCTCTGGGAGAAAGCTATCCCATAAATACAAGGTATGGTTATTTTTATTTTTATTGGTGCTTCTACTGCCTTCAGGAGAGGGGGTAGGATGTGTGAATATGGCTAATTTTCTGCTTGACTCCAGACACATTCTAAATTACTGAGCCACATTTTATTTTAAATTGACTAATAAAGAAATCTTACACCCCACACCATTTCACATCTTCCTGGGTCGTTTAATGTTCCTTCCCACTTTTCTACATGGCCTCAGTCCTTTCCTTGAGAGCTGGGTCAGGGGTGGGGTGAGGTGGGGGCTGAAAAACAGCTTGATGCTACATCATCATCATCATCATCATCATCATCTCTCTCTCTCTCTTTTAATTTGCCCTGATCAAAACACAAAGGAAATGACAACAAATATCACCATGAATCAGATGCCTTGCTTTTATGCTCACTTACCAAAAAAAAAAAAAAGTACAGCTTTTTGCTTTCTCCCACATAAAAATAAATGGAAAACATTTTGCAAATGTCAAATGCTATATAAAAGGAAAAAATATGAAGGACACTGAACACATAAACAATAATACTAATGACAAATTTTACCTCTCCTAAAGCATTCTCAGCCACCCAGTTCCAATTTTGGAGGTTTTATCTCAAGGGTCAGAAATCAGCTATATCATAGGTAGAAATGGATTCTCACAGAAAAACACTCTCCAGATGTGCCCACTGATGATGGTAAGGAAAACAGAAGAAAAAAGGAAATTACTCAGGGCTGACCATTTTTTTTTCAGTTGTTCACTAATTCAACCCTATTTTAAGTAACGCTATGCATCTGAAATGGTGTGAGGCGATGGGAATACTGTGCACAAAACAATAGCGGTGGCCCTGCTCAAAAGCAGTAGTATCATCGAGGGAGACAGACAGTAAAGTCATGCAAAGATAAACAAGATAATAGCTGATTATGGTGTTATGAATCAAAGTGCTTTGATTGATGGGACGAAAGGCGAACTAATAAAGGAAAATTCTGATGAGGAAATAATATTGAGGTAGAGACCAAAGGCTAAGAAAGAGCCAGCCGTGCGGTGAACAGAATTGGGAAGAGCTGGTGCCAATACTCAGGGGTAGAACAAAATCTTGCAATGTTCCGGGGACTGTCAGGAAGCCAAAGTGGCTTAGAATACAGGAGCTGACAGAAGAACAGCATAGATGAGATTAAAAGAAAGAGCCTAGGAGCTGGATCTTGTTTCACGGGCATGACAACAAGTGTGGATTTTTCCTAAGCGAAATGGAAATCCACTGAACCATCTTCAAGGGGTGAGGGGACTGACATGATGGGATTTATGACTTCAAAAGGTCACTCTGGCTGCTGTGTGGAGCAAAGGAGGGGAGACAGGGTTGGATGCAAAGTGTCCAGTTAGAAGGCTGGTGCAGTTGTCCAGGTGAGACAGGGTGGTGGCTTTAACTAGGCTGGTGACAGTGGGGATGGAGGGGAAAGATGGATTAGGACTTGCTGGTGGATTGTATGTCAGGGTAAAGAAATCCAAGGAGACTATAGAAGCCCATCCCTTGTAAACACTTGGAAATGCTAAAGTTAGATTAGTTTAACTCATCCAAAGTGCAAATGGAATTAACACATTTATTAACAGGTGGCCTTTCATCAGGCCTGGGGACTCACAAATCCCCCTCCCCTCAATAAAACAAAACAAAACAGTGATCCTTGACTCGTTCTAACAAAATTACGTTTCCATGCTTGAAGCTTTCATTGAATCCTGCATATTTTCCCCCCTTATACTATCTCTCACAACTTTCATTCCATAAACATCTGATAAGCTGTGCTAGCTGTCTTCCAAGCTGTGTTCTGAGGGCCATCGGACCAGGGGTTCTCTCTGTCTTGGTCAGCACTGTATTCCCAGAACCAAGCACCGTGCCTGGCATCCTGTGGGCACAGTGAAATGAATAAATGTTGGGTGAGAATAAATGTCAACTCTTTGAGTCTCCAGAAGATGAAGGACAGGAAGCAATCTGAGCCTAGCACTAACACGCACCCATTATTTCCTGGTTTCCTCACAAACATCCTCCTACTCCCTCCCCAGCCGACTGCAAGTCTAGACACACCATCCTGATAAAGCCAGAGCCACTCTGAGCAAGATGACTCATGGTTCAGAAACCCTCTCTGCTCAGCATCCGGAGTTCCCAGGTTTGCTGAGGGTGGCTTCCTGGCAGAGCTCTGCAGAGCCGGAGGAGGCCTCATGCTTACTTCCAGCTAGGTTCTTCCCCGCTCCCTCCTTCTCTCTCCCACTTCCACCTTAGGCTCCAAGACACTTAGAAACCATTCTCAAATGAATTCCTTTTAAAAATGCTAATTCCTCATGCGAGCATTACACAAAAGAACTTCATGGAACCCTGATCTTGGCAACCCTCCAAGAGGTGTGGCTCTTGGAAACCCATTGTGAACACACAAAGGAAACCTACTGGACAGTTTAATGCCACGTGCCCCATAAATATTTGCTGATTCAAGTCTCCAGCTCCCACTCGGAATTTGAATAAGTATTGCATAGGCTATGGCTCAGAGAAATTCTGCTTTAAGGGTTTTAGACAGGAACTGTCGGTCTAGATATTGACGATACCCTGCCCAGAAAGATGCCACAAACATTCACTCATTCACTAAAAAACAGAAAGATGCCCCCAAATTCATTCATGCATTCAGACATTTAAAAAATACTCATTAATTTCACACTATCTGCCAGGTCCTGGGTGTCCATCAGTGAATCAAACAGACAGGGCTTCTCTCCCAAATACTACCTGTTTGGGAAGATGGACAATATTGCGACGGATATATAATTGAAAATTGAGGTAAGTGGTGTAGAAAATGAAGACGGTCCCTATAACACAGATTCTGGCTGGAGGAGGTAGGCACTTAGATTGGATGGTCAGGAGAGACGTCTAAAGGAAGGTTAAGGGAGTTGACATTTAAGGTGAGTTGTAAACCTGAGAAGGAACCTACCATTCAAAGAATGGGGTCAAGGGCAGAGAGAGAAAGAGGGAGGGTTTTAGGCAGAGGGAAGAGGTCAGTGAAGACCAAGACAGGAAACAATAGCTTCCTCCGCCTAACATTTTGCAATTCCCCAATGCCCCAACAGCTATCTGCTGCCAGGCGTCCTGTGCCTCACTGCCACCTCCTCCTGGATGTCTAGCCAGCCACTGACACTCATGCCAGCCCTTCTTCTGAGGCTTCTGTCTTTACCTTTCTCTTCCTTCCTAGCCAGAACTTTGACAAGCTCACCCCATTCTGAGTGTCCTTCCTTCTTCATTTGCTCACTGCTTCATGCGTGGACACTTGTCTTCTGTCCACACTCAACTGCAACTGCCCCCTGAAAGGTCACCGATGCATTCCTTTTTTTTTTTAAATTCCAAAATTATAAGGGGGTACAAATGTTTTTACATGGTTATCTTTTATAACGCTGAAGTTGGGGCTTTTAGTGTGCCCATCACCTGAATAATGTTCCTCAGGCCAGACAGGGGAGTTCCTACCCCGCCCTCCCCCACCCCGCTTCGCGGTTTCCAGCGGCCTCTATTTCTCTCAGTCCTCAACCTCTTCCCTGCCTTCGGTTTTGCTCACCAACCCACATTCTGGAAACATTCTCCCTTCCCTCGCCTCTTCCTCAAAGCCTGAAAGCGTCCACGATGGACTCGTGTTGCTGTTCCCTTCCTAACCATCGCCTATAGAAACAGCAGTAGTAGAAGTCACTCTTCAGTCAGCACATATAATACGGCGGGAACTATGCTAAGCGTTTCACGAGTCTGGGTGCAAACTCCTTTGGGCTCTTTACTTAGGATTGTTTCGTGCTGTGTTTTTTCCTCTCACTCTCATCACTCGGGCAGACAGAAAGGGTCCTCCTTGTCTCAAGGAGGGGAGAGGAGGGACAGAGCCAACCAGGGCGCAAAGACAAGGCTGCCCTCAAGAAACTTTTGCTTTCCGAAAGCCGGTTGCTGCGATTACGCTGGATGTTCTGGCTGTAATGGAAATGGAAAGACAGTGAAAGAAAGGGAAGAGGTGCAGAGAGAGAGAGAGAGATCATCTAGATTATAAAAGAGATCTCCAGAAACCAGTGGAGAGAATATCAAAGCCTGTAAGTTTCACAAGCAGCAGAGATCTCCAAAGGGGGATGGGTGTGTGGTCCCAGTTTCAACTAAATATTTGAGAAATCAAGCACATGGCCTCAAGAAATGCAGCCTATGTATCTGGGAGATAATCAGGGTGGACAGTCAGGCAGGTCCCTCCTTCACGCCTCACCTATCTAGACCCCAGGTGAGAACCTGGACCCTTCGCATAATGGGGGCTATCCTTCCTGCCCGTGGAGTGAAAGTGGGGATGAGGGTAAAATTAACCCTGTTTAAAAATAACACAGTGTGTGTTCCTTATTGTGAAACTGAGTTTGTGGGCCCAGATTCACACACTTATTTTCTTCTTTCATCCTTACGTGGGGCTGGCACTTTGGGCATCCTTGCCTCTGTGTTGCCAATGAGAAAATGTTGTACCAGAAAGGTTATATGACTTGTCCATGTCACAAAGTGGCAAAGCCAAGATTTCTAGAAGACTGTCTAACACTAAAACCCTTGGCTTTATTTACTAAGCATTAACAATGATCTCAAGTGAAGCCTGTCATTTTTCCCTGTTCGGATCCGTAATCTCTCCGCAACCTTACTCTCTCTCATGACTTCAAGTACCTTTTCTCCATCTACCTTGCCACATCTGATCCTCATATCCTAAGCTTTAGACTTGCATTACCTGATTACCCTGAGTCAAAAGTGCTTTCCCCATCGCTAGGCCTTGCTTCAAATCCGAGTCACCCTTCTCTTCAAACATGGCTTTATTCTGGAGCAAGACTATGGCTAAAATTCCAGCTTTTCTGCTGTGTAACCTCAGGCAAGTTACTTAACCTCTCTCTACCCCCAGTTTCTCATCTGTGAAACCATGAAAATAGAAGATACCTCAATGGGATGTTTTGAGTATTGAATTAACAAATGCACTAAAGCCTAAAAATTTAAAAATGTATCTGGCAAATATAATAGATGCTTAATAAAAATCAGCCTGAGTTGTTTACCCAAACAGTTTATGAGCCTGTGAATGTAAATTTGAAGATGAAGTAGACTCTTCTAACCAAGTAGCCTGTCCCTGATCTGAGGTTCCTCCAAGTTTCTTGTGGTGGTCAGAATAAGTTTTCTAAAGCCAGAAAGGCTCTGATGACTTTGCAGTGTGTACTAGAGCAGTCAGGATAGCTCAGTAAAGATTAGACTTTGCAGTTGGACTCAGATGTACCTAGAATCCTGTTCCATTATTTGTTAGCTATTTATCTTGGACACATTTAACCTCTCTGGTCCTCAGCTTCTCGTTGGTAGAATAGGGATAATAATAATATCTGGTGGTAAAAATAGTAAGTTAGTGTTCAGTTGTCAAACAGAAGACTGAATTTAAAGTCCCTTTGCAGGGATGCAGGTCAGTGGTGACCAGTCCTAGCCAGTGGGCCACGAAGAGAAGAAGAAAGGACCCCAGCATGACCCTCCAGCTGCCTCCTTCTCTGCCCAGTCCTACAGGGGATTTGTAAGTGAGAGACACAAATCTTGACAGCATTAACCCCTGTGGTTATTGGGATTTCTATTACCATATCAGAATTTAGCATGCCCCGGTTAATACTAACCACCCACCCACTTGATGACTATGCACTTGCCCAACACTGTCCAACAGAACATTCCGTGATGATGCAATGTTTTAGATTCTCCACTGTTGAGAATGGCAGCTACTAGTCACATGGGGCCATGGAACACTTACAATGTGGCTAGAGTGTGTGAGAAACTGAATTGTAACTTTTATTTAATTTTTATTAATTTAGATTTCAATAGCCACTGTGATAACTGGCTACCATACAGGCCAGCGCAGCAGAACTAGCCTTTAGTCTGCTCCTTGGAAATGCCAGACTCTCCCGAATGCGAAGGTCTTTCCACCTGCTGTGGTTCCCCTGCCTTTGACATTCTCGCCTGCAAGGTGTTTAGTCTTTCACTCCGCTCAGTCACAAATTTGCTCTAACAATAGCATGTTACTTCTTCAGGCTTCAATAAGCAGCACCACGCTTTACAGAAACTGCATATAGGCAAAAAAAAAAAAAAAAAAAAATGCATACAACTGTTATGGATGTTTCTTTTCAGATCAAAAGGCAATTCTGAAGTCCTAATGCAGATAAACTTGTGTGCCAGATACAAAATAGCACAAATGGAGCTTTCTTTGAAATATTCTAGATCCAAAAGACCTGAAAAAGGAAAATCTGCAGTCAAAAAGACTGAAATAAGTAGAATGAGGCCTTCGGAATAATTACATGTTGTTAATTGAAAAATGTTAATCATGTCATATTAGGAGGAAGACAGGGTTAAATTGGTAAAATTTCAATTCACTTAGGCCTTATCTCTTGTTGGAATGAACCAGATGATTAATCCTCAATATTCTTCAGGGATGTGGTGAACAGCAGCAATTAAATTAACAACTACAAAGTTTATGCTCAGAGATTCAAAAATGAAAGACGGAAACACTTTAATTTTTCACAAGTTGTTACCTTAATTATCTTCTTATTGCTCTGTCTCTTTTCCCTCATTACAGAAACACACCCCTTAGTATTCACGGATCCCTTTAATTTGCTGTAGCTCAGTAACAGTGTAAGAAATGTCATCGAAGATGCAAAGTCATAAATCTTACTTTGTGCATGCTCATTGAAAATAAATTGTCCTGCTGTGCCTAGTCTCAGTGTTCATTCTGCAGAGTGCTGACAAATTTCCACTTGTCTGCAAATAAATCTGGAGTATCTGTAAACCCATACAGATAGCAGTTACTGCATCGCTTCAATTCAACAGCAACAACAAAAAACTTCCTTAGGAGAACAAGCTGAAACTTAATTGGTCAGGTTAATGAAACACAATGAAGAAACAGAACAATGAAATAGGGAAATAAACAAAAACTCATATTAAAATTTATTTTTTGAACATATAGAATACACATTAAAACAGGCTTATACAAAGTCTATATTATCAAATGCAAACTTTAAAAAAAATCTTCTTTATTTTGTTTTAGTTTATTTTTTCTCAAAATGAGATATACTGCATTGTCAGCATGGAATCCCACTTTGTGAAGATCAGATAATTCATTTCTCTTGCAATGCAGCTAATCAAAATCGAAAAATAAAGAAAAAAATAAATCCAGCAGCAACTACCATAAAGCAAGAGAATGCTGTCTCATGGTGATTTAGCAGGTCCCCTGACATATGTGCATTAAAACTGTTACCATCACAAACACTATCTGCATGTCGTATACTCCTTTAACATTAACTCAGAAGCCAGTATACAAATTTAGTACAGCACACAAGCCATCTACAGCAATAGCAGCAACTGCAACACAACAACAAAAGTGGTTTTCACAGTCAGGATTTCTAATTAGGCTCTGTTGATGTGAATGAAGGCTAACTGGAATTCTTTTCTTTTCTTCAAAGAAGATCATTTCCTGGTCAGGGGTGGTGGGAAGAATCAATGACGTAATTAACAAAATAGGCTAGCAATTTGGAAACTGTGAGTGAAATATAAACAAACCTATCACAAAACCCTGGGTTGAAACACCAAAACGATCAAATGATTGTGAGTCCAAACTGGAAAATGCATGAGAAAGTATCAATAATGGAATGCACTGCATCCTCAATGCCTGAAGAAGTAATCACCGTCACTGTAAATCCTCTCCCAGAGTGATGTTAAAGTCTTTGACGGTTATATATACTGGGCAGTATCATCGCTTAGTCCACTTTCTGAATTTCCAAAGTTTCACAGCAAAATGTCACATCCCCAGAGAACGTCCTCACAACAAATTATTAGCACAGCTCTATTGATCATCACCCAAATGGCAAAAATCTCAATAAATTTCATCTGGACCTTTACTGAAACCTCAAAAATGCATTACGCCCCTCTCTGCTGACCACCGTTTTATGATCGCTATTGTATTTGCAGGGCAGTCAATTTTATACAGCATAACAAACTGCCAAGTGCTAACGCGATTCCCTGCATTACTGAGGCCCATGTATTAAATTTAGTGAAGCACAATATCAGACTTCAAATATTGCAAGGCTTAGAATTGAATGCCGCACAGCCTAATGTTATCAACCTGACAAATACACTGACATATTAAGTAGCAGATCATGTATTCATATTTGGAACTGATGTTGTTTTTCTGTTTAGCTGCATATTTTTTTGGATTAGCCATGATATTTCAAAATGAGCATTATGTTTGGGAGTACAAGAGGACGGACAGCAAAGAACCTGTGTCGGTTATTATTCTTTTCTTCATGGCAGATCAAATTATTACTTTTCTTAATGATGTGCTATTATAGGTGTAATGAAAACGTAAGCACAACTCAGAAAAATGTCACTTTTAAAAATAAACAATTAATTTTTTTCGCCTTCCACCAATACAAAAAAAAGCTCTAAAATTATACTGTTATCCTGTGAATACAAGATTTCTTTGGTATTAACCATATGTATCTCTTATGGCTTTAAATTAAGACAAGAGCTGTTCTCTCTCTTCTCCCTCTCTTATCATCAATTCTTTGTTTATTGCAACAAAAGCTACAAAAATTACCAAATTTCCTTTAAAAATCTTGCTTTTATTTCAATGCTACTGAACCATTTTAGCCACTCATCTCTGGAGAAACATGAGCGCTGCAAGGATATTCACCCAATATGCTCATCCCTCATTGAACTACTGATTCACAAAAACAAGATGCCAGAAACCGAATATCCCAACAGCCAAAGCTTGTCAAGTTTAATCTCCATGGCTTATATACAAAACAATATTTTGCCAAAAATATAAATTTCTGTCATGATATTGAATATAACTTTTAAAATTATGTGTTCTTTCTTCCCCTCTTCCCTTCAAAACATTGAGAATCTGATAACTAAACCCGCTTTCTAGGTCAAGAATTCTGGTATCAAAAACTGCATTTTCTATTCATACAAATCACAATATCAAAAACAAGTTTTGCAATAATGAGGTCACTTCTGAGAGTCACAAACATACCAGGGCACATAAGAACTAAGCGGTTTATTTTCTGACTCCAGTCTGCAGATTCATCAGGATCACACACACGCAAACCCCATCTCCAACCACTTGCCAGCCAGGTCGCTTCCAATGAGTTCCTTCAACCATCTCAAGTATCAAGTTTCCTCAACTACAAAATGGAGATTATAAAACCTACCTGATCAGAAGCAATAAAGTGTCCAACCATACCTTAAGACATAAGTAGGCACTGTCTAGGCAGAAGCTATGATTCTCATGAGAAGAGAGGCAATTTAAAGTCACAAATTTCTCATGTTCAAAATACCCATCTGACTAGAAATGAAGAGTCACTCCTCCAATGATAGGTGACATGCCATCTCTATATAAGGCTGATCACAGAACTGGACACAGTCATTGCTGTCCCACTGTCCCCTCATGAACTCTTCTGGATTGCTGGACAGACTGTTAATGAGGTGAAAATAGTGGCATCATTCCTGGTCCCTAGTGTTCTCCTGTATTGACAAACTTTAAGCACAATATTCAAAGCAAAGAATTTGGCCAGGGATGGGCTTCCATAGCATTGCCTATGTTTTATGTATTTTAAAGAAATTCATAATCTCATATTTATCAAGAAAAAAGGGCACTGGAATGTCATTGGCTATAAAGCCTACATCGCCACTGGTGGACCCTTCCTATGCTTGTCAGTGCACATTGACTATTCATTTAGTCATTCCAAATGTAATTACCATGCACTCCGTCTGGGTCAGGCTCGGTGTCAGGCAGTGGAGCACTGCCACGAGTAAGACAATGATGCTCACTTTGAGGAGCTTGTAAGTGGGTGGAATGAGGATGGTCACAAAATTGCTAAGTATAATAATACAAATATGCTCAGAGAATTATTGGACCACCGTAAGACACTTACTGTGGTTAAGACATTTAACCCGTTCAACTGACTTCAAAATAATGAATCTTCCAAAATGAGGAAGATTAGACCAGAAAAAAAGTATATATTCCACATGGTGGGAACCATATGGGCAAAAGCATAGAGGCCAGGTATAGATGAAAGTAGAGGAATTTGGTTTTGCTGGCAAATAGAACTTGAGGGAGGAAGTGGAAAGCAAAGCAGGGTTCACCCTATTATCGAGAGATTCATTTATTGCTTATTTATTCATCCACCATCTACTCACCCCCCCAATCCACCCTTCCATCCACCTAGCCATGTACTCTTTTCAGCTAGGACTTGTACTAGTCCCTGGGAATTCAACAATAGTGCAGACAACTCCATCCAAGACACTTGAAGTTCGATATTTCTGCTCCATTCTAACAAGGCCTCCTTCCTAATGCCTATGTCCTCCTTATCATCCCATCAGAATGCAAAAACCTAAAGCTAACTGTAGCTCCTCAATCCTCCTTCCTAGTAAATAGAGCAAATGCAACATCTCCCCATTTGTAATCCAAGAGTCTTAAGACATGGACGTCCCTTACAATTTACCTAATTGCACCTAACATATCCCTGTCGGTGGGGGATGTTATTTTTGTGGCCTTATTCCCTCTCCTGAAAATAATTTTTCTTTGTGCAACTACCTCTATGCCACTTCTAGTAGCTGCAGTTCAGGTGGAGATGACTCCTTCACCTCATCGCAGGGATGAAGACATGGCCAAGCCTACCCAGTGAGAATACTCCATTTCCCTGGCTGAAATGATTGGCTCAGTTGAGGGACAATTATCCAAGCTGAGTCAATCAAAACTATGTAAAGATAGAGAACATTGTAATGGTTAAGAACTTGGACTCTGGAGCAAGACTTCCATGGTTTGAATCCTACTAAAATGTAACTCTGGGCAAGTTTCACAATCATTATGACAGACTAATTACAAAAACAGCCTCCTATTCTTCTCCAGTTCTAGCCCTTTGTGATATGACTGCTTATATCCTCCAATGAAGTGGTAGGGACTACTTCTATACCCTCTGAACCTAGACTGGATTTATAACTGGCTCTGGAAATAAGAATAGGGCAGAAGTGACAATCTGCCAGTTCCTAGCGTGAGCTTCAAAAAGGCCTTGAGACCGTTTGCCCTTTTTGCTTGCACAACTGTGCTAGCTCATTGTTGCTTCTCCGCCTAACTATGAGAACCCAGACTAGCCTCGTTAGGATATGTGAGAGACAGGTGTAGCAGAACTGAGCCATCTTAGCCAAGGTCACCCTAGAGGATACAGCCCTCTCCTGATCAGCCAACTGCAGACTCATGAGGCACAACAAATGGCCACTCTTCCAAACTCCTAAATTTGGGACTAGTTTGTTACACAGCAATAGCTAAATGACACAACTGTTCTGTACCTAAATTTTATCACATTAAAATGGGGTTAATCTTTGCACTTATTTTGTAGAATTGTTTTGAGGATTAAAGGAAATAATAGAGTTCATACATATATAGGACTTAGAACAGTATCTGGCATTCAACAAACATGCTATTTTTCAAAGAAAATATTCAAGTTTTGTTGTTGTTGTTTTTAAGGTTAGAATGTTTAGGAAGGAGGTATTTGTTTTCCACTAGGTTTGCCCATTTGGTAGGAAATAAGCCTTGAACTGCTGGATCACTTGAGCCCCCATCAAGGGAGAATCTGCCAGAGGATGACATCAACAAGAAAAGCTGAGTCAGGAAACAAAATAAACAGATTTCAGGCAGTGTATTCATACATTTTGACTCAGCTTCTTCCTGGTTTTTGCAGTTGCGTAAGCCAATAAACTGTCTCTCCTAAACTGAAGACTGTTTGAGTTATGATTCTGTTGTTTGCAACCAAAAGTGCCCTGATTAATAGATGGCTTCATAAAGTCCTTACATGCTTACAAACTACTTTTGTTTTGAGTCGGGTCATCCTACCAAGATGTGTGTTAGCCAGCCTCCATGGGGCTACAAAGGAAAATGTAGATGACAAGGGCCCATTCCTGAAAAGTATACAACCCAAAGTCCACTGAAGAAAAAAACCTCATTTGTTCCTTAGGTACACAGTTACTTGAAGCCATCACCAGACCATGAATTGTCATTTCACCCATGCCTGACTCTCACCCTCACTGTATTCAAGCCCTGGCTCAGAGCTGATATGCCCATTCTCAACACACACACACACACACACACACACACACACGGAGTACATATTATATCCCAGAAGACCCTTCTCTGTTTATTTTTTAAAATAATAACATATTCATTTCTCCATACCTTGGTATTACAGTATCCATAAAATGAGGATAATAGTATTCAAATACATAGAGTGATAATAAGTATAAAATAAGCTACTATTTATAAAATGCTTATAACCAGACCTGACACATAGAAAACTTTCTATTAGCCACTCTTAATATTAATATTATGGCTAGTATTGTTATTTTTAACCCTCTCTCCTCTCTTGCAACCAAACACACACAGTATGAGATGTACAATGGATAATATTTCATATTGCTGAAAACATTGCAAATAAAGGAAACTATGGAAAATTCTTCATAATGATTTTATGCTTTTGGAAAATATCTGTATCTAGTTCACAGAGACTCTTTTTCTCTGAAATTGCAACCCCAACCAGAAGGGCGAGACACTGGCCACCATATATGACTACATGAATCACTCCCCTAAGCCATAGCTGTTTAAACCAAAGGGGTCCAAGAAGGACCAATTAGATTCTCTCTCCAAAGAATCTGGACTTAAAATCAGAGGCCACCCTTTATAATCATTTGAGGCTGAGACTATAATAAATTAAAGAAAAAAATAAAAGAACAATTTCAGTTGAATTTTGGAGCAAATAATCTATCCCCATTGTACCTCAGTTTCCTTTGTAGAGTTAATGATATCCATCTCCTATGTGACTTGGTGCATATTAAGTTCTCAAAAAATGTGTCTTGACCATATTTTCTAAGGGAACAAAACACTTCATAATAGCAAATTGCTTAGCATCCAACAGGTCATGAATTTTTAACAGAAAATTGGATATTTAAACACGACATGTCGTGGATAAAACAATTGGTGCTAGTGATGGGTAGCTAACATTTATTGAGCAACTTACCTACCTGGCACTCTGCTAATGATCTAAACGCATTGTTTCATTTTATACTCTTGCTCCTATTAGGAAGACAGTATTTCTATGGCCACTGTACCAATGAGGATGCTGAGGTTTAGAAAGGCTTAGCTACTAACCCAAAGTTCTACACCTGGTAAGTGGCAGAGCTGGAATTTGAACTCAGGCAGTCTGACCCCCAAGCTGCTCTTACTTATAACCACTATGTAGCACTGCTCCCCGCTTCCCATGAGCAAAAACTCTCCCATATTGTCACTTTTGGTTTTCTTTCAATACCTCAGCTTCAACAGAGAGCTCCCTTCATCCAAAACCAAATATTGTTCTTAATGAGCCGGCCCCCCCCTTTCCATATGTAAACGTCTACCTCTGAGTCAATGAGCAGCTGCACGCTTTCCAGTCCTGTGCATTGAGCTAATGGCACCACTTCTTCCAGGGCTCAGATTTTAATTAGCTCTTAAGTCTGTCACTGGCTGGTGAAATATTTATTTCTCAGGAATACACTTTAGTAATTTATGAATCAGAGTCATACAGTAGAAATGGGATATGGACTGTTTCTACACTGGTTGTCTGTTTTCACTGGAAGTGCAGCATTCCAACTGGCAATCGCTGTTCTAAAGCCAGTGCCTTTTCTGTATGAGGTGTGTAGTTTACTTGTTTGTTTTGGGGGTAATTTTGGATTATTTTGATGTTATAATTTTGGAATGGGTTGTGAAGTGAGGGCTATCACATGCTGCCCTGCTGGAGATTACATTATTAGAAGCCTTTGCAAAAACTCACAAGTTATTATTGTCACAAGGAAGGAAGGAAGGAGTTAGTTTGGAAGTATAAAATACATATTTCAAATTATAGA
This sequence comes from Daubentonia madagascariensis, assembly GCA_023783475.1. Lineage (NCBI taxonomy): Eukaryota > Metazoa > Chordata > Mammalia > Primates > Daubentoniidae > Daubentonia > Daubentonia madagascariensis. The sequence goes on along the minus strand of JAKFHU010002332.1, from coordinate 3,476,324 downwards.
TATTGTATCACCATATATTTTATTTACAAGTCCATTAAAAACTCTCCTGAGACTTGGTAAAAGTATAAAACACGTAGCTATTTTGGAGAGTCATGTGATGTATTTGTAAAATTTCTAAATGTACATATCCTTGCACCTAGTAATTCCATTTTTAGAATTAGATGGATTGACAGATAGATAGACAACATATGCATAAAGGTCTGTGTAGAAGAATATTCACTGATAATAGCATTGAATAAAACATACGGCCTCACTTCTGCCCCTTCCTCCTTTTCCCCACTGCAGACTGTGTGGTCTTAACACAGAAACGGGACCAAGTGACTAACCCCACACTCCTATATTGCAAATTCTAAATATAAAACAGTGTACCATTTTATGAACCATAAGTATATAGTTTATAAACTATAAATAATCTCTAGTTGCAAAGTATCATCATATAAATATATAAATATATAGTCCAAGTAGGCACTGTATTTCCCCTAAGCTGGCTACTAACGTATGGTTTTTGAAAAAGAATTTTGTATTCTTTTATTTATTCAGTCAACATATATTTTTAAGTGTGTAATTTCTGCCAGGCACTATGCTATAGGCTAGAGATAGAACAACAAAAATACGTAGAGATTCTATCCTCATATAATTTATTGCTTAGAGGTTTGCCTTTATTTTATTTTATTTAAATTAATATACCATAAACTTGAAAGTTTGGGATGTACACTTCCATAAATGTTAACTTAATGCATAGATTCTTATAATTGCTACTACAATTAGGAAATAAGATAGTTCTCTCACCTAAAAAAAAAAAAAAAAAAAAAAAAAAAAAACTCCCTCGTTCAGTATCAATCTCTGGTGCAAAAAACAAAACAAAACAAAACAAAAAACTCCCTTGTGCTATTTATTCCTTTGTAATCACCCTCCCCTCGACCTTAATCCCTGACAACCATGGATCTGTTATGTTCTCCAACCATTCAGTTTTGGTTTTTTGAAATGTCATAGGAATGGATTCATATAGTATGTAATCTTTTGAGACCAGCTTTTTTCACTTAGCACAAAACATTTGAAATTGATCCAAGGTTTTGTATGTATCAGTAGGTCTTTTCTTTTTATTGCTAAGGAGTATTCCATTGCATAGATGTAACACTGTTTACTCGCTCATGTATTTGGAGACATATGAGTTGTTTCCAGTTTGGGGCTATTACAAATACAGCTGCTATAAATAGTCATGTGCATTTTTTAAAATGAAGATACATTTTCATTTCTTTGAGTAAAAACACAGGACCGGGATTGCTAGGCTCTATGATAAGTACATATTTAACTTTGTAATAAAATGTCAAAATGTTTTCCAAAGTGTCTGTAGCATTTTACATTCCCACCGGCAATGTATGAGAAATCCAGTTTCTCTGAATCCTCTCCAGCCCTAGATATTGTCAGCATTTTTTGTCTTATGCCTCCACTAGGTGTTTAATTGTATCCCATCCTGGTTTTAATTTGCATTTTCTGAATAGCTAAGGATGCTAAACATCTTTTCATGTACTTATTTGTCTTATGAATATCTTCTTAAAGTGAAGTGTCCACTCAAGTCTTTTTTCCCATTTTTTAAATGAGTTGTTTGTTTTCTTTCTTTTGAGTTTTGCGAGTTCATAAAATATTCCAGGTTCTAGGCCTTTGTCAGAAATGTGATTTGCAAATATTTTCTACCAGTTTCTTCCTTGTCTTTTCCTTCTTTTAACAGATTCCTTCACAGATAATGTATTAAACTTTTTTTTTAAAGTCAAATTGATCCTTTTGGGGTGGGGGAGGATTGTATTTTTGGTGTCATGACTAAACACTCTTTTTTTAACTCCCCAGGACATGAATATTTTCGCCTGTGTTTTCTTCTAAAATTGTGTACTTCTACATTTTACATTTAGATCTATGATCTATTTTGAGTTAATTTTTGTGTAAGGTATATGATTTTGTAAATGTATTTCCAATTTTTCCAACACGACTTATTGAAAAGAAAATCATTTCCCCCTTGATTTTTTACATTTTCCAAGATGCAATTAAATAATTTTTGTGGGTCTATTTGTGGACTCTCTTTTCTGTTAAATTGACTAATGTGTCCATTCCTTCACCAATTCACACTATGTTGATTACCGCGGGTTTATGTTAAAAATATACAAGATATATTCGCCTAAATTTATTCTTCTTTATTTTGGATATTCTAGTTCCTTCATCTTTCCTTATGACTTTTAGAATATTCATGTTTATAGCTATGAAAAAAAACTGCTAGGATTTTTATTTGTACTGTGTTAAATCTGTATATCAGTTTGTGGTAATTAATATCTTTACTATGGTGAGTCTTCCAACCAGTATATATGTATGTCTATTTATTTAGATTTTCTTTTTTTTAATTTCATGAACATTTCATAGTTTTCAGCATAAAGATCTTTTATGTGTCTGTTATATTTATACCTAGGTATTTCATTTTTGGAGCCATTGCAAATGATTTGTTTTCACATTTCTGCTTCCAAATGCTCTTTGTTAGTATATAGATATATGATTGATTTTGTGTTTTAACCTTATATCCTGGAACCTCCCTAAACTCATTTATTAGTTCTAGGAGGTTTTTAGAGTTCCATGGGATTTTATAAATAGACAATTATATTGTCTATGAATGAAACACTTTAATATATTAATTTCTAATCAATAGGCTCTTTAATTCTTTTCCTTTCCTTATTGCACTGGGTAAGATTTCCAGTCCTGTGTTGCATAGGTGTGATGAGAGTGGACCTCATTTTTCTTGATCCTGCTCTATTGCAACTGGCTTCTAACCAATGGAATATGGTGAAGGTGAAGGGACATTGTGATTATGTGTATGTGATTACAGAAGATTATACCACCTCTCTTGCTGGTCTTTCGCTCTCTCACACATGCTCTCTCTCTCTCCTCTCTGTTTCTGTATTTGAAAAGAAGAAAGCTGCCATGAATTCTACAGTTACAAGAAAATGAATTCTGCCAACAACCCAACAAACCGAGGGAGCCTGGAAGCATATCCTGCTCCAGATGAGTCTCTGATGAGAACCCAGTCCTGGCAGATACCCTGACTTCAGTCTGTGAAATCCAAGCAGAGGACCCAACTAAATCACGCCCAGATTCCTTACCCACATAAACTGTGAGATAATAAAGTGTGTTGTTTTAAGCGTCTACGTGTGTGGTAATGTCCAATGCAGCATAGAAAAACTAACATAATGATTACAAAAGCTCTATCAGCTAAGTATTATTATTGTCCCCATTTTTCAGATGGGGTAGTGTAGATTCTGGTAAGTTAAGAAATTTTCCCAAATTTACACATTAAGTAATCGGCTGAGCTAGAATTCCAATTTACAGATCTCTGATTCCAGAAGTTGTGCTTTCAATAACCATGTCGCATTGCCTCCCTCCACATCCCCACACCTTAGGGGAAAAAACCACAAAATCTTAGGGTTATTAACACATTACCATTAAATCAAAACTATTTCCAAAACGTTTTAATAAAAAAAAGCATGAGCTAGGCTATTCATTGAAAGGAAAACTTTTTCCCCCATATGTTTAAAAACTACAAAACCTGAAATACTTAACGTGGCTCACAAGTTCCATCATGATTTGAGTCCTGGTTACTTCTCCAACCCATGACCTCTCTGCCCTCCTGCTCCAGTCCTCACTTTTCTGTCTGTTCTTCAGTCATACTGAATTCCTTGCAGTTCTGCAGAATCATCATGATTTTAGCTGCTTTTGAGTATTTATAGTTGATGTTTGGCAAACTGTCCTCTCCTTTGTCTTCACTTGTCTGATTTTTTTTTGGCCTACAGATCTCAGCTTAGATAATCCCTCCTCCAGGAACCTCTTCTGCTTGATTCTTCTTAAGGCTATATGCTCCCAAGGAGCCCCAAACTTCCTCTGCCTACAATGGATCATGCATTATTTTAATCATCTGTTGACTTTTCCCACCAGGCCATAAAGGAGGAGATAGATGGTCTATGTCCTGTGTACCATTATACGCCTCTGCCTAGCACCATGCCTGGCACAGAGGAGGTGCTCAATAACCATCATCCAAATGCATGTTGGACATCTCCAGAGCCCTGTCTGTCTCCATTTACCATAATAGTGAATAAAGGGCTACTTAATGAATCATCTAATGGCAGCATCACGGGCATTCCACCAAGTCACATGAATTGCATTTTCCAACTCCTGTAGCCCTTGACTGGTCCTGTGGGTTTTCTTTTTCTTTTCCAAAAGGTTCAGTTTTAAGTTTTAATGGAATCATTGAATGGAAATATACAGTGAGAGCAGCAATAAATCCAGAGCTTGACTGTTTATTGACTATGTATTTACTTGTGAAGTGAGGCCTCATTTTAATAAACTGGTTTGTGAGGAGAGGCTGGGAAGAGCAGAATGTTGGTGCATGTGACTGCAATACTGCTAGCCCCACTGGGAACCACGGCCATGAAACGCAATACCTTTGCCTCAAAAGTATTTCAGATGACCTGCTCATGAGGGCAATTTTCCCATACCCCGAGGCCTTCAGAGGCAGATAGAGCAGCTGGGGCAGAAAGGGTTTGATTGGTTCATTGTCTGGGTTTTCTCTCTGTCTGGATATTCAGGAAGGAGACAGAAATGAACTGAGACCTAAAATGTGGCTGAAGAATGGGACAAAAATATGGACCTATGGTGTACCACATGGAGAAGGGCATTTCAGAAACCACTGCTGTCTGTGCTTCAGTTTCCTTATCTGTAAAATGGGCACTTAGTGGTACCCACTGAGAGAAGGTTGTTGTGAGAATTAAATGAGAAGAGGCACATGAACCACTTAGCACAGTGTCTGGCACTTACTGGTTGCTCAATATATGAGAGCTTTTATTATCCCTACACTTAATATAAAGCCATTACAATATTAAGTCCTCAATAAATGGCATTGCTTTGGGAGTCCAAGGTGGGAGGATCACTTGAATCCAGGAGTTTGTGAACTCAAATAAAATTCTAATCCCACTCACCCACCAACTGAATGGACGCACTCTTGACCAAGCAGGACCCCAGAGATACCTTAAAACTGAGCTCCCAGCCAAGCAGGGATGGGAGATCAGACACACCTGGTTATACCACCTTCCTCACTAACCTCCATCAGTCTTTCTTCCCTAAGGGCTAAACAGAAACCAATCTCATGATCCACTCCTCCCGTTGTGCTGTTTCAGCACCACAACTAACCAGCATTCTTTCCTGATAAGTGACCAACAACCAAGGAGTGGTTCTAACCAGTCTGTGAAGGATGCACAGTAAGGGCTTACGTGTCCTCTGGCTTCACCTTTTGACATCAGAGTGCCAAAAACTCCACCCTCAGATCACGCCAAGGGTGCCATTTCTGAACATGGACCCCATGAAGAGGCACGAAGCTAAATTGTGCATGTTCATTCTTCTTTCAAAACTACTCATGACTCTTCCTATAGCTTATTCAGCCACACATATTCAGCCACCCTGCTCAGGATAAATTCCTGTTCTCTGTACCGTTCCCTTGTAGTATGTGTTTCCGGCTTCTGGTCAGAGGCTCTGTTTCCAAGCCTGTTAGAATGGCCACCTACAGGCTGCACCCCTTTATCAGAAATAAAGCTCTCCTTTTCAAATTTATGAACCTCATTATTCATCAGTTGACAAGTTCAAGACCAGCCTGGGCAAGCTGGCAAGACCCCATCTCTACAAAATATAAAAGAATTAGTCAGGCGTGGTGGCACACACCTGTAGTCTCAGCTACTTGGGAGGCTGAGGCAGGAGGCTCGCTTGAGCCCAGGAGTTTGAGGTTGCAGTGAGCTATGATCACACCACTGCACTGCAGCCTGGGCAACACAATGAGACTGTTTCTCCAAAAACAATAATAATAAAATAAATACATAAATAAATAAACAAATGGCATTAGCTACTGTTCCCATCACTGTTTTTATGCTTTTCTCAATGTTCCCCAGGGTAGGCATTTAATACATGTGGTTGGAAGCCTGTATGATGGTCCCAAATAACACCGGTCCTTGTGTAGCTCCCTCCTCTTGAGGGTGGGCTAGATTATTTAATTAGATGAATTTATAGAAGAAAGAATGTCACTTCCAAGATTAGGTAATGAAATGATTGGGGTTTTCCACCCTGGGGGTCCTCACTCACTCTCCTTTGAATCGCTCCCTGTAGGGGAACCACATGCCTTGTCCTGAGGCAACTTTCTGGGCAGTTCCTTGTAAATGGGCAGCACATCTCAGGCCTGCCAACAGCCATGTGAGAGAGCTCAGTGGTGGATCCGCTCCGTTAGAGCCTTGACGTGATTTTAGTCCCCGCCAACACCTACGAAAACTCCTCAGCAAAGATGCTCTCAGATTCCTGACCCATAGCAACTATGAAGTAGCAATTATACAGCAATTGATAAATAAGACAATGGTATTGGGTTTTTAAAATTTTTTCATTAGAATATAAACTCCATGAAGGTAGGAGTTTTGTCCGATCCTGTTTACTGCCATATATCTAAAATTTATCAACATGTCTGGCGCACAGCAAGTACTCAAAAATATATTTTTCTGTCAGTGATTAGAGACCATTGTTAAGATTCGTTAACATAGGAGTGCCCATCCCTCACCTGGCCCCTTTTTCATCAGTAATGGAAAGGAAATATATCAGTTTTCTTCATAAAAGTCATGATACTAAACGCTAAGATAAATATATCTTTTGGAACCTTATTTGAAGAATATTATGTAACATGATTTTTAAACAAATACTTTGGTATATTCTTCAAACACAAACTCAGTGGGCTGAAGCTGAAGAAGCATTCTTTACATGGCTAATGTTTATACTTTCACCCTATTTTCAACCTCAAATCACTTTTCCAGTTCCTAACAGCAGTAGCCTCAGAGCCAAGTGACCCTACCCTACCCAGGCAATTCTCCAAATTTTGGTTTGCTTAAAAACAAACCAAGCAGCACATAGTGTGTATTCCTCACATCTTTATGCTATGGCTTTAAGAAAACCACAACAGTTACCACACGTAAAACTAAACACGGCAAGAAAGAAAACCAGAGATGGGCACACAAACAGAAATAAAACAGTTGCCAGTCAGCTATCAGGGCATTCGACATGGCTATACCCCAAAATTGGGGTAGAGAGTAGAAAGGGGGAAAAAAAAAAAAAGAAAATGACAGAAGCTCTCATTTCCAGCAAGGCAGGAGAAGAAAGTGCAAGGCACAGCTCAGCCTTGAATGGACTATGCCCAGGAGGAGACGGCATTTCAGAACCATTCAAATGACAGAAGAGAAAGATCTTGGGCTAGAGGAGATAAATAGATGGTATTCAATTTCTCATTAGGCTCATGGTGTCACTTTCATTTGGAACCGTGTTCCAGTGCTAATTTTCACAGTGCTTGAGTGCTTCTTAAAATGAATAGCAGTCACTCATGCTTTGATGCAGACTGCATGGTACATTTCTATGCCTTTATTAAAGGGTACAGTGAGCATATACTTCCTTCCCAGAGGTAGAAATTTAGAACTGTTAGATATGTGACCTTGGACCTCCATAGCAAAATGGCAGCTCCCCCAAGTATTCATATTGTTTCATTCCATCTTGGACATACAATCTCTAAAATGTGCACACAAGTGTGTGTACATATACACACACATATAATCACTTTCCTAATTGTTTTGTATTTGGCAACTCTTGGCACTCCACATACATAATGACTTGCCTCTGAAAACTAACTTATCTCTTAAGTACAATTGAGGGTTAAAAACTCAGAGTGTTTCAGCTTTTTTATTTCCTTAAAATGGCCCAAGTCTGATATGACACAAAATTTTGCCAAATTTTAGGTGAGAGCTGTTTGCTCATAAAGCTCATTGCACATCCATTATTGATCATACAATTACAAATTTACTGAGTGCTCACCATGCCAAAGGCACAAGTTATTTAAAAAAAAAAAATTCTCAAGGCTTCTACTTCTAGGAATATATCCCACAAAAAAAAAAAATCACCCATGGACACAGAGGTGCACGATCTGAGAGGGTCATTGGTCATAATTGTGAAAACTTGGTGCTTGGGGGAGGGGGGAGAAACCATAAAGTCCATCAATAAGGGAGTAAATATACAAATAAATGAGGACACATCTATAACACAGGAGATTATGCAGCCTTAGAAAGAACAAAAGAGATCTGTACATGTTGACATACAAAGATTCTAAAATGTATTTCTTGAGTGGAAGGATACTGAGTCAGAAGACTCTGTATGGTAGGGTACTCTATGCTCAAATAACATACTTATACACATTCATAACGTGGATCTGTATGAAGTTGGAGCATAATGCATTGCTGTTTTTATAGGTCTAAGTGGTCAAATCAGCAATGGGATATGGATCAACCTAATATATAACTAGACAGAAAGGGCACCAAGGGTACATTTTCAACAAGAGGGGAATGAGGTAGGTGGATCAACATAGAAGAGGAACTTTAACCTTTTGCTTTGTAAGCATCTTTACTATTTAAATATATCACAACAGTCTTTCTCACTTAACTGTATGATAAAATAAGCTTCCAAAGTCCAAAAAAGGTAGGGAATTATGGAGCGTTACTGCTATCCAAAACAATGGGAAGTTGTACACTTGGACCTCCATTCAAATCAAACCCATAGAATACCCAAGCTCCAGATCTCCTTAGAGACCTCAATTTATCTATTTATTTTAGTTGACATATAAAATTGTATATATTTATAGAGAGCTCAAATTTGAATTGGCTGTGGTTCCACATGTGTCCATTATGTCAGGCTTTCAAAGCCTCCTCTGACTCAAGTTTGATATATTTGATTCACCCACGTATTAGTGTAATAACAATTAACAACATCGGTGGCACCCCACGGAGGGCACAAGCACTTACAGATTATGCTTTCTGATTTGATTCTTTCCAGAAAACCTCAGTTAAATCAGTTATTTAGCATTATATCACAATAATCACCATTATTGATATCATTATTAGTATTCCTGTTACACAAATAATAAAATAGAGACCAAGAAAAGATTAATGATTTGTCTTTTATCAAACAACGAATTACAGAAATGGAGCCCAAACCTGAGTCTTCTGAACCCAGGTCCCATGAGCTTTTAACTTTGACCCATGTGCACGCACACACACATGCACACATGCACACACACACGGTTTATATATTGAGGCGAGATTTAAGAAAACCTTAAATTTTCAGATCAAGCATTTTTCAAAATCCCATAAACAGTGTGGTGTATTAAGGGTTCTGAACAGGAGCTATTAAAGGTTCTGACTTGATGGACAATATATGTTAAAAGAATTGGTTTGTTGACTATATACAAGGTGAATGGCATATAAAGACAAGGTTTAGGTGATTCTGACTTCTTCTCATTAGGACTTTAATAATTCAAGACATGGTCTAATGCATAACATCATAGGATATTTTTGTCTCTAATGAAATCAATCTCTCTCTTGCTCTCTCTCTCTGCCCTTTTCTCCCCTCTCCCCTGCTCCACCACCCTCCTTCCCTTTTCTTGTCTCACGCGAAGTATAATTTGTACAGGTCAAACTATATCTGCCCTTCAAGGGTTAAACCACTCAGAATTCAGGGTGAGAAGTCAGTTTATCAATTGTGAATGAGAACACTTGCAGAACCTGCTAAATCAACCCGTCAGCAGCTTTTCAATTCAGCTGATCAATTTATACATGCGGATGTTAGCCCTGGAATTAAAAAGTTTATTTTTCTCCTTTGGTGGGGGCGGGGGGTAGAAATCAAATAAATTGGCCAGCACCTTGAAGACCAAAAAAGGTAAAAAAAACAACCAGAATGGTTTTATAAAGACCAAATCCTTTCAGACTAATCTAATCTTCCCCAGTAGAAAAGTTTTATACAAAGCACAGGTATGAACCATTTTAATCCAAGCAAATACTTAGTAATTTACTCGTAAGACTCCCAGGATACCCAGACATTGCTTCATCTGGTTTAAAACACACAGGATAAGCTGATAAAGCTGATATATTCAGTAACTCTTCTATTTCTCGCCACCCCTCCCCCAACAGCAGAATTGTATTACACACGGCACACATTTTAAAATGTGATATAATCAAAGGAAGCATTATTCTTACAAAGGCTATTAAAAGAGCTAAGTAAATTCATACAGTATAATAAAAATGATTTATTTACTATGAGGAAAAAATGGTAGGGAAAATACTGCAGCTCAGCTCCATCTGCAAAATCAGGTTCCCATAGAATATTAATCTTCATTGATTAGCTTGGAAGAAAAGCAAAGCTTTACACTTTCACTTTTATGGTGTAAGTTAATTCAAATACTTCAATTTGACAAAGCCCCATCTGATCACATTGAACTCCCTAACACTGAGCATTGCAGAATATTCTATTTGCTTTCTTGAAATCATCAATTTATGTCCAACAACATCTGTAGGAAAATGAGATTTGCCAAATGTCTCAAGATAGGGAATCAGTTCTTCGGCATTTTAAGAAGAGTAGTTTCTCTTAACCTCTCCCACCCCCACCATGCCCTTCTAGGAGAAAAACAAGAAAAGAATGAAGACTTTTCCCCAGGAATACTGTACAACACCCAGTTTCAGGGAGTACATGGATACCCTGATGTCCCTCTGGGACCAAAAGTTAAAAATCCTAACTTTATATCACAGATGCCCCTGGGAAAAAAACACACATATTCTTTACCACCCATTGCTGCTCTGGGTATTAGAATATAGACAGATATTTCAGCCTTCAGTTGCTGATTTTCCTCCTGTGACGTGATCACTTTGTAATATTATATGCACAGTAAAAAAAAAAATCCCCAAAATCTTATTTTTAGGCTATTAATGCCAGGCTCTATTTTATTGGCTTCTACCTCATTTAACTATGTCGCAAATTAATACTCCAAATGTCACCAGAGCAACTATACTGATCTTTGTGCCTAGAGATACCCCCTTGCTATTAGTCGCTGTGCCCTCGAAGGCCTTGGATTTTACAGTTAAAATAACCGACGACGCATGCTTGGGTTCTTAAGCCCAAGCCCTGCGTTCACTTCTTCAATCTCTTGTCCCCACCCATACTTGCTGTCCCGGGAAAGCAACTTCATGTCTCTGTCCCTCAGTGTTCTCAGCTGTAAAGTGGAGATGATGCTCTTAATGCCTAATATTGGCAGGCTTCTATTAATAATTAAACAGATGAAAGAGGACTCCTCTGCCCTGTGAAATGATCACAGCCATTTGCTTTTTCCTTCAAGTTTCCTTAATAGTCCCCATCACAGTTTATAATTTTGTATTTGCCTGTGAGATTATCTGACATGGGGCTCTCTCACTGGCATGAGATTAAAAGCCCAGTGAAGGCTGTGACTTGGTCCCATCTCATCCCTATCGTGTAACCCAGAGCCTCTGCCAAAGAAGGTGTCGATTCTCTGTTTGTCGGATGAATGAATGAAATTTTCCAAAGGGCTCATCTCCCTTCTTTTTTCCACCTCAGGACCCAGTAATAACACTGGTGTTATTAAATATGAGGAGGAAGTTCTGCCCCTATGTGGCTGTCTTTATTCTTACGGTCCTTTCCCCTAAGACGGGGTTTGTGATACCTGTGTTGGTTCTGCCATCCCCATTTCCAGCTTCCAACCACAGAGACCTCCCCCTCTTCTTGGATGAGTCACTGTCACACACCTGGCCCACCCTCAGTGGCCCAAAGGCGCCAGGGTATCCACCTGGCAGCCTCACCTTCCTCCAGGGCCCCACATTGCCTGAAGGTTCTGAAAGGCAGTTGGTAAATCATGAATTTCATGGGCAGCAGGCAAACCTGATGAGAGAATTAAGTGGCAGGGATTTGTCCGTTTTTTTCTTTCTTTGTCTCAGGGCGTGGCAAATGGGAAAGGGAGACAGAATAGCAACTTGAAGGAGACTGTTGCATCACATAATTGTAAGACATCCCAAGCTAAATGTTAGAAAATCTATGTGTATCCTTTACCTAACTTGTTTTACCTATTTATCTACTTTTAAAATTAGTTTTACAAAACTGAAAATCCAATACATTTACCTTGTACATATTCAAAATAATCCAAAGAGGTCCCTCTTTGCTCATCCTAGCTTCTCTGCACAACACCAACTTTTCAAAAGGTAACAGGGTCTTGTTTTTCCTTATACAAAACATCCATCATCCCCTTCCCCATCCCACTGCTGAATGGAAGCTACCACAATACTGCTGTGCTTTTTGCTTTTTTACCCCTTAACCATATGTCTAAGAGTTTCTTCGATGTCAGCACAGACAAATCAACCTCATTCTTTTCATAGATGCATAGCGTTCAATCAAAAATATGCATCACGACTTGTTTCACCAGTCCTTCCTTGATGGGCATTTCAGTACAACAAACACAGCTTCTGTGAGCCTTATTATATATGCACCTTTGTGCACAGGGGTGAGTATATCTCTAAATGAATTTCTGCTAGTGCAATCAGAGGATCAAAGAGTATGGACACATTTAATTGCAATGGATATTGCCAAATTATTGCATTCGTTTAAAATCCTATGCTCAGGGTTGACTTTCACATTTAATAATCAATTACTAATATATTTAACAACTCTCAGCAAACCATACTCCGACACACAAACACATACAGGCACATATATAGAATCATCCTATGCAACAACATATACCCTGTACCTAGAAACATATCTTGGAGATAGTAAATGCTTAACAAATATTTACTGGATAAAAGAATGGATGAATAAATGTTATACCTGACCTCTGTACCGTTTAATACCTGAAAGTCATATATTATATTGCTCTTCAACTTGAGCATGCTTTCACATTCCTAGGAAGCAAGCAAAGAACAAACTGTACTCAAACAGAATAGGAAGAAGCTCTTTGCTGTTAATGGGGGAAACTGAGCCTGTGTGTGTAAGCTCCCTAGACACAAGTTCTCTATTAATCCCCCTCCTGGTGCTTCTGATTCCAGAGTTGATGCTCGCAATGACCCCGAGACTGTTCTGAACCATCAGAGGTTAAATTATGCCAAGCATAATTTTAGTGAAACATATTTTATTATATTCTAATTAGCTGAAAATTGGTCATCCACACATCTTTCTGGGATCAGAATGATTAAGCCTGTGGTCTCCAACCCCCAAGCTGTGGGCCGGTACCAGTCCGTGGCTGGTTAGGAACAGGGCCACACAGCAGGAGGAGAGCGGTTGGTGAGCAAGCAAAGCTTCATCTGTATTTCCAGCCGCTCCCCATCGCTCACATCACGCATAAGCTCCACCTCCTGTCAGATCAGCGGGGGCATTAGATTCTCATAGGAGCATGAACCCTACTGTAAATCGTGCATGTGCAGGATCTAGGTTGCGTGCACCTTATAACGCCTGATGACCTGAGGTGGAGCTGAGGTGGTGATGACCCCCCACCCCCCATTCATGGAAAAATTATCTTCCATGAAACTGGTCCCTGGGCCAAAAAGGTTGGGGACCACTGGATTAAGCAGCATCTTCCCTTGACTCACCTCCTCATCACTCTGCCCCTTGTCCCCCATCTTTTGTCATTGTCATTGCCCTTTAGCTTTTCCAGGTCAACTGCCTATTCCAAAATAATAATGGAGAGAGGAAAGGGGAGGTAAACTCTACATTTTTCAGGTCAGAAAATCCCTCAACCCTTCAGAGTCAAGCAAACACACATTCTAGAATTCAGGTATAGAAAACGAGGAGGTTATCATTAAATGATGTTTAAGATCCTTTTCAGACACAAAAAGACATAGAAAAAATAAGACGAGAAGACGTGAATTCTGTGTAGGCTTAATGGCTATAAAAAGTAACCCCGCCTACTCTATGATTCCTTTTATATAAAATTCTACAAAAAGCAAATTAATGTACAGGGACAGAAAGCAGATTGGTGGTTTTCTTGGGGGAGGTGATGGGGGGGAGCTGGAAAGAAGGATGGCAAAGAGGCAGGAGGAACCTTTTGGGGTGATGGAGGCATTCACTGCCTTGATTATAGTGAAGGTTTCATGAGTGTATACATTAAGTCAAAACTTGTCAAAGTACATACTTTAAATTGTGTAGTTTATTATTTGTTACTTATTCCTCAATAAAGCTGTTTTAAAAATAGAATAAACCCTCCTGAGTAAAGACAGCAGCGTTGCTCAAGAATCAGGGAATTCTAAGGTGAGGTCCAGCCTCCCCCTGGAGTGGCCCCTTCCATTCTGAGCTCGTAATGCCCCAGAACATGCTGTGGTTTCTACCTATGGTCTGTCTGCCCTCGGAAGGCACTTAACTCCTGAAGAAAGGCTTCCACTTTCTCTCCAGCCTCATCGTGTGCTGCCTTCCCTCTTGCTTACTGCCCACCAGCCACTCTGTCTTTGAACGTAGCAACCTCTTTCAGCCTAGGAGGCTTTGCGGTTCCTGCTCCCTCTGGCTAAAATATTCTTCCATGTGGGCTCTTCACATGGCTGGTCCCTCTCACTTTCAAAATGGCCTTAAATGTCACTTCCTCACAGAAGCCTTTCCTGGCTACCCTATCTCCAAATCCCATTTATGTCCTTCATAGCACTTTAGCACAGGCTGCAACTATGCATTGATTTATTTGGTTTGTCTTCTTACTCTCTGTCTCTCACAGTGGAACTCAAGCTTCATGTGATTTGAGGTCTTGTCCACCTCCACATTGTTGCATGCCCACTGCTAGGGATAGTGCCTGGCGCACGATAAATACTGGTTTAATTAATTATTAATTAATATTCCATTTTGTTCATTTGTGTATCTGTTTAACACTGCTCACAGAGGCCACCTTTTAGGGCATCTGCTCAGACCACTCTCCAGCTAATCTGCCTTAATAATTTGGTGCTTCTTGGTGGCAGGGGTTATGTGTTATGAATTCATATATCAAGCACCTAGCATATGGCCCACACATAGTAGGTTTTCTATAAGTGTTTGTTAAATCATTATGCAAGAAACAAAATGATTATTATTATGCCAGCACCTTGAGACAGATGAACTTCCAAAAAAAAAAAAGTCCTTAAGCAGATAGCAAACATAAATGTTTAAGCCAAAAGGCAACAAGTAGTACTGAATGAATGATGTACTGAATTATAAAGGGATTCCAAAGTCTTAATTTCATCACTTACAATCACCAAGTGGTTTGTTTTTGTTTGTTTGTTTTATCGCCAGAAATGTAAAATGAAGAACAGAGAGGCTGTAAAATACTTTTTAGCCGGATTCCAGCATTTGCCAAGTCTCAACCAACCTTACCACATAATTAGACAAAGCCATCCATTCTCTGACTAGGATGGATACCAGTTATTTCCAGAGACGGAAACTCACAGTGGTGCTCCTACACACACACACACACACACACACACACACACACACACAGAGCCATCATACACCTGGTAATTAAAAACAAAATGGAGCACACAGGAGAACTGGACTCAAAGCATATTATGTCCTCACAGTTCATGGTGCTGCTGTACATTTCCAGCAAAGGAGTTTCAAGGAGTATGGAAGAATTCAACAGAGGATACTAAATATTTGAAATATTCTAGAACTTTCTATCAGTCCCATGAATACCAGAGATTTGTGCAGTAAGAAGTCCTACTGGATAGAGTAGTTTCAGTAGTAAAGACAAAGACTGGGCATGGAGTAATTGCTTTCCTTGCATAGCATCTATGGTCTACCTCCACCTCTCTTGAGTGAAACCACACCTCCTGCATTCTCAGAGCAGGTAGTTCTAGAGGAGCAGATCCATGCACTGGCCTCCCTGGGTAGTCATGTGACCTGGACCTGGCAATCACCGTATACTACCGCCACCATTGTGACTGGTTAATGGATGGGCCTATAATCTAAGCTGAACCAATGAGAGGCAGTCCTGGGACTTTTGCTTAAACTTCAAGGCCTTGCGGGCAGAGGTGCTCTCTTTCAGCTGGAGGCGCTTAGCTAGAAGAACAAAAACTTGGAGCTGCCGGTGGCCCACCAAGAGGAAAGGCTTGTCTGTGACTGAATTCTACATCAAAGAAAGCAGAGCTGAAAGAAGGAAACACACACACACACACACACACACACACACACACACGATTTCTGAGAATGTTATCTGAATCTGGGTGGGGCTTTGCCTGCCTCTTGGACGTTTCCATCTTGTACACCAGTGACTTCTTCACTTATAGGTATGTTTTGTCTAAGCCTGTTTGTATTGGTTATTTATACCACTCACAACTTAAAAAAGGTAGAGCAATACTCAATAAAGGATCAAATGGTTGAAGAAAGTAAATATTAGACTTCCCCACTTTATTGCCCTTAATGCCGTTCACCATGAACATGTAACCAATGTGAAAAACACTTATCTTTTTGGCGTCCTAGTTTAAATACCCACACTGAGGAGTCAGCACATAGCAGCAGGAGGTCCTGGCAGGGCTATAGAAGCCCAACATTCTCATCCCACCTTTATCATAAATTGTTTGCACAGTCTTAGGTAAGTGACTGTTTTTAAAGCCAAGATCTTGAATCACTTATTTTATTTTTATAAATCTTACTTTCCTTGTCTATGAATTAGGTCCAATTTCCTTCCTTCTCAGGATTATAATAGTCTGTTGTAATCTAAGGGGCATAGTCTCCTGATGAGGGGGTAAGTTACCAGATTAATTTGGAAGATTTTCAAACTACACTGGTCCTGCCCCATGAGAAGTTACATCCACTAATGGGACTGTGTAACATACTCAATTCTGTCAGAGAGTGTGTGAGGGGGCAGAATTTAGAGGTTAATAATGTAGTCTTCAGTAGTTTCAGAGAGTGGTCACTAGCAAAGACATTCAACACATACATGCTGTTTTTGTTATTATCTACCTTGGCCTTAATTTCCATGTAGCTATTGATACATACCTATTTCCTAAAATTACCATTCTGGCATTTGTGAGAATGCAGGTTTGCTTTGTTGAACAAATGATTTTAGATTTTATATGTGAAAAACACAAAAGGAAATTTAAATTATATTTTTTGCTCTTGTTGTCATTAATAATAGGGGGCAGAATTGTCTTAACCAAAAGAAGCTTGGGAGATTCCAACTCTCCGTGTATGTTTGAAAGAGAGAAACAACAGAAACCAAACAACAGAAACGCCTGTTAGTGTGCTCTTACACTTGTGAAGAGCTTTTGCAAATGACGTCATTAGGTTATAGTACTTTCTCATGGCTTTGAGTTAAAGGCACTTTAAGCCACAGGTCTGGGGATTTCTGACATGTCGTTGGGCATCTTATAGGTCTTTCTGTACCAATTCTGATACCACCATGTTTGCTGGATAGTGTGTCCTGTATGAGGCATATTCATCATTATTTATATTTCCTTAAGTTGTTTTCATTATATAAATATCACATATATGTAATGGAAAAATTAGAAACTACAGAGAGGTGATAAAAAGAAATGAGCCACACCAACCAGTGTTAGCATCTTGGTGTGGAGATATCTACCTATCTATACTTTTAGAAATGAATTGTTGAAAAGCATAGGCTCTGGAGACTGACTTTCTGGGTTCAAATCCTGCTCTCTGTCACTTACTAACTCCTAAATTTTAGAAACTTTGGCCTCTGTAGTCTTCAATATCACCAGATGCATCATGGGGACAATAATCATAAGTTTCTCATAGAATTGCTGGGTAAATGCATAACATGTCTAAATGTTGGGCACTGGTAAACATGTAATACACACTAAATATCATTATTTTAAACATACTTTAAATGGGATCTTAAATGTATATACATTTTGTCATCCATCATCCCTTAACTTAGAAATATGTTGTGAATATCTTTTCACACCAATTAATAGACTGCATTTCTAAATTCAGGAGGACTGATGATGAGTTTCTGCTTCCTTGCTGGAATGTAGGTTCCATGTGGAAACATGCCAGGTCGGCTTCATCTGATGCTTTATCCCCAGCATCGGGCACAATGCCTGGCCCTCAATAAGCAATTCTACAATGATTATTCACTGCTGTAAGTGACTTGAGACTGGACACGTCATAAACTCAAGACAGTAGAAGTTCTGGAAATCAAAGTTGATACAAATGCAAAAGAATGAGGTCATTGGTTTTTTATCCCG
The DNA here is from genome assembly GCA_023783475.1 of Daubentonia madagascariensis. NCBI lineage: Eukaryota > Metazoa > Chordata > Mammalia > Primates > Daubentoniidae > Daubentonia > Daubentonia madagascariensis. The sequence continues at coordinate 3,458,238 of JAKFHU010002332.1, read as the reverse complement.
TCTTAAAAAATCACAACTTGGAAAGAAATGTGTAAATCCTCAGATGGAATAACTTTCAGTAATATCTTGGGGAGACAGCTTGGAAAGCACCTACACTTTTCAGAAACAGAGTTTTGCATTATTTTGTTGGGTGCAGATGGAATTAGAGAGTTAAACGTGGAAATAAATAAATGATAGACAGACAGATGTGTGTGTCTATACACAAAAGCAGAGCTAGTCCCAAGCTCACAATTTCATCATCCGTGCTCCACGTGAAGGTTTAGTCAACTCCAATACTCACAATATACTTGTAGCACTCAATTGAAGTACATGCATTTTTGGTTTGAAAAATTCTTTTGAAATTAGACTGTGTTTTCTAATCTCAAAAAAATTGCTGGTTGGATGATTTTCATTTCTTTGTAAAGTGACAAGTGATACTTCATTTTTAGCAAAAGGTTAATGTTAAGTCTCCAAACTTTATAAATTGTACTTTCTCCATAAAATAAACTATCACATGCTGGTGTGCAAGATTAGCGAGAAATGTTCACACTGTTGAAAATAGATGGATTTTGCATTTCAAGGTGACAAGTGCAATGTCGGACCCAATCAATCGATCACTGCATAATTATTATTGCAAATGATCCATATCCATGCAGCAAACCTTAAGGGGAATTTAATGGAGCAGTAAGCACATCAATAATAAGATCTACTTTGGTCTCTATTAAATCTCATGATTCATAAATATCCTGGCATGTTTTATTCTTTCTTTAAATCCTGTGAAGACATCTAAAAAAGTGAATGCTTGAAGGCGACTATTTAACACTTCACTAAAGACAATTCTAAGGCTCTCAGTAAGACTTAGTCTCAATATTGGATCCCTCCTTCACATACAGGCTAATGGAATCCAACAGTCTATGGTACACAATGAGTGGAGTTCCCATACAAAGTTAGAATCAAGGTAGATATTTTCATCTCCCTTCTCCAGTTTGAATTTCTTTGAGGAAATCTCCTAAAAATAGTGGCTTAACTGGGATCCAATAACTTTGAGCAAAAGAAGTGTTTCTTTTTGAAGAGATAAGTAGACACAGGCAGGACCTTTTCTGTCTACACTGTTTGATTGTGAGTTAGCACCCTTCTCTGGATAGGGCCAGCCCAGCCTGGGTGCAAGAATTGGCAGTTTAGGTGACCTTTGTGTAAAGAAAATAGTACCCTTGCCTCTGGGTGGATGCAGTTCCAGGCTATGGTACAGGGCTTGGAGAGGGGAGCACAGGCTGTGCTTCAGCCCTAGTGGATGCCTTGTCTTAACCCCTCGGTGCAGTTCACCAACTGTACAATCCCTGGACGCAGGATGTACTCAAAGACCACAGCCTAACAATTTAAAAGTTAGAAATCCCAGCTATTGATCACTGAGCATTAGCCAAATTGTAACATCAGGAGGGAAGGAGGGCCAGCACAGGCTTGGGAGCAGAGCCTGTGTTTGTCTTTGGTGGCAAGTAAATACATTTTTTTTAAAATGTCATACTTTGAGTATCTATCCTACGTGCCTTACAATCTTGCTCTTGCAAGATGTATTTTCGAATAACCTCCCAATAACTTTTCATTGTAGTCTCAATGACTGTCATATGATCTTTTCAAAAAGCATCACTGTTCAATATGCAATCTGCTCCCTCCCTATGCACGCTTTTGGTTGTACAAACTTGGGTATATCACTTCTGTCCCTGAGCCTCCGTTTCTTCCTTCCGAAATTCTCTGATCTCACTCACACATGCACTGCTATGTTCTGTAATTACTGTCACCAAGACTCTGGCATATAATCCAGATATTTCTTGCAATCACACACGAGTATTAATTATTTTCCTAAATTCCCTCTTAACTCTCAATGAATAGTACGTTCTCCAAGCACAATCGTGCATCATAAATTTATCCAAACTAGAGGAGAGCTGGCACAGCACTGGCCGGGTCTCTATCTGTGCCACGCTGGCACAGAAAGAATAAACCTCTAGCCATGGAAATGGGTCCTGCACAGGCTAAGAAATGCCTGCATGTACAGCTCTGTGTATCTTCACACCACACACACAACTGAAGGCATCATTTATTCCACTAAAATACTGTCTCATGAGATTATGGGCTTTCATTCTCTTTTGAATGAAAACTTGAGAAAATATTTAGCATATATAAATAACTTCGCATCAGATCTCCTTGTCCATAACATTATTTCCCTGTATCTCTGAGTATTTCCCCTTGAAAAATAATCCTTTCTCAGGCCATAAAGTCACTCTCTTTTTTTTAAATGCTTATACTTACAAACTCACTTCTGAAAGTGTTTAGCAGTTTAGATTCACAAGCACTCAGTATATTTCCCTTTGTAAAATTTCTCAATTTGACAAAACATTTTGTTTTAGTTTGTATTCATTTGACATTGGGCAGGATGAACACAGTGTCCTATATTTATAGCCATTTGATTATTTTCCGCCTCTGAATTGTCTGTTTAATCTCCTTTCCCCACTTTGTACACTTTTTAAATAGTTATTGTTTGCTTCAATAATATTTATCACAAATTATATTTTAAAAACTTAATGTAAAACAATAGGCAAATGGGTAAATAAATTATGGTATATCCAAATGCTAAAAAAATACATGTAATTTTAAAAAATGAATGGATTAATGCCACTATAAAAAGGGCTTGCATGAGTGGGTTCACTTTCTTTCTTTTGTTCTGCCACGCAGAGAACAGCATTCCTCGCCTCCGGAGCGGGCAGCATTCAAGGCACATCTTGGAAGTGGAGATTGTGTCCCTCACCAGACACCAAACCTGCCTGCACCTTGATCTTGGACAGACTTTCTAGCCTCCAAAACTGTGGGAAATAAATTGCTGTTCCTCATTTTAAGAAACTTCATATTTTCCAAATAATCAGTAACATTAGAAAACATTTATGAGATAATTTGTATAAAAATATATTTGTAGTATGGTTACAATTTTGGAGGTAAAAGGATAGTCAAGTAAATTCATATATATTGATATTTTTAAAATGTGGAAATATATCAAAATATTAACAGTAGCGAGTGATAGGTGGGGGGATTAATGTTCTTACTCATATATCCAATTTTTATAATGTCCAAGAACGACTTCTATTTTCAGAAAGAATCATTGTTCTTTTTATAAAGAGAAACGTTTCAGGAGCGTTTTCTTCTACCTATTTTTCAGAACACTGATACCAGCACTCAATATTAATTCTTTCCTTTAAAATACAAATTTAAAAACTGCTTTCATCTTCAATTTTCTTTTTTCTTCATCCCTCTTTAAAGCTTTTTAAATTTTTTTTTCCTCCACCCAAGAGCTTTATTTAGTAATAGGGGGGAAAAAGAACATCAAGTCTCACATTTCAGTGCAAAGTACTGAGCTAAGGACAAAAAATTGTTCCATCATTTCATCCCCATTTTAAAGAGGGGTTAAATAAAACACCCAAGAAAGAGCACACCATGAGAGCCTGCTACAAAATGAGTTTGCACCCATCCCTGGCTGTCTCCAAACTCCTTGCTTTTTGAACCATTTCCTACTACACCTGGATAGAAGGGTCCCTTCTACTCTAAGCCTGCCCTCCCTCATCCTACACCCACACCTACGCAGAAGATGTTGTTTGTATTTAGTTTTGTTATAATAACCGTGGTAATAATGGTTATAGCTAATTTTTACCAAACATATACTAGCTACCATCTATGATTCTAAGTACCTTTTTTGTAATATAAACTCTGATCTTCACAGCAACCTTCTGAGAAGGGTACTAGGCAAGGGTGGCATGCAAATTACTTAACAAGTGATGAAACTGTCTACTTTAAAACAATGTAGAGCTATAAGGTATAAATAGTAATCAAAGTCTGATTTTTATAAAAGTATAGATATAGCCTGAAGTTAACCAGCCATTGCTCCCTAACTTCCTTGCTGCTATAACTGGTTACTGCTTAATGGCACCATCCTCCCTGACAGGTGCAGGATTTGTGACTTCCCCCGCTACGTCTATAGATAACACTGCTATTGTAAAGCCTAAGACTAGTCTTTGAAGTATTTTTCAGACTCTGCATTCCGCGGGGGGACCCACTGATGCCAACCGGACCCGTGGATAGGCGTGGAAATGGATCCAAAAGCCTCAAGACCCCCTACCCAGGAAATCTCCCAAATGAGAATATAATCTCTGTGTCCCAATCCTATAAGTTCATGCCCCGCCAATAAGTAAACCCAATTGCCTAGCCCTTTGCCTACTAAACTATCTTTAAAAACCCTTTCTCCCAAATTCTTGGGGAGACAGATTTGAGAAATTCCTCCCATCTCCTTGTATGGCCCCTGAAATATTAAACTGTTTCTCTGCTGTAACCCCTGTTGTCTCAGTGTTTTGGCTTCCTCTTGACCAGCAGGCAATGAACCTGGTTAGGCTGTAACAGTGATACCTCATTTGGGCACTGACCAACCAGGAGAAGGCAGCAACCAATCACAAGGACTGCTGGCTGTAAGCAACTAGCACAACACCAGCTGGATGGCCACCTCAGGCACTAGTATTAGCCCCATTTTAAAGATGGAGAAACTGAGTCTTCATGCCAAGAACAGTGGAAGGGCCTGATTTTGAATACAGCTGTGCCTCACCGCCAAGCCCATAATTTTAGCCATTATAATATTCTATATCCTCATAAGAAACATGTTATTGCCAGTACATTATAATTGATTTTTATATGTTTAAGAGTGCCTACGTGTGTGTGTGCATGTGTGTAGAACCTTTTCATAAAGTAAAAGTATGCTACCTTTGGCTTAATTGTACAAATGAGGGAATGGCATACGAGTTTTTGCCCCTTTCACTGGTTGAAAACAGGGAGGGCTCCAGGGGAAACGTGAAGCTGTTGTGCATATGGCGAGAAAAAAAAAAATCCCTCCCGTATTCTTCTCCATCTTCCATTAACTAATTGTGTTCCTGTTCTCATTTGTAGCACTTGCCTCTTTGATTAGCCTTTTAATTTAGCGCATTAACAACACTCTCTTTACTTGAATACTCCATCACTGAGCTCATTTAAGTCAAATGCCCTTGAAGATACTTGAAATTCTTAACGCTTGCTGTTATTAGACTGTTTTGTATTTCTGCCCCTCAACCCAAAGTGCTCAGTTGACTGGACGAAGCAGGCCATTGTGTAAGGCGGTGCTGTGATTTCTTCAAGGATTTCCCATCCCTTTCTCCCCAGCTCTGCAGGAGACCTCAGAGTTTCAATACATTTTATGTTTTTCCTTCCTTTCCATCTTCCTCTTCTTTCCCCTCTCACCAGAGTTTTCGGGTGAATACGCACTAGCAGCCTGCTGACTCAGCACACGTGAAGGCATCGTCCCAGAGGTCCGAGGATCAGGGTTATTTGAAAAGACGGATCAAAGTCGGATGCAAAGAAGCACTGCATTTCACACACATGTGTACTTGTGTGCTATGAGTGGTAGCAAAGTCAAACGGGGTGGAATTTGGTTATTTGCAGCAGATGAAGAGGGACTTAAAATCCTAAGGGGAAAATGACTACACAGTTCTCTAACACTTCCCAATTAAAATAGAAAAAAGAGAAGAAAAAACATGTTCACTCCCTCACATTCTCCCCCATGCTCTGTAGGGTCCTCCTCCCCTTGCTCACGGAATGTCCCTTTTACCACCAATTCTCCCTAGCACCCTCCTGCCTCACAGCAGCTTCCTGACCCTCGGTTTCTAGCTGAGAAGATGCCTTCTTGGACAAGTCTTGCCTGAAGTCACCACTCATAACACCCCTCCCATTATTCTACTACCCAAACACCCTTTTTGCTTGTGTCTCAGACCTCATTGCAAGCTGTCATTATAGTGTTTGTTTATTTGTATAGCAAACATCTGCTGTTTTTATCTAACCAGCCGTCATGTCTCCTTCTCATAACAACTCTAATATTTCCTGGGAAACCACCACTTCCCTACTATCAGTGCCTGTTTTTCTGGAGCTGAGCATAATCCCAGATTCCGAACATAGTGAGTATTTCACCCAGGCTTGGACAAAAAGTCTCAGGGATAGGATCAGGAATAGCTAGGGGACTCAATCCATGTGCAACAGAATTGGCCTTAGAACTTTTCTTGGAACCTACTACTTCTTGGATGAGTGTGATCAATCCACTGAGGCTGCTATCATAGCAGGATGTCTGCTTGAAGCCACTAGTGGCCACCTTACCCACATTGGGGGAGAAACACAAAGGAAAACGGATCAGAGAAGCTGAGTCAGAGTTTCCATGATGTGGCTTGATTACTTGCATCTACCTGGTTTTGCATGTCTACCATCTTTGGACTTCTCAGATATGTGAATCCATATACTTCCCTTTTGAATTCTACTTAGTTCTGCAACTATGAGCTTTAGCTAAAACATTTTATCTACTAGTTTTGCTCATTTGTTACCACTTTTGTTGAATTGTTTTCTTTGATCTGTTTGCTCGACTACATATAAGTTCCATGAAGTTTGGGATCATATCATGCTCCCTGTGTCCCCAGAACTTAGCATAAACAATAGCTGATACATTAGAAGCTCTCAAATATTTTAAACAAATAAATAAGTTAAAAAACAAACTTCTACTTGTCTAGTGATGCACCAAGATCTCGCAAACATGATCATCATCGATAAACACATTCTGAGTTCCCACCTAGTGGGTACCATGACATCCAAGTATAGAGTAGGCTCCGGGCACTTCCTTATGTGAAAGAACTCATGATGTAATTCAGAGAAAGAGAAAATAAACAAACAAGTAGAAGAAGGCATACAATTCCACATTAATGATAAAAATTTAACCATATTTTCACTTTGTCATGAGTTCTATTAAGACAGAATATTCTAGTTAGAAATTATTAAAATCATCAATAAAATATAAAGAGATGCGTAAATGACAGTATCGCAGATCACTCTTTAATAGCAAAAGATTATTTTACAATGGATCTTTGCCTTTGATGTTTACATGGGTGTTTGCAATGGATGTTTACAGATGCAAAATCTGTTCTGCATCAAGAGATGGGGCAAATTTTTGTGTGATCAAAGAGAGCAGATAATCCAAATGTTACTCACAGCAAGTTATTTAAGTGCAAGGAGAAAGTTCTCTTTCTCTTTTTCTCTGTCTCAAACTTTCTCTCAACACACACAAATAATCTTTAATACTCTGCATTTATCTCAGGCCACCTGCCATCTTAGCCATAGCACCTAATCCACTGGTAAGATACCGGATTGGGGTGAACAATATACCGATAACAAAAAAAACTACCAAAGAAATACTGAAGACCCCAGGTCAAGGTAACAAGGGATATTAACCCAACACATTTGACATATGATAAAATCAGGAAAATATGAGATACAGAATGTAAAGGAAGCCAGAAATAGTGTAAAATTTCTCCAAATCATCTTAAAATCTTCCTCTTCCTACCTTTCTTTTCCAGTTGCTTTTTTTTTTTTTTTTACCTAAAATGTCTTCAGATAATAAATGGAAAACACAATGTGCAATTCTCTCTCTACTTGTCCTAAAAGCTTCGTGTTCCTTAGTTGTCAAAACAATGCTCTATTGCTTCCCGAAATTATCTTGTTGGTATTGAATATCAATTTTTCAATTTGTTCTTTTCTGAATGGGGACACAAGGTTTGTACAGAAACTAATTTGCTTGTGTCGTTCAAACCTGTGTCGTTTGGTCAAGTATTTGTCTGAAGGTTTCGGAAATTTTCTAAAGGTAAATGAAACACCACTCAAAATGTAAAATGAAGAATAGAAGGCCATTTCACATTGAGTCAGCTTTTAATCCTCTGGCGCTACAGAACATGCAGAGTTGCCCAACTACGATGTTTAAAATATAAACATAAAGCCTCCATAATCCTTTTCATTAATATTCACCAGGTTTTGCTTTAAAAAAAAAAAATATATATATATATCAGGAAGGAATAAAAACCTAGTGCCTACAGTTTCCTACTGAGAGAAAACACTAGCCCGTTTTTATTTTGTTTCCTTCAGTGCAATGCTATGTATTCACCACCCTATATAATTGAACCATTTTTTGCAAGAATCTTTAAACACAAAAATTTTATGAGTTTATGATCATTATTAGATTGGAAAGAAAAATGGATGGGGCCCTATGGTACAAATCACTTTATAGGAAAAGAGAAATGTGCATGTAAACAGAATTTCAGAAAAATACAAGAAAAAAAATAGTACTGATCAATTTACATCAATGGCTTCTGGGTGATCAAGCAGAAAATAACCTATTACTCCCTCTGCCAGAGGGAGTCTGCAGTGAGTAGAGGCCAGGAGTTGTTAAGCCAGAGAGGGGAAGAAGTAAGTCACAAATGAGCTCCCACTCGCTAACTTTTGGTCCATCCAGTTTCCCTCTAATCAAGCAAAATGTTGAGCTCATGAGGGCCAACTACCCTTCTTCAACCTAAAAAGTATCCAGATGAGTGGATACCTCTGACTTAAAGATGCTGGGATACTAGCCCTTTCCAAATGTTTAAATAATATCTCTAAGCAACATTGCAGATGCTCCCTTGTCACAGTGCAGAAGAGGATGTGGGTTGGATTTGGGAAAAATATGGTGGTTGGAGTGTTTGAGAGAACAGAGTATGTTTAGGGCTCTGAGTGGTCCCATGGTGATACAAAGAGTACAGAGGGTAGCTCAGTAAAAATTACAGTCAAGAAAGGTGAGGGATGAGTATGATTAATACCTTCGTCACAGTAATCAGAGTCTGCTGGAGTTTTCACAGCCCCTAACTAAGACATACGGTGACCAGTATGGGTGCTAAATGAACTTGCCACGTCCACAGAAACAAATTTCTGAATCACAGTTCTTTTGGGGGAAAAGAAGTCATCTTTGTATTCCTGAGGCATTTTGCTCCAAAGCAGTCTAGTCATAGAAAACACAGAAATTCTGAACTTTGGAGATTAAAAAACGGAAATGTCTCTCTCCAAAATAAAAATGTTTCCTTTGCTTGCCACAGGCAATTTCTAGCACAAACTCCCACCAAAAGGAACCCTTCTACTAATGGGTCTACTAAGTTGGACAAAATAGAACACACTTAGGCCTCCAGTGCACCAAAGTGGAAACAGGAATCATTTTGAAAAGGAGGATGTCCTAATGTTAGATTTGGCAAAGGGGAGTTCATATCTGAAGTAAGAACAAACAGTTAGCTAGTGCGTGCACTGCAGTCGACAGGTGATTTCTATTAACAATCAATCCTCCATTTTCGGCCCTTCATAACGTTCAGCATATCTTTAACTTCGCTGTAGATGCCCCAAGGCCCTGTACAGGCCTACACTACCTGTTCAATGAAGTCTTCGTAAATGATCAACAAACTGAACAAATGTAGGGTGAGTGAATATATTAGCACCATGCTAGGTCCCAGGAAAGATTTTTAGAAGCAGAAACAAATGACAAAAAATTGGTAAAATAAGTTTTAGAATCTCCAATCCCTGGAGCACTGTCTACACGAGCATTCCAGAGGCTGTTGTGGCAGAATCTTTAATGGCACAAAATGTTAAGTGATGAAAGCAGGTTACAAAACAGTAAGTTCTAAAGCAATGTGATCTCATTTTTTGAAACAGAATATTCCCTTTGTTTTCCCTTCTTCACATTTTATTGTAGCTGCAATGGAGATGTGTTTTACAATGAATACAGCCTTTGAATGGGATAGCCTTTCTGCCTCTCCACACACACAAAAGCAGAAACACGCAACAACAAACCCCCTTAATAAATCAGCGAGATGCGTTATAATCCTTACAACCAATGTTGAATCCAAATTGAGAAAATAAATGTGTGTGTGTGTGTTACAAAAACATCCCTAAGAATAAAACCAGCACTCATGTTCGGGTATATATATCAGGTGCTAGAAGAGCTGTTGCTATTCATTTTCTCCTCACTGACTAATTTTACCACAAAGGGCATATGTATTGTTTGTTTGAAATAAAGGGGAAAGAAAATTTCAAACTAAAAGGAGATGTTGTTTCTGCCTTTAATTTAAATTGGCATGATGACCCTAGAGCATAAAACAACTATACTCTCTATGCCCAATTTATGCATAATCTCTAATCTATACAGAATCTATAAATCAGGACATCTCTACTCAGTTTATAGCCAAGCTTTAGAATGTAGAGTACAGACCAGAAAAAGCTTTAGGCATTCAGAAAAGAAAATGGAGAATTCAGAGGAAGTTCCTCAAATTCCCAGGATGGGGTGAAAATTCAGAGATAAACCACAGGTAAATTCAGCTACTTCTATATTTGCTCACAGTAATAGCCTGGTTGGTGGAGTTTCTGCCAAGGGTAACACACACCGGGCGATACAGGACTCTCAGGGTCCTGTAGAAAGAATGATGCAGTTTTGTTTATTCTTCTTTTATTTTTTTCTAGAGATGGGGTCTCACTCTGTCTCCCAGGCGGGAGTGCAGTGGTGTGATCACAGCTCACTGTAACCTTGAACTGTTGTGCTCAAGTGATCATCCCAGCTCAGACTCAGCCTCTGGAGTGGCTCAGACTACAGGTGCCTACCACCCTGCCTGGCTAATTTTTTTTTAACCTTTTGTAGAGTTGGGGTCTCACTATGTTGCCCAGGCTAGTCTTGAACTATTGGCTTCAAATGATCCTCCTGCCTTGGCCTCCCAAAGTGCTGGGATTACAGGCGTGAGCCACAGTGCCCAGCCTATTCCTTTTTGTAAGTGACTGAACTACACTGGTAAAATCAGACAGGCTGCCTCCTGGCATAACTCTCTCCCTTCTGTCTGTTCAACATCACTCGTAAATTCTGTACTTACTGATCTTCTCCTCTGATTTTTAAGCCCAGGTATGTATGTATAAAAGGATGTTTCTAAAAGGGCAGGGGTAAAGTATAAAACGAGAGGAAAGTTAAGAAAAGTTTTTAAAAATGGCAGTATTTTAACTACAAGCAAAAATAACAGAGGAAGAGTACTTGCAATGTAAATGAGAAAATGTGAGTAGAAATAATAAAATGGAAATGGTTCTTTGTTTTTAAAGAGTAAAGAGGGGAAAGGAAAAGGTGAGAAGTCGGAGAGGAACGCCTACTGCGGGGAGTTTATGCTGGAGACAACTTGGTCCAGGACTTGGAAAGCAGAGGAAATGGTATCTTATCTGCGAATTAGATGAGCAGGTGTCAATTGACAACCAGTTCTGCTCAGTCTTGGAAGAAACAGATCCTCTGTATCCCAAAGAATGTCTAGTGCTCACAGAATTAAATAACCACAGTAGAGTTGTAGGCTGGGCTATTCAAGAGGGCGTTATCTTATTCTACAGCATGTGTAGCATGGTGCCGGGCTCAGATTAGGTCCTCAGTAAAAGAAACTTCCCTGCTTTTCCTGGAAGTCCACAGGTGAGGCTGTTTCCCTCTCCCACTGCACCCAAGTTTGGTGAATCAAAACTGCAGGGAAGTCAGCCAACAGTGCCAAAGAACTCCACTTTCTTTTCCCCGTACACCAACCTGGACTCACCGGGGGGAAATGAAGTACGATGGAAACTACAAATTTTACTTTTTATAGGAAAAACTTCTTAAGGACATTTAAGGAAAAAAAGTACAAACTTTAGATGGGGCTAAATGATTTAAACATGAAGCGCCTATAATTATTTAATAGGACTGGCTTACGGGGCTACGCTGTCTTTAATTAGTACTATTGCAAACCATTCCATTACCTTTCTAATCTGCAAAAGACAGCCCTTATCCACTAAAATGACTGACTGGGTATAGGGAAGGAAGACTCCACTCCACACCTCCCCCAACAAAAAGTTTTCAATCTTAATAAAAATATACTTACTGAAATCATGTGCTATTAACACAGATAGGCGCATACAAAGAGCCTACTTAACAAAGTTAAAAGACAATGACAGGGATAAACTGAATATGGATTCTGTTTTAGTGTGTCTCCTGGTCTCTTCATTTTCATTTTTATGTCCATGAGAGAGCAGCAAACACTATTTTCATACATCGATGTAGCTGAGGCTCATTTTCCTAAAGCAAGATGAGCTCTTAAACAGAGATATCAGCCACATTTACAGTATCTTTATTTACAGACTAGAAGGCAAGAGCAGAACCTCTGCATTTAAAAAGAAGAAGAAGAAAAGAATGGAAAAACCCTCAAACCTCACAGTGTTAATGTCAGCGTGCTAATTCATATCTCCTTAAACAGCATGCATCCAGCTGTTCCAGTTTAAAGTCTCTGCCATTTTTTGAATGCAGCACAAAAAAAAATCCGAATTAAAGATGTAAATAGCATATTTGAACACAGGGCAGGAAGGTAGTAACCATTTTTCAATTTGATAAATGCAGTTAATAAAAACATGCAGCACTAAAATGCATCGGTCAGAGAGAGGAAAATAGGAATTGAGGGACACCGCTTTTAAAAGTCAAAGATTAATTACTAAGAAGCAAATCATCTTTTCAAACCTGGGATAGGGTCTGGGACATGCCAGGATTGTCCCTCTGCTTGGAGTTGCAAACATGGGCATGTGTAAGAGCTAGCAAACTTTACAAATAAAATCACAGACACCACTTAACCACTCAGAGGAAAAGTGTAACCAGTAACTGTTACTCACCACAGCCTAAAGGAATTGAAATTTGTTTACCATGAAACAGACTCCACTCACAAAATAAAAGCCAAAATAGACTTCTTTCCCTGAAATACTAGCCATAGTTATTTCCTTAATAATTGAGGTGGTGATCCTATGTGACTACTTTTTTAGTGCTTGGAAATCAACATGTGTAAACACTTAAAAATCTTAATTGTTGCAACCTCCACTTTCAAAAATGAACAGTATGAGAATTCAGTGTTTTTAGGTAAAACTATCTCTGTTAAGGTTATGTATTTTAACGAGTGATTTTAAATTTCCAAATACCTCTTTAATGACAGACAAAGCTTGAAGAGAAAACTTGCCCTAAAATGAAGACAAAATAATAACAGAGAAGGTCTGGCTCCAACTGCCAGAATTCATTGTATTAAATTGTGCAAAAATAAACTGGGTGGAAATGGAGCTAATGTCACTACAAAGGAAAATGTCCAAAAGAAATGAGGGAGGTCTAAATCACAAGGCTCACTAAGGGGTAAGGCAGACCGAGAAACCAGCAGAGGTCAAAGAACCAGCGATTAACAAAGAATTCAACACAAAGGCCTTCTTCCTTTACAGCAAAGAGAAGTTCATGGATCTGAGTTGAACCAGAAGAGTGACTGCCTGGGGGAACAGGAATAAAGAGAGGTTTTTCTAAGTCTGCTGAACAAGGAAAAACAACAATGATGATGATGCTGATGAAAAAGAAACGTAGCGTTTTACCTCGCAAATGCCTCCCTCCCTTGGAAAAGTGGGGAACACCGGCTTTTAACGTGAAATCACAGAGCTAGGTCTTTGGTTAGTGGCAAGACACATTCACAGAGATTCTTTATTGGCCAAACTACACTAGGATATATATTTGTCCCCTAAAACATAACAAGGAATTTTTCTAAGCCATTCATGCTACGTGACTACTTTTTTAATTGCTTCAACAGTTAAATATTATAATCCATAACTACAGGTTACCACATAAAAGATAGCTTTTATTTTAATGCCATCTCCTGAAAAAAAAAAAACTATATAGTGTTCGTCAGTAAGCCAGAATAAGTGCATGTAAATCCACCTTTTTCAAGACCAATCTTGTAAAATACACACTCTCTCTCACACACACACACACACACACAAATGCACACCTGGTTAAAACAAATAAAACACACTGCTCTCATCTAAAGCACTCAACCCCAAAATGACAAATAAGTAGTCACTTGTGAGAGAAAAAACAAAAACAAAACAAAGCCGCCACTACTCAGAACAGTTCATCCTTGGTAATTAAATGAAATCCTGCACAGCCACAAGTGAGGTGGAATTTGCTTCATGCCTACACCGGCTTTCCTAGACCTTTTCTTTTTTCTGAATTCACCACCATCAATGTTTTAAGAAAAGAGAAAGCCATACGTTCCCCCCCCACACACACACATACACATATTTTTGTGTGTGTCTTTCCTTTCTGCAACTGAAAACAAAATTGCAGCTAAATGCTAATGAACCAGGTCCTGCCTAAACTCCCACTGGAAATGCAAGCACATGTACTAGAGCAGCGCAAGATTATTCTGCCACAAGCATAATCACCTTACACGAAATGCTATTACTCTGGGCTGCGATCTTTATCCCCAAAGTCAATTTATTAATCAGAGAGAAAGAGAGAGTGAGAGAGAGGACAGAAAGAGAGAGAGAGAGAGAGACTACCTACCCACAAATACATCATCATCTTGAAAGAGAAATCAAGGGCTCTGTCAGCAAACAGAAGTCTCCTTACTTCACCAAGAGTATCTGGAAGAAAAACTGAAACCAGTGGGTAGAAAATCTTGCCTTTTCCTGTTAAGTCCTTAGAGTCCCTCTTCTTTCCTTACACAAGGTTTGGTGTGCTTGTTTATGAGTTTACGAGGATAACATTCCTTCAGTGGCACTGTATGTGATGTGACTTGCTTCAGGCTGCCTTCCTCCCTCTCCCTCTGTTCTTACTCTCTCTCCTTCCCTCTCTCCCTCCCTCCCTCCCTCCCTCCCTCTCCCGCTCTCTCTCTCTCCTTCTCCTTCCCAACTCTTGCCTTTCTTCCCTTTCCTGTCAAAGATGCTTAGGTAACAAATTCTTGGTGTGGCTGTTTAATGAGAAAATCCAGACACTTTAGGCAGCCAGCAACAGTGGCGAAAACAAAAACTGATAATACGGATAATATTAATAATAATGGCGATGGTGTAATCATAAACAGTCAGGCACTACACCATTTCCTGATGGCAGGTGGGAGATTCACGGAAGTCCCCACTGGTGGAATTTACAGGAAGGCGGCCGATCCTCTCGAGGCAAGCACATCTGCACAGAGCCGGTGACTCTGGGAGGCCAGCATCTGAGAATTTTTTTTTAAACTCAAAGTAAAGCTCCAGCCGCAGAGAAAAGCACATGTGCAGCGAGCCGGCTTCCCCTTTATCTCTTTAAATGTACTTCAGATAAAAGCAGCATCCCGCCAGGTCAAGGCCTCCCCAGACTCATTACTCTTTACACCACATGGCTCAGCACACTTGTCTACAGCCATCTACCGACTCCACGGTGTCACTGCGGGCTCAGAGGCTGCGGTCCTGCCCGCTGCTGCAGCTGCTGCCCGCCCATGGCTGTGCAGCCTCCCCGCCAGGGTGTACAGGGGGGAGACGGGAAGGGGGGCCGGGGGAAGGGCCGTCAGAAGCCTGTGTGCCAATTCAGCAAATCAAAAGCAAAACCAAACCCCACCAACTAAACCCAGCAAATGAAAAGCTTCAAAAAGACTTGCTAGCATGAATGTTTAGCCTTCCTAACCTAAGGATGGAGATCATACATATGCCCTTATGTATGAGGTAAAGACCAGATTTGTGTGTGTGTGTGTGTGTGTGTGTGTGTGTGTGTGAGAGAGAGAGAGAGAGAGAGAGAGAGAAAATGAATGTACATTTTCCCTCTCCCTCACCCTTTGCAATTGCAGACATAGGAAATTTTGCAGTGTGCATAAAACTTGATCATTTCTATAGGCTCTCTTTACGAAATCCACAGCCTTGGATGGATGCACAGCTAAAATTTCCTGAAATTATCCAAATTTTTTTTTCTATAGATCGATTCTCCTTTATTAGTTGTTCTTTTTAATCCATTCTAAATTGTATACTTTATCTTGAAAATTATCTCCGTTACTGAAATACATCATGAACAAGAGGATGAGGAATGTAATTTGCCTGGCATATTAATTGATACAGTGTTCAATTATTGATATATGGATACAGAAGAAATTAATATTAAAACACACGATGTACATTAAGGGAGAGAGGGAAAAATTATCTCTTGCTCAGGTGTGAGCTTTGACCATTAGTTACATTTTTACACATCACACAGAGGAAATTGTTTCACCGAGCCCCTTGCTGATTTACATTTCTACCTGAAAGTGCACAAGGCAAAATATCACCTAAATAATTAAAATGCATTAGCTAAATTGTGGAATCATTCATAGCACTGGGCAGGCAGCAAGACACCTGTTAAAGCAGTCTCATCGAGATGTATCACGGTCAAGCCATGCCATAAAACGGACTGATGGAGAGAGCTTCAGAGCTGGCTATCTCACAAGAGGTAAGAAAATTACCACATAGCGCTCACTTGGTAAAGTCTCAATTACACATACACATTGACCTATGTGCTTACAACACTTTAGCTCTTCTGAATCACGGTAAACAGGACGGAGAGTGGAGTGACCAACCGTTCTGCTTCGGCTGGGGTAGAAGGGTTTCGTGAGATGCTGGACTTTCAATACTAAAACCAGGATGCTCCAAGCAAAGCACAAAGGTTGTTGGTCACCCTACTTGGGAAAAGTTCTGCACATATTCTCTCATTACAGTTAAGAAAAACAGGGAATCCATCTTCTATATGATGTTTGGTGATAGACATACCCCTACACATGATCTCCACTAATTCTCAATTGTCGCAAAGGACAAATGTGCCCTTCCTAATGGGAAAACTTGAAGAAAAAATAACTAAGCACCCCACTCTTTAAATATGTGCAGGCCTGTGTTCGTTCATTGATTCCACAGATATTCTACTGAACACCTGTTCTGCATCCATCACTATGTAGGTACTTGGAATGCAGAGGTGGTGAGCAGGTAATACGGATGTTTAAATCGGTGGGCAGCAAACAGCCTGAAGATGCATTTCATTTGGCCAATATATCCTTTTTTAAAACATAACATATTTGCCAATATTTAAATATTTAAAAACCAGGAGATTTCAACTGAAAACTTAGATGCATTTTTTTAGAGATGTTGCAAGATCCAGTGATGTAAGGTGCACGTTTTCATAGGGGTAACAGTGGGCTGGTGCTCAGTAGCAGCTGTCCTCTGAAGGTTGTAAACACTTTCCAGTTCGCCACAGATTCCATCACTTCCTGAGATCAGATGTTACTTGGTAAGTGGATGAACTAATTTGCCTTATAGGTCTGGCCCTCGTAGGCGCTTAAGTTTGTAGCCCCTTGATCTGATTTGAGATGTAAGAGTACACACACACACACGTGCTGGATTTTAGATATGGAGTTCATATAGAACTTTTACAACTAAATACAGTATTTATTTTATCTTCAATATTCCCTATCTGAAGAAGACGTTAGTGTGTTAGTGGGGAAACCAGATCTATAGATAGAAAGAAATTGATAGATATAGATAGACAAGTATGAGAGAGAAAGAACATGAAAGCAGAATGGTTGTGTGTATATTTTACATTCACTCAATGCTCATTTTCTGCAATGAGAGTTACAGGGCACCTATCCTACATTAGGGAGAAACCTCATTTCAGTTAGGGCAAGTGAGCCCAGGAGACTAATTGGCCTCTGGTCATTGAAGCTCAGTTTGTGGAAATATATCATCACTTCTGAAATCCTTCAGCCCTTTCACATAGTCACTGAAGGCAGGTGTGATAGAACACCTCGCCTTCTCCCTTCCTACTGGGGCAGTGCTGCATGGAGTCGTATTTCATACAAGTGGCTCCAATGCAATCAACTCAAGGAAAGAATGGGTCTCTCTAAGTATTATAAGAGAATAGTAGATCCATGCAAATTCACACTTTCTTCTTTCTCTCCCAGGAGTGCATGGCAAGATTATTTATCAAAATATTTTTTTCTCTCTATAGTTTTTTCTTTCTTCCCTCCTCCTCCCCCTACTCCCCCTTCCCCTTCCATTTCTTGGCACAAGTCAATACAAATAAATGAAATGGGTTTTGTTTTGTTTTGTTTCTCTTTTCTTTGCCTAAAGCCTAAATCAAGTAATATATTTTGGTGGCTCACTTGACCAGCAGAGTGTTGTATTTTATGTAATTATATCTGAATATCTTTGAACTTTCATTATGCTCTGTGTTCACCAGTGTCACACATGTTTTGATTGCATTATACCAGGTCTGTCTCACTCATTTCCTTGTCCAAGCTTTGTAGGTATTGAGTTCGTGTTCCTTGGAGCAAAAGCCCATGGAAGAGATCAGGACAGGTGACCTAAAAGACAACCAGGAGAGTGATAGAGCCTTTGAGAGATAACAGGGTAGGGAGAAGAAGCTACAAAGAGTGGTGAGTGGACCAGACAGCTCTGGGTCCCAAAAAGAAGATGGTTGCACAATGCCCCTCGGTAGGCTGGATGCTGAATGACAGGGTTCCAAGCTCTTCCCTACACAGTCATCTTTCCTTAAAATGGCAGAGAACCAACTGTACCACCAAGCTAAGATGAACCACGGGCACCTGAGAGCGGATGTTGCCAAGGCAACAACTATCACCTGACCCATCCCCAATGCTTTCATGGTACCATACACATCCCAGACTATTGCTCATTCCCAGGAAAAGGGAGTGGTGTGAAATAGCTAAAAGTGAATGTTTTGCCTGACAAGGACCAGAAACTGGACATAAAATTAAATGATTCAAAATAAATAATGAAATAAGTTACTTCTTACATATCTGAGTGAACTGAACTATCCCTACAAGCTCTAAGAAAACTAACAAAGAAACATATCTGATCCATGGTGAGGCAGATACACAGTCTAGACTTGGTGGCCTCAAATAGGCTAAGGGATTGGTACCTATTGTTTCTTGATTTTTATATTCAATCTTCAGGTTTTGGTAGCCTAAACGACCCTCCTGGTTACACTTTCTCGGCCTCTTCTCAGTTGGCACCCAGTCATTCTCCCACCTGCTTGAACATGTGGTCCCTCTGCAAGAGATGAGATTTGCCCTAAGATGGAGAAACATTTTATCACTGTGGCACAAGCAGGAGACAGCTGTTTCCCATAAATCAAGTGTTGGAGGTGTTACAATCCCTGTACTCTGGAGTCCAGAGGTTAAACAGACGGAATAGAACATTCAGTGGGCTGTCCCCTCGGGGGTGTCAGCAAATTATTTCTATGTTTGAAATTCTGCTCATAACCAAATTGATAATTCAATCAATTCCTCAAACCCTGTTCCTTGAAATGAGCAGAATGACATTTTCTATTTAGTGCCATCCCCCAAAACTTCCATTTTAAATCATTTTAATAACAAGGTAAACATATTCAAATATTCAATTCAAAACCAATTTCCCCCCCCATGTGCAACCTGGTTGGTAGGTCCAGAGCTGCTTTCACAGTGGGGATATTTAAAACTCCTGTTCTCAGGCTTAAACAGGAATTATTATAAAATAATTAATACAGTTATCAGTTATCAGCTCAACACAATAATTAATCAATTGCAAAGCAATGGCCTGAAACCAACACTGATTAAGCTACTGGTGGCCTATTTGTTTTAAGTGGCTTCTAATCTGCTACAGAAATCAAATACCACTGTGATATATTAGATCATATAAGAAGACAATCAGCACCAGACTTTTTGTGAAAGAAAGTCTTCATTAAAGAGTGGAGTAACTAAACACCAAACTGAATGTGAAAAATGACTCAAGAAACCCCACTGAATCAGTTCTGGGCCCTTTATTTAATATGCTATTCCAGGCCATCATTTGACACTGTTTCTGTGCGAGGGAAGTCAAGAAAGTAGATTCACCCTGAGCCAATGGTCTTCAATGTCGTAGCAGCTAGAATATCCTCCTGTAATGCTGGAGCTCCACTAAGATCGTTCACAGGGAATTTGGACACCAAGGGATGATATCCAGAGTGGTTCTCCAGCATCCTGGATAGAGAGGTAGCTACCATCCACAACCATTATGAACCAGGCAAGGTGGGAAGAATCCAATCATTTCTTCTTCCACTTAAAACCACACGTTTGCTCATTTCCAATGATGACCTCTCTGGCCACAGGAGCAAAAGCAGATTCTTCCCCTTTAACAGAAACCCTAGAAATTTTTACTACATTATCTCCAACTCTAGTGCCTTGAAAGAATATTTAGGCTACTAAAAAGACTGTCCCCAGCAGGGAGATGGTTAGACTCATGAGTTCTTCAATAGGGCAATCCTATTATTGGATTCACCAGGCAGGTATTGCTCAAATCAGCCAGGCTTACTGAGGCCTAGGTCATCGGTATGATTTTTTAAATTATCCATTATGAAATACTTAAAATATATAATTATTATGAAATGTGAACAATAATAAAACCATCACTTAACTACCCAACTCCTAACTTGAGATATATAACATAGGTGTAGCAAATGATCAATATGTATTGAGTCAATGAACAAATCAACTAATAAGTGTATAAATAACGTCCTTTATATAAAAACCGCTCCTACTTCTATTTCCATCACTAGTGAGAAATGAGCGCTTTTATTTCTCTAGCACTGGAGATGCATTTCTCTGAAGCCAGGAACATCCTCCCTTTAGTCTTTCCAGGAATAGTGGCCAAGTTATATGGGCCAAGGCTTAGGACACAAACAGAGACAGTAAAATGAAAATTATACCCCTGTTCTGTATTTTAATAAGGCCAGTGTGGCTGGAGCCAGTGACTGGAAAGGGCTGAGGGTGGAGATCAAGGTAAAATCTAGTTTATACAGGGCCTTAGTCATCACAGGTGGGATCTGAGTTTTGCTCCACAAACAACGAGGAACCGTGAAGGAAGTTCTTCTAGAGAATGACTTATCTCAAAGGTTCCTCTGGCCCTGGCAACGGACTGTGGCCTTGAGGCAAAGTGACAGTGAGGAGGCCAGCCAGGAGTTTGTTGTGGTCTTCTAGGCAACAAACCACGGTGGCCTGGACCAGATAGAGATGGAGAGACTTCAACTACTCAGTATAATCAGTGATGGTGAAGCATGCCCTAACACCACAGTTCACACGGCAGCCAATTCCAAAATGTTGGCATGCAACTGGACAAAATTAAGTTGTGAGTGTACCCCAAGAAAACATGGACCAGGAGAAGAGGGCATCAAGAGAGAAAATCACTGAGGAATCTCTGAACAGGCCAGAGAGTTTAAGTGACTAGAGGGATAATGATCTGCAAACTTTATAACAAATGTATTCAGTACAGATAGTCATTATGTTGGCATTGAAATCATAGTGACAGCAGTTCTGCCAGGATAAAGACAGGTTACCCATTGCTAGGACTTTGGAGGGAGAAGAAGGTACAGGATGATAGACAAGGCACTGGAGAGAAATAATCTGTTTACACTGGTATCCAACAGTCTGCTGAGATATCGCAGTCAGGATCTCTAAAATTGCTTGTCCACTCTGCATGAAATTGTCAGAGGTCAATTCAACCCTGCTAGTGGCTCCCAAAATTAATAGGAATGGAATGTTTTATTTTACTTACTTTACTTTTACTTTTTGATTGAAGTATAACATGGATACAGTAAAGTACACTAATCTTTTTTTTAGATTATGGTAAAATATACATAACATAAAATTTAACGTTTAACCATTTTTAAGTGCACAATTCAGCTGCATTAAGTACATTCACATTGTTGTGCGACCGTCACCACCATCCATCCACAGAGCTATTTTTCATCTTGCAAAACTGAAATTCTGCACCCATTCAATAATTGCTTCCTACTATTGTTCCTTCCACCCCAGTCCCTGGCTACCACAATTCTATCATATGATTTTTAAGTGTATAGTTTCTCTCTCACACACACACATAGAGAGAGAGAGAGAGAGAGAGGGAGAGAGACCACTCTATGTAACCACCACCCAGATCAAGGGTTTGAACATCTCAAGCACCCCAAAATTCTCCCTTTTGCTATAGTGGGAAATGTTTGTTTTTCTCTCTCATCTTCCTGGTTCTCTCTACATCATAATACAAAAGCCTTTATGAGGTACTTATTCAATATGGCATTTTATTTTTCTTTATACAGAGGGAGAGAAACAGATGTGACACCACCTGTAAATTCTCCAAGAATTTACAACCCGAACTTGACAAAGGAAGGACTCTGAGTTGCTGAATGTCTCCTTCTGTACTTGGGGCTTGCGCTGAATGACAAAATGCAGGGGGTATGAAGTGTAATTGTTGTTCTGCTAGTGCAGAACTTCCCATATGAAGTGGGTGTATGTTGTTTTAGTTGTGCCTGCCCAGCATCCATTCCTCCTGCCCCTCTTCTTTTAGGAACACACACTACTCTTCCCTTAGGACACCTCCCCCGCACAACTCTCAGTTTGCAAGATCCAGTTGGGGCAGAGCCAGATTGTGATGGGCAAATGAAGTTGGGATTGGCCAGTGAACATAGGCAGCCCCTGGCCATAGTCAGTGAGTCTGATTGTGATCCTACATGTGACCTCCAACAGCTATGCAGTCTTGGGTGTGCTCAGGAACCTTGCTGGACATCAGTGATAAAATTGGGAAGGTATTTCCCACGTCACAGAATCATTGTGAGACTTGATAATATAACAAAAGTACAACTGTGAGACTGTCACATGACATAGAGTTAGGGCTCCATAAGTTGCATGAATTGGCATTAATGCTAGCATAAAAATAATCATTATTTTTATTTTTCATATTAAAGTAGATTAATATGATGCCCCTCTAGCCTGTGAGCATCTTGAAGACAAGAACACCATCCTATTTATTTCTGTATTTCTAGTGTCCAGCACATTATGGATCCTTAGTAAACAGACGTTCAATAGATCCAATGATATAATACCTATCTTTAAATTTTTGGTCTGGTTCCCACCCCTTCCTCTTATTTCTCTTTACTTATTTATCAACAAATGTATGTGTTGGCTATAAACTAAGTAAACATTCTTATGATTTAGAATTCTGATCCCCCTTTGCTCTCTCCACGCTGTGGCCCAGGAAGTGGTCTGGAGCTCTCTGGAACTCTGAGAGCTGGGTTCCCATCAGAGCCAGTGATAGCTCAGCACCCCAGAGGGTAGCAACACACACCGCAGGGCCCCCGCTGCTGCGAGTGCGGCGCCACACGGCATAAATATACACAAATAGAGAACTCAGGCTGTTAGGGGTCGAAAAGACGTTGAAATGCTAATCCCCGGTGCCTCTGAATGCGATCTCATTTGGAAATAGGGTCGTTACAGAGGTAATCAAGTTAACATAGGGTCATTATGGGTGAGACCAAGTCCAATATGACTGGTGTCCTTATAAAAGGGAGAAACTTGGGCTGAGAGAGAGACACAGAGAGTGGAAAGGCAGTGTGAAGACACAATGAGGAAATGGCTATCTGACCGGGGCGATGCATCTGCAAGCCAAGGAGAGCCAGAGATTGGGATGAACACCAAAATCTCGGAGAGGCAAGGAAGCCTCCTCCCCCAGCCTTCAGAGGGCGCACAGCCCTGCCCACACCTGCATTTCAAATTCTGGCTTCCAGAATGATGAGAGTATAAATTTCCGTGTTGCCACCTAGTTTTGGTACTTGGCTAAGGCAGCCACAGAAAACTAACGCACAGGCTCTCTGTGAGGTTCCGAAGCCCTTTTAACAAGAATGTCTATGTAGTTGGTTTTAAACAGGAGAAAAAGCCATTTCACCAAGCCAAACCATACCTGGGTTGGGTCATTTCCTAAGGTGGTTTCTAAACCAGCTCCACTGATACGGTAAAACCCTGTATAGTGGACTTCAGATGCTTTAACGATTTAGGGCTCCTTTCCCCTTCCGCAAAAAAAACAAAAAACAAAACTTTGACTCTTGGAATTCAAACACCATGAAGATGTAAAAGCAGGAGCAGTGGAGTCACCAGCCTCTCTCATGAGTCAAAGAGAAGGAGTATCAAGCGGTACAAATAGGTACAGGCAGGATTTCAACAGCCGTGTGCCTGTCTGGGGGTGGGGGTGGTAAGGCTGCATCGGCTGGGCCCCCGAGTAACTCAGGAAACATCACTGCCCTTGTGTTTACATTCTCACTGCTTGACTTAATGAGTTGAGCACATACTTTGGCTCCTCAATAAAAGCACAATCTCAAGTTTCCTAAAAGGGATACAAAGTGGCTAATGGACTGGGAGAAATTGGTTGTAGCTGGAAGCGCATTTCAGAAGTACATTTTGTTTATATTAAAACCTCATTTAAGTATCAGTTCAAGGGAAAGCTGCTAACAGGGCAAGTTTAATATGACTAATACTTGCACAACCTCAGAACATTCCATCTCCATCAACCCAAGAGATATAATTTCAAAAACATTTTAAAGTCACTAATATAGTAAGATGCTACTAATATGGTACAAATTATAACAAGAAGGCACAAACATGATACTGAATATTTGCCGAGGAACTTAGTAGCAAATTTCATCCTTGTACTAATATGATGACAGGTTGCAAATACCAGCATTCCACTGTACCATCTCCCCATTAGTCCCATGTTTATGATGTTACAAACGGCAGTTATTCACAGATTAGTTCATCTTTGAGACTTTGTGATCTTGATGCTAATAAATGCACTGGCTTCACCGCCTATACTAAACCTGAAATTCCCATTTTGACTTTCATAAGAAAATTCATCATGTAAAAACTCATTGCAGTTTGCAAAATAGCATTTACTTGGGTCAGTTAAACATGGAGATCACTGATATATTTTGAAACAATTGGGCTGTCAGGACCTTGCCCACCAATGCCAAGATTTCCCCTCATGAATTGTCTGAACAAGGACTAGCCTGATTGGAGAGTTATGTGTGCAGCGGGGGAAGCTGCTTACTCTGAGGAATAATTCCCCAAGAGCTAAAACTCCACGGGCCTTGAAGAGATTTCTGGGCAGAAAATTATAAGTGCATCAGGAAAAGTCGGTGCAAAGTAAACCTCTGGGGTATCGTCCACTAAATGGCCCTGCTCCAAGAAATCCGACTGATGCCTTTGCCCACCCTTCCCTTTCATACCCAATCACACTGCACACTTCCAACCTGTTCCAGAAATGCAATGTTAGAAAATTGTTAGAAAGTAAGTGTTTAACTAAGACAACAACCAGCAGTCTGTTCACTGGTCTCAAGAGAGGTGACACTACTTAAGCTGTACAAGACACTGTGTCATTACCCCCACGGCTCACAGGAGGTGTATGAGTGCGCATATCAACCATGACATCGGAATGGGAATTTAAAGTGGTGATTCAGTAGTATGCACAAACTGTTTCAAGTGAGTATCTTGATTAGGAATGAGAAGGTGGTATTTAGAAATGTTTATATGTTTATACTTTCTCTGTGTTTTTAATTTTTGTTAGAATGTGTATTATTAGGAGGAAAATTTTTATCTGCAAAAATAAAGTATTACTACTGCAACCATTTAAAGAAATTCAAATATTTGCAGGAGTCTTACACTTAGGTGTTCCATCTGAGTGAAGTGAGAAGGTATATGGCATAATTTTTGCTTATTAAACATATGAAAATATTTTCCATTTCCACAAAGAAATGTGGTATCTCCTATTTTATTTTTTTCTCAACCATGTGACTGTTCTTTGTCTTTTAATTTTTTCTGTGCTTGATAAAGACTTGGGTAAAATAAACCATTTCCTTTCCACTTAACTGTACTACAAAGCAAAGGAAAAAAACACAAGTGTGAAGATAAATAGCAACCGACATATAGTGACAGTGTGGGGAAACAATAGGGAAGGGTAAGGACTGTGGCAAAGTAAAGTATGCCTACCATCTAAATAAAGAAGTGGTTATTCAGTCACAACAAATTGTTTCCATGTTGATACACAAGCTCCAAATTGCCTGGGTTTTTATTATTATTGTTCTAATATTTGTTATTTTAAAGAGAAGCCAGAAATCTGGTTATTTCTGTGAAACCTCCAGATTTTTAAATATTGGCAACTGTTTTTTTTTTTCAATCATATATGCTAAAAGACATTGTCCCAAGGCAATGCAAAAACTGAAGTTTTCTACTTCACAACCCTTCTACTAGAGTTCTTTTTGGCAACCTGCACAAGAGCCCTACAAATAACTGTTAACTAAAACAAACAACTGCTTACATTTGAAGACATCGATCATCATTCAACAATGAAGCACTTTACTTCTGATGCCCAGGAGAGGACTGCCTGCATGTGCCAGATCACTGCAGCCTGTCCCTGTGCAACAGAACAAGACCCACTCGTCTGTAGCGAGATCAGCTCCCCAGCCTCAGCCCCTTGAGTGGTATGTTTCCATAACACGGAACCACATCTTGGCTACCGTGGAGCTTGCCATATGTCCCCTCTACACTTTGGTGAGTCACTCTGCCCATTTCCTCTCCTTTTCCTTAAATCTCTCTCTCTCTCTTCGACGTCCCTTTGTTGCTGCTATCAGCGAATCCTCCTACTTCTCCCCAATGTCGCCATTCATAATCCCAGACGTTTTCACAACGTCTCACTGGGGGATGGCTTTGTAAGGCTTAGTTACCTGTACTCATTGCAGGGAGCAGATGTTGCACAATAGACAAATAGAGTTCTTTTTTCCTAAAGAAGATGCAGTCTGTGTAACCTAGGTTTTGAGCAGTTTCTATCTATCTATCTATTTATTCATTTACTGTTTGAAACAGGTTCTCACTCTATTGCCCCAGCTAGAGTGCAGTGGCGTCATCATAACGCACTACGTCTTCAACTCCTGAGCTCAAGCGATCCTCCTGCCTCAGCCTCTCAAGTAGCTGGGGCTACAGGGACACGCCATGACGCCGTGTGAATTTTTCTGTTTTTAGTAGAGACGGGGGTCTTGCTCTTGCTCAGGCTGGTCTCGAACTCCTGGGCTCAAGCAATCCTCCTGTCTCGGACTCCCAGAGTGCTAGGATTACAGACGTGAGCCACCGCGCCAGGCCTTGAGCAGTTCCTTTATAATGTTCTTAGCTATGTTTTTTCCTCATATTTATACTGCTTGTTTTTTTCCCCAAACTCTCTGGAGTACAGGTTGGATGTTTTCACCAAATTTGGAAAATTTTAGCCTTTATCTCTTCAAATAGTTTTTTGTCTCATTTTCTGTCTCTCCTATCTATTCAAAAATCTAATTATATGTAATTAAATGCTTAATATTTCCCTTAGATCATGGAGGCTTTAATTTTTCTTTTTGCAATGTTTTTCTTCTCTCTTTTCCTCAGTTCTATTCTGTTCTATCTTGAAGTTTACTGATTTCTTTATTTAGCATTGTATAATCTGATGCTTACATTTCAGATACTATACCTCTCAGTCCCAGAATCTCAATTTGGTTCTTGTTCATAGTTTTCATTTGATTCCTGAGATTTCCCATCTGTGAATCATGTCCCTAACTTCCTTGAAATCCTTCAATATTTATAATCATTATGTTAAAACCCTTGTCTAATTTAATCCTTACATTTGAGTCATCTTGTAGTCCTTTTCTATTGACTGATTTTTCTCCTAATAATGGTCTGAAAATATTTTCTTAAAAGGTCAGGAAATAAATATCACAGGCTCTGTGGTCCATATAGCCTCTGATGAAACTGCTCAGCTCTGTCATTACAGCACAAAAGTCGCCATAGGCAAAATGGAAACAGGAGAGAATTGCTGTGCTCCCATGAAATAAGAACATGTACAGAAACAGGTGTCTGTCCTGCAGGCTGTAGCTTCCCAACCCCTGCACTGGATTATCAAAAAATGTTCTACTCTACACATGTCTGATATATTCTTTTATTATTATACTAGACATTTCAGGTGTAGAGGGTTCGATATGTAGAACAAATTTTAGGGGGTCTGAATTATGTTGCCTTCCTTTAAACAGCTGTTGAGTTTTGTTCTGGCAGCACTTGAACAACTGGGCATATGCTGTTGACCTGGTCAGGCTCATTGTTATGCTTTGTCAGGGAAGATCTACTTTTGATTTGCCAATAGACATAGGGTGTGGCCCTTACTCTAGGGCAAGGATTGGCTAATGTTTTCTGAAAAGAGCCAGGCAGTAAAAAATTTTAGGCTTTGCAGCTGACAGACAGTCTTAGCCACATGTTCTTATTTTTTTAACCCTTTAAAAACAGTTTTAAAATATTCTTAATCAGTGCTGTCCAAAGACAGGCTACAGGCCAGATTGGGCTTGTGGGGCATAGATCGCTGACTCCTCTAAGATATGCTCCTTACTCCTCAAGTCTGATCTTTCTGGAGTCTCAACTCAATGCCCATAACCTCCAATATCACCATTCAAGCCTCAGCCCCACAGCTAATCCTCTCTGTGAGGACTCATGGAGCCTGGTCCTGCACAGACACAGTTTATCCCTCAGCCGAAGAACCAGGGCATGGTGACTTCCACCTCCTATGCAGCTCTGTCCTTTCCAGTCTCCAGCTCTGTGGATCCCAGCTGCCTCATTATCCTAGCATCTTACTCCTTTAGCTCAGTGCACCTCTTGCTCTCTACTTAGGCTCTACTTCCCTGCACCTGTGGCGAGACACCTTTCCCAGGTATAAGGCTGGGTGAATGTGGGTTTCATCTCTCACATGTCTATACCCCCTGAAGGATCACAGTGCTATGCTCCTTGGTACCCAATGCCTGAAAACTGACGCCTCATATATTTTGCCCAATTTTAAAGTTGTTTATGATAGAAGTCATCCTGCCATGGCCCAAAGCAGAAGACCCTCTGATGCATTCTGATATATAGTCCTAGGGCAGCTCTCTGGGATAAAGGTTATCTTTCGGCCAAATTATGCTGTTGGTGCACATACTGCTTTCTTTCACTGTACTAACAATAAAAAGTAATAGTCATCAGCATTTGCAAACATGCATTTAGTTCCCACAGTGTTATAGGGACTAGAGAGTAGAGTTATGAACAAAATAAGTATCTTCCCAGCCCTGATGGGATTAAACCTAAAGGGATTGGGAAGGCAGGAAAGAGAGAGAGACCATGAACAAGTAAATCAGTAAATAAACTAAATGACAACAGATTGCCGGTACGTGTAATGAGGTGATGAGCATGATGACAAATGGAGAATAAGAGTCGCATTAATTAAGCTTCTGAAAGGTCATTCTGGCCCTAAGGAGTGAATGAAAGGTTGGGTGATCACAATTTATTCTCCAAAGCAGAACTTTCTTGGGAGGGATGGAAGTGCTTTTAATAATTTTACCAAGACAGCAGTTGTCACTGGGATGGTTCCAGGCAACCCAGGAGATAGGCTTACTCTAAAAGGGAACAAGACTAGAAAACAGGTCAGATAGTTTGAACGCCCTTGGACCAACCTAGATGAGAAATTGTGGAGACCTCAACTATGATTCACAGACTTGAGAGGCACCAGGAATCTCCACTGTAAAGGAGAGGGTAGGGGTGAAGAAGATGGAGCCAAGATTAATGGCTCAGGTCCTGGCCTGAACAACTGAATTAGGAACTGTTATAAAGAGACACCACAAGGGAAGAAGACCAGATTAATGTGATGTGCATGTGTGTGTGTGTGGTGTGTGTGTGTGGAGGGAAGAGATGAGGAGTGTGGATTTGGGTATACTGACTTTAAGATGTTTAAGTGATATTTAAGTTAAATGGCAGCCTTTTGGGTATAAAGACCTAGAACTCAGGTAATATTTCAAAACTGGGAAGAACAATATATATGTCTTTCAAAAGATCTGCCCCAGTCCTTGCAGCTAGGAGGGGTTACTATCCTTCTCTGAGCTTTCATAATACATCATTTCATGCCTAACAGTCTTCTCTTCTGCCTTGCATTGTCATTACTTATATCTACATGTTACGCCACCTAGCAGAATGCACAGCTCTTGACAGGAAGATATAACTACTTTCCTAGTGGCAAAGATAGCAGATGCTCATTAAAAGCTCTTAGGGCCAGGTATAGTGGCTCACACCTGTAATCCCAGCAATGTGGGAAGCCAAGGAGGGAGGATCACTTGAGGCCAGGAGTTCGAGACCAGTCTGGGCAATATAGTGAGACCCTGTCTCTATAAAAATTTTTTAAAAAATTAGCCAGATGTGGCACTGCAGGCTTATAGTCCCAGCTACTTGGGAAGCTGAGGCAGGAGGATCTCTTGGGCCCAGGAGTTTGAGGCTGCAGTGAGATATGATCAGGCCATTGCACTCCAGCCTGAGCCACAGAATGAGATTCTTGTCTCTAAAAATTAATTAATTAATTTAAAAAAAAAAAGCAAAGAGATGTAAGGGTCATTGGAAGTCAAGAAGAGGGGGATGGGGAGGGGTAAAAACTTACCTGTTGGGTACAATGAATACTATTCGGGTGATGGGCACCCGGCTTAAGCATTGTAAAAGGTATTCATGTAACAAAAACATTTGTACCCTCTTAATGTTTTGAAATAATAAAAAGTAAAACAAAAGCTTTTGGAACAACATAATTCCTCTGTGATATCAAAGAACCAATATGTCTCAGCATGGAAGCTTTAGGGTGGCCCTAGAGAAGCTTAGACTGTGAAGAGCCTGCAGTGTGTTAAACCAGAGGAGACCCCGTCTTTCACTCTCTGGGTATGATATATTCATGAAGGGCAATGCTGTTTATTAGGAGTTAATTTCTCTTAGTGGCAAATATGGCTTAAGGACAATGTGACAACATGCCACTGTGGGCAAAACTACATGCACTAAGGATTTTCCAAATTCTACACTGAGTCCTGTTCACTGGCTTGTGAACACCCCACCTCCCACCCTGAAACCACAGTCATGTCAGTTCTGAGTTTGTCAACCTTAATAAATTTGGTGTCTGTATAGCTAGGGTCCAATTTCTCAATCTGCACCACCTGAATAGCTGGGAGGGGGCGGGAGGGATGGCTAAACCTCAAATCTTTAGTTGGAGGGAAGTTTTGAGAAACATTCTGAATATGATGCTCTTGGCTATTTAGAAAATTATGTTTCCTAAGGCTGTGCTCCCAAATCACTTTACACCAAGGGAGATGGCTGTGCATTAGAACATTTAGGAGCAAATAAGCAAACGCAGGTTAATCAAAACCACTTAAACATCGTTAACTCAGCTACCTTGAAAAGAGTTCAATGTTTAATTCAGACATCTTTAAAAATAAGCCTTTGGCATAAAGATGTCAAAACACATATGCAATCAAGATTAAGAATATACAACTGTTGAAAATAACAGTATAAAAATTGCCAAAAAAATATTTAAATCTCTAGGTTGTTTGTTATCAGCAGAATACCCTGTGAGCGTGTATATCTGTGTATGCGTGGGCTGCCTCTTAGGCAGACAAGCTTTCAGAAATCATGCCTCCATGTTGCCTATCCAGGGGAGCATCTATATCGTTAAAAGCAACCTGTAAATGAGAAATCACACTGAGGCAAACAGAAATGTGCACAGCGTAGCAGCCAATACATGGGTCTCCTCACACGTGAGCAGGACATTGCCCTGTCAAAATCCAGTGCCTCAGTCACTCCGTCAGCCCAACACAAGTTTCCTAACAGTTGAGAAATGCAGTATGAGTCGATGACCAAGCTGCGGTCACACTCAAACCCATTCACTAATCCAAGAATCCCCACAAGAATAGCAGTGACGTATCACACAAGAGTGGGCAAAAAAAGAATAAATGCATAAAGCCGGCATGATGGAAAATCCGCTACTCACAAAGCCTTGCTTGAAGGGATTGTTGAGCTATGGTGTCTCTCTTCACGGTGAAGGCACTACTTTAGTTTGGATTCCCCAGAAGCAGAGCTGGGGTAAAATTCAAGTGCCAAGTGTACATTTGAGAGACGATATAAGGAAATCCCAGGTGGGGAATGGACAAGTGAGGCACGGAAGGGGAAAAAGCCAATAAGAGTTTGTTAAGAAGCAAGTGCCCACTATGAGCGGCTGAGGCTTAATCCCATTGTGAAACCGGTAGATGGTAGAACACACCTCAGAGTCACCCCACCCAACCGGTGAGGAAGCTGGAGCATCGATCCACTAAATCCCCATCTTCCAGAGTTCAGTGCCTCTTCCAGGGGCGCCAATGCCCTGATGCTTCTGGCGTGCCCTGAGCATGAGTGGAACGTAGCCCATAGCCAGAAAAACAGCCCCTGTGAGGAAGTCCATAGGTGTTTGCTGTAAGCAGCCTCTGGCACACAGAAGTGGGCA
Organism: Daubentonia madagascariensis; assembly: GCA_023783475.1. NCBI lineage: Eukaryota > Metazoa > Chordata > Mammalia > Primates > Daubentoniidae > Daubentonia > Daubentonia madagascariensis. The sequence goes on along the minus strand of JAKFHU010002332.1, from coordinate 3,426,375 downwards.
ATGAGATAAAAATGTCAGGGCCCCAGAATCGTCTGCTACAGGCATCCCCAAGAGCCTTTAGAGCCATCCATTCACTCATTCGTTCACAGTGTTTTATTCAACACTTGGGTGACATATAGAAATACTTCTTGTTTTAATGATTTTTACATTCTCCTTATTTTACTGTATACATGTTGTGAGTAGAAATCCACTGAACAAGAAGATAATAAAACAGCATCAAAGGATCAGTGCTATTAAGAAAGTCATTCCAATAATGCTTCCTTTTCCACGGCTGGACTTAAAGGGGGATGAGCTGAATGCCAGTAGGGCCTGTGAAAGAAGAGGTTCAAAAGGCAGGTGTAGGTGTGTCCTGAGCACTCCGGCTGCTGCCTTGCATGGTGGTTCTGGATGCTCTAGCCTCTGACTTTGGAAACTGGGTATGACAATGGAGGTGGCGAATCCCAGAACACAAATAAAATGTCTGCAGTGTATGAACACACACATGGAATCAGTCCACTGAGGGTGGGCATTGTAAATGAACAGGGTGGCGGGATGTTATATCCAGTGTTCTTTGCCTACTGGTGACATAAGTAAGTTCTGTTACGTGGCAAATTGGATTTTGCAGATAGAATTATGATTACGGATCTTAAAATAGGGAGGTTATACCAGATTATCTGGGCGGACCCAATGTAATCGTGGGAAACCTTAAAAGCAGAAGAGGAATCCATCGGGCAGGTGCAACAGAAGGGAAGACAGGAAAGAATTGAACCATGAGAGTGACTCACTCCACAATGATTGGCTTTGAAGATGGAGGAATTGGCCATGATTTTTAATATGTGGCAGCCCCTAGAAACTGGGAATGACCCTCAGCTCACAGCCAGCGAGGATACAGAGACTTCAATTCTACAACTGCAGGGAACTGGGTTCTGCCAATGACCAGAATGAGCAAAGGGATGGCTTCTCCCCCAGAGCCTGGAGAAGGGACACAGCCCTGTCAACACCTTGATTTTAGCTCAGGGAGACCCATCTTGGACTTCTGACCTTTAAAGAACTGCAAGATAATAGATTCGGGTTCTGTAAACCACTACTTCGGTGGTAATCTGTTAGGACAGTAATAAAAACAAATCTAATACAAATATAGATTTCAACATGAATATCAACTCTAAATTAGTCATTTTGGCTGCTTGGAAGGACTCTGCTTAAATTAAGCATTCAAGATCACCTTCTGTGTTTAGGGAAAAGAGCATGGTGATCCATTGTCAGGGCCTACACAACAGACATGGAAAGCTGAGGGCTGACACATGACCTCTGCCTTGGCCATGCCTGGTATAGATTCTCTGTGTCTTCCTTCATCTTAATTTATTATTATCAACTTATAATAGATGCTCTGTGTGCTCAATAGGTTATTGTTTGTTAGAGGCATGGAAAGGCATTTCCACATCTCTTTGGTGTGGGAAATTCTACAGTTTCAGTATACAAACCGCTACATGACTAATCTCTTTTTAGAAAATAAATAGGATTCAAAATCAGCAAATGGCTGGAAAGAGAGGGATTCTGCAACTCACCAGCTCAGAAGATAGGGTTGATGTCAAATCTTTCTCTTATTGAACCAAATCTTTGTATTTTATTTCCTTTTCTTCATGGAAAACTCTAGCATACAATGAAAAACTATTTCGACCACATATCCACTCAATGACTGCAGTCCTGACTGTGCAGGGGCCTCAAGCTAGAACACATGGATTCCTAAGAGTACAGCTACTGCTCTGAAAAAAAAAATTCTAAACTTTTAACAAAAACATCCCCCTCTTTATGAATCAGGGTTGAAAAGATAGATGTCAAAGAAGTTAACTGATAGCACCTAAATCTTTGCACATAAAATCCTCAGCTGATTTGGTAGCTACTTAAAGAGCTAACTAACCAGGTGAGATATTTTCCAGCTGTCAGAGTTGGAATCTGCAAAGACTTGGCCTCAATCTTAGGTCTAAACCCCAAACTCCAAAGAGATAAAACACCATATCCTTCTTTTATCTTAACCTCACAATGGGAATGAGCAAATTAGCTGCTTTCCCCAAAGTGGGTACATACTTCTCTTGAACTCAGATGATCCCAAGTGGTCATTGAGGCAATGTACGATGGTAGCATGCAAGTTTTGAGATGAGAAAATAGACCTGGGTTCAATACTCAGCTTCATCATTAGCTGTGATTCCTGTGACTAACACTTAACCTCTCTCTGCTCCTCTATAAATAGGGATTAAAGACAATTTTCCTATGAATTAAAGTATAAAACATTTAGCATTTGGAGGTGCCCAATGCCTACTGGTTTTAAGTAAGTACTATCAAGTACTCTGAAGTGGTTCAGGTGTTCAGGAAACATTTTTCTCCCTGAATTGAGCCACTTCAATTGATCAATAATATTTCTTTATTATTCTCTGGGTATAGAGCTTTCTACAGGTTACTGAGCAAGACAACACAAGGGCCAGTCCCTTACACAGAAAGACAAAATACCCCATGATCTCACTTATGTGTGGAATCTACAAAAGTTGAATTTGTATAAGCAAAGAGTAGAATGCTGGATACCAGGGTCTAGGAGGTGAGGGGATTGGAGAGATGTTGGCCAAAGGACACAAAATTTCACTTCGTCAGGAGGAATAAATTCAAGAGGCCTATGCTATGTACAGCATAGTGGCTATATCTAATAACAGTGTATCATATTCCTGAAAGTAATAAGGCTGTGACTCACATACTCATCTGTTCCTCTCTCTGCCCACATGGGCACAGAGATGATGCTTAACACAGGAATGGGCAGGTGGCGCTCAGGGGAAAGGGGCATTCAAGGCCAGACCAGCAGGTGAAGAAAGCAGATCACCTGACTCCATCAAATCACTTCTAAAAGGAACACATGGGCAACTTCTATCTCTGGCATAAGAAAGCCAGATAAAAGCAAAATTTCTAAGTAAGCGAGAGACACTAAAATATGAAAGGTTAGAATGCAAACATTCTTCCAAACACCAGTTGCTTGCTCATTTAGATAAGGTTACAGATGAGTCTGCATACAGAAGTGGCCTCCCAGGAGTCTGCAAACTCCAGGATGAAACCAAGTAACAAGGCTGTGACTCACATACTCATCTGTTCCTCTCTGCCCACATGGGCCAATCAAGGATTCACTAAATCCATCTGATTAGAAAATACACACACACACAGAGACATGGAATATTATAATATAACATATAAGTGATTTTAAACTGCATGTCAATAGGCCAATAGGGTGCAGAATATGTAATTAAAGGCATCAATACACATCAGAATCAACTACAAAATTTCAGATTTTAGTTTTTGTTTGGTGGTTTGGTTTGTTTTCGTTTGTGATTTCAGTAGCAACTTCTTGGATCCCCACAAGGCCAAGATGTATGTTTGCTAGGGCTGCCATAACAAAGGATTAAACAACAGAAATTTATTTTCTCACAGTTCTGGAGGCCAGAAGGCTGAGATCAAGGTGTCAGGAGGGTTGGTTTTTTCATTTGTAGACGGTCATTTTCTCTCCCTCTGTGTGTTTTCCCTTTGTGTGTGACTGTGTCCTAATCTCCCCTTCTTATGAGGACACAAGTCAGACTGGATCAGGTCCCACCCACATGGACTCGTTTTATCTTAGTTCCCCTTTTAAAGAACCTATCTCCAAATACAGTCACATTCTGAAGTATTGAGGGTTAGAACTCCAGCATATGAATTTGGGGGGCACACAATTCAATCCATGACAACATGATAGTTCAACACAGTTGTTCCTCCATATCTATGAAAGATTCCTTCCAGAACCTCCTGGAGATATCAAAATCCACAGATGCTCAAATCCCTGATATAAAATGAAGTATCATTTGCATATAACCTATGCAAATCCTCCCACATACTTTAAATCATCTCTAGGTTACTTATAATACTTAATACAATGTAAATGCTATGAAAATAATTATACTGTATTGTTTAGGAAATAATGACAAAAAAATTCTGTATGTGTTCAGTACAGACAGACACAATTGTTTGTTCTGTTTTTGTTTTGAATATTTTTGATTCATGGTTGGTTGAATCCGTGGGTGCAGAATCTCTAGATACAAAGGACCAACTCCATCTCTAGGGTGAGACTAAGACTTCAAAACATTTTACTAGCTAAGTTTGAAGATCACTGTTCTCAACTCCCATTCTCTGATATGCCACCCAAGAAATGGGTTAAAAATAGATATTCCCTAGTGTCCCTCTCCAGATATTTGATCCAATAGGTCTGGGGTGGAACTGAGGAGATCATATCTTTTATAAACATTATAGGTGGCCTTTGAAAGATACTCTGGGGATTTGCTTCTCAGAGGGAGGTGTGATGATCTCGTATCATGTCATCCCTCCTTTTACTACAGAGATTTGACAGGTCCCTGTGACTGGGGGAAATATCTTACTTTTTCAGGAAAGGAGAGGGCTCTAAAGACCTTGAAACATGGATCTCTCTCCCTGTGCTTCCCTGCCTCATGAGAATTCACAATTTGCTCAAGAAAATGGGCAAATGCAAGAAAAGCACTTAGCCCTGTGCATGGCATAACCAATAGTTCCTTTCTCTTGGCTGTTAATACTAAAAAGGCAGTGCCAATGTGCAGGGGCATCAGGGAAGTATTGCAGGATACGATGATGTCAGCTTTTAGCAAACCTTTAACCAAACTCTTGGCTCTGCAATTCCCCAAGTTTAGCAGATTTCCCTAGTGTGTCCGTAGGGATTCTTTGATCACAGGAAGAAAGGAATGGGTTTTGACTAACTTCAGTGGAAAAAGAGATTACTTGAATGATATGAGGTAGCTTAAGGGATGGATGGACAGATACCCAGGCTTAAATAAAAAGGAATCTGGGGGCTAGCCCTGGGAACTATTTCTTCACTCAGTCCTACCTGAATCAACCTCAGGTTTTTTAATCCTACTTATCTTTTTCCCTATTTTCCATCACTATACTCAATATCCAAAGTCCTTCGGGAGAGAGAATCCAGCAGTCCTGCCGTGGCCATATGCACTTGTATTGGTGAGGGAGCGGTGTCTGGATGTATCATCCCTCCAAGACTGCACACATGAGGGAGGAGTACTAATGCCGAAAGGAGAGTGGAATGCTGGCTACCTCGGGTAGAAACGTTTGCTGGCTGTGGAAAACAGCAAGCGTGTGCTCCCTGGACCCATTATTTACCTACATGCATGCACTACCTAAACAAGGTTTATCTCAGGCTACGAAGGAGGACAGGAGGCTTTGCTGTCTCAGTGCTGTTTTTCTAAGGGCTGTTGTGGGTTTGTCTGCATGATTGGGAAGGGAAGAGTTGCCTCCTCCTTACTCATTCCCACTGAAACTTGCTTGCTTCCTTCTACCACCAAGTAGGGGAAATTGCAGATGTCCTATTTATTTGCTTCCTGTCCAATTCCCTTCCCCTATCAAATATTTTTCCCCCAGGAATGGTATTTAGTTCTCAAAGGAACTGAGCAGGAAGACAAGCCCTCACTGAGTCATCAGTCATAGAAATGGGGAGTGGCTATGACAAATTAAAATGTCAGCATTATTAGCGGTTTTGCTTGAAGCTGTTTGATACTGATTTAACGTTAAAGCACGAAATGGAATAGATTTGCCCTGGAAGGGGGCATGATGACTAGGGATAATGGGCTCAAATTAAGACAAGAGGAAGGGAGAATGAATATTAGGCCAAGTATCCTAAATGTGATAACTTTGGAGTCTTCCCCAAAGAAAGTGTTGAAATGCCTGGGGAGACTCAAAGAAAGACAATTAATTAACATATATGTGAATTATAGGATTCTGCAACAAAGGTGAAGGAAGATGGCTACCTGTACCTTTCTTTAATTAATCATGTTTCACAATGAAGTTGGGGAAATTAAAATCTGTAACTATTTGGCTGATTTCTTGATTTATTTCTTTGTGCTTATCAATTAATGTTATTGCAAAAATTGGGGAGCACTTGAGATCTGTAAGGAAGAGTGTGCAATGCAAGGTCTTGTGAACACAGCATTCTTTTTAACATTTTTAATGTATTTATGAATTTCTTATTTTAGTAGGGAAGCTTCCCTTGGAGATTATCTAGTGGTCTGAGTTTCTACAGTTTCAAGAAGTAAAGAACTAATTACTTTGGGGAAAATTCCCTTTGCTTGGAGAAAATCATGAAGATGGTACCATTAGTTACATAAGATTAAAGCAAGCAACTATCCGCCAGTTTTTTTTCTTGTGCACACACACATACAAACATGTGCACACACGTGAACACACATGAAACCTCGCTGACGGTGAGGAACTCGGGCCTGCACCCTGAGGGTCTACTCTGACAGTCACCATCTACCCTGGATTTCTGATACCCCCCGAGCTATCACTCAAGTCTGACTTTAGCTGATCATTTGGGATGTTAACGCAGAGAATGGTGTTCATGCTTCCAGAGAGCTGGTTCTGAAGGCACAATAATGTGGAAAAGCAAGTGACAACTTTTCTTAAGAAAGGGGAGTGTTCTGGAGCAGCCCAACAACAGTTTGCAGAGGACAGGCACCAGGATGTATATGTGGAAAATGTCACCCTCCTTGGGGAGTCCCAGAAATTACTTGCTGGGGGATCCAATAAAAAAGGATAAATTGGTTCTTCCATTGTAGACAGATGGGGTTCTGAGTCATAAGGGTTATAACATAAAAACAACCATCACTTTATTTGGTGTTTCAAGCCCTAGTCTTAGCTATCCTGGACTTCAAAAGCCATCTCATTTGGGAAAAGGAAAACATAGTTAATTGAAAGCCTTTTAAAGCAAGGAAGCATGTTTAAAGTGGTACAGAAATATCTTCAACCTTTTGTTGTAGTGTAAAAGATATGAATGTGCATTAATTTGTTGATCTTTGGTGTGAGTCTAAGGCCTCTTTTTTATTGATTTCTCTGTGGATGAACATCCTCATTGTCCTTCCCACATACACCTCACTAACGTTTCAGTCTCCAGCAGGGGTCTGCCAACTGTGACCCACTGCCTGTTCTTGCAAATAAAGTTTTATAGGAACATCATGCATTTGTCTATGGCTGCTTTTGTGCTACAGTGTCAGTGCTCAGCAGTTGCAATGGATACCCTACGGCTTGCAAAGATGAAAATAGTCACAATCAGGCCCTTTTAAGAAAAAGTTTGCCAACCCCTGGTCTATAGTATCAGTTCTGGTTTTGCTTAAAGGAGAGTGAGAAATTCAAGACACATTGGAAAGATTTTGATTGCAGAATCTTACCCGATTTCTGAGGGTTCTTTTTCACTAACATTTTTCAGTCCCCTCACCTACAGCTAATCAAAATAATCTTTGAGGCTCCCTTTCATGCAATATTTCCAAAGCACTTAACTTAGTTTTCATAGAAACAGCTCTTTTTCTTACTGTGCTCATTTTTCATCAGTTTACACAATATTCCACTAAATAATGTAATTACAATAACAAGTGCAGCTGGCAGAAGCAACCCTGGGAACAAATACAACCGACTCTTGGCAAGCAGACACCGCAACGGGTGATGAGAAAGGTAAACTTGTACAAAACAGTCACTTCGTAGGATGCCGTGGACATCTGCCAATATGTTTTATAAAGAGACTGGACAGTGTGTGTTCACCTGGTAACTTTGATAAGTGGAAGTCAATTGGGTAAGCTGCTACCATTCATGCCTTTTCACATAGCATATTTTGTTTCTCATATTCATCAGTTTCACATTGGACTATTTTTGCCAATGGTTGTCAATGGTTATTTGACAAATGCATGTCTTTTCCCACTAGGCTGTTAGGTATAGAAGACCAAGAACTGTGTAGGTTTTAGTATATCATTACACCTCTACTACCTAGCACAGTGATTGGCATATGGGTCATGCTTGAAAAATATTTCTCGAGTAAATAAATGAATGGAATTAGGCATTGCTACAATGAGCCATCCCAAAACTATAGTCAAGAAAACATAAATCTTGTGAGGTCTCACCAAGGTCTGTGTATGTGTGGTGGGGGGCTTAGATTTCCTTCCCTGCTGTCCTGAGAGCCACTGAGAAATGGTAGGTTGGACTTTCACAGGCAGGGGAGGGGTTAGAGGCAGGGAGAAAGGTGTCTCTGATTCTGATAACTCAATTCCAAAGCAGTGTGAAGTTTCATTATCTGACGTCCGGATAAAGGCAATGGGTTTAAGCCAAGATGATCATTAGCAATTTGCATTACGCAACCCACATCACTCTTCCATCTAGCAGAAATGAGAAACTCGCTTCTAACTGGCAAATTAAATATTGACGATGTAGATCTACCCTACAACGTCTTTCACAAGGCTGGCACCATGATTTCAGTATTTCTAAAACTTCAGTCATTTGTATTCCAGTGTGACAATTTTTGTCATAACTGAGGGCAATCTGTAACATTACGTAGTTAATAGGTATCTTTAAAGCAACCAGTTTTTAATCTAAACAAATAGGATGATAAATGGGATATAAAATCCAAAGTGTGCCAAGGAAACTTTGTATTTCCACTGTAAACGGAAAACCGGTATCAGAAGTCATAAATAAAAGTGAACAGAAAAAACAAGTTAACTAATATCTAACCATTATTAAGGTACTTTTCTACATCAGATACTATTCTAGAAAGCTCAAATGCTTTAATTATTTTAATCTTTGTATGCACATAGACACAAGTACACACACAGATAAACACACACAACTTATGAAATAGGTGTGATTACTATCTCCTTTGAACAGATGAGGATTTTTTTTTTTATTTCAGAATATTATGGGGATACAACACTTTGGCTATATATATTGCCCATGCACTGCCCGTGTCAGAGCTACAATCGTGGGCATCCCCCAAACTGCTCCCCGAGGATTTAAGTAACATGCAAAGGGCTACGAAGTACCAAATTGCAAATTCTAGATTTTATCTTGGTAGGCCTAGCTCCAGGTCCCTGGTTCTTAACTACTGTATTTTGCAAACAATGTTTCCAAAGTCTAAAGTGATGCTTTTGGGCTGCAGGCTCTAAGCCTAAGGCACATTTCCTATCTGTTAAAAAAGAAATCTTAGAAACCTTTGTTAGAGCCTTGTTAAAGACACTTTAGTGTAAACTGAGAGTTTCTCATTGACATACAAAAGGCTGAGAAAGAAGTGAAAAGGGAGTCACTTTCTCTCTGAGTGATTCCACCCTGTCTTAATGACCCGGTGTGACCTGCAAGCTGTGTCCATTACACAGGGCAGGTGTCTTACATTTAGGGAAATAACTGAGCTAGAAGTTGAGGGTAGCACATGTATTTTCCAGGATCCTTTGCTCAGCTCTGATATCCATGTTTTGAGGATACAGTGGACATCTTTGTGGGGGTATTTACTCAGTGAGCAATGGCTCCCTTTCCCTGATACTGGAGTCCTACCACAATAGTTGGCTCTGGGCAACTAGTTTTATTTATACCATTTCCCTGGACACATTCAACTAGACCAGAGTGAACAAATTATTCAGACTGGGCCAATCAGACTCCTTTTCCAGGAATTTGTAACCAAGATGCATTGACAGTTAGTCCCTATACCTGTGGGAAGTGGTATAGCATAAAGGCCAGAGGTGCCATTGTGTATAAAGGTAGAGAGACCCTTTCTTAAAGGACAAATCCAGAATGGACCCACAAAGAGAAACAAAGAGAAGAGATAAGAGAGAGCTATGTAAGTTCTGACAGCTTTCCAATTCTAATCTCTGGTTCTTGGGAGGCCTGGGCTGCATGCCTTTTCTGCTTAGGATAGCCCAAATCAGTCTCTTTTCTTTTATTTGCATTCAAAGCAACCTTAACTGAGGGGAAGTTTTCTCCAGAACACACAAAGCCATCAACTACAGAGCTTGCCATTTGAACTGTCTTTCAATGAGGGAAGCTGGGTGGCAGCAGATATGCCCTGACTGTGTTCTCAGGCCTGGTATTTCTAGGAGTAAGAGGAATGACATAATTATTGGGAATAATACTATATTAACAATAGCTAACCTTGTTAATTCTGAGGTACACATTTTTTTGGAAATGCTTTAAGTAAATTGTTTTATCCAGTGAACAATCCTATGAGGAAAGCATTCCCATTTTACACACAGGGAAAGAGAAGCTATGAGAGACTAAGGAACATTTAGGACTAGGATTTGAACCTAAGGCCATAACCAGAGCTCCAGCAACCTTACCCACCCTTCCTACTATGCTGACTGCTATGGCATCCATTTGCCATATTGCAGATCAGAATTTGGGTCCACAGAATAGGTCCTGACCCACCCGGGGGTCATGCCTTTGCCTACTTAGTAGTTTTCTGACCAATCGTTGATCAGCCCTCAAACTAACCTCTGATATCCAAAGCACAAAAGACCCTTTTGTAACCAAATATTTTATGACTGCTAAGAAAAGTGGGCATTTGAATCTCCCACCCTATGACCACACAATCTTACCGACTGGTAGATTGCTTAGGAAAACAAAGGGCTACTGGGGTCATTTAATTTCTCTCTTAGTTATTTATTTGTTCACTTGTTTGTCCAGATGCTGGAAAGGTAAATGTTGGTAGCTGGGTTATGGCAAGTGCATTAATATTACCATGACTTGTTGGCACTGATCAGCAGTGATTGTGGGACAAGCTGGTAAATACAGCCCATATAATCAGGAGTCCTCGAAGCACAGATTCCACGGCGAGCTCTTATGGGCCACCTCCCTGAAAGAACCCAGCCAACAACTTGAAACATAAGCTCAGAAAAAGATTCCGCTCTAGATTGACAAAACTTAGGGTGGAGGAATGAATAGGTCTCCTGTCGTGTGGTTTGCTTGCCGGCAACACGAGTAATCCCAGCAGTTTTCTGAGAAGGGTGAATCACCTCTCAGGAGCGCCTGGCTGACGCTCTTGTCTTGGGAAGGCTCGGGCTGGGAAGCTCCGGGGCTGAGCTGGGTGCTCGGGCAAGGCGCCCCGCACCCGCGGCGCATGCCTAACGCCGACGCGACACGAGCACAGACCGCATCCGGGGCATCTCCCCCGAATTCTGCGAGCCAGAGTCGGGCAGCTGCTAGGACTTGCCCGTGTTCCCACAACTACACACGTGGTGGCGAGAATTGGTGGGGGGCCAACGACGTGAGTAACGTGGGACCCCTGTGAATCCCTTCTGCGGCCGACTCTGTTGGGTACTTACACCCAAGCCCATTCTCCTCTTCCTCCAGTTTAAGTAAATCCTGATTTAGTGCAGGTGACAACGTGTCCTATGCTAAGCAAGACTCACAACTGCTGTAGCCAATCACTGACATCCCAGGGCCTTTTGCCAGTGATTGATGTAGACATTGACCAATGAGATCTAAGAGAATGTTTGCAGAGGCGGCCTCTAGGAATGACTTACGTCCAATAAAATTCAAGAGCTATGAGGAAGAAGTTCATCTTCCTTTTTCCTCCTGATGAGACTGTTGTCGTGGGAGGAAGGGATGCCGAGAGGAAGTGATGTCAAGAGGAAGGGATGCCGGGAGGAAGGGATGCTGGGAGGAAGTGATGCCAGGAGGAAGGCAGCCATCTTGGAAGAAGGGGAAAAAAAGTCAAGAGACCCACAAAGATTCCAAACCCTGCTCTGACACCAAAAATCCACTAGATCAACCCTGGAACCAGGAGGCAATTAAATGTTTTTATCTTTTAAATGACTCTTAGCTTTTCTATAACTCACAGACAACAGCATCCTACCTGATGAAACTGATGTAATTTTCAGAAGTATTTCTTAGAGTATGTTCTACAACCAAAAATATGCTGCAATCAACTGAGTTTGAATTATATCCATCTCTCTGTATTTCACCTTTGCACATTAAAGGCTCTGAGAAGTTCTGCACTTTAAAAAACATTTTTGACTTTAACTTTGTATTTCCTAAAATTAATCAATCATAGAATTTCTTTTTAGACTTCTTAATATTTTACAGAGCAAGAACTTCACAGACTCCCATTTGTGGAAAAATTAACTTAGGGTTGGTGAGAAAAAGAAAGGAGATCAGAAAGAGGAGGTGTTGGATATGCCAATCCTTACACAGTGTCAAAAACAGAAAGGGCACAAAACAGAAAAGGGCGGCTTTATCTTTCTGCATCATCTGCTGTTTCCAGCAGGCCAAGGAAAAGGAATACATTTGAAAACAACCCACTTGTATCCCTGAATTCTGACAACACAATAGAAGGCACTAACAAAGGGTTCTAAACTTGACAACGTGACCATAGTGCAATCATCCTGTATAGCAAATGTGGAAATGCATTTTTCTTGCTGCATTTAGAACATGTTTTAATTGTGGCTGGCAGACAGATATCCTTAAATGATTGTGATGACTAAATAGATTTCTCTTTTTCTTCTACCCTCTCTCTCTCTTTCTAAGAAAATAAGATGATGAGATTTAGAAAAATGCATTTCATTGAGATGGTCAGGTATTAGTGTTTTATTTCTAAATTTCTCTCAGAAACTCTAAAAACATAAATGGCCCCCTCAAAATAACAATCACCTCAATAAATGAGGTTTTCATTTGAGGGCTGACACACATATAGGAGAGAGGAAAGGAGGGAGGGAGGAAGAGAAAAAGATAGGAGGCACAGAGCAAAAATAGAGGGGAAAGAAGAAATACCCACAGATGAGTCACCTACCAGTGCATAATGTCACTGGGTATCTCCCAGAGGGAAAAGAATGCCTGAGTCAAATAGGAATGGAAAACTTCATTGCACTCCCTTTGGTACCATTTAAATTTTGAACCATATAAATGTGTGTTCTATCCATCCAAATGTGTTATCTATTAATTCAAAACATAAATTAGTTTAAAATGCAAAAACAATACAACGGCAGCAACAAACAAACAAAGCACTCGTTCACGATGTTAGAGATGGTCTTATATGGGGTTTGTTGGAGCCACACTTGGGACTAAATTAAATGACCCATTATATCAAACCATTGTCTGAATTTATTTAACGGAGAGGGGAGGACTACATTTCTGTTCCTAAACCACACCCCTGTAGACAATATCTTCTTCAATAAGAGATAATCCCTCAAATTGCAAACAAGCGCTTCATTACCTCCTCTGTGCTTAATTTGCCAGGTGACTGTCATTTGCAATAGAGGTTTCAATATTATCTTAATCTTCAGGAATTTATCAGGGGCTCCTGGAGACAAAGGCACACATTCCTCTTTATCTATTATCTAGCTCTGACCTAGTTCTGGCCACCGTCCCCATCCAAACAGGAAGAGAAATCTGAAGTTGTGATACATTATTTACTAGGATGAACCAGTAATTCAGACTGCAGGGAAAAAAAGCAATAAGAGAGCTCAGAAAAGCTTAAAACATCTTGAAGGCTGTTTCATGAAGGAAGGAGTCACAACTAATATTAGCATGGGTACTTAGGAAGACAGTGGGTAGAGATGGGAGGTTAATAGAGAAGCTATGCTGGAATAACACATAAAATAAATATGCATAAAAGGAAGAGAAAACCTCAACTCACTTTCTTGGTTTCATGCAATTGGATTCTGTTGTTTGTTTTACCTAAGGACTTGACAAACCTGACACCAAAAGTAATTGTGAAATGGAAATGACTCTATAAATCATTGCCATCTTGAGACTACCATAGGTAAATGCTCTTGAAAGTTACAGGGCAGTGTATAAAGGCATTAGACTCATTTAACAAATTATTTGTATTTATTAGACACCTTGAGCACAATGGTCCCACAACCCTAAACCTCATTGATGTGATTTTAAAAAGTAGATTCCTCTAGTTTTTGTAACAATTTGGAAACATGATTATGAGGCACATCATCTGGTAAAAATGGCAAACTTCCATCAGTGACATTAAAGACAAGCCAATCATGACTCCAAACTCACCCACCCAAAACATGAATGCATTTAAAAAGGAAATGGAGGGAGAATCCTAATATTCTTAAAATGCCATCACCATGCCAAAAAGAATGTCCACCGAGACACCAAAAAAGCAGAACAACGCCACCAATCTCCATTTGCAAGCAAACCATTCCCTCCTCATCTAGGGAACACTTGTTACATGTAATATACTTGAGCACTAAGACAGTTTCATTTTTAAGTAGAGAAATAGAATATGAGGTTTAAAATTTGGTTTCCCACTCCCATATACACAAATGCCACTAAAACCTAAAGGTCTATGGATGACTTGAATTCTCCTAGAAAACACCCTTGACATATTCGTTGCTCACCCGCCCCAGCCAACAGCAAAAGAGCATTTTAGCCACTCAGCAAACAGCCTGGTATTCACATTAAGAAGGTAGTAAGGCATCCTTCTGACCTTTGTTATTACTTAGACCTCATGTTGTACATAAAAAGAGTACAATGATGTCAAACAAATTCCAGAAGAGAAGTATTTATTGCTGAATCTAAATCAAAAAATCCATATCTACTATAATGGCACTTCAAAAGAAGATATACTATATTTACCAGCTCAATCAATACTAAATTAGCTGGGATAAATATTTTCAACTCTACCAGTCTTAAGATGAAGCCTGTTATTTAAAACCCGTGTCTTGGGAGAGACAAGAAAATTTTTGCTTAGCACACAGAAATGAGAACCAGGAAGCTTTTTACAAGCAGGTTCACCTACCCTTAGCTGCTCCCTTTCACAATTCATCTGTTGTCTTGAAACCTACAAAGGAAAGAAAATGAGGGGGGAAAGTCAGAAAGTTCTGCATAAGAAAAAGTTAAAAGAAAATAGAAAGTTATTTTCAATCGCTTGGCTCAAAGAAAATCAGAGAAATTAACCCTGATCAATGTGTGATATCCGCCATGAGATCAAAAAGGAGAGATTAGCAATACATGTGCCATGCATTGACTATCCTTGCCTTACCAACGTGTTTCTCTTAATATCCAAGGATGCTGCTTTAGAGTGACCATATAATTTATCATTGAAACAAGAAAAAGTACGTGAGTAAAGGGAGATGTGGGGAGTGGTATTAAATGATTATGCTAAGGACACAGATGTAAAGTGAGGCATTCAAGGCAAACTGGGATATATGGTCACTCTACTTATGTTGGGAACTGGTGGACTCTAACTTCAGCTAAAATGGTTAGGCTGAAATAAAGTGTAGGGCTGCATTCACAGTTTATTCTGTATCTTTCTAGTATTTTCTTAACCAGTGAAACAACTCCTGACTCCTAGCACCTGACAGTATACTGCAAGTTGCTGAAACTTTTACTAAGAGATAGGGAAGTTTAAGAAGTGACTTTTGATGTATATTTTATACATTTTGTATTGAAAGTTTCCTTTTACTTTCTCTAAAAAAAAAACAAGAGTCTTTATTTAGGATGCACCAGAGCCCAAATCTATGAATCAGTGCTGTTCTATGCCCTTTAACCTAGAAATATTACCTCTAAGAACAGCACTATTTAGTTTTTAAGAGAAGTTACAAAAGTGCACAAATGTTATGGTTCCTATTTTGTGTTAAAAAACATTGAAATGGATCATTTTAAAAAGGGAGAAAAATAAAAGTAGCTAAAGAGAAAAGAACTGGGAATAAATATTCCAAAAGATTAAAAAGAAAATTGGTACAATTCTATAAATATACAGAAAAAATCCCCACATTGAATTATATACTTTGAGTTATATAATAATAGGTGACTTTTTAATGTAAATTTTCTACATAAACTGTTAAAAAAAGGAAGTGGGCAAATTTTTAGCGACAGAGAGCAGATCCGTGGTTGCCAGAGGATTGTGGGAAGGTAACAGTGTGGGAGGGTATGACTGCTTAACAGGTATGGAGCTTCTACTTGGCATGATAAAATAGTTCTCAAACTGGATAATAATAGTTGCACAACATTGTAAATGTACTGAATGCCACTAAATTGTATACTTTAAAATGGTTAAAATGGTAAGTTGTATTTTATGTGTATTATACCACAATAAAATAAATGAAGTGTGGGGTGAGGTCTCGGTTCTTGATGCGGTGGACAGTGAACACATCCTGGATGTGTGTTCCCCCACTGGATGCAGCTGTGGAGCCTATAGTGCGCATGGAGCAGCTATTTGAGGTCTCTGAAATGTAATTAGTAGCAGGTGGAGTAAGAAAGAAGACCAGAATTTAAAGCAGCACCACAGAGGGGTGAGTTAACCACTGCCCCCCCCAGTATCCCCTGGTGTGGATTCAAGGTAGCCCAGACCCCAGAATTGGACACCCACGTAGAGATACAGAGAGAC
Organism: Daubentonia madagascariensis; assembly: GCA_023783475.1. Lineage (NCBI taxonomy): Eukaryota > Metazoa > Chordata > Mammalia > Primates > Daubentoniidae > Daubentonia > Daubentonia madagascariensis. Next base: position 3,410,204 of record JAKFHU010002332.1, on the reverse strand, counting down.
CCAAGAGAAGCCCTCTAGTTTTGTCTCGAGAAGCAGGAAAGTTGAGAAAATCCCTATTGCTTTTTAAATTTTTTTTCTATTTTCTTTCTTTGTTATTTAATCTGTTCCCTGATGCTGCAGTCTCTGGGAAATCTCAGGGTAGTATTAGTGGCATCAGCATCAGCGGCAACAGCAGGAACCACAGACACCCAAGATCTAACAGAGGGAAACCTTCCTTTATGACCTGAGAGGCTGTGGTCCCAAGAGGTGGGGCAAACAAACCCCCTTGTTGCTTTATTTCTCTCCTCTGTTCTCTTGCCACTTGGCCCCAAATGCAGGCTCAGGAGCAGAAGCACAGGAACAGGGTTTAAAAGAAAGCACCAGCTTTCTGGGCACAGGACAAAAAAAAAAAAAAAGGAGACGTTAGGAAACAAAAATTACTTTGAGGATCCTAGAGAGGAAAAAATTTGGGAAAATGACCCCATGCAGTATTTTTTATAAGCTCCTGGACTTACCTCTGGGCTGCATGTGTATATCATGCCCTAAGCAGATTCCATAAGCTTTGATAACTAAACTAAGGGACAGACCACTGCCCAGGTCCCAGATTGGACACACACATGGGACACATCCAACTATTACTGCAAAGGCTTTGACAACAGAACTGATATTGAATAAAAACTCCACAGAAGAAAGGTAAGAAACTTTAGCCTGAATCCAAGAGGCTTGATTGCTAGCTAAAACAAAAATATCAACAACTTCCATAGGATTTAAATAAGACCCAAGATCTCATAATGTAATGGTTGATATACTCAGGATAAAAACCAAACTTACAAAGCATACAAAGAACCAGGAAAATCTACACTTGCATGAAAAAGACATTCACAGACACCAACGCCGAGATGACACAGATATTGGAATTATCAAGTAAAGACTTTAAAGCAACTATTATAAAAATGCTCCAACAATTAAGGGAAAACTTAAACACTTAAATGAAAAAAAATTGACAGTTTCAGCAAACAAACAGAAGATATAAAGAACCAAATGAAAATTTTAGAACTATAAAAACAATAACCTAAATTAATAGGGGAACAAACCTCACTGAATGAGTTCAAACACCGAATGAAGATACTAAAGGAAAAGCATGGAACTTGAGCACCTATCAATAAAAAGTGTCCAACATAAAGAATAGAGACAAAAAATTTGAAAAAAAAAAGAGAGAAAGAGAAAAACTCAGGAACCTATGGAACAATACCAAAAAATATAATATTCATGTCCCTGGAATTCTAGACCATGAGGATAGAGTTCACTGCAGAAAAGTTATTTGAAGAAATAATTGATGAAGACTCTCCACATTTGGCAAAAGATATAAACTCACAAGGTCAAGAAGCTCCTTAAATCCTAAAGGGTTAAACTCAAAGAAATCCACACCCAGGGATATCATCATCAAACTGCTGAAACCAAAAGAAAAACTTTGAAAGTGGCCAGAGACAAATGATGTGATACCTTAAGGAAACAACAATTCCAATAACTGGATTTTTCATTTAAAACAAAAATAAAAACAAAACAAAGAACCAAAAAAAAAAAGAAAAAAAGAAAAAACCAGAGAGGCCAGAAGAAAGTAGCATGCCATTTTTTAATTGCTGAGACAAACAACTGTAAACCCCAAATCCTAAATCCAATGAAAATATCCTTTAGAAATGAAGGTGAAATATTAAAGTCACTCATAAAATTCACTGTAAACAGACCTGGTCTAAAATAATTGGTATAGGAAGTTTTCCAGACTAAGGGAATATGATACCCGAAGGAAACTTGGAACAAGAATGAAGGTGAACAACGGAAATGGTGAAAATATGGGTGAACAGAAGTAGAGTAGACGTCTGCCCTGCTTGAGTTCATTAAAATATGTTTAATGGGTTGAAGCAACAAAATGAAATTATGTGATGGGCTTTTCAATGTACGTATATACAATACATGAGATAGACAAACACAAGTAAAGAGAGGAGGTTAGAGAGACATACATAATGATAGGTTTCCTTTTCTCCCTCTGTCTTTATTGAGGTATAATTAATAAATAAAATTGTATGTATTTAAGGTGTTTGACTTGATGCTTTGATATACGTATAAACTGTGAGATGATCACCGCAATCAAGCTAGTTAACATGGGTGATAAAGTTTCCACATTGCAACTGAAGTTTTATAATACAATATTGATACTACGTAGACTGAGAGAATTATATGTATTGTCATGCCTACAGTAAGCACCTTTTAAAAAACTACAAAATGTGATATATCCAAAGAAAAATGATGTTAGAATAAGTGGATGTCTATACACACCACACACACACGCATGCGTAAAAGAACCTTGACCTAAACCTCAGGCTCTATACAAAAATTAACTCAGAATGGGCCACATATCTAAATGTAAAACATAAAATCAAATGGTTGATACAATTAAAGAGTGGGGGCAATACTTTCTTCTTAGTGCTTTTCTGTAGTTTTCAAATTATCCTTTATGACATGGAGGGCATTTATAACCAGAAAATATTTTAATGTCGGTGCCTTGCAGAAATATAGGTGTTTTTCAAAATGTTATACTAACAGTGATAGCTTTCATTTTCATTAATTAAATAAAATGTTGCATCTTATAACAAGATTAATATTTTTAATGTCTGCCTTCAAAAATGATAAGGATTTGTCAGACTCACAGAAGCACAATGATAATATTTAAAGAAAAACTAGACTCCTGACCTGCGCAGTGTGAAGTGACACCACATTACAATGTTCCTATTACAGACAAAACCAAACGCAAAATACAACAGTAGCCAAGAAAATAGCTACGCTGCCCTTCAAATGAAGCTCAATAAGGAAAACAAGATTTGGGGACAATAAAGAGGACATTGCAAGCGGTCTCTATAGTGGACATGTTTGTTTTTTGTTTTGTCTGTTTAATTTTTGCTGTACAGTATCCCATATTGTTTTACCTATATTCTAGTAACAATATCCTGCTTCTCCTCTTGAGTCATGCTCTTGATCAATTCCATAAATTATTGTGAATTGGATGTCACCACCAGGATGCTCTGCCTCCTGCCTAATAGAGTCTACATCTGCCATTACCTCTTTGGCCAGAAGTAAGTGTTATCAGCCACTATGAGAGTCAACTCAGTGACATCTAGATCTTCTGAGTAAGCTGGCAGTGACCTCTCCTTCTTCAAGGAGGGGTCATCAGGTACAAATATATGATTTCCTCTCCTCTCCTTTTCTAAAGACAGAGAGCCAGTTGTGCAAGATGGCTGAGTTCCACCACGGGTCTGTGTTTCTGTTGCAACTGTGGTCATCAAACAACACCCCAAGCAGGATGTAATTATGCTCTGAAGACTCACTAAGTTATTGCTGGACCTAATGAGGCCCTTAAAAATATTTCCCCATAACCATTATAAGAGAGGTTCAGAGAAAAAAAACAAAGGTTCCTGTAATTCCCTATTGCCTGTGATGAAGAAAGACCATTCCTGTGCACCCTTTAAAAGCCAGCCTTGAAAAATATCTTAAATGTACACTTTACTAAATGTCATTTCATTTGGAAACTAACATGTGATATTTTTTTCCTCCCATGGCAGTAATGCACAAAACCAATATATTTTATGGCCTAAATGAACAAAGGGAAAGTGGAAGGTCGGGCACTGCTCCTTTAAGATGCTTCCAGAATCAAATACCACTCTCAATAGGGCTGCCAAGTAAGCACTTACGAAAGGTTAGAAACTGAAGCAATAAACTTCAGCATGAGGCCCTTTGCTCTCCTGGCTGAACGGGATGTTTAATAGCAGGGATTCATCTTCCCCATCTCCTACCTCCATCTCGCCAACAGGGCCAAAGACTCTTCCTCAGACTCAGCCTTTTTCATCCTTCTCCTCAATTTGGGTTCTCTCGTATCAGTTCTCCCGTCTTATCCTGACCCTATTTCCAGTCTGATTTTCCCTCCCACTCACCAGACTGGCTCTGCAAGGACAAGGACTGAGGCTTATTTGGCTTTCTTTTTCTAGAGACCAGGACGATGTTTAGAATCCACTATAGAGATATATATCTCTCAAGCATCTCTGCATGTCAGACACTGTCCTAGGTACTGGGAATACGATAGCAAAGAAGACAGCTGGAGCTTATTATCTAGGTGGGGGAACAAAGTGGGTCCATCCACGGTTACAATACAGAGAACTTTTGCCACAGTGAGAATACAAGATATGCTCACGACACATAGAAGGTGCATCAACCTTGTCTTGGAGAGTTGCAGAAAGTGTTAGTGGTTTCTGTTTGTTTGAGTTTTTTTTGTTTTTTAGACAATGCATCCAGGGAAAGAATGAAAAAAAAAATACTCAGAGGAGAGGGGAGAACGTGTGAAAAGCCCAGTGAGATTATGTGACTGAATATAGCAGAAGAGTCAAGTGTAAGAGGGAATTGCTGAGAGATTAACTTGAATTGGGAAAAGTAGGAGTCAAAAGAAGTAAGACACACAATAAATGAATGGATAAATAGATGTGCCTGTTTTCGTGTTTCTAATAACATAATGTTGGAAAATCCAGTGTTCAGGACAATTGTGAATCATTTAGAAGAAAAGTGCCAGGGAAATTTAGCAGCATAGAATTTAATACATCAGATCAATTGGTAGCTATGTACATTTCTCAGTTTTGCTATTTTTGTAATCATTATAAATTCTTCCAAAACAAAATAGCCTTCTCCTATAAACACATGCCTCGAGGTACCCAGGGTGAGTGCTACAGGTTGCCTTTTCCTTAATGCATTTCGGGATTATTTACATACATTTGACATATGTTGTCTGAGTACCTACGGTCTACCTAGCACTGTGTTAAGGGAACGGGGTGCAGATACAAAGGACATATAGTGCATTTTCTTTAAAAAAAAAAAAAACTTAGAGGGGAAGAGAGATAATTAAAATGAAGATTATGATACAGAGTCATAAGTGTGATAGAAAAAGAAAACCTAGGGTTCCCCCAAAGGACAGGTGCCAACCCAGCCTGTTGGGTGGGATGAATAGTAGAGGGAGGCATGGATCAGGTGTTTCAGGAGATGGGAGTCTTGCTCTGCCCCTTACTCAGCTGAATAAGAGTTAGGTAGGCTGACCTACCCAGGGATTTGGGAAAAGGATACTGCAAACAGCACGATCAAAAGTAGGACAGGGTGAAAAGGGAGAACACTGGATAGGGATGGGAGCAGAAGCAAAGGTACATTGGTATTGCAAAACCTCTATGTTTTGCTCAATTTTAACTACGCTGCTAGGAAAATAATTATTTTAATCATTTTTGAGTGAAATAAATTTCATATTAACAATTGTTAAAATTTATCAGATGTTTATAACAAGCCAGAAAATGTGCTAAGCACTTTCTGAGGAAGTGTTTGGTTGAGGCTCACAACTTCCTAAGCAGATAGTATCCTTAGCTCCATTTTACAGGGGGGAAACTGAGGCACAGAGAGAGTGAGGGAATTCCTGAAGTCAGAAAGATAGGAAGTATGGAGAGGCTTAACTCAGGTCCCTTTCTGAATCACTGTTGTTCACAGCTCCCACTGTCAAAGAAATCAACCAAAATCACAGACACCTACTTTGTTAACCCTCCTCCCCTGACCTGTGCCTCATTTGTCCTTAGCAGGTGATTTTCAGGTTCTCTGCCCTGATGTGATTCTGTTTACATGCTCGTTTCTCGACAGCAAAACGTGCACTGACTGTGTTGTCTAGCTACATAAAGCATAGATTTCCACATTTGGCTTCCTGAGGTATAGACCAGGATCATTTCCACCAAATTATTTAATAAATTTCTCTGATATCAATCCACTGGATCCTTCTATAGATCCAGTTTTCTCCCCCATGGAGACTGGAGGCTCAGAAATCAGACTACCTGAGTCCAGTCCTTGCACATCATCTATATAACATTAGCCACATTATATAATCTCTGTGGTCTCAATTTCCCTATCTGTATAATGGGGATAATACTGTACCTGTATAGCGTCTAATTTTGTTGTGAGAATAAAATAAGATAATCCACTTGAAGTACTAAGCAAAAAACTTAGCAAGTTTAAAAAATTAAACAACTACAAGCAATTAGGATTAAAAGTAATGTGAGAGCCAAGAGGTTTTCAGAAGCAGCAGCAGGGCTAATGACTTAGACTTAAATCCTGGATTTGCCCCACAAGAAGCCTTGTGAATTTGGCTGATTTAATGGCACTTTTTAAGCCTCAAATTCCTTTTCTCAAAAAAGAAAAATAAGTATGAGGGCAATAGCTGCCCTGAAATTTTGAAAGGTTTGATATTATCCTTTTGAGAAGGGTGGATAAATTGGTACCACATATCGGAGGGGGGGCCGTTGGTAGCTATCACAGTGCAGTACGTCCGATTCCCTTCATCCAGTGGTTCCTCTTCTAGGAACCTCGTTAACAGAGTGCAGGGCTGAATGGAGGAATAAGGGGAGCACCTGTCACAGAACAGACCTGGAGCTGAGAAAAAAGCCAGTGTCCATCAGTCCTAAAATGGTTAAAAGAATTGTGGTTCATCTACAACAGGGGTTGGAAAACGTTTTGTCTTAAGAGACAAATGGTCAATAGTTTTGGCCCTGAGATCCATAGAGTCTCTGTCTCTGCTACAGCTCCTCGACTCAACCATCGTGGTGAGAAAGCAGCTGTAGACAACGTGTAAACAAGTGGGGGCAGCCGTGTCCAAAAAAAAACTTTATTTAAAACAGGCAGTGGGCCAGATTTGACCCATGGCTAAAATTTGCCAAACTTTAATCTATACTATGGAATACTATGAATTCATTAGAAATGTACTGATTTGGGGAAAGATACCTATGATAGAATAAAACAAAAGCGAGTGAAACCAATTTTTAAATACAATCCAATTTGTGCTTAAAAAGCTAAAGCTATACACACGCACACACAGAAATATCCACTTATACGTGGAAAATGTGTGGAATGATAAAGACCAATCTGCAAACAAAAGCCCCAAAATTATGTCTTGGGAATGAGAACAATAATGGAGAGGAAAGGGCAATGAAGCTGTTTTTTTTTTAATTTTCATTTTTAATCTTTGGTTCTGTTTTATTATTTTAACTTCTTGTAATAAGCATGCGCTGCTTTTGTAAATTCAAAGGAAGAGCAGCCATAATAATCTAATCTAAATGGCTGAGTTATAGGGTTGTTGTAATAGTTAAATGAGATGTTATATGCAGAGCATCAAACCCAGACCTGGCCTGGCACATAGTAAGTGTTTGATTAATCATAGTTATCAATAACTCCCCCAGAGCACCAGAAGGGTAAACCCAGGGTGGTTATCTCAAAAATAGACCAACCCCAATTTTGCAGGGACTTTAAGCATTTTGTGCAGATTCTCTTCAACAGGAAAGTAAAAATACACATATAAAATAAAATAAAAAGATATTGATTCGCTCAGTCTATTTCTGGGGTCTTATGTTTATTAGATAATAGGAATTTATAAAGACCCAGAGTCCCTCACACAATCCTACAATCCATCATATGGTTTTAATCAAGTTCACTGCCTTTTGCAAATGCATCTTACAATGAAGTGTGTCCTCTGATTCCAAGAAAACAAGATAGTTTATGTCAGATAAGCAAACACAGATCCCATCACTTGTTGTGGCAGTTGTTTCTTTTGGTATAAGGGAGAAAACAAAACAAAACAAAACAAAAAACATGTGTTACAGTAGTAAGTGCTTAGGATTCAGCAAAGCAAGTGAGAAATAATCAATTAAAGAAATAAAAACAAAAAGTCACAATAATGAGTCAAGTCAGCCATGATTAATTAACTCAATTCTGGCTCATGTTGTAAAATGAAGAAAATGCATTTGAGAGAACAACTTGGGGACTCCACCCAGCTTTCCCATGACATTTTCATTTTAACCTTAGGGAGAACCATTATCTGCTGCTAAAATCTCGTCTGGTTTTGTAAAGGTGCCAGCTTTTGTGGGTCAGGGGAGAAGCAGAAAAGAGGCTGGCAAGGCAGAGTACTAAGTAGGAAGAAAATACCAGATTTTTTGTTGTATATAAACTTGCACAGATAAACCCAAACACTGAAAGCTCTAACATATTTAATTTATGGCTAACAGTCCTTGGGGATACTTAATATATTGAGTGCATCCTAAAATTTCAAGACACTTAGTATTTTCAGGACTTGAGAGACCAATGGTGTGGTATCTTCCAAACAATACAAAATATTTAGTGAGCACTTTTGCTGCTGTTCCTTTAAAAATAAAATTGTTTGGTGACATGGGTACTTTTATCAAGAGAGTCACTGTTCTGCATGTAAATCACTGGGGAGATGCAAGTGTTAGTTATTTGATTAAGGGGATGTCAGAGGTCAGGATGCCCACAGAACTCAGACAAGCCTGAAATTACAGGTTTTAAAGAGCTGTATTCTTTGGAGGAAATGCTTTTTACACTTGCTCTGCCATGCACCCACTTGTTAAATACACCATTAGCAATAGAAGAAGTCCCCCAGGTCTGAGACGAGGCTGTGCAGGCAGATGGATTCGATAGACAAACACTGAGCAAGAGGTGGCAGCCACAAGCAGCACATGGCCAGCATCCCCTTCGGCCTCCCGCATCCATCTGCTTCCTGCGAGGATGCAGTCTCATGGAGTTGTTCATTTCAGGCTTGATGCTGGTCTTGAAACGAAAGGGCAACCCCTGGCCATGAAGAGCCTGGCTGGTCTGACACGTGTAAGCACCTTTACAAGTGAAACCACAAAATGTCTTTGTATCTGATAACTTGCAAGGTGGGAGAAACATATTGCCTATTATTTATTCTAATAATAAACCATTACCCCAGGCACATTTTTATTCTCCAGATTTAATAAGGTATTTTGTGAACCGAGGCAGAGGAGGGTTGGAGAAAACAATCGCAGTTATTACAAAGATGATTTCTATTTGTTTCAGCGACACAAGCAATCACCATTCTCTTCCTTCGTAATCAAGGGTTATAATTGTCCTCCCTCAACCCCACCCCAACCCTTTGCTCAGTCCAAGAAAATTCAAACAATACTCACCAAACTGTCCTGGGGAACTAAAAGGGCTTGGCATGCTTCCCTGAACAAATCTCCTGGGATCATCATTATCCTATAGCAGGAGAAATCTGATTATGAAGCATGGGCATCTCCACTTGGATTTTCCCATCATCCCCCTCTCCATATCCATAGGTGGGAAAGAGGCAGGAGGGTGATTTACATACCATTTGCATATCTCTACTTGGATAGAATGTATGTTCTCAAGACAGTTTCCAAGTTGAGATACTTTAACTTGACTTCTTTTTTTTCCCTTCCTTGTTGGATGTTACAGAATTCTAATGATAATTTTATCAGAAGTTGATAATTTTATAATCTGTCTCCCAATTAAATAGATTCAGCAGAGACACACAGGCCACGGCCTTATCTGGGCAATCATCTTGATCATATTAATTGAGAGACATTTGAGAGGCGTCTAAAATGCAGTGGTTAAGAGAACAAACTCTAAAGCCAGACTTCCAAGGTTCAAAGCTCAACTCTACTCCTTATTAGCTTAGGGACCTTGAACAAACTCCTTGCCTGGGCCTGCCCATGTGCCCCACAGGGTCATCAAAGATTTGAATGAGTTAATATTTGCAAAGCAATTAGAAGAGTACCCAGGACACAGAAAGCACTATATATGTGCCTTTTCAAAGCAAGAAAGTAAATTTAATTCAATAGTCTATTTGTTGTTGTTGTTGTGATTTGTTCTTTTTATAAGTTGAAAATGGGCTGGACCTGCCTCACTACATGCTTAGACGTTGGGCAGAAAAAAATCATCACAGAGGTAGAAAATCAAAGCTTTGAAAAGTGGCTGATACTTCTAGAAGTTTTGTGCTGGGATATTAAAAGCCCACATCTACAGATAGTAGACAGTGTCAACAGAAATAAATCATGTAACAACTACTGCACTATCATGGAAAGAAAAATCAAGGTGAACTGAGTCCCACTGGACCAATTTTCCAGACAAGGAAATAGGGATGTAAGTGCCTTTCTATTCTAAGCCACCCTGGGTGAACATCCCCAGGCTGGCTGCCTACGCTATGCTGCCTTTTGCAGCTGAAGAAATCTTTACATAGCTGTAAGAGGTCTTTTCCATTCCTGATTTCTATGACTTTACAAAATGTCATTATTTAAGAAATGGGAACAAATCTGTAGCTTGAGAAGCTTGAGGAGTATTCATTTTCTAATTTTCCAGTTCAGTTGTCTGAAAGGGTTGGCTGGGTGATGGTTGTTATTGTTGCTGTGGGGGGGGGGGGCACATGCCTGTGTGTGCTCACACTCTTCCTGGAAAGCTTAATGGAAGGAACGCTGGAAGACATATGCTTCACTAAAAATGAGTTCTTAAAACTCAAAACTTAAGAATCTTTACTGCAAGAACTAGGTTCTTGAAAGTTCTGAAACAATGAGCAGGCATTCATATAAGTCGCAGGCAATTTAAAAGTAAAATCTAGGTCATCTGGCTGTTTGCTTTGTCATCATCAGTATTAATTAGACACTGGAAGTAATGACTGAGCTCAGAGAGCTCTTCAGATTTAAAATAATAATAATAATAAACCAACAGAGCAGGGCTTTACCTTCGGAAAGAAAATATTTTCACAAGTGGCAGCGTTCTGAAAGAAACTGAGTAGGAAAACCTTGCAATTAAATTCTGCAAATGTGCTCTGAAATAATCCCAGGGGAAGCCTTATCTGTACTTAATATTCAAATAAATATTCTTTTTGTGTGCAGTGCATTCGATAGGGTGCACTTTATTTAATTTAAGGGTATAGCGCGATCACTATCATGAGGAATAATCACAAGGAGTGGTAAAGCCCTTTAACCAGGACAAATGGGCCAGTTCCACAGTCCAATGGGCACTCGTGGGGGAGGAAGGAAAAGGAAGGTGCCCGAGGATGGCTTTCCCTGGGGGTGTCCTACAGGACCTTGATACTCAAAGTGAAGCCGGGACCAGCAGTGTTGGCATCACCTGGAAGCTCACTAGAAATGCCGCAGCCCAGACCCCAGCCCAGACCAACTGGATTAGAATCTGCGTTTTCCCAGACCCTGCCAGGTGACTCACACTAAGTGTAGAAAAGTTAGCTGTCCTCACTGAGAACTAGGGGCATCTCTGCTCTTCTGTCCCCCAATAAGCTCCCTCTGCTAGCACTACTCATGTGTCTTCCACACAGTGGGTACCAAAACATTTCTGGGGATTTCTCTGGATGTTTTGTGGAAGTAGGAGCCTCGGGGCTCCCCAGGAAGCCTCATCCATGCGTCCTTCTTTCCATCCATCTTTCTGAAGTGCCCTAGAGAGGCTCACGGTCTTACATACAGCAGGAACCCAGCAAGGAATCAGTGGGGTGCTCTGGTGGTCAGCATCTCTCTTTGACACCCCCACACTCCTAGTGGGTTGTTTATTTCCAACCTCAGACCCCCCCCCCCTCGTCCAGCACCAACCCGGTCACTCCCAGGCACAATCTAGCTTTCTGCCTTTTTCATCCTTCATCTGCTTCTTACAGTGACCGTGGGCAGTAGGTATTAGCATTGTTATTACCCCCATTAAACAGATGAGAGCACTGAGGTGTCGAGCAGCTCAACTAGATGCCCCAAGTTAGGAAAAAGCAGAGCCAGGAATCAAATTCAGCCCCGCCTGAATCCGGACCCTGTGGTGAGAATCACTAAGATGATCGGGGGGAACGGCTGGTCCAGGGATCACACTCTGTGACCACGGCAGGGACGCGTCCTCACCGTGCAGACCCCGCCCCCTGTGCCCCCACCTCATCCGTGCGATGGAGGGAGGTCAGTGTACTCACTAAGCGTCTAACACGATGCCTTTCTCTGGTTCAGCCCCTGTGTCCACGCTCAACGCCTTCACCTTGTCATCAGGGCCTGGGCACTGCGCCTCCCTTCCCCTCCTTCTGCTCCCACTCACCCCAACCCCAACACAGGAGGAGACGGCTGACCACCTTTTCTCGCCTCCTGAAGACAGGGACAGTGAACAATCCGTACACAGTAGGTGCTTCATGCTACTTTTGGTGAACTGAATTCTGGACATTTAGCACGATTCCTGCTGACTCACACTGTCTCCCAAATTGCAGCAGTTTTCCCGCCAGCCCAGAAGAGGCTCCTTCCCAAAAGGGAGAAAGGCAGGCTCTCAGCCAGGGCAGCGTGAGCCTCTGGAAGTTAGATAAGTTGACCACAGCGGCTGTGCCTGCTGGGAGCCTGGAGACATTAAAGACATTTTTAGTTCATGTGGACCCCAGCTGGGGTCTCTCATGGAGGGTGAAAGGAAAATTTGCCAACACCAACAAAATAACAGGTGAAATTCAAGGATAGAGCTACTTGACAATGAATGATTTGTTCACTAAAATTATTAGAGATCATCATCTCTAGTTCCATCAAGGAATTCCTAATGAGCTTGGGCAGGGGAGGGAAAATGTTCCTCTGGACCTTAAAAAAAATAAAATAAAATCTCAAAAAAATAAAATAAAATAAAATAAAGCTCTGGATGTGTAGATATTCCCACGTAAGAGTTGGCCAATCTGTAACTTGCTCATGGGCATGAGTTTTAATCTTTTCTTTTAAAAAAAAATTAGGATTGAATTTTAAAAATAATAAAACACCAGGGTACTAAAATGAACGCAAAGGACAGCTGGTTTCCTTCCCCAAACTTGAGCAAAGCTAGTAAGCCATACCAACTTCAATAACAAGCACCTCAAATAATGAAGAAGTCTGTCTGGTCAGCTTGGCCGAAACCTTGTTCAGCAGCAGCTAGCAGGGCTGCTGGAAGAAATAAAAGCCTCTATAATTACAGGAAGGAGGGAGAGACAAGTTACCCGTCACCTTGGGTAGGTGAGGGGGCCCCTGCGTGTCAGGCAGGCAAGCGAGGTTCACCTGTGAACCAGGCCCGTTGTGGCACAAACCGTCTGCATCCTCTGGGCAGTGGGAAAAACACGGAATGCTGTTTGGGAGCACCAAGAAGTATGTGTATAAGAAATCATAAGCTCTAGCATTTATAAAGTGCTGCCTTTGTGAGATGTACTGAACTAAGGGCTTTATCTGCGTTACCTCATGAATCTCATCACGGGTAATCACCACCTATGCCTGAGGAGGTTGATATTGTTTTTATCCCTAGTGTGTGGCTCAGAAAGTTTAAGTGACCTGCCCAAGCTGATGTAGCGAGCAAGTGGAGAAGCCAGGATTTGAGGCCAGGCAGTGAAGTGTGGGGTCCACTCACTAAGTATTCCTGCCTCTCTGCACCCAGAGTTGTAGCCACAATCTTGCAGCACACCTGCAGTTGCTTCCTCTCCACCCAACTGGCCATCTTAGGTCACCACCCTGGTGACAGCCCTGGAAGGGGCAGCACTGTAGACTGTGTGACCCTTCACCTCCCATCCCAAACAAGCTGGACCAAAGAGGTTCTCTTCCTGAGGGGTCGCTCTGCTCCACACACCCCTATCCCTGTTCTTGAGTATTTTCTTTTCGACATAAGCACCCACATTCTCTTCCACTCTCCCTCAAATGACAAGGGTTGGATTTCCTCTCCTATCCTTATCATGTCCTCCAGGCTACAGGGGAAATGTGTTTACAGTCCGACAGGGATGAAGCCAAGGTCTGGATCTGCCTCCTATTTCTTAGACCTTGAATATACCCCATAACTTCCTGTACTGGGTGTAATGGTGTCCCCCCAAATTCAGGTCCACCTCAGAAGCCCAAAAAGTGACCTTATTTGGAAATAGGGTCTTTGCAGATGTAATTAAGGAAAGGACCAAGATAAACTCATAGTGGATCAGGGTGAGCCCTAGATCCAAAGAGAGTGTCCATATAAGAAACAGAAAAGAACATACAGAGTCACAGAGGAGAAGGCTGTGGGCCGACAGAGGCAGAGATTGGAGTGATGCGGCCACAAGCCAAGGAACTCCAGGAACCACCAGAAGTTGGAAGGAGTAAGGAAGGATGATTCTCCTCTAGAGCCTTCGGAGGGAATGTGGCCCTGCTGGCATTTTTATTTCAGACTTCTGGCCTCCAGAACTAGAGAGAATAAACTTCTATTGTTTGTAAGCCACCTAGTTTGTGGTAGTTTGTTATGGCAGCTGCAGGAAAAGAATACTCTCCCTATGCCACATTTCCTCATCTGTAAAATGGGTATGAATGTCCCTTTCCCCACTGGACAGAGGCATTCCAGCACATACCATCCCTGCCACTGAAGAGCAGCCCTCTCTATCATTTTCCATTTAGGAAAGTGCCATTGAGGCAGACCTAAGAACAAAGCTCACTGGCATCACTCACATCCAAACCAGGGGTTATGGACCAATCTACTCATTACGACTTTTTGTCACCAATTTCCAATAATTTATTACTTTCCCACCTACTTTTCTGAATATCTATCCCATCATCCTCCACTTTGCCCAAGAGGGATCACATATGTGTCCAACAAGGGTGTCCTTTTCAGCTGTGTTGCTGGAATTCACACATCGTGTGTCCACCACATTTTCTAAATCTGCCATCCCAGCAAGAAGAAATGATGTTTTCTGGGTCTGGGCTATTCTCAACGAATGGATACATGGATCAAGTTATCATTCTTTCCTCTTCAAGAAACTCACAAACCATGCTTCTCATCATCTTGCCCAGACCCACATACGGGGTTCACGAGACGTCACCAGCCTGTGTAGTTTATAGGGCCTGCCAGCTTCTTCCACCTGGAAATTAGAATAATATCTGATATTTTTCCATTTCAAATCTCATAGCCCTCTCCTTCTTGCCACAAATTCTCAATGGTATTTAATGACCTCATGTCCAAGTTACTCTACCGTTTTGGGATATTAGTCTAGGTGAAATAACTATACTTATTTAGAGCTAACACTCTCTCAAGTGCAATTCACCAGTACTGACTCCATCTCTCATAAAAAAGTCTATTCCATCCTGACTGAAGATGATTTTTCTTGACAGAGAAGGGCAAAAGAAATTTAAGTTTCATTTATGTATGTGATATATCAGCTTTCTTCTACCAGCCCCAAACAGCCTGCCAATTCCTTCTGGCTCTTCTTGATCAGATTTTTTTAGATTTTTTTTTTCCTGTTTTACCTTAGCATTAGTTCAAACTCTTAGTTAAATCTATTTGAAGATTGGGTTCCAAACAGAGTGCTTACTGATGTGGTCATTTAAACTTCCACTCTTTTGTGGATAGGGAAACCAATGCTTAGATTGCAAACTTTCCCACAAACACACAGCGGAGCAGCAGAGCTGGGATTCTCACTCAGTTCTGACTAACGCCAGCCGATGCCGGCACCTTCTCTCATAAGCTTTCTGCATGCTGCTTGCTTTGTTGATCTCAAACTTTCGGATGTTCCAAGTTTTCCATATTCACATCACCAAGCTCCACACTCCTATGAGATCTTCTAGGTATATCAAGTCCTAGGATAATTCACGGTTGGTTCACATCTTCAAATATCGTTCGGAAGTATGTCATGCATCAAAGTCACAATGATGTTTGGGTTGATTTTTTTTTTAAGTGGGGGCTCCCTATTGTGATTGAATGAAGAACCCTTGATGGTCTAGCATCAGTGAGAAAAAATCCATCCCATCTAACTCCAGCTCTGTGCTGAGGCAGAGCAATTTCACAGCAGCCCATTTATACTGAGTCAGACATGAACAGTGTGCCAATTTGATTAGAAAATGGCTTACACGTAGAGCAAGCCCTGTCTATTATGGGGAGAGCTGGACTAATGAATCTTGGAAACGGAAGAGTCTATCTATCCTTCTTCAAATCTGTAAGCCAATTATTATATGGGATCTTGACTTCCAATATTTCTGCAGGCTTCTAGGCAGGGAAACTGTGCCAAACAACAGGCAAATGAGAAACCATGTTTCTCGGGGCCGGGAACCCTTTCTGTGCTGGAGATTAAATAAAGGTTTGTTCTTTCTTTTCTCCCTTCTTGTATCCCTCCTTCTTTCCTTCCCTTCTTCCTCTCTTTCTTTTTTCTTTCTTTTTTTGTTTCTTTACCAAAAAAAATGAAACCATGCAATCTGTATGTTGCAGAGAGGAAGGAAAAGAAATCTACTTGTTTTCTCCATAAAATCAAACAGTTTGACTGGAAACCTTCCTCACCATGTCTTTCAAAGTTGAATACTGACAGGTGGGCTTCAGGGATTAAATTCCCTGCCTGGTAGCTCTAAGTACATTAGTCTTGGTCAGAGAAGAATAAGATTGTGGCTAAGGGGAATTACAGAGAGCAGTTTAGGGTAGAAGCCCCGGAGCCAGACTGCTTAGGTTTGAATCCCGTCTGTGCCTGACCTTGAGCAAGTTACCTGACCAATCTGCACCGCTAACTACCGCATTAGAAAAAAGGGGATGTTAATGGTACCTAACTTATAGGGTTTTTTTACTAGGCATGTATGAGTTTATATCTAAAAAGCACTTAAAGCAGTTCCTGGCACAGAGGCAGAATTCTATAATGCATGTTAAATAAAATAGATGTAATTAACTTATCCAAATGGATGATTCATCTCTTCTATTCACTTACTTGTTTATTAATTAAACAAATATTTATGAATGTCTTCCATGTACCCGAGAGTTAAATAAGATGCAGGAAACACTCCTGCCTTCAGGAAACACTCAGTCTTATAAGGAAGGTAGATTGCTTTCAGCACTCTAAGGCATAAAAAAGCATTTACAAGAGAGGCATTCAGGAAGGAGTGTCCCCTCTGCCACCAGACTTTCTTGGCAAGTGTCCTGCTGTTCAGAGAGAATGGAGGAGTATCTCGGCTGTGGCCGCAGGTCAGCTAGACCTCCAGGAGTGATGCTACCTGCTTCAGAGAAAGCCAGGCAGCCAGGCCCCCTGCAGCCTTCCTGGGAGGCTAGTCCCTGTATTACCAGGCAAGGCACACACACTGCCCTATGCAAACCCTTCCCTTGCAACTAGGAGACACAGTAAGCAGATTTTAATGTCCTAATCAGCAGGTGCCCCATGTAAACTTTCTCTAAATCTAATTTAAAAGTGGCACAGTGCCCTCTGGCAACCAAAAAGTGAGGCCTGGGAACTGGGAAGGGAAAGCACTGGGAGGCTCAATAGGCCACTCTACCCAAGAGGTGCGGGCAGAGTATTTCTGCTTGATGCATCAGCCGGCTCCAGCCCAGGGGATCCAGGTCCTTCCTCCCTCCCTGCGCCCCTGTGCAGAAATGCCATAGCTGCCAGGACAGAGGGGGAGAAGCTACCTGAGGCTGCTGTGAGATGTGTGTGTGCGAGAGAGAGAGAGAGAGGAGAGAAGAGAAAGAAAGCAAGAAAGAGGGGAATAGGAGAGGCATGGGAAGATGAAAGAACAGGAAAAGAGAATCTAAATATTCAGAAATATGAGTCTTGCCCCAAACTGTCCTTTCTCCATTTAATTCTGCAATTTTGAAAAGTCAAATTCCTTTGTAAGACCACTTTGTCATGGGCACCTAAGTTAAACCATTAATTAAAACACATTGTACATGGCCTGGCAGCAATCAGCACATCTGAGTCTTGAGGAGGGAAGGGGAAACATCGGCCTTGCAAGTGCTGGCCTGCCCCAGAAGGGATGGTCTTGATTTCCTTACAGGGGTCCCCACAAGTTAGGTTTATGGGAGACCCAACCCAGAGAGAGAGCTTCTTGCTGACACTTCCACCTGGACCTCTGGCCAGGGTCCTGCCACACCAGCAAGCGCTCCGGTCTGCACCTGCACCGCAGCGGGGCTGGGTCCTTCTATTTCTCCCACTTGGGTCCTCCTACAGCTTGGGCTCCCCCAAACCCTAGTGTGCCCAGCCCGCGGGCGCCTGCACCAGCCCACCCTGGAGCTGGCTCGTTTTCCAAACGAGGCTGGGGTTCCCCACAGGGGTCCAGGGGGCCCCGAAGGAAGGACAGATCCAGAGCTCTCTTTGCAGCTGCTCCTCACCGCTGGGGTCTGGGAATCCAGGCGGGTTTGGGGGTGGGGGTGCTTCTGCTGCGGTTTGAATCCCTGCAGCGCCATCTGCTGGCCAACCCCTCTTAGGACGGAGCATCCCCTGGACGCCGGCGCTGCTGCCCCGCTGGGACGTCTGGGCTGAGTCCCGAGGCCCCAGAGGCCAAGCACTGCGCAGCACCCCCTATGAGGAGGCATCACCACCCATCCAAAATCCCCCCAAGGCATGCCCACATCTCCTCAGCTGCAACACTAGGAAGCATGCAACTGCACATCTTAAGCCCCGGGATCTGGTTTCATCTCTGCTTTTTGCTCACTTTGTGGCCTCAAACGTCCTTATCCCTGTGGGCCTCAATTTCCTCATCTGTAAAGTGAGGAGTTGAGCAAGGTGACTTCTGAGGCCCCTTCCAGCTTTAGGTTTCTGTGAGCTACAGGACTCCCATCCAGACTAAAAGGTCCAGAGACAATTGCAGGGGATGGCTCTGAACTCAGCCTTGAATCCACTGTCTGAAAAGCTTCACAGCAAGGGCAAGACGGAATGCCCTAGAATTTGTGCCTGGGGCTCCTCCACTCATATCTCACTGCCAGCAAGGAGCAGGAGGCCTCCCTAAACATCAAGCAATGATGGTGGTGGACGAGGGGCCACCCCACTGTCACCCTTTGCAATCACTCCCCTACTTGCCCCCGTGTTTATGGAATGAAGAAGCATCTCCCACCATCTACAGAATTTTTTTGCACGAGGGCCTATAATTATTGCCTATTATTAAAAAGTGCATGAGAGAGAAGCTATGGATTATAAATTCATGGTAGATTATGTTTTAATGTTCCCCAAACAGAATAATAATTGCTAAAACTGCTTTGGGTATCAAGCTTCATTGCACTGAACTGCACTCCAAGAATTATTATTTTTAAAAATCACTTATGGTACCAGGATGGCACAATGTCACAGAACTGGGCTCTCCACGGCAATCTCTGTCAAAGCCACCATGCCACTGTGCACTAATGTCCAGGGCAGGATACGAACATCAATGCTGCAAATTAAGGTGCAATTTGTAAATGCTTCATTAATATTTATTAAATGATTATTAGATGCTCTTACAATCTTTAATAAGATATTATAAAGCATGTCATTAAAATGCATTAAAAGCATATTCTTAGCAAGCCATGCCACAGCCTGCTGTTAGGAAATCCCTGATTTTATGATCCTGTTCCTAAAGCCTTTTCCAAGATACGATTATGATGAGGATATAGAGACTTAAGTGGCTGTCTGATCAAAACATCCCCTAGGAGGGTGACAGATATCGCCCCCGTGGGAATCAGAAGCAGTAAGCCTTCCTTATTGTCAGCTCTCTTTCCAGATTCTGTCTTTGATCCTGCAGGAAACATCTTCAGCGATTACAAATAAATTTCCACCTCTGGTTGATTAAAAAATGTCAGCCTACTACACTGAGTTGAGAAGGACTCTGAGGCTCTCTTTGAGCTAAGTGGAGAAGAACATAATGATTGATAAGCGATGCCTTTCATGTGCACCGTATATGCAAGTGTATATGCAAGAGCAGGTGACACCCATCTCTGATCGAGGACAAGGAAGATAACACAGTCAGAGAAGTTACGCTGGGGAAACAACTATTATAAAGGCCAATTTTTGGTTTCTATTTTGGTTGCCTCGTATCCACAATATATGAAGGAACGCATGAAGGAGGAAAGTGTCTTCTAAAGAGTATCTATGGAAAGATGGACTGAGAATAGTTCTCCATTCTTGCAGCATCAAGAGGTCCTCCTTCTGTGGCCCAGTAATCTCTCATTCATTTCCTGAAGGCTGTTAGCTCCTCGCTTCAGTATCTCCTCACTGCATGTTTTATTTTCTTTGAGCTTACCAAGATCTTCCCTACCTCTGCCTTTGCACAGGCTGGGCTCTTTGCTCAGGATTCTCTTACCTCTACTCTTTGAATGGTCATTCCTTCTTATTTTTCAAGTCTCAGATTAAATGCCACCTTCTGCACGTGCATTTTGCTGCCCCCTCTGCCTCGGTCCTGGCTGTATTTATCTAGTAACAGAGAATGAAGACTCAGGAATGAGACAGTGGGGTTCAAGCCCCAGTTCTGCACTTTTCTAACTGTGTAAACTTTGGAGCCAGTTTTTCAAATTCTCTGCCCTTCAGCTTCCTAAATAGGGTCCATAAGAACAGTACTCATGGACAAAATGAGCTAACATACAAAGAATTTTAAGAAAGTGTTTGGAATGTACTAAGTACTTGGTAAATACCTGTTGTTCTCATTTTCCCTACTTAACTATTATTTTTCTGCTTTCATCTGCTAGATGGCAGCTCTTTGGGGGCACAGGGCCAATATACCCAGAACCTACTATAGTACCTGGCTAATAACATCTGCCTAATAAATATTAGCTGTTTTTTTTTTAACTGGGGGCTTCACAAGGGTTAAAATGAATAAAGCCTAGTTTCTGTCCTCATAGAGCATCTGGGCTATAAAGAAAGAAAAGTACAACACTTCAATTCCATCTTATAAACTCAAGGACAGAGGGGTGGTATGGAGGCTCGAGACATGCTCTGGAGTCAGCCAAACCTGAGTTTGAATCCTGTCTCCACCATCTCTCTAAGAGTATGGCTGTGGGCGAGTTATCACATTTCTCTGGCTTCTGCTTGTCTTTATAATGAGGATAAGACTATCTTCAAAAATTAGAAATAATATATCTAAAGGCTCTTCATGCATATCTGGTACATAGTAAGTGCTCAATAAGTCAAAGCTGCTACTATTATTTTATTTTATTTAAGTGTCATTTTTATTATGTACAAAAGGCTTGGCAAATACTATGGTGGACACTTAATCCAGTCCGTGCAAATAAACTGAAGAAAATAGGCCTTGAGTTGAAAGAATCCGACTCGGATGTGGCCACAGTATCCTGGAAGGTCTCTAGACCCCTCGGAAAGCACCCTGCACTTTCTAAGAACACTTTACACTGCCACCAGCCTGTTCCAGTCTTCAGGGAGGGTTCCCACTGGTACTCCAAGGGACCCTACAGCCTGAAGCTAGAGTCAGTCACCTCCTGGCGTTTCCCCTAGGCTGGGGAGGGGTAAGCTTGTGCACCCTCTGGCAGCCAAGATGCCATCAGGTCTGGGAGGATGGCGGCAGGTCCTTCCTCACCTTCCTTCCCCTGACTGAAGTGGCAGGAGGGAGACTTGGGTCACCAGCTACCTGCAAATCCTTTCACCCTCGAATCCCTTCTTGTTTCCTACAAAAACACAAACAAGCCCCAGGGAGCTTTCTTATAAATCCCAGGACGATTCTGTTGACGAAGCATGTTTACCACGCAGCCCCACACCCTCCTCAGCAAGGGCTTTGGATTTAAACAATGTGTTCAAATACCACCTTTGCCACTTTCTAGCTATCAGACTTTACTTAAATTATGATACCTAAACTCTTTCAAGCGTATTTTTTTTTTCAATATCAGGGTAATGTTAATGTAAAGGTAGTGCACATATAACTTAAAATGCCTAATTTACGTTACATATGTATTATATTACAAATACATGTCCTCTTAGCACATGGCTGAAACTTTCAAATTTTTTTAAAATTATTATCATATTTGTCTTTTATTTTAAAAAAATCAAGACCGTAACATTTGATTCAAGCAATCCATTCACACGAGAAACCATAGCATGGCCCACAAGACTGCACCACAGGAAAGGAAAGTGGACACACAGATTTAGACATTTGCTATTAATGAGCATGACAAGGCAGTATTTTCTTTAGTTTTGCTTTGTGATTCTAGGTGCTCCAGCCCCAGAAGGAAAATCCAGTATGCTAAGGGAACACGAGTACAGGGGAAAAGGCAAGAAAGGAGAACCATTTAAGCTTTTTAGCCATATTCATCATTTTTTTCCCCATTTCATTCAGCATGGTGCCTCCCTCCTCACCTGCACCTCCCTGGGTGGGGATGCTCCAAGCTGGATGGGCCTTTGGGAGAGCCACCTACCAAAGTCGGCAGAGTGGCCTGGCCAGGCCTGGGTGGTCTTCGCCAAGGCCATTTTAGAGTGAATGGCAAGGCAAACTCTAAACTAAGAGGACCCAGGTGGTAACCAAGCGAGCTGGGGGCCAAGGCAACACATGTTGGGAAGGAAAAATTTACCTGGCATCTAACTGAGCTGAGAGAAGCTTCCCTTGCCCTTTCATGCTTCATATATTCAGTAAATATTATTGAGTATGCACTAAAGCCAGGTACTGAGGTAGATACTGGGGAACAGTAAGGATGTAAGTAGGAACATAAAGACTTCATTGAGCTTATGGTCCTGGGAGAGAAGGATGTTTTCCTCTTCCCTTTCCTTCTGTAATATTAATATGATCACACAGGCAGTATCAAATCCCTTTCCTTTTCTACTTGTTCACTCTGTGTGTTGACACGTCTGGTCTTCTGTTTGCTTTGATGAAATACAGATATTTTCCTAGATTACTTTATGTTCTATTTTCTTTTTTATAACTTCTTTTGAAATTATTTTAGATTTACAGAGAGATATAAAGGAAATGTAGAGAGTCCCTACATATCCTACACTTGGCCTGAGAAAGGACAATGTATGGTAAATCCTCCGGCAGATGAAGCAGGGATGCTAGAAGATGTGAGACCGTTCACCTAACCTACTCTAGAAAACATCACAGTACGCATCCTGGATGAAGCAGAATTTCAACATTGACAAGAAAGAAGAGAAGGCCAGAGGGAAGCGAAGATTATTCCAGGTGGACAGAAGGCTGGGAGGCGAGAGAGAGCACGGTTTACTGGTTTACTCGGAGCAGAGGAGAGAAGGTCAGACTGCCGGACCGTAGACTGGGAGGTGGCAGTGGCAGCTAGGTAGACTCGACTGGTTCACGATTAATGGGGAGTAGGGTATGGGAATTTTCTTTTACAGGCTAAACCTGATGGGCAAAGCCCATAAATATGTAGTGTTTGAAACTGAGCATTTTCCTCCTTTGTATAAGGTCCACTTCCTCTACTTTTTTATGGCCAAAGTCACATCTTTTCCAGTAATGAATTAGCCTGGGACCACGGTTCTGATCATGTCATTCTAACCAGAACATAACAGAACATCCACAGCACAGATCCCAGGAGGGAGGGAACCATGGGCTCAGAGGTGGCAGACAAGGGTGCTTTTGAGAACCCACCAAAAGGTATAAAATCTCTTAGGAAAAAAATTCAATAACATGGTCCCTCTCTCTCTCTCTCTCACACACACCCACACACCCACACACACATGCACACACACACACATTCATGAAGTCCATGAAATTCAGTTAAAAGCTCCTACTTCAAATGATTCATCTTGTGTGAAAACTTGGATCCCTTTTTATCCCAAGCATCAAAATTTTCCAAATATACCTGACTTTTTTTCCCTCAAGCACCAACATAGCAAAACATAAATGAGGTAAATGCACCAAATTATATTATTTCATAGCTTTCTTCAGTATAGAAAAACGAAAGGCAAGCAAAGGAAGAGAAGAGCTGTTCTGACAATACATGATGTTATATAAAATAATTCCATGAGTACTAAAGGAATTCCAGGAATACCCCACACTAAAAGAATGGGTGTTATTTTCAAGCCTGGTAAGAATCATGACTTCTTAGTCTTCTCACTCACACACACACACACCCCCCCCTAGGAAACCAGGAACAGGCTTTCCAGTTCTGAACAAGAGTGGTTTTAATTTATAGACACTGTCCCCATCTCCAAAATAGAATCAATTAAGACAACACACGTGAACATACATGCACACACACAATTACAGTCAAAGAAGTGTCCAGAAAAAAAGTATCTAACTCTTATTGGGAATGGCCTGAAACCATTCCCAATGGTTAGGATTTCTCACTGAAAATAAAGACCTTGCCTGAAATGTCAGAAATCTCCTTGCATAAGGAGAAGCCAGAGGAAACATCTAGAATAAGAGACAGCAGAGAACGCCTCCCTTCTTCAGGTAGTTACTGATTTGGAGTGATCCACCAACGCTTGGCTCACGGAAATTCAGCCAGGGGTTGGCACAGATTGCCAGATGGGCTGCACTTCGGGAGACCTGGGTGCTCCAGCGCGAGGGGTGGCTGGGTTCCCGCGCAGGCTGGCTGGAGGAGCTAGCTGGGTCGTCCGTTTTCAAACGTGAATGACAATCTCCTGACCGGTATTTTGTAAAATTCCACTCCCTGAACACCACATCTGCCTGAAGAGGAGGGGTACACACCTAATTCACATACTGCAGGCAGTTTGCAAATGTGGCATTTTCGTAAATTTGTTTTTATCCTCATTCCCTTCTTACCAAGCCTCTAAGACTCCGTTTCTCTCTGAACAAATGAACGAATGAATGAATGAACAGAAGAAAATCATAAAAAAAAAAAGATGATGTTCCTTTCCCAGAGGGTTATAATTCATCAGTATTTGTTTGGAAGTTGGCCTGTCACAAGGTTGTGAAGAGGTGAAGAGCAAAGCTATTGCACGTCCAGAAAAGGAAACGCTTCCCTCGCCAAGGTCAAGTATATATCAGCCACGAGACAAAGCGATGCTCATTTCAACCTAAGGCCACGATGTACCTTGACCCCAGCCTCATGAAAACAACAATTTGCAGTCCTCTATAAAACACTTCCTTTCCTTTCTCTGTTCTGTTGGCTTCTTCCAAACTCAGACTCCTGAGTTAGCAGTATCTGGCTGTATTTTACAAGCATGTGTACATGTGTGAGTGTGTGCATTGCATTCTAAGGTTTGGGGCCAAGATTTATCTCATTCTCTGATGGCATTTTATCGTTATTAGAGAGCAATAAATTTCAGCTCCATTAGCACTGCATTTAAATATGCACCCGCCAAGATAGAAAGGTGCTGGATCTATAGCACACTATAAATTTCCATTATTTGCCATCATTCTATACTTGGGCCTTGGCAGAGCCCAGCCGAGGCTGCACATTTTGTTTAGATAGCTCCTCTTCCCTAAAGGGAAACTTCGCCAACACTTGAAGCAGATACGATTTGCTGGCCGCGACTCTGTTTGCACCTTAACAGCTGTTTTGCTTTTTTATTTAGAGAGAACAGGGTTGCCGCCATCTGTCTTTTGAAAAATGAGTTCTGCTCACAGCAACATGGAACCATAAAAAAGAGAAAGGGAGAGCCTGAAAGATGAAGCCAAATGTCATGATAGAGAGAGGGTCCGCTTGACCAGGAGACAAAAATAATGGTGAAACATTTACTATTTGGGGGGAAAAAAATAACAAGTCAGGGATTTCAAGGCTGGTAAATGAGGTAAGAGTGACAGCTGAGGGAAAACACTCTTAAGTTCTGTACAAGTGCTGGCAGAACCCGAACGAATAACCTCCCCTACTAGGCACTCATGTCCTCTGTCCCATAGGCTGCTCACAGAATCCTAAAACTGCCCCGTGAGGCAGATATTTTCATCAACTCCACCTTAGAGATAAGCAAAAGACCGACATAGGCTCCAGTCAGATATGATTTCAAGTTCAGCATTTCTACTTTCTAGTTTTGCAGCCTGTATCATGCCTATTTCTGCATCTACCGAGTGAGGAGTGTCTACCCAAGGGAAGGGTTGCTGGAAGGATTAAATGAGGTGATGCATGCAAAACAGCCTGCAGTGCTTGGCACACAGACATGCTTACTAAATTTCAGCTATATCTGTTATCAAAGCAGTTAAGTGATTAAGGTTAGGTCCCAAAGGTAGTGTGAAACATGAGCCCAGACTTAAATACAGTCTGCAGAATTCAAGTCCAGTGTTTTGTCTTTAATATCTTACAGCCCTATTTTAAAACTTGACTATATAGGCTAGTTTATAGCACGGCACCACATTGACCCTCAATTCTCAGTGAGTTAATATAGCAGGAGGATACTTCTTACATATGTCACATGTCTAAGATAGACCCTGGAGATGAGGCATGTACCATTCCAAATGATCACTCAGGGCTTCAGGTTGACCGAGATCCCACTATCTCAACGTAGGACTGCAGATTCCCTGTGGCAAGGGATGATGGTGCTTGGAGATCTTGCACTCACTCTTCCAGGCTTTGTCCCAGAAGTGACACAAATCACTACTGCCCACAATCCATTAGCCATAACTAGTCTCATGGTCCTACCTAACTGCAGCAGGAGACTTGGAAGTGTGTAGTCTTTCCAGGAAGGAAACCTTATAACCACATAGTGATAAGTGCTTTTGTGTCTGTCATGCCAACTAATGGCAAAATGATGTGTTACCTGGGTCTTTTCCCTTCATATACACTTTATGTTTCTCTGAAACATGTTGTTTACTTCTATAGATATAATTAAAGCCAAGAAAATTTGGTATCGCACAATTCCTTACCACGGATTAATATCTCTCTCTCTGTACCCAAACAATAAAAAAAGGCATTAAAGTGATTTACTGGGAATGCAATAGAATAGAATAGAAATTTGAACCACTAGACCCCCAATCATAAAAAATTTCAAATATGATCATTCTTCCTCATTTGCTTAAAAGAACCTTTTTTACAAGAGGAGATGCATGACAAATGCGTGTCTAATAGCTCTTAAGTTAGCTAGAAACTCAGAATAATGTAAACAGCCTTCTATTCAATGCACTTGTGAAAATTAAGATTATGTTTCATACAGGAAGGGAAGAATGCCTGTTCCTCTTCCCAGCCTCTCTGTTTACCAAACCTTCCTGCTCAGGGCCTTATATGCCAGGCAATTCAGATTCCATAGGTCTATAATAGGGCTCAGGTCCCTTTGCTTTTGCCAGCTCTGTGAGGTGATTCCGACGTCCAGCAAGAGTTGAGGAGCCATGCCCCAGAGCCATAAGCTAGGAGAACCACCTCAGGAATGTGAGATGTTCCTGGTTTCCAATCCCAGACCATATACTCACTCAGAGCTTCAGCGTCCTCTTCTGTAATGACACCAACGTCTTCACAATGTCATCGGATGCGTCTACTACTATAACCTGACAAATCCAAACCATTGAAGGTGTGTAAGAGGGAAGGAAAAAGTGAATATTACCCAACTACTGATACTGACTCTATCTCAGATCCCAAGTTTGTACTATCCAATAAAGATACAAGAAAATGATAAGCACAATCCCTGTTTTCATGAAGCTTATAGCCTAGTAAAGAAATGAGTCTATAGTTTATTATCTATTTTCTCCCACCCAAGATATAATTTCCATGACCTTGAAAGACAGAATAGAATCCAGAATGTTTCCTCAAGCTTTTGGATGCATTTTTGCTAAGACTGTTATCCAATTTAAATTTCAGTTTCACATCATTTTGAACAGATTTGGTTCCATTAGTCAAAGTTTCAGGACTTTGGGCAGTTCTTTTTAAATTTATTCTGCATACAAAAGTCCCTGCCCTAATAAATCTGTCATCTCAACTACATTGAGTATTTATTTTTAGTATACTGAGTGAATGCTGCTATCTACTTGGCCCTGCAATCCCCTGAAACCTCCTCTTCCTTCTTTTAGAGAGAACCTTAATGTTGGGAATAGAATACATATGAGTTTTAAGATTGTCCTCCTTCCTCCCTGATTCCAAGGAATATAACATCAGTAGTTATGCTGCAATAACAGATTACACCAGGGTTTCTCAACCTCAGCACTCTTGACATTTTGAACCAGACAATTCTTTGTTTAGGGCACTGTCCTGTGTATTTCGGGATGGTAGCAGGATCCTTTAACTCCACCTGCTAGGTGCCAGTAGCCTACCCCTCCCAGTTTTAGCAACCACAAATGTCTCCAGACATTGCCACATGTTCTCTGGGTCAGCAGGTGGGCAAAACTGTCTTCAAGTGAGAGACAGTGGCTTATCCTTATTTCACAGATCCTATGAGCAAAACACTGGGTTAAGCTCTTAACATATCTTAGATCATTTAATTCTCTCAACAGTCCTATGTTCCCAGGGAGTACTTTTACATACATATTTAGATAAAAGAATAGATGCTTCAAGAGCTGAATGACTTATTCTCAGTCACAAAGCTGAGGAGTGTCAGAGCTGGGACACCAAAGCCCACGTCCTTTTCTCTATCCTGTACATTTCACAAGGGCAATTATCCTACTTTCAGTCCATCTGGTGTTAAATTCAAGAACTGAATTAGAAATGGACTGTAGAGTATATAATACCTTAGCAAGAATATTCAGTCCCTAAGAAGTCATACATTCCCCACATTCCATTCAGATCCCATCACAGAAGGAGTCCCCAAGAAATGCAAAATCACTGCAGCAGGTAGAGACCATGAATGGAGTTTTGTCTGGCACCAAAGCTTAAAGAATGCCACCTTTTCTCTCTCTCTCTCTCTCTCTCTCTCACACACACACACACCCCCACCTCAGGCGCCAGGCTACTACCACCAGCACTACTCACAACAATACCAGTATAATACTACTGAAAATTATGGTGACAATAGTACAGTTAATGATGCTTGTTGGCATTTACTGAGTGCTAAATATGTCTTGGGCTCTAGCTTAAGCACTTTACACGCCTTAACACATCTAGGCCTTCTGACAACCAGCTGAGGCAATTTCTACCAATTACTCCCTTAAGTATTCTTCCCCATTTTCAGAGAAAATTGGGCAGAAAAGTTAGGGAAAAGATAGGGCAATATTTAGTACAATTGAGTTGGAAACCCAAGAGAGCCCATGTTTGCAGCTACAGTATGAAAGCGCACACCTACCTGTTTCTAAATGTCAACAGAGCTGATTCAATCCTTTGGCACCCCTCATCCTGTTTCCCCCTGCACGCATTAGCTTGTTTCACAGCACTCAGCAGTGGGCTGGTGACAGCAGAGCCTTCTGTAGCAATGGGCATCCGCCAGTACTCAGTTGACATGCACGCTCTACAGATCAAACTGTAGTACAGATAATGATGAGAGTCGGCGTTTACTGAGGGCTAACTACATCTTGGGCACTAGTTTAAGCACATTGCATGCTTTATCTTATCTAAGCCTTCCTAAAGTCGACTCTCACGTGGACATCAACATTCCAACTTCCTACTGAGGCACATTCTACTAATTATTGCCCTATTGTTCCTGCCCCGTTTTCTCCGGGTACTGTTTCTACTACAGTTGCATTTCAAAACCAACAGTGTGGCTCCAGAGCCCATGTTCTCAGCTACAATACGATAGGGCAAATCTGTCTGCCCCTAATGCCAACAGAGATGAGGCAGTAACTCGGTGTGTCCCAGTGTGTTGCCCACTGCCCGCATTATCTGCTTTTTAACACTCAGCAGAAGGCTGGAAAGAGCAGAGGCCTCTGCAGTAATGGCCATTGCACCATTATCCAGTCACTGTGCACAATGTAGGGTACGAGGAAGTGTTGAGCATGTTCAAAAACCATGTAGTATAATTCTGAATGGTAGGAAATAACAGCAGACACAAGTACTTCTTGACTACTGACTGTCTCTTTCTTCCTCTCTCCCCCCACACACAAACACTCTCCTACCAAAATTCAGGTGCCATGCTACTACCACCATCACTACTAACAACAATTCTACTAAACTACTACTAATAATGATGGTGAATATAGTACAGATAATGATGCTAGTTGGCCTCTGTGGGATGCTAACGATGTTTTGGGCACCAGTTTAAGCAATTTACATGTTTTGTCTCATCTAGCTTTCTACCAACCCACTGAGGCAAGTTCTACCAGTTATTCCCCTAACTTTTCTGCCCCTGAAAATGGGGCAGAAAAGTAAGGGTAAGAGATAGGGCAATATTTAGGACAATGAGTTGGAAACCCAACAGACAGGTTTTGGAGCCAATGTCCTCAGGCAATGTTCTCAGGTACAATGTTCTCAACGGTCTGGCTTCGAATGTCCACACACCTGATTCAATCCTTCGGGGCCTCCCATCCTGTTGCACCCTGCATGCATTACCTTGTATTGTGGCACTCAGCAGAAGGCTGGTGGCAGCCAAGCCCTCTGTAGCAATGGACATCTGCCATTACCCAGTCAGCATATACGGTGGAGGGTATTTAGCATAGGGAGAAAGGAGGCAGTGGTAGGCAGGGTAAAAAGCCTTGTATAATCCTTGGGAAGGGGGAGATAAAATAACCAACATGAATACTTTTTGAGTACGAACTGTCTCTCTGTCTCTCTCTCACACACAGCCACTTACACACCCACCTCGGGTGCTGTGCTACTACCACCATCACTACTAACAACAATCCTACTCAATACGGCTAATCATTATGGTGACTATGGTACAGATTATGATGCTAGTTGCCATTTCCTGAGTGCTAACTGTCTTGGGCACGAATTTAAGCGGTTTGCATGCTTATATTCTCAAAAGCCTTCTAGAAAGCCCCTGAGGTAAATTCAACTAACTTCCAGACACCCACTGTGGCAAGTTCTACTAATTATTCTTGTAATTTTAGCCCTATGCATGGGGCAGAAAAGTTAGGTCAAAAGACAGGGCAATCATTCTTATGGTAGAGTTTGAAAACCAGCACGCTGACCCCACCGGCCACGTTCTGAGTTACAACAAGGTACAACTATATGGTTCCAAATGTCAACAGAGCTTTGGCAGGACCACCATTACAACGAACAATACTACTACAATAATGCTAATAATTATGGCGACTATAGGACAGATATTGCTGCTCGTGGGCATTTATTGAGGGCTAACTGTGTCTTTGGCACTAGTTTAAGCACTTTTCAGGCTTTATCTCATCTAAGCCTTCCAACAACCCACTGAGGCAAGTTCTGCTAATTATTGCCCTGTCCTTTCTGCCCCATTTTCTCCGGGTACTGTTTCTAGGACAGTTGACTGGCTAGAAACACCAGCCGTCTGGCTCTGGAGCCCGTATTCTCAGCTACAGTATGATAGGACAGAACTATCTGCCTCCAAACATCAACAGAGCTGAGGCAGTAATTCCGAGCATCTCAGCGTGTTGCCCACTGCCTGCATTACCTTGTTTTATAGCAGTCAGCAGAGGGCTGGTGACCGCAGAGCACTCTGCAGCAATGGCCTTTCCACCCTTACCCAGTGAACATGCACAGTGTAGCACGTGGTTGCTTTCGGGAGAGACGAGGAAGAGGTGGGCATTTTAAAAAACAGGTAGAACATTTGTGAAGTTCAGGAAATAATAAACACATTTAAACTTCTCGACTAGAGACTGTCTCTCCCTCCCCCTCTCCCGCTCTCTCTACAGTAACAAGATTTCAGCCACTGCCCAATTTTTAACAGTTAATTCTCTTTGGGCAAATAAGTCTGGACCTATAAGAGGTGTCTTGTAGCAGATGCTGAAAATA
Organism: Daubentonia madagascariensis; assembly: GCA_023783475.1. Taxonomy (NCBI): domain Eukaryota; kingdom Metazoa; phylum Chordata; class Mammalia; order Primates; family Daubentoniidae; genus Daubentonia; species Daubentonia madagascariensis. The sequence goes on along the minus strand of JAKFHU010002332.1, from coordinate 3,379,007 downwards.
CTAATTCAAGGAATTTTCCCTTTACCTTTAGCCACACGCTTGCAGTGGAAATGGCCCCGTTTCTACAAAATACCCCAGGCCAGAGCTATGTGGACAACTGATTTGAGGTGGGCTAATTGGAGGTTTTCACTGATAATCTGGCATTTGATTGAGGACAGAGAGAACAGTGGATTGTAAATTTTGTGATTTAGGAGATGCTGAAACATTTGCTACAGTGTGGATTGTGAACACTATTGGACAAAAAAAGAAAAACCCAAAAAACAAAAAACAGAGAGAGGAGAAAGCAAATACGTGAGGAACTCAGAAAGTCAGTGTGCGAAGACTGTCCTGGTAGCATGTGAACGTTCCTGAAAGTCAGCCAAATTCCTGTCTTTGAGTTAACAGTAAATTTCCTTTGGTGTTTGAGCCATCTTGAGTCTGGTTTCTGTGACTCATAAATACAATCGTCTTCGAGCAGGAAGTGGGGAGAAGGGGCACACAGGGGTGTGCTTTCTCAGAATCATAGTGACAAGTGGGAAGGGTCCACGGGGGGCTGCTCCAGGACAGGGAGGTTGGAACTTACTGCTTTTGAAAGGGAAAGCCAACACGTCAAGGAGATGTTCCTTCTTGTTAGGTACTTTGAGCTTCTGCCTTAATAAATGTTGTGATCTACAATGGGGAAAGGGAGTTTAGCAAAGATCTGTACTCCTTCCTGCAGACTTCACAGGGTTAGTCATAGTAGCTTATTGGATGCTGTGAACTGAATTGTGGCCCCCACACAAAAAATTCATAGGTTGAAGCCCGAACCCCCAATGTGAAGACATTTGGAGAAAGGACCTTTGGGAAGATGAGGTCATAAGGGTGGGACCTTCATAATGGGATTAGCGCCCCATAAGGAGAGGAAAAGAGAGACAGAGATCACTTCCTCCCTTTCCACACGCACACACCGAGGAAAGGCCATGTGAAGACACATAGAAAAGGCGGCTGTCTGTAAACCAGGAAGAGTCCTCACCGGGACCTGACCATGTTGGCATCTTGACCTTGGACTTCCAGCCTCCAGAACTGTGAGAAAATAAATGTCTACTGTTTAAGTTACGCAATCTATGGTCTGTCATTATGGCACCCCGAGCAGACTAAGATATCATTTTACCAGGAATGGTAAAAACTTGGGGGGGGAAATAAAACACCACCAGAATTTCTACTCCAACCCAATGTGTACAGCTTGCCAACAATTACAAAAAGCAAACCACTCTGGCCTTCCTATTGTGACAAAGTCAGCTTAAAATTAATTGTCCCATGATGAAGAAAGCTCTGTTGGAGGACAGCCCCTGCGCACTGTTTGAGTATTTGAGAATCACACTGTCCGAGAGAAAGAACGGAGGCCAGAAACAAGGTGTCCCAAAGTCCTCCTCCCCTCCCGTTGCCCTGTCCAGGCAACTGTCAACGGGGCTGGGAAATGAGGCAGACGTGGCTTTCCACGTCCTGAGGGGCTGAAGACTACTGGGTTTCCAACACACCTGCACGGCCTCAGGATCTGCCTGGCGATTGGAGGTGACTCATGTTTCGTCACCGAAAGGAGATGGAGTTGAAGAGAACTAAGTTTCAGTCTCAGGTTTGCCAACAATACTCATGAGACCTCATCTACCAGGCACCCAGTCTCTCAGCCTCAGATCCTTTATCTTTCAAATTGAGACAATTCACTTTTTTTCTTTTTTGGGGGGTAGGGAAAAGTTATGTAAGAAAGCAGAAGGAAAAAAAAAACCCCGACTGAAGCTGTCTACATTTAGTGAGTGATAGTGATCGTGGTATCGTCCTAAGATTATATCTTTGGCTGGCTGGATTCTGAGGCTGCTTCTCATTGGTGATTCCATATGTCTGGCCTAGAATCCACTTCTTTTTTTCTGGGGGTCTGGATGATCTTTTCTGACCTAGAACAGCTGACCACATGATCAGACTACCATATCGTGATCTATTTAGAAAACGACAATGCCAGAGGATGAGTGAAAGACACATCTCTGCAATGGGATCTGGGCAGAAGACAGGTTGGAAAAGCACGCAGTGCCACGTGAGCTAATACTATCCAGTTTCACCCTGCTCCTTCCCATCTCCCATGACTGACACCACTGACCAAACAACACCTGGAAGGACCAACCTATTACAGCAAGACATAGCAGGGAAAAGCCCCCCTGGTTCAATCCCCATCTGCCACTTACAATCTTTGAGACCTTGGCAAATTGCTTAAATCTTTGAGACCTTGGTCCATCACTTCAGCTTTTTGGGCTTCAGTTTTTTCCTTTGCAAAGTGGAAATGATGATAGCATCTCAAGCTCATAATCACTGAAAGAATGACATGAGTTAACATGGTAACAGCCCTTAGAGCCGGGCCTGGCATGGCATGAGGATTCCATAAACACCTGTTAATTAATGAAATAAAATAAATCCAAATCATTCTGCAGTTTTTGATTCTTCAACTGTACAGACACAGCCTGAATGTCTCCTTTCTTCCTTTAACCGTTCCCACCCTGAAGAAAGAATTCATATTCAATTAAAAGGCAAGGCCGCAAATCGACTTGGAATAAAAACAAATAAAAACAAAATATAACAGAAAAGAACAGCTGAAGGAAGTTAATTTCTCGTCTTGCCCAGTGCTCTGTTCTGACTCACTTGGGTAGGAGAACTTTATCAGCATGCTATCTTCCACTCAAGAAAAGAAAAGTAAACAGTATGTCTCCCTCCTGGTCCGACCTTCACCTCCCTCACAGACCACAAAACTAGCCAGTAGGTTGTGGGGATATTAATGGACTCTGTCCACTCTTTCTGAGTATTCTCGTTGGCAAATGCAGGGAACAATCACCAGGTCTCCCAGTGTGTGTCCTAGGGTAGGGATCTAACCAGACTCTGGGCTTGATGCTTATAATGCAAGTTCTTTCTTTTGTGTTCTCTAAATGTCCATGCACAGCAGTTTTCTCTTGGTCCTGGAGAATTTGCCATTTGGCCCTAGGTTGTCAGTGGATTTGCTCTGCAGGACTTAATAACGACACACAAGTGTAAGAGATCCTTCTAGTACTCACAGCTGATTAAGCCTCACCCATCCTGGAATGATCATGTGATTTTCAGCAAAGAATAGAGTTGATGCCCTCAGGCAAGCCGTTATAGAAGTTAACTAAATTTGAATTCTCCCAGGGCCTCTTGAGTGCATTCTTTTTTTTTTTTTTTTCCTTAAGAGTTCTCTGAGCTTGTATCAAGTCTAATTGATTTTTAGCACAGGAAGCCTTACCTCCCAATATAGCACTGGACCCTTTTTCCTTGTAGCCAATGGCAAAAGATCCATTTATAAATTGTTAAACATGTTCACAGCTAAATGACACCAAAATAGCCCAGGAATATTTTAATATTCATAGTTTGCTTTGATTAAAATACAAACTTTTCACATTAGCGCTAGGATTATTTTTCATAATGCGGGCAGGTTACAGAGCTGAGTGCCACTTAATTTAGTGTTTAATCAGGAGAACTACTGTGGCATCAGGCTGATTAGGTTGGCTCAACTGCTGCCTGCTCAATTTTTCCCCATAATTGCGGGATATTCTTTATGGTGACAAGTGCCCAGACGGTAGAATTCCAATATGCTATACATCAGCTTCTCCATTATTGGATTAGCTGGATGTGGCATCGTTACTGCTGCACTTTCATTCGCGTCATTGATCGCATCGTCCCTTCTATTTCACAATTAATGCAAGCCTGCCGGACTGATCAATCTTCTCGTGCGCTTGGGCCGAAGTCGATATATTCTTATGGCCGTGTGTTAGCGATCCGCAGGGTTTCTCTCGTGGCCCGTGGATTTTTCACTGTGGTGAGAGATTTTCTCATTTTAAGATGCTTCTGATTCCATCAGACCACCTGATGCACTGTCTTCAATTTACAAATGTACAGAAGAAAGGAAGAAAGGGTAAGAAAGAGTAAGAAAAAAGGCATCTTGCTGGTATAGTGGTCCATCTCTTGAATTATGACTCTGTTAACTGAATTTTACTTTCTAAGACTTTTTGATATCCATCCAAGACCCACCAAAGCCAACTCACCAAAAATATCATCCCCAAGGCAAAGAGGATGAAGACAGAGTTTGCACACACATATATATGTTTTTTCAATAACAACTTGCACATGCGACAGGAAAGGACAACAGCTGTGGGTATGGCTGAAAACTGGATGCCAAGTTAGCTACTAACTGAGTGGAGCTCATGACAACTTGGCTGAGGGGCAAAGAATCCCAGGGTTATATTTGATTCCTTTGGCATCATTCCTGAAATTTGTTGCTATTTCATGTGCTTCTCATGACACCTATAGTATTAGGAGGCCCTGGCTAGCAAACCTGAGAAGTTCACAGGATTCTCCTATCTGTCATGTTCATACTTCCTAATTCTGAGGTGTTGATTGGTAGGCTACAAAAATGCACAAGAGCCGTTGTAAGAACATGCAGGCTACAGCGACAGCAGGCCTATCCCATGCTCACAGTCCCCGAGAACCTGCATGTAGGGAAATGAAATTATTTTCGTGGGAGTTTACCCTGTATAGTTAAGGGGTTGGCAGTAGAAATATATGCAAAGTCTTATTAAAAAGAAAAGCTTCTGAACAAGAAAGAGTAGAAACGTGCTAATATATTGAAAGAATGGTTAAATCCATCAGAAGATGGCTGGAGGATGGGGGAGCGATTAGCTCTGCATGGTAGACAGAATCACATCCCCCTTCCCAAAGATGCCTATGAACCTGTCAACGTGATGCATGCCATACAAATAGGATTTTGCAGATGTTATTAAGGTTTTCCACCTAAAAATAGGGAGATTATTCTCTATTACTGGGGAAAGCCCCATCTAATCATGAAAGCCCTGTAAAAGCACAGGACTTTCTCCAGCTGGAATCAGAGCAATTTGAGAAGAAAAAGTAGTCAATGAGAATCCATGTGTGAGGAGGCCCCACCGCTGCTGACTCGGAGGTGGAAGGGACTGCAGGCCATGAAAGGACTGAAGCAGCCCCCAGGAGCTAAGAGCAGCCCCCAGCTACCAGCCAGCAAGGAAATGGGGACCTCAGTTTTATCGCTGCAGGGAAATAGATTCTGCTATCCACCTCAATGAGCCTGGAAGTGGACTCTTCCCAGAGCCTTCTGGTAAGAGTTCATGAAGCCAGACCTTGACCTCAGCCTTGTGAAAAAACTCAGAACACAGAAACCCATTGAGCCTAACTAGACTTCTCACCTACAGAACTGAAAGATAATAAGGACTTTTTATTTTAAGCTGCTAAATTTGTGGTAGTTTGTTATGGCAGCAATAGAAAACTAATACGCTATAGAAACACAGAAAAGACAAGACAGTGGATCCAAATGGGGAGGTGATACAAAACTACAGACAAAGTCTCAGCAACAGAATGCCTGGGTTCTAAGTGTGGTGTCACCCTTTACCGAGCTGTGCGTCCTGGGGCACGTGACTTAAACTGATTAAGTTCTCCCTTCTTAGAGACTTTATTTTTTTTAAAGTAAGTTTACCCATGCCCTCCAGTTAAAGATGACCAAAAACACAGCTGTATTTGGACAAAGTGGGATTTATCATCTGTTGCAAAGAGAAAGAACAGACACCATAAGGAGCCATGAGGTATCTCAATAAGATGGCATCAGGGATAAATTCTTACACGATTTGGGCTTGTGTTAAGTGATCTTGAGAAGGGTTCAAGGAATTGGGTTTTTTCCTCTCCACTGGATACTGTCAGAGAGTGGGGCAATTACACTATTGCGTGTCTTAATGAATCTTATCTGGAAGAAGAGAAGGATATAATGAAGCAAAAGCTGAAGTTGTTCAAGAAGCAGCAGGTACTCGTTTTAGCCAGAACGGGAAGATGATTGGTCACCTGTGTGATGCAGGGCAAGGTCCGTGTTTTTGACTGAGGTTTTGTTTAGTCTTGAATCGCAGTCATGGAGTGGTCTTGTCTGATGCTGATGTTTTATGAAATTGTGTTCCACAGGACAATCCCAAAGCCTATCTGAGTCAAGCTGGCTCCTACCATCACCAATCCTTAGCCGACAGGACCTGCCTCGGGGGGCTGGTTCTATTTCTCAAGACAATAAATATAATGCACTATCATAGTGTCAATTTTCTCATCAACTTGCCATTCCTGGATTCCTCCTCCCCATTCCTGTCAACTATTCTTCGAAACATAACCTTAGCAACTTTTCTCTCTCCTTTTCCTTTCTTCTCCTGCCATCCCTCTCTGATATAGGTCAGCTTAGTCTTTCTCCCCAAGAGCAAGCAAGGAGCAAGGACAAGCCTCTGTCCAAGGATTCAACCTGTCCTGTCCCTGCAGGTTCCACCAGCTGGCCCAGGCACTCATAGAACAGACGAACTGGGTTATTGTAATCTGGTGCAACCAATCTTTTGTGTCTCACAGCTACTTCTCATTTCTTGAATGTCATCTTACCATCCTTTTTTCTGATAATAATGTGGCTTTTTGTATAGTTTCCATATGTACAGAAAACCTTCTGACAGTGGGATACAAATATTTGAGCCTTTCAGGAAAACCGTTTTTAAATTCAGGTCATTAAATGGAGACTCATTTGTTAATAAATCTTAGAAATGTGATTGGAATATGTCAATCACAAGGAGATGGTATTTCTCTTGGAGCTCTAATACATCAGGTTACTAACCCTATGAGGCTGGTCCATACAGTGACTCCACCAGGGCAAAGACTCACTAGTTGGGATCTGTCTGATCAAATATCACAGGTGGACAAAGGATCTGATCTTGTGGTGTCTTAGTTTCTGCCCTGGTGTTAATGTGTTTAATAACACACAACTATAGTCTTGAGTATCTGAATTAAGTTAATTTAATTAAATTAATATATATTTTATGGTAATATTTTAAAAAGATACTCCATTGAATAGAAAACAAAGTAATTTCAACAGTGGGGAAATGGGGTATGTCTTAAAGGGAAGCAGAAAAATTTATTGATAATCAATTCTTCTAATGACCATTTCATTGACCCACTGAAAGCCAATTCACCAAATAACCAATTCTCTGAAAACCATTAGTCAGTCTTTGTGGTTTATGAGTAGAACCTGGACAAGGAATTGTCCCACCGTTAGTCTTACCCCAAGAAGTTATATTCATAAAATGAAAAGGTTTGATGTGCATATAGTTTTTTTCTAATACATACTAGCCTAATTTACATTATTTATATTTAACAATTTTAGTTATCAACTAAGCTTTCCTCATGTTCCATTGATGCTACTCTCCTGGAAGTACCTGGCTTCTCTTCAGAGGTATTTTAATACCTGGTTTCATTTTATGTTTCAAAAAAAAAAAAAAAAAAGGTCGGGGGGTGTAAATACGCATCTCTGAGAGCAGGATTCAACAGGGATTCAGAAAGTCTTCTTTAAATGGTTTCTCTAGTATTCTCCATTCATCTTTAGACCCATTTTATGCAATGCTCCCGCAACATTCATCTTTGGAAAGCACGAGCTGACTGTATTATCTTCCTTTGAGAAACAAAACACTACAGGAAAAAAATACCCTCCAAGATCCACTCGGAGTTCACAGGATGTAATTGTAATCAAGCCTGGCCTCATCTCCCTTCCTCGACCCCCCACACTTTCTAACTCCCTAAGTGTCCATCCTGTGTTACCCGATTTCTGGTCACATCTTATTATAATATACTGACCCTATTCAGACGTCGAGAGAAAGTCCTGCCAAGCTCATTTTCTTTTATCCTCTAGCAAAACATTTTCCTTATGCAGAGAAGATATTTAAGAAGTGTATTTTAAGCCGCCTAGTGCTATTTCCAAACATTTTTAAAGATCTTTTTAAAATCTCTTTCTTTTTGTTGTTTGGTAAGTAAAAAACCCTCATATTGGTCAGGACGCTCTCATGTGTAAACACACATGGTCATATACACATACATATGCATCCCCAAAATAAGCTTGGAGAATAAAAGAAAAAGCATTGTGTTTGAAAAGTGCTAAAACAGCCAGATTAACTTCAGGCATAGCTGTATTAAGGGCCTCAAGTGATAACATGAAGATTTTCCCTTTCTCCATTTCTTGGACTGTGTCTCTGTACATTGAGGGAAGGACGGCCACCATAACCCTAGACTCACCTCTAACAACCTCAACAAGCTTTCCCATAAGGAAAGGAGGATTTCTCCATAGGGTCCAAACAGCAAAGTCCCACAGGGTCTCTAAGTGGTCCACCCGGATCATGTGCCCATCCCTGAATCAGTCGTGCCCAGGGCTATGGGTCACTCTAAATGCTAAGACCTCACCCACATGCTCAGTCTGTGCACAAGAAACTCCAGCAGACCCAAATAGATTGTTCCTCACAAAAAAAGATGGGCCCTCTTACTAAAAAAGGTGAGACAGATGCTGGATAGAGTTAAAAACAACAATAGTAAAGATGTTCATTGAATCCCCCAAACTGAGCTACCTGCTAGTTCTGAAAAGCTTCCATAAAGAAACAACTGAGTCAGGGTTAGGGCAGAAAATGTACGGGTTGATCCAGGAACACCCTGTCATCTCACAAAGCGAAAAAGCCCTGTGGTTGGACAAGAAGGAGCCAGCTTGAGGTTTACCCTGGGCCGCGACACGGCTTCAGAATGGAAACTGAGAAAAATCACTGGTCACTTTTGGAATATGCCAGCGAACTAACCCAAGAATTTGAGAACTGGAAAAATACAAAGAAAAATGCATGTATCCTATCTTTCTTATGTGAACTGTCCTCAGGTTAAGAAAAGAATTTTAAGAGGAGATTTTTCTCTGAAGTATTCCACCTAATAAACAACAAAGGAAAAATGACAATAATTGTTAGTGGTTGTTAAAAATCTCCAGAAGAGACAGCCAGGCAGATATGATGTGCCTTCTGATAGAATAAGTACACGAGAACATTTATGATGTGTTTTTGCCAAAAATAAAAAAAAAAACAACTGAATGGAAATCTCAAACTCCTGAATCCAACCATAGTTTACAGAAAATATAGGGGTAGAAAATGCAATTAGCAAAACCAGACTAAGGGAAGACTCTTTAATAAAAATGATCTAGTATCCTCAACAAATATATTACAAAGAAGAAATAAAACAATGAGTTGGAGGGGGCACCTTCAGAGAAATATTAACTAATTTTAATTTGAGCCGTATCAGTCTTGTTTCAATTCCTGATCAATAAGCAAACAAAATAATGTATAAGATGATCAGATAAACTCGAACATTAATAGAATACTTTTACTAAGTAATTATTGCTGATTTCAATGCATGATAATCTTAATGACAACACGTTTTTATCCTAAAGAGTTCTCATCTTCTGATTATATATACCGAAATGTTTTAAAATGATATGATGTTTGAACACTTAATTATATTAAAGAATTATTGCTCACTTTAAAGGCTTAATAACATTAATGATAATATGGTTCTTTTCCCTAAAGAGTTCTCATCTTTTGAATACACATACTGATATATTAAATAATAAGATGTTTGGGATTTGCTTCAAAATATTCATGGGGAAGAGACAGGAAGATTAAAATACAAAAGAGACAAGTTTGGCCATGTGTTGGTAGTTGTTGAAGCTTGGTGATGGGTACGTGTGGGATCAGTATACTATTTGCTCTACTTTTGTGTGTTTGAAATTTTTCATAAGCAAAACGTTTTAAGACCGCCACTTAAAAAAAAACAGAATGAGTTTAGGTATCACCAAATCACTTTGGTCCACTGATGAATCTGGAGTAGAAACACAGCTCTGGTATTTGTGGGCATCTTGAACAAAACTTAGGAGCAATTTCAGACCCGTGCTTATGATAAAATGCCCTTCCTACTTTCTCAAGAGAGCCTGGTGGGTTAAGTCTTCTATACAAGGCAACCCATAGCTATCCATCCAATGTCCTTCCCTCTTGGAATAGTCTGAGGGCAAATAACACAAAATGTGAAAGGGGATTGGAACTTTGAGACACCAAAAAGAAATGTCATTAATCTATCATAAAGACATAACCTAAATCAAAACCTCTTTTGGTTCTTCAACAAAACCAGCTTGTTCCCACATGGGCCATTCTGGAACTTTCTGTCCCTTACTCTTGGAAGGGCCAACTCTTTGCCAAGTGCTCAGACATCATCTCTCCCCTGACGCCTTCCCTGACCACAACTGCCCAACACCCAAATCTGCTAATCTCACTGGCTTCGCTTTTTCGCCTTCAGATCAGATTTCACCATCTGTAACATCTTATGTATTTCTTGGTTCCACGTGTAAACATTCAATCAAAATGGCAGCGACTAACAAGTGTCGTTCACACCTAGGAATCTCCTTACCTAGAACAGTACCTGAAACCCATTAGATAATCAACAAATATTTGAATTAATAGATGCTTAATAGTTAAATCACTACTAATCCACCAAATCTATCAGTTTGGCCAGTACCACTTTATACTGAATGCATATTATATGTTATGTATATATTTATATATTTTTTCTAAGCATTTCTCACCTTGAATTTCAACAACAGAACAGCATCTATCATTTTCAATTATAATTCCTTTTCCTTTATTGTGCTAGGACTGGTAATGGTTTAATAGGAACTAACAAAACATATAATATTAAAATAGATTCAAGAGTTGTTTTTTACCTTTTTGTAAGAACTTGCATGATAGTGCACAACCTTCAGACAATTAAAAGGATGTTCTGATAACTCTTTCCTGCTGTTATTAGAAGACAAGTTATTTGTGCTAAGAGAGCAAGAAATCCTACCTCAGAGAAACAGGGAATTGAGTAGTTTGCAGTTGTGAGAACAACAAAGTTAGCATTCAATTAAGTTCCATCACAAGATTTATACTAATCATTAACCAAAAGTTGTCTTCTGTTCAGTTTCAGGAAATTGAACAATACCCTGACGAAGAAAAAGACCCTTTAAAAATTAAGCAATAATTATGGTATGTTTGCAAAATGCAGTCTATCTTTTGTTTCTTGAGTTTCTTGGCTGTGTAATTTGCATACACATTAAACTCTGTGGGAAATTGGAAAGCAATTCAGAATTCAACAATTAAAAGATACAAATTAAAATTGTTAGCATTAACTTAAAGTTTATTGCTGGTGCAATGCTCTTGGATATAAATGAACTCTGATCAAGCAGACATTTCTTTCTTGGAAGTTCAACATATTTTCAGCTTAGGTTTCCAATTGTACCTTTAAGTCATAAGTCTTGCCAATACCACATCATGTTCATAAATATATTGTTTAAATAAATATAAACATGTATTGAATGCAGATAGTTATTTTCATTAGAAAGAGAAGTTGAGTCAAATCACTCTTGTGTTCAAAAGGACTTGCGCTCTCTTAAAGTGTCTTAAAATTATTTGGCGGAAAATCCTCAGGTAATTCTATATTTAATCTCAGCTAATAGTGAGAAAAGACCACTATTTAGAGTGGTGAGTTTGAGAGCATAACACAGTCAACACAAAAATAGCCAATTCTTGCTTTTTCATTTTTTATATATCTATATTTTAGTTATAAATACATGCATATCTATCTTTACATATATGTATAAAAACTGATGAGGAAATCTGCAATGCTGCACTGAAGTTTTCTTGGTAATATATTAAGAACTCTCTAGTCTAATTGCCTGGATGCAAAGCTTAGTTCTCTCACCTCCTAGAATCTATGACTACAGGGATGTCATCCTTTCAGCCTCTGAGTCCCATTCTGCAAAATAGGGATAATAATAGTAATCAACTCATAGATTGGTTGTGAAGACTAAAATGAGGAAAAAATTAACCCCCTGTATTCAACACGTAGAAAGTGCTCAATAATTGCAAATCATCATTTTGGTACATACTGGATTATGAACTGAATTCAAATCCTACCACTTACTAGCTCTATGACCTTGGACAAGTTATTAATAATTAACCTCTTTGTGCCTCACTGCCCCCATTGGTAAAATGAGGATATAGTACCTACATCATAGGATTGTTAGGCTAGAAAATGAGTTAAGTAGTGCCTGGGATGTGCCTGGAGTGTACGCAAGCCTGACATAAGTATTTTTAAATAATAAATATGCATGTATAGATAGGTAAACAGATATAGATATCTAGATATATACACATACACATGAATGCACAGAGACAATGAAATACAGCTGTTCCAATATAAAATTGGGAAAATTCCAGTATTATTTTAATGTTATGCTAAACTAGAAATACTCAATATTATTGTGTTTAATTTAAAAACAAAGGTTTGAATTAAACTTTCTTATGTTCAAGTTAGCCAGGAAATCAAAGAGCAATGATTTATCGGGAACTGTCTTGTATTCTACACGACCAAGTTTCAGAGAATTAGAATACGATAAAATGCTCTTGACATTATAACTCATGGAATATACTTGGATCATTGATGGTCCTTCAACATGCCCCAGGGCTACCAACATGGGGACCAATTATCAAGGTAAGTCCAGAAGTTTAGATTTTTATGCTATAAATATACTCCCAGTGGGAGAAAGCGAATAGGGACTAGAAAGTTTCAGCCTCACAGGAACTAAGTTATTTTCTCCTATGTATGTTTTCTAATAGTTTGGTGATTCATTTATAGGGAGATGAAGAGAGGCAAATACTTATGCGTTGAGTTGTAAAATCTGAACCAATCTAAAGTGTGAGTACATCTAGCTTCTACTTCAAAGCTTCCCTCTTCTATCTCCACCAGCAAGATTATTAGCTTGGGAATTTAAAAACATCCTTAGATCTATCACACACCATAACAATGAAGTACAAAATTGCCCCTAAAGTCAGCCACATACAAGAATAGAATGACCACCTCCAACACACACACACACACACACACACACACACACACACACGGCTGCTTTCAGACCACAGTCATTTTATAATCAATACAGGTTTGACTAACGCAAGTCATATCCTCTAATTAATTGATCACATTACAGCCGATTCCCATTATATAAAGCCACACCATAAAAGAAATGTCCATAACAAGTGAACTGAGATATTAGCCTAAATTAAGGGGTCGGATAACAGACTAAGCTTGTTCTGAATTTTTAGTTTTCCACTTAACAAATGAGTTTTAGTCACAATAATCAGACACAATACATATGACACATATACATACATACACACACATATTTTTTGATAGAATGGCCAATATATACAAACAAACAAAAAAAAACCCCAAGAATCTCATGCCTAATCAGGGATATGTACAGATAAAGAGATATCCAAGTTAATTTGGAATTTTGTTTTGATAACATCTCACCTTGTGCCTACCATCGAAAGTGGATTTTTATCAGTCTCTGAAAGCAAATGGCTTACATGTAGTTTGGTCAGTAACACATATAAATGTTTAAAGCATAACAAAATAACATATTTCAGAAAGAGCTGAAGAAAATGATAGCTTTAGGACTTTCAGAATAAAACCAGGATCCTTTCTGGTAGAGAGGCATAAAAGAGATTAAGTGGACAGTACTTTCTTTGAATTATTGATGTAATCAAAACACGAGCAGATACACAACATCAGTCTTCCTGGTGGTGGACTCGACATCAAATTTTAGCTGGGTTTTAGCTTCTTTTTTTCCCATTAAAAAATGCAAGAAAATCGGTCATCTGTTGTTTACCTAAAAGATACGGAGTTTCCTAACAGTTCTTAACATGCCATTAAAAAGAGATGACTGTGGGTGGTTCTCACAACCAGGTGCATAAAGCACTCAAGCCTCCACCATCCACGTTTTAAGCTCAACTCTGTGTTTAGATCAACACCTGAGATTTTAAAATCATTAAAATATAGACATTTATATCTAACCCTGCATTTAAGATAGAGATGGCTTCATTAAGTCAGGAAGCAGAATTCTATCAGATAAGGCTGCGCTCTCCATAGCTTAACTTTAAAGTGCTAATGCAGTCTTTTCCTCCTAATTTTGCAGATGGGAAAGGCGCTTCCTGTGGCTCCCTGATTCCGCCAATACCCCAAGCCCAATTCCCAGATTCACCTCATCACGGGCAGATATCATTTCAACAGATGTCAGGAACAGCTAAAGTGCACTTAGGCCTATTTGTTAAATTCCCAAAGGGGGAGGTGGATTGGCGAAATTCAGCCAGTAATTAAACCACATACTTCTTCTAAAGCTGCCTCTAACCCTCTTCCCTGCATAATCTCTCTGCCTTGCATCAAATCATTTAGGCACTTATTGGCTACAATCAATACAATATGAGATACATTAATTTCGTCCCTGAGAGACTTTCGGGGAAGAGGTGGTATTGCTTCACGAGCATTTTGGAGTATTCATGCAAGCATACTATCCAATGTAGCAATGTAGCCTGTGTGCTCTACGCTGGCAGATTTATGGTCTCCCCTGCCCCATGCCCACGGAGCTGGGCTGCTGCCAAACACACGCAAATTGGATTGGAGCGAGAAACATTAAATATATTACCTAATGCACACAAATGCTAAACAGTGCAAAGCACGGTGAAGAAGTGGCCTGGCTGAGCGGGATTTCAACAATTAAACTCAAGTCTTTCCATATGTTCCAGCACCCCTCGTGCCTGGCTATGTAGAATAAAATTACGAGGGGGGAAAAGATCTTTAACCAGGTTTCCTGATCACAAATTCTGTTCCTTCGATGCAACAAGACTGCTTCTTCCCCTGCCCCCATCCCCACTCTTGCTGATCCCCCAGTCTGTAATGCATTTAGAATATGCTCCAGGAATCCCTAACATGAGCAAAGGCATTCATTATGGTAAAGGAGCTCGATGAGGATGTGCCCTATTCACTATGTTTTAATACTACAAATGTGGTTTTTTTTTTTCAAGTCGACACACGTTAGAGATCCCAATTCTCAGAAGAATCGTTTGAACAACAAGTGTGACTCCCAGGGAAGTGTGCACTACCGTGGTCTATGATTCTACAGCACCCAGGCCATCTCACAATCACCAATACCATTCAGCATCCAGTGATTTTACTCGACAAGTAAGACAAAGAAAAGAAAGCCGATGATACAGTTCAGTCCATCTATGGATCCTGTGTAGAACTAAAGGTGAATGCAGTCGACTAACAAAAGAAATTAGGGAAAGACCCAGGAGGGCCAGGCTACAGATGCAAAATTAAAAACTATCAGAAATTCAGACAATAAACATTCCCAGTGTCAGGCTCCTGGCTTCATGCTTAAAGCAAAGAAGTAATTGGGGAAGCAGGATTCTGCATTTTACAATGAAAACCATTATAATTTTCCCATTAGCTACACTCTGCTTGGGCAATGGGCAATGAATATGATGAATATGATGAAATCTTTTCTTTTCTTTTTGAAAGGGAAAGGATCAGGCTTTCTGGGCAATGGCCATCAGTCATGACATGATACACAAAGAATTCCAGATACAAGAGAGTCAGAAAAACTGGCCTTGGGGTTATTTCCTGGTGTGACCTTGGGTAGATCACAGGACCTCCTTGGACCCAGTCCACTTTGTCTGTAAAACCGTTTGCTGGTTTCTGAAGCCCTTTGTGGCTCCAACAGCATATGGTTCAAGTTATATAACTTGTATCCTTAACTGCCCTCTTACCTAGTCGTTAAGACAGATCCTTTCTGTGCATTGAACACCACAGAGAAATGCCCCAGCTACTAATGAGCCCAAGCTGACCTTGGAAGGGGTCAACCACCTACATAAGAACCTACTTCTCAATTAACTGGATTCTGCTCAGCTTCCTACACAGAATGGAAAGGAAGAGACAGTGAAACCTGTTCTCTCTAAGGAATGGGTGAAATTCTGACCAGCAAAGACTTATGCCGGTATTTTCTAGATGTGGATCACACTCCAACAACAGTTTTCAAGCAGTGGTTCTTGGTGTACTAGCATTTGAAACACTGAAAATCCTCCTAACAACACAGATTCTGGGACATCCCCCACCACCATATTAATTGAATCAGAAATTGTAGGTGGACCCTAAGAAACTGAATTTGGAACAAAACCCCAAAATGATTCCTATGCACATCAGCATTTGAGAAATGGGTTGATGTTGACAATCACGTGGTTAGCTCCTTTTACAAATGCAGATGTCTATGCATTTGTGCAAATTATTGCCTCAGCTCCCCTATGAGACTGTAAGCTCCCTAAAGCCCAGAAGGCATCATCCTCATTAATATTAATGTCTCCCTGGCATCCTGTCTAGTACCTGTACATACAGATGCACACACCAGTGGTCAATAAATGTTTGCTGAATTGAATTGAAGAAATACAACTATCCACCCTTGGCACGTAGCCAATGAGAATGTCTAGGCACAGAGCTCTGGAATTTCTGGAATGTGTATTCAGTGAGCACTGTGGTAATTCTCATTCACAGGAAATTGTGAAAACCACTGTTCTCATCTGTGCTACATACCATGAAAAATGAGAGCTTTATTTTATATATTTTTAAAAAGTTACAAATAGGTACATGATGATTTTCTGTTCTCAAAGCTCTTTGATCTACTTTCCCTGGACTTCGACAAGTAGTTTGGGCTGGAATTCACCTGAGCTGGACATGGAAGATCATGGAAGATCAGTGGGCTTAAGTAACTTGTTCAAGGTCACCTTCACAACTACACCATGAGATTTTCGACTTGGTGAATTTGGATAATTTTTGTGAGACAGAGTGTTGTCTTTCTATACAATTACTATCAGAATAAAAAATGGCATAGCAAAAGGATTGCAAAGTTGAGTTTTAGCTCCACTCATTTAGTCAACAAGTGTTCACCGAATGCCTACTATGTGCTGAGCACTTCATTAGTTGTTAGGGATATGCACCGAGCCAAAAGCATACAGTATCTGCCCTCCTGAAGTTTGTATTCTAATACTGCAGAATTAAAAAATTGTATTCCATGTAGTTTGCAGACATTTGTCCAATTTGCCTTCTGTCTTTTGTTTTTTCTTAAATACCTTTTATTGTTTATAGTTAAGGTATGCAACATGATATTATGTGATACATATAGATAGTAAAATGAAGACTATTGTGAAGCAAATTAACATATCCATCATCTTGGTTTTGTTTATGGTGTATTTTTAAATACTAAAAAATGTAAACATTCATATACTCAGTTTTCTTTCCTTTTTCATACTTTCTAGCTTAAATTTCATTTTCTGAAGGATCCTTCACAGCAGCATAAGGTTATAAACAACTCTACAGGATTCCACAAAGGGAAGTAAGCAAGCCTACCTGTGTAGCCTGTATTTCCTCACCTCCCATCCAATCCTGAACCCACGTTAATCCCAACGCCCTTCTGCCCATTTCCTGGGTGAGCAGTCTCCTCTTTAGTTACCAAATCTAGAGGCTGGTTTCCAAAATTTTTCTTATGTGGCCTCTCTGTATCTTTCCTCATTGTTCCTTCTTAGAACACCTCTCTCTTGGTTCCATCAACACCTCTGTCTTAGGTAAGTCCTGCCACTCTGTCCCTTTAGTCTCAAAACAGTCTGCTGGGACAACTTCTGCTCAGCTCTTAAATGGTTGTGTTCTCCAGAGCCGCACCTGCTTCTATTCTTATATTTTAAATCCACCCCAGTACTACATATAAATTGATGGGCAACTTATACATCAGTTTATCTAAGGATTGCTATATCATAATTAAAGAAAATGGTGTTGATTTATATATACCAATATGGAGAAAAAGTCCTAATTGTGTTGTTAAATGACAAAAAATCGTAATTCATTATACACTGTATAATGCTTTTTAGTAAAAAAATAAATAAAATGTCCTTCCATAGATAGATGTTTGATACAGGTAGATAAACAGATAGCAGCATATATAATTGCAAATATGTGGGTATATTCATAGACAAACTACCTAGATCCATACTGCCCAAAAGAAATATAATGCAAGCAATGTATAAAATTTTTAATTTTCTAGCATCCACATTTAAAAAGGAAAAAGAAAAAAGAAAACAGGTAAAACTAATTTTAAAAATATGTTATATTTAGCCCAATATGTTATTTCAGCAGCAATCAGGTTTTTTTAAAGTGTCAATGAGCTATTTTACATCCTTTTATTGTACTAAGTCTTTGAAATCTGGTGTATTTATTACCCTGCTCAATAGCCCCATGTGACTAGTGGCTACCATACTGGACAGCAAGATTATACACCATTTCCACCATCATAGGAAATTCTATCAGACTGCACTGGCCTACAGAGCTTTGGTGAGAGCAGAGAGTCCTCCCACTTGGAGGAAATAAGCAGTAAAGTGCAAACTTATTTCCCACAATTTAGGGGGAGATTTACTGTTTGGACACCATTAACTCTTTGGGGTGTTTCTGTTGGAAATGTGTTTTGTCTCTTATATGTTCCTATGTTCTCACTGCTCTCCAGACATGCATTTGATTCTTGGGTTCATCATTTACTGGCTGTGTGATTTGGGGTAAGTAATAGCCTCTCCATACCTAATTCTTTCACCAATAACATGGCCACGATGAGGAATAAATAAGATAATGCAAGTACAGAATGCCTAGCTGGCATTTAGTAAATTCAAATTTCCTTTAGGGTCTCATTCTAGCCATCATAAACATTTCAGTTCTGATCTGAATAAGGATAAAATGTGACTGCTTTGAGATACCCTCTCAATAAAGCTGCATTTCTACATTTCTTCTGTCCTTGCACTGACCAAAGAGTCATCCCGGCGGCCTTATAATGTTTGTCTTTATTCTACTTCCCTCTGCTAGCTGCAAGAGGCATGAAGCAGCCAAATAAACTATGGTCATATATTTTGGTGAATTTCTATTACCAAGTTCACATTTCTAGATTGTGAGGTCTAAACTGGAGGTCAACGTAGCCCCCAATCATGAGTAATATTTGAACAAAATGGAAACTCCACCTATGAATGAGATTGTATGCTTGTACATCTGTGTCCATGCAGGCATACATGTAGATGTGCTCATGTACATGTGCATGCATGCATGTGTGGGGTGTGTTTGCACGTATGTGTATGTGTCTTAAAAGTTTTCTGTTGCTGTTCTGAGATCAGCTCAGTGGCTTGGGAAATAACCTGGCCTGGAATCAGAAACCATGGCAGCTCTGAAACTTTAGGCCAATTGGTCATTCTCTCTTGTGCTCCACTTTCTAATCTGAAAAACACAGAAGCTGGACCAGATGATTCCTAAGATTCCGTCCAGCATGAATCTTCCATAATTCAATAAATCTGTGTATAACCAGGGCCAGGGTTTTCATTCTTGTTACCATGGGTAATCAAGAGCTGGCAAAACACTTCAGTCCTCTATCAAAATGCTGTTCTCTTATTGAGCGCCTGCTATTAGGCCCACTGCACCCACACGAGACTTTAATACATGGAAGGTGCTAATAGACCGCTTGGACGGTGCCCAGGAAGAAGGTAGACTATCCAAGAGGTCTCATTTGCAAGTTTCATTTCACTCTGAACTGACTCACCAACCAATCCTGAAAAATATAATACATAGCATTCAAAAGCACAAAATATGGGTAGGGAACGCAGGACGGGTGGGCAGGGAAGCAGGGGTTGGATTAGATGGCTTTTCAGGTCACTCTGCATCTTGAGATTCTAGGATTCTGCTAGGATGGAATTTAATAAATCATCAACCAAGACACGCAAAACATGCAGGCATCTGCCCTACAGCGTGTTCAGTTATTTTCCTAAAGGCAAGTAGAGAAGTACATCCCAGTGGCATCCAGATGACCCTCTTTGTTGTCAGGAAGAGATGTGTAAAGAATTTGAAGTGGGTGGAAGGAGAAGGGAGGGAGGGAGAGAGGGAAGGAGGAAAGGAGGGAGAGAGGGAGGGAGGGAGAGAGGGAGAGAATGAGAAAATGCGGTAAAATGCTAAAAATTGGTGATTTTGGTAGGGGTATATGGGTGCTATTGTACTTGTCTCACATTTTTCCATAGGTTTAGAATTTTTCAAAACAAGAAGTTGGAATATGTCACACATTTTCAAAAAATAAGTAGAACTTAAAATTTGAAAGTAAGCGTAGCCTCTAAAAGTAAGTTCCTGCAACATGTTTTTTGAAAAAAGATTTCTTTGGCCCAGTAAATCTGGGAACTGCTCCATTCTAGACCATCCTCACGGAGATTTACGATTCACATTCCTTAGCATATTAAAGGTACAGAGAAGTCCTGCAAAAGGAAATCTATTTCATCTTGTTAACCCAAAGTGTTCATCACTTGCTTTTGTTTTGTTTTGTTTTTTGCTGTTGTCGTCTTTTTTTGAGACAAGGTCTCACTCTGCCACCCAGGCTAGAGTGCCATGGTGTCATCATAGCTCACTGCAGCCTCCAACTCCTGGGCTCAAGCGATCCTCCTGCCTCAGCCTCCCAAGTAGTTAGGACTACAGGCGCATGCCACCACACCCAGCTAAGTTTTCTATTTTTTGTAGAGACGGGGTCTCGCTCTTGCTCAGGCTGGTCTCAACTCCTGACCTCAAGCAATCCTCCCTCCTCAGCCTCCCAAAGTGCTGGGATTACAGGTGTGAGCCACTTTACCTGGCCCATACTTGTTTTTAAAACCACAGAACCATATGTACACACGTATATGTGTTTGTGGAGCATCTGTTAACCTACCATGAAATTACCATTCCAGGAACACACACTAGTTCATTCTTCGTTCTGTTCATTCATCTCAAATTGTTTACTACATGCCAGACACACAAAAACATAAGAAGAAGATGTATTCCCTACTCACAGGTCATGCACAGCCCAGAAAAGAGGAAAAAAAGATGATTAAAATAGAATCTGATTACATGTTTTAAACCACGCTGTGCTACAGAAGTGCCCAAGTTAAAAGACGGAATAATAATGTGTGCATAACAGAAGAGAGTAGCAATAACCTATCCTAAACAGGTGCCTGGAAAGCTCCTGGGTCTAGAGGAAAAAAAATCCAAAGGAAATAACTCATCGGGATCTGTCCTGCTTAGCCCAGGATATTCCACCCCCCTGGATTTTTCAAGGATCTTTCCCTTCTAATTTGTCACTTTTCTCATAATAGATTTATAAGTAAGAAGTCATGGAGTAAACCTGCTGGGCAGACCTAAGATTTTGTCCAGTGTAAATATTCCATGATTCAATGAATATGAAATTCACCCTAACTTAGTGATTACTAAGAGTGAGGATGCTTTCGGCTGCAAGTTAACAAGACCTGATTAACAGTAGCCTGATCCATAGGGATATTTACTGTTTGCCTGATTACATGTCCAGTAGGAGATGGCCCTAGGTTGGTTCGGGGGTTCAGCAGTGCCAGCGGGACTCAGGCTTTTTCACACATACCCCAGGTGACACTAACACCATCAAAAGCTCCATTTGACAGATGAAGGAGCTGCCAAATTTCTGTAGGTCATACAGGTAGAAAAGCAGGAGCCAGGATTTTAAATTCAGTAAACTGCAGAGACTGCTTTTACTCACAGCAAAACACTGCCACTCAAGGGGATGCACAACGTGTCTAGGAGCACCTTTTCCATGTGGTGGCCCAGCTGGGGCCTGAAGTCCTTGTCCACTAGGCATAACTACCCTTTAGTCAGGAGTAGCACATGCATCTCAAGGCATCCACACAGCCTACATGACAGCACACGCACCTCTCAGCAGAAGAGCAGACCTCTACGCTCATGCATACAACACTATTTTCCCAGGAACCTTGCCTTTTCTCCCAAGAGATTTATAATTAAGCCTGAGAAAAATTAAGAAATTAATATAAAAGTTGCCGTGTTGCCAATGCTTTTATTATACTTTAATTTACTAGAAACATTTTCACGCCACCCCTGGGGAGTAAGTGCAATGCAGAATTGCTTACATCGCTCTTAAAAGCTGAAGTAAGCGTTTCCTTTTCATCTTCCATAATCCTATTAAAAAAAAAAAAAGCTAGCAAGTCTGTAGACCAGAAGCAGCAAACAGATAATTATATCACTCTGGATATTCCCCTCCCTGGCTTTTTTGAGTACCCTCCCAATAATTCTACACTTTCCTTATAATTTATTTATAGGTAAAGAAGTGATGAACTAAACTCATTGGACAGACAACTGCACGTCACTCTAATTAAGTTACTAGTGATTCCCAGCAGCTCTGCAATCACCAATAGAATGAACCAAGTGACTTAGCCAGAGACCAGGGAATACCAGAGGAAGAGGTGGAGGCTTGGTTTGCCCTCACTGCTAGGAAGCTGCAGAGGGAATAGCTAAGAATTTTGGTACCCAGAAAACCACAATTCAAGTCCCACCATGGACACTTCCCAGAAGTGTGATGTTAGACAAGTTATCAAAATTCTCTGAGCCTCAGTTTCCAGGTCCTTCAAGATGAGGTAATAGCAAATCTACCTCTTGCATTCATTGTGAATATTAAATGTGGCAAGTACATGAAAGGGCTTTGCTCAGCTCCCCGATGCAAAGCAAAAATTGTTCAAGTCATGGTAACTGTGGTATGGAACCATTAATACGGAGTCAGGTGATGGGACAATGGACAGAGAGACAGGCCATCTCTGAGACCATTCCAGGATCTGTCCCATCAATGACTCTCATCAATGAATGAGAAGCAGCTTGTTGCAGTAAAAGGACTTACGCCTGGGTGACTGATGCTCCAGGGTCTGAGCCCTGACTCTGGAATTATACTCAGTGTTCTTACTAATAGAATCAACAAAAATCCAAACTACATGTTGGCCAGTGATGGCAAATAAGTTTCTGTAAAGATCAAAATGGAATGATGTATGTGAATCTTTGTCACCTGGAAAAGGCTTTTCAAATTGTAAGGGGCTAAACTTCTCCCTGGGTACTTGATATGTAGCCATAGGACCATCCTCAGGCTTCTCAAATTGGATGCCAGATGATACAAACCCAATAAGATAAACACGGATACATCTGACCCCTTTGATGACACTGCTCCCTCTAAATTCCCTACAGGAGAGTTGGAATCTTGGCCCTGTTATGTTTCTTGCTTGAGAAATATCAACATCTTTTGATAATTGGAAATTTTTAGCAAAAACCTGACACCTGAAATTTATTAAAGATGTTTTTCAAAACTCAGTTTTGATTCTCGTGTCAAATGTCTGCTTGGAAAACATTTTTCTGGTCATGGGCAACCAAGGGGCCAAGGAATGCAAACAAAGAAGATTTTGAAAGTAAGAAGAGAATTTCTTGTGCTCTTGTTAATATATCTTTCTCTGTTTGAAAATGGCAAATAAGTTTACAGAGGAAAAGAAAAGATTAAAAAAGAAAAGAAATGGTTATATGATAATCAGTCCTCATATGTAACAAAAAACCTAAAAAGTAATATAAACTGGAAAAACTCATGTCCATATCATAAACACACATACGCACCTACCACATTTATATAGGAAACAAATATTGCGATAACCTTTTAAGTTATTTCAGTGAGAAATGCTTTTAGCTGCAAATAATAGAAATCCTGACTCCAGAGGCTTAAATAAGTACAGATGAATTTTCTCACATGCTGTAAAGTCCGGAGGTGGCCTGTCCTGTCACTGCTCCACTATATACTATGACATCAGAGCCAATGTCCCACGTGGTGGTAAATCAGGTGCTGTAGCCCCATCATAGGACGATAATGACAACATTAAAGATTAGAGGGGGAAAGGGTGGGAGAAGGTGCCCACTCCATCAGGAAAATGGAAACTTCCCCAGAGGCCCCTAGAATACTGCCAGTCCCATCTCTTTGGCCAGAACTTGTCACATGGCCACCCCTAGCTGTACAGGAGGCTGGCAAAGCAAACATCTAGCTGAGCACATTGCCAGCCTCAGTGCATCTGGTGTTTTTGTAAGCATGTGAAAACAATGAAATGCTCACCAAGATAATTCTGCTTTTCTGGGAAACCTCCATCCATTGTTATAATAAGTGATCAGAGCCTTCAATAGGTATAAACATAATAATGCCTCGACTGTTTGTTTCCTTATGTTCTCTTGCAACATAACTTATTTCTGCAACCCAAGGGAAAGTTACTGGCTGCCCAAACTGTGCTTGAGAGTCACTTCCCCGTTCTGTGCCGCAGTCCTGCTGTCTCTTCTCTTAGGAAAGCATCGCTGTATCTGATTGAAGGTATTGATTTTAATTAATCACAACATATAGCCCCCTCAATCAATAGAAAGGTACAGGGGAAAGAACAGAAGCTGTAAATCACTGGTATTTCTTCTCTTCAGAGAACTTTCCTTCAACTTTAATTCAGTGGTTCTATTGTACATGGATGTTGCTTAGATTCAAATAATGCATTCATAATTATACTAACAGCTACACTTGACTCAATACTATTACATCCTGGTTGTTTAATCAGACAGTACCTCATAGAATCCTGTAAAGTTTTCTCCTATTTTACCGTAGTTTACTCTTATTCATACTTTATGGAGGAGAAAACTGAAACTGGGGGATTTAAATAAACTTTCAAGGTTCCAAACATTGTTAAAACTAGAGCCAAGATTTGAATTTGGGTCTGATTCTCAGGACAATTTTATTTGAGCCCAGAATAATCATGTTGAGTGTCTAGGCAGTATTTTATATAGATTCTCTTCAACTTTTGTAATGACATTTGTCATATCTCCTCTTCTCAGAAGTTACACCTGAATGTCAGAGAGAGTAAACAATGTGCCTGACATAGCACAGGTGGCAGGTGGCAGACCTGGAATCTCCACGGAGGTGTGTCTGGTCCCCTGGCATCTCTTCACTTCCAATGCACCCTGCAGCATCCTACAGCATCTCCAGGGCACAATGTAGCAAAGCACCACCGCATAAAGAGGTGGAAGCCATTCCTTACCTGCCATAGGGAATGTAATGCAGCTACAGAGCAAAATCTCCAGACTGCTGGGGTTCAAATCCTTCTTCCAAAGTTACTCTGAGATTTATGGCATCCTGATTGAACTTGCAAAACCTCAGGTTCCAAATCCCATAAAACGGGACAGCAAGATCATGAGGTTAGTAAGAGGATTAAAAGAGAGAGTATGTGGAAGGCGCCTACCTGGTAATACCTAGAATATAGAAAAGAGGAAGGGGCTATATCACTATAAGTGATTTATTTAACTTCTATGAGCCTCGATTGCCCCTTCTGTAAAATGCTGATAATAATACAACCTACCTGTTATGAGAATTTAATGAGTGAATATGCATCAAGGGCTCGTAACAGCTCTTGGCAGATGCCATGTGCTAACTTAGCTGACATCGTCATGACATCTACATGAGCAGCCGCATCTAACTTCAAAGACCAGCTGACGACAGAGCACCAGGAGAAAGGAATCCCAGTTTCTCGCATAGTACCACAATGGAGACGTTTAGAGCACCTATAAAGGACAAAGCAATGCATCCCAATGCCAGAAACTTGTTTTTTAAGAAGCTTTTCAAACTGAAGCAGAGGGCACAGCCAAGCCTGGCTAATTAGCTGCACTGCCTTATGCCACGGGGCCCAGGGCATCGCCCGGCTGTTGTGTTTGGGGCCGGAGCTGGCAAAGTCAGCTGTAATTGACACCCACGTGAGGGGGGGCAGGGAAGGTTATGGGGAGGGCGGGGCTTGGAGGACCCAGGAAACAAAGACAGGAGACAGTGCTGAGTGTCTCCCAAAAACACACTCAGCCATACTGGGGGAGAAAGTTTGCTTTTGTATATTTTTTTTTCCCTGAAGAGGCTGAAAGAGGCGCGTCCTCTTGTGGTCTCTCTGGAGAGTCCCCTCTGCTCACATGTTTCTCGCAGACCAGATTGGGAAGCAGGTCTTCAAGGTACTGCAAACAAGCCTTTGATCCCTCCTGTCTATGGACAAAGAGGACTTTTTTCCTTCCTTCCTTCCTTTCTTTTCTTCTAAGATGTGGCCTTTGTTCAGCATTTCTCCATCCCAACTTCAACTCCTTTCAAACAATATTCACTGGGAGAGCGCCTGATGTGCCCGGCACTGTGCCCGGCACTTGTGTCCGCACAAGAGCTAATCAGCGGGGGCACCACAGGAATCAGTCTCTCCTGAGTTAGGAACCACACAAAGGAACGTCACGGCAACAGCCCTAGACGTATGAAAGATGGTTGCCTCTGGAAACTAGATTCTGAAAATAATGTTAACTTCACTTATTCACAGGAAGGATCAGGCTTGTCGGAAGCAGGATGGAGGAGAAATAAGCAGTTGGGCTCCAGAGCCAGACAGCCCGTGTTCAGATTCCTGCTGTCAGTACAGCAGACCAAGTTTCTTAAACCCCCCGTGCCTCAGTCCCTCCCCACCCACCACTGTAATGATAACAATTAACTCTTGAGATAATCTTTTTTTTTTTTGGTTAAGACAGGGTCTCACTCTGCCGCCTGGGCTACCCTAGAGGGCAGTGGCATCATCCCAGCTCACTGCAACCTCCAACTCCCGGGCTCAAGCCATCCTTCTGCCTCAGCCTCCCAAGTAGCTGGGACTACAGATAGGCACCACGCCCAGCTAATTTTTCTATTTTTTGTAGAGATGGGGTCTCGCTCTTGCTCAAGCTGGTCTTAAACTCCTGGCCTCCAGCAGTCCTCCTGCCTGGGCCTCCCAGAGTGCTAGAATCACAGGTGTGAGCCACCGTGCCTGGCCTTGAGATAACGTCTGTAGAGCTCCTAGAAAAGTAACCACTTAGTCAATGATGATTCTATTATTATTACAATTATTATCATTATTATCATCCTTATCTACTCAGGAATTTCCTAACTACCCACAAAGTACACTTTAGGGACCAGAAGTAGAAAACTTTCAGCCCATGAGCATGTGAGCAGGGCTAATCATAAGACCATGTGCCAAGGGAGGAAACTGATGGTCTTTCACTCAAAATCTGAGCATGTGGCTCAGTCTTCTCATCTGTGGAGTGGGAAAAAACCACACCTGATCAGTTTTCTCCCATGTGTCAACATACGGGCACTTGTGACACAATGCCTCCCGAAACCCGTACTGAGGTGGCGTCTATGGACATGAACAATGACTGCCATCCTCAGTTGCCCTTTTGAACAGCAACTTCTGTACAGTAGGCCAAGCTTGGGTCCAGAGGACTTTACATTCACCACATCTGACTGGACCAGGGAAAGGTGCCCAGAGCACCTGTGCACAGGCTGGCCAGCACATCACCTCAATCAAGATGTCTTCTATGGTGTGACAATGGGACACCTCCGCCAGTTATCAAGGAGTGTGGTAGGAAGACGCTGCAATTACAAGAGCAGAGATGGGAAAGTCCAGCCACCAGGAGGGCTGAAATCAGGGTGATGTCAGTAGGGCACTCTCCTGTGGCACAAAAAAAAAAAAATTTAAGGGGCTGCCAAAGGACTCAGGAACCAAGATAAATAATATTTCAATGCTTTTTTTTAAAGAAAATAAAATTGATTAATGCAAAAAAAATCCATGATGATCAAAATACCAAAATTTTAATACAGACATGATCCAACCTGCAGTATGAATCACCTCATCTTCCTTCCCCTAATCCTACCCTGTCAGATCCTGTCATTATTTACAATTTTGATACTTTATGTCTCATGGATTTTTACATAAATCTTGATTATTTGCATTAAAATATGATTTATCTTGATTGCTGAGTTTTTTTTCTTTTTTTGGTGCCCTCTTAAATTTTGTGCCTTGGACAAATGCTTCACTCTCCTTACGTCAGTCCCACCACAGGGACCCGCAAAGCCGGAGCTGAGTCCTGCGCAGAGGGAAACACCTTCCCGACCTCTCTGATTCCTGGGCAGCGGGTGAGGTTTTCTGTTCCCCTCACTCTGTTCCCCATGTGTTCTTATGTAATGGGATCAAAAGAAAAAAGTATTGCTGCGTGAACACATCTGGCTCCACCCTTTCTGCCAGAATTAGGGGCAGAGAGTGAACATGATGCTTTTGGAAAAACAGAATGAGGATGAGGATGGAGGAGACTTATATTTCTCAAGCAGCTGTTCTCAGAAAGAAATGCTTTGAGCAAAGGTGGTTGGGAGGTAAACGGTTAGGAAACCAAGGGAATGACTGGCAAACCGTGACGAGGACAGTGCACAAAGACTGGCACAGGAGAATGGCGAGTGTCCTGAGGTTTATGCAGTGCCAGCGTCTGCAGAGTTTCAGAGTTAGGTATAGAGAAAGAGCAGAAAAGGAAAATTAATAAGTGTGGCCATCCTCTTCATGGTCTTCCAGAAATGCAAATAAAGGATGTGATGTCTATCACCAGAAACTGGACTATTATTTCTTGAAATGGCACCAATCCAAAACTGTACCACCTGCATCTCTGTGTTCCTACAGGTTGTAACAATCCCCCATTAATGGGTAACACAAGAGCAGCTTTTCTCCCTGAAACTTCAAAGTGACTATCCCACACATAACTCAACAGGATTTACTAAAAAATCCCAAATGGGTTTATTTTTCAGTCGATGGCCCAGCTTAAGAAAAAAAAATGTTTCTTTGATAACTGTCAAAAACAATAAAAAGTCCTCACCATTTACAATATCTATCTCACTATCCCCTCGGGAAGGAAGAAATAAACAGACTCTCCAAATAGAAGCTGAAAAATCAACACTGAGCTTCTGCGAGAAATAGGAGTCTTTCCGCAGAAGAAAATTCCTGGTTGCGTCCAGAACAGTCTATTACTTGCATGTTATGCTGTTGATATTACTGGGCAAAATGCTTCCTGACTGATTGATATGTTATTATCTCTTATAGTTGAATTATCTCTGAAATGCCAACCATTATAATAAGTGCTGCTTTTGTCTGACAACAAAGCTGAGCTTTATTTTGTCTGCGAGGCACATAAGGAAATGCATCAACTTGATTTCAAGTACTTACTATTAATCATTGATTCTACTAGTAGTGAGGCACCCTGATGCCCTCCTAACACACACACACACACACACACACACACTTGAATCTGATGGCCTTATCTCTGTCTTTATGGAAAAAATAGGAATTCAAACAGGAATTGCATCACTCACTCACCACCAAATCCACCAGCTTTCCACTTGCAGAACATCTGGAAAAAAAAATCCACCAGCCTCACTGTGTCTCCCCGCTGAGTTCCCGCCTAGACTTGTGGATGAGTCTGCCCCCACACCTGTTCCTATCAGGGCTGACCATCCACTCAGACTCCTGTGTTCCCCAGGGGTCTGTTCTTGCAATTTTCTGCTTGCTCTCCTACTTCATCAATGTCTCCACTTCTCTTGGAACATTCCAATCAGGATAAAAATACAGCATAGTATATTTTTACATCCACGTTCAAACCAGCACTATTCACAACAGCCAAGAAGTGGAAGCAACCCAAACGTCCACTGACAGATGAATGGATAAACAAATTGTCGTATATACATATGAGGGAATATTATTCAGCCTTAAAAAGGAAAAAACACGCTGCATCATGGAATAACCTTGAGGACATTATGGTGATACAGTTTGGATACATGTCCCCTCCAAATCTCCTGTTGGATTCTGATCACCAGTGTTGGAGGCAGAAGGTGTTTCATGGGGATGGACCCTCATGAATGGCTTGCTGCCATCCTCGCAGTAATGAGTGAGCTCTCGCTCTATTAGTTCATAGGACAGCTGGTTGTTTAAAAGAGCCTGGCACCCCCCCGCCTTGCTCCCTCTTTCGACACGTGAGACACATGCTTCCCTTTCACCTTCTTCATGAGTGGAAGCTTCCTGAAACCCTCACCAGAAGCAGATGCTGGCACTATACTACTTGTGCAGCCTACAGAACTGTGAGTCAAATAAACCTCTTGTCTTTATAAATTACCCAGCCTCAGGTATTCCTTTACAGTGACACAAAATGGGCTAACACATATGGTAAGTGAAATAAGCCAGTCACTAAAAGAAAAATACTGTAGGATGCTACTGACATGAGAATCAAATAGCTAAAGGAGTCAAAATCACAGAGACAGAAAGCAGAATGGCAGTTACCAGGAGCTGGGGGAAGGGAGAAGGGTGGGGTGTTTAAGGGGTACAGAGTTTCAGATTTGCAAGATGAAAAAGTTCTGGAGATCTGAATCACAGCGATGGGAATATACTTAACACTACTTAAATGGTTAAGATGATCAATTTAATGTTATGTGTTTTGCTGTAATATCTCCCATCTTAAATGAAAAAATAAAAAATCCCTGACCCTCTGCTCCCCTCCCCCTTCTTTCTACACCACTCACAGCAGAATTCGTGTGCAGGCACTGTCTACAGTGGGGGCCACCTGATCACGCACATGCTCCCCTCATCCCAGACCTGCCCGGTTTCCACCCCACCCGAGGCTGTTCAGGTGAAGGTTATCAGCGAATCACCACAGGTGATGAGACACACACATCAGCCACTTCTGATTCTGGCTTCTTTTCTTTCCCTTGCCTTCCTTGTCCAACATAAACAGGACCATGAACTCTAACACCATAGCCCCAACCTATGCACCTTCCTACATCTCTGCTGACACCACCTTCGTCCCAAACTATCATCTCAACCCAGGACTATTGCGATGGCTTCATAATCGGAAACTTTGTCCGCATTCTCTCCCCGCCCCTACTCCATATACCATGTAACAGCTGGTGATCTTTTAATAATGCAAACTGAGAAGGCATTCTGTTGCTCAAAACCCCTCCAGTGGTTTTCCAACACGTGTGCACGCACACGCGCACAGACACACACACACACACACACGCACACTCTTCCTATCACAACGTGAAAGGCTCTGTATGATCTGACCCCTGCCAACCCCTCCAAACCCATCCCGTACAGTCCTTCACTCTCTAATCCCCAAACGAGCAAGCCCGTTTCCTGCTTCAGGCTGCGTCACCTGATCTCGCCACCTGGATTGCTCTTCCACTGGCGCTTCTGTGGCTGGCACAAACCTTCCATTCCTTTCTCCACTTGCATTTGAACTTCCAAGAAGGTTTCCCAGAAAAATCCAATCCCAATAACAATCCAGCTGCCCGTTAGCACACATCTCACTATTTTAAATCTCTGTGTGGCAAATATTGTTTTCTGATCATTTCCTTTTCATCTGTGAGTGGGCTTATTCATTTATTAAATGTCTGTCTTCCTCTGCTAGATTATAAGGCCCAACCAATCAGGAAATGCATCTGTCCTGTTCATCTCTGTCTCAAATAGATTAGATAGTAAGGTCCTCAAGAGATATTTGTCAAAGAAATCTGTTAAACATTCTATGCTCAAATGGGAGCAAGAGGAAAAGTGTAGGTTTGCATGTATGTGCATGTGTGTGTGTTTTTCAGATGAAAGGAACAGCACAACACAAAGGTCCTGTAGCCTAAACACAGTCGTCTCCCTAGAAGAGCCTCCTTCCTTCTACTGAGGCTGAACATTCCATGTAGTCATTTTTCCTAGACTCCCTTAAAGCCAGGGCATGTGATGCAATTCTAGTTAACGGGTGGTATGCTTTGAATGCACGTGTTCCCCCCAACAAATTCATATGTTGGAACCTAATACCCAATGTGATAGTATTAAGAGGTAGATCCTTTAGAAGGTGACTAGGTCACGAGGGCAGAACCCTTGGAGCTAGGACATGGGATTAGTGCCCCAGTAAGAGAGGCTGGAGGGAACCCTATGGCCCTTCTGTCATGTGAGGACACAGCAAAAAGGTGCCCTCTGTGAGGCAAAGAACTGGCATCACCAGGTACCAAATCTATTGGCACCTTGATCTGAGACTTCCCAGCCTCCAGAACTGTGAGCAATGAAGTTCTATTATTTATAAATTGCCCAGTCTAAGGCATTTTGTTGCAGAAGCCTGGAAGAACTAAGACAATGGGGCTTCAAGGAAAGTCTCAGGGGTGGGTGCAGTAGATTACTGGGCCAAACTTGTCATCTCTACATGTCACGACTAGAACCACACTAACTCTCTTGCAACTGGGAAGACCCAAACCTGAAGGACATGCCACTGTGCTGAGAAACTGAAAGGACAGAAAGTCTTGGTGACTCTTTAATGACATTGTGAAGTCACTGTTTTCTTGTTCCGGAAGAACTTTTTATGATGTAAAATAACACAAGTCCTTATTGTGTGATGCTCATTTACTTGGGAAATCTACGCAGACCGCTGAAAGAGTCTTGATTGACGCACCATCACATACCCAGCAATTAGTACAGTGCCTCACACAGGGCTGATGGTCAAAATTAGGGCCAGGACCAGGGCGCAACACAATTAAAGGGGGTGCCAGAGAGCTCAGCAATCAAGATAAATCACCTTATTTTAATGTAGTTTTACAAAATCAAAATTAATGTAAAACACGCACAATGAACAAAATATCCAAATTTTTTTTTTCCTTTTTTTGAGACAGGGTCTCTCTCTGTAGCCTGGGCTACAGTGCAGTGGCATTGTCATAGTTCACAGCAACCTCAGACTCCTGGGCTCAAGTGATGCTTCTGCCTCATCCTCCAGAGTAGCTGGGACTACAGTCACCCACCACCACGCCCAGCTAATTTTTACATTTTATTTTTTAGAGACAGAGTCTCACTCTTACTCAGGCTGGTCTCAAACTCCTGGCCTCAAGCAATTCTCTGGCATCAGCCTCCCAAAGTGCTATGATGACAAGCGTGAGATACCACGCCCAGAAAAAATATCCAAATTTTAAATAAAGACAGGATCCCTGTACTTGCATGGCCCTACCTCGCTCAACTCACCACAACCCTGACCCTGCTGTAAACAACATTTGCTGAGTAATTGCCTAAGCGTTTTTCTTTACCCATGATCTCCAAGCTCTTCACAAGAACTTCATCATCATCCTCACTGGACAGGTGAAGGCCCCTAGGACTCAGAGAGAGGTTAAGTTACCTATTTCAGGGTCAGACAGCTAAAAGTGATCTCAACGACTCCAAATTCAGTGCTCTTAACCAACACATCAGAAGGTCTCTCTTGTAAGTGGTCCTGACGCCTCTCAGATGGGAACTGTATTAAGTGCAGGAGGAAGAAAGCAGGGGATTCCAACATTTAGACTTTGCTCTGATATCTTCCTTCTCTCAAAGTACATTTCCTGAGCACCCACTAATCCGGTCATTGTTGGACTGGAGCTTTTCTCTAATGAGCTTAGTATATGAATCCTGACACAGAGCCAAGAGTCATGATTGGCCTCCAGTGGCCAGAAGACCCACAGGTTTTGATAAAAAGAAACCTAGATTAACACATTTTGAGCTAATGAAAGTAATCATCCAATTTACAAGGGAATAGGCAAGGAGGAGGGAGAACGGAGTCGTGCGTGCACTGGATTGCGGGCAGGTTCCCCCAGGGCTTCTTCAAGCCCTCTGGGATGTGGCACGTTGTGTAAGTGCAAACGGTTACTGACAGGATGGGAGGAATCCATCATTCACACCCTCACGTCACTCTCAGATTTTCCCTGCCAGACTTAGTGCTCTAAGGAAACGCTGTTGAGAACCTTAGGCAAAGGCAGGGCGAAGCCTCTCGGGTTCCCAGTGAGGACAGGGGTGGCCAGCATGGTCTCACTTCAGCTGCATGAAACAGGAGCACGAAAAAAAAAAAAAAAAAAAAGGGAAAATGCCTGATTAAGGGGGAAAAATAAGTGAAGAAAAGAGAAAAAAAATGAAATATTTTTGTCATTTCCATCACTGCTAATTTCACCAGGCTGCTTCTCAAAGATCCTCTCTCAGAGTGACAGCGTGCCTGGGGGTCTTTGCCGAGTTAAAGGGGCCAACTTAGAAAAGGCTGTCAGTCACTCGGAACCGAAAAGGGAGCCAAAGGAGACTCCGCGAGATGAGGTTCCCAGCCTGGAGCGGCCGTCTGTGGGAGGGCCGCACGGGGTGGCAAGCCCAGACTGAGGGATCCACGGCAGCGCCTCCCCCATGCCTCCTGCGGTCAGACCCCGCCACCTCCCAAGCCCGTGAGCCTGCCTGGCTTCCTTACGAGAGCAGAGGCAGCACCTTCCTGCTGTCATCAGCAGAACTGCCAACCTCTCTCCCCGAGTGTTTTCATCCTTCCTGCACCCAGGGCAGCTGAACAGTTGGTGGGAGGAATTGGAGCAGTGATTCAGGGCATCTTTTTTCAGACTGACAACCCAATTCCTCAGAAAGCGTGTCTGGTTGATTCTAAACCCTCTCTCCTTACATTCTTAATTGTAAGGTTTGGTCACCTGCGGCCTCCCACACATTCCCCAGGGACCCACAGCTGCACAGGCAGATGGGCACAAACAATTTAAGAAGGCCTATTTCAGCCAAGGACCTACCGTGTCCAGTGTCTTGGACCAGGCCCTTAAAAGAGTAACAGAATTCCTGAGCAAGTACTTCCCTGCTCTACAGCAATCTGTGGTCAGCATGGCGGGGCACAGGCAAACAGGGAAGCAGACGAGATGGGAAGCAGGGTGAGAGAAACACATATGCAGGTCAGTTTACTAAGCAAATGTAGAATGTTTCAATTTTCCTTCCAAGATACCTCTCAAATTTATACACTGCCCCCACCACAGCTCAAACCTCATTACTTCCTGTACTAGCCCCTAACTGGCCTCCCCATGGAGGCTTCAGCTCCCTCTAACCTGTTTCCCTGCCCCTGGAGTATGATAGCCTCACCCCACTGCTGATGGATGGACAGATGGATGGATGGATGGATAAATGTAAGATGACAGATCAATCGATAGATGATGTGTGCATGTCCAGACAGACGACACATGATAGCTAGGTAAGTAGGTAGATAGTAGGTAGATGCATGTATAGACTGACAGAAAGATGATAGGTAGATAGGTGATGCATGTATAGATAAATAGCTAATAGAGGATGGTTGTATGCATGTATAGATAGACAAATATAGGTAGGTAGGTAGATAAATAATAGATGTGTGCATGTACAGATCAATGACATACGATAGATAGGTAAATAAATGATAGACAGACACACACAGAGTTACAATGACTTCTCATCACACTTACGATTTAGATCAAATTTTTTTACTGTGGCCCATCCTGTATGATCTGGTCTCTAACAGCAGCATCACCCCACCTCACCTCTTGCTATTACCCCATGTTCCCAGTCCACTGGCCTTATTTTCAACTAACTTGTCTTTCATTCTTTTGAAAACAAAGTCATTGCATAACTTGATGCATGTCTCTGAATCTCACTGACCTGAAGAGCTCCTTTGATCCTGCTCCCATGAGGGTCAACACAGCCCTCCCCTTCACGCGGGCCAGGAACCTTTGGAATCCCCCTCACGGGACCATGCACCCTTCCTCCCAGCCTGCCTGAGATGACCTTTAGTATGTGTCCTCCTGACTAGACTGTGCTGTGAGAGGCACCAACGGCTCTCCCCGTGCCCCCATGATATCCTCAGCACCTAGACCAGTGCCTACAACTTCTGAGGTTCAATAAACACTTCTCGGCCCTGAGTGAGGTACCTTTTCCAGAGCTAGGAGCAGAGAGGGGAAGGTGGCTGGCTCAGGGAGGTAGGATGTTCTCTGATAAAATGTAAATGTGTGCTTTCAGCAGAGCCATGCCTTCCTTGCTTAAGCCCCTAGTCTGTACCTGAGAACCCTGTGACAGAGTAAAAGTCACTACCCACAAAGTCCAAGTCCTTATCTCTAAGATAAGGAAATGTATCTCAGATTTTCTATGATAGTCCCCATTTTGAGTGTTTATTCCCCATTCCAAAGGCCTATGTGTACCGATTAAAAACCTGGCACGGGAGCCCCTGATGCTAATGGCAGTTCTGCTACTATTTCCCTGCATTTTCTTGGGCAAACAACTTAATCTCCCCGTGCCTCAGTTTCCTCATCTATACAATGGGGTCAGTGATAGCACCTATTTCAGTGCAGATTAAATGAGTGACTAACAGGACATAAGAGAGTCCTTGTTATCCTGAAAGCACCACAGGAGAATAAAATGTCATCATCATCCCCATTTGGTGTCAATCACATCCACTTTTAAAATTCAGAAAATATGGTCACTCCACTCATATTTCCAAAAATTCAATGCAAATTGGATTTGGCTAATGTTTGGTCATTCTAGTCCTGAACTGTACATTTTTTATACCTCAGTGAGTGAAAAGCAATGATTTCCTTTAAATTAGCAATTTATACACTCCAGATGCTTCCCACGGGGGCGATTATGCACGCAGTACAACTGCCCTGGGCCTGAGACCCACGGATGCAGAGTCCGGACAAACTCACCTCGTGCCGTATCATACTCCCACCACCAGACTCCAGGGAAGGAGGAAAGTCTACAGATAACAAAGTAACCATCACAATCATTTCAACCATCATTTATTAAGCACCTAAGATATGCCACACACTGTCCTACGTGTTTGGCACCAGTTACCTCATTTACTCCTCACAAGCAGGTGTCGGCCTGCCTCGTCTAAGCTTAGAGAGGTTAAGCAGCGACTCACCCAGGATCACACAGCAAGGGGCTGGCGAGCAGGGACTTCAACCAGGCTCTCAGACAAAGGCCCTTCTCAGTTTTAACCTTCCCAACAACCCTGCTGAGAAGTTCTAAAAGGCTCTGCAACAGGAATTATGGGGACAGGTGCTTCCCGACCTCATCAGAGATGCCCTTGGTTACTTCAGCATCCACCACCCCTGTAAGAGAGGGATTCTGTCAATCCAAATGTAATTGTTTTTCAAATCGACTTTATTTTTTAGAGCAGTGTTAGGTTCACAACAAATTGAGCGAAGGTGCAGAGATTTCCCCTCCATCCCCTGCTCCACACACCCACAGTTTCCCCCATTATCACCATTCCCCCACCAGAGTGGGCATTTGTTACAGCACATGCACCTACACAGACATATCACAATCACCCAAAGTCCACAGTCTACATGAGGGTTCACTCTTGGTGTTGTGTAGTGCATGGGTTTAGACCAATGTATAATGACATGTACTCACCATTATAGTATCACACAGAGTGTTTTCACTGCCCTAAAAATTCTCTGGGCTCTGCCTACTCATCCCTCTGTCCTCCACAACCCCAGGCAAGCACTGACCTCTTTTTATTATCCATAGTTTTGCCTTTTTCCAGAATGTCCTGTAGTTGGAATCATACGGTATGTAGCCAAAATGTAAGTTTTTAGTTGCAAATGGGTCATTCACTCCTTTGCAAATGGACCAGATCCTCTAAGGTATATCCAATTACCAGCCAGTGGTTCAGACAACATGAGATAACTTATGTTGCCACCACCACTTGGTAGAAGTCCAGCAAAGCATTTTCATTTCATGTGAGGTTTTTAATTCTAAAAATAGTGCTGGGATCTCATTACCATTATCTCAATGTTGAGAACCTCAATCATAAAACAAATACATAAATAAATAGTCATTGTTGAAAGAAATGGGCTGGTTTTAGGGCAGAATCATTGCTGACTTTGATGTTAACCTCTTTACATAAAATTATCCAGGGAAGGACTTTGAAAAACGTAGGTGGGGGGTGTGCTAGGCTTGGGTAGCAATCACCAGCCAGAACCCAAGCCAGTCCTGAACCCAAGGGGGGTCTCAGACTTCCTCAATGAAGAAGGGGAGGGAAGGTGGCCTGGATCAAGTGCTCTGGGCATTTCACACAGTGATTGTGTTTCCAATCCAAGTTTCATTGAGCTGAAGTTTCCACTGGTAGTCCGTATCCTTTTGCTCCCTTGCCACGCAAATTTCAGAGGGATCTGGTCAAGGTCCACCTACCCTACCCCTACCCCGTTCCACCCCAAGTCTTATTTTAACACTTTCAACTGAATTATCTTTATGGTACTTTTGAGCTCAGAACTTCTGAAGTCAGGCGTGAGGAAGCCACTGACACAGGGGATATAATAACCAGGGCTCTGGTGGAAATATACTAATATTTAAGTTACATGACAAAAAGTTACACAGATCGTAGTGGGTTGAACTGTGTCCCCTAAAAAGATAAATCTAAGTCCTAACCCCCTGTTTACCTGTGAGTGTGAATGTGACTTTTTGGGCTATAGGGCCTTTGCAGATGTAATTAAGGATCTTAAGATGAGATATCCCAGATTTAGGGAGGCCCTTCAATCCAATGAGTGGTGTCCTTACAAGAGAAAGGAGAAGGAGGTTTGTCACACATAGCACAGAAGACCATGTGGAAACGGGGCAGAGACTGGAGTCACTCTGCCACAAGCCAAGGGACATGTGGACATACCAGAAACTGGAAGGGTGACGAAGGATTCTCCCATGGAGACTTCGAAGGGAACATGGCCCTGGGCATGGCTTGACTTTGGATTTCTGACCTTCAGAACCATGAAAGAATAAATTTTTGTTGTTTGAAGCCACCAAATTCGAGGTAATTTGTTATAGCAACCCTAGGAATCTCACATAGAGTTTGAAATTGGTCTGGAATGGACCCAGGCACTCCATTTACGGGGCAGGACTCTGTCTTCACTGCTTAGCTCTGCTGTCC
This sequence comes from Daubentonia madagascariensis, assembly GCA_023783475.1. Classification (NCBI taxonomy): domain Eukaryota; kingdom Metazoa; phylum Chordata; class Mammalia; order Primates; family Daubentoniidae; genus Daubentonia; species Daubentonia madagascariensis. Next base: position 3,340,781 of record JAKFHU010002332.1, on the reverse strand, counting down.
TCAGTGAGCCTTCAGTCTTTGGTAAGTTCTCCCCACCTGGTGAGAAAATAACCACAGCAGCTCAGGGACAACCTACCAGCTTAAGACCCCTAGGGTCTTTAGTCTTAGTAGCCTGGCTTAGGTCATGTATCCCTCCCTGAGCCAATCTCTGCAGTCGGGCAGGGATGTGCTGACGGAGGGGGTCACAGTCGGGGTTCTGCACCCACCCCCTGTAGCAAGAGGTGGAGAAAGCTGAGATGGGACCCCCAGGGAGACGAGATGCTGGCGAGGGGGGAAGTCCTCTCTGCAGAACAGGGAAAGGAAGGAGAGAGAGGGAAGGAAGACAGTGGAGAAAAGGCAGAGAGAGAGAGACAGAAGGTCTCGCCTGCTGAGAGTTTAGACGGAGGTGAGAAGGGCCCAGAGGAATGGGTACAGGAAGGAAGGAGGACCCCCTCCCCCCGCCCCAAGAGTCCCTGAGCCCTGTTCTAAATGCACATGGAATTAGTCAGAGAGGAAAAAAAATTCACTCCTACAGATCAGGCCTAGAGGCCTAGAAACGGGATTTTATTTCGACTTCTGCATGCATCCCTGCTGTGATAAGCTTAAAGTACAATTCTTAGAAACCCAAAGAAACACCCTTCTGAAAATCCATTCAAAGTTGACAGTTATCAGATGTATTGAAAACAATAGTTTTTGAGAGATTAAAAACAGAGAAACTTTAATATGCCGGCACTGGCTCCCTGCTCATAAACACGGCTTCACAGAACCTGCCCGTCCCCCGAGCTTAGCAAGGAGAGGTACTTTTAAAATACAATCTGAAACAGAGTGAATATTTCACAGATGAAAAGGCATGGGCTTTCCAATCCACGGTATTCTGAAAAGGTGGATTTTAATTTCCGAAAAGACAAAGCCAAGAGAAAAAGAAAATGCATATCTACTTGCACTTAAGAACTATAATATTACTTAGATGGTGAAGTTTTATTCTGAAAAATGACTGTCAATTATGATTAATATTCTCCTTATAATTAATTCAAAATCTTATTAAAATCAAACTTTTATAACTTTACATATAACCATGCTGCCTATGTCAGGACGGAGAATACGCCCTGTCATTAATTTTACCTGTATCATTTCTCAGTTCTCAAAAAAGGCAATAAAAGATACCTCCTTGAAAATCAGCAATGCTGGGCCACCCTCATCTCCATAATGACACAATTCCAATTCACGCCTCATTTTCATTAATGTTTCTGCCCATAAATTTTTAAGCATATGATAAAAAATTTCTGAAGCGGCATAAAACTAACATGAAGAGGGAGTTCATTAGCATGTGACCCTAATTAGAAATTCCATATTAACTTCTCATTTCTACTTGTGCATATCCAGTAACATCACATCTCTACCCTGAGCCTGCTTTCACATTGTTCGGAGGAAATATTCCTTTTGGTTGTTTAATTCTTTGGCTTTATTTTTAAAACAATCCATGTGTTTCCTCTGTTATTGAATAAGTCAACAGACAATTGTATCACAGAATGTCTTTCGTGTCACAAATTATCCGGAAGAATTGTGAGAAGGTCCTTGCCCAATGCTTTATTAATGATACCAGATCATAAAAGGGGGGAAATATGCTGACTCTGTCTCTTTTCTAATGTTGGGTGATAAAAATGCTACTTCAGGATTCAGAAGGTTAAGTTCTAATGTGTATTTTGAATAGAGTGTGTTGGAATAATTGCCTCATAAAGCAAAGCATTGCCCAGCCTGCTAATGGCTGCATAGTGCAGGGCTCAGCAAAGACAGCCAAGCTTACTGGAAAAAATGCTGTGCCTCAACTTTTGTAGCCCTCCCATATTAAGTTAACTTTCCCCTCCCCTTGCTTTTCGAAAAAGGTATAAAATCCCATCACCCATTTTTGCAGCTCAGATAAGCTGCTGCCTTTAATACTCAGGAGAGCTGGTCTCCAAGGATGGCCCCTCAATGAACCATGCCTCCTGATATTCATACTCCTGTGTCATCTACTCCCTCACTGTGCCTGAGCTGGTCCTGTGTAACCAGGAGAATATGCTGGAAGTGATGCTGCGTGACTTCGGAGGCTAGGTCATAGATGTCCTACAGTTTCTGCTTGAGTCTCTTGGAAAATGTGCTCTAGGAAAGGCCAGGTGCCATTTAAGGGATCCGACTAATCTGCATCTGCCATGCCAGGAGGAAGCCCAAGCTAACTGCACGTAGAGGCTATGTGAAAAGAGAGATGCCTGGCTCTCCCCAAGGTAGTCCAGCCCACCCAAACCCTCGGATTACTCCTGCCCCAGCTGCTCTCTGTCTGCAACCACATGAGACGCTCCAAGAGAGATCTTCCCAGCCGAGCCTGGTCAACCCACACAACCATCAAAGATGACACTAAATCATTTTCTAAAGCCATTAATCTTAGCAACAGTTGGATATGATGTAACAGATAACAGGAACAACATCAGCCACAAGTAGCAGGTAGGGAAGGGAAGGAAACACGTGGATTTGAACCACTCACGTCTCTGTCTTCCATACCAGAGCAGAGTCGAGAGCCAAAAATGCCGCTATTTGCCCGTGGTCTTCAATTCTCTTTTGCCATTCCAAGTTTGCTCCTCAATTGCAGTCTTTAAAACTGTCTCTGCGAGACACAGTATCTGAGAAAGTATTTGAGAAAGTCCAGCATGTGGCTTTCTCTTGACAAATATAAGTGTTAACTAGAAGAGAACCGAGCCTGCTCACTCCCCTCGAGGCCAGTCTTGCCACCAAAGAAACCCAACACCAAAGGATTCAGGGAAATAATTAATGTAGAAGATGACAAAGGGGAAATCTCAAGCAAGACTTTCTAAAAACCCTCTTCCCCCACCTCCCTGAGTCCCAGCGTGTGCTGCAAGGTCTTTCTCCCCCAGCTCTCTCCAAAGCAATGCAGGCCCCGCCTCTTCGCAGGACCCACTGTATAGGAGTGTCCCCATGCCCATCCTCACTCTCTGGGTCTTTTCCCTGATTTAGCGATTTGACCAGCTCCCATTTACAACCCCTCCCTCTGCAGCCCTCACTCAGATTTGCAAAACAAAGGCAAGGTAACTAGCTTAACCAAAAGTGAATCCTCACCCTCATTAAAAAAAAAAAAAAAAAGATGTCTAGTAGGGAAGGATGGCAAGTACTATTATATTTCTCTCATATTGCTGTCACGTGAGCTATAGAAGGCACCAGCCTATAAAACCAATATTACACCGAGATGCTCACAGAGAAGGAAAAAACTGCCCTTTGAAAAAGCGAGCAGTGAACTGATTTAATTCCACGAGATTCACATTTTGCCTGAGTGTGATCATTTTAAAGACCTCTAATCAGCGGAACATAGAACAACATTCTCATAAAATTAATCAATTAGTCCAGAATGTAGGGGTATTGTGTGTGTGTGTGTGTGTGTGCGTGTGTGTGCGCGGGTGAGCGTGTACATAGGTGGGTAAGGGTAAAAGGTGAAAGATGAAAAAAACCACTTATTGATGACTTACTATGGTGTGCCAGGGACTTTTCCCCATATTAAATTTGGTTATTTTAACAGCCTTGTAATGTTGGAATAATTAGCCTTCCTTACTTGAGGACACAGCATTCAGAGAAAAAAGGTGACTTGCCCAAGGTTATAAAGTCATTAAGCCATAGATATGGGGTTTGAATCCTTCTATCCACCTTTAAATTTGGTTCTCAAATCAGGTCAAGCTTCAAGACCCTCCGGAGAGCATGCTATCTGGGGCTCAGCTCCATACATGTGGGTGGACTTGGGAATCTGCACTTGTAACAAACTCCCCAAAAGAATCAGACTGACATCGGAGAACCACCCTGGAAAAGTCATTCCTTTCTTGGTCTCAGTTTCTCCATCTGCAAAATTAGGTCTTTGAGTGAGGCTATTCCTAAGAATACTGATAGTTCAAACGATCTAGGCTTATAATTAACCAAGCATGGGGGTAGACAAAAAATGAAGATACTAGTAATGTATTATATCTTAACTGCCACATTTTTATTAAAACAAATAAATGTTTCAACAAAATTATGTCTCAAACTGAGTTTTGTTCCTGCCTGACAATTTCTAGTCACATAATTTAAAAAATGATGATCATTAAATGCAAAAGAGTGACACATGTATGCAGGCCAGAACTCCTAATGGATGGGAGCATGTTATTGCAACTATAAATCAACTCCTCAGACCTTAAAATGCCATAAATAAGCAAGTCTTTCTGTCAAAATTGGCGAGATGACCAGAATCACTATGCTGATTTATTACTTACCACCTTCATAATCAACACCCCGCTGATTTGCCACTTTCTCTTTACATAAATATGTGAATAACTTTTTGACATCAAAATAAATCATAACTACTAGATCTAAAATATAACTTCAAAAATGCCTGCAAAGGTGACTGACACTTTAGGTGTTGTCTGTTATTTTGTGTTAGAGCCTTGTTGACAGAGAAGTTTTATTTCTTCCTTGTCATTTCAGTGATATGTGCACTTGGCTCAATATCCCATCTTGACTTTCGAGTAAAACCTATCAGATTTGTAAAAACGTAAACACTTTTATAAATAATAGGTTACTCGTCTGTCATGAGGGGGATGCAATTAAGGAAAAAAAATAGCTTTAAAAAAAAAACTGACTTTGGCCACCAATAAAAACAGATTCAACTCAGCCATCCAGCAATTGTTCTTCTCTGCTGTGAATATTAGCTGAAAACTGGTTTGAAATGTTGATATTCAAAGACAAGCCTATAAAATTTATCACCATTCTTCATGTATATAAATATATATATATATTTGTATATGTGTGTGTACGCATATAAATAGCATGTTCATGTATAATAGAACAGTGTGATGTCTGCATTAAAAGTTATTGAATTGTGCTTGGGAAAGCCTTCTCAGGTCCCCTGTTTCAGAGTACTTCTGCCTTATTTCCATTCTATTTGCTTGAGATTACTTAAAGTTTTATTTGACGGAAGACTCCTATGGGTAACAAAAATCTGAAAGCATTGTACACATATCCAGCTTAGGAAAATATAAACGAATAATCATGGTTACTTTTTTCCAATACAAGAAGCATACATATGCCTTGGTTTTTACTCCATGGAAGACATTCAAAAATACTTGAATATTTGTGGCTTGGTTTCTTTACCTGGAAAATGGAAATAATAATGCTTAATATACATTGCAGGCTAGCTAAAAGTATATATTTCTAGCAATGTTCTTTTTTTTTTTTAGTTTAGTTTCTAACAGGTCTAAGTTAACTAACTACTTTGTCAAAACTGGAGCTTTACTTTACTTTTTTGCATGTATAAACTAAGAGAATTTTCTTCAGGTACCTTTAGGGATCAGGAGAGCTTTACCTTTAGGTTGTTCTTTTAGAATTAAAAATCTACAGAAGTTTTTTTTTAAAAAAAGGTCCTATTCCTTCCTCTTAAAGACACGAGTGAAGGATATCTCTACCAGAGGTGCCATGTTGATCCCTGACAATGGTTATGTGCTCTGCGTAGCACATCCGGGGAAACATTAAATGAGGGACTACAGCAAGAGTTTCCAGAAAGGTAAAGGTACCTGCGTCTGGTTGAGCGTGTATGGAAGACTGTCTTTTTCAATGGCGGCCACAATAATCTTTCCCTCTTACACGCTCCTCCATAATGTTGCCACTCCCCCATCAAGAGGAGTTATGGTGCCTGCCCTTGAACCTGGGTGAACGTTGTCTGACTCATCGAAGCCATGAGACAGAAGTGACAATACACTTAAGAAGGCAGACCACCCTGAGGTCACCATTAGAAAGACCACACGGAGAGATGAGAGAGACCTCAGCAGCCCTGCTATGCCAGTTCCTACTCTTTGAGGCTTCCCAGCCCAGCCATGTGAGCTAAAAAGTTTTCAAAATCCCCCCAGACTCAGCTACTCTGGAACTACATGAAAAGTCCTTATTAAGAACTACCCACGTGAGCTGACTCCATCACCAGATTCTTAAGCAAAATAAATTAATGTAATTGTTCTAAGCCACTGTCAGGGTGGTTTGTTAGGCAGGAGTAGTTAGCTGGACTACCCTGGGAGAATAATGACAGTCACCCCAGTTTCCACCCTGCAGGCAGCTGAGTCCGACCCCTCGGAAAGATGAGTGGGTCTACTATGCCTCATCCACTCTCATGGCTTTTCTCAACTGGATAAAAAGAAAAAGTTGGGGTAGGTAATAGGCCCACTAACATATGTTCCGATAGAGACCTTCTGTCACAGTACTTAATGAAAGGCACCTACCCAAGTTCCATGGCCCCATGTCTCTTTCCTAGTTCTCCTAAGCAACTCTCTCTTCTGTTCCTCAACTCAGCTGAACCTTGCCTCTTTCTGCATCACTGAGAGAGACTTAGAACTTCTGCACAAGGCACATAGCTCCTGGATATATACTGTATTATCTTAACGCTATAGAAATAAGTCTCCTAACTCACATGTAATTTCTAAGCCAGGGGAATAATTGCCAAATGCACTTTCTATTTGTTCAGCTTCAATCCAATGCAAATCATCAAACGCCTACTCTGTACCAGGCACTGGGGATGCCAAACTGCTGAATCACGATCCTGCTCTCAGCATGTGTATGGCGTGATGGGTGGTGGGTGGTGGGCAGGGGGACAGACATCCAAACAAATCGCTGTGATTCAACTGGGTAAAACAATGGGTGTGTGCATGATGCTGTGAGATGCAGAGGACAGTGTGGTTCTGCATAGGTCAAGATGGGTGCTCAGGGAAAATGCTACCTAAGAAGAGAACAAAGACATTTTAAAGGAAGAATAGTTCAGTGACAGGAGACAAGAATGGCATTCCACCCACGTGGAGAAATGGTCTGCACATGGACAAAAGAATTCAGAAGGAATTGGCAAGTACCCATGTTATGAACTGTATCCCCGCAAAATTCAAAGTTCAAGGCCTAACCCCCAATGTAACAGTATTTGGAGATAGGACCTAGAACAAGTAATTGAGGTTAAAGGACAGCATAAGGGTGGGGCCCTAATCCAATCTGACTGGTGTTCCTACAAGTGGAGGAAGAGACACCAGGCATGCACAGAGAAAAGGCCACATGAGGACACATCTAGAAGGTCGTCATCTATAAAACAAAGAAAGAAGCCCCAGAAGAAACCAACCCTGCAGACACACTGATAGATTTATAGCCTCCAGAATGGTAAGAAAATAAATTACTATTGTTTAAGCCACCCAGTCCATGATGTTTTGTTATGGCAGCCCTAGCAGAATAATACAACACAAAATAAAGGAAAGCCATAAGCAGCCTGTTTCCATAAAGGGAAGGAGCAAGGGGTGAGCAAGGATTGAAAACCAACTGGTACGTGTCTTCCTGCTCTCTTTCTTCATGGGTTTGTATTGTGAAATTGAGTCTGTCTCCTGATGAAGGTGCTTCTTACAGGCTTGTTTCTGTATCCTGGAATTTATCTTTTGTAGCTTTTGTTCTAGAAGTTAGATGTTTGGCGGATAAAAGGAATCCGTTACATATCACTATTCATGTTTAAAAAAATCAATAATTACATTTCAGAGGACAAAGGGACCATGATGATGACTTTTTACTTACCTTCTATTTTACAAATCACATTCTATAGAGTTGAATTTCCCTTCTGAATCCAGAATCCCTTCCTTTGGGAAACTACCCCAAACTATGCCATTCCACAGCAACCTTGCCCATTCCATATAACTTAGGAGGGTGTAAGCCACCCTCCCCTGCCTTATCGGCAACGAGAGTATGTGGCGTCTCCGGTTACTGTTATTCTTTCACAGATGGATGGAAGACTCAGCCCATAAATTGAATCAACTCTCTAGGATTTATGCTATAGTTTGTGATCAGAAAAAATACTTCCTCATCCACACTGCAAGGGCATTTTCTATCGTATGGTGGAGCCAACGTAAAACAAAATGGAGAACCAAATGCTGGAGAAGGAAGTCTCTGATAAGACCAGGACATCTCTGTGTCTGTCCATCCAGCCATACATACGTTCATGCCTTCATGTATACATACAAACATGTGTTTTTGTTTAGGGTACATACGTGTGTGTTTACAACTTGTTAAAGGTGGTCTAAAGATCACAGGAAATACCAGACATTTCTTTTTCTCTGTCTCTCAACAGGCTTATATCCTATGATAGGTTCAAACACAAGTGACCCCTCTGCCTTGCTCCTGCCCACGCTGCCCATGAGCGGCACTCCCGAGCAATCCCAGTAAGATTGTCCACTGAGCCTCCTACCCTTCTTCCAAACGTAATGCTCACAATAGCCACCACCAATCAATCAAATTTGGTCCTCCCAATGCAACCCTTTGCCACCCTTGCGTTATTCTAGTCTTGCCATGCCAGCTACTGGACTTCTCCTCCTGACAGTCAAGCATGGTGGTCCCCAAGTCAATGAGTGGCTTTCTGAAAGAAAAAGGCACATGGCAGGGGCGGTTAGAGTTTGCTTCCATCGCCTGGCTTCACACTGGCAAAGCACATCGGTGTTTTCTATTGTCGTACACTTCCTCTCAAACCCCAAAAGAAGAGAATAAGAAAACTTGAGAACGCACAGCTACGAGGGAAAACCACCTAATTAAACATTTTTAAACAGATCACAGGAAACTGAGGCTCGGAGAAGTAACGTAGCCTGCCGAAGGTGACGATGACTGAGCAGAATCCACATCCATTCCGTCTGGTGCCGGGAACAGTTTTCACGCCACTAAAGGCAGACAGCAGCCAGCGGCAGAGGAAGGCAACAAGAATCCAGGTCCACTCCCGTTCCTGGAGGATCCCCCGCATCTCACAGTCCCTTCCGCTTTATTTAAGTGTGTTCCCACACCCTTCCCAAGAACATATGTTCCCAGCAGGTTGAAATAAGGCCAGTCGAAGGCAGAAGCTCCAGCCTCCCATCTGTTCCTTCTCTTAGGAACCCAGTGAGAGCGATTATGATTCAAAAGGCTCAGGTTGCAAACTTGCACCCAGGTGTCTTTATAATCTTATCTTTTAAAGACCGTTAAATCACACCCCACCAGTGGGAAGGGTGACCTGACTTCAAAATAAAGGTGAAAAATAGAAAAATAAGAAGAGCCTTTGACTCATCATTTTGGCAGATTCCTGAAAGACCACCAAAGAGCTGGTAAGGAGTCACCAGCTCCATCCTCCAGGCTAAGAGTTACAATCACTGCTCATGGCTTATTGAACCTTTATCATGTGCCAGGCAATGTGCTAAGAGTTTAACAGACCTTATCTCATAAAATCCTCTTACCTATTCTCTAAATGGACACTGACCTTATTCTCTCCGTTACAGATGAGACAACTGAGGCAAGAAGAGAGGTGAAGTCACTTGCTCAAGGCAACACAGCTAGAAAGTGGTAGGGCCCAAATTCAAATACAGACTCAAACCCAAACCCAAATAGTAAATTTTAAAAGGTTTTTAAAGACCAGGTTTCAAATACAAGTAGCTTATATGAAGGAAGGTTCTCAAAAAACACCAGTAGGGGATAGGGAAAATAAAACAAGAGGGGAAGGCAGGTTATACAAAGTCCATCGTGGGGGCAAGAGCTTATTTCCACCTGAGAACTCAGGGAATGAGTGTGGAATGCTGGCTTTAAGTCGTGGATAAGTGATGTAGGGCTGGCATAGGGCCAGCAGTCCAGATCTGGCCCACTGACTGTTTTTGTAAATAAAGTTTTATTGGAATGCAGCCACACCCATATGTTATGGTCTATGGCTATTTTTGCGCTATAGTGGCGTAGTTGAGTAGTTGCCACAGAGACCATATGGTTCACAAATCCTAAAATGTTGACTATATCTGGTCCTTTACTGAAAAATACTTGCCAATTTCTAATCTCAAGTTTTCCCATCTGAGAAGCAAGGAAAGCTGGGGTATTTATACATCAAATTCTGAGTCACCCATTGAAGGTCACTGGGGAAAGGGTGCTTTAATTCCCTGGCACTTCCAACATGACATCTGTGCAGGCAGAGCTGGCTCCAGAGGCTCCAGAAAGACCTCAGGACAAAAGGCACATGTGGAAATTGAGCCAGACTGCCTGGAAATGGTAAACGCCCTCCAGGGCGTGGGCTGAGCACCAGCAGATTCTGTTACAAAAGCGAACTTCAAAGTTGCAAACTGGTGGCCCATGAACCACAGATTTACTTTGCTTGGCTATGCAGTGTTTTTCAAATATGTGAATTTATAGGAGATTTCCCATTAAAAAATAAAAATATCCAGTTTTTCTTTAAAAATTCAGAAAATCTGGCACCATTGGGCCTCCATTCCTGTAGAACCATCTGGAAATGGCACAGGTTGTCCAGATCAGCAATTGGCCAACTTTGACTGATTATATTGACTGCCTGGCCCTGGGTGAGCATCTGAGTTTGACACCCCTGGTGTACACATTATCACCATCATAATAGGCTAAGAGAGGCCACATGACTTGCCCAAGGGCACATGACTATTAGGTGGCTGAGCTGGAACTTTGCTGCCAATTTGCTTTCCTAAATGGTCTGAGGTCACAGCCCTTTCTTCCCTGCACTCTCATCTCAAGGTACTGTACCCCACCTCTGCATGACCCCAGCAAAGGGACGTTGGGTGCAGCGCTAGCCTCTGCTCTGCCTTCACAAAGCCTGAATAATGCATTAGAACACAGGTGCAGAACGTTAAGATAAGAATAAGTGCTGCCAAAAGTCATGACCCTTTTCACCAGAAGGAGCAAAGAAACTCAATACTGCAGCCAGCCACTTCTCAGACAGCCTTCATTCTCATAGACAGAAGAGCTGAGAGCTGCAAATCCACACCCACCCGGGAATCAGCCATCACCAATCAACTAGCCTTGCTAATTGGATTCTGACAAATCATTTCCAAAGCCCTCTATTCTTCAGCCCTTTCTAGCTTGCATGGATGAGACACTCCCATAGAAGGGAACCATGGCAATCGGGATTTATCCAAGAATATAAATGGGCAGAAATGTTGCACAGGAAAACATGTATGGAGCCGTAGAATCAGTCTGGATTCCTGCACTTTTGAGACTGGGATGTACAGCCAGACCCCTACAAAAACTGGACAGTGGCTCAAGATTCAACCTGAGATTTCAGAGACCCAGTTTCTTAATGGACACCTTTCCTAAGACAAGGTCTCCAAAGTATACCAAAACCCGGCCACTTCTTGTTGCTACCAGGCTGGTCCAAGTCATTGTCACCTACGAGGAGTAAGGCAGGGATGTGGCCAAGCAAGGGTGTGGTCTCAAGTACAGCTTAGCCTTGGCCTGACCCACAAGTTCCAGGCTCTGCGGAGTGGTCCCACCTTAGGACAAAAGGGAGATTCTTTGTACACCTGGATCAGGCATCGACTGCTGGCTGTCTCTTGAGGTGACTGGGTAATCTCTTAGGCAAAGCAGTCCTCATTTAGCCAAGGGCAGTTAGGTCTGTGGAGAGGGTACGGCTGGTACCCGTGAGCAACCAACAATCACAGCAACTGAAGAATAGGTGCACCAGCTCAGCCCACTAAAGGGGATCTGGTCTGAACACCAACAGCGTCCAGCACGAAGGCAGTCAGGGATCCTACGTCTAGCTTGCTCAGTTGGGTCCTACATAAGAACTTCAGGGAACCCAGTTTGTTTATTCAGCCGTGAAACAGGTCACAAAGGTGCATGGTGATGCTGAACTTCAAATTTGAATCCTGACAGTAACCAGAGCTATGTGCTTCGGCATGCTTCACGTCATAAGCACCACGCTGCACCCACCTGGAAGGACTGTCCTCCTCAAATCTTATTCAGGGTCAGCCATCTTCCCTGAGAATTACCTGGAGACGATACGTAATACCATTTTTATGTTTTCCCCCTGCTTGTGAGTCTATCTCAGAAGAGAGTCTCTAATTGGCCACCGATTCACAGAGGTGCCCTAGTGTGAAGCTGACATGCTACAGACACCATCTTGTCCTTCTCATCCCATCAACTCTGCCCTCACGTCTCCCCCTGCACTCAAAAGCGCCCTCAATCCTGATCACCAAATTGGCTGCCTTCGTCTATTATTGTCTTCTTAATGCTCCCACAGAAACATGCTGCAGCTGATAGTCTCACTCAGAGGCTTCATTTCCCAGGAGACGGAGATGTTGTCATCACACTTAGAGCTCACCCTGGTCTGTCAGGTCCTCCTCCTGCGTGGTGAGTGAGGGTTCATCAGCCTGGTACAGTTACTACTTTCTCAGATCTACCAGACCAAATCCAACTTCTCCGTGTCCATCCATCCTTCCTTCCTTCAGCTCTATCTCTAGGACAGGTCTGCTGTACAGGCGGATCCATTATTGTAACACACGACAGGTCTGGAGGGTGAAGGGGCGTAACTGAGTGGGCAGTGGGCAGTCCATCCCGGAATTTCAAGTCTATTGGGAAACAGGGGCAAAGACCTTCGAGAAACCCATCACCACAGTCCTCCTACTGGGAAGGAAGAATGGATCAAGTGTTTATGGCACTTCTACAGTGCAATAGAGGACTGTCGTGTGTATTTAAAATTAGGGATTTCCAAATTATGCAAATGAGAAAACTGAGGTTCCACAGGGCTCATTTTCTCACTGAATGTCACACAGATTAAAAAAGAAGAAGAAAAGAAAAGCAAAACTCATTTGAACAAAGTTCTATCTAGTTGTATAACCTGGGGTCTACATATTACATTATTTTCCCTCAAATAATGGTTGTCCCGCTGGTCAGAAAGCTGCAGCATCCATTCCTTAAAAGACAGGGAAAAAGACAGGAAGAATACATATAACGAGATGATATTTCAGAAAAGACTTGATTATTGATGTATAGATACATACGTGTGTGGGCAGAGGGGGAGCGTGCTGTTGGAGTTCTTGAAGCTCCTTGCCCCTACTAGACAACAGACTTAAAATTCCAAAAAGCGCTCTCCCACCTGCCAAATTACCCCTCTCCTTCAACCTCCATACCTGTGTACACACACACAGGTATACATACAAGGTCCCCGAATACCCAATTTTTTAGTTCTCTCCAAGAGAATGGATTAGATTAGATTTAGAGGAATTTCATTCAAAGTTTAAAGAATTATTCTTCCCCTATCATCAATATTTACCTGAGTCATCATTATCATCACTTACTCATCAGTTTTTGCTATGTGGACAGAGAGAAATTTAAAGGAGCTTTAGCTGATCCTGAATTGTGAAGCCCCCAGAATTGTCTGAGGGGAAATTGGCATTGTAGTTTGAGCTTTTGCTTTTGAGCATCTCACAAAACTCAGCTTGGTCAGAGCAACTCCCAGCAGCCCCTTCCCAGATGGGCAACGACAAGGATGCTATGCTTAAGCTCCTCTGATGGCCAGATATAACCTATCTATGCCTTTTAAAAAAATGCTATGTATAATATAAATGTGCAAACTTTAAATATTATTCATGCCATTTTACTGCCTCATTTAAATAAGAGTTTTGATTAAAAAATATATTTATGGAGTGAAATTTAGTAATAGGCAGTAAATTACCAGGACCCTTCATGTTTATCTTCCACCATCTACATGATATCCTCATAATGAAAAACTCTGAAACTTGGTTTAAATTCAGGCAGAGCAGAGCACATTAACCTAGATAAAGATAGATGTTTACTATACGCACACACACACACATACACACACGTATAAAAGAAGCTAACTAAAACTTTGGACCAAGTTATACATTATTTGTGATGCCAGGTAATTTATTTCGTTGTCATTTCAAGCAAAATTGGCTCAAAATAATGACTCATGTCACACTCAAGTCTGGAATATTTGTTTGAAAAGTGAGGAAAAAGCTATGATTTTCATATATCAAATTTCAAAACTTAATAGTTGAAACATATTTCTCTCCCATGAAAAGTGCATGTCAGTAGTTAGGAGGCCCTGGGTTCTCATTTCAGCTACGCCATTAATTAATGGTGTGACCTTGGCAGGTTGCTCAATTTTTCTGGGCCACAGTTTCTTCAGGAATAAGATGACAGGAAAAGAACAAAATCCATTCCAGCATTAATGTTCCAGAGCTCGTCACATGTCAAGGTAGATCTTCAAGAAAAGTCACTACAAGAATACTTACAGCACATTCCTGGACAAAACCTCCATTCCCCATTTCCTGCCCTTCAACCTAGAATGCCCAGCTCTAAACAACTCAAATAAATATCCCACACATAACCAGGCGAAAAAAAATAGAAAGGAAAAAAAAAAAAGCAAGCATTAACTGAGTGCCTAGGAATGTTAGAATGTTAGACATTTACCTTATTTAATCCTTACAGTATATCTCCATATTATATATGAATCCCAGAAATTTTAGGTACCACTAACAACAGTGACAACAAGAGCAGCAAAAATAACAATAGTGACAGTTATAATAGTCACATTTTTCTGACTTCTTACTATTTTCCACATAATGCTCTAAAGACTTTGTCTACTTAACCCTCTTGACAACATCATGCTTTGGATTCAGTTATCATTTTCATATTAGTTATGAAGATACCAAAGAATAGAAAGGCTAAAAGATTTGCCCAGGAATCTGTGGTGGTCCTGATTTAGGTGTTTTCTGCTCCAGAAAAGGAAAGAACCATGCTTTCTTTCCACAGTTTGTGTATTACCCTCCCTCTCCTCAGATTTTTGATGGATAGATACACAAGAAATTAAATAAAGCAAGGTAGCAAGCCCAGTACCCCAAAACAGTCTGAAAAGGTAGACTCCAGGGTCAGAACTAGGTAGGAGAAGGTCACTGGATATTCCATGAGTAAAAGTATATGTCCCCAAGCCTGGAAATTACATGTAATGAATGCCAGATAATAAAATAATAATGACAATAGTGACTTCGACTGGTGTAGTGCTTTGAAGAATGTTTTATAGAAAGCCCTTCTATAGACATCATTGGATTTGGTGGAGGGATGACAGGTGTTCTTTCCTGCAGGCTATTTCCAACTGATTCGTACAGTAGTGGCGAGAAGGACCACCCAATCATCAAAGCTACATCCAGGCTTGATAAGAAGGTGAAATAATCAATTAGTGATGTCTGGTATGGGTATAGAAAAGTACAGAAGGGTGACATATTTGCGAACCTTACATTGGATGCTCCCAGTGACTCAGTGACAGCTCAGAGAGACAAAATGCCTTGTCCATAGAGTTAGTGAAAAAAGCAGAGACAATATAGATCCTCAAATTCTTAACTCAACCCTTTTTCTGCTGTCTTGTGACTTCAGATTGTAGAATAAAGTTCCGTTCACCCTGCAAGTAACTTTAAGAGGACAAAGCAGGAAGTTTTAAATTTTCTGTGGCATTTTCAGTCTTCAAAGGGCATTACCTGGATGTTAAGAATGGAGTCTTAATAGGTCCATGATAGCCTGAGATATTGATCTAGGAGGCAAATATGTATAGTACAATAACCAACAATATATAAAAAAGCAAAGTCCACAGCTACCCCTGAATCAGCACAGAATCTGCCATAATTAAACTCCATGAGACGACAGCATGTACTTGAAATTATTTTGAATAATTTGATACTTTGGAGTTGGGGACAAACTTAACCATTTCAAGACCACGTAAATTTTTTAGCATTTTCATGATGTATTTTTCACCAGCTAGACTTCCCTGCAAGTGTGATTAATACAGATGTTTGCAATCTATCTGAGATTTATAGGTCAATGGACTAATCTGAGCAATGACAGATTATATTCCATATAAGGGAAGTAAATCCACAACCTTTTTCTTTTTCAAATAATAAACTCAAGTGTTCGAGATGTCTATATGTAGATTCCTTTTTTAAGGTATTTGACAGTTGTTTCTTCATACAAGTAAGTAAGCAGAAGCTATGGGGCATCAATATTACAATTATCCGGCTTCCATTTCCACAGAGGGTTGAATGGTCAGCACTTTCAAAACTCCAAAAAAGAAAAGTCCGTATTAATAAGGCTTTTGTATAGGACATACATTGCGCTTTTTGTAGTGTCTACTAGACAAATTGGTTGCCCAGATATTTCCTTCAAGAATCTCCACTTTATTTCAAAATATTACAGGGGTACAAACGTTTAGCTTACGTGTACTGCCTTTGCACCGCCTGAGTCACAGCTACAAGCGTGCCCTCCCCCTGACAGTGCAATCCTTATCTTGTAGAAACACACGTTAAAACACCAACAAAGGAAATGATCTGCTTCAAAAGACCCAGCATATGTGTGTGGGGTGGGGGAGGTGGAGATTAAAGTGAAAGGGAACCAGATCGGCCATGAGTTGGCAATCGTTGAATCTGAGCAATGGGTACTTGTGGATTCATTATACTATTTTCCCTAATTTTTTTAATAGACAAATGATTTCAAATTTTCCAGAAAATAAAAGTTAGAAAAAAATCACCATTTTAGGTAACATTTACAAGGTAACATTATTGGCCAGTGGATCATGAAAATTTTACAGACCAGCTTAAAATCAACTCTTTTCAGGCATTATATGCTTTCAAGAGGCAACATTTTTATCCCAGTTGCATTGTCAATATAGCACAGAGCTAAGAACTGAGAATTTCCAGAATCGTATCTTACCTCTAGCTGTGTGATATGTGTGTGTGTATACACACACACACACACACACACATATATACACACACAAATTTAACATCATCTTGAGCCTTCGTTTCTATATGGATGAAATAGGGGTCATAGTCATAATTATCTGATAGTGCTTCTGTGAATATTTTATAGGGATGTCAAGTGCTTAGGTTGGAGTGTACAGGAAACAATTAAGCATTAAAAAAATATAGCCTTTAATGTCATCCCCAGATCATTTTATGTTGCTGGATATATAGTAGGGAGTCAATTAGTCAATGTCGGATGAAGGAAGAAAGTAATGATAATAGGAGAAGCACTAATAAAATGCATCCAATTAGGCATTATGTAAATTTCACAAAGTCACCAAAAAGTTTTTGTTTGTTTTTTGTTTGTGCCTACGATTATTGAGAGTTGGTTCAACAACTTGGTAATTAAAACAAATATCTTGCATTTCCAACAAACTTAGTGGCATAAAACGGAAGGCAATTACTCAACTCTGATTTAGGCTTAATATGCAGCATCCCTTAATTTATTCTCATTTAATATTCAAAAGAATATCCTTAAGGTAATATCCTTCCACAGCTCGCAATGACTGCAACACACCAAATTAAGGCCAGCATCTATCTAAAGTGCACAAGAGCTGAACCCCTACAGCAGAAAGCACCTCAGATCTGAGGAAATACCCAGAGTTAGGCTGGTGCAGGAAAAACACCCTTGTGCATTGAGAAGACACCCTCTTGCCTTTATGCAAACTTAGCTCATTAACCCCCAGATATGCAATCAGTGCCTGAGTGTAAGCAAAGCAGACATATTTACACACTGGCATAGATTGGTCCCCAGTCACACCAACCCAAGGGTTCCATTAGCAACTGGTGTACAGGATAGCATCCCTCCTGTGCAGGATCTAGACCAGAGATATCCAGGACCGATAATCCTGCAAACTCTGGCATGCCTTGAAGACGAGCACACCCTGTGCTTGCCAACCCACCTCGCCTTAAAAGGCATTTTCCATTCTCCCCATAAAAACAAGGAGGATGTCTCACTTAACTGCCAGTTTGGTTCTCAAAACTGCTCATCACCCTTTGAATAAGTAAGGTTCAATTTAGGAATAAGATGCTGGCAGAGTGCATGTGTGCATGCACGCTGGGGATAAGGTATGCATTTTTTAATATTCAAGGATGGCAGATGATTATATTGACTGCAAATATTGAAAGTATAAGTTACCCATTTCTGTGAGAAAAATTACCCCAAAACTTAATGGCTTAAGACAATAACAATCACTTATTATCTCATGAGAAATTTTTCACAGAGACACAGAGAGAGAGAAAGAGAGAGAGAAAGAAAGAGAGAGAGAGATCACCTTGTCATGATCCAGTCTTAGAAGCCACATAATATTGCTTCTGGCTCCAACTTTTGTTAGGGCAGGGTGCTGGGCTGTGGGGCACTGTCCCCTGACCCCTGCTGGCTCCATCCTTTGAAGGGAGAAGGTGTCAAAGTCTTTACAGACTTAGTTTGAAGTCACTACTCTGAACACTTACTCTATGCCAGGAACCATGCTAAGTATTAGTTCTGTCACCTCTCTTTGTGATAGAATTATTATGACCCCACTTTGATGATGAGAAAATTGGGCAAGGTAGGCATATTGCTCAAGGTTGCTCGATTAGGTCACTCACCCAGTGGCTGAGCTGAGATGCTGATGTCCTTTACATAAGCCTCCCAAGTGATGCCCGAAGCATAACCCCATCTCCCTTTTTGAGATCCACTGGCTTGGCAAAAAGGCTCACTGCTTCTTGCCCTAAAAAAATCCCAAGAGCAGAAGCTCTAGTCGTGAATAAGGAGTTTTTTTCACAGTTACCACTCTCTAATTCTAGGCAAGGATCCCTACACCATGGAGCCCCAGGAATTTGACAGAGATCTGGAGCTAGGTCCATGTGCACTGTTAGGAGCATTCATTTACCAGAAGCCCAGGAGATTCCCCCTCTCATTGTGGGTGGCAGAGGAGCATCACCAACTGCCTCCACACTGCCTTCGTCAAACACCTGCCCCCAATGCTTCCAGGACAGCAGGTGATGTCCAGTGTACAAGCCACATCCCCTCCTCATCCCTCCTGGCTGTTGGGCTGGGAGGAAGGGCATTAACCTTAGTGACTGCTACTCTGGCTTTCCAGTACCATGTTGTTTTGTAAGCACTTAAACACCGGTATTTCTGTTGGTGCAGTACCTTTACTTTGACAAAGATAGGTAAACACTGCATAAAAATCTGGGATCTAGAAAATAAACACTCATTTGGAAAGTGCTGTGACCATATCTCTTCACCACCCCCTTTTGAATCCATCCAAGTTATCTTTTTTTAAATTTAATTTCCCATTTTGCAAGTGGTGTTAGTGTCTTTTTATGTTTATTAGCCACTTGATCGTCCCTCAGACAGATACATGGTTATTCTTTGCACTCCATTCAGTCTATCAGCACATGTCATCTTATAAGAGAGAATGTGCTGGATTAGTCATCCCTGAAATAGTAGGTTCCCCACCCAATATTCCCTGCCCCCTTACCATATCTGAGTCTTCTCTGCATGTGTGTACACACACATACACACACACACAGACATACATATATACATGCTTATTTTCTATTTCCTCCCTTTTGGATTTTAAACTCTCTGAATGTAGGGATTAGGTTTTTGTTTTGTTTTATTTCTCATTGCCATATGCCTAACACTCAGAAAAGCAGATACTCAATAAATATTCATTGATTTATATAATAAAAATTGTTTTTTAAAAAGTTAATAACACCTTGGCCTTTCTTTGGTAGTATTCTACTCTACAAATATGCCATAATTTTTTTTAACCCATCCTCTACTGATGGACATGTAGGTATTTCTACTCTTTGGTGGCATAAAAAAAATGCATCAACCACTACCTGCCTAATAAACCTCTGCTGGCTTGGACAAGGGTCTCTGCAGGGTCCATTCACAGAAGTAGAACTACTAGGTCAATGAGGATACTCATTTTAAGTCTGGGACAGCTTGCCAGTTTGCTCACCCAAGGGCTGTACCAACACATACTCCCCGCAACCTTGCAGTAGAGGACCAATCCCTTCTCCCCACACATATACCTGCTATGTTGCCTTTGCCAGTTTCTATCCCTATTTGGGAGATGAGAAAACTAATGGGAGGGTCACAATCTCAAAGTCATATTGCTTCAAGTTGATCGGTCTAACCCTCACTCCTGCTTGTGCCAAGCTCATTATTGTAGTCTGTTTCCTGCTGCCTTAACAGAATAGCACAGACTGGGTAATTTACAAAGAAGAGTTTGTTCAGCTCATGGTTCTGGAGGCTGGGAAGTCCGAGAGCATGGCGGAAGGCATCACACGGTGAGAGCACATGTGACAGGAAGGACAGCAGTGGCAAGCAAGAGAACAGGGGGCTGACTTCATCCTTTTTATCAGGAATCCACTCCTGCAATAATGAACCCATTCCCATGCTAAGGGTATCAATCTATTCATGAGGGCAGAACCCTTATGACCTAATCATCTATTAAAGGCCCTACCTTCCAATACTGTTACATTGGCAATTAAATTTCAACATGAGTTTTGGAGAACAGGACATTCAAACCACAGCACTCCCTGATGTTTCTTTAGGAGGATGTGCTTCCCAGCGTCTCACTCACATGGCAGGCAACTTAGCGCAGGAGGCCTCAGTTACGCCTCACATGGGCCTGTCTGTGGGCTGCTTGGGCCTCCAGGCACTGGGCATCTTTCTTTGAGATTCCCATTGGATACCAAGTTGATAAGACACAACTCCTGCTAATCTTTCTTTTTTAAGTTATTTTTAGAGTTGTGTAAAATACATATACATTAAAATTTACCATTTTAATCATTCTTATTGTACAGTTCAGCAGCATTGAGTACATTAACACTGTTTTGCAACTATCACCACTACTCATCCCCAGAACTTTTTTCATCTCATAAAACTAAAACTCTGTACCCATGAAACAGTAATTCCCATTCTGCCTTCCCCCAGCTCCTGGCAACCACTATTCTACTTTCTGTCTCTATGCATTTGACAACTCTAGTATTGCACATGAATGGAATCTACAGTATTTGTCTTTTTGTGACTGACCTATTTCACTTAACATAATGTCGTCAAGGTTCATCCACATCATGGCATGTGACAGGATTTCCTCCCTGTGTAAGGATGAATAATATTCCATCGTATGTATAAATCACATTTTTCTTATCAATTCATCCATCAGTGGACACTTGGGCTGCTTCCACACATCAGCTATTGTGAATAATGATGCTATAAACATGGGTGTACCATATCTGTTCAAGTCTCTGCTTTCAATTCTCTTGGGTATATACCCAGGAGTGGAATTGATGGATCGTATGGTAATTGTACTCTTATTTTTTGTATGTGGAACCCCCATACTGTTTTCTATAGCACCTGCACCGCTTTACATTCCCATCAGCAGTGCACAAGTGTTCCAGTTTCTCCAGGTCCTCACCAACACTTGTTTCCTTTTCATCTTTTTTGGTAATAGCCATCCTAATGGCTATGAAGGGTTATCTCACTGTGATTTTTATTTGCATTTCTCTAAAGATTAGTGGTGCTGAACATATCTTCATGTGCATATTGGCTATAGTACATAGTAGCTATATGAAATATTTATATATGTATATAAAATCTTAAATATATATTTTAAATCTTAAATGTTTTAAAATCTTAAATACATATTTAAGATATTTACATTTATATGCCTTTTATATAAATATAAAATATTTATTTTTTTATATATACATAAAATCTTTTTTGGGGAAATGTCTATTCAAATCCTTTGAACATTTTTGAATCAGGTTGTTTGTTTTACTGTTGAGTTTTAGGAGTTCTCCCTACATTCTCCATACCAAACTTTCATCAGATATGTGCTAAAACCCCTTTTTCTCTTCTTCCTTCCCCTAGCACTGATTGAGAGACAGGGAGCCTCTCGTCATTCAAGAGCAGAGTCAAGCAGCATAACCTGTGGGGTTGGTCTGCTTTGGGAAAGAGGAGCTATGCAGGGATGTTCACAGAAGAGAGAGGGATCTTGCTCTATTTTGTCCCTTATTACTTCCTGGACAGGTTGGCTAGAATCATCCTGATTCCTGCCAAACCATGGGGTGAGAAACGCACCGTGGGCATTTTCCCTCCACACATTTTCTGTTCCCCATCATAAGGGCTAAAGTAGTGTTTTAAAAATGTAGGTCAGGATGAAAAGAGATTTAACTTTTAATGTTTGAATTAAAACAGCATGAGCAACTTCTTTGAATACAATAAAAAAAGCTACAGGATATTCCCTGAAACAATCATTTCTAACTATTTTCCTCTGCATTTCATAAATAATAAATGTGTTAAAAAAATAACCCTGTAGTAACACATTCTCTAATATACTAGTTATGCGAGCTGCATATAACTCTAAGAATCCCTAAATGTGAGAAAAATTGAATTTGGTGGTACTTTTTTTAAGCTAAAAATTAAATTTCCCTGGCCCCATGCAGACCTTTTCCCTCACAGCTATAGTCATAACTGGATTTTTAAGCCTTCTGAAAACATTGTGGTTTGCAATAAAGCAAAACATTGTGTCAAAAACTGCTTAGAATACAGAAAAGCCTGCTCCTGATATATACCAGAGGGCTGCTGTTTACCTAGTGGAGGCACCGATATTGCTTGTGGATGTTGACTTGACAATCGTGATTTGCAACTGAGATTCTAACCCCACCTACATTCACATTACAAATTAAAAATATGAGCTAAATCCCTCTTCAACTTATCAGAGAGGTAGTCTCCCCAGCTTCCTATCCCTAATTCATCCCTTAGCACTCTTCTCTTCTTCTCTGCAATGAAGGTTGGGATCCAAGCAGTTACGAACACACTTGGCTTCAAAGAATGGAATGTGTTTGCTCTGAAGGTAGCAGGGTACCCAGGACAAGAGACATGTTTAATAAAGTATTGAAGAGTTGCAATGTGGGCCCGTGAATAAAACAGCAGACTGGGGATCAGGGTAAGCACACTGCTTTCCTGGCATCTTCCTAACTGGCTCACGTCTGCTCCCTTGGAACTCAAGCATGTGTGTGCGTGAACGACTCTTGCACCACGAACATCTTTACTTCCCAACGACATGAAATGACATCTGCTTTGGGGACTTGATGCCCAGATATCTGACAACAAGTGATGCTCTACTGGGCTCCATTTCTAAGTTTCTGATGTTATGATGGTGGTGGTGGTTTTAAGTGGCTGATTTTTCATTTCCTTGTTATTGTTTCTTGTTGTATGCACAGGTGTGTTTTCATAGTAGAGAAAAAAAGCAAATAATCTGAAAGGATGAAACACATGCACACGTGCACGCAACCATGATTGACTCGTATACTTCGTAGTTTTTCTACTTACCACCCTGACCTCATGGCTCTTCCATCACGTAAGGGCTATTTTTGAAGATTCCCACATGAACGTAGTGCTCCTAGAGATCTTGGGAGCTATAGGATAACTGTCCAACACGTCGCTGATCCCAAGGAATTTTAAATTTCCATGGGCCAACAAGGTTACCCCAGATAAAATGATTAGGGAAGACGAGAGAGTGCATAATTAACGCATTCAAGCAGTCTTATTTCTGAGTTCAAGGCTCTTTCCTCAAGCATGTCCTCAGCTCTATGCTGTCAGCTCACCCTTTCATTATCCTGCAACAATCTCTGCTCCCAAAGTGCCATTTGCTGGCTCCAGAAATCAGGATCCTCTTTTCCCTCTTTTAATCCCTCCCCCTTCTTCCAGATCCCCTCCACCCCTGATCTAATGGTTCACAACCTTGACTGTGAGCTTTTAAAAACCTTGATGCCCAGGGATCCCCAGACCAATTAAATCAGACTCTTTGGGGGCAGTACCCAGACATCAATCTTTTCTAAAACTCCCCGTGCGACACCGATGTGCAGCCAACGCTGAGAACCCTAATCACACACACTAAGAAGGATGCCATCTGCTGAAGGGATTGAAAGCAACAAAAGGAAAGCAGCCGCTCCCAATCAGCTGGGGGAGCAACCGAAGTCGGGGAAATCATAAATCTAGAGAAGTCGGGAGTGGGGGTGGAGGCTGCAACAGCAAGGCAGCAGCTTGGTGGATAAATTGTAGGGAACTGTAACTGTCTTCACTATTGTGACTAATACCATTATGTTATCATTTTACACAATGAAATAATTTGTTGTGGGAGATCCACATCTCTAATTCCTTTAGGGTTAGGGTTCTGGCTCACCAAAGTGGTCAATTCAGCAGAACAGACATTGGTCAGGAGACTACTAGGCTCCAGGCCTTAGGCAGGGCACTGACTTCCAGACATAACGAGCCCCCTACTGGGCCCTAAAACCCACCTTCCTGCCAAAGGGAAGCAGGTGATGAGGACATGATTATTATTGAACATGCAACAGATATTTATTACGCTGCAACTATATGTCAGACACTGCTCTAGGTATTGAAGATACAGAAGTGAACAAAGCAGAAGGTAAAGGGAGAAAAAAAGGAAATATCTGCTGCATGTAGCGTCCATCCATATGGAAAGAAGAGAAACATTTTTGAAAGAGTTCATCAGCCTGTTAACAGAGGCTGTGCAGAAGAATTTTTTTTTTTTGACTAGGGCTTGGTTTTAAAGGGTGTAAACTAGTAGCATCAGCAGGACCTTAGCATTTGTTAGAAAAGCAAATTCTTGAGCTTCCCCTCGACCTAATAATTGAGATGTTCTAAGGGCGGGGCCCATCCAACCCCATAGTGGTAATGCAAACTCAAGCTTGAGACTTCCTATGGGGAAAGAAAAATGGATTTAGGTAATCAAGGGTTAAATAACCGTGGGTGGTGGATAGTGACTGCTTGACTAGCTGGCTAAGAAGCTGCCCAGGCTTTCAGGAGAAAAGGGGAAGCCACTTTCCAGCAACAACAGTAAAACACACACCCTGGGGGAATATCTGCAAGGAGAATGGGCCTCTACATGAAAAATAAAAATTAAAAAAGAGCCATGCAGGTGTTTATTTATAATTCTGTTTATTTTATTTTGCATGGGTATGGGAGGGAAAGATCAGGATTGAGAAGATACTCTTAAGAAGTCAAGGTACCCAGAAGAAGCATGTAAAAGCTGAGCTTCCAAGACATGTGTTCTCTTTAACCAGTGCTTAACAGGAAGAAGAGCTAAGTGAGTATTTTTACTTTAAACATGCACAGATGTTTCTTCAGCCTACAAAGCTGTGTCTTCTGCACCTTCGAGACAAAGGGAGAAGAATGACTGAGCATGTGGACACACATCACCTTTCAAAGGCAGAGCCCTCTGGGTCCTTCCCTGTAATTTTCCAAAAATCTTCCCAGGCCTGCAGCCCATCAGGCTGCTGCAAATGTCATTAACTTTATCAACCCGCCGAACCTAATATCTAGGTCTAACCACGGAGCAGAGGAAACTCTGACACATGCCACGTGGTAAGGAACAGAAATCTTCCACATGCAGGGTCCCCTGCGGCATGTCTCAATGTACCGAGTCATGGGTGATTGTGGTTTTGGAGTGTAGACAAAGTGGATATCTGAAGGTTGTCACAGTCCCCAGGACGATGAACTTAAGAACAAGTTTAGGTTATTTATGTGAAAATAAATAAATGGATGATAAAAGTACCTAGAGAAATAGAATTACAGGTTTATTTTGTAAAAAGTCACACAACCTTGTGAGGAACTCACCAAAGATAATTTCACCAGGCTTATTTTATTCCCATTTCTAAATATCCGGCCTACCCAGGGGATCTCCCATTCTTTGCTCATCTGTCTGTGTTTGTATGTGTAAAATCAACTTTGATGTGTTTACTATCAAATACTTGCTCAAATATCAAGCTCTTCATACATTCCAGGCCCTGCACTGAGCCCTCAGTAGCGACCTCATTTACGAACGCCCCCACGTATCCACTGACTGCCTGCTGTAGGCCAGTGACGGGCCTCACCACTGGAGCTATGTCAGTGAATAAAATACGTCGAAATCCACGCCCTCATGCAGTCTATGTGCACCTTTCACGCGAGAAAGGAGGGGTGGAGGCAATAAATGCGTGAATATGGAGTCTGTTAGGTGATAAGCGCCATGGAGGAAAACCACGTGATGAAGCAGGGAGGAGGTGGGGCTGTTTATCACAGTGAGGCCAAGAGGTAGGAACCTGCATTACATCATTTTTAGGTGAGGAAATGGAGGCTCAGAGAGGTTCAGTCACTTGCCTGAAACTTCATGACTAGAAGGTGGTAGAATTTTCATTTGAACCCAAAGCAGGATGCTTACTTTTTTTGTTTTTTTTTTAGAGACAGGGTCTCACTGTCACCTAGCCTGGGACGCAGTGGTATCATCATAGCTCACTGCAGCCTCAAATTACTGGTTTCAAGCAATCCTCCTGCTTCAACCTCCCAAGTAGCGGGGACTACAGGCATGCAACACCACACCCAGCTAATTCTTCTTAGTTTTTGTACAGTTGGGGTCTTGCTATGTTGCCCAAGCTGGTCTCAAACTCCTGGCCTCAAGTGATCCTCAGCCTCCCAAAGTGCTGGGATTATAGGAGTGAGCCACAGCACCTAGCCAGGATGCTTAATTATTAATTAGGCTTTGATGTCTGTGCTGCTGACCACTTTCCTGGTCCACTCCCTGCTGTGAAAGCAGGAAGGGGGTGGTACAGGGGTGCAGGGCAGAGGGTGTGCTGCTGTATTTGGTGCATCTTCCATGCACCCCTGCAGATCCACCCTCCATCCCTCCATCCCCACTGCTTTTGGCCCTGGAGGATGAACAGCAGACATCACCAACAGGACACCAAACCTCCCAGCAGCCTGTGGGT
The DNA here is from genome assembly GCA_023783475.1 of Daubentonia madagascariensis. Classification (NCBI taxonomy): domain Eukaryota; kingdom Metazoa; phylum Chordata; class Mammalia; order Primates; family Daubentoniidae; genus Daubentonia; species Daubentonia madagascariensis. Next base: position 3,314,400 of record JAKFHU010002332.1, on the reverse strand, counting down.
TGCACCAATGGAGAGCTCAGATAAGCAACTGGAGGGAAGGAGAAGGGACATTTATTCCAAGGCTCATCTTGGATCAGCTGCTTCCCTTTCTCCCTCTGCTTTCTGAAAATCACTTTCTCCCATTGCCCTCCAGGCTTAGAGGTAATAAAATCTCTTGTGTAAATAGCCCAGGGCACTGTCCTATGGGTTGCTAAGTAGTTTGCATATTACAGTCTCCTTAAATTGCCTGATCTGGGTATGTTCTGGTTAGTCATCACCAAAAATGTCCAAAAAAGAAATACAGACATTTAGGCCCCCTTGTTTAATGTCACAGAAGTCCACCTGGAAAGGGCAGCAGTAACTACAACAGTGCTCTGTGCCACCATTATAACATAATCCCTCCTGAGATGAATGCTGGCTTCCTGATTTACTGCCCACAGTCAACACACCGTAAGACAATTACTGCAAGATGTTACTACCTTCTCAGAAGGCTTACAATTTTTTGGAGTGGTGGATGCTGTGAGGCCTAAATCACGGCCTGAGTGCACCCAACACTCACCTGGCCTAGCGTGGCTATACCACTCACATTCAGCAGCAAGTAAGGTATTGCGAGTTCATTTATTCCTTGAAGCCAACTCTCTCCTGGGAATCAAAACACAGACGCAGGGGGAAAAACGGATGTTAACTGTGGAAAAACACTGCCAGGAAAATAGGGGAAAAGATTGGCAACCAGCCTCAAGTTCAGGAGGAGGCGTTACAGCCTGCAAATGCTCACTGCAGAGAGCAAAAAGCAGCAGCCACTGCCATGCCAGCTGACTGGTGTTTTAAAGTTGGCACACACGGGGCAGCAACAAACGAGACCTGCCATTACCACCAAACACTCTGGACCAAAAGCCAATGCTTTCCAATCCCTGAGTCAGTTACAATTTATATCCATGCTGGATGCTGAGGTCTTTCAGAGATCGATCCCGGTGCCTTACACCTCCCCATCATAGCAAGAACCATTTAATTCCACCTATCCTGGCAGCTCCATTCATACCCTGCTCTGTGTGTAAGGTCGCCCCTGAAGTTGTGCAGGCCACAACCTGTGTGAAGGGATGTGCAGACTTTGAAATCAGAGCAGGGATTAACCTAAATAATAATTATAGTTGCCAGTTAACAACAGCAGCTATAGCCATCAAGTATCCACTAGGTGTTAGACATTGTGCCTGGAGTTTTGTACATACTCTAATTCATACAATATTTCAGTGTGTATAGGCCATCAATGATCCCTGACTTCTGGTGTTCATGTTTTTGTAAAATCTCCACCTCTTGAGTATGGGTGGACCTGGAATTCGCTTCCAATCAACAGAATGTGGCAAAGGTGATAGAAAGTTATACTGTGATTATGTGCAAATATATACACACATATACACACACACACACACACACACATCTTCATACATCCACATGCATATATTTTTAATATATATATGAACATTACATGTATGAACACCTATATGTAGATATGTATGTATGTATATATATGAATAACTCTCTCCATTCTTGGGCTTAAAGAAGCAAGCTGCCATGCTATGAAAGAAACTATGGAAAAGGCCATACAGGCAGGAACTGTGGGTGACCTCTGAGAGCTGAAGGCAGCCTCTGGGAGTTGAAAGTGGCCTCTCACCAACAGCCAGGAAGAATCCAACACTCTCAGACTGACGGTCAGAGGAAACCAATTGTGCCAACAACCCGAGTGAGCTTGGAAGCACATTCATTCCCAGTTGAACCTCCAGATGAGAACACAGCCCACTCAACACCACCTCCATTGCAGTCATGTGAGACCACAAACAAAGGACACAGCTAAACTGTATCATACTCCTGGGCCATAGAAATTGTGAGAGAATAAATTAATTAAGTTGTTAAATGTGTGGTAATTTGTACCACAGAATAGAAAACTCATGCATTTAGTTAGGATTAGTATTACCTAACATTACCCCTTGGGATTAATATTATCGTTTCCTAAATGAAGAAGTGGCATCTTGAGAAGTCTGGGAAACTTATCCAAGGTCACACAGCTAGTGAATGGTGCTAGAGTTTGAACCAAGATCTGCTGAGCTCCAAAGCCTGTGGGCTTCATCACAACCACCTAAGAGGCTGTGCTTCAGTCAGAAATGTGTGAATTTGCCCAGCAACCCCAGAATCCATTCTCTGGTAATCGTTATAGAGGGTCCAATAGTGTCTTTCAAAAAGATATGCCCAAGTCCTAATCCCTGATACCTGTGAATGTAACCTTATTTGGAAATAAGGTTTTTGCAGATGTAATTAAGTTAAAGGTCTCGAGATAAAATCATCATGGAATTAGGATGGGCCCTAAGTCCAGTGACTAGTGTCCTTATAAAAAGAGGAGAGGACACACATAGACACAAAGGAGAAGTCCATGTGCAGATGGAGGAAGAGATCAGAGTGATGCAGCTATAGGCCAAGGGACGCCAGGATTGCCTGGAGCCACCTGAAACTAGGAGAGAGACATAGGATGGATTCTCCCTCAAAGCTTCCAGAAGGAACAACTACTCTGACATCTTGATTTTAGACTTCCAGTTCCAAAACAGGAACAGAATACATTTCTATTGTTTCAAGCCACCCAGTTTGTGGCAATTTGTTATGACAGCTCTTGGCAATTACAAGAGCCTCTGTTGCCTTGAAGCTTTATTAACTTCTAGGATATGTCTAACTTCCTAAGATCAACTCAAACAAGCTACTTATACCCTAGGAAGCAAGAGAAACAGTGGAGAGGACTCTGGTTTCAGGCAGAACAGTGGAGACTGCATCATGGCCGTATCAGAGATGATCTTGACTAAGTCACTCAACCTCTTGGAAATTCTTCTCCTTACCTATAACGTACATTATCACTCCTGATTACCATGTCTCGTGGGTCTATAATAAATCTAGACTCTCATCTCCCCCATCAATAACACGGGCAGAATTTTCAATCATTTATTTGGAGATACCAGGGTTTCTTTTAAAACAAATTTCATGGCATAGGGAAAGTGTTTAGGAGAGTAAGTTCTGGACCTCGATTCCATTGTTCAAGTCCCAAGTCTACTGCTTATTAGTGTGTGAAGCTGAGGAGTTTACTAAAACAACCCTGTGCTTCAGGTTTTTCATCTCTATAATGCAGCTAATATTAGTACCTAACCCACAGGGCTGTTCTGAGGAATTAATGTGGAGAAATTAATATATAGAAACTACATGATAAGTAGGAATTGGTCAATAAACATTCGCTGCTGTTATTAACTAGAGAAGTGGTGTTTGAAAAAGGACCCTGTACAACCAATTAGAGTACCCCACCCCCTCTTCCTCCTTCTCTATCTTTTACTTAAAGTAAGGGCCTGCCTTTTTGCACTGAAAATACTTGTTTATTGACTGAGAATGGCTGTACACAATGCTCATGCATATTTCGGTACCCACAATTAATTTTTAAGCATAACATAAACGTGAAATCACTGCTTCATGTTGTCTGCATTCGGAGGGTAGGAAGTGATTTCTTTCCCTGGAACAACCACAGATCTACCCCAATGGGTGGGATTCTCCGTGATAAACAGCCACATTTTCACTGAGAAGGGCGAAAGAGTTTGGGAAAATAAATAAATAATTCATTTTCTTTTTATGTCCCGGGTTACTCCTTCATTAAATGGTACCTCTGGATGTCGGGAGGGAATTGCAACAGGAAAGTTATAAATTGGGGTCCAGGCAGACATTTATTTAATTAACAATTAATTTGATTGGATTTAAGATGGTTTTACTCCACATTTATAAAGTCTTCCTACACCCATAGTTCAAAAACGTTAGCAAGGCCCCAGAATCACCTGGGTAGCTTGTTAAAAATTCAGATACACTGGCTGCAAGCCCAGAGGGTCTGATTCAGTAGGTCTGGGGTGAAGTCTGCAAATGCACATTTTTAATAAATTCCTAAGTGGCCCCCCTGTAGACTACTCTGAGACCCAGGTTGAGAAAGAATGTCCTAATGGAATATCCAGGACTTGTGGGTCCCTCTTTAGACTTGTGTCAGTTTGCTTTCTTCCCTGGTATTTTTCCAGGATTCCTGACAAAGGAAGAAATCTTCCCCAGGGCACTGTTCTGTAAGCAGCAGCTGAGTGTTGGCTATTGAGATCCGAGAAGGAGGAGAGAGAGCTCTCAGGATATAAAATATTTCCACTTGGGATGCCGAGGTTCCTGCCTAAGCAATGGGGAAAGTCTATTCATCAATAGTGTACAGGCCCTACTTCAAGAAGAGCAAATTGCATATCTTAACTCCCACTTGGGTGCAGAAGGCAGGGAGGGGGCCTGCATTAGATCTTCCTGACTTTCATTTCAGAAGAGGGAGGCACTTAGGAAAATGAACATTATTAGCATTGATCTTCTTTGGAGCAGAATATTTCTGCCAACTGTCTTCCTCTCAGATTTAAAGAAGGCAGAGACAGACATGGATGTATTCCCCAAATGGATCACACCAAGGACAAAAGCACTTTTGAATTTCTTTATAGGATATATACAGCTACACTCATGCTCAGAAACTCCCTTTATTTCATGTATGATCCCATGTACTTGTTTCACAAAACAGGCTTAGTTGCTTCCCCTAATAGTAACCAGGGCAGACTCTTTGCAGCAAGTGAAAGGACCAAGGTGGTCACTGGGATTTTCTATTTAAACACAAATCAAGAACAGAGACACAACCCATTCTTTTTTTTTTTTAATTTTTTAAATTTTAAATTTTTTTTTTTTTTGGTGCATGGCAATTTGAAGGAAATCAGCCCATTCTTAACAAACAAATCCACTTGCTAAAATTCATAGTTGGAAAGACAGTAAGAATGCTAGTTTCTAGAAACTGCTGCTGGGTAAAATGTGACATGAGGTAGCTTTAACTAAATAGCATTTATCTTCTACCATGGAGAGATAATATCTAGAATTAGTGAAAGGCCAGTACAGAATCTTGGGGCTGTTGTTTTAAAGAGTCATGGAGGTCTTGAAAAGCAATGTTTAGTGGAAACCAACTTGTTAACTGTGTGAGGAGAGATGGAGAGGGTGATATTTACATTCATTTTATGTGCTGCGTTTACTAAGAATTCATCAATCACCGAGGATGTACTGAAGGACGCACTCCGAATAAGAAAAGTCAGCTAAATCTGACTCTGAATCTCTCTTCCTGTTTTCTCTAACTTCTGGATTTCAAATCATAAGAAGTCAGATTATTTCCTAGTTGACCCTATAATTTGAGCTGGGACAACCTGGACTAGATATCACTAAGGTCCCTCCTAGCTCTGAAATTATGATTATGATTTTTTTTTTTACTTTTGTACCGCAATATACAGCAAGCATTCTACAGAGAAATAAATATGCTAAACTCAGTGAGGTATTTTAGAAGGAAATTATGATCTGGTCTGAAATCAGAAATGCACTTATTATGTTCGTATTTCCTTCACAGCAGCATGCAGAGATATCATTCCAAATATTTTAGCACTGAATAGAATAGACAGAAAACAAAAGTGGATTTCTAACTCAAGCTGCAACACTATTTTTGCTTAATGTTTCTGGCCACGTCAAGTAGAACATTCTCATCAAGTGCAATGTATACATTAGCTGGGGAGTATAAATCATCCATAATTATAATATCCCTCACCCCAAGAGGCCTTTAGTGTTTCCTTTATAAAAGTTACACAGTTGAGACTGGCACCTTGCTAATAGATCGGCCCTCCTTGAAAATACAATTATGCCACATGCAGGGCTGGGAAGTAGTTTTGCATGCCTGCTGTCACTGTGTGTTTCAGACACAATAGCTTCCCACGTTGGACTTAACTGCTGGCTGCCCAGAAGCTCTGCTAAGACAATGTGCCAGGGAGGGTGGTGCCTGCCCCAGCCAGGCAAGGGGCCAGTTCCACAGAAGGCCTCTCAGAGAAAGACCCGCTGGCCAAAGAACCCCAGGGCCTCAGGATTTGAACTTCTCTGGGGAAGGTCTGGGATGCTGCTGATGCAGAACTTCTCCTGCAAAGGATGCACTGAGCCAAGGCACTGCAGATGTGGGGGGTGGGGGTTGAGGGGAGGATGGGTGTCAATGTGCTCAGGGTCTCGTTGGGGACATCAAAAGAAAAGCTGTTATCATACAACATGGCAGCTTGCCGTGGCAGAGAGCGGGAGGAAGTGTGGACACGGTAGCCACTTGGCCTGGGCCTCACGTTCATAGGGGGGTTTTAAATGGGACCATTTCCCCAAGTGAAGCTTTTGCACAGCATTACTGTAATTATGGAAATGAATTAAAACACTACTTTATTACTTTTAAATATGTGGACAGAGAACAATTTCTGAAACCCTGTTTTTGCATTTAAAAAAAAAACAATTTTAAATAACCCTCAGAAAAAACAGGCCTTCCTCATCCTCCCAGAGGCTTGGGTGGTGGACAGACATCATTTCTACCATGGTTCCCCTGCCTGGGGCCCCCCTGGCAGGTTCTTCACCATCTATCGGAAGCCCATCCTCATCTGGCAGGGACAGGAAGTACACACACTGCATAGTGTCGGACAAGAGCCAGATGAGGAGGGTATTGCCCAAGATACCAAGAAGGTTAAAAAGAGGGAGCTTTACCCGAGGCTCTCAGGCGCGGTTTCAAGGAGAAAGTGAGGCCAGAGCTAAGCTAGGAGACTCTAGGATGCATGATTTCCAGCTGTTTATCTGGCATGCAGTTTGTCTCTCCTTGACTGGACTAGAAGCTCTTTTCAGGCAAGAACCTACCCCTAAACCTCAGAAAGTATTTAGTGTAGTTATCTTGGTGACTCCAGAATGCTGAAATCTGATCTTTCTGGGCCCTAGGGCTGGAAAGGATCTTGAGAAATCTTTACTCACACAGAATAGACATCTCATCTCACTAGCGCTCACGAGTGGTCCTCAAAATGCAACCCCCACCCCCATCAACATCACTTGGGAACTTGGTATAAATGTAAATTACAGACCTTCACCCAGAGCTACTGAGTCAGAAAATCTGGGAGTGGGCGTGGCAACCTGCATTTTAACAAGGCCAGCAGGCACTTCTGGTACACTCTCAAGTTTGAGAAACTCCATACTAGAGAAATTATCCCACGTGGGAATTTAAGTTTCAAACTATTTACCTCGTTCTGCACCATTTGAAGATAGAACTCACATGTACTTAACGTCGCAAGATACCAGAAATGTAAAAGAAATGATGGGGTTAAAAACCAAACCAAAACAAAACAAAACAGCACAACGCATCTTCAAGGGAAGAAAGCTTCTCTCTGGAAGAAATGGTCCACAAAAAGAAATCTTTGAAGAATGCATCTCACTCAACTTCAACATCTTTGTTCTTGTACGTTCTATTTATTCCCAAGCCTCAAATAATTGGCAGATCAAGTATCTCCCAAATCTCATACTACATCTTCTATATTTGGCCACATCTCAAGACCACCTGTACGATGATAGTCTTGCTATCTCTTAAAATCAGTTTACTTAGATTTTTTTCAAAAGTATAAATGAATTTATTGAAAAAGCAAAAAAAAAAAAGCATATCTCTTCTGTAAGCAGAAAACAAAATTACTTGCTGTAAGTATGTGTGGCAAAACAAATAGAATAAAGATAAAACAGTGTTATTAAATTCCAGGTAAAAAGAGTTGCCTGAATGCTATGGATTTAATTGCACCTCCTCCAAAAGATGTTGAAGTCCTAACCCCCCATACCTGTGGACGACACATTATTTGGAAATAGGGTCTTCACAGAGGTAATCAAGTTAAAATCGTATGGGTCCTAGTCTGGTATGGATAATGTCATTATAATATGGGGAAATTCAGGCAGAGAAAGGTACGCTCATAGGGAGAACTCCATGTGCAGGAGGCAGAGGCTGGAGTGATGCAGCTAAAAGCCAAGGAACACCAAGGAACGCCAAGGGTTGCCAGCAAACCAGAAGAAGCTAGGGGAGAGGCATGGACAGATTGTCCCTCCCAGTTCTCAGAAGAAACCAACTCTGCTGACATCCTGATCTAGGACTTCTGGGCTCCCGAAGTGTGAGACAATGAATTTCTGTTGCTCAAGGCCCCAGTTTGTGGTGCTTTGTTACGGCATGCTATTGTGCTGTGTGGAGGGGGAAGGAGGTTGGGAAAGGTACGCTATCCTCAAAAAGATCCTCTGTGTCCAACTCCCAAAGTTATTCTGGAAGTTTGGGGAAAATGTTTGAATGGAAAATGTGAATTATCATCTCCTCAGACTCCTCTTAGGATTCCTATTTTCCCATTTTCTGCTTGAGTCTGCTTTTTTGCCTTCCTAGAGTTTCATCAAAGCCCGGCTAGCATGCCCAATCTAGCCACACACCCCCAACACAAGGTTTCAGGCTGCCCAGGATACGATGCCAGTGCACAACATCCCCTCTTTGGAGACTTGTGGCCTCCAGAGGCAAGACTAATAAACAGGAGGTAAGCAAACCCAACAAACAACATCTTTGCTTTGAAGAGAGATCTGCGCATGGAGCGCTGTAAGAAATCGGAAATGCCTCATGAAGTTTGCTAAGCAAACAAAAAGCAAATCCTGCCCAAACAGAATTAGCAAAGGAACCAAGGTAAAGGAAAATGAAGTCACAGGGGGGTAGTCAGAGCTGACAGCCCCAACTGTATACTTTGCTTCAGAACAGAAGGCCACTGGCTGCAGGTGAGAAAGAAGGAGTAGACTTGGCGGGGGTGGTATAGCACTAATAAGAGTGAAGCCAACAGTAGTCATTACAACAGCCACAAGTTAGCAAGCACATGCTGTGTTAGCACGCAGGATTCCTACTGCCCTGTCTCCACTACATGATTCCTCAGTCCCACGATGCAGAAGAGAGAACAGGCTTGGGGAGGTTCCACAGCCCATGCACGGCCACACAGCTTCTAGGTGGCAGAGCCTGGCTGTGAAGGCACGTTTGCTGGATCTAAACCCATCATACAGGTAGAATGCCTTTAGAGAGTAGGATGGGCAGAATTGCATCACGGCCCCTCCCAAATCCCTGGAACCTGTGAATATGTTACCTTACATAACAAAAGAGCCTTAGCAGATGTGATTAAGCATCTTGAGATGGAATATTTCCCGGGATTATCCAGGCGGGCTTAATGGAATCATAAAGTTCCTTATGAGAGGAAGGCAGGAAGGCCCGAGAAGGAGACGTGATGTCCAAAGCTGGGGTCAGAGTCAGAGATTTCAAGAAGCTGCACTGCTGGCTTTGAAGATGAAAAGGGCCGTGAGTCCAGTAATGCGTGTGACCTCTAGAAGCTGTCAATGAGGGCAAAACGAATCCTTGCCTAGAACCTCCAGAAGGAACGCAGCCCTACTAACACCTTGATTTTACCCCAGTAAGATCCATTTTGGACTTCTGACCTCCAGAAGTGTAATAAAATACATCTGCGTTGTTTTAAGTTACCACTAAATGTGTGGTATTTTAATTTGTTACAGCAGCAATAAGAACCTAATACAGAGAAGCAGATCTGAGCATGCTCTGAAGCAGGAGACTAGAGCCCCAGAGAGAACAGGATGGGGGAAGCACAGATTATACCAAGTTATCTAAGCAGCCACAGTCGTGAATGCTTAGCATCTGCCTGGCACTGGCCAAAATTCTTCACATGTAGGAACTCATTTAATCCCCACAATATCCTTATGAGGCTGGTACTACGATAATCTTCTTTTATAGATGAGTTAACTGGGCACAGAGACACAAAGTGACTGGCCCCAGACGGCACAATGAGTCAGCGAGATGGGCCAGAATTTAGTACGAGGCAATCTGACCCTGGAGCCTGCCCTCTTCACCCCCACTGGACCCTAATGGGTAATTAGAGGGGCACATTTCTGGGAGAGATAGGATAGGACTCATTAACCTATTTCAACATAACTCTCTGATGCTCTGCTCTGTGCCAGGCACATGGAAAAGATGTGCTCTGTGCTCTTGAAAGTGGTCTGGGAGGGGAACCCCATAACCTAGTGCGTTGTAGACTACAACCTGCAAATACCGCCCTAGAGGACTGAGTGTGCCAGGGGGGCAGTCTAGAAGAGGTCACACTGGAGTCAACGTGTCTTATCAGTGGACAAGTAGGAGCAAGGTTCCTGGGTAGACAGGGAGGAACAGAGACCCACAGAGGGGTAAGGTGAGTGCGCAGGCACAGAGATCCGGATGAGGGGGCAGGTCCAGGGCATGGTGAGAGTCTGGGTGAGGCGGGCCTGGCCCCAGTTGCAGGAGAGGGACACGAAAGCCAGAGGAGAGATGAGATGCCAGACTTGGACAGCGCAGTGCCGGGAGGGAACAGGTATGGGCCGCAGGGCTGGAGAAAAGTGGGCATTTATGGGTTGAACTGTGTCCCCCCCAAAAGATGTGGAAGTTCTAACTCCCAGTACCTGTGAATGTGACCTTATTTAGAAATAGGGTCTTTGCAGAACAGCAAGTTAAGATGAGGTCATTTGGGTGAGCCCTAATTCAATATGACTATGTCTTTACAAAAAGTGGGGAATGTGGACACAGACACAGACACGCTCACGGGGAGAACGCCATGTCAGCGTCAAGGCAGATATTGGGGTGGTGCATCTACAAGCAAGGAGTGCCAAGGATTTCCAGAAAACTACCGGAAGCTGGGAGAGAGGCATGAACAGATTCTCCTTCCAACTCCTCAGAAGGAACCAACCCTGTTGGCACCTTGATCTCAGACTTCTGGCCTTCAGAACTGTGGGACAATAAATTCCTGTTATCAAAGCCATCCACCCTGTGGTCTTTTGTTACAACAGCCCTGGGAAACTAACACACGGATACAGCAATTCTCTCAAGGAAAGCTCGATGCGGTATTTCTCAAAGTGAAGTCCTCTGGGCACTGGGAATGGTACAGGAGGTACCTTGGTAAAGATATTTCTCACCTCACCACTCTGACACTTTGTTGTGGGGGGGGGGTGTCCTGTCCACTGCACGATGTTTAGCAGCATCCCCTGCTTCTACCCCATGGATCCCAGAAGGACATCCTCCCCCACAAAGTTGTAACAACCAACAATGTCTCCAGACATTGCCAAACACCCCCTGGGGAACAAAATCACCCTAGGTTGAGAATCCCTGGAACAGGGAGATAAGATGGAGATATTAAACAAGTATTTTTTATTTAGTTCTGCAAATATTTACAGAGCACCCACTCTGAGCTGGGCTTTTTGGAAGTGCCAAGAGTTCAGAGATGAAGAAAAGCCTGTCCTTGTCCTCATCCAAGCCTATCACGACGGCTTGCAATTTACTGCAAACCCTACCCACGTAGCCCTTTTTACTTGACAAGGAACAAAAACATAAAGAAAAGTTTCTGGAGATTAGAGTGTGGTTATATAAACTAACTTTTTTTTTATGCATACACTGTTATTTCAAATTATTTCAAAATAAAGTCCCATTTCCACAGGCCAGAGGCTATTTTCCCATAATTTTCTTCCAGCATTGTTTATCCTGTATTTTTTATGAGTTTTGGTGTTATTACTGAGTTCTCAACAATCATTAGGTAGTGCCTGAGATATAATTGAATACGATTTTATTGCCCCAGCCAACAGACATAAATATTTAATCCTTCCGCTCCAGATGACAATGTATATTTTGGGGGGCTAATAAATTGCTGTTTGGGGTTGCCCATAGGATGGGCACCTTCTGCAGATTTGCCTCCACATTTTCTCCAATGTGCTGTTCAATACATCAACACTGCTTCAGTCCTAAGTGGAATATTTTTTTTTCTGTAAGTAATAAAGCAAAGTGTTCCATCCAAGATGAAGGAGCAGGTGGAGTTTTGCTCACTGTTCCTGATTCTGTTGGGTGGTTTGCCTGGCAAGAGGAAGGCACAAGATTTTCTCCAGAATGCTGCAGGGGGACCCTGCGGCCTAGCTCCCCCGACAAAGCTCATCTTGGAAACCCAAGGGCAGAAGGAAGTCGGTGTCACTTCAGAGAAAGCATGTGGACACTGCTCACTTCCAGGGAACAGCAGAGGCCCAGGGAACAAACATATAGCTCTCAGCTATTAATAACATAATGCAAAAACAGCATGTTTCCTAGGTAGGGGCTGGCTCAGTCTGTCAACTGAAGATACCATTTCCTTCCACGGCATGTGAACTTGCCTCAGGCATTTGTGAAATTCTTTCTAACAAGGATGATTAACCTGCTGTCTGCCTTTTTCCCCCTTTTGGTGGTGATAGTGGGGAGAATGTTGTTAAAGAGAGAAGAATTTGAATAAACAGAAAGTTCAACCTACTAGCTATACCCTTTGAAAGGATAACCAAACAATTTTTTTAACAGTTATAGTCACATCCATTAGCTAGGAAGCAATGGCTAAGAAACAATTGTCATTGAGCAAAAAATGGATGAAGAAATAGGGTTTGAACACCCTGCCCAATTGTAAAATGCTAATGCTGCAAAATAGCCTTATTGGATTTTTTTTTTTAACAGCACAACTCCCAGGGAAGAAAGTTACACCAAGTTTATTAAGTAACTCAATTTTGTACAACTTGAAGGATTCCTCTAACTCTTTTACCATGCTAACAAGCACAGCACCTCTGACAGACTGGCTGCCAAGGAGGATTCATCCCCACTGTTTTTGTTTATCCAGCAAATTGTAGTTTTGTTGTCTGAGGGAATTGGGAATGGGGGAATTTGTAGAAAAGTGTAATAGAAACTTCACCCAACACAGAACAAAACAATTCTTCTCTAACAAAATTAGCCACTTTGACTTCATTCTCTGCAAGCGTTGTGCATGCATGTGGCATACCGCAGGTGAGCTGGCCTTCCTAGCAGGTGCAAGACAGAGGGTCTCTGTGAGCAGAAGACACCAAGGAGAAGAAACCCAAGGGACAAAGGCAGCTGCTTCCCCAAACAGTAATGGGGTCCAAGATGGATGGATTTCATAAGCTTACCCCTCAAGCCTCAGAGAGAACAGGTTCAACAGCAGAAGTCCCTGGGAATAATCGTCTAGAACACACGTATCAATAATGCATGTGGTGTGTCAGGATGGTGCTTAAACACTCTCTCTCTCTCACACACACACACACACAGCTTTCATTTCAACTTTAAAAATGACCTGAGAACCATCTGCACTATTAGGTGGGGAGGTGGCAAACGAGAACATCTGGCCAGGTGCAGTGGCTCATGCCTGTAATCCCAGCACTCCGGGAGGCTGAGGCCAGAGGATCACTCGAGGTCGAGTTCAAGACCAGCCTGAGAAAGAGTGAGATCCCGTCTCTACAAAAAATAGAAAAATTAGCCAGACATGGTGGTGATGTGCACCTGTAGTCCCGGCTACTCAGGAGGCTGAGGCAGGAGGATCGCTTGAGCCCAGGAGTTAGAGGTTGCAATGAGCTGTGATGACGCCACTGCACTCTAGCCTGGGTGACAGAGCAAACCCTGTCTAAAGAAAAAAAAAGAAGAGCATTCTACTTTCTGCTTTCCGCACTGGCTAAGCCTGGCACACAGGGGCACCTTATCCCTGTCCTACCTCAGGTTGGAGCATTTCTAGGCTGTTGTGACTGCATGGTGGCTCTCTAGGATGTGGACCTTGGATCTGTAGATTCGTACCTCCAAATGGTTCCAGCCTAGCCTTCTTTAATTACTAAATATCCTCCCCACTCAGAGCTTGATTTAGAAGCTGTTTACTCCCAGCTTCACCACCCCCTCCCAGTAATGAGCTCCATCCATTTTCAGCGCATCTGGGGGTAGGGTGGGGGGATGCAATTCCTCCTCTTCTCCAGATGAGCAGGGGCAGCCCCCCCAAAGGCACTCTGCCCTCAATGTCCCTTGGCTGTGCTCCTCATCCCTCCCCTGTGTGTGCTCTGTTGCCCTTAAAGACTTTCTAAAAGGCACCTCTTTTTTTGCCGTAGGTAAAGCGAATACCTGTTTATCCAAATGAAAGTCCCCAGGGTCATTTATACAGGTTGACTGAACCCTCCCACCAATTTCTAGGATAAGTCATGGTGGGGTACCTTTCTGGAACCCACATGGTTCTCACGTGTCTAAGTAGTTCCCTAGCATTATGTAACTATTCTATAAGCCTTTACTGACCACTAGACATTAGGAAACTGAAAGACAAATGAGCAACAACGGTAGAGTTTAGGGACCTTTTGCAAATTTAAATCAGATCAGGCAAACTGCCTCTTTGTTTGAATCTGTGCAGTGATTTCCCACCACTCCTGCTGCATAAGCACCTCCCTCCTTACCCCAGGCTGTAGGATCTGCTGCCCACTCCAGGCATGGTCAGCCCTTTGCTCCACTGAGCACTCCTGGCTACAGCTACAGTGGCCTCTGAATAGTTTGTGAAATGCTGCATGAGCCTTCTAGCCCCAGACCTTTGCATATGGCTGTCCTCCCAGCTGAGAGACTCCATCTCCCCTTCCTTGACAAGTGAGAGCCTTGCTTACCCTTTTTATTTATAAAGACTCCAGAGTTACCTCCTCCAAGAAGTCTTCCTTGGAGTCCTGGGTGAGGCTCCTCCAAGATGGACTCTCCAAAACCCTTGTTTCTTTTCATAGGAGCACTCACCTCAGTTTGAAGTTATACATCAGTCATGATGATTATCTTATGTCTGCCTTCCCTGCTCCCTTGTAAGTCCCATGACAGTATGGAATAGAATCTACATCTTCAATATTTGGCACAGAGTAGGTGCTTTGTCAATGTCTGATGAAGGAATCTATAAGTAAATGAGTGGGTGGATGGAAAACAGAGTGTGCAATCTAGTGGGTAACACTAAAACTGAATTTGGTGCCCATTCTTGCTGTAGTGTTCTGGTGCGTGATGGGTTGAGGGGTTCTTTTGAAATCTGACTTGTAGGGAAACCATGTCTTCCTCCTAGGCCTTCACAGTAGATCCAGGAAGTCTTTCCTCTTGATAACGCCCGAGTTTCACTTGTCTGACAAGTACGGAATGACCAACAGAGTTTTGCCATGTAACCCATATCAACTAAGAGTAGTTTTCCATTGCAGTTGTAAGGAACATAGTGGAAACAGGAAGGGGGAAACCTGGAGTCACATGGAATTCCACAGACCAATTTCCAAAAAGTCAAGACATCAAGAACCACTTGAGGCAGAGCAATTAATATCCCAAGTACTAAAAGCACCACCTACCGAGTTCCAACACTTCGGGTTTCAAGTGTGACACCTGATTTTATGTAGACAGATATATGCCAACATAGAGTATGCAACTTTATATTTCCATATGTCAGGTAAAGTATAACCTTAAGCATATTCTGAATAATTCATTCAGGCAAAGGCCTGATAAACAGATGTCTGTAACACAATCGCTCTGAAGGTGCCATTTTTCTGACATGAAAAAAAAATCCCTGCTTAAAAGCCAGATGGCAAATAAACCCCAGTTCATCACTTAGGCTCACACGGGAAACTCCAGAATATTTTTCATCAATTTCCGTTTTATATTTAACACAGTAAATGTAACAGTGAAGTATTATGACTCTTCCTTTTCGATCCATCTCATGCACGAGTGTTAATCTCTACTGGGTCTGAAGCAGTATTTACTCCAAATAAGCAAATGAGCTTCCATGTAACAAATTATCTCTTTGCAGAAACAACAGAAAATTCTGTATGCTCAACTGTTTTAGTTTATTGAAGATTGCCAGAAACAGATTTTGCAAAAATGTATATTTTTCCCCTCAGCCTCTCACAGCATAATTGAGGAGCTGAACATTCCATTACATAAACAAAGGCCTTCTCTGGGTCTGCTGAAACAGACTTGAACGTGCCGTCACTCTGAGTTGAAAATCACGGGCTAGGGATGAGTTAGGTTCAGGGTCAGGATCATGCCAGACACCAGCTGAGCGTGGGGGCTCTCGGTTACTGTCTTGTCTGACTATAGTAGGCATGTCCCATTCAGTCTCTTGCATTTGGACCCCTGGCCACACCAGGTGGGGCACTTCCAGCATAAAACATCTCTTGACTTGCAGTATTGCTCAAAGGGGACCAGGGAGATGGGTGGGCTTAGACAGAAGAGGTGGGGAAATGATTCCACCCTCACTGGACTGAAGTCTGATCTTTCCTCCCTACTTCTTCTTCCCTCAATTTTTCCTTCTGTACACGTTTCTTGAATACCTGTTAGACACTGGGATGGGAGACGTGAACGAGACAGTCTAATGGGGAACCCAAAGCCTGCGAATAGAAAATGTATAACACAGGGTGAGGAGGAGCATGACCTAGAAGTACACAGTGGCCGTGCTGGGAACACAGCACCCAGCTCTACACAATGTTGGTGAAGGCGAGGGATGTCAGGAAGGCTTCCTAGTTCTCATGAACCTTGTGGGAACCTCTTAAATTGCATTCACACGTCTAGAAAGTGTTTCATAGCATCTACCACATGCACGATGCTGGGGATATAGCAATGAACAGGACAGAGAGCTGCATTCACGGAGCTCACATGATAGAGAAAGACAGACATTCAGCAATCATAATGTGTTAAGTGGATCCTTGTGAACTGCACTGTGTGCCGTGAAGGAAGAGGAGAGGGCTGTACAGAGATAGATGGGAGATCCCAGTCTCCACACAGATAGGAAAGGCACCATGGAGAAAGCAATACCGATTTGAGCCCTGAAGAACAAACAGCACTATTGGCAAAGTGAGGTAAAGTAGGATTCCAGGCAGAGGGAATAGCATTTGCTGTGACTCTTACCACTCTGGTAGAACTGGAAGAAGACCAAAGAGGCTCAAAAATAATGAGTAAGGGGAGCATTGGCAGAGAGTTCAGAGATAGGCAGGGCCAGACCATTCGAGGCCCCATGGAGGTGTTTCTGGAAGAGTTGTAAGTGGGAGAGAGGATAGTGATAGCATAATTAGATTTGTGTTTGAAAAGCTCCCTCTCCCTAATGGCGCACAGTGGAAAGGTGTCCAGCTTGGCAACAGAAAGGCCCGCAGAGGATTATGTGGCAGCTCTAGTGGGCGATAATGGCAGCGTGGAATAGGATATTGGTGAAGGAGCTGGAGAGAAACAGGTAAATCACATATATATTTTATAAGGACATGTTAGAACTTGCTTCCACAGCAAGTGAATTACCCACTGATATATTCCAATTTAACACACAGGTTCAGTGTCACAACAGTAACAACAATAACATCAACAGCAGTAACAAAACAAAAATTCATATAAACCCACGTGCCAGCAACTATTCTAATTTAATTAAGTATTAACTCATTTAATCTTCCCCACCCTAGAAGTTGGTACCATGAGTACCCCCATCTTATCAACAAAGAAACTAAAATGCAAGAAGGGTAAATAACCTGTCTAAGGTCACCCAGCTATTAAGGTTAAACATACTTCAAATGTCTGGGGTCAGAACATGGGCAAAGAAACCTATCTCATTGCTAACTTCCCACCTGGACGCTAGTATTATTTATTTACAAATGCTAGTACCTACCTTTGATTTCCTATTGCAATTAAAGTGTTTATATACTTCAAGGATATAAGTATGATGCAATTTAATCACATAAAAGGTAAAGGGTAATACAAGATGAAACGACCCTACATTGAGCACCCATGTGCAAGGCACTTTGTAGATATAATTCCATGTAATACTCAGTGAAGTAGGCATTTTTATCCTCTCCATTTTAAAGATGAGGAAACTGAGGCTCATGACATTTAAGAGCTGTGCCTGAGGTCTCAGAGATGGAGTTGGGATTTACAGCCGGGTGTCTCTGCCTACAAACTCTTTCCTTTGCACATAAGATGGTGTAGCAAGTGGCTGACTTGAGGTTCTTGAAAGACCAATAAATGGTCACAAACTACCATTGAAGATTTAAAAATTGTAATGCCTCCACTCTTGGTGAGAATTCTGAGCCAAGAGGGACTCCATGCCTGAGGCAGGAGAAAGTACCTGCTGCCAAATAGAAAATGGAATGCAAGGAAACCCCCAGACATACACACGAATACACACATGTACACACAGCTGAATAATCTCTTCCAGAAATCTTTGGTATTTTAAAGAATAATCGATTTCTCTTTATGTTCCTCCCATTGACATGAGCAATTTATATACCATGCAACTTTGATAGCAAAACCCATGTTCTCTTTGTGCCTGTACTTTGTTTTTCAGTTTGTTGCAATAAATCTCTAATATGGACTAAATTATGAGTTTTAAATAATTGATATAGCTGATTTCAAATGCTCATTACTACAGTCACATAACAAGCTGAAATGTTGGGGGCCGGGGTGCACACAATACTTTCCCATTCTCCAGCCTTCATTTCTGATCCCTTTTCTTACCTTACCTGCCACATCCAAGGGGAAACTATACCCTGAGAGGTCACAGGGTGCGGGGGACAGTGGGCAGAGGGCAGCTTGATTATGGCCAGTGATCACAGCTGGAATCAGAGCTGGATGCCAAAGGAGTAGTCATGGGTGCAAACTCCATACTGCGCTGTGAGCATTCTTAGCACCACTGGCTACAACCCCAATTATTACACATGATTCGGCAACACAGAGGTAGGTCCTGAGCATGGTATGGAAATTATTCATTCAACTTATTTTTTTTGAATAGCTGCTAAGTATCAGACATGATGTAAACACTGAAAAAAACAGACATGGTCTCTTGTCCATGTGGAGCCTGTAGTTTACCAGGGTTACAGGCATTAACTAAAAAAATAATATATATATATACCTCTCTATAAAAATACATATATGTGTGTGTGTGTGTGTGTGTGTGTGTGTATCACCAATGTGAAATTGTAACTGTGTTAAATACCCCAGGGGGAGAGATGTGATGCTGTGAGTACATATGACAAGGGGCTCCAACCTGGTCAGACGCAGCGGGTAGGGGATGTCTGAGGACCAAAAGGGCGCCAGGGAATCTGGGACAGAGTGGGAAGGGCTGCAGATGAGCCTTGGAACCTGCAGGGCTGAGGAAGTCATCCTAAGGATTAGGTCATTTTCTCATTTTCTTAAATGCAGTGGTCAGCCACATCATGTTTTAGTCTGTGTGGGGACATCAATGCAAATGTTTTTAACTATAAATGTTTTCAACCATAACTCAGAGGTTAACAAACGGACTTTTGGAAATAGCCAACCTAGGTTCAAATTTCCACTTCATGCTCCACTGGCTGTGTCAGTTTGGGCCAGTTATTTTTCAACTTTGGTTTCCTTATGTTATCTTAGTTTGTGATGCACTGCTCTAAAGAGGTTTATTCAGCTCATGGTTCTGCAGACTGTACAAGAAGCGTGGTGCCAGCATCTGCTTCTGGGGAGGGCTTCAAGGACCTTCCAATCAAAGCAGAAGGCAAAGGGAGAACAGATGTATCACATGGAGAGAGAAGGAGCAAGAGAGGGAGGAGGTGCCCAGCTCCTTTAAATAACCAGCTCTTGCATGAACTAATAAAGGAAAACTCACTCATTATTGTAGGGAGGGCAACAAGCCATTCACGAGGGATCCACACTCATGACCCAAACACCTCCCACCAGGTCCCACATTCAACACTGGGGATCAAATTTTGACATGCGATTTGGAGGAGCCGTACATCCAAACCATATCATATGTCCAGTAGGAATACCCCCACCCTTTCGCCCTCTATCAGGTGTTGTCGGCACTCAGGAAGCAAATGTGCTCAGTCCTGGGCACGTGGAGCTCCCACAGGTGTGCTGCTGCTGCTGCCATTGCTGTTGCCACGGTTACCAGTGATTATTTCCCTTGTGGATAGGTGTCACTGTCCTCTGAGTCAGGGCAGACTTTCTCTGCTTTCTTTCACCAAATGCATTTTTTAAAATATCACCTAAATGCTCTGTCCATTTCTCACTGCTCTTCTGTTAATGTCATATTACCTGTAATCTGCTTTCTGTCCCATAAACTCATCTGAGCCTATGATCCTAAAGGCTGCCACCTCCCACGAACGTTTGTGGATCTTCACTCTCTCGGGAGGAATCCACAGACCCAGTGTTGATATAGCACTAACTATTTGCCAGGCACTTTTCTAAGGCAATGACCACAGCAGTGCTCGTATGGTGTTGATTATGTCCAAGCACTGTTCTAAGTACTTTAGAAATACCATCTCAAAATTACACAGGAAGGTAAGTACTATTTAATATTACGTTCTTCGTTTTACAGATGGGAACTCTGATCCCAGGAGCTTTAAGCAAATGGCACAAAGTCACACATCTGGGCAGTGGCAGACCTGAGATTTTAACCTGTCTTGGGGCTCCAGACTGATTACTGTCAAAACCCCACTAGGATGACTTTCGATGAAGTTCGTCCCTCTTTCTGTGCAGTGCACTTGTGCATCTCTCTCCTGGACCTCCTGTCGTCTTCTTTTATATCCTCTGTCAGTTCCTTCTTTTAACTCCTTTCCACAAAACCTGGGTATTTCCAAGGATCTATGACTCTCAATTTTTTTCTTCCCTCTCCTCTTCCTCCTCCCTCCTTCTAAAATTTTCTGAACATAGATTCTTCCCTTTATCAATCAACAGAGGTCATTGGAGGAACAGGCAGCTTGTTATCCAGTGGGGAAGCAGACATGTATAACAATTAGTGGTGGAGGCAGAGGAACAGGGCAGACCGGGTTGTTCTCCCCCACTCCCAGGTGTCATTCCACATTTACTAAATCAAGATATTCACGGGAGGAGGTCCGGTTCTATATTTTCTTCACTGCTACCCAGGGGATTCTGGAAATTAGGAGCCACTGGATATTTGGTCTCTGAATGTCATAAAAGTAGAAGACTTTGCTAATATAGATCATCTTCTTTGATATGGTGCTTCTCTGAACTGAACTTCCATACATGAGTGGACCAGATTTGTTTTTTTTTTTAAATGACATTAGATTACTTTAGGTATTTTTTAAAAATTTTATCTACAGCCATCATTTTAAGCTGACAAAAAGTATGAAATAGACTGACATTGTTGAGTGGTAATTTTCACCATCTTTGTTAGTTCTGGAAGGGTGTATGTTGCAAATTCTAGACAGAAAACATTTGGAAACATTTAATTTTAGCTGAACAAGCCACATGTTTCTTATGAAACATCTATTTTGAGAACTGTGGCAGAGAGTTAAACCTGACGCATCTTATTCTGGGCTACTACCTACACTGATAAACAAAATAAAATTACAAACACAGGGAAGATGCTCTTAAGGATACTAGAAAAAAATGAACTGATGTAATCTGCTAGTAACTACTTTTTACCAAACTCTTAATTCATAAATATTTACTGGGATTGAAGGTGTCAGTTTAAAGTTTCATGAAATTGCATTCAGAACTCCAAGCGGGGCTGGTGTTTCCAGAAACGCTTCTTGTTTGGGGCTACATTTTGTGAGCATCTCATGGGGATGGACAGAGGGGTGTGAACAGAAACATGAGATAGATTCCCAGGCCTCAAAACAAGAGATGACGCAGGCACAACTTCAGGACAGAGCTCTCAGAGCTGGAGACGAGCCACCACCTGTGCTGAATGGAGCAAAAGAGACCCGTTTCACCCACCCGTGGGGTTGACCCTCAAAGTCACGCAGAGCACAGTGCCATCTGGAGGACCCCAAGGGGGGATCTGGAAATACACATCACATCACCCCTTGGAAATAGACACGTATTATGAACTTGTGTTGAAATGACCAACGCTGTCTGTGACACAAAATTCAGAAATGGGGGATGGGTGGGCTACTTTGGAGGAGGAAAAAGGAAGATAAGGAGATAAATAAGGTTGAGGAGAAAGGACAGATAGACAGAGATTATCCGTCTTTCTCTATCAACCGTCTGTGTGTGTACCTATGTATCTATCTACCCACACATCCAATATTACCCAAGGGGAGGAAAACCGCATCCCGAGCTGTGTCTTGGATACTAGGAGGACACGGCACGACACTTGGTTATTCACCATGTTCCCCCCATCCTCATTCTCCATCCCTGACGCCTGACCCGATCAGACCACCTGCCCACTCCCCGAGCAGTTCATTCCGTGGGCCCTGCAGGATTAAGCATATTTTTGTCAGTGATCGTGATTTTTTAGGTGTCCCAAAACAAAACTCCCCAGAAGACACACTCATTTTGGTCTTCATGGTAAATGCACACGTCCTAATTCATCAGAACTTTCACTGAAAATGTATTTTAGTTTCCACACTGATAAAGCGCAGGTCTGGGCTTCTCAGGCCAACGCTGTATTGGAGGACCAGGCCTGCTATTCTCTTTTCCATTTTGTATAGAGTTCTGAGAGGAGAAACTTAAGATTCTCTGCGGTCAAAACTGACTGTGAGCCTGATGGAGGTGATTTGGTTTGGGGCTCTAACCCACAGCTCTCTGGCTGTGGATACCTTCCAGGGCTCTCTGCATCACCTGGCTACTAGAGTGGAGGTTTATAGGGAATATCTTCTGATGAATCAGGCAGTTTCTAAAAGGGTGAGGTATAGGGGTATAAAAAGGCTTATTTTTATCTTGTGCTTTAATGACTTGGTGATAAGTTGAGATGACCTCATGAATTTGGCCTCTAGAACCCTTCTTATCCCATAGCCAATACTTGAAGACAAGGATCCAAACTTCCCACAGTGTTCTTTTGGGAGAAGCTGTGTTTTTTCTGCAGTCTTGGCTTCCCTGTGCATTTCCTCTAACCCCACTCCACTGCCTGTAGCTGGTGAAACAGGGTCATGCAGCTGAATTCAAAGGGAATTCATTCTGCAGAAGGTAAGCTCCTGAGAACAGAATCTAGGAGCCCCACGTGAGGGAGGCAGCTTTGAGTGAATTCTGAAGTGAAAGATCACATAGTTCAGACCCAAAGCAGAATCCAGCCCCATACAGGCTAGAATGACTAAGGAGCAAAGACCATGAGTAAGCAGAGAGAAATGAGCAGAGAGGGAAACCAGGCAGGTGAGCAGGGCACAAGGGACCATGAGGGGGAAGAGAGACAGAGACAGAGATAGGGAGAGACAGGAACAAAGACAGAGAGAGGTTTTGAGAGTGTGCATTTCTGACATCTCCACTTCCAAACCAATCCCTACAAAGAACATTGTACTTCACTTTTAGTCTTTGGATATTTAAGAAGTTTTCCCTGTCTCCTTAAAATTACCCCCATTTTAATTGAGTTATTTTTGGAGAGATCCAGTTCCTTACAATCAAGCAGCCTTGTGTAAAATACGGCTGTTACAGGGTGGTGGTTGTTAAGAATGTGAAGAATTGAAGAGCCAAGTAAGAGTTTTGCTTGGCCAAAGGCCATTAATTTTACATGAAATTGCCACGGGAGGAGCTGCAAAGAGGGCTCCTAATCACCAAGGGGGGCGGGGGTTAGGGATGTGGATAAGATTTAACTTGCTTTAAGGAAAACAAAGAAATATGATCTATGTTGTCCACCTGGCAACTTCACACCAGTACAATAGAAACTTTCAAGCAGGTGACACAAATGATTTTTTTTTCCAATGCATCATTAAGCAAGAGCAAAATGAAAATGGTTAATATGACCAGCGATGGATGCTTCTCAGAAAACCAGCCCACTGGGAAGAAAACGAAGAAAGCATGAGTGGGGAATGCCTTAACTGCAGCCCCGGCCCCACTGTCCACTACAGAGCTGTACCGGTATCATGTGTCAACCCTACACTGGGCTGGCTCAACCTCCCCTCTATTTTGGGAAGCAGGGACTTGCTGAGATGCTGGATTGAAGACAGATTGCACCTTCATGGAGTGCTGCCTTTCCGATGAATAAAAGTAAATGTTAAGTATGTTCAAGGAAAACACTGCATTAACAGTTTGTTAAAACTTGCAGAGATTAAGCAACAAAACGAATGCTCCCAGCTTCAGTGATTTGGAACAATGGTGCTGAGGAATGCTATGCCAGAAGCATGGGAAAAAAATAACCATCACAGATAAAGAAGACTAATAAATAAGGCAGGATCTGGAAGGTTATATATAGCTGATCTCTCTCTCTCTCTGTATGTGTGTGTGTGTGTTTGTGTGTCTTTATCAACATGGTAGTACTAGGTAGAAAGGGAACATGAGTTTTGGGGTTTTGGTAATCAAACAGACCCGTATTTGGTTCCTACATCTTATATCGATTGGCAAGTTGATTAACTACTCTAAATTTCAACTTCCTCATTAGAGATACTATCACCCATCTTGGTAAGCTGCTGCAAGCAGTAGTTCTCATAGCCATAAAGTGCCTAGCAGAGCTGCTCCTGATTCATATTCTGTAATTTGTAGCTGCTGCAAATATTGTTGTAGCCATTATTATTAATAATAAAAATGGACGTATTGGCACCTATAATGGAACGCATCAGCATGCTTTAATTGAAAGTCGCTCATAAATGAATGGATGTCATAACAAGTCTTGGCTTCAACAGGCAAACAGTTATCAAGTGATGGGAAACATAACAGCAAACCAGACAGTTGCTGTCCTCAAAAAGTTTGTGGTCTCAAGGGTCAGAGACACAAACAACCAGGGGAGTTTTGACAACTCCTGGGCAATACTTATAGTCACAGGCATGCAAGAGGCAAGAGGCTCTCAAATTCATGTGCCCCTGGCTTCATATTTCCAATTCAGAACCCTACTGAGTCCGCTGACTTTTCTTTTCACCCACACAAATGGTTCCAGTAACTTCTCACACAGGACAGAGTGTGGGTGGAGAAGGTTAAAATAATTAAATCAGAAGGTGGCGGTGAAGTTAGGCAGCCCCTTGTTCTCCACTTTGAATAAGCTAATAATACAGAAAACTCTCCAAATTTCCTCCACTGAATAGATGGGGAAAAGAAAGAAGGACTTTGCTACAATCACTGACACCATTAACAATGACCACAGTAATGATTCCTCAAATGCATCCATCACTTTACCATCCAAACAGCCCATTCACACTTACTTTTGGTTTTCATAACAATTTATTTAGGGTACAAAAAAGTTCACAGCAAGACTTTTCCAAACTTTAATCCTTTGCGATACCTTTATTTTTACCATTATCACCTTACTACCTATGATATTATTTACCTGATATTTTTCTTTACCTCATTATTTATCCTAAATGCAATTTACTATAAAAGAATATCTATATATGAGAAACAATTATTAGCCATAAATGGAAAGCAATTATACAAATATATACAAATCAGTCTCATGACATTCCAATTATTACTGTTATCCACTGCAGTATGTGGCTATGAGAATTTTTTTGTTTGGTTTGAATGTTGTACCATGTGTTAGAACCCAAAAAGGAATAACTTTCCCACCATATGATTCAATGTTATTTACCACTGTGTCTGTGAATTACCTAAAAGAAATTTAACAGAACTCCTAAAATACCACCCAGCATTTGGGAAAATTCTGGTTTTGACCACTAGAATAGCGGGCCCAAGATGACACCAAGCAACTTCAATACAGCTCACTGAGCATTTATTAAACAACCAATAGGTGCCAGATAATACCGTAGGAACTGGTGGGTTGAGGGTGGCTTACAGATGTGGATCAGTGCTCCACCTGTCCTCCAAAGACTCAGAAATTAGTTTGGAGTTGGATGTGTATATGTAGCCAATACTAAACATTATCATTCAAGACAGGTTAAGGCATGCTGCACTAACAAATGACCCCAACACATGGCATACAACCAATGCTTATTTTCTCTTTTGCTAGGAGTCCACCTCACGTCATCTGCTTTATACTCTCTTTTCTCTGGGACCCTGAATTGACAGAGCAGCCCTATCTGAGACATCACCGGCCTTACTGCAGAGGGAAAAAAGATCAAAATGAGACAGATACTGACTGAAATTTCCCACCTGGAAGTGACGTCTATCCCTTCTGCTCACAATCTGTTGGCCAAAGCAAGCCATGGGGCTGAAGCTGGCAGAAATGGGGTGGGAGGTAGAACCATGCACAAGGAAAGGCTCAAGAGGAGAGGCAGATCACAGAAGAGCAGTCAATATTCTCAGTTATAATATGACCTACCAAATGTTACAGTAATGGAATGAAGACTTGAACCCAGGGTTTTTGGAATTCATGTCCATTGTGATATCCTCATAACCAACCTGCCTCTGTAAGAAGAAAAATACAATAGAATTTGAACGCACATATACTTCTCTGCAAAATCATATTCCAAAGTGCAAGGACAGGCTTAAAAATAGAAAGGTTGGATGTGCCCATACCTACTGCAAGTTACTGATGAGTTTCTATGTGCTTGGCATGGGCACGAACTCAGATGCTAAAATGATTTTGTTGTGGGGAGGGGGGATAAAGAGGGCATGGTTAATGAGTACAAGAACAGTTAGATGGTAGGAATAATATCTCGTGTTCAGTAGCACAACAGGGCAGCTATAGATAATAACAATTTATTGTGTATTTCAAAATAACTAAAAGACTGGAACTGGAATGTCCCTAACACAAAGAAATGATAAATGCTTGAGGTGAGGAATACTCCAATTACCCTTAATTGATCATTATATATTGTGTGCTTGTATCAAAATCTCACATGTACCCCATAAATATGTATGGCTATTATGGATCCAAAATAATTAAAAGTAACTAACAAAATAATAAAATTCTTCTTTTAACCAAGAAATAAGCTCACAGAGTAAGGCTGCCATGCACTCTGAGGAGCCTCCCTTCCCCCTTTATTTTCCTTGGATTTTAGAATAGAGGCGACTTCTGGGTCAGGAATAATTTAAATACTGACCTGCAAGGAAGAGCAGGATGAACCAAAGACCTCTAAAATACACTTCCAACCCTGTGGACCCATAGTATTTTACCCAGAGGACAAATAGCAAATAAAAACGATGTGGAGATAAAATTTCTTGGGTAGACAGATAGTGCAATTGCAAGGGAATTTAATTTCCCCCTGAACCGAAAATGAAACCCAAGACAATAAGTGACTATATAAAGAGAACATTGCTTTCTAAGTGTTGACATCAGTAAGCTCTTTCCACTCCAAGTTTGGATTTTTACAGAAAAATGAGAAAGTTTCCAAACAGCTTCAGCCCTTCAGTTTATATTGCCAATGGGGTGAAGGCCTCTGAGCGTGTGGGACTTAAACTGTCAGAAATATAAATATCTATAAAGTATTGTTGGCTCTCATTTTCCTTTATTTTTATTGGTTTTACAAAAGTTAATTATTTTTCGTGAAGAAATAAAATGTTCAAAATGTCACAACTACTGCCTAATGTTGTTGGATTCTAAATAAAACCTATTCTTCAGGGAAGTGATTCTAAAGCTTAGAAGACTCATTGAAAATTTTATACTAATTACTAGGGAATATCTTCCCCAACTCAAACACACAAGCAAACACCCCAAAGTAAACACCCACCAAACACCCCAAACTGAATAGGAACTAGTCATAAAAGTGATGATTATGCAATGAGAGCAAGAACTTAAAAATCCTTCTAAAACTAGTTTTACTAACTTTATGAACACCTGTATGGTGATTTGGCAAAACTCCAAGAAAAAACTATGCGTGTGTGTGCATGCAGATAGATATACAGATATCATCTAATACACATGACTAATGGTTTCAGGGATAGGGAAAAAACCAGAAAAGATTATATAAAGTTTAGAAAATGATCACCATTTTTCAGGGAGGCTGCAGCTGACATGGCCACATCCTTTCTTCTTCTCGAAATCATGATGAACCAGTAAGGCCAGGGTGAACTGTCAAATTCTCAACTTAATTTACTCAGAGCTAGTGAATTTTCACCATCAGAGCCCCTTTTATAATCTCACCGCACTTTGAAACATGTTAAAGCCACAACACAGATCTCAAACTACAGGTATTTGCTACTTTGTAGTCACCTTTCAAATTGTAGACTTGGAGATAGAGGAGGAAGAGGATGCCAAACAGCATACAAACAATAAGAATAAAAACAGCAAAGTCAACAACAAAAATATAAGGGAACACCATGAGTTTGGTGTGGGACATGACAATTTTGAAGCTGCAGAGACAATTCAATTTAGAGCATACAACAAGGGGGCAGATGCATCAGCATACCGATGGTAATCAAAGCTAGGGGAGTGGATAGAATTGTCCTGATCATGAGAAGGTTTTGACCTTGTTTTAAATTGATTATAACAGAAAAGTTTAGCTTCTACAGACACCCAGTCACACCGGCTAATTGACCTAAAGCAAGAGAATTTCTGAAGCATCTCTAACTTTCGCTTCTGACCATATATCATTGATTCTAAAGCAAACACTTTTTTCACACTTTAAAATCTTGGAAATTGGGATGCCATTTACAATTAGTAGTGGAATATAATTTATTTGGTAACTTTTTTTTCTTTTCTTAGTGGTAATACTCGTTCATGTACATGTGCACGTGTGCGCACACACACACACGATGCTTCAAGTGACAGTCAACAGCATCCTTGATACATGAAATCCAGTTAACGACTTTCACTTTCCTCAGATAGATGTGGTTTGTAATTCTTAAACACAAATGAATAAGAAATCACTTTTATTTTTATTATGAGGTTAATAACATCAACATTTGTTCTCCAATGTTGCACTTAGTAAATGACCCATTCTTTGAATTTCTTAAAATTAAGAATTGCACGACTGCATCTAAGGCACCGTTCTGGATCTGTCATGAAAGTCTTGGCATCAACCTTAGGATCCCATATACCAAAAGGTATTGTGGAACAGAGCTGTTACCAAAATTTGTTTTGGAAACTCAGGTCCTTGGTTTTCACTCTTAAGAATACATCAGTATCACCCAGGGGGCTTATTAAAGCACAGATTCCCAGGCCTCAGCCCTAGAATTTCAGACTCAGTTTGTGTGGGGTGGAGGTGAAGAACATGCATTTGTAACAAGTTCCCAGGTGCTGCTGACACTGCTGGTCTGGGAATCAGAGCCAGAAAACTGCAGCTCTAGCTTTCTGGGATGATTCTGCCCAGGTGATTCTGTGGTCACCTGGGCATCAGAAAAGGAAAAAGAGGCCAAGTCTGAGCTTTAGACTCTCCTCCTTCTGGTTCAATCAAAGCAGTCTTGGTTGAATCTGTATAATATTTCATATTAAATAAAAGTTTTGCCACTTATTTCTTTCAATGAAAATCATTATTGAAGTTGAAAGCACCAAAACTCTAGGACAAGACAGGTCTGGGTTGTAACCCCAGTTTTACCATTTAGTACTTTAAAAATCTGAACAGGGGCAATGTGTATGGCCAAAGTGTTGCACCCCCATGATATTCTGAAATTAAAAAAATAAATTAAAAATCTGCACTTCAGTTTTTTTAATCTTTTCAAAAATGGGAGTCATAAAACATACTCAAGGTGTGGAGATAAGGTACATGCAACATATAGTAAATAGAGTTCCTTGCAAATGGTCAGTGCTTATCAGTTTGTAGCCACTGATAATAACAATGATAATAATAATAGAGCTCTGATCCTTGAAGGCAGAGACCTTGCAGTGACTGAAGACAGAGCAGCTGTCATCAGCTGACTTTGGAGCAGCCTGCCAGATCCCCAGCCCTGCTTAATCGAGGCTCAGAGCTGCGGCTGGGTACCCAGAGTTTGGAAGGCTGGGCGCACACTTATTGCCTGGCTGCCCCTGGGCCCCTGGCACCTGCAGCATGGCTGATCACAAACTAGCCAACAAGCCTGCCCCGTGAGCAGGAGGAGCCTCAGGACTGGCTTCTGTCCGTGGCAGCTCCACTCGGTTCAGCAGCAGACGCTCTCCTCCTCTGCAGTTCTTTCCAGGTGCCTGCACAACACAGCGCCGACACTCTGCAGTGGGTGCTTAAGAGGGTCTGTTTGTCACAAGCTTAAATAATACCCCCTCCCTTTGTGTGACTCCCCAATTTTCACTCTTCCCCCATCTGCTTGGTGCTTTGGAACTCAGCAAGTGGCAGCATCATTTGTACCTAGGGTAAAGATGTTCCTTTCTAACTTAATTCTAAGCTTTTATTAAAAACATTTAACATTGTGGCTACTACAAAGAGGAACATTTATTCCTAGGGGGAGGAAAACAAAAGCAAAAAAGAAAGAAAAAGGAAAAAAAAAACCCTCTTCATTTAAACATGTGTTTTCAGCTCACAAAAATCTATAAAGAATTGCAGAAAACTTTTTGGACTCTATCATTCTAAGTAATATTTTATCTCATATTTGAACAGCCTGGATGTGGGAGGCAAGGTTTCAATACTTACTACAAAGATAGAAATCTAGCTCTGAGCTAGAACACACAGCGGAACAGCTTGAGGGTGTTACTTCAATATTTTCCCTTAAAGGTAAACTGAGTAGTTACATATGGCATCTGCCTTAGGAGGATCCCTTTACACAACAAGTTATAAGTAAATATTCTTACAGATGCGTGTCTAAGGGAGAGAGACTAGTGAAATCAAATAAAACTTTTCCAATGTCTGTGAACCAACACATTAATTAAATCGGTGGGATTTTGAAATTTGTGACTTTAAAGGCTATGATTATTTACTTGATTATATGCATTTATAAAAAACCCTACCTTATTAACTCATTCAAATTTCCAGGGGATCCAACAAAGCAGCATTAAGCCAGCAAGAAAAAGGTCTACAATTTAAAAAATAAAACCCACAATGTAGCAAAGTGAGATTTCTAAGCTAAGTACTTTTTATTGCTTGGGTTCAGGACATAAAATGTATCTTTAATACAAATGGCTACATCCCCACCTCTGCCTTAATGATCTGCTTGATATATACTGTAGCCATTCGTATTAATTACATCATTAATAATGGTTTCTTTGAGAAGCCATCTATGAATACAGCCATGTCAGAAGACATACGGGTCCATCTAGAATACCTGCAGATCAGCCTTAAGAAACCAGAATTTCACCTTTAGAAATGGCCATTTATTGATTGCTAAAACAAGAGGGGAAGCTGCTTGAGACTTCTTGGTTTAAGTCATAACTCCCGGTAGGCAGGATGGAGGGGAGGAAGGGGGAGGAAGGTGGTTGGTCACACCCGTGGGTGGGAGGAAGCGTCCGGCAAGGAGCAAAGAAATGGAGAACGAGTTCCCCCAAGAATGCCACCTGCACCCTGGGCTTGTGTTTCTAGCTCTCTGAGGGACTTTTCTGCTTGGCTGACCTTTGCTACTTTAGACTCCAAATATCCCAAACTGAATGGTTACTACGCATGCAATCAATGGGCATCTGCCAAGTGCTGGACCATGTACTGAACTCTCTGTGTACATCATGTCATCTAATCGTCACAGATATCCCTGTGGTTGTATGGAGGGGCATAATTACTACTCAGTTCCACCAGTGGGAAAGAGAGAATCAGCGAGCAGTTACGCCGCTCACCCGTGAGGGTAGACGGGACTCCAAACACAAGGACAAGTCTTGGTGCTCATGTTGCAAATCGCTTAGCGATGCTGGACCAAAGTGGCCAAGAAGAGAGCAGCTAGGGACAGCATTAACCAGGCATCTCGGATCATAAGCAGCCTTGATTTTCCTCCTAAATAATTTAGGTCTTAACCTGCAGGGAATAGGGGAACGCTGAAATATTAAACAGGAAAACTGACATCACTGTTTTTCCAGAAACCAAGTCCAGAGACTCTGGTGATTTTTAATTTTTTTTTTCTTCATGTCTAATACATAGCCAAGTTCCCTTGTTTTTGTACTATGCCAATAAACCAGTCACAAGCCTGTGCCTGAATCCTGGGCCCCCCAGCCACTCTGGCTGTGTGACTTTTCCTACACTCCTTAGGATTTTTGAGCCTCGTTTTTCCATTCTGGAAAATGGTGAGAGATGGTAAAAACACCCACTATATAGGTTTCTTTGAGGGTGAAGTGGATGGTGGTACATTAGTTTGTGCCTGGCCCATGGTTAGCACTCAGTAAGTGTTATGGGTTAAATTGAGTCCCCCAAAATTCATAGGTTGAAGTTCTAACCCCCAATGTCTCGAAATGTTACTTTATTTAGAGATAGGGTCTTTACAGAGGTAATCAAGTTAAAAGGCGGTCCTTAGAGTGGACTGGACACTAATCCAATATGACTGGTATCCTTATAAGAAGAGGAACTTTTGGACACAGACATGCGCAGAAGGAAGATGATGCAAAGAGCCATAAAGAGAAGGTCTTGGTCTACAAGCCAAGTAGAGAGGCCTGGGACAGATCCTTCCCCTACAGCCCTCAGAAGGAGCCTATCCTGCCGACACCTTGATTTTGCACTTCCGGCCTCCAGAACTGTGAGAGAAGAAACTTCTGTTTTTTAAGCCACCCCATCTGTGGTACTTGGTTATGGCAGCCTGAGCAAACAAACATAGTGTCAGGTTTTCTTCCTTACATTGTTCTCTCCCTGTCTAGGTCCAGTCTTGAGAATCTTATATCTAATTAGTACTCAGACTCCTGTCCTCCTTGCCTGTGAGCTCAGGAGAGCAAATGGGTTTCATTTTGTTTGCCAGCTTTGATAGTCTATAGTCACTGCCTGGAGCATTGCATTGAGAAGGATGGTGAGGCCAGCCTAGGCTCCGTGGGTAAAAGTGCCATGATTGATTAGCAATGCCTGCCACAGTCATAGAACTGGAAGGTGGCGGGTAGATGCTATGTCTTTTTCAGACCTTCCTAGGCCCTCACTGGTGTATTCATCTTGAAAAACTCTTATCAGATTGAGCCTCCTTGCACCTTTTCATCACCCTGCTCAAGAGTTTCAAGTAGCTTATCCCCTCTGACCACATAAAATATATACACAGTGGCCTCCAGCAACTCCAAAAAATGTGTATGTCGATTCATTCAAGAATATAATTGAAGAAATAATATAATAATCATACAAGAAATACAATAATCATAATACAATCACAATATAACAATTGTCTAAGAAATCATACTAACTGACCCTGGAATATCATCCTATAACTAAGCACCCTTTGTTTTTATCTTGCTTTCATCATTGCTAGTTTCATTTGGGTGCATTTCTCCCTCACCCTACCTCTTCCATTCACATGTCAGACTACCTAGAAAGAAAAACAGCTTCTGGCCTGTTCTGAGTTTGCATCTCTGAAGCTGTCTAACCTGACTGGCGAGGTTCCATAACCTGTCCACGTCCCATTTGAGAAGTTCCAGGAAAGCCCTCAACCTGGCCCAGCGCAGATCACGTGTCCCTCCTGGACCAATCATCAACACAGGAGAAGAGCAAAGCCTGATTGTCTGGGCCTGAGTCACAAGTTCATCCCTGCAGCCGGGACAGTGGGTTCCAGTGATGGAACGGGGAGGGATATCATCGCAAGCTAAGGCAGTGGTCAAAATAACAGAGGTCCTCTCCGCCCGCCTCAGCTACCCAGACCACCTTATGTCTCATTTTTGCCCAAGGTTATTTCCCCTCCTAGCCTTCCTGTCATGTTGTTGCCCCATGATCTTTTATCCCCTAAAGGAACACACAGATTTAGGTGAAAGATTCCATGATTAGAAAGCTGTGAATCTACCATTAGCCACTGACAAGAAATAACTTGAAAAATTAGAGGGTTATGATGACAATCTTTTTGGAGGAAGGAGTTGGAACTGAAGGAAAATTTAGTTGTGTAGATGGAGCAAAAAATTATTCTGAAATTTAATTTCCTCATCTGTAATACAGGGGGAAAAAATCCCACTCTTCTCTGTAACTTGAAAAATGCACTGGGAGAATTGTCAGAGATAGCTGCTAATGTCTCTCTGTCCCTTAAAACTTAGAACAGATTTTTCCAGACACCCATCTATAGTTAGTGAAAAGTCCACAGCTTTTCTTAAAATTTCTGCACATTGCCACAGGCCTTACACCCTCCTGGGATATATCAGGTTTCCATTTCTTGCCCTTGCTGTGTTGGTCTTTTCCTTGCTCTGTCTCTTGCTGTTGTTGAGTTACCTTTGAATAAGTTTGACGCTACCATGAAACACAGTGACTGTTCCTTGACAATAAATACACAAACAAAATGTTCACATATGGATGTTGAATGTGTCAGTCAGGATGAGCCAAGTAATGTTGTGGCAATAAATGACTCTCAAATCTCAAGGGCTTAGAATTCACAAAAGTTTATTTCTTGCTCACATCACACGGACATCATAGATTTGGCAGGACGAGGGGTAGATGCTGCTTCTCAAAGATTCTCAGGAACCTAGGGTGAAGGAAGAGCCATCACCTCAAATATTTTTAGTTACCAT
Organism: Daubentonia madagascariensis; assembly: GCA_023783475.1. Lineage (NCBI taxonomy): Eukaryota > Metazoa > Chordata > Mammalia > Primates > Daubentoniidae > Daubentonia > Daubentonia madagascariensis. Next base: position 3,280,408 of record JAKFHU010002332.1, on the reverse strand, counting down.
GCCAGGGGGATAAGAATCATCTAGAAACTCTTGCATCAACAATTAAATGTTCCAGCACTCATCACTTTGATTTATAGCTCATTGGCCAGAGCTAGTCCCCATGGCTCCACTTAAGCCATAAGAAGTTCAGGAGGTTCCAGGCAGGGAGGGAGAGGCAGAATACTTGGTGATGGGCCCTAATCGCAACCATAATATTTTATTTGGGGAAACTGAAGGGTTTACATTGTAGCAACACAAACATTAGGTATTACTACTCTCAGAAGTCCTTTCATACATAGCTCAGCTATTCCCTCACCTGTCTCTCCTACCCTCAGGCTTCTTCTAGCTCTACCCCTCTAGAAGCAAAAAATCCTCAAAATCCTCTTCTATGTTTACGCAACGCTTATTCCCAACTCAGCCCCAGTCTGCTCTTTGTTAAGCCAAGACCCTGTGTAAATTTGAAAACTACCATTTGCAAAAGCCTAAGTCCTTAGCCCGGAGCCAATCCCCTCCCTATTCTCTTTGAATGGGTATTTTGGGGATTGGAAGAAGACCATTAGATGACTTATTCTCCCAGTTATACAATCACGTGAAAGCAATTTATATAAAGTCCAATGGAAATGATTCTTACCATGTTGGAAACTTCCTTGGGCCTGTATTTACTCATTGTAGAAAAGGAATAACAATCCTTGCTCTGACTATATAGTCAGCTTATACATGAAAATGCTCTGTGAACTCTAAAGCAGTATGCAAACACAAGGCAGGGATAGAATTGCAGACAAACAAGACTGTTGCTGTGAATTCAGAAGTTGTTCCAAATTCCAAGCACTGAGAGCTGATGCTTTCTTTTTCCTTCTGGTAAGACTAAGTAGGCATTTTATGGTCTGATATCAAGTGGAAGTCAAGCTTTCCCACTACTATGGTTTTGTCTGCCTTTGTGATTTAATAATGCAGTCCATATTGGAAGACGATGCAGTTATGTCAGCTATTAGAGAATTACATTTTTGTGTTCTGCTAAAGATTAGCTCTGCCAGATGCACACATAAAACTAGATAGAGGCATACCTCCAAATCAACCCATCCATCTTTCTCCAGGACATGTCAACATGTGGAATTTATGAAATATGGACTGTATTAAAAATGTTAAATGCACTTTTTAAACGGAACCACTGCAGAAATAAGGCACCTTTTGTTCATTCATTTGCTTTTTTATTGTTGTTTGGTATTAATTTTCCTCAACTGGACTGTCTGTGCTTGTTAAGCATCGGTAAATGGCCAGTTATGAGGCAAACACAAAATATACATATGAATATTTAATAAGAAACAATAGCAGAAATACAGTGTGCATTTGCTGCCGCACTGGAAAACCATATTCAATATTTTACAAATTATTCTCCCATAAATGTTTCAGAAACTTAGAAAAAGGTTAGAATAGTGTACCCAGTACTTGGGCTGAAAACACCTTTGCAATTGCACTATGATGAACGCCAATCCTGCTTTCATTGCTGAGGTCTGAAATCCATCTTTTGATCAGTTTTAGGAGATGAAGTTATTCCATGTTTTGTCATAATGCACATATGAATAAGGGGGAAAAAAGCATTGATTAGCATGGAGGACTATGGGTTCTTTCTTGACCAGGTGACAGATAACAACTTTCTTGATACCAGCCAAAATGAAGGAATAGACTCTTACTGTCAAAGGTAGTCTGAGAAAGAAAAAATTAGGTGCAAGAAGACTTTATTTATGCTAGCATCATGCATCATAAAGCCCAAGTCTCTTCAGTCAATTGATTTTGATTGAAGCAGTTCATTTTTTAGCCAACAAATATTTTTTAAGTGCCTACTATGTGCTAGGTACAATGCTATGTGCTAAAGATAGAAAAGTGACCAAAAACAATATGATTATTTCTTATATCATTGCATTTCTGAAGAGTGACTTTATTTCAGTTAATTAACTTTGCATAGAATATAGATACATTCAGGGGTTGGGTGGCATTAATACTATTTATCATTGATGGTGGAAGAACCAAGTCATTCATTGTCCATCAAATATGGTAACCTGGAAGGAATCAGATGATTCCATGACTATTCCCAAGGAAGACCAAATGTGAAAAATCTAAGATGGATTGTGCTGGTGACTCTTTTGGGGTATTAGAGAAGGGGAGCTTACAGTCAAAGAAATATAACTTCTCCTAGGTTTAAGTTATTTTCATCCAGACATGGATTGATTCTAACCTTCTCTTCTGAAAAGAAGCAAGGGCTTAACAAGGCTACTATTTTCCTTACCATAGCCTTGCTTGGGACAGACGTAATTTACAACCCATGCCACGGCACTGAAGTGACGTACACTGCAGGTAATGGTGACTCGAAGGATTTTAGTATTTTAGGCATTATATGGTCAAATGTTATAAGTAACTTGCTTAGGGCCGTTGATGATGAGATTGTGATCCAGATGTCGAGTTCTCGCATCTTTTCAGTTCCTTGGCCACGCTTGTTTCCACTCACAACTTTTTCTCATTTTCCAGCCAACTTGGAATCATCCTTATAATTAACAGCATGGGCTGTGAGGTCAGGTTGTTTTGTTTCCTATTTTAGATACTATACTTTCTAACCCTGTGACTTTACAAAGTTGTTTAATGTTTCAAAGCCTCAGTTTCCTCATCTGGAAAATGGGGATGATACAGATCACAGAGTTGTCGCAGTGATTACACAGGATGACACACACATCCAATTTTCGTGGTGACAATGACAATGACAGCGATGATGGCGATAGTGACAATGATGATGCCACAATACTCAGAACATTTTTCATCTAAACCTGTGCATGGAGAGACTCTTACAGCTGGCATAAAATCTCACAGAATCCCAATAAAAACTAGATGTGTAATGTGTTTAACTCAATACTTTATGCAGCAAAGTTTTTCTGTGGTTTTTTTTTTAACCGAAAATAATTACAAGAACATAGCTATAATTCACTGTCATAGCCTTGAGGAAGCTTCATGAAGAAGATACACATAAAACTGTGAAAAATTGAAAGCTTATTTGAAATATGCAGTCATAGTGAGCACTTCTTGTTTAATTGCATTCTGCTTACATAACTAAAAGACCTAAATTAAAGCATAATCATGTTTCTAATGATTTTGTACTCTTTTTCCCCTGCCAACATAAGGAAGCTCAAGGTGTTAAAAGAGTTATGCTTTGGGACTGAGATAACTAATGTATAAATTAAACATCCATTTCATACATTTATTTACATAAATGAAAAAGGAAGTAAAAATCCCCACTCCTAGTAGTTTATTCCTTCTTCATGCTTCAGGAGGAAGCCTTGCTATAGATTTTTTTCCCAGTGCATACAAGTTAAAAGTTTCTCAAAGAAGAAATACCAGGTACATATTTCAAAAGTTTGGGTGGCTTTGCATAGCCTCTGAAATGCTGAGAATATAGAACACACTCCAATATATTTAATTATCTTTATGAAATCTCTCAAAATCAATGGCATTATACACTCAAAACCAGCTGCGGCCAGGGAAGTCAAACAGAGCAAGTGTCACTGAGGTTACTGCAAAGTATGGCTTTCTTCTTAATAGCATTATTTTTATGGAACATGGAGTTTTTGAATTGTCATATTTTGTTAACTCTTTTAAAGACTGAAACAGAATTTAACAATTTTGGTTGAAGAAATCAATTCTACTCTATCCCAATTTTTTTTTTGGGGGGGGTACTTTTAACTCCTTAAAGACAAAGCTCTAGTTTTAGGACACAACTCTAAATCCAGCTTACGCTGGATCATAATTCTGCTAGTAGTGGTAGTGTGCAATCACTCCACTGTAACTGTTGCTATTCCAGGAATATTCAAAGTAGTTGATTGTTATTTCAGTGTTTTGTTGTTCTTACAAATGCTCTTTTCTCTTCTTTAAGAGTGTTTCAAATATAAACAGGAACTAGACTTTCAAAGGAGAAAATTCTACAGAATTCAGGGAAATTTGAATTCTGAAGAAAAGGGCTATTTCAGCTATTTTTTAACTTGAGTTTTGGGAATAGTTCATAAAGTGTTAAAAGCTAATAGGTAAAAAAGCTGTGGTCATGGGTAAAGGTATGAGAGAGAGAGAGAGAGAGAGAGAGAAAGGAAAGCAAGAAGGAAGGAAGGAAGGAGGCAGGAGGAAGAGAGGGAGGGAGAAAGGACGGGAGAGAAAAGAGAAACTGCAGAGAAGCAAAACCACCCCAAGTTATTCATCTGGATAGGAGTGATTTATTCATTTATGCAACAATTATTAAGTTTCTACTAGGTCCCAGTTGCCATGCTAAGTGCTGAGCATAAATTGATGACTAAGACAGACATGGTGCTGCTCTCACAGAGTTTGCCATCTGGTGGGGGAATTGGGGTATCATATTGAGACAAAACAAGTACTATGGTGGGGCACCCCAATGGTGCTGTGAAAGTACAAAGATGAGTATTTAACTGAGAAAGGCTCCCCAAAAAAGCGACACCCACAATCGTAAGGAAAAATGGGATTATACAAAGTGGCTTTATAGATGTCCACGCTACAGAAGGAAACACACGCACAAGCCCAAAGAGTACGTGCGAAAGTGCTACTGGATTAGGATTTAGGACAGGGGAGACTACGCAGGAACCGTACCTTGAGAGAATTTTAGACTTGATCTTAAAATCGGTGGAAGCTATGATAGGAATTTCCATCAGAATGACTACGATTTCAGAAAATATCACTGGCTGGTACACGGAGCGTAGATGGACGGGGGCAAGGGTGCAGGGAGGAAGGCAGGCAGGCTAAGACGTGACTGCAGCACTCCAGGCAAGAGGGAAGAGTGGCTTAGGCAAGAAGAGTAGGAGGAGAATGGACAGAAGCGGAAAGGTTCAAGAAATAAACAGAAGGGACAACCTATTGGACTTGACCTTTGGACGTGAGAGACAAGGGTCAGAGAAGAGTCCAGAGTGATTTTCAGATACGTGGAGTTAAACTTTAGGTGGTTTATTAAAAAGAAAAGAAAAGGAAAAAAAAAATAACTTTCTTAAGTTTCAGCCTAAAGAATATAAGGAGAAAAACAAAGTAAACTGGTCCACTCATAAGACTCTACCTACTTTATATGCATGTGTGAATTCATTCGTTTTCCAACATTAATGAGTTCTTGTTATTCACCTGATGATGCTGGGCTTCATTCACTTACATCCAAGTCAACAAGAATATGGACCTCTCTGGCTAGAAGAACTGGAAAAAAAAAATCCTGAGTTTTTACTCTCTTTATAAATGAGTTTTAATTCATGCCTCTCGAAGTTAGGGCCTTTTATTAGTGACTGTAAATCTCAGAGAGACAAGAAGTCATAAGATTCTGAAATTGCCTTATAAATTAGTTGCTGGTAGTGAAACAGTTGTTTAGTTTGTTGAGGGGCTGGGGTGGGGAGGAATTTGGGTGTTGAAATAATTATTGAACATTACTGAACCAAATAATTAAACTGTGCTGTAAAGTTACGGTTATGGTAATATACCCATCATCGTTTGTTTTGTTTCTCCTAATGTAAATTATGATTTTTTTCTGTTCCTGCTTTGCAAGGCTACAATATAACAGTCAAACCTGAAATTAAAACGAGCCTGCAAAAGTTATACAAGGTGATCCAATATGCTCCACTAGCAATTATTCATGGCAAATAATATCACGAAGCTCTTAAATCCTTGTTGTAAAGTGAGCTGGACGTGCGTCAACTAAAACCTTAGATATTTATAGGTATCAGAGGTGAGGTACGACTTGCTGAAACAATCAAAATGCAAAGGAGGTATCTGAAAGCCTAATGGGAGCATCTTGGAATATCAGGTTTCTGTTTCCTAGCAGTGCTAAATCTCAGTAGTGCTGACAAGGGAGAAGGCACTGATTTTTTCAAGCAACCAAAGGGAATGCCAGACTCTCTCCTTCACCACCCCACCCCAGGCTGCTAACTCGCTTTGCTAATGACTACAAAATTCTAGATGGAATAATGTCTTGGACCAAACACTAAACTCATTTCTTAGCACCCTATGAAAACTAGGTGGTCCAAGAGTTGTATACAAAAATTATCATCATCATTATCACTATCATCACCCAAAAAGAAAGGAGATTAGTAACTTATCAATTTAATAATTTTCAAGTTCATAGGGTCAACTCAGAGAATGATATGCTGAAATCTCACAGCATCAACACTGAAATGTTTCCCTTGGCCCCTTGTTTTGTAGATCTTAACATTAGTGGGCAGTCCCTCAGGTACGGAGATGATATAAGTAATTTATGGCTTTGAATTGTTTTTAGTAGTGTGGGGAAACATCCACATTCTGAACATATTTTCCTCCCGTTCCTCTGATTCCTGTGAAGCAGTCAGCTCCTGTGACTTCAAAACCGACCAAAATTAAGCAGTTGGAAATTCAACACAAAGCTGGTGTTGTTTAGAATTTTATCCATTTCTAATCATTCAATATGGTCCTCTAAAGATTGATACAGCTTTGCAAATTTGCTGAATGTGTGTTCTAGAATTTGCTTTGAGAAGGATAAAAATCCTAGTTCTAAGACATCAGAATTAAGACAAAAGATTTTGATTATATTTTTCCTATTCTCCCTTTCTCTATTCCTCCATCCTACTGTGTGCAGAAATTCATGTTAATCTCCTTTTCTTTTATGGACCAATAGAGTTTAAGACACATCTCTAAAGACAAGGGTTCAAAAAAATCAGAGCATTCACATAAAAACCCACTCAAAAGAGATAAAGTAAACTCATTCCTAATACAAGAAGGAAAAACAGCACGGTGGTTGATAACAGGATCTGGAGTTAGAAAAACCCACGTTTGACTCTCTCTGCCTACTACTGGCTGTGGTATTTTTGACCAGCAACCTTCTGAACCCATTTCTTTATCTGTCAATGACAAGCTATAAAAAAGTATTTACTTGATAGGGTTCTTATGAGGAACATATTGACACCAAGCACTTTGCACATAGTAGGTGCTCATTTAGTGTGGGCACTAGTGACAAGTAGGAGAAGAAAGAGATGAGAGCACATGGGAAGCAGAAGAGATGACAGGAACCAGGAGGCAAAATGTATCAGCCAGTGTGGGCCACATCATGCTGCTGTAATAAACAGCCCCTGAAGTTAGTGGCTTATAACAACAAAAGTTTACATCTCCCTCATGTCATATGCTCATTACAGGTTGGCTGCAGCTTCTGCTTTTTGTGGTCACTCGTGGGCATGAGCTGACAGAGGGTCCATGTCAACTCATACATCCAAAATCTCCAAGCAAGGGCTTAAGAATGTGGTAACTCACAAAGTATCGCTTGAAGCATCCACCCAGAAGAGATGCATATCACCTCTGTGCACATTCCATTGGTCCAAGTAAGTCACATGGCCGAGCCCAACTTCCAAGGGGCAGGGAGATGCAATCTTATTACATATCTTAAAGAAGGTGTCTTAGTCACTTTGGGGCACTATAACAAAATACCATAGAATGGTGACTTAAACAACAGACATTTATTTCTCACCGTTCTGGAAGCTGAGGAATCCAAAATCAAGGTACTGGCTGATTTGGTTCCTGGTGAGAGCTCTCGTCCTGGCTATGTCCTTCTGTGTCCTCATGTGGTAGAGAGACAGCAGCTCTGGCATCTCTTCCATGTCTCGTAGAGACACGAATCCCACCACAGGGGCCTCAACCTCGTGACCTCATCTAAACCTAATGACTTTCCAAAGGCTCCACCTCCAACTACCATCACACTGGGGGTGAGGGCTCCAACATATGAATTTGGGGGGAACACAAACATTCAGTCCATAACAGAAGGGCACTGGAAACATTCTATCCATGTGCCTAATGATAGCCACACAAACCAAGGCAAAGGTGTACTCTTATTCCATTTGCCAATTTAACTTGTTTCTAAAGATCAAACATTATTTGATTTAAAATAAATGTTTAAAAGGAAAAAAAATCAGAAACCAATAAAAACAAAGAGTTGGCTTGAACCTTATTTTCTTATCTGGCCCTGGCAACTTTACCAATTTGAACACTAACTCACATCAAAGCTTACAGAACTGTCTCTGGATCCACGGTCCCTTTATAGACATTCTATCTATAATACACTAATCCCTCTGGTTTTATCATCCTATTATTTCAGCAATATACTTCCTATGTCCATCCTCTTATTATGACAAACCACTTCCTGTGTCCACTCCTGCTGGCTGGCCAGGAAGTACTTCTGTTTCTATGAATTACATGTACTGAAGGCAGCAACATGTAGCACTGTGAGACTTTAATGAAAAATGTATGAATTAATATTTGCTAATGTGAAATGAGTACTTACTATGTATCAGGTACTTTGATAGAAATTTCACATATCATCTTATTTAAATTTCTCAACATCTATAGGGGGAAAACATTACCATTATCCTCATTTTTCAGATAAGTTAATTGAGATACAGTAGTGTTGAATAACTTGCTAAGCTTCTCAGAAGAGTCCAGTAGGGGAATTACAATTCAACTGCAAATTTGTCTGATCCAAGGTCCTGGATGTTTAACTTCTATATTTTGTTACTCTCTTGTTAAGAGAGCGATTACAGAGTGAACATAAAATATGTCATCCAAACTGGGACACTTGTGATTGGAAGGGAATGCTAATTATTACACCAGGATAAAGGTATAAACAGGGCTTGTCCTGAGCTAATCTAAAGGTATGGTACCGTGGGTAACTGACACATATTAACTGATGAACATGTGTTGGATACTTCTCCTTTACCCCCTTCCTTCTCTTAATCCTCATTAGTTTCTCACTTGAAAAATAAATCTGGATTATGCAAGTCACTAAAGAGATTCACTGCCCTAAGGGAGGTGATTTCTTGTACAAAGCCCTAATCAGGAGCCAGTGATGTTCCAGAAGGAGCTCTCCCTCACCATCCATGCTCATCAGGAAGCAAAGATGTCTGCGGCGTCACGCTTTTCTTTGCAAGACCAAGATGAGAATTCACAAAACATCTCCCTTTAGTGCATCTCCAAGCTACAACCTGATTGCTTCATGGGAAATTCCCACTGGAAGTGTCCCTGCTGGTTAGAGGCCAGTTATTAAATACAAGCTCATAGTAATAGCAAGACACTGAGGGTTTTTTTTTTAAAGACTAGATAATACACAGTCCAACAAGAGAGTTTATTGTTGTTGTTGTCATTGTTCAGTTTAAAACAGTATATGGCTGGGCGTGGTAGCTCACGCCTGTATCCTAATACTTTGGGAGGCTGAGGCAGGAGGACTGCTTGAAGCCAGGAGTTGAAGACCAGCCTGAGCAACACAGCAAGACCCCATCTGTACAAAAAACAGAAAAATTAGCTGGGCATGGTGGTGCGTGCCTGTAATCCCAGCTACTTGGGAGCCTAAGGCAGGAGGATTGCTCGAGCCCAGGAGTTTGAGGTTGCAGTGAGTTGTGATGATGACACTCCACTCTAGCCCGGGAAGCAGAGTAAGACCCCGTCTCAAAAAAAGGAAAAAAACCTATAGTATGACCTTTACATATTTTCATGAAGCTAATTATCCTTGAGGTCCTGTGTCTTTATCTTGATGCTTTATGTGGCAAGTACCATGCACACAAAAGTCACAGTCTCAGAAAACCCTAGCCTTTTAACAAAGTCCTATACGAAAGACACTTTTTACATCATGTATTTTTCACTTAACCCAAAGATGCAGATGAAAGATACAAGCAGACATGGAGATGATGGTAGGGTTTGAATTCTTTTTTCCCTCTTTATTAAACCCATCTCCAGCTCCCCACTATTATACAGCAAGAAGTGACATATTTCCTTCTCTCATCATAGCTTGAAACTTCAAGTCCATCAGCCGCCCTCTCTACAAAAATGGCAAGTGGTAGGAAAGTAGTTTACATTTCACGAACATGAAAAAATAATGAGAAGAGACTGAAGTCATAAAGAACAACCAGAGATAAGGCGAGCAAAGCCATTTTATAATATAAAGAAAAATGCTCATTATATAGAAGAAGAGCTGGGGGAAGGAAATAAACAGATGGATTATTTCATACAAAAATATCACCTGGCTTCATTTCAATCCTTTTCTTTCCAAATTTATCCAAAGACACTGTGCAAGCCAGTCATGCTCCCTCCCTTCCCCCGACTGTATTTCCAATGCATTCTTTCCTTGATTTAGACATCACTGGGGGAGAGAAAAAGGGTTAGCTTTTTCATGTAACATGTTAACTCTAAGCTACTTAGAAGGCGAGAGACCTGTCAGGAAGAAGTAGGACTGTACCCAAAAAAGGGAAAACTTAACTGTACCTGAAAATTTTCAGTGTACAATTGTTTTCTAATACTGCTTACAAATAAAATAGAACAGAACAACAAATAAACCTATTTGTGAAAGGTGATAAAATAGTAAACGGGAGGCAAAATTTGGGAAATTAAGATGAACTTGTTCATTAAAGGGATTAGGGAATACTATGTTGTCATCATACAAGATGAGGAAGAGTAATAAAGATCAGCCCATGACATCTTGTTAAATAAAAAGAAATTCTGGACCATAAAGTTTTATCTATAGAATAATATAAATTGTATCTCCACCATCTAATATAGTTTCTGAACAATAAGTAGCAAATCATTAACCATGCATCGAAGAAATGTTAAAAAATATCTTTGTGCCAGGGAGTGTGTGTGGCTACAAAGGAAATATTAAAATGGTATGCACCAAACATAAACAGTGGTAAAATTAGAAGTGACTTTTCTTCTTTGTGTTTTTCTATATTTTTCATGTTATCTACAATGAACACATATTATTTAAGTAATTATTATAAGTATTTAGAAGATACTCCAAGGATGACACTGGCATTGAGGAAGAGGGTTTACCTTTGGCTCTCATGTTTTGGATTTATCACCAAAAAAACCAAAAATGCCCCTCTTGTTTTGATGAGTACCCATTTCCATGACAACAGAAAAAAATAAATCGGCCCCAACAAAAGACCCAAGCAGTGAATGTCCCTATTTCCTGTTTTCAAACACAACACAGAAGAAAAATGAATTTAGAAAAGATAGGTTGAACAGAGCAAAACATATGAGGAAGCAACCTTCCCTTCAGGATTTCATGCATTATCAAAAGGTTTTAAAAGCCAGTTTGGAATTTTCCATCAAGAACAAAATAAAATGCGTGAATTAGATCCTTGATTCCCAAATATCCTTCCTTTGACACATACAGCCTGTGATGATGTATATTTCAGTCCACAATAAAAAGAGGAGAACAGAGGATTTTAAAACTAAAGTTAAATTTTTAATTAAGGTTCTCTCTTCTATTCCGAGATTATGTCCTTCCCACTCTTTTGGGCATGATGATAGCATTTCTTTTCTGAACTGTTGGTGATTTTGTGAAATGTCTGATCCTCTGAAAGTAAAACAAATAGCCTCCTTATATTGCACTCTGTTTCTATTTATTATTTTTATTTTTGAAATGCTTTCCTGTCTTGAAATCACTGGATTGGATAACTAAAGAATGAAGTGTGATCTCTACTTCCTTATTTTTGAATGTGTCTCAAAGCAGAAGAGTTATGCTTTGGGGAAAAGTCTAGGAATCCAGTGATTTGAGAAGAAAAAAATGATGAATTATTTATGTGATGGGACAAGAATTATTAAAATAATTTCCCTGAAACGACCCCTCCTTCTTCCTGCTAAAGAGACTCCTGGCTTTCTTGTTTGTCAGTTTTATTTTTCTACCCTTGCTACACTCTGAAGAAGGTTTAGCTTTTGATAGGCAGGTTAATTAGAGGTTTTGCAAGGCATGATCCTGAACAAAAGGAGGAGGGACAGAAAGACACAAGAATTTGTGAGGATTTTGCAAGAGAGGCAAGAAGGAAGAAGCATGGAGTGTGAAGGAAACATATAGGAACGGATAGGTAACTTTCTGATAAATATTCACAATACCAGTAAAGAATCTGGTAGTGCTTTTTGGTAACAGGACTTGGTTCCTTTCACCACACGCCCTCCCAAGACTACCACACGGCTAGTTATCTCCATGGGGTTTTATTTGGCTTTGGTAAAGAGAGGTGCCAACATCTAATTTGTGCCTACGGTCATTTTTTTAAAAACCAAAGTCTTGGTATTTTGATGTCCTCCTCTTTGCCTCCTTCTGTACCTTCATCTGACAAAGAAGATAAAAAAGGCGTCCAGGTACAGGCTACGTCTTTAATGGCATTTGCATTTACCCACACAATGAGGAAATAATAGTAACAGGCATTAAAACATAATCCCCGCTGTGTGTTCTACTTGAACAAGCAACATAATAATTAATATGTAGTAGAAGGCAAAGCTTGCTTAGTTTCTTCCTTTATGGATCTTTTCTAAATTTCAGGAATGAACTTCGAAGTTTTAGCCATCTACTCTCCCTGATTAGCGAGTCCTCACTCTCTTGGTGACCAATGTGTCATCTCCTCAAATTCTTCTTGACTATTTGTTCTTGACTATTTCCCCCAATCTGCATCCAGGAGACACTTTGTCTCCAACCTTGAGGGTCTTGCCTTTAGGTTGGAATGTTTCATGTCACAAACTTCTCTATTCCAAGAATGAATTCGGGCAAGCGCTCCTCCTTTGTCACTTGGACTAATGGTCCCCTGCTAATTAGTTTCCGTTCATCCACTCTTCCACCAATAATCTTAAAAAAAAAAAAATTCTCCATTGCTCCCACCACAGGAAAATATAACAAATGCCTTAGAAGGATTCCAAAAACCCTTTCAAAAACCAGCTGCAACCTATTTTTAAAGATTTTCTGTGATTATTCCACTTCTACCTCCAGCTCTGTTCATATAAAACCACTGCCATTTTCCAGTTGTATCCTGTACTTTGTTCATGTTATTTCCTCTGCCTGTAATACGAACTCTCTTTTAAAATCCCTTCATTCTCCAAGGTGCAGGTTAAATATCACCTCCTTTTTGCAGGTTCCCTGTGCAAGGCAGAGCTGTTTGCGCCTTTTCCTATGTTTCTGTAATATTGCTAATAACTCTGCCATTGCATCTCTCCATAGCACTGAATGAAATAATTTTTTTTTTGTTTGACTCTTTCCTCCATTTCAACAAACCTATCTTAGGGCCTTGCTATTCAAAATGTGCTTCCAGGGACCAGCAGATTCAGCATCACCTGTGAGCTTGTTAACAAGGGAAACTCAAAGACTCCACTCCAGATCTGCTGAATTACAATCTCTGGAGATGGCCTAGAAATCTGCGTCTTGACAAGATTTCCAGGGGATTCTTATGCCCAATAGGTCTCTAAAGTAAGGACCGGTACTCATTTGACTTCACATCCCTAAACATGACACACATAGCAAGCCCTTGATAAACCCGAAAGGTAAATGAAACAACTCTTCTTTGGTTGTTTTTGAGCACATACTTTCCAAGTCTTCCCTGCAGCCCAGTGACATGTTCTCATCAAAATTAGTTTTGTCCTGCTTTTCCCTGTCAGTATTGACCACAGCTTATTGACTTTGCCGTACACAATCTGTATCACAGTTTTTGTCTGATTCAAGTCTCCCCATTGCACATTCCAAACCAGCTCCCTCTGCAGACCCCCTGCTAGCGCCAAGGAGAACACTTGTTAATGTTATGATTTCTGGGCAGGGAGAAAGTGCAGGCTAGACAAAAAAAAAAAAAAAAAAAAAAAGAGAGAGAGAGAACCCTGTCCAGGAAAAAGGGGGAGTGTATGAATGTGAAAACACTTTGGCCAAATATTTATTATCAATGGAGTTTTCAAATAGCCGTAAATCTGGAAGACATTGGGGCCTTCCAAAACGAATTTGACCTCATCACATGCACTGAAAAATAGAGGAGGGTGTATGCCAAGTCTGTAATATTGCAACAGAAAGATCCAATACAGGGGCTGTTAACTGGAACGACTTAGTGGTTTAATATGAAATGAGAGCCTTCGATGCTAACATTGAATCTGCCCAGTTAAAGGAACATTGAGAGTTGAAGCAATTATTCTGTAATTGAGTAGGGGAGAAAATCATTCCTTTTGGAAAAGAGAGTCATGCCTTGCAATTAGCAGTTTACATTGATCAAAGACATTGGGGAACTGCTTGATTTGTCCAGCTTTTGTCTTTTAGACTGAGGGTATGGCCTCCCTTTGCTCATCTGCCCTGAACAATTTTACTGAAACATTGCACCAAAAATGGGCATTGCTTTTGTACAAAACTCTTTAGAACACCTGAAAGTGATTAAAGTATGGTCATCTAATAAAAGGAGTCTGATGTTAAAAAAAACTTAGCACGCATGCACATACACACACACACAGACAGAGCAATAGCTGTAGCTTCTGAGATGCACCCTTTTTTCTTATGCAATACATCACACACATAAAAAATATGGAAGATGCTACAGCAAATGCCATATGTCCACCCTGTAGCTTGCAACATAAAATACAACAAATATAATTGAATTTTTCTCAGTCACTCTCCCTGATTAGAGGTAGGCATACTGCTGAACTTAGTATTTTATCATCCCCACACATCTCTCTCTTGTTTTACCATCTATACATATATCTTGACAGACTATATATGGCGTTTTTCCATGTTTAAGAACTGTACATAAATGATGTCATACTGTATGTCTCCCCCTGCAAATTACTTTTTGTTTTTGTTCAACATTATGGCTTTGAGATTTATCCACGTTGACACATAGAGATGTAATTTATTCATTTTAACTATAGCATGGCATTCCAGAGATAAATTTTGCTACAATTTATTTTCTATTTCCCTATTGCTGGGCAATTAATGCTTGTTCAGTTGCTATTGTTTTCCCAACCTTTTGCTTCAATAGAAAATGAATCTTTATATACGTCTCTCCTTCATACGCACATGTAGGAATGAAATATATGAGTCAAAGGTATATGCATCTTGAACTTCCCATGATGTTACTAAGTTGATCTCCAAAGCAGTTGCATTAATTTGCACTCCCACCAGCAGCATGTCTGAGTGCCTGCTGCCCCCACATCCTAGCCAACACATAGTATTGTCTAGCCTTTAAAATTTGCCAATTTGAAGAGTATGAAATAACAAATGCTTCCCAGAGATGAATATTTAGCACCCCCAGCAAAGAACACTTGATTCTTTTAGAACTGAGAACACTCAGTAATCAGAAGTATTAAATAATATCTTTCTACAGGTATCATGAAGTGCCTAACATTGTGTCTGGAACATAATGGGCATTAGAGACATATTTATTGAATGAATTCAGTTTGGCTATTGCAGATGTTTCAGAAAATGAGGCAAGGAAAATATATGCCAGGGAAGTAGTGAATAGCCAGCACACGGCTATTCTTTGGAAAAGAAAAGAAAAAAAACCATACAATTCCAAATACTCCTTCTTCACTTACCTTGGCAATATATTAATAGCTTGCTCCATCAGGTACCCTTGTGGTTTTAACTCCTACACTCTACAGTCAATGAGCAAAAACCAATTCCACTCCTCAGATTCTTCTCACTTACTATTCACTTACTATTCATTAATTTGCTTAATCAGCCCTCATCAATAACACCTCACTGCATTCCTCCAACTCAAAGGAAAAGCAAGCTCTGAATACTCAAAAGTGTGAATCCATAAAGAAACAAGAATGGCAGAAAAAAATACTTGTATCAATGTCTTGTGGATGGGGGGTGGTTACAATAACTTCATATTAAGGTGTCTGCTATTGTCAAAGGTCAGGGCGGAAAGACCTTCTCCTTTTGCTGATATTGTGGTGAATTAGAAAATTAGAATTGAATGGGAACAACACGGAGTGACTACCAAATGACAATTCCATTGACGTTAGGCAACAACAGAGACTTCTTGAAGTCTCTTTAGACTTCAGAGGAAAACCTCTCAAAACACTCCCTACAAATTGCAGCTCATCTCACCTCAGATTTTTACAAACAGCAGAAAAACCACTCACATTTGAGAAATTTGCAGGTCCATTGGCATTAGAACTGTACAACTGAACAAGAGTGAGCAGCTGTTCTTATGAATGTCAAATTTTCTGAACAGTCGACAAGTAAAAGGAATTATGATCTTAGAGTCAATGTTAAACCCTAAGTATGGGTGAAAGGACCAAAAAATATTTTCCTTCATCTGTTTGAGGAGGAAAATAGAGAACTCTGTATAGAATCTTTGACCCTTTATTATAAAAAAAAACAGATATGATCATTGAGTGAGGTGCAAATAAATAATACTCAAAAGGTGGCATTTTATAAAGAATAAATATCATGTTCTTACTGGACTGAGGAATTAATTTGTATTTCTTTTTTTTTTTTTTTTTTTAAGAACCACCAGCACTGATGGTATTAAGGGAGCATAACTTATTTCCTTCTTCCAAACTCATTCCTGGCCCCTATCCATAAACAGGTGCACACCATTGTGACTTATTTAGCTATATTACAATGTGCAAATGTGTTTTTACCTACTTCTGATTGACAGGGGAAAAAAATTTTGCTTTTGGAACTGCAGGAGTTATTGACCACATGAAACTATAGTTATAGCTGTGCTTCAGAAATAGCTATGAGTCTGACTTTTGCATGTTGAATTGAGGATTTTATTTCTAACCACCAGAGGCAAATTTCACTGCTCTAATTTTTGGGTTCTCTAAACCTTTCAACTCAGAATGAAGATGTTGTGTTTTTGGTACACATCGTCCCATAAAAAGGTTAAGCTGAACACCCATATTATGACATGTACTTCCATAAAATTATCACTCCTATTCTTTGGTAGGGGCAAGTGAAGTGATACATCTCATATAAAGTGAACAAAATCATCTCAGTCTCATATAAAGTGAGTGAAGTCATCCTCAGGAAACTTTGCTATTTTAATTGAGCTGTAACCGTACAACTCTAAGTAAAACGAGCATGTCTGCTCTACGAATGCAGCTTCAAGGAATGTATTCAACCTCTGCCCTGAAACCAAACCATTATGCCTAAGTCCTTCCTATGTAGAAATCATAGAGCTACTACAAGTCCACCATTAAAGAAAGAAATGACAAAAAGAATGTATCATGGATCTGCTGTCGTCTTACCTGTATTTTAGATGAAAATCCTAATCCAGTTGTGATATTTACCGCCACTTTGACAAGGACACTTATGAGTGAGCTATTTCATCCTTCAAGTATTAAATCATAATTACGATTCTGGGACTCTCCCGTTTCTGGTTTGTTAGACAAAAATCAATGAAAAGCTTTAAACAGGCCCATTCTTGGCACGAACACATGTGAATAGAGGAGAAGAGCCTTTTCTTTTCCATTAACTGGTTTAGAATTTCCCTCTTAATTTCATCTGACCTAAGAAAAACCAGTATTGTCTTGATGCTTAAGAATAAAATAAAATAAATGCATCGAATTCTATGGGATAGGCTCATTAGCTCAGGATTTGACAGGTTGCTAAATGGTAACCGAGAATGAAGAGCTACAAACACACTATAATTAATTACCAATACAGGCACTGCTTGGGCTAAAGCTGGGGCAAGAAAGTGCTGACAGAACAAAATTCTCATTCTACTGCTCTCCCTGCCTCTCCCAATTTACAGGAGAATGGGAAATCATGAACAATTGATACACTCCGTTAGCTGCTATCACAGAGAGTAAGTTTCCATGTAGCCTTAGGGGTATCTTACACAGTTTAACACTGAAAATAAAAGGTAATGTTCTTGGCAAAGAGCTAGGGGGATTAAATTTGGGAGGCTTG
This sequence comes from Daubentonia madagascariensis, assembly GCA_023783475.1. Taxonomy (NCBI): domain Eukaryota; kingdom Metazoa; phylum Chordata; class Mammalia; order Primates; family Daubentoniidae; genus Daubentonia; species Daubentonia madagascariensis. The sequence continues at coordinate 3,262,740 of JAKFHU010002332.1, read as the reverse complement.
AAGCAGCCTTGAATTGTAGTCAATAAAAAAGGGACCAAATAGTAATTTTGTAATTTAACTGTGCTGGTTATGCCCAATGAGTCAGACACTTGTGAAATAAACCATGTAAATAGAAAAATGGCTTAACTCTTTCAGTTGGCGCACATGGCGGTTTGCCTCCTCCCATGCTTCCTAGGGTTGGGGTCTCTGACTCAATAAGAATAATGTGATTATTTAGATGCTACCAATACATCTTCTCAAATAGTTCTTCAGTAAAGGTGTTGACTTTTCTTTGAGGGTCTTCCTAATAAATTCCTAATATATTTAAGGATCAGGAGGGCTATCAATACAATGTAATATGCTCTACGTATCAGCATAGAGAGGGCCAGAGCCCCACATCAGCAAGAACTGGAGAATCTTTAAAATCACAGAATTCTTGACCACACAAAAATCACTCTACAGAGATTTGTGTCAGGTTTTTGAAGCAATCACCTCACACACAAAATAAATAAGACAACTAGCCAGCAAAGAAATGGGCTAACCGTGATTTGTAACGATCTATTAAAAAACGACCTCCAGAGGTTACCTACTGTTTGTCTAATTTTCTCTCCCCCTTTTTTTTTTTCTTTCTTCTTTGAGGGACATTTTGCAGCTGAATTAACATTATCCACATTAACAGATTAAGTTGTCAATCTGTGGATTGAGACTCAAAATGCTTAAAATGCAAACTGTTGTACACATCTCCTTGGTGCTATGAGTGGTGGTTTTTGACAAATGGAGCATCATAATTGTCCCTTGGTAGTATGTTATTGAGATACCCACTTTACTTATTAAATGGAATTTGTAACCACACCCAACCTCTTGAAGAGTCCAGGAATATACAAACATTCCTGCACAAGGGGGGTTCATCACTGTCCTCGCATCTTTGATGAATCCCACCATGGTCTGAAGGGATGGAATATCCCCTGAGGTGAAAAACTCTTTGACAAATATTCATAAAGCAGCATTTTCCTGTCTTACCTATTTGTTATGCTTAGGGGGTAATCATATAATGTTTATATCCTGGGTACAAAAGGGCAATGGCTCAGGTGATCCTGCTGTCTCCTTAGCAGGATCAAGATTTCTCACACAAATCCTAACCTCAAACAGGGGCCCCATGGAGACATAGTCTACAAATCATCAGAGTTACTCAGAATTCAGAGATGGTTTCAAAATAATATGAATTGGGAATAAAACTCCTACATCATCATACTCAACAATCAAATAGCTACTAAAATGATCTGAGCAGGAAGCTGCCTTGATCATTCAGATGTTTCTGGTGGCTGTCACATTATCTGGTTCCCAATGCATATTTGAGGAAGGAAGGAAGGAGGGAGGGAGGGAAGGAGAGAGGGAAGGAGAGAGGGAAGGAGAGAGGGAGGGAGAGAGGGAGGGAGGGAAAGAGGGAAGGAGTGAAGGAGGGAGGGAGGCAAGGAGGGAGGGAGGCAAGGAGGGAGGGAGGCAAGGAGGGAGGGAAGGAAATTCACTGATCACTCAAAATCCTCTAAAGGTAGAGGACAGAATTTCCAAGAGCTAATCAATCAGATGACTCCTAGGAAGCACAATCTCTCCAGAGTTAAAAGATCTCTTACTCTTATTTCTGTTTTGTGTGACTGTCTGCTAAAAATGTTGCTTACTTTGGCTAGGCTATCTCAGATCCGTGTACTAGAATGTTAACCTCCCTCCCCTTTGCACGTGTTAATTGTGTGCTTATCACTGTGCAAGGGCTCTGTGTTGGGAATACCGGGGTTAGGACAGCACGCTCAACAGGATAGGTCCCGCTACACTGTCATGGAACTTACAGTGCAGTGTTACAATCTGTTGTCTGCCTACACAGCATCCTTCTCCTCTTTGGAGATTACCCCCTTCTCCCCCCTCCACCTCCTATCCTCCGACAGTACAACACTGTTCTTCGGTGGCACTGACTCCTTGGTGTTTGACTTGGCCGTCAAAGTATTAATATGGGATTCCCATCTCAAGGATCAAAATTCTCCTCTGTCATTTACGAACCTGAACAAGGAGTAAAACAGCTCTCCTGGTTGGCAGGGAGGTGGGATGTGAGGTTAAGGAGATGTTGGTGGCCAGGTTAAACAGGTAACCTGAGTCAGAAAAAAGGTGAGAGCAAGTTCTAACTTCACTAAATTTCTTATTTCTGGTGGTCTTCGAGGTGTGGATATGCCCTTGAATTTCCAACAATTTGGCTGCCCAAATCTTCCCATATTTATACAAAATATTTCCTATATAAGCCTTTTAATAACGAACCCCTTTCCTCTACAGGTTCTGTCGTTTGTATCCAAAGAATCCTGCCTCTTCCCTTAGTCTCTAACTAGAAAATGGTGTTAATGGTGTATGTCCCTCTTTGTGTTAATGGAACCAAGTGAAGATGAATAAGACAAATTGGAAGCTCTGTCTAAACCCCACACACCACTACTGAAACAAGGGAAAATCAGAGCCTCATAGTTTGAGTTGCTTTTACAATACAGAGCAATGGAGTTTTGTGAAAGGAAGCATTATCACATTTGGCTTTAAATAAATAAGGATTTCTGGAAGGAACAAAGACTTAGCTGCCTGAGGTCTTTCTTTCTGGCTTGCAGACTAATAGCTCATTACGGAGATGACTGTCTGAAAAAATAAAAGTTACCTAGACATGCAGGCCACTGCCCGGGAAGAGCTAATTATTTGCATAAATCATATGGATCCTGGTCCTGGCTATATTAACCATTTACCGTACTGATCATTTGTCACCACATTGTAACGTCAGTCATCTGCTGGGGAGGAAATTACCCCGTGGTGGTTTCTTCAAGTGAGGTCAGAGTGCAGCTCCTCTCTATGCACAGTGAGACATATTATCCCAATGACGTTGTCTTCTAGTAAACAAATCCAACCAGGGGGATAAATTGCCACAGGTTCACAAATTAGCCTCCATGCAGACTGAGAGCATTTGCTACTGGCCATGCAAATTAATTCCATCAAATTGCTTCATATAGTGCTAGGAGGCAGGAACCCATTTGCCAACTCCCCTCAACTGCTCATAACCCAAATCCTGAAAGTATCTACAACTGTCAGATTCTCAAGCAGGTTAGAATTGTCCTCAAGCACCACATTGTAGGCACCATCCTCCATCAGAACTATTTGCCTTTCAAACCACAAAGTTTGATAGCTAGGGCAGGCAACAGAACTGATATCAGTAACTCTCTGAACTGAAATTCAGTGTTACGCTTAAGCTATGCCCACAAGGCACATAGTTATGTCACCAGCACCATCCTCATGGTAACAACATCAACAACAATATTGTAATAATTATAGCCAACATTTATATGGCACTTGCTATGAACTTTATATACATGATCACTAGTGCTCACAAAAGCCCTAAGAGTTAAATACTAGTATTATTCTCCTTTTTCCAAAGAGAAAACTGAAGATCAGAGAAGTTAAGCAATTTCCCAAGTTCACACAATCATTAAGTGATAAATACAGAGAGTGGGCAGAGACATTGCACCAGAGCCTTTCTCTAGGTTGGCCTGGTGACCAGCCAGCTGGGACCAGCTGTTCCAACTCCACCAGCGAGAGAGTTTACCCCTGGGTCCTCTTCTCACGTGGTCTCCCCATGTCATCAGCACCATCCCCAGCATGTACCTCTCTGGCACAGCAAGTTCCCAGCAGGCACCTCACCTGGACAGCAAGTTCCCAGCAGGTACCTCACCTGGACAGCGAGTTCCCAGCAGGCACCTCACCTGGACAGCGAGTTCCCAGCAGGTACTCGCCTGAACAGCTAATATATCAGACATAGGGAATGGTTCCCTACTTGCAAGGCTGTTCTCACACTTACTATAGCAGGTGAATAATGGCCCCCCAAATATATCGTGTCCTAATCCCTGAAACCTGTAAGTGTTACGAGGAAAATGTTTCCTCGCAGCTAAGACTAAACTAAGGCTCATGAGATGAGAGATTAACCCGCATTTTCCAGATGGTCCCACATGCAAACATGAGTGTCCTTAAAAGAGAAAGGCAGAGGCACACACAGAAGGGAAGACCGTGGGACCACAGAGCCAGAGACTGCAGTCACGCATCCCAACCGTCAAGGACAGCCAGCAGCACTAGAAGCTAGAAGAGGAGGCTCTAGAGAGAGCGCGGCCCTGGCAACACCTCGATTTCAGCCTGGTGACATTGATTTCAGACTTCTGGACATCAGAACTGTGAGAGAATATATTTTTGTTGTTTTGAGCCACCGAGTTTAACTGTTGTAATTGGTTATAGGAGCCAGAGAAAACTAATACACATACCCCACCCCCCCCGACCCCTGAAAAAAAAAAAGGAGAGCTAAAGGGAAGTGGCATCTTTATATAGAGTACAAGCACGTGGCACACCCATCTGTGTCTGGCCCTAAATGCTCCTTCACAGAAGCCCAGAGAGGTGGGGGGTGGTGCACCCTGCCAGCCCCTTCAGCCTGTGTGTTCCAGTCTTTACCAACTTATGCTCTGGTTTGCCACAGCCCTTTGCCTGACACTGGATCTGATATCTTACCCACGTGTTCCTGGACCACAGAGCATTGTTCTTTCCATGACAACAGGCGGCTTGCTGAGGGGAGACATGCAAAGGCATTGAAGACAAGATCTCCGAAGTGAAAGCTCTTACAATCTGGCAGAGGGGATGGACATTCGTTTAAATAAAAAATTTAATATGCTAATATATATTTTAAAAATCTTAAAAACTCTAAGTTGTTATGGGAAAGGATTTTTAAAATTAAACTTTTTATTTTGAGAAAATTGTAAATTTATATGTAGTTGTAAAAAATAACACAGAGAGATCCCACGTGCCCCTAATTGCTCCAGTGGTAACATCTTGAAAAACCATAGAACGATATCACTGCCAGGAGAGTGATCTTGATACAGTCAAGACGTGAAACAGTCCATCAATGCAAGGATCCTTTTCACAACCACACCCTACCTGCACTTCACACCTTCATTCCTGACCCCTGGCAACCACTCATCTCTTCTCTGTTTCTAAAATTTTGTCACTTCAAGAATACCATATAAGTGGAATCATATCGTATGTAACCTTTAGGGATTGGCTTTTTTCACTCAACATAATTCCCTGGAGTTTCATCCAAGTTGTTGTGTGTGTCAACAGTTTGTTTTTGTTTTATTACCAAGCGGTATTCCATGATGTGGATGTACCACAGTCTGTTAAACCATTCATTCACCGAAGAATATCTGGGTTTTTTCCAGTCTTTGGTTATTACAAATGAAGTTGCAAGGAACATTTGCATAGAGGTTTTTGTATGGACACGCTTTCATTTTTCTGGGAAAAATGCCCAAGAATGCAATTGCTTAGTCATATGGTAGTTGCATGCTTAGTTTTACAAGAAAATGAGAAACTATTTTCCAAAATGACTGTGCCATTTTACATTCCTGCTAGCAACGTATGAGTGGCGCTTGGCAGCATTTGGTGGTGTCATTATTGTTTATTTGAGCCACCAAATGGATTTTTATCTGTGCAAGATATACATAATACATATAATGGAAGTCAAAATAGTGACATCAGGAATAAGCTCACAGAAAGCACAGGGAGAAGGATTTGGATTTGTCGATGGCAGTGGGGGTATTTCAGCTGGGTGGGCATGGATCTGGCCCTGCTGGTTCCTCCAAATTCCTCTCCCACTTCTTCTGTTTTGCTCATTATACCTTAGCCACACTAGTCTCCTTTCAGGACCTCAAGGCAACCCGGTCTTTTGCCGTCCTTTATCTCTCAGCCTGCCAATCGTGTCCTCAGAGAAGGGCCACCCTACCTACACAGAGTTCTCTCCCAGCTACCACCATCTTTATTTTCTTTTATGGAACACCTTATTTTATTTAATTTCATCATACCTGTCACCATTTGTAAGTACGTAATTTTTTGTTTGCTTACTTTTTTAAAGCTTCACACTGGACTTTAAGCCCAAGAATAGGAACCAGTTCTGCTTCATTTGAGGACATCCTCAGGCTCCAAATCAGTCCTTGGCATCTAGTAGGAACTCAAACGAGCAGCTGAATTCATTGAGTGAAGGATTGAATTATGAGGGGAAAAGCACCCCAGGTGGAAAAAACTTAGAATTTTACTTTACCATCCAAGAAGCTAAATACTTAAGGGTCCACTTCTATCAGCTCAGTTTAGAAGAAGGTATATGTGTATGGAGAGGTAGAAGTTGGATTTCTCTATTTATTTGAGAAAAAATGTCATTTGTCACTCTTGCTCATCTACTAAAATCAATAGCATGTGCAAGGCTCAAAGATAAAGTCTCCAGGTTTCTAATCTAAATTGCCTTCCTATTCTACTGGGGAGATCTCTCTCTCTCTCTCTCTCTCTCTCACACACACATACACACACACACACAGAGACACAAAATTATGACACAAGGCAGGGAGAATTAAGAGATGGGGAAGAAATAAAAACAAGGAACCATGGGCAGAGAAAACAGAGAAAGAAGACTCTCAGTGGGTGGAAATCAAGGTGGCTTGTTGGAGGAGATAGCATTTGAACCAGGTTTCAAGGATACACGGGATTTAGACATTTAGTCATGGCAGAGTGGCCTTTCAGTTCTAGACAAAGCATGAGAATATTATTTTCCCCCTTTTGTCGGAATCTATTCCTCTTAAAAATGAATTTTTTTGCCAAAAAAGTAATTTTTTTGCCAAAAAAGTAATTTTTGCCAATAAGCAGAATACTGCAGGAGCTAACTTTTACACGCCATGGAAGAGAATTCTTCAGGATTGAAGCCCAGCACCGTCAACACACAACTCTGAGAGATGGACATTTTTTTCCTTGACATGCAGGAATTTTCAGCAAGCATCTTGGTTCCTCTGTTTCACCCCCTGGAGATGGTTGTATATGAATCAGAAAAGAGGAATATGGGGGTCTCATGACCTCCTGAGGACAGCAGTTTAGTTTTCCCTAAGCCTGTATGTTCAGGAAAGCCTAAGAGCGGGCACTACCTAAATGTGATTGGAAAGCAGGGCAGCCAAGTTGCCAATAAAGTATGCAGGGGCGTCTTCAAATAGGGGTGATTGAGGAAGCACAAAGAAAGTTCTCAAGGAAGGAGATACACTTCACCTCCCAAGACAGGCAGAAATGAACCTATTTTGCAGCTGTATAATTTGAGACCTTCTCCTTTTCCCCTACAAGAACGCAGTAAAAAGGAAATTGCCCTGCCCCATAATCATGGTAAAACTGCGCCTCTTAGAACTGCTAGCCATCACTTCTTTTTTTTCTGGGGTAATTTAGAAGCAGCCTTTCCCTCTGTAATTTTCTTCCTGGCTTTACTAGAACTTATGAGCATGCCGTCCAAGATCATGTAGGCTTATTAAAGAAGCGGCTTACGAATGAATAAATAAAAAATAAGGAAGTGGCCATCTCCTATCAAAGACAAATGACCTAATTTTGTTAGCGGATCATGTTGTAAGGTCAGCCTTATTCTCCAGGATACTGGCGAACATTACCATTCATGAAATTTTATTGGTTATTTGACGTCTGTATATGCTCAACTGCTTCCCCAATACATGATTCATAGGGGCAAAGGTCTTTGAGCATTTCCACACTTCCATCGCGGCAGCTCTCAGAACAGCTCCCTTGGTTCTTCCCCCGCCTGGTGCGTTACACGTTTTATGTCCCATTTGCTGTGGTCTTATTTTTCTCTCCCTGATTATGACCCAGTTGTCGTCTCATGGAACACAATGCAGTCTCTTGTTTCCCATTGTATATTGTTGAAAAAGGCCTGGTTTTAGGCAACACAGCTTGCTGTTTGGGGGCCACCCTTTGTTGACTGAGTCAAGAGCCATGAAGTGTCCACATTTGCTGATGACACAGAATTTGGGATGATGGGGCCTATTCATGTAACAGGAGGTAAAGCTACCACAGAGACTAAAAGAAAATGCACACGGCCACTCCTAGTCTTCATCCTTCCACAAAGATGTATCGGAGGGCCACCATGCAGGAGGCACTGAGTCCAATACCAGCATAAGCAACATGGACGTTACCGGCGTGGAGCTTGTATTTTAGTGGGAGAGAAACACGAAAGGGCCCAGGTTACAGATTGTGATGTGCATGTTGTGGGACACAAACATGGCCTGAGGAAGGAGCATCTGCTGTCCATGGGAAGAGAGAGATTTGCCTTTTTGAGACAATGACATTCAAACTGAGATACAAAGAAGGAGAAGGAACGTCCATGCAAAACAGGGGCTGAGCTCATCCCAGTAGGGGTGAAGAACAGGTACAAGTCTCTGAAATATGAAAGAGCCTTGCTTGGTTGAGGGCCTGATAGAACAGGGGTCCCCAAACTATGGTGAGTTGTATAATTATCTCATTATATATTACAACGTAATAATGACAGAAATAAAGTGCACAATAAATGTAATGTGCTCGAATCATCCCCAAACCATCCCCCCACCGCTGGGTCCATGGAAAAATTGTCTTCCATGAAAATGGTCCCTGGTGCCAAAATAGTTGGGGACCACTGTGATAGAAGACCAGTCTGAGCAGGATGTGGGGTCATGTTGGGAGAAGCAGGACCTGGAAAGTTCCACTGAGATCTCTGACATTTTCCCCACATAGAATGAGAAACCACTGAAGGGTTGTAAGCAAAAGAGAGCCCTGGTAAAATATGTCATCTAAGAAGATCTCTCCAGAAGCCATGAGAAGAATAGGCTGTAGGGGCGAGGATGGAGGAGAGAGAGCAGCCATCCAGGGAAGAGGTGAGAGCGGTTTAGGAAGGGAGGGGGTGGGGAGGGAGAGAGGGGCACCAAGCACACAGTGGGCAGATTGCCGGGGAAGGGTTCAGACATAAAACGCTATATCCTTTGTTAATTGTGAATCCTAAACATCATGACCCAAAGAGCCTTGTGATTTCCATGAGACAGGCGAGAACTCTGGCAGTTTTTCTTTCCTTATTCCTAGACACTGAAGGAAAATCTAGGTGTGATGAAGGTATTGAGAAAACAAGCAGTTCAGAAGAGCTTTAAGCTGGGATTCATATCCTCTTCCTCTTACTTATTGAACATGGATCAGAACAGTCAAGGACACATCCCCAAATCCACTCATTTCTCTCTGTGTGGAGGGGGACCACTTGGAAAACTTTATGAACTGAAAATAAGAGTAAGCCACACGAAAGTTATAGAATATATTTTTCTCCCTGGAACATGTGTTTTCCCAACTACTACTTCCTCCATAAGACAACCACGATGACTCTGCGTGACCTCCTTCCTTGGCTAACTTGATACTTCTGTCTAACTTAGCAAAAGGTCCACAGGGAAAATGAGAAGGACATTTTCACCCATTGTTGAAACCCATGAGCCAACCACTCTAACAGAAAATTTCACTCAGAGAATCATATGCTTAGAAAGTGTTCTCAGGTGTTTAAAAAAAAAAAACAAAAAACAAGAGAAACAACCTGAATACCCACCTGAATGGGACTGGTTAAATGAATTACATATGGTATGGCCATAAAATGGTATACTACAGAGCCATTAAAAAGAAGATACATTTATATATACCACCAAGAAGGATGCTTATGATATTTGTCAAGTTGAAAAGGGCAGGATAGAAATGTAAGATCCAATTTTTTTTCTAAAGACATTCACACACACACTCATATTTGTATACATGTAGAACAAGGTCAGTAAAGTTGCCCCAAGAAGTGAATAGTCTCTAAGTGGTTGGATTAAGGAGGAAATATTTTTCTCTATCTATGCAGACAGTATTTGTGTCTTTAAAGATAAGCATGTGTTGCTTCTCTGATCAGAAATAAATAATTAAGAAAGATAGATGTTTTTACTTCCTTAAAGGAAAAGACATACCACTGGAACTATACCATGTTGCAGATATTTCCTAGTTGAGACTATTCAAATAGCTAACACTCAATTGCAATTTTCTATGCTAAAAAATTGTACTTGGAGAACATTCAAATGAAGACAATGATGTTCATGGGCTTGAGAAGGGAACACTAAAGCTGCATCATCCAGGTAGGTACAGGTGGGACGACATTCACCTCCTGGAGAGCTCATGTGCCCTGATGTTCCCTCCACCTTTTCCCCACAGAGCTAAAGCACTCCTCAGGACTCAAGAGTCAGCAGGAACCAAAAGCATTCGAGAGAGTTTTGAGAGTAAAATTAGCTCTGCAACTGTGGGTGGACAGCTTGTAGGAGAGGAGGCCTGTGGTAAGACTTGCCTCATTAGCCTGAGGTTAGATGGTTCAGAAAATCATCAAGAACTACGGGATTACTGACTCTACAATTCTACTAAGACTCCATGAGGGTTTTACCTTCACGCAAACAAAAGGCAAAAAAAAAAACGTGGAGAATAGGATGTCAATTAAGACACCTTGCAATTGCTTTTTGGTCCTTTCAGTGTGAGCGAGGATATTTCAAGTGTATCCCTGTTTAACACTGTGGAAGGAAAGGTATGTTTGCTTACTAAAACCATGAGTATGCAAACAAACTATAATGTCCTCCTCCAATATCACAAGGAATTCTCAACAAAACCCCAATATCATGGTCAGGATTTTATAATTAAACATTATAATAACCATTGCCTTTATCCTTTCAGACTGCTATAACAAAACATCATAGACTGGGTGTCTTATGAACAACAGAAATTTATTCCTCCCAGTTCTAGAGGCTGGGAAGTCCAAGATCAAGGTGCTGGCCTTGATCTGGTAGTGTCCACTTCCCCATAGACACACATCGTGGGAGGGGTGAGGGGTTTCCCAAGCCCTTTCCATAACGGTATTAATCCCATTCATGAGGGCTTTGCCTCCTAACCTAATTACCTCCCAAAGAGCCCATCTTCTCAAACCATCACCTTGGAGGTTAGGATTTCAATATGATTTTTTTTTGGGGGGGGCATAAATATTCAGGGGATAGCAATTATCATATTAATTATATTTTAAAGAAGACTGCAATTGTACTCAAAATTTAATGAAGGAAGGGAAGAATGAATGCAGGAGTCCTTAAATACAGGACCCAATCAATGGGTGAATGAATGATCAGAAATGGCATTATAGCCTTTAACAGCCTAATAATTTGACAAACCTTTAATTTAAAGTAAGAAATACCTATTTTTATTCTAGCATTTCCAACGATTTATGTTGTTTTTTGCACCTTAACTGGCAAAATGGTGCTTGATTATTTCTAGGAAAAATAAACTCACCAAGGAGCAAATAAGAAATTTCAATAGTATTGATAAATGTTTTAATTTTTAAGTTGGGTGGTAGGTTCATGGGTTGTGTTATTATGCTTCCCAGTATCCATATTTGTTACAGATATGCTTTTGTTTATGCCAAATATTACATTATTTTAAAAACAAATAAAAGAAGAAAGCAGGCTTACCATGTATTAAAACAAATATATATAATAATACAATTGAAGGCTCAGAAATCCAAAGACTGGGATGGGAAGGGGAAAATACCCCAAATATCCAGTAAGAATAGTGCTATGACTTTAGCTATGGGTACAAGGATTGGGCTAACAATGCACTTTCTAAATCCAAATGTTTCAACTGCTTAATTTCTCTTCGATAGTTTTCATATTACAAGAATAATTGCATGCCTTCTAATATCCCAGTGAACAGCATCTTAATTAAAAAGAGGAGAGTTTGCAAAAACACAGGCTGTGTGTCTCACAGCTGATTGAAATAGCTACAAAGGCCCCAAAAAGACAAGTTCAATATCGTAGAAATACCAGCAGGGATGGCATTTCAGTGCTCTCAGATACCCTCCTTGTCTGTCTGATTAAAATTTCACTTGGCCTTTCTGTCCATAATAAAAGAAACCTATTTGGGCCCAGAGCTGTTCAGCAGACAGCAGGCACATGTTAAATTTCAGGGCATTTATTGAGTCTGTCGATGTTTTGGCAGCAGAGTCACAGCTGAGAACGCCACACCAGCCCTTCCGCCGAGATGCAGTCAACAGGGTTAATGGTGGCATGTGAAGCAGTCATTGAGGCAGCTTGAAAATGATGGATACCCTCCCCTTTTTGTTCATAAAAAAGTAGGGTGCTCAGTCTTGCATGGTATTCAATAATGAACCCTTTGTGGGCAGGTGAGATTCTCATTCAGAGTTTGGAGCACCTGGGAAAACTGACAGTGGCATCTTTCGATATCCCTTTTTGAGATATGTCCACGTGTGTGGTGCTAATTGAGACCACTGGAGAGTAAAAAGCAAATGTATTATTAGTACGCCTACTAAGGATAATAGGATTGTAATCATGATAGTTATATTAAGTATCAATGAATATCTAAAGATAACTAATATTTAGTGGACCCGCACAATGCCCAGGTTCAGTGATTAGCGTATTATTTTAATTAGAATTATTATTATTTTCAATTTTCAATGACACAAGTGAGGCTTTCAGAGATTGAGTGACTTGCCCGAGATTACAAAAATCATCCTCGGTAAAGGATCAGACTTAGGAAGTCTCTATCCAGCACTCACATGCTGAACCATTTGTTAAGGGTGTACAAATGTTTTAGGTTACATGGATCACTTTTGTAATGCTTGAGCCCTGGCTATAGGTGTGCCCATCAGCCAAATAGTGTTCACTTATACCCATTAGGTAGGTTTTGGCCCCTCCCCTCCTCCCTCCCCCACCCCCGCCCCTGTTGATTTCCCCTGAGTTTTACTTCCCTCTGCACACGTGGGCTCATCGGTTAGTTCTGGTTTAATAGTGAGTACATGTGGTGTTTGCTTCTCCACTCTTGAGATACTTCACTTAGAAGAATAGTCTCCAGTTCCATCGAGATTGTTGCAAAAGGCATTAATTCATCCTTTTTTTTGGCTAATACTCCATGGTATACATATACCACATTGTATTAATCCACTCATGAACTGATGGGCACTTGGGTTGATTCCACATCTTTGCAATTGTGAATTGAGCTGCAATAAACATTTGAATGCTGGTGTCATTTTGAAGAAAAGTCTTCTTTTCCTTTGGGTAGATACCCAATAGTGGGATTGCTGGATCACACAGTAGGTCTACTTTTAGTTCTTTGAGGAACCTCCGTACTGTTTTCTATAAGGGTTGTGCTAATTTGCAGTCCCACCAACAGCTTATAAGCATTCCTTTCTTTCTGCATCCACACCAGCATCTATCGTTTTTGGACTTTTTAATAAAAGCAATTCTAACTGGGGTAAGGTGATACAAAAATAGAGACATAGACCAATGGAACAGAACAGAGAACCCAGATATAAAACCATCTACCTACAACCAACTGATCTTTGACAAAGCAGACAAGAACACACACTGGGGATAAGAAACCCTATTCAATAAGTGGTGCTGGGAAAACTGGATAGCCACATGCAGAAAAATGAAACAGGATGCCTACCGCTCACTCCTCACAAAAATTAATTCAAGATGGATAAAAGACTTAAATCTAAGGGCACAAAACCATAAGAATTTTAGAGGAAAATGTTGGAAAAGCTCTTCTAGACATCAGCCTAGGCAAAGAATTTATAACTAAGACCCCGATGGCAATCATAGCAACAACATAAATTAATAAATGGGATTTGATTAAACTAAAAAGCTTCTGCACAGCCAAGGAAACTGTCAACAGGGCAAACAGACAACCTACAGAAGGGAGAAAATATTTGTAAGCTACATGTCAATAAAGGGCTAATATCCAGAATTTACAAAGAACTCAAGCAAATCAGCAAGAAAAAAAACAACCCTATTAAACAGTGGGCAAAAGACATGAACAGAAGCTTCTCAAAAGAAAAAAGACAAATGGCCAATAAACATATGAAAAAAAGTGCTCCACCTCACTAATCATCAGGGAAATGCAAATTAGAACCATTTTTATTATACTGTGTCTAGTTGATTAGTACCACATAAGACATGGTTATGTCAGTAGACATTACTAGCGTCCATCCATGTCTAGTTCTCCTTTCATTCCTGGTCACTCAAAAGACTCTTGGTGCTAGGTGAGACCGGGTGGTAAGTTCTGGCCAGGGGTGTATGAATGGAAGACTCTTCCATCGCAGAAAGGCAGAGAGCGGTTCTCTGGCTTTGTTTCCTCACAGATTCAGGCTGCATGGTAGAGCTACACAACGGAAGCAGCCCGGATCCTGAACCACCTCGTGGAAGAGACTTGCAGCACACCAACATGAGTGAGTGATATACTTTCAAGTGTTAAAACACTGAGATCAACAGTTTGTATGTTACCTTGTGCACCCTAATCTGATTTTATAGTTATTTAAACTCAGAAAATCAATTTTCCTGCAGAACCTGAAATTGAACTGTTTGCACTGTTTTGACTTGTGTTGACCAAAATACATCTTTTCCAACTCATCCTTACCCTGTCCTGGGCTTACACTAAAAAAAGAGTGTAGGCAGCTGCACTCATCTGTGAAGAGCTACACAGGTCACCCATCTATCCATGCATCTAGCCATCCTGCCATTCTATTATCATGGATGGGAATATACATCGGCTCTCTGCTCAGCAATGGGATTCAATGATGAAGCCGTGAGAGAGACATAGCACCTGCCTTCAACATGTTGCCAACCTAACTACACAGTGCCGTACAACAAGAAGCACTCTGCATAATGGAATCTTGCATCATTTTAACTAGATTTTTAAAAACTCTGTAATTTCTAAATGTGATGCAATGAACTGGTATTATATTTTAAATAAGAAAGCAAACACGAAGAACTGCATTATTGTCACAGAGGAGCTATCATAGTCTACACAGGATAAATTAGGGGCACAAGAAAGAAACAGTCTGCTATAGCCCGAAGCAGGCTGAGGGAAAGTGGAAGAGCTTCTTGGAAGAGACACCCCTTGAGCCAAGTCTTGAAAGATGATCTGATTTCTCCAGGCACAAAAGGTTCCTATTTGAAGGTGCCACCTGGTCACACCCTAAGGCTGACTCACATAGGAGGAAGGTTTGAAGTGATACAGAAATCAAGCTACCTCTGCAAAGAGCTGAGCAAAATCCCCAAACAAATCAGGACTTTGTTGGGAGATGTGACAAAACAAGGTTAAAACCCTATGGGGTTTCTGGTTGCCAGTGTTACTGTGTGTTTTAGTTCCTAACTTCAAAAGCTGCTTTCTTTCTGTGGCTTAATTCAACCGCAGAGCTGAAAATCCTTAACTATCCCATTGTTTGTAAAACAGGTTCTAAGGAGCTGGATGGGAAGTTAGAACTGTTGAACAGCTTGTTTATTCCCAGAAATAACGAGAAAAAAATGCCTACCATCTTCAGTAATATGTTACTGAGTGAATAGTTCAGCCATTAAAAACTGTAAATTGTAGAAAAGGAATTTGTGGTTATCCCACATGTCTATAGAGGATGTGTTGTTGGCAGAGCTTGGCTAGCTGTTTACCAGTGGGTTTCTTGTTCCTCCAGGGACAGAGACTGTATTTCCTAGATTCTTTTACAACTAGGTGTGGCCAGGTGGGATGTGAGGTGGGTGCTTCTCTGTGTCATGTTAGGCAGAGCCACAGTTGGAAGGTGGCTGGGTCCCTGCATCACATAATGGAGTAGAACTTCCCCTCCATCAGGACACCCATTTAGAGCTACAGGTAAGAAGATATTAAAGTTAAATTGTGTTAAGCCATTGAAATTTGGGAATTTATGTGTTACAGAAGTTTGTATCATCTTAACTAGTACATGCTTTATGTCTTTTCTTATCCTGATTACACAGAATAAAATACTGGATAGTCCATGCCTTTATCAGGCCTAGCTTTGGACTTTGAAACTCAGAAAGATACAGAAAGGGATCACTTTTAGCAGCTGTACTTGTGGAACTCTGTCCATAGCACCCATTGATGGAGCCATCTTTGCATGAGAGGCTGGGCTTTGAAGTTAACTGACCAAAATGAACTTTGACTTCCAGACAGACAAAGTCACAGGCACCAGAAAAACAAAACAAAACAAAACCGTAAGAATGACTCTGGGAGTCAGGGTTACCTGAGTAACTGTATCTTGCTAGCAGTTGCAGGCCAAGGAAAGAGGATGTCTAACTTTAGATATCGTTTAGAATTATGACAACATTAGTACGAATTTTATAATAATCATTATTATGACAATTATGAGTGACGACATTCTGTGCACCCTTGCCTCATAATCCCACACAAACAACAACCTTCAGGTTTTGGCCAGGCTTCTTTTAAGAACAAATTGCCTCCTACTGATCTCCCTGTTCATTAATTAATTCATTCAGCAGAATGAGTACTTTATCTGTGCCAGGCAAGGCAATAGGCATCCTTTTACTCTTCCCCTCCCAAACAAGTCTTCTCACAAGAGCCCAAGAGACCTTATTAAAATATTTATTGGGTCATGCCATGACAATCCTTTAAATCTGTGGTCCCCAATCCTCTGGCCGAGGACCAGTACCAGCCTGTGCCTGTTAGGGACTGGGCTCTGGGCTGCAGAGCTCCGCCACCCCCGGATCCATGGAAAAATTGTCTTCCACGAAACTTAGGAACTGGGAGGGGGGTGCACAGCAGGAGGTGAGCTTATGGTGAGCGGTGATCCAGGGAAGCTTCATCTGTATTTACAGCTGCTCCCCATCGGAGCTCTGCCTCCCCCTCCACCCTCTGTCTGTAGAAAAATTGTCTTCCTTGAAACCAGTCCCTGGTGCCAAAAAGGTTGGGGACCGCTGATCTAAATTCCTCCAACAGCTTCCCAATATACTTACGGCACAGTCCGAACTCTCCATTGCGTCCAGGGCCAACTTCTCCAGCCCTTCTCACATCACTCTGGACACACCCATCTGTGGATCCGCTGAACTCGCCAAGTTCTTTCCCTCCTCAAGCTGTGCCAGCGCTGTCTCCTCTGTCTGTACCATTCCTCCCCCTCTCTTCCTATCTAATTCCTACCTATCCATCCACTTAAATGTCAGGCCTTCACAGAGGCCTTCCCTGAAGCTTCCATCCAAATTAGGTCTTTCCGTTGTAATATTCCACCCTTCTGACATCATCCTCTGGCTACAGCTGGCGGTTACGTCCACGCACAACAAATGTCCTCTGGGCACCCGCTGAGTTCTAGGTGCTAATGGCAAAACATGAGGAAGACAAAACCCCCGGCCCGTGACAGGTACGAGCAACACGCGTGTAAATTAATGAGCTTGTGACAGAGACGTGTGGTGAAGGAAGTAGTTGGTGGGACTGTGATGAGCAGCCGGGCAGGCCGCAGGTCCAGACTGGGTGGTCACGGAAGGGCCCTCTGAGCAGGTGGCAGCTAAACTAGAGCATGCAGGGTGAGGAGGGAACCGCCACGGGGAGAGCCTTGCAGAGAGGGGTGAGCACAAAAGCCTTGAGGTGGAAAAGAGCCTGGAATATTCAACTGAGATAAAGGAAGTCAGTGGGGCTGGAAACTAGCGAGTTAGAAATTTAGTGGTGAGCGACGTAAGCAAGAATTTTATGTGTAGATTTCTATGTATATATTTTTAACATCTGTCTCCCCAGGAGATTGCAAGGTCAGGAGTGCAGGGATGCTAGTTTGCTCATCACTCCAGAACCAGGGTCTGGCACAGGCTCTGACACATAGTTGGGACTCTTAACTATTTATTGAATAAATGAATGAACACAGAAGCTGGGCTGCTCACTTCAGAGGCGAAGCTTGGTAGCTCAAAACATGTATGGACAGTGACAGAGAGCTGCAAAGGGAGACGCTTTCCAGTAATGCAAAAGGGCAAATGGAGAAACTTATTTTTAGTTGGCAAAGTAATTAATGCAATGTGCATACAGGGCAGTGAGGAAGCAGGAAGAAACAAAGAGGTAAATAACTTAGAAACCTTCACTTCCCATCTGCGGTTGCTGCAAGCACCCCAACCTCTGGGACCCCAGGACATTTATACTAAGCAACAGGCATACAATTAGGCAGCAACTCAAGATGATACCCAATAGGTCTTACATTTCATTTCAGTCAACCACTGCTGGGTTTTGGCACCATTTTCATTGCAAATATGACTAATGCAGACCCCTCAGTCACTATTAAGTAGCAATCTGGGGAAATCATCCACTTCCAATAATCCATTTCTCTAATTTAGAACACTCTGAAACCACATAATGAATAATGCTGTTGCCAACTCTCCGGTAATGACATATGACATATGTCTGCAATTCCTCTTTTCAAGATAAATCCTACTGTGTTGTTCCCTTCAGAAACTCCTACTTATTTATTCACTTGGGCTCCTCACACACAAATATAGGGTATTCATTTCTGGAGATGAATTTGGGAACAAAGTTGAATCCCCGGCTTTGAAATATCAGGAAAAAATTTTATCCTAACATAATAAATAGCATTAAGTTTTGTCTACATATGGTTGATTAATATGCAATTATATTCTTAAGTGCAGGCTGTCAATTAATTTCAAAGTACCTTATTTAATTAGCGATACCATTCAGTATATTCCCATTAGCAACATCTTCCTGTTTTTTACAATAGTAATTTTATTCTACCCCCTTAGAGAGAACTTTAGGTTCTTTTTTAGAAGTAAGACTTTGATTTTCCTATTCCCTTCACGGCATAAATGATGCTCCCTTAGCATTCACAGCTGGAGATGATTATAAAAATTGCCCAACTTCTGGGTCTTGTTCTTTACACTGTCTCTTCTTCCCCAAAATGTGGAAATGGAATAAATCATTGCCCAAAGAACCAGCTCTGCTCAAACCCAAGAGATGAATGAAGGGTATAAAAGTTATGAATAATGGAACTGGGTTGCAAGTTATCATCTTTTTATTAAAAAATGCTTAACACTCTTCCATTTGATGACACTTCCCACAACCCTGACTCTTGTTGGAAATAATTTCCTTGAGTTACTCACATAATTATATCTAAGTCTGGATGTAATGATCAGAGGGGAAATCTCTTATATTCAAGAAGTGAAATATATTAGGCTAAGTAAATAATATATAATAGACATTTGGTTAGAGGGCTTGCATAGGTATAATTATTCAGTCAAATATGTTTCAGGGCATTTCTATTTTATGCTTAGATAAGAGAACTGAAATATGTTAATTCTGTAAAATCTAGAGAATATGTATCACTTAGCAAGACATTAGGAGAAACAACAATGTCCAAGAAGAAGAAGTTTCTCTATGTTTACATCTTGGGCCACAAGACTTGGGTGAGCTGAGAATACAGTGAAATTTGAACAAGCCAAGTCAAGGTTTAAAAGAAGACTAAGTTGTGCTGGCTCTTCCCTCATCTCCCACCCACAATTATCCTAATGAAATTATAATGAACAACACTACATGCAAATAAAATGAACCTTAATGAGAGTGGAGTGATATGGATCTGTCCAGCTCTCCCTTAGAGTTTAAGATAAACTTAACTAGAGGACAATAAGTAAGATGAATTGGGAAAAGGCTTAGGTGGTAAATCAAAAGGTTATATGGCACCCACACTTGGAGAATTTCTTAGATACTGCAATTGAAAAAAAAAATCCATGGATCCACTACACACTACCTGACTAATTCTACTTTGTTGCTAAAATGTCAACCTATCCAGCTTTTACTGATGAACTCGGTATTCTGAAGCCATGCTAGTTTTTACCTGGATGACTCACCCCTTTACCATCTCAGTAGAGGACCTCATCCTCCAAAAATTACCAGAATAGGAAGAGCAGGGAACCAGCACAGAGCAAGGTTTCTCAAGCTGGGCACTGTTAGCATTTTTGGACTGGAGGAGTCTTTGCGTGGGTGCTATTCCCCATACTGCAGGACGTTTAACAGAATCCCTGGCCTCTACCAACTAGATTCCTGTAGCAACCACCCTACCCCATTCTGACAAACCAGAATGTTTCCAGATATTGCCAAAGGTTTTCCGGTAAAGCAAATAGTCTCAGTTGAGAACCACTGGCATAAATGATGGTTTTATCCTGCTTATTTTTCTGTGGTCTTCCTCCTAGGGTTCCTGTGACATTTTCCTTCCTACGCCTATTATTACTTCTTTGTTAGTTATTAAAATGCAAATATAAACAGGAAAAAAGGAGAAACACTCCCTTATGATCCTTAATCTCAGGAACTAACCAGGAATAATAGTTGTGCATCATTTTAGACTTTCCCTGTTGTGTATATTAGAATATACATGCAATCTTTTCTTAGACATTCCTGTCAGTACACATTTTAAGAAAATGCATTTATACTACTAACATGAACATGCAAGTGTCTGTTTTCATTTAACAAATAGCAGTTAACATCTTTACATATTAGTACCCATGAATTAACCTTGTTCTTTGTAATGGTTAAGTAATATCTCACTATATGGATGGACCAAAATGTACCCAAGCAGTCTATTGACAGCCTCTTAGCATTATACTACGTGTGTGTGTGCCCATTTACGTGGAGTTTACTTCCTCACATATTCTTGCTCTCTTATGTATGCGTTTACGTAGATTACATTCCTAGAAGTGGAAGCCCTCAAGCTTCTCTTTCTTTTACACTATTTTTTTCTGACTACATTTCATTATCTTCCTTTTGTGTCAGATAACACATCTAGCATTTCTGTGTTTTCTTGGGACTTCTAAGTCCACCTTCCATGCATTAGACAATTACATATAGGGACTCAACGAGGAACGAGGGACAGTGCTAGGATCCCAGTGGTGAGTCACTGACCTTCCTCAAGCCACATTACTTCCCCGCCCCTGTCCTATGCCACGTGCACCTTCCCATCTTCTCCATGGGTTTTTTAAAAAGGTTTCCTTTTTTTTTTTTGAGGATTTTACCAAAGAATGTCTAGAAATGTAACAAAACAAAAAAGGGGGGAAAAGAGAAGAAAGGGAAAAAAGCTTAATGAAATCAAAAAATTAAAACCCACAGAAACGCCCCATGGGGGAAAAAATCTCAAGGGGGATAAATTCGAAAAAAAGGGGGTTTTTTCCTGAAAAAAATTTTTTTTTGGATAAAAAAAAGGGAAAAAAAAGGGGGGAGGGGAAAAGGGGGAGCAAAAAGGGGGGGCAACCCCCAGGGAGAAAAACCAAAAAAAGGGGGAAGAAAAGGGGGGGGGAGGGACCCGGAGGAGGGAGGGGGATGCTTCCTAATAAGGGTTGGGATTTTAAAGCCCCCCGAAATTTGAAAATTCAGGAAAAAAAACCCCCGGAAGGAAAAAATAAACCCAACCCCATTAAATAACGGGCCCCATACAAAAACCTTTCCCCCTTTAAAAAAAAATTTTTAATTTTTTGGGAAAATGCAAACCCTTTCCCCTTTTTTCCTTAAATGGAATTTTTTGGGGACCCTCTCCCCCGGGGAAAAGATTTTTTTTGGGCCCTTTGGGGGGGTCTTTAAAAAAAATTTTTAAGCTTTTTTAAAACAAAAAAATTTCCCCAAAAAGGCTTGAGGGCCCCCCCCCTCCAAAAGGGGGAAAACCCCCACCCCCAAAGAAAAACCCCCAAAAACCAAACACAATGACAAAAAAAAACCCCCAAAACCCCCACCCAAAAAAATAAAAAATTTTTAAAAAAAAAAGGGGGGACCCCAAAACCCCCGGGCGGGGGAAAAAAAAAAAAAGGGGCCCCCGGAAAACCCCCCCCCAAACGCCCCCCCCATAAATGGAAAAACCCGGTTGGAAAAGGGGGTCTGGGGCACCCTTAGAGGAAAACAAACCCAAAAAAAGGGGCAAAAAAATAGGGGGGGGAAACCGGGACCTTCACTTCCCAAAAAGGGGGGGGAAGCACCCGGATGGCCCATAATAGGGGGGAAAAAAATTTTCAAACGGGAGGGCCCCTTGAGGTTTCCAACAAAAAAAAAAAAAACCCCCCCCCGGGGCATGGGGTTGGGCTCCCCCATTTTTACACCCCCCGGGGGGCCTGACCCTTTACCCCCCCCGGCCCCCCCGGGGTTTTCGGGGGAACCTTTCTTGGGGGGACACGGGGGGGGGCCCCAAAAAACCCAAAAAAATGGATTTTAATTGGAAAAGTTTTGCCCCTTTTTCCCAAAACCCCCCGGGGTCCCCAACTCCGTGGCGTCCGGGGGGCCCCCCCACCCCCCCGCCCCCCCACCCCGAAGTTTTTTTTGGGGGTTTCCAAAAAGGAAAATTTTTCCCAACCCCCAAAACCTCAAAGAAGGGAAAAGCCCCCCCCCAAAACCCCCCCAAAAAGTTTTTCCCCCCAAGGGAGTTTATGGGCCCCTACCCCCCCCCGGGGAAACCCCCCGTGAAAAGTAAAGGGGGCCCCCCCCCGCCCGGGAAAAAAAGGGGAAATAACCAATTTAGAAAAAAAAAAGGAGAAGTCCAACGATCCCATGGAAAACAAAAATATCTTAAAACAAAAATCTCTATGCCCCCCAAAACCAGAAAGTGGAGGAAAATGGACAAAATTTTTAGAAACACACTCCTCCCAGCTCAACCAGGAAAAAAACTGAAATTTTTAAACAACCAAAATCAACACCGAAAAATTTAAGCGTAATTAAAACTACCCCAAAAAAATGTCCCGGACCAAGGGTTCACACCAATTTTACCAATTCAAAGAAGAATGGGCCTTACTGCAGAAATTTTTTAAAAAATCCAAAAAGGATGGACCTCCCAAAATCATTCTCAAGCCAAATCCCTTGATACCAAAGCCAGGAAAGGACACAACAAAAAAGAAAACTACAGACCAATATCCCTTATGAATATAGATGCAAAATTCTCAATAAAATCCTTGCACACCGAATTCAAATGTACATCAAAAAAATAATCCATCATGATCAGGTGGGCTTCATTCCCGAGATGCAGGGATGGTTCATGGTACGCAAATCTATAAATGTAATTCACCATATAAATAAAGCAAGAACAAAGATTATATGATCCTTTCAATAGATGCAGAAAAGGCTTTTGACAAAATCCAACACCCTTTATGATAAGAACTCTTAACAATATAGGCATAGATGGCTCATTCCTAGAAACTATTAAAGCCATATACGATAAACCCACAGCCAATATCATACTGAATGGGGAAAAATTGAAGGCATTCCCCCTTAAAACTGGCACCAGACAAGGGTGTCCACTATCTCCACTTCTTTTCAACATAGTGCTGGAAGTCCTGGCCACAGCAATTAGACAAGACAGAGGAATTAGGGGCGTCCAGATAGGGGCAGAAGAGGTCAAACTTTCACTATTCGCAGACGATATGATATTATACATAGAAAACCCCAAGGATTCAACCAAGAGATTACTGGAATTGATAAATGAATTCAGCAAAGTCTCAGGATACAAAATTAATACACACAAATCCATAGCCTTCATATATGCTAATAACAATCAAGCCGAGAAACAAATTAAAGATGCTATACCTTTTGCAATAGCAACAAAGAAAATTAAATATTTAGGAATATATCTAACTAAGGAGATCAAAGACCTATATATAGAGAATTATGAAACACTGAGAAAGGAAATTGCAGAGGATGTAAATAGATGGAAAACCTTACCATGCTCTTGGATAGGCAGAGTCAACATAGTAAAAATGGCTTTGCTACCTAAATTAATTTACAGAATCAATGCAATCCCTATCAAAATACCAACATCATTTTTTGCCGATCTAGAAAAAATAATTCTACGCTTCGTGTGGAACCAGAGAAGACCCCGTCTAGCCAAAGCAATCTTAAGCAAAAAGAACAAATTGGGAGGCATCTGTCTACCAGACTTCAAACTATACTACAAGGCTATAGTAACCAAAACTGCATGGTATTGGCACAAGAACAGACACGTAGACCAATGGAACAGGACTGAGAACCCAAATATAAAACCAACCTCATACAGTCACCTGATCTTTGACAAATTCCAGAAAAACGTACACTGGGGAAAAGATTCCCTATTCAACAAATGGTGCTGGGAAAATTGGATGGCCATATGTAGAAGACTGAAACTGGACCCACACCTCTCACCTCTCACAAAAATCAACTCACAATGGATAACAGACCTAAACCTAAGACATGAAACCATAAGAATTCTCGAAGAAAATGTTGGAAAAACTCTTATGGACATTGGCCTAGGCAAAGAATTTATGAAGAAGACCCCCAAAGCAATCACAGCAGCAACAAAAATAAATACATGGGACCTGATCAAATTGAAAAGCTTCTGCACAGCCAAGGAAACTATCACTAGAGTGAACAGACAACCTACAGAATGGGAGAAAATATTTGCATGCTACACCTCTGATAAAGGGCTTATAACCAGAATCTATACAGAACTTAGGAAAATCAACAAGAAAAAATCAAACAACCCTATTAAAAAATGGGCAAAGGACATGAACAAAAACTTTTCCAAAGAAGACAGAATGATGGCCAGCAAACATATAAAAAAGTGCTCAACTTCTCTAATCATCAGGGAAATGCAAATCAAAACCACAATGAGATATCACTTAACTCCAGTGAGATTGGCTCATATCAAAAAATCCCCAAATAACAAATGTTGGCGGGGATGTGGACAGGTAGGAACACTCATACACTGCTGGTGGGACTGCAAATTAGTACAACCTCTATGGAAAAGAATATGGAGATACCGCAAAGAATTAAAAGTAGAATTACCATTTGACCCAGCAATCCCACTACTGGGTATTTATCCAAAAGAAAAAAAGACATTTTATAATAAAGACATCTGCTCTCGAATGTTCATAGCAGCACAATTCACGATTGCAAAGTTGTGGAAACAACCCAGGTGCCCATCAATACACGAGTGGATCAATAAAATGTGGTATATGTATACCATGGAGTATTACTCAGCAATAAGGAACAACAGTGAATTAACTCATCTGCTATTATCCTGGTTGGAGCTAGAACCCATTCTTCGAAGCGAAGTGTCACAGGATTGGAAAAACAAGCATCACTGGTACTCACCATCAAACTGGTACTAACTGATGAACACTTACATCACACAGGGCAAGAACATTCATCAGAGGGAGGGCGGGTGGGAGGGGGGTGGAAGGGATGGGAAAAACTCTCACTGAATGGATGTGGGGAGCACAGTTTGGGAGACGACCACGATTGTGACTCTGACACGGGCAGAACAGGGGCAATGTGTATGGCCAAAGTGTTGTACCCCCATGATATTCTGAAATTACAAAAATAAATTATAAAAAAAATAAATAAATAAAAAAAAATAAAAACAAAAAATGGCAGTGGGTACACTGAGAGCCCTGACTTTAGAATAACACAAACCATCCATGTAACAAAAAACACTTGTTCCCTCTAAATTAAAATAAAAAAAACTCAAAAAACCTATAACAAGGAAATTGATTAATTTAAAAAATTTAAAAACGAGTATCCTCTTTAGAAGGATATCTTATAATAACTAGTGTTAAATTAAAGGTGAGTAAGAGATTTAACAAACCTGTACTCAGAAATCCTCAACCTTCATGTTTTATCTACTAAACTCTGCCCCCAAACTGCTTTCTCCTCAAACTAAAAAGTCAGTTGATAGCATGGCTAATCTACCACAGTGCAGTCATATTTTAACCTTATCAAATAGCCCCACATATTTCTTCTGCTCACACAAAAAAATGGAACATCCGAGATTTAGATTTTATTCGGAAAATTCCTTATTCATCATACGGAAACACATCCAATTGCATTCGAGGAATTCAATTTAAAACTAATTTATCTTACATTAATGTTTAAATTCATGAGATTTCACATAAAGTCATTCTTGTGGTGTAATAAATTCAGAGTCAATATGATAATTATTAAGACAGAAATGAGCGTGAGAAAAACAGATCGCACGGTCTTAGGGTTCGTCCTCTCTCGCCTGAGCTCCAAGGCTGGTAGTGAAGATGATTTAAAAAAAAAAGAAAAAGAAAAAAAAGCAGAGAGGGAGAGGGATGGAAAGAGAGCAGCAGAGAGAGGGTGAGATTAAACCAGCATTGCCATTTGTGGAATGCTCATCGCGTACCAGGCTATGTTCTAGGGTTTTTTTCCACATCTCTAAGCCTCTCAACAACCCGTGAGGATTAATCAAGTGATAGTAATACCAGCTAACAACTGTTGAGCACTGACTATGTGCCAGGAGTGTTCTAAGCTTTTTATGTGCATTGGCTGGTCAATCCATACCACCTGGTGTTGTGTGAGACTTACTCCTGTTCTCCCCAGGTGAGGAACCTGAAATGGGCAGAAAGTGAGAAGACACGACCAAGCTGAAACAAACAGCAAGTGGGGGACGGGGCGATGGGCACGGATCCAACTCTATACTCTTCACCACTATGTGATCTGCCTACCCAACATGTAAAGAAGGTGGAGCGTTTTTGCAGACATGGAAACTCAGATCCCAAAAGGTTAAGCACCCTGTGCTACAGTCAGGATTTGAATCCACATTTGCCAGACTCCTAAGGTTTTGCTTCCACCTCCATCAGAAAGCTCCCCAGGGATGGTAACACCCACTCGGGATGGAAGATCAAAGTTCCTGTGTAGGACCACACATGTTGTCTCTGCCACCTGAGACTGCTCCACCTCCGCCTTGCGGGAGTGGGCCAGTGTCTTCAAGATCCGCCCTGCATTTGCTCCCCACACTGATTGATTTGCCTCCCTCCCTCCCCTCCTCATCTCCTACCAGTTCCTTTCTTTGTGTTATCGATCCAGGACTCATGCTTTCCGCAGCAATACAGCAGATGAATACCCACTAACTGAGAAATGATATTGCAGTTTTAAAAAGGAAGAGAAAATGGAACTCAGAAATGCTTCACAGATATGTAAGGTATTTGGACCTTCAACATCAAAATAGACTGTTCAAATGGGAAAGTTCGCTGTGTGTTCTCAACTTGCGTGTTCTAAGCACGTAACTCCCTCTTTCTACCATTGTTTTTTTTTCTCTTTTCAAATCACTACCCCCACAAATGCCCAATAATCTCTGACTTTTCCCTTAATTCTTGAATTTTAAGCGTGTATTTTAAGACATCTAGAACAGTCATTCTCAACAGTGGTGATTTTGCCCCCTGGGGACAGTTGGCAATGTCTGGAGACATGTCTGGTTGTCACATCTGGAGTAGGGGAGGGGTGTGCCACTGGAGTAGTAGGTAGAGGGCAGGGATGCTGTTGAACCGCCTCCTAAACACAGGCCAGCCCCTCACAAGGAAGGATTATCTGACCCACAATGTCAACACTGCCCAGGTGAGATCCAGTTCCCCCACCTGGAAGGATAAACTTAAAGCCAGAGACAATGGTTGCCCTTCAGGGAAGAAGGTGAGACCAGAGGACAATACCACTTGTAATTCTTTCAATTTGTGAACCTTTAACAGTTTTTCTTTCCAACCCACATCGATTATTTTTGATATGCTATTATAAAATTAAAAATGTATTTAATTATTTTTAAATGTTCTTTTCAGGGAAAGGTTAAAAAAAGTTTTTGGACTTTTTAAAGGAAAGCAAAACAAAGAATCAATACAAGAAAAATAATTTTCAAGTACCAAGTAATGAATCCAAAGAGGAACCACTTTTGATAGGGAAAGGATTACTCTTCTCAGTATGGTGCTGACAAAACAGGACAACTTTAACTTACAGACCTTTACTATTATTTATTACGATGATTATTAAGAAAAATAGAGGTGCACTTAACATGTTAATTGTTTAAAAATGAAATCCAGAATTTACTGCAAATCACCATTTTGTGTTTAAAGCAACATAACATCTTGAGTTGTCTTGTTGGTAAGATAACTATTTACATTCTTGAACCTTTTCTTAACTATTCTATTAGTTCAAAATGCAAAGTGTAGACAAAGGTTTGGAAACCCAGATGAAGGAGAACTCTACACTCTACCCACACCTTCATTCATGGGGCCAGTTCCCTCTCATCAAGGCTCAGACCAGATGCCACTTCTTCTAGGACGCTGCTTCTCGCCCCAATTTGTCAGGTGCAGCTCCAACATGTCCCTTTCTGTAGTATCCTGTGATTCCCCCAACCCCAGGCCACAGCACAGAGCCCTGTAATGATCTGATTACCTGTCTGGGTCCCCCAAAGCAGGAAGCTTCTATTACTCAGCTTTGTATCTGTAGCAACTGGAACAGTGGCTGACATTCAATCGTTTTTCAAAGCATCAGTTGAATGGTAAATAATTAAATGAATGAATGAATGAACAAATGAATAGAAAAGAGAACACAAATGGCCTCTGCTGACCCTAAGAAATCAAGAATAGGAAAATTCAAAAGCAAGGGAAGAAAAGGAACGATGCATCCAAAGAAGAAGGGAGAGAACACACTCCCTTACAAGTACTTTGAGGTGAGCAGAGAGGGCAGTATGCGGAGTGGTTAACAAGGAACACCGAGTCGTGGTCCCGTCGTCTCCAAACATGGGCTTGATACAACAGCTACTACCTCCTGATGCTCACATGGGAAACAGAAATAATAAATTCATTATTAAATTCATTAAATTCACATGCTCGTAACGAACATGAAATCAGACTAACATCTAGACGGCACCAAGCAAAGTGTCTCCATGTTGAGTAGCTGTTAGGGATCATTGTTTTTTGTTATGAATCCTAATGGCCATCGGAACTATTCTAGTAGCAGCGGCGCACACTCATTAATATGAGTGCATGCCCTGTCTGTGACTCACTCTGCCAGGCATTTTAAGGCACAAAGAGATCCAAGACCCAGCCTTGCTCTCAAAAGGCTTACCCTGGTTAGAAAGTCAGACCACACTCACCCTTGTCCCATGGGCTTTGTTCCAACCCCTCTCCCTTCCTGTGAGCCTGAGTTGCTGAAGAAAGCAGAGCTAGCTTGGATCTTTAAAAACACACCATAATGTGTAAGAGTGAATTAGCATGGGGTTGTCTAACCTCATACCTTATGAGCAGCTTCATCTGCCATAACTTAGATTGTGATGGGAAATAAAATGCAAGCACAACGAAGAGCTCACTGTGCACGGCAAGACATGTTTTATCTCTAGCCACGAAGTGGAATTGCATTCCTGTTGTGAAGCCGAGATTGATGCATGCATTTTATTTATAACCCTTTCTCTGAAAGTTCCTCCAAGTTACAAGTTAGCAATGAAAGTTTGCAGTGGCTTTTAAAAGGCCTGCTGGCATCTTCCCTGACAGCCAAATTCTTGCAAGTGACAGTAACAGACCACAGAATGGTTGAGAGCCAACAGGCATTGAAGAATGTGCATGTCCAGGGAAGAATAATGGTGAGGTAATGGAAAATGCAGAAAGCGAGACTACTGAGCACTGATACTCAGGCTAAACCTGCCATTCCAGCAGCTCAAACTGTCACCCAACCATCCATCCTTCTCCCCTCCAGTATTGCCTAGATTGTGCACAAGAGCTCCCTTTCTGCATCCGTCTATCCTTCCTCAGCCTCTGTCCTCCAGTGGTTGCACAAAACTCACACAGAACCACTTAGCTGGCAGTGCCCTCAGTTTGACAACCATTTGTCCAGTCTATGCAACCATACAGACCTAGTTAGCCACGCAGAAGGTATGACAGCCAACAACCATCTGTACCCCAAAAGTACAGACAATCAAATCAGAGACTAGGGCTACGGGACACAGACAGGCAGTCTGCTCAAAGCGTTAAACATAGTCTTGCTGTATGACCCAGCAACTCCATTCCTAGGTGTACACCCACAAGAACTGAAAACAGATACCCAAACAGGTATATATGCGCTCACTTCCATAGCAGCACTATTCACAATGGCCAGAAAACGGGATCAACCCAAATGTCCATCAGATGAATAGATAAATCAATTGTAGTATATCCATACAATGGATTATTATTCAGCCATAAAAGGGATGAAGAACTGATACATGCTACAAAGTGGATGAACCTTGAAAGTATTATTCCGAGTAAAAAAAGCCAGATGTAAAAGGCCATATAGTGTATGATTTACGTAAAACATCCTGAATAGGCAAATCCATAGACACAGAAAGCAAATTAGTGGTTGCTAGGGGGTAGGACGAGGAAGAAATGGCAGTACCTGCTTAATGGATATGGGGTTTCCTTTTGGGGTCATGAAAATGTTTTGGAACTAGATAAAGGAGATAGTTGCACAACATTGTTAATGTACTACGTGCCACTAAATTGTTCACTTAAAAATAATTGACTTTATGTTATGTGAAATTTACCTCAATAAAACTTTTTTAAATAACCAAAAAAAAAGAAAAAAAAATATATATCTTTCTCTCTCAAAGACTAGAGGAGTTTTCCAATCCTGGGAAAAAACAGATCAGGTACCAAAAACCAGTAATGCAGAAGAGAGGAAAACATCAGGGGCCAAGGTCTTGGCCCTGGTTAGATGTCAAGAGACACCAAGTCTAAAAGAGCTGCAAGAGTAGGGTCCATGAGTGGACTTCTAGCAAAGTCCAAGAGTGAATTCTAGCAAAGGGATCACCAAGAAACATAGGCAGACCAGGCGCGGTGGCTCACACCTGTAATCCCAGCATTCTTGGGGGGCAGAGGCCAGAGGAACACCTGAGTCCAGGAGTTCGAGACCAGCCTGGGCCACATAGCAAGACCTCGTCTCTACAAAAAATAGAAAAAAAAAAAAAAATAGCCAGACATGTGGCACACTATTTCCCACGGACGGGAAATTTGAAACAAGGATACAACTATATCATGACATCTAAGATATTTTTATTCCCATTTTAGATATAAGAAAACAGGCACAAGAAGTTTAGTAACCCTCCTAAGGTCATTTAGCTTGAGAATGGCAGACCCGGATTTAAAACCAGGTCATCTAATTCTAAGGCAAAACAGAGGGACACAGTGGGATTTGGGGGAGATGGTGCAGGACTGGCATATAAGGCAAGCCTTTACAGAGGGCCTGGCCCTTGTTGTCTGATATGAATCACATCCACATGGTGCTTCACGGGTGATTGAGTTACAGTTCATAACAGGGTTTCTGTCATCAGAAACAAACTTAAGAAAGAAAAACCTCATACAATAGAGATGGGCTTAATGCACACAACTTCCGTGGAGTCTGCTCCAAAGTAAGTTTTAAAACTGAATTATTTCCATCATGAGATACTAAAGGAACATGACACCTGCAGCTAACAGTTAAGCAGCCTCCTCCATGAAAAAGGTGTTCTGGTTAAGTGTGTTTGAAGTTATGACAGATTAAGGCAGTCAGAAATACATCACCTGAGTGTCTGATTCCACTTTAAAATCTCTGCAACAAGGCTCCTTGCATCCAATCACGTGGACAGTTTGATGTATTTCAGGCACTGTCAAGGGGTCAGCCTCTACTCTGCAGTGCGCACGCGGCCACATCAAAGCTTTCCTCCTGAGAGCCAGGACTTCCATTCTACAGGCAGAGCACCCTAGACTTGGACTCTAGCTCATGGATATACAAAGACTGTGTGGAGGTAAAATGGAACTGATCTTGCAACAACAAAATATGAGATTGACTTTCATCTGGAAGGCTTTTTTCAACAGGCAGGCAGAGATGTCGTGAGTACTTTAAAACGATACAACACCCAGAAAGGAACCCTTCCCCCCGAAGCATTACCCAATCTTAATACTGTTAAGACTCTGGATGCAAAGGACTTCAAGTTTTACTTCTAGAGGCTCAACACTGTCCTTGGCATCCATGGAAGGAAATTATTTTTCCAATTATACCCCCTGGCAGAGACATAGTGTTGGCAAAAACGGTGAGAATTGAGTTTTCCTCCCTTAAGTAATTACTAAGCGCAGACTATTAGGTAGTTAGAATTAGAATGAGCTTTAGCTGCAAACAATGAGAGACTTTTTGCCTAGGACCAGTGTGTGCTCTGGAGTCAGAACAGGCCTAGGTTTGAATGTTGGCTCTGGCCAGTCACGAGCAGGTCCAAGCCTTGGACACTGATTGGTAAAATGAAAACAACTACAGGAGGGTTACATAAGATAGCGTATGGACAGAGACTGACATAACGTCTAGTATAGGGAATGCTGGAGGCATAGTTTGAAAGTGTAAACTCATCTGCTTAACATCTTTCAGTGAATTGCCACTGCTAACAGGACAAACTCAAGACCTCTGACTGGCGCTGACATCCAGTTTCAACTTCAGCCCTACCTCTCCTCCCAGCCTCCATCCTAAAGGACTTTGCCATTTGCTTCCCCAGCTTTCCAAGAACTTTCCAGAAACTGCTTCATCTGCCTCGAAGGCTCTTCCCACATTTTTCAGCCATCTCCTCAAATGTCATCTGCTTGAGGAAACCTATCAGCATCTGTCACCCTTGTTTTCTGTTCTCATGGCCCCAGTGTAACTTCCCTTCACAGCACATACTAAAGATTATAACTATTTACTGATCGATTTAATTAATGCCTGCCCCCCCCACTAGACCCTAAGCTCCAGGAAGCTAGAGTCTAGTTCCTTGTGCACCTGTCTGCTCCTAGCACCCAACGTCAGGACTGTCACCTACGAGGTATATGATAGTCATTTATTGAATGAATAGATGGAAAACAGTGTCACAGAAAGAAGTAGGAATGTTTCAGACATGTCCACGAGCTACATCTTAACTTTCTTGCTTTCAGTTTGAAGAGGACATTTCCAACTCTCTTTTAGATCCCTCCCCTCTCCTCCGATGTCCCCTCTATGTTATTATATCAAAGAATAAAATGACGATAATAATTATCATCATGTTCATCATTCAATGGGATCTCATAATGTTGGCTGGTTTGGTGTATTGTTGCTGCTGCTGCTGTTGTAGTTTTAAATAAGCTCCCTATGTGGGCTATTAAATAAAATAGGGACAAATGAGAGAAATTATACATCTGCTTTTCACTCCGGGACAAGTTGTTATGTTTGTTTGAATCTAATTTCCCTTTGTGCAGATCACTGAACCGAACCTCAGATATTGCCAGTGCCGAGATGAGAGTATTAGTAGTGGGGCCTGGTTAATAATTTGCTGGGTAACTTCAGGAAGGAAATGTAACCAGTCTGGGCCATTATTTCCCTCCTGTTACATAACAAGGGGTAGGCTGAGCTCAGATGGAGTCTGTGAGGATGTAAACAGCACCCCCTTGCTCCACACTCCTTCCCAGCGGACCCTCCCCCCAAGATCTGCAGGTCCTTGCTGCCATCGGCATGCCCAGGAGATTTGATTTTATAACTAGAGAAGGAGGGAGAAGATTTTGATAGGGAGAGAGAGTTTGGGGCTTGGAAAGGTGATAAGGAAATTCAACGTGAAAAGGAATTGCGTCTGCCCCCTACTCAGTTTCTCAGATTGGTTTTGAACCACCTGTGGAGAGAGACAGGTTTAGATGCAGAAGATGAAGGGGTGGCCTAGTGAGACTCAGCACAAGCAAAGCGACTTAAGGAACCAGGTGACAAATCACAGCTCAGAGCTGGGGAAGGGGCCATTTGCTCTGTCTGTAAAGAAAACCCAAGAATGGTCTGGGGTCTCAAAAGTAGAGCCATAAGAGCATCCAGAAATGATACCTGTTAAGTAGCAACAGCAAGTCTCTGAAGGCAGTTACTCGGATGTGTCCATTAGAAGCTGGCAGAGGAGATGGTGACTCGTGGAATATGGGCCCCAGTGAGGCACATTTCGAAGACTGCCAGAAAGAACTGGGATATGACCTGCGGTACAGTGGAAGCCTAATTTTTAGTAATAAGCCAGTGATTTTTCCTACAATCATAATTTTGGTATATAAAGTAATTGTGGCCTGATTTTTTAGCCATACAATGGTGAGGCCTGGACAGTCAGGTTGCATTTTTTTTCTTAAATAGGAGTGAAAAAAGAAATCACGGTTTTCATCCTATACGTCAGTATTGTTTGACTGTTAGCCATGACAATATATCATTTTTCTGAAATATAATTTCATTAAAAATCTAACAAAAAAGATTGTCTGTTCACTCTAGTGATAGTTTCCTTGGCTGTGCAGAAGCTTTTCAATTTGATCAGGTCCCATGTATTTATTTTTGTTGCTGCTGTGATTGCTTTGGGGGTCTTCTTCATAAATTCTTTGCCTAGGCCAATGTCCATAAGAGTTTTTCCAACATTTTCTTCGAGAATTCTTATGGTTTCATGTCTTAGGTTTAGATCTGTTATCCCATCCAATTTTCCCAGCACCATTTGTTGAATAGGGAATCTTTTCCCCAGTGTACGTTTTTCTGGAATTTGTCAAAGATCAGGTGACTGTATGAGGTTGGTTTTATATTTGGGTTCTCAGTCCTGTTCCATTGGTCTACGTGTCTGTTCTTGTGCCAATACCATGCAGTTTTGGTTACTATAGCCTTGTAGTATAGTTTGAAGTCTGGTAGACAGATGCCTCCCAATTTGTTCTTTTTGCTTAAGATTGCTTTGGCTAGACGGGGTCTTCTCTGGTTCCACACGAAGCGTAGAATTATTTTTTCTAGATCGGCAAAAAATGATGTTGGTATTTTGATAGGGATTGCATTGATTCTGTAAATTAATTTAGGTAGCAAAGCCATTTTTACTATGTTGACTCTGCCTATCCAAGAGCATGGTAAGGTTTTCCATCTATTTACATCCTCTGCAATTTCCTTTCTCAGTGTTTCATAATTCTCTACAGAATGGGAGAAAATATTTGCATGCTACACCTCTGATAAAGGGCTTATAACCAGAATCTATACAGAACTTAGGAAAATCAACAAGAAAAAATCAAACAACCCTATTAAAAAATGGGCAAAGGACATGAACAAAAACTTTTCCAAAGAAGACAGAATGATGGCCAGCAAACATAAAAAAGTGCTCAACTTCTCTAATCATCAGGGAAATGCAAATCAAAACCACAATGAGATATCACTTAACTCCAGTGAGATTGGCTCATATCAAAAAATCCCCAAATAACAAATGTTGGCGGGGATGTGGACAGGTAGGAACACTCATACACTGCTGGTGGGACTGCAAATTAGTACAACCTCTATGGAAAAGAATATGGAGATACCGCAAAGAATTAAAAGTAGAATTACCATTTGACCCAGCAATCCCACTACTGGGTATTTATCCAAAAGAAAAAAAGACATTTTATAATAAAGACATCTGCTCTCGAATGTTCATAGCAGCACAATTCACAATTGCAAAGTTGTGGAAACAACCCAGGTGCCCATCAATACACGAGTGGATCAATAAAACGTGGTATATGTATACCATGGAGTATTACTCAGCAATAAGGAACAACAGTGAATTAACACATCTGGTATTATCCTGGTCGGAGCTAGAACCCATTCTTCGAAGCGAAGTGTCGCAGGATTGGAAAAACAAGCATCACTGGTACTCACCATCAAACTGGTACTAACTGATGAACACTTACATCACACAGGGCAAGAACATTCATCTGAGGGCGGGCGGGCGGGAGGGGGGTGGAAGGGATGGGAAAAACTCTCACTGAATGGATGTGGGGAGCACAGTTTGGGAGACGACCACGATTGTGACTCTGACACGGGCAGAACAGGGGCAATGTGTATGGCCAAAGTGTTGTACCCCCATGATATTCTGAAATTAAAAAAATAAATTATAAAAAAAAAAAAATCTAACAAAAAAGAGAGCAGAGGGAGGAAAATTTTAAATTCCTCTTTCTCTTCCCTACTCTTCCAGTCCTGAAAGGAAGCAATGCCTTCTAGAAACATCTTAACTCTGATATGACGGACAAAGGGTTCAGGGGATTCTCTCCATTTCTAAGTGCTCTACCTTCCATGGTACTGGATGGGAAACCTTATGGGGTGAAATAGGAGGTCCACAAGGAAAATGCCAGTTCTGTGCACATATGAGGGTACCAGACGCCACATCTCTAGGTTTCACAAGGCCATACTTACTCCACAAATATGCAGACCAAATCTAGGCATTTACAACTCTGCAGTGAAAACCAGAACTCTGCTTTCTGTGTTATCTTTCTAAGGTTCTGTTAGTAGAATATCCTAGCGTGGTCTGAAACGAGAAACATCCATTTTGAACAAATTTCCAAATAAAATAGGAGATGTGAGGATCTTCTTAATATTCACAGATATTCATGCTAACAGGAGGGCAAAAAAATTGATCCTCTGGGGCCTTACTTTAAAAAGTCATTAATTAATTTAAAATGAATTTGCTTTGGTAAGTTTCTCATAAAGGATCCATCACACAAAGACTGATGAAACAAACAAACATTGATACAAAAAACAGACACACTTGTACTGCTCTATGTGTTTGGGGAAAGCATGACTGGCTCCCTTCATGCTGAAAACAACCAACATATTACATAGGAAGTTCCAGTCTGCAACCAACTTCAGTATTTCTTCCTGTGCCTTTAAACGTTAGCACCCAGGTTGCTAATCTTCCCCAAACTAGAAGAAAATCTCGTTAATTTTGGTCTCACTGAGGACTAGCTATATAATCACTTAAACATCCCTTTCTCCTAAACTAAATTAGCAGGAATTCTAGCATATTCATGGAAAGAAAAAAAAAGATATTCTACAATATTCGATGAAAGATTAAAATAGTGAATGTTATCTGGCTAAAACCTAGTCACATTAAAAGAAGTAATTTTATCCCATATCATTTTTAATCTTGTCCAATATCATTGGGTTCAGTTCTAATTATTATGGACTCGAGCAGTAATTCTACTCCTTTTTTTAATTTTTTGTTCTCTTTTTCTCAACGTAATGGCATCTTGGTCTTTCCCTGCCCTAAGTCAATTCTTGAAAAGGCAGGTCTCCTCAGTTCACTTCCAAACCCCAGGATCACTTACTTCTTCCCTTAGAATTGGGAGGCCTTAGAAGTTATTCAGTAAAATCTTGTTTTCAGTAAAGAAATCTCAGCCACAGCATCCTGGACAGAAGTACCCGAGTGCTTCTTGTGTTATTTTCATATCTTCACTTTTTCCGCATGTGTTCTGTAATGATTTCCAGAAACTGTTTAAATCCATTTTGGAATATCACTGAGTGAATCATCTGGTAGTTCTACGGTTGCAAGCAACAGAACCTGTCACTGGATAACTTAAGAAAAAAAGGGGGACTTATGGGGGGATACAGGGGTACTCATAGAATCAAGACTCGTGAAAGGGTGCCATGAATGCAGAAATAAATATCGTTGCTTCATCATCTTTTTTAGTCATTGCTCTAAAGAGTCAAAGTCGAGAGAGAGAGAGAAACACACGATTGGCCAAGCTTAGCTTATGCACCTACCTCTTCGCTGTCCTCAGCCAAGGAGAGAAAGGAACCCACAGAAGCTGTGTGTATGGCTCTCAGGGGACTCGATCACCTTTTAGAACATCTGCACTGACAGACCCATTTGGATCATAAAGTGTGGTAGAAAGTTAATTTCTCCAACAACAACAAAAAAGGAGGGATGGCTATTTTCTGGATGGCCAACAAAACAAGACAATCCACTCCAAGTTGCACACATAAGCCAATGAAAGTGATCCATAATCCCTACTTAGACACCTAAAAGGCACATTTGCTGTTAATTATCATCATTGGAAATTAATTGTTGTTGAGGAGAAAAGATACATACCTATTTACTTCCTGAGATACCCTCAGAGCTGACCTTATTCTATTATTAGAAGAAAAAAGGAACAGAGGGGAGGGGAGGGGAGGGGAGAGGATTTCTCAGAGAGACAACCAGGAGAACAGGCTCCAGACGTCTGATCACATCAAGCTCAACTCAGGACAAGCTGGTAGGCTCATCTTGGTGGTGTTTATTCATTTGTACAAAAGCAACTCTTTCCAACTTCCAGAAAGGCACTGGGCTGGAGAATTACACTTGGTGCGACAGCACTCTTCCAGAGAATTGGAATGAGATTTTTGGCAGCTAAAGTGTTTTTTAAAAGCCACTGCTTTCTATGATTGCCCCTATCTCGTAAATGACTCTGTCGCCGAGAATGACCAATTCAGAGACAATGCAAACTCCTTTTCTACCGCTCCACAGATCTCATCTAAACGTCTCAGATTTCAGCTTGTTCTGTGCTATGTTCCTAGGGACTCCTGATGGGGTAGCGATTCTGTACCAAGAGGTATGCCCCTTTTGGTTTAAGGCTTCATACACAATAGAATAAAGTTTTGGGTGCATAGAAA
This sequence comes from Daubentonia madagascariensis, assembly GCA_023783475.1. Lineage (NCBI taxonomy): Eukaryota > Metazoa > Chordata > Mammalia > Primates > Daubentoniidae > Daubentonia > Daubentonia madagascariensis. Next base: position 3,224,859 of record JAKFHU010002332.1, on the reverse strand, counting down.
CTTATTAAACTCTGCCTCCAGGGATGAATGAGAGCTCTTCAACATAGATGGGGAGGAGAATGGGTTTTGGAGTGAGACATACCTGGGTTAAACTCTTTTCTTTCTCTCTTTATTTGCTGTGTCCCCAACCTCTGAGCCTCAGTTTCTTCTTTTAGAAAAATATGTATCTAACTATTTAATCAAAAGGGCATACAAAAAGTGTCTGGCACAGTTTCTGGCACTTAGGGGAAAATACACATTAGTTTATTTCTTCCCTTGCTTTTAGTCTATCTAATATTCTTCCCTACTAAAAGTATTACAGTAACTATTCCCTTGGCAAGGGATGGTGATTTTCTACAACTTGCAGATTCTATAACTTATGTCTTGGAGAAGACACAGATGGAGAAACACAGGTATTTGTCTCTGGAGAAAGGAATAGGGTTACTTAGGGGCAGAAGTTGAAGGAAGAGTTGCTGTTCATTGTATACCATTTTATATCTTATGAAATTAGATCCATATGAATATATTATCTGTTCAAAATCTAAATTAAATTAAAATAACCACCACCAAAACCCTAAGTGAGGTGATGAATTTAGCAGTCATTCCCCATCAGGCAATATTTGTTGAGTATTCAAAACACCCCCTGTTAAGAATCTTAGAGAAAAATGATATTGTTGTCTTTTCCATCTGAGGGTTACTCATTTGCGAAGCAGGGTGTGAGCTCCTTGGGATGTAGTTTATTCACTTAAAGAAACTCTACTTCTGTCACTCTTAAGAAAGCAATCCTTTAGGCACTGAGGTAAGGTAGAAGTCTGCTTAAGTAAAAGGGGCACAATCTGATTGGAATTAGAGGTATGGTGACAGCAGCAAGGAGAGTATTAAAAAGTTAAGAGGTAATTCCAAAGTGGTAAGACATCAGTAGAATATAGATACTAGCTACTGGAAGCTATTGGATACTTCAATAGAATACTACTGGATACTCAAGAGAATATATAAAAATATATATATAAAATAAAATATGCACATTAACATCATATGATAAGCAAATTCACAATTAGTGAGAGCAGAACTTAAGATCCCAGCCCTTCACACACCCCTAAAATTCTTCCAGTATTTTCCAACTCAAAGAATGGCACCACCATCCAAACAATCCAGAAAAGCAGAAATTATCTTGGACTCATCCTTCTCCCAAAATCCCCATTATAAATCTATTGTCAAGTTCTCTTGATTTTATGCCCTAGATCTCTTGAATCCATTCATCCATTTACTTTTTGCCATCTCCCTCAATACCTTACCCTAACACGGCACACTTACTATTTGAACTATTGTAACAGACCCCTAACTGGTCTTTTTGTCCACTCTCCAATCTATTTCTTACATTGTAACTAGTGTTTTATTAAAGGAGACAGAAGTATGAAGGAAGGAAGGAAGGGAGAAAGAGAGAGGGAGGGAGGGAGGGAAGGCGGGAAGGAGAGAGAGCAAAACATAGAGAGAGAAAACATTAAAAAGTTAAAAACATGCCCCTCTGGTAACAAAAATAAAATAATATCACCTAATATAAATATTATCATTTTAATACACATGATTATACAAATTTGTACTATATATAAGTAAATGACATGTTTAAAAAAAATGCTAATAATGTCACAAAATTTGTAGAAAGCTGGCCCAGCCTCCTTAAACCTTATTTTTTTTCCCAAAGACTATCTGTGCAAGATGATGAACACATACAAATTGTTCTATTTACTTACCAGAAGAGGCCAAGTAAAGATTCTTTCTGAAATTATTTAACATTTATTAGCTCGAGTTAGTATATGGATTTGAAAAGAATGCAAAGGTATTATAATCTTTCAGTTTCTTCCTCAGCATAGTCCAATTTCTCATTCTATCTTTCAAAACAGTCTGATTTTCTGGATGATATTAAACTAAATATTCAGTATCACCAGGGTAATATAAAGCTTTATAATGACTTTCAGGAAGAAAAAAGTACTTCATAAAAATATCTAAAACAAATACCAACTATAGAACAACATCCAATTAATTAATTCACTAATTATTCTTTTATACTGTGACCTGTGGCAATTCTATAGTAATTTCCATTCTAATTAATTCTATTCTAAATCATATACATACTCTAACTGGTTCTTGGATGGGACATTTCTGTAAAGTATACACTTCTCTAAGCTGCTAGATGATAATTTACACAGCTGTCACAAGTGAATATTATTAGTATGTGAATATTCACAGATTTTCTCCTCCCCAACACACCAACAACTCCTTTTCCAGCTTGGTTCCTGGAATTTTATGTCTCAGAGCTAGAGCGATGAGTAAAAAAGAGAACTGGAGAAGTGAAGACCAGAGATCTGTGCTGGAAAGAGCCAAGTTTTACTATAAGGAGAAATGGTAGGAAAAAGTTGAGGGCAATGGGACAGAGAGGAGGCTGTGAAGAGCTTCACATGGCTCAGGTGTTGGAGACTTGAGAAAGGGTAGTGGAGGAAAAAGTTTTTGATGGGGGCAGTGTACATTGTGTGGAGGATGCAAAGAGTAGGCAAGATGGTAAAGAGAACTGTAAAGATTTTTTAGCATTCATTACTAAGTTGGAAGCACTCCCTCTAAGAACTAGAACAAGACAAGGATTTTCCATTTTCACTACTCCTATTCAACATAGTACTGGAAGTCCTAGCCAGAGCAATCAGGCCGGGAAAGGAAAAAACGGCATCCAAATTGGAAAAGAGGAAGTCAAATGATCTCTGTTTGTTAATGATATGATCTTATAATTCGAAAACCCTCAGGACTCCACCTAAAGCTCCTAGATTTCACAAATGAATTCAGCGAAGTCTCAGGTTATGAAATCAACGTACAAAAATCAATAGCATTTCTATACACCAACGACCAAGCTCAGAACCAAATCAAGAACTCAATCACATTTATGACAGATGCAAAAAACAAAAACAAAAACCTACGAATAAATGTAACCAAGAAGGTGAAAGATCTCTACAAGGAAAACTGCAAATCACTGATGAAAGAAATCACAGGCAACACAAACAGATGGAAAAGTATCTCATGTTCATGGTAACTAGTGTTTTATTAAAGGAGAGAGAGAGAGAGAGAGAAGAAAGGAAGGAAGGAAGGAAGGAAGAAAGAAGGAGGGAGGGAAGGAAAGAAGAGAGGAAAAAAACACAGAAAGATTTGTTTAACAATATTGATCAGAAGAATCAATATTGTTAAAATGACCATACTTCTCAAAGCAATCTACAGATTCAATGCAATTCCTATCAAAATACCAATGTCATTTTTCACAGAATTAGAAAAAACTGATTTAAAATTCACATGAAAGGAAAAAAGAGCCTGACTAGCCAAGGAAATCCTAAGCAAAAAGAACCAGAGGCATCATATTACTTGACTTCAAATTATACTACAAGGCTATAGTAACCAAAACAGCATGGTACTAGCATAAAAGTAGACACATAGATCAATGGAACAGAATAGAGAATCCATAAATAAAACCATTTACCTACAACCAACTGATCTTCAACAAAGCAGATAAAAACATATACTAGGAAAAGGCCACACTATTCAATAAATGTTGCTGGGAAAATTGGATAAACACATGCAGAAGAATGAAACTAGATTCCTGTCTGTCACCATATACAAAAATGAACTCAAGATAGATTAAAGATTTAAATGTAAGACCTGAAACCATAAAAATCCTAGAAGAAAACCTAGGAAAAACTCTTCTGGACATTGGCCTAGGCAAAGAATTTATGACTAAGACCACAAAACAAGGGCAACAAAAACAAAAATAGACAAATGGGACCTCATCAAACTAAAAAGCTTCTGCACAGCAAAAGAAATAATCAAAAGAATAAACAGACAGCCTACAGAATGGGAGAAAATATTCACAAACTATGTGTCTGACAAAGGATTAATATCCAGAATCTACAAGGAACTCAAATAACTCACAAGAAAAAAATTAAAAAGTGGGCAAATAAATGACATGAGCAGGCATTTTTCAAAGGAAGATATACAAAAAGCCAAAAATCTTATGAAAAAAAGTTCAACATCACTAATCACCAGAGAAATGCAAATTAAAACCATAATGAGATACCATCTTACAACCGATGAGAACAACCATTATTAAAATGTCAAAAACCAATATATGTTGGCACGGATGCAGTGAAAAGAGAACACATATGTACTGTTGGTGGGAATGGAAATTAGTACAACCTCTATGAAGATCAGTATGGAGATTTTTCAAAGAACTAAAAATAGATCTACCACTCGCTCCAGCAATCCCACTACTGGGTACCTATCCCAAGGAAAAGAAATCATTATATCAAAAAGATACCTGCACTTGTATGTTTACTGCAGCACAATTCACAATCACAAAGATATGGAATCAACCTAAGTGCCCATCAACCAATGAGTAAATAAAGAAAATGTGGTATACATGTGTGTGTTTGTGTGTATGTGTATATATATACACACACGCATGCACACATGCACACCATAGAATACTACTCAGTAATGAGTAAGAATGAACTAATGTCTTTTGCAGCAACTTGGATGGAACTGAGGGCCATTATCCTAAGTGGAGTAACTCAGGAACAGAAAAATAAACGCCACATGTTCTCACTTATAAGTGGGAGCTAAACTATGGATACGCGAGGACTCACGGAGTGATGTAATGGACACTGGAGACTCAAAAGGGGGGGAGGGGAGAGGGATGAAAAATTACTCCTGGGGTACAATGTATACTACTTGAGTGATGGGGACACTAAAAGCCCTGACTTAACCACTATACAATATACACACGTAACAGAAGTCAACTTGTACCCCTTAAATCTATTAAACTGTAAAAAATGGAAAAAAAATAATTGGCTTCCCTCCTGTAAACACCCTTGGAAAGATACCAGGAATAATTTGATTTGCTCTCAATTGTCTGATGATCTGTGTTTCTTTGAATGTGACCATAATTGAAGCCAGAAGTTATTGGGTCTGGCTTTTTGTTTTCCGGTTACAGTGAAGCCTCACTGTTTGAAGCATATGGCAATATGGCCTTTTTAGGCATGAAAAGGACTAAGAAGGACATAATTTCAGTCCTAGGCTTTACCTATGAGAAGTCTGAGTGGCAGAAGCACATACTTGGCAACAGATGAGTGAATGACCCTCAACCCCACCCCCCCATTCCTCAGCCCCCCTTGAGTAAACACCCTCATGTTCTACTCCCAGCGATGCCATCGGCAAGGTCAGTGCTCTTACTCTTTAGAAAGGGTACTCTTACTCTTCAGCTCTCTGATGAGTAGTTCATTCTAATTATTGACACTCTACTGAAAGAACACATTGTGAAAGCCGATGTTATTCACCCAATCAATCTTCCCAACTTCCCTGGTAGCCACATACAATATTTAGAGTCCAATTTAGAATTCTTGATTTATAGCAGGAAGATAGTTTATGCATCTAGAGCTGTTGACCTTGTTAGTACTGCTGGAGGGCACAAACCCTCAGGTCAATCCTCTGTCAATGAAGAGTTTCTGTTGACCTCCAATGTTGTAGGGCTAGATGAGGTATTAGAGATGCTATTAGAATTTAATCTCCATGAAGGAAAGCACTTGCCTCTTTTGTCCACTGCAGTACCTGAAATAGTAGGAATATTGAATGCAACAGGCATTTCTACCTGCCTTTGTGGAACTCATCATATCATGGCACACTCCAAGTTAAATCTTATCAATTTATCTTGCTGTTAAAATTTGTATATACTGTACAGCTTAGCTTCATGTATTATAACATGCAGGTGTTAGGAGATTCTGCGTTCTGACCAATATCCCAGGTCTGCAATAATGGTAACAGCTTACATTTTAGTAATACTTTGCAGCTTACAGCATGGTTCTATATTGTAATGGGGCTCTTTAGGAAAAATTCCAAATGCAGCCTGTGAACCTCTTGATACAACTACACAATGAATTTTCCTTCTTATAAATATTCTTATGCTCAGAAATAATGGATTCTGGGAATTACTCTTAAGCAAGGCAAGCCCAAAGTCTCTATTCCCTGTCTGATAAAATATCTGCATATTTGTACTAGGGAAAATTAGTAATGTCGAATGATTCTCTGGCTAAAGTCCCACTGGGATCCTGTTTCCTTGTCCTTTAGATAATTTTGCCACCATAAATAATTTAAGAAAACAAATTTTTCTCTATTTGCTTTCCAAATAGGGTTAACAGATTATGCATAGATTGCACCAGGGATCCACAATTTCAGTCCCCACAAAAGTAATAGCAAAGTGTTTGCTTGTGTGTGTGTGTGCATGTGTGTGTGTTTGTTTTTTAAAGGCCAGAACACCACTATTACTTCCTCTCTTCACTGAGAGGAAAGAGATTCCTGATTGCCTCTGCAGATACCTCTCTCCAAGGCTGAAGGCAACACTTCTGTTGTTGTTTTCTGCTTCCAATGACTAAGGAAACAATGCCAGCTCTGGGACCTAGGACCTCCTGAAAATTAAAGTTTGTACCTTCAGGCAGAGGGCTAACAGCAATTTAATAGGAAATGAGGGCCAAGTAAACATTTTTTACTAATTTCTACCACTTGGTGTCCTAAAATGTCCAGCTCATGATAATTTTAAAAAATCAAGGCATGGTGTAGTTCAGAGGTGCTGTGTGTGTGTGTGTGTGTGTGTGTGTGTGTGTCTGGTGGGTGATAGGAAACTAAACACATGTGCACACACACAATATCATTTTTTTTAATACAGTGGAAATAAGTCCCTTTTGCTAATAGAAAATCAACTAAAACATTTTTAGAGATTAGAAAAGGAGAAAAATAAAACTTTCTATGGAAGAAGCCAACTTCCCCCTTCAATATCCAACACTAAGAGAACCTCAAATACTTTTTGCACAATCCCACAATTTTAGTTCCTTAAAAGAAAGGCAACTTAGGGTAGTTTATGAAGTTCTTCATAGCTGAGGCTCTGAAAATCTGTCAAGTCAACCTTCCTTGATGGCCTAATACCATTTAACAATCAGATCCTTGCAACAACAGAAGGAAAATTTTTTTTTTTTACCTAAACTAAGCTAGAAAAAATAAAAACTATCAAATAACATGGTTCTTCTAAAATTAACTGTTAAAAAATAAACATCGAATAATATCCAAGTGATGAAATTCCCTAGAGAAGCAAAACAGACCTCTTTTCAGCTCAATTAGATGGCTCGAGGTAGACACACAAGTCCCTTGGCCCTTTCCCTCAACCTCCACCCCAATTATGGGTTTACTTTTGCTGCACCTTAAACTTCAAGGGCACTGACTTTTGCTGATGGATGACAAACGGAATTTTATTGAGTCACTATGGACCCATAGTCACTGTGGCCCAATAATCTTTATATTTGCTATGAGGCAACACATGTGTGTCTGTTTTGCATATTGATCTTGAATTGGGCAGTCCCCAAGGGAAAGGAGATAGTATAAAGGTAGATGCAATTATATCTTAAATATACAAGCTTGACTTTGACCGAGAGACTTGTATGGTTTTATCTCTACTTTAGGTCCTATTTATATGTTCTGAAGGTCAAAATTACCATCATACTTCCTAGTAGTTTAATAACATGGTGAAGTATGTATGAATATAGAGCTTTACATTTTTTTTGTATGCTTAATCTAGATTCTTGCCAAAGTGTGTTCCAGACTATCAGCATTGCCTAGGAGCATATCAGAAGTGCCTAATATTAGGTTGATCCCCAGATTTGTTGAATCAGAATCTGCACTTTCAATAAGTTCTCCGTGTGATTACTGTGCACGTTAAAGTTCAAGCAGCAGCGCCCTAAGTGACTCTCATATTTTTTTCATTTATTCAACAAATATTTATTGATCTCCCACACTGTTGTCAGATACCCTTGAGAGATACTCAAACAGGGGGCAAGACTGATAGCAAACTATTTTCAAGATTTCCACATAAAGAAGTGAAATAACTTCCAACTTCACAGCAAAATAACCAGAAAGAAAATGAAAAATCATTCCATTCGGTATTCTATTTATACAGAATCACTCACTTGAGATTTTAATTTTAAAAGCCACTTTGTTATCTACTAGTTTCTGGAGACCCTTATTGGTACATTACCCAAAAGATAAAGAGTCTTTTCAGGAAAAACCACATGCCCGTGGCCCAATCCCAGTGCTTGTTGAAAAGGTAAAGTTTTCCAGAGAGAAAGGGAAAGAATTGGGAAGAAGGAGAAGGATGCTGAATTTGCTCCTTAACAAGCCTGCGGGTGATTACCACGCCCTCTAAGAAGCCTCTTCCTGAAAGTGGAGAGTGCAAAGGGGCAGGTTTTGCATCACCTGGAAGCTTGTTAGAAATGCAGACTCTGGGACCCCAGGACCCCACCCCAGACCTAATGAATCAGAACTTGCATTGAACAAGAAGATTCCCAGGTAATGCCTCTGCACATTAAAGTTTAAGAAGCACTATACTAGAGCATGCAACCACTTCCTTAAGTTGTTACATAAAGAACAAAAATATACTCCCCGACTTTTGGGGAGACCAACCCTTCTGGTTTTCCCAAGACTGAAGTGTTTCCAGGATGCTGGGTTTTAAATGCTGGGTGATAAAACTGGGACCATCCCAGGCCAACAGGGATGGTTAAACACCCTACACAATCGTCATGCTCACATGCTAGAACATGAGCTCCCAAATCCCACCAGCCTCATTCTGTACCTCTCCCACCCCCAGATGGAAAATAAAAAGCTCATTCTTCCCTTTCCTATGTAAAAGACCCTCCTTCCATCCCAAGATTTACCAAATGGCCATTTAAAGAGAAACTTGAGAAATTAAGAATAAGAATTCTTTTTTCCCTCCCCTTTAAACCTCTACAGAAAAGAGGAGTCATCAGTTCAAACTGCAGATTGAATTACAGTCCCCAAAGCATACCAGGGAACACAATCTAATCACAGATGCTCAATAAACTATGGTGCCACTAAATCTACTTTACTTTTACTCCATTTGTTCTATTTATCATGGGTTATTTTCATTATCTTGGGCACATAAATATTTTAGTTCACATACACAATTTAATTAGTTAAAAGTACAAAATTAAAGCCAAAATAGCACATTTGTTCTGGCCAAAGAAACGAAAGGCACTTGCTAGTCACAAAGAACAGATAGATGTGTTTTTGAATGGAGACAGCTGTTATCTTGGTTAGCATAGCTGCAGTTAGAATTAGGGGTGTTATCTGGGCTTTCTATTTAAGCATCAGGGGTCTGGAATTGTTGCTGCTTCAGAATTAGGCAATGTTTCAGCTCCCTGCCATTCTGAATTAAGCAATACAGCAGCTCTCTGTCTCTCCCAATCTATTAAACAGGACCACCTGGTGATAGCCTCTACTCCTTGTTTTCTCAGAGTGATTTTCACCTTTGCCTAAGTTCCTCCATTCTCAAACTTCAGCCTTTTAGAGTGTTTATCAAAAGTGCAAGTTCCCAGGTACAATCTACAGAGATTCAGGAAGTGTATAGAAGGATCCAGGAACTTTTCTCTGGAAAAGCACCCCCACCTATTATTAGGCACCTCCAGTTCTTCTTAGGTACATAACCAGAGAGACTAGAGAAGCCCTATATTGATTGATGCTGCTGATCACAGTGACAGGTAGGAGTTATCATCATCTCCTTTCTATCCATGAGTTAACAATGGCATGAAAAGTTTAAGGACCTTTACCAACGTCAACCCACTACCAGGTGGTAGAAATGGTACTGAAATTCAAATAGAGCAGTTATAGAGCTCATGATTATAGACATGATGTTATGTTATTTCCCAACCCACGACTTTGAGTGTTTAAACTTCCTGAAGTCGGGTATGATGGACCCAAGTGCCAACATAGTTCAGAAACATCAGAACTTCAGTGCATATGGATGGAATGGCCCAATTTACTCATAAATCTCTAGGTCTCTCCCAGGACCAAGAACACTGCTTACAGTAACTAGATGGCTATTGTTAATGCTGTTGCTATTTTATTTCTTCTTTCATGAAAATGTTCCTCTCACCTGACTGTAATATAATGTGTGCAGTAAGTGAATCACGCCAGAGGAACCTGAAATCGGGAACACATTAGGCTTGTGTTGAGGGAAATGGTGTACGTTATATGCATCTAACTGTCTTACCTCCCTGCTATGTGGCAACACAGCAGCTCGTGTGTGCACGTATGCATGTGCACGCTGTCTCTCTCTCACCTGGCATGATCTCCCCTCCCTGTCTCAGAATGTTTTCCACCTCTGCCCACATTCATTGCTCTCAAACTTTAACTTTTTCTGAGTTCTTCATTTGAGATTTACCATGATCCCAAGGATGCTGGTATGGACTAATAACAATATCCATCAAGGGCACTCTAAGGTTGGACAGAGATTCCTTAGCAGATACAAGTGGTTCAGGCACATCCTTGCCGACAATGAACAGCAGAGCCTTCTACCTCTGGGAGGATCAGTGTGTTACACTTTTTATTTGCATCACTAGAGCAACCCAGAGAATGGAAATCCTTCAGATCATCAGCCCAAATCTTGATGTCTAGGTTGCACACAGGATCTTATGCTTGCCTGCTATGTGATGCCCTGTTTCCTCCCTCCTACCAGTTAATGATTTCCAACTTGAGATGTGGAAGAAAGAGGGGTAGGAATATAGGTCCATTAACCAAAGGACAACACAAGTGGTTATCATACAACTTATTGTCTCCTCCCTATCATTCCCCAAATCTGTCAAAGAAAGAATGTTGATATTTATGGCTAAGGGACATAGAAGAAGTTGGGAAGTGGATGTAGTCACATCTTCATGGGGAGTTTACGAACATAAATGCAAACTCAGGTAAGGGAGTTCATCAAAAAAGAATCTGTAGCCCGTAAGTAACATCTGTATACATTTAAAATTATAAAAGATAATTTTTAAAGAGAAAGAGAGAGAAAACATTTTTGTGGAATGTCTAGGGCAAATATGAATAAAGGTAGAGGGAAGTGGACAAATGAACAACTAAGCGGTGAATTTACAGACAACATCTGTTCTGTTACCTACAGTGGAAGAAAGAGTTACTTTTTCATAGTGGAAAATGACCCAGAAGAAGAGCGAATGTTGATTTGGCAGTGTATGTTTGGGGGGATGGGGAGGGTTTTTTTTTATTTGTTTTAAGCAATTGGGCTCACATTTTCTATTTTTTGGCTTAGCCAAAGATTGACTGTGGTAACCGTGGCATTTTAAAAGTATAGTTTCCTGGAAAATAACCCCTTTTCCCGGTGGTTCTGGAGGTTTAGATTTCACTGACAGGCAAACACAGTAAAAACATTTGAGAAAAAGAGAGCAAGGGACAGGTTGGGGTAATTGTGCAGAAGGCTGGCACACATGTGCTATTCCTTGTTTTCCCAATGAGGGTAAAATAAGGCAACAACTACCATCTTTAATCATCACTTCATAAAGATTAAAGGTGAAAAGGAATTAATTGAACATGAGAACAAAACTCCCTACATTGTTTCCCACCCCCCTTATTTTGCTGTAGACTTGGGAGAAACAGAATAGCTAATGCATCACCAGCACTAGCTGGTGTGTTGGAAAAAATCAGTGTTGGAAAAAATCACTGAATTAGATGAGCTCTCAAGGACCTTTCTGTCAAGGTGACTGTGTAAGTTCAACAAATCTAGGTGGTTTGTGGACACAAGTGGTAACCTAGAAGTCACAAATTATACCCAGCTTGGAATTAGTGCCATGAAATATCTGGCCCTTACTATGAATCAGTGGAACTTGGCTTTCAGAGTAGGAAAGTAGATAAAATATAACCAGAAATGGAATCCCGTTTTTTTTAAAAAGTGACATATATCACATCAACTACTAAGAGAAAATGTGTAGTATGGAAAAAAAAAAAAAGAGAGAGAGAGAGAGAATTAGGCTGACTGTCAGGAGATGTGAAGTTTAGCCCTCATTCTGTCTAAAAAAATAGTGATTTGGGAAAAATCACTCAATATTTGAGGTCTCAGTTTGCTCATCTGTAAAATGAACAAGTTAATCCAGAGGCCTTGCCTCCCTGTCCTTTTACATAATGGAGGTGGGGGGAACCCTTGACAATTGCCTTGGAAAGCAGTGCCTGCATCAAATAATATCCATGCACCATCTGCTACTGAAGAAAAAAACCAAACATGTTTCCCTACATCAAACCACACATCCGTACAAAGAGCACTGAATCCAAGCTGCTATTATGATTTACGTTAAACATTCTGGAACACATACATTGGATTCATGAAAGATGTGGGGGATTTGGTTTCTCCCACCTGCTTTAGAGGCCTAGAGAATATTCTGTGATTTATATGTAGGTCACTGAATGAAGTAAGTGTTCTGCTAAACAGCCTATGCAAATGACCATGCACCAATCACTTAAAATAATTAGGAACTTATAAAATGACCATATGTAGTCATTATGAATAATTACATTAAACCGCAAAGGAAATTTCTCTCCCAACCCTCCCCCCGAATCCTGAAGGAAACCTGTGCCATAGAGAGGCAGCAGGTAATTAAACACAAATTTTTTTTTTAAAGTATACAGTTAAGAAAAGCAATTTCCTACAGTTAAGAATGCCTCATGTTCGTATAAGCCTGGTTTGAACGCCAAATTGCCAAATGTGATCCTTCATGTTAAAAAAAATCACAAACAAAAACAAGAACAAACAACAACCACAACAACTAAATCATGAGGCAATAGGAAGAGCTTTGAGAGGACCTACAAGTCCCCTGTCTTTTCCAAGCCATCCAGGGCCAACTTCTCCAGGTAGTGGTGGAAGAACCTTGGGAACACTTTCCAACCTAGGAGGCATTTAGCAGGATACCTCACCCCATGAGTCCTAAACTTATAGTTCAGTCACTTCAAGTGTTATTTGGCAGTGTGTTGACTCATGTTTGCTTGAAATTCCCCAGCATGCTTCATTACCTAACCAATAAAGCAATCCAGTGCAGTTATTGAATCATACACCGCTTGCTGTATTACCACCCTCTTGTTTTTATTTCGATATGTGATTGCTCCCTGGACTGTTGCTCAAAAGGGAGATGTATGTTTCATAACCTTCTTTAAAAAAATAAAATCATTCCCATCAGCTATACAAGACCTGCACTTTAATACTCCATCTCCTCCTAAACAAAGCAAACAAATAACCAAAACCACACACCAACATAAATCCAAAATAAATCATGGAAACTAATGTTTCTTGCTGTGTTATTTTAATTTAATATACTCTAACAACAGGGTGAAAAGATAGCCAACTCATTATTTTCATCTCCTACAGAGCAAGTTACTTTGGCTAGAGGTTTCTTTTTAGCTTGAGAGTAAAGCTTCCATTTTATTCTTGTGAAGAGTAAATGATTTTGCATCAGAGGGGAGGGCCAAGAGTTAAAATGTAAGCAAGTCAGTAATGGTGACCTAGAAATGTTTGGGAATGGTTAAAATGTCAAGATACTCTGGAATGCCCGACAATGTCCACTAAGACACTGAGATGAAGGAACATTTTTCTTGGGGCATTCTGGGTTAAGAACAGGTCGGAGGGTCCTAGCATCCTACAGGGAACCTAGACTGTCCAATCAATCTCAATAAAAGAAAATCAAATTTTGGAAAAAAAAATTCAACTTCTCTGCCATCAAATTTCATTTAAAAAATTTTATGTAAAATCTATATCTAAAAGAGGGGCTGCATTTCTACATCCACTGGGCCACTAGGAGTTTCTTAAAATTACAAATAAGATCTTTGTAAAAAATTATACTGTTTGACCAACAGGATCCAATTATCCGTTTTAAACTCTGGGATTCTTAAAAAAATAATATACATGTCTGGCTGTGGCAGCTGCATCATGAACTTTTGTGAGATCTGGCAGATAACATCCATAACAGATGTAGAGCATCATCACTCCTATTTTTATCCCCTTCGAGAACAGCCTATTTTGAATTTTGTAGATTGTCAGACATGGCAGACATGAAAACCCAAAGTCAAAAAGACCTGACAATAAGTTACCATAGATTGCATCATGACATGATGGCTTTTCCCAACCCTGATTTAGTGCTAGGTGACTGAGTACTAGATGACATTAAGTGTATGTGGGGACACTGCACAGTGTTGAATCTTTAAACTGAATTTAAATGGAATTCTTGGTTGTGGGAGAACCAAGAATATGGAATTCATCTTGGCACATCTTCCAGGCTTCCTGGAAGTTGTGAACAGGTTGACTCTTAATTATATATTTTAAACTCTGTCTTTCCAAATTAGAAAAATGCATAATTTTATATAAATACGTGCAAATATAGAATCCAAAAATGCTGAAAAAACCTGAAAGTGTCCTTCGGCATCATCTAGAGCAAAGTTTCTTAAACTTTAGATATTCTTACACAGTCTTCATGATTTTTACCATATCCAAGTATCACCTATACTTATAATTCTCTAATAGTCCTTCAGAATTAACCTTGTTTTTGTTGTTAATTACTCACCTTGACCACCTACTAAGAAATAATATACATAAAAGCATAGTTTATGTGTTCTAATTTTTTCTGTGCATGTAATATAATTAATATTACTATTAACATGTATCTAGGTGTGATATGGTTTGGAGGTTTGGCCCTCCAAATCTCATGTTGGAATTTGATCCCCAATGTTGGAGGTGGGGCCTGGCGGGAGGATTTTGGATCATGGGGTTGGATAGCTCATGGACCGTCCTCACGGTATTGAGTGAGTTCTTACTCTGTGAGTTCCCAGGAGAACTGGTTGTTATTAATAAAAAGATCCTGGCAACTCCTGTTTCTTCTCTTCCTTTCTCTCTCGCCATGTGATCTGCACACGCAGGTGCCCCTTCACCTTCCACCATGAGTGGAAGCTCCCTGAGGCCCTCGCCAGGAGCAGATGCTGGTGCCATGCTTCTCGTACAGCTCACAGCACTGTGAGCTGAATAAACCTCTTGTCTTCACAAATTATCCAGCCTCAGTTTCCTCGTAGGCCACTCAAACAGACTCAAGAGCAGGTGTCATTTCGTAATCAGTGATAGCTGTAAACACAATTCAAGGTAAAAGCTTTCATTTGTCAAGGAGGAAAACAGAACTCCAAAGTCACACTGTAAACCTATGACAGAATTGGGGCTAGAACTCAGGTCTCTTAGGTTCTAGTCTCAAGATTTCTCTCTCTCCTTTTCTCTCTCTCTGTGATAAATAGCTTCACACTTATAAAGTTACTAAACCAAAGTCACTCAGCATATGCAAAGTAATGAACCTGTGCCAGCTGCACAGGTATATGACCCCCGCAGTCACGCTGGCACCACCAAAAGGGCCTCGCAGTTAGTTTCTGCTTCTGCCTTCTTGAAATTAGTAACAATTTTTTAGCGGGGGAATCCAATCTTTCATTCTGCACAGGGCTGCACATCCTAGGTAGTCAGTCCTGCCTGGAAGGAGGAAAAACTTAACATACACAAAAATATCTTTAAATGAATAGTTAATAACTAACACACATAATTGAGGTATTAAAAAAGAAAAGCAACTCCTATGGACTTGAGACTATGGCAGCTAGAGTCTCAGAGCATTTTCTTCAAACTCTATACAGATACACAAGAATAAACCATATCCTTAGCATAATGTGAAGATAAGAAAACACTATGAAATTAAGTAACTTGTGATTTGAAAATAAACACCATCTTCTAGCAGAACAATTTCTCTATCTCTTATCCTGAGCTTTTGACAAGAATAAGGAGGGTCTAGAAAAATACGAGGAGAAGAAGAAAGAAGAACAGAGAGCTAAGATGGAACTGAAGTCACATCTGCCATAAGTGTGAAAATACTGAAAAACAGAACCAGTAGCTCACAGTACTAACTACAGTAAAGGGACTAAAAATGTGTGCTGAATTTGGGAAGGCAGTACTGGGAAGGCAACGATTCTGGGGAACAGAGAGTAACAAGGAAGGGAGAACCACTCTTTGGAAACTATGACCCAAAAGGAACAAAAAGCAAGACAGAGGAATTTTGGATCCAGCAAGACAAAAGAAATATAAAAGAAAATAACACACACAACTCTTCCTTGGAAACTTCCTTGTCCCCAGTAAAAATCAATCATTAAACAAAATACACTTCACTATACCAACAGAAAAGAGCATCCATAGACTTGAAATGTTATGAACCAACCCAAACCACTGGCCTTGAAAACCAAAAATGGTACCAGCTGATGAAAGTCTCTCTCAAATTCCAACCATGAAGCAGAAGAAAACTGTGACACAACACCCCAAACTGAACTAAATATCCTCAAACATGTAGGTGGGACTACATTAAAAACACATATGTATTTGAATCAAATTCAAAAAAGTCTTTAAAAAAATTAAGAATTCCAAAAAATAAAATGGGAATGGACAAGAAAGGAAGAAATGACATGAGACTTGGATGAATTCACGAATGAAATGAAGGAAAAAAAGCAAAATCATATAAGAAATAAAGTCAAAATGATAAGGTGTCCACGAAAAAATAGATTTGAATAAAAATTTCACACGGGAATTGATGAAAATCAATAAAACAACCAAGAGAATAGCAATGAGATGCAGACAGGAAATAGACCACAGAGACGCTGGTGGAAGTAAAGACGTGAAAAAAACACCCAACTTGTGTAAGATTGAAGTCCATGAGGAAGAAAAACAAAACAAGAGTAGAATGGAACAAATATTTGAAACTATAATCCACCTTGGAATTTTAAAAAAATACAAAACTTCTATTAAATAACACTTGAGTGAAAAGGGAAATACAAAAAGAAAGTACAGAGCTTTTTAAAAAATAATGATAATAAAAATACCATGTATTAAAATCCACAACCTAAGAGTCACATTTCAATCATGAACAGAAGAAAATGCACAGCACTTTCAATAAAATAGGAAAATGTAAATAAATGCATTAAATCCCTCACTCAAAAATTTAGAAAAATACCTACGAATAATTAAAACAAACAAAATTGCTTAAGGAAAGTATTTGTAAAGATAAGGCCAGAAATCAATAAGTTAGGGAAGAGAAAAACAATAGATTAATAAATCAAGACCATATGTTTTGGGGTTTTTTTGAAAATAAGAAAAAAATAAGCTAACTATCACCTAATGAAGGAAAAAGGGAGAAAGTAAAAATACAGAATATAAGAAATTATAAGAAGATAAGCATAAAAACAGGAGATTTTTTAAAAAAAACTGTAAAAGACTACCTTGTGGACTTCTGTGCAAATTAATGTGAAAATCTAGGTGAAATGGAGAAAATGAAAGAAAAAGGAAAAATCCCACAGAAAAATGGGCAAACGAACAGGCTACTCACACACACACAAAATATGTCTCGTAAATATATGAAAAGGTATATGCAACATTGAGTCAAAAAGTCCCCATTTTTCTATGGATAAAGAAAGTGCAGCCTACTGAGTGCATCAATTTGCTTATATTTGAACAACCAGTACAAGTAATGCCTGGGAACAAAGTGATTGTCTCTAACATACCACCCTCGCTCTATTAGTGTTTTACTTACCCTTGACATGTTTTGCTTTCTTTGTCTTAAAAATTATAGAATTGAAATGAACAGTATCTAGGACTTCTTAACGTTATAACATTCTGGGATGCGTTTCAAAGCTGAACCTCACTGTCCTGCAGACAGGGTCTGACACCATGGGCCGTAAAGACCACCTGCTCTGTGTAAGTCCAGGTGAACCGGAATGGGAAATGACGCAGTGACATTCATCTTGTCATGTGCTCTTCATGGCTCACAGTCTTCAAACTTTACATTCTTTTTCAAGAACACTCTACCTACAAACCATGACCATGAGGTGATTTATCACTAAAATCTTAATCTACCAAATTCAGAGAGGTTGTTTAATAGTGTCCCATAGGAAGTTTCATGACATCCACATTTCTATGCATCTGGAGAATCATTTTCAGACTGGGTCCATCTGGGAGTGACTTTTTCAGGGGATAAAACCACAGTGCCCCATCATGCCACAGAAAGAAGAGCGAACACCAGGAGGAACTCAGACAGTTGGCTTAGGGACTCTAAGTTCTCAGAGCAGAGAGATAGCTACACAGTCACATCTCTCAAAATGGAGCGATGTCATTTGAGGACATAAGATGGAAATTGGCATGCCCGTATGACATCATGGAGGCATCCTTAGAAATTAGTTGAATACCTGGTATCCAAAGTAGACTGAACATTTTCAGACAAAATAACAATTTTTACCAAATTAGTCACCTGGGAATTAGATGCCTCAATGGCTTGTGCTGAACCTGAAGAAAAACTCTGCAAGAGGGTAGGGAACTTTGGAAAAGGGAAATCCTACTGAAATCAGAACAGGTACGATGCAGCAGACCTCTGTGGCTTTCTTCTCACCGGTTATTTAATAACAATGATTGTCTATTAATATTAAAACCTCTCTCTGTAGTATGTAATTGTGCTTATGTTAACCTTATATTTAATAGTATAAGAGAAATATAATTCTATTCCAATAGCCTTGGATTAAGTTGTATTATTAGGGGAGAATAAGTCCTGTAACATACAACTCTGGGTCTTGGGGATTAACCCAATAGAAGCTCAATGCTCAATAGCAGCTTGGTCTAGAGAAATCCGTGGGGTGCCATGACATACAATCGCTCAGGGATACAATCTCTTTCATCGTGTGTTAATAATAGGGCATCTTCGAAACCTGGCCTCTAGGGTCACGGTGGGTGGATAATGGGGGCCGAGAAGGGCCATACGGGTGGTTTATGGCTAAATCTGGAAGTGGCACATATCATTTACATCCACTTTCTATCGTCTGAACACAGCCACATAACCTCAACTTAACCATACAGGAGGCCCCAATACACAGTCTACTCGCATGCCCAGGAGCAAAATAAAGTAGGTTTGGAAAACACAAGGCACTGTTGCTACTTCAGACTTGCTAATCTTTTTGTAGTGTCTGCATAAAATTCCAAGTTGAAAGAACTTCTTTACATGCTGTTATTGGTGAATACCTGAATATGGTAGGACCCGCCTGACTTTTTGCTCTTAAGATGCTGCTGCTTACAATGGGCAGATCCGATGGGGAACTGCGTGGAGAACGCTGCCTCCTCTATCCGGCTTATTTCTGTCCAAATGTCCTGCACATGACCTTCACTCCACACATCCGATAATGTTTCATCAATGTTTCTTGGAGCGCACTCAGGTGGGGCAGGACATCACTGCATCTTGGCGGAGGTACGTTCTACTAGGGATGCTTTCTTTTCACATAGTCGGAATTCAAATCATCTGCTACACTTCTGACTTTCCAACCTGAGCCCCACAGCAGGGGGCTGTTAGTGAGTCGGGTGACCTGTGAGGGGGAGCACACGGTCATCTCACTTTCAGACAAGGTCCCTGAGAGTCAATAAGCCTTTTTTTTTAAAAAAAGAAAATAAACTGCTGACTAAGCAATTCTTTTCCTCCTGGCCAGAAATGTGCTATCCTCAGATCAATTCCCCGCCTTTCAGTCAATAGTGACCATGACCCTCACTGTAACCTCACGCCCATTTCTATTGGGTGGATTTTCTTTAAGTGGCTCATTGTCAACAGTTTAAGGAAAGAGCTGGATGGATCACAGTGCGAGGGTCCGCACTCATGGAAGGAAGCCCCTTGCTGACCTGTTTTACCTCTAAGTGAGCACGAAGCACTGCTCTCCTCATCCCCTTCATAAGGGTCAAGGGAACGAGCTTCTCATTTCTTTTCTTTTACTTTTCTCTTTCTTTCTTTTTATTTTTCAAAAGGCTTTTTGGCTCACATAGTCTCCTTTTGAGGAACTTTGAGCTCTGACTGAAATTTTCATGGCTACAGTCTTTAAAGGGGCAACAAAGCTTTGCTGCTGTTGTTGTTGTTCTGCTTTACACCTGCAAAAATATTTTTTCTTGTTCTACATCCTGAAAATTTTGGCACTAAGTCCAAAAGTAGGAGGAGAATGGTGCTGTCTGAGACAATAGAAAACCCAACCACTGTGGAGGCAAATAATGGTTCTTTGTAATATGGAAGAAATTATAGCTGGTGGTTAAGGGACCTTAGACCCAAGAAACCCTGGCTCCAGGCCAGACTCATACTCTACAGGGTCCAGTTTTTACCCTCTTCTGACATATACTTCCCCATGAGGTAAGGAGTGCACAGGGTCAGAGAAATGTCCACTGGCCCCTGACATCCACTCATTTGGGAGTGCCCCAAAATACAGGGTTTGTTTGCTTGTGTGTTCAGGTTTTTTTTTTACCAAAGTGGCTAAACCCACTCCGGGCCCTGCAAAGCTTGTGTCCCAGGTATGTCCTCTCCAGGAAAGATGATGCCAATTGTGTGTATCCCCAGGTCTAAGATGGGGGGTTAGGGAGCAGCCACTGGTAAGAGTGGTCAGTTCGTAAGTGTTAGCTGGAAGTCACACACGTGCATGCTAGGTCACTCACACGTGGCACCTTTTGCAAATGCTAAGGGAGCAGAGCAGCAGCACTGATTTTAGAGTCCAATGGAGTTTGGCTCCAATTCTAACTCTGCTAATTCCTAGCTCTGCGTCCTAAAGCAAGCTGTCATGTTGTCATTGTTTCCTGCATGTGCTTTGGTGTCCTCATTTAGAAAATGGTGATAACAGCAGTAGAAATGGCACTTTGAATTCATGTATTAAATGGGACAGTGGCTATACACTGCTCCCAAGGAGCATGGTGCATAATGAGCACTTGATAAGTGTTTCTGATGCTTATTTTGTGGTTGAAAACAAATTTTAAAATAGCACTTTTAATGGAAAACTTTTCCCTAGAGGTTGAATGTTGTCATTTAAGCGGTAAGAGAAAATACTGTTGAGTGTGCTTTGGTGACGTTAGGATGGATAGATGTTGCACAGACACAAGTGGTTCTTAGTGCTAATTGTCTGGTCTAGATCCTTGCTAAGGATCACCGTGCTCTGCACAGCCTGGAAACACTGACCTCTCCTGTCTATCACTCCACTGCCTCTAAGATGCGTACCTAGGACAACTGGGATGATTTGCTGAACCACACAGACGACCTGAGAAATGAGAAGGCTTATGGCCCACTGTCCACAGTGTTTTGTTTTGTATCAACTCTTATGTAAGTTAGGAAGGCAGTGGGGAATTTTTTCCAAACTGTCCCCTTTGTCATTTTCCACCAGAACAGATCAGATCTGGTAGATCCCTTCGCTCTGGAATGAAATTTAGTACCACATTTAATAATGAATACTTCTGGGGGGAACCATGATCACTTTCTAAAGAAACACATCCTGTATTTCCTAAGAGCAATATATTTTATGTGAAATACCCATATTTACTTCATTCAGAAGTGCAAAATAATCAATGTCAATGGCAGCTATGAGTTTATCTAAGGAAGAAAAATCCCCTATCCAAGCAGTTAAAAAATATTGCTTATGCTGTTTTTTGACCAACTGCAAAATAGTGCTTGGTGACAATAACTCCAGCCCACCTTAACTTAGCTCACGGGCAATTCTTTCAACTTCTAATTATTTTTCTTAAAAGGTGGAATATGTGGGGGGGAGCAAGATGGCTGAATAGACCTTCCAGTGATCATCTCCCCTTGCAGGAACACCAAACTGAACAACTATCCATGCAAGAAAGCACCTTCATAAGAACCAAAAAATCAGACATCAGCAAATGTCCACAAGGATCAAGAACATTCTGGGAAACATGACCTCACCAAATGGACTAAATAAGACACCAGTGACCAATCCTGGAGTGACAGAGATAAGTGAGCTTTCAGATAGGGAATTCAAAATAGCTGTCTTGAGGAAGCTCAGCACACTTCAGGATAACACAGAAAGGGAATTCAGAATGCTATCAGAGAAATTTAACAAACAGATTAAAATATTCAAAGAGACTAAAACATTTTTTAAAAAATCAAACATAAATCCAAGAGCTGAAAAATTTAATTGAAAAACTGAAAAATGTGTCAAAGTGTCTCAACTACAGAATTGATCAAGCAGAAGAATTAGTGAGCCCAAAGACAGGCTATTTGAAAATACACAGTCAGAAAAGAAAAAATAAAAAAGAATGAAGTATGCCTACAAGATCTAGAAAAAAGCCTCAAAAGTGCAAATCTAAGAGTCATGGGACTTAAAGAGAATGTAGAGAAAGAGACTGGATAGAAAGTTTATTCAAAGAAATAATAACAGAGAACTTTCCAAACCTAGAGAAAGATAAAAATATCCAGGTACAAAAAGGTCAAAGAATACCAAGCAGACTCAACTGTAATAAGACTACCTCAAGTCTTATAATAATCAAACTCTCAAATGTTAAGGACAAAGGAAGAATCCTAAAAACAGCAAGAGAAAAGAAGCAAAAAGAAAAAAAAAACCCTCTGATACATCTGGTAACAAACATCTCAATGAAAACCTTATAGGCCAGGAGGTATAAAATTCACTGGTAAAAGTAAGCACACTGAAAAATACAGAATATTTTAATACTATAATTTTGGTGTGTAAACCACTCATATTTTTAGTATAAAGACTAAAAGATAAACCTATCAAAAATAATAAATACTACAACAATTTGTTAAGAGATAGAAAATATGAAAAGATATAGAGATAATGGAAAGTCAGAAGGGGCAGGTAGAATTAAACTATAGAGTTTTGGTTGGGCATGGTGGCTTGCACCTACAATACTAGCACTCTGGGAGACTGAGGTGGAGGATCACTTGAGGCCAGGAGCTCAAGAACAGCCTGAGCAACATAGACCCTGTTTCTACAAAAAATAAAAATAAATAAATAAATAAATTAGCCAGGCATGGTGGTGCACGCCTGTAATCCCAGCAACTCAGGAGACTGAGGCAAGAGGATTGCTTAAGCCCAGGAGTTTGAGTTTGCAGTGAGCTATGATGATGCCACTACATCCTAGCTATGCAACAGAGACTCCGTCATTCATTCATAAATAAATAAATAAATGTGTAGAGTTTTCCAGTTTTCTCTTTGATTGATTGGTGTTTTTATTTATTTTATTTGTAATCAGAGCTAACTTGTCCTCAGTTTAAAATAATTGGTTATTAGATGACTTTTGTAAGTTTCATGGCAACCACAAAAAGAAAACCTATAATAGATACACCAAAAATAAAAAGGAATAAATTACAACACAATAACAGATAAAATCACTTATGCACAAAAGAAGACAGGAAGAAAGGCAGAGAGAACTAACAAAACAACTAGAAAACAAATAACCAAATGGCAATAGTAAGTTCTTACCTATTAATAATAACATTGAATATAAATGTACTAAATTCTCCAATTAAGGGCACAAGGTGGCTGAATAGATTAAAAAAAAAAAGACCAATTATGTGCTGCCTACAAGAAACTCACTTCACCTATAAAGATACACAAAGTAAAAATGAAGGGATGAAAAAATATATTCTATGGAAATAGAAATCACAAAAGAGCAGAAGTAGCTATACTTATATCAGAAAAAAATAGACTTCAAGGCAAAAATTGTACAAAGGGACATTGAGGGCCATTAAATCATATATACATACACACACACACACACACACATACACACACAGAGCCAATGCCGGAGCACCCAGATACATACAGAAAAGTTATGAGAGTTAGAGAGAACGACCCCAATATAGTAATAGCTGGGGACTTCAACACCCCACTTTCAGCATTAGACAGATCATCTAGACAGAAAATCAACAAAGAAATATCAGACTTAATCTTCACCATAAACCAAATGGACCTAATAGACAATTACAGAAACAATTCATGTAACAGCTACAGAATACACATTCTTCTCCTCAGCATATGGAACATTCTCCAGGACAGATCATATGTTAAGCCACAAAACAAGTCTCAAAATATTGAAAAAAATTTGAAATCATATCAAATATCTTATTTGACCACATGGAATAAAACTAGAAATCAATACCAAGAGGAACTGTGAAAACTATACAAATATATGAAAATTAAACAACATGTTCCTGAACAACCCTGTTCCTTCATTGGGTGAATGAAGAAATTAAGAGCAAAATTAAAAATATTTATTGAAACAAATAAAAATGAAAACACAACATACCAAAACTTATGGGATACAGTAACAGCAGCATTAGGAGGAAAGTTCACGGTAATAAATGCCTTTATCAAAAAAGTAGAAAGACTTCAAACAAACAACCTAACAATGTATCTTAAAAAAATAGAAAAGAGAAAACTAAACTCAAAATTGGTAGAAGAATAGAAATAATAATGATCAGAGTAGAAAGAAATGAAATTGAGACTTAAAAAAAAACTACAAAAGATCAATGAAACAAAAAGTTGGTTTTTTGAAAAGATAAATAAAATCAACATTTAGCCAGACTAAGAAAAGAGAGAAGATCCAAACAAATAAAATTAGAGATGAAAAAAAGAGACTTTACAACTGATACCACAAAAATTCAAAGGATCATTAGAGATTATTATGAGCAACCATATGCCAATAAATTGCAAAACTTAGAAGAAATGAATAAATTCCCAGACACATACAACCTACCAAGAATAAACTAGGAAGAAATAGAAAACCTGAATAGACCAATGACAAGTAATGAGACAGAAGCAGTAATAAAAAGTCTCTCATCAAAGAAAAGCCCAGGACCTGATATCTTTGCTGCTGCATGCTACCAAACATTTACAGAAGAATAATAACAATCCTACCCAAACTATTCCAAAAAATTCATGGAGGAGGGAATACTCAAACTCATTCTATGAGGCTAGTATTACCTTGATACCAAAACCACACAAAGATACAACAACCACCACCACCACAAAACTACAGGCCATTATCTCTGATGAACATCAATGTAAAAATCCTCAACAATGTGCTAGCAAACTAAATTCAACAACATATTAAAAAGATCATTCATCATGATCAAGTGGGATTCATCCCTGGGATGCAAAGATGGTTCAACATATACAAATCAATAAATGTGATATATCACATCAACAACATAAAGAACAAAAACCACATGATCATTTCAACAGATGCCAAAAAGCATTCAATAAAATGCAGCATCCCTTCATGATAAAAACTCTCAACAAACTGGGTATAGGAAGAACATACCTCAACACAATAAAGGCCATATATGACAAACACACAGCTAGCATCATGCTGAATGAGGACAAACTGAAAGCCTTTCTTCTAAGATCTGGAAAAAGACAAAGATGCCCACTTTCACCACTTTTATTCAACGTAGTACTGGAAGTCCCAGCCAGAGCAATTAGACAAGAGAAAGAAATAAAGGGGATTCAAATTGGAAAAAAAGAAATCAAATTATCCTTCTTTGCAGATGATATGATCTTATATTTAGACAAACCTAAAGACTTCACCAAAAATCTGTCAAAACTGAAAAACAAATTTAGTAACATTTCAGGATGTAAAATCAACATTAAAAAATCAGTGCATTTCTATATTATATGCAAAACAGTAAACAATCCTGAAAAGAAACAAAGAAAGCAATTCCATTTACAATAGCTACATTAAATAAAATAAGTAGGAATAAATTTAACCAAAGAAGTGAAAGATATTTATAATGAAAATGATAAAACATCGATAAAGAAATTTAAGAAGACAAAAAAAAATGGAAAGATATCCTATGTTCATGGAGTGGAAGAATCAATATTGTTGAAATATCCATATTACCCAAAGTGAGCTAAAGATTCAATGCAATCCCTATCAAAATACCAATGATGTTCTTCACATAAACAGAAAAAAAAATCGTAAAACTTATATGAAATCACAAAAGACCCAGAATAGCCAAAGCGATGCTTAGCAAAAAGAACAAAGCTGGAGGCATCATTTATCTCACTTCAGATTATACTACAAAGCCATAGTAGCCAAAACAGCATGGTACTGGCATAAAAACATACACATAGACCAATGGAACAGAACAGAGAACCTAGACGTAATTCCACGCATTTAGAGTCAACTCACTTTTGACAAAGGCGCCAAGGACATACCTAAGGAAATGATACCTAAGGAAATGGTAGTCTTTAAATGATGGTGCTTGGAAAACTGGATAGCTGTATGGAAATGAATGAAACTGGACCCCTATCTATTACCATATACAAAAATCAAATCAAAATGGATTAAGACTTACATCTAATACATGAAACTATGAAACTACTAAAGGAGTGGGGGAGACACTCTAGGACATTAATCTGGGGGAAGATTTCTTCAGTAAGACCTGAACAGCACCGGCAACCAAGCAAAATGGACACATGGGATCCTATCAAGCCAAAAAGCTTCTGCACAGCAAAGGAAAATCAACAAAGTGAATAAACAACTCACAGGATGGGAGAAAACATTTACAAACTACACATCTCACAAGGGACTAATAACTAGAACATATAAGGAAGTCAAACAACTTAATAGGAAAAAAACCAAATAATCCAATTCAAAAATGGGCAAAAGATCTGAATAGACATTTCTTAAAAGAAGACATACAAATGGCCAAGAGCTATATGAAAAAAAAAAATGCTCAACATCACTCATCGTTGGAGAAATGTAAATCAAAACTGTAACAAGATATCATCTCACCCCACTTAAAATGGCTTTTATCAAAAAGACAGGCAATAATAAACGCTGGTGAGGATGTGGAGAAAGGGAAACCCTCATATACTGTTGGTTGGAATGTATTTTAGCACAGCTACTATGGAGAGCAGGATGGAGGTTCCTCAAAAACCTAAAACCAGAACTACCATATGAACCAGCAATCCCACTGCTGGGTATATATCCAAAACAAAGGAAATCAGTATATCAAAGAGGTATCTGTACCCTCATGTTTATTGCAGCACTATTCACAATAGCCAAGATATGGAATCTTCACAATAGCCAAGATATGGAATCAACCTAAGTGTCCACCACTTAATAAATAAAGAAAATGTGGTATATATACACAACGGAATGTTACTAAGCTATAAAAAGAATGAAATCCTGTCATTTGAGACAACATGGATGGAAGTGGAGAACATTATGTTCGGTGAAATAAGTTAGGCATGGAAAGACAAATATTGCATGTCCTCATTCATATGTCAGAGCTAAAACGAAAAAAAAAGATCTCATGGAGGTAGAGAATGGAATGATGGTTATTAAAGGCTGGGAAGGGTAGTGGGGAGGGCGGCATAAAGAGTGGTTGGTTAATGGGTACAAAAATACAGTTAGATAGAATGAACAAGGTCTAATGTTCAGTAGCACAATAGGCCGACTATAGTTAATAATTTATTGTATATTTCAAAATAACTAGAGAAGTGGATTTTAATGTTTCTGACACAAAGAAATGATAAATGTTTGAGGTGATGGATATCCCAAATACCTTTATTTGATCACTACACATTATATATTGTATACAAATCCTGCATGTACCCCATAAATATGTACAACTATTATGTATCCATAATTTTTTTTAAAAGTGGAATGTGTGTGAACATGTGTGAATCATATATTTAATTAATATCAAATTGTTTCAACTGATATTCACCCTGGAATAGATGATGGGTATTATTGGTTCAATCAATGATTTATCAGGCAAATTTCTCATGTTGGTAAAAAAAAAACAAAAAACAAATTCACAGTCATGATATTGTTCCAAATATGTCTCAGAAAGACAATCCAGTTTCTTCAACAACAACAAAAAATAACTGCAAGAATAAAGGAAAATATGAAAATGGGAAATACGATTTAAAAAGTTAGACATATTAACCAATTGCATTCTATAATCCTTGTTTGGATTTCAGTTCAAGTAAACTAACTTTAAAAAATATGTAAGAAAATCGGGAAAACGTGAATACTGATCAGATACTTAATCATCTTAAGGAACCAATGTTGTAGGGCTGAGCATGATCATGTTTAGAGACACATACTGAAACGTTTATGGATGAAATGTATGACAGCTGGCCTTGGCTTTAGAGGAATCCAGGAATTTGGAGGAAGTAAGTGGGGATATAGATGAAACATGATTGAACTAATTATTATTATTATTGAATCTGGACGTGGGTACATGAGGGCTCATTTTACTGTTCTCTACTTTTGTATATGTTTGTTATTTTGTGCAATAAAAAACACTGAAAAATATTCCTGAGATAAAATTAATATTTTATTAATATTAATATTTTAATTTACTTATTAAAATTTTAATTAATTTACTTAAAATATTAATTTTAATTGACTAGGGAGGCTGAATTGTTATAATCGATTGTTTGATCTTTGAGATTCAATTCCCACGAAACCATCAGTGTATAACTGCATTGTGAATCCCGAACATGTTTTCTCAACAGCGCATCCTACTTTCAATCTATTTGTTATTCCACTTATGTTGAAATGACAAGATTTATCCTACACCTTAGGAGTTCACACATGGAGTATAAATGCATATTTATATGAGTTTTAAATTGATATCTATTCTGCTGCTCGTGTTCGGATATCACCACCTGCACTGAAATTGGAATTTGGAAAGCTCAGAGAAAGTCATTTCAATATGGATGGATGGAAGTCAGCTCTGGGCAGTTCTGACACCTCCCAGGAATACTCTTAGTGCAAAAGTGAAAATGAAACTGGAAAGCTCGTGGACGAGGTGCAAAATACAAACCTCCCCTTGTGTTTTCTCATCATATTCAACTTCCTGGTTAAAAATTTATCAAACCCACCAGTTATGAATATCAAGCGCTATCAGAATGCATGAGATTAAAACATCAAGGTCTACAGATTTAAGAAATTGTCAGGCCAAGAAACTGGATTTTTAAAAAACTGAATAATGTGAAATTTCCATTATCCTTTTCTTTTTCTTTTTTTTCCCCCCTAATCTGATAGGAATTGCAAACAGACCTGCAAGGTCTAAAGTTCCCTCAGGGAAATGTATTACAAAATAGGATATAGAAGCCTTCCTAATAAAATCATTAAAAAATAAGCTGAGGTTACATGTAGCCAAAAACTGGTACCTAATTTTTTATTTTTTTTTTGGTTTATTTGTCCCTCCTCTATCCCCCCCCACCTCAGTTCTCCTTCTCAGGGACGCATAAGCAAATTAATTTAAACACCTTCCACTAGATATAGGAAGAAAATAACTTGTTAAATTACTCAAGTACTAATCAATTACTGTTTATTGAGAAAATTAAAAAGTGCTGCCAGATAATGTGTTAGACTTTCCTCTTTCTTGGCAAATATTTACCTTCACGACTAGGTCATATCATTTTTCTGAGGGTCAGAATATAGGAAAATATCCAGCACACAGCATAGAAGACTGTGTATTCCAAGTCTGACATTTTACTAAATTGAGGATACAACATGGTTAACACAGAATCCCTACCCTCAGGTAGCTTTAAGATTAATGTGCTACACTATCAATTAGAGAAGAATATTAGTTTCTTCACTTTAATCACAATTGCATCAAAATCACATAAATTTCTACCTTTGAAATTCAGAAACAATGCAAAGCCAGGTGCACATTTCCCATTAAAATTAATATTTGCTGAAATTAAAATGTGCCATATGCCACGTTCATTTCACAATGCTAGGAAGAAAAAATAAAATGCAAGCCATTTCTGGTCTCAGGTGGTAACTTGTTACAGTATCAGATTTAACCTCTAATTTGATAGTATCTATGCAGAAAGGTTTAGCACCTCTTTGTGCTCAGTCACAGGAAAGCACTAAGTCCCAGAAGGCATGTGGAGCTTTATAACATTGTTGCCTTTGTAATAATTCAGGTATGTAGAGATGGCATACTGATTTGACACGGATAAAGAAAACTCTGCCCACCCAGAGAGGCTGCTGAATCTCCAAGTCACTGGGGGAAGAGTGTCAACCCTGGATGGGATTTGGTCAAGCTCTGTAATTCTAGTGGAGGTTGCTCTTCTATGTGTTTTAATTCTGTGCATTTATTTTAATTGCTTTCTGTTGCTTCTCTTTAGTATATTCTTTCCTGTACTTCTTTATTCATCCTCTCTCATTTTCTTTATTTCCTTGGTACTTAACATTTCAAAACATATGGTCCAGGAAAGGAAAGTGTTGATTTTTTTTTTCTTAATAACCTGGGAAAGAACTATGTGGCTGTGATCAAATTTGGAATCAATAAGTCTGTGAAGAAAATCCCTGGTTAGCCATGTCTCTGTCACCCAAAGGGACTTGGAAAGAGCCATTCACTGCCATTGTACCAGCCAAGGCAGGACCATGGAAGCTTTGCAAATGGCTTTCAACAGTAAGGGATTTTCATGGCTTTAGTTTCAGAGACTGACTGTGGTTCATACATTTGTTCATGTCTTGTTCCTCTCCCTCCCCTCCACCTACTTGATGGTTCATAGCTTTGAAACCCACTGAAATGATTACTTTAGGCACTGAGCGCACAAAATACAAGGGATGTTTGACTGAGGCCCCAAAATCCACTTCCTGTGTAACGGGACAAAGAGAGGGACAGGGCTGCCTGGATTACAGAGATAATTGTCATACCCTTCCATCTTTTTCCTTTTAATTTTAATTCAAGGAGATGGCTTAACATAATTGGCTGTATGATATGATTAGTCTCATATGATTTATTTGATTGGTTTTTTAATCCTATCACTTCTTTCTTTTTCCTTTTGGAATTAGTCAAGATAAGATGTTAAAATCCTCCTTTATGCCTTTCTAATCCCAACCTGAGAGGTATTAACAGTTTGGTGTGTATCTCTGTAGGATTTTTGTCTATACTTTTAAGTATATTATATGGATATGGATATGGATACTAAGAAATAAATATTCATACTTTTTTTTAAAAATAAGAGATCAGGGCCTATAGAAGTATACTGTGCAATATGGCAGTCACTACTTACTGGGGGATATTTACATTTATATTAATTAAAATTAAATAAAATTAAAAATTCAGTTCCTCAGTTGCACTAACCACATTTCAAATGCTCAACAAGGCATAGGTGGCTTGTGGCTACTGTCATGGAGAGAGCCCAGATACAGAACACGTCCATCACTGCAGAAAGTTCTATGGGACAGTAGCTGATATATAAAACATCCCTAACTAGCAATGAATTAGAATTTTGTTCTTCCCCCTTTAATATAATTCTCTGAACAATCCTAGAGTGACATGGAGCAGTAAGACAATGACTATCAGAATTCATGCTTGGTACCAGAGACAAAGACAATTGGGTTGTTTATACTTAGTTTGGTTCAGGAACCTATTATTTAGGGTCCTTGTCGTATGGATTGTAATCTCTGCCATGGACTGCAAGTGATCAGTTTGTTATGCTCGTGTAGGCTCGGCCAGGTTTGAAATGTCCAGCCCTAATGACTACACTCTGAGAGTTTCTTGGAAGGGCACCATTTTAGTTGGGAAGGAATGCGGTAGATGTGTTCAAAATAATTCGTCATTAGTTTCTTCTCAAAATTAGGCAGAAATAAAAGTGATAATAAGGGCAGATCCTAGTTACGGAGACTCTAGAGTCTTTTAGCTGTCCTCCCAGAGCACCACTCTTTGTTCTGATAACTGGGTATTTTGCCAAAAGTCCAATTCTTGGTGATTTAAACCTGGGAAATTAGCAAGAAATTAGAAAGCGAAATGAGCATTTACAGGTAGAAAAAGCAAAGTGTGATTACCTCGTCTCGGAGGAGCTAATTACAGGTTCAGTTGAAACTGGGAGGATCATGGGAGGCCACACACACACACACACACAAATGCACACACATGCCCATACACACACACACGACTCTCCCATTCTGTGCCCACCTCCAAAGAAGCAGAGAGCCGCACTCCTGCACAAATAAATCATTTGGATAGTTTGCTGTTTGAGCACAATCGATCGTTCCTCCGTACTAGGGTCAGGCACTATATACTCATAGCCTGGCTCGACCCCCAATTGTATATAAAATATGATATTAAAAAAAGCTTCCCACCAGCCACCTTGTACTTGGGGGGCTCGCAGTCCATCAATCACTCATTCTTCTTTGTCCACACCCGCACCACCCCGTGGGCCACAAACTCAGGGAAGTTAACAGCATTGAAAGGAAGACTGTCCCTCAGGAAACCCAAAGTCCCCGTCACAGAAATCATACAGCACCAGAGTGTACTTATTAGGAATTTACTGGAATAGCAGAGATACTTGAAGGGAATCTTTTCCTTTCGTTTATTTTGATGCTCTTATGTGACATTGAACACATTGCTCAGAGTAGGGGATGACCTCTTCCAGCACCTTCGAAGAACACCGAAGGTCTAAGAAGGAGAAGACAGGACACAGCACGAGAGTGATGTGTCTTCTGCTATGTCAGGATTTCTCAACCTTAGCACGACTGATGCTTTAGGCTGGGGTAACTCTTGGTTGTGGGGGGCTGTCTTGGGCACTGTAAGATGTTTAGCAGCCTCCCTGGCCTCTACCCACTAGATGCCAATAGCATTACAGTCCTCCCTGCACTAATTATGACAATCAGAAATGATTCCAAGACATTGCCAAATGTCTCCTGGAAGGCAAAGTTATTCCCAGTTGAGAACTTCTGACTTCCACATCAGAAAGACCTGTGCACTCTTTGCATCATACCTAAGAAGCCACCATGGCAGACTTAAGCAGAGGTGTATTAGTTTGTTAGGGCTACCGTTACAAAGTACCACAGACTGGGTGGCTTCAACAATAGAAACTTGTTTTCTCACAATTGTGGAGGATAGAAGTTCAAGACAAAGGTGTCTGCAGGGTTGGTTTCTCATGAGGCATCTTTTCTTGTCTTGTAGATGGCTGTCTTTCACCAGTGTCTTCAGATAATCTTGTGTGTGTCTGTGTCCCAGTTTCTTTTGCTTTTAAGGATACCAAACATATTGGCCAAGGGCCAAACCTAATGACATCATTTAACCCTGATTAACTCTTTAAGGACCCTATTTCCAAACATAGTCACATTCTGAGGCCCTGGAAATGAGAACTTCAAAATATGAATTTGGCAGGTATGGGGGGGGGCAGTGGAGAGACTAAATTCAGCCCATATGAGAGGTGATTCCCAGACCCAAGTCCATGATTCTGTGTCGCTAATAACCTTGTTGCATTATCTGTCATAGACTTCAGCCTTGTTATTTACAGTCAGTCTCTCTGCATTGCTCATTCCCTTCCTGCCACAGGAAAAGTAACATCCTTAACCGGGGAGACAAGGAGAAAGAATTGGGCAGGTGTGACTCAGTGTCTCCCCCTTGCTCTCATTTGCATCTCGCTCCCAGGCAGAGAGAGAACTTTGTGGTATCCACTCTCCTCCCAGGAGGGCTCTGCAGGCTCTAATTAAGGACTGATTTCTTTCTTCACATTTAAAAATAATTCAACAACGAACACCTTTAAATAGCGTGATTCCCTCGACTGACACATTTTTCGATAAAGGGCCAGACAGTAAACAGTTTAGGCTTGGAGGGCCATCCTTCTACGCAACTCTGCAAAATCAGCCACGGATAATACACAAACACCTAGGTGTGGCTGTGTTCCAATAAAACTTTATTAGAAAAATAGTAATAATCCAGGTGGCTGATTCTGGCCCAAGGGCTATATAATTTTCCAAGCCCTGCACTCCAGCATTAAATACATCATCTGATTTGTACAATTTCAATAGCTACTGGACTTGGTCAAGTTTAAATACAATGAGGAGCGTGTGGAGATGTGACAACTGCTCTCCTATGAAGATAACCCTAAGAGTTCTCCTGTTTTTCTCACCCATAACTGTTAATGGATATATACAAGAATATTTATAATAACAGACATTTTAAAGGGCATATTAAACTGGATTTCTGTTCCTTGTTTCCATTTTCTTTTTGCTGCCCATTGCCTCCAGCTCTGGTTTCTAATTTCTTTCCTCATTAAAAGTCCTGTCAACCTTCCTAAGAATAAAGTTGTTGCTTTAAAAATACCCATCTCATAAAGGTCCTGTAGCCTGCAGGAATAAGATAGATAAGAACGGTTCATGAAATCCCCCTCCAAATAACAGACTTATGAGAAATAAATCTGAACTTTGATTTCAAATCGCTCCAAACAAATCATCCTCAAACTTGAAGTGAATGTCCTCAAAATGTGTTTTGCAGCATCATTGCTGGGAAAACACTCTACTTTTCTATAGGTCAGTTTAGAACACATCTCATCCCTTTGTTATACTGTGTGCAAATCATCAGCCAAGATCAGGCCATGCAAACTTGCCCTGGGTCAGCAGGAAACATTAGCAGAGAGGGATATGGAAAATCCACTGGTATTACAAATTACAGCTAAGTGTCATCATTTGGAGATGCCATACAGAAGTCTTCCTTATGTGCAAGGATGCTGTTTTAGCACTGTCACAAATAGGCAAAAATGGGAAACAACCCAATGTTTATTAATCAGGGGGGTGGTGAGGAACCATTTAGGATATACATGGGTACTGTGGAATGCTGGGTTGTTGCTATAAAGAATGTTGTAGATGTAGATGTACAACATGGAAAATATTCATTGTGTGCCATTAAATGGAAAAAAGCAATATCACATATACATATACATATATGCACATGTATGCATCTATAAATATGCATATATACATAAACAGAGGTCATATTTAAACAGAATTTTATATATGTTTATATATATACATTTACTGATCTTTTTCTCTCTTACACACCCACTATCTCTAAATATTTTTGTCAATATATGGAAAATGGATGCTACATATAGTAGTTTCCTCTGGGAAGGGAAGTATATTTAGAAGGCTTGTGTGACTTGGGAGGGGAATTTTAATCTCTCTACCCTATGTACTCTTTTATGTTTGATCTTCTGGGAACTATTACATTTGTATTCTTAAAGAAAAAACAACAACAACTAAACCACCTACCCTAGGAGAAAAAAACTTGGAAATACTTTTTAATAACATTCTTTATTGTTTTATAAATTACAAAGGCTTAGTGTTAAAAAGCAAAAACATGTCTTTTTGATAAAATGTGGTAGTAAAACTCAACAGAAACCAAGTGGGTAGGGGGGAGGGGAGATGGGTAAATTTACACCTAATGGGTACAATGCACACTATATGCGTGATGGACACACTTATAACTTTGACTCAAACTGCACAAAAGCAAATCATGCAATCAAAATGTGTGTACCCCTGTAATATTCTGAAATGAAAAAGAATAAAAATAAAAACCAAAACAGAAAAAAGTACATGGAGTAAAACATGAAGTCCTTGTTTTCCCCAACTTTCTCCAATCCTGCTCAGGACTCCAGGGGCATGTATCTTGAAGGAAATGCTTTTAATTAAATCAGGAAAGACGTTCCTTGGGAAACACCATCTTCTTGAACCTACAAATAGACTGAGTCCTGAGACGTCTTGGCCCCATAGCAGAAGCGGGTTGGGAGTGTAGCAACCCTTTGTTTCCCACACCACAAAGCCTGGTCAAGAGAACATTGCATTTTTAGTTATTGGTGAAGACAACACAACACTCGGCTGAGAGAGTTCCGAGAATATAAGTGAACTAAGTCACTTAGTGCCTTTGACAGGGAAGAGAATATTATGTACCACCGCGAAACACACAATCTCTCAAACTCCAAAGCTTTGAATCGTGGCTTGCCATGTTGAGGTAGGTTTCAGCCAAAGATAAGTATTGGGAAAGGTGTTAACAGTTCCACACACAGCTAACGTGGAAGTACAGAGCCAACACAAGACAGAACATGAAACATTTCAGGAATTTGACTCCCAGCCTGAAACCATGCCAAAAACATGCATATGACTGCTTGGGAAACACACATTTTTATTTCACATTAAAGTCAAAATTCCCGGGCATGGCATGGGGGCTTGACTTATCAATTATGATGAGCCAATGTGCCAGTATACAGAGAGGGCTAAGGAACCATGCCCTACCCCAGAAAGAAGTCTAGGGTCCAGGAGATAGGGTGAAAATCCACAAAAACTCACATGTGTGTGCACACACACACTAGTTCACAATCACAAATTCTTCAATATTCATTCTTCTCATAAGACTGAAGTGAAAGAAGTTTGGAAAATAATTTGAAACTGACTTCATTTTCTGAAAGACTTTGCCTCTCAGCCCCTGACTACAAGGATCTAGGATAACATTTATACTGTT
Organism: Daubentonia madagascariensis; assembly: GCA_023783475.1. NCBI lineage: Eukaryota > Metazoa > Chordata > Mammalia > Primates > Daubentoniidae > Daubentonia > Daubentonia madagascariensis. The sequence goes on along the minus strand of JAKFHU010002332.1, from coordinate 3,188,848 downwards.
TTAAAAATATCTTCACTTTGCCCGTTCTGGTTTTTTTTAATTCCAAGAGAATCTTATTCTGAGTCTAAACCTTATCCCAAACTTAATTTGATCAATGAGTGGTTTGTAGTATTTTCAATCTGTGTAGGAAGCACAGGTAACACACATTGTTGGCAGAGTCATATGTCCAGTGCAATAACTAAGGAAGAAAACCCACTAGCTCCTTCACAATGTTATTCTCCACTTCTGAAATCCCAATTATGTCTAGTTTTCTCTCCTAATTTCTTAGGCATTAGTACGGTGGGATTTGAAAAATTTATATTATCACAAATGCTATACTTCTTGACATTAATTATTGTATTTATCAGAACTTTTTTGGGGGGGTTTTAATTAAAATACAGATGCAAACTGGGCTAAGGCAAACAAGAAATGTATTGATTCATATAAGTGAAAAAATCTAAGGATAACTCTGGATTTTGGCAGAGCTAGATTCAGGGACTTGGAACATACCCCTACGGTCTTTATCTGAGATTGGCCACATTCTCAGGGAGGCGGGAAAATGGCCAGCAATTTCAAGCTCAATGCAGTCAGTTTCTAACAGTTTTTTAATTTTTTTTTTAGTTTTGTAAAATTATCAACTTTATTTTTTTAATTCATAATATAATCTTTTTTAAAAAATTTCAGAATATACAGGAGTACACACATTTTAAATGTGGTATATGTATACCATGGAGTACTACTCAGCCATAAAAAATGGTGATCTAGTATCTTTTGTAACAACCTGGATGGAACTGGAGACCATTCTTCTAAGTGAAGTATCCCAAGAATGGGAAAACAAACACCACATGTACTCAATACTAAATTGGAACTAATTGATCTACACTTATGTGCACATATGGAAGTAAAACTCACCAGCAATCAAGTAGGTGGAGGCGGGGAGGAAGGGATGGGTAAATTCACAGCTAACGGGTAAAATGCACACTATCTGGGTGAAGGGAACACTAATAACTTTGACTCAAACTGTACAAAAGCAAATTATGTAAGTTTCTAACAATTTTAACAGGAGTTCTGAGACTCAGTCTCATTGGATGGATTTGGGCCACAGGTCATCTCTCAGCCAATCTGCATGGCCTGGAGATGGATTTACGCCCATCGGCCAGGTTTGGGTTTCATACCCAACTCTAGAGCTGGGCAAGACGCCAGCTCTCTGTAAGCAGGAGGAACAACAGGAGAAAGGTGGTTCTCTAAGGAAAACACAGTTATATAACCAGAGGAAGAAGAAATAGATACTGGATAAATGAAAACAACAGTTGCTTTGTGAAAAAGTTGCTACCATGAGCAGATTTGATCTATGCTCAGCAAAGTCACTAACTGAAGCCCTTTATGAAGCTATCATCGGTGTGAATTCCAGTTGTGAATTTCGGACACATACCAGCATGACATTCAAAAACGGGTCTAGAGCTGTGCTGTCCAAGATGATAGCTATTAGCCACCTGTGACTGTTTAAATTTTAAGTAACCACAATTAGATAAAATTCAGTTCCTCAGTAGCACTAGGTCGAGTTTCAGTGCTCATTAGCGACATGTGATTAGTGGGTACCTTATTAGACACTGACAATATAGAGCAATTTTGTCCTTGAAGAAAGTCCACTGGACAGTGCTGTTCTAGAATTTTTTCATCCTTCCTTCCCCCTAAAAAATTTAAAAATAAAGAAGGACATGTGCCTGGGCTAGGAAGGGCCAAGTGACCTTTGAAAGGCCTCACAGGCAACAGAGACTAAGACAATAGTTACAGTGAAATAAACAAATGCTGAAGTAGGAAAAGTTATGTTTTCCTTTGAACATTAAAAAAATAAATTGGAAAGAAAGAATTCTTTCTTTTCTCTGTCGGAAGGAGACAGAGAGCTATATAAAAGCAAAGCCAAGGAGAGGAAAACTAAATCAAATGCTAGTTAGACTGAAAGGTTCTTATTTCTTTCCTTCTTTTTTCCTTCCACATCTAAAATTTTGCAATAATGAGAGAGAGTTTCATATAGACGTCTGACAACAGGACGTGCTTTGTGTAATTTCCAGTGGTTGCCAGGATGGAGGTTGGGGTGTGCAAAGTTGAGCTGGAGTATACACTATGTTCCAAACCAAATCCAAACTCCTGGCCCACAGGACCCCGTGTGCTCTGGCCGTGGTCTGTCCCTCCAGCACTCAGTCACCCCCTCCCCTCATCAGGTGTTAGCGCCACGGGCTGAATTCAGAGCCTTGTGCAAGGTAAAGTGTTCTCAGCTTCAGGGTCATTATACCTGCTGTTACACCAGCCTAGAACATGCTTCCCCGAACCCCCTTTCATCCTTTAGCTCTCTACTTAAACTTCACATCACCAGGAAATTTTTTCTGACAACTTTAGCCAATACACACGTCATAATTCCCCATCATAATATCCTATGTATTTATTCATAATACTTATAATCTCTAATTATTTTATTTACCTTTTTCCCCTTACTATATCCAAGTAGAATATAAGTGCCACGTGGGCAGAGACTGTGTCTGTCTTATTTCCTCTTGTTGCCCCAAGGTTGGCAGTTCGCTGGTTGAACGGCTGTGCCAAGGAATATTGATTAAATGGATTGATCACCAGCAGGAAGGTAATCAGTAGTGATGAGCTCTAGGTCTCTACCCCTGATCTCACCCTGGTAAATGGTTTTACCAATAACTTTACTTCTCACTAACAAGAGGCAATTGTGATAAACCATTTATTGATCAATTCATTTCTTCAACTAATAATTATTGAATATTTTCCTTGTGATAAACATTGAGCTGAGGGCCTTAGGTTAACAAAGATAAATAAGACAGTTTCTTCCCTGGAAAAGCTCCGTTTAGGGGTAGAGGAGGTAGTGGTCTGCCATTTAAATAAACTCTCTTAATACAGTCCTGATATATTTTAGGGCCTCAATAAATACCCGCTGAAGGAATGTGGCACCCTGTCATGTGTTTCTACTTTCACACCTGTGTGCACCGAGGACTTTTCTGTGATATATTCCCACATCCTCATTTGGAGAACCCCTACTTGTCTTTCATGTTTCAGTTTAGATGTCATCTTTTTCAGAAATTCTTTTTGGACCCACACATTCCCACCCCGGGCAAGGAGGTGTACACTTCTCTATGTTCCCACAGCATGTATGACTTTGGTACATACATACAGAGTTTTTATTTTGCATCTGCCTGTTTAGTTGCCTGTCTCCCTGACTAGTTCATATACCAACTGGGGACAAGGTCTTTGCCTTACTCACTTTTGTATCTCTCGAACTCAACCTACTCTGTGGCAAAACACAGGTGCCCAAGACATATCATCTAATATCAAGTTTAACAGAGTTCTGGCACCAAGACTAGATCTTGATGAAATGACTTTTGCAGTATTTTCCACCTCTAATATTTTTGATGGGGATTAAATATGGTAGCCTAGGGTTTCAACTCTTGAACAAAATGATTGTCAGAATACAGCTTGTAAAGAGGCCATACTGGTGAGCCATACACTAATAACAAAATCCAAACCTTTTCTTCTGTTCATACAGGAAAGTGACTTGTAATTCCTTTATCTGTGGTGTTAGGTTCAATTAAGTTCTATTTATCAATATTAATGTTTAGCTTCCCAGTGTATTACCAAGGCTTGCTAAAAATTTACTATGCAAAACCTAACATTGACACATTATTAGTTTACTGAAGACTAAAGGTATTTCTACTAGAAGTCTGGATTCCACACAACATTACAAGGATAATCCATCACTGTCTAGTTATTAGTTTTTTTGTTCTTTTAGTATTGTATTATTTTATCTAATTCTAATTATAACCTTATGCAATTTTTATTTATTGATACCTCCACTTTACAAAGAAGAAGGCAGAGATAGCAAAAAACTAAAATTTCCAGGGTAACTCAGCTAGCAGGAGATAGTGCCAGATTTGGACATCAGGCCACAGAGTGCACCATATTTCATCTTACACTTGCAGAGTTGCTGAGCTCGAGGGGAAGATGGGATGTCTGGTGTACGTGGGCTGTAGTTGAACAAAAATTAGTCGGAAATGAAGGATCTTCACTCTAGAGGCAGAGGTGACTTGGGATGGGAGTGGGGAAGAGTGTACCTACTTGTAATGAGAGATGTTTGGTGTAACAGTGAGAGAGAGAGAGAGAAAATGCATGAGAGAGAAACCATTATCTTATGTTTAAAAACTAAACACAGTTTAGCACAATAGATGCAAATATTAAATCCAAGCTTGCTATAGAATATTTTCCTAAATACGTATAAGCAATCTTTTCAGACAAAAGGCTTTAGCCAAATATGCAAGTGTCTGTCCTAGCAATCACTTAGCTCTTGGGACTGATTAAATTGATTACTTTTTCCCCAATTACCTGAGCTTCAAATTTATTGCTCATTTGACTCCTGTACTTCTAAAATAAAGTACAGATCCACATTTACAATTTGATCAAAGTCATCATAATGAATATTTTTAAGGCATTGCCAGTCGTGGTTGTGCTGATTTTTAATGATAGTCCCCAATTAATTAATCAGTAGATAATTTCATTCAAAAATGTGAAGCTGTAAACATTAAAGTTTTGTTTGGTATTTTCTTATTAATTGGAAAAATGGCTCAGTCAACTTTCAGGCAGAGAGCTAGGAACACCTTTCCATGAAAGTCCAAACTTGATGGGTAGTATGACCCTAGGCAGCTCTGCTCCCCGTGTCTCCACACTGCTGGCGCTGGCTCCAGTTGGAATCTCTGACCCTCCTCCACGCGAAATAAGTGACTGTGGTCATCCCACAGTCTTGCACCAAGGCTGTGACTTGCTCTAATCCCTGCTCCCACAATTATTTGTACAACCTAAACACAAACCTTGCAGAGAGAGGGATTGTATCTCTCTTAGTCCAGTGCATGCTTCCTGACCCCCTCCCCCACAATCAGTCAATAAGGCAATGGTCATAGGAGGCCAATGTGGAACCAGATTGAATGCTAAATTGTCCAGAAGACTAACAATTTCTTCTAAAACCATTTGCTCTCTACCTTTTCACATCCTACCCAGTCTAGGATGATTGCTGTTATCCTTGGTGTTTGAATTTTTTTTAGGAATACATGCACTTCCTAGATATCAAAATATCACTGGTTATAACAGCAAGAGTCAAAAGATAGATATGTTGGATTATTCTATTTGCCTTTAAAAATGATTGAAACCATCTTGATCCTCCTACCTTTATAAACAGCAGAAAAGTGGGCACCAATGCTCTCCTTTAGCCTTTAAAAATAATTGCCTTTTAAAACATTTACAATTTGCTTTTCACTTAGACATGAAGTGTTAATTATAGAATATTTAAAGACTAAAGACCCAACAAATCAAAGAAAACAATACTCATTTTAGTGTACATACATATATTTTTCTCAAGAAAACAGACTTCTGTCCCTTTTTCTTATAATGAAATGAAAATAAGATCACACTGAGTTTGGACCTCCCTTAGCCATATGCTGTATGCCTTTTCTGGGCCACTGACTATTCTTCCACTAGATCACTTTTAATGTACTTGAAGACTACACATTCAAAAACTCCACAAGACTTGATACAAAATATCTTATCAAGTGAGATTTGTTAGATGATGAATAAATAATAAACTAAAAATAAATCCAGTGTAGGCTTATTCCATACATGACATCACCAATTCCCTATTATTAGGCCATTTGGATAATTTTGGGTTTTTTTTTTTTTTTGCTATTATAAACAATCTTGCAATGAACATCCTATAGCCAAATCTTTGCACACATTTGCTTATTATTTCTTTAGCATAATTTCCTCAGCATAAATTTAGTCTATGAAAGGCAATGCATTGCTATGCCTATTAAAGGCTATTAGAAAAGTTAAAATTTAAGAAAAGGCAGAGAGAAAGCAAAAAGAGGTAATGGATCTAAACCAAACTCTGCATGTAACAGAACAAAGAGGCCCCGTCACAGAAATACTGGGATTCATACCCTAACAATGAAAGTGATAGCAACCGTCAAGTGGGCAGAAACTGAACACACACACACACACCCTACAGTACTGACATATCTTGAAATGAAGTCAGTTGAGAAGACAATTAATTGGTATAGCAGGGATGGTAATATGCAACTCCACTGATCCCACTGCATTTCAACTTTCCTTCCAGAATCTAACTGTGATCCCTGTTTCATAACAGAAACCTTAACTAACAAGAAAGAGGTGACGTATTCTTGTGACAATAAGACCAAGCTCATCATTGTCCGTAGAGATTTGAGTTAAAGATCCCTTTTCTAGTCAAAAAAGCAAAGGTTCCTCCTTATTCTAAATTCTTATCCTTCCCTAAGTATACATCACCTTCCAGTCCATACATTTTATCAGGAAAAGGTTATTTATCTCATTAGGGTAAAACACATTATCCAGACTTAAATAATTTTTCTTAATTCTAAGATGATGGTCCTCTTGCCCACTACTGCAAGTTTTAAAGTGCCGGTAATCCGGCTCCCTGGCAATCAAGGTAAGCATTTAATATAAAATTCCTTTCCTTTTCAATTAAAAATTACTAAATTGGTGGTGTATCTTGCCACTGATCCATTTTGGAATCAAGGAAATGTAGTTGCTTGGTACAGTTTTGGGATGTTTTGGAGTATAGTTATACTCTGTTTTGAATGATATTTAAATTACTCTAATATATTCCAGGCTGGACTCTCACGTCAATTAATCAGCACCAAGGCTCTGTCTGACATTTTGCTACAAACTGGGTTCAATTGTAATTTGTCAACTGTAGCACCCGTTGCTATGACAAATAGCTTCAGTCTGGTTAATCTTTTGAACATAATAGCATTCTGCTACTTTGATAAATCTATTATGTCGTGGTTTACATATGCTTTGGGGAAAATTTTTATTGGGACATTTTATACTAAATTATCTCTAGTTTACACTAACAAAGCCAAATTAAAGGCTGATGCTAGTGGTAGCTTCCTAATATCTCAAAAATGCCAAGACAACTTGGATCTCAAAACTCACAAGTTGTTAAGAGTTCACTCTCTGAAGTCAAACCGCATAGTTTTAAACTCATGGATCCACATTTACTTACTTGGGCCATTTAACTTAATTTTCTAAGCCCTGATTTTTCTCATTGGTATAATGAAGACAGTAGTTTGAACCAACTACTTAAAGGTGTCATGGTTCAGTGTAATATAGCAGTGCCTGGCACATTAAAAAGAACCAATAAGTCCTGGATGATGCTGTAATTACTTTTTAATTTTTTATTAATATATAACAATTGTATATATTTATAGGGTACATGTGATATTTTGATACATGCATACAATGTGTAATGACCAAATCATAGCAATTAGGATATCTATCATTTATCATTTCTTTGTGTTAGGAACCTTTCAAATCTTCTCTTCTAGCTATTTTGAAATATACAATAAATTCTTGTTAACTACAGTCACCCTACTGTGCTATCGAACACTAGATTTTATTCCTTCCATCTAACTGTATTTTTGTACCTATTAACCAACCTCCCTTTTTCCCCCACTCCAACCCTTCTGATCCTTCACAAACAATCATTCTACTCTCCACGTCCAACTTTTTTAGCTCCCAAGTATGAGTGAGAACATTTGTCCTTTCTGTGCCTGGCTTATTTCACTTAATATAATGTCCTCAAGTCCCACCCATGTTGCTACAAATGACAGGATTTCATTCTTCTTTATGACTGGATAGTATTCCATTGTGTATATACATCACATTTTCTTTATCCATTTGTCCGTTGATAGACACTTAGGTTGGTTCCATATCTTGGCCATTGTGAATAGTGTCACAGTAAACATGGGGATGCAGGTATGACCTTGATATATTGGTTTCCTTTCCTTTAGATAAATACCCAGCAGCGGGATTGCTGGATCATAGGGTAGTTCTAGTTTTAGTTTTTTGAGAAACCTCCATACTGTTTTCTATTATGGCTGTAGTAATTTACGTTCCTACCAACAGTGATTAAGAGTTCCCTTTTCTCCACATCCTTGCCAGCATTTGTTATTTTTTGTCTTTGTGATAACAGCTATTCTAACGGGGGTGAAATGATGTCTCATTGTGGTTTTGATTTGCATTTCCCTGATGATAAGTGACACTGATCGTTTTTTCATATATCTGTTGGTCATATGTATGTCTTCTTTTGAGAAATGTCTATTCAGATCTTTTACCCATTTTTTAATGAGATTATTTTGTGTTTTTTTGTTGTTGAGTTGTTTGCGTTCCTTGTATATTCTGGATATTAGTCCCTTGTTGGATGAATAGTTTGCAAGTATTCATTCTGTAGAATTGGAATTGTACAGATTTTTTATTCACTCTGTTAATTGTTTCCTTTACTATGCAGAAGCTTTTCAGTTTAATATAGTCCCATTTGTCTATTTTTGTTTCTGTTGCCTGTGCTTTTGAAGTCTTAGCCATAATATAATATCTTTGCCTAGACCAATGTCCTAAAGTGTTTTTCCTATGTTTTCTTATAGTAATTTTATAGTTTTGGGTTTAAGTCTTTAATCTACTTTGAGCTGATTTTTCTATATGGTGAGAGATAGGGGTCTAATTTCATTCTTCTGAATATAAACATCCACTTTTCCTGGTACCATTTATTGAAGAGGGTGACCTTTCCCCAGTATATGTAATTATTAAATAAAATCTCTTATGTGTAAATGTTAATATAGTACATTTGTCACAGTTGTTGAAAAAGTTTAGATTTTTAATGGTTTCTACTGTTTCTATTGTGAATGCCAAAATAAATAAAATTGCAAAAAGGAGTGTCCTGCCAACGGAGGTGGCCAGCTCCCGGGTGGACACTCCCAAGAAGACACCTCACTGTGCATTGTCATCCAAACAGAGGCTGATGTGATTGCAGAAATGGGTACTTATTGACCTCAGCTAACAATTTGAAACTGGCTATAAATTTTCCCTTTCGGTCTTAACACACAGGATGTTTCTACGTGGCGAAAGTGCATCGACTGCAGTTTTCAGCAATACATTCTCAAAAAGTCAATTTCACCTTTTGACAGCTCTGAAAGAATCCAGATTACTTTAAGTATAATAGCTCTGAATAAGGGCAATAGTTAAAAGAAGGGTAGGGAAAACAAAAAAAACAAGAAGCCTGAAGTAAAAGGGGTGACAAGTAGTTGTTTTTAATAACAGGAAAGTAATACTACAAGAAAAGAATTCTCTAGTATTATATTTATAGTGAAGTGATTAAAAGTTATTTTTATCAAAGTTCTAACTCCTTACAGTTAAAAGAGCCACAGTGCTCCACGATAAAAAATTGAAACAACACAATGCCCTGCTGACTTAGAGATAAATGAAACATCAAAACTATGGTAAATATTTAAGGTGTTCTGACAGGTTATCTTGGCATTAAAACACTTCATTTCCTGACTCTTTCTCCTCTCCTTCTCTCTGTCTCTCTCTTTCCAAAAGTATCCCCATATATAAAAGTTTGTTCCCTAAAAGTTCAGCAATGCACAACCAATGCCAAAAGGTAGTTGAGGCCAATTCGTAGAGAGACATTTTATGTGGGAACTAATGCTGAGGAGGGAGCAGTGGAGACACACAAAGTGTGCTTTAATTGTCCTCATGAAAAAGAAGACCTGAAATTGTAAATAAACCACAAGGAAAAGACTTCATACACTAAATCTTCAAGTATAGGTTTTGAAATATAATTCCCACGATGACTTTGCTTTCACAAATAAATTTAACTCCACCTTAGGTGAACTTTTTTTTCAGGGAGATAATTATATCCAGCACCATTTATGCAATTTGGATCAAGCCTATTGAGTTAGGAGAGAATCAGCAATGCATTTCTGAAAATTGATCTGAATAAACTAGGTGAACATTCTGATCTGAAACCCAGAGCAGAGACCCTTGCATAGCTGTAGCTCCCTAAGTGCTGAATTTTGCAATTGATTTCTATTCAGAAGAAAACACTGTCATATTAAGAAGCGAAATGATGTGTCTTTGCACTTCTCAGAATAGTCAGGTGAAATTGTGAGCATCTTTATTTCTTTATTCGGAAGGGTGGTATACATATTGTATAAACTATCCAGCAATAGTTGGGTACCCGAGATAACCCAGTCAGAAGCATCCAAATCAACACCCAGCTCCACAAGGAGCTATTCTCTTCTCCTTCAGCAATTAAGCATTCAAACCAGTAAACAGCTTGGTTGGAATGATTTTATGACAAATGACCGAAAACATATCAACCATAAAACTCAGCTCGGCAAAAATCCCTCAAGCCCAGGAAACTCAATCAATGTAGAGCAGGCAGCAGCCTCAGCAAAGACAGCATTCGCTCACTCGGAGTCACATAAATCCAAGGCAGCCAGGATTGCTCCACTAACTGTGACACAAGGAACGAGTGAGGAGAAGGGCAGGCAGGCTCAGGACAGGCAGAAGAAAAGGAAGGGAGGTAAGAAATGCATTTCTCTTTCACCCTTTTGGTCTTCTGCTTCTTCTACTTAAAGGACTTGATAAAGAGACCAAATTGCACTATTCCTATTAAGACAAATATAACAAATATTCAAAGAGAAGCATACAGGCAAAAAGAGAGGGCACAGGAGACGGAAAGGCTGACACTGGGTTATGGCAAGATTATCCTCTGCAAATACGGTCCCTAAAGCGTCCCTGAATAAAAGGATGGACAGTAAATGCAAGCACACAAGGTTTAGCTCAGTCTATGAGCTATCAGTGTGACTGTCAACTTCTGTACGACATTTTTCCAATATTTCATTATGCAAGTTTTCAAACGTACAGCAAAGATGACACAGTTTTACAGCAAACATCTACTATACCTACCATTTATATTCCATTAGTAGCATTTTACTGTACTCGCTCTATCCCAGATCTTTACATCTGTTCATCCTTCTATCCATCCATCAACCCATCTAATTTTTTGTGCATTTCAAAGTACATTTAAGACATCAGTAAAATACCTCCTGCATACTTCAGCATGCATAACATTAACTCAAGCTTGGTATGTGTAACTTTGACGTTACTACTTCTTAACACTACTATATGACCACTACAAAATTGTTAAAGTAAGTTTTGAAATATTCACAAACTTGCAAATATAATACACAATTAATTAAAAATGCATTTTCCCTTCTCCAAAGCTACCAAATGAAATTGTTACTTATCCACAGCTTATAAACACACTGCCAATAAGGACATAATGGTTCTCTGGGAGAACAGAGAAACTGAAATATGTGATTCTATAAAATAGTGAGCAGAGTGGCTGGTACAAATGTAGAACCCCACTGCAAAAAAAAAAAAAAAAAGAGAGAATAGGAATAAAGTTTGATGATTTTAATATTAGCAGAAAAGCATGAAAATCAGGAAGAAATAAGGTGAGGAGGGGAAGGAAAGTCCAAAATCAAGATAGATGCTCGTGTTGCATAAAACTGATACACACACAGGTGTGTGTGTTACAGTTGTTACTGGTATCCCAGGGCAGGGGAATGGAAGAACATTATGGCAAGATGTCATAATAAAAGCCTAAAGAAGTTGCCAAGTTCACTTGAAAGTACCACCCTACTCTTCAGGTATGTGTTATTCACTTCCAGAGATGAACAAACATGGAAGTTGAACGAATGGCTAGGTCCGGCTATGACAAGAGTCACCTCGGATCTCTAAATCCTACGAATAGTTGGAAAATGTAACCATCACTTTTTTGTGGCCAATTTCTTGGCTTATTCTTCCTACTTTTCTCATATGGATGTAGCATATTAATTAGACTGAGATCATTCCATTTCATCCAGTAATGTCAAAGTTATTGGAGGTTTGGAGTGCACCCAAATTTCATTTCAATCTGTCACTTCAATGTTATAAATGACAAATCAATATTTTTAATACCTTTCCATCTTAATGTTTTCTGATGGAACAGAGCCAGCATATCCTACAAGAAATATGCAGATTACTAAGGCTGTCCTTTGAACATAATGGAATGCAAAACACTCATTTTATGGTACAAGCAGGCAGTGGGTCACCAAAGTAGATGGACGCTCAGTGGGGCTTAGAGAAATTAACACCTTTCTGAAGTTGAAAACAGTGGTAACTTGCTACTGAGTCACCTATTCCAACTGGGATCCTATTAAAGTGCTTGATTTGAGGGCAAGGACATAAAATCTCAATTAAAAATATTGTTTGTTAGAGCCTGGACTCACGCTGGCATCCATGGAAAATTCATATAAACCAGCAGTGCAACTCCATCTAAAATTCAATTATGTACGTCCAAGACTGTAGCTAGTCGGAGACAGCTTTGTTATGAAAATAACAAGTGCGTTACAATAATCACCCATTCTTCATAAGACCACGGGGGCAGTAAGCGATGCAGGTTCTACGCCCGGAATTGCTGCTTCTGGCTTTATCAGCTTATACATTTTAAGTAGCAAGATGATGATAACCAATGGGCTAAGGAAATAAAGCATTATTATTGGCTTTCTTTTGACATTTTGTGCAGTCTGAGACAAGTAAAGTTCCAAACTCCCACATCAGATGTACGGAAGAAGTACTGTGTGTTCTACCTTAGTAGTTCTTTATTCAACTAGTGACTCTATAACCATTTCACTTACAAATGAAGCAAATAGTTGCTGTGGATGGAATTAGACATAGAAAATCAGGATGTTCCATCATTGATGTATAAATGCTCCAAGAATATGGACCACCTCCCTTCAGGGAACTTCCTAGCTGGTTCCACTTTGGCTAGCATATCCTCTAGATACATCTCCAGCCCACCCACTTCTCTGGTAGAGGACGCTGCTATTTCTCCCCTAATACCACTGCATGACTCCTCCCTTAGCCACCTATTCCCCACCCATTCTACAGTCAATAAAAGTGATCATCTGATAATATACAATAGAGCTTGATACCCTCATACTTAAAACTGTCCATTATTTCCCACTGTATCTTGAATAAAATGTAACTAACCTTAAAAAGTCCCAAAGGAAAGGGCCCAACCTTTATCTTCCTATTCAAGCCCATTTCCTGCCTTCCCACTGCCTCATCTGCTAAGCTTGACCACACTGGTGGTCTCTCCTTTCTTCCCCACACCAAGGCCTTTGCACGTGCTGTTTTCTGTTTCTAAAACTTTCCTCCCTCTATTTGGCCAGCTGGCACCTTCACATCTTCAATCGCTGCTTAAATGTTGTTCTTCTCAAAGAGCCCTTCCCTGGCCAGCTGGTCTACAGCAAACACCACTGTACCTGCCACCATCATTCACTATTTCAGCAGTCTGCTTTCTTCATCACACACAAACCATTTGTTATTCCTTGATGGTTTATGTTTCTCCCGTTTCCACTACTTAAATAATTAGTCAATGAAGGCAAGGTTCTGCCTCTCACACACCACCTGATCCCCAGTGCAGACAGTAAGCCCTCAACACCACCAATAAATGATGAATGAATGCACCTGTCCCAGCATCATTGCAGGTGTCACTCGTGCTCGGGTCTGAATGTTTCTCCGTTCGCCAGTTCATTTTAACATTCTTCCATCTCTGATAGACCGCTGGCAACAGCACACCAAGAAACATATGTCAAGAAATATTAAATGTGAATAAAAAACAGAGTGTTTTAGTAGTCTGAAAACATAAATTTCTCCTAAGCCAGCCCCGTTTCAGCTCCTGCTGCTATTTTAAGCCCGGTTGCAATTAAGTGCCTAAATGCCATAATAATGCATCCATCACCAAACTCCTCTCTCTGACCCATTATTAAAACCAAGAAGTGCTGTGAGGCTATGAGAATTATTCAATACAAATGACTTAACAGGTATTGATAAATTTACCTTTGACAAATGCCCTCTGGTAGAGCCCATGATTCAATAGGTTTTGTTATTTCTTTTTCCTTCTGCTGGATCCCATTCTGCTTTAGCCAGCACACTACTAAATGCAAATACAACAGCTGTCGTTCTGACAGTAAAAGATCATAACCCCATACACCTCAGCTGAAATCTTAATGTTAGCCCCTGGGTGATAGCTACATCAATTTCAAAGATGTCCTTCCAACCCAAGACTGTTAGAGAGAAAAAATTCATAAAACTCTGAGAACACCTTCTTTTCATTTGTGTGTCTACTAACTCCCAACACCCTGAGACAGTTAGCTTGGCCCTTATTATATTCCGAGGATGTACAGAAAGAGAGGTCTTTCAGGCATTGTGTTTCCTGCTGACTATTACTCCAAGAGAGACAGAAAGCAAGAGGCAATAAAAACATTTTACATTGCATTCTTCAGTGATTTTAATCACAAGGCTGCTCTGTTGACAAGAAAAAACTTTCCAAGTTGCTGTTATTCTTAAGCAAGAATTTGTGCACTGCAATTCTTTGGACTTATTATTCATGGAGGTCACTTAGATTTGTTACCCCTGATATGCTGATTAGGAAAGAGACCTCAGGAGGTAAAGAACATATATGGGGTCAATAAACTGTGCAATGAATGGAAAGAGAAACAGCTTTGAAATCAGCTTGGCTTTGTACTGGGTATGTGCTCAGGGGCAGGTTATTCAAACTTCCCTAAACCTCAGCGTTCTCATCCTTAAATTGGGGAAAATATAAGTCCTACCTCCCAGGATGTTTATGAGTATAAAGCACCTGAGAAACACTAACAACAAGAACCAGGATCGATTGAGTGCTTCCTTGGAGGAATAATGGTAATTATTAAAATAGCGGTGAGCTCATGTATTAAAAGCTCACTTTGAACCAGGCTCTGTGTGAAATGCTTCTTATGTGCTTCTGTTCTCTCATTTAATGTGGTTGATGCAATCACTGACTTACTGTATCAATGAGGAACCAAAACTCAGAAGAGACAGACAACTTGCCCAAATAAGATCTTGCATCAAACGCATAGTAGAGCAGGATTCAAATCCAGATCTGTCTGAGACCACAACCTGTTCGCTTGAACATCGTCTGGCCTTTCCTAGTAGTTGCTCAGCAAATGTTGGCTCCCAACACTTTTCACTCAACTGTGGATGGAAGTGTCAGACTTTTTATGAACACTCAGATTAGCTTCCCCATCATATACTCCCATGATCTTTTATTCTTCCCTTTCAAAAACATTTATTTCACTCATAATTGTTTTCTGAGATTTATGTTCTTCCTTAGACAAAGTTCCTGCTTATGGATGAATCTCTATCATCTACTCAATAAAATATTATTGAATTAAGTATGAAAATAAGATAAGCAATTATTACCTCAGAGAATCCCCAAATAACCTATGTTGATACATACATACATATGTACGTATATGTCTGTATGTGTGTATATGGTGAGGGGGGAAGTGGTGGAGCGAGAGTCAGAGAGAGGGAAGCAGAGAGAGAGGGATGGGGGGAGAGAGGGATGGGGGGAGAGAGAGAGAAGGAGCCTGAGTCTATATATCTCTGGTGTTTATGCACAGCATAGTGCTGAGCCCATAATTAAATATGCATTTATTGCCTGACTGAGATGCTAGTAAATCACGCCATAAATAACATCAGAAAAAATTATCCTATCAGATAATAATTAGATATACAAGTTCAGTTAATACAAAAACATATCAGTGAAATGGTACAATAAATAATAGTGTCACTACTGGTGGAAAATTCATCACATCACGTAGCTGAGGTCTTGTGTAATATGTGTATTTTAAAGCGGGAAGTATTTATTAATAGAAAACACAGCCCAATCCTCATGATGCTGAATTTGACAGAGTGTTATGTTTTCCACCAGTTTTACAATTGTGAAGCTATAAGGTATGGATTGCCTATGAAAGTTTTATGTTGGAAAAATGACTTTGGATGGTGGGTAGGGGCTGAGAATAAATCATAATTCAGACATATGTGAGCACGTAGGTTGACAACTCCCAGGAATCTATTTGCAGGAGGTGCTATCCATGAAGTGGACGGTGCCCAGAAGAGGTATTTCTACTTGTGCAAAAGAGGTAGCAATCAGAGGGACATAGTAGGGGTAGTATAGCACAGGAATAATTTTTTTTTTTCAAGAGAAAATGTCTGAGGTTTTTAAAGGAAAAGCCGCAGAAAATACTGAAAGTATCACTTCTAAGAGAGATTCTGTGAGTACTGCATCAACATGCTTATTACATATCGCAGGTGACAACATGCAACCCAGTAAGGTCATTTAACATTGTCATTCGGCACAGTAGATAGACCTGCTCTGGTAGCAGGAGGCATTCTGAAGAGGTCTGAAAGAACATTGGTGGGCTGGCTAGTATCTCAGAAACCTTGTGGATAGGGGATAGCTGCAGAGTAGTAGAGCTCCACAGAAAGAGATAAGATTTGAGTTTGGACTCAAGTGAGACACCTGCTTGAGTCTCCCAAAATACTTCGAGAAGACACCTGGGAGATGAAGTTCCCACGAGCTGTTTAATAAAATCTGCCCATAACAGACTGGGGATCACTAGTGACATTTGGGTTATGTTTACTAATTTTTTTCTACCCTATGTATACTTTCAATGAATTTTATAATGGTAAAGAATTAATAAGACAATATCACCACTTTCTTGATTACTGTAGCTTTCTGTTAAGTCTTGAAATCACACAGTATTGGTCTTCTGAAGTGTCTTCTTCCTTTCAGAGATGTTATGGCCACTCTAGGTCATTAACATTTCCATATGAATTTTAGATCAATTAGGGGGAGAACAGAATGAGTCATTCAACCTAGGCACATGGTATCAGCATGTATGTTCACATATTTAAGTCTCCTTTAATTTCAGCTGTTTTGTAGTTTGTAGAGTGTAAGACTTGCATATCTTCTGTCAGATTTGTCCCTCTAAGTATTTCACTTTTTGAAATGCTATTGCAAATGGTATTTTATTATTTCCAATTTTTGTAATTACTATATAGAAATATAACTGACTTATGTGTTTTGATATTGCACCCTGTAATCTGATAAGCTCACTTCTAAGTTTCAGATTTTTTTGTAGACAGCATCAAATTTTATGCATAAATGATCATGCTGTCTATGAATAAAGATTATTTTATTTCTTCCTTTCCAAAATAGATGCATTTTATCTTTTTCCTGCTTTATTGCAATGCCTAGAACATCCAGCACAGTGTGAAATGTAAGTGGTGGAAGCAGACATTCTTGCCTTGTTCCTAACACCTACTACTGGTGTTAGAGGGGAACACTAGTATTTCCTCATTAAGCATGATGTGAGGCATACATTTTTCACAGATGCCCTTTATCCTACTAAGGAACTTATTACTTTTCTAAGTTTTTTTTTAAATCAGAAATTAATGTTGGATTTTGTCAAATGCCTTTTCAGCATCTATTAAACTGATGTGGTTTCACATTTTTTATTTTGTTAATATAGTGTATTATATAAATTGATTTTCAAAAGTTAAGGCATCTTTGCAATCCTGGAATAAAATCCCCTTTTTCTTGATATAGTATCCTTTTTATATATCAATGGATTTGATTTGCTTAAGTTTAGAATTTTGTTTCGAATTTTCATGTGGGTATTCATGAGGGATACTAGTCTATTGGTTTGTCTTTTGGGTTTTTTTTTTCTTTTTTTTTGTATTTTTTTTTTTCTGTTTTGGTATCAGAGTTATGCTTGCCTCATAGAATAATTTGGGAACTATCACTACCTTTTCCATTTTCTGCAACAGTATATTATAAAATTCATCAAAAAAGTCACCTGGACCTAGAATTTTCCTTGTGGGAAGATTTTAAACTCCATATTTATTTAATAGATAACAGGAAATTCAGATCTATTTCTTATTGAGTGAGCTTTCTTAGTTGTGCCTTTCAAAGAATCCATTTCATCCCAAATCTTAACTTCATGGAATAAGATTGTTTCATAATATTACCTTATCATGTTTTTAATATCTGTGGAATCTGTAGAGATGTCACTTCTTCCATTATTGATATTGATAATTTGTATTTTCTCTCTTTCCTAAGTCTGGAAAAAGGTTTATTGATTTTATTGACTTTCTCAATGAACAAGCTTTTGGTGTCAAAGGTTTTCTCCATTTTTGGCCTGTTTCCTATTTTATTGATTTCCACTCTGATCTTATTTCCTTTCTTCTACTTTAGTTTAATTTCTCTTCTTTTTCTATTTCCATATGGTAGAAGATGAAGTAATTGATTTAAGACCTTTTTTCCCTATCCTAATATGGGCATTTAATGCTATGAATTTCTCTTTAAGCACTGTTTAGTGACACCACACAAAATCTGATATGTTGTATGTTTATTTTTATTCAGATCAACGCTTATTTTGATTTCCCTTTAAAATTTCTCTTTGACCCATGGATTATTTATTTATAAGTGTGTTACTTTCCAAGTGTTTGGAGATTTTCCTATTATATTTCTGTTATTTATTTCTAGTTTGATTCCATTGTGGTCAGAGAAATAATCTATAATTTTAATTCTCTTAAATTTACTGATTTTTCAAAAACAGTCCAGTCCAGAATAGGTCTTCTCTTGGTAACTTTTCCTTGTGAATTTGAAAAGAATATGTATTCTGTTGTTTTGTGGTGGAAAGCTCTATAATTGCTAACTAAGGCAAGTTGATAGTGTTATTAAAATATTCTGTATATTTGATATTTTTTGGCTATTTATTCTATCAGTTACTGAAACTGATACCAATATTGGAACAATTCCATCTGTTTTTTGTTTTTGTTTTTTGTGGACATTAGTTTTCATTTCTCTGGGATAAATGCCCAGAAGTGTAATTTTTGGATCATATGGTAAGTGTCTATTTATTTTCCTTAAGAAACTGCCAAACTATTTCCCAGAAGAGCTGTGTCATTTTACACTTCCACCAGCAACGTATGAGAGATCTGTTTTCTCTGAATCCTTGTAAGCATTTGGTATTGTCTCTATTTTTAATTTTATCTGTTCTAATATGTGTGTAATGATATCTCATTATATTCTTAATTTGCATTTCCCTAATAGCTAGTAATGTTGAACATCTTTTCATGTGCTTATTTGCATCCATAGATCCTCTTTGGTGAAATATCTCTTCAAGTCTTTATTTTCCCCATTTTCTAATTGGATTTATTTTAATTCTTGATATTTTAAAAATCAACAGATAAAATTATATCCATTTATTATGTATACCACGATGTTTTGAAATATGTATACATTGTGGAATGGCTAAGTCAAGGCAATTAACATATGCATTACCTCATATACTTATATTTTTGTGGTGAGAACACTTAATATCTACTCTCAGTGATTTTCTAGAATATAATACATAATTATTAACTATAGTCAACATGTTGCACAATAAATCTATTGAACTTCATCTTCCTATCTAACTGAAACTTTGTATCCTTTGATCAACATCTCCCCAACCCTTCATGTCTCTAGCCCCTGGTAACCACCATTTCACTTTTTTATATATTTTAGATATTAGTTCCTTATCAGATATTTGATTTACAAATATTTCCTTAAACTTTATAGCTTTTCTTTCCAATATCTTGATAGGGTTGTTCACAAAGCACATGTTTTTAATTTTGATGAAGTTTAATTTATCTTTTTTTCTTTTATAGACTTTTGGTATCATGTTACCAAGCTCTAGGTCCAAAAGATATTCTATGGTATCATCTAAAAGTTTTATAGTTTTATGTTTTACATTTAATTTATGATCCATTTGGAGTTAATTTTTATGAGGTATGGAGTTTAGGTCAAGATTCATCATCGTCATCATCATCACTATTATTATTATTTTGCCTATGGATATCCAATTGTTCCAGAACCATTTGTTGAAAAGACTGTCCTTCCTCCATTAAACTGTTTTAGTGCCATTGCCAAAAATCAGTCAGTCATAGTTGTATGGGGCTATTTCTGTATTTTCTCTTCTGTTCCATTGATTTAGATGTGTACTCTATTCTTTGTTTTTCCATTCTAATTTTAAAATAATCTTGTCTATATTTGTTAAAAAAAAAAAGTCTTGCTGGGATTTTGGTAGTAATTGCATTAAATCTGTATAATAATTTGGGAGGTGACATCTTTATTATGCTGGGTTTTTCAATTCGTGAACACAGTCTGCTTTCCACTTATTTAGATCTTTGATTTCTTTTGTGAGTATTTGGTAGTTTTCAGCATACAAATCCTGTATGAGTTTTGTTAGACATGCAACTAAGTATTTCACTTTTTTGAGTGATTATTAAAGGTACTGCATTTGTAAGTTCAGTTTCTACATGAATATTGCAGGAATTTAGAAATATAATTGTGTTTTTTTTTTGTAATGGGATTTTGTATCCTGTGACTTTGCTAACTTGTTAGTCCACAATGTATGTGCGTGTATGTCCGTGTGTGCATGCATGTGTCTGTGTGTTGGAAGTTTCTTTGGTGTTTTCTACATAGACAATCATGTCATCAATAAATTAGGACAGTTTTATTTCTTCATTTTGATCTGTATGCCTTTTATTTCTATTTCTTGTCTTATTGTACTGTTTAGAACTTCCATACAATGTTGAATATAGCGGTGCCTTGTTTCCAATCTTCGGGGGAAAGCATTCAGTTGTACCATTAAGTACGACATTAGCTGTAGGTTTTTTGCATGTGTTCCTTATCATTACGAAAGTTGCCTTCTATTCTTAGTTTTCTGAGAGTTCTGGATGCATATTGATTTTCTCAAATGTTTTTTCTGCATCAACTGATATGATCATACAGTTTTTCTTCTTTAGCCTATTTATATAGTGAATAATATTGATTTTCAAATATTGAACCTGTGTTGTACCCCTGCACTATTCCTCACTAGGTTGGTGTGTATAATTACTTTTACATATTGCTGAATTCTATTTCTAAATATTTTAAGTGTTTTAATGTATATATTAATGAGGGATATTGGTCAGCAGTTTTATTTTTTCCTTTCGTACTGTCTTTGTCTGGTTTTATGATCCGAGTATAATGGCTTCGTAAAATAAATTGGGATGTGTTCCACCACCTTCTATTTTCTGGAAGATATTATGTAGAATTGTTGTTAATTGTTTTTTAAACACTTGGAGAATTCTCCAGTGAAACCATCTGGACCTAGAGATTCCTTCTGAAGGAGTTTTAAAATTATGAATTCAATCTCCTTAATAGTTATAGGGTTATTCAAATTATCTATTATATATTTGTTGAATTGTGGTAGTTTGTGATTTTCAAGGAATTGGTTTATTTCATTTAAGTTATCACATTATGTGTGGAGAGTTGTTCATAGTATTCCCTCATCATCCTTTTAATGTCTGCAGGGTCCATAGTAACATCCTCTGCTTCCTTGCTGATATTGGTAATTATTGCCTTCTTCCTTTCTTTATTCTATCCCCCTTACTAGAGGTTTGCAATTTTTTCTATATTTTCAAAGAACCAGCTTTTCTCTAGTGTATTTCTGTTTTCAATTTCATTGATTTTTGCTCCAATCTTTATGATATTTCCTGCCTTCTCCTTGCTTTAAGTTTATTTAGTTCTTTGTTCTCTATTGTTTTGAAGAGGGAGCTTATATTATAGATTTTAGAATTTTCCTTTTTTACAAAAATAATTGAATACTATACATTTCCCTCTAAGGGCTGCTTTAGCTGTGTCACACAAATTTTGATATGTTGTACATTTATTTTCATTAAGTTCAATGTATTTTTAAAATTTCTCTTGAGACTTCATCTTTAATTTATGGATTACCTAAAAGTTTATTGTTTAGTTTCCAAGGGTTTGGAGAATTTTCTGCTATCTTTATACTATTAAATTTTAGTTTGATCGCATTGTGGTCAGAGAACACACTCCAACATTTCAATATCTTTACATTTGTTGAGGTTTATGGCCCAGGACATGGTCTTTCTAGGTATATGTTCAATGGGCTCCTGGAAAAAAAAAAAGTGTAATCTGCTGTTTTGGGATGAATTGTTCTATAAATGCTGATTATATCATGTTAGTTGATGGTCTTGTGTTCTTCTCTATTCTTGATGATATCCTATCTAGTTGTTCTATCAATTGTTGAAAGATGGATGTTTAGATTTATAGTTACAGTACTGAATTTGTTTATTTATTTTGTCAGTTCTATACATTTTTGCTTCACATATTTTACAGTTCTTTTATTTGGTGCATACACATTTAGGATTCACATAGATACCCTCCTGTGTTCTTATTCTCCTCTCTCATACTGTGTCCTGAGAATGACAGGTGCCTTGGTCCCTGGACTCTCAGTTCTGCTTCCTCAATGCAGAGAGTTCACTAAGCTTTACCTGAGATCTCCTTCTCTCTGCTTGGAAACTCGTAAGGCAGTAAGGTAGGGCAATCATAGGGCTGACCGCATTGGTTATTATCTGTCAAGGAGCACTGTCCATCATTGTTTGATGTGCAGTGTTATGCAAACCATTTTCTCATGTGCTTTGTTCACTATGTGGTCATTTAATATAAGAGGTTAAATCTGGTCCCTATCATTCCATGTTGGCTAGAAGCAGACGTCTGACCTATCTTTCTAGAATTATAAAAGAAAAATAACAATGTCCTTTGTGTTTCTCTTTACCATTGTGGAAACACATTATTATACACAGTAGCAATAGTTACAATTTTATTTAACACTTTTTTCTGGCCCAGGCATTGTGCTAAGAGATGTTCACTCATTATTTTACTCAAACAAAGTTTTTTTGTAAAAAAAACTTAGGTTTCATGGCTTCTCCCACCTCTAAAAAATTTACAGTGCATTTTGTTTAGGAAATGTCTGCAATGTCCTAAATGAAAGGGGTTGACTAAATGAAATATAAACAATCTTGATATGATATTTCTCCTCTTTTTAACAAATGGGTGATTGTTTAAATCCCATATATTATTTGTATACCTAGATACCCAACCAACCTAAGGCTCTGAGACATTTTGAGGAAAGAAACCAGCCCATATTGAACCTGATTAACATTCTTCACCCTTCCTAACTGTATTTCTTTGGTAAGCCCTCATATCAAATGAGCCTCGGGTGAGACAACACATTCCAGAAACAGAGTTTAGATTTAAAACTGAAATTTGGCAGGAACAACTTCCAGAATGTTGTTAGGCACCAGGCAGTAGCTTTTCTAGCTAGCTGAGCAAGGCAAGGAGTAACATGGTTATTCTTCCACCTTCCAAATATTTGAATTCTATTCTGATACTGTGATGCATACTTACATGCATGTGTCTAAGATTTCTTCTAGTCTTTACCTGGTAATTTAAACAACAGATCAACCTAATTCACTTTTTAGACTTCTAAAAATAAATAATAAATAAGGTCAGGGGCAATAGCAACTAGACTTTCTTGTAGGAAAAAATATGGAGAGATGAAAAAATATTATAATATAAGTCTTTATCTATTCAAATTATGTTGCTGTATTCTTTGCATGACCTAGCCAAATATCCCCAAGTCTTGCCAATATTCTTTATAGCTTTGCCTCCGTTGTCTCCTCTGTTGTAAACCCCATGAAGGCAGGGACCATCTGTCTTCTTCGCTACTGATTCTTCAGTGCTGGCTAGAGTGTCTGGCACATGGTAGATGCTCACTGGATACTATTTAAATGAGGCTCCCCCTTTTCAGACAGTCTCCAGGTCAGGGTTAAGTGGCAAATACAGGGCATGGAAGCTGCTACTCCCCAATGTCTCCTCCACTGCAGACATCCCTAATCAATCATGGCACTCCTCCCTGATAAATCTGTACCAGGGCTCAGAATCCATTGCTTCAGACTTCGCGTATCCTGATTGTCACATCCTTTCCCCTCTCCAGTGTATCCATATCTGGAACCCATAGGTATGAATACAGTAGGCCACACCCAGCCTGAACAGCAACCTGAGAAATAGCACACCTCTCCAACTAAACTGGGTTTCCAAGTTACCAACATGGAAGTGATTTGTATTTTCTTATGCCCCATTTCATGGCTAAAATAATTTGAAGGAGACATGGTGTAATCTTGGATAGGTTGGGGAATGTTTGGATAATCATGCTGATGCTTTCCCAAGTCCCACTCAAGGAACAAGTTAATCCACCTGAGCAGCCCAACTAGGGAAATAAGCACAATTATTCCAAAAATTAAAGCAAAAAAAAACCCAAACACCTAATTCTTCAACCCTCTGCTTATTCCAGAGGTCTCAGGAGGGCCTGTGGATTATGTCACTAATGCTCCTGTTCCAGAATTCATTCCCTCATGTCTGTGCTATCCACAGAAGGAGATGAACCTGAGTCACCATCCCTCATCTGCTTGTCATACCACTCGGGGCCGTTCGAGTAGACTCCTGCCTTGGGACTTCTCACACCCAGGCTTTCGCTTTTGGGGCAAACGCAAACCCATATGGAGCAAAAAAAATAGTTAAACAGCAAATAGTGCCTGCCACTCAAAGATCTCTGAATAAATGACTATTGAATATCTACATTCCAACAGGCACTGCATTAAGGGTTATCTATCTATCCATCTACCTACAACTTTCCCATCTTAAAAAAAAAAAAAAGCCCTGAATAGCAGGTGCAATTTCCCCAGTGGACAACACTGAGTAACCAGGTTTAGAGTTCAAGGAACTCCCTCAAGATGACTGCATTGGTGAGTGGATGAGTTGGGGACGGGAGGGAAGTCAGGTGTACTTAACCCCCAAAGCCATATCCTTTCCACTAAACGTTATGCATCTAGCAATAAACCACCAGTTTTAGTTTTAAAACACATTCCAATAACATTTACCAGCCATCAAAAACTACTGAAAAATGACTCATCTTTTCATTGTTGCACCTGTTTTATTTTATGTATCTAGGTTTTGTAAAAATATATATATATATATATTTCCACAAATTTTTAAGCACAACTTACATTGTCCCAGTTGGATAGGGTTAAAGGAAGGAACAGCAAGAAGGAGAAAGGAATTGAAGTCTAGTGCCCAATGCAGGCCCTTCCCTTTCAAAGGAGATCTCTGTAGAGAGAGGGGAGAAGCTATCACAAGGCAAAGAATACCTGAGTAATGGAGACATAGTCCCAGATAATTTAGGAAAGTGGCTGAGAACACAATCTTCTGAGTGACTTGGACTAAACTTCTAGTTGGGCCACTTTCACTTAAGGGGAATTTGAGTAAGTGACTTAAATTCCCCAGGTCCTCATCATTAACGAGGGGCTATTATGACCTTCCCCTACAGGTGTTATCAACAGGATTAAATGGGATAATCCATGTAAAGGAAATGGCTGCGTAATTGCCAGTGTTCAGCAAATTAGAGCTGTTATGATCAATGATTAGCAATTTTGTGAATTCAAAACTCAGCTCAGAGGATATTCCTTCTTCCTCCCGAACAAAGCAAATACATCTATATGACCCCCCCACCCCCCACGACACACAATGCTTCACAAAGGGCATTTATAAACATTTAATGGGAGTTGAACGGAGAGGTCAGACCCCACACAATTGCCGAGCTGCATGGATGTGGGCTGGGATCTAAAGCATACACAAAAAAAGTCAAAATAAAGCTGTTGAACTCTTTGTAATTCTAGCAGAAACCTGTGTGATTCTGGTAACTTACTATCAGATTGGAACATCACGTTCAGGCAGACTGTATAAAAAGTCTCTAAAATGACCATGGCAAGAAACGTAAGCACGTGTTAAACCTTAGTGATGTACCAGGGACTTAGCACTGTGCCCTACAAATTCACAGATAGACTTTGTCTTCCTGGCAACCCTCAGAAATAAACAAGGATGCTAGTCACACTATTTAACAACCAGTGCCCAGTACAGCATGGCATCAACAATCAGAACCAATGCTGGTCGTGTGTCCTGGCTGAACGTCACCTCTGGAATAAGCTCCTCCCAGCAGCTAGTTGCAGACATGGGAATAGAACCCAGCTCTGTCAGGTTTCAAAGCTCAGGTTTTTAACCACTGTAGGCTACAACCATTATTTATATGTGCCACATATTAATTATTAAATGGTTCATTACAAAAATATTGACTAGCTTGCCCTAGCAAATTCTCCTGTTGCCCTTATAAAACCCGCAATGAAACTTTTTTTTTTCCCCCCGGGAAGGCTGTAGGACTGAGTGGGTTCAGCTGACAGACACAGTTTCTGCCCTGATACATGGGTGTATAGATCAGGCAAGCACATCCCTGGATTATGGAAGGATTATGTACGTGCCTTCCATCACACTGAAGGCCAAATTTCAAAAATGGGAGTTTGCCAGGGCTCTGGCATCTGCAAATAAGGACATAGTTAAAATAACTAACATATACTTTTCTAATAAAATGAAATGAGGGCTGGTTTTCCTCATTATTCACATTTTAATATTTGCATGTGTATCAATGTTGCTTATCTTTATGTACTTCTTTTTTGGGGCATCTTTTATGTAGAAAGGAGCCCTAGATGTTGATATCTTTTAATAAGTTAATTTTAAAAAACACTATGCACCTATTTTTTTGAATGCCAGCAAATGAATTGTGATCCCTTTTGCAAAAAAGTACAAAAATAGTATTTACTTTATTCATAAATTAGTATTTTCATCATTTGTCATGAAATATAACACATGGATCAACCAACTTTCAGATACAAATTGTTTTGAAAAGCTTAAGTAATGACTGTCCAAGGTAAAGCAAAAACATAAACAAAAACCCACTTCCTTATTTACTCTTTAAAAGTGTAGGTGCACAGCATGTACGGCTGCACTGATACAATATGCTTGTTCTCCTATGGCATAAATCAGGCTTATGTGCTTTAGGCAACAGAGGATGTCAACATTCTATATAAATGCTAGGCATCTACCTTGCTCTTCTCTGTGATGTCACTGTCTTTCTGTTAACACAGAGGGTCCCTCCCTTGCAGACCTACTATGCACTAATTGTAGTGGAAAATTTGCCTATTCAGGATGAAAAGCATTTGCCTGTCACACCAAATCTCTTTTCTCAGTTAAAACCCTATGCCCATCCCCCTGGAAGAGATATGGAATGAACCAAGT
This sequence comes from Daubentonia madagascariensis, assembly GCA_023783475.1. NCBI lineage: Eukaryota > Metazoa > Chordata > Mammalia > Primates > Daubentoniidae > Daubentonia > Daubentonia madagascariensis. Next base: position 3,161,973 of record JAKFHU010002332.1, on the reverse strand, counting down.
GAACTCATTCTCCTCAATAACTTCCCCAATGTAGGTACAGTGCAGGTGAAGGGGCCAGGGAGGTCACCTGTCTCAGGGCAGCTCATTCCTAGTGAAAAATGCTGAGTCAGTCAGAGGTTTACTCTCTCCTGAGCATTTGAACCGGAGCCCAGGGCTGAGCGATGATGAATGCCGGAGCTGGAGTTTCACTGTCGATTCTTGGCCACATTTGGCATCAGTGTAATTCAGGTACATACCAGCTGAGGTTACAGAGAAGCAGAAACTATAAGTAAGCAGGGGAAGCCAGTCTTTGGAGAGAAGAAGGGATCAGATGTGAACGGGGAAGAGACCAGAGACCATGCAGAGGAATCTGAAGCAAAGGAAAGAGTACAGAAGAAAGAACAAAAAATGGGGTAGACATCAAGCCCTAGCTTGAGTTCCCTGAATTTACCTGAATCCTTTAAAAAAAAAAAAAAAGAACTTTTGATTCAAACTAGTTTTTGGCAGGCTCGGCTAATCTCATACATTGCTCCTACATGTCCAATTTTAACTGTGCAAGAAAACACAGGAACACACAAAATACTTTATGCATTTGGATTCCCCTAGAAGCAGACAATGAAGCAAGGACTTGAGAACAAGTTGTTTATTTCAGAATGTGGAAAACACCCATAGGGGAGGGAGAAATTGGCACAGGGAAGAAAATACATCCTTTAGTAAAGGGTGCACTAAGAAGGAAGCTACACAATGGGTTTAATTATAGAGGAAATGTGTAAGACACATGCCTCGGCCTTATCCTACCCAAGGGGTGAGGGAACTCGGGTATTTACACCCCAGCTTTCAAGAGTCCCTGCTTGAGGGCCACTCCCTGGAGTGTTAATTTCCCCACAATTCTGGTCTCCTGTATGCACGGGCAAAGCAACTTCTCATAATCCTGGGGCATGCTCTCAGGCACAGAGGTACAGACACTTGCAACTAGAAATCTGTGGGAGCACAGAAAGACGGCAAGCCCAGAGAGAGGTAAGGGGGAGAGAGGGCGGCAGCGTTCTATAACAGATGAGAATTGGAGTCACTTATTCCGTTTCTAAGGTACAGTTACGCACTAGACAGCAACGACCCACGATGGTGAATGGTCAGTATCTGCCTGTGCTTGTGGCAATATTTCCACATCCTGGCCATCTACCATTTACCATTAGACTTGAGCATTTGAATCTAATTCCTCCAGAAGCTGACCTTTGCTTCTTCCCCATGCACTTGCCCCCTTCAGTAATTCTAGCCGTCCTCAGCAGTCTTCCTTCAGTGTTCAGCTTCCCAAGGGAGGGATATAACCAGTTTTTCAAAGATAAAGGATATTCCTGGAATAGGAATTTAAATAGAGTCTAGCTTCTGATTTGGGTTGCAAGACATAACCTCTCTTTCCTGTTCTGTAACGTAAATCATTCCAACTCAGTTGGTAGTTCTTAAATGCTGGTTCTTGGATCGTTGTTGAGCTAGCTGGAGAGCCCATTAAAGACAGAAATCCCTAGACCCCTTCCTTGGGAATTCCAGTTCAAGAAGGAAGGGTAGGGTCTGAGCATGTTTAATAAAGTCCACTTGTGGCTCTCCTTCTCAGCCAAATATGAGAAACTCCCAATTAATAACATCTAAGCTATCTTCCAACTCTAGAATACACAATCCACTAAATAAACAATTTGGTCTTGTTGTCCCTAATAATGACCCTGGAAATGGTTTGGGGGTCCAAGACAGTGGCATTGCATGTAAGAGTTCTCAATCAGTAATGGAAAATTTGCCATAAAATAACCAGTCTGCTTATTAACCAATGATATCACTGGCATCCCTGAATGCAACCCCTTTCTCAGGATTGTAGATAGGCAGATAGATAACAGGTAGATATAGAGATTCTGCATGCCTACTCCTTACTATATAATGTATTTCGTGTTCTTAAGGGAGCACAAGTGAGACCCAAGCGATTTTCATCATCCGTTGCTACCCTTACCCTTAGAGTTTTTTACACTGGTGAATAATTCTACCATCTCCCTGTATAAACCACTTTTCCTTTCAGGCTTTGTTCCCATGCCCCCTCCTTCTCCCTAGATGGATAAAGAGTTATAATTATTTTAGACTTCTTTTAGGGAAGCAAATACTTAAAGAAAGCAGGAATTGCAGAGGTGGAGAAATGTCTTTTTAACAGACAGCCCAGGGATATCTAAAAAGCATCAAGATTATCTCCATGATTATTTCCAAGCCCTCCAGAGTATTTCCTGGAAGAAAAAGCTCCACAAATAGAGGCGTTCGTCAACATCAGGACGTGAGTTTTTGATAAGCCTTTCTCTTCTCAGAGTCAGGCAGTCTGTACAAGTTTTAGGAAGACGCATCACAGGCTATTCTCTTTTCTAAACTGCTTTCTTCCAGACCCCATTTGCCCCACAATACTTCAGCGCTTACCGTGAGAAGTATCTAGCCTTCTCGGAGTTAGGAATAACTTGTCCTAAGTTAATGTGGAGCATGACTTTGAACCTGACTCCCAGGTAAGGTAGAAATCCACCTTCACATATCATCCTACCTTCCAACAAACAAATATATGGGGTCATATTTTAAGGTTTATAAGTCTCACATTAGAATAAAATGAGGTAAGTCCTAAAGATAGCCAGAAACCCTTCAGAAACCCATTCCCCTCTAGGCTTTTGATAATATTCCTAGAGGCTGAACTATTAGGCTTTCCAGGCAGCTATATATAAACATTTTGTTTCTGTGGTCTACACTGGCATTTTATACTTTTTAAAGCGGGTTAGTTTGAAGGCTCCTGGAAGACCATCTTGCTCATCTTTTTAGCCACCAGAACATCTATAAAACTGTACAACACATATACATATAATCCAAGATATATATATATATATATATATATATAGAGAGAGAGAGAGAGAGAGAGAGAGAGAGAAAGTCTACTGTGCAAAGATGGCTAAAGCAAAATCATATAAGAAATTAAACTCCTTAGTTATTTCCATTTCAACAGAAGCTACTCACATCTGAGGCCGTTGGGAATATGTGAGAAACAGAATCAAATAGATTATTTAAAGTTATCCCCATATGATTTGTTGATTGTGTTACATGAAATGAACACTAGTCCAGTGATACTACTTTGCCTAATTGTGTGTATGTATATATATATGCATATATATTTGTACATATATGTGTGTGTGTGTGTTTCATTAACTATAAATTCATCAGATCTTCTATCTCCACTTTTTTGGATGGTACACGAATTTCATTAACTATCTCGATTATGTAGAGAAATTTAGCTTAATGACCTACAATTACTTTAATGGCTTTGAAATTCAGAAGGTAAGAAGACACTGTGTTTCTTCCATTGAGCATTAAATATAAAATGCCTTTGATTGACTATCATGAAAACCCAATTTTATTGCTATTTGAATTATTCAGAATCAATATCCAACATTAGCCAGCATAAGGAAGCTCAAATATAAGGCAGCATCTGAAAGCAGTGCTTCCCTATATTGAGTAATTGTGCTTTGTGTGGGGGATAATGAGCTGTTTGCTGCATGTCACCACCTCAGATGCATTGAGAATTAACAACTTTATCTTCCCTTTATGTTATGTAATAAAAGGGAATGCCTCATACAGATGAACAATTTTCAAGGTTATGAAACATTTGAAATACAGTTGGGCTCAAGGAATAGCCTCCTCTATAAGAAGAAACAGAGGACAAAACATTGGATTTTAACTGTTTACACAGGAGAGAAATTTGCTCAAGTTATGTTTTTAGCTATTTGATAAGTAAACTGCAACCTTGTATTTCCCCAAGCTGAAAATTGCTTAAGGGCATAAATACTACACCATAGCAGTCTTGCAGAAGTTTCACTTAACGTGATCCAGTGTCTGTAGGAAGTGGCACTGCTTGAAGTAATTTTCCAAAAAGCATCATGAAAGGGTATGAGAACAATAGTCAAAAATAATAATAAAATATTAGACAGTTACTGGTGTTTGCTATGCGGCTGGCTCCCTGTTAAAATCTTGACTGCGTTGTGCCATTTAAATCTCAAAACAAACCTGTGAGGGCAGAACCATTATGATTTCCTCGTTTTACAGATGAGGAAGTTAAACAGATCAAAAGAATCTCCTTCCCTTCATATCTAAGTGTGTAAGTGGTAGATCTGGGATTCTAAACCAGGCTGTATGATTTCAAAATGAAATCAGGTAAATACTGTACTATAAGCATAATCCCACTAACATGCCATAGGAGAGGGACCACAGAGACAAAGTAAAGTGCCCCAGAAAACATGAAAGTCTCTGAGTGCCTGTCAAAACAAAAATTGGACGGGTTCTACTGAAGTCAACAAGCTACTTTATGGAGGTGCTCATGCATGTCAACCTATTTGATGTGTTCCAGAGGCATCTGTAAGTAGACACATTCCTCATTCCTTCCTCAAAGAAGGGGAGGAGGTAGAATACCCCCCTCCTAAATTCATACTTAAACCTGGTATAGCAACAGAACTCCACTCTAACATATCCCCCAAGACCTGCTTGTACTGTTTCCTTTCCCTTCATTAAAGTCCTGGCTCAGGCTAATAAATCAGTGTACAATTTGTGTATAATCTAATTTTTTGCCTTGTGCTTCAGCTGGTGTAGGTAGAAGCAAGGGGGAACAAAACAGTTACAACTGTAAAATGAAGACTAATGAGAACTTACATCTTTAAGAAAACGTCCTTTAAATATTTTCTAATATCCTTTGGAAGTGCCCAGAAATGTCCAATCTGCACGTTGAGATTGTTGGAATTGCAGGAAAGTGAGTCTGACCTCCTCCTTCTATGAAACTGTGACTTGTGAGGGCAAAGAGATACATATTTGTGTTTGCGTATATGTATATTTTTTTCAGCCTATATACTTGGAAGTCACGATATGTTTTCATTGCACGTAGTTATTCTCTGGCTCTGCTGCCTCCCAGTCTCTGGGTAGCACACAGGCTGTGCCATTAGGAAGAGTTAATTGTGTCGCGAAAGTGTCCTTTATTTCTCCCCCAGCCATTTATAGCACAGCCAATAATAATTCCCAAGCCACCCCCAAGTCATCCCACAGAGAGAACTTGGTGTTCCTTAAAACTAGCCAGATATATTAGGTACTCTGGTAGAAAACATAGCAATTACATAAGTTAATGATATTCAAAGATATAAGTTTAAAGAAGTAGCAGCAGCAGATGAAGGAAAGGACAGTGCATAGGCAAGCTGTGGGGTCCAGTCCAAACACTCACCAGCAAAATTAGTCTCTGGGCATGCACACCTGTTTGAAATCAGGGAGTTGGCTGAAGAGGTGGAGTATTACCAGGAAATGGCTGTGTTCATTAAAGGCATCATCGCCTTCTTTTGTTTTTCACAAAGACCTGAATGCACCCAAGCACTGCACTTTGATTTCAGTTTATCTGGTGACAGTTCCACCTTCACCCGCTTAAGAACATGGTGAGCTAAGACAGATCTTAGGACAAGTCATGATTTCATCTGCCTTTACAAAGTAGGAAAAAAAACAGACTTTTTTTCTTGGCAAGTGCAAAATTTGTTTTTGCCCATTTACAGGTAGCAATTTAAAAGGACATTACTTAAAACCTAATGGGAGTATTACATAAAACCAGAGTCGCAATGAAGCACAAAAATTTCCCTCGCTTGGGTGAGTGGGGGGAGGAATCAGTTGTGTGCTACAGAAAGTGGGTGAGATCTTGCTATGCATAAAATGCAGGATCCATTTTTAATAACAGTAAAAAAAAGGAAACTTACTGCCCCCTCCTGGTTCTGTATAACAAAGTTGTATCATATTTAACACTGAATAACATAATTATGTAGGAGTCAACACTGAACAAATCTTAGTTCTTCTCTCTTTGCTGAGAGAGCAAGGTTGATTTGCAATTCTGGAAGGATAAGGAAAGGGCCAGTGTTGTTTTTAATATAAAAAATAGATTTCCTGGTTTCCCTCAAGTGTTTATCATCAGATACAGGGAACAATATCAAACTGAATTACCAAGTATCATCTCTGATAAATCAAATGAGCAACACTGCTGGAAAAAGGCAAACAGTGTTGTACAACCCAATGCTTGAGGAGAATACACAGCCCCAGAAAATGGCTTAAAAGTATAGGATTTTCAACATTTTTAGTTTGTTTATCAAAAAAAAAAAAGAAAGAAAGAAACCCCAAAGGGAAATATAAGGGAAATATACCCTGACTATAGGCTTTTAGAACCGATGACTAATCTGAACTCTCAAATGTTGACTTTGAGGCTTTCTCTGTCCATTCAGGAAGCCATAACAAAATACCATAGACCAGGTAGCTTACAAACAACAGAAATGTATTTTCTTACAGTTCTGGAGGCTGGGAAGTCTAAGATCAAGGTAGATTTGGTGTCTGGTGAGGGCCTGCTTCCTGGTCCATAGACGGCACCTTGTCACTGTGTCCGCACGTGGTGTGGAGGTGAGGGAGCTCTCTGGGTCCCCTTTTATAAGGGCACAAATCCCATTTATGAGGGCTCTACCCCCATGACCTCATCCCCTCCCTAAGGCCCCACCTCCTAATTACCATCCCCTTGAGGGCGGTGATTTCAATATATGAATTTTGGGAGGACATAAATATTCAGATAAGAGCAGAGGCAAATACCCACTTCTCCCAAATTGTTAAGTGGATATTGTGCATGCTGTCAGCGAAGGACCAAGGTGGACCCTTCCAGCTCCCCATTTTCTTGATGCATCATGACTGCATGGGTGCTCTATGCTTGGCCAAGGGGTGGAGCTGGAAACAAGGGTGAGGACTTAGCGCAGGACACCCAGGTCTGTAAAGCTAAGGCCTAAAGGACACAGTCGGAAAGTCCAGAGTCTACATGAGCCCCACCACCAGGTACTAAAAAGGTTCCTATACAATTGCAAAAGAATATCTTCACATGGTTCAGACGCAGCTTTCTATATGTCAGTCTTTGTTTTGAAAATCAAACTTTTTTCCTCAAAGAGATTAATATATGCACATAACAAAATAAAAATAAAGATAACAATATAAAATAGTACTCAAGACATCCTCCTACCACCATCCACTACCCTAGAGGGAAACCAGGGACAGTTCTAGGTCAAGAACCTTCCAAAAATGTTATGCATATACAAACAAATATTAATATAATCTATAATTATATTATTTTTCTGCCCAAATAGGAACCCATTATATCATATTTAGCCCCTTTGTATTTTCATCAGTAATACGTCTTTGAGATCACTGCATAATAGTACCTCCAAATCTTTATCTTTTTAATCCATAGTTGCATGATATTCCATTTAATACCCTGCATAGGCTCAATTAAGCCTCACAACCACTCTGACACAGTAGGTACCTATATTAAGTCATTGTCCAGGTGAGGAACATGAGGAAACTGCTTGCCCAAAGCCACACAGTGTTAGTGGAAGAGCCACGGTTTAAACCTGTCTGTCCACATTTTTATCTACCATATTATACTTCCTTCCTAAATATCAGGTGTTGCTATTCTTATGAGTTTTACATTAGTATGAAGAACCAATACAAATGGGTTGTAAAAAATATTGGTGTCAACATTACTACTCAGAGAACATTGACTACTCCCTCCCCAAAGCCCTGGCATTGCTCCAGTCCTTTATACTTAGCTCTGATTGGAGCTACTTAGGGGGTGACTAATAAGTGTCAAATACCAGAACTCGCAGCTCTCTTGAATTGCCTGGAAGCAGAGGGCCCCCTCATCTCCAACCACAAATATTCACTTTACCCCACGGGTGGTCAGACCAGGCACAGATGTCAGTGTGCCAAAGCTACATTTGGATTTCTTACTGATGAATATTGCAGCCAACATACCCATCTGGCCACTGAGATAAATAATGTAAAAATGAAGATATGCCTACATAATTCATGTAGTATTGATGAACAGGGCCCTTAATTCAGACTGCTCCTACAAAATCATTTAATTATGGGTTGTGCAATTGTAAGAGAGAGACAGTATTTTAGCCGTGTTTAAATGGGTACGGGTTGGACACATTCAAGTGCACAAGACAGAAATGTGAGGACCTCTTGATTATTCTAAAGAAATCTGTATGTTCTCATCAACATCACACAAACATGGCACTGAGTACACAAGGCTCTACTTTTCAGGGCAAAATGCCACATGTTTACCTACTTGGTAAAGATTCTATCAATGGCATATGCCACTTTCATCAGAAAGGAGTAGATGGAAAAAATTAGATGTTTCCAGCTTCTCTGGACACAGCATACTTTCTAGAGAGACAGCCAAGGTTACCTGCAGGGACCTCCTCACATCCACTATGATGGTTATCATCAAAGCAAACAAACAAACAAAAACAGAAAATAACAAATGTTGCCAAGGCTGTGGAGAAATTAAAACCCTTGTGCATTGTTGGTGGAAATGCAAAATGGCACAACATCTGTGGAAAACTATATGGTAGTTCTTCAAAAACTTGAAAATGAAATTACTGTATGACCCAGCAATTCCATTTCTGGGCATATACCCCCCAGGAATTGAAAGCAAGGTCTCCAAGAGATATTTGTGCAACTATGTTTATAGCAGCACTATTCACAATCACCAAAAAGTGAAAGGAATCCAAGTGCTCATCAATAGATAAATACAATAGAATATTATTCAGCCTTAAAAAGGAAACAAAATTCTGACACATACTACAATATGGATGAACCTTGAGGACACCATGCTAAGTGAAATAAGGCAGTCACAAAAGGACAAACACTGTGTGATTCTACTTTTATGAGGCACCTACAGTAGGCAACATTACAGAGACAGAAAGTGGAATGGTGGTTGCCAGGGTCTGGGGGGTGGGGAGAGTGGGGAGCTGTTTTTAATAAGTATAAAGTTTTAGTTTTACAAGATGGAAAAGTTCTGAAGATTAGTTAGTTACACATTGTGAATGCATTTAACACTATTGAACTGTATGCTTAAAGATGGATAAGATGGTATGTTTTATGTTATGTATACATTACCACAATTAAATTTTTTAAAAAGGGTGGCATGAAGCAAAGACTGGGAAACCATTAGAGGCAGGATTGGTTGCATTGTTTATCGTGACTACGTCTGGCACAGAGCTAAAAGATCTACAACTGTGACCTCATTTTAACCCTCACGATCCTGATGTTTAGTAGGCATTGATATCGTTCCATCTTCTCATGGATGCCCTTGGGGCTCAGAAACCAACAAATGTTATGTGACAGTCAAGAGGATGGATTCTGGAGAGAGCAAATGAATCATGGTTCTGCTACACACAGTGGGTGAACTTCAGCAACACCCTTAATCCCTCAGGAGTACCTGTCTCATCACCTACATATAAAGTAAATAAGGTAACAGGTAACGCACACACTCATGAATGAAGCTCCAGTGTCCTGCGATTTGTGAGGGTCCCCGCATGATCTGACCCCCAGGCCCCATCTCTCTAACTCCACTCCACACAAATCTCCTTCTCCCCAACTCAGCTCCAGCAGTACTGATCTCACTTCTATTTCCTCACCGTGCCAAGCTCTTTCTGGCTCCAGGGCCTCTGTCCTGGCTGTTCTCCCTGCCTGGGACACCCTTTTTTGAATTATCCTTAGCTGGCTCCTCCTCAACCTGGAGGTCTCCACGCAGATGTTACCTCCTCGGAGATGGCTTCACTTTGGAACTGATCGTCCTAAAGATGGACCTTTCCTACCACCAGCACCTATCAGCACCACCAATTACTCTTTATTGCATCACCCTATCGATTCCCTTACACTACTTATCAAAACCTGTAATTATCTTGTTCATATATCGACTTACTTATCATCCATCTCTCCCACTAAAATATACACATTATAAGGACAAGGACAAGTCAGTTCCATCCACCGCTCCCTCCCCAGCACTTGGAATAGTGCCGGCATACCGACCACAAGGAAAAGATCAACAAATAAATGTTATCTGCTGTTATAATTTTGAATCGTGACTTTGTACCGATGAGACAATGGAAGCAAAAGATGGAGATGTCTTTGCAAGGGACTCAGTGATCAGGTTCTCTGTAGAAAATACCCACCAGCTGGGTGAGAAGTAGCCACTGGCTCTAAAAGGCTCTAAAATGCACCTGCTCACACCTTTGACTGCAGGCCCCTCTGGGCAGAAGCTATCCCAGAAAACTCCCTCTGGATGAATTAAGGGCCTGAAGAATCCAATATTTTCTGCTGGGTCCAGGTACATACTTGTGGCCCTCACAGCACCTGCTAAGGACACATCCCTGGCCCCACAGCACTATCAATGTTGCTGGAGCTTTCAGCTGGTTTATCACGTGTCAGCTACAAAGACATTTGCTGAGCTGACAGGGAGAGGCGATCTGGGATGTGACATGTAGAAATCGCTATATTTCTGGGTAAAAAATGACTTCAGCATCTCAGGCTCACAGGCTGTCTTAATTCAACTGGTTGACTATGCAAGGTTTTTGGTTGTTACGTCTCTGCTTCTAAACTTCAGAGCTCTGAATTTTTGAGTTTAACATAACAAGCACGAATGCCAAAATGCGTCAGGCAGATCCACCATCCTGCTCTCAAATTTCTCATGCGGAGGTAGAGTAGACTCTGTGGAAAGGTGCACAGTTCAGTAACACATCTCGAACTAGCTCATACACAAAACAGGGGGTGGGATTTAATTTATCACAAAAATGAAAAGTTCAAGGCTTCAGGCTCAATTAGATGCAGGTACTGACAATCGAATCATGTCAGAAATAGACATATTTTCAACATTTTACTTTGTGTTCAGACTAGCCTTTCCCACTGTCTTAGTCAGTCCAGGCTGCTGTAACAGAATACCTTACACCGGGCAGCTTTAACAACACACATTTAATTCTCACAGTTCTGGAGACTGGGAAGTTCAAGATCAAGGCATTGGCAGACTGGTGTTCGGGAAGGCGCTCTTTCTGGTTTTCAGATGTCAGCCAGTTCTCATTGCATCCTCACATGGTAGAGAGCAGAGAGATCTTCCATCTCCTCCTCTTGTAAGGGCACTAATCTCACTCATGAGGGTTCCACCTTCCTTATCTAATCACCTCCCAAAGGCCGCACCTCCTAATACTATCACTTAGGAGGTTAGGATTTTAACATATGGATTTAGGGGGGACACAAACATTCAGTCCATAACACCCATGTAATGTCAACGTGGACATCAGCTACTCTAGGCCTATATCCTGTTAGTTTCACAACCCCTCCCTCCAGAAAAATCTCTTCCCAGGACAAGTGTCATTGGATAGACTTGGGTCACATGCTAACTGGTGAACCAATCACCAAGGCCAGAGCAATGGGAAGTGCTGATTAGACAAGTCTGAGTCACAGGTAGATACCTGGAGTCCAAGGGGGGTGTTGGTCCTGTCTGAATGATAGGGTCTGTAAGAACAGGGCAGGTACAGTTGCTCAAAAGATTCTGAGCTGGGTTCCATCCCAATAAGATAAAAGAGTATGTTCTAAGCAGGCAAGCAAGCAAACAGATTTTTAGTTGCAGAAATGGGCATGTGATAATATAATTAGCCACAAAATATGGAAAATGCAATAAAACAATGACAAAAATTCTACCCTTTTAAAATGGTACTTCCAGTCTCCCAGGTTTTCATATATATATATATATATGTAAATATATATATGTATACATATATGTGTGTATATACATATATGTGTATATACATATGTGTGTGTGTGTATACATATAGTGCCATGGAAAACACCTTGGAGGAGGTATCTGAGGTAGGCTTTGAAAAGTGAAGAGGGGTTTGTAGTGAGCAGTCTAGGCAAAGGGAAAATATGAGCAAAGGCAAGAAATTTCTTGCATCATTTCTGACAATAGTGTTATGAGGAAGGTACTATTATAACCCTCCATTTTAGAAATGAAGAAACTATCTGAGGTCACTCTATTTTTTTGCAGAATTTGCCTCAGGCCAACCTAATTCCAAAACCTCGTGTTTTCACCAGGGCCACCATGTACAATGGATCAGGGTGAGCTCACTCAACTGTAGTGGCTTCATTCGTGCAGGCTGTGACGTCAATGGCACCCCATAGAGTTGGGCACGGTACACCTGGCCAACTGTATGGTAGCCCTGCATTAACCACTGTACCAGGGAGGGGGAGGAGGGTACGAGGCTGCAGGGGTAGGCAGAACCTTGATCCCAAAGGGCCTTCATACCCTAAGAAACCCAGACAGTCTTAGTTAATGGTCTCATGAAACACAATCATTTCATTTCCTGATTTTGTGTAGCCGACAAGGATTAAAATGGATTCTGCCAGGTAATTCACTTCTTTCCAATACTCAGGATAAAAACTGCCCATAAACAACAAACCAGGCTTTACTGGGCCAGGTGAGCAGCTGCATTTTAAAGAAACAGGTTTCCCAAGTATCTTTATCTGGGTGGGAGATGAAGCCAGAAAGGAAACCGCTAGAGAAAACAACCTCAGCCAATCTGGGTTTTTAGCTCTTACGACTCCTCAGGAGTTTTCGGCAACAGAGGCAATGAAGTTCTGTTGGAGAATAAATTAGTTGGGACACAAAGCTCCTTATAGATTATAACCTCCTTCCTTGCCAATTACAAACTTGGCAATCATTTGTTTATTAACCTGATGGTTTGCTACGTTAAATGGCATCTCATATTTATAATGCAGCAAGATAAAGCTGTTACATTCAAAATCACTCACCCCATCTGTCCCTCCTCACCCGAGTCCCACACTCGGAAGCACTTTTGAAGATAATTCAATGGAACAGGGTTAAAAAAAAAAAAAAAAAGTTTAAAACTTTCTCCTGCATTGCCTCAGGGAAAGGTTCCCTGTTCTGTGTGTGTGAGTGATAAGGTTTAGCCCCTTAAATTCCTTCTGAGTGAGGAGTGTTTGTTAAAGTCTTTATTTGGAAATGCTGCAGCTTAGTCCCAAATGGCAATCTTCACCACTCCCTGCCGCACACAGACTTTAGCAAAAGGAACAAAGCTAATCCCTAACTCAGATTCCTCTCCAATATCCCTCCTCCCAGGATGCCCAATTCCTCGGACCACCTCACCCATCTTCAAGGCTTAACACCATCCCTTCAAAGATGCCTCCACATCCAGATTTTTCAACCCCAGTCTGCCTCCACTCTTAGCTTCCTCATTTCCAGCTGCCTTTTAGAGACTTTAGTCTGACTGCCCCCAACAGAACCTCAGATGCAACCTCTCAAGGATGTAAAACATGTTGTTCTAAGAAACAAACCAGTTTCTCCTCCCAAAAAATTCCCCTGGTTAGAAAATGGCACTGCCCATCTCCCACGTGTACAGACTCAAAACCTTGGGGTCACCATGCAAGGCAGGCACCATTGGTGCCTCATCAATACCCTCGCACTTTTACAAGGTCAGCGCATACTGGCTTGACTTTAATATGTTAACATCCAACAACCTGAATTTCTTTTTCTGCATTCTGCATGTTAGAACCACTTTTCCCACCTGTGCAGCAAGCCAGAGACCTGGAGAAGCAGAGCCCCTCAACCAATGACTAATGAGGATTGGGGTATAAATACCCCAGTTCTCCTGCTCGTGGGTAGGATAACTCTATGATGTGTGTCAACACTAGTTCTAAGCATTCCAGTGGTAGGATTAAGCTCCAGTTGCACACGTGGTCAGTGGCTTGATAAAACAAATTCTATTGGTGGTCTTCTCTCCCCTGTATGACTTTACCACCCCACCACTACAACCACTGGCATTTCCTCCCAAATAAACAACTTTCATGTGAATTCCTTTCTTGGGTCTGCTTCTGAAGGAACCCAAGTGAGCAAATCAGTGACATCTTCCTGCCCATATTTCCCACATGGTATCAGTCCTAAGTCCTCCCAAGACCAATTTCACACTCCTGTAAGATTAATCTTCTCCATAGGACAATCAGGATCTTGCCATGTCCCTACTACCTGGGGAGAAGTCAGGAAAAGCTTCTCACACGTGTTGCCAAAGCAGAGATGTGACGAGTAAGCAGGAGTTACCAGCCAGACTGAGGAGGAAGAGGAGGAAAGAGCAAGGAAGAGAGGTTGTGCAGAGGCCTAAAAGCAAGTGTGAATGTCGCATGTTTGGGAAACTGAAATTCCAATTTTGTGGAGCTGTTGTTCTCAATGGGCAAGGGGTATGTGGGGTTTTTTTTAAAATTTTTGCTCAGTAAGGGGTATTTGGAAATGTCTGGAGAGATTTTTGGTTGTCACAACTGGGAGGGGGCTTTACTTGCATCTAGTGGGTAGAAATCAGGGATGCTTCTCAACATCCTACAATGCACAGGACCGCCCCCTGCCCTGGTCTGCAGGTTGGAGTTTAAGAGGAATTTGTTGAGAGACAGAGATGAGGTTAGCAGGAGTCAGTGAGCCGTTGAGGCTTTATCCCGTGAGCAATGAGGGGCTGGCTATTAGTAAAAAAACAGAACTGATATGATCAGAGCTGCATATGAGAAAGACAAGACTACCCTGGCTCCAGGCAGAAGATGAACTGGAGACTGGGTTTCTGGATCCAGCCCTGCTTGAAACAAACATGCTTTTCTTGCTGAAGCTTTCAATCTGGTTTCTTTCATTTACAAATGGGAGTATCCCTCTAACAAATGAGGTAGACCTGAACTATCCTGTGGGGCACTTACAGTGTGGCTAGTTCAAAGGGAGATGCACACTAAGTGTAAAATGCAATCTTAATTTCAAAGAATTAAGAGGAAAAAAGTAATGTAAAACATCTTAATTTTTTATATTAATTACATGCTGAAATGATCACACTTGGGTTAAATGAAATACATTATTAGATTAATTCCACCTGTTTACTTTTTAAAACTATGGCTACTAGAAGAACTCAAATTACATGTGTGACTCGCATCATATTCTTTTGGACGGTGCTATCATAGGTGAACATTTTGGTTTTGAGAAGTCAAATAAACTAAGTTAGAAATATTTTGGTTTTGAGAAGTTAAATTAAGTTAGAAACTATAGTTCCTGGGACACAGAACTCAGATTTGAACTCTAGTCAGTCCCACCCAAAACCCATGATATTTTTTCTCTGGTTGCCTCCCCTGCACTCCACTATTAGGCAAATCATCTCTTGCAACACTGCACCATCTCTCGAAGGGTGAACAGCATATTTCAGACCAGTAGGTTGCCTGCATCTCATTTCACGTTGAGCACAGGTGGCTGGCCGTGCCTGACTGCCAACTCACAACTCACAAAATTGCCAAGTGATATTCACCTTAAAAGGGCCCCCTTAGAGCAGCAATCCCTCTGGCCACTAGCCCCTGGCTGTTCCTTCTCCAGAGCCCCCCTCCCCTTCCCTTGAGGCTGTGTACCAGCTAGCAAGCATTCTGATCTGGCCTGCAAGCTCCCTGCCTCAGAGATATTTGCTGCACTACCTCCAGGCCTGAGCGAGTTTAGAAGGAATCAAACCCACACTTAAGGTACCAGGGAACTGTTCCACCGAAACCCACAACACTATAATTACCATAAACCCTTCAGCACCACTGGCTGTGAGAGGTAAAAGAAATTAAATCAATGAGCAGAGATCGAATCAGGAGCAATCTTATGGGAGATTCATGTAAATGCACAATCTTACATTGGAAATGAGTCTTAAGATTAATACCCTTCACAAATGGAAAAGTATAAAGAAGTATATAGGAGAATATGCTGTTGCAACAATAGGTCAACCCTTCTTTTTATGAGCTGTCAGCTATATTGCATGAAGAACTCATGAAGCTTAACGTTCTTGGTATTTTTTTTAAACCCTGTAATGCAAATTCTTCAAGAGAGTAACAAGTGATGCATGCTTGAAATTTATTTTTAAATCAAGAGCAAAATGAAACCCTTTAATTAATCTCGGAGAATTTAGCTCCTTCCCTTTCAGATCTGTCTTTTGCACAGTTAGATGCTTAAAATAATTGCATCCGCTCGTGTGAAACTGCAGCAGTAATTCAGTGGGTTTATACTTGTGCAACCTTTTAAAAACAGGCCTTAAAACATTCATCTGTTGAACCAATTTACCAGCTTTCAATAAAGCATCTTTAAGATACTTTCTGTTACATTTATATGACATAAGCTATATTATTTTAATAATCTGTGCTTGAGATATATGGTGATGAGGGAATTATCGCTCACCTGGGGAGATGGTGTAATTAGAAAAGAGGCACAGTCGGGTAATAAAAATGATTAAAAAAAAAAAAAAAGCTTGCTGAAATTAACCAGCCACCACTACTAGGATGCTATGATGTTGGTTTAAGTTGTTGGGGAAGCAAGCATTGGAGTGGGAAGCAAAGAAGAAAACCAAGCAAACTCGTGGTGCCTGAAATAATTGCTATTTCTTCCTCGTCATTTCTCAGGGCTCACGTGGAGTG
The DNA here is from genome assembly GCA_023783475.1 of Daubentonia madagascariensis. NCBI lineage: Eukaryota > Metazoa > Chordata > Mammalia > Primates > Daubentoniidae > Daubentonia > Daubentonia madagascariensis. Next base: position 3,145,626 of record JAKFHU010002332.1, on the reverse strand, counting down.
AGGATGTGCACCCAGTCAGGGCAGACAAATGAACACCTTCCCCACAGCCAGTCAAGGGAGCTGCCTGAGTTGAGCTAATGTACTAGGGCAAGAAGAGAACAGGTGTAATTATACTAATGATTTATTGAATGTTTGATTAATTGGAAATTAAGTGAATGCATAGTGGCAGAACTGTCATAGCAAATCACTCAGCTGTTGGCTTAAAAGGTGTTCTATCTCCCTTCAGTAAAGCAATTAAGAGCATCTTAAATCATTGGGAAAAAAATATATATATATATGTGTATGGAATTGTCCAACATAGGGGTGGGAGGAACATGGTGGAAAGATCTTAAAGGACCCTCATTGGGCAGCATTTGAAGAAAGGAACATTTTTCATAAAAATGTCATGTACAAAACCATATCATTTTAGAAATTAACTCCCACTTCATTTAAGAAAAGGAATGGAAAGTAAGAAAATAGACAATGGCCTCAAGGTAACTGGGAAGACAGCGGTGTGTGTGTGTGCAGGTGCATGCGTGTGCGCATAATGATGCTCCAGGTCGTTCCTGGCCTATGCAATGACTTTGTGCATAACAGATGCGAGTGACCCTTTAAGGAGAAGCTTGGTGAGAAAAGATGGGGCTGTTCTACACTCCCAACTTGCTCTCCTACCCCCAGCAGGTGTCTGTGGGAAGTAAACAAACGCAAAAAATCACTGGAGCTTCTCCTACTACCCATGCAAGGGGGAAGCAAGGGGGAGGATGGAAAAGGGCCTTTCTTCTGGAAGAAGGGTGTCGAGAGCCTCCAGCATTGTGAGCTGATCCCCATATTTCCCTTTGCGGTGCGTCCCTCCGTCCCTCACTATCTGTCTCCGTTGTCTGAGTCTTCCCTTAAGTCCCTCACTGTCAGAGAACAGCCAAGAGTTACAAGTTTAATGTTTTCTGTGTGGAGGCTTGAGCTTGGGGAAGGAAAACGCTCATGCAAATTGAATACATAAATAAGAATTTAATAAACTTTCTCTTTTGGTCTCCTACATTGCCACTGAAGTCGCAGAAACTGAAATTAAAAAATGTTCTTTGGAGCGGAACGGGGAGGGGGCAGTCTCCCACACGCCTCGGGGGTTTGTGGACGTGCCGGCCCTTTCTGGAGAGGGCAGTTTCCCACCTTCAAATAGGTCTTCCCTTTGATGGCTGCCTCTCCTCGGGATCGATTCTAAGAAAATCTTTAAGATATACCCCAAGATGCGTGTGCAAGGATGTTCACTGCAGTGATGTTTATAATGGGGAAAAAAATAAAACAAAAATGTAAAGCCATCTAGAGGATCAATAGCATTTTCCCAAGTATAGTTTAAGGAAAATGGTTGCAGGAGCTATTAACATGTGATTTCCCTAAATAATGTTTTTAACAATTAAACAGCGACTTCAAAACGTGAATGTTCATTGTGTGTTCATTTCCCCAAGAGGGGGAAAGAAAATGCCTCTTGTCTTGGCTTCTCAGAGCACAAATCAGTGGCTCCTAATCTTTGGAGGACAGTTTAGGAAAAGCTGGTGAAGACCTGGTTCTAAATCTGTTGCTAAGATCAAACAACATGTTAACAAATATTGCAATCCCAATATTACAAATAAAAATCACACCTGGATTAACAGATACACGTGGGGAGAAATGGGTGTGTGCATGAAAAACTGGAAAGATGCTATACCAAAATGTTGACAGTGGTTATGCCTCAGTTGATGATTCTTTTTTCTGTGCTTTTCTGTGTTTGTTAGTAAAAATAGCACACTTAAGTAATTTTTCATGTTTTTGTTTTCTGTGACTTATATAGGTTGCACAAACATCTAGCATTTTGTTGTGGCAAAGAGGAATGCCCTGGGACACATGAAGGAGATAGATACCTATGCCAGGTGACTGTGGTCACCTACTATTACAGATACCCTAAAAACAGGACAATTGCCTGTTATTCCTAAGAATATGTCAACTCTGGCCATATGTCTTGTAAGACTGGAACTCTGCCACACACTCTATTTAAAAAAAAAAAAAAAAAAAGACCGCAGCTGTAGCCATTAGAACAACTCAGCCAATTAAAGAAGTCTCAACAGTGTAACCGTGTTGCCCTTCAGAAAGGCCAGTGTTGGCAAGACCAGAAAATGAGTACAACTCTATTAGGCCAATGGCACATCCCAGCATCCAGAAACAGGTAAATCTGTTTTGTCCCCATGCACAGAAAGATACAATTAACACGGCTGCAAAGTAAGTGATACTGCCTCATTACCAGCCAACAGGCTGTCCTGCAGGGGCCCCCATCCAAAGCTGGGAGGGGAGGCTACTAATTATCATGCCAAATAAAGCCTTGATTATTCCCCAAGAGACACCTGTTAATTGGGCTGCTACATTACATAACAGTTTTGCACATGAATAATTGAGTTGCAATGACTTGATTTTCCCCTCGTAAATGTGATTTATTTTTTACTCTCCTAGTTTCAAGTTGCCCCGTCATCAAAACTGGGCTCTGGGAGCCAGGAAAGCTACCGTGGTTGTCGAGTTAAGGAGAGGAATTCAGGTCTCTCCTACTCACAGGAGCAGCAAAAAGGTATTCAACAAAAACCTTGTCACAACAAAGACAGCACAACATCAGCCACTAGTGCTATGCACCTGGCTTTTCAATAGGGGTGAAAGGTGGTCAACCATCGTCCATTTAATAATTTTAACCTTCTTTATTTCTCATATATGAGATATACTCTATCATGGTAGCTTTGTTGTTATTGTTTTGCGCACTTTCTTGTACTCGAAGATGGTCGATACTGGGTTCACCTTGTGCATTTCACACCCAGTCCTAGAACCAGCCACTTCTCCAAGGAGCCCTTGTTCCCTTTATTAGAGAACGGTATTAGAAACCAAGGTCTGGGCGCTGGGTATGCTCACTGCTGCTGGAGGGTTGTTGCGTTCAGGACCTCTCAGCTGACAGAGCAAAAAGGAATATGTGTATACTAATCCACGTATGTACACGTCTGTAAATATTTCTATACTTAACCATCTGTGTCTATGTTAAGCTAAACATGAGTTCACATGGATGCCCAATTTTAATCCATTGTGATGTGGATCACTCTAGTCCTTTTCCCTTGCTCACTGTACCTTTCCACTGCAACGGAGAGAAACCTCTGCCCGGCATGTTTTAAGTAACCTCACTGAAGCTGCATTCCCACTAGAGGGGTGCCAACCCATTTGTTCATTTAAAAGGACTCTGGAACCATGTAGCAATGGCTGGGTTTGGTCCACCACGTGTGTTTGCCATGAAGGCACTGCCAAGAAATGCTGGGACCACAGAGTCCTGGTGCTTCCTAATTACTGACCATCAAGCCGGTTAGTGCATCTGGTTGGGGCATTAAAAATAAATAAATAAATCCACACATCACTCCAACGTTCCAGATGAAAGTTTAAAAAACAGCCACGAGGTAGTGTCATGCCAAATAAAGAATCTGGTGCAATTTGGATAAGTGAGATCTGTAATTTCTTTTTTAAAAATTGAAACCCAGAAACAGCTAAAAGAGCAAGCAACTGAAGGCAAAACAAACCCAAAAATGCTGCCAAGAAAAGATGATGGAAAGCACGAAGAGGTTGAGAAAAGAACACAGCAAAATTAAATGAAGCTACAGTTCTTGGGAAGGTTCTCCGAGACCAGATGGCGAAAGGAGCGATTTATGCCTTTACGTATTCCTGCAATACTGAATGTTCCAAAATAATATATGGATTTGGGATAAATAGGCAGTAGGCAAGCGCTTGGGTTCTTGTTTCTCTCCCTCTCTCTCTCCCCCCCCACTCCCCCCACTTTCCTCCCTCCATCCCTCCCTCTCGGCTCCAGTTCAGTGAAGGGGAAAGCAGCCACATTATAGAGGGTCTGGTACGCCCGCCCGCCTCCAACAGCTTCCAGACCCAAGAGGGGTGTAGGATACCGAGGCAGCTGCAATGGCCTCCGGGTCTGCTGCTCAGCCTGCTGTGAGGAGGGGAGTCCTGGGCCCAGCTAGAGCATGTGGGCAGAGATGGGGAGCTGCAAGCTCAGGACGGCAGCACCGCCTCCTGCTTGTCTGGGTTTGGCTGGAGGGTCGTCTCCTAACTCTGAGACTTGATGTCGACAGTGGGTCTGCTTCAGCTCCAGAAGGCAGCATCACAGAGCTGCGTGGAGCAGGGACTGACTGTGTTCGATTCCTGGCTCTGCCACCTATAATCTGTGTGAAACTCAGGCAGATCTGTAAGTTCAGTGTGAGTGCATTTCCTCACATACAACATGGGGATGATGGTGATAATACCTGCCCCACTGGGCTAGTAGGAAAGTGAAACGAAATAAGAATTGAGAAGAGTAAGGCCAGTGCCTGGCACTATAGATTCCCTCGACTTGGAGGAACTAGACGGGGAGGGGGCATAGATGCAGGGCAGTGGGAAGGAAGCCAGAGGAGGCAGACAGACAAACAGAGGGTGCAAACAAAGGCGGGTGGCTGGGACCTGAAAAGTTCCCCTTGCTGGAGGGAGAAGCTGAAGGGACTTTTATCTGAGACAGCAGTAGCCTGCGGTAGCCTCAGGCATGACCAGGGAAGGTGTTGTTCAGGATACCGGCTGTACTTATCAAAGAGGGTAGTCCGAGCTTGGACTCTGGGTTGGACAGATGTGGATTCGGTTGCTGGTCTTGTCCCTTGATCTGTTTGAGCTGCATTTTCTCGTCTATAAAATGGAATTAGGAATAGTATCTGCTTGTACATCGATGCTCATGGCAGCCTTATTCACAACAGCCAAGATGTGGAAAAGACACAGATGTGCATGCACAGATGAGCAAAACAAGATATATCCACATAATGGAATATTATTCAGCCTTAAAAAGGAAGGAAATACTGATACATGCTATAACACAGATGAACCCTGAGGACATTATGCTAAGTGAAATAACCCAGATACAAAGAACATATACTATATGATTCCGCTTATATGAGGTACCTAGAATAGTGAAATTCTTAGTGACAGAAAGTAGAATTATAGTTGCCAGGGCCCGGGGAGACCTGAGAATGGGGTACTAGTGTTTAACAGGTACCAAGTTTCAGTTTGAGAAAATACAAAAGTTCTGGAGATGGATGGTGGTGATGCTTGCACAATATGAATGTACTTAATGCCACTGTACACTTAGAAAGAGTTAAAATGGCAAAGTTTATGTCTATTTTACCACAACAAAAATAATTTAAAATTTTTTAAAGGCTAAAAAGAGAGAGAAAAAGATGACATTATCTGCTGTGTATTTTTTTAAAAAGGATTATTATGTAATTATTCTCTCCAGTCACTTGGCCGAGTACCTTAAAGGCATAAGCTCGTTTAGTCCTGATGACACCCTTTCGGGAATTGGGATGGAATAGGATGTCTTCCCTGTTAATGAGATGATGGTAGACACGGGGATGCACAACCCAGGGATCTGCTCAAAGCAGGACTAGCCGCCCAGCTGTGGGGAGTGCTGCAGGCAGGAGACAGACACAGCTGTCAGCTCCTTCGGGAGGGCCTCCTTGCTCAAGGTCACACCCTTCCCGGGGAAGCCTGCATCCAATGACCAAGGGGGATGGGGGATAAAGGCCCAGCCATTTCAGCCCGAGGAGGGAAGACACTGATGGAACATTCACTTTGGAGTTCCCTATTGGGTCAGCCAAGGCCTTACCGGCTCACATCATAGTTCAACACCCCCTCTGCCCAATCCTGCCTCTACTCCTTTCTTTCATTGATGTGGATCCTTAATTAGCATTTTGTACCCCAAACGCCTTTTGAGCATCTGTGAACCTAACGTGCAACAATGGTTAAGTAGTCCAAGGATGTGACTAGCAAACAGTGTGAAGAGGATATTTGGAACATTACAAAACATATCTAGGTAAAGTCCCCATCACTAGGGGCATAGTGAATTCTCAATGTCATTAACTATTACTTTTAATTACTTACTAGGATATTCTATAGAAAATATGGTAAATTCATAAAGTCATAATGAAATAGTGAGTTTCAAGAAAGTCTTATCAGAAGACTCAGCTTCAGGAATCTACTTACGGTCTTTTTTTTTTTTTTTTAACAAGTGTGCGATGGCTACATTTCTCATTTCAATAAACCTTCGGTTCAGCTGCTGAGAGGAAGTCCTGAGAGGGAGAGGAGGAGGCATTGGCCTCTTCCCACATTCCCCTACCAGAGTGAAAAATTGAGTAAGTCCCCCAACTCCGTCTTTGATGATCAAACAAATCACCTGGGGGGAAATGCCTCTACAATTTCTGGGTACCTGCCTGGTTTGTGCAGGACTGTAGGGGAGGGAGAGTTATTTGATGAGAGAGAGGTTTACAGCTTTTCTTGCCAATCATAAGAGAAGGAAAGGATACCCTGAAAACATTTATGACGGCTAGCTCATCCACATACCAGGGAAAATTATGTTTTGACTCAATAACTCAAAACAATTTATACCTGTCCACCAATTTAACATTGCCTTTGAACCCAAATTGAAGGACTTGTAACAGAATAGCTATCCTTAGTGTGCAGACCACTCATTTAGCACTTATATACAACTAACTATCATGAGTTTTCCTTTACTGTGCCTGTAAGTGTTCATGTCTTTATGCCTCATTTTCCCAACTTGATCATAAACTCCTTCAGGGCAAGGGCCATGCCTGATGGTTCATTTTATATCCCAGAGCATCAACCCAATGCCTTGTCCATAATTATGGAGGGGCAGGGGTTGATTGACAGATAAGTATCCATGCCAACGAAAACACTCTTCCCATTGTCTAGCTTAAAGAGCCCATTTGTCTGCTGTGACATATCGCTCGCTTTGGTGTTTGTTAGCAGAATGCCCGACCAGTCAGCATTTATAGGCCACTGGACACATTATATAATGTGCTGAAATCAACAGAGTTAATATTGCCAAAATGGCTTGGCTTTTAAACCCAGGCTTCTCCTAACAAAGACAAGCAACACAGTCAAAGGCATTGCTTTTGCATAGAAAATACCAGCATATCATGACTGTTATTGAAAATATCTTAATCACTCATCCTTGTGGTGACGTTAAAGGAGGTTAACACAGGGAGGACAGCTATGGAGGAAAAACCTGAAAACAGTGAACATGAGGAGAGTTCAAGGCCATGGTAGCCCCAGAACAGTGGTCCATAGGCTGTCTTGCACACTGATAAAAATGTTTTAAAAACTGGCATGGCAGGGGCTGACGGAATGTGATGATGGCTGTGTGCCGATTATGACTGTCACTCACCTGCCTTCCCCCATTCATAGATAACAATAGAAATGTCCGTTTTTAGTACTTAACATACACCTAGAACTGTGTCACGTTCTCTGCCTTTAAACTCATTTTCACAACCATCACCCCATGTTCTAGGGCCCACATGCAGCACTGACACATGCAGCATGCCTCTCTTACGGATAAGGGGAGGAAATGACCTAAAGAGTCCAAAAAGTCCCCCACAGTCATATCAACTAGAAAGTGGTGGAGTTGGAATTCAACATTAAGGTATGGAATCCAAATTTTTCACTATTTCGCAATGCTAAGGAAGTCAAATTGTCAGAGAGGAAACACAGGGCAGAACAAAAATGTGAGATTTGAGAATGGCTTGGAGGATGGCAGGTGGGAGATGCTGAAAACAGCACGGGATAACATGATTCTAACCAAAAAGGGGTGGTCCCGCCACGTCTGCCTTGGCGAATAACAGATGGAGAAGTGGCAGGTTAGACCCCGTGGGGCCCCGGCAAATGCTAATTGATGATGATGACTTCAGAAGAGCAAACAAAAATTTGAAGAGACAAAAGAAGGAGTTAAGTGCACATGGGGACAGAGAGGGGCCAGCCCAGGGAGAGACACTGACAGGAGTGATTTGGGGCTATGGCTGCCAGAGGAGGACTTCAGAACAATGCTCTTACTTAAGCATCTCTAGGTTTTGTAGCTAAACCACTCAATGTGTTCTCTAAAAAGTTGCACTTGAGGAGTAATGCAGATTTTCCCACATTCTCATAAATCTTAGAAAAAGGCACTGGTTTAGATGCAGACATAGATAACCCCCTCACCCTTTGTTTAGGTTCTAACGCTGTCATCTTTTACATCATGATATTTACACGATCCAATTGTCAAACTGAAGTGCAAGGGAAAATAAAATTTTAAGGGAGTTGAAAGAAATGTAAGTGGATTTCTGGCTTCTAGCTCCTAATTCATGAGTAACAAAATGCATATTTTATGATCTCCAAAGAGCTGAAATAACTTCAAATTCACAGACAGTGTGCTATGGGACAACTGACAATTCTATGTAGTTAGTTCAATTACTGAGGAAGGTGATGAGTTTGATCAATTGAGACATAATTATTGAGTACCTACCATAGGCCAATCAACTCTCTGGTTGGTTCCTTAATAAAAATAGAACAGATTTTTTTTTGAGACTTTTGGTCTTCTGGACACAACCTACACTTGAGAGGTTGCTTTTCCAGTGTCTGGGGTAGGTCTGGTGCCCCTGGAGATGGGTCATGTAGGGACATCCTCCAATACCAAGGTTGGGTCTCCTGTTGTTTTGGTTTGCCCGGTACCTGTCTCCCTTCCTTCTGTGGACAACAGCCTGTTCGTCGAGGGAAGGATCATCCTCTAGCTCCAGAAGTGAGCAGATGACCTTGGCTTGGTGCTTCAACAGATTCACTCCATCCATCCACGTAGAAACTGGTTCAGGGAAAAGCATGTGACCCAAGCTGCTCCAGTGTGAATGAATCACGTGGCTACTCAGAGGAAAACAAATCTACAATATGGAGATACTAGATTCTGGACAACATTGAGTTTTTGGATTCTTTAATTCCTGAAGTCAGTACCACTTGGACTTTTCTTATAAATCAATGTATTTCCCATTTATGCTTAAGCCAGTTTGAGTTGGGTTTCATCACTTACTCCCAAAGGGTCCCTGAATGATAGAATGTTCAGTATAACTTTCTCTGGCAAGTACGATGAACAGAGTCAAGTATCATGGACAAAGTGGGTGGAAAAGGACACAAGACACAGAAAAGTCAAAAACTTGGTACACTGTTACAGCTATCACTATAGTGACCACAGTACAATATTATCACCACCAAAGTAACAGCCTGATTTCTCTGGTCAACCCCTGATTATCTTCAAGGAATTCATACATATATATGTGTATATATATGTTTTTTTTTTTTCATTACCCAGAGGAAATTCTGAAGGTAAAGTAATGAAAAAGCTTGCATGGGCCAAGCATTAGTTTGAAATGCCTAAGCTTTTCTTTATGGAAGTTTTTAAATGCAGTCACTTTTGATTTAGTACAGAGTTATAATCAACTAGAGGCTACAGGCATTTTAGACCGCTGGAGTTTATTTTGGGAGATTTGTGAGACTGCAATCTCCATTTCTTAAACATGTGCTTTAGTAAGACAAAATACTATTTCTCAGCAGAGCACACCCTTAAAGAAAATCAATGTAAATGTTATTCTACTTATCACCTCTTTTTCTCTGTAAAACTGAACACTCCAAACACAGGCACAGCAAACTCCATTTCTAAAGGTTTTATAAGTTAAACAAGCCAAGGAAGTCATATGAAAAAAAAAAAAATCCCCTTTGAGATATAAAAATGTTCCTATCTGAATGAGACTGAACAGACAGAAGGGAATACAGTATAATATTTGATGAAGAGAAGTAATTACCATTTATGAATGAGGAAGCTCAATGTTTTCCTAAATTACTCAAATTAAACCTCAAATAAATATTTGAAGTTCTCCATCTAATTCGGCTACAATGAAAAATTGAATCTCATTACCTTTGGATTTACATCTACTCTAATTTCAAAGATTATATTTATTTCAGAAGGGATGATAAAGCATTTTTCACTGGGAAGAAACTGAATTGAAGTTTCAATACAGAACAATACTCGTTGCATATTACAAAGAAAGTGTTATTCTAAAACTTTTTCTCAAAGAAAATTTCTAAGAAAAAGTCAGGAATATTTACTTAATTCAGAGATAAAAATTTATAATGTAAATGTCAGGAGTTCAAATAAATGATCATTATGTAGCTATAATAGCAGTACAAACAGATACTGTATACCTCAATTTAAGTTTACCTATTATATAAACTAGAGGGTATCATTCCTTTACAAAATAATTCCTCATTCTACAAAATTCTCTGTATAAAATCCATTTAGTAATGAGCTCCCCAGTGTATTCTACCTGTAATTTAATTCAATTTTCACAGTTTTCTAGATACAACAATTGCCTCAAGCAAGGTAAACTTCTTTGTCAGTTTAAGTGCACATACAGTAAAAATCAAATCAGTATGTGTAAGTCTGTACATCTCTTGAAAAGCTTATTGCAATATGGTTATCAAAAGAATAGTCAGTTGTCCACTGTTGTCACCCCCAATTTCCTTCTGTAGCTTCATGGCCATATGGAGATGTTCATCCTGAAGGCCCCTTAGATTTCAAGCAGGGAAAACAAATAAAAACAAATAAATAAAATAGGACATTACAATGAAAACATTAAAGAAACATTATTTACTTTTGCTATAGGAAGTAGAGAGAAGATTCACTATTATTGAACTAACTTTCCCAAAGTGACTGATGGTCATTCTTTATTTAACAAATGTTGAGTACTAACTATATGCCAGACACTACGATAATTTTTTACAAGGATATTCTCCCTGGAAATAAAAGAAGATTCCAAGAGATATTTAGAACATATATCATTCTATAGATTGTGCTTAGAGATTTGTAACAGGTGCACTGGACTCTTAAGGGCTCTGAGAAATCTTAGAGTAAAGAAACTTGTTTAATCCAACAGATGGCAGATACATTTAACTGTATCTCTCTTTTTTTCTTTTTAATAACACCCATTAATATCTACTAGGACAAGGGTTTTCTGAAATATCAGTCATCTAAAAGATATATTATCCTCTTCATACTCATCAAAAGCCTGCCTGATTTAATACCAAATCTATTCACACAGTTTTTAGAATGTCTAGGTGTCATTTTTGCCCTCTACCAAATACTTCTGTCCGTAATGACACCTGTGGTTTTGAACTGTCAAACATCCTTTCCTTTAATGCCTGGCAGCAAGTCTTCAGTCTTGCTCACCACGAATGCCCTCTTTTGTATCCTGTCTTGTGGTTCCCAGGCCTCCAGGACTGGGGCAATAAACCAGGTCTGTCCACTCAGTGTGTTCTATCACAGTGACTGAGGCAGACAAAAGCCCTTGCCTTGAATTAGTCAAATGAGAGGCAACTCTGGAACTTCAATTCTATAACTGTTACCAACAGAGCTGCTGGGAGGATATGATAGAGCTTGTGGCTCCTGGTGGCCATCTCACCACCATGTGGGAAGACAGCAGTTATAAAACCAACATAGAGAAACACAGATCTGCGGGAAGACAGGCGTGAGACTCTGAGTTACTGTATCTCGGTGAGCCAAGAGGCCCTCGGTGAAGTAAACGTCTAAAGGAACAATTTTGAGATGTAACTAAAATATCTTGGAATTTCCCTGGGCCAGCCATTTTTTTAATATTCAAAATATCCATTTTCCCTTTATATCCAGAATAAATTTTCCATCTGATAAGACAGGCCAGTTACCTCTTCTTGTCTCTGTAATGGAATTTGGATGAGAACTGTGGATATAATCTACATAATTAATCTGTGCCAACTCCAAATGCTGGCTAATCTCTTAAATTTTTTGTCAAGATAAACAGGATAGAAAATTGATTCACGTCCCAGCTCCTACTCTAATTTAACGGAAATTGGAGAATTGCACAATGGATAGAATATTGACAATATGAGGTGACAGCAGCCAAAAAGGGATTATGTAATAGGAGAAAAAAAAACGCCAACAGATAGCAGAGGCTTTGTGATCATAAACAAAAGATGAAATTCTTTTCTGAGTCTGGGGGTAGAATCATGGAAGTTTGTTTCGAACAATTCAGTATCTGGGCAGTGACATACGCATGCTTATATTATAAAAGAAAACTAAACTTGTCACAAAGTTATTTTTAAAGTTATCTTGGTTTTGTCATTTGTAAAATGGGATTAGTTCATACGGGTAAATGGTGAACGAGATGGTCCACGTAAAGGATCTAACACGGGGTCTGGCACGTAGACATCAACACCGAAGAAGCATGCGATGGTGTTGGCAGTGGGGATGGTGGTGTCAGCCTTGATAATGTCAATTGTTATGGTGACGGTGTTGGCATCAGAGGTGGTTCTCAATGGGTCAGAAGAGAAATTGCTCTGGCTTGTAGGGTAGGTGGCATTTCAACTAGACGTTGCTTAGAGGGAAGCACATTCCCAGTGGAAGGATCAGTAGGAGAAAAGATGTGCGGATGGGAAAGCACATGGAGGGGTGAGGATGGCAGAAAATTTTCTAGCTTTGCTAGAGTGTAGGTGAATCAATAACTTAAGTGGGAGTAATTCTGGAGAGGAACCAGGTGACCAATGCAAGCTGTTTGCTTCCTTTCTCAGACCATGGGTCATTGAAAGCAGTTAAGCATTCCATTGTCTTAGGAAGAATAATCTACCAGTAATGAGTAAGATGGACTGAAGCGGGAGGAGCTCTAGGCACAGATATCAGTTAGCAAATGACTTCAAGGATCTAGGTAACAAAAAAGGAGGGCAGACACATTAAGTTTAATGGAAACTATATCTGCTCTATAAATGTAAGAGAGACTTGAATTTAAACCATAGCTCAGACACATGTTGACCCATTGGGTGACCCTAAAAGTAGGTCATTGCATTAGTTTCCTATATGCTGCTGTAACATGTTAACAATAACTTAGTAGCTTAAAATAATCACACATTTATTTATCTTGTGGTTCTCTATATAAGAAGTCTGACGTGTATTTCACTGGACTAAAATCAATATGTCAACATACGATGCTGTGTTCTTTCTGGAGGCTGTAGAAGAGAATCCATTTGCTTGCTTTTTCCAGCTTCTGAAGGGCACCAGCAGTCCTTGGCCCACAGCCCCTTCTTCCATCTTCAATGCCAAAAAAGTAGCATCTCTCTGACCACTCTTCCATTGTCTCCTCTCCCCTCTGACTGCAGCAAGGAAAGGTACTCAGCTTTTAAGAACCCATGTGATTTGGCCCAACTGGATAATTAGGAATAATCTTCACATCTCCACATCCCAAGGTCCTTAACTTCATCATATCTGCAAAATCCCTTTGCCATGTACAATAATAGACCCACAGGCTCCGGGGATTAGGATGGGTACATTTTGGAGGAGCTGTTATTCTGCCTGCCATAGTCATTTCACATTTGTGGGCCTAAGTCATTTTAAACAGTGAGGCGCACATTCTTAGTTCCCGGGATTGATATAAGGATTACATGAGATGATATGTATCATGCACACAACGTGATAATGTAATACCTGCTACACAGCATTTACTCAGAATGTTTTCCATTTTCCAAACTTGAATGGCAACCACACACACAAAAAAAAAAAGGAATAGATGCCAAAGGTACCGAGGAAGTGTAACTAATAGGTGTTGAAAGTAACAAGTTTGGATTGGGAAGGTGGAAATGGAGAAAAAGAAGTGAAGAAAATAAAAAATAGAAAAATAAGCATTCTTAAGAAATAGCTACGTTTATTACAGGCTTAAAGCTCCACCACCCCCTACCCTCTTGCGGCACGCACGCGCACACACACACACACACACACACAGAGTTGCTCTCTATAGACACAGGGATGATTTTATAGGGATAGGAAATCGTTTTCTGATGGGAGTGGCATCCAGCTCCCTCCCAGCTAGTAGCAGACACTTTTTGATACAGAAGACATGGCTGGGAGATTTCTTTCCAGAACTCTATGATTCCCTTTTACGTTTCCCAACATCTCTCAAGACAGAGTGACACCATGTTAACAATCAGAAGGAACATGATGTAACACGAATAACAAAATGAACAGATGCTGCATGAGCCGGTGCTTGTTCCCACTCTACAAATATGAAAACATTTCACTTCCTGTTGATGGCCAACCAACCTCATCACAGGTTGACAGATTTAGCCAGAGGTGAAAATGAAAACCCAACCCTGCCAATTCCCCTGATTATGTTTCAGAGTCCAAGGGGGGAGAATTCAGTAATGTGAATTTATAGGAAGGAAAACGATGGCCTTGAGACAGAACCCTTCTTGGCTCATGGTACTTCTGAAGTCAGGAAAAACAAACTTGAAATGTCTTGGAGTTGGAAATATCTTTTTTTGATTCAACCCGCTTTTTACTGTACTATAACTCACTAAGAACAGAGTGTTATGATTCCCAGCCAACCAACCAATCCATTCCTGCTTGGTCTTACTTAATAATGATACATAAGACCATCTTAGCATCTAATTATTATAGTTTTGAAATGACCATCTTTGAAGTTTTACTTGCCTTTCACTTATACATCATTTTTAAAACAAAGACGTTGATCTTTTTTTTCTTTCTTTAGTGTTAAACTATCTTAGTCAAAATCATTTTGTATTTTAAATCCTCCCTCCATTTTTAAAAAGTGTGATGATGTTTTATGTAAATTTTTGTCAATCAACAGATTTGTGAATTATGTTCCATAGAAAGATATATCTTATGGGTGGTATTATCATTCCGTGCACAGTTAAAAATAGACATATTATCATTATTTCTCCACATCCTAGAATTCCAATGCAACAAAATGAAATACCTTCTTCGAGAGTCATGTTATTTAAACTGTTGATGAAATTAGCCTATGTTTTCAAAAATGGGTAATATAACATTTAACGAAATCTTTATAAGCTAGAGGCTGAAATCTAAGAACATCTTCTAATCATTTTTATTTCACTCATGGATAAATTCCCTATAGGAAAAAAATTAATAAATAAAGCAAGCTTTGTTTTCAAAAGATTACCAAAAGAAGATTAATTTGTTTATCATCAATACCTGAAACTAATTTTCTATCAACTTGCCTGTATGCTCTGGGGAACAGGCAACTCTTATGCCTCCTAGTTGCCGATTCTCAATTGACAAACACATGCACACACTTACAAGCACAACACAAAAGGAAACCACGTTCAGAGACTAATCTCTTCGCAGGAGATGAAACTTATTGCCCTTGTTCAGGAGGTCTGCGCTTGAGTCTCTCCCTGTAGCAAGACAGAGAAATAAAACAGCTGGACGCTCTGTTTATTTCTATGTTGTGGGAGTTGCAGGAAAAAAACCAGACAGAACATGAATGACAGACATGTCACCAAAGTACTTCCAGAAGATTTTCTTGACAACCGTCCCCAGCAAAGGCATCTACATTCACGAAGATATTGACTACAGAACTCTTTGATATCATTTATAGTGGACGTTGTCATGGACAGGCTGAGGCAATTTACAGGAAAGATAGGTCCTTTATAAGCACCTCTTGCATAAAAGTAAAAATTATTTTGTGCATTAAACTATATTTAAAATGCATGAAAAAAGTCACCACCTAAAAAGATGATTTTTTTTTCTTTAGGAAAAAAAAGGATTCTCCATTACCCACATCAAGTAAATCTGGATTTTCATATAATAAGTATTCAGGGTAAGACTTAAAAGAAACATCTTCCTTATATTTCAAAGTCTATCTTATCACCTCATGTGAGTCATAAACATGTATGAAAACAGGAAACGATTCAACCCCAAGATCTTACAACCAGTTTGTATAAAAACTCCAGACACTATCAGCCTTAGGGAATGAGTCTGGGGTCATTACCCTCTCGGACAGGAATCTGCAGGCTCAATGTCTGGGTACACAACCGTAAAGGCTTGACCTCTGGAGGTCCTGGGTTTGAATCCCAGTGTCCCCACTGCTAGTTCTTGAAAAGATACCTTGTTCATCCTCTGTCTTGTCACTTATTACACGGAGAAAATGACATCACTCACTGGCCTTGCCGAAGGGTTTAAATGAAAGAATTCAGGTAAGATGCATAACACGGTGCTTGGCATGGACTATATCTTCAAAGAATATGTATATATATCTTTTTGAGACAGAGTCTCACTCTGTCGCCCTGGGTAGAGTGCAGTGGCATCACTGTAGCTCACTGCAACCTCAAACTCCTGGGTTCTAGTGGTCAACCTGCCTCAGCATCCCAAGTAGCTTGGACAATGTTCCCAAGATGTAGTGTGTAGGTATGCACTACAATGCCTGCCTAATTTTTCTATTTTTAGTAGAGACAGGGTCTTGCTTTTGGCTCAGGCTGGTCTCAAACTCCTGAGCTCAAGCGATCCTCCCACCTCGGCCTCCCAGAGTGCTAGGATTATAGGTGTGAGCCACCGTGCCTGGCCCTCAAAGAATATTTTCATTAACATGTAGTATCTTCCATTATTAAAGCTGACACTCAAGAAGACCATTCTGGTAATGTGTCAGAACGACAAGATATGTGTTCGCTGTGTCATGGTTCATTTTGCACTTCCTGAACATGTATTTCCCAGCCTCCTGTGTTGTTAGGTTGGGCCCACATGATTTGTTCCACCAACAGCGAGTAATGGGAGTATCATGTGACCACTCTGGGCTGACCCATAAAAGAGTGGGTGTGACCCCTCCATTCTCTCTCCTCTCCTGCTAATACAACCTGCAAAGCCATTTAAGACACAAAGAAAGCTACATGAGACAGAAGCAGCCTGAATCCTGGCATTTCTCCTTGGAAGATGCAGTGGGCATTGTATGCCAAGAAATAAGCTTGTAAGTGATGAGCTGCTGAGATACTGTGATGTGTTTGTTACTGTAGCATAGACTAGCCTGTCCTAACACAGATTATCACCTGACTTTCAAAGCAGGAATTCAGAGGATGAATATTCTAATTTAGATTTCTATGGATGCCCCAAGTCATAAGAAGAAAACATGTTTTTCTAAAAGTGCGATTCTTTCAGGAACCAGATGCCTGTCATTCTTATTTGTTCATAGTGCAGAGATTTATGAAATGAGCTTAACAATGTTTTTCTATGATGGTATATATGATTTGTGTTTACAGAATGAATATTTTAAAATCATATCATTATGAGAAGAATCTGCACATACACACACAAAAATCAGGTACACAGAACTAATCTAAACCATTTCTTGGAAGATTGTTTATCATTGTCTTAGGCACTTGAAACACAAGAAAGTAGCAGCAATGCACAGAATGTTTAGAATGAACATTAAATCTGCATCATCAACCATTTTTGTGGGTCTCTTGATGTGTGAACTGGGATTGGGGGGTGGGATGAGGAAGGTTGGGGAGAAAGAAATGAGTTGTGGCTGGAAACATAATGGGAAGCTTGTCCTTGCAATTTAGTTTCCTTAGAATTTAAAAAGAAAATGCCAACCTTTGTGTCTCAACATGGCAAGGAGAGATAGCCATACTTTTTGGGGTAGCTCTATCAACTCCACTGTTTTCTCACCCTGTTTGAAGAATGCATTCACCCCTTTAGCAACTGAGAAATGTTCCCAAGATGTATATAATTTCATGGATGGAAGAACACCAATTTCACAGAACTTAAACGGCATGACCATGTAGTGCTTAAATTATGCGAAAACAAGCTGCGCTGTGAGTACGAGGGAGGCCTGGGCATAGCGGTCCTTGGTGTGCTGTCATGTACCTGCAATCGGATGGCCCACAAGGCTTCCTGAAGCGTGGGCAAAGCAAAGGGGGGAGCAAAGTTCCCACGTAGAAAGACGCCTGCCGTGGCTGGGAAGGGCCCTGGCCACTGCCTAGTGTGGTCTGGACCTACCTGAGTGATAAGAACATCTGATGGGGGAAATCACCAGCCTGAGTTCCTCAGAAGGATTTGCTCTTTCACATTCTCTCCACTTGACTTTGTGGAAGGAAGGAGAGCCCCCGCTGCCTTTGCCTGGGGGGTCGAATGAAATAACAGAGCGCTCAGCAAAGTGTCTGGCTCAACCACACACAGGGTGCATTCTCAAAGAATATTTTTGTTAAGGTGTGGCATTGTCTGTTTTTCAAAAGCCAGTGAGAACCTATTTCTCCCAAGTTGAAATCCATTACCTAAGTGTACAAAAATAAAAGAATAGTGTTAAAAAAAAAAAAACAACTAGGACAGATTCATGTAATGGAAGAGGACACAAAGCCATTAAAATGGAATTTTTAAAAAAGTATTTATTGATGCAGGAAATGCTTTAGTGATATAATAAAAACACAACACAGTGTGTGAACACTGTTTGTTAAAACTGCAGGTGCTTAGGGGAGAAAAAGAAAATAAAAAAAGAGAGAAGGTAAAACACCAAACTGTTAAAAGTTGTTATTCTTGAGCGGTGAGATCAATTTACTTTTTTATACTTTTCTATGTATTTTTTTTTAACATTCTACAAAGAGCAGGGATGACTTTTGTGTAATTAGCAAATGATGTTCGAGCTTGGTTTCAGTGTAAGCAAAAAATAAAGCTCTCCTTCTGTCAGCACACTCATTCAAAGTCATTCATTGCCAATGTAACGATCAACAACACCTCCTGTCTTTATTTTTTGCTGATTAATGACTGGAGTAGGAATAAAGAAATTGAATAGAATACAAAAGGACA
This sequence comes from Daubentonia madagascariensis, assembly GCA_023783475.1. Taxonomy (NCBI): domain Eukaryota; kingdom Metazoa; phylum Chordata; class Mammalia; order Primates; family Daubentoniidae; genus Daubentonia; species Daubentonia madagascariensis. The sequence goes on along the minus strand of JAKFHU010002332.1, from coordinate 3,127,121 downwards.
CAACTTGTATTTATTTACAATCCATTTCTGGACATGGAAAAAGAAAATGCCAAGGGATGGAGGTTTGAATCTCACCTGTAACTTTTCAGTCATCATGTAGCCCCAGGCAAGTGACCCACTACGTCTGAGACCCAGTTTTTCTCGTTGGAAAATGGCATTCGTACTACCTGCCACATAGGTTAATTTGAGGATTACCCTAAGTAAAACCAGAAAATGCATAAAATGTGTCTGGGACTTCTTACGTATGGAAAACATACTAGCTCCTTTTGCATGAAGACTTTCTCACTCAACAGACAAAGGAAACAACTAGAAGAGAAATAATGCTTTAAGGAATTTTTCTCTTCCTCCAGCCTTCCGTGTTTCAATTAACTCGCTGACCAGTTAATGGTAATTCATTACAGGGGGCTTAGCCGTCATGTACGATTTAAGCTGATCTTTAATTTCTTCCTCCAGGGCTCCAGATCAACTTCCAGGACACTGATAAAGAAGCCGCCTCCCACCCCAACGGCTGTCCCCTAATCTCACCCACGGAGTCAGCAGGCTTCCTTTTCAAGGACAGAGGGGATTGCAGCCTTACAAGTAATTGATAGCTCCATGCCTCCTTCCACTGCAGCAATTTCTAAGATGGCACAAGCTGATGATGTTTGCAAGACTTAAGTTCAGGGGGTTTACCGTGGCCAGCAATTGATTGCATCTTGATATTCCCTCTCCTCTGATACTTAAACTGGGGGAAAGGATGAAAACATCTACCCTCAATGGCTGCTCAGGAAAATTACAAAATCAAAAACTATATAAAAGCCTACCTGTCTTCCTCTTAGCTAATTAAAACAGTGGCTGGCGCCAGGGAGCTCGTTCTTGGTCGTGCACTGCCATCTTCCGGCCACACGAGCCTCTGCACCAGCAACCTACCGGTGACACGCACGAGAGACTAAGGAACACTCGCATACGCGTTTGTGTTTAACATCAGATCCTAACGTCCAGCTACGAAAACATGCGAATACAGGACATCGAAATCGTTTTCTCTGTGCGGTGCACGTACGAATGAAATGCAAACAGGAGTTTAAAGTGCCCGGGATGAGCTGGCCACATTTGGTGCCATTCACTCTCTTCCCCGCCCTTGTAACAAGGCCACGTACCATGGAGAAAACAGGTTATTAACAGGCACCCCCTGCACGACCGGCGCATTCACATGTGTTACTTCATCTCATTCTTACAACCGTTCACGGAGGAGGAAGCATTATTTCTGTCTTACTGAGGCTTCGAAGTCACAGCACCCATGGAGAGTCAGCTTGCTGTTAATTGGTGGAAGGAGGATTTGAATTCAGGTGTGTCTGACCACAAGGCTCAGACTTGGATGGCACCGCCTGACCCACGTGTCACCGCCCCGCACAGAGCTTGCTGTACACGGAGCACAGAGCGAGGTTTGTTGTCTCTCAGCCCTGGTGTGATCCACTTGGTCAGTCCAGTTTGGATACACTCACACATTCATAGATGTACACACACACACGAATGTACACAAGTATATACTAAAACAAAAACAAAAGCTAGTTTTTTTCATATATACAGTTTTGTGTATATATATAGTTTTGTGTGTGTATGTATATACACATTTGTGCTTTGTCTTTTACAAAACCTTTGTGTATATATCACCCCAAATACCTTAGCGTGCATCTCCTAATAAGGACAGTCTTCTACATAACCACAATTCTCCTATATAACCACAATTCTATGATCACATCTAAGAAAATTAACTTTACTTCAATCTAATGCCCACTATCCTATTTAAATGTGTCAATGGCTATTTAGAGCCTTTAAAAAATAAACCTCAGCATTGAATTTGATTATGTCCCTTTTGTCTCTTTTAATTAGAACACTCCCCACCCCCCATTTTTGTTTGTTGTTTACATGACAATTTAATGCAAGCTCTCTGGGCAATGTCCAAGGAAGAATAAGAATTCGCTAATTAACTCTTCTGTCATTAAATAACTATTTCATGGACGTAGAGTCTCCAGTAGACTGCGTGCATGTGTTCCTCTCCTAAAGACAGTGCCATATTGATGGGGGGCTGTCCTCATCCCTCGCCCGGCTGTTTTTAGAGCACCCCAAGCCGGAGCTGCCAACCACATGAAGCCTGGTGTGAACCGCTTGGCCTGGGAATTTCGGCTCTCATAGTCTGTCTGCTTTTCTTTTATTTCCTTTGTTCCCATTCCTTTCCTCTCTTTTCCTTTCTTTTATTTTCTCTTTTTGCCTTTATTCTGTTTTATAGTCTTGTTAAACTCTTTGAAAATCAGTTGTGGAAATTTCACCCCGAAATACTTTAGCATAAATCCACTACTAATAACATATCCTACACCAGTGATTCTCAACTATGAGGAATTTTGCAACCCCCAGGGAACATTTGGCAGCATCTGGAGACATTTTCTGTTGTCCCAATGGGGGAAGGGGATGCTACTGGCATCTAGTGGGTGGAGGCCAGGGATGCTACTCAGTCTCCACAGCAAAGAACAATCTGGTCCAAAATGTCAATAATGCCAAGGTTGAGAAACTCTTTTCTACATAACCACAAAATCATTATAAAATATATGAATTATACACACATTAAATATAATTACTGTTAAACACATTTCTAACTTTCTTTTTCCATAAAATGAAACACCTTCTTCTAGACTTCATAATTCCTCATAAAGGGGCAAGCAGCTGCAAAGTCTGATAATGAAGCAATTGTGGTCTGAACAGAAGGGTGCCTCTAGTGTTCAGCTCGGAAACCTACACCTGCGAGCTCCACTCCTGAGGAGGCAGGGCTTCCTGCTTCAGTATCTAAGAATACATGCGGAGAGCGCTGATTCTGCTGTCTTTGTTGTTGTTGTTTTAATCATCCTAATCCTTGTGCACAAATGAAGCAATTTACAGGCAAAGGATCTACACTCAAGGCACAAGAATTTCCCTGTTTCCCAGGAAGAACTTTAAAAGGATCCCAACATTTCACTCACTGGGGCAAAACAAACTGGGTCTTGAAAACAGATACTAGTAGCAAAGAGTTCTAAGTCAGGGGGAACTTTCCATCCTCTTGAGATAAGTTCAAAATTTGGAAGAAGAAACGAAGGTCAAAAAAAGAAAGATATTAATATCAAAACTTGCTTTAAGGGACACACTTTATTTTTCCAAGCATAATGCTGGAGAATTACACAAGGGACTCAGTAAATGTTTACTGGATTGATCCTCAAAATAGCTCACTTTATCTTCAGTGCAGCCTGCTTGAATAGAAAGGGTAGGTGTTGTCTCCACTTTACAGATGGGAGAATTGAGTTAGAGAGAGGTTATGTTTATGACACCAACATTATCAGATGAAATTTGAACATTTAATTCATTGGACCAAGACTTTTTTGTTGGTAAAATGACTTTATTGTGTGTGTTGGGGGGAGAAGGATATGTGTGTTGTTTGTTTCTTTGGTTTTACCTTTAACTAATGGACTAAATTAACAATAATGAGTTGTTTTAATTATTTTAACTGACTATAGGATAGGGATAGAAAATACCTGTACATATCCCCCCCTTTTGGAAACAAATTGATCACAAATTGATCTCAGAACTACTTCTAAATCTGGTTATATCTCTAAATCCTTCTTTACATAGTTTGCCAAATATTATTGCTTGATAAAAGTTTGCTATCAATACAGGCAGCAAAGATTCTTAACCATGATAGTATAAAAAATAGACTTCTACTTACTCTGAAACCAATACATAAATCTGAAGTTTTCTATGACCTACGTTAAAAGTTACTGAGGCCCAATTATTATGCAGCTCTATTTACATTTATATTGTGATCCTTGTATAAATACTGATTTAATTCCGTGCTCACCATGGTAGCAAGAACAGTGGACGGTACTTCATTCATGTTTTGACCAGGAAACTTTTCTTATTACATTTGTTGAATGAATGGTTCACAAAGTTAGATGCCCAGCTACCATCTTTCTGCCTTACAAGGGTGAAACACAAAGATTTAAATCATAACCACAGCAGTCATTTTTGTTAAGTATCACCTCCGCTGCCTGTTCCTGGTAAACTTAACTTTGACACTGGAAAAGTAAAATAAGATTATCAAATCTAAAACTTTATTGTTACTTTAGAATAGAACTCAAGTCACATTATCCACCAGGAGGTCAAAGAAAAAGCAAAGAGATGAACGTTACTAGTAGTAATAATTATAATTTCACCACGTCTTGAGTAAATACATGGCTCCATACTAATCACCCTCCTAACGCTCTCCATTCTCAACCACAACCCTATGTGGCAGTTCTCCTATGATCCCATTTTACAGGTGAGGAAACTGAAGTTCAGAGAGACCAAGTTCTTGAGACTTCCTCAGGACTACATTTTTTTTGAGGCAGCGGAATTAGTCTGAACTTCATCATATTTGGAAGTCTAAACTTGTAATCACCCTGCCTTGCCTCTCAGGCAGATAAACAAAAATACTGCTTTAATAAACCCCATGAGAGCATTAAGCAAAGCTCAGAAAAATATAAAAGAAAATAAACAACTGGGAATTAATGGTTTTATGAAGAAGTTTCTAGTATTGGTTAAAGCTCTCTCTGATGAATTAATAGTTGACAAACAGGACTTGAAAGCAGAAAGGAAGGAAACTTACATACGCAATTACCATGTCCTTTTCTTTGGACCATGCTTTGTGTAGGCATTTTAAATGTTTGACAAAGGAGATGCTCAGAAAATGTTAGTCCCTTTCCGATCCATTTGTGCGTGGCATGAAAAGATGGTGAGGCTACCTCCTGGAAGGGAGGGGTACCACTGTAAATGTGTGCCCATCGGCAGCAAAGGACTTCACATGCTACATCCATAAGAGGTGAACAAGAATATGACCAAGAAGCATCATTTGTGGAAACTGGCCAGGTCCAGGAAGGGAAACAGAGACCAGGAAACGAAGCCATGCAATGGTGTCTGGAGCAAACATAGACATGTCTCCCCTTCACATCAGCAACACAAGGCAAGCGTTTTCCAAACGTCAGTCCAGTCACACATCAACTTCAGCATTTTTGCCTTATCTATGGTTACTTTTACAATCATCAGCTTATTACTTTTATAAAAATTAACTCATTTATGCTCCAATACACTTTAAAACGCTATTTTATATCATTACCAAAACTGAAAAAACAGTCTAGTTTGCCACAAATAGATGGCGACTATCAGACTACATGGGTTGAAAACAGAGCAATGTTCCTCAATTGTTAAGTTCTGGCTGGATATTTTGTCTGTTTAAAGCACTCGTGTTCATGTGCTCGCTCGCTCTCTATTCAAAAAGATTAGCAAGGGTTAGAGAGGTGTTCGAGATATAATAGCACCACACAGAGTCATTCTTTTTGACATCTGAAAGACTGAAATGGGTTTGAAAAGGAAATTTTAGTCTCACTCTATGATTCCATTATATTAAATGACACATTCATGCGCCGCCTCAAATGACTTCATCTGTGCATGGTGGGATGCATGCTACACCTGGAAACATCGCCATAAACCACTCATGTACCAAGCCTCACCCAGCCTCCTGGACGGACTACGTAACAAGCCTTATCAGCTATTCATGGTCAGTGATTAACTTCCGAAGCTTAAAGCAGGCAAGATGTTAGTACTTCGTGCAATCAATCAGCCTGAGCCTCTACTCTGAGATACACAGGGCTTAAAGGATTCCCTGCGTCAGTTCTGTCTTCTGTCTTAGAAGTATCATTTCCCAAAAGAACATCATTAAGGGAAATGCTAGTATACAATCTACTCTCAAAATAGAAACTCTTTTGTTATCAGAAAACCTCTAAAGAGGTTTCTCTCAAATCTTTGGTTTCTCTTGTATTTATTTTTACTTTTGTTTTTGTAAGTGTAAATGCACATCACATTTTGAAGACTTAGTACATATATATGTGCCTATATATACACTTTTATATACCTATATATAGGTATATATATAAAAGTATCTTATAAATAATTTTTACATTAATTATATGGTGAAATGATATTTTGGATATAGAGGTTAAATAAATTATATTATTAATTTCATCTGTTTCTTCTTACCTTTTTTAATATTGCCACTAGAGAATGTAACATGAGCATGTAGCTGGCATTATATTTTCATTGGGCAGCACTGGGTTAGATGTTCTCTATGGTTCTTTACTAATTCATCGTCCTAGGAATATATAAAAATTTTTCCCTAAAATTGCAACAGCCTGTATAAATAGGCCCTTAATTTTATGGGGTAAATGGCACTGGTAGATATATAAAAAGCTTTTCCATCTCTGTTCTATCTTCTTCTATATTCATAGCTTATATAATGATGTCAGAAGATAAATAGCTCACTATCTTTAAAGTTAGAAAAGAAAAAAAAAAAGGTTTCATAGCTCATATGTCTATGGATAAAGCAATCCAACTTTGGAGCAGTCCAAACTTGTTCCCTAATCAAAGATATACTTTTAATGAGATTTTATCTTTGATTGAAAATGTAAGTCTGTAATGAACTGCTGGGTCATTACTCTGCTTCCAGGCTTAATTTTTATTTAATTCTAGCTCCCTGATGTTTTTGATATAAAGCTCTTAATTTATGCTGGATGTTTAAAACTTTCTTTTTTGGATCTTTTGATGTAGGTAGCCTTTTGGGGGCAATAAGTCCATTTTGAACTTAGAGTAATATTAATAATATAGACTTCTAATCTTCATAGAAACATACCACATATACCTATATCTGTATGCGTATTTGTATTTATGCAGGTGTATCAGTCAAGTGTTACAACAAGGCCTTAAGTAATGTCGGGTGTGTTGGATACCATTAATTCTGTGGTTTCTTAGAGTAGCTAAAAAATCCATGGTCTCTGGGGTGGAGCAAACCCCTATTCTAACCGTAGACCTGCCACCTAATCATTGCATGTGCATGGAACACTCATTTAAGATTTCTGGAATTCCATTTCATCATCTGAAAAAAAGTGTCTATCTATATGTTAAAATAGGCAGATTAAATGAATCATGCTTGTAAAGCAATTAGCAAATGGTGGTCTAGGCAGAAAGTATTTAGTACTTAAAAGTAGTTTTTATTCTTTTTGAAGCATTTTTTTGTCTTCTGGTTCTGTGCAGAAAAATGAGTTAACATCTGGAAATGCTCCAGGACTTTTTATTTAATTGATACAAAATATTTTACATATTTTTGGGATACATGTGAGTACTTGTTACATGCATAGAATGTGTAATGATCAAGTCAGAGTTTTTATCCCTGAGGGACATTATCCCCATTTGGGTCCTTTCTACTTCCTCTCTGGGCTGGTATAACAGCCTCTTTGCACCTGTATTTACTATTGAGAGGTGACCTCCGGCTAGGACCCACCTGGGGTAGGTGCGGCTGCTGTAAAACAGAGCGCGTGACTTCCCAGAATTTGGAGGAGGGTGGCATGATATCTATCTCCAGTCCACACTCTCCCCACACCCTTCTGATCATGGAAGGCCTTCCTTGGAACTCCCAGGAACTATAATTCTGACCTCTTAATGTATTGTTCTCAAGCCTACCTGTGTGACCAAGAAACCTCCTCACCTGTGATTGAAGGCCCTCTACAATCTGATCCCAGCGTGTGTGCAGGTGTGTGCATGCATATGTGTGTGTGGTGTGTTCTCTGTGCAGCATCCTTCCACCTACATCTACTAATAACATCCCCACCTTGGCTTCCTTTCAGTTTTCCTTCTGAGAAACTTTTTGAGGACCCTCTTTTCCTTTAGGGAACCTCTCCTCTCCCATTTCCATGAGAGTCCTTGTGGAGCTGACACTCGTTCCAAGTTCCCAGTTATGCACAAGAGTCCCAAATACCATATACAGCATCCCATGCCTAGAATGTCAGGAATGGGTTCAGCAATGGACACAGGACCCAGGCCCGACCAAACCCAGGACTTTTTCACCAAAGTGGTGGAAGGTAAGTCTGGACTCGATCTTCCGGGGACATTTTATTCCACGTGGGAAGAGCTCCCCTGAAATGAAGTCAACTCCAAGATACACAGGACCCAGAGATGGTGACTGGTATATTCCTGGGACATATGTGTGAGCACCTGCATGTACCATGCCTAAAGCCAGATATTGCTGGATTTTCAGCTATAGAAATGTATCCATTTCCTAGGGCTGCTGCAACTAATCACCACAACCTGGGTGGCGTAAATCAACAGAAATATCTTCTCTCATGGGTCCAGGAGCCAGGAAATCAAGGTATTAGCAAGCGTGTGTTTCCTCTGAAGGCCTCGTCCTAGCTCTGGCGGCTGCCATCAATCCTTGGTGTTCTCTGGCTTGCGGCTGCATCACTCCAGTCTCTGCCTCCACCAGCTCATGGCTTCTTCCCTGCAAGTCTGTTCTCTGTGTCTCCAAATCTGCCCCTTCTTATAAAAACCCAGTCATTGGATTTAGGCCTGCCCTAATCCAGTACGACCTCATGTCAACTTGATTACTTGATCTGCAAAGACCCTATTTATGAATAAGATCACATTCACAGGTACTGGGTGGGAGATAGGGCTTCAATGTATCTTTTTGGAGGCCACTATTCACCCATAACTGGGAGTTAATTCCAACTTTAGCTTAAGTTAATTTGAATTGCATTTCTGTTACAACCAAGAGAGTGCTCAATTTCCCACTTCTTTCCTAAGGTAATCCTAAAATACGATCTCCTTCACATGTCTCTAAAGGACGCGATTCTGCTTGCACTGTGTCTCCCTTTCTGGGGCCCCTTTCCTTGGTTCTGTCTGTGTGCAGATACATTCCAGCCTAGTCTTTCAGGGCCCGCCCAACATGGCACCTCCTCCAACAAGTATTTATTTCTCCTCTAAATGTCTCAAACTAGATTTTCCTGCATCACTGTCTTGGCTATTATCATTTTCTGTCCAGAGGTATACACTGGCCTTTATGTGAATGTGAATAGGCAGCTCATCCCCCAACAGACCATAAACTTCTTCCCTTGCATCCATCCACAGCCTGTTCTCTGTGCTGGCCACTCTGCTGGGTACACAGGTCGTGGAGCCCCCGTCCCCCTGAAGCTGACAGTCTAGCCTGGCCCATCAGCCCCATATTTCATTTCTTTGTGCTCAATACATTTCTGAATGATACTTTCAGCATTGTGCATGGATATGGGTGACCTCTGAGGTGGGACAGGGAATAGAGAAGATATAGTGTCAGGGGAATGGGCTAGAAGGAGGGTGGAGACCAGACAGTGAGCAGCCGGGGGGGGGGTTAGAGAACAGTGACCACATGGAAATTGTGCCTCTGTCTGGTGTAGACAATTGCTGCTTTTACCCGACCGACATCCACTCCAACTCTGGTAAGCAGCACTGCGGTGTTTCTCTGGGGAGCTGTCTTTCCCCAATGGTCGTTCCCTGTTGTTAGTGTTGGGCTGGCATCATATTGGCACTCCAGGGATGGGGGCACGAGCTAGGCCTGTTGGCCCAACATCCTAACCCCCTGGCTGAGCCCTAGGGTGGTTCAGTTTAGCCAACGGGTCCAAGGGGCAGGGTGGAGGGCACGTGACTCACGACACCAGAGAAGGCGCCCCTAAGAAATTTGCTTAAGTTAGGATTGTTTGGGGAAAGAAACTCTCTTTCTCCTGGGGTTGCTGAATGGGTAGAATGTAGGCCTGGAGATGCCAGTGTCCGTGTCACCACTTCACAGAAGTGAAGCCAACCCCGAGGAAAGCAGAGCAGCAGGGTCAGCGGTGGAGGGTGAAGCTTCCTACAGAAGCACCTCACGTCAACTAGTCTTATGCGCCAGTCTGAGATTCTGTCACGTAAAACAGAATTCCTGATTTTTTTTCCTTTTATTGTCTTTCTTTCTCTCTCTACTCCCCACCACCCTGAAATAGCCTACACTTTTTCTTCTTTATGCATAGAACAGTTCTAATTATATAGTTATTTGATATTTCATGCCTATTTCTCCAATAGACCCTAAGCACCATGGTGGCAGATTCCAAGAGACTGCGTGTTTCAATGACCCTTATATTTCCAGTGACTCGCAAATAGAAGTCGAATAAAAGATAAATGTCTATTTCTATCTAATGCTAATTAGATAGAAATAGCCTCCAATCCCAGTGCAACTAGATGAGATGGACCTACGGCCTTAGAAATTGAATGTGATTAACAACTATTGCATAACTTCTCCAATTCCAAATAATGTCTAAACCTTTCATAGAAGGCATCAGCAAACATAGGACCAAGCAATTTAAAATCAACCGTTTGATACTGATACTTGATGGTTATCAGCATATCTACCTAGTAATCTCAACGGTTTTAAAGACAATTTGGACTGTGAAAAAGCAGGATAAATGCTAAATGACAATTTTATGAACTCTTAGAATTACCGGAATAAGTTGATAAACAAAGGGGGTCTCACTTATTTGGAACAGTAGCCCTTGAATGGTATCTGTGGGCAAGGTGAAGCAGAGAACTGAAGTTATTTCCTCGGTAATTGCATCAAACTAGACTTCTGATAAAATACATATATCTGCCCACACATTAAAGGCTGAAATTGATCCTATTTAAATAGACAGTTATGTTTCAAGAACATAAGTATAATAGTTCCTTTAAGTTAATGAATAACAATAGCTCTGGAGACTCCTGCTTGGTAGAGCAACTTCCACCCAATGAATTGGAAGGTTAGAGTTGGGGAGGCCTGGTCGCAGGCCCCTGCAGGCTGCTTTTTTGGGAATCACCCCATCTATCGGTCTTCAAGTTGCTGACCCAGTGGCTGCAAACCCTGACAGGTCCCATTTCAGCGAACACAAAGCCATGTTCATCTACAAAACACCTCTCCTGAATCAGCATCCAGGATCAAAGTATGGCTGGCAGATTCAATCAGGTAACAATCCTGTGAACTCTACTCCTGCTTTTCACAATGAATAAGGACTTCTCTCTAGGGCTATCTTGATAGTAGGAGTTCTCCAATTCGTATGTTTGGCCCCTTGGTAATATTTCACTTGAGATGTTTGTTGTAGACTGTGGTGTCCTGTTTGGAGATTGTTTTCGTCTGTGAACTTCTAATTCCCAACAGGAATATCAACTGTTTATCATGATCTCTACTGTTGTGGCTTTCAGAAATATCACTGCTCTTAACAACTATGCACTGAGTAATTATGTGCCAGGAACTGGACTGGTAATTTAGATACATTATGGATAAGATTCACAATAACCTCATCAAGAGGTAGGTGGTATCATTATCATTCTTTTACAGAAGAGGAATCGGACATGCAGCAAGGTCAAGGAACTTGCCCAAACTCAGCCCCAAACTCAGTCCTAGATGGATTCCAACAGGCTTTCTCCATTCTTCTATTATGTCTTACTTTCTAATCCTCAAATCATAAATTAATGAAATTATATTTGAATATTAACAAACATAAATATTTCCCTTTTTCCATGCAAATTTTGTACACGATCATAATCAGAAGGACACGTTATCTTGTGGGATGTGTGGTTATTCAACATTATATCAATTATTATTCCGTGGACCTCTGACACAAACATATTCATCATTTTTAACGGCTGCATAATACTCCGTCATGTTCGGCATTCGACATAATAAGTTATTCCTTTAAGTTGTTGACAATATTTTGGTATTACTAGTCAAAGAACAATGGTAGCTCTGTTCATGAGACCCTCACTTCTATTGGACCAGAATAATAAGAAATAATGAGTAAGTCTGGGTCAAAAGAAATAATTATCTGTGTGACTGTTTACAGGTATGGGCACTCTGGTTTTTAAATGATTTCCACCAAATTGCAACATTCCCAGTAAAGAATCTCACCAGTATGGGAAGAGATGATGTTCTTAATTTATGTTAACATGGCTAACTTAGTAGGTAGACATTGGTATATCACATGGCTTTAATTTGCATTTCATACAGCTATGAAGGAAAGGTGTTTACTGTGTGTTTGACTGTACTTATGCCTTCCTTTGGGTGCATTTTCTGATAGATCTTTAGCTCTTAGACGTTAATAATTTCTCCATGAAAACATTCCTGTCATAGGGGCAAAATTAATGTGTCAATTTGTGAGTTGATAAAATTAGATCAACAGAAAAACTCAATCTGAATAGATAAAATTAATTTTTTTTCCTTATTGCAAGTTAGTGTGCTATTTTGAGGGGATGTACAAGTTGGCTTAAAGTTTTTCAATTACTCCTTTGACTTAATTCTCTACACACCATGAGTACTAGTTACTTAACTGGATCAGATGGCTGAGCAGAGCTGTCAACCTGCCTGGCCAGTTTGGAGCCTGTCCGCCTGACATATGGCGAGCATTTTTTTCTCCCCTTGCTCTCCTAACCAAAACTCAGAACTTCTTGAACTTGAGATCTTTTCTGTTCTATAGGATCTGTCCTCCAATCCACCCAAAAAACATTTTGGTTAAAAAGGAAATATGAAATTTACTAAGAAGGTAGATTTTAAGTGTTCTCACCACACTCACACACACAAAACAAAAAGAAAAGAAAATGGTCACTATATAGACAAGGTGATCATTATGTTAATCAGCTGGATTATAGTGATTATTTCACAATGTATATGAATATCCAAACATCAAGTTCTACACCTTAAATGTACACACTTTGTGTTTGTCAATTATACTTCAATGAAGCTGGAAAAACAAAGAAAATATGAAAAACCTCTGGCCAATCTGCAAATCCTGATAGCTTTTAGTTTAAAATGGCCAGAATAAAAGACAATGAATTTTTGACAACTTTATGCAAAAATAAATTCTAATCTATAACTGTTCAAAAAAGCCTAGTAAATTGATAAAAACCCGATAGAAGTGCATGTGTGTTTTTGTGACAGGTGTATGCACACACATGTGCATGCTTTCCCCAATCCACCTTTGGATGCTGTTGTTATTGTATCAGGTTCCATAAAAAATTATTTCAGCAACCTAGTTGCTGAGATGGATGGCATAATCCTGGGGTTTTCTGACCTTGATCAACATGAAGAAAATTTCAGCTGAACTGTGCAAAAGTACTGGGACAACATAAATCACATTTGGACAGGGCATGCTTTCTATCTAAAGTGTGAAGTCACCCAATCACATATCAAGAAGTGGGATAATAAAACAGACCAATTGAAGGGAGAGAAAAATTAATTAACACTCACTCCACTCATCCCAAAAAAGCCATTGCCATTTTTTTTTGAGAAGAGATGACAAAACCATCATGGAAAAATAGCTCTGCACTTGATTAAATGTTTCCCAAATGCATCTTAATTCAGAGTTTAAGGAAAGAAATATCTCTAAAAATTATACAAAAGAATAGACATGCTTTTTTTAAGTAAAACAAATGGCAAATGAAAATAATAGCTATAATTAATGGTATTAAAATGTAAGCAATTCAGCCCCAATTAATACATAATTGCAAAGAGATGACAAATAGCATCATACACAAATCACTCTTTCAAAATTAAGATATCAAAACATAACCCTAGTTATCTGAGGATGATGTCAGGTAAATTATCACCATAACATAATCAATAAAGTAGGCTTCTCAAGAGCCTAGGAAAGTGTGTCTGCACATGCCTGATATAATACTTTTATTTGTTAAATTGTTTTTAAGCCATGCACTATCCATGAAAATACCAGCACCTTGTTAGGCTGCAAATGCGTAACATAAGGGAAATAGGCATGCTCCGAAAAACAGAAGCGTCTCTGGGCTTAAACACAGAGCATTTGGCTTTGTCTCACTCATCAGTTGTCAGATTCTGTGCCAGGAACAAACAACCTATACCTGGCATGTGTGCTGTGGCTCCCACTCCTTCACCCTTGGCAGGCATCACTAATCAATCATGCATTCTTTCTGGTAGAACCCAGATGCCACAACCTCAGGCTCTTCATCAACAGGGCATTCTGTGCAGCCACAATCAATCTGCGTTGACACCAGAAATTCAGTCTGTTTCCAATCACTGGTGTACAAATTTAGTTATGCTTTCCAACCCTGTTTATGTGCCTTCACTCAGATTAATAAGTACCTATGGGATACACAAAACCCTAGCGTGGTCATTGAGGACCTAATATCTAGTTTAAGCTTTGTAATTTACTTTGCTATTTTCTTAACTGGTCTGAGATGTACTTTCTATGATCCCACCAGGGATCTAAGAAACTGAGTCAAAGATTAAAAAGGAGTAGGAGGAAAGCAAACACAAGTGTAATAATAAGGCAGCTTGCACTTATGGAAGCCATATCCTTCCGTAAGGATACACCAGGAAGCTAAGTACCCTAAGTATGGTAGTGCATTGAGTCCCACCATGACCCCAAAAACTATCCTCTCCTCCTTTCCATTTTACATGAGAACTTGAGCAACTGAGAGGCCAAATAACCAGGAAGTGGCCAAGCTGAGGTTCAAACCCAGGCCTTTGAGAATCCCACACGAAAGCCCTTAGACATTCTGTTATACCTGTGATTCTTCAGACTGACTTCCCCAAAGCCAACTTCAATGATGACGGGAGCACGTATCAGACAAATGGCCTGATCTACCTCAACAGTGGTTCACTGCACTCTCTGCATTACATCTGTGCCCATGGCATCACAGAGCATGCCCAGCATCCCTCATCATCTGTCCTTTGGGTTTCTGGACCATCCGAGGCTAATTTAACTCAATACCACATCCATTTTGGAAGCTCTGCCTCCCCCAGCCCACCACCACCCTCAAATTTTCCTAAAAATAAATAAAAGAGGAAAGTATGAATAACACCTCATTTTCAAAGCTTAGGAAAAGAGTTAACCTTCAGATAAAATATGAAAGGCAGGGGCAGAGACCCATCCTGGAGTAAGAAGCTCTTGTCTACAAAAATAACTCTCAGTCAAGCTGGGAAGTGAAGCACTAAATGGAACCATGGGCATTTTGATGATTCTGAAGACCAGACCCCTTGAGGTCCCCGAGACAATACCTGAGGATGACTGATTAAGAGGAAATTAAATGCAGAGACACATCACGGAATGGCATTTAGCATTTCGCCTCGGTTACTTCTGTTCTGTTGAGGGCTTTTTTACAATAATTCTCATAAGTTAGCTACCATTTAGCCATGTGCCAGGCACTAAGCGTGTTGAACGTTAAGGGGCATTTTATTGCTTTTCCCCGTGCAGCATCCTTGGAAGAGGTGGTATTGCCTAGTGGTTAAGAGTCAAACAAAGACTTCCTGGGTTTGAATCCCATCTCTGCATTTACTACCTGGGTGCTCTCAGGCACATTTGTTAACTCTTCCTTCCCGAATTTTGTCATCTGTAATATAGGGATACGTGTTGCATGTATCTTAAAGGATCTTTATAAGGATTCGATCATAGGATGCACATAAAGTGCTAAAAATGGTCTTTGGCATTTAGTAAATTCTTGATGCAAGGTACCTGCTGTTATTATTATTCATTTTCCCTTCTGGAAAAAAAATCAGTCAAGGTTTCTTTGGGGGACCACTCCTCCCTCTACTTTTGGTCTGTTTAAGTCATTCAGCTGGAACCCATCCTACTTCTGGTGTGGGCGAGGGAAGGCAGACAAGTAGAGTACTGCCCTCCGTGGCTAAGGGACTCCTGTTCAGCCAGCGAACATCACAAGCAGTAATCATGCTGAAACTATTGGAAAATAAGCTTCTCGTTTCAACAGGCAGAACCTAAGGCTATGGCTGCTGGTCGCCATCTTTACCACCGGGTGAAATTTAAGCACCAGGATCCAGCTGTATCAGAAAACAGCCCAACTTTACCCAACAACTCTTTTTTTTTTTTCTTTAAGCTGGTCCAACCTGGTTTTCTATGATGCAATCAAAAAACGTCCTGATTAATACAGCACACAATAGGGCCTGGCATACATGATCTACCATTTTATAGACGATGTGGCTGTGGACAGAACACTAATGTGACTTTCCCAAGATCTCCCCACTAGTAAAGTTCAGAAATAGAAATCAAACCCAGATCTATTTGATGCCCAAACTCCTTCCCACTATATTACACTGTCTTTTGAAATAAATAATGTAGAAGTGAACAAATTTGCTGGGGATTTCTAGGCAATTTCTAGGTAGGTGGATTTCTCCACCATTTGGGTCTCTCCAGAGCTGACGTTCATCCCCTCCCATCTGTGGCTCCTGAACAGGTAACTCCAGATGCTGGGATTTACCATCTAAATTGTTGCCTGGTCCCTAAGTCTAAGCAACAATGATGCTGAGTCTGACTGTTGGTGGGCTACATGTGCAGTGCTCTCTCCCAGTGCCCTATTTCTCAGCAGAGAGCAAGCATAAGACAGGATTTATTTATGGTGTACACACCAAGTGCCACCAAGATCCTGTCTACAAATTCCTGCTGAGCAAAGGAGCTGAGACAAATCTGTAAACATGAGTTGCTTTGCCAACGCTAGATAACTGTGCACCGTTCTTCGGCCAGAGATGGTGGGACCAGGAGTGAGTTGTGGCCCCAAACATAGCCAAAAAAACAGGCTGGCTGTTGGCTGTGCCCTAGTTTGGAATGAGAGCTGTACCCAATAGGAATGAATGATGGTTACTAACCTGAATATGAGTCATAGTCTCAGGGAATTTGAACAAGATGTAGAATGCAGAACAAAGAGAAAAGTGTTGCTGGTGTTAGATCACCCTGTCTCACTGCTTGGCCAGAGATGCTGGGGCCAGGAGTGACCTGGTAGAGGTCCTAAAGGTCATGAATGAGCATAATCTATGAGCAAGTAGAATCCACAAGGCAACGGTACTGTCTTTACACCTCCGATCATTTCTCATGATCATTTCACATTCCATGTAAAGTAATTTTTATCTCATACTAAAGGACATAATACTCTCCCTGCTCCTGAGGCTTCAGATAACTTACCTCCTGTCTACTTTCCAGCCTTGTCTCCATCCACGTTTCCCACTGCTTCCTGAGCCGCAGATATACTGACCTGGATTCATTCCCCAAGTCATGCCATACTTCTGCTTCCGGACTTCCACCTCTGCACCTGCCCGGGATGCCCTCCATCTTCCCTCCTTCACACTAAAACTCAAATATTCTTCTGCAGTGATGCTCTAATTTTCATGTACACAGATTTGGGGAATCTTGGAGCTGCTTCCCCTTTAATGCATACACACAATCAGCCTTAAACGAAAGATATTTGAAGCAGAAAAGAAATCCAATCCCAAGATGAATTTTGTAAGTCTAACCCAGATGGGTGCTCACGGCAGCCTTTGCCCTTGTCTGCTTCAAGTATCTCACTTGGGTCTTTAATGAGACATTTCTTCATGAATGCTTCCCATTCTAGAAAGAGGCCCTCCAAATCAGGAGTGACTCTTCCCTCCTCCTTTGTTCTGACTGTCAGAAGCCCAGAGGACTAATCCACTCCCACCCCCAGGGCAAGAAAGTGGCACTAACAGAGAACCACCCCTGGTGACTGCTTTGTGCTCATGTTCAATCTCACTGGTGTCTACACCTCTGAAATCCAGGAGATTAATTCATTGCCAGTGTCAATCAGCTCCTTTATACCTCATGGCAGCAAATTGTATACAAACAATTCAGCTGAGCAGTCTCTGAAAAGTTTCTGCATGGAACTGTCCATGACCCACAGCCAGAGCCAGCAAGTCACAGGGATGTGGACTTCTTAACTCTCTTGCAAACCTAAACCTTCCTCTCCAATTCCCACATGGCTCTAGTTCAGACTCACCCTCTTGTCTGCACCCTACCCTGGTCCCCTCCCTGTGTCCACCCTTTCTCCCTTCTGGCTCCCGGCTGCAAACAAGTAGACTTTCATACTTTCAAAATGTCAACTAGAATCCCTCCCCTGATTACAAACCCACCATTAGAAAACAGCGTTTCCTAACCTTCAGTTATTTGCAATCCATATGCACAATTTTTATATATTCATCTGATTTTTCTTAAAATTGATTCAATTTTTTTCTTGATTTCTTAAAATCTATTTAAGATTTTTTTCAAAGAAGGGAAATAGCTCATTGAAGTAAATGGAAAGATCAGTATCCTTTGTCACATATAGACAGTAATCCTAATTCAAAAGTAAAACAAGAGTGCTAAGTTATAGCTAGGTATTAGAATTGCCTGTCAAGGGCTCTGGGTCTCTTGGGTTAAAAGGTAGATGAGCAAATGTTTGAGACCTTCAGACTTGTTACCAAAAGCAACCACCACCACCACCAAAATATGTCTCTTTGATGTAATCTCAAGGTGTGAAAAATAGTTGACAAGGGAATACCTCTTCACTTCCTCAGTATGTGATTTGATGCTATATCCGTGAGTCAACTGAAGACACTTCATTTGTCACCCAAAATCTGAGTCCTACACTTGGGCAATACTGGCCTGCAGGAAAACGTGGTCCTCCTCTAGCACATCTTTATTTACTTGCCCCTCCCACCAGCCTTACTGAGTATGATTGACAAAACAAAAATTGCATATATTCAGGGTTTACAACATGATGTTTTCATATATTTATACATTGTGAAATGATTACCACAATCGAGCTAACATATCCATCATGTCACATAGTTACTGTGTGTGTGCGTCTGTGTGTGTGTGTGTGTGGTGAGAACACTTGATATCTACCCTCTTACCAGATTTCAAGTATAAGATATATTAATTAACTATAGTTGTCATGCTGTACATTAGTTCTCCAGAACTTAATCATCTTATAGTTCAAGATATGTACCCTTTGATCAACATCTCCCCTTTTCCTCCACCCCCGCCACCCAGCAACTGGCAAACACCCCTCTACTCTCTGCTTCTATGAGTTCCACATTTTTAGATTCCACACGTAGGTGAGATCGTACAGTATTTGTCTGTTTCTGGCTTATTTCACTTAGCATAATTTCCTCCCGGTTCATCCATGTTGTTGCAAATGGCAAAATTTCCTTCTATTTTTTTAAAAGGCTGAATAATATTCCATTTTAGAATTCCCATGTAATCCAGCTATCCCATTTCTGGGTATATATCAAAGCACACAACATCACTATCTCAAAGAGACATCTGCACTCTCGTGTTTGTTCCATCACACATGATTAAAGAGGAAACACCTGGAAACCAAGCCCTATGATTTCTCAGCATCCCGGCTGACTTAATCTTGTTCTAGCCAAAGTCTTCACCTTCCCTGCACTCACCCAAGGCCAGCCACCCAAGGCTCTGTGCCCACTTCCTCTTCCCTGGTGACTTCCTCTTTGGCTGGGTTAGTCGTACAAAGTTTAAGTACCTTCACGGTTCCATGCAATTCTGATCCCATCCAGCAAGGATCCGCCTTCCATGGGGAGGGGAGATTAACACAAAGCCCAAACCTGTTGGCGAGGCAAGAAATTTCCTTCATGATCTGCTACCTAATCACTGTTCTACACTCCCCTTTGGCCACTCTGGGACATTCATGACAGACCTGAATCTACCCTAAACATATCACATTCTTTTACACCTGCATGTGTTTACCCACGTTGTTCCCTCTGCCACGAGGGCCTTTGGTAGGCCTAACGCCCCCGGGATTATGTGCATGAGAACTCTTCCTAATCCATGGAGACTTAGCGTGCAAGTCTCAAGTCTTATAAGTCTTTTCGATCTTTTCTGCATTTGTGCTTTACTTGGCTTGCACACAGTATTTTAAAAATCAGTGGTTTTACAGTAAAATCCAGATTTCCAGATTGCCTTAGAAAAGGGCAACTCTGAGCCTATATTCCACATGGCCACATTTAGCTGAATAATAGCTCCCAGAATGTGGGGCCAATGTTGTCCAGGTCCCCGCAGTCCACACTACTTCACATTATCCTGCGCTCACTCCCTTCCTCCCCTCACTAATTTATCATCCCTGCCTGGACCTGGCAGACAAGTGACTATTATTTCCTGGCTTATGCCAAGCACCTCCTCCTCTGTGAAATATTTCCAAGGCCCACTAGAACCCACCTCTCTGAACTCCCATAAGACCCCCTGCAGACTCATTTTAGAAAATAAATTTAATTATAAATAACATGGAATGCCTGTAGGATGGATACCAGCAAAAACATAAAAATAAAAGTACCTACAGTTGACTGAGTTCTTACTGTGTACCAGGCATTATATAAACTGCTTTGCAGTATTATCAATTCCTCAGATCAACATTTCACGTGGATTTTATTACCCCTAATTTACAGGTAGGTAAACAGAGGCTGACATAAGGTGAGAAAGCTTCTCAAGGTCACAGAGTTGCCACATGGGAGAGCTGGGAATAAAACTCAGGACTTTAAGGTTCTCAAGTCCACGGTTTTAACCACTACCTATTATACTCTTGTGTTTTAAGCACAGAATTTCTAATCCTTGCATATATCCTGCTGAAATTGCCAAAGCTGCAACAGGTCTTTGGAGACTGAAGCCAGAACTCCACGGCCTCTCATCCTCAAGACCAGGAGACATCCTGGCATCCTGTGCTCACCAGAGGGGCAGGATTGTCAAGACCATGCGGAACCTCCACTGTGAGCAAGCCAGGGCTGCAACGCGGGAGCTGCAAGGTTGCCTCACATTGAAAACCACATCACTAACTTGGCAATGAATGAAGACACCAGTCCAGGCACAAATTCATCCCTTGGAAAGTGCAATTCATATACACTACAAATTTAATTCTTGGTTTTTATGTAAGGCAGGGTAGCCTTGGAAGAAACAATCCAGACTCCCGGGTAAGAATCTGAGTTCAAATCCTGGCCTCGTGATGCAACTTGAATGATCTTGGGCAAGTCACTTAACCTCTGTGAGCTTCTATTTTTTTTCACCTGTAAAATGGGGATGATGACAGTGCCTGCCACACACAGCCGTTGTAAGTATTCAGGGGAACTGGGAATCAGAGTAAGAACTGTAAAAAGTTCAGAACTCTCAGTGTTAACCACAGCATTATAGCGTCTGTCTCCCAATCACAGCTTCCGTCCGACCCAGTCTGAAAGTCACCATAACTTTGAAAACCACTCAAACTCCTTCCATGCAATTTTATAGAAGGTCTGAAACTGTTTAGCCACACCAGGCCAGGCAGTAAGTGAGAAGAGGAAGCCCTGTCTGTGTTTACAGCCTATGACAAATGGGCTCTCGGCTCCGCCTGACAAATTCTCCCCCTGACTGATCCATCAGCCTCTCCTCTCATCACCTGAAATGCAGTCTTCATAATAGTATTGAAATTCAGATGGATTTTACACCACAAATAAAAATGAATTTAAATGCCTCAGTTCCCCAGCAGAAACACAGGTACTGTAAATGTTAAATGCATGTGGTTTTGCGAGGCCGCGCAGCTGTTTCGAGTGATGGGTTACCGCCCGTCACCTTTGCTAAATCTGCATTAGCTGCACGGCATTCACCTGTGGGAGGAAACAATCTTGTTTCCCATTTAAGGGAGAAAATCTCCCTGTGACACCCTCTGAAAGATTTTAAGAAATGGCCAGGAACCCATCCAAGCACAGTTACATTTGCAGGGGCTCTGCTAATTGGCGAGCTTGGAAGCAAAAGAGAAACATAAAACAAAACCACACTCCAATACACACTATGAATCCCCTAAAAACAACCAGGCAAGGTTTTCCAAATGACAATTAGCTTTCTGTTGGCCTGACAGAAAATAGGCTTCTAGGATAAAGAAAAATAGAAAAACAGGAGAGAAAAAATAATTCTTGCCTTCTGTTAATAGTCTCAGATCGAGCCCAGACTGTGTGCAGACCCAGAAGAGCGGTCTTACGGCTCTTCATTAAGATGAGGGCTTTCTTCAACTCTTGAAATTCACTGTTTATCTTCCATCATTATATCTGGTTTAGGATTCAAGGGGAGAGGGACTCATCTCAAGGTAAACGGTCCTACCGCACGGAAGGGAATAGGAATGAGGCAGGCAACTGGAGAGGTTCTGTTGGACTCTATAGAAAACTTGAGATTTTGTGTTTTCTAAAATTCTTCTACCAAGAAGATAATCGATAATATACAAAGGTATAGACGGAAGTACACAAATATATCCATATATACAGAATATATGGAATAGAGATAAACAGGAAGTAAGGGAAGACAAAAGAAAAATGAAAAAAATATGCAAGTTATTCCTGGGAAGCCATCTAGTCCTACAGGGCTCCTGTTAAGCTTTCTGCACTAAAGGAAATTGAGCTTTACAGAGAACTCGGCCAGTTCTCCTTCAGAGCACTCAGCAGTCGTAAAAATCCACACAGGCCAAGGAGCTGCTGCTTCAGAGACAGGTTTACTTATTATTTTGGCACCTCTGCCGTCTCTTGTCACTTCAACTTCCCTTTATCAAACTACTGATTTTGCCGGAAGCACTGTGATGAAATGGAGAGGGACACACACACACAGCAGCAAGTGTCATCACTTCAGTGGTGACATTTCATAATTACACGTCAGAGTGGCAGAAGGACCAGAGTGCGTTCTCGGAACTGGATGGCCACCACTCCGGCAGCTACGGCTGCCGTCTCCCCTCGTGGCCTCGCGCCATATCACCGTGCGGGGGTAGGGTGAGGGGATTGGCGCTCTTTTGCTGGGGGCTGGGGGATGCTGACCCTCTGGGATGACTAGGGTTTGCGTCTTGACTTTTCCATTAAGAGAAAGGACTCCAATTATAGAGAGCACCTCCCAAAACCTCACCCCAGCACATTGAGAGACCCAGGGAAGCACATTGAGAGACCCAGGGAAGCTACAGTCTATGTATAAGATTCACTACATTATTCAGAATTTTTTTTAAAAAAAAGAAACAAAGAAAGAAAAGTTCCCTGGTTTAATAGAGGGAATAAAAATATTCTTAGAAAGTAAGACAGTGAGAATTTTCAGTAGGCATTATTTTTTTTTAATCACCAAAAGTCATCACCAATTAATTGCAGCCAAATGTTTGGTCACTTTTCTATCAGTCATGTGAGGTCGAGCCGAGAAAGTAACTGGACAACCCTTCAGAAATGAGGCCTCGTTTGAAGCATCTGACTCAACCCAACAATGTACGAAAAAGCACAGAGATGCATGTGTGTGTCTGTGCACGTGTGTGTTAGCGAAGAGCCGAAACCATGTACAGAATAAACATGATGACTTCTCTCCACCAATAAGCAACCCAGAGCAGCCATAGACCCAGATGATCATTATTGTCATGATGTATGGACCAAAGGCAGTTTGGGAAGGTAGAACAGAGCCTGCCCAGAGTTCATCCTAGCAGCTCATTGACCTTGTTGGTAATAGAGCTGGGTTGTCCTAATAGCATCACCTATGGTGTCTTTCAAACACTACTGACAAAGAAATTTTTTTTAAAAAAGATACTGGACAGAAACATGCTTGTGAATTCCATAAAAGTCCAAGGGAAGTAGAAATACCCTGAACTCTAGAAGCAGAGAACATGCTTTCTGAGTATTGGGCAGGGCAGAACATTGGTGAAATACTCTGGACACATGTTTTGCCTAACCAGCAACTCCATTTGTCCAACTCACAAAATACACACGTGCATGTATACCAGTGTGCAGACATGCAGTGAATCTGAATATCAATTGAAATGCCTTTGCCTGCAAACTAGAGCAACACACAACTCTAAGCTGGGATCACGCAGTTTGAATTTAAGCTACCATATCATTATTCCCTTCCAAGGCGAGGAGATTAGCACTCCCTAAAATAATGCATGGCAATTGCTTTTCATATAAAAGCAAATTTTGTTTTGAAAAGTCCTCAACCACCTTATTAATCAGCAGACATACCTAAGCCATCATAAAATCAGAGCTGAAAACCTCTGCTTGAAATAATAACCCCGTTTGACAATAATGGTAGAGTTGAAAAGAAAAACATCTTTCAAAATTGTGGAATGATGTCAAAAGTAGCCAGGAGGCATGTACTCTTAATTCACTTATTTGACCTCTTTGGATCCAAGGTGTTAAGGTTAAAATCTGATCTGTGGGGATATGCTTGGCCACAGAAACTTCTGTGAACTCTGTCAATAAAGAGATGCTGTGAAAATATTAAAGAACAATTGTTCAACGGTTGCTTTTCCTGAGGGGTTCCACACCAAGTGTAATGAAGAAAATTAATGGCTGGGGGGAGTAACTCTAAATACATAGGAAATGACCTTCCCCCCTTAATCTCAAATGCACATATCAATGTGTCATGATGGAAATTGAAACCCTTTTTCAAGTCCAAGTGCACGGATCAGATATATACGGGGACACACCCTGGGATGCCCAATATTACATACTCTATAATATATGTAATATTTTATTTATATATATATATAGTAACCAGCAACAACAATATTCAACTGAAATATGCGAGAGTTAAAGGATAAATGGGTTATTTTCCTGAAAAGAAGAGTATGACTACAACAAAACTCAGCACCAAATTTTTTGCAAAATTAATTACACACTCTTCACTGAAGCCATCAGAAATAACACAGATTGCGGGGCGGGGGAGGGAGGGGAAATGGCAAACATTTTTAAGTATGATTGTCTTTAAATGTCTAATCACCCAGGAATCACCTGCAAACCAATATGCAGTGAGGCGTGTCTTAAACACTTGGGTTGAAGTCACAGAGTTCTTGTTTTCTTTGGAACCCAAATGGCGAAAAACATTGACTCACCTTTCTGTCTTCTATTTCCACGCAGGTATCGCAGTCTGCTTTGATATCCTGAGGAGGAGAAAAGAGAGGGAAAGCACAGGAGTTAGACGTGCGGTCAGAGGACATTCAGTGGTGTCGTCGAAATGCCCTTTAAAATAATAAAGGGCTCACATTCCTAACAGTTCTTTCTCGAGTCACTGCTCTTTATGGTGCTTATGGAGGGATATTCCATGGTGTTTGCAGTGGAGACGTATGGATGTTATAAGTGAGCTTTGCTACACGCAGATGTGGTGTGAAGGCAACAGCTACGGGTCAGAGGCCACAAAGAAGAGGAGCTGATAGCTCATAAAATAATCTGCCCCCACATACCTTTGCTCATATCAGCAGAGACCACCTTTAAATTGAATTTAATGTCTCTCCCATTCCAAATTTAGCACAGTCAGATCTACCTCGTTCCAACACAAAACCATCACCACTATTTTTCATCTTTCCTTCCGCACATCCACCTGCCCATCTCCATCCATGCAATCCTTCATCCATCCTCCCTCTGTCCATCCATCCGCCCATGCACCCACCCATCCAATCATCCATACATCCATCCATATTTATTGCACAACTACTTTTTTATGCATTTCTTCTATTGTTCTAGAACGGAAAGGTGAAAAAATCATGGTTCCTACCCTCAAGGAACTCACTAGTTAGAGGGTATGACAGACACATTCACGCAAGCAATTGTGACATTAATTTAGTCAAATGAAATGTCCTGAGCACCTACTGCCCGCCTAGCCTTGCCCTAGGCACGGAAGACTCAATAATGTGCAAAACACATGGAGGGCCCTGCCCTGGGTGAGGTTTACATTCTGCTGGAAAAGACAGACAATAAAAAATGCACACCAGTAAACCATATTCAGAAAAGAATACGTACTATGAAGAAAAACAAAGCCTGGAGGAGGGGAGAGGAAATGCTGAAGGTATGGAATAAGATTTTAAATGTAAAAATAAGTGGCAACTGAGCAAAGGCTTGAAGGAAGGTAGGGGATGAGCCAAGTAGCCAAGTGGGGAAGAGGGTCCCAGGCAAGGGAGGAGCAAGAGCGAAGCCGGCGGGGGAATGCGTTGGCCATGGCTACACAGGAAGACGGAGGTCTCTGTGGCTGGGGAGCAGTAAGAGAAGAAAGTAATGGGACATGAGATCAGAGGAGGATGTTTGCTTTTATTCTGAGAGCAGTAAGGAGCCACTCAGAGTTCTCTTATTGTTGTAAAATACACATAACCTGAACTTTACCACTTTACCATTTCTAAGTGCACCGTTTAGTGGCATTAAGTACATTTACTCTGTTGTGCAACCATCACCACCATCCATCTCCAGAACTTTTTCATCTTCCAAAACTGTCCTAGTTAAGCAACAATGCCCCTTTCTCCCTTTCCCCAGCTCCCGGCAACCACCATTCCACGTTCCGTCTCCACCCGCTTGACTACTCTAGACACCTCGTTTTATCACTCTGCTAGGAATGCCATAACCAAATACCACAGAACTGGGTGGCTTAAACAACTGAAATTTATTTTCTTCCTGTTCTGGAGGCTGGAAGCTCAAGGGAAGGTTCTGTCAGGGCTCCTGCTGACGGCTCTCTTCCTGGCTTGGAGATGCCGCCTTCTCACTGTGCCCTCATGGAAAGAGACTGACATCTGGTGACTCTTCTGCTCATAAGGACACCAGTCCTGTTGGATGAGGATCCCATCCTTATAACCTCATTTAACCTTAATTACCTCTCCAGAGGCCCAACCTCCATAGTCACATCGGCAGTTAGGGCTTCAACATGTGAATTTTGTAGGGACACGATTTAGCCCGTAACATTGGTGTAAGTGGAATCATATAGTGCTTGTCTTCTGTGCCTGGCTAAGTTCACTTAGCATAATGTTTCAAGGTCCATCTATGTGGTGGCATATGTGAGAGTTTCCTCCTCCTTAAGGCTGAAGAACATTCTACTGTATGGACACATCACATTTTGCTACCCACTCCTAAGTGTCATCTGCCGATGGACACTTGGGTCGTGTCCGCTGCTATGAATGTGGGTGTAACTGCTGAATCCTATGTTAATTCTATGTTTAATTTTTTGAGGAACCACTGTCCTGTTTTGTACAGCTGCTGCACCACTTTATATTCCCCCTGGCAGTGCGCAAGGGTTTGACTCTTTCCACATCCTCATTAGCGCTTGTTGTTTCCACTCAAGGGATTTGAAAAGAGGACAGGCAGGATCTAACTTCTGTTTTAACAGAATAGGCAGTCAAGAATTAAGGATGCGAGTTGGGGGACCGGTTGAGGGGCTACCGCAGACTGTCCTGCAGGACTGGATGTGGGGTGGGAGGGAAAGATGGTAGCCAAGGACCATTCCGAGGCTCCTGGTCTGGGCTTGCTGGCAACGGAGGTGGGGAGAGAATGGGTGTAGCAGAGGGTGTAGGGATCTGCAAACAACAGAGGCTCTGTGTGGGTTAAGTCTGTAGAAGGGTTTATTTTCTCATCAAGAAGTAGTTGGGTCTACTCCTCTGATAGATCCTTAGGACAAGCTGATATAAGTGAGAGACCATCACCATAGTGATTTATTAAGCAAGCGCAGCAAATTCTAGGTCCATGTGGATCAAGAGTGGAACTAAAGGGCACAATATCACAAGGTGAAGATTCATATAGCAATTATTTGGTTTTTATATCAGCAAATGGAATCGTAACAGTGAGCAATGATTGAATACCTCTTTGGTGCCACGAACCATGCAAGGTGTTTTCCACACTGTCTCTAAATTCCCAACAACCAAACAAGGATGGTATTATTTAGGTTTTTTTACTATATAAAAATTGACATTAGCGATTAGGTAATCTTTTGGGTCACAAAATGATGGAGCTTAAGTCTATGCCTAGAAATGACTCCAAATACCAGATGTTTTCCATTCCTACAAGGTGATTTTATTTTAATCATGGTGGTTGGTCACTCTAGATAATTCAGGCCATGTATTTCACTTTTTGCCCTGGGAGGGAGGGTTATTTACAGCAAAAATAGCTAGAGAAGCAGTTGAATGCCCTCCCCCCACAAATTCATATGTTGTAGCTCTAACTACCAGTGTGGCTGTATTTGGATGATGGGGCCACTAAGGAAATAATTAAGGTTAAATGAGGTCATGACCAGATAGACCCTGGGGCCCTGACCAGATAGAATTGGTGTCCTTATAAGAAGAGATACAAGACAGCTCTCTCTCCCTCTCCCCACCCCCTCTGCAAGCACAAGCCCAGGAAAGTCCACGGCAGGACACAGAGAGAACTCGGCTGTCTAGAAACTGGGAAGAGGGCCTTCATCAAAACCCGACCATGCTGGCACCCTGATCTTGAACCACCAGCCACCAGAACCATGAGAAAATAAATTTCTGCTGTTGAAGCCACTCAGTCTATGGTATTCTCTATGGCAGCCCACACTAAGACAAGATTCCCAGATGATCTATAAGGCACAGTCCTAGGACTTGGGGTCATGTTGACACAAGGTATGTTCTCTCTTTTCTCACCCACTTTCCTAGTTGAATGGCTGAGTCCTTTGATTGACTTCGGACCCCTTACTCTTATTAAAAACTCTCTCTGAATCCATCTGCTAAGACAAATAAAGAGAAACTAGAGATTAACTGAGTATGGGAGCGATGAAAATCATCGATTATTTTTAAACCTAGAAAATGCCATCTAGAAACTAGGTGGGAAAAAGCAACTCCCCATCTGCTTTAGCCTGTTCTGACCAGGTGAAATATGTATTTCCTTTCTGTGCTCCAGTGAAAAGATGTTGGGTTTGCAAGGAAGAGTCCATATCTGATTTTGATTTACCCACACAGAAGTGGCAGTTGTTAATCAACAAACTAACGAAATCAATAAACCAAAGGCAGATTTTTGTTTTTAATCTGCCACCAAGGACCCACACAAGTGACAGAAAAAAGCCATCTGGCAGAATCAGAGCTCTTGCCATTTCCCTAAGATTATTCAATTTATTCTTGTCAGGATTAATTTATTAAACCCATGCTGGATTTTTTATTTAGATGATATTGTTGGTTTGTCATCCACTGCAGACCTACGCAGGAGGCGCCCCAGGGGACTACACTTGCTTCTGAACAATGCTGAACTCAAATTGGAAAAAATGTCACTTTGGTGGGAACAAATTATTGTTCGGATCGTTCTGCCTAGAGCTGGTATCTCTGGATGGGTTCCGACCTGACCTTTTCTGAATCAGAGTAGCCGAATAAGTACTTCAGCCCCACTTGATAACTTCACTTGGAAAATAGCTCCACTACTTCAGTGTTAAGTATGAATTTGGAGCTATGTACTCATCACTGAGCAATCAATTTCCCTACAGAAGCCAGACATTTTACTTTTTTAGCTGGAAAACCCCAAGCAGTGGCTGGGTTGCTGGCAAAAGATGGGATTGTGCACAGACAGTGGAGTCACACTGCTTGGGTTTATACTACTAGACTCTACCACACCAGTTGTAAGATGCTGCACAAGGAATCTGACTTTGATTAGCCTCAGTTGCCCCATCTCTAAGATAAGGAAAATAGTAACAATAGCTGCCTCACTTGTTAGGCATATCCAATACACCCAATGGGCTTAGTGCATGGCAAATCATCAATAAATGTTAGCTATCATTGATGACATCCTCCAAAAGTCTTTGTGAGACCTGGTTCTGAGTGAAGTACTGAGAACTTAAAAACAGTTCTATTTTTAAAGTTTTCCTCTTCCAAGGCCTCTGAGTTCTTCCGGCTTTTAGACATCAAAGCACTCGTGTGTCTGTTCTTTTCAGAAGCGGTTCTCTCTCCCAAGAGAGATTTCTTTTCTTCTGCACTTTATGTGTTGGTTGTTTTTGATGATTTTTGTAGGTCAGGGTTATTTGTGTCCACAAT
This sequence comes from Daubentonia madagascariensis, assembly GCA_023783475.1. Classification (NCBI taxonomy): domain Eukaryota; kingdom Metazoa; phylum Chordata; class Mammalia; order Primates; family Daubentoniidae; genus Daubentonia; species Daubentonia madagascariensis. The sequence goes on along the minus strand of JAKFHU010002332.1, from coordinate 3,097,700 downwards.
GCACCATCATGCTGGATCCTGTATCAGCATCATTCACAGCTCTGAAGTGCCGGGCAGTTAAAGATCCCTATGAACAGATAGAGAAATGCCTGCCAATAAGATTCTGGAGGCCTCAGAGGATTCAGAAGTGAGGGGCCAGTATTGGGGTGAACAGTTGCCTCCCCCAGAGGATATGCTCATGTCCTAACCTCTAGTACATGGGAGCGTAACCTTGTTCGGAAATAGGGTCTTTATGGATATAATTAAGGAATTTGACATTAGAAAATCCTGTTTCATCTAGGTGGGCCCTAAATCCAATTACAAATATTCTTTTAAGAGGCAGAAGAGAAGAGAAGCCATATGAGGACAGGCAGAGTTAAAATGATGCTACTACAAGCCAAGGAACACCCCGCTACCAGAAGCTGGCAGAGGCAAGGAAGTATTCTCCCCAGAGCCTTTGGTGGGAGTACAGCCCTGCTGACACCTCGATTTTAAACGTCTAGCCTCCAGAGCTGCAAGAGAATCGATTTCTGTTGTTTTAAGCCACCCATTTGGTGGCAATTTGTTACAGCAGTCACAGAAAACTAATATAGAGGCTCAAAGAGTTTCTTGTGCTGAGGTCTTTTGCTTGATACTTATCACTGAAAAAAGACAGGTGTGGTCCAGAGACCACCCCCAGGAAGTCTAAGCCCTAGGAGAAAAGAAAAATCCCTTTACAAGAAATCCCAGAACAATCATAAACTGTTATGGTCGTGAGCCTGGGTATTCTCACAGGACAGCCCCTGGAACATCTCAATTGATGACCGAAGTCATCAATTCCGGAAGAACAATGTAAAGAAAAGATCAGGGTACTTATATTTGACACATGAGTGTAAGGAAGGATCATATATCCTGGGCGCAGCATTATTCTCCTGGACTCAGATACTCACAAAGCCCCAGAAAGCTATGCATGGGAAATAGCTGAGAGCTTAGGTCATGTCTCAGGAGCATGGGGGGGACACAGCAAAAGGTTCGTCTGACAAGCCCAAATCAGTTTATGATGAACTACCTTACTACTGGGGAAGAAATCCAAGTGTTTTGCTCTTCCGTTTTAAAACAGATAATAAACGCTATGGCAAGACAGTTTATAACATTAAGAAAAACTGTATTTGGACATTGCACTCCCAAAACAATTCACAGCGCATTTTAAATCCTGAGTCAACGTTACAAACGGACACTTAACATTTCCTAGTGTTCTGAAAATAACAATTGTTTCTAATTTAAAACAAGTCAAGGAATATGAATTTAGATGCTAGGACTTATTGGTGATTTTCCGAAGCCTGAGTTATTAATTTTTTGACCTTCGCAAAGACTCAAACTCCCAGAACAAACATTCGCCCTAGGGACCATTTGGCTCGATGCTTCCCTTTTGCAGGTGAGAAAACTGAGTTTCAAAGAGAACTGGCATCATACCACTCTGACAGTTAATGGTTTGAGGGGGATTGGAATCCATCAGGTCTACCTGCTGCGTGTTTTATGCTTTCCCCTACACCATACACTGTGCTTGAATCTGAATATTTAAATAAGGTCCTAAAGTTAATAGCCTTATTAAGGATAATGATTGTGTTCCAGCTTTCAGAAAAATTGAGTATGTTGTCTTCTAACCATAGTTGGTACAAATTTGAAATCATGCGTGCCTTTCCGCTGAATTTTTCAGAGTCTGTGTTCACTCAACTCAAAAAAATAAGATTCAAATAAGGTCACTTGAATACAGGGAGAATAGTGTGAAATGTTTGCACTGATACATTTTATCCATTTCACAACGTGCTTCCGTCTATTCACAGGTTTGTCCTCGGCACCTGCAATATCACAGATGGCCGGCAGATGGAAGCAAATAACTTTGCAAAAAACAAAGCAAAGGTGCCAAGCAGTACGCGAGCGGACCCAATTCATCAGGTCTGAAAACTTCTTCAAAAATCACAATCTTTCTGCTCACTCAAAATTTAAATCTCAAAGGACTGTATGTTTTAATTACTAAGCCCCAGTTACTTACCAGGAATGTGATCGTTTTATTTATTAAGCATTTTATTAGTATGTGTTTAAGAAGGTTCAGTAAGGCAGAGACCCCTTGTTTCAAGGCACAGGACGTTCTGAAAACACTACGGTTTTGATCTAAATATGAAGACGACAGAATTTAAGAGCTGCTTCACCTGAAATCAAACAGCAAAGAACTCAATGTAAACGAAGTAAAATCTCAGCACAAATCAGTTCAGCCAAGAGAGTGAAGTTTCCCTTCGTGGCTGCAATACAAAGCTGCTGACTTTATAAACATTTGGAGGAATTTTAAGGGGACTTAGGTGATATTTTCGTTGAGAAGAAATATTTTCTTAGGCGGGAAAAAAATCTGTAAAGCCAGAAAGACCACAAAACAATCCTCAAACCAAGCTTCTATGCAAAGAAAGATCTTGACTTCTTTCTTTGAGGACTGCACCCCCTACCTCCTGTGAATTGTTTTATTCTCTTCATCCTGCTTTTTTTTTTTTTCTTTGTAGTCTGGTTATCAGCAGACAAGAAGCTTCAGTATCTCAAAATCCAGCCATGCAGACAAGCGAGCTGGTGGGAAAAAGGCCAGGCAACTCAAGGGTTGCAGCCTCAGCACAATTAAATTTGATACAGAGGGAGGCAGCCCCCTCTCAGGTAGGAGGCATGTGTCACCAGGTGAGCTCAAACCAAGGGTCTGTTTGCAAATAAGAGCTATGCATTGGCATCACAGCAGGAGTTTAATGAGAGCGCTTTTAATTAACTGTAAAAGTAATTACCCATATTAGATGTAAATCGCACTTGTTTTTACATGAGGTGAATAATTTTAGCTCAGCTTTTAAGAATAATACTTCTTGAGGAGCTGTCAGCTGCAAACTCTCAACAAGTTGGTGTGCTGTTTTCTCAGCACACACACAATACCGAGGAGAAATTTACCAGCCCAGGAAGCCTGGGTTTGTCACCTGGCTTCTGTCAGCTAAGTGGCTTTCCCTTTCATTTATATCAAGCCCCAGCATCTAAAACACACCCTCTCCACAGCTGCACCCTCAGAGAAACACCCCCATGACAGCATCCAAATTGAGTAGGTTTATTTTTGTTCTTTTTGGCTTTTAGCTTCCTGGATGACCCCCAGGATACATCCATTGATGGGCTCTTGTGAATAATTAAGGAACAGCAGACAAACAAATACGAAGGAAAGGGAAGATGCTAGAAGAAGCCCTAAAGGGGTCAGTGGTGTGTGCCTTGGGTGAGCTAAAGTGGGTATGGTCCAAAGAGAGAAATAGGTTGGCTAGGAAGAAGCTAGCGCAAGAGCAACAAGGCCGCGCTTGCAAGTCTCAGGGCATAACATCTGATGAGAATAAATGTTTGCATCACCAGCACCAAAATAAAACGGCAGCACTCCCTTGGATTTATAAATACCACGAGAAAATGACAGAGGTCAGTGCTGGGAGTGAGTGAAGGTGAACTCCTTGGTTGGGAGCTGTGCTAAGATGTTGTCCTCTGGGCCCTCGAAATTCCTCTGCCTTCGACAGGAGTGTGAGCAGGGCCCCCTGAACCTCTCTGATTTGAACCACAGTGAAGAATAAACAGCCAGGATGCAGTTTGCAAATACAAAATTACTGGCTGATTATTTATACTTTGATAGGCACCTTCATTAAAGGTTTTGAGGATGCAATTATCAAATCGAGGTTTAGTGCACTCAAGTGAAGCAACTGAACTGAAGACGAGGAAAGCAGGGGACACAGAAAGGGTGAGAATACACCCACCACGTCAGCCACAAACTTAGTAGGTAATTAGGTCCCTTCTAAAAAGAAACCAGGCCTTCTGCTTGAATAGTACGGCTACCATTGCTGTTGTTTTCATGAGTATGGCCTCTTTTGGGTTCTTGCTGTTGTGTTGTTGATGTTGCTTGTTTGGGGTCTCTGCTTTAAAACAACCCCAAGAGGGGGCTAGAGCAGGAAATGTACTGGCTTGATATGGTGCCCAGAGAACTTACCCTGGTTCGAGGCCAACTGAAACAGGAGCCTGAACTGGAACTTCTATCTCCCACATGGAGTTTGTTTTTTAAATTCCTTTCCAAAAGGCCACACATTTGCCCAGTGTCTCCTGTATCTGATATACCCTAAATGTAGCTGCTTCCCACATCATCTATATAAAAGATTTAAATAAAGAAAAAATTAAAAATATATAGCATGGTTCTTCATTAGTATATCAACCTATTGAGGAAGTAAGAGTTAATGCATGTTTGGAAATATGAAGCTAAAATAATTTACTATGATATTTGAGGGAAAATTCAATGAGAAGCTGCATTTTAATTTCATCTCCAGGTGTGGATCAAAATATATGAGAGAAACCTCAGGAACCCCGTCTATCTTGTTTCAAATCCTGACTCTGCCTCCTAATATCAATAGTTACATGGCTTTACAAGGCAACTTATCTCTTCTTCAGTTTTAATATTTCAGAAAATGGGGTTCACAGTCCCCATATCATCAGGCAGCAGGTGTTAGTATTAAGTGAGATAAAGTCCACAGAGTGCTGTCACACAGTTGGGGGTCAAAATGTTTGTTATAATAGCAATTTTTAAGTTTTATTTTATATATTTATTATATATTATTATATACATTATATAATTTTGTCATAATTATTATTCTTCCTTCTCGATATGTTTCTAAAAACTGCCTTAATTCTTCCAGGTCATTGCTATTTTGGTCAATTAAATGGACCCCTGGTGGCAACAAAAGATGCACTTTCTAAAAAGGATGAGTCTCCTGAGAACTGATGCTGATAGATGGTCTATCTCAACACCCACCAAACCACTCTCGTAAAGATCCTAACACTACAAGGACTTGACAAAACCATTTAATTGAATATTTCATTTCCTCCTAGGAATCAGATATTCCAGAAAGACATTCAATGGTCAGAGCAAGATTTATGCCAATTAAAGAAGGTGCAGCACAGCTGAAGGTCAACAGAGCTAGTGCAAATGATTTGGAAAAAAAAAATTAGTATTCTTCTGTTTCCTTTTGAGTATACAGAGATGAGCTGCTGGTTTCCAAGAAATGTCTGCTGCTCTGAAACAACAACAGAGCTTTGTTGGTTGGCACAACTCTCCTTGGAAATTGATATTTGCACTATTTACTTGGACTCCCGCCATCTTGTCAACCACAGTTTCTTGAGAACCAATATTTTCTGACCTGTGACCTTGATTTGGCATTTTGCTTTCTGGTGGAAAATGGATAGTAGCCCTTTCCACAGGATTAAGTAACTAACTCTTTATTCCAGGAATGCAAACTTTACTGTGTGCAGCCTTCAGAAACTGACAAGACCAAAATGGTGGCCCACCTCTGCTCCAACTAAACCAGCATGGAATTGGAATACACAGAGATGTCTCTTTTTTTTTCTCTCCCTCTTAACTTTCTATACTCTGGAATGGATGTTAATAGGAAAACACTAAATGTAGAATATTTGGCATTAAAGGGCTAAGCATTATACAAAGTAGTGTAATAAAAAAGTTACTCAACCCGTGTGCATACCTTAATTCAAAGAACATACAACCATTTTTTTGGTTTTGTTTCCACTGGAATATTTCTAAATTTGACAACATGATTCTAAGAGCTAAAATGCCAGAAATAAGTGTTTATTTTTTTGTTATAATAACCATGTAAATCTAAATGCATGGTTCCTGAACTTCTGACCTCCAAGGGTGAGTAAAAAAAATCACCAGAGAAATAACTACTTAAGCTTTTCCAGAAAATTGAAATGAAGAAGAAAAAATGAATGTATGTGTTATTTCCTACGCCATGTGATTTATTAGTAACTCATTCTGCAAAACACTCACTTCAGTTCTTATGTGAGCATAGGAAAAATGTGCCTTAAAATAGTTGAGGATAATTACATTTCTCTGTTTTTTCACTCTTTCCCAAATGCCAAGTGTACTTACAGAACCTGTCATTTGGCTTTTATATGCAAGAAGAGAATTAAGAACATTCCCATTAAAGTTTTGATTATTTTCTTTTTTGCATCGGCAGGCTTATACGATTCACAGGTCATAGATATTGTGTCAGGAAAGAGTAGCAGAAATTTAGGCTACCCCTAAGGATGTCTGAAATACCTCAATCATAATGCTGTCCTGGGATGAGGTAAGAAATTAAATGTTGACTATTATAAAGTCATGAAGGCTGATCTATTCAAACATAGAATCTTTTATCATTTTAACCATTCTGGGTGAAATCCTTATGAAACTTATTTTACTGTCTCCACTTTCCTAAACATGGATGGTTGGTTTCAGTATTATGACCCAGTTATAAGGACCTCCAAGATGCTGATAACCTTATAATGTCTTGCCCTCCTGCTAAATAAGCCCTGGCTGTTGTGTTCTTGAAGATATTTAGATGCATTTCAATGTTCTTCTAGTGTCTGCCCTCATGGTCAGCTATACTTTCCTGCTGTCATTTCATATAATTTGGTTTCCAGTTCACAACCAGTTATCTGGGGAGTGCTATACACTACTTTGGAGACTACTTGGATTTCTTGAAATTACAGAGTCTTGCCCTCCCTTATCCCACCTACCTTCTTAGATGCACGTTCTGCTATCTTCCTGCCCAGACTCTATGCCCCACCTGAATCTTTTTGCCTATGAGCCTTTATTGTGTTCCAGAAACTTGGCTCACAGTGTGTCCTCATCCTGAATCACCTCCCTCTGCTCACCCAATTATCTGCTAATCAAAGCTATTCTCACCTCCTCCTCTGTTCCACCCGTCAGAGGTGACTGCTCCTTCTGGCACCATGTCCTTTGTCCTGCACGTCTGCTGTAAGGCTAATTTCATTTGTAATTATATTTACAGGGCATTTTATACAATACCTGACTTTTCCATGAGGTTATCAGCTCCTCAAAGGCAAAGGTAATAATAAGAACCTTCTAAAAAATCATTCTTAGTGATAAATATATATATAAAACATCATATATAAGTATATATGATATTAAATATATATGAAACTTCACTTAATTCCATGAATTAGGCACAATGATTATCCCCATTTTAGAGGAAACAAACTCAGAGAGGTTTGGCTTCTTGCTCAAGGTCACAGAGCTGACAAATGATAGTTCTGGGACTTGAACCTGGTTTGTTTGACTCAAATGCTGGTCATCTTAGAGACACAGCCAATCTGCTTTCCTGTTGTACTCATCACCATTTTCTTAAAGTAGTAACACAGCCCATAGAAAAAATGTTTTTAACAGAAGAATAAATGAACACACAGAAGGAGGCCGTGTTACTAATAGCTTTTCTACCCATTCCGAGCCTCCATTAATTACTGACTATACCGGTATGACAGAGTATAGACATATTCTGTGTGTGTGTGCATGCACAGGTTTCCTCAATAAGAAATGCATATTGTGAGTTTACACAGAGCCTGGATTTCAAAGTCACTAATACATATGGTCCATTAGTCATCAATAATTGGCTTGAAACAAAATATTAATAATTGCAGGACTTCCTCTGGCCAAGCTAAAGAATCTATGGATTTAGAGACTCAAAAACACTTTCGACCCACTTATTGAAGATGACTATTGCTTGGTCTATTTTAAGCCACAGATGTCAGTTCTGGACATTTGACCTGCCCTGGTAACACTCCCACATCAGGACAGCGGTCCCCACAAGCTTCATCTGTGGAATGGGCACAGTCATTGCAACCTTCTATCAAGGGCTGGAAAAAAGCATGCTCCAGAGAGAAACCAACGGAACTCCAGGAAAACACATCAAGTACTTATTTTTCAACCTCCAACCACCCCCCCACCCTGCCCACCTCTGCCAGGACTGGAACAACAGGAAGCTCTCAACCTATTTTGGAGGCTTACAAATTCCCATCAGCTTCCTGTCTGACAGCTCAAATGGTCCCATCTCCTTGTATAAGGTTAACAGGTTTTAAGAACAAAAGATCAGCTCCAGTAATAGCAAATATAATGAAAAGAAGAGCCAGCACCAATAAAGTTAGCCTAAGTCACTATGTGAGGTCACAGGCCTTGCAGCTGCTTGAGCTTTATCAATAAATTCCAGGTTGGTTAGACCTGGCAGGCATTTTAGCTAAAGAGGAGCTTTGCTGGGTGTCACTCGGTCACAGCATCATCAAAGGAGTACCTCAAGCAAAACACCAGTGCCAGGGCTGCCTTCTCACCCCGAAAGACTCATTTTTGTTCCACTGAAATTCATCAATAGTGGCAAGAGACATGAGTCTCTGTCTCCTCGCCAAACGGACTTTCGTTCTGCACATGGACAACAGCCACAGATACTCAGGAAAGGACATACTGTACCTTTACCCTAATAACCATAGGAATATCATCTCAGCAAAATATTAATAACTGAAGAGAACAGACGCGTGATCTCCATACTATTTATGAAGTCCTTGTATTTCTCCACGGAGTTCAGATCTTTTCTTCCCTCCGGGTTATCTTTGTCACAACTGGTCCAAGGTTCCCCAAACCTTCTGCTGTTGTTGCTTGCTTTAGTTTCAGCTTTTAGCCAGCATGCAGTGAACACGGATGCTAAGCGTTCTTCATGCTTCACTTCTACAGGAGCCCCATGCAGTAAGTTTGATTAGGGTCTGCACTTCAAGGAGGAGGAAGCTAAGGTTCAGAGAGATGAAGTAACTGTGTCCAGGACACACAATTAGTAAGTGGCAGATCCAGAAAACAAACCCAGCATATCCTTATGAAACATTCACCAAACTGTGGAATTTATTGGAAACCCTGATGGCTTCTCATCCCATTGAGAATAAAACCCAGCTCCCTCTGTAGCCCTAATTTACCCTTTCCCTAGTGACCTTTCCTGCCTGCTCTTGCTTGCTTCCCTTTCCCCACAATGACCTTCTTATAGCTTCTCAAATGCATCAGGTTTGTGCCCACCTGGGGGTGTTTGCATGCACCTGCTGCATCCTCCCTCCCCCCCCACCCCACCCCAGGATGCTGCTCTGGGCTTCCTTCCCCCAATTCCAACACCAGCTCCGCTGTGAACTCTGCCCTGACATCCAGCCATGCTCTGTCATCTCTGCTTTGTCTTCTTTATTGGACTGACCATCGTTTGCCTTTGTAACCTTGGTTTCCTTGCTTGTTTTCCTATCTCCACATCCACTAGATTCTTAGTTCCATGAAGGCAGAGACTTGCGTTTGTTCGTTCTGTGCTGGATCCTCACCCCTCGGAACAGCACCTGGCACTTAATATCTGCTTGGGAACAACTGGAGTAACTTTGAAAATGTGACATCTGAGCCTGCTTTTCACTCACTTCCCCACACAGCTTTCACTCACTGAGATCTTCCCTTTGCAAAAAAAAAACCAACAAGAAAAAATGTTTCATAATAGAGTTTTCAAAAAATCACTTCTACTTCATCTTCTTGATAAGGTTCTGCCTCCCCTTTTCTTAAATATGCATTAAAATGCATCTCTCTCTCTCTCGCACACACACACACACCATTGTTTTGTTTTATTCTCTTCACCTCTTTACTTTCCTTATCTTCCTTTTTACCTATCACTTAACCTCCAATTCTCTCTCAGATTCACAATTTCCAAGGCTCTATTTCAATTACTCTGGATTTGACCTTCTTAATTCTCTACCTGCCTTTTCATGTTAGTGTTTCTTTCTCTTTCCCTGCATACCACCCCCTACAAATACCTTCCCTCTACTCTCATCCATATTAAATGTCTTGTCTTGTTTATTTCCAGCTGGGTCAACAACGAACTAGTTATGTCCAAGTGTAGCCTCCTTCCCTCCACCACATCCAAATATATTCAATCAGGTATTTTTGAACACCTTTTATTGAAGTCTGATATACACAAACAAAGGGCGGTATATTGTAGCTGTTGGCCAAGTGTCCCTCAGGGATTGAGGACCACTGCCCTAGAGAAAGCCAATTTTCTGTCTCGAAACCTGTAATTAACAGGTCAAGTGATGTAGATGATCTACAACTTGGACATCCTTCTCATGATATTTTCATCATAAATCCCAAACCCACCCATTTTAGGAATATAAACCTGACTACAAATATGTAGATATCTAACAGAGATGCCCTTGGGAATGTCAGTGTTCTCGATCAACTAGTTCTGGGTTCAGATTAGGTTTTTAATGCCTACTAGCAACAAGACTTGAACAGATTAGTTATCTTAACTAAATCTTGGACTTCCTAGCTTACAGGAGGTGTGTGGAGGCAAGTGGAGATATGAGCAGTCCTTACCTCTTCAGGCTGCAATGAGCACTAAATAAGACTACATAACACACACGCCTAAGGCAGTGCCTGGCATGTAGCAATGTTGTCATCCTCAAGGTCTATTACCATTACCCTGATAACCCTCAACATCATCTATTTTCAAGTATAGCATCATTTAAAAAATAAAACAATCTGCTCCAGGAGAGGATGGACTGATTAAGTATTTAATACCCTCCCTCTTCCTCTTTCAATGTGTCTTTTTCATTACTTGGGTGTGAGCAGAAAAGAAAGAGGCAGGAGGGTAAGAACGAAGAAGCATCTCCCATCCCTCTCTGTCAGGAACAGAGGAATCAAGACTGGATAATACATTCAATGAGTTACTTAATTAACTGGGTGCAGGTGACGCCGAGGAAACTGAGTAAAATAATGAGATGTCAAGCACAGAAGCTCAGACCAAGGAGGGATTTGAAAACCCCTCATCCTGTCAGAAGAAACCACAGGATTTTTCAGGCAGATGACACTAAGGGGTTTAATCTTTCCATTTTTGTCCTTCTGAAAGCAATGGTCTTTAAAAAAAAAATTCTGCTGAAATAAGGCCAAATGTAAAATTAGCATTTCTGTAGCAGAGGTCATTAAAATGAGTTAGTCCAGGTCCTTTATAACATTACGCTAGTACTAAAATGAGAAGAATAAAAAATAAAAAATAAAAGCGCTGATTAAAAGGATCTTAAATGGAGAGGTTGGTGCTAATAGTGAGGCTATCTCAGAAGGACTAATTAAGCTTGAAATAAATGTGGTTTGAAGGGAAAGGCTATTTCGTGATCCACCTAAATGTCAAACGGCTGACCACAAGACTCACCTGCTGTTAATTAAAATCTGGTTGTCATCCCTAGTTAAGGGGTTGTGAATGTCTCTCTCAATACCTTTCCTAAGAATATTGCAGCCAAACACCCACCATAACCACCCTCATTCATCCTGCCAACTAATGATGATTTTTATTTACATGTCTCAGGGTCAAAAGATGAAAGCATAACCTATTTTTTTTAAATGAAGACAGCTGATCCCAACTTAAGTATTTGTGACATTAATGAGTACTCAAAAAATAAAACGTAAATCAAGGCTGACTTTGAAAAATTGTAGCTGTTGGTAGTCTCAGGGCAAAAAGTCGTTAAACATCCTCAATTAGATGAGTTACACTGTGTTTCTTTCCGTTCATCCTGGACATTACATCAGTGTAGTCTTGCACATTTTATATGCTCATGTTCTTTCTGAAGACAATGCTAATGGGATCAGGTTACCTCTTCCCTAGGCCTGTAATTGCCAAACACAGGCAGACTTCCATCCCAATTATACATTTTGCCACACCTGCAAACCACCTGTATCATTATTTATCCTATGTAAATTACACACACACATACATGTATACGTATATACACACACAAGTATTCACTCTTTCATTTAAACTATCCATGTAATCATAGGTTTAATATGTATACAGATTATTTTTCTAATGCACATACAAATCATACCTAAACTTCAGGGGAGTGACAGTTCTGTGTCTGCATAGAAGTTCACATTACACAAGCATGCTCAGTGGTCATACCTCATTCAAACGATCCCTTTAAGGTTTGTGTACTTCAATATAAATTTTATCTGAAAAAAAAAAAAAAAAAAAAAAAGCAAGACCATGGACAAACCAGGAACTCTCATTAAAGATCCACGTCCTGTTGGAGGGTGAAGGGCATTGATGCAATACACTTTGAAATGCATAAAAGACAAAATAAGGTGGGTTGATGGCTGACGTCATGGACGTATGATAAAACCAAGATAGTAATGGTGTTAACAGTAACATCTCAGTGGTGGCTATGTGGGTGCCTGCTACTCTTTCATCTTTTCTATATTTGAAAAATAACCTAATAAAGATGTATTGAAAAAATTACATGCCTAAAATTTCAACAAAATGTTTATCCATGCACTATTAAAAATAAAATCATGTCCAGGTATTGGAACATACTCCAGTTTTAGGCGAAAACCCATGATTTTCAATCAAAGAACACTTTGTGGGAAAGCAGCCAAATTTTCAAAAAGGTGCAAAATATACTTTGGCTGTGATTGAGTATATGTTCTTAAGATTCTATCCCCCAGAGAGATCAGTGAGCTGAGTAAGACACACGTAGCAGTCAGAAGCAGAACTGCAGGTAGGGAAATTTGCCTCATAGGCAGGTATGGGAGCCTGGTCAGGCTCACACACATCTGTGCCCAGTGTCCCACAGACACCTCCACGGTCACTCAGAGATGCAGCTGCACTGCAACCACAGTCACGTGGTTATTGCTGTTGACACGTTTTGTGACGCCCAGAGTGGGCCTCGAACAGGAAACTCTTGAGGATGACCCCTTTAGGGAGCGACGAAGCTACTCAGGATTGGAGAAGGTCTACACATTTTGTGAAAGTTCTCCTTTGTACTGAGACACACTCTATTTGATTCAAACATGATCTCTGCCTTGTGGGGCACATGGGGCCTTTCTGAGTTTGGCTCTAGCTTCAACTTTCCCTGCCCTCCCTCTAGCCTCACAAGACCCATTTACCCATCTCACTTTGGTGCCTTTGTTTTTAGCATGTGCTGCTTATTTGTCTGGAAACTTATTCATCCATCACATGTCTCAAGAATGGCCTATATTGTTAAGACTCAGTCTAGGATTAATAATTAATTCACACCTTCTCATCCTTAATGCTTCCTTCCCTCATGACCTGGGGACTACTCCAATCTTCCACTCTGTTACTCTTTTGGGGAGCAAGTTTCCAATCTTCTCCCTAACCCAATCGACATCACGGGCTGAAATGACTTTTCTGATGGGTGAGCTACTTTCTCTCGAATTCTCCCTCTCTCTCTCTCTCACACACACACACACACAAACACACAACCTCCAAGAATACTTGTTTTTTCTTTTGCCTGCTATTTCCTAAGCTCATCCAGGGCAGATAAGCAATACCTAGGACACGTAAGCACACCTAAGGGAGGTTCCAGGGCCCAACCTTCTAGACACCAGCTTCAAGCTCTTTCTGGATCTCATTCCCCTGTGGTGACCAATGTTCTCCAAACTGCTCAGCCAGCCCCAAGGTCTAGACACAGTTGTAAGGGTAAAGAGGTTGGGTGACAGAATGCTGATTTCAGCTTTGGGGTGCACAGTAGGGCACTGTGTTTCACAGCACAGATTCTGGAGCGAGACTACCAGGATTGGAATCCTGGTTGTTTCATAAGCTAGCTGGGTGGCCTTGGGCAAAATATCTCAGCTTTCTGGAACTCAGTTTATTCATCTTTAAAATGTGCATGGTGGAACAATAGTTTATCTTCACACTAGCATGACAATTAAAGTAGCATTTGTTTATAAAGTCCTTCCAACTTGTATCTGGAACACAGTAACTGCTGCCAAAGTGTTTGTCCAGCAAACATGAAAGAATCATTTTTCCAACGTAGCCTCACTAGTAATAAACTGAACTCTGTACTTTAATCCCCACTGGGTTTGTGTACCTATTTTTGACTCGGTTGAGAATCCACAGGGAAGGAAAAAGAAAGATGAATCAGCTCTTTCATATCTTAGCACCCACCTCCTGCAACACACACCCCTCTGCTCCCATGAGTCTTCCCTTCTCCTTCCATGGGTGACCTGGGCCTCCTAATGCACGAGTCATATGCCCAACACTTAAAGGACACCCAGACATTTGTTGAACAGGACACAAAACTCAGGGGGCATAAATGTTCAATCTGAGGGACATCAGAAGACCAGGAGTACTGAACCACTATGCAATTCTGGAAAAAAAAAAAGTGCAGAATTTTAGACCCTGATGAAATGTTGGTACAAAACTAAGAGATGCATATCGGTGTGACTTCAGAGGCAGGCAACACTATAATCAGCACCTAAATTATGTGAAGCTGTTTCTTTATTCCTGTAATTTGATTGCACATAAATCAATTTTGATTAGATTCAAAAATTACTGAGCATGTACCTCAATGAGCCATCAAGTATTATCTGATAACGTAGACTTTACATGGGATCAGTGCTGATTTCTACCTAGAGCCAATGTAGGAATCCCCAACAACAATGGCAGACATCATTAAATGCGGCAAATGTAGAAACATAATTAAATTAGCTGATAATCATCGTTCTCCTTCTATAGAGGCTCTAATTTAATGCACTTGCAAATGTAATGAGGCTCACTGGATTGAAAATATGGTGGAAATAACAGAAACAAGATTACATTAATTGGAAGAGATACTGATAAGGCAGATTGCTCTGTATTTTTTTTTTAAACCACATAATTCTGAAAACCATGACAAGGTTGGCTTCCATCATAGTTAGAACTTAGGAAGTATTAGAATAGGTAGGGAAAAAATGAGAGAGAGAGAGAGAGACAGAGAAAACTCCCACAGGCTAAGGCAAGGATTCCTCCAAGCAAGTGAGAGTCCACGAACACTTTCTTAAAGTTCTAACAAAGTGAGCTAATTCCTTCAGAAATACATAGCAAAGGAAAGAAACTTCAATTTTGTATCCCATTTTATAACTGAGAATTTAGATACAGGATGATTGTTACATGGCATGTCTACAAGCTGTCCATGTACTCACTCATTTATTCACTCTGGAGGTGGCAGTCTCAAACCCCAGGGACGGGATGAAGAAAATAGCCATGTTTTGCAGTTCTTCCCAATTCAGTTGACTCCATTCCCTGTACTTCTCTCTTGAGCGCTTAACCCAATTGCAGTCAAACAACTGATTGTGAAATTGTTTTTGGAGTGTACCTCTCCCACACCATCTACCAGAAGGTAATTCCTAAGAACACAAGGGCTGGTCCCCGGGGTCTTCCACGGGGGTTTTACACATGGCATATGCTTGCTAAGTGCCCATGGAATAAATTTAAAAATTAATTACAGAATTATCTCCAGAGACTTGACAGTAGAGTAGGAGGAGGAGAGAATCCAGCTTTCCTCTTCTCCTGTCTTGGTTTTACAATCACCTCTAGGAGTTTCCAGTGACCTCAAGAAATGCCACAAGATTTACCAAACAAAACCCATTTCTATTCCTTTTCATTTAAAACATAGCTTCCCTGTGGCCACTTTCAGAGTAAGAGATGGTCTTGCAGATTATCATGTGGAGGAAAAAATGTCCTGACTCCCAGGGGACAGGACATGGCTGTAACTAGAACAGCAGTGGGAGGAAGGTGAGGTATTCTGTTAGGTAGATTACCTCGTGAGAGATTTTGAAGCGCAGAATGAGTAGTCACCAACACTACTCATTTCTGAGCCTTCTGACAGATACAGTAAAGGATATTGCTCTGAAAAACCCCTGATTTTACCAAAACCAGAAAAATGGCCAACAATTTCAAGTAGGCAAGGGACAGGGTCCCCCCCGCCCCCCATTAAGAACTATAAACACAGACTACAAAAAGGTAGTTTTGCAAAGGATGTAATAAGACATTTTACTGACCCAAAGGATCTTTCCCTGGCTTGTTCCTTATGTTCCTTCTGTATATGCAAGTCTGTATTCCTTTGCACGCTTGTATTTTTTTTCCTAATTTTTCCACATCTTGCTATGGTATGTAATGGTAAGACAGACCACAGATTTTCTACCTAGTAATGTGCAGTGTGGAATCAGTGCCAGAGGCTGCAAAAATTGACAAGCAGAACACCTTTATTGAAATGTGGGTTTCATCCTCCTCAGGTGTGATCCCTGCCCCCCACCCCCCACCCTGCCAGCCTCATTGCAGCAGCCTAGCGAACACCAGCTTCCAAATTCCAGGTTAGCTCTGTTTCCTGCACAAAAGCAGCCCCCTCTCTCATGGACTCAAATGTATTAACCTAATTATTTTTATTTCTTCCCACTAGAATGTAAACTTCTGGGAGGGGTGGGCAGAGCCTTTGCTAGTTCACCCACATGTCCCCTGTTCCCATGATACTGCTGGGGACATAGTAGATACTTCATAACATATGTAAAAGGCAGGCTGCCAAAGGTCATTAGTCAAAGATGCTTTGCTAAAGATGTAGCATGTTCACTAAAATAGATGCTTCTTTAATTGTTTAAGGATGCGGAAGTGTCTAAAGAAAGAAGACCAGGAGAGAATCAAACACATTTGGAGGGTCCACTGTGTTGCCAACTTGGCAGAACGATCTCACGGACAAGAGCAACAGAAAGCGAATTCCACATATTTGCTCTGCGCCAACTATGTTACAAGCTTTCAGAGCACCACTGGCATCAACTACCATTATTCTAATATAAAGGCAGAAACCCAAATACAATTTTTTAAAACAGGTAATCTCAGGAGGAGAGAGAGAGGGGCCCACACTCATTCATTCATTCATCTTTATTGTTTTTTATTCATGTCTTTATTTAATTCCTTTATTCAATAAACTACAGGCATGTGTTGCTTAACGACAAGGTTATGTTCTGAGAAATGCATCGTTAGGCAATTTCGTTGTTTTGCGATTATAGAGTATACTTACACAAACCTAGATGCTGTAACCTACTGCACACCTAGGCTAGCCATAGCACAGATTATTGCTCCTAGACCTCACACCTGCACAGCATGTTACTACACTGAATACTGTAGGCAACTGTAACACAATGGTAAGTATTTGTGTATCTAAACATATCTAAACATAGGAAAGGTAGACTAAAAATGCACTATAAAAAATAAAAATGGTATACCTGTATAGGACAGTTCCATTATAACTTCATGGGACCACTGTCATATACACAATCCACTGTTGACTGAAACGTCATTATGTGACGCATGACTATACTTAAAAGATGCCTTTTATGTGCCAAGAATCCAGTTAAAGAATTCAGTAAAAATATTCAACAATATTTTATCCTATCATTCAATAAACTACGTATGGAATGCCTACAATGTGCCAAGAATTCAGCAAAAGAATTCAGTAAAAATATTCAATAATATTCCATAAAAGTTCTCTTTCCATGTAGACACCAACTCAAACCAACACACCACTCTCAGATCTTTTATTGGCCTGAAAGCGGCTCAGGCACCTTTGGCCAACATGGACTTAGCAGTGAGTATGTAGCAACTTTATGTAACAACATTTTCCAAGTTAACTTTTTGTTAGCTCTTCAGTTATGTTTTTAAAAATCATGTCATTTACTTACCACATTGAGCGCACACCTTGTTTCTCAAGCATCCCTCAAGATGTTTTGTTTGATTTGTGTGCTCTTTAAACTGGTATGATTTTTATCTGGGGTCAGCACATGTCCTGGACTGGACAGAGTCTCACTGGATCCTTCCAGCTGCAGTGATTAGTGTAAAAGTGATCTATGACTTAAGCCAAGTGATCAGAACTGACAAGCTAGCATTAGCCCAGGACTTTTGAGGCCTGCTGTGTTTGCAATGGGACTAATACACTGATATATGTAGTGGATTGAATTTTGTCCTACAAAAGGTATGTTTACATCCTAACCTCTCGCACCTGTGAATGTGACCTTATTCGGAAGAAGGGTCTTTGCAGATGTAATTAGGTTAAAGTTCTTGAGATGATCTACCCATTCTGGATTCAAGGTGTCTTTATGATTAATGACCTTATAAGAAAAAGGACAGGGAGATTTGAAACACAGAGACACACAGAGAAGAGGGACCTGTGACAACAGAGGCAGAGATTGAAGTGAAACAGCTACAGACCCGGGAAAGCCAGGGGTTGCTGGCAGCCACCAGCAGCTGGGAGAAATGCAAGGAATGGATTCTCCCTCAGAGCCTCTAGAAGGAACCAACCCTGCAGATACCTTGATTTCAGGCTTCTGGCCGCTACAGATGGTGAGAGAATAAATTTGGGTTGTTTTAAGCCACGAGTTTGTGGTCATTTGTTAAGACAGTCCTAGGAAATGGATGCAGTGGGGTTTAAGCCTGGGGTTTTGGGTGGCCATATGAGGACCTGCTTGAGAATAAAACCAACAAAGACGACAGCAGCTGTGAGGAAGTGGAGAGACAGAGCTTCACAAGGGCACAGGTTTAGGCCAGCCAGAAAGCCAGTCCTACCCTTAGACACACGGGTTTCGTGAGAATGAATAAATCCCTGGTATTTTCCTTGTTTTTGCTTAAGCTGGGTTTAGAGTTCTGTCCCAACTAAGGAGAAAGGCATGCATTTAATGAGAAGAAAAAAGGTAACAGGAGAACTGGCCAGACTGCCATTGATGTAGTTTCACAAATTGGTCTGCAGAGAAAAGGTACATCAACAAGCCTTCCCTCCTTTTATGTGATGCTTGGCATGGACGGCTATTTAAAGAGTCCAACTGGACGGGACACTTTCCCTTGTATCGAGATATGCTAACTAGAGTGATAAGGCCACCAACTCATTATCATGGAACCTGAAATTATTAGTGTTGTTTGGCAACAACAGGATGAGCCCAGCTGCCTCACTGTTTAAGGGGGACAGAGGTGCGAGACATCAGAAGTTGTGTTTTCCTTCCTGGCTGGAACATGTCATTGGTCTCTCACTAAGTACCACGCGTGTATGCGTGTGTGTGTGTGTATGTGTTAAGTGTCTGGAAGTAATTTTAATTGGTATGCACCCCTGACCCTTTGGAGCTCTGTACAGCCACTGTCTACCGTCTTCCCTGATTCCTTGGAAGATGATTGAGCTCCTCTGACCCTGTCTTTTCAGCTCAGGACTTTGTATTATAAATAATCCTCTCACATTCTCTGTGTTGGGTTTTCACCCTATGGCTCTGTTTTTGTGGATGGCTCTGCTTGTTCCTCGTCTAATGGGAGGACAACAAAAGGAAACACAGTGTTCAATGGGGTGACTTCTTCACGAAGACAAGATGCTGCAGCCCTGGCACACAACGGGGCCACAAGGACATGGTGTTGTTGAGTTCCTCTGAACACTTACCTTGAGCAGCCAGCATTAAGCGAGGGCTTTATAAATTTTTTTTTGCCTTTCTAATGCCAACACACCACATTAAAATGTGGGGGCAAAGACAAGGAACCAAGCGCACGTGAATTTGAAACCCAATTCTGCTGTGCACTGGCCACGTGATCTCGGACAAGTTATTTAACCTTTCTGCATTCAGACTCTCTCCTCCATGAAAGGGCTTTCATAAGAGTCCTTGTTCCCAAGGCTTGTATGAGGATTAAATAAAACAATCCACATTAAAAGCCTACTGGTAAATACATGATGGACATCACACATTATGCTTAATTATTATTAGCACATAGGACTTCTGACACATTAAACCTTCCTATGTTTCAGTGTCTTCTTCTATAAAAATGACAGTTTCTAACTTATATGGTTATTGGGCTTAATGAGTGAGTTTATATAGGCTAAAGACTTACTTGAAACAGTGTTCTAAGTAAATGTTCAGTAAATGTCATCTATTATAATTCATGGCTGTGTTGATTATTTTGTTTTTCTTGAGTATAAACATAATCATATTCAATAATTGTTAAGTACCAATGATGGGCAGACCACCTGGCAAGGTGCTGATAGATAAGACAGAGAGCTGGACCCAAATGAACCCCCCTCCATGTGTCCTTATAAACTCACATGCATAACGCTGGGCACAGAGATGCTCATATGACAGAAGAAAAGGAATGGAAACCCCACCCAAGGCAGCAGAAAGATCACAAAGATCACAAAGATCGCTGCTGTGTAAGAGTGTATTCTTGCATGACAATGAGGAGGTATCTGCCAGGCGGATATGAGAAAACTAGGCCAGCCTGCCGAACACACATGCAGGACACTGGCAAGCAGCAAAGCCACCTTGATATTTGAAAAGCTTCGTATTTGCTGTTACACCTGCCCCCAGACAGTCCTCAGGTCTCCATGTACTTCCTATCCTGATCGAAATCCAGGTCACTTCCTCAAGAAGACATTCCCTGATCTTCCTAAATAAAAGAGGGCCCCTGTACTCTATCCCTCACTATCCACTGTCTTGCCATATCTCTTCCAGCTGAAATTATATAAAATGTCCATGCTGTGCCTTTTTGCTTATTGTCTGCCTTCCTTCCACCAGACTGTGAGCTCCCTGAGAGTCAAAACCTTGCCTATGATGTGTACCATCTTATCCTCGGAACCTGGAACACGTGCAAAGCATTTAATAAATACTTTGGAATGAATGAACGCACAAACGTTGCCATGCCTAGCTAGAGGCCCATGCCTTCCGATACATAAATGTCTGTGCCATACAGGTAAAGGCAACTGCCTATCTCTTTTTGAGGCTTTACAGACTTCCAGGGAGGAAGATCTGGCTCCACTCCCTTCACATTCTGGATATTAATAGCTTAGTGTAATTGATTTCAAACTTGTATGTCCATACTACCCAAAGTGATTTACAAATTCAATGCAATCCCCATCAAAATACCAATGTCGTATTTCACAGATCTAGAAAAAATATTTCTATGCTTCATTTGGAACCAGAGCCAAAGCAATCTTAAGCAAAAGGAACAAATCTGGAGGCATCACATCACCAGACTTCAAACTATACTACAAGGCAATAGTAACCAAAACAGCATGGTATAGGCACAAAAATAGACACATAGACCAATGGAACAGAACAGAAAACTCAGATATAAAACCATCCACATACAGCCAACTGACCTTTGACAAAGCAGACAACAATATACACTGGGGAAAAGAATCCCTCTTCAATAAATGGTGCTGGGAAAATTGGATAGCCACACACAGAAGACTGAAACAGGATCCATCTCTCTCACCACTCACAAAAATTAATTCAAGATGGATAAAAGACTCAAATGAAAGGCATGAAACCATAAGAATTCTAGAAGAAAATGTTGGAAAAACTCTTCTAGATATCAGCCTAGGCAAAGAATTTAAGAAGAAGACCCCAATGGCAATCACAGCAACAACAAAAATAAATAAATGGGACTTGATTAAATTGAAAAGCTTTTGCACAGCCAAGGAAACAATCTACAGAGCAAATAGACAACCTACAGAATGAGAGAAAATATTTGCAAGCTCTACATCCAATTAAGGGCTAATAACCAGAATCTACAAAGAACTCAAGCAAATCAGCAAGAAAAAAATCAATCAACCCCATCAAAAAGTGGGCAAAAGACATGAACAGAAGCTTTTCAAAAGAAGATAGACAAGTGGCCAATAAATATATGTATTTTCCCAAATGGACGTTTACATTGAATTCTATAGAAATGAGATCAGGACAGAATGGGATTTGCAGAAGGGTTATAAGGACCTGCCTTGTCCCTCCAGTTACATCTCCCAAACTCTCAAGGTGTGCCAAAGCACCTCCAGGGGCATAAGTACCCTGCTGAAGAGCAACGCTGCAGACAGTTATCAATAAACTTTTCCTATGAAAGAGCAGATTGTATGTATCTTCAAAGTTAGGAGATATGGTTTCTGTTGCAAAACTCAACTCTGCTGTCCTGGCAGGAAAGCAATCATAGACAATATCTAAACAAATGCGTATACCTGTGCTCCAATAAAACTTAATTTATATAAACAGACACAGGCCAGAGGTGGCCTATGGTTTGTAGACTGCCATCCCCTGGTGTTAGACTACGCCAGCATTAATCAGAATAATGGCTGCAGCTCAGTCTTGTCAGAAAAACCCTGCCTCTTGCAATGAATTAAGAAAATGTACTGTGGTAATGCTTGTCACCAGTCTCTCTGCAGTAATAGGAAGTCCCAGTGTTCTGACAGTTGTGGCTAGCAGCTCTGGTTATTATGTAAAACGTAACTTGAGATGCCTTTATTTGAATCTAATGTTAGAAAAAAAATTCAAATGTTAGGTCACACAGTTTTTTTTTTTTAAATATCCAGTTGTGGTAGAGTCTGTTTACTGTTCCAAAAAATCCCATTTTCCTCTTTTCCCTGGACTCATAGCTGGACTACATTTCCCAGCATCCCAGCAAAGAAATATGAATGAAAAAATGTATATCTATTCCAAAATTAGGCTTTTAAAAATTCCTTTCCACTGGCTGGATGCAGGGTACAATGATGATGATACTGACCATGCTGAGGAGACCCCAGGGGAAGATGGATCCAGCAGATGGGTAGAACCTGGATCTCTGAACTACTGCAGGGAAGAAAGCCACTTGCCAATCAAGAATGTCCAATGTCAGTATCATTAAGGGGTAGTCTCTACAGATTATAGCATATAATAGAGCATATAACTAATAAACTAGTTAAAAATAAATTAATAAACTTTTTAGGAAAAAGTGGAATATGGGCACAGACATGCTTTTATTGTTGACTATTTAACCAGGTGCTGAATAAAAAAAAAAAAGCATAAAAGTACAGGTAAAATGATGAAAAGTTTGCTTCTGCAGAAAGGCCTGACACTTCCCACAAAAGGCTTTCTAGTTTGAGACTGGGGTTCTGCCACGATCTGCCGCACAGCTTTCGGTGCCAGTCCGACTTTCCTAAAAGTGAAACTGGGCAGTGTCCTCGTGTCTATATGTGGATTCAGAATCAGAGCTCAGCAAGTCAAGCTACGATGTCAAGGGACTGGTACAGTAGTTCACAAATAGTTCCTGCAACTAAGTGAGGTTATTGGGGGCGGGGGAACCAGTGTATCGCATGAGGATTAGTGAGCAAGGAAGTTCAATCCCACACGCTGAGCAGACAGTGCCAGTGAGAAGGGAGACGTGGCTGAGTCTCAAGCCATCTGCTGTTAATGGCAGTGCTGATTTCGCACGTGCATGCCAGTAGGCAAGATCTACATATAGATGCCAGCAAAGGAGGGAAATACGCATGTTTGCGTTGATATTCTCCTGGATAGGGAAAGGTTGATGGAAAGCATATAGACATTTCATGTGAGAGAAGTTCTTTATTTTGAGGAAATGAGGGCTTTTCCTGTGGCCATATTTATTGGGAAGGAGGATCTCCAATATGGATATATTTTGGAATTATTGGGATCAGTGAATGAGATTCTAGTTTAAAGCCACCAAGAACCTCTCTCTTATTCTTTGTAGAGAAAAAAAAAACAGCCACTAACTAAGTAATAATTTTGTAAACTGTATTTCGTATAATGGGTTTGCATTAATCAAAGATACAACTCTCTTTGGGACGCCATCCAAATGGCCCTTTATCTGCAGCAGGGAACTCACAGAGTTTGTGTATCACAGTGGTTCTTTCTTTCAATACACAAATCTAGGACCCATCCCAAAATAACTGGATTGAATGATTGGGATTTGGGGCTCAAAAATATCCTATATTTTTCAAGTGTCTGGTAGCAGAAAAAAGATAAAGCCCTAACCCCCAGCACCTCCAAATGTGAACTTATATGAAAACAGAGTCACTGCAGATGCAATTAGTTAAAATGAGGTCATCCTGGAGCAGGGTGGGTCCCAAATCCAATATTGACCGATGTCTTTATAAGGAAATGACCGTGTAAAGACAGAGAACATGGAAAACACCACATGAAGATAAAGCCAAAGATTGGACTGAGACATCTACAAGCCAAGGAATATCAAAAATTATGGACAAACCATGAGTTTCTGGGAAAGAGCCATGGGACAGATACTTCCTCAAAGCCTCTGGAAGGAACCAACCTCGCTGACACTTTGATTTCACTTCTGGCCTCCAGAATTAAAAAGGTACAGATTTCTGTTGTTCTAAGCCATGCAGTTTGTGACGTTTTGTTACAGCAGCCCCAGGACACTAACCACAATGTCCCATAGTGACTGGTTTGTCCAGTGCTAGTTAAGACTGACTAGACCCAAACAACCAGGTCTGATTTCACATTTTTTAACAATCATCTACTTCATAAGTAGATATCAATATTCTTTATGACAAACTCTCAATGATGTTCATTCTTAATATTCAGCATGATATTTAAAGGTGGTTGGAAGGCAGGAAATACACACAACACAACACTTAGAGAGAAGGTATTCTTTATACCTTCAGTTTCTTGTCCATTTCAAACATCCTTACCTGGAAGCAGGTGGTCTGAAATGCATCAGAAATTATAATTATTTCATGAAGAAACATTATCTGAATGATACAGTCTATAGAAAATATTATTAATATCTTATATGGGACATTCAATATTTTTGATGAATCCCCAAAATATTACCTGTTCATTACAAAATCCTCAAACAACAAAGAAACTTATAATGTAGAAAAGGAAAATTCTTCCTAAACCCACTTCCTGAAGAAAAACTCCGATTAGTAATTAGCATCCATTCTTGTGCATTTTTTAGAGTATCCGTATCTACTTATCTTCCTTTTTAAACAATGAAATTACACTACCAATGTTATTCTATAACTTGTTCATTCTTCTCAATAAAACATGGACATCTTCCCGTTGTGGAATCAGATTTCTACCTCAGTATGTTTAATAATCACCTAGTATTCCATGGTATTTTGTAAACAGGTCATATTTTACAATGTTCTTACATGGAAATGACACTACTGCTTACTTTTTTTTTTTTTTTTTGAGACAAGGTCTTGAGCTCTGTCACCCAAGCTAGAGTGCAGTGGTGTCATCATAGCTCACTGTAACCCCCAACTCCTGGGCTCAAGGGATCCTCCTGCCTCAGCCTCCCAAAGTACTGGGATTATAGGTGTGTGCCACCATGCCTAGCCCTACTGTTTACTTTTAACTGTTTAAGCTTTTGGGGTGGAAGATGTTAGGAGAGCCTACAGTTTTAATGTACTCAACACTTCACTACATACAGAAACTATTCCGCCCTTTTGTTCCGTGTATTATCATTTTTGTATGTTATGAACCAGCCCCTACCCTGGGCCTTCAAATGAAATTGCTCTCCATTCTTCTCAAGTGGATTCTTGTTGCAAATTATTTTCCAAGCTGAAAATCCTTTAACAAAGGTG
Source organism: Daubentonia madagascariensis (assembly GCA_023783475.1). Classification (NCBI taxonomy): domain Eukaryota; kingdom Metazoa; phylum Chordata; class Mammalia; order Primates; family Daubentoniidae; genus Daubentonia; species Daubentonia madagascariensis. Next base: position 3,072,695 of record JAKFHU010002332.1, on the reverse strand, counting down.
ACAGCCTATGACAAGGAGGAGAAGAAGACAGTGGGAGAGGTGCTTGGACGCTGATGCTAATGGCTGCCTTGTGAAGGGCCCACGCAGCAAGTACAATGCCTATAGATCAAGGCACACGCACCGCAAGTGGAAAGTATTAATCAGGGCTGACAGTTCCTGTACCACGGTCTTCATCATGTGAATTAAAAAACACACACACACACACACACACACACACACACATGCTGAGGCTGGCACCTGCCTCCTCTCACTGGGCTCAAGAACTGCACGGAGGCTTTGTTTGTCAAATTGAGTTTGGTAATCTCCACCTTCAGTCTTAAGGAAACCATCCTCTGGAACAAATGTTTTAAACATCCAGGAAATGAATTGCCCTAGCCTCATGGAAAGGTTGTCATGAAATTTCGACTGTCTTGTAAAAGTCGTTTCTGCTGTAAGATAACGTACAATTGATGCACATACACACATATGCACATATGATATGTGTATTTAATAATTATAAAAGCAGGGGCAGTGTTTGTCCTATTGAAAAACATACACCTGGAGAGTAGTACATTGTCTGTCATATAAATGTCATTAAATACTTGTTGAATGAACAAATGCATTATTTTATCTATTGATGAATATGATTTTTTAAAAAGGCTCAGAGGCAAAAAAAAAAAAAAAAAAAGTCATTTAAAACTATGGGACTATCCAAGGGAAATATCTGATTCTAAGGCTGGAATGGGAGAAACATGGTGAGTATGAAACATATTGTAGTGCATAAAATAAGGACATTTCAGAACACAGGACATTCAAATCACAAAGGGATGAGCACCATGTGCTGTACACACAATGGAATATCATTCCGCCTTTAAAAGAAAAGAAATTCTGACACCTGCTATAACATGGGTGAACCTTGAGGACATCATGCTAAGTGAAATAAGCTAGTCACAAGAAGACAAATACATATATGATTCCACTCATATGGGATACTTAGAGTTGTCAAAGTCACACAGACAGTGAAATGGCGGCTGCCAGGGGCTGGGAGGTGGAGGAAAGGGGGAGGTATTGTTTAATGGGTACAGAGTTTCAGTTTTCAGGAAAAGAGTTCTGGAGATGGGTAGTAGTGATGGTTGTACAACATTGTGAATGCATTTAACAACACCGAACCATACTTAAAAATGGTTAAGATGGTGAATTTAATGTTATGCATATTTTATCACAATTTTTGGAAAAATTGGGGAAAAAACACACAAACACACACACACACACACAAAGGGATGAGGGAAGGTTAAAGGGACACAGGAGCCAATGTGAAAGAGCTTCCTGTGGCCAAACCTGGAACCAAGTGAACAACAAATACTTTCAGATTATAACACAAAATATAAAATAAATAGACATGAGTCAATACTAATGTAAATAAAAAATTGAATCAAAAAATTGGGGGAGAAGGGAGAAATATTCCTTATATTATTTTTGAAATAATATCTATCCCCCTCCGTGAAGTGAACTTAATTCCCCTCACCTTGAATGTGGGCTGGACTTCATTACCCACATTCAAAAATTCAAGTATAGAAGAGGAGGGAAATATAAATGTACAGTGGAGAAACCTGGCAGATACCACCCTAACCACCTGGTCTGCTTAACCTCACTAGCAACGTCCCGTGGGTATTATGTATCTTTGACACAACGCACTGAGGATGGCACCTCCCCTCTGTGGTATTCTGTCTCCAAAATGGTAACCCAAGTCTAACCACGAGGGCATATCAGACAAACACAAATTCTGGGCATTTTATGAAATACCTGGCCAGTACTTAAAATGGTCAATATCACAAGAAAAAAAACAAGAAAAGACTGAGAAACTGTCACAGCCAAGAGAAAACTAAGGAGACCTGATGACTAAATGCAATGTGGTTCTGTGGACAGGATGCCGGTACAGACAAAAACAGGATGCTAGTGGAAAAACTGGTGAAATCCAAATGAAGTCTGGAGTTTAGTTCATAGTACCATCCTAATGTTACCTTCTTAGTTTGGATAAGTGTACTGTGGGGGTACAAAATGTTAACATTACAGGGAGAATGGTGAGGGGGGTACAAGGAATCTCTGTAAATCTAAGCTCACTGTAAATCTAAACTCACTTCAAAATAATTCTATAGAAGATAATAAGAATTAGAGAGGATACATTACCTACCAAAGCGGACATGGTAAGGGGCACAGCTAAGGTTTTAGGTCAAGCTTATGTCTCTCTCCAAGTTTGCATTTGTTCTATTTCAGCATGCTGCCAACTCCAGAAGCAGAGATTTTTGTGGACAAAGATAACTCAAAATGCTAAATGAGAACATAAGACATCTTTTTTTTTATTTCAGAATATTATGGGGGTACAACACTTTGGCTATATATATTCTCCCCAGTCTGTGATAGCTCATTAGCAGGTGAAACGTTATTTTTTGTCTTTGTTGTTACCAGTGGAGTTTGGAACCATATACCACATGGGGAAATTAAAAAATGCTGAAATAGGTCTGTCTTATTTGTGCACACATATGCACACACAGGAAGACACAAAACAAGAAGCGTGAAAGATGGAGAGAGACAGAGACAGAGAGTCCTAACCACCTACAATGACTGAGAAACGGTTGTCTGGTTATTATAACATTTATATTAAATGAATAATTATATACTAATGCTAGATTTTTAAAGGATCTGGATATGAAAGCTAAGGTTTTCCCTTCCTTTTTTAATCCTAATAGCCACCATGAATTTTCTTCTGGAAGATTCAAAAGTCCATTCCAATATCTTTCTGTTGTTGTTCAATGTCAGTGGTCACAGGAGTGTTCATCTGGTCACCCACGAATTCTCCAGGGAGCTTGTTAAAAATTGAGTCTGGAGTTCCACTCTTAGGGATTGTTATTCAGTAGGTCTGGAATTCAGTGTCCTCAGCTACACTTAAAAATAATACAGTCATTTTAGAGATTTGAAACCCCAGATTCATCAAGATAAAAATTTGCCTGAATACATGAATTCCAGGAAGAAATGGCATTCTGATGCACTGGCATGCTGTAGGAATATCAGAAGCAGTACTTCACATGATGCCTCGTTCAGCCTCTGTTTACCCGTCCAAATCTCTACCTCTCTCTCCCCAGTACCTGTGTTGCTGTACAACTAGAAATACACTGAGCATTATAAGATGCACATTTCAGAGTACGGTTTCCCGTGTGTTGTTTCATAATGAAATGCCAGTCTGAATGCAAGCTCCCTGAAGGCAGGGACTGTGCTGTCTTGTTCTCTGCCATAGCATCTATGCTCTGCACATGGCCCAGCAGGAAGCAAGCACCCAGTGAATATTTCTTGAACATGAATGAATACTACGCTGTCACCCTTTACTCGAAATCACTGCATATGGCAAAAATGAGAGATTCACTCCAATGACTAATCCACTGTATTATTGTATTTGGGCAAAATGCTGTCATTTTTGATTTCCCTCTTTGGGGCTTATTACGACTGTAAATTCAAAGCAGCCAGAAAGCTGACATTGCCACAATGCAAGACCCAGCCCACAGTGTGCTTGTGAATATCATAAATAAATAAAGCAGAACTCCAAACTATAGGTACAGCAATGAAAAAAGTACCAGAAGGCTAACTCTGAAAGCTAACATCATCTTAGTAAGGTGAAATTGCGGGTGGTATTTTCTCTACTTTTTATTTTCTTAATTGTATATGTTGATTTCATTATAAACTGTTCATTTACTTTTAAAAAAGTCAACTATTCATATCTTAAGCACAAATATTTGGTAAGAAAGAAATAATTACAAAATCTTGAAATCACACATTCTTATTGAACCTTAGAACACTATAGACCTTAAAATTATATGTGTGTGCATATATGTGCATAATAAAATATTTAAACAGGCACAAACGTAGAACATATTTTATAACGAGTCCCATATACCCATTACCCATATTCTACAGTAATGAAGATTTTGCTGCATTAGCTTTAATTTGCTATTTACCAATTCATTTATTTGCTAAAGTATTTTAAGCAACTCCAGAGTTCATATCATTTAATCTCTATATCATAACCCATTTGTGCCACAAAAAGTTATGAATACTTTCTCACATAACCAGAATGCTATCATCACATGTGATAAAACCAACGATAGCAGATTTAGAGAGTCTTTTTGCAAGTAAAAGCCTGCTTAAAGTTCATACGGTCCATGTATGGTAGCTTCCTGTCCATATCTTTTTTTTTCCTTTGGTTTTTCTGGGTTTTTTTTCCCCCTCTCCTGTAGGGACTGCTGGGCTTTTCACAGTGACCCCCAGAAGCTGGAGTGCAGAGGTGAGGAAGTGTGCCAACAGGAAGGCGAGCGGGGAGAAGTGGATGGGGCTAGAAAGGAACTCAAAAGGGCTCTTGGTGTTTCAAGGACAGAACTGCAAATTCACAAGACCACCAAAAGGCAGCTGGGTGAAAGGACCACCTCTGGCTGGAGAACCCCCAAGGCTGGGAGAAGAAAAAGGAGATCAAAGTTAGAAAGCCACAAACTTATTTCACTGAACGGCCTACTCACCCCAGAGATGTGACACATAACAAAGTTTGGGATCAAAACTCTACAGAAGGAAGAAATGCATGGCCAGTCGATTTCCACAGACATCTGTCTGTGCCTATAAAATGCCCAAACAGCAGGATAAAAAAACAAAACACACAGCCAATTATCCAGATGTTAACACTAAAATTAAGCCCGTCTTGATGTCCAGCAATCACTGTCCAGATGTCCTCATGTACGGACGAAGGGAGTGCAGCAGGACCCTTGCTGTCCACACTGCCATGGGCCCAACAGTGCTTAACCCCAGCTGCACACCACAGCCAACCGGGAAGGTTTTAACAAGTCCTGACACCCAGGGCCCACCCGGAGACTCAGAATGACTTAGTCTATAGGGGGGCCGAAGTGTTGGTATTTTTTAAAGCTCTCCAGGCAATTCCAATGTGTGCAAGCACTGTGATTTAACCACAAAAGCAAGGATCTTAAATCAATAGTCTGTACTGATTGCACAGATTTTTGTTTTGTGCAGGAGGTAGTAGCCTTTGCACTAAATTTTTTAAAAATAGATGCATTTAAACTAAAAAAAAAAATTGAGCTATTTCATACAATACTCCAATTTCCAGGTACTCTTGAAAAAAATAAGAAGCTCTGGCAATTTGGGCTACATGCCCACGTGACCACGCTCCCCTCTGAATGGCTGTTTTCTGCCACACGGGCGACCCTGAGACATCGGAGTGGTGTGAATCTTGTCCATAAGGAATGTTGGGATTCAGATCTTTCTGTGGTGGCCTCTCTTTAGATCATGGAAAGAATAATTAAGCTAAGACCACAATGGAGATCATTAATTTCCATTTGCAACTCTTAATTTTTTTGCTGCTGGAATGGAGAGTAGCTTATGTTGGTAAGTAAAGATGTACTGAAATCAATGAAATCGTGAGTCTTCTTTTTTCTTGGGTGCACTGATGATGAAAATAGGGGGAGCACTGGCCCACGCAGGACTCTCAGTCTCAAACTCCGGTTTTATTGCTCATTAGTGACAGGAGTTTGGGCAGGAGTCTTGACCATACCAGGCTTCAGTAATTTTATTTGCATATGACAGGGGTGGGATTCGGTTGGGTTGTCTTTTTGTTCATAAATTCTACATTTTTCTAAGTGCTAAATGATAGCCATAAGAACCCAGAGAAGGGATAAAGCAGTGAGCGGAACAGAAAAATTGCATTTCCAGCTCATCTCGAGTTTGGACATGGTTCACGGATGAACATATGAGCTGTCCATGCATCAGTGAGTACCTGACCCCCCTGGAGATGAGACCACTGGAACTGCAGCAGGAGGCGGCTTTCCCAGGAGTGCCCACCTGGTCTTCCGGCACCATGAACAGCCCCATCCTGCAGGTGGCCTTTCTGTAAGAACATCATGACATCTTGGGGGTCAGCAGCTGGGGTGTTTCCACACACACTGATTCTCTCCTCTTTTGGCTGGAGGACTGACCACTGAGTCATGAGATTTAGCTGCCTTCCCCCCTTGTTCTAGAGAGAGCATCCCATACTCAGACAAATAAAGTTTGCTATTGTTCTTGCAAACAGCTTAGGACAAAAAAAGCAGAGGCAAAGAAATAGATAAAACGGATTTCCTCAAAATTAATAACTTTTGTGCATCAAGACACTATCAACAGAGTTAAAAGGCAACCCACAGCCTTACAACTAGAGCTAACTTCAGGGATGGGGTCCTCACAAACCTATTAGTTAAGTGTTCCTAGGATTCCTATGCTGGTAGAGCTCCTTCTATACAGAGTTCCCAGCAAGAAGAAAGGTAAAGGTAAAGACTGATTTTATGATTCTCTTGGAGTCTGGCCATAATGCTAACAAAAGCACAGAAACTCTCACCTTAATCTCCTTTAAGTATAACGAAGTAAACAGGAAGCTGTCGTGAAAGTTCATCAGAGAGGTTAGCCCATAAGCAGCTTAAATGCTACAGCCATATCTTTCAAATTATAACCCAAATTGGAATCATATACTGGCTCAATTAGTCATTCAACAAAAAGAACTCTTCCATTTCATGATCTTAAAAAAAAAAAGTCCTAAATTAGATATCTAATTCCTTTCTATTCTTCAACTTAAAGCACAAAGGCTTTAGAATTGAGCTAAGGGGGTTATTTAAATCCCTAAGCTGTTGCTACTCTGTAATTTCTGCTCTGACACAAAAGTTTTAAAACATTTTTTTCTTTCTTTCTTCCACCTTTGATGCCCTTTCTCAGGGAGTAACTACAGCTCTGACCATAATCACATTTAAGAGGCTATATTTTCTCACACTTTTCTGATTCAGAGCATTACCCGAGGGACTTTGTTTAGTCATATTAGAAGCTCTTGCATAGATCTAATTCCCCAGTTATAATTCGCAAGGGTGGCATGTGAGTTCCTCTTGAGGGATTTTTTTCCCCCCCTCTCTTTCTTTCTTACGTTGACTATGTCCTTGATCCACATAAAAGGATATAATCTTGCTTGTTACTTATATTGTCTGTCTGCAAGGATGAATGTTTCATAACGGGGCTGTTTCCTAAATGGTAAATCTATAAACTTGTAATTCTATCAGACCACGATATTTAGGTGGATTCAGATTTGTCCCACTCCTCGTTCCGGCTCTGATTTCCCCAGAACTGATGACAGGTTTGTAAGTAATATTAACCGTCTTTTGTAGTAAATTACATCTTATAATCACCACAGTATTCGTCTCTGGCCAGAGCAGTTATCAGCTGAAGCAAATAAAGGGTTTGGAGACTCTGCTATCTGTTTCCTTTCAGAATGCCAGAAGTCCTCCATAAACACGAGTGTGCAGAATGAGAGGTCATCTTTTGAAAGCTATAATAAAACATGATTGTAACAGAACATGTGACAGGCTGCTCAGCAGAGCAGACTCCTGTCAGTGGCTCAGCTGGAGGCAGATGCCAGGCAGGAGGGGCACAGCAGAGGAGAGAAGATCAGGTTGGGCAGGATGGAGAACAAAAGCCCCAGGGATTCTGTCCAGTGGATGTCCTGTTCATCAGCACCATAATTAATTTTAAGGAAAAATTTGTCTTTGAGAGGACAAAAAAAAAATCATCTGAATCTGTGTCCCACAAACTTGGGTGATGGGTCCCCTAAGGGAGATGAGAAAAATGAGGTGGGAGAGCCCGTGAATGAATTCCTAACCCTCTTCCTCCACTGGTTCCAGTCCCCAGCAATGACACCCAGATCCCCTCTGCAGGTTACCTGGGCTTTAGGAGGAAGATGATAATGTAGTAACATTTTGCATACACTTACTATGTGTCATGGACTGTGTTCAACACTTTATTGATGACTGATTAACACTTTGTAACACTTCTGGAACATTTACTATACGCTGGGTACTGTTCTTGCCGCCTTACAAGTGTTAACTCATTTAATGCTCAGAGCTCTATAAGCTAAGTGCTCTTGTTAATTGCCTTTGACAAATACAGAACTGAGAGCTGCATTAAGTTTAATGCACCTGTTTAGGATTGCATAGCTAGGAGGTGAGCACCTGGGATTTGAGCTAGAGTAGTGGAGTAGTCTGGCTCCATTGTCACAGTTCTTAACCACTCTGCCACATTGCCACTGAATAGCATTAGTTACCCTGGTAAGTGGGTAATATAAGTACCCCTATTTACATATGGAAAAACTAAGTCTATGCAAGTAATAAATAGGAAGAGTTCTGTAACTGGCTTAAAAACTGAAGTTCCTAACTCCTAGGTTCTCTCACTTCTTAGTTGTCTAAGCCTTATAGGTGTGCTGCTTATTATTTTTAATTTTTTGGAGGTTCCTTATTATTCTAAACTAAGCAGGGGATTTAGAGATGGACGGTGCATGCTTCCGGAGTACTTTAACTCACAAGCCAGACTAGGGTTAGAAAATATTTAGAATGGATCTTTATTAGCTTGAAGTTATTGATACCCAAATTTTGTCTCTAAAATATGTTATTAGTATAACTAGGTCTCAACTTCACAAATACTACCATTAGAGGACCCCTGGCTGATTGCAAATTTAAAGTGGATTCACAACAATATCCAGTAGGTCAAGGGATACAAAGTAGCAGACAATATAGGATGAACAAGTCTAGAGATCTAATGTACAACATGAGGACTATAGTTAATAAAATTGTATTGTATTTAGGGATTTTTGTTAAGTAAGTGATTTTAGCTGCTGTTATCACAAAAAAAGTAACTGTGTGAAATGACAGATGTGTTAATTTGATTCATTATATTAACATTTTACTACCTATATCTGTATCCCATAACATCATATCGTAAACATCAAATATACAAAATAAAATTTATTTTAAAAATTAAAATGGGTTCAATAGATGTGGTTTTGCTTTATTTAAACTTCTGCAAAGCAGCAAGAACAGTGCAGTCATAAACACTCACGTTCCAGACACTGATTTAGAACATGTCTTTGATGTGAACAACAGAGATATTTGGGTTGAAAAAGAAAAATTCAATACAAGTCCATGCATAATGCCAAATGACCATGTCAGACTATTTGGAATGTATCGACTGGTATAAATAAAAAAATAAAACAAAACAAAACAAAAAAAGTTTATAAACATTCATCTTCTCACCTCCCAAAGAGAACCACTATTAACATTCTGAGGTAGATCTTGTCAATTTTCACCCTACATGCTGTAGATATATTTATAATAAATATGATCATCCTTGATGGTTTTATTTTTGGCTTTCTTTATGTCCCTTATTCTGAAATTTTTCTTTTCCCACTAACTGTTCTTCAAAGCCATCATTCTGAATGGCCACATGCTGTTTATCATACATATATATCTCATAAATTATAAGTCCTTTTATTGGACATTTAAAGTGTTACTCATTTTTTGCTATTGCTATTATGCTTAATCCTGGAATAATCACCCTTGTAAGTACCCGTCTGACCTTCTATTTTCTAAGGATTGATTACTAGAAGAAGACAAGAATAGTTGCCCAGGTTTTATAACATTGGTTGCAGCTTTACTTGTATTAGCCAATCAATTAACATCTACATAAATGTTTATTAATAGAGGATGGTTAAACAAACATGTCTATATATAATATAAAATAGCATGCAGTTATTTAAAATAGTAAAGTAGAATTTTATATCCTGACAAGAAAGGATGTCTTAACATATACTTGAATGAAAAAAGTCAAGTTAAAAACTATGTAGAGCCTGATCACATTTGAAGACCCCGCATATGTGTGGATATATGTACTGCATATATGACATGTCTGTGTGTGTGATACGTACACAGGTTTGTACTCGTACAGGCACATCTCTAAAGATGTCTTCTGCCACAAGTAGTGAAAAACCAAAGTTGACCAACAATGACCCTTTATAAAGATATTTATTATGTCTTAAACAAGAATTCCAGAAAAAAGGCAGCCATGGGCTTTCTCAGCAACTTAGGGATCCATCTTCAGTCCATTGGATGTTTGTCCTGAAGATTCTCACCTCGAGGCAGCAAGATGGCCATGGCAGTTCCAAGCATCAACACCATACTCAGAGGCAAGAAGCAGACAATTGTCAGTACGGAAAAAGGTGAACCCTTGTGTGGCTTACTCCTTTTTAACTGGAGGAAAATCCTGACCACCTTCCCTGCAGACTTCTTCCTGTTGTCCCATCAGCCAGTATTTGGTCCCTAGTTTCCATGGAGGCCAAAATATTAAGAACCTGGCTTTTCGAGATGGATAATCAAGGGAAGGGAAGGAAAAGAGAGCTAGGATAGCTTTTGGGTATACAACTGACCAACTTTACTGCAAAAAATAAAAATGTCTAGATGGATATGCACCCAACTACTCATCTGGCTGTCCTTGGATGCTGGAGTCTACATGAAAATCAGAGCATTTTCCTTAGTAATTCATAAAATTTGTGAGGTTACATTTTTGGGGTTTTTAAAGTTTTTTTCTTTTTCTTATTAATTATTATGGGCACATAATAGTTGTATATCTTTACAGGGTACATGTGATGTTTTCATACATTTTATATGATAGATGTCAACTCCTTTTGTAATTTCTCCAGAAAAAGAAAAGAGCACAGCAATCTTCGTTGCAGTTATGGTGAAAAACAGCCACGTAGGGGACAAGAAAATCAAAATTTTACCAAGCTGATAGAAAATCTTTCCAATAAGTCCCCGTCTTGAGAGCTCATTCATTCAGAAAACTGTACCAGCAGCAGAAGGCAGAAGCTGCCCAGGCTTAACTTAAAGCTGGATATATGTGTACATAGGTATGAATGCATTATGGGTGTGTATCTTTATATCTCTAGCTATTTATCTATATATATAAATATTTATGTCAGTGGTTCTCAACTGGAGATGGCTTTTCCCACCAGGGGACATTTGTGTGTGTGTGTGTATGGCGTGTACATGAATATCCAAGAAGGAAGAAGGCCAGCTCAGATATACAACTCAAAAGACTCTATAGAATCAGTTGTATTTGTTATACTCACCCAAGTCACATATATACAACGCATGAGCAAGTCCATTAAAAATCAAGTTGTTTTATTCTAGCTCATCCTTTCATTCTGAAGACCCATTCTTATTAACGGCGACTCATCTCTTACCACTGAGTTGAGGTTAATGCACAGAGTGAAAATGGTAGAACCAGAAGAAAAGTACCACTTCTTTGGTGGTTTATTTTTTCCTAGATGGGAGAATTAATACACCTTCACACATTTAAATTACCTGAGTAAGCAATTACAAAGAAGCACCCTAGGGTCCAAGTTGGAATGAAGTGTATAGTCAATTCAACAAGAAAAGAATAGCATATTCAACAAACGGTGCTAGGACAACTGGATATCCACCTATAAGTTTATAAAGACAATCCCTGATCTCACAACACATGCAAAAATCAACTCAAAATGGATCATTGACCTAAATGTTTGGGTTAATTCTACATAATTTTTAGAAGAAAACATAGGAGTAAACCTTCATGACTTTGGGGTAGGCAGTGGATTCTTAAAGATGACACCAAAAGAACAAGCAAAAAAACTAAAAAAAAAAAAAGAAAAAGACAAAATAAGTAAGTCTTACTACATTGAAATTAAATAAAAATCATGCTGCAAAAAAATTCCACTAAAAAGTGAAAAGGCAATCTACAGAATGGGAGAGAGTATTTTCAAATCATATATGTGAGAAGAAACTTCTATGCAGAATATATAAAGAACTCTCATATATTCAATAATAAAACTCAGTATTAAAAAGACAAATAGCCCTGTTTTAAAAATGGGTAAAGGATCCTTAATGCCATTAATCATTAGGGAAATACAAACCCAAAGCACAATGAGATACTACTTCACACCCACTAGAATAGCTATTATTTAAAAAGATATGTAATAACAAGTGTTCGTGAGGATGTAGAGAAAGTAGAATCCCCAGATACTGCTGGTGAATGTAAAATGGTACAGCCACTTTGTATTACAATTTGGAAGTTTTTCAAAATATTAAACATAAAGTTACCATGTGACCCAGAAATTCTACTTCTAGGTATACACTCAAGAGAAATGAAACCATAGGTGCACAGAAAAATTTGTACATCAATGTTTCTAGAAGCACTATTCATAATAGCCAAAAAGTAGAAACAAACCAAATGTCCCTCAACTGATAAATGGACAAGAAAAATGTGGTATATTCATTTAATAAAATATTATTTGGCCATAAAAAACAAAGGAAATTCTGATGCATTCCAAAACACACAGAGAACATTATGCTAAGTGAAAGAAGCTAGACACAAAAGGGCACATACTGTATGAATTCATTTACATAAAATGTCCAGAATAGGCAAATTCATACAGACAAAGTAGAATGGTGGTTGCTTAGGATTAGGGGTGAGTACTAACAGGTACAAGGTTTCTTTCCAGAGCAATAAAAATATTCTAAACTTAGAATGTGTTGATGGTTGCCCCACTCTGTGAATATATTAAAAACCATTGAATTGTCCACTTTGTGTGAATTTTGTGGCATATGGATACCATTATGGTATGTGAATATCAATGAAAATGTTTGGAAAAAAAAACAATACAAAGATTTGTGTGTTTGGGCCCCTAGAATTGTTTAGGGCATAAACATGAACACACTTCCTTAGCAGTCCTAGCCCTTTGGTGTTGGCCCAAGCAATTTGAATAATGAACTAGTTGCCAATTGTTTAAAAACAGGAGATTTCACATTAAGAACCTAGATATTTGGCTTTTCTTGGGAAATCAGAAGATCTGACTCTTATGTCCTTTCTTACTACATGTCAACAATCTGCCAGAGCTGAGTAGCCTCCTCACCTAGAGCACATACTCTCCAGCTTGCCACAGACCCCACCAGCCTCTTTTGCGCCTTTGCCTAAAATTAAAAGTCAGCCATCATTTATAATCACACATGCATTCTTGTTTTTTCTCATAAAATTGTTAAGAACAGATGAAGTATTTGATCTGGCCTGCTTCCGAGGGTCACCCAGTACAGCTCTACAGATTGTTCATTTGAATATAAACTCCATGTTTCCTTCTTCATTTACCAGGCACCAAAATTAAACATTATTTGCTGAATGCATGTTCCTGGGCACTTCATCCTCTCACTAGACAAAGGATTTTCCTCTATTCTCAATGAGGTCCTGTCATTTCTTATGAATTGCTTCTCTACTTCAATATGATGAGGACACGTTCCATGGATACAGATCAACTCAAGTGTCCTCAAACAGTCTCATGTCCCCTGGGTAGTTAATAAATATTCAATCCAAGCTGTAACATCAGGAGGAGGGAGGCTAGAATCTTCCACGTGCATGATTGATCCTAAATGCCAAATTGAACAAAAGCAGTGAGTTGGGGTGGAGTCTGCAATGCCAGTAAATCTCCAGGCCGTGGGAGACAAGCACCCTAAGAATTTTCCCTAAGCTTCCATCATTCACAGATCACCTCCCCGATATTGCCATATCTGCAGTTCTCATTTAAAATCTGACATATGCTAATATCACCTGCCTTTTTACTATATCCAATTACTCTTCCTCTGTGTTTCAATGCTGTTGAATGTCATGCCTTTGTAAACTAAAGAAAAATAAAATCTTACTTCTATCAAAAGGCGGGGGGGAGTAAAAACCTATCTACCAGGTACAATGAACACTATTCGGGCGATTGGCACATTAAAAGCCCCAACTTAAGCATTATAAAAGGTATCCATGTAACAAAAACATTTGTAACCCCTTAATATTTTGAAATTTAAAACATATCTGTATCAAACAATTCACTTTTTTAAAACACGAATAAAAATTTTAAAAAATAAACCAAAAGGGTACTCATATTACTAGCATAAATTGAAACCAGGAATGTTTTCATGAAGAGAAGGTACCTATCAAAGCAAATACAACCCAAACAAAACCATGTTTGTGGATTCTGGCTGGATCCCATTGCCAACTTGAGGCTCAAGCTCCCCTTTCGTACAAGGAAGACTGGCAAATTTCATTAAAGATAAACTATCACCAAACTGAAAATTTCCTCTTGAGGTTATCAGGAAGCTCTTAAGAAAAATGAAAGGTGGATCATTTCCTTGCTCTGTGATTCTGTATTATTTTAACCCTTTCTTTTAGGGCCTGAACTCATTGCGATAACCGCTGGTAAACTTACTCCCCATATTGAAAATCACATCTTAGGGAAAACAAGAGGATCCAGTGATGTAGTGAGAAGGGCACCTGAATGGGTTGTTCCCTATTTTCCATCCATAATCACATGCTCACTAAACCCGGGAGGAGTAAAGCTAATCAACAACTGGCCTTGGTGAGTAGAACTGGAACTGCAGCATTTTAACTTCCTGGGGAAATCTGTCTACTAAAAAATAAACCCATAGAATTATTAATTTGCCTGTGGAGCTCTCCGTGCACATCTGCACACATGTGGATACACACACACACACACCCACACACACACTCTCTTGCTCAGAGAACTATGAGCTTCAGAACTAGACAGATATGCAAATTCCATCACTTAGTAGTGGTGCCTCAGTTTCCCCATCTGTAAAGTGGGAATAATAATACTCATTTTAGAGGAAGACTGTAATTACTATGTATGCATTGTCTACCTTGCTGCCTAGCACCCCACAAAAGAAAGTCTAACATCCGCTAGATATTATTCTTTCAATTTTCCTAAGCTGAAACACTGCTAAAGAGAAGTTAAACAAAGAACAGAAACAGAGGAGATTGGAGAGACATACGAGGAATTCGGACTTGCTCAATCTTTCTACCCCAGGCACCTGGAGCATGTGCCCAAACTCTCCAAATCTCCAATTTCATGCACATGAAACAATCTGAAACTGCTAAGTTTTATAATTAATAATTATGATTAAATAATAGGATGGTTATGAAGTCACCCATCACATAGTAGGTACCCAGAACATATTAATCTCTCTCTCTGCTGTTAAACCAGTTCCAAATATAAAAATCCAGTTTCACAAAACAAATGAATTTTCTGACTACTTTTCCAAATTCTTTCAAAAGGATTTCTTGGTGTACAAGATGCTAATCCTACTATAAACAGTGAGCTTTGTTAGTGCATTTAAAATGTATCTTCTTTATTTAGAAATATAGACCCTGCTTTCTGGGCAATTTTCAAATCAAATATAATAGTACAAATTAAGGATAGAAAATGAACCAGTAGAGGGAGCAGAAGTTACTAGAGTTGCCCTGTGTTGCACCAGCCAAGACTAAGACTAAAAGAGCTACTGATGAAAAGCAACTTCTATCATCTGATGAAAGTGACTGGGCCAGTCCAGTGCATAAATGGTCTGCTCTCCCACTACCAGGAACTCAGGCAGGGGTAGTCCCTGCTGTTCTTTATAGAAGGGGCTCTGACTAACATGTTAAACACATAGTTCCTTCAATTATTAATGTATTTATTGTATAATATATAGTATGCCAACTCTTAGGCAAATAAATCTGAGTACAATCACACCACTTAATATTTCACACGGGCTATCCTGCCTAGTTCACGATTATTCTCATCCACATCTTATAAATGCTAACACTAAGTTCAGAGAGGTTGTGTAACTTGGCAAAGCAAGGAAGGCTAGAAGTGGTGGAGCTAGCATTTGGACTCATGCAGTCTGACTCCAAAATTCTCTAGTCTTAACCACTATACTAACCTACATGTGCAAACGCATGGTGTATTTCGCCACTGGTCATTCCCTAGAACTGCATAATTCTTTCCAGGTAAAATGCACCCACCAATAAGGCATACCTGTTCCTGTATTGTGAAACAAAACATTCTCCCTAATTCTAATACACCTATCCCAAGGCCCTTTGAGGATATCTAAGAGAAAGCTGAAGAAATGTACAACTGCAGACACTCCCCCCTCCCGTTTTCTAGAAAGATTCCTAGTATGCATGTAAATATCCTCTGAATGCAGAGACAGAGAGACCTCCAGCTAGGCACAATAAAGCCAATTTAGCTTCTTAAGCTGAGAACTGCTTTGTGAAATAATCCTGTAGAACTCTCCACTAAAGGAGTTACAAACTAGTCACATGGGGCTTTCATTGAATTTATTCCTGAAAGCTATAAAGGACAATTGTCTCTGAACCAGGTACATCAAATACAGGCCTGCTACTGTGTAAAAGCATGGAATTCTACACCACCTACACACACGGAGAAAATTAGCTTTTGATTGAATGGAGGCACTATTGAAAAACCCCAGGGGTGGGGGAAGAAACAACAAAAATGAACAACACCTACCAGAAAATCCAATGGTCGAGGCCATTTGACTAAGGACTTTCTTAGTCTGAAAGGGGGAGAAAAGTACAATTTCTGAGGATCATGAAAGATAATCGAACTAAATCAAAGAAAAGCAGTAGCTCTTCAAATTCTAAACAGGGAGTTGAAATAAGCCCCGTGAACATAAAATAAAAGTTCTCCATACTCCATTCTGAGTACTTAATGCCGAAAAAAATGGTGACCGTGCGTTCAACACTCTGATTCTCCTTTTAACTGTAAGTATTCCACTTGTCTCCTTTTTTTGAACTTTTTAAGATCCTCAACCAAGACTTAGAGGTACTTCCTAGCCTTTCTAACAGTTAGAAAAACAGAAGTGCCTCCTAATTGTGGTCATTACTGATATTTTTCTTCAAGCCCTGGACATAGCTACAGGCAGAGTCCTGATATTTTTGCCAAATACTATCAAAATGTGTTTTCTTTTCTGGCAGTGACATTCTAACTGGGTGCCATGGTTCTGCTGAAGTGGGTACAGCCAATATTTGGTTTGATTTCTTTTTTTTTTTTTAATGTAGATGAACAGACAGAATTAGAAAAACACCATTTCACTATAATCAGCGTGATAACCAATTCAGACAAGCATCCTCGATGGCGAAAAGACGATGAAGAGGAGGATATATAGGTAGTCTTAAAGTACACACCCACAGATTACTTCCTATTTACACGACTAGTTTATGCTGGGGAGATCTGTCAGTTACCAAGTGACAGACTTTACTGCCACCCATAATGGGACTATGTGTCATGAAGTGCCTCCTGATAAGATGCAGAGAGAGAGACTCAACATTGCCTGAGTAGGACTCTTCACAAACTGATGATGTTGGATTTAACCATGGAGAAACAAGTCAGTCCTGATTTTGAAATATTCTGTAAGAAAATTATCCAGGGCTATTAAAAATGTCAGTATTATAAGAAAAAAAAATAGCATGGCAAAGGGACTTTTCTCTATCAAAAGCTGCAAAATGAGTAAGACAACCAAGTGCAACACGTGTTCCCTAATTGTATCTGGACTAAAATAATAATTGTATTGTGGTTATATAGCTAAATACCCTTGTTTTTAAGGGATGCATTTCAAAGCCTTTAGGCATGAGGTGTTGATGGTGTCTGCAATTTTCAAATAGTTCAATACCTATAGGGGAGAGCAGGAGCAGATACAAGTAAATGTCACAAAATGTTAACAATTTGTGAATCCAGCTGAAAGTTATATGGTCTTCACTGTACCTTTGTTTTAATTTTTCTATAGGTTTGCATTACAAATGGTTGAAAAGAAGAGACTTCTTTCCTCAAAAAATCATCTATATATTTTTTTACATTAAAAACTTGTACTATAGATTTCTATTGTGTTTTTACTTGTCAATTGTGGCTCTGGCTTCTCCTAGTAATCTCCTGTCTCTTCACTCCCTGAAGAAAGCCAGACACAAAATATTATATCGTCTCACCCGTATGTGGAATCTAAAAGAGTTGCATCCACAGAAGCAGAGAACAGAATGGTGGTTACCAGCGGGGAGGGAGGTTTGGGAAGATGCTGATCACAGGCTACAAAATTTAGTTAGGTAAGAGGAGTAAGTGCAAGAGATACATTGTGCATCACGGTGTCTGTAGCTAATAACAATGTAGTGTGCACCAGGAAATTGCTAGGAGAGTAGATTTTAAGTGTTCACTCACACACAAAAAAATAATTATATGAGGTAATGCATGTATTATATTAATTAGTCCTACTTAACTCCTCCACAATGTGTACGTATTTCTAACCATCATGCTGTCCATGACAACTATATATAATTTTCTATTTGTCATTTCAAAAAATCAATTAATTTTTTTAAAAGACTCATCAAGGAAACCCTTTCCTTTTCTCCTACAAGCAGGTCATATGGTCATGGTGGGGCTTACTCAAAACCCTCCTTCTTGGAGTGGGTGAGTGACTGATGTCCGGCCAAGACTCATCCTGAGCCCCTGAGAATCAGGTTCTCTTTGTCATCAGGCTCCTGGGCTGGGACGATGCGATGCGAGCTTACACCTGCTGGAAGCCAACTTGGGCCCTTTAGGGGACAGCGTGAGACTACGAGGAACATGGAGGAAGGAGTAACTTGGGAGGAAGTACTCCTGGCAATGTCATTCCAGCGTCTGGATTCAGCTTTGCCCCAATCCCGCTATATACCTAGATGTTTCAATCACATGAGCCCATGCTCCTTTCTTCTTAAGTGAGTTTAAGTCGAGTGTAGGTTTCTTGCCACTGAAAAGATCTCTGATTAATAGAAAGTGTAAAAGGAAGTCACGGATGTGTGACACATGACGTTACGACACATTGGAGAGAGACCATTACTGGGTTATCTTGTGCAGCTGGTTTTGCTTATTTTGTAGGTATCCTGGGAATTAATGCTGCTTCTGCCATCCATGCATAATATGGCTACTCTGAGACTGAAAGACACAAAGTCAAAGGAGGTTGTTGGTTTTGGCATCTACCTATCTGAAAGAATTAGGATTTTCCTGAAACTGTCATGTACACCTGCCTACAGCCACCATCCAGACCTCCTGATTCTAAACATTTGAATTAATCATAACTTTGTTTTCCACAATGGATTTATAAGCAAATGTAACATATTACAAATTAAATATAAATGTATACTATTAAATATATCTAATAACTATTTTATACATTGCAGTAATTTCATTTGTTGGGGAAAATGCATTCCACTGTTTAAAAGGTGAAAACCTGTAGTTTAAAGCTATCTGTAGACACTTTAATTAGGAGAGAAATAATTGTACAATCTCCACTGTATGATACATCTGCAATACTCACACATAACTATTTTACAGAATTTCCTTAAAACTGTCCATTTTAATGCACAGACTCCTACCCAGATTGTCTGAGCATCAGAGGAAAAAGAATCTAAATTAGTTTTGCAGTGATGGCCAGCAAAGGTGCATCTGATTTTGCTCTCTTTGAACTGCAGAAAACAGATGCATGATTATAGGAGCAAATATTTATTATTCTGAGCATTCACCATTGTTTACTACATTATTCTTAAACAGAAACACCCTGTGCCTTCAGTCTAACCAGCACTCCGACATAGCACTATCACAACAGCGGAAGAGCCCCACACAGACCATGGCAGGGAATTAGATCTCAAAGTCACAGAGGCAAAGGCCTTCCAAAACATGTCAAAATGAAAAATGGCACTTGAAACATCTCTTTTGAGTATGACATGGGGGATCTATTGTTCCATACAAAAGGGAAAGAGAATACAAGTCAACCTTAGAATTAAAATCGAAAACAGAATCAAAGTAAAAGCCAAGTAAGGAAGAGATGACTCCAGCATTTTTAAGACTGTGAAGGTAGCCCCTAACACCATAAATGTGCATAATTACAATGCCTAATGGCAGCCCTGCAAATATACCTCTTATTTCACACACAAACACACACACACACACACACACACACACACACACACACACACAGATGGTTTCCTCTTCTCTAAGACCAGACAGATGATAACCATGTATTAGACAGGTGCTTAGGAAATATACCCCAGAGGACACTAGGACTCCTGGCACTGTCCTGTAATGATTTTGTCCTTTACATGAGAATGGTGGAGATTAAAGTTCTGTTCATTGTGTATAATTTAGGCTTACGGAGATGCCAAGCCCCTTCGTATCTGTGAGAAGCAGTGACTTCCACAAAGCCCTCCCTAGGTGTCTCTCCTCCTGGGAACCCTGCTTGCTTGCATTTTGGGTTGAGTGTCAGTATTCTTGATTCCTCTTTATCTTAAGTATGGCAAAGGGAAGTTGTCACTGGTTTTCAAGAGAGGTCCATGATCTCTGCCTCAGGAAGACAGAAAATGACCAAACATCTTCATCTTTTGTCGACACTATAGTTCAGCATGGGACATCCGCTGGAGGCCGAGGTGAAACCACCTGGCTTCATCCCAATCCCACAGTGATCAGTGCCAGCCTGGCCCTGCCTTGGTGGGTGACTATTCCTATCTTCTGGCCAAGGATAGAAGGGCCAGGAATAACTAGGGGTTGTTTGGGGGTGTTGCATTTCAAAAGGAAACACAGCATAAGAGGTCTTCCCGCTGCCCTTCCTGCACCTCTCATTGAGCGCCAAATAACGAACATGTGGTTTGATCACACCCGGGTCGCCACCTTTGCTGGGTTCTACAAGATACCTACTGTGGTTTATGAAGAACGTAGATGTGATTGAGCTGGGCACAACGCCTACCACACAGTAGGAACACAAAACACATTAGGGGACTCTGACTCGGTCATGGTTTCTTCTGAATGGTCTTTCAGTATTTGTGATTTACTTTTTTCTAAGAGCCTAAGACTCAAGAATCCTAAATTTGGGTTTTTTAAAAAAAATTATTATTGCTGCTGTTGTTTTTATTTTTTGTTCATTTGTTTTGCAGCTTTCTCATTTACCAAACTGGAGCGACGATGATACAATCACCTTCCTTTACAAACAAGTGCGGCCAAACTGATTAGCCTTTAACATTTTCCGATCCTATTATTTGTAGATTCCCCTACTTTTCAATGAGTAAATAAAACAAGCTGAGAATGAAACATTTATTTTGGCATCACACCAACCTAATTAAACTGCAGTTTCATTAGGCTGCAGCAGGCTGCTGAAAAATAACGTAATTGACCTATTAAAAGTTACTACTTCAGTTCAGTTTCCTGAGCCACAAGAAATTGCACAGTGATTTAAAATACCTAGTTACCTTGACAAAACCAGCCAGAGAGCAAAGAACTAAGAGTTACAAAGAATGGAGGGAATCCAATTAAAAAGGAGACAGGTAACAAGATGCTCTCTCCAATCCCAATTATTCGGAGGAAAGTAATAAAATGTAAAATGGAAGCCACTAAAGTTCTAGTTGTTCTCTCCATTGACCAAACATCGTTCCTACACGGGGCTAGCGTGAGATGCTGCCCCAAAACTTAACAGCGCGGTTGCTTAAGGAGCAGATACCTGTTCTTTACCTGGCATCAGTCCTCCTGCTTGGTAACAGCCGGCCAGTCGCCCTGCAAGCCACCCCTTTCCTAGTCTCTGACCAAGTGGCTCAGGAGAAGGTGCCTCCTGGTCCTGAGGTTGTGCATGTCCTTCAAGCTGGCCGATCAGAACATCGTACATGCCTGGCCACAGGCGTCAATTCTTTCTAGGGCCAATTAGAATTACTCCTGGGACTTCGGCTGGAGCAACCAGGAAAGGAGAACTTTATTGTCCAGCTGGTTTTCTGGGTGGAAAGCATCTGTCCTTCGTGTGGGGAGGACCCAACTGAGAACGGAGTCAAGAGAGAGGTGGGCGAGAGTGAGAAAGGACAGGACAGGAGAGAGAGGGAGACAGGGAGGGGAAAGGGGAAGGGAGGAGGAGGAGAAGAAAATGAAGAAAAGAGAGAAACTGCAGAAACAGAAAGGAGAGGGAAAAAAAAGACTAAATCCTGACCCCATTGTTTCATCTCCTGGATCTGTGATGTCATCGTTCAAGAATTAAAACGTATTTTTCAACCCCTTCTCGCGGAGGTCCAGAATTAATAGATCCAAGGATGTTTTGTGCACCTGACCCCGTGCGCTGCCGTTAGGGCCTTTGAGTTCCAAGGGCATCTACTCGTATGTGAAAATTGAAAAAAAAAAAAAAATATTGGTTCTAACATTTCAGGGAGCAAAGACAAAATTAATAACTGCTTAATTGTATTTCTCCAAAATGCAACATTATGTCAGCATCATTAATTGTGAAATTTAATATTCATAAATATTTTATTATCTTGGAAGACAAGTTGTACGTTATTTTTCTCTAAGAATTGAAGTTGATGCCATGATTGCTGAGTAATAGTAGCAAATCATAAATTCAATGAGTTATTAACAGTTAATTCACTTCAATAACAAAGTTATAAAAATTCCTTTGAAACTTCTACTGTAACAAAATTGTGTCTTATATTAAATTTGGGTGCATTTTAATATAGCTTATATCAGATTTTCTCAATTTCCACACTATTGACATTTTGAGTCCTTTGCTAGGGGTGGCAGTGAGGACCTAGCCTGTGCCTTGTAGGATTTATAGCAGCATCCTGGCTTCTACCAACTAGATGCTGGTAGCCTTCCCTCAGCTGTGACAACCAAACATTGCCAAATCTCCCTTGGAGGGGGGCACAAAACCCCAGCTGATAATGACTGGCTCATATGAATGCCTGGTACAAAAGAAAACCTTGAAGTGTCTCTGATTGTGTTAGATATATAATCATCAGTTGCTTCCTTGAGGGATATAACACCAAAGGTAAGAATCTGGGACACATATCCAATTTTCACAAAGTTTGAGAATCTCCAGTAAAACCTACCTCTGGTTCCAGATGACCTCCATAAACACAGCTTAGAGTCCCTCGTTAATGAGCTGAGCAGGACCCTTGAGGGAGCCCCCATGAGCAGCTAGGGAATCAATAGGTCACCTGTTTCTGAGAAAGCCACGTAGTGCTTCCACAGAGAGGCAATACAACTGAAATGGGAAGATCAATCTCTGCCTTCTGCAAGGGTACAGCCTGTTCCTTATCAGCGCTCACCTGTGGTTTGTTTCACCTCTGCCAGACCATCCGAGTCCATGGTAGATGCTGCAGGGAAAAAGGGAGGGCCTCTTTCCCAAAACAACAGTCAACATGCCTAAGGAAGGAGCTCCCTATAGCTGCCAAGAGCAAAAATGTCACAAAAAAGGACCCCAAAAGACTCTAACAAATAACCACCCTATCTTATGAAGAGGAGGGCAAGGGTGTTATGCTTGTGCTTAACAGTTACCATCAGGAAAGCAAAGAGATAGCACCTCATGTAGGCCATAAATTCTGAAGTGCAGCCGACTTTGCAACTCACTGAAGGGGCCGCTTCCCCAGGTCTGGAAATCCCAGCTGAAGAGGCTTCCTTAGACATGGGCAAGGCGCAGAGAACCCGTTAGTGTCTGGCCTGCCCACGAGGACCTACCTGCCCTGATGGATAGGGCATAACTCAACTTCCACACCACGGAAGGCAGGGGAAGGGGAAGGGAAAACGTGATGAGGTTGGAGAAACATGTATAGCAATCTTCTAAACTCAGGTTATTTTTGACAATCTTTATCAAAAGCAAAATATATTCTTCAAAACACTTCAGAAGCTGGCCTTGCAGATTATGATTTTGGAGGAAGAAGGGCAAAAAAGCCCAAATGAGATGTCCGGGGGGGGGCTGTGGTGATGCTCATTTTAATTCTCTTTCTAGAAAAATCCAATCCCACCCAGGTATCAGTTCAGACTTAGCATGTCTGGAAGGGTGCAGGTTTTGGGGATAACAAAATCTGAGCTTGCATCTCCACTCTAGTACTTGATCAGCTGTGCAGGTCTGAGAACCTTTCTTAATGTCTCTAAGCCTCAACTGGTCTCATCTCTAGAATGCTGATGAGAGCAGCAATGCCTACCTTGCAGGATTGTGCTTGGGGTGACTTTATATATCCCACAAAAGAGTCTAACAAAGGGTGGTCCTTTGATACAGTTATTATTCATCCCCCCTCCCCGTGACATTCCTGGTTTTGCAGTGTCGAGCAAACATGTATTTATTTATTTTTTCATGATTTGTATGTTTATGAAGAGGACCATAAGGGATTATGTCTTAGAAAGCTTTTAATCTTGCCTGGTGTTTATTATTGTGGTTTTGCATATCAGTGTGGCTTAATGATCAACTAACTATTCATTGACCACATAATTAGAAAGTAGCATTCCTCTCCAGGTAATTCGCACATCTGTGTTAGGACTCAAAATTACCTGGAAATAGTCACCGACAAACTGAGGTGAATCAAAAGTTGTGACGGAAAAAACCGAGGAACCTAATCCTTTAAAAGGTGGACGTGTCCATGGACCTATACATAGAATATGTGCTTTAAAAAGGACTGAACATAAGAGCTCAGGATAAAACATTAAAACGTATCTGGGTAAAACCAAAATAGAAGAAAAGACAACATCATTTCAGTAGCCTTGTTTTTGAGCAAAGATTTTTTTTTTTTGGTAGCCAAGAAATATATTTAAAAATCTATATTATATTGAATAAATACAGTTTTATCTACTTGGTTTTGATCCTAACGATACCTGGGAGAACTGACTTGATACAAGTGTAAAATTTTCTCTCTCTTCTCTGTTTCTCTGTTTCTTTCTCCCCTCTCTGTTCTCTACCTCTGTCTCTCTGTCTCTCTCCCCACCCCCACCCCCTATAGTAGACACCCCCCCATTGGGCACATCCTGTGGGGTTTGGGGCAGAATGCTTGTGCTGCATAAAATGCAAAACACAGCTTCGTCTTATCATGGATTTTTGTTTATTTCTCCTAAATACCCATAGAAGCAGATCAATGTTCCATCAACTACCCAGCCAAGTTCAGAGAGAAAAGAACACCATCTATCCACAAGACAATGAATCACAACATACTTCCCCCCACTGGTGCATTCCAAGGACATTATTTTGCTAACTATCCCCTACCCCACTCTGAGATACATACACCATGGTCCATGTTAGACCAGAATTCTTGTGCCCATGAGAAGGGTATTTTGTGATGACTTGCAAAAGTTTTATTAGACTCTCATATCACTACTTAAAGACATAAAGTCATGATACATAAACTATCATTTGATATCTACCACTAGTTAGAATGCAGGTAACTGCTTGTTTTACTATTCTGTTTCCAACGTTGAACTGCAAGATTCTTGAAGGACAAGGATATTATCTTTTTGTTGTTGTTGTTATAATATAGAAAAAGATTTCTTAAGAAAAATGGCTCTTAAATGAAGTAATCACTGTTGGGTGATACAAAACCTGCCCTTCCCTAGCTGGGTAACCTTGTCCAAGTTACTTAAGCTCCAGGCTTCTCATTTGCGACATGTGGGTAACCATAGTCTTTCCTGATCCACCGTCTGGTTTCTTTTTCTTCTGAGCCCATGGTTGGATTGCAGGGGGTGCAGAGCAGGCCATGTGACTTGTTCTGGCCAGTGGAATTTTGTGGAAGTGAAAGGCATCACTTCCTAGCCAAAGCACTTAAGCACCAGTGTGCGAATTCCAGGCAGCACCCCTGGGACCAGGTGGAAACATTTATTGATATGGAGGTTCCTTAAGAGTAGAACCACAGGGAAGGATGAGCCAACACATGGAAGACAGCTTCTCTGGAGGGTGTCCCAGAAGCTCAATGGACTTTCATGAGCTAGAAATAAACTTTTGTCGTGTTATACCACAGAGATGTGTGTTACCACAGCACAACAGTCCTCCCTGACCGATACAAACCAGACAGTTGGAAGATGAATGGAGATAGCACATACAGAGCTTTAGCACCAGGAATGGTATTTACATTTGATAAGCTATTATTGCCAGATACTATGGATGATTGGTACAAAATCTAAATCTCTGTGTTTAGTCGGGACTCAATTGATATCATACCAGGTGAAAACATGCAGTGATCCATCAGTGTCGGGTTTGGCAACACCAACTTCTGTTACAGACCCACCTCCCACATTGCAGTGGCTAGTCCAGTCACAGCAGGCAAGAGTAGGGAGGGTCCTGATCCACACAGTCATTCAGGGACCCAGGCAGATGACGACTCCTCCATTTTCAACACACAGTTTCCAAGGCCAAGTGGGTGTCAACTGGTGGATGAGGGAAGAGAGAAGTACAGAGGATCCCAGAGAAAGCTTTTGGGGGCCAATGTTGAAAGTGGCATATATCACTTTTTCCTACATTTCACTGGGTAGAACTCAGTCACACGTCGCCACTTAGATAAAGGGAGGGCTGGAAACGTGTCTTTAGATGGGCACTTATTTATCATCTATTTATCGTTGCTGGGGAAGAGGAACACAAATTATTAGCAGATGGCCTGCCACTTTGGCACAGTATCCTTTAATATTTTCAGAAAGCAGTTTCCCAACAGCTGTGAAATATTTGCCTTTGCTTAGCACCCCTCCCCCAATACTGTGGGAACTTTTTTATCTAGTGTAAACCCCCAAAGTTGCAGTAAGAAAATTATTGCCTCTTTTGTTTTAGTAGAGAAAATATCCTCCCACATAGTTGGAGTTCAGTTACCACCTCCCTCACCCTGTCAACAAAAATATAATAGGAACTGTTAGCTGTTACTTCCCCCCGGTTATAGTTCTAACAAGGTTCAGAGGACTAAGTAAAAACATACCTGTGCACTAAAATAGGAAAGTGAACTATGCTATTTTAATGTCCTGAGGTTATGAGAACGTACAGTTGACAGTACAGCAGGTCCTCGAGTAACACCACTTCGTTCAATGTCATTTTGTTACAATGTTGATGAGAAAAAAAAAAAAATCAATTCCTAGCCAGGGCGACTGTGTGGAGTTTGCACGTTCTCCCCATGTCTGCGTGGGTTTTCTCCGGGTACTCCAGTTTCCTCCCACATCCCAAAGATGTCCACATTAGGTGAACCGGCGAGTCTATACAGTCCCAGTCTGAGTGCATGTGGGGATGTCCATGAGCGTCCCCTGCAATGGAATGGTGTCCTGTCCAGGGCTGGTTCCCACCTTGCACCCTGAGCTTCCAGGACAGGCTCCAGCCAGTCGAGACCTCGAACTGGAATAAGTGGGTTGGAAAATGAATGAATGAATGAATGAACACAAATGACTGCAAAATAAAAATTCACAAAGGAGATGATAGTGATGCAAATGCATGGCAACAAATGGTGCTATACGAAAGCGCTCAGTGAGCCTGCTGCATTAGTCGTCGTTTTTGAACTGTGGTCGTAGGTGGTGTTCCTGACAACTTTTGCTTTGCAAAAAAACCATGTATTCCTTGATTTAATCCACCACTACTGTGACCACTGATTCACTAGAAAGTGGGTAAATCATTGTCTTGTTTTTATTAATCTTTCTTAAATGTATGCATAGCTCACATTTATTTCAACGTTTAACATTAGAAGTGCTTCGGGTCTTTATTTAGAAGTTTGGTGATGTTTTTGTGAGCAGAAATATGCCATAGGAGCTTAACTCTTGTTTGTATCAAATTCAGCCTATGGTAAAATTGTTTTCATTATATGCTGTTTTGCTTAAAGTGGCAGTTTGCAAGAACCTATCCACTATGTTAAGAGAGGACGTACTGTACATTTAAATTTGAAGAAAACATAAATACATAATGACCAAACATGTATACTCTTAATCAAGCATATAATTGCTTTGAGACACTAGGATGTAATTATCTTTATCAGAGTTATATGACACAGAGAAAAATAACTCACGGACATAAAATTAGGCTGTATCCTTCTAAAAGCAGATTTTAAAGAATGTGTCGAAATCAGGCCTGTCACCTTGGGGAAAGACATGGACCCCAGCCCATGTCTCAAAGTGACCACATGACGGGATTCCTGGTTGTTGGTTCTTAAGAGAAGATACAGAGAGAAAACCTTGCCAAACCAAGATCCACCCCCTTGGACAGATGGATGTCTTTATGATTCCTCATAGCACCGTCTGGTGGGAAAATGTCACACAAGCAGAGAGTTCCCCTCATGGTCCCCTGCACAGAGCTGGCATGAAAGGAACAGCTGACATGAGCAATTTGCATTATCTCAGTTAAGCCTTATGTTAGGGGTGCTAATGGTAGCCCCATTTTATAGACAAGAAAACTGAGGCTTAGAGAAGTTAAGTGACTTTGTCTAAGATTCCACGGATAATATTAATAAATAGCAGGGCCCAAACTGAAGCCCAATTTCCTGAGTATGCACCTCAAGCATTACCCTCCCCAGGCTTTAATGCACCTGCTAAAGAATTTTAAAAATTCTTGAGAGGGAAAGAATACTCACACAGTGAGAGAGGAGCTGGCCACCTGACAATTACGCCAGCTGTCTCGACACCAGTGGAAGACGTCTTTTAGAAGCAAGCTAACCTAAGTGAGCGTATACCTGGTGGAAGGCGAAACGTGGCTTGCACATATTCATCTAACTGGCCTCCAGGACGCTCCTATCACATCCATGCCAGCAAAAAGGACAGCTGTGGGAGTGTGGCTGTGAAGCCAGTGGGTGTCACTGCCTCCCCACAGTGCTCAGAGCAGACCTGCGGCAAACAGCAGCCTTTGACATGCCACGCCGAGCTCCAAGCCCGAGCCTTCTCCACCAAGCGTGAGGCATGTCGTCCTGTGCCTGTCACAGGACAGGCAACCCCCCTGTGCTCATAACCATCTCTGATCAGCAATATTTTTCAGGGTTTCTCTACCTCTCCAAGAAACACCGCTTCCTTTCTAAATCACACTATGCATACAATCAAAATAAGATGGATGGGAAGATGCAGGAACATCAGAGGTCTGGACTCACTGAATGAGATGAATTTTTAAAGTTTTTCCCAAGTCACCACAGGCTGCCTGTGCATTTTCTGAGTGAATGGCAGACTCCCCCAGCAGTTCTGTTACTCCAGAGACATGCTGGGGTAAGGCAGTATCTTTAAAGAAACTTCTTGGAGCTGACAGATACAGAGGGGAGCAGTAGAGAGCCTTCCCCTATTTCTCACCGGATGCTGCTAGGAGTATGGTGTCTCCTAGCAGCATCCAGTGAGGGATGTTTGTGATAGTCACAGCTACCCCACCATGATGCATGGTGGCTGTTTGCTCTAAAGTCACCTACTCAAAGGACACTGTCCCTATCCACATGACTGTGACCATAAAGTCTTGGGTAATGGGTCTCTCTCCGTAGTGTCAGAGCTCTGGGGAGTATCAAGGGGAAATTGAAACACTATCCTATCTGTTTCTGTAGGAGGGTTGAGTGTTCATATGCTTTCTTAATAGAGTGATCCCCGACTAGGCTGAGTTCAAGGTCCCTGAGGGAAAGTATTTATTTTGCTCACTACTAAGTCCCAACACACAGAAGAGTTCTGGGAAAAAAGTAGGTGCTTAATAAAATATTTATTGAATGAACATCCATGGAAGCAAAGGTTGAAAGATGTGAAAACGCAGGTGCCTGTCTAGGGAAGAGCCAGGAATCATGCCTGGCTATGCTATGTTTCATGCTAAACAATGTTGTAATGGATTAAATGAGTTTATATATATTTGTGTACACACACAGTCTCTCCTACACTTAGAGTAGTGTCTGTCAGATAAGAGCCCAATAAAAATTAGATGTTATTTTCATGCGCACAGTTTTGATCCTATAAGTAGATTTAAAACTTTTTCCAACCTTTAACATTTTAAAAGCAGCACACACTCATTAAAGAAAATGTGCAAAATTCATAACTAGATCTTTGACAAATTGGGAATGTTGTGGGTTTATTCTGTATTTCTTATAGAGTTCGACACAGGTTAGTCATTAAAAATATACATAATGAAATCAAATACAGACAAAATAAATGTTTGAATAAATGATGTCACACTCCCCACTGTGGGATTAAAAGAATGACATAGTACTTTATTTCAAATAAAGAGCCCAGGACCCTTGCTAAGGGTATACTTGCAGAAAAATACACTTTTTATTATTTAATTTATATTAGAGTAAAAGTGTCTACCACTTGTACACACAATGTAAAGCTATAAAAAATGTGGAAGGTTATCACCAAATTGCTAACAGGAGCAAGGAGTAGAATTGTGTCATTTGTATATAAAATGATAACAATAGTGATGATAATAAAAGTTAATCAAACATTACCAAGAGTTATAAAAACTGAGAAAAGAAAAATCGCCAACCAGACCATCCATGATAATGACTCATGTTTTTCACATGTCCTTTTTTATAAATTCATTCAAAGAATATTTATATTCAGGCATGCAGGGCATAATTTATGCACAATGGGCCCCGGACTCCGCCTGTGCCTGCCTCTTTCTTATGTGTAATAAATATTTCCTGACTAATCCCTTCCCCCTATTGAATCAGTCTAAGGAGGCACACATCTCCAGGAGGCTTAGGAGAACCCCAAGATTCTCTGTAATGAGCAGATTTTGGGTGAGGATTCCTAGAAAACATTCGAGCAATAGGTCCTCGATGTTTTCTATCCAATTCTCTCCTCCCTCCCCACCACACATGCCCCCTGCCTCTTATTTCACCTAAGTAGAGAGACTCAAATCAGGATGAAAACGCATTTGAAACATACACAATATAAAAATCACTCAGAGCGCTGGGTCTCTGCCACAGATCACAGTCGCCTGATATTGATTCCTGATAGGAAAGGGCTCCCAGGGTGAGGATGCTCCCTTCTCTCTGGAACGCTGCCCCCCAGCACCCCTGCAGCTTCCCCAGCTCCTCTCACCAGGTTCCAGTCCAGTCCGGCTTTGGTTCTCAGGCCCTCAGCTCTGGGAAAAGCAGCTCACATTACTAAGGGGAAGAGCCTCTGACAATTTCTGAAGAAGCCTTTCGGGAATAGACCCCTTTTGTTTGTAGTTATCAAAACAAATTATGCGCTACATGCCTGAAATGATGTTGACTCCAAGATGTCCTCCTTGGGGACCTGCAAACTTGCAAATGTGAATTCCAGTCCTTTGTAGCAGAAAGGCCATTAGAAAGTGCACACAGATCTGAATAGGGCCTTCTCTTTAATGGTCCCAGGAGGAGACTATATTCGGAATACAATAATGCTATTTTGAAAATAGGGTGCTCAGGGTTCCTGACTGATGAGCTATAACAGTTATTCAATCAAAGGTCCTGGAATCTTGATATCCAACCATGCAAAATGTCTCTTCCTTCTCCCCATCCTACCCTTAACTGAGGCGGCCATCAAGGATGGTATTTCAAAGTTAATTGAGTCTTTAAAAGTAAAATAGTTACAATAATCGAGGAAAAAATATTAGCTATTTCCACACTTAAACAAATGCCACATGGCACATAAATTCCGCCATCTGCTATAACTTTTCCTGAGTAGGAAGTTGGCAGATATTGCATAATCATCTACATATGACTGATAATTTTTAGCCAAGTCTAAATAAAAAGGTGCTTTGTCTTCATGTGCTGTTTCAAGAAGCTAGAGATATAAGATAAACAATAAAACATGCTTTCAATGTTTATTTTTCC
Organism: Daubentonia madagascariensis; assembly: GCA_023783475.1. Classification (NCBI taxonomy): domain Eukaryota; kingdom Metazoa; phylum Chordata; class Mammalia; order Primates; family Daubentoniidae; genus Daubentonia; species Daubentonia madagascariensis. The sequence continues at coordinate 3,041,438 of JAKFHU010002332.1, read as the reverse complement.
CATTAAACATACATATATAAATTATATTTCATATATATGTATATATGTGTATGTATATAGACATTTTATATCATATATACAGTCAAGTGAGCTCTTTTTACCTTCTGGGCCTTATTAGAGTATATACTGAGTCAATCATGCTATAAATTTCTATCCTTCATATAGAAAATACTTCACCATATTTACTTTGATCTGTTCCAGGAGAGGCCTGGAGTACAGCCCTTTGCTTATGTCAGGTACGCCAATACATAAAGCAATAAAAACACTCATTTTCAGAAAGAAAGCATATTTTACAGTAAAGGGAGTGAAATACACAGTGAGGATAATTTGCACACACTGAAAAAACAAATCCATGGTCAATGAAATCGTGTCCTTGTAGAACACTTGAAGTTTCCTAATATATAACAGAATTAGTGTAGTCAGATTTCATTTAATCCATGGCTCCGCGGTCCATTATTTAAACAGCACTGTCAGTCATGAAAGAATACCTCAAGTGCGTGACAACAAAATGCTATCAATACTGAAGGTCGTCCTCTAAATCAGAAGAGAATGCAAGGGTTTCCTGACGACTTCTTCTCAAACAAATTACCAGCAGGCTGCACCAAAATGAATTTTATTATTGAGGACAAGTGAATTGTACAGTACTTATAGCAAACACATTAGAGGATTAAAATTGATTGAAGGAGATTGGATTTGAAAAGATACAAATAGGGAAGACATGAAAAATCTGCTAAAAGTGAACTTATCAAAACTGTCATGGAATTCAGCAACTGGCCAACCATTTTTGGAAGGTTTGCTTCCGTTTTCTCTAGACAATAAAGTGAAAATACTTGATTCTGGATGGCGGACAAGCTGGGATGGGTATCCACAGAAAACACACATGAACAGAGACTTGACAGAGTCTGTGAAACCCCTGTGACAAAAAAGATTTCTCTGTGCGGCAACTATTTGACCGGATTGCAGTTTGCCAAAAGAATTTTAAACTGACTTCACCTCCGAGGTCGGTCTAGGACTCTTCCATCTATTCAAGGATAAGGCACAGAAAGCTCCCATCACTTTGGCATTGATTAGACATGGGATAATCCAAATAGTAAGAGTCAACACTTCTGAAGTGCTCTCTGCATGGCAAACATTTTTCGACGCGCATCACATGAAGTACCTGAATCCTCACATCAACTCCGTGAGGTAGGTACTATCATCATCCCCATTTTATAAAGGAGGACACTGGAATCAGAAAGGCTACAAAATATCTCTGGTTTACATGGATATCAAGAGGCAAAGACAGTATTCTAAGTTGGGCTGCTGGCACCACAATCTGTATTCTTAATTATCATACTGTCCAAGAGTTACAAGCACAGTGGTAATCAAACCTTCCACCCAAGTGGCTCCTGTGATGGACGAAGGGGTTGGAAAATGACTACTGGTACACTGAGTTACATGTTCCATCCACGGTTCTGTTCTGAGAATATGAAAAAGATCTATGATAGCCAGCTCCCAAGATGGTCCCTAAGGATGCCCACCTCTTGGTACCTGCACCTTTGTAGCCTTGTGCTGTCTCCTCCCACCCTGTGCCAGAGTTATTCTGTGTGGCCAGTGGTAGTTCACTCTGAGGTAAGGTTATAAAAGACTGTGACTTCCACCTTAGCATCTCTCCTCCCTCTCCTTCCCTCTGTCATAACTCACTTTGGAGAAAGCCATCTGCCATATCTTCAGGGCACTCTGGAAGCTCGTGGAGAGGCCTGTGTGGTGAGATCTGAGGCATGCCCACATCTACATGAGTGATCTTTGAAGCAGGTCCTGCAGCCTTCATTGACTACTGCTCCAGAGGATAGCTTAACAACCACCTTGCAATGGAGCCTGAGCCAAAACCACCCAGCTAAGCCACTCCCAGATTCCTGAACCTTAGAAACTATAAGAGATAATAAAAGCTTGTTGTTTGGAGATGCTGACTTTGGGGGAGATTTGTTACACAGCATTAGATAATTAATACATGCCATAACCTGTAAATCTGAGCTGTCAAAGACTTAAAAATAGCAGGGTTTGTCCACAAAGCCCTAAATGCTTAGATTGTAGCTTTACACAGAGAAACTCAGTAATGTGGCCCAATCTAAACTCCCTCCTGAGAGAATAGAGTATATAAATAAGCATCCATTCATTAATAGTTCTGAACATCCAGTGGGTGCCAGGCACTGCTCTAGTGCTGGGACATAGCACTAAACTAAAGAAACAAGGTCGTCTCCCTTATTCTTTTAGTGGACAGAGACAGAAAACAAACAAGTAGAAAAATATGAAAAATAATGAAATGCTAAGAAGTGCAATGAAAACAACACAGAACAATGAAGTAGGGATGACTGTCTCTCTGGTGGGAGCGGCCAAGAAGGACCTCTCTCAGGAGGAATATTTGAGAAGAGTCTTTCTTATATGATGAGAACTGCCAGCCAAGAAGAAATCTAGGGAAGAAAAGACCAGGCAAACCTGGGCTACTCATTCGTTGTATGATCTTTGACACACCACGTAACATTCAAGCCTCAGTTTCCCCATCTCTATGTTTGGGACGACAGTAATTGGCCTCACGTGATAAAGAGAATGAAATACAATTCTATATCCGAATGAAATTTTTAAATTGGGAAGCTGCTACTCATTGTTCCCCATTTGAAACAGCACGACCACTTAGGCACAGCTTTGAAATCACCAAGGCTGGGGTAATGTTATCCCCAAACCAAAGGTGATGCAGGGAAATTTGGACAGCCTGCTGATTTAATAGAGTATCAGTCTCGAGGGAAACTAACTCAGTTATGGAACGGTCGGACCATTAATTTCAATGATTTGACTGTGTAATATAATGTTTCAATCCTAGAACACAATTTAAACTGGGACAGGTAGTCATTAGTTAACTGAGAGTCTGCAAATTCATCTCCAATGTGTCAATTTTTTGCAGCCTATGTTCAAAGACTTGCCAAAAAAGATATGGGGAAAATATTTCAAAGTCCATGAAATCTAGCATCTCAATATCAAATAGTGCCTCGACTGCTACTGTAGATAAAAATGGTGATAGAAATTTTTATTAAAACAGTAAGCAAAGGGTAAGCATGCTTGTCAAACAGAGATCCTGTTCCCCATATAGATGAGAGTGCCAAGAATAGTAAAAATGACAAGCGGGACAGAATACTGATTTAGCCTGCAGCGAAGACAGAGGTGGGGAGAGTACATAAAGGGTCAAAATGAGTACCTATTCAGTAATCCCTTCTAAAGATAATGATAACAAACAAAATTAAGTAATATTTTGGCAAACACATGTTTCAACTAAAATTCAAGAAATAAGCAGCCTGCAGTTTGAAGGTGAAAATTCATTGCATATTAATTAACAAAGCCTGTGTTTATCAAGAGATCCAACATTTCAATCTACAGATTACTAAGAAGAGAAATTTTTTAAAAAATCAAATCAGATGGATGTCAGTATGCCTAGCCACAAAATTCCTATAAGTTACATAGATGAGAATGAACATACTATCACTACGCTTCTTAAAGGTACTGCTTCCGGCATGATCACAGCTGAAACCCAGATATGGTTAGGCACAGCTATTCCCCAGGATGCTATGGCTCTTTTTGTCACAGAGGTAGATCTTCGTGGCTGTTCACCAAAAAATTCTGCTTCTCCTTCAGAGTTAACAGGGAGATGTTGCTTCCTTGCCTGCCTGAACTTAGGCACAGCCAGATGTCTTGTTTTGGCTAATGCAATGTGAACAGAGGTGACATGTGTCCCTTTGGGGTAGAAGCTTTAAGAACTAGTATGCAATTAATTTTGTTCATTCTCTGTCCTGGTAATGGCAGAAGAGGTGGAGCCTGTGACCCCGACTGAGGAAGAAATAGAGCAGCACTCCCAGGCACCCCACAATGAACAGAGAGAATTTGCAAGGGAGAAAAAAAAACAACACATTTTTCCTTTGAAGCCATGGAGAACGGGGGTTATTTGTTACTGCAGCACAACCTGCTTTATCCTGATTGATACACTCATTTAGCTACTAATCCTTCTAGCCCCCTTTTTCATAGGTTTGTCATAAGGGCTTACAGAAAAATTAAGGAGGAAGTTAATTATATTTGGGAGGCCCTGGATATTTCCATTCTATCTTTTCTATAATAAGCAGTAGGCTGTTATCACTGTTGTTTACCATCCCTGTTGCAAATGCTTTTTAAAATTTTTTCAAAGTATTTAATTGACAAATAAAGATTGGATATATTAAAGGTGCATCACATGATGATTCATGTATACATTGTGTAATGATCACCATAATCAAATTAAGTAACACATCTACCACCACCCATGCTGGGGAATAAGATCCTCAGAACTTGTTCATCTTATCACTGAAAGTTTGTACATTTTGATCAAAAATCTCCCCATTTTCCCCAACTCTCAGCCCCTACCAACCACAATTCTACCCTCTGTTCCATGAGTTTAGCTTTTTTAGATTCCACATATAAGTGAGATCACACAGCATTTATCTTTCTGTGTCTGGCTTATGTTGCTTAGCATAATGTACACCAAGTTTATCCATGTTGTCACAAATGGGAGGATTTCCTTCTTTTTTATGGCTGAATAATACTTCACTGTATGCACTGTAGTCAGGTCAATGCTGCCAGCATATTTTTAATAAAAACAATAGACCATGTTCAATATGCACATTATGCTTTAGTAAATACACTCTAGAATTTTTGTACCATTCCACTCACTCATTTGCAATGAGGGTGAGTAAAGTACTCATGGTTCTTACCCTTGCTGAGCTTACAGACTTTTTTGGAAAACAGAAAAGTTAAAGAGGCTAGAAAAATAAACAATGGATGCTATAAGAACACACAGAAGGGATGTTGAGCTTAAGGCTGGTGGTTGGGGATAGAGTAGCTAAAGAAGGCTTCCTGGGAAGAAGTAGAAACAATATGGGCGCTACGGTTTGGATGTTTGTCCCCTCCAAATCTCATGTTGAAATTTGATCCCCAATGTTGGAGGTGGGGCCTAGTGGGAGGTGTTTGGGTCATGGGGGCAGATCTCTCATGAATACACTAATGCCCTCCCGGAGGGGGTGAGTGAGTGAGTTCTCACCCTATTAGTTCCTGTGAGAGCTGGTTGTTAAAAATAGCCTGGCACCCCCTCCCCCTCTCTCTTGCTTCCTCTCTCTCCATGGGATCTCTGCACTCACTGGCTCCCCTTCACCTTCTACCATGAGCGTAAGCAGCCTGAGGCTCTCACCAGAAGCAGGTGCCGGTGCCATTCTGCTCGTACAGTCTGCAGAACTGTGAGTGAAATAAATCTCTCTTCTTTATAAACTACCCAACCTCAGGCATTTCTTTATAGCAACACCAAATAGACTAAGAAAGAAAATTGATGCTGATACCTGAAAACGTGGATGTGGCTTTGGAACTGGGTAATGGACAGAGCTGGAAGAGTTTAGAGGGCTTGGAATAAGAAAAAAGATGAAACACAGTTTGGAACTTCTTAGAGATTGGTTAAGTGGTTGCGACCAAAATGCTGACAAAAATATAGACAATAAAGGCCGTGCTGATGAGGCCTCAGCTGAAAATGAGGAACTTACTGGGAAGTGGAGCAAAGGTCACCCTTGCTGTGCCATAGCAAAGACCTTGGCTGCCTTGTGTCCATGCCTTAAGGCTTTGTGGAAGGGTGAACTTAAGAATGATAATGTAGGGCAGTGGTCCCCAACATTTTGGCACCAGGGACCCGTTTCATGGAAGATTATGTCTTCACGGACTTGGAGGGATGGTTTTGGGATGATTCAAGCACATTACATTTATTGTGCAGTCAGACCTCTCTGATAATGATAATTTGTATTTGCAGCCACTCCTGAGCGCTGGCATCATTGCCTCAGCTCCTCCTCATATCATCAGGCATTAGATTCTCATAAGGAGCATGTAACCTGGATCCCTCGCATGCGCAGTATACAGTAGGGTTCGTGCTCCTATGAGAATCTAATGCTGCCACTGATCTGATAGGAGGCAGAGCTTATGTGGTGATGCGAGTGGTGGGGAGTGGCTGTAAATGAAGCTTGGCTTGCTAACGCACTGTTCACCTCCCTCCTCTGTGGCCCAGTTCCTAACAGCCCACCACTGATGCCTGTCCATGGCCTGGGGGGTTGGGGACTACAGACTGAGGGTATCTAGCAGAAGACATTTCTAAGCAGCAAAGCATTCAAGAAGTGGTGTGGCTACTTTTAACAGCTTACAATCAGATGTGGCAGCAAAGAAATGATCTAAAGGTGGAATTTATAATTAAAGGTGAAGCAGAGTTTAAAAGTTTGGAAAATTTGCAAACTGGACACGTGGTAGAAAAGGAAAGTGCTTTCAGGTGAGGAATCCAAGGGTACCACAGAGCAACCACTTGCTAGAGAGATTAGCATGGGTAAAAGGGAGCCAGGTGCTAATAGTCAAGACAATGGGAAAAGGGCCCTGAAGACATTTCAGAATCCTTGAGACAGCCTGTCCCATCACAGGCCCAGAGGCCTAGGAGGATATAACGGTTTCAGGGGGCAGGCATGGGGCATCACTACCCTGTGCCACCTCGGGATGATGCTCCCTGCATCCCTGCCACTCCAGCTCCAGCCATGGCTCAAAAGACCCCAGATACTGCTCAGACCACTACTCCAGAGGGCACAGGCACTAAGTCTTAGTGGCTTTAATATGGTGCTAAGTCTGTAGAAGCCCAGAATGCAAGAGTGGTGGAGGCTTGGCAGCTTCCACCTAGACTGCAGAGGATGTACTGGGAAGCCTGGGTGCCCAGGCAAAAGCCTGCTACAGGGGAATAGCAGGGAGTCCCTGCTAGGGCAGTGCCTAGTAGAGCAGTGGGAGTGGGGGCACCACCCTCCAGACCCCAGAATTACAGAGCCACTGGCAGCATGCAACCTCAGCCTGGAAAAGCCACAGGCATTCACCTTCAACCTGTGAAAGCAGGCACGTGGGCTGCACCCAACAAAGTCATGGCAATGGGGCTTCCCAAGCCTTCAGGAGCCCACTGTGCACACCCGTGTGCCCATCGTGCAGGACACTGAGTCAAGGGAGATTATTTTGGAGCTTTAAGATTTAATATCTGCCCTTGTTGGGTTTTGGACTTGCGTGGGGCCCATTAACCCTAACTTTTGACTGATCTCTCCCTTTTGGAACAGGAATGTTTACCCAATACCTGTACAACCACTGTAACTTAGAAATGAATCACTTATTTTTTTTATTTTACAGGCACACTGCTGGAAGGAAATTACCTTGAGACTCAGATGAGAATTTGAACTTTAGACTTTTGAGTTGATTCTGAAACACGTTAATATTTTTGGGGACAATTGGGAAGGGATGTTAGTATTTCGCGTGTAAGAAGGACATGAGATTTGGGGGGCAGAGGTGAAATGCTATAACCTGGCTTTTTGTCCCCTCCAATCTCATGTTGAAATTTGTTCCCCAATGTTGGAGGTGGGGCCTAATGGGAGGTGTTTGGGTCATGGGGGAGGATCCCTCATGGACAGATTAATGCTATCCCTGGGAACTATGGGTGTGTGTGTGTGTGTGTGTGTGTGTGAGTTCTCTGTTAGTTCCTATAAAAACTAATTGTTAAAAAGAGCCTGGCGCCTCTCCCCTGTTTCTCTTGCCTCCTCTCTCACCTTGTGATCTCTGCACACACCGGCTCCCCCTCACCTTCCACCATGAATGCAAGTAGCCTGAGGCCTTCACCAGAAGCAGATGCTGGTGCCATGATTCATGTACAGCCTGCAGAACAGTAAGCTAAATAAACCTCTTTTCTTTAAAAATTACCCAGCTTCAGGGATTCCTTTATAGCAACAACAAATAGACTAAGACAGCAGGCAAGGCATTGGAAGATGGGAAAGAAGTCCCAGACAAGGGTTGCAAATAGCTGTAAGTGAGAGAGCAAGGCACTGAAGGCAACTAAATGCAGCTGAGTGTGGCTATGTTACGGGTGGAGAAGAGAGCAATTAGCCTGGAAAGGTGACAGGATCTGGCCCATGAAAGGCTTTGCAATCGTGATAAACATGCGGGATTGTATCTGAAGGGTAACACAGATCTCTCATAGGTGGGGTAGCATGGTTAAGTTTCTTTCTTAAGGAGCATTTTAGCTGCACTGACAGAAGGGCTTAGAGGGATTTTTTTTTTAAGAGACAGGGAATCTGGTTACCAGGATATTGTAGCAATGGTGGCCTGTACGCAAGATGCTGGACAGAAAGAAGAGCACAGAAGGAGAGAGAGGGAAGAATAAAGGCTGGAGATGTATATTTTGAAGACAGTGTTGGAGAACTGTGACTTAACCTTGCTCCTGCCTGCAGCGGGGTTACATTTTTGGTGATGGAAAAATTGTAGATTCTTCACTCCATGTTCAAACCCCAGTAATCATTCCATTAGAGGTCCTTCACATAAACACAGGACTCCAGCCACGTTGAAGCTTAGGTTTGGGTTCTTTATTAGAACAATGATTCTGTTTAGGATTGTGTTTATTCCCAAAAGACTGAGTTATTTGCATACTGCATTTGATCTTAACTCCTCTGGCAAAAAGGGTCATCTACAGAAACCACTATCATGTGCCTTCTATATAGTAAACAGAATTATTAGACTGGCTCCAAGAAATGTACATGGTATTTAGATGAATCTAATTCCTACCTGCCATTTGTTTTTTGAGGACATCTCATCATTGACTGACCCTTTACAATAATATTTTCCTTGGGAGACAAGCCAAAATAGAGGTTGAGAACTCTGGGCTCTAGGGTTACATTGCATATTTGATATTTTACTCCATTACTTATTAGCTCCATTAATTATTAGCTATCTGATCTAGGGGGAATTATTATTTCTAAGCCTCAGTTTCTCATCTAATAAATTGGGGCAATAATAAGATTGACTTAAATGGACTGCTGTGAAATAATGGTATGAAATGCTTATAATGGTGCCTGGCCCACTGTAAGCTTTCAGTAATGTTCATAATGAATAATGTCAACAGACAATGCTTATAAATCTCATGCATGTTTCACAAGATGCTGAAATTGTCTAAAAAATCGCACAGTGTCATGGACCAGAATTAATTCAGGGAGACAGAGCCACAAAGGAAGAGAACACAGCAACCACTTGAATATCAACTTTGTACTAGGTATTGCACTAGGGCCTGGGGAAATAGTATTTTAAATCAGTTGGCATACTCTATGCCCCCATCCCTCTGCAGCGTCTGAGTCTAATTGGGCAAATTACATTGAACACATGATAAAAACTGTGGTCAGCTGAATGGAAGGTACATCACACAGAACATACCCAAGCAAGGATTATGGGACTAACCCTATGGTTCTCTGCTCAAGGAAACAGTCACAACTGTACAAGAAAAGAATCAAGGCCTGCAGTTATTTACACAGGCTCAAAATATAGCAGCTTTCTCAATTAGAAAGAAAAAAAAGCAACTTGTGCAGAATATGAGCCACCAAGGAGTTTTAAAGGGCATTTCATAAATCGCTGTTTCACGTGGTTCCAAGTAGGAGTCCCAGATTCATGGTTGCTTTGTCACTTATCAACTAAAAGTATTTATTAGAGCATGTAGGATGTTTAGAAACTTGCACGACCATTTATAACCTATTAGTGAAACATCCAATTGCATGCCTGGTCTCTTCATTTACTTCCAAACCAAACACTTACAGACCTGGACTGTGTTACCTTCACTATCCATACTACCTACTGCATCCCAGTATAGCTGAACTCCTTTGATTGTTATAGATGACAGTTGATGATGTTCATTAAATATTCAATATGTGCTCTGAAGAGTGCTAAATGATTGGTGGGTACTGTCTCATTCACAGGAACCTTATAAAGTGGGTGCTAATGTTACACCCATTTTACAGATAAGGCAATCAAGTCTTAAAAGCAGTTAAACCACTCACCCAAGTTCAAAGAGCTCATCCTATGTCCTCTGGTTCCAGAGCCACAAGTTCTTGACTACAATGTTACACATCCGTGAACTACCCTAAACCATGGAGTCCCATTCTCTACTTCGTAGCCAACAACAGTGGAATAGCAGCTGAACATTGGTTATGATGGAAATTAATAATATGCCATTGAAAACTCAATGGCTTCACAGTCATCTCTATAAAATTAATTCCTGTACCACATATCTAGATGGCTGAATTAATATGGCTAGCTTCTGCTTGACTTACCTAGACCATAGTGACATATAATCATTAACCAAAATGTTACCAATACTCTCATGGAATCGTTCATCAGAATCCAACTTCTGGATTCCTCTAAGGCCATGAGATTTTCAACTGAAAAACTGGCCCCTATACACGTTCAGAAATCTGTTCACTAATCACTTATGAAGCCCTATTATGTTACCAACAATTAAATTACAGCATTGAAAAATTCACCTTAGTGTCGTTAGCCATCTTCCAGGAACTTGCACAAAAAAAAAAAAACCAAGAGAACAGAAGAGAAAGCAAGAGAATAGCAAGAACAGATTCTACAACTGAACTGGATTTTCCTTCCACAATTGGTTTGTTAACAACCCCTCACCCTTATACAAATCTCATATCTTCCCTTACACTATGTTCATATTCAAAACAACATTAAAACCACATCCATAAGTCAGCCTGATAGACTAAAGACTGGGAAGGTTTCTTCAGAACTGTTACAGCCTATTGGGTAAATACATATTTGATACATATTCTAATTTTGAAAAACACGTTATTTACTTACTAGACTGTAACAGTTCTACTGAACGGTTACAGACTACCAGGTAAATATGTATTTTGGAATGCATGCATACTAATTCTGAAAACATGGATCATTTACCTAGCAGAGTAGAATGTTCTGATCTGCCATGGAGGGCCCCTGCCCCATGAATCATTACATTACCCTAGCAGACCATGGGGAGCATTTCCAGTCATTTGCCTGGGCAGGAAACATGTTCATTTTAAGGAGGGAAGCCTTCCAAACTGGCATCCAATTGCTTCTTGTTGGAAATATTAAAGTTCATAGATTGCAAATTAAAACAGGACCAATTAAAAACAGTTGCATATAGCAACAATTAGGTAGATAATTCAACTTAAGCCTTTGGTTGGAGGGGGTGCTGAAGTGGTCTTTAAATGGATGGATACAAATAGGTCTCGAGCTTGAAATATGCACATTGACGACCTACAGTATATGCCTCTGAGGGACGAATGCCAACTAGCATCATCTTGATGTGCCCTGTATTCATTTTAGTCTTTCACATTAAATATTTATTGGACAACGACATGCCAAGCACTTGGCTTGATCCTAAAGATTCAATGAACAGCAAGACAGATAAGACTCCAGCCCTCTTAGAGCCTACACAGTCTATGGAATAGAGGGATGCCAACCAAATAACCACACAAGTAAGTATACAGCTATAAAGTGCATTAAGTGCCCTTGATATCTATTCTCAATGCAGGAGCCCAAATAATCCATTTGAAATATAGAAGCCAAGTCCCTATTTTACTCAAGTCAAAACCAATGTCCCTAACGGTCTACAAGTCCTATAAGGCTTGCACCTCCTCCCCACCTCGCTTATTCTGTCAACTTATTCTCCACTATTTTCCGCTCCACTCCCTCTGGCCCTTTTGTTGTTCCTTGCACACAGGGGCCCTCTCAAGACTTAGAGGTTTTGTTTTGACCATTTTGTCTTCCTGGAATGTTCTTCCCCCAAATCCCACAGAGCTCACTCTTTGCTGAAATGCCACCTTCACAATGAGGCCCACCTGACCCTCTTCTCATTTAAGATTGCAACGTACTCTTCCACCCCTGTCCCTCCTCATCCTTTTCATTTTTTTCACATGGCACTGCTCATGTTCCACCTTGATTTGCTTACGTATCATGCACCCTTTTCACTGTTTTTCTCCCCAGCTAGAATATAGGTTCCATGGGGGCTTATATATTTTTTCACCCATGGATCCCAAATGCAAAAAGAGTGCCTGGCACATGGTAGGTATTCAATATATTGATACACTTATAGAAAGATAGATATAAAAAGAAATAGATACACAGACACACATAGACATATCTATATATCTATATATATGAGACTAGAGGAAAAGCACAAGTTGCTATGAGATCAAACAGAAATAGATTCTTGTCTATCCTAGGGAGTTGGGGTTGTGGTAGGGGTGGAAATTCCAGGAAAGACTTTCCCAGGGGAAGTGTCATTTTTGAGCTGAGATTCAATGGAGAAGTAGAAGGTGACTATGCAAAAGACTGTAATGGGGCAGGAGCCCATTCCAAGCACAGGGAACAGAATGTTCACAATCCGTCACTCAGGAGAAGCTGGAAATGTCTGGGGAAATACACGACAGTCAGCGTGGCTGTAATGCAAGGTTTAGTGGGCTTGGAGGTTTTACACACGGGGGAAATCAAGTTAATCATCTTAATTGAAATATGTTCTTCACCTGTGAGAGAGAGGGGGCCAGAATGACAGAATGGATATGCCTCTGTTTGGATGTTTTGTTTTGTGTAATTAGCCACTTTTGGTTATAAGGCACAATTTATCTAGACATTGACATGACAGCTGCCACATCCCCAGGACAAAAGCCAAAAGCCCCATGTGTCAAACTGTCGGCAAAACTTTTGAAAGTCATGACAAAGTTCTAAATGAGGCAGCTGAGTTCCCAATGTCCTTCCAACACGGCAGGTGACTCGAGTTGCAGAATTCAAAAAGCCTCCCATTTCCAGAGCAGGAAATCTGTGTTGTCTCAAAAAATGCACAGTTCAGGATAAACTCATCTCTTCTAAAAGAGAAGATAGTGCCGAGATGATCTCAGCAGGGGAGCCTATAGCAGCAGCGGCAGCATGCTCTGTACGGCTTTCTTACTTAGATTTGCAAAATGCTTTCTCTGGTTGCATTTGACAATAGGAGGTGGGGACAAGCCACATAAAGTCATTTCACCCATCACTAACCCAACAGACCTGCACATTTTCCTCCACCTCTATCATATTCTTCCCAGGCCTCCGGACAGGAGATATTTTTTGAAAGACTCGTAAGGCACTGACTTGGAGTACATAATAACTTAACATTAATTTAAGTGACTAATATAGAGTCTTAAAAAGAAAAAAAAGCTCAATTTATGAAAAATATATCTCAATTTTCCTAAAAAATATTTCAAGTTGACAGCAATGTATCCCATGCGCGAAAATGAGGTTTTTGCAGGGAATTTAATTAAGATGAGTTGAGCATGCCACAAGGAATATACAGCTAAGGGAGCACTGGTGAAGTACTTAACACACCAAAGTGGAGAATACACAATATTAAAATGCCCAATAAATTAGCCTACAAATCTACTTAGCACTACATTTGTCCTACACCACCAAATAAAACATTGCCTTGAAATGGAACCGTCTGAGATTTTTCACACCAAATCAATTTATACTGGAGAAGGAAAATGCTTATGCAACTCCTGGGCTGCAGTCTGCAGTGAGATACTTGGTAAGAAGGGAATATTTTCCCCTTCTCCATTTTATCAGAGATAGAACGTGAATTAATCAGCGATTCTTAACTACCCTTTCAACAGGACTCTGGCAACACCCACGGAAATACTTCATCTCCTCCAACATTTCTGAACAACAGAGAGTCGCCAACTTTTAATAATTCCATATATTACTTCAGACTGTGAAAAGGGATTTTAAACCACAAGACGAATAACAATGTAATAAATTAGAGAAATTGTGGCTGTTATTATGAAATCTTACTGCCTCAGTCTGGCTCACATCTCCATTTCTTGATGTAATAAGATTTGAGTATAATTATTAGCAATTATTATCAAAGCATTCATAAGTTTTTCCCCCACTGTGAAAGCAAGATTCTGCTTTATATCCTCTTTCAAGCTTAATTCACGGGTGTCACGCATCACCCACAAAAGAAGGGCATGGTGATTCCAGAATGTCTGTTTTGACAGATTGTTCTTTCTCACCTCTTTTCTATTATAAATATTTAATACATGGTTCAACAATGGATGACAAAATCTCAGCTCTGTGATCATCCAGTTAAGTGAAATCCCCTCCAGTCCTCCTCAAAAGACAGTCACTGGTCTTGCTACAGTAGCAAAGAAGGGTCAAAGTATAACACCTGCATTAGTATAAGCCCCTTTGGGTCTAAGTCACAAGAAATTTGCCGTTAATATTTTTCTGCCACTTTTTCTTTTAAATGAAAATTTCTAGGAAAGACCACCACAATATATTTAATTGTCAATACCGTGCAATTATAACAAAACAATTCGGCAGTGGTACCACGCCATCATTTACATACATGCCATCTTATCTCTCCCTATATATTAATCTAAAATGGAATCTGGAAAACGACAAAAACAACTCATAAGGGAACACCCAGGGAATGGCTGATTTGCCTTTCATTGTCCACGGGCCTTCACGTGCTGCTGTGGACTTCCTGGGGACAAATGAGACCTCAGAGGTGACGTGTTTTCATTTTATCACATTTATTTAAGATGACCGAGGACAGTGCCCAATATTTATTCACCACATTCAACATTTGCCATCATCAGAATAAAAGGAGAGCCGGCACAGTTAGAACAACATCTGGTAATTCCAAAGAGATAGTGTCATTTGAAGAACAAATGAACCTCTAGTTAATAAAATCTCCCCCTGACTGACAAAGATGGCTTTTTGTACACACGCAGGATCCATGATAAGTAGATAGAGGCAGGCTGATAAAGAGTGCAGATTCCTACCGCGGGAAGTCAATGCCACCCACATTTAAATAAAGACAGGGTTTATTACTGGTCTTTTATGAATTGTGATAAATTAAATGTCCTGAGTTCTGGGGGGATAAAAGATTTAAATTATTATTCTGAAGGCCAGGGGAAGTTTCACTAGTCTCAAAATGCTCTAGTACCCTAAAGAATAATATTACCAAGGACATAAAAAAGCAGTTGGTTTCAATAAAGAGCCCCTTCCATCCAGTAATGCCTGAATTAATTAGAGCATTGGAGTTCAATCCTCCTATATTCTGAATGTCTATGACCTCAATCCCTTATGCAGCCAAATATTGAATAGGAATCTACTAATAACCAGACACTGTGCTAGGTACATGCCTTTGAAAGTGAGAAAATGTCCAGAATAGGCAAATCTGTCTAAATGTCAATGCAACTACACACAAGTGTCTGTCCAACTAAATATGCACACACACACACACACACACACACACAAAATACATACAACAGATGAGATGATGTCATTTAATACATGAGGAACTAAGCCTGGGCATGGTGGCTCACACCTACAATACTAGCACTTTGGGAGGCTGATGTGGGAGGATCACTGGGGCCAGGAGTTCTAGACCAGCCTGGGCAACATAGCAAGATCCCAGCTCTACAAAATTTTTTTTTAAAAAATGAGCCAGCCGTGATCGCACGCAACCTGTAGTCCCAGCTACTCTGGAGACTGAGGCAGGAGGATCACTTGAGCCCAAGGGGTTGGAGCTGCAATCTCTCTACTGCACTCCAGCCTGGGCAACAGAGTGAGACCCTATCTCAAAAAACAAAAACAAAAACAAAACAAAAAAACCATGAAGCATTAGACCTTCGACTATCGTGTAGGGGACGGCCACATTTCATGAATTGTCATTACCACACCACCACTGGTACTGATGGGTTTTATGACTATTGGTCATGTCCAGTGGATAGGATTTGGGTGCAAGGAAATAAAGAGAAGCTTTTTGTATACTTGGATCTCAGCTGATATGCAATGAAGGGAACATTCTCTGGTCCCTAGGATTCCAGATTTTAAAAGAGTATTTATGATAGAAATGACAGGAATACTCATAATAAACAGACCTCCTAAGAAGGTAAAAATCACATGGTATCCTGGCCCTCTTGACACTATTAAAAGGAAACAGTAAGTCTATGGAAGCTCTTGGAAACTAAAGAGCCATGCAGACATGGAGAAAATTCTTAAGGTTAAAAGTCAGGGTGAGTGGTCATTGGCACAGCAAAATGCCTGGCATACGAGTGGCACGGTGCAGTCCAGAGACAATGGCCTTCATCAATACATTCTTTCTTATTCCTGAGGAGTTTGTTCCCCATGGTACCTGCCTCAGGTTCCACTCTTACACAAACCCAAGTTTTGTTTTGTTTTTTAACTGATAACACCACAGTTGCTATTCTTGTAGACACTACCGGATATAAAAATTATGAGGTGTAGGGAGGGTGGCACACAGTTACTCCCCATCACCCTGAGAAGGAATTCCTTTAGGGTAATATTTTGGGCCTCTCCTCAACTTCTCACTCCCCCACCCCTAAGAAGGAATGGTTTATCGGATTTGTTACTTTGAGGAAAGGACCTGGACATGCTCAGACTAGTCCCTTGACCCTTTTTTAAATACTCCTGCTGGCAGAAAGGGTGCACTCTGGACTTCCTTCTCGGCCACAACACTCATAAGTGTGTGCGTGCATCTGTCAGTCTCTCTGTCTGTGGGGACCGGGGAGGGGGAAGGAGGGTCGGAAGGTTTCCATACTGTCAGTGACTCTTGGGCATATCTGAACAAATCAGGAGAGTGTAAGAAAGCTCATTTGGCCATACATTTTAATTTGTGTTTACTTCATTTATTTTCTTTCATAAAAAGCAGCCTTATTGAGACAGAGTTCATAGACCATAAAATCCAACTATTCAAGGTACACAAGTCAGTGGTTTTTAGTACATTCACACAGTTGTGCCATTAACACCATTATTTAATTTTAGAACACGTCATCACCCCAGAAGGAAACCCCCATGCACATCTGCAGTCCACTCTCCATCCCCAGGCAACTACTCATCTACGTTCTGTCTCTATACATTTGCCTATTCTGGACATTTCACAGGGATGGAATCAGAACCTTAAACACATTAGGCAAATGAGAGAAGTATGTTTATTTCCTTCTGCCTCCCTGTTCAGCTTGTTTCTCAGTTGGTTCCTACTCAGTAGGGAAATGAAGGGAGGCTATTTCTTGAACCCCTACAGCAGCTGCATATCTAGAATGGTTTCTTTCATCCCATTTTGCCAATACCTAATTACTTCTTTAACACTCTGCAATTTTCATTTTTCATAGATATTAAACTGTGTTAAGGTCAGCATTTATTCATCCAGTCATTCATTCATTCATACTTTCAAAACACAGTTATTGGTCCCTACCATGTCTGCCAGGCCCTGGGGGTCCTGAAATGAATAAACCCTGATAATTGTTTTCAGGAAGCTCACACTTAATTGTTGGGAAAGAGTTAGGGACAAAGTTGCACAAAACATAAACCCGACTCACTAGAAGGTTAAGTGCAAGGACTCATGTTAATCCTCAAATTCACTGCAGTATTCGGCACCGTTCACAGTTGCTGTCTATGTGAAATTCTCTCTACCCTTTATGGAACTGTCCTCACCTGGATCAATTCTTCATGTCCTTCCCTCCTCTCTTCTCGCAACCACTCATGAAAGTGTCCCTCCCTTAAGACACAGCTTTTCTTCCTTTTCTTTCTTCTTTTCCTTAGGGACATCATCCATTTCCACCACTTCAATGATTACCTCTGGGGCAACTTGTGAGTAGCACAAAGTTGAGTAAGACACGACAAGAGGGGCTCAGCATTGAGCCAAGACTTGCAGGACACATTGGGTTTTGGATGGTAGGTTCGAGGTGCACGTGCTTATGTCGATCAGCGTAGGTGGCATCAGTTTCAACCAAGTATCTCTACTTTTCCCTTCTTGCCAATTGTCAATTAGCTAACTTGTCTCAAAAGAAGCAATTCCTATCCATGCCTGAAGAACATTCACAGAACAGCCCTATCAACTCCACACGTTATTCCCAGCATTTGCTGCCTACACCTGCACTTCACAATCTTTATTTCAACCCAAAAGCTGCTGTCAGTTCTAAATCTGTGGCTTCATGGAAACTATTGATTTATGGTGATGATCCTTCTTGCCTGTTCACATCTCAAATCCACAGAGTGAGAAGAGCCCCGGAAATATTTATTCAGACAGATAAAATCCTCCCTATTTAACAGAAGTGACTTCCATGACCACTGGGCACATCCTGTTGCCCAGGGACATTTCCACAGGATTACACACCAAGGCTCTGGCTGAGACTGTAAGTCGCTGCCACTGAATTGTCAAAACAAATAATAAAAAAAACCAACCTTCAGAGTTGGGGGGTAGCTGATGCTTTTTCTTTAGATAAACAAATCATTCTCTTTATTTTTAATTAGAAAAGATTCCAATAGAGATATGAAGAATATATGTAATCCAGTAGCTTACCATATATTTTATTATATTATGTATAACATATAACAGAATATACTAACAGATATACTCTACACTATATATTTATAATATATATTACATATGATATATAGATATATACTATATTAATTGTGTGTGTATATATGTGTATGTGTTTTACATACTTTTAGGTAAAAAATGTATATACTCATATATGTGTATATATCACATTATGAATTTCTGAGACAAAGGAAATATAAAAATTTGGTTCCTTTATCTGTTTATCAAGGGCTACAAAATTCAGAAGGTAAAGGAATGACCCACAAACCTCAAAATCCTTCAAGGGTTCTGGTTCATCATTGCTATCAATGCATACGACACTGGGTTGTTGGCTACCATTTATTCAGCAATTATTACACAACAGACAATCTTCTGGGTGCTTGGCAGGCAGTATCTCCTTCAACCTTCACTAAAACCCCACGTTGGATATTATTACTCCCATTTTGCAGATAACATTACTAAGTTTCGGAGAACTGGAAAGACCAGCTCAAGGTCTCACAGCAATTCCAGCCTGGGTCTGCCGGACCCCAGAGGCGGAGCACTGATGCAGAGATCTGAGTGGTTCCCTGACACAACTCACTCTTTCCATTTGCAGGAAAAGAGCTCCCTTCCTTCCGACACTTTCATCACCACTACTTTATTCACTGGTCTGATTCAACTTAAAGCAGGATTTTCAAAGGAACCAATATTTACTGGACGTGTCCCAGATTTTAAGAATGTGGGCATAGCTTGGCCATACACGAGAACGTTGTTGGCACAACAGGAAGCAGTAAGTCATGGCATGATTTCAGAAGCACAATCTATGGCACCAAGAAATGGCGGGAGGCTCGGGGACTCCTTCTTGCCTCTCTGGCTGAACCGATGGATGTTATGAGTTGACTGGTGATGGGACACGACTAAAAGATGAGAGGAAAATTCTTCTGAAATTCAAATGACCCCCCAGAAACTTAAGGAGTAGAGAAGATCCTGAAGGACACTGAGCTGAAGGCTTTTCCCCCCTGAGATGGCCGATGCACTGAGAGAGAAGAATCATCTTGGCAGAATGTGAGAGGTAATTCAAGTGATAACCACAGTAGCTTTGAAATCCAAGTTGGAAAAGGACCATCTCAGCTGTCCACAATTGCTGCTCTATTATCAGTCACCAAAAACTGATAAATTATTCATTTTGGCTCTAATCTATGGATGGTCTTATACATAGCTAGATTAGATATGCACTCCCAGGTAAGCTTTCACAGAACCCCATATTTTAAGTGTTTATTACACCAAGCACATCTTCTTCAGATCGATTATGTCATAATTTACATTTTGAATATGATCATTTGATTAATGTCTGCTCCACCTGCCTGCAGCCTTCATGAGCCAATAGCTACAAGTAATAGCTGTCCTTTGTTGAATGCTGTGTGGCAGACAATATGCAACCATTATTCGCTTAGTCTTCACAACAGCTCTATGAGGTAGCTATTTATTCCCATTTTATAGATAAGGAAATTTAGGCACAGAGTTGTTAAATAACTAGTCTGAGGTTCCACAGGTGGTAAGAGGCAGCCCCAGACTGGACACCCCCAGTGGTCGAACACACCAAGCAGGAGGGTAGGAGCCATGCATATATTTACTGAACAAGTAAATATATGAACATAGTAGGTGCTTCACAAAATTTGATGAATGAATGAGAAGTTGCTTATTTTGAGTTGGGCTAGATCTACAGAAACATCCAGGAAGGTCTTTGCTTTGTGTTACTTTCACAGAGTTGAGTTCTGTAACCCAGAACTCAGAGCGATTATTGTGTAAAATGGGGCCACGTGATGCAAAATGTTAAGCCCCACCCACCCCCCAAAAAAAACCTTCTACTCCTCTTAAGTCAGCTGACTGTCCTCCCGGCTCCTCCAGACTACTGTCTAATGTCCACACTCATATCTCACAAGTGAGCACTGCCAGACCCAAATGATACTCGAGTTGTCCAAGCACTCACTTCTTCCTTTAGTCTTGTCTGGAAAAAAACCTCACCAGAATTAACCTATTCGGTGCAGGCATTGTGTTAATAAATGTGAAGTGCTTAAGAAAGAATCATAAAACAGTACTCTGTTTCTCAAGAAAGGCATCAATTCTTAGAAACTAAAAATTTGGAACATTGTAAGTATTATAAGAAAGATACAAATTTCAATGGGAATGCAGAGGAAGAGAGGAAACTGATTTCAGCTAGTGCTAGAAAAACATTCACAAAGAAACAAAGAATGTGAAGCATACCATGAAGAATGGTCAGAGGTGGAGGTGCCGTGGTGGGGAGAGGGGTTCCAGGCAGAATGAAGAGAAAAATGTTTTGGTTGGAGGCACATGTGAACAGCATTTTAGATTCAGTCACTACGTATGGAATGGTGCACACTTCTCAGGTAGACTTGAAACTGTTGCCCCATTAGACAATGTTCGGGAACTGTCTGAGAATTTGCTGTAAAAGCAGAGACAGCCAAGGGAAGCACCTATGAGCCGGTGAGCAGAGCAAACTGAGCTGGCAGTAGCTGTCAAACTGCACGAGGGTGAACAAGAAGGTCCTTCCACTAGTGTGTGTGTGCTTGTTTTTGTTTTGTTTTCTGATCTACCCCAAATCTATTACTTTGGGAAGCTATTCTTGTCCCATTCCACAACTATCCATATAATTCAGGAGGAGCCGCACACCCCTCATCCCTTCCCCACGCCATAGGTGATGAGACTCAAGGCAAGCCAATCAGAGAATTCTAGCCCTAGAGTCCAGGGATTTGCGCAGAAGCAGGCGCATGACTCAGATTGGCCAATCGGAGCCTTCTCTGGGATCTTTTGCAGGATCCCGAAGAGGCTGCTAACTTCTCAGAGGAGCAGCTTCTGGACAAGAAAGAATCAGAGTTCTTGTGACATCACGAAACCTTTTGACTCGGCATGCCTAAATTCTATGCTTTGGGCTTCCCAGTTCCATGATCGAATCTTTCTTTTTCCCTAAGTGTATTTGAAATTAAAAACAAACAAACAAACTTTCGCTTGACACTGAAGGAATGCTGATGAAATCAGTACATAACTTTGTGACTTGATGCAGTCTAACTCTGTGCTGGTTGCAGCTTCCCTTCTTATGATGAAATCTAGAAAGCTTTAAGAGACTCTACCTATGACCTTAATTTGTTTGATATTAACACACTGACTGCCACACTGGAAAAAAAGTTTTTCCCTAGGGCCTCTGTGTTTTATTGAAATAAAACTATCCTAATTTGTTATTTTTTATTGTTTTCTGTGTGTAAGTTATATGCAATACAATTCACGTTTTCAGAATTAAATTGTCAATGTTAATTGTAACAATAGGAACATCAACAATATTTTCATGAACCAACTGCAGGGTTTTGCTTCACGTGGCCCTGTGCTCAAAACTAGTCCAAGTTAAATACAACTCACATGGCAGTCAATGTGTTAACACCCCTTTTGGAATTCTCATCTCTGTTTCTTTAAGCACCGCACTGTTTTCTAAACTTCCAAAATATTTCAAATAATCACCATAGCTTGTTTGACAGTTGCTGATATCTAACAGAACAAAACAAAACAAACCAAGTTATAAGACTGAAGGGGGTTGTAAATAAAGTATTGCAATACCCAAGACTAATAATGTTCAAGGCATGTCAGTGAAGCGACACATTTAACTGGATTAAATTTAAATCACCCTTCACTATGTAAAATATGTGTGTCCTTTCCAGGATTAAAGTTGATAGTAGGTCCTGCAATTTCCACTCCAATGAATAGTCTGATTGAGCTTGCCAATCATAAAATAGACAATAAGGGTTATGATTACAGAGACCTTTCAGTCTACATGCAATGTTCTGTTCTTCACATTCAGCTGAGGGTCTACTACAGCCCACCCTACAGTCTGGGGTTTAATCAGCATCCTAAAAGTGAGAGACTCTGTGACTTAACACCATTGCTTTCCAGAACTCAAAGTCATCACATCTGAAGGCCAGGGTCTAGATGCAGATACGAAAGATGTGATCCTGAGAAAAAAATATCCAACACGACCAGGAAGGACCCCTGCTACCTGCCTAAAAGAAATGTGTTCCAGAGTGGATATTCTCTGATCTCTGCTTTAGCAAGATCAGCTGTCTTATTTAAAACTTCAAAAACCTGTCACCTTTATTATATTTCTGGGAGCCTGTAAATGATGAATGCTTCTTCCTTAAAAAAAAAAAAAAGATATTATCCTGACTTACAGGAAAAAGATTTCATAAGTATCTCAACAACAAAGAAAAAAAAAAGGAAAAAACCCCCCACAATTTCTCTGTTCTGTTGTTATCAGCAATTAAAGAGACTTCATCTAGTTACTATGGAAGATGGCACCATTTGACAATCATCTCTGACAAACTGATCATTATCAGTAATTTATGACCAGTTTCTCAGTTAATTATCCTCAGGAAGGAGAGTAAAAATCATTTGTATAGAAAAATAAGTAGTCATTAACTACAGTGGAATTTGTTGGGAATGTGATTATAAATCACCAGCTAAGGCTGGTAATGATTCCCGGGAAGAGGATGAAGATAACACAGACACCGTATCCAACTTTAGGGAACTATTCTGGGAGAAAAGCACTTAATAATAAACTTTTTCCCCACCAATTAAAATGAAGAATGGCTTGTGTCCTGTTAAAAAGAGTATCGAACACTTTATTCTCAATGTGGAAGAAGTGGGCAGGGGAGGAACACATTTCTGCTTCTGCATGCAGGGCTAGTTACGACACACACGCTCAGGCTCTTTAGAGTTCTGCCTCCCCAAGCCAAGTTCACTTTGAATAGAGAAAACAGGCCCTACTTCACTTTTTAAAAGCTAACTGAATCTACTGGCCAAGCATCAAGGGTTTGAAAACTCCAGTGAGTTTGGCTTTTATCGAAAAATCCCAAAACAGCAAATGCTGGTGTGGATGTAGAGAAATAGGAGCATTTATACACTGTTGGTGGGACTGAAAACTAGTACAACCTCTATGGAAAGTAACATGGCGATACCTCAAAGAACTAGAAGTAGACCTAGCGTTTGATCCAGCAATCCCACTGCTGGGTATTTACCCAAAGGAAAGAAAGACATTTTATAAAAAAGACACCTGCACTTGAATGTTTATTGCAGCACAATTCACAACGGCAAAGATGTGGAAATAACCCAAGTGCCCATCGATACACGAGTGGATGAATAAAATGTGGTATATATACACCATGGAGTACTACTCAGCCACAAAAAAGAATGGTGAACTAGTACCCCTCGTGTTAACCTGGATGCAACTGTAGACAAACATTCTTCTAAGTGAACTATCACAAGAACGGGAAAACAAACACCACATATACTCACTATTAAACTGGAACTAACTGAACAACACTTATGTGCACATATGGAAATAAAACTAATTGGAAATCAAGCAGGCGGGAAGGGGGTGGAAGGGATGAGTAAATTCACACCTAATGGGTGCAATGCATACTGTCTGGGGGATGGGCACACTTATAACTTTGACTCAAACTGTACAAAAGCAATTTATGTACCCAAAACGTTTGTACCCCCGTAATACTCTGAAATAAATAAATAAATAAGAAAATAAACTGCTCCATTCACCAAGTATGGATGTACGGGTCACGATGTTGATCTTTGTACTTGTCATTGCTAACTGCAAACCAAGGAACTTTTGTGTATGTTATGGAGTCTATGGCCCCATTGGTGAAAATGAAATGAGATGTTTTTGCAATGGGTTAAATTGTGTCCCCTCAAAAAGATATGGTAAACTCTTAGCCTCTGGTACCTGGGAATGTGACCTTATCTGTAAACAGAGTCTTGGCAGAAAGTAATCAATTAAGAAACGGTCATTAGGGTCATTACCTAATCTAATCTGACAGGTATCCCTATAAGAGGGGGGAAATTTGGACACAGGGACAGACCCAGAGGAAGGAAGATGATGGGAAGACACCCAGGAGAATGCCGTGTCGCAAAGGAGGCAGGGCAAAGAGCTATGCAGCTGCCAGCCAAGATATGCCTGAGAGTGCCGGCAAACCACAAGAAGCTAGGGAACAGCAAGGAAGGATTCCCCTACAGGTTTCAGAGGAAGTATGGCCCTACCAACAGCTTGATTTCGGGCTTCCTGACCCAGAACTGGGGCAATAAATTCCTGTCGTTTTTAGCCACCCAGTTTGTGGTACTTATTTATGGCAGCCCTAGGAAACTAATACACTACCTTACAAGGTCCTTGTGCAGATTACGTGACAAAGGGCTTGGAATGTACCTAGGACAAAGTTCGGCAGGTGATATGTGTGCCATGAGAATGCTTGTTCAAGTGCTTCATGAAAGATGACACCACCTAGACAGACAATAGTTAACGAGTTTTTAGACCATAATAGACGTAGAGTGTCTGGACTGTACAGTACTGGAGCTGAAAGAGCTCTGGGCTTCGCATCAGAAACCTGAGATTCAGGCCCAGTTCTGCCATTTCTAAGTTTTTTACCACAGTGAGCTTTAGACTCCTCATCTGCATCTTTGAGGTAAGTCCAGCACATGCCTTTTTCACAAAGATGCTGTGAGCCTCAACTGGGATAAAACACATCAAAAGCCTTTTGTTGTTTGAAGCACTTTTCACTCAGAAAAGCCATAAAGACGGGTTTTGGGGATCCAGTGGTGAGCAGTTTAACAAGCAACCATACCAAATTACCTGCAATTGATGCAATGAGATCTTTGGGGTGAAGAGTAGTTATTGTAGGGGTTGGGGAACGCCTCCCTGCAGAGCCTAAACTGAGAGGTGACACAGAGTGGACCTTGCTAGGTGACAGTGGCAGGAGGTACCCTCTGGCAAACAGAACAGCACATGTCTCCAAGGCCAGAACACAAATGGCATGGAGGCCAGTAGGGTTAGAGCCCTAGGAATAAAGGACTGGAGAGAGGAAGCAGTTGGAGGAAAAGGCAAGCCAAATTATACTGGGATTATAGGCCAAGTTATCCATTTTTATTTTATCTTTGGGTTTTTATATAAGGCTAGGAAGGGGAACAGGCTGGAGTAAGGTAACCTGATTTGAGCATTAAAAGGATCACTCCAAGTAGTATAGAAAGATTGGACTGGGAGGCAATGGCAAGAGGGACAGCAGTTAGGAGGTTAGTAGTCCAGATGCGGGTAGCTTGGATTAAAGTAGCGACAGTGGAGCTTGGAAAAAGTGGACAGTTTTTTTTTATATCATTTGGAGGAAAGCCATTATTATTACTTTTATCTGCTAATTTAATTCAACTCAGACCTATTGGAATGCCTTCTGCCACTTCCCTGACAGATGGTCAGCCTGTAAAAAAAGAAAATTCATTAGTTCAAACTGAATAACCTATGCTTAATCACCCTTTCCCACATCCCCTATAAAAAAATAAGCTTTTAAATAATAACCATAAAAACAGACGCGTGCAAACAATGCTACTGGGCAAAGGTAAGATTCCAAGTTAGATCAAGCGCAGTAATAATAGCATTGGTATCGGGTATCCTTCATGACTAATTCTATGTGCTCAGCATCATTCGATTTTTACAATATCTTGGAGAGATGAGTATTATCATCTCTGTTTTACAAACAAGGAAACTGAGGTTTGGAAAGGCAAAGAACGTTATCCAGAGGCCCACAGTTAGTGTGGGGTGGATATGCAGTAAGTGAAATTGTAGGTATACTCCTCAAACGCATCACATCTTTTATGGGGAAACATGAAATTAATAAAAAGAGAATTTGAATCAACAAGATTGGTTGCTCAGATAATAACAATGTGAATCGTTACTTGTAACTGATTATAATGAGATTTGAGTTGAACCCACAGATAAAAATTCCTATGAGATCCTATAAAACACTAAATTACAGTGCTGCCCAGAACATTAGTTTACCTAAACTGCACAGTGAAGCTGACAAATAATTTAGGTGCAAATTTCTTCCAGGTGCTTCTCAGATGGGAAGTGGGGGAAAGCTGCTTTTCTACTATTAGTAACACTCCTGCTACCATCTAGACATCTTGGTTTGAATCCATTCAAAGTTATAAGGTTAATATCTTGTGACAATATATGTGGTGGCCCAAAAGTACCTCCCTTCCCCCTCAAAGTGGGGTCCAAGTAACATAAAATGGGTGCCCCCTTTCAACAGAGCCCGTTGCCCTTAGAATGAGCAGCTCTGTAGGCACTGGGTGTCTCTGTGTCAAACACTCTGCTGGGGCTGGGGCTGCAGAGACAGACAAGATATTCTCACACCCAAAGCACCTCACAGTCCAAGATGGAGACACTCAGCAAAGCACCTCGTGGACTTGTTTACACCCGGCAAAGGTAAGAAAACCGAAACACAGTGCTTTTCACTGTCTCTCCCCTTTAGACCCTTTTAGGCTTAAAAGGAAAGGGTCCTGTGCTTTTCTGTCCCCCAAATGCCACGATGACCTTTCTCTCTTGTGTCATTCTTCCTGTGTTGTTCTTTTTTTCATGCAGGGTGTCTAGATGGATGCTGCTTCTCCTCCCAGGGCAGACCCCACTGCGACATTTCAGAAAACTCGTCTTACAGAGTGTTTAGAAAAAGACTCTAACTCCCTCCAAGATGCTTCGGTGTGAACCTTGGGGGAAGGATTTTCACATAATCCTGTAGGCTCCCCCCTCTCCCCCGAGGTGCCTCTGGCCAACCAGGCAAAAAATCATCCAGGCAGAAAGGGCACCTAAGTGGAAAAACAAAGAAAAAAACAAAGCAGCAAAAGTCTTCTTTGAGCCACAGTGAGGTATAAAAAGTGCAAAACCCAAAGTGTGGGGAGGGAAGGTCTCAGAGAGGGGAGAAATAGGCTCCCAAGACGAACCAGAAGGCACAGTTAAGAAAGAAAATGTTTCTTCAAGCAGAACTTGCTCATAGCCACACATGAAAGTGAATATAGTCTGAGGGGTTTCTGTCTTTCCATCTTGTAAAGTCACAGGCAGCAAAGTACCCTAATGAGGGGCAGCGGTTGCAATGCCCAGGGTTCCTGAATTCATAAGGTATAAGGCTGTATGGAGGAGACGCTATCTTAAGAATTTTAAACATTAAGCCCAGAGAATGTTTTCCCCTCCTGAAGAATCCTGCTGTGTTCAACCTAAGGGATGGTGTACAAACGTGCAACGTTTTGAGTATAACTTTCATCATCTGCTAAACATTGAGCTCATTTCAATTTGCAATGAACAAAGCTATTGATCAAAATTGGCTTGGATGCAATCACTGCCGAAGGATAGACTGGCCCCAGGAAGGAGGGTGAGAGAAGAGGAATGACAAACAGCAGGGTGGCAGGGAGCAGAGAGATGTCACACCGTGATGACAAACATCCTCTCAAGCTGTGACTCAACATTATGTGGTCCCCATTAACGGATGAAGAGGAAGTCAATGGTAGGTTAATGAAGTTCACAGACAGTCTTACCCAAGAAGATGACAGGGGCACCCAAGAAGGCATACCAGGTGTCTAAGACTGTGGTCCCACGCAGGGAAGGTGATCATGCAATGACCCACCGAGACGTGTTCCTCCAGCTCTGTGGTCACTGGGCTCAGGAATGCATGCAGCAGGGTGAGACACCAGAGCGCACCTGCAGGCATGAACTTACTGCACCCCACCACCCAGCCCCGTGTGACGTGTTACATGACAAAGAGAAAAGAAATGGATACACATCTGCCCTCTGGAATGGCATGGCTTGCAGATCTCAAGATTACTTTAAAATCAGATGTAAATCAATGTAAACGCTAGTTGCACAGCCTGATGAAAACATCTCTCTGGGTTGATCCATTCACAGGTTCAAGCTGAAAAATTAAGATTATTTGTAGAAATCTTTTTTGCTCACCTCTCACGCTAAATCTCGAGGCAAGTCCTCATCTTTATATCCAGAATACATTCTATATCTATCTACTTCACTTCCTCCCTACTGCTACCATCTTAGCGGCCACCACCATCTCTTTCCCGACCTACAGCATTAGCCTACTAGTTGGTGTTCTTGCTCCCCAGTCTCAGACTCATTACGATTAAATCTCCACCTAGGTGTCAGAGAGGTTTTGTAAATATAAATCAAATCACATGATAGTCCTCCTGGATGAGGGTCAGAATCCCCTATCTATTAATATATAATGAGGAAGTCAAATATCTTGATCTCAAAGTTCCCTTCCAAGACTACTCTAGGAGAGACTATAGTCAGTTTCACTTCCGAGCCAAAGGTGGGAGGGCCTACAGCCATCATGCCATGCGCAGACTATAGGAGTTCTAATTTGTGTTCTGCCATCAACTCATTGTGCAACCTTACTCAGGACATTTTCCCTTTCTGAAATAGAGTTTCCTCTATTTGGAAATATCAGAGCTCTTCTAGCCTAAAACTATCATTTTCCTAGTATCCCTCTTTATAAAAGTACTTTATTCATTCCTGCTTGCTCTTGGTACTACCTTATAATGTGGAAATACGTGGGGGGCTCTGGGCAGGGATTTTCTCTAATACCAGCTAATCACAGGCCTGAACTCCCAGAAGTCAGATGACAGACATGTTAATGGATTAATAATATAGAAGTATGATGAATATAATTTAAAATAATCTACTAGTAGTTTCTCTAGCAAATAGAGCTACAGCTAAAGTAAGATAAACCAGTGGGTTTTTTTTAATACGTATTGTTTTAAAATGAGTAATTAAATTAATAAATTTTAAAATCTGAACATGTTTTAAGCATCGTATGAGAATTCGTCACAGATTTGGCACTGTTGACATTTCTGGGTGGAGACTGGGACTGGATTGGGTTTCTTGTAGTCAGCCATCTTATCTCGTGGCTATCTATGAATAAACAACATTAAAGGAGAATTACACAAGATCTAAGGCCAAAAACTGCTTTCAAGAATGTTCAAGGCATGGAGTATCATTAACATAAAAATATACCTCTAGAGTCACAGGCAGGATTCCCCAAGCCACACACAAAATCAGGTTGTTATGCTACAAGCATGGGTTCTCCAACTGACATAGGGTTTGGAGAACCCTGTATTAGAAGCAGATTTGCTTCTCAATTTCATCAAATATAAGACACCAAAAGCCCTACACGGGGCAGGGACTGTTGGCCTATGCGGTGTTGCCATACACACCTGAAAGTAATAAAGTTCCCTTTCTCTTAAAACATTGTCAATTTTTCATCCTCAACTTGGTTATCTGTGGAGAACACATTCAAAAATGATATTTAAAGTTTCTTTGTCTTAGCGGAGAAGGTTCAAAAGTTCATGAAGAAGGAAAAAGCCAATTAGCTTGTAGGAAGAAAATGAGAGCATTATTGACATTTTTAAAAGGTGGAAGTAGTGTGTAAATAGATCCAAACTATATATAATAAAGAACCAGGGCAGAGATAATCACAACAATAGCTGCCACTGAGTGGTGTGTGCCAGACATTATGCTAAATGCTTTCCTGCATTGTCTTGTTTAATCATCAGCCACCCCTATAAATACTACTTCGTGATGTATTTGGGGAAACTGAGGCACAGGGAAATACACACCCAGCACATGGCAGAATCAGGGCTTAAACATACATCTGTCTCCATCATTCTGCCCGATGATTCAAATGCAAGTTTCCTGCCAGGGGAAAGAAAAGTCATGACATAGATATTTTCTGCATCAGACATCAACTGTTCTTTCTGCTGGGGTCAAAGGAGTCAGCCACGTAGAGAGGGAACCGGCGGAGGACTTCTATTCGAATCATAGGGGACATCCTGCATGAGATGGTAAAAGTAACACCTGGGATAACATATACCTGGCTGGCGGGGCGGGGGGGAGGGGGGAAGAACCAAAACACAAACAACAACTCTTCAACGTCCCCACCTGGCCCCAGATAAGAACAGACAATGGTCTAATCATCAAAATGAGGAGACAATCCCTTGAGACTAAGACAGTAAATGTGTCACCATTTTACATTGGCTACTATAGTGATACATGCCCCAAACCACATATCAGCCAGTAAGACAGAGGCTTTGGGAGAAGCAGTGAAGAAAACGAACGTGTCGTTGGGAAAAGACAAAGAAAAAGTCACCAAAGTTAGTGAGAATTCTATGTTTACCTCAGTTTAACCCTCAAACTGTTTTCCAGGGCAGCGATACCATTTTGCGTTCCCACCAGCAATATATGAGAGTTCCTACTTCCCCACACCCTAGACAACACTGGTTACTTTCCGTTGTTACTGTTGTCATTGGCATGTTAATTGGTGTGAAGCGGTCTCTTACTGTGGTTTTGACTTGCACTTCTCCCATGACTCAACGTTGACCATCTTTCCTCATGTGCTTACCGGAGGTGAGAGGTTGCACAGCATTGTGAATATATAATGCTATATATAGCATATATAATAGTTTTGTGACTAAATGTCACCAAACTGCACACTTTAAAATGGTTAATTTTATATTATGTGAATTTTACCTGAATACAAAGAGTTAGTCACAGAGCAAAAATATAAACAAAGATAGAATGAATCTGCAAGTCACCTCAAAGTTCCTCAGATATTCTTTATCTTGCTCCATAGGTCATTTCCTCCACCCAGCTGATTATTACAGATAATGATTTAATTAAAATAAACATGTATTTTTCTGACTATAAAAAAAAAATCATTCCTTCTGAACATGTAAATGGTTCCTGAATTTCAGCTACCAATGAGTGCTATTTGGTGGCCTTCAGTTGGAACCACATCACCTCCTGTTGTCAGCTACAACAGGCATGGCCTCAGGTGACTCAATTAATATTTGTTGAGGAGTTTATGATGACGAAGATGGAAAAACTCCAGACACTACATTCCAGAAAAATAAACTGCACTTTAGGGCAATAGTCCACAGGCAGTATAAGCATTCAGGCATGGTCTCTGAAATCAGACTGCTTGGGTTCAAATTCCAGCTCCACCAACTACTAGATATGCAACTTGATCATTTCACTAAATGTACCTAAGTTATAGCCCTTCAACTGTATAATGGAGATAAGAATACCTACATTGTTGTATTAAATAATATAGTCAGGACTCAATTTGTGTTAGCTATTATATATTAATATCCATCCAATTCATCCAAAAGTGTGAGCTGTTTTATTTCTCCTCTGGATGCCATTCTATTTTAGAAGCATCTACCTAGAAGTACATTTCTCTTGGTTAACACCTTATAAAATCTTGCTATTCATAAGGTGGTCCACAAACCAGCAGCATTGGCATCCCTTGAGAACTTACTACAAATGCAGAGTCTCAGGCTCCACTTCAAACCTACTAAACAGAATGTGCATTTTAAGAAGATTCTTAGACAATTCTATGTTCACTAATGCTTGTGAAGAAAACCTCACTAGAGCATGTTTCCTACAGCAGGGCTGTGCACAGCTATAGCTGTCCTTCCTAGAGCAGACACGACTATACTGTGACTTCTTCCTCCAAGAAAGGCAACGTATAGAGAGGAACCCCTTCAGATTAGCAGACTATTAGAAGAAACAAAGATCACTCCCTGCACATAATTTATATATGCCATATCCCACTTCTGCAAATTACTCTAGTATTCTGGAAATGCTATTCTTACTTAACTCCCATGAGCAAAATACACCACAAGAATGCATTACTGAACTTGACCAGGGCAGATCGATGTTACTAAGTTCCTGCATCGTTAATCTCTCTTTAATCTTTCAGAGCTCTGTCCACTTAGGAGCCATCTCAACTTGTTGGGTCTAAGACACCTACTGTAAAAATCTGACGGTATCACAGAGATCCAAGGGATCTCACAAGCTAAGAAACACCAGCTGAAGAAACACTGCTGTTTGCTGCTTACTATAATTAGACTTTATCACACTTCAAGAACAGAAGGAAAATCAAAAAAAAAAAAAAAACAAACAAACCTCCTGGGCCCCCCATTGTCCTTTTGTGACAGAGCTAATTTAAAATACAGTACATCATCAAAGCCACATTACTCTGATGATACAGAATTTATGAGGGATGTCCCACTTCATATTATACATTAATTTGAAGTCAACAGGGGAAGACAATAGGGGACACGAAGTAGAATGTGCAAAACATTTGGAGTCAATTGAATGAACTCAACGGCATGCTGGTAAAAACATAAATTGCAAAGTGATATCTATTTTTTTCCTTCCTACAAGATTCACTGGAGACAGTAGAAATTTTGAAAGACTTTTTTTTTTTTAATTTCAGAGTATTACGGGGGTACAGACATTTTGGTTACATGTATTCCCCTTGCTCTGCCCGAGTCAGAGCTACAAGCGTGCCCATCCCCCAGATAGTGCACACTGCACCCCAGATTTACCCATCCCCACCTCCCCCCTCCCACCTGCCCGACACCCAAGGATGAATGTTACTTCCATATGTGCACATAGGTGTTGATCAATTAGTATCAATTTGATGGTGAGTACATGTGGTGTTTGCTTTTCCATTCTTGAGATACTTCGCTTAGAAGAATGGGCTCCAGTTCCATCCAGAGTAATATAAGAGGTGTTAGTTCACGATTGTGTTTTTGTGGCTAAGTAGTACTCTATGGTATACATATACCACATTTTCTTAATCCACTCATAGATTGATGGGCACTTGGGTTGTTTCCACATCTTTGCAATTGTGAATTGTGCTGCTATAAACATTCAAGTGCAGATATCTTTATTGTAGAATGTCTTTGTTTCCTTTGGGTAAATACCCAGTAGTGGGATTGCTGGATCAAATGGTAGTTCTACTTTTAGTTCTTTGAGGTATCTCCATAGCACACAAAAACATACACTGGGGAAAAGAAGCCCTATTCAATAAACAGTGCTGGGAAAACTGTTTAGCCACATGTAGAAGACTGAAACAGGATCCTCACCTCTCACAGAAATCAACTCACGATGGATAAAAGACTCTTCAATATACTGGAGATTTACCCTAAGTCCAAGGAAGGAACTACTTTTATAATCCAAGATTTTTCACTGCATTTACACAAAAGATAGATTGTGGTCTTGTAAATTATCTGGGTATCAATGTTTACTAAGCATTTGGTTATTAATATCCCTGTATCTTCTCTGCTATGAATTGGATGTCCATCCAATGACATAAAAAGTATGGATCACACATCTGAGTTTTGTGGATAGCCTAGAGATAAATACATATGAGGTCTTTGGGCAGAAACAGAAGAGGCATCTTTTCGGGTGAAAGTTCAAGATAAGTTCCAAACTCTACAGGGAGACTACAAGAAGGGGGAAGAAGTGGAAAAATAAATAATGGATTCTAAAAATCCATATTGCTATCATCCAGGGAAAAGAGAATAGAGAGGGGGAAACTGAGCTTGTGTAGTACATAAAAAATAGGCAGTAAATAATCAAATACACTTACATTGTTTGCTACAGCTCTGGGGAAAGATGGAAGACTCTGTATGGGTCCTGCTCAAAGGGCTGTGGCTTAAAGCCTGAGAGATGCCTAAGTGTTAGGATCCTGGCCTTTAAAGGAAGCCTGAAGCACCATTCAATGTGTTGGGTCCTTCATGGAATCATTCAAGCAAAATTGCGTCAGCATTTGCAGTAGGTCCTTCGCATGAGTTGAACATACATTGGTGAACAAACTTGTCGTGGTAACAACCCTCATGGAGCTTACAAGAAGTGGGAATAAAGACATTGAGCCAGTGGTCTTAAGGATATTGGGTGATACGAAAAGAAAAATGGATAATGGTCTATAAGAGGATAAACACATGGTCCTGACCCACTTTGGAGTAGGGAGGCTCATGAGACTTCTAGTGCATCCCTGTCCAAGACAATCATCCTACACCAGCCACGTACCCACAGTAGCTTCACGGATGATCTCTGTGTCAACTTTTTGCAGCGTAACCCCTGAATTTCCTCCTCAGACCTAACTTTAGACAAAGCTTCCACTGGAAGTAAGGTGATCAACCATCCCAGCTTGCCTGGGACTGAGGGTTTATCCAGGACACGTGACTTTCTCTGCTGAAACAGAAAAAGTCACAAACCAGGACGCCTTTTTCACCCTAACTGGAAGTGATCACTCCCGTGTTGCTCCAGTGGTATCTCATCCCAACTGTGACCCTCACTTGACTTTCGCTTCATGATGTGGAATCTGATGCTGCAGTGGACCTATGCCATTAATGGCTGCCCATCACTCAAACACCCTTTCTATTCTTGTGGTATTAATTGATCAACATTTATGTGCACATAGGGAAGCAACATTCATCAGGTGTTGGACAGGTGGGAGGGGGGAGGAGGGGATGGGTATATTCACACCTAACGGGTGCAGTGTGCACTGCCTGGGGGAGGGGCATGCTTGTAGCTCTGACTTGGCGGTGCAAAGTCAATTATATGTAACCTAAATGTTTGTACCCCCGTAATATTCTGAAATTTTAAAAAAAGACCCTATCTATATGCTACAGAAGCCAAAGATGTTTTCTAGAAGTTGAGATGCATCCATATGACCAGTTTTGGCCATTAGGATTCTCCCCACTGGACTTTTGTTTTCTTTGACGTATAATTACACAAACTGCACATATCTTAAGCATGTAGTTCAATGGTGTTTTGCCAATGTATACGCCCAGGCGCCAAAACCCCAATCAACATACAGAGCAATACCATCACCGCAGAGAGTTTCCTTCTATCTTTATACACTGTATCCTCCTCCCCAACCCCTCCTAAGACAATCACTATCCCAATTTCTATCCCATAGAACAGCTTTTCCTGCTCATCAACTTCATAAAATTGGAATCATAAAGCATGTACTCTTTTGTGGATAGCTTCTGTTGCTGAGCATAATGTTTGTTTTTTAATATACACTCACCCACATTGATGCACATATCAGTAATTCGTTCCTTTCTATCGCTGAGTAGTTTTCCATTGAGTGACTGTACCAGTTTATTCATTAATTATTGACGGATATTGGGTAATTTCCTTTTTTATGGCCACTATAAATAAAGCTGCAATGAGAATTCCTTAAGAAGTCCTTGTGTGCACATATGTTTTCATTTCTCTTAGAAAATACCGAAGAGTGGAACTGGGAATCTTACAGTAAGTGTATATTTAACACTTGAGGACCATCCTGATAGCTTCCCACAGCATTTATACCCCTGCACATTCCCACCAGGAGTGCCCGAGATAACCAGCTTTTCCCTCTTTCTAACACCACTCCAACAGGGTTGCCCTGGCATATTGCTGTGCTCTAAATTTATAATTCCCTGGAACCGGTTGAGCCACCTTCTACATTTTTATTGACCGTTCGTACATTTGCTTTTGTGAAGTGTTTGTTCAAATGTTTTGGATCATTTTTAATTTGGATTATCTCTTAATTATTGAGTTATAGAGGTTCTTTATGTAATCTGGATACAAATCATTTGCCAAACATCTATATCTAGGCACATATATTCTTTTTTCCTTCGTCAAAATTAAAAACTTCTTCCCATGAAAAGACCATTAACAGAAGAAGCAAGCTGAAAACTGGATAGAAATATATAGTATATAATAATGTAACGTGTATATGTAATATGCATTACATATAATAAATAGTTATATAGTATATACATATCATTTTAAATGTATGTGATATATCACTATATTAAAGTACACTACATGAAATAGTGCATTGTCATAAATTATATAACGTATGTCATATGTTATATAAAGTATAATATCTCTGAATATATATAATTCATTATGATTATATTTCCTCCCAGTCTGTGGCTGGACTTTTCATTCTCTCAAGGTCTTCTTATGGGAAGAAATTTTGAGTTGTGATGAAGTAAGGTTTACCAGCCTTATCTTCTCTTTTATGTTTAGCACTTGTATTTTATCTGGGAAAATGTTGACTACGCTCAGTTTGCAAAGATATACTCCTATATTCTCTTCTAGGAGTTTTAAAGTATTTGCATTTATAGCCAGGTATGCTAGCTATCTTCAATTAATTTTTGTCTATGATGTAAAATATGGATCAGAGTTCAATTTTTCCATTCTAGCATTCAGTTGGTCCGGCACCATTTGTTGAAAAGACTTGCTTTTCCTCCTCAAACTGCAGTGGTGCCTCTGTAAAAAAATACAAAAAAGAAAAGCCAGTGGACTCTGTATGTTAGCACAGGACTTAGGTCGTAAGGACCCAGGTAAAAGCACAGGATCAGTTAAGCATCGTTCGTGGAGGCCATGTCAGGTGTGGAGTCCAGAAGCACAGCTCAAAGTGTCCAGGAGAGGTGATGATGGTGGTGCCAAGTGACAGTGATCACGGTGCCGGGAGCCCATCCTTAGCAGGGAGTTTCTATGCAGGGAACCTAATGGTGACTTTATCCCTTATGTCTATTTTCTGAGTCAGGTTCTCAAATTTTCCTGATGATTCTATGTGCTCCCTGAAAGCATTGAAATAAAATTCTCATTTGCATAGATTACCCAGAGATGTTCTCTGTTACTGAGGATCAAGAATCCTACACCATGACAGGTGATCTGCCCACACGCTTAGTATCAAGCTCTCATCTGGTTCCAGGTTTTGGCTTTACTATTCCTGTATTGGTGTTGACAGTTCTCAATGTCTGCAATCTAGTACTTGGCCAACCTAGGATGTTCCTGTGAATGTCAAGGGTGCTTTACAAGACAGAACATATGATGCATCAGAAGTAAGATTAGTCTTCTTAGGACTCTATTGCCAAACAGCCAGAACCATTTCCCATAGTTACAAGTGTTCCTCAGGGACATTGGGAGACTGTCCTTTGTACAAGGGGGGGGTGAGAGGGAAGTGACTAGTGATGCTGGTGACGCCAGTGGTTGGGGACCAGAGAGGGCTCTCTTACCCACGTGGGCAGTCTGAGATTTTTGCTTTCTCGCATTCCACAATGTGTACATCCTAGGGGCAGAGACAGGCAGCACAGGAGTGGGGAGGGTAATTGCACCAAAAAGAAATCTAACCTCAGATAAATGGGAACTGAGTCCAGTGCAATAGTCCAGAAGAGGAATCCAGAGTAGAAAGTACACTGTCCAGAGTGTGCAAGTACAGAAGTGCAGGGAGAAATCCGTACAAGGAAAGAGAAGTTGACCAGGAAGTAGAGCAAACTGTACTACTGCACTGGAGGAATGATTTCTATAAAGGGGACAGGAGCACAAGGGAGAGGAATGTTTAGAGGGTACAGAGAAGGCAGCAGAGCCCTAATAGAAATGGTGGTTAATAAATACCACCTTAATATAGGAGATGACTGTAGGGTCCTCCACACATTCAAAAAAAGGGGAGATGGCAATGCCATCTGAGAGCCACCCTGGAATGTAGCCTGGGGTAGCTCTGAAACCCTCCACACCACAGGATGGCTATCAACCTTCTGCATGAAAAGAGATTAAAGATTACTTCCTGAATGTTCAGCAACTGCTTCCCTTTCCCAAGAGTACCCAAGGGGAGTTACAGCTCCCCCATTTTGTGCAGTCTTTGCAAGACCATAGATTGGGTACCTTGCCTTCCCACTGTGGAAGATGAAGAGTTTCCTAAAGGCAGCTCCTGTCAGATCCCAGTTTTCCCTGCCAGCGTGGACTCAGGAAGGAGATCCGTTGCGTGAGCCTGGCCAATGGGATGTGCTTTTCTGGGATCTAGAACTGGGGCGGAATGACACATGGGCAGAAGACCTAGTTGGAATTCATTTCTTCCCATGGAGGAGACCTCACAATTGCTTGGTGCCTGCTATGCTGGCCACACTGCTTTTTCAGCCACCTCTCAATTTTGTAAGCTCTCTGATTACTGCTAATAAGTATTCTTTTTGCTTAATGTAGGGGGAAAATTGGTTTCTGTTGCTTGCAACCAATGAGCCCTAATTGGTCCACAAAGTTGAGACTGTCCCTGTAATTAACTGCAATGTTTAATTTTGCTCCTTTGTAAATTGGGTTGATATTCATACATGAAGCATAATTACTTTGTTCTCATGTAATCCCTTTTGATGTTATAAATCTCCATTAAGAAGCCCTGTTTGGGTCCACGAGAAGCTATCTCTACCTCCTAGAAAGGCAAGACAAGGGCTATTAGCCCACATATGCTCTGAGAATAGATCATTCATTACACTGAGATATGGAAAATTAAGGACACTTTCATTGAAACACTAGTGAGCTCTTTTGATACAACACATACAGATATTTTCCAAAAGCTAATGGTAGTAAAAATTAAAAACTATGAAAAGTAAAACATTTTACCATGTTCCCATATTCACGAGAGTCTACCCTAAATGTAATTATAATCAGGACAGGTATGGGTCTCAGGAGAAATCTAGCAATGAGTTAGAGGGTTTAAGAAAACTGATCCAATGTTAGGGCCCTGGTACCTGCTTCTCCTGAGCTCACCCGGGGAGCCACATGTCCATGCTAAGAGAAGCACTTGCAACTACCAAGAGTGCCTACAAGGAGAGGTTGAAATTTCTTTCCCCAGTTGGATGTTTGCCAACGCAGAAAACTTAATGGGCATCTGAGAGACATCCCTGAGCACCAGAGAAAAGTAGAATTGGAGAAAGATTTGGGGTGGGTGTGGGGGAAACCATGGAAGAACCTCCCATCCAACCATTTGGCATCGCAAGCATGAGTGAGTTGACTGTTGCTCATGTAGTTCCAGCAAGAATAGCTAAGCTGGAGCCAGCTTGATGGTACTTTCTGAGAGACTCACCTGTAAGGCGAGGGGACTGTGGCCGGTGTGACACACTATTAAAACAGCCACCAGTGAAACTATCCATATTAAAATAACGCACAGCCACAAGGTATACATAGTAACCAAAGTCTGATTTTTATAAAAATACAGATATAGCCAGAAGTTAACCAGCCATTGTTCCCTAGCTGCCTTGCTGCTGTAACTGGTCACTGCTTAATCGCACCATCCTCCCCGACAGGTGCAAGATTTGTGACTCCCCCACTACTTCTATAGATAACATGGATGTTTTAAATCCCAAGACTTGTGACTCTATAGATAACATTGCTGCTGTAATCCCAAGACTAGCCTTTGAGGTATTTTTAGAACTCTGCATTCCAGGGGGACCCACTGATGCCAATCGGACCCATGGATAGGTGTGGGAATGGATCCAAACCCTTGAGACTGCTCTACCCAGGAAATCTCCCAGCTCAGAAGATAATATCCTGCTTCCCAACCTTATGAGCTCATCCACAACCAATCAGCAGACCCAATTCCCTAGCCCTTTGCCCATCAAACTATCTTTAAAAATCCTTTCTCCCAAATTCTTGGGGAGCTGGATCTCCCTGCCTGGCACCTTGTGAAATAAAAGTCTTTCTCTGTGGCAAGACCTGCTGTCTCAGTATATCGGCCTTCGGTGGGCCGTGGGCAAGGGACCCGGTTTGGGCTGTAACACCAGGAAGGGAGTTGACTGGAATTTTGCTGGAGCTGGATTTTCCACATCCAGAAACTTAG
Source organism: Daubentonia madagascariensis (assembly GCA_023783475.1). Classification (NCBI taxonomy): domain Eukaryota; kingdom Metazoa; phylum Chordata; class Mammalia; order Primates; family Daubentoniidae; genus Daubentonia; species Daubentonia madagascariensis. The sequence continues at coordinate 3,001,805 of JAKFHU010002332.1, read as the reverse complement.
CGGCAAGGAAGCCCCTGCACGTCTGAGGTATCTGTGATCATTGTGCATCACGAGAAAGTCAGAATTTGAATATTTACCACACAGAAGCCAGACAGGTGGCAACAAAGAGAAGACAGAAGAATGTAACCATACCACTGAGTTTGATAATCATGACCCTTTGCCTCTTCCTTCCTGCCCCCAAACTTCATCAGAGAGAGAGGGCTGGCAGAAGGAAGGACAGAGTGCCCTCAAGTCGTACAAAGTCCTCCCTCTTCATTCCAAGATAAAGAAAGCGGCAGGATGAAAAACATACCACGCTCCTCTCCTTTTCGGGACCTGGAGCGACAAGTCTGACTGGTAAGGAAACAGAAGAAACTTTCAACAAATTAAAAGATAGATGCTTTAAGAAAGAAAATGACTGAGGCATACATACCAATTAAGATTATATAATAATAAGCAAAAGTGACTAGAAAGCTGAAAAATCTGCTCGAGATGTTATTAAGGGATGGAGAAATATATGCAACCCAGTGCCGTCGGGAGCAGTGAGTGGAGCAAAAGAAAACCGTCTCATGTTTCTATCCCACTGAGCCGAGTCTGTTCAATAAACTAGTGATAGTGTTCAATAAAAATGTGAAATGGAGAAATCTCAAGAAGACATGCAATTCAGATTCCCAAGTGTTAAGACAACTGGGTGTTTTATAGAACGTTAAATATGATCTTCCAGACATGTTGTGGAGTCTATGCAGTCATTTAGCAATAATTCATCAATGGGTCTTAATACTCATGTATCTTACTTCAGGCAACAGCTGTGCTCCAAGAGAAAACAGCTGACTCGATGTTAATGTTTGGGATAAATTATTCTTAATGCATAGTAGAGTTTGCAATCCTTGGAATATAATTGTATTTGGAAAATAGTTTACAATGAAAATAACCCTCTTATTTTTTTTTTTTTAATTCCAAGCTATATAGATCGGGTAACAGGTGGAGGCACAACTTCACAACATTGTAGAGTGTATAACAAGGTGGAGGCTAGAATTCGGGGGTGGTTTACAGCAAGATTTTACTCAGTAATTAGGTGTTGAGTAATATGTATTTCCCTTAAGCACCTGCCTAGGAGGATTAATTATTCTTCAAGTGGCAAAAAGAAGTTGATAATGATCAATTTGATAATTTTTACATGTTCATTCAACAAACATTTGTTGAGCTCCGACACCCGTTTCTCCCACCAGGAGGCATGTGGCAATGTCTGAGTACATTTTTGTTTGGCACAACCTGGTCAGGGGGTGGGAGATGGAGTGTGGAGTGCCACCGTCATCTGGCTGGGTTGAAAGCAAGGATGCTGCTGAACATCTTACAATGCACAGGACAGCTCCCCTGGACCAAGAAGCATCCAGTCCCAACTATTAACAGTGCTGCAGTTGAGAAATTCTGCCCTACAATATGCCTAGCACAAGTGATATGAAGATGAATGAGCCCCTGTCCTCAAGGGGCTCACAACCAAGATATAATTTTGAAATCATATCTACCCTGTTAAACTGACATGGAATCATACTGGCTATTTCTACCAGTTCCAAATATAGGATGTGCGAAGGACAACTCCCTTTCCCAGCTGCTCACCATTTTCTCCTGTTGCCTTTGGAGATGATGCCATAGGAATCATGCAAATAAAGAGGAGGAAGACAAGGTCATTTTTCTATTGGCTCTGCAATGACTGTGCATTGATGGTGGTTTTATCCAAATATTTATAATGTGTTGGAGACTGTTCAAACAGTTAGGCAGCTTGTCAATTTTCTAATGAGTGAGGCATCGTAAGTTTGGGAAGTAGAAGTCTCGTCTCTGACAGCTGAAGGGCGTGCAGCACACACCTCAGTGTTTCCACAGGAGGCACTACCAAATGTTTATTGAGCAACTACTATGTGCAGGGCAATTTGGGGAGATAAAGGTGCTGAAGATGAAGAGAAGAGAGAAGTTAGGGGCACTGGAGTGAGAATTAGTGTTTAGGTGATAAAAGGGAAAGAATTCTGGCTGAGTGAATCAGGAAAGGTTTTCTGAAGGTGGCAAAATTCTGGTGATCTTTGAGGGTGGAAAAAATGTAGGTTGAGTGGGAGGAAATTCATGATAGAGAAATCCACGTGGACTAAAGCGCAGGGTAGGCAGAGCATGAAACATGAACGGGAAATGACAGTTCAGTTATGGAATGCGAAAGGGAATAACAAAGGGGGATGCAAGCGGATAACGCGTGGCATTGACTGACAGGTATGGACGTCTCTTTGCACGGTGCGTAAGGAGGCAGGAATGCGCACCTGTGCTGCGTGAGTCCCCGCCTTTCCAAGCAACAGCAGCATCGCCTCTCCCAAAAGGTGAGAAAGATAATTCTGGGCTAAGAGTCGTTGACTCAGAACTCTGATCCAGGAAGATAAAGCACAAGTTCTTCAATCTCCTTAAATATGTAGCTTTCAACATGGTCAAGACCAATTCTCAAGATAAGGGGTTTCCACATCATTGCAGACGCATGCCATTATAGTTAAAAGGGTCCTAAATAATAAAACAAAAGGTGTTTCAAGTAGCTCCAGTGAGGCAGTGAACAGGCAGAAATGTGACAACCCAAAATCCCTAAAAATTATGCATTCAACTTGAATATTTATCCATGTGTTCCAAAGGCTGACAAAATAGATAAAAAGATAACTAAAAATACATTATATAAGGGGAGAAGTACAGACTAACACATATAGGATGATCACTTTCAGGAGGGGGAAAGGAAAGGAGATATATATATATCTATATCTTAGTCTATACCTAAAATACTATTTCTGGAAATATGCACAAGATACAAAATAGAAAAGAAAGGTACAAAGGAAACTGATAAGGAGTCATTGTTGCTAGGATAGGAAATGAGGGACAGAGATCATGGGCAGAAAGGAGACTTATTTCTTACCTATATGCCATTTTTTAAATTCTATTTTATTGTATTCTATTTTATTTATTTTTTTATTTTATTATTTTATTTTATTTTAATTTTACTTAGAGACAAGGTCTCACTCTATCACCAGGCTGGAGTGCAGTGGCAGAGTGATCATACCTCACTGCAGCCTTGAACTCCTGGGCTCAAGTGATCCTCCTGCCTCAGCCTCCTGAGTAGCTGGGACTACAGGCATGCGCCACCACGCCCGAGTAAATTTTTTTTTTTTTTTTTTGGTAGAGACAGGGTCTCACAATGTTGCCCAGGCTGGCCTCGAACTCCTGGCTTCAAGCAATCCTCCCACCTCAGCCTCCCAAGGTGCTGGGATTACAGGTGTGAGCCACCGTGCCCAGCCCCATATGCCATGCCATTTTATACTTTGGAATGTTTAACAGATTTTAACATATTCAACAATGAATATTTTATATTTATATATATATATATATATATATATATATTTTTTTTTTTTTAGAAAGGCCACCAGTACAAAAAGACTAATGGAAAAATTAGCCAAACATCTTTGGGAGGCAGTTTATAATAATGTTTAAAAGCACAGATTTAAGTTGGATTTTTGGATTTGAATCTCTCTTCTGACAATGGACAGGTATGTGATCGTGGGCAATTTGTTTAATCTCCCTGTGATTACCTCTTTTATGTGCAGTAAGGATAGCAATAATAGCTACCTGTTCGGGTATTTAATTTAAGCATTAAATGAGATGCTACGCATAAGGCATCAGCCCTAGCACACAGGTATTACTGAAGCATAGGCAACCATATTCCAAAGTAACGTAGCATGACTGATGCATTTACTGGTAAAGTCTCTCAGCTGGTGATTCAACTCGGGTAACTTACAATAGAGTCTTTCACGAACACTGGTGGATGTGGTTGGTATTAATGCCCCTTCCCATATTGTAGGAAATAAATGGCTCTACTTGTCCCAGTCATAACAACACCACAGGAAACCCAATGCTCCATTACTCAATGGTAGCAGAAACATCAGGGTAAGCTCCCCCCTTTCCTTTTTAACATGGGAATTAATTCTTTCAGCCCTGAAATAGGGAATGGGTAAGCTGAGGTGGGTATTTATTGAATTATATTTCAAGTAAGCACTGCATGCTTAAATTATCTTCTTACCCTACTGTACACCCCACGGATGTACATGTGGTCAATTCAGTGATGAGAACAGCACGTCCAACTAATTCCATTTTTTCCTAACCTCAAAGCCAGATGTCTTAGGGTCTTTACTTGACTTTCAGCTCCTGCATTCAGCCATCACTAATTCCACTGACTCTTCTTTTTTTCCCAGCTGACACAGATGTGTTGTGTGTGCTATGGTCTGAGTATTTTTGTCCCCTCCAAAATTCACATGTTGAAACTTAACTGCCAACATGACAGTATGAAGAGGTGTGGCCTTAGGAGGAGATTAGGTCTTAAGAATGCAGCCCTCATGGATGGGATTAGTGACCTTATAAAAGGGCCAGAGGGAACTAGGCAGGACCCTTTTTGTCCTTTCGTCCTTTCCACCATGTGAGGACACAGCATCCCTCCCTTCCTGAGGATGCAGCAAAAAGCTGCCATCACGGAAGAAGAGACCAGGTCCTCACCAGACACCAAACCTGCCAGCACCTTGATCTGGGACTTCCTAGCCTCCAGAACTGTGAAAAATACATTTCTGTTCTTTATAAATTACCCAGTCTCTGTTATTTTGTTATAACAGCACAAACGGCAAGACAATGTGAAGCATGACCCTCCACCGACTCTCCCTTTCTTACTTAAGCACCAACATCTTTCATTGACTTTCAAGATACTTTAACAGGTCACGTCTCAGTGTTGCCACAATGTCCTACACATACTGCATGGCTCAGCTCAAGCTCTCGTCCAGGACAGTATACTCAACGCACCAGACAAAATTTCAGCAAATGATTCTCTGAACTCTAACACAGTTTACTCTCTATCAAGCTAAGGATTTGATAATTCTCTGATGGTTCTACGAGTGCCACTTTGTTCCTCGATGATACCACACGTTTCTTAAAACTAGAATTGTTCTGGTTTCTTCCTAATACTTACCACAGTTCAAAGGTGCTTTACAGGGAATTCTCAATAAATATAGGTTGACCAAATGTGTGAGTTCTATAGTTTGTGTGGATAACTTGAGCAGGGGGAGGTAATGTCCTGTGCCAACAATAACCCTGCCCACGTCCACTAACACAGAGATCCCTGTACTTGGTTAATAGTGTCCCCTGAAAACCTATGTTTACCCAGAAACTCAGATGTAACCTTATTTGGGAACAGGGTCTTTGCAGATGCAATTAGTTAAGATGACATCATCCTGGATTTGGGGGGGCCCTAAATCCAATGACTGGTGTCCTTAGATAGAGAGGGAGATTTGGAGACACAGACACACAGAGAAGGAGCCATGTTATGATAGAGACAGAGTTTGGAGTGATGCAGATGCAAGCCAGGGAGCACCAAGGATTGCCAGCAGTCCCCGGAAGTGGGGAAAAGGCAAGGAAAGACTCTTCCCCAGAACTTTCAGAGGGAGTATTGTACTGCTGACACCTTGATTTTAGACTTCAAGCCTCTGGAACTGTGAGAGAAGTTTGTGCTAGTTTGTTATGGCAACCCTAGGAAACAAATACAGTCCTCCACAGACCCTTTTAGCAAAAAATAAATTCCAAGAACCATGCCTACAACCCTGCAGTACCCTTATCTTCATCCCAGATGTTGACTAGGAACTTGATGTGCAACGAGGTAAAATTGGAGACGTAAGTATTTTGAAAGCGTCTTTGTAAAATTTTTCCATCAGGGGCATATTTTTTTTTCAAAGGGAATCTTATATGAAACTTCACAATGTGACCAAAAAAATGGCATGTCATTAGTATGTGATAGTTGCTCATTATAAAGTCCACCAACAGGGGCTGTGTGGCTATTTTCATGAATGTATAATTTTGAAGTTCGTTAACAGATTTGAACAATTCATGACATTAAGATAAAAATATTTATGGGGCCTTTGAAATCTTGACAAAATCTTGGGAATGTGAAAATCCCAGATCTTACAAACACACTCACTATACATACTATGTATCAAGGTCAAGAAAGTGTACGTCATTTACCAAAGTCACCAAGCTAGAGTAGGGTGATAGTGATCAACCACAGAGTCCACCCATGGAAAGATTGGAGCTGACTTCTGTGCTCTTTGCCTCATTGGTCCAAATATTTACCCATCATAAATAGCCGTTAACATGAGTAACACTGTTCACGCAAACAACGAAAATCACTGTTTCTAATGCCCTTTCAAAACCCACCAAACCATCTGAAGACCTCTGTCATCCAAATGACTTTATCAACTTATTGCCAGTGATATTATTTTCCTCTGTCCCTCCCTCCCTCCCCTCCCCTCCCCAGATATTTCCTAAGTGCCTATTCTTGAGCAGACACTCTTCTACATGCTGGGCACAGACAGACAAGTAAGGAAGACAGAACACTCACCGCGTGGTGTTTACATTCCAGGTGGCAGAAATAGACAAATGAACAACTAAACAAAGAACTGATTTTAAAGAGCAGTAAATACTAATGAAGGAAAGAGACTCCCAGGAAAAATGTTTCCTCATTTAGGATGGACCATGGCTTCTTGGATGCCTAAAGGATAAGAAGGAGCCAGTTCTTTAAAGAACAAGGAGAACAAACATCCCAAAGTAAAGCACGGTCCCTGAGGCTGAGTGAACTGGAGCAGGATCAAGGCAGAGAAAGGAATAGAGGTAGGGAGAGGAACGTGATAGCTAAATCCTACAAAGTCCGCAGGTTAGGGCAAGGTTTGCAGTGCATTCCAAGTGCAGAGCGAAGACACAGAAACGTATCAAGCAGGGCAAGACTCAATCTGATCTCTGTTTTCAAAACATTCCTTCTTAGGATTCACCTTTTCTTAAGTACTTTGGAGGTAGTGGGATATTTAACTTTAAATATTAACCTGGTCATTAATATTAACCTGGTTATTTAATGCCAGCCCATGTTATGTTTCCATATTTAACTTTATGAGCCACCCCCCACACCTTCCCCTCAGCTAAATTAATGGAAACAGCTTCATACAGAATTGCTTTCCTTATGCCAAGCTGAGGCATATTTTGCAGTCTTTTAACTGTCTTATTTCATTGGCTGAAATTGATGTCTTCATAAATATCTTTTAAAAAAAAAATCCTCCAAACACGATGGAATTGTGCATCTTCTGATGAATGGCCAGCTTAGGTCAAAATCAATCCAAGGTGGGAAGGTGGGAAGCCATCCATATTTTAGCAAATATCGTCTTTGGAATTACGGCATTCCCTCCCATCACTTCTGGATTAATAACATTTTGCTTTATGATCTATTCATTGGGGGTAGGGCAGAGGTTTATCTACTTGGGAGACACATAAAATGTTCATCCTCATTTTTCAGACACACACACTGTACGTCCCCAGAGCACCATTAAAACGCGCTGCATAATCTTTGGAAATTGACTCAAAGAAAACAGATGCCAGTTTTTCTGGATGCAAGGACATTTTTACTCTGCCAAATCTCCTAACACTTTCATTAGAAAACAAATATTTGGCTTTGTAGAAGCCGGTCGATAACCTTGGTGAGAGAATCGAGAGCCGAACTTTTAATTCCCAGGCTCAGATGTCCAGGAGCCCTGCAGAAGGACGATTCCCCTTCCGTGAGCTCTAACTTCACAAGACCCAAACACAGAATTAAAATGGGCCAGAGATAAGGGCTTCATGTCCTAGTCTCAACCCTAACCCTCCGTTTTTAGACGTGAGGATTCCTGACTATTTGGCTTTAAGAATCGTAATTCTATAGGAGGCAGAAATCATTTTTAGATCATTTTGAATCTAATTTCAAGTCCCAGATATTGCAATTTTTTGTTTTTTAATTTTTATTTTTTCTGATTATCCAAACAAGGCTATAATCAGCCAGGGAGTTCCCAGACTAGCCCACAAGTACTTCTTTGAAATACAACATGGCCTTAACATGCATGATTGCTGGTGTTTTAAGGAAGGAAGATAAGCAAGGAAGGAGGGAGGAAGGAAGGAGGGAGGAAGGAAGGAAGGAAGGGTTTAATTACAAGCAAATGAGGACACATGCAATTAACAGTGGAATGTCTGAAAGAGACGTCTTGGGCTTTAGACATTAACATATCCAATCTTTAAAAATGCACAAGCACCTTTTCCACGACCAATGAGTGACAATACGACAGGCTTTAAGCTTCTCCGTCACAGTGTGTGTTTGCTATAATTTAAGCAATACCCATTTTTAGATATTTTAGTGCCCCCATTTATTCACAATTATAGAAAAACACCACTGTGAACATCTAGCAAACCTATGTTCCCCACCTGCTTGACTGCTGCCAGCCTCTATTCCTGGAAGTGGATTTAACTTGATTAAAGGATCTAAACATTGTAAAAAGGTCTTGATACAAATTGACAAATTATCCTTCAGAAAATTTACATCTCTCTAGTGGCTTTGGAAATATATTTTCCCTACACACTTTTCAACACTGGGTATCCACACCACAGTAATTCTATTGTCTCCCCCACCCCCCTCAGCATTGTCTGCCTGCTTTCTATTGATAATGGCGCTCTGATGTCCTTCCAGGGAATTCCCTCTGCTCCACGGTATCCAGCTGGATGGGATTATTAATCAGATGCCTTGGGCTCACCAAATTAAGATGCAGGCACTCGACCCAAACTAGGGCACTCAGAGGCTGAAAACTGATGGAATTCACTCATTCTTGTGTCAGCACAGAACTCAGCAGGGTTCTTGATAATGAGGCTTCCAGAACTGCCCTGGTTCCTGCCCTATCCAATGCCAGTCTTCTGCCCTTCCCTTCAATCCATGGGGCCAACATATCTTTCTAATAAATTCCCTTTTTCTCGAATTACCCAGAGCTTATAAGCAAATAGTCCTACCAATACAGCAGTTAGGTTGAATCATTTTATCTTAGAATTCTTACCAAGTGTCCATAGTCTATGTGTCAAATGAGACCCTTAATATAATGAACCAGATTTTTTTTTTTAAATGAGGAATTTATAGTCTACAAAACATTTAACTCATAATCTCATTATGACCCTCTGGGAAAGGTGGACAAATATGAGTTCCTCACAAGGATTCAGTAGTTTGATAAACCACCCATTATCTAAAGACACAATTTAACAACCTACAAAACAATAATATCAAAACCCTGGGATCAACATCACTTTACAACCTTAATACATCATCACTTTAATGAGCATCTGCTTCTGTAACTTTAGAAGCTCCTAATTTAGAGAAGAAGAGTTGTTTACATACTCCAAGTTGCAAAGGACAGCCATATAAAGAAGTGCTAGGTACCCTGTAAATTAAGGAAATCATTGAATATGCCTGGTCTCTGGTCACAGAATAAGGAACAAGTGAATAGTGGGAACACATAAATGGGTTCTCAATATTTATTTTTCTTCTTCTCACAGGAAGGGAAAAGGCTAGTAGCTTGCTTGCTGTCATTCCTACTAATCCAAGGCACATGTTCAATCATTGCAATGGAGTAGTTAAGAGCACAGGTCCCTTTTTAATTTTTTTAAATTTTTATTCCCTGAGAAGGTCTACCATTTTTCCTCCTTTGCCAGCAAAGTAATAAAAATTCTCTTTCCTTCTCTACACACACACACACACACACACACACACACACACACACACACACACAAACGAGCACAGGTCCAAATCCACAGTTCTGGCATATGTTAGTTGCCTGAATTGAAGTAAGTCCTTCAATCTTTCTAACCCTCAGTCTTATAACATGGAGATAACAAAGCCCTGTGGAGATCAGATGAGAAAATATATATTTAGTTGCTAATATAGAGTCAGGCACAGAATGGGTATTGGGTAACTGGTAGTTCTTCCAGAATTTTCCTCCCAAATGAATATTCTCTAAATTTTTCCAAGGAGTAGGGCATTGTATGGAAAGCTGGGCTGCCCCCAACCGTACACAATTTCTTCTCCCAAGAAAGTTCTTGTTAACTATAGTGACAACGTAATGCAATGGCATCACCTGACTATTCTCATTTCACCCTTTTTCATTTCACCTTCACTCAACCCAGAGTGGTAGGCAGGGCAGGTATTATCAATCCCATTTTAGAGATAAATTACCCAGACGTTCCCCCCCCATCCTGAACTCAGAGACCTTCAGCTGGTTTGGCAAATCAAGGTTTCCACTTTACACCTGCATACGGTGGGTGGCAGCTTCTCATCCAGAAGGGAGAAAGTCGTTAAAATAAAGCATTTATCTTCTCACAGTCTTTGGGAATCCACTGAGAAAATATTTTCCCCTTCATTTTCTGGCCCCTCTAGGTGGTAAGCCAGGGATAAAACTTGCGTGTGATTGAACCCTGGCCAAATGCCAACCCTGTCTCTGCTGACTCCAGGGACAAATGGGGCACAACTTTTACTACTTCTGTAAGAATTTTTATTTTTATATATATATATATATATATATACACACACACACAATAATTATTATTATATATAATTCAAAGAACAGTGACTCTGGGTGACCCTTAAAGGCAAACACTAGGGCAACCTCAGGGAGACCCAAGAGCTGAGGCAGTGAAAATGGGCTGAATTCCATCTTCCCGATTAATGGCCCAGGAAGTTTTTACAGCAAAGCAGTAAATAGAGCAAGATTTTGATTTGGATCAGGTCTATGTGACCCTGGGAAAACTGTTTAAAACTACTGACCACCAGTGTGTCCATTTGTAAACTGGAAACAGATTCATTTAAATAACACAGGGTTTTTACCCTCCTGGCTGTGACCCCCAAATTGACACCTACTCTGAGCCTTGAGATTGAACTGTGAGGCTGTCAATTTGACCTTTCCCCAGATAGCTTACCCTGAAATGTTTTTTTTGCCCCTCTTTAAGTCAGAGTATAATCCCACTTAACCACCATTTCCTTCTTAAATGGTGCATGGTGTTTGGACCAGGCAACCCTCAATTTAATCAACAAACCCTCACCAAGTATCAGCCATGTGGTAGTCTATCAAACTCATTCACTTAGACTTCCTAGCAAACAAATCCATATTTTCACCCATTGCACAAACAGTGATATTTGAGGGGAGAAAAGAGACTAAGAAAATCTACAACCCGAATTGGTCCAGCAGACATAGGAACTTATAGGAACACACCCAAGTCACAGAGGCATCAAGTACATCATTTAACTCAGGGGGTTGCATTTCCCCTAACTGCAAAAGTGGTCATCACCACCATCTCCATCAGTATTAGGGCCCCAGACCCTACAGAAAATGCATTTCTCATACCATCTATGGCCATGCACTTTTTAAGAATCGGAAAATAAAATAGGAACCAACAAAGAAATGCCAAAATGTTACTACTTGGCAAAATCCTGGGCATGAAGGGATGTGGCAGACGGCAGGGGAGGGTGACTTTGGAACCTAGTCCATCATGGAAACAATAGTAGGCAAAGACGGGATTTGTCATCAAGAATGGGGAACAAGAAAGTGGCCATTTTATTTTAGCCATGGAGCCCTGTCTGGGGGGTTTAAGGGTCACAGGGATTAAATGCCTAGGAAAAGCACTCTCTGAAATACAAAGCATTTCTAAATTCTCCTTGAATATAAATCCTCAAATCCTCAGCAGCGTAGGTGGGGAGTAACTGCTGCCAAAGAGCGGCTGGGCAGGAGATGGGAGACACTGGTGTCAGAAATGAGAACTCTCCATTTCTCTGTCCAGCTGGGAAGGAGAAAAGGCAGCTTCAGGGAGTAATTAACTGTCATACATAAGATTAATTGACGACCCTCCAGTTTTGCCCCAAACACAGATGTATTGGGATCCGGATGCAACCTTGAATACTAAAGGTGAAGGGAGAACAGTTATTTCTGGATCAGAGCAAACTGAATATGCAGAATTGTGGGCGATGTCAAAATGCAAGCCGTGGAGCAGGGGAAGGCCATACATCATCACGCCCTTCCATAAAGTGACTTGTCAGAAATGAGCCAAGGACTTAAATTAGGGACCAGCCTGTGCTGGGAAGTTTCTTGGTAACAACTGGTCCACAACAAGCCAGTTATGCTATTACACGGGCTTGGACACACTTCTGCCCCATGTTTACACCTCTCTATTTGGATAAAGAGGCTAAAAGAAACATTCATGATGTTGGTGTCTATACCAGTAGGAGTTTATGCTCACAGCTTCAGATCTAACCTGGTATTTTCTCTGACCCTATAGCACGTCTTCTTTTGGGGAAAGAGGGTAATTTTCCCTGGAAGATCACAGTGTGCCAAGACTAGGGCTCTTTTAAAAGTAACATCCCCATGATAACCCACTATGTGCCTATCCTCAAACCTGGGCAGGTTTTGCTGTTGCAAACTTCTCTACTAACCATGGTGGAATTATTCATTCATATATGCATTTTTATCTAAGTTATCTAAATCCAGAAATGAGAATGGAGAAAATAAGATTTTTCATTTTATTTCCAAATAGCACCCCAAATGATTGGTGGTGAGTTATTGAAATCCTAACAACAAACAGATTGTCTCCCAGTGCCTTTTTCAATGAAAAATTCTTTTCCAATTCCATGAAAGTGTTGGGTTTTATTTATGAACTAATCACTATGCACGTACAAAGTGCTAGGGTTATAAAAATGAATAAACCTTATACTTGAGGAGCTTTACCTCTAAAAGGATAGATGCTTTTAAATATACAAATATAACCATAACACAGCAGCAGACATCTACTGTTGAGCACTGTTACGTGTTCTACAATCACCATTTTATTATCCTTACAACCATATGGTGTGGGTTTGAAGCTTATGTCTATTTCACAGGCAAAGAAACTGAGGCTCAGATAGGTAACTGTAGCTTATCTAAAGTCGCACATTTAGTATCAGGCAGAGTTGAAATTTAAAGCCAGAAAGTCTAAATACATTGCTCAGGTATTTCTGTATAGATATATAAAAGGTATACTGATTTCATAGACCCATTCTGTCTTGGAGAATCAGAAACATTTTGTAAAGCTGACATTTGAGCTAGGTATGAAAGAACAGAGCGAAATTTACCCACGTGGAGATTAGGATGGATGGGGGACTTCAGGTGGATGGAGGAGGTATTCCAGATAAAGGAAACAGCAGACACAATTATGTTTAAGACTAACACTAGTTCCGTACAGTGGAGGTATTGAGTAGGTTGAAGTGGAAGCAGGGGAGGGCTTTGAGAAATGGAATAAAGCAGGCAGATTAGGGAGATAATTTGGTCTCAATTCTATAGGCATGAAGAATAATTGAAGGGTTTTGATTGGTAAAAAGGCCCCTCGAGGAGAAAATTATTCTTTTTAAGCAGAGGTTCATAAATGGCTGGTTTTAAGGAGTGACTTGAGAACAGTGTAACTGGTCATTTGGGTATGAACAGAAGGAGATAGCCTATTAGTCTAAGTCTTAGCCTCTAAGAAAAAAATACACAGAACTAAAATGGGAGAATTCTAAATCTCAGTCTCCTAAGTTTGGTTTTGATGTTGTACTCAACTGGGAATTTTTCAAGGTTGCCTGAGGACAAGACTGCCCAAGTACCGTGTCTAAGGAAGATAAGCCCAGCAGCTGAGTGCACGATGGATTGATCGGGAGACAGAGTAAAGTAAGCCCTCTGCGCCTCAGCACCCTTGTCTATAAAACGAGAAGGAAATGGCCGATCTCGTACAGTCACAGTGAGGATTACAGGAGAAAATGAATGTAAAGTTTTGACCATGGTGCCTAGAGCACAGTAAGCCATTAACATGTGCTCACTTCCTTCCTTTCTTTCCTTCCTTTAAATTATTGAAGGCTTCGTCAAACTTGTTGCCCTATTACTAGTACTACTATGCTGTTGTCTTCTTTTTCTTCCTCTTCCTCCTCATCCTCTCCCTCCCTCCTCCTCCCTTTTCTCCATCTCCCTCACTTTTTCTCCCCCTCTTCTCCCTCCTTATTGCAAAAATAATAATTATCATTATCGGGAATTTCTGTCCTATTACAGATGGATTAGACACAAAGGGCATGTGACGCGGGAACATAGAGAACGTATCCATGCACATGGGCCTGTGCGTCCAACTGCCAGAGCACGTTTACAAACATCACTGGGACCAAAATAAAAGACTGGGAATAGATGGATGCTTTTAAATGGAAAATGATTTAGTGGAGCTAGGTGTGACCTCAGTAGGGGCCTCAACCTGGCACTTGAAGGAGTGTGGCAGGGACACAAGCAGGTCCTTCCATTCTCTGGAAGAGGGAAGCTATGAGGCCTCCACACCATACTCCAGAGACTCTCAAGAGGTCAAATTCAGATGAATATGGTATGATGAGGTGGAGCATCTATTTTTAAGCAAAAAGTATCCCCAAAGATAGAGGATATGGCTTCTTCTAAGTGGCTCAAAATCACAGAAAGCACTGGCTGGAGCACGACACCTAGGGCTCATTATTCTGGTTCACCTAATGACAGAGAGGCTCCTTCTAAAAGATCAATGACTATGGGCTTAAAGAGCAACATGGTCCATGTCTTGAGGTGTTGATTCCCTAAGACAGCGATTCCCCAACCTTTCTGGCACCAGGGACTGTTTTCATGGAAGACAATTTTTCCATGGACCGGGGCGGGAGGGAGATGGTTTCAGGATGATTCAAGTGCATTACATTTATTGTGTGCTTTATTTCTATTATTATTACATTGTAATATATAACGAAATAATTATACAACTCACCATAGGTTGGGGACCGCTGCCCGAAGAAGTGGACATGAGCCATTTGCAAAGCTCACTGGGCCTGCTCCATCTTTATTTTCCCCATTTCCATCCTTCCCGGCAGCCTCTGTTTCCCATTTTGAGATCTCTTTCAGCCTGACCCTCCCTCAAGCGCCAGCGTTGGATCATGTGACCCCGACCAAGCCGATGAGACCATTCCCTGCTCTTGCTCCTTGACTGGCTCTCCCGTGGCCACGGAAACAAAGATGGCGGTGACACAGTCTCCAGACTTTCACGTAGAGTGAGGAGACCAGTGTGCGCTCTCTTCCCCGTGTAGATATCAGGCCTTGAGGGGACACTATCTGAGCACACAGCTGGCCCCCGAAAGGGGCGAGGCCGGGAGAATCACTGCCAGCAGCCCAGTCCCAACAACGGCCGCCACTCCCTGGGCACCTGCTACGTGGCACCTGCTGTGTGGCAACCACTGTGCTATTTGCCCGATTTTCACCAACTCATTTAATCTTACCTAAAACCCAATGTGCTAGGCACTATTGCTCTCATAGTTTAGAGATGAGGTGAGTGAAGCTTAGAGAGGCACCCGAGATTTCACCTAAGAATGGGTGGTAGAGTTAGAATTCGAAGCCAGGCTAGGACCGGCTGACTCGGATTCTTCAACACTGTGCTCTATTGGTTGATGTGCTAAATTTTGTTCTCAGAGTGGGAAGGGGACCTGCAGGAGAAGTGGGAATTCATAACAAAATCTCTCTACTCCTCCTTTCCATAACAAAACCAAATCCAGAAACGGATGTCTCAATGGCAAAAGATGGAAGTACTGACGAGATGCAAGGCCAACTCAGAGTTCACATCCTCACTAGCTTGTTTCCTTCAGGCGAAGGTCACACAAGCGAACACAAGACAACGAGGGTCCTCATAGCACTTGGGTACTGAATAAGAGAAGAACAATCTTACAAATACTGCCATCTTCTTAGGCAAGTTCTGGAAATGGGTAGCACCCACCTTCCAGGGTCAGTCATGGGTATTCATCAGAGGCAGAAGGCTACCACAGAGCCTCTTGTATAATCTACAAATCCAGTATGGGTACAGACTCCACGGTCAGGCTTCGTGGGTTGGACTCTGCAAATTTCCCAAGCCTAGCTCTCAACTCCATGACCCACCCCCCAAATAAAAACATGCCCAAGACCTGAATGCAATGTATTCCCTACCCTACCCCAAGGTTTTGAACTTTGAGCACCCATGAATAAAGTGGGTTTTTTTTTTTTCTGTTCAATGATAACATATTTTTTTTGTTGTTGTTATTAAAGAAATGCATAGGTGGGCATGCCTGTTCCTTTATCCTAGTAAGGATAAGTCTTGGGAAAAGACTAGGTCATTATGAAATACTAACATAATCACATTGACTTCATGATATGGGCTCTTTTACAAAGAGCTCAGCAGACTCTCTGGTTTCCTACAGAATTAAGATATTTTCAATAAAAGAAAGCTCTGACTTCAAGTCTAGATACTTCCATAAAGAGGAAAGCCACCAGTGGAATTTGAATCATCTCTTCTGGACAATGCCTCATCATAAAATCCATCTATAGTGCATGTCACTCATGCATTCCATCTGCAAATTACTAACACCACCACCTTTCATAAAGCAAAAGGTTTCTTTCTTCACCAGGGAGTTAGTAAATATTAAAATTCCCTCTTTGGCGCTCATTCTAACCAGGGCAATTATCTATGAGGACTATTCACAATGGATTCAATTTGACAATAATTATTCTTAGCAATGCCAGTTGGTAGTTTCCATGGGCTCCTTTCCCTCTGCAGACATGAGAACTAATTTTGATTCTAAAAGCGCATGCTTAAAAATTCCCCCATGTCAGTTCAGTGCCTAGGAAGATGATAGGAAAATTCCCAGGTCTTCTTTTTGCATAAGATGTTTTCCATCTACCAAAAGGGACACATTTCAGCCACATGACAGACACTGAGGAAAGGATAGAGCAAATTTTAGGAAACTTGCAGATGTCAAACCAAAGTGAACCAGGCATAATGGGCTGTTCCTCTGTTTCCTGTGAACCCTCCAAGGCTGGTGCCAACACCTCCAAACACCACACACTCCTCTCTTTGCTCCCTCTTCCTCTGCGTGGACCTTCCGGGGCTTTTCCACTGATCCACTGTAACAACAGCAGGAGTGTTTTGCTTTCTCCACTGTCTGCTCTTACATGGAAAAGCCATTCTGACCCACTCTACCTCAATGATCCCAGATGCCTCTAACCTAAATGGTGCTTTTTAAACATATATCCCTCATAATTCATCATGTAACAGCTTGTTCTAGCATTTGACGTTAGAGTGGGAGAGAAAAGCAGCACAAACCACGTTTCAGATCCACTCCCTGTCTTTTATGCCTAAAATTACGTCAGCCACCAGTGAATATTAAAGAGGACATGTTTTTTTTTTCTTTTTTTGCACACAGAAAGCTTTTTTTTTTTTTTTTCCTTTTTAAGAGTACAGCACTACTTAACAAATGACAGAAACCTTCAGCAGCCCACCAGGTACTGGCAATGAATTGTTGTCTTTTTTTTTTAATAGTCTGGAACAATAAAGCAGAGATTTCTCTGTGCACAGATTTGGAGTTTCTCCAATCTTTAAACTTTATTGCCCGGCAGAGTATCCAACTGTGTTTGTGGGAGGGATTGAGACCATTAAAATTCATTTGGTATGGAGTCTCTAGAGGAATACACAGGCTTTCATCCTACTGACTTCTCCATCAATAGGAGAAGAAATTGGAATCCAATAGACTCTAATTTCTTAGGGAGTCGGGGAACAAATGAATGATAATAATGTGTTGTCGTCTGTGCATGCTGTCCCTCACCTGGTCCCCTCTGTGACCAAAAGCACATGTTTCTTAGTAAGGGAGCTTAGCCAGGTCAGGGACTCAGCGTGTCATCAAGAACAAGAGCAAAACCGCATGGGGACACTGGGAGTTGGCTTCTGTGGCATCGCATGTGACCTTCCATGAACAAAAGCAGTTCAAATCTCAAAAACACTTCAACACGAGGTCACTGAAAAGCTGGCTTTCAGATACGCTTGCAGAATCCAATAATGGTGCTGCTATGGTTGTTCAATGCCAGCCACATGAGACAAAGGGGCTAATAAAAATAAATCTTTGTAATGAGAAAGAGAGCATACATATGTCTCCACTCCTGTTTCTCTACTGACTCTTATCAAAGAGCCCAGGAAATGGGAAGTTAGAGTCAGAAGTGTTCAGTAACTATGAGCATCCATAGGAGAGCTGCCACCAAGACCTGCAGCTGCTTCGACCACGCGAACAAGCACCACCCATGTCTTGAACCACACGCGGCCAGTTGCCCAAGGATGACCAACTTCACATCTGCCCTTGAGTAAATATCCTTCCCATCATTCATGGAGCATCTCTCCTTCATTATCAGAGATATGGTTTATTTTACATTTCCTCAAATCTCGCTTCCTCTGAATTTTAAATCTGTTGGCCAGCCCCCCAAAAAAGCCTTTACCAGGTGACGTGATTTTATCAGAAGATCCTCTCTGCCTTAAGGTTGTGGGAAACTTAAAACAAAACAAAATCTTTGTCACTTGTCTGAAATAAGATCAGTATTTCTTCAAGATAAGTGGTAGATTAAAAAAAAAATCTCATCCCCAAAAAAGGTGCTATTTTGAAGGGTGATCTTAAATACCAATGAAATAAAATCTTATAAAATGGAAACTCTACATTCATTTAGTCCTGAGAAAACAGGTCTCAGACCTGAGGCACACAGAATATTGTTAAATCATAACAATAAGCATCTTTCTTCTTATTATTTTGCTTGTTATTATTATAAATGACAAATGTCTTCTCTAAATTTAATCTGAAGCCTTAAGTATGGCAAATAATTCATCCCATGAATCTAGGCGTACAGTGTTCTGGGACAAAGGAACTGGAAATGCAAAGGGTTATAATGGCCTTGGCATGTTTTAAGACGAGAAAAAGGGAGAAGGACAGGAGCAGAGAGAAGAAAAAACAAAGTGCCAGGAAATGAGGTCTTGGAGGTAGGCAGAGAGCAGATGTTGCGGGACCCTTGGACTATAGCCATTGTTTTCTCTGCTTGCTACACACAATGGGACACCGCTGGAGACTTTTAAGTAGGGGGTTCACTGAATTGATTTATATTTTCTTTTTTGTTTTCTGAATTTTTTTGTGATAATAAAAAACCACATATAACTTATTACCTTAACCATTTTTAAGGGGACGGACGTCAGTAGCGTTAAAGCATATTCTCATTGCTGTACAACAGATCTCCAGAACATTTTCATCTTGCCAATCTGAAACTTTGTACCCATTAAAATACAACACCCCATTCCCCTTCTCCAGGCCCTTGGTAACCACCATTCTACTTTCTGTCTTTATGAATCTGACTACTTTAGATAGCTCATACAAGTGGAATCATACACTATTTATCTTTTTGTGACCGTCTTATTTCACTTAGCAGAATGTCCTCCAGGTTCACCCATGCTGTAGCATGTAACAGGACTTCCTTTCTCTTCAAGGCTGAATAATATTCCACTGTGTGGACAGGCCACATTTGTTTATCCATTCAACGTGAGTTGCTCCCACCTCTTTGTTACTGTGAATAGCGCTGCTATGAAGATGGGGTGTGCAGCTGATTTATATTTTAAATAATTTGGGCTATTTTGTGCATAATGCATTGGAGGAAGGACAACACAGATGCTGGAGATGCCAGTCAGGAAGCTGTTTCAGTAGTAGAGTTAAGAAATAATGGTGGCTTGGACTAGGGTGTGGCAGTGGAACCTCTGAGAAGTGGCCGCTTGGGATGAACCTTGGAGTCAGGTCTGACGGACACGTCGACGGGTGAACAAGGTAGGGGTGGGAGACCCGTGAGACACTGAGCTCAGTGCCTGGCACACAGTCATCTCTCAACAAATATTAGCTGCTGTTATTATTACCCTAATCCTGTCCTTTACTGTTGGACTGACAAACACAGCATGAGATGTGAGTCTAGACTACACTACGAGCCCACAGAAGTCACAAGCGTATAAACAGTCTCCACTGAGCCCTGACCCATCTTTGTCAACACAGCCAACATCTAGGTTCGTTCCTGCAGCCTTCTTTCTCGTCACCTTTGACAACGAAACCCTCTCTCCTTGTGTTCCCCCAACTACGCCTTCTTCACCCCGGTCCTGCCTTCGCCCACGCTGCCTTCCCTCCCTGCCATGCCTTCCCTGCACCTGTTCGGGTCTGAATATCCGACCCTTCCTTCCGGGCCCCTCTCCTCCCTGCGGGCACCACTTCCCCCTCGCCCCCGGCCCTCGCCAACCTGGTCGTCCTTGTCCCAGCAGCACTGGCTTCTCTCGCACGGTGCGGCCCCCTTCTGTTGTCTTAAGACCCTTCCCATGACACAGCCCCCCCGACTGAACCCTTCCCTGCCCTCCCATTCTCAGCTTGGTGTCCCTTTTAGCAGGGCATGTCTTGACCCACTCTGCGTTAGGCCGAGTTCCTCTGCTCACTGCCGTGCTAGGACCAGGAGCAAGCCTTTCCTGCAGGACAATTGTCTCAGACGGTAATTACGGGTTTGCCACTACGATTATGTGGGGTCTTTCCCATCTAACCACCTCGTCTAGCCCCATTCAACTGTAGGCTCTTGGGTGACAGGTTCTCCGTCAGTTTTGCCCATTGTTTCACACTGGCACCAACACAGCGCCCGACCCTTAGTAGGACCTCAATGTATTTGGAATAAAGGAATGAGTTACCAGAACCATCATCCTAACACGTTTATTACTCTTATATATGTGATTTCCCCTTCACTGGACTCTTGTTGAAGTTTTAGTCTGCACCATAGAGGGCTGCACTTTCTCCTCATGTTTCACGTTAATCTGTTTTCTCTGGGAATCGAACCAACGCCTTACTTGACTTGCTGCATCTCTCCTCCCTCCACAGCCAGCACTCCACAGTCTCTGCCTAGCTGGGTCAGGCACGGAGAACCAGCAGAGCGAGCAAGCATCTAAAAACTGTGCTGGGGAATCCCTAACGTGTTTTTCCATTCTGATTTTATCTGGGATTTTTAAAATTCACTTTCCTCCTGGATGTAATGGAAGCATTTTGACTCCAAATACTATTTTCCTGTTTGTTAAAAGGTCCTTCCCAAAAGCCACTTTTACTAATCATGAACTTCTGTGTGTTTTTAGATTCCTTTTATAAACAAAGCTCAATTGAGTTATGAACGTCAGAGTGAGAATGAGTGTCTACAAGCTTTACATTTCTGCTATTGACTGTGACATACTGAAAGTGACAACTGTATAAAAGTGATTGACAATCAACAGCTTAAAGGAATACTTCACATCCATCCACTGAGCAAGAAACCACATGACTAGGGCAGAATCCCCAAGTCTGGGGAAGAGAAAAACAACTTGAGTGGATTTTGGGTTTTTTTTTAAAAATAGAAATGCCAGTGTGACACACTGTATTCTGCTTTTGCAGAATAAAGTGCACAAGTATGCAATGAAACCCATGTACATAGAGTTTTCAGAAAATCAGTATTGCAATGGCAGAGGTCACACTGAAGACCCTTCACACTTGCCCATGTATCTACCAATCCGAGGTGTCAAATGAGACTCAGTATATTTGAAAAGAAGGTAGGCAGATCTAAGCCTTAGTTCTACCTGTCTGTTACACCTTGAGCCCTCTGCACTTTTAATTGAGTACCATGTAGTTGCCCATTAAAAAGATGCCATACAGCTTTTCTCAGCCTATCACTACCCGCATAATCTGTGCATCCATAAGCCAATGAAAGCATAAACCAGTGCCAGCAGAATCAGAAAAGCAAATGCATTAGATCCCAAATGATCTCTGAAATAAACTGGCTGATGTTTAAGGGCAGGGGAATGTGAAGCTGAAGCTGGGTGCACTGGTGCCCTTGATCCAAAGCAAATATTTTCCCAACAGGACAGCTGTGAGGATGGTCAGAATAAGAACAATTTGTCAGAACACCATTGGTGCTGGCTCTACCATGCAGGCCTTCAGAGCTCCCTGGAGATATGTAGGGCCTCATCTGGGGGATGCTCTGTGTTGCCAGAGGCATACGACCTTATCTCTGCACTGCCAGTTCACTGAAGGGGAAAAAAAAACATAAAGCAAAATTATTAGCACTGGTGCTTAAACAATAAGAGATAAGGAGGAGGCACAGGTATAAGTAGAAAGTTGCTCTTACGAAGGGAGAGACTACATACAGTCTTGAATTCAACTGCCAAGGATGATTTAAGGAGGAAGATCTAGCTTAAGGAAAGTCCTCCCCCTAGAGTATTATTCTTTGCAGTGTATGGTTTGCCTCAAAGAGGGCTGGGGTGGGTTGCAAATAATGGCCACAAATCTATCCCATCCCTGTTTGCCTGTCCCTTTTCAAGGTGAGTTCATGGCTTCCTCCATCACTAGCTACCTGTCAGTCTCTGACTCTGGGACTGGCTGTGTGACTTGCTTTGGCCAACTATACATTAGCAAACGTGATGCAAGCTGAGGCTGGGAAGTGCTCCTGAGTTAGGGACAGCCCTGTCACTTCACTTAAAACTCTAGGACTCAAGCTAGCCTACAGACCAAGCCTGAGCTAGCATGCCAAAAAGGCCATACAGAAGAAAACTGAGGCACCCCAGCAAATCACCAACCATGTGAGTAAACCCATTGTAGACAATCCAGCTTCAGTGGCATAAGTAAGCCCAGGTGAAACCAGCAGAAGAAATGCCCAGTTGAACCCAACACACAGTGCTCACCCAGAGAAATGTGAGCAAACAAATGATTTTTAAGCCATGAAATGTTGGCATTGCTTGTTATGCAGCAAAAGCTAACTGTTACAAGAACAAGAGTGTTATGAACTCTTGGCCTTCTATAATCTCCTTTATCATATTTAGTTTAGGGAAATGGAGAAGAGATAGAAAAGAAAGACTGTTCACAGATAACTATAAAGATTTGGGGGCTGTGCTTAAGATTCATTTTAATATGACTTTTAGTAGAAAAAGTGATAAATACACATGGCAAAAAACATCAGTGAATGCAAAATGGCATATAACAAATAGTTAGTATCCTCCCACCATGAGGTCTCAGAATCCTTCCTCTGAACAATCACCACTAACAGTTTCTCATATGTCTTCTCAGCATGTATCTATGCATCCACAGTGCGAATCTTACACACAAACATTATCACAGCACACACACTGCTCTATAGTATCCTTTTCCCCACTTATCTACATGTGCATTAACATCTCAGCTGAGCTGATATTTATCATCTTTCCATAATATCACATTAAGGCCTACCCCACCCTTTAAGTGGCTTCATGACGTTACTCTGTACAAGTTGTAACATGGGATCGCTATGAAACAGCCATAACTCCAGTCAGTATTTGGATTCAATCCAGACCAGCAAGAATGGAATAAAATACCAAGAACAAAGGGCCTTTGGTCCATGTCCAAAAAGGAAACCACCAACATAGGTGGTTCATAAGGGACACCCGTCACCCTAGAGGAGGTGAGCCCTATGCAGGGATCAGGTGGTACTGGCAAAAAATAGAGGAAGTAAAAGAGTTAAGAATGGAAAAGTCCACATACACAGATTTGCCAGCACAGTTCATCCGCCATCAATGCACTGCCCCCACTTCTTGGCCTCTGTTGTAATAGTTAACGATTACTAAAACCTCCTATGTATTGGGTACGATGCTAAGGTCTTAGATGCACAATCTCACGTAATTCTTAAAAACAGTCCTCTGAGATGGATTCTGTTACCATCCTATTTTACAGATGAGCAAACTGAGACTTAAGGAGATTAAATAAGTTGCCCAAGGTCCTTAGTGGTAGAGTCAAGACCTAAGCTCCTACCTGTAACTCTAATTAGGCTTTTCCTAGGGAACTTCACAGGGCTGAGGTTATAGGCTTTGCAGAAGGCATGCCACGTGCTACAGGGATTCTGATGTCAACTTTCTCTCGGGCCACAACTATGCTAGCAGATATGGGTCCCTACAGATAGATCTGCACAGCTTCTCATGACTCCAAAACATCTAACAGAACCACGTGCTTTCTCTATATCCTGTTACTACCTAAAGCCAATGTCTGAAAGATGACTGAGGTAATTTTTAAGCTCCAGTTAGGTAATATTCTGTTAAGGAAAGAGTAGCCCAACCCATTCCCAGGAAACTAGGGAACTGGGGTTTTACCCCTTTGAACCTGCAAAGTCAAGGACACACCTTCCTTAGAACAATATAAACTTTTTTTTTAACAATATAAACTTCGCAATAGCATGAATCTTATCTATTCTGTTCACTACTCTCTTCTCAACACCTGCAAGGATCTTTGTCAAGTACCAAGTAAATCAACGAATGGGTAAATTCAGAGTAGAAGACAAGTCCTACAAGAGCTGTGGAAATCAAGAAGAACTGCCCCCAGTGTTAACAAAGAGCCTCAAGGAAGCATCATCCATCTAATCAGCTTAGAACAGAATGTAGAAAAGAGGTACCTGGCACCCAGTACCATGCCAAAGGAATGCCTGCGAAATGAATTAATGCCTTAGAATAAGATCAGAGACTTTAGAAAAAGGAGCTCTTGTCTATAAGAAAGTTTAACTGGCAAGACAAAGACGCTCCACCAGGAAGGGTGGCAAGAAAAGACAGGAACATGGTTGAACCAGCAACGCCAACCTGAAACTTAAGGTATACAGGAGGCCTCTGGATCAATAAAGTTATTCCCCAAGGGCTAAGATAAAAGAGAATGCTCTTCATGGACAAGGTCAACTTTAAAACATTGAGATTTATCCTCTGCACACATATCAAAGTTGGTGTATAATCTTTGGGAGGACGTGCAGTCAAGATGTGATCAGGTGTTGATGTCAGTGTCGAAGTTTTCCAAGACCCTGCCTGCTCTCAACACCTCTTCTAGCTGCACCTGAGCCTCTGTGCTCACGTTCCCTGCACTTCAGTTGCTTCTTACCTTTAGTTCTTTTCCATGGCTAGACGTTAATTTCCTTCAGGGAAGGAACTCTACTGTGTTCACAAGATCATGGAACATTACAGGATAGGTACTTAATCATACTTCTGCAAAGGTTGACCTGTGCAGACATTCTCAGCCCCGGCTAAGTACTGGGCATTGGGGTTGCAATTTGGACTCACTGTGCTATCAGTGACTTGACAATATCATATAAACATTCACTGAATACCCTCCAGGGAAAGGGTCTCTGAGTATGTGTGTGCGTCCATGTCTATATGCAGTAGAGTAGATTGTGTATACACTGATGCATGGTGTATTGAAAGCAGATGGTGATCTTAGCGGATGTTTCATTAAATTCCTAGGTATTCCGCCAATTAGGAAAAGGATGGAAGATCCGATCTTTACAGTCTCAGCATGACGATTAGGTATTTAAGAAGAGTTGGCATGACTCAACAGGTTCTGGAAAATGTGCCAGAACACAAACTTTCAAGAATGGCTCCCTCACCATGTCTTTTTAACCAGGGGGAATCACATCATCCACAAATGGTTCACAAAAGAAGAAATGAAGCATTGCGCTAATTCGGTGATGAGGCTTTTCTAGAACAGAGGTTCTGAGAAATTCTGAAATCCCTCCAAGAGGCAGCAGGTAATCATCAGAGAAAGCCCTTCTCAAAGCAGAACTTGTCCAGTGTGCTCACCCTTACCGCATCCTTTTACCCGACTCCTTTGTAATCTAAGCAGGTGACAACTTCATTCAGCTGTTAGCAACAAGAGGAGGTATCGATTACCTGAGAATGCCCTAATGACTGGAGACTGGGACACAAACCATAAATGGAGACTTTCTGATTCCAAGTGAAATTATAGTTTGCCCTACGAGATTGCACAATAAATCAGGGGAAAAACCAGCCAACATAGGACTCTGGGGTCACTGAAGTGATGTTGACACATTACAATAATGAGAACTTGAAATACCTCATGCCCTATTGATTTTTAAGCTGAATCATTCCCACTGCAGAAGATTACAAGACTCTGTCTTGGAATCATGGCTCACACGGGAGATGCTGATGAAAAATACACCCAATCCAATCAAAATGAAAAGCTTTACTTGTACTTATTACAAATCTAATACCATTGTCCCTAGGCTGTGTGATAGGCACTTAACCTACAATGGTGGGGAGGAAAAAAAAACACTACAGTTTTTTTAATTTTAATTAAAATTTTTCATACCTTTTTTTTTTTTTAAAAAACGTGGCTCTTTGCCGTGCCTATACAGTAAAAAGCACCCCAAAGAAAACAGGCATAATGGCTCGATTAGCGCATAAAAGGCAGTTTCCTTATGCTTTTCTAATTCCAGGGTAGCTTTCAAGTTCCTGGCATCACCATATCATTTTGAAGAATAGAAAATCATGTCCTAACAACCAACTTATTTCCTAGCCAATAGGAGAAGATGCGTCCACCAGCAACCAGCATCTACAGTAAACAAAGAATGCCTTGCCGATCATTTCTTTTTCCCTGAAAAGTGCTCCACGGAGCTGAATAAACACAGTTGTGGGAAGCCAACTGGTGACATAAGTTAATTACTAACCTGTCACACAATCATAGAATGGTAATAATTTATTTTCACTGTTGCATTAACCATAAGTCACTTTTTGCCAATGGGGTGTGTTGGGGGAGAAGGCTCTTAGGCATTGCTGCTTGCTGTATAGCCTATATAAGGTTGTGTCAATATTTTAGTTGAGGGATCAGATATAAATTGTGCCACTGCTTCTATTATGCACATGAATCTGGCTACAATTCAGAAAAGAATTACCCACATATCTTGGCTTTAGGAGAGTGGGAACCAGCAGGCAGGAATAACACTGTCTTTCCTCAACGGGACTCTGAAAACATCATCCAATTATTGCAGATATAATTATTATTTAGATTTACCAAGACTTAATATATCATAAATATTCTGTCACAATCCAATACAATCACACATTCTTTGAAAATATTTATTGAGCTCCTAATATGGGCAGGCATTGTGCAGGGAACTAATTATATATTGTTCACCTGTTCTCCGTCTTCATGAAGTTTATAGCCTGTCATCACAATCTAATTGTTGAGAGAAACACCTGCAGGCAAAATCTATGGGTCTAAAAGGGCCTGATTATAGAACAAATCCCCACATCCTCCTGAGCAGGTTGATTGAAATAAACGAATGGTATTTAGAAGCTGGTCTTTTCTCTCAGATACCCTGATTGTTTTTCCTCTATTAACTTAATTCAATGGTGTTTAGCTCTTTTCACCAACATATTAATATATTTCTGCTTATGAATCTCACTAAATTCTTACTATTTCATTAATTTTATCAACCTCAGAATAGCTAGCTGAAATTGTCATCTTTTGACATGGACAAAGGCCATTGTTACATATGTCATCAATTGATTTATTAATATGATTGAAAGCCAGTGATTGATTTTAGGCAATTTTATCACGCTTGTTAGTAGAAAATAGTTCAAAAATTGGTATAAAGGAATTCTCTGGGGGTTACTCCACAAGACCTTGCTCTATTACTGCACTTTAAAGAGCTGTTCTTGTAATGTTTACACCAACTTCTTTCTACAAGCATTCCTCTGAGGTTCGAGGAATCACTGTTAACTTTAATTAGACTGAAAGAGTAGTCAAGAGCTAAAGAACTTTTAGAAAACCCAAGCTCAATGTCACATCTCAACAATCTGCCCAATCTTGATTTTTTTTAGAGACAGAGTCTTGCTCTGTCATCCAGGCTGGAGTGCAGTGTTGCAATCATAGTTCACTGTAAGCTTCCAGGGGAACTTCTGGGCTCAAGCGATCCTCCCGCCTCAGCCTCCCGAGTAGTCAGGACTACAGGTGCATGCCAACACACCTGGCTAATTTTTTTTTAATTTTTTTTTTTTTTTCAGAGATGGGGGTCTCACTATGTTGCCCAGGCTAGTCTCGAACTCCTGACCTCAAGCAATCCTCCCACACCAGCTGGGATTACAGATAAGAGCCACCACACGCCCAGCCAATCTGCCCAATCTTTGACCTCCATGTCACAACTAATGCCACCATGAGAAGAGCTGGGCTGGAATGCAATTTTCTCTTCTTTTTGTAGCCTCAGCTATAAAACGTAGCAGTTAAGCATGCTGGCTGCGGGTTTAGTCCACCTGTTGTCAAATTCCAGGTCCGCTTTGATATCAGCTGTGTGATCTTGGGTTAATTACCTTTTCTAAAACTGCCCCCTCATCTGTAAAATGAAGACAATGACCCCTTCTGTTACATAAGATGTTTGTGAGGATTAAATAAGCCAATCAAGGTACAGTGACTCTCACAGTGCTTGTCAGATACTATACTCAACGCATTTTAGCTGTTACGTTTTTCCCCAAGAGCACTGGTGCCTTAGCTTGGAGGAATTTGCTTTGATTTTCTGAGCCCAGTTCAGCGAGGGGCAATGTGGCGCAGCGACAGTTTTAGATAACTGTGCCTATGCTGACATGTTCAAGTGGGCAGCCAAAACTGATTCTCGTCTGATTGTTTCTGTATTAGCAAGACTACAACATGGCTATTAAAAGTAAGGCACAGAGAAACAGTTCTAGCTGTTTAGAAACACAATCTAGCTATTCCAGCAACACGAACGCCTGGCACAAAACAGGTTCCCAATCTGCTTGTTCAAAGAAATAGCAAAAAAGTCAACTGAAGCGTGTGAATGAAGAACAAATGAAATAAAGAAAATTCCAAATACTAGACAACACTATTTCCTTGCAAAGAGGTCGCTGCCACCACTCACATCAACAATCTAGTCTAAATTTATAGGACAGTCATAAAAGAACACATACCATTTATAAATACCAATTTATAAATACCAGTGCTGTAAGCCATGCGTTCTAAGCTCCCCTGGCCATTTTCTACAAGACACCCCGGAGTAGCACATATCTTTCTTGTTAACATTTCATGGAATCTTTCCACAAGCATACGCTTGTTCTTGTCTTCAACATTTTGTCCTGTTACCGCAACAGATGGCTTTACGCTGACGCATATGAAAATATTAAATACTTTATAAGCCTGGTAGAAATACGAAATCCCTTTGGAGGAAGGAGACTCAATGATTAATGTAAAGCATCCACACAAGATTCCGTTCGGAACAGATCCCTCTAAGCTGTGTTGGGGACGAGTGACCAACCATCAATCCCACACCTTCAGTGAAGTTAGGACAAAGGATGAAGGGCTCCGTTCGCCGTAAGTGAGATTTGGCCGTACAAAAAGGCAGAACATGCTGCTACTGAGAGCTGTTAAATACTGCAGTGTGTAACCAAGGGAGGGTTGTGAAATCTACTTGGAGATCCAAAAGCCAGAAGCAGCATCCATCTGTCTGGGATGGCCAAATAAAGCAAGCTTAAAGGCAGAGCAGTGAGTTTAGGGATGATGATGTCAGCTAGCTGATCGTTCTGTATACCCAGTTCCGTTTATTATTTCTTTTTCAGAGTCATATTGATAGATGTTTACTCAGAATGAATGTTGCCATCTCAGCCAACCCAGAAGTCATGACCAACGGAACAGTGAAAGAGGTAGCATTAAACAGCAGTTAAAGTGAGCGATTCTGAAGCCAGGCTGACTACTTCTAAGTGGCACCGACTATAAAATCTTGGGCAAATTACTTAACCATTTTGTGCTTGAGTCTTCATCCATAAGTGAGGATAACAGTAGCATATACTTCATAAGGCTCAGGATCCTGTGAGTACAAACGAGTTAGCATGCATAACAGGCTTAGAATACAGACTAGCATATGGCGGACGCTACATAAATGCTGGCCATTCTCTGTATTTAGTACCATGTTTATGTAAAAATAAACAGTAAGATGTTGGGTAAGATTTTTTTCTGTGTATTGGTTTGTACGCAACTGGCATTGACTTCCAATGGGTGCAACATATTGATGTTTTCCATAATATGTATAAATCAAAGATCGCCAAGGCCCATTCCTGGGCATCTATCCCAGAGAAGTGAAACTCACGTTCATACAAAATCCTATACACAAACGTTTGAGGCAGCTTTATTTGTAATAGGCCAAGCTAGCCCAGATGCCCTTCAATAGGTGAACGGTTATGCTGCAGTACACATACATACCATGGAATATTACTGAGTGATACACAGGAACAGATGATTGATACATGCAACGACTCAGGTAAAACTCCAGGAAATTAGGATGAGCAAATATGCCAACCCCAAAAGTTTCAATACTGTGTGATTCCACTTACAGAACATTTTCGACATGACAAAATTTTAGAAATGGAGGAAAGACTGTGATTGACAGGGGTAGGTGGTCCTGAAGGAAGGAGGTAGATGTGCTTGTGAAAAGGGATCGTCGTGATGGAACTGTTTGGTGTCTTATCTGTGGTGGTGGATACAGGAACCTACACATGTGATTAAGTTCTACAGAACTAAACACATACACACACAAATAAGTATAAGTGAATTTAGGGGAACTGGAATAAGATCAGCAATGTCAATATCCTGGATATGATGTGATACTATAGTTTTGCAAAATATTATCATGGGGGAAAAGATTACTATTGGAGGAGCACATACAGGAGATCCGTCTGCATTATTTCCTGCATGTGCTACACTTATCTCTACAAAAACTCCAATTAAAAACATTGCCAAATCCTAAATGCCAGTGAAAAATGAAAGTTTTCAATATAGTCAGGTGACGACCAACCTCTTTTCTGTATTTTCTGGCATGAAGGAAAACACTACTCATTAAGAATCACCCTGAATCCCTGTAGACACATCACAGAATTATTTAATAAATACAAAAACTATGATCTCTTGTACTTCATGTTGCATAATTTATACCGATTATTCCTAGCTTTTGTATATTTCGTTGGTACGTTTAAAGGTATGGCGATTTACCGACTGAAGTGCACAGGTTTCTGAAGCCATCCGAACAGCGCCTGTCTTTCTCTGAAGTGTTTTATTATTCTGAGTCAGGGCAGCTGAATCTCCCAAGGTATGAAGTTCAGTTTGAGATAAAAATATTTTATCTGCCCTTACAGAAAATTGAAAGGCTATATAAAAGGTTTTGTTATTGCAGTGTTTTCATAAATATATAGTAAACATCTTCCACAGTGGGAAATTCAGCACAAAATACAATTTTCATACACAGCCATTCATGTGGCTTGCACAGGAAGATGAAATGACCCAGAGATGAATAAAAAAAATAATAGTACTGAATACAACTTTTAGCAGCCTCCAGTCCCTGACAAACACAGGCAGCTGGGAGGATAAGGATCATGATTTTGCAGTACCCCTGAGGAATGACAAGTGTCCACAGCATCGGCGGAATTTGGTTTTCCTTCGTGGCCAACCCATTACACTTAATGCTTAGATTTATCATTTTTAGAAATTGCTGACACCCAACCACCCCATTCCAGACAGCCTATTGACCCCAAACCTTAGCCAAAACTTAATTTTGAATCATACAATTTTTAAGTTTCTTTATCTCCTTTTAAGTCCCTCTTAAGTACATTTTCAAAGCAATTTGGGTTGCCTATGCCTAACACAGAATACCTATGTTGCCATCTAAACTGATCTGTATTAGCTTAGGGGTAAATAGGTGATCGCGGATTGTTTGCCAAATGAAAACTCTTTAAAAAATAAAATAAATTTTTATTATCAAAGTAGTGCATACTTGTTGAAAATAAAAAGGAACAAAGGTATAATCTTAGAAGCAGAAGTTCCATCTCTCCTCTGGTCCTCCCCTAGTCACACTGGACAGTTACCACGAAGATAATCACAGCTCACAGTCCCTTAATTACCTGTTGCAATTGCGCCATATGTATAAAACAACTGCATGTGTATGTTTGTTTTCTAACAGTTTTTTTCTAACAAGTTTCTGAAGTTTGGGCTCTTGCTCACTTACGACATCTTAGATGTAGTTTCACGCCCAGGCAAATCCACTTTATTTCTTTAATGCTCCTTGGCATCCAATCCCCTCTTGTTAGGCATTTAGTTGGCTCCAGTTTTTCTCCCTACTGTACACTTTGCTGCAGTACATCAACTTGCATCTTTGCAAACTTGAGCAATCACATAAATCCTGGAGGCAGAAATGGTGGGTCAAAGAATATATACTTTTTCTAAATAAAAATTTCCAAATTGCCCCCTACGAAACGTAACATTCCACTCTCCCCCCAACAGTGTACAAAATGCCTGTTTCATCAAGCATATTGTTTTCCAATATATGAAATGTTCGTATATATAGGTAAAATACACACATATATACACACACATATACACATGTAATATATATAGACATATTTTCATGTACTTGTACGTTATTTATATTTTTCTGAAAACTATATTCACGTCCTTTGCCAATTTTTCTTCTGTGTCATTATTCAATCTGTATGTCTACCCATCTATCTGTTCATCCATCCATCCACCCATTCACTCACCGGATCTATCCACCTGCATATTCTGTCAAGATTATAAAGTTAATCCTAATAAGAGGGTCACAGGGACTTCCTAAGGCTACACAAATCTCCTGACCTATGTCAGATTTGTTTTTCACCAGTGTGAGAACAATGATTCCTATGCCTTTGAGTCAAAAAGAGCACTGAATGGGCTTTGAAGTCACAAAGTTTCAAATTTGATTACAACCCTTCTACTCACTAGCTGTTGGTAACCCTGGAAAAAAACCATCTCAAGGTTCAGCCTTCGTCCATGAAAATTGGCTATAAAAAGGGCACCTGCCTCATAGAGTTGCGGGGAGTATGCAGTTCAATAATGGGTATCTGGGAGGTAACAGAATGTATGGCTCATTGCAAACATTCACCAGACAGTATCAGTAAGAATGACAATAGTGTACAATTCTATATATTGAGCAATTAGCAAATGCATTACAACAAAACCCGGTTTCTTTTTCATTCAGCAGAATTTGAAACCTGAACCACTTGTAACACTGATGTAACTTTCATAATTTATTTCCCTGGGAAAAGTTTACAATAAGGACTCAGCAGAAATACATTGTCTTCTTGTTAGATACATTCCTTTTAATGGCACACAAAGTTTATCACTACCTATTTTTATTTCTAAAAGCAGATTCACATTAAAATGCGAAAATACATTTAAATCCTATTACACTGGATATGGAATCAAAATGGCTATTTTGAATCTCCCAATTTTTATTTATTTTAGTAAATAATATATATATGCATGTGTAATTTAAATTTTAGTACTTCATACTAATAGACAACATCTACAGAACCTTACTGGGTAGTCTTGACTATGTGTGTTTATTCCTGTTTATTTTACCGTTGAACAAATTCTGGTTTCATTTTAAACTATTTCCTGAACCAACACTTAGATGGAATAGGTATTCCACAAAAGCCAATTCGATGAACTGTATTAAAAAAGGACATTCGACAATAATGGATCCAACATCAGTCTTGTGACAGTTCTGAAATGGAATTCACTCTTTACTTTCTTTGTTCAAATGTGAGTTTATTGGGCCTGAAATATAAAGGAAGAACACTAATGTTTTCCACTTCCAGCCCAGTTCCTGGACTGCCCCTGGGTTGGCGGGGGAGGTGGCAGATCAACAGCCCTTTTCTTGCTTTAGTTTTGCTCCATGGCCAGAGCCAAGCTGTTTAGGAGTGACCCACTCCCTCTCACAAAAAAAAAAAATCTGCAGCTTACCTCATGTAAAATGCAACCCAGGCTTATAAGTAGTGGTTAAGCATCTTTGAGCATTTTTTTTTTAGGGCCAGAAATAGTGAGCAGATACCTATGCACCAACACTTAAATAATGTACAAGTTTGGACTGGAAGGCTAAGGAGACAGCTGGCATGAAACTGACATCTGTCAGACCTGGAGTTCCCGCCACAGTAACCTGCATTCAAGATGTAAGATACTTCCTTGCAAAACACTAACCCACACATACCCTTGATAAGAAATTTTTAAAAATACAAATTCCTCCATCCCTTTATTCATCCATTCAGCTGAAATTTATTGAGGTTCCCCACTCCTGTCTTGGTTTTCTGGATAATCCATGTGCATGTGTTTAATCGCATACTTGAAAGATTTTTTTTTTCTTCTAAAGCAGAATAGAATGTGTCAAATTGGCATTTCTACATAAAAATGGACTTAAATTGGTTTTCTTGTCATAGCATTTGCTACATGCTAAAAAAATTCAACTGACAACGAGATGGGCCTGGTCATCCCCGAGGCCTGAAGGAGGGATGATGAACAGGCTGGCGTCAGCGAGACCGAGTTGGGAATCAATGTACCCACGTCCACCTGTGCCTACCTGGCATGGACAACACTGGGCTCCCCAGAAAGTTTTAGGAGCATCAGCAAACAAAGAGTTAAGTTTCTTGAAGACCCCTGAAGGAGATCCAGTTGAATGATTTCTATTTTTCCAACACCACAATTAAGTAGGGAATAAAACAGAGATCATTCATCCTGTAAATTGCGCCCTTCGGAACATTAGTGTATTCCTTCGGCGGCTTTTGTTGTTGGAAGTAGTCATGGTAGAAGGAACTCACAAGTCCTTCTGACCCTGGTGAATTGCACATACAGGAGTATTTAAATGGTGAAAAATAAACCTGTGGACATTATCATTCACATTCTTTCAAAATATTTAAGTTTGTTTTCTTAATCGACCACCCCAAAATGAAACTAAAAATGCCTTTTGTTTCAAAACTCAAGTGTAATCTAAACAATTATGCTTCTGCACATTTAGAAACTCAAATTATTAATCATAGCAAAGTGGCTAGGAGCACAGACTTTGGAGTTTACATCCCAGCTCTGCTACTTAGAATCTGTGTGACCTCAGACAAATTACTCAACTTCTCTGGGCCTCAATTCTCTCTCTGTAAAAAGCAGATAATATCAATACCAACCTCCTAGGCTTGTCTTAAAGATTAAATTAACTGATATTTTAAATCATTTACAACAGTGCTTGGAAAATATGAAACACTATTTAAGTGTTTACTTAAACAAATTAACAAATATGCCTATGTGCCAAACGTTTAAAGATGAGAAAAAAATAATGCCATTTGAATACTGAGGAAGAAGGGCTATATGGGAAGGTTCTTAGATTTGCTTTTCCATAATTCATTTATTGATGTTACATTTCTCTTCTATTGACATCAGTACCATGGAAAGGAATTTCATTTTCCAGCACTTGTCTGACGTAACACTAAGTAAATTGGGAAAAAATAGACACTTAAAGTCACAATGACCCATGTCATATTTAAGAGGAAAGATGTTCAAAGCAAGCAGCTGTAACAATTTTAATCTCAGATTGTAAGGAAATATGGACTTTCTGATTTTCCATCATGATCCTGTTCACAGTATCCAATCAGAGATTTTGAATGTTTAATAACCGAAATTCACGCATCTTATCTACTCTCTTGAAAAATCAGGCCATGTATATATTAGTCATGTTATCACTGATACTGCATAGGGTATGGTCACCCAATCTTGGCGCTACTGGCATTGTGGGCCAGATAATTCCTTGTTGTTTGTGAGGAGGGACCTGTCCTGCGTATCATCATAGGAAGTAAACTTCCTAAAGCAGCATCCCTGGATTCTACCCACTTGATGCCAGTAACAATTCCTGCCGAATTGTGAAAACCAAAAATGTCTCCAAGATGTTGCCAAACGTTGTTATGGGTTGGGAGAGAAAACTGCCTGGTTGAGAATCACTGACCTAGGGTATCTCTTAAGTACCCATTTTGTTTATCTTTCTAAATTTGGATTAATAAATTTCAATGGCATCTTGATATACTGGAATCAGAAAAATCTGGACTCTAACCACCTTTTCTAATTACAAAAAATCTTCAAGATTGCTTTCCCTTGTCCAAATTAGGCATAGCAATACCTACCTTGCAGAGTTATGATAAGGACCAGAGAAAACATACTGAAGCTCCCAGCCCAATGCCTGATACACAGAGGTAATCAGCAAGTGTCCAGGAAGAAATCAGCATTGTATTGTTATTACTGTAATTATTGATATGTTATCATCATCATTATAATAAAAATGGAAGGCCTCTACACATCCAACTAACTGCAATAGATATAACTGTTACTTCCATCTCCTTAGCAGATAAGCAACTGATTTCCTCATAAATAGAGGTTTCAGTTAAACAACAAAGAAATACATTAATAGTAGTGTAGCAAATGCCCATGCAGAATTATCATAAAGAGAAAGCAAGGGCAAGACAGGCCTTCCTAATATATAGTCATCAAGGAGTCCTCTTTGCAAAGCAAATATTGGGCAAATAGAGCACATTGTCCCTTTGGTTGTTGCTGTTTTTCTGTGTTGAATTGGAAGCTTGGGGTAAACAGTGAAAGAAGACAGGCTTCCTGATTGTCTGTGTGTGTTTGTATATGCTCTTTGTGTCATCAAGGTAATTCAAACCAGGTTGGAAAATTTCACCAACTATCCAAAAACCGTAGATAATTTGATGTGGCTGGTTTTGACTGCTAATTACTGTTTGGGGGGGGAAAAAAAAGGACCATTTTAAAGAACAGTGAGCTTTGGCTAATTAGATAGGCATGAATCCAGAATTCCAGACTTTACTTTTTTAGAAATAGAGAAAAACCAATAAACATGCCCACCACTGCATAAGAAAAAAATACAGATCACTGCCATATTTGGACACCAGATACACTATTTCTACTATAATTATATCATTTCTCAAAAAGTCTTCCCTGGCCTTCGTGATACTGGAACTAGCTGAAAGATTATTCACCATCAATAAATGCTAAGGAACTAACCATTGCTCTTGTTCCTTTTCCTTTAAACTCAACCAAAATAATTTCAGGAGAACTTGCAAATACCAAATTGTGTTAAGAACATGCAATTGATCCTATTTACATTAGCTACATCAAAGTATTCAGATATCATAAGCAAACGTGAAATGGAGACCCTCCAATACCCTATAGATTATGCAAGCACCTAACCAGAAAGAACACTTTGAAATTTTTATGGAGCAGGAAAAATTGGAAGCATATTAATTTAGGCAGTGAAATTGGGCTTTTTGTCATTTTTAATTGCTTGAATTCATAACCTAGTTTTGCTGAATCAAAAACGAGTTGCTATAGCTGACATAAGCTCTTTCGGCCTTTTGGGCAAACACGCACATGCAGAAATCCCACAACTTTTCCTATAAACTTTATTTATATGAATAAAAAAACCCTGAAAACTGTTTGGGGCATTATACTTACTGAATAATTTAATATACAATGGGTTTCCAAAGCAAAGCACTGAGTATTAAATGCTGACTTTTAAAGATTTCTTTCTTTCTCTTACTGCTGTGCAAGTGTAGAGGGTATAGCACGAATACCAGATCCTCAGGACTGCTATTCTGATTATATGTGATTTAATTCACATGAAATAGAATGCACAATTATAAAATTATTAATTCTCTTGTGTGTTCCTGTTTACTATTGCTCATAATGTACACCACCACTCAACCCTGCATGAAAACAAATGGACAGGGGGAAGTCACACCTAACGGGTACGATGCACAGTATCTGGGTGATGGGCACACTCATAAATGGGTCTCAAGTCGTACAAAAGCAATCCATGTAACCAAAACATTTGTCCCCCCATAATATTTTGAAATAAAAATGTACCCCCAGAAATACAAACAAGATTCGATGTATTACCACACTCTGAAGTTTTGAGATCTGTAACAAAATAAAGTCTACAGTGTAAAAATCTTTAAGGGTCCATGCTTCTCCCCCCCCATTTATGTCTGTCATAAAATCAATACAAGATGGAGATTAAAGATTCACAGAAAAAAGTTTCATTTTAATTCCATTAGAATTACTTTCAAGCCACGTACTCCAACTCACTCGGTGAAGACTTCGAGACTAACATGTGAAATTTAAAAATAAAAGCTAAACTTAAACATAAGGTTTGATAATAAAGTTTTATTTCATACATTTTCTTCCTTTTTTAGACTACTTTCCATTTCTCAACTTTGCTCAAAACCTAATATAAAAATTGTAAATTAAGACAGAAAATAAGACCTAATTTGTCTTTCTCTGGATGTTGCAATATTTATTTAGCTCGAGATTGACCCATCCAACCAGGTTCTCTATCATCAAATTGAAGACAATAAGGAATATATACTGATTCTCAAAATATGACAATATATGCCATATATATGTCATATATTATCATAAAATATGACAATATATCTTCAAAATTTTGTGACTATAATTTAGAAGAAGATGATTGTTGCAAAAAGCCCTTTACTGGGCTCCTCTTCAACTTTTGTATCATACTCCTCGTAGAGAAAGGGGAAAAAAAAAGGAAAATGACTAACTGGTCCTTTTTGAGAGCAAAAAGAAACACAAATAGAAAAAGAAATAAACTATTTTTGTTATACTTCAATAAGCTGGCCCGTAAGTCAGCACCGATGGTTATTTTTACCAAGTCTGAGTAAATACAGATTAAAATGAATCCAGACTCTAAAATTAAGGCAAATAATGGGGAAAATAGAAGTTTGAGGGATAAAGTTTCAACAAATGTAAAAATATGCTTAGCCCCATAAAGCAATGGGACAAAGAGAACTTTTGTACAATCCCTCATCTGGTGACAACAGAAAAAAGATACATCTCTTCCCACGTAGTAAAAGCATTTTCCAAGAGTCTAGTTGCTTGGTTAAAATGAAATGACAAGAAAAGTTTGAATATTTGCTTTTTAAAAAACCAGTGTACAGTGGAATTGCTTGATAGTAAATAATTCTTGTGTGTGAGCAGGAAATTCCAATACAAAAAAAAACCAAAAAAAACCAGGTTGTGATCATCCTTCAGGAGGCAAAATATTTGCTTTAAAAAAAAAATGTAGTGGAAGATACCCAAAAAGATTTCTATGCTCCAGGTACAACAATAAAGACAGAGGGAAAGAAACACAGATAAAAAGGAGAGGAAAGAAGGAGGGAGAGAGTTAGAAAGAGACAGGAGAGGAGAGAGGAAGAGGGTGAGAGAGAGAGAGAGAGAGAGAGAGAGGGAGGGAGGGAGGGAGGGAGGAACTCCTCCAAATACCCCCTCCATCTCTTAGAGAAGCAATTCTGTCTTCATGATCTCTGAGTATTCTAACTGGGCGAGGCGTGGGCATGTGTGGGCAGTACGTGGGCAGATAAGAGTTAGAAAATCTTGCTTCTTCCATGAAGATCCTGAATGCTGCCTGCATTCCTGTGAACCTGAGTGGTAAGAAGCTGTTGCTGACTTGGGTTTACCTACTTGAAGAACAACCCTCTTCAAACTTAATCTTGGCAAACCACGAAGGCAAGTTACTCCATCCCACAAACACGTTTTTACTCACACCCTTTGGATTTCCCAGCACACATTTTGATCAAAAACAGGGAAAACAGTTGAGAAAAAGATTTTATAATCTTAAGCTTAAAAATTTACTACCCAGCTACCCAAATCAAGAGAGGATTACACAATCATTTTTTACTGCTTCGATTATAAAACCGCATTCATTTCTGTGTGACCAAAATCAAAACCACGTAAACAATGAGTAAATTATGAGCTATCCGAAGATGCTCAGAGAGTGACTCATTTAGCAAATAATTTAATAAAATTTTACTAAGATGGTAGTGCCAACAAAACTTTCGGATTCAGAATTCCCCCTGGATCCCTCTTTAAGTAGGAAGAGGGAAAACGCAGTTCTTTTGTCAAAAGAAACAAATAAAACCCCCAATTTCACTGGAGTCTGAAAATAATGGCTGGAGGGACAGGCTGAGATTAAGACTTCCAGATGATCCTTCTAGTCTGGCGAATGTCGTGTTCAACACTTTGTGTATTTTTAAAATGCTTAACAGTTAATTCCATCACTTCAGAAAGCAAAACACATTCCCCACACGTGATGTCTCAGGAAGAACTCTTATTCCATTTAATAAAATGGTACAGAGCTTATTTCTCAAGTCAAAGCATATTCCATATTGTCCATTTAATGTCTCTTCCATGGGAATCAAGAACAGCAGAGAAGATGAGGACACCAGCGCAGCTAGCATGGTAGACATGTTTACACAGACATGCAATGCATATGCACACACACGCGCACACACGCCCCGCTGCACCGTGAGCGTGCCAACTTTCCAAATGCACGACCCATCTGGCCATTCCTTTCCTAAACCTCTCCTTTAAAGAGCCGCGCATCTCTTGCTAAGCCATTGCTAGCCTATGGGGACTTTCACATCGGTTCTTAATAAACGCTTATTCATCTCCGGGAATAAAGTTAAACGGAGCCAATGAGCACCGGCAATGAAGTTGCCCACTAACTTCCAGTCGGTAAAGAAAAATCGATTCGTCTCCGGGTTCCCCAGTCCCTCTAAACGCCCCCTCGCCTTCTCCAGGCGTCCAGGCCCCCTCGGGGCGCCCAGGGCGAGCCCCGAGCACAGCCTCCGAGGGCCCCGGGGGGGAGCTGGGCTTACGTACCGCGTCCCCTGCACACGCTGCAAAGGCAGCCTCATCCCTCCATCGCGGCTTTGGGCTTCCCGGATCGCACCGGTGGCCAAGTCCCCTGTTCTGATCGGCAGCCGCGGAGGCGCACACGCCGCCACCGGCTCTGCGCTAACGTTGGACAGCGGCTGACGGCGCCTCCTCTGCCACAGGCAGCCAAAAATGTCAATTTGCACACTCCTCCCCCTGTCGCCCGCCCCCGTCCCTCTGCAACCCCCTCCCGCGGAGTCAGTGGGCTTTAGGAAGCTTCTGCAGAAGCTGCCTCCTCTCCCTCTCCCGCCCTCTCTCCTTCCCTCCTCTCCTGACAGTGTTTTAGAGCCTTCTTCGCTCGCCTTACCTGAAGGGCATCTCCCACGACTGCAATTAGCTGCCAGGATTTCATTGTCGGCTGCAAAGTGCCGCCTGTTTCCTCACCGGGAGAACACAACACGGGAGAAGTCCGAGGCAACAGCAAACGGCACCCACGTGCTAGCAATGTAAATGACTCCAGTCATCTGTCGTGCGCGCCGCGCCTTCGCTCGCCCGGGCTCCCTGGCACCGCCGCCAGCAGGTGCAGAACGCCCCAGGCGCGCGGGCGCGAGAGCGAGCAGCCCGCGCAAGGAGGCAACCAACACCCGGGCGCACACAAAGGGAGGCCACCGCGGCGCCCGGGTCCCGCTTCCCGGGCGGCCTCGACCTCGGTCCGCGCCAAAACCCTCGCCAAATTAGTCGTCCAATGTGTTTGCAAAGTCTTGCATCTTGGGGGGGAAGGTGGTGGGTGCGGAGGCTGCGTGGGTCCCGCCCCCACGCCGCCGAAGCACTTGCAAAACACCCAGCTGGCAGCAATATCTCGCCGCTCGCCCTCTCTCTCTCTCCCGCACGTGTCCCTTCCCTTGTTCTTTCAGGCATTAAATATGTACCACATGACAGAATAGGGCACCTTGCACGGTCCCCTGAGTCCGCACTTGACAACCAATTTTAACTCACAAGCAATCAAATGTCTAAAGGCGGGATATAAGCACTTCCAATTACTTACGCTACTCCTGCATTATTCAAAATGTCCACGGGACA
This sequence comes from Daubentonia madagascariensis, assembly GCA_023783475.1. Classification (NCBI taxonomy): domain Eukaryota; kingdom Metazoa; phylum Chordata; class Mammalia; order Primates; family Daubentoniidae; genus Daubentonia; species Daubentonia madagascariensis. Next base: position 2,960,617 of record JAKFHU010002332.1, on the reverse strand, counting down.
GTATTTATGACTTCCAATATGCTACTTCACCGAGAAATACCAGTGAAAGATGGAAGACCCCATCACCCCCCACCCCCAAACTGCTGATGTGCTTGGTTCAGTGCTACCTCCAGGAAGCAGTTGCACTTTATTTAGGAGTGAAAGCTTAGGGAATCTCAAATCTTCTTCCACGTTGTGTGCTAAATTGAGAACACTCTGAGGTTTGGGCCTGCTTTTAGGAGGAAAACATCTGTCTCCTGTTGAACTTTAGAGATCACCTTTTAAATGTGTTTACCTTGAATAATAATGGCATCAAAGTAAATTTCTTTTTCCCCAAAAAAGCAGCCCTCATGGATCTATTTTGTTTTCTTTCTTTCTTTCCTGTTTTTTTTTTTTTGTTTTTTGTGTGTGTGTGTGTGTGTGTGTGTGTGTGTGTTTTCCCCTTGGTAAACAGGAATGAGTTACACCAGGTGCTAGCTATCCTCAGCTTAAGTATTAGTTTTGGTAGGGACCAAACAATTGACTGACTGGAATTGAGTCTTTTGAATGTAGAAAAACTAGTTGTTTGGGTTTTTTAAATTTTTATTTCACAGTGATAACTGCAAACTATATGCACAAAGATGGCCTTGCTTCTTCAAGCACTCATTAGTTGAACAGGAAAGACCTTTTAGTGGAAAAAAATTTCATGTACATATGTCCATCCTATATTTGATTAACAGTGAGTGAAATATTCATTGGCTTCCTGTGTCATCTTCTTGGGTACTATATTTTAGTTAAAGGTCTTGTGCACAACTGATTAGGATTTATATATTGGTAAGCAAATTTTAAAATGCTAATAAATCTTTCAAATATTTATTTTCCAATTTATTACAGCTCCATATCCAGAGGCAATATTTCCAGTTTTTTTGGAACATGCCAAGTCCTTACATAACGATCATCCATCTCTGTCACAGCAGTACAAAATGAGGTTTTAGTTTTTTTCTTCTGTGCATTAAGTGTGTTTTTACTATGGCATTAATACAGTGTTTAACTTTGTCCTTGTGGAGGTAAGAAAAGTTTCTGTGTGTTCTCTCTGCCTGCCTTTCTTGGGGGCAGTGGCATTTAAAGTGTCCTAAGATAACATTAGGTAAAACTTTATTTCACAGTGATGACGTGGTGCAGAATATACTATACTCTCTGATTATTTTAAAAGTTAACTTTCTTGTATCATCCCCTGGACATGTTTTTCAACAGCATCAGGTAAAATGGCAAAAGGTGTTTAGACTTTTGCTTAACCAGAACCCTGTGTAACTACAGAGATTCACAAATATAAAGTATTATTATTATCACAGCACAAACCGGCATTCTCAGTGGAATAATTTGATTCACAAATCAGTTCACAAAAGCAAGGTTATCCGAAGTGAAGCATGGTGGGGGTGGCCAGCAGAGAGACAGCAAACCCTAATTACAACCGCATTGTCCCAGTGTTCTCCAGCACATATGGCTATTTAATCACAGAGTGTGACAACCTTGGCAGATGTTGCCAGACCTGGTTATTGATATAAATTGCTATTCTCCTGTGTAGGTGGCACAGCAAAGAGTTAAAACAGTGTCTGCACTCACCCAAAGGGAAATAAAGGTCCACACCAGCTTCTGTAGCTACAAGGCCAGATGATCCAGAGGCTGTTTCCTTGCTCCCACCTTGTAAGGAAAACAGCAATGGATGAAATCACTAAAACCAAGAGTGATAGGAGAGTCTCCCACAGGTGCTCTAAACTGATACTGCCACTCTGGAAGCTGATTTACCGCTACCTATTAAAAAGGAAAACGTGTGCACCTTGTAATTGAGCAGTTCGACTTCTAACGTCTGCCCTAGAAAACACACGCACAAGACATATTCACGGATAAAATTGCCACTGCTTGTAATAAGGGAGAAAAAAGGCAAACAAACCAAATACCCATCTGGCATAAAAAATATGGTATATCCTATAAGGGAATACTATATAGCAGTGAAAAGAATCAACAAAAGCCTCACATAAACACATCTATAACCCTACAGATTTGGATATGAATGAATAGAAATAAAGATACACATCATATGGGACAACTATATATACATATATTTCTCAGTTTAAAAATTTTTGAGATGAAAACACGTTTTAAATGACTCATACACTATGATGCCATTTATGAAATAAAATTCACTGATAAAATAGTATAGATTTTTGTAGGTATATAAATACTGGTGAATATACAGAAAACACTCCAAAACAGGGTATGGCCAACTACAGAGCATTAGGGCCAAATTTAGCCACTGCCTGTTTTCAGACAGCCTGCTAGCCAAAAATGGTTTTCATATTTTAAACGGTTAAAAAAAATCAAAAGAATAATACTTTGTGATGTGTGAAAAATGTAGGAAATTCAAATTTCAGTGTCCATGAATGAGGTTTTATTGAAACACAGCTATGCCCATTTGTTTGCACATTGCCTATAACTGCTTTTGCTCTACAACTGCAGAGTGGAGTAGCCGTGAAAAAACAAATGGCCGAGGAAGCCTGAAATGTTTATGATCTGGCCCGTTATGGAATATGATCACCGATCCCTGGTCTAGAAGAATGGGCCTCAAATTCATAATAGTGTTATCTCTAGAGAAAGGAAGGAGACTAGTTTTGATGGTGGAGGTTGAGCGTCCACTTCTTTTAAGAGAACACTTGCATATTGGTTTTATACTTTTAAAAAAGGTGATATGTGCACACACATATAACATATATATAACTCGTTTTAAGTGAAAAGTGTGTAATAAATGTATATACTCACAAACACATGCACATCTTTTTGGAAAGCTTGTGTATGAAACCTTTAAAGTTGTACACACACACACAGAGGCATAACTTGTTTTACTGTGCTTCACTTTATTGCACTTCGCAGATATTGTGCTTTTTACAAATTGAAGTTTTGTGGCAACCCTGCATTGAGCAAGGTTTTCCAACAGCATGTGCCCACGTTGTGCCTCTGTGTCTGTCACATTTTGGTAATTCTCACAATATTACAAACTTTTTCACTATTATTATATCTCTTATGGTGATCCATAATTGCTAATCTTTGATGTTACTATTGATAATAGTTTTGGGTCGCCATGAACCATGTCCATAAAAGATGATGAACTTAATAGATGAATGTTGTTTGTGTTCTGACTGCTCCACTGGCCATTCCCCCCTCCCCCTCTCTCTCTCCTTGGGGCCTCCTTATTCTCTGAGATGCAATATTGAAATTAGGCCAATTAAGCCCAAAAGGCCTCTAAAGTGTTCAAATGAAAGGAAGAGTTGCAGGCCTGTCTCTCACTGTAAATCAAAAGCTAGAAATGATTAAGCTTAGTGAGGAAGGTATGTCAAAAGCTGAGATAGGCCAAAGCTAGGCCTCTTGCACCAAACAGTTAGCCAAGTTGTGAATGTAAAGGAAAAGTTCTCGAAAGAAACTAAAAGTGCTACTCCAGTGAACACACCAATGATAAGAAAATGAAACAGCCTTGTTGCCGATATGGAAAAAGTATGGGTGGTGTGTGAATACAAGATCAAACCAGCCACAACATTCCCTTAAGCCAAAACCTAATCCAGAGCAAGGCCCTAACTCTCTCTAATTCTACAAAGGCTGAGAGAGGTGAGGAAGCTGCAGAAGAAAAGTCTGAAGCTAGCAGAGGTTCATGAGGTTTAAGGAAAGGAAGTCATCTCTATAACATAAAAGTGCAAGAGGAAGCAGCAAGTGCTGATGTAAAAGCTGCAGCAAGTTATCCAAAAGATATAGCTAAGATCATTGCTGAAAGTGGCTACACTAAACAACAGATTTTCAATGTAGACTCAACAGCCTTCTATTGGAAAAAGATGCCATCTAACACTTTCACAGCTAGAGAAGAGAAGTCAATGCCTGCCTTCAAAGCTTCAAAGGACCAGCCCCTCTTGTCAGGAGCTAATGCAGCTGGTGATGTTAAGTTGAAGCCAATGCTCATTTACTATTCTGAAAATTCCAGGGCCCTTAAGAATGATGCTAAATCTACTCTGCCTCTGCTCTATAAATGGAACAACAAAGCCTGGATGACAGCAAATCTATTTACAGCATGGTTTACTGAATATTTTGAGCCCACTGTTGAGACCTACTGCTCAGAATAAAAAGATTCCTTTCAAAATATTACAACTCATTGACAAGGTACCTGGTCACCTGACAGGTCTGATGGAGATGTACAAGGAGATGAATGTTGTGTTCATGCCTGCTAACACAACACCCATTCTGCAACCCATGGGTCAAGGAGTAATTTTGACTTTCAAGTCTTATTATTTAAGAAATGCATTTTGTAAAACTATAGCTGCCATAGATAGTGATTCCTCTGATGGATCTGGGTAAAGTAAATTGAAAACCTTTTGGAAAGGAGTCCCTATTCTAGATGTTGTTAAGGACATTCGTGGTTCATGGAGAGAGGTCAAAATATCAATATTAACAGGAGCTTGGAAGAAGTTAATTCTAACCCTCATGGATGACTGTGAGAGGTTCAGAACCTAAGTGGAGGAAGTAACTGCAGATGGGGTGGAAATAGTATGAGAACTAGAATTAGAAGTGGAGCCTGAAGATAGGACTGAATTGCTGCAATCTCATGATAAAACTTGAACAGAAGAGGAGTTGTTTCTTATGGATGAGTAAAGAAAGTGATTTCTTAAGATGGGATCTACTCCTGGTGAAGATTCTGTGAGCACTGTTGGTATAACAACAAAGAATTTATAATATTCCATAAACTTAGTTGATAAAGCAGTGGCAGGGTTTGAGAAGATTGACTCCAATCTTCAAAGAAGTTCTGTGGATAAAATGCTATCAAACAGCGTGATAGGGTACAGAGAAATGTTTCATGAAATGAAGAGTTGATCTATGCATCCAACTTCACTGTTGCCTTATTTTAAGCAATTAAGCTTAAAATTAAGCAATTGCCACAGCTACCCTGACCTTCAGCAACCACCGCCCGATCAGTCAGCAGCCATCCACATCAAGACAAGACCCTCCACCAGCGAAAAGGTTATGACTCGCTGAAGGCTCAGATGATCCTTAGCATTTTTAGCAATAAAGTATATTTTAATTAAGGCGTGCACTTCGGTTTTTTTAGACACAATGCTATTGCACACTTACTGGAGTATATAGTAAACATAACTTTTATGTGCCCTGGGAAACCAAAATATTTGTGTGACTCCCTTTATTGTGATACTCACTTTATTGTAGTGATCCAGAACTGGACCCACACTATTTCCAAAGTGTGTCTGTACATATGTATACCTTGTTTTAATTATAAATGGTCTACATATACCATTTTTAAAAGTATGTGTGTGTTTCTATGCATATGTATATGTACACACATACCTGAAAGATATCATTCAAAATAGGTAGTTATTGGTGGTGGAAATACAGGTGCTTATTACCTTGTTCTTATTTCCTGTATTTCTCAATTTTCCAAATAGATGTAAATATAATAAGAGGGTGGAACCCCCGGCCACGGGAGCATTGATCACTGACACTGTGCCAAAATCATTTTTCTCACCTGGGAACTGCCTTTTCTCTTGAAATGTTGGATGATAAAACCTTCAAAAACAAAAACATCAAGGTTTGGTTTACACTCACCTAACATTTCTGGAAAACTCCAGCATCTAATTGCTTCTTCAGAGAAAGAAACAAAAACAAAACGTTAAGCCTCGATGCACTAAAGATTTTTATAAAAATCAATCTTATCCTTGAAGTAAAATGCGACAGATTATCCTTTCTGCTAGATGTGATGGTAATGACCTACTGAGATATGCCTCACAATACAGTAATATTGCTTCTTTACCAGTTTGAAAATATTTTCCCACAGAAAAGCACAAAGCAGGCTCCATCTGAAAAAAATAAAATTACATAGCAACCACATTGGCACTTTGCAGGGTTAGAACAGTGGGACCTAATGATTTTCTTTGTCCTGACACCTAATAATCCAGTTGCATTAAGAAAGGTGAGCTTAATGAAGCATATTGAGATGGGAGAACATACGATTTATGGCAGACTTGTTGTGGTTATATTCCTAAATGAATCCCATTAGCTCTACCGTGGTTGCTGGTAAATGACCACATTTCCTAATAGACAAATGCATGAATCACCTGGGCATATTTTAAAAGCCTTCTGTACACAATGATTCACCTTACAACTTTAAGCTAGGACCAGGTGAACGACCCTCCTTAGTAAAGCTTATCAGACTTTCTTCAAGCAAGAAACAGAATTACCGCAAATGAACCTGCATTCCACCTCTTAGTTTAGCATGTACACACAGCCTCATCCTTGAGCTGGCATGAGTCAGGCACACGGCCGAGAGGAATGTTCTTCATCATTGTTTTCCATGTGTTTTATAATTATAAAATAAATGAATGTTTACTGTGGAAAGTTTAGAAAATCTGGTAAAGCACAGGAAAAAGTCACTCATTAATTTACCACCCAAAGAGAGCTGCATATAATATTTTGTTGCAAATCCATCCACTTCAGACATTTTTCATTGCATATATAACTGAAAAAAACATAAGAACACAATTGGCATTTTACCACATAAACTGCCTTACAATCTTTTTGACTTTGCAATATATCATAAACATTTTCTGCTGTAACAAAAACAAAAAAATTATAACATCACTCTTGGCATTCCACTGTAATGATACACAGTTTATTTGTTCTCTATGTTAAACAACACTGCAAGGGACATTCTTTTTTTGTTTTTTTTTTTTTTGAGACAGAGTCTCACTTTGTCACCCCGGCTACAAGAGGACAGTGGTGTGACCATAGCTCACTGCAACCTCAAACTCCTGGGCTCAAGTGATCCTCCTGCCTCAGCCTCCTGAGTAGCTGGGACTACAGGCGCACACCACCACGTCCAGCTAATTTTTCTATTTTTTGTAGATACAGGGTCTCACTTAGGCTGGTCTTGAACTCCTGGCCTCAAGCAATCCTCCCACTTCGGCCTCCCAAAGTGCTAGGGTTACAGGATGAGCCACCGTGCCTGGCCGCAAGGGACATTCTTGTCCCTAATGTTATGAGCTTGCTTGTCTCTATTCATTATCTCAGGGATAAATACCTAGAAGTGAAACTGATGAGTCAAAAAGTGGGTACCATTTTTAGGTTTTTAGATATAAGGAACCAGAGTCCTGGAACATTACACAAATCCCTATTTCCTGAAGCAGTATAAGAGAGAACTGATCTCACCCTGGGAACAATTTTTGGCAACTATTTCCTCTTTCAGTAACCCTCTCCCTGGCGGGGTTCTCTCTTCCATCCACCTACCCCACTCGGGCCACCACACCACGCACGCCACGGCATGCTAAATTAGCATAGAAGAGCTCACACATAGAAAACAAAGGTGGTAAAAGGGAGCAATTTAAATCTAAGCTTATTTAACATAAGTGGCTAGTGGCTGCCCATTTCATCTTAATTGCCTTTTAAACTAAAATCAATGTTAAATTACCTGAACAACAGCTTCTGCACAATTGCAAACTGAAAATTCTTTAAGCGCCTCCTCAAAAGCCTTTGGCTCTTGATTGGCCAAGTGACAGGGAAAGAGTCTCTTTCTTCTTCCCTGTGCTCTAGCTTTGGACTATGGGATCTGATTAAAGGGTCCTAAAGCTGCCATGCCAGCTCTGGGATTAGATGCTCCTTGACGGGAATATAGGATTAAAGTGCTCAAAATGGAATCTGCATAATGAAAATTGAATAATAATACTATTACATCCCCAATGTTTTTCCTTCCTTCCCTCCTTCCTTCCTTTCATTCTTCCATGCATTTTATATCTTCCCTCTCATCAACCAGAGACTGAATACACAAATGGACATTGGCCAGACCATGTGTCAGAAGAGAACTCTGACCCACAATCTGCAGCAACTAGCCCAGAAAACCAGCCTGCTGTCCACAAGGCAGAACTGCAGGAAGTCAGACCACTATCTCTCATAACTGGTTCAGGAAGCCAAACAAAACATCCCTGTAACACTTGGCTCAAAAATAACCAGGACTTAATTAATAACTGATAGCTTCCCTAATTTTTGTCCTCACTTCTAACTTAGAATCAACCAGAGAAAGCCAAGTGTGCACATCTAAGCAATCACACAGAAAGCCCCTCTTCCAGTTAGCCCACCTGCAGCTTCCCTGTGCTGACCGCCTTGTGTCAGGGCACATCCGAAGCTATCCCTTTTTTCCACTATAAAGCTTTCCCACCGCTCCACCTGCCTTTGAGTTTCTGCCAAAACGCAAGTGATGGTGGCTGACTCCCTTGCTATAGCAAGCTCTGAGTAAATAGCCTCTGTTTATTTTTATTTGGTTGGTCTTTGTTTACTTCTCCAATAATTATTTTCTGTACTATGTGGGGTCAATAAGATAGACAAAACCATAGCCCACGTGGTTCTTATGTTCTAGGGAAGAAACAAGAAAAGGACAGACTTTTGTAACTGTTGTCTGGGAAGTAAGCATGGGGATGAGATGGGAGTACGTGGAGATGAGGGCCTTCGATGAGATTCTGGGGTTGTTAGCATTTATTATTGCGCAGATCAGTGTCCTGCTTTTGTTTCATTCCAAGATTTTTTGAGCACATGCCATCTGGTCTGCACAGTAGAGCTACAAAAACGAGGCAGACACGTACCCTGCCAGCAAAGAGCCTCGGAGGGTGATGCACGTTCACTAGTTACCAGAAAACAAAGTAGACAAGTAGGTAGAGCTAGAAATCAGATTCAGGTTAAGAGCTGTGAGAGCTAAAAGGCAGGAGGGAAATTTCATTTTCATGTATTGCAGGGTGTCCTGGGGCCCTGGGGCAGAAGATTGGGGGTACACAGGAGAGGTACATACGTTATCATTGGTATTTCTGAACATTACACCAGCAAAGACCTTGTAAAGGTGGAAGAAGTTTGCTTGGAGATATTCCTTTATGATCACGTTATCTTCCTCAGAACAATGTTCCCTTGAGTTTCCTAAATAGGAAACTGGACAAACTGTTTGGAGAACAAAAAGTCATAAACAAATTGCCAATCACTCTTGTCCCCATATCCCCGTACCCCACAACTGTCAGCAGTATGTTACCCTACAAAGGAAACAAGAGGATGAAACAAGACTCCTAATAACAACGACTTGATTTGCTTTGGGCCAAGCCCAGGAATGGGGTACACCCCTCACATGCTTCCAAGCGTCCCTTACTCAGGCTTTAGAAGATGGAAAGGCTGCGCGGGTGCCCCAGGGATGTGTGAGGGAGCTCAGCCCACGTCTCTGCCAAATCCACCATAGAGATGTCGACCATCTCCCCTACCCCTGCAGGCTTTCATAGAGAAAGTGTTCCCCTCCCACCCCGCCTCAACCAGTCCCCTATCCAGGGACCAGGGTCAGACACACACCCCTCTCTGATCAAATCAGAGTCTTTCCGAGAAATTTGGAATTGGGAGGTGAGCTTCAAGAGCTGGACTTGGAAGATCAGGTAGATTTCTTGGCAGAGTCTGATGAAACAGTCTACAGAGAAGGAACAAGAGCTGATGGGATGGGTGGGGAGACAGGGAGATAAGCAGGAACGAGAATCTGTTTGGTCCCAGAGAAAGACAGACATGGGGAAAGCTGTTTCCTCAGCTGTTGAAAGCTTAGCTCTGTTTTCCTTCCCTTTTTCTGTGTGCTTTTGATGCCAGTCGACTTCCTGGGAGGCCCCAACCACACTCTCCATCCCTGCTGGAATCTCTAGACATAGTTGGGGTGGCACAGGACATGGCCAGCTGCAAAGGAGTCCCCAGATCCCTCTGCCTTGAAGAAAAGCAAAATATCCTAATGCTGAGATGAATAAACCTCTTCCCCAGGGCTCAGGATCTTCCATGAAGCATAGCTGGTGGGCCTGCCTGTCAGAAATGCAATCTGAACACTGAGTGCTAAAAGAAATACAAATTCTCTGATGCTGGAGGTTTTGTTTTTCTTTTTTTTTCTTTTCTTTTCTTTTTTTTTTTTTTCAGCTGTAAGCATAAAGATGTCTTCCTATCTGAGAATGTCACAAAAATTTAACCAACAGATTCACTCTTTGAACATTACTTATATGAATGCCCACTGTACTCCAGAACCTGTTGAGGCCTAAAGATACAAAGCTGAATAAGTCTATTGGAGAATGAAAATAACAAACAAGCACTATAATATAAACTAGTATTATAATTAGTGAAATAATTGACAGAACAGAGTAATTTGTGCTACGCATCTACTTGGTAGAGGAAGCCTCTTGTTCTGCCTAAAGGCAGAAGGCATATTGCAGAGAACTCAAAAGGTGGTGATGCTTGAGTTGGGTTTTAAAAGATGCACAGTAGTTTGGGTGAGCTAATAGACAAGGTAGATGTTAGAAGACCAGGCAGAGGAAGAAGATACAGGTCAGATGATAAAGGGCCCCACATATTATGCTAAGGAGTTTGGACTTTTTCCTTTCTAAGGAAAGTGAAACAGTCAGTGTTAGAAGGCCGCTCTAGTTGGTGTGTGGGGAATGGACCAATTGAAGCAAAGAGATACATTCGAAGACTCTTTTACTATTTCTTAGCCCAAAAGATAATGAGGGCTTGCATAAACAAGGACAGGACAGTAAGGATATAATGGAAAGGAAGAATCTGATAAATATTTTATAAACAGATTGGCTGAATGAGATCTGTATGAGTGGGGATGGTTTAAAATAAAAGAATAAAAAATGCCAAAAAGCCAAGATCAACTCCTAGATCTCTGTTACAAGTTATTGACTGAACGGTGGCATCAATGACCAGGCTCAGAAGCATTAGATAAATATTTGCAAAAGATAAGAGGCTTATTTTGGCCACATTGAGTTGCGCATGGCTATGGAAGTTCCAGAAAGAGTTACCCAAAACGCAACTGGATAGATAGGCCTTGTACTCGGAGGAGAGCTGGAGACCATCTGGAGTTCATGAGCATAGAGAGGTGAAGCCGTAGGCACAAAGCAGGTGAACTTGGAAGAGATTCTGAATCTCTTTCTCAATAACAGAAAGATTCTGATGTTGAAACTATTAATGTCCAAACCAACCTAGTGGAATGCAGCTGCTAATCAAGTCTTAAAATACATTTGAATAAATGCACTGAAGATAGGACTGTGCCATGTTTATACTTTCATATACCAATAGTTACACATTTAATATCCATGGTTAGTTCACAACTAGTAAAATGAATTGAGGTGGTTCATTTCAAGCAATGACAAACTGTTACCAAAACTGCCTGGATCAAATGTTACCTTTTCAACTTACTCACCTTCCACCCATCCAGGCAGTACACAATGGGACATGTGCTCTAAAGCAAACAGCCAGCCCTACCTGGATGCAGGGATTTCTGCAGCAGACAATGTTTAAATCAGGTTTCTATACACTGTGTTTTAAATGAATGATGATAGAATGATCAAGCACTCTCATTAAACAAATGTCTGTAGATACTTAACGAGCATTTGAAAACTATGTGCCAAGCCTGGGTAGAACACAGGCTTTTCTTTGGGTCACTCTGTCGTCTAGAATATGAGCTCAGTTGCTGTCATAAACCCTTGAACACCAGTAAGATGTCAGTTGTTTGCACGCTAACGGCTTAGTCTACATGAAATACAATATCGGATGGCAAGGTTTGTATCTACTGCCCTATAGGTCTTGGCAGGCATCATACAATTCCGAACTCCCACTTAGTGAGCCTATGGGATAACACAGCATTCGTGGACGCTTAAGTAATGCTTCTACAGGAAGCTCAAAGTTCTGATTCTGAGGAGTCACGGTGTTATCCTACTCAAGTTGTATGGATTCAACTGAAACGTGGGGGACGCAAGGAAACTGGAGAAGGGAAAACGTGAGCATTGTTAGTGATTCCGTAGGCATTCCCGGCAATGCACATACGCTGACGACCAAGCCTGACGCCGGAGATGTGAATCCGCCTTTCCTCCTGGGCTCTTGCTTCCCAGATACTCCTCAGAGCATGTGCATCTCACCTCACTCAGAGTTAATCTTGTTTCCAAAGCTACATCTTTTCTGCATAGTGCACATGGCCCCTAAAACCAACCAACGCCTCATCTGGTGCCTAAGAAGGAAATCCATTTCGGAGCAGGACAAAAACTTGGCTGTGTTGGTCTCCTAAAGAAATGACAGGTCAGGCTTCAATGTGAGACCTTCTGCAGGGATTGTCAGTAGGAAGGTTTGACTCTACCTCTTGGTTGTAACTTGAGAAATTCACCCGCATGTGAGAGGCAACCATTTTAGTCCTGGTATTAGGATTTGCTGCTCTTGCTGCAAATGCTCAGGGGATTACTTCGTTTATTTTCCCTCCCACTTTTTTATATTTTACCCCTGCACTTTCTTTCTTCTTGCCTATTTTCTTTCCTTCCAGGAACTGTTCAACATCCTTTGACAAAACTCTACCGGCGACCTTCACACGGGGGATTCTCACATTCAGGTTGCAATACAGCGTCACATACTCCTTCTGTCTGCAGTTCTTGTTGCTCATGTATTAAGAAAGGACCTTCTCAAGGGTCAGAAAAAATTGCCCTAGACGACTTCTAATTCCTGGAGCTTCTGGTCCATAAAAAACAAAAAAGAGGTAAGAATAAAAGTAGACTAAGCAAGAGAAGCAAAAATCAGGGCACATGTTAAAAATCTAGGCTGAACATTTTAATGTTTTAAAACACACACAAACAAAATAATTTTATTTGTCTTTGCAAAGGCGCAAAAAAAAAGTCATTTAAAAGCTATTTAACAGATGAAAATTTTTGGGGCAAAATAATTTCCCATTAGAATTTTTCATAAAACAGAAGGTATACCAATTTCAGCTTGAGTGACAATGATGTGTCACTCATAATCTCTATACTTAATTCTGTTTTAAATGTCCCACCACAGATGGCAATGTCCTAAGCTATAATTGCACATTCTTTACAAGATCATTTAAGTGGTTGTAAAAAATATTAATTTGTGCATACTACACAGTGTGGCCCAGAAGTGGGGCACAAGTTTAAAGTTGTATGATGAATGTAGTCTTGCAATTCTACCAACGTGACTGAGTGACTTGCTAGAAGTCCTTATTTGGTGAAAAAGTGAAAAATCTAGACTATAGTCCCTTCAAAACAAACAGACTTAGGCCAAATAGTTTTCCAATGTTCTTCACCATTCCTACGCCTACCATAGTATGGGAGGTGTTGGAACTCCACCCTACTTCATGCAGTAAAGGGCTGACTTCAAGAAAGTAGTTCTTTGCAGAGAAAAATCACCATCCCCACTTCACACACCCCCTTCTACCCAAACCCTCTCTCCCCTGGGCCTGGATACAAATAAACTCTCTTTCTTTGATACTTCTTTTTTCTTTACTCTAAAGGATGCTGTGGCCATAAGATGACCATTAGAAACATTAAAAAGAAAGCTGATTCTGGGATTTTTCCATTAACCCTTTATTGGCCACTTTCTACTGTTTTGACAAAGGGAAATAGGCTGCATTATCAAACATAAGAATTTTACAGAAAAATAGAAACTGCTTTTGAGTGGTGTTATAATTTATTGCTTTGCCAAATTTCCCATGTAAATACCACTAACTAATGACAGACAAAATCTAAACATTACCCTTACAGGTTCTAAAGCCATAGCTGGAAGGGTCCAATGGCACTTAGATGATGTTTGAAGTCTCATGTTTCCCCTTAAAAATTCATGCACATTTGGTTTCTCTTACCTACATATCTGTTTGCTTTCATAACGCCTTTCCTCCAAAAGCTTTGAGCAAAATTGATGCTCCATAAGACAAGCTCTGTTTATTCCATAGCTAAGAACTCCTGTCTCAACGAAGGGTACTTCTAGGGGAAGTATACTTTTGGGAAACCCAGCTACTATAAAGTCACCTTTCCTGAACATATATATATTTATGACTTATTTAATAGTCATAAAATAATTATAATAATACTATTAAAATACACACTATATTAATGTAATCTAAGCTCCTGGTATTGCTATAACACCTTATATATATTGACCCATTTAATCCATATTAATTGAACTTAATTATATTAAATACAGATTAAGTAAACTTTATTATATTAGATTAAATTAATAACATAAATTATTAAATAATGTAAATGATTAAATCAACTGCATCTAACTATGTTAAAATCAACAGAGTGGGAACACTGGTTCCCAAATAATAATTCTTGAGGTTTCTGTATCTCTCTGCCTAGTAATCAATCTGATTAGCTTTCATTTTTTTTCTTGACTTATTCTGTAGTCGTGTTGCTAGATTCTAAGTATAATATTAATGGACACATTGAACAACATGCTATTATTCAAACTAAGAGAGTCTAGCCTAGTTCAAAATACCTTAGAAACATAATTCAAAGAAAAAAAAGTGGCCTGTAGCCTCTTTGGGTGCAAGTTACACACATTCTTTATCCCTTGATTTGTCTTTCTTGTTAGATTACTCCCATGGCATTGTCAAAAGGACAGAGGAGACAGGGTACATCCAATCGCCTTAAGCCCAGCAACCATCAGCTTGAATTCAGACATAGCTAAGTGAATTCTGGCTGTGGGAAGTTTCAAGAAATTTGGCAAGTTATTTGAATCCTCCTGAACATCTGTGTCCTCACCTCTGAAATGGGTTTAATACCAACTACTTCAGGGGGTGGCTGAGAGGATTATAAAGTTAAATAACATATGTGAAAGCACTATAACTGGCATATAAAAATGTTTGAAAAAGAAACCGATGATGTTAATTTAAGATGCACTTGAGATTATAACCGCTTATGGTTTTTATTTTTTTAATGCTTTTTTGGTTAAGGATTAACTAGAAAGTTTAAAGGACACACTCAAAATGTATATAGTTTCCAAGTCTTTTATTGATGTAACAATGACGCAAACCAAACTTTGGCCTAAATCAGGAGTCAGCAAATTTTTTCTGTAAAGGGCCAGAAAGTAAATATTTTCGGCTTGGTGACCCATATGGTCTCTTTTGCAACCACTCAACTCTACCCTTTGAGCACAAAAGCAACCATAGGCAATATGGAAATAAATATGCAGGGCCATGTTCCAATAATGCTTAATTTACAGATACACACACACACACACACACACACACACACGAAGGCTCTGGTGTGAATGTACATTAAACATGCAAGTAAAGTGATCACCACTTTTCTTTCTATGTA
This sequence comes from Daubentonia madagascariensis, assembly GCA_023783475.1. Lineage (NCBI taxonomy): Eukaryota > Metazoa > Chordata > Mammalia > Primates > Daubentoniidae > Daubentonia > Daubentonia madagascariensis. The sequence continues at coordinate 2,945,468 of JAKFHU010002332.1, read as the reverse complement.
GATTCTAAAAATTGAGCCCTAGGAACCCAAGAACAAAGTCCACCTGCTAAACTCAGAAATGAACATGACAGAAATGAATATAAAAGATAGCCAGTAAAGGATGGGATCAAATCCACTATGTTTTCTTGACTCTCAATGGCTTGTCTACACTGTCCAAATAAAGAATAGCACCTTTATGTCCAGAAGGCACAGGGAGAATGCCCTCCATCTGCTTATTAAATAAAACAGCTAAACAACAACAAACTCACTCCACCACTTTTTCGTTTTCCAAACAACCTACTCTGTCTCACTCTGCAAATATATATAGTCCTAGACAACCACCTTGCCTGGGTAAAATCCTACCCTTACGAGAACAAGAGGATGGAGAGCAATAGTAAGGAAAAGTAGTTCCATGAGAACATTTGCACATGTGTCCAGGGCATTAGGGTTTATAGAACATTTTATATATACTCTATTTACTCTTCATGATAATCAGGCTAGATATGAGAGACTGTGATTATCATGACCATTTTGCCAAAGAAGATACAAACTCACCAGTGTTGGTAGGCAATTCACCTGTGGGTTAATAGAGCTTATAAATGACTCAAGAATTGACCCCAGGATCTTTATGCTAGAGGTTTTCTTCTCCTTCTGGCAAATAATACTACCAGCTTTTAATGCACTTACATCGGTTAACTTGGCTTCAACAAACATTGCAGGAAGGTGAAAAGGTAAAATATATTCAGTAAAGTGATTATTGCTGTTGCTGAGTAATTAAATGTTTTGAATATGATTTGTAATCCATATGGAAGGTGTAATCAAAGCACAAGAGAGGTGGCCTGACCACTCTAGGGTGAACCATTGCAAAATACTGACTATACCAGTGATTTTAAGGCTAAATCTTCATTAAAAAGCTGTTTTATTTATGTTAAATTTTTTTCTATTGTTAAAAATGTATAATTGCTGTTTCTTAAAATGTCAGGAAAATGCATGGCTAGACAGTAATTTTGTAATCAGTTCACTGCTAGTATAAATTAGATCAGAATATGACTTTGATATTACAAATAATGCCACATCAAACACTTTCACACATACACTTTTGTGCATTGGCATGGTTATTTTCTAAAGATAAACCAACTGAAAATATTTGTGCTAGAGAGTTAATTCATAAAAGAGGTATTGCTGATAAGACATATCTTTTTTTAACAGCTCTTCAAAGGTTATACAAATTTGCATTCCAACCATCAGTATGGAAGAGTTTTTGTTACCTCACAGTCTTACCAAAATTGGCTCTTAGCAGACTTGTTGATCTTTGCCAATTCAAGATATAAAAATGCCATCTCATTGTTATCTTAATTTGTTTTGCTCTGGACATAAGCCTTTAGATGCAGCAGTGAAAGCTGGTCCCCACTGAGATGAAAGAGTTGCCTTCATCACAATGGCTGAAATGTGATCCAAAGCTGGTGACAATGACAGTAGAGCATGTAATTGTGACTCCATTTAAAGGGTGGTGTGAATTTTCAGAAATAATATGGAAATGTGATTCATATTAAATCAAGTGTAGTGACAGAGACTTGTTTTAGCTTACCAAAGAGTCACCCCCTCTAAACATCTAATTTTTTCTTAGTGGCCTTCCTTCTCTCTGGGAGGATGAGCCATCAATCTGGGTCATTCCTGTAGAGTTGATTCCCAGTTCAGGCTGGGCATGTGAGCTCATGTAGCCAATGAGGAACTCACATCCCTCTGACAATACGGGTCATTCTAGTGACTGGCATGTAGTCTGCACTGGTGCTCTTCAGAGAATAAGATGAAACTTGAAGTGGTCTGTAAGCATCTTCCCGCTTTATAATGGTGGAGCCAACCCAAACATGGTGGTAATAAGTTAAATGATACAGAGCATGAGACCTGGTCCTGGTGACAGCGTTTGAGCTTCTGGATCCAGTAAACTTAGAGCAACCCCTGGAGTTTTCAGTTCTGAAAGTTAATACTCTTCCTTTCTGCTTGGACCTGCTTGAGTCAGGTTTCTGCCACTTATGCCCCCCACCAAAAAAAAAAAACAAAACAAAACCGTAATACATCAGTTCAAAAAGCTTCTGATTCCAAATGTTACCTGCCCAACTCTTTAAAGTAGGGAATCCTTGTCTTTTCTGTCATCCCACATCATCATGCCAAGGCAAAAGGGCACTAAAGACAAAAAACTCTTTAATACAGAACAGTAAATAAATAGTTGAATGGAACAAATAAAGAGTGCAGATATGGTGATGTGCATGTGTATATGCACATATACAAGTTAATGAAAAGGGAGGAATATTGAATAAATGTTGGGCCAGCTGTATATACTTTCTTAAAATAATAATCATGTTAGATTTCATACTTAATTTTGAAAAAGTAAATTCCAGGTAGATTAAAAATCTAAAAATAAAGCATAAAAAGTATAAATATTATGAGAAAGTATACAGGCTATTTTTGTAAAAGTTGGATAGGGGAGGGATAGCTCCTTAAGTCATTAATAAAAGCGATCACACACAAAAACTGTTAAATCAATAAAGATTCTATAAACTCAAAAGGCAAATGATAGCATGGGTTCAAGTTTAACTGGCTAAAGTAAACTGCTTTAGAATACAAAGAATTTCTACAAATTAACAAAAAAAAGATAAATCAATTGAAAATGGGAAAATATAGTTCATAAATAATTCATATAAGAGGAAAGATATTATGTATAACTAGTAGTCAGGAAAATGCAGGAAAGCAATATATCACATGCCATGTGTGCACTCAATACTTTTTAAAAGGTTGCTAATATCCAGTGTTGGCCAGGTAGTTTTACAGGGTTGGGAAGATAGTGTTGGGAAGAAATCTAATATACTTGGGAAGACCACAATGTTTTGGGGGTAAAAACCTGGTCATCTTTGTTGAAATTAAAAATTTGCTAAACTTTCACTATCTCATTTCTCAGAATTTTATCCAACAGGAAGAAAAAGTACCAGAAGTAGAGAAATACATACAAAATATTTATCGTTCAATGCATATTTTAGCAGAAGACAAAACAAACAAATCCAAAGTAGAAATAACCCAAAGGCCAACTGTGGGAGGATGGCTGAATGTGTAATGATGCAGCCATATTACGGAATACTATGCAGCTATTAAAAAGGAGCAGGCAGATTTTTACTATTGGCACATACTAAACAATGATCGTGCCACGTGAAAAAGGCAAATCACTCAATAACATGTAGAGTATGAGCCTATCTTTAAAAAAGCATATGCACGCACGTGCGTTTGTATTAACAAAGGGGACGAGATGGAAGAGCACAAACCAGCCCATCCGTGAGAATTCTGGCCCTCCCAGGGTGAGACTGGAGGACAGAGGGGGTAGGTGGAGAGGGGCCACATACTAATTTTAATTCACATAGTTCTGTGTTGTGTTAGTGGTTACAAAACCATGTATTACTTTTTTTAATTTTAAATGATTAAAATGAGAATTTTAAAAAGGATAAAACTATCTCTGGAAATTTCAATTAAAAATGTTTTTTAAAAGGAAACAGAAAGGAATAGTATTTACGACCCTTTTGCCCAATTTTCAATTGTTCTCTGCTTCCAGGAAAATGCATCGTGTGGAACATTCAATGTACAAGTCTCTTGGCACTAATCCAGTTGAAGTTTGCCCCATTGAAAGCTAATGTGGGCTGTTTAACAAAGCATAATTAAATGCACCAAACAACTAAAATATCCATATAATTACCACAAAGCTGATATAATTGCATACATCCTTTTATTGGATGATGTTATTGTCCCTACATAAGCACAAAGTTAGCTTAAACAGAACAGTCCTGCAAGCTCTTCGGTTCACCTAAAATTATCCGATTAATCTGCAGATTGTCACTGAGAAAAAAATAATCTTCTATTAAATATCTCTGTAAAAACAGAATGAAGTTATTCCTACAGGGAGACATAACCATTCCTCCTCTTGAACAATAAAAAAACCCTGAAATTCCAAATTACAATAAAACATTTCTGTTTTTTTCTAACTAGGTGAGTGTCATGGTTGGATTATTTGTTAAAACGTTGCTTCATTTGAAAAAGAAAGAAAGACTAAATAGAAATAGTCTGAAAGATCATTTTATGCCCTTATTTGGAGATAGGGACTTTAAAGATGTAATTAAGCTAAAATGAAGCCATATGGGTGGGGCCTTAATCCCACATGACTGGTGTTATCATAAGAGAAGGAGATCAGGACGCAGTCACACACACAAAGGGAAGATCATGTAAAGACACAGGGAAAAGACGACCACCTCCCAGCCAAGGAGACCTGAGGAGGCTCCAGAGGGAACCAACCCTGCCGACACGTTGATCTTAGACTTCCAGCCTCTAGAACTGTGATAAAATAAATTTCTATTGTTTAAGCTGCAAAGCGTGTGGTACTGCGTTATGGCAGCCCCAGCAAACTTATACAACCCACATTACAGCATACTAGGCAGGTATTGACAAGAAGCAGCAAGATTTTAAAGTATTGGCCTTAAAAACATTCACAACATATTGTTTGGATATAGGGATGCATTTTTGATCTTTAAGGATATAAGAAGTCCTGGATAAAGGAACAGCTTTTAGATAAGATTTATAGGTTAGTAATTTATTAGTGCCATAGCAATTTTCTTTCTTAGGTGTCTCCCATTTCAAATAGTTTACATTATTTTGAATCTCGATAAAACCTTTGGTATACTTAAATTCATACGGAGGGGATGGAGGGAGGAGGCATAAGATTAAAACTCTTTTGAAAGGATGGCATTGTAAGCTGAGTGAATATCCTGAATAAAGAAAATTTGCTGATTTCAAAACTCCAGTTTCAAAAGCACTGAATTTCTAGTGGAATCTTCAATAAAGCACAAGCAGGAGTGCTTTTCATTTCTAGTCTGGGAAGAGCTGTGAGCATTATCATCACAGCCCTCTAATCACCAGTCTCGGGGAGAAAATCAGCCATCCACAGAGGAGAGCGACCTCACCCCCCAGGAATTCTTAGGGACACAACGAGAATCAGGCATTGCAAGGGTGAAATGCATTTGACATTATGTGTTCTGTCCTGGAAATCCACATCATTTTACATTCAACTCCATAGTATATCTGTGATTGCTTTAACATGAAATACTATTTTTCACTCCTTACTCTTAGGTCAAATGAGTGCTCCAAGAGATGTACTTTGTTTTTCTGTGTGGTTTGAGAGGCCTCAGCACATATTACCACATGGTTGACAAGCTCGGGAAATGATACTGGACATCCATTATTTTCTTACTTCGAAATACCAATGGTTGATGCTTGGTTCTTCTATATTCTCCTGACCAAATGTGTTTGCCATGATGAACATGTGAGAATAATAACTAACATACTTAGCACCTAGCACATCTCTGGTCTCATGTCAAGCCTTTTCCATAAAATTTCTCCCTTGATTCTCCTAATAAGTCAATGAGTCTGGTACTATGGCCATCCTCATTTTACAGATGGAGAGACTGGGGGCTCAGAGGCATTAAGTATCTTTTCCAAGGTCAAACCAAGAGTAAATAGCAGAGCCAGACTGAGAACAAAGGCAGTCCTGCAGATCCCAGATCCTTATCCAGCATGCATGCTCCCTCTATGGTACCGAGTGATGCCAACCAGGTTAAAGACTTCATGCCCCATATAAACTTCCAGCGCTCAGGATAATAAAGAGTTCTGATGTATGAGAAGGAGCCATGTATGTGTTGTTACTGCGACAAACCCAACTGCAAAAATTTTACTTCCCTTGTTCAAACTTCCCCAACACTAGAAGTCAGCAGTTTCTATATCTTCATTTAAAAACACACCACAAAGAAACTACATCAAAGGGATGACTTTTTTTTTCGGCTTTGAGAACACACACTTGCATGTGTGTGCACATGTGCATGGCAGGCACTTCATCCCCAAGAGGACATCCTGGCCTTCATCTCACTGTGCCCCAGAGTCATCTGTAAACTGAATTGCAGGGGAGAAACATCTACCCACTTTTTTTTTTAAGTCACTGAATTTACAACTCCATTTGTAACACCTAGCTGCACACAACAATGGACTAATTACTCTCTGGTCATTAACGCAGATCAAATGATGAAGGACAGCAAGTCACAGGGGTCCACATTATCATTCATCCTAACAGATATCAGCACCTACTCCTGTGCCTCAAAGAGGCAATAATTTCCAGGATTTCAACTACGCCCATAAAATGGGTCCTTAATTGGGAGGCCTTCGAATACCCCTGGCAATGTAATGAATCCTTGGGCACCGCAAGAACTGTGATGCGCGCCGGAGCTCAGATTATTAAAGTTACAGTTAAGATGTCTGGAAAAGCAGTCAGTAATTCACAGTGCATCACTGAAGGCACACTTCTCGCCATGTCAAACCAGAGCTATTGCTGGGGGAATTTTCAGAAATTCAAGGTCACCTGAAAATAATGCAGAGACCCCAGAGACATGTCCTGGCATCTCGTCTTCTCTCACTATGAGTTCTTCTTGAGTATATTATCCAACACCACGGCTTCCATCGGCAGGGGACTTGGTGGTACTATAACACAGACTCCTCAGTGCACAGTCTTCTTTGTGCTTCCATAACACCCCTATTTCCTGCTGATTTTCTGACATCTCTGGCTACTGGTGCTTAGACTTTTTTATAGATTCTTTCTTCTTTGGGAAACCCCTCAATGTTAGGGTTCAAAGAGGTCTGGGGTTCTCTTTCCTCCCCACCCTTCAAACTCTACCTAGATGACCCATCAATTTCCATGGCCTAAAAACCATCTGTACGCCAAGGCTTCCAAATACATCACTAATCCCATCTCACTCCTGAGTGTCAAGTTCACACATTCAGCTGCCTGTTTAACATCTATCTTCTCCTAAGTATCTTCCAAACCTCTCAGACGTCATACCTATAACTGAATTTGTCGTCTTCTCACTAAAGCCCAGTCTTCTTTGTGCTCTTCCTATTTCTTCCATCTCGTTAAATGGCCCATGGATCCAAGTTTCCAGAACAAAACTCGAGAGTCCATGTTGCTTCCTCTAGTACCTTTGCTCTTTATGTGCAATTAACCTACACGTTAAATAAATTGATCCCTCACCTCGTATCTCACAGATCCATTCGGTTCTCTTCATTCCTGCAGCTGCGACTGCCACCCAAGCCCTCCGTAATTGTCACCTGCAACAGCCCTCTAACTGATGTTCCTCTGCTGTCTCCTCCCACCGCATCCATTCTCCAGGCTGCAGGGAGAGTTATCGTTCTAAATGGAAAATGTGATCCACATCGATGGTTCCCAGTTGTCCTTAAAGTAAAAGCTGAACTCCTTAACTTGCCTTAGCAGAGCCCTAAGTTATCTGGGCTGCAGGTTCATTGACTGGCTTCTCCCATTATTGATAAACCCGAATAGGAGTGCACAAGTGCGCTCACCCATACACGCACACACTGACCCACTTTCTGTTCTAAAAATATACGGTTCTCTTTTGCCTCCAGGCCTTTGCACATGCCATTCTGAAAGGACTTGGTCTTAGTCATATTTATAGCTTTCTCCCCCACTCCCCAGCATCTATAAAAAGTCCAGCAACAGAGTAGGTGCTAAATAAATTATCGGTGAAGGAGTGTAACAAGATAGCAAGACATATGAAGACATACAGTCTCTTTCTTTTCTTTTCTTTCTCTCTCTTTCTTTCCATATTACCAGGATTCTGAGATAGGAGCCCTGCGCTCAATTCCAGCAGCTAGCTTCAGCCTAAGGTGCTCAATCAGTTTGGATAAGTCTTAAGATTTCTTTGTGTGTTTTCTTACTGTTTATCTTCTTCTTTCTTACCTTTCTCTTATCCTTTCATTAAAACAAAACATAATTACTCACATGATTTCTTTTGTTTTAATAATATCACGGTTTATTGAATCTGCACCTTTATTGTAAACCATCTCAAACCATTTTTGGAACTAGACATGGAAAAAGGTAACCATAAAATAAAAGCAAAACGTGACCATAGCCAGCTGCAGCCCCCCGCATTCCTGCTTTGCGAAAGGTGGAAGACCACTAACACTTGATTAAAAAGCCATCATATATTTGTGGCGATATGAGTTACCCGTTTATATGATACGCCTGGGACAGAAAGGCCTTTCAGTAATATTGATCTGGGAGTATAAGAGGAGTGTCTCAATGTTTTATGGTAATAGTTTACGACAGCTTCACAGTGATTAATAATTGCATTCACAGAACTCCTGCCCTCTAAGAGATAGGTGCTGTTTACCTTCTGCCCGTCACGCAACGGAAGGCCAAGGGACTTGCTGAAGGTCAAGGCTGAGTGTGAAGAGACACCTTCTCTCTGCGGCCTTTCTCACGATCAAGAGCAGGAGCGATGTATCCCTCCTAGGGGCCCCTGTTTCATTTCTTCCCTGCTCCTATCGGCATCTGTGGCAGTAGACTGTTAGATTTTTTAAGTCCTTGAGCCCCCAATAGACTGAGGATTCTTTAAGCATAAAAAAAAATGTTTTCCCCTTTCAAAATAGGGCGCAGAAGAGTGCATGCAAGGAGGGAGGGGTGAGAGGCAGAGTGGGGGGCAGGAAAAGGAAAGGGAAAGACAAACTCTACGCCACTCCTCGCTCGCGCGAAATTCATTCCCGCGCCACAGAGAAACACACTGCCCTGAGCCCACGCTGTCTACATCCCCCGGGAAGAATAATGCAACGTGTCAGTGAAATTGTGGTTTTAAGAAGTATAGAATCAGTGTTAGTAAATTATCCTGAAATACTGACATTTATTTGTTTAAGTGTTTATTGTTGCTCTCTTCTACTACACTTGCATTTTCCACAAGAACTTCCTGAAATGATGAGAATGTCCTGTCCTATTGTTATGGGCTAAAACTGCACCCTCCTCCCCCAAATTCATAGATGGAAACCTTGACCTCAGAATGTGACAGTATTTGGCGCTAGGGTCTTTAAGGAGGCAATTAAATTAAAAATGGGGTCATTAGAGTGGGCCCTAATCCAATATGACTGCTGCCCTCCTAAGAAGGGGAGATGAGGACACAGACACAGAGGGTAGACCACGAGAAGACACAGGGAGAAGGTGGCATCTACCAGTCAAGGAGACAAACCAACCCCACCAATACCTTGGTCTGGGACTTCAGCGTCCAGAACTGTGAGACAATGAATTTCTATTGTTTCAACCCCATAGTGTGTGGTACTGTGTTATGGCAGTGCCCTCCCATAGGGCAACCTCTACCCACATGTAACTAGTAAGCACTTTAAATGTGATTAGTCCCACTGAGACATTGCATTTTTACATTTAAATTTAAACAACCACATGGGGCTCATGGCTGCCATCATGGACAGCACAGGTAGAGACAATAAGGTCTGGAAAGTCAGGGGCTTTGTCCATTGTGTGCCCCACTTAGAGTAAGTTTACAATAAATGCCTGTGGAATGACAGGAGGAAATAAGAATTCAAGAAAAGACAATTTAATTGCCTATGGCGTTTCTCCCCCATGTAATATGGAACATCACTATACAAGTTATAATGATCTCAGGGAATAGTAACTAACATTTAATGGTCACCTTCTAGGTGTAAAGCCCTGTCCTAAGAGCTTTACGATCATCATCTCATATCCACTCAGTAACCCCATGGGTTGGGCATAATCATGTTCCCCATTTCATAGATGTGGCAACTGAGGCACAGAGAGGTTTATTATTACTGAAGGTCACACAGCTAGTGATATAGGACACAGGATGTTGATTGAAGCAATCTAACTGCAGAGGCTAAACTTTGAACCACCTGTAGTCACCTGCATCACACATTGGGCATCACTTGATAATCTCTAGGTCCCTGAAAGATGCCTTCCAGAGGGTCTTTTCTTTCCTTCAACAGTTGTTGCATACAAAATATGGTGCTGGGGTCATGAAAGGATGGTGGGAAGAGCACTTCAGGGCCAGAGGTCCATCCTAATACCATGAGCACCATGTCTGTGGTGCTGAGCTGAGAACTACAAGAGGGGAACATAATCTAGTCAGGGGTGGCCAGGGAAGGTTTCCAAGGCAGGTGATACCCAAAAGCTGAGTCTTGAAAGATGACCAAGAAGTATCTAGGTTACATGGTTGGGAAATCTTTCCAGATGAAGGTGGTTACACCGCAAAAAGGTATGGCAGCTTCACGGGGAGTCAAGTCAAGCCCAAAAAGCTGAGAAGTGGAAGCGTTAAGCAAATAGATTTAGCCTGGGTGAGTTACTCTGGCTCAGTGTGTCTCCATATTCCCATCGGTAAACTGAGGATAAGAAGAGTACCTAACTCCTGGGGCTAAAAGTGGAAAAAAATAACAGAAAGCATGCAACACAGTGGAGCAAAACCTTAGCATGTGCTCTATGAATGTCAATGAGCATTATTCCTAATGCCGATATTATCACAGTTATTAATTTTTATTATTTATATCCACAGAATGCTTTGTGTGAGACACATTTTTAGGCCACTTCAGCATATACTATTTTGCTTCAGAAAAAAATGGGTAGAGTTTCAGAAACACTTGCAAGCACATACTTGGTCCAAGGCGTACTGTACTAAATTTGAAGACACGAGGTTGAGAAATGAAGAGTCGTAACGGGGTAATGGAGAAGAAATATGGGAATGTATTTGGAAGATGGAAATACTCTGTTTACAGCAGCTCCCACCAGTACCTATTGTCTTAAACTGGGTCCATTTGTTTCATTGACACTATCTGCTTGGATATTTGAGTTTGTGGCCCCTGTTGCTTAGGGGATATAAAGATTAAGACAAGATCAATATTTCAGGGGTTCTGTATATTTCTAGACCTATTTATTAGTCATTCCCTTGCCACCTTGGGTCCAGAAAGGATTAATTTGTCTCATATTGACAAATACAATACAGCAAGATAAAATAGATTTATTTATCTTGTTAAGAGGTGATAAAAGTAAAGAAATGGAAACAGGGTTAGGAAACACCCTGAAGCCAGGAATGAAGTTAATACACACAAAGCACAAAGCCCTCTATGTTTGCTGGAGAGGGGTCAACATGTCATCCTGGCTTTCCCACCAATCAATCAACATGGAAGGAAATCTTATAATTAATGTATGTAGTTCCAGGTACCTACATTATAAAAATGAACCAGTAGTTCAAAATTAGCACAATTACTGCTCAAGGTAGAAGCAGAAGGAGGATTTGCCATGTAACAAGCAGGGCAGCTATCATTTCCTGAGCATAACTCCAGGTGAATAATGAACCTGCTGTGTGTAACAGGAGCCTCACAACTGCATGATGTGACACTGTTATGTCCCCCGTATTATAGAGGAGAAAACAGATGCTTACAGGAATCAGGAGAAATACTTTAGTTAGGAGTGGAGCTGGGATTTGGACTCAGGCAGTCTGATACCACCCTGAAATCTGCATTTCACTAACTGTGCCAGATGACCTAAAATGTAAATATCCACCTCCATCCTCACAGGAGCATAAAAGACATTTCTGTTTCTTGCCACATCCTTGGATATGGGCTCCTACTATTACCCCAAATGGCAATCTAATAAGAGCAATTCTAGGAGGGAACTAATGCAATTCAATCCACGCACACACACAGCTCTCTGCTGATCTGGCGTCATCCGGCACCAAGTTTTACAGTATCTGGAGGGAAAACGCCCTTCTCAAAATCCTGCCTAAGGTCTGTCTATCATTCCCACTTTCTTACTGATCCAGGATGCAGTGAGGCTACACCACGTTCATTAGCAAGAACCTGATAGGAGACGTATTATGTTGCTGATGAAATATAAGCCACCATGCACCCTTTCTTTCCAGTGTGTTTGAATTCAAAGGATGTAAAAGCGTTCTTAAACAACACTCTAGAATTCTACGTTCGAGATATAACCCAGTGTTGATGCTAACAATGGAAAGACAAGATGACTTTTCCTTTTGATACCACCCTTTCCACATTCCAGTGCACGTCGTAAGGCTCTGTGTGCAGTGGAAAGGGGGAATAAATCCTCCGATTCAGTTAACTGAAAGGAAGCAGCTGTTTATAGGAAAATAAAACCACTCAGCTCTTACCCTCCGTCAACAGAAAACAAACGTTTACGCGGAGCCTTTGGCAACACCTAATCAGATGCCTGCCTTCCAAAGAAATTCACCACCCGGAATGTTCTACCCCAAAACAAGACCACTGCAAATACTACAGAATAATTGTTACATTTCAGGCTTCTGAAGCATCTGCATGCCCCATGGAAGGCAACAGGAGTAAACATGAGAAATGAGCATGATTTCTTTCTGAATGAGTTGATGACAGAATAATTTAATTCTGAGACTTTAACGTAGAACTATCCAGTGAAGCTGTTGTATTTCTCTGTGTTCCAAAATCCCAGTCCCCCGCCCCATTTTTTCCTATGCTATTAGTGATGAGTTGTAAGGATGCTTTACATTTCTGATTCTGAACCTGGATGATATACGGTATACTTACAATGACAGAAATATAGGACTTTATATCTTTCTGTCCTAATGATACTCTCTACCTTCTTTTTCAATGTAGTTTTATATAAAACCATCCACACATCTGCTGAAATTAGTTTATGAAAATGTATGTCTTTTTCTCTTCTCATTAAATCTTAATCAAATTTAAAATGGCTGAAAATGGCTGCTTTCTCTCAGCTCAAAATGAAATATTTTCTATACAACCAGTACAAAAATAGAGGCTACAAATGTACTTTGCATTTGGGGAACACTTAATAGGATAAGGCAGTTGAAGGCACAAAAAATTCTGCAGAATTAACCCAATGTAAGCACATGTACTTCAACACTTTTCCATTGATAACCTAAAGGATGTCCCTGCAAATTCACAGCATAGGTTCCCAATCAGGGGTGATCTTGTCCTCGAGGTGACATTTGGAGGGCAAAAAAAAATGTCTGGAGATGTTTTGGAGAAGGTGCTACCGGTAGGAAAAAAGAATGTTGCTAAACATTCTACAATGCACAGAAATGTCCCCACCCCAACACAAAATAATGTGGCCTGAAATGTCAAGAGAGCCGTGGTTGAGAAACCCTGATCAGATACGCCCTGTTAAAAAAAAATGAATAATTCAGAGAAAATGTATTGAATTAAGTGAAGTATCTTTGCAACCAGAAACAACACTCCAACTACTGTGCTTAAAGTCATCGAGAGAAAGAGAGAGACAGAGAGAGAGAGGGAGGGAGGGAAGGAGGGGAGGGAGAGAGGGTCCTGTCAGAAATATCTTGTTATTGTAACATAGATAATCAATTAACTGACGTGAGGGTGACAAAATGGGTAATGCCTCTCTCTTGAACAAGCCCTAACACATAGGTTCCCTCTGATTGGATGGCTGCCTTTCCCTTCTTTAAATTAAAAAGAACGGATGTTCTCTTCTTTCAGAATGATGAATAAAAGGTTTAATTTACTGAGTGCTAAAAATAAAAGCCTTCCCATAACTCTTAAACGTCATTTGGTGTAGCATAAAGGCTGGTTTAGAAATCTGGATTATGAATTCTAATTTTTTTAACACTTGTGATCAGCAAACTTTAAGCGTAAATAAATATGTGATTTGTCCATGCATGTAGATATACACAATATACATTCATATTCGTATAGCTACACACAGAATTAGCACATGGTCTAAAAACTAGCACTTTTATTCTGAGAGACAACCTCAAAGATCCTAGCTACTACAGCCTGCACATTAAAATGATTGAAAGTCAATACCAGGTCTCAGAATGTACTGTCAGTCCATTTAACACCTACCAAATTTTTATAACATATAATTCATACAACTCTCATTTCTGCATAGTCCAATTAACTTCAAACAGGTATATAATTGTTGGTCTTGAGGGATCTGTTAGGCCGTTATTACTAAATTATCCAGTAGATAACAAGATGACATTTCTAAATCCATTTCACTTATGGCCACAGGTTCCAAAGTAGGTCTTTCTGGCAGACTATAGAACTCCACTGTACAAGAAATCTGTTAGACAATCTGTCACATAAACATAGATAGGAAATGTACATAATGCAATGCTTGAAGGAAAAAAAGTCCAATAGACCATGAACTTTTAATGAATGAATTTTAACAGTTTGCAATCTGGTGTGAGGTTTTCAAAGTTTTCCTGTTGAAAAGGAATGTGACTCACGTCTTATGTTTTCCTAGACTTGATTTAATTAAAATGACAAAGAGTGAAAATACATTTTTCACTCCTGCAAAAAGAAAACCAGAGGGGAAAAGAAAAAACAAAACCGCTGCTTATTAGTATGCTAGACAGGGGCCCTTTGCCTCCCAGTTTGGCAATGGTTTGGGAAATTGAGCACTTTCAGGTCTCATTAAGTTCAGGGCTGTGTCACTAAATAGCACAGGTAACAGAATCATAATCCTATCGTGGTGCCTGTCTCTTCGGTTTTCTTTCAGCCCTTACTACATTCTAGGCATTAAACATAATGATTTAGAATAGTATTTGTAATAAATATAATTAACTGTATTTGCTACATATAGTAAATATAATTAACTAGAATTGTAATCCTTAAAAGTCGATGTTCTTACACCCATTTTACAGATAAGGAAACTAAGGCTCTGTAAGCTTAAGTCGTTAGCCCCAACTCCCACCCACCACTGTCCTCTGGCATACGCCACTCATCGCTGCAGCAGAGAAGGCACCGATATGTACTCGCCAAGTAAATAAATAGAGGGTTCCAAAGCCCTCGGCCCCTCTAGCTAACTTGGGTACCTCTTGCAAATGAATTCTTTTTGAAAGTTTAAAATCTATAATTTTCTAAAAACAATGCAATAATTTAAATTCCCTACCTTTTTGAAGTGATGTCATTGGGAATCTTTAAAATTTTGACAAATTAGTGAAGAAACTACACATACATTTTAAAGCACCTACTATGCATAAGATGTTATATAAGGTACCAGGGATGCTGAATCCAATGAGCCTTACTTTACCTTCGGTGAGCTCAGAGGTGAGGAGGCAAAGAGACAACTGATACAAGGGGCTGCTGGGATGTCTCTAGTGCCACGGGCTTCCCTGGCCCCTACCTTATCCCTGGTTCATCTCATTCGACACAGTCTCTCTGGGTGGTATTGACTGTAACAGGGGACCACACCGTTGTCTCAATGCAATAGCTTCAGCCCATAAAGAGCTTTTCTTTGAGACTTAGATGCGTAAAGACCACAGTTGACTAGATGTCTCCATGTGATATCCCCCAAGCCCCTGAAAGAGAATCCAGAAAACTCCATACAGAACCCATTCTTTCTGCAGTCTCTGCTCTCTTATTCTTTCTCTGTTGATGTGCCCCCAGCCACCCCACACCCCAAGTGGGACATCTGGAAGTCATCCTGAATCGCTCTCCCACCCCCTGGGCGGTGAATGCCTCCCACACATGTCTCTGTCCTCTGCTTCCACCTCATCAGGTCCTCACCATCTCCTGCCTGGAATACTCATAACAGCTTCCTGACTTCAGTCCCCACCCGCCACCAACTTCACCTCCCTTGAGTCCATTCTCAGCTCAGCCTTTGGAGGAACCCAGGCTAAAGGAGAATCTGTCCGTTCCACTCTCCTGCTTCAGACCTTTGTGGTACTCCCTGCTCTTTCGCACAAAGAGAAGCCCCAGCTCTTCAGAAGGAACCAAACTAGTTTTTGTCCCTCCCTGCCTCCCTGCACCTTTCTGTCTTTTGCACCACAGACTGTATTTCTGCTGCTTTGACTGTTTTCTCTTATTGTACCTTCTGCCTGGAACATTGGCTTTTGGGGGTCTTGAGCACCCGAAATGTACCAGGCATAGTGCCAGGTCCTGGGGAGAACATATTGAATAAAGCAGACACCATTCTTGCTCTTACGGAGTTTACAACCTGTGCAGAGGACACTGACAAAACCAAGTAAAGAAACACACACCTGATTTTAAATGTACATGGCCCACAATATTACAGAAACTGAATAGGATACAGTGATTGAAAAGAATAACTTCTTTACTTAAGGTGATAATTTGTGGATATTTCCAATACTGTACTTAGGACCACACTGTATGTTATCTGTTTTATATACAAGGGCTATCCGGAAAGTTTCCAGCCATGTGACCATTCTCATTATATTAACAATGACACAGTAGCTGGATACTTTCTGGACAGCCCCACTGCTCCACTGAAGCCTTCCTGAGCACTAACTCTGTTCAAATAATCACTTTTGGTTCTAGTCTAGAACATAAATGGACATTCAATAAATGTTAAATGAATCGATGGATGGATGGACAGATGAGTGGATGGGTGGACGGGTAGGTGGGTGGGTGGAGGGATGGAAGGACAGATGGATAGAGGGATGGATGTACACATTAAAGAATGGCTTAGTAAGCGAAAGAACATTTTTTCCCTATCATTTCAGTTTTATAGATCACTGATTAAAATTGCGTCCTTGGTAACAAGTACATCTTAGAGGCTCTTATGTACGAGCTGTGAGGACATCCTTTAGCAGTGGGAGAGAAGTTACAGAGCACACTGGGTGTTCTCAAGCATTGTTAAGGCTTCTGCTCACATCCTTGAGAGATTTTCAGAAAGGTCCTTGTGTACTAGAGAGTTGCTGGGGATAAATGCTTCATAAGGAAAAATCAAAACAATGCAAAACCTCCTGAACAAGCACGCTCGGCCAGGGTGGGGGGAGGGGGAAAACAGCAGCGGAAGAAACCTTTTTATAAAAGAAGGAGTGTTTCAGTTTATTTTGTTTTTGCTTTGATTGTGGCAGGAGGGAGAAGAGAAGAAAGGTCAGGGGTAACATAGGGGAGGTGTTCTACAGGAAGGAAGGAAGGAAAACAAGGAGGAAAAGAAATCTTCACACTTTTGAGTTGGCCAGAATCCAGCATGAAATGAATATATTTCCTTAAAATACATGGAAGGGCCACAGTGACTCACCCAGGTCTATGTGAAGACCAGGCAGCAACTTTTCAGGGACAACCAAGGACTAGGAGCTGGTTGCCAAGTTCCATTCTAATAAAGCATTAAAACAACATTTCCAGTGTGTATCCTGCAGAATTTTCAGGCTCTTGTTTCAAATACAGATTCCTGAGACCCACTCCCAAACCAGAATCTCTGAGGGCGGGACTCAGGAATATGCATTTTAATCAGGAGTCTCAAGTTTAGGAATCCCTCTGTTAAGAGATGGATCTGAACCCCCTCGGTGTGTCAACCTTGGACACATTGGCTGGGACAAGCAAAAGGGAAGTTGTTTTTAAAGGCACGTAATGGAAATAAAGCCTGAATTGTTGAAAATTACAAAGAGGCAAGATGGAGAAGCTGCTGTCACAAATGACCCATTTCTGGTGACTTCTGTACGCTTGAGGAGAAGATATGCTAAGGGGGTTTCCATTTGCAAGAGGACAGAGGAAGAGTGTTCATTTCTAAGCAGAAAGACAAACATTTGAGCATAACCTTTTTGAGTGTTTCCTCCTTTAAGCACCAAAGTGACACCCAGGAATTTCTCTGAGGAGCTACCACAAAGTCAAGCTCTGTCCCCTGCTCTTCTCACTAGCTGGTTAAGGGCTGGACAACGATGCCCCTTTCTATCACCTGGCAGTGTGTGCAGGAATTTTGGTAGATACTGAGAGTTAAGGGCCCAACATTGGAAACCAAGCCTGTGAACTCCTTGGCCAATCTTTAGAAAGTTACTCTGGCAGACATGAAATTTTCATCCCATAATCTCTTTCTAGGAATTTATTCTACCAATAGAGAGTCATTGTAATAAAAATATATGATCCACCCTGACCACCGTGGACTGAGTCAGGGATAAGCACCTGATTCAAGAGAGAAGGATTCCCCTCCCCAACCCGGGGATGAGAAAGTGAGAGCTTTTCATCCATCTCTCTCCAGAGGCTGAAGCTATGAAATGTAAAACTTCAGCTGTATCCCTGCTACGTGAAGACAGCCAGTCAGAAATCAGAGAAAATGAAGCTGACAAGCAGAGAATTGGAGAGAGAGAGTCTCGCCTAGGACTGCAGGGGAAGCTGTGCGCACAGGGGACAGCCAGTTCCCTTAGGACAAGCAAGTCTTATTCATTCCCCAATGCCACTCCCAACTCTCTGTCTTCCTGGCGGCTCAATTGAAGGCAGGGGCATCAGACCTTATTAGCACTATCCCCCCTTATGGCCACCGTTCACTCACCACCCCCAGCACACACACACATCCTCCCCATGGACGACATCTGCGCCTGCTCACGACCTTCTCTTCCACCATCACTCTGGGCGTCACTCCTGGATGATGTATTCAACGTCCTGGTCTCCACGTCTTTCTCATCCTCAACTCCAGTAACGTTTCCTTCCCCTCCACCCCAGCCACACTCACCATGGACTCAGCCAAGACCCTCTCACCAGCTCTGACCCCCAAGCACTCACTCTGGAAGCCTTGCCTTCTACCCTCCCGGCTCGCTCACTCTGTCCACCACCACACTTGTCCCATCTTGTCAATGTTGCCAGGCCCTGGCTCCCACCACCCTTACCGCCCTCATTGTGTCATCTCTTTCCTAATTTCTCCATAGGCCAGGATGGAAACTCCCTGGCAGATGTTCTCTGCTCCTTCACCCCTCTCAGATTCTCCTGGACAAACCCCAAACTTGGATGACCCCAACTATCTTGTAGATAGAAGGTGCACGCTGCGCTCGCCATCGTCCCCCATTCCCCGGCCCCTATCCCCTTTCTTGCCTCTCCAACCTCCTATTTCACGCCAAGGACTACTTTTCTCTGCCTACTCATCAACATGAATAAATTTAGAAGTGGCCATCTGAGTCCCAAAGTCTACACTGTGTTTTAGTTCAAGACCTTGGGAGGATTGTTTTCACCTTTTCATTGAAAATTTTAGGAGGGAGTCAGATTGGCCCATCTCTCTGCACAACATCTGAACTTCCCTTGGGTCAGACGCTCACCTTGGCCCATTCAGATGCACTTGCAATATGGAAGGAGCATCTCCCAGAGAAGGGGAGGGCCGTGGAGGGACCCCCAAACAACATGTCTACACCTCTAGGATATACTGTGGGCCAGGGCTGCTTGTGGGTTGTTTAGCAACTAGAAATAGTTCTAAGCCATACACAAGAAAACAGTGGTTTGGGGAAATAATTTGTCAAGAAATGAGGGAGAGCATATTGCCTCGAACTCCAGTCAACACTTCCCCCTCCCCAAACGGTGGGTTGGATGACCGCACCAGCTCAAGAGGCATGAGGCAAGAGGCAGAAGACAGGAGTGGATGCCTCTCACCCCTCTCTAATCCTGTTCCTTGCCTAGGCGTTTCGTCCGGGCCTGCGCAGAGGCACAGCCTGAGATAAGAACCCCAGTGGTTTCTGCCGAGCTCACAGCATGTTAATCACGCCTGTCAGGCTCCCGAGGAAGGAGAGGTTGGCCGTCCTGACAATCTGCATTAACATGGGTGGATGGTGTTTGATTATACCTTCATGACTGCAGTTTCCATTTGCATCTTCCATCAGAGGCTAAAGGATGTGCTGTCTCTGCCCTGCCCGTCCTGCAGTCTCATCTTCACTGCTAGTGTGCAACTGACCTCACTGACGACACAAACTTCAGACTGCAAGGAGGCGTCGCAGGCTCAGGTGGGACCCAGGTGCCCTTGGGTTTTACAACACACTTGTCCTACAAAAATGGGCTGGATTAATTTTCATCTGGGGTCAGTTTCCAGGATACCTCTCAAAGCCACAGAAGCTCAGACTATTCTAAGGGTGTGGAAATTGAAGCCATCGGCAGTGAAAATGTAAAAGGAAGATGCCTTCCGTCATCGAGAGTCATCCACTGGTCACATTATCAGTTGCAAAATTCGGCAAATATTTACAGATAATCAGCCAAGCGCCGTGCACCATGTTAAGAGTGCTAGCTACAGTGGGGAGCACAGAGGAAACACTTACGATGCTTACGGTTCTAATAGCAACATCCACGTCTCAGTAACCATCACATCGCTTGTTCTCAAGATGAAGCCCTTATGTGGTGCTCAGTAAATCTCTGTGGAATGCCTGACATCTGTTTCATGATGTTGCCCTCCTCATCTGTGACCAAAAAATGCCAACCTCAGCCCAGAGGGTTCAAAGAAGTTACAGCAAGAAGTAGGACTGTAAGTAACTTGACACATTTGATAAAACCTAAGGTTACCAAAAACAGTCAAAACAATTAACTCCTGAGGATCCCAGGCCACGACCAAATGTGGACTGTCCAAAGTCTTTACCTGAACTGACTTACAAAACTTCACACAGCGTCCAGCCCTCCCCCATGAAGCCTAGAGACTGCAGGGGGTGCTGGAGAAAAGTGCAAAAGTCAGACCGTTTTGGAGAGAGTCCTGACTCCACCACTTCTTAGCTAAGTGGCTTGACCAGATTTCCCACCCTCCCCAAGCCTCAGTCTGCTCATCTGTAAAATAGGAACAACAGTACATCTTGCACAGGTTCATCTCAGGATCAAAGTGAGACAACACCGATGAAGCCAACAGCATGGTGTCTGGCACATATTAAGTGCCAGTTATTAAACACTCAGTAATTATTATATTCTGGGGTCTTTTTTATTATTATTTCTTTCCAACTTGGGTTTATCGAAGACACTAACATGCAATGCCCAAATGGCACGGTCTTTGATGAGACATCCGCAGAAACACAAATTCTCTGACCCCAGGGATCCCCCAGGGCAAACAGCACAGGGAGCAGGGTACAGCCACTGCTTCTCGACCAGGAGCCCCTCAGAAGGGCCTTGCTGGCACACCACCTACCAGAGGTGATGGGCCTGTGTCTGCAGGAGAATAGTGACTCCTGACAAACCCAGAGAGGCAGCATCAATGGGTTGTAAAATATGTTTAATTGTCAAATGAGCTGCTGACAACACTGACCAAGCAAAACTTAGAACCCAGCAAAAAAAAAAAAAAAGAAACAACTTGAGCTTTGAAGCTGCAAACAGAAATGAGTTAAAGAGAAATGTGTTCTCTATGCTTAGTTCTGCACAGACACTTTTAAAGAATAAAATTCATTTAGCTTAAATTAATAGAATAAACTAAATGCAGGTCAGTAGGGAATTACTGAAGCATGTGAAGAAAGACAATCATTCCTGTTATAAGAGTGAAAACAGCCTGTCCGCTCGCTGACGTGCCTTGGGTGATAGATCTCCTCCTAAAATAGTGTCTGTGCAAAAGATGAGAGGAAATGGTCGCCTATTAATTTGGTTTTTAAGTCCAGATGAAGAACCTTGAAAATAGCCAAAGAGCCAAAAATACTGAGTAACTCCACATTCAGAAGGACTGTTTCTTCTCTCTATATATAGCAATTCAAAAATAGACATCTCAGATTCTGGGCCTACAGGACCAAAGTATTATACCCATCGACTGGAGAAAAAAAAATTATAGTCAATCCCCCCATGTTGTCAGTGTGCTTAAATGTCACCACTTCTGCGAACTTCCTAAACAAATGTGACCTTTCCCATCACCCTAGTTTATTCAATATGCATGTGCCATTTAGGGTCTATTTTCATTCATCCAACAAATATTCATTGAATTGCTCTATATCTCAGAAGTTATGTTTGATTTGGGGGATACAAGTTATGCAACTTCTAGTCTAGTAGGGGCATTGGCAGAAAAAATAATCAATCAATTAATTGATTATAAGTATGTTAAGTGTTGAGAAAAAACGGGGCATGGGGTGGCAATTTTTTTCTCCCCAGGAAAAAAAAGATACTCAACTTGGACGTACATGTTAAATACAATTTTACAAGGTAAAAAGAAAGATAGTGGAGTTAAAACATGCAGGATACTGACAAAATTGTTTAAAGCATGTTTTAAAATAACTGCAATTTTGTGTCATGTATGGGGGAAGTGAATAGCTGTTTTCTGAGCAGAAGAGCGAGCTCCCAGCGAAGAGAACTTCATCGTCCAGGTATTTAGGCGCTCATGGCTGTTGGTGGTATAAAATATGATAATGGAGAAAAGGCTTTAAAAGAAGGAAAGTCATTCCACTAGTGATTCGAGATACTGCATTACCATTCAAACAGACACTTTTAATTAGGGTAGCTCTTGTATTCCCATGGTCAATACCATCCTTAAAACAGGTATAACGTTTACTTAACTTTATTGACCTGCATTTATCTTTCTAACCAGAAGAGAAAATGCTCATTTCTTTTTAAATGCATTCACCATATTTTCCTCATTTTGTTTCCAAGAGTCAAAGGGAGTTTTTCTCCGTTGCATGGAAAATGAAGTTTACAGAGAAAGAGCGAAAGCAGATTTTAGCCATTTCTCATTTGCTTTTGACTTTTTCCTCAAGAGGACAACCTCAAAACAACAAGAGTAGAACAGAAATCATCAAATGAGAAGTGAAGTTCACGGTGGGAAAACATTGTGAGAGAAGTCATGGTCCGTGTCATAAATAAATCATACATTTATGTAACATTGGAATTTGATCAACGGCACATTTGAGATAAGTCCGTCTATTGTTTGACTACCACTGGCCACATAGTCAGTCACCAGCTCCTACTTTGACTAAAATGAATAATCTAGACCCAGAGCAACTGTGCCCCAGGTACCTTAAAATCTTGTAAACATTATGATTTCAGAATTAGATATAGTGATAATAGGCAACAGAAGAGAAGGCAAAACACATGGAAATGGGTAAATGCCCCAGGATCTATAAAGGAGGTTGGGGTGGATTCTTCACACAGTGAAATGCTAAATATGATGCCAAAAATGTCTGTTATACAACAGATTGCTAACTGATGACTTGAAGCCACCCTGAAAGAGTAAAGGTGATCCTTAGGAGGTAACACGGGTTCACTAGGAAAAAGTGATGGCATGTAAATTCCCTTCTATTTCTTTAAGGTCCTAGACTGTTGGACTGACTAATGTTGTAGATGAGTATGTTGTGATGTTAAGGCACCTGTGAAAACATGTGGATGTGGGCTTAGACTCACAGCTGATTCATCCATTTACCCAAAGAATGTTAATAAATCGAACAGCTGTCTAGTGTGTGTACCTATCTTCCAACACGATTCACAAGCTCCTTGGAAGCAGGTCTTCTGAGTATCATTTATCACTTAATCTCCTGGGTTGCCTTGCACATAGTATAACTTAGTAAATGCCAAATGAAGGATCATCAGGCACAAACTGTTGGAAGAGAAGAATTCATTGGAAGAATGTGTGTGGACATTCTCTAAAAAATATAAAATACTTCTACACAGACAACAGACAATTAGAAAGCCAAGTCAGAATCTCTGTCCGTTTGGACATTTTTATCAACAATGGAAAGGACAACCTGAGGGATGTGTTTATCAAATTTACAGATGGCACAGACCCATAGTGAGCTTGCAAACAGAGTGACAGAATCATGATTCAAAATTATATTTATAGACTACAAGAATAGACTGAATTCTATTTTAGTAGTTGCTTCCTATGTGCCAAGCAGTATGCTACGTGCATTATTTACATCAGCTAATTAAGTTAAATGTGTCGAGGTACAGTTTATATATCGGGGTCTTCAGCTTAAGGCCAAGAAGGAGCCAGGAAAGTGAGACAAAACTGTGGGGTGGGTCTATATGCAGGAAGGCTGAAGAGCCATTGTGGCCACAGTAAAGAGGAAGCTAAGGAAGAATCACAAGCCAGAAGAAAGCCTTGGCCATTGCAGATGTAGGGGAAATAACGCCCCCTCAAAGATGTCCATGTCCCAATCCCCAGAACCTGTGAATATGTTACCCTCTATAGCCAAAAGGATTTTGCACATGTGATCAAATTAAGGATGTTGAGATGGGGAGATGACCCTGGACTAGCCAGGTGGTCTAATGTCATCACAAGTGGAGGAGGTCAGAGACACAGAGAAAGGAAGTGTGGTGATGATGGAGCGGAGGCTGGAGTGGTGCACTTTGAAGATTCAGGAAGGGACCAAGAGCCAAGGAATGTGGTGGACCCCAGAAACCAGAAAACACAAGAAAATGGACTCTTCCCAGGAGCCTCCAGAAGAAATTCAGCCTTGCTGACACCTTGATTTTTATCCCTATGACTCCTTTCAGACTTCTGGTCTCCAGAACCATAAGATAATAAATTCATACTGTTTTAAGCCACTGAATTTGTGGAAATGTGTTACCGCAGTGATATGAAACTACTAAGGGGGGATGGGAAATTCTGAGGACAGTGAGTCTCGCTCACGCAGAGACTGGCCTTCTGGCCCCGCCACCTGCAGCCGTGACTGAGCCCCGTGAGAAAGGGTGATGGACAATTGCCTGGGGCAGGATGGGGGGACACAAGACAGAGGTTGTATGGTGTCAGAAGTAGTAACTGAAACAGGGAACTTCATTTATAAAAGAACAATAGGTTGCCCATCTAACAAAACATGATGCTGAAGGCAAAAAAATATCTTCCCTCTTTCTCAGCACTGACTCCTGTCTTTCCCTCCGACCCCTCATCTGCTCCACCAGACTATCCCGTCAGCTGCATCTACACAACAGGTGACCACCTTTCACCGCATCCGTGGTCATGCTCAGGGCCGAGCCAGCATCATCGCCCACCTGAACCAGTGCCACAGCTCCCGGCGGGGCTCTTTATTCTCCTCTGACCCCTCTGTCTTCTCAAAACCACCACCAGAGGGATTGCATCACACAGGGGAGGTCGTGTCACGATCTCAGAAAATATTGTTCTTATTAAAATTTTTGAGACATGAGCTTCAGGTAAAATAATGATAATTATAATTATAGAAAATCTATTAAATAATAACTATGCCTCAAGCATATTTCTGAGCACTTTCATATATTAACTCCCAAAATTATCACAACAAATCTGTAAATTACCACTATGAACCTCATTTTACAGTTTTCTCATTTTACAGATGAGAAAACTAAGGCACAGACAATGATTTGTTCCAAGTCACACAGCTGCTAGAGGGTAGACCAGAAAGTCAAACCCTTGTGAGGTCCAGCTTCCCATCACGTTCAGACTAAATGCCCAAGGCCTTGTCATACCTGCCAAGACCTCATACCATTTCACAGCCCCCATTTACCCCTGACTTTATCTTCATACTCGCTGTTTTCAATCCCCACAGTTTATACCCCCAGACCCCCGATTTATCTGCTTGCGGATGTCTCTGACACCTGCGCACTCAGGAGATGTATATGAGATACCTGGTCTGCCTGTTGAGAGCACCGCTTGGTGTTTCCTGGGCTTAGGTACTGGGCTGGACTGTCACTACATGCCACCAAAATAATCATTTTTCCTTCTTTTTCCCAGGCTTGTGAAAAGTCTTACCTTTCTCTCCACATTTCCTCTGTCAGCTGGCCCAGCATCCAGCTGGCTCACCCATGCTAGAAGCAGGTACCATTCTTGACTCTTGGCACTACATCCTCATCCACAGGGTCTTCCATTCTCCCTTCTAACTTTATCCAATCCATCTGCTTCTCCTCAAACCCAGTGCCCCTAACTTAGTTCAGTCACCTGTGTTTCCCCACCTAGACCATTGCAGCAGCTTCCTCACTAGTCCCCCTGCCTTTAATCTGGCACCCATCAACTTATTATCCACCCTGCACCCAGAGAGGCCTTTCTGAAATGCTAACAGAACCCTGTTGACAAGCTCTAGGTGATTCCCTCCCTTTTGCCGAGTGAAGTCTAAACTTCCCAGGACAGCCCTTGTGACTGTCCCTCTATCTACCTGTCTCTTATAATGCCTGGCCTTACTCTCCACAAGTCAGCAGAACTTGCAGCTCCCAAACACATCACACTGCGCCTGCCTCTGTGCCTCTGCACGTGCCGTTGCTTTGGCCTGTTGTGCTTCCCTCTTCTTTCCTCCCTGTTCTACTCTACTTGAGTTGCCTGGACAACTTCCTTTTCCCTCTTCAAAGCTCTTTGCATCATCTTTTCCATAAAGCATCCCCAAGCTTTCCCGCTATGACAGCTTTAATCCATCCCTCCTTTCTTTGTACAAATTCTGATTTTTGACATTTATACATCACAGCATGTTGTCGTGGCCTGTTCACGTCTATCTTTCCTAATAGATTCTGAGCCCCTGAAGAGCAGAGACCGAGTCTCACTCTTTCTTATATCCATGGTACCCAGCACAGTGCTGAGACCCTTAAGCAGCACACAGTAGGCATGAAAATGACTCTTATTGAACAATGAACAAATTGAACAGATGAATGGATGTGCATGAACTAATGAATGAAGTGTCATCTTATTGCTCTTGTGAAAATACTAGGGCCTGTGGAATCTATAGAGAAGCAGATATTGAGTAAACATGAGAAATGGCTTCCTGACAATGACCGTTATTCTACAATGGAAGGGGCTGGCCCCTAGGGTCACCATGGAGCCCCACACCAGCAGGGGCGTGGCAAAGATCCCAGCACTGTGTGCAAGGCTGACTCTGCAGAGCTGCCCCTTCATCGTGACCTTTTCTCCCACCTTCCACCAAAGCTGTCTCCAAAGACACACATCAAACATTTGGAACTTGCTCAATGATAATTAAAATCCAGCACCAATCACAGTTGGCAATCCAGAGGCAGCCACGACATTTCATAGCTAATAACTGAATAAGCTCCTTAATCCCCCCCAACACAAGCACGCCTGCCAAAGCTCTGGGAGGGGTGCGCCTTCTCCTCTTCCAGGGGAACTGCATGGAGCAGGTGCACCGCACCAAATGTGTGCCTCCCAGACAAGTCTGTGCATGTGGCATGTCCATAAACCCAACCACATTTCAAATGTGCTGAAATCTAAAAATAGGCTCTACTACTTCCCGCATGATATTCTGATAAAGCTAATAAATCTCTGGTAAAATAAGCAATCACAGCCTCATTTGTGTGTTGAATTAATTTAGACTTCAGATTGCCAATATGACTAGAAAATAGAAGATCCTGCATTATGCAGAATAAAAATGATTATATCAAGGAATTATATATACTTGACTGTATATTTTATTTATGGAGCTCAATGAATATTCTTATTGTAGATTTCAGGACATGAGCTGATTCCAGTTAATAGTAATAGTAGTAATGATGATGATGATGATTATAATATTAGCAAATTTATTGTACAGTGTGTGTTAAGTACTTTATGTATATTAATTCCTAGAATCACAACAACCCTATAAAGTACCAGAATTGTTCCCATTTCACAGATGAGAAAACTGAGGCACAGAGAGCATAAGTAACTTGCTTAATAATAAAATATGCCTCTATTATACAGTATAAGGAATTATTATTGCTCAGTAAATACCATTCTCATTGAAGATTTCAGAACATGAGCTTCCAGGTAGTAATAATCCTAATGAAAGTGCTACCAAGCATGAGTTAAACACGTTTCTAAGCACTTCCATGCATTAATTCCTGAAATTCTCACATCAATCCTATAAATGATCAGTATTATCCCCATTCTGCAGATGAGACAACTGAGGTCTTGACAGTGATTTGCTCCCAGTCACACACCTGGTAGAGAATGGACCAGGGGCATGAACTCTGGCCACATGGCTTCTGAATTTGTGCCTTCAATCATTATATCATACTGGTAATACAATTGTTTGCAAAAATTAATTTACTTTCTTTGGCGGCTGCATACCCTCCCTCCTCAGCATTTTTATTATTTGCATGAAGGTGTTAAGGAGAATCTGAGACCATTCAGCAGAAATCAACAAACTCCATGTCGATACCTTTGTCTCTTCATTTTTCCCCTTCCTGCTCCATAACAGTGGGCTGACTGTTAGTGGCCTGTCTAAATTCTCACCACAACTTTAATCACCTAAAATATTCCAAATGAGGCTGTGTTCAGTATTCAGAGCTACTCCTCCACGCCACTGAACATATTTCAACTATGTGAGAAACGTTTCCTATAGACTGGAGTCTGTCTGGACTTCTCAGTGACAAGGAGAATAATGTAAATGTAAGATGACGATGATAATGAAGAAATACTCTGGTCGGCTTTTATCACCTGGGGTCCACAGGAAGCCTGCCAAGAGGGCCGAAGCATATTCCATCAGCAGAGGGCACATTCATCATTGCAGCCAGACATGCACTTTATAAGATTTAATATGGAAATACTATACTTAAAAAGATTTATATAAAAGTCTCTTTTCCCATTGTTATCGGGTTTCTGTGTCATTCTACAGCATATCAACTCTTTCCTAGCTTGCAATATCAGCGGGGCTAATCTATAATAACTAGACTATCTGGAGTTCACCCCATCGTCTGCAGTGGAGTCATAGAAGCTCAATTATTCAGTGAGGGAAAAAAACCTGAAAAGCCAAAACAGTGATGGAGAGCGGGCATCAGGATGTCAACGGAAGGACTTCAGGGATCACTATGTGACGTGACCCCCTAATGCTCAAGAAGTTTAGACCACAGAGAGATAGAGCTTGTTACTGGCAGAACCAGGGAACACGTGGCAGGAGTTTGCAGTGGTTAGGACAGGTCTAACCTATTTCCCTTTGTTTATTTTCTTTGAGATGTTCGGGCACATTTGGGATTTCAGAACAGTTATTCCAAATTGATTCTTAGTTCAATGGGTGCGCAGGGGTCTCGCGGCCTGTCTCTCTGGTATGTGGGTGAGGAGGGGTTCTCTCTTTCAAAACCCACCTGCCTTTCTCTGACTCTTCCACTGTCTCTCTTCTTCCTTCTCTCTGTCTCCTTGACACTGTCTCTCTCTCCTCCTTATTTTACCTTTTCTCTCTTCCCTCCTCCCTCCCCTTCACCCCTCTCTCCTTCCCTTCATCTCCTCACCTCCTTTTGTGCCTGCCTGGCTTCCTCTGGACGCTTTTGCATAGACAGAGCACCAGACAGAGAGAAGGAAGAGCCGCCGCAGTGCAAACCAAAACGCCAACAGGTTGCTAAAGTCCAGCGATGGGAGGCATGTGAAGTGTACGTAGTGGTAGCCAGGGGCTGGGGGGGGATGGGGAGCGACTGCTTATGGGTCCTAAGCTTCCTTTGGAAATGCCAATGTACTAAGTATCTTGAAATTATACACTTGAAAACGGTTAATAGTATGTTATCTGAATGTTGCCTCTATAAAAAAGTAAAAAGAGAAACGGTGATTAACCTCTTTATCCCTGAAGAAAAGGAATTTGAAGCTATTTGTGAAATAGAAGCAAACTCTATGAAAATATGTGTGTGTGTGTGTGTGTGTGTGTATGAACTGGATCTATAGAAAAAGTCGGATGAAACAAATCCATTCAACAGAAAGGGCTACAAAGCCCATCAAATCGGTTTTAAAACAAATTAAGATTTTCTTAACAAAAAATAATAGAAATAAATCACATACAGTAGATGAGAAACTCATTTTTCTTTGGTAGGAGCATGAACTTATATGTCACAGTTTCTCTAATAGTCCAGACACCTGCCCAACAAGACTGACCCTCGGATGTGACACACGCATTGCCTAAACGCAAGCCCACCCAAATGGTGAAGGGTGGGGTGGGGGAAGGTAGAAGGTAAACTTAAAACTATAGTCCAATTCTCAATGTAAATGGAATTTTCAGGACAGGGTGTGAATTCAATCGAGAGTATTTAAAAGAGAAGACAATGATTTTAGAGTATTCCTCTTCCAGCTTAGCCTTTGATGCTTAACACGAGAGCCAAATGTTACCCTCTCCAAACCTCACATTTCTTGAGCATCCTCTGCCCCTTTCTGCATTTAGAAATGTATCTTTGTCTAACTGGCTAATCCACAAAAGAGATCCAGGACAAAAATTCTTGGCTCAGCTGTCGACTCAGATTTCAGCTTCATGCTTTACAAAATAATATTTTTTAGGAAAATATAAAGTCATTTTACCCTCATTATTAAAGTCACATAGGGAAAATGTTCACTGTGGAAAGTTGAAAAGCTATTTACCAACACATAGGGAAAGTGTTTAGTTCATCCACAATTTCAATATCCAAGCAATAATACTTAATATTGTAGAGTGCTTCTTGCCTGTATTCTACTTTGTATATTGACTTAGATGCAAATAAACATAAATATCTACAAATAGCCTTTTAAAACAAAAATTGGGACATTCTGCAAATAGCGTTGTGCAGCTTGTTTTCATTTAATAGCATCTCAGGAACATTCTTCCATCTCATTGAACGCTGTCCTAAGGCATTATTTCTAATGGCTGCAAGGTCATTCCATCTTAGAGGAAGAGGGATTATAATTTGTCTTTCCAAATTTCTATGGTTGAACATTTAGATTGTTTATTTTTTAACACTGTAAACGATGCTGTAGTGAACATCCTTGTAGATAAATCTTTGTACAAAGTTATAATCCTCTCCCTACATTGACACACGCACCCGCCCTTAAGCTGTACTCAACCTTAGCACTGTCAACATTTGAAGCTGGATCATTCTTCGCGGTGGGGACTGTCCCGTGCACTGTGGGATGTTGAGCAGCACCCCTGGCTTCTACCCCTTAGATGCCAGGTGCCTCCCTCCCCAACTTTGGACATTTAGAAATGTTTCTATACACGGCTAGATGTCCCCTTAGGGGGCATGAGATCACTGCCTGCCGAGAACCACTGGGATACAGTAATGGAAACACCGGGTTGAAGGAGATAACAGTTTCAACACATTTCTGATACTTGTCCTGCAAGTTGCCAGACAGCTTAAACTGCCTTCTTGATGTGGTGGCTGACCCCTCTTACACAGACAACTTGCCCAAATACAAGCCTGTCTCCCAGCCTTACAACCCATGCTCCCCACTCTCTTCGTCTTACTAACATGAAGCATAGATCTCTTATTCTGGATCCTTATTGAGCCTCCCTCCTGAATTCCCTCTGGACCCGTGGCCTTCCCAGACCTGCGGTGCTGTGTCTTAGCTGGACCTTCACTCCACGGCTGGTGTCACTGCACCTGCTGGCCTCCACCAGGCCACCACCCTGCATCGGGGCCATCCTTTCACAGTGTCTTGTTCTTGGCCTTTATCTTCTCCCCTGTGGCGGGAAGGCATATTCCTCATAGGGATAACGGCAAGATGTATTATCAGACTCCGTAAAAGTTTCTCTGCAGCCTTCAGAAGGAAGAACGGAATGTCAGTCAGATACATAGGACAAGTATTTGTATCGTTATCAGAGGAAGTTGGGTACTGAGAGAAGAGAGGTGAATGGCAGCAACCTGAGACAGGAAAAACCGAGATGAAAAGAAAGCTCTAGTCCTAAACAGCAAAAGAAGGGAGCGGAGCATCAGTCCACTAGATGGGATTTGTGATGAGGGGGGAGGTTATTTAGCAGAAGACAGAGCTGACTTGGTTTATAGAGTAAAACCCCGGCATTGAGACAAGCCAGGGCTGGGATAAATCTACGTATCAAAAAGATATATGGAGAAGTCCCTTTGTGATTATTAGTGTGTTGATAAGTTTACCCCAATTGATGTTTTGTTACCCAAAGCACCCATGTTTCCTTCTGTACCAGTGGCATTCATGGTGACTCTGGGAGGCAGAAGCAAATAGAATGCAATATTATTTCCACATTATGCAAAATATATTTGAGCCACCTCCATGCTCATGACCATAATGAATGTGTCAACGTTTGCTGAAAATCTTGTTAAAAAGTACATTTCCTTCCTTCTAAGAAGCATTCCCCTGACAACAAAATTCTGATTCAAAATTCATAACCTCCTTAAAAGTAGAACTTCCTTGAATAAAATCGTGTGGTCCTCAGATGTGCAAACATTTCTTGTATTCACATAATACGCTTTTCTCACTCAACATG
This sequence comes from Daubentonia madagascariensis, assembly GCA_023783475.1. Classification (NCBI taxonomy): domain Eukaryota; kingdom Metazoa; phylum Chordata; class Mammalia; order Primates; family Daubentoniidae; genus Daubentonia; species Daubentonia madagascariensis. The sequence goes on along the minus strand of JAKFHU010002332.1, from coordinate 2,913,837 downwards.
ATTTGTCAGATTTTCCTTTTTAAAATCGAATCAACAGCCAACAAAGGACCCAAGGCTCCTTTTCCCAGAGAGAGCAGCTCCAGATGGAAGAGCAGAGATGTGGGCTGCCCTCCATCCCCTCCCCAAGGAGAGGATGCAATCTGAACCAACGCCTGGGATTCCTAAAAGTGGATCAACAAGCTTCTGGGCTTCTCTTGTTTACACCACTGTTCATTTATCTCCAAGCCTGCTGACATCCAGCCTTCATTTGATTGACTTACAAATTGGAGTATAAATTATGTTTTCTATTGCCTAGCAATTAGCCATTAAGGAATAGTATGATCACAATACAAAGACAGAAGACATTCACGTTGCAACAAGGGGCCTTTGGAAGGAAAGAGTCCTTCAATCCTCTGGCTTTCAGGCTTAACGTAAGTGCCCCTGAATGCGGGGCCAGCCTTTTAAAATGACAACACTATTTACTCCTTGCACTATCTCAGCTTCATCCCACACATAAAGCACTCAGAGAGTGCCAAATAGGTCTTCTTCATTTTCCCAATCTTCTCCTCTTCAACTGTCTCTCTCTGAGAATCATTTCTCTGGTCTCCTCAGTAATATGGGTTCAAAGGCTGTCCATTGTGCGAGTGAATGGCGATCAAATAGTTAGTAACACAAGGTAGGGACTTTCATACAAGAAAACCCCAATACACTAAAAATGAGAAATGTGATGAACAGAGGCTGTCGGTGGCATTGTCTGTAACAAGACCATCCTTCGAGTTGCTAATTTTCCAACCTCACTGTTTTATCCTGATGTGGTTTTGTTCCCCTCTTTAATGATGAAAAATTTCCAGCTTAACATCTCATCAAAAGATTGCATTTTCTCTGTTCATCCTTGATTTGGAAACACTCGTTCTTTAATTTACGTATTCTTATTGTGACAATAATACATGTTCGTCACAGAAAATGTTGAAAGTGTAAAAAAATTAAAGAAGTAGGGGAAGAAAGAATCTCCTCTTACTCTAACCACCCAGAGGCAAATTGCTATTACAAACTTTGCTGTATTTCCAATCTTTGCTGTTGTGCATTTTTAACATATATGAGAAATTGCTGTGTATATAATTTTGCTGAAGATACATTTTTGTTATTCTGTTGAAGAGAAAGGGAAAGAATTCTGGTTTCCATCGATTGTGGAGCTGAAGCAGACATGCCAATGGGAGGAAAGGACACTGAGACTTTATGTGGCTAATCTGAAGCGAAGATTAAAATCATTGTTAGCTGCAAAACAAGGAAATTAAGTGATTGTCACAAACAACCTGAAACAGCTCAGTGGGATCCATTAAGATTTTTAACAGCTCAGTGGAATCTAACATCTACCTGACAGCCCTGAAGGGAAAGGGTTGAGGGGGGGCTTGTATCAGTTCTTTGACTCTCTGTGCATTAAACAAGCAAACTTTTTACTGATTGATAGTCCAGGAAAGCTGAACTGACCTATACCTTCAATTAACTCAGTTTGAGATCATGCCTATACCCTGCACAGCTTGTCTTCATAATCTGAGATAATAAGAGTTTTAAAAGCTCAACAAGGCAAAAATCGTGGCATGTGGACCGTGTGTAAAATATAGAACATGGCTGGGAAGTGTCATACGGTCTATGAAGAACGTGAAGGGTGGGCTGCCTGTAGCTCTCCCAGATGTACAGGTGGGCTCTTTGCAACCAAAGCATTCAGGGAAGCATCTCTCTGAATATTTTCTGAAATGAAATTGGCATGGGACCTGCCCTACACTTATATTCTCCCCTGGCTCCCTTGCTGGGGAATTTGGTTCCAGAAATTTAACAGAAATGTACCTAAAGTAATTTTTGCTTCTTTCCTTCTTCATTTCCTCCCTAGCACTTTCCTTGTCTCTCCATTCTGATGAAGAAGCATATAATGAACATAACCACACCCCACACGGCACTCTCTTTAAAGAGTTCACACGTTCCAGCAGAGGAGACTGACGTGTGAACAGGTCATTTTAACACAGCCAGGCAAAAGGTAACGATTGTGTACTTATAAGACCAAAGAATATGCCTGAGGAAGGGGGGGGGGAATCACGGAGTGCTTCAAAAAGGAGGGAGCATTTGAGTTAGGTCTTATAACAGAAGTCAAAGTCGGTGTCAAATTTTAGAAAATTGAAGGTTTGGAGGAAAAGTTTAGAAAATGTAAGAAAACTCACTTTGGCTTGAAGAAGAATGACCAAGTCATTGCAAAGATAACCCTGGAGATGGGTGGAAGGCTACCCAGATGGGGAGAAACGGTCACAGTCAAGAGTTTGCACATGATCTTTGGCTCAGGGAGAAGATGTTTCTAGGCCCATGCACTTCCTCCAAAACTACCTTCCTTCTTGTCCCCCGAAATTGCAATACAATGGTTCATCCACACAGAGAACTTTTCTGATGTTCAGGTAATAGTTGAGGACAAAGCCCCAAGGAGAGAAAAGCTTATCAAGCTTTCAGAAAGACAATTGTCCAAAATGGTAGATAATGTGAATTCCAAGTCCCTCTCAGCTCGCGTCATAGTGAGCGCCATTTCATATCCTACTTGATTACAACCAGATTTATAGATACCGTCCCTAAAAGAGCAGCTCTTATTATGTTCCCTTAGTCCTGAAAGCTTCCTTAAGAGGTGGAGATTCTTTCTCCATCACTGTAAGGAGAATGGTTTAGTAGAGTGGTTTATTTCCAGACTGAGCCACTCATTAGCTAAAATGGGTATGTGGTACAGTGTCTCTAAGCCTCAGTTACCTATCTGTGAAATGGGGGAAATACAAGTGCCTTCCTCATGAGGTTAAATGGCATAAACCACGATAATGCCCAGTAAGTCCTTAGCAAATGTTAGTTATCTAATCAGTACTCAGTCATGGGAGTACTGAGTGAGAGGGACCCTTTGGGCTCAGTGTAGTGTGGCCTGTGTCCTCTACTTGATCTTGATCATTCATTCATTCATTCATTCACTTGGCAAATATTTTCTAAGCACCTCCTAAAGATCAGTTACTACCAATAAAACTTTCTGAAGGGGAAAATACACATCATTTCTTGCAAAAAGCTTTATGTTATGCATGTGTGTCATTAAACCAATGAAAGCAGCAAGAAAAGGAGATAAAAGGTCGTGCTCTTCGTTGAACAGTTAAATAAACAAATTTATATTTGGCTAAGCGACACTCTTACTTGATCAAGTATAAAGACAGAATCGGTAGAGAGGACAGGCGGAAGGGAAAAGACAGGTGAAAATTCAACTATGACTTTGGAGTAAGAAGGAGAATAATTTGCAGAAATTTAAGGTGAGGAATGATAACATAAACGATCATCACCAAACACGCACAGAAGGGTGCTGTGAGTAACGCTCCCCCAACACAAACGGCAAACACATTTATTGGGAACCCATCATTACTTCTTCAGTCACGGCAACACTTAAAACTCAGGGAGGTCGATTTGGTGTCTAAATCAGCTACTACCAGCATTGCTACCTGTTCATTTCCTACCCGCGTATTGTAAGTCATTTCATAACGATGGCACTGCCGGGCAAGAAATCCCAGCACAGGCAGGGACAGGTGGCAATGCCGAGGGTTTCAAACGCAGCAGTAATTCAGGGGTGTGGATGTTTTTTTGTAAAAGCACACAGTACTTGGGGTTTGTACCTAGTACATCAAATTTATAAGCACTCTTTGACAAGAAGCCTTCCTACAACTCTTTCTTATCTGTTTCCAAGTTTTCTCCTCTTGTCCTCATTTTAGCACAATTTCTCTCAGAACAAAAAAGGAAAAGGGGAAGGAAAAACGGAGAAAACAAGGAGAAGGGGGAGCTGGGGGAGGGAAGGAAAGAGTTTTCCTGTCCAACATCTTGGGCATTTCCCCAGGGAGGAGCCACTGGCTTCAAAATCAGTTTAAGGCTAGATTTTTTTTTTTTTTTTTGCATATTTTGATAATCAGAGGTTTGAGGTCTCTAAACTGTTGGGTGATCTTACTGGCCCTATAAAATCAAGTGCTCGTCAGGGTTGTGTTTTGATGTGGAGAAGACTCAGCAAATAAATCCACCTAATGGAAAATTACAGAGGAGCTGTTCTTCCTCTGCACAAGCGAGAAACTCAAACAATTCAGTTTTGAGGACGTCGCTGCACCGTGTTCTAAAAAGTAGACACAGCTTTTGTTTTCTTGTTCCAAGATGATAAATATTCATGCAGGTGAATTACTGCTTGCTAATGGCCCAATATTTGGCACACCTGTTGTGGCTCATCTCTAAAACAGCAGCGACAGTTTAGGATGACAACGCTGGCAGGTGTTAACAATGGGATATTGTGACAAGCATGAGGAAACAACAAATTTCAAGTTCCCGATTAAACCAAGGTCCCCAAAGTAAGCCCATCTTACCTGGCACTCATTTGCAAAAGTGCTTCATTTTCGGAGCTGATGGAGAGTTGGAAGTCCCGATATTAGCTGTCAGAACAGGCATTCATGTTCCTGCATTCCAGTGTCTCACAAATATTCTGCGATTGTACGGGTTACAAATTTGAGCTCCACAGGCTGACTCTCCAGTTTTAAACACTTGCCCTTCCTAGCTGTATGGGCTTGGACCTGGGTCTTTTGTGCTTTTATAAAATGGGGCAACATCAGTATCATCCTTCATACCAGGGTTTCTCAACCTCAACAATGTTGACATTTGGGGCTGGATCATTCTTTGCTGTGGGGGACTGCCCTGTGCATGGTAGGAAGTCTGACTGTACCTCTGACCTCTACCCACTAGATGCCGGCAGCACCTCCTAACCCCCGCCAGTTGTGACAACGAAAAATGTTTCCAGCTAGACATTGCCAAATGTCCCCTAAAAGCACAATCGACCCTGGTTGAGAATGCCTGTGCTATACGGTGGTTTGGAAGCGAGAATGGCTTACATTTATAGTGCTGGGCACAGTCAGCACATGCTGTGCATAGTTATTACCATTTGCCTGACACTGTGCTAGAAATTTGGGTGGGATGTATGTTTGGGTGGGATCAAACGAGACTCCTTCACTGAAGGAACTTGCACGGTATTTTCTTCTTTGCACTTGTCACTCCCAGAAAGTATCCTGTTCATTTAGGTGTTTCCTTGTTAAACAGTATCTGCCTCCCTCCCAATAGCACATAAGACAGACGAGGAGGGAAACTCACTTGGCATGGCCACTGCCATCACTGCCACACCGGGGGCAGAGTGGAGACCACAGCATGTGCTCAGGAAACAGCAGTGTGAACAGATATGATGCATTCCAGGCACATAATCCCAGAGAAGGGGACTAGGAAACTGCACAAATATATAGTACATATGTATACACATACAAGTACCTTAGGTGATTCATAAATTCAGGCAAACATCAGAATCAGTGTCTTAGTCAGCCTCTCCATGGGTTTTATTAGCAGAAGCTTCACAAAATGTAAATGAGATCATCTTCCTCTGCTTTGAAAGTCTCCAACAGTTTTCCATTGTCCAAGGGCCTGTGCTTGACCTCTTGAGATGCTTTGCCCTCCAGCCCCTTCCCACAGTGTTCTGGGTGTTCCCCGCATGCTTTGAGCTCTCACACTTGCTACTGTGGAACAGAACATTCCCTCTGCATGGAATCCCCTTCTCTCTGTCCACCTATATGTAGGACATATGCTCATCCTTTAAGACACGGGCCCCCAGCCACGTCCCTGGGGAGTGACCCGTCCTCCCCTCTTTGTCTCCTGGACTCTTTTAGTCCTTACTTGTTGGTTCTCCTCCCACCAAAAAAAAAAAAAAAAAACACACAAAAGGCAGCAGCATCCAGCATGGGTGTGGAGAGGAGAGTTGTAGGTGAGACTGAAAAGTAGTTGATTATTAGTTAATTAATGAGCAAAAGGGAAGCCTCTAGGTGGGTCCTGTTCTTCAAGTAGCCACATCTAAAGATCCCAGATTTTTTTTCAACAAAGTTGCTGTCATTCAAAACGTTCATTGTTTAGAATCCTTTAACAACCATTTCTTTCTTTTTTTTTTTTTCTTTTGCCCATTGTTTTGGTTAATTGTGAGAGTGAAAACCCTCATCTTAAAAGCACGGGTTTGATATTTGCAAACAGCCCTTTGGAATGATAGCCAACTAAAAATTTTATTGTCCTAAACACTCTTTATTAAAAATAAATTTCATTGGTAATAATAGGTTATTCTTCAGCATGCAAATTGTCATATCAGAATAATAGTTTGAGCAAGAATGTCCCAGGTTCTTTTTACCTATTGTTTGTGAACTTAGTGAATTTTTTTTTTTTCTGCAGGGAGGTCAAGGGCCAATTTCTAAGTGATAAATTCTTAATAATACAGTTCATTGTAATTTTTCTCAATAATTTGAATGTCAAAGTATCGGAGGCAAGGGTATTCAGTGATGGCTTCTCTTCCAAAATTATCAATTTTTGAAAGTTCCATTTGTGATAGTACCATATAAACCATCCAAAGAGAGACCAAACAAATGTCAACCCACCCTCCAGTAACTCGGGAACTGCAGAAAGGCAGATGTGTAAGCATGTTGGGTTCACATTTCCAGGCTCTTGCTCAGTGAATCAGATCACTAGATGGTCCTGAGCCATCTAAAAAGTGCTTCACATGTCCATTAGCAGTCATGAAACCAGCAGTATCATTTGTGACCAGCATTTTCTTCTAAAAAGAAATAAAATACAGCACATCAAAGTGCATGTGAAACATTTGTTTCATCATTGTAGGTTTATGCTGACTCTCAACATAAAATGTATTTTTTATTATGGGGCACAGTAAAACCCAAAAAGATTTCAAAGACATTGGCAAGAGTTTTCATTTGAAAATCTAGTAAACAGAGTAGAAAGATAACTTTTATAGGATGGTAATTTAAAGGCATAGAGGGAACCACGAACAATGTGAACCAAATAGGCATTTCCCATCAACCAGAGAACAGCAAAGTATCTTTTTAAAAGGTACACATGGAGGAATGAAGTCCAACTTGACCAGAGGAAACCCAACAGTGTATTATTTTATCATAAACAGTCTGTGAGAGCCTTCTATTATAGCTCCCAATATGCATGTTCATTCTTTTTGGGGGTATTTAGCCTCTCCAGTAAGATTCAAGTCTTTAACTTGTAGGATATGGAAATTACCCAGTATTTGACTATTGTGACAGGGCTCCTTTTTGATTATTTTATTAAGAAAAGATTTTAATCACATTGTCTGAAAATTGGTCACTCTTCAAGGCCCTCTTACAACAAATTGCTTAGTTTATGCAAAGTAACATAAGAGTTTTCAATAATGAAAGCTGAATGCATACAGTAGGCCAGACACATCCAAGGTAACAGAATGGAGAATAATTTTCATTTTCTCATTTTTAACTCATAAATAGCATCCCTATCCATTATTTATCTATTTTTAATTTTAATTAATAGTCCTGGTAATAATTGCTTAACTTCTATGGGCATAGAAAAAGTAGTCTGCATGTAGCTAACAGGACATTTTAATATTTATGAAGTTCAAAGTTTTCTATAAATAAACTCAGAAATTATCACCAGACCTAAAATTACATTAGAAGATAGATTGAATAATTAATAACAAAGACATGTATTCATTGGGAATACACACAACCGAAGTAATAAACATATACACTGCAACTTTGATCAAGCAACTCATGAAAGTGGCTCCTTTCTCAGGGTCACCTCTGGTCATATGGTTATCAGGAAAAAAAGAACTACTTTTCCTGGACTCCAGTATTATTATTATTATTGTTAATAATAATTTTTAAACCTAAGACAGTAAAGTTTGCATATTACTTGGAAGCTATCACCCACTGCCTCCTTTCATCCTAGCAGCATCCCTGATTCATTGTTGAAGTAGTTATTAAACCAAGGAGCTGTACAACAGGTTGGTCAAAGCACAGTAGATTCTGAGTCTTTGGGTTCAAATCCTCATTTCCCTATGCATTTACTGTGTGGACTCTGTGCACAATGCTTTGCTTCTCTATTAGTGTGGGTGTCCAGGCAGCATGGATCCTATTACTTCCAGCCTGCTGCATGGGGAAGAAAGCCACCTCTAGCATGAGAAAGTCATGGGGCAAAGAACTGCAGGTTGGCAGTTGGGGCACACTACAGCGGGGAGAGTGAGGAGACATGGGTGGGTGAAGTGGCTCATGGTGGGTCTGTAGACATCTTCAGGATGGGAGTTGGTCACCAGAAAGACCAACCATGTGATTAGAGCATTGGAACTTGAGGCCAGCCCAACCTGTGGAGAGGGGAGGGGAGGTAGAGATTGAGTTCAATTACATGAACAAGGATTTAATTAGCCTTGCGTACATAATGAGACCCCAATAAAAACCCTGGACATGAAAGCTTAGTGCAGTGGCCTGGTTAGTAAATACACCAATGTACAGGGGAGTGAGGGGTCCTGACTCCACAGGGACAGAATCTCCTGCACTTGGGACCCTCCCAGACTTTGCCCTATGTATCCTTCATCTGGATGTTTAACTGTATCCTTTATAATAAAATGGCATTCATATGCATAGTACTTTCCTGAGCTCTATGAATCATTCTAGCACACTACTGAAACTGAAGCGGGGTCATAGGAAGTCCCATATTTGTAACCACCCAAGAAGAAATGCAGGTAGCTTAGGGACACCTAAATTTGTGGCTGGCATCTGAAGTGGGGTCAGTCTTGTGAGGGTCTTTGCCCATAACTGACAGGTTCTGTGCTAACTCCAGGTAGTTAGTGTCAGAAATGAACTGAATTGCAGGACACCCAGGTGATGTTGTAGAATTCATTTCCGAGCAGGAGGACAATGGTGGCATCTCCCATGACCAGTGTGAGCCATGGTTTCCTCCTCTGTCTAAATGAGAATGATAATGACAGTGATAACTACATCTTGGGGTTAATGTGGTGATGTTCAGACAATACATGGTAAGTCCTTAGCTGGCCCATAAGTGCTCATTAAATTAGCCCTTTTTATCCCCATTGTGAGATAAGAAAGCTGAAGCTCAGAGACACTAAGTGACTTATGCAGAATGGTGCAGAACACGGGTGCTCACTCCCATGGAGGGTTTGTTTCCATCCCAACAGTCTGCTTTTCCTATCTGCACAGCCTGTTTCTCTGGTTCTCATTGCATTTTCTAACAAAATGCACTAGAAGTTAATACAAATTCCTTTCGAATAGGCACATATGATTCAACATGCATCCCCCAGAGGCAGCAGCATTGGTGTGCTTCCACACGCTTTGGTCTTAATGGCAGTCTTCACACACGGCCTCAAATAGATAAAACCTTGGGTCAAAGTTTCACCAGGACACCCCAAGGGGAAGACTGGCTTTGGATTATTTATTTTCTTGGACCTGTAAAAGCACATTCTTATGCACCAACACACACACAGCCTCATGATGCTTAAAACTCTAAACTGCACTAAAGAAAAAAGAAAGTTGCCAAATCTGTGATCCCAAAACAAACCCCAGGAAGGGGAGATGGTTCCGTAACAGAGGCATTTTCCCACAAGCAAGGCTTGTATTCTCCCCCTCACCTCGTAGAGGACAAATCGAAAGGGAAAGGCAGGTAAATCAGGCAGCCTCTGGCAGTGGCTGATTTTAGATGCTTCGCGGGTGCTCATGCCTTGTTTTTCTGAACAGGATCAAATCCTAAGATTTTAAACCCAAACCCTCCAAGAGCACAGCCGCAAGACTCTCAAGGACAAAATGATTATCTCAGATCTCCAGAAACTGAGTGGTGTACGAAACAGCTATGGGAAGGGAAGAGTCACTTGTGGATTTTGATTTTCCCTCTGCTCCCAAAGAATATAAATTTCTTGCTGGCTTAAGACAGCGGTTTGTAGCAGGATAAATTTTAGCTGAAATCTTTTCCTCTGTCCTCTAAAACGATCATTTGGGGACCATATTATTTTGTTCATTCTGGTTCTTTCCTTTTTAAAAGTTTCACAGGACATTTTAAGTCACGTGTCTTAGCTCAAGAAACCACAACTTTTCATTGAGGTATGTTACCAAAAAGTGTACAATGGAATGGACTTGTTTAATTAACACTCAAACGCATCTTAACTTTTAAATAGAAAATCAATTTAATTATGTTTTCCAGTTTCAAAGTGTTTGCTAAAGTTATAATTATTATAAAACATTAGTATTTGAAATAGTATATGGGGAGATGACTGTAAATTCACTCATTTATTCAAATCACAAATATTTATGGAGTGTCAAATATGTGCCAGGCTGTGAGTATGCATTGATGAAGTCTCCTACCTTCAGAGAGATTACAGAGCGTGGAGGAAATATGACACCAAACAGAAATGATAGTATAGAAATACCTGTGATGTGTAATCGTGAGAAGAGCTACAAAGAAACATAAAGGTTGTGGTAATAGAGAATATCAGCAGGCTAGGTCATGTTTAGCAGTAAATCAAATTAAGATGCAAACACAAAGCCTTGTCATTTCCTGGAGTTCACCTGCCTTTTCATTTGACGTGTGAATTCAGTTTCCCTAACATGTTGCCTTTGCATGAGACTGCTAAACGCTACAATCTAAATATGCCATGCATAATATAACATTACAATGTCTGAGAGGGAGGGTGGAGAAGGAAAACTAGCCTTGATGAATAAGAACACTGTACAATTCGCAGAGACTCCCACGAGCTTACTCAAACTATGTTCATCACATCAAAAAAACTATGAAAAATTGACGCTGCCCATCATGGGATGGGAGAGCAAAGGGCCCAGGCAGGTAAAAGGTGAGCTGGGGCACACCTGCTAAATAAAGTACCAGAACTTATCTTGAGGGAAATTTCTGTATATTAAAAAATACTAACAATTAGGTCCACCCTATTAAATGAAATAATAAATATAGACTGCTAGGACATTGTATGTCCCAGGATTCCCTTTAAAGAATTTCTGTAAGAGCCACTCACATTTATTACACCAAACACAGTGATATTACATGAAGCTGCTTTATTTAGGGATTATCCTGGTTTCCTTGAGCATCTGTAATACCCTTACGTGGACTTATAAACAAGGAATTTTCTCACAGGCTTCTTAGCTGGGAGTCAAGATCAGGCTGCTGAGATGTATAGCAATAGTTGAGTGGTGCTAAAAATGGCAAGTTCTATGTCTAAACGTGGTAGAAAGGGTGAACAAGCTCCCTCTGTCCTCTTTTATAACGGCACGAATGCCATTCATGAGGGCTCTCCCTCCTAAAGGCTCCTTCTCCTAATACTGTTGCACTGGGGATTAGGTTTTGACATATGAATTTCAGGGGAACACAAACGTTCAGAACATAGCAGGGATCTACTCACAAAAGCTGGTGTCCACATCTGTGGGCCACATACACTGTGGGAGGCTTGGTGATGTAGTGTTTGATTTCTTTTGTGTTCCCTGATGGCCCCCGCTGGGATGAGATTCATATTTTGATGGGATACTTTTCCTTCATAGCACTTACTGCCATTACAATTCATTCAAGGTATTTTTGTTTAATGCAAGTCCCTCCTGGGAGCTATAAGTCAAAACTGTGCTGGTGCATTTGTGGCTCTATTCCCATTTCCTGGCATGGAATGTAGTGTGCTCTCTCTCTCTCCTCCCCCCACCCCTCCATCTCTTGGTCTCTTTCTGTATATATCTATCTATGTCTCTATATGTGTTTGTGTATGTGTTTAGGCCTAGATATAGATACACATAAAGCTAAATATATACATATAGGTTAGGTAAGGATATAGACATAGACATATAAAGACAGACAGATTAGATATAGATACAGACAACAGATGTAGAAAAAGGGAAAAGGTATGTGTATTAGATATAGATACGGACATAGACAAAGGTATAGGGACAGATATAGATAAAGATACATATAGATAAGGACATAGCTATATAAACATAGACATGTAGCTATACAGACATAGATACAGATTATGTAGATAGTTGCTGGGCAAATGGATGACTGACCACTACACTCATGTATTGATCTTGATTATTCCCTATTACTGATATTCAATCATAACACCATCCTTTTCTGAAAGACTCATCATTTTCCAAACCTTTCTCAAAATAGTTTATTTCATCTGGACCTCAGTAACGCTGGAAGCTCAGGAAGGTGGTCAGGCATTATAATCTGCATTTTAAAGGTGGGAAGCAAAGGTTTTGTTTTGCCACATCCACACAGCTTGTAGGGGGATGAGCCATCATATAAACACGAAACTGTTAATTTTAGGCTATGGATCTATTCTCTTTTTCTAACATCAAGTGGTCCATTTAAGTTTTCCAGCTCTGAATGTATCCTGACCTCACAGAGACTCCACATGGCCTTTCAAACACCCTTTACAATAACGCGTACTTAAAATGATGGGGTCCCAGAATCATCAGTCCAGAGCATCCTTTTCAGACTTATTCATGAACTGGCTTAGGATTGGAACAGGATAAGCTCTTCAAAATTCCATTACTGCAGAGATGTCAAGTATCAAAAATGTGCTTTGAAAGAAGGAAAAAAAACCCCTCAATTTCCAAAAGTAGTGCCACAAATCAAGAAAAGAGAAGAAGCTGGTTTCCACATGACCAAACAACCCTAAAAGTATTATATATTCCCCTCCTACAGTAAAGTATTACAAATTTTTCCCGTTTTTAATAGCAAATAACTCTGAAGCCCTAATGACTTCCATGTTTGTCTAAGTTTTGTGTCCTTTTGGCAGAGTGTGACACTGCATACAGGCTTCTGCGCATGGAGATAGAAGCTACTACAGCTTGATTACAGGAAGGGACCGCTGGACCGATTCCCAGGTGACAGGAGGCTGCATTAGAATTAATGGGTGTTGCCTCTGTAAAGAGAATCTTGGGTCCTCAGAGAAATACTGCAAGGACTGAGCATTCTCCTGCACTGAAAAGCATAGGATTGAGTGTTGCCCTCTTGCAAAACACATGGTCTTCAGATTTACCGCATTTGCAAAAGTTGAGAGATGCATCAGTGCTGAGTCCTGCATGTTCCACAGGGACAGGACACATGGGACATGTTGGCTGTCAACAAGAGGAGACAAGTTCTGAGTCCCTTGTTCCTCTGGGTTTTCACCTTCCTGCACGTAGTATGTGTACATCGAAGGTATGAATATCCTTGGACATATGTGATGCATCGTACTTGTACACTTTCAATTTTAATCTATGGAAAGTAAGTTAAACCCCTGCATTTTGTAATGAAAGCAGCTGGCCTCCTCAATATTTTATATGAGTTGTGTTGGTCATTATTAAATAAATACATTCCTGTACATACTCCTTGGAGCAATGATAAGAGGAGTCCGTGTGTAAAGTGGCCAGTTCCCAAATCAATGCCTCTGCTGTGCTGGGGGGTTAGTCTGCCATTTAGACAGGTGCACCCCTTGGATTCTAGCATTTGATATTATGACTATTCACTTCATTTTTGGTTTTCCTCCCCTTTATTACTGCAGAAGACCAGCATTCCCATCCCCCTATGTCAGATGGGGCCATGTGACCAGTTCTGACCAAGCAGTTTTGTTTCAGGCCAAAGCACAGATCAGCTGGTGCACGGTTCTCCATGCATTCTTCCCTGTCATGATGACAAATGTGTTCCCGATGATGCAGTTACAGGATGGTAGAGTCTCCACAGCCTGAATCCCTGAGGTAGTGTTTGGTGCAGAGCCCCTGACAACCCACCCTTTGGTGTATGAAGCTATAGAGCTTTGGGAGTCAATTTGTTACTGTAGCATAACCTAACTTATCATGACTAATTGAGTCTCCAAATCAAATTCTCCAGAGGATTCATGGCCCATCCTCAAAACCCAGCCATTTGCTCTTGTGTGATAGGAAAACAAACACATCAGAATAGTCTTTTTTTAAATTTCAGAATATTACGGGGATACAAATGTTTTGGTTATATGGCTTGCTTTTATACTGCTTGAGTCAAAGCTGCAAGTGTGCCCATCACCCAGATAGTGTAAATTATACCTGTTAGGTATGATTTCACCCATCCCCTCCTCCCTCACCCCCCTGCATGATTTCTGTTGAGTTTTACTTCCATCTGTGCACATGAGTGCTGATCAGTCAGTTCTAATTTAATGGTGAGTACATGTAGTGTTTGTTTTTCCATTCTTGTGATACTTCACCTAGGAGGATGGTCTCCAGTTCCATCCAGATTGTTGCAAAGGTATTAATTTATTTTTTATGGCTCAGTAGTACTCCATGGTGTACACATACCACATTTTGTTAATCCACTCATGAATCTATGGGCACTTGATTTGATGGGGCCACATCTTTGTGATTGTGAATTGGCTTAAATAAACATTCTAGTGCAAGTGTCTTTTTGATAAAACAACTTTTTGTCCTTTGGGTAAATACCTAGTAGTGGGATTGCTGGATAAAATGGTAGGTCTACTTTTAGTTCTTTGAGGAATCTCCATACTACCTTCCATAGAGGTTGCACTAGTACAGTCCCACCAACCATGTATAAATGTTCCTTTCTCTCCACATCCATGCCAGCATTTATTGTTTTGGGACTTTTTGATATAAGCCATTCTCACTGGGGTTAGGTGATATCTCACTGTGGTTTTGATTTGCATTTCTCTGATGATTAGTGACATTGAGCATTTTTTCATGTTTATTGGCCATTAGTCTATCTTCTTTTGAAAAGCTTCTGTTCATGTCTTTTGCCCACTTTTTAATGGGATTGTTTGATTTTTTCTTGTTGATCTGCTTGAGTTCTTTGTAGATTCTGGTAATGAACCATTTATTGGATGTGTAGCATGTGAATATTTTCTCCCATTTTGTTCTTATCTATTTGCTCTGTAGATTGTTTCCTTGGCTGTGCAGAAGCTTTTTAATTTAATCAAGTCCCATTTATTTATTTTTGTTGTTGCTGTGATTGCCATTGGGGTCTTCTTCACAAATTCTTTGCCTAGGCTGATATTGAGAAGAGCTTTTCCAACATTTTCTTCTAGAATTCTTATGGTTTCATGTCTTAGATTTAAGTCTGTTATCCATCTTCAATTAATTTTTGTGAGTGGTGAGAGATATGGATCCTGTTTCAGTCTTCTACATGTGACTATCCAATTTTCCCAGCATCATTTATTGAATAGGGATTCTTTTCCCCAGTGTATATTGCTGTCTACTTTGTCAAAGTTCAGATGGCAACATGTGGATGGTTTTATATCCGGATTCTCTGTTCTGTTCCATTGGTCTATGTCTCTATTTTCGTGCCAGTGCCATGCTGTTTTGGTTACTATAGCCTTGTAGTATAGCTTGAAGTCTGGTAAATTGATAACTCCCTATTTGTCCCTTTTGCTTAAGGTTGCTTCGGCTATTCAGGCTCTTTTCTGGTTCCAAATGAAGCGTAGAATTATTTTTTTCTAGATGTGTGAAAAATGGCATTGATATTTTGATGGGGATTGCATTGAATCTGTAAATCATTTTGGGCAGTATAGACATTTTAACAATGTTGATTCTGCTGATCCATGAGCATGATATGTTTTTCCATTTGTTTACATCATATGCAATTTCCTTCCTCAGTGATTCATAGTCCTCTTTATAGATATCTTTCACCTCCTTGGTTAAATATATTCCTAGGTATTTTATTTTATTTGTAGCTATTATGAAAGGTATTGAGTCTTTGATTTGATTCTCAGCTTGACTGTTGTTGGTGTATAGGAATGCTACTGACTTGCATACATTGATTTTGTAGTCTGAGACTTTGCTGAATTTATTTTCAATTCCAGGAGTCTCTTGGCAGAATCTTTGTGGTCTTCTAGGTATAAAATCATTTCATCAGCAAAGAGCAATAGTTTGACCTCCTCTTTCCCCATTTGGATACCCTTAATTTCCTTCTCTTGCCTGATAGCTCTGGCTAGGATGTCCAGCACTATGTTGAACAGAAGTGTGACAGTGGGCATCCTGGTCTTGTTCCAGTTCTGAGTGGGAATACTTTCAACTTTTCCCCATTCAGTAAGAAGAGTCTTAATAGCATTTAGACATTTCTGTGTTACAGAGAAGATCACAAAGTTGACAGTAAGTTTTCTATTAAAACATGAGGATATCAGACTCACAGGGAGCCTCTGTTATATGGACATAAATATTTAACAGTTCATTTATGCCTCAGCTTACTGCTCTTTCTAGAATTAGTTTGAGGTTATAAAGCCAGACTTGGGATAGAAGAGAAGGCACTTGGGGTTCCCTCTACCAGTGCCGAATTCCCTTCAACCTAGGATAGCCAAGCTTCTCCCTTCCACAGCAGGGATCCACCAAGGATCAGGTATTACAGGAGCTCCAATCTGGAAGTTACCCTGCTCTAAATCTTTCAAGTCACTGCCACATTCTGATGGGATCTGCTCTTCTCTGCAGCAATGTGAAGTTCTCAGAGGGCAACGAAGAACACTAGCTTAGGAAAGAATTTAGGAATAGAGAAAGGTGACCAACCATCCCACTTTGCCTGGTACCCTCCCTGTTTTATCATTGAAGGCCCCACATCCCTGAAAACCCCCCAGTCCCAAGCAAACTGGGACTGTTGTTCACCAGGCAAAGGGGAGGAAAAGGATCAAGAACTAATTATCCACGCTGGTGTGAATTGTTATAGACAGGAGAATGCACACACATACCATTTATCAACTCTCTTTTGGAGCCAAGTTACTTCAGGAGAAACCTGCCTTTGTAACTGAACTGTCTTCGACTACCTGGACTGCCATCACAAAATACTATAGTCATCCTTCTGTATCTGCAGGAATTGGTTCCAGGAACCCCCACAGACACCAAAATCCATGCATATTCAAGTCCTTATATAAAATGGTGTAGTATTTGCATATAACCTACACACATCCTCCCATATACTTGAAATCATCTCTAGTTACTTATAATACCTAATACAATGCAAATGCTATGTAAGTATTTAGGTCATTAAATATGAAATGTCTGATTTCGAATCAAAAGTGTAGTTTATTATATCTCAAACAAGAAGCAGTACAGTTAATCAAACTATGCACCTAAACTATCAAAACAGTTTTGCCATCTTAACAGTAGCTTGTTTACGCCAGCAGCAAAGAAGCCTAGAGAGTGAGTGGCGATGAAATCTTGAAAGGCATTTTCCAAAGCTTGTTGAAAATTGAATATTTTTTCTTGCAAGAAGTGGTCCAAAGCCCAGAAGAAGTGGTAGTCAGTTGGTGCAAGGTCTGGTGAATACGGTGGATGACACAGAGTTTCCAAGTCCAGCCTCTGTAGTTTGAGCGGTGCTGTTTGTGCAACATGTGGTCCAGCGTTGTCTTGCAAGAGGATTGGCCTGTCTCTATTGACCAATCTCGGCTGCTTAATCACAAGCATCCTCATCATTTCATCCAATTGGTTGCAGTAGACATCTGCTGTAATCAGTTGACCAGGTTTCATGAAGCTGTAGTGGATAATACCAATGCTGGACCACCAAACAGACACCATTAGCCTTTTTTGATGAACACTTGGTTTTGGACTATGTTTCGGCACTTCATCTTTATCCGACCATTGTGCTGATCACTTGCGATTGTCAAAAAGAATCCATTTTTCATCACACATAAAAATACACTATAGAAATCGTTTGGTTCACCTTTCTGTTGTGACAAAAGAAAGGCAAGCTTCAAGAAGATTTCTCTTCTAATGCTCATTTAATTCATGCAGAACCCATCTATCCAGCTTCTTTACCTTGGTGATTTTTTTCAAATGATCCAATATTGTTGGAATAGTAACCTTACTGCTAATTCGTGTGTAGGTTGAGATGGATTCACTTTCACTATAGCTCTCAGCTCATCATTATCCACGTTGGTCTCAGATCGCCCACATGGCTCATTTTCAAGATTAAAATCACTGGAATGGAACCTCTCAAACCATCGATGTACTGTGCATTCATTAGCCACGTCCTTCCCAAACACTTCCTTGATATTTCAAGCGGCCTGTGCTGCAGTGGTTCCATGATGGAACTCATATTCGAAAATAACATGAATTTTTGACTTATCCAGGTTTCACAAAAATTGCTCTAAAAAAAATTTAAAAGATAATCACAAGCCAAAACGTGCATTTGAAAGACTGAGGATGAACCTTCACAATAAAAATAAAATGAGAAGTGTCAAAGTGAAATGTCAGCGACATCAACTGTCAAACTTAGTACTTTAAGGAAATTGGACATTTCATACTTAATAACCTAAATAGTTGTTATATTACATTGTTTAGGGAATAACGACAAGAAAAAAAGTCTGATGTCCAGTACAGACACACTATTTTAAAAAATATTTTCAATCCACAGTTAGTTGAATCGTGGATACAGAGCTCATGGATATGCAGGGCTGACTGCATAGACTAGGTAGGTTAAACAACAGAAATTTGCCTTCTCATAGTCCTGGAGGCTGGAAGTTTGACATCAGGGTGCCAACATGGTTGGGTTCTGGTGAGGGGTCTCTTCCTGGCTTACAGACAGTCTCTTCACTGTGTCTTTCTTCCTCCTCTTACAAGGCCATCAATCCTATTGGATTATGAACTCATTTAACGTGAATTACCTCTTAAAAGCCTCACCTCCAAATAAAGTCAATTTGAGGTTAGGGCTTCAGCATGTGAATTTTGGAGGGACATACCTGAGTCAATAACATGACCACAGAGCTCTATGCCTCCCATCCCTACAGCGTCCTCTCCAGACACACTTGAGAGTCCAATAATTAGAAATCTACTGGGCCCATCAGAAATGTCTCTGACAAGATTAGAGAGAGATTAGCAAAGGCAAGACACACTTATTGAGTTGAGTTCATAACACCTGAGTGACAGGTTTGGCTTTGACAGCTAGAGTAAAGTGATATAGTGCTTCTCCAACTTTAAACACCTACAAACGACCTGAGCATCTTGCCAAATGCAGATTTTTTTTTGCCTTTTTAGTTATTTTTTATATATTTTTAAAATTTATTTATATCAGAATATTATGGGGGTACAAACACTTTGGTTGCATATGTTGCCTATGCACTGCCCAAGTCAGAGCTACAATCCTGAACATCCCCCAGACAGTGCGCCCCACACCCATTAGGTGTGAGTTTTCCCATCCTCTCCACCCGCCACCTGCCTGACCCCTGATGAATGTTATTTCCATACTTTTAACAGGAGCCTGCAAGTGTGTATTTCTAACCATCTCCCAGGCGATACTTTTGCAACGACAGAAACATTCTCAGTGACCCCAGCACTAAAGCTTTTAACACGACAGCTGTTGTATCCCCTGCACCTCTAACCCACAAACTAAATAAACAAACAAACAAGCAGACAAAATAGAGAAGGCAAGGGTTGAACACTGAAAAACGTGATGTATGAATCCACCAAAAAACGTGTCTACTGAAGCTTTGATTAGTGTTCATATTTCACTCACTGCTTCAATCACAATTACAGCTTGGTTACACTTAAACTCTCCCCACATGTACTTTAGGTTCCAGAACTGATATGCAAGCAGGACTGGCTACAACCGGAGTGGAAAGGCACAGACCCAGGAGAGAAGCGATAATATTAGACATTAAACATATGCATCTAACTACCAATGATGTTAATACAATATATTCTTCAAACTGTGTTTTCTAAATGCATGGGCTCTAGTCATCATTAAGGTGTGTGTGTGTTCATGAAGGTATTGTGCAGACAGAGGGCGGGTGAAGCAGAGAACAGCAACCCAATGCGAACGTATAGGTCAAGGACAAGACCGAACATTCCTAAGCAGAAAGCAGTACTTTGCTTTCATTTGGGTACCATTTGAACAAAAAGACTATATTTATTATTTCAACCACCCTTCAGTAGGTATGGACTGAATTCCAATGAAAGTGCATTAAAAAATAAAAAATCAAAAGGAAAAAGAGAGCAAATCTGTTTGTTCGTTTTTGTTTTGTTTGGGAAAAAAAATGAACCTAAATGTCCACATTCATTTAATTTTCTCCTAACTTACTCTAACAAAGGATGAGATTTCAGTTGTCTATCAATGGGCCGCTCCACATGGGAAGGTTTCTAAGTTGCTTCTGCCCAGCAGGTGGGAATGAATGCCAGAGTCCTTCCTAAGTGCTCAGCTTAGCTCTCGGTACACGGCCGGAACTCAGGGAAAATTTGTAGAATGAATAAGTGAATGAAGAATGCGTTGTGTGTTTTTCAGGAGAGGACTCAGAAGCAAATGCTATTTTCTGGGTCTTCTCTCCTGCCACCTTAACCTTTGACCTCTCTCCCTTGCCCCACCATTAGGCAAGGGCATAAAGGATGCAGCCAGTGGCACATTTCTACAGAGTCAGCTAGTCTGGTGCAGCCGTGATAATCACTTATAATCTTAACCTGAATGTTTTTTTCTCCCATCAGTAAAACTGAAACAATAGCTTCTCCGTCACAGGGTTATTGACTAGTTTACCAGGTACATGTGAAAGGCAAAATGAGATTTCATAAATATAACATAAATAGTTCCATAAGTATAACAGTTGACCAAGAAGTAATCATTTCCTATTTTTAAAAAGCTATATCGTATACTGTTTAATGTTTTCTGTAAACATTAAATGTTTCTTTAAACCTTGATGATTGGTTCATCCCTCCTCCATGTCTAAGAACAACACAGCCACTCTGGAAATAGCAACGGTGGCTTCTATTTATACGTGGAATGCAAAATGGGTGATAGGTGACCAAAAAATAATCACACTTTAGTTAAAAATAAATGATAAACATATGGCTAAAAGTTGCCATCCACTAATCAGTAAAAGGCTTGTAAATCCAAATAAAAGACCATTTCATGCTCTCCAAATCAGCATAGATTTCAAAATGATCACAGACCAACATTAGTGAGGCTCCCACAAGGTTTCACCAGTTTGAATTATGTCTATAAATCGATAGTAAAGTTTATATTGTAAGGAAGAAATTTTCCTTTTCATCCTTATTTATTCATTTATTCATTTATATCAGCGTCCTCTTGTGTATTTGCATTTTATTCAATGGGTTCTAATCTGTTGCTATCATTTTTATTTTGATGTTCAAATTGTTCCAGATTTGGCCACTGGAAGTCACTTAAAGCTGATGCCTGTGTCCTTTTGACATGACCCCATCATTCTTCAAGTGTTTCCTGACTTGCTGGAAAAAGAGAGGGATGTTCTGGGTTTATCTTGTACTTTCCTTGCCCCAGTTCTGAAATCAGCTTTTTCTCCAGTTAGTTTTGGTTCCTTTTAGTGACGAATGGTATTTAGATACCAAGATCTGGGAGCTAGGTGTGCTCATTGCTTTTGAAGTCTCCGTGCTTCTAGGTCCTCTATATATCTACAATTACCTATCTAAACTAAAGGGCCTAAATTCATACTGATATCTCCAATTCCAATCCAACACCATCAGGTGCTACAGATGCTGATTTTCATTTTTATCTGTATTATTCCCTTTCCTTTACTTATATTGGGCTTACTTTTCTTCTCTTTTTCTAGTTTCTTAAAGGAGAAACTTGGATTATCCATTTTAAATCCCTCTTTAAGATTCCAAATGATAAACGTATAGCATCTATAGCTATACATTCCCTCTGTCCTTTAGCTGCATCCCATAAATTTTGATATGTTATGATTCAGTTCAAAATATATTCTAATTTCTTTTGTGATATTTGTTTTAATCCAAGACTCATTTTGAAGTATGCTGTTTAATTTCGAAAATTTTGGTACTTTTCTAGATTATTATTATTGACTCCTAATTTTATTATTATTGTTGCCAAAGAATATACTTGAAAATATTTTTAAAATTGAAATGCAGTAAGATTTGTTTTATGCCCAAGATGTGGTCTATTTTGAAGGAATGTTTCATGTGCACTTGAAAACTCTGTGCATTCTCTAGTTGTTGGGTATATTATTGTATGAATGTCATTAGGTCAAGTTGGTAGATAACATTGTTCAAATTATCTACATCCTTACTGATTTTTTTTTCTGTTCTGTCAGTTTTTACCTCACTTATTTGATACTCTATTATTAGGCATAAACATTTATGATTGTTATGTCTTCCTGATGACTGGATAATTTCATTATAAAATGCCTCTTTTATTCCTGGCAATACCAACTCTTGTTTTGAAGTACACTTTTTTGATATTAATATAGGAAATCTGAATTTTTCTGGGCTTGCTATGTTTAGTACTTATATTGTTTTAAGTCCTTTTATTACAACCTATTTGAGTTTTTGTATTTTGTATTTAAAGTGGGTCTCTTGTACACAGAATATGGTTGGCTTTTTAAAAAAATCCAATCTGTCAATATTGTTCTAATTTGAGTGTTTAGTCCATTTACATTTAGTGTATTTATTGATATAGTTGAACTTAAGTTTATCATTTATTCTTAATTTTCTATTTGTCCTTTCTTATTCTTATTTTGCTGTTGTTTCCCTATCCCTCCTTTTCAATCTTGTCTGGAGTTAACTGATATTTGTATTATTCCATTTTAGTTCCTTCACTATCTTTTTGATGATACTTCTTGGTATTTCTTTTAGTAGTTGCTCTGGGAATTAAATAGGTATCCTTAACATAACACAGTCTACTCAGCCTTAATACTGTGCTACCTCATGTTAAGTGTAAGAAACTTTCAACAGTATAGTTTTAATGCTCTCATCCTTTGTATCTACCTATGTTATAAACTACAAAAAAAATTGATATCATCTTCCTTTAAATAGTCAATATGTAGTAATATTTTCAAATACAGTAAAAGAAGCATTACAGCCTTTTATATTATCTGCATATTTACCATATGCAGTGCTCTTCAATCTTCTCTTTAAATACAAGTTTCAGGAAGTGTCATCTCCTTTCAGCCTGAAGATCTTCCTTAAAGATACGAGTCTTACAGTACAGGTTTAAAGGTGATAAAAATCTCTGTTCTCGTTTTTCTGAAAATGTCTTTGTATTAACCTCTACGAAGGATATTTTTGGTGGATATAGAGTTTGGGGCTGCCAGATTTCTTTCTTTTTCAATCACTGAAAGGTGTCATTCCCCTGTCTTCTTGATTCCACTGTTTCTGGTGAGATGTTGACCCTCATTATTACCGTTATGCCCTCTGTATGGAGCCTTTTGTTCTGATTGCTCTCAACATTTTATATCTTTTGTGTTTATCACTGTGACTATGATGTAGAAATTAAAATCACACTAGGTGTGGTTTTCTTTGTACTTACCCTGCTTGAAGTTTCCTGAGCTTCTTGAATGTAAGTATTTCATCAAATTTGGGGAAATTTCAACTATTATCTACACAGTATCTTGTTGTTCCTTTTTCTGGGACTCCAATTACCTATAGGGTATACCACTGGATAGTGTCCCACAGGTCACTGGCCTTCTGTCAATAGTTAAATCATTTTGTCTGTTCTCCAGATAGAATAATATATATTAATCTATATTAAATTCACTGATCTATTGTGCTGTCTCCACTCTGCTGCTAAGCCCATCCAGTGAAACTGTCATTTCAAATATTTTATTTTTAATTCTAAAATTTTTATTTTTATACGACTATTCATTCCTTTAAATTACTATTTGAATTGATGCCAGCTGTTTTAAAGTCCTTATCTATTAATTCCAACATCTTGGGCATGTTAGGATTATCTGGGGTTTTTTTCATGACTATGGGTTACGTTTTTCTGTTTCTTCACACATCTAGTAACTTTTATTTAAAACATCATTGTGGATGATACATTACTGAGACTAGATTTTGCTAACTTTCTCAGAAGAGTGTTGATTTTTATTATAACAGGAAGTTAATTTGGCTGGATTCAAACTCCCATTCTGCATCCTCTGCTCTGTTTAGCATCTCAAATGTCAGTTCTTTCAGCCTCATAGCTACTGCTGTCCATGCGCTCCCCTGGAGTCTCTCTTATGTATACACACTTTGGAGATCAACCAAGAATCTGGGCAGATTTTACAGGCAAATCCAGAGCTTCCTCCCTGTTCTATTTATGCATCCCCCATCTTCACTCTCCAACTACCCTGGACATCCTGACTTTCATCCTTCCCTTTCTCAAACCCAGTGGGACTGTAGTCTTCCTCTTCATTTTCATCTGCCTTGCACCACATGGACTGGGGTATACTTTTAGGATAAATACCAAATGCATGTCATTTTCATCAAATTGTAGTTCCTCTCTTTCAAGGGTTAACTCTGCTTCAATTTTTGCCTATTTATGGTTGCTGTAAAGTACCATCAAACAGAAGGTGATTTTAAAATATTTTATCTACAACTTATAATTGTTATCTGTGAGAGGATTAAACCAAAACAAGCTACTCTGTTATTGCCATAATAGTAAAGCTGTTAGTGCTGTTTTTAACAGCTTTATTGAGATATAATTGACATATAAACTATATATATTTAAAGTATGTAATTTGATATGTATTATATATATATCAATAGGCATATACTCATGGGCACATAAACATGAAACTATTACCATAATCAAGAAAATGAACATATCCACCACTAGCAAAAATGCTAGTGCACTTTAAAAAATAATTTGATAGTATACATAAAGAACATTACAATATTTATTTCCCTCAACATAACAATCCAAATTCTATGAATCTGTAGTAAGGTAAAAAATTTATATATTATATGTTTTCCACACAAAAAGATCCATTACTGAGTTTATTATAAAAGTAAAAAACTGTAAGCAAACTTAATATCTAAAAAACTAAGGAAGAAGCCAAGACAATCATGCCATAGCCATAAGGTAGAAAGTTATGGAGCCATTAAAACCATATTTAAAAATAATTTGGAATAACATGACCATACTATATTATTAAAATGCATGGATAAAAGACTAAGAAGAAATATAATATAGATTTGACAGAGTTTTCACTTGACTTGGGTGACTTTGGGTGAATTTTGAAATTCTACTTTGTTGGTATTTTCTACCATGTCTATGGTAAAAATGCATTAGTTTAATAGTCAGAAAATTTTATTTTCTTTGGGAAAAAAATCTTGTCTTTATTCCAATCTTCTATAATCCTTAGAAAATAATTCATTTCCCTATGCCATCTGGATATCGACATATCCTTAAGAGATTTTACTGTTATACTGCACTGATCAAAGTGTTTTGAGTCATAATCCAAGATCAGAATATTGCCTATGCCCTTTAAACTAACCAAATGGCCATTGACTGGTCATGTAATTTCCCTGATTTGCATTTTCTCTATCTGTACATCAAGGGCAATAATAATATTTATTTGAGAAAAGACCAAGTGTAACAAGAGAAAAAGTAGTTTTAAATAGTAACATACTCACAAATGCTAGCTATCTTGCCAGGATAAATACTTGTGGGATGTTTAAACAGATAGTTTCTCATTCTTAACCTGGTCCTTACACCAAGCACGTATGGGTCACTAGGCTTCTTTGGGGATCGTGGCTGAGCCATTTTGGTTTACAAGCATTTGGCTAATGACCTAATCACAGAGGATTGGCAGAGGAATTTTTTTTTAAGTACTCAGTTGTTTATCCAGGGAAGTTACTTTGAAATGTATCTTAACTGCATATATTCTCCTGTTATTCTTGCTCTTTTCCTTTGCATAATTTCTCATCCTTTCAGAATCACAAAAAAAGCAATTTTCCCACTGCTATTTTTGGGGTGAATTTAAGGTTTTTTGCAAGAAGAAATAATCTTTCTTCCCCCACTCCCACCAGCAGCCAAGTGCCTCTAATTCAGTTCAGTAAGTTCTCTTTTATTCACACGCATCGATTATTCCTTCAAAAACAAAATAATTTCCACTCAAAGCCTTTCATCTGTTGATCTCAGCACTTCAGAAACTAATTAATCTCCACAATATGCCTGGATCAGCATTATCCCTTTTGTTTTCAGATGAGCAAACAAACACTATGAAATTAAGCAGATTGCTCAAGGTCAAACAACAAGTCGACATCTGAGCCCAATTTGAACTCAGAATCCCATAGTTTCACGTTCAAGGCTTGGAACACGAGTGCCTGTTCAGAGCATTTCAGATGCGTGGTCATGGATGTCTACATCACATGATGCTGTGCATGTTGCTGAGATGGAGCAACAATTCAGTACCGTCTTATCAACAGCTTCCAAAACGAAAACGCTTTCCAAGACTCTTGTTGGAAACATAACAGGCTACCTCTCCCACCTTTTTTCTTCTTCCCTTACATAGGGAGATCATAATTCCCAGTTTGTCTGGGGCAGTTCCAGTTATGTGGGTTTCCTACCATAGTTATTAAAATGCTTCCTCTTTTACTTTTAATGGTGTTCCAGTTTAAATGATGGATCAACCGGTCACCCACAAAGCCTCTAATGTAACACGAAGAGGTAAGTAAAATATGGCCATTCCCTTCCCCAAATCCAGAAGTCTGGATAGAGGACAGAGTTGTGTATTCAAAGACAGGGTGCGCAGAGACTGTGAGAGAGAAGAAGAAAGAGAAAAAGGAAGGCAATGAATAGAGGGAGCTTGGCAGAAGCAGTGAATTCTGAGAGAGGGGAGACACCCCAAGATTGAAAGGGAACCGAGGAACTGAGAAGGGTGTGGGGCTTTCAGTGGTCTTTAAGGATTTGAGCACATGGAATGTGCAAGCATTAATAAAGATTTCTTATTCTAGGTGTGGCACAGAATTAGCAGAGTGGTCCCTTTTCAAATGGACTGGGAAAGTTTGAGGAATAAGTATCCCAGTAATGCCCATAATATCCCAAAGAATAGCAGCCCTCCCCTATATCCCAAGCATTCACAAACCCTACTGATGAATGTCTACATCCTCTATAAGAGGGTGACACTGTCCATCCCATTCCCCGTAAGCACAGTTGTGATTGAATCTCTTAAAACCCTGGCAACAGGCTGCTCAGAGTCATTTAATTTGATTTGGAAAATGAAATAATGTGACATTTCAGCATCTACATATGGAAGGATAAAATTCATACCAACTCCATTAGTCAAAAAGCAAACTGCATTTGGCTGCAAAACATACTCATAGTGAAAGCCTCCCAAACACAAATATCAAAGAAAAGTATAAGTGAGAAAGAGTCCTCAATTTACTGTCGTGTCTCTGCTTGGTTGTGTCCTGGTCAACGGCTCAACATCCCTTCAAGACACAAGACAGGAGTTGCTCTCCTGATTTAGTGGGCATCTTGAAGCAAGCAATTACGAAACCCCCAGACTGTTGTTCGTCCACGGCAGAAGAAAACGGGTCATGTGGTTTATCCCTCATCTGGTGTTTCATCCAATAAAAAATATGCCCCGTGACGTGTAACTTCAATCGTGCATATATTTACTAAAGTGTAAGCGATTAATTTATTATCCAATTTTCTTGTCAATTTGAGGGATGCTTTTTAATCTGTGCAAAGGAAGGAGGGAATTTAGCGTACAATCTAGTTCCCAAGGTCCCAATCTGGAGAGCCCCCAAGTATTTATGGAACACCACCTCCTCTGAGTCACCGCCTGTATCCCATCAGAGAAATCTGTTAGTCCTAGGAAAAGGGTCCTCAGGGCTGGGAGTAGAGCAAAGGGGATATTACCATACTCCATCAGGATCACACATTTTGACCTTACACAGAGCACAGACTATGAGGACATTTAGCTTTAACTTTGTTTTTTTTCTTTACACAAATGGAAACGGTAATTATTATTCCAGAAGTACAAACAGATAATCTGGAATTTGTTGCCTCTTGGTTTCTTCATAAAATTGTATTACTATTAGTAAATTATAGGATTTGATGTATTTAAGGTACTCTATGGTCTAGAAAAGAAGCAATTATCTAGAAACATTGTGTAAATATTCTTCTTACTACACATGCTTCTTTGAAATTCAATAAAAACAAAATAAGACTCAATGTCTTCTTTTAAGTTAAAACACTTGCAAACATCTGAAACACTTAGAGTTAACTAGTAAAAGGCTACCTGGGCCCACAAATTTAAAAATCAGTCTTTTTGAAGACAACAATTTAGAGGTCTTTCAGTTAGATCTCCACCCAGGACACAGGACAGAGTCAATCTGGGCATAATTTTCCTTGATGGCAGTATGAATTATTGAAGGATTATCTCCTATGGCTTCCTCATATTATAAACCAGGAACTTGGGCTCCTTCTCCACTTAGAAAAATCCTACTTATTCGTCAAAAGCTTTTACAGCCCCTGAGCAACCTTCCCTGACTTTTTCTGAAAGAATTATTCACTCTCTCCTCAGTGCTGCCAAAACATTTTGTACGTGCATTTATTAGAGCGCATTGTAATGAGTACAATATATGTGTTTGTTTTCCCTCACTTCAGTATGAGCTCTTCAAGGACAGGAGTGGTATTTTATTTGTTATTAAAAAATCTAGGAAGTGTACTTCATCTGCTCCTTCCCTCCCTGCCCACCCATCTGGTCCATAAATAAGTTCTGCCAAAACATATCAGCCCACAGGACTGTGTTTCCATGTCTATCACCTTCTATCGAGGCATTATAACCTCTCTCTGGGACAATGAACTTTTTTCCTCCCACATTTGCCCTCCTGCAATCCACCTGTCCATAGCAGGTAGAGTGATCTTTAAAAAGTGTACATCAAATCACGATACTCCCCTGCTTAAAACTTTCAGTGGCTTTCCATGGAACCTAGAATAAAACCCAAACTCCTTGCAGGCTCGCAAGGCTGATTTCAGTGGTTCTCAACTGAGGATAGATTTTGTCGCATTTGGAGGGGACGTTTGGCAATGTCTGGACACATTATTGTTGCCACAAATGGGGGGAGTGCTGTGTGCTGGTGTCTACTGGGTGGGTACTGGGGGTGCTGCTAAACATCCTACAGTGCACAAGACAGCCTCCTACTGCACAGCTTCCACGGCTTTAAATGTCAACAGTGCCAAGGCTGAGAAACCTGCCCCATGAGACCATCTACTCACCTCCCAACTTCACCTCATGCTGCTGCTCTCCCTGTCATCCACGAAAATCCAACCACACTGGTACTTTCTTGGTTTCTGAAGCACTCCAGGCTTATTACTACCCCAGGATCTTTGCACTAATTGTTCCATCTGCTCAGAACCTCCCCCTGGTATTTATATGTGCCCCCTCCTTATTATGCAGATGTCATCTCTTTGTAAAAGCAGCTTTTTACTCCCTAAGCTTAAGGACCCACCTAGCCACTCACTGTCATGCAAACCAATTTTAATTCACAGCTTATTTAAATCATAACTTAAATCCTAACTATCTGATATGTTCCTTGCATGCTTATTTGTTTGTTTTTGTTCCTCCCTAAATTATAAGTTCCAAAAAGGCAGAGACCTTATCTGTTTTGTTCTCTATTTTATTCCCAGAAACGAACACAGTGCCTGGCATATTTAAGTCATTCAATACATTTCTAAAAAATATTAATGCATGCATTAACAAATAATTGGCTCAGAGTAAAATACTAACTACCAGCACTGCCCCTCAGTTCAGGACTATTACCACAACTCCACCCAAGTTCAGGATTTGGGGGAGGGGGCAGATTTTGACTTTCTACCTCTGAGCCAGAAAATAATTAGAATGGCACCTCTAAGAAACAAATGGAAAGATTTGGGTTTATGGATATGTAAATACATCCGATGCATGCACATAAATAGAAACACTAATGTATGCATGCATGAAGTGCCAACAATAACCACAAACCTTCTAATTAATGGATTAGCAACCACTTAGAGAACAACAGTGCAGACACTGCTTTCAGCTGGGGTTTCTCTCAGGCATCACTCATTTCACAGCCATGAAAAGACGGGGCTCCAACCGAAAGCAATTTAGCTCAAACACACTCTACCTGGACTTCCTAATGGTTTACAAGTCATCCACCGCTGGACATTTTGCCAGTCGTGTTGCATTTCTGCTGGAAATGTTGAGACAGTGACTCAGATGGCATAAGTAGCCCTAAGAGGTACAATCCCATGATCCCAAAGCCTGGGAAGGCAGTATCAATTTTTATTCCAAGCCTTACTATTCCACAGCCTGATTTCTCCTGGGTACAGCCTCACGTCTTCATGTCCCCAAGCCTCTGGCCTCCGTTCATTTGTTTGGCGGCTATAACCTGAGTGGAATTTTTGAGCAGGATGGATAGCCGTCATTGATTAGCACTGAGAAAAACCTACCTCCTGTTTACTTTTGCCACACGATTTCAGACGCTTGTTAATCCACCACCCTCATACCATGGTGTAGGTAGAGGAATCCAAGATCAAAACATCACAGGTTCTTAGAAGAGTAATTGGACTAAGTGGGCCTTCATTTTGGAGTTACGAAAATCAAACTGCAGAGGGGATGGGAGTGAAGAAATCTAATATTTCAAAACGCAGGCGCCTGCTTTCATCATGATGCACTTAATGATCTCATTTTCTTGAGCACTATCAAGGAAAAAAATAAGATGTGGTTTTAATGATTAAAAAGTTTTTTAAACAACAGACAAAAGATTTCGGTGATAACTGGGTGGTGGGCAGGCTAGCGTGATGACACGTGGGCGCCATCTCGGTAGAGTCCTGTGTGCATCTGCACGTGTTCTTTCATCATCCTCTCCTTCCTCCGGCCTCTGCCCACGGGAGCAGAAAATGTTAGGAGTGAGGAAGACAATCCCCCGTCTCAGCCTCTGCAGGGTACATATTCTAAGAGTCCTCTCATGATCTGCAAGGACTAATGGGCACCCCTGCAACAGTCTGAACCCGTCTGGTGGCAATTGACAAAAAATGCAAAGCCACGCTGGCTTAAAAGACCAAGAAAAGGGAATTTAGTTCTAGTTCAGGTAGCTGAACAGCTCAAGGCTACATAGAGGGATTCAGGCTTGGCTGGATTCAGGGACTTTTCAAATGGTGTCAGTGGCCAACATCTCGCCAACCCTCCCTCCCCACCTGCCAGCCCCTGGTAACCAGCATTGTACTCTCTGCCTCTATGAATTCACCTGTTTTGGATTCCACATACAAGGGAGATTACGTAGGATTTGTTTCTGTGTCTGGGTTATCTCACTTAACATAGTGTCTTCCAGGTTCATCCCTGTTGCTGCAAATGACAAGATTTCTCCCTTTTTTAGGGCTGAATAGTATTCCATTGTATACATATACCACAGGATAAATATAAATATTTTTTATTTGTAAATTTAAAAAATAATTATTAATTTCATCTCTTTCTCAGGGCTGCTCTCCTCCACGCCCTCCATGACTGCGTGTGTTTCATTTTCAGGTTCTACCTGGTGCCAAAATGGCTGCAAGAAGCTTCAGACCTACATCCTCCTGAGTTCAAGTAAATTTTCAAAATCCTACAGACTTCATGTCACTGGTTCTGATAGGTACACGTGCTCAGCTTTCAACAGTCATGGCAACTGGGGTGCACACTGCTCCTCCCCGCCAGGTGTAAATCACATGCCCCCTCCCTGCAGGCTCAGATAGAGGGAGCTCTACCCCAAAGTCATCAGGACTGAAAATCGTGAGCAGTGATCACTGCAAGAAAACCGGGCTCGCTTCTGTTATAGAAGTAGGAGGATGGATTCTGGGCTGCAGAACTGACAGGTGCCCGCTATACACCCGCACAACAAACATTACTTACTCTCAAGGAAAACAGAATCCCAAGTGCAGTGAGGTTAAAAATATAATAATCAGGCAGCCTAAAACAGCTGAGCGATGCTGGATCTCCCTTTGTTTCATATAACCTTGAGCTGGTGGCTGTTTTATGAGCCTGTAAGCAGATTTATCATCCCAAATATCTTGAATTTAAGTTGATGCTAATGGCTTTCTTTTTCACACCTCTCTCTTTAAAAAAGGATTTTTCCTAATCAAGTCCTTTTTATATCTAGGGTGGATCCTCCCGCATAAGCAAGACTTGCATCTCCCAATCCAAGGCTTGTAAATAGAAGTCAAGTTGCATGGTGACAGCAGTATTCCAACAAGAACAAAAACAAGCACTGAGTGTTCTGAGTGGATTCCAAAATAGCAATGGGGAGGAAGGCAGCTTAACTTCTCTTTCCTCCATTGAAAATTAAGGCTATGGTCTTTACAGGAGGGGTATGATGTGATCAGGCTGTAACTGAAAGCCAGTGGTTGAACTTACAAGAAGCCCTTATTCTCAGGACCAACTATTCACCCTTCAGGGCCACTAACCCTAAAAGGCATGGATTTCGGGTGGTCACCCATGAACCTTGACTCTACCAATCCTTCAATCACCTGCCTTTGTACTTCCAGTAGAGTCCAAGTTCCTCTCCAGAACCTATCCCCCTATCATATGGCCCCCAAGTACCTCCTGAGCCTCTTCTTTGGGCCATCTGCCACTACCCTAAGCCTTTGTTTTTACTTTTCAACCATAGACATCCTTTATTCCGCAGTTCTTCAAACAATCCAGTATCTTTCCAGCTCTCTGCCTTTCTCACCACCAACACTAGCCTTCCTCCCACCTCTCTCTGGCCCATCAGTCTTCTCAGGCACAGCTCTTTAGATTTCTGTTCAAATATCAGCTCCTCAGAGAATCTTTGTGGACTTCCCTCCATAAACTATTCCATCTCCCTCAAATACTCATTTAACAAATAATTGTTGAGTTCCTACTATGTGTCAGGCACTATTTTGGCAACTGGAGATAAAGAACTTGTTTCTGTCTTTGTGATGCCTTCGTTTCTTTCACAGACATCTTACAACCTGTGACTGCTTTATTTATTTGTCCATTTATTGGTGGTGGTTATTTTTCTACCCTTCCTGCTGAACATGAGCTCCATGAACACGGGAATCATGTTTGGTGTGTTCCCATCGTTGGGAATGAGTAGATGTTCAGTAATTTTTAGTTGTATGAATGGAGAAGGACTCAGACTCACTCGCACCAATATGCAACAAGAATAGTACGCAATAATGTCAGTGGTTAAGGAAAGGCCCACACAAGAACATACAAATTACCCTTATGGGTACTGGTTTGCCCAGCCAAAATTAAGCTGCAGTAAATTTGACCTATGATCGTGAGGACAAAGACAGCAGGGTGAAACTTCAACATGTTTTCTTAAATGGAATTCCCATGAGTAGTTGTGGGAGGCTGTCCCCTACAAAGATCTCATTGGCATACTCTTCCCCAAATTAGTATCTTAGCCACCTGGTACTAGAGTCTGATATTTTACAGCAAGGGAATCATTTGCTTAGCTTGTTGCTAATTATGATTTGAAGACTTGTGATACATGAGTCAATGAGCTAAGCACTTTGTGTGCATTATATTGCCAAGTTCTTACAACAGTGTTATGAGGTAGATTTATTATTATCCCCATTTTAAAGATGGGGAAACCAAGGCAAGAGAGGTTAAGTAATGTAACACAGCACAGCCAGTATGTGGCAGAGGCAGGATTTGAACCCAGACCCATGTCCTTAACCACCATGCAAACTGCCCATTCTAATCTCCACTATTGAAATGCACCAAAGATTGGCATAACCTGCATTACTGCCTTGATCTTCTCCACACGGTGAGCATATTCCCATGACCATACCTATGCTATGGCAGAACATTATCAATCTGTAAACGTTTTGGAGTGAATGTGGGTTTGAAACCCTTTGGAAGAGCAAGTTTTTGTAAAGGAAAAGGAAGAGAATTTGTAGACATTAAACAGAAAGGGGGTGATGCCAAAAGGGGGTGAGAGACACGTACTTGGACACGGCTATAATTTACTCAGATATGGGGCAGTCTCTGGGTGTGAGTTTATTAAGAGGGGCTGCCTGGTACCCGCCCCTACAGACCAGTTCTAAGGGAAAAGCACATTTTGGTTAGAAAACAAGCATCCCAGGTCATGGCTGAACAAGAGCTACACAGCGTTATGTGGGAACTGTGGGCTACATCAGATCATAGAAAACAGCAAAGCTGGCTGCCTCGGTCTTTAATTAAAATGCCACATCCACACACTCTGAGATGGAGGCACTTAGAAACTTGTTCACATACTCACAAAGAGGCCTGAAAGATGAAATTCATTTGTTCCTTCAAAGAAATAATTCTGGGATTGCATAACTAGATCAATGAGATGACCTCTGAAGCCCTTTTACCCTGAGATTCTACAATACGGCGTAGAAGTAATTGTGTAAGCTCTATTTTTTTCAACGCACACCCTTGAGAAGCACTGTACAACTATGTTAGATATAAAATAAATATGTTGAAGGCTTCTGGGAAAGCGAAAAATGGGTGACAGAATTAAAGTAAGGATGACATTGCTCGGTGCCACCCTAGCAAGGACTAGCTCGATCGGAATGCATAGGGGACAGGGAGAAATGCAATTTTACTGCAATATTTGTATATTATTTTTATCTTCCTCCACAAATAAGATGATGATTGGATTCAAATCACATTTCAAGCAGGATTCATTGCTGAAATGTCAAAAATGAGGTAGCACTCAACTCTTGCAAAACCTTGAAATCTGTTCCATAAAAGGCAATTTCAGCATAAAGCACGGTTAACCTTGGATAGTTCGATTAATGATCCAGGACCTTTCATCTGAGCGCCGATGAATAAACAAAACTTTACAAGCAAATTTAGCAACATCTTAGGAGAAGAAAAGCAAAACCAATCAAGAGAGATGAACAGCAGTGAAACAGAAACATATTAGGGTAGAAAGAGAGTGATAGCAGTAAATGTACTGCAGAGAGTGAAAAATTGGTTTTTTCCCCTTAAAATTCCCATACCATAGAGGACCCATTATGCTTTAAAACAAAACAAAACAAAACAAAACAAAACAAAACAAAACAACAAAACCCAGATTCCCCCTTTCCCTTAGCAATTTCTGTACTTTGGACAATCACTTTAAAATTTTGGTTGTAACCATTTAACTCTTCTTATGTGTTGTGCCGTTTTTCTAGAAGGGGCATGGTGCATTCAGTGAGTTGGTCTTGTCCTGACTAAATAAAAGAAGCAAGATGGAAAAGCAAACTGTATTATTGTACAGACAATCTCAGGACAGAAAGAAAAGACACAGTCATGCTTTTGTGTCCCCGAGACCACATGGCATCCTGCGTAGGGCGTCTGACAAAGAGAAGAGTCAAATGACACCAAGTTTAAGAGGTTCAGCTTGAGTTTAACTGCAGCCATAACATCGCTCAGGTCTGGTATCTACTTCACCCAAGCTGCCATAAAAGCCTTCCTTTAAAATAAATGAAAGCCAGATCTTCCCAGAAGATTAACCAAAATTGTGGGAGTGAAGCCCATACCGTGCCTTTCTTTTGGAGAAAGCAAGAGAATCTGCTAGCATGTGTCAGTGACTGGGCAACCTCAACAAACTTCTCCGGCACCAGACGTCCAATTCTTCTGCTCACTGTTGGGATTTCGCTGCCTCTGCAGCTGAGCCCCGAGCTGGCCACAGTGTAAATACTGACCTGTCAGGATTTAGACCTTTCCTGTCCTAACTTCTCTTCCTACAGGTAATACCGTTTATCAATGAGCTTGGGACTGTAGAGCATTTTCACATCCTTGAATAAAGCAAGGCCCAGAGAGCTGGAGCAACTGCCTCAAGGCCACACCATTCATTAGGAGGAGGATGAAAGTCTACTGACACCAACTCTGTCCACTTTATTAGTCCTCAGTGCTGTGCCTTTCCCACTCTGCAGGAGGAAGTACAAAAAACAACTTAGGCACCTTCCTTCTTTTCTTCCACAACATGAAATGGCATTTACTGTTGATATAGGCTCTGTGCTATGTTTTAGGACAAGGGTCAGCAAACTATGCTTTCAGGCCCCTGGCCCACAGCCTGTTTCTTGTATGACCCATAGGCTAAGAATGGCTCTTACAATTTTGAATGGTTGGGGAAAAAAATAACCACAAGAATACTACTCAATGACACATGAAAATGACATGAAGTTCAAATTTCAGCATCCATAAATAAAGTTTTATTCGAACACAGCCACACCCATCTGTTTATATATCATCTAAGGCAATTTCACACTACAAAGGCAGAGTTGAGTAGCAACAGAGATCTCATGGCCCACAAAGCCTGGAACATTTCCTATCTGGCCCTTTAGGGAAAGATTTTGCAGAGCCCTGCCCTAAGAGAGAGCAAAAAACAAAGCAGACATAGTCTCTGCCCTCATGGAATTTGCAGTGCAGCAGGAGAGACAGCTATTAAACCTGTGTCTTCCAAACAGCCACAGCAGGAAATGACCAGGTAAAGCTTGATGATATAATGGGGTCCACTTGCTGCAATCCACAGGGACACAGTGCAGGCCCGGTGCTAGCAGTAGCAGATGTAGAAATCCCCCAGCACACGAGGCCCCAACACCTGGCCTAGCAAACAGGACCCCACAGCCCCAAAGGCACAACAGAAGCAAACTGATCTGTCCCACAAGCAAAGAGGAGCAGATTCCTACTCGATAACCCAAGGAAGTATTTGACATCCAACAGGTAGAGCCAAGACACTGGAACAGAGTCCTAAACCTGCATTTCCTTCTGCATCATCCCCCACCCCCAGGTTCAAAGTTTAGTACAGTCACTCAAACTACAAAACTATAAACCTCTGTTGACTCCAAGCACTCCTTCATGCTTTCCTAGAAGGTCACTAAGCCCATCATGTTTTACTTCTAAAATGTCTCTAGGATCTATCCCTTCTTCTCTAGCTCTTGGATCAGTTCTATTGTCTCCGATCTTATTTCCCCCAACAACTTCCCAAATGCCCCCCACCCCAACCTGGTAGATATCCCTCTCTGGTGTATCCTGTACAATATTTCTACAATCATCACTGGATACCACAAGTGTCCCGGAAAGATTATTAAAAAAAAAAAAAGATGCTCCCTATGACAAGCAATTGCTAAAGGGCTCCCCAAAATGTGAGGGCCTTTCGTTTGGTGCTCAAATTGATAAAAGTTGGAAACAGAATGGCCAGTATTGGCAAGAGGAGTATGTGTAAGAAAAGAGTCTCTTTTGGGTGCTGCTGGTGGGAATGCAAACTGGTGAGGCCTTTGTAGCAGACTATCTGGTGATATTTATCAAAATTGATTATGTGTGTTCCTTTGGACCCAGACTTCCTCTTCCTAGTATCTATTTTAGAGAAATACTCGTATATCCCCCAAAGAGATTTGTTCAAGGACACTCACTATAGTGATGCCTGTCAGAGGAAAAAAAGAAAACAAGAAACAGCCTAGTAGATCTCAGTAGCAACAGAGATCTCACGGCCCACCAGCCTGGAACATTTCCTATCTGGCCTTTTAGACAAAAGGACACGCTTAGGGCCTAAGTGTGCCCTTTATTCCACACCCAGATTCGATCTAATGGTCCAGAACTTTAACCACCATTTATTTCCCCCAAAAAACTTTAACTCACCTGCCCGCCTGTGCTTCCATCTCTAGCCCTCCAGTTGTTGATTTTCTCCATGTCTAGATCCAAGCTGCTGAGTCCTAGTAAAGACAATCACACGCCACTCAGCTCCATGTCATCGTGAGGTAGGGAGGGGTCCTCGGGGGCCTCCAATGTGGTCCTTGCGGCCTCCACCACGGCTACCGTTCCCTTCCCAAGGAGGACATCAGTCCCGTTTGACCATTTTGTTCACTCTTTGATTTTCAGGGCTTGGAGCACAGAAGGCACCCAGCAAAATTCTTCTGAATGAGTGAGTTCCTTCGCCCCTTTTCCATATGGCTATTTAAAGCAACTGTCTACTTTTCTCCCATCTTCAACATCCCCCACCTCTCAGATGCCTCCTACCTCAGAGGAGAAATAAATGACAACAAAGAGGAACTCTCTGCAAATCCCCACCATAAAGCCTACGGACTTCCTTCCACCCAAACTTTCTCTTTTTTCCCTCTGTTACAGTGGGGAAGGTGTCCCTTCTGGCATCTGCTCTCTCTCCCTCAGGAACACTGCTCTGTCGGGGACACAGCCCCTCTCCTGAAGTTTTCCCCATCAGACCCCTTCCGGCCCCTTCCCAGCACTGAGCCAGGTTCAAATGTCTCCCATCCCGTGAACCCTCTTGATTGCACGTCCACGTCTGTCTACTCTTCTAATATCTCCACTTTCTTTCACAGCAAAGCTTAGTGGAACCGACTGTCTCTACTTTCTCACCTTCCATTTGCTCCTCAAACCCGTCACCCTCTGGCATCTGCCCACTCTCATGATTACAACATCATCAAGACGTTTTCTTTTGGAAGCTACATCCGATGCCCATCTCCTAATCCTTTTAGGGCTGCACCTCTGTGAACCGTGTGGCCCAAATGATTCTTCTGCTCTTGTAAATGTTCTTCCCTTGGCATGTGCTACTCAGCACTGCCCTGGTTTTCCTCCTACCCCTCTGCTCACACTCAGTTTTTTTAGTGGGTTTATTTTCCACCCCCCTATAAACTCTGAATTTCCCCAGCCTTCTTATCTGGGTAGGGTGACCACAGAGTTTACTGTCCAAGCTGGGACATGTGAAGGGGGGAGGGAGTGAGGACTATGAGAAGTTATGCTGGAGCAACAGGCATGACGCAGGGACAGCTTGGCTTACTGGGATGTGTGTGGCCACCCTAATTCTTGACCACCGTAGCTTCTCATTCAGTCCCTCCCAGGGAAGCACCTTCCTTTCTCAGGGCTTCAATACCACCGCCACTCTGATGGCTTCTCCTCCAGATACCCAAATGCGAATCTCCACTGAGTCTCCTACAGGAGCCAAAAACTCAACGTTTCCAAGATGAGTTCAGCGTCTTTCTCCTCAAACCTATTCTTTATTTTCAGCAAGTCAACTCCATTCTCTCAAATACCCAGCTGACAAACCCAGGCGTCACCCTCCCTCTCCCTCAGTCCTAACACACAACCACCAATTCTTCCCGTCTTAAACCACGGGAAAAGCTCCCCTCCATGTCTGATTACCTCCTTCTTCATTGCTTCCTTCCTTTCCCAGGGCCGATGCTCTCTCAGCAAGGTCAGTGCCACAGATTCCACCCTTGTCCCTTCCTTCCATTCTGCCCTCCCCACCCCCACCTCTGAGTCCATTCTGTACACTCTAGGAAGAGTAATCCTCCCAAAGAACCATCCAAGAGATATGTTATGCATATGATCATTACAGATCAAGATGATGGCAGTGAGGGAAAATAAAGAGGCTGTTGAGATCGTGCATGATGTGGGGGCTATTTACTTGAATCAGAGAGACCAAGGACAGCCCTTCTGTGGGGTGACATTTGGGCTGGACTCTGAGCCGACCAATAAGGAAGAGCATTCCAGGACTAGGGAATAGCCACTGCAAAGGCCCTGAGGCAATGTGTAGCATAGAAAAGGGAGAGTGTATGCAAACTCCCACACCAGCCGATGGCCCAACTGGGAGATGCCATGTATACTCTGATGCTTTTGCCGTGACAAGTTGGAAGAGGACACCAAGACCAAAGTGACGGACTGCCAATTCCAATCTTTTTCAACAACCTCAAAGGGACCTTCTTTAAACATGCCAACAGGCAAATGCAGAAAGATGCCCAGGGAGTCGTCGGAAAGGATGATGGCACCAGGGGTGCAGGGTCTGGGTCGCCTTCTCCCCAGTGGGCCCAGGTGCATGGAACCCCAGCCTCTGTGCGAGGTGAAAGGTGAGCACGGAAGGGAGCACTGCCAGCTGCGTCTGAGTGCGTGGCAGATGGAGCTCAAAGGCTGCAGGGAGCTGAGGCGCGGACAAACATCTGCTGCTGGCAGCCTTCCTCCCAAACAATAGCAGCTCTGGTGGCCAAGCCTCCAGCCCCATCTTGATAAATGAGCCATCATCTTAGACTGAGGCAAGGTGGACCCCTCTTTCTAAATACCCATGGCCTACCAGGGGCGAGAGGAGACCAGAGGACACAGAAATAGAAAACCTGATTACCCGCTTCAGTTTTTAAAGGATGAGGAAACATCAGGATTAGTGACAATGCACAGGACATGCCTGGGAGCAGGAATCATCTTTAAACAGCATCTCTCAGAGCTGGGCAGGGTTTTCCCAGCTCTACTGGAAACAGGGAGGCCAAAGCTTCCGTATGCTGGGAATCCACGCCGGGGATGCTCCATTCTATTACGTGTGGCCTACCACTCCATTACCGCTTCTGTATAAAATTACATTCCTGATTAAAATTTTAGTGCTAAACATTTTATATGATTACAGACAGAAAGTCAAAATTTGCATTTAAATAGACATATTAAAAACACTCTGCAGAGGGGAGGACAGCAAAGCAATCTTGAGGAGTCTTTTAGGAGAGGGTGAGACTCTCTTTGAGGGTTTTTCCATTTTTGTCCACCCAGAGCCTGACCCTTCCCCAATGCTGCTGGAGTGGGTGTTATAGATTCTACTCAGCCATGACTGTGCGATTCTCCTCAGCTAAGACCTGCCAGAGCCCACAGCGCCACCATTCATGCCTTCAACAAATGTGCATTGCCTTCTGTATTAGGTTAGTGTCCCCCAGAAATGCATGAGCCCCCAGAACCTCAGAACATGACCTTATTTGGAAATAGGGTCTTTACAGATGTAATCAAGCTAAGATAAGGTCAAATTAGATTAGGGTGGGCCCTAAATCCAGTGACTTGTGTCTTCCTAAGAGGGAAATTTAGAGACACAGAGACACACAGGGAAGGCCACGTGATGGCCCAGCAGAGATTAGAGTGATGCATCGATTAGCCAAGGGATGCCAAAGATTCCTATCAAGCACCAGAAGCTGGAAGAGGTGAGGAAGAATTCTCCAAAGAGGGTCCTTCGGAGCAAGCACGGCCCTGGTAACACCCTGATTTCAGACTTTTAGCCTCCAGAACTGTGAAAACATAAATTTCTGTTGTTTTAAGCCACCAAGTTTGTGATACTTCTTATTGTAGCCCTAGGAAACTAATACTGTGGTCATGAAACCATTACATTGGGCTCCAATCCAAGCACTGGTGGCTTTACAAGAACAGGGAAATTTGGACACAGACATCCACACAGAGGGGAGAGGGTATGAAGAGACCCTGAGGAGGATGAAATACACAGAGGGAGGAAGTCATGTGATGATAGAGACAGAGACTGGAGTAATGTAGCCGTGAGCCGGGGAAGGCCAAGGAATGCCGGCAACCACCAGAAACCAGAAAAAAGCAGAGGATTCTCCCCTACAGCCTTCAGAGAGAACACGGCCTTGCCAACACCTCCAGAACTGTAAGAGAATAAATTTCTGGGTTTTTTTTAAAGCCACCTAGTTTGTGACACTTTGTTGGGGCAGCCCTGGCAAGCAAACACACCTACCTGCAAAGTGCCAGGTCCCACAGTAGGGAGCAAAATGACAATGCCACTAATCCCATGGAACCTGGAGCCTGGGAGGAGAGAGAAACCACTCAAAGAATCACAGATATTGACATAAAATTGCCCCTGGGATAAATATTATATGGAAGGTCATCATAAAAGGGGAACTCATAATGGCAGAGGCTTGGTTTTCTCAGAGAAGTCAAGGAATGGATTCCTACACAGGTGGCAACTGAGCTCAAATAGGAAGACAGAGTCATATTAAATAAAGCTGGGGATGGCAGGGTGGTTGGACACATCTGCTGGTCCCAGCACAGGTGGACTTGCTGCTCCCCAAAACCACAGAAAGGTATCTGCATGATAATATCTCCTTAGGCCCTGGCCAGGAAGGGGCTGTGTTCTCAGTGTTTAATGGATACCCTTTGTGTTGAGATTCTGGAAACCTCTGGGTACTAGTTCCAGCTCTGCCACAAACCATAGCCAGGTGACCTTGGGTTAATCAACGGTACTCTGTGAGTTGAGCCTCCGGGTTCCCATCTGGACACTGACGAGGCTGGGCTGGCCATCTTCCAAGGGGGCTGTCCTGCCATCGCATGACTCTACACATCACAGGAGAATGGGCAGGGAATACACAGTGGTCTTTCCTAGAGTATCTTCAAATGAGCCAAAAGAGAGACTGCATGGGCTTTGGCATCTTTTTCCTGTGCAGAAACCATAATCTGCCCAAAAATGCCAGAGAAAATACAATCAGTTCTCTTCTTTTGGCTTTGCCGTAGGAGGAAAAAAAATACTCTAGAGCTGTACCCAAAGCTCAACATGTTTATTACTTTCATGCATAGAACTGTCTCGTTTGGCTTTAGTTGTTAAAAAGAGAAATTAACACAGAGAAGTGGATTTTTCTTCCACATGGGCAAAACCATGGCCAATAAAAGATACCAGAGAATGACATGGAGAATTCCCTGTGAAGGCCACTTGTGAAGTTCATAGGAAATACCCTATTTTCCTTTCGTGTTTTGGCAACAGAACCTCAACATTTTGTACCATAAAGCACCTCCTCCCCTACAGAAATGATTTCTGATACTCCCTGTATACACGCTCCCACTGGCCTGCAAATGTTTTAAAGTTGGACCTGGCACACTCTCAAGTAAGGAATGTAAAAGAGGAGCAAATAAGAACTCAATACAGCAATAGCTCAGAGTCTTTGTTCTGCAGACTGTTTTCACACTTCCTCAGGCGAATGGATTTTTAAAACTGCCAGTTGCTAACAGGAATCCCACCTCTTCAGCCTGATAAGATAAATCTCGACAGGCTAAGAAATCTTTATTTCACTCAGAAGTTATTTGTTCCCATCTCATGTTCACAGATTAAGAATAAAAATTGATTTGACTTCAAAGGAAGGCATTTTATAATTCAGATTGCCTTCACCCCACCCCACCTATGTACAATTACTCAATACCAGCCAGTGGCAATAACAAGTGCTTGTTTCTTATGTCTGGATGGGAAAATGTTACTTGGTTGCTTTGCAGGAGAACACTCAGCCAGGATATAAACTACCTGGGAAAAAGACATTTTCAGCTAGAGCAATGTCTCTTCTTGTTCCTACATATATCACCCAGCACTACTTGTCTTCTATTCTAAGGTTCAATTATGAAAATTTTCTCTAAAGACACTGGAGCACATAATAGATCCAAAACTGAAAAAAAGAAAATATGTCTTAAAAATTAGGTTTCCTTTCCTTTCACAGCATCAGTGTGGGAAGAATTTGCTACTCACTTCATTAGTATGAAAAAATAAAAAGAAATGGATAAAGCAAGC
Organism: Daubentonia madagascariensis; assembly: GCA_023783475.1. Taxonomy (NCBI): domain Eukaryota; kingdom Metazoa; phylum Chordata; class Mammalia; order Primates; family Daubentoniidae; genus Daubentonia; species Daubentonia madagascariensis. The sequence goes on along the minus strand of JAKFHU010002332.1, from coordinate 2,871,007 downwards.
ATTTCAGAATATCAGCTTCTGTCAACTCCTAAAATGAATTTTTTTCTAGCTAACTCAATTGCCTGATTATAAAGTGGTTCCAAATTTTGTGGTGTTAGACACAAGTTCCAAAGCAAAAGTTTGTTCCCTGACTACATGAGATAGTGGATAATTACAGGACTAAACAATGTCTATCCATTCTTGAAATACCTGCCAAGTAGATTATTACTTAAATAATCTCAGGGCAAATGTATATCCAGAGAGAATGAATCATGTTATATTATACTCGGTGTTGAAAAAACTAATGAAACAACTTTAGTTTTGAAAACTAAATTTTGGGGAGATAATATGTTGTTGTTGTTAAATAGGGGAGATAATGTTTTGTTGTTATCTGACTAACTGACTTACTGAAAAATTGAATATTAATTTTTTATGTGCAGCATTGTGGTGGGCACAAAGAATTCAAAGGTGAATCATCCAATCATGTTTCTGAGAGTCATATTCAGACTATCAACAGATGCTGAATGAATACCTACTATGTGCAAGGCCAAATGGAACCAAAATGATGTCTTAAACAGTACCTGCACTCAATGAACATACAAAGATAAAAAAAAAGACACACATTGATAAATAAGACATGCAGGCCACCTCCTACCCAACCATCCTCCAACCCAGTGATCTTTCACCCAACCATATTTTCCTTCCATCCAACCAAATTTTCACTCAACAATTCTACAAATTTATATTGAGCATCTAGTCTGTATCAGACATTTTCCTCGACAATGGGGATGGTTGACGACAAAAAATACAAAGTCTCTCTTCTGAAGGATCTCACAGCCTATTTACACTGATAAAAGATGACTAGTAATAATAAGTGATATCAGATAAGGAAAAAATTTAACCTAGATAATACATCCTATTGGGAGGAATGCAATCCTCAGGGAGGATTGATTAATGAATTATTAGCTTTTAAAAGATAGTTATATATAAATGTATATGTGCATGCATGTACTTTTTTTTCTTAATTCTGTCCACATTGTCCATTTAGAGATCCTGGAACCCAGGATCCCCCAGAACTTGTTTCTAAATACCATTCTCCAATAAAAGGAAAACGGGCTCCTTGGAGAAATGGCTTACTCTAGGGCTGGGGCAAGAAAAGTTCAAGATGAACCTGGAATATTTTGTGGTGCCAATAAATAAGGATGTCATCAAAAAACTATGGGGTCATGTCAAAAGGACACAGGAGCCAGCTTGAAAGGGTTCCCAGTGACTTCATGTGGGACAGTTTGAGCATCAAAACAAATAATGACAGTAACTGATTGTAACTGAGTAAAACATGAATCCATGACTCCACACTGATATAAATGATTAGATGAACACATCTAGGAAGGGACAGAGAATGCCGGCTCATAAATTTAAGTGTGATGCAGTCAGAAAACCATCCTTTGATAGCCATCACCGCAATACTTGTCTCAGGCAAGAATCATCAATGAATGGTAAAACTAGAGAATGAAGGGTTGATGACAAACAGGTACTTACAAAGTCTACAATCACTCCCCTCACCCACAAACTACTTATTAATTACAGTGGAAATATTGTTAGTGGAGATATCTGGGAGACACCACCTGAACCAAGTGGCTAAAGTTAATATCATCTACAACAGGGCAAGGCAACATCACATGCCTCTTGACAGGATGCCCCAGGAAGAACAGGGCATTATCACTCCTGGGGTATCCCTGGCAAAAATGCATACCCTGACTCAGATTGTAAGGCAACAGCTGGAAAACCTAAATTGAGGGTCATCTACAAAATAACTGCCCTGGACTCTTAACAAATGTCAATCATGAAAGACAGAGCAAGACTGCATTACTGTTGCAGATTAAAGGACACTAAAGAGATTTGACAACTAAATGAAATGCATGATGGATTGGATTCTGGACCACAGAAAAATTGCCATCAAGATCAATATTGCAACGATCAATGAAATTGGAAAATAAACTGTGGATTCAATAATAGGACTGCATCAATGTGTCAACGTTCTTGATTTTGATATTGTATTGTGGTTATGTAACATAACGTTTTGTTCTTAGGAGCAGCACACTGAAGTATTCAAGGTTAACAGGGTCTATGTCTGCAACTTACACTAAGATGGTTAAGAATAAAAAAAGTATTATTTATATATATAGAAAGTGAGTGCAAAATGAGCGGTATTGAAAAACTTCACATGAGACGTAGATTTGGAGGGCAAGAGAGACTAATAAAGAAGGAGGGTGAAGGAGCGTGGTAGTGACCAGACACAGAGTTTTCCCACAAGCTCTCGAGGTCATGGGAGGAGCCACTCTTTCCTAACAACTTCAAGTCTAAACAGAGAAACTCACAGGAACTAGAACTTGCACCTGAATTAACCATTCTTCCCCAAATGCACGGGCTAGGGAATATCTGTACTGTTGGGTAGAGATGTTGTGCCTAAAAGAAAAGTTCTTAAAACAATCCCTCCTTTCTTATTTCGGAACCCTTTTTCATTATTTTAACTAACTCCATCAATCTTTCCACCCAGCAAGTTTGGCAGAGTACATCAGAGAAATAATCCAATTCCTTAAAATTGGGTGGATTTGGAGTGAGCATATCAGTTTTGTTTTTAATAAATTAATATGAAATATTTAAGATACATAAGCAGGATAATATATAATACAACATACACCTGCTTCCTATACCCAGTTTAATAAATAAGATATTACCAATAGATTCAAAGCCCTCTAGCTACCTCTTACATATACACATATATTCATATATATCCCTGAGCAATATATTAATTTGTTTCACATTATTTTTCATGTTTTTAAACTTCACATAAATGGTAACATACCCTTTCGCTACTTGAGGTTTTTCTTTTTTTTTCAACATTAAAGTTTTGAGATTCATCTCCTGGTTTGTTTTTCGCTGCTGTATAGTATTCTGTTGTGTTCCTTTACCACAATTCATCTTTACATTTTCATGTTGATGACAGTTTGGGTTGTTTCTAGGGTTTTAACTTGTACAAGCCAGACTCCTACAACCAAACAAAAAACAGAAGAGGGCGTAGACTCTTCCTCTCTTATCCATTGATGTGACTCGTGTGTATAAACTTGGCCTGGTACATATGACTAAGTAATAACTGTCGATAAATGGTGAATAAACATATTGCATAAAACAACCCTCCAAGTGGTAAAAGAGATAAGCATATACTTTTCCAGGAATTTAAGATCTAAAGAATAAGGACCTGAGTAGAAGCTCAGATCACAGAGCAGAGAACTTATTAGCATGGAAGGACTAAGGAAGGGACAATGAATTGAAAGGGAGACGCAGACGCAGACACGCGCGCCCAGAGAACTGAGACGGTATAAATCAGGAACCACCGCCATAAATATCATCACGGCAGATAAACCCTGCATCAAAGCTGCAGCATTTTGGTATGTGCAGCAGTGACTGGATCAGAGAGCTATCTGCTAGCACACCACCTCCACTGGCCATCTGGTTCTGCCCTTGCAGCTAGGAGATCCCTGGGGCTTTGGGTAGCCGGAGCTTCCAGGGCTGGTCCCAGCACCATTTCCTGGACAGCAGGGATTCAGAGGGATCCAGCCAGCTGTGAGATCTTTTCAATATTTAATCATCCAGGGTATGTAATACAAGCTTCATATGTGTCATCACTTGAAGATTAAACCTTGGAGAGAAATAGTCAATCAACGTGAAAGTTAAGTTTACAAAGAGAAGAACAGGAAGGTGCAAGATGGCTGGGAACACCCTAAAGAGGTTGTGTGAGGTGGGATCCAGGACAAGAAAAAACGAGATGATTTATGTCCCAGAAAAGAATACACCGATGCATCTTACTCAGTGCTATTTCTACCTGCCATAATGAACTTGGATTTTCCTAAACAACACTTCAGGTAAAAAAAAAATTAAGTTGTGACAACAAGGATTTGTGTTTCAAAGTAGGAGCTGATGATTTAGGCCACGCCAGTAGCTAAGGGAAGATAGGCATGGTTTTGTGGTTGGAACACAATATTTCTGACTCTTAAAATGTCTTTGCCTTCTGCTCTTGGGACCATATTCCCTTTGTTGTTATTTGAATCGTCCTACCTGTCCAAAAGGTACAATAGCTAGGATGCAGGCATTGGTTTCTATCATATGAAAGAGAAACTTCCCCACTCCCTCTCCCATGCCGTTGTTACCACCTAAGAAAATTCAAGAATAGCTAAACCTACAGTGATGTAAGAACCCAAGTCTTGAGTTCCAGGTGCCAACACCGGAGTTCCCACTTCACTCATTTTGCCCCAGTTTTACCACCTGGGTTGAGATGGGACTTCGGCTTTCACGTTCAAAGCTCAGTCTGGAAGACTGGAAGAAAACAGTGTGAAGCACCAATGGGCAGCATGGAAACGACAAGAGGTGTTTCAGGAAGCAGTGCATCCTGTCCTCATGCGCAGTCCTAAAGAAGACACGTAGGAAGTGCTGGCTGTCAGCGGTGCACACACAGTGAGAAAAACCCACAGTGGCATGCGCCGATGAGGTCCAAGTGAGCAAGCCACTCTGATATTCCTGTGAGACAGGACAAAGCAGGTGCACAGATTCCTGGGGCCAAAACACACTGGTGTCCATTATTGGCTCTACTTCATGCTGGTTCTGCAAGCTGGAGTACTTCATTTCAGCTTCCTATGACTCCGATCCTAATCTGTAAAGTGGGAATCGTAGTAGCACCTATTCCCTAAATTTGCTGTGAAGATTACATAAAATTTTCCATGTAAAGTGCCTACGGAAGAATCTGCCAAATGGTAAGCAATTATTATTTATCAGTGCTACAACATAAGCACCAATGATCTCTGCCTTCTCCACCCTCTGGAAGGGTGACATAGAGTACAGGTAACGCAACTTTGTGCCTCAAATAGCAAATCCATCTTACCTCCTTAAATTCTAGCTCCTTTGGGGGTCGTTCATCATTGTCTTGTATCTCTCCACCCAGAAAGGAGTAGGAGACATAATGTTTGTAGTATTTTAGAAATGTTAGGTGAATTTTTATGAAAATGTTCCTAATGCTAACAAAATATGAATGTAGAACAGTCTTTATAGTTCAAAATCCAAAAGGTATGGTGAGTTTAGAACATCAGTCAAGAGGAAGGGAGAAAGCAAGACAAATTCTAGAAGATTTTATTTTTATATATATATAGATTATACACACACACACACAGAATGGCCACCATTGGCTGCCAGAGACCATGTGAAAGTTGGGCAAGGAGCCAGTAAAGTTAGGATGTGACTTCTATTTCTAAAATATATTGTGGAAAAACAAAATAAAATCCAGAGGAGGAAGAGAAAGAAACAAGAAAGACAATTTATGGCAGTTGAATTAGTAGCTGCAGCATCTACTTGTCAATGTGCCTTCTGCATTCCAGGCATTGAGTTAGGCACTAGAGATAGATATAATACAGATATCTTTTAATTCTCTCAGCAACCCAGACAGTCAGGAACTATTTCTCCATTTTTCAGACATGGAAACTGAGGTTAACGCTCTTGACCAAAGTTACTCAAGCTGAGAAGTGGTAGTTCTAGGATCTAAATCTAGCTTTCAGTGACTCAGAAACCTGTTATTTCCACTTTACCGCATCACCTCGAAACATGCCTAGAAGAATTTGGTGGTGAAGTGGCCTTATTCTCTGGTTCTCACTACTAAAGAATACAGCACACAACACTACCCCTGTGGTGCCCCAGCTGCCCAGAGACAGAGACTGAAACAGCATGAGATGCACTTACTCGAAGAATGTAAATGTGTGTACAGGTGTGTATACATCCACCCATCTATTTTAAGAAGAGAGAGCCCTTCCAGACAGATTTATAGCTCCTATTCCGATAGCACTCCCAGACTGTCAAGAGGAAAGCTAATTTCATCAAAACCTTTTTTTTTTTTAAAGGGTGAATCCCATTTTGGACTCATCAATTTTGATGGCTATGCCTTTGCCAAGACCTCTCCCTGCGAGACGCTACAAGCGAAGGAGGGACCCTCCCTCCCGTGCACACTGTCACACACCTATACTGATATTTCTTGTCATGGTTTTGAACAGAAGCGGGGTTCTCTGAACGGGGTGAAAATCATAAAAGGAGTGCACCAAGTTAGGAGGGGAACTTCCTCCACTGTGCCATTGCCTTCTGCCTTTTTCCCAAGTTGACACACAAGACAGAGGAAAACTAAACACTGGCCTTTTTCAACCACAAGGAATGTCTTAGATGTCCTATGGTATCTGTGGGGTTTGAATGTGCAATTCGGGGTGAGGAATTACACATAAGGATGTGTCCCTTTCAGTTATTAGACCAAACATATCACATTTGAAACTAAAGCACGCAATGGACCACATAGACCCTCCATGTGAACATATGTCCCCATCAATGTGAAACTGTATACACACATGCCCCCACACACATGCTTACACACATATGCACAGACATTCACATGCACACTGTGGGTGGGGGGAAGGGCCAACTGAAAGGTATCATCCAGGGCCCGACAGAGAACAGATGGGGTCTGCACAAACACAAAGCTTCCTTGGAGTTATGTCCCCCTTGGCAAGGTGGGTGTTAAAAATAATAATGCTGACATTGCACCAAGTGTCTTTTCTTCTTTTTTCAGAATATTACAGGGGTACAAACGTTTTGGTTACATGGATTGCTTTTGTACAATTCGAGTCAAAGTTATAAGTGTGCCCATTACCCAGACAGTGTGCATTATACCCATTAGGTGTGAATTTACCCATCTCTTCCTCCTCCCTCCCACCCGCTTGATTTCCATTGAGTTTTACTTCCATAAGTGCACGTAAGTGTTGATCGATTAGTTCCAATTTAATAGTGAGTACATGTGGTGTTTGTTCTTCCATTCTTGTGATACTTCACTTAGAAGGATGGTCTCCAGTTCCATCCAGGTTGTTACAAAAAGTATTAGTTCACCATTTTTATGGCTGAGTAGTACTCCATAGTGTACATATACCACATTTTATTAATCCACTCATGTATTGATGGACACTTGGGTTGACTCCACATCTTTGCAATTGTGAATTGTGCTGCTATAAACATTCAAGTGCAGGTGTCTTTTTGAACCAAGTGTCTTCAATGTTAGGGGGAGGGAGGGAGGAAAGGAAAGAGGGGAAGAGATGGAGGAGGGGAGGAGGGGAAGGAGGGAGAGAGAGCAAATAAGGGAAAGAGAGAGGGAAAAGTCAAGAGAGAATATAAGAAAACTTTTCACCTTGGCAAACTAAATAACCAGCTTTAAACAGGTAAAGGGCTTTGTATTGTTTGGAGAAAGCACATTTGAATTTTACCAGCATCTTAGGAGCACACAATTTGAAAAAGGCCCTATTTTTCTTGGCTTGCAAAGGAAAGTTGGACTTCTCAGCACAGCAGGGAGCAGACGCCTTGGCATAAGGATCCAAGTGGGGTAGGCAAAACCTTTCTTCCCCTTCCAATGGCTTTGTGCCATTGTCCAAACACTAAATAACAAGCTACTATTCCATTGACGCCATGGAGAAGGCTTCTGGGAGAAATGAGCTTATTTGAACTCATTCGAGTCTCTCTAAATTTTTTGTATTTGCTTTTTATTGTATGATATGATTACATACTAATATTCAGATACTTCACCTATGTAGACCTAGTTTCATTTAATAAAACATCTCTTTCATTTCCCAGGCCAAAAATATCACAGAATCAGACAGACTTCATTAAAAAGTAACAAGAGGGTCTGATTTTACATGGACACAATTATTCGTTCTGTCACTGGGTGTCAGCGAACAGAGCGATTGATTTCCATGTGAAATTCATTTCTCCCGTTAGCCTTTTAGCTCAGCTCCAAAGTGTTTTTCTGTTTAATCTTCGGAAACTTTAAAAATGGTTTTTAGTCTCCAAACGGTCTGTTGTTGTTGTTGCTGTTCCCGTCAAAAATGTAACACCCATTCTTGCCAGAAACAACCTCAATTTGACTCTATATAAAACAGCAATGGTGTGAAATTTAGGCAATTCCAAAGGACAAAAATTATTTAAACAAATAAATAAACTCATCAACTCCACCCTAGAAAATCTCTAGACCACTCTCCAATCCCTTTGACAGCTATTTCTGCCTCCATTCTGTGCATCATTGGTCAACTTTCCAATGAAAGATTTAGGATTTTGTGCCTATTATGTTCAAAAATCTGAATCTATTTTTCCCTCGACCCTTTGTTTATGCCACTAAACCACACCTTGGGATAAAATGTTATTGAGCTGTACTGCAGATGCTTTGTTAAAGTTTATTACACAACTGAATGCCACATTATGAAAAAATAAGTCTTCAAAAACAGGATAAAGTTAAGAGTTGCCACATTTTCAACAGAAGTAAAAAAATGCTTTTGAAGCCAATTGAGCTATTTAATGAGGCAGAGGCAACTTGAGATGCCTTTGACTTTAAAAAAAATGATTCTTCTGGTAGAGTTTCCAGTTTGCATTAAATCATTTCGTATTGAGAGGAATACTATGCAAGTGTGCCTTGAAGACCCAAACGATCATATTGGCTTCCACCCAAGGGAGGCCATTCCAGGGCGGCAGGATGTACAACCTCGTCACCTTACTCATATATCACACTTTCAGAAGGGGGACCGGGCAACATTCAAGTGACAACGGCCTTATGTAGTCCCCATCGCCTATTCATGCCTTGACCTTCCTTCCTCAAATTCCAGAGTGAAGGTCAATGAAGTCCCACTCCCAATGTGATGTTTGGCTATACAGAAAAATCCTATAAAAAATAAACCATGCATTTCCCCACAGGCCACTGCACAGCATCAATAACAGGACCTTGTGATTACCAATGACCCAAGCTGGACCATAACCAGTCACCTTCTGGTTAAAGCCATCAGTATTCTGGTATCAATCTATGAAGCCATCCATTTCCTCTGCCCTCTACCTTAACCTAATCTAATTTGCAAGTTGTAACAGAAAGCTGCTGTCAGAGAGCATCAGGTAAACTTAATTTCATACATCCTGGCACACAAATGTGTGGGCTGGTGCCAAGGGATGACATATGAGCAGGTGGCCTCATATTGGACAAATTTAGTGCCTTGCCCAAGTCTAGGAACCCCTGACCATGTATTATTTATGTACATTCAATGTTCTGAAAATTCTCAAAGCATTTGTGAAGCAGATCTAAGCATCGTGGCATTTGTAAGATTTTTGCCTTTTGTTACAAGTTTCATCGTGACAAATTAGGCAAAAGAGGGTGAGGAGGACTCAGAGGAAGGATGGGCCTCAGGAGCAGGAGAATTTCACAAACAGAAGTGATATAAATCCATTACATAAAGTTTTAGTAATTTAATTTTTGTGGGAGGCAGGACTTTTCTTCTTGTGGTCCAAAATAATACTATCATGAAAAGGATTCTGTCTGTGCTTTTAGCGAAAAGTTATGTGTCGCAACTGCCACCTGAACTTGATTCTGAATGAATCAAGACGGGTGACGTCAGCTCTCTAGCTAGAGCCGAGGGGCTTTGCTCATTTTGTTCTCAGCAGTGTCTTCAACTCACAGAGCAGGTGTAGCACATAGAAAGTTCTTGATAAGTGTCTGTTAAATGAATAAGTGAAACAGGGGATGGATCAGTGAATGAATAACAGCGTTCTTTGATCCTGTATTCATTTTCCTCTCTTAGCGCTCCTCCAGCCCACTGTTTCTCAATTTTGGCTGTGCACCAGAAATACCTGGGGAAATTTTTAAAATATAGTGATGCTTGCGTCCCCATGCCAGAAATCTGCAGTCATTTAATCTGGAGGTGGGGGGTACAGTGGGAGGAGGAGACTCCAAGTGCTGGCATTTAGAAAGCTCTCTAGGTGATGCTGATTAGCCGGCTTTCAGAATCACTGACCAGCACTTTTTTCCAGCACTTCCCACCACCCCGATCTCGTTCCTGGTGCCTGAGGTTCTCATCTGCATCCTTTCCACAAATTTGTCCCCCTGAGTGGTGCTTCGGGTGTTAGAATCTTTGCTCTCTGAGCTTCTTCTTCTCAACACTGGGCCCCATCCCTTTTGAGCCTGTTTCAGTGACATAACCTGATGATACGACATCAGTTACGTTGCTCATATTACATATTTGTAATATATTAGAAGGTGACAATGCACCGCTGACAGGACTGGCTGACAATTTAAAATTTTAGACTTGGGGGATGGATGACAATGGCTCAGCGTGGTCATTCCAGGGTCCCTTCAAATGCAAAGTCTACCTGCCTACAGGGATAAAAGATAAAAGGAAAAAAAAAATCAGAAAAAAAGATGTGAAAGGATCCTATTGAAGCAGATGCTGGTGCTCAGGTCAAATAAACTTAAAGAAACTGGGATTCTCCAAAACTGCAGACTACACACTGCACAGCTGTGGGGGGCACCATCCATGTTGCATCTGTGTGAAAGCATCAGTGGAGCTGTGCAGCATGTGGCCCTTTCCCTGGCCATCTGAGAAAAACAAATGAATAGCTTCTTCACACCAGAGCATAAATTTATTAAAACTTATGATGGGCAAATGCATTTCTGTGAAGATTATTTCAAACACTCCTGAAATTGCATGATCTACTCTACAAAGTCTTTGTCAAGTACTAGATGGTGCATCCTTCACCAGACTGTTACAACTGCATAATAATACTGGATGGGATTGAGTGGCAATGCCGTTTCCATAAAACAGAAGAGTAGAGAGTTTCAAAATTGTCTAAATGTCAGCTATAATAAAAACTTGAGGTGTAAGCTGTAAATGCATCCATCTATCACTTGGATTTTTTTTCCAAATATAGTGTGGACAATCTGTTTCAGAATGTTAAAATAATCTCAATAAATTTGATAAGAACTTTTGGCCCCAGGAGTGCAAGTATAATAGCATTAAATATATGGCCAATAACAGTCCAAATTTTCTTTGCCATAATTTTGGCACATCACGCTTTCTCATAGGCAGGTCTCTAGGCAGGTCCATATTGGAAGAAATTCTATAAAGAAATATTACACAATTATATAAAAGTACAATAAAGGGTTTTTTCCTTATTATTTTCTTTACAAGGTACAGGCTGAAATCTATATGTCATATTTTTTAATTGAAAACAAGAACAGATGCATATTGGAAATAGCTCATAAAGCCATGGAAATGAACTAAATTGAATGCTACTCAGAGTTAATAATTCACATAATCACACACAGCACATTGAAAATAAGCAAAATTGTTCCTCATGTTCCATAATCACTACATTCTCTAATTAACAATTAAAAGGATGATGTTTTTGAAATCTTGGAGGACATAGATCACATCCCATTAATTTAACGATCTAATATCCCAATGTTAATTTTAAGCACTGGATGAGGCTTTATCATTTATATAAATACTATTAAATGGTTTCAAGTGCATTTTTTTGAATATCCACACACCTGTTGTTGACTCAGATGATGCCATGGGGAACATGTAGTAGGTTGTCAAATCCTGGTTGGTTTATTCATACCTGATCTGTTTGGGCTGAAAGGGAATAGGCGATATTAGGTAGAATGACCTACTTGCAGAAACAGCTGGCAATAGGAATAAGAAACAGATGGATGTTATGGAATGGCGCTTTCTGCTTTAAGTGCTTTTCATTGTACCCATATGCCAGTGGCAAAGCAATAGTTAATAAAAGCATGTGGCTAAAAAGAGACTTAATATTTTTTTTTTTTGCTTCTTTCATTCTGAGAATATCCTCTAGTCCTGCAACAAGTCACTGCAAATCCTCCTATCAAGTTGCTGACATACCCCATCTTCATTGAGTAACGAAGACCATGAACAGTCAAAAGACCCTTCTCAGCAACAAGCTGAGCATTTGCTATTAGTGAGTAATTCCTTAGAGCCAGGCTGGAGAAAACTCAAACCAAACCATTTACCTTCTACAGACACTGGCAGAGCAAAGCGGTAAACAAGGGGAAAAATAGAAACTCAGTAGCTCGGCCTTGCTACCTCAGTACGTCTCAAACTCAATATATCCCTCCGGCATTGAATCTTCTTCAAATAGCACTTTCTTCCTTCCCTCCCTTGCCTCATAAAAACAGGGAGATAAAAGATATTTTTAACCACTCTTCTCTAGGTTAGTGAACAAACAGAATCAATAGAGTGCAGCCATCAAGAGAGGTGCGCTGGAATGTGCAAGCCCTGTAAGTCTTGCCTTACCTCTCTCTCAAAGCTTGGAATGTCACTTAACCTCTCCCATGTCAGGTAAAGTGAAATGAATAACAGTATCCACCTCCGACAGTTGGGAGGATGAGATATAATCACCTTAAGCACTTTGCACAGAGTCTGGCACGTAGTAATTGCTCAATAAATGAAATCTATTCAAATTATTAATAATGAAAAAGATGAGACTTCTCAGCTTGATCTTTATCGGGGGATTAATTGGTGAATTATTAATCCAAACAAAATTTAAGTGCTCTCAATGACAATTATGTTTAAGCCGGTGACTTCTAATCTTTTTCTAAGTTAACATAAGGCTTGACAAAGGCTCTCCATCTCTTCACATCAAGAGAATGTAAAATGTGAAATGTTACTGTTTAATATTATGTTTAATATTTTAAAGAATACACAATTGACTTGGGGGGTGGCTAACCTTTATTGGAAAATTGCAGGATGCCAGGAATTGTTAAAAGTCCCCTGCATGGGTTGGTACATTTAATTTTCGCCAAGTCTTATTAAGAAGCAGGTATAGATATTTCCTCATTCTGGAATGTCAGGAGGACGAGGCTCAAGGTTAAAGGACTTCTCCAAATCCACACAGCTGGAGGGTGACTCCAGGCAGCCCCAGAGCCTACAATTCCCCTTTATACTCTCAATGAGGTTCTAAGGAATTTTTAAAGATGAAACCCCAGATTGCTCCCAAACCACCCCTGGGATTTGCAAAGGTCGTTGGGCTCCATCAATTTTAATCCAAATGTGTGTCCAGTAGCCAGCACAGAATTCAGAAAGAAGGAAACCAGAGAGAGAGCTTTTGCAGACCACCTAAACCCAGCAGGAAAGCTAGAGCCTCTAGACAGGTCTTTCCAACTCCTAAACCCTGGGGATGGAAGTGCCCAGGTCAACAACACTCTCCGTACCCTCACAGACACGACGGGTGGTTCTGAGGAGTCCAAGGAATAGTGCCAATTGAAAGGGGAGGAGGACAGGATTTCTGCCCAAACTCTGAGCTGAGTTAACCACCGACTTCTCAATCATCCGCTCGACCTCACCACCCCTCACATGTACCATTTTTCTTCTCTGTTTATTTGCTCAGGGACCCAGACTCCAGCGAGGAGGCTCATTTTTCCCCAGTGTGTTGAACAATAGCGTGCAAGGCAGCTAGATATTTTGCCTGTGGCAGCAGCTGAGTGCTGTTGGAAGCAAAGGAAAATAAAATCCGTGAGCAGGACAGGAGGGGAGGGACTGGGGAGCAGGAGCGCTGCTGCTGTTGGCCAAATGCTGCTCCAAGTCGAGGTCCCCAGGTGCAGAACAGCAGAATCACAGTTTAGTCTTGGCGCAGGGCACCAGGCACGGGGAATCCATTAGCGGACTGCTGGAGGAGCCATCGCCCGTGGCTTTTGGTTTCTTTTCATAGACTTCATTTTTTTAAGAACAGTTTTACATTTATAGAAAAATTGCAGAAAGAATACAGAGAGTTCCCATATACCCCACATCCAGTTTCCCTATTATAAACATCTTATATTAGAAGAGTGCATTTGTCAGATTAATGAACCAATACTGATACATCATTATTAACTAAAGTCTGCACTTGGAATGATTCCCTTGGTTTTCACCTAATGTCCTTTTTCTGTTCCAGAATTCCGTCTAGGACACTCCAGCAATGGTATCTTTGGTTGCCACATCTCCGTAGGCTCCTCTTGGCTGTGACTGTTTCTCAGTTTTTCCTTAATTTCGAAGACCTTGACAGTTATGAGAAGTACTGCTCAGGGATTTTGCAAAATATCCCTTAATTTGGATTTGTCTGATTTTTTTCTCATGATCGGACTGGGATTATAGGTTTTGAGGGAAAGACCACAAAGGTAAAGTAGCATTTTCCTCCCAATGTATCAAGGGTACATACAGTTAACATGGCATGCTGGCTGATGTGACCCTGCTCTCCCGGCAGAGGAAGAGTTTGTTGGATGGATTCTTTCACTGTAAAATCTCTCCCCCTTTCCATACTTCACTCTCTGGAAGAAAGTGACTATGTACAGCCAATGCTTAAAAATGGAGAGTTAAGTCCAACCTCTTTGAGGGTGGAGCATGTACTTAAATTATTTAGGATTCTTTTACAAGCTAGATTTGTTTCTCCTCTTCCATTGCTTAATTTATCCACGCATTTATTTCAAGCAGCATCCAGACTTATGGATATTTATTGTATATGCCAGGTCATAATCTAATACTACATTATTTTGCCTCTCAAATTGCTTCAGCTGTGGCCATTGGGAGCTGTTTCAGGTTGGTCCTTGTGTTTCCTTGACATAACCCCATTGTTTTGTTTTTTGAGCACTTCCTTATTTTTTGGAAGTATAAGAAGCTCCTGATCATCTTGTATATTTCATGTTCTGTCCTAGAGCCAGCTATTGCTCCAAGGGGATATCGGAAAATGGTATTAGAAACCAAGATCTGGATGCCAGGTGTGTTCACTGCTGCTGGGATGTCACGGCTCATAAGTCCTCTCAGCTGTCAGAGGAAGGAAACACATGTGTATACTAACCTGCAACTGTCCCATGGCTTTTTGGGGCATGCATCTGTAGAGCACTTGGGCCTCCTGCAACGGACAACACTATCTGAAGGGGACAGCAACATCAGGACTCTCCCTTTATTTATTCATTCATTGATCGTTCATTCACTGGTTCTTTCAACAGTCGACGAGTGCCTTCTAAGTGCCAGGCATTTTGTTGAACACTGAATAACTAAAGGTGCACCGCTGGACTATAGACACAGTGGTTTCAGAAGTTAGTAAAATTTTGGGAGGTAAAATATTCCAGACATAGGAACAGCCTGTGCAAAAACTCTGCTATGGAAGGAGGCAAGATACTTTCAAGGGACTGAAAGACCAGGTGGGCCAGAATATGAGGAAAAGGAGGAGGAAGGAGAGGCATGAGCTGGGAGAGGTGGTCAGGGGCCTGTGAGGTCATATGGAGGAATGTGGCCCTAATCTTTTGAAAGAAGTTTGATCTCGAGCCCCCACAGTTATTCAGGTCAGAGTCATCAACCTGATCATATCTGTATTTTGGAACATCAGATTCACTCCTGTGTGGAGAACAGACTGGAGCTAACCCAGGGTGGAGGTGGGGAGATGGTGAGTGGTCACACAAGAAACACAGGCAAGAGTGGACAGGGTGGCAGTGGGTTGGTCCTGTGGAAGATGGGCGATGCACGGAGGGCAGCAATGGGCAGGACCTCCCCGCCACGTGTCCCAAAGGACTGTTTGTATGCTTATGTATTTATGGTTCTGGAAAAGGAGGCTAAAGGAGAGAAGAAATAGCAGGTGCAACCAGTTCTTCACCGAAAGTAAAGAAAGCAAGGAACACGTTAGAGCCCAGGAACGTGTCCTGTGGACAGAAGCCCTATTGATACATGTCCTTCAGATCTTCATCAACATAAATTAAACTGTCATTGGTTCATGTGAACTTTATGGAAACCAGTGTAGCAAAGAGTTTGGGGTCCAAACACCCGATAGATACTAGAGAGAACAAAGAGCTGGGGACATATGGGACCGTAAGCTATAAGCCCCTTTGAATTCAAAGGAATCTTGGAGAAGTCTTTGAATCCCCCACAAGCAATGGATTTGGGCTTAAGGACCCACCCTGCCTAGCTCTCTAGGGCCAGCAAAGCCTCCCGAGGTCATCCTCATGCCCTATCCCCCTCTATAACTCCAAACCTAGCACAATGCCTGACACTTACAAGGGACCTTTAGTACTTCGCAGCTCATGGTAGAAGTCAAATAAATGCCTAGCTAGATTTGTCAGCAAAACACAGAGGAAGTTAAAAAATAGGTATCTAGAATTGGCAAATGAGCCAATTCTCATCCAAAAAACAAACAAACAAATGAATAAATAAATAAATGGAAAGCTTTCCTAGAGCTAAAGGAGTTTATTTGAAGATCAGGTTCTCAAACATGGCTGAGATTCACGTGCATTTCAGATGCAGGGCGTGTGATACAAGCAGCAATATTTCCCATTGTCGTTCAACGTTAGAGCAGATGATCCTTCGGAAAAGTGGAGAGAAATAGAAATACTGCTCCCAGGTTGATAGGAGGCAAATCTAGCCTTCCTCACATTAAAAGCATTTATGGCTCAGTAAGAAATCCTCTCAAAAGAAGAAGTTACTTAGGCAAAGCAGTCCCCCGGAGAAAGCAGCTGGCCAGCACAGACATTCTTATTCACCTGACTTCCTGCAGAAACCCTGGCCTATTGAAATAATTGTTTCTCATGCCCCAAAGCAAATGAACCGCTCTCCTGCTTTAAATCATCCTTTTCCTCTTTAGCTTATGATTGGCTTTCCCTGTGATGCATGTTGTGTTTGGGAGCATGAAAGAAATTATATAAAAACAAATTGCTTTGTACTGTACCATGATTGTCTGGAAATACTAAATAGACGGGCAAAACAGCATCGCAGCAACTTGCAACTAACTTCGTGAGTTAATGGATAGGGTTGAAAAGTTTTAGCTGTTCAATGTGATGAATGCCCTTCGTTGCAAACATGCAGGAGATCCTTTTTTTTTTTTTTTAGCATTGTGTGAATTATTATTGAAAGTAATGAACGATGTGGCATGGCAACCCAAAGCAAGGACAGGATAAATAGCTGATTTTTGGTTTGTTTGTTTTTAACTCCTTGCACTCACAACTCACAATTCCCTCCTTTGTTCCCTGGGCTACCAGAAAGAACAAAGTCTTTGGAAATTTTTCAAACTAAAGTTCCATTGTAATCAATCGACATTCATGACTGATCATGGATGGGTATAATCATTCAGATTATACTCCGAGACAGAGTGAGACCCTGTCTCAAAAATCTAATATCAATTGCAGGATTCTTCAAAAACCTAGGATTTTTTGGAACTTTAAAGAGTTTGAAAAGGATACTTGAGTGTATCAAGGTAATTAGCAGTAAAAGTCTTGGCCAGGTGTGGCGGGTGGCTCGCACTTGTGATCCTAGCACTTTGGGAGGCCAAGGTGGGAGGATTTCTCGAGGCTAGGAGTTGAAGACCAGCCTGAGAAAGAGCGAGACCGCATCTCTACAAAAAAGTAGATAAATTAGTCAGGCATGGTGCACACCTGTAGTCCCAGCTACTCGGGAGGCTGAGGCAGGAGGATCCCTTGAGCCCAGGAGTTTGAGGCTGCAGTGAGCTACGATGACGCCACTGCACTCTAGCATGGGTGACAGAGGACAGAGTGAGACCCTGTCACAGAAAGTAAAAAAACAAACAAAAAAAAAAACCAGTAAAAGTCTTTTTTTCCATGTGTTCTGTCAACGAGGGACACACATAAATTCACCATGGAAATCTCAAGCGGTCAAGCGCAACAGTTCCCTCCAGAAGCTCCCCCACAGAAGACAAAAATTCTAGGTAAGAAAGTAACAGTCCTTTCCTTTCTTATCTCCATGGACCTGTGAATTCTTTGGGTTCAAAATCCCATTAACCATTCTCTTCTATAAAGTATTGGAAAACAGTGAGCAGAAACGGTGGGGATATCCAAGGATACACTGGATAATTGGGCCAGAACTCACATTATCCTTTTTCTCATGGGAAATGCTGTGATTTTCTGCTTAGCTCTCATTGTCAATGCTGGGTTTGCTGTCCAGAGATGAAGGTGTGTTCTCAAGAGGACTGTACCTACCCTGTTTGCAACCTGGAGTTAGAGTATTAGGAACACTAGTATAATCCCAGTAAACTACGCAAAATAGTTTACCAAACACTAATGACATATGCCAAGAAGTGAGCTTTTCTCTAAGGGCCTCTTTTAAAGGATTTTGAACAATTTGAGCCTTTAATTAATCCTCATTATTTTAATTCTATGGGGTAGCTTTACCAACATCATACTCTATACTCATTAAAAGTTTTCAAAGTGTATTATTTCACCAGTGTTCTTATCTGTAGAGGTTTTTTTATTATTTTGTATCTACTATCAAAAGTTTGAAACACAGAGTGGATGATAGACATGGCTTTGCCCAACTTTTATCTGACAAGACTTCTAAGAGGTGATATGTTAGCATCCTTATCAGCCAAGTGAATTCCATACTCAAGTCATTGGCAAGGTAAGGGGATAACAGAAAGTTTTATCTGCTTTGAGTTCTGAAGGGCACTTTCCTGCTTTATGCTGGCTGTTCTAAACCTGTCTAAAATTCAAGTCAAAATAAGGATGTTTTTGGTTCAGCCTCAGAGAGACAGAGGTTACTTCAGATATGAGTTTGAAAGGGATGTCAACAACCCATGGCACAACATCAGCTATTCCTGCCAGCCGTTACCCTTTTCCATGAAGAAACCTGCTGTAAGATCCTCATAAAATCAGGAATCAAACCTCAAGATAAGAGTGTCTTTTCAAGTGCCTGACTTTCAAATACAAGCGAATTCATCTCTGTCCGTCTCGACGCCCAGCAATGCACAATGCAACTGAAATCACTTTTTCTTGATCACCTTCTCACCAAGCGTGCGCAGGGCTATGAAAGGGCAGAGAGCTCTCCCTTGCCATGAGGGCAGCAGGTCCCGCAAAGCATGTTGACTATATCCTAGACCTAGGCTCTGTTCTAAGTGCTTTTCAATAGGTATTTTATTTAATCCTCCAAGAACCATATGATGGTGTTGGTATCATCTGTCTTCTACAGATGAGACAACTGAACAAGAAAGAGTTAAATAATTTGGCTGAGTTTACGCAGCTTCTAAATAATGGAGCTGGAATTTGAACCTAGATGGTCTGACCCCTGCATGCCCTGTATCTCATCACAAGGCTAACTCATCTCCAACAGCGCTCAAAGAAAATAAAAAAGGACCTCAAACCACACAAAACTATATCTTAAAGACACAACCGCCCTCAGAGCTCTCCCAGCTCTTTCTTCTTCCTCAGCTCCCAAACTTAGGACAGCTAAAATTGATCAATTGGTGTGAATGGTCTGGGTTATCTCCACATGCTCTTTAGGAATGACCTGGTCATGCCTGACTGCTTTCTTGCATTCAGAGTGGGCTAGGATGGGATGCAAACCTGTCTTCTATCAAGCTTCTGTACGCCCTGCATAATCAAATAAGTTGTTAAGGTCACCGAGGAACTATCCAGTGTTGATTAATTCAACATTCACTCATTCTTTCAACAAACAACGGCTGTTTAGTTAGAGGAATGGGCTACGCAATCGCTGGTACACTCTGTCAATTTTGATGGCTGTCACTGTGTACTGTGAATATATTTTTTGATATTATTTATGTCAATTTCTGTGTGAACATAGGAATATAATATTTGCTGATATACAAGGACATTTTGTTTCTCCTTGCTCTCAAGGTAAATTTAAGTCTCCTTCACCCAACCCTCTCTGCCTTTTTTGCCCAGCTAGCATCTATGTATATGCAAGAAGCTTTCTTCCTGACACCCCCAGACCACCTCAACGCCTCTGATTTATACCACACTGTCACAGCAACTAACATTTTTTTCCTTTGCAGCACCCAATGCATTTGTGATTAATTCACACAAACATTTGTTTGGTGCCTATTTTCATGGGTAGACTATAAGCTACATGAGAAGAAAAGAAGATGCCTATTTGTTCACAGCTATATCTTTAGAACTAAGGATAGCTATCAGCATATAGTAAGCTCTCAATAAACACTAGCAGATGATGACAATGATCATTATGATGATTGAGGATCAGAATCATCCACTGTTCACTGTCCACATTGATTTTACTATTTCACTGTCTTCATCACAAAATTTTACATTCCAGGAAACTCTTGACCAGACAGTTAAAAGTCCAAATGATTTTACTGCTCGTTCAAGGAACTTCTTGAAAGACCCAACAAATCTTGAAGAAGCATCAAATGACCACTTTTACACCAAGAGTCTTTGAACTCCTCATCCCAGTATCCTTGCCTTGCTCTGAACCCTAACCCAAACAACTATATCACGATCTTTATCCAGTCCAAACAGGAGACTGCATGGAAAGAGGCACCTTGTAGCACACCTCCAAACCTCAGTAAATATCCTGATTTTGTCCATCCTTCTGAGACATACTAAGACTCTGTTAAAATAGTGCTCTCCTGTGATTCAGTTAAGCAGCAAACTGAGCTTCCTCTTATCAAGAAGTTCTGGTGATATATGGGAAAGCCAGCATGTGACATGATTAATATCAACAATCCCAACACAAGCCTCAATCATGAAGTTCCTTCAACTCTCTGCTCAAATATCATATCTGCAAAGAGGCCTTCCTTGACACACTATCAGGACACTGTTAAAATAAAAACTTAAGACAAATTCAATCTAGCAGAATTTAATTAGCAAGGAATGAGTCATGCAGTGGGGCAGAGAAAACAGAAGTGGGGTACAGAAGCAGCTTGATCAGTTAACAGCTCAGCTTTGCCTCATTTGAACTTGCCTGGTCTAATCCGTTGGCCACCTGTGACTGACTGAAGCTGGGCTGCTGTGATTGGCGAATTGTTACAAAAGTAAACTCCCAGTTAGTTTACATACTAAGTTAGGCTGCAACTCATCAAGAAAGGACTCAAGTACAGAGGCATCCTCAGGCCAAATTCAGTTTAGTTTATCAAGATTACCTAAAATAGTACCTTCTGGCCACTTTTATCCTCTTACCCTGATTTCTTGTTCTTTGAGGCCCTTATTATTTGGCATTATAATAAATATCCACTTGTTTTTGTGTGATAAATCTGATTCCTCTTCTGGAATGTAAGTTCTAGGAAGGCAGGGACTCAATTCTGTTGGCCAATGTATCCTCACACCTAGGACGATGTCTGCCACAGAGCTGGGACTCAGTAAGGACAAAGGATGGTGGGAGCTGCTTGTCTGGGTCTGCTTAGGAGAGAACAAAGAGGGATACAAACAGGAGAAAGAGTCATGTGTTGATAGTGTTCTTCATCTTTCAGATCTCATGTCATTTTATCATTGCAATGCCCCAAAAGCTGGCATATATTGTTCTCACTTTACAAATGACAGACTTGAGGCTCAGGAAGATTGTGCAAGGCCAGGCAGTGCCTGCCATAGACGTAGGTCCTCCAGTGAATGATTTCCATGGTCCACGTCATCTTGCCCTGGGTAAGAGACACGGAGATCAAGAATGACTGACTATTGGCCGGGCGCGGTGGCTCACACCTGTAATCCTAGCGCTCTAGGAGGCTGAGGCGGGAGGATCACTTGAGATAGGGAGTTCAAGACCAGCCTGAGCAAGAGCAAGATGCTGTCTCTACTACAAATGGAAAAAATTAGCCAGGTGTCATGGCGTGCACCTGTAGTCCCAGCTACTGGGAAGGCTGAGGCAGGGGGACCACTTGAGCCGAGGAGCTTGAGGTTGCAGTGAGCTATGATGACACCACTGTGCTCTACCTGGGGCAACGGAGTGAGACTCTGTCCCAAAAAAAAAAAAATGTTTATTTCCTTTCATAGCAGTGCCAGGTGCCCCAGGAGAGGCTACTCTGCTAAGATTAAAATTAAAGTGTGCTCAGCTGATGTTTCCAACAGCCAGACACTCCATGAAAACCTCAAGCTATTTACATTAGAAGAAGCATCCTTAATTCTCCAGGGGATTGTGATTCTTAAGAAGGAAGACAAAGCCCAGGTTCAGAGTAATCCTCAATCTAAAGGGAATCTTACGCACGGAAAACAGAGAATTAATCTCCTGAAATGACTGAGAAAGACGGCTAATAAAAATCGGAAGATGAGTCCTGCTTTAAAATGTAGCATTAAAAGTTTGACATGCATTCATATTAATCCAATAAAATTCCTAGCACTTCAAAAAACACTTTTTAAAAACTTCCTATATTCTATAGGCAGGCTGGACACGTGACTGCCTTGTTTTTTGTGTGTTCATTTTTTATTTTGTTTTGTTTTGTTTTGTTTTTTTGCAAAGCTAACCCATGAGGGATGAAAGAAGGGAGACAGATCAGGAAACATGTTCTACTTCAGGAGGGAAACAGGAGGCTGAGCTGTCTAGATAATTATCTCAAATCCCTACTTCACTTCTTCAATGTGGAAAGAGCTTCACTGGAGACCATCTTCCTTTAACAACTGCTGAGCATAATTTAGGGGGGAAAATCTACTAATGACCCTCCATTCAAAAGGTTTTAGAAGGAGCAGTGGGTGGCACATTTAAATGATAATGAAATACCACCAGGGTAGGGGAAAGAACAGATTACCTAATAGGCAGAGTTTTCTCCATTAATAATGACTTTTAGAGTAAGAATGTCAGAAAATGAGAATAAGAATGAAAAGCCATTTTCCCCCCAATTTCTGATGAGATGATCTTTTGTGAAAAGAACAGAGTGGAAGAGGAGTATGAGACCTCAAGACAGACCAAAAGACTCATTTTCCCATCTGCTCACTTGAAAATGTCACTTCTCCTTCCTTTTGATAGATTTAAAAGTAAAATCTTTAGCAGATAGAAATCACTGCCAGATATAGTTTTGCATCAAAAACCATGGTCTCCCAAAGGGAAGAGATGAACTTCAGGAGAATTACAAAGCTATAAAAGTTTGTAAATGTTCTGTATTCAAAGCACCAGATTTCATCAGCTTTCTCATTAGAAACAAGTGTCCCCTTCAATGCAGGATAAAGCATGACTCTCACACCCAATGAATACAGAATGTCAAGGTGATTAGCATAGAATAGCCCGTGAGTGGCGCATAACAGAAGCAACCTTGCTAAGGTTCCTATCTCCAAATTTGAAGATATGCACAAGAGAATTTATCAAATACCAAAGACATTTCCCAAAAGCATTTGGAAGAATAAATGTTATATTTGGAAAAAAAGGATAGGAATGCACATTCTGAATACCAAATGTGTATACCTAACCTCCTACTGGACATCTATTTGGATATCTCTCAGCAAAAGCAACCTCCATTCATTGTCTTCTCCACCCCAAAGCCTCAACCTTGCGCCTCATGATGTTGCTCATGCATATCCTCAAATTTGGAGATGGGAACTTTATCAAGGTTGTTTCTGTTATGCAACACTCATGGGCTCATCTACTGTAACCACCTTGACATTTTGTATCCATTCAGTGTGAGAGGCATGCCATGGAAAAACATACAACTCCTCACTTCCCCTTGTTTTTAATCTAATCTAATCTAATCTATCTAATTATGTCCATTCTGCCCATGGAATACAGCCCAAAATGCATTTACGTTTGTCCATCTTTTCTGTACCAATCCTAGCCCAGACCACCACCACCTCTCACCAGGAGCTCTGCAACAGCTTCCCAAAAGATACCCCCTTATATGTGCTTGCCCCCATCCCCCCCTCCCCGCTGCAGCAGAGTGGTCCTTTAGCATACAGACTACCACCACTCCCCTGCAAAGAAGGGCTTTGACAGTTTTCCAACCCCTCTCTAAATTCAGCACAAAATCCTTAACATGCCCGGTGGTAGGCAGAATAATGGGCCCCTCAAAGATGTCCACATCCTAATTCCTGAAGACTGTGAATATTTTGTTACTTAGCAAAGGAATTAAGGTTGCAGATGCAATTAAGCTTGCTAATGAGTTGACCTTATGATAAAGAGAGTGTTCTGAATTATCCAGGTGGGTTCAATGTAATCACGAGAATCCTCGAAAGTGAAAGAAGGTGAAGAGTCAGCATCAGAGTGATTCGATGTGGAGACAATGGAAGGGCCCACGAGCTAAGGACTGCAGGCTGCCTTTAAAAGCCAAAAAAGGCAAGAAAACAGGTTCTCCCACAGAGAGCACTCAGGAAGGAACCCTGCCTCCTTGACACCTTGTTTTCTTTTAATCCAGTGAGACCCAGTTTGGCCTTTTGACCTGACGAACTGCAAGATAGTACATTTGTATTGTTTCAAGCTCTTAGGTTGTGATCACTTGTTCACTTGTTTCAGCAGTAATAGAAAGCCAACACTGGCCCTGTAAGGCATAGTAGACGCTGCCCAGCTCTGTGGCTTCACTTGGTGCCACTCTGCATCCACCCCTTGCCTTCTTTTCTTTTGGTTTTCCTAATGCTTGTGCTCCCCTGGGGTCCTCCGAGGTGCTGTTACCTCTCCCTTGAATGTCCCCCTTTCCCTGGCTCGCGCCTGTGCATAGTGTTGTCTTGGGTGCGCTGACTCTGTCCCGGACCCCGACACTTCCTGCATCCTCGCTGAGGATGGTCAGATGCCCCATGTCAGGATCCCTTAGCGCCCATACTATTCATCACACTTGTTGGCACTTCTTCAAGCTCAGGGCGATCGATTCTCGCTGGGTTGCTTGGCACTTCCTGGTTTAAGTATCAAAGTGCCACCTCCCAGAAAACTCCTCAATTCTGGGAAACCTGGGATGGCTGGTAACCCCATCAACTCTGCCTTCCTCAGCGGCACAGAGCCTGGCACATAGTAGGTACTCAGTAAAATATTAAATCAATGAAAAAATGGGCTTTGTTTTTCCACCATCTTTTACGGCACATGCACACATTTCTTGCCATGTTCCCTTCCATTCCTGACCCTCTTATATCTGGTTGCCTAAGACTGCCGCAGGCTGCTATATCCTGAGGATCACCCAGTCCTGGGACCATGCCAGTCGCCCTGAGCTAAACCTCCACACACCACCCTTCCCACTTGGTCCTTCCTCCTTCTCCTGTGGCATGAGACTTAGTCATTCAATGAAGAAAACCTTTACTGTGTCTATACCTTAAAAGAACACATTAAGTGCTTTTTGATAAATTTCTACAGGGTTTAAATTGTTCTGTGCTCTTAAAAATGAACATAAACAATAATCATGGTCACCAGGTTTGAAGAGTTAGTTAAACTTGTACTCTTTGGAAAAGCATTAACTTTTTTAGGTCTCTTGGGTGCTATTTTGTGTCTTAGAAGAGGAATGAATTTGGAATTATATAGCCAGGTATCCTCTGTTAGGGATTTCTAACCTTTAAAGCTTTAAAAGAAAGCAAGAATTTAAATTTCATCCAGTAAGCAAGTTTTTAAAAAAAAAATTTGTTCCCAGTGTTCAATTGTACAAGAATTCTTCTTTGCTTGAACTGTACCAGGCTGTAGTTTTGCAACTTTGATATTAATAAAAATCAAGTCATGTGCCTATTAAAAATTCTGATTCCTCAATGTCTGAAACAATTGATCTTATGAAGACAGAGAAGAGAATGGTAAGAAGGGTAGCGGGGAGCGGGGAATAAAGTGGGGATGGTTAATGGGTGCAAAAATATAGTTAGACAGAATGAACAACACTTGATAGCACAACAAAGTGACTATAATTGACAATAAGTTAGGGTGTAATTTAAAATAATTATTAATAAGACAGTGGAATTGGAATGTTCCTAACACACAGAAATGACAAATGCCTGAGGTGATGGATACCCCAATTACCCTGATTTGATTTGATTTGATTAATTCACATTGTATGTCTGTATCAAAACATCACATATACCCTATAAATATATACAACTATTATGTACCCATAATAATTAAAAATGAAAATTAAAAATGAAAAAAAATTAAAAAGAGATATCAGCCAAAAAAAAAAATTCTGAGTCCTATCCAGGCACACCCCAAAAGTTTTTGCTCTAGGACCTACTGACTGATTTTCTAGTAAGTAGCTTCAGGGATTTCCATGGACAGGACCTCAATAAACTTTAAAATATGGTAAGTTGTCAAAATAGTAACATGGTATAAAAGATAAGTAATCTTGACATAATCCCTTTAAATCTTATAATTATGGATCAAAGGGAACAGGTGCATGTTTGTGTATTGGAGGGGGAAGGCATTCCAGTGAGGGGGTGGAGAAAAGAAAATATTCATAAAATATTATATTTAATGGAAAATGAAGAAACCTTGCTATTCTAGACAATATTAATCAAAGGTATCTTATAGTGAATATCACATATTCTACATATCATGAATAAAAATTATCTGGACAAAACCACCTGGATAAAATTGTCTAAAGATTGTCCATACATTGTGAAGCATAAAAACCGAGCCTTGAGAATCAAAATCTTGCTTTCTTGACTTTGTGAAAGTGCTATCCACTTAGTGAGTTAGCATGAATTGGGACTGCAATCATGTATCCAAAGGATGTTGTCCCACAAGGGACATATGGGATGTCTTTGGAGGGAAACTCAACAAGACAGAGGAGGATTCCTCTCAATGTGGGGCCCTCTTCCTATGGTGTTCTCTGCTACTGGCACTTTGGCACATATTTTTTCTCAACAGAGGTGACCTTGTGAAGATGCATGGTACCAAATGATTACCTGATTCTTCCTAAGATATTTATTAATTAGAGAGAAAACAGAGAAAATAAGTGATACTTGCTGTATCACAGAGAGTGTCCTTGTAGCCTATATGCCTGTCTCTACTGGGCTGTGTGTAAGAAAGTGTCATGCAGCTGTATAATGCTCTGTTTACAGACTTCTGAATCGCTCATTCTCTCCCCTTCATATACTTCAACCCCTTGGCTATTTTGACTCTCTCCGCCCACAACATATGTCCATATCCTTATTCTATCATTTGCTCGCACTTTAGGTTTACTCCACTTTGGGTCACACTGGTACAACTTTGGCTTTTCAGGAGAATGGTGGTGATCCACATTCCTCATCCCCACTGGGAAGACAGGACACAGGAACACTTGGCATTGGCATCTTGACTCTAAATGCACCATTACAGGAGACCATTAAACATCATAGGGTCCTCCTCCTGTGGTATTTTGGGGAATGATAGAAAGGGGGACCAATGTGCCTGCCACAGGGTAGATTTCTCGAGAAATGCACAAGTTCATAATACGGGTAAATAACATAAAGCATTCGTAGAATAGCCCCATGGAAAGAAATTGTGGAGTAATATGAAGTCATGTAAACGTTTGGGTTTCAAAAAATGAGTCAGACTGAAAAATGCTTTTCTCAACGCAATTTTTAGTTCCTTTAGGGTAGGGGATTGGATTGTAAACTGTCCTTAATCACAAAGGAAAACTGGAATAGTGATTTGCACATAGATTTTTCAATAAATGATATTTATTGAGTATGATATAACTGACTAGGCTCTTTTTTAACGAACTAAAGTCATTTGTTATAGATCATTTGCACTCATGGGCTAAAGGATCTTCCATGTCTTCTTTGACCTTTCCCTGCAGCTATGTGTCTTGTCTTGCTTATAGTGCTACCTCACAGCTGCACGGTCCGTCCTGCTGTGAAAACTGTCATCACGTCTATCACATCATCCAGTTTTCCCCACCAGCTCTTTAGAGAATCTTACAGATTTCAGAGATGAGGAGACTAAGGCCAAGGGAAGTTAAGAACTGCCAAAGTTCTCACAGATAGTGTGTGATGAGACTGGAACTAGAACACCAGTTTTAGACTCAAAATCCAGCCCTCTGCAGGTTATAAATCCAGTCCTCCCCTCTTTAGAACACATCATGATGTATTGGCTCTTTAGAAGTGCCAAAGTTCAAATCCAGCTCTGACATTTAACTCCCTGCGGGTCTTTACTTCTCTGAGTCACCATGTCCTCATCTTCAAATGGGACTAAGGGCACATAACAGTTATGGAGCCTTCTGAGTCTAAGGTATCTCCTTGTTGATCCATTTTCCACATGAGGAAACCAAGGTTCAGAGAAGTCAAGAAGCTGCCATCTGTCAGAGGCTGGCTTCAAAGTAGGTTACTTATTTTTCTTATGTATTTTCAATTTTTACTTCATTTTTTATTTTCATACTTACTATATTTCTTATTAAGATTAATAGGGTTGGTTAAAGAAATGTCACTATCTCTAGGTGTGTTTACCAACAGCACATTTCCACAACTTCCTCCCTCGCCTGGCTACCTCCTCGGATGAAGCATCTGCTTAGAGAGATGCAGGATCTACAGCACACAGTGCCAAAACCCACCACCTGGGGCCCAAGACACATTCAAAAATGAGAATTCCAACTTCAAAGCCATCAGATCCTATTTTGACTCACCTTTCGCTGAAATGAATGGGACCAAGTCTCCCAGTCTGCCTTGTGTGTTTAACATGATTACAATATTAGTGTGATCTAAGATGACACTGTTCTCTTTTGCCTGACAGTAATACGAGACTAAGTCATCTTAAAAATTTATTCACCAAACCTACTAGATACAGTCTCTGGGAGCAAACATGTTACCCTCTTTGAGCACAGGGGAAAATGCTCTCCTGACTCGGCAAACGTGCTACCACCTCCCCTTCCCGTACCCCTGGAAGACATTGCTAATCAATCGCAGCACTTTCCTGCTGAGCTCAGATGAATCCTTCTCCACAAAACCGCAGGGAGCCTTTACTAATCAGAACTGGCAAGCAAGAGGAAATCTATCTGCCTTCCCTCTGTCTAGAGTCTTATTTCACTAAGCCTGGACATAAAACTCCCTCTGACCCAATCCAGATATGCAGATTTGAGACTTAAGACTGAAATCCATGGGATGTTGAATCTTATTTTTGAATATATAACAACCATTCTGACATAGTCTGTTGATTTTCAATAAAACTACTTCTCTGGAGTGGCTGACAAGTTGTCCTTATCTTCCTCAGCTCCACTAGCTAGTATTTCTCAACAACCCTGAAGTAATACTTATATTTCCTCTCTAACTTCTTATTCCCTTCTTTAATCAAGGCAAATTTATTCAACTGTTAAAATCTTTCTCTAGAAAAATCCTTCTGAGTCTAGTCATTGTGTTTCCTACCCCCCCCCACACACTCTAAAAACACAATAATTGTAATTCACTTTAATTGTTCTTTAGCCCTCAGGGTACTAAGTAGTTATGCCCTTCTAGGGAGTAGCAGAGAGTGTTTTTTCTTTTATTTCTCCAACTAATGAGGAAAATCATTTAGTGATATGAAAAATTACTATTAATTGACAAATAAAACTTACAAATGACAAGTAGCATCTTTTTACGGCTTTCTAAGCATTTATATATTTGAAAAACCAAGTTATAATGCCTACGATATGCAAATTTAAACATATGTCACCTATTCTAAACTGAATCCCACAGACAAAAACAAGTCTGTATCCATTTCTGATTTTTTTTTAATTTAAAATTTTAAGAGTTTTCAGATGTGCAGAAATGACCAGACCATTTCATAAAGGGAACTCTGAAAAATCAAGAAGGAAAGCTAATGAAAAATTAGTCAACTGATGTAAAAGATTGTAAGACAAAAGAGAAGTTATGCTGATAAAGACAGATCAAAAAAACACTAAATAAACAAGCAGACAAGAAATGGAGAAATCTTAGAACTAAAACAAGAGAAGTATCAGATGCAAAAAAAAAAAAGAACACCTTTAAACAATATGCAGGAGTACAATGTAGGAAAGAATGTCAAAACCATCAATGCAGGACATTGGGTCAATAATGAAATAAAATCAATACTCATTAAGATTTTATGATCTGCTAGAATGGCCCACGCTTTGTAAGGTGTAGCTAATATATTGATTGCATATGTTCTATAACCTTTTTATAAGAGGTGGTCATAATCAACAAAGGATTTATCTTTACCTGTTTCCCAAAACCTATCTACCTTTCTAGTCTATGGCATGGTTTATGCTGACATACTCTTCTCTGAATATCTAGAATATTCTATATAATTCACTGAAATAGTAGATTCTGATAAACTAAATTGCTAAAAGAGGGTGTTTTTCTATACACTCTTTCCTGTTCCCAGCACCAACAATGCAGCCCTGAGGAGCACTGGCTGGGGGGGGTGTGTGTGTGTATGTGAGAGACAGATGATATAATGGCACTGCATGCTGTGAGATGAACATTTTATAAAGGAAAGAACTAACATTTGAAGAGGCTAAATCAATTAACCTCAGTCACAGAGCAGTCATATCTGCTATATGCGATGTTTTTCCTACTATCCCTAACAGTTTTGCCTATTCATGCGGCTTAGAATTGCAACTTGACACTTGTAATATTTGCTTGACGCACTTGTATGTTCTGAAATCCCGACTCCCATGGTGAGTCTAAAGTCTTATTTATGTATTACTAGTATTTTTCCCCTTCATTTTAGCTAAAATGACTCACACAGTGACAGGTACATAATAAACACTCAGTAAATGTGGGTTGATTGAATTTAGCTCTTCCCGCCTTCTACGTTGACATAAAAATATCTTAATATTGCTTTTATTTTCATAGCCATCATTCAATTATTCTTCCTCAAATCTAAAATGTGGCAGGCCACACCTCCTTCCAGGCATCCACATATTAGCAGCTTCTTCATTCGTCTGCCATTTACATCTAACTAAACTAATTATTTTCCTGCTACCTCGCACCCCATTGGTGTTACACAAACCGCTGAGACGGCCCTATCTCCTGCGGGCATCGCTTGTATCTTTTCAGCAGCCTGTTGTAACACGAGTGACAGAACTATTAAGAATGTCAGCCTTTGATGCACGAGAGACTTATATAAAACAAATGGTGCCATCCAAGGCAAAATGGGAGACAGCAGCAAAGGGAAACTGAGGAACCAACAGGACCACCGCCAAGAAAACTTTAATACGGGGAGAAGAAATCATTTCTCCATTCCTGGAACAAAAAAACGTACATAGATAAATGAATAAATAAAATTAAAAAGAAAAGATGAAAACCAAAACAGTCTCGTGATTTCTGCAGGACTTAGAAACTTACACTGCCAGAGAACTGAGAAATGGTTGGATTTTATGCCACATTGAGCAGATAGATAGACAGACGGATGAGAGAGAGAGAGAGTCTTCAATTTCTTTCCATCTTCTTAGAACCACCCTATTCCAAGCCAATGTCATCCTCCTTCCCTCCCAGACTATTTCTACAAACCTCTTAACTGTTCTTCCACTTTGCCTCTTCTTCAAGCCTTCTTCAACACAGTAAACAGAGTAATTTAAAAAAAAAACACAAGTGTAACTGTGTTCCCCACTTTTTCAGATCTTTGAACAGCTGCCCGTGGCACTTAGGATCAAACTGAAATCTGCACCTGGATGATTTCCTCTCCCGTATATACTCTTTCACCTCCATCACACCCCCCTTCTGGCACTCTGTCCCAAACACACCTTCTTTTAATTCCTCAAAAGCACCACATGTCTTTCCCCCACCGCCAAGACTTTCCCTAGAATGTCTCAAGTTAAATGCCACCTCCTCGACCACCTAAATTAAGTTATCATACCCTGTGTTTGCTGCCATCACACATGTGCACCTCGTGGCACTTAACTGCAATTTGTAATTGTACTGTTTTTTCCTATGATTATTTCTCTAGTATTTGTTTCCTCTGGAGAACGTAAGACCCATGAGTCCGGGAAACATGCTTGTCTGGTGTCCTACTGTGCCTCGAGCATCTAGCACCAGGGCTGGCAGAGAAGAATATTTGATACGTACTTTTTGAATGAATGAGTGAGTGAACAAATTGCTCAGTCACCTGCTGGATACAGTGAGAGGACAATTCCCGTAGGGAACAGATGCGGAAGAGGATCACAGGAATGGTGGGGCCCGGTTCTGATCCTTCCCTCCAACCGTCTCCCTGATCAAAGCTCTCGCAGGGGGAACAGAGTGTTCCACCAGAATCATCAGTGACTTTCGGCTCAGCGCTCCGCGGGCTGCTGTACCAGGCGTCGGGGGCGCGTTTGCGCAGGTGTGGCCCCTTCAACGTCTTCAAAACATCATGTTGCAGAGTCAGCCTTAAGAGTCTGCAATCTGCGTCAGCCACCACCATGCAGCGGTAGGACCATGCGCTTTGAATACTAAGGTCTTTTTTTTCCCTTTAGACTGAAATGGTTATTCTTCCTTTACTTCCCCATCCTTACAACTCTTTATAGAATATTTGAATATGAATAGTATTAAACTATATATACGCACATGCATATACATATACATTATAGTGCAATGAATTCATATTCCTCATCTTTCTTTGCATGGAAAAGAAGAGAGAGAAGAAGGAAAGCTCCACAGAAGTCTATTTTTTAAAAAATCACATACTCGTCATCAACTCCATATACTTTTTGAAGAAGTGCAGTTATAACTACAACCCGGACCTCAGCGGAGGTCTCTAGGCACCGTACTCCTCAAATCTACATCCTCATGGCACAAGAGCCCTGGCCCCCATCTCTGGGATGTCACTTGCAG
Source organism: Daubentonia madagascariensis (assembly GCA_023783475.1). Lineage (NCBI taxonomy): Eukaryota > Metazoa > Chordata > Mammalia > Primates > Daubentoniidae > Daubentonia > Daubentonia madagascariensis. The sequence goes on along the minus strand of JAKFHU010002332.1, from coordinate 2,838,783 downwards.
CCGCACTGGCACTTTTGGTCCAGGGTCCTGCATACAGAGAGAATTTAGTAGAGTGGCCGACAGGGTGCACTCCAGAGTTGAGACGGCCGGAGTTCAGACTCAGCTCCACCTTTTGCATGGTGCCTGACTCTGAGCAGTCTGCACAGCCTCTTCAATAGAACAGCAACAATTAGCAGGACCTATCGTCCTAGGTCATTACGAGGATGAAATGAGGTGATGCATGTAAAATGCTTAGCTCATGGCCTGGCCCTGGAGCAAATTTCCAACATGCTATCTGTTATATTAAGAACGAGTAGGAGCAACACCTGTTTAGGAACTCAGCTCTTTGCATACCTTCCATAAATTTCTCACCCTGGAAACATTCTGAGGATAAGAGTGGTGAAGGAAGAGGTTAACTTTGAAGGGGGGGAGGGTAAAAGGAGCAGAGGAGGGGGCACTGGATCACCACAAAACAGACAACCTCAAGTTTCACCTTAGAACCAGCCACTGATTCCCCAGGGCACTTCCCCCACACGACATCAGCTCCCACCCACTTGCTGGTGGATCCTCGTCTCTCCTTCCTCTCTTCTCTCTTCTTCCCCATCAGAAGCACCGAAAAGTCTTCTCTAATTAAAACAGAGCAGTCTCTACCACTGTCTTTTGCTGAATTGACCATTGCCAAAGCCCTGCTCTCTGGGTGCCGCTCTCTATCCCAAAAGGCTTTCCCTAACAGACATCCGCTTCCCTCCACAATGGAATTTGTATTTAATCTTTATCAGAAACCTATGGGTGGCTATTGTCATCCTCACTCCAGAAGAAGAAATTAGGGCTGAGAAAGATTAAGTGACTTTCCCAAGTTTGCAGTGAGCCAAGATTTGAATCCTCATTTGTTTGTCTCAGAGTCTGTGTCCTTTTTTTCCACTAGGACCTGCTGCTTCCTTTATTTGAATCTAAACGAACTACTAGACGTGCCCCATTGGGTCTATTAAATGCACATAGCCAAAAGAATCACAGCTTATTTGACCTCAGAATGCACAACTTTTATAAATTTCCACCAACAGAATTTTCAGAAGCTATTGTTGGACTGCATGCCCCTTAAAGCTAGAGTGAGAACACAATGCATATAACAAAGTTCTCATACATGAATTTATGGATAGAATACTGATCCGTGGGGCTGAGAACCACCAGACCCTCAATTTCCAGAATCTCCAAACCCCTGTCAAGAAATAACATGATATTCGTCTCAGATCAGTCAACCCAAGAGGCTCCCGGACTGCACCTGTCTCAGAAATAATGTCTTGTGCTGGAATCCATGCATTCTGAAGCTTTTCTTTTCCTTGGACATTATGAGGTCATAGAGCAATGGGTTATTTTCTAACTGGGCTTCCCCTTCTATTCTGTGAGTTACTTGAAGGTAAAGATTCTATTTGACTCCCATTTCGAACCCTAGGTCCTCTTGAATAAAATCTGAGTCATCATTATGGGTAAATAAACAATAGGCAGCTAAGAGTAGAAAGCCCAAAACACAATGAGCTGACTGTAAATTAGCACCATCCATTTAAAAAAAAGAGTTAGCCATATGTATCCAAAGTCATAAAGATGCTTCCTTCCCTTGAATGAATAATTCCTTTCAGGAGTATTTATCCTCAGGAACTCACTCCAAGGAAAGAAAAATCTATAGGTCCTAAGTAATTAACTCTAATGATACTGGTGTTAGTGAAAAGAGCAGAAACTTCCTAGATATTCTATGAATATATATAAAGGAATAAAACATCACCCCTGTCAATGGAAAAGAACCCAAACTCTGTAAAATAATTTAAAGAGATTTATTCTGAGCCAAATACGTGCAACCATGGCCCGGATAACCACGTCTAAGAAGCCTGGAGCAAGTGGTCTGGCTGTGGTTGGGTTACGGTTTGGTTTCATACCTTTCAGAGAGACAGGAATGACACATAAAGTCATAAATCAATACATGGAAGGAATACATTGGTTTGGCCCAAAAAGGCAGGACATCTCGAAGTGGGGCATTACAGGTTATAGGTGGGTTTAAAGATTCTTTGATTTGTTAATTGGTTAAAGAAATGAAGCTTTGTCTAAAGGCTTAGAATATTTTAAGTTAAGGAAGTCTGTTAACCAGAGACAAGCCACCAGACATATACCAGACATATACCCAGCCTCAAGTGATCTGATAAGTAAATTGATGACCTGCAGACCTGCAGGTGTGATGTAAGCTTTGTCTTGCAGAGCCTTAGGTCTGTTACTGAGTTGCAAAGGATATCGGCAAGAAGGGAGGGGGGCATGAACAGGCCTGTTTGACCTCCCTTCTCATGGCCAGCAACTCAGCTTTAGGGTATTTCTGGGGTCCCCTTGGCCAAGAGGGGGGTCCATTCAGTCAGCTAGAGTGGCTTAAGATTTTATTTTACTTCACACCCTGATGATATATTTGTAGCGCTTACAATTATGATTGCAGGGAACGAGGGAGCCACATGGAAAAAATGGTCAAGCTAAAATTTAAGGCAAGAAATTGTAACACTAATCACCAGCCCGTGAAGACCACAGCTTTGGGCCACAAACACGGACAGGGATTACAGGGAAATGTGGTAAGGTATTAAAGTGGCTTCAGGACAGTGGTGCGTGTTGGAGTGATTCAGGTGCAGGTAAACCTCATTTCCTCCATGTGTTTAGAGAGTTGTCTGTGTGGTAGGTTTCAAATGGGCACAGGAAGGTCAGGGAGATTTGAATTCTGTTTTGAAATGAAAGGCGGGTAGTTGGAGCAGAGCCCCTAGGTGAGAAAGCCCAGTTTTGCATGCAAGACATGGAGATTCCCCTTCCTGGAGCCAGACCCTCACCGGCTGTAGCGTGTGTTTAAGCTCTCGGGCCATCTGCTCAGGGGTTGTGAAGGCAGCCGTGTGTCCTCCTGCCTGGACGCTGGGGAGGACACTGCTCACTAGTCAATCTGCTTGAAATTGCCTCCTATGATTAGTGTGTAATGACTCAGGTAGGTCACGGCCACGGACGTTTCTGTTATTAATGCATTAGCAGCTGCAAATGGGCATTGATTCTGCACGGAGTGCAGGTTTATGGACTTGGTTGGGAGAGTCTGCCCCCGTGAAGTGTAACTAACTGGTCATTGCCAGAGGAGGAGACAACCCTGAGAGGGTGATGTCCTTTGGGAAGGGTGAGGAAGGCCCAGAGGAAGGCCAGCGAGCTTTGGAAAAAAGAATACCTGGGCTGGGACAAAGAAAGAGAAGAATTTGCATATGTCAGGGATATTCCTTGGCCCTCTCCCACATCTGAGATTGAACTAATCATATCCTTATATTCTCAGCCCTCTGTGTGATTGGCTCGTCAATGATAGTTAATACAACTTGGATTATTTTATTTACTTTAAAATTTTATCATGGGTTCAGGACCCCATGCCTGTCTGTTCACTATAATATCCTCAGCACCCAGCAAGAATCCAACACCAAAATTTTTCCACAGCTATTTGTGAATGCATGAATGATGACACTACTAGGACAAGAATGTTGACTTACATGTCAGTGTCACAGCAACCTGAGCTGGCATGTACCACAAGGCAGTTTTTCAAGATAATTTATCCTTCTTAAACAGAGAGACTGAGGTCCAATAAGATTTAACCCATGTGCCAATGCATGCGTACCTGCACGCATATGAGCACACACATGCACACACACATGCACACACTCATGCACACAAGTCAGCTGGTAGGAGAGGAGATTCCTTCTCAGAATGTAGTTGCTCTAAACAGCAATAACAGGTATCTTTGTCACCATCTACTGAGTGCCAACTGTAAGCAGGCATGGAGGTGGGGTTAGTATTTTCTGAAGCAAGAATCTGCAAATAATCACCTGAATTCAAATTAGCCACATGTTTTTTAAAAAAGCATTCTGGCTGACTATGCATGGAGAAAGTTTGTCCTTTTACTTGGGCGCTTCTCAGAAGTTGGAAGAAATCTGTAGTTTCCTGCATTTGGAGAAACCAGCTTCCTTCTTTCCATAACTTATTAACTAGCCATTTCACCAAAATTCTTGTTGGTCCTTTGTAATTTCCACAGACTCCTGTAGGAATCACCAGTAGGGATCGGGTGATTTCAGATTCGCCAAGATCTTTACAAAACAACCCCCCATTCTAATGTTGAGTTGAGACAGCAAGCAGATCTACTCTTTAGCTTAAGTGGAGGGATTTAGCAGAAACACTGTCATTGTTTTCCTTATGTCCTCCAACTGGGGACTGATGAATGATTGGGATGAATACAAAGATTTCACCTCTTACGTGCTAAAGCCAACAGAAGAGGATGCAGCCAACAACTGCTTTCATTCCCTATGGCTCTCTAATGCAACCCCTGAGTATGGCTCAAACTATATTAATATCAGTTTAGTGATATAGTAAAGAGAAAGCAAAATGTCTGTACTGTAGACATTGCAAACCTACATAGTACATTCTCTTGTCCAGGAAACAACAGTCTCATTTTTGTACACAAGTGGGGCAGGGAGGGACCGCCACTGTCTGGCTGAGATATTGATACTTATCTTCAACTTTCCCTTCTGTGGCCTAGATTCTATATTTCCTGTTTATTTTCTGAATTCCAAGTTGGAAGGGGCCCTCGTTAAAGACCATTCTAGTTCAGTTCCTCATTATTTTTACTGCAATGAGGAAACTGAAGCCAGATTGGTCAAACATGTTGTTAAGAACCACGTGGTCAGTCCACGGAGCCAGGACACGAGCCTAGCTCTCTTCATGTGTTCAGAGATTGATCTGGATTGGGCGTGGGGCTGTGGGCATTCAGGGAGGACAGAAGAAGGGTTTCAAAGAGTTTCAAAGCACAAAGAGTGTGATCATTGTTCACAGGGCTAATTCATGCAATTCAATAAATAATTCATTCAAAACACGTATGTGCTTGTCACGTTTGTGGGTGTTAGGGCTACAGCGTGAGACAGACACACACCATGCCTTCCTAACGCCTCCCATCCAGTGGGGAAGACAGACTGTACACAAGCAATAACAATGATAATTAGGGTGCATGATGAGCGGGGTGCCACTCAGCTTCCCTCTTCCTTAGCCATCCTACTGTCATACAAACCTTCCTATAACTTCCATGCTTTTTTTATTTCACAATATTATGGGGGTATAAAAGTTCTGGCTACATGAATTGCTTTTGTACAGTTTGAGCCAAAGTTATAAGTGTGCCCATCACCAGACAGTGTGCACTGTGCCTGTTAGGTGTGATCGTACCCATCCCCTCCTCCACCCTGCCACCTGCCATTCTTTCTTACCCTCCTCTGTCCTAAAAGCAAAGAATCAGAAGAACTGTATTTCCTCTCTTCCCTTCCACGCTCATATACTCACTCAATCAAAAAGGATCCCCTGAGCTCCTACTCCCTATCTAGCAGAGAGGAGGTGGGAAAAGAAGAAACAATTTGACAGAGCTCTGCTATGCAGCAGCTTCAGAGAGACAAGAGACACACACAGGGTACGCGTGACCAACAAGAGTGTGTGGGGTGGTTGGTGGATAGTCAAGTGACAAAGCAAGTGGGACGGTCAGCGAGCATTACCAAGACGAGGTTACAATTTCTGTATCCTTCTAGACCATGGGACTCTAAATGCAGCTGGCATCTAACCCACCCTATGCCTGGCCATCCATTAAGCTAATGCCCTGTGTCACGCCTACTCTTGTTCTCTCTCCCTCCGGTATCCCAGCTAATGCCTTCTGACCTCTTCCGTTTCCCGCCCATCTGCTGATTTTTTAACTTGGGAGAATTCTATACCCCTGGAAGGCAATCGTTGCTCTTCCCCTTTCTATTCACCTTACACTGTTCTACTCTTGCCTGGCCCACCAAGCTCCAGATTCTAAAATATTATCATGAGGTCGACCTTCCACCTTGAAAGGCTTAGTGTTGTCTTTATCCTACAAGGGGCAACCAAGGAACTGAAGCACACAGAGAAAACTTCATTATCAGGAGGGTTTAACAGAGATCTATACAAAAATCTAGACTAGAAGAACAGGGAAGGATATCCCAGCTGCTGAGACCAAGTATAGCAAGTGCTTGGAGTTGGGAAATAAACATGTTTAGACATCAAGAGATCAACTAACCTTGCTGGAAGAGAAGGTAGTTAGGAATTCATGGAGAGAAGACAAAGCGTTAGATGAAGTGTCAGATAGGGACTAGCGTATTACACAACTAACTAGATGCTATTCATCTTTCAAGAATATTAGTCCTTCAATCTATTGGATGGAATCCAGGATGGCTTTAGGTATGAAGACTACCTAGGAAGAATTCCCTGACTTGTGAGTAAGAAGTACCTGCAGCAATATGCCAACAGAGAGGGCAAAAAGAAGGCTCTTTGAAGACCCAGATCAAAAACTCACTCATCACTTAGTGGCGTATAAATAACAAGACAATGTTAATGATGGAAGCGTGGGATTAAGGTACCTAGGAAGAGAGTGGTGTCCATGGGTGAGCGAGTAGGTGAGATTTGGTCTGATTTCAAGTGTTATTCATTTGGAGTCAGAAGTGACAGACAGAAATAAAGACGTATAGCAATCTGTGTTTCATGGGGCACTAGAATTCAGTGATGGATTTGGAGCTTGTTATTCTAGATCTATCAAAGTAGAAGTGGAAGCTTTGAAGAAGAACATTGAACAAAAATCAGCCATCAGGAAGGCCCATATTGGTCTCTTGTCTCATGCTAATGCTACATTTCTCCCACTTAATACAACACTCCATCAGGAGGTGAGATGATTTCATCTATCTATTCATCCCTCCATCACGCCATTGCTTGACCATCATCATACCCAGTACTGATGGTCTACTGCGGGTCAGCACTACAGTAGATACTGAGGATATAATCAGAGGTGGTACACTATTGAACAATCAGCATATATTAGACACCAACCAGTTAGCATGGACACATGTTGTGGCATTGGAGTAAGGTCCTGGGGGACCATAAACCCTTTAGTTCTAGATCAAGGGTAAATGCAAGAGGACAGGGCATATGGGACAGCAGGGCATGGAGGACACTTGGGGGTTTGGGACAGCAGCAGTTTATCAAACAATCAGTGTCCTAATTCATCTACACCAGCTGAGTATCAGCCTGGGTACAAACAAAGGTAGACAATTCAGACCTAGCCTCTGTATTCATAAGGTCTCAAGTTCTTAAATTTAAATTAATTAAAAATAACTAACATTTTTTAAAAACCACTTAGTTTTCACTTGCAGTAGCCACATGTCAAGTGCTCACTGGCTCCATCTGGCTAGTGATTAACATGTTGGACAGCACAGATAAAGAGTATTTTTACCTACTCTCTTAGCAAGGTAACTAAGGTAAGGTGATGAGTATGCGAATTAGCTTGGTTGTGCTAATCATTTCACAAGGTATATGTATATCAACCTATCACACTGTATACCTTAAATCTATATAATTTTTATTTGTCAATAACACCTCAATAAAACTGGGGGCGGGGGAAGAAAATATTCCCATCATCACAAAATGTTCTATTGGACAGCACTGTACCAAAGAAAAAGACAAACACTAAATTAATTTTTGCTCAATTAATTAATTATAAATGTGATACAGCATGCCATGAAACTGCAATCTGAACAGAGCTAGAGGTAAAGGAAGCCCTCTTTTGGAAGTTAAATTTATAAATTATAGGAAATTCCTCTGAGGCTTATGTTCCACCCATGACCCTGCTGCTACCATGAGCTGTCTGTTACTTTCCTTTTAGCACACAGAAGGGATGTGCAAAGCTAGAAAATAGGTGTCGGCTCCTGTGAGCTCACTCTCTATATCATGTACACTGGTCAATCTGTGTTCAAGGGCTCCCAGTGCAAACAGAACATTCTGGAAAAAATTAAACAATGAAAGGTAACCAAACTTTGAAAGCAGGAAATGGACATTGATTTCCTGAAGCCAACGAAGACATCAAAACCCTGATTCAGACCAAAGTAAGGCATTCACCGCAACATCAGTCTAGGCACAATGAGCAAAATCCAACAGTTAAGTCATTGCTCCTGCTAAAATCCCTGTAAGAGACTGGGGCAGTTTCTCAATCAGCATGTATCCCATGTGTTATGGGTGAAGAACACACAAACCCAGGCGTATGGCTAACTCAGATGCCAGATTATCTGCCTTCCTGGTAACCAAGCAACCTCCCAGAACTCCATCTTCCTCCCAGGGGAAGGGACCTCTTGACTCCAGAAGTTGACTGAGGTCCACTCTACCAGAGAAGCTGCAGACACGAGGAGAGCACTGGAACCCGCTAGGCACACAGAGACAGGGCAGCAGCCCTAATCATCCCCAATGAGATAGTCTTCCGTTTCTTCCTTTCTAAGTTAAAAAAAAAATTATCGTATCTGCTTGCTGGTTTGGAGCAGCAAATTAATATTTTTTTTTCTCTCTCTCTCTTCATACTGCAGTTATAGATACGGAAATACCATATCCATATACAAATTAACATGAGCTCCCTTGCAACGCTGTACTAATTATCTCAGGGACCAGAGCCTCCCCTAGGTTAGAAGCTTCAGCCCCAGTGCAGAGTTGGAACATGAATTTCTTCCTGAGAAACAGTAATTTGTATCATGTTCAGAAGGCAGAGTGGTGGGAGGGTCATAGATGATATGAAACCCCGTCTTCGAAACCTTCCTTCCTCCACCCCTCCCCTGCCTGCCCCAGCACCACAAACCCATCTAGGAGAAGGAGGCTGGCTTGAGACAGAAAACGATAAATTAATAAGCGTATTTAACTTTACACCAAATAGATCTGAACAGACTCCATGCCAAACAGCCCCCTCCTTTTTACTTACAAAACCTCCCAGTTTTCAGGAAATGCTGTAGCCTGAACTTCAAAGGCACGAAAAGATAGATGTGGCATGTAGGGAATTAGAGATGGAATTTCCTTTATTATCAGGAACAAAAGCTATGAGTCTAATCTCCTGTGTGATACAAGCGTTCGCTGATCAGGGTTACACTAAGTCATTCTGATGTAGCTAACGGCTAATACACCACCTTTTTGGTTCTTTCTCTCTCTGCCTCCTGTTTCTCTCCACTCACATATGCAAATTCTACAGCAATAGGGGTGTCATGCAATCCCACTGAGGGCAAAAGGATTTCTTTTCATCAGCCCCTTCCAGGCCTGGAGTCCCATGTGCCTCCATTCTACTTATTTTTTATAACGTGGGCTGATATTTGCTGTATCAAATTATACTCCAGTGCTCTCAGAAGTAGAACACACTAAATAATTCTGAATCCCTATGAAGAAAGCTACATTTTGAAAAATAAATATTTCTTGAAGTTAGCACTTTAAAGTTCTGATATTTATTGTTAAATTATTACAGATTTAGTTCTAAAACACATTGTTCACTGATAGAACTATTTCAGAGAAGAGCTGATGTCACAGACTTTATGGAGGTGCTACTCCAAATGCTAAGTGCATATATTTAAAAAAAAAGAGTTGGGAAAAGTGGACAAAATACTGCTAACTACACCAAAAATAAAGTCTTTGCATGCAACGAGAAAGGCAGACGGTGGAAAAATGCTTACTTGCTGAAAACAAATGAAATTTCTAAAACGTATCCCAGCATCTTAACGTACAGAATCTTTCTGGAAGTAATTTTTATATAGTAGTCACATATTCTGACTCAAAAAGAGCAAAATGAATTGTTCTTAAATGCCTCAAGAAATACATGCTCTCACTAACTGATCTGTGTTTGCTGGTTGTTTCTTTCTACTTTGCAGGGTTGTGTGACTAGGAATAGTGAGGGGGACAGAATGTCTCCTGATGAGAAACCCTTAGGGGACAGAAGAAAAGCAAAAGCACATTTTATTTTAACCCTCAGCTAATAATGGGGGTTGTGTGTTAATTCATTGATAATCTCTCACATTTCCCAGGATTTTTTTGGGGGGTTGGTGAGTTGGGGAGGGTGGTTCTACCTAGCAAGCCCTTTTCTCACCTCTGAATCCAATGCAGTCCTGCAGAAAAGAAAGACGCAGGCAGGCAGCAAAGTTTTTATGGGAACTTAAGGCTTGCAGAAAAGAGCTTTTCACAGAGAACACAATCAAAGAAATAGATGTATTTGTGTAATGAATGCTCAAAATGGGTCACACTTACTGAATGCTGAGTCCGATCAAGGAAGCCGTAAGTTCCACTTGCATGAGTTCTTTGAGCAGTTTCCTAAGGAAGAAAAGGAGGAAGATTTTAGCATCAAGGAATGTCTTCTTGAATTGTGTCCACACCTTTTTTGTCATAATAACGCTGGCTAACCTCTAAAATAGGTTCTGACTGTACAGTGAATTTAACAACATTGGTAATGGTTATGATGATCATGAAAATGATTAAGTCCTTCAATATATTTTCATTAAATCCTTTCACATCCCAATAATGAAGGGATTATTACCTTCCCCATTTCAGAAGAGGAAACTGAGGCACAGACAGCTCATGTGCTTGCACAAAGCATGCACGTACATAGTGAAGGCTGGATTTGAACTTAGGCAATTAGACACCACGTTTAGAAACACTCTGTTGTACTCTTCTCTTACATAGTGAGCTCTTTGTCACAGGATGTGCTCAAAGGAAGGCTGGAGTTTGACATTTCAGAGATATTATTGTGGATTTACGTCCTTGGAGTTAGGTTGGATGAAATAAAATCTAAATTTCCTTTCAACTCTAAAACTGCAGGATTCTGTAACACTCATTCACGTGATAAAGTGGCTATCATGGAAAGATGGAAGTAACTTCATTTTGCAATGAATAGAATTGTGATATAAGGTATCCCGCCCGTAATAAATTTTAAAAACATGGCTATCATCACCCAATCAGAAGGAGTAAGATTCATGTTCATTAATATTTAAATAAACCAAGTATCACAAAAACTGTGAATGGCCATTATAATCTCATATAATTCAGTGAGTTGGGGGAAAGGTCATCTCCAACCAGAAAAATCAAGATTCCCTAATAGATCTGAAAGACTTTCAGGTCTCCTATACCCAAGGGGGTTGACACCGACCTGCTTCGTCTCTGAGGAGAAACTTAAGTTAACTAGCAGAAATGGGTCTGGTTTGCAGGATTCTGCAATCCTGATCTGGGGCTCACTGAATTACTCTGTAAAGTAGTGATAAAGTTTATACCCAGACTTAATGCAATTCACAAGTTTTAGAGCTAAATTCTAAACACTATTTGCAGGTGTTTTTAGAAAATATGCACTATTTCTTAGTGTGATAGATAGATAGATGTAGATACGTATAGATATACATATATGAAGATTACATATACATGAACTATATGAAGTACATATGTATATACATATATGTGTAATCTTCATATTTAGTGAGTCCACTGGTGCTGATAAATTAGAACATCTGAGACCATCAAGTGGTTCCAAAATATTGAAAAGAGAGAAGACCCATAGAGAGAGAGACCTGAGGGTATACACAGCTATGAGGTGGTGGAGATGGTGGTAACAGGGTTCACCCTTCAATAGCGTTTTGCTTTGTATTTCAATGTCTACGATTTCTTTTAACTAATAAAAATGATCAATCTCATGAACTAGCATCAACAAAGGCCAGTGATACAATCATCCATCCATTCACCCATCTATCCCCCCACCCATCCCCCCATCCATCCACCCACCCACCCATCTACCCACCCATCCACCCATCCATCCACCCATCTATACCCCCCACCCACCCATCCATCCATCCATCCATCCACCCTTATATCCCCCCACCCACCCATCTATCCATCTACCCACCCATCCACCCATCCATCCACCCATCTATCCCTCCACCCACCCACCCATCCACCCATCCACCCATCTACCCATCCATCCACCCATCTACCTATCCATCCACCCATCCACCCATCAACCTACCCGTCCACCCACCTATCCATACACACATACATACATACACACATATATCTATCCACCCATCCATTTTTTCAATCATCTTTGACGGTACTACCTTCTAACTTTGTTACCATGGCTAAGCCACTTAACCTTTCTTTGTCTCAGTTTCCTCACTTTAAAATGGAAATACACATAGTACCTGCCTCAAAAGACTGAGTTGAATATTGAAAGTCAATATTTGTAAAGCATTTAGCATTATGCCTGGCACAAAGTCAGTGCTGTTTAAGAGTTTATTTTTTATTTATCAAGCCTTTTTTTTATGCCAGGCACTGTCTTCTTGGTGCCTGCAGTGGGGAAGACAGATCTTGTTCAGGGATATTGGGGAAGGCTCCATCAAGGAAGCGGCAGTGGAGCTGAGGTCCTAAAGATGAGAAGAATGTAACCAGATGAAGTGGAAGAACATGATTTGGGAAGAAGAATAAGGACACTTAGGAAATGAACAGTCAAAGCACACAGTTCTCTTCTATAAATTCACAGTATGCCTCAGTTGGAGGATTATCTGAGCCCTAATAATAATAGTAGTAGTAGTGGTAGCCTCATTCAACCCTTAGTACATCCCAGGCTCTGTATCAAAACTTGCATGCGTCCTCTTATTTATTTACAATAACAACAGCCATGATGGTCAAGTTCAACCTTCTCAAGCCCTGGCCCTCCACTCCCGTCACTTCCTCTGACCCCTGCCACACTCCCACACTCTGAGATCTAGCAAACTGAACCACTTAAAAGACTCAAGGCACTGGTACTCCTCTAGTCCTCTGATCACATCCTTCTCTCTTCCTCAACCGCCCTTCCCCTGATCCAATCTGAACTCATTCTTGCAGGTCCACCCACACTTGCTCTCTGGAGCTTTCATCGACCCTTCCAGCTGGACTGAATTTTGAGGGAGGTCCCTGTGGCCCTTCATACACTCTTCTGTCAGAAGCAGAATCATACATCCTCGCTAACACTTTCTGGGCTTGACCTGCCCAGGCTGGGCACTCCTGGAGGGCAAGGGCAATGTCTAATTCAACTCTGTAGCCTCAGCATCTGGCACTTAGGTGCTCACTACATTGGGTAGCCTAAGAAGTGATTCCTCATTGTCCCAAATTGTGACGGCACCACGGAAGGACGCTGACCTTCATTTCAGAAAGAGGTTTTCTCTGAGCAGCAGGGCCTTCCCTGGTGCTCCTGTACTTGGTACCCAGGTAAAAACATTTAATTTCACATCCATGCCAGTCCTATGCCCACACCTTTACATGTTTTTAATCCAACCTGCACAGGAAATGCATTTTATAGCCCCCTCCTTTCTACTAACAAGAATCTGTCAAATCCTTTAGGTGGATTATTTTATAAAAACAAATTGAGGCTGAGAATCATTGTTACATGGTGAGAATGGAAATAGTCATTAATTAGCAACAGTATCAGACAACAAGAAGACCCTAAAACGCTCTCTAGGCTTCTGGAGGAGTGATGTAGTATTTTTTGTTTGTTTGTTTTTTTAACTAAGATTGTCCTGAGTTTGCAATTACTCTTGCAAACTACTTAAAGAGCAATTTTCGACCTGGGAGAATCATGGGCCCCAGCGGAATTGGGTGGAATTTTCAATGTACTGAGACTGCACTGTAGCTGGGGAGCTGCAGGTGAAGGAAACTTGAAGGACGTGGGAACAGATTTAGGCAGGAAGCAGGTGAATGCTCGCTCTATGCATTAGTTACCTTCACCTTTGCACTTGTCCAACTGGACGCACAAAACAGCAAACTGATCACTTCCAAAACACTGATGTTGAAGACCCCTGGACAGCCAGTATGCGGTTTAACTTTCTAACTGACTCCAAACAGGGCTGGCTACTGCACTGTTTCTGCTTCCGTAGACTCTGCCATCCACTGCTTCATGGATTTTCCCAGGCAGGTGACCGCAGTATGATCTTGTCCTGTCTCCAGGATCACACCCTGAAACCCCCCCACAGGGCAGGCAGAGCAATCTTTACAAAATGTGAATGCGACCGTGTTACTTGATTGTTTAAACCTTTTATCACTGGCTTCCATTTCATTCAGGCCCTCCCCTGTGACACAGTGTGACGTCCTGCACATGCTCCTGGCTGCAGCACCAGACTTACTTATTTATAAGTGAGGTGGTCACACCTCCCCCACTCCTGTGCACCAGCCCCATGGAGCTTCCGGTTCTGGACTACACTCTACCCTTCACCTGCCACAGGGACATTGTTCCTGCTGTGCCTCTGACCTAGATGCTGCTCTTAGCACCTAATCAATTCCCAAGCATTGTTAGTCCCTTAAGGGAACCCCCTACTACCTGGTCTCAAGAGCCCACTGTCTTTCCTTTATAGCCCACGTCCCAGCTTATCATTCTGCATTCAATTAAAAATTATTTAATTAAAGTTTGCCTGTCTCACCAGCCCATTACTTCCATGAGGACAGGGGTTGTGTGGGTTTTGCTCACCATTTTAACTCTAGTTCTGATCACAACACCATGGATGTGGAAGGCGTTCAATAAATATTTGCCCAAGGAAGGAAAGATGTAAGGGAGGGAGAGAGACAGGGAGGAAGGAACGAAAGATAGACTTAGTCACTCTCTTTGTAATTTTAGACACACTATGGGTGACTACTGAGCTTCTCTGAGAGTCATTTCCCTCCCCCAAACCCATCTCTGTCTAGTTTAGTCCCAGAAATTAGGTCTGAAGTGCATGATCCTGACTCTATTAGTAAGGGCTGTGTTGAGCAGGGATGAAACCTCACCCTATCTAGGTTCAATTTTCTCCTAGGAATTTAGAAGGCACTCAAGTTTCTTCAGTTTCTAGAACTGAGAACTCAGTAATTGTGGGGTCACCGTTCTCTGCCACATGTGCAGAAAACAGCAGCAGAAGCAACAAGCAGAGGGAAGACTAGGACAGTGGAGAGGCTGTGGGGGAGGGTCTTGGGGTGGAGTAAGGGGCTGCCTTTTTGCCTGATAACATAGCAGTTCGAGATGCAGGTCGCTCATGGGACTGCACACACCTCCTGACGTTTAGTGCTGAAACTCACTCCTGGGCTCCCGTGCTGTGTGAGAAATGTCCCCACGTCTTGAGCTAGTTTGAGTGGGTTTCTGTTGCTTGCTAGCAAAGGAGTCACGTGTAAGACAGGATCCCAGAGGGTGGTGCCTCACCTAGCTGGGGGATTCTCCACCCGCCCTGTAGTCAGTTGAGCTAAGTGCATCTTGACCACACCAGGGACTGTGACTGGGTGCATCTCTCCAAGCTTCACAGCAGCCCCAACCTCGTCCTGGTGTCTGGAGTTTAACTGTCCTTGAAAAGGTCCTGAAGCTGCATCAGCAGACTGCACAGGACCACGCAGCCAGTACCACTCAGGGGTTAGGCTGTGCAATGTGTTGATTGTAGAGAGGTCAGTGCCAGTCATGCCTGGGATAAGAGGAGTGAAGCAGGACGGGAAGTGCACAGATGCCTCCCTAGGTTGGAGACGGAGACCTTCCCCAAGGGAATCCAGTGACTCCCAGCCACGTACCATGAGGCTGCTGACCAATCACCGCTACTGCGGTCAGGTTCTGCGATCAGCCTCCATCGGCCATGCAAAAGATTCAGTGCGTCCCTGGATTCCCTGCAGAATCACAGCACTCTGAGCTTTAGACTCAGAACCATTATGTAATTTTACTGTAAATCTGTGGTTTATATTCTAAAAAGAGCCAAGGATGAAAGTGCCACCTTCCCCTGCAATCACGCACAAGCATCCCACACGGCAAGGACAGCATGGGCTATCCTTTGACTCCAGGAGTGATTCCCCCACGTCATCTTTTTTTGCCCCCAGCGCATCCCTGTGTCAGATGCCTGGTCTCTGTGTTGAGTGTTCCCCAAAGAGACATTCTTTTCCTCCCCTTATATGTGTTGAATATAAGTGACTGAGCTAAACGAGAACAAAACCCAAAGCTAACAGTTCTAAACAGAAATGGAATGCCCTCGCCTCTCTGATATCACTGTGCCTTTGCACCAGCGGCTTCCTCCGCCTGGGATTCTGTTCCTTCCTTCTCCGTGCGGCACATGTGTGTGCCTATTCTTCATGTCCTCGGGAAGCCCTCACTGACTCCCCAGGCACAGTGACGAGCTCCCGCTTCCCCTCTCTCAGAATCCAGTTAGCATCTCTAAAGGCTCATCGTTCCTGGACGTCTGTCTCTGCCTTCTCCACTGGAATGCCAGACCTCAAAGCCCCAGGCTGTCCCTGTCGTATTCATGAGTAACAGTACAGTTTGACACGTAGTTTGACATCCTACAGGTTTTGCCTTGGGTTCAAAATCAGTTCTTTTATTCATTTAGCTTTGAGCAAGCTCCTTGACCTCTGCGAGCCTCAGTTTTCTTGTCTATAGAATGGGGATAATAATGCCCTCCTCAGAGAGTTGATGTGAGGATTATACAAATTCATTACCTGGCACTGCTACTAAATAAATGTTTATCAAGCCAAACGGCCTAGGGCCAAGAGCTACATCTACATCTACTTGATCAACAACAGTCCTTCCAATAAACAAAGTCTTCCAACAATAGTCCTTCCGACAAACAAAGTCTTAATATGCTTTGCAAAATTTTGCCAAAACGTTAAGATCATCCAGACAACTGTCAGCAAAGCCCTGTGTCAGAGGCCATCACAGCACCTGGCATGTAGTACGTGCTCATTAAAGATTGCTGGAAATAAGGAAACAACGGGGCTCTTCTCTTACTGATGAAATGCAATTGTAGCTGCTACTCTGAGGCTTACATTTGACTTGTCATACTGTTTAAATGCAATAAACATCAATTAGTCTGTCTGCTGCTTTTAATTTGGCTGTGCTTGCCCATTCAGCAAGGGCTCAGGTACAATATCTGTGGCTGCTCCATGGAAGGTTCCTCCCATCCTCCTTCCCTAGGGAAGCAAACTTCTACCCGAAGCTCCGGGGACCTCCGAGACACTAACAATATTACACCCCACACGCCACCCCACCCCCCTTTGAGCTTTACTGTTAGTGTGTTTAATTTCCTGTCTTGGCCTTACAGGAGATTTCTAATGTTTGGGCTGTAGGGTATGTTCTGATTAAAAATAATCCTCCCAATTACGGGTTGGCATGAGCCTCCTGTCACGCGCACCCTGCCACCAGCTCCGCTTCCCCGTCAGCAATAATTGTGTCTGCAGCGCCTAACTGTAAATGAAAACCCAAGGGGCAAGTTTGGGTCCCCAGATCCCGGGCCGCGCTGGATCTTTTAATTTGCACTGTCTGTCAAAAGGATGTGACTGCGTGTACTCCAAAGAAATCCTCAGACTCTCAGATTCAAGGCCAGAGAGAGTAGAGGTACCACAGCCTTCTCAGAGAAATTGTATTTGAACCCTCCAGAGATAGCAGGGGGTGTGCAAAGCAACAAGAGGCTCTTTCTAGTTTGCTCCAAACTTTAGTGAGACCCAGTATAAAAAGGGAAGTTGAACTCCAGGGAAATTTCCAGGTGTATTTATTTTATTTTTTCTGCTGAGTACGTAAGATAGGACGTTGAATTCAAAGCATGTGATCGCAACACTTTGAAAGGAAATATACACATGAGACCTGATTATTTCAATCTCTGTCAAATTAAAACTTTCTGGGAATGGGGTGAGAAGGGAGAGGTATGTGTTTTCAGCTGGGAAATACCATCAAGGTGTTCCTGTATAACGAGAGAGCAGACGTCCCTTTGTCTGGGCTCAGGTGAGACACTTGAAATATGCTGTTGAGTCAAAAAAAAAAAAAAGTGGTACTTGGAGGTAGTTACTGAGCAAAGTTCTGTTTTAGGAGTAATGGGGGGGTATTTTTGTTGTGCCTGTACACCCTGTGTCTTCTTTTCTAAGATTGACACCTGCTGTTGCAGGCAGCCTCTGTATCTCTTGTTCTACCACTCCTGACGCCTGGTTGAATATCCTGCCCTTAGGATAAGCAGGAGACACCAATGCACAGCGCATTTACAACACATGTTTTGGCAACTAAGTTACCCAGGTAAGACCCATTCAGGGCCACAGGAGCACGTTGTTCATGCCCAGGCAACTGTGCCAGTGGAGCTTGGATTTGCATCAGGCATCAGCAAACTAACGCCCACGGGTCAAGTCCAGCACGCAGCCTGCTTTATTGTCAGTGAAGTTTTCCTGGGACGCAGCCATGCTCATTCATTCACCTGTGTCTTATCTGCGGTTGCTTTCGTGCTACAGCGGCAGAGTTGAGTCACTGACAGACCACAGGGCCCAAAAACTCAACCACATAGATGCGCACACAGTGTCACAAGGATCTACGTAAATAAATACACAAATAATAACAATAACAACCTAAATAAATATGTAAATAATAACAGCTGTTATTTATTTATTTAGATTGTTGTTATTTTTATAATTACATAATCATAAAATAATCTTATTAACATTTTAACATGATACTATTATATAATGACTAACATTATTTATCTATTTATGTATTTGGATCAATTAGAATTATAAATAATTTGTTTCTTTTCCAATTAGTATTGGATAATATTAACAACTATAATAGTTATAATAGTTATTAATATTATCCAATACTAAGCATTTACCAGGCACCAGGCACTTTGCTTGCAAAAGCCCCTCTAAGCACAACAATCGTTATTTCCCTTTTGAAGATGATAAACTAGGTAGGCATTTCAGAGTCTGAAAGAACTTGCTCCAGGTCTTACCACTAGTCATCAGCAAAGCCAGGATCCAAATCCAGTTCTGTGTGACTCTAAAGTTTACACATTGAATCGATATTTAGTCTGCCTCTTATTTTTAAAAAATAGAGATGTTTGTCTAGTTCCGCTTTTTGGGTGGGGCCCTGGGGCTCATTTCAAGCAAAAAGAGAGAAAACAACTTAGCCAAGCAGCTTCTCTGAAAGCGTTTCCTTTACCTATCCCACCATGAACCTAGAGAATTCCACATGTCCACCACTTAAAGGGGGGCATTTCCAGTGGTCCGTGACATTTCCTTAGAGGCATTGCACAGGGCAAAGGAAATCAGAGAAAAGGAGGATTTTTGATTCCTGCAGACAGATTCTGTCCAGTTGAGTGATAAAAGATAGAAATGGGTAACTACTGCTAGATGATTATGGGCATTGCACAAAATTGCTTGGGAGATGAAAATGCTCCTTCCCATCTCAGCAGAAATGGCCAGTGAGTTCTTTCGACCAAAAGGAATGAGGCTTCTCAGCAAATGCTTCTGAGTTCACAGGAACCCAGTTTACCCAAACCCATCTGTGTCCGGAGCTGTCCTGGCACACACTTGCTATTAAGAAGACCAAAGGGTCTCCTCCATGTAGAAACCACCAAACTTCTCACATAAAAAACTTGGACATAAAAGGAGGGGCAACCTCTGCAGAATTCTGATGCAGAAAGCTCCACCCCTTCTGGTGCACAAATGATGACTGTGAGGGCTCAGTATCACCTGCAACTCACCAGGGTCCAGAAGCAGGGCTTGAAGAGAAAGGAGACACCCTGTGCGGTTTCTCCCCATTATTCAACTCTTGGCTCAAATATTATTTTCCTAGCAAAGCCTCACCTGACCCGTTTCTGCAGCAAATCTAGGACAGGCTCCCTTGTTGCATTTACCTCAGTTATAACTATACAGCAAAACACAAGCATTTGATTAGTATCTGTCTCTCCCACTAGACGGAATGCTCCCTGAGGACTCAGACACAGAGGGGTTTTGTTCCCCACTGAATGCTCTGCACACAACACGGTACCTGGAACAAAACTGATGCTCATTAAAGATTGGCTCAATGAATGAATGAATAATTCTAGAAAAACGGTCTCAATCTGAGACCCAGTGACTCTTCACTTGGCCATCCTGCACCAACAGTTCTTTCTTTAAAACCAGCTTCCCTACCGACCCCATGTGCAGCTTCTTAGGGGTCAGTTAGAGGACAGACCATGGCATTCAAAGAGACAAGTATGTGCATGAAGGAAGAGCTTTGACCTTGGGAGTCATATCCACTTGGGTGCAAATCCCAGCTCCAGCACTTGCTAGCTGTGTGACCTTGGGTAAGCTGCCTTCCTTCTCTGGGCCTCAATTATCTTGTGCATAAGGTAGAAATAAAAAGTACTATTTACAGAATTCTTACAATGATTAAATGACATAATACAGGAAAAGAGCTTAGAGTATGGCTACAGTGGGTGTTTGAAAAACTGTACCTCCTTCAGTCATATTTAAGTACTCCCAAGCTGGATAGGGCCTTAAGAAAGAAGTAAAAGTGATAGAAATTATTGTGACTTAAAGGAACTCAGTAAATATCTATATGGGACCAATGGGGACATATGTATGTGAGAGTAAATAAAAAGTAACAATGCTAATAACAAGAGAATAATAATAATTAACAGGAAGAAGAAAAACGAGGAGTAGGAGGAGTATGCAGTGTGACTCTCTGTCATATACTACAACACACAATTTGCACGCAGCATTCCACTGAGTCTCCACTGCATCCGTATGCTGCGGGCATCATTATCTCCAACTCTCAGATGAAGGATGGTACTCAGGGAGGTTAAGTATTGGTGCAGGTTCCCACTGAGAAGCCAGAACTTGAACCCGGATCTGAATGACAATTGTGTTATACTCATTCTCAAAGAGAATGTTTCCATTCCTAACAGACGTCACATACTTGTGACCACCCGAGGAAGGGTCTGGGATAACCTAAGAGAGACATCGATGTGCTTTTATGAGAGAGGAACATAGATGTGCCATGAGGCCCTGACCAGCTCTCACACACACAGGAAGCCACTGCACTGTGGAGCACCCTTTCCCAACCAATTCACTTTGGTTGTTATCCATCATCTCACTAGTTCTGTTAGTCATTGTCATTGGAGAGAGGAATTGTGCAGGTACAAGCAACAGGTTTAAAAGGGAGGCCACTCAGACGTAGTATTCTGAGTGACAATCTCTTCTGCGAACAGTAAGCATCGTTCCCAGCCTTTGGACTCCCCTCAGCAGGTGTATGGCTCCATGGGGAAGGGTCTCCCTGAGATTCTAATTACTTTTCTCCTCTGTCATGACACCAGCAAGGTTGGGGGCTAAACCCACCAGCTCCATTGAGGTGAGATGGAAAATGGATATAGCAGTCAGGAAGCTCACAAGAGGTTGAGATGCGGACAGATTTATAGAGCTGGAATGCAAAGCACATCGTTGGGAATGCATGGCACTTTTGTTCATTAATCATCTTTTACTTTGAATCTATTTCTCAATGAAAAGTAGCTTTCCATTTCTATTACCAAGATTAATGTGTCAACAATACACAATGGCATAAACTGGACCAAAGTGGAGAAGGGAAAAAAAGAGACAAAAAAAAAAAAAAGCAAAAAGAAAACCCTCAGTACACAGTGTGATGTATTTGCCCAGATTACTGCTTTATTTACACCACTGAGAACACTTTATTTTTGAGCTTCATAACTCATTGCTCTATAAAGAAAAAGAAACTAGCTAGCAGCCACCTACTTCAACATGGAGAAAGAAAATGTGCCATAAAGAAAACCCATCCTCTACCCTGTAGGTCTTATTTTTTTTTAAATTCTATTTAATATGTATTGGACTCCAGAGTACCTTATTACCTTATTTAATTCAGACCCGGAAAGATGTCTCAGAATAAAAATGGCACTGAAGTGACAGGAACTAAGCTATGAAATGTGGACATCATATTTTCTTCAGAGAGATAATCAGCTTATCAGAATTCATTTCAACCTAAGAAAGGTCTCACAACTACACTGAAAATTCAAGCTGGTTGCATCATCTCAAGAATGTAATCTCAAGGAAATAGTAAAACTATCAAGGCAAGCTTGGTGCAGTTATCTTTATGTATAAGAACCACAAGCATCAGACTGCAACAGAATCACTGGTGGAGTCTGCTCCCAAGTATGGTGACACCCCTACATAAAATATGTGAAGCACCTTCTCGGACAATAACGTATTTTTTTTTTCAAGTCACTGAGGATACTTTTCAAACATGCATTGCTACACTCTTTACATATAAAACTTCTCCCTAAGTTTGGTGTTCTGAAAAATATAAGGCTTAAAAAATATATTTTCCTAAATTAGTCACTAGAAAGGGCATGGGTTTTAGTCCCATTTCAGCAAATAACTAGCTATTTGGCCTTGATGAGGTTATTTAACTCTCTCTGGGCCTCGGGGTCTCCTATTTGCACAAAAAAGAAGTTGGACTCTCTTGTTTTAAAAATACTTTTTTCTATTAATTGCTACAGATAACCTGGTTCGTGTACATCCTCATAAGAGGGAAAATCAACAAACGCAAGAGCCAAGATACCTTGAAAGTGTATGTAAGTGTCAACACCGAGATAGAATATGCTGTGTGCCTCTCAGTATGAAACATTTCCAATCCTAAAAAAGGGGGAAAAAAAATAAACAAAACAGAAAATCCAGCTAGTCAGAAGGGGATATCTAATCTTTAAAAAAAATTGCAGAGTACTTCAGAAGATAAAAGAAAATTCCTGATAGCCAATCCTTCATGTCCAACAAAGAACAACTAAGCCATTTGGTACAATGTTCCAGAAAAACAATGAAATGAGGGAAAAATAGTGAGGCAGAATGGAGGATCAATACAGCACTCAACATCTCTGTGTGGGAGAAAAAAGAAAGTCATAAAACTAGAGTGGGGTCATGAAGAGTTTGCTAAATGTTCAGAGGGCCACCTCAGGTCACCAGCAAAAGTTATGCGTTTCACGTGGGACCTTATCCAAATTTGTTTTGGGTGATATTTTCACTGTAGGAAGGACTTCAAGTAAAAAACAAACATTGT
Organism: Daubentonia madagascariensis; assembly: GCA_023783475.1. Taxonomy (NCBI): domain Eukaryota; kingdom Metazoa; phylum Chordata; class Mammalia; order Primates; family Daubentoniidae; genus Daubentonia; species Daubentonia madagascariensis. The sequence continues at coordinate 2,816,111 of JAKFHU010002332.1, read as the reverse complement.
GGATGAAGCCACAGGTAACGTAGCAAGTTTTGAGATAAAAATATTTGCATCTCCCATCTTGTCATGAAAGACTGTAATATACAACAGTAAGAACTCCAAATCTACAGTAAGCAAAACTTGGGTTCTGATTTGTCTCTGCATTTGACATTGGGGCATTTATGGACCCCTCTGAACCTCAGCATCTTCCTCCAGCTGGCAGTACCTATGCCACTGGATTGTTCCGAGGATTAGAGGAAATAGTGCATGCGCAATGCTTCACAAAATGCTCACATGTGATTCTGACACCTTAGCAACGTTTATTAGGTGAAGCTTCATGTTTTGGGCCCAGATGGAGTAGACGCAGATTCCAGCACTTGCAGAGCATTTACTAAGTCACAGGCATTCTTCTGAAATGTTTTTCTAAAGATTTTTTTTGGAACAAAATGGATCATTTAATATATATGTATATGTATATATGCATAAATATGCATTTTAACATCAAAGACATCTTTCATGCCTGTACGTATAGCTCTAACTATGGTATTCTATAGTGTAGGTGCACCATAATTTCTTGATTAGCACATTGTCCAGTTTTCCTTTCTTATAATTTAAAACTCCTTTTGCAGGGTATGTGTTGCTGTTCATAACATATTAAAGAGGAAAAAGAGGGTTCACAGCAAAATGAAGAGGAAGGTACAGTGTACCTCCTGCCCCACACATGCATAGCCTCCCCTAAACTTTCTCTGTAATATTTTTTCATTCAAAAATCTGCACACAACAACACTGAGTTAATTTTACTCACATCTGAGAAAACTAGATCTCATAATGTTCCAAGTTACCCTAAAAATGCTTTCATCTTTCACAAAAATCAGAAAAGTATCATAGTCATAAAGGTATTTATGTTAATAAGATCTGCATCATTTAACAAGAAAACAATCCTTAATCCTACTAATGCAAAATCCTAGCTGAGCAATTAAAAAAAAAAACTCGCTTAATTTCTACTAATAGTCCACATCCTTCAAGGTCATGGGACACCCATCAAAAATACAGAATTCATGCATATAAAACATTGAATTATTCCACATGGATTTAGAGTCTGGGTGTACCTAATTTCTTTCAGATTTGAAATATGTAGAGATCTTCAGTCTATAACTTTTAAAGAAGAAAAAAAAAATCTACATTCCAAAGTTTCCAGGTTCTGTTTCTAACCCTCAAGGGTTTTTTTTTTGTCTTCCCCAGTGACAATTCAGAGGAAGTCAGTGTTTTTAAAGGGAACATAATGTAAGTTACTTTTGTTCATTTGAATGTATGCGTTCACTCATTAATCCATTTGGCATTTTTTGAGCTCCCACTTTGTGAAAACCATCAAAGCCTGGTGCCAGGTACAGTTAGGGATTCCGAGAGGAATGGGGCACTCCACTTTCTAAACAAGCTCACATTAATAATAGCTAATAGAAGACACAGTAGAACAAGGTTCCTAGCAGAGAAATTGAGGTGTGCTATATTCTGACTTGCGTGGTGGTGGTGGAGGAAGTATATTGGGTAAAAGTGGCACCTCAGATGACTCATGGATTGGAAAACTTGCCAACTTAATGAAGGAGTATGGCTGGAAGTGTGAAATTCCCTGGCATATTAAGGAATCATGAGCAGTTTTCTGGAGCCAGAATGTGGAAAGGACATTGAGGGAAACTGTAAACATGAGACCAAACGGGAGATACTTCCTGGGTCAAACCTATCAACAGTACTAATTTAAGGAGCACTTGTTATGTGCCAGGCACTCTGCTTAATGCTTTACAAATAGTACCTCTTGAGTTTCTCTAATGACTTTATGGGGTAGGTATTTGGGGGGGGTATTTCTTTTTTATTTTTCTTATTTCTTTTTCTACGTTGACATATGAAAATAAGAATTTTATATGCTTATGCGTAAATCACAATGTTTTGAAATATGCATACATTGCGGAATGGCTAAATCAAGCTAACATATGCATTGATTGCCTCGTATACTTATTTTTTTCTGGTGAGAACACTTAAAGTGTACTCTCTTAGCAACCTTCAAGTGTATACTACATTGTGATTAACTATAGCTGTACAATAGATCTCTTGAATTTATTTCTCCTAACTGAAATTTTGTATCAGCATCTCCCCATTTCCTGCCCCCAACCCCCATCCCCCAGCCTCTAGTAACTACCATCCTACTCTCTACTTCCATGAGTTTGGCTTTTTTAATACTCCACACACAAGTGAGATCATACGGTATTTATATTTCTGTGTCTGGCTTATTTCACAGCATAATGTCCTCCAGGTTCATCTGTGTTGTCATAAATGACAAGATTTCCTTCTCTTTTAAAGCTGAATAGTATCCCAGGGTGTATGTATATATGAGGTAGGTGTTTTTCATGCCATTTTTATAGCTGAGGAAGCTGAGCTCAGAGAGACGGGTTGCCTAAAGACCGCTGAGTTTTAAGAAGGAGAGCCACGCCTTTAACTCCTGAGTCCACGCTCTCAGCCACTGCAGATACGTCAGTTGAGGCTTCAGCCCCTAGTCATTACGCATCTCTGAGGGAGGGAACGACTTGCTCTGACCTGTATTTTGGGAGAATACTGGCCAGAGGGTAGAGAGTGAACCGGAAGTGAGAGAGATGGAGTTGGAGGGTTGGGAAGTAATAGTGAAATGCACTCTCTGAAATCACGATATCTGATGCCTTTTTATACTTCACCATTTTCTGGCTTTGTGACTTTGGGCAAGTTATTCAACCTCTCTGAGCCATGACTTTTACAGCTGTAATATAGGAATCATGATAATACCATACATCTCAGAAGGTTATCTGGGAGATTAAATTAATTATTGTATTTAAAGGAATTAGATCTGCCTGGTGAGCTGTAGTCACTTAACAATGGTGTTAGTTATTTTATCATCTCCTGAGGAAGACAAGCTGAGGGGCATAAACAGGGAAATAGTCAGTGGATTCTGATGAGTCCTGGGGAAAAGCTCCTGCCTCAGACATTTGTGTTAACCTGTCCTTAGTATTCAGCCTGCCCCCTTCATTTTAAATCTACCACCACCTGCACCATTGCTCAGTGTCAATTTCCTTGCAAAGCAGTCTGTGGGTTGCAACTAGAAGATGCCCTTTACCTGGGCATAAAGACACAGTAATAGAGACAAGGGCAGAGATAGGAAGAGGGAACGGGTTACAGCCCCCGTATTCTGTTCCACCCACTACCACCAGTACCTGGGTGTACCTACCAGGGCTCCCTTTTGGGTTCTTAAGCTCCAAATTACTGCATAGGGAATGCCAGGTCAGCTGCAAACCAAAAAAGATTGTAATTCCAAATTTTCTGTGGACACCCAAAGGGTGACATCATACATTTAAATATTGGATTGCATTTTCATCCAACAAATACGTGAACTTGCCATAATTTGTCTAATTTCAAAAGCTAGCCTTCGGACAACACTCCCTTGAGATGGTTTGTCATTCTTGAACACCGCTTGGTAAATTAACACGAAGGGTATTTTTACTTTTTCATAAGTACTGTTGCCAACCCAGAAGGAAGGTCTCCCGGTGAATCACATGCGTGTACAACATTAACTGAACCCATTAGGATGTGCTTAGCTGAAGGCTAAGTTCAGACACTTTACAGCTGCATTCAACTGAATTTGAAAAGAAATCAAGGCTCGCCAGCTGTTACACTCTGGTTATGGTGAAAACTTAAAAACAAAACAAGAATTTGTCAAATAAATTGACAATTGTTTTCTACATCAGTAGGGACACATTGTTTACCTGTGGTGCATAATAATGGAGCTGTGAACACTTCTTTGAGGCCTGAGTCGCATATCAGTGTGACGGAAAGTGAAAGCAGACAAGAGCACATATGCAGCACCCTGTGTGATAGAACTGCATTTGTAGTCACTAACTTCATTCTCATTTTACAGATGAGGAAACCAAGGTTCAGAGACATTTTATAAAGTGCCCAAGGTCACTGTAATGCTAAGGCCACCAGTAAGTAGCAAGGCTGGGCTTTAAAGCCACTATGTGACAGCAGATCCATGGGTGCCCCTCCTGTGCTTTCTTAAGGCTCATCCATGCGTGGCCTACCTCGGGACAGTAAGCCAGACAGGTCTAATCACTAATGTTTAGTGCTGGGCAGGGTGCTAAGTATTCTTAAAATATCTGCCCTGCCCATAATCATTACAGCAGCCTATGAAACTGCCTTTATACTCATTTTCCAGATGAATATAGTGAGGCTTCAAGGGAAAAGGTCACCCGGCCTTTTAAGATAAAGCCAGGATTCTGCTTCCAGAGCCAAACATTTCCTCTCTTTCTTCTTTGAATATCTAGCACTGAACTTGGCACCAAGGTGACAACCAGTGTTTTGGTGAACAGATGAGGGCGTGAATGACTAGATCTATAGATAGGATGGCTGTGGAGTGAGGGGCTTTCACAACCATGCCCTTGGCATCCAGCGAGGTGCTCAATAAATATTTGTGGAAAGAACAGCTGCTTCTACAGCTGAATGGATGAAGACCCTGGGCTCAGATTCCTTTATAGAAGAGGGAGATGCTGTTTGATGATTATCTCCTAAGCCTGTTCATTCCATCCCTGACTTCTATGATAACCATATAGAAATGTGTGAATAAAATGTCTATGTGACATCGGGTGTCCTGCTGGGTTAGCTTGTGGCCCAGGGGACATTATCAGCACCAAGGAACATAATCCTTCACTCCCTATCTCTTCGCAAACAAAACTGACAAAATGCTCCTGGGGCTCTCTGGAGTTACCTTCATGTTTGTGAACAGCCGGCTCTACACATTTTCCTCCAGACCCTCAGCATCACACACCGGGTCAGCAGCTTCACCCTGGTAATAGGACACTTGTGAAATGAGACCACTTATCGATAAAGAGGGGGCCCAGCAGCTTTTAGGGTTGCACAAGGCACCTGCCGGTTGCTGCAAAGCTCTCACTAGTGTATTGTAGTTTGACACTTAATATTCAAACCCAACTACGGGCTATGTACTCAGAGGATAAAACTCGGTAATAGCACACAGATCCAGAGGCTGACAGGATAAGCATACAAACCTCCAGTACAAAGACTCACTTAAGAGCTCTCTGCCACAAATGGAGTTGGAGGAGAGAGACAGCATGAGAAAGAGAGAGGTATACAGGGAAAAGCTAATGAAAACATGCTAATTCTGCCTGAAAATCCCCAAATCGAATCCAGAAAATTGATGGTGGTGGTGGTGAGGGTCAGGAGAGGAACCAACTAACTAAATAAACATGTATCTTTCTTATCAGCTCGTCTCCTTAAATGATAGGGAATAACGTAAAAATATAGCATAATAGCACTTGCCTTCTCTTTAAATTCATTGTGTTGGTACTCATTATTTTCCCCCACTAGGGACTCAAAATATGAGGGACAGTTCTGGAATTACACATCTTAACAGAGTGACATCAAAAGGACAATCTGGCATTTACGTGCCAATTGCCAAAACACGATCTTTGAAACATGCGTTAACCTAAGAGCCCCCCACACCAGCCGGTTCCTTTTACAGCCTCCATGGAACCTCACGCAGGGGTTAGCATGAAGTATGTCCTCAATAATTGCTGTCGGGTTAGACTTTGTCTACAAGCAGGCACATTCATACTTCATTTTGCCTGTTTCATAGATATTCTGAGCCAAACATGCTTCGTCTAAGTCAGAGACCACAAGCTGGAAGTGAGGGCATCTAAATGCCACATACATATAAAATATTTGAACTGCTCACTGCTTAAAACAATGTATGAAAAAGTTGCCAACATGTAAAAGTGAACATTAAATATCTATAATTCCAACTCTTCTTGATAAACCACAATATCCAACCATAGTGGGACCATGTTTCTGTGTGGCTAAATCTGATGCACCTAGAAGCTAATGCCTGCTTTAGAAAGAGTCTGTGTTCTCCCCAGTCCTCACCTGTCTCTACTGTCTCTAGCCATTTCACTCACACTGTTGAGCCCTATGTGGGCATTTGGGTTTTTGATCTATGGTTTAAATATTTAGAGGGTAAGGCAAATATTATGCCTTTATTTTATCCACTGAAATGTTTTTCCTTTCTTCTTAGGAAAAATATCCATGTAATTCCTCCCTTTTCTTCCCTGGAATTCTGAGATAGTACAAACATGCGCAGGCACATTAGCACGAGAAGAGAATGAAAGGTTTGGTGAAATTTCACTTTGGTGAAATTGTAGGCTAATAAATCCCTTCTTTCTTTTATTATCATTGCAGAAATATTCTCAAGAGGGTGATAAATTTCATATAACAACTGGGCTTTGAAAACCGTACCTGTGATGATCACAGCTTGCATATACTATCTTCAGTGGGTTCCCGCTGCCTAAAGGATGTTCGCAAATGCCTCAGAATTGCATCTATAGAACTAACAAGCTGACCTTACCCTACCTTTCAGTGCTTTTTGCCCCTTTACCATCTCATGCTGCCCACTACAATCTAGCTGTCATATCACCTAATTATTCTTTGGCATGTCTCTCTTCTTCTGGTATATGAGGTTTTAGTCATCCTATTTCCTTTGGCTAGAATCCCACTTCTGGACCCTCTGTATAGGAAAATTATACTCATGCTTCAAGGTCCAACTCAAGTTCCTCTTCCCAGTAAAATCCTCCCCAGCCCACGAGGGCTAAAGTAGCCTCTCTTTCCTGTGTTTCTATGATCTTGTATTCACCTGTCTCCATTAAGAGGAATCAGTGTATCTAAGGTATCTCATAGTCATCTATCTCATAGATATTTATTGCTTTTCTCTCTCCAAACCTAAACTGAAAGCTTCTTGAAGGGAGGAAATTATTCAACGTCGCATCCCAAGAGCTTATCAAAAGACCTGGCAGACAGGTAATACATATTTAATGAATGAGTTTAAGACAGACATTCCAAGTAGAAAATGATGAGCAGAGACAGAAAGCTAGGGATGTTCAGGAAAGAGGGAAAGCTAAAACTTTTGGTGGGGCGTGGTGATGAAGAACAGTTGCGTGGGATATGGAAGTTTTCAGAGGCAGTCTGCTATAGCAGCTAAGAATGCAGACTTTGAAGCCAGAGTGTCTAGGTTTAAACCCCAGATGCAATACCTCCTAACTCTGTGATATGGTGCAAGTTATTTAACCCCTCTGGGTCTGACTTTCCCCATCTGTAAAATGATACTATTATATTAATACTACCTACTAAATGGGGCATAAGGAAAATTAAAGGTTCTGTGTTTGTACAGTACATAGTAAATATATATAAATATTAGCACTTATTATTTGATCTTGGCTTTGAAAGGTAGGTATGATTTGGAGCTGAAGGGGGTAGAAATTCCCTCAGGTGGGGAAAACAGCATAAATAGAGAAAGAAAATTGTAAAGGCCCAGGGGGAACAACACTGTAACCTGCGGTATGTCACTGTGTGTCGCGGAGGACAAGTTTGAAACAGGCTGAAGCCAGAGGAGAAAGGACTTTGAATGTCAGTCTAGAGCTTTTTGAACTGTATTTTGTAAGAAGTAGAGATCTGAAGTGTTCAGGGATGTAGCTCCCAGGCTGAGTTTCACTTAACTATTTATTTCAGGCAACTCTTTTCATACTCAAATCCAAAGAACTACAAAGCTGGTAACAGGGATGTGTCAAGTCACCAGAAATAGACAGTTCAATGACTTTTGACAATGCGTGAAAATAAGACAATTCATCTGGAAGGGGTAAAAATCAGTCCGACTATTGGAATTTTCTGGACTGAAAAACAAATTGACTACTTGTGGCCCCCTCCCAACCATTTTGTTGTTTTCCTTTACACCTTATCTAAAACTCTACAAGACAAAGCAAGAGATACTGCCAATAAGAACATGGATATTAATTATAATTAACATGGTTTTAATGTTCAAATGTATCTGTTTGATGTTGGATTACGGAGGAACTTTAATTTCTTAGTAAGCTCTCAGAGTAAGCTCACATCTTACCAGAAAAAAATTCACATGTAATTAGGTTCTTCTTTAAAACAAAAACAAAAAACAAACAAACAAACAAACAAAAAACCTGTGAAACTCTTGCCCCCAACGAGAAGCCATTGGAGGTATTTCCACTGGGTGGCTGTTTGTGGGACTTCATTGGAAAAAAACCAGTTTCTTTATCAATTGCACCCTCTTTTGTTTAACGTCACAGTCCAAAGGCACACACACCAGGATGGTTATAAAGAAAAAGACATTCTTTATCCTGCACAATACAGACCTGAACTAAACACACAGTGTATGCTTGCGCACGCACACACACACACTCACACACAAGATGACATCTATAATTTTTGAAAGGTCATAAGGAGGGAAGAAAGAAAGTAAATTAAGGAAAAGATCTAGAAGAGCAATAATCCCTGTAGTCTCCACCATCTTCTACGGTCTAATCCCAGCAAGAGAATACCTGACCCTCATCTAGAAGAATTTAGTTTATTGTATATTTTAAAGTGAAAATAACAATATCCTTTTTTTTTAATTATACATTTTACAGAATAATAAAAGCTATCACCACCACCACTACCAACACCTCCAATATTAACTGAGCACGTGATTCAGGTGCTAATTCATTTTCTGAGTATGTGTTCAATTCATTTGTGCCACAGTAGGAAGACTGCTACGTTGTCCCTTTCCTTGTCACATTCCACATATTATTGATGCTGACATCATGGCTGTTGCATAACAATCCATGTTGGATCTTACCGCACATGTGACTAATTATCACTTTCAGGCAAGGTGGCAGAATTCATGAAAAGGTGGTTTCTAAATGCAATGATCCAAGCTTCACTCCCCCACCCCACCCCATCTAAAAATGCTATGGCCACAGTTTCCCACGTTTCTAAACCCCTTCCCCTTATCTTGCTTAAAAGCACTGGGTCTCTCTCATGATCTCTTTGCCTCTTCTCCCGCCCCTTCTCTGTATTTGCCTTGTTAAGCTGTTATATTTCCATTTCATCCTCGACTATCAAAGTCGTTCAGATTTCCCTGCTCTCCCTTCGCTTTCTACATTGCTTCATGAAATCATTATTCTCTTATTGTGGGCTGATTCTTCATATTACTCATTCAATTTTCTCTCTTTTACCGATGGCCTTAAATCCTTACTACATTCAGAAGACATTTGCATTATTTTGTTCCTTCATATTGCCTGGGAAGGCATTTTTCCCTAGGATGCATCTGTCCCTACCTTTCCATTTTATAATTCTTATGATTCAATGCATCTTCTTGTACAGCAGCCAGCTATGTTTTGAGTCAAAATGAGTCTTATATGTGGATTAGGCAGATGCTGGACAGCTAGAAGACAGACACTCTATTAAAAGGGCATCAGAGAACAGCATTCTAGCTATTTCCAATAAACAGCTATAGTTCTGTAACATAAGCATTAGCAGACTCATGAATGTCTTTCTTCCTCTTACTCCTGTGATTAAAATGGGGGCTGATTAGGATGGTGCCAGCTAACATCTAACTTGAAAGGAATGACTTCCTCACTTCCTATGGATTCTGCAAAAGGCACACTGGTGGGGTTTTATTCTTTGCATCACCAGTCACAGGCAGAAGGCCAACTTATTCCATCAGTGTATATCCACCTGTCCCAACAAATCAATGAAACAATACCTCTGTGACATCTGCCAAGAAAAATTCTATTGTTCAGAAATTGCTCAGTGGTGTGATCTGTAGGAAAGATTATCTTCATTACTAAATGGACCCATACATTTCTTTGTTATTCTGAAAATATTCCCCCCACAAAAGTTATTCTATAACTTGTATATAAATCAAGGTCATAGTTGGTAAAAATGATAAAAGCTCATTCTGTTTAGAGTCTAGAGACATATTCAATCACTGCTTACTTTTCTCCCATTGCTGGGAGCTAAAGAGATTGGTGTGTACACTCGGGGAGGTGACAGAATTTCAATGAGAAGCATTGCCTTGAAAATGAATGTCCAGGAATTGCTGATGGTTCCCGTAGACCTTAAAGAACCAGGATTCCAATCTAACTGTTCCAATAAGGTACTACCAAAAGCACACTCTAAAATTCATCCCAGCACAGAGGCATATAGGGGTGTTCAACCACTATTTACTTACAGACCTAAAACCCTGCTTCAGCCATTGAAGCAGTGACAATAAGCAACGGACAGAGTGCTTCGTAACATGAGCTTGAAGCCAGAGTTCCTGGGTTCAAACGCCAATTCTGCTGTTTCCTTGAAGTGCAGCGCATATATGGTATCTTACCTAACTGAGTTTCATTTTTTTCAACCTATTAAATGGAAACAGCAAAAGTGATAATAGTACCCACCATAGGATATTTATGTGAGTTGTAATGAAATAATATATCTATAGTAGTAAGTATGAGAACATGGAGCTTACATGTGCAAAATCCTTGTTACTCAAAGTGTGGCCCATGGCTTGGCAGCGGCCCACCAGTGGGAACTTATTAGAAATGCAGAATCCCAGGCTCTAACCCAGACCTGCCAAATCAGAACCTACATTTTATAATAACAAGATCTCCTAGGTGATTCACATGCAGAATCCATCTTGAGAAACGTTGTTATAAATAACTTTTCATACCATTCTGATAAACATTGTTGACCACAAACATTTTCTCCATAACTTTCGACAACCTGGAGATAAATTATTAAGGGGAAATAATTTTACTATTTGTAAGCTGAATTAGAGCACGCACATCTCATCTGGGTACCATACACAGCTGAAAGTTACACCAAGTCACAAGGTGGAATATAAGAGCTGCTTTTGCACCTTCCTAAATGCCTTACGGATGCTTGTTTGTAGACAGAAAAGGTTGGAGTGTGCAAAATGCACCAATACATAACACTGTTCGTTTTTTCTTTAGCAAGAAGTCAAAGCTTAGAAGGATTTAGGAAAGGAAAGCGTGTATAAGCGAGACTGGAAAGCTCATCAGAAGATTTTAAGTTCTACCAATATTGCTAAAGATGTTTCTAGCTCAGCAACAATAGCTTGATAATTTTGGAGTTTCTCCACATTTAAGTATATGCTCTTAGATAGATAATGAGAAATGGAGAAAGGTTTTAATATGCCATTTTATAATATATGTTATGTGTATATGTGTGTGTGCATGTATGTGTATACTCATATATACTTTGAGCTAGCAATCTGCAAATTTTCACTTTCATCTTCCTATTAAACACTTATTCATCAAGTATTTATTAAAGTCCAAGTATGTATCATGCACTGCACTGTGTTAGCAGTTGTGAGGATGATGCTAGACAACAGCCATGAGCCTGTGAATGCTGTGGTGTTTGGCACTGTAGCCTCGACACCTAGCATCATCTCTGACACACAGTAGGCCCTCAAAGCATATCTGTTGGCTAATTTAATGAATAGCATATTGGCATACACCAATTATAATATAGGACTGTTAGCATGTTTGTTTTCTACTGAAAATACAACCAGCATAATTTCAAGTCAGAACAGATGGATGAGAGAGCAAGCAACACTGTGACTGTTTTGGGTGGCATTCGCTGACCATTTTAAATACTGATTAGTCACTTTGTTCCTCTAACCCTCCATCTCAACTTGAGAACAGTAAATTTACTGAGTTCATTCTTGGAGGCTAAATCTGGACACAAATGTGTTTTTTGTGCCTGTCACAGTAATGATACAAGATGACTGAATGCCCTTGTGTGGAGGTATGCGTAATTTCTGTTTCCATGGACTTTGTTGGTCCTTATCGTTTTATACCCAGCCCAACTCAAAATGTTCAGATCTCTGCAGGCGTTTGAGTTGAAGACTGCTTGACCTAATTCCCCAATTTGTTCATTCTTGATTGATTCATTCAAATAAATTCTTTAAATCAGCTCTGTACCAGGTACTATCTATCCTTGGTTGCTAAGCAAATATTGCCATGAGTAGGAAAGGCATATCCTTGTTCTTACAGACCTTGAATTCCAGTTCAGGGAGATGGAAAAAGAACAGAAATAAACAACATCATTTGGGGTAATCAAGTCCAGTCTTTCTTGTATAATGGCCTGTTACCAGCTGGAATGCATTAGAGGGTATCTGTCACCCAAGGCATATGACCGCAGAGGAAGCCTCTGCTATGCCGGTGAGCATGTGCAGTACCTGGAGAGTCACCTTTTCTCCTTTGAGATAGCGTCAGAAGAATCTCCAGTCCAGTGGGTAAATGAAAGGACTCCACACAACAGCCTTCTACTCAGAGTCCATGCAGGGCTATGGAGAAGTCAGATGTGTAATAAAAATTAGGAATAATAACACTTATTAAGGAGATGCCTGCTATCTCCCAGAACTCACAAAACATAAGTTTATATTACTAATAACCATAGTTTCATTATCATGATTACAATGTCAACTATGAGACTACCATATTCTAAGTGTAGTAAATATACAATTTCCAATTCTTGCAACAATCTTGCAAGACAAGCACTAGTTTCTTCAACGTATTAAGGAGGAAAGGGAGGCTCAGAGACTTGGAGTAACTCATCTACGGTAACCAGGCAGGAGGACACAGTTTGTTTTATACCAAGGTCTGTGATTTCAAAAGTTCTTATGCATCTGAGTCAATATTTCTGAACTTTTCCCAAATTATTGATACTACGTTTGTCACTGTCTGGGAATGTGTCTTTAATGACGCATTTAAATACATAAGGAGACTTGGTGTTCAGAGCCCTTTAAAGAAGAGAAGAAACCAGTGCTGGGGGCTAAAAATGGATGCCATGACTTAGATGTCAGTCAAGACCTCTTGCTGAGATTCAAGTCTCTCGAATTATTCATATTGTTGCTTTGTAACATATTTCAGCTTTTCCCCTGAAAAGAAGGCTATACGTGAACATTTATGATCAGTGCCAAGATGGTGTATAATTAATATTTCGATGCAGCACATTCACCTGCCTGAATGTTTACTCTAAAAATATTAGCTTGGCTTGAACTAAATAATGCTTCGCCAACTGTGTGTTATCCCGCTTTTAGACAAGAAGCCTCAATTATTTAATTATGTGATTGATGATTTATTGTTGCTTTCCTCCTTGGCTTATATGTTGTGTTAATGGGCTTTCAATGTAAATAAGATGCGTCTTGGTAGGATCCGATGTCTCCAGTCCAAGTAGAGCAGACACAAAGAGGAGGCAAAGGAACAGAATCTACCTAGAGTTGAGTCTCCCCTGAGGTTGCTGACAGACCCTATCCTCCTTTCTTGGCCGTGGAGACTACAGAACATACAAAGATTGATGGACTAGTAGCTGGGGACAGGTGAAGCAGAGAACAGACCCAAGCCAAGATGATGGCCACTTACATCCGAAAAAGCAACCCCCTCCCCAGAAGGAAATATAAAGCTATTATGCATTCCATGTTATGCAAAGAACACAGCCACATCTCTCCTTGTGCACAAAATCAGCACTCGGCAATGCCCAAGAGGTGTTTGGGGGATGATAGTCTTTGGCCATATGTAGAGAGGCAGGATTTCAGGGTGCTTGGCTCCCATGAACTGGGAAATATACTGTCAGTATAAAGGCCACTTATCTGTACCAAAACGCATGGTCCCTGTGCCTTTTATTCAGTTCTCTCCGAGTTCATACTTCCAGAAATAGTCTTAAACTTTCCATTCTGTGGTTCTCTTCATATTTTTAATCAAATGCCTTTGTCATGGTAGCTTATGCAGAATTTACTTCCTACTAAGCTTAATATATTTAGTATCTGGAATTCCAAATTTGCAAATTAATAGGACCCCCCTCCAGTACCACTATGACAGATTCTTCAATATTTTTAGCTATAATTTTTAATTTTCCTTTTTTTGACTCCTTATAGTAAGTACTGAAAAGGAACTACAATGATAAAAATCAAAATTTCTGTGGTTTCTTGCCTCTCTCAGTTTAAGACTACCTAATTTTGAATGCTTCTTTTAAGCCCTTGTTTCTGTAAATCCCCCCTATGCCCTGGGGTTTTATGTGTCAGGCAAGAGGATAATAAACATGCTAGCCATTTGGAAGTGTATTTATTTTCACCCCATTTCACAAACTGCAGTTAATAAGCCTTTAATGAGAAGAACAATGTGTTCTTCATGCACCCATATATAATGTGAACAGAGTCCCAATACCTCTAAGACAACCTAGCATAAATGCCACTTAACTGAATACCGAAAACTGATCAGGGAAAATAATTTCCATTCCCACCAGACCCTCCAAGGTCAGGGGTATTCTGCACCACAATTGAATAGTTGTTCACCTTTACAAAGTGGCATGAAAGAAACCAAGGACCTCCCCACCTTTTGGAAGCATGCCCAACTTGTTCTGACTCAAGGAAAACACCAACATCATATTAAAAGCTATAAAACACTGTTGCTGTGGTTTCTTCCTGAGGCATAAAGGTTAAAAAAAATGGCATTAAATTAATGAAACATTTGTCTTAACTCTGTAGCACACCCATCTACAGTTCTGCAAGCCAGCATCCTCAACGCTGGTTCTGAATGACATGTTTCATTTATGCAGATAATACATGTTAGGGCCTCATTAGCACAGTGACTCTACCAAATATTGGCAGCTTACCAGCAAGCATCATTGGTATTTGCTTTAGGTACAGGTGTGAACTGATTGAAAATTGATTTCCGAACTACCCCCAGAGCTGTTCTGATGGCGTAGGCAAGGAGACCAAGCAAACTGGTTAATTTCAGTGCCATTAGCAAAGCAAACGAATGAAAAGGGATAAAAATTGCAGGAGGAATTATATTTTCTAGCTGCTAAGTAGATAATATGAATAATGGGGCAAAATGATTACCATCCACCATTTGATCACTCATGGCCTAGATGTTGTGTGAGTCTAATTAATAGCCAATGCTCTTTACAGAACAACATTAAAAACAAGCTACACAGAAAAAGCTTTTTCCCTCCATCCATTCCAGTACCATCCACACCCCACAAAGATCAACACAAAGAACTGGCTTTCTGCATTGCAGTCATGTACTTGGAAAACCTCACCTTTCTCTTTCCCTCCAAACGAGAACAGCTTCAGGAACAAAGTTTGTTTAGCATTAGACAAGCCAGGAGTAGAAAATAAATTAAAAATGCCATTGCAGGTAATTTGGCCATATCTCTGCCACTCAATGTCAAACCACAAAGGACTTACCAGATATGCACCTTCCAATTACAGGATAAGAAAGAAAGACAGAAAGAGAGGAAGGAAGGGAGGGAGGGAGGGAGGAAGGGAGGGAGGAAGAGTAGGTGCGAGTGTGTATTCACTGCAGAAAGATCTCTATACATCACCGTGAATCTCTGTCACTCCTGTACTAGTGGCACACAGAGACATAAGGATGAACTGGTGCAATGGCTATGAAGTTAGTCACCCTTCCTGGTTTTAATCACCCACCCAACTTTTGGAGGGAATTTTCTTTTCATGTTTTTGATGCTGGGTGATACCTGTGTATACTATTTAAGGTTCAGCCACTACAACCAAACCAAGAAAATGAGCCTCTGTTGGTTGATATTTCCACTTCAGTGGGAGAATCTGCTTGAGAAGAACTAAGATAAAATAGAACAAATAGAAATTTTAACCTATTCTCTGCAGTATAAAAGAAGAGTTAGGACTGAGGATTTTAGAGTGAGCCAGATGTAGAATCAAACCCTGGCTTAGTCACTATGTGACAGTGTGACGATGTTCTTCATCTCTTGAAGTGTGGGTTCTCTTAACTATGAACTGAGGGTACTAGTATCTTACCTAACAGGTAGGTTGTTAAGTATAAATGAAATGAGACAATATATGCAACATGCTTAAAGAAGTATTTGGCAAATAACAAATGCTCAATAAATTATTAAGCCTTGTTATTATGCAAAGCTTGCTCTCCTTGGTTCTGAAGACTTCCAGACTGATAGGAACCTGACAGATTGTTCAAACACCTCTTAAGAGAACAGGCAAGGTACAAGGAGTGGGGAAGGCCCTGATGTCACAGATGGATGTCAAATTTACTGTTCAGAAAAGGAGACAAAAATTACCTTATTAAAAATTTCCCTAGATTTTTCACTTTTAGATTACAACATGTCCATCTGTCTCAGAGATCAGGCATGCTGGTCTATGCACAATCTGGGATTTTTCCCAAGAACTAGTCAATACTTGTGAATTTAGATGAAGATAGATAGCTTCTCCAAAAATTAAAACTTCGAGGTGATACCTTTAATTCAGAACTTTTACTTCTTGGTATCCTGAGATAATATTCTTTCTCTACTCAGAAGCAGTAAATAACTTACCACTCCATAGAGGCTACATCTTTGTTTTCCCTGATAACCAAAAGCTTACCCATTTGTGCCTCTGTACACCCATATGGCCTAATTTCCTTCCACTTTCTGTCTATTCAAGTCAGGCGGGGGGCAGGTAGCCTGGTCAGACTGCCTGGGTTCAAATCCACACCAGTTCACAGAATAGCAGTGAGAACTTGAGCAAGTTCTTTGATCCTTCTAAACTTCATTTTCCTTGGGGGTTTTCTATGAGGAGTCAGTGAGAAAGGCACAAAAAAGCATCAACATCACTAATGGTACTCAGTGAATGAACACTCCAAAAACTCAGCTGCTACTAGCATGAATAGTGTTGCTACTACCGACACCACCACTACTATTTCTTACTCAGCATTGTCATACAAAAGAATGTGAAGGCCCCACACAGAGCCTATTTCCTTTACTCTGAATATTACTACTCTTCCCTGATATGACTTCTACAACAAAGTGCGTCAAGGCCCACACCCTCAGTGAAGCTGTTTCTCCCCTGACACACTCATGATGATTTCCTGAATTACTGATTCACCAGCATGACATATTATTGCAAAGTGTGGGCTCTGGAGTCGGTTTGCAAAATCCCAGCTGTACCACTTCCATGCTGAGTGACACTGGCCAATGTACATAATTTCTCTGAGATTCACTTTCCTCATCTGTAAAATGGGATTACTGACAGTGCCCCCCCATTTCTGAAGGTTATAGTGACAATTCAGTTGGATAATATCTGTAATGTGCTTGTCCTAGCATCTGGCACAGAATAAGAATCTCTGAAATTTAGCTGCTCAATATTAATATAATTTATATCTCATTACTAACATCCCCCACCATCTGCTCAATAGATGTTAGCCTACTGCCCTCCTGTCTTTTTGTGTCAGTGGGCTATCCACATGCAGATCTGCATGTGGATGTTACAGTGAGCATCCTCCAAGACATATATGTAGAAAAAAAAATCAAAGGAAAAGGAAATAGCCACATACTTTACCTATGGATCTGTTCCGGGGACTTCCTGCTTGTAAGCGACCCCACGTTCAGTGAAGCCAGAGCCCTTCAGATGTGCCTCCTTTGGGTACTGACTGGCACAAACACATAGACCACGATGTTTCCAACCCTAATTTTCTTCTGCAATGAATTTTGGTTACATAATGTCCCCACCTTAATTACTTCTGGCTATATTCCTGCTCGTGGGGCTACGTAGTGTCGGGGCCTCCTTCTGTTTGCATGGCCTGAGTGCCCGTGCACTCGAGCCCTCCTTTGCGTGGTTTTGGAGCCACGATGCAAATGCAATGACTTTAATCCCTCCCCATGCATCAAACCTCCCATTACCTTCATCTTTTTCACTCTCCATTGCCAATTTTTCTCCAATCTGTCTCCATCTTTCTCCTACTAAAGGTACCAGAAATAAATGTTACAGACTAGAGGTGGGTGAGCTGATAGATATGAAAGAACAAAAAAAAAAGGGGGAGAGGCAAATGAAAAGAGAAAGCAGAGAGGCAGCCCTGGGGGTTGTGAGATGGGGGGGGAGGCTGCTGTCTCTGCTGTCTCTGTGCTCTGAGAGGACACAGATCGCCTCATTGAGGCCGCGGGACAAGAGAGAGCCTTTGCACCATGCCACGCTGGAACCTGCACAGAATGTTGTCACAGCTTCCTCTACCTCTGGTCCATAGTTTTCTTTCTGAGTTTCCCCGTCAGTTCCATTTCAGGATTCATAATTTCGCTCTCCCACTGCCCACCCCCCCAATGTATTAGTCTGTCTTTTCTAAGTTTAATTGCATTTTAATCTTTTCTGCCCATATTTCTTACCTGCTTAGGGTAGGCTTGTGTAATGTCCTCTGTCCACACTCCTGTTTGCAACACCTTCCAATTTAATATTGTCTGCAATTTCATTAGCATGCAATTTACTTTCTCTTCCAGATCATTTAAAAAAAAAACTCACCTAGACCAAGCTATTATGAATATCCCTTCCACTCTCCCTAGATCCCAGCCAAGTGGGAACGTTACCATTTATCATTATCTTTTGTTAACAATCTTTCAGCCAGGTTTCATCTAAGCCGATTAAAACTAATCTTGATGGCAAAAGAAAATTCAGATAAATAAAACCAAACCCTGACATCAAGAGCCTCACTGAAGATCAAATACATAGCATGGTTGATGGTTAATATTTTGTTTATCTATCTCTTCTCCCTAATAGGTTTCCATATGGCCACTATCAGTGTTCCTTCTCCAAGGCTGATGGAGAATCAGATCTGTATTTAGTAAGACTTTCACAAGTACATCGAATGGATTAAACCCATCAGTATCAATTGTTTAAAGTTTCGGTAGAATCTTTATCTCCTGCAATATTTTCAAACTCCAAGGTGGCAGGGCACTTTCCTACAGAGGAAGCCCTTTACAAAAACTTAACTTATTTAACTTCTGATGCTCAGGAATGCACAGTCTCCTTCAAGGCAGAAAGGGTTTTCACCACCAGTCTTGGCACTTGGTACGTGCTGGTTAATGAAGTTCTATTTATGGCTTTAATGAGGATAAAACAGCCATTTCCTTAGCTAGGTGCCAGATACAGAGATTGATAACCAGACTAATCTTAATATAATTCCCTTAATAATGGCTAAAAACCACTCAAGTACCTTAATACATCAAGATGTAAATGTTTTATTACACCCATAAACAGTCCCAGAACCTAATAGAGTTAATTCCACTAAGAATGAAATAAGCGAGAAGAGGTGTAGAAATCAATTTCCCTCCACCTCCAACGATTTATCATCTCCCCCCAGGATCAATTACTTTTGTACTAAGAAAATGTCTAATGAAATTTTAAACCAAAGGAACAGCAAACAATACACAAATCTTGTTTCAAACTCATATAATATGTTAGAGATAGCTCAACCTTCATGGTGATGAAAAAAATCTAAATAAACATCAACAATAATCTCAGATTTAATATCAAGAATGGTTTGCTGAGGTTTTATGCACCTTACAATGCCATTAACCTTTCTTTAAAAAATATCTGTCTGGGGGAGGGGCACGCTTGTAGCTCTGACTCAGGTGGTGCAAAGGCAATATATGTAACCTAAACATTTGTACCCCCGTAATATTCTGAAATTAAAAAATAAAAACATAATTTCTGGAGTCCATTTTATTTCCATTCTCTCTGATACAAACCAAAATAATTCCCACCTACTCTGTTCTAAGCTATATGCAAATATCTATAATTTCTTTATATTTCAACTAATAGATAAAGGATTATGAGAAAAAAAGCACACAGTGACTTTTTTACAACCAAAAATAAAAGTAAATCTTTGTAGAGACTGAAGATAATAAATGAAAAGAAGGTCAGAAAAGAATTCATGGATAAGGTTAAATTGTCACTTTTTCCTTTTTTGCGGGGGGGGGGTCCCACTTAGACTCACCAACTCTGAAACTGAACAGCACTCTATTAAGATAAGAAGTGATGTGTAGATTTACACTTTAAGCAATTAAGTGAAACTCTGCTTGGTTTGTGCTTCTAATTTTTGCTGAGTCCCACCATTTCCCTTGGTTGGAGGGGAAAAAAAAAAAATTTGGAGGAACCTTGCAGGGCAAGGAACCATAGTTAAAAGGAAAGATTTTTAAGGCACATGCTTACTCCCTGGCACTGGGGCAGGAAATTGCCTGCAATGACTCATTCCTCAAAAGAGGGCTGAGCCAAAAGGGGCAATGTCGTCACAAAGTACATGCCTGCAAATTTACTTCCCTCTTTATGGCTGTCCATAAAGTCCCTTTCATGCAAAATGGCCAAGCAGTGCCCCATTGATATGGCATAAAAATTAAGCGACTAATGGGCTATGTCCAATGAACTCCTACCCACTTACAAACTAAGGGAACTTCACATTTTAATTGGTTCAGCTCAAGGAGGCTGTGGAACATCATCACCTACCCAGTGATTACTTGGAATTAAATTTCTGGCCAAGTCAAAGTGAGCTGTGAAAGACAGCGCACATGAGGGTACCCGTATTTCTGCAAGGGCTTTACAGCACCACGACTCCAGCCAGGCAAGTCGAAAGTCCCTAAAGCAATCTCAGGCTCAATGGGGATCTTTTGTGCCTCAATCACAGGTCTTGAACAACCACCCTCTTCCCTACGATGCACGTTAAAGGAAACAAGTAGTGAGAGACGCTGATCAGAATCCAAACAGCCAGGATGGCGTTTTGAAAATTGATATTTTAATGATACAATTTATAAGTCATTACAAAACTTGAGTCATTTTCTGAATCACTGACAGTTAAGTGATGTGTAATGCAGTTCTGTTGAGATGGGATTATTTTTGTTTTACCCATGCCCACTTAAGAGAAACGCACTTATTTAACCAGAAGAGTCTGTTTCCCAATCCTTCTGGAAAGGTATGTTCATTTAAATTAAATTCATTGAACAAATGGTTATTGAGCCCCTGTCCTGTGGCAAGTACTGTTCTAAGAACTGAATAAGAAGCATGAAATAAGATGAGCATAGTCCTTGTCTTCATAGAGCTTTCATTCCTGTAAGGAACAGAGTTAATATACAAGCAAATAAAAGAAATCATTACAGGCTGTTATAAGTGGCAGGAAATTGATGAACAGGATGCTCTGAAAAAGAGTAACAGGAGAGAATGGAACTACTTGGAAACTTCCTGTGACTGGTATCTACATAACCAATCAGTGCATGGGATAAATTTGAATCCAACATGAAAAAGACACTCAGTCATCCAACACATATTTATAGGCTGATTGGCATGTGCCCCAAGCTGGGAGGGGATGAAAGAGCCAATTCTGTCATATTCCATACATTTGACATGTTTATCTAAAAGGATTCTGGCCACAGTTCTGGAGACTGTAACATAGTCACTTTTCCCTCTCCCTTTGAGTTATCTCTGCTTCCCTATGTTTTTCTTCACTGCAAGGGAAAAGGAATTCATTTCATGAGACTTGATGTTTTAAAGCAAAAAAAAAAAAAAAAACTAAAAATCCCTTCATATCCATCCCCTCCAACAATGAGAGAAGACTTGCTATCTGTAAAATTAAAATACACCTTAAACTTACAATAATCAAAAGTCTGTGGCAATCAGTATCAATACATAAATAAAAGCAATGGAGTGTATTAAAACCCATCCTGGCTTGTCACCACAAACAAGTTGCGGGTGGAAGAATAAGGATTATTTAGCAAATGGTGCTGACAAAATCGTCTAAACTATTTGGTGAGGATTATTATATTGTTGCCCCATATTTCAGTGTCAATTACCTTTGCCATATTAATTGACATCAAAAATAATCACTTCCTCCTATTGCTTGCTAATATTTTCTATGCCAATTACGTATGCTTAACAAATTATTTATTCCTCAAAAGCAGTGTTTTTAAAAAATTTACAAGTCCCTTCTATTATTATATTAAATAATATAGTACCATCATGGGCACACGATGAAAATAAACACAGACTTTAGAACTGTATGTATCAGATTTGAGCCCCAAGTCTACCATATTGAGCACATTTTTGAACACATCAACTTTTTTTTTCAGTTTTAATGTCCTCCTATGCAAAGTGGAAATAAAGGCATTACTAATTACTATTCTACAGGGTAGTTGTGAGATTCCAATGAAATAAGGTGTGTGACAAAATTTGAGCACAGTGAATCACTGCAGAAATACCAGGAGTTGTTATTACAGTAAGCGTGTTGAAAGACGTTCACTTTGCAGCTCCTGAATCTTGACTAAAATAACCCCAGAGATGTAGGTATGTAAACTCACTTAGATGACCTTACATTGGGATAAGAGTGCCCAGACAGGGTGACTCTCACTACAGTGGACCCGGGTGGGGCACAATGTGGAGGCAAGACTGGATACCTCCACTTTCACCCTCCAAACCAGAGGGACATATCTCAGCTAAGAGCTTTCACAGCACAGGGCCTCTGAATGCTTCAGCCTGTTGTCTGGAATGTTCTTCCACTCTCCGTAGCTGGCTCCTTCTCCTCATTCGTGGAACAAGGCACACGTCACCTCCTCAAAAAGACTTTCTCTGAACAGATACAAGCCCAGTTGTTTTCCATTTACTCATTCCCCTCATAACACTTATTTTTATTAACTTGACAAATGTTCTTTTTTAATTAGACATTTTATTTTGAGATAATTCTAGATTTTCATGAAGTTGTAAGAAATAATATAGAGAGATACTATGTATTTACCTAGTTTCCCTCAGTGGGGACAGAGGTTCAAAACCATAGTACAACATATTGCGCCATAGTAACATTAACACAGTCAAGATACAGAACATCATCAGCACAAAGATTCCTCGTGTTACTCTTTTGCAGCCACATCCTCTTCCTTCCTGCTTTCACTCCCTCTTAATCGCTGGCGATGACTAATCTGTTCTTCATTCCTATTATTTTGTCATCTCAAGAATTTTACATAACGGGTATAAATTGGATTTTTTTTACTCAGCATAATCCTCTGGAGATTCATCCAGGCTGTTGTGTATATCAATACTTTGTTCCTTCTTATTGCTGAGTAGTATTCTATGGTATGGATGTGGCACAATATGTGTAAACATTAACCCAATGAAACATACCTAGGTTGACTTTCAGTTTCTATCTATCATGAATATAGCTGCTACAAACATTGGTGAACGGGTTTTGTGTGAACATGTTTTCATTTCTCTGGAATAAATGCCCAGGAAGGCAACTGCTAGGTTATAGGATAATTGCACATTTAGTTTTTAAAGAAACTGCCCAAATATTTCCCAGAGTGGCTATGGGAATAGCAAATTTGATATCCCTTCCAGCAATATATATGTAATCTGAATTTTCCACATCCTTGCCAGTACTGGGATTGCTACTGTCTTTAATTGTGGCCATTTTGATAGGTGTGTACTGATACTGCACTGCAGTTTTAATTTTCATTTCCCTAATTGTTAATAATGTTGAACATCTTTTCGTGTGCTTACTTGCCATCTGTATATCCTCTTCAGCGACATGTCTCTTTATGTCTTTTCTCATTTTCTAATTGAATTTTTTTTTTCCTATGGTTGAGTTTTGAGAGTTCTTTACATATCCTAGGTGTTGGTCCTTTGTCAGGTACACAGCTTGCGAAAGTTTTCTCCAAGTCTGCGGTTTATCTTCTTACTCTCTTACCAGGGTGTTTTGCAGAGCAAAAGATTTTAAAAAAAAAATTGATGAAGCCCAGTTAATCATTTTCTTTCTTTTATGGAACATGCTTTTGGTGTTAATTCTAAGACCTCTTTGCCTACCTTTAAATCTCAAAGATCTTCTCCGCCTTTTTCTTTATAGGAAGTTTTATAGTTTTATGTTTATGTTCAAGTTCATCTATTTTGAGTCCATTTTTTGATAAGATGTAAAATTTAGGTCAAAGATGTCCAGTTGGATTCCTAATTGTTCCGGTATCATACGTGGAAAAGTTATTTTCCCTCCATTGAATTGCTTTTTCACCTTTGTCAAAAATCAGTTGGGCATATTTATATAGGTCTATTTCTGGGTTCTATATTCTTTTTTTATGACCCATGTGTCTAGCACTCTGCCAATACCACACAGCCTTGATTACTGCAGCTATATAATAAGGCTTGTATTCAGGCAGACTCCTTTCTCCAACTTTATACTTCATTCTCAAAATTGTTTAGCTTTTTAAATTTCATTGCCTTCTCATATACATTTTAGAATAATCTTGTCTTATCTACAAAAAAGTTTTTTTGGGATTTTGACAGTAATTGCATTAAACCTGTTTACCAATTTGGGGAGAACTGACATCTTTACTATGTTGAGTCTTCCAATCCATGAACATGGAAGTCTCTCTTTAAATTTAAGAAAAAAATTTTATTGGTCAAAATTTTATAGTTCTCAGCATACAAGTTGTTTGGTTCAATTTTTACCTAAGCATCTTTTTGAGTCATTGTAAATCGTACTGGATTTTTAATCATGGTATCAACATATTAGCTGTAGGTGTTTTGTAGGTGTTCTTTAACAAGTTGAATTCCCTCTATTCCTGTTTTGCTGATAGTTTTTGTCATAAATGGGTGTTGAATGTTTTCAAATGTTTCTTCTACATAGATCGATATGACCAAGCAATTGATTTTTCTCTTCAACCTGTTAATAGGGTGAATTACATTGATTTACTTGTTGGTCAATGTTAATATTGAACCAGTATTGCATCCTGAGATAAACCTCACTTGTTCAAGGTGTAAAATTCTTTTCATGTATTACTGAGTTCTATTTGCTAATATTTTCTTACAGTCAAAAAATATAAATATGTATGTCTAATGTCTATGGTCATGAAGAATATTAGTCTGTAGTTTTCTTTTTCTTTTGGTCTGTCTTTGTCTGGTTTTGTTATTCAGGGTAATTGTAGCTCCATATAATGAATTGGGAAGTGTTCCCTTCTCTTCTGTTTTCTGGAAGAGGTTGTGTAGAATTGGTGTTAATTCTTCTTTTGACATTTTGCAGAATTCTCTGATGAAAACTTCTGGGTCTGGAGATTTATTTTTAGGAGTTTTTAATTTAAGAATACAATTTCCTTAATAGTTACGGGGATATTCAAGTTATCTATTTCATATTGAGTGGATTATGATGGCTTATATTTTACAAGGAAGTGGTCCGTTTCATCTAAGTCGTCAAATGTATGTTTGTAGAGTTATTCACGGCATTCCCCAATTATCCTTTTGATGTCTGCAAAGTCTGTAGTGATGTCCCCTGCTTCATCTTTGACATTGATAATCTGCGTACACTCTCTTCCTCTCTCCCTCTTTTGTCAGTTGCTCGAGGTTTGTCCGTCTTATTGCTCTGTTCAAAGAGCCAGCTCTTCCTTTTATTGATTTTTCTCTATTGTTTTACTGTTTTCAATTTCACTGATTTCTGCTCTAATCTTTATGACTTCCTTCCTTGTTCGCTTTGGGTTGGTTTTGATATTCTTGTTCTAGGTTCTTAAGGTAGGAGCTTAGATTATTTATTTGCGGCTTTTCCTCTTTGCAAATGTATTCATTTATTGCTATAAATTTCCCTCTCAGCATTACTTTAGCTGTGTCCCACAAATTTTGATGTTGTATTTTCACTTTTATTCAGTTCAATACACTTATTTATTTGCCTGAAGACTTCCTCTTTAACCCAAGGATTCTTTTAGAAATGTGCTGTGCAGTTAACAAGTGTTTGGAGATTTTCCTGTTATCTTTCTGGTATTGATTTCTAGTTTAATTCCATTGTTGTCGAAGAACACAGTCTGTATGGTTTCAATTATTTTAAATTTGTTAACTTTGTTTCGTGGCCCAGGATATGTGTCACGGACACACAAAAAAATTTATTCTGCTGTTGTTGGATGGAGTGTTCTACAACGTCGATTAGATCCTGTTGGTTGATGGTGGTTGTGTTCTTCTTTATCCTGGCTGATTTTCAGTCTAGTTTTTCTGTTAATTGCTCATAGAGTGGTGTTTAGCCTCTAACTATAATTGTGGATTTTCCTATTTCTCCTTTTAGTTCTGTATTTTTGCTTCACATATTTTTTAGCTGTGTTGTTTAATGGGTGCACATTTAGGACTGCTATCTTCTTGCTGGATTAACAGTTTTATCACTACATACTGCCTATTTTTGGTAATTTCCTTTGCTCTTAAATCTACTTTATCTGATATTAACATAGGTACTCTTTCTTTCTCTTGGTTAGTGTTTGTGTGATATATCTTTTTCTGTCCTTTTACTTTCAAATCTACCTACATCATTAAATTTGAAAGGAGTTTCTTGTTGACAGCATGTTGTTCGGTCATGTACTTTGATCCACTCTAACAATCTCTCATAATTGGTGTATATAGGCCATTGACATTTAATGTAATCATTGCTATGTTAGTGCTTAATTCTGCCATTTCATTTTTTTCTGGTTTTTTTTCTCTGTGTTTTGTGTTTCTCTGTTTGCTTTTTCTGCCTTTCTCTGGGTTACCTAAATATTTTTTATAATTAAATTTTAATTTGTCCATAGTGTTTTTGAGTGAATCTCTTTTTATAGATTTTTTATCAGTTTGAATGAAGTGTGGGAATCTTATCTCCCTTTGTGTCCCTTTATTCTCCCCATTTATAATATAATTGTCTTAAATATTTCTTCTACATGCATTTTGGACCACATCCGACAGTGTCATAATTTTTGGTTAAGCACAAAACTTAATTTTAAAAACACCAGTGAAAGAAAAGTTTATTGTATTTATGCCCATTTTTGTTTTCCTCCTTTCTGATGGTCTAAGATTTCTTCTTTTATCATTTCCTTTCTCTTTAGAAAACTTCCTTTATCCATTCTTTTAAGGTAGAACTGCTAGCATCTAATTCTTTCAGTTTTTCTTCATTTGAGGATGTCTTGATCTCTCCATATTCTGAAGGATAATTTCACTCAATATAGAATTCTGAGTTGAAAAGTATTTTCTTTCAGCACTGGAAAAATACCCTGCCATTTCTGCTTTGCCTCCATGGCTTCTGGTGTGAAATCTGCTCTTTCAGATGGCTTTCCCCTTACAAGTATGATGTCTATTTTCTCTCTCTACTTTCAAATTTTTTTTGTCTTTAGCTTTCAGAAGTTTGACTATCATGTGACTTTGTGTGGATTTCTTTGGGTTAATCTTATTTGGGATTTATTCAGTTATTTGAAACTGTACACAGTCAGCCCTCTTTATCTGGGGGTTACATACCCACAGATGCAACCATGGATTGAAAATGTTAAAAAAAAAAAAGAATTAATAATAAACAAAAATAATACAAGGGTAAAAATAAAAATTTTAAAACATAGTATAATAAATATTTACAATATATTAGGTATTATAAGTAATCGAGAAATGACTTAAGGTATATAGGAGGATGTGTGTAGGTTATGTGAAAATACTACACCTTGTTATATTAGGGACTTGAGCATCTGCAGATTTTGGTGTGCACAAGGGTCTTGGAACAGATACCACATGGATACTGAGGGAAGACTGAATTTACATTTAGGGATTTTATTTGCACTTAGCAGGAAGAATAGGGAAAAGTGTGTCTACGTCATCTTTCCAGAAGTTCAGTTATTACTATTGTTAATTATTTATTTGCATGCTTGTTTATTGCGTGTTTCCTCAATGAATTGTAAGGTCCATAAGGACAAGTACCTGACTCTTTCATTTGCCATTGTATTCCCAAGGCCTAGCATAAGCCTGACATCTAATAACTGTTTGATACGTATTTTGGATGATTGAATTACCAAACTGAACTCTGGTAGGGTTCACAGTAGGGTTTACTACAGTAAATTCTTGAGAATTTAATCTATACTACAGATTCAGGAAGATTTCATCTCTGTCAATTCTGATTCAGGAGGTCTATGGTAGATTGTGTAAATCTGC
The DNA here is from genome assembly GCA_023783475.1 of Daubentonia madagascariensis. Taxonomy (NCBI): domain Eukaryota; kingdom Metazoa; phylum Chordata; class Mammalia; order Primates; family Daubentoniidae; genus Daubentonia; species Daubentonia madagascariensis. The sequence goes on along the minus strand of JAKFHU010002332.1, from coordinate 2,788,522 downwards.
ATTTTGAAGCACATTTCACAGGTGATCCACAGCTATCTTGGACCCACCTAAAAGAATAATCACAAGCAGTGCTTCACATCAAGATGATTAGGGTCTGAGCACTGTTCTGGGAGGTGATGACTAGAGTGGTGGTAGCACCTGTCAGTGTAGATGTTCTGCTTCATTTGACCTGCTTCATAACTGCTAGCAGTAAAATGAGTTCCCTTATAAACAGATGTAAATCTAGGGACACAGATTTAAAATAAAAGCATTTGGACAAATTGGAGAGGAAATTGTCACAAAAGGCATAACGTTCTGCTACAGAGAAGGTAGCTGGAAGAACACGCTCTGCCCTCAACTCATGCATTTTAAAACACTGCGCTGAGGGTTTGTGTTTACCCAGTGCAAGGCCATTAATACATTCAGCCCAAGAGTGAAGCAATTTTAATATTAATAGGCTCTTTATGAGACTTTAATAACAAAGTCATAGCTTCCTTGTGTTTCAAGACACAGGGGTTAATTACTTCAAACGTGTTGGCAGGGAAAAGGTCAAATTTTAATGCTGACCTTAACAGTTTGGGATAAATATAAAAAGGTAATAGCCCATTTAAAGCTATGATGCTCACTGTTCTTTGCAGACTGAGAAACTCTCACATGATGTCCAACCTGTGGATTCCACCCATGGATGCTTGAAATAGCCACATACCCAGTTATTACACCTGGTAAATCTAAGATGCTTTTACCTGAATTCAGCCTACTCTTTCATAGGAAAAAGAGAAAACAGACTTCGTGTTTGTTTGTTTTAAGTGTGGATCTATTCTAGTATCTGTGGCACTGACACATCAGGTGTTCAGAGTTTTCCAATCTTATACCAGTAGCATCAGAAAAAGTTAAGGCGAAAAATGAAGTCTATTATATGAGACTTTGGCTTCTCTGCTATAAAAAGGATCGTTGCTGGTTTTCACAAAAGAATCAAAGAAGGTTGCCACTGGATATGTCCATGATCTTTCTCCTTTAGCCTACAGAGAAAGAGACATGGGGCCAGAGAAACCCGTTGAGTCCCATAAGCAATGGCAAAGCAGGGACACATAGGAGATATTAGAATTGGAGTCTACCAGAAGATGTAAAACTTTGATGGGTGCAACAAATCACCAAAAAACATGAGTTTAATTCATTGGCCTGGAAAACATAATTCTACACTGTCAGTATATGAATTATGAATTTAAATGAATATCACTGATAGGTTTCTTTTCTGCCCATATAATCCTTTTCTTTTTCTTATTGCCCCAGATTTTCTCCCTTTGTTCAGTTTCCTGACCAGGATCCAGGCTTTGACATAAATAATCAGTTCTACAAGATTCAGGCAGCTGGGGTCCCTTTTAACACCACAATGTTTGCATGGACATGGTTACGCCTTTCACTAGACTCCATCCCTCCAAAAACGTCCATGATGGTTGTGGAGAAGTGGATTTCTTTGCACTGGTCCATTTACCTTCGTCATCAGCAGTTTATTGAGTAGCCATCACAGACCAGGCATTTGCTGAGCATGGGGGATTCAAAAGTGAATCCATCAAGTTTCCTGCCCACCCAGAATTTACAGTCTAACACAGGAGACAGACAAAAAACTAATTATGAGGGGATGCCACGGGAACACATGAAAAAAGCAACAGACTCAATCTTAGAAGGTCTTGGGAAGGCTTTGCAAAGAAATGGTTTCTGAGATGCAACTGAGTATCACTCAGGATGGGCCAGGAATGCTACACTAACAAGTAACCTCAGGATCTCAGCAGCTTGCAACAGCAAACGTTTATTTATGTGTGTCATCTGTGGTTCAGCCGCTGCTCCGCTCTGCTCTGCTCAGTGCCATCTTCTCTCCGGGGCCCAGGCTGCCGGAAAAGTGGCTCTCTGATCTCTCAGCGGAGGGAGAAAGAATGAGTCACCGGCTGGCTCGTAAAAGCTTCCACCCAGAAGTGACACATGTCACTCCCCCCGCATCTCATTGGCTGAAGCAAGTCTCACGGCCATTCCTGATTTTAAAAAGTTGAGGATGTAAAACTCCTCCTGCAGTGAGAACTACCACAAGGAGAGATCCCAGAAGATTTGGGAAGGCACAATAAATCTACCATGGGTCCACAACACCAGTAAGAGCTCTGCATGTGAGGAGAAAATGAGAATATTGTTCCAGGAAGACAGAACATTCAGACGCACAAGAAAGAGAGGGGACGAGAGGGAGCAGGAAGAAGGGGGTGGTGGGTGGGGGGACAGACAGGGATTTTTGAGAATTCTGAGTAGTTGGTTTCACGAGGCTGAAGCAAAACGTGCCAGGAAGGGAGTAGGGAGAGCCAGTATTGGGAAGAAAAGCTCCTTTTCCCACTCTGGGAGCGCCAGAGCAAATTTGGTGACTGACATACATACACCCCACACAAGAAAGGCTGATTCTGAGGGGTCTTTAAATGTTTAGTAAATGTCGTGAGCTATTCAAACTGTTAAACTAAAGGGGACATCGGGAAAGACAGTGAGGCAACCAAACACATGAGTGTGAAATCACCTCATGTTCATTTTAGTGTTCCTGGTGCCTAACACCTAGAACATGGCCCCAAGTAACTGCTCCCTTCACGGTTGTTGAATGACTCGTAGGGAAAAACATGGAATGGAGGATATCTTCGGACCATCAGTCCTGCTTGCACTACGTGAGACAGTGTGACGTGGAACAGGGAAGCAGGATGAGGTTGGATGTCACATATTGGTTCTTAGGGCTGGTCCCCACACACATTGCTCAGTGTCCTATCATTCAATCATTCAACCAGGGCTCACCACGCATTTACCACGTGTTAGGGAGTGTGTCATATATGCTGTGCATTCAGCAGTCATCATGGGAAACAAGGTTCCTGGGCAAGACAGAAATCAAACAAGTAAAACTAACCAAATAATTAAAAGTTTCAGTGCCATGATAAGAAGAAAAACAATACGGGCCACCAGTGGAGAGCTGACAACCTGCCTGGTGCTTAGAAGCCTGGGACAACTTCCCCAGGGGCGTGGCAGCTAGCTAGGATCCAAATTATTGAGAGGTTGAAAGGGAAGAGCTCTCTGGCACTGGAGACAGCATGGATAAAGGTCCTGAAGAGGAAAAGGAAACTGTGTGTCTGAGGACTGCAGAGAAGGCCCCTGTGGCTGTGGCCAGAGTGGTGTGGACAAGGAAGGTCTGGATGCAATCTTGTCACGCAGGGTCCCACAGGCCAGTGGGAGGGCTGGACTTCATTTTAAGACTACTTGATGGGTTTCCAACAAGAGAACAGTATAATACAATGACCACTTAAGGAGAACAATCACTTTGATGGCCCTGGAGCCCACTGCCCACACAGTACAACTTGGCTGGGAGAAAGTCAAGCCAATTCCATGCAGGGTACATGGCATGGTTACATAGAAGGTTTGCACACTTCCTCAGACCTCAGCTTTTCTCCCTTCACAATGGGAAGCTGCAAAATTGACAGTCAAACAGGGACCCACATGGATGATCCAACAGAACACTGAAAAACCAAACAGTTTGCATTTGCAAGAAGAGGATCCAACAGCAATGGGTAGGCAGTTGCAGAAGGCTGGTAAATATGAGTTTCAAGACTCTACAAGAGTACAGTTATTGAGCTCCCAAGGCAAATTCACCCCTAGTAAAAAATAGCCTAGGACAATTGGCCTAATGTAAATCTTTTCTTTTTTGTTAAATTTTTTTTAGCCCCACTTGCGAGTAAAGTGCTGGCTCACTTCACGGCTCAAGCAGATTTAATTCCTATTAATCCTGTAATAGTGGATGTTGCTGGTGGTGGCCGCCGCTGCCAACCCTTTTGGTTCCAACTTTCTCCTTCAGAATGGCATTTTGGGATGAAAGCATCTAGTTCACAGATGGAGCGGCGCTTTCAATGTGAAGATATCAAGATATTTACTAAATCATGGCAGGGCGCACTTTGTGGGAGATAATAAGAAATTTACAAGGCCGGGCGCAGTGGCTCACACCTGTGATCCTAGCACTCTGGGAGGCCAAGGCGGGAGGATCGCTTAAGCTCAAGAGTTCAAGACCAGCCTGAGCAAGAGTGAGACCCTGTCTCTAAAAAAAAAAAAAAGAAAAAAAGAAATTTACAAACAAAAAGAAAATTCCTCAAATTATAAAAAAAAAATGGAATGACTACCATGCCAACTAGGAAGGGAGCAGACACACCAGCAGAAGCTCCGAGCTCCAAGGAAGGAGAGAGAGACAGAGAAAGGGAGGGAGACCAGTCCTTGTCGAATTGGGCACAAGATAGGCCACATCTGTCAGAGTGGAAGACAGATTGGGAACAAGAAACATTGAAAGAAATGGTTTCATAACTGGAGGCTGCACTGCTCAATCCAAATCAGGCGATTCCAGAAAGGTACCTCCAAATCAGTTTGTTATTTTTTCCCCCAACCAACTGAATGCCTTTATCGAAGCCTCTCTCTCTTTATACCTTCACGTAAAAACATAAATATCCTCCTCCCTGCCATCCCACGCCAGCATAATAGTTTCAGCATGAACATTCTATGCTAGAATCATTCCAGGAAAGACTGGCATGCTTAAGAGCTTGGATACAACTGGATTTCAAACAAAATTCCTGGAGTGGCAGAAAGTCTGACCCTCCAATATTGAGCAGCGCCTTAGGGAACCTTCTGCGTATGGGGCGTCTTCTTTCTTGGATAAAACCAAAGATGAGCAAGACATGATCCCTGCTTGCAAAGACATCGTGAAGCCTTCTATTCTCTCCTCCTAAACCTGAAATAATAAATCACAACCCTCAGCCCTTTGTTCTGATTCTTTCCGGAACCTAACATAATCCAGGCTTAATAAAGGGAAAAATAAAAATGAGCAATCAATTGTTGGAAAAGCTGTTGCAATCCAGCTGACAGCAAAATCACCACAAACACACACTTTCAACCAATGCTTGTAAGACGGTGCTGCAGTAAACACAGTCTCCATCCACATGGAGGAGGTGAAGAGTGTTCATGATCGTCCCCAGGTCCCCTTATTTCTTAGGAAGAGGCTCAATACTTCAGCGGGGCACAGAGCTGCCCATAACATACACTACTTTTACCAGCTTCCTTTGCAGGTGGGTGCAGCCGCGTGGCTAATTTCTGGTTAATGAAATGTAAGCTAACTTGTTACGTACAGCTTCTAGGAAGTGCCCTTAAAGACAGAAAATGTGATCTAGTTTCTCCAATTCTCTTTTCTGCCTGTCAGAATAAGGATGTGGTGGCCGAAATCAAGCCACTGTCTTGCCTCAGAAGGTGGAGGAGGTGTGTTCAGGATGGTAGAATACCCAGATATAAGAAAGATCAAGGGGTCTCCACACCTGCCCTGTCTTTCTTATCTCTGGATTTTACTTGATGTCAGAGAAAAGTAAACTTCTAACTTTTTAAAACCACTGTTTTCTTGGGTTTTCTGTCACTTGCAGCCTAACCTAACCCTCGCTGATCCAATGGGCAAAGAAGAAAAGGCCTGTGAGCTAGAGGAAAAAAAGGCATTTCTATAGATGAGACTGGTGAAGCCTGATAGAACAGCTGAGAGTCAAAGACCCGGTTTGCACGATGAGGGTGGCCCAGCAAATGGCTCAGCTGCCTGTTCCTGCTTGTCGGCTGCACGGTCAGAATGGCTCTCATAGGGCACAAACAAGCCACTAAAACAATCACACTCGCCATCTGACATCTGGGAGAGGCTAGAACAGCCAGTTGTTTAAAAGCTGCTTTGGCTTAGACCTACTATTTTGGTGCTAGGTAGTCAGAGCAAAAACAACCTCCCTCGAGCTGGAAAGACGGAAAGATGGGAATAACATCAGGACCCAGAAACATCAGTTTTGGTAAAACACAAACCATGGGAATACGCCAGGACGTTTCTGCTTTTCGGAAGGGAAGTAACAACTGCCAATTTTTCTGTCATCCCCTGGGAATGTGAAAACAAAACCCTCCAGACATCTGTTCACAGGCCTTTGCAGAAACTGACTCTAATTTGTGTGTGTGTGTGTGTGTGTTTGTTTTTAAATGTTCTGTTGTATATTCCAGGTAAGTGCAGGGGGTTGACACATTGCAGGTTACACAACCAGTTGATGATGGCATTCTCAGCAGAAGATATTCTTAATAATTCTAATATATATGCAGATAAACATATATTTGTCCTTGTCCAGAGGGAAAATCAGCATCCCTCTGCTTTTCAGCAACATTCTGTCATTTTCTCAAAGGATTCATGCTTTCTTAGTACAGACATTTAATATAGTTTCTTTCTCTATGATTTTTAATTAAAACCTATGAACAGATTTCTCTCTGTCATTCTGTTCCATTCCATTTCAATCCAGTCGGCTCCAACCATTCCATTCCATGAATTAGGCCATGCCCCCTTTTGGATTGCAGCTGTGTGACTTGACAAGTCCCTCAACCTCTGGGAAGGTACATGCTTACCAATCCCTCATGTGACAGCTATGAGGACATCAACCATTTACCCTGTGTCAAGTATTTTGATCAGCATTTTGATCATCCCCTTTAATCCCCACAAAGTCCTGAGGTATGTATATTTTAACATCTTCATTAACTAGATGAGGAAACCAGCACACACAGTAACTAAGTGATTTGTACCCAGTCACAAGACTAGTAGCTCACAGGTACATGATTTGGACCCAGGAATTATGACTTCAGAATTTCTCTGATATTAAAGAAAAGGTGTCCTCACGCTGTCTGCAAGACCTCCAAGGACAGCATTTCCAGAAAGACTCCACTAAATCCAGGTGGATGTGAAGGGAGGGAAGAGAAGCCAAAATCCCTATATGTCCAAGAAGCTAAAATGTCTAAAAATCTAGTGGCAACACATTGGGGTCATCCATGTGTCATCTGGAATCAGAGGAGGGCACCGGGTCATGAAACTTCTCTGTACTCAGCTGAGAGAGGCTGGTAGAAAGTAATATGGAACATCCATAAACCAAAATCATCTCTGTCCAGCAATGACAAAGAAAAGCATGTTTAATCCTGTGGCAATGTATCATTTGTCATGGACTACAGGCTGCATATAAAGTGCAGCATTATTTGCAATGGGAGAACTTTCCTCCAGCTCAACAGATTTTTGCACAGGCAATGGGTATCTGGGATCGGCAGTCTGCAGATTTATGGTGGTGGCTATTTACCAGAATTGGAAATCTCAAATGCCATTTCTCACCAAGATAAGGGAATTATTTTAAAAGGGCCATGTGCAGATATTTTAAAGGGGAAACAGACTTATTTTCATCAGATATTTTAAAACCGTCAACTCACTTGTACTGTTGTCTCTGCCATGTCCCCCTCTCCCCAGCTCTATGGGCGGACGTTCTGGAAGGGAACACACGGAGGGGAATCAGCAAGGCAAAGTGAGTTTGCAGAGGAGAGAAAGTAGAAAGATTACCTAGTTCTTGCGCAAGTTTATCTGAGAAAAGAAAGTAGAAATAGAGACACGTGAATAGATCCACATGCGTTGACCAGGAAGCAGCCCGTTTCACTTGCTTGGGAGGTAAATCGCGTTGAACTTTTCATTACAGCAGGTATTGAACTCTGCCTGAAGACTAAAGGTAGGAGAGATCCTGAAACGACGTCAAGCAACGCATTTGGCAGATGAACAAGCAAAAGCAAAGGAAAACTGATAGATTTAATTGGATAGTAGGTGACCTGGATAACAATCTGAATAAACAAACAATGGGTGATCTTCTAAGCTAGGCTTGTATCCAATTTCAGTCAGAGTAATTAATGAAAAATTCATAAACACACACACTTGGAATGTGCACATCTAGATTTTCCTGACAGTAAAATTAAATACTGGATGCCTTGTCAGAAGCAAATAACGATTTTGATTTAGAAAGTGAGTGTGAGAAAGTCTATGTCTTCCTGTTCCATATTGCTCATCTAATGTGGTAAATGAGCTTGGAATCTCATTGATTCATTTTTTATTTTTCTATACACATTTTTAAATTCTCCTGGATTAGTTAAGAATTGAAATGTATGAAATCTAGTAGGAGAAGATAAGATTGGAAACACAGAAGATCTGGACCATGGAAGGCATTCAGGACCATACTAAGTGCCTTAGAATCAATCTGAGTAGCAATAGGGAGCCATTGAAAGTTTTTGAGCACAGGAGTGACATAAGGGGAACTGTGACTGGGGAAGACTCATTTGGAAATAGGATATAAGATTAATCAGTGGATATGCACACATTTGTGTGCACACACATATGCAATCAAAACACACTCACTCTTAAGAGAAATTGTTGTTTTAGACAATAAAATGGAGCAAATAATACAGTCACAAATGGGGTCAAGGTGAATGACCGTGTATCTTTGCTATCATTGCAACTTCAAGTATAATCACTTCTGGGGCTATTTTGGTTGATTATGCAATATAAACAAGAGCACAGTTGCTTCAGCATTTTTCTCTCTAAATTTTTTTAATGGCCAGCTGGCAGTGGAGGACTGAGTGAACCTAGACAAAAATGTACAATTCTAAGGAGTTTTAAAAATAAATAAAATGTTACAAAAGATGACAGGATAAGGGCAGTGTGAATCTTATTCAGAAACTCGACATCAAACGTTGCCAACGCCGTCTTTTAATTTGGGTAGAGAAAAGAACGATTTGGCTGACATCCCCGCTGAGAGTGAATTTATTGTTCCTTTGACTGAGGAGCCATTTTAATAGATTCAGAAAAATAAAATACATCAAAACGCAACACATGTGATTCCTTCTAAATGCCCTGACCCTCTACGCTCCTTTATCAAAGCTCCTACAAATATCACATCTCTTCATTGTAGACGAGGTGCTGGGTTACGTCTCGGGGTGCATGCATCCTGTGACTTCTCCATCCCACGTTCTAAGGGGTCTCCCGGCTTCTGGTCTAGTATGCCTCCTACGTACCCCACATATGGTTATTAGCAATATCGTCCCGTTCCAGAGTTTCTCAACTAAAGGTGACTTTCTTCCCAGGGGACATTTGTTAGTATCTGGGGACATTTTTGGTTGTCATAATGGGGGAGGGGGTGCCTCCGGCATCTCATGAGTAGTGGCCACAGATGCTACTAAGCATCCTAAAATGCACAGGATGGCATCCCACAACAAATAATTGTCTAGCTAAAATGTCAATAGTGCTGAAGCTGACAATCCCTGTCCTAAATACACACTGATTATATAGGTGTACCTGCTTTTCACAATTGACAACTGCAATGGATGTCAAGTTGGAAACCTGAGACTGGCTTTCAAAATCCATATAATCTGGTCTCAGCAACTTCTCTGATTCACTCCTGGGCCCCACTTCTCCTCACACAAGCTCTCTGCTCTCTAAAGGCCAGTGGCTTTGGTCTACCTGAAGCACACCTGCCTCTTCCTGCTCAGACCTCTCATACATTTCTCCCCCTTACTGGACCATCCATCCCACCTGCTGCCATGTTTGCCCATCCTTCCAGGGTGTCTTCAGCGTCCCCTTCTCTGTGGATTGCTGATGCTGACGCAATTGCTAACTTTATAGCCCGCTGAATGGCACATTTTTCTCCTACCGGTATCCACCTGTGCCTGTCTGTGTGATGAGCTGCTCTCCTTGGTCTTATGGTCAAAATCACCATTTATTCATGCATCTAACACACTGGCCTCACCAGAGCAACAGCTTCACACCAACTTGCCTTCCTTCCACTCCCCTCCCGCCCTTTGTGCTTCCATCCTCTGGCCTAGCAAGACACGAGCCATCCTTCCACGTCCAGCCCCTTGTTAGGACTGTGGAGAAAGTGGCCCTGAACGAACCTGGGTACTGCTGCATCTCAGGTACCAACAGAGTTTTTCCACGGCTGGGAAGGATCTGAGGCTTGGTCCTCACTGTGTGCTTTTGATGGGTAGAAGCTATAGCATAGAGGGAGACTGAATCAGAAAGTACTGATATGGAAAAATTTCCAGGTTCTGCCCATCCCCCTGACTAATGAACAGGTTTTCTGTTCCCCTTAGCTCCCTCTCCAGCCTGCTGCCTGTCAGACAGGCCCCTGGACATATTTGATGCTGATCTTTGAGAATGACAGGAAAGGAAGGGATGGGACAGAAGGAAGAGGAGGAGGAAGAGGAAGACTAATGAGGAAGGACAAAACCGTGTGTGTGTGTGTGTTTATATATAAATCTGGGAAATAAAGAAAGAAAAGCTGAATGGGCTGAGGGTGACAGTTGGGGTGGTGGTGGGAGGCACAGCCAATAAAAGGTTGTGGCCCTGACTGGGTGCGGTGGTTCACACCTACAATCCTAGCACTTTAGGAGGCCGAGGCAGGAGGAAAATTTGAGGTCAGGAGTCTGAGACCAGCCTGGGCAACACTGTGAGACCCCATCTATAAAAAAATCTAGAAAAACTAGCCTGGCATCGTGGTGTGCACCTGTAGTCCCAGCTACTTGGGAGGCTGAGGCAGGAGGATCATTTGAGCCCAGGAGTTTGAGGTTGCAGTGAGTATTGATGATGCCACTGCACTCCAGGCTGGGCAACAGAGTGAGACTCTGTCTCAAGAAAAAAAAAAAGGTTGTGTCCCAGTATAAATCCCAGCAACCAGGGGAGAGAAGAGGACGTGAGAAGTTTTGCTGAAAGATATGAATTGAATTTCCTTTAATATACACATACTTTTCAGGAGAAAGCAGTAAATCGTTTTAAATTATTTTAATTTTAAAGGACTATTATAACATTTCCATTGAATGGATTTTCATACAGAGACTGGATTGCATGGGTCAAGAGTTTATGAGGGTTGTACAGATATTAAAACGTCTTCCTTCCACGGAACAAGAAACCAAAGTTCAGAATAGTCACCTTGCCCAAGATCATACGACCTTGGGATCAAGCTTTAGACTCAGCCAGGATGGTTACCAAGGCCGTACCCTTAAGCACTCCACTCCTCTGCCTTTCAAAATAAAGGATTTAATTTTAGCTTTTAATGATCCAGAAATCCTTACTTCTGATCATAGGGCTGCATATTCACATTTAATGATGACTTCCATAATTTTGATAAAAATAATCACTTATTTTGATAGATATTTAGATTACTGATAAACAAGCACTTAGAGAGAAGTTCTCTCTGAATACATCTGTTTAGTTCATATACATCCATGCTCACTGAATCATAAGCTATACAGAGAGCCAACATACAATAGCTTCGTTTGCAGAGCAGATATTCAATAAATGCTATTGATGGGGGCATTCCTAAATGCACAGGACCATGAACTCCCATCAAGCAAGGCAACCTAAAATTCTCACTGGAATTCCTTTATCCTAAGTTTGTCTTTCCATTATGTCACACAGGCTCTATCAGAAAGAGCTAAAGTCCCCTGGTGTATGTTTGTCACGGAACCTTTGTTCCCTTGTTCTTTATGAGAGTTTTGTCCTACTCAGAGCTGAAGAGGAAAATAACCCATTTATATTCTCTGCACTACTCTTTTGGTTTTATTCCAATTGCTGTTGTGACAGGGCTGCTCGGAAGAGGAATACCAATGTAAGCAAGGAGTTAAGTGCACCACTGCTTCAGATGCAGAGAACTGGTCAGATGACTCAGAAGAAAGAGAAAGCACAGTCTCAAATTCTAAATTTATATAGGCGTGGACATAGGTGTATATTCTATATATGCGTGTGTGTATATGTATTAATATACACATATATCTCTATCTGCCTCTATCTTTTAATCTATCTATTATCTATCTATCTATCGTCAATCACCTATCAAGCCTGGATTGGGAGACAAAAGAGCATGTGGTTACAAATGCAAACTTAAGGACTCAAAGAAACCAGATCTGGGTCCTGGCACAAACTCTATGTATGTGATTTTGGAAAATGAGCCTCAGGTTTCTCATTTGAGTCACAGACATAACAGTGGTGCCTACCTCAAAGGTTTGCTGTGAGTTCTCCATGAGCTAGCGCATGCAAGTTGTACAGCCCACTGCCTGTGTCAAAGTAGGTGCTACACCCATGACCGTCGTGGTTACTTTGCAGAGAGCTAAAATGATGGTGATTGGGAAGGAGGGATCTTTTCAGTAGAATCAAACTGGATTGCCTTTAATGACCTTTCAGTTGAAACCCTTAATATTAAATTCCCTCTAGGAGAAATAAGAGTTGAAGTTATATGAGACCTGAGTTCAAATGCCAGATTTGCCTTTTATTAGAGGTGTGTGTGTCTGTGTGTGCATGTGTGTGTGAGACAGAGACCAAGATGAGGCTGAGATGGAGACCAACATTGAGATAAATATGCCCAACAAGAAACATGATGCATCAGGTAGTTCCTCCACAATCACAATCCATATCCTTATTTGTATAAGTGGGTAATAACAGTACCTACCTTACAGGGTTATTGTGAAGAATGCCTTCTAAATGTAAGTAGTCCAGCATATTACTTGTCACATGGTAAGCACACAATAATTTCTTGTTCTGAAGCAACAATATTATTTTACTGTCACATGCTTTGCCTACCCCACTCCACTCACACCCATCTAACAGCAACATATTTGGAATGTTGTTATCAGGAATGGAGAATTTAAATCTTCCAGACTACCTCATCTGCCGCTCCATGCTAATTACGTACTTATCTTGTTTGAATATCTGTTGCAAATTTACAAAGCCACTGTTGTCCTTCTGGCTCCTGGCTGTACACAGTCACGAATGGAAGTTTACCAAAAACAAAACAAAACAAAACAAAAAACCACGTTGGCATAGAAAAGAAAGCAAACCAAGAGCATCCTATAATATCCTGTTCTCCTGGCGGCCAACTGGAGCTTTTGGAATTTCTTCAGGTCAACTTCCCCACTCAAATATAGGACCGAACAGATCCCCACACTTACCCTGCCATGCTGTTCATTGCAAAATTATACTTGAATAAAAATCTGGAAGATGCTTTCTCTATCATAGCATCAAGTATCCCAAACCCACCGATAATAAACATCTGACTTTTGGGTCTCAAGCTGCTGTAATCAAAAGGAAGCAAGGACTTTGGAGACAGAAACACCTGAGTTCAATTCCTGACCCCACCACCTACTGGTCGTGTGGCTCTGGGCAAGTGACTTAACCTTTCCGAACTCCCTGTAACATGAGAATAATAACAGTACCTAAGTCATGGGCAAGGCTTTCACTACCAAGAGTGCCGTTCAGATCCTAGTTCATGTGACCCTCCTTCTCTAGGGTTGGAATTACTGATTCTTAGGTTATTTTGAAGATTAAATGAGTTAACACATGTCAGCACTTACAACAGCACCTGACACATAGTAAATGCCAAATAAGAGCTTATGATAATGACGATGATGATGATGATTATAGGATTGTTGCAAGGACTGAATGTGACCATCAACATTAAGGGCTGAGCACACTGACTAGATCGTGGGAAGCTCTCATTAAGTGATAGCAGTTATCTGCACACTGCGCCAGTTCCACCGTGAATGACAGCAAGCTGGTCCAGATCATCTCACACTCCCCACCCCATCTCAGATGCCATAAGGATATCAAATTGGGTGTGAAAACACAAAACCAGGTATCATTCAATTATCTACACTAATGGAAGGGTTCAGAGGCAAGGACAACCAGCCAGGGTGGATAATCCAAAAACCACTTTCGCTTGGCCATGAGATGCACTGGCAGTTCACATTAAAATATACTATGTCTGCCATTTGGGGGATTAATTTCCAACAAAATAATGAAGCCACACAAGACAGGCCTGATTCAAGCTGGGAAGTGCCCTGGTTCTCTGGTCTGTTTCCTCTCTGCAACATACTCCATGCTGAGAGCAGCCAGCAGGCTTCCCTGACTGGTGCAGAGAACCAATCTAAACAGGGTTGACCCCTCTCAAACCTTCCTAGAGCATAAAAGAGGCCTGGGTTTCAAAGGCTTCTCCTGCATTAAAATTAACTAGGGCTCCTGGTTGATATGCCACAGATAAGGAGTGAAGGGGACATCTTCCTGCCGAAAACACATTGCCTAGCCGTGTACTGCCGGTGCCCTGCCCAAGGTCCATAGCGTTCCTCATTTTCTTTGACATAAAGACAATCTAGAATACCACCTCCCCGTCACAGACACTGTGGGTTCAAGGGGAATGACTTCTCTATTCATGAAGGAGATTACTTGATGTCCTAATCAGATGGGCTTGCAAAATTAAACACGGCAATGAGCACTACTCATTCATCCTTTACACAAGCACTGAACACCTTCTGAGAGTCTGGCATTGGACAAGGAACAGAGTATATATAAAAGAAGGGAAAGGAAGAAATGTAGTTCCTGTCCTTGTAGCCTAGTGAAAACAATTAAACAAGCAATAGCAGATGAATATAATAAGGTCAATAGGCCAACAGAACATACAGCTAGACCACCAGGCCCTGTCTGGTAGGGGCTGGTCTGCCACTGCCACCCACTGCGTTAAGTCCATATCACCTCTGGCCTGATCAAGTGCAAATGCCTCCTTCTGGCCTTTCTACTTCACCTACAAGCCATTTTCTGCCCTGCAGAGTGATCTCAAAATGTGAAATGGATCAGGGACGCTCTTCAAACCTCCCAGTGGCTTCCCATCACTCTACTTGGTGTGGAAGCCCAGGCCCGAATGCACCCCTGCCTGGTGCCTGCCCCCCACCTGGCCACCGCTGCCTGCTCACCTCCAGCCACACCGGCTCCTTTTGGCTCCTCCAATGTCTTTTGTTCTGGCTCTCAGAACCTATATACCTTCTGTTTCCTTCCACTGGGACACTTTTCCCATAGCTGGTCACCCATTTGGTCTTTGCCCAAATGTCTTCTCCTCGTGGAGGACTTTCCTAACAACCTCGAGTAAGGGACACTGGCTGGGAGGGGGACTAAGCCCAACTGAGCGTCCTTTACTGCACCCCCAAAATGCATCATGATCGATTTCTGCCTGTTGCCTTATTTATGTCTATGAAAGACTGTGGCTGTCTTGTCTACCATTGTACCCCCGGTGCCTGGTGCATGGAAAGCACCCAGAAAATGTAAATGATAAGAGCAAACGTTGGTTGAGTACTCTTGTAAGTTCTTCCCATGCGCCGACTCATTTAATCCTCACGCTAGTGGGTATGCCTGAGCATACGGAGACAAGCACAGGGAGGTTAAACAGCATGCACGCTGGTTGTCTGACGTGCACGTGGCAGAAGCTAAATTCGTTTTTGGGATTTTGGTTTCTTTTTTTTTTTTTTTTCCTTTTTTAGAGACAGGGGTCTTGCTCTCTGTCACCCATGCCAGAGAGCAGTGGCATCATCTTAGCTCAGTGCAGCCTTGAACTCCTGGCCCAAGTGATCCTCCCCGACAGAGGCTGAATTGGAACCTTGGGAGCCCGGTTACAAAACCCGTGTTCTTAACCTCCATACTAAATCATCTCCCAATCATACATATCTTTATTTTTTCAATTAAAATAAAATAACCTCCTAAAAGGCCACTAAAAAGTGATAAACACCCTGGAGTGAACCCAAACCGCTGCATTCCCCCAGGCCTCGCCTTGCCTCATGCCCTGGTCCCCACGACAGTGAACACTCTGCCCTCGCCTTGCAGAGTACACTCTACCCACATCGCTCTTAGCAGCTGTGCCTACATAAAGCTTATTTATACCCATGTCCCACGGCTAAAAGAGATCTTTAGGCAGCCCACAACCCTGTCCAAAGAGTATATACATCACCAGGAGACAGGCTGTGAAACAGACTGTGTTGATTTAACTAGAAATGCCCATTATCCAAAAGCAAAGAAAACCCAAGACCACCTCTGCTTTCTCCCATCCTGCCTTCCGTCCCCAACTACCCCCCCAGTTCTATTCTAATTCTGTATCTCCAATCTTAAATACATTAAAAACATAACCTATTCTATTTCCTTTTTTTTTTTTTTTAACTAAACAGGCTCAACTTAAGGTCAGTCTCTTCTGGTACACTGGCTCCTATTATGGAGGAAATAAAAGGGAGATTGCTTTTAAAAAGAGAGGCTGCTTTTAATGACAGTTTCCGAACAGTGGCCTTTTGTACTTGAAGGGATTGATGATAAAGCTCACTGTCAACCGACAGTGACATCAATGTCAGAGCACAAAGGGATGGATGTTCCTCAATGTGGGATCATCCCAGAGCCATTAACCGGTGCTGGGATGCTCTGCCATCTTGGAGGGTGGCGAGAGCCTGTGACAGCCCGGCTGCTGCTTTCCTCCGAGCAGAGCCAGAGAAAGAAGGCAGAGCTGGGGAAGAAAACTCTATCTCCCTGTCTCTCTCTCTCCCTCTCCCTCTCCCTCTCTCACACACACCCCCACCCACACCCACACACAGAGGCATGCACTCCGTATCTGTGAAGTAATTCAAAACATCGCCTAGTGGTGAAGGGCTTGGGTCTGAGTTTAAATCACAGCTTTGCCAAGTCTCTGCTGCACGACTTGGGCAAGTGTCGTTGCTTCCCTTTACTCCAGTGTTCTCATCTGGAACACTGAGGTAACAACACTGACTATCCCACAGGGTTGTTTTGTGGATAAAATGAGGCAATTCATGCACAAAGCCTGGCACGATGTCTAGAGAGGCTAAGCACTCAAGATACGTGTTGGCTGTTGCTATGACTATCTCGATGACCACAGAACTGTACAGCACACTCTCTCATTCCCGAGCTAATGGCCTCTCCCTGTGTTTTTGTGAAGGAGACAGGACATCTAATACTTTAACCATTTTATAGGTGAGGCTCAGATAGCTGATACGATGAGCTCCAAATCACACAAGTGACCAATGGCAGAGTCAGGACTAGAGAGATTTGACCATGTGATTCCAGACCAGTCTACTATTCTGGGTTTTTTCTCAGTCCACTGAAGACTGGGTGACTCTTGTATGTCCAGCAAGGTCCCAAGAGACAAGGGGATGAAGGTCATTCTCTTCTGATGTTTCCAAGACAGCCACAATTTGAAATATTGCATTTTATTGTTAATGTGGACATATCATTTATCATCTGAGCCTGGATATGACTGAGATTGGCCAATGCTACACTGGATAGGAAAAAAGTCACCAACTGCGACACCTCCAGACAGCCTGGGACAAATCCTCCCTCCCTATCATCCACATACTCGGGCTGGTACAAATCCCGACTCTTCCTTGCTTCCCTCCCTAGTGACTGTGGCATCTAATATTTTGCTTCCTGGCCTATTTTCTTGTTCTGTCTCTTCTGGTAGAATCACCCCTTTTACTTTTGGCCAGTTACTTCTCCAACCCACGGTGTTACCACAGCACTGCCAAACACAGTCACACCCTTCCTCCCAGCCTCAAGGATTGGGCGAAGGATGAACTCAAAGCCAAGCCAACTGGAATCTTTCCCACGGGTTTTTCTGCTAGAGCTGGCAGGGAAGATGGCCCCTTGCTTTTGGGGGAGGGGGAGATCATGATGCTCAAAAACTACAATGTTGGATTTGGCTGCCTACTCTTTTTTTGGATACTTGGAGGAAGTCTATCTTCAGCAGGAGAAACTGACAGCCCACCAAGAGCTGGAAACAGGTGCAGATGATTGATGGTAATGCCAGGAGAGAATGTCCTGGCAGTACCGAGCCGTCGGTTCCAGTCACAAAGCCTTGAGGTCCAGTCTCAGACGCCCTTGTTCCAGCAGTCATGTAATTGATTCTGCAGGCTATCACAATCATCTGTTTGGCTCCATGGTTCAATCTATTCTATAGTCATTTGGGTTTTGTTGCTTTGTTTTCTTAAAACTACTATGAACTGGGTTCCTGTTACTTGCAACCAGAATAATTCTGATTACACAGATACCAAAAATATGGGTACAAATAGGACCTCTAAGAAAGCTAAAACATTTAAGTGCAAGAGGACTTAGAAAAGAGATAGGTAAAGGTAAGCTGCACAGTTTCTTTGAAATAATTTGAGTGGGCTTGAGAGAGCTTAAAATTATGAATAAGGAAACAAGAGAAAGATGTTCCATGTCTTAAGAAAACCAAAAGTAGGTCCTGATGAAGAGGACATGCATGGAAAGGTATTAGGGTGTAGTAGGTTTGGCATCAAATAAAACTTTGTTCAAATGGCAGTTCCACTACCATTGGAAGTTCCACTGCCAAGGAACCCTCACTACCGCAGGTGCTTGGTCTAGTCCCGTTAGCTCTGAGCCTGTGTGTCCTCCTTGGTGAAGTCAGGATTCTAACACCTACAGAGTTGTTCAGAGAATCATCAAAAGTATACATAAAGCACCTACTACTGCCCTCTGGCACATAGAGGGATATGAATAAATACTGATTATTACTAGTGTATGGAGCACAGTAAAGAGATGGATCCAACTGTAAAACCGGTAGATGCTGGGGTACAGACTGTGGTATCCCCAGAGGCAGAAAGCGTGCTCTGCTGTCTTTGGTCTGCTGTGGCCTGGCCCATGATCTGGACCCTGTGAAGTGCTTAATACTAATCAATGACTACATAAATGAAAAATGGAATCATTGGTGCATATACATAGCCTTAGAGGGAATCTTAAATAACCATAAAAAGCCAGTATCAATATCCTCAAGGAAAATATGTCTGGCAAGGTATTTAGTGCCAGATTTCATTTGAGGAGTGAAAACCTCCAAGATAGTACAATTAAGGAAAAATAAAGGTAAAGCAATCATTCTGCTTATATTCATGAACCCATATGATGGGCTTACAAAAAAATAAAGGGTAAAAAGTACATTATTCATTCTATCGTTGTTTATTTGTGAGTTCATTCACATACACGTATTAGTCTCTACTATGATTCAGCATTGTTCTGCATCCTAGGGAAGACGTAGTTGCTGCCAAGGAACCCTCAAACACGAGGATGAGGAAGAAATATTAATTGGTAACTCTGATCAAATATAATAAATATCACACTGTCAGAGGTACTAAGGGCTCCAGAACTAAAAAAAAACAAACAAACTGGGTGCTCACTTTGTCAAAGGAGATTGGAATGTACCAAAGCAGACCAGCAGGAAAGGTGAATCCCTGAAGGAGGAAACAGCACACCAAAAGCATGAGGTCAAGAAGGTGCATGCCATATTTGGGGAGGCAGTGGATTCTCTGATCTCCCTGGAGCAAAGACTGCAGGAGGTGGGGCATTGGCACTTGCAGGCTAGGTTGACCAGACGCCCAGAGGCCTTGACTACCAAGCTAAAATGTACAGAGTTCATTCTGCAGAAAAGGCCAGGCCACTAACATTTTTTGATGGAAGGAGGGATACAGCCAAATCTGCATTTTAGTAAAAAACAAAACAAAACAAAACTTTGACAGTGAGGCAGAGGGTGGACCAGAAAGGACAGTGTAGTGATAGACTTTATTTATTTTGTATTAAGAAGTCAAAATCTCTCCAAGGATTTTAGTAAGGATGACTAGATGTACAGAAATACTACTAACTACATGAGAGGAGACTATATTAGTCAGGGCTCTAAGACACAAAGCGCAAGAAAACCCAGTTCAAGCTTCATTCAGGGTGTGGGGAGAAAAGGAGTTTCCCAGCTTACGTGACTGAAGCATCTACTGGCACATACAGCCCAGCATGGGTGTCTGTGCAGTGCTGTGTGGACTTGCTCTTTCTCCATCCCTCAGATGTGCTTCCCACTGTATCGTCTCTCATCTTAGGCAGATCTCCCACCGTGGGGGCTACAACCACTCCAGGTTCCCACCGTCACAACTCCTAACCGGCCACATCAAGGTGCTATTTCCCTCCGGTGATTTGTGAATTGAGTTGTAATCGCTTGGGTGGGCCAGGTTCTCATTCCTGAGCCGTTCACCAAGGTCAGGGGTCGGTGTGCTCTGACAGGTCAGGTCTGGGTGAGGGGCCACATCTGTCTCCGCGGCGGGTCCACCCTACCCCACCCCGTGCAGACTGTCTGAAGCTGCCACCTGCTGAGGGAGGGACGGCTGCCAGGCAGGCAGGCAGCAGGCGCCACACTCAGGAGCATGGGGCAGGGAAGGAGGACGGGGCTGGAGACACTTTCAGTGTCACCCTCAGGCTTCAACAGCAGCACCGCAGCTGTGAATGCGCCCACCACAGGTGGTGTTGGGAGAGCCTTCAAGTATGCTTTCCAAACCTCCAAAGCACTTGGAATTTTAAGAATCAAAATACTTTTATTTCTCCCAATTCAACTGAAGTTCCTTGAAAGTACAAAGAACAAAATCTCTTCAAAGTCATGAAGACGGAGTTGTGCAAATGAAAGCACAAACAGGACACTTCTGGCCCGCCTGGCGTTCTCAGGTGAAAAGGCTTTCTCCTAGGGACACACATATATATACACACACAGACATACACACACACACACATACACACATACACACATGCACGCATATATACACAGACATACACATACACACATGCACACATATATACACAGAGACACATACACATACACACATATATACACACAGACACATACAGACATACACGGACATACACATACAGACATATACACACATACACATATAAACACACGTATACACATATACACATGTGCACATATACATATATATACACATATACACACATGCAGATATATACACACATACACACACATATATATACACACATGCACACATATACACACACGTATATACACACACATGTATATAAAATACATTCCTCCAAGTGCAGCTAGTAATAAGAGTGTCATAAGACTCTTACATAACCAGGAATATTCACCTTCACTTTCTGTTAACATTGATATTATCTCTTATAATTCAAACACCCCTTTTGATTGAAACAATGTACTTGGCTTTTTCTCTGGAGAGAAAATGAAAAAAGGACATTTATTTCTTCAATACTTCCAAATATTCACATTTTTGAAATGTATACACTTGTATTATGACTCCAATAGAGTTTTAACATTGGTCAAAAACTAAAACTGCAGTATTGTGATTAACAGCACAGTGTCAAAATTAAAAGGAGATCTGGGTTTGAAGGAAGGGTTATGTGTTTATTACCAGGGTGCCTTTTGGAAAATTACTTAACCTTTCTGTTCCTCAGTTTCATGGTCTATAAAAAGAAGCAATACTGATACTTAAATTAAATAAGAATTACATAAAATGATACATGTAAAGTGACAAAGTATGAATGTGTGTGTGTTGAAGAAACTATTGTACCCAATAGTTTAGACATAATCTAAATACCTAACAAGGGGACGGTTGCATAAATGACAATGGATTCATCAAAAAAAATACTATGCAAACCTTAAGCAGGATGCAATAGACCTTTACAGGCTGATACGAAAGATCTTCATAATAGATATATGATTAAATACCAAAAGCAAGGTATAGAACAATGGATTTAGGTATGTCCCTATAGTAATAAACCATATGTATTAAATATATACATAATATACATATATAATACATATACTTAGTCTTACAGTACTGATAATTATATATGCATATATGTACACATAATAAATATACAAATAAAGATGTACCTATAAGGACTTCTACATGGATATAAATTTTATGGAAAAAGACATAAGAAACTACCTTTGCGGGATGAATTAGCTTCCTGGAATTAAACCTCAAATTTTATTCTGTGTTTGAAATTCTTATTTTTTTTAACTACATGCAAAATATTGTTTAGTGCTTTTTTAAAAACTTGACTCTCACTGACTTGTCCCAATGCCTCTGCTGTTGTTCACCCTGTCTGCAAACACCCTAAGCAGAATTTCTATTCCTAATAGTGTCCATGTGTGAGTGGACTGTTGGGCTTTTTTCGGATCACCCTGTTTACATGCAGGGGCCACTCTGTTGAGAATGATGCTGGCTGATTAAGAGAGTTTGTGAAAAAGTACCCACTGTGATTGAAACACTCATTTAATACATTTTAAGTGCCTGAAATGCTCAGCTTCCTTGATTGGTGTTGATTGTTTGCATTTGATTTATTTCCTCAGTATCAGTGTTCATTAAATTACTTAATGTAATGGCCGCCCTGTAGTTGCAACTCTATTTAACTCCGAGTCTTTGGGAGCATTCTAATTCACAGGCTGTTCCCTTCGGGAGCTAGGAATGTAGATTTTACCATCTCAGAGCTGTGTTTTGCTCATAGAAATTACTTATGAGGAAAATTATCTTTCAAAAGAATCTACTGCAGTCATATCTGATTTTTTTTTTTTTTTGCTATTTATAGCTTTTCTACTTGGCAGTGGTCTTATTATTTTTGACAATTTATTAACTACCATGGGCACATTTGTAATGTGATGTTCAATGCTCACAACAGTATCTTTCATCTTCCACATTTTAAAAGTCTACCACCCATGAGGACAGCAAGAATTGTGCCAGTCACATTCCAGCGGTCCGTAAGCCAAATCCGTTTCTTTTTGTTTTAAATAGGCATGGCTTCATTGGACATTCTGATAGTGTCCAGTGTGCATGGGGATTTTCTTATTTTGCTTATTTCCTTTTATCTGTCCCAGTGGAGGTGGGGTGCTGGGAGTTTTCTTCAGCAATTATTTGAAAAGTAATTCAAAGACTGTTGAGATTTTCTTTTGTTTTCCAGGAGGACAGGTGGAGTAGTTATGAAGGATCTTGTGTGCACATTTACGTCAGTAGGCCTCATTGTGAACGGGAAGTATTGATCACAGGAGGTGGGCCAGAAGAGGATCTGTTGTACCGGAGGAAGGAAAGACATCAGGGTGAGCTGGTAGAAATAGAACATGTGAAGTCACGGAGCACAGTGAACATGTACAGGTCACCGTGAACTTAACGGTGAGGAAGTCAAATCAAAAAGGGAAAATTGCATAATGTTTGCATGTTTCTGACTGCAAAACTTACGTGAATGAAAAGTTGGATTTTGGCCAACTGGAATAAAAAAGCCCAAATGAGGCTGATCTGTAAGTACCCTGGACGTTAGTGCCCTGGAAATGTGACCCTCCCCCTCCCCATAGCAATGGTATATTTTAGGAAAAAGAAAAAAATCATAGCAAATGAAGTCAACAGTAACTAAAGGCAGCTGTATGTGGTCAAGCAAGGTTTGCATGGAGGGAAGGCCTGGGCTTAAGTTTTAGTAAAGGTTGGTACTCCCAAAGTAGAAGATCAGGAAACGTTTCACAAGTGTGCCAGAGAGTGAGTTTGAGTCTTCACGCTGGAGTGGGGGCCTAGGGCACCATAAGCAGGAAGAAGAGGGAGACTCACTCCACCGCCCTGCATGACCTGACGTGGGGCTTAGATGGCTCTTCCTGCCCCCACTACAGGGCTGGGGCCCCATCCAGAGGTGGGAATCAAAAGTTATTTTAAGATAAGCTGCAGAACTATCTCAATAGGCTCAGAGACAATTAGTGCTCATGAAGAAAACTCAGGTACGTATTTTTATTACGAGTTAAAAAAAAGTTTGTTATACAAACTCACAAAAAGAAATTTTTTAAAGAGGAGAAGAGTAAGTTATTCTTAACAGGTGTGACTCCATAAACCTTTCTGCCATGTGACAGGTATCCATTATAAATCTTTTATACCCATGGCAGGTATTAACTGAGTGTATACTCTCCCTGAGACACTAGGGGGTCCACAGAAACTACCCTGACACAAACCACAAGGAGGATCTTAAGTCTATTAGGGGATACTGAACGTGAACATCAGAGCGAAATATAAGATGACCATTATTTAGTGACCTAAGGGCTATTCATTCATTCATGCCATTAATTCATTCATTCCAATCAACGAGTAAGTAATATAGCGGTCGAAAGTGAATACTACCATGTAGCTGAGGGTGGGTCAAGGGTGGGCTTTAGGATAAGTTTCAGGTTCTCACCTCTGATTGCATATTAGAATCACTTAACTAGGGAGCTCTTAAAAAATAAGCATTCTTGGGCATAAAATTCCTGGGATTCTAATTTATTTGGTGTGGAATGGGGCCAAGTTTCAATAGTTTTTTATACTTCCCCAAATGATTCTAATTTGAAGCCAGGGTTGAGAACCACTAATATATACTTAATGACACTTTATCTGGGTCTTGAAAGCCATGGATAGGATTTGGACATATGGGAAAATCAAAATGAAGTACCATAAAATCTGTTATTTTATCTTCTGGTGATTTTCCCCGTGCCATGAGGCATCCTGTGTGGTGAGTCACTATTTAAATTCTACAGCTTCAGGAAGGAAGGGAATTAACATGTATTAAGATGTGCTGCTGCATGCTTGTAATGTCATAGAGGTTCCTGGATTAAGGGAAAACCAGAAGGGGGAGTTTCACAAGGACAAATTTAGTTTCCACGAAAGTTAAAACCTTCATTATAAGATGCCTGGCCATGCTACAATTTCATTTTGAATGCAGACCTATTGCCATCACTGTAATAGCAATGTTTTGACACCTTCTAAGTGGTAAGCCCTTTATAGACATTTCTAATTCCCAATAACCCTACAAGGCAGGTATTTTTTTTTCCTGTTTTAGAACTGATGAAAGTGGGGCTCTGTTACTAGGTAGGTAACCTGGGGCATGTCAGCTTACTTCTCTGTGCCCCACTGTAATAGCAATACATCTTTATATAGTCAGGCCTGGACATACAAAGGCCCAGCATTGCCCACGCATTGCCTCACAAACTCCTTCCATGGGGGAAAGTCAAGTATACGTCCATCTTCCAACATTGTAATTTTACGAATTTCACTTCTCAAAACAACCCTTTTCTGTTTTAGCAAGATAACAAAGAGGGAATACTTAACAAAATTTATAGGAAGATGTGTTTATAATAAAAACACCCTTGCCAATAAGATTTTAGTGACTGCCAGTAAGATTTTAATGACTACCATTATTATGGTTCAGGCAGAACAAAAGCAAATCCAAAGCATTGTTTAGACATTTCATTTTGTTGAGGAATTACCTGGATAAGTCATTCCTTTTGCATTTATGATGGTGGGGTCCCCAGAGTTTGTTCACAGATGGAATAGAATATGGTGACCTGGGTTGTAATCTTCATGATACCATTTACCCTCTGTGTGACCTTGGCAAAGTTGCTTAACTACTCTGAGCCTCTATTTCCTCACCTAGACAATGAGAATAAAATATTCAACTGAGTAGAGTTGTTATTATGCAGAAATTTAAAAAATATATGGACATAACACACAAAGAGCACCTGGCAAAAATCACATAATAACAAAGGCTAATATTTCCTGAGTATTTCCTATATGTCAGGCACTGTGGTAAGCTCTTTGAGTTCATTATCTTACTTAATTTTCACTAATAATACTACCTAACTCATGGTTAATTTTCACTAATAATACTACCTAACTCATACCTACTTCACAAATGAGACCAAGACAAATTGAAGTCCAGTAATATTCCCAATGTGAAAGTGGTGGTGCCAGGATTTGAATTCCATCAGGGCTGGCTGACTCCAGATGCTGCTCTGTTAACCACTAAGGCATACTGAGCTCAATAAAAGTAGATATTGTTTTTCTTTATTAGAAAAATAAGTTGTGTAATATTCTTTTTTTTTTTTTTACAACTGAATAAAACATGCCTATGCAGAAACTCTGGTCTAGCAATTACCTTCCTGTTTCCTATTGATTTTGTCAGTGTTGTTCTTTCAGCATGTGGGATTGCACAGGGACAGACAGCTGGGTCGAGCGGGGAGGTGGGGCGGGATTCCAATCAGCTTGGTGTTTTCATGGTGCTGAACGGCTGGAAGAAAGTGCTACACTGTGATTCGCGGGGGGGTGGGAGGGAGTCAAGACGTTCCATATGAAGGTCCCCATGGAAAAAGGCTGAAAATGAAGCCAGGTGCACAACTCAGCAGAGCCCTGCACTCAGAATGCAAGAAGGGCCAAGAAGAATTTAAGGCCAAGAACTGAGTTGAAAGAAAGAGATGAAGTCTTTGCAGGGACAGTGAGGAGCAAATTGTATTCCATATACTGCACTGAATTCACCAATATCCCTACCAATCTCTAAATCTCTCTCTCTGTCTTTTTTTAACCTTGATTTTGAAATAATTATAGGCTTACAGGAATTTGCAAAAGTAGTACAGAGTAGTCCTATGTGCCGTTTACTCAGATTCCCCCAACAGAAATATTTCACACAACTGTAGGACAATATCCAAACGAGGAAACTGATATTGGTGCAATCTACAGACCCTGTTTAGATTCTGCTGTGTGTGTGTGCGTGTGTGTGTGTGTGTGTGTTTGTAGTTCTATGAAAATTTATCCCATGCACAGATTCATGTAACCACAACCAGAATCAAGATGCAGAACTTCTCTGCCACAAAGAAGCTCCCTTATTCTATTTTTCTCTGACCTTATATGCCTTCAACAATTCCATCATCTCCATCCAAGAGATGCCATCATCTCTCTCAATTTAAATTTATGATGCCACTATCTACTCAGTCACCCAGGTAAAAGCCTGGGAGTAGTTATTCGCCGTATCATTTCAGAGATAGAAACTACGGACCCCACAAATCCATCCCTCTCCTTCGGTCCACATCTTGATGCGTCCGTCCAGACTTCCCTTGTCTCTGACGCATCCATTCGAAACCGTTTCGGATGCTACTAGTTACAAGACACCACCATGCTCAGCGATGAGAACGATAAACAATGATCCAATAAAAATAGCCCCTACCCTCATGGAACTTACAGTTTTGGAGGGCAGAAAGATAATAATCAAATAATCACATAAATACATGTAAATTTACAACTGAGATAAATGCCAAAAAGGGAGAGATACTGGCTATCATGATAGATAACAGAGGGGAAATTCGGCTTCCCTAAGGAAGTGACACTGGTCAGGAAATTGGGGGGTAAATAGTAATTAACCAGGCTAAATCAGTGTGTGGTGCAGGTTGTGGGAACGTAATGGCCCAAGTGATGGTATTGAGAGGTGGGGCCCTTAAGAGGTGATTAGGTCATGAAGGCTCCTCCCTTGAGAATGGGGTTAAGGCCCTTATTAAAGAGGCTTCACGCAGTGCCAGACCAGCCTGCCCCTCTGCCTTCTGCCGTGAGAGGACACAGTGTTTCTCCTCCCTGGAGGACGCAGCATCAAAGCCCCACCTTGGAAGCAGAGAGCAGCCCTCGCCCGACAACCAAACATGCCAGCGTCTGGATCTTGGCCTTCCCAGCTTCCAGAACCGTGAGAAAATAAATCTCTGTTCTTTATAAATTACCCTGTCTCAGGCATTCTGTTGTAGCAGCACAAAGCAGGCTAAGGCAGTGGGGGAGTAAACAACACGTAGCAGGAGACAGTGAGCAAGAGGGGCCGGAACAAAGAGATCAACGTGGTTGGTGCCAAAAGAGCTGTGGCGAGGTGGGGAGGTCTGAAGCTCGTCTGTCTCTGCCCAAAGAGCAGCACGAACTCCCCATCTCTAAAGGGTTTCCCATGGGGTGACATGACCCAATCGCTCCAGCTGCATATGCAGCATGGGGAATCGGAGATAGCAGGGAGCAGGGTACATCAGGAACCCACTGCAGTCACGCAGGGGAGATGCAAGGTTTGGATCAAGATGGTGCCAGCGTAGATGTGAGAGAAGTCCATGGAAAGACCTTACCGCAATAATGTCTTAATTTGCTGTCCCTCCAGTTTTGGACTTTTCCAACTCACCCTCTAAACTTTGACTAAAGGGGCCTCCCATGAATTCAGAATAAATTCCAAACCTAAACACAATACATAACACTTTGTGATCCGGCCCATTCCTGCCTCATCTTTCTGGGTTTTTTTGTTTGTTTTTTTTTTTTTTTTTTTGAGACAGGGTCTCACTATGTCACCCGGGCTAGAGTGCGGTGGCATCATCATAGCTCCCTGCAACTTCAAACTCCTGAGCTCAAGCGATCCTCCTGCCTCAGCCTCCCGAGTAGCTGGGACCACAGGCATGTGCCACCACACCTGGCTGATTTTTCTATTTTTAGTAGAGACAGGGTCTCGCTCTTGCTCAGGCTGGTCTCAAACTCCTGAGCTCAAGCGATCCTCCCACCTCGGCCTCCCAGAGTTCTGGGATTACAGGTGTGAGCCACCGTACCTGGCCATCATCTGTTTCTATCTTACCTACCCATGGAACATGGAAACCTTCACTTATAACCTTCATCTTTCCACATATCCCTTAGGCCTGCACTAAATACTGTACCTGTTCACTCTTAAAGAAAACAGAAACACATACCCACACCCCTCCATTCCCAACTCCCCCCTTCTTTGCATGGCTATACTCTTCTCAATGTTCAGATTTCAGCTTAATTATCACTTTTCCAAAAAAAATCCTTCCTGGCCAACTTATCTAGATAGACCCTCCTCTAATTAGTTTCCATCTTAATAATGTCTTTCATGCCTAATATGTACCACAAGTAGTAACTGGTAAGCCCGCCCCTAGTAAACCACATGAATTTCCCTGGTAGGTTTATGTGAGGGCCCCACTTACGGCTGAGCAAACTGTGTAGAATTCAACGGGTTTCTGCAGCATGGCTGCACTGGCCATATTGAGAGTTTCCAAAGCCTAATTCCCTGAAAAAGGCATTGACCCTGTCCTCATCTCACAGAAGAGGTTGTGGGTGTGGGTGCTGGGTATGCAGAAGTCCTGTCCCATCAATAACAATGTTAATGCACAGCAGCTTCCTAAGAGATGCTCCTTACCTATCCAGGTGGAAGCAACTCTGACCAAGACATCGAGGTCACTGCACTAATGAACTGTTTTGGAAAAGGAGACAGAACAGGATTAAGGGGAACACAGGAACAGAAAGGCAGGCAAATACAGGGCAGAACGAGAACCTTAAATAGGTTTGAACCTAAGGTTTCAGATCTTCCTTTTTGGTTCCAGTCTCTAAAGCTCACATTACAGAAATGCTTTTCTAGACACCAGTAACAAGAAAGTCAATCTCAAAGGTGAAATAGAGATGCTTTTAAAGTGGCTATTTGAGGGGGAGGGTGGGGCTGAAACAATCACACACCCTGGAATTTCATGAAGATGAAATCGAGGTGTAAAAGCACAGGGTCCCCAAAGAGCTGTCATGTTGGGGAAAAAATGCTCAAACACTCTACTCCCATTTGGCACAATTATTTAAAAGAACATACATTTTATAATCCAGGGAAGCCCTCCATTCTTTGAGAATTAGCTGTAGTTTTCCAGCCCTAATTCCATAAATAGCCTTTAAGCATTCTGCTCAGTGACACTGGCACAGAGATGAGGTCCCTCCTGGCGTGACATTCCGTCCGGCCGGTACTCACACCACATTCTCCTCTCCTCAGGAAGCAAACCACTTCTCTGCTGTTTCCCCACTGTGTCCAATTATGCTGCTGCCCTTGCAAAATGAGCACTTAGGCATTCAATACATTTTTAAGGAAATGGATCAGCATGATTATTCTGGGAAACACAAAGCTCACGGAGGAATAGGGCAAATTATGAGTTTCAGGAAATATTGGTCTTTGTATATTAATCACACTAATAATATTGCAAACGAGGCAAGTACAAATCCATCTCCCTCCTGTGCACAATTTGCTTTGTTGGATCCCTTTGAAGTAAGTGCACAGAGTATTGTTTTGATGTATTTATGCCCCTCCTTGATTGTTTTCAATTATTGCTGCATTTTTAAAAATCAGGACAAAAATAAAAAAAACTGGAAAGCTACAAAATTTCCCCAATTAGTAGTAAAAGCCATAGAAAACATCTTGCCGGAAAATGAAAGGGCCATCAGAGACTGGCAAAGATACAACCTACACAACACTACTCCCTCATGCCAAACCCGTGGCAGACATGCCTAATCAATCACAGAACTCTGGCACACAGAGATCATAAGTGGCCCCAGACACCTTTTCCCATATGGCACATACCCACCAATCGGAACTGGCATCACTATGACCTAAGCAACTAAATTCTGGATAGGCAGAGTGTCCTTGCCAAGGACACATGGTAAATAAGTGTCAAAGCCAAGATGGGAAGCCAACTCATACTACCCATCTGGTGATCTTAAACCACCCCTACAAGATAAGGGGGGCCTATCCTTGTCCTTATGTAGCACCTGGGTAGAATACCTTTCACATTTATGGTATTCTTTAGGCAACGTTTAAGAAAATGGGAAGAGCTAAAGGGGGAGTCTCATCACTGAGTTTGAACATGGAAACCTTCACTATTAACCTTCATCTTTCCACAAATCCCTTAGGCCTGCACTAAATACAGTACCTGTTCATTCTTGAAGAAAAACACAAAGACACACACACTCCCCTCCATCCCTAACCCTGCCACCCCCATCCCCCACCTTTTTTGCATGGCTGTACCCTTCTCAACAGATTTCAGCTTAATTATCACTTTTCCAAAAAAATCTTTCCTGGCCAGCTTGTCTAAATAGACCCTCCTCTAATTAGTTTCTATCTTAATAGTCTATTTCATGCCTAACATGTACCACAAGTGGTAATTGGTATAACGGTTTACTGGTTCTGTATTTCTTCTCCCAGACTGCATGCCCCAAAAAGTCAGAGAGCCACATCTGCTTTATGCTCTACCAACATCTGACACTGTCTGCATAAAGGTTGGCACATGATAAAGTTAGTGAATGAATTATACATACCATGGAGTTTGTGTGTATGTTGCCTTAGCGTTTTTATTACATCTCTTTGTTCTATGTACATCCACACCTAGAGATGTCCTTGAGTATCACATGCCAGAAGGTCACAGCACAGGTGTACAGCTCTTTCCTTAAGGTATCCAAATAAGATATTTGCTCAATCAGGCAAACAAAGGTCCCCTTCACTTATTATGCATGAAGAAATTAAGCCTCTAACCTCAGCTCTGTCATCACACCTTTTTATGCTTTTGCTCACTCGTCCACCCGGCTGATCCTAGTCCAAATTGTTGACCCATGGAATTGTGAGCTGAATAAATGGTGGTTTTAAGCCTCTAGGTTTTGGGGTGGTTTGATGTAGCAGAATCTAACTGGTACACTACTGGCTTAAGAGCAAAAGGGTCTAGAATGGGGTGGCCTGATCATTAATTCTGAACACTCTACTGACTAACAGCGTGATCAGAGGCACATTAGTTGAAGCCTTGATTCTCTCATGTGTAAAATGGAGATATTAAGTATTTTTCCTTATAATTATAACAATGTTATTATAATTATTAAATGAGTTAATACACATAAATTATCAGGTGTATAGAAAGTACTCAACAGATATTAATGGTTATTGTTATTTTTTAAAGAATTAAAAAGATTCATTCCAATCACTAATTTTTCAAAGTTGTCTCTTCCATGCTTCCAACACCTTATTTTTGCAAAGGGAAAAGCTATTTGCCCATTGCCATAAAGTCTTTGAAGAAGAAGATAGGGTAAAAATATGTTTATTATTATCTAAAATTTCCAGTTATTATTTCCATCATATGAGCGTAGTCTTGACTTAAAAGGAGATTCATAGTCAAGTACACACTGGATAACGGGCAATTTTTTGTTGAGCTGAATATACAAAACAAGAATAAGATGTTTTCTTTTCCTTTAAAATAAGGGATTACTCCCCTCAAGAACAAATAATACTCTAAAATGTACAATATGCTACATGCCATGTTCTATCAAAAGAAAAGTTCCCACTTTTAATTTTAAAGGCCACCAAGTTTAAAATGTATGTATTCTATATTTAAAACTATTCATTTTTCAACAGTGGAAAGGATGTTTTCCATCAGCAGAAGTATAAGAAGTAATGGAAATCTTTCTGTTTTTTTTTTTTCCTTAAGTCTTGAAAATCTGGAAGGAAACCAATATTTACATTCAGTTTTGTATTTTGCATTAAATTCATATACATACTAAATTTCTTCTGGCTCCTCTTCAGTAAGTACTATTAGCTCGTGCTCCATTTTCCTACATGCATAAAAAGCAAATAGCAACTTATGTCTTTTTATGAGCTGCTCACAAAATCCATCCTTGTATGTGTCACTTAACGCTCACAAACATCAGAATGAGCTTTTCCCATTCTTGACCCAAAACACACAGAGCAAACAGTGGGGTGAAAACAGTAAAACAACAGACAGAGGGAACACAAGATCCACAAAATTCCTTGTAAACTAAGTGCCAGGAGGGATCTAGTTTCTGCATCACGTGCAGAGGAAGTGGTTTAGAATCACAGAAGAGCACAGAGACCATCCAAGGTAAAGTCTTTTCCTTGAAGAAAGAGGTTTGCTTTTGATTTTTGTTCTCTTTTAAACAGCTGAGGCAATCCTGTGCACTTTACAAATGACCTTTCAGACTGGAGAATGACATTGTGGTGCCCGGGGGTTAGAGGTAAGGAGATGTCATTTGTCTTAACCACCTTTCCGAGGCTGGTGCTCCAACACATGGCCTGTCAGCAAGGTGGGCCAAGGAGGCATCTATTCTGCAACCCTCATCCCCTCCACTGCCATCAAAGAACCGCAGGGCACAGCTGGAGATTTGTGTATCATTTACAATAAATGCCCATCACTTTTCTCCTTCACCTCTACTTTTGGTTTTGCTTCAATTGATTTATTTTTTAATTGACAAATAAAGATTATACATATATTTATTGGGTACAACACCATTGATTTGAAATATGTTGTACAATAGATCTCTTGAACTTATTCCTCCTAAATGAAATTTTGTATCCTTTAAGCAACATCTCCCCATCCTCCCACCCCCAGCCCCTGGTAACCGCCATTCTACTGTCTGTTTTTACGAGTTTGACTCCTTTAGATTCTACATATAAGTGAAATTACGTGGTATTTGTCTCTCTGTGTCTGGCTTATTTCACTTAGTATGATGCCCTCCAGGTTCATCCATGTTGTTACAAATGGCAGGATCTCCTTCCTTTTTAAGGCTGAATAATATTTTATTATGTGTAATATATAATACTTTCTTTTATCCATTCATGTGTTGACGGACACTGAGGCTGGTTCCATATCTTGGCTATTGTGAATAACGCTGCAATGAACATGGGAGGGAGCGTAGAATATCCCTTCAACATGCTGGTTTCAGTTCCTTTGGATGGATACCCAGTGGTGGGACTGCTGGAGCATATGGTAGTTCTATTTTTAATTTTTTGAGGAACCTCCATACTGTTTACCTCTCCTTTTGTTAAAACAGAAAGTCCACAAGGTTTGTGTGTATGTGAGAGAAATAAATCATTTAAGGATTGCTATAGTTAGTAACTACATATGTGTTTTTTTATCACAAAACAGAAGTTTGGAGGTCAGCCCTATAGGGCTGCTGCAGCTACCCTTGAAGAACCTGGGATTCTTCAATAGTCCTGTTCCACTATCCAAAATAGCTTCCAGACTCATGGTCATAAGATGGATGCTCCGTTTTCTGACTAGCCCACTCCTCCCAGACAAGAGGAAGCACGAAGGGAGAGAAGGGAGAAGGCAGGTGGCAAGGAGGCGTGTGCAAGCTGAGGAGTGTGTATCCCCACCGGGTAGACTTCCACTTATAGATCATCGCTTCCATGGCCACCCCCAGCCGCAAAAAAAAAAAACAAAAAAAAAAAAACTGGGAACACAAGATTTGTTACTGTTGTTTGTTTTTGTTTCAGATGGACACATTGCCATACCTAACACATATAGCAAATTGGAGAACGGTCCCAGGGTAGAACAGTGGTTCTCAAAATGTGGTCCCAGACCTGCAGCACCAGCAACACCTGAGGACTTTTTAAATATTCAGAGGCTCAGGCTGCATTCCAGACTTGCTGAATCAAAACTCTGGGGGTGAGTTTTAAGAGGGCCTGCAGAGAATTCTGATTCACACTCAAGTTTAAGGAGGACTAGGGTAGACAACTAATAGTGTCTGCAACAGAAAGGTGTATCAGGCAATATTATTATTATTATATCTATTGAATTCTTGCAGGAAACATATGAGGAATAAACTATTATCATCCCCCTTTTAAAGACAAAGGAGAGTGAAGGTCAAAGTCCACAGCTGGCAAGTGAATAGGAAACAGCGACATTTAACTTCATGCAAACCACTCAGGTTAGTGCAGGAAATGCTCTTTGAGGCAAATGCTCTCAGTGAGGAATTCTTTTGACTTCTATACAATTACCATTGATGAAAGAACCAATTCACAGGGCAAGCTTCAGAAAGTCTGTGCTCTTACATTCTAACAACACTTCAACGTGTGGGCTTGGGAAATGCGTTCCTTTTCCGAACCTCAGTCTTCCTATCTGCATCATGGGAGATCCATCAGCAGGCTCAGGTTACGTTACTGAAAATTTACTGGAAATACTCATTTACAAGAAGAACTTTGTGCTCTGTGGAAAGGACTTACAGGAATTTAAGTCATTTTTTAACATTCTTAGAACAGTTATCATCTAGTGGTTTTAGGAATTATAGAAAAAGACTGTCTCAAGATCTCAAATGGTTAATAAGTCCATTAAATATAAAAAGGCATGGCCTAAGTGTTTCTGATAAGTCCACAAAGCCCTTTGCATGAAATCACAAGACAAACTTTTTTAAAATATGCTGCACGCTGAATTCACACTTCAGCAAGGCCTCCTAGGCTAACAGGAGCTTTTGCTTTCCGACACGATCCATTTTGTTAAAGCTGGTTATGATTCCCCACATTACTTGAAAACCAATCTCATTCAAGACAAAAGAGTGTGAGCAGGGTATTACATTTTATGCCTAAATTATGCAAATTTGGTGGAGTTATATTGTATTGTGAGCAATTTCCTTTCTTCCAGTTTTCATTGTAGCATGAGTTAAAGTAAATTTCACTATCCTCATTTGCAAAAGGTGAATACTTTCTATTTTAAAACCCTGGGGGGAAGGACTGACTTTTGATGAGTAGTTATCTAATATAAAAATCTCTTACATATATTACTGACATCATTCCTGAGTATTAAAGGTACATTCCAGATAGGGTTGGTCTTGATTCAATTAATCCTTAGAGAAAGGGCTTCACAACCAAGCTCTCCATGTTCCAAAGGCAAAGCGGGAGGAGAGACAGAAGATGTAGGCACATTTGTTGGAAGACATGCAAGTTACAGCAATGCTTTGCTGTTGGACATCAAACCCTGTAGCTTTTGATACCAAGCTTTCAGAACAGAGATGCCGGGTTTTTTGGTTTTTTGTTTTTTTTTTTTAATAACACTCTCCTAGTTCAGTTAGCAGTTCAGTAGCAGGCATCGGTTTTGTAGCTGTTACCTCTTCCGTTGGTAAAGATCACCTTCAAACTCTTCCGCTGTTCCCTTCTTCTCTGTAGCCTATCACTTCCCAAAAGGAAAGAAGCCTACTGAGGACTGGAGCAAGGCCAAAATTCCTGGAGTGAGCGACTCTTGATCACTTTGGACCATCTGATCATTGCTGCTGTCATCTTTGTGTGCATTCGGTTAGACTGATCATCACATGTCTTTCCAGAGGAGATGGTGCACAGGAGGCAGGAATAAGCGGACCCAGCAGGTGAACCAGTTCCTATATCCTTAGGGTGCAAGCAACACCAGCTGTAGTGGGTTTAAAAAATAGGGCTTCATTTTTTATGTGTAGTAAGTCTAGCACCTTACTACTCCAAATGCGGTCTGTGGACCAGTAGCCTCAGCATTGCCTGAGACTTATTAGAAATGCAAATTCTTACATCCTACCCTAGACATACTGAACAAGAGTCTCTGGAGCAGAGGCTCAGCAATCTATATTTTAACAAACCCTTCAGGTGCTTCTTATGTATACTAAAGTTAGAGAAGACCTCATCTAGAAGCAGGTGGTTCCAACAGAAAGGTATATGAGACAATATTATCATTATTTTGTCTGTTGAATTCTCACAGGAAACACATGAGGAATATACTATTATCACCCCCATGTCAGAGCTGATGTATCTGTGATACCCCTGACATTCTCCTCCTGGTCAGAAGATGGTTGCCACAGCTCCAGCCATCACTTCTATGTTCCAGGCAAGGAGGAAAAGGAAAGGGAAAAGGAACGTCACTCTTTTCTAACCCTTTTTATCATGCTTTTGTCTCCAGGAAGTTTCAAGGGAGGATGGGATTTTTAAAACTAGCTTTTAATCCTCTATAGTAGGAGACTGCAAGGTAGAAGGAGGTTGGAAATAACTCTTTGAGTTGGAAATTAACAGTATTTGCCACACTTGAGTAGCAAGACCTTGAAAGAGTTATTTTATAGCTGTAAATTGGTATTTAAAAAAGAAATATCTCCCTACTCTAAAATATGCATTCCCATTATAGTAAATATGGTTTCCTGTATATGTCTCCAGTCACTCCTTGCCTTTCACTGTATGCCCTTTCACACCTCTTAAATTTGATACCATGTGCATGCATTACTTATTACAAAATGAAAAGAAAGAACACAGACAAGGATTTTCTTATTAAAGGAAATAAGGGAAGTAAATCAATTCTCCTGTATTGATTTAGCTTAAGATCCTATCAATAAATAATAGAAATTTTTTGGAGGATACAGAGAAACTAGCACTTATATGCACTGCTAGGAGCTATATAAGTTGGTATGACCATTTTGAAAAGCAAGTTGGAAACATATTTCAAAAACTGTGTAAATTTTTTTCCCCCGATCTTGATTTCACTTCTGGAAATCTGGCCTAAAGAAATGCAGTATGTACATACCATGGAGCACTACTCAGCCATAAACAGGAATGAAATAAAGTCTTCTGCAGCAACTTGGATGGGAGTGGAGACCATTATCCTAAGTGAAGTATCTCAGGAATGAAAAAACAAACACCACATGCACTCTGTAATAATCGGGAGCTAATCGATGGGCACACACAGGCACAAAGATCTGTAAAGGTCATTGGAAATCAAGAAGTGGGGAGGGGGGAGGAAGAGGAGGTCAAAAACCTACCTTTTGGGTACAATGAACACTACTCAGGTGATGGGAACACTAAGAGCCCTGACTTAAGCATTATAACAAAACATTTGCACCCCCTTAATATTTTGAAATAAAAAAAGAAATTAAGAAAAAAGAAATTATCTTAAATAGGGAAAAAGATGTTCACTGGAACATTATTTAGAATAAAAAGGGTAAAATGTAATTCTTCTTAATGTAGTGACAATGACATCTTATGTAGTTTGGCACATGCACATACTCAATGAAGTATTTTATGGCCATTAAAAAGTATGGTTACAGAGACTAGATCACTCAGCACCTGTGGGACAATGTTTCATTTAAAAAAATCCATGCTCATTATGGTCACAGCCACATAAATTTAAGAATGCATGGCAGGGGAGGAAATACGACAGAAACTTAATGCTGATTGTATGATGGTGAATGTGTTTATTTTCTTCATTATTTTCCGTAGGGGGATTAGTAAAAGTGTTATCTTACTTTTTTTGTGAAAAACACATCTATAGCAAACACACACTGCAAACCATTTTGAATCTCTTGGAAGAAACAGCTCTATAAACATAGTTTATGACTACAATAAAACAGTCTTATCAGAATTTTGACTGTGTTTCAGTTAATCAAAAGAGCTCATTGATTGAGAGGGATAATACTAACAATACAATTACAAACTT
Organism: Daubentonia madagascariensis; assembly: GCA_023783475.1. NCBI lineage: Eukaryota > Metazoa > Chordata > Mammalia > Primates > Daubentoniidae > Daubentonia > Daubentonia madagascariensis. The sequence goes on along the minus strand of JAKFHU010002332.1, from coordinate 2,751,200 downwards.
ATCAAAGAATTACAAGTCAATGTCATCTGCATGACTGAGAGAATCCCCGAGAAGCGGCAACTAATATTAACCTGAACTACTCCTTTTCCCTCTTTTCAGTCCCTCCAGTGTCAGGAGAGCCCTCTAAACCCAGCATATTTGTGCTGAGTTGTAAAGAATAAATGAATTGGCCTAATGTCCATGTTAGGGGTAGCAGGTGGAAAGAGGCAAGAGTCCACTTCTCAGCACAATTCTTTGAGGCACATAAAGACAGGACAAAAATGAACGTGGATTTACATCAATTAGCACTTCAAGAAAGTAAACTAAGTATGTGTAGTATGTATGTTTTTATGGAGCGAGAGAGAAGGTAAATGGATGGATATTTAAGTACATTTATATATATACACACACACACATAGACAATATATATATATATAGGCTGTCCAGAAAGTATCCAGCCATTGTTAATATAATGAGAACATATCACATGGCTGGATACTTTCCAGACAGCCCTTGTGTACATATAGAGACATATAGATGATAGATAAATAGACACATTTATATATACATATAGATAGATGATATACAGATAAATGATATGGGGATATATAAAAAATACATTTATACATGTAAATATAGGGATATGTAGATAATAAATAGATACATTTATATATACATATAGAAACATACAGACAGGTGATAGATGAACAGATAGAAAGACAGAGAATAGATGACAGATAATACCTACATTTATTTATTTATCGAATACTGATTCTATAATCAGGTTTTGTGCTGAGAGCTTTCCATGCATTATCACAACTGATCGTTTATGAGAATTAGTTTATTCCCATTTTACAGACACAGAAAATTGAGAGGTTAAGTAAATTGTCCAACATCACCCTGCAACATAACTCCCTTTGAAGAGAGCATCACTTGATCAATGGAAAAAAATCCCAGACTTGAGCAATGCACACTTTCTAAAGAAAAAGTAGCAAGGCTGGTGCAGGACACATCAAAAGCATCAACCACAAACTGTGATTCTGCTCTCAATTTAACACCTGATTTTCTACTGCCCAGCTCAGTGCCTCAGTATCTCAACATAAACATGGACCTGTTTTGCAGATGTGGCCCCTGAGTCATCTAACAGCTTCTCTTATGCCTACATTTTGACATATGTCCTACTGACCTTGATGATTTTATGTTGAAAATCACAGTCAATACCCCACTCATGCTTGCAGGCAGCACTTAAGAAGAAAAAGTATAATTAGGATTTTCTCTCTTTTTGTTTTTTTGCTTCAGTTGTTCCATTTGGGACTTACTAATAAGCTTAATGGAGATTTTGGCTTTGGTTTTAGCAGATAAAATATCTGAAGAAGGATACTGGGAACCTGGGGAAGTTTCCAGGGATGATATTATTCAATTCCGTTGACACAGATTTTCCATGTGGAACCAAGATATTCTGTATGTTGTGAACTAGATGTAGCAAAGGCAGGTTTTCCTCTTATTAAAAGCAAGACAAAACAGCTGGCTAGTCCTTTTATAGTCATAGCTCAATGAATGACTCTAGAAATCACCTGGAATGCCCAAGAAGAATAGATGGGCATTTTTAATATTATTCTACTGAAAATGCTTGTGGGCTCAACAAATGGTCTCATAAAAAATAACATTTTTGGGATTCATACTAATAGTACCAAAAGGAAGGATACGTTCCTTTTAAAAATTCCCTTTTGAACTGATTATATAACTTTCCATTCATGCATGCATTTATGCAATGTATTTATACGCACCTACTATGTGCAATACTGAAACATAATGAGGAATAAAATGGTGCAAAGAGACAAGCAGGTTACTCAGAGACTGTCAAAATGCAGTGTGATGTACCATGATAGGGGGACACCCAGGGCCCACAGGGAAAGGAGCGGGGAAGGGGGTCAAACTGCAAATCAACTCCCCCCCTGCCCATTACTTCCCTGGCACACCCCTCAACATGTGCTCAATCATATTAGGGTCCCAAGAATATTTAAATGTTTTATTATCCCGTTTTCTCAATTCTAAGAGACCACTGACACTGTATGCAACATCCTCAACATTATAACAGTTTCCCTCATTTCAGAAAAGTTAAAATATGGAAAAACATGCATGTTCCAATGAAGGAAATATGGTTGTAGTGTTCAGACTTTGGTGGCAACATTTTTGTTCTCAAATATATCTCTGAAAGTGGGACATTTGATAAAATAACATTTGCTTCTAGATTCAGACAAATTCTGCAAAAAAAAAAAAAGACTCTCTCAAATGAATAGACACAACGTTACCCTCATACACAGAGGTAGCCATGACTGAAGCAAAGAGACATTTTGAGCCAACCCATTAATCCAGCAAAGCTTTGTGTTAAGATGCGAGCATGTCAGAACAGGTTACCTCAAGAGGGCTTTCTTTTGAACTTGAACTGCCAAAATTCCAAGCACACACCAAAGGGCTTCAGTGTAAGTGGGCAAAAGGTGAACAATCAGAAGAAAAGCAGAAAGAACAGAAGACCAGCCTGGTTATCAAAGAAGAGCTTCCAAGGGAGGAAAAAAAAAAAAAAAAAAAGAGAAATAGGGAAAGTTTTCAAAAAGTCAACATTCAAGTAAAGCTGCATTTTAAAAAATAACTCATTCAGAGGCATATATGTAGGAGAAAAAAGAATTTGCTTTTCAGTTTTCAAGTACACTAGGCAAAGGAAATAAAGAGGCACAAACGAAAGTGAGTTCAGAGATGGTAACGAGAAGGGAACATCGGTCCATGCAAAAAAAAATAAGGAAAGAGGTAAAATAAAAACCAAAGTTACAACATTCCAGGATTGAGTTATCACTTGAGTGTGTCGAAGACTTTGCTTCTGCTCACTCAAGAGGCTGAAACTGTAGCTAATGAACATTTCTAGCAGAGGCTCATCAAGAAAACGAAACTAAGCCAAAGAAAGAAAGTAGCTCCCTTGACTGATGGAAAGATGGAGCTAATGGCATTAGAAAAAGTTGAAACTATTAACTAGAATCTACTCTTTCAACACATGTGATGGTCCCGTGCCTATTTCCCCTCAAGGACCCACAGAGGGGATGCAAACAGATGAAAAAAGTCATCTCTGCCTTCTAGATGCTTAAAATCTTCATGGTTTTGATCTTTATTATTTTTTTTCTATTTCAGAATATTACGGGGGTACAACACTTTGGCTATATATACTGCCCATGCACTGCCCGTGTCAGAGCTACAATCGTGGTCATCCCCCAAACTGTGGGTTTTGATCTTTAAAGTTTCAGAGTTGGCCAGGCGCGGTGGCTCCCGCCTGTAATCCTGGCACTCTGGGAGGCCGAGGAGGGAGGATCGCTTGAGCTCAGGAGTTCGAGACCAGCCTGAGCAAGGGCAAGACCCCATCTCAACAAAAAACAGGAAAATTAGCCGGGCACAGCGGCACGTGCCTGTAGTCCCAGCTACTCGGGAGGCTGAGGGAGGAGAATGGCTTGAGCCCAGGAGTTGGAGGCTGCAGCGAGCTATGATGACGCCACGTCACTCCAGCCCAGAGACAGAGTGAGACCCTGTCTCAAAAAAATATAAAAGAAATAAATAGACAAAATAAAAAATAAAGCTTGAGAATTATCCCTGAATTTCATTCCACTATGATCATCCATCTCATGGATCCCCCATCTGTGGGCACATGGCAAGCTGATTTATCCTGCGTTATAAACACATTCAACCCATTGGGATATTTATGCAGTCCCTTCTAAATGTAAGAAAACAGGCTGGGTTGGAGGAGACAGAATACTTGCTTTCAAAGAGCTGTGTGTACCTGGGGAACGAGACGTGCCCACAGGATCATTATCCAGGATAACAATCCATAAGGGAGAGAGAGGGAAAAGTGTGCTAAAAAAAAAAAAAAATCTACAGGAGGAATAAAGAGTCCTTTCCAGTGTCAGGGCGAGAGCAAGATTTGTGGAGGAAGCAGTGTCTTTAAGGAAAAAAAGGAACAGGATATTTTCAGTAGTGTGTTTAAAACTGCTAGTTCCAAGAGATGTTTCATGCACGGGAGTTGGGAGAAAGTTCACAGTTAAATAAATAAATTCAGGCGAGGATGTGCTCTCTCTCTCCCCTCTCTCTAACCCTTGGAGATTACTAAGGCATATTAGCATATTAAAGATTCTGGGGAACAAGCCGTGGAGGTGGGGTGCTGGGTAAGGTAAGGGGAACAGGAGAGAGAGGGGGAGAGAGAGGTGCACGTGAATGTCTCAGTGACCAGGAGCTTGGCTCATTTGAGGACGCAGGGACTACCCATGTTGCTGGGGTACAAGGAGCAAGTATGAGAGTCTGAGAGATCCTTCAACATATGCTCAGAGCAGCAATTCTCAACCAGGGGTGATTTTGCTTCCCAGGAGACATTTTTCAATATCTAGAGATATTTGGGTTATCACAATTAGGAAAGTGGGTTGTATAAACATCTAGTGGCTAGAGAGCAGGGATGCTGCTAAGCATCCTATAACACGTGGCACAGCCCCTGACCCCTTGCCCACCCCCAACGCCGTAACAAAGAATTATCCAGCCCAAAATGTCAACAGTGCCAAGGTTGAGAAACCCTGGTTTAGAGTGAGAGACTGAGTCTGGCGTATGAGCCTTAGCTCAGTAGGCAAAGGGACAGGGCAAGATGAACGTCAATCAGAAATAGCCACCCAGACGGGGAAGGGCCTCCTGGAATTCTGGGCTTTGCCCTTAAGCACAGAATTATTGAACCATCCAGTATTATTTCTTCTCTTCATCTACCAGGTTGAAATGAGAGCACAGACCAATGGCTCCAAGGTTCATATATGGTTTTAAAATGTGTAATAAACAATTGACATGATTTATGCAGCCCTTCAGCAGTAACTGACAACTCAGAAGCACTCACAGCAGAAGGGTCGTCTCCCCATCACCATCAGGGGCTGCTAGAATGTCAAAGCAGCAGGACAGTCTAGGATGGTAGTTCAAACGCCACCGAGGTGGCTGCCTAGGAGGTTCTCCATGATGCGGATTGTAAATTAGGCCAGTGTTGCCAGAACAGGGCTAAGAGAAACTTCAGAAATCTCAATTACCCACTGAAGTCCCCAAAATGATACAATCATAACATGAGGGCTGGGCTGGGTGCGGCGGCTCATGCCTGTAATCCCAGTACTCAGGGAGGCCGAGGCGGGAGGATTGCTTGAGCTCAGGAGTTCAAGACCAGCCTGAACAAGAGCGAGACCCCATCTCTACTAAAAATAGAAAAATTAGCCGCCGCAGCGGCACACACCTGTAGTCCCAGCTACTCAGGAGGCTGAGGCAGGAGGATCGCTTGAGCCCAGGAGTTGGAGGCTGCAGTGAGCTACGATGGAGCCACTGCACTCCAGCCGGGGTGACAGAGCAAGACTCTGCCTCAAAAAAAAAAAAAAAAGGGAGAGAGCCTTTTACAAGGCCACCTAGAAAGAAATAATTAAAGGTTCAAGAAAGGGCTGATGAAACTAACCCCCCTCAAAAGACACATTGAGTAATAAAGGAGAAAAACAAATAGATATTAAAGTCAGTGACAAGACTTACATTTAGATGATTATAGTTCAAAATGAGGTACTTTGTAGCTCATAAAATGTGACCAACTTTTTAAAAGGCTGCAAGGTCATAACACAGGGATGTCTCCAGTTGATCACAGCAGTGAATATAAAATTAGCATATTTCACTATTAACAGGAAAGGCCGTTCAGGTCTGCTTCTTTATGTTAAACGATTATTCCAAGTAGGTGACTCTTCAATTCCCTATTAATAACAGAGGGGTTTCTTTACTCTTGGCCTCTTTTTCTTACCTTTTTTGCAGATTAAAAAAATATATAGGTTTCTTTGAGGAAAAAATTAAAGAATATGCCTTACATGCAGAAATCTTCAATTATTATATAAATCAATGGATTACTCCATTATATCAGTGAACACTTTTAAAATGTATGTGTATATATCTATAATTTTAACATTGTATTGTACACATCTTGAGTATTTTTAGAATATATAGTGTGTTATCTATATAAATGTGTCTATATACAATTCTTTTACATAAATATAATCAGAATATATATACTGTTATACAACGAGGCTTTTTTTCCTCCCCAATTAACAATGTATATTAGGTATCTTTCCATGTCAATATCTTCTAAAGATTTTTTTTTCATTCTTAACACCTGTACTGTGCTCTTTAAGTGGATGAAACATAATTTATTTGATCAGTTCCTTATTTATGCATAAAATCAATTCCTTCAAGCAGAATTATAAGACCAAATGGTATACACATCTTCAATTTTTAATAGTTATCCTAAACTGAAAGACAGGAAAGGCTTTACCTCAATAAGAAATAGGTACCTATGCCAGCTTGTTTGAGATAGGGAGAGATTGGTATATTGTTGTAGCCACTGTTATTCAAGTTTCCCGTCACTGGTAGCTAAAATCATTTCCAAGGAATATAGAAGCTCAAGGGTCACTAAAATCTAAGCACTGACAAAAGGAAGATACTCTATCCCATGGAAGCAGAATAGGGCCATTCCCAAGTCTGCCATTAGGCACATTTTCTGGAGTAAAAGTGTAAGAACTTCCTTGATTGTTTGTTTGTTTGTTTGTTTGTTTTTAAAGACTAGTCAAGTGTAGTAGTGAGAAGGGGGCCTTGATGTTTAATATCAGCAGGTTGCCTGCATGCTGTGCAAGTATTCAGTGTCAAAACCAAAGGAATGATCTTCCCTCTACCTGGTTCAGTTTATCCTGTAACATTAACTTTCTCGACTACACCCTTGGCATGCAAGGCCTCTTGAAAGACAATCAGGAAAGACCTTGTGTTTTCCTAAGAAAAGGCGGAACAGGTCAGCTGACCTGATCCCACTATGGCTATTGCACACTTAGCTTAAGGACCTGCAGTTAAAAAGTCTGTGCCCATGTCTCTGAAGAATCAAAGATTATTATTAGACCTTTGTGAGATTTCTAACTTTGCAGTGTTCCTTTCTGGGGGAAGAAAATAAAACCCTTTAAATTTAAAAACAACAAAAGCCCAAAGAGACAGAAATATAAGCTCTTGCCACTGACAGCAGCAGATGCTCAAGCAAGAACTAGGCAATGAAGCTAATAAGACGCTGAGCACAGACTTTCAGACCATGTGTCTACGGATTCCCTCTGCCTCACTGTAGGACAGACAGCTAAAACGCTGTCTTGGACTGGGAGGACCTGAGACATCATCTGGTTCATACCCTGCTTCTAGACAAGAGAATAATTAAATCATCCAATGACAACAGCTTGCTCCTCCCATCCTGGAGAGCAAACAGCCTGCACTTACTTAGCTTTCTTTTTTTTTTTTCTTTTTATTATTACTTTTTTTTAGATAAGGTCTTGCTCTGTCACCCAGGCTAGAGTGCAGTGGTGTCATCATAGCTCACTGCAACCTCAAATTCCTGGGCTCAAGCAATCCTCCCGCCTCAGCCTCCCACGTAGCTGGGACTACAGGTGCATGCTACCACCTCCGGCTAATTTTTCTAATTTTTGTAGAGACGGGGGTCTCGCTCTTGCTCAGGCTGATCTTGAACTCCTGGCCTCAAGTGATCCTCCTGCGTGGGTCTCCCAAAGTGTTAGGATTACAGGTGTGAGCCACCACGCCTGGCCAGCTTTCTTGATAAATGAGAAGATGGCAGGAGAAAATGGGGTTGGTTTTAGGGCAGGAGGGTGGTGGAGGATCAGCATTGGTGGATGCATTCATTCCACCCATGTGGTCAGAGCCTTTAATGCTTAATTATGTTTGACTTTATCTGCAAATTGCCACTTGGCCTCAGCCCCTCGGACCAGAAAGGTTACATATACAAGATGAGATACATTAAGCTCAATTCAAGCTAAGGAAGTAGACCTATTAATAAGGAAGTTTGGAAGAGATCTGCATTCTTTATTCACTATTAAGTTCCTCTGTCTATGGGCAGGGATCTCTACCGGCCTGCAAGAATCACGCAGAGCCCACTGGAACATAGTGCACACCCCCTTGCTAACTATGGGTGAATAGTTAGGTCCATTCCACACAGTGTGGCCCATCTTCCCTGGTGCTTTGCTTCTTTGTGAAGATACTTTCACATTCTGCAGTAGCTTTGTACCAACCAAACTCCCTGAGAAGAGGAACGGCTCAGCTTGCACTTTCAAGGTAAATGCTGAGACTTCTCCAGTCACCAGTTTATCCCACTCTTTGAAGGAAGAAACACTTTCTAAGCTGTCCTCACCTCTTCTCAAAAATTTTGGAAAAGTTTCCAATTTTATACTACAAACACTTTCAAAATTTCCCTGCAAGGTTGGAAGATAAAGGACAAAAACCATAAATGCCTAAAAGGCCCAGCTGGGTCACAAAAATGAGGGAAATGCGCAAGTGTAAGATAACATATGGCCTGGAGATAAACAGACACTAAGCCTCAATGTAGGGGGAACACTATAAGGAGTGCTGGGGAGTGGGGAAAACTGGATAGAACATGCCCCAAGCATATGAGACAGACACCCCTCCAAATCAATCCTTGCCTTGATATAATGAGAATCCAGTGTTGTCAGAGATTCCAATTTTTCAAGAAAAGCCAGAAATGCAGATTTTTTTAAAACGTGAAAAGTCCTAATTCTTTAAAGCAGTGGCAAACCAATTTGAATTTTTTAAATTGCAGGCCAAATAAAACATGGCCACTGCGTACCACTGTGTATTCCTTCATGATACAGTCAGTGGACATTTGTTGATTGATTCATACCAGGCACTTTGTCAGGTGAAGGGGAGAGAATTGTGTCTATACGTGGTGACTGTTCTTGGAATGGGGACACAGAAGTAAAGACATGAGCTCCAAAGGAACAGGAAGTCTGTTGATTCACCCTCCTCTAAATGTTGAGTCAACTTTCAGGCATATCTTAGGCACTAAACATATGCCTGTTGAATGAATAAATGCCCTCTACCCCTGAAGTAGTATTCTTCTTAATGATTATAATCTTTTCCTTCAGTACAACGTGTATTTGTTTACCTCAAAATAAGCACGTGTATATAAAGAAAAAGGTTTAAAAAATCCGATAAGACCCCCAAAGCAATCACAGCAGCAACAAAAATAAATACATTTTAATCAAATTAAAAAGCTTCTGCACAGCCAAGGAAACTATCACTAGAGTGAACAGACAACCTACAGAATGGGAGAAAATATTTGCATGCTACACATCTGATAAAGGGCTGATAACCAGAATCTATACAGAACTTAGGAAAATCAACAAGAAAAATTCGAACAACCCTATTAAAAAATGGGCAAAGGACATGAACAGAAACTTTTCAAAAGAAGACAGAATAATGGCCATCAAACATATAAAAAATTGCTCAACTTCTCTAATCATCAGGGAAATGCAAATCAAAACCACAATGAGATATCACTTAACTCCAGTGAGATTGGCTCATATCAAAAAATCACCAAACAACAAATGTTGGCGGGGATGTGGACAGATAGGAACACTCATACACTGCTGGTGGGACTGCAAATTAGTACAATCTCTATGGCAAGTAATATGGAGATACCTCAAAGAACTAAAAGTAGAACTACCATTTGATCCAGCAATCCCACTACTGGGTATTTACCTGAAGGAAAAAAAGACATTCTGTAATAAAGACATCTGTTCACGAATGTTTATAGCAGCACAATTCACAATTGCAAAGATGTGGAAACAACCCAGGTGCCCATCAATACACGAGTGGATTAATAAAATGTGGTATATGTATACCATGGAGTATTACTCAGCAATAAAAAACAATGGTGAATTAACACATCTGGTATTATCCTGGTTGGAGCTAGAGCCCATTCTTCGAAGCAAAGTGTCACAGGAATGGAAAAACAAGCACCACTGGTACTCACCATCAAATTGGTACTAACTGATCAACACTTACATCACACAGGGCAATAATATTCATCAGGGGGCGGGCAGGCGGGAGGGGGGTGGAGGGGCTGGGAAAAACTCTCACTGAATGGATTCGGGGAGCACAGTTTGGGGGATGACCACGATTGTAGCTCTGACATGGGCAGTGCATGGGCAATATATATAGCCAAAGTGGTGTACCCCCATAATATTCTGAAATAAAAAACAAACAAATTAAAAAAAAAGAATAAAGATAGAAAGAAAAAAATATCTGATATCCTATCACCCAGAAATATATATTATTATTAGTGATTAGTAATTTTTAAAAATAATTTTACAAAAATTAGATTATACTCTTTATATTAGTATATAAAGTATAACACATTATATGTTGTAATTTTTTACTTTTTATTATAAATTATTTAGTTTCTATGCAGAGAAACTAAAGAAAGTGTTGAGCTTCAGATAAAATGTATGTGTGTATATATATAAAGAAATCCCAGGAGAGATTAATAACTATAATATCTCTGTAATATTAAGAAAAAAATTATGAAGTAAACTGAGAATTTGGACTTACTTTTAAAATTTCATCTCCATTGTCACCTTTCTACAATTTATATATCAAATGGGAGGGGCATTATCATTCAGTAGGCAAATAATTAAATCATTATATGGCAATCTAGGTCTTAGGGATGTTTTGGGCCCAGGAAAACAATTTTAGAAACTGAATTCTCCTTGAATCACCTCTTCTTCTTCAGCCCTCTCTTAACCATCTCTACCCAAAAGTGGAAAAAAAAAACCCACCTTGGTTTTCATCATTCCAGGTAACACCTCTGTTAAAGGGATTGCCTCTCCCTAATCTTGTCACTTAGCTTTTGAATTATGCAGAGATAAATGAGTGCAGCAACCTTTTGGCTGCTAGATAATTTTATCAGCCTCATTTATGGCTTTCTATAGATTGCATTCACTGCCATTTCTTGGGAGATAAAAGATAAAGTGTGCCTTATGCAAAATGCTCCACTGAACAAGGAGAGCTGCAGAAGCCACTAACAGCATTAGAATGCTGAAGGGAAAAGGCGGGGATACTAAATAATCCATCAGCAGCAAGGTTAATTTTGATCACTGTCATGCGTAACTCAAGCCAGAAGCCTGTTTGGCAGGTGTGTGTTGGGCCATAGCTAAAATGTGTCTAAGCAACTCCAAATAGAACTTGAGACTATTTACCTTTTAATTTTTTTTAAGAAAATGTACCCATTTAGGGAAAAAAAGTAGCTTTCTGATGACATCTCAATTCACTATTTTAAAAATTAAGCACATTACAATGTGCTCACCATGTGCTTAAGAAGCAGATGTTGCCCTTAAAGGAAACATCAGGGGAGGGGAGAGAAAATGTCCCAATATAAAATATAAAATGGCAGAGGATTAGAAACAAATGAGAGTTGCCTGCTGAAATCAATGTTAGTGTAAAATAGAGGAAAAGTACATTGTGCCTTCCTGGTGTTGACACCGTACTTTGCTTCCCTAAGAGGTTAGCACGGGGGACACTGGGCGATGAATATGTGGGAACTCTGTACTGTTTCTGCAACTTCTGTGAGTCTATAATTATTTCAAAATGAAGTTAAAAAATATATCATGGCTGAAATTTGGGGAAAGGTTTAACACATTCGCCAAACATATTGAGCATCTAATATCGCCAGCTCAAGGAGATACAGGAGCGAGAAAGATGACACCTCTGCCCTCACGGAACCTGTGTCCTAGCGAGGAAGGCAGGTGACAAAGAATGGGTATAAGAACATAAATTAGTTGCTTATCGGAGTGAGAACTGAGGAGGAAGCAATCAAGCTGAGACTGAAGATGCCGAGGGTAGAACAGGAGGTAACCAGGAAGGGCCCTCTAAGGACATGATGCTTTAGCAGATTCCTAAAGGACAGGAGGAAACTAGCTTGGCAAAGAACACAGGAAGGAGCGGCCCAGGCAGCAGGAACAGCGTGCACAATGTCCCGGCAGCAGGAAAAAGCTTGGCTTGCGCTTGGAACTGAAAGGAAGCCAGCAAAGCTTCCGTGAGCCAGGGCAGGGAGGGAAAAGAGCAGGCTGACGTGATAGGTAAGGAGTTTTGTCCTAAGAAAGATTTGACCTGTGCCTTAAAAGATAAAAATACCAACTTCTTATCAATTTCTGAATACTTTCGAGACTCATCTTTTGTTTTCAAATTAAGAAGAACAGTGGCTGGCCATTTCTATTTTCTGTTGTCTAGACTGTTTAGACAACCCCAGATTATACTCTTGATCCACGGGAAAGACCTCTGCCACTCCCGGGTACGTTGGCTATAGACGTCAAATCATCTGTGTTTTCCAGATACGCTCCCTACGTGGCCGAAGAAAAGTCTGATCTCGTAAGCTCTTCTTCAAAAGGGAATGCAGAATATTTCTGAATGTCCATAACTGTCCTCTTAAACAAACCAAAATGGGTAGGCAGAAAAAAAGTCTAGAAATAGAATAACCCAAGCACACTGCTTTCAATTTTTGCACAAGGAAATAGAAAGAAAAGAGCAAAGTGCCTATCAGTGATATGTGGTGTCAGGCGAAGCAATATGATTGAAATATTATGGAAACTCACAGCCTTTACCGTCGGTGCCAGAGCTCTGCTGTACACCAAGTGTACCTGGTGCTGTTTAATTCAGAGAACCCATAAATCTGGAGCTCATGAAAACATCTGACAACAGTTAAAGATGTTTTGTAAATGTGCATACATATTTATAAACACGGGAGCTGAAGCACACGAACAGAATAAGTGTGCTTCCCTTAAAGTCATCTGAAAGTCAAAAAATGCCATTAATTACTTTGTCACGACAACCTTGTTCAATTTCATCTCAGGTGACTTATCAGCTTTGATGCAGAACCGAAATTTTAATACCAAATTGCAACCGGCTACAAAGGCAGCATACCTTAAAACACAGAGCGTCCCTTTCTTCTAGGCAACATTAAGCTAATCTGCCCTGACAGAAGAGGACTCTTCGGAACTAGCTAGCAAGTCTCCCAAATATGAAGCAGTAACCCAAATGTCAATTACTTTTCCAGTGGTAGACAAATTGCTAGCACACTAATGCAATTTAAGCCCAATAATTAGATAACAGGACTACAGAGAGGGCCTGGTGACAGAGCTTCTGAGATAATAGAATCTAGTGTCCTACTTCTTAAATATTAACATCATTCTGTCTCAGTCAATCGGTTTATGGTAATTTAAAAAAGGGCAAAGCAAATTCCTTTTATTGCTAATAATATTGTGCTACTGCAGAGTTGGCTTTGAAGGTTAACAATCTATGGGGTCAAAACTTAATCATGTGTTATCGTGCATTTATGCATTTTTCTTTCATCTCTTTCTTTGGGAATGCCCTCTTTGTGGAAGGCTAAGGGTTTATGAGAAATGAACACACACACACACGCACACGCACACAACACACTGACAATAGGCATCCATTGTCAACGAGGCCATTCAACTCAATTAACGACATCATAAAGAAATCACCCCTGTAATATTGCATACATTCTAAAATCTCTCGACTTGATCACCTTTTCTTCCCCCCACAAATGGCTCATTTTAAGGACATTGTAGATAGGCCTACAAATTAGTCTCAGATGTCATATGCTTCCCTCTCCCCACCATTTGTGATGTTTGTACTTCTATGCTTAGACCCAAATACTTCCCTAGAACATTAGTTCCAATTTCAGCTGAACAGTGATTCAGTCTATTTTTGTTAGTTGAATGGATATAGTTATTTTTATTTAATAAATTTTTCCCAAGTGCCTAATGAGTTTGGAAACATCTAGAACCTTATAGAATAAACCATAACAAATGTAAATTCCTCACGACATAGTTCCCTAACGTTTCCAGTAATACACGTGGATGGGTGGTAGGAAGGGCTGATGTTGGTCTTGTCACAACACTGACTCAGGAAATGATTTAATCCAAATCCAGATCCTGTATCCCTATTTTCCCAACTGTAAAATGGAAGAAGTTAAAGCTTACAAAACTCTCCTTGTGAAGAATTTGATGAAAAATGAGGTGGGGGTGGAGGGAGGAGGTCTAAAACTTCAGTATCACCGACACCAACGGTCATAGGGATAACTGGGCCCCCCCATAGCTACTAAGATATGTTTACAGAATATGAGAAACAAACAACTAACCATCTAAAAAGATAAAGTTACGTATGCCATTTTGGCTGGTGGCCTGTTAGTCATTCACAAAAAAAGCAGAAACAGTGGAGTTGCGGCCACACCGAGAGTAAAGACGACTGTTGTGTGTTAGTGTACGCACAGAGCAGGCACAGGCAGGTTGTTTTGTCTCGAGGTAACACAACAGATAAAAGAAACTGACCCCGAAGTGGGATCACTAGATCACAAGATAATTCCATTTTTAAGTTTTTGGGAAATCTCCAAATTGTTTTCCATAGTGGCTGCACCAATTTACATTCCCAGTGACACTGTGTAAGGGACAAGGGTTCCCTTTTCTCCACATCCTCACCTACACTAGTTATCGTTTGTGGTTTTTTTCTCAATAATAGCCCTCCTAACAGGTGTGAGGTGACATCTTGTTGTGGTTTTGATTTGCATTTCCCTGAGGGTTTACATCCAAAGGAGCGAAGTCAGAATCTTGAGGAGATGTCTGCACTCCCATGCTCACTGCAGCACTATTCACAAGCAGCCAAGATATGGAAGCAACTTAAATGTCCATCAAAGATGAACGGACAAAGAAAATGATATATACATGCAATGGAATATGACTCAATCTTAAAAAAGAAGAAAATCCAGCCATTTGCAATAACATGAATGAATTTGGAGGACATTACAATAAGTTAAATGAGCCAGACAGAAGGACAGATATTGCATGATCCCACTATTATGAGGAATCTGTAACAGTCAACTCATAGAACCAAAAAGTGGAATCATGGTTACTAGGGGCTGGGGGGGGCGGGGAAATGGGGAAGTGTCCGTCAAAGTGTACAAAGCTTCCATAACGCAGTAAGTTCTGGAGATCAACTGTATAACATAGGGCTTACAGTCAACAATACTGTTGTATACTTAAAAATTTGCTACAAGGGTAGATCTTTTGTTAAGTGCCCTTGCCACAAAAGAAAAACCAACATTAAAAAATAAAATAATATAAAGGGGGCAGGGGGAAGCTCTTGGAGGTGATGGATAAATCTAAATATATGGCCTGGATTGTGGTAATGCTTTCATGGGTCTATCCTTACTTCCAAACTCATCAAGCTGTGTACATTATCTTCAGCTTTTTCATGTCAATCATACCTCAATAAGGCAATTTTTTCAGTACAAAAGAAAAGAAACTGACCCAACAGGAATGCTGTTAAGCATTTCCTTAAGAAGGCTCTAGAGTCGCGTACTGACTTATTTGTCTTAAGTTCTTGAGCAAAGTCCTTTTCCCCTCCAAGGCCCCGTGTCCTCCTCTGTAAAACAAGGAAGATGGATTGAATAACCTCAAAACAACTCCTTCAGGGCTGATACGAAGATCACTAGTCAATAATTGCCGTTTATTGACAGTAATAAATGATCAAATCACAATCAGGTTTCTCAGAGCAATCACATCTTCCCAGGGAATTTTTGATTGTTGGAATAAAATTATCTCAGAGCATAGATACATGAGATAAGAGACCAGCGGAGATACAGTCATATAAAAGTTAGGCTCTAAATAAACGTGTAAAGCAAAAAGATCCAATGGAATCAAACTTAGCCTTTGTTAGGAAGTTGTCATATTGGAAACTTTTTAATGATCTGACATAACTATGTTTTTCTCCCAACTCAGATCATGTTTTTCTTGTTTTGTTTTTAATTCACTCGAGCACAAGATGAAGGGGCTGGCTTGAATTTGAGGCACAGGGAACCTTGGTCACATGCAATACCCTGAGATGTTCACAATGGGGAACTGAGTTAACCCATGGGACCTTCAATATTTATCTCCCATCTCATGCTTGCTCTGAGGTATAGTCAGTTCTATTATACTTGTTTTAAAAATGCAAATGTGTTTCCATGAATTGACAAAGTAAGGAACAATTTGAGCATAATGCAGATTTCACATTTGCTCATGCTTGATTTCATCTGCAAAAAAAACCACTAGGGTAACACAGGAAAACTCCCCCCAGCTAAAATGAGCTGCATAAAAATATATAAACAAACACACACATACCCCTCAAACACTTACCTGCCACCTCAGTTCACAGCATGTGTTTCTGAGTCACACCCATGCACATCTGGTGCTACGACTTCCCAGACTTACCGTCTGACGTCTGACTTTGGATAAGCCTCCCCTCTCTCAGGGCACAATAACTCGCAAGACTCAACCCTTCTGACTCCCACTTCCTCAAGCAAACTTCTGGTCTTCTTCAAGGTAAAGGGCTATCTCTATGGTAGTTTTTACGTATTTCTTAATCATGTAACATATGTAAAACTGTGCTACCATTTTTATAAAATTCTTATTTTTTAAATGTGTCACTGATGAAATTTTTCAGTGTGGTGCCTCTAATCCTATTTTCCCCATAAGCCCTGCAGTTTTTATTGCCTAATTTTACACAGTGCGGTGATTTTTAGGAACACATATGTTGTGTCATAGCAAAACTGATGGTACATGCTCTTGCTAAGAGAAAGGCAAGAGGAATCACCAACAGTATTTGATTTTATTTTTCTCTGTCTTTCATGTCAGGTGACCTCACTACTTTTCAGATTCTTAAAATTGCTCTCTTTGGGGGCGTACAATGGAAAGGGTTGAACAAAGGACTTAAGCAAAGGGATGCAGAAAGACTCTGCACCCTCTTGTCCTGACTGTTCTTGAGGCAGAAGCTCTACTATTAAAATGTTGTATTCATCTCTCCAGAAGTATTAGGGAGCCTTGTGATCTCTCACTGTCTTTCAGAATCAAGGTGTTCACTGAGATAACAGAAACAATTTGACTTCCCTTCCCATGGTGTACTTGCAGAAGCTCACTGCTGGCACCCTCCAGATATCTCCATTTGCACCTTCCAAATGGTGCAATCTCTGGGCCTGGTCATCTCCTTCAACCTGTTTGTCCAAGGTCAAAATCCCTGGATGGTTGGCTGTCGGTGAACAGCCAGCTATAGTTTATGGCTGTGCTTGTGAGTTTTTGCACAGTTTAGGACATAACTTATATGTTTTTCTTCTAGGCTTGATGACCTTCTCATAGGTAGCTATGGCTAAGACTTTTGGCAGAGATGTGTACAAATGTGTTGTGCTAGCAAGCATCCCACACAGAAAAAAAATGTACTGTGAGCCCCCCAAAGTGTTTCTATGGATATATGCTTTTACTTCTTTGCTAGTTTTCACAGATTAAACTCATCTGCCACCCCCTCATGCCTCCCCCCAAAAAAGTTAGAAAAGCACAGTGCCAAGTGAATATGTAGACAACTTAAATGATCTGCATCAGGTAAGTATTATTTAGTTAATTCAAATCCATTATATTATTAAAGAGATTAAAGACCTTTTGGTCCAACGTGCTAGAAAAGCAATAAATCTGAATTAGATCTACCATTTTAGTCACTCAGGATTAGACCTTTTGGTGATGTGATCCATTAATGTGCTTTAGATCTATTGATTCATCCTAGAAAGACACAATTTAAACTCAGAAGTCACAAAATGAACTTTCCATTAAGTTTGGGAGACGATGGTCACAGCTCATTTGACTTTTATGAACTAGAAAATGTGATGTAGACCACAATGGCATTCTATTAGGGGAAATCATGCATTTAACCATGTAGCAAAATACTGTAGTCAATTATGTGAACATACACCTATTTTACACATGGCTGCTTCTCTGACTTTAAATTATTAAGGATGTGCATTTAGCTTGTTTTAAGGAGTATTTACTCCCAAGTAAGAGATCTGTGATAAAACTTTGTTCAAAAAGTAAATGAATATTTTTCATTTATATTAAATTTTTTTTCAATAAGGAACTGGAATTGAGCATAGAGACTTTTGCTATATTTATTTCTTTGCTGCAGAAGAGAAAACACGTGATCTATTTGCTTTTTATAAATGAAAATTTATATATTCTATCAGGGAGGAAATAAAAACCCTCAATCAGAAACAGATTTGGAGATTCATCTGCCACCCTGGAAAACATAATGATAACGTCAAAAGAAGGAGAAACAGAGAAAAGAAACCTATTTAGAGAAGGTTTAGTATCCCTTTTCTCGAGTTCATCTTGATGGTGTACTCTATAAACATCATTTTCTCCCAATATAATTTTGTTTATTTTAGTATTATACTTAAGCCAGACTATATTAATACTAGACTCATTATTATTCTATATCTCAGCAAGGGTACACTTTAGTTCCAAAAATAATTCAACCCCATTCTAAGTTGACTCAATCACCACCAACTTTTAAATGCTATACTTCCCCCTAAGTTCCTAATCATAAAAGTCTATTTATAAAGCATGGGATGTTAGAAATTGGATATCTAATCCAATCCCTTGTTTTCAGAAGATGAATTAAATCCCACAGAGGTTACTGACATGCTCAAGGTCACACAGGTAAGTGATGTGTTCAAGGTCACACAGTTCCAGAAAGATAACTCATCACAAAAGCATTCATTTTCTTCTATTTTAACCTCTTGAAAATAGTCTCCCTTTTTATTTCTGTTAAACAAGAACTTCCTTCACAAAGGCATAGACCAAACATGTACTATCCAGAGTATGTTTAGAGATCGTTCCTACCTGTGTCTTCCTCCCCTGGATCTGTCTTGTCATCAAGTCTTGCTGGTTCTTTCTTTTTGTCTACACAAATTAGCTTTTTTATTCCCCCTTACACATTCAATACCCTCATCTTGGCTCTACTGCCTGAAAGTCTGTCTGAAGCACAATGAAAATCAGTCCCACAAATCAATCATCCTGCACAAATACAGGTTGATCCTGGTCCCCTATTACTACTATTATCTGTTTTTATTTTTGCAGGAAAGAGAGAGATCCAGCTGAGTTCAAGAAATGTTAGGGAGGCAGGCACGGCCGTGAGCACCTGCCGTCCCAGCTACTCGGAAGGCTGAGGCGGGAGGATCGCTTGAGCTCAGGGATTCGAGTCCAACCTGGGCAACATAGCGAGACCCTGTCTTTAAAAATATAAAATAAAATAATAAAAAACTTAAAACTTAAAAAATTAGAGAAGTCAGTTGATAAGAATTGATCATTAATGGTGCTCAGGTGGGACAGAAATGATAGAAAGGGTAATTCAGTGTTGGCTTGCAGGTCTCCGGCATGGGTAAGCTGAACAACGCATGTGTAACTCTCCAAGATGAAGGAAGCAGCACAGACTGGGGCGGGGCAGAGGGGTGTTGATTTCAGTTTTAGATACAATGAACGAAAGGTGGGTTAACTGGAGATATGTATGACGAAGTGTGAGTCTGAAGCTCAGAAGAAACAGTGGGGCTAGAAACAATAGTTTTGGGAGCCATGAAGATATGTCCGGGGGTTAAAACCATAGCCGGAGAAGGTCACCCTGAGAGGGAGTGTATGAAGAAATAAGAATATGCTTAATATTTACATCCTCTGACATGCATGCATTTAATTGACACCATTTCAGAACCTCCCAATATGAAGCTCTATATTTGTCCTTAAATCATTGGCTAGGTGTATATTTTTAACTAATGGATTTAACATAATAGCTGGGGAGAGTAAGTATATATTTTTTTCTTTCTTACTTCTCTCCAATACACGCAGTGTCAAAGAAAGCACACGGTAGATGCTTTAAAAAATGTTGCACAGTGTTAAACACCATTTCAGCTTTTGGAATCCATCGTAGGCAGCGGACAGAGATGACCTCCATGCAGAAAGTGTAATAAAAGACAGGACAGGGTAGGAAATCAATGTCTCTATTTGTAAAGAGGGAGGAGAAAAAAGATGAACCAGACATTGTTAGCATGATATATAAGCACTGCATAGCCCCATTTATATCACTTGTATTAAGGATAAATTGCCTGAATAAATTCTATTATTCTAAGAAATAGCACAAATAACAAGCTGACAGCATCAGGAAAAAAATGAAAATAATAATGTTGATATTGCTGGAATTGCATGTTATTTCTCTATTTCCAGTTCCATGGATCTAGTTAGGAAATAATTCAAATTTGGAGGTGGGTTTGGTTTTGAAAGTCATATCCATGTATCCAAATCGAAATCTTCCAGAATGGGAAGCTAATTATTTATTATTAATAAAAGCCCAGGTTTATTGTCTACTGTATTCCATGCAATGTGTTAAATGTTTTCCATAAATATTTGAATCACCCACGCACAAAAAAAAGAAAGATAAGTGTTATCAGGTCAATGTTATAGATGATGGAACTGAGGCCCCATTAGGTCATTTACTCAAAATAACATAGCTGGTAATTTGATGGATGCAGAAATCTACTGCACAGCTTCCTCCAGTGCAGTGGTGATGAAGTATGAGTTTTGGAATCCTAGACTCAAACTCCTTATAGCTCTGTTACCTTAGATGGCTTAATCAACTCTATTGAGCCTCAGTTTCCTCATCTGAAAAAGGGAACAATGACTGCTAACTCACAGAGCTGTTGGGAGCATCGAGTCGGATGGTATGCAAAGCACTTGACCCAGCACCAGCCCCACAGTAAGCACTCAGCACATGGCAGCTGTTGGTTCTCCCAGGATTTATTTCTTACTATAAATATTACAATTACTTCTAGCCCTTATGGTTCTGACTCCCAATCCAGAGTTCTTTCTAATCTCACCCAATGCACTTTATTCTCCAGCTTGGCTCTACTTCTTCTCAAGTCCCTTTCTCCCTCTCTGGAGATGTATCAGGATCATGATTCCTAAGTCACCTGAAGTGGCCCCTTGAAGGCTGCTGCTTCCTCCACTTAAAAAATAAGCATAGTATCTCCTCCCTGCCCACCCTACAACCTCAGAGAAATCAGACATCCATTCCACAAACTTAATGAGCATCCACTAAAGGCCAGAAATTGTTCCAAGTCCAGATAGGTAAATGCATAAACTCAGATTGACTTTTAAGGAACTTGTGGTGGCAGCAATGAAAATCAAGAATTAAAGTCCAAACATAGGGACAGATGTTATAACAAGACTGGTTTACAAGGTAAGATGGCCAGCTGTAAACATTGCCTAGGTCAAATACAATCCATCGTGGGGATGGGAAGGGGTTATGCAAGGAGACATTTTTCTAAATGAAAATGTGTTATATGATCAATACCTTTCTTAAGCAATCTGTGTGCTTCTCAATATTTTATATTAGTATATCGCAAAACTATGCAACCCTAACATCTTATTTTTCTCTGACTCCATATCTGAAAGATTTGTGGGCAAGGAAACACTGGCCTAGGATAATGTGGACATCAGAAAATTTTTAAAAAATAAATAAAATATTAAATCTTCACAGAGTAGGTTGTCTGTAAATATTGAAGATTTTCATATCTACTAATTCATTCATTCACTCAAGTAGCCACTGAGATATTAAGCACCTACTGTATTTTACACACCATGTTAATCACTGGGGATACAGAGATGAGTAAACACAGAACTCTTAACCTCAAGGTAAGGTACACATAATCTCAAGTTGAAAACAGATAAACAGTATCTGCAGTTATGCATCAAACCGATGTCAGGGATACAGGTACACGTGGAGTATTACGCGTGCCCACGGAAAGGACCCTAACCTAGAAAGTGAGGCAAAGAGCCAGTGGCATTCAGGGACAGACTGTCTGGAGGAAGGCTGCATCTGAATCAAGAGTTAGGAGATAACTAGGACTTCCCAGGCAAAGGTATTGGAAGGGAATAGGGTGGGTGTAGGGAACAGCATACCCAAAGACAGACAAATGAGTGGTGGCTCATTGTGTACAATGAGCTGTACATAGGTTGGTGTTGCAAATAGGGCACAAGGAGTGTTCAGAGGAGCAGAGCGGGGTAAGTCATGTTACTGAGCTTGGTCATAATCCTGAAGACATTTAAATAGGGGAAGGACATGGCCAGGTTTTTATTTATGTGGAAGATGGATGTGAAGGGGCAAGAGAAGCAGAGGAGATACCAGTCAGAAGGCTGCTGCCACAGCTTGGGCGAGGGTGACCTGGTCACAAAGAAGAACAGTGAGAATAAGGACAATGTTGGATTCTGTGACTATTCAGAGGTAATGTAGGACCTGAAGGTGGGGACAGGGGAGCCATGGGACCTGACCAACAGGGTTCTAAACTGGGCACATGAGTGCCACCAACTGAGAGAGAATGAGGGCAGGAACAGTTTTAAATGATGACCAAGTGTTGAATTCCACTTAGAACACACCCAGTTCAAGGGGGAGACATCCAACAGGCAGCTGGTATATATGAATGAGGCTCTGGGATTCATCAGGTTGGAGCTATGATCACCCAGGAGAAAGCAGACAGAAGACCAGGAGACAGAGGTCAGAACCCTGGACAGCAACCTCACTTCCGTGTGACACAGGAAGATGGGGCAAGAGAAAGGCCAAAAAAGAACCAAGGAGGGAGGCAGGAAATCTCCCTGGGGGATGAAGGGAGCGAGAAGGAAGGAGGGATTTGCAATGTCAAACCCAGTGAGGAGGGAAAAAGAAGGAAAGACCCGAAATACCCAAAGGTATGGGCGGTTTTAATGGAAGAGTCAAGATAAAACTCAGACGGCAGGTGGTTGAGGGCTGAATACAATTTTACATGTTTAACATGTACTGAACACTCTCTGTGTGCCCAACGAAGAATGTGTTTATTCTTCATGTTTTGAGGTAGCTCCTATTACCATCCCTGCTTGGCAAATGATGAGACCGAAGCTCATCGGGTTTAGTGACTTCCTCTAGGTCCCTCAGCCAGTAATTGGTAATGTCTGTCCACCTGTTGATCTTTTGTAGCCCCTCTTTCTAGAGTCCGTTTCCTACCACCCTTCGCACTGAAATGTTTTTAAAAGAATATGAGAAAAGGGAACTCTTATACACTGTTGGTGGGAATGCAAACCAGCACAGCCCCTATGGAGAACAGTACGGAGGTCCCTCAAAAAAAAAAACTACAGGTGAACGACCGTATGATCCAGCAATGCCACTACTGGGAATTTATCCAAAGGAAAGGAAATCAGCATACTGGAGCGATGTCTGCACCCCCATGGTTTTTACAGCACTATTCACAATAGCTGAGATAGGGAATCAACCTAGGTGTCCGGTGGCAGATGAACAGGTAAGGAAAATGTGGTGTGTGTACACCGTGGGATACTATTCGGCCATAAAAAGGAATGAACCTGTCATTTGCAGCAACATGGATGGGACCGCAGGGCATTATGTTAAGTGAAATAAGCCAGGAACAGAAAGTTAAGTACTGCATGTTCTTACTCATATGTAGAAGCTGATAAAAGTTGATCTCATAGAAGTAAAGAGTAGAACGGAGGGTGCGGGAGGCCAGGAAGGGTAGGGGGAGGGAGGGATTAGGGAGTGATTTGTTAAAGGATAAAAAATTACAGCCACAAAGGAGGAATAAGTCCTAGTGTTCTGTATCACTGTAGGAGGACTATAGTTAACAATAATAGATAGTTTCAAATAGCTAGAAGCAGGATATTTAATGTTTCCAACACAAAGAAATGATAAATGTTTGAGATGATGGATATACTAATTACCCTGATCTGATCACCATAGATTACATATATATCGAGACATCACTATGTATCCCATGAATATGCACAATTATTATTTGTCAATTTTAAAATATTAAATTAAAATAAAACAAAAAAGAAAAGAATATGGACATTGGGCTGGTTCAGATTTTTTAACTCCCATCTGATTGTCTAACCCTGTGTATCTCTCTCCTCAATCTTATTAGTTATTGCCTGTAAGGGAATTTTCAAGATGTTGGGAGACCCAACAAAGTCCTGGATAAGGTTTTCCAAGAATGGATAAGGAGGGAGAGTAGACGTACTGCCTAACCAACAGGATTCAACAGCACTGAAATCACTAAATATATCACAGAGTTAGAGATGAATCTTAAGGAGGTACACCACAATTGCTTTCATTACACATTTCTTCATGGAACGAAGGTAAAGATCCTAAATATTTCAACAGCCATCAGATGAACGGAACTTTTCCTGACTGCCAGTTCTAACACACTGAGTTGGGACCTTTAACTGAATTTAGATAGAATAGATCATTTAAAGACTGCTTGCCTCTTGTGAAATATTAGCTTTAGTATTGCATCTTATGAGATGGATCCCAATAAAGATGCTTCTTATTAATGATAATAAACAATGTTCACTGAAATCTTTTAATGTGTTAGAACCTGGGCTAAGCACATCACGTGCATAATCTCATTGAATCATTCCAACAAACTTATGAGGTAGGTATTACGATCATTCTTGGTTTTTAGATGATCGAACAGGCACAGGGGATCTAAAGCACATATTGAGAGTTATCCACTTATTACATGGCAGAGTAAAGATATAAACTTGGATCTCCCCAACTGTATCTCTATGATTTGCATACCAGTTTCTCAGTTTCTACTATAAATTAAAAGAAAATGTTCATGATAGTCCTCATTAAAGTTATCAGTTAATGGGTAGGTAAAAGCGTGTGTGAGTCTGTGTGTGTGTGTGCATGTGACAGAGAGAGAGGAGGGAGAGAAGGAGGGAGAGACAAAAGGAGGGGGGTAAGGAAGAAGAAATGAGCGGGGTGGAGAAGCTGAAATAAAGTCAGGAAAGAGAGAGAAAACTAGAACTAGGAATGACATTACTCATCTTACTGGTTGTTCCTCCAGAAGACAAAATGCCAAGCCCATCTCCCCACCCACTCATTAGTCAGCTACCAACACCAATTGGATGTGGCATGAGTACAAGCACAGCCATCCCACAGCTAATAGGGCAGGATGTCCTCCCAACACACAAGGACTGGTCTTGAGGGGGGTGCCAGGGAGATTTCACTGCATTAAACAACACTGACATCTTCCAAGCTAAATCACAATGAGGAAGAAAACAGAGAGAATTAATAGTGATTGACATAGGGGAGAGAGCAGGAGAGGAAAGCAGGAGGCAGATTCAGCCAACGTTCAATTCCTCAGTGCTGAAAAATATGCCTAGAAGTAATAAAAATGTTATAATCCCATGACCTCCTTCCCCAGTGCACACTGGATGCAGTTCCATGCCATTTTGTCTCAGGAAACATTTACAGAATTCCAAGTCTGAAACTAATTCCTTTGTTAATACATTAGCTGAGAGGTAGCATAATTGCAAAAAGATGATTCTTCCCTCCCCAAAGCATGAGATTTCTGTCAGGAGGTCTAGTGGAAAATTACCAACACCAAGAGTCATGATACCTGCATTCCAAGTAAAGCTCTGTCATGAATTTCCATAAAAATTCTGGTAAGTCATGAACACTCTCTGGCATGAGTTTCCAGCTTGTTAAACAAATCAAAACGTTTTAAAAACTCTAAATCACCATGAAAAGCATCAGAAATTGCATTTTGGACCATGCAAAACATTACAGTTTATTCTTGTTCTCTTACCCTCATTTCTAGCAATTGTACCTTTTTTCTGTGTCAATGTTAACTTTTTTCCTCTCCAGCAAAGAATGCATTAAGTGATATGTGCATAACTTTAAAAATATATGGCAATTGTAAAGTGGGGCATGGTGAACATCATCTACCATGATAAATATCACTTCCTGTCGCACAGTGCCATGTGCCACTCCTAAATTCTCAAGAGTGACTCAAAGTCAAAATCTGGTCTCTTTTGCCAGGGAAAGGAAATGTCATCCCTCCCCCCTCCTCCAGCAACAATTTCTACTACAGGAGAAAACCAGAAAGATTATGTGATCATAATGACAGGCACCATGGGAGTGGGAGGAAAACATTAGGAACCCATTTATAGAATATTTTCAAGTAAAGCTCCACTTGAAAATCCTGCCCAGCTTGATACGCAAGTTCACCAACGGAGGTGACTCCAGTTTAACGCATGCTTGTATCAGATGAGAAAACACAGGCACATTATTCAATCCACCTGAGCTGTCTGTTTAGAAGATGCTTCAGGACTGATTAATGATAGAAAGCAAACAGGAACCACACAGACCTTGGCTGTCAAGGTCAAATGCACAAGCAGACAGAACCGGGAAAGCCTGGGATGTCGCCCGATCTGGATTTAGACTGCCGGCCTCAAGTTTTGGCTGGAGCTGCTGGTGTGTTGTCAGTCACTCACTTGCAGTCACACCACACACAAGATGGAGAGGCATATGGTGCATTTCTACCAACTCTCTGTAAGTGCGGGCTCTAATTTAAGCTTTAAACCTCTTAGAATTCTTTGCCAGCAAGATAAAATATATAAGCCATGATATTCTGAGCACCATATTTTGCTGCAATATGCCTTACAGCACGTGGTTCAATAATTTTGAGGGTGGGATCAACAGCGGCTAAGTCAAGCCACATCTCTGAGAGGGGAAATTGGCAGGTGTGTGTTCCCCAAAAGCAAAATCTTAGGCAAATATCATAATAATAGCACAATCAACCACTCATCAAGTGCTTCTATGTTACAGGCATAGAGCTGACAAATTTGCATATATTTTTCTCATTTCAATTTCCTAACAACCCTATGGGGTAGGTCCTTTGATCATCCCAGTTTTCTGAAAGAAGCAACAAAGGCTTAGAAAATTAAGTGATTTGCTCCACATCACCCAGTCTGCTGCATGAAACCAGGATTCAAACACAGGCAAGTAGGACTCCAGAGCCTACGCACCCAACACTACACAATACTGTTGCCACCATATGCTGAATGGTGTCTATGATATATAATATATGCTGACATTACTATTTAGTGTTGGTTTGCATAAACTAACTTTGAGCTCAAGGTCACTGAACAAGACATCAAGGCAAGGTGCACTCATCCAAATGACTGCCCTTCATACACTCATTTATCCGAACACTTACTGAACATCCACAGAATTTGATGTACAGGAGTATGCATTGAGGACTTCACAAGTATGTATTTCAGTTCCAGGGTATAAAGAAAAAAATAGACCTATACGGTAGACTTGATGTTATAGCTTCTACTCCCTCCTTTCCACTTTGAGCAAAAGATGATAAAAGTGCACACACACATACATACTTATACTAACATATATCAATCCATAAAATAATTGTCGTTTTCACTTACAATTTTTTTAAAAGCATTGAATATCAGTTGTTTAGTGGAACGTACGAACTCTAGGAGTGAGAGTTTCCTAACCTCAATCACAACTGGGGAGAGGCAATTCCAGGGAACAGGTGCATTAAGCCTCTAAGTAAAATGCAACAACAAGCTGTCCTCTGTGGCTACTGCCATTGGCACCTGGTGATGGGTTAAAATGTCCCCAACACTAGAGTAGGTGGGACAGTCATTTCCCTGTGCTTTGAGGGCTCCCACACACAGGTCATCTCCCAAATGTTCAGTAGTGTGACAGGTGCAGCTAGATTATAGCCCCATAGTCCTGGATATAGGAAGGTCAGAAAACCAACATCGCCACCACCTGTCATGCTGCTTGTTTTGAGACTTGCCTTTTCTCTCTCCCTCAGGGCACCAAATTGCCTTTCTGCTGGGAAGGATAACATGTACCCTTTGATCCACTGTGCCAACTGCACTTTTCCCTGTGGGCAATTTGCAAATAAATAAATAATAGAAGGAAGGAAGGGAGGGATGTGGGGTTGGGGGGGGAGAGAGAGAGGTGACTCCCAAAGGCTAAGGCAAGATTCCTCCAAGCATAGTTCTCCCATACAGACATCCTAACACCCACTGGAGAACTGATTATTAAACTCTCACATTCCTAAGCCCCACAGCAGACTCTTCCACCAGAACAATGTGATTCCAGGCCTGAGACCATGCATTTTAGTACATGCAAAAAGTGATTCATTTGCACATGACAATACATGCATAACCCTTCTGAAAGGGCTAAATCGTAATTAGTCTGAGCAACCCAATGGTTCTCTGTCTCTGTTGCAGCAGGCAACCCTGCATTAACAACTGAGAAGTTTATTTTGAGTTACCAAAAACAGACACTTCTGAAGTATTGCACGAGAGACTTTTGAATGCACTCCCAGGAAAGGCACATGGTGTCCTGATGCAGGCTCCAGAGCCCTGTTCCCAGTCCCTTTGTAAGCTCTGTGTATCTACTGTGTATCTGCTATCAGCTTCATCCTGAATGCTTGTTATATTTGGTGTTATAACATTTGCTACGAAAACATTCAGTATAATACCCATCTGACAGCTGCTGGTAAACAAAACAATTGCATGACAACAGATGGAAAATGGAACCATTCTGTGGTTTAGAATGTCGCAGGTAGTTTTCAGAGGCCATCTAAAACCACACAGAACATGGAACCTTTAGCATCCGTGCCAAGGTTCATAGTGGGTTAGATAAATAAACATGTTCAAATATTTCAGAATTGACTAGCTTCATTTCGCACTGTGCTGGGGGTCTCGTACGCCTCACCAAATTTCCTCTCAACCTCTTATCATAGATCCCTTAGTAAAAGAAAATCAAATGGGTCTTTTATAGTCCAATGATATTTTTGGTGACACAAAATTGATACATTTGGCTAAAAATGAACTGTATGTGCTTCAAAGTCTCAGCATCAGGAAAGTTTGCCACATTTTGATTTGCATGTAAAGATAAAAGCAATGCAGGTGCCCGTGTACTATGTTTCGTATTTTTTTCCTTCTCCTTCATTTAGTGTGGTCTTATTACTTCCAAGATTTCTTCCTTCTCAGTTTCCTAGTTTTTAATTTAATTCTCGAAGTCGATCGCACTCGGTAGTTGGGAAACAAGGAGTTGGCAGAGAACATAAGTGGGGTGAAAATATATTGACCTTTGTTTTGCTTTCCTCACAGGTGAAGGTTTCTGGGATCACACACTTCTTTGCTTTTTCTGAAAGAGATGATCATATCAAGGAAAAAATTGCCAGCCAGGTTTATAAAGACTGTATTTTGGGTTTAGCCATCTTTTTTTTTGATAAAATAAAACCAGTGACAGCAAACAAATTTCTTCTCAAACCTATTGGTCTTTTGGGGGAAAAAACACTTCTTTTCTCATGATAAAAAATTAGAAAAATAGAGTGAAGCATAAAAATAAATCACCCACAGTCTGCCTCCTTGAGATAGCCACTTGTTAATTTTATATATATAAGCACAGATGTGTTGAAAGATTTTTTATGGCAAAATAAGACTAGTTCAGATTAAACGCACCCATACACACACACACGCACGCAAACCCGTTAACACTGGTAACATTCTAAGAGGTACCAGGTCCAGGGAGGAAAGCCGACTTCACTCTGGGTGTATTGCAAACATTTGTTAACCTCACCCTAGCCTTCCCCTCCCCTCCCCACACCCTACTTCCCACCTCCCCATCATCTCCAAGCAGTTACCAAACCAGGTGTATTTGGCCTCCTAAATACTGATTAAACTTACCCACGCTCTCAGTTCCCATAGGCACCACCTGTATCCTGATCCCTAGCCTGGGTTAATGTGAAAATCTCCTAACTGATCTCCTGGGTTCCACCTGGGTCTCCTCCAATTTGCTTTCCAGAGAGATCTTCCACAATGCAAGTGGGATCCAATTATCCCTAGTCTGAAAGTCCCCACTAAGACGGCTTAGAACATGCTGGGCAGTCTGGGTCCTGCCTATGTTCCCGATGGCTCACCCCTGGCATCGCCACCCTGGCTCTTCCCCCAGTGCCTCAGCCTGACCACCTCTGGGGTGTGGTATCTGCTGTCACCTCAACCTGAAATGCCATCCGTTTCCTCTTTCCTCCTCCCATGGCTTAGATCAATGCATCTCTCCACGAAGACACCAACTCTCATCCCAAGTCACTTCCTCGAGAATGCAGAACACTTTCCTTGGCCTTTTATAGGTTATCCTGTGGCATCTTATGTTTCCCCCATCAAAGCATCGGGGCTTTGTATGATAGGGCAAAGTATGACAATGGCTTTCTGAGTGTGAATCTATCATAAAGCTGTCTCTCTGGTGTGGCGTTGCATCCCTCTACCTGGGACATGATAACTGGTGCTCAGAAACACGCCAAGTGGATATCAAATCAGTACAGTGCAGCTGTATCCCTGCATAGAGACAGGAATAAATGTATCCAAATAAATAGATCAATGGAGCATTAAAAACACCCAATGACTTGTCAGGATCTTGAACCACAACAGCACTAAAGTGAAGACAAGATTTTCCTAGGTCAGAGCCCTTTGTACCCCCCATGCAATTCCACCATCCCTGAGTGTTCTGCTGTACCTAATGTCGAGCACACGGGCGACTGGCCTCTTCCTCCACCCCCCTGTCAGTCCCCATCAGCACCAGGAGTGCAACAGTCACTGCTCCCCTCCTGGGGACCACATCAGCATCATCTTCAGACACAGACACTGCTGTGGGGCTTCCGTCTTGTTTCCTGACTTCTCTTTACACGGACCCATAACCCATCCAGATACAGCCTACAGCAGGCTCCACACCAAGCCCCACTCTCCACAGCGCTACTTTGAATGCGAAGCTAGAGGCCGGATCTGGTGCTGCTCCTTGGCCTCAAAGATCCTCCCTGCCCCTCCCCTTGCCACTGCCATGTCCACTCTCAGCCTCCTGTTAAATCAAGCAAGTGTCTTCACAGACCCTTACGGACAATGTCTTCATTCTTGTGCCCACGCCTCTGCACGGAGCAGTCCCTGCGTGCAGACTCCCTCTCTATTTCTCTTTGCCAATTCACATCCAAATTCCCTTATGTAGAAAAATTATCCCACTGCACCATACTCTAACCCAGACTCATCACTTGACATATTTCTTGAATGAAGCAGTCTACAAAAGAGTGAATTTTAGACTGACCATGATGAACCAATGAACTATAAAAAACATTTCATCACATTTGATTTCTTTGGCATTGTTCTGCCCTGTCTATAAGATCTTGGCAAAAAAAAAAAAAAAAAAAAAAGAATGTATATAAAGATACAATCATGTCAGAAAAAATATTTTTCAAGTCCTCTGGGAGACTCTCCTCCTTCCATGGCAAGGAACAAACCTCCATAGAAGACAGAGAAATAACAATGCCACAGCAATTCAAGATTGACTTTAAGTTACAGCTATTTAGGCCAGAAAGAAGAGGTGGGTCTTCCTGTCCATAGCTTAAGGAGGATAACACGTCCTGTCACCACGCTCTGAAAGGTACGGTCTTCCCTATTCTTTAAGTTGTCAAGGAAAGAAGACCCAAATCTCCACCCGTCTCCTACTCTCACATTCACCAACGATGCCTTTATGTATTTTTAAAACTAAATGATTTATATGAAATTATAATGTTTTAAACTAAAAAACAGAAACAAGTCTGCAATCTTTCTCCAAGTTTTATTTCTTATAAGAAAATAGACATTAACAATTTAGACCCACAAATTTATAGCAGTGAAATATATTATGTTCTCTTTGTATAAGTGGGAGGAATTTTAAGGGTGCTCTGGGTATATCGGTACTTAAACACATGCTGATTGCCTCCCAAGCCCTTGTTTGTAAATGCTGTTTCGTCGTCGTGAACAAGGACACAGTAGAAAGAGGATAGGAAAGCAAGGCTCTGCTTTGAGTTCCACTACTGAATACTCAAGTGGCCTTAACCTCTCTGAACTTCAGTTTCTTCATTGTAAAATGGAGATAATCAGCTTATTCTCGGTATCGAACGCCTTGCAACAGGATAAGATCACCTCGAGGGTGGGCAGGAGGGAAGCCTTGTTGGAATAAATTCAAGAGAGAATGGAAGGAGGAAAAAAAATGATAGCAAATATAGACAAGTTTTATTTCAGAGTTTTGTCAAGGAAATCAGAGAAACAGAGTGACAGATGGAGAGGAAGTAGAGTCACAGGAGAATTTTTTAAAATGTGGAATATATTACAGCATGTGCACATGGTGATGGGCGTGAGCTCGTCCTGTGTAAAGGTGTCGACCGCCGTATAAGACAGAAAGTCCTAAATTTGTATCCCCAAATCAAATCCCTTCCTTGTCCTCCTGATGCATGGGATCGGCGGTCTCCCCAACATTTCCACTTGGAAGTCCAACGGGCATCTCATGCTAGATACACCCAAACATGAGCCCCTGATTCCTCTACCTTCTTCTCTCTCCTTCTCTCTCTTCCTCCCTGAATATATGCTCCTCTTGCAATCCCTCTTGGAAATAGCACTTCCATTTTCTGATTGCCCAGGCTAAAATACCTGTGGGAACCACGGACTCCGCTCTCTTTTGCACATTCCACAGTCCGTGCTGCTTTTGAATATACACAAACTCTGGCCACTTCTCACAGCTGCACCCTCTGTTTCACTGAGCATCGCCTCTCACCTGGATGGCTATAACACCCCCACCTACAGGCTGGATTCCCTGCTTGCACTTTGCCCCACATCTGTTCTGCACCCAATAGCCAGAGTATTCCCTTTAAGACGTGCGTCACGCCACACTGCTCTTCTGCTCAACATCCTCCAGTGGCTTCCCGTCCTGCTCAAACCAAAATCCAAGGTCCATACCATGACCTTCAAACCCCTATACGGATCTAGTCCTTTCCCACTCCCCACCTTGGCTAACAATCGAGGTCACAGAGCACCTTGTCTCTCCCACCCCTGCTCCAGCCATACTGACCTCCTTGCTGTGAATATGACAAGCAATCTGCAGCCAGGTGTCTTTGCACTGGCGGTTCCCTCTGTCTGGTCCCCCCGCTGCCCGCCTCAGACATCCACATGAATTTCTTTCTTACTACCTCCAGGTTTCTGTGCAAATGTCACATATCAAAGGTGTAGCCCCAGACCCCTCTCTTATATTAAACATAAAATAGCATCTCTTACCCAATCCATCACATCTTATTCTCCTTACTTCATTTTATTCTTCATGGCAATTAATAATATCTAAACACCACATGTCATTTGTTTTTTGTATATTGTCTGTGTTCTCACATCCCACCCCAAATCCAGTAGAACATAAGTTTCTTGAGAGAAAGAACTTTGCTTTTTCTTCATGCTATACACTTAGTCTCTAAAAGACTGCTTGGAACTTAGCAAGTGCTCAAAAATATTTGCCGATGAATTAATATATATAATCTGACATTTCTGGGTTTCATTTCTTCCTTCACCTCATAATATACATGTATGGTATAATACCATATTATTATATTAATAAATTAGTATAAACAAATTTCAATGAAATATTCTATTACAAAGGTAATAAAACTATATTAACAGGTTCACTGGAATCTTCTTTAGAATTCATTCTATTTTTTACATGCCAAATATTTCCATTAAAAAAGAATTGTATACAAAAAGTACTTAACAATATTCACATATGTTTCAGTAAGAGCATAAAGGAAATAAGTTAAAGGTTACACAATTTAACTACAGCCTTTCCTAAATGTCCATAGGTGGTCAAAATATGCAATGTAGTCAGCCTTTGTTGCAAAAGATTTTATTTTAAAGCATATTTAAAATCACACCATGTAATATAGGTAAAAATGAGTTGCAACAACTTATATGTCTAACCATAGGAGAAATACAAAGTTACAGGGCGATCAAAATAGTAATTAGAGTAACAATGTAGACATATGAAGAACATGTATATGCTGAAAAACAGAATAAAAAGAATGCATATTACCCATTTGATTATATAAACACATATCCATAAAGAAAATATGCATACATTAAAAATAATCTTGGTGAAATTATGAGCGATTTTTTAAAGGGACTTTGGCATATAGTATGATTTATGTCAATTAAGAAAGGATGCTTTGTGAAAGTGGGAGAGAATACAATAAACCTGGGGGGAAACCCCACTAAATCGGAAGCCAATAAATATTTTCAGCTTCTAATCTTCCAATAACATACTTAAAAAGAACACATCACTGTCTCTGTGCCCTAGTTTTCTTTTCCTGAGAATAAGGTTAGTAATGTAATGGGATCTCCAAAGAATAAGAACGGTAAAGACAATGGGCTACATGCATCAAATGTTCGCTTTTGTATTTTTCCTGAGCACACAGGAATACTACATTTCCCAATCTCCCTTTTATTTTAGTGGGACCATGTGATGGAGTTCTAGCTCATGCAGTGTGATCAGAAATGATACAAAACACCTTCAAGAAACACCCCACATAATTGCCAATGATCTCTGCCCCTAGCCATGGAGCTTGAACAAAAATATTTCAAGATGATATTGCCACAGCTATAAGGAGCCTATACACAGAGAGAAACCCAATTCTCATCAGACTATGAAAAAAGCAAGAAGTAAATCTTAATTGTGGGCCATCACTAAGATTTTGTGGGTTAATTGCATGCAGCTAGTGTTGCCTATCCTGAGTAATAGAGTAAGATTATGTTATTCTATGGAACTACAGTGCTATGGAAAAACTTTGAGGAAATCCCAGATGGTTCCAAGTGAGACCTCTAATGTAAACATGTGGTCATCCTCCCACACACAGACGAACAAACAGATTCACAGACTATGATTATTGTTTTTAAACAAGTTTCCCCAATGTGTTGTGCCCTTTGCAGAGTGATAGGATGCAAATACACATTAAAAATGGCTGGGACTACCAGCTATGGCTGAATGAAGGGGTCGTCAGTAAAGCCTCTCTTCAAAAAGCAATGATAAATCTGGAAACAACTGACCTTCCAAAAAAATTCAGCATTCTAAAAATTAACCAAAGTAATCCAATAATCTGAGAAGTATTTATCTGAGAAACTACTGGGCTTCAGGTAAGAACAGTGGGAATCTTTGGTGTTCTAGGTGGGGGTTCCATCCCTAGACAGCATAGAGGTGCCACCTGGGTGGGGAAAGGTGATTCCTGGGAGCTTGGTTGCCATGGTCAAAAAAGGCTCACTTGATTTGGAGTGGAGGGCAATGAATATATGCACCAGCATAGTTGGGAGAAATGATATTCTCAGTGCTGGAAAACTGGGGAGATCCAATGGCTTTACTAACCTGGATATTCCCAGTTGAGACTGTGTACATGTTCAGTGGAGACCAGAAAGGGCCGAGCTACCCACACATTCCTGATTAATCCTGAGGCAGTGTGCAGATGCAGAGGTGATGCAAAAGGGCCCAGTAGAATCTAAAAATTTGGAAAGACTTGAAAATGGCCTGAACTTTGAATGTACTTTCCCACATACACGCAGACCCATCAACAGAGGACAGGAGACTTCTTAGTGCTCAAAGTGTTTGAATAAAGCCTTAGATGATTTTTTGGCTGGTAATTAAGCTACACAGATAATACAGAAACCCTTTGGAAACCAAGATGAAAAACAAAAGAAGAAGAAAAAGCACAACAACAGCAAAAACTGAACAGAGACATCAGTGGCCACACACCAGGAAGGAAACAGATTTCACAGCTTTAGCCCAGGCAAGTTTATAAACAAAAAACATACAGGGAAAAAAAAAAACAGCAATAACAACAATTCTTGGAGGAAAATCAGAATCCAGAGTGACTACAATGTCATTGACCTAGTTTTCAATAAAACATTATAAGACATACAAATATTAAGAAACTATGACCAATACTCAGAGAAAAAGTAGTCAAAAAACAAATAGAGCATCTTGGAAACAGCAAAAAGCAAGCAACTCGTCAGGCATAAGGGATCTTCGATAAGATGAACATCTGATTTGTCCACATAAACCATGGAGGCCAGAAGACAGTAGGATGGCATATTCAAAATGCTGAAAGAAAATTGTCAGCCAAGATTCATATCAAACTATACTTCAGAAAGTAAGAAAAAATTAAAACAATCCCCTAGAAACAAAAACTGGGAGGAAAAATCTCTAGCACCCTTGACCTACAAGAAATGCAAAAGAGAGTCCTTCAGGCTCAAACAAAAGGACGTTAAACAGTAAGTCAAGTCCACATGAAGAAAGGCAACTATATACGTAAATACAGAAGACAGAATAAATGTATTTTTGTTTGTAATTTTTTCTCTTATCTGCTTTTAAAGCCAACTTCACAAAGCAGTAACTGTAAAACTTTATTAAGGAACTTATAAACTATAAAGATGTAATTTGAACACCAATTAATAGTTCAAAGAAGGGTGTAGAAAACAAAACCATATAGGAGAGAAGTTTTCTATTTATTTAAACTAAGTTGGTATTAATCCCAACTAGATTGGCAGAATGGATTAAAAATCATGATTCACTGGGTGTGGTGGCTCAGGCCTGCAATCCTAGCACTTTGGGAGGCCAAGGCAGGAGGATCACTTGAGGCCAGGAGTTCAAGACTGGCCTGAGTAAGAGTGAGAAATCGTCTCTACAAAAAATAGAAAAAAATTATCTGGGTGTGGTGGTGTGTGCCTGTAGTCCCAGCTACTCGGGAGGCTGATGCAGGAGGATCACCTGAGCCCAGGAGTCTGAGGTTGCTGTGAGCTATAACGATGCCACTCACTC
The DNA here is from genome assembly GCA_023783475.1 of Daubentonia madagascariensis. Taxonomy (NCBI): domain Eukaryota; kingdom Metazoa; phylum Chordata; class Mammalia; order Primates; family Daubentoniidae; genus Daubentonia; species Daubentonia madagascariensis. The sequence continues at coordinate 2,714,912 of JAKFHU010002332.1, read as the reverse complement.
TAGCTTGGGTGACAGAGTAAGACCATGTTTCAAAAAAAAAAATCATGATCCAACTATATTATCTCTATAAGAGATACAGTTTAGATTGAAATATGCAAGTAGGTTGAAAGTAAGACCAGGGAAAAAGGCATTCTGTGCAAACAGCAACCAAGAATGACCTGAAGTGGTTATACTAATATCAGAAAAAATAGACTTTAAGATAAAAAGAAATTGTTACTAGAGACAAAGAAGCACATTTTATAACGACATAAGGATCAATCTATGAAGAAGACATAATGATCATAAACATATATGCACCTAACAACAAAGTCTCAAAATACTGAAGCAAAAACTGACAGAATTGAAGGGAAGAATAGACATTTCAACAATAATAGAGACTTTGACATAACACTTTTGATAATGGATAGAAAAACCAGAGAGAAGATCAACAAGGAAATAGAAGACTTGAACAACACTATGAATTAATTGGACCTAATAGACATCTCTCTATAGAACCCTCCATCTAACAGCAGTAGAAAACACATTCTTCCCAAGCACACATAGAGCATTCCCCCAGAGAGACCATATATGAGGCCATAAAACAGTTACAATAAATGTAAAAGGATAGGAATTATATAAAGGATGTTCTCCAATCACAATGAAATGAAATCAGAAGTCAATAACAAAAGGAAATTTGGGAAATTCACAAATGTGTGGAAATTAAGCAACACACTCCTAAGTAATCAAAAGGTCGAAGAAGAAATCATAATAGAAACAAGAAAAGATGTTGAGTTGAATGAAAACAAAGCACACATATCAAAAATTATGGGATGTAGCAAAAGCAGTGCTTAAAGGGAAGTTGTATCTGTGAACATCTATATTAAAAAGGAAGAAAGATTTCAAATCAATAATCACATTTTCCAACTTACGAAACTATAAAAAGAAGAATAAAGTAAATTCCAAGCAAGTAGAAGAAAGAATAAAGATTAGACCAGAAATAAAAGAAACTGGAAACAGAAAAACAGAGAAATTAAACAAAACCTAAAAATTGATTCCTTAAAAAGATCAATAAAATTTGACATATTTTAACTAGAATGACCAAGAAAAAAAGAGAGGAAACTCAAGTTACCAAAATCAGAAATTAAAGAGGGAACGTTACTACCAACTTTATAGAAATAAGAATTATAAGGGTACATTATGGACAACTGAAGGCCAAAAAATTAGGTAACTTAGATAAAATAGAAAAATTCCTAGAAAGATACAAACTATCAAAACTTCAAGAGGAAATAGAAAATCTGAATAGACCTATACCAAGCAAAGAGATTGAATTAGTAATCAAAAAACTTCCCATAAAGAAAAACCCAGACCCAAATGGCTCCACCAGTGACTTTTACCAAAATTTCAAAGTGGAATTATCACAAATACTTCTAAATCTCTTCTGAAAACACAGAAGAGGAGGGAATGTGAGGCCAGCATCATCCTGAAATCAAAACCAGACAAAGATATCAAAAGAAAGGAATACTACAGACCAACATCGCTTATGAATACAGATGCAGAAATCCTCAAGACTAGCAAACCAAATTCAGCAACACATAAAATGAATTTTAAACCATGACATAAAAGAATCAATCAGTGTCATATGTCTTAATAATACAAGGAAAGACAAAAACCACACGATCATCTCAACAGATGCAGAAGAAGGATTTGACGAAAGCCAACACCCTTTAATGACAAGAAATAAAACAAGCAAACAAAAAAACCTCAACAATCCAGGAATACAAGGGAACTACCTCAACTCTATAAAGGGCATCTACAAAAAACCACAGCTGGTGTCACACTAAATGGGGACACCCAACTAAGCTGCTCCCAAATTCCTGACCCACAGAAACTATGAAAGATAATAAATGTTTCTGCTTTGACACACTAAGTTCAGGGCTAATTTTCTTTATAGCAATGGATATATAAAAATACTAACAATAATGACAACAATAGTAATAAGAGTAGGTGGTGAAGGAGAAGGAGAAGCAGCAGCAGGAGTAATGGTGGTGGCGGTGGTGGTTATTGTTGTTGGCATCCAGCCTGGTGGGACTGATACACAAGTGGGTGACAGATCACAGCCTCTAAGCCAGGAGGGCTCTGGGTCAGGACTCCAGACTGTGAGGTGGTGGAGTCCAGCACCCAGAAGATGGCCTATGTTCAAAGCATCAGATGGCCCCCACATGGGGTCAGGTCTCTAGCCCTTAGATTCCTCCTAAGTCCAGAATTTGTCCTTCATAGGACCAAGCCTAGCTCAAAAGACCAAATGGCCCCAGCTGTGGTCACAGGTGACATGGGGAGAGGGGACTGTGATCCAACCCCCCAGAAAGTGAAGGGGGAGAACCACCAAAAGCAATGCCTGTTCTTAAGAAAATGCCTACATCATAATCACAGAGCCTGGGGACCTCAGCCTTGAATAGTGAAAGGGGCAAACAACCCCCAGATAGCCTCTACTTGTCTCATGCATGCAAGAGCTGCCCAACAATTCTTTAAGGGCACCTTCTTGGACTTGGGTTCCTAGATTTCTGTCCACAGCCATCCTCCCTATAGTAAAACAGCTGTTCTTCTAGCACCGCCCCCAGCCGTATATCAATATGTCTCACCTGAGCTGGACCCATGAAGGTCTCCAGATGGCTTGTTGGGCAGTACACACATATTTCTTCAGTCCTTCCCAATATGAGCAACTCATCTTCTGAGAGTAAGGTATTTTGGCCCCTAACTTGTTGTTGGTTTTGTCTTCTTTAGGTGAGAGTGTTCAGTTACGGGAGCTGAGGGCTGCTTAAGGCAAAAAATGCCAATGTATATCTCCTTTACCTTCATTTGCAAGTGAAAATAGACAAGCCATGCTAAAGAGATCAGTTAAAGTTAGATGTGGGAGCTACAAATGTAAACACAGATATCTTAGTACAGCCATAATAACTAACTACACAAATACAAGTCTGAAATAACTAGATGAGAAGGCAGACAAGATACCCTTTAGGACCATCCCAGCTCAGAGAGTCTAGATTCAGTGACAATCACTGGGTCAATACAAGGTGAGTGAAATAAACCCATTCTCTCTTTTACATGGTTTTTAAAATATGCTTTCATTCACAGCAAGCCATCAATGGTGGGAATTCTAAACACATTTGGAAAATACTTAATAAATAATTCTCTGAGTCTATATAGATACAGGGAGCAAAAGGTAAGCAAGAAAGAGTGACCTTTGTAAACATGGACAAGGTCAAGGTCTTCAGATTTCCATGACCACAACCAAATATTGATAACACTCTTCTTTTTGTTGGCTAGGAAGCCGTTGTCGTATTTGGGGGAAAAATAAGATCCTGAAACATCAATGTCTCAAAACAAAGTCAATTTAAAGTTATAAATTTTAAAATGAGAAAGTATCCAAAATGTTAAATGGCTCCATCTTCAGGATAGATGTGAAAAAGCTCTATTTTTTTTTTTTTTTTTTTTGATCCCTGAAAATGCAGGAGCTATTTCAAGTCCTTCCTGAATTAGATGGATGTAGCTGTGGTCTCAGATCCCCATGGCTGTAGCAATTGGAGCTGCACAATCAATTTTGCCTGTGAGCAGTGTCCACAATGAGTCTGAAAGTCTCCTTAACCGATTATGTGCTCGGGTGTACTCATTCGTAATTCAAACTCTCATGATATTCAAAATACCAGTGAGTAAAGTAATGCTTTCTCTCCAAGGGCATCTGTCAAGTCCTCCCACAAGTGTTCCCTCGAGCATCTTTATATCTTATTGGGATGACGGTGTGGGGGACAGGTCTTATTTTCCTCTTCTCGTGGAAGGAGAAACAGCATAGAAATCGACCTTCCTACATTATTTTATAAGGCAGTCACTGTATTTGAATGCCATATATATTTGTTACGGAACAATATGAACATTATTAAGCAATTCTATTCACATGATATTTTAAGAAGATTAAAAACATACAGAGCGCTGTTTCTACTCCTAAAAATCACAAACCAATAGTCCAATGTGAAAAGTATCAATTAAAGTTAGGGCTGGGAACGACATAAGTAAACTGATGATGATTGCAGACCTCAGTGGGAAGAGGAAGTTAGGTAGGAGACAAAAGGAGAAGGAATCAAGACAGGACAGAAAAGAAAAAGCAATTTAAGTTTAGACAGCATATGAGTGGAACAGTGGCAGAGGGCAGGGAACAGAGCTGATTCCAGAGAAAACAAGAAATGAGATTCAGTTGTCTACTTCTATAATTAAGAAAGGAAACCCGCACATGATAAAATCACTAGAGCAAATAATCCAAAATATGGTATTCCTCAGACATTTATTATGACTGTTGTGTTATTTTCAACCACTGAAATAAATGAATGGGTGAGGACAGGGGTTGGTATATCTGCATTTGGGACAGTCACCACCATTTTATTTGATTCAAACAACAAAGACGGGTTGAACCACCCTATGCCGGGCACTGAGGTCACCAGAGTGAACAGAATCAGTCCGTGGCCCATTCTCAGGGCTTGTTGCGGGAGAGTTAGGACAAAAGCAAGCTTGCTCCCAGTAAGGACACAGGTGCCCAATAGACATATAACACAATTCTCTATTTATTAAAAAAATTAAATATATGTTTATCTGGTTTTAGCTGCTAACCAATGCAACATCTTGGTCAGACTGAAAAAGAAAGAAAATGACCCAAGAATTGGTATTAGCAAATAACAACAACAGTAATATTAACAATAGTCTTTATTATAGCTAACATTTATTAAGCTTTTACTGTGTGTCAGACACGAGGCTTTGGGCTTACAAACATGATATCATTGAATCCCCATCAAGACTGATTGCCCCCTCTTACAAATGGGGAAATGGAGGTACAGAGTTTAACTAAATCACTCAATCAAGTGCAGTAATTTGGAGCTGGGATTAGACCCAGGCTCTCTGACATGAGAAATTATGCCCCTCCCCAGAAAACTAAGCTTCTAGCCTGTCTGTTCATTGGAATCCCCTAGGAGGCTTGTGGGGAAAAAAAAAAAAAAAAAAACAACACCTAGAACACATCTCCATACCTATGAAATCAAAATTTCTGGAGGTGGGAGTCCAAACAGCCATTTTCTGAATTATCCCAGGTGCTTCTAACATGACATGAAGGCTGGGGACCTCTGCATTAGGCTATCCTCTCTCCCTAGTGCATCATTGCAAAAGTTTCTGGTTGTCCTCATATGTGTTCTCTTCTTATTGAGACAGGAGTCAGACACCTTGCAGGCAGTGAGGGCAGGGATCAGAGGGAGAAGGTCAACAGGATGAGAAAGTCACAAGAATGTGAACATGCTTAGCTAAGGCAGACGTAACCAACAGGTACTCTTTAGTTATTTTACTTTAGCCATAACATCTTTAGCTAAGGTAAAAGGGAGAATTCCTTTAATTGGGGCATGCACAGGGTGGTTGTGACAGTATCCCTAAATCAACTACCCTCTTTAACATAGTAAAAATCACACCCACCAGCTCTGTGACAGTTTACAAATGTCATGGCAACTCCCAGAAGTTACCCTATAAGGTCAAGAAAAGGGAGGGTTCCGGTTCTAGGAACTCCATGAATCCACCTTTCCCAGAAAATCCATGAATATTCCACCCCCAGCTTAGCATGTTATTAAGGATTAGCATAAAGGACAGACCCTAACCCTGGGGTGACACTGTTCCTTATTGGAGCAGTCTGCTCTCTATCATCTTTGAGAGTGAACTATACTTTCTACACTCTGTCTTTAATAAATACCTTCGGTCAAGTGTGACCCTGCGTTTGAATTCTTTCTTGTGTACAGGTCAAGAACCCTCTCTGCCATCGAGGGCAGTGGTCTGTGCCAGTATCATTGCCACCAAGAGGGTGCTCCCGAAAGCCTGGCTACTCAAAGTACAGCCTGCAGACCAGCAGCAGCACGGGGGACTAGTAAGAAACGTAAAATCTCAGGCCTCACACCAGACTGAATTGAAATCTATATTTTATTCAGACCCCCATGCACACTTTAAATTCAAGTACTGTCCTAAAGTGTGCCCCAGAGAGGCACACAGCTCCTACAGCTATTCATAGGTGCTGTGAACAACAAAAGCACAGCAACAACCACCACCTTCACCACCCAGCCTTTTCCCGCCCACCCCCTCCAGAAAAACCCACTTCACCAAGGATCCTGTGGTCACACACATCCGGGACCAACTGGATTCAACAAAGTCAAATGACTTTCTCTATTCTAGGCTCTAGAAGAACCTGTAATGTTAAAACACCAATGCGTATAATAAATCTCCAAGAGGAGAAGTTTCCCAAATATTTATGACTGTGGTACCCTGTAACTCAGAACTCCTATTAATGTCTTTTACGGACAATGTGTTCCCCAGGACATATTATGGAAAATATTTATCCAAAAGAGACCAACTTTTTTCTTACCTCAATGGTTACCCTTTTGCATAGTTAGGTTCTGGCTATTTGCTTATGAATATGAGTATTAGTCGTAGCCATGGAATCCTCGTGAACTTCTATCAAGCATTCACTATGTTCATCAGACATAATTCTAAGTGCTCACACTGTGTTAACTCATTCTGTCCTTATAACAACTCTGTTAGATAGGCATGGTTTGTATTACCACTTTATGAGGAACAGATGACTTAAGCAGCTTGCCCAAGGTCACACAGCTAGTAAACTGGTAGATACAAGACTTCAACTCTGGCCATGTGACTCCAGCCTCCCTTTTAAGTGCCAGACTATTGGAAAAGGTATCAAATCACCTGTCAGCTGCTCTCAAAGGCATCCTTAGATCAGCCCACAGAGTGAGCTTAGCCCATCAGTCTGAACTTTTAGCCAAAGGGGCCAAAAGGATGCAAAAATCCTAGCTCATGCACCCATGTTCCTCAACGCTCATGAGACCTAGGTGCTGAAAATCCAAATCATTTCTCGAAGGGAATGAAGTGTCAGAGCAGACCTCCAATGCTGGTGTTCTTGTGCTAATATTCTAACTTCTGTATTCTTAACACGAGACACACACTTCGCTTTCTGGTAGGGCACAACAGAAGGACTGTGAGGTATCGATCTTTCCTCCCCTCCACCACTTAGTCTGAAACAAAAAATCAGCAAATCCAAGCACTAAAGGCAAAGTGTCAACAAGATAATGCCAACTTATAGATGTGCAAACGCAGTCTGAAAATTCCAGTAACCTGTTATCTTGGACCTCAACTACAGGTGGACGAACCCAAGTGAAGAAGACACAAAAATGCAGTGTCTTAGGAGCTCACTACAGCAGAGTTGAGAATTTGGGTTATTTTTAAAGTTCCCATGGTTTGGGGATCACTGGAAAGTACTCAGGGGAAGGTTAATGACTCAGAAAAAAGAAAGATCTTTCCTCAGGCACATAATTAGTAAAAATAGGCCCTGATATGAGAGTAGTTAGGGTGCACTCCATGCAAGTAAATAACTCTGCCTCCTTCCCCTGCAGCGGGAACAATAGATTTGGGTAGCCATGGAGCAAGCATCCAGAAAGATGCACTAGTGAGCAGGCCTATTAGTGTTTTGTTTTTGTTTTTGTTCTGTTTTTTTAATTTCCCTTTGAGTGGTGAGAGTTGCCTGCAAATAATGCAAAACACTGACCAAGGTCTCATCTATGTGCCGCGTATCCTCCTGTAAGCTTTAAAGACATTGAGTCTTTCCATACTCACAGCTCATTCCTTTGGCAAATATTTGAGAGCTTACTTTATGCCAAGCACTATTCTGGGTGTTGGTAGTTATAATGGACAGAATAATGCGCCCCCCCTCGGCAAAGATATCCACGTCCTAATCCCTGAAACCTGTGACTATGTTAAACAAAAGGGAATTTGCAGATGTGACTAAGTTAAGGCTCTTGAGGTGGGGAAATTATTCTTAATTACCCAGGTGGGACTAAATGTAATCACATGGGTCCTTGAAAACCGACACTTGTCCTTGCTCTGGTCAGAGAGAGATGTGACTACTAAAGAAAGGCACAGAGCAATGCTACTTTCCTGGCTCTGAAGACAGAGGAAGGGGCCCCGAGCCAAGGAATACAGGAAGCAGAAGGCTCTAGAAGCTGGAAAAACTGAGGAAATGGATTCTCCTCTAGAGCCTCGAGAAAGGAAAGCTGCCCCGCTAACACGTTGGTGTTTGCCCTGTGAGGCCTGTGTTGGACTCTGACCTCTAAAACTGTGAGGAAATAAATCTGGGTTGTTTTAGTCACCACGTTTGCAATAATTTGTTATGGCAGCAATAAAAAATAAATATGACATCGGGAAGAAAAGGGAGAAAAAAGCCCCTCTCTCAAGGAGCTTACATTCTAATGAAGCGTGCTATAAATATCCTGGTTTTGAAGAACAGCAAACAGGTCTAGGAAGGTTAAACAACCTCACTAAGTTTATACAGTTATTAATAAAAACCCAGAGAGACAGAACTTGAACTTGGAAGCCCAACTCTAAGGCTGCATTGTGTACGTTATTCCATATCATGTATCCCAAACAGCTTACGAGGGCCTGGCCACCATAGTAAGTGAAGTCAGGTGGCTCTAGGCACTGCCACAGGGGCATTTTGGGGGGTAGATAGTCAGGAAAGATGGGAGTTGATGGCTGTGCTCTCCAGACAGCAGCAGTTTGCTCACAATGATGGGAACGCAGATGGGAGATGGAGCAGAGATTTGGCCTCAGAGCTCACCTTCCTCTGGGCATCCCTTACCTGTTCCTGCTTCTTCACTCCCACTGGAGAAACTTGGAGAAGATGAGGACATTTCATCTCCCTGTTGTCCAAGGGCCACTCTCCCCACACATGGCTATAGGGTTCTCTTAGCTTACGGGCTCCAAAGCAATGCACTGGCTTCAGGGCCTTGTTTTCCATCCACAACGCAGTGTGGCACCCTTGACCAGTAATAAGGTGGCCAAACCACCCACCCCTTTTGGTTCCTATCATCTTTACCTTTCATCTTAAGAGGCATGCAGCTTCTCTGTGATTCCAAAGAATGGGTTTCTTTTTCAGAATTTCCACAAGCCATTTATGCTCTAGACCAGGATGGACCTAACATCTAGATATCCTTTTAACTCTTGCTCCTGAACAATATGCAGCACTATTCCATAGGTTTATGGCAAGACATTTTCAGAAGCACTCCAAATCTAACTGTTGGCCAAAGAAGTCAATTGCCCAAATATCCCACCCAGTGATGTTTCTAAGTTTCACCTACTGGGCTACTGCATAGGCAAGGCATAGTTTATGGCAAGGCAAGGTTTATGGCATAGTCAAGGCATAGTTCTAGATTTGGCCCACGGTTATAACTGAGGAAGTTCTTTAAATAAGGTCTTGACCTTTTATAGATTGGAAGTAGAAAGAATTATAAGCAAACTAAATGCTTGATAATAGGGAATGCTTTAAATATATCGTGGTGCAGCTGGACTATGAAGCCTTGAAATGGAGGTTACAGGTTGATATATTGACATGGAAAGTGTTCACAATATGTGTTACCACAATGATTAAAAAATATACTGAACAATCCCAAAATGAATCCCACATTTTTTGTCAATTGTATATGCATCCACAGACAGAAAAGGAGAGAAAAAGAGAAACCCTAAAAAGCTCCACAGCATAATTAATAGCATCCTAAGTGTGAGTACTATGGCATTTATTTTATTTTTATTGTTTTGCTTTGATCTCTAATACAACCAACACATGCTCATTTCACACCTACTATGCATAAGATTGCACAGAAGGGGCTCAGAGGAGAAGAGCCCGCAACCCCTTGGTGACTTTATTAACCCCTTCATGCAGCAGCTGTTTATTGTAGGTTGATTATGTGCTGAGCACTGTTGCGGGCACTGGAGAGAGAGCAAGGGGCAAGATAGACTTGGCTCTCTTGAGGCTTAACATACCACGGGGAAAGAAAATAAGCAAATGGCAAACTTAGGACATGAGCACCGGTTTTAAAGTCTCTCTCTTCATCTCATGAACTTCAACTGCCTAAGGACATCGTTCCTAACACCCTGGCCTCACACATGGATTTTAGGAGTCTCCTTCTCTACCTTAGCCATGCACTGCCATAACCTCTCTAAACTCTTCCATTTGTAAGAACTCAAACTCTGACATTGCCTTTTCTCTGTACATTTTCTCAACTTTCACCACAATGATACTAAAGCACCTGCATCCTCAGTGGTCTTCTTAGACCTATTCAGGCCTATTTGATGTTCCACATTTGCTCAGTTCCATCTACCACTGTAACCGCAGGAACAGCCCAGGCTGGGCCTACTCTGTTGAGAACAAAATGTTGAGTTCCCTTTGTAGGTATAACAGAGCCAAAAATTGCAAGTCATGTAGCCCAGGTATGCATAACAGAAAAAGTCTTGACCTCTAACAACACCCAAAACCAATGAATCTCCACCTCAGAACCAAGACCAGGATATGACCAGAAACTGAATGTCTGAACTCTCAGAAGCAAGGGGTCCACTGGCCCAGAAGATCCAGGGCTAAAATCTGCCTTGACACAGCTTTCCATAAATGGCCAAGTTTGAAGCCTTCTGATGAGACCCTGCCAAGCCAACATTCCTAAGCCCCTTCCCTTGCCCTGTGAGCCCATAAACTTGCCCCAGAGCCCAAATCAGGGAGACAGATTTGAGCCTGCTCCTGTCTCCTTTCTGACTGATTTAGCAATAAAAGCCTTTTTTCTTTTTTTCTCAAGAGCCAGCACCACGTAGCATTGGCTTCTGTGTGCATCGGGCAGTGCATCCATTTACTTGATAACAACACCTTGACTGCCCTGGAGCTGAGGGTCGGCTTCAGTGATCACATTTTCCTATAATCCCTGACCCCAAGATCAATGGTCCCTCAGCATTGCTAATCTGCGTTGAGTCATCCCTTCTGTCCCTTTTCCTAAAAATGTGAATGTGGTGAAATGAAGTGGAAAATATGGTTCATATGAGGCCTGTGACCAAATCAGCAGCCTTCTCTGCTGTCCAGACACTTTTCCCCAGCTCTAAGTCCACGCTGCAGCAGCTCCTGAACTTCTCTGTCATCCGACCTTATTCCTGCTCTTGACTCCCCACTCAGATGCCTCGGCCACCTTACTAACAGCATCAAGGTCATTGGACCCAGAGAGTGTCCCCAGGAAAGCAAGTTAAAAAGGGGAGAGAAAGGAAAGGACCGGTGAAAATGAAGAACACTGGACAAAGCGAGATCGGACTCTCCCAGTTGAACTCTGATCCTTCCAATACTGAACACACTCTGCGAAGAAAGGGCCCCTGCCCCTGCCCGGAGTGACAGAGGTGAGAGAAACTGCACACAGCGTTGCAGGTACCACATAGACACAAAGTCTTAGCAGCTATCTTAGTTCCAGAAAGATAAAAATATTGATTATTATCTCTTAGCTAACAGGTCCTCTGATGGGCAATTTTTATATATAATCTGTAATTATCAAAACCCATTTTTGAGGGTGTGTTTTGCTATACACTCATTACAGATCTCGAAACTGTACCTCAAGTTCAGTAGTTTGCATATAACCAACATGTTTGGGAGCCAGACTACAAACTCTAGCCTGTCCGGCCCTAAATAGAAGACACGACCTCTTCCTGGAGCTGTTAATACTTCAGCTAGAAGGAGAAAAAATAAGCAGAAGTTGAAAAAAACTGTTATGGGAAATCCTTGGAAAAATCCCCCAATGGGGCTTGACATCTTCTGCACCGTGCACGATTTCTTCTTTCCTTCTCATGTGAACAGATTAAACTAATAGATTATGAGCATTATTCTTAAACAACGTATATCAGGGTTGATGTGAGCCTGTTCTTGAAAGATAAGCTGCATATCAGCACTGAGGGAAAATGAATTAAAAGGCAAATCTGAGTGTGCCCCCATTGTCAGGCCAGCTTTAATAGATATGTCTTCCTGAATATTTCACAGACAAAACTGTCAGTTTGCATCCCAAATAAAGCAAAACCAAGCTCCAGTGGCATTTCACTAAGGTTAAAGTTTATAATTGGATTTTGCTATGGGTGGAGTTTATAATTGACCTTCACCTGGACCCATAATCTTTGCCTCATGGTGGGTGGGGGGAAGGACAGAGCAACTTCCCTTCCCCTACCTCATCCTGGAGGGGTGGTTTGACTAAGCACCCAAATCCTCAGCTGCAAGGTAGGGGGCACCCCTATACCTTCTGCTCCTCAATCCCTAAGGGAGCATCACCCACTCGGAGGCCCCAGGACCCGTGACTTGTGCAGCCCGTCTTCAGGCAGACTGCAGACAACAGTTCCATCAAGAACTAAAGGTTGCCTGGGCACTGCACTTAAAAGTGACGAAAGGGCAAGGGCCCATCTTTGAACAGGCTCTGTCTTTGCGTCTCCGGAAATTCCCATGTCATCATGATCCAAAGAGTCAGTACCGCCCATGTTAGACAAGACGGGCATTCAGAAAGCTTGCCAGCCCCTGAAACAAACAGTAATGCAATGTTTAAATACGAAGCAGAAGAAACGTCAGAAGTTTGGAATAAGAGTGGGATAACAAGCACAACAGAACAGCAGCAGCTCCTGTTAGCACTTAACTGGCCAAATGACAAGTCCAGGTTAAGTGCTGTAGGCTTAACATGGCAGGGAAGTAGAAACCACGCCGGTAGAAAAAGTCTACGAAGGAAGTACAGTTTGACCTCTACACTGAACGGTAGGTGCAATTTGGAAAGGTCAGGAAGGTCATCAAAAAAAGAAAAAAAAAAACTTTAAGCAAACTTGCAGAGACAACAAGAGCACACATACTAGGGACAATGAATGTTATTGCTATGCATTTCAGCTCTTCCTGTCCACACCCTTTGCCCTTCTTTTAGTGACAGAACCCCGCGGGTCCTTAGCCAACACCCTCTCCCCCGTCACCAGGCCCTGCTTCCCACAACACAGGGTTGGGCACATGACTGATGTTGAGAGCAGCCCAGCCCCACCCAAAGTGGCCACTGGTCTGAGAATGGACACAGAGCCTTCCTCGCTCAGGGGCTGATGGGGTGCCAGGAGTCAGGGTCTCTCCTTTTCCTGAAACAAAGACAGTGATGAAGATGGATGTTTGGTGTTTCAGGGTCATCCTTGTCACCACTTGAAGACAGCCTGAGAATGAAACCAACATAGAAAAAGAAATCAGAGATAAATGATAGAAAGAAGGAAAGACAAAGACAGAAAGACAGAAAGAAAGGTTGGAAATAATGTCTAATCAAGATTTCTTGAGAACCCAGCCACCTTAAGCTAGATGAACCCGTGGAACTTCCAGTTAGGTGAGCCGACCTACTCCCTGCATTACGTGTTTGAGTTCAGTCCCTGTCATTTAGACCCTAAAGAGTCCTGTTGTGCATAGAGTCACCAAGCTCAGCAGAAGGGGAAGCCCATGAGGGGAGGAGGTCACAGCAGGTGAGTGCCCTATTTCAAGGTCACCCACTGAATTGTCAACTGTTTTCTATTTTGACCCCTGGAAGCCACTGGAAGTCTCAATTTAATTTTTTTTAAATTTATTTTTACCAATGTGAATAGGAGGATAAAAGACCACACCCTGCCTAAGAACTGCAGCCCTTTGCAGGATTAATTTCCACTCCACCGTGTGTGTGGGGGGGTGGGGGGTGCAGGGTGCATGCACACACCTCACGGAATAAACAGTAAACATCCTTTTCCCATCAAATCAAATCGTTGATGATAATGTCCTGGCAATTCCAGTACCTAAGTGTGACATCCTCCATTTTCTCATGCATTGAGCCATTTTATCATTGGTCTCTCCTTTTCCCTACACCTTAAAAATCTCATTTACCATCCACGGTTGAGAGATCAGAAACAGCTCAGATTTCTTGTAAATAATCCTTAGCAACTGCTGAGTCCTGAAGGGGCTGAACGTTAAGGAGGAAAGCATTTCACTGTAGCCATAAAACATTTCATTTCCCCATGCATGTTGTGAGTTTAGATGTCTACCTGCATATTTATCAGACAAAATTCAAAAGGAGTAGGCAGGACTGCCTTTCCAGCTACACCACGCTGACTTTTTAGGGAGATTGGAAATCTCCAGTCTAGAAGGGAAAAATTCTAACACAAAATGAAGATCCGCCAGAGGGCAGACTTGTTATCTTTATTAGGTTTGGAACTCTCAAATTTGAACTCTTTTGAGTGAGACAACTGTAAATAGCTGCGTCCCAGGTGCTATTTCCTTTTTGGGTTTTACTGTCTTCAATATAATGAGCCCTGTAACTCGTGTCACATGGATAACAGGACTCTGGGATTGTTTCTTTACAATTTTTTTTGTATCAGTCAAGGTAAAAATAATATAAAAACAATAATGACAATGACCTGCCATTTATTAAGCACTTACCATATGTCAAGCCCTTCATTCAGCATTTTACATTCATTATCTTATTTATTCTTCAGAATAACCTCAATATTATCCCCATTTAATAACTGAGGAAACTGAGGCTTAGCACAGCTAATCTGTGAATGACAATACCATGACTGTACCTCAAAGAATGAGAATCCAAATTCTTAAACTGTAGCAAGAATAATATATCTATTTTTAAGTAAACATAAATAAGCCTTTTCATGTTTTGAACTATTTAGCTAAGTGCATACTTTTCCCCAAAACCTTACTTAAGATCTTTTAATTAGAAATTCAACTTTATAGGAGTCCAGGGTTTTGACGTGGCATTTAGCATTATATGGAAGTAAACATTTCAAACACATTAACAGTCTTCCAGTGATGAACTCCATTGAGTGTGTTTATATGCAATTAAAATATTTTAATATAAAAATGCAAAGAAGAACTCTGTGGGAAATGTCACTTCTACCTAATGTAAAAATTTTAGAAATGTAATGTTTCTCAGAATAGAAATAGATATGCAAAGTAAACAATCCCATCACCTGAAGAGAAAACTGTTAGAATTCTAGTTTAATTTATAATTATTTACAGTATTACCAAGCTTATGATATGAAAAAAAAATCCAGTAATCAACATTAAATATAATTCAAAGATATAGATATACAAGTATCTGCCTGACTTTGAATGTATGGACATAATGTCACAATAATAAACAACCCCCTCTAGAATTTATAGTCTTAGAATGATGATTTGATATCACAAAAGTTTTAGTCATGGAATTTAAAACACAGTAAAAGATGCAACATTTGGACACGAGGACTAAAGTTAATAAAATTATATCCTATTAGGAATTTTTGGTAAATAAGTAGACTTTAGCTGCCCTTGTCACAACAAAAGTAACTATGTGAGATGACAGATACATGTTTATCTTCTTCACTATAGTAACCACTTTACCGTCTATATGTATCCAATAAGGTCATGATACACACAGTAGAATTTATGTTAAAAAAAAAAAAAAGAGGCAATGTTTAACAGTCAGGAATGTACTTCTTTAGTTGGCACTTCCTTTATAATTGCTCCCCTTACATTTAATTAGGGTTTAGGGCTACTCCTATAGGCACACATCACCTTATAAACACTGCAGATTTAGGTTAAAATGTCAGACTAGCCTGGCATTTTTACATATTCATGGTGTTGTAATTTATTTAAAAATACGTTCTAGTGAAACAATTTGGAAAGAAAAAAAATAACCAATAAAGTCTCTCCCATCATAAGACTAAGATAACCAAGAGACTTCTCAAGCTAAGAGAATACCTAACGTTTGCATGAAAATGCCATTGTCAATGAACAACAAATTAACATACACGATCAAGTAAAAAACAGAAAAGAAAAACTCTACGATTTACCTGATTTGCCGAGCCCTCGAACCTTTCAGCTGCTAAGGTACTTAGTATAACCAAGGCTACAACAACAAGCTTATCCATCATTCACGCTCAAACAGGATTCCTTCACGCACATGAAACGGCCCAAATGAAGTTAGTTTTAATATGCTACCAAAAGCTGTTTAGTTTTGAACATTTCTCAAAAAGTGTAATTGCCTTGACACATATTCCATGGTAAATGGTCTTTACCTCCCCTCAAAGTAATTTACAAAACACTCTACTGGTCTTTTGGCCAAGAGAGTCCCCTCGGCCTGTTCCCACAATCTCCTCATTTCCAGAAATTCTCTTTCCAGGCAGGATGCCTCCCATTCTGGGATCTACTCATGTGGCAACTTTTCCTTCAGTCCTGCGTCCAAAGGGTAATTCATAATTAACCTTCTCTGGGCTTCATTCTGTCCAGAGTCATTGTTATAACTCAAAAGCACCTCGTACGCCCATTCTCCTCCATTTGTTTCCAAACACATCACAACGTTTAACACCACGAAGTTTCTCTGCCTCCTGCATTTCTCCCTCAAGTTTGCCTTTCCTTGAAGCATGGGTACTGTTGTTGTCGCATGAAGGAAGAGGGACAATTTCGTAAAACCCCTGTTCCTGGCTCAGCAAATCACTGGGAGTGGTCGATGTTTCACAGCCCTGTGTTTTGTCCCTTCCTCATGCAGATAGTAATTGTCACTGTTTACAAAGATGCACCACTCACTTAAGCGTTAAGCCATGAGCATGCCCAGCACTTCCTATCTAAAATACAAATTCCGTTCTTTGGAAATCTGCATTGTTTGAGTCTGACACTCGTATCAAAGCGAGTTTTCTTTTGTGCAATGCTTTTGCAGCCAATGCCAGTTCATAACTAAGGGAAAAAGTCAGACTTTCAAAGAGGAGCACAACTAGGTGGTTTGGAAGGACTGAGAAGACTTCTCAGCTCCCCAAGATTCTGAAAGTTTACTTGGCTAGAAAGCATGTACCCTGGCACCTAATTTGGTTCAACCTACTCAGAGTTTGTTCCCAGTGATCAGGGGGCTGGCAAGATGATTCACAAAGGAAAAATATCTATTGGTATTTAATAATAGTAACATGAAGCATGGCAACTTCAGTCTTGGAACAAGACAGAAGCTGGGCTTCTTCAAATGAAAACCAGGCACGCGTGGAGGACGATGACTTTTTCTGGGCACGATGGAAGCAATAGGCTCCAGCTTTTTCAAAGGCACTCTCCTACCCTAAATGATGTTGGTCATTTGTCATTTGAAAGTCAGTGTGGCGTGAGGCAGATGATGTGCAATTCCTTTCCAGACATTTTTGATGAGTGTTTATGTTTTGACTCAGATGTTAACATCTCTAAGACTTTTTCTGCAGTACACAATCCCTGCTTCCCATGTGTGGGATACTTCATTAGTCAGCTGCCCCAGCCAACGGGGTGGGCAGAGAGTAAGATGATTTATGGATACAGTGATCACTTCACTCATTTATTTACCAAATATTATTTAAGGCCTAATCAAGGAGCAGGGCTGAAGAATAAAGTTGGACAAAGACCCTGTGCTCATGGAGCTTACCTTCCAATTGGCAGTAGAAAGGAGGAAAGAGACAAAATGCAAACAAACAAGGGGTAAATGTCCTATCATTATAAAACAGGATATGGGGGAGAGAAATGTGAGCATTCTCAGAGAAAGGTTCTCTAAGGGAATGACACTTCAGATTGAGGAGTTCATGGAAAAACAGAGTTGATCTTGAGAAGATCGAGTATCTCAGGGAGGGGCAGAGTATCTCCTGGAGGGACCAGCAAGTACAAGGCCCAGGATGGGAGCAAGGGTGGCTTCTAAAGAATTCCTGGAATGGTAGGAGGCAAGATGAGAGTGACATCAGGAACCAGGTTACAGAGAGCCCTGCAGTCAAGGATGAGGACTTTGGGCTTTGTTCTCACAATGTTGTGAAGCCATTGGGATGAGACAGGATATGACGCATGCATTTAAAGCATCATTTTGCCTGGATGGGGGAGAATATAGATGCAGGACCCCGATTACGAGGCTCTAGTAGTAATGACTCAAGGATGACAGTGTTTGTCCTGGGGTAGTGGCACTGGAGGAGCAGAGAGGAGGGCGAGCTTAGGATAGAATTTGGAGGAAGAGCTTACAGGACCTGCTAAGGACAAGATGTGGTCAATGAAGGAAGTCAGGAATCAAGGTTGACTCCTTGATTTGGGGCAGGATTGAGGTGTGAGCACCCACAGCAAGGGCAAGGGAAATCACAAGAGGATTCTACTGACCTGCAGTGGGGGAGAAGCCTAAGGATGTCTCAGGTTCGGTCATGTAACTCCGGGCCACAACTTCCCGCAGTTACCACAGCACCTTAAGACCAACAAGAGAAAAGAGCAGCACAAACCCGAGGAGATACTGATTCCATGCTTAATATCCTCTTCTTGGCACTTTGAAGGAACAACTTTACTTTCTATTGACACATCCTGACAGGCTTCTGTTTACCTTGTTTGTGTGGGCAACAGGTGGAACCAAATCACATCCCTAATGGAGGTGCTGAACACTGAGGTTAAGAGCACATTTGTTGTACGTAGTTATTGACACTAACATGACATTTCATCATCTGTATGAGATGGTGAGAAAGTCAATGGACAGAGTGAAAAAAAGCCGGAGGGGAAGGCAAACTTTCATTCATTCAACAAGTCTTTCATTCATTCAGCAAGAGTACCCAGTATATGGCGGACCCGGAGCTGAGTCCTGGAACAGACGGGCTTCTGCCTTCCAGGGCTTGCAGTCCTCTCGTGGACAGAGTCTTCAAAGAATCCTCCCAGGAAAAGTAAAATTAAAAGCATGGCAAGCACTAAAAAGAGCGTAGCTTGTCTCCATGAAAAGCTATAACAGAGAAATTTCACCTAGTCAGAAAAGAGTAGATAACCAACTTCAAATTGGGAGGGTGCCCCAATCAATTTTCTCTTAGAATTCAAGTTCCCGGACATGCCCTCCCCTCCCCATCTTCCCATAGCTAATAACTATGTAGAGAAAATAGTATTTAAATGCAGAAAATTGGACCGTTTACTTCCAGAACACACACAGAAAATTGTTTTCAAGTAAGCTTCTCAAGACAGGGACTTTTGTCTGACTTTTCTTTGTTATCGACAATGCCTAACTCATAAGACCTGCTCAATAAATATTTGCTTAATGAAACTAACAATTTGAAAAGAAAGTAAAAAAACACCACTTCCATTTGCTAGAACATTACAGCCGAAATGACAATAAGTTTCACTGAAAGGTAATCATGTATAAGTGTTCCAATAAAATTCAAATTTGGGTTTTACACAAAAACCCAAATGAGATTCTTTATGAATCTGAAAATCAGAGGAGGCTGCACAGGCATGTGGAGACTGGTGCAGGTGCCATTATTTCTGTCACTATTGACTAACGCGCTGAACTTCATTGAACTTCGGAGACAGAACTAAACAGCCTCACTCACCATGATCTGATTGCTTTAGACGCGTTACCTATGATTCACAACTTTCACTTTAATTCACCAACTTTCCGCAAAATTCCGATTCAGACGGGTGCAGGGCCCCACCGTACAGTTGTAAGTGCGGTATTCTTTCAGGTCAGTGTTTTGTCTGACGCCTAGTGACTAGGGTGGACATGATTATTGTTGCCAAGAATCCATCCCAACTCCTTTGCTAAAGTATCCTAGTTTTATTTCAGGGAACTCCCCTCTTCTAGTTGCCGTGTGGTGTGGACTTGGTCACTGCATTGATATCCTCTGTCTTCAAAGGGGGTCACATGACTAGATCTGGCCAATCAGTATATCCCATCTTTCTGTCCATGGGAATTCAGGGCTTGATACATGACTTAAGTCCATCCAATACGGTCTAACCTTGGTGTTTTCAGCTACTGGAAAAAAGGTAGCTTTCTTTTCACTGGGGATAATAAGATGATAGGATATAAGTTTGAAGTTGCTGATAATCATCTTAGCAAAACTCACCTGGCAATAAACATAACACAAGGGAAAGCAGAGTTGCATGAGCCTATAAATTAGTGAAACCTATAAATTAAATTATACACTATATAATTATATATTATGAATTATACATAAGTTATATATCGAGATAAAATCTGTAAATTAAGCCTATAAATTAATTAAACCCCCTTGGCTTAAGTCAGTTACAGTTGGGTATCTGTTATTTTCAACTAAGAGCCCCAAAGTAAAAAAGACAAATGGTAAAATGCATATAGTCCTGGCCAAGGAGGATGGCCAGAGTTAACAAATAAAAACACAGAATGCCTCGTTAAATTTGAACTTCAGATAAACAAAAATGCTTCGTATATCATCATGTAACATTCGGGCCATATTGATACTGAGGAAAAATATTCATTGTCTATCTAAAATTCAAATTTAACTGGTCATCCTGTATTTTATCTGGCAACTCTATGTCCAGGGAAGAAGAGGACCTGGTCTCTGGGCCTAACTTGGCCACCTGCTTGCTACGTACCCTGAAACTTGTATCATCACCTCTAAGTTTATGTCTCCTTTCTTTGTACACTTCAGTGGGAACACAAATAAATGAAATCATTATAAAAATACATTTAAATAAATCTATTATACAGACTACCCATTTCAGCAAGAATGTTCATATGAGTTTAGATCAGCACATCTATTATCGCGCAGGTACTAAGCAGGTGGGACAACTCAGGTTAGACAGGCCAGTGGGAGAGAGCCAGCCACAAGGGAAGTTCTCTGGGATTCCTCTCCCACACTCAGACTGTCCCCTGGTTGCCTGGCTACCTCTTCTCACAGTTACGTGATGGACTCCACAGCTTCCCCCACAATTGGGTCGAGAGGAAGAAAACAAGCATTCTCTTTTCTACATCTCTTTTAAGATCAAGGAAATTTCTCAAAGGCGTCCCGCAACAGAAGTGCTCACATATACGGGCTCTCCCCCTTAGACAAATGACTGGCGAGAAAAGGCTTTATCTTTGGTCAAAATGTTCTACAGTTGGTTGAAGCCAACCAGGATTCACTCTGTGGGGCTGGAAAACACTCCTGTGAAACAAATGGTTTCCGACTCTTTTAACCAAATCAATGTTCTATTAGGTGGAGGAGAAGAACCATGGGTTAGGTCACCTACAGCATCTGAACCCTCCTGCATTAATTCATGTGTTAACACAAACGTCTATTAGGTAAAGCATGATGTAATGAATGTTGAGTCTTAAAGATATTTTAGGACATTGGATGGAACAAAGAAATGAGCATGAATCCTAGCTAAAAGAAGAGCTGGGCCTGAATCCTACCCTGGTTTTGTGACCCCAGTCAAATCCCCTCACTTTGCTCAGCCACAGTATTTTCCTCTATAAAGTAAAGAACAAAGTCCCTAACTTACAAATACTGGGGAGGATTAAATGATACCACACAGGTTAAGCACTTACCAGAGTGCCTAGCATAGAATGCACTTTGAATGTCAGGTGCTGATATCATCTTGAAGTGCTGAGCAAAAAATTAAAAAGTCTCTCCAAGTGAAAAATAAAGTGGGTTCTTTTAAACTTTAAAAACCAGTGAGTTCCAAAGAAAGGTTGGCATTGCAGATTCCCACGTGGATGTCTCTGCTCTTAGCCACCTGCTGTCTTCCCATCAGGCTCTAGGCGGACCACTTCGCGGAGCATGAGCCGGGTCATCGTACACGGAGTTAAGAGTTGGTTGGGTAGAAACACCCACCCGTTAGGACTTGCTTTGAGACCTCCGTGTCGTTTACATGGGCTACTGCGCAGCTGGCAGATGGCAATGTCTGCTGGTCACTGCCAGCTTGGGACATTTCTTAACCAGTAACCTGGAAGTTAAAAGCACCTTCTCCCATTACCAAGTCCTTGAAGCGGTTTATGTGAATGGGGAGAAATCTACCTTCCGGATCATAAAAGACGTGTTGTAGATCCCAAGGTCTCTGCTGTCACAGCAGAGGACCCTTCTAGTCTCACTCCTTTGCTGAATCCATGAGCCAAACCCCCTCGACAAATTCCTCAATAGCCCACAGCTCCAAAACACTGAACTCTGAGTTGTGCTGTTGTCTTTCACTTTATTATGAATTCACCAGTCCACATCTTTGCGTCCTGTGGCTGGTCTCCTGCATGCCCCGGAGGGACACATGGCAGAGGAGCATAACGTCCAACACAGCCCCTGGGTGGGACCCACCCCAGCCTACTTATCCTCAAATGAACAGGCTATTTTCCAATGAACACACAGCAGGGCCCATGGCCACGTTAATAATGAGAAAGGAGTTTATCTTCCAGACAATCAGAATTCCTAAAAGATTAATTAACTAATATTTTCTTTGTTCAGACCTGCATCATATTTCTTCTTTGACATTTATAACCATTGCCTTCGTCTCCCCACTTCTAAATCCAACATCAAGAGTAGATTCCCTCCTGCAGGCAATAAACAGTGACAACAGCTGAGAAGTAGCAGATTTAGATACTTTTCCCATCTTAGTCATAACTGGGCCTATTCCCCTTTACATCAAAGACCTCACAGAAAAAAAAATCTACCCATATAATAATCATAGATTCACTAACTGGTTTATTGAAATACAATACCCTGCCTGCTTTTTAGTTGCCCAACAGTTATATTGTTTATTTGTCATGCAATAACACCTTGACCTATGATTATCACCACAGAAATCACTTACAAAGGACTTTGCTTACACCATCATCTTTACATTAACCTCGTGAGGTAAGTAACGTGATGGTTGCCCATTTTACAGATGAGCAAGTTGAGGCTGAGAGGTAAGTAGCTTGCATGATACCACAGGCTTAGTAAGAGTCAGCATGAGACTTCAATCCAGGAATGTATAACTTCACAATCTTTCCTGTGAATCACCAGGCTATGCCAATGCCAATGGGGGTTTCCATGAGGTCTGGATTATCCTGGTTTCAAACTCACAGCCTCTATTCAAACCAGATATAACTATGCCCTTCTTAAGAAAGATATTCCAATCCCCATAAAATAGGGAACAGACCTAGACAGGACCCAACCCACAATAAGGGAGGCACAGAATCAGTTCTTAAATCCAGCCATTTATTTCCTGTCTGTTTTCTTATCAGTTCATGAGACTTCAATGTTTTCTCTTTGTTCAGGAAAGGTCTCCTTTCTCTCATCTCTAAAAGGGCAAATTCTTTTGGACAGATGCTCAGAGCCAGGAGCTCTCCAGGGGCTGTTTTCTGCTGAGAAAACATGGCTCACCTCCTTGAGTTATGGGTCTGTGGGTGCACATGGAGGATGCTGTGCATACATCACGCAGGATTTGAAGGTGGGGAGGCCATGGACGGCATACATTGCCTGGCAATTTTCAATCAAGCTCTTGTAGTAATGTTTCTAGGGTAATTAGATTCATGACCTGCCACAGGGAACAATTTCTTCCACTAACTTATCTGGACTACAGATACAAGCATAAACACTCCAGTGGGGCCTCTAAATTCTGACCCAAACTTGAGCTGATCTGACTTTCATGTCATGCCAGAAGCTGCTTTGTGAATTATGGCAGCTTTCCTGCTTCTACCTTGAAGTAAACAGGCCTCTGGGAGTTTTAGCAGCCACTTAAGACTTTTCTATGCATATTTGGATGAAGAAAACAGCAGCTAGTATAAAACAGAGAGAGAGAGAGAGATGAGGGGGCGGGAGGAAAAGAGAGAGACAGAGAGAGAGAACACGAAGCTGTCGTCAGCTTCTTGCTTTTCTAAATTAATTATCAAAGCCCCTATTAATTATGTCATTTCATTGGATTGGCTCAGACAATATTACACCATCATATATTTTACATTTTAATATGACATATGATTTTATTAGTGTATCCATCAGCTTTGATGGATATCTACATCTTCAGGTTGTTTTTTTCCCCTGGCCAATAAAGGAAAACCATAAAGGATATTACAAATTTAAATAAAGTGTGAGAAGTGTGAAAACCATTTAGAAACCCAAGGAATGGATATTCACATTGCAATAGTAGTTCATTGGCGTTTGGCTATTCAGTCCTCTACATTAAAGCTTTTTATTTTTTTCTCTTTTTAAACAAGCAACTTCTAGACCATCTTAATAATGCCCTTCAAGGATTTCAAGATGCAGTTCAGCAAAGCCACGGCAGAACCATAAAATGCAAGAGATGCCTTGTTAATTTCCCCCCTTACCCCTCAACACAGGCAAAGGAAGAAGCAAGACCTAGAAAATAAATTTATTCTTCCCTATCTTATACCCACTCTGTGCTTTTCCTGGCTCGCAGCAGCGTCTGTATAGTCTCATTAATACCTTCCCCTCTTCCAACAAACGAGTCTGTTTTCATTAGGATTGTGATAGTCGGGCTGTGAATTTTGCATGTATAAAGAGAATTACATAAAAGACTAATTATGAAATAACAATGTCATTCCTGAAAAGAAATGGTTTCTGGGTTCTTTAAGCCTGGCCACATACTCAAGAGAATACTGCAGATAAAAGTTCATGTCCTCTGCTATATAACAGGGAGACTACAGGAAGAACAGAGATTCAGTGGACGTGCTTTTATAGCGCGCTGATGGATAAGAAAGTCACAGTGGTAGCCCTGCCCTCCAGAGCGTACATTCTGGCGGGATTTTGTAGATTTCACAGAAGACTCTTCTCCCTGAATGTGAAAGGAACAAGGACCCACCCTGGGCAACAGCAGCAACATCCCAAAGGAGAGGAAAAGTCCCAGAGGCTAGTGTGAAGGTTGGGAGGCCAAGGTGGAGATCAATGAGCCGTGGGAAACTGCAAACAATTCCGCCACGTGTCAAGACAACCGGATATGGTGGAGAATGATCTCAGGTGAGGGAAACTGACCCACTCACTCATTCAAGAAATATCTGAAGGCTTTCAACGTGCCAGGCAGGGATCTAGCTCTTAGGGATAGAGCAATAAACATGACCCACAAGTCCTCTGCTGTCATCGACCTTACAATCCAGTGGTGCAGAGAGGGAAGAAAAAGATCATAAATACCATCAACAAGATAATTTCCGAGAGTGTGTCCTGCTGTGAATGAAATAAACAGAATATGGAGAGAGAATGAAGGGGAAGACAAGGAACACCTCTCTGAGAAGTTGGTCTTAAAAGAGCTGCTTTTGGGTTATTTCAAAGAGAAAATAGAGAACAGAGCTGGTCGATATAGTCACTAATTTTATTTTTCCTATGGAGAAGAGAAGGGAAGGAATTTCCAGAAGCAAGGGGTGCCCCCTTCTCACCTGTGCATTGTTGTTTATACAGAACTGGAGACTCTCACGAGTTCAACTGCTCTCTCCTAGTTCTCTGCCGGCCCTCTAAGTGTGGACCCGTGATGGTTCTCACCCTGGGTACACATCAGAACCATCTGGGTAAACTTCCTGGGGATTCTACATCAATCCAACGTCGCGGACGTCAGGTGCAGACAGACTTCAGGACCCCCTCTCCAGCCCTCTCTGATTGCACCATATGATTCAGCTTCTTTGCCACCAGTCTCAGCTGTTACCTCGAGGCTAATAACATCCTATAACCTCCTATGGCCGAGAGCCATGACCTTTCCTAACCGACCATCCCAACACCTCACCCCACAGTGCACAGAACAGAGCTCTATGCCTGCCGAATTGACAGCGAGGATGTTCCTATTTAGGGAGCTATGTTTTTGAATGTCAGCAATCCCATAAGAGTTTGACATATTTCCTTACCTCCGCCTGCATCACAGTTACTATTCAACAAGCCTTTTGTTCAGTGCACATCATCAGGACTTATTTGTATAGCAATTTATAGTCGGCAAACTGCTTTCATGAAGATTCACACTTTACCAAGCTCTTAGGCCATAAATGTTCTCCGAATATGTTCTATCCTCCCAGCACTGCCTAAGAGAAGGTATAAGGACTGAATATCTTTCTACAGTCTTAAAAGTAATCAACAGATAACTTGCTTCTCCTATGGGTGTGGCTGTATAGAACGGAGAGAGAGAGAGACTATCAAAATGTCAGCATTCTTACTTTTGTATAACCCAGGGGAGCAGCGATACACAGCTATTCATACACGGGAGCAAAAGAAGAAATGCCTATTTAGGATCTACCTCATTCAGGGGATTCTAACAGGCACCTAACTCACATCTCATCAAATCAGGACCAGCTGCATAATTTCTGGGGCCCGATGCAAAATGAAAATGCAAGTTCCATTACTGAAAAATTGTTAAGAATTTCAAGACAGTGACAGCAGAGCATTATACCAAGCACGGGTCCTTCTAAGAACAGAGACCTGTGCCACTGCACTGACTCCTTGCAGCAAAACTTGTATCTTCCCCATTTTACAGATGAGGCAAGATTAAGTATTAATAATTGGCTCAAGGACACACAGCTGGTAAAGGGCACAACAGACAAGCCTAGAGTACGCCTGGTCTATCCACTGACTACACAAGTAGATACACACACACACACACATACACACACAGAACTTAATTGATTTTACTCCAAAAATTATGGAGGCCCCCAAAGCGCCTAACCAAATGAGAAACCTTAATGACTTCATGCCCTTTAGAACTGCTAAGTATTTGTTTGCATTTCATTAAAATTGAAAAGTAAAACTCGATTTAAATTCCAAGGCTCCATTTCAATGACCTACATTTGGGGCCTCAATGAAATGGTTGAACAAACGAGGTGTGAGGTCCCTTTTCTTTTTCTCTACTTTGTGAGCCTTGGAATTTTTTAATGAAAAATTTCACGGCACATGAATCATTACGTTGGGGGTGGGGGAGATACTAAAACCTGACTGCATTATTGAATTCTAAAAGTTCTCCAGATTAGATGAAACTACTTCAAATCCTGAGGGATCATGTCCCGACTCAACCCTTGTGGTTTTAATTGATAGGCAGTCTTTCTCTCTGTTAGATAAACCGAAGCATGGCAAATGAACTTTCCTTTGCATATTTCCAGCTTTCTCCAGCTATGCTTTCCATTCTAACATAGTGTAGTTCTAGTTCTATATTATCAGCATCTTCCAGAACACGATCACTTGGTGAGGAATTTATTCAACAGGAATTTACGTACCACTTATGTGCCAGGCACCTGGCTCTTCTTGGTCCTAATTTGATAGTGTTCTTGCCTTGAAGGTGGTAAGATCCGAGCTGAGACTTAAAGAACAATGAGACATAAATGCAAGTAGCTAGGGGATAAGTGTTCCAGGGGGTGGAGGGAGAACATAATTCTAAGGCTAGAACAAGCTGGAAGGGTTTCAGGAATAGATAGAAAGCTGAAGCATATAAGCAGGGAAGTATTACCAGTGGATTTGCAATTTAGAAGGTAGACTCTGGCTGCTGTTAGAGGAAGGATGTGAAAATGGGAGGAATGGATCAGGAAGCTCAACTCAGGAGACAGTTGCCAAAGACCCCTGAGAGATGGTACCTGGGCCAGGCGAGTAGCAATGGAGATGACTAGAAGTGGATGGAGCTGATATTCTTCATTTGAAGGTGGAAACAAAAAGGTTTGTTGGTAGAGTGAAGAAATACAGAAGGAATCAGTAAGAATGCCTAGGTTTTTATTTTAGCACTTGAGGGGATGGTGACACTATTTATTAATACAAATACAGGAAACATTTGGAGGAGGGGTTGGGGAGGCTTCTGAGTTGAACACAGAATGTTCAAGGAGGCACTAAGTCCCATGCCCTTACTTTTTTTTCTATTTTTCCCAACCTTGACTGCATCTTGAAAATCATTTTATTCTAATCTCTCTTGCCCACGTACCCTCTAGTTTTAACTGTCAGGTGTTTCTGAGGTAGCTGTTCTTGCGGACATTTACATTCAACAGAGCACATTTGTGTACAGGTGGATACACACAGACACTCTAGCTTTGACCCATGAGTGAGTTAGAATTCGGGCATGCTGGTTAGCTAGGAGATTTGCAGAACTGTGTTCAGGGAGCCTGGAATGCTAACCCAGCCTGGGAATATGGGGTTGGACCCCTGTATGGAAAAGGGCTGTGTTAGGTGACAGCTTGGAATCAGAGGAAAGCAAAACTGGCCTGTATTTGTGGGAGTGCAGAATGGTTAGTGAGTAAAGAAAAATATGCCAAAAAAAAAAAAACAAACCAACAACAATGACCAGCAGTGAAGCAAAGAAAGTATATAGCTATCGAGAGAGAACGTCTACAAAAGGGGATCTGAAGAGGCCCATCCAGGTACCAGGTGGAGTAGAAGAGACCCTCCAAGGATGTGCTTCTCAGACTCTGAGTCAATGCAAATTCCATGGGCCTGAGCTCAGGCCTGAGTCTCTGTATCTTTAACAAGCTCCCAAGGTGATGCTGATGCAGCTGCTCGATAGATGGCCCTTGGCGTGGTGAAGCTTTAGTGCACTGCCAGGGGGAGGAACAATACGGGTCCCGAAGGTGGGTGCTGAGGAGGATGTGCTGAGATAAACACATGAACAGCCAGGCACATACCACACTTCAGAGTCATCTAAGGTTTCTTAATACCTATGAGTTACTGATCGTTGTATTGCCCTTGTTTCTCCAATTAAGGGGAGCTTTAATCTCTGCTTAAAGCTCAAAACAGCACTCAGAGGATGTTCACTCCTTTCTGTGAGACACGGAGTCTCTGGAAGGTTCAGTAAATGCATAATTAGCAGCAAAGACAACAATATTACTTTTTAAATTACAGCTCAATTGAGCAATAACTCAGGTACCAAAAAGTTTACACTTTTACTTTTGAATCCTATTCCATGCCCAGCATCATTCTAAGGACTTTATATTGTATAGATGTGAAAACAGTCACCTACTATCTCTAAAAGCAGAAAATGCCAGTAACCAGTAACCGTAGCCACCAGGAAGTCATGTAGAGCAGGGGTTCTCAGCAGAGGCATTTTTTGGTTGTCACACCTGGAGGGGGTTTTCCTGGCAACAGTGCTGGTAAGCATCCTACAATGTACAGGATAGCCCCCCTCGAGGACAAATGATCTAGCCCCAAATGTCAATAGTGTTGAGGTGGAAAACATCTGATCTAGAATTTCAGAGTCTAATCAGGACTTATTTTTTTCAATCACTGACAATTAGACAAATCAAAATGAAAACACTCAAATAATATTGTTTTTAGTGTGTTTTCAAAAGAAGAACTGATTCACACCTGCTGTGAGCACCCAGGAAATCCCTGCTGTGCTAAACTGAGTCTTTCCTGGACGTTCCGCCCCCACCCCCTCCCACAGCACCAGACCAAGGGTTGTGCCCCCAGTAGGAATTTAGTAAGTATTTGTTGTTGTTATGTGGGCGAAACAAACGTTCAGAAAGGTGCTATGGGCTCCACAGTCAGCACACGGCTTGGATCCCCACGTGAAGCCACTCGGCTGGATTCCGTCTACAGCCTTAGACTATCGTCTTAATCTCAACCCTGCTACATCACAAATAAATGCCTTTGGTCACAAAGGAGACCCCAGGAGAGTATATAGCTGGATTAGTACAAATTCATCCTCAGGTGAAAAATAAGTCACAATACCTGCCCCAGGAGTAGGACAGTCTTGTCAGGGCCACATGAAAAGGGCGGCAACACCATTAATTATTTGAAAGATTATAAAGCCTGTCAGCAACTATTTTTTTTTCTTTTCCAAAGTGTGATTAGTCTATTTGTAATTTTATTACTGGCTTTTTTTCCCCCGGAGGTTTTAAACAACAGACATATATCATAAACCTTGAAAACACTATGGGTAAGGCACAAAAGACTCCCATTTTTGAATTAAAAGAAAACACGTAGGTTCTCTGATAGGCAAAATGGATCATTTCAGCCTGAAAACAAGAACTGTGGATAAAACAAAATATGCTAAAGAAAACTCAGGTTCTTATCTCACTGGTTCATAGCCATGGTGCTCTATGCTTCTCTTGGTTCCTCCAAAAGGGAATTCATTTATCAGTATACAAATAAACTCAACAGGTAAGAGAGACCACAAGAGGACAAACTATATATTCTGTCAAGCACTTGCATGGAAGGAACGATTCACAATTTGTTCCAATAAATACGTGAAGTCAAATGTCAAGGATCAAAAATGTCTATCTGAGCTGTTAGAAGTTATGTGGCTGCTGTTCAGATGACTGTGTATAATGGAATATCCATCAAGGCCACACGAAGGCACCTATTTGCCCCCTCTCCATGGGAAAAGTTGACAGCATCGTGCTTTCTGACGGAACGTTGATGTGGGCAGAGGCTCCAGCGTGAGCCTTGACACGTGTCACCTCCCTTGGCTACAGATGCATTACAAGAAATTACATGGGATGCTATTAGAAAATTGAAAACCCAATGAGTGTTTCACTTAGTTACTGTAATTCTTCAATGCTATTCCAATCTTGTTCAAATTAGAAGCCACTTATAGCTCCAAAGCCTGACAGAAGACTGAATGAGGTTTTCATTATGCTTTTAATAGGTTTATTGGGAGATTTCCTATTAAAAGGTACTTGAGGAAAATGATGAGTTGGATCTCTGTGTTAAAAGAGATCTTCGAGAGGTAACCAAAATGGTATCTCAAATTTGCCACGAACTATATGAAGGATGCCCCTTTCTGAGTAGGGACAAGATGCCTAATAAATTATTTTTAACATAAT
This sequence comes from Daubentonia madagascariensis, assembly GCA_023783475.1. Classification (NCBI taxonomy): domain Eukaryota; kingdom Metazoa; phylum Chordata; class Mammalia; order Primates; family Daubentoniidae; genus Daubentonia; species Daubentonia madagascariensis. Next base: position 2,684,595 of record JAKFHU010002332.1, on the reverse strand, counting down.
ATTGCAAGCAGAACCAATAATTACCTAATAATGGCCCTAGCACATCTAGTGCATGGCATTCTAATGGCTACAGTGTGCAGTGTGATTCACTGATCCATGCTACAGGAACATGTGCCACAGAACTGGTACAAACCAAAAGTTGCACGTGCATAGACAGTCTTCTACTTCTGAACAGTTTGGGAGCAAACTTTGAGCTCTCCCACACCACTGTCTATCACCATTATCACCACCACCATCCCTGAGTCCTTAGAATTATTTAATAACTGTCAATAGTATATAGGACGCTTGCATGATTTGGAACAATTATCAGCCTCAAAGAAAGAAGAGAATCACTTGGATGCTTATAGTAAGTGTCCTCTGGCTAAAAATAAAGAGGAAAAGGAAGAACAGCAAGTCTGTGCAAACATTTTCTTCCACAAACAAGGACAGCCTTCATTTTGTTAGCATTGGGATCACTTCCTGCAAGGAAACCACAATAATGTAGAGTGATTTGATGAAATAATACTTCAGACCATCAATCTAACTTACAAATATAATGGTAAGTTAAGATAAAGCACTTCTCATCTGGTACACAAACCCGTCTATAATGGCTAAGAATGTGTTTTCATTAAAACATTCGTGTACAGAAAACTCGACTCTCAACTCAGTTTCCATGGAAACCTGCAATTCAACTTTTCAGTGCACTCAATGACATGTCCTTTCTTTCACATGTTATTTCTGAAGAGCATTTGTAAATAAAAATTTTAAGAGGGAAATCTTTGCACCAAGTGTGGCCCAGACGCGGAAGCAAATGGGGCTTTTTGGTTCTAACTTTAGCTCTGTTATCCCAAATACTTACTTATTTAACTTGCTCACTTAAAAATATTTACTAAATAATCACCATGAGCCAAGCCCCCCCTCCAAAAAAAAAAAATAGCACCACCATTCTCAGGACATGGCATAAAGGAACAATAATGAAAGCAGTGAAGAGAGGAAGGGAGAAGTCCCTCCAGTCAGAGGACATCAGGGAAATTTTGAGGAAGTCCTGAAAAACGAGCTGCACCGTGAGTGACAGATGTAATCTACAAACAAAAAAGAGCTGGCAGGAGCCGATGTCAGTTGCTTACAGTAAGTGGGAAGAAGTGGAAAAGACGGAACAATTTGGGGAAAAGGCAGTGATTGGGTCCAGAGGAAGCGAGGGATTAGTGAGGGGAAATGAATTCATCATTCACTCATCCATTCACTCATTCATTCGTTCACTCAACCAACGAGCTTAGCTAACTCTCTTCCTGCCATTGGCCTCCGTGCTGGGATACCCTCATAATCAAGGCAAAGCCATCGTCCTCCTGCAACTCACCTTCTAGGGGATCTTGGAAAACTTTGAGTATTTGTCTAACGAGTTATATTTTTTTATAGCAGCAATAAGAATCTATCAAGGGATTATGAAAAATCATATTTATGAAAAACACAGAAAAGCTGTTTTTTAGAGAAATTAATCAGAGATGGAGAAGTAAGAGAGAGAAGCCAGAAGCAAGAAGGCCTTTGTATTCCAGGTGATCCGATGACAGATTTTTTTTTAAACTTTCCTTCTACCTTTTTGCCAAATAAAGCAGTATACGATAACTGCATAATTGAAAAAAAGTAAAACTAATTTTAAAAAGAGTCTATTGTAATAATACAGGAAGAGAAGTCAAGAGGGCTCAAAAGAACATTATAGAATTGGAAGGAATTAGAAGGAAGGGGAGATATTTAGGAGTGAAATGAACATGGCTTAGTCATCTCCTGGACAAGCAGAGAGAGACGGGAAGTCACAAGTAGTGAGTGAAACCTAGTGCTGTGCGTGAGCAAGACCGGGGAACACAGAGGGTGAACGAGGAGAGGACATAAATGGAGGTGAGTTTGATTTTGAGGGTGAGTCCAGGAGGGAGCAGACCAGGGACAGGTAGAAATCAAAGACAAAAACTAGGAGAGCAGTCAGGGTTATGCCCAGAGATTTGACAGCAAAAAACAGGCTCTCCGTTCTTCATTTTCCTCCTGCAAAACAGCAACAATCATTTTTATCTCCTAAGGCATTAGGGAGGATTAGAGGGGTTTAACCGAGGCTGACCTCTCGCAGGCACTCCAGAAGTGTTGCCCAAGGTGATTGGCCAAGATACTGAACCGAAATGCACAAAGGGAAAGGCCGATGCAAGTTCAGGAGCACATTGGAGAGCACCGCCTGCATTTAGCCAAGTCAGAATGGAGACAGAGAATTAAGAACAGGTCAAAAGCGACACACAGCCCCAGTCTCACAAAGGACGTCAGAGGGCAGAGATTCGAGGCGTCCGGTGGGTCAGCGCCCCTGACGCTGCAAAGAGGCTGAGGAGAGCAAGAGCTGAGACTAGGCAGTGACCACGGAATTGCCCCTGGCGACCTGTCAGATGGTTATTTCTGCAGCACTCAGAGAAAAAGGGGCTGAAACAAGGATATGGATGACCACAAATAAGAAACCAAGCCACGATTGCTCTTTTTCCAGAAGGGAGAGGGAAACACAGCTTGAAGAGGTGAAGGACTCTAGAGGTGTTTTGTTTGTAGGATGAGGCGCCCGTGGGCCAAAAGGGAAGATCCGCTAGGAGGATGAAATTGATCCTATCCTTGAGAAAGGGCATAATCCAGAGACAAAATTTCTAGATGGGAGAGGAGGAGCTGCGATCAAGACAGGGGAGACCATTTTTTTTTTAAATTATTGCTCCCCCACCAAAAAAATAACTGCCCCACCAAATGGACAGCGGATACTTCGGAATGTGAATGAATGATCCTGCCGCAGGCTGCCCTGAAGGAGGAAGCAGAAGCATTTCCAATGAAAGAGCCTTAGAAGTTTACACGAGATCAGACAGTAAGTAGTGTCTTTGGACAAAGACCTGATTCTCTTCTGCAGCCAAATGCATGCCTACCAAACACTCGGGGAAATCGAAGGAAAAACGTGAGAAGGAGAAGACCATTTTGGAAGACAAATTAGCATAATTCTCTGTCTGCATTTTTTTTCCAGCTGAAGCTTGAGAGGAGCAGTTGCTTCCTCCGGCCTCATCAACGCCACCTTGGAAGGGCCTGACAGACACCTGCTAGGACAGGAGGACGATAAAATTCTATTCGATGATCCCCTTTGTCCTCCCTACTTTGCTCTTCTCCCACCTGAGAAGGGGGAATCACTGGATATTTGGTAGGGTGAAAACGGAGAATGGGCAGGGGGAGAAGGAGAAATAAAAATAGATACACACAGAGAAATAAAAGAAAAGACAAGGATAAGCAGAAAGAGCGAGGAAAAGAGCAAGAAAGAGACAGGAGGGGAAAGCTGGCGTGGCCCAGTTAATCCCCATCACTAACAACTGGAGAGGAGCGAAGAAAGGAGTTACATCAGTGGCGACGGGTTTGGAGATAACTTTTGGGTGTCTTCGTTGTGTTTTCTTGTTCCTCACTCCACACAGAGCCTGAGACGAGTGAGCTCTTGGGATTCGGCAGGGAATAGTCTCTTAGACACAAGAGCAGGACTCTACCCTGGCTGAACTGTGTCCAACGGGCATGTCGTAAGAGACCTCAATCTTGGAGCAGCCTTAACACCCACAGGCTGCCAGAAGTGCCCCTGGGGCATCCCAGATGAAGAAACGGAGGAGTGACTCGGACAAGACCACACGACCAGAAAGCGGCAGAGTTGGGATCTCACCTGGGTCTGTACGACACTCCACTCTGTGTTTCTAATCATTTATATTAATCCTTTATGACTTCCTGAAATAATCGTTTCACTCAGGAAAATAAGAACAGTGGCCTCAAGCTTAGTTGCCCTGAAAACTATACATTTCAGTGTACAGAAGGGAGATGACCTTGGAGTCAGTCCTCAGAACCCTGGTCCCCAGATGTACAGGTAAATGAATTAATGCACATGAAGCATTGAAAACAGAGCCTGGAACACAGGAAGCTCTACAGAATCGCCAGCAATAACAACAGGAGTAACAATAAAAACAGTAACAACTACAGTAATGATAATAATACACAATACTGTGGCAAACAGAGTCCAAGGTGGTCCCCTCATTCCCTCCTGATGTGCACACCTTTGTAGTATCCCCTCCCCAAGTGTGGACAAGTCCTGTAACATGCTTCCAACCAATACGCTATGGTGAAGGGGACAGGCTGCTGTTCCTATAACTGGGTTACCTGATACAGATCCCCCCTTGCTGGCAGACTTGCCCTTGTCCTTCTCTCTCCCCTTGCTGGCTTTGAAGAAACAAAAATGCCATAAATCCTACAGCTGCAAGGAGCTGAATGCTGCCACCTGAGCAGGGAAGTGCAGCCTTTACCAGCAGAACCAACACATGACAGCCCAACCCCAGCTGACACCATGATTTCAGCTTTATGAGACCCTAAGGATGTTAAAACGATAATGATATCAGGACTGGCTACATACATTGCAAGACCCAAGGCAAAATAAGAATGCGGGACCCCTTGTTCAAAAATCATTCAGAATGCCAGGACGGCAACAGCAGAACATTAAGGCCAAGTACGGGGCCCTGCTGGGCAAGGGCCCTGGCTGCACAAGTCGCACACCCGTGAAATGGACCATGAATCATATGTTGTTAATTGAACATCAGTATTAACAATAGAACTAGAATTCAAATACAGGTCTGTTCGACATCAGAGATCTCGAAAATCAAGCTTAGGGTTAAAAGAATGACCTATGAGGATGCGAACTGTTCTGCCTCGGACAGACGCTTCACTCTCGACCGATAAGCTGTATGTCATGCGAAAAAGCGCTTAACATAACTGAACCTCAGTTTACGTGTGTATAAAATGGAGATGACAGTCTGTATATCAAAATGCTGTGAAGGATAAAGAATATATGTTGAGTACTTCGAACAGTGTCTGGCACACATTAGGAACTCAATAAATGGCAGATATCTTCATCAACTTAATCCTACTCTGTATTTCTATCTAATTATTTATTCCAGAGAAAATTTGTATGCATCTGTTGAAGCTTCAACAGATTTAGAAAATAATAACCTATTGATGTGATTCATGAAAGTACCTGGGTAGAGGAAATATGATAGATTAGATTCTATAAAATGTCTCGGATCAGAAGCAAAACAAAAATGCAAGTTGGGAGTTTCCAAGGGTGGAGGGGTACTAATTAACAACTCAATTAAAAAAGGCAAATTAAACTTTATGGTTCGTTATCCTCCGCTGCTTGGTAAATTGTTTTGCTAGGAGAATGATTAAAAATGATCATTTCAGAAAACTGAAATAGCTTCCAAGGAACACAACTATTTTTCAATATTATACAAAAGGTTTCACCACGAAAGAAACTTACTTGGTTAAAAGGAACAGTACTTCTCTGTGTATGGAAAGCCAGCAGTACGAATGTCGGCTTGTGAAGCATTAGGTGTTTTTGGGGCCTGTAAGAGAATTTTGAAGAGAAATGCTTCCTTATGAATAAAACACATCATCATTTCCTTTTGTGCATTTTGTCTTTGTGGGCCCCATAAAGGTTTTTCTGGAATATTACTCGCAAATGTATAATTTACATTAGATTAGTTTAGACCTGAGCTCCGAAGAAATGCATAGAACTCAGGCATTCATAATAATGGGTAGTTTCTAGGGAATCTAAAGTATGGTCAAAAAATAGACATCATGACAAATTGAAGCCTACACCCTCATCACTGCAATTCTCTATGTTTTTTTTTTCCCTGTGATTATATCAGCAGTTCTCAACATTTTTTCCTACTCCAGGACACCTGAGGCATATGGCGCATGCCTACCAATAATAGGGCTTAAGTGGGATTATGGGGTGCATTCGGGGAAGGTTGTATAAAGACAAAGCCATGTTTGGCCATCAAGGGTGCCAGCATGGTGGTGGCGCTAGCAGAGGAGGGCAGGACACACACCTTTGCTGGGGATGCAAGAACAAATCACCTCCCTATCTCCACGTCTTACTTTCGTGCGATTTCCTCTAGTAGGTTCATCATCATCTTAACAACCATCTAGGCAACACAGTGCCTAAAGTAACAGCCAAAAAGATCCAAAAAGTGTCCTTGCCAAAAGTCCTCCTGCCACCTTTAGCTACACTTCTGAGTTTTTAGTTGTTTAAATCTACCCTCCTCCTTTTCATCCCTTATGATTAACCACGTTTAGCTTATGGTGTCCACGTTTCCTTCAGATATCCTGATTTCCTCACATTTAAATGCAATGATTTCTTCCAACTTATAGGTTTACACTCTGGACGTCCAGACTGATACTTTCATCCAAACACCCAGCAAATACCTCCATCTTCACACTTTATCCTGTTTACTCTGTCATCGCTCCCATTTGTCTCAAAATGATGGTGGCATTCAGGAGGACAAGTGGCAAACGTTTATATACTCCCAACTCTCTTCCTCATGAAAACAAGCAAAATGCAAAATACAGCCGCAGCCACAACAACAAAACCCCTTCATTGAGCTCCACAGCAAGTTGTCATCTCGTTGTCCTATTTGAATGAAGCCCACAGACTCTCAAAATTAAAGCTGATGCTTTACAACAAAGAACCAGTTATTTTAACTCAGAATGCCCATTTTGCAGATAAAAACCTCTTCTGTTAGTTGGTACATTGGAATGTTTTCTAGATTTAGCCATTTAGGATCCATTTCCGAATACTTAGCCAGTCAGGACTTACTTATGGCTTCTGAGAACCTATCATGCCATGCCTAGGGTAAGGTGCTGGGGAAGGGACCCCTCCACACACTTAAAAAAATACTCTGGGTTCAAGTGCAAAGATGACTGGGCCATGGGAGTGGAGACAGTTCCCAGTTAGTCACCTCCACCCCATCCCTGCCTGCCCCAGCTCAGACCTTCTGAGTAGGGCAGGAATGATGTTGTGTCTTTGGTGCCTACCACTTCTGCAACATGCTTTGAGTTTCCCTGAACTCATGGGACCAGGCAGCACTCGTGACACCTCCCTGGTTAGTAGTGAGCTATTACTATATCCCCAACAAGACATTCATTTACACAAGATTATTTGTTGAGCAAACATCTGCCAGATACTGTGATAGGCTCTTGAGGTACAAGGCTAAACTAAAACCAGACAGGCCCTCTTTGCCTGCTGCTTGTAGACCTGAACAAATAATCATAAAAGCACATGTAAAACTGCAACCATCATAGGTACTGCAAACAATGGGTGTTTAATACTGTAAGAGATGATAAATTATAAAAGAGGAATGCCCCCTAATTTGAGCTGGGGTCTAAACAATAAGTTGGAACTAGACTAGGTAAGCAAGCATGTGTGCATGTGTGTGAGTGTGCATGTGTATGCATGTTGTATGTGTATGTGAGTGTATGTGTGAGAACCATGGTCTGGGGCACATGGGGCATGAAGCAAAGCCAGGAAAAGACCCTGCAGTAGAATAAACCAGGGTATGTTTTAGCAACTGTGAGAAAGAAATCTATCTGGACTGCACACTGTGAACAAGGTGAGGATACAGAGACAGGATCCTACAGACCATGTTAAGGACTTGGGCTTTTATTTGAAGAGTAATGGGGAGCCACCAAAGGGTCTTAGATAGGGAGGGAAATCATATTTGGATTTTTAAACAATCTCCCCAGCTTCAATGGCAAGGAGTATGAGTAGATGTATGTTTATCTCAGGAGTCGAGGCAGGATTGACTGGCACTAGCCTTAGATCAGGGTGGTGCACCGGAGACAGTGACATCCTAAGAGGAGGGAATATGGGTAGCAGAATTACTCATTCATTTATTAATTCAGAAACCCATATTCAACGCCTGCTATGTGTCTCATAAGCGCTGGAGATAATAAGATATATATATATAAGGCAGACTCTGTCTCTGAAGTTCACATTCTAGAAAGAGAGACCAACATGGAAGCCAATAATAGCCACACCTGTAAGGGTATCAAAAGGTGACACAATCGATTCTGCAGGGCAGGTGAGCAGTCAGGTGAGTCTTGTCAGCACAGGAGACGTTTGATATGACAACTGACGTAATGGCCTGTCTTGCTAGAGAGAAAAGCCCCAGGAAAAATGAGCCCTTCCACCATAGAAGTTCTGTCTTTCAACCCGATACCTCCAGAGAAGACATTTTTAAATGATGTGGAGGATAAAAACTTGCACCCTTTGAGGTGTTCTTTCAAAAAAAAAATTATATATATTGCACAACAAAATGCACAGCAGAGCCCTCTTGGAAAGCAGTAGTCTTCTACTTTCTATTTTTTATATATCATGCATGGGTATGATCATGTTTATATCCATATATGTTAGTTCTTCAAACCAACTGTAAGTTTATATGGTTGAAGAAAAAGATCTAACTTCTTCCTCACAAATAGACAGTCAAGTGTTCTTCCTCTGCTAACTCACAGTCCATGCTGCTTTCACTTACCTGAGATGGTGCATTTATGGACATAAATGCGAATCTACACCAATGAGCACCATATTAGTCAGGAGAGAGGAGGCTGTACCATGGTAACAAATAACCCCATAGTCTTCAGCAAATAAACACAACAAATGTTAATTTCCTGCTCAGATAAAACTAGTTCAGGAATTCAAGCTGCTTCATTTCATTCTTGTGGTAACTATCAGAATGCATGCTTCTGGGGGGAAGAATGAATTAGAGAAGTCTCATATTTCACTGAGCAAAACTAGCCACAGAGCTCCACCCAACTACAAGGGTGCTGGAAATATAGATGCACAAATGGAACATGTTTTGAGCATCAATGTTTCTGCCAAAAGAATCCCCCAAAATCCTTAACTCTTAAAGTCACAAACCACCCATAGGGAAAAAGTTTCCAGATCGATAAGACATTTTATTCTTCCTCGATTGGTGGTTAAAAACTGGTATAAAGTACATCTGGCTCCTTTGTGAACTAAAGCGTGTTAAGCTTCTATTTGGCAAAATAAAATAATCATACTAAACAATATATGCTCCTAAAAACTAATTAAAGAGCAAGCTCAAATCATCATGAAGCCAAATCAGTTTTAAGCAAAGCTTCTTAAGTGTCATTATCCGCTAGACGTGCATGGAAAGTGGTTTGTGAATTTTTCCTTCATCCTATCTTTAACCTCTCCAACAACCGCCTACGAGAGCCAGAGAGTACCAGGAGATGTGTTAACGATGCCTCCACATTTATGAAGGATGATTACATAACTATGATGAGAATGAACTTTTCTCACTTTCCATGGAAGGCTAGTGAGGAGGGAATGGTTTTTATAACTCCTGCATGATTCAATGAGAGGAGTCAGTAAAATACCTCCATGACCAAAGAGAGTAGCTACATGTCGATTGGTGAATCTTGAAAGGAGCAATTCAGTACCCTCTGTCCACCCAGTTTCATCTACTTTTGAGTCGTCTGGGGAGTGGAAGAGACTGTAGTTTCTGATCTCTGCTCCAGACATCTGGATCAGAATCTCTGAGAGTGGATTTCAGAAGCTGCATTTAAACAATGACTTTAGAGCTGGAGTTTGCAAACTTTCGAGAACATGCCAGATAATAAATAGTTCAGGCTTTGCCTGCTGTACTGTCTCTATCTCAACTACTTAGCTGTGTTATTGTAGTGCGAAAGCAGCCATAGACAATATGTAGATAAATCAGTATAGCACTATACCAATAACATTTTATTTACAAAAACAGGTGGCAGAACAGATTGTGTCCCCAGCCCAGAGTTTGCTGGCCTCTCCTTTAGGGTATTCTTTTTAAGGTGATTTTTTTTTTTTAAATTGAAATATAATGTACATACAGTGCAATGCACAGGTCTTAGGCTCATAAAGATTTAAAGGGTTTTGACAAACGTGAACACCTGTATAACTAACACATCAATGAAACATACAACATTTCTGTCACCTCTATCCTCTGGTGTCCCTTCCTGGTTAGGCCCCAAACCCCTAAAGGCGATGACTGTTGTGAATTCTCTCACCACGAATTTGTTTTATCCATTCTTGAACATCATATGAAATGAAAACATATAGTATGTATGCTTCTGTGTCTGGACTCTCATGCTTTTCATAATGCATATGAGATTCACCCATCTCAACAAATATATCACTGCTGATCTAGGGTTATATATTTTTTTTTCATCAGAGAAAGTTACTGGTTACAAATGCGTCTGAAACTATGGTTGCAGATTTGTCTATTACTTGCTTTAGTTTTGTCGACTTCTGCTTCATGTATTTTGAAGCTACTTATTAGTGGCATATACAATTAGGGTTGTCCTATCTTCCTTATGAGTCAACCGTTTTATCATTATGAAACGCCTCATTCCCTTTCTGGTAACACTCCTGGTCCTGAAGTCTCCTTTGTCTGACAGCAACACAGACACCCCAGCTTTCTCATACTTACTATTCACATGGGATACAGTATATGCCATCCTTTCATGTTCAATCTCTGTGTATCTGTATTTAAAGTGAGTCTCTTGTAATCAACAAATAACTGGTTCTTGCTTTTGTAATCTAGTCTGATAATCTCTGCCCTTTAAGTGGACTGTTTAGTCCACTTACATTTGATGCAATTATTTGTATAGTTGTGTTTTAGGCAAATATTTTTCCATTTGTATTCTAATTTTCCCATTCAATCTTTTCACTTTATTCCTCATTTCTTGACTTCTTTTTGATTAAGCAAATATTTTTAGCATATTTACATTCTTCTATTTTTTAAGCTATAGTCCATTTATTTTTTTAATCGTTGTAGGAAAAACAATATGTATCCATAACTTATCACGGTCTCCTTAGAGTTCCTATTACATGGCTTCAGTTAAAATATGAAAACCATAATATTATTATAGTAAAATTTTATTTCCCACTCCACGTCATACATTTGCATTTTAGTTGTCATAAATTTTACATTGACACACTTAACAAACCCGGTGATAAAATTTTATTATTTTGTTTTAGACTGTTATGTTCCAAATAAATTAAGAGAAGTAAAAGAATCTACAGTCATATTTACCGAGATATTTATCATTTCAACTATTTTTACCTCTTTAGATAGGAGTGTCCTTCTGCTATCACTTCTTTTCACCTTGGATTATGTCCCTTAATTTCCTCCACTGTCCTTTATAGGAAAATGTGTTGATTTCAGCCTTTTTTTTTCTTTTTTGGAACAGGGTCTCCTCCGTTGCCCAGGCTAGAGTGCAGTGGCATCATCACAGCTCACTGCAACCTCAAACTCCTGGGCTCAAGTGATCCTCCTGTATCAGCCTCCCAAATACCTGGGACTACAGGCACACACCACAACGCCTGGCTAATTTTCTATTTTTTGTAGAGAAGAAGTCTCGCTAAGTTGCTCGGGCTGGTCTCAAACTCCTGGCCTCAAGCAATCCTCCTGTCTCAGCCTCACAGAGTAATAGGATTACAGGTGTGAGCCACTGCACCAGGCCAGAAGTCTTTTTAGAGTAATATGGTACAATAAAAACATCATGCAAGCCATATTTATATTTAAATTTTCTAGTAGTTGCATTTTTTCCAAAAAAGTGAAAATGAACAAATTAAATGAAGTTAACAATGTATTGAATTTAACCCAGTATAGCCAATGATTATCATTTCCCTGTATAATTCATATAAAAGTTATTGAGATATTTTACATTATTTTTTCATACTAAGTGTTCAAAAGCATGTGTGTACTATAAAGTATAAACTAAGAACACACCTCAATTCCATCCAGCCACATTTCAAGTGTTCAGAAGGCACATGTGGCTAGTGGCTACTCTACTAGACAGCATGACTCTAGAGCATCCTTAGGCACATTAAAATTTGACCAACACTAGACTTCAGAGGGCTTAAAATACATTTCTGGACTGAGCACGGTGGCTCACGCCTATAATCCTAACACTCTGGGAGGCCGAGGCGGGAGGATTGCTTGAGCTCAGGAGTTCAAGACCAGCCTGAGCAAGAGTGAGACCCTGTCTCTACTAAAAATAGAAAAATTAGCTGGGCGTGATGGTGTGTGCCTGTAGTCCCAGCTACTCGGGAGGCTGAGGCAGGAGGATCGCTTGAGCCCAGGCGTTTGAGGTTGCAGTGAGCTAGGCTGATGCCATGGCACTCTACCCTGGGGCAATAGAGTGAGACTCTGCCTCAAAAAAAAAAAATTTCTGGTACCCCCAAGAATATCAATCATGCGTGCTTCCCTTATACAATTCTCTGAAGTAACAAAATGCTCAGGTCAAAAACTTCCTTTTTTCCACCAAAAATATAGAAAAAATATATTTTTAGGTTTTACAAATGCAAACCAAAGTACCTATTACAAAGGTAGTAAGTTAATGTCGCTCAACTGAGAATTTGTTACTAACATCCCATCTCTCCCTGAGTGTTGAACACTTATTTAATGGTGTGACCTTTCTCAGGTCTTGATTTCTAAATCTATGATGTGAACAAAGCCATAAACTGTCCTTGCCAGAATGCAGGGTAGTTTAAAATTGACTGGAGAACAGAATTATTTGAAAAGGTCCCACATGAATCTTCTTTAGAGGCTCACCACCACTGAACCCGCAATTCATTTCAGCAAGGTCAAATTAATTTTCACTTTTGGAATTCAAAGCTACGTGTTTCTAAGGCCCACAGACACATCACTTTACATCTTTCGAGCCCCTGCCTTGCCTACCTCAGGGCTTGGCATATAATGCTCAAAGACTGCTTGAATTAAAAGGCCCAAATCAACAGAGAGCAATTTTTTAAATGAATGGCAACTGGAACAGGTGCTTGAATAAGGTGGAACAGGAGAAAAACAATGTAGAAAGAGAAAATAACTTTTTTAAAAGGTGAAAGAAAATAATTGGAGAGAAAGAATATGTTGGTTCTGCTCTTTTAAGTCAAACTATTGACTCTCACCTAGGGTGGCCTTACTCCCAAACCACACTGATTTCCTTTCGGTTTCCCAAAGACATCAAACTTATTCCTCCCTCAAAGCCTTTGCACTAGCTGTTCCCTCTCCTAGAATGCTATTCCCATGGCTGTTGGCACCACTTGCTCCTTCCCTCTTTCCAAGTTTTAAAAGAAACACCATATTTTCAGAGATGGTCTTCCCTGACCATCCTATCTCAATGGGCTCTTCTTTGTTGTTTTCTATCTCATAACCATGTTGATTTTTTTCCTAGTACCTGGCATAAGGTATAACCTGTTTCTGAAGTGTTCACTTCTTTGTAATCTGGCTTCTCATGAGAATATAAACTCCAGGAGGGCAGGGGCATTGTCTTTGTGCCCTCTCCTTTCTCCAGCTCCCAGCTCAGTACCTGCTCTGTAGGAGACTCTTGACATACATAAATGTTGACTATTAGGTGACTGTTATGCCTCGGGGTTTTGGAGAGCTCTGGTGGAAAAACAAAAACAAAAACAAACCAAAAAACCTGTTCTAGTTGAAACCAATGGAGGAGCCAGACCCCTGAATGTATTTATTAAGTAAAGGGAGGTAGGCCCACAGTACTCGTTCCGGGAGCGCACACACGTGCTGACTCGGATGGTGGCCTGGAGTCATACGGAAGACGGTTTGGAACTTGATTCTGCCATGTACTATCTCTGTGATCTCGGGCACATTATTTAACTGCCTTGTCTGTTTGTATCTACTTCACGGAATTGTAAAGTTTAAATAAAATAATGGATAAAAAGCACTGGACTTGGCACATAGAAAATGTTCGATGCACGGTCACTCTTAGCCATGATGACCGTCAGAAGACGAATCTCGTGGCACCAGCGGGAAGGTGGCGGGGGGGGGCTGATACCAATGGCCTGAGCAGGTGAGGTCACCTTTGCTCCACCTGTTGGCATCATCAAATATCACACAGACACTCGGAAGGAAGTTTTTCTCATTTGTCGGTGAACTTTCCTTTCTCTGTGTAATTTCTCCATTACAATTCCAATGGGGTATTTAATCCCTTGTATTTGACTTCCTGGCTGCAGCAGGAGTGGAAAATGCAAGCAAACACCGTATTGAAGATCTGACTGTTCAATGAATCGCAAAATTCTTTTCTCATTTGTCACAGGGGGGAAAAAAAAGAATGAAGTTAAAGTTGTTTATAAGACAATCAAACTAAGCTCCTTGTGAAGCAATTAGAAGGACGACAATCTCCCCGTTTTTATAGCTTTGTCATTTTCATACTGAAAGTTATTTAACTGGAAATCACTTTTTTAAACAGCAGTCTCCTAATCCTTCATAAAATCTCTCTCCAGCAGGATCAGTAGGAAGGTCTGTACGTCTCACAGTACAATGGGGAAGAAACTCGCCTACCAGCCCCTTGCCACCAATCTCTGGGAACGTCCCACAGAGAGCTAGCCACGGACGGTAATTGCATTACTCTATTTCCTGCAAGTCCCGATCAACCAGAACCATCAAGCCAGGTGGGGTTGACCGCTGCGTTTCCGCTGACCGTGACCAGCTCCCATGGCCCTTTCACCTGGGATTCAGAACCTACTCGAAATCTGCTTTGGGTGCACGCTCCCCATGAGTTTAATCCTTGACCGATGAGAGGTACCCTCCAGGCACGTGCCATTTAGCCACCCACGTTGTTTAACGACTCAAGTGTTATCCTCAGTTTAAAGCCCCTTGTAAAATATCCAAGCACTAACGGAAATAAAGCTGCTTCTTGGAAGGCCTACATAGGGGCACAAAATATGCTCTCTCCTGGCTCTGGCAAACACAGGCTCCTCAGGCCTGGCTATTGCTTTTCCTGTCTCTACAGGGAGAGGGGAGGCTTCCGTAAGAAGACCTGCCCTTTCCTATTCTCTGTCCTCCTCCACCCAGTGAGTTATATTTCTACTATCAGATGAGAAAAAAATGGCAATAATTACAGGGAGTTTGAGGGATTTGGGAGCTGATCAAGGAAAAAGAGATGACCATAAGAGGCAGGAGTACACAGCAAGCTCTGCTGGGTGGCACTTGGCCAGGGCGGCAGGGGAACGGAGGAGTGCAGCCACAGGCTTTCATGAGAGGCCAGGGTCCGGAAGGGAAACTCCTCCCAGAAGGGGGTTACTTGCCTAGATGATGTTATTCAGCAGCTGGTGTAGAGTCTCTGGGTCAGAGAGCTCAAAGGGCTAGAGCAACCAGGGGGCCTTATAACTCCAAGGCCCCATCTCACCAACGGGTAACCGCTGGTGAGGTTTTGCAAGATATGCAAAGCAGGCAGGTTCTAAATGGCTAACCATCAGCGTGTTTGGACTATTTTTAAAATAATTGGAAGTATACAACAACTTAGTTTGGCAACAGTGGGCTCTGGCACTAATAGGGCTGGGACTGTAGTGAAGAAATAAACAAGCTAGGGGCCAATCCTCAGAGGCCACCGTGGGCTCATCTAAGTAACAATAATCAAATCCCTTCTAAAGGCCCAGTACAAAGACAGTGATCCCCTCAGAGACAGGGAGAAAACTTTCAGCTGGGGTCTATAACTCCAAGCAGCCACAGGGCCCAGGCGCCCCAGTGGACCGAGTGGCACAGGCTCCCTTAGAGGGGCAAAGGTTGGCACAAGGGAATGTGGACCCTGCATGGACGGACCATCCAGTTTTTAAGAGAAATGGGAATCTATTTAATAATTTTAGTTTTTGATGCCAAATACCTCATATTAAAATGTTGACAGATAATGCAGACTTAAACCATGTGGTTCAACCAAAACTCCTCTAGGGGCCAGTGATGGCCTGCAAGTCACCAGTTCCCAGCCCAAGGGCAGCTAGAAACCAAAGAGCATCTCATGAAAGGAACACACTTTTACGACCAGGGACAGACTTGCTTCTCCTTCAGTTTCTTTTTTAGCTGTTTATTCTTTTTTTCTTGTATTTTTTTCTTGTGGTAAAATATACCTAACATAAAATTTGCCTTTTCACTATTTTTAGGTGTAGAGTTCCGTGGTGCTTCACACTTTCACGATGTTGTGCATCCATCACTGCTGTCCCTTTCCAGAACTTTACCACGTTCCCAAACTGAAACTCTGTACTCGCTAAACAATGATTCTATCCTGCTTTCTGTCTGTATGAATTTGACTACTTTAGTGCCTCCTATACATGGAATCGTATAACATTTGCTCTTTCTTTCGCTTAGCATAATGTTTTTAAGGTTCAGCCACGGTGTAGCATACGTCAAAACCTCATTTCATGTTGTGGGTGAATGATTTTCCATAGTGTGTATAGACCACAACTTGCTTATCCATTCAGCCGTGGATGGACTTTTGGGTTGCTTCCACCTTTTGGCTATTGCAAATAATGCCGCCATGAACATTGGTGTACAAACCTGTCCAATCCCTTGTCTTCAATTCCTTTGGGTATATTCCTAGGAAAGGAATTGCTGGGTCACATGATAATTCTATATTTAGCCTTTTGAGGAATCTCCCACAATTCTATAAAGCTTCCAAAGCATCTCCCTAAGTTATAGCAAACATTTTTCCAATAGCCATGTGTGTTACTAACACTAGTATTCTCTAAGGAACAACAGGGGTTTATATATGTCCAATAGTTATTTTTTGAGGGTTGCTGAAAAACAGCTTTATTTTTCCATTTGTGGTTTTTCGGTATTTTTAACAAATAGCTCATTTACTTATCCTGAAGCTTATTGGCAGTAGCTTTTGGTGCTTTAATTAGAGAGGATATTTTTACACATATACACACACACACACAACGGCCACACAGATCATGTTCTGCAACCCTGCAAAATGAAAGACAAAGGTCCCCTGGCCTTTTCCTCCCATTAACTGAAAAGGTAGAGTTACTCTGCCCCCCTTCAGTGAGGGAAGAGCCAGTGAGCCCCGGGCTGCTGACTCAGCACATCGGCCGCCCACTGTCAGTCAGTCACTAACCGAGAGCGGATGCGGTGAGGAAGGCCTACTCAGCACAATGCGAGCGTGGGTGCCACGAATAGCCAATGCAGGAAGGTGGCTTCAAGGCAGGGTATTATGTCTTCAGAGATTAACTCCAATGAGAAAACGGTGAAACGGCAAGGAAAAGGATTAGGGAATACATAAAATTCATGTGTTGATTGAAGAATTTCCGGTATATAGAAAGCTCCTTTAAAAATGCAGGTGTGTATGTGTGTGTGTTTGTGTGTGTGTTTACCTTTTTGACACTAGGCTCTGTGATAAGTAATAAAGAATACAAATTATTAGAAGTCTTCCCCACTATCAAGAAGCGCACAGACTAGCAGATGAAGAAATCAAGTAAATAAAAAATATTTAAAAATAATACAAACATCAATTGGGTACTAACTCCATCCTAGGCATATTATAGTTACTGTCTCACTTAATCCCATGATCATCCTATAGAGACAAGTACCCCCTTTTTTTTTTCTTTTTAACAGAGGAGGAAATAATCTCAGAGAGATCAATGAACTTGTTCAAATGCACATAGCTGGTAAATGTTAGGAGGTAGACTGGCCCCAGGCACCCTTGACCCCAAGATTTCCCACCATGGAAATCACCACACTCTGTTAAGTGCCCACAGGGAAGGATGCACACCATTGACTTTAGCTTTACAAGCTTGAGCAGCAACACTCCTTTGGACAAGGTGGGAACATATCACAAGCCAATGGGACAGCATTGTCAGACACACCAAGAACAGAAGGCCAATGTGGCAGAGTCCTGGAGGTCACCCAGGGAAGCTGGGGTGCGGGGGGGGTGGGGTGCTGGGTATAAGGAGTGCCCTGAGATGAAGGGAAAGAGGTTGGACCCAGGATTTCAAACATTATCATCCAGCATGGTGTTTCTCCGAAGGCGGTCCACAGAGCACCAGAGGTGGTCCACCACGTAGACAGGTGAGCCTACATCATACTCACCATGCGGCCTGTTAAGAATTCAGACTCCTAAGCCCACCAAAGACATACGAAGCATCTGTCTCAAAGAAGAGTCTAGAACCCTACATTTTGTCCGGCTTTCTAGATGTGTCTTGTGTGTGCTGAATTTCTTGCAAAATTGACACGCACGCTTCGGTGGATTGGCAAGGCTGTGGCCGGAGGTCCAGAACAAAGCTGGTGTTTACTCGCTCCTGACGCGTTGGTGGAACGTAAAGATTTATTTTTTATTGGGGTGCATTGTTATATTAAAACACACATGGATAAATCATAAAGTAGAATGCAAAATTACAAAATGCATTTCTGTAAGATGAAGTGTAGCAGTTCTAAGAAATAATAAAAATAAATTTGCAGGAGGAACAAGCTGTCTCACGCCACGGCCCCAGACTTCCCTGTCCCCCTCTGCTCTGCACCAGCCCCCACCCCTCGTCCAGCACATGCATCCTCATACAGCAGAAATGTTCTGATGAAAAGGTGAGGGGCGACTGCAGTGGGTATTGGTAGCACCAGAACTGACACCTGCACAGGACAATAACAAGGACAGCGCCAAGTTGCAGAAAGACCACTCAGCCATCTGAATTCAGAGCCACAAGCAGCAAGAGAATAAAAGAGACAGAGAAAGAAAGGCAAAATTAATAGTAATAATTAATAACAATAGTAGTTATTATAAACAGCTAATACTTATCAAGCCAAGATGATTTCCTTATATAATCCTCATCGGAAAAAAAAACAAAACATGGAGTAGTTTTTATGATGATACTTATTACACCTGTGTGGAAACTGAGGCTCAGACAAATTATATGACCCACCCAGGATGCCACAAGAAGCAAGCTGGCTGGAGAAGCTGCCACTCACTCTAGTACCCCCTTAGTAAAGCACAGCATGGGAAATACGCTTACAAAGAAATTGGAAACCTCCTACACTGCTGACGGGAATGTCATGTGGTACAGCCGCTGTGGGAAACAGTTTGGTGGTTCCTCGGTGAGTTAAACATAGAACTACTGCATGACGCAGCATTCTGCTCCAAAAGAACTGAACACACGAACTCGAACAAAATACTTATTCATGACAGCTACTCGCACAAGCCCAAAGGTGGAAACGACTCAAATGCTGATGAGTGGATAAACAAAATGTGCTGTATCCATACTATGGAATATTATTTAGCCATGAAAAGGAATGAAGCACTGGCACCTGCTACAGTGTGGATGAACCTTGAAAAAACACTATGCTAAATTGAAAGAACTCAGGTACAAATAGCCACATATTGTGTGATTCCATTTATACAAAATATCCAGAATAGAAATACCCCAAGACAGAAAGCAGAATAGTGGTTGGCAGAGGCTGGAGGGGGTGGAAAGGAATAAGAAGAGACAGGTTAATAGGCCAAGTTTCCTTCCAGGGTGACAAAAGTGCCTAGAACTAAGTAGAGGTGATAGTTGCACACATGTGAATGTACTAAATGCCACTAAACTGTTCACTTTAAAATGCTTAATGGTTAATTTTATGTCATGTGAATTTTACCTCAATAAAAATGCAAAAGAAGAGGAAAATGAAGATCACAAGTTCCAGGGCCTGTCATCTTACAAAGGTGATCCAGTGCCAACCTGCTCAGCTCACTATAAAGGAAGTCCTGCGCGTTTCAGGTGGGAGAACACAGCCGGGCCAGACGACCAGGACAGGGCCCCTCTGACAACAGGAAGCACTCTGGGAGGTCACCCGTCACCCCAAAGCTGAGAGTGAAAGGGTGGGAGACAATAAGAAAGACGAGAGAGGCCACTTTCTTTGTGGAAAAGCTGTGTATCAGGAACTCTGTAAGACACTTCCCTTGTTTGAATGTCACCAAAGCAGCATCATGGATACACAGGAGCAGACTACATGGGTAAGAAAACTGGGCACAGAGACTTTATAGGATGTGATCAAGGTCACACAGTGAGAACACAGCCAAATCAGCACCCAAACTTGCTGAAATGCCAGGAACCTGTGGTCGTATTCTGTATACCCATGGATTCTGAGATCCATGCATATCCAAAGAGGATTCTAGAAAACTCCACCTAAGCAGTTATCGTGGGGCTGTTGGCAAGCTGTGAGATGGTGCAGGGAAAGCTGGTCCCGACAGCAGCATCCCTGCCTCTTGCCTTCTCTCTGCATTGAACCCAAATCCCAAAGTGCTCTCAGCTGTCATCTTTACATGCTATCTCCTGAGATCTCTGGATTGGCCACATGTGGGCCACTGTGAGAGATAAATTTTTGTTGTTTAAAAGCTACCCAATCTAAGGTATTTTGTTATAGCAGCTCAAATGGACTAAGACATAAGGTGATATGACAACTAAAAACAATATGGGATAATGAATTGGATCCTGGAATAGGAAAAGAGTAAAAGGATCAGAGTAAAAACTGGTAAAATCCTAATGAAGTATACAGTTCAGTTAATAGCATGGTCCTGATATTAATGTATTCATTTTGATTATTGTATGATGGTATGTAAGATGATAATATTCAGAGATAAGTGAAGGCTATATAGGAATTCTCTATACTACTCTGCACCTCTTCTGAAAGTCTAAAATCATCTCTAAAAAGTTTTAAAAATTATTTACAACTGCTAACTCAAAAGTTATAGGCATCGATCCAGTGTTCTTATTAGAAATATTTGACTTACCACCAACTGAATTACCACTCTCACTATGTATTTAGAAGAAAATATTTAAGGCTGGGCACGGTGGCTCATGCCATAATCCTAGCACTTTGGGAGACCAAGGTGGGAGGATTGCTTGAGGCCAGGAGTTTGAGACCAGCCTGAGCAAGCCTTGTCTCTACAAAACAAAAACAGGAAGAAGAAGAAGAAAATATTTAATCATGGAGCTGGGAAGGAAACTAGATAATTAAGGACAGAAGAATATGTAAAAAATTCTTAAAGAAAACTTGCCTATGTATTTTATCTAAATGCTATTGAATATTTTAAAGCTAACTCCTCTTAGAAGGTGTCTTAGTCCATTTTGTGCTGCTATAACAGAATAGCTGAAACTGAGTAATTTATAAAGAACAGAAATATATTTCTCACAGTTCTGGAGCTGGGAATTCCAAGATCAAGGTGCCAGCATGTTCAGTTGTTTGGTGAAGGCTGCATCCTCCAGAGGATAGGAAGTCTGTGTCCTCACATGGCAGAAGGCAGGAGGGCAAGAGACCCAAATGCTGTATGAAGCCTCTTTTATAGGAGCCTTAATCACATTCGTGAAGGAGGACCCCTCATGGCCTAATCACCTCTTAAAGGCCCTACTTCTTAATACTATCCCCCTGACAACACCTGAATTATGGAGAAGGCATATTCAAACTGTAGCAAAAGGTGATCCAATATTGCATGGTAGACATAGTTGTTGTTATTCCTGATCATTTCAAATATATAACCAACATGGGAAGTAAGGTGAACTTGTCTTCTGGGTTTTAAAGGTAGTTGCAATGCATTTTTTTGTGTGTGTGTTTAATGTCCTTCCAAAGATATCCACAAATTCCCAGGAATTTACACACTCAATAGTCATTTCTGGCTTTAATTCTCTAGCCCCTAAACTCTCACCCTTCTCATAGGGGTTCCCTTTTATCTTGGTCTAACTTACCCAAGAATGGAACTCAGCATCTTAGCCTTGTTTTATCCATAACCAATCCAAGAAAGCTTTGGTGACAGCATCAGACTTTACTGAAGTTTGGAGTTGCAGGAGGGTTTTGCGTCCGGGATACACACACTGCTAATTAAAATCAGATGTTTAATACCCTGGACTCTTGAAAGGGATTCTTGCACCTGCCATTGGAGATTATCTCCATACCTTTACTGCAGAGAGTCCAGAATCTATGCTTCTCTGTCACCTGATCTCCCCTTCTCATCTACTCCCTGCTTCCCACGTCTTTAAATTCCCAGTAATATCTTATTCACAGGCATCCTGTTTTCTCCTCTATCAGCTGAGACATGTGTACGTGCAAATAACAGGAAGCTCAACTCAAACTTGACTAAACAGTAGTGAAACATGTTAGCTCATGGAACAGCAAACCCTGCACACTCTAGCGTTTACACGAGCCAGTGGATCTTTTTAAAATTTCTCTCTGTTTCTCTTTACTTTGCTCCTTCGCTCACCTGCACTGGCTTCATTACCAGGCAGGTGATATGGTGGCTGCAGCAGTTAAAGTTGTTATACCCATGCAAGGAAATTTCCACTGTAGTGCAAGAACGTATCTTCCTGTGGCCCTCTCAGGAATAAGAAAACTTTAATTAGCAGCCTCTAGAAAGTGACATTCATACCTCCTTAGTGAACATCGTGTTCTTTCCCTATTCCTAAACAAACCTTTGTGGGCCAGAAGAGGGTCATAGCTCAGGATGGCAGAGGCCTGAGCTCCTGAAGAATTATCATGTGTGGCTTAGATCGGGGGTGGAAAATTATGACCCACAATCCAAACCCAGGCCACTGCCTATTTTTGTAAATAAATTTTGTAAAGAAACAATAACTAGTTGCAAAAGAGATTGGATGGCCCACAGAACAAAAAACCTGGCTCTTTATAGAAAAAGTTTGCTGACTACTGGCTTAGACTAGTAAGATACTACTTCTAGAATTCACCTCAGCACACTTTGCCTCCTGGCTGCTAGGCAAGGGCAGAGGAATAAAATGGATGTTATGCAGATGAGTACAATGCCACTACAGTCCACCCCTTGGGCTAACCAACATTCACAAATCTACAAAAAGGCCACTCCATTATGATATCCTTACTATTTTAAATGGATTAAATTCACTTTAAATTTTATAAAGTTATCATGATAATAAATAGCAATTTTTACCCTACTACTTTTCTCTGGGAAAACAAAACGTTTACAAGCCTACGCAAGCCTCCCTCATTTTTATTTATTAAATTATAATGGGCAGGGAAATCCTAAAATTTAGACTTTCTGCCCCACAGTATACCAACTATTTCTCACAAGAACCTTACATGTTGGTCATCCTAAACCATAATAGATTCTGAAATAAATTTCAAAGGGTTTTGGTGCCAAGAGACAAGGCAGGCATGTCCTCATTATTTGTCTGATAAAAACAGTATCAGAAAGATTGAACTAAAGGCAGTGTTAGTGACCCATGAGTTATATTCCTCTCCAAGAAAACTTTTGTGCCACTGAGATTCTAACTGGCAATGTCCCATCACAAAAATGAAAAAGCAACTATAAGTACAACTGCAGCAACTACTACTTTATCATACTACAAGCAAGAAGCAAAAAGCTACACACACACACACACACACACACACAAAGACAACACTCATGCTAAAATTTTCTCACTGCCTTCGATTTCAAAGGCAGTCCTACAATTTAATACCACATGAGATATCATTCCCAACTGCATAAGATAGAAATAACATTTGTCTAAGGATCTAATTGTAAAATGGCCAATGAGAGAAGAGTTTCCTTGCTGACATCAGGTCATCCTGTAATAACACAAACTTTTTTCTTTGTAAATACGAGAGAAGACGAAGGGAGAAAAAAATAATGAGTACATACCTATCTAGAGGCTGACAACAGGAAGAATGGTAAATAAAGACTTTCTCCCCAGGTGGCAACAGTGTGAATAGTCATGCTTAGTCCTAAGTGAAATCTCTTTGACAGAAACCTGCTCTATTTAGAACAGCTGGATACCCATCCTAGGGTTTCAGATCATGATAATAAAATGTCATTATTATGCCGGTGGTGATACAGGTTTCTCTGGGATGGGAGCAAAGGAGAATGGCCCAGCAGTAGAATAATAGATATAAAGACTAGCAGGGAACACAGCCTCTCTGACTCCTTCAAATCAATTCAAGACAACAAACATTTCTAGAGTTCATGTTACACGCCAGGCATTACGCGGCTCCAGTACTCCAAACGTGGGTGAAACCCAAGGTTCTGCTGCAATTTCTCCTCTTTCCCCTCCTTGTACCCTTGCTGTGTCCTTACTATTGCTTTTCACTGTGAGTAACGGAAAGCATAGCTTCCAGGCTTCAATATCAATAAATCTGGAGACAGGGAGTTTCTGCCCTTGCGTCCATGGCTGGACAACATTATGGCTGTGTCTCGGTGCCGTGCCTGGCCTTTTCAACATGACCATGGGATGGCTGCCACAGTCCCGTCCAGAAGTCCACACAAGAGGCATGAGAAAGGGCAAGGAAGCAGCGCCAGCTGCTTCTGTCTCATTTTTTATGAACACACAAGCTTTCCCCCAAATCGCCTCTGCCCAGTAAATTTTCATTTATGTCTCTGTGGTAAAGCGAATCACTGGTCCTGACTCTCACTAGTCTAAAGTAGTATTCAAAATCGCACCCCTACTTTGGCCTTGTGGTGGCCATGTTGATGCTTGATCTTGGGTTTGGCCATATAACGTGCTTTGGCCAACAGAGTGGTAGGGGATGTGGTGTGTGCAGAAGCTTAAAATGTGTTTTCACAATTGGCCTTACACTACTGTCCATCTGTAATTCACCATGAGAAGAACATGCTCCAGGAAGTCTCTGGTCCAAGAGGATGAAGACACCAAGGGCAGATCCGAGCTCATCTTGCAGCTAGGAGTCTGCAGTCCCGTCTGCACTAGCCACATTGTATTCATGTTGCTACTAACCCACAGATCCACGGGTAAGAAAAATAACATGAGCGACTATATTTTAGGGTAGTTTGTTACACAGCACTGTGGTGGCAATTACTGACTGGTACATTTGCACTGGCTGCAATTGGGTTTCATGGCCATTCCTAGGCCCAAATGAAGTTAGAAAAGCAAAAACTAACAATAGAGACTTAAATAGAGGATATAGCAACTTTCTGCCACACTTCCTAACTCAAATTCTCACTTTACACAGATTTGGTCTCCCACATGTTGCATTCTCCAAATACCTGCTAAGCATCTTGCTTTGATGTGTGCTTCCTGTACATCAAACTCTGAACACACAAAATTGGGTCCACTCCACCTCTCACTTCAAGACTTACTCCTTATATGACTTCCTTTATGTACCTTTATTACTCGAGTGATATATACTCAATCTGCCAAGGTTAACTTTAATTTCTCTATTGGAATTCACATATTGGATAAACATTCTAAGTAATATTTATTACATTAATTTATTGAGCACTTATCAGATTTCAGGCAATGTTCTCAATGTTCACACGCACTATGTCACATAATCCTTATGGTATAAGTTCTGGAAGTCCGCATGATTTATCGTCATCTTCATGAAAATGAAGAATTCAAAGGTTAAATTGTGCCAGCTAGCTTTTGGCAGGAGTGGCATATACCAGTTATTGGTTTCAAAACCACTCCTCCACTGGGCCAAGTGTTTTATGAGAATTATTTCCTTCAATCCAAAATGTTAACTACTTTTTTATCAAATCAGTTAATGGAAAATGAAAGAGATTAGATTTTACTGATTCTTTAATATTCACACCTTTAGCATATATTTCTTAAGTTCAAAACTACTTCTCCCCGGGGCCAGGTATTTTATGTGAATTATTTCTATCAATCCATAGACTCATCCCCTTTTGTCAAATCACTTAATGGAAGATGAGAGAGATTAGATTGTACTGATTCTTTAATAATCACACCTCTAACATGTCTCAATTTCTGATCCCACTGCCTGTACGCAAGCAATTAAAAAGGTCTTCCCACCTTGTTTCTTCTCATTCCAAATCATTCTGCATATTGCCCCAAAATTAAACTCCTTAAAATACTGCCTTCATCATCAGATTTTTCTCCTGCTCTGTCACCACCAATGACTGATACGAGAAATATCCAATTTATTTAGAAGAAATATTTGTCAAAAGCCACAGTCACAGCCTTGCCCTATAACTGCAGTGGGACAGACCTATGAGAAGATTCAATTATATGCTTAATATCCTTTTAATAAAGTACTAACAAAGTGCATAGAAGTGGGGTGTAGAATTTTCTTAGAAACTCCTTAATTAAAAAGGCTTTGGTGTTTTCACAGTCCCCTCTGTGTATCAATCAGGTGAAGTCTATTTCCTATTCAAGGGCTTCAAGGAGATAAATCCATCCCAGTTTAAGCCAGAGTTAGTTCTGGCAAGACTGGACTATTGAGTGCGCCTCAAGAAAGTGGCTGTCCCGAGGCTGACATGAGATCCATATGCACGACCATGGTGTGATGGCGCATTTCTGGTCTGACCGCTCACAGTCTGTTTGTGTGCCATACTCACAGTTAAGAAATGAATATCATACTTGTGTTGCCATTTCTGTTTGTGAAATGCCCTCATGCTCTCTCTCTCTGCGCATCCTTCAAGGCAAATCAAATTTGTTAACTCAAAGCATGAGATTTGACCTTCACATCCACCCCAATATAACCCACAAGAATCTCTTTCTTCCTCTGAACCCCTATAAATACTCTGGTCCCTATTATGACTGCCTTCAAATATCAAACCTCTTTCTACATGTGTTTCTTCTCTTTCTCTACATTATCATTTGGCAACCTCAACGCTACTGACATTTGGGGCCAGAGAGTTCTTTGTAGTGAAAGCTGTCCTGTGAGCTGTAAAATATTTAACAGCATCTCTAGACTCTACCCACTAGATGCAAGCAGCACTGCTCCCTAGTTGTGACAACTAAGAATGTCTCCAGACATGGTCAAATGTCCTCTGGGATGCAAAACTGCCCCTCATTGAACACCATTGCTTTAGATCAGCGGTCCCCAACCTTTTTGGCAGCAGAGACCGGTTTCACGGAAGACAATTTTTCCACGGACTAGGGAAAGGGAGGATGGTTTCAGGACAACTCAAGCGCATTACGTTTATTGTGCACTTTATTTCTATTATTATTACATTGTAAGATATAATGAAATCATTATACAGCTCACCATAGGTTGGGGACCCCTGCTCTAGATTATACTATTCTCAAGCACGGAGATGATTTCTAACTCTTCCATCCCCCTTTCATGTCACTAGTGGAGTGTCCTTCACATACTATGTGCTCAGTGTTATGGCGGATTGATTTCACATTCTCATGGATCCATCTTAATTGGAGGGTTTTGTTTTGTTTTTGAAACAGCCCAGCGGGTAGTTGTTTTAATCTGCCATTAAGTCCACATCATTTCACAAATGACTGCTTAAAAATGCACACTACTTAGGTACCAATTGTGTTTGTGCAGGATACAGAATTCTGCTTCTCTTAATAGGATCATCTTCTGAAAAGGCAGTCTTTTATTTTATTTTATATATATACATATATTTTTTTTTTAGTGCCTACCTAAAATTCTGCATTATTCTCTAGAAATCATCAATTTCCAGAGAGGTTATTTATGAAGCTTTGGAGAATTGTGATGATGCTACAAAGAAGTCACAATGACCTACAGAGAAAAAAACCAGAGCATCAGAGAGCTGTTAAGAATAATGAACTTAAAAAAAAAAATGAAGAGAAACAAAAATTAGACTAAAAAATCTATTGTGATCATCCACAAATTATACTCTTATGTAATATATAGATAGCAGATGTGCTGATAATTAAATATCGATGTTTTAAAAATCTTCAGATTTATAATAAACCACATAAGGTTATTTATTCCGTGTGTCATATTAATATTATTTTGAGAAGGTGGCAACTGTAATTATTACGGACCCGAGATGCACAAAAAAGTGATTTCCAAATATAAAGGGTAAAATCACATGGCTACAACTGGAGAAAAGCTCTGTATTTGATTCAACAAGAGTTCTGCTCTTTTTTTAAAAATTTATATAATATCCTGTTTGATGTAAAATTGAAGAAAAGAATGTAACTCATCCTTAAGCCAACTTTTTAAACTAAAATGTTGTACAAAGATTCCTGTGGCATTTCAGCTGCCCTTAAATTTTAATAATACTGATAAAATATTCTACTATCCCCAGCCAAGTAATTTTTTATCTTTAATTGGTAAGCCTTCATTTATTATTTCTAAAGCATAAAAATTCTAATATCTAGGATTTATAACTTACCCAGGCAATCGTGACTGCAAATGTATTTTTAAGTGCACTCAAAAATAGAGAAAGCAAATGAACATGAGGGAAATTTAAGTTTGAACTACAATGGAAAGAGAGTTTTTTACAACAGATACATCATTGACTGACTATATTATGCCTCATCAGTGAAAAATCATCCTTCTGCAATCCCCAGGGTGATAAGAAAGGCTTTTCAGGGAACAACAAGAAGAAATTAAGTCAGTAAAGAAGATCCGGGTCTTCCCAATATGGAATTACCACAGATCATTTCAAAATTGACAGAGAAGCAAAACCTGAAATATGGCATGAAGATTGAGTGAGGTACAAATATTACATATTGATCCAAAGATGATCAATAAGTGCTTTTGGCTGCAGGCATTTTTATTCATAAAATAAGCTTTACTAAAATACTAAAGGGGGAAAAGGGCAATGAACCCACAGAAAACAAAAGACACTATTCAGAAAACGCTCCCACCGATGCTGACATTGGTTATGCACACGGCATGATAAAACCTTTGAGACTAGGCCCACATTCTTGTAAAATGGAAAATCAAGTTTCATTTCTAACCCACTGTATTAGGCTGAATAACGGCCACCCAAAGATATCAGGTTCTAATCCCTGTAGTCTGTAAATATTATAAGGAAAAAGGGTTTTTGCAGGTGCGATTAAGTTAAGGATCTTGAGAGGGGGCGATTATTGTGGATTATCCTGGTGGGTGCTAAATACAATCACAAGTGTCTATGAGAGAGAGGCAGAAGGAGATCTGACACACATAGAAGAGGAGAAGGTGATATGAAGATTAGGGCATAGATAGGAGGGATGAGGCTATAAGCCAACGGAGGCCACCGCCACTGGAAGCTAGAAGAGGTAGGAACAGATGGGCCTTTAGAACCTCCAGAAGTGAGACCCTGCTGACACCTTGATTACAGTTCAGTGGTACTGACTTCAGAGTTCTGTCATCTAGAACTGTGAGAAGATAAATTTCGGTTGTGTTAAGCCATCAAGTTTGTGATCATTTATGGCACCAGTAGAAAACTTATAAACTCACCAGATTTCCTGAGTGCTTGCTTTCTATTCCATCCCAACTGCCACTATTTAATAATAATGAAAATGATGATAATGATAGATAATAACACAGTACCACCTAACCTTCATTAACATTCACTATGTGACAGGCACGGTTAAGCATTTAGGTATGTTGCGTTCTTTAATCCTCATACTGAAACCGTCTTCCAAGTGTTAGTATCTCCACTGTCCAGAAGAAGAAACAATGATCTGTTGTCACGTGACCATAAAATGGCAGATTTGTCATTAGAAATCAGAAAGCTGATTCCAAGCCCTCTCCCATACCCACGCTACTACTCTGCCCTGTGCATGACTCATTATCACAAGGAACAAAGGCTTTGGTGTACAAAAGGACAGAGATATGTATGTTGCATTAAATTCAGGGACCATCTATACTACAGTACATTCCTAGTCATCACAAACATTTTTAAACAAGTAATGCATATGTGTGGATCACTCCCTCCATTTGATATTTGATTCTTATTGTACATTAAATATTGACATTAATAGTGAGACTAATATTTCCACCAGAATTAACAGCAAATAGAAGCTATGTGTGACATCACAGTCAAGTCTAACTCTAATTGGTAAGGCAAGAAAAGCAATGATTTTGGGGGATAAGCATTGTTAAAACTCAGATTAAAATTCAATTAAAATTCAATTCAATGGAATTGGTGGTAGCATAAATTCATAGGCTCAACTATTAATTGTTTTCTTCTCAGTGCCTAAAGTAGGATATACATAGTGGGACCTAGAAACTACTATTCATCCATCCCTCTATACATCTGTTTTTCCATGTACCCATTCACCCACCCACCCATCCATCCATCCACTCATCCATCCCTCTATCCATCCACCCATCCATCCTATATTGAGTGCAACTTGAACTAATATTGCCTGAAAAGTAACACCTAACTTCATTTTAATAATACTTGGAGGCTATTAATATTATGACACTCTACTAAGGGACAAATTTAGCAGTAACCCGACACCTCTGCAGCTTAGGTTTAGCTTCAGAGAAGTGTCTTACTAAACAAAAACACAAATATATGTTCCCTGAGCATGTGGATAAGATGGAGCTTATCTCAAAGAAGCAACACCTATTGATGTTGTGCAAGGACAGTGACTTACCTGGAGAAGCATTTCATGGATGGAGAGAAGGAAGATCCTAAGCCCTTCCTGAAAAGATGCACTGTGGATATCACCAGGCACCTGAGAGGTCACCAGACCATGATGAGCACAAAGACCATAGATGGGGACCCAGGAGAAACCTGTGGCAAGACCCATACCTAGAAACTAAAGAAGCAGAGGCACCAATACCACTTACCGAGGGCTGTATGCATCTCAGCAGCAACATGAGAGGGGGAAGGTGAACCAGATCTTCTCCAGGGATGTTGATTACATTTGGTCCACTTAAATATTCTGAATATAATTCTTCACAGTGGCTTCAGGAATGTTTTAAAAGAGGGAGGGGCATTTTAATGACCTCATGATGTACATGCTTCAATTAAAGATGGACCACACCACTTGGCAATGAAGAGATTTTCCTAACAACTTTCTGAACAACAGTCCATGACCACTGCACCAATGGTCAACCCATTTCTATGTGTTAAGGAAGTTCTTATTCACTGTTTATAAGAGCATAGAACTACCCAGGGGTTAATAAGGTAAATAAATCAACAGCAACAACTTCAATTCTTCATATTGTCTATAAACCTTTGTAACAGAGGGAATAGCCTGAAAAAGGGTAAAATGTCTTACTAGCTGTCTCTTTAACACCCCCAGCCTTTTGGGAATTAAAACCTGCATCCCTTCCTGACGCCAGTGGTCGGAAGGGCAGGGAAGTGTTCTTTGTTTTTTGTACCACAGGAGATGGCTCAATGGAACTGTCCGGGCAGAAGTCACAAGGTTGTCTTTGCTGGAGATGGGGTGGATCAGAACCACCAACTATAGTTAAACAGCAATAGCCTGAAGCTGAAAACCTTCCTTTAAAAAGCCCTGTATTTCTGCTTATGGTTAGGACAATGGTACTTTAAGATGAGAGTCTGCCATTCTCCTCATTTGCCAGCAAATTAATAAACTTCCATTTCCTTCTCCCCAAACCACTTGTCCTTGTTCTTCTGATGTGGCCTCAGGGACAAGTGCCGAACTTTCGGTAACACCTTGAGCCATTATTTTACTTTGAAGAGCTGTCCTAAGGTTGAGATTTTACTATTTTACTTTTAAGAGCTGTCAATGGTTTAGATGTGCTCAACCATCTCTACCCACAAATTTTCATTGCAGATTTTAGCTACCATGGAAAAAAATAGTAAAACAATATTAGTGTCTAATGGTTGGGGGATGGTAAGCATAATGGCATTCCCAAAAGTGTTGGGCTACTACAGACCATGAAGTTTATCTTCCTGAAGCATATTTAACGACATGGAGAAAAACACCCACAATAAAATGTCAAGTGACAATAGCAGAGCATAGTAATGTACACAGTTTGAGCCCAATTAAGTATCTGAGCACTCACATACACACAGGAAAAAAAGTATAAAGGGAATACACCAGAATGATAGCAAGTTTCTAGACAGTGGGAATTACAAGAGAATTTGTTTTCTTATATACATTTTTTTCTATTTTCTAACTCTTTCTTGATTAGTATATAATATTTTATAAATAGAAAAAAAATTTTTAAAAAGATGACATCCAAGAAAATAACCATGGAAGTTTGGGAGATATTTATTTCCCTGCTCATTTTTAAAACATATTAATTTTTTGGCTTGTCTTTGTTTTGCTTGCATCAGCACACCAACCTTTTTCCAGGATGCCAGTCTTAAATAGGCTAAGATGGTATTATCTTCAATTCCAAAAATGTGGAATGTGTGATAATTCTGATGAACAAAACTCTGATTATTTTTTTGCCTTCTGAGCTACGAATGTTGTCACAGTTTGAGTCACGGTGTATGTAAAGGATGCCAAGTACCTTCTAGCAATAGATGAATCACGAATTACAAATGGCTTATGTTTAAAACAAATGATCAGCTTAAACATTCCTGCCTGCCACCAGGTCCCAGCAGACACTGTACATATTCTCCAACATATTAACTTAAAAATGGAGGTTGTTCCCAAATGGGCTAGGGAGGAATCAAACAAGATTCAGGTAGAAGAATCATGAGCCATAGGATGGTTTCTGTTTTGAATATGGCTCAAGCAAAGCCACCATCTCCTTCCTGGCTTCTGGATTTCTTCCCTCAGTACACGAAGTGGCAAAGCAAACCCAGGCAGTGACAAATTAGCTATCCTTATTTTAAAGAGAATTAGCCCAAAGGGCCCAAGGCATGTGAGAAGTTCGGGTTCCTAAAACAGAAAGTAGAAGTATTTGCCTAATGGGAAACCACAATAAAAATCGACGTTAGATTTGTCTTTTCTAAACATTTCATGAAGTGGAATTCTATAATATATGGTCTTTTGCATCTGACTTCTTTCACTTAGCATAATGTGTGCATAATGTTTTCTGAGGTCTACCCATGTTGTGTAGCTCGTATTAGTATTCTGGTTTTCTGTTTGTCTCTTTGTTACTTGTTTCTGCTGAATTGTATTCTATTGTACAAATATAGCAAGTTTTGTTTATCTATCCGCCAGTTGATGAACATTTGGATTGTTTACACTTTTCGGCTACTTTGAATAATGCTACTGGGAACAAAGTAGATTAGTGGTTGCCTGGGGCTCAGGGTGGGAACAGAGATTGACTACAAATGGTCATGAAAGAGGGGTCTTTTTAAGGAGATGACAATGGTATAAAATTAGATTGTAAATTTTCTAAAGATAATTGATTTGTAAAGTTAAAACAGGTGCATTTTATGTTATATAAATTATACCTCTATAAGGCTGTTTTAAAAACCTACTTTGGGTATTATTTTATTTCCAAGATGATGTCACTTGGCCTTGGAAGTAGATATCTATGCTTTAAATTACAAAGGTCCCTCTTAATTTCGCAAGATAAGGAGCATCCATAAGGTACGTACTCCTCGTAACTAAGGAGCAGGTTTTAAGTGGAGCGATTCGTTATTCCACACTGTATACATATATCGAAACATCACCTTGTACCCCATAAATAAATACAACTATCTGTCCATTAAAAATAATATTTTTTTTTAACTGGAGGGAAGAGATAGTTGTCTATCAAATTCTGGAAAAATAAAACCTACTGTTTCCCTAATTGGAAGGTTTATGAAGGTGGAAACTAACTGTTATGAGTCAGGGCAGAATTTGGGGTCCTGGGCTGGAAGACCCTGCTGGGCCGAGCACCAGAGCGCGGAACTTCTGAAGAATTTCAAGAATCTCCAGAGCTGGGCGGGAGCTGGAAAGACAGGCAGAGGATAAGGAGCCAAGACTGGAACAGAGTAGTCGCCCCTCCTGCCATGGATATGGAGGGAAATCCTGACAGTGGGGAATATGTAGCAGAGGGAAGGCCTGAAAAAAATGGCAAAAATATTTTCTGTCTCTTTAAAACATCCTTCACTCCTTTTTGAGAACTAAAACCCTCATCCCTGCCTGGGGCCAGTGGTTGGGAGGGGCAGGTGACGTCTTTTGTTCTCTGTGCTGCAGGAGATGGCCCAGCCCCGGGCTGGCGGAGGGACGTCCTGGTCGAGGTCAGGGCATTGTCCTGGGGAGATGGGGCTGAGATGGGACAATCAGGATCATCAACTATAGGTGAACAGCCACTGCTTGAAGCTGAGAACCCACCCTTTAAAAGCTCTGTATTTGTGCCTATTGTTAGGATGATGGCATTTCAGACAGGAGTCTCCATCCTCCTCCTCTGCCGGCAAAGCGATAAATTTCTCTTCCCTTCTCCTCAAACCACTTGTCCTAGTTTTCTGACGTGGTCTCAGGGACAAGTGTGGAGCTTTCGGTAACAAGACAACAGAAGTTGAGCCCCGGTGGCTGAGGGAACGTAAGAGCCCAGTGTCAATAGAAAAGGTTCTCCCAGTTTGGAACAGGGCAAAAAGGGGGAAGCGTAGTTCCCAAAAGATAATCACATGGCAGGCGGGCCTCACCAATCCTGGTTCCTCTAGCTGGGCCCGTGGGAGGCTCTTTCCCACCTACCCCGCAGGGAGGCGGGAGTCACGCGACTGGTTCTGGCCCAAGGCATGTGGATGGAAGTGCTGGGTGTCTGCTCCAAACCTGACCTCTAGATTTTCCCTCCAGATCCTCAGCTTGCTGCCTCTTGCTTGTCTGCTGGCTGGATAATTCCAGGGTGACTCTGACTCCAGAAAACAGCAGCCAAAAGATGCAAGGAGCCCGGGTCTCTTTGCTATCACCTGATCCAGAAAACCCCTGCATGGCTTTGCACAAGCAAGGCATAAACTCTGATACTGTTGAGTGCCTGAGAAATTGGGGGATATTTGCTACTGCATTAACCTCTCCTGACAACAACAGTAATAATAACTTAATTAATTATAATGTTAACACTGTGTAATCATGACACGTCAGGCATGTGTTAAATCATTTGAACTGGCCCATCCCACTACCCCAGCCACTGAGCCAATACTGCATGCTCTCACATACATGACACACAACATGCTGTTCATCTCCTAAGTTGGCACCCAGAGCTCCAACGTCAGCCACTTTAAATCCCTTCTCTGTTCAACAGAGGGGAGTGCATGGTAATTGCGCACAATGACATAATCTCTAGAACAGGGGTCCCCAACCTATGGTGAGTTATATAATTATTTCATTATATATTACAATGTAATAATAATAGAAATAAAGTGCACAATAAATATAATGTACTCAAATCATCCCGAAACCATCCCCCTCCCTCCCCAGTCTGTGGAAAAACTGTCTTCCATGAAAACAGTCCCTGCTGCCAAAAAGGTTGGGGACCACTGCTCTAGAAGACTGATTTAAGGGCCAGCATTGCAATGGCCTTGAACATACCAAGAAGCCTGCGGGGAAAACCCCAGACTCCATCACTTCCTTCCAAAAGAACAAATGACCACAAATCATTTCCAAACCTAACCCTGTCCTGCAAGTCAGGATACAAGGCTTAGAAAAGATCGGCATATTCTAAGAATTACAGACCACTCTAAAATGAAAATTGTGAGATACAGTTTAACAACTGTGATTCACTGAGTCAAGGCGAGGGTAACACACTTGGAAATCAAGGCAAAAATGATTCAGTAACTGAAGCTGGGGAGAGAGAGACCATGCGCACACACAAGAGAGTGTGCACACATGAGAGAGAGAGGTAGCCTTTAAGGGTCCCTAGTGTCTACAGAGAAAGCCATCCTTAGACTCTTATCCAGACCTACCTGCCTAAAAGGAAACTTTTCCTATGCAGAGAAAGATGTCCTCAATAGTTTACCTGCAATTTGATAATTTGTGTTGTCGCAAATTGTGCCCTTATGAGACTTCCAGGGACAGAGACTGAGGCCCCAACTTAAGTCTGATCACACAAAATAATTAAAAAGTGGTTTATACAGTGGCCTATTGTATAGGCCTAAATGATGTCTCAACACTCTAAAAAGGAAAGAGAGAGAAAGGGAGGGAAGAAGGAATATTCCTTGTCACCAGAAGTTTCAACTAAATGCATTTCTGGGTACATGGTTTTGCTGAAAGAGGGCAGATTACCCTAGCAACTTCTTTCAGATCAAAAATCATACTGCTGTTCAGAGTACTTTAATTAGGAGGAAATGAAATCAGACCATTCTGCTACACACACAGGAAACAAAACCCAGCAAGTGCAACAGTCACCGCATCTTGGGTCTTAATTATGAGAATGTGAAGCTCTCAAAGAATGTTATCAAGCCAAAGCAATCAGCTCCCATACTGGGCCTCTGAGAGCCAGGCCTATTGCAGCGTATTTATTCCTGGGGCTGGCAGAATAATCACCTCCCAGGAATGGCCAGTCTGGCCCTGCAGATCTCACTGCAGCTGTCCTGGCAGACGAGGCCAAGGGAGGCTGTGGACATGTTGTAGGGAGGGGGTAGTGTTCATTTCAGGACAATAAAAATAACAAAAAGAGCAGAGGATACAAAAATCATCATACCCAAAGAAAGCCATTTTATAGGCTGCCTTGTGACCAAACCAGAGTCACACATGGATGCTGAGAACGTCTCAGTTCAGGATGAGGATGCTGGGTACAGGCAAATGCCCTGTAACTTTCACAATTGTCTACAGATGACTGTCCAGTGTGGAAAGAGGATTTGATGCCCAGAGGCCTACACTGACTGAAGGTGAATGTTGCTTTGAGGACAGAGAAGGGGACAGTGAGAGAGTGCGTCCGAGGAGCCAGCACCCTTTAGGTGTTCTCACAGACATTGTCTCCTTGAATTCTCAGAAGAACCCTACTAGGGAGTCATTATTATACCCATTTTACAGAAGAAGAAAGTGGGCAAAGCTGGTTTGCAGAGCTTGGCCAAGGTCAAACTGCTAGCAAGTGGTAGAGCAAGGATTGAACTGATATCTGACCCTAAAACTACGTAGGAAGAATCTGTCCCTTAGAATGCAAGGTTGGCCATTTTGAGCAGAAAACCCCATTTGCACCTGTAGGGAAGACTGGCCACGTAGTTATCTCTCAGGAACTCTTCATCTCAGACCACGTGAGAACACTTAAGGAATGTTCCTACATGAGTGTGATGTCGAGAGTACAGGCTCTGGTGTTCAGGCCACTCAGGGTTCAAATCCCAGCTCTGCTGTTTTGACTAGCTTTGCCACCTTGGCCAAGCGCATTAAGATTGCTGAACCTTTGATTCTTCATTTAAAACATGGGGAAAATAATAGTCTCTACATCATAGGGTCACTGCAATGTTCAACAGACAATGTATGTAAAGTTTGGGACCCATAGTAGAAACTCAATAAATATTCATGATTACATAAGAACAAAATGAATCTAACTTGATTATTTTGAACTTAAAATGCACCCTGAATCAAAGTATATTTACTGTGAGGTACATCTGTTAGGTGGAGGGAGTCCAGGTCAACCAACATCCCATGAGAATAAAGCAAAAAGATTAAGCCTGCATCCTATTCCAATAAACCTAATGTTGACTATCTTAGAGCATCCCTTACGTTCAAGCCTGGGATGCTATTTTACAAAAGAATAATTTGCACCCCTCAACATTTGCAAGTCTGACCTTCCGTGCATCTTTTCCCATCTACAGATGGCTCCTGGATCCTCAGTGAAGTTGAGCTACCCCATCTGCTAGTAGAGATGAGGATTCACACCCATTTTACTCTTTTCTACGAGGACAAGTGAGGCAAAGAGAAAAGAACTCCTTTAATATAGAAGTGACAGAGATTTGTTACTACTGTTCCCTTAAGTTAGGGTGAGGTCTTTGATAAAAGGGAAGGATGCATGGTGTCGGGTTAGGGTTTGTTTTATCTGTTTTGTGTCTTTCAAATATTTTTTATTGAGGTGAGAATCACAGAACATAAAATTCACTATGCTAAAGTGAAGGATTCGGTGACAGTACATTCACAGCGTTGTGTAATCACCACCTCTATCTAGTTCCAAAATAACTTGGTCACTCCAAAAGGAAACCCCATACCCATTAGGGAGTTGCTCCCCATTTCTCCCTCCCCCCATGCCCCGGCAACCACCAATCTGCATTCTGTCTCTACGGATTTACCTACTGTGGATATTTCTTATAAATGGAATTATATAATCAAGTTGACTAAATTCTTAGTAACCATGGGGGTGGTCAGAACCAACCCTTCCATGTCTATGTGGCAACTAGACCATACCAGACATCGATTTCCCTGCAGCTTGGGTTCCCCTAGCTCATTGACTGACACCACCATGGAATCAAGTATGCTCCACACAACAGCAAGCTGAAAAGCAGATCGACACTCAGAGTGAAAAAAGCAAATCGGGTTTGACCAAATTTTTTTATGTAAATTCTAAAATACATCACCCGTTGGAGTCCTACAACGCACCAGACTCTCAACCAGATGGAGAAACATTCTCTGTCTAATGAAGAACCAGGAACCCGCCTACCCAGCCCATCCTCTGTTGATTTAAATCATGTATATCAGAACTGCAGAATGTGGTCCAAACCACCCCTCACCTAAGCCACATCCTCCCCAGTGGTTTCCCAAGTGTCCAGGGAAGGAGACTGTTAGTGCCCCTGAAAGCTGGTCCACTTTGCCCTACTTAGGAATTTTCCAGGATGGGTGTGCCTCAGAATCACGTGCTTGATTCTGGTATTTGAGACGGAGCTGGTGTCTGGGCATCTGTATCTGTAGCAAGTGTCTCAGATGATGAGCTTGTCAGTGGAAATGAATGCATAAGCTCTGAAGGCATGCAGAGAAAGATAATACAGAGAATTTGTATGGCCTTTGGCGGCAGTCAGAGACACAAGACTGAAGCAGCTCTTCCACAGAACTAACGTTTCTATAATTAATTGCTCTTGACTTAGAATCATTCCAGAGTCCAAGTTACAAGGAATTCAAAAGGTGCTCAGTGCTAACCTTGAACCTGAGTCTCTGGAGGGTCGGGTTAAAGACACAAAACTAATTTTGGAGGCAGCGCAAGTGGGCGTTGATAGAGAGGACATGAAGAGGCTTAGTGGGCTTGGGGGCTCAAAGGTTCACAGGAGCCAGAGGAGCAGGGTTTTGTGGCAGGCAGCCATGTTTCTATTCTAAGTTCATCTGAGGGACTCACTAGGTGACCTTGGGCCTGTCACATCCCCTTGGCGCTGCTGCCTCTCCATCTGTGAAATAAAGGTACCAGTGTCCGTCACACAGGCCCTCCTGGGGTGGAGAAGATTAATGAGGCGAAGTTTGCAAAGTGCGTGGAACTCCAGGCAACGAAGGGCACATAGGAAATGGTGACCAGCCCCTCCTCCTCTCTCTCACACACACACATACACACACTCCTTTCGCCTTTGAAAAAGAGCATAAACCCTCACTACACCAAGTGAGGTCTACAGACCAGCAGCATCAGCTACACCTGGGAGCTCCTCAGAAATTCAGACTCTCAGGCTCCACCCTAGACACCAGAGTGTCTGCAGAATCAGACACTCTGGGGGTGGAGCCCGATCATCTGTGGTTTAACAGCCCTCCAGGGCACACTGAAGCTTGCTAAACAGTCTAACAATGGCAAATGGCAATATGGCCATGAACAAGTCAGGTCAGTCCCCAACTTCCAAGGAACTTACATTCCATGGTAGGTGGAGTGATAGAAAATAAACACATAAATAACAACTTTGGAGAGTGGTAGGTGCAATGGAGAACAGAGACCAAAGAGACAGAGGCAGTAGAGCACAGCAGTTGAGTCTGCAGGTTCCACATTCATGTTCCCCAGGTTCAAACCCTAGCTTGGCCACTTACTGAGTGCCTGGGCAAATTCCTTTTCCTCCCATGGACTCATTTTTCTCATCTGTGAAGTGAGGATAATGAAAACAAAATCTCCCTCTAGAGCAGAGGTTCACATACTTTACATTC
The DNA here is from genome assembly GCA_023783475.1 of Daubentonia madagascariensis. Taxonomy (NCBI): domain Eukaryota; kingdom Metazoa; phylum Chordata; class Mammalia; order Primates; family Daubentoniidae; genus Daubentonia; species Daubentonia madagascariensis. Next base: position 2,645,393 of record JAKFHU010002332.1, on the reverse strand, counting down.
CTAAGAACACCTGGAGAGCTTGGTCAAAAACACAGATTGCTGGGTCCCACCCCCAGAGATTCTGATGCAGTAAATCTGAGAATCTGTCTCTCTTTTTTTTTTTTTGAGACAGGGTCTCCCTCTGTCACCCTGGCTAGAGTGCAGTGGCCTCATCACAGCTCACTGCAACCTCAAATTCTGTGGTTCAAGCAATCCTCCTGCCTCAGCCTCCCGAGTAGCTGGGACTATAGGCGTGCACCACCACACCCGGCTAATTTGTTTTCTATTTTTAGTAGAGATGGGGTCTCCCTCTTACTCAGGCTAGTCTCAAACTCCTGAGCTCAAGCAGTCTTCCTGCCTCGTTCTTCCAGAGTGCCAGGATTACAGGTGTGAGCCACCACGCTCGGCCTGAGAATTTGTATCTCTTAACAAACTCCCACACAGTGCTAATGCTGGTAGTCTTTAGACCACAATTTGAGTGGCATTTCTCCAGAGTAGGGCTTCCAAATTTTAATGTCCATTCTAATCACCAGAGGGTTCTCATTCAAATGCAAGTGCTGGTTCAGCAGGTCTGGGGAGGGGTCTGAGAGTCTGCATTTCTAACTCTTTCCCAGGTATGGCTGACATAGCTGGCCAACCAACCACATTTTGAGCAGTAAGGTTAATATATCTGACACACAGTAGATGATCAAATACGTTAACTATTTTAGTATTTATTCATACCTCTTATCCTTTATTTTATAGTGACAGTGATGATAATGTGAACTAAAATAAAATCTTAAGCCCCCCCCAACTGACTGAATGGACCCCCTCTTGGCCAAAGGGACCCCAGAAATACCCTAAAGCTGAGTTGCTGGCCATGAGAAGTGAGGTCAGACAGGCCTGTTCATGCCCCTCCCTTCTTGTAGATATCACTTATAACTCAGTAACAGGCCTAAGACCATGCAAGACAAAGCTTACACCACACCTGCAGGTCCTCAATTTACTTAACAGGTCACTTGAGTCTGAGTATGTGTCAGGTGACTTGTCTCTGATTAACAGACTTTCTTATCTAACTTAAAACATTCCAAGCCTTTAGACAAAGCTTCATTTCTTTAACCAATTACAGATCAAAGAATCTTTAAACCCACCAATAACCTGTAATGCCCCACTTCAAGATGTCCTGCCTTTTCAGGCCAAACCAATGTACACCTTCTATATTGATTTATGACTTTATGTGTAATTCCTGTCCCCTTGAAATGTATAAAACCAAACTGTAACCCAACCACGGGGAGACCACTTGCTCCAGGCTTCTTGGGCATGGCTCTCCAGGCCATGGTCACACGTATTCGGCTCAGAATAAGCCTTTTTAAATTATTTTACAAAGTTTGGGCTCTTTTCCATTGACAGTAAATAGATAACCAATGGTTAGGGGTTTAAACACCCTTATGTGATAAATTATAGATTTATGCCACTGCATCATATCCAATAAAAAGAAAATGTTGGTTCATAGAATCCAAAAACTTCCAAACCAAAGATCCAGAATTTCCTCCAAGGTCACCACAGCAGTAGAGAATTCACAAAGCAGCTTGTTTCAGCCTGGAATTCCAAAATCGTTGACAAAATATTAACTAACTACAGGTAAAGTTCTACAGAGCGTATGAAGGGAGCTAGCAGTCCTAAAGAGATTTTAAGAAAATGTTATAATGGCTACACAAAACCCCCCAAATAAATTTTGAGAATAAACACAGCAGAGAATACATGGTCCTAAATAATGCAAACAAGCATTTGGGGGAAGATTACCAAAAGGATTTATTCATTTTTTTTTTAATTTCATTTTGTTTTTCTTTCCTTTTCTTTGGGACAGAACTTTTCTCCTCCCCCCACCATGGAATAATTAAGCAGAACAATGCTCCCCTGCTGGGACTTCCTTCCATCAGGTTATAAATAACTTCAGCACAATAACTAAGAGCATATATAAAAGCAACGACAAGGTCGTTTACCATGAACAAGCCATTCATTTACCATGAACAAGCCATGTTCTGTTTCCACGGCAACATGGAGCCAAAGGCAAAGTGACACCTGATGATGTTTCCATTGTATTCTCCATCGTCCTAAACCCTGAGAGGGCCAACTCTGGGGGGCGAGCAGGGCTTCTCCCCAGGGTGGCTTAGGGGGCTGGGATCTGGGCCCCAAACTCCACCTGGAGCCTGCAGGAGGGCAGGCCAGGAGATAAGGCGACCCTCTCCCCAGTCGTGGACACACTCTCACGTCCATCACTGTGAAAACCGGAGTCTCAGGCGGGGTGTCAGCCTGCCCCTCTGTGCACTTTGTTTTGGACTTTCTCTGCTGCCTCACCTCCGTGTCTTTGGTTTTTTTTAATTTTTTCATTCAGTTTCAGAAGAGAGGTTGGAGGAAGGACTAATCGGGGGTGAACAGAGCAAGTGCTGGCTCCATACCAAGCTCCTTGCAGAGGCAGAGGCTTTGTCTGTCAGGCTCCAGCTTGGTAGAGGGTCTTTTCCTTGGTGCATAAGGACTCAGAGAGGGAGAGAGGCAAAGAGAGAAAAAGACATCACTGTCTAACCAGCACGGCAGTCCACCGAGAGTCCAGTCAGCTCCCACACGGTGCACAGACACCACCTTCGGGAAGAGTGAGGAGCTTGAGTTTCATGGTAGCCTCCTCTTAGGAAGGGGGGAGATGTTCTAAAAGTCCCCACTTCCCTTACAAATCCATGAAGGATTTACCATCTTGACTTCACTCATTTGTACCTTCACCCTCAAAAATTATTTGAAGTGTTTTACTTGGAAGGGAATCCCAAATCTACTAGAGTTTATTTAAACCTTATTAACCCCAATTTCTGTTAATAACCTCCAATAAGGGTGAGGATAATGATATTTAATATACGTATGGGCACTTATGAGATGCCAAGGGGTCTACTGGGTTTTCTGTGTGCATCGTTTAATACAATGCTCACAACACCACTGTGAGGTTGACATTATCATTATTCCCAATTTGCAGATGAGGAAACTGAGTCACAGAGAGGGCAAGACACAGTGCTCGTGACCTTAAACTGCTAGCAAAACACAGCTTGGAATCAAAACTAGAAGTAGCTGAACTCCAGAGCTCTCGGCTATGACCTACCTTCTTCAAAAGTAGCCTTTTCTTTTATTGGTCCTAAAATAACTCCTTTCAAGCTTTAAATGGAATGCTTGCTACTGTTGGTATCCCAGCATCTGGTCAGCATGTCAGTTTCTCCCTTGGTGATTTTATAGACTGATTAATTCTGCCTTTCTCTGTGAGTCCAGGCGTTTTAGATTTTACATAGAAACTGTTCCCTCTTTGCCTAAATGCTTCCTTGTTACTAAGAAGTGCCTGCCATCTGGGGTTAAGAACGAAACAAAACCAAACCTCTTCTCAAAATCACGTCCCTAATGGTCCCTCTTCCCTTGGAATGCTGACTCAGGGAATGATAAAATGAAAGGATGTTGCCAAAGGGAAATGGTCTTTCTCACCCATGGCAAGCACACTTAGGGAGGATCTGCCCCTCCAACACAGTTAGATAGGTCACTGGGACAAGGCTTAGGTTGAAACTGAAAATCTACTTCACAGTAGGTTTCTCATGCACGTTTGGGGCCTTTTCAATGGCAACACTGGGGCAAGTAATCTAGAGGACCACTAACTTAAAAAGTAAATTAGAAATCCTTCACAGAACATAAATTACCTAAAAGGGGGTCAGGATTTTACTTTTGCAAAAGCAAGCAGGGTTTGGCAGAGGAGAAAAATGACCTCTCACAGAATGTACAGAACACACAGTGCCCTGTACCCTCCACTTTTGTTCATTACCACAGTCAATTAAATCTTAATTACACACTACATGAATACCTTTCCTTTATTAGAAACTATAGACAAGACTGAAGTTCTGTCTGATCACTACCCTTAACTCTACCCCTGCCCCCATAACCTGGAAATCCTAGTTTATTGAGTATCCTTCCAGACTCTTACCCTAGGCAGGAGCACATATTATGATTTTAAATAGATATTAATAATTTCTATTATTTATTGGAAAATAACACATTGCTCATTTTAATTAGTTTATATTAAAATCTTCAATCATGAGGACTTAAACTCATCTCCAGACACCTGTTCACCTACAGAACACTCAGGGAAGATGTCAATGATAGCATCTTTTTAGGGATAACCAACCAGTTTCCTATCAAAATGAAGAAATAGAAAGGGTAATTTGTATTATAATGAAGTTAAATCATGTTGAACATGATGCATGTGAAAGTATCCATTTCTGAGAATTTATCAGACCTTCTCTTTTTTAGGCTGGACTTGAGGGAGACTAGATGAAGCAAGATGACAGTAGGATTAAGAGTCTACCTGCTAGGAATTCATCCCAGCCTGGGTACTTACTGCCTGTGTGATCTCAGACACTTCACACTGCTGCTCTATACCAGTGTCACCATCTCCAAGATGGGGATATTTCTAATGCTTACTTCAGAGACTCTTGTGCTTATTGATTTAATGCATGGGAAAGACTTAGAGATTGACTACCACATGGTGAATACTTAATAAATGTTAGCCATTATTCTTATCATTATCATGATGAGTATGTATTCCCTCAACACCAAACTCATTTACCACTTTGGACTTCAGGCTGAAGAAGGAAACAGAAAGGAGAATGGGGAATGGGGAGATCAGGGAGGATTACCACGTGCTCTGAGCTGTGTCTTCAAGGAGGATGAGTGGACGGGTGGGTGAATGGATAGATAGATGTGTAGGTGGATGGGTAGATGGATGGGTGGATGGCTGGATAGACAGGTGGATAGATGGATAGATAGGTACATGGATGGGTGGATGGATGGGCAGATGGCTGGATAGACAGGTGGATAGATGGATAGATAGGTACATGGATGGGTGGATGGATGGGCGGATGGCTGGATAGACGGGTGGATGAATGGATAGATAGATGCGTAGGTGGATGGGTGGATGGATGGGCAGATGGCTGGATAGACAGGTGGATAGATGGATAGATAGGTAGATGGATGGGTGAATGGATGGAAGGATGGATGGATGGACAGGTAGGCACGTGGATGGACAGATGGGTAAATGGATAGGTAGATGGATGGATAGCGACCAGTAGCAGGAACAAAAGTAAGAGCCATCAAAACCCTAGAGCACCATTTATTCAACAATTTTTTTTCTGAGTACCTACCACGTACTCAGTTGAGTGAGAGGACAAAGTGGCAGTACAATATAGACTCCCTCACCCTATAAAAGAGTGGAAAATCTTGTAAAGACATTAATTAAAAATATATAAAGACAAATGAAGACTGTGATGACAGATTATGACAGGATGACTTCCTTTAAATGGAGAAGGCAGATCAGACAAGTCTTCTCAGAAGAATCAGCATTTAAAGACCTTATGGGTCATAAGAACTAATGAGGAGAATAGTAAAAGTCTTCACGGCTCAGGAAACAAAGTGCAAAGAGCCAGGAGAGGGAGACACTTGTTTGGCACCTCGTGGAGCTTAGAGACAGAGGGTGGGAGAGCAGGTGTGGGCCAGCGAGGTCAGACGGAGCCAGGTAGAAGGCGCTTGGGCGTTGAGCCCATGGAGGTAGAGAGTAGAATGACAGTCACCAGAGGCTGGGAAGGGGGTGGGGGAGGGGAGGGAGAGAGGTAAGTTAATGGGTACAAACACAGACAGAATAAGTTCTAATGTTTGATAGCACAGTAGGGTGACTACAGTTAACAACAATATATTGTCTGCTTCAAAATAAATAGAAGAGAAGATGAGATGTTCCCAACACAAAGAAATGATAAATGTTCAAGGTGATGGATACCCTAAACACCCTGCCTTCATCATTATAGTCCATGCATGTGTCAAACATGACATGTACCCCACAAATATGTACAAATATTATGTATCAATAAAATTTTTTAAAAATTGGGCTTTATTCTCAGAGGAGAAGCAGGATAATGAGGGAACCAACTATGTACCCCTTTGTTTGCCCTCGGCTTTCACCCCTCTCTCTAGCACAGATTCTCCATTTGTAGAGCTTCAGGGACCCAACAGTAAGAAAACAGAGAGAAAGGGCTGAGCCCTTCAGTGGATTTGTTTAGTGCACTAGGGGCCCTGGAGCTAATTAGAGATGTTAGGTCGTCAAAAGAACAGAAAACCCTACCTTCAGAGGTGTGTTCAGAATAAAAAGTCAACATGGTAACCTAATGCTTTAGACTTCTGAAACCAAACTCATCGATTTATGAAGTCATCAGAATGTTAGATTTTCCCACTGTCTTTGATCATGAACTTTGGGCCCAGGTTTACCTTTTAGCACCTGCTGACTTTGGAGCCAAGAACATCACGGTTCAAATCCCTGTTTTGACCCGCAGTAGCTGTGTGGCCTTAACCACTGGGGCTGCTTCTTCACGCAGAAGAGTGGAGGTAACAATATGTGATCTGCAGAATAGTGGCCTCTTAAAGATGTCCATGTCATGATCCCTGGAACCTGTGAATCTGTTATCTTAAAAGGCAACAGGGAACTAAGACAGTAGATGGAATTAAGGTTACTAAGCATCTCACCTTAAAATAGGGAGAGTATCCTGGATTATCCAGGCAGGCCCAATGTAGTCACAAGTGTTCTTAAATGTGGAAGAGGGAGGCAGGAGAAAAGGTCAGAGTGACATGATGTGAGAAGCACTCAACCCGCCAATGTTGGAAGGATCTACCAGCCAAGGAATGTGGGAAGCCTCTAGAAGCTGAAAAAGGTATGGAAATGGACCCCACCCAAAGCCTCCCGTAGGAATGCAGCCCTGCCTACCCCTTGATTTTGGCCTAGTGAGACCCATTTAGAGCTTATGACCTCCAGAACTGTAAGATAATAAAATTTGTATTCTTTTAAGGTACTGAGATTGTGGTAATTTGCTATAGCAGCAATAGGACACTAATACATAATATTTGCCTTTGTAACTTTTTAAGAGGATTCAATGAGGTGAGTTATACAAAGTGGATGGTGCCTTAAAAAGAACTCAACTGTAAACTGACAAATTCATTTCTGTAAACTGCCAAACCTAAAGTTGGCATGGTTTTCACCTACCTTCCCAGTGACTTACCTGTTTCAGCATCTATATCTCCAAGGTCCCCCCACCCAAAAAAAGATACACCTGACCCAGTCCTCCGGTAATGGACCAAATCATCAGCTGATGATGCTAGAGACCCTCTCAGGAATATGTGTATTCAAAAGACAAATACACTGGGTCACTCTGCGTAAAGTCTTTAAGTTATTTAAGGTGTCCCATAGACTTCAGTCTAAGGTTACAATGCCTTTCAGCACCCAGTCCCCACCAATTTCTACACCCTCCCTTCACTCATTTTCCTCATAGACCCTTCATTTAGATCCTGGTCATCCCAAATGACTAAATGTTTTTGTTAAGTGCATCCGAATCTCTTATGCCTCTGAGCCTTTGCATTTACTGTTCCTTCTGCCTAGAATGGATGTCTCCCCAATGCATTTGTTCATCTATCCAAGTTCTACTCATTCTGTAGCACTCAGCTAGATCACTCCAAGGAGCTTCCCTTAATATCCTGCTACTCAAGTCAGTTAGGGTCCACCTCCTTTGCTCTCCTACAGCACAGAATCCATTGCCTCAATTTTAGCAACCGGTGGTCTCTCCCAATAATTAGTCTTTAACATCACTGTCTTTAGAGGATCATAGAAGCTTTTGAGGATCTGAAGAATGAAACCCCTTCCTCAGGAAATCACTCATAAAGGTTTTGCAATATAGTACCTATAGTTTACATGTAATTTCAAGGGGTTCATGGTTCTCGAAAAGCCTTGAACCTCAGTGCAAAACCCCAGCATTAAAATGTGAGTGCTCTGAGGAAAAGGATCCAATCTACCTTTGTCCCCAGCATGCAACACACCGCCTGACACAGAGTTGGGACTCGGTAATGTCGGGTGGATGGCAGGACGAATGGGTTCACGGAGGGTTGGGTGGCAAATGGGAAAATGAATGACTAATTTGTCTGTTTATTCATCACTGGGAAGACTCATCTAGAAAATTCCCCCTAATAACAGGCAAATGAAGATCACCAAAGCACATCAGAGAACAGGATTAATCACACTTCTCTGGCTAACCAACATTTGTGTGACAAAAAGGCATCTGTGAAAATACCCTTATTGACAACATGTTCCATATTGTTCAGTTATTTCAGAAATGTTCCTAAGAAAAATAGATATGATCCATCTGATGCAATCAGGCTGAAAATGAAAAAAAAATTAACTGGAAGGTAAATTTTCTGTCAGAGCACATCAGAGGAATAGGTGCTATGACCACCGTCTCAGAGGATGAGGTTGAATTAATAAAACTGTGGAACTCTCCTCTCTGAAATTCACTTTGTAAAATGTTTGTTGTGACTGTTCCAGGAATTGTGAAAATATGCCTTATTAGAATAAAATTTACACACACACACACACACACAGAGTCTTTATATGAGGAACAACCTAAATATCCAACAAAGAGGGACTAGTTTACAAGTCCACATCCATACAATGAAACACTATGTAGTTATTTAAAATATTACATTTTAGAAGGACATGTATGGCATGAAGAAATACTCATGCTATCTTAAGACAAAGTAGGTCATAGTGATCCCAAATTTTCAAATATATATATGCACATAGAGAAAAAAGGAGAGAATATTAGTAATGGTTATCTATGGATGTTGGAATCACACCGAATTTTGAACTTCCTTTTATCATATCTATCCCTATATATATACACACACACGTACATATGTACTCTCTCTATATATATATACACACACGTACATTTATACTCTATCTCTCTCTATATATACGCACACACGTGTACATATATACTCTCTCTATATATATATGCACACACACGTACATATATACTCTATATATACACACACACAAACATACATATATACTCTATCTCTCCATATATACACACACACGTAACATATACTCTATCTCTCTCTATATATACACAAATGTACATATATACTCTCTATATATATACACACACGTACATATATTCTCTCTCTCTCTCTCTGTGTATATATATATACATTTTACCATTAAATAAGAACTTCTTGGTTAACTAAAAGCTTGCATGCACATGTGTGCTCACAAGCACAAAAACATGGATGGGTGGATCGTGTTTCAATTCCTGCCTAAGGAAAAGCCTATTCATTGGATCTGAATTTCCCTAAAAATGTGACACTTTTTGCCACCAGCAGTTCTGAAGTCCTAATGCCTAGGAGGAGTGAATCTACCCTCATAAATCTAATTTTCATCTCATAATCTAGATTTGGTGACAGAAATTGGATTTCTGTCAAATTCGTCTCTCTTCCCATTTTGGATGGCTGCACCCCTCACTCCACATCACCCCTTGATGTGTACCTACCCGGGGCAAGAAGGGCTCCTGTTGTGTGATTTGATCTGGTTCCCAGCTCTGTGTTTTCCTGGCTATTATACCTGGTCTTTCTCTAAACATCAGAAAGCCTTCCATGAGGAAAGATTCTAACCCAGCGTGAATATGACTCATTGTCTCTTTTGTGTTACATTCAACTAAATGGTGCTTTTGGAAAGAGGAGCCTCATTGAGCATCATTCCGTTTAGCTTAATAAATATCTGCCGGGCATCTCTTTTGTGCAAGGTGACGGAATGGATTTGGGCACATATTTCGATCCAACACAAAAAGATGGTGTTTTTTCAAAACTCCATCTTTTATTGGGAAATTGTAAATGATCCCCTTGATATGAGTTCAGACGTAATGAACCCCAACCGAGTAATGGACACTCAGCCAAATCAGTAGTATAGACAGGGCTTCTATTCCATGTCAGGTACTAAAGGTTCTGCATTCAGTCTTGGTTTGTGTCTAAGCAGAAATCCAAAAGGACACTCAGACCTCAATGAACCCGGTACGCTGTTGTCATAAGAACTAGGAGACAGTTCAGCTAAAAGGAGTCTACCACTGACTCTTCTGTGGAACAAACTCAGGGTCGATTAAACACTCAACAGAGTACCAGCGGGCAGTAGAACCACTTGTGTGAAAAATCTGAAGCACAGGGTTGGAAGAATGGTAAATAACACGATAGTGGGAAGGTACTTCGTATGCAAATTACATACAGCGGTACACTTCCAACAAGTCAGTTTCGAAACTCAAATCCAAAACATGTGTTTGTTTACTATTAAACATCAGCACTCCTGTCTTACAAAGGATGAGGTGGGGTTCAGAGAAACCAAATGCCCTGATCAAGGCAACACTTCTTGGGGAAGACAGAATTTAAGCGCTGTGGGCTGCACCACCCACTTCGGCACATACACACTCAAGCTGCTACTTCCGCTGTCTTCAGGTTGAAAGGAACCAAGGGTGTCCTAAAACCCGGGTCTGAGCCTGAGAGTCAGGACAAGGTTTCCGACCAAATGACTCATACGAATGAAATGGGCAGGTATCTCCAGGAGGGGAGGTACGGGGCCTGAAGGTTATGGGAAGAATACGGACAAGGACTGGCTGGAAAGCCATGAACAGAGACTCGCCACTCCCACCCCGCCCCAGCACTGTGCCTCAAAGAGGGTTTGGATACGTGAACAAATGAAGCAGGCCAGCCGAGGACAGAAGTGAATGCTGACAAGTCGATTGGGGGAAAGAAATCACTTCTGCAAATGAATTCTGATTACTATCGAGCATTTTTTTTTCTTTCCCTCACAAGAAACATAGCAGAAACCGAGATATCATCTCAGAGTACTTACCTGGCCATTAGCCACTTCAAGGCAAATAAATAGTTCAAGGTCAAAATGATTGAATCATCCAGGGTCTCAGAATCCCCATCTGTGGAGTTCCGAGATGTCTGTCCTGACAAAACGTGTGAAGAAGAAAGCTTGCACTTCCCCGCGCAGGTGTGGGCCCCCCGAACATCCGGGGATGCCTGACCTTCTGTCCTAGCCAAGGAGTGCAGGGAGATACTCACAGAAGTAGACAGCAGGCTTATTGTGCCGCCATCACACTAATTTTTTTCTTCTTTATCAACTATCAAACCATCATAAAGGGTCCTTGACCTTTGAAAGCTAAAAGACATAAGAAATAGCAATGAGGGTTATTGAACACTGTGCACTTCCTGTGCAAAAACACTTCACAAATACCATCTCTGTGACTCCTCAGAACACCCCTGAGAGGGAAGTGCTTTTATTAGCCCCACTTACAGATGGAAAAACTCAAGCCCATAAGCTTAAGTTGTCCAAGGTCACAAAGAACTGAGTGGCAAAGCTGGGACATTTTAACCACTATACTCTACTGAACATTTTCTCATTTTCTTAAATTGGACATCATTTTTGAACAATGAAGTCAAAAGGACAATGCCCTAAGCTCCTTTTGGAAATCTTCTCTTGATCCAGCCTCCAAATAAATCCACAGGTTTCCATGGAGCCAATGCTTCTGCTTAAAGACTGCCAGTATCCAGGGGGATTGGAGAGGATGGGAGGATGGGTGGAAAGCGGTTCTTTGGAGTTGAGGGATCCAGACCATAGAGAGGATGAAAGCAAGAACCAACACCTAGTTGAGAGAATGAATCAAATTTAAACATCCTTTCTAGGAGCAAATGTTTTAAATGCAAGTGAACCTCTGAGTCCCCATAAATGTCTGCAACCACAGCTAATAAAGCATGTCCCATATTGTTATAAAATTATTTGTTTATGCAATACTTATGCAAATAACTTTGTCTCTGTCTTGTCCACTAGAGTGTGACCCTCTTGAGAACAGTGATTGGGTGAATCTGTAGAACGAGAGTGCTATGGACCAGGTTTATATGACACCCACAGGATTTGGGCTATTAGGTCAAAGTGTGTGATACTGAGTTATGCCTTGACAGATCTTGTTGTGTGGGGTAGAACCTGCTGGGTGTTCTCTCTTCCTGGATCAGACCCATTTCCATTTGTGTGATCACCCTCTGTGTGCTCAGAGAAGGTTGCCCCTTCTTAGGGAATCATTTTGATTAATCTAGGCCCAGCTGATCATCCCAGCCCTGTTCCCAGTGGTTGGTTTAGGCACAAGCATGTGATGCAAACCCGGCCAACGAGATCAAGAGGATGTTTGCTGAGGGCTTCTGGGAAAGGACTTCCCACCAATTTGAATGTGAGGAGCCAGGTGTTTTTGCTGTCTTTGACAGTAGTTGTACGAGGACGTGATGCCTGGAGCAGTGGCAGCCATCTTGCACTATGAAGGGTCAAAAATAAGGACCTCTATGCTGAGGATAGGGTGAAGAAAATATGCAAAGCACCTGGGATTCATGGTGACATCGCTGCTCTGCTACATTAAGCAACTGTGAGACCATTTACCTTCAGGAATCATTATGTGAGATAATAACTCCTATATAATGCAAGTCTGTGTTCCTTTGCAGCCCAAAGGAAAAAAACAAAAACACAAACAACAGCAACAACAACACTTCTGGCAGATGTTATGCTAAACCTTGAAGATATTACTTTATATTTTGAAATTTCTACTTTGTTATTTGTGAAACAGGGATGATCATGGAACATAGGAATGTTGTAAGGATTAAAAAGACAATGGAAGTAAAGTGTTTAAAAGTGCACCGGCATTAGGAAGTGACCAACAAATGACGAATATTACAATTTTCTTATTGCTTCTCGCAACAACCTCTGAATCAGGTACTACGACAATCCCCATTATACAGACACAGAGACTAAGGCTCAGAGGGTCTAAGTAACATATTCAAGTCATACAGCTGACAAGAGGTGAAGTCAGTATTCAAAGCCATGGTCTGACTCCAAACTCAAAATTTAACCACTCACTATGTGGCTGTACTCCCTCCTTCCTGGAAACTCTGCGTACTAGTTTCAGGACCTGGAAAAACTGGAACGAAGAGGATGTTTGTTTAACTGAACTTAACTCCAGGGCCCAATTACGAAGACTGGGACTCTCACCAGCTACGTGCAGCTGCAGGTAGCTGGAGTGCGCCAGCCAGAAAGAGGGGCTTATAGCAATTCACGCCCTTCTTTGGGTATTTCCATTAACCCTGGGACTCCTGCTGTTGCTAGATGCCTTCCTTCTCATTTAGCTCAACTTTCATTTAAAAGTCAGTTTCACAGATCAGTCAACCTCACATGCAGCCAGGAAGCCAACGGTTCAACCTCACAGGAAGCTCTTTGCCACGGTTATTTTAAGAATCACCTTCAGTGGAAAACCAGCTGTTCCCATTCCGGAGCAACAGGGGGCAGCAGAGAGCAGCAAACTGCCTGGCCCCTACAAAATTTTTAAAAAGGGGAAAAAAAAAACCACACAAAAAAACCAACCACCTTCACCTTCAGCCCAGAAACATCTTGGTGCAAAAATATCTCAGGTCAAACCTATCCAACAAAATGGGTAAGCAAATTCATATTTCCAGTCTTTGGACACAGAAAAATAACAACAGAGACTTGTACCCCTGAATGCTTTACTGACCACTGTGGCACCCAGGGAATCAGGCCAGCCTGACTTGGGAACCTTGTCCAACCAGGAAAGATCTGGGATGAGCTGAAAGAGGTAGGTGCTTTTAACCTGAACCAACTCACCTTGTTAAACTTCCATTTTGTTTCAGATTTAAATCTGTCCTGGGAGCAGCCTGCTCGTCAGTCTGCTAAAATGTATCTGAAAGATGCCCTAGGAGAAATTCTTGGTCTATTTTTAAATACCCACGGCAAAGGGACACCATGCTCTACATTCATTTAAAATCCAGTTTCTTAGACCAATCAACCTCACATGATTCTGGCAAGTAAATAAAATTCCCCTCTCAGGGGCTTTAAACTATGACATGTGCTCTTCTAATGGGTAGTATTGGGATTTAGATTTGTGGTACTGGGCGCCTCCAAATGGAGATAATGTCTTTGATTATCTCTTCATATACTTTTAAATTAATAGATTGATGTTAAAAAGGAAAACAAGCAGCTTTATCCCATACTCACGTCAGAGGGCACTGAAAATGTGGCACCAGCCTGTGGAATTGGTCGGTTGCCAAAATCTGCTTAGAACTCTCAACAACTGTTTCCCTAAAAATTTGGCATTCCTTTATAGTGTTTCTCTTGATTTTTGTATCTAATAAATTCTTCTTTCAGAGGCAAGTAAATCTTTAAAAAAGTGTATATCCCTGGTCATAAACTAATCATTTTCTGACCCAGCCCAAGTCAGCTTTATTTGCCATTTTATCTCAAAGAATCTTTTTTATTTTTCTCCATCTTAATTATGTATTCTCTGTTCGTTTCTTTAATCAATGTTTGCCTCCCCCTCTAGACTTAAAGTTCCCTGAAGATCACACCTGTTTTACTGGCAAGAGCACATAGGCCAATGTTGGGCACATAACAGGAGCTCTGGGCGAACGAACCAAGTGGTCTCAGTGGGGTAGCAGAGGATTTACACACTGGCTGACCTTACACAAGGGCTAGAACCCTGCAGGCGAGAGACACCTCAAATTCTCTGATTCATGTAAAGCAGGAAATGATGGTATTTATTAACCACTCTTACATATTAGATAACCCACACAAAGTCAGAATCACCTCTTCCATGGCATGGTGAAGGAAGAAATAATGCATCACAGTCAAGGAAAGATTGGGAAGGCAAATCCTAATCTCCCACCCTCTTCTCTCTCCCCTTGGGGAACATTCCAAGGTGGAGCTACCCTCATGTTGCTCCCTTCAAAGATATCCCTCTGTACATTAGAAAACATATGCCTCTCTCTTTCCTTAATAGCATTACAGGACTTAAATTCACTCCCAGAATTTAGGAGGATTGTTATGTGGTTGTAAGCCTCAATCACAAATGGTTTAAGAATCCAGAACAAGGTTTTAAAAAACAGTCCAAGTCACATGAGCATTCTAAGTTAATTCTCGGTGGGCTACATGCTCAGTATTTCGTACTGGAAGGAAGCGTTGAAAAGTTCCCAGGAAAACAGAATTTCAAAAGGACCTTTATACCAGTTCATTAAATATATACTATAAGCTTACATAATAAGTGCTATCTGTGGAAGAATAATTTAAGCAAGACTGGGGATGATGAAATAGATAATGTCCTTACCATATTAACATGATCCACCATGCACAGTCTTCAGAGAGGTCCTGACAGCCACAAAAATATACTACTCCTAAAGCAGCAACCAACTCAAGACCTGGAAATGCCAGAATGATGAAAGAGTAGGAAAATAATGACAAAAGCAATGCATGTTCTGGATAATGAAATAACAGCAACAACACTGATAGCTACCATTTGTGGGACACTTAACTATGCATTGGGCGTTGCTGCAAGCACTTTGCCTGCCTTTTCTCAGCACCTCACAGCAATCCTGTGAAAGAGGTACTAATTCAGTGCCAAGGAAAAGCCATGGATCATCAGAGAGGTTAAGTAACTTGCCCAAGCTCACACAGCTACGTAGAAAGTGGCAGAGTTAGGACTCAAATCCTGGCTGCAGAGCCTTGCTCTTAACCAATACGACATCCTACTTGAAACTGGATTTAATAACAGCATTGGCAACAACACTGACAATGCTTTTACGTGATTTGTTGTGTACAAAGTATCTCCTCATACATTTTATCACATGCGCAAGTAGTGGGCTTGAGAAAGAACATGGAAGCTCTTATCCTCACCTGAAAGATGAGGAATCTAAGGATTAGAGCAAGATGAGTGTGACCAAGGCACCCCAGATGACCCGCATGTCATCAACAGTGATGTTCAATCTCAGATTCATGTAATTTTAGCCTGGGTTCAAAGTTCTTTTCATTTTACTAAGATGTCACTTTTTCTATGGTTCAACATTTCACAGGAGCATGAGAGCAGCTTTTCCAATGTCTACTTCTTGGACATGCTTAACATTACTCACAACCATCAGTTTGCAAACTCTTAAAAAGCAAGATTGGCTGGGTGGACAGTGGCTCACGCCTGTAATCCTAGCACTTTGGGAGGCCGAGGTGGGAGGATGGTTTGAGGACAGGAGTTTGAGACCAGCCTGGACAACATAGCAAGACCCCACCTCTACAAAAATATTTTAAAATTAGCCGGGCGTAATGGCACACTGCAGTGAGCTATGATCATACCACTGTCACTTGCCACTGCATTCCAGCCTGGGTGACAGAGCAAGACCCTGTTTAAAAAAATAAATAAATAAAAGCAAAGTTGATGCAACAGCTCAGAGAACACCATGTAAGCATTTGTTGACCTACCCAAGGCCAAGGAGTTAAAAAGTATACGAAACTTAAAGAGGCCTGTTTTCAGATCAGTTTTCCATAAGAAACCACCACCTTAAAGGAAGGAGGTTGGAGGGCTCCATCACTCCTCACCATCCTAGCCCATATTTATCTATACAGCACGCAAAGGCACTGAATGAGCAGGAAGAGCACACAGCAGGAGCAGCAGAACTGGTGAAGTTACAGGGAAGAGCCACAGCACCAGGTCAGGACTTCTTCTATAAGCTCTGAACGTAAGCTCTGTGAAGGCAGGACCATGTGTATGCACAGAACCTTCAAAAGTTAGAGGTGCATAACAGTCTCTTGATAAACACGTTCTGAACGATGAATCCTAGAAACAATGACACCTTTAGAAGATGGAAATAAAGCAATGCCCTAGCAATTAATTTGCCAAATAACCCAATTTGTTGACAATTTACCAAATGATTATTTTTCCAAGTGATAATTTATATGAAATAACCAAAGCATTTGAGAAAGCATTTCCATGAACAACTCGGAACGTCCTCCTATCTGCAGGAGCCTGCTTCTGGCATGATGAGAGCCCCCCAATTCTCCATCTGCAGGGAGGGTTTTCTGCTGAATAATCAAACACAACTGAACTAGGACAACCCACTGCACTTGCAGATTAAGAGTAAACACGAGCAGCCCTCTTTGGTTCCATCATAGACTATATCCGTCCATGCACACAGGCTCAAATGACCCTCTGGGTGTAGAAAACTTCAGCTTCACACTAGTGAATTTCAAAATGCTACTAGTATTTCTAAGTTTGTGACTTGCCTCTTTTAAAAAGTCCAGTGTCCTTCCTGTAAATCCATCCCAAACACGGCTGTCTCAGTCCACTCGGGCTGCTATAGCAAAATATCTTAAACTAAGTAACTTATAAACAACAGAAATTTGTTGCTCATCGTTCTGGAGGCCGGGAAGTCCAAGAGGAAGGCATTTGCAGAGTCAGCGTCTGGTGACGGCCCGTTCCTCACAGATGGTGCCTTCTGTGCCCTCACGTGGCGGAAAAAGGCGGACAGACTCCCTCGAGCCTCTTTTACAAGGGCACTCATCCCGTACAGGAAGGCAGAGCCCTCGTGACCTTGCCACCTTCTAAAGGCCTCACCTCCCCATACCACTGCCTTGGTGGTTAAGTGCCAACGTTTGAGTTGGGAACGACAAAAACACTCAGACCACAGCAACAGTCCTAAAGATCACTCATCATAAACGCTATGCTTTGAGGGAAAAAAGGGAAAATACTCAATAAAGGAAAAGGAAAATAAACCAGCAATAACAGCATCAACCACACAAACCCCGCTTTCTGCCTAGGAAAGCGGGGCGCAATCCTGACGGGGTCACTGCGGTGAGGCGACGGGCGACGCGGTTTCCCTTCTCACCCTCGTTTCCCAGGTCTCTGCGCTGAGGCAACATTACTCTTCTAATTTGAAGAATAATAAACAGGCTTGCCCCAGACCGTGTCTTTCAATGCTCCCATAGTTAGTATAAACCACGTTGACCTTTTAAAGATGTGATTTGTTTTTTAACACCTCAAGCAGTGAACGCTGTACAGGCGAGCTCATACCTGGCCAAGTTGCCATGTCAACTGCAACGCCGCGGCGCCCGCCCATCTCTGAAATGCCAGCAGAGAACCCGGCAGGGGCTGACACGCGATATGTCGCCCAACGTTGAACTTCAGTGTCTAAAACCTGTCTAAGCCTGAAAGGTATTTAAAGCAGTCGTCCCTGTTTCCCTTTGCCCACTAAAGAACACCACAGAGAATTAGCAATCCAGGCTTACGAGGCCGTAAATAAAACTAAATTCACCGAGTGCTTCGTCTGCACTCTTGGCAGGCTGGATATTGGCTGTCAATCTCCGAGGAGGACGGCCCCTGGATTCCAGCATCGCTACTCATCTTATGCGGTGCACCGCTGAGCAATGGCCTTTATGGTCAGCTTCCACTTGCCCACCTGGAGCCAGAGCTCCACGGCCCACTCACTGAGCGCTTGTTGTTTCCCCGCCTCTGGTTTTTGGCCTGATGGCTTTGCTTTTCACACCTTCACCAAGAACTCTCTAGATGACCCCATCTGTCCCGTTTCATCAGCATAAGGAGCTTGACAAAGAGCTTGTCCATCCAACTGCCTCTCTCCGTTGGACTCTGTGTCTTTGAATCAGTAAGGAATGGATATAAAGTTGTGTTCTTACTTACACATACTAGAAAAATTTTAAGGATTTCCCAAGTTAAGAGTCCCAGGACACAGAACATAAGCCTCTGCTTTTCCTCCTGTAAAATGGGAATAACAGCCAAAGGTAGGTACCTGCTTTGTTGGGTTGCCATGAGGATGAAATGACACAGTGCATGATAAATCATCTGCACAGCGCCTGGCAAATCACACGCACAGACAGTGGTTATTATTTTGTGTCTTTGTTCGAGATAGTTGCAGTTAATTTTTGTCCATGACACAGGGGACAGATTAGAAGTTCCCCAAGTTCCTCCCAGGGCTATGATTTAATTATTTTAAGGAAAGAGGTATCACTTCAAGATAACACCAGATTATTCATCTTCATGTTGAATGGACTGGATTGAAATCACAAAGACTTAATTTATGTCGTGAATAGATGTATGTAGGGGTGTGTGTGTAAGTAATGAAAATCACATCTTTATTCTATGGTATAAATCTTATTATGTACTTTTCACGCCTTAGAAATAGCAAAGTATATTCTATTACTAGAAGGTACACGTTATATTTTCTAAAGCAGTAAATTATTCTGATGGTGTTTAAGTATATAAGATCTACAAGAACATAGACTTTTTTCTCTATTTTGTTCTCCGCTGTATCTCTAGTGTTTAGCACAGCACCTAGCACATAAAGAATACCAATAAATATTTGTTAAATAGATGAGTGAGTAAATATTTTTCTATTTATTTGGTACCTTCTCAGAAAACTAGATGAAATCTTGGTCATCTTATTTTTCTAAGCTCATCAAAGTATATGCATCTGTATCGACACTGGGAAGTACTCCTTTTAAATTCAGCCTTTTAACAAATTCCACCTCCACGCTTATTATCTGAGTGACCTTGTTCAAGTCACGTCACTTCCTCAAATCTCATTCTGTGCTTCTGATAAATGGGAATATTAGATGCAGGGACACTCTCTGTTATTGACTATCCAGTTTCTCTAGTGACAGAAGCCCCTCTGTCCTGGGGGGCCATGTCCCATGTGGCCAGGTAGGGCACTGACAAAGATTCTCTCCTTGACCAAACTGTAAGCAGATTCTTCTGAACCCTTTTCCCAATTAGGCCTGACTTTGGGCTTCTGTGCTTGTCCCTGCATCGTCCAATTTCAGCAAGAATCCTGCTAGGTCAGTTCAGCTAAAATCTTCCCTTACCCCTGATGCTTCCTCTTAGTAATTTTCCATCCACTGACAACCTGTTCCTTGGCTACCAATTGCTACTTTTTCTTTTTGTATTCAGAGTTGAGCCCAATCTCTGTCCTCCACTGCAAGACCCCATTGCAGTGGTCCCTATACCTGTCACGAATAAAGTCTTCCTTACTGTCTTTAGCAAGTGTCATGAAGAATTTTCCTGTTTAACAGGACCCCCACGCTCTAGCAGGAATTAACGCATGATGCAGAACCACCCAATCAGATATCATCATGGCCGGTTCAGGAATGGACCATCACTGAGCTAAGCCACCTCCAGTCCTCCTAGAGCATCTCTGCAGAGCCATGGGGAGGGAAGTGTTTGAAGGCAGGACTGCTGAATCATCACGGGTAAACACGCTTACTACATACAGAAAGTCTGTGCAACTGTGCAAACAGTAAAGAGAGGAAGAGGGTGAGGGAGAGGGAGAGATAGGCTTGACTACCATTGATTGAACTCTTGGATCCAGCTGTGCCTGAAGACAGCTTCCCATAATGGGACAACCCCACCCTCACCACTAGTTTCTATTTTGCTTAACCTTTTTGAATTGAGTTTCTATCACTTGCAACTGAAAGAGCCCTAGCAAATGAAACAAAAAATAATATACCATTCATGGTTCTGCTTCAGAACATTCCAGCAGCTTAAAAATAATTAGTTGGGGAAAACAGTGAATACAAAAGACTGAAACATTTACACATTTACAATAAAATAGGAATCTAGGAAGATGATGCATTCTGAATATTTTGTTCAACTATAACAATTTCTAAAATGTTGGTGGACTTTGTCATTTTAGTTCCAAAACTGAAGTGTATGATATCTTAAAGCAAACACAGGAGAACTGTTTCAGCCAATTCAATGTGATACACACATTTTGGGCCAAGAAGCTGAACCTAGTATTTATTTTCCTTTTTCTATTAGCATACTCTAATCAGACTCTTCTGAAAGGGTCTTGATTGAACTCTTGAAAATAAAACAATAACAACAGTAACAAACTTTCTGGGTTTTCCAGTTCCTAAATGATGTGCTACATTAGACGTAACTACAGGTAGTCCCAAGGGGAGGGGTGGACATTCCTACAATGTCTCAGTGGCCCATGACCAATCTCAGATACTAGAGTGAATCCTATCTGCTCATCAGAGTCAATTTTCCTTAACTATGCATGTTGTGAGTAGTTCATCCTAGCCCTGGAATCTAGTGGAGTAGATGACATCAGGGATAAAGGTCCAGTTATCAACTTGTGGCCAACCCTCCCTTAGATATTAGGGTTTGTTGCTAATTCTGAGACTTCAGAAAACTAGTAAAGAAATATATTAGGTGCAACTTCCGACTCATTGCAGTCACCGAATGTGACTAAGAATTCACAAAATGTAACTAAGAAGTCTCCATAAATATGCTAGCCTTTCCTACCAGAATATCATAGATTTTTACAGATTTATTGAGGTATAAGTGATATATGAAAACCACACATATTAAATGTATACAATGTGATGAGTTTGGGCATATGCACATACCCAAAAAACCATCACCACAGTCAAGATAACAGACATATCTTGCACCTCCAAAAGTTTCCCTGTGTCCCTTTGTTTTGTGTGTGTGTGGTGGGGGGGTGAGAACACTTAACATGAGATTTACCCACTTAACACATTTTTAAGCGTATAATATAGATCATTAATCATCAGGGTAATGCAAATCAAAACTGAAATGAAATAGTACCTCACACCTGTTAGGATGGCTATTACCAAAGAACAAAAGATAGCAAGCATTGGCCAGGACGTGGAGAAATTGCAACCCTTGCACATTGCTGGTGGGAACGTAGAATGGTACAACCACTATGGAAAACAGGATGAAATTTTCTCAAAAAATTAAAAATAGAATTACCAGATGATCCAGCAATCCTACTTCTGGATACAAAGCCAAAGAAATGAAATCATGATGAAGAGATAGCTGTAGTCCCATGTTCATTGCAGCAGTATTCACAATAGCCAAGATATGAAAGCAACGTAAGTGCCCACTGACAGATGAATGGATTAAAAAAGTGGTATATTCATACAATGGAATATTATTCAGCCTTAAAGAAGATGGCAACCCTGCCATCCGCAACTATATTGGTGAATCTGGAAGACATTTTGGTAAGGAAAATGAGCCAGTCACACAAGGCCAAGGGCTGTGTGATTCTGCTTGTATGAAGTATCTATAATATTCAAACTCATAGAAGTAGAGAATGGAATGATAGTTACCAGGGGTTAGGGGAGGGAAAAATGAGGAGTTGTTCAACTGGTATAAAGTTACAGCTATGTCAAATGAATTAGTTCTAGAGATCTGCTGGACAGCATAGTGCCTGCTGTTGACAATACTGTATTGTACATGTAACAAATATGTCAACAGCTTTTTAAATACATCAATTTTCACTCTGGACTAAATAGCAGTGATTTTGGTTGATTTATCAAAAGAAGCATTAATTTTTTTTATTTAAATAAAATATATTTTGTAAAAAGTCCTTCCTGCTCTTTACATGTCAAGGTTATGTTTCCTTCCAGCACGTATAAAAACTGGTGATCCCTTCCAATTTAGTGACTAGGATATAGAAAATGTTAGCTAATTGAAATCAAAGGAACAAGATGAAAACCTGACAAATAATTAAATTTGATATTGTACTTTATTCTGAGCATTAGATGAAAAATGTTAAATTATATGCCCACTGTCAGATGATTCTTCATAAAGAAGTTAGTGCAAACACTATAAGTGTGCATGTGTGTGCGTGTGTATGTATCTGTGTGTGTTATTTTATTATCTAGGAGCAAAGTTATTGGGGAAACTAGGTTGCAAAAATGAATTTACTTGAATTATAATGTCTAACAAAAGGTCAAAATTGTATTATGGAATATATGATTAAAAATTTCCATGAATTTGCTTTTCCAAAGCCAGCTGCTTCTCCAGGTTGATTTGTATTATTCTGTGTTAATTTGTCTGAACAGAGTTAATCTTAAAAGAAGGGTGCCTTCTGGTCAGACTTTATTGTAATGGAGTATTTGAGTATGTCCTAGCAACTATGAAAGTTTGAGCTATGCTTATCTTTATAAATGCCCCAATTTTACTTTATTTTATTTTATTTTTTTTAGCGACAGGGTCTCGCTGACGCCCAGGCTGGAGTGCAGGGGCGTCATCATAGCTCACTGCAACCTCGAACTCCTGGGCTCAAAGGATCCTCTCATCTCAGCCTCTGAAGTAGTTGGGATTACAGGAGCACGGTACCATGCCCAGCCTAAATGCCCAAATTTGATTAACTGCACTGAGCTGAGTTTGCAAAAGGCAGGTATTCTGAAGTATGTGAAATAATGCATGCATTTACAGAAATTTTAAAAAATGTCCTCAACGCCAATAGCTAATAACAGCCCTAACTTTTAACTCCCATCTTAGAAATTGTTTTTGTGATGGATTTGGATACTCTGGGGGAACCAGAAATAGAATGTTTTCTCAAAATCCCCCTGGTAATGACAACATGTCTTTGTATAACACGTTTGTTTCTGAAAAGTTTAGTTATGCAAACTTCTTATATTATTACTAGTCAAATCACTTTTTTTTTTTTGAGACAGGGTCTCACTCTGTCACCCTGGCTAGAGTGCAATGACATCATCATAGCCTCACTGCAACCTCCAACTCCTGGGCTCAAGTGATCTTCCCACCTCAGCCTACTGAGTAGCTGGGACCGCAGGTGCGTGCCACCATGCCCAGCTAATCCATTTTTTTGTAGAGACGGAGGTCTCACTCTTGCTTAGGTTGGTCTCAAACTCCCGGCCTCAAGTGATCCTCCTGCCTCAGTGTCCCAAAGTGCTAGGATTACAGGCGTGAGCCACCGTGCCTGGCCCAAATCATAAATGTTTTTTTAACAAAAAGGAAAAGTTTCCTAAAACAATCCAATAGGATTTTTTTTAAAAAAAAAAACAACCTTCCATTAAGTTTGAATTATGAAAGTAGATGTCCTTCTACTTAATTACTTAGTGTAAGATTATAACCATAGCCTTATTATTACACTGAAATTTTTTATAACTTCTTAAAATAATTAAGTTTCAGGAGGGTTTATGTGACCTTGAAATTCCCCAGGGAGAAGATGCTAAAGGTCCTTATGAACAAAGAAGGCTAAAATAATCTTGTTTTTTTTTTCTTTTAAGAGATGGAATCTGCTGGTATGCCCTGGGGATGGTGGGCCTCCACTTTCTTCAAGTTAGTAGGATAATTCTCCTCCTTTCTCCCCCCTCCTTCTTCCCTCCCTCCCTCCTACCTCTCTCCCTCCTTCTCTTCCTTCCTCCCTCCTTCCTTCTTTCTTTATAAACACACTTATTGAGTGCCTACTTTGCACCAGGCATTGTGCTAAGCAATAAGGTAATAGCAGAAGAGAAGGTGCCCGGCCCTCCCGGAGACAGGTAACGCTGAAGACGGCTGGAGACAGCAATCCCTGGGCTGAGCATGAGGTTGTGCTGGACCCCAAGCCAGTCGTGTAAGAACTCAGACCCAAAGCAGAAGCAGACCAGAAGAAAAACAGCCTCGTGTTCATAGACAGCCTTGTTTCCTTAATGAAACTATTAACGGAGAAAAAAAAATTAATGAAGAGCCTAAATTCAGAAAGATTGCAGGTAATTAAAGAGAACTACAGGAATAAAAGAAAATTGAAGAAATCTTGGCAATGTTGTTAGAAGGACTGCATTTTTCCTGTAAAATGAACACAACAGACCTATTTACACAAAGGTTAGCTGGATACTGTTCAAGTTATTGGCACTTAACGATCATAAATTTTCCCCAATTGATAGAATAATAAATGCACGTATGCTTGTGTTAAGTGTCTGGAAAGCTTCGTGTTGACGTTTTCAGCAGGCTGGTATAATTAAACATTAACTGTCAATTTCTTAATTCTAAAGCAGTCATTTTGCTCTAGGTAATGAGCTTTTTATTTTTATTTATTTATTTTTCCTTCCTAAGCAAGTAACAGTTCTTCCTCCAATTGGTTTTTAATGGATTTAGCCCCTAGCAGCTCACCCTTTGCAGACAATCCCTTCTATGGAGAAAGATTTCCCCAGGGAGGCTGAGGCTGTAGCTTCAGGGAAAAGCAAAACTTCTCTCTGATGAAACAGAAAATCTCTCTCTCCCGATGTATTTCATCAAAGTAGCTTGGATACTGCACCTAATATTAAACTGTGTAATATCCACATCACACAGGTAATACAAGTACTGTTAGTAATTTATTTCTATCTTATTTTCAATGAGACTTTAAAATCCTATCTAGGCGTTCACTTGTATGTTCAGTTTTTTAACCTCTATTCACTTCTGCTGTTAACAAAATGAAGCTTTATCAGACATGGGTTGTCTCCGAAAAAGTGTTTGGCTTTAAAGAGAAGAGCCCAGAATGAAAAAAGGTCTCAAAGGCAGCTTAACTTCTCTGTGTATACTTTTGGCCTGGATGCTCTCTAGGTAACAATCGAAGATGTAAGGAGTCCTATTTTTCATGTCGCCTTACAGAAGCACCAATGAACTTGGCAATGCACGAAATTTATGCCATACTCAATTTTATAACATTGGGGGAGAGGGGCTAGGCAATGACTTCTCCATTGCATTTCCCGTGGCTCTCCGATCTCGCTTATAAATTGCAGAGCCTGACATTTAAACTGTGTTGTCATAGTTCAGGCACCACCCTCTCTCCCACTCTCTCCTCCTCCCCCTGCATCAGGAGACCAGGGCTGATGCTTCATTTCATAAGGCAGCGTGATGGAGAGTCAAGGGTCAAACTCAGCCTGTTAAGTCTAAAGCAATTACCTTCTCCTGCAGATGAAGAAAAGCCCGTGTCTCCACCTCCGAGTGGAGGGCAGAGTGAGGAGAGAGACTCCAAGAACCATATGGCCTGCTTCAGCTCGAGTCCCTGACACCGCGGCGGGCACCTGGGCAAAGGCCAATGCTTGGCACAGTGCACCCACAGCCATTTTTGTCCAAACACTCATCTATTTCTGGAGATTTTTACCTGCCCTTTCCGGTTGGCTATCCTGAGAATCCAGATTCTGGCATAATGCATTCCTGCTGTCTAAAATCATATGTTCTATTAACAGTTTTAGAATAATGTATTAAAATGGCATCCGGTTCCTCAACTGTGTACTGACAATATAAAAAAAATACTGAATAACCATCTTGTTGTGCGCATTCCCTTTTTCCAGTAGCATCTAAGCAGCACTGGATTTTAATACATGTTTTTCCCCTCCTGATGTCTACATTTTCAACAACAGCTGATGCTCTGCGGTCTTAGAACTTGGAATGTTTTTAAATTAATGTTTTCCATTTACCCTATCAACTGCAACATCTAAACTATACCTCTTAATACTACCATTAAAGTATAGAAGTAGGAAATCTATCTCATGCCTAGCACATTTTCCAAATTATCAGCACTGGAAATCCTTCTGTTGACATTGGGAAGCAGCACATCACACCGGAGAAGCCCTAGCCTTTGGAGGCAGACCTGAGCTAAAATCCAGACCGCAAATACTACTGTGGCTTTAAGTAAATGACTTCAGCTAACTGAGCCTCGGTGTTCTCACCTATAAAATAGGGCCATTCATCCCACAGGGCTGTTATAAGCATTATATGAGATGATACATGGACACTGCCTGGAACTTAGTAGGTCTACAGTGGAAGGGCCAGAGGACAAAGCCAAGTCTTATAACCACATTGTATCATCTCCCAAAGATTAGGAGAAATGAAGGTTTGGAGGTTCTTGAAATCCAGTTTGAGGAATGAAGATTTGTTTCTCCAGTTGCCAACAAACCTCTAAATATTTTTGAGCAGGTTAAGGATATGCTGAAGGGATTATGGATGAAGCAGACAGAGGAGAAAGTGAAAACCAGAAAAGTATATCAGAGGCTTTGATATGATCTACGACCACAATGAAAGCCAGCAAGGGGCACAGACTGCCCAAGTTAAGAAGTACAAACAACAGCATTGGCACTATGTCCATTAGTGCTAGGAGAACAGATCTTGGGCAGTGGTTTCCAAATCTGCCTGGGCATCCATAAGAACCACATAGGCAGGGTCTTATTATTTAATTTTTATTTATAATTACAGATACTGGGTCTTACCCCAGACCTGTTGACTCAGATTCTCCATGTCTTGGGTCCAGAGATTTTTCTGTGTGAGTGTGTGTGTGTATGTGCAACTCAAATATTAATACAATATCAGGTTTGGAAATCACTGACTGTGGGCAGAACTCAGGAGCACATTATTCAGAAACATACACACAAAGGACCTACTGAAAATTACATGAATTCTACCTGAGTGGAAAAAAAAAAAACATAGGGATAGATTTGCTCATTAGATTGTCCACTTAGAGTCCCACTTCATTATGTAGATAATCAAAGATAAATCTAATGAAATTATTCACAAATACAAAGTAATTTTGTGGAGGTAGGAGAAGGATATGGAAAACAACATGTAGACATTCTGCACTCATGCTTGCATTTGGAATGCTCCAGATGTCTTCATTTATAGAGATCTACTGTAGCTAAAATTACACGCATGGCATACAGTTACAGATATGGAATAAACCTAGAGCTTCAGATTTTTAAAGAATGTAGAGGTCATCTATTCCAACCCCTTTCATGATGCAAGAATAGGCTCTGTAACATCCTAGACAGAGAGACTATTATGTAGCTGGAATACCTTCAGTGAGGATGAGCTCATTATTAATGGGTAGTATTGATCAAAAGGGAAATGTATTGGATGAGAGTAGGGAAATGCATTAGGATATGTAATCAAAAAAAAAAACATTAGTGGGTTAGAGGCTAGAGGGTTTGTAAAGATATAATAATGTGGTTAAATATGCTTGGAAATATTATGTGTTGTGTTTACAGAAATGAAAGGTAATAAATTAGTGAATTCTGGAGAGCAGATCTTGGCCAGCAAGCTATATAAAGACAGACAAGTTAAGGACAAGGAGGCTGTCAAGTGTCTACATCCCAGTGACCACATAAATGGAATGAATCAAAGACACAGTTGGAGTCCACCCAAGAGGGAACAAGACATCAGCTAAGGAGGGAATGTACACTCTGTGCTCCTGGTTGCCCTGGTGACAGGACCCCCTTCCTCATGCTAATGGCATCATAATGAACACAACCACTTGAAAATAAAATGAATGGTGAGCTCAGTAGCACAGTTAAAGATAGTCTTTAGAACTCCAGCGCGGAGAGGACTTAGGGTGGAGTTTGGGTGGTGGTTGTTAGAGGACACGATATGATCAGTGAGGAAGGTATTAGACAACGGAAAATAATAGGACGTCAGGCAGAGAGAAAGACAGAGAACAGGCTAACAATAGATAATGCCTTGGACAAGTATATGTCTGCCATTTCTCTTCCTGACATGCTTCAGACTAGAAAACCTAAATGAAGTGTTAATGAACCCATACTGATTTCCCTGTTCCCTTGTTGCCCTCACCATGTGGAAGGTAGCCTGGCCTGGGAGACTCAATGGAAGCACAATCTCTAGCAAGCTGGCATTTCACGTGGCCATCATGGCAGCCTCTTCCTTGATGGTTTTCTTTCCCTCTTGCTGCCCCAAAGAGATCAAGTTCATGAAGATCATATAGGACGCTGTGGTGGTTAGTATAGTGTTGACCTGTCTAGGCTGCAGTGCCCAGTGCTTTAGTCAAACATTAGTCTAGATGCTTCTGTGTAGATAGTCTGTAGATGTGATTAACATCTATTATCAGTTGACTGTAAGTAAAGATTACCTTAAAAAATGTAGGTGGGCCTCATCCAATCAGTCGAAAGCCTTAAGATCAAAGATAGGTTTCCTGAAGAAGAGGGAATTGTGACATAAGACTGTGAAACAGACATTCTGCCTGAGTTTCCAGCCAGCTGGTCTCTGGATTTCAAACTCAAGACTACAACATCAACTTCTGTCTGAGTTTCCAGCCTGCCAATCTGCCCTACAAATTTCGTATTTGTCAGCCCCCATAATCACGAGACAATTCCTAAAAATGAATCTTTCCATCGATAGACAAAGAGATAAGTCTCTTTTTTTTTTAATTTATTTCAGAGTATCACAGGGGTACAGACATTTAGGTTACATGTATTGCCTTTACTCTTCCCGAGTCAGAGCTACAAGCATGCCCATCTCCCAGAGAGTAAATCTCTTTGGATATAGATATATGTATGTGGTCTTTGTCCCTGGTTCTTGGCACAGCACTGGAAAACCCTTGGAATCTCCAGTGATAAGGTATCTTTTGTATGCTAATGAGTTCACTGGTGGCTGGAGGCTCCTGGATGGCCTCACAATGGGAGCTAGTCACCAAAGGAACACACCTTGAGATTAGGGTGTAGGAACTTTCAGGCCCACCCCCTGACCTCTGGGGAGGGGCAAGGGGCTGAAGAGGGAGTTGATCACCAATGACCAATGATGTAATGAAGCCTACATAATGAGGCCCATGTAATGAAGCCACCATAAAAACCCCAAAGGACAGTTTGGAGAGATTCCAGAGAGCTGAGCACCAGGAGGTTCCTAGAGGATGGAATGCCCTCGCCCTACACGTGTCTCTTCCATCTGGCTATTCACCTGAATCCTTTGTAACATCCTTTATAATAAACCAGTAAACGAAAGTAAATGTTTTCCTGAGTTCTAAGAGCCACTCCAGCAAGTTAATCAAACCGAAGGAGGGGTTGCTGGAACCCCAATTTACAGTTGGTCAGTCAAAAACACGGGTAAAGCAACCCGGGGCTTGAGCTCGGCATCTAGGTGGGGGTGGTCCTGTGGGAGTGGGCCCTCACCCCATTGGTTCTGATGCTATTTCCAGGTAGACAGTGTCAGAACTGAATTGAATTAGAGGATGCCCAGTTGGTGTCTGCTGGGGGAATGGTTGCTGACATGGAAAAAACTCCATACATCTGGTCACACTGAGTGTGACAGTAAGAGAAAAAACAGTTTGTTTTTCCTTCACAATAACTATATCTTATCTCTATGTATATATAGAGATTTATGCTATTCCCAAAGAAGAAATTTCTGAAAATAGATAATTTTCATTATAGTATATATAATATATGCAATATACTATACTATATATTAATATATGTTAAATTATATAATTTAATAATTTAATTTAATAATTTTATATTAAATTTAATATTTTCAGAAATCTCTTTTTTGGGAATAATATTAACATAGGATTTATAATATACTGTATTACTATCAGAAATTTCTGAAAAATTGATAATTTTCATTATACAACATAGATATATAACATAATATAGATATATAATGAAACATTATATAGATATACAATAAAAACTATCTGTTTTCATAAATTCCTTCTTTGGGACTTGAAATCTGACCCCTTGTGACTTATACCCAGTGCTCTAGTTCTGTCTTCTGATGTGATGAAGGACAAGTTTACTATAGGCTAATACTTGAGGCATATATGTTTAGTAACTTGGCATACCAGTTTCTTAACCTATTAATCAATTGCTAATAGTGGGTCCCTGTCCTTCTCATAGAAACCACCCTTATTTTTGCTGCCAAGTCCATCAGACACCATGACCCCCTCCTCTGGTCCAGTGGATTGGATTAGGGATGACTTCTAGAAAGAGATGGGGCAACCTGGTTGTATCTTCAGTAACTGTAAGTGAATACATGGATTGTAATCAGTCTGGTGGGTAGGGCTAGGTCAGGTTCAGGGCAGCCGTGTTTGTCCATGTGCCACATGCAGGCGAAAAAGCCTACAGAGAGAGAGAACATGAAAGTAACAGCACAGAGAAAAACCAACACAGATTCCAGGCATCCGTGAAAAGACACAGTGTAACCTCTACTCCTACAGATTCTCTCTTCCTGGTTTCAGTCCTTCATGAGAGACTGAATTTTCTCCCCTTGGGTTCTATGATTGAACTCTGTGCCCTTGAATTCTGGGAAATAGCTGCCAAATCTTTCCAAGATATTTTCTTGTCTTCAGAATAAGAGTGGGTTTAAGTTACATGCAGCCAAATCATTGCTAACATTGATGCTGATTCTGTATTGCCTGGAAACACAACCAAATGGAGGGTTTCTGTTTACAACACCATCAGTAAAACGTGAAGCAAGCATCAAAGTATATTGAACTGCTACCCTAGAGGTTGAACTTGAAGAGACACTTTGCAAAAGGTCAACCGAAAGCCTTATAAGGAGGGCAGGTTATTGCAGGGAACTTCCTCCGATAGTATAATATATACTAGGTATTGTTCTAAGTGCTTTATATATATTAGCTCATTTAATTCTCCCTTCAATACTGTGAAGTATCTGCTATTATGATCACCATTTTACAGATGAACAAATAGTGCAAATCCTCGTAGCCAAACTGTGGCTAAGAAGAGAAGAATTTGAGAGCCAAAATTCAGGATGTTGCCGCAACAAGCTTATTCCTCCCAATTAGTAAGCAAGATGTTTTTTCATTCTTGTTATATGTTTTAAAAAAAAAATCCTTAATCCTAATTTTAGGTCCAAATGGTCCCAACTATCTATTTTTTTAAACATTGTGTCCTATATTTGTTTCCAAGACAACAAATAGTCAAGTGGGAAAGTATAACATCCAATCATTTATGTCAGAAATTTGGAGAATCCTCCCCCGCCCTTTCTGAGCCAGAATGTCCTTCATCTGTAAACACAGGGGAAAGTTGTTATAATTTTATACTTGCTGCATAACAAATGATCCTTTATTCTCTCATCGAGTCATTATGGGTCTCAGGATACATTTTCTATTCCTGGAATCATGGCTAAATGCTCTTTAAGTGGCGAAAAGTGATCTGTAAGTGGGCTTAAGTTGTGAAATGTACATTATCTGAATGGTGAATTTGGCTGAAATAGATAAACAGATGGCCGAGGCCCTGTTTCTGCTTCTAAAAGTAAAACAAAGTAGGGAGAAGAAAGAAGAAACATAATACGTAAAACTGAGAGATGCTTGGTTTGAATAACCTCAAGTGTCAAAAATATATCTCTTTACACAGAGAACCCATTTAAACACACACTCTCCTCCCCACGAGCAAAAATGAACTTTGAATATTTCTCTTTTAAAACACTCATTTTCTCTTAAAAATAAATTTTAAAAGTACAGAGTGAACAGAATATTAAAGTGAATCAAATAATATAAAAGGTTTATATTATAATAATATAAATATATTCACATTTAATAAAAATGATCATATATAAATATATTTATATTATATATAATAACATTAAATAGATTTTGAGCAGTTCTTCTTTATATAAATCCTAGTCTCATGGACAAGAGATGCCATGCATCCCTGTTCAATGCTTCGAGATTTAATTCATTTTTGTAAGGACTACTGCTTAGTGCGGAAATCAGGATTGCTCACCTTTTGTGTTGGCTCCTCCTTCACAGCCACGATGATTTCCAACAGACATCTTGAGTTCAAGAGAAAATTAAAACCTTCACTTCCAAGTCCAGGTGATTTATTCACCTCTTCTACCTTTCCTTCTGCCAAATCCTGACCCTGCGTGTGTAAATTATGACTTCTATAGGAAGAATATGGAGAGAGAAAGCGGTATAATGATAGCAGTGCACATGGTGGTGTTTGCTTTTGCAAAGATGTGGCGTTCATTTATAGTCATTATTTTTCTTGGTTCCCCAGCTATAGAATCTGAAAGAGTCAGTTGTTTTAGTTTCACTGAAAAGAATGATGAGGTGAAGCAGTTATGCAAAACAGTGCTGTCGCCTTTAATATAAACACGATGGATGGATGAGATGGAAGGACAGACAGGTGGATGGACGGAGGGATCACAGACATGCGAGACTGATCTCAATATTTTCTGGACAATGCTGCCTTGGTGGTCATCAAGAACATCACAACTGCTCATAAAGATGGATCTTCAAAGAGCTAAACCAGCATAAACAACGGCACAGTCTAAGAGAATGGCTCTAAGCTGTTGCAAGACACTGGCAAAGGCTGGATCTTTGACCCATTCAGGTCTGAGAAGGAGGGAGAGAGAGAGCAGAGACAAATGAAAACCAACAAACACTCATATTTCTGATAGAAAACAATTGTAATGAGAATTTCTGTGATTAAAAAACACATTACTTGCATTTGTCCATTCCACTCCCAACCCCATCAAGTCCTCAAAAACTCCCCTTCAAATAAAACCCATTTTCTCGAGCCATCACTGTACATCCACTTCCGCTGCTTTGGCAAGGCCCCCTTTGAAATCTGGCATCCTTTCAAGTGTGAACGACCCGGGTCGGGCCTTCGTCTGAAGTGAAGCCTTCAGGCGTTCTTTCTCTCTGAAGATTTCACCTCATCTTTGACCTCACCACCCGCAAGACATCTTGTCCTGCATCTGGAATTCAATCGAGCAGTTGCCTACTTCTGGGAAACGGAACAAAGTCCTGTTTGCCTCAAAGGAACACAGCAAACCATCATAAAATTCCAACAGTGCCAGGGGGGCTTGGCAAAAATGAGAAAACTGCAAGACCTTTCCCTGTCCATAATCCCAGGAGGTAATGCTTGCACTCCAACTATGCCAATTTTTTCAAATATTCTAAACATTGATCTCACCCCCAATCTCGAAGTCATTAAATTAGAGAAACAACAAACTACGCCCTTAAATGCCTGGTCGCATTCTTGGCTCGGAGCTCTTGGTCTTTTCTTTTTCCCCTCCTTTTGGTCTGTCCCCATGTGCAGGCAGAGACCAAGCCTGTCTTGTTTCAACACTGTATTCCCAGAGCCTAACCCGGTCCTGTTATTACGGGAGGCCCTCGATAAATATTGGTTGAATAAATGAATGAAGCCTATGCAGTGGGGAAAAGGATGAATCTTATTAAATTTAGTCTGATATTAGAATAGGATTAGAAAAATCCTTTGGGGTTTGGAGCTTATTAATAAACAGTTGCATGATATTAAACTATAAAGACGGGGGGGGGAACCCCAGCTCATTCTTCTGATATTTCCTTCATAACATAAAGCCAATGAATGAGCTGCATTTAGAGGAGGCAGACGATATATTTAAACACTGTAAATATCAACATTAGCACACAGCCTCTGTGCAATCTAATTTACTCCCTAACACAATCCATCATAACTGAAGTATGTTTTTGCTTATAGGGATCATAAAAACTCACTTGATTTATAGTGCATTTTTCCCCACCTCCTGTGTTCTCTGGAAAAATTCAGTTATACATAGACCTCTTTCTTCCAGGGCAAAGAGACTCTCGTCACCAGGGCATTTACAAGCACAAACTTTGCTTTTCACTCTAGAGGAAAGGTATCATAAAATGAGAGTTTAATCAATCACCCCGTCTGTACTTTGGTTATTAATCTGCGCTCGGCCTTTGTTCTTTCTGTATGCAACTCACTTCCAGAGTTGGGGGAAAAAAAAAAAGCCTTAATTTTTCATCAGATGTCCAGTCAGCCACTGTCTCAAATATTTATTGCTGGTGATCCATATTAATAGTCAATAGGAAAACAGGGGACTTGATTTCATAATGTACCTCTCATGGACAATTTTATTTAGATTTTCATGATGCTTATTACAACTGAGAATTGTAAACTTAGGCTCTAAAGAATCATTTTTATTGATTGGGTCAGCAACCACGCCGGTCTCCTGTCCTGGTGACAGTCACAGACTCACCAGGGGTTAGGGGGTGAGAGGAGATGAAGGAAAAAAGAACACGGCCAGGCAACGATGTACGTAAATAAATGACAAAATTTTATTTTCCTTTGCTTGAGATATACTAACGTGACCTCCATGGGGATCCATCATTCAAACACAAATGGGTGAAGGAGAGAGATAGAAGGTTGTGGGGGTGGACAAGGGGGAGGAGAGAGACAGAGACAGAGACAGAGACAGAGAGAGAGAGAGATGAAGCCATCAATTCATTCAAACTTGTTAGAATCTGTTGCTTACCAGACTCCAAAACTTAACTTTAAATACTGTATCCTTAGTAGGTGAGTCTCGTATTTCCTTGCCTTATCTCTATACCCCAGACATTTATGTTGTCCAAAAATGCAAACCCTTAGGCGGGACCGCAGTGTGAGAGAGACTAGAGACCAATAACCCAGGGAGCTGACATAAAAACTAGGCGTAGGTACAGACAGATCTTTTCCCACAGCTTATGCTGGCATGATTTAGATTTGGCTAGCAAGAACCCAAACTACCCACTTTGCCCGCAGAACTTTCACTGAGCACAAAGAAATGAAATAAATTCTTTGTCACAAAGTAGGCAAAGGAAACATTTTCAATACTAGGAGATACTTCGTATATTTATTCGGAAAGAAATAACCTAAATGTGCAATAAAAGAGGATTAGTAAAATCAAGTGTCAAGCAAAATATTAAGAGTGATCATGGTTGTGGGCGTCTGAGTGGTTTGCAGCCCTGTACTTTTCTGTGTTTTCCAGGTGTTCTACAATCAACTGAAATTACATTTATTGCACTTGCTGTAGTCAGTTTATTTTGGCCACTCCCTAATTCAGTCTTTGCGCTGCCTGATCACTCCTCCTCGAGCCTTCACCCCTCCTTTCCACAATCACTCTGCTGGGTTTTTTTTGGTCTCCCTTCTCAGACTGCAAACCTCCATGAGAGTAGGAACCGCGCCTTGTTTGGTTCTGTGTCCCCAGAGCCTAGCATGTCATCCTCACGTCATATAAATGCACTGAAAGCAGAATAAACAGATTGCTTCTTTAACGAGAAAGACAATAACAAAGGCTTCCTAAAGACTCCACGGGACGGTAGAAAGCCTTTATTCACTCTGAAATACTATAAAATACCTGTAGGATACATCTTGTATCCTCGGAAAGATTCCACAAGAGGCAACATCGTCACACAAAGTCCCCTGCAGAGGAACAGCCTCACGTAACACACGATGCTGTAGTCTACGCTTGTAAATATTTATTAAAAATAAAAAACTTAAAATAGTTGGCCATATAGCATAACCTCCACTGATGGATCTTACAGGAAGACGCATACGAATCTGTCAGTTTCACATGCAGAAACACAATAAACTTCAGCAGCAGACAGAAACCCTAGACTTGAATAAGAATTTTCATTACAGTGACTTGTTCACAAGAAAACAACAACAACAAAGTCATGATTCTTTTCTCCAGTTTGCACCTCCACAGATCCGATATAAAGGATGGTCAAGGCATCAACATGGTGTTTCTCACTCCAGAGACAGAGCTCAGCCGAGACCTCATTTGACCTACAACACATTGCTCGGATCTCAAAGCTGGAGTTAGTCCTTGGAATAGGAAAGACAGGGATCCTGCCACTAGGGGTGTTGCGGAATTCAAGAATATATGTCTATACCAATGTTTGGCACATATTAAGATCTCAAAACACACCAGCCATTATTATAATTACAAGATTATTCATATATTATTTATATTGAAATAATTTTTATATAAATGGGTATATTATATGTAATTATACATATAATTCCCTGTTCTCCCTCCAAACATTTTATGTTGTGTTTCCTAATTAGCAGATCAGGACAAACCAAAACATGAAACCAAAATTTAATGCATTAGGATCCTGAAACTTTAGCTTCCTTCACTGCCTAAAACTGCCAGTTTCCTCAACAGTAAGCCAACGCCAAGGGGTGTCTTTTAGATTGTACAAGCCAGGCACAGACTAAGACATTGGAAAGCACCATCTAAGATCTAAAGGCCTCGTGTATATAGACAGAAATATTACTAGAAGAAGAATGTTTTATTTATTGAGCTTTATCTGGGGTACTGCAGTAAATATGACTATTTATTCAATACATTATTGTCCCCAAAAAGATAAAAGTGTGAATAATGCTCTTGTTTCCTGAGACTGTGTTTGTCTGCATTGGAGTTTTCTTGATTTGATTCACTAATACTCAACTAAACGACTTTTTTTATTTGTTTAAATTCTGCCACTGCAGTGACAACCTTCTCTCACCTCTACACTTAGGGTCTTTACTCTTTCCCCTCCTAGAATGATGCAGTGTTTCCTCTTTGTCCAACCCATTCTTCAAGGCCAGATACTCCTAATGGTTCTGTCTACTCTTCCCTCTTTCTGCTTTGTCAAATTCTCCTTGCGCTTCCTCCTCTGTGATGCCTTTTGGTACCAGATAATATCATTCCTTTGTTTATTGTTTCCAGTTAGGATGCAAGACTGGGGGCAGAAATTACATCATGAGCCTTCAGATAATTCCTGCTACATCCGTGGCATAAAAACTTGCAAGTAATAACCAGGGGCCTCCCGTGTGTTAGGTGCTACTTAGCCCCAAGGATTAAAAAATAAAAATTGCTAAGATGAGACCCTTGCCCTGAAGAACTTCCCGATTTAGAGGAAAAGCAAAATGCAGGTAAAATGGCTGGGATGTGGAGATATTAGTAGAGAAGTAAACAAATATTACTATCACAAACATTATTACTGGTAAGAGGAACAAAAAAATCAACTCATATTATGAACCATTCACAATGCACCCAAGCCTGCTTCTAAGAACTTAGAATGGGCAATCCCGTCTAAAGCTCCACAACCCCATGATGTGGGTACTATTATCACTACATTCCCCACTTTACAAATTAGGATGCCAAGGCACACAGAGGTCGACTAGGCAAAAAGTTAAAGGAGCAATACAGAGCTGCAGCCCCCAACCCCTGGGCTGCAGACCGGTGCCAGTCCGTAGCCTGCTAGGAACCTGGCCGCACAGCAGAATAGGAGCGGCGGTCAAGTGAGCAAAGCTTCATCTGTATTTATAGCCACTCCCCATCGCTCTCATCACCGCCTGAGCTCGGCCTCCCCCACCCCTGCACTCCCCTCCCTCCTCCCCCTCGGTCCACGGAAAAACTATCTTCCATGCACCTGGTCCCTGGTGCCGAAAAGGTTGGGGACTGCTGAATAGAGGGAGACAATAATTCTGCCCACAGAGGTCAGTGGAAGGCTTCACCGAGAAGAAGGGTCTGAAGAGCCTTGGCATGAATTTCCCCATGAACTTGGGTGAAGCAGAGGAAAGAGAACACAGATACCTTAGGCATGGGAGTAGCAGGAACACAGTAAAGAGAGTTATGGGTAAATCCCTGCTTTGAATGAAATGGGAGGAAGTGACAGGTTATGGGATTGGAAACCAAGGGACATCAAGAACTAGAACAGCGGGAACCCCATGCTGGAGTGTGGAGTTGCTCTGTAGGCAGCAGGGAGCCATAGAAGGTTGGTGAGCAAGGGCCTGGCATGAGTGGTTTGGGTTTTGTTTTGCTTTGCTGTTGTTTTGTTTTTCATAAAATAGTCTTGGCTGCCATTATGGGCACTGGACTAGACAAGAGAAAGACCAGAGGTCAAGTAATTTATTAGAGGTCAAACCTGTGGGTCCAGCTGAGGGAATGTAGAGGTCTGACCTCAGCAGTGGAACTGGGAAGAGAAAGGAGAATGGAGGTTGTGAGGGACAAAGATGAACAAAAGGAAACTCTGAAGTTTCTTACCTGAGGACCTGGGTGGACAGAAGGGCTGTTGATCAAGCCGAAGGTAATAGGAGGAAGGTTGTTTGGGGAAAAGACGATGAGGTTCTTTTAAGACTCACAGGACAACTCTAGTACCCAGTTACGATCCTGAAGTACCGTTAGGAATTAGAACTTCCTGGGAGATGTGCAAGACGAATCTGGAATATCACGTCATCCTTGTGGCAAGGAAGATTATCAAAGACAAGCAGTCATGTCAAAAGGACTCCCGAGGCAACTTGAACAGGCTCCTCTTGGTTGAAGATTGAATAATTTGAGCATCAATAAAGATAACTTCAGTCTTTGAGTTTGTAATAATACAAAAAGTACACTCTTACCATTAGAGCATACAAATAAAGCAACTTACAAATTTGAAATGACAAAGGGAATATCAAACATTTTTCCTGCATTTCCTATATAAGCTGTACCCCTGAATATCCCAGTAGTAGATTAGGAAATTTCTCTTTAAGAAACATTCCAGTAAATCCATGAAGGAAGGAAGGATAAAATTAGAATATCACCATTTTGTGACCCCTGAAGAACTAATTGGTCTAGGTACTGGGCATCTGTGGTTACAGCATCACAGAAAGAGAGACAACCTGATATAATATACCTCTTCTTGGAATAAGAAACCACTAAAGAAATTGAACTTATATCTGATCAAGACTCGAGAACCAACAACCAATTTAAAGACAATACAAAGGACAAAGGAGCACGTGAAACTGCACCACAGGGATGCAATGGGCAAATACCAGACTGTGGGAAATACTGCAGGACAAACAATTTGTTTTCTTCTATAATGCTGATAACCACCACAAAGAAAATGTAACAAACAAACAAAAAACAACCCAAACAAGCAAAATTGTTGTAGGCAGACTGATTCAAAGATCCTTAAAATAAAGTAAAAGGGCCCCCTTTTAAAGATCTATCAACCAATCACAATGTGTGGGCCTTATTTGGATCCTGCTTCAAATAAACAAACTATTATAAAATCAGTTGTAGCAAATGTACCACTCTGGTCGGGGGTGTTCATAACGGGGGAGGCTATGTGTGTGTTGGGGAAGGGGCATTTGTAAATTCTCTGTGCCTTCTGCTCAATTTTGCTGTGAACCTAACACCGTTCTAAAAAAGAGTCTATTTTTAGAAATGGAAACAAGAAAAAATGACGCTTTTGAGAAAACTAGATACTTAAACAATGATTTAATAATTGATGATATTAAGAAATCACTATTAGTTGTCAATAGGTATTACGAGAATGTTAAAAAAAAAAAGGAGTTCTTGTCCTTTAGAGATTCAGATTGAAATAGTTACAGACATAATGATGGGAAGTCTGGTATTTG
Source organism: Daubentonia madagascariensis (assembly GCA_023783475.1). Lineage (NCBI taxonomy): Eukaryota > Metazoa > Chordata > Mammalia > Primates > Daubentoniidae > Daubentonia > Daubentonia madagascariensis. Next base: position 2,605,966 of record JAKFHU010002332.1, on the reverse strand, counting down.
CTTCAAAGTAGCATGAGACTGAAGAGGGGTAGTGATTAGGGCATACATAAAATAAGGTTAGCCATACCTTGACGATTTCTGCATCTGCATGTCTTAGTCCATTTGTGTTGCTATAATTACTTGAGGCTGGGTAATTTACAAAGAAAAGAGTTTTATTTGGCTCATGGTTCTGCAGGTTGTACAAGAAGCATGGCACCAGCATCTGCTTCTGGTGAGGGGCTTCAGGAAGCTTCTACTCACCACAGAAGAGGACAGGGAGCCTGTGTGTACAGAGGTCACATGGGGAGAGAGGAAGGTGCCTGGGAGGTACCAGGCTCTTTTCAACGAAGGGCTCTCTCAAGGAACTAATAGAGCAAGAACTCGCTTGCTCTCCCCACCCCCACCCAGGGAAGGCATCAGTTTATTCATGAGGGATCCACCCCCATAACCCAAACACATGCCATAGGCCCCACCTCTAACACTGGGGATCAAAATTTCAACATGAGATTTGGAGGGGACAAACCAACCATATTCAAACTATAGCCCTAGGTAACAGCTAGAAGGTGATTTTTTATGCTGTTCTCTCAACTTTTATATATGTACATATATGCTTTAAGTTTTACATAAAACTTATTAAAAAGGGTTTTTTAATAGAATCTTTTTTTTTTAGTCCAGTCAAGTGAAGCAGCAGGAGTGGAGAAGGAACAAAGGAATCTGTAACTGGTTGTGATCAATTAGTTGTAAACACCATGGCACTCGGACCAGCCATAAAATGGGTTTTTGGTTTGGTCTTTTCTTTGTTGTTTTTTTTTTTTACAAAAAGACTCACAGAAGAAGATGTAAGGTGGTGATGATCAAAATGATGATCAAGTACCCAACAGCCTGACATTGTTCCTTCTAAGTGTAGCCCTGGCCTAAGTCATGCTGTAGACAGAGCTCAGTGTCTAAAAATGATGGAAACCCGCTTTAGCCAAGATAACCATTTATATTCCATGCCCTTATGAAACCATCACAGACTGTGTCATAAAAGGAATAATGCGATGCCTTTAAAGTACATGAATTAATTATCAGTAGGAATGAATGAAAACCATATCTACCTCTTATAGGTATTAATACCCAAAAGCTGCTGCAACTACCCTTCTCAACTTTGGAAAGGTCACTCGTATATAATGAATGATAAGGGTCACTGAAGTTCACAGTATATTAAAAGTGAGCTGAATTATAAGGGTTTCCTGCAAATAAAATTTTCTACAGGGAATTTATTAAGCCCAAGCAAGGTTACAGAGTTATTTGTGGTGTTTTAATGCTACCTTTATTAATAATAACCTTTCCAGGGGTGCATCATTCGAGGAGGCACCTACTTTAATCCAGAACTGTGTGTCTGGTATTATTACCGGGAACATTAAATAATGAAGTTTCAGTGGCAGAATAGAAGAAATCACGATTCGGTAGGTTTCTGGTATCCAGCCATCATGAGTGATTCTTAAAGCAGAAATTAGCATCTGAGACTATAGATAATTCAGAGGGCACTGATCATTGGGAAGGAATCTGAGATATCTAGAAACAAATATTACTATAAGTTAGACTTTATATTTATAGTACTGTTTCTAAAATATCAGTGAACTTCAAACAGCACAGAGGAATCATGCTATACATGGGTCTGGGAGAGAAAAATAAGGACCCTTCCTCTTACACTTAAATAGTACCAAGTACTGTTTAAGGGCATAAGTAATAGAGACAGATCAGAATTCAAATTCCAGCTCAGCCAAGTTGAGCTGCCTGACCTTGGCCAATGAGCTTTCCTGGAGCCAGCTTCCTCACATGTAGAAGGAAGATAATAATACTTATCCCTTGGAGCTGTTATAATAAAAAGACTAAATCAAATTAGATATGGCAATTTTACAATAAAATCCTGGGCACACATTAACCATAACATAAACAGCTATATTTATTTTAAATTAAAACTATTTTAAAATTCTCTCAAGGCCTTGACCTTTGTTCCTATGTGGCATTTCCTTGTCTCTTTTTAGGAAGTGAGCATTCCCTCTATCATGTAGCAAAAATGTGCCTCTGATGTGCAACTGCCTGAGTTCTAATTCCAGACTATGATTTTTACTGGCTGCAAAACTCTAAGAAAATCATTTTATCTCTCTAGACGTTTCCTTCTTCATGTATAAAACAGGCACAGCAATGGTACCCTCCCCACTTCTGTGATGGTTGTGGCGTTACGTGAGACAATGAACACAAGACCTTTAAAACAAGTCTGGGCGTGGCAAATAGGCAACGCGTGAAACGCGAAACATTGCTGAGGCAACTGTCGTTGCGGCTACGTCAGTATCTCCCTACTCCGACAAGTATCCATAGGAGGGTGACTTCTCTCACCCAGCCCAAACCATCCCATTTGGGGATTCAATAATCCAATCCATGGAGGAAGTCATCTCTCACCCTTAACTTCCTTTCTTTCTCTGCATTTTTGTCCGCTCCCTGCTGGTTCTGCCCTTGTTGCAGATGGAAGACAGCCAGGCTTTGCATGCTCATCACCCAAAATCCTGGAGTTTTCTAAAGCTTTGGTCATGTGGCATCTGGCCTCTTTCCTCGTGAACACAATTCAAAGGGATGAGCTTTTCAGAGAAATCTCTGAAATCTTTTATCTTCTGCCAAGAACAACCACAGGGAAAGGATCTATCTAAAATGCCAAATCACCTCCTCATGCATGACGCACGGTATCCTGCCCACGAATCAGACATGGGGCAGGGGGACTTGGTCAAATCTAGTTCTGAATATTGGTATGGGGCTGGTGAAAATAAGGGGGCTGGCACAAGGAAACACACGAGCACGGTGACATTATCATTTATTTATAAAGAACATTAGAATGTCAGGTACTGGTTTAATTTGTTTTGTAGTCAATTTTTCCCTGCCCCTCAAGGCTCATTAGCCAAGCAATCATTCCATATGATAATGCGTCCTCTGTGTTTCTTCCTTGGGTCCAAGAACATATCTTTGGCTCCAATGCCAGCAGCGGGCGTCCTTCATCAGCAACCTTGCCTGGTTTTGCTGAAAGGATGCCAACGCCGCACGTGTCTTTCTTCCTTAGCATCCATTAACTCCGTTTACCATATACTTAGACATCTGGCTGAAGAACCAACAAGCTTATTTCCCCACCCTCTATAATCACCCAATGTAATATCTGTTTCCTCACAATTTGTCCCTCTGAGAGAGACATCTAGGTAAAGCCAACATCATGTCAAATCACACTGACTTTGGCCAGATGTTCCATGTCTGGGAAACAATGTTTACTGAAAGTTTACATACGAATTATTATTGAAATCTCTGCAAACGTTACCTTGAGTTTAAGATCTGGGAACCCAGGCCAAGACGGGTTTCAAAAAGGATCTGAGGTTTGCCTTTCTAACCCTGGGCCAATCTTTCTTTGGAACCTTGATATTTCCTTGGCATATATTTTTCCCTAGCTACATTCTCTCTCCTTGAAAACTGATTCAATAAGATGACTTTTAAAATGATGAATATGTGACTATCCCCCCCAAATCCTATCTTTAGAACTGACTTCTTCCTTGAGCTCTAGACTTGAGTATGAGACTCTGTTCTTGAACCTACACTTGAAAGTTTCATGGGCATCTCAAACCTGTCCAGAATGGACCTCTGGAGTCTTACCATGCCCTACAAATTAGTTCGTCTGCGAGTATTCCCCATGTGAGTAAGTCACTTCTGTTTATCCACCTGCTAGGAGTCATCCTTGCCTTCTCTTTCTCTCGTCCCCCTATCTGTCCATGTTGTCCCAAGATTATATCCTTCCCTATTGCCATTTTTCTAGGACCAGCCACCAACATCACTCATTTGAGAAACTCTAAGAGTCTACGAACTGGTTTCTCTGTGCCCACATTTGACATCTTCCTCTGTCATATATCTGCCACACATAAATCAGAATATGCCTCTTCCTTGCATAAAACCATCAAATGGCTTCCCTTGGGGCTTAGAAAAGAACTCTGAGTCCTTAACCCCCATAAGATATGTCCCCTCCCTACCTCCCCGTGCAGCTCACCTCCTCCCCCCACCACCAATAACTCAGTCTTCTGAGTCTTCCTACCTCAGAAGACTGCCCTGCTCTTCTCTTTTCCTGGAATGGGCCTTCCCTGGGCCTTTTTATGCTTTATTTTCATCCTTCATGTCTTAGCTCAATTATCATCTCTTCCAAGAAACTTCCATTAACTACCCAATCTACAGAGGCAAATTAAACTCTATAGCCACACCCTCCACCTAAGGAAACACATCATGTTTTATTTCATTCATAGTACACACCTGTATTTCTCTTGTTGACTCAAATTTACTCATTAAGTATCTCTTTCCACTCCCTTCTCTGGATTATCTGAGGGCGAGAACCACATTTATCTTCGTTATTGATCTACCCTCAGCACCAAAAAATGCCTGGTGTACAACAGGTATACAATACATATTTTTTGAATGACAGAATGACTGACTGAATGAATGAAGGGGTGAATGAATGAGTGAACATCATTAATGTGACAGGGATGCATGGGAAGAGAGTGATGCATGCCTGTGCTTTGCTATTGAAGGCTCCATTGAGTCTATAACCCTATAACCCAAATTTGACTACAAGTTTCCTACTTCCTGAGACTTGATGCAAATCACCAAAGACCCGAGCATTAACATTCAGCCATCCGAAGAAGTTATCCGTAACCACCCAGACATTCTGTCCCTTTATTGCTCAAAGTGTGTTCCATGGCTAAACAGCATCAGCATCACTCAGGAACTTGTAAAAAATTCAGAATATCAGGTCCCATCCCAGACTTACAAAATCAGCATCTGCATTTTAACAAGATTCTTGGAAGATGTGCATGTGCATTAAAATTTGAGAAGCCCTGCTTTGGTTCCCTTGGCCTGAACCCTGGGTGCTTATTAGAAGCCCTGACCCAGACCAGTTAAATCAGAGGCTCTGGGACCAAGGCCGGGGCAGCACAGCTACTTTTTAAAGCTCTCCCCAGGATTCGAATGTGTAACCAACAGTTGGAATCACTGATATATTATAGCATTTAGACAAACAGCTCAAAATTTTACAAACTTGGTCTATGTGTATGCAGAAGGAACTGTTGTTCCAAAGCCAAAACAATGAACGATGTAGAAACACCATAAACAATGACAAAAGTGATAAAACCCCAGCTCTGCAGACAGTGCACCCGGCTCTGCCCCAGAGAGAAAGGCAACTCGGAGTTCATGACTCATGCCAAGGGAGGGTCTTGGTAGGTGTTACTTAGTTTTCATGGTTCTCAGAGAAAAATGCACATAAGGACATTTACAATAAAAAAAAAAAGGAAACCACCTGAAGATATTACCCATCTTTTCATACCTTTTTAAAATTTCTCACCTTACTCAAAGGCAGATGCTGTTTACTTGTAGAATGCCAATGTTTTGAAACCACTATCTGTAATTAGCTCATTAGCTCACCTGTGGAATTATTTGGACTTTTAAAAAAAATTTTTTTTAAACTTAAATCAGGTCTTCTAAGACAAGGGCAATAACCTGCCACACCTGGGTTGGGGGGATGTTCTTGAACTCCTTACCTTTTGTAACACAGATGCCAGGAGAAACTCAAAACAAGAACACTCTACATCCCAAGGAAGTTCTTGGTTAAGAAGTCAAAAAGCTTTGTTCCAGCGTGGAAATTTAACTTTGTTTATGAAAACGACATGGCACCACAGGATTCTGGATTCATGTTAACATCACTGTCAAGGGCTTAAGTATCATGCTTTGAAAGATACATCTTACCCTAATGTAAGACATATCTTTTTGCTTGTTTGTTTTGACTTCAACTATGAATACTCTTAGTCACTATATCAGTCAAGATCTCAATAAGAAACAGATGGCATACTCAAATTAGGATTATTTAAGGAGATTTTCCTTACAGAAGTACTATTTTCAAAGGTGTAGGCAGAGCGCAGGGAAACCACACAGGATGTGCAGCAACCTAGAATTAGTAGCAGCAGAGTTGTTGTTTTCCCTAGGCCAAAATGGCTGAGGAGAAGGAAAAGTTACGGGTTCCCAGAAGGAAAGGAGGCTACTCAGTGAGGGAAAGCAGTGTCCAGTACTTGAAGGACACTCTCTGCCACTCGGGGAGGGTGTGGGGACAATAAATACATTGACCTCACTTAACTCCCTCCCTCCGGTCTCCTGCCAAACTCCCCATAAGCAGAACTCAAATGAAAATTAAAGGGCAAAGGATCCCCTGGGCGTAGTCCTTATACATCAGCTTCCTGGGAAAAGAGTAGGGAAGGCTCTTAATGGGCCCCCAAACATGTCCACCTCTTGGTCCCAGTGAACACCTGTAGATTAAATGTGCAAATTAAGTTTGCAGATAAATTAAGGTGGCTGATCAGCTGACCATAAGATAGGGAGATGATTCTGAATTATCTGGGTGGGCCCAATATAATCGCAAGGATTCTTAGACGTGGAAGAGGGAGGCAGGGGAGGGTCAGAGGAGATGAGACTCAGGAGTGGTAGGAGGCTCAATGCCGCTGGCTTTGAAGATGGAGCGGGGGCCACAAGCCCAGGAACACTGGTGGCCTCTGGAAGTTTGAAAAAGCAAAGAAAGAGACTCTCCCTTAGAGCTCCAGAAAGGAAAACAGCCCTGCTGACACCATGACTGTACAGCCCAGGGAGACCTGTGTGGGACTTCCGAACTACAGAACTTTAACACAGTAACTCTGTGCTGTTTTAAGTTTGTGGTACTTTATTCCGGCAGCAATAGGAAACGAACGCAGCGGGAAAGGATGAAGAATGCCTTTGGAGAGACAACTGGAAGATGTCTGGCATCATCCTCCACTCTCATCTTCTGGCATTTTTGGTCACGCTTTGTCCCCTGAATTTCAGCCTTAGGCTAAGACTTCCCCCTGGACTCAAGGGAAGCAGCATGACATACTTTCAAGACTCAGGCTTTGGCTTCAGGCTGGCCTGGGTCTGCATCTGGCTCTGCCACTGATGAGGTCTGTGGCTTGAGGGAGTCACAGTTCCCTCCTCTGTAAAATGGGGATGGTAAGTACGGCAACTGCCTCGTGGCATTAGTGTAAGGGCTAAACGAACAATGCATATAAAACGCTTAGGATGGTGCCTGATGTACAGTAGATGCTCAACAAATGCTGGAACTTCCAGCCTCATCTTAACTATGGTGGTTTAAAATATGTTCACAAATTCTTAGATATTTCCCCCCACTTTAAGTGGTAGAGCTTAGGATGAGGCAGAAATAATGGTGTTTCACTCTGAGACTAGGCCATAAAAACTACTGGAGCTGCCTACTGTGTGATTCCAACTATACAACATTCTGGAAAAGGCAAATCAGTAAAAAGAGGAGTGGATGCCAGGAACCTGCAGGAGATGGGGGAGGAAAGAATACGTAAAGCACAGGGGATTTTTAAGGCAGTGAAACTATTCTATATGATACTGGAATGGTGGATAGGTAACATTATGCATTGGTCAAAACCCATAGAATCATTTCAATGGCAAAAACACAGAAGTAACCCAAGTGTCTGTCAACAGATGACTGAATAAGCAAAACGTGGTGTCTACATACAACAAAATATGATTCAGCCTAAAAAGGGATAGAAATACTGACACACACTACAACACGCATGGACCTTGAGGACACAATGTTAAGTAAAAGAAGCCAGTCACAAAAGGATATACGCTACATGATTCCAACTCTCTGAGTAACTTAGCATAGTCAAAATCATAAAGACAGAAAGTAGAATAGTGGTTGCCAGGGACTGGGGAAGGAGGGAATGGGGAATTATTCTTTAATGAGTTCGGAGTTTCAGTTTCACAAGATGAAAGGAGTTCTGGAGGTGGATCGTGGTGATGGTTGCACGACAGTATGAATGTGTTGAACGCCACTGAACTGAATACTTAAAAATGGCTAAGATGGTAAATTTATTTTTTTATGTGTATATTACCACAATAAAAAAAATCAGAAAAAACCACAGAATTGTACAACACAAAGAGCAAACTCTAATGTAAACTACAACTTTAGTTAATAAAAATGTATTAATACTGGTTCATGAATTGTAAGAAATGTAACATACTAATGCCTGATGTTAATAGGAGAAACTGTACCCAGAAAAAGTCACTGGGACACACTCTCTCCTTCTCTTTCTATCTCTTGCTCTGAACAAAGAAAGCTGCCATGTTGTAAGCAGCTCTATAGAGAGGACCTTGTGGCAAGGAACTGAAGCCTCTGACCAACAGCCATTGAGGGGCCCAGGCCTGCCAGCAGACACGTGAGACAGATCCTCCAGCCCCAGTCAAGCCTTCAGATGACACAGCCCAGCCAACCACTCGACGGCAACCTCTGGAGAGACCCTGAGCCAGACCACCTGCTTAAGCCACTCCCAGATGCCTGACCCTAAGAAACTGTGTGAGATACTAAATGACTGTTGTTTTAATTGTTGCCACATCTGGGTTAATTTGTTACACAGCCATAGACAACTAATACATTAATCAAAAAGGAAGAGCTGTAAAAGACATTTTTAAAAACATTATTAGAGGTGAGTGACTTTGAAAAGTTTGTAGCTTACCTCAAAATAACTGCACACACCCAGTGTCAAATCAGGGGTTAGGGATCTCTGTTGCAGAAGTTGGCAGTCTAAGAAATGCATAATTATTCTGTGGCAAAAAAAGGTTTTTCTTTAAATGGGAGGGAAAAAAAAATTCCTTCCTTTGGGATTCAAAACCACCCAAATTGTGTGCCCTCCTCATAGAACTTTGGTCTCCAAGCTGGTGCTAATGCAGGGAAATATGGTTATTTCCTGTTCATCAGCATTTTACCCTCAAACCTTCTGTCAAGCTGGCATGTTTTTTAGTTTTCTTTTTTTTTTTTCCAGCAAGCAGGAATCTGAGAGCTTATCCTCGGATTGTCAGCCGATTTCCAATCCAACTCCAATTCATCCAAAGGTCCAGAAAGCCAGACAGAGGTCATGACATTGACACCTCTTGTCCTGTTCAGAGCTCCAGGACGTGCCCTGACTGGGCTTCCAGGGACATGGAGGAGGAAATGCCCTCTATGCATCCCAGCTGGTCCTCCACTGATTTCAACCCACTGGCCATCTGGTCTCTTCTCCCCGCTATGCACACAGCTTGGTCTGGGAAGTGGAAATTTCTGTAGGATTCAGCATTTTTATTTATTTTTTTATTTTTTTAATTTTCTTTTTACAAACCAGGATGCATGAAGAGAGTGGAGGACACTGGCTGCTGTATAATATTGTGGTGCTTGCCCACATACAGAAATTGAGCCATAGAAAACCAAAGATGCCAGTTGGCAAGAGTCCAATAGAATCTCTGCATATTTAAAAACACAGCCATTCAAGTCTATTAGGATTGTTGGATGTGACTTTAATAAGGAAGGGTAACTGAAAATGCAACCCAAGTGGTAAATAGTTCTGCTTAGCTTTTCTGCAGAATTCATTCAAGAAAAAAAAAAATCAAAGCCCTAAAGCAATCAAATTGGGTTTCATTTCAATGAATTTTATTTATTTTGTTTAATAGTACAGCAGGTCACAAAAGCTCCTACCAAGTGCCTCCTTCATTCATATATATATTAAATATATATATATATAAAACTTACATACACATATAATTCACATATAGCTATATATATGGATATATATATATATATGGATCCATATATGGATAATAGCTAATGGACCTCTTTCAAAATACATCAGCCAATGAAGAGGTTTTGAAAGACCACTAAATTTTATTTAATAGTGATATTCTAGAATTGGGCAGATAGGTATATTGATGTAACACGAGACCAGTGTACATAAATATAGGCTTTTAGTCTACACATAGTGAGTATCTATGAGAAAAGTTTAGAAAATATGGATTTTAGTGTCACCCAGATAAAAGTGGGGATACCTGTAGAATGGAAATCTTATAGGAGAGTCCCCTGCTCCCATCCTCCCTAACCTCCCAAAGGAATCATCTATGATGCCAAAGCACACAGACCTAAAGTCCTTATGACGTGCTATTAACTGAACCAAAAAATGCAAGTCTCTTCATTAGTATTATGCACATTGAAACGCATTCTACAAACTTTCGTTTTTTACAAATGACCAACGGATACCAACTGTAGTCTTCTACTGAGTTAGTAAAATTGAAAAATTGAAAGTAATATTAAAAAATAAACATAAGTTATTACAAAAGTTCACGGAGTTAAATATTGTGCTAAGAAGCCTATTTATCAAGAGCTTCAGAGTTGCAGGTATTTTCCTGCAAACACCGTGGCTACGGCTATCATTCCTGGAATTGTCAGGAAGGACTTTCCGGATCTCATGCTATCATCAAAGTTGTTGAGTGGTGTTTGAGTCAATGTTTTATGATGTTGCTATTGTAGTTTGTGTGGGGATTTTTGGTTAATGCCTTAGCATTAACTGCATTTTTGGCTGATGATTTCTCGATAATGGGAACTTAAGACATACACAGGTTGCGACTCAAATGAATGTGTATTTCTAGTGCTAAACTAGAGGACTGCATCTCTCCCTCCATGTACAGTTGTACCAGGACCCTTCATCATTCCACTGAGCTGTCACTTACCCTCCCCCCCCCACCAATGCACAGACTCCCACCAGAAAGGTAAAACAGGCGAGATGCTTGGGCTGTAGTAGTCTCTTTCCCTGACTAATTGGGTCATGTTAAAAGAAAAGTGCAGGCCGGGTGTGGTGGTGGTGCCTGTAGTCCCAGCTACTCGGGAGGCTGAGGCAGGAGGATCACTTAAGCCCAGGAGTTTGAGGCTGCAGTGAGCTGTGATGACTGCATTCTACCCAGGGCCACAGAATGAGACTCTGTCTCCCCAAAAAAAAAAAAAAAAAAAAAAGTGCAAAAGTTATTGTTCTAACAAAGTTGGGCTCTTAATTTCCTTTGTGTCTCATAGCACTTTGAGAATCTGATTTTTTTTTTTTAAATCTATGAGCCTTCTGCCCAGATAAAAACATTAATGCTTACAATTTTAAGTACGGTTTCAGTAAGCCCCTGAAGTTCATCTGTGCCTCCCACCCAAGTTAAAAATTCCTTTTTTTAGAAGAGGACATACGAGATGAAAATTTGTTTTATCTGTCCCTATCTCACACAGACTAAACCACCTAGAAGTGGAGAAAGGCAAACAGTACCCCTGGTCACAAAGAAAGAGACAGACACCCCCTGACCTAGTACCTTTTATTCTCAAGATTATTTTTGCCTGTTTTTATGGATCAGAAATAGGAGGTGAGTCAAAAAACGATTTAAGTGGTGGTTGTTTACACATAGGTTAGTCAAGTTATTAAACCCAATTACCAAGTTGCCAGACAAATCTGTGGGAATTCTTCTATCCCTCCAAAAAAAAAAGCAAAGGAAAAATTAAACATTATGCTAGAAGGGATGGCTATAAGGTGCCACCTAAAACCATTTTCAAGTCTGAAACGTGTCCCTGTCCCCTTCCCCGAGCAGTCTGGCCTCAGTGCTTTTATGATCAGAAGTTACTTCTGGAAGTTTCGAATGGTCCATGTTCCCTTCTCTTTCAAGTTTTCTCATACGCCCCATGCTGAGAAATGACACAGTTCCAGTAATGCCCCACAGCTTCTCAGTGTCTTTTGCTGAGGGAATCGTGGCAGTTCCCATTGTACACAAAGCATTTTGTTTCACCCTCAGTTGGCTGTCTCATGGGGCTTTGAAGGGAGAGGATTAATTTTTGGTAGGGGAGAGAGATGTTACAAAAAAACAATACTATGCAAGAGAACAGTGTATGTAAAGTGCCTGGGGAATAAAAGCATTCCTCAGGTGCCCAATTATTGTTATGAAATAGGATATTAACTCCAAATGCTTTAAGAATAGACATTTCTTCCTATCCATCAAGTACTTTTCTCAGAGTAACTGAAAAATAAGCTAATACCTCATGATAAGCCTGCCTCTTTGGAAAGCATAATCCTTCTTCTCAGCCAAAAAGGCACCATGTAATAAGGATGGCAAATAAATTTCATTTCACATAGTAATTCCAATTGGCTGACAGTATACGCCTAAAGTGATGTATTGAGGACTGTAAGGAAGTGCCGCTGATGAGGGAAAAGGAATTGATTATCAATGTCTGCCACGTGTAGGGGCTGGCGTGGCTGCAGCCTCTCACTTGCCATTTGGATGGAGAGCATTACCGAGTACCTGAGGAAAATGCATGAATAGGAAACCTGGATAATATATAAGCTGGGCTATAGTTGCGAACATGATTTTTTATAAGTCTATTTTACCAGACAATTTTTCAAGGACGTTTCAAAACCACATTTCAAAAGACAAAGTCATGTTGGGGAACGTTACTGTGATCAAATGGAGCAGGAAAGTGGCTTAAGTAACACCATCTTGTTTCTTCCTTGACTGGTGCTGCAGCAAGGGGCAGCCCATCTGTTCCACCCCTGGGAAAGAACTAAATGAGTGTCCCTTGGCCAGGACAGCAGAATGGAAGATGCCCTGACATCAGCCACAGTGTGTATCTTCAAACCCAGGCCTCTGGCATTATGATATATATGCCCGGAGCACATTTTGCTCTTTGTCTGAATCAGTGGTTTCCAACAGCAGGCAACCCCTCCTCCCTGGGGACATTTGGCAAAATCTGGAGACATCTTTGGTTGTCACAGATGGGTAAAGAATGAGCTACTGGCATGTAGTAGGTAAAGACCAGGGATGCTGCTAAACATCCTATGCTGCACAAGACAGTTCCACACGACAGATAATTATCCAATCTAAAAGGTCAATAGTGCAATAGTGTTGAGATTAAATCCAGTGTTGGTCAATGATACAGCCTCTGCTGTTTAAGACACACCACAGCAGCACAGCTCAGTGGTTGAGCTGGCGGCCCAGAGTGTGAATCCAGACCTGACCACCCACCAGGCAGCCCTAAGTAAAGCAGGGGAGCTCTCTCAGTGCCCCATCCCTATCTCTGAAACAGGGATGAGAGCAGGGTCTATGGCACTGGGTTGTTTTGAGGACAAAGATGTGAAAATGTAATTAAAGTTCTTAACAAAGTGCTTGGCAGATGGAAAGTGTTAGCAAAAAACAGCAAGGACAAAAACAGCAAAACATTCTGCTATGGTTTTAATGTTTGTGTTGCCTCCAAAATTCATGCTGAAACTTAGTCCCCAACGCAACAGTATTAAGAGGTGGGACCTGTAGGAGGCGATGTACATCTCATCCCATCTCCACGGATGGGATGAGAGCCTTACAAAAAGGCTGGAGAAAATCAGTCAGACCCTCTAGCCCTTCTGCCTTCCGCCTTCCGCCACATGAGGACACAGCAACGAGGCGCCATCCAGGGAGCAGAGAGAACAGCCCTCGCCAGACACTAAATTTGCCAGCACCTTGACCTTGCACTTGCCAGTCTCAACTGTGAGAAGTAAATTTCTGTTCTTCATAAATTACCCAGTCTAAGGTATTTTGTCATAGCAGCACAAACTAAAACACATTCCAATAGGTAACAATGGTCACATGCCCAGCATCGTGGGGGCCAAATCATAACCAGACTTGGGAGCAGCTTCATCTGGTTCTAAAATCCATTCACCCACCAAGAGGTAAGGGCAGAGGTCAGCCAGAGCATTGGGTTTGGCAGTGTCTGAGAAAATTAAAGACATGTACCCTTTGACTCAACAATTTCACTTCTACGAATTTATCCTACAGACAAACTCACATGGGTGGGAAATGGTGACAGGCAAGGATATTCCACACAGCTTTAATAACAAAATATCAGAAATAATATAAATATCCACCAAAAGGAGACCAATTAAATAACAGAGTAAACGTATGCAATGGAATACTGTATCCATTAACAAATATATATACATACATGTGTGTGTATATATACACACATATATATTATATATACATACAAACATACGTACCAATATGGAATGATCCCTAAAACATAAGCTTAAATTTTTTTAAAAAGAGCCAAGAGTAGAGCTATGCATCTCATATGCTATCTTGCATGTTGGTGTAAACGTCTGTGTAAATATTTGTATATGTATATAACGTATGTATGAAAGAATGCATGAGCAACTTTAACAGTAGTTGACTCTGGTGAGCTGGGAGGCAAGCGGAAGTCAGATTTATTTTTTTCTGCATACTCTTGCCTTTTTTAAGTATTATGCCATTTAATCTAAAATAAAGTAAAGCATCAAATATGCCCCGTTACATACATCATACCCTGCCCTACTTCTTTTGCACTTGACTTTTGTAAATGCTAGCAAATTATCCCTTGCTTAAAGTGAATAATTTTAAATACTTTGGTCAAATCATCTTCTGTAGAGATGCCCTCATTTTTAACCCAAACAATGTCTGCAGAGAAGCTGACTATTAGCATACAGTTTACCGTGCTCACAACAAAAACTGCATGCAAGAGGTTCTCATCATAACTCAGGCAACAAATCACAAGGCTATACTCGACCTCCCCCCTCCTTCCTTTGCAAACTCCAGCTTTCAAATAAAGAGCTGTATCAATTAGCAGAGCCAGTCGGTTCTCAGAAGCTGAGCTGGATCCTGGGCTATTATTAGTTTCTGAACAATGGCTTGGACAGAAGGGAGAAAAGAAAAAAAAAAAAAAACTTGCACTAGGCTTTGAATTTTGAAGCCACCATTCTAGGAAAATACAAAATTATATTACACATTTAAATGATTTAGAGGATTCACCTTGTGAAATAAATTCTGCTGGTCTTCCCCCAAACCTAAAAAATGTTGCTTCACGGTCTCTTAATTCATGACTGTAAGAGAATATACTTGTGTTTCTTTTGCTACTGAAAATAATTAATGTTGCTTTAAAAAACTTAAAAGGAAAAAAAAAAATCAAATGGCAAGGGCACACTGACATCTGCTGGCATTTCACAAACTTTTTTCAAGACAAGCATTTGTTCCCGGCACGGCTCTCTATTTATTCTCAGGCGTTGAGGCACATCTATGGCCCAGCAAAATTCCTATTCCCCCATGGGCCCCCCAAATTATGTACAGAGGAGATCATCAAGGAATGAAAGCTCGAGAGCCTCTTTGTGCCTAGAGTGGATCCCCTCCTTCCGGTAAAGCAATGTGGAGCTCTACAGAATGAATAATTTTATCTTGTTTTTTTAATAAGTAGAAGAGTTGGGTTAGAGGCAAATTTAATTCTGTGAACTGTTTCCCCTGGCTTTATTTCTGTAAATGGCAATTCCACCAATCTTTGTCTTAAAATGGTGAACAAACGAGGGACACCGAGAGACAGCACCCTACCTGTGCAAGAACAAGGAAAATAAAACTAAATGCTCCTTTTTCCAAGATCAGCAGGGAAGGAGGGACCTCAGAACTAAGGAAGCAGCAGGCCTGAAAACATGGATTAAAAAGTGAGGACACCTAAAATGTAAACTTTAGGAAAGGGACAAAATGGTCTCTATTTTGCTTTAAAAAAAAAAAAAATCCTTGAAAACAGATTCTGAAATGCTACAGTCCCAAAAGCATTTCCCAGATTTTTAAAAATCTGATAGTGACATGGGACCAACGAGGGAACAACTAAGGGTGGACTAAGGCAAACAAAAGAGCCTCATTTTCTCATTAAACTGCATGGATGTTAGGAAGATATGTCCATAAAGCTGGGGTCTGGCTCTACCTCCTATGAACTGTCGCTCACTGAATGTACCATGTGAACACAAAGGATGAGGCCAGTAGGGCAGACATGAGGTGAGACAGAGCTATACTCTGTGCAGGTAATAAGCAGAATGCCCAGCAGCACTGCTCCTCGTTCTCAGGGGCACCCTGCTGCCCCTTGCCCCTTCTCTTCCTCCTGCAACACACAGGCACACACACATGCACATGTGCATGCACATGCACTCACACAGGCACTCGAGTGTACACATCCACGCATGCACACACACGTGCACACACACTGCCTTCCCCCCAGGGTGCAGCGTATTCTTGCACCCATCCTCAGTACATTTGTGGGAATGGTAGGAGCGGAGATCTTGCCCATCTCAGAGGGAAAGGGCCCCAGGCACGCTGGCTGCCTCACCGCTCTCAGGACGTGCAGAGCTGTCTCCTTCCTCCTCTGGGCTTCTGAACACACTGCTGCCTCTGCCCACCACGGTTCCTTCCCCTTTCCGCATGTATACAGCTTAGTCCTTCTCGTCCTTCAAGCCTCAGCTTGAATGTAACCTAGTGTCTGTCCTTGGAGACCCTTCCCTGACCTTCCTGCCTGATAGGGTCACCCACCCTTTTATTATGTGAATGCTCCCATTTTGTTCCCATCTTAATATTTATTAGGTAATTCTATTGTCCTTCTACCTGCTTTCATATTTTGTGTTGAGTTCTCCCACTAGAGCATAAGCTTCACGAAGCAGAGATGGTATCGCTGTGAGTCAATACACCATCCCAGTGCAATATCACCAGTGCCTAACACAGTGCCCAGCCCAGACCATGGGCTGCAAAATGTTTGCTGAATGTATGAAAAAGGTAATGAATGACCCAGTGAAAGTGAATCTATATAGCATAGGTAGTGCTCCAGGAAAAAAAAATTAATGGTTAAAATAAGAAAAAGTGTCCATTTACACTGTTGGACTCAAAATCATATTCCTTTAACTCCAGGTCTAGTCTAGCTCAAGATACTAAGCACTGAACTATATTGTCCTATTTCCCAGGGTTCCTGGTGTTTTAAAGGGCTGTAGTTGATGTGTACCTTCCAATTTCCACCTATCCTATATACCTCTATATTACTCACTTATTAATATTTAATATTACAAAGGTAGGGAAATTTTATTTTATTTTTTGTAGAGACAAGGGTCTCGAACTCCTGGGTTCAAGATATCCTCCCACCTGGGCCTCCCTAAGTACTGGGATTACAGGTGTGAGCCATTGCACCTGGCCAAGATTTTCTAAAATGAAACATACTAACATAAATTCCAATAAAGGTGAAAATTAAAATGAGGATAGGGAAGTAAATTAGAGTCAAAAGTGAAGTTAATATGGAAAATCCATGCTATTGAATCCTATATACCGCTGTGACTGGACTGTGAAATCAGCTCTGAGCTTCCTGGCAGGATTTGTGAAAAGGGAACATGAACAGTTATTTCACTTAAAGTGTCTGGTACATAAATACCCATTAGTACCTCAGGAAAGGACAAACTCTGATCCTGAAACCTGAGACAACAATGATAGTCAACAGAGCCCTCAAAAATATCGTCACAGCCCATGAGATGTAAATTCTGCATAGCTTGCTTGTCCTTTTTGGGCCCCCTTATTTGTTTTCAATAATATTATGTTTCTTTTTACTTTAAGCATTAGACCCCACTGTAACAATTCTTAAACTTTCATCTAAATGGTCTATTCTTTTTCTGTGTGCATATACAAAACCTATTTTTTAAAATTTGGGGTCAAATGGCTTTCTTATAATATTTCTCATTATAAACTGAGAGCACCAAAGCCTAATTCAATAGAAATGAGTTTACAGTGGGAGATGGATGGTTCCTCATTCTCATTAAGTACTTTCAAAGGTTAAGTTCACACAGTCAAAACCCATACAAGTTTCACGTGTGAAATGAATGAAATTCACTAGGAAACCAAATATCTTTCCAAGATGCACAGGCATACTAACTACTAAACCTTTTGTATCAAAGACTCTTGGAGTGAGAAGCCCTTGTCTGAATATCACAAGGTAAATAAATGGACAAGGAGTGACTTCTCTGAGAAGTCTATGTGATTGCTGCTTGATTTAACTCACTCTGGAGCATCAGGACAGGCAAAATCACCTGCCTTTGAATAGATAAGGAAATGGAGGCTCAGAGAGGTGCAGTAACCTGCCCAAGGTCACACAGCTAGAAAGTGGCAGAATCTAGACCCACAAGTTAGGTGTGCCTGGCTCCAAAGCCTTTGACCTCCTGCACCTTGACTCTCAGGGAGTTTGGTCTTCTCAAAGCTTTTCTGAATCCAAAATAACTTCAATAGCTTAGGTCAGTGTGCCATCACCTTAAGAGCAAAATCTTCTCATTTAACCACCATCCTACCTGCTGTAATTCAGACGGACCAACCTCCCCAAATTGGAAACAAGAAAACCTCCCATGAAAAGCCTCATGTTTCTAAAGAGAGGTATCAACCATGCCCTTTATTCTGCCCAAGGCAACTCCTGAAATTTCCCTAACCTGTGAAAACGGGAACTATTTTCCATCCCTTTTGGAATTCCTGCACGCACACTCTCCCTTCATCTTATCAGCCTTTGCAATCGGCAGCAACCTGAACTGGACCCAGCTTTCTAAGGATGCCGAAGGAAAAGATGTAATATTCCAATGCTGTGACAGTGAGCCATGCCATGGGCGTATTTAAGAGACTCACTCTAGAACACAGGCAACGACCCCAGAATCAAGACAGGGGGCTTGTCCCAAGGGAAGCAAACACCCAGCCAGCACCCCTGGGATCTGGCCGGGGCTACTGATGCTGAATCAGCCCTCTCAACACCCTGCTCCGTCACTTTTCATAACGAGTCTAATAAATTAGTGTTTCTCTCTGCCAATCAATCAGAGCCCGTGCATATGGCTGCTGTCAGCAGTCCTCTGCAGGCAGAACTCCACGCACAGGCTCAAGTTTGTCAGCCACCTACCCACACGTTCGCAGCGATGCTGGTTCTTCCCTCCACTCTCAGTTTATCACCTCGGTGATAGTCAAGAGGAAAATGTGGGAATCACATTCTGGGGCCAATTTTGCTGCCTAGAGGGATTATGAAATTCTAGCAACAACAACCATAATAATGATATCATTATTATTAAATCATAATATTAATGGCTATTATCACAGTGAGCACCATGACTCCTACATACACAGAACACACACTATGTGCCAGGCGCTTTGCTGAAATCATTTGCAAGGCTGATTAATCATCCAACTGACCCTACAATGTAGGAATAATTATTATCTCCATTTATAGGGGCAGACTGAGGATCAGAGAGGTTGAGGAAAGCAAAAGGTTATGGGGCTAGAGTGTGATGGAGCTGGGATCTCAAGCCAGACAATCTAGTTCCGAAATTTTGACTGTCACCCTGTACTGCCTCCTGCCTTCACATGGCTCCTCTGCTATTCCCTTCATACCCTGCATGCCGTCTCGGTGCAGGGCAGGGGAGGGAAGCAAAGGGACTCTGGAAGCAACTAGTTGAGCCTGCAATCTGCCTTTGCCATTTAATCATCGGGCCTCAGTTCCCTCATCTGTAAAATGGGCATAATGAAGGGTTTGCAATGAACAGTCAAGAGAGCCCAGAAGGAGCTCCCAGTAAATGGTGGCTATGAGGGTCCTGGTGATGACACTAAGAAGATAATTTTGAAAACTTTAAGACCACACCCTCATCTCTGATAATCTGTATTTTAAAATTCACAGAAAAGAGACATCCACATCTCAAGGAAAGACAAAACTAGTGATGAGCAAGGTTATTGCACAAGTTCACCTATTATGCTGGCAAAGGTCTAATTTTGTTCTCAGAAGAAATGAAGAGGGGAGCAGATTCAGATGACAGAGATTAGGCGGAGGGAGCAGTGGCTTGCACACTGCACTCTGAGTGGTTATCAGAGCAGCTCCATCATTGAGTGTACAATGCCCAAGGACTGCCTGCAGCCAGACAGGTGGCCCAAGTACTCCCCTCAGAATTATACTCAGAGCATGAGCCTAGAGACAGGGCCAGAGATGCTCTGGGCAGCCTGGGGCCTTAGGGCTCCGAGGGGAGCAACAGCAAAACAAGAGCCAGATTGCACCAGTGCGGACCTCCAGCAAGGCTCTTATGCAACGATAAAGTAATGTTGCAGTAAATAGAAACAAGTGCCTTGTTTTCCTTTTGTGGGTCTAATGGGCTCAGTGTCACTTCTCACAGCAACTCAAGTTAAACAGCAAGAGCTCCCTAACCACTGTACACCCGGCCTCCCACCTCCCTCGTGTCTTACAAAGGCAGCAAAAGAGGCCACATGCACAGTGATTAGCACCGTGGGCTGTGTGCTCAGACTGTCAAGTTCAAACTCCTGGACATGTCCCTTACCTGTCATGATGTCCTTGGACAATTTGCTTAACACCTGCCTACACTTCACTATCTATCTGCAAAATGGGTATTTGAAAAGAAACAAACTAGAAACATGCTGGAAGCATCAGATGGAATAATTCATTATTTCCACATGGAGCTTCTGCTCTGTGCCAGGCACTGTGCTAGATGCTAGGGATACAGTGATGTCCAAGCAGGTGTGTGCATGATCCACCTGGAGTTTACTGTTCATTGGAGTAAGAGAAAAAGGATAAAACAGACAGTCACTCCAGTAAAATGCCCCGGGATGACTGTAAAGAAGGAGAATCCACACAGGGAAATAGGGAGGGTTTCCTCGAACCAGGGACCTTTGAGCTGTAACCTGAAGGATGAGTAGGGAGTGAGCAAGGTGAACTGGTGGGAGGGTGGGGGAGGTGGTCATGTGCCAGAACAGCACAGCACAGTCCACAGCCATGTAGGTAGAGTGTGGGGCACAGCCTGTGCTGTGTAGGAAGTGTTCAAGCCATGTGAACTTACTATCATCATCGTGGCATATATAAAGGGTAAGAACAGAGTTCCAGGATTGCAGATAAACAGACAAGCTCTAGGGACAACGTGGGAGGCAAGTTGGATTGTCCAGATGTCCAAACTGTCCATCAAACTGTATCTGCACCTTCCAAGGCCAGGGGAGCCTCTGAAGAAGGACAATGCACTCAGCTGCACTCAGAGCTCTCCCTAAGTGACCCACCTCTCTCTCATTGTCAATATCTGCCGTCACCTGGCCCACACCTACCAAGGCGAGAAACCCGTGGCCACACTTGGAAAGGGAACCTACCTGGACAGACGATCAGCAAAGATGATCTGTGCACAGCTGTTCTCAGGAATTCCCAGGAGAGATGTCAGCCAAGACATCCAAAGGATGTGGGAGGGGTGCTGCCTCTTTGAAGGGATGCCCCAGAGAAAGAACAGCTAAGTAGGCTAATGTATACAGACGTATCCTCCCAGGGTCTTCCACCCACGAATAATGAGCATTACTGAGAAACAAGATTCTTTTTCCCTATAAACTAATCTCTCCTCCTGAATGGAAAATTTTGGTCTAAGCCCAAAAAGGGGGGGGTGGTAAACAAAGTTTAATTTTTTGGATGTTATAAGGCTTACATCTGCAGATGCCACTAAGTCCTCATTCCAAATTTGGTTATGGAGATGGCTTGGAACTCTGAGAAAAGAGCTGGCTGGCCAGGAGGACATGCTTATTTATTTAATCATCTCAAAATCATCTAACAATTTCCCCATAATGTTTAAGCCATAAATATAGCAAATAGAGCATGGCATTTCTCTGTATAAAACCTTCCAGTGGCTTCCCATTAGAATAAAATCCAACTCCTTCTCAGGCCTCAAGGGCCTATATGACCATGCTTCACCCATGGAATTTTATCATTGTTCCCACCTCTGGGCCTTTGCACCTGCTGGTCCCTCTCTCTGAAACACACTTCATGCAGATAACCATCCTAGAAGGAAGCTTCATCAAGACATGTATCCACATGGATGATCCATACATACTGGCTACTTCTTTTCACATGGGTCTCAGATCAAATCTCTCCTCCTTGGAAAGTCCCTCCAAGTCACTATCATATTGCCACATTATCATTTTTGTAACCCTTGCCATTATCCTTATAAAACTATATTTCCATGTCTTGCCTATGTCTGATTTCCTCTGTGACAACAGCAACTCTGAGAAAGCAAAGTTTTCATCTGCCTTGTTCACCAAGCACGGGGTCTACCCTGCCATATGTTTGGAATAAACATCTATTGAGTTAGCCATCCCTCCCTCTAAGACAACACACCCATCTGTAGGGGGAGGCTACAACCGCCCACATCTCTGTGTCTAGTGACCAGTGACAAACCAGTGCAAACGGTGGTGCTCAGAGTGACTATAGGTACAAAATGTAAGGATGGTTGTCTCTCCTTATAACCCCAAGTGTCATTTTTCATAATAACCCCCAGCTGTACGACCTAGCCCAGCCGTATTCACTGTTGACATCATCTGAAAGCGCTAGGTCCCCTCATTCTGAAGCTCCATCACTGATTGATTCTTTAATTAAAGTTTTAATAGTTATACTTGTGCCTTGAGGCAGTATTTTAAATAATGGAGGTAGACATTGGGAAGAGCCTCATGGCTTCTTTAAAAACATCATCTCCGTGTTTGAGGTCTTCAGTACAACTATGCGGGTGAACGTGGCTGTGACAGATTAAGGGATGATTTTAGGAAAGTCAGCTGGTATTAATTTGTGGCTCGTGCTTACTGTAACTCCCATGCTGGGTGGCAAAGGCAGGACGAGCTGCCCTGTGCCCTTCAGAGAAAATGTACTCAGATTTCAATAGTCTCCTTCCACGCTACTGGGAAATCGCTGCATCCCCAAAGTATTTTCTGTGTCAAATACGATTTCCCTCTTGGAACATGTTCATTATTCCATACAGCAGCTTAAAGGATGCAAACAAAATGGTCTAATTTTTGGAAAGGTGAAATGTCAGACATATATACAGGGCAGACCCAATTTTCTGGATATAAAAAAAAATTATCTGAAAGGACTTTGATAAAATATAATGGCTTGGTACAGCTTGAGCTAAAAGGACTAAACCTATTTTTTTTTAAGTCATCAGAGACACAAGGATATCTAGAAGACCTGTGCTTAGACCTTACAGGAGGAGATTTAAAAAAATAGCATCAATTATCATGAAGAGAAAATAGGGCAGAATGGGTCAATTCCAGGAGGAGAAACCTGCTCACACCCATGTTTCGCTTGGTTTCATGTGGAAAGCTCTGGGACCACAGGGCGATGTTAAAGACAGTGTGTTCTAAGGAGAGTAAGATTTACCAAGATGTTACTGAAACTTCATACCTGTTGACGAGCAAATCCCTACTTTCCCTTCCCCCAGACCCTGGCCACCACCCTCTGCTCTCTGCTTTGATGAGTTGGACTATTTCAGACACCTGCTATAAGTGGGGTTCCTGATACAGTAAAGACAAATAAGTTCTGGGGATCTGCTATACAACATTGTGCTCATAGTTAGCAATGGTATACTTAAAAATCTACGAAGAGGGTAGATTTCATGTTGTGTTCTTACCACAACAAAATAACAAGTAAAATTTTAAAAACTTTTAGATCAAAGTGTCTATTCCTACATTCCTACATTCAGAGGGGTTTTTTTAATGGACAAAGAGTGACCACAGTTGAGTTCATACAGTTTTAAAAAATCACAAAAGTTTATATTTAAACACAATGATTGTAATGTGTGAATCACAGGATAAACGATAAAGACACTTCTAATATGCTTTAATTTCTATGTTTTCAAAATATTCCATGATTAAAAGTGTTTTTCAATTAAAAAAGAAATTTACTAAGGCAATGCTTTCATTCAAGACGCCAAGGAGATGAAGGCCCGCCAGGTGGTTCTTCTGGTCAGAAGAAATGCACAGTTGCTGCACAAACTTAATTTCAAGGTACAATACTTGTCGAGGCAGCAAGTCAAATGTCAACAACCTACATCCCAGCCAGTGGGCAGCCTGTCCCTGGTCCTTCTTGGAACTTGAGGAGTGCAGACAGGGAGAGGTCAGGCCACCTGAGCTTGGAGGGCCTGAGGCTTCTGTCGTTTACTTAAAAGGAAATGCGTTGTGTATAAGGCAAGCTACCTGCCCTTTCTATCCCACCAGGTTGTATAAGGCTCAAAAATTAGAGCAATTTATTTGGAAAAAGAAAGGAGGACAGAAAGAAAGAAAACTAACATAATTCAGGCACTTACCACGTGCCAGACCCTGTTCTAAGTGTTTATTGCTGTAATTCTCATCAAAACCCTCTGAGGACAGAGCTACTACTGAAACTATCATTTCACAGGTGAGCAAACTGAGGCTACTGAAGCTCATTTTACAGGTGAACAAACTGAGGCACAGAGAGGTAAAGTAACTTGCCAAGGACATACAGCTTGGCAGATTACCGAGCCAGGAGCCCTGTGCTCTTCTGGGCCACCAAGCTCTCCTCTCCCAACCCTTAAGGTGTCACCTCCACTACTGTAAGGAATGATGTCTTTTTTCCTAACCTAACTCGACCATAAGCTAACTTAGGGGAAACCCAGGGGATTCTTCTGGACCCAGGGCCTCCAAGATGAGCTCAGAGAGGAAGAAGGTTTGAAGTCAGCCCCTCTGTTTGCCAGCACAGCCACTGCCAGCACCACCTTTACCCTCCATAGGCCCCAGGTCCTTTACCTCTGAAGATAAAATATCTTGGCTAAAAATAATTCTGCCAGTGGCTCCAGCCAGGCCCAGTGTGGTCACTTAAAAATTGAAAGGATCCAGCCCCCTCATCTCCCCCCCCCCTTTTGTAACAAAGATGAATGGTAAATGCAAGGTGGTTGAACTAGGCCGGGGGTGGGGTGGCGGGTGCAGGGAAGAGATCTCAGGCTGGGCACATCCTAAACTTTTGCTGTAAAGGCCAGGCCTCTTCACACATTAGATTTAAAAACAAAAATAAACAATCATTATTATTAGAAAAGAAAACCCAAGTTATGATACATTATGTTTCAGCTCAAACAGAGCTGTTCCACAAAACCTCCCCCACTTCTTTCCAAGTTCAACTGAGAAGACCCGCGGTTGGGTGTCAATTCCCCAGACTGCCTGGCAAGGATTTCCAAGCTCCAGGCTCGTGAGCAGCCCCGCCCCAGACGCTCCTGGGAAGCAAGTGCACCCCAGCTCTGGCCCATCCAGGAGCGATGAGCCCCCCACTCCCTGGCGTGAATGAATGGAGTTGGGGGCTCCAGGGCAGGATAAGATCAGGGTCTTCCCCTCCCTTCCTGAGTCCCCGGGCTCCGCGTGACACCTGGTCCCTGAAGCTGGCGCCTGGGAGGCTCCAAAAGCATCTCAGTCAAGCGGCCTCCTGGGCGCGGGGAGATGGGAGCGGTGCCCCGTGAGCCCCACCCTCGCCTCCATCCCTGGACAATCGGTTGATTGGAGCTGACAAGGGGTCGCCCCTCCACCCCCACGCCCCGCCGCCCGTGCTCGGAGGCAGGGCAAAGATCTCCTACCCCTGGGTTTCCTCCCCGGAGGTGAAGGTGCTCTAAGGCACCCCAGGAACCAGGGGCGCAGCAGGAGTTTCCCACTCCCGAGTTTCCCGGCTGGCCCCCTCCCCTGGAGTCCAGGCGGCATCAATCCCGGTGCTAGTAAACAGCCGCGCTCCCGCCGGCCCAGCGAGCCTCCTCTTCCCCGCCTCGCTCGAGGGGTTCGGCGCTTCCAAGCGCCCTCTCGGCCACCGAGGTGCTTCCTCCTTCGGAACCCACGAAGGGCAGCGGAGGAGGCAGCGACCCGAGTGCGCTGCCAGCCCTCCGGGGAGACTAATCGAAGTGCGCAGGCAGATTCCTGCTGCTCCCTGCACCTAGGACTCGCTCCCAGGAGGACGGACGAGGCAGCCTGGGCGCTTCGGAGGGGCGCTCTGGGGCGAGGAAGGACGTGCTTCTGGAAGCAACGCGGGAGGGATGGGGGTCACGGTCTCGGCCCCCCGGGGGGTGGAGGGACGTGCCGCGACATCGCTCCACACACACTGAAAAAGTTCCTGTTCAGCGCGCCCAGACTAGCGCTGGGAGGAGGTCAGCTCTCGGGGACCCAGCTCTTCCCTCCGTGGGACCCTCTGGGCCAGGTCAGGGGGCGCAGAGGCGGTGACTCCTCCGCCTGGACTCACCTAGAACTCCCGGCGCGCCCGGCTGCGGTGGCCTTCTCCTCGGCCCCAGACCCCCGAACTCGCGGCGCTCTCTGCACCCCCAGCCACACTCACCATGAGCTGGAGGCGGCGAAGGGGGGTGCCGGCGTCTCCCTCACGGTCCGCAACTTCCCGGCAGGCCAGCCCCTGCCTGGGCGCGGCGAGGGTGCGGCCCGGCGGGGGTCTGGAGCGCGAGGGTTCTCAGTCCCGGGCGCGCGCTCCGCTCCTCCTCGCTCTGCCTGGGTGAGGCTCGGAGTTCTCTCGCTCCGGACGCCGGGCGGGGCGCGCGGCTCTCCCCGCCAGACGCGCGCTGCTCTGCTCGCTCCTTCCCTCTCCGGCCCCGGGGGCGCACGCGTGGGTCCGGCCGCCGCCCCCGCCCCACCGGGGTGCAGCCGGGGCTGGGGCGAAGCGGGAGGGATTCCCCTCCGCGAGTTCGGGTTTCCCACCCCGCGCGGACCCCGCGCTCTGGCCGCCGGCGCGCCGCTGCGAGCCGCGCTTCAGGGCAGCGCAGCCAGTGCCACCGGCTCCAGCTGGAGGAGGCGGCGGCGGCGGCGGCGCGGCTCGCACGGGGACAGGAAAGGAGGTGACCTTCAAACCCCGCGCTCGGGGAGACCGGGAAGGGGGCTGGGGCGATGGGGGGAGCGGCGTGCACCCGGACGGCCCGCAAGAGCGCTTGCAGGCGGGCGGGAGAGAACCAAGAGGACAGCTTCCAACAAAAATATAGATTAGAAAATAAACAAAGGAGAGCGCGAGAGAGCGCGAGAAAATGTGTGCATGTGCGTATGTGTCTGTGTGTGTGTGTGAGCGCGCGACGAGCAGCCCCGGCTGCGGAGCCAAAAATAATCCGGTGCGCGAGGGAGCGCCCCCTCCCCCTTCCCCTCGCCAGCGCCGCCGCCGCGGTCACGCGTGAAGCCCTGGATTCCAGCGGGCGGCGGCGGACGCGCGACCCGGCGCCTGGGCTTCTCGCCTGCAGGGAAGAGGGGTGGAACTTGGCTGCCCGGGCAATGAGCCCGGGTCTTGCACGTGCGCAAGTCCTCGTCGTCCCGGAGTAGGGTCGCTCACCGAGCACCAGCACCCTCCTCCCGACCCCGCCTCGGAGTGGACAAGTCCCCCCGGAGAAAAGCCAAGTCGAGGGGGCAGCTTCTTGCCCCTGTCCACTCCTGCTCCGGGGAACTTTTCTGGCGAATCTTCAAATCTCGCGGCCAGGCAGCGATCAGGCCCTACCCAAGACGCAGAAAGTTAGCCAGGCCAGTGGCCATGCAGGGTGTGAGCGCCGCGGGCCTGGGCCGCCCCCGCGCCTCCCAGCTGGCCTCTCCTGTCCTGCCCGCTCGCTGGCCACCTAACGCTGCACTAGGCGCTGATTCTAGATGGGGTCTGAAGATTGTCCTCTCACCAGCTGCCTTAGAGCCAGAAGCCTCGTGACTCCCTAATGCCTACTACCACTTAATAAGCACTTACTTTGCGCCAGATGCTGTTTTAAGCGCTTTAACATTGAGTCTTCTCAACAACTAGATGAAGTAGGTACTGTAGATTTATCCATTTCACAGATGCTTAGAGAGGTTAAAGCAACATTTCTCCTTTCCTGAGTCCTACCCTGGACTCCTTGAATGAGAATCTCCTCTTTTTACCCCCTTTTTCTTTTCCTTTCTTTAATTTTTTTTTTTTTGGACGGACGTTCCAGGGGATTATGTTGCACGATGAAGTTTGAGGTTTGTTCAAGGTCGCATAGCAGGAAAGGAAACAGGATCTCCAGGCGGCCTACCTGATTTTATGTACCTGCCCTACCTTCTGAAGAGCAGATGGCTTCGGACCAGGCCAGGCTCCAGTCTGATGTCGATCCTGAGCCCTTGATCTGAGTATTGTGCTCATTTTCCTGTCCCATGATTTGATTGTTTTTGCGCTTACAGCAATGGTCCTACTCCAATGAGAACTGGAATAGGAACCGTGTACCATGTTACATGTATTCCTTTATACCATGTGTATTTCCTAGCGCCTAACAAATTTCAGATTCATTAGTTCTTTCCTCTGCAATCTTATCAGACTAGGGTTTCTTCCAGTATTACAATAAAACAAAGAAAGGGAGTTTCTACCTACAACTGGAATTTTTAAAAACCATGCAACATTTTATCATCATCTGAAAAAACAATGTTGCCAAATCCAGAAAGACATCTCTTTCATTGGCCCTAATGATTTTGCAATTTGGGTTGGTTTTTACCATTTGTTTTCTTAGGCCCTCTTTGATAATAATATATTTACATGTAAACAAGGTTTTTTTTTCTTTATACTAGTCTCATCTTTCAGTGATAGCACCATGAAGCCATAAATCTGGGTTAGTAACATCATAATCACTTCCCCCCCCAGAAACTGTTTACAATGGGAAAATCACTGAATTTAAATGTAATTGTCCAGCAGTGCAGGGAGATGAGATGGGTTGTAAAAGAGGTATTCTCAATTTAAAAGCAAATTATCAATAATGAGAGAAGAAATAAATGGCAGTTAATGGGAAGTTCTGCTGAAATATAATGTTTTGTACGAATTTGCCAACAGGAATTGTTTCTCTATACTCCTTCATTTTTATTCCAGAAAGGAAAAAAATGAATCCAATCATTCAAGGCAGAAACACTGTCTGTTGTTTTATTAAAATGGGTAATCGCTAGGTCCTTCATTATTTTAATATATATTTTTGCTATTAGAAATGAAATAAAACATACTCAACTACCTGAAAATCAAGGTCAGTCTGAGTCTACTCTGATTTATTTATTTTAGAGTAGGAATAGGCTTAGATATATTAGCAATGAGTGTCAAGTATGACTCACTGGTACCTGCATTGCTACATGGCTTAAGAAAGCTTAATCTGAGCGTGGGGGACATCCATGCCAATTTAAAACAAAATTAGAGTAAAGATCAATATGGCATGCTATTATGCTATTCATTTGGAAAGTACTAGTTTCTTTTCCACAGTGACCTTTCCCATCCCAGGTAGGGTTTTTCTGCCATTTCTCCATGTTGAGCCCATGAAAGTTCGTGGGAGGTGCTGAAGTAGACAGCTCCTTAGGACAACCCAGGGCCAAGAATCTAATCGCCCAGCTATGGTTATAAAGAACATGGAGACTTTGGCTCCTCCTACTGGATGTGAAAAATACTTTGCAATTTCTGATATAAGTAAATGTCAAAAATGATGTCTTCCATAAAGCTGGTTTAAAACAAAAAAAAAGGAATGACTCTGTAGCCTCATGCTCAGCTGACAGCTACCTAAATTTCATCATCACACTTTCAAACTTAAAATCTTCCCATGGCTCCTTGTTCCCCAAGATAAGATCTAAAGTCCTCCACATGGATTACAAGCTGGTGGGTTATCTGGCTCTTGTTAAATTGACCCTATGATCTGGAGGTGCTTTTCTCTTGCTGGTCTCCACGCCTTTGCCCGCTGTTCCTCCAACCTGGAAAACTCCCACAGACTCTTTTGCTGGATAGCCTCACTCCCTCCCTCTGAGCCCCCCCAACTCCCTACCCTGCCCCCACAGATAAGGCCCTATTTTGAACTCCTCTCACACCTATATTCAACTTTATCATGTCCTCTGTCTCAGCCCACTGTAAATGTTGTTCTCCGTTAAACTCAAAAGTCCTTGATGTCACGGGCTTGCTCCCTACTGCATAGGGCCAGCCACGTATTATACTAAGCTCACTAAAGGTTTGGTGAACCTTCCTTCTGCCCTGCAGGTGACTGCTGTCTAGATGGGCTAACCACTTTGGGAGGGGTTGAGAAATCAACCTGCTCACCCACTTCTGTAGTCCCTCATTCTTTTAGTCATCAAACATGCATCTTTCTTGAGGCTAGACCCTTACGTAAACCATTCAGTACATAAACTAGACACAGTTTCTGCACTCAGAAAAGCTTATAGTCCAGTAGGATAAGTTAGGCACATACATGAGTGGTTGCAACAGTTCTGAAAGATTTGGCCGATACCGAATGGGAGCTTATAGCCAGACATGGGGGAAGGGAAGAGCTCACGCAAAACTTTCCAGAAAAGATCACCTCTAACCAGAGAAGATCAGTAGGAGTTACCCAGAGGGTTGGGTGAAGGACATTCCTGGAGAAGAACACAGCTTGTGAGAGGGCCTGAAGTAGAACAGGATAGTGCCTTCTCGGAACAGCAAATCTATTCAACATAAATGGAGTCACGTTGGGTTCAAGTGGCTGGAAAGCGGTGGGGCAGGCAAGACAGGAGAAGCTGAACTGAAAGTGGGGGCTGGGGAAAGCTCATAAAGGGCCCTGGCTTGCCAAGACCCACCGGCGCCGTACGTCCCGCTGCCCATGCCCTGGACACTGCTGTGCTTTCACTGATGTTTCAGTGACCATTTTCCCCATTATTAACTCATATTTGTTTAAGAACTTTTCCAGGTGGTCGCGGTAAATATCCACTGAATTCTAGGGATTAGCAGACTCCTCCAAAATACTCTAGGATTTTTAGAGATGATCAGTGGTATGTTAGCTAGGATAGGAGAAGGACAAAAAAAGCAAAACAGAGACAAAGTGGCCAAGCACCCTTCCACTCCTTCTCACAAGGATGCCCTTCAGTAGCAGCCACAGAAGAGAGGATGCTGCAGTCAAATTTATTCATGAAGGACCCTGGATTCAATAAAATTCCTTACACAAGCCTAGTATTACATAAGATCTGCCCTGCCCTCAACTTCTCAGGCTTCAGGCTTACCTGAAAGCTTTGCCACAGTCTAGCACAACGACTGAACTAATCAACCCAGTCTGAGGACCACAGGGGGATGGATTGCACCTTATGTTCTCTCTTCCCCCTCAGGCCTTGGGCACATGGCGGATACTCGATAGATAGTTACTGATTGGTTGAACTAACTCACCATCTATCATGTGGTTCAGGGTTTTGATATTAACCAAGGCATTTAATACTAAGAATGAGCTATCCAGTCTCCGGGGATGAGTTCTCTTTTTCTGAAAAGACACAAACTTCCACGCTCTGTTTTAAAATGTCTTTGGAATAGTGAACATGATGGTTTCTCCTCTTCTCCTTGGCCTCACCCCGTTTCCTCTCCTGCCTACATCCCCCAAATAACGAGGCAGAAAACCGTAACACTAACGACAATAGCACCCGGAACAATGGTGATAACAAGAACAGTAATAAAAATAACAAGCACATGCTATTTGCTATATAAACTCTTTAGCTGTACTATCTCATTTAGTCCTCATAGTATAACTCTAGGTGTAAATACTATTATGATTTCCTTTTTTATAGATGAGCAAATCAAAGTTTAATAGAAGGAGGAAATTTGGTGCCTTGGCCAAGCCCACAGAGCTGGCAAATGGTCAGTCCGGGACTCAAAACTAAGTTTGTTTATTGTCAGAGCTGGCTTCGTGGGGCATAAATCATGATGCATCTTGTCTTTCTGCTTACTAGGAGTCATACTCCATGTAGACAAGCTTAGAGTTATGTCAGTGATTTATGATCATGAGAGTAGAGATTCCTAGCCCATTGGTCTTGGAGTAAGAAAAATACAAAGGCAAGCTCAGTAATCTGCAGCATGAAAGGGAGCCTGCATATATAAAAAGCATTTTGGAAATAAATATTTTGAGCTTCATCAGAATCAAGTAAAGATTCCTGAATGCTTGGCCAGTAATAAGTACAGACTCAGCTATGTCTTTGGTTTAGAGCAGGCTAGTTTTATATGCTGTTTAGTACATCTTTAAGAAACACATGATCATACATCTTTAAGAAACAAGCAGATGAAGCTCATCAGTAAGATAGCCTGCTTTCACGCCCTGTATCTATCACTTAATGGCAATGTGAACTAAACCAGATTTTTTAAAACATCACTAATCACTTCCCTGTATATGAAATGGGAATGACAACAGTGATGAAGATTAAGATGTAATTAATAATAATAGTTACTATTAATAATAATAGTTACTATTAATACAGTGGACATTACAGTCGACTCCCATCTCCAAGCATCATAACTACTCTCCTTGTGAGTGTTTGGTTTAGGAACCGTAATAGGATCCATGTCATCTGATCTAGGAGAAGACAATTGTGTTTTGGGAAACATTTTCTTGGCCCAAGCAAAAACCATAGGAAAAGATATTTTTTTCTTTACTTCCAGATGTTTTCTTGTGTGGATGTGATTTCTGGATCTGCCACAGATAGCTTATGACCAGCCTGAGGACAAAACCAATACTAAGGGTGGCAAGGTGGGAAGAATAAAGAACCCAGAACATCTATGAGGTTGTGGAGCTGCTAAATCAATCGCCATATGAAACTACCATAGTGCTGCCTTCCCTGTTCCATGTGATGATATATTCCCTTATTGTATAAGCTTGTTTATGATTACATGTGGCCTAAAGCAGGATTTCTCAAACTTTGCAATCTTTACATTTTGAGCCAGATAATCCTTTTTTGTGGTGGGGCTACCTGTGTACTGGAGGACATTGAGCAGAATCCTTGACTTCCACCCGTGAGATGCTGGTAGCATTCCCTTCCTCCTCAGCTGTGAGAACCAAAAATGTCTTCCGACATTTCCATATGGTCCCCATGGGCAAAATCACCCAGGTGAAGAACCACTGGTCAAAGCATCCCCACTAATGTGGTGATAGTAGTAGAAATAGAACCACTAATAGTAATAAATTAATAACAACATTTACTCAGCTTTACTATATACCAGGCACCATGGTCTACACTTCCTTTCATATTCTCATTAAGTCCTCATAACAACTCCATAACCAGGTTTTATTACCATCCTCATTCTACAGACGAGGAAACTGAGGTCTAGAAGAATGAAGACATTTGCTCACACTCACCAAGCTAGTAAGTTGTTGATTTAGGATTCAGACCCAGCTCAGCAACGACCCCTCTCACCCAACGTTGTCATGAGAATTAAATGGTATAATCCATGAGACATTTCTCAGCCTCATGCGTGGCACCCAGTAATTGCTCAGTGGAAGTTAGTGGTGACTTTCACAGAACAACTATCTAGCAGGGTCATCTTTAAGAAATGCAGTGTGGTCTTGGTGATGCCACACTTCCAAGTATTGTGGTTCCCTCCTCTCTTGCTTCACATTGTGCTGAGTGTTCCAGCCAGCATCAGATTGCCTCGAACTAACACAGAAGACAAAACCACTAACCTTGATGACCCAGAGCTGATCACAATCTCCTTTTCTCCCGCTTTGTAAGTAAGGGCAGGTCCTTAGTATGAGTGGTCACCAACAAAAGGCAGTCACCAATTTTACTCACTCACTCTTGAATGGTGAATTGGAGTTACATGCCAGCTTTATTCTCCTGCTGGATAAGGCAGTGAGAAGTCAGTGTATGCCTGCTTAGGACTTGTTCAAAACAGGAAAAACAAAAACATTTTTGAGAACGTACTCTATGCTTGAGATATGGCATCAAACCACAGAGAAGCCCTATAAAGTAGGTAGTGCTATTAGTCCCACCTTAGAGATAAGGAAATCAAGGTGCAGAGAAAAAAAGTAAATTTTCAAAGTTTACAAACTTAAGCTCAAGACCTCTTTTTTAAATCCTTGACAGTTTGCTATCAGGACCTCAGTGTGCTATACTGCATTCCCCAAACCTCTCTTCACGTATAAGGGATCCACAGGCCAATGGCACAAAAACGTTGTGTAAATAAATATTCTAAAGTCCCACTAAAAATCATTTTTAAAATAACATAAAGGCTACTTGAATAGTTCCGTCCAAAGTCAACCATGAAGGTTAAAAATGAGATTTCTCAAGGAAAATAAAGTTGCAAGTCAATGAGGTGTAAATAGTTAATGAATTTATAATCAGAACATAAATAGTTTTGTCTTAATGTACTAACGTCTCAGGGGGAAGAATGTTCCATGTGTTAGCAGCAGAGAATATTGACGATCGATTTCTTTCAAATGCACTCACTTTATTTTTAAGTCTTAGTCATTTTATTACAAATGGATAAGTAAAGATATTTAAGCCATTTAGGGTGAAATATGCAACCTTACAAGGAAGAGTATGCATTTGCAGTGGTTACTGGTGGGTTATAGATGCTTTGAGCAGGAAAATATCTGTAAATCATGGTCAAAGTATGCATTACTGTGTTTCCACTTGTACATTTATTATTTCTATTTATTCCTTATACTTCAATTAAGAGGCATAAACCTCTAAACAGGAAAAAATCACTGGGACTACCTCTTGAGATTATATAGTAGGTAATATGAAGAAATATAAATAAATGGCTAAAATTCAGGATTCTGGAAGCTGAACATAAACATCTAAAGGGTGAAGTTGGGCATTTAGTGAAAAGTGAACTCTGTTCCATAAAGCATGTTTCCATCAACTCCAGCATTCTCCGATAGAATTCTCCCACACCCTACTCTAGGCCTGGCTGAAAATGCTCATACTGTATTGACGTCCCCCAGAAGCAGACCCTGAGATGAGTATTTGAGCACAAGTAGCAAATGGGGGTGGGTGTGAAACCAGGAAACAATGGCCCAATGGCCAGGGAGTGGGGAATTGCATAGGGAAGAGACAAAAGCCAACAAAAAGTGTGTTACCAAGCAAGTTATCACTGTGGGTAACTGGAGGTGATTCCTACTAAAGAATTCTGGGAGCCAATGTAGAACACACCCCCCAGAGTTATCCCGCCCAGGGACAAGGGAGCTTGAATATTTCCATCACTCATTGGTTGAGGGTTAGTTGTGGGGCAGGGTAGGGTTGTTAGTCCCTTGCCACTTCGGTCTTCCTTGGGCATGGCCAGAGTGGAATCCAGCAGTTAGAGAGTCCTCAGGAAAGGAACTTCAAGCACTGGCATTTGGAAGTCCACACTGCACGCATGTCAACAGTAAACACCTAGGGATAGTGGGTGTTGAGCAATGCAGCATCTTCTGTATTCTTCTGTATTCCCAATGTCCCCATGAAGAAAGAGGGAAATGGTTAGCTTTGCAGGAGCAGTTAAGTCTTGTGCCCTGTAGGAATGCAAAACCACAGTATTTCTTATTGCCTGTGAAGCTCCACTGACTGAATATCAAAATGTCCTATGGTTGTCAAACTGTAGTGTACATAAGAATCATCTGTAATGCTCATCAAAATCCAGATCCTGGGCTCCACACTAGGGATTCTGATTCAGGAAGCCTAGGATTAGAACAAGAATTTGAATCTTCAAATTCCCCTACACACACACACACACACACACACACACACACACCCCATGTCACAGGTGTTCCAAGTACCTGATGTGGAATACCAGTGTGTTTAGTCCCACAGCAGAAGGGCTTGTGGATAGGGCTGAGTGGGAGGAGGTGGGAGTTTAACATGTTTTTAAGATCTGAGGGCTTTGTGTGTGGATATTTCCCTTCTCTTTGAAAACATGATCACTTGCTGTGCTCTCAAACGCTCAGAAAGGAGGTAATTGTTAGCAGGGTTCTTTCTGAAGCACTGATTATGCACCATGAATATATTAAAATCTACAGGTATTTTGCAGAGAACTCACGGGAACACTCAGGAAGTGCCATTTTGAAGTCCCTGGAGCCATAACTAGGACTAAGAAATAGTGATGTAATGTATTAGGAAGAATAAACAAATTAAGCTTCAGAAGTTCTTATCCCAGGCAGGCAACAGGGAGGTGGTCAAACCTTACTGAACCAGTTCCTTTGCATCAAAGCTGTACTTGATTCACAGGTGTGATGATAGAATATGGTGAAAATGAGTTGGCAGTTTTAGGTGACAAATTGAGTGAGGTACCATCATTGCTTTTTGGTAGGTCTTTTTTAGAGAGAACGAAGTAGCAGTAATCTTGGAATCACTGTCGAAGAATCTTGTAGACCTGGTATTTGCACAGGAGTTCTTTTATAATGGACAAGAGAGAGAATAAAAAGTAAAGCACAAACCCATATGCCTTATGATGGCAGGTAGAGTTGTCTTGCATCCCTTTCTGTTTTTATTATAGTCTAAAAGGTATTTCACAGATGTCAGCAGCCACTAATAGACCGACAAAAGAAGGGGTAACCAACTTGAGAGACTGTCAATGAGAAGGCCATCAGTTTATTTGATTTCTCTACTTCTTCCTGCTTTGACTTGTCTCTGTGTTCAAAAGCTCTAAGACTATCTTGCTTGCCATTATTCTGTAAGGCAATTAAGCAACTTGGCAATGAAAGCAATCATATTTTTTCTGGAGTATTTCACAGAGAACACAGAACAGCACAGGACAGATGTTGAACCAAAACGTAAGGACTTCTCTAAACACGCTCCTTGGTGCCAAGGCTAAATGATCTGCCAGAGAGCTTGCTTCCATCTTTCCATCCCTCCTCCGGGATTTTTTTTTCCAACAGTTAATTCTTTCCTCTGTTCCATCTTCAAACTGTCCTGGCTGTCAGGATATAAACATGTGGAAGTTCTCTTATATTAATCCTCTTCCTTCAATCCTTCCTCAGCCTTAGTGCACTGCTGGCTTGGGTCTACCTCTAACCACCAAGTTCTTCGAAGAGATTAATTCGTGTTTATCACCTCCAGCTTCTCCACCATCTGATGACCCCCTGTAATCGGGCTTTTCTGTTTACAACACTCTACTGAAGCTACTGCCTTAGCACCTTCTTCATTGATGACTCCACCTGGTCACACCCATGTTCAATCCTTGATCCCAGTTGCTATCTCTTCATCATCTGATGTATTAATCTCCTGGCAACTCTCTGTGAACTGAGAAGCACCACACTCCTGGCCATCTTCCTGCCTCTGAGCTGCTCCATTCTTATGTCTTTATCTGCTCGTCCCAGACACCACCCTTCCTAAATCACGTTCCTTAGCATCCTGTTCTTCCCTAGATCCCAGAGCTCTGTGTACCCTTCACCTCTTGGCTAAAGTTCCCATCCCCTTATCTCTAGCTCACAACACATCGTCATCACCTGGCTATCTGCCAGGCATCTGGGGCTACTGTTTATAACCAATCTATTTGCTCATTTGATAAGTATTTATTGAGTGCCTACTATTTGTCCAAAAATAGAAACAGAAATCCACTGTATTGGTTATCTCTTGCTTGTGTAAATATTTACTGCAAAACTTAGCAGCTCAATAAAACAAGCATTAACTCGCAGTGTCTATGGGTCAGGATGTGGCACAGCTTGGCTGGGTGCCTCTGGTTCAAGGTCTCTGGGAAGGCTGGAATCAACGTGTCAGCTGTGGCTGCAGTTTGATCTCAAGACTCGGCTAGAGAAGGATCTGTTCTGTGCTTGCTCATGAGGTTGTTGGCAGGATTCAGTTCCTCCGTGGCCCCTGGCTGTTGGCCACCTGCAGTTCCTGGCCACAGGGGCCTCTTCAGTGGGCAGCTCAGGACATGGCAGTGGATTCCCTGAGATCAAGAGCCCAAGAGGGAAGCTGATGTATTTTTATAACTCGATTTTGGAAGTGAATCTCATAATTTCTGTCATATTCCACTCATTGGAAGTGAATCAACATGTGCAGCCCACACTCAAAGGGAGGAGATCACGCAAGAGTGTGGATACCAGGAGAAAGGGATCACTTAGTGCCACCTTAGCAGCTGTCACATCCCCATTCCCAGAAAGCTTGGTTCCAGTGAGATATAATCCTGAATGCATGGCAGAGATATGGGGAGAGAGGATGGACCTACATTATGAAGGCGCTTGCATGCCATGCATGCAAGTCAACATGTCTCCAATTAAACTTTTATTTTCTCATTCAATCCTCTTAGGTTCCCTTCATTTCCACTCACTGCATCTTATCACCTCTTGCCTGGCCTAGAACAATAGCCTCTTAGCTGGTCTTATGGAAAGCCTTTCTCTGCCCACAATCCATTCTGCACACACATCCAAGAACAATTTGTAAAATACTCTATTTGCAGGTCTCTCTCTATTCCCATTCCAAGTGACAGAAACTCACCTCAAACTAGTTTAAGCCAGAGATGGGATATATGGACGCATATGGGTAATAATTCCAAAGGACACTGGTTTTAGGCATTGATGGAACCAAATGCTCAAACAATGAGGGCCGTTTTTTCTCTATCTCTTATTTCTGCTTTCTTCTGTGTTGGGGTCCTCCTGGGCAGGCTGTTTGGTGACTGTGTCAAGATGCCCTCCAATAGGCACAGACTCACACATCATATTCTACCAAATTCATAACTCCAGCAGAAAGAGGGTACCCTTTTTTATTCTACAGTAGTACTATAAAAATTCCTAGAGTGTGTACTCACTGGCCCAGATGGGATCATATGCCCATCGCTGAACCATCACAGTGACCAGGTGGACACAGTGCTCTGACTGGCCACATCTGTGGAACCAGAGTATGGATTCAACCCCACCTGAACTACCTGGTCTGAGAATGGTGGGCAAGTGATTTCCCCCAAGGGAAACCAGGAAGCTATTACCAGAAGGGGATTCCAAATTCTGAACATTAAAATAATCAGATAATTAGGTAATACAATGCAAATGTTAACATACCACTCATCTAATTAATAACCTCATCACCTATAGGGTAAAGTTCAAGCATCTTTGCTTAGCATACAAAACCCTCCATGAATGGGTCCAAGCCTGCCTTCCTAGTCTCATCTGCTGTGAATCCTGGTTTCATGCACAAAGAAATACACATTCTTCTCTAAGTCATCTGCGTTCTATCATGCCCCTGCATCCCCTTTTCCTGGAGCGCTGAATTTCTACTTCATTGCCTCTTGAGCCATCACCTGTCTCAAGACCCAGGTCAAATGCCATCATGCCTTTGAAGAATCCATCCAACTTCTCCTGGCTCAACCAGCTACTCCCTTCCTGAGAAATTATGCAAATATCTCTGTTTAACAGTGGTTCTCAACAGGGGCAATGTTGTTCCCCAGGGAACATTTGCCAATGTTTAGAGGTATTTTTGGTTGTCATGACTGGAGAGGGGGCACTTCTGGCATCTAGTGAGTAGAGGTCAGGGATGTTGCTCAACATCCTACAATGCACAGGCAATGCCCCCCAAACCAAAAAGGATCCAGCTCAGAATGTCAACAGTGCCACCATTGAAAACCCCTGTCTCTTGTAACATTTAATGCCTTGTATTATAATTATCAATTTTATATCTTCCCAACTAGACCATGAGCTCCTCAGGGGCAAGAACACTGCTGCATTTGTCAATGTACTCCCAGCTCTAGCAGGTGCCTGGCCCATAGCACATGCTCAACAAACATTGGCAGAATGACTGCATCAGAGAATGACTGGCCAGATGGGCTTATGAAGCATTATCCAAGAAACTGAGTTCCTGGAAGGCATGATGCTTCCTTAAATGGCCATTGTATTAGAAAATTTCAGCTGCATGGTGCTTTTCCTCCCTTTCCAAGAATAAATTTGAACGAAATGTAAACTTCCAAATTTGAAGTCATGTGACTTTCTCGGCAAGTCTATTACTATCTGTAATTCTCATGTTACTGGTTATTAATAAATGGCCTCTTGGCTTTTTATCATTTCTAAAGACAGAGGAAATCTCTATACTTCCATTAAAATATACTCCCCTTTTATAGTTCCCCTATTTTTTTTTTTACAACAAGACAACATTTCATGACCCTTTTCCCCCATCCAATTTTAGTTTAAAACAAGGCTGTGCATGTGATATCTTCATCTAAGCCATTGCACGCTTGACTAAGGAATGCACACATCACCAGAAGCTCAGCATTCCATGTAAGGTCTAACACATTTCTTAGAAAGGACATTCAAATGTCAGATGGAATGATTTACACTGCATGTCAATAAAAAGTACTCCGAGGTCTACCAAGTCAATAAAGCTTATTAGAACAATCTTAGGGCTGAGTATCAATGTACCCTGATGAGAACCTCTAAAGTCAGACACTATCTCCAGGCAAGTGGCATTAAATAGACCCTTCTGGAGGGAGAAATAAAATTTAAAGTTTCCATTATGTTTAGAGTTTATGCTAACCGAATAACATATAAGAAGCTGGAGAAATTTGTGTTTATATTCTCATAGTTAAAACCTTCTAGACATTCATTCTTTAAACTCCCATAAGTAGAAAGTCTCCGATATGCCAAACATTATTTGAGGCATAGCACATTTACTCACTTTTTATGAGTAAACACTTAAGTAGTGCTGTTTATGTACATCCTCCTAAATCTTTACAAATATAACTATTGACATCATCACCACGACCCTATGAAATGGGTATAGCATTATCCCCATTTTGCAGATAAAGAGACTGAGGCTCAGAGAAGCTAAGTGAAATAGTCAAGGTCACCCAGCTAGTAAGCAGAAGAGCCTTCATGCAAAGCAGGCAGTCCAGCCCTAGAGTAGGTATCCCTACCCACTGTGCAACACCACCTTGTATGAGTTACTTCTAGTGCTTGCGATAAACTCTAAACCCAGAGTTTGGCCTGCTCTGTATTTCTAAAATTAGAATTTAAAAATCAGGATTCACGGAGAAGCTGGATTTGTGGATTCTTTTGACAAATCTGGCCACCTGGGCCTGCTTTCTTGCAGGCAGGGACTGGGGGTGTGGGGGGTGCAGGCCCTTCTCTCTCATTTGACCACTTGTATGGCTCCTGAAGCATTTGAGTTTGAGACCCTAGCATAGCTGTTTCGTAGATGAAGATGCTGAACCCAAAAGACGTTAAGGAATTTGGCCAAGGCCCCAGATCTAGTGAATAGCAGAGGCTAGATCTGAGCTTGGCAGGATCCCAATGGAAAAGACCTGGCACACTCAAATTGAGGCAATCAAGGAGCTGTCCCTTTATTTAAAAAGGCACTAGTAACACAGATGTGGCAGGTGTGGGGCAACAATCGTAGACTAATGTCAATGAAGCCCTCCTTATCCCTGGGTCTCCATAAATAAGGGGAGGGAGTTGTAACCAGAACCCAGAAGAAAACTGTTCAGAGCAGATGCTTTGAGATGAGGAACAGCGACCTTCAGGTGAGGGACAAAGGAAAACTCACAGGGAGGGAGCCAGGGGGACTAATATCCTGATGTCATCCTACTCTTTCTCTCTCATTTCTTGCCAGCATTCCCCCAACCAGGCAAATCCAAATGGCTGTCGGGACCCAGAACCTTGTTGATAAGGGCGAGGAGCAGGATGGGGGAGGGTGGAGAATGCATATCTCGGGTAACACGGAAGATACCTAACACATAACTCCTGTTGGACTCCAAAAACTGTACTTTTCCCACTTCACTTGCTCTAACTTACTCAATTTACTACCATAATAATATTAAAGATAATAGCAGACATAAATATGGTGCTTAAGATGCGCCGACCACTATTCTGAGAACTTTACATGGATTTACTCATATTTCTAAGTGCCTACCATGTGCTAGACACTGTGTCCTCTCTGGAAACACAGAGGGTGGGGGAACAAAAGAGTGGCAGAGATCTTAGCAGTGTCTCAACTGCGGGGTCAGATCACGCTGCCACATTGCGACCCTTCCTCAACCCTCCATTCAGACCCATGCGCAAACAAGACATCCTGTTTTAAAAGAAAGGGAACCAAAATGAGTTGAAAATGCAGAGGTGCCTCAACACTACTAATTTTCAGGGGAACGCACATCAAAGCCACAGTGAGCTATCATCTTACCCCAGTCAGAAGGGCTATTAATAAAAAGACAAATAATA
This sequence comes from Daubentonia madagascariensis, assembly GCA_023783475.1. Taxonomy (NCBI): domain Eukaryota; kingdom Metazoa; phylum Chordata; class Mammalia; order Primates; family Daubentoniidae; genus Daubentonia; species Daubentonia madagascariensis. The sequence goes on along the minus strand of JAKFHU010002332.1, from coordinate 2,564,621 downwards.
ATAGATGTTGGTGAGGATGTGGAAAGAAGGGAACTCTTATGCACTGTTGGTGGGAATGTAAACTAGTGCAGCCATTATGGAAAACAGTATGGAGATTTCTCAAAACACTAAAAATGGAATTGCCATTCGATCCAGCAGTCCCACTATTGGGTATCTACCCAGAGGAAAAGAAATCAATATGTCAAAGGGATAGCTGCACTCATGTATCCATCACAGTGCTATTCACAGTAGCAAAGATATGGAATCAACCTAAGTGTCTACTGGTGGATGAAAGGATAAAGAAAACATGGTGTACATACACAATGAAATACTATTCAGCCGTAAAAAAGAATGAAATCACAGCATTTGCAGCAAATAGATGGAACCGGATGTCATTATCTTAAGTGGAATAAGCCAGGCACAAAAAGACAAACATTGCACATTCTCACATACATGTGGGAGCCAAAAGATTTGAACACGTGGAGGTAGAGACAGGAAAAATACATAAGAGAGACTGGGAAGGGTGAGGTGGGGAGAGAGGAGGGTGAAGAGAACTGAGTTAAAGGCTGCAAACATACGGTAAGACAGAAGGAATAAATCCAGTGTTTGCTGGCAGAGTAAGATGACTATTAACAAAAATGTATTGTACTCGGGCGATGGACACCCTGAATACCCTGACTTGATCACTATGCATTATACACACGTAACAAAATCTCTCACATACCCCGAAATTTGCACAAATAAAAAAAAAGAAGAAAGCGCAAAGGTGCTGACTGTGAGTCCTGTTAACTAGTACGCCGATTTATCACTACTTCTCCTGATTCTCCATGTCAAAACTCATATTTCCCAGGTACTGCTCCCTTAGTTCTTGATAGTTGATTAGCCTGTTGATCTAGGATGAAAAAGAGACATAAAGGGCAAACATAAGTTAAAAATGGCTCAAGGTCTATAGATCATTCACGTTTGAAGGGAAAATTTCCAGCCCTACAGTAGACATGGGAGCAAATAATGGGGAGGGCAGGGGGTGAGGAGGGGCTTGGGGGTCCTGACTCCCTTTGGATACTTCACCGGGCAGAGTGCGATGTTCCCCAAACTTCATTCATGCACCACCCTCTTCCCAAACTTCACTCATGTGCCACACTCATGATTTTTGCCATATATTTGTACCAGCTGCATTATATATTCAATATTTTTTCTTGAAATTGTTAATTTCTTTATTTAAATGAATGTATTTTAAAATGCAAGCATTGCTATCCTAATTAAAAACTAGTGTTGTTCCAATACATATTTAAGCACATATTAAAGTTAATAACCTTGTCTGTGTAGTATCTAAAACCCACCTTGTGTATCTTTGATAATACGCAAACATATCTGGGGAAAACATTGCTAAAAGCATGGACTCTGGAGTTAGACACGATGAGGTTCAATGTCCCAATTCCACGGCTCAGGAGGATTTGCCTTGTACAATTTTGCTAAGGATTAAATAAAACAATTCATGCAGAGTACTTGACACCATGTGTGGCCCATGGAAGGCACTTGTGAAATATTACATTTCAGAGCTCCACAAGCCACACCATTGGTGGTTTCCTAGATCACTAGACCCTGGTGTCTATATACCAATAATTCTTAAATCCTGAGAGGACGGTGACAATCTTGAGAAAACATATCTTCTTGGACATTCTCAGAATTCCAGGACACCCCCAGCCCCTGGAAAGCTCCAGACTTCCACGTGGCAGAGAGTGGGGTTTTCGTGCTGTGCGTGGTTCTCTACTTGGCTAATATTGCGGCCACTAGCTAATGAGAACTTACCTGTAATTTCTAAGAAGGGGAGCAGAGGCTAGGAGATTTCAATTAACACTGAGATACTCACCCACCTTTTCACCCATCCACCCACCCACTCTTCCATCCGCCTATCCATTCATTCCACAAATATTTGAGCAACTATTTCCAGGCACCGTCCCAGGGGCTGGTTGTACAATATCGGGCATAGTAACACAAACGCAGTTCTTCCCCTCATGGTGTTTACAAGATAGTGGGAGACACAAGAGAGGCACACATGGGATCCAGTTTTTATATTCCCCAGACGTGTTCGGCCCCACCTGTCCCCTGGGACATGGTCCTTTCCTCAAAGGAAATTCCGGCTACCCCCACAGTACTTCATAACCTAACATCATCCAGCCATTACTGCTTCGCCCAGGTGAGAGCTGGCTTTGGCATCACACGTTCATAGTGGCTTCGTAACCCAAGTTCAACCTAACCAGAGTTGTGAAGGCTATGGTTCCTTCCACTGCTTCCAGGTTCAGAAGTGTCACACCATGAGGTGTGGTACCTGGCTTCCCCGGGTGCTGCCCTAAGGGGCCAGGAAATGCATCCTGTAAATGTAGGTGACTTAATTCTCCCATGGAGTGAATTTGCCCAATAAGATAATAGGAGGTGGCAAGACATTAGCAGGCACATCCTTGCCCCTTCCAACAAACTATTCCAGGGTACAGAGGTCCCACACAGCCTGCCTGAAAGACACCCCATGTAATGGAGCAACTTGCTGTTGTTCCTTGTAAAGCTGTGGTCAGCTCAGTAACACCAGGAACATACCACCTTGTATATACTTGCCTTTTTTCCCTGTCTTACTTTCTTCTTCCTTCATTCTTGCTGTCCTGGTATTATATCTCTCTATAAAGCCTTAGCACGTCAGTTTTGTCTCAGGATCTGATTTTAACACATTAACTGCCACATGAGTTGTATTTAACTCACACTAGTTTTGAGCCCAGGGCCTCGTGAAGCATGTGTAACTCACATGTCTCTTTACCTTGGAAGCCACGTGAACTAATTTTCAAGTTGTATATAACTCACACACAGAAAACAAAAAATAACAAATTTTTCATTAAATTAGAAAGGATCATTTTGTTTTAGAAGTTTTTATTCTATTTTCATAATAAAACACTGTGGCCCCAAGGAAAAATTTTTTTTTCTAGTGTGGCAGTCAATGATGTGTTAAGGAGACTTGAAGTTAAAAAAAAAAATGCATCAAAACAACCATACAAATAAGTAAATATTCACCAGCTTCTATGAGAGCCTTCAATGGGGCAAGACTTTGACCAGGTCTAAAGATTTAGGTAAGGCTTCACTTGCAGAAGTGATGTTTGAATTGAAATAGAAGAAGAGTCAAAGTTAATTAATTTGGAAGAGAAGCACAAAGAGCATTCTGGGCAGTGAAAAAGTATTTGCAAAGACCCTGTGGTAGAGACAAGGTAGGGGGAGGGGAGAGTTGAGTAAATGATGGAAGGGCAGTGTTGGCAGGAGGCTAGACATAAACTCTAAGGATGAAGATGAACAGGACCATTCAGAGTGGTGCCACTAATGAATTACTAAAGATTCCTGAGCCTCCTTCTTCACTCAAGAACTCTGTCATGCTCCTTGAACAGGGGTCTAAGGCAGTCTGTGATTAATGGAGTGTTCAGATGATTCAGAATAAATGTTTCCATAGCAGTTCATTAACGCAGGTTTTTCTGGACTTGGAAATGCAGATAAGCCAATATCTTCCACAGAGAGATATTTCATAGATCAGAAAAAAATCAGAAAAAATCCTGATGAACTCAAGGTGTTGCCAGCAGGAATCCAAAGTCTGTCGGCAACATGATGTATACATTTATACGCATAGTAACATCTAACATGGGTGCCAAGAAGACACTGAAAGACTAGGTGTATCCAAAAAATGCCATTTGCACATTAGTTATGGACAGTCAGATATTTGGCAAAGTCCTCATGTCCTTTAAACAGAAAGGTCACTAGGACAGGAGGACATCACCGGTGCACTGAGGACACTATAGCGGTGCCATGGGGACTACTCCATCACAGGATAGAAATTTGGGGAAGGGGGAAGGAGGTGGTTCTCTACCTGCCCCACAACCGTGCTTCAGTGAAAGCCCCTCGGCTTTGACCTGTTTGACATGTTGGGCATCAACATATATTTCATTCAAAGAAAGAATTTTGTCACCTTGTCGAAAAGACACAAGCCCTAGGTATACCCAAGGCTTCTTTGAGCTCTAAACACTCGAGATTCAAGTTGGCTAACTGAGGCAGTATAACTGCCCATATGCCCCCCCAATATCTTATTTATTATACTATTTGTTTTTGATGATTCTTCACTTTCCTTCTTTTGTTACAGACAATGCAAATGAAATGTCGGTGTAGCCTACTTTGATTTCCCCCCAAATATGAAGAATTGCTGTTGCAATTGGACCTATTGGTCCAACTTTGAGAATATTAGAGACTTTCAAAGAGACTTAAGTTACTCCAGGAAAAAGCTTCCACACCTGAAGACTCTCCCCAGAACAGAACAAAAGAAACTCGACTGGGAGTATGACTTCTCTGCAGGGACTTGGTGGATTTATAGAGACTGGAAACTCAAATACCTTCTCGTGTAGGCACACGAACAACGACCAGGAAGACCTGGTGAGGCACCAACTGAAGAGGGAAACCCATGGTAAGCTCCAATGTTATTGTTTTTCCTATATGGGAATAAAAGCTAAATATTGTCAAAATTTCACATTTTCAAGAAAAGTCAGAATTCAGATTTCATACTATATATTCTAACATCTTGAAAATCATCAAATGATTCCAAATAAGCCAAAAAAAAAAAAGAAAAAGAAAAACTAAACTAAATTTACAGACATAAAACTACGTGAGAAACAAGCAAATAGATTTATATATTGAATCTGATGCTCTGGCTAGTTGAGTTAGATTTAAGGGAGAACGTTATGGAAATGAGGCTTATTTTGCTCTTGGATGGGTTGCTGTGGACAAATGTGAAAAACATTTCTCTTCTATCTTTAAAACTGAAGTCAATATTTTGGTTTTCTTGGTGTAATTCATTTATCATCTGGAACCCAGGAAACATAATTTGAGCATTCATTCGGTCTAGAGATTTGGTGATTCTTCATGGAGCTCTTGAAGGTACCCAGAAGAAATACATCAGGCAAAGAGCAGTGTGTGCCATCTCACCTGCCACACAGTCACAAAAACCCCATCTTAATATCCAAGAGTTGGCATTTGATTAGGCTCTGTGTTTTATTTTAATCATATCATCAACCATATCATGTGGGTACAAATTCATGATACTCTCAGATTCAAGTCTAAACCAAAGTACCTTGCCCTAGAAAATGGAGTATGAGTAAATAACCCATTCAGCCACACAGGGCTGTTTACCTTCTATTTACCCGTGGAGTTCCAAGCTCCACCATCTCAACTATGCTCTGTCCTCAGGCAGGAGGCTCATCTGGACAAACTACATCAGCAGGCGTCCTTCCCTCTGGCTTCCTGGTGGACTTGGCCGAGGGGTAACAGCAGCAGAGATGGAGGGAGGGAGGACAGTGAAGCTGGGATATGTATCCCCCAGACTCTCTCCCCGCAGGGTAGCTGTGAACTGGCTGTGCCCTTCACTTAAATCCCACAGTTTCTCTGCCTGAAGGTCCCATAACTGCTCCTTCTCTCATGCCCCTTCAAGCCATGAGATGTTAGCTGCCTTGTTATTGCTGGCCCTAGGGTTCAGAATTACCCCTTGTGATTTTCACATTCCCTGTCCATGCTTTTATAAGTAGTTCCTCACTTCAAGTTACCCAGTTTGCACACACTGCCTGTTTCCTGCAGGGACCTCCACTAATACACACCCCAAAATTCTCATTCTTCATTGGGAGAAAAAAAAAATCACTCTCTTTCCTTCCTGAACTTCTCCAACTTCACTGCAAAGCCAGTTCTGAATATGTCATTAAAGAAACTCAATGCTTGTCCCAAATAATCATCCTGCCCTGAGTTCTGACGGTTTTCAGCTCAGAAGCATAGCTTCCACAGGGGCTGTATCCTATGGGGAAATGGATGTCATGGTGAGGATGTGCAGAAAATTCCCCTTCTGCAGAGCTCCTGCAGCCCTTGGGAAAATGACCATTTTTGCAGTTCAGCATCTCTTTCTGCTATGGTATGAATGCTTGTATCCCATCCCCTCAAATTCATATAATGAAATCCTACCCCCAAGGTGATGGTATTAGGAGGTAGGGCCTTTGGGAGGTGATGATGTCATGAGGGTGACTCCCTCATGAACAGAACTAGTGCTCTTATAAAAAGAGGCCCCAGAGAGCTCTTTCTCCTCTTCTACCATGTGAAAACACAGCAAGAAGGTGCCATCTATGAACCAGAACGTGGGCCCTCACCAGACACTGAATCTGCCTTGATCTTGGACCTCCCAGCCCCCAGAACTGTGAGAAATAAATTTCTGTTGTTTATCAGCTACCCAGTTTATGCTGTTTTGTTACAGCAACCCAAATGTACTAAGACACTTTCCTTATAATGAAATGGTGAGACCAACCAACTCCCACCCTACCCCGTTCCCATTACAGTACTGCATACATCAGTTTGATCTGATAGTCCCAGGAACTCCCCTTCCGTCCGTATCAAAGACTACCCATCAAGCATGAACATAATCAGTGCTTATAATGAAGCAAAGCGTTGACTTGGAGCATCCAGGAGTTCTATCTGTCCATTCTGTTTTAGAAAACTTAATTCTAAAGCTAAGTCCTCATGGCAACAGTCAGATACACAAAGATAATCCTTTGTCACCTTTCACATTTCTGTATCCTTATTCCACTCGGCATAATATTCATCCTTAAACAGATTTGATTTTTCCTTTTCTCTCTCTCTAAATTTCTCCTCAAAAACCTTTTATAAAAGCAGTTACTATCGTGTACTTCTGGTAGGACTCTAAAATTCACAGAGGGCAATCTGTCTTAGTCTGCTTGCCTTTCCACACAGAAATTCCCTATTCAGGTATTTATTCCAAGACAATACATGGATTCAGGCTCTAAAATATACGTGCAACAATGTTTAGCACTTTGCAATTGGAAAAAAAGAAAGCAACGTAAATGCCCTCCCATAGAATATTGCTTAAAGTATGGAATATTGTACAGTCAATAAAAATAATGGTGTAAAGAATATTTACTGATGTGGAAAGATGTTTTAAAAATACTGTTAAAATTTCAAAGCAGGCTATAATGTGAAGTAAAGAAACATTCTTCAGGAAGACTGGGCAGAACTCATCGGTTTGGAACTCACTTATGACCAATTAATTATTGTGGCAAAGTGGGGAATCCCCTCCCATCCTCTCCCCTGTGGCTCACAGCCAGTGAGAAGCAACTGGCATCTGGAGCTGGGGCTTTTGGTTCCTGCACCAGTGAATATAATGTATACTGTGGGCCAGTGGACATGTTCACGCCATTGGATGTGAAAATTGAACCACCCAATTCTTAGATATCTTTGCATTTCCTATTATGCACTTAGCACTTTGCTAGGCCCTAAGATACAGTGGTGAAGAAAAAACAGCCCTGCCTATGTGGAATTTGTGGTCCAGGGCAGGGCCAACAAACTATTGCCCATGGGCCAAATCCAGCTGGCTGTCTGGCTTTGTAAATAAAGTTTTATTGGAACACAGCCATACCCATTCACTGACATATTATCTATGGCTGTTTCCCCACTACAGGGCAGAGTTGAGTAATTGCAACAGAGATCTTCTAGCCTGCAGAGCCAAAAATATTAACTCTCTGAACATTTACAGAAAAGGTTCACCAGCCCCTGCTATAAACAACTGCTACTACAATTGTGATACCTGGACCACAGCATTACCACCACCTGGAGGAATCCAAAAATTTCCATTTGCCTAAGACCTGCTGAGTTGGAGTCTGCATTTGAGCAACACACCCATTACAGTTGGAGAAATAGTAATGTGGAGAGTTAAATGATCCCCATAGCTCCATTCCCCATTTTGTATTATTTAACTGTTTGTGTAGACACCATTCTCTGAGTTAGAAAAAGACTTCTTATGAGACACCTTCAGGAGAATTTTCCCATAAGCACCAACATCCCCATCAGCAAAGTGCTTTAGATGAGGCAATCCAAGCCCCAAATCTCCCACCCAACAGGGTCTGCTTCACTAAATAAGAATTAATATACATCATCTGCCCAGACTTACCTATCCCATATTAATTACAAGCACAGCATTTAACTTAAACGAACCATTCGGCCATAGGAGTGGCAATATTCGAGCTATCAATTTTATGGCACTGCTCAGGAAAATACAGCGATACATCATCCCACCCAGAATACAAAGGTCAAATGATATTAATTAATGCAGCGACACAACTCGCTGCAGCTAAATGGGTATTCTTGATTATGGCTCCTTGATTGAGAACTAATGCCTCATTAATCTTAAACATATCAACCTGAGAACATCAGAGAAGTCAAATAGAATAATGGCCAACATTTCAATGAACCCAAACTCATGCTTGCTGGGTAAGAAGGCGAATTCTACAGACATGGCTGTGTTTTCTGCATCCTTCACCAGATTTACTAAGTACTTCATTAAAAAAAAAACAAAAACAGGCTTGAAAGTCTGTGTCTCTCTGTCTCTCTCTCACATACATACACAGCGTTTTCAAGTAGGCAGACAGGCATTTTCTCTCTTGTGGTTTTCATATACATGCTTCAGAAAGAAAGAGAAATAGATGGGTTTATGTGGCTTAAAGCCGAGCAAGTAACATTGCTGAGGTCCCTGTGTCAACATACTGCTACGTATTTATCGTGTGTAAGTGGACAGAAGACAGGAGGTCACTGGTTCAACCAGTGGGCATGGCACATTCTGTACCCATCTCAATTCTAGACAGGATGGTCCTTGTGGGTCTGAGAGGGCCTGGAGGTGAGAAAGGCGGACCAGCAGGCCCCCTGCCCAGGGTCCCCCAGCCTGGGGCTGCTGTGTCCTCATACCGACTGAGGTCAGCGATGCCTGCCGCTGCCTTGAGTCTTAGTAGTGTCTCCTGTCAGAGAATTTTAGTTTCTCACTGGATTCCTAGAGAAACAACCATGAAAACCCTAACACACACTCGTACACACGTGAAGGCTCAGTGACTCATTCCGATGGCACACAGGTCCTCTAAAAGCCAGCCAGATCCAAGTTGAGGCTCCTGTTCAGAGGAATTCAGACTTAGTGCTTAGTTATGGCTAAGAAAGGGTTACCTATGACTGGCCTCACTTTAATGAACAGATAAAATTTGACTCAATTACAGAGGTAGCTTTTGTTGGAGAGAGTCGCCTAAGCAATGTTAACCTTCTTTTCCCCGTCCACGGCAACCCACAGCGCAGCTGCGTCCTTTTCCCACAAACAGAGTCTTTTAAAGGACTTGAAAATGCTTTGTTCTTTGAAGAAGGAAGATATGATCCTCACTTCTCTTCTTTTTTTTCTTTAAGGATTTTTAATATTTTGTGTCAAGGTAAATTCAGCCTAATTCACTTCCTAACAATCACAATGTGGTGCAGGATTTTTACAGTTCATCACTCCTTGTATTTAAGCTCAACCCATAACTCAGTGTGAGAATATCTACTTTGTGTATAATTCTTTTTCCTTTTTCTTTAATCTCAGTATTTTTTCTCACTACCTGATTCACCCTAGCATGTGTGTACTTGGCAATTCATGTTAACATGTATTCAGATTTTTAACATTGTGATGGTAAGAATCATTGTTTTTAAATGCTAATAGTATAGAACGTGGTTATAGGTCATTGCCCAAGGCCAGATGATTCCTTCAGTTGCAGCCAGTGGAAATCTTCACGTAAGCTGGCATGGGGAAATTCTCTGAGGAAGATACACCAAATCCCAATGGCCTTTTCTGTGTTTAGCCTCTGGACCATCCTAGGTGGACGGTCTCATCTTTTCTAGAGCAGGGGTGTTGTGCATGTAAGAATTATTGCTTTTAAATGCCTTCCATACCTCAGGTGCTACAGCATCCTGCACATCATATCCAATTTCCCAGCCATGCACCCAGGTAGGGACTAAGCCTCAAGGAGGTTAAAAGCCTTTCGTACCCAAGGCAACACTGCTGATTATTGGCAAGGCTGGGATTTGCCCAGGTCTGTTTAGCTCCTCAGGCAGGCTCATTTAACAGATCAAAATTTCCTCACAGAAGTTACAGAACTTCCACACACAAAAAAAAAAATCCCAGAAACGACATAATAATTTCCCAAACCAAATAGCAACATCTTCTGGATGAGGAGAGAGTTTCTCCTTCTGCAGTCGCTCCACCAAGATCATTGAGTGTACAACTCCCAGTTCCTATCCAGCTGTTCTGCATGATCCTTATCAATAAATAATACTTCAGTAAAGGTCTCCAGAGATATTAATCCAAACAAACCAGAGGCTAATTGCCATTTCCCAGCACAGAGCTGCAGCGATGATTATTCTTTAATTCTTCCTACGTGCTCACAGCCCAGGGCGCGCTCTGCTCTGCAGCTCACCAGCAGGCAAAGGGAAGGGCTACAATTGCACCAGGGAGACCTAGATTCAAATTATGGGTCTCCACCTCCTGACTGTGCAGTCTCGGGCCAGAGCTTTGGTGTTCCTCTGTAACTGGGGAATGTTAAGATCAACCTGGAAGGGCTATTGTGAGGGTCAATATAATATGGTGAAGGGTAACCCTACAGTCACATCCCAAATAGTCCAACCTCAATAATGGCAGGTAGTCAAGCACACAGAAAGTGTTTTCAAAATACACTCAGTATCTCTCTTTGTTTCATGAGAACCTTGATGGGAGGCATAACCGAATACACTACTTCTTTACAAGCCTCTTCCCACCCACTTCCCTCATACACGGCAACTATTTCCATGCCTCTCTCGGATAAGGCTGCAGCCCACATGCCTGTCCTCCTCTGTCCTCCTATTGCTGCAGCTTACAGAACCAGGCAGGCTGTAGCAGAAATCTCTTGGGAGGGCAGGCAGAAGGAGGAAATTGAATAGGTTAAGCCAGAATCCGTTTATTGGACACAGAGGCTGGGGATCCTCAAATGTGAGTTTGGTCACAGCACATACATGAAATGCTAAAGGTATAGAACGTGGTTATTGGTCATTGCCCAAGGCCAGCTGATTCCTTCAACTGTGGCCAGTGGAAATCTTCATATAAGCTGGTGTGGGAGATTCTCTGAGGAAGATACATCAAATCCCACCGGCCTTTCCTGTATTTACTCCCTGGACCATTCTAGGTGGTCCCATCTGTTCTAAATCAGGGTCGTTGTGTGTATAGGGAGAGGGGTGGTTCCTGGTCTCTCACTTCTCACAAAGAGTTCTGTGGGTGTCAACCTGTGTCTGGATGACTCGCATGACCAAGGTAAGCCCAGAGCCCAGGAGCAGGACACGCAACTGAGATCACTTTTGCCACCCCCAGAGAAATGTAAGCTCACCTTGGGATGGCCACCACCTTCTGCTGATTGGAGGTGGGGAAGGGCGGGGAAGAATGAGGGAAGTCTTCTGCCCACACCCCTGCCAGCAGCGCCTGCCCAAAGTCAGTGAGCCTTTGTTGAAGCAGGAGTCCACAGTCTCAGATTCTTATCCCCAAATCCCATCTCTTATAGCAACTAACCTTGAACAAAACATTAAAAAGTTGTCTCCCTTTCCTGTGACATTCAACATCCAACATCTGTTAAGCACCTTTGAATACTGAGTGCTCCATATGTACTTTCTCATTTTATAGGGAAGAGCCTGTAAGTTAAGTTTTTATCTTCCCATTTAAAGAAAAGCAAACTGAAACCCAGATAGGGTAAGTAACTCACCCAAGATCACACAGCTGATGCACAGGAGAGGTAAGATTTCGAGCACAGCCATCCAAAGCCACAGCAAGGTTCTCTGTACTATACTCTACTCTCCTACCCACGAAAGAGCTGCATTCCTTCCTCTCTGAATCTCTGTGAAATGTGACTATGCATCTAAGCTGAGTTTTAGATTAAAAAAAAAATTGAGAAAGGGCAGGGAAAGTAAATCTCCCTGAGTCACTCAGGTTACAAATCCACAGGGATGGCAAACCTGACAGGCATGCCGTGGGATGCAACCCCTGGCCTTTGCTTCCTCCAGCTTACTCACTCTTAGGCAGGTTTTAGATGTGTCACAGGACACCAGGCTGTCTTATGCCATCTCCCTGTCTCAGTCATCCCTGTGCAGAGTTATGCTCCAGCAGGGTGACAAGGAGGGGACAAAGGCATGTGGCTCTGGTCAAAATGTCGCCAACTTTCCTCCAAGAAGTTGTTTGGAAGGACAGGTAACCAGACCCAGGACAGGAATCCATCGCAATCAGAGAGCACCTACCTCCCCAAAGTAAATAAAATTATATTAAAGACAGAAATATTAGAGGCTCTGATAATGTAATCATAAAGTAATCACTCTGAATTAGGATAATGGCTGTGTCCAACTCCTTATTGCATTTATTTTGAATATCACATTCTTTCAACTCTCATTATTTTAATTATGTTCAATTACAGACATTTGCATATGCTTTATCATGGATATTAGTGAGGGGGAAAAGACTTCCCTGAGTTAAATGATGAACAGATATTTCATATTATATTACACTTGCACCTCCTGAAAATGTGATTTAGCTACAGCCCAAAGAGAGGTCCCAAGACAGGCACCGATTTGAAGCCAGTCTGCATTTGTCACAGTGATGTGGAGAACACAACTGTAGAGACAGTCACTCAGAAACCAAACTAGAGGTGGTGCAGGGCTGAGGGCTAGAGTCAGGCAGAGATTTGCACTTGGCTCTGGCTGTGTGACCTCAGGAAAATCAAGCAACTGCTCTGATGTTAAGTGTCTGCATCTATAAAACTTATAGTACGGTTCCCACTTCATAGGGTAATTGTGAGGATTACATAAAATGCTACTTAAAAGTGCTTAGCTAAGTGTCAGGCACATAGCAAATGTTAAAAAATTAGCTACACTTTTCAACAAATGGTGCTGAAGTAATTGGATATCCACGGGCCAAAAAAAATGAACTTTAAACTTTTACATATATTACTTAAATAAACTTAAGTATAAAATGTCAAACTATAAACTGTTTTGAAAAATATAGAAGAAAATCATTGGGATCTAGGGCTACACAGAGAGCTTACAGACTTAACACCAAAAATGTGTTCCATAAAATAAAAAATTGATAAATTGAACCTCATCAAAATTAAAAACTTTTGTTCTGCAAAAAAACCCTGGAAAGCGGATGAGGAGTTAAAGTACAGACTTGGGGGAAATATATGCAGACCACATATCCAACAAAGAAATAATACCCAGGATATATAAAGTGCTTTCAGAGCTCAACAGGAAACAAAAAGCAACCCAATCACACAATGGGCAAAAGATGTAAACAGACATTTCACCAAAGAGAATATATAGAGGGTAAATAAGAATATGAGAAATGAATTGCCTATATGAATGGCAAAAAATTAAAATTAATAATACTAATAATGACGATGCCAAACGCCGGTGAGGATGCATAGAAAGTGGATCACTCACACATTGCCAGTGGGAATGTAAAATGTACAGCACTCTAGAAAACAGCTTATCAGTGTCTTATAAATTAAACATCTAATTATCATATGGTCCAGCTTATACTCCTTGGCATTTATCCCAAAGAAATGAAAAGTGCATGTTCACACAAAAACCTGTACACAAATGTCCACAGCAACTTTAATCATAAAACGCCAAAACAGCCAAGATGTCCTTCCACAAGTGAATAGTCAAACTGTGGTATAGCTAAACCACAGAATACTACTCAGCAATGAAAAGGCATGAAATAGTGTCACACACAACTTGGGTGAATCTCCAGGGAATTATGCTGAGTGAAAAAAGCCAGTCCTAAAAGATCATACTATATGATTTTATTTGTATAACATTTTTGAAGTGACAAAATTTTAGAAACGGGCAACAGATTAGTGGTTGCCAGGGATTAGGAAGGGAGGCAGGGTGGGAGGGAGGTGAATAGGGTTACAAAGGGGATCCTTGTGGTGATGGAACTATTCAGTGCCTTAAGATATTACACTATAGTTTTGCAAAATGTTAACATTGGAAGAAACTGGGTAAAGTATACATGGTATCTCTCTCTCTTTTAAACTAAAATTGCATGGGAAGGTACAATTTTCTCAATAAAAATTTCAGTTGAAAAATAAAGAGGGTCTTCTGGTGCCAAAAAAGTGCTATCATTTCTATAAAAGAAATGTCTCTATGGGTTGTATATTGGTGGATACTAATTGATCCCTAAGCCTACACAGAACAGCAGCGCAAGTTGGTCTTGACATTATTATTCCCAGACACAAGTGCTACTGCTGAACCATCCTTGCTTGGACTGTGGTGCATCTGGCCTTCTGGGTGTCCCCCAGAGGCAGCCAGCGCCAGCTGTTTTATTTTCTCCTTCAATACACTGCAGGTAGCCGACTGTGCATTGGATTCTTGCCTTTGGGGCCAGCTTGTTCCCAAGTGCCAGGTGTGTGCAACTGCCTGGAAGTCAAAAACAGCTTCCCCACTGACAAGACAGAAGGAGGGCACTGTTGGGAACGTCTCAGGATAGACAGATAGTCCACTTCCCCTGGAGGACTGCTGGGGCAGTCCTGCACGCTAGCTTTGGAGCCTGGCTGCCTGGATTTGAACTTTCCCTCTACTACTTACCAGCTTGTGTGGCCTTGGGCACGTCTTTTAAATCCTCTGTGCCTCATTTCCTCATCTGCAAAATGGGAATCATAATAGCAACTGCCTTACAGGATTGTGGACAGAATTGACTGAATTAATAAAGTCCTGCACCACATAACAACGTTTCAGTCAGTGACGGACTGCATATGTGACAGTGGCCCCATGAGATTATAATGGAGCTACCCTATACACATGTACATTTTTATACTGCACAGGCAGTCCCCAGGTTACAGATGACCCGACTTACGGTGTTCTGTACTTATGAACCGGCCCCCAAGTCTCCCCATAAGGATAATTTATAATTAAATAATTAAATTAACAATTTGGGAGTTAGTTGCTTCCACACATGTAAACAAACCTGCATGGCGTAAGTAGTCCATTGGTGCAGCATCTTTACGCCAGCGGCTAGTCTCATAGACAGACAGAGAAGAAGCTGATAGAAACACAAGAACACAAAGAATCAGAAGACCCAGACCCAGGAAAGTTTACAATGAAAGAATTAGCTGAAGCCTTTTGTCTCATTGAAGCAGGATTTGGTGAGCTTGAGGAGCAAGATCCTAATGTTGAGTGGTTTACAAAGGTTTACCGTGCAGTTAGTGAGCACATCAGCTGCTCCGAGGCCATTTATGATGAAAAAAAAGAAAAAGGCTGTGCAAACAACCCTTTGAGACACCTTTCTCAAGAAACTGACCTCAGGGGTAAGCTCCCCTCCTCCAGCAACAGAACTGAATCCTGCTCCTCCAGCACCTGCTCCATCCTCTCCAGCACCACCTCCATCACCCTCTTCCGATTCATGTCAGCTCCTTTCTTGCCTCAAAAACTCCCCTTCCAGTAAGCAAGATGTTGATGCAGCATTAGGTCAGTGTCAACCTTCAAAATTCTCTTTTGAAATTTCTCCTATCTCCTATCTAAACTTTTTGTATGAGTTTGTTTTTATGTTCTGTTTGTTTGAATTAAAAGAAAGAACACAATAGTTTCTGTAACTTATTGTTACAGTGCAGAGGTATTATTATCATCATTATAGTATTATACTGTATTATTATTACCACACATGAGCCATTATAGTATTGTTATATTATTATTATATATATGCTGTTTGCCAGGGATCCGAGCTACATACAAATCTGACCTAAAGACATTTTCAGGAACGTATCTCATCTGTAACCTGGGGATGGCCTGTATTTTTTTGACTATTTTTTTTAAAGATAGGGTCTCTTTAAAAGAGACCAGGCTGGTCTCAAACTCCTGGCCACAGGGGATCCTCCCACCTCAGCCTCCCGAGTAGCTGGGATTACAGGCACACGCACCATGCCTGGCTATACCACATTTTTACTGTATCTTTTCTATGTTTATATTTGTTTAGATACACAAATACTTCCCATTGTGTTATAATTGCCGACAGTATTCAGTACAATAACACGCTGTACAGGTTTGTAGCCGGGGAGCGGTAGGCTGTACCATCTAGGTGTGTAGTAGGCTACACTGTCCAGGTTTGTGTAACTATAGTCCGAGACTCTAGACAACAACAAAGTCACCTAGTGATGCATTTTGCAGAATGTACCCCCATCTTGAGTGACACATGACTCTATAGGTAAAGCACTTAGCCCTGTGTTGACCAACAATAAGACGATGCAAGATTATGCCATTACCATGACCTCATAAGATTATTCCAAGGGTTAGATAAGTAATTCATGTCAATGGAACCTTTCACACCATGCCTGCCATGCAGAGAATGCTCAATACATGACAGTTCATTATTATTACTGTGGCTGGACAATAACTTGAGAAATTAATTGATGCATTCCCCTTCTCCCTATAGTTTTCCTTCTTTGTTTCCTCTATTCAAGGAGCTCGTTGCTTCAGGGAAGTCAAAGTTACTGCAAAGACTTCCTTACCTGTCTTTTGTCTCTAAAAGCATAGGCCCCAATATGAAGTCAGGAAAACTGTACTGAGGCAGCAGGAAAGAAATGGGGGCTTCCATCCTCCTCCCCATGAGAAACAGATGTCCCTGGCTTGGTGACAAGCTCGGGAGAGGAGAAGGAGGGGAGGTGGGGATGCCTGAGGACCCTGGAGCAGCCAGACACCCCCAAAGCCTGGCCCTCTTAGGAGCCACTGTTCAGAACACACATGACTCCAAGAGTGGAAGAAACAATTGAATCCAATCTAATTCTGAACTTGATGTCCCCTTAGGTGTGGGGAACCCCCCAAGTGGGATGGAGGTTCAGTTTCCTTCAGCCCAGCAGAACGACAATTAGGAGTCAGAAATGAAGTTTGTTATAAAGAACAAAGGTGTTTCCTGTGCACTTGGGCTTGGGGACCTATCCCTGTCCCTGTGATGCTGGCATTTCTTATGCCACGGAGTGGTCATCCCGAGCTAGGCCATAAGCCTTGCCCCCTCCTCCCCCCGCACTGTCTTCCTCTCTCCACTCTGGGTCCCTGCTTTGGTGCCAGGGCCCCAACCGTTTTCTCCTCTTCTTCACACACTACTTGGGAGACCAATAAAGCACAATTTGATGACAAAACTAGATTGTCCCGTGGAGAAGCTCCACATCTAAGTGGATGTGCAGGAGCTGTCAGGGAGTATTTCTTCTCCCCACCCACTAAGCTTTTAAAACGACTGAAGTGCCACCCTCCCTAATTACCCAATTCAGTGGCGCACACAATGGATCTGCCACTTTCTGAGGATTTCTGACATCCCTAATTCCCCGGGGCCTCTCAGCTCTGACAGAAGGCATCTGGGGTAATGGGGGGGATGGGACGTGGAGCTGGAGAAGGCAGGGAGTTAATTGGAGAGACAGGGATGCAGGTGAGCATGGAAGTCACACTCACTCTTGAGTCAGAGCCGCGGACATCAGAGCTGCGACGACCTTAGAGGTGGCCTAAGTAACCTTTGTCACACCTGACAGAGGAGGAAACTGGGGCAAAGAGGGAGAGGTAACTGGACATTGGCCCATCCAGGACTATACTTCAGGTATTCATTTATTCACCCATTCATTCATTCACGCATTGTTCACTAAAAGCATCCATTTGCCAGACACTGTTAAAACTTGGATGTAACAGTGAACACAACAAAGTCCCCACATGCCTGGTACTTGCATTCCAGTAGAGGAAACAGGAAGTAAACGTATATTTCAAGTGGTAAATCTATAAGGAAAAACACAACAAAGTAAGGAGAGAGGGATGAAGGGGGGGTCAGGAAAGGCCTCAGTAGTGAGACGAGATTTGAGCACAAGCCCTTTTGAAGGAAACAGATAAGCCATGTAAATGGGAGCTCTGGATATGAGGGACTTCTTTTATCATATGCAAAAGTCCTGAAGCAGGGACGTACTTGGACTATTCCAAAAACAACTTGGAGGCCACGGTGTCTGGACCTGAGCGTGACGGGTGACGGGAGCAGGATAAGATGCAGTCAGAGGGAGAAGGGGGCCAGATGCTGAGGAAGCTCACAGGCCACTGCAGGGCCCCTGGCCTTTACGCTCTACAAGGCAGAAACTGGTGAGTTTGGAGTAGAGGTGTGATAGGACCTGGTGTTTTGACAGACTCACCAACCTATGCTCAGACTCCCTGCGTAACAAAAACATCCCTTTAGATGAGGGCTTTTTATTCTCAGCACTGTTGACCTTAAATAACAGGTGTACACCCCAAAGATCAGCCCAGTCCCTCTCCGCTCCCTGTCTTTCCTGTCCACCCTTCACATTGTTGCTGCTAAAGTGCAGCACCTGTACTATTATTTAATCATATATTTCCTTAAACCAGCCTATTTCTTTTACTAAAATATTGATTCTAAAAAGGGAAACTCTATATCAGTAGTTCCCAAACTGATATCAAAGGTGCAGAAACCAACGGGCATCCTGTGAACACTCATGTAGCCTGGGGTGGGGTCTGATTTGCTTTTCCTATGAGCTCCCAGGGATGCTGCTGGCTTGCAGATTGCACTGTGACTTCTGAAACTCGACATCACCTCCAGAAATGGAAACCCTACTTGTGGAACAGAGAGGGTAGTTATAAAAAGCAGGCACAGGGAAAACAAAGCCATGTTAAACTGCAGGGAGATGCTGTTGCCTGCCAAAGCTCTGAACCTGAGGTCTGCACCCTCTGGTGCTAGAAGGGGATGTCAGAAGGATTTAAGAGGCATTAAGCATGCATGTGAGCACGTGGCGCACACACACACGCACAACAGAACCCCAACTGCTATTCCTTCTTTCAGGCCATCAGAAGAACTGAGAAGGAATGAAATTTTCTCATGATATTAGTTAATGTTATTTAATGCCAGGTCTGTATGTCATCTAGAATGATCACAAATACCTTCTAAAATCACCTTGCAGACCACTCACTCTGGGAAATACTGATCAAATCCAATTCTCCCTACTTAAGTTCTGAGAACACGTGGGTGCTCACTGCCCCATGGGGAGCTGATAAAAACCACGAACAGCTCTCAGGTCTGCTGTCTGCCACCAGGACCACAGTGAGAATTTGGCCTCCTGCAGGATCCAGAGATACCCCGAGGCTCCCCACCCCTTTGATGCTGTCTGTGTCTTCCTCCAACTTCACTAAGACCAGTTCCACCTGCCTGGGAGGCCACTGCCACCTGCACCTCCTGCTCTCTCTGCAAGCTGTGCCCTGGTCACAGGAGCCGGCTGGAGGAGAGAAGTCGGTTTGGAGATGGTGATCACTTAGCCAGGGAAGATGCAAACAGTAGTAGGAGACATTAAAGCATTTTAACACTTGACCTTTATGTCCCAAGCTAAATAAACAGAACTGTTTATGATGGCTGAGATTGCAGTTTCCTGCCTTCCAGGGAAGAATGGTTGTTGGTAGAAAGAAGCCAAATTTCCTAGAGAGAGGTATGAGTGTGGAGCTGATTGGGACACTTTTCAGGGGCCTGTTGGTCAAATTCCCCAGCACAGTAACCCCGATAGGCAAGAGTCTGGGCTCTGGTGTGACCACGGGGGAGTAACTTAACCTCCCTGCACCTTAATTTCCTCATGGTGAAACTTAACCGAAAGGATGTGAGGGGCGGGACGCCGTGGCTCACGCCTGTAATCCCAGCACTCTGGGAGGCGGACGCGGGAGGATCCCTTGAGCTCAGGAGTTCAAGACGAGTCCTAGCAAGAGCGAGACCCCACCTCTACTAAAAATAGAAAAATTAGCTGGGTGCAGTGGCGTGTGCCTGTAGTCCCAGCTACTCAGGAGGCTGAGGAAGGAGGATCGCTTGAGCCCAGGAGTTGGAGGTTGCAATGAGTTATAATGACACCACTGCACTCTACCCAGTGCGACAGAGAGAGACTCTGTCTCAAAAAAAAAAACAACAAACAGTGAGGATTTAATGGGGGGTAATACATATAAAGTACCTTCACATGGTAAATGCTCAGTTAATTAGCTATTATGGTGTTAAGCCCCTCAACAGACTCTAATCACACATCGAATGAACATTTCCTCTCTTGAGGTAAAAAGAAGGGAAAAACAAAATAACAAATTTTGACTGCTGACAGTGGCTGTCAAGAGGGCTACATTAAAATCTGAGTGTATCATTCATATCCAGAAAGATACATTTCATAACACTGCAACAAATGATACATCTCACGTTGGCCAAATCAGGAGAAAATCCTCCATTCCAGAAATGTGCTGTTGTTTACTACGCAAGAACCACACAGGGGCATCCCTGGAGCCCACCTCAGACAGGTAGAGGAGTTTTAATTAGAAGCTGCCAGTGACAACCTTGTCTGCCCCAAGAGAAAGCTGCTGCCCCTATTAAAGCACATTTCCACTTGCAGTAAAACCATCTTCCACGGTTATTCAAAAATGGGGGGCGGAGAGGGGCTCTAGACTTAGTAACTTTCTTAGTCTGTAACTTGTCAACTTAGTAACAAAGAAGAGAGTATGAAAAGGGAAGCAGTAACTTTGCCGTGGAGACAGCTGGCAAACACCACATCGGCCACGTGATCAAGGTCGACGCCATGAGAAATAGCACTGGGTGTGCACCCCCCAATACAAAAGGACAAGAAGGGCACGTGGTATTCTTTATAAAAACCTCAAACCACAGGCTAATCATGAGAAACACATCAAACAAATCCAGATTGAGGGACATTGTACAGGACACCTGACTGGCACTCCCAAAACTGTCAAAGTCATTTAATAAAAAGGAAACACTGAGACATTGTCACAGACCAGAGGAGACCAGGGAGGTGTGACAAGTAAATGCAATGTGGTACCCTGGCTTGGATTCTGGAATAGAAACAGGTCATAAATGGGGAAAAAAAAAATCTGTGAAATGCAAATAAAGTGTGGAATTAATAGTAACATACTAATGCTGGTCCCTTAGTTATGACAAATGTACCTACTGACGTTAACAATGGGGTAAACTGGGTGAAGGTATACAGGAACTCTCTGTGCTAACTTGGCAACATTTCTGTAAATCCAAATTATTCCCCAATACAAAGCTGACTTTAAAAAATTGATACTCTCCATCGTGGCTCAGATATATGAAAGAGGGAGAATGTCCACAGGGCAAGGTGGGAGTTGAAGCTGGCATGGCAACATCTGAATGTCATGGAATATCAACTTCAGGAGAGAACAAAGGAGCAGTCAAAAAACTGTCTAAGCCTGTGTTGTCCATAAATTTCTATTCAATGCCTATTTTAAAGGGGCCAAAAAAATTGGGGCCAACCTAGAGAAGACGGTAACCCTGTCAGTGGTGGCTGCTAATACCAATGAGGACGATAGGGCAGTTGCCTGCCCCATATCCACTTCTCTTGGCTGGAGGTTCTGTCTGACCTTCTGTATCTGTTTTGGGGCTCTCTTCTAACTTTCCTTATAGTTCCGAATGGGCAGCTGGACCTATTTCCCAGTCAGTAGTTGGTTTTTTCTTCTCCCTTGTTGTTCTCTCTTCTCATAATAAGCAGCAGCCTTGCAGTTGTTCCCAGAAGCTGGAGGCTGTTTCCAGGGCCAAAGGTGAGCTTATAGTCACCTGGTTGCCATGGAAACCAAAGCATTGTCATGCTCTCTCCAGAGTGACTTGGCAAGTCTCCGAGTATGTGTCTCTCCATTTCAAACTAATCTCCCCACACACACACATACATTTCCCTGGAGGAGCATTACCAGGGATCACAGTGACACGGTGGCTCTTGCACTGACCCCAGAGGGCAGGAAAAGGGATCGCTGTAGAGGCATCTGCATGGCAGGCTGGCCTGTGAAAACCTAGGGATGCCTGCAGCATTCTCCTGAGATACAGACCATCTCCAGACTCACGGGGTCTGCAGAAAGGCAGGGGGGAGCCAGCATCAACCATTTTCCAAAGTCATTGGAGTTTTCGGAAGGTACGATAATATTTGTACGGCCCACACAATTCAGCTGCAGAGAAGCATAGTCTAGCCCAGTGCTTTCAGCTTACAAGAAAATCTTGTCACCATGCAGATTCCCAGGCTCTGATACCAGAGATTCTGAGGCACTAGGTCTGCTTTCCTACCTAACCCTCCCTAGGTGATCTTGGTACAGGTGGATCACAGATCAAGCCTCAGCTGAAAGGAAAGAACATGCACGTCCTGAGTTCTAGCCCCAACTCTGCATCTAATTTGCTGTATCACCTTGACCAAGACCTCAAGGATCTTAATAAGGGAATTAGACCACCCTGGAATTTCTTAATGGTATTCTAAGGAACATCACTCTCTCTGCCCTGGCCACCCTTGAAAGAAAAAAAAAAAAGGAATCTGAAGTCAAATAGTTTGGGAATCAATATTTATTCCATCCTACTCTAGGATACACATAAATTGTTTTAGCATGTTAGAAACTAAGTCCTGCAGTAAAAGAGCCTATGTTGGTTTTTCAACCCAATGTTTTTCTAACTTATGTGCCCACAGAACTCTGTTTTTCTTTGTTTATTTCCTCTTGTAAACTATTTGTTACTTACAATCTCCTGGGATACCTAATTAATAAATGGTGGGATAGAAGATAATAGCAAATATTAATAATTTTGATTGAGTTATCACTATGTGTGAGGCACTTGCTGTTCATTATCTCACTGAATCCTACAACTGCCCTGCCCAAAGCAGCATGACTGGCAAATTGCAGAACCTGGACTCCAACCAAAGCATTCTGACATGTACCTTAAATTATGCTAGGAGGTCCTCAAACATTGGCAAGAGCAGAGACTATAACACTGGTGCCTTCACTTCAGAACTGATCACAGATAAAGCAGATTTCTGGACTCAGGAAAGATGAACAGACTGGTTTAGGAAGAACAAACTTACCAGGGCATGTGAAAACAGATTGTAAAGGGGAAAAATCTGGACCCTGAAGTTTCAAGTGCCAAGCAAAACTGAACCAAAACTACAAAACAAAGCCCAACTTTTGGAGTTATCAGCACATTAGGTTTTTCCTTCTCTATCACTTTAGCTTTTGAGTAATGGAGCAGCCAGGCACCCAGCTCCGTGATGTATTACATTAATGCATTATCAGAACCAGCTGTTGCTCTAATGATATGGAAGAAGGCTGAAGAGCTTGGGTGATGTATTGCCCCAACATACCGCAATAGAGGAACAAAGCAGATTCCGTGCGGGATAGTGATGCAGTTAGAAAGTCAAGATCGATTTATCAGGGGCATACCAAGCCGGCATCGGGAAAGAGGAGTCAGCTAGGCTGTTGGAATTTATCAACATAATTATGTGCCGTGATTTATTAAGTACTAAACAACAAAGGCATCAAAGGCACTTTTGTTGTTGTTGTTTTGGCTCAACTTATTAAAAAAGGAAAGACAAGTTTTGGGGATAGTTTTGGTTCTTTACTTTTAAATAGTAAAGTTCCTCTGCACAAATACTTGTGATTAATGAAATGTTTAAACTAAAGATAAGATGTGAGTTGGGGACAAATCACTTTTAAATGGATATGTTTCTCTCTATGAGGGGAAATAGACCTTATCAAGTTACTCATGAGGCTCTACTTCCCTTTGCAGTTCCCATGCATTAGCAACAACTAAAACAGCTGAGAGCTAAACAGAATTGTATCTGGCATTACCTGCCGCACACCAGAGGTAAAAGAATGGCCACAGAGGAAAAAATGTTTGAGAATTTATTCTCACTGGACTGATCCCTTTATACTCATTGTATCATTTCATCTGCATTATAACTCTTTGATGTAGAAACTACTATCATCCATACTTTACAAGTAGGAAATTAGGTTTTAAGGATGTTAAACTAAATTAATCAAGTTTTCATAGTCAGCAGGTGAACTGAAAATTAAAATACAAGTCTGCTTGATGCCAGAGTCCATTCAGTAAGTATTTTTGGAGCCCTACCAAGTGCAAGGTATAGGAGATTCAGTCATGATTAAGACTGGAGAAGTTCTGTGTACATGGAACATACTTCTAGCAAAAGAACTGTCCTTTCTCCAAATGAATGAATGAACAAAGGAACAAACGCGCATATACACAAAACTGAAAACCATACGAACTGTAATAAGTTTGAAGGGAATGATGTCTTAGAAAATAGCAAGTTGATGAACAGTGGTCGGGGAATAAAGTTCATTTGTGATGCAGACCTTATTGCTCTTCACCATCAAAGACATGAGGTTTTAATAAACATGTGGATCTCAGAGTCCATTCATATATTTTCCAATGCTCCCCTTGTTTCATGTACATGCCTAATATTTATAAGGATCAGTCAAGTTCTCTCCACCACTCCTAAATACAAGCAGTCACATTTGTCAATATCATGAAGCCGAAAACAATATTTTTAGCCCTGTCTCTTCATAGGGGACAGTCAACTGACTCTTAACCTGCTGCCACACACGCTGGATGCCTCTCAGGCCAGCTGAAATGTCTGGGACCCTGCCAGGAAGGTATGTTTCATCCATGCTCATACTTTCTTTATATATACAGGACCCAATGGGAATGGTGACTCATGCAAAACCTTGTTTTTTTCTGTGCAAGAGCTTGGGAAATCACAGTTTGCACAAACTCCTTCAAGCATTCAAAGCTGATCTTGAAAATAAGATTAACCTCTTCTGCTACTCAGGAATCCCAACAGCCCAGGGTGAGTGGTGCCCAGGAGGGTAACAAACGGCAGGTCCTCCAGAGTGGAGAGGCTAAGAACAACGTGCAGCTCCCGTGGGAGAGCACCAGGGCACTAGTACAAGGCAGGCAAGTCTTGAGCCAGTGGCAGGTCAAACGGTGAACAGGGCACTTTCCCACCTCCTGGTCAGCTACCACCTGTTCCTTGCCTGATTCCCCGCAGCCAATTATTCTGGATGTCTTAGCTCATCCAGCTCTCCTGTAGCAGAGTTACTCTTAGCTAAGGGGTTAGCCACAAAGGCCACATACTTTCACTTTCCCAGAAGTATTCTCATTTTAATAGGGGACTCTGGAATACTTGATGGAATTAATGGTGGATTCTCAAGCACTGGGCAGATAATGAAAGGCAGATTTCAAAACAGAGGACCCTGTCCATCCTAGGTTCAGATCATGCGCTCCTGATGGTCAGCTACATTGTCTAGTTGTAAGGTTGATTCTGGAATTTGTTTTTCATTTATAACCTATGGAAATAATATTTATTCTAGGAATCCACTTAGCAACTGTATTAGTCGGGTTCTGCAGAGGATCAGAACAGATAGGAGATATATATATTTTTATATATATATATATATATATATATATAAAATTGGCTCACACAATTATGGAGGCAAACAAGTTCCAAGAGCTGCAGGGTGAGTCAGCAATCTAGAGACCCGGGAGGATTGATGGTGCAGTTCCAGTCCGAGGGCCGGCAGGCTTGAGACCCAGGAAGAGATAATGCTTCCGTTTGAGTCTGATGTCAGGAAAAAGTCAACAACGCAGCTTGCAGTCAGGCAGGAGGAATTCTCTCTTACTCAGGGTAAGGTGAGCCTTTTTGTTCTATGCAGGCCTTCAACTGATTGGAGGATGTCCCTCCATGTTACAGAGAGCAATCCGCATTACTCAGTCTATCAATATAAATGTTAATTTCATCCAAAAACACTCTAACAGAAACATAGAGAATAATATTTGATCAAATATCTGGGAACCCAATGGCCCAATCAAGTTGACACATAAATTAACCATCACAGCAATATAACAATAACAAAAGTAATAAATCCAAAATGGTACAGAATGGCCCTACATATACACTCTTGTCTGACTCTGACCTAGGGTAGGCATCATTATCCCCATTTTACTGGCTTAAAGAGTTTGATTAAGTGATTTATCCAAAGGCATTAGAGGTAGTGCATTAGCATCAATCTAACTTAGGATGCTGTTCTAATTCTTTGCTGTCCTTAAAACATAATGATTCTATATCATAATAAACTTAACACCCCAGAATGACAGATAATTTGGCCCTGGGGGGAAAAACCAAGTTGCTTCTTTTTATCCTTGAAATCTCCTGAGATCTAAGGTCCCCAGACCCAGCACATCCTGCGTCTCCACCCTTATGCTTCCTCTGTATGAACTCTGAGGCTTCCTCCTCCCCAGGAGAACGTGCAGACATGATGTCATTTCCTTTCATATGACCAGGCCTGCTGTGGGGGCCTAAAGTGCCTTGGCTCCAAGTCAGCTCAGAGATATGTGCTGAGGCCTTCTGCCATGGCCACTATGATGTAAATTCCTTGAGGAAAAATATTCAGTGAGTTTTGTTCACTGCTCTATCCACAGTGCCAGCACAGTGCCTAGCACATAGTAGGTACTCCATAAATGTGTTGACTGGTGGACATCTGGACAAGGGAGTTGACAATATAACTAGCTAAAGGGGAAAGGCACATGGCCATGTCAGCTCACACAGGGCACCTATGGTATAGACACATAGCAAGTCAGGACAGAGAGGTCTCCTTGTGGGACAAGATGGTCCAGGAAAAAAAATCTGGGTATAAAATAGTTCCAGATACATGGTTTAGTGTGTGCCGACAACACACGCTTGGTAACAGTGACTGTACTTGCATATTATGGTCCAACCAATCTTAGAGAAAATGAAAAATACTTGACAACATGAATACTGACTCAAGGCAAATCTTCCTGTTCAATGAAAACATGGCTACACAGTCATGGAAGTCAAGATTTTGGTGTCATTATTGCCATTCCAGCCAATTTGGTAGGCTCTTTTCCCTAAAAAATAATAAAGGAAAGAGCTCCACATATGTGATCCAGGTCCAAATCCTGTGTTCTCTCTCACTACAGTTTGGCAGGTACTAATTTGACATGGCTGTTCCAAAGTCTGTCCTCTTTACAAACTATAAAATTACTCAGGGACAATGTTTCTATCTTATTTATCCTTGAGCAGCTCATTGTTCAAGGTTGGAATTGTGAGTGGCATGCATAAGTTTCTGGGTTAGAACCTGGAGAGTGTTCCTTATGTATGGCAGAAATATGCCATTATAGTTAAGAAAGAAGCCTGCCTTGGTTTTAATCCCAAGGTAAGTGACCATGAGTAAGCTACTCACCCTTGGGGATTTCAGGTCCTCATCAGAAACATGTGGTTAATATTATTTAGCATTCTGGCAATATGGTGGCTGCATAGTGTCTGATTCTTTCAAAATCCCCACACTAAAAATAGACAGAGTGACCAGTGAACAAAATTAGAAAACAGACAACATCCATGGCAAATGATGTGTCTCTGTGAATGTCAAGATATAAGTAGGTGCGGACCAACTATCAACACCCCCGAGATTTGTGTGCTACCAGCCTCTGCATGGAAGGAAACAGAAAGAAACAGGTCATATGGCAGACTTCGCAACAGGAGAACCCCAATATAACCAGCAGGCAGTCACAGGGATATGTGGAATGACAACTTGAAAACAGCCCCTGAAACTAGGGAGAATATTTCCCAACTCAACAGTGGGTTAAGTACAATGTATCTCCAGTGAGATATGCAGGGGCTAAAGCTGTCTACTCCAGAAAAGTCCCAAAACTGACCAGTCAGGGTTGCTTCTACAACCATCCTACACTGAGAAGACATTGCTGGAAGTAAGCAGAGAAAGAAATATGAAAGAAGGAAGTTCAAAACAACAGTGAGAGATGGAAAGTGAACCAGGAAATCACAGACAGCAAGCCACAATTTTTTTTAACTACATGGACCAAAAAAAAAAAAAGTAAAAACAACAGAAGAGGGAGCTCTGTGAAGTTCAGTAAGTTACCTAAAATTTTATGAAATATGATTCCACTTAAAAATGAGCAACAGAAAAGAATCAAAGGCATATTTCATACAAATTTATTATGGAAAAATTAGACAAGGAGCAGAATAAAATCCCTATAGGTACACAGACAAAAGCACACCAGACAG
This sequence comes from Daubentonia madagascariensis, assembly GCA_023783475.1. Lineage (NCBI taxonomy): Eukaryota > Metazoa > Chordata > Mammalia > Primates > Daubentoniidae > Daubentonia > Daubentonia madagascariensis. The sequence continues at coordinate 2,536,836 of JAKFHU010002332.1, read as the reverse complement.
ACACTGTCAAAAATAAGATCAACAAAGCAACATACTATTTCAAACATGCCAAAAGGTATTAAGAAAGGGATACAAGATAAGGAAAACAATATAAATCAAAATTAGAAAAGCTTAGAAATGAGGTGACAGAATTAAAGAATTATAAGTGACAGAAAAAAATTATTTCAGTAATAAAGAATAAACTATTAATAGAAAAAGATAAGGGCAAGTAAACATGAAGATGAAAAGAGTAAAGGAGGAAAATGCAAATAGTACACTCACAAATGGTAAATCTTACAGTGTCTAAATCAAGCTGTTAAAAGGAGAAATTTTTAAAAAAAGATTCAAAAGTAAATAACACATTTTAAAGATAGGCAAAGAAGACACAAAATATGGATAATAGAGTCCATGAAAGAGAAAAATAGGAGAAAAGAGCAAATACTAAAGATTCTACTTCAAGGAAACTTTCCTAAAATAAAAAAATTAATAAAATTATATATCAAAACAACAGTGTACCTGAAAATACCATCAAGAAATATTCTAGTAAAGTACTGGACTTTAAAGAAAAAGAAAAAAAAAATCCTTTGGGCAACTTGGCAAAAAAAGGAACACATGATTTATAGGGAAAGAAAATCATATTTATTTTCATATAGCTTGAAAGAATCACTTTAAGCCAGAAGAAAATGTAGTAATAATATAAGAAAGAGAACATGAGCCAAGTACTGCATACCTGACACAAGTGACCTACACACAGCAAGGGTACAAACTGTAAACAACATGCAGCAACTCAGGGAATATAATCCCCATGAATCTTCCCTAAAGAATTTACTGGAGAGAGCCGGGAATGGTGGTTCACACATGTAATCCCAGAGAGACTTGGCCCTTTGAGAGGCCAAGGCAGGAGGATCACTCGAGGCCAGGAGTTCGAGACCAGCCTGGACAACATAGTGAGACCGCGTCTCTACAAAAAATATACAAAATTTGTCGGGTATAGTGGTGCACACCTGTAGTCCTAGCTACTGGGAAGGCTGGGGCAGGAGGATCGCTTGAACCCAGGAATTTGAGGTTGCAGTGAGCTATGATGACGCCACTGCACTCCAGCCTGGGTGACAGGGAGACCCTGGCTCTTAAAAAAAAATAGAATTTACTGGAAGACAGTGAGCTTTAGACAATGAAAACAGCCAGACAGATGTAGACACAAGGAGGAGCAGTGAGCATTAACTATAGGTCACTTATAAAATTACGACTAATGGAGGGTTAAAAAGGCAAATTTATCATGTGTAATAGCTGTATGATCTGACAATGGAGAGTCAGTACAACCAGGAAAAATAGAGGGATAATAGGATACCATATATAAAAAACAAAAAACCAAATCTGTTTCAGATATCATAATTGATGGTGGTAATAACAGTATTGCGATTCTGAGACTAGTGCATATATTGTGGGACCAAATAAATGGACAATTTGAGAATATCTTAATTATATTATACCCTGTGTCCTTTACAACCAGGATTCTTAGTGTAGAAGAAAGACACATAAAATAGAGGAGAGATTAGTTAAAATCCCTGCAGTACTAAAAATTGAATTGGAAGTATCAGCATGAACCCATAATGTATTTTATCCTGTGCACTTTAAATCTGTGTGTGTGTGTGTGTGTGTGTGTGTTCTCCTTGCTTTATCTACCACAAAAGGTCTAGAAATGATGAATAACGCGTAACTATGAATATCCCCAGCACTGATATTATGGTCTTAAAATACCATTTCTCACTAAGAGAAATCAGGGCTTCTTGGAGAAACTACTGATTCTAATATTGGGTTAAAAAATGTACAAAATGAGTCTGGAACATTTTGTCTTACCAGATAGCAAGGAAGCTATCGAAAACTACTAGGGTCATATCAAAAGGACTCAAGAGCCATGTTTTCATTATATAATGTATACATTTTATAAATAAATATTCATAGGTTCAGGTACATTCTTTTTATGGATTATTAGATCCAAAAAGCTTGCAGACTTCTGATCTAGTGCAGGGGCCAGAAAACGTTTTTTGCAAAAGGTCAAATAGTAAATATTTCTGGCTTTGCGGGCCAGATGGCCTCTGTTGCAACTACTGAACTCTGCTGTTGTTAGCAGAAAAGCAGCCATGGACAATATATAAATGAGTGGTCGGTCATGGCTGTGTTCCCATCAAACTTAACTTATAAAAACAGGTGGCACCTGGATTTGGACCAGGGATCTTGTTTGACCCCTAATTTAGCACAAGAGAAACAATTAACCAGGTCATTTCAATCAGTATTAGGCTGGAGAAAATGACCCTTCAGTGATTTGAATCAGAACAAAGGCTGTTTTTGGAGAGGAGATAGTAGTGGTTGGTGGAGGCATGAACTGGGCTTCCAGGGGGCTGGTAATGTTTTATTTCCAGAACCGATGGTGGTTTCATGAGTATATTCAACTTGCAAAAACTCACTGAGCTAGGCATGTAAAATTCTTGCACTTTTCTTGATATATATTAAACTTCAATAAAATACAGTGAATCTTTAAAAAGAGAAAGGCTCTGGCTGGAGAAAGCACAAAGAATAAGGGGAAACATGGAGTGTGAAGAGCAAAGTGTCAAGGGTAGCAGACACACCAGCTTCTCGGCTGCAACATTTCACACCCAGGTGGACAACATCCAGGTCCGCTGGAGAGGGTGTCTCCGGGACCAGCTGATTTGTAGAGATGTGAGCTGGGGAAGGAAAGGAGGGTGGATGTAGAAAATCAACATAGCAATGCACTCAACTCTCCAAAGAAAGGACAAGGAGAGTCTGGCGCCCACACCCACCACACTCACAGTGGCCACCCTACCCATGAAGCCAGAAAATATCCTCACTCAGAGGCACAACCAGAGTCTGCTTAACTCAGAGTTGAGGCAGGGTCTAGGGATGCAGGGGTCCTCGCATCAACCACGATGCTGCCTTTTAATAGAAATTTCTTTTGAGGCTTTGTGGCAGGCATTGGTCCCATCCATAAAAAATCTGTGGCTTCTCACCTTCTTACCACTTGATGGAATGATATTTCTTGGTTCTTCGGTAGGTGAAGGTGTGCTTGTGTGTTTAGTTCTGGCTAAGTTGAAGCATGCTACTTCCAGTCTGGTTGGTTCCCCCTACCCCCATTTTATTGAGGTATGGTTGAGAAATAAAAATTGTATATGTTTAAGATGTGCAACATGATGTTCTGATATACGTATACATTGTGCAATGATTACCATAATCAGGCTAATTATCATATCAATCACCTCACATAGTTACTTTTTTTTGAGGTAAGAACACTTGACATCTACTTACTTAGCAAATTTCAAGTATATAATACATTATTAACTATAGTCACTATACTAGGATACTATACATTAGGTTTCCAGAACTCAATCACCTTGTAACTGGAAGTTTGTACTCTGCAGCCAACAACTTCCCATTTTCCACCCCCCACCAGCTCCCGGCACCCACCATTCTACCCTGTGTCCCTGAGTTTGATGTTTTTAGATTCTACATACAAGTGAGATCGTGCAGTATTTGTCTTTCTGTGTCTGGCTTATTTCACTTAATCATAATGTCTCGCAGGTGCATCCAGGCTGATGAAAATGGAAGAATTTCCTTCTTTTGTAAGACTGAATAATATTTCACTGTATATATACCATACTTTCTTCATCCACTCATCCATCAGCGAACACTTAGGTTGTTTCCATATCTTAGCTACTGTGAATAATCCTGCAATGACGTGGAAATGCAGACATTCTTTATTTCCTTTGGATATACACCGGAAGTAGGATTGTTGGATCATATAGTAGTTCTAGTTATAATTTTTTGAGAGACCACCATACTGTTTTCCATAGCGGCTGTACAAATTTACATTCCCACCAACAGTGTGTAAGGGTTTTATTTTCTCCACATCCTTACCAACACTTGTTACCTTTTGACTTTTTGAGAATACCCATCCTAACAGGTGCGGGGTGATATCTCATTAGGGGTCTGATTTGCATTTCTTTAATGATTAGTGATGTTGAGCACCTTTTCATATACCTATTGTTCATCTGTATGTCTTCTTTTGGGGAAAAATGTCTATTTGACTCTTTTGTTCATATTTTAGTTGGTTTTTTTTTGTCTTGAGTTGTACGATTTCCTTATGTATTTTGGATATTAACCACTTACCAGACACATGGGTTGCAAAAATCTTCTCCTGTTCCATAGGTTGCCTTTTCACTTGGCTGGCTGATGGCTTCCTTTGCTGTGCAGACACATTTTCATTTGATGTAGTTTCACTTGATTATTTTTGCTTTTGCTGACTGTATTTTTTGGTGTCATGTCTGAAAAATTATTGCTAAGATCAATGTCAAGGAATTTTTCTTTTATGTTTTTTTCTAGGAGTTTCACAGTTTCAGGTCTTACATTCATGTCTTTAATGTATTTTGAGCGAATTTTTGTGTGTCGTATAAGATAAGGGTCCGATTTCACTCTTCTGCATGTGGATATCCAGCTTTCCCAACACCAGTTGTTGAAGAGATCATCCTTCCCCCCTGTATGTTCCTGGAAGCCTTCTTGAAGGTCAGTTGACCGTACATGTGTGAATTTCTGTCTCTATTCTGTTCTTTTCATCTGTGTGTCTGTTTTCATGCCATTACCATACTGTTTTGATTATTATTTCTTTGTAATAAAATTTGAAATCAGGAAATGTGATGTCACCAGCTTTATTCTTGTTCAAGATTATTCTCGCTCAAGACTGCTCAAGATTTGAGGTCTTTTGTGGTTCCATTCAAATTTTAGGATTTTTTTTCTGTTTCTCTGTATAATCTTAATGTTTCAAGCTAGTGCATAACCCTCCAGAGCTTTCATTTTCCCTCTACCCAGTGACTTGGCAATGCTGAGAATGATAACTTTTCTGCTGCCTGGGATCAGTCCCACCTCCGACCCACAACGGACATGTGATGTGAGCAAGAACTAAACCTTTGCTGCGTTAAGCTATTTGGATTTGGGGTTTGTTTGATGCGGCAGTGTTACCTAACCTATACTGACTGATGTGGGTACCTAAAATGTGCTTAAACATGCAGATTACCAGCAGTCTTTTTAAAGCTGTGATGTATCTTACGCACACAAAAATACATTTTCAAACATTAACTCACATATTACAATTAGCAATACATATGCAATTGTAAATGAATAAAACTTCATTCTATCTTATTAACACTTTCTAATTCCAGGACTAGAATGGGGGCAATTATTTCCCAAGGATTAGAAGACAATATTGAGCTTGGATCCCTGGCTGGAGTCCCAAAGATAAGCTCTATCACATAAAAAAAAATATTTTTCTCTCAAGGCAACATCCTCACCATCATCATTATCAAGAAAACCCCTCACTTCTTGTGCCCTAGTTTCTGGATTACTGAGAAGGGAATGATAAAATTCCTAAACCGGAGGTTGGGAAACAGGACATACATATTACTATCACTTTTACTACAATTATGCTTAGTAATAATAATAGTCACTTTCTATTCTCTGTTAGCCACAATTCTGAGTGCTTCACATATCATAATAAACAACACTTGTTCAGTGAATGAAGCAGGATTGGAAAACAGTAGTAAAGAAAACACGGGATTTAGACCCAGCAGAGACCAACATTCTAGTCAGAGGGAATGACGTGAATAGCAGAGAGGAGCTGGGGATATGCATGCCACATAAGGGGAAAGAAAGTAGGCATTTTTGGCAGGAAATGGAATTTCATCTTACAGATAAAGAAGACCAACTGAAGGCTTCATATCAGGGGACCGGGGTGACAAAGCGTTATTCAGAGAAAACTGTCCTGGCAGCAGTACAGGGTAAGAATTATTAATAGAACAAAAAGACACTGGAGTCAGGGAGACAAGTTAGGAAACTACTGCAACAGCTCAGCCTTGCTGAGGTGCAGACATTGCCAAGGATGGAAATGTAGAGAGTGAGTGTGACTAAGTTTTAGTAATAATATATGAGTAGATCTATAATGTGGGACCTCTAGGAAGTCTTCTTAAAGGAAGGGGGTACATCCTTCTTTGCCCCTTTATTCATCTTACCACCTGGAACGTAGAAATGATGTCTGGATCTCCAGAGGCTATTTTGCGCCAGGAGGATAAGAGCCATGCATGAGGGGTTTTGACGCAGAAATCTGGGTCCCCAAAATATTCATGGAGCTGCCATAGTAACCAAGGACTGCCTGTTTCTGGATCTCTTTTACATCAGAGAAAGATAAACTTTTACCTTATTTAATTCACTGTTATTTGGAGTTTCTACTAGAAGCAACTGAATCTAGTCCTACCTGACAGAGGAGGTTAGAGAATAAGGGGAGAGCTAATATGTCAAAAAAACACAGTCAGAGGCAGGAGGTAAGGATTTCTGTCCCAACACCTGAGTTTAGATTTTGGCTCTGCCATTGGGTAACGTTAGAAGCAAAAGCAAGTACTTCAGTTTCAACAACGGTTAAATGTGGAATAATAAACAATAGTACCTACCTACTGGATTCTTGAGATGATTAAATGTGATGATTAACACTCAGCACGTTCTTTGGGTGAGTTTTATTAAGTGATGCTAAATAAAATATTAGAACATAATGTTCCCAAAAAGGAAAAAGGTTCAAAATTCTTGCGGGGCGGGGATGCGTGAGCCGGGGATGGATACTGTTGCCAGACGGTTGGGAAAAGCTTCTTGGAAAATACATTTCTCAAACTTTCTTGCTCCCTCCCAGGACCACCCTTGTGCTGTGAAAATGGAAAGCCCAGAGAAGGTGGCTTTTCTTTTTTTAAATTTTTTTTCCCCTCAGCCCTGCTGTCTTCTGGCCATCTTGGGAGGGGGCCTTTGACCACAATGACGGTTTCACATCCTGTTTAATGGGCTTATGGCAACACTCTGTCAACAGTCTATCAACACCATTGATCTTCACGTTCCAGGAAACGCTGTGCTGTTGGGAAGAAGAGGCTCTTGGCTTCAATTCTGCATAAAAGGGCTTGATTAAATCAAAGGGATGTTTGGCTTTTCACTGTGTCGGGGCTGATCAACACTGACAGGATGATAGCAGAGGTGGGGCGGGAGTTCTGCAAAGCTGAAAACTCTTTCAGGGAAACCAGGCCACTTCTGAACTCCCCGAACACTTCATGAGAAGCTAGAAGTTTCCGAGATATGACTGCTCTATGAAAGGCATGCATCTGATTAACACCCAAAAAGGCAAGAAAAAAAAAACAGGAGATGGAAACGCATATAGTTTAATGGCAAGTAGAATGTATTTATAGCCACGTTCGGGGAATATGCTTGAAGATCATGTTGTCACGGCTCCACATTTGCTGCTTTCATGTAATAATTTGGGGGGGAAATAAAAGAAAAATGTCATCTGGGAGAGGCCTGGAGCTGCGGGCAATATGAAATCTAAGAGAGTTGAGCCACCTTCTTCCACGGTGTGACTGTGGATAAATCACAACTTTTTTAGCCCCAGTATATTTATTGCAAAATACGTTACGGCAAGAATTAAGTGAAATAATATAGATAAAAGCCCTGAATCCCCCTCATCCTAAAACACTCGTTGATAGCCTGCTGGGGCACTAGAGGGAAAGGGAGAGAAAGCCCCTGATAATTTCTTTAGGATCTGCACGGTGCCTTTCTGTCTTCCAGTGAAATATATCATTCCTCACACGTTCTTGAAGTTCAACTCAGACTCCATTATATTTTTGCTTTAGGTTCACCATGTGATTTTTTTCTTTCATCATACACCTCAGTAAAGGAATTCTATTTTGGACTTTTTATAAAAATTTCCTCTTTTCTCACCCCTTCCACCCAAAAAGAAGAACATTCCTCTTGGAAAACACCCCTGCGATTGTATCTGAACAAGCATGGATGCTGCGTAAATGGAATGAAACATGTAGCATCTGCATTTGGCCAACTTAAAATCTCCATAACATTTGAACTTTGGGTCCTGAAAAACATCTCCCCAAAAATGACTGGAAGACTCAGGCTGACGAAGGAAGCTGGGAGTTAAGAAGTGGGCTGGGGACATCCACACGCTGCCCACAGAGCTGGCTTCTCAAGGAGTTCCATCCGTGCATGGTCAAACGCAAGTGAGAAGCCAGAGGGGCATTGTCTGGTGCTTAAGCAGCATCGCCGCTCCCGGGCAGTTCTTCCCTGGCCTCCCCACACTGCAGTTAAAACAGCAAGCAGCATGGATGTGGACTTCCCATGCGCCAGGCACTGCTGCAAGGTTGACCTGGCGTGGTAGGCCGAACAATGTCCTCCGTCCCTCCAAAGATGTCCACATCCTAATCCTCAGAACCTGTGAATATGTTGCCTGACATGGACAAAGGAACTTTGCAGATGTGATTTAGGATCTCCAGATGGGGAGATCATCCCAGACTATCAGGGTGAGCCCAATGATGAAATCAGAAGCATCCTTACAAGGGGGATGTAGGAGGGTCAGAGTTAGAGACACAAAGAGAAAACAGAAGCAGAGATTAGAGTGATGTGGCCATGAATCAGGGAATGTCGGTGGCTGATAGAAGCTAGAAAAGGCAAGAAATGGATTCTACCCTGAAGCTGCCAGTGGGAACCTTGATTTTAACCCCACAGGGCTGAATTTAGACTTCTGACCTCCAGATCTGTAAGGGAATAAATCTGTGTTGTTTCAAGCTGCCAATTTTGTAGTAACTTGTTATAGCAGAAACAGGAAACTAATACACCGGTATTACCTCATTTAAACCCTCACCTACGATCATCACCCCCCTTTTCTAGATGAGGAAACTGAAGCACAATGAGGTTCAGTAATTTGACTAATACCTTATACCTAATAACTGGCAGAGCCAAGGTGGTCTGGTGTCAGAGTGCGTGCTCATAATCACTGGCTGATAGGAAGCAAGGTGTCGCAGGCAGCAGGTAAGAAAGTAGACAATCCCTGCAAGATCTACCTTCACCTCCTTAGCAAAACAGCCATATTCTAAAGACTGCCCCACAAGTGTGACATGATGCACAAATAATGCTAATTCCATGCAAGTCTCTGTGCTCATTAAAGCAGTGCCACAAAGAAGCTCTGTCTTAGTAAAACATTAATAGCTACCCGTTGATAAACACTGAGTGTGGTAAGCCCTCTACAAAAAAGTATCTCTCCAAATTATTCCCAAACACTATAAAGTTGGTGCCACAATTATTCTCAGTACACAGATGAAGAATTTGAAGCTCAGTAAATTCTTTTGTCTGAAGTTACCATCAACAAGCAAGTCAGGATATAAATCAGATCACTGAGAGACTTCTGCTTCCACTCATGAGGGATCAACTGCTACAGAAATTGCCCTCCTGACATAACAATTAGAAATTATTTTTCAAAGTGTGGTCCTAGCATATGAATCACCTAGGAACTTGCTTAGGCAGATATTTGGTCCAATAATGTGTTGGTAAATGTTTAATAACTGGCTCTTCTGGAAAAAAAATTTAAAAGCTCCAATTTACAGGAATTCACCAATTACTGTGTTACAAATATGTCCACTATGTTGATCTCAAGCTACCAAGTACTTAAAACCAATTTTACAAAAATTCCTAAAAATTTACCAATCATCTCTCACTAGCTGGCAAGAGCTGGCTCCAACAGACTGCTGTCTGTATCCTACCCTAGATCTAACTCAATCAGAATCTCAGAGAGGAAACCCAATGATCTGCATTTTCAGTAGCAGCTCAGGTGGTTCGTACACACAGGAATGTATAGGAGCTCACATTTCCCCACATTTGAGGTTGCCAGACTCCTGGCTAAATTTAATTACCAGATAGACAGTGAATAATTTTAAAATATAAACACATCAATATTTGTGACATATTTATGCTAAAATTTTACTCCATTGTTTATCTGAAATTCAAATTTAACTGGGCACAATAGGGAATTAACACATCTGGTATTATCCTGGTTGGAGCTAGAACCCATTCTTCGAAGTGAATGTCACACGAATGGAAAAACAAGCACCACTGGTACTCACCATCAAATTGGTACTAACTGATCAACACTTACGTCACACAGGGCAATAATCTTCATCAGGGGGCGGGCAGGCGGGAGGAGGGTGGAGGGGACGGGAAAACTCTCACTGAATGGATGCAGGGAGCACAGTTTGGGGGATGACCACGATTGTAGCTCTGACACGGGCAGTGCATGGGCAATATATATAGCCAAAGTGTTGTACCCCCATAATATTCTGAAATTAAAAAAAAAAATTTAACTGGGCACAATGTATTTTTATTTGCTAGATTGGCAACCCTACATATATCCTCACCAACTCTTGGTATTATCAGACATTTAAATGTTTCCAACATGGGCACTGGAACGATCACCTTGCTGAATTAATTGTATTTCCTTTAACACTTCATATACATTGATTTTCTCTTCTGTAAATTAATACTTTGGCCATTTTTGTATTAGGTCACTGCCTTTTTCTTATTGATAGATACTAATATTCCATTTTATGTGTTGGAAATATCTTTAAGCTTTGCTCATATCTTTTATCCAAAAGAATTTTAAAATCTCAATGTAATGAAGTTGATCAGTCTTTCCCTGTATGATAATAACAACAGTGCCTGCCTGGAAAAGTCAAGGGTTGGTACCAAAGTGTTGACTTGACTTACAAATTTATTTCAACAATTTTTACCCTATGATAGGTGTTCAATAAACCTTAGCTATTGTTACTTTTATGATTCTTACCATTCACAGATGTCTACTTCTTATTTCCTCCCTGGTTTCCATAATAGAAATGTCCAAGAGAGTACAGTAGTTGTCAAGCACTGAAGAAAGTTTGACTTTCTTAGGTTGCTGTCTCATCAAGTATTTGCTCCTTCTTCAAGAACCCAGTGGCCGAATAGTGTCATTCATTTAGAAACAGTAAAATCCTTCCCCAAATTGCCAAGTTACTCCATCTACCTTTCCACCCTGGGCACGCTCTCTTCCTCCACAACATTGTGAAAGTTTTGACTAAGAGGTGGCCAGGCTGCAGGAAGGGAATGAAGGAAATATTTTAAATGTGGCCACTGCCATGTGGCTGAGTTCCAGGTGGCAGAGTTGAAATAATCACTCATGGCATACACGATCAGAGGCTCACAGAGAGTTAAGGGGTGATTACTGGCTGCTCTGCTAACTTACGAGTCCCTCATTACAGTTTTCAGAGCTGAAAAAGTCTGCTTAGCACCACAAAACAATGCCCTTTCTGGCCTGGACCCTCTGAAGGTCATAAACCACTTTAATTAAGAACAGTTTTAATAATGGAAGACTCGATATGCCACACAAGGGCACTGCGAGCACCGCTGAAATTAGGATGAAAAATCTCCCTGTTTCGTACCTTCGCTGAGATCATTTTCTGCTGGGTTTAATGCTTCTCTCCCAGCAGTGTCCGGTGGTGGGAGCGAATGCAGAGCCCTGGTGCACCTGCTCACCTTATTGCTGCCTGCCCCCACCTGGCCTGAGGTAGACCAGAGGATGCTCCATCTCTCCTAAAGTGGGGGTCATGTCAGAAGACCAGCAAGGTTCTTCCCTCCACAAGACCATGGCCAGCCAGTGCATGTGGTAAATTTTTTCTCAAACTGAGATGTTCCACTAAAACTGAGGTCTATACAAAGGGATGTGGTTCTCAACCTCAGCACTACTGACATTTGGACTAGGTTGTTCTCTATTGTGGGGACTGTCCTGTGCACCATAAGATGTTGAGAAGCACCCCTGGCCTTTATCCCCTGGGTGCCAGGAGCACTTGCCGCCCCAGTTGTGACAAACAAAGATGTCTCCAGACATTGACAAATGTACCCTGGGTGTATGGTTGCCAGATGTGGTGAACAGAAATACGATATGCCCAGCTAAATTTGGATTTCAGATTTAAAAAAAAGACAAAAACAAATAATTCTTAGTATAAGTATGCCCCTGCAATATTTGGGACATACTTATATGCAAAAATTGTTTCTATCTGAGTTTCCAATTTAATTGGGCATCCTGTATTTCATCTGGTGACCCTACCTGAGGGGCAAAATCACCCACCTCTCCCCGCTCCTGGAGACACTGCCCCCAAGCACTTGGTCTTAACTCAACATTAGAAACCCTGATAAGCTTTTAAAACATCCCTGCCCCCTGACCAATTAACCCATCCCTACCCACTAACCAATTATGGGGGTGGGGCTAGGGCATTGGCAATTTCTTGGTAATCTTCCCCAGGAGATTCTACTATGTGGCCAGGTTGAGAACTGCTCTGCCATTGTATTTCCAAAAATTTCCTGATGATAATATTAATATCTGGAGTGCTTATAAAAACAAAACAAAACCCAAAGCAAGCAAAAAAAAAAAAAAGAAAGAAAGGATTCCAGATCCCCAGTGCAATCTCAGGTGACTCTGATCGTCAGGCCAGTACGGGAGGCCTTGCCCTAGAGACTCTCCCCCGTGTGCCCAGGACACCCACAGGAATCACATCTGTAACGGGACAACCTAAATGACCGTCCATGGAGGATGGCTAAGCAGATGCTGTGTCACCCATAGGATGTTATGCAGCAGAAAGAATGAATAATTTACAGCTATACACATCACTATCGATACATACAAGGAATAGAATGTTAAATGAAATAAAAACCAAAATAAGACACCACTTTTGTAAAACTTGAAAACAAGCAACGGTTACCAATATATCCCTTGTACCCTTTAATGATACTCACATGTGTAGTAAGCCTATAAAATGGGAAGGACAACCAAAACCCAAGTCAGTGGCTGCCTGTGGAGCGGAGTCAGGGGAGGGGATCATGAGGTCAACTCTTCGGTGATGTTGGTACATTACACCCAACAGGTATAGGTACCCAGCTGAGTGGCGTGCTGGGTTCTGGGCTGCTCATTCTAATATCAGCTTCCAACACTTACGTATAACCAGCAAATACATCAATATTACATTACATTTTTTATATATATATATATATTTTTTAAGTGAAAGGTTCAGAGTCCCTCCCCCTGCTAATTCAGATTCTGTAGGTCTTTGTGAGGCCCCTAAATCTCCATTTTTGATAAGCACCTCAGGTGATTCTGACGTAGCTGGTAGGTAGACTCCACGTCGGCACACACTGATGGAAAGTGAACTACACTTGAAGCGAGAAGACTTGATCTAAACGCCCAGCTTCACCACCCACTTTGGAGCTGTCTCTGAGCTGTAGGATGGCGGTCATAATCCCAATATATCTGGTTTGGGCCAGATGCCCCTCCTGCATAATCCCATCTCAACCTCCCTCTCCCCTTGCACTTGGACCAACACTGCAGGGCAGGTGCTCACCGCACTGAGTTTCCCTTGAGGTTACGAACCTGTCTTAGATGCATCCTTACTCTTGGCTTCCAGCCCTGCAATACGCATCCAGTAGTGGGCTAATAAATGTTTGCTAGACCAAGAAGAGACACAGGTGCAAGAAGAACTGGTCCAGGTAACACCAAAATAATCACTGACAGGTTCCCACTGGCTAGACTTCAGACAACTTGAGCATCAAAAAGAATAAGAGCAGCAAGGATTTTATCACATTAAATAATAAAAATAAGATCTATGAGCCCATAGTGATGCTCCAATTGGGGGTTGGGGGGAGGGGGCTCACCTCCACAGGAGAATGCCAGGTAATAAACACCGAAGGAATGATGCGTGTTTGAAAACTGCCACTGTGCAACTACCAACGTGACCACTGATACAGCAAGGGTCAGGGCTGGATGCTAAAAACTCCCGCATGGAAGACTGATGGGAAACCTCAACATCCCTCCATGGCAGGGCTGGCTTCATGGGTGTTCAGTCTACACAGCTGCACAGGAGCCCACACTCAGAAGGGCTTCATGCTCCACTTAATGCTCTGCTGTCTGTCTTAAAAGTCCTCATAATTTTTGAACAAGAGGCCTCACACTTTTTTGCAAATGATGTCGCTACTCTTGCCCATCACAGAACAAAAAGTCTTTATAATGCAGGAGTGTGGAGGACACCACTTTAAATAAGTGATTAAATCTATTACTTATTGATTAAAGTGATTAAACTAATCCCTCAGTGCCCCCTGATGTATGCGCCGAGTGATGCCCACATCACCCATGCAATATTCTTGTCAAAAATCATTTACCTGAATTTCATCTTGGGACTGAATCAGAGAGACCCAGATTGTGAGACACTCTACAGCAGTGGTTTTCCCACTTTACCTTGTCTCAGCATCCCCCTGAAGGGCTTGTTAAAATGAATTTCTGGGCCCCACATCCAGAGTGTCTGATTTAGTAGGTCTAGGGCGGGGCCCAAGAATGTTCCAGGTGATTAATTGATTCATTCCTCCTTGATGCTGATGCTGCTGGTTGAGGGACCATATTTTCAGAACCACTATTCTACCGCACAACACAACGGGCCCTGACTCTCGTAAAATGTCAGTGTTGTGAAAGACCAACAGTGAAAAACCAGGTGAGACCTTTTAGATCACAGAGGACTTAAGACATGTGACAACCAAACACAACGCATTGCCTTGGACTGGATCCTGTCTTTTTACAAAAAGATAACCATAAAGAACATTTTTGGTACAACCGGGGGAATCTGGATATATTCTTTATGTCAAATAATATCTGCGTATCAGTGTTATCTTTCTCAGGGTTGTTAATGGTATCCTGGTTATGTGGGAGAAGGCCTTGCTCTTAAAAGATGCAGACTCAAGTATTTATGGGCAACGCATCATTCCTGATGCCTGCTATAATATTATGTTTAAATAGTATATCCCAAAAAGTGGTGTGTGTATCTGATGCACCTAGACACACAGAGACGAAGAGATGGAGACAGTGAGAGAGAAAATGTCAAATGGATAAATTAATAAGAAATCACTGAAACACCTGTCATGTATAAGGTACCTACTAGGTGTCGGGTAAGTGAATAAAATGCATGGCCCCTTCCCTTGCGATGGGGCCTGCTGGTGAGGATTAGTCTCCTGGGGCTGCCATAACAGTGTCACAAACCAGGCAGCTGAAGCCAACAGAAATTTGTTCTCTCACCGGGAGTCTGAAATCAAGGTGTTGGCAGGGTTGGTTCCATCTAGAGGGTGTGGGGGAGACTCAGGTCTCTCTCCTGGCTCCTGGGGGCTGCTGCAAATCTGTGATAGTTCCTACCTTTCAGCTACATCACTCCCATCTCTGCCTCTGCCATCACATGGACTTCACTATGGGTCTCCAAATTTCCCTCCTACAGGGACACCAGTTGTCAGATGAGGGCCCCCCCCAATCCAGTATGACCTCACCTTAGCTAACTACGTCTGCAAAGACCTTGTTTCCAAATATGGTCATATTCTGAGGTTGCAGGGGGATGTGCGTTTTGGTGGGGAACACTATTCAACCCAATCTATGGTGGGACCTGAGAAATAAGTGTCCCTGCTGCTGGGCCAGAGCCGAGAGCATGTGTCTCCTATCAGAGCCCTGGGCCCTTCTCTCTTTGGACTCACAGAAGTCAGTGTCCAGTGCAGGGCCAGCCTTGGTACACACCAGCAGCACCGAAGCCTTCCACGGTGCAAAAACCTAGCCAGCCCTACTTGATAGGCTCAATTTATCTCGTGAGATGTCTCCTCCCTCCCAAATATGGGAAACAGAGGCTGCTTCCTGACAGCCCGTTAGGGGAGGGTGCCCCTGCTCTCTTCCCACAGGCCCATCTTTCCCTGCAAGCACGGGCCTTGCCACACCCACGACCCTCATACACCTCCCCCTCCCAAGCAACGGTGGTTCTCAGAGAAGAGTTCCTGGCCATGAAAATGTATGAACATATGTCCTCAGCGTCACGGTCAAAAGGGAAGCCAATCAAGGATCTGGTGATGCATTTACAAATTAAAAATTCATACCATAATGAGCAAAGCCATTCAAACTAATGATTATATAAACTCTCATTACGGGTGGCACCGTAATTACAACAGGTACTTTTAGCAAATTTAAAAAGCGTCTTAGGTTTCCATTTCTTTCATAAAGAATGCCATAGGCAGGTGCATCCTTGCACTGCCTGGTGGAAACACCCTCCTTACAAGTGCTTCTGGATGGAGTAAAAAGTGTGCAGAAACCCCACAGCCCACTCTCTCAGGAGGGCGGGGGATCTGTAATGGAAAGAAAGATGGTGAGAGACACAACGCAAGCATCAGAAGTGGCAAAGCAGAACACCGGCATGTCCCTCTGATGGTCACCTGACCTCTCCCTCTGACCTCAGCTCCACCACCTCCTCCTGGAACCCACAGCACTCCAGCCTAACAGGCCTGCCGTCTTAAAGGGAAAACACAGTTTCTCTATTCACACACTTCCACACTCAGATGTGTGCGCTTTTCTCACACCAAGCAATTCTCCAATTCCCTGCGGACACCACCTGGGTGTCCTACAATTCAATCCAGTTCTGATGCTGCCTACCTAGAGTTAGTATGGGACCCCACAGGTTGAGGGCTCAGTCCCACAAGACGGCCCCCACTCGGATGCCAGTCGCAAGCCTGGTCTTCCCTTCCGACGTGCTATAAATCAGAGATTCACACAAGCCCCTTCTCTGCTTCAATCATTTGCTAGAATGGCTCACAGAACTCAGGAAATTACTTACTATTACTGGTTTATTATAAAGGACATAACTCAAGAATGGCCAATTGGAAAAGATGCATAGGGGAAGGTGTGGGGACAAGGCAGGCAGCTCCAAAGCCCTCTCCAGCATGCCACCCTGCCACACACGGTGCACTCGCCAACCTGGAAGCTCTCTGAGCTCTGGGGTTTAGGGGGTTTATGGCAGTTCCATTACATAGGCATGGTTGATGAAATCATTGGCCATTGGAGATTAACCCATCCTCCGGTTCCTCTCCCCTCCCTGGAGGTGGGGGGGCACTGAACACCCCAAGCCTTTAATTGCATCTTGGCTCCTCTCGTGACCAGTTCCCATCCTCCAAGAGTTCCTCATTAGCATAAACTCAGGTGTGGGTAGAAGGGGCTTATGATGACTAGCAAGATGCTCCCCTCACCCCTATCATTCAGGAAATTCCAAGGGTTTTAGGAGCTCTGTGCCAGGAGCCCAAGATGAAGATAAAATACATATTTCTTAACATATGGCAATAGCATGCTTCTGCTTCAAGAATACCTCATGCCGTTCCAGCCCCTGGCCCTTTGCACTTGCTGTTCCTCCCACCTGGAATGTACCACCTACAAGTCTCCCTCAGATCCAGGGGTGCCTCCTCTGAGAAGTTCTCCCACCACTGTGACAGGTGCTACCACCCAGTCCCCTGTCCCTGAGTACCTGCTGACCGCACATGTTTATTCATCGTTTTTAATCAATGCGTTCATGGTCTGTCTCCCACACTGGAAAGTAAGTTCATGAGAGCAGAGATCTTGGCTGAGCTGGTCATGGCTCTGTCCCAAGGTCCAGTAGTGCATTTGGCACTTGGCTGGTGTTCAATAAATGTCTATAAGCAAATGAAAAATGGAATGGAGGAGTGAATCAATGAACACATGCTTGCATCCATTACATCTGAGCCTCGAGCAATCCTATGAGGGAGACACTAGTATTAACCTCCCTTTCACAGATGAGAAAACTGAGGTACTTATAGTGTCTTCGAGATACTCAGAGATGCTCAGGCATCTGGTGTGGCAGAACCCGGCCCCCACCCTGGGCTGTCTGTGATTTCCCTTTTATCATGCCATGTCAGGACGGGAGTGCTGGTCTATTAACAAAATCTAAAAAAGAGAGAGGAGTAGCTGACCCGTCAGTCCACTAACGAAAACATAGCCTCCCCCTCACCTTAACAGTCAGCAAAGCATACCCCTTTCTTTCCAACCCCAATGTGGATGCTGTATTCTATTGGACTAGGCTTGGAGCCACCTGAAGGGAGGGCTGTGGCAATGCCCATCCCCTCTCACTCGTGGCACAGGGTGGCACAGCACCAGGCACACTGTGGAAGGAGCTTGGGAATACTGATCGAAAGACCAGCAAGTGTGGACTCCCAGATGGGCTGAGCCAGGATATGAATTCCAGAGCCACCTAAACCCAGCAGGATGTGGAAAAGCAGGAATGATGGTGGTTGGTGGAGGTTTCCAGCTTCTGCTGAAGCCTGAGGAAGGACTGTGCCATACTGAGGGGCAGGGATGCAGAAATCAGCCACATCTGTGTTCTGATCCTGGTTCTGCCCCTGGCTTTGTGACCCTAGGAATTATTTACTCTCTCTGAGCCTCAGTCTCTCTTCTATAAAGAGGGCATCATAATCACACCCATTTCAGAGGGTAGTGAGATTAAGCAAGTCAAAGCCCTCAACCCACAGCCTGGCACACACCTAGAGCTCATTATCATTGTTGGCCCTGGGGTGAAGCACAGACCTTCACAATCAGGGCCAATGCTCCAACAGCAATAGAACCCCTTCCTCGAGGCACAATGGCTGTCCTAAATCCAGGTGCTTTTATCCTAACTCTCCCCTCATTCCCCAGTGATGACAACCCCATACACAACATCAGACCATGTTTGGGTCCTCATGTCTGCTGGCCAAGAGCAAAGCCAGAACCTGTGAAAGCTTTGTTATCTGAGTTGTTCACTTCCTGGCACCTGCTAAGCCTGTGAGTGATTCTGTAAGGACTTGGTCAGTGCCTCTGTCAGAACCGTCTGAGCCAGGACAGGTGGCATATCAGGGAGTGCACAGCAGCCCATCTTACAGCACTTAAACCCACATTAAGCTCAACTCTCCCTCCAAAAGAATCCCAGGAGTGGACGTGAGGACAGCTTTTTCTTAAGGGCTTTCCAAAGGTGTCTGTTGGAGACAGAATAGATTTCCTCATCACCACCGACTTTATGTTTGTCAAAACTGAGGCATGGCTCACGCAGCTCTGAAGGGACCAAAGCAGGATTTGAATCCAAATCTAGCTGAATCCAAAGCCTTGCTTTCTCCACTGAGAAGCTAAAGGCCACAACCCTACACATGCCTGAGAAAAGCTACTCTGTCCTCAGATGTCTATTCCCACCTTACCACTGCCTAGGCTGGGGCGGTGGTATGTGGGGTGGGTGTGGGTGGGGGGTGGTGGGGGTGGGGGTGGTTGGTGGTGGGGTGGGGTGGGGGTGGTGTGGGGGGTGGGGTGGGTGGTTGGTGGTGGGGTGGTTGGGTGGTGGTTGTTTGGGGTTGGTGGGTGGTGGTGTGTGGTGTGGTGGTGGGTGGGTTGGGGGGTGGTTGTGTGTGGGTGGGTGGTGTGATGGGTGGGTGGGGGGGTGGGTGGTGGAGTGGGTGGGTGGTGGTGGTGGATGGGGGTGGTGTGGGTGGTGGAGGGTGGTGTGGTGGGTGGTGGGTGGGTGGGTGGATGGGGGGGGGGGGGGGGGGGGGGGGGGGGGGGGGGGGGGGGGGGGGGGGGGGGGGGGGGGGGGGGGGGGGGGGGGGGGGGGGGGGGGGGGGGGGGGGGGGGGGGGGGGGGGGGGGGGGGGGGGGGGGTGGGTGGGGTGGGGGTGGGGTGGGTGGATGGGTGGATAGATGTAAAATCTGGTGATCTGTTCGGCCCTGTTCAGACACAGTTTGCAATTTGCCTGGCACATTATTGCTAATAAATTCAGCCTCATCAGCTCAACCCCTTGGAATCCTCCCCATATTTCTGGGGATGCCTGATTAGCTCCATTTCACAGATAAATAAACCAAGATGCAAGAAGTCAAGAGCCTTGACCAAGGTGACCCAGAGAATGAGAGACAGAAGCGTAGGGGACTTGGGGTCTCCCGACGCTCTCAGCCTCTTCTCCCCTTTTCCTGGCATAGAAGGGCCTGAATTTCAGTTACTCTGTGGTCCTGAATGGGAAATTCTTGGTGTCTTACTTTCTTTTGACACAGAATGGTTCCCCACCCTCTTCCCACCTAAGCACACACCAGGTTCTGAGTTCTGGGCACGTGGAGAGCCTACAGGCCTTGGTATTGACAACTTAGGCCCATGATTCTCAAACTCTAATGTGCAGAAGAACCAACTAGAGAGTCCGCGGTGGATTCCTGGGCTACAGACCCAGCATTTTTGATTTAATATGTCTGTGATGGGGCTGGGAAAACTGCACTTGAAGTAATTGTCCCAGAGGATGTAAATGCAGGTGGTCCACAGGATACACCTGGACACACTGGCTTGGGCTTAGGGAGGTGCTGATTTGGTTTGCCGAGGATGTGAGTCTGGGTGTTGAGGTCCAGGGACTCTGATGAGGGAACAGGCACAGAGGCTTGAAAACAGTGGTCATGGACCCCCATGCTGAGCTTGCAGTCAGGCCAGGCCCCTGGGGGTGCTCGGCAGCCTCTCTGGAGCTGTCAAGCCCAAGGTGGAGGCTCCGCACCAGACAGGGACGTTGCCTACCCTAAGGAACGATAATAGAGATGGCAACCACGGGGGACACATGGTCACCCTGCTTCCTGGGTGGCCAGAGGACTGGAGGAGGGAACCCTACTGATTTCTGATTTTCCTCTACCCTGGAAGCTGAGGCTCCAGAGTCAGATATGACTTAGAAAAATACCAAAATAATGGTGTTTCTTGTTCTCTAGTATTGAGTAGAAAATTCATACCAGGTACACTTCCTTATTTCTCTGGAGCAGACGTAGGCCTGAAAAGAGAATGCACTGTGTTGTCCACACTAAACCTGCTACTCTGGCCTGTTTTGCACAAAGCAAGACACCCAGTGAGAAGCTATGAGCTCCTGGGAAGGGGCTTCAACTCCAACTTCTGCGGGAAAAAATTCCTGCCTGGTTCAATTAAAATGACTAAGTAGGATTCCCTAGTAGGTCATCCATTTGGTTCAATTATTCAGCAAATTTTAATTGAGCACATATTACATACCAGGTACTTTACTGGAAATAATTGTGTACAAAATAAGCACAACTTCTCCTCCTGTGGGAACCTCAGTAAATATTAATTTCTTTACCCGACTCCCCCTTATTTTTGAAAACTGCATTATTGTACTCACTTTCCCATACCACAAAGAAGTCTCATTCAAATATCTTTCGTTTATTTAAGCTATTAAGCTATTTTATGGAGGATGGCCACACTCTGGGCAGCGTGTTCAAGGGTTTGCATGAATCATTTCATTTAGTCCTCCCAACAACCCACCAGAAGATAAGTCTATTATTCCTTCTATTAGAAAGACGAGGAAACAGACTTAATTGAAGGCCATTCGATTAAGTGGCAGAATTAGGATTCAAACACAGGCGGTCTGACTCCAAAATCGAGATGCCCCCAGCTCCTTGGACATAGTGCCCAACATGCAAGGGCAGGGATGGGACCCCAGCCCACACACCGTGATCCGAAGCCAAAATGTTACACAGCTCAGCTGCCAGCCAAAGTCCCGCATATGCCAGCCCAGCCAACTGTGGCCTCAGTGAAGAATTTATTTCTCCTCCCCTCCACTTGAATGATTTCATTTTTCCATCTAATTCCTGGCCTAAAAACCACTCTGCTGAAATGTTGATTTACCACGGGTGCTCCCATCATGGGGCAGGCCCTTTAATTGCTTCCTGAAGGAGCCTTTTGGTGCTCTTCTGAGAGCCCTGATTGGAATTTTTAAAGACTTATAATTTCCCAAAGCAAGCTTTCATTAAAATTCCACAAACCTCACTGTTAGCATCTTAATATCCCCACTGATCTGGGCTCAGGCTGACATGTCTCTGTGGTGTCCCAGGTGGGCGACCTTGGACCGGTGCCTCTGATTCTCAGGGCCTGCACTTCTACCTGCTGCCTCACAGGGCAAATATGAGGGTCAAAAGCAAAGATGAACCTCAGGTGCTTAGGGCATGCCTGGAAAAACAGATGCTCAATATTAAGCTAAATGACCCCTGAGGGATAGCCTGGTCTGAACACTGATTTTAACTCAGGTGGAACCTGAAGTTCAGAAGGGGGAAGTGACTTGCCTAAGGTCACACAACTAGAGATGGTTTCTCAGTGGTTATTCTAGTGTCTGCAGCATTCTAATATTTCTTAAAGCTTTCCCCTGTCCCCCACGCTCCCAGGGGATGATCATCAGTGTGGAAAATGAGATGTGTGTACAGGGCAGAAGAGAGAAAAACAAAGGAATTTAAAATTACCTAGAACTCATGATGATTCAATAATCCTCTGAGGAAGATAGTATCTGCCCCATTTTACAAATGAGGAAACTAAAGCTCAGAGAGGGCAAGTAACCTGACCATGGCCACACAGCTAGTAGGCTCTCAAGTCAGGATTCTAACCCAAGTCAGCTTGACTGTGGAGCCCATTGTCCTTCAGCCCATCACCCTGCCAACCTGGAACTGTACCTCAGAACACCTGGGATCCCCAGGTCTGTAAGCTTGGGGTATAGCTGTGGCTCTAGGAAGAAGTCTACTTAAATATTTCAATCCTCTATGAGAGGCTCTATCAGTTAGTGCAGTGGTTTTAAAATATATCCACAGACTCCCTGACACTCCTCCTTTCAAAAAGTGGAGCCTACCCCTACCTCCACCTCCCTTGAGTCTGGGCTAAATGTTAGTGACTCTCTAACAAATAGAACATGGGAGAAGTGACAGTGTGTGACTTCCAAGACTACATTGTAAAAGGCACCGTGGTTCTTCTTTGCCCCTTCTCTTGGATCACTGGCTCTGGAGGGAGGCCAGCTTCCATGCTGCAAGGAAGCTCAAGCGGTCCTATGGAAAGGCCTCCAGGACAAGGGACTGAGGCCTTTTGCCAACAGCCATGTGTGTGAGTCATCTCAGGAGTGGATCCTCCAGCCCCAGTCAAACCTTCAGGTGACTACAAGCTCATGAGAGACCCTGAGCCAGAACCACCCAGCCAAACAGCTCCCAAATTGAACCTAAGAAACTGTGATGTGATATAACAAATATCTCTTGTTTTAAGCTAAGTTGGGGGTGATTTATTACACAACTACAGATAAATTACATAATACATTTTAAAATAACCATCCCAAAATTTAGTAGTTTAAAACAATAACCACTTTTTTTTTTTTTTTTTTTTTTTTTTTTTTGCTTATGATACTAACAGATCAGCAATTTGGGTTGGGCTTAGCTGAGTGGTTCATCTGTTTTCAGCAGGGCTTCCTCCTGCTTTGCAGTGAGCTGCAGGTAAGAAGCATGACTATTTCTGGGGGTTGTCCAGCTGTCGCTGGGGCAATAGAGAAAAAGAAACTGGGCTGTTCAGCAGGGTTCCAAAAGATAAAGAAGAAATGTGCCTAAGACTTAGAATTGTGCACAGTCACATCTGTTGTATCCTATTAGCCAAAAGCAAGTCACAATGTCAGTCACAATTCAAGGAGTTGAGAAATAGACTCCACCGTTTCATGGGATGATTGTAAAGTTACATTGCAAAGGTTGTGGTCATAGGGAGGTGTGGAGAGTCAGGGATGTTTGCCAATCTACCATAGAGACTGAACTTATTTTAAGTATGGTAGTCATGCATCACTGCCATCAGCAGCAGCCTGGCAGTTTTAATATTCTAAGTTGCTAAGGCTTAGCAGCTAAGCTATTCAGCTTGAGAATGTGGACTGGAACAGGCCGACACTGAAATGGCATCGGCACAGGCCAATGAGTGTCTAGCGAGACACTCTAGAGAACTGGCTCCAGACACTGCTGTAGTTCAGGTTTGGGGACAATTGGTAGTTTTCACTTGTTTTCTGAAAACTGGCTACCAACCTGAAAGCTAAGTATTTCCCAGGAAGACATCAAGATAGGTAGAATATCCCAGAAGGAATATTTTGCTTCCAGCTTCTCTGGGTAAAGCACAGATGCAAACAAAGGGGGGAAAAAAGGAACAAAAGAAGAAAAAGAGTATAGAGGTATTTTAGCTTTTGGCAGGAAGGTTAGCAAAAAATAAACACTCATGTAGAATTATCTTGATTGACTGAAGACAGATATCAAAAAATTGAATGTGATTCAAATTAATAGTCACTAAAGTAACTTCATTATGAATGTTATTTCCCCTTGCACTATATTTTGAAATCAATAAGAATTGATAGAATCAATTGAAATTAATATTTTTAATAGATGTATGTATAAGCTATATGCAACTATATATATTTATATGTACTATAAATATATATTCATAAAAGTTTACATATGTATATATACATATTATCTATGTGTATATATATAACTATCATATGTATATATTGCAGGAAGGAAAATATCTATTTATAGCTATATATAAATATGTAACTATATAACCATATATATTTATGTTATAAACATATATGCAAATATGTTATATAGTTAGATATAAATATGTATATATTCCCTCTTGAAAAATTCTTACTCATTCCAGAGGCTTTTCCTTAACTCTTCCAAACAGAAAGAAATGTGATCCTCTAGAACTCAATACTTGGTTCATACCTTTATTCTAGAATGTAATACCATGGCATTTTGTTTAACGGAAGGTTGAGTTTTTCAGTTCACTGAGGACAGAGACACTGTCTTTGTTGGCTCTATCTTTCCAGAGCCTGCCATGTTTGTTCATGAAGCAATGCCTTTGCTCCTGCAGATCCACACACTATAGGAAAAGATGCACAGTCTCTCATGTTCTTTCCGTAAAGATACATTGTTAAATGGAGACTCAAGATAGCACAACTATATTCCAAAACACAGAAAAAAGGCAGGATTGGAACTTTTTTGGGCCACACCCTGGCCTAATTAATAAAATGTCCAGACTAGACTTCAGTTCTTACAACAGATCTATGATGCAAATAAGCCAAATTTTATCTCCATTTGACAGATGAGAAAACTAAGGCTCAGAGATATTAAGTGAGTCGATGATACATTGATACAGATGATACCGGGCCAGAAACATCTAAGTGTAGGACAGATGTTTACAGTGCTCTGTATTTCGCTGAGATAAACACAAGCCTGCTCAGGACCCCCAGTTCCAAAGCCCTCTGTGACATCTTCCTCTCTCCCCTGGTCTGGAGCAAAACAAATCTCTCTCCTTGACGTGGGCAGGGGAACATTCTCTCTCCTTAGCTTGGCTCTTACAGGACTCGTGCCAGTCGCACCGCCCTGCCTTGCTATATTTCCAAACAAAATTCTTCCCTGAAAGGACTTATGATGCTAGCTGCTACGATCATATACTTTCCACCATAAATTTCCTCTTCTGATGTAAATAAATGAGTCCAGGTCACTTGAAGGAATGGAGTAAGCCTCCAAAAGGATGCCTCGGAGGCTTGTAGGGTACAGAATGAGGGGCCGGGGGCCCCCAGGGGAGGCTGGTTGAGGAAGAGTTTTGCTTGAGTTTCTGCAGCCGTTCTAACTCTGAATGCAGCCAACACCTGGGATGTCCACGGGGCATTTAGAGCCACGGCCACCAAACAGGGGCAACCCAGGTGATGAACTAACCGTTGGATTGGGAGACGTGAGTTCCAAACCTGGCCCTGCCATTAAGAAAGTAGACTGTGACCCTGGTGCATTAGTCATGTATTTTACTTTCTGTATTCTGATGCTTTGACATCTGGGGCGCTGCTGACCCTGGAGGGACTGCCCCTTCAGGGTGGGCCAATTCCTAGAGATAGTAAAGAACTCCCATGTGAGTGTACATTTCAAATGCAAACCAACCAATCCAGAGCCCACCTTCTTTATGGGGCTCTCACACTCCAGGTCACTATCCACCTGCTCTAATTACCCAGGGCCAGGGACTAGACAACTAGAGACAGCCTCTATGCCCCAGAGCTTGCTGAAATTATTCTAACCAGCCAATCCTAAACCTGCTTATGCTGCCATCCCTGTTCCTTCCATGGAAATCACAATACAGACCCAGGATTCTCCCCCCTCCACCTCCTGACTGACCCTGTGCTTCCCAGTATGGCCCCTATGCCATGGCACAGCCCCCATGGCATAGCGCACCCCCTCCTCTAGGGAACTGTGAGTAACAAACCATCTTTTCAACACAGCCATTTCCTGATCTGTTGACCTTATCATAACTTACATTTTCTATTAATACACAATATTTTTAAACACTTAAGTAGGTCTGTCCATACTGCAGGCCTCAGTCTCCTGATCTGGAAAGTGAGTCATGGACGAGGCCAGTAAGTCTTAACTTCACTCTGATGTCTTGTGATCCATACCATACTTTATGTATATCTTTAATCAGATTCACTTGTTTAAAAAAAAGTAAATAATGGACTTAACAAGGGAGCTTTATATAAGTGCAAAATCCATACCACTTTTGATAAATAACAGGTAATCATAAAAATAAATACAGGAGATACAATAAACATAATGAGCTGTGAACAAGTGTCTTTCCAAGGCTCTGTGCCTCTTGGTAACAAAGAGAAGTTGCTGAGCTTTGGAGAGAGGTGTTCAAGCTACACTGGCACCAACCTGGGCCTTTCTCCCTGACAGGGTCAGAGAGACTGAAGGAAAATGGAACAAAAGCATGCTCCTCACTGTGAATTCCTGTGTTTTATGTCATGCTGTGTCCATATAAAAACACCTTGTGGCCACCAGCACTCCCAAACCTCATTATTGGAAACGCTGAACTCATTAATCTTCTATCCCAAACTTCTACAGAGTATTTCAGGGCTATGGGCAGGAAGGCCCACAAAGAGAACAATCAAAGCCTAACTCCCTACCCATTATAAAAACACAGTAAGTTCTGCCAGACCCAAAACAATACCTTGGCCTCCCTAAATGGCAATCTATGGTTTGCTGTGTGATTGTACCTAAGTCACTTTTCCCTCCGTGAGTATCAGTTTGCCCATCAGTAAAGTAAGGAGACTTGACCCCGACAGTCCTGGTTATCCTAAAAAGATTCCTCAAAATGGGCTGAGGACCGGGCTGAAATTTCAGAGCTGCCCTTGCCCAATCACTCCTAGGTGTATGTGCAAGAACACACACACACACATACACCCCCCCACACACACACTCCCCCACTGGCCTCAATTTGCCTCAGGAACGCCAAACAGGAATTGCATTTAGTAATCAATTGACTCTCCTTGACTTGGCTTGGTGCTTTTTCTAAATAACAAGAGCCTGGCAACATCAGAACCTCACAACCATCTTTATTAATGAAGCTCCTGGCGCCGTGCGGAGAAGACACAGGCAGCATATGCAAACGTGCTAAGGAAATTATTTCTATCAGCTCCAGCTATTTGAAAGCAATTGAAAAGTTTCCATTTGAAGAAAAAGTAATTTTCCTGATGTGAGTTTCGAGAGCTGTTTGTCTGCCCCCACCTAAGGCTGCTGCAGCTTCCTTGGCGCTGGGCTTTCTACATTTTATTAAACCACAGCTAAGTGGCGTCATGCTGTTAAAATATTGTGTCGCTTTTTAAAGTGATATCATTACCTAATAATTTTGAGAGCTTTACTATTTTTTTTTCTTTGCCAGGAAGGGAAATGAACCAAATGGCTTGGCACTGGCACAATAATATGGATGTGGGGAGTGGCGGGTATGGGGGAAACAGAACCAAAGAGAGAGAGTTGAGCTCTGGAGGTCACAAGGGAAATGAGTATGTGAATTCTCCACCACCCCATGTTTACAGAGAATTGGGAGAGACAGGAAATGCAGCTAAACATGGCCAAAGCAACGCTTGACTCAGGTGGATTTTCCATGAAGTTGGTGAAACTTAAACAAGGCCCTGTGCCTATTTTATAACCACAATTGTTTCTTTTATTTAAAGAGTATACTTGTTTTCTGTTGCTGCATAACATATCACCACAAACTTAGGAGCCGAAAATGACGCCCACTTATTCGCTCACAATTTTGTAGGGCAAAAGTCTGGCATGGTAGGGCTGGCGTCTCTGCTCAGGGTTTTAGAAGGCTGAAATCAAGGTGTCACCCCGGCTGAATTTTCATCTGCAGGTGCAGGAGAAAAATCTGCTTCCAAGCTCATTCTTGTTGGAAGAATGCAGTCCCTTGAGGTTGTAGGTCCTGTTTCGTTGACGGCTGTCAGGCAGAAGCAGGTCCTACAGACATCTCCTATTCCTTAATACACGGCTCCATCCATCTTCAAACCAGCAATGGTGCATCAAATCCTCCTCCCTTATCTCTGACTTCCTCTTTGTTGACCAACTGTAGAAAATTCTCTGCTTTTAATGGACTTGTATGATTAGGTCAGACCCAGCCAAATCATCTTCTTATCTTATGATCAACTATGCCACAAAACAATCTAATCACAGCAGGAAAATCCATCATAATCCCAAGGAACGTGCAGGGCACGTACATGAGAAGGGCATGAAATCTCGGTAGGCCATTTCAGAATTCTGCCTACCCCAAAGAAGGGCGCCGAATTGTGTAAGCTTCAGGCCCCACAAAACTTGGGCTTACTTCAGCCTGACCCATTTGGTCCTGGAAGGTCTCGCCTGGACCGTTTGACCTTGGGTCTTTAATCTCTTTTCAGAACCAATTGCTCAAAACTCACCACACCCTTCCTCCCCAACTGTCTACATATAAAGTCAAAATGGACTGAGCATGCAAGGCTGTGGTGGCCCCTGTTGGTTTTTCCTTCTGGAAACCACTCTCCTCCATTAACAGCCGCCTGACTTTTCTTTCCTGTCAAACTCTTTCCCCACGTTAAGTGCCTGAGGTTCAGACAAGGGCCCCAGCTCCAGCTCCAGGGATGAGCAAGTGATGTGATTTTTTCCTTTCAAGCCCCTGTCCCGCCTCGATCTCCGCGCTTAGTGTCAGACTAGTTAAATGACCCAAACCAACCCAAGGTAG
Organism: Daubentonia madagascariensis; assembly: GCA_023783475.1. Taxonomy (NCBI): domain Eukaryota; kingdom Metazoa; phylum Chordata; class Mammalia; order Primates; family Daubentoniidae; genus Daubentonia; species Daubentonia madagascariensis. Next base: position 2,508,236 of record JAKFHU010002332.1, on the reverse strand, counting down.
GATCCAGGGACACTGGTGGATGCTCCCAGAAAGGAGCTTTTTTCTTTTTCTCACTGACGCTATGAGCAATAAGTATGATTGACGTGGTTGGAGCTAAAGGAGTAACCAGACGGAGCCTAATAATGAAGCCAGTCCAGAAAGGGAGTCCTGAGAGCAGAGAGTGAGAGACGTACTAACGACACCGTTTGAGCCTTTGATTCTGCTGAGTCTGAAGTGAGGCCACCCTTGGACAGGTCGATTTATTTCTCTTCCTTCCCTCTGCCCACTCACCTGTCCATCCAACCTTCTTTCTTTTAAGCCATTTGGTGTTGAGTTTCTGTTACTTGCCATCAGGAGACTGACACAGATGCTTCCGTAGCCAACCCCCATGCCATCCTTCCATGCAGCCCTCTCACAAGCCAACCCCCTCCTCATGCCCCCATTCTCCAGCCAGACGGAAGTGCATCCCCCTGGCTTCCCTCTTTGCTCACGATACTGCTGTTGCCTGGCATAGGCCCGTCTGTCTCCTTCTCTGCTCTGATGCCCGGCTCAAAACACATTGTTCTTAAAGTTTTCCCACCCTCCCCACCCTCATTAAAAATTAATTCTGTCCTTTTCTGGATGCTCAGACTTGTTTGTTCCTAGTCCTACCCCCTTTTCCTGCTCTCAGTGAGTCCTGTTCACATCCCATCCCACAGTGGGGCACACAGCAAGGGCCTAATGATGCATGTGTGTGTGTTTGGGGGATGTGTGTGTGTAAATCTATCATTACTCCCTTTTTAAGATTAAAAAAACAGAGGTTTCGGGAGGTTCAGCCAGACCAATCTGACACCAAAATCTACATTCTTAACTACCATGAAGTCTTTCACTTTATTATTATTGATACTGTTACTGGCCAGGTGTGGTGGTTCATGCCTGTAACCCTACCACTTTTGGAGGCTGAGGCAGGAGGATCACTTGAGGCCAGGAGCTCAAGACCAGCCCGGATAATATAGTGAGACCCTGTCTCTACACGACATTAAAAAAAGCAAAAGCCACACATGGTGGCACACACCGATAGTCCCAGCGACTTGGGAGGCTGCAGTGGGAGGATCACTTAAGCCCAGGAGTCCGAGCTATGACGACGTCACTGCACTCCAGCCTGGGCAACAGAGCGAGACCTTATCTCAAGAAAAATAAAAATACTGTTACTAGTATTAGTACTAAGAATAACTATAGATTATGAAACACTCAGCCTTTGCGTGGCAATGTGGTAAGAGACAGTTTAAACAAATCACTTGCTTTAATTTTCAAAGCAATTTCTAAGGCAAGTGCTAATGCAATGCTGTTTTACAGGAGAGGAAACTGAGTCCCAGAGAGGCTAAATGATGGCCCAAGGTCACACAGGTAGAATTTGAACCCAATTCTCCTTCCAGAACCATTGCGCCCAGTCATTATATTTATAACGAGAGAGAGAGAGAGAGAGAGAGAGAGAGAGAAAAGAGAGAGATTGAACTTGAACTTGCTGGGACCTGTGCATTCAACCTCAGAGACCCCTCAGAATGTGACAAAGAGGGCCCTGGGGGAGGGGCGAAAAGCCCCCCAGAAAGCAGTGTTCCCTCCCCTGAGCCCTTCCCAAGAAGACTGTCCCTGGATCCAAAGCAATGCCTGTGTCAAAATTTCCATTTTCAATCACCCACGCCAGTCAGTCTGGACCGTGTGTTTAAACAGGATTTTCTTTCTTTCTTTTCCCTTTTTTTTTAAATTGGAAAGATGCTTTAAACACTTTGAAAGTGGCCTTAGGGACCAGCTCACAGCACGGATCTGCAACCCCTCCTTTTGAGGCTAACGTCCCTGCAGCCACATTGCAAGCTCTGTTTTCAATTACAAAAGCTTGTTTGAACATGGGCTGTCACAGAGGCTGTTCAAACAGGCTTTTGTAATTGAAAAGAAGGAAAAACAAAAGATTTCTAACCTTCCAAAGCCAAGGTGGGAAGGAGCTGGTCAGAAGACTGTAGAACCAAAATGGTGGCCCATACTAGGAGGGTTGGGCTGGCCAAGAAGGCATTTTGGGGTTTTTCTGATTGGGTGGAAGCACCACGCTGGAGGAGAAGTAGCTGGTGCCTTGGTCAGTGACACTCTGGTGTGAAAGTTGGAGAGCTGGAATCTGATAGTTGGAAAGGAAGGGGGCAGGAGAAAAACATAGAGAATCCCATCAGTGGTACCTAAGGTAATGATTTTATTTTTAATTGACAAATAATAATTGTATATGTTTATGGGGTAGGATGTGATGTTTTGACACATGTATACATTGTGGAATGATTAAGTCAAGCTAATTAACATATCTGTCACCTCATACACTTATTTTTTGTGTGTGGTGAGGACATTTAAAATCTGTTTTTCAGCTATTTTGAAATATGTGTTATTATTAACCTGTAATAGATCACTAAAACTTATTCCTCCTGTCTAACTGAAACCTCGAACCACTTTAGGGAAACCGCACCCCACCCCCACCCCCAGGCCCTGCCCCCAGCCTCTGGTAACCACCATTCTACTCTGTTTCTAGAAGGTGTCCACACATAAGTGAGATCATGCAGTATTTGTGTTTCTGTGCCTGGCTTATTTCACCTGGCATATAATACCTTCCAGTTTTGCCCATTTTGTCACAAATAACAGAATTTCTTTCTTTTTAAAGGCCGAATAGCATTCCACTGTGTATATATACCCCATTTTCTTTATCTATTCTTCTGTCAATGGACACTTAGTTTGATTGCATATCTTGGCTGTTGTGAATAGTGCTGCAACCAATATGAGAGTGCAGATATCTCTTCAACATGCTGATTTCATACCCTTTGGATATGGACCCAGTAGGGGGACTGCTGGATCATATGGTAGTTCTATTTTTAGCTTTTTGAGGAACCTCCGTACTGTTCTCCATAGTGGCTGCACTAGTTCACATTCCCACCAACAAGAGTGCAAGGGTTCCCTTTTCTCCACGTCCTCTCCAACACTCACCTTTTGTCTTTTTGTGAATCACTAAGGTAACAATTTTAGATCATTCATAGATGGGACATCAAAAGCCATTGGAGCCTAGCATGAGAAAGTCACTGCATTTTCAATTTTCTTGCAATACTTGGAATTCATCAAGAAAAAGGTCTGTTTGCTACATACACATCTTAATTCCCAATATTGTCATATCTCCCTTTTCAACAAAGACAGAGCAAGTCCCACATGTGGGGCCCTTTAGGAATCTGAATAGAAATTAGTAACATTATTTTGTTTTCATTGTATCTTAAGGAAAATGATCATAGTTTCCAATTTGAATACATTTCAGTTAACATCAAATCTATTTTAAAATATTAAATGAATAATAGAGCAAGAGGATAAAAATATAGCAAAAATCATGCTGGTATATGGATGTCGCAAAAATAAATAAAGAGGTTTGGGGAAAAGCAACTTTTAGAACAATGGTTTGGTGGCTAAGGTCACGTTTTATAGAGTGACTACATGTATTCATATTTCAACTCTACCACCTGCTCACTTCCCTAAACTCTATAAGCCTCTGTTCCTCCTCTACAAAATTGAGCTAATAAAAATATCTAAGTTAAGAGGTTGCTCTGAGGATTTACAAAATAAGCAATCACTTGGTCACTGTTTTCTTTTATTATTGTTAAAAATAAGCTTAATGTTTCTCAAACTTCAACAACATACAGTCTCCCTTTAGAGAAAAAGCAATTATCATAAATTCACAGTGTGGGTGAAAATTTTTGCAGACCCCAAGTCTATGGCTAAGGACCCGATTCGTAAACCATGGACCTAGGCGTCGCAAACACAAAAAATAAAGAGATTAAGGTTTAGGTAATTTATCCAAGGTCACACAACTCGTCATTGAGTCAGAGATGTAGTAGAATCCAAATCGCCTTTTGTGAATGGGCTATAATCATACTGGGGTTGGATAATCATCGTGAGGTCTGGCCTGCTCATTGCAGAACTTTCAGCATCCCTATCACACGCCTAGCCTAGCTATGCTAAATTCCCAAAGCAACCCAGTCACTATAACAACCAAAGACTCCCTACGGAGGTGGTTAAGAACCACCAGGTAGATGTCCCTGTCCTATTCCCGGCGCTTCTCCACTGTCCTGGCTAGGATCATTTCAGGAATAAGGTTTCTAGTGGAAGATACAGTGTCCGTGAGCCCAGGCAGTAGAGTCCAATGAACCTGGGTTCTGCTGGAATTTCACAAGATTAATTTTAGGCAAACCTCATTTTAAATAGCATTGGATTTAGGAGATACGTATTCTCAAATTTTTACCTTCCCTCTTTCACTAGGAGAGATATCAATATGTCTTTGAATGGCCCTATATTTGCATAATGGTTTACCTTTGTTCCTCCAATGCCCAGATTATCGAATTAGATAGAATTTCACCTCCAGGGAGCAAGGGACCCAGTCTGACTGCTGTCCCCCCATCCCCCTCCCCCAGGTAAACAGAGGACAACAGGTAGGAAAAGTAAAGAAGAAAATTCCAGATGCTTAGTCTATGAATGACCTAAAGAAAGATGAGCTTGACCCATTAAACTTAGAATTTTGATTTGTGGCAGAAGATGCTCCCCAAGGGAACAGATCTGAGAGGGGCCCAGGCAGCATTTGGAGGCCTGAGCTGACATGTGAGCAGAGAAAGCTCCTCTTTCAGGACAGAAGGTGGAGCAAACCAAGAGACTGAGAAGGAATCTGGTTTTAAATATATAATTATATATAGTATCTATATAATTATCTTATATTATTATAGAATGTATGATATATAAATATATATATTTGTGGTAAAATACATGTAATGTAAAAATTCACCATTTTAACCATTTTAAAGTGTGCAATTCAGTGGCATTTAGCACATTCACAATGTTGTGCAACCACTAGCTCTATCCACTTCTACTGCATGTCCGTCACCCCCAAAGGAAACCCCATGCCCATTAGGTTTAGCAGGCGTTTCCCATCCCTCCCTTCCCCAGCCCCTGGCAACCACTGCTCTACTTTCTGTCTCTATGAATTTCCTTATCCTGGACATTTCATACCAATGGACTCATACAATATGTGGCCTTTTGGGTCTGGCTTTTTCTACTTAGCATGTTTTCAAGGTTCATCCACACTGTAACTTGGATCAGAACTTCATTCCTTTTTAAGGCTGAATAATATCCTACTGCATAGGTAGACTACATTTTGTTCATCCATGTACCTGTTGATGGACATTTGGGCTGTTTCCGCCTTTGGGCTTCTATGAATGGTGCTGTTATAAGCATTTGTGTGCAGGTAAGGACTGGGGGGAAACCTTAGCTCAAGGGAAGTTTGTCTGCAGAGGCGTCAGGGTCTGAGGATTGGTCCTCGGACAGTAAGGATGACTAGCATCAGTGCGCACCTGTGCTGAAGGGGATCAGAGAGCAGGATGGCCCCCAATTCCTGGTTGGAAAAGCCACGGTAGGAGAAAGGGAAGGTCAGGCTACCAACTCAGACTACTACAGTTGTGGTTTTGCCTAGAGGAAGCTCTAGTTTTACTGACCTCCCAGTCTCTGCAGCCCACAGCATTCCATGGAGATGGGGTTAAAGAACCATGAAGACAGACTTGCACGGTCAGGATGGTTCCTGGGATGGTAGGACAGCCAGGACGGTCTCTGAAAATCCCTCAGAGAAATGGCAGGAGGGTGTGATGGCTAAGAACCGGCTCTAGAGACAGATGATCTGGTTCGAAGTCAGTCCGCCACCTGCTCCCTGGGAGCCTTCAGAGCTGTTCCCACCCCACGTGCCCCTCACGCTTGCTTGGGCCGGGGCTAACACGGAAGGCCCTTATTCAACCGCAGACCACAGCCCACTCTCACTCAGTGAGGTCCCTCCGGGCTTTGCCCTGCTGCCCCATCCTGCCCCACCCCAGCAATAGCATTCTTCTTCTCCTCCCTTTTTGTTAATTTAGAGTTTATTATTTTTCTTATTTAAATTGTAAATTTCCCTTCCCTGGAAGTCTCGCCTAAACTACCCTATTACCACTACATTAGCAGCCGTTTTTCCCCTCTGGTTACAGATTTTCTGATCGCTTATATGCATCATTTGGCGCAGAGCAAAATTATCAGCTGCTCCAGCAAGCGGAGGGAGAGGTTAATGTGGAAACCATCCGAGGCCTCGAGGGAAGGCCTCCGGGAAGAGGCGAGGGGTGAGGGACCTGGCTGAGGCTTTCTCTGTATATCCCCCCTGCCCCCCACTTCCCCTGGGGAGGAAGGAAGAGCCAATCTCTTTCCCCCAGCTCGGGAGCATATCCAGGAAAAAAGGCAAAATATTGGTGTCTGCCAAGCCCAGTGGTTGCAATCTTTCAAAGGCTTGAATATTTTACACTTCCTTCTGCGGCTGGGCTCGGATGCAGAATGGAGAGCGTTAGCCTCTGAATTCCAAATTCACTTTAAGTAATTAAACTCATTTATTTCCATCTGAATACACTGTGGGGTTGGAAGAGTTTATGGAAATCTGGGTAAAGAGAATGAAGGAATAGATAAATATATTATATGGGGGTTGGGTGGCTACTGATGGGGGGATGTTCAAGGGCCTAAGCCAGCAGCGGCTTTCTTTCTGCCAGAGACAGTGCCTGGGACTCTGGACCCTGGGTCCAGCAAGGAGAGAGGGTGGCCTTTCAGGAGCATCTGCAGTGCCTGGCGGGTGGGGACTCCTCTGCCGGCAGCTGGGCAGAACCTCCTGGTGTGTTCGCCTTGCTTCAGTAAGAGGAGCGAGCAGGCAAGGTCTGAATCTAGCTGAGTCCCCCTGCTTGACACCATCTCCCTGTTTCCTTTTGTCTTCTTCCCTTCCTTCTATCTGCCCTATTCCTATTTTCTCACCCCCTTCACTACCCTTGCAGAAATAGTCGCTATTATCAGTAGTCTTATCAGTATCAATGACTGGCTGTATTTCAAAATCAATTTCATCTTGATGCCTTCACTGGTCCTTCTAAGTCAGATGAGATTCTTTTGCCATCTGGGTGTCCCCTTACAACTTTCTCCACTCACCCCCATCCCAGGCAATCTGCTTCTACCTTTCATCAGATTCTACCTTGCACCATAAGTGATTTACATAAAAATTGCAAGCCATCCAAGGGGACAGGACTTGAACCTTTGAGCTGGTAAGACAGACAAATCTCTGGAGAGGGGAGGCAACAGAAGGAAAGATCCTCACCACGTCAGAAGCCACGTGGAAAGTTCATCGTGAGCTGGGATGAGACAAGAGCTCTTGCTGTCCATCTTTCCCCCAAATCCCACTGCTTACTTCGACCTTTGTATTCTCTGGGGTGTCTGGCATGACCACTTTCATACTAACAGGGGTGCTTGGTAATATTTATGGGATTGCATGGAGTTTGGAGGGGCTGAGTTAGATTCCTAGCAAGACATCAGAGATGGAACATGGACTGGAACCTGTGATTCCCACTATCCATGGGGGCGTTCTGCTCGATGTCACTCGGAGAGAAGGAGAACAGATTCCTCAGGTACCCTTGCATCGTACACACCCACATGTGACCACTGCAAATACGAACAGACAGCTCCATCGGGCAGGAAGCATTTGTGCTTTTCCTTTAAGGCCATTGTTATCATGTGCCTTTCTTGTACTTTCGGTGAATTTTTAAAGTTGTAATGCTTGTCACCTTCCTACCTATGCCCTCCTGAAGGATGTCTTGTTCCAGATCCCACACTGACATAACTGTCTAGGGAAGGCCTTGCATCCCAAGGACGAGGGTCTCTCTTAGCATTCACCCGTCTCCAGGCTGGCCTCCTTTCGGAAAAGGGCTTTCGGTTGTCCCTGTGCCCTGTGCCCAGTGCAGAGCTGCCTGGGCTGCAGTAATGGGACAGGGTAGCCAGGTCAAGCCCAGTGTGGCAAACACTCAAAAAGCTGTAATCAGTTCCTCAAAAAGTTAAACAAAGAACTGCCATATGACCCAGCAATTCCACTCCTAGGTATATACCCAGGAGAAATGGAAACAGGTCCTCAAACAGATACTTGTATACACATGTTCGTAGCAACACTATCCATAGCAACAGAGCCTAAGTGTCCGTCAGCTGGTGAGTGAATACACAAAACATGATATATCCATATATGGAATACAATGTGGATAATGCAATGTTACAAAAAGGACTAAGAAGGAATGAAGTTCAGTACTGCCTTCCTTCTATAAAAAGGATACATGCTATAATGTGCATGAACCTTGAAAACATTACACCCAGTGAAAAAAGCCAGAGACAAAAGGTCACATGTTGTAGGATTTCATGCATCTGAAGTACCCAGAATAGGCACATCTACAGAGATGGAAAGTAGCATGATGACTGCCAGGGCCGTGGGCGGCGGGGGGGAGGTAGCAACTGCTGATGGGTATGGGGTTTTCTCTGGGGCAATGAAAATGTTTTGAAACTAGACAGAGGTGGTGGTTGAACAACATTGTGAATGCACTAAATATCACTGAATCATACACTTTAAAATGGTTAATTTTATATTATGTGAATTTTTCCTCAATTAAAGAAAAAACCTGTGATCTTTGTGTTAGGCTTTCCATAAGGTGATCACATAATCTATTGTCCAACCTGGAACAGTTTAGAGGGGTTTTAATAATTAAACCAGAGAAACAGACATTAACCAGAATCATCCCAGGGATATACGGTCAGCCTAGCCTTCACCGAAGTGTCATCAATTTCTACATTTTTTCTACATAGCCGGACAAGAAGTATAAACATCACAACTAATGTTTTAGGTACCTATGTGATATCAGGTGATAGGTCTAAGCTGCCACCCAGGCATTAGGAAACGAGATATGCCAGTGGGCATATTATCCAGTGGCCACAGTGCCAGGCTCTCCTGCGCCCCTGCGTGTCCACTGTTCCCTGCCTGGAATGCCCTTCTTCCTTCCGCACCTGCAGAGCCACCACTCCCTGGAGCTGGGGCTACAGACGGCCTTCATGAGAAGCTACCTCGACTTCCCAGGCAGAGCTAGGTGTCGCGTCTCACCTTGGCCTCGCCTGCTTCATTTGGTGCTGTCATTACAGTTGGTGCTGTCATTACACGATGGCCCCACCCCTCTCAACTGTGATCAACTTAAGGACAAGGAGGACGTCTTATTTAAATTTGCAACCATAATCACTACATTGCAACTTTGGAGTAAATCTTGGTTAACTGAATGAAATAATCTTCATGGAGATGGGGAATGTTTATAGCTCATTCATACACTTAACCTGCTTTAACTGGTCACTTGCTGTCTGCCGGGTACTGGTGGTGTACGGCACCGGACCAGGTAGCATGTTCTGGGGGGCCAAGTTGCTCCCAGTCCAGTGCTGGGGAGAAAAGGTAAAACTGCCATTGTGATACAAGAACGGCAGGCTGCCGTGACTGCCCTGAGCGCCTGGGGTGCCGAATCTGCCTTTGTCAAGAACGGCTTCCTTAACAGGCAGTGAACGTCCAGCCAGGGACGATCTGTGAGGTGGGAAGAGGGTACTGGCCAGTCTGGACAGACTCTCCAAGGGTCCCGTCCAGGAGGAACAGGGTCATAGATGGGAAGCCGGGAGGAGGTCAGTGCGGCTGGAAGAGAAAGAAGGAAGAAGGGAGGGGAGGGGACACTGGGAAGTCATCCCAACCAGGGAAGTGTCATGATCCAGTCTGCAATTTGTAAAGATCATTCTGGCTATGCTTGGGGCTAGATTAAAAAATACATATGAGGGGCCAGGTGGAGAAGCAGGGGCGAGGCCGTGTCGGGTGTCCAGATCAGAGAGGCTGGTGGCATGGACCAGGAAGCTGACCCCTCCTGGACTGTTTTCCAGCACCCAGGAGAAAGGCGAAGCACTCACGCAGATACGCCCAGGGCAGTCCAGACCTCCTCACGGTCTAGCTCCTTGCTCCTCTCCTGCCCAGTGTGGCTCTACGGGCGGGGTCAGAGCCACCCCAGGATTCCCATCCTCTTCGACTGGGATCCTTATTAGGTCCCGACCAGTCAGATGATCTTGAGAAAATTACATAACACCTGGGACCCTCTGTTTCTTTATAAAATGGAGATGAGTCCTGGAAGCACCAGGTCTCGTGGGCTTTCGGGAGGATTCAAGGTAAGATGCACATGACGTGCTCGGCAGAGTGCTCAGTGGTGAGCACGTAGCGCCCTTATTATCATCTGTTGTGTCATGGCCATATGATCATGCTTCCACCGGCATGTTTTAAAACAGTGGAGCCCTTTCGTCAGTGGCTGCTCTGGAGCTGGGCTCCAAGGGCAGCACCCGGATTGAAAGGCAGCCTGGCACCCTGCTGCTGGTGGTCAGGAAGCAGTTGCCTAAGGTGGAAGAACGGGACCCAAGACTGACCCACGAACTCCCAGTTGTGAGGTGGGTTTCAGTGGGGCCACGCTGGCAGAGTGGAGTGAGGGGAGGGAGGACAGGGCAGCAGGAACTCTTCGGACTCAATTCATCCCCACCCGGGGGCATCCCAGCTGCGCAAGGGATGCAGGTCGCACCACCTGCAGCCAAGGCAGGTGAGAACACCCACTGGCTCATCCCACTGGGTACAGCGGAAGTCTGCCCTGAGGCAGGAGAGCGTTTTCTCTCTTAGCTAAGAGGATGTCATTTCCCACCGTCCTCCAGCTCAATCAGGAGTTGTGCCTTGGAGAAGTTAAGCTAATAAAGCAGCAGCCCAGTGGACGCCGCGATAAGCAGCTTAGTGTGGGGGCCGGGCAGACCCAGCAGCCTCCTCACCTGACAGCACTCGGGGGGCTCATGAGAAGGGAGAAACGAGGATTCTCTCTCCCTTCTGGGGGATCCTCCTCTTGCTTCCTCGGAAATTAGTTCCAAGGCCAGGATGCCGTGAGAGATTCAGCACTTCCCAATTATAAAGGGGAGATGGTGGGAGGGAAGCTGCCCACCCAGGCCCCTGCAGACGCTTACGGCGAGTGGTGAACAGTCTAATTTAGGTAGAAGCAATGGTCGAGCAGCGGCCTCTTCCCTAAGACTTTTCTCTGAGCTTATTCTTGTGAGCAACGGCATGGGGACAGGAGGAAGAGCTAGAAATGAGAGGGGGAGGGGGGGAGGGAGAGGGAGGGGAGAGGGAGGGGAGAGGGGAGAGGGAGGGGAGAGGGGGGAGGGAGGGGGAGAGGGGAGGGGGAGAGGGAGGGGGAGGGATGGAGGGACGGAGGGAGATATGAGAGCCAGGGAGACAAAAACACATAGAAAAGCAACCTTCACCAAGGGAGGGGGGAATTAAGAACAATCAGGGAATCAGCATCAGGGCTGTTTGGACAAAGCTGTATAACCTGTTAGGGTGATGGGGAAAAGAAGTCCTTTCATCTGTGCGGGTTACCTGAATGTCAGGGAGTCAGTTCAGACACTGCATGGATTTTCAGGCATGGTTTCCTGCTTCAAGCTATCCAGGGCCTTCCATTTGTACTTGAGATAGAGTTTAAAATCCTTGACATGGTCTGCAGGGCTCTGCACAATCCAATCTCACACCTAGCAGGGGACAGGCATCATCAGCTGCTGGGAAGCCTGGAGAGATGAATTAGATAGCTACTGCCAGGGATGCTGTGTGCAGTTCACAGGGCAGTGCACTGAACAAGTCTAAGGTGCATCATTCCCAATGTGATCATCATGGATTTTAATATGATGACAATTTTTAAGGCTCATGATGGTAATATATCATATTAATTGTCTCCTCAAAACTTCTCTGACTACCTACTAAAAGTAGGTCTTTCCTATTATTCTCTATCATAGAGAATGTATTCTTTTATAGCACCTAGTACAATCCAAAATTACATTGCTTATTTGTTTCATTTTTCATTGTCAGTATTCCCCATTGAAATGTGAGCTCCATGCAGGCAGGGACCTTGCTGGCCTCCTTCACTCTTTCTTCTTAGCCCTTGAGAATAAGTACACACTTAATTGTTTGTTGAATGGCTGAATGAACATCATTCAGGTACAAGTTTTAAGTGGTATTTTAGTCTCTGGATGCTTCAGTCATCTCTAGAATCCCAAAATATGGAAAGAATGCAACAGCCAGAGTCATGCATGACTCTATCCAAACCATGTGGAAGAAAATGGCTGGAAAAGGAGAGGCACAGGCCAAGTCAGTGATGACCCTGCCCCCCTAGGATCTGGGAACTCCTCCGAGGAGGCAACAAAGTGCTCCATCTACAATCCAGACACTTAGGAGAAAAAAAGAGAGTGGTCAGTAAAAAGTGGTGTGGTGGGCCACCTCTAGGATGTCCCCCAGTGATCTCCACCTCCTGGTGTTCATGCCCCTTGTGTAGAGATCTCCCCTGAAGTGTGGACTTAACCTAATGACTCACTTCTACCAAACAGAATATAGCAAAAGTGATTGCATGACACTTACAACATTCGGGCTTTTGTTTTGTTTTGCTTTTTTGAGACAGAGTCTCACTCTGTCACCCTGGCTAGAGTGCAGTGGTGTCATCATAGTCACTGCAACCTCAAACTCCTGGGCTCCAGTGATGATCCTGCCACAGCCTCCTGAGTAGCTGGGACCACAGGCATGTGCCACCACCACACCAGGCTAATTTTTTTCTAATTTTAGTAGAGACGGGGTCTCGCCCTTGCTCAGGCTGGTCTTGACCTCAAGCCATCCTCCTGCCTCCACCTCCTAGAGTGCTGGGATTACAGGCACAGGCCACTGCACCTGGCCCAACATTAGGTTTTAAAAAGACTGTGGCTTCCAGCTTGGGCACCCTTTGCCATGCTCTCTTGTGCTCTCTCTCTCTCCCCCTCATCACCATCTGCCATGGTGTGAGGACACTTACACAGTCTACAGAGAGTCCCACACGGTGGAGAACTGAGGCTGGACAGCAACAACGTGAGCAAGTTTAGAAGCAGATCTGAAACCTGCCAACTGCTACATGACTGAGCTTGGAAGTGGATTCTCTAGCCCCAGTCAAGCTTCAGATGAGACTGCAGCCCTGGCTGACAGTTTGACTACAACCTCGCACCCAGCTCGCACCAGGGGCACCCAGATAAGCTACTTCCTGACTTGTGACCCACAAAAAATTTTGGGATAATAAACATTTATTGTTTCAAGCTGCCAAGTTTTGGGATAGTTTGTTACACAGCAGTAAATAATGAATACATGTGAGAAGACATCTTCTAGGCACTGCTAACCCAAAATGAGGATAGTTTTCCACATTTTCCTTGGATTATTTTGGGGCCATAACCTCCATTCTTCCTGGTCACCATTGCCAAATGAGAAGACAACAGCTTGAGAGTCCCCAAGGGACCTCATTAAAGTTGGGGGTTAGTACCTCCACCCCTGAGTCAAACAGCCCCAGGTTTGAACCCTGACCCTGCCACCTGCAAGTCATGTGGTCCTGAGTAAGTTCCTTACCACGGCTGAGCCTTGATGTCCTCATGGGTGGAATGAGGGGAGCGACAGAATCTACCTCGCCTACCTCTCAGCGCTGGGGTATAGAGAGATGGAGTTCATACACGCAAAGTCTCAGCACAGTGCCCGGCACATGGTAGGTGCCAACACAATGTTAGGCATTATTTTTATCTTTTATTGGGCCATTAACAAGTCAGGTGCAGAATCCTTGGTATTTTGGACGAGTTGCCAGAATGTTCACAATATTATTCCTCTTGAGCAAAGACCTGGTTCTACACCTGTGTGACTCGAAACCACCCTGTATATGGTGGGAGGGGGATAAATAAATATTATAACAAGAGATAACTGTGGTATAAATGAGATGGTGTCATGCACCTGTGTGGGGCTTTCCTCTTATTAAGCCGGGTTACTCTCATGTTATCCTTAACGAAGTGAATTTCTAGACAAAGAAAGAGAAGCCAATACAGCACATAGCTACTAAACGTAGCTCAGAAATGTGGAGGGACTTGTCTGAGGTCACACACTTGGCAATGCCAGAGTCTGAACATAGGCTTGGGTCTTCTGACACTAAGAAGAGTGCTCTTTCCCAAGCAGTTTAAGTATGTTTCGAAGCTGGCCGCCCCACCGGGCGAGCTGTCCTGCCTCCTCTCTGTTCTTGAGTGCTGAGGCCAGAACTGGACAAGCTCCTGGCACCTTCCCCACAGACCCATCCCTTTGTTATGCTTTTCCTCATTAGAACTTCACTTTCATTGCCAAGCCAGCTCTCCTAATCTCGTGTCAACTCTGCTGCCTCTAATTATTTCACTGTAATTATTTTTTCTTAACAAAGGAGATAAAACTAATCATAACATCTTTTTTTGTAAGCCTCCAAGAGTCATGCTTAAATTACTGCACTGATTTGAAAACCCCAGAAAGCAAATAGGAAATAATTATACTTTTATCTGGGTTGTGGCTGATGTTTTGCCAGATACCTACTAAGTTCTTGTGCAAAAACAAGAGGTCATGAGTAGAAAAATGACTTCATCGTGAAAGTTCCTCAACTTGCGATGAATCTTCCTTTTGCACATTTCCGATGTGGTGGGACTGAGGTGAGGTGGGGGGAGCTGGGGGATCACTGATGTTCCCAATGTGTCCCCAGACCACACTGTTCTCAGGATAGACCCCTAATCTCCGATTAGTGCAAAGCTGATTGCTACCTGCTCGGAATGTGTGTGCTTCAGGGGGACACAAAGTGAAAACAATGGCTAACATTTATTATGCACTAACTACACGCTAAGCACTGTTCTAAGAAATTGGCATGTCTTGCCTCATTTACCACTATAAAAGCCTAAGAGGTAAGTGTCAGCATACCCATTACATGGGTGAGAAAACTGAGGCTCAGAGAGGCTAAGTCACTTAGCCAAAGCCACAAAGTTGGCAAATGGCAGAGATGGGCCTGGAGCTCAGGTCTGTCTGACCCTAAAATGCTAGTTCTTTCCATCAATCTCTGCTCTAGGTAGTGCTTGGGTGGAGAGGTGAGGATGGCAGAGTACATGGGTTATTATTTTAGAGGTTCTCCATGGCATGAGGATGCCTGCTAAGGTCTGAATGTTTGTGTCCCCTCAAAATTCACATGTTGAAATCCTAACCCCTAAGGTGATGGTATCGGGAGGTGGGGCTCTGGGGAGGTGATGAGGTCATGAGAGGTGCAGCCCTCACGACGGGGGCTAGTGCCCTTAGAAAAGAGGCCCCAGAGAGCGCCCTCGCCCCTTCCACGGTGGGCGGACACAGCGTGAAGGCGCCATCTATGCACCTGAATGTGGACTCTCGCCAGACACTGTCTGAATGTTGGACTTCCCAGACTCCAGAACTGTGAGAAATACAGTTCTGTTGTTTATAAACTACCCAGTTTGTTATTTTGCTGCAGCAGCCCAAACAGAGAGAGACAATGCCTCAGCACCTCCCTCCGAAGATCTAAATGGGATTAAGCGCACGGTGCAGTGACGGACCCACTGGAGGCTCTTAGCGAAGAAAATAAACATGCCCTCAATCCTGCAGGGCTGCAGAGCGAGATACTAGGATGGTGCCCCAGGGAAGTCGTGTTTATCTCACCAGCAAGAGGTCTCTGAAGATGTGGCTGTGGCACCAGATAAGGGGAATAAGAACTTCCCTGCTTCAGATCTTCTACAAGTATCCAGTGAAAATCCTCATCAGTGATAACTCTGGAGCCAAAACAGAAGATGAAAGTTCTTCTAGGGGTGGAGACAGATAGTGGAGCCCAAGTGGGAGTCCTTAGAGAACAGGGTGGACCCGCCAAGCCAAATGGGCTGCAAGATCTGTCCGCAGGCAGGTCCCATGTCTGCCAACAACCCCAGGCTCTGACAGAGCCAGTCGAATGACAGGGTAGCTCAGTTTTTGTTCCCCTAGGAGCAGATGCTAAGTCAAAGTCAAAGACCCAAGCACAAGTAGTTTATTTGGTAGATGATTACAGATACAGGAGATGGGAAAAGGGACATGATTTACATTATTAGGCAAATTACCACTCTGGGTAACATGGAGCTTGATCCCAGGGGGCAAACACAGTGAGCCAGTGTCAGAGTTATCCTAGCCAGAGGACGAGGGATCTGGGGTGTTTGTACACCAGCTTCCATCCGTCATGGAACAGGGAGCTCTCCCAGGTGAAGTTGATTTGCCAGCATTTCCAGCCTGCACTGCACACAGAGAAACTCAGATGGCAAAAAAAGAAAAGAAAACAAAGAAGTTCACAGGCAGAGATGCAGATTCTGGCAGTGTGAAGTTGGATTGATGGGTGTCCCCACGGTCAAGACAGGAGCAAGGCATTGAAGGAAGGGTGAAACCAGAGGCTGGGGCCCCTTTACCTCCTCTGGACGGGAAGCTACCCTGGACAGCTCCTTCCCTTCTTCCACTAGCGCAGTCCTGACTCCACAATGTCCCCTTCTTCCACTCCATTAACCAGCTCCCAGGCCCCCTGAATCTCCCCACCTACCCCACCAGATCCCTCCCCTAGGAGAGAAGAGACTCTCACACTAGCCACTGTCAGGACTCTCCTGGCCACCTTTCATCCTGTTTGAAGGCAGAAGGATGGACACATTGACCTTCCCATTGCAAAGACTCTGGCACCTCCCAGACTGTGTGCTGAGTTGGGGGTCCCCTGGAGGCAGGGAGTGGGAGAGCACACCCCTCCACATGGTGCTGTGTGAAGCTCCTCCCTGGAGAGTGGCCTGAGGACCAGGAATGGCCAGGCTATGTAGAGAGGTCTCCACCAACTCTATTTCCCTTTTCTCTCTGAGGGCCTTTGGTGACCATTCTAGGCTGCTGGACAGAAAACGCTCCAGGAACCCCTCGGGATCAGGTTACCCCTGAGAGGATTAGTGGGGGATACAAACAGGTTGGTGAAGATTTCAATGCTCTGACATCCCACCAGGGCTGGGCTTGCTCCCTGGCTTGGGGAATGAGCCGCCCAGAGCATCCACCTCCAGCAACAGAACCACCCAACACACCTCAGGTAGGAGAGATGCCTGCGGAGGGAGGGTGCAGAGTTCGTCTCCCTGGTGATTTTGCTTATCTTGTGCTCAAGAGAAGAGGGATCCCATGGACCAGCCGGTGCTGTGGTTTGTAAACCATGCTTCCTGCAGCTCTCCGAGTTGACTGCAGGTGTCTATGGAGCTGCTGAAGAGGATTGATGGGGGTGGGAGGGTGGGCACCCCCTTCCTCAAACAGCAGCTCTCCTTTTATCTATCTAACTTCTTTTAGACACAGGGTCTCGCTCTGTCACCCATGCTGGACTGCAGTGGCATGATCGCAATCTCCAATTCCCAGGCTTAAGCGATCCTCCTGGCTCAACCTCCCAAGTACTGGAAACTACAGGTGCACACCACCACGCCTGGCTAATTTTTCTTATTTTTGGTAGAGATGGGGGTCTCACTATGTTAGCCAGGCTGGTCTCGAACTCCTGGCCTCAAGCAATCCTCCCGCCTCGGCCTCCCAAAGTGCTGGGATTACAGGCGTGAGCCACCATGCCTGGCCTCCTTTATCTTTTTAATATTGGGCTTCCTCTTTGAGATTTATTTTTTTAAAAGAAAGGGGCTGTCTTAGTCTGTTTGAGCTGATATAACAAAATGCCACAAACTGAGTGGCTTATAAACAACAGTGGCTTATTTCTCAAAGTTCTGGAGGTTGGAATTCCAAGACCAAGTCTCCAGAAGATTCAGTGTTTGGTGAGGGACAGCTTCCTGGTCCACAGACAGCTATCTTCTCACTGTGTCCTCACATGGCAGAAAGGGAGAACAAGTTCTCTGAGGTCTCTTTTATAAAGGTGCTAATCCCATGCATGAGGGCTTCACGCTCATGACCTGACCCTCCCAAAGGCCCCACCTCCAAATACCCTCACATTGGGGATTAGATTTCACTCTGTGAATTTAGGCAGGGGGCACAAACATTCAGTCTCTAGCAGGTGCCCACAGGGTGTCATTCATATATGCATCAAATTGAAATTAATAGTCTGCAATGTCCCACCAAGTTTTGGTTCCTGGGAGGGAAGATCATATAGTAATTAAAAGTGTGGCTCCCTGAGTTCACATCTGAACTCTTCCACCTAGTGTGCATGTCCTTGTGCAGTTTCCCCAAGCGCATGATGAGTGTACTAGGAGTCCTACCGCGTGGAGTTGTTGGGAGGATTAAATGAGTCCTTATGTGCTGGACACATGTGCAGTGCTCAGTGAATGTTAGTGTGTAAAATCATGCAACATGAGCGAGGCTTGTGCTGCCCTCCGTAAACCCAAGCCCCCTAAAGGAAACAGATGTGGATCACACTGTCACACAAATTATTATACAACCACAAATGTACCATGTGCTCTGAAAGAAAGCGGCATGGCTCTGGGAGAACTGTTTCAGACAGAAAAGCTTTAGTCTGCTTTAGTCCCTACTCCTGACACTCAGGGAGACTGGGGCATGTAATCTGGAAGACCCTGGTTCAAGGTCATGCATAGAGCACCCCAGCGACGTGATTCCAAATCTCATGTTCTTTCAATTGTACCACGTTTTCTCACATAAATCACTGAGTCTGTGCATGTCATCCTGAAGCCACAACAGGTCAATAATCTGCAAAGTTTCCAAGTTTTAAGGGACCACAGAAATCATCCACCAGATACATGCACCCCCATGCACCCCACTAACCTGTGCCTAGGGAGCCACACTTCTGTCTCAGTACACCCCTCCCAAGTGGCTCTAAGAAGCTCTCAGAATTAGGAAACCATCCTTTGGATACTACATAACCCAATAAATGCCCCTTCCTGAATGCCCAACAGAGCTTACCATTACAAGTTGCAGTTTACAAAGCATCTGTCATCCAGAGATCCGACCACAGTCACACCTTATGGTGGATGCTGCACTGACCCATCAGGCCCCCATCAGGAATGGAGGATTCATTGCCCCAGCCACTGGGAGTGTGGTCAGCAGGCAGCCCTCAGCGGCCAGCCCTCTCTGGGGATCGCCTGGCAGAAGGCCATGCCCTACTTCTGGGGCAGCTCAGGTGCAGAGGTCTGGCCCTTTGCCCCACTGTGGGGCAGTTCTGAAGGGTTATTCAATCTTCCAAGCTCAGTTTAGGCTTCTGGTGAGATGATGTCACCGCTCAATTTCTGCCTCTGCTTAAGTCCTGCTTCCTCTCTTCCCTTCTATAGATACTGATCCAAAAGCCTCCCTAGTAAACCTCCTGCATATGCTTATCATCCCAGATCCTGCTTCCTTAAAAACCCAACCTGCCACACGCACCTAGCACAACCCGGAATCCAGACGTCCAGTCTCCCATTCCAGGAGTAGCCCCAAGAAAAAAGAATCTTCCTGCCAGTATTTGTTTGCTTGGGCGGCTGTAATAAAGTCCCGCAGACCGGGTGCTTAACCAAGAGAAATGTGTTGTCTCACAAGCCCAGAGGCTGGAAGCCCGAGATCAAGGTGTTGGCAGGTTGAGTGCGGTGAGGGAGCTTTCCTCTCCCGCAGCTTCTGTGGTCTGTCACCAATACTTGGCGTTCCTTGCAGAGGCATGACCCTGATCTCTGTCTCTTTTCACATGGCATTATCTCTGTGTGTATGTTCGTGTCCTAATTCCCCCCTTTTTTTTTTACAAGGAAACCAGTCCTATTGGATTAGGCGTCCACTCTATTTCTGTATGACCTCAGCTTAACTAATTGTATCTGGAATGACCCTATCCCCAAATAAAGACAGTCTGAGGCACTGGGAGATAGGACTTCAACATGTGAATTTTGGGGGGACATGACTCAACACCTAATACTCCTCTCAAAAAAAACCCGAGTGAGGTATTAGGTGCCAGGTAAGAACACAGGCAAGCAGGGCACATGGGCGGCCACAGCCCCCATCCACTGCCAGAGCAGGCACACGCCAAAGGCGGCACCTGTGCCGCCTGGAATCAGCCCGAGAACCCTGTCCCAAGGCAGGGCTCCAGGCAGCCACTTCCCACCAAAAGAGGTGACACAGAGATGAAACCTATCTCTCTTTCATTTGGGGATAAACAGAGATTAATTCCAGACAGGGAAATTCGGAAGGCTTCTGGTAGAGGCATTTGGGGAACGTATTAGCTCGCGAGGGCTGCTGTGACAAAGTATCATAGACCGGTGGCTTGAACAACAGAAATTATTCTGTCATTACTCTGGAAGCCGGAAGTCTAAGAGCAAGGTGTTGGCGGGGTTGCTTCTTCTGAGGCCTCTCCCCTTGGCTTGCAGACGGCGGCCTTCTGGCTATGTCCTCACGTGGTCTTTCCCTGTGTGTGT
Organism: Daubentonia madagascariensis; assembly: GCA_023783475.1. Classification (NCBI taxonomy): domain Eukaryota; kingdom Metazoa; phylum Chordata; class Mammalia; order Primates; family Daubentoniidae; genus Daubentonia; species Daubentonia madagascariensis. The sequence goes on along the minus strand of JAKFHU010002332.1, from coordinate 2,488,124 downwards.
GTCTGTGTCCTCATCTCTTCTTATAAGGACACCAGTCACATTGGATTAGGGCCCACCCCAGTGACCTCATTTCAACTTAATTACCCCTTTAAAGACCCTGTCTTCAAAAGCAGTCACATTCTGAGATATCGGGGTGAGGACTTTGAAACATACGAGTTTATCTTTTTTTGGTGTGGACACATTTTAGCCCATAACAGGAAGAGAGACCACGCCACGGTCTGACATTTTCCCACCTATTCCCACCCCCACATTCTGCTTGTCTCAATTTCTCTCTCTCAGAGGCTTTTGGCTAGAGGGTTCCCTATATTTCTTGCCCTGAGGACAGAGTGAAAAATACACACACCCTGAAACAAAACTAGCTCCTAAACACCTGTCCCCAAGCGACGGAGAAGCCTCTGCTGGGAACAGGCATCAAAGTCGAGGGTAATCTTTGTATTCTGCTGGCCTGGCTTACAAGGTAAAGTGGCATGCAGATTTCTTATTTAATAAATTCCCACAGAAAATTAGTTTTTCACAGTGGGGAGAATTTCAAGGCTTGCCAAGATGAGCGGGCAGGATCTAATCACCGTTGAGTCTTTGTACATACACCAGGCATTGCCGATCTCCGAATGATCCAATTACTCTGCAGAGGCACATTCCCCTTACCTGCATACTAATCGGGAGACAGGGGAGCAGGGAACATGCTGGCCTTTTCGGGAAGCTCCAGACACACACGGCTCCCTCTCTGACCTTCTGCCAATTACATTCATCTCAGTTCTATTAGCTCATCTTTTGCCCGAAGGTGACATATGCCGGGCGTAGAGGGAAACGTGCCCCCACCAGCTTCCCTCAGCAGGGAGAGAGGGCGCCAGCTCCAGCAAGCTCATGCAGTGCTCGCGCCATCTGAAGCCCCCGAATTTGCTCCCCTGAGGTCCCTGACAATGAGGACTGGCGAGCTCTGGGGGATGCATCCTTCCTGGGGCACAGAGCAAGGTCTAAGCTGGCCTAGATCTGATAGGCAGTGCTTTTTGGGTGGGGAGAAGAGAGAAAAAGTGAGAAAACGGGGTGGGACTCCTGAGATAAAGTGCAAATTTTACCATTAGAGGCGACTTGGAACAGACAGATTTTCTTTTTCGAGCCTCTGAGGTCTCATAGGTAAAACGGGGGTGGTCCGCTCCCACTGCTGAAACAGCATTGTGGTCGACCTGGCCTCTCCCATCTCCTTTCTGTGTCCACCTATCATTCACTTGTCACTACCCAAATGAGCTTGGGTTGTTTTATGGACCAGAAAAGAAAGAAGAGCATGTGGCAAGTGTATGCAACAAATGCCTACCTTTTGCAAATGAGCATCTAACCCGCTGGTTTGTGTAGCGTAGGTTCTGAGTGACACGGAGACATCTGCAGGAACAGGGGTGACCAGGCATGACTTCTCAGTGGATGGAGGGATACTGGACCATGCACAGCAGGACACAGTCAGGGAGGGCAGGAAGGAGGGAGACAGGCATTGGCGAAATGTGTAGGAGCAAAGCGAGAGTGGAGACTATTACAGCATGTGTCCATTTGGGGAATCTTCTTCCACAACCCACATTGGGTGGGTTTTGTCTACATTTTCCAGTAGGGAACATACTTCCCTCCAAAATACATACACACATACACCCCTGATACAAGCGGTAAGTCAGCTCAGGCAAGTCCAAGAAAAGGCTGAAGGCTGGGGGTCCAGTGTCCATCTGTGGGGGGCTGGGAAGGGATGTACATGTGTGCTGAGGCTAGGGGAGTTTAGGACGACTTGCCTGACGTGAGAACTACAGCACAGACGAGGGCAAGGTCAACAGTATGGTCATTTCCACAGGCTTGAGATTCCATGTGGGCAGAGCTTAGAGGTGTGCAGCGGATCCCAGGGGTCCCTTCATGACTGACCAGCTTTGTGTTCAGTGTCTACTGTGTGACAGCTAGATGCCAGACACCGGCTTGGACCCAAAGGGATGGGAGAGAGATTTACAAAGACTTTCCCCCCCCCTACAATGACCTACAATGAAAGGACACCACTTCAAAGAAAGGCAGCCTAGCATTACTCTCTGGAAAAACAGAAGGGCAGAGTCATTTAAATTTGGGTTCAAATTCTAGCTCTGCTATTTGTCAACTGTGGACCTTGGGATGGGGTACTGAATGTCTCTGAGCCTCAGTTTACTCATCTATAAAATGGGAACATTAATTAAGGGTTAGAGATGCTGTGAATAAATTTTCTAGAATACTTGACTCATGGCAGATAAACAATAATGGGTATTTGTCAGTACTTAGAGCTTACAGTTCAAAAGAGGGGATGTCAGCCACTGACTTGACAAACATCCATCAAGCTCCAGCCATGTCACGGGCACTATGATAGGAATTACTAGGAACAACAATGGGAAGTTATATGTAGGATCAGAAGAACCAGGAGCTATGAGAGTTTAAAGGTAGATAAGTCACTTCCAGGTGGAGAATCGAGGAAGGCTCCCAAAAGGAGTCTGAAAAAATCAGGAATATTTGGACACAGGCAGATTGAGGGAGGGCATTTCCAGTAGAGCTGAGACCGTGAGCAAAAGCATTTAGGAGGAAATGCTGGGGATATGAACAAAGGGTGGAGAAAAGCTCCATTTGGGTGGGGCTTACAGTGTGTGGCTCCCCAACACCCTAACAAAAATTTCTGTGGTGACGGAAATTTCCTACATCTTACCATCCAATACAGTAGCCATGAGCTCCATGTGGCCTCTGAGCACTGGAAATGGGGCTCTTATGCTTGAGGAACTGAATCTCCAGTTTTAACTACTTTAAATTTAAACGTAATGGCCACATGTGGCGAGCGGCTACCACACTGGTAGCACAGGTATGACGGACAATCATGGCCAAACCATCTGAACAAGTGTTGAGATTAGACTGTGGAATGCCTTGAGCTTCACGCTAAGAGTTGTATTTCAACCTCAGATTTCATGACATCACAGCTCAGCTCTGGGGAGTCACTGCCAGCTGAAGGGTCCAAGATATATTACAGAAGGGGACCCCAATGGTGAGGAGACCAGATTACCAGAGCCTAAAATTGCAGGGGATGGTAAGTCGGGAAGGTCAAGGAAGACTAATGTGGCAGAGGTGCTGCTGAGATGTGACACTTAATCAACACATGTCTCAGTTTCTCCTGACGCCAAGCACAGGAGAGAAGGAAGGCCGGCTTGTGATCTGGAATGACAGACAGGAGGCAGGTATCTCTGGGACCACAGGCAGTGACTGCAGACGGAAAGACAGCTCCTCTCTGCCTCCCATGCACCTCCCAAATAGAGCCACTGCCTTGTCCAACTCTCCCTGGGGTAAGATTTCTCTTTCATTACTTTCCCTTGGTAATCAGAGCTGTGTAGACTTGGCTTTGTGGAATAGGAGCCCGCAGGCCTGGAGGGAGCTCCTGTGGCTCCCTGGATGTTTTGGTGGTGGCTGTGGTTTCTTCCAGGGAGAGGAGGCTAATCTGGTATTCCTGGCACTGTCTCCTCCTTCCACGTCCTTCTTGGAGCTGGCTGCCAGGTCCCCAAGAACCCCGCATGACTTGCTGGACAGCGGCGATTTGTTTTTGTCCTATTAGCTTCTGTAAAGGACAGAAACAGATTGCTGGGCTGGAGGGAGGGCCTGGGAAGAATACGGATGAGGAACTGGCTGCCTGAGGCAGGAGCAGGAAGGCTGGAGAGAGGTCTCCTGGTGGATTTCTAGTCTGGGGCAAAAGGGCTAAGGAGGAAATAGAATCTCCATCTCTCTACTCACATCTACCAAAATAAATCTCTCTGCAGAAACACAGTTGTTTGGGGGAATTATCTCTTCCTTTCCTTCCCCCTCCCTTTTGGCACATGCGATTCTCTCTGCCTGAAAAACACGCTCTATTCTCTCCTCCACTTTTTTTATTCACATTTATGCACACTCATGAATCGACGAATAATGTGTTGAGCATGCACTATGTGCCTATCGTTGTGTTAGAAACTGAGGGAACCACAATGACAAAACAAGATAGGGTCCCCAACCCATGGCATCTGGACAGCAATGAGAAAGCTTAGATATTAATCAATGAACTGCCCAGGTAAAGGTGCAATTATAAACTTAGATAACGTTGTTGAAGGAACTCTTGCCACACCCACCCAGTGCATCTGTGGAATGCACCTTGGCCAGCTGGCATCTTCTATGGCCCACATCAGCCATGTTTGGAACCGAAGTCCCCAGCTTTCATGATGCTACCAATCACTAAGGAGGGTTTGTGAGCCAACCAGGCGCCTGACATCAGAATTTTGGCCAATTTGGTTACTTCCTCCTTTTTGCTCAATATCTAGCCCATTCAGTCTGTTCTGTGCAACCCACTGGATTCACAAGGAGTGGCCCAGCTCTTGTTTGCCAGTCAAGCAGCAAATTCAGTTTTGTTTCAAATGCTGCTTTGGTGACCCTTGTTAATTTCCTTTTAACTGTGCCCTGTTTGTCATTCAGATTCAGCTTGTCACTGTCAGTGGACCAGGTCAGTTTCCCCTACGAGGGGCAGTTTCAGCAGGACACGCTTTCCTCTGCAGCTCCCATCACATGTTTGCATTCATGTGTGTGATCCTTTGAGAGAGATCTCTTCTACTTCAGACTGACAGGATGGCAGCACGTCCGTATTTCTCATCACTGTTTATCCAGTACCTGGATGGTGTCCTGCATACAGTGGATACTCCGTAGCTATTTGTTGATACGAATTAATGACAGAGCAGTTACAGTATAGTAGAGCATGGTGTTTAAACTCATTGTCTGTGAAGTCAAATGGCTCGGGCTCAAATTCTGGACCTGCCACTCACTGGATGGGTAATCTTGGGCAAATTGGTCATCCTCGCTCTGCCTTTATTTATTCACCTGCAAAATGTTGTTGAGAATAGAGCCTACATATGTTATGGAGAGAATTAAATACGATTTTACACGCAGGTGCCCCAACAAGCACCTGCTACTGTTGGCTATTACTATCATCTCTCCTCCCTAAAGGTTAAGCAGGACAGTGGATTCTGGCCCCAGCATCATTTTTTAGGCCAGGATGCACCAGAGGTCTGATAGGTTTGGTGTATAAGCAAGAAGCCCACTAGATCTTTCAGAAAGAAACACATCAAGTTGTCCTCTCCTTCCCCTCAGGTAGCAGAGTTAGGATCTTGCTTTGCGATCCAGAGGTCATTACCTAAATTCGTGGCCTTCCAGGGAACTACAAAAAACCATTTAGAGCTACAGAGCTCAAACCTCTAACATTCCAGAGTGAAACTAGTCTGCTCAAAGGAGGAGGAGGTAAACGAATTGCAATGGAAGGCATGATTTATTGGCTGTCTTGTGACATGCTCTCACACATGGCTGTTGTCAGACTGGAAAAAAAATGTTGGGGAGACACCAGTCAAGTCTTTCAAACTGAACAGTCTCCTGAGAAACTTGCAGTAAGGATGAAAAGGTTTGTTCGTCTTATCCCAGACAAGGAGAGGCCTACTCTGAGGCTCGTTGCTTTCCAAGGTGCAGAAGCATATCCTTCTAACACAAAGTTTCTCTTTTATATTAAGTGGAGCAAACCTCGGGGGTCGCTACTGTATATTTTCCCATGCGATCTTGCAGATTCGAAGCCAATTTTTGAGAATAACATTGATCCTACGCACATGTTTCCCATGAGGTAGTGATGATAGGAATATAAAATATTATAAAATATTAAAGATTAAGTATCTAAGTGCCTTTATGGAGGCAGAATAAGGGTGCAAAGGGAAGAAGGCAGAGTGCAATGACTGTTCTGTTTAAAAGGGGCTGGCTAGATTTTTAGCAGTGGGAGGAGAGGCAAGAAGAGGCTTTCGACTTAAAGAAATTGAGTGAGGTAGGTTGCAAAGGAAGATTTGAAGGAGAAAGGAGAGACATTTGGGCAGCTGCTGCAAAGGAGAAAACACTGGGAACTAATAGACGACGCTTAGGAAGTGGAGGGATGCCATTGGTGTCTCACCGGGTCTCCTTTGCCTGCGAGAACACTGAGCCCCAGGTGCTGGAGTGTTGGCTCATAATTCACATCTCCCCAAATGGAGACCCCTTCACCCGAGAGGCTGTGTCTGCCCTCTGCCTCCCTGGAGGCAGACCTCAGCCAATGACATGGGGGTATGTCTTATTCCATTTAGTGTTGCTATAAAGAATACCTGAGGCTGGGTAATTTCTACAGAAAAGAGGCTTATTTGGCTTATGGTTCTGCAGGCTGTACAAGAAGCTTGGCACCAGCATCTGCTCCTGCTGAGGGGTTCAGGCTGCTCCCACTTACGGCAGGAGGCAAAGGGGAGCCAGTGTTTGCAGAGATCACATGGTGTGAGAGGAAGGAAGAGAGAGAGGGGTGGTGCCAGGCTCTTTTTAATAATCAGTTCTCAGGGGAACTAACAGAGCAAGAACTCACTCACCACCCTCACCCCAAGGGCATTAATCTATTCATTAGGAATCCACCCTGGCCATGACCCAAACACCTCCCAGGAGGCCCCGCCTCCAACATTGGGATCAAATTTCAACATGAGATTTGGAGGCATCAAACATCCAAACAATAGCAGGGTACAAAAGGCTTGGCCTCCTGCCTCTAGACGGGACCAACTTTGCGGTGCCCTGCATGCTGCACAGCCTCTGTAGGGGCCTCCGGGGACTAGATTCCAGCTGAACCCACATCCTTGCTTTGTCTTTGCCTTTCCTTATACTCATGTACCCAAACTAAGACAGGACATCTTACCCGTGGTTTGTGATGCCTCCTACCCCTACACAAGCCCCTTCCCTGGAAATCTCAGGAATATAGATTTAGTTCTACATCCTTTTCAATTTAGAAATGTGCCTCTGGGGCTGTGATAATATCCGGAGGTTGGCTTTAAGATTCAGCAAAACAGTTAAATTGCTTTCAGTTTACAACGAAAATAACAGTAATAGCTACAACGTATTGAATGGCTCTGTTCTAAGCACTGTCTTAGGCACTCGACATGTGTTATACCATTTCATCCTCCCAGCAGCCCTGTAAGACACCCACTTTTACCCTAGGCTATAAATGCAGAGACTGAGTCTTCAAAAGGTAAACTAACTTGCCTGCAGTCACACGTCAGTGACAGAAAGGACAAACCGGCTTTCTGTGATTCCAAAACCTGTTTTCTATACACTGGGCCACACTGGCCCCTCCTCCAGCTCAGTAAGAATAAAGATTAAGCTGCCAAATTATCATTTGAGAATAAAACTCAGAGTCCCCTGGCCCTGGAATTTCGAGCACGTACATTTTCTTCTTCAGTCAACGACACAGAGGTTGGCATCTGCTAGAGAGTCCAGCTACGACTTGACTGAAATCCAGCTCCTCCTTCCAGAAGCTCATCTGAGAAATCTAATATCTGAGACAGATAATGTCATGGGCATGTGAGTCATCCATTTCCTGGGATTCTCTAATCTCTAATCTTGTATTAAGTTAGAAAGACAGGCACCTGGACCACATTATTTTATCTTTTCCCATGAAGCTGCCTCAACAAAGTTAAGACTTAACACTATGACCTCAGCATTTATAGCAGATGGGGGCAAGAAATGCTGATGTGGACAATCTTTTTGTTGAAGACACTGCTTTTCTATCATAAAATACTCCTTAAATGTGGATCCAAGTGATGAACTCCTTCTCAAAGTCCAGCGCTTGTGTAATTCTCCCTTCTGTAGACGAATTTCTTGTTTCTTCTCACTATGCAGTATAGATTACATGATCTGATGTGTTTCTCATTTTGCCTTTGCTTCCAGGGAACTCAGAGATAAATTCAAGTGCTCTGATGGATGTAAGACCTTTCTTTTATGTCTACTCTTTTAAAACATTTTCATGTTGTTTTGAAGTGTTTTATCTGAGTTATGTTTGACTGTATCAGACATCTCAATTTTTTAAATAAGCGTAGAAGAAGACTAGAAGTAAATCAGAGTGGTGTTACAGGGAGCACCTAGGAAAATGGAGCTCTAGAATTGTATTCAGATTTGGTGGCATATTTTTCAAAAGTCCCAATGGGCACGTATTCCCTGAACTCCATCACCACTGCTATGACCATACACCAAGCCACCATCATCCCTGTCTAGATGGCTGCCAAGCCCTCCGAGTGGTGGACCAGTCTTCAGCCTTGGTTCCTGCCTCACCGCTCTTTTAATCCTACATTTTGCAACTAAATTAATCATTGTGATGACAGGCCTGACTCTGTCACCAGGTGATCTTAAAGCCTTCAAAGGCTCCTACATATTTACTTGTCAAATAGGATTTTAAAACCAGAGTGCAAAGTTGTGTGTGGGGTACACAAACCATGTGAGGATGTGGACAGCACTTCTAGAGCATTAGTTCAACTCCATGGTAAGTGATTCAGATCACTAATGAGATGTTAAAAGGAACGTGATGTAACATGAAGTAAAATGCCAAATGTGCATCTACATTTGATATTGACACATAAGACTTTGAAGATGTTTCCCAACTGGGCTGGGTCACTGAGAACTTCAGGTTCCCCAAAACCCTATTCCTCCCCAGAACGTTTTTGCTCCCTCTTCTCTCTCCTCAGGAAGGCTTTATTGGAAAATTGTGAGAAGCCCAGCTATAGGATAAAGGCCAACTTTTTTCAGCCAGGCCCCCACTGACATCTGCAACCCTGTCTCACGGCACCTGGGTCTTCTCAGACCCAGCTTTAATGGACTCTTCACAGCACTGGGATTTGGCCATGCTCTCTTACCACTTGGCCTTTGCACAGGCTGTTCCCCAAGCTGGAACATCCTTCCCTCCCCACTGCACCTGGACAGCCCCTGCCTGTCCTGCAGATCTTAGCTTAGGAATCACCTCTGGGAAGGCTTCTTTAACAGGGTGGACTTGATCTTCCTTGGAGCTTCCACAGATGCTGTGCTGCATTCTACCATTTAGTGTATCTCAAAACAAATGGTCAATGCCTATGTGTTGATCTCTCACTGCTGCTCCCTCATTGGTTTGTAATCTCCTCCTCCTCCTCCTCCTCACTCTTACTACATGCCAAGCACTTTACAAGCATTAACTCACTTGAACCACTTAAAGTACTATTATCCCCACTATAGAGATGAGGAGACTGAGGGGAGGTAGAGTCGTAGGCAGAGGTCATCCAGGGAGTAAGTGATGAAAAACAGAATTCCAGCTCAGCTCTGCTCCAACAACAAAGGCAGAACTTTTAATCCCTCCTAATCATACTTAATCACCAAGATCCTGTTTGGCTAATCCCTTCACCTCTACGGAGCCTCTACTCAAACCTCAGTTTCTCACAGTATCCTAACTGGACCAACCATTAACACTGCGTCTGCACCCAGCACTCAGAACCCCCCTTCTGGTCCACTTTTTCTTCCCTTCTGCCCTTCCTTGTATTAACTTTCAACATCCTACACAATCCATTATTCTTATAGTTCATTGTTTGTTTGCCCTGCTAGAATATAAGCTCCCTAACTATACAGAGAACTATTGTGTTTACTGATGTGTCTGATAGGAATGCAATAAATATTTGTGGAATGATTGAATAGATGAACTGTGTCAACCACCCTCTAGATCAATCAGACTCCCAGACACCTGGCACAGAGAAGGAGGCAAGAGCTTGTTCCTGAATGACAAAGTCACTCTTGTCTCCTCTTCAGTCTCGCTGAGGGAGTGGCCTCCAGCCTCGTGCCAACACGTGGGGTTGTTCCTAGAATCCCTCAGAACACGGTGGAGGGTCTCTAAGTCTCCCTCAAGGTCAGAGTGACAAGTGACCACACCTGGCTGTCAGAATGCCGAGTCCTGGGTTCAACCCCATCTCAGCCTCAGGAACTGTCTGTTCCATGGCCCTCCTCTCTCGCACTCTCTACCCCTGCACTGGTCTGGACCCTGCCCTTCCTGGGCACATGGCCAGGACCCAGTGGTGCCCCTTCACCTAGTCGTGGGGAGGAAGGACCCCCCTCTGCCGTTTTGCCACCTCATACTTCCAATTAAGTGGGCTCTGGGTGATGGGGGAAAGCAGGCTGTTTCCTTGACAGCAAATACCCAAACTGACTGAAACAATTAGTTTGTCTATTTTAAAACTGAATTCCAACGCTTCCATGGCAACCAAAGTTATTAAAAGATGTAAATTAAAGTGTTGCACAGGAAAGATGGTTTGGCATGGAAGGTGCTTGTTTCGGGGAAAGAACACAAAGAACTTCACACCAAGGGCATCCCCCTACCCAGCCGTGCACTGCAGTCAGCTGGGGGGAAACAGCTCCAACGGTCCTGACGGCTTCTCCCCGTGCCCTCGGCTTCTGTGACTGCCTCGCATCACAGACAGCCCCATCCCCTGCACGTGCGAGAGAGGCGAGGGGACTGGCACTTTCTCAAGCCCCTTGTGCAAAGAAAAGCCCCTGGGAGCATGGAGAGGTAGAAAAATGACCTTTGTGTGGAGTCTACTATAGTAGCAATGACGGTGGACATGTGTTGAGTGCTTACGGTGCCTCTGGCATCGAGCTAAAGGGTTTGCATTCATTACCTCACTGAACGACCCTGCCAGGTGAGATATAATCTCAGTCATCCCCATTGCACAGATGGAGAAATTGAGACCCGGAGAAATGAAGCAACTGAAGGAGTCACAAAGACAGTAAGAGATAAAACTGGGAGTAGAACCCACGTCTGTCTGACCGTATTCCATTTCCTGAATTCTTGCCAGACAAAATGCTAGATAAAGGGATTGTCCCACTTAATCCTTCTAACAATCCTAAATGGCAGTATGGTGTGCGGTTGAGAGCTTAGGCTCCAGAGTGAGACAGGTGTGGGGCTGAAGCCAGCACCTTCGCTTATGAGTCCCGGGACTGCAGAGCAAAATCGCTAACTCGCATTTCCTTACTCTACTCAGCTGTCCAACGAGGACGCCCCTCACTGTGCGGCGGTGAGAACAAGTGAGTTGAACGGAGGAGGTATCTGCTCCTAGAAAGCGTTACTACCGCCTGCTACAATCACGTCTGCTACAATTATTCTCTTTACAGGTGAGGACAAGAGGCAAAACATTTGCTTAAGGACACACAGCCGGGATCTGAGGCCAGGTCACATCCCCAAGCTCGTACCCTCTCCCCGGCGACCGAGCAAACAGTGCCGTCTGCTCAGGACCCAGCAGTCTGTTCACGACAAGGCCGGGACACCCAGGATCTCCAGTTAACCTGCCCCCATCTCACGTCCTGGCTACTTTGCTGCTTCTGAAAAGATGGGAGGGGAAAACAGAGCTGCACGTAACACGGCGATAATTGCCTTGGCCACCGTCTAGCCCGTCTTTGCTCTCAGCCAGGCTCCGTGCTCTGGGCTGCACCCAGGCTCTCTTCTCCCCGGCCATTCCAAAGTGAAATCGTTTCTTTAAAAACCGCTTTACCACAGGCTGCTTCCTCTGCCTTTGTGTGGCCAACACTTTCTCCTCTCCCGGGCCTCAGCGGTTCATGTCTCCAAGAGGCCTTCCCTGACGCCCTGGTCTAGGGGAGACCCCTCTGGGATGTGAGCCCCAAGCAGCTGGAGATCCTCTGTGTAACTCCCGGCTAGTTGTGGTCTCGTGCCTATCCCTCCGTGAGGACACACACGGAGTCCATTTGTCCTGCATCCTTAGTGCCCAGAATGCGTCTGGCACATAGTAGGTGCTTAATAGAGAATTTTGAACAAATGAATGAAAGTATTATGGCATTTTTAATTGGAAGGTATGTGATAACATGTTAGTCAACCAAATCTTGACCAATCTGAGGCCTTGGCTAATACTCCCAGCAAAGATACATACACTGCCCAAAGCAGGAGGTGCAGAGACCCTTCCCTTACCCAGGGAGGGTCACGCAGCTGACTCCTCATCATCCCAGCTCCTAGAATTATTTTATTCACTCATTCAGATGTCTTTTAATTCAACGACTATTTATTAAGTGATTGCCAACTGTGGGCCAAGTGCTGGAGGCCAGAACCCAGACAGGACATTGTCCATGAGACGTACGCTTCAGGGAACAACCATGGAATAAAACAAACTTTTGAGCAAACAAACGAGTAAAATAATTGTAAATTGTGACGAGTCATTCTTTAAAAAAATCTTTGTATATAGAATAACAGAAGGTGCCTACTGTGCAGTGCATAATGCGGGAGGCTTCTGGAGAAGTGGTGACCCAAAGGAAGAGGAGGAGCTGGCCAAGAGGAAAGGCAATTAGAGTCATTCCAGGCAGAGGGAACAAACTGTGCAAAGGCCCTGAAGCAGCAGAACGTGGCACGGCACAGCGTCTGAGAAGGCCGTGAAGCTGGGGCATGAGCAACTGGACAGTGGTCTGAAAGGAGCTTGGCCAGGTCGGCAGGGACCCAGCCATACAAGACCTCGCGGGTCTTGCACAAGTTTGGATTTGTGTGTGTGCGAGAGCATGTGGTGTTTGCCCTACTGTTCAGCACACCAGAAATCTTAATGCCATCATTTTATTTGGTGCCCCTCAAACTTCGTCCTAACTTAGTAGGTGTGCAAAAAGGGTCTGTCATGAGGTGAGAACAAAGGACTGAGACCACACAGAATTCTGGCACAACCACTCAGCTGCTCGGTCTGCATCCTGGGGTGGACTAATCCCTTTCTCTGGCCCTCCTTTTTCACTTCTGTAAAAACAGAAGGAAGGAACGCAAGGTGAAGAAAATCCACCTATGGCCCGTGGGGCACGTGGAGAAAGGTGGCATTACTTTTGGTTGTTGCACCAACTGGGGCTGCCATGGCGTCTGGGGCCAGGCACCAGGAATGCTGACTGTGCTGCCATGCACGGGGGGCCCCTAAAAAACAAGGAATCCATCCCTGAATGGGGTCATCTCTAAAGTCTTCTTAGAACTCTGATCTAAGGCAAGCTTGCCCCGCCTTCTCAGGGACATTTGACAATATATGGAAACATTCTTGATTGTCACAATCTGAAGAGAAGGGGTGCTAGTGGCATCTAGTGAGTAACAGCCTCCCAAAACAATGAATTGTCTGGCCTACAACGTCAACAGTACTGAAGCTGAGAAACCCTGGTCTAAGGCTATGATTGGTCATGTGAACGAATAAATAAATGAACACATGAAGAGATGATTTGATTAACGAGTCATCCTCCCGTTAACAACCCAGTGGTATTCATTCACATGAGATGACCAAATGTTAGTTATCCTTGTTTTAATTAAAACAGCCACCGAGAACCCGAATGGTCCATGAAGAAACGAATGTTGCCACGGTTTCAGGAATATACATCAACCAAAGCTTATTTCAAGCTCTTTCTACAGAACTTCTGTCATAAATGATAATAACCAATATTTTTTAAGCCTTATTTTGCCAGGTACCAGGCTAAGTACTTTATATGTATTAATTTATTTAATCCTCATGACCACTCATTATCCCTACACATGGGAAAAGGGAGATGCAGGGACGTTAGTTAACTTGTCCAAGGTAGCACAGCCAGTAAATGGAGGCGTTCAGAGCAGGAGCCCCAGGACCCACTGGAGCACCTGGTACCAACCAGATCCCAGTGAATGTTTGCCAATGAATGTATAAGTAAGAAAATCACTTCCTGCCTCCAAGCTCGGTGCGTAAGTATAATCTGTTTCTTTATTTTGGCTTCCATACAGATTTCCCTTGGAAACATCACCAAGGGCAAAATTCTGAAAGGGAACATAGAGTAGAGAACTCAGATCAAGCTAGGGTCCTTCAGGGGGCATTAGTCACATCTCAACACACCCTGCATGTCACTTTGAGGAGAGAAAGGAGATTCTGAAAAAGCGAGATGCCTCTATCTGTGTACTCTCTGACTCCACTCCCTAAGCACAGGTTGCAAAAGTTCACATTTTCAGCTAACATTTTGTGTGATGCTTTTGTTAACCTTGCAAGTTGCTATTTTACTAGTAGCTTCCTTTGGGGGGCCTCCGATGGCAGATTGGATGATTTAAGAGGAAAAAAATGTGGTTGTATTTGAAGTTTTGTGTTTTTTTTTAAGGCCTCCAGGAGTCTAATGTGACATTCTGGGTAAGAACACGGCATTATGTTGACGCATATGACATCTCTCTTAATGAAGTATGAAATTTCTTTATGGTGGCAAATCACTGAAGGGGTGTAGAGAAACCTAGCAGGAAACATGCATCAGCCTGGTAAACCAGGACTCCCACCCTTATCTTAGAAGAGGTGGGAAAGGTTAAGAGGTCTGGAAGTTTCTCCATTTGGAGAATGTTTATCCACCAGGGATACAAAGACCACCTGGCCCCAGAGACCAGACTTTACAAAATAGAATGTCATTTACATGCAGTCTCTAAAGGCAACGGTTCTAAGTTCCCCCACCTCTGGGCCCAAATTAGAAACCACAACAGCACCCCCAGCTATTTGTGGGAGGGTCCAAAGGGAGTCTGGGTGCGCCAGAGCATGGCGGAATGGGAGAAAGACTTTCTTCCCAAGCCAATGCCACACATTGCCTTGGTGGCACCAAAGTCCCAGAGCCTCTGGAAGCACTGTCTGGACCTCACCCACCATCCGTCTTTCATGATAACTATTCCTCATTCCCCTACCCGTTAGAACGCAAATTTGTACATCAGGTAGCCGAGGCTTAGAGACATTAAGAAACATGCCTTAGAATCCGCTTTATGCAACTCAAAGATGGAACAGGAGAGCAGGAGGGTGATCAATCTGTGCGAAAGGTTCATGGCTACACTTGGAAACGTCATACATCACTTCTGCCCACCTTCCACTGCCCAGAACTCAGTCACATGGTCCCATGAACCACAGGGGAGGCTGGGAGATGTAGTCCAGCTGTGCACCCAAAGGGAAGAAGAAATGGGTTTTGGCGAACTTCAGAGCTGTCTCTACCACAGGCACTGAGCAAAGCCCTGGAGTCCTCAAGTTAGTCTGGGAAGCCAGACTCAGACCCACACTGCACCATGTTTCAATCATCCTTCTCACCCACCCCGAACTGCAACAGAAGCTCTTAAGTATATCACTGGACAACACCCAGTGGGGAGGACGGGAAGGGATAGTTATCTGTGTGGAGTTATCTGGGATGCTGCTTAAATGTAAATGGAGGTTGCACTTACTGACAACTTCCTGTGTGCCACACTCTGTACCCACGCTGTCATCGTCTGTCTCATTTACTGCTCACCCTGATGGCATTAGATAGTGACAATGATTATCCCCCACCTTGCAGATGAGAAGTTGAAACGTCGAGAGGTGGCACAGTAAGTCACAAGAGAACCAGAAATCACATCCAGGTTAATGCGATCTCAGACCGCAGGTGCTTACCCCGGTGGCTTTACACATCAATCCTGATTTCTTCCCATCAACAAGACTATGTGTTGTCCCTCAAGGAGAGAAATGGCAGGGTTCCTACCTTCTAGTCATATTTAAACCACAGCATTAGCTCACTGGGAAAAGAACACATTTTCATAAAATATTCAGAATGTGAAATAGGAAAGAAAAGAAATACATCCACAGGAATGTCACTAATCAAAGTGATTTTCTTACCCAACTG
Organism: Daubentonia madagascariensis; assembly: GCA_023783475.1. NCBI lineage: Eukaryota > Metazoa > Chordata > Mammalia > Primates > Daubentoniidae > Daubentonia > Daubentonia madagascariensis. The sequence goes on along the minus strand of JAKFHU010002332.1, from coordinate 2,472,656 downwards.
CCTTACAAGACTGGTGTTCTACTCAGAACAGGAAGCACAGAGAGGGTGGCTAGCCAAAGACACCATGATCATCAGACAGCGCTGCAAGCACGCTCTCAGCCTTAGGCAAACAGCCTTCGGACTCCAGAAGCAGGGACATGTGTGATCAAATTCCCCACTCAGAACAATTAGGAGAGTCCAACATTGGGACTGTGTGCGTTTGCCACTCATATCTGGGATCACATGCTCCTCTGAGGAAGTTTATTTATCAATACGGTAAGATGGAATGCTAAGAGACGAATAGTTATGAGGCAGTTACCAAGTAGCCTTGTTTCATACTTGGAGAATTTGAGCAAAAGAATTATTGGGGACAGGATTGTATTTTTGTTGTTCTTATTGTTTATTGGTTTGTTTTCTCTTTTGCAACCTGGGGGGATTTTTCCAATTTTAACATGCATATATTTTTAAAACATATCTAAAATATGAATGTGTTTTTAAATCAATGTGCACATTTAATGTTGTGTTGCTTTTGTTCCACATCCTCTCCCCCTGCAAAAACAAAATTATTAAAGTGAGGCTGAGATTTATAACCCACAATATCTGAGAACAGAGGAAATATAACACGGTACTATATAGTACATGATTCAATATCCACTTCTCTTGCCCTATCACAATAAACTGGTCACTTGTACAGGCTTTGAGCAGAAGATCCTAAGGGCAGGGGCTGGACCATTCAAATTAAAAATACAAAACAAATCAAAGAAAAAAAAAGCCAACAACCAGTTTCCTTTAAAAAAAAAAAGACTACATTTTAAATATTCATTTAAATGTATAGTAATAAACTATTATACATTTTAATATGTTTTCTATTTGACAATATTTCATTTGCAGACTCTCTATGGCTTATGAAGATATGTCCAGAGTCCAAATCCCCACAGCATGACATTTTTCACATTCTCTAATTGCAATAATGTATTTCTGTCAAATTCTGTCTACAAGCCACCCAGGGGACAACATTGGCACTCAGTGCCTTGAGTCATTAGGCTAAAGTGTGAGTCCAGGCAACACGGGGGGGGCTGTGGACCAGGGATGGAGCCCCAGGCTTGTGTGAGGGTGTCTCCTCAGATGCTGAAACCCTCATCTTGCTCTTGCTGTGGATGGATTTCACCATGAAGCATGAGTTCTCCAGGTCTGTGCCTGTGGTTATGAGTTCACCAAAACCCATTGATTTTTCCCCTTGTGTACACAGCTAGACTACACTTCCCAGACTCGCTTGCAGTTCATGGGAGCATGGGACTGAGTTCTGGCCAATGGAAAGGCAGGTGAAAGTGATATATGACTTTTCCATGTGTAGCCAATAAAAATTTCCCATGGATCGGCCATCTGTGCACTTTCTTGTTCCATCTTTGAGTTGAATAAAGCAGACTCTAAGGCAAGTTTCTTAATATCTCTGTGCCTCAGTTGTCTAATCTATAAAATGGGCATAAAAATCACTTCTACCTCTGGAGTTGTTATGAGGAACAGTAAACAATGTGAAAAACAAGCCAGAAGAGCTTGTGGAAGAGGAATATCTAAATTTAAAGCTTGGGTTTACAGTCATGTGACTTTGGGCAAGTTACTTAACCTCTCTGTACCTATTTCCTATTCAGTAAAATGTAAATAACTAATACTGACCTCATAGGAATGTGGTGGGGAATAATTGAGATTAAGTATGTAAAATGCTCAGAACATAATAAGCCTGGCACCTAGGGAGTGCTAAATAAGTCTTAGCTGCTACTATTACTACTGCTGCTACCACTGCTATTATAATAATTATTATTATTTTAGCATCTAAAATGTGCTTAGAAGAGTGCCTGGTGCATAGTAAGTATTCATAAATGTTAACTATCATTATTACTTTCTATAAAATATGTTTAACAATAGATTCTAACAGAATTAAGTGAAATAAAGGGTATAAAGTCTTACCATAATACCTAGTATTGAAAAAAAATGTTAGCCTTTAATAATCCCTGATCCTATTAAATGACACATATGCTATGCTGGAAAAGGAGCCACCACGGGTGAGGATCAGGCACTGGACACTGATGACATTACTAAGGTGGTAGAGACCAAGCAGATAAAGGCAACAAAATCAGACTTTATCTTTTCCACAATTTGAGCTTGGGCTCAGCCAGTTCTAGGCTTTGACCCAACTAGAATCAGGAGACAATCCAGGGCCAAGGATGGACCAGGTTCTTAACTGGGGACCCAAGATGATTTAGGGGTCTCTAGCTAGAACACAGTGGGTCCATGAACTTGGATAAAAAATAAATAAAAATAAAAACTTTATTTCCACTAGCCTCTGTCATCTAGCATTCCCTTTAATGAAAAAGGTAAGCCACAAAATCACAGTAGTATTACCAGTACCTGTGACTTTGTCACCAACAGAAATCACAGATTTTTTAGTCACATTATATAATAATTTTCACAGATATCTCAAAATATCATAATGCTTATCACTTCTTCCAAATTATGGTAATTACTAGACTTGCTTGTTTAATGTGTTAATAAAGAAAGAAAAGATTTGACTAAATCACATTTATTTAATAGATGTGTTTCAATATAAATAGTTTCCTTTGTGATTCTAAGTATTTTTTACTATGCATTTGAAAACTTTATTCTGCAAAGAGGCCCACAGTTCTCCCCAGACGCCCTGGGGGTTCATGGGACAGAAGACATTAAGGGATGCTAGTCTAGGGTCTTCAGGACCCTCAGTCCCACCCACAAAAAGAGGCTAGGTCTGGAGTCCAGAAACCTGTTGGTGATTTCCCAGGTATCCTTTGGCAGGTCTTTAACATATTAACTGCCATGTGAGTTGTATTTAACTTATGTTAGTTTTGAGCCCGTGGCCTTGTGAAGCATATGTAACTCACGTGTCTTTTTACCTGAACTATTTTTCAAGTTGCATATAACTCATGCACAGAAAACACTAAAAAATAACAAATTTTTCATTAAATTAGAAAGGATCATTCTGTTTTTGAAGTTTTTATTCTATTTTCATAATAAAACACCATGGCCCCATGGCAAAAATTTTTTTTTTCCTAGCATGGCAGTCAATGTGTTAACCTCTTGGGCTTTCTGATACTGCATCCATAAAAAGGAGTTAATAATATTCCTCCCAAATCTTCCATAGGATTATTGTAAGATTCAAATATGATGCAGAATGTGAATCTGTTGGCTGAAAGTAATAGATTCTGCACAAATTTGGGTATATGATCCTTTGAAGACTTAAAAGATCCTTATCCTCTGAATCTTCATAGGTGTTCTCTAAGCACTGACCTCAGTTTCTTCTCCTAGAATGCCACAAAAGGAAATCTGCCAAGACCCTTGGGGGACAAAGACCAGTGGAGGTGCTGGAGTCAGATCTGGGGTGGAATCCTGGCTGTACCCTTACTAACTGTGCCACCACTGACAAATAATTTCATCCCCTGAGCCTCTGTCTCCTCTTCTTTACAATGGAAAGAATGATAGCACAATGGGATAAATTGTGCCAAGTGCACAACAGAGTACCAAGCAAGTAACCATAGTGTACGAATTGGCAAAGCATGAAGTTGAGATGAGAATAGAGATTTTTGTCATCATCATTGTCATGGTTGTCATGATCACACTGTGACAGGCATTTTCCCACAGAATATCCATGTGCTGCTCACCTCTCCCAGCCCCCTTGTCATGGGTGCCACAAGACAAGTTCTAGCTAGTAGACTGCAGGTAGCGGTGATGTGTACCCTCTCTGTGCCAATGCAATGAAAAGCTCAAAAGAGAGTCCCTGTTCCTGTTCTCCCCTGCCATACCGATGGCGGGGTCATGTGCTGGCACAGTGGAGCCACAAGACAGAAGCAGCCTGTTTGCTCGGTCAATACATGGAGAGAGCTGCCCTGGAGTCACCCAGCTCTCATCAGACACGTAGCACAAGCAAGAAAGAAACCTCTGTTGCATGGGCCATTGAGATCTCATGGTTAACTCATCAATTGCATATAGCCTAGCCTCTCCTGACTAAAATGTTAATTAAATAAGAAAATAAAGAAGCAGACAACACCCCCAAATGATGACAATGGCTAGGTATGCCATGAGACACACCTAGAATTCAGCACCTTTCTCTAGGATATAAGTACACAACCCATTTGCAAGATTTGGGCAGAGCCTTGTCCAGAGACTAAATGTCGTCCCAGGAATTACTCACCCCGGTTTCTACTTACAATCTGAAAACCTTGCTGACCAGCACAGCATTTGCTCATTGGAACTCAGGAAGGCTTCTTGAGATACTGCACCCGCAGTCAGAGTTGACATTAGCTAAAACCACTAACTAACAGGCTGTTGCCATAGAGCCTTCTCTCTCCTTCTCTCCAAAGGCGCAAGTAGCTCTGAGCATTGCAAGGCGCTCTCAGTATTTACTTGCCTGCCATTCCGTAAGGAGGGGGCTATAGGACCAGAATTCCTCTCCATGTTGCTGCCGAGGACAGCACTGGGGCAGAGTAGAAAACATAATTAACACATTTCAAATCAACATGTAAAACATGTCAGATGTTTGAGTATTAATTAATATTTTTGCAAACTAATTACATTAGAATGACAAGGCCAGGAAGACACTAAAAGACTTTACTAATTTTGTTCCACTCCTCCTATTTAAACGGCTGCACGGATTACCACTTTATTCAATTTTTAGGTTTTTTTTTTTTAATTTACCAGAAACGATCTAAACACCACACTATTTCACAGCTATCATCATTTATTCATAGCTCAATAGAGGAGGCCGGAATAGCAATAACTCTTTTTTTTCTTCTTCTCCTAATTGTCATTCTGGTGAGACAAGCGGGACAGCAGCCCCCAGTCAAGCTACATTAGTGCCGAGAACCAGGCACAGTCACGAAGTTTCCCCAAAGTGTGCTAGCATCATTTATCATGAGAGGTTTGCGTTGAGTAATGTGGACTGTAACCCCAGGGCGTTCTCAAGCCTGCTTCGCCCGTCTTAGCTGGGCAATGGCACAGCATCAACGACTCACTTTCCCTACTAGCCACATGGCCTTGGGCAGGTCCCACATAGTCTTCTGAGCCTTAGTTTTCTCATCCGTTAAATGAAGGCCGTGTTAACACTCATCCTAAGATTGTTGCAAAGCACAAAAGAGGTAATTCACACAAAAATGCCCTTCATCCACATGACCTGCTGATTTTCCAATTCTCCTCTCCTCCTCCACCCCTCACCCCCACACACAGTCAAGCCACAGCCATCTCTTTGCTGTTTATCAAACTTGCTTCCAGATGATTAAAATTTATCACGGCGTGTGCTGTCCACGTATACGGCCTCCAATGCTCGTACCAGCCCTAGAGCCAGGGCATGCGGGTCAACGGGAAAGGAAAATCCACCTCATCCGAAGCCTCCCAGGGTTCCTGCAAGACTTGAACACCCCTCCTCTAAGTGTTCACTCTCCTTTTCAAACCCACCCCTATCAGGACTTAGCTAAAAGCATCTGTTCACCCATCTGTGTATTTTACTAGGTCACAGGATCCTTGAAAGCAGAAACAGTATCTTATTCATTTTAAGTTGGGGCCTAGAGAAGTGGCCATCCAACAATACTGCTCTTTAAGCTCGCTGAGTCAACACATGTCCCCACAAAGAGGTCCATCTGCTGATAGAGATGTGTGTCACTTCGCTCCAGAGCCATGGAGCCCAGCCTGGAGTCCCGCCACACAACCTCTCTCCCTTCCCCCTGGCTAGAGCCAGTGATTCTGTTGTTCTCCTAGGAGGGCCTGCAGTGCTTGGACCTCCTCCTTCTTCCCTGACCCTTCACAGATCTGCCCTTGGTCTGAGGTTCACACAACCCGCCAATTTAACTCCCCGTCTCCCAAGGATTCTGAGCATCCCAACACTCCCCCTTCAACCGTCACACTGCTGGGCCTTCTCCCGTGTCCTCCGTGAAAGCCCCGACACCGTGACGAGTCTGCTTCTCCTTCCACCATGGACAGAACGTGCTGCATCCTCGCAACTGTGCAACACTACACACGATGACAGGCTGGGGCCTCCGCTGTTCTAATCTGGAGCGCAGAGCCCGGGAGTGGAGTGAAGTATGAGCCTGGGAGCACATCTTTTGATCTTAAACAGTCAGAAGGTTGGAATGTATAATGCTATGGAAATAAATGGTGTCAAAACTGCAGGAAATAATTTATGGTTGTGGGAATGGGTTTTGTGATCACAGAGCACTCACAAAATCTTAAAACAGAGAGTCAATGAGGCTGGTTGAGCTGCAGCAGGGGAAGCCTCGGAAGAAGAGAGAATTTAGACGAGAAGAATTGGGACTTTTCTCCCCAGGATCAAAAGACCCAGACGTTGCCTCTGAGAGACTGGACATGACTCCTGACTTTGGGGTCTGACAGCCACGGGTGTGATTCTCAATCTTCCCCCGTTACCCCTTTGACTCATTTAATTAGCCAGGCTGGGCTTCAGTTTGCCCCTCTGTAAAATAGGAAAAATAATAGTGCTCACTTCCTAGGGTTATTGTAAGGATAAAATTAAATAAGATAAGGTATGTAAAATGACTTGTTGAGTGCCTGGCCTATACTCAGGTGCTAATTAAAGGTTACCTTTCTTACCCTTTGGTTTCCTTTATTCATTAACCTCCATTGCAATGTACACATGGTGGGATCCTTCTAACTCACGCTCAAAACCCCACAGTAAAACAAACCCATTTTTTTAAATAGAATAAGTAGAAAGAGAAATTTTACAAGTGCTTGCTTTTCCAGGAACCCTTAATTAATTACCATGGAGTAAGAAGCTTCTGGAAGACTCTAGGACTAATGCTTCCATTTGGTGCAGAGGCTATGAATTGGCTCCAGTTGATACTGCTGCTATTTCCTAGTCTAGAATGAGTTACCAAGCATACTAATAAAAGTAACAACCACAATGACTAGCATATAGTAAGGGGCATATATGCACCAAGTAATATGCTAATTGCCTTTTATAAGCCACATCATACCTTTCGTCTTCTCAAAAAAGCTATAATGTTCATTCTTTAATTGTCCTCATTCTATGGAGGAGACAAACAAGGCACACAGAGGTTAAGTAATTTGCCTGAGTTTCACCATGATTTGGGGTTGGAGATAGGAAATGATGACAGTGCTATTCATAGTGGAGAGAGCCCAGATGTTGCAGTCAGACAGACCTGGTTCAAATGGGTCCTGCTATTCTTAAGTTCGATCAGTCTACATCACCTCTCTGTATCTTAGTTTCCTCATCTGTAAAATGCAGACATTTGCATTTACTTCAAGGATTGTTGTGAAGATAATGCAGTGCTTGGGGCTCCATATGCACATGGTGAACGGCAGCCACAATGATCAATACTGCTATTGTTGCTGTTGCTTTCCGGAGGCTCTTGCTCCTCTGCCCCCTACACCTCCAGGTGCTTCTGATGTCAGTTTTCTGGACTGGCCTCACTGGTTAATCAGCCTCTCCCCAGTGCCTCACATCAGCTGTTTCTTCTGCCTGCTTATTTTTTCTCTCTAACCCCCAGTTCTACGTCCGCTCTCCTTATTCTCAGCACGCATATTTCCCTCTGCTATTCACCGGGAAAATGAAGGCTGCCAGGCATATCCTCTTTCAATTTCTCTTCCTTCTCCTTCAAGTTTATCCATATTTACTTTTCATCCCTTTTTCCTTCAAAGTCACAGAGGAAAAAATGTCCTTTCTCAGTCCAATCAGTGCCATAGCTCTCTGGTGCTAAACCCTGGTGATACAATGGTGAGCAAAGCACAGCACCCTCAGGGATACTCCGGCCACTGTTCAATGGGCAAACCCCTGCCTGTGCTCTGATTCCCACCCTGGTATCCTCTGAGGCCTGTCCTCCAAGCCTACGACACACCCAAGCCTCTGCCATCCTCAAAATTCCTTCCTAAATCCTGTCTTTCCTTTAAGCCAGGGGGGACCATCATTCCCTCGGCTTAAACACTTGACTCCTTGAATGGCCTGTGGCCTTGGGGCCTCATGCGGCCCTCTGGATCCTTGAGTGCAGCCTTTTGACTGAATCTAAATTTTACAGAACAAATCTTTTTAATAAAGGGATTTGTTCTGTGAAGTTTGGATTCGTTCGAGGGGCGGCACTTGGGGATCTGGAGGGCCACATATGGCCTTGAGGCAACAGGTTCCCCACCCCGGGTGGCCTATGTGACCCCTCCTTCCAATCACTCCTTAAGCCACCCACATTGGAAAGGCTGCTGTTGTGGATGTTAATAATTATATGATTGACAAACCCAGTGCCACCGACCCAGTCTTTATTTCCCTTGGCCCCTCTGCACCATGCAACACCCCCACCTCTTTCTTGTAACCTTCTTACTCTCTGATTTCCACACTTGGTCTTGGTTTTCCCATGCTCACTGCAAGCACTTCCATCCTCCTCTGAGAAGCCCCTATAAATATCCCTCACCTATCTCAGCTCACTGGTGTTTGAATCCAGATCCAAAACTTACCAAATACGGGAAGGAGGCTTATGGAGAGGGCTTTGCTGTTACGAGAACCTTAGTTAGTCCTCATGAACCGAGTGACAAGACAGCATTTATGATATAACCTACTCCCCATATTGGACCATCAGTCCTTTGAGGGCATGACTGTGTATCAGCCTTGTATATGGATCCCCAGGCCTCATATTGTGCCTAGAATATAATAGGCTATCATTTAAATGTTCATCAGATTAAAAAACACTAACCACATCTCCAACTGAGAATTCTGGGCCCTTGAGTTAAGGCCACATGATTCTTTTAGAGTTCTTTAAATATCCTTTTGCTCTGGCTACAAGGACAGAGAAGATCATCAAAGTGTGATAGGGCAAAATTAGACAAGGTCAAGAGTGCTCATTGGAAAATACAGCTCATCTTCAAGTGCATCTTATCCTTGGGTGGCAAGAAGAGGGCCATTGACTCCGGCGTGACTCACGTCTTACAAGTAAACTTCTGCCTGGTTAGGGTTGGATACAACCACGATGCAAAGTTATCACAGCAAGTTCTCAAAGCCACAGGTCTCAAAATAATTTCTAATTAGGTTATTCACTTATTAGTTTACTTTACACAAATATAAGAGAAAAGGGGTTGTGTATGGAAGCAAAATAACAATTGTTGAACACCTACTGTGTGCCAGGCTCTGTGTTAGGCACTGCATATTGATTACTTCATTTAAAGTTCAAGCCAGCCTTGTGGGGTATTTCATTATCCCCATTTAGCAGATAAAGGACTTGCTTAGCAGGTAAGTGACCTGCCCACAGTCACATAACTCATCGGCTGCGCACCCATGACTCTTGCCTCATCTATAAGATTCCAAAGTTCATTTTCTTTTCGTTGCAACCTTGTAAAATGTGCTAGATTCTCAAACTACTCAGAACGGCCAGGGCTGATCTTCTGTTCACACCAAAAGCAGCTCCACCCCTTCTCAAATGCACTGATCTCTCTGCAAATGGGTGACAGTACGTCTAACAGGCTCTCCAGCCCCCGATTTACTTTCCCAAGAATCAGGCTTGAGACAGGAAAAACAAATGATTCCTTGGCCTTGAATAATGTTTCCTTCTGGAAAAGGAAAAACGTGGTAGGAGGGAGATTCCACCTCCTTTTTCCCAAGGCCACTGGGTTTGCCACCCGTGTAGTTTGGGATTATTTGAGATGGCAATTATTTAGGATAGCAAAACTGTAATAAAAATCTATCTCAGTCCGATTGCTTTGCCATGAAATAAAAGCAGGACAATTTATCAAAACCGAGGCCCTCCACTGGGTTTATATTACCATTAAACTATCAACAGGAAATCATTAAGGTGAGGCAAAAAACCAACCGGCAACTGAAATAAAATGATTTTTTTCCCCGAACATCCTCGCCTGCAACCTTCTTTGTTCGGCTGTCAGCACAGCCAACACGGGGCCGCGTCTCAGATCTTGGTGTTAACGTGCAGTTGGTGGTGGAGAGGGCTCACACACACATATGCAATCCAATGGCTGTGCCCAGGTAACCTGGTTCTCTCTCAGCAGGGCAAGCTGCGTGACGACAAATAGGGGGAAATGTGTATGCATTTGTGCGATAAAACAGGCTTAATGATTTTGAAGGGGAAGGAGTCCATGAGACATACAGTAGCAACTTAGGAACAAAATGGAACCATGCAGCGCCAATTAATGTGCAAATACGTGTGTGCTGAACTTGCATTCCATTCATCATGTGGACATGGAAATTGGGCCATTTATCTGTTATATTATGTATGTGACATCTTAGTTTGGTTCTTACAGGCTGCTTGGGGACAAAGGGCCAGGTGCTTTGCGGCTAGCAGAGGGAATTTAAGATAAATTCTTCAGCTGTCATAAACATTGCTGGGCAGAATTTGGTCAGAAGATAAAGCTCTTTCCTCTGCAGGGTTTTAACATTTCCCAATAGCTCATGTGCCATCTTATTAAAACTGTGTGTGGTGCAGGGAGGGGTGGCATATGCCATGAAAAATTATTGGCACAAACAGCTTGCTGTCATGTTTTCAAAGTCCAGATTTAGCAAACGTTATTCACATATTCACTGTCAATCTGCACAGAGAAAGGGAACTGGCAAAGCCATTCATTCTCACTGATTCTGTGGGTTTATAATTCTTTTTGTCTCCCTTTACCCAATGTCTCCTTCACAGGTGGGGTTTGTTCTGCTTAAATTACAACTGTTTGTCTCTACTCAGAGGAAAAAAAAAAAAGAAAGTCATTTGAGAAGGAAAAGGACCGCACAGAAGCACTTTCCCAGAGCCACTATTATTTACCTAACAGAACATGCCATGAATATGGATCATGCATTAAATAATGGTGATCGCCTGCTTTCATGAATTGCCATTAGAAATTCAATTAATAAAAGGTTACCTCCCTGCAGTAGTGCAAAAAAATATGATCTGGCTGTAGCAATTATAATTTACCCTTAGAAATAATGTTTAGGAGAAAAAAGAAAGAGATTTTTAAAAAAAATTCCATCTGGGAAATGGGAGCCTCGGATAAACAATGAGTGAATGAAGACCATTTTTTATCTAAAGTTGTGTCTGTATGCTCAGCATTCCTGCACTTCCTAATTCCTTCCCTTCCCTGCCCCTGTCATCTGATCCTCTTTTCTTCCCATCATCCTGGTTCATGTTTTTCCTGTTTTCTCTTTCTTTTCTCCCTCTCCCTTCTCTTCTCTTGCCAAGAAGCTTCATTTTTTTTCTTGGTATACAGGTTACATACTATAAAGTGCACACATCTTACGTGTAGACCTCCATCAATTCTGCACATGATGGTTACCTCTGGAAACACGTCCGGATGAAAGTGTTGAACATTCCCATGACTCTTGTGCCCCTACCCAGCCAACACCTCCCAGAGGGAACCACTGTTGTTACTTTTATCACCAGATATGAGTGTTGTCTGTGTGTGTGTGTGTATGTGCGTGTATGTGTGAATTAAATCACAGAGTACATATTCTTTTGTTCTGATGTTTTTCTCACTCACCATTATGTCTCTAAAATTCACACAGGCTGTTTCACATATCTACAGATAATTCTTTTTGATTGCTGTCTTGTATTCCATTGCAAGAATATGCCACTATTTACTTTTCTATTATACTGTAAATGGACCGTTTAGCTTATTTCCAGTTTTTAGCTATGATAAATAAAACCCCTGTGAAAATCATTGCATATGTTTTTCTTTTGGTAGACATAAGCATTTGTTTCTCTCGGGCACACAAGTGGAAGTGGAACTGTTGGATTATTAAACATTATTTCACCAATGTGTAAAGTAATTCAATTCTCCCAACCTTCAATTTTCAATCCGTAAAATGGTGATAAGAAATATCCTTCCATGTGTGGTTGCTGTGAATTGAAAAGGAGAAACATGTGTGAAGGTGTTTTATTGTTGACTATGTGTTTTAAACTGCCAAATGGGGCACAGATGTGAGACTGTGTCTAGTGGAAAGGGAGGAAGATGGAAGAGCATGGGAAGCAGCTGTCCATGGTGCTGACCACTGGAAACACAGCATATTCAGGTAAGATCTAGAAAGCAGAATGGATCCTTCATGAGTGGCAGAATTAACATTTATTGAACACCCACTATGTACCAGACCATAACCTGGGTGGTTTACATGGCATGGCAGTTAACAGCAGCACTTTGTACCCTGCCAGACATAGTTACTAATCCCAGCTCTCTCACACATTAGTTGCATGGTGCTAGGAAAGTTACTGAGACTTTCTAAGCCTCAGATTATTCTTCTGTAAAATGGGGGTCAAGATAGCATGCACATCACAAGATTTTTGTGAGGATTTTATAAGATGATGCATGTAAAGCATTTATGTAATAAATGGTGCATAAGAGATGTGAAATAAATGAAAACTGATGACTGGTCACTTGGATGTTTCCACTGAAGGAAACACTGCCATTACCATTTTAACGCCCTGAATAGCCTCATAGGATATGTATTGTAATTCCCATCCTCAACATGAGAAAACTAAGCTTGCATGGATAAACATGTCGCTCACATAATTGGTCACAAGATCATGGGGACACAGGTGACACTAGTGGCTGCTTACCTCTACCCCATCCTCAGGCTTCCTGTACCTTTCTCTCCCACCAATCTGCTTTCCAAACACCTGCCTCACAAGGCATCTAAAATAGTTTACACTGAATGCATCACAGTTCCTGGAAAACTCTTGCACCCCAAGCTATTGTATTCAAGGATGCAGACATCTGAACTGGGATGGCCATTCTTTGATAATGGTCTCCCCTCTCATTTTGCAGAACCTTGACAGAATCTGCCCCTACAAACTTTGTTTCATTTCACCCTCCTAACAACCATGTGATGGATCCATGGGAGGTATAATTATCCCCATTGAATACATGAGGTGAGTGAGCCTCAGCAGTTAAAATGATGCACATTGTCACACAGAACACAGGGCTCCTGAGACAGGTCAATGCTCTTTTCTCTACCCATGTAGCGACTTGGGAGTGAGAAAGTGACTGGCCCCATAGTGCTGGATGTATTTTGGAGGTGCCCATTACATTACAACATGGACAATTTCCAACGGGAGGTCGTCTTGCTGGTGACCTGTGGTCAACTTCTTTTTTATTCTTTACCTATGTTGTCAGCATCAACCATAGTTCCCTTCATGCCTTGGCAGCTGAGCAAGGAAAAGGAAAAGAAGAGAAGGAATAGAGAAACATCACAGAGATAGTGGAGCCACAGCCAGGGCTTGTCTCAGTGGTGCTAGAATCATGATGCACGTAGAAAGAGCCACACGACGAAGTCACCATGGCGGAAGCAAGCAGGAGACCCAGCGCTGAAACCACCAACCATCTTTCCCAGGCTATGCCAAGCACACTCCATGAAGAGCAGTGTGGGTGACCCGGTCAGCCCAAAACCTCACACCACGGAAACCACTCAACTGACAGCACACCACCCAAACCACCAGGAAATTGCTCACAGAGGCATCACAACCAGAATACGCATTTCACTCCATTGCAAAAGAAAGCCATGTCAAAATGTCTTCCAAAGGGACAGCAAAACCGTGTCTCCTACCTCAGCTTTGCTGGTAGCCAGACTCGCCGAAACCTGTAGGTTAAAGAAAAAAAGACATTAGTATTGATTCAACAAGAAGGTAATTGGATTAATTGTCTTTTTAAAGGAACTGGCATCAATAATTTGTTATGACTCAAGGGGACAAGAGTGTAATACATACACACACACACACACACACACACACAGAGAAAACTTCCACCAAGCACAGCAACAAGATTTGTTTTTCCAGTCCTGTTAATAAGGTGAATAGGATAATTAATATTTTCAACACATTACAACAATCTTGCCAGGAAAAAAAAGGGGGAGGGCTGTGAGCAATGCCCGTGTACTGATCATGATTAAATGAACACTGAAAAAGCAAAGGCATTGAAGACATTTTTCAGGTTTTTTTTTCCTTAAAGTTTTGAGTCAGTGTTATGAGAAACACTGAGAAAAAGCTACAATTATGGCAACAACAGCAGCCTTATATTTGCAAAGTTCCTCAAAATACTGTGAAAGACAGAACTGTGCCAGGCACTGTGCCAAGCTCTGTACATTTTTTATCTCCTTTAAACCCCAGAACAATTCTTATTATTCCCATTTCCCAGATGATAACACTGGGGCTTAGAAAAGTTAGGTGACTTTTCCAAGGCTAGGAACTTATTAAATGGAAAAAATTAGATTTAAATTGAAGATAAAAGTTATATCGACTTTCAGGCTCCTATTCATGAGCTCACTCTATATCAAAGGATTTTATTTAGACACCACCCAGCACTGTTCGTATTTGCCTGGAAAGAAAGGGTCTCCTATCTAGGAGCAGATGAGACTTTCCCCACCCACCTGCCGATAATGCTCAAGAAGTTTTCTTCCTTGCAACTTTCCCTTGCACTTGCAATTTCATTGGCCAATCTCAGACATATTTTCTTACCAGACTGCTATGGACTGAATTGTGTCCCCCAAATTCATATGTTGAAGCCCTGACTCCCAATGTGATGGTGTTTGGAGACAGGGCCTTTGGAAAGTAATTAAGTTTAGATGAGGTCATGAGGGTGGGACCCTCATGACGGAATTAGTGCCCATATAAGAAGAGATACACCACAGAGTTTCCTCCCCCTCCCTCCCTCCCTCTCTCTCTCCACCTGCACATACCAAAGACAGGCCACGTGAGGACACAGCAAGAAGGTGGCCATCTGCAACAAGAGAGCCCTCACCAGACACTGACCTTGCTGGTTCCTTGATCTTGAACTTCCACACTCCAGAACCATGAGAAATAATTTTCTGTTGGTTAGGCCACACAGTCTGTGATATTTCGTTATGGCAGCCTGAGCTGACTAAGACACAGACCAACATCAGCTCACAGCTGTGAATCCAACACAGGGCTTAAGAATGCACAGCTTCCCGAGTCAGCTGACTAGCTTCTGTAGCTTACACTGGCCCAGCCTCAGTACCACCTCTCCCATGTTCACCCCCAAGGTATCAGACCAGGGGCTCAGGCAGAGCTTGCTGTCCGCTAAGCAGCTCTCATGCACCATTACTCTCCTAAACAGAAGGCCAGACTTCAGACTGACCTCGGCCAAGAGAGTCCATTAGCTGTGGCCGAAAGCTCTGCCAAGCCATGAATCCAGGGGCCAGCCATGGGGAAACACTGCAAGGCATGATGAATGTCAAAGGCTGGAGCCTTTCCTCCCCTCCCTCTCTCCTGGGAGCCCTTTCAGAGCTGGGGCTGGGAGAGCAGCTGATTCCCCAGCCACTGGCCACACCCCTAAACCACAAGTACAAAAGGTCCCTGGCTACATAACTTCATGCTTGTGTGTGTGTGTGTGTTGTGTGTGTGTGTGTATGCATTTCCCTGCTGAAAACCAACAGGAAGGTGTGAGGGATAAATATGACATTGAACAGCTATATGTCTTGGGCAGAACTACTCTCTGCTTAACTGAGTTTGTGGGCAACATAGTCCTCAGCTGACTATGCTGACGTCTTCCATTTTGAATTTTTGTGTGTGTTTCCTAACTTTGGGTAGTTCATATAACTTTTATTCCCCCCTTATTAGGCGAGCCCACTTCTTGCATCTGCCTTAGGTAAATACACACAAACATAAAGAGTTATACACATAGTTATTCATTACAGCACTGTTCATGATAGAAATACATTTTTAAAAAATTATAATGGCTAAAATACAGGGTTTGGACACTCAAGTACCTGGGGGAGTAAGACAGTAGGGAGGTGGGGCCTATAAGGAAACTAGAGATTGCCTACTCCTCCTAAAGCCATTTGAATTCAATTTTTAATTTTGAAATCACTAAGGCCGACACTAAATAAGTTTCTGGCCAAACAAAACTCATATGGACTCTGGATGTGGCTGTTAAACTTCCAGCTTATGATCCTTTAAGCCAAATCAATGATGATACATCCATATTATAAAATATTATGTGACCTGGAAGGATCCTAATGTTCTAACATTAAAAACTCTATAGCACACTGTTAATGAAAAACAAAAGATGCAGAACAGTATACATAAGAGGGTACCAATTTCTATACTCAGCAATAAAAAATAACAGTGAATCAACACATCTGGTATTATCCTGGATGGAGCTAGAACCCATTCTTCAAAGTGAGGTATCACAAGAATGGAAAAACAAGCACCACTGGTACTCACCATCAAATTGGTACTAACTGATCAACACTTACGTCACACATGGCAATAATATTCATTAGGGGGCGGGCAGGCGGGAGGGGGTGGAGGGGATGGAAAACTCTCACTGAACGGGTGCGGGGCACACAGTTTGGGGGATGTCCATGATTGTGGCTCTGACATGGGCAGTGCATGGGCAATACATATAGCCAAAGTGTTGTACCCCCATAATATTCTGAAATAAAAGGAAAAAAAATAAATAACTCAAGTATATACACAATATATATTTCCTCCCTTCCCCCGCACACATAGATACATGTCTGAACAATGTCTAGGAGGATACACATCAAACTGGCAAAAGGTTTACTTCTGAGGAAACTGGAACTTGACTGGGACTTGGTGGGTTAAGGAAAGTCATGGGGAACTTTTTCTTTTTCTGAATTGTTCAAAAATTTTACAATGAGACTGTATCTATTTGTAAACACAAACATAAATTTGAAACATTAGTAAAATGCAGCTTTATACTACCTCGATGTTAATAACAGACTTTATAGAAATGTTGGCAATCTTTTTTCTCATTGAAAAGGGGACTAGAAAGAACTCTCTCGCCCACGTGTATGCAGTGGCACACAGTAGAAGATGAGTCATTAGTAAGGCAATAGAGGGTGGTGGGGCCTGCAGCCAACTGATGATAAATTGTATTTTATTTATAAATTATAATTTTACATATCAAATAAACATATGAAGAGCAAGTGGTAAAATTTACTGAGGACCCCCTAGGTAGCTGGAACCCTCTCTATACTGAATTCAGGGTAGATTTTATAATCATAATTATGTTAGATTCAGGGACTCACTTCCAACACATGTAGTTCACGGCGTATTCAGAAATGTGCAGCCACAGACCTCAGGGCTTGTCTGTAACCCGCTGCGGCTGGAGTGCAGGTTGGCCAAGCCCGAGTGGACTGCAAAGGCTGGCTGGAGGAGACAGGGCTCTTTAAAGGTTGCTGGCGCCAGGCTGCAGTGCTTCGCTTTGATCTCGCCAGCAGTAGCAGCCATCAGAGTGCTTCCAGTGGGGGGCTGATATGATTAGAGCCATGTTTGAGGTGGGCCATTCTGCAGACCAGAGCAGGGCACAGAAGGGATGTGGACAACTTCCAGCAGGACACTCTTTAAAGCTTTGTTCCGGCTATTTCCCATCCCTTTAATCATCTCCCTTCCTCTTGTTCAGTTTCTCTGCATGTGTTTGAAATCACTAAGGCCGACATTAAGGGTTTCCTCCTTGCTTGCGCTTGGAACTTGATGTACGTGATTCCTTTTCAACCCTCAACCTTCGGAACCAGCTCCGGTGCCACTTTTTCAGATGGGGAAATTGAGATTGGGGATGGACAGAGCTTTTCCTAAGGCCACACTAGGGGGTGTCAGAAGCAGGGTCTGAATACAAGTTGGACTCCAAGGATGCCTTGGAGACCCAGGCAGGGGTTCTGCCCATGTGGTAGAGACATGGGTTCCCTCCTGGGATGCCCACACATCAAGGCTGGGTTAACTGGTAGAGGGGAGATCAGTGCCCGGGCACAACCACCTGGTCTCACTCCACCCTGCCTGAGACACACAAACACCGTCTGGGGCTCTGAGGCTCCAAACTAGTCTGTCGTCTGAGCCTTCTGTGCTGAACAGTGTGGAGTGCCACTTTAATAATTTTGCAGGGTAGTGGTAGCCAGGTCTCTTTTGTTTGCGTGGGACAAAAACAACATAAAATGGCTTAAGTGCAGAAGGGAATTTATTAGCTCATTCAATGGAAAAAGCCCACTTTAAGTGGATCCAGATAAGGATCAAAGAGGTTTAATTACTTCCCTGGCAAGTAGTGGAGCCGTGGACTGAACCCAGGTCTCTGCGATTCTAGACAGTGCTCCCTGCGTGGCTCTGCCATACTCCCATCCAAAAATCCAGACACGTGGTGATTGTTTGCTGCTCCCTGGCTGGATGTTATCCCATCCCTGTGTAACTGACTGAAGCAGGTCCTGTGCCCCTCCCTCCCTCCCATCTGCCCTTCCTCCAGTGCACTGCACTCCAGGATTGACAGTGCAGGTCCCCATGGCTGTGCCGATGATGGTGCTATGCGTGGCCTGCCAGGCAAGAAGACAGAATAATCACACCCTTCCTCAAGCACCACCCTGCTTGTCCTTCAGATTTCTCTCCCCATCAGCAAATGACACCACTGTGTCAAACAGGGAAGCTTCTACCTGTGAAGTCAGTGTGTCACTTAAACAGGCATTCCAGGTAGAGGCCCGTGAGGGCATGTGATGGCATTTTGGTTATTTCTTCTGTTGATAGTCATTCAAATGAAAATGTCAAATCCCCACCCTCTGTTGTCTATCAAGTGGTCTTTGGCAGGATGTCTATGGCTTTGACAGAACCAGTTTATGGGATGGTCTGACACCAGCATGTGGAATGAACAGCACAAACATGGAGGTTTTCTCTTTCCAGCAATGACCCCTTCAGCCTAGTTTCCCTTTTAGTGCTGTTGGGATATCTTAGGAAGACCCAGAGAGCTTCCCAGTTACTCTTGGGCCTGAGAATTCCTGCCCACTCAAGTCTAGCTCAGTGTAAAACTCTGATCTCACATAAAATTTAGGCATCTATCAGAGGGACTAATTGGGAAGAATACATGGTCTTTTCTTTCATACCCTCTGTCCCCTTTGGTTTTCTGCTTGTAACAGCTCTGCCACTGGGTCTAAGAAGATGGATTTGAGAGAAAGGGCAAAATCCTTTCCACCTGAGCATGCAGAAAATGAAATCACCTGCAACTGATGCTGATTATCAGGCTAATTTTAGCGGCCATAGATGCTCTCTATATGGAAGGTATCCACATGCTGGTGCCTTCATGGGGCACAGGTAGATTTGGGGGAGTCCTGAAGGTGAAGACTTCCTGTATTTGTCAGGAATATCTAAGCTACAGTAGCAAATAGAAGCAAATGTATAATGGACATTCGTTTCTTGCTCACATAAGGGTTCTAGGTGGGAGAACACATGAGACAGCAGATCTCCTCCATGGGACCATTCAGGGGCCCAGGCTGAAGGGCACTCTGCCATCTTTAAGATGTAGTTTCCAAGGTCACCAGGGTCACCTTCATCCCAACCAGCCAGAAGGAGGGTAATACATGGAGGGACATGAGCAGGTGGTTTTCATGGATCAGATCCAGAAGAGGCACGTGACATCCAGCTCACCTTCTACTGGCTGGAGCTCAGGCACATGGCCACCTATAATGGCAAGGGGGTTGGGACATGCAGTCAAGCTGTGTGTAAAGAGGAGAAGATGGTTTTGGTGAACAGAGATAGCAGGCCCAGCCATACCTCCCCACCGCAGCACTGCTTTGCATGAGATCCCTTTACGTGGCTCCCCGATAGGAAAGCCACTTCTGTTCAACCTCTTCCTAACTCTCCTGGTGACATAATGCTGGTGGCGTGACCCACTGCCTGTCAATGCTGAGAATGCCTCACCTTGCAGCTGGTCCTCTTGGGTGCACAGCCATATGGTTCAAACACAGCTACTCTGTGGTTTCCTTTTAACTCTAAGGAAACTCACAGGTCCTCACCTGGCCACAGGAGCAAGAGCAAAGCAGAGACTGGAACTTTCTCTTTCCTTGGTACCTTCTCTTCTCCCTCTGCTCAGACAAGCACAGAGGGATGAACATCAAAGACGCTGCCGTGAGCAGACAGAGTCTCTTCCTTGCTGGCCTCCCAATACCTCCAAGAAGTCCCCTGGAGCTTGGCTTTTCTTCAGGTTGTGGGGGAAGGACATTGACCCGTAACTCATAACTCTTCTCTATCTTCCCGAATCCTCTCTGATCTGCTCACATAGATTAGTGGACGTTGGAAATAACAGAGCTGACTTGTTTTCTCTTAGCCCTGAGGAGGTACCTGAACCCCATTGTTTTTTGCCCTCTTTCAAGTATAAAAGATGCTCAGACAATCTTTGTCCTCACTTTTGGGTCCTAATGATCTATTCTGGGATTATAGGAAACATTTGACTCCCCATCTCCTCTGTACAGTCACCGTGACCACAGGGACCAGGAAACAGATTAAGAAATCGTCATCAAGTTGAGTCAACTCTTTCCTTGAACTGACTGATTCAGTTGTTGTCACTGGTGTACACAGAATACCTCAAAGCACTATTGTCAAAGAGTGGTAAAGCAGAAAAATACCTGGGTTGTAGAATAAGGCAAATGGGATTCCTGCCACTCAGCAGGTGGGTGGCTTTGAGGAGGTCACTGTCCTGAACTGAGAGAGTTTACTTATCTGTAAACAAGGAATTGGGAAGCCCTGCCACGTGGTAGTATTGTTGATTCAATGTTATTTCTTGAATAGTGACATCAGCATCTCCAGCTTCTACCTGCAATCCAGTGTTCCACCTGCAACCCAGTCTTCCACCTGCAATGGTCTCATTACTTGGGTGCTGGGGACTCTAAGTGCTATTCTGGAGTCAAGTCCTGAGTTCAAAACCTGCTTGTACCACTTTCTAGATATGTCATCTTGGGCAAGTGTGGTGAACTAAAAGTGGCCACATGTTCTTTGGAACTTCCCCCATTGAGCAGTAGGGTCTATGTCCCCCACTTTTGAATCTGCAGGCTCTAAGACTACCTTCATCAACAGATAGCAGCAGAAGGGAGGCTGTACCACTTTCTGGACACTTAAAAGACTGGCCACATCTACTCCTGTCCCCTGAGGCACTCTCTGGGCACCCCCAGCTGAAATGGCAGAAGTCTGACTATCCTAAGACAGCCATGCTGGAGAGGCCACAACTTGGCACTTTGCCATCAGTCCCAGTGGAGTCCAAACTTCCAGCCTTCCTGGCCAATGTGCCAGCCAGCTGAATGCCACCAAGAAACCTCAGTCAAGTCATGCCCATTGAGCCCTGCCCAGATTCCTGACCCACAAAATATTGAGCTATAATAAACAGTTACTAAGTTTTGGAGTACTTTGTTGCATGACAATAGATGACCACAACAAAAGGTACTTACCCTCTCTAAGCCTATAATTTTATAATTGTAAAATGGAAATTATAGTATTTTAAAAGATTGTTGTAAGATTCAAGCAAAATAATATGTTCAAAGTATTTGGCACAATCCTTGGCACATAGTAAGCAGTGAGTTTCATCTTCTCTTTCACAAAAACATGAGCACTTGTGCTGTCCTTTGTGATTTTCCACATGAAATTTTCTTTATTTACTGTCATGTGATGATGTTCAGAGCAGTCAACTTGATCACCAGCCGATAAAATGTACACGGGTTGCTCTGGAAGTCAGAAATACCCGAGCTTTATAAATCCTCACTCTACCACTTACAGGCTGTGTACACAACCATAAGAAACTGAGCTCACCTCTCTGAGCCTCAGTTTCCTCATTTGGAAGTAAACATAAAAATCTATCTTGCTGCTTTTTTTATGTGGATTCAATGAGAATGTCTGGCCTAGAGTTGGAGACTGAGAATGTACAGCTGTGGTTTCGGTTAATTTGGTGTAAAACTGTAATGGCAGCAGCAGTCTGAACATCTGACGTTACGAGCCCCATTGCATTTCACAGAGCAGGTGGCCAGAAAACCACCTAAAAGGGTGTTTCTGAAAGCAGGCAGCTCCCATCTCCCCATCATCCTTCTCCTCTATTCTAGCCCAGGACTTGGTTCCAACCACTGAGCTGCTGAAACTCATCTCAAATTTTTAACATGTAAGTGTGAAAAAGGAAAGAACCCATTCATGGATGACATGCATCTCCCCTCCCCCCTTCCCCGCCCCAACCAAATTCTGTAAGCTCCAGACATGTCCAATGAATAAATGTCTCTTAAAATTCTTCTAGAAAACGCATAAGGTTTCTCTTAATAACTCTCACTGTCAGAAATGAAATATTTACATGCACTTGCTTCAAAATTCTGGCAGCTTGTAACCTAAGAATAGTTTTACTTATGGTGCTGAACAACTGCCCTAGGCCTATCTTTCAGATGATTTTGAGAGGAGCAGGAGGAGGCAGGGGTGAAGAGAGGAAAGGAAAATTCACAGAGGAGTCAGGGACTGAGCAGGGAGGCCTGGCAAATCCCTGCCCTTGGTTTGCCCCTGAAGTTGGTGTATTAAGGAAGGTTAAAGTAGTTACAGTGCTGGGTTGATGGGACAGCCCATCAGTCACTCCGACACATGCTGGAAAACACGGAGAGATTGCAAACATTACCTGAAGCTTAATTAGGAAGAAGGGAGAGAGGCTGGATTGGTATGAAAAGTATATGCTTGGGCTTCTTGAGCCCTTTCCTACTGTATCCTGTAATCTTTGGAAACATTGTTGTCATATATATTTCCTTCCATGGAGCCCCCTGTTACTTTTTGAGGCCAGGTTGCAAAGTTTAAAAAAAAAGTGTCGGGGGTGCAAGGGCTCCTAAGAAGGTTCTGTTTTCAAATCTTGTTTGGCAATCTGGAAATGTGGCTCAAGATCCTTAAAAACCCTCCCTCCTTTTGGCCTAGTACCTCTGCTCCTGGGAAATACAGAAAAAGTCTTGTGGCACGAAATGATGTTTTGTAGCATTTTAATAATCGAAAAAAATAAATAAACAGGAAACAACCTAGTTGTCCAAGAACAGGGAGTGGCTCCACGTGCCGGGGCACCCTCTTTTCATGGACAGTTGTATGACTACCAAAGTGATGGTCAAGGAAGGTTTGAAATAGCATGGGAAAATGCTTCTATGAAGGGGAAAAAAACACCCAGAATATAAATGACTTATGTTACATGATCTCCATTATGTTAAAACATGAATACAAGAAATGTGGGAAGGAATTTAAAACAAAATTAACAACGCTTTTCTTTGGGAGGTAAAATTGGATATTTCATTTTCTTTTTGTCTGTATTCTCCAAGATTTCTCTAGCAAACAAATGTACAGAAAGCAGTTATTTAGACATGATCCAGTTCATGCCAGTGCTTTCAAATATGCCAGCCACGTTCCTAACGCTATCTGCCCCGGGACTCGTGATCCTGGAGCCAAGCTGGGCTGTGTGACTCCAAATGGCGCAAAGCAAAGAGATGAGGGGCCCAGCATTAGTCTCGTGTCAGGCACTGGGCTGTGGCATGACGATGCTCGTTTAGTCCGTGGATCCTGCCAGGTAGGGGCTTTCATCCCCATTTCGTCCACGCTGTGGAAACTGAGAGCCCCGAGAGGGTAGGAAACCTTCCGGGACAACATCCCCTTAAGAGTCAGGGTGGGGACGTGAGCTCAGGGTATCCTGGCCCTTCTCCTCATCCCCGTCAGCCACAGATGGCGAGAAGCACCAGGCGGGGGCCTAGCTGTGACAGCCCTCCCTTCCCAAAGCCCTCCGGGTAGAATCTGAATTGCTATGGAAACATCCCTAACCCCCCAGTATCTCCTTCCACCACGGTCACAGTGCCCAGAATCCCACCACTGTAGATGCTTTTCCTTAGATTAAAAAGCCTCAACTCTAACCTCTGCATGTCCTCTTTTAAAATGCAGAAGACCCTGGGGGAGGTGACAGGGTGTGACAAGAACAAGGTCAGGGCTGGAGAAAGCACACTGGCCGGGGGTGTTTTCATGCTGGGGAGGAGGACACAGGGCACAGTTTATACCCAGGGCTTGTGCTGAGTATATGGACGTTGGTCACTTTTGGCCACCCAGCATCTCACCCCCTTTCCTAAAAGCTTCTCAGTTTTCTTTCCAAGGCATCGCCTCTCCCCCATGTCGTGTGGTCTCAGTAAGGAGGTGAGTTGAGGTGGCCCTTTTCCCACGTCAGATTTAGAGGGGAAGACCCTGTGATTCTTAATGCCAGCTGCACATTAGAATCACACAGGGAGCTGGACAGAAGGTGGCCACTGAGGACCCACCCCCAGGTGCTCTGATGTCATGGATCTGGGGCGGGGACTGGATGTGGGTGTTTCATGGAAGCTCTGCAGGTGGCTCAGGTGAGCAGGCTGGATGCTTCTTATCAATCCCCTGAGAGCTAGGGTGAGCACGAGGCCAAACACTTTCCCCTGTTCCCCTGAGGCCTCTAGTGTCAGTGACAGGAGGGCAGAATGGCCAGGGTGCATTTATCTCACGGATGGTGGGTTCTGTCCAGACCAGTCCTGCTGTGAGACTCTTGCTGCTTCCCAGAACTCCAGCGCCGGCTTGTTTCTTGCCTCTTTCCAGTTGGTCTCCAGCCTTCCTACAGGTTCTGGGAGCCCCATCTGAACAAATTTTCTTTTGAGTATGTAACCCAGGAATAGTAGAGTATGGTCACGGGGGCTAGAAGGCAACACCAAAAGGCTACACAGAGAGAGGCAGCAGGATGTCTAGAGCCACCAAACTCTCTGGTTAGCAGATGGCAAAAATGACAACTGTCCACTGAAGACTCATGTTTCTCCTTCTACCAAATAGAGTCACCACCAGGAAATGGCTGCCCAGCAGGGACTACATCTCCTAGGCTCCCCAGCATCTAGACGGTGCTCACCATGGAATGTGACCAATAGCAAGATGAGTCACTTGTAGGCCCAGAAGCTTAAGAGGCAGGTGTGCTTCCTGTGGCATTTCTGAACACAGAGGCCCTCTGAGCACCAAGAGGAGGGGAACGCTGCAAGACAGAAGCAGCCTGGATCCCTGAATCACTGTGTGGAAGGCTGTCAGACCACCAGGAACAGCTGCCTTGGACTTCTAAGGAAGCAAAAAACAAACTTGATCGTGTTAAGGGACTGAAATTTGGGGAGTTATTTTAACAGGAGGGGCATTATCCTAATTAACACCTACTACTACTACAGATGTTGCTGATACTGACAATAATATTAATCATTATAGCTGTTTGAATGTTTACATTATGTTGGGCTTGATTCTAAGGGCTTTACATATATTAATAGTAGCTCAGTAGTTCTAAGCCTGGGGTAATTTTCCCACCAGATTTGGCAATGTCTGGAGACACTGTTGGTAGGCATACCTCATCTTACTGTGCTTTGCAGACACCGTATTTTTTACAAATTGAAGGTTAGTGGCAACCCTGTGTTGAGCAAGTCTATAGGGGCCATTCTCCCAACAGCGTGTGCTCATTTCATGTCTCTGTGTCACCTTTTGGTAATTATCACAATATTTCAAAATTTTTCATTATTATATCTGTTCAGGTGATCTGTGATCAGCGGTCTTTGATGTTACTGTTGTAATT
This sequence comes from Daubentonia madagascariensis, assembly GCA_023783475.1. Lineage (NCBI taxonomy): Eukaryota > Metazoa > Chordata > Mammalia > Primates > Daubentoniidae > Daubentonia > Daubentonia madagascariensis. The sequence continues at coordinate 2,447,333 of JAKFHU010002332.1, read as the reverse complement.
GTTTTGGGGTGCTGCAGACCTCTCCAATAAGATGGTGAACATAATTGGTAAGTGTTGTGTGTGTTCTGACTGCTCCACTCACTACTGGTTCCCCCCTCTCTCTCCCTCTCCTCAGGCCTCCCTATGCCCTGAGACAGAACAATACAGAAATTAGGACACTTAATAACCATACAATGTCCTCTAAGCGTCAAGTGAAAGGGAGAGTCACAGGTATCTCACTTTAAATGGAAAGCTATTGATTAGCTTAGTGAGGAAGGCATGTCCAAAGAAAGCTGAGAGAGGCTGAAAGAAAGGGAGGCCTGGCCTCCAAGCTCCAAAGGACAGGCTGACTCTCTTGTCAGGGCCTAATGCGGCTGGTGACTAAGTTGAAGCCAACGCTCATTTACCATTCTGAAAATCCCAGCGCCCTTAAGAATGATGCTAGGTCTACTCTGCTTGTGCTCTACAAATGGAATAACAAAGACTGGATGACAGCATGTCTGTTTACAGCATGGTTTACTGAATATTTGAAGCCCACTATTGAGACCTACTGCTCAGAAAAAAAGGTTCCTTTAAAAATATTACGGCTCATTGACAATGCACCTGCTAACCTCAGAATTCTGATGGAGACGTACAAGGAGATGAATGTTGTGCTCATGTCTGCTGACACCACATCCATTCTGCAGCCCATGGATCAAAGAGTCATTTTGACATTCAAGTCTTATTACTTAAGAAATACTCTTCATGAGGCTATAGCTGCCATGGATATTGATTCCTCGGATAGATCTGGGCAACACACATTAAAAACCTTCCAGAAAAGATTTGCCATTCTAGATGCCATTAAGGACATTCATGATTCATGGGAGGAGGTCAAAATATCAACATTAACAGGATTTTGGAAGAAGTTGATTCCAAACCTCGTGGATGACTTTGAGGGGTTCAAGACTTCCGTGGAGGGGCTAACTTGTAAATGTGGTGGAAATAGAGAAACAGAAGCAGAGCCTAAAGATGTGACTGAATTGCTGCGATCTCGTGATTAAACTTGAACAGATAAGGAATTGCTTCTAGTGAATGAGCAAGGAGAATGTTTCCTTGAGACAGGATCTATCCCTGGTGAAGATGCTGTGAACACTGTTTCAATGACAACAAAGGATTTAGAATATTCCATGAACTTATTTGATAAAGCAGTGGCAGAGTTTGAGAGGAGTGACTCCAATTTTGAAAAAAGTTCTACTGTGGGTAAAATACTATCAAACAGCATCACATGCTACAGAGATCTCTTTCCTGAAAGGAAGGGTCAAATTGATGCCATAAACTTCATTGTTGTCTTATTTTAATAAATTGCCACAGCCCCCCCAACCTTCAGCAACCACCACCCTGATCAGTCAGCAGCCATTTATATCAAGGCAAGACCCTCTACCAGCAAAAATATTAGGACTCACTGAAGGCTCAAATGATCATTAGCATTTTTAGCAATAAAGTATTTTTTTAATTAAAGTATGTACATTTTTAGACATGTTATTATACACTTAATAGACTATTGTATAGTGTAAATATGACTTTTATATGCATTGGGAAACCAAAAAATTTGTGCAACTTGCTTTATTGTGATACTTGTCTTATTGCTGTGGTCTGGAACTGAACCTGCAATTGCTCTGAGGTATGCCTGTACTGTCATTTATTGGGTAGAGGCCAGGAATGCTACTATACATCCTGCAACGCACAGGACAGATTCCCTCCAACAAAGAATTATCTGGCCCAAAATGTTACTGGTGTTATAGCCAAGAAACCCTGTAGGATCTCATTAAATGCTCATAACCCACTGTCAAATTACATACCATTATTATCCCCATTTTAAAGATATAGAAATGAAGGAAAGGAGAATTAGCATAAGGTGGGTCAGCCTCAAAGGCAGAATTGGATATTAATTCTTCTTGACTGTTTGGCAGAATTTACCCATGAAATCATCTGGTCCTGGTCTTTTCTTTGTAAAAAGGTTTTTGATTACTGAATCCCAACCTGCTGTTGTTAGTCTGTTCAGGTTTCTACTTCTTCAGTTTTGGTAGATTGCATATGTCTAAGGATTTATCTGTTTCTTCTAGGTAGGTTATCCAATTTGTTGGCATATAATTGTTCATAATAGTCCTTTATGATCCTTTTTATTTCTGAGGCATCTGTTGTGATGTCTTCTCTCTCATTCTTAGTCTAGCTAAGGATTTGTGGATTTTTTTTTTTCAAAAAACCAACTCTTAGTTAATTTTTAAAGTTGTTTTCCTATTTCCTGTTTGATTTATTTCCACTCTAATCTTTATTATTTCCTTTCTTCAGCTAACTTGGGGCTTAGTTTATTCTTCTTTTTCAGCTCCTGGAGGCGTAAAGTATGAAAGTTGTCAGAATCAAAATGGAATCACCTGTGTTAAACGCCCTGACAAACCAAGCCACTGACAGTCAGGAAGAGAAAGTTCTCATGCACAAATGCCTGATAACCAAAACCATCACAAAAAAACTCTGCAAAAAACACAATCTTGCACAAAGGCCATCATCATAAACTTACACAAAAAATACTTCTGTGAGAACATCAGTCCAGACCCTGGACTGGCACCACCCTTGTTATTGATCCTTGTAGCCAAAGATAATTACCTCAAAACCATTATGTAATTCTCCTCACTTTTCTTTTAAAAACCTTTGTCTTCCTTTACCACCCGCCCTGAGTACACACAGAGTTTGCCATGTCACGTGTATTCCCACTGCAATGCCCTATTCCCAAATAAGTATCATATTCTTTTAAAGAGCCTCTCTCTCTCTGTTATTTAGGTTGGCAAAAGTCAGGTTGTTTATCTGAGATCTTTCTTTTTTTTAATGTAGGCTTTATTGCTGTTAACTTCCCTCTTAGTACTACTTTTACGGTATCCCACAAGTTTTGGTATGTTATGTTTTCATTTTTATTTGTCTTGAGATATTTTTTAACTTCCCTTTTGATTTCTCTTTGACCCAACGGTTGTTCAAGAATGTGTTGTTTACTTTCCACATATTTGTGAATCTTCCCATTTTATGAATGTTATTGACTTCTAGTTTCGTTCCATCATGGTTAGAAAAGATATGTGAAATGAGTTCAATCTTCTTGAATTTGTTAAGACTTGTTTTGTGACCTAACACGTGATCTACCTTGGAGAATATTTTGTATGTGCTTGAGAAGAATGTGTATTCTTCTGCTGTTGGATGGAAACTCCTGTGTACATCTATTAGGTCTATTTGGTCTATAGTGTTGTTCAATTCTGCTGTTTTTTTTCTTAAGCCCTTCCAAAAAATAGAAGAAGAGACATTTCCAAATGCATTTTATGAGGCTGGCATCACCCTGATATCAAAGCCAGACAAAGACACTACAAGAAAACTACAGGCCAATATCCCTGATGAACATAGGTACCAAACTCCTCAATAAAATACTAGCAAACAAAACTCAACAGCACACCAAAAGTATTATACACCATGACCAAGTGCAATTTATCCCTGGGACAACACATGTGAAAATCAATTAATGTGATATGTCACATTGACAAGATAAAGGAAGAAAACCCACACGATCATCTCAATAGGTTCAGAGAAAGCATCTGACAAAGTTCAACATCCATCTATGATTAAAACTCTCAACAAAATAGGTATAGAAGAAACCTAACTCAACACAATAGAGGCCGCATGCGAAAAGCCCACAGCTAACATTATAATCAATGGGAAAAAACCGAAAGCTAAGATCTAAGCTTTGGTATAAAGATCTGGTATAAGACAAGGATGCCCACCCTCACCATTTCTACTCAACAAAGTACTGTAAATCCTAGCCAGAGCAATGAGAAAAGAAAAAGAAGTAAAAGGCATCCAAATCAGTAAAATAGAAGTAAAATTTTCTCTTGTTGCAGATGATAGCATCATAAATGCAGAATACCCTAAAGACTCCAGAAAAAAAGCTAGAACTAATAAACAAATTCGGTAAAGTTGTAGGACGCCAAATCAACACAAAAATCAGTCACCTTTCTATATGCAAACAATATGGTATTTGAAAAGGAAATTAAGAGAATAATCTCATTCACAATACTAGTAAAAGAATAAGATACTTAGGAATACACTTAACCAAAGGGATGAAAAAGACTTGTACATTAAAAATTGTAGAGCATTGATGTAAAATAGTTAAGAAAAGGCAGACAAATGAAAAGATATTCCATGTTCATGGATTGGAAGAATTAATGTCTTTAAAACGTGCATACTACCCAAAGTGATCTATAGGTCCAATGTGATCCCTATCAAAAATCTCAATAGCGTTCTTTACAGAAATACAAAAAATAATCCAAAAATTCATACGGAACCACAAAAGACTCCATAGCTAAAGCAATCTTGAATAAGAAGAACAAAGCTGGAAGGAACACACACTTCCTGATTGCATAATATATTACAAAGCTACAGTAACCAAAACAGTATGGTAGTGGCATAAAAACAGATCCATAGACCAATGGAACAGAAGGGAGAGCCTAGAAATAAATCCACCCATCTGCAGTCAACTGATCTTCAACAAGGATGCCAAAAACACACAATGGGGAAAGAATAGTCTCTTCAATAAATGGTATTGGGAAAACTGGATATTCACATGCAAAAGGAAGAAATTGGACCCTTATCTCGTACCATATACAAAAATCAACTCAAAATGGATTAAAGACTTAAACATATGACTTGAAACCATACAAGAAAACATAGGGAAAAAGCTTCTTGACATTGGTCTGAGCAGTGATTTTTTGGATATAACACCAAAAGGACAGACAACAAAAGCAAAAATAGACAAGTAGGCTTTCATTAAACTAAAATACTTTTGTGCGGAAAAGGAAACAATCAACAAAATGACAAGGCAACGTACAGAATGGGAGAACATATTTATAAATCATATATCTAAAAAGAGGTAATATCCAAAATATATAAGAAACTCAAATAATTTAATAGCAAAGATAAATAATAAAAAAAACAATTAAAAAATGAACAAAGGGCCCAAATAGACATTTTTCCAAAGAAGATATACAAATGGCCAACAGGTATATGAAAAGATATTAACACTAATCATCAGGGAAATGCAAATCAAACCACAATGAAATATCACCTCACACCTGTTAGGATGGCTATTATGCAAAAGTCATAAGAGAGCAAATGTTGGCCAGGATATGGAGAAAAGGATACCCTTACACATTGTTGATGGGAATGTAAACTGGTATAGCCATTATGGAAAACAGTGTGGAGGTTCCTCAAAAAGTTAAAAATAGAACTACCATATGATCCAGCAATCCCAGTTCTGGATATATATCCAAAGGAAATGAAATCAGTATCTCAAAGAGATACCCGCCCTCCCACATTCAGTGTGGCACTATTCACAATAGCCACGATATGGAAACAACCTAAGTGTCCATCAACAAATGAATGGATAAAGAAAATGTGTGTATGTATAAAATTATAAATGAATTACTTATGGACAATATTTTGTTATACTATAACATCATCAGCTAGGTTTTATTTTTTATTTTTAATTTTTGCCAGCTTTATTGACGTGTAAGTGACAAACAAAAACTGCATATATTTAAGGTGAACAATATGTTTTGATGTTTTCATATGCACATACATTGTGAAATGGTTACTGCAATCAAGATAATTAACATGTAATACAGTAATACAGTTGCTATATACTATTCAGCCTTAAAAATAAGGAAGTCTTGCGATTTGCCACAACATGGATGAACCTGGAGGACATTGTGTTAAGTGAAATAAGCCAGACACAGAAAGGCAAATACCGCGTGACCTCACTTATATGTGAAATCTAAAAAAGTCTAACCATAAAGGCAGAGAATAGAATGATGGTTGCTAGGCACTGGAGGTTGGAGCAAACAGGCAGATATTGGTCAAAGCGTACAAAGTTTTAGTTAACGGGATGAATGAGTTCTGGGGATCTGACGTGTAGTATGTTGATTACAATTAACAATACCATATTACGAATACAGACCTGAAATGTGCTGAGAGTTGACCTTAAGTGTTCTCACCTCACACATACAAATCCCAACTATGTGAGGTGATGGATGCATTAATTAGCTTGACTGAGGTATGTACAAGTCTCAACATCAAAGCATATTGCTCATCTTAAATATATACAGATTTTGTCAAGTATACCTCAATAAAGCTGGCAAAAATTAAAAATAACAAAATAAAACTTAGCTGATGATATTATTGTATGATAACAAAATATTGTCCATAAGTAATTCATTTATATAACAATTAAAACACAAAACAATTATACCATTTTTAAAAGGCCAGAGTTTGAAACTTATTAGCCTTAGCTAGGACACCATTCTGCCTCTCTGCTCCTGCCCCTGATCCCACGATGTCTCATCCCCAACCCTCTCTGTTGAGCCAGACCAGGCCCAGCAGCTGGGCTCTCTCTCATTCAAACCACCATCCTTCCAGGGAGGGGCCCCTGTTGCTGCAGCCCAGGAAAAGGCACATTACCCTCAGGGGAAGTCGCCGAGGCAGTCTCTGTGTGGTCAGGCACAGCTTGGTGGTAAAGTGACCAGCTTAGCTGGTCAGACCTGGGTCTGATGCGGGCAGAAGTGGGGTCCTGCTTGCCAAGCCCAGGGGTGCAAGGGGCAGGGTGGGCCATGCCCCAGGGCAGAACTCCAGCATGTTCACCAGTTTGGCTTTCTTTCCCTTCCCTTGTGGGACATTTAACCTTGCAACCTCTTTTGACTTTCTGTAATTCTCCTGGCCATTCCCAGGAGGCGAAGTTTGCTTGGCTGTCAGACCTGGGAGCTGTTCAACTCCAGGACACCACATCCCACCCAGTATTGAACTGGGAGGCCGAGGCCCCGCCCCTCACCTCGAGCAGCCCACCCCCTCCTTGCACAGCCCCCATTCGGTTCGTACCCCCTGACATTTGCACCTCCTCTCTCCACCTAAGAGGTCACTCTGACATCCTCCGTCTCTTCCCGGGGCTGGTCTGATCTGTAAACACATAATTATACTACAGTGTAGTAAGTGTTACAACCAAGGTATCTGTAGTGAAAGTCTTATGGACCCAGAGAGAAGGGAGCAACTGACCCCACACAAGGAAGAGAGGAGGCCTCAGAAGGAGGGGGCTGGAGCTGTCTTGATGACTGGTAGGAGAGAATGCTGGGAGGGGAAGGGCAGCCCTCCCATATTCCTTTTATGGATCCAGTGCATCACCCTAAAGCTGCTCTGAGTGTCGGCTGACAAGGGCTTAAGCTGCCACCTTCTCTGGAGAGTCACTCCTTGCCCGAAGGTGCTGGGGCAGTTATGCACTGACCCCTGCAGGGCAGCCTGCAGCCCACACTGGCTGATCCAGAGGCAGAAAAGTCCACTTCCCCATGGTGCTTTCTACACTTCAGAACCTCCCCACCATGGGATGGCCTGAGGTCCACTTCAGCTAAACCAAAATGCTTCGCCGCTGCCCCCTCACCTCTAGACGGGCTCCTCCCGAAAGCACGCCTTCAGCGCTCACAGGTGCAAGAGTCACATCTCCGCTCTGCCTCCAGAGAACGCGACCCGAGGTAGGCAGGGAGGGTGGGCACTGGGCAAAGGTTTGGAGGCATGAACTGACATGATCTGGGGAGGTCAGGAAGCTTCCCATGCAATATTGTTAATAATGAAAAATAAATCCTAGTTAACATTTACTGAGGCTCATTTTGCGGGCTGTAAAAAACTCTGTTCTCAGTACTTCCCGTATATCACTCAATCAGTCCTCACAGCCCTACAATGTAGATTCATTCATTGCCCCTAATTGTAAAAGCGGTCAGAGAGGTGAACCGGCCCCAACTCAGTGGTGGGCTGGAGATTTCAATGCAGGTGCGTCTGAGGACAGAGCCCTCACCTCCAAGCAGAATGTTCTAGGCATTCAGAAACTCTCTACATCTGGGCAAGACATCCCACCTCACCTCCTTTACTCACCAATTTACTCAGCGACAGTTTCTTTAAAACACCCACCCACAGAACGCTAAACTTGTGGTTTTCCTGTCACCTTTGAACGGACATGAACAATGACTCTTTTTAAAAGCACACAGTATTCAGGGGCCAGAGTGAAAAGGACAGCAGGAAGGGGCGCTCAGAAGCTCTGATAGCGCAGAGATGACATAATTTATGTTCCGCCGCAACCATCTCTGCTCTCCGCGTTGCCATCTCAAAATTGAGGAAAAACTTGGTAATTGCTTCAGTGGGGCTGGGCCCGCTGTTGACCGTTTGCTTTTCTTATTACCTCGTCCTGCCCGGTGACCCCTGAGTATTTCATCTCCTTTGGCAGGGCTGGTAAATCTTAGGCTGTCCCTGGCAGCGCAGAGAGGGCGGGGCAGGGGCAGGCTTGGGGAAGGTGCGCAGGCACAATGCGAGATGAGGGTGACGTGAACCTCTGGTGTGGCCTGAAGGATAAAGGGAAAGTGCCTACTGTGTGCTGTCTCCCGTGAGGACATGATCTGTAGCACCAGTGTGGTGACACTGACACCCCTCTGGCTCTGGGTGGACCATGATTTAGATTCATGATGAAAACTACCAGGAGAGGCGTTATCATGATAGACTCTGGCACGACAGCGCAGGGCTGTTGGGCTGATTTCTGAGGGTAAGTCCACAGCAAAGTGCACAAAAAGAAGGCATGACGAAGGCCTGGGGATGGGCCACATGGGCCTGGGGGGCACTCTGCACGGGGAGCTGGGGTCGACACGGGAGGTTTGCAGGTGGCCACAGCTTGGCTCGGCTCAGAGGACGCACAAGCCTCCGGCAACACGGCAGGACGCGCACGATAGCATGCTCCAGCCAGGCTGCGCACCTGCTGTCCCGGCCTCTGAAAAGTCGTCTTTCATACCTCTCCCGTGCTGAGCTGGCGGTGTCCCTGCCTGACAGGTCAAGTCTGAATTCCTCACACCCGGCCTGGGGCCCTTGTGAGGTGGCAGGTGAAGGACATGAGAGACCAGCCTTTGGAGTCACCCTCTGGAGTCCAATCACCCTCTACCGCTATCCGTGCCATCAGAGGCAAGTTGCTTAACTTCTCTGTGCCTCAGTTTCCCCATATGTTAAATAGGGATCATATGGGGTTCTTTAAGGAGTAAGTGCAATAATGTGCAAAGAATTTAGAACAGTTCTTGGTGCGGAGTAAACCTGCAAAAAATGTTGTCTGCGATCACAATACATTATTACTGTTATTATTCTATTGCTGCTGCTGCTTCTATGGCGATATGACAGTGGCGATGATGATGACAACTATGACTACTTTGTTCAAGAACCTAGCACAGTGCTCGGCACACTGGATACCAGCAATTAATATTTTGTTTATTCTTCCTTTTTCTAAATAATTCTAGAGAACGGAGTTACTGACTCAAAGGACGTAAGGACGTGGGTGTGCACACGTGTTCTTAATAAGCACCACAAGGTTTGCTCCATTTTCTTTCTGGCAGGTAACTTCCAGCTCACATCACTTCTCTCTCTTCCAGTCCACCTGTTACCTCCAAGAGATGTCAGAGATTCATCGACTTTTCTCCATCCCTCATGCTGAGTGCAAACATCACCCCCTCTTATCTGGATAAGAGGGATAAGACCACTTAACCAGTTAATTGAAAGTCCCCCTTCCCTCTAAGCCACCGGATTGCAGAGCCTTCGAGAGCCCAGACTCCCAGCCTGGGTTCAGAGTAAATAGAATTACCTGGGGTGGCTGGAACTGTGGTGTAGACAGAAGGTGTTTCAAAACTTAATCAAAAATTAATTAGAAAAAGAAACAAGCCAAAGGACAAACATCTGTGAGCAGATGATCCGCAAAGGAAAACAAATCTGAGATAAAACATTCCGTTTGAGTGAGGAGCAGGAACACGCTGGGCTACACTGGGAGCAGCTGGAAACACGCTTTGAGGGGAACAGAGAGCTTCTGTGTTTACTTCTCCGGAACGAAGGACAGCACAACCCGAAGTTCCAAAGACACGGGAGGACGGAAGCTCCGCACGCAAGACCACACGTGAGCTGCAGGGAAGCTGCGCATCAGTGAGATGCTAATAAATAATCATCAGAACACATGCCAGTCGATGCCTAAGTGCGACAGGAGAAAGGCCTCCGTGGGCACTTGGAACTTCCGGATAGGATTAGTGGCCACGGCTGCTCCAGAGCCCAGGAAAACCAAGCCTAGAGAGCCATCCAGATGGAGACGGGGCCCTGAGTTGGGCCCTGGAGTATGGGCTTGGGATGCGGTTCTGGGAGAAACTGGGTGCCTGGAAATGAGTTTCTGTCATACAAGATTGTAGTGAATGCATCAATGCCCCCAGACATATCCGCTTTACATCCCTACACCAATGTCTTCTCCACACAGACACCTGTGAGTCTCTCCGATGGCTTTCTTTGACCACAGGCGTGTGCTGCTCCACACACAAGGCAGGCTGGAAGGTGTCAGACTTAGTGTCCCTGGAACACCCCTCAACTGATGATGGCACCTTTGCCCCTTTGTCATGCCCTACAGCCACCACCCAGAGATCCCAGCGGGGTCAGCCTCCAATTGCCCACAGGGATGACTTGCTCTTAAAAGTGCCTCCTGGCCTCCCCCGGGTCCCCTTCCCTGACTGGTGCTTCCTGGAACCACTTCCCGAATGAGCCACTTGCATTCAGATCCTTACTTTGATATCTGCGCTAGGAATTCAACCTAATACAATGATGTTGCTGGGAGCAGACAGAATTGAAAGTGGATTGGGAGCCGGGCACAGTGGCTCACTTCTGTAATCTCAGTGCTTTGGGAGGCCGAAGCAGGAGGATCACTTGAGGCCAGGAGTTCAAGACCAACCTGGGAAACATAGCGAGACCCTGTCTCTACAAAAAATAGAAAAATTAGCTGGGTGCCTGTAGTCCCAGGTACTCAGGAGGCTGAGGTAGGAGGATCACTTGAGCCCAGGAGTTCGAGGTTGCAGTGAGCTATGATCGTGCCACTGCACTACAGCCTGGGTGACACAGTGAGATCCTGTCTCCAAAAAAAAAAAAAAAAAAGTGAACTGGGGTCAGTGACTTGGCTAAGGAAGGGATGTTCTGCAGGGACCTAAGCCAACAAGTTCGTCATGGCACCTCTGGCAGCCTCAAGCCTCCTGTTTGGATCAACTGCCTGGTGACCCTTGTTACCCTGCCATTTCCCAAATCCATATAACCCCCAAAATCAGGGAAGTCAAAAATTTTTTTAAAGCTCAGGGCCTCCTCCATGCAGGAAACTAAAATTGGAAATATGAGTTAAATGTGACCTTATCTCTGGCCCCAAGGAGGCACCAATAGATCCTGTCCTCTTCTTGACAGGAGACCAAGGTCCCAACCATCCTTACTTGGGTTCTCTGCTCTCTTCTTGCACATTCTGGTCCCTCTGTCTGGAGCTCCTGCTCCCTCACCTAGCTTATTCTAATGAACAACTTGTCCTTCCATTTTAATAAGCATCACCTGCTCTAGGAAGCCTTCCCTGCCCTCACCACCAATCCTGACAGCAACCAGTGCTTGCTTGTTACAGTAGGGATTATCACACAGGGTATGAACTTTGGTTTATCCACAGTCCCAAACTAGACCAGTCTCTTAACCTGAAAACCTGAAGTTTAGAGAATTTTGGAGGTCCTTGACCTGGAATCATACCCGTGTGTGTGTGTTTCTCAGAAGGTCTTCTGATCCCAGAATATATCAGAGCCATCACACAAGACTGTGAGCTCCTCAAAGACCAGATGATGCCTTATTTATTCGAGAATCCCTGGAGTCCGGCCCAGTGCCTGGACAATCACAGGTGATTTGTTAGCAATATTAGTGGCTACCTTAGTTTGGGTGTCTATTCTGAACTGGGCCCGGGGCCAAGCACCTTATCTGTCTTCACTTCACTGACCTCCGTGAACACCCTAAGAGGCGGCTGTTGTGTCTGTTACAGGGACGCGGAAACAGTCGAGGGAGGATCGCCGGTCCCAGGGCACGTGACTGGAAGGCCTGGTGCTGGAATCAGAAGCCAGGTAAGTCAGGCTCTGGCGCAGAATGCACACGCTAATGAAGGCACACGCATCGTTCAACTCATAACCAGGCTGCCCTCCAGCTCTAGTCAGCGCCGTGACGTGCCTCTGATAAAGCCTCGGCCTCTGCCAAGACCCTAAAAACCAATGTCCACATTGTTTTTCTTTACAAACAGCACTGAAGCTCCTGTAATCAATCTGGAAACAGATCTCTCTCCTGGAATATCTGTGCATGCGTTTTAATCCTGTGAGGCAACCAGGATATATTTTTAGATTTTTTTTTTTTTTTTACACATAAGAAAACTGAGGCCTAGAAGTTCTGTGGCCTGCCCAAGGTCATGCAAAGCTGGAAGCAGAACGCCGGTCCTGCCTGTTCTCAATTAAGTGTCCTTCCTCCTACTTCTCCCAGTGGCAGTGTCTTCACCGAGATGATACTGATGTGTTTCCTACCTTAGAGTTGTATGTTTCTCACTCCAACGAGGTTCCCTGAGTCGGCCACCAAATTGAATTTCTTTCCTCGAACGACTTCCAGAGAGCAACCTGGCCCTGGCACAGCCATTTTGGGATTCCCTATCCCCTGCTGTAAGGGAGCTCCAAGGGTCAACACTTTCCTAGAGGCTGCTGCCTCCCCCCTCCTCTTGGGATCTGGCTGAGGGGACGGAGACAGGCTGACGGCCATCTGTCAGGGCAGCTCTGTGCAGCCTGGGCCCAAATGCGCTAATTGATTTATAGGCCAGCAATGCAGCTTATGTGCATGGCCGGGCCATTCGCAAAGAGTTTACTTTTCCTCAGCTGCTCTGAAGGAATTCCCTGGTCCCCAGTGAAGCAGGCAGTGGAGGGGCTTGCTGAAGCCCTTTTGGGGACACATGTGGCTCTTCTCGCCCACTCATCACACAAGGGCTGTGAAGTGGAACATCCTTGGCTACCTGGAGTGCTGGCTTCCAGCCCTTAAATGAGGAAGAACCAGCTGGATGTCGGCACCGATGGACTGAAGCTGGAGAGAAGCGGGGTCTTGCTGTTCTTCAGGACAGGGCAACATCCTGGCTCCATCACCCCCGGGGTCTTGGCGTGGCACAACACCAAGACCTTGGGCACAACAGGTGACCTGCCTGAGCCTCCACTTCTCCATCTGCTGAGCAGGGGAGAGAAAGCCCTCCTCCTTGGGTTCTTGTGAGAAATAAATGAAATGGTCGGCACGCTCCGCGAGCGTTTGTTGAACTATCACACAGAGACGACAGAGCGCGTGAAACACGCTTACCAGAAGCTCCTTCCTTCTCACGCACCCTCCCTTCCTCCATCCTCTCCCATGGTGGTAAGAACAGGAGGGTAGAAGGACCTGAGCGTGGGGGGCCCCTTGCCTTCCTCCCCACCCTCCTCTGCTCTCATCACAGATGCTACTATTCACCACCCGCCATGAGTCACGAGCTTCCTGTGCGTTTTCTCACTAAATTCTCAACGTGCTACCCTTAAAAGATGGATGATTCTTCCCGTTTCATAGCCCAGTGCCGTCCGACAGACCCCTCCGGGGGGATGAAAATGTGCTGAGCCTGTGCCACCCAACACGGGAGCCGCCAGCCGCATGTGGCTATTGAGCCCTTAGCATGTGCCTCGTGCGACTGAGGAACTAGATTTTTAATCTTATTTCATCTTAATTAATTTACATTTAAGTAGCCACATATGGCAGCGGCTTCCAGATGGAATAGCACCATTATGGGGGCTAACAAAGAAAAACACAGAGGAGTTTGAGGACGTTCGGCAACTTGCCCAAGGTCGTAAACCTGGACCGAGGTGCAGGTGAGAGCTGACTCCACACCTGCCAGTTCCCCTCGTGCATCTCCTGAAGCAAATGGCCAGGTGGGCTGAGGACTGACTGGGAGAAGCAAACAGATTCGAAACTCAAGGCAGGCTGCAGAGGAATATTCCAAGGGCTGGGGAGTTGGTTCAAAAGGAGGAGGAAATGAATATTCACAGCAGATAATGGTTGTGGAAATGCTTTGTAAACTGTGAAGTGCTGTCTGAGGGTGGGGTTTGTGAATGCTACCCCCTTGGCACTGACACCATGGCAAAGTTTCGCTGTCCCTCTCCGTATCCAGCTGCCCTGTTCATCATTAATTACAGGTGAAGGGATTTGGGAATACAGGCCTCTGAAATTTGGACTAAACCCTCCATGTTATTGAAAAAAAAAAAAAAAGGATCTTGGGTAATTAGCTTTTCTTTCCTTAAATGCTTTTTGGGTCTCATTACAAGTGAAGTGCTGGGCTAATATACCTTGTGTTGTGAATGCCTCACAATTCCTGCTAATTGAATTAAACCCAATTCTCTGCAAATAAACTCTTGGTGTTCTTAATGGCAAATAAGGAACAGAGCTGTTTCTTTTTGGAACGGGTCATTACAAGGCCCTAATTACCAGGATCTCAATGTGTAACACAAACCGCCTTTGTGCTGCCTCCTAACAATGATGACTCTGTTAAGATCAAAGTTGCAATGTGCCCTTGGAATCTTCTCTCTTTTTATTCCACTTCAAAATGTTTAATAATGACTAATCCAATTTCCAAGACGGCAGGGAAAGTACAAGAGAACAGAAATTCGTGTTTTCTTTTTTTTTTTTTAATTCAGGACAAATATTCTGAAAGTGGTATGTTGCTAATTTTTTTTTTCCCCCTCAGACACAGCACATTTTGAAGTTGCCGGTTAATGAAGGAATCTTTGCCACTGGAGTTGCATGCATGCCCAAGGTGAACACAGTAGCTTCAGGATGTTATCCGACGTCAGGGAGGAAGACGGATGCTATTGTTCTCCTAAGGCCCAACACCTTTATCAATAATGCAATGCCAATTACTTTGGAGACCATTCTTTACTCTTGCGGGATGGGAAACTTTATTCCAGGGCTTTTTAGAACAGCATATATAATCAGCCACACCAACCAGATTTTAAAATGCAGCATGCATCATTTCTTGCTGGCAATTTTTGCTGATATGTGGGCTGAGTTTCTAAGTTTGAGATTTCTAAGTCAGGTGGATGGAAAAAAATTAACAAGCATGGTAACTGTTCTTTGTGAACACGCAAGGCTTCAGGGTAGGCGACAGCTGAAGACCCTGGCATTGGAGAACACTAAGCCTTAGTTTCAGGATGTGCCACCGACTTTCATGCCTTCACTCCAGCAGAATAAACTAACTGTAGACCACCCTGGCAGCCCAGGAATTGGGTTCTCATATTGCTTTTTCCAAAGCTTCTCACTCACCTCCCTCAGTGGCCAAACATCTCACTCTTTAAGAAATGATGTTTTTCTTCCCTAAGAAAACTCTTTGGACTCTTCTCTGATGGCAAAATTCTTAAATTCAGCCTCCAGAGCCCAACTCCGATACCCTCGTCAGAGCTTGTTGCTTGCTTCTGTTTGCTCCTATTGCATTTTGTTCTTTCACAAGTACCTGTGGCAACTTGGCAGAGCAAGAAGCATTTGGGCTCTACAGAAGGACAGACCTGGGTTTGAATCATAGTCCCTGTACTTACTTGCTCTATAGCTTGGGACAAGGTATTTCACCTCTCAGAACCTCTTCTACAAAATGGGGATGATAATGGCTACCTTGCTTCAAGGAATGGCCTGGGTATAATGTGTTAATAATAATAACGTGGATAAAGTGACTGGTGCACAGTACATGTTCATTAAATGGAGTCCAACCTTGTTGTTGTTATAGGACTAACCCATTGTGTTGTGATTACTTGCTTAGAGGTCCATTTCCCCACTGGGAAATCCATTCTCTGAAGGAAAAGCACAGACCTATCTTGTATTTTTGAATATCCCCAGCACCAGTGCAGAGCTGGGCATGCACTTGGTCTGAAAAACGTTTGCTAAATAAATTAACAAATGGATAAATGAATGAACACCTGCAACATGCATTTAAGGGCTGAAATTAACCAGTGTCTGGCATGCAGTAGGTGCTTAATAAATGTTTGCTTACAAATGAAGGAAGGAATAAATGAACAAACCCTACAACTAAATATTCAGGGATTTAAATAGAAATCAAATCCAAGGGCTTTGTGATTTCCCACAGAGAGAGTAAAATTCCCCAAACCCTCCTGCCAGAAGCAGCTTGCATCAGCTCACGGCAGAACAACAATGTTAAATTATTGCTTAACTACTTCTCATATGATGATCCCTGCATCTCACCAGGAAAATCATCACCATTCTCTCAGTGCTGAGAACAGCTGCAGTTAACATGTTTGGGGCGCCTTTTAAACACGATTCCCCCTAACAAGTCTCGACTTGATTTCAGTGGCTACATTTCCTTGTCACTCTGGAGAGCTCTTTTCAGGAAACTGACACACAAAATCCATGATTCAGGGAAGAGATTCACCATCCACCTGCAGGCAGGAGGGGCCTGAGTGGCATCAGCACAGGGAGAGCAGGGGCGGGCGGGGGCTGGTGTGCCTCTGGCCAAGGAGGGCAGCTCATGTCCGCCCAGAGCAAAGGTTAAAGGTGGTTCATTTCACATCAGACGTGGGACTCTTGGCTTTCAGCAGAGACAGCCCAGGGAATGCAGATGTGTACCTGAAAGCAGACACATCTATGTCTGATTCTTTTGGTCTGTGGGTAGAAAGCAGGTCCTCAATGCTGAAATGACAACTGGGCTACATCAGACCTATTCAGTTGATGGATCTGGAGTCAGATCACTAGGGCTCTGCAGGCGGTGGGAATAGGGTTCCAGGTAAGATACAGGACACCCACTTACTTACCTTTGAATGTCAGATAATTCTGCAGCAGGAGCTAATTCCCCTGATTCTCTAACCCAGGGGGCCGCAAAGTCTGGCCACTGTCTATTTTTATAAACAGACATGCCCATTCACCTACATATCACCTAGGGCAGCTTTCACCTTATGAGGGAAGAGCTGAACAGTTGCCACAGAGACTGTTTGGCTTGAAAAGCCTAAAACCTTTACCATTTGGCCCGCAACAAAGTTTTCTGAGCCCTGGTCTAACCACTGGCTTTACTTTTGCATTATTGTGTAACGAATTACAAAAAACTCAGTGGCTTAAAACAACACAAATTTATTCCCATACAGTTCTGAAGGTCGGAAGTCCGAGATCAGTTTCACTTGGCTGAATAAAGTGAAGGTGTCAGTGGGGCTGTGCTGGTTCCGGAGGCTCTCAAGCAGCATCCTTTCCCTTGCCCTCCCAGCTGCCAGAAGCCGTCTCATGCCTTGGGTTGCGGCCACTTCCTCCACCTTCAAAGCGCATCACTCCAACCTCTGTTTCCATCATCACATCTTGCTCTCCCCTGACGCTTCCTGCCTTCGTCTCATAAGGACCACTGTGATTACATGAAGCTACCTGGACTGTCTACGATCACCCCCATCTTAAGATCCTTAACTTCATTACACCTGCAAAGTCCCTTTTGACAGACAGGGTGACACTCACAGGCTCGGGGGACGTGGATATATTTGGATGTCATTATTCAGACTACCATACCCACCTACCAGGGCTCCCAGAGAAGGCAGAGGCAAAGCCTCACCCCCACCATGGCCTTGTCACAGCCTCGCACCTGGGAGTGAAGAGTGAACCCCAATTAACCTGCAGAGTGTGATTGGGCTTGGGGTCCCTGTGGGACCCTCATGTCTAGCCCATGCCCCATAATTATGGACTGAATGTCTGCATCCCCCCAAAATGTACATGTTGAAATCCTAACCCCCAAGGTGATGGTATTAGGAGGTGGGACATTTAGGAGGTGATTAGGTCATAAGGGTAGAACCCTCATGAATGGGATTAGGGCCCTTATCAAAGGGACCCCAGAGAGCTCCCTCATCCCTTCCACCATGTGAGGAGGCAGCGAGAAGGTGCTGTCTGTGAACCAAGAAGCAGGCCCTCACCAGACACCAAAGATGCCAGCACCTTGATCTTGGACTTCCCAGCCTCAGAACCATGAGAAATGCACGTTTATTGTTTAAGCCATGCAGTCCAGGGTATTTTTGTTACAGCAGTCTGAATGGAGAAGACAGCCCTCTGCAGCATCCTTAAGAAGCAGTGACCCAGCTTCAGGAACACTCCCAAAGGCAGGAGGCTCAGTACCCCGACAACAGCCAAAGAGCCTAGAAGAGAGTGGCTTTGTTCTTCCAGACTCTTCAGAAGAGCTGTCTGATTCACTGCTGTGCAGATGTGCTGCCTCTGGTTCAAGTGAGGACAGGGCCGCAGGGACGAGGGGGAGGCGACATTAGGCTGGGACTGAGATGCCAGAAAACTGTCCTATATTTGTCACCGGCTCCATCTTAATTGCTCCTAGGGGTGACCAACGACACTGATCTAGTCAAGCTAAAAGAGGATGACTTCCAGTGAGGACATCTTCTCAGAAAGCAATTCTTCTGACAAAAAGAGCCTCAAGAAGAAAAAGTTTCCATCTAACCACTTCCTGCCTTGAAACACAGTGGGAGGTTGTGATGCCTAGAGCTGTGGCAGCCATTTTGCAATCATGAGACCACAAATATGTTGGTGAAGGTGACCATCTTTAGGGTGGTGAAGCAAAATTGTAGAGCAAAACTTGGATTCTTGATGCTGTTGAACAAGTCCTGGAACCACCTGACTCCAGCCTTCTTGTTGAGTGAGATACTTAGTGCCTGATAAATAAGTCTCTGTTGGCCAGGTGTGGTGTTTGTACTTCAGAGCACTTTAGGTTAAAAGCAGCACTTAATGTTTCCTGAGTTCTACTGGAAGGGCTTATGAAAAGTCCTCATTTGGTCAATCAGGACGATATCATGCCAAAAGGATGCTTAATGGCTACGGAGAGAGCTGAAGGAATTAGGGCCATAAACTGAGAAAATGACCTTTGGTAGAAAGTAGGTCCCAAACAAAACTGTCAAGTTCCCTCCCAGTTAGAGAAACAGAAATGTTAGATTTCTGGTACTGATTTTCTGTGATAGTTGGGTAAGCCTTTTTTCCCTTGTTAGTATTGAGCAGAGGGTGGAGAAATTTACCAGGGGCCTGAGCCAATCAAGATGCAAAGGAGTTGGCTAATTCAATCAACTCCCAGCTCTAATTCAGGGTTTCTCAACCTCAGCACTGCCAAAATTTGGGGCTGGATAATTCCTTGCTGTAGGATCTGCCCTGTGCATTGTAGGATGTTTATCAATATCCCTGGCCTCTACCCACTAGATGCCAGGACCACTCTCCGCCAAGCCGTGAAACCAGAAATGTCCCCAGATATTATCAAATGTCCCCAGGGGTGCAAACTTTCCCCACAGTTGAGAAACGCACTTCTTGAAGTCATCCTGAGCAAGGAAACTAACTCTTCTGGGTTCCCTGTCCTCATCGGTAAAAGGGGAAAAATAGGAGCACCACTTCATAGCACCAGCATGAGAGTCCACTGAGCTAGTCTGCAAAAAGTGGTAGTCAACGTTAACTGTTATTATGGTTACTGGGTTTTTTTTGGAGGCAGATTTTGTTGTGCCCACTTTGTGACTTGGCTCTCTTGGATATTAGAGCTGAAAGGAATGTGGATATTCATGGATCCAAGTTCCCATTTTACAGATGAGCAGAGAGAGAAAGTGGCTGGGCCAATGTTGTGTAATAAGTAAACAACCAGCCCTAGAACCAGAGTCCACAGACATCCTCAATGCTAAACTGTGTTGCCTCTTTCTGAAGCTGCAGTCTGAGCCAGTCTTCCCAAGCGCCTTACCCAACCTCCCACAGGACCCTCAACTCAGCTGACGCAAAAGGATTTATTAGGAGCAGACTTTCATGCCAGGCAGCATGGTCAATCCCGAGGACACAGTGATGGATGAGATCAGCATGGCCCACCCTGCCCTCAGGGAAGCCTGGTTGGGCCAACGTCATGTAAATAATTACTGATGAGCTGTACCAGAAACCCCAAGTGAGCACCAGGAACCTCCCAGGGCAAAGGAGGAGGCTGGCATGAGCCAGTCCACTTCCTGGTGAGCTGCTTTTCCGCCTCCTCCAGCCCTGACCCAGGGAGTGGGTGGTTACTGATGGGGCCGGGAGTCATGGCGAGGCTGAAGTTTACATAATCTCTGAGAAAGTCCATCTCTGAGTCAGGTTGGAACTGGGACAAAAAGCAAACAACATGCCCAACAAGATCCCTTAGGGTTCTGCCAGCTGGACAAACCCTCATCTTAATTTACATTATTCTAAGACCCTCAGGTACACCTTGAGGGTATTTAAAGCAGAGGGAACTGTTTGTGGGCAGTCAAAAAACTGAGAAGTCTAGTGGGACTGGAATGTAGAGAGCATGCACAAAGGCCCCGCGGGAGGAGGAGGGGAGGCGGGAAGGGACTATCGTGAAGGTGACAGGAGTCCGGGGGTTGGAGTAGAGCAGGGGAGGGGTCAATGGTATAGGCCAGAAGTGTGGACAGGGTCTTAGAAGGAGGGACCACCCCATCACGTCAGGGAATACAGGTTCTTCTACAGGTGCCGAGGGAAGAGCACCCCATGATCCAGCGTCCATTAGGAACACATTCTGACTTCAATGTGGAGGATGCACTAGAGGAAGCGACATGGGGACCAGCAGACAAGTCAGGAAGCTGGATCTGAGATCCTTGGGGAGAAAGAGGCAGCTGGTCTGCTGTAGAGCCCTGTTGTCAGCCTGGTGCTTCTGCCCTCCTGGGGACCTTTGTCAAGGTGGAGACACTTGTGGTGGTCGCAGCTCAGCAGGAGGGATGCCACAGGCATCTAGAGGGTGGAGGCTGCTGAACGCCCTGTGGTGCACAGGACCCGCCCTGCAACAAAGGATTACCCAGCCCCAAAATGTCCACAGTGCAGGGCTTGAGAAATCCTGGTGCAGAGGTAGGGAGATGCAGATGGAGATTTGTGATGTGGCTGGAAGGTAGAACTGGCAGGACTTGGTGACAAGGTGGATGCAAAGGGCGAAGAGTGAGCAAGTATCCATCACAACCCCATGGATGGAGCCAGGGAGGGCTGAGGATAAGCGCTCCCTTAGAGACCTGTCGAGGACGTGTACAGAGGAAAACTCGGCCTCAGAGCTCTGCGGCGTTCTGGGCAGGGGCTCCCGGCAGCTTCCCTGTCCCCTGTGCTGAGCTTCTCTGGGCCTCATGGTCCATCTGGGCCTCTGGGTTCCTCTCCTGTGGGGCTGCCCTGGGCCCAGCCTTGCCCCCAGCTGCAGAGCCCACGACCCCCTTGGTGGTGGTGGCGGCAGACGGAGCCGCCCTCCCCCTCCTCAGCTCCAGTCGCAGCACAGCCTCAGGACTAATTAAACATCTGCTGCAAGCTACAATTTGCTAAATTGCCTCACACTCTAACTTCTGGCAGGGACTAATCTGAGTTCTCAACTTGAGGCCCAGAGCCTCCTCCAAGCAGCCTCAGCCCCCGGGGTCCCTTCCCTTTCCCCAGACTACACTGCGTCCCCACCACCCACAGGGGCACGGAGAGAGCCCGGGCCAGGCGTCTCTCTCCTGGGACCGCGCCATGGGTGGGACAGGAGGCCTATGGGCGTGGTTCCTCGAGGAGCTCGTAATCAATTGTCCCCCAGAAGAAGGCTAGAGCAGAAGATGAATAAGTAATCAGATATAACGACATACCAGATTGAGTTTAATCAAGAACTAAAGTGGATGAGACAGGATACACGTTTTATGGGGGTGGTGGATGGGTGACTCTTTTCCTCATAAAACCTTAAGAAAGAATGGCCCAGGCAGGGCCGCCAGCCTCTGAGTCCTGCAGAAACTCCTGGGGGCAGGGGCAGTGCTTGTTGCAAATGCAGAGTCCTGGGCCCTGTCCCTGAAGATGCTGATTCGGTAGGTCCAAGAGGGGCTCAGGAATCTAGACCCTTCTAAATCAATAGGCCAGGTTATACTCTGACAATAGGAGGACTGACGTACTCAAATCCCTGTTTCTCCACTGAGCCTCCCAATCCCTCCTCCTGAGAATGAATCAAGATGAGTAACACAATTTCCTGCAAAGCCGATCGCTGAGTCTCCAGGCCCCACGACGCTGTGTGCAGCTGTCCTAGCGTGCCCCGCTCTTTCCTCCTCCCACACGGTGGGACGCACGGCTCTGCAGCCGGTAGTGCCTGCCCCACTTGCTGCTGTCCTGTTGTCAGGTGCTCATTCCTCTGTGCTCAGCTCAGCTGTCTTCACTTCCAGGAAGCCCCTTCCAGCCCCCCAAGGCTGGGCCAGGCGATTTCCGTGGCCACACAGCGCTGCCCCATCATACTCCTGTGTCATCACACGCAATGACGTGCATGTGCCTAGCAGAGCCATTCTATCTCTTCTCTCAAGAAGCAGGATTCACAGATGGCCCCGGTTAGCAAACATACCTCAAAGTGAGCAGTCGCTTGGTGCCACGCCCAGGGCTGGGCACTGAGGAAACAGATGTGGGGTGACACTGTTCCTGTCCCCGAGGGACTTGCCCTCGTTCCATGGGCATTTGCAGGGTGCTCAGGTCAGTAAGTTTCAGGAAAGGGAGCTTCAACCACGTGCCACAAAATCTATCCTCTTCCACCGCAGTTTGGGGAGGGAGAGTAGTATATGCATTAATTCTTCTTTGCCTCCAAATAATACATAAGCGACTTCAATCTTTCCAAAATTATAATAATTTGGACAGGGCCTGGGCTGAAAATAAGGCTAACTGAGTAATAATGAAAACAGAATCTTTCTATTTGCCAACATCAGACGTTTCAAGGACCAACACACATGTCCGTTCTTGATTTACGGATCTCAAATCATCCTTATCTTTCCATTAAAGGAGACCCTCTAAGAGTGTCTTAATTGGCAACATAGTATCAACTCAGTCGCCTCTATAATTACAAGGTACAAAGGTGGACTGCTTCCTTTACTTTAAACCTTCTACAGGATTCTCAGTATAGATACTACCCCTGGCTTAGTAAACTATGACAAGATGTCACCTTCCTTTTACAGTGAGACTTGTTGGTGAAGAAGACTCTAGAAGGGGGTTCTCACTCAGACCCTTGGATCCACCCACTTGGCTTCTAGAGGTCTGTGGACACCTTGAAATTGAACGTAAAGTTGTGTTTATGCATTTTAGGCTTTCACTAGATTCTCAAAAATATCCGTGGCCCTAAAAGCGATTGAACCACCATTGGAGAACATCTTTCTCAGAGACTTTTACAGCAAGATGACGTCTGAGGAGCCTTTAATGTTATCATCCACAGCAAGTCTTCACATAACTCCCCAGAGGTACACCCTTTCCTGCCGTGGTACTAGAGAGCTGGAACATAGGCGGCTTGGCTTCCAGAACATCTCTGGTTCCTGTTCCCTCTGGTTCTAAGACTCAGAACCCAGCTTTCCTGTCTCTGCTAATTCCACGATGCCCCAATAAAGAAGCCACTGGACATTTTATAGGTCTGACTAAATGCCCTGTGATTGTGCATCTGCCCTCCTGGGGCTTGCAGGTTCTTGGGAGAGACATCAACAAGCTGTAATTATAGAACAATCAGAAACCTAACAATGACAGCTACCATGTATTATATACTGTGTGCCAAGCTGTGAGCTAAGCATTTCATACGTCATACACTGTCTAATCCTTGCAATAGCCCCAGGAGCTGGGGCTATTATTAATCTCCATTTTATATTGAGGAAACTAAGGCACAGAGATGCCAGGTAATCACCGCAAGGTCACACAGCTAGGAAGTGGCAGAAGAGTATGCCCCTGCCTGCCTCGGGCTTCCTTCTACAGATTCAATCTTCCCTCGTCCATTAGGCAGTGAGGTCTAGAACTAGTGGGGCCAGGAACTAGTTTCACTGCCTTAAGCCTTGCTTCAGGAGGGTCTGGGGAAGGATCTGAGCTACCCCAAACCTGCTGGGCCTCAGCCTCCCTGTTAGACCCTTTAGGTTATACCCAGCCCAGGTGACTTGGCTTCTTGCCCACCTAGTTCTTTCTCTTCCAGTGCCCAGTTCTCTCTGAGCCCTTAGCTGGGTCCTCCTCTGTCAGCGCAGGGTCCTGGACCATGGCCTGCTGCTGGCCAGCGTCTTCCTTCAACCAAACGGACATGCCTTCCCTCAGGGATTAAGGCACTGCCACCTGCCCAACTTTTCAATGCCTTAATACGCATTTTTTGAATGTTTACCATGTGCCAGACCCCATTTCAGGCAGTGAAAACGTGGGTTGAACAAAATCCAAGCATGGGCTCTCTGATCTAAAGGATCATATGCATTCATTTTTTAAAATGTTTATTTTTTTCACCAAATATTTAATGAACACCTACTTTGTGTCACATACTGATGTAGATGCTTGTATCCCTGTCGGTAAGGGGGACAGATGTTAAACTAGCCAACAAACACATCAAAAAGACAACAGAGTCAGGTGGTATGAAAGGGTGGTAGGTGGGATGGTCTGGGATCCCCTGGCCAAGGAGGTGGCATCTAAGGTGAGACCAGAATGCCCATTCTATGCACTGGGGGCAGGGAAGGCAGTTTAAAGACCCTGGACTGCTTCAAGATGATGGTTGTTGTTGTCAGAGCCACGAGTCATGGCAGGGGTGCAGCCGTGGCGAAGATGTGGACGTTGTTCTAAGGCAGTGGGGAGACGCAGAGGAGGCATTGACATGATTTGACCTGAGGCTGCTGTGTTTTTTCCTCCTAGGGGTCTCCCATCACCCCCCAGATCAGACCCACAGGCTACTGACACCCACCCAAACAGAGCTTGAAGTCACAACTCTTGCCGGGATGTGGTCCCCGTCCTCCCAATGGTCACACCCACAGTCCTGGCCCCCATATAACCCTCTTTCCCGCATCAGTTAGTCTTTGAGAGCTTTCAAATTCAACAATCTCCTTAGGTTCCAGAATGCCTGCTAGACCACCAGACTGCCTGCGCTGGGCTAAAATGATACCCACCTCCAATATCACTGTACGATACACAGGAAGGCTGGACGGAGTGGACAGGGGAGGTCTTCCCGACTGCGCCCAACTGCAGAGCACACGGTCTCTAACACAACACGCGATTCGCCAGGTGATCTCAGACCCCAGGCTGCCACCGTATCAAGGACGATTCGCAGATGGACGCTGCAGCCCGTGACACGGGTGCTAGACAATCCAGCCTGAAGAAAAGTGGTAGTTTGATGTTTTTAAAACCCTAGAAGACAATGTCAGGGCCATTGGAATATACTGAGCCAATGAAGGAACTAGAAGAGGAGAGGAAAAGCAAACCGCCTCCGATCGCTGCTCCTGGGGGTCCTCTGGGGGCCCAGCTATCTACGCCAATAAGTCATCTCAGAAAAAAATAGTTTTGTTTGTTTCCCTTTTGAACAACTGGAGGTTTTTCCAAACAGCTCCAGTTTCTCTGATTCTATAGTTTCTGTTGATGGCATCCAGAGGCCTTTGGGGTGACAGGTGCATTTCAAATGAGTAGAAATGACAAATAAATTGGATCCAGGATTTACAGCATTAGCAATGTCTTTATTCTCTCGCGTCAATGCCTGGCTTACAGGCAGCAGGTCCACACAGCCCATGGGAGCCGAGAGAGACCTCGGGCAGGGGCTGCCCCTACAGGACAAAGAGGAGGAGCGGACGGAGGGAGGAGGAGGAAGAGCACCAGGGCCCTCTTGCAGAGTTCGACACACGCTCTAGGTGCTACCTCCAGTGTGACCCACCCATCTCCACCTGGCACCACCACTGGGTCCAAGTCACCAGTCCTTCTTCCCCAGGTGACTTCAGCAGCTTCCTCACTTTGCCCCTTCTGTCCCTTCTCCACACAGCCATCAGGACGGTCTTTTCAAAATGCACAGCTCAGCACGTGACTCCCCTGCTTAAAACCCTTCAGTGGCTTCCCATGGTGTTTAGGACGACCTCTAGGTGCCTGGCTGTGGCTTTCAGCCTCTGCAGGATCACCCCTGCCATACTCTCCCCATTGCTGACTTTTTTTTTTTTTTCTGAGACAGGGTCTCACTCTGTCACCCAGGCTGGAGTACAGTGGCATCATCACAGCTCACTGCAACCTCCAACTCCTGGGCTCAAGTGATTCTCCTGTCTCAGCCTCCCAAGAAGTTGCGACTACAGGTGGGCACCACCACACCTAGCTAATTTTTCTACTTTTCATAGAGATGGGGTCTCGCTTTGTTGCTCAGGCTGGTCTTGAACTCCTGGTCTCAAGCGATCCTCCTGCCTTGGCCTCCCAAATTGCTCAGGTTACAGGCATAAGCCACCACACCTCACCTCGCCCCATTGCCTGCTATACTCTGAAGTGGCAGGAAGCTTCTGAGATGGTTCCCAGGAGCCCCGTGCCTCCAGCACACAAGCCTTTGTGTGGTCTCCTCCTCTTGAGTGTGAGCTGCACCTAGAGACTTGCCTCTAAGGAATAGAACACAGCAAAAGTGAGAGGGCCTGAAAGCGGATCCTTGCCCAGTCGAGCCTTGAGACATCTGCAGACCCAGAGGACACACCTCGCTTTCAGCCTGTGGGAGACCCTGGACGGAGGGCCCAGCTAAGCCATGTCTGGATTCCTGGCCCACAGAAACTGTGAGACGTTAAGTGTTGTTGTTTTAAGTCACTCAGTCCGGGGTTAGTTGTTATACAACAGCAGATAGCTAATGTATCCAGCCGCCTTATTCTCCGTTCACCTATACACACGCCACACTCTTCCTCACCCTGGGACCTTCCACACACTCCGGCCTCTGCTGAAATGTGCGCTCACAGCCCTCCCACGACTGCATCTGTCTCATCCTTTATTTCTAGGCTAAGATGTCACTTTCTCAGACCTAGTCACACTAAGTAGTGGCCACGCCCACCATCATTCTTCAATATCCTGTTCATTCCCTTCGTAGCTCTTACCGTGGTTAGTGATTTTAGACTGTTTATATATGAGTTAAATGACTCTCTCCCACACACGGATGGATGAATGGACGGGTGGAGAGAAGAGAGAGCCGTACACACACACTGGTGAGCACTCAGAAGAAGATGGCCATTGTAGCAAATTAGGGAAGTTTTAGCTTAAAGCAGGGGTTGCCAACTAAAGCTTAATTGGAAAACAGCCACACCCATTTGGTTTGATACTGTCTGTGGCTGCTTTTACACAACAGCAGAGTTGAGTAGTTGAGACAGAGCCTCAAATAGTTACCCACACGGAGCCTAAAATAGTTACTATCCAGCCCTATTCAGGGACATTTTGATGACTCTTGATCCAGAGGAAGGGAATTCTTGGGGTAGGTGGAGAGCTGTCTTCAAGTCTTATGTAGAAGTGGAATATGAGTTGTCCTGTGTAGTTTTACAGGATTAGAAAAAGGATGTCTCATGTGTGAAAGAGAAACAAGAAGTAGGGTAAGCAGGAGGAAGAACATTCATAAAGTGAGAGATGCCCCACACAGAAATAGGCTTCTCTGGGAGGTAGTGAGCCCTCTGTCATTGGAGGTGTGCTAAGAAAAGCTACACAACCACTTTCTGGAATGTTGCAAAGATAATCTAGCCTTACCTACATGACCGGTCAAGGATTCAGGACTTTTTAGCTTGTTCCTGCCATGAACTCTTTTGGAAGTCAGCTGAGACCTACATACCACTTCTCAGAATAATGTTTGTAAATGCATAAATATTAGACATGGAATTATAGAAGGAACTTATGTTAAAGTACAGATGTAAACATCTTTTATAGAGCAATATGTACGTGCTTTTTAATAAACATGTTAAATAACACTATACGGTGGTGAATCTAATAACTATTAGCAACTTCAAAGTAGAGATGAGCATAAAGTAGAGACTCAACAAACTGTCACCCACAGACCAAATCTGGCCCACCACCTGCTTTTGTAAATAAAGTTTTACTGAAACACAGCAGCACCCATTTGTTGACACAGCATCTGTGGCTGCTTTCGTGGTAAAAGTCAGAGTTGAATCATTGAGACAGTGATCATATAGGCCACAACACCAAAAATACATACTACAAGCCCCGTTATATTAATAGAAAAAGTTTGCCAATTTCTGGCATAAAGGACTTTCAAAACATGTGAAACACTGTAATGTGGAACGAAAATATTTGGGATGTGTATTGGTGACAAAGTCATAGGTACTACTAATACTGTTGTGGTTTGTGTCGAAATTCACACTTGAAGGACATAGTAAATTCTAGGTAAAGTTTAGGGAAAAAATGTTAAGAGGAGGAGGGAATGGGAAGTGACTGCTTAATGACTACAGGGTTTTTATTTGGGGTAATGAAAAAGTGTTGGGATAGACAGTGGTGACAGCTGCACAACACTGTGAATGTATTTAATGCTCCTGAATTGTACACTTTAAATTGGTTGAAATGGCAAATTTATGTTATGCTTTTTTTTTATTTACCATGAAAAAAATGCACTAAAAAAAAGATATAATTTTTTCCCATCCAAGTTCATGGACCGCCTCCTAAATTTCATCCATAAACTCCAGGTGAAAACCCTAGCAAATGATCTAGACATTTCCTTCCAACCTTACAGTGATTTCTGGTCTTGCTCTGGGAACTGCTATGATTTCATCTAGGAACTGGGTGTGGAGCAGGTGGAGTCTGCAAAGGGTTTAGTGTGGAGGGGCCATGCCTGCAGCACCCTACTTATGCTCTGAACCTGGGGCCCCTGCTCCTTCCTTCGCCACAGAGGCTGCCTTCTGTCACCCTAGTGCATTCTATGGACGTTAAGCGGCACAGGCAAGGTCTTGCAGACTGTGCATGCAGAGCTGAGACTTGAACCTAGACTGCCAGGTTTTTAGAGTCCATGCACTTAACCACTACAACAAACTGCCACTAATTCATTCCAACTGTGATATTCTAGGAGTCTAAGGTCTCAGCTAAACTCTCCCGGCCATGGATTGGAACGCACGAGAAGACATCATTCCACAGTGGGATTCCACCTCCCACATTTCTGCTGGGATGACAGTGTTGACTCTCATGGTGGGGAAGCAGAGACAGAGCCCATTCACGAGACCCTTTAGGCACACAAGCCAGGCTGGAGCACATAGTGATGTCGTTGGGGTCCCCCAGGAAAGTGCACAGAAGGATATATCTTCTAGCCCACCTCAGGAACCAGGGATGGGGGCCAGGCCCCAAGGGTCTCTTTTAGCAACTTGCTAGGTTAGTATTCCACTGACTGCGCAGCTGCCCTAAGGCCTCTGAAGCCACCAGGCTCAAAGCGTGCAGGTATCATGCGGAAAGCAATGTCTGAGCCCACAGCCTGGGGGGAGAGAGGCCTCAGATGCCCCGCAAAGGCAAGATGCCTAATTGTGGAACTCAATTTTGTTTTCATAGGAATCAATTTGGAGGGATTTTCATTTTCAATTATTCAACAACATCCAATTTTCCTTCCACACCTCAGCCAGACAGAAGGAGAGAAATTGCATATGTCAATCACTCCATAAAGCTGCTGACCAGCCTAGAGTCACCCCGCAGCCCCCCACATGGAGAGAGCAGGGCTGGGGCCCTGGGAATGTGCCCTGGCTTTTCTGAGACAAATGGAGACACCAGATGGCCTTTTGCCCTGGACTCCAGGACACTGTCTGGCACTTGTTCTCCCTGTCAAGGAGGGAGACAATCTCCATGCCTGCAGGAATGACACACTCGGGGAACGAGGGCAGGGAGACAGCCCCTTCCTCCTGGACAGTCTCCCACCACCTCTTCATCCCTCATCATGGAGGGCCCTTCCCAGGGCCTTGGAAGTGACAGGGACATGGGAACCGGGCAAACCTGGTACAGACTCCAGAGCCCCCTCCTGCTCTCGCTGTGACCCTGAGAAAAATCATCTAATCATCCTGAACCTCCGCTCCTTACTCCTCCAAGTGGGAATGAGCACTTCTGGCTCCCAGGTTCAGAGAGGTTTAGCAACTCGCCCAAGTTTCCCTCACCAGTTAGTGGCAGAACCTGAATTTAAAACCAGGGATTCTGGCTGCAGCACCATGTCCTTAACTCCTATACTGTAGAAGGCAGTGCCTGACACACATTAAGCTCTGGATAAGCAGTAGTACACTTTGCATGCTCTGCCACCTTGGGTTGTGACTCTGCTAGCTGGTTAGTCTCTGCAGGCAGGAGCTACCTCTTACTTCGTACACCTGCCACCTGGCATTTATCACTTCACATCTTCCACCCCTAAACGCACTTCCAAAATAATTATCAAGTGCCGAGTCTGTGCCAGACCTTGTGCCAGCAGACAAGATAACAAAGCGAGCGGGCGTTCATTCACTCCCCGCACAATGTCTGACTGCCCTCTCTGTGCCGGCGACGCTCCCTGTGCTCCAGCCATCTGCAGTGTAAGGCAGCAGGTGTGCGGAGGGTTAGCTGTGCCACAAGGGATAGAGTTCTAAGGGGTGCAGTTGTGGGCTCTCACTGGTAATAGTAATAAAAAACAGGTAAGTGAGTTCTGTAGATCTACTGTACAGCATGGTCCCTATAGATAAAAATACTTAACATTTTCCCATCGCCTAAAACTTTCATCATTTCTTTGTGGTAGGCAAATTAGCACCTCATAAAAGGGCTGGAGGGAATTAGGGAGGCCCCCTTTGCCCTTCCACCTTCCGCCACGTGAGGACACAGCCACAGGGCACCATCCTGGAAGCAGAGAGCAGCCCTCGCCAAACACCAAATCTGCCGGCGCCTTGATTTTGGACTTCGCAGCCTCCAGAAATGCGAGTAAATAAATTTCTGCTCTTTATAAATTACCTAGTCTCAGGTATTTCTCAGAAAAGAGAAAACAAACACATTAATAATAACAAAAGAGACAAGACAAAACTTCGGGAGGCGATAGAGATGTTCATGACCTTGGCGGTGGTGATCGTTTCGTGGGTGTATACGTAACCCCAAACTCACTGAGATGAATACATTAAATATGTACAACTCTTTATCACATCTCAGTAAAGCAGCTTTCAACATGGTGTAAGAGTTCCCATCCGTTCTTCACACAGCTGCCCTTAATGGAAAAAAATGACATTAAGCCACATTCTTCATTGAACATTTCTTCTGCTCCAGGTGTTGTTCTAAGTACTTAAATGCTTTGCACTGAATCCTCACAATTCTATGACAGAAAAACTACTTTTGGCTCCATTCTACAGATGAAAAACTGTGGTCAGAGAGCTAAGTTACTTTCCCAAGGTCTCACAGATGTGGGGGGAGGGGGTCATAGGATTTTCCAGCAGGTTTCAGAGAACATGCTCTTACCATTTTATTACAATGCTCCCCACCCATCACCCCCAGCCACTAACAAATATTTGTTGGATTGAACTGGCCAGGACTGGCTGGAGGGGCAGAGTGGTCTGGCAGCAACAGGGCCAGACTGACAGAGAATGCATTCCCTCACCCCGACTGGGACAGAAGGTGTCCTGCCTGGCAGTGGGCTTGGGCTTTGGCATCTGAGGTGACCCCGATGTTCTCTCTCAGGCAAGATGAGAAGAAAAAGACAGGGGTCAGCAGCAAGGAGGCTTTATCCTCTCTGAACGATGCGTGTGATCTGGTGGGGTGGGGTGAGCTGCAGAGACCCTGGTGCGGGCAGCTCAGGGCAGCAGGGGTAGGGGCAAGGAAGGGGAGAAGAGCCAGGCTGTCTAGGGTAAGGGCCAGGAGGCCCGTCTGCTCTCCCAAGGGAGGGGGCTCACAGGTGGGCACTGTGATAAGGACCACCTTAACCATGTGGGACTTTGGGGCCAGAGGTTGGGAATACTGTCAGTCAGGGAGCAGAGAGCATTTTCTGAAACTGAGATCAAGGTTTCCTCTGATTAAGAAATTGCTGTCAAAGAGAGGGCTGGATCTAGACTAGCTTGTTTAACTGTCTGATCCACTTAAACCCCAGTGAGGCTGAGAGAGCGCAGGAGACAGACGGGGGCATGGTGTCACCCAGGACGCTGTGGAGGCGTGTCCCGGTGATCCAGGGTCACAGAGGAATGATCTCATACCACTTTTTCACGGGGAAAATGTTCCTGCTCACAAAGCTCATTTTCAGGTGCCCTCTGACAACTGGCCAGCAAGCACACAAAAGGGGCCAGGGAAGAAATCGGTTGGGCTGGTGGTAAAAAGGGCTCGGGGGTGGCTCCCCTCCTTTGTGCCTGGAAGCCTGGTGGGCTTGACGCCCTGGTGCTGGGGAATGGTGACATCCTGAGCACAGCCAAGCCAGCAGTCAGGGGCCACGTGGATGATCCTTCCTCACCCCACCTCTGCCCCATGCCCTCTGCTCCTCCTGTCTCCCCTACTCTAGGATTTATACCACATACAACCAGATCCCTTCAGCAAACATCCGTGTGCTCAATTCCATGTGACCTACCAAGGACAGAGAGCTGACTGAGGCAGCGTGGTGTAGTGGCTAAGAGAATGGACTTCAGAGTCAGGCTGTGGACAAGAGCTTTAATCCCTGGGAGCCCCAATTCCTCCATGTATAAGATGAGACTAACAGCAACATCTGCTTCCTAGAGCTGGTGGGAAGATTCAATGTGAGCGTAGGTACAGCACAGAAGCACAGCATCTCGTACAAAGTGAGCACTCGGGAATGTCACCTGAAGATAAGGATGCCACCCCTCTGTGCCAGAGCTCCTGGTCCAGTGGGGGATGCTGGCTTCTGATCAAGTTATCTCAACAGAGTGTGCGGTGACAAGAGAGGTGAGCAGAAAGGCCACTCCTCTCTGATGGAGGTGAGTGGTGGGTGAGAAGGGGAGGTGACCTATGAGGTAGAAAGGCAGCCCTTCACAGCAGAGGGTGCTTGTCAGTCATTGCTGGGGCTCTGGGGCCTGCCAAGGGCAAGGTCTAGCATGTAGAGAAAGTGCCCAAGATGTATTTGTTGAAAGAAACTAAAGCCAAGTCTTAAAGGATGAGCTGTAGTTCACCTGGCTGGCAGGGCAGATGGAAAGGAATTCCAGGTGGGGGCACAGTGTGGGCAAAGGAGGCATAACTCTGATAGGAAACGCCAAGCGGTTCAGCCTTGGTAGAACGTAAGGCTCACAGTAGGTAAATGGCAGAAGACAAGTCTCCAGCTCGCAGAGGACCTTGGGCTCTGAGATACAGAGTTTGCACTGCTTTCCACAGGAGCCTGTGTAGGGTTTCAAACAGAGAAGTGGCCCACTGAGGCCATGCTTTAGAAAGACCACCCTGGGGCAGGGGCAGAGCATGGATGGAAGCAGAAAGACCCCATAGGAAGATATTGCTAAAATTCCCAGGTGCTATAGTCTGAATGTTTATGTCCTCCCAAAATCTGCATGTTGAAATCCCAACCCCTAAAGTGATGGTATTAGGAGGTTGGGCCTTTGGGAGGTGATACCCTCATGAATGGGATCAGTGCCCTTATAAAAGAGACCCCAGAGAGCTTACTCGACCCTTCTGTCGTGCAGTGTTACAGTGAAAACACAGCCATCCAGGAAGCAGGCCCTCTCCAGACGCCAAATCTGCTGGTACTTTGATCTTGGACTTCCCAGCCTCCAGAACTATAAGCAATAAATTTCTCCTGTGCATAAGCCACCCGGTCTATGGTACTTTGCTATAGCAGCCCAAAGGGACTGAGACACAGGGAAGAGAGCAGCTTTGAGGATGGAGAGAAAGCAGAGAAGAGGAGAGGAGGGGATGGCAGAGATGCAAGAAGGAGTAAGACACAGATGATGGAATGTGCAGACTCATCCACTGCATGGTTGGAACAAGGGAGAGAGATGAGTCAAGGGTGATGTATTAGGCAGATGGAGGGGCCATTTCCTCAGCCTGGGAGACACGAGGGGAGGGGGAAGTCCTAGTGTAGCCTTGTTGAGCATGAGGTACATAATGGGATGTGTCTGCTGGACAAAGGGGTCTAACACTCAGGGGAGACATGCAGCCGCGGGTGGCAGCAACCAGCTACACTCCTGATCACACGTTGCACCCTGTTCCTTGTTGTCCTCCATGGTCAAGACTCCATTTTCTTCCCCCCACATCAACAGCTCTTTGAAAACAGGGGTCTATCTTATACTTCTACTTTCTCCCAAAACTAACAAAGTGAGACATTATTCAAGAATTGCCTATCAAGGGACTTGGACCATCTCTAATTCAGAGGCCCTGTGTGAATTCAGAGAAGGGTTTCAGAAGATGTGACTAGCATGGTGGCAGACACGTGGTTGGTGCTCAACAGATTTAATGACTGAATGGCAGAGCTCCCATGACATTAATAGACCTCCCCCACCAAGAGCAAGAAACAGCACCCAATAGAATATGCCCTTACAGGGGGAATTTGAGAGCCACATGATACAGACACTTGTAGGTCAAGACATATAATGAAACTCAGGCTCTTCCACCTGGACAAGTCACTTTTGCTCTCTGAGCCTCAGTTTCCTCATATGTAAAATGATGGTAGTACACATCACCTGGAAGCACCAATGAGTCAGAAATGGAAACCTTGAAACATACAGCCTGGCTCAGAAGGGGCTCAATAATAGGTAATGATGCCAATAATAGCAATGGTTCTAATCATGTACTATTACTATCCATGAGGATGAGGATGAAGGTTATCTAATATCTCCACCCATCAGTCCCCTGCCTAAATCCCTTCAAAGACCCTACTGCTTTTAGTATAAAAACAAAGACACTTACCATGGCCCACGAGACCCACCACTGTCAGATCGCTAATCACGCTTCCAGCCCCATCTGGAAAAACCGTCCTTCTCTCTCCTCTGCAGCCTGGCTTCCCTTACCAAGGGGCTTGGTGACCTGCCCGTCTTCCCAAAGGCAGTGAGACCTTCTCCTGTTCCCTGAGCTGTGAGAAGTTTGGCCTTACTCACTTGTTCTTCATTAATTTCTTACTCTCTTATTCAAAAGACATTTATTTATTACTTACTCTGTGCCAGGCATCATAAAAATTGAAGTACCTGAAATTCTAACCACAAATGGGATATGAGCAAGAGTTCCGTTATCCTGCCAGTACCTGTCTATCAGCAGGCTCCGATGGAAAAGACATGTGAAGGGAATGAGGCAGAAGAATATGGACCCTCAAGACCCCAGCCGTGTCCCCCAACCTTGTTTAATTACAGCGATAGAGATACAGCTACTCCCAGAAATGCCTGTCCCAACACATACACACAGGAGGGAGCGAGGGAGGGAGGGAGGGAGAGAGGGAAAGAAGATCCAAATTAGATTATAAAGTGCGCAGGGAATAAAGCGTGTATCCTCAGCTGAACCCAAAATGGGATTTTTCTGGATTTTGTGAGAGTTACAGGAAGGTGGGTGGATCTCCTGCTCTGGGTGTTTATTTGCGTGGGAGGAAGAGAGACTTGGAAAAGAAACATTTTTGTGTAAACCCTCAAAAAAGAAGAGAAGGGAGAGGACAGAATAGCATCTTTCTCAGCCTGGATCTGGGGCTCAAGAATTACCGCAAAAAGGGCTTCAGACAGGAGATGCAGGGTCCACTTTCATGAGAGGCTATAGAATTTGGGGTTCGGGTGTCATGGCTCTGGGACCCAGGTGGCATCCTTGGTAGAGGAGAGGAGATGGTCTTGTCACTTCTGCACAGAGGTGTTGATCCAGCCAGTGAGACCCAAAGATACCTGGATAGTTTTGTAATTTGGGGGAACTGAAAGTCAGGGAAGCTTCCAAGATGAGATAGGAATAGAGCTTCAGGGAATAGGCAGCAAGGGGGGAAAGGTATTCCACCTGCTTCTGAAATCCCAGTACCTGAGATGTAGCAGGTGAAACAAAACAGAGGTGAAAGATGGAGAGCATCTTTGAGGAGCCACTGGGGGTTGATGGTGGGTCCTGGTTTGCAGATCAGAACCAATGCTGCCCATCACCCCACAGTGCCCGCATGGAGAACTGCAGGCTCACACAACCTCTTCAGCCCTAGCCAGAGCTGCGTCCCACCTACTGGGCCCCTCAAAATCCAGAGCTCCCAAGGGCCATACACCTGGGAGATGGAAGATCCAACCAACTAGGCCTAAGAGGGTTCAACCAATTGTAATACCCATGCAGCATCCACGCCACCTGGTAGACTTCAAACCTAACTCAGCCCCCAGCCCCAGGCCTCCGCCCCTGCCCCCTTCTGAGTTCATTAGCGAGCTCAGCGCCAGTACTCTCAGCAGCACCGATTTCTCAGGGCTCCACTGTTTCCTGAGAAAGGATAATAAATGTGTTCAGAAGCGTGGGGTGATTTATTAAAGTGCATTGTATTGCAATGGTTTTACAAGAAGATTAATTTTTAATAAAGAAACCTATTACCTCACTCTTTGAGGACCTTCACACACCTAAGAAAAATGATTCTTTTTGCCTCTGTAGAAACCGCTGTGGCTTCTTTCCTGGAACAGGGTCCACTTTGTTCTCTTCAGCTCCTCTGGAGAGAGGGAGACGGACTTTCTGAGTGGGGTCCAAACAGAATTTGGGCCTCTTCTTGGTCCATTAGTGACTGAACATCCATTTTTCAGGCTCTTTTCTTACCCCCACCCCCCAGGCTGAGGTTTCTGGTCAACAGAGCTGCCCCTGTGCTAATCGTGAGGCACGGCCCAGAGCAGAGGAGAGGCCAGACCCTCGGACAGCCAGGGCCGGGCCAGCTGCTGACCACTGGGGCCTCCAAACAGGGGCTTGGGGGAAGGACGGGAACTTAAAGGAGACCACATGTGATGAAGACATCAGAAAGTAAGTCAGGCATGAAAGTAAAAAAGGACTAAGTGTCAGCATAGACGAGTGGACGCGTGGACGGGTGTTAGAGCCGCGCACACTCCACCACTGACGACTTCTGTGACCTTGGGCAAGTTATGTCACCTCTGAGGCTGTATTTCCCCATCTGTGAAATGGGCATTGATGGAATTTTCGGGAGGATTCAACTAAAACAAGTGAAGCGCTCAGCACAGGGCTGTGTTTATTGCTCTTATTCT
This sequence comes from Daubentonia madagascariensis, assembly GCA_023783475.1. Taxonomy (NCBI): domain Eukaryota; kingdom Metazoa; phylum Chordata; class Mammalia; order Primates; family Daubentoniidae; genus Daubentonia; species Daubentonia madagascariensis. The sequence continues at coordinate 2,410,620 of JAKFHU010002332.1, read as the reverse complement.
TGCTCCTGTGAGTATTAATCCCCAGAAGCGAGAAAAGAAGACTGGTGATGCTGGGATTTGGGGTTGTTGGGGGGGTGGTGGTGGTCTGTGTATAAACTAGAAGGAATTTATTTTTACATTCTTTTTCAGGGAACACAATCCCTTTGTCTCTTCTTCATTAGGAATAACATACGAGGAAACAGGTGTACAGCTGGTCGAAGAGACTTGGGCTGAGGCTGAGAGAGATGGGCGTGGGGTGCTGGCCGAGGGGTGTGGGGAAGTGAGGCAGGCACAGGAGACACCTTCTCTGGAGGATTTCAGCAGGGGGAGGTACCCTCTGGCAAGAGTAATTGGTTAACTTGGAGACAGAAGGCTCATCATTGAAATTAATAATAACAATTATGATTATTAAAATTATCATCATAACTGCTTAAAATAAGTTACTTAATGCAACAAAAATTAGTTGAGAATTTACCATGTGCCAATCCTGAAATTCCATCTACCATAATCCCAGGGTTCCAAGACAGCAACAAGGACCTTTACTTTTATATAAAGAGCTTTTGCTGAGTTCAGAGTCAGAATAAATCACTAAAATTCCCAATGAGACTGGATCCAAATAATGAAATACCAGTAATAGCTAATAAATATTAAGCACTTGGTTGAGGCCAGACACTATGCGAAGAAATTGTTATATCAGCTAATTTAATCCCCAAAACAACTCTATAACATAAAGAAACTATTTGCAAATCACATATCTGATGAAGGATCCCTATTATAAAAAGGACACTTAAAATTCATTAACAAGACTTGCCTATTCTGGACATTTCGTATAAATGGAATCACATAATATGTGGCCTTTTGTGTCCGCCTTCTTCCACTGAGCATGATATGTTCATAAAGGCTCACCCATGTTGTAACATGTGTCAGTACTTTATTCCTTTTTATGGCAGAACAATATCATTAATAAATTGTATAGATAGACCACATAGAAACAGAAAGTAAATTCGTGGGTGTCAAGGGCCAGGGTGGGGTGGGGGGTGACTGCTTAATGGGTATAAGTTTTCTGTTTGAGCGGTGAAAAAGTTCTAGAACCATAATGGCAATGGAGGCACAACATTGTGGATGCACTTAATGCATTAAATCGTATGCTTTAAAATGTCTCCTCTTCTCATAAAAATGCCAGTCATCTTGGATTAGGGCCCACCCTGACGACCTTATTTTAACTTATTACCTCTCTGAGACCCTACCTCCAAATACAGTTGAGTTTGACATACTGGGGGCTAGGACTTCAACATTTGGATTTGGAGGGGGTGCAAAATTCAGTCCATAAGCCCCTTTGAGGATACTGGTATAGAACCAGTAAGCCTGGTAGGTGTTTGGGAGACACAGCAGGAAGGAAGGAGACTGAAGGACACGGATTGGGTAACCCCAGATGGAAGGTTTATAACACAAGACGGCCATCTTGTTGGTTGTTCTGTCCCAGGTGGATGTGACTCCTGGAAGAGTTGCGTGTTCTCTCTCCTTTCTCCTCTAAGTATGATCCAGACCAGCAGCATGAGCATTACCTGGGAGCTTATTAGAAATGCAGAATCTCCACCCCTACCCCAGACCAACTAAACCAGGGTCTGCATTATAACACAATCCCCAGGTGATCCTTGAGCCTGTTAGAGTTTAAGAAGTGCCGGCCTAGACTCTCAACTTCCTCCCTGCTCCCTCCCTTTCAGAAGCCAGGATTTCCAGAATCGATCTCTGTTCCAACAGCCCCTGCCCTACTCTGTTCATCCCTATTTACACACTTTTGTGGCCTGTGCAATTAAGTTATAACAAGGCTTATAAGGAGCCCTATTAGCAAACTGGTTTGTACCCAATTGATTTCCTGGTTGCACAAATGTGCTCAGTAATGACCCATTTTAACAGTCAGTGAAATTAGCCCAGAAACCCAGCTCCACCTTTTGCAGTCAGACAGCTTTCTGAGATGACCCGGAAGGGAACCAGCTCACAAGGGGAGCCCAGCCCTGTGGCCTCCCCCAGAACATGGCAAGATGGTGAAGGAAGTGCTAAGAGAGGCGCTCGGGTGGTCGGAGCTCCAAATCAAGAACCAAAGAGGATGCAACTCAGGTCCAGGGGCCCAGTAAAGGGAGAGGAGTGGGTGGTCATGATTGTCTTCCTGCCCAGGACAACGGAGAGGTCGGTTCTATCACAGGAGAGAAAGGAGACTGCAAGCGGTTAAGTAATCACACCCTCACCACCCAGCAAATGAACAAAGGAGCCAGGATTTGAACCTGGACATCTCACACCAAAATTTCCCACTGGGCCAGGCCCAGCTGTTGCTGGTGCCTGCTGATGGGGATGTCATGGTCAACTTTAGCTTCTTCCCCAGGCCTTGGAAAGACATTTTTCTAACTGCTCCTTCCATCTCTTCCTGGGGGTCCTGCCCCTCTGGCAGGAAAGGCTGACTGCTTGGGAAAGTGGCTCTGAGAAGCTCAGAAAGAACACTTGAAGGCCGAGACATCAGAAGGGCCCCGATAACATGTTGGCTCTCAGAGGGCTGAGTGCATCAGTGATCCTGAAGCCACCTTTGTGCTAATTAGGGAAGCTTATCCCGGAGCATTACCGGGTTTGTTTAGCTTTCAGCTCCCATCTCTCCACTGAGGACAGTCCCTGGCAAGGGCCTGATTCCTTTTTGAACTCTTGGTAACCAGTTTCACTCTCAGGGCTTGGTTTTCAACTCTTGGAAAGCAAAACAGACTTGGCACCTGTTCATCTCTGCTGTGGTTTAAATGACGGTGCCCCCTCCAAAATTCATGTCGAAACTTAATCCCCACTACGGTGGTATTAAGAGGTGGGGCCTCTAGGGAAGCAGAGCTCTCATGAATAGATTAGCGCCTTATAAAAAACAGCTGGTGGCATGGTATTGGTACAAAAATATAGACATAGACGAATGGAACAGAACAGAGAACCCAGACATAAAACCATCTACCTACAACCAACAATCTTTGACAAAGCAGACAACAACATACACTGGGGAAAACAAGCCCTATTCAATAAATGGTGCTGGGAAAACTGGATAGCCACAAGCAGAAGAATGAAACAGGACCCCTACCTCTCACAATTCACAAAAATTAATTCAAGATGGATAAAAGACTTAGATCTAAGGGCATGAAACCGTAAGAATTCTAGAGGAAAATGTAGGAGAAACTCTTCTAGATATCAGCCTAGGCAAAGAGTTTCTGACTAAGACCCCAATGGCAATCATGGCAACAACATAAACTAATAAATGGGATTTGATTAAACTAAAAAGCTTCTGCACAGCCAAGGAAACAGTCAACAGGGCAAACAGACAACCTACAGAATGGGAAAAAATATTTGCAAGCTACACATCCAATAAAGGGCTAATATCCAGAATTTACAAAGAACTCAAGCAAATCAGCAAGAAAAAAACAAACAACCCTATTAAAAAATGAGCAAAAGACAGGAACAGAAGCTTCTCAAAAGAAGAAAGACAAATGGCCAATAAACATATGAAAAAATGCTCACCATCATTAATCATCAGGGAAATGCAAATTAAAACTACAATGAGATACCACCTTATGCCAGTTAGAATGGGTTTTATTAAAAGGTCCAAAACCAATAGATGTCTGCATGGATGCAGAGAGAAATGAATGCTTATACACTGTTGTGGGACTGCAAATTAATACAACCTGTATGGAAAACAGTATGGAGATTCCTCTAAGAACTAAAAGTAGACCTACCATTTGATCCAGCGATCCCACTGTTGGGTATCTACCAAAGCAAAAGAAGACTTTTCATCAAAAAGACACCTGCACTCACATGTTTATAGCAACACAATTCACAATTGCAAAGATGTGGAATCAACCCAGTTGCCTATCAATTCATGAGGGGATTAATAAAATGTGATATATGTATACCATGGAGTACTACTCAGCCATAAAAAAGATGAATTAATACCTTTTGCAACAATCTGGATGGAACTGGAGACCATTCTCCTAAGTGAAGTATCTTAAGAATGGAAAAACAAACACCACATGTACTCACTATTAAATTGGAACTAACCGATGAGCGCACATGTGCATAGAGGGAAGTACAACTCAGTGGGAATCAACCGGGGGGAGGGGAAAGGGGGGGAGGGAGGAAAACCTACCTAATGGGTACTGTGAACACTATTTGGGTGATGAGAACACCTACAGCCATGACTCAAGCATTACAAAAGCAATCCATGTAACCTAAAACATTTGCACCCCCTTAATATTTTGAAATAAATTTTTTTTAATTTAAAAAAAATAAAAAAGGGCTTGTGGGTACCAGCTTAGACCCTTCTCTGTGCTTCCCTTCTCCCACCACGTAAGGACACAGCACTTGTCCCTTTGGCCTGTTCTGTCCTCTCTGCCACGTCAGGATGCAGCAAGAAGGCCCTCACCAGACACCAAACGCCAGCACCTTGGTCTTGCACTTCCCAGCCTCCAAACTGTGAGAAAATAAATTTCTGTTCTTTCTGCTCTTTATAAATCACTGAGCCTTGGGTATTCTGTTACAGCTGGACAAATGCACCGAGGCAACCTCCCTCAGGTGGCCAGTGAAGAACAAGAAGAAACAAGAGAGGGGAACTGACAGGGAAGGCAGGTCCACCAGCAAAGACAGGAGGGACCATCCTGCCTTCTGAAGCCTCAGTGTCACGTGGGAATAATGTTGCCAGCTGTCCCCTCCCTCTCTGTGGGCCCATGAGCTCCTTATCACCCACAGCCATCACCACCTCTTGACTCACTGAGCGCCCAGCACTGTGCTGGCATCTGCTGGGCAGATTTCTCCACTTGTCCCCCCGGGGACCACTCTTCACCCTTAGCCACCCCATCCTGTGCCCTGGAAGGTTGACCTTTACGGGCTGTGCTAATGGGTCCCCTTCCCCATTGAGTTTGGCCGGGGCAGACATCACAAGACAAGAGAGGGTGGGAGGAGAGAGAGATAGAGGTATTAATTCTCTTGACTTCTTGTCTGCTGGAATATGGGTTGCTTATGACACAACCTCTACCGAAGGTGACATCCACATCAGGCAACCTCTCCCACTGCCCCCTGGGTCCTGCTAACTTCCCTGCCCCCCTGAAGCCTAGGGGTGGTAACAGCTCCCCACTGTTGCTAGCCCCAGGGTGCTGTACCTCCTCTTACTTGTTTCCCTTAACCCTTTGATAAATAATTCCTTTATTAAACTTGTCTCAATTCTCCCATCAGTATACGTCACCTGTTTCCAGCAGGGACCCTGACCCACATAGAATCCTACGTGTTTGATCTCTAATCCTCAAACACAATTCTAGAGAACAGGCATGAATAGCTTCATGTCGGAGAGGAGGGAAGGGAGGCTCGGAATTCACATTTACATAAATAGCCCAAGGTCATAACTTAGTTAATAGAATTTTGAACTTACAGGGGCTGATTGATATTTGTGACGCGTAAGTTGGAGGTAAATAAGCGTATATTGAATGAAATAAATGAAGGGGTGGGCACATCCTGTCTGACCCCCTCTAACTGAGCATTTTCATCCGAGCTCTGTTCTAGGGCTGAACATCACGCTTCATTCACACAGTTCACGGGAATCATTGCTTAGTGTCACCCGAAAACCCACCCAGGTCTCCTCAAAGACCCTCAGCCAAACCGCCCCCTCCCCGGCTTCCAGCTCAACCCCACACCAGATCAGCTTCTTCTGATTTGAGCAACTCGGTGTTCCCAAAACTGTATTTTTCCACCCCAGAGCCTCCAAGTCACAGCAGCCCTTTGCACTTCATCTACAAAATTTTCCAGTATACTGCAGTTTTAGTGGGACTATTAAAAACCTGTCAGAGAAATGCTGGTAATGGCAACAACATTTCTCAGGGGCCGTCAATTCCCCACATATCCATCAGAGCTGCCCCGCACAACAAGGAGGGCCTCATTTAGAATGTGTCCATTCTGATTATTAATGTGGGGAAAACACCTGCTAAGTATGTCTGTCTGGGAGGTGAGCCGGCAGGACGGGAGGGCAGGAGCAGCCACGGCTGCAGAGAAAACCCCGGTGTCCAGGCCCGGCCTGCTGAGAGGCCACCATCATTAATTAGGACTTGGCTATCACAGCAAAGAGAAGAGGGGAAGGGAACATGGAGAGGGTGGTGAGGGGTCGTGCAGCCCACAGAGGGCAGCCCTTCCCCCATCGGGGTGGAATGCAACACTTGACATGCTCATTTGTGCTCAGATGTGTTAGCCTATGAGATACCCCAGGCACTCCCTACAAAGCTGTCCTCAAAATTCAAACCTTATCAATGAACAGGACAGCTTTGTTTTGGTATTTCACTAACCGAAGCCCTTCTGGATTACAGACAAAGACTCCATCCCTGCCACCATTAAACCAAGTTTATGTACTCACTTGTGTATTGATTCATTTGTCTGTCCATCCATCCACCCATCCATCCATCCATTCACGTACGAGTGTTTGCACGCCCGTCTCCCCTTCTCCTCCCATCTGTCCATCTTTCCAACCATTTATCCATTAATTCATACATTTGTTTCTTCACTCAGCTGGCATTTATTGAGCAATTACTCAGTTCCAGACTATAGGCTGGCCCTGAAGGATTCCAAGATGAACTGGACCCAGGCCCTGACTTCAAGGAGCTCATAGTCTAGAAAGAGAAACAGACATGTACTTGGGCAGTGTGGCCCAGGAAGAATGGATGCAGCTGCAGACCATCTCTAGTGCTGAGAACTTCCCAGAGGAATCACTGAGTTGGGTTTTGAAGGGTGAGCAGGAGTTTGACAAGGAGGGAAGGGCATGAGTTGGAATGGGCAAAACCATGAGAGAGAGCGGCATAGGCAAAGGCATGGAAGTTGGATTACTGGTGGGAATTATCAGACACGAGGCAGGGGACCAAGAGAGGAAAGATTCAGCCTTTCTGAAGTCTCAAACTCTGCCCAAAGCAACGTAATCCTGGCAGAGCATGAGATCCTACAGAAGGGACCACGAAGGCAGATGACACATCCTATTCAACCCGACCTCCCCTCTCCATGCCTAATATACCCTAAATGCAGGAGGAGCTAATATTCTATTGCTTTATTAATTCAGCCCTGTTTCATCAAGCAATTAGCGAATGCCCAACAGTCATGGTGGTTGCAGAGCGAGAGAACAGGCATGGTGCATGTGCTTCGTGTTCATTATTTCGCTTTGTCGCTTACTGTAACCTTACAGGAATGGATGAGGGGACTCAAGCTGGGCCAAGCGAAATGGCTTGCTAATGGTCCCTACCTAGCGCAAGGGAGAGCAGGCACTGGAATCCACGCCCCCTGTCAATTCTCTGCCACTCTTCCAACATCCCTCCCAAAGCCAGTGGAAAGAGGACTCTGACACAGGACACCGGAGCTCTTGGAGTTGTGTTTGTCAGAGAAGCAGCAAGCCCAGGGCCAAAAGGGGGATGCTCCATGCCAAGGTGGTCAGGGGGACTGTAGAATGGGAGACGAAAGCCTAACAGGTAAGGTTTTATTTTGTTGTTGTTTGTTTCTTGGTTGTGGGGAGGGAGGGAGTGAAGGGTGGGGAGAAATCGTGGCTGTGTTCCCGTCCAATCCATTCCTGCCACTGGCTGGGTCCTTCTCAAGGAGAAACCTGCAGGTTCTAGCTCCGATACAGCATCAGGTTGTCCACGTGGACTCAAACAAGCTCCTCTTGGACAGAAAGACCTTAACGCTTTCTCCCCGTGGATTAACGAGCTGTTCTGCCTCTGAGTGTTCCCTGTGAGGGTTTGTGGTGGCAGAGGAAGGGAGGAGTGTGGGGCAGAGAATCACTTTACCCTGTCAAGGGCCCCTGGGCCTGTAAATCTCAGAACACAAGGAGATTCGGTCTCCATCCTACCCTTGTCTGAGTGTCCTACGGCCCAACCATCCATGGGAAGGTGACGGGAAGGCCCACGACACACCTTGGCTTCCAGGTCACAGTAGGCAAGATTGGTTCCCTGACTGCAAATGGAAACGTTCCTTTAGCATCAAAAACAGGAGTTGAGGGACGGTGGGGGAGGAAAAAGGACTTTCCAAACCTCCTTCTTGCTCAAGCTTAACAGCTCCAATTTGAGGAATTATTTTAGGCTTCCTTTTGATGGGGAGCTTAAAGGGCAAAGTTTGGGCAGCAAATAAAATTGAGTGCACCGAGAAAGGGGAGTTAAACCACACCGGGAACGTTTTAAGGAGCTTATATGCAACTCCAGAGAAGAGCTTACTATACCTCTGCTTCCAAGGAACCTGTGGATCAGATTTAATCTGTAAAGAGGCCCCATCAAGGTCTCCTCCTCGGGCGAACACAGCCTCCAGCAGACCCAGGCTGAACGAAGCTGCTCTCCCCAGCCCCAGCAGAAAAGCACACGTGGGCGGCCAGCCCGCGGGGGGAGAGGGGCCAACTGGAGGCATTCACTCCCCCTGATGCTCCATTTCTTCATCTAATATGGAGCTGCCCTGCGTACGTAACTTCCATAAGCCAGCAAAACTGAACGTTCTGATTTTTAATGATGCTAGGCAATAATTTTGGCACCCGGATCACTCACTCTTGCCTGTCAGCATAGTGATTTAAAAAAAAACCTGTGTTGTTGGATAAACCCACCAGATGGTTCGTCTCTATCAACTGCACATTGTGCCTGCTATTGCATCTCGTTCTTTGCAAATCTCCACTGTTTAGAGACCATCGCGTCAGTATTTTTTTGCCTCGTTAGCCTTCCAACCTCATTCCCCAAAGTAACCAAACCACTCTCGTGCCCCCATGCACCCCTGTCCCCACGCCTGCTTCGAGACACATATGTCTTCTCTTTTATGAGTCACTGCCTGATGCCAGCTAAGGATATTACTGCCTCAAAAATTAACTCGCACACTGAGAATAATCACAGAAAAGAAATTTGTTTTCCTACAAGGTTGTTTTCCAGCTGTTTTAATGCAGACAATTTTACCCTGAAACCCAAATTGAAGGAAAAAAAAAAGAGAGAGAGAGGCAGAGAGAGAGACTTTAAAATCTGCATAATTTGAAAGTGCTTAATGTAAATTAGATAGATCAGCCTAATTTTATTTCAGTACTTTTTAATTGCATTTATAATTAGTAAAATACATTAATGTGCTACACAGAAGGTCAGGAGTTCTGGTAACGAGATCTAATTAAAATGGGCCACTGCATTTCTGTCACACATGCGCCCAGGAACCGAGAGGTCTGCTTCCGTCCACACTGTGCACGCGGCCTATTTTTAACTCAATTGTGTCTTCATCAAAAGAGGCGATCCTGTGATCAAAAGGCCCCCGGTGTGGAAGATCCAACTGTCTGTCTCACTCGTGCATTTAAACCTCCCTCTTGGAGCCTCCCGTGGGTGAGTCTATATCAAGTCTAAGGAGCCAGACTGCATTTGTCCTCCCGTGGCAGGGTGTTTTCCAACAATTAACTCATTATGTCCCTACCATTCCGCCCTTGCCCTTTTGTACATTCAGACAGAGACCTGTCTATTCTTTCGCCCCAGCAAAGGGATCCAACAGCAATAGGACATCTTCCTTGCTTGGGTTTCCAAGTGGCCCTGTTTGCTCTCGGAGGAGCAAATGAGGACAGAAATTCCTCTCTGTAGTAATAATAATAATACAGTAGCAATAGCAGCAGAATCAATTCTTCTCCCCCGATTTGTCCCCAGAGTCACCATGAACTAAGTGATATGCCACTATGAGGCCCTGAGTCACCGGGGTCATGCCCATTTCACCTCACCGTGTCCTCTGATTCCACAAGTCCTTGGCCACCTGCTCTGGCCAACTCTCTCTCGCTCTCTGGAGCCCTTGCCACTGCTGGACAAAGGAGCCCCCATCTACCCCGTCTGCCCACCCCCTGGCAAACGCACAAGGGCATGCTGGGGGCAGGAAGCCCATTCACAACACAAAGGCACAACTTCCCCTCCCTTTGCCCCTGGATGGACTTGTCCATCAAGTCCTGTTCACAGGATGCCCCACCCCAGTTTGCTCTTTACTTCCTTTTGCCTTGTTAACGTCACATTATAATGCGTGAGGTTATGCAGATGAGAGAGGATGGACTATGAACATCTCCTCTTGGAAGTACTCCTGGCTAATCCAAAATCAGGCAACACACTGTTGGACCTGCTATACCAGAACATCACATGTGGCCACGGGGTTAATCAGGCCCCCTTGTCCTTAGGATATTTCCTGCTTTTTCTGAAACAATCTGGCTTATTCCACAGATTTCTGTAACTACTTCTCCCTACTTACATATTAATATTTCTCTCCTTGCCGTGTTTAAGTAGGATATATACTTATATACTTATACGTTTATATATATAATAGATACATATATACTTAATAGGAGAAATAGAACATGCAAATATATCTTTGGAGAAATACATATTCATTTTCTGAGGATATATATATATATGTGTGTAGTATATGAAACAGAACAGCCATATATAGCAACGCTCACCCACTTATTTTTTTAAATTAATTTTAAAAAATCAAACACACCACATTATATTCTGGGAACTAACACTTGTTGAATAAGCAGCGGGGCCCAACTTCGTACACAGAGTTATTCAGCTCTTCAGATTTGCTCCTCAACTTACATCCCAATAAACCCATAAATTGAAAATATCATAAGTCAAAAATGCATTTAATACACCTCACTTACTGAACCCCACAGCTCAACCTAGCCTACCTTAAACATGCTCAGAACACATTAGCCTACAGTTGGGCAGAATCATCTAACACAAAGCCTATTTTACAATAAAGTGTTGAATATCTCATGTAATTTGTTGAATACTGTACTGAAAGTGAAAAACAGAATGGTTGTATGGGTACTTGAAGTATGCTTTCTATTGAATGCATATTGCTTTTGCAACATTGTAAAGTTGAAAAATTGTAAGTTGAACCACTGTAAGTCAACCACTGTCAGTCGGGGACCGTCTGTATGTATACGGTTTGATTTATTTCAGTCATCCTGTCTACACAGAGCAATGACGGTGCTGTTACAAACCTCCCTTTTGCAGGTGAAGGATCTGAGGTTCAGAGTGGCTCACCTGAGGTCTCCCATGAAGCAAGCGACAGAGCTGGATGGGATTCAGGCCTGTGTGACTCCAGCACTGGTCTGTACCTTCAACCCACACCCACGCTGATGCTAAAGGAATTTATGCAGTGCCCATAAAGAGCAGGAACCAGGAGGAACCTCACGGCTCAGACCCCTGGATCATAACGTTTGACTCCGGCAACACTTAAGATTTTCCTTCTGCCTCCACAGGGTAAAACGAAGCAACTAGCAATTTTTTTAAAAAAGCAAATAGAACAGTCCTTTTCCTAAGTCCCACTTGATACACATACTTCAGGGAGATAAGCATGCAGGTGAGTAATTTAGATCACGACACCCAGCTTCTTCCTGTTGCCCTAACGATCATCTGATGGAGAGGCCTCTGCCCGGTAAAGCCTCCCTAGTCCCACCAGTTGCTGGGTTGTTTCAAGTCTCCTCGTCTTTGCCTCTGCTGTGCCTATGAAGTCCCACATCCCCCGATGCACCTGGGAAATAAACCTTTTCATCCTTGAGAACTGAGCTCAAACATCTCCTTTCCAACAAAGCCTTCTCTGACCCTGAGATGTGTGGGGCACATGGTGTGGAGAAATCAACTAGGCTTGGAGGGGTGGCTGTATTGTGATACGTTGCTTGAACTGTTTGAGGGCAGAAATCTGTTCGTATTTATAATATCACTAATGACAATAACAATCATAACAACACCTACGTGCCAACTACTTCACAACCATTTCCACGATTTCTCAGGGCCCTGTCAGTCACGTTTATCTTTGTTTTTCAGATGAGGAAATGGAAATTCAGAGAGGTTAAGTAACATGCCCAAAGTCACAAAGCTATGAAGTCCTGGAACCAGTATTCAAACCCGGGCTGTCTGCTTAATATATTCCCAGGGCCTCGTGCATAGTAGGTACACAATAAATGCTGTTGGAAAGAATAAAGGGTGCATATTTACTGAACACTTCCCCTACCATGTCCCATCCAATTAACCTCAAGCAGATGGAGTGAGGACATCCTTCCAGAACTCATCCTGCTTGTCCTAAGGCCTCATGACTTACCTAGAAGTCAATATTTCATTATAAGCCCATCACACAGGTCAGTGTAATAATTAATGACTATCTGCTGGTGTTACTGCTTATCGTATTTTAGCTTAATTCCAATAAAATCTAAATGGTCTATTAATTTTCCTAATAAATTTAGATATGGCCTCTGACCGCAATCTGGCTTTGATTAGCTAACAAAATATTTGAAGATGGGCCAAGCTGGCTCTTTCAAATATTTCAAGCAAATAACACTTAACTGGATTTAGGATTTTCTGCATCAGCTTATGACTCGCCCAACAATGAATAGGGAAGGGGAAGCTTCATAATTGGTCCCTGACTACACGGACTACATGGAGTCAAGCCACCCTGGGGAGCCATCTATATAAAGGTCTGGAAGCCACAGATGACCGAGACAACAAGGAAACACATCCTCAGTTACCAAAGGGGCAGAAAAGAGAGCAGCAGGAAATGACTTCTCAGGAGCACCCACCAGAGGGTCCCAAGAAGCAGGTGTAGACAGGCACCTATGCTGAGACTGCCTGCCCCAAAGACATCCTAAAAGTCTACACTATATACGAAAACCCAAATGTGACGTTTACCCGCAGAGACCCAAAAGGTAATGAGGAGAGACGGGAAATTAGAATGTTCTTCCACGGGCTTCTCGAACGACTGGTTCTTTTTATCCTTCAGGTTTTAGCGTAAATGTCACCACTATAGCATCCTGCCCTAACCTCCCTACACAAAGACGACCCCACTGTCTCCATCAACTGGTCATTATCACAAAACCCCATTTAATTTTCTTTATAGCACATATTAGACTCTAATCATTTGTAGTTATTTTATGTAACTGTCTTTTGTCCCCCTCCATAGGAATATAAACTCTAGAAGGGAAGAGACCTTGAACGGTGTTGGGTGCATAATAGGTGCTCAATAAATATTGACAAATGAGTAAATAACTGATAAATAATAAATGACGAGTTGATGAATGATGAGGGCCACACAGAGGTTAACCTGGAAACAAGAGAGAAAAAATAACACAGACAGAGAACACTAGGTCTGGGAGCAAACAGCTGGCTTTGAATAGCAGCACTGCCTCCTGCTAGCTGCATGACTGTGGGAAAATTACACAAGCTCTCTGTCCCTCAGTTTCTTCATCTGTAAAATGGAGTTAACATTAGTGCCTCCCCCAAAGGGTAAGAATAACAATAAGCGTTGATAAGTAAAACACTCAGTACCAGAGCTGGAGCATAATTAGTGCTTGTGAAAGATTAGTTGCTACTGTTGTCACCATCATTGTCACCATCATCATCATCATTGTCAGACAGTGGAGACACACCTGACACAGCTCTGCCTCCCTCCTGGGATCTACCTCATCCCGTCTCATCTCTGAGACCTCATCTATGGTACAACCACCCCTTCTCCTCCTACCTCTGACCACATATGATACTTTTGAGGCAATTGCACATCCCAGGCACTCGATCACTGATTTGGTCCCGAGGCTGGATTTACCAATCCAATTGTGATCCTCTGTTCTTGGCCTTGGCTTGGCAAAGGCTGCCACTGACCCATGACACGTTTGCATCTCCCACGACCCAGATTTCACTCCACGTGGGATGTATCCACTTCCCTCCAGATCCAAATCTTTGCATTTCAGAACCCAGCCCCAGATGCAGGTAGATCCCTTGATGTCAGGGCTCACTGTTTGACCCCAGTCTTGAACAGCTAATGACCTTCTTACAATAGCTCACCAAAATCCCACCACGCCTTCACGAAGAGACAGAAGTCCTCCCTCCCCCCAGTCTGCGAGTTGAACCACAGCACCCTTCTATGACCATCTGAAGTGCATTGCTCAGCCCTACACAAATGTGAAAACTCAACTGCAGTGCTGAAGTCTTTGGAAAGGGGGGATTATTGATGCAAGTGGTGAGTGTTGTCAGACCTGTCACTAGTAGAGTAAACAAAAGAACTAACTCATTAGAGGATGCAAGAGAGGTGGTGAGGCTCTAATAGCTTTGGAAGGCAAAGGGGGGAAGCAAATCCTTTTCCACTGGAACATAAGCAGAAGGGAAGAATGGAACCATGTATCTTTCAGGCCTAAAGTCAGATGTAAGGACAGCGGTACGGGCATGTGTAATGGGGAAACTGATCTATCTGGCAGACCAGAGAAGTCTCTTGAAGACACAGTATTTGAGCAAAGACTTGCAAGATAAGTGTTCAGGGAACTGGGATGATTTCCCAGGACAAAGGAGCAGCATGTTAAAGGTGACAAGGTGGGACAGACCCTGGTTCTCAGGGGGACCCAAGAAGCTCAGTGTTGTGAGGCATAGTGGGAAGAGAGGAGGGAAATGAAGTTGACACAGAATCATTTCTTGCTATTTATGGGTTAAGTCCTTTGTCAGGTGTTTCAAATCCATTGCTGCTTATGTATAGAAACAGCGTAACAAAGTAGGTGTCCCTTTCCCCATTCTCCAGATGAGAAACCGAGGTTGAAATAAATTAAGGAGCTTAGCCAAAGTCATAACACCAGGGAGAGGTAGAGTTGGGGCTCGAACAAAGGGGTACTGTTTTGAATGTGACCCCCCTTCTCATTCCAAGAACCAGATTGATGGGGATGGCCACGTGCCCAGAGGAGCACGTAGACTGGGGTCCCATGTGATGGAGTGGGCTTCCATCTTGCCGAATGGCGCCAAAGTGGAATGGCAGCCTCTTGGCTGCTAGTACAGAAGAGACGCCACTAGCCTCTGCCTGGAATTAATATTGGTTTAGCAGTCAGGAGTTAATTAAATGTTAATGTTCAGTCACTTGAAATTGAACATGAGGAATCTCAGCTTCATTTGTAAGTTTCTTAAGCCATCATTAAGGTGTTCTGCTTGGCTCCCCTCCCGCCGGGCCGCCGACCCCGCCGGCTGCGTCCCCCACCCGCGGGCCAACTCATTTCAGTCGCCCCATGCCTGGCACACGGCCTCTGCCCTGCCCGACAGCCCCGCTCTTCCACCGAACGAGTCTGAAAGTCTGGACTCACCGCGCGCTGCCGTCGAGTTTCACACAAGGTGGGTCCACCTCCCGCGTCACGGGTGCTCTGGTGTTCGTAACGTGTTACAGATGAGGCGGCGCTTCAGGTACGTAACTGAACTTGACCTCATGGTGAGAGGATGGCAAGGATGGCAGAGAAGGAGGAAAATGAGTAGCAGGGAAGGAAAAGAAGGAGGTGAAGGCCAAGATGGAAGGCGGAGGAGGAGGAGGAGGATTGCTTGAGTGTTTTCTGTGCACTTTTGGGCAATGCTCAGTGTGACCTCACGAGGCAAAGATTGTCGCCACGCTCATCTTTCAGATAAGGAAACTAAAGCCTTGGGAGATTAAATCACGTGCCCCCTAGACCACACACGCGCTGGGAGGGGATGCCAAGGTCGAGACTTCAAGTGCTCATTCCCTTAACTGTAAACAACCACATATATGAGAAAAAGTGAAGTTCAGAGAAGTTTGAGAGGTCTGGTCAAGACCCCGTAGTTTTATGATTTTACCCATCGACTCCCCAGTAAGGAAGAAACGAAGCTCAGAGAGGTGAAATGGCTAAGATCACGCAGGTTGGTAATGTGAGGATCAGGGCCAAAATCCTGGATTTCCATCTCTTAGGAAGTTTGTGAGTAAGTGCACACACACACACACACACACTTGCACACTCAGGCACGCACACATGCACACAGATCCAGGCGTGTGCGGATCTGTGAGGTCACCAGTCTGGGGCCCCTCCCCCAGCAATTCCTGGGGTCCTGGTGGCATCCTGAGCACTGCTCTTGAGTAGTAGAGATGGGAGGGTGAAGGGAGGGAGCTACTGTGGCCGGAGGGAGGGAGGGACACTTGCTTCTTCTAGCAAAGTGACACCTCTTGTGCCTACACTTTCATCTCAGCACCCTGGACAGGGCCACATCAGCTTCCAGGACCTCTTCCTGGCAGGAAGCCTGTGCCCCAGCACCTACGCCAACCTGCTGAATTGGAAATCAGGGTAAATCCGCACCAAGGGAGATGTCTAATCAAGGCTCAGGTTTGCATTTCCTCTCAATGGCATGTTGACAAAACAAGAAAAGACAGAAACAAACACGGTTAAGCTGACTTTCGGAGGCCAGTGAGTAGAACAGCGGAAGCGGATAGGACTCCCTGTGGTGGGGCAAAAGGAGTCATTCAATACAGCAGGACTGGGCTTCTGGCCCTTCTAAGCATTTCTCAGAGGCTGCAGGACGAATTTAGAGAAAACTGAGATCAGCCAGAAAGAGGGGGGGCCAGAGGGGGTATGTGACTCCCCTACAGACACCTGAACATACCCTGAGGTTTAGAAAATGGGAAATACGGCCGACCCTCAAACGATATGGGTTTGAACTACATGGGCCCACTTATACATGGATTTTCTTCTGTCTCTGCCACCCCTGAGACAGCAAGACCAACTCCTCCTCTTCCTCAGCCTCCTCAACATGAAGATGACAAGGATGAAGACCTTTATGATGATCTACTTCTACATAATGAGTAATAAATATATTTTTTCATCCTTATGATTCTCTTAATAACATTTTTTTCTCTAGTTTAAGAATACAGTATATAATACATATACAAAATTTGTGTTAATTGACAGTTTATGTTATCAGCAAGTCTTCTGGTCAACAGTAGGCTACTAGTAGTTATGTTTTGGGGGTAGAAAAGTTAGTTGCATGTGGATTTTCAACTGTGCACAGCATCAGCACCCCAACCCCTGTGTTGTTCAAGGGTCAACTGTACATATAGCTGTGGTGCTGTCTCTCCAGTATATCCAAAGGGACTCAGAAAGGGGTTATAGAGGGCTAGAACAGGAACAATACCAGTACTGACCACTTACAGAGAAACCATTCTGTGCCAGGAGTATACAGACACCATTTCTTCAAAAATAGTCTTGTCCCAGGGTCTATTTCACAGACCCTGAAGCTGTGATCCCAGGATTTTAAATCACTTGTGCACAACAACCAGCTATAAGGGAGTCAGAAATCAACCCATCCAATCTGCTTGCTATATAGACAAAGAGAAAGGCTCTGGGGTGGGTAGAGCCCTGCCAAGGTCATGCTCAAAGTCCCTGGCATACTGGGGACCTCCAAGCCCCAGAGGCAACCCCATGAAATCCAGATGGTGGGCTCAGTCATCTTGCTGGTTGTGTTCAAAATAGTCATTTGAGTGACAGTGACAATTGTCAATTTCTCTATCTCTTTATTTCCAGAGAGCAAAGTCCCCTTAAATAGAAACCAAGCAAAGGATATTCAGATCAAACACATTCTGGGTTTGTTTGATTGCTTACTTTTGAATACATGACATCAAACCTCTGGGGTTTTTGTTTGTTTGTTTGTTTGCTACTTTTTTTCTACTCCACAGAATGCAGTCCAGGGCCAGACATTCCTGAATTTGGATCCAGCTCTAATGCTTACTGTAGTATGACCTTGGGGAAGTCAAGTAACTTCTCCAAGTCTCCTTGTTCCTGGAAACCGGAGAGCCATCCATTCATCCCACAAATGTTTGAGTGCTGACAACATGTCGGGCACTGTCCTAGGCACTGAGAGTAGAGACAGGAATAAGACAGACCAACACGCAGCCCTCTTGGCTAATATCTCCATGAGGATAATAATAGTACCCAGATCTAGGACAGTCGTGAGAGATAAAATCCACATATAACTTTTGATTCCCCCAAAATGTAAGGCACACAAAGGCCTTGTGATGGAATAACAGTATCTCCTGGTGAGTTGTTACTCAACAAATAATGTCTGTTAAAATAATATAATTATCCCCATGGAAGTAAAAAGAGGCATACACACACACACACACACACACACACAGAGATATATATAATTATTAAGAGTATTGTATTGATCATTTTTTATCAGTTAGAGCTATGTTTTTTAAGGGCAATAGAAAATAAAAGAAAGAAAATAGTTGGATAGAGTTTGCTGAACATTTACTTAAGTATGTAATACTCGATAATCTAGCTGACTCATGTGAGAAATTTTTTAAAAAGACCCACCATGTAGATCTCCAAAAGTGACAGAGGGTCCTGAGAGCAGTGACAGCGGCTTTGGAACAGCCTCCTGCTGCCAGCAGAGGAAAAGAGTGACGCAGGGCCCTGCGCCAGGCATTCCACCCTCCCCGTCCATCTCCTTCCTCCCCACGGCAGCCCCCGTGAGCAGGTACTGTCGTCTCCGCCTTATCCAGGAGGGAGATGAGGCTTTTGGAGGCAAGAAAGGCTTTTCCCCACGTCCAACCCCAAACCCCGGCAGCATCAGGGGTATTGTTCCACTTGCTGCATGTGCCACCTTTCTGAGCATTATGCATCATTTTATGTTTTTCCCATCATAATTTCTTTTTTTTAAAGACCGAACTCACCACACCCAGAGGGGAAGGAGATACAAGCCAAGTTATTCCTACAGCCCCATCCTTCTCTGTACAGTCTCTGTGCCTTTGACATTGGAAAATGCACAGGTTTCTCCCTCTTGGGAGCCATTCCCATATACCGGCATTCTGGTATCCTCCCTGGCTCCACAGTGGGCTCCACTCCCCAGCTCCCTGGCCGCAAGGCGTGGCTGTGGGACTGCGTCATGATGGATGGAACAGGCGTGGAAGAAGGACCATGGGCCACTCCCAGCCTGGCCTGTCCAAGTTCCCCACATGAAACCCTCACTCTCTTTTCCCTTGGAGGTCAGACACGGAAGGTGGAGAGGAACCACCACCAAGGCCGAGTGCTCACCCCACGCCCACGCATCACACACCCAAGAAATAACCTCCTGCATTAAGCCCCTGAGATGCGGAGGTCCACCTGTTACAGCAGCTAGCACTGCCTTGGTGGGCACTTCCCATCTCCTTAAGGTAAAAATCAAGCCTCCTTCAAGTCTACCATCATCTGGGCTCCCAGTCACGGCACAGAGTATATTCAGGAAGCCAGGCCTTGTGGTTAGGAGGAAGTATTCTGGTATCAGATTCGGATTTGGGTACTGGTTCTGACATGGGTGAACTTGGGAACTTCAGGCAGATTATTGAACATATACGTGAGCTTCCATTTTCTTCTTGGTAGAAGTGGGATACCAACTGTATGGACGACCCATGGTCACGGGTCATAAACAAGATATGACTGGGAAAAATGCTTAGCCTAAGAGAACACGTATAATAAGCTCTCAGGAGCTGGTAAAATATTACTGCTGGTACTACTAGTACTACTAATGATGATAGTGATAATTAAGCTGATACTATTAAATGCCCAACAGTAAAAGCTTAAAACTTGACCCTGAATATACACACACATGCATGCTCACACACACTCTTGTGCACACACACACTCATATGTAAATGCATAAATACACAAACATGCAGGCTTGAAAACCTCCTAAAGTGGCTTCTTCTAAGCAAAAGGAACGATGGCTCTGTCCTTTTCTTGCCAGCGTTTAATGTCACATCCACAGCCTCTCCTTCACTCCCTCCCTTCTTAGTGCTGCTGGCTCCCTGGGTTCTGGGAAATTATAATTAATTCATACTTTGGACTCTCAGGATTATAAGGTATTATAGGATGGCAGAGCTAAGACAAATGCTTTAATTCACCAGCTGCCATGTATTTAATTAGAGATTCTGATGAATCCTCCTTACACAGATATGCCGTCCTACTTGGTGTTGTGTCAGAGGGAGAGGGAGGATTTGTACACAAGGACTCCAGGGCTCTCAAACTTCTTGCTAGCTCGGACTGCTTGTCCGTCACGTTAGAATCAGCTCGAAGCGGAGCGGTGTCGGCTGCAGCCCTCTGCCATGTCTGGTGGGGCAGGAGGAAATGACTTGAAAGAGGCTCCTATTTTCCTGGGACACGGGGAAGCCCTCCACATGGGGTGGGATGGGGTGGGGGCTTTTCACGGATCTGAATTGCTTCTGGGGCCTCTCACATGCTTTTGTTTATAATTTTTCTTATAATCTTGGAGGTGGGTGGTGGAACCAAAAGTAAGTGACTCTCACTGACAACATCGCCCTCAGGATGCTGTATGCCTGTGCGTGTGTGTGTGTGTGTGTGTGTGTGTGTGTGTGAGACTCACACCCTGACAAACTTGGCAGTTTTGGAAATAAGGCTTATGTTTGCTCTTGTGGAAGGGCACAATTGTTCTTTAAAAAAATGCTTTTGTCGTGCTAAATGTCTCTAATGAGCACTGCAGTTAATAAAAGTTAAAAATCAGGTTGTGAATGGAAAGGCTGACACCCTCGGTCATATCTTCTCTCCATCTAGGCCCAGTAATGAGTTACCAGAAAACAGCAGAGACTCAGGCCACAGCCCTGGAAGTGACTTCCAGGGTGGCCAGAAGTTACTCCCTGGGTATTGTGTTTTGAACAGTCGAATCTCCACCCAGAGAGGCGGGTTCACAGACAATCTTCCCAGCACCCCTGTGAGTCAATCGTACATTCACCCCATTCTGCAGATGGGGTGTTTAATGTCACATCCACAGCCTCTCCTTCACTCCCCCCCTTCTTAGTGCTGCTGGCTCCCTGGGTTCTGGGAAATTATAATTAATTCATACTTTGGACTCTCAGGATTATAAGGTATTATAGGATGGCAGAGCTAAGACAAATGCTTTAATTCACATTCTTCTTGTGCCCCCTAACCCCTTGGCAGGGATAGAGGGAATGACTTTTTCAGAAGCTCAGAGTTGGAAAAAACAAAAACAAATCAAAAGCAGCTCAGAGTCAAACAGTCTTGAGCCCAGCTCAGCCTCTCTCTACCCTACGCCCACTTCTTCATGAATGTCGCACCACGTAACATCTAAGTTCCTTAGCGGGGTTTGAACATTCTATAATCCCAGCATGTTCTTCCTTTCCAACCTTGTTTTCCTGCTCTTGCCAATGTGCACCCTTTATTGGACTGCCTCAGGAAATTATCCTCATGGAGCCTGGAATGTCCAGAACTCACTTTTGCCTGCGCCCTTTGCTGGGGGTATAACCCACCCAGGATCCCCTACCTGCTCCCTGCATGTTGCCAACCTCCCTCTCCAAGATCCAGGTTGTGGCCCCTCTTCTCAAGCATTCATATATAATTACTTATCCTTTTACGTTTTTCTGTGGTGTATCCTGTCTTCCCACTTAAACCATAAAGTCTTTGAGGACAGGTGCAGGTTTATACGGTGCCCTCCCCTCACAACTAAGCGTGGGGGGCTCACTGCAAAGGCCAGTGTCTGCACCGTTCAGCTGAACAACTTGTGTAGAGGATTACTGGCTCTCCTAGGGTATAAACTCCTCGTCCAGAACATCATCAGGAACCATCACTGGTCTTCTGCCTAATTCATGGTGAGGAGCTTCTGTGCGTGTTGGAGAACACCTCTGATGTTTATCACAACCAGATCCTGAAGGAGCATAATCCCAGCTGCTGTCATCCTCGGTGTGTTCACCTGCCCCCTCTTCTCCCAATGGAGGGCCCCACGCAGTCACGACAAGGTCTTCTTCACAAAGAGAATTACTATGAGCACCTCTGGTTTCATCCTGCCTTTCTGCCTCCTCCTCATCCCTTCCCTGCCACCACTCTCAGATGAGGTCAGACACCACTTTTTCACAGTCATCTCATTAAGAGTTTGACATGAAGCCAGTCAAATGTGAAATGGGCACAATGAAGATGACCAGCCAGGCAAGAGCAAAAGAGAAGCATTGTCAAGGATAACGTCCAGGTTTGGGGCAGGGGAAACGGGCATGCTGAGGAGACTGAACTTCATTGTAGGGGCAAGACAGTTGGGGAGATCTTAAAAAAAGTGAAGGGATCATCCATGGAGCCCACTGCTCCTCACAGGTGGGTAAGAGAATCCCTGGAACCAAGCTGTGCTCTCCACATAAGGGTAGAATCTTCTCAAGTCTGAAACGAGCCACAGCACATTGCATATCTCTCTATCATGCCCCCCTCTGCATTCTCTTGTTATTATTTATTTGCATATCTGACTTCCTTGCTTGACTTTGACATCCCTGTGGGAAGGGGGTTGTGTCATTCATCCCTGAACCCTGAGAAGCTAGCACAAAATCTGGTATTCTGTGGGCTTGTTGAATGAACAAATGAACGAGTAAAGCAGAAAGAGTCAAATCTGGAGCCTCCTCTTAGCCTTCCCCCCACTTAACTTTTGGCCCCCTTCTTTGAAAAAAATAAGGTTCATTTCTTACAAATAGTTGAATAGATGCAAGTTAAAATATTCTGGAGGTATCATTTTGGACTGACCAAATTAGCAAAAACATTTCTAAAGCAACAACACCTAATGCTGTCACGCTAGCAGCTGAAATTACATCTGAATACCACTGGCAGCAAGTCAGTTGGTACAACTCTCTTGAAAACAATAAATCCTTCATTTTCTCATTTAACAAACATGTCCCAAGTGCCTGGGTACTAGGTGTGAGGGATTCAGGACAGTAAAAACACAGGGTCCTTCCTAGCAGTAGGGACACACTATTAACTAGTAGTTGCAAAAGTAGTGCATGAGTAACAGAAGAATTTAAGTATCGAGGGACAGTTGGAAGGGGCCCCCAACCTGGAATTGGGAGGTCAGGGATGGGTTTTCCCCAGAGCTAAGAGCCAAGCTGAGACCTCAAGGCTGAGCAGGAGCCAAAGAGGGAGGAGGAGACATGCCCCAGAAGGTGAGGAAGACCATGCATGCCTCATGTGAGGGACAGAGAGAACACAGTGGAGGCATGGACCGTCTCATGGGAGGCTGAGCAACTTAGGCAGGGTCCACATCAACTTCCAGGGAGTGTCAGGATCCAGGGAGCCTATTGGAAGTACAGCTCTTGTGGCCCAATGGGGAAATGGCAGGAGGAGCAAGAGGTGAACATGAAGGCAAGGAATGAAATTAGGAGGTGGTTCTGGTAATCCAGATGCGAGACAATGTCAGTCTGGGCTAAGGTAATGGCAGTGGAAAGGAAGAGAGGTGGTTTTATTCAAGAAGTGGGAGACACCATCCAGAGAACCTGCTAAGACACAGAGGGTGAAACAAAAGGTAGAAGGATCATCAAGGATGAGGTGCGGGGCGATGGCAGTGCATTCACCGAGAAAAGAACATGGGAGGGCAGACGCCATGCAGCAAAGGCCGCTGAATGTCCTCCCATCTCTTTAATGCCCTTCCTGTGAATTTATCTTAGGAAATTTCCATGGAAGGTAAAGGTCATATGCCTTTATGTATCTGTGACACTGTTGTCTATAAAAATCTGGCCAACAACCCAGATGCCCAGTAATGATAGCAAACATGTGGATAGTGTCAGAACTAGGCATTGTTCTGAGTGTTTAACACAGAGGAACTTGTTTACTCCCAACAACAACCCTGTGAAGTAGGTCCCTGTCTTAGTTCATTTGGGCTGCTGTAACAAAATACCGTACACTTTGTAGCTTTTAAGCAACAGAAATTTATTGCTCACAGTTGGAGGCTGGAAATCCAAGATCAAGGAATAGCAGTTCAGTGTCTGGTGAGGACCCGCTTCTCTGGTCTCTGTGCTGTGTCCTCATGTGGCATATGGTAGAAGGGGTGAGGGAGCTCTTGGGGCATCTTTTTTATAAGGGCACTAATCCCACTCATGAGGATTTCCCCCTCGTGATTCAGTCACCTCCCAAAGGCCCCACCTCCTAATACCATCACCTTGTGATGGTTTCAACATGTGAATTTGGGGAGACACAAACATACAGATAATAGTGGTCTCATTATGATCCTTACTTTATAGACAAGCAACCAAGGCCCAGAGCCAAAATATGAACTAGGGAGCCATCCTCCTGAGAATATACCTATACTATACCATACTGTACTAAACTATATACTATACTATACTATACTATACTATACTATACTATACTATACTACTATACTGTACTATACTAATATTGCCTCTCCATGACAAGGGAAGTTTTGGTAAGTTTGAACACATCAGCAGGCTGAAATTGTAGACAACCATTAAACAATCATTAAAGAAATTTCATAGAAACAAGGGAAATGCACCTGGGGTATCTATCATTAAATTAAAACATCAGGGGAAATGGTGTGTAAAATCTGAAAACAGTATGTTAAAATATATGTATGCGTGGGTCAGAACTGGAAGAGAATTTACCGTGATGAAAACAGATGTGTGATGTTCAGGTGATGGGATGAGGGTAGTTTTTTCCTATCAATCATTTTTCTACATTATTGTTGACACCCACCTTTTATTCAATGAAATACTCAAGACAAGATGCAAAAAAAATGTATAAGCTGTATAATCCCAATACATGAGTTACAGAAACAGGCACAATTAAGCGGTTGCCTCAAGTTGGGGCATGAGATACTTCCTGGGAGGAGAGAAGTGTCCTATATACAGATAGGGATGATGGTTACACAGGTGTATCTTTGTCAAAACTCACTGAACTGTATCCTTGAGATCTGCATTTTGTTGTATATAAATTTTATGTACATATTGTGTGTTTACTGCCTGTAAATTTCACCGCAATAAAAAAATATAAGTATGGGGGTGTGATGGGTTAATCTCATGTGTCAACTTGACTGCATCATGGGATGCCAGGATACTTGGTTAAGCATTATTTCTGGGGGTGTCTATGAGAGTGTTTGGGGATAGAATTAGCATTTGAATCAGTGAACTCTGTAAAGTAGGTAGCCCTCCCCAGTGTGGGCATGGGAGGGCATTACCCAATCCATGGAGGGGCTGCCTGGAACAAAAGGCAGAGGAAAGAGGAATTTGTCCCTGCTTTTCTGCCTCAGTGCCGGGGCTGGAACATCTCATTTCATCTTCTCCTGCCCTTGAACTGGGACTGACAACGTCAGCTGCCCTGGTTCTCAGGCTTTTGAACTAGGACTGAATTATACCTCCAGCTTTCCTGGGTCTCCAGACTGCAGACGGCAAGACTGTCATCTGCAATCACGTGAGCCAATTCCTCATAATATACACAAACAGATGAATGAATCCACACATACACACACACACACACACACACACTCGATCTATTGGTCCTCTTTCTCTGGAGAACCCTGATGAATACCACAAGGGGAAGTCACAACAAAATCCCCCATTTTGACATTTTCTTCTTCCATCTCTGCTGTGGTCTGAATGTGTCGCCCCAAATTCCTGTGTTGAAAACAGAGTCTCCACCGCAACAGTGTTGGAAGGTGGGGCCTTTTGAAAGGTGTTTAGGTCAGAAGGGCTCTGCCCTCGTGAACGAATTAATGCTCTTATAATAGGGCTAGACTGAGAGAGTTCACCCCTTTTCACACCTTCTGTCCCTTCCATCCTGTGAGGACATGTGCTCCTCCCCTGTGGAGGATGTGGCACCAAGATGCCGTCTTGGAAGTGGAGAACAGCCCTCACCAGACACCAAGCTTGCCGGCGCCTTGATCTTGGATTTCCTAGATCTGTGCACCTCTAGAACTGTGAGAAATAAATTTCTGTTCTTTATAAATTACCCAGTCTCAGGTTTTTTGTTATAGCAGCACAAATGGACCAAGACCATCTCTCTATGAGGAAGCCACCATTTTCTGATGATCAGTTCCATACAGGACAACCACCCCATTTCTCTGGCCAGTTTTCTCTCTCTAGAATAGGGAATTTCAATGGGGTGGCACAATCCCCTAGGACAGGAGGCATCAATGTACACCCCACAGGCCAATTCCAGCCTGCTACCAGTTTTTGTACATAACGTTTTATTGGCACGCTTCCACACCCATTAGTTTACCTGTCTATGTCTGCTTTTACACTGCTACACAGTCCAGAGTCAAGCAGTTGCAGTGGAGTCTCTATGGCCAGCAAAGCTCAAAATATTTTCTATCTGGATCTTTACAGAAAAAGTTTGCCAATTCCCTCCCTAGAGAGCATTTGTAAATGTTTATGGGTGTTTGAGGTTGTCACAGTGACTGAGTTGGGGCTGCTACTGGCATTTATAGGGTGTAGTTATTTACTACAGTAAGGAACTGCCCTGCTCAGATCTCTAATAGCAACCCCAGTGAGAAACTTGCCCTAGAAGTAGGATCAGACCTTAGAGGAGGAGGCTACCAACAAGGCTTAGACTTCTAAGCAAATTAAAATGCTGCACAATTTAATTTCCCTCACTTAGAGAGATGCACCCCCCACCACCATTTTTTTGCTTCTTTAGGCAAGAAGTATCTGAAAAGCACCCACCTCTTAACTTCTTTAATTTACCGAACTTTTCAGTTACTATTTGACAGGTTGTCTCACAGGTTCCCTCAAGACCTAGTTTTAGAATCAAGGAGCAGGGTTTTAAAAGTTGCCAAACGCAAGTTTAACAGAATGAGACAGAAATACCCAGCAGGGTTCTAACTTGTTTTATCACATCCTCTACCTCTCCTGGCGGGACCCAGCGAGGGTGTTCTGCTTGTCACATCGGAATCTTCACTTTGGAGTTTACAGAGCACTTTCTGGACGCAGGAGGACAGATTCTGCTCTGTGCAGTACTGTGCCGATAGCGTAGGCTCCCCATTTTAAAGAGGAGAAAGCGAAGACGTGACTTGCTCAAGGTTCAGTGGGTGACCTGAGTTTACACCGGGCCGCCCTCTCCTTGTCTTAGGTGCTGCCTATTAATGTTGTACTCAAGCGCCTTAACGGGGGATTCCAGCAGCTGCGCAGCCTTTCTGAGAGCATGTCAGACCACGGAACGGGGCAGAAAGCAGGAGAGGATTCAACCTATTTTGCCCATGAAGGCTTAAATGTCTGTCTCCCCAGCACATTCAGCATTTCGATCGCTCGAGCTGTATCTTTTTTTTTTTCCCCATTTGGCAGGTATTTATTTATTTTTGTAATTGAAAAATAAAAATTATACACATTTATGGTACACAACACGATGTTCTGATTTCCTCTTAATCTCTTTTCGTCTTCAATCCTTAGTATAATACGTGGTACACAATAGGCACATAACAAATGTCGGATGGATGAGTGGATGAACGTCTTTCATCTTCTCTATCCTTTCCTCTACCTAGAAAGCGTAAGAAGATGATAGAAAGACATGAAAGAAAATTAAAAATAATAGCTAACTTGCTTATAATGTATCCAGCATGCTTCTGAACATGTCTATGTCTTAGCTCATTTATTATTTTCAACAACTCTCTCAGGTCAGGACTATTATCCTCTCCATTTATTTCACAGGTGAGAAAACTGAAGATCAGGCAGATTACAAAACTAACCCGAAGTCACAGTGTGGGCAAGTAGAGAGCTAGGACTTGAACTCAGATCTGGCAGTCTGGCCTCCCGTGCCAGAACTCTTAATTACGACAGTATCCTGTATCCAATGCCAAGTGCCAGGGCAACGTAATCCCATTATTCCACTTGAGGGAGGCCCCACCTATAGGAATAATTCCTCTGAATGAATTTCCAATAGCATCCATGCTGAGCCCAGGAGCACGGCAAGGGAACACTTCTTAGCTTGTCAACATTCATGAGAAACGGCTCTCTCCAAAAAAAGTACCCGCAGAGACGTAGGGATATGAGGATACATGGATATTTGATTCTGTAGTTACAATAAAAACAGAGCTTGGACCCCACACCATGTGATAAACGGCTCAATAAGTAGCGTAATATAATGCAGTCAGGAAGAAATACATTTTTATGGGCTGAATGGAATTGTACAACACCAGCTACAGCTTGGGTGATCATCTAATGAAAATGCTTTTGTGCTGGGTTGGAAATGCAGGGGCCAGCAAAGATGGAGTTTGGAAGCTGAACAACTATGTATGTCTTAACTTTTCACAATTTAAATTCGAGATAAATGGAGCTGTTTAGAGAGAGAGAGGCAGGCACAGGGACCAAAGCCAGGGGGGTTTGCCCCGGGAGCGGGAGGAGGAGGAAGGCTGAACTACTATCATTTCTTGAAAAGTGGCCATGCGATTTATTTTCAAATCCACCTCAAATTGGTCATTAAAATATCCTGAGTTCATGTCTAGATAGTCGTCAATGGCACGGTCAGCTAAACTCATAATTTAGAGGCCAGATTTTTCTGATAATAGGTTAGCTCATCCTCACAAACAAGTGAGTGCTTAATATACGTTTGTTAAATGAATTAATGGATGAATGATGAAAAATAATTTCTGAGTGCTTTATGTGCCAGACATATAAACCTGTATTTTGTTTAACTTTCATACGAATCATATCAGGCAGACACCAACAATAGCCTCATTTTTGAGATGAAGAAACTGAGGCAGTGAAGGGGCATGTAACTTCAGTGTGAGATTGCACAGTGCTGAGAGGGGGGAGTTAGGACTCAAAGTCAGAAGCACTATTCTCATCACCTCCTACGCACCCCATTGGAGAAGAAGGGATCCCCCACCCTAAACAGCACGAGATGGCCAAACACACAACGCAGTGGACAGATGCAACCAGCATAGTTTATTAGTCACATATGCTCACAGCCCAGGGCAGGCAGATACTACGCACTACGCAGGGCCACCTGGGGGTGCACGCAGAGCAGAGTGAACCAGCAGCGGTTGAGGGAAGCAGTCCTTGTAGTGGCAGGAGGGCGAGATGCCTCCTTGTTCCTGCAGGAGGGTGTGGTTGGTTCGTTTCAATAATTCCATGGGCTGGCAGGGAACTGAAGCCCATTAGGATGAGGACCAGATGAAAGACCAAAGGGTGAAGCTGGGCCAGGTGGTAAAAGAACTAGCCAGGTGGGGAGCCCTTCCCGCTTGAACTCTGGGGCTCTGTGAGGTTCAAAGATGTCAATGAACCACTTGAAATTTTCGGTCTTACGTACATGGATGACTCTGGAACCCTAACTCTCAACCAATGCTTTATTGCCATTCCTCTGCTCCCCCTCAATGTATCCTTCTACTCCTTGTACCAAGCCAGCATAGCCCCTTCCCCTTTAGTTCACCATGGAGGGGAAGGCAAGTGTGTAAATGTGGATTAAGCATCAATCTTAGAACCAGTAGGTAAATGTTAGGGATCCAGCTCTTCTGTGCAGTAGCCCTATAGTTCTAAGCAAGTAGCTTAATGTTTGCAAGCCTTTGTTTTCTACTGTGCAAAATGCGAAGGCTGCCACATACCTCAATGGGGGTTACAGAGTACGTGAAATAAAAGAAAGCCCTTTAAAAAGCAGTTTAAATGGAAGAGATGACAATTTATGATCATGGTGCTCATTATTTCTACATTTCTTTGACCCAGGGCATATTTTTTAAAGGAGTTAAGTAGAAAAGTGAAGGTGTATACCATTGCACCAAATAATAATGAAAACTAAGTTAAAGAAGGTGTCTCTAACAATTGTAAACGTGTATGATATGTCTCCCTCTGTGCTAAGTACTTTTCATCATCACCTTACTTCCTTCTCGCAACAACCCTATCAGGCTGGTATTAGCATTATTCCCCTCTTAAAGATAAGTTCATTGAGGCTTAGAAAGGTTAAGGAAGCTGCTCAGACAATTTATACAGGGAGTAAGTGACAAGGCTGAGATTTGCACCCATGTCACTGCAACTTCAAAGCCTCTGCCCCTCACCTCCAAGGAAAACTCTCGCAAGGATATGCGGGTGGTGTGCAAGGGTAAATTATGGCTCCCCAAAGATATCCTGGTCCTAATCCCCAGAATCTCATGTGAATATGTTACTTTATATGGCAAATGAGACTTTGCAGATGTGATTAACTTAAGTTTCTTGAGATGGGGCTATTCCCCTGAATTACTCAGGTGGGACAATGTAAGCACAGGGATCCCTTAGGAAGAAGCCAGGAGGGTTGGAATCAGAGAGAGATTTGAAGATGCTCTTCTGCGGACTGTGAAGGTGGAGGGAGGGGCCACAAGCCAAGGAATGCGGGTGTCCTCTAGCAGCTAGAAAAGGCAAGGAAGTGCGCTCTCCCCTGGAGCCTCCAAAAGGAACCCAACCCTGCTGATTTCAGAACTTCTGACCTCCAGAACTATAAAATAATAAATTTGTCTCATTTAAACTATGAAGTTTGGGTGATTTGTTATAGCACCAATGTAACATCATCATAAATATTTCCGAGGAGCATTTGCACATCCATGACTCGTATTCATGCGGCTGCGATACCCCATTCCGGGGAAGTGTCTTATGTAGTATTTTCTCACAGGACACATTTTCTTCCATTTTTTGCTTTTTTTGGGGCACAGAGTTGGGGTCAGAGCATGACTGCACAACAACAGGCAGCTTGCTCTAGAGCTGGGCTGCCCAAGAGGGTAGACAATAGCCACATGTGGCTAGTTCAGCTGAAGGTAGTTAAATTCAAAGTAAATTTAAAATTCAGTTCTACAGTCACACTAAGCCACATTTCATGTACTCAAAAGACGTCCACGGTGCACGGCCACTGTGTTGGACAGTGCTGATATTGGAAGAACATTTCCATCATCACAGAAAATCTCCTGGACAGGGCTACTCTGGAGGGAGAAAGTCGACGCATCTCCGTACCTGCAGATATTCCCATAAGGACAGTTTAAGATGCTTGTAGGGCACCATGGGTGATGGAGGCAGACTTCCCAGGTTCAAACCCCAGATCTGCCACTTCCTAGCTCGGCGTCAACTGAGGATGGTAATAACAGCACCCAACCCATTGATTTGTTATCAGGACTGACTGTGGACAACGCATTTCAAGTCTTCAGCACAGTACCTGGCACAGACTAGCGGGAATTTAATAAATATCAACACTTTTGTGATTACTACTATTTCCATTTTAGACAGGAAGACTTAAACCCAGCCCAGTTCCAGAAGGTCCAGTGAGATTCTGTCCCAGGTCGACCATTTCACACAGATGGACACAGGTTAGAACAGTGGCTGTGGCCTCCCGCTGCCAAAGGAATGCAACATTCTACCAAAAAAAAAAAAAACTCTGTGCCCAAAAAGAAAGCAAAAAATGGAAGCAAACATGTCCTGTGAGAAAATACTACATAAGACACTTCCCCAGAATGGGGTATCGCAGCCACGTGAATACGAATCACGGATGTGCAAATGCTCCTCGGAAATATTTATGATGAAACTTACGCACCAACCCAAACAGCCTTCACATAGTGAAATGAAACCATAAATTATTTCCAAGAACATTGTAATGCCAAGGGAACTCACTTAATTATCCATTATCCCAGAAATGTAGACATAATGTTAATTAAAATGAAGGGGGAAAGCCATTTCCCTTTTTTATTAAGATTCATTGGGCTCTTGAACAACTCTTTGCCCTGAAGCCCGGGCCAGGTGACGGAGATCTCATCGCTCATCCCGGAGAAGGAAAATGCGTGACCCAGACAAGAACAGGGGCTCCTCAAGGTCAAGAGACAGAACCTCCAAAAAGGAGAAGAATCATCTGGCCTCTGACTCCCCAAATAATCTTTCTCCCACAGATGCCTGCATTTCTGCCACTAGAAATCATTTTTCTTTCATCTCGACACTGCCAGCTCCTTGTTCTTTTGATACTCCCACATTTGTGGAAGTTACAGCATACTGTGTTTCCCATATTTTAGAAAGCTCTAAGGATGCAAAGTGGCAAACCTGTGGTTTCAGCCCTTTGTTTCCTAGAGCCCTGAAGCCACACCGAGGCCACGTACCTGTGGCTGGCCAGAGGGAAGGGGATGGACGGATGGATAACCAAAGGCCCCGCGGGCACTGAGAAGACCCAGTGGGCCTGGTTTCAGAACCTTAACTCTAGCAACAAGGCAGCTTTGTTTTTATCATTTATCACTGATGGGACAATGAGTGTTCCCAGCTTATTTCTCACTTTCTCCGGCCTTCTGAACAATCCTGGCATGACTCACACCAGCCCCTCCGATGCAGCGGTCCTCTGCCCAGCCTGCCTTCTCCACTTTAAGAAAGACCTGGGTTTAACATCAGGCCTGGAAAACTAGAAGAGAAGAGGGCAAAGGATTGTCGGCCAAGGAGTGGGAGGTTAGTCAAGGAGAAACTTGGGAACAGCTCTGGCACTTGGGGAGGCAGAGGGATTTGGGGACAATGCATCCTCCATGGAGGCCTCAAGAAGCCCCAGGAAAGGACGTCAGTTCCTTTGGGCTGATGTGAGGGTGTAGGCTCTGTCCTTTTGTCCACACCACCACTCAAGAATCAAGTCACATGCATTGTGACTGCATAAGCACTCTGTAGATTTTCCATTTTTGCATGAGATTTGGTTGGAAGAAAAATGCAGGGGGATACTATTCTTAAAATAAATTTAAAATCCTCTGGCATATAGGAAAGGAAATCCCCCTGGCATCCTGAAGCCCTGATAAGAGTAGGCACTGTGTGAGTGCTTATGGAATGGTGACTACTACACGGATGATTAAACCACTTACTGGGTTATATTGGGGAAGCTGGATTACCCCTCCCTGTGGAAAGAGATTGGACAAAGCCAGAGAGAAGGTGACATTTATTGAACTATGTGTAGACATTACATGTGTGTGTGCATAGTGCTAAAATATTGCCTCTGTGAAAATAATTTCTAAAAACATCTATGAAACTAAAACACCCACTCATATACCATAATACATGACATAATCAAGTATTTTTACTAACATGGAAATGTCAAAGGAAACCTGTGTATTATTAATCCAGAAATCAAAAAGT
Source organism: Daubentonia madagascariensis (assembly GCA_023783475.1). Classification (NCBI taxonomy): domain Eukaryota; kingdom Metazoa; phylum Chordata; class Mammalia; order Primates; family Daubentoniidae; genus Daubentonia; species Daubentonia madagascariensis. The sequence continues at coordinate 2,378,013 of JAKFHU010002332.1, read as the reverse complement.
GATGTTGGTCTGTGGGCCCATCTGTCTGTCTGCTGATGGAGGCTTTCTCTTCCCATTGCCCCAAGCCTTCATTCTGTGCCTCAGTTTCCTCGTCTGCAGTACACCCCTCCTCCCTCCCAGGCTGACTGTGATTGCACGTTCAAGGACTTTGTAAAGCATGAAATTTGACATATAAAACAGACACCACACTGCTGGTGGGAATGTTAATTACCACAACCTATGTGGAGGGCAAACAGGCAGTATCTATTAACATATGAGAATGCATACACCCTTCAACCTGGCAATTCTATGTCTCAGAAATAATCCCACGCACGTCCTCACTCAGGTGCACAAAGACAGGCATTGCAAAAATGTTCACTGTTGCATTGTTCAGAACAGGAATAAAGGAAACTGAAAACATCCTAAATGTCCATCAATGGGAACTAATATAGCAACCGTTGCACATCCATGTTATGAAAAATTATGCAGCTGACTAGGCTATGACATAAAATATGCGATATATTGAATAAAAAAGTAAATTATGGAGCAGTATGTTTAGTATGACCTCATTTATGAAAAAAATGTGTGTGTGTGTATTTGTATAACTATGGACCTAATCCTGAGGCTGCTCGTGACAATGCGTGACACTTAACCTCTGCGGAGTGAGCTACTGCGGGATAAGAAGGACTTGCTTCTTGCTTCACGTGCTTGATAAACGTATACATTTAGGTATTGCAATCACCTCTTAACTGGTCCCCCTGCTTCTGCGCCAACCGCCTGAAGTCTATTCTTAGCAGCGCAGCTGGAGTCTCCCTGCTGAACCTAAGCCAGGTCGTACCCGTCCTCCGCTCAAAATCTTCCAGAGACCCCCTCAAGTCCCTCACCATAAGCCAAAGTCCTGACAGCGCCTTGCCCCCCTCTGACTTCACCTCCTGCTCCACCCCTGCTCACTCCTCTCTAGCCAAGTGGCTTCTTTGAACACACTCCAGTCCCAGGACCTTTGCACAGGCTGCTCCCTGTGCCTGGAACATTCTTCTGCCATTTCTGCAAAACCAACTCCCTCATCTTAGTGGCCTGCTCTCAGCCTCCCAGTTAAAACTGTAACTGACAGCCCCTTGCACTGCCTTTCCCTCGGCACCCATTCCTTTCCACCACGCTATTACTTGTTGTCCATCTCTCCCAATCAGCAGATAAGTCCCCCAAAGGCAGAGATACGAGCTCATCCCTCAGACTTGTCCTCTCAGTAAGTTGTCCCTCGGCCCAAACCCTGCTTTCCCTGCACCTCCTTTCTAGCCACCTATTTCTCTCAGAACAGACTAGTGACCAGCATCCTTTCAACTTGCTTGCCCATGTCAGCCATGAGTAAATGTTTGCAGACATGCTAATTTATACTATAGTGTAAATGACTCATTATTCACTCTCTCATAAGGTTTACTGTCACGTAATCGAGTTGAGTTTTCAAGTCAACCTGATGGAGAAGTGATACTCGAACTCGAGGGTGCACAGATTGACCTGAGGATCTTGCTAAGCATGAAGATTCTTGGGCCTCAAATCTCTGAGACCCCAAGTTGGTGGGTTGGGAGTAGAGCCCAGGAATCTGGATTTGCAAGACTCACACGAGGAGATTTTGTGAGAGTTGTCCACAGACTCCACTTTGAGGGAGCCTGCTAGTGTGTCGGCTGCTTTCCACAAGGTATTATGGAGCTTCTTTTTGTGGCACCAGGTGAGTCTCTGCCCGTAAATCCACTATTCTTATTCTACAAACTAGATTTTTTAAAAGGCACCATACTTGAACTGACATTGTGACACAAAATGAAAACCATACCATCACTTCAAGCATTAACACACACACACTCACATGTGACACACCTTCAACAAACACACAGAGCAAGAGTTAAATTTCACATCAAACATCTCCACATGCCTGATCCCAAAGAGAAGTGCTTTCTCTTGAGACACAACACTACTGGTTTAATCAGGATAGATTTTACTTCTCAAGGTGTACGTAGAACTCACCCTGAATCCCTCCTCAGGAGGAGAATTCCCCCTGCTCAGAGCTTCTCAAAACCTTAATGTTCAGACTGATCACCTGAGGATCCTGTTTAAAAACACAGTTTCTAACTCAGTAGGCCTGGGAAGGGGGCCCAGATTCTGCATTTTCCCCAAATTGCTCCCATGATGTCAATACTGCTTGTTTTCAGACCAAATCTTGAGTAGAAAAGGCCTTATCCAGCAACCAGAAACAGGTTGCATTTCACATGCCATGCTGGAACAATGGGTTGTACCCATCCGGTTTACTAGTTAAGAAAGATTTGGAGGCAAGACCCAGCTCAGAGAGATAGAGTGCTGTGATTGATTAGTGATGTCTGTCATGGGCATGGCATAGAGTCCAAGGAGATGTGTGCTATCCTCTCCTAGGCTACACACTTCCTGTCAGTTCACTGGAAATTGGGTGTGTGAACAATGGAATGAGTCAGTTCAACATAAGAGCTCCTTACTTAAGCTTATGTCACCACATCAAACATTAATATGCACACATGCACATACAACACACACACATACAGATACAACTATAACATAATCCCCCAAACCACTCTGGCTAGAGCCTTGTCCATTCTTACCTCTTGGAGCTTCCAGAGCCTCAAAGTTCTTCCTGTACTTTTCCCACAGTGGATCTTCCCTATAGGTCAGCTTTTATCTGCCTCAACCCTCTAGAATCTCTCCTTTAGGGGAAGATAAATATCTGAGACACACATATACTCACAGCCTAATTTTCTTCCAAGATATCCTTGCTACTTACATCCTTTACATCCTGCATTAGTTTTCTGCCTTAACAAAATACTGCAGACTGTGTGGCTTAAAAAATAGAAATTGATTGCTTCACAGTTCTGGAAGCCAGAAATCCAAGGTCAGGGTGTCGGCAGGTTTGATTCCTTCTGAGGGCTATGAAGGAAGGGCCCGTTCCAGGACTGTCTCTTCCACTTGCTTGTAGATGGCCGTCTTCTCCCCGTGTCTACGTGGTCTTTCTCCTGCACTTGTCTGTGTCCACATTTCTCTTTCTTATAAGGATGTCAGGCATGTTGGATGAGGGCCTATCCAAATGACTTCATTTTTCCTTGATTACCTCTGTAAAGACCCTTTCTCCAAATAAGGTCACGTGCTAAGGTACATGGAGATTGGACTTCAAAATAAGAATTTCGAGGGGACACAGTTGAGCCCACAACATGTTGATAAGGTGGTTCCCACCTAAAAGGCCAGGTTTAAAGGCAGTCACTCACCTGTCTTTTATCTCCTATGCATAAATATATAATTGACTCTATTATTTTTTTCTTTTTGAACTTTTGGTAATTTATAGGCTTTATAACAAGGCTTTCTGCTGGCAAAACTATTTGAGACTCCTTAACGGAGCCCAAGGCAGGCCCCATTTGACCCCACCTCTATCCCACTCCCTGACTTTCCTAATTCTTTATTCCTTTGAAAATCTAAAACACTCAAAAACAATGGGTTAACAAAAAAAAAAAAAAAAAAAAAACAGAGGTGGTCAGTGTCAGTGTTGTCCAGCCCCTCCTCTGGGCATCTCATACCTATGTCCCACGGACAGTGGCTCCATTTGGACCCAACAAAAGTCATTTGCTAATAAAGAGCCCCGGGGAGCAGCAGAGACTGGCCTGACCTCCGATTTCCACTGTGCCCACTCGTACCGAGCCCAGAGTCATCTGCTTCCTCCCCAGCGGGCAAAGTCAAATCTACACACAAGCAAGGCACAGAGGAGCAGATTTCGGCAACGATGTAGAGTTTCAGCCAAAATAAATGTTACCACCTGGTAGCTTTCAAACAGGATCCATGCGGTATTTCATTTGGGCTGAAAACACTAGAAAAATAGTGTTCTGCATTTTGCACCTGTAGCTATGCTCTGTGTCAGCCACGTGTCCCTTCCCAACGACGCCATGAGGAAGGGACGGAGAGGAGTATTCCAAAGGCATCTAAACAGAGAGGGCCTGTTGAAATCAGTCTCTACTAAGATGTAAAAGAAAAACAATAGCCATAGTTCCCTGTGAAATTTGAGCAGCTGTTCCTCCTGATGCCCAAATATTATAAGCGACACCCACGTGATGCACATCTCAGTGTTTCCTTCGTTAAATCAGTGACGTCTCCACCAAAATGTGTTCACTTATCTCATTATTGTTCAGCTTCTCTCATGCTCCAAAAGCCGAGTGTGGAGGTAAATCCCATATACTGCACACGGGCGCACGCACGTTCATTAAGCTTGCACGCCATAGAGAAATCCGACTTAATGAAAGTTTATTTGAAGAGAATGCTTATTTAAATGCAGTCGACTCTTGCAAACAGAAATGGGTTATTTTGGGATAATTGCATAGCTGGGTGAGCCGCACATTCACTCTGATGGGTGGCCCAACTGTTCCTTAACCTTTTCTAACTGGAAAAATAGACATATACACACACACGTATTTTTTCATTCTGCAGAGAGAAACTAATGGGACTTCATTAGGTGGGGAGTACGGTCGCGAGGCTTGGGGGCCGAGAGAAATACAAACAGAAATCCTCCAAGAACGGCGCCGAGTGAGGGGGAGGAGGCGGACGAGGCTGCAAGCCCCTCATTTTGATACTGCTGAGTATTAGGCCCAGCAAAGACGACTAATGAGGGTCTTTAAATATCTAATTACAGTAAACAGGCTTTCCCTTTCAACAAAGCTTCATTTATGCCTTTTTAGGAGTCCAGAGGAAAGCCAGCCTATAAATAAATACCATGGGGAAGTCATGGAGAATGCCCTGGCAGATCCCGCTGAGTCCTTGGAAGGCTGCGACAACAGCAGGAAGCTGGAGATTTGTGAGTTTGGACACCCACGCAGGGTTAATCAGGACAGGGCCAGCCCAGCGTGATGTTTGTAAGGGGCCCCTGAACCCACAGCCACCACGCTCCATTTCTTTCTGTCCACGGTACCGTCACGGCTTTAGCCACCCCTCTCACCGAAGGGCAGTTCAGGAACTCAGCCGCCAACCCCACTCCCAGAGCTGGGTTTCTCTCGCCGTGGATTTGCACGGATGGCCTCTGGACAGCATCCCACCCGCGCCTACCCGGATAGAAAGAGCCCCTCCTTCCAGAAATCCTACATCCACAAGCAGCGGTTCACCTTTTCCACCCTGAGGTCAGGGAAAGAACACAGACCCTACTGGATAAGAGGAGATGCTGCCTTGCAGATTCTTTGTTACTTCTGGGGTCTTTCTACCAACGCATCCCCTCCCTTCAACCTATGGTTGGAACTGAAGGACCAGCTCCGGGCCAGGGGCTGTGCAGGGAACATTCAAGGTTTGCAAGACACAGGCTCTACCTTAAAAGGTGGAAGTTGCCTTATACAACTGACGAAGACATAAGTTTCTACAACTTGAAAACAACGACGGCAACAACCAGAAGCAAACTAACAGACAGAGAAAACCCTGGAATAAGATGATGGGAACCCAATGTAGAGAATTCATTATCTGCAAGAAGCAGTAAAGACTGGACTATAAGGAGATGTTCAAAGACTAGATGAGTTTGGAGATGGGGTCTCCCTACTGAAAGACTGGGGTAAATGAGCCAGGATTTGGCGAGGAGGGGCAGAGGGCAGAGGGTCTCGAAGGCAGAACAGGGGTGGACAACCTTAGCTTCTCTGAATTCCCACAGATGTTAGAGAAAGGAGAGATCTGTGGAAAAGGCAGGGGAAAAGCCTGTCCTTTGCACCTGATGCCCACAGTCTGGGACCTGGTAGAAGAAGTGGAAAGGGAAGTTATCAATAAACTGACCTGGGTTTAGTTCCCTCACACCTATTTGGATTTTGGCCAAATAAAAACCTGAGCTCCCATTTCTCCATCCCTCAGGTAAGATGAACAAAATCCGTCCTGCCTACCTTTCATTATAACCACCATCATTTCTTATCATTACAAGTTATTAAACACTTACCAAATGCCAGCCACAGAAGTGGACACGCTGCACATGGAACTCATTCCATTCCAACAATAGCCCTATGAAATAAATATCATGTGATAGATGAGGAAGGATAAGGTAGGAAAGGTAAAGAACTTGTCCGAGTCCACTCAGCAGCAGGTGTCAGAGCAAGACTCTTGGGGTTCTTGGTGGTGCATTTTGAGAATCATGAACCCCAGAAAATATTACAGATATCTTTCTACACATGTCCTGAAGTGTTTGCAAGCATCTCTTCTTCTAATTATTGGAAATCCCTTGAGTGGGAGCTGAGAGACTCTTTTCAGCACAACCGAAGTAGATGAGCTTAAAGAATTCATTTGTCCACTCAAGAATATTCTTAAATCTAGTCACTGGAGCTCAGAACCAACAAGAGCAAGGCCAAGGATACTAGGCAGCAGAACACTACCCCAATCAAAAACAACTTAGTATGGTTTTGTACGCAATCCAACCAACCATTTGTTTTCCAAGGGGGGAAAAATGTCAAATTTCAATACACATATCTTTGAGGAAACAAAATCCCATTAAAAACTCTTACCAGAATATAATAATTGATTTGGGTATCAAACCCGCCTTTGACTCTTCTCTGCCAAGCTCAACCACAGTTACCACAAGGGGCATGAAGATATTTTATCAGGGCAGGGACTTTGTCTAATTCATTGCTGCATACCCAGTGCCTGGCACACAGTAAGTACTTAATAAGTACACATCAAAGGAATGGCTGTCTAGCAGGTGGCTGCTATGCTTTACAAAAACTCTGAGAAATGTGGTACTTTGCAATAGGACACAAAATAGCAGAGTGTGGACTTGCTCCACGGGAGGAAGAATGCCTTGTGTTTTCAGAAACAGCCAATGAAGCAACTCAGGCTGGTGTTTGATTCTGCAGCCTTTGTATACAGGGCTCTGGCTTTGCTACAAGTAAAGGATTCCCATCCCCAGAGTTCCAGACACTAAAGGAAAGAACAAGGAAGGGAAAGGGTAAGTGTTGAGGGATTCTGAGCCTTCCATGGAGAAGTCACCCTTATCCCTAGGTGGGGTGTCTACCAGTACCCAGCTCCATGATTAGTGCTGTCACCACCTTTGTTTCTGGGGTGCTGAGGTCAGTTTATGATCCCAGAGTGTTCAGCTCAGTGGGATGGTGGAAGCCGGCTTGGCAGTGCCCATGTAGCGGAGCAGCCCAATAGCTTGGAGTCCTGTCCTTCCCGCCAAGGGAAACCCAAGGCCTCTGGAACCTTCCAGCATCGAGGGGGAATGCCACTGTTGACACTACTGGTATTCTAGGAGCCCTAGGAGCTTAAGCACAGTCAATCCATCCATGATGCGAGGCCCCGATGACATCAGTGGTAAGATGGAGAGTCATAACAGCCCAAATACAACCACCCTGCCCAGATCTCCCTGCCCCATAGCATCTTCCAGGTTGTAGAAGACTCTCACATCCTTCTTATTTATTCATACATTCATTAGTTAAGTATTTATTGGACATCTACCTACTACGTGGCTGGCCTGGTTCTAGACACAGTGATACAACAATGAACAGGATGAAGCACCTGCCCTCGAGGCGCACGCATTCTAGTCAGGGAGATAGACAGTAAACAGGTGAATAAAGAAATAATACAATGCCAGGGTGGGATTAGTACCTGGGGGAAAAAAACAGATCCGGGAAAGCCAATAGAAGGAGGTGCTTTCTTAAACAGCAAGGGCAGAGGACTATGATCTCAGGAGGCAGCATTTGAGCAAAGACATGAACAAAAGGAAGCCAAGAGCTTTGTGAATCTCTGGGACTAAAGTACAACCAGGTTACCACGGTCAGTTGAACCTGGACCTGCTGATCACCAGGAGTAAATCAGTTCTCAAATCCAAGTTTTTAAAATACTCCCTTGGAGTAAGTGTGTTCTCAGATTTGTGCTGACTTCAGGAGGCCAGCAGACCGCCTTGGCAGCAATTTTTAAAAATAAAATGAAAAGCAATTATGTTCCATGGCAGCAATTTACTCCTTGAGAATCTGGGGAGCTAAAAAGGTAAATACATCTCCTCACCCGCAAGGGTCTCCCAGGACAGGGACGTTTCTCACAGCCAGAATCTGGCTCTCCCCACTTCCAGGATGCGGGCGCAGGCTGTCTGCACAGCCCTGGGGACAGGCGTGCTCACACTCACGTAGCTGGGACAGAGTCACCCAAGCACAGCCAACTTGGGCAATGCACAGCAAAGACGGAGAGCTCTTGCCTGTGTTTCCCAGACATGACACTTTCTAAGGAGGGTGCAGCCAAACCAAGCCTCTGCAAGTCTCAGAGTGTCGATCTACAGTCAAAAAAGGACAAACAGATGGGAGGGAAGGCTGCCCAAATCGCACTGTACTTTTAACCCAGCCAGACGCCCCAGTTCTCCCGACCAGCACGTTTATGTTCTACTTTCTTAGCTTGATTTCTAACCACCCACCCCCAATTCTAACGAGTCCCTCTATTTTAACATTAAGTTTAAAAAAAAAATGTGCAAATAGTACATGCTCAGAATATACAGAAAAGCAGAAAGAAGGAAATAAAAAATCATTCACAGTGTCACTATTCAGCAACAACTACTTTTCACGTGTTGCTGTGTATCCTTCAAGAGATTTTCTTCCCTGTTTTATTTATGGACACATATTTTTAAACAAGCCATAGCCAAGCAATATGCCATTTAACATAATTTTTCACTTGAGGAATCAGAAATATCTTCCTAGGCCTATGTAAATGATGGAGTTATCCAAACGTGTTTACCAAACCACGTTTAATGGTTGCAGAGGATTCCATTTTATGGCCAGACCATAATTTATTGATTTTTTTTCTGTTATTGGAATTTACATTATTATAAACAATGCAGCAATGAGCATCGCTTACTTCTTCATTTAACAACTATTTATAGAGTGCCTTCTGCGGCTAAGTTTGTGAGCACATCCTTAATTATTCCCTGAGGGTAAATTTCTCGCAGTGGAATTGCCAGGTCAAAGCACAAACTGCATTCAAGGCTTTTGAAACAAGAATACTCGTCTTATTGCAAAACTGCCCCCCGAAAGACTGTTCCAAGTTGTGTTTCTCCTAGCCTGGTATGAGAACATCTGACTCCCAAGCCCTCTTTGCCAACATCAACTTTTCTTGTCATTCTTTCTTTTTGTATTTTTGGTCAATTTTGTAGGAGAAAATAGTGTCTCGTTTCACTTTTCAATTCTTTGTTGCTGCCCAGCCTGAACATTTTTCCGTGTGTACTGGCCATTAATAGATTCCTCTTTTTGTCAATTGCTCATTCATAGCTTTAACGATACATCTTAATTAAGCCTGGGATGAAGAGGAAAGAATAGAGAAAATTAAAAATTATTGAGTGCTTGTTATTTGCCAGACAGCGCATACTTTGCTGGGAAGTTCATTTATCCTTACAATAGGTCCATTATTATCCCCATCCCCATTTCATACGTGATGTTGCCAGAGCTTGGAGAAGTTTACCTGCCCAAAAACACACAGGTGACAGAGGGCAGAGCCAGGATTCAAATTCTGCTTCGAAGATCCTTTGCTTGACTGTTTCCTGGGAGGAGTTTAAACATCCTTTGATTCTGGGGTCACTCTGATAGGGGAGGCTGTGTAAGGACCAGACCAAAGATGCTTCAGCCCCTGACATGGGGATACTGTCCCAACACCAAATCAATTGATATTAAATGGCTTCCCTAGAGAATTCGTTATCTCAGATTATTTTAATCCATTTAGCCCAAGAGCCTCTATGAACACGTGCCTTAGGAAACACCTGGAAAGAATAACCACAAATGGCAGGGCCAGATCATCCTTGTTGCAGCTCAGTGGCTAGAGAACCCTTTCAGAAGTTGGGGTGCATTCTGCAGGTGGTCCCAGCTTTCTGGTCATATATACACACTCTTCAGGGGTAATTTTATATCTGCTGACATGTGCATCACTGTGTCATAAAGTAAACAGTGGCACGAAGGCTCTCCTGACTCGCACATCTACACAAGCTTTTCCCTCCTTGCTTAGAACAATGCTCCTTCCTCTTTTCTCTGATCTAACTCTTACATATTGTCCACTATATGCCACGAGATGATCCTTCTTGCCCCAGGACCCTCTACTGGCTGGCATTCTATCAATTACCACAGTGTGGTGTTTGTTTTTCATTGAGGTGAAATTTATGTAACATAAAATTACCCACTTTATTACCCAATTCAGTGGCATTTGGTGCATTTACAATGTCGTGCAACCATCGCCTCTATGTAGTTCCAAAATACTAGTATTTTTATCACCCAAAAGGAAACCCCAAACCCATCAAGCACTCACTCCCTATCCCTCTCTCCCCTCAGCCTCCAGCAACTACCAGTCTACTTTCTGTCTTTGTATACCTATGCTAAGTATTTCATATAAAGGAATCATATAATATGAGACCTTTTGTGTCTGGCTTCCTTCCATGAGCATGTTTTCAAGGTTCACCACGTTGTAGCATGTGTCAGTGCTTTACTCCGTATTCCATTGCATGGACAGACCATAATTTGTTTATCCACTCCTCTGTTGATGGAAACTTGGGTTATTTTCACTGTTTAGTTATTGTGAGCAATGCTGCTACCAACACACATGGATATGCATTTGCTTGAGTACCTGTTTTCAATTCTTCAAAGTGTGTGTGTGTATGTATGTGTGTGTGTGTGTGTGTGTGTGTATATATATATGGAATAGCTGGGTGTTTGTTTATTTTCTGGTTTATCAAACTGTCAGATCCTTGAGGGTAGAAGTTTTGTCTTGTTTACCAATTTACCTAGTACCTCAGGCAACCAACTGTCCCAGTTTGCCTGGGACTGTGAGGTTCCCCAGGACACGAGACTTTCCGTGACAAAACTGGGAACATTCTGGGAAAACCTGGACAAGTTGGTCACCCTACCAACACCCAGTACATTATTTCACATGCATAAGCTACTCAATAAATACTAGTTAAACAAAAATGTCCTATTTACTCGACATTTACTAGATCACAATATGTTTCAGCAAACACAAGGGTTTTTTTTTTAACCCACTGAGGTATTCATAGCCATCTACAAGATTACAGAAACCTACATTTTCACTGCAGTTGAAACATACACAAAAAGGGAATGTGGAAGTTTTCAACAGTAAAACTGCAGGTGGTTGCGGCATTGGGGCTGTTTGATCAAGATGTCCAAGAAGTATCAAAGGCTTCTCTGCATTGGTGAGGGAGAACTGCTCACTGTTCCCCCAAAAAAACCAGAGGATAATATTGCTCCCTTTTACTAAATGGAATTGGGCAGATCAGAAAGACACAAGCCAGCCAGAGAGTGGTAACTGCCGTCTTTCTAGAGCAAGACAGAGGCCCATGGGAAACGTTACACAGTATTCAGACAGGGACAGGGATGGAGAGCAGCATGAGAGCTTTGGTTCTGCCCAAATAGAGAGCCAGCAGATGCTTGGCATTGGCAGCAAAGGGAAACTCCTTCTGTTCTGTGCCATTAAGAACAGAAATGGAAATAGCCACAGAAACTGTTGACAAGACTCTGAATTTGCAGCGATTGCAGGAGAGCCTGAGACTTCCATGTATTTGAATGCCCTGATACAACTGGGTGGCATTTCAGCAAATGTGTAAGATGTGGGTGGGTGGAAGGAGTTGAAGGAGAGCTCAGGAGTTGCACAGGACGCTGAGGGACGTGGACGAGGGTCCACAAAGGAAGTAGGAGCATGAGAACAGAGATGCTGTCCAGGGGATTCGCCGATTCCCACGACAAGTAGCATTTGCACGCAGAGATGGCTTCGTGTTTCTGTTCACTATTCTGTAAGCTGTACACAGACCTCAGACCTTCATGCAGATTTGGACATTCTAAGCTAAACTTTGTCCTCATGTATAGGAAGTTAGGCCGAAGAACCCTTACCAATAGTGGTAAAAATAAGTATCTGAAGGAAAGTAAAGAAAGAAAATATAATTCAGAAAGTTACACCCTATTAACATCCCCATTTTATAGATGTGGAAATAGAGGTTCAGCATGTTGGAGGAATTTGCTTAGAGTCATGAAACTTACCCCTGGTCTAACTACAAATGCTATGTCTTTAAATTGTATCACACTAACTCTCTCATGTTCCACTAACTCTTCCCTTTTGGGTGTGCACAACAGGTAAGTGGAGCCAAGGTACTTGTTCCATGGGGGGTCAGAAGCTCTCTTCCCACAGTGGAGCATTAAGGAGCCTTCCTCCTGTCTGGGAGAGCACATATTACCTAGATGTTCATTCATAACCTTTCTCCACCGTGTCCAAAAAGTGAAGGTCCTGGGTTAGATTAGGATGTCACATTTATCAACCCGTCTCTTCTGACATCCAGCACCTTGTACTTGCAACACATCATTTCTTCGTTAGTGATCAGCAGAACTGTGCTCATAGAAGCCTTCCTATTCTGGGTCTTAATTTTGTACATTTCCAGTTTCCATGGAGACACTACATTCTTGCATTCTAAGAGTGTCACTGTAAAACAATGTGAAAACAAAGCAACTTCACAGAAATGGCTCACTTTGGACATCACCAAGCAACACTCTATCCAACAGATAGGACCACTGTGCTGTGCTTTGGGGTTAATTGCTAAGGCCAAGCTTCCTTCTGTCTCCCCCAAATCTAAGAGATGCTTTTCATGCCCAACCTAGGGACCAAGCTCACAGTTACAAGAGCATCTCCAGGTCTCTCTGCTTCAATTATTGCAGCACTGTTATAATAGAGTTGAGAGGTAACTATGGCAACATTATTTCAAGGATAAATACCACAATATCGCCTTCAACTTTTTTCCCCCACAAAGAAAATGAAGAATCGAGAACATGTAGGATTAATAGCATCACTTGTTAAAAAGCCAATGGACAGGAGAGTTCAGAAAATCTTTAATTAGCGGAGTCTTTCCTGGCTCAGTTTAACACTTGCTCTGCGCCCCTGCAGAGAAAGCACATGTGGGTGGTCAGCCTCAGAATTCAGTAGCACTGAACTTGAACCCCATCAGGCATCCAATCCTGGATTGCCGGAAGTTCCCAAGATGTTTTCCTAGGAGGTTCAGTGCTGTAGGCAGGGGCGGTGGCTGACTAGTAGAGAACTTTGTGGTGGGTCAGGTTCAGCTACAGTGGTATTGACCAAAGAGTAAGGAGCAACTCATTATCAGAGCTTCCCACTGCTTGAGACCTGGTAGATGTCGTCTAGCACAGTGGTAAAAGCATGGACTTGCAGATCAGACTGGTGACTTAAACTGAAGACTCTGCTCCTCCACTTACAAGCAGGTTTACTTAACCTCCCCCAGCCTCAGTTTCCTCATCTGTAAAATGGGGATGATGACCAACCGCATGGCATTGTTGTAAGGATTAAATAAAATCTCACGTTTATGGCAATCTGTCCTACAAAATCTATTTCCTCCTGTGTCACGTCCACATCACCTCTCCCAGTCTCTCTGTGACTCAGTTACAACCAAAGTACTATGAGTTGAACTGATGTGTTCTTCTGGGATTTCCCACTAAAAACTTCCCACCCACTACTGGGTATTTACCCAAAGGAAAAAAAACATTCTATAAAAAAGACACCTGCACTCAAATGTTTATAGCAGCACAATTCACAATTGCAAAGATGTGGAAACAATCAAAGTGCCCATCAATACATGAGTGGCTTCCTAAAATGTGGTATATGTATACCATGGAGTACCAGTCAGCCATAAAAAAGGTAAACTAATACCTCTTGTATTAACCTGGATGGAACTGGAGACCATTCTTCTAAGTGAAGTATCACAAGAATGGAAAAACAAACACCACATGTACTCGCCATCAAATTGGAACTAATCAATCAATACTTCTGTGCACATATGGAAATAACATTCATCAGAAATCAAACAGGTGGGAGGGGGGGTGGAGGGGATGGGTAAATTCACACCTAACAGGTACAATGCACCCTATCTTATAACTTTTATTCAAACGTTACAAAAGCAATTTATGTTACCAAAACATTTGTACCCACGTAATATTCTGAAATTTTAAAAAGGGGGAAAAAAACCCATTTCCCATCTGTGACCCTCCATGCTCTTCTCCCCTGTGCTGACTTAATGTCAACACCTGGGCAGCTATGCAGTGATGATAGCAGAGCCTCAATCAACCTGGTTCTTAATTTTGGGTCTCATGCAACCTGAATGACTGCACAGTACAGAGCTCCCCCATCCTCTGCCAACCTGGAACTCCTGAATTAAACCATTAGTGACAAATAAATAAATTTTGATTGCATTAAGACAACACAGTTTAGGGGCTCATTCATTATACCACCTAGCACGACCCTTATATTCATTATACAAATGTAACATGCTTAGCCCAGTTTCTGGCATGCAATAAACACTCAGTACCTGTTAGCTACATTACTGAGAAAAGGCCACTTCCTGCAAAGCTGGCCAATTTGCCAAGAAGTCTGGCAAGTAACATCTCTGTTGACTTCATAGGGTCTCTTTGATTCCTAGAGTTAGGTATAAGCTTTTCTGCTGCAATCAGTAACGAAATACAAATTGAGGAAATTAGTTATCAATTAGTCATTCGATGGTTGGAAAGGCAGGCGGCAGGCATAAATGGTGCCAGATTAGTTAAGCCACGATAAATTTCACTGCTCTACAAGCACTGGGTCTTTATTTATTACTTCTCAAATTTATCTTTATTATTGGCCCCAGGACACGAGACACGTCCTGGATGTGGAAGGAGGTAAGAAACCAGCCAGGGCATTTGGGAAGATGTGACAAATGTCACAGCAAAAGTATTCCCAGATGAGGCCACGTCTGAGCAAGGAGGGAAGCCAGGTTCATCTTTTCTCGCTGCCATCTCTGTAGGGTTTCCAGTTGTGCTAGGGAAGTCCCACAGTTTGTTTGCCCTTTTCCTATTAATTAATTATCATCCCATGCTACAACCCCCTGGCACTTCACATGTCCAGCCACTGCAGGAGCTGACTGAGGATTGCCCTGCTCATCTGGAATATGTAAGAAGTGAGCTCAGATATCACACAACAAGCGCTGAAGGGGAGGGCATGGGACCCTCTGGCCCACGAGTCCCTGTGGCACCAGCTGGAGCTTTGTATCTCTGCTGGTGCCAGGCACAGAGGAGCATTCCTTGTTTAAGAATTCCTCATGGCTTTCCATTGCACCAAGTATGAAATCCAAGCTGTCTCCATGACCTCCGAGGCCTTTCCAAGGTCTGGTGTCTGCCTGCTCTTTGACTACTCCTCCCACTCAGCTGTCCTTATGCTCTCCAGCTCCAAAAGGAATCAGATGGAAGTTGATAAAATAAACACCTGGGGGAAGGGGCCTTTTATGATCAAGCAAAGCCCTTTAAGTTACAGGTTAGGGCCACTGGCTTGGTCTACGTAATGCCCAACAGCCATGTCAGTGACTGACTCAAGACGACCAGGCTGGGCCCACGCAAGGGGCTCCCCGGCTGGTCTCCCAGGCTGGGCCCCATCCCGTCTAACCCCTACTCAGCTGCCAGAGTTCTCAGTTAAAACATCCCCCTTCTTTATAATAACCAGCGCTAACACATGCACATAGCACTAACTAGGCACAAGGAATGATGCCAAGCATAATAAATATATTCACACATGTAATTTTCCCCAGAAACTTATAGGTAAAGGTACTATTATCAACCCCATTTGAGGCAAAGAGAAGTTAACCAGTTTGCATGTGGCACAGGTGGGATTCAAAACGTGGTATTATGGCTTTTAGCCGCTATATTATGCCAACTCCAGTAAAATCCTTACACAGCCAAAGTTACCCTCAAAAGTCCCTAATACTCCCACAAATTGCCATACAGGTGGTTTTGTATTATCAACACCTGCACACTAACTCACATACACTAAAGTTCGAAAACTGTTGAAGCAGATTAGAAAAAGGAACAGAAAAGAAGACTGTATGGTGATATTAGGTAATTGTCAAGTACCTAGAGGTGAATGGGGGATGGATATAGAATCTGGTATTGTCCTCACTTTCCTGTAGGGTGTAGGTCTTTGTTTTTTCTACTAAGACTCTGTGACCCCACCGGGGTGACTACTTGTTCAAGGATATGAGAATTAAGTGAAATTGAATGGATAATGGAGTGGCCCCTTGTATAGGAGCAGCAGTGGTGTGCTGGTAAATGCTTAACAACCAGCTCTCTAGTAGAAGAAAATTACTGGTTCATTTTCCAACTTCTATGGTATAAATACTCTTTCTGCAACCAATTTCAGTCTGCCGCTATGACATCAACCCGCTGGCAGATTTCCTTAAAATTTCACCATCAGCTCTCGCCAGCCAGTACAACGTGGCTCCAGCACACCACTGGAGCATCAGTTCTATAGGCAGCTCTTAGAAAGAAAAGCAACTCTACTGCACACATGCAGAGGGGTTCCTCTGTCTGCCATATGGAAATGGAGTTGTAACTCTTATTTCAGGTGAAAAATGTAGCCAAAATTCTCCGTAATTGTCTTCTAAATTTTTTGAGAATAAGCAGTAAAATAATAAGAATTAACTAGCGCAGAAAGTGTTAAATTGGTAGATATTTTACACTAATCAAATTTTTTTTCTCTTAAGTGTTCTATGTTAATAGCACTAAAATCTTTACTTCTAGAATTTTAATAAGCACATGATGAGGGCCATTATTGAAGTTCAGTGCGCACACACACACACACACACACACACACACACAATTATCTTCAATCTTTTTTGAACAATGTTCTGTGCAAGTTTTCCTTCTCTCTAAATTTATTTCTTTTGGTCTAGTTTGAAACACAATATACGTGTCAAAGTTGCATGAATCCCAAGTAGAAGAGTGAGTCTGAAGTCCTACACCCAGGCTTGTCTAAATTACTCAGTGATTTCATGAAACGCAAACTGCTTCTCTTCCCTGACCTCCTAAGAGCGTTCTCTTATCACAGGTGATTCAAAGAGTTATCAACCTTTTCTGAAACCTCCCTAAAATGCCTGTTCATCTTCGATTCGGGGTACTATGCTTTCTGGAGGGGGAAAAGAAGGATTCTTTGACCCATGAAGCAAATTACCTCCTGGAGAGCACAGTATTTTGCTCAGGTGGGTGAATGGCAAAGAAAAAAATGGGGGGGCGGTGAACCCTTCAAATTGTTTTAATATTCAGATGTTTGGAGTAAAAGATAAACCATTTCAATTTTGAGTCAGTTGTTTCCTTCTATTAAAATAGTTGGTATTATACAGATATGCCATTTTTCAGTTCTTCTGGGCCACTACCAGTACCAAATATTCCTCACCTTAAACATAGTCCTGGGCTGACAAGGCTCTGCCACCCAGCATCTGTGTGACTTTGGGTAGCTGTCTTGTCCTCTCTGACCCCCAGAGTTCACCCCTCAGGATCTACCTTCACCCGCATCCCCTAACTTGGGGGATGGACAACCTGTGTGCAAAATCTACTCGATTTTAAGCAGAAGTCGACACTGGACATATTACCTCCTCTATTCAGTGGAAAGGGTGTCTGCCCATTTGCTTCACAGAGGTGCCAAATGACAGAATGAGTATGAAAGCTCTTTGGGAGAAAAAAGATAAGGCTGCACAAATGTAGGGCATTATTAATGTTAATTACTTGTGAATGATATGCATAATGCCCAGAATCAGTGAATTTTAGAGCTGGGAAGAAACTTCGTAATCTGTCCTGGTCTAATCCGTCATCTCTCTACCAGAGCGTAAGCACGACAGCCCGCAGAGAGAGCTCCCCACACTGCCTGGGTCGGACAGAAAGCAAAATTCTTCACACCCAGGTCACCTAATCACAGGAAAATGACCATCATTTCATGAGGCTGATGCAGGTGGCAAAGGACTTTTATTTCCTTTTACTTCAGATCAGGGTGACCTGGGTAAATGCCCCCCTCCTTGGTGATTTACACTGTTTGCCAATTCCTGTGGTGTGAACTTCACCATGGCTGATTTCAAGTTGTCAACGTGAAGCCACTGAAATGGAGTTGGAAAAAGTCCCACAAAATCAACCCTTATGATCTGATATGAGCCAGCTCCAGCACTGATTTGGGGAGCCGTCCTGTCTGGAGGGGGAAAAGAAGGATTCTGCCTCAGGAGAATCTAAAATTACTTAGTCCCTGACCTCAAGGAAATTCAAGAACAGCTATGGAGATAGATTTGTGGACATCGAGCAGAACACAAGGCAGTCAGAGCAACAGTGGAGGAAACAGGCTCCAGGTACTGTGCGAACCCAGAGGACAGAGCAATTAATTCAAAGGCAACTACAAGAAGAAGTGGGTTTTTGAGCTGGGGTTTAAAGGATTTATAGGAGCCTACCAGGTAAGCCAGGTGAGAGATAACAGGAAAGAACTCCAGACAGGGAACACAGCACAAGAAAAAGGCAAGGAGTTATGAATGACTTTTCAGAGCATGGTAACTAGTGAGCTGCAGTTGAAAACACACTAAAGCCATTCACAGCTGAGGACTTAGTGACATGACGAGCAAGAGGCTCTCCAGAAGTCTTTCCCTATATCTAGAAGATACGTCCTTTCTACTGAGAGGATGTAAACACCCTAAGTAAGTACCGTGTAGGTACAAAGTTTCAGTGATGAAGATGAATGTGTCCTAGAGATCTTCCACGCATTGTGCCTATTGTTAGCAATACCGTGTTACACGCTTAAAAATTTAAGAGGGTCGATTTCATTTTGTGTTCTTGGCACAATTTAAAAAAATAAATATAATGAAAACCACATGTGATTTTAACTTTTCCAGTAAAAGTTACACATTAAAACAAGCAAAAAAAAAAAAACCCTAGGAAAATATTTTAAAAATGTTTTATTTAACCCAACAGCATGTAAAACATGCTGTAAAAAAGTTATCATTTCAATATGTGGAACTACCCATGTTTTTAAGTGCTGAGTAGCCACATGGGGCTAACGGCTCCCTTACTGGACAGCAGAGTTTTAAGGTATTATGATCCCTTTGTGAGAATGTAAAATTCCTCCCTTCCACAGGGCGTCTCTGGACAGGCGTTATTCAGCCTGTCTGATTCTAGTTGGCACTGCCTCTGATGACACCTGATTACAACCCACAACTAGTGGCATCTATCAGTGAAAATGCAGAGACCAAAAGTTGCCCACTGTGTCCCCAAATTAAATTTACCCCTGGATGTGAGTGTTCCAGCTTCTATTTTTTTCAGATGAGACACACATGGAGAAATAGAAAATGTCTCTATAACCTATATATCTACTCCCTTTTTTCATTTTCTCCAACCAGAATACAGCAGAATGTCCACTTTTAGGGTGGTTGTGAGAATTAAAGTGAATTCATCTGAGAAAATCACTTAGAAGAGTACCAGGCTAACAGTAAGTGGAATTAATCCTTTGCTATCTTTATTGTGATGCAAACAAGCATGTCTCCTGCCTGTCACAGCCCATGCTCAATGCCTTTGTTGTCCCTGTTGTGACACAGAGCAGGATGCTGAGTAAGTGAACTCACCTTCACATTTTTCCTGCCCCTCAACCAGATCCGTCTTCTGTTCAAATGAAGTCCTAGAGGTTGCTCTTAGCCCACCTGGTTCTTGCAGCCTACACTACCCTCGGCCCCATTTAGGGAGGGCCAAATAAGACCTGCTTCTTCCAGGAAGCAGCCTACACTGGCCTCACACTGCTTTTGCTGAAGTCATGTCTGACACCCATTCTGTTCCGTACAACCAGGGCCTCAGTCGTGCCCAGTTGAGAATGAGGTGTCCCGTGTCCTGCATGGGTGCCTTGTCCCACAGGCCTGTTGAGGTGAGTAAAGGGTCCCGGTGAATTTTACCATATGGCAAACATTCCTAGGTCTCCTGAGGATGCAAAAGTGATAGGGACTTGTTCCTTTCCCTTGGCAACATCCCAATGTAGAAGGTTCCTTCAGAATAAGAAATATACCCCACTTTTACTTTTTAAATCATTTATGAAAGCACTGGGCTCAAAAAAGCTGCTCTAACACCTTCTGATAGATTAAAAAAATAAAGAGAGAGACTTCAAAATTTCCCATAAGCAGCACTCACCGTCTTGGACCAAATGATAGAAGAACATAAGCCCCTCATACTATTACTCTCTGAAAATCCTTATACTACGGAATCAGAAACCTCTCATTATACGGACACTGCATTTTTTCAAAGTGTGATTTAATATTTTCCCTTATTTCCGAAATTCTCCCAGGTCTCAGGCTGCCGAAAGATTGGGCAGAGCAGAGTATTTCTAGTCAACGACAGCATTATCATATGATTCCCGTTAATCCCTAAATACTGGAAATAGCACACCTAGTATTTAGCAAAAGTCTGGTTTCTTAATACGGCAGGTATTAGGGTAGGCATTAGGTGTTTTAGAAAGCAGGAAAATCTTATATCCTTTTCCTACCCTGCACGTTTTTTTTTTTTTTTCCTTTAACAAAAGTTTCTTCTCAAAGTTTCACTTTAAATATAAAATATGTCCTTGTGGAAGCTGTTACAAATGTCACCACTTTAACCGGCCCAAATTTATGGTGGCATTGAATTTTAATGGAGCCATAAATGTCCGATGTAATGGTGATATATGCGTCGCAATAAATTGTTACAGAGAAATATAAAAATAAGTGTAAGATAAAAGATTGTGTATAAAATATGTTTTTACATCTCCTTTAATGATTAAAAATCATACAAACTTGATATTCTAAATCACTCGAAACTGCCATTGTGGCTCTAAGAACATTTTCTCCCCTGAAAGTCTTTCCCAGGCTGAGTTGATGATTCTGTGGTCAGAAATCACATCCACTTTAATGAGGACATTTAAGATGATTTTTATGTTGACGTGGAGGAAAAAAGTAATTAGCATTAAAGAAGATTGGAGATAATATTAATGACCCTTTGCCTTAGGAATGGTCCTCCAAAATTGACAGGACTGATGGGCTTATGGCCTTGTGACTCCTCCTGCTGTCTTCAGGGCGACCCTACGGATCACCCCGGGGTTTTGGGAAGACTTGCAGCCCCAAGGACAGGTGCAGGAAAGAGGAAGGGGAGAGTATCAAACAGGAGCAGGTGAGGCTCTGGACATGGGAGGAGATGTTCATAGATGATGTTGGACTTCTGTCCCACTTGTGTGTGACCTTGGACAAGTGACTCCACCTTTCCAAGCCTCGGTTTCCCCATCTACAAAATGGAGGTGGTGACAGTACCACAATATGGACATATTAAATTTTTTTACCACCTGTCTCCATTTATCTGTGTTTCAGGACCGTCCCTAACGTTCATTTGAGCATCCAACTCATCCTGAGTCCACCCTCTACTCCAGGGAGGTACATGGTAAGCGGTGACCCCCCTTCCCTGCAGCCACCATGCTCTGTTGATATGAACACATGATGCCCATCAGAGCCATTGAGAGGCCACAAGACTGAAACTTTGGGGACAGGAAAAGAAACTTTCTTTTCTGCTGGACTTCACCTTGAAGGATGTGGGCTGGAACAGCCAAGCCCTTTTGCCCTCATGACAACCTGTCTGAGAATGACACCAAAAAATGGGAATCAAAGTGAAGAGACCAGGAAAAAGAACAGGCCCTAGAACATTGCTTAAGCTCCTGGATCCAGCCACACCTGAAGCCACTACTACTCCTGCATTTTTCAGTTGCATGAGTTGACAGATTCCCTTTCTGCTGATCGTCATTTTGGGTCTGGTTTGCAGTCACTTGTAACCAAATAAGTCCTAATAGATACGATGATTCATGGGTTTGCTACAGCAAACCTTACAAGGCCAAGCGAGATAATCTGCATTATGTGCTTTGTACAGTGTTCGATGTGCAAGTCCCAGTTTGTGCTAGCTGATACTATCATCACTGTGATCATGCCTGTCTGTGCCCAGCCACTGTGTCCCAGGGGCTGTGCTGCACATGTGTTTGGTGGAGTCCCCTTCAGGGTCTCAAGGGACCATGCCATGCTTGGTGACCTGCTGCTCCACTCTTCTCTCACCTCCGATGATGACTGACAGCCAGGGCACCTGGTGAACATGAACACTGGCCCTGACTCCCCAGGGAGCCCCCTGACTGTGCAGACATGAACGCCAGCCTCCTCCCTGCGTGCTTCCTTCCAGTCTGGCTGCCGTGGACACTCTGCCCTCTCTATCCCCAGGATGTGGCTCCACTGCCAACAAGCGTCAGGCTTCTGTTTGCTGTGGAAAAATACCAAGTTCAAAGAGAGCTGTTCTGCAGCATCGACCCCTCCTGCAGTCGGCCACGCTGCTCCCTCCCTGGGGCTTGTCAGCAGTTCAGCCCCATCCCCACCTCTTCTGTCTCTAGCTGTGGTTTGCACCCATTTGCTTTTCTTATTATTTTTACCTTTTTGATGTCCCAAGGCCGAGGCTTGAACAACTGGAATGGAACATGCTAGAACAGGCCCAAAGTTGAGGCAATGGCCCCCCGACTTTCTGTTCCCTATTTCCAAAGCAAGAGGGCTGTTTGTCCCAGCTCCATGCACCTTCCCTTTTGCTCCTAGAATTCCCAGTTGGGAATCCTAGAGCAGACAGAAAACACCAAAAGTATGTGTTTTCTTATATCCATCTGCGTCCTGTGGAAAGTTTTCCAGTTTTCTTTCCTTCCACATTAAGGTTCCCTTCCCCTAAAGTGTCAGGGGGATAAAGACCAAGTAAAAATATTTTGCAAATGGCCACACGTTCCCTACCAGTGCTTCTTCACGTTCCTTTCCTGCATAACGTTTACCGCCTTCTAATATTCCTTATGATTTACTGACTTATTTTTATTATCTGTTTTATCCCCCTGCTAGATGCAAGCTCCACAGTGTCAGGGATTGCTGTCTGCTTCACTCTCTGCTATGTTCCCAGAGCCTAGAACACTGTCTGGTACACAGAACATCACATATATGTGCTTGACAAATGTGTGTTGAATGTTGGATGTTGGATTGGAACCAGCCTTAATGTCCAAATTAGACACCAAGTTCCCCCTCATTCATTTGTTCATTCATCTCTGTCTTTCATCTTTTCTTGCCCAAATAATTATTGCAGACCTTCTATGTGCAAAAGAGACATAGTCCCCACATTCAAGGAATTCCCAGCCCAACGGAGAAGACATATACTTAAACCAAGGGGGACAATAAGGCAGGATAACTGTTAGACCAAGTTCAGGGTGTTCAGGGAGCACAGCAAAAATGGAGGTTTTTCTAAACTTGGGGTCCAGGCAAAGTCTTCTAGAAGGAGGGGTGTTTGTGCTGAGCCCTGTCTTCATCAGAAGAAAACCCATGGAGATCCAATCCTACTCTGAGTTCATCCATCTTTTCTTACTTTTTTCTTCAATGTTGACATTAATGAAACCCCTCTAGCTAAGGTTTAGATTAACCAGCTGACTTCAGCAGAAGCTATGTTTGGTATTTCACTGCTGTATGTTTACACAAAGTCATAAATAAATCCGGGGTCACCTACTGTGCCCCCCACCCCCGCCCTCAATTCAAACACCCCAGTGGAAAAATCTGAAGCTAGACTGAAAAAAATGGAATGTGCCTCATACCTCCCTTAGATTTACTTTAAAAAAAAAAAAAAAAGCTTTATTAAGATATAATCCACACACCACACATCATCCATTTAACACATTGACTGCCACACAAAAAAATCAGAAACTTTTCCTTGGGGCCACAGCGTTTTACTGTGAAAATAGAATAAAAACTTTGAGTGTGTTGTAAAGGTAAACATAAATAGAAAAACGAAATTTACTGACTTCTATTCATTTAATCCACGCCTTGAGAATTAAATTGTCAATATTAATTGTAACAATGAGAACATCAACAAGTAAGATTTTATATATGTTTCACGCGGCCCCAGGGTCAAAACTAGAGTGAGTTAAGTACAACCCTCACGGCAGTTAATGTGTTAAAGTGGACCAGTCAATGGTTAAGTCTGTTCGCAGAGCTGTGCAGCTGCCATCACCATCTTGAGCCCTACATGGGGCACTTTGGTAGGGAGACAGGAGGGAAAACCCCGAGTCCCCTCACTAAGTGAGAAACACAAGTTTACTGACATACAAATAGGATAAAGAATTAGCCAAATAGGGGCAGGATAGGGTAGGAAACTGTAGGACATAGATGAACCAAAATTTCTTTTTCCAGAATTTTTTTTGAACGACACAGATCCTGTGCGATGACAGTGCTTGCTGAAGTAAGGCACCCGACAAAAAGCGGGCCCGTGTGGGATCCCAAGTAAATTACGGGAAAGGCGAGACACCTATCATTGTCAGACCTTTCCCATCAAAGAGGTGGTTGAGAGAAAGGGAAGGGCATTAAAACAGAATCAGAGAGAGAAAGACGGGAAGAAAGAAAGGGGGGGAAGGGAGGGAGAGAGGGAAGGAGAGACAGAGACTGAAAAAGAGGCAGGAAGACAGATCCACAGACACACAAACAGATGGAGAGAAAGGCAGAGACACCAAGAGACAGACACACACAGATGGGAGAGGGGAGGGCCCGAGGGAGACAGAGACAGATGATCGGAGAGACCCCAGCACAGGAAAACGCAGAGAGACGCGGAGAGTGTGCTCAACAAATAAATTAAGAAAGATAAAAAAGCCTCCCCTGCCTTCTTCCTGGGCTCTTCACAGAGGGGTCAAACATCCCCACCCCCCTTCCAGACCCCAGGAGACGGGCGGCAGCGCCCTCCTCTCCCTGGGAAGCAGGAAAGGGTGTGGGCAGGAGGAGGAGCAGAGACTGGGACAAGAAGTGGCCCCCCATGGCTGCGGGGAGCTGAATCACGTCCCCCCACGCCCAGAGCTGCCCTGGTGCACTTCCAGGGGAGCAGAAAGGCTCGGAGGGAGGGTCCCTGTGGACAGTGACACAAGGGAGGCAGCCCAGAATTCTGAAGCTCTGTACCCAAGACGCAGGTCCCCGTATCTCTCCAGGATGCTGAGTTCAGTCCGTCCCTGCACAGAACGGGTGGGGGCCGCTGGGTGGCCAGGCTTGCGGCAAAGGAGGGAACAGTGTCTCTGGTGGGCCACGCAAAACCACGTGCCCGGCCACCATCATCACCACCGGTGATCACAGGAAATGAACGAAATCACAGATGTCCAAATCCCCCTGCGGACTCTAAGGCCAGTCTGCCACTGTCCTTGTCACCCCTGCACACAGAAAGATCAGCACACATGAACTTAGAGAGCACACACGTGCCCACACCACCCCCCTGCCTGGGGCACATGGATAAAACAAAGGTGCACACGCTCCCTGAGCCGGGTCCATGCATATCCTCGGTTACACTGACGACAAAGTTGTCAGGTAAGAAACATCAAGGGGCTCAGTCATCAGAACAGGAGGGTCAAGGGGGGAAGCGGGATGGGAAGGAAGGGAGGTGCAGGGAGGAAGGACAAGGACATCCTCAGCAGCCTTGGAGAGAGAGAAGAGGCATCTCCGACACCAAGGCCGTCGGGCACTCTTGCTGTCTGTTAGGAGGGAGCGGCGATGTAACGGAGAAGAATGGACCCAGACAACAGTCGGCTTCGTTCTGCAGAGTTTCAGGACTGGCATTGCCTGGGCTGGAGTACATGCCGTGGGAACCGTGACCTGCAGAGAGGCTTGAAGACGTCTCCCTAATGCCCCTGCCTCTTCTGACCCCTTCCTTTAGTTAAACTGAGATAAGGATGCTACTAAAAGAGGGCCCCATAATATTTCCTAGCCAGGGCCAACATCTCTGTGACCACAGAAGCATCAAGGATGAAAACCCAAGAACTAAGAAAAACTGGACAAACCCTATTACTGCAAGGAATGGTCCCCTGCCCCCCTTCCTCCCCCATGGCCCTTATATACTTCTCTGATGTGTATCTTCCTTGGGGAGGTTTTCTTTTCTCTCTTGTCGTGCTTTGTGGCCAGTTTAGTTCAGCCAACTTTAACTGCACATCTACTACATGCCAAATCCTGTGCTAAGCCTGGGGATTACAGAGAATATTACACCAACCTTGCCTGGCATGAGCTCACTGTCCAGGGTGGCGGCTACGCTGTAAAGTCATCTGAGAGGTACCCAGATGCAACTTGGATGCCCGGCACCAAAGAGTCTCATTAACCGGGCTCTGAGCTCAATGGACTTAAGCCAGATGACTGATGGAGCTGAGGATCCAAGCGGACGCTACCTTGTTTCCACACCAAGGGTGTCTTTGGTAAGACACCATGGGGCGCAGCGGAAATCAGATTTCAGAGGGGATTAAAGAATATGCTCTTTCACTTGACAAGACACCTGTCCAGAGCCCCGGAAGGCATGGAGAAGAGCATGAGACCAGGCAGGGGGTGAGGAAGGAGGAGTTTCTTCCAGCTATAAACAGCCCAGGGAAGTGCCTAGGGAAGGCCTAGGCCATCTGTATGGACAGCGCTGGGAAGGAAGGGTAAGAATGAGGAAGGTGGGGGGTAAGAGGAAAGAAGAGACAGGCAGGGAGAAGGGAGGGAGAAGGAACCCGAAGGAGGGAAGAAAGGAGGAGGGAGGGAGAGAAGGGCACTTGGGAGCAGTCTCTGCAAAGTGGACAAGAGTAACACCGGGAGGCACTTTGGGCTCTAAGTGACCCTGCTGAGTTCAAACATTTTCTGGGCACTAAAGCCTGAGTTTGTCCCGCTGACCTGGCCAAGGTCAGGTAGACTCACCACCTGCTATTCCACTGACAGCACTGCTGCTTGGAAGGGCACCCCGAGGCTGGGGACAGAGAGGGCCCACTCTCGCACATTGGGGTAGATCTCGGGGTTACCTGCAACGCGAGCGGTTATGATAAGTTGCTTCCCCAGTGGGCTTTCTTCACCCCACCACCACCAGACGAGGGACAGCCCCACGTGAAGTCCAGAGTTCAAGGACTCTTGGTGAAGATCAGCAGTGCTCAGAAGCATCTGTATATTCTTACGTACCAAAGCGGAAGGTGAGTAACTCTGTGAGTCTCCAGTTTTTTTTTTTCAACTCTGATTTCCTGGTCAGAGAGATCTTTAGGTATAGCAATGACTACAGTGTGCCATACTGCCTGTTTCATTTCCAAAGGGGGGCTTTTTTGTTCATTTGTTTTAAAAGTCAGGTTTATTGAACTATAAGTTGCGACGTGTACAGTAAGTTTTGAGTTTTGACAAATGTATACAGTCATAAAATCACCACCACAACCAAAACATGGGATTTCCATCACAAAAAGCAGCCCCCCTACAACATGTCAACTCTTTTGGTGCTAACTACAGGCAGGCATTCCCCTCCATCAGGGAGAATGGTACAATTTTTTATTTTCCTTTTTTGGGTCTTTACGCTCATCCAGGATTAATGATGACGTCGTTGAAGACCTTTGTGAATACTACCGTGAGGGCAGAGAACAAGCCTGGCTTTGCCCTCTGCTGTACCCCCAGGACCCAGCAGAATCTCTGACACTTAAGTGACTTGTAGTAAACAATTGCTAAGTAAATGGATAAGAAATGTACAGACTTGATCTTAGATTCATTTAAAGATGAGACAAAGTAGTTACTCACTGCCAAAAAGGCTGTTTTTTTCAATTTACCAGTGCAGAAACTGAGGCTCAGAAAGGCCTAAAGTCATACACAGAATTCCAACCATTATCCGCCTGACCCCAAAACCCATCCACGCCTTTCCTCTATGCCTTGCTGGCATCTCTCATTTCTGCAAATTCTGACAAATGCCCTACAGTAAGGCAGCTCCTGTTCCACGGTTTGAGTCTCCTGGAGAGATGGACACATCACCAATAAGCTTCCTTGCTGAGTTGCTTTGAGCCTTCTGGGCTGAGACTCTTCCGTCCGGCAGTCACTGTTAGTTTCTGTAATTTTAATGAAGAAGGGCTGCTCCCCCTTGGTTCCCGGTCTTTAAACTCTTGAATTTTAATAACCAACTCCACTGATGATTTACAAATTTCAAGGCAGGAATTAGCAGAAAATTCCGTATTTCATAGACGCTGAATTGGACTATTATCTCCATGCAGCAGGTGCCAATTTCCTATCAAATGGTGAAATGCCATAATTATCTGTAGAATTCCATTCAAATTCTAAAAGTAGATAAATAACCAATGGGAATATCATTTATTCATTAAAATATGAAGAAAAGAGGAAATAGTACCCTGTTCATGGCTGCGATGAGGTTGCCTTGCCAGGGAATGCCCAGCTCACCGACAAAGCATGGAGGATTCTAGATTCATCAAGCTTTCGGGTCGGCAGGAGAGAGGAACTTGCATTAAACACCTGAGCAGGCGAGATAATGGGCTACTGATTGACAGGCCAACATGTGAGATGTGGTGGTGCCTTCTTATTTTTCTTGCAGTGGATAAAAAGACACATATTAGAAGCCACTGGAAAACTTTCTGAGACTTCATGCTTCCCATCGCATATCCCCCGCTTCAGGACCGACAATCCAGCACTCCCTACCCACATTTCTTCTTGCTCTTGCTGGCACAAATGCCCTGGGATGCACCGGGGCACCTCTGCCTTTACAGCTGTCCCTGCTGTACTTGAAAAGATATCCCCTGCCTCTGATAAGACAGATTATGTAGTTCACCCCCACATTCTTGAGCTTTATGTGCTACCATCACAAGCTACAGAACCTTCCACCTCTTAACTCCGGATTCAGACAACTGAGGTTCAAACCATGGCCCTTACCACGCATCTGGGTCTGCTTCCTCCTCTGTGAAATGGGGACAACCATGGTACCCACCGTCTAACGTTGTGTGAGAACCAAGATACTGTAGGTAAGGGTTTGGCACAATATGTGGCAAAGAAAAAGTACTTGGTAAACATTAAGTGATCAATATGATGATGGTGGTGGTGGTGGTGGTGCTTAGTGTTGTTTTACCTCAAGGAGAAAAACAGTTAAACTTGGTCAGACTCAAGACACTAATAGATCACAGACCTAGTCACGGTTCCAGTGGGTGTGTGCAGCCAGAGGTGGACCATGGCACCCAGATCCCTGTCCCCCACTGACCCTCTCAGGTGACAGCGCTGGCCAGCTCCACTCTGGGCTCATAGGCAAATATTCTCTCCATCTATGTGCCTTTCTGGATCCTCTTGCTCAGGCATGAGGGAGTGTGGTCTTTCGCTCTAGAACACTAAATTCCCAAGGATCAGGTCTGGACATTTGAAGGATAAAAACAGAACAAGCCTCTTGGCCACCTTGTTTTCAAAGCCATGCAGGCCCATCTAGTCATGATGGACATGATGAACTGGCCAGAGTAGTGACTACTGCAACCTTCTTTGAGTGTTCCTTCCTCTACTGCCAAGGCCAGAAACCTAAAAACGAAATTCCCCAGACACATTTACAAGTAAGTTCTGAGTACAATTTAGGTCCTCTGGTCAGATGTGCCACGTGATACTCAAATTGGAAATGAGTTCAGTCTGGATAAAGGCAGGACACAAGACACCCCCTGTGCAGGTGTGGACTGGGGCAAAAGCACAGTGGTCCTGCCATGACAGCTGCTGGACGCACTGGCTCTCTGCCAAGAAAAGAAGTAGCTTTCCTCGCCACGTAAGCAGCATGCAGCTCTCGGGGCTGGGATTTGTTCCCTCAAAATAGCCAAGGGTCTTGAACTTCTCCTTTCCAATGGCAATGTAAGTCCCTGAAACCTTGTCATTAATCCTCATACTTGGATAAACCAGTTAGAATAGTTTCTGTTGCCTATAACTGAACCCTAATTGATACATGAGCAGAAAAATAAAAATGCCCTTCGCATGGCCCAACCAATTACCTGAGTTTGTTACCAATTTATGCCTCACTTGAGACCTTAAGTGGCAGAGATACAGGTGAGTTAAGTAAAGATTCAAATGATCTTGGGGTTGCTGGACAAATGTTATTAATACAGCTTCTTGCTGGATATAGTAGGTCTCAGTTCCCACGTGCCTGTCTCAGAGTCTCCACATTAAGTGTGATTTTAAAGTTTATATCCCCTAAGTGCAAGCCATCTACCTACCAGATGCTCGATCACAAAATCATAATCCATTTCTTGGCTGGAAGAAAACCCAGCTGTGCTGGACTCATTGAGGAATTGCAAAAGGGTTCCAATTCTGCAGCTTCCAAGAGAAACTTCTGACCTGCTCATGTATTTTGCTTCCAGCTCTGATTAACAACTTAAGCTCTAGGTATGATGCATCTCTATGCTCATACCCCCATTGGACAGATGACAAACTGAGGCTTGGAAAGCCTACGTCACTTGCCCAAGAACACACAGCTTGTAGGAGACAGAATTAGGTCTTGTCAGTCTCCAAAGTCTATGTTTGGTTGTTCCAATCTTTGGCAATAGCAAGCATTTAAGATATGTCACCGTCTCCCTGGCCCTGTTGCCCTACAGGTGGGCATTGAAAGTACTAGGATGACTTGAGAGCTCTCACCTGTCAGGGGAGACATCTGACAAGAGCCAGGGCTAGGCAGGTAAAGGTCAATCTGTCCTTGGTTGTTACTATCAGTTGAAGGTGAGAGGTGATATTGTGTTTGGGTACCCACGGGAAGAGGTTTTGACAGGGACAGACTTTTGGCCAGGATGAGCAGACTTAAGGATGATCTTGGAACTTTGCCGGAGGTAAGCAGGGAGGAAGGGGGGTCAACAGCACACAGTGGCGGGCAGCCCATCAGGAACCTCGTGTGTGGAGCTGCCTATGCCCAGAAGGAACCTTGTTTCAGGTGGCTCCAGCCCACAGGGAGTGGAAAAGCAGACAGAAGCTCAAAGAGGGAGAGTCCCAGAAGGTTCTACCAAGCCATGCTAGGAACCCAGCAGCCTTACACATGCCAGGAGCAACAATCAGAGAGGAGAAGTGGCATCAGAGAATGTTGTCCCACCTTTTTCTCCTTCTTAACCACAGGGACCTTCACTACCCCATGGAAACCTCCCAGGTGGGCAGGGGAGATGTTTGCCCCCAGCCTCACCGCAAGGGGACTGCACCTGCTATGGAAGACTTGCCTTGGGCTGAGGTGCCAACCGGCCCCCTTCACACATGCAGACATTTCCATCAGATCGTTCCTTTGCTCATAGGAGTTTCTGCTTAGCAGCTTTCAACTTAAGAGCTTCTATGAATAGAAGCAAATTTCATGCATGTCATCGCCTGCCAGGATTTCTTTCTTTGTTAAGGCTAAATAATATTCCACTCTGTGTGTGTGTGTGTGTGTGTGTGTGACATTTTCTTTATCCATGCATCTACTGATGGACACTCAGGTTGTTTCAGTATCGTGGCTATTATGAATAATGCTGCAATAAACATGGGGGTATAGATGTCTCTTTGAAATAGTCATTGTATTTCCTTTGGAGATACCTCCGTAAGCAGGATTGCTGGATCAAGTGAAATAAGCCAGACACAGAAAAACCAAATACCACATGATCTCACTTATATGTGGAACCTAAAAAAGCTGAACTCATAGAAACAGAGAGTAGAATTGTGGTCACCACGGGCTTGAGGGGTGGAGAAAATGGGGAGATGTTGGTCAAAGGGTACAAATTCTCAGTTATAAGATGATTAGGTTCTGGAGACCTAACATCCACCATGGTGACTGTAGTTAATAATACCGTATTGTACATTTGAAAGTTGCTAAGAGAGCAGAACTTAAGCACTCTCACCACACACACATACAATGGAAACTATGTGAGGGTGATGGATGTGTTAATTAGTTTGACTGTGGTGAGCATGTCACAATGTATACATACATCAAAACATCACACTGTATATCTTCAATACATACAATTTTTACTTGTCAGTCATTCTTCGATAAAGCTGGTAGTGGGAGGGGAAGTAAAGTCAGTCTTCACGTTGGGGTTTGAATTCAGGGCCAGATATGAGAGTGGCATATCCACGTGGCCTTGGGAAAGTCCCAAACCTTTCTGAACTTCAGTTTCCTTCACCATAAAATGACAATAAAAACAGTATCTACCTTATTGGATTATTGGGAGAAGTAACTGCATGAGCACGCTTGGCAGAGTGCCTGAAACCCAGAGAGGGTGAAGAGTCTCACCACTGTTGTTTGCTGTTGTTGCTACTGTTGCCATGATTGCACCCGAGACACAACATTGATAGGAGGAGTAAAAGATTCAGTTCGTGAAAGGACGTAGCGTGGTGGCACACAGCATGTGCCACTGTTATTGTCATTGGCAATATTAAAATACTTGTACTGATCGTGTGTCACAATATTGGCAATAATTATTGTATCACTGATCATAATACCTATAGTTATTAGTATTGCTAACAACATAATATAAGCCTTGACAATAATGTAATAGCATCAGCGCTCAGATCAAGGGCAGAGCAGACGGAGGTGTGGAGTGACACAGTCCGTTCTAGGGCTGCTCCCTCGGGGCTCCAGGCTATGCACAAGGACTTCCCTGGCTGACCTCAAGGCATGGGGCTGGCCCAACAAGTAGGGCCACTGTGCAGGAAAGCGGTCAGAGAAGGTCACGGTCCTGGCATGCTGGGGAACACCTTGGCAGTGGAGGGGTCATCGTCCAGGACCCTGGCCACGGAGGAGGTTTAGATGAAATGGGCCATTCAGCAGTATTTAATTTAGTGAGCGCCAGTCACAGCACGGTTCATGAAAAGAAGGTCAGGCCTAACAAATCTGGTTGAATTTTCTGAATACATCCCAGAATTGGGAGACAACAGTTCCATAATGGGCAATTTATCTGCATTTCAGGGAGGCATCTGATCTAGAATGACAAAACTGATTGATTCACAAAGGCAAATATGGCGCTTTAGGGAAGGAAAATTAAGCGGGGATGGAAGGAGTTTAAATCAGAGAAACCTATTCTCCCTGAAGAAAAAGCCTTCTTTTTGAAAAATAAGGTGGAAAAAAATAGAAAGGAATCTGGGAGAAGCAGGATTCAGGTTTGGGTGGAAGACCACAGAACGGAAAGGCCCACTTTGAATGGAGAGACCGTCTGGTGGCCAACCTCAAGAGTCTGATTTTGTCTGGATGTTGTGACACTGGCAAGAGGAGCAATTCTGCGCTGAGGAATCAGCCCCCACCTGCAGCTAACCTGCCAACCCTAGCAGCCTCTTCACACCAGGGCCAGCCAGGAGGCAGGGCACCCAGAGCCCTGGTGTCCTGGACCAGCCCCGACAGGGGAGAAGGGGGCTGGCAGTGGCACCTTCAGGTAGCACAAGCTCTATGCAGGCAGTGACGGTAGCCAAAGGACGCACCAATGGCTCTGCCACGTTCCAGCTGTCGTATGACCGTGGACCTTGAATTGCCTCTTTGAGTCTCCCTATGTGGAAAGTGGAGACCCTACGGTCATCCTTGCAGGCTCAAGGGAAAGACCCACAGAGAGACCCTTGGTGATGGAAATTCAGCTTAAGATATCACAGGCAAGATAGCAAACAATACAAGGAACTGTCTTGGCGTGTTCATCACCCAGCACCCCATCCTCCTCTGCAATGTGTATCAGGCCTCACGGAGGATGCCCCAAATATCTTACTAGTATTGGAAACAAAGAGGTAGCTCTACAAACACATCCTCACTCTACCCAGGCATCTCCCAAGGGAAAGGGTTGATCGGACTGGGTTTCATCACTCAGAGTGGGGCATCCTCACTGGGCAGGCTTTGAACAAAGCCACCGTCCAGTGCGTTGGCCCCTCCCCAGACCCAGCTGTACACACTTCCCTTCTAACACCACGTTAATGATGCTGGTTTCACTACATGTGTGTGGCAGGGATCATAGAGACTCAATGAGGATCACAGGCAAAATAGGCTCTTGACAACTTTTCTTTCTCCAGGAAGGGGTGATATCATCTACTTCAGTGGGCGGGTATGAGTGTCCAACGAGGTAGAGAACACAAAGCACCCAGTAGAGCACCATGTACTTAGTAGGCACACAGAAAACATGAGGCCCTTTCCTGTCCCCTTGGTTGCCTTCATTCCATCCTGCACCCTGTGTGCTGGGTGAAGTGGAGAACAGCCATCCCCATCTTAGAGGCCAGTGACTCGCACCGACAGGTGCTTCCCCCAGCGTGTGGAGGCTCAGCAGGCCTCACAACTGTCCCACAAGGACTGCACTTGAGAAAACAGAGACATCAAGCACGTTCCCCAAGCCCTCGCAGCAAGTAGGCAAGGGGTCCAGGGTTCAAACCCTGGCGGTCTGCCTCCCAAGTTTCTGCTCTAACCACCACACCATCCTGCCTCCCTGAAGATGAAGACAGGGAAACTCAAGGAAAGCCAAAGAAAGTTTGCCCCAAACACTTACCTGTAGCTCCTGAGTGCTGTCGCAGAACACCAGCGTCATCTCTCCAAGTGGCGGCTGAAGCTAGCTTTGGACAGTCCCGCTGAGCCCTCAGGGTGGGCAAGGGCCCCAGCTCACCCTCTCTGACAACTGCCCTAGACACGGCTCAATTTGGGTCCTCTTCAGCCCCTGGGCCTGTGCTCCGAAGGTTGCCACTCCGAAGAATTGTGTGCCATCCAGGAAAAGACCTTCTCTGATTTTGAGATAAAGCAGCGTTGGAGCACAGTGCAAATCACAAGGTTCTGTCTTTCCACGACAGGATGGGGGCAGAAAGGCATCCAAGCGGTGGCCAGTCTATGCACGTCCACACACACACGTACACACGTGCAAATGGCTTTGCTAACATTGCGAGCAGTAAACCAACATTCTTTTCCTTTGAATTTGACCACTTCAAAATGCTTTCCAAAGAAGAATCTATCTTAAAAATGGAAGAATGTGAAATATCTTGAGTTCTTTAAAGAAACACCCATGCAGGAGCTACTTTGCTGTAAAGAAAGCAATGGTGCAAAGCCCAGTCTAGTGCCAGACTTATGACTCGGGTGGTCCACGAGGCTGCCACTGTCTTCTCCACAGCTTCCTGTGGGCTGTCTGCCCAACCTCAGACTGAGGGTCTCAAAATTGGACCTTGGACACCATCCAGCCCACACCCCTCCCATGGCAGACAAATGAGAAAATGGCCCCTGGTGAATGTCTGCCTCACGGCGGCCACGGTACCTGTGCCATCCATCTCAGCACATCCCCCATGAGGAAGATCCTGTTGTGATTCTCCCATGTTGCAGATGAATACACCGAGGCAGGAGGAATGGGCAAGTGTGCAAGAGTAGTCCAGTCATTCAGCATGGATGGATCTAGGGTACAAGGGAGAGACTGGCAAAGCCAAGGCTAGATCTCTTGCCAATTAGGCTGCCGGAGATGAGCAAGACGGTCCTGGACACATCCATTCAACCACCACAACTGAGCATTTCCTACACATACCACATGCTTGAGGAGGGAAAGAGCAAACAGACAATAAAATATGGTGAGACCTTCCACATAAGCAAACACAGGATGAAATGAGAGCTGATGACAGAGAGATTTAAACAGTGGGGAGTTGGGTCTGGGGAGATTCCTCAAAAGGAGCAGCATTAAAGACATTGCAGCTGAGACGTGATGGATAACTAGAAGTGCGCCTGGTAAGGAATATTCCAAGTATGGAACAGTATCCATGAAGCCTTAAGTTGGGAAAGAGCCAGGTGTGTTTGAAAAAGTCCACACCTGGGGTGAGACCCTGTAAGGGTCCACAGTTCAGAGGCTGAGTCACAGCCCTAATGCGACCGTGGGGACTTTGTCCAGAGATTTCACCAACAAGACGCCTGCCTGGGACCAAACTGAGGGTCGATACAGGCCCCAGGTGCCGTCTGTCTGTGAATTCCCTCTTGGATGCCTTAGGGGCACCTGGACATAGGAATAGATGGTTGTGAACAGTCTAATTGTACGATTCCTCCACAGCATGCATGTGCAGAACAGCCCAGCAGAGCCCTTGACTAATGACTTTCAAATATAATTAAAAACATATTTCAATAGAAAGCACACTGCCAAGTCTATACCAGCAAAGTGAAATTAACCTTCAAATGATACTGGAACAACTGTGAATCGCAAGGGTTTGTAAGAGATTAGATATACTGTAGCCTAATTATGTTACAATAACTCACCTCATTAATCTCCAAGGAAACAATAACAACAGTTAAATACTGTAATTAACAAATCCTATTTCAAACTTGATTTTCATTTTATAGGACTTGGTAATATTATCCAATGGAACTGTGAGAAAGACAAAATGTCAGTAGATCAAACTGGTTCTTTAAGGGCTCTTGGCTAACAGAGTCCCGTACCTCAGATTTATGATCTAACAGGTGGGGCTTCTGCTTAGAATGCAACCCACGCTGCAAAAATATTGTGCCATGAGGTCAAGATGCCACACACACTGTTAAGACCTAGGTGGCCTCCTCTCTCAAAAAAAGGGGCATAAAGTCAAATTTGTGTTTGTCTTTCTATATTTAAAAGTGGTGAATCTTGTGCTTGGTCCGCTGTTTGGGGCTTGTTTAGTGTTTGGATGCTCTAGTTGCAAGTCCTTTGCAAAGGTTTCATGGTCAGGGTTATGACAGGTTAGACAATCAAGGGCAGATAATAGAATAAAAACCCAAATGGCGTGATCATCTCAATAGATACAGAAAAAGCAATTGACAAAACCCAAAAACCTTTCATGATAAAAACACTCAACAATCCAGGAAGAGAAAAGAACTTTTTCAAAATAAGAAAGGGAATCTATGGAAACACCTACAGGTAGCATCATACTTAACAGTGAAGGACGGAAGGCTTTCCCCCTAGGATCAGAGACACGACAAGGATGTCCACTCTTACCACTTCTATCCGACATTACTCTGGAGGGTAAAGCCAGGGCAATCAGGCAAGGAAAAGAAATAACAGACATCCAGATTAGAAAGGAAGAGTAGAACTATCTCTATTTACAAATGACAAAAATCTTATATATAAAAAGCCAGAAGAATCCACACACACAAATAAACTATTAGAACTAATAAACAAGTTAAGCAAGATTGCAGGATGTAAGACCAATTTACAAAAATCAGTTGTATTTCTTTACACCAGCAATGTACAACTTGAAAGTGAAATTAATAAAACTATTTCCTTTACAATAGTATCAAAAAAAAATAAAATACTTAGGAATAAACTTAACAAAAGAAATGTAAAATGTGTGCATGGAAAACTACTAAACATTATTGAAAGAAATTTAAAAGGACCTAAACAAATAAAAAGAAATTCCATGTTTATGAATTGGAAGATTTAATACTGAGATCAAAATACCCTCCAAATTGAACTACATATTCAACACAATCTCTATCAAATTTCCAACTGTTTTTTTTTTTTGCTGAAATTGACAAGCTGATCCTAAAATTCATTGGTAAGTACAAGGGACCCACAATAGTGAAAATAGTCTTGAAAACTAAGAACAAAGCTAGAGGATTCACACTTCCCAATTTTAAATATTTCTACAAAGCTACAGTAATGAAGACAGTACGGTACTAGCCTAAGGACTGACATATAGAGATTAACGGAACAGAACTGAGAGTCCATAAATGAACCCTTACATTT
This sequence comes from Daubentonia madagascariensis, assembly GCA_023783475.1. Classification (NCBI taxonomy): domain Eukaryota; kingdom Metazoa; phylum Chordata; class Mammalia; order Primates; family Daubentoniidae; genus Daubentonia; species Daubentonia madagascariensis. The sequence continues at coordinate 2,340,744 of JAKFHU010002332.1, read as the reverse complement.
ATGGTCAACTGATTTTTGGCAGGGATATAAAGACCATTCAATGAAGAAAGAATAGTCTTTTCAACAAATGGTGTTGGTACAACTTGACAGTCACATAGAAAAGAATGAAATTGGACCTCCTTTCACCATACATGAAAATTAACTCAAAATGGTCATAGACCTAAAGGTAAAAGCTATAAAACTCTTCGAAGAAAACATAGGAGTGAATCTTCATGACCTTGGGTTAAGTAAAGCCTTGTTGTATGTGACAATAAAAGCACAAACCACAAAACAAAAAATAAATAAATTGGAATTCATAAAAATTAACAACTTTGTGCCAGAAATAATGGCATTAGGAAAGTTAAAGCAACCCACACAATGAAAGAAAATATTTGAAAATCACACATTTGATAAAAGACTGATATCCAAAATATATAAACAACTCTTATAATTCAATATTAAAAGAAAAATAAACCAGCTACAAATAGACAAAAAATATAGACATTTCTCCAAAGAAGATCTACAAATGACCAATAAGCACACAAAAAGATGTTCAACATCATTAGTCATTAGAGAAATACAAATCAAAACTACAATGAGATACTACTACACACCTACTAGGATGGCTAGAATCAAAACAAACAAACAGATCATAGCAAGTGTTGGTGAAGATATAGAAAATTGGAACCCTCGTTTATTGCTAGTGGGAATGGTAATATATAATGGTCCAGTGACTTTGGGAAACATTTGGCAGTTTCTCAAATTGTTAAAAAAAAAAAAAAAGAGTTGCCATATGACCTAGAAATTGCACTCCTAAATATATACTCAAGAGAAATAAAAACATGTGTCCACATAAAAACTTGTATACAAATGTTCATAGTGGCATTATCCATAATATCCAAAAACATAAAAACAGCCCAAATGTCCAATAAATGATAAATGGATAAATTAAATGGGATATAGCCATACAATGGCATGTTATTCAGGGATAAAAAGGAATGAATTACCGACACACACTACGACATAGATGACTCGTGAAAACCTTATGCTAAGTGAAAGAAGCCAGGCACAAAAGGCTGATGTATGATTCCATTTATATGAAATATCCAGACTAGGTAAATCCACAGAGACAGAAAATTGATTAGTGGTTGTCAGGGGCTTAAGAGGGAAGGAAAGTGGGGAGTGACTGCTTAATAAACGTAAGGTTTATTTGGGGAGTAATAAAAAGGTTCTCAAATTAAGTATGGTGATGGTTTTCCAACTCTGGATAGACTAAAAACTATTGAGTTATACACTTTAAATAGATAAGATGTATTCAACAACTAACAGTTATCTTTTATTGAGTTCTTGCTATATGCTAGCCACTTATATACATGATCTCAATCAGTCCTCACAGAAATCTTATGAAGTACGGAATGTTGTTTTCTTCACCGTACATATAGAGACACTGAGGCCAGAGAGTTTGACACAATTTGTACCTAGCATCAAACCCAAGTTTGTCTCATTCGAAGATTCATGCACTTAATAATTGTACTTGATTTTTGTCTCTCTCTACCAAGAGAGACTGAGTCTGTGGGGCCCAGGCTTAAAGGACAGCAGCTATTCAAGGGGCTCATGGCAATGGCAGAGGTGCATATGGGCAAGCCCCACTGTGTAAGGAAATGTCTGTCCTATGTGTCACATTTGCTACTACCCTATTGTCAAGAGCAAGTCACATGACCAAGCTCAAAGTCAAGAAGTGAGGAAAGCCACTCTGTTCGTTGTGAGTCCATGGCAAAGCATAGATGCATAACACTGCAACAGAAGAGTAACAATCAAGCATCCAATCTACCAAAGAGGGGTGTGTCTATACCTCAAATAAAGACCCTCAGCATCTTCTATCTGGAGTTTCCCATCTGTAAATAGGTGGTCAAAAGTATCTGCCCTATCTATCCTACATAGTGCTTGTGAGGATCAAATACTGATGTGAACGGTCTCCAAGTAGTAGTAAATCTCTTTGCAAACAAGATGAATTACAGTTATTAGTAATTACCAAAGACCTCCCAATTACTGGAAAGATTGCCTTGCTGAGATCTTCACGTAAAAATGGAAGTGCAAAGACAAACTTGCAGCATAGCTAGAGCCTGTGTCACCCATGAAATCCCCCTTGAAAACAACCACAATAAGAAATCAAGAGATATTTTCAATCATTATTATATTGAATTTCTGCTTTTCCACTGGATTCATGAAAGCCCCAGAAAGTTGAACCCTTTCTACTGGACTCTCTGACCTTCTCAGATAGAAAACCATCTCAAGGAATTTCTAATTTCTAATGGCCAGACAAGAAAACAGAGGTGAAATCGCAGGAGTAAAGAGTTTTCTGCTGCTAATATAACTCCTATGCCAGGAAGAATCCCCAAAAGCATCTTAGTGTCAAGGGAAGAGTCAAAGCAGAAGTCAGCAAATCCAACCTCCGGCGCTGGGAGGTGGCACGATGATTAAGGGCCCGCACTTCCGAGGGGCAGAGGGTCGTGGGTTTGAATCCAAGATCTGCCACTCAATGGTTGTGTAATCTTAGACAAGTCACTGAGCTCCCTTGAGCCCCGATTTCTTCATACAAAAGAATGAGCCCCCTAACTGCACCCACCGGAGATGATTTATTTGAAACTTAAACGAGATAACACATTTGAAATGTTTAATGTAATTCCTGGTGTATAATAATTGCTAAATTAATACCAAACATCATCACTGGTTATTTTTAAACATTATCATTATTCCTGCCTTGTCTACTTTATGAGTTTGGGGAGAAATGAGAGAATTAGTAGAACGATGCTTTATAAGACGCAAAGAATTAGACAAATACAGCTATGTCGTGATGGTCACTAAGCGCCTTGGCACGTTGCACCGCTCAACAAACATTTGTTAAAGGAACATGGCAGTAAATGAAATTAAACCCTTTACTTTGCTGTTTGCCTTGGGCCAGTAAAAGGAAGCCCTGGTAGCCAGCCTTCCTGCCTGCAGCTGTGGGCTTCTAATTCAGGCACAGGCATCTCAAAACCTCCCAGAGCTGTTCCCTGGCCTCAGCTCATTGCTTGCTTCCCTGAGAAACTCATCACAGAGAAGGCAAGCCTTTAGCCTTCATGCCTTGACCTAGAAGAGACAGCACGGAGATTATTTTTGCAGAAAACAAGAAAGGTCACATTTCATAATTCTGTGTCCCAATACCTGAGCCCTGGCAAGGAAAAAAAGAGAGATCAATCAAGTGGACTTTTCCACTTAGAGAAGCAAAATACATCTTAAGAGTTTGCATGATGCATTGGTATCTCCTTGAAGAAGATATTCCGAGTTTGAGACGCACCATAAATATCCTTCAATGTGGTGCACGTCAGCTGAAAGTTCCCATCCTTGAGTAAGCATGGACAATGTACAGTAGGAACAGAGGTGAGTTATGGCAGGGAACATGTTTAGTAATCTAGGCACCCAGTGGACACCCACAATTTACAGTTTAATCGTCCACAAGGTATAGCTTCCCTGTAATTGAATTAGATTTTGAAATAAGGCAAATCTGATTTATAAGGTTGTTAAAAAAATACACAACAAGGTATGTTTTCTTGTAACAATAATCCAATGGTTAGTGTTAACGCATCACCAAGGAATGAAGCAAAAGCGGATAAATTGTAAGGTATTTAGCATTTGCTGAACAAAGAGGCTGCATGAGATAAAGACACAAGAAGCAGGAAAAGTTACCCTTCTCATTTATGTTCACTTAAGGCAGATGTACTATTTTACTGTAATTTGCTTCAGGCTTATTCAACTAAACACAATGTGAAGTATAGTCACTCATTCATCCAGGAGATATTCGAGCACTGACTCTCTGCTTGCTGCTGTTTGGCACTCAAGGCGCTGAGATGTGCACTAGCTATGTGACCTTGGCTCGCTGCTCGTCCCCCTAAGTCTCAGTTCCCTAGTCTGTGAAGTGGAGACAGTAATAGTTTCTATCTTATGGGGCTTCTGTGATGACAGTGATAAATCATTCAGCGTATTACATTCTTATTATTATGGCTTTTGTTATTATTTCCTTGCCCACAAATAGTTTACAGTTTTGCAGAGAAGACAATGTCACAAACGCTGACACACTTTGTATCTGTTATCTATCTCCACAGTAATGCTATGTAACGAACACCACAACCTCAGTGACATTCAACTGTAAGGGCTTATTGTTCATACACCTGAGGTCCACCAAACCTCAGGCTGGCCAGATGGCTCTGCCTTCTGACCTGGGCTTGTTCACGTGTCTGGGGCTGGCCAACTTTTGGTTGGTCTCTGCTGGCCTCAGCTGGGAATGTCTCTGTTCCACGTTCTTTGTATCCACATCCTGTGACTGGTTACTGGTCTGGGCGAGTTGTCGTGGTGACGGGAGTGGTTCGAGAGAGCCAGTGCAAACATGCAGAGCCTCTTGAGGTCTGAGCTCAGAATCAGGACCTCATCATTTCTGCCTTGTGCCACAGCAAGTTACAGGGCTGTGCCCAGATTCATGGTGGGAGGGGACAGCAAAGTCGCATGGCAACAGGCAGAGAAGGGTAAAGAACTAGGGCTACTACTGCAACTTATCCCACCCACATTTAAATAGAGATGCTGTGGGAATAACAGGTAGTCCCTAACACTGCCCTGAAAAAGAGACTCAAGAAGGCTTCTGGCTGAGTCTTGATGCAAGAGCAGGAGTTCCCCAGGCCACCCAGTGAATTTACAGAGTGCATGAACAGGTATTTTCCTCTTTTTTTTTTTTTTTTTAGTAACTAACTAGTTAAAGAACCCCAGGAGTGGCCTTCCTGAAACCTCGAAAAGGTCGGCAGACCTGAGCTGTCAGAATATCTCCCTCATCTCCCAGAAAGAGGTCACTGGAAGACACAGCTAATCCACTGCAATGCGGACACTCTCGGCTTCCTCTTGACTTCCAATAAGGAGGTCAGTACAAATCAAGTCTTTGGTACCTCATCTCAAACTAATACAAATCATCCTACTTCATTGTCCAAGTGGTCAAGTGCTCAGAGTTCCAGCTCTTAAGGACTTGGGCAAAGCCTAACCAAAGCCCCAGGCAGGAGGACTGGGGTATCCGATGAGCCTCTCTGTGGTGCTGTGTGAACTCTGTGTCTTCAGACACCACAAGGAAATAGAATAAGAGTCTATCTACAAGTTCTTACACTACTGAGTGGGCAGCATTCCTCACTGCTCCTTAGAAAATGTGCCTTTTAAAAGGATCAAAGATCTGGACATTTCTAGATCAACCAGTTTGGGCTTTTAGAACCTTAAAAGAGGCATCCTTTGGAGACACAGATATCTTCTCTTCCTTAGGAACAAAGAAAGAGCAAGATGAGGAATTTAGGGGGCCAAAGCCCAGATTAGCTCAGGTGGGGGAAGTACCATTATACTTCAAAAACAGCAGGAATCAAAAGAGGGCAAGCTCTACTAACCCCTACAGTTCAAAGGACAAGGAGAGGTCTTAAAGCCCCCTTCATCTCATCCCTGTACTTAAATCCCTGGCTCCCTTCCCCTTCTGTTTCCTCTCTCTCCTCTGTCCCTCAGAGGTTACCGAGGATTAATCCAAAAGGGAGCATGTCAAGTAGGATACCGTTAGCCTCAAGTAACAATAAAATTAATCCCAAATGGCTTAAGCCAATACAAAAAAGTATGGTCACATATAACAAGAAATCCAGAGGCAAGTTGGTTCAAGACTGGTTAATTCAACTAGAGGGAAGCTTTCGATTCTTCCCTAAAGGGAAGGAAAGCTGCTTTCTACACATCCCCGCCTCCCACTGGTTAGAATAAAGTCATACCCGCCATTCTCAGATGAACCACTAGCATGTACTCTAAGGATTGCCTTACAGAACAATCACAATATAGCCTTTGGGGCTGGGCAAGGTCCAATCTCCGTGGAAAAACATGACTATTAAATATTTAAAAGCAGTTGGAATTCTGTAGCACAGAAATGAGGTCGGGGGGGTGGCAGTTTTATAGCCAGCCAGCCAAGCACCTCTGACAAAGGAAGTAACATTAAAAACTGGGAATTTAGACAGAGGGAGCCAGGGAAACTTCTTCAGATAAATCTAACCACTGGTCTTTTGCAGCCAGATGACTTGGGTTAAAACCTGGACTCTTGCTATTTATGAACCACATGACCATGGGCAACTCATCTGAGCTTCCATTTCCTCATCTATGAAATGGGGCCAACAGTGCATAACTCCCCTAGTTGTTATAAGAATTAAATGAGATAGTATATGATGAAAAGCCCCCAAGACCCTGGCATCTAATTAATGATCACTATTAGTTGAGAGGCCCCATAGCCCCTTCCTCTGCTCTTCTCTCTGGACAAGTGTTCATCATCACAGGTAAAGGCCCAACCTTTGGAATCAGACAGATCTGGGTGAAATAACTGGCCCTTCCATGTAGCAACCATGTAATGCCAATCAACTGCTGAAATTCTCTAAGCTTCAGAGGTCTGTAAAATGGGTACAATAGTGTTCCTAATCTCATAGAAGGTAATTGTGAGAACCGAACAAGATATTGCTAATGAAGGATTTAGCAGGTCCCCGGTCCTGAATAAGCACTTGATAAATAGAAGCTATTACTATTGCTGCCATCATCACCATCATCATCCCCTTGAAGGTTTCCAACCTGCCAGGTACCGGGTCCTGCATATACACGTGGACTTCCAGATTCACAGATATCTTTCTCAAGAAGCAAACCTGACTGCTTATCACCTTTTGATGGATTCCCACGTTCCCGAGAGTAAAGACCAAAAATACTTAGTATGGCCTCAGAGGCCCTGCAAGGTTTGGTTCCTGTTCACCTCTCCAGCCTCATCTCATAACAAGCTCACTGGCCACCCTCCGGCCTCTCCAAGCTGTCCTCCTTCCTCTGGCCATAGGGCCTTTGCCTGTGCTGTCCCTCCCACCTGAAATGCTCTTTCCCTATTTGTTAAGTTACCTCCTCCCCCTCCTTTGAATCTCACCTCGGATGTCACTACACAAAGAAGCCTGTCCGAATCCCAGACAGTGACAGATTCCTTTAGTATATATTCTCAGCTGAAAGGCAGTATCCTGAGTAGTTAGAAGTACGAATTCTGAAGTAAGACCACATGAGTGTGGATCTCAACTTTACGACTTACTAGCTGTGTGGCCAAGGGACACTTACTTAACCTCTCTGTGCCTCAGTTTCCCCATCTGTACAATGTAAATAACAATGATTAATAGCAGTACCTATCTCATAGGGTTTTTGAAGATTAAAAGAGTTACTATTAGTAATGTATTTAGAATAATGTCCTGCATATGGTAAGGGCTATGTAAGTATTTACTACAACAAATTAATAAACTTTCCCATGCCTGCAGAAAATTTCTCTTACCTGCAATTATGCATTCATTACTGTGACAATTTGATTGCTCTCCCCTTCCAGATCAAATGCCCTGGTAGTCTAGAGGCACGTCTCCTGGTGCTTCCCACTTACCCAAGCTTCTGGCACAAGACCTGGTCCAGGGTGGGTTTGCAATAAATGTATATTCAATTACTGAAGGAAAACTTCACACACAGCATAAGCCAATATTTTCCTTGCTTTGACCAAAACAGAGAGCCCCCCATCCCTTTCTGACCCTCCCAGGTCTTACAGCAGCAGCAACAACAGCCTTCTCCTTGCCTGGTGCACAGTGCAACCCTTGCCAACAGGCCCAGCAAATGCCGGATGCTCCTCAGGGACATAGAGCCAGTAATGGGCTCCATATTGTTTCAGATGTTCCGGACCACAAAGTGATCACGTCTGAGATAATGTCAGCATGGTTAACTCCACATTCCTACACTCACTCCACTGCGCAGAACTCTTTAAAACATCCTGCACACCAACCTTTCCCAACCACAACAATCACAGGACATGAGCCTTAATCAGAGAAGAAAAGATTAATCGGAGAGTTGCCTTGAGAGAACCCATGTGCCAGACCTGCCATCCTTATAATACAGACAATTAGGGCAGCATTATGACTTGGGTTATCATAGCAGCAGCAGCCCTGGAAAAGTATCTCCTCCTCTGCTTTGAGGCCTGCAACCTTGGAAGGCTGGAAAGAAGACAGATGAAGGGGACCCATAGAAGAAACTATCAGAAGTAGGTGGCCATCCCCACATCCAACAGAGAACACAGTGGAAACAACAGAAAAAAAGTGTGCATGCCAATCTCCCTCCAGCCCTTACACGCTTTGACATTGGACTACCTGACCCACAATTGGCTGCCTCTGTTTCCCCATGTGAAAGTGGCAGAGTAGGACTCTATCCAGTGTCACATAACCCCCTCTATTCTTGTCTCTAAATAGATGTGTTGTGAGAATTTATAATCTCCCATATGCATCTTTTTCGGTTACCTGGATGCTCATCCAACCAGCCAGGAGCTGTCCTAGGTTCTGAAGATTCATTGGTAACTAAACAAAGTCACTGCCCTTCCACACACAGGCTGCGGAGTGAACAATACTGAATCACAGACCCAGTGCCTCTTGGATAGATGTCTTAACTTCTTAGTTGCTCATCTGAAACCAAGGGCTATAATGCCTACCTCATAGGGACATTGTGAAGAATAAAGCAGGTAATACATAAAAGGAAACTGATACAGGACCCAACAGATTGTGAGGGCTTCATAAATAGGAGCTATTAGTATGAGGGTCTCATTACATGTACCTTACATGTATACAGTAGAATATCAGGTGTCAGATGAATTTCAACTCCTGAATGAAGGAGAAGATACTTTCCTTTGGAAGAAGGCAGCAAGAAAAGCGCCTGACACAACTAGCTAATGAGGCTTGCTGTTAAACAGGGGTGTCAGGAGGAGGCCTGGGAGAATGGGAGATGGATTAATGTTATAATTGACATACACAGGCCAAGAGATGCCGTTTGTCTTACTGAAGACTCACCCTAGGATACTTTGGGAGGTGAAAGGAAGTGAATGATAAAGCATCCCACCACGAGAATCTGTTTTAAATTCTCATTATTCTGCCAGTTGACTAAGCCAGGTTGGTTCATCTCAATTAGGTCATATTCATGCACATGCTCCCTGATCAAAAGGCAGAAGAACCACGCCTTTCTCTTCCTGAAAGGACACAAAGGGCCCGCGCTCCGTGGAATTCCTGATTCAGCGCCCATTGTCCATGCTGCCACAGCATCCTGTGTTCTCTTCCACCATGGCACTGGTCACGCTAAGCCATCAGAGCCAGGCTTCTAATCTCTCTCTCACCGAAGCCCAGAAACCGACCCACAGACGCTGAGTTCATCAGGAATCTCTGGGCTGCAGGAGACAGAAACTCAACACTAGCACGGTTGGACGAAAGTACAGCGTGATGACTCGCGGCATCCTTTATGGGGCTAAATACATAAACCCTGGGTAGGAGCATAATCCATCTGGGCCTCAGGAAGAAATCAAACGAGGAACCCGAAGACTACCAGGGCCTTTCTCAGCCAGTGTCTCCCCTCCTCCTCTTTCTCAATGTCACTCCCCTTTTCACGCTCGTCTCTGCTCCTCTAAGAGAGTCGGGTTCCTTCTCAATAGGGACAGGTTGGTTTCTCTCCGATGTTGGGAAATGTGGTCCCTGGAAGCTCCCAAGCATCTCGTATCATAGATTCTTCTTTCAAAGAGAACTGACCCTATCTCGGGCCCACTTGGAATATCCCCAAGATGGATTGTTACTGGCCAAGCACGTGTCACATACACCACCACACCAGTCGGTGGCAGGTGGTGTGTGGGAGGGTGAATACGTGTCTGTCTGTGTGTAAGGGGGAATGGCTGTGAACCGTGCCAGCTCCTGCAAACTGGAAAACACACAGGTGAGTGGAGGGTGTCAGCTTCTTAAAGAAGCAGGATGCTATTTCCATGAGAAAGGTGCATGCAAGGAAATCAAACAGATGCAAGATCAAGCTGGACGCAGGTGGGTCTACTAGTGGCCCCAAATTATAAACTGTTTGTGCAGATTATTCCTTCTCACCCCACTGCTTGAAAGAAAAACCACACCTTTTATTGAACTATCAAAGGGATCTATATATACAGAAGATTAAAACTTATTGCTTTGAACTTCAGGGGAGGGACTATATCTTTCTGTCCTTCATCTCAACACCCAACACCTAACCTGCTTGATACATACTTTTTAAATGAATGAATAAAACTATAAGGAATACTTTAATTAAGTCAAATGAATGAATGAAGTCATACCAGTTCAAATTCAAGAGGGAACATATTTCTCCCTCCGTATACCCAATTGTAGTCTTACTTCTTCAAATTTTTAGAAAACAAGGGATTCCAGGAGCAGCCCACAAACCAGAAAACAAGTGGCTTGGCTGGTCTGGACAGCAACCAGCCTCCCTCATCCATTCCCTCTTCCAACAACAATAATTTACCATGTGGTGGGCACTTTGAATATATTGCCAAATTTCATCCTTAAAAATTCCTCTGAGGTTGGTATTATTGCCTCTACCTAAAGGATGGAAAACTAAGGCTTAGAAACAGCATCCTCGAGGTCACAAATAGTATTAAGTAATAGAGTTGGAATTTGAACCCAAGTCCATCTGATTCCAATAGCATTGTTAAATACTACTATACTTCCTTTCTAAGAAATCTTTGTTAAGTGTCTTCTAAGCACCAAGTATAGTGCCATGTCCTTCTTATTACCAAACACTGTGCCACATCCTTTATTAGATTTTCTTAATCCTCCTAGGATCCCAATAAGGCACTAGTATCCTTCCTACTTAACAGATGAGCCTAAATGCTCATACAAGTTAAGGTTTCCACATAAGGATACAACGCTAATAAACCTCAGAGCTACCCTTGATGCCAGGTGTGTATCTTCCCTGGAAGCTGTGCTTTTAAACATTGTATTTATAGTCTGAGTGTTAGAGGAAGGTATGATATTTGCCCATCTCAATAACTCTCTGAGCTCCTTGCAGATGGCAGGCATAGGTGTTAGTCATCCAGGTAGGACGTGGCATTGTTACTAAACCACATCCAGGTTCAACTGCCTTTATGATCAGGGCACTAATGTTCACCATTCAAGGCACAAGACACCTCAGCTTGAAGAGAATGCACCGTCTTCCTTGAGGCTCTTAGAGAACGACTGACTTGGAAAGTCAAACACATCAGAAGCAGAAATCACAGAAGCTATTTCTTTCCCCCAAAACAGCTGCAGCAGAGCTGTGAGATTCCAGTTGTACACAGCAGAGCATCCTGGTCCCTGCCTTCCTCTCTCTGTTCAAACAGGGCTTGGCTGAATTTGAGACAGTTACAGGTGTAAGTCCCACTGTTGGGGGCATGAAGGGAAATTATGCGATGATGAGGTTTGTGTTGCCTGGGAATGGGAGGGCCTGAAAAAATCCAAATTCCAACTTGGTGTGCTGGATGTTTTTCATATTCCTCATGTCCGGATGCCCCTTGATGGGTGGGCTCGTGGAGGTGAAAGGGAGAGATGACCTAAAGTATCCAGACGAATAATTGGTCTTGCATAGGACACTCCGCTTCTTCCCCCTGCTGAAAATGGCCTGTGCGTGAGACAGAGTGAAGCTGAGAAAGACGCTGGCAACCTACAGTGGGGTTGGGTTGGGGCAGAGGAACTATGTTCCCAATCCTGCACCCTCCTAACCAAGAACACTCACGTCCTCTCTCCCCCCTGCCCCGTTCCAGAGATTCCTCCCCACTCTCATGGAACATTAATCCCTTCCTGCAAATTCAAAAGGGTGCCCTCTGGAGACAAATCAACCATCCAGGAAAAAAATAGCAAACCTCATTTCATTTGGCAACCGATGCTTTAGGAAAGACATAAATATTGGATTTGCAACTTTATTTTCCTCCGGAGAGACACTCCGGAGAAAATTAAAACAATGCAAGATTTAATTATTAAAAGCCAAACATTCCTATACATATTTTCTGGTCCAGAGTTTTAAAAACAAACTCCCAGAGAAAATACATTTTTAATGACTAACTCTCTCCCACCCAGGCTATGTTTTAAATCATCTCTCCATCATGAGTCACGCAGCACAAACGAAGGGAGAACACCAGGGAAATCAAAGGGCAGGTTTTCTGCTGAAAAAAAATGCAAGGCAGTGCTTGGAGATCTGGGGGAACTGGCACCTTGAAATCACCTTGGTTTGGGCTATATTTCCACTCTCATCTTCCAGGCATACTACCTCAGGAGATGTGTTGAAACTGACCAAATTTCTCACCTGTATACGTTTTCTTTGTTTTTGAAAAGTTACAAGCAGTATATAAAGAAAAAATGCAAGATGATTAATTCATTAATTTGACAAACATTTACTGGGTACCTACTGTGTTCCCACTAAACTTTTCTAGGTGCTTTGGGTATGGTGGTGATCAAAGCAAAGAGGCCTCACATACCGATATTGTATTCCAGGGGAATGACAGAGTAATCCTGTCTGTCCCTAAAAGCCCCCACTTTTGCCTCCTCTGTCCTTGGATGGGATGGCTAGAGACCATACAAGTCAACCTCGTCTCTTTCTCTCCTCTTTATTCAGTTGCTTAATGATCCCACACTGATCATCGATTGCCTCCTCTCTGTTTATTTTTGGATGTTTCTTACTTTGCTGTTACTCAAAAAAAAAAAAATTGCATGTACTAATGTTAAGTGTTTGCTGATCACAGAGGTACTTAAAAGCTGAGAGATCCAGCAAGACATAGATGTGCTAGTTTTGGTGTTCATGGATAGGATGTGAGACCTGATGGAAGATGGTCTTCAAGTATAAAGACCAAAAGGCTGCCAGAATCAAATGATTTATCCTATCTGTCTCTACTGACAAAGTTTGGCCTACTTCTCGGTGGCATACAATGTGTGGTTATATATTTGGGTTTACAAAGTGGATGCAACTGGACAGAAAAATGGGCAGGAGGAAGAAGTTCCCAGTGGAAGAGATGGTCCATGTATGTCCCCTTGGAGGTGGCAGTATGTTTTCCTGCTGCCTCATTCCCACATGACTTTTCAGTTAAAGGAGGGTAATTAAATCCCTCAAGAAGTAGGAAGTCAGATAAGTCTCAGTCCTGCTTAGAATTACCCCAGGATTCTAAAAGTTCCCAACAACTAAAAGGTGGTCCTGGCACTGGCCAGCTCACCCATCATTATATGTGCCGGGAGCACACATAACAACCAAGCCAAGCCGAGGATATAAATGGAGCCAAACAGAACCCTCACCACCTAAAAATGTCTTAAAGACTTGAGTAGTTGGCCACTTCCACTCGACTTGAGATGCAGTGCATTAAAGGCAACTTAAAATAACTTGAGGGAAGAAGGGTAAGTAAACCAGGGATGATTTATCTCTGAGGAATAACGGTGTGACTGCTGAATAATTACATGCACCAATCTTTATTAGTATGCAAAGTAGCCGGGCCTGGTTGGCTCCTAGCACTGCTCAAAGGACAAAAAGCCAAGAGAGCTGTGCACATTCTAATAAATCACACCCCACCACTCCGTGTGTGTTGTAGCGACCCCCAGACCCCCGGGGCCTCTCTGTGTGCTACTCTTCTCAGAGAGATAAGCAGCTAGTGTTTAATTTCTACCTTCTAGTGATGGATTAGGCCTCCAGGGTTCCTCCAGAGGAGTTTGGAAGTGGTTTGGTCTTCTCTTTGCACAAGTTTTATCCAAATTATTACTGTTTTATCCAGCAGCTTCTGCAACTAACTGTGTTTACTGTCCTCCTCTATCTGGAGTACTAAATACCTCTGCAGGGGTTGGGACCTCTTCTCCTCTTGCCGTGACCCCCAACAGATGAGCACAGGCTACATGCCCCAGATCCTCTTCACTGGCCCAACAACAAGCTGTTCAAGGTGGTTAATGAGAAAGAACCTGGAAACCTGTCCTGGTCAACCTAAGACCACAATTTGTCTTATTCTAGTCTCTGAAGATAGAATAGATCTGAGCTGCTGTGAAAGGATTTGAGGGGGTTTAACCTGGGCAAAATAATAAAAATGGTAATAGTTCCAATGGTGATGGTTTAAATTTTTGTGAAGGATTGAGTACGTCAAACACCTTTCTAAGCCACTCACACACACACACACACACCCACGTGTCATCTATAAAACGGGGATAATACTAGTCCTTGAATCATAAGTTGTCATGAGTAGCAAATATGTATGCATATATAAACACACACATACTCATTTGACATTTATGACAACCCATGCCATAAGGACTATTATCCTCAGTTCAAAGATGAGAAAACTGAGGCTCTGAGAGTTAAGTGACTTACTCACACAGTGGCTAAGAGTCTGTGCATTAACCACTGCATTAAAATGTCTGTGTTGCTACCTCATTTAAAATCTTTAAATGGGCTTCCATGGCTCACAGGATTGAGACAGAATCCTTCTAAGGACATATGAGGATGGCCTGTGATATTTGGACCCTGGCTTCACCTCATACCACTCCCCACCTTGCTCTGTGGGCTCCAGCTGTCCCATCCACCTGCTGACCCTCCAAGAACCAGACTCCATCCCAGCTCAGACACTAATGATTCTCTCCCCAAGCCACTCTTCCCAGCCCTCTTTGCTTGGCCAGTTCCTACACATCTTTCAAACAGACTTGGTTTACATCCACATCCTCCAGAAAGCATTTTCCCAGTGCTCCCCGCCCCACGCTCAGCTCAGTTCCCATGAATGCTGTCATGGTATCCTGCACTATCTTTCACAATACATAATAGAGTTGCAATTCAATAGGTCTGATTATTGGCTCCTCCTCTCTCTCACACCTGAGACTATAAATGCATGAGGGCAAAGACTGTGCACCTTTTCCATCATTGTCTCCCTAGTACCTAGCTTTGACTCTAGCATATAGGATTTATTTAATAACTATTATATTTACCCTATGACACAATGGAGGGGCATCAATAGCATGATGCATATTGAAGAGCCCTAAAGTTTGTCAAATTGTAACAGACACAACAAAATGGAAGTATTCCCCCTTCCCCATATTTATAACCAGCAAGACCACTGATTTCGGCACAGAGGGTGTTATCTACAAATACGGGCACCTACAAAGCTTAATTCCACCATACACATAGTAAAGATCACCACATGCCAGGCTCCCTATGGCTTGTTCATGCATAATCTCAATCTAGTCCCCAAAGACTTTATGAAGTCAACACCATTATTGTCCCTATTTTATAGATGGGACAACTGACATCCATAGTCTTACTGTTAACATTTACTGAGATTATAGGAGCTCATTGTTAAAATCGACCTCAGTGATGTACAAAAGCAAGCTGAAAGGTATAAAACCCCCTCTCAAGCCCTGTTCCCCTCCAGGGATGTTAGGGCAGAGTGGTTTGAATGCTCAGACACCTGCACGTCAATGATCCTTTTGTGTCCTTACTAGTCTAGATAATTGATTAAGACTTCTCTGCAGTTCTCCACATTCTTCTCATCACTATTTATGGCCTTGATAGGCACCCAGACTTCTTCTTTTTTAAATTTTTTTTCAGAATATTATGGGGACACAAACGTTTAAGTTACATAAATTGCTTTTGTACTGTTTGAGCCTAGATTTCTAGTCAAACAGTCAACATGTATCCACTGAGCTCTTACTCTTTGCCAGGCATTGTTCTAGACACTGAAAGAACAGCAGGAAACAAGACAGAGGTCTCTACTCTGCTGGATTTTATGTTGTGTGAAGGAACTTACCAAACTCTCTAGTATATAAAAATTAGGAAGTTAAGGCTATTCAAAATTGGCACTTAAACCTAAGCTCCAGGAAGCTTGAATGGCCTGGAGAACCTCCAGACAAACTATTTTTCAGGGATGTCATAGATCATAAATGGCTCTGGAAAGATGGTCATCAAATGTTCTTCACCCACGGCACCTGTAGGAAGGTGGACTTCTCTGATTTCTATGAACCTGGCTACAGAGTATTCCTGTGAGACAAGCTCAAGGCATCACAATGTTTTCTTCCCATGAAGCCCCTTAACTTTACAAGCACAATAATTTCACATGATTTCCTTTGGCATTTGCTTGTATTCCTTTGGAGCCCAGGATCTTCACATCATGTGATACCCCATTGCAGCTCCAAGTATGCCAAAAACATAGCATCTGATGCCCAGAGCGCGTGGTCTGGCAGGGGAGACAGACAATTAGCCAATAATGCAGTGCAAGAGACAGATCACACAGAGCCAAGATTGATTCACTCAGTCCAGGATTTTCAACAACAAATAGAAGCTTTCTGGGCTCCTTAGGGCAAGGAGAAACAGGGATGGGAGGCCCTGAAAAGAAGACGAGTCTAGACTAAGGAGACAGCACGTTTGCAGTGAACATCCCCTGGATTTGCCTGTCCAGTGTCACTCCACCTTTTGGAGGTAGTGGCATTCCTTTGTTTTCCTTTGAAGAACCATCCTTTCTTCGCCTACCCGCAGACACAGGGGCTAGACCAAACACACCCCGTGCGACCCACGTGCGACCCATGACTTGCCAGCCCAGGACTGGCAAGATGGACATGGGACCCCAACCAGGATCATAGGAAGGATAACTCTGGAGAGTTCATCCAGAATGCACTAAAGGACAAAGATAAAAGAGAGGGGTAAGTAGGAGACGACCAGAAGGATTGAGAAGCTCCAACACGCACCTGGAAGGAGTCCCAGAAGTGAATGAATATAGTAACAGAGACGGAGCCCTTGAAGAAATCATCAGGGAGAGTTTTCCAGAGTTGAAGCAACATTGTTTCTCTGAAAGTTCCAATCAGAATAAATAACATGTGCACCTAGATACAACACAGTGAAACTACAAAACATAAAGAAAAAAAATCTTAAAAGCTGACAGAGAAAACATTGTTGCCTACAGAGAAAGACACCGAGACTTGATGAAGGGCTTTCATGAGGGACACAAGCCAATGAAATAACAGGAGAAAAACTATGAATCTAATATTTTAGATCCATCCGACTATGACTCAAGAGAGAAGGCACCACAAAGATATTTTCAGATAAAGTATAAGAAACTTTACCACCCACCAACTCTTCACAAAAAACCATCCTAGTAGGCTTTAGAACGAAGAAAATAAATATGAAAATAAGAAATTGAGCCCAGAAATTGATAAAATATATTCACAATCTATTTAAATGCTGACTTCAAATAACTATCTCAAAAATATTAAACCGTGATTTCAGTTAATAAAAATAGAATGGATAGATAATGCCTGGTAATGTCTATGCCACGGCACCACTATGGGTTTCTCAACCTTGGCATTAGTGGTATTTTGGGCTGGATAATTCTGTATGGTGGGGGGCTGTCCTGTGCATTGTAGGATGTTTAGCAGTTTCCTTGGATTCTACCCCCTAGATGCCAGTAGCACACCCCACGCTAGAGTTGATAACCAAAATGTCTACAGACATTGCCAAATGTCCCCTTAGGGGCAAAACTGCCTCGAGTTATGAACCACTGCACTAAGAAGAGAAACAATCTATTGTCTCCAAACCAATGTAGAACATAGAAGAAATAGAGTAAACCTGATTGACCCAAGAGAAGGAGGTAAAGGAGAAAAAACAAAAGAAAGAAAAAGGAAAATATTATGAACAAAATAATGAAATAAGGTGGTTTTTGAAAGTCTAAATATGTCTGTTATCACAATATATGTTAATATATCAATTCACCTTTTAAAAGACCGAGGTGATGTGGCTGCACAGAAAAGCAAGATCCAATCAGGTGCTGTTTGTAAGAGCTACATCTAAACTAAGCTATGCATAAAGATGGAAAATAAAGAAATAGAAATAAAGATATTACATACAGATGCTACATAAAATAAGGGTGATACAGCTATAAAAATATCTTCAGTAAAACAGAATTTTGAAGACAAAGGTTTCAAGCTTCATCCATGTTGTAGCGTGTATCAGTGATTCACTCCTCTTCCCAAACAATTTTCCATTGTATAGACGCACCATGTTTTGTTCATCTATTCATCAATTGATGGACATTTGGGTTGCTTTCAACTTTTGGCTCTTGTGAAAAGTACTGCTACGGACATTTTTCTACAATTTTTTATTTGAACACCTGTTTTCAAATCTTTTGGGTATATACCCAGGAGTGGAATTGCTGGGTTATATGGTATATTTTTAAAATCAAAAGAGTAAAAGATAAAGCAGCCCTGTACCAAAAACAAACATTAGTATATTACATGTATAGTTTTCTAGAAAAACTTACATTACTAAAATTGACTTTAGAAAAAAACAGAGAAACCTCAATAAACCAATAACCATAAAATAAATACAATTGATGATCAAAGTTGCCTTTTCTGTCTAATATGCACACCCCAAAAGCAAAAAATTACAGGCAAATTTTATCAAATTTTCAAGGAAAAGATAATCTTCCACCTTATATAAATTCTTTCAGTGACTATAAAAAGAAAGTCATGACTCACTTAATGAGGGTAGTATTACCTTAGTAACAAAATCAAACAAGGACAGTATAAGAAGAGAAAATTATAAACCATTCCCACTTATCAACATAGATGTAAAAATCTCAAATAAAACACTTTCAAATTGGATTCATCAGAGTCTAAAAATAATAATACATCATGATCAAATAGGGTTTATCCCAAGAATCCAATAATGATTCAAAATCAGAACTCCTATTAAGGTAATGCACCACATTAAAAGATTAAGGGAGAGAGCATATAATTGTAACAACTTATGAAGAACAGGCATTTTATAAAACTTAATACCTACTCATTATAAAAACTCTTAGAAAACTAGGTATAATAGGGAAATTTCTTAACCCAATAAGGTTATCTATCAAAACCTATTGCAAAGATCATGCTTAAAGATGAAACTATACATGGATTCCCACTAATGTCAGGGACAGAAAAAGAATGCCCAGAATCACTGCTTTTATTCATCATTGCTCTCTTGGTCCTCTAGCTCTGCAGTCCCCAACCCCTGGACCCCAGACTGTACCAGTCCGTGGCCTGTTAGGAACCGGGCTGCATCACCGCCTGAGCTCTGCCTACCTGCCCGCCTGCCCCCTCCAACCCTGTCCGTGGAAATATTGTCTTCCATGAAACTTAGGAACCTGGCTGCACAGCAGGAGGTGAGCGGCAGGTGAGTGGCAGGTGAGCGAGCGAAGCTTCATCTGTATTTACAGCTGCTCCACATCGCTCCCATCACCACCTGAGCTCTGCCTCCCCCCAGCCCCCCAATCCATGGAAAAATTGTCTTCCGTGAAACTGGTCCCTGGTGCCAAAAAAGGTTGGGGACCACTGCAAATGCAATATACAATAAATATAGTGTCAATAAATACATAAATATATAAATTTTATATATCTATAAATTTATATATTTTCCTATATAGAGATGTACATATTTATTTAAATTGGAAAGGGATAGCCAAAACGTAAATAGATCATTCAAGAATATCCGCAATTTATTAAGAGTTTAGTAAGATTGCTGGATAAAGATCAACATACAAAAATCAATAACATCATTATATCAAGAAATAAAATAAATAATTCAAAATCATATAAGGAAAAAATGTCCCATTCACATAGTACAAAAACCTCTAAGATATCTAGAAATAACTTTTTAAAAATATGTGTGTGTATGTGTACATATACATATGGAGAAGACATATAAACAGATACTTTATACATAAATGATTAAAGTATATAAATAAAATAGATATAGATTTTTGATAGTCATGAAAGAAGTCCACGAAAATGGTAAGACATGCCATATTCATAGATGGGAAAGCAATATTTTAAGGATGTAAATTCTCCTCAAACAAATCTTTAAATTCAATGCAATTCATATCAAAATTATAATTATTATTTTCATCAAACTTCAACATACTGATCTTAAAATTCATATGGAGGTGCAAAGGACTAGGAATAGTGATGACTGGAGCATTTTGGATAGGGTTTTAGAAACATCTGGTAAATTTGAAAATGCATGTAGCCTTTGACCACACAATTTCATATTTAGTCAAAGTGCAAGAAGGCAAGTTCACAAATATTTATTACAGTTGTATTTGGAAAGTAAAAAACACAAAATAACCTGAATGTCCATCAGTAAGAGAATGGAAACAAATTCTGGTGTCATTATACAGGGAAATATTATACAGAAGTTAAATTGAACAAACCAGAGTTACATGTGAAAACACAGATACACCAAAAAAACAATGTTGACCATAAAAGATGCATGGACACATAGTTTATCTGTGGATCCATAAATATACAGAAGATATCTATGGGAATAATGATTCAGGCAGCAAAGGAAAACAACAGGAGTGAGGAAAGGTACCTAGGGGCTTCAACTCCACCATTTAAAAAAAATCTTTACAAATTCTGAAGCAAACATAAAATAATGTTAAGATGTGATAAAGCTAAAAGGTGAGTACAGAGCGTTCTTTATATTATTCTCTATAATTTTCTGCTAGGATTTCCCACTTTCTGGATTTGACCATTTTTGTCCAAATATAAAATCATGCTTGACGTTTTCCTCTAGTCTTCATATTTCCCATGACTATCAATTAGATCTAGAAGCTTTATTGCATTCAGGTATAATTTTTCATATTTATTTTTACTGTATATATTTAAAGTGTGCAATAGGTTTTAAAATATATATGTGTGTGTGTGTGTATATATATATATGCATAGTGAATGGTTACTACAGGTAAGCAAATTAACAGATCCATCACTTTTCCATAGTTGGTAGTAAAAGCACCCAACATCTATTCTCTCAGTGAATTTTCAATAAACAATACGTTATTAAATATGGTCCCCGTGCTGTACATTAGATCTCCAGACCTATTCATCCCACCTAACTGAAAGTACAGGTCAACGGGTACAAACGCATCATGACGGTCCCGGGTTTCACCTACAGCATCGCATATAGAGTCACATGATATCTCACTTTCCCACCTTCAGTGATGCAAAGATTGATCAGTGGGTTCAAGTGGTGTCATCCTGATCCATCCATCACCAAATTCCCATCCACCTTCTACCTAATGGTTTTAACAGCTATTGATCATTATTGCTTAGATCCATTATTTCATTAGGGGCTGCAAAATGGTGGTTTTCTAGTGGTTCCTAGGTGGTTTACCACCCCACTTGCTCTTACTTCAGCATCTCTTTTATAAAGAACCTTTCCTTATAAAACGCTTATCCTGATATATAGAAAACAGAGTTGGATGATGGGTACACAGGAACTCATCATACTATACTCTCTGCTTTTGAGTGTGTCTGAAAATTTCTATCACAAAAATTGAAAATAAAAAAAGGTAATATGGTTTGAATGTTTGTCGCCTCCAAATCTTATGTTGAAATTTGATCCCCAGGGTTGGAAGGGAGTGGGACCCAGTGGGGGGTGTCTGAGTCTTGGGGGCAGATCCCTCATGAATGGGTTGGCATCCTCCCCTAGTAACGAGTGAGTTCTGGCTCTATTAGCTAATGTGA
The DNA here is from genome assembly GCA_023783475.1 of Daubentonia madagascariensis. NCBI lineage: Eukaryota > Metazoa > Chordata > Mammalia > Primates > Daubentoniidae > Daubentonia > Daubentonia madagascariensis. Next base: position 2,319,346 of record JAKFHU010002332.1, on the reverse strand, counting down.
GAGCTGGTTGTTAAAAAGAGCCTGGCACCTCCCGCCTCCCTCCCTCCCTCCCCCCTCCTTCTTTCACCATGGGACAGGCCTTCTCCCCCTTCACCTTCCACCGTGATTGAAAGCTCCCTGAAGCCCTCACCAGAAGCAGATGCTGTTGTGATGCTTCTTGCGCAGTCTGCAGACCCATGAGCTGAATAAACCTCTTTTCTTTATAAATTATCTAGCCTCTGCTATTTCCTTTATAGCAGCACAAAATGGACTAACACACAAGGTAAGAAATAACCATGTAAATGCATAGGGAAATAGCTGGAAGGAAATACACCAACTATCTTACCATACTTAACATCAAGGCTGTAGGAGTACAGGTGACTTTTACACACTGCTGTTTTTCCAAATTTATCAAGAAAAAATATATACTCCATTTATAGTTAGAAAATCAAACAGAAGAGCAGAATGGTATGATAATAAGGCTGTGTGTGAGGGGTCTACTCTAAATTGGGAGTCTGGGCCAGCATCCCTAAGACGTATCATTTGAAGGAAGTGACCCAGCAAAGCTCTTGGGAAAGAAATGTCTCCGGCAGAGAAAACCCAAAGCCCAGGACAGCGATGGTCTTAGAGTGTTTGCGGAACAGGAAAAGCTAGAGCACAGCAAGGAAGTGGGTGAGAACCATTAAGCTCTTAGTGAAAATGGACACCAGCTGATTCTCCAAGTGAGCAATTTCTACCGATTTCGCATACCAATTGTGTACCATTCAGAAGTCTGTGTTCGTGAAGTTACAGAACCCAAATCATGCAGGAAATCTCAACTTCAGCCCCACTGAGTAGGTAGAAGGCAGAAAACATGAAAATCCTAAATAATAGATCACAGTGGTGCCATAATGACAAGGCAAAATAGTGATAATTAAATGATTTTACCAGTGTGTCAAGATGAAGGACAACCGTGTTGGAAAAGGAAGCTGGTAAATCATCACCCCTCGGGCTCACATGCACATCCCAGTTAGGACCTGAAAATGCAGAGCGCAAAATCCCAAGCACAATGTTCGTTCCTACCCTATTAGGGTTACCTCTGGGCCAAGCTCAGCTGGGCTTCCTTTTCAACTCTGAGGCAAAACGAGAGCTAAGCTCAACTTTATCTCACTTACCGAGCACTTTACTAGGATGCCCCCGAGCTCTGTGATAGACGCCAGCAATAGATACACAAGATATCTACTCTAACTGGGGAAAGCGGGCCACTGCACAGCGTGATGAGGGGTAGATGGAGGCAGCCCCCAGGAGGGTCCCCTCACTGGACCCCAACCTTCTCTGGGCCAGGGAAATTTCACCAAGAAGCAATACTTGAGCTGAGTTTGAGGAGTGAGAAGTCGCATATTTATGAGAAGAAGGGAGAAGAGGACATTCTAAGCAAAAGGAATCACGCAGACGGGCTTTAGCTTGGATAGAGTAGGAAAGAGGGAGTCACCGAAGGTGACATTTAAGATTATTTAATTTCACTGGCATCGAAAGTTCTGGAACCAGGATTCTTGCTGCATCTTTCACAAACACCCACACACAAATCCATCACCACCCACCGTCCACGGCAGCATGATTGAAAGAAGGGCCTGACCTCCAAGAAAGAATTTTTTCTCTTACCTGATACATAATGAGTTTTTTTAACCTTTTGTTGTTCCACAGTATTATGTATAGGACAAAAAGAAAAAAGTAATAAAATCCATCCCCATTCACTGCACCAAGGTCTATCCATTGCAATGTTTGGACATACAGAGTTTCAGATTCTTTTTTTTTTTTTTTTTTTTTTTGGCTCCACATACATATGCTCTTGAAATAAATTAGAATCATACTATTTGTAAACTGGGAATCACTTTATTTTAATGCAAAGGTGTATAGTTTGGATGGTTTCCAAGCCTCATTACCCACAGTTTTCATCCCCTACATATGAAATGAGTGTCAGGAAAGGGTTAAAGGGCCCATTTGGCAGGAGAGAGGAGATTTATCATCTCAGGAACCGAAGACAACAGAAGGGTTGATGTGCTTAACAATTCACACCAGGATGCACACACCCACGTCTGTCCACTCAGCTCTCTCCCATGGCAACCAGAATACTGCCTTCGCCAGGATCTAAAAACTTCTCCACACTTAAAACACCTTACGTCGACATCCAGAGTGGGGGGAGGGAGGCTGGGAAAAGGGTGAATCATGTAGTGAGTCCGGGCATTTGCAAATCTGTGTAAATGCGTCCATCTCAGAACTCACCTACTGCGTCCTCCCAGCCGATAGGCTGCTCGTGCCACGCCTGGTCTTCCAGGTGTGGTCTCACGTCTTCACTTCCCAGCTGCCGGAGGACCACATGCCCCTGGCCAAGCCTCAGTGCTCTCTCGCATTTAGTGGTCCTTGTCCTGATGACTCCACCATGCCTGCTGGCTTGGATCCTCAACAACCAGGGATCAGATGAGAACCCCTAGAAGAGGCGCCGAGCTCCCCAGCCAGCAGATTCTGGTCTCCATGTAGGAATGTGTAAGTACTCACCCACTGCATTACTTATCTACTGCTGCATAACAAAGCGTCACAAACTCAGAACCTTAAAACGACACCCATTTACTATCTTACAGAATTGCTGGATCAGGAGTCCAGGCATAGCACAGCGGGGTCCTCTCTGCTCAGGGTTTGCAGCAGGCTGCAATTCAGGTGCTGGTTGGGACTATATCTCACCAGAGGCTCAACTGGGGAAACATTCACTTCAGGCCCTCTCAGACTGTTAGCAGAATTCATCTTCTTGCAGCTATAGGACCGAGGTTCCCTTTTATTGCTATGTGCTCAACTCTCAACTCTTCAAGGCTGCCTGCAGTTCCCTTCCATGGGACCCTTTCCAGAGGTCTTTCTCATAATATGGCATCTTAATTCTTTAAAGCCAGTGAGGGGAGTTTTTCTCATCTTCTAGCAGTAATACACACACACGAGTCAATCCTTGTTATTAATGGGTTCCATATTTGTGAACTAGCCTCATTGCACATTCCCAGTCATTCGGGAACATGCACAGAATGCAAAAAATTTGAGTTACCCAACATGCCCATTTTCAGCTGAGATTGGGAAGGTGACACTCTGCCTTCCTGTTTCAGGTCTCATACAGAGAAGACCAGAGGGCTGAGCTGGAAGGCGGCAGCAGTGCAGGGTCGTACAAGAAGCTCTGGCTCTGGGACCAGTTGGATGGACCCCAACTCTGGCACCTAATGATGGGGTGTCCTCTGGCAAATCAAACACTTCTGAACCTCGTTTATTCTTTTGTAAAATAAAATAGAACATACCAGGATTGGTTGTTTTTAAGATTTAAGATTATAATCTATGTGAGATATACGTGTTGAACATCCCTAATCCCAAAATCTGAAATTCAAAATGCTCCAAAATCTGAAACTCTTTGAGTGCCAACATGACGCTCAAAGAAAATGCTCACTGGAGCATTTCGGATTAGGGATGCTCAACCGGTAAGTATAATGCAAATATTCAAAAATCTGAAAAAAATCCAAAATCTGAAGCACTTTTAATCCACAGCAGTTTGAATAACAGATACTTAACCTGTATGTGTGTGTGTGTATATATATGCATACATATATATATATAAAAAAAAATAAAGTTGACATGCACACTGAATTAATGGATACTGAACCACTGTTCCAAGCCATACCATCCCAACTGTGCACATGCCCTAGTAGATAACTGGTCTAGCAACTGCATGGCTCTATGCAGCATCCCTGATGCATCTTATGTCAACACAGATCATAAAGACACTTCCAGCTGCCCAGAGCCTTGTGTGTCGCAGGTGGTATTTCTGCTTCACAACTTACATCCCAGCCTCTTGAATTGCTCCAGTTTCTTTGGTTGCAGGCAACATAAACTAAGTATGGAAATCATCCAAAACAGAAAACTTATTTAAATGACATTGGGGAGCTCAGATAACTTCAGGAAAAGTTTAAGAACTAGCTCTGAGGATCCAAGTAGTTGGAACTATTGGACAGCCTCTTCAGAGAGCTACAGTCAAGGTGAATAAGCCCATACTATGATCCACCTGTGTGTCATTGTTCTAAAGATTTTATTCTGTGAGAAAGAGAATGATTGGCTTATGCTGGATCACCTGCCCCCCTTCTTTGGAAATATGGGGCCACTTTACAATGTCTCTGAGACTGCCACCTGCTAGGAACAAGTGATTCCCCAAACAAAATCAGGGTTTCATTGCCGTAAGGGGAAATAAAACCCGGCATGCAAGAACAACAAAAGTGTACCATGTACCCACGAGGAAACCTCAGCCTAGGTAATGTCAGAGTCTGCAGTCGATTTAGAAGAACATTGCTTCTTAGAGAAAGAGATGCCTTCCTACAATCTGTTTCCTTTCTCCATCCATTTATTCAAAAACCACTCATTTAATGCCAGTCACGTACTAAACCTCCTGCTAAGATTTTGGGATTCAAAGAGAAGCAAAATCAAGTCCTTGCCCTCAAATCCCTCAAAATCTAATGGGAAAGGTTTGTTTGTTTGAAAGCAAATTGGCCACAACAGAAGTGATAGTTATATTTACTGAGTGCCTCCTTCTTGCCAGGCATTGTGCCAAGAGGGTTGCATGCATGATTTTATCCAATTCTCACAACATTTTGTGGTAGGTACCGACCACAGTGTTTGCAGAGCTGTAAACAGATTTGCCTGAGCTCCGAGGGATGGATAGACAGTGCCCTAAATGTTCTTAAGGACATCACTGGCTTTTGGAAGTTCTACAGGGAGGAGAGTTCCTTTCAGGTGAGGATTCCATCTGAAATACAGAAGAATTTCGTTGGCATCGACAATGCTGTGATAACAATAATATGCATTTGGGTGGAGCTGATGTATAACTGTGCTCAATATACACCTCTTAATTGGTTAAATAGATGGGAACATTATGTAAAAAACAAGAATTCTTTTCAGGGGGCAAAAACCAGCCAGGGTGTCTTAACTGGGCTGACCTCACTGGCCTCTCAGACCATGCTCCTCCCTGACCACTGCCCAGCTCTCCCTTAGCTTAACAAGCACACCGAAGGCTTCTCCTCTGCGAAGCCTAAACAATCACTGTTCCCTCCACCGGGAATAGTCTCCGGCCGGCTCTCTGCACGACTGCGCTCCTAATGCTTTCACATTCCACGTCAGTTCTTCAGAGGGACCTTCCTTGACCATCCTGTCCCATCGTCCCCACATCATCCAGATTTTTGTGTCCCCGTGGTTACCATAATACATAATTTATTTATACATTTGTTCCTTCAGTCTTCGTCTGTATTCCCCACTAAAAGGGTTGGCCCAACACAAAACAGATCTTCTCCATATTGTTTTCTATTACATCTCCTGTTCCTGAAAAGTTCCTAGGACATAATAGTTCAAAAATATACATATTTGATGTAAGAATGAATGGATGAATGAATGTGACCATAACACACAAATCCCACAGGAAATTATTGGCCTGAGAGGTCTCTGGTCTTTGCAAAGGACAAAGAGAAATGTTCTAAGGTCCCCAAAAGACTTCTGATCTGCCAAACAAAACCTCTTATTCAGCTCAGGGCAACATTTCCTATACACCAGATAATCTTTTTTATTTAGGATTCCACAGAAATTTGAGCAGGCAACTAATCCTATCTTCCCTTTTCCCCACCTTCATCCAAATTTACTACTATCACAACCACAACTGCAATTTACCAACTGCTTCCTGTGTACCAGGCACTGTACTATGCCCTGAATATATATTATCTAACACATTGCTCAAAGCCTCACTCACAACTGCAAGTGATGGAGCTGAAATAAAAGACCATCAATAAGCAGCATAGTTAGCACCACTTGGGATGGCCACCCCCCCAAAACACCAGTTCCCTGGACATGACATTGATGTCCAGAGTTGGACCCCCAGACACCATGTTTGTGTTACATAACCAAGCCTTCCAGACCATAGATTACTGATTCGAAGTTGGGTAACAATCCCAGATGTTCAAATAAAACCCTGCCTTGTGGTTACCAAGAAAAGAGATGGGGGTCCATATTTGGTAGGTGGAGCTAGGAGGTTTGGTCTCTGGAGTTTGTGGCCACATTCCCCATAGCTGTTCTGTGTGAAAAGAGGTTGAAACTCAACCCTAAGAGAAGCAGAGACAAGGACAGAAAAAGCAGGTCTTGGCAAAGGTTAATGCCCTAGTTCTAGTTTTCTCTAAGACCCAGATGTTCCACCCCACTTTCTCAGGTTACCTGGAATGTTCTAACATTTCTCCAATAAAATCTCCTTTTTGCCTGAGTAAACTTTAATTCAGTCTTTGCCATTTTGTAACCCAAAATGTCTCATTAATTACATGTGAGACACTGGGTAGGTAATAAATTTCTCTTTAGCGTAACCCAGTTCAGGCTATTAACCATCCAGTTCATGCTGGGGCCGGTCCAACTGCAATATCTCAGAGCTGGAGAGGAAAGAGTATCCTTGGGAATTTGAGATGTGTAAGAATCACCTCACTGTATCACACACAGGAAATACATGTTTCAAGAGGCCCAAATGTACTCAAGAATTCTTCCAGGCAAAGTGAGGGCAACCAGCTTTGCGCCAGACATAAATTATCCCAAGCTATGGAAAATGAGTGGCCTTTAAGTCAAAATGGCCCTTGCTGATATGAAATTCTTGTTGCAATTCTGAAAGCTTTCTTTTTTCCTTAAGTATTCCTTTCTGACAAACAAAATAAATTGCCATGCCAAGCACATATAAAGATTGCCAAGATGCACCTCTATTAAACTCTACGTAGCAGCAAAGCAACTCAGGTGTTATCTAAATTTAGCCTCACTAGCTCCTTTTCTCCCATGCCTAAACACCATTTCTTGCAGCTTTTTCTTAGACTTACAGGAGTTTAATAAATCGAAATACGTTTCATGATGCATTAAGATTAGGTCAGCTGGAGAGCTTGACCTGGTTAGATCAAATTTTGTATTGATTTCTCAAAGTATTTTTTTTTAACTAAAACTTGGACGCTTGCAGAGAAAGATGACGTAACTGTGAGTCAGGTAAAAAAACAAAACCAGTATACATCCTGTCCATTTCCTTAAAGGTGGACAGCAAACAGTGCCTTTTCTATGAAAGTGGTGAATGAGGGATGCCAACCACAATCATATTTTTTTTAATATAAAAAGTGCACTCGCCACTGAGACCACACATACCCAATACTTAGGCTCTCACAGCAGAGCCATGAGGGGGGATTCAGATGCCCAACTCTCCCAGTTTCCTGAGATAGAAGGGGTTCCAAGATGGGGGATTTTCAGTGCTAAAACTGGGACAATACCAGGCAAACTTGAGTGGTTGGCAGGGGATACTGATTTGACAGTGACACTACAATGACTTTCTATAATGTGGCTTTCAGAGAAGCCAAAGTCTTAACCTGAAACTTGAGGATAATGTTTACACTGGTTCTATTCACCCCATCTGTGTAATGGTATCAAAGCACCCGAACAGAGCTTTGAAAATGGTTCTTTATCTCCGCTGCCTCATTTAATAATCACAACAGTCCTAAGAGGTAGAATCAGCATCCTTTTTTACAGATGAGGAGGCAAAGTAGTTTAAAGACTGGCCCAAGGTCAACGAGTCAGTAATTGGTCAGGAGGGGGCTGTAAGCAGGGTATTCTACACCCTCTCCTTCTCCAAGCCCATACTCTACCACACGGAACCAGCACGTCATGAAGGCACCAGAGTATCTAGTCTTGGGCTTTTGCACGAGCTGTTCCATCCCTGTTAAGCACATGTCATGCTAATTGTGTGTCTTTCTCTCTTCTCTCTCTCTTCCCCCTACTATATTAGGAGCACTTTGAGGGTAAGCTTCTTTCTTTGCACCATTTTTCCTAAGCAACTAGCTCAAGGACTGCCAAATAGCCAGTAAGTAGTTAATAATTATCAGTTGCATTAATACAGGAATCAAAATCTACCTCCAAAGCTAAAACATTCTAGAAAGTGAGTTTTGAAATACTGCTCCAAGTGTCAATTAAGGTAGGATGTCACTAGTTCCAAGGCAAAGAAAGAATGGAAAAAACACTGGGATGGGCTGGTCTCCTGGAAGCCTCCTACATTCTCAGTCCAAGGTGTCTCTCTGGTTCCCATCCCACCCATGACGCCAGTGAAGACTGCAGAGGCAGCAGCCAATCCCACCCCGACCTGCAGTCTGAAATCCAACACTGACTTCGCTACCCCTCATTTGCATGCTTGCGACTAAAGGCACAGTCACATGTTGCCTACGCTAAATGCTGAGTAAGTGCCCAGGTGCAAAAAAATGATACTGGTTGGAGTTTCTGAAATTAAGGTCTAAAATCTGTACATCATCTCATGAGAAGGAACAAGGCTCTGATTTTCCATTCTCGGCCAAATTTGGGGAGTCAGGTGTCCACCCCACAGTGACTGTGAACTAGTGGCACACAGAGAAGCTCAGAGAGTTTACTGAACAGCAACTGGGACCTGACTTTCAGTGGACACGTATGTTTCCCCTTATTATCACATTAAAAGCAATGAATCTTCTTAAGTTGATGTGCCAAGTAGTTGAAATGGAGTGAGTGCTTTTGTCAAGTCTATATATAGAAAAAAATCAACTCATTTGGGCTCTAGGAAAGGCAACAGGTCCAATACGAAGACCAAATTCCTTAGTGAATAATCAGAAGTCAAGAAAGGAGACCCATAATTGAATAGAAATCCCTCAACAGTCACCTGAATAGACAAAGCTGGGATCTTTTCCTAGAGGTGCAGGAGACAGACACAGTCACTGCAGATCTAGGTTTGACTCTGACTATATTCTACTTCTTTTTCACAGGAAATCTTCCTGTCATTCCCAAAAGACAATGGAGAAAACATTCATATTCCTACCACCCCAAAATACAAATATATATATGTAGTCACAATTATTTCTAGTCTTTAAACAAACAGAGCATTACAGATATTGCTAAATATCCTCCATAACCCTACAGTGCCCAGTTTTACCACCACCTCCCTCCCCAGGCAGCTGCTATCAAGAACTCAATGTGTGTCTTTCTGCTAACAGGTTTCCAAATCCAGTGTTGCTTTGCATGTGGAATCAAAAATTCACATAAGGAATGTCAAACTGTGTATTTTGACATTTTTCCTCTTGTTTTCTTCACTCAACATTGTTTTTGAGCCTGTCACACTACAAAAGAGACTTATCTGTATTTCTTTTAACTGATAGATAGTAGTAAATCACTGAAATATGCCACATTTCCCTTATCCATTCCTCCAATGATGGGCATTTAGGTTATTTACAAATGTCTGCCATTGCAAATATTGCTGTAATAAACATCCTTGTATACATCTCTTTGTATCTTTGTAAAAGATTTTGTCCAGGGCACATAATTAAAGGTGGAATTACTATGTGCTAGGAATGTACATCTTCAAATTTGTAAGATTCGCCAATTTTTTCTTCAAAGACGTCATATCAATCTACAATACCATCAACCCTTGAGGAAGACACAATCTTCTCCTCACCTCCAGAGATATCTTTTCTACATACAGGATGAGATGGTCTCAGCTTGGGCCAAGAGCTCATTTTTCATGCACAAAGAAGGAATGGTTGAATTTGCATGAAAAAAAAATAAAACCACCTGTAAAGTTCAATGTGATTTTCTTTAATCACCAGTTGCATCATTTTAAAAGCTAATAATGCATCTGCATTCTCCCACCTTGTGATGACTTAATGAATTAGCCACTTGGCCAACAGAAAAGAACCCTTTGGGATAATATGTCAAAATCAAGTAAGGCACTCAAGCTCGTATTGGGTTGATGGATTTAAGGCAAGACCTTAGGCAATAATAATGTTGTTTGGAAGATGAATCTACTCACAAGAGACCCTCCATGACAAATGACTTATTTGGAGGCTATTTATGAGGTCCAGGTGGGAGACGTATAAACTTAATTAAAGTTTGAAAACATAATAGAACCAAAGGCAGTGCATCAACTTCTGGGTATCCTATCAAAAAGCCAATAACGTCCTTAACAGGTTAGTGATATCCGCTTCTTGGAGCTGTAACATACAGTTATCCAGCTTACGCCACTCCAACTGGTGCTCATCTTGCTGAAGCCAATATCACCCTTTCTTCTCTCCTTTTGTCTGCTTATGAGACCAACTGGTCTCAGCTGGGGAGAGAATCACCACTGCCTCTATCACGTGCACATTACACTGAATCCTAATAAAACCAAGCACAAGGCTGGCTGCCCACGCCCTTTCGTTAGTGGCTAGGTCTATAGTGTCTGGGAAATCACATAAACTGTGTCCCCATGTGCTGGGTCTCCCTGATGCCCACTACTCTAGAGCAGCATTGCATAAAAATATATTAAAGACCCATTCGAATCACAACCCAGGGAACCAAATACTCCCAAGCAAACTTAAAATATAAATAAATATAAATAAATATAAACAGCTCAAGATGGAGCCCCAGATATACCAGCCAACCATTCATGTCGAAACACTTCATTACAGTGTGAGGTGATATAGTCAAAATATAATTTGACAGTTTCAATGGCTCCCTGCTGAGGAAGAAGCTGATGAAAAGCCTGAATCACTCCCAACTTTGTGTCCCATTTAAAACACGCCCAGAAGTCACTTCATTAAGCAGCGGGGTCATTTTTATAAATGGGTGTCCTTCCTTGGAAGGCTTGAGGGAGCCAAGAGAAATGTATGTGTTCATGTGAAGCTAATCCTAGAATGAAAACACACACACACACACACACACACCAGTCAGTGGATATAAAAGAGAGGAGAGTTTCCATGTGTGAGGTAATAGACCATTGTGGGGTCATCCATCTGTCCCAGCTAGGTCAAGTCTGGTGGGGCAGAGAGATGCACCCCATGACCTTTGAAATCCACAGCTAAGCAAAAGGAGTGATTCTCACCCAAAGATGCTTTAAAAGATGACAATGCCCAAGCTCCACTCCAGAGCAACTAAGTCAGAATCTCTGGGGTGAGACCACTGCATTAGTATTTTTCAAAGACTCCCCAAGTACCTCAACGTTGCACCCAAGGCTGAAGGACTTGGCCAAAGACTCTGAGAACTCTATATTCTCTAGACTTTAGCAAAACCAAAGCAATTTCCATGCTTTATCTCAGTAAATCCTTACAGCAACCCTAAGAGGTGAACACTCTTATTATCCTCATTTTATAAAGGAATGAGCAGAGGCTCAGGGAGGTTAAATAAATTGTCCCGCAGTCACAATGCAGGCAAGAGGCAGAGCCAGGACTCACACCAGCCCCTGTGCATGTCCCCAGCTGTTTCCCCACAGCCAGTCTTTGAAATTTGCAGTTCTCACTTTTAAAGAAAGAGCAGCAATACATTTCACATATCAGATTGTCAGTCCTGATGAGGAAAATTCAAGGACCTCTCAAACTCTTCCATCAACTCAATGGGTGGTTGTCAAGGATCAAGACACCTCCCTTTGAACGTAGTGTTGTTAGACTCAGACAACCTTGGATAAAACCCGAGCTTTTCCTGTTCTCAGCTGTGAGACTTTGGGCCAACTACTTATCTATTATAAAACTCAGTTGCGTGATCTGTAAAATGGGGATAAAAACCACCTCCCAGGGTTATGAGGATTCAAAGTAATTACACTGATGAAATCCCCTGGTGCAAGTCAGGGATTAACAAATGGTAGTCTCTTCTACTGCAAAGTATTTGGCATAGAAACCTAGACTGTGATTGTCAAATTTTATCATTCTTATCTCTACAGAGATAAAAATAAGACTCTGATAAATTATGGAGTCTCCTTTTCAAAGTGCTTTTCCATCAATTACCTCATTTTAGCCAGTTTATATAAAATACTAGTTGCCACAGCTGTGTGATTTTTTTTCTTAGACCCCCCCCCCGCCCCCAAAGGGGATCAACGGTGTCCCCGCAATGGCAGGACTTTTAATGGATGCAAATTTGCAAGGCATAATGCATTTATTAATTCCTCATTGGAGCAAACTATAACAAAGCCAGCAGAAGCAATCATTAATTTACATTAATAGCTTTCAGTGTCATTTACCCCAGTGCCTGAGATGAAACAGCAATCTGAAACCAAACTATGACGCTGTCCTACATGAGTGAATGTATCGCAGCCCTAGAGACCCAGAAGTCACACAGTATTAGATATCAACCCTCATGCATTTCAACAAGGGGAAAATGTATTAATGCATCCCGGCACCCACAGAAAAATATTCAAACGCTTTACCATGATCTTCAAGGTTCTGCCCCTCCAAACTCACCTCAGAGCACTCAGACTCACTCCTCTTCAGCCAGGGTAGCATCGAGATATGCATGTCAGACACCTTCAGCTTATTTCCACCTCAGGGCCTTTGTACATGCCGTTAACAACACCTGAAACGTCCCCCACCCCATTATTTGCATGACTGGGTCATTTTTGTCTTCCAGGTCTCAGATCCAATCTTACCTTGCCAGAGAGGCCTTTTATGACTGTCTATCTAAGAGACCCTCCTTAGAAACTCATAATTTTATCCCATTTATTTCCTTCACAGCACTTAAAATATCTCAAACGTATCTTGTTTATAGTTTTTAAGGTCATAGTCTGACCTCCTACACACACACACACACACACACACACACACAAATACCAGCTCCAGAGGGCAGGGATCTTGCATGTTTTATTCATTCCTCTACCTCTGGCATTGGAACTATGTCTGGGACATAGAGGTTCTCAATAAATACTTGTTGAGTGTGAGAATGAATAGTGAACCACCTTCACATAGGCAGATTCATAGTCCAAAAATGTTTTTCACAAGAGCCTAGTGCCTTTTCTGGCTCCTAAAGGTTGACATTCTCCAAGGTTATGCCCTCAGACTCTTTTTTCTTCCTTCTTGACACTTTCTCCCTCATTAACTCTCATGACTTTCACAACAATTTCTACTAATGATTGCCAAATCCATGCCTCCAAAAGGTCTGTGTGCTGAGGTCTAGATTCACACAGGAGAGATACTTGAAGTCTATGTGCAAGGGAACCAAAAATGTACAGCTGAACCCAGTAAGAAAGTCTTAGTCATTATAGGGAAGGGAAACTCCAAGTACACAGTGGAGTCCTTTACTCAGATCTGTGCCTGCCTCAGCCCCCCAGGGGCCTAGGCTTGGGACCTAGGAAAGAGACTGCCCTGAAATAGAACAGGAAGAAAAGGTTCACTAGGACACTGGGGTACAATGGTCTTGGCTGGAAAGTGAAGGTTTTTTTCAGATTGTTTTCCATAAAGCAAAACAAATAGATCTCTAGAAGACCAAGGCCCTATTTTCATTAATCCCTGCCCCACCCAAATCAAGAAAGGTTGCTTGATGTCCTGCAGCAAAACCTCCCATGCAAAGCTCCTGCATCTTTGTATCCCTACACACACACACACACACACCCCTTCCCTTGTCCCTAGCCAGTCTCATGAAATCCTTTTTCTTTTCTGAAGTCTTTGTTGACAAAATTCTCTCTATTAAATCAATCAAGTTCTTCCTCTCACTTCAGTTTTTGTCTCTCATTCAACAGACATGTAAGGGACATATTTCCTTAACCCTCCTTTTCTTAAAATGGCAAATGATTTCTTGGTGAAAGGTAAGAGCTAGCATGGATCAAACACAGACGAAACACTAGGTGCTGGACTAGACACGTTGCTCTTCCTATAAAATGTTCTTCCATATAATCCTCACTACAACTCCCTCACGGTAAGCATGACAGAGAGATTCAGAGATTCAGAGGGGGGAAGTAGCTTGCCTAATGCCACACAGGGACTGTGCAGTAGAGTCCAATTTCAAGTCTGGATTGCTTTGCTGCCAAAACCCGCTATCTTAATCACCACACCAAAATGTTCCTTACCAGGTATTAATTGGTAGAAGACTTCATGAAAGAGAATTGAGGGTCAGTTATACTATTTGGTATGGACCAGCATGACTTCAGCATGTTGTTCAGTGCCCACCTGAGAAGGAACATGAGGCCCAGACTAACAGGAAACTCCTGGCTGTATTAAATGGGGATGTGCACTTGTAGAAATTACCACAGAACCTTCAATAGCCTCGCTCTTCCCAGGGTACTCTGCCTGCCTGTTTACCAATGAGCCGAGCAGCTATGTACTGCAACAAAGCACAAATGGAGTAACAAATTGAGATGCAGGGTTCATAAAAGTGATTAACTGCTAAATTCTACTTAGGCTTACAGTTCAATTATCCCACTTTTGCATCTTAGCCTTCCATCCAATTCTGCATTCATATAGCCCCAATCACTGAGGCACCTACATCCTCCGAATTACCATTAATTAAGCCGTCGTGCTTTCCCAGGAGTCTGTCCACCTCACTCATAAGCTGGGTCTGTAGATAAGAGTAGGAAGAGTGAGCTTTGAGAAGCAAATAAAATAGTTCACCCCAAGTGGATTGTAATGACCACTACCCTACACACACTGCCAATGCCTTCATCTGAGAACACAAATGTAGACAAAATCCATGTACCATTTGGAAGTGCAGGAGGAGGAGCAGAGACCTCAGCTGAGGTTCTCACTTGTCTATGGTGGCTAATAGGTTCCTGGGGAGGGATTCAAGTGCCCAGAAGGAAGCAATAACTAACCAGATAACCATCCAGCACCATGGACAGGGACCACTATTTGCTCTTGGGAAATGGATTCTAACTTAAACCACCCAAGAGACAATCTTGAATCCCTTGCCCCATCCCTTCTGCACATATCCTAGATCTGTTTACTTCCTGTATTGATCAGGGTTCTTGGTTACAAACAACAGAACTGGCAGAAATCTATTTAATCAAAAAAGGAGTTCTTAGGAAGCATACTCTATTTGCCAAATTGCTATGGAAGCTAAAAAATAAGACCAGCCACTAACCCAGGTGACATCACAGATTTGGACTACATTGCCCTCTTCAAAGGACACTGACTGGCTGGTGCTGCTGTGAGAACAACTCTAAACTCTCCCTGCACCTGTGGACCACTCGCTCCAGAGCCAGGGTCCCAGGAGGAAGCATCCAGTTAGTCCACATTCATGTACCCACACCAAGCTGCCAGAGAGGAGAGGAGTGAGTATCTGGTGTTTTTAGCTCCCTGATTTTCATCAACACCAGCACCATAGCAACTCCCTAAACACACGAAGGCAGTTCAGACACTGAGCAGACAGCGTGCATGCATGCACACACACACACACACACACACACACATGTGTTCCTCCACCATGGATGCCCTCGAGTCACCCATTTCAGCAAATGGTTCTTAGGAGAAAGACAAAGCTCCTTAGCGACCCTGGTCCTAAAGGCCTGCTGCCCCCCTCACTTTGTCTCTCACTTGCTCCCCTCACTTCTATAATCCATCTTCACAAGTCTGTTACACATCCCTCCAGAACACGGTGTTTTCTTCACCACCGAGCCTTTGCCCATGCAGTTCCTCCATCTGGACTACTCTCCTCCTCGCTAACTGCCACTCGCCCTCTGAACTCAGACACATGTTGCAGACAAGATGGAGAGACACTGTTACAAGCTCTAATAGCACTGCATGTTTATTCCATGAGCACAGGGAATATGCCGTGTGGTTGTCTATTGTATCCAAAGAAGCTAACACAGTGTATCATTCATAGATATTTAATATGAATTTGATATTCATAGATATTTAATATGAATTTAAAATGAATTTCTCCCAACCCTGACTTCAGATAAAAATAACATGGAATAGGCAGGTGAGTGGTAGGTAAAGTCTGTGCACAACTCCTAAGCACATTTATCTATATGTCCTCATTACCCTGGACTCAGTGAGCTGAAGTGTCCATTGTAAACGTGAACCCTTGGAAAGTTGGTTTTTCCCTAAGAATTCCTTGACTGTCTCTTACTAGCCTTTATTGCTCAAAACACAAAACTCTGTTTCACCAAAACACAAATGTTCAGGTGGGGATCAAATCTGCAGGTGGTGGGTATAGGCCAGGAGGGTTGTTCCCAGGGGTGGAGAAGCCAGAGATGAATCCAGGGAAGGGACTGCAAGAAAACACAGAACACCTGACAATCATTTGGTGACATCCCACACCTCCTGTAAGCCCTCTACTGGACCAGGCCAATAAAAGGAAACACCTGGGAGTTCTAAACATCTTTCTCCATTCATGGAGACTGACCCGTCCTCTCTCTGGAACATATTTTCACTTTGGGGAGCTTCCTTCTCTACTTTCACTTTGTATAGTTTTTTCGTTTCTGAAATAATCTGTTGGTGTGGGATTGCTTTGTATTTGTGATCACTCCGTCATAGACTCAACTCAGTACCAGTACTCACTCTTGACACTGGGAACCAAGGACCAGGGAACTTTGAGGTAGACCTAACAGGTTTTACACTGGAACCTTGGCTTCTCATAGGAGAGCATATTCTATGCACAACTATCTTCTCTGCAGTGATACCCACTCAGCAGCCTAGAGGGAATTGGCACCTCTGGTCTTTCAGAAAGACAGAGCAGCATATCAGGGTGCTTATTTATTCAAGAAAAGCCACTGCCATGGCCAAAATGAGAGACCCGTGTTCAACTTCTGGGTCTTCCCCTTCTAGGCATCTGACCTTGCTCTCAGTCATGACTGAGCTGGAATTTCCCACCAGTCTGGCAGGATGGGAAAACGGAGGTAGGTTTATTTTGATTTTTTAAAATAAAAACTGAGGTATTTTATACCTGTTTTGGACAGAGAGTCATGCTTGCTACTTCCGTTTTGTTCATCAATGTAAAAATTTAAAGGCAATAATCACTAACACTTCTTTTATATTACTACGTGATCAGACACTGTTCTAAGCACTTTCCATGCACAATTTGATCCTCACAATGAACTCTGTGAGTTGGTATTATTGGTACCTGCAGTTTGCACATGGGGAAACTGAGTCTCAGAGAAGTCAAGTGACTTGCTCAAGGTCACACAGCTAGTAAGAGAGAGATTTGGGATTCAGAGTCTGCTCTCTTAATAACTTCCTAGATTATAGGTGAGATATATCAGGTACACAACAACTGTTTAATAAATGTTATTTTAACAAATGATAGGTGGTTGGATGAATAGATGGATGGGTGGACAGGTGGATAAATGAATAGGTGGGTAGAAAGGCTGTGATGCCTTTCTGCTTAAATGATCCTCATCACAGCCTAATTATAGACAAGGCTTAGCCCATGGAGCCTTCATGACCCAGAAAATGATGTTCCCCAAAACAAGAGTTTGTTTCCCCAAACCACATCCAGGAGGAGGAGCTCTGTGCCCCCTTCTTCATTTGCAAGCAATATCTTCAGCTTCCAGGAACTGCTGGAGGGGAAGAGAAGAGGGGACAGGGCATCTCCACACACCATCCGCAAGGACGGAGGATGTCCAGAACAGATGCCATTAATCATCTATCCCTCCCTGACAGACGGGCTGCAGCACAGCCTTGGAAATCCCATAGGCTGGCCCCGCAGCCACACAGGCTTGCGAGATGACATGCGTATGCCATCCAAGAAGGCTCAGTGTTGAGGCTCGATTGCCATGTTTAAACATAAACAGCTCGTTTTCCCCGTGCCTTGTTTCTGTGTTTCCATTATCTGGCAAAGTTGGGTCCAATTGAGAAAGAGACAGCTGTGTTTGGGGAGCGATTGTCTTCTTCCCATTGGGCACGTGAGCTGAGTTCTCTATTGTTCACATCTGTGGCCGCCTGGCTGAAAACCCAGAGATACTTCTCTCTTTTCTAGCACCAGCACGTTTAGTCCAAAGTCTAGAAATGATTCAGTAGTAAGTGGCCTCTCACAAGCAGGAGAACTTCCTGGGCTGGTTCACCCTCTCTTCTCCTTCCTCAGGGACCAAAGACATGCTGTTTTTAAATACCTACTATGTCCACAGCACAGCACACATTCTATGAATCTGCACAGGTTTCTACCACAGGCATGGAAAATGGCTTACCTGAAGCTATGGACAGTAAAAGTCACCAAACGGGACTTGAATCTAAGCCTTTCTCCAAAGTCCATGCTTTTGCCACATTTAATGCTCTGTGCATACTATGAGATGCTTCCAGTTCTAAGCAAACAGAATCTGAACTCCACCAGAAAGCCCCTCTCCACCTTTGCCTTCTAAGTTCCTTTGTCAAGACTTTTGATATGCGGTGGGAAAGCCCCAGGAAGAGCTAGAATCTGGTGGAAGACGGATGGATTCTGGAGTCAAACAAACTTGAGATTGAATCCTGGCTCCATCACTTTCAACATGTACCTGGGCGTGGTACCCCACATCACTAAACTTCAGTTCCCCTGCTTGCAAAATAGACACAAATATTTTACCCATTGTAGAGGAAAGTGTGGGTTACATGAGAAAAGAGAAAGTCATAGTCATCCTTCAAGTCTTAGCATTAATACCAGTTACTCAGAAGCACCTTCTCCGAACCCTAAATCAGGTTAAATCCAGTTACATTTAAAGGTTTTCACAATACCCTATGCTCCCCCTGGTATAACACTTACTACACTTGTAATTCCTTCTTAACTATGTGCCTCGTTCCTAGACTCTAAGAGCTATGGTGACAGGGAATATATCTGCTTTTCTTCTGTATATCCACAGGGCTAGACGGATGATGAAGAACCAAGAAATAATTATTGAATTGCCATGGATGGTGTTTATAAAGCAACGGCCACAGCCCCCGGCACGTCGAGTTCTTTTTCCTCTTCTCCTAGACGCATTGAGACCCACGGGATTTTCTCACTGCCCCTCCCTTTCCCTTTTGTAACCAGCCTCAATGAACAAGAAGAGAAAAAGCTGTAGGCTGAAGCAGATAATGCAGACAAAATGCTAAGCTGGGAAGTGCTGACAAGTCTTAGGCAATACTGAAAAAAGCCACAAGCCATAGAATGTGGCCAGGAATTACGGTGACACACTTTGTAATGTTTATACATATTTATAAGGTAGGAGAGCAAGGGTGTGGAGACAGAGGGTTGGCAGGCTGGCACAGTAAGTAGCTAGAGAGGGAGAAAAATGCAAGCTAAAGATGAGAAAATGCAGCTGTGGGCGTCCACCTGAAGGTAGCCGTGAACGTCAGAGTCGGGACAGTCGCCTCACATGGAGCCCTTCCACGTGACAGAACAATCAGTTCTGGCCTCAGTAACACTGATGCCAATATCTGGATGCCAAGCAGAGGCTTCGTTGGGGCTTGGCCATGAAAATTAACTGTGAGCTGACCTTTGCTGGGAGCCAGGGAGGGGGACATTCAAGGTAGCAGTTCTGGACAGAGCCTGAGGATGGGTTTACTCCAGGAGATGACAACGTCATGCACCTTCTTTACTGATTTGTGACCTTGACATTGACCCTGTCGACCTTGGAACCATTTCCTGCCTGGCTTCTAAGTGCCAGGCACATTCTTCCTTCTGACCCCGTAATGTGAGCTGTTTCTTATTGACTGGCTCTGTCCTTGCCCCTTCTCTGTGACTCCTACTTGAATAATGAGCTCTAAATATATTTTCTTGTTCTAAACCATTTTTCTTTTCTAATGCTAAATTATAAGGCTTGTGTGTGTCAGCAGGAAAACGTGCCCTGCTTTTCCAAAGGATGCAGAGATGCCGCTAGACATTTTTCCAAACCACTGGGAGGGGGTGGGGGCGTTTCCACCGACTTACCAGCCCCAGAGTGGAGGCTTGTCCACGGCCAAGCACATTTCTGAGCAATTACTGGCCCAACCCCAAGCTCCCCAATTATTTCTGAAAAAGTTCAAGATGAAGAAGGATC
Source organism: Daubentonia madagascariensis (assembly GCA_023783475.1). Taxonomy (NCBI): domain Eukaryota; kingdom Metazoa; phylum Chordata; class Mammalia; order Primates; family Daubentoniidae; genus Daubentonia; species Daubentonia madagascariensis. The sequence goes on along the minus strand of JAKFHU010002332.1, from coordinate 2,299,638 downwards.
TGCTATTAATTATTAAAAATGAAAACCCAGAGACACACACATATAGGGTGAAAGATCTCTGATCATACCTCTTATTTCTTTGGTCTAGCCAGGAACATCAGATACCACTGAATTTAGCTGGGCTGCTTGTGAGTCACACAAATTACAGACAAACCAACAACAGCTAAAGTTTTTTTTTTTTCCTCTTGACATTATCCCCAGCTAATGGAGGTGGTGGTTATAAAAGAAAAAAAAAATCAGAGCTGGATGATTCTGCATCTTCCTCTGTTGTGCTCCTTCCTAGAAAATATGATTTATTCTTTGAGCTATGTTTTGTTAAGTAAAATATCAGTCTTACAGGGAACACGGCCACTTACTCTCTCCTACAAGTTCGGTCCTTGCTAAGGTCTGGAGGTGCTAAGGTGCTTGTCCTTTAAGAATGAGGTGTGCCCAGAGCCAGCCATAAAAGGTTCAGCCTAACAGACACGGGGAATTTTATGTGCAAAGGCCCTGTAGTAGAAGGGTACCGCATATCCAGAAGCAGCAGGAAGCATCAGACAGTCCCCGGCATAAATCAGGAGCCCTCCTGACACACAGCATCTGAATAATCTTGGGTAAGTTTCTGGATCTCTCTGTAACTGACTTTCCTCATCAGGTGGGTGGGCACCTGCCCGGTAGCTTTAAAGGGCCATTATAAAGCTCAGATAAGGCAATATAAGGAATTAGGGCACCAACCACAGACTCCTTCCATCCCTGATTCTACCTGGCACATTCCCTGCCTGGAGGCGAATATGATGCCTCCAAAACAAGCCAAGAGATGTAAACCTCTAACTAGCAACCTGAGCAGGTCCAAGAAAGTACCACCCCTTTTATTCCAATACCCAAAGATGCAAATCTCTCTATCCTTTTAACTGGGTTACCTGAAGAACATGGGATAGGTTTTTATTATTCATCACTTTGAAAGAAAACTGATTATATGTGTGACTTTACCTGGAAAAAGCTATGGCTCTGATCTAAATCTAAATATTCTGCCAGGCTGATGGGTGTTATCCATTACCCACCCACCCCCACCCCCTGCCTTGCTCAGGCTCCAACTTCTGTGAAGATATAATTTGAATAGTCATTTTAAATTATAAAAAGACAAGGGGCCTTATATTCACTGGATGGTCTCCTCTCTCTGGGCAGCTCTGAATTAGCAAAAGCATCGAGTCCTAAAAATAACAGGGCGAGAGAGGCACCCCTTTCAGAAGGGTTTGCATTAGCACTTTGATCACTTGCCCATCAAACTGTGCATTTCTGTATAGGAAACGGAGAACAGCTTGTCTCCACAGTCTATTATAATTACCACTAAATGCTCCAGAAACTTGGCAGTTTTGAATTTCATAACACCCATGACTGACATTCCTAATTAATACTATTGTTTTTCTCCTCTGGCTGAATTTCCTGAATGCCAACATGCGTCGCATACACTAAAAACAGACATTAAAGAAAATAACACCAGTGTTAATCTCCAGCACAAATATATCAAATGCCTCAGTGAAGTGTATAGAAAAGAACCGGATTCCTATAAATAATGGAGCATCCCTCTCTGATCATCTTTATCCTTCCAAGCTAATAAGATGATCATTTTTCTCCCCCCGAATCCTTGCTCTTGGATTTCAGAACTGCATTTGGTGAAGTATACTCCCAGCTCTTTTCTTCTCTTGCTTTGCTTTTAAGTTGCAGATTGAAACTTTCAAAGAAAACCTTCTAGCTTAAGTTAGAAATAGCATCCACTGGGCACTCTATAAATAGCGAATCCACAGAAGAGAGCAAGATGGTCTAATTTGTGCTTTCTAATGGATGCTTCTCCGGCTTGTGTGGGGATGAGAGCACCCAGCATTTGCTGATGTCCTCATTTACTTTGCTGGGTGGTTTCAACACAGGGACTTCAGCGTACGGCGGGGGAGGGGGGTGGGCTGTAAGTCTGAACCTGCCTTTGCCTAGCACTTGGGCCATTCTTTCCTTGGGCTCTCTGAGCCTCAGTGTCTTCGTCTGTAAAGTAGAGCTTATCATTGCACCTCCATTATAGGGCTGTTGTGAGGATCTGATGGAAAAACAGTGTTCTTAGAGATGCTAGCACATGGTAAGTACTAATTAAATTTAGTTATTAGGTTTACTTTTTTTTTCTTTCAAATATTAAGGAGGTACAAATGTTTTTCATTACATGGATACCTTGTATAACACTTAAGTTAGGTCTTTTAGGGCGCCTATCCCCAGAATAGTGTTCACTGTACCCGACAGGTAAGTTTTTAACCCCTCACCCCCTCCCCGGAACTGGAGACCATTATCCTAAATGAACTATCTCAGGAATAGGTTTACTGTCAATACACAAACAAGTTTGTTGACAGGTCTAAGAAAAGTTCCAGGCACATATTAGGACCTCAATAAACTCATACAGTTGAACTAGGGAGAAAGACAATCCTGTAAGGTGCCCAGGAGCTTAAATTGCATTTGAGTAAAAAATAAAGGAATATATGTGAGTCCAGATTAATACTCTAGAAAGTGATGGTTGTTTCTTTTACAGGCACCCAGGACCTCAGGCAATATCAAAAAGCAGAAACTTGAAAATGAAAATTGGTCCTTGTGGCTTAAGAGGCACATGCACATGTTCCCATATCTTGCCCTGTGCACACTAGTGTAATTGGTGCTGGTTTTGATCTTGATGGAGCCCATGGACGTGGGCTATAGGACGTGGGCTCTTTTTTTTCCTAATTCAAAATGGATTGATATTTATTTTTATTGGGGTAAAATACACACAACATAAAATTTATGATTAGTGACAATTAATACACTCACAATATTAAGCAACCATCATTGCTACCTGGTTCCAGAACATTTTCATCATCCCAAAAGGAAACCTCATACCCATTAAGCAGCCACTTCTGAATCCCCCCAACCCCAACCCCCAGCAACTACTAATCTGCTTTCTGTCTCTATGAATTTACCTAGTCTGGACATTTGACATAAATAGAATCATACACTATGTGACCTTTTGTGTCGGGCTTCCTTCAGTTAGTATCATGTTTTCAAGGTTCATCCGTGTTGTAGCATGTGTCAGTGCTTTGTTCCTTTTTATGGCTGAATAATATTCCATTGTATGGACAGACCACAGTGTCTGTTCATTATTCCATTGATGGACTTTTGGGTTTGCTTCCATCTTTGGGATATTGTGAATAATGTTGCTGTGAACATGCACATGCAAGTCTTTGCATGGACATATATACCCAGGAAAAGAATTGCTGGGTCACATGGCAACTATTTGCTTAACTTCTTCTAGTTTTGATACTCTAATTTCTACTCAGGAATCATCCCTTCATTGTGCTCTTTCCTTGTGGTTTGACCTCAAAAAGTCAATTCTCACCCTCTCCAACAAGACCAGTGTAGGGTTGGGAACCTGACCCAGGTTAGCCCAGTGAGCCTCAGCCCTGGGCCTTTTGCAGGAACCTGGCTCCCTCTTGCTGCTGGGTGAGCTAAGGTGGTAAAACACAGTGTGGAGCTGATGGTGGCCATCCTCCCGCCAAGAGGACACAGCCTGCCCGGGAATAAAGCCAAACAGAGGAAGAGAGAGAGAGCGGGACAGAGTCTTTGAGGCATCGTAAAAGTGTCCAGACTCCACCAGGCTTGGTAGGGAAGGAATTTTCAGCTACACAAGGAAACATTTTGTTCTTGCTTAACTTGGCTTGAGGTGAGACCCTTTTTTGGTGTTGTCCAACTGTTCCTGTACAGGTGCTCAGACAATATTGATAGACAGAATGATTGGACAGGGATTATTTTCATTTAAATGTTGTCATATACCGTAAATATTACATATGCATCCAGTTACAGTAATGCTTCCCCTAACCAAAGCATGGGCATCCATCCCAAAAGCAGGTAAACAAGCCAGGGAGAATCTAATGCCAGAAGAGTCAAAAAATGTGCTCCACCTACGACCCTTCCAGCAACTTCAGACCAGATATAAATGTTTCCAAGATAACAGTGAAGGACCTTACAAGTTCAGCCAGGCACATAAAACAGAAGTGGGAGAGAGGAGGGGCAGCCTGCTGTCCAGAGCCTTGTCACACAGAGAGGGACGGCAGTGGCATCTGGTGATGGCAGAGAGGCAAGGGAGAAATCGCCAGTTCAGTTAAATCAAGAGCTACTACACGTAACCCACCCACCTGATCCACCCTGTTCATACTCCCAGATAAAAGGTTGTGAGGACACCTGGAAAGGCAGGATTTTCCTGCTGATTCCTCTAGTAAGTACTTTCCCCGCAGCTTCAGTGGTATCACAGCCACCCACGGTGCTTTAGGCTCCTGATCAAGCCTTTCTTTCCAAGTGTTGTTCTTTCGCACAGATTTACAAAGCTCTGTGTTAAGCTTTGGAAAAAGACATGATTTTTGTTTCAAGGTTTTTTCAGCTCAAAGACCTCAGAGATGACCCTAATGTTATATTTTGGTGAGTCCTCTTTGAAAGCATGCTTGTTGATGATGTGGTAGCTAGAATTTTTTTTTATCCCTGGTAGACAAAGAGGTGTATTTGGAGAAATGCCTCATTTAGAAGCCAACCAATGCAACCACTGCCATCCCCTGAAATGTTCCAGAGGAAGATCTCAGCTTTTGCAAGGACGCGCTTGTCATGGGCAGTTTCACTGCTCCGATAAGCTCAGTCCCACTTCACTATAAAGTCTCATTAGCAGAAACATCCTCTTGATCAACCTTGGTAGATAATTAAGGGGTTATTTATTTTTCTTCTTACTACTTTGGAATTCCTGGCTTGGTGCTTGAGCTACGCAAGAAGGAAAACTAATCCTAATAGAGTTTCCCCACAAATACACTGACTAGAGAGAATAAATCAGAAGAAAACCAGAGAGCAACCAGGAAAAGTTTTTAAAAAGCTATAGAGGTTTGATCAACCCAAGTAATACAAACAGGGTACATATGATCCTTAAGTATACTTTTTTAAAAAATTGACTATGTACCAGGCCACAAAGGAAACCTCAAGGTTTTTTTTTTAAGTTGATAACTATCAATTTAATGGACCTCATTCACTCACATCAATCCTATAAAATTAGAAATATATAACCCAAAATTGATCCCCAAAGTGACCTGCATACTTGATAATTTTAAAATATACTTCCAAAGAGAAAATCAAAATGGAAATTACAAGCTAGGTAGAACCAATGACAATGTATCACAGAGCAAAAGTGATAGGATACAGCCAAAGTCCTTCTCAGAGGACAATGTATAGCCTTCCATGTATATATTAGAAAACAAGAAAGAATAAATAACTACACAAAGCTTTCAACTCAAAAATCTGGGTGTGGGGGGAAGAATGAAGAAAACCCAAAGAAGATATAAGAACATAACTGACAAAGTCAAAAGAAACTGTTAATAAAAAACAAAACAAAACAAAACAAAACCCAAGCAACAATAACAAAAAAACAGTGGGTTATACCAGCAGAGCCAAATTCTTTCACGTTTTAAATATCAGCAAAATAGGTAATGACTTGTCCTGAAAGCAGGTGGAAAAACAGGCATCTTATCGATCTCAACTGAAATTTGGGAACTCTGGAGCAGCCCTTGGAAAAATAAGCCAAACTCCCAGAGGTTTTGCTTGTATGCTTTGCCCTATTTCTTCCATGTGTATTTCATCAGGAGATAGAACGAAACACACAGGGCAGTCCACGTGGCTGGGAGACGTTTCATACACGCAGACTGAGCAGTGGTGAAATCAAGACCACTCTCTCCAGGGCTCAGTTGAAAATCCCGAGTTAACTAACAAAAATCACATCTCTACCACCCCCGATGTTTTCAAATAACAACTTCATGTTGGCTCTTCACACAGGAGACATGTGGATTAGAGCTCGTCCTTCAGGGTGGGGTTATGTTACTTCCTCGTCTATCTAAAGTAGACACTGCCCCCCACCCCAGGCCATTTCCTGTCACAGCACCTGCTTCCTTCTTTTGTGGAACCCATCACAGCCTACAAGTACCTTATTTGCTTATGTATGTAACTGATGCATTGTCTGTCCCTACTGGAATGCAGGCTGCAAGGGGATGGACCTGGTCTGCCTTCTTTGCTGCCCTACCCCAAGAATCTAGGATAATGCCTGGAGGACCCACGGAATAATATGAATTTAATGAAGGGAGGGATGCATCTTGTTGTGGGAGTAAAAAGAGTGCAATCTTACTGAAGACTCCCCTTAACTCTGTTTAGCATGCCAAGGAATTGAATGACCTTCGCTTTGTTTCATGAGCACCGACATGGAAGAGAGGAAAAGGGGACCGGAAACAGGAGAGCTAGACTCGATTCAGGCATCTGCTCCACACCCTGCGCACTTGAACAGACGCCCCACGCCCTGACGAGGACTGCCCTCCCCCTCCTTCCCAGCTGCCTTGGTGCCCGTGTTGGACATGCCCAACTAGGGCTTGGAAAGGCTCTGCTCGGTCGGAACTGGCCCCTGCAAGCCCCCCTCGGGTGCATCCCTGCTCTTTGCCATCAGACACATGGAGGAGCTGACAGGTCTGAAAGATTTCCCTTGTAGAGCCTGACAGGCTTGAGTGGGTGACAGTTTTGATGGCTGGGCCCTGATTATCCTGTTCACCCTCTGACATTTCCTCAGCTCTGCTTCTCTCCCGACACACTCGTGCCAACAACAGCTTTCAGCAGATGCCTCTGAGAAGCTGGGGCCTGCTGACACCGGCCCCACTCCTGTGGGCTCTGAGGGCACAGCGTGGCTCTGCCCAGCCTCGGCAGGCACGTGGGCATGAGTGCTTTGAACACAATCAGGCCTCGGACCCACCATGCGGGCCTGAGGGGCTGCGGCATCCTGAGTGTTCTAGGATCTGTTCTAAGATCTTCCACTTAGTCAGAGTTTTCCAGGATCTGTTCGAAAATAAGTGGCACTCAGCAAATTTGGGGAAACAGCTGGAGAAAGTCCAGCCACGCATCCATTTACCCACTCACCACTGAATATTTACCGAGTGCTGACTATGTGCTGAACACCAAACCAGGTGCTGCTTCTATGACGGTGACCCAAAAGTCCCTCCGCCTGTGGCAGCAGCTGGTCAGGGAAACAGCAAACACAGGATCCCATATGTTTTGTCAATTGTGAGTATTTCTGGAAATGGAAACAACAGGATGGTATGTGAGATGATAAGGGGTAACTACTTTTAGCAGGGAGGACGTCAGAGAAGGCCCATGAGGTGGGATGTCCTTAAAGCTGAATGTGAAGGAGGAGAAGGAGCCAGATGCTTGGACAGCAAAAGGCACGGTATTCAGGGCAGAGGGGACGATAGTACAAAAACGGGAGAGAGATTGTTCAGGGAGCAACGGAAGGCCCGTGTGGCTGGGGCAGAGTCCACGGTGGGACGGCAACCTGGGGCGAGAACAGAGAGGTGGGAAGGCCCAGAGCACACGGGGTAAGGAATATGGGCATTTTATTCTGAGGACAGTGAGAAGCCAGAGGAAGATTTTAAACTAGGAATGGCATTATCCTTCCATAGAATTCAGGAATTAGGGGGAAAAAGGAAAAGGAATTTGGGCCATGTGGACCCAGTGCCAGCGTTTCCCAGTCACAGAATCTCACTTTCTCACACTTGAAGCACATTCATTTGGACAAAGTCGTAGACGCTCCACCCTGTCTAGAAGAGCCCCTTGAGGAGTTTGCTACCAATCAGGTTACCAGGTCCTGTGGCAGAGCCTCTGGGAGAAGGAGCCAGAATCTGTGGTTTTTTAAAAATTATTATTAAGGGTACTTAATAGTTGTATATCTTTATAGGGTACATGTGATGTTTTGATACAGGCATACGATATGCATTAATCAAATCAGGATAGTTGGGGTGTCCATCCTCAGGTATTTATCACTTCTTTGTGTTAGGAACATTCTAACTCCACTCTTTTAGTTATTTTAAAATCTAACCTAACTTATTGTTGATTACAGCACTTTGTTCTGCTGTCAAATATTGTTCATTCTATCTAACTATCTGACTATATTTTTGTACCCATTAACCATCCCCACTTTGTCCTCCCCCTGCCCCCTGCTACCCTTCCCAGCCTCTGGTAACCATATTTCTACTCTCTGTCTCCATGAGATCAATTGCTTTTAATATTTAGCTCCCACCGGAATCTGTATGTTTAAGGAGCTCACAACCGACTTTGGTGCACAGCTTGGCTTGAGAATCCCTAAGCCAAGAGATACCATCTCTTCAAGGTGTTATTAATTAAATTAATTTAGCTGCTCACAGAAATGATACATGGACTAAGCAGCCACACTGAGAAGATGTAGCCGGGAAGGGCGGGTCTCAGTGGGAAACCACAGTGCGCTACATACATCTGTCTCCTGGATGTGTGGGGTCTCCTGGGTGTGTGGGGTCCCCGGGAGCAGCTCCAACGTTCACATGCCAAGGAGTTTCACAGCAGCTGGAATTTCTTGAGCTCTGGCTGGTCCCTGAAGGGAAGGTCCATTGCATAACGTACGCTTCAAGTGGAACGAAAACAGGAGAATCAAGACAGCTTCCCTACTACACTTCAGCTACCAACTTTAAGACACACAGCCACCGTTGGAATGTCTTTGATGTGTGAAGCTTGGGAGGCTAGGACAAATGCAGATAAGAGGTGACCAGAACATAGTGTAGTCCCTCCAGCTTCCCACCCACTTCCATGCTGGGTTGGCCACATGGTGTTCTACTCGATTGCATCCCCACAGCACCCAGAATCATGCCTTGGACAGGGGAGGGGCTTTGTGACTGTTGGCTATGATCAATCAATGCGTCTACCACCTGTGGATGAAGCTAATATTAAAAATTAGATTGTACACCCTGAGCTCTCAATAACTGGTGATTACTTGACTAAAACTACTTTAATTGGCTATAGAATGGGATTTCTCAACCTCAACTCTCTTGGTTCTTGGGTCCGGATCATTCTCTGTTGTAGGCAGCCATCCTGGGTGCACTGGAGGATGTTTAGCAGCATGCCTGCTCTCTACCCACTAGATGCCAGTAGCAATCCCCTCCCCCAGTTGCAACAACCAAAAATATCTCCAGACATTGCCAATCTTCCTCTGGGGAGCAATATTGCTCCCCCATCCATTAAACACCATTGCTATAGATAATAATAGATAACATTTATTGAGCATTTACTATGTGCTGGCTCTATCCCAGCCACGTGGATAGAAGGATTTATTTAATCCTTCCAATACAGTGGTGACATAGGTGTCACTCTCCTCATTTTGCAGATGAAGAAACTGAGGCACAGGGGATGCTGCACAGCTTAGAAGCTAGACGCTAAACCTAACTCTGTCCAGTTCCAACTAGTACTAGAACTTCCAACCGCTACTCCATATTGCTTTCATGTTACTAGTGGCTTCATTATAACAAAGACTCAAAAGAATTCCATAAAATTCCTACGTTTCATGGGTTTTAAATTTTCATTAACAAATTTTTAAATAAAGAAAATCTGTCATAAAAGAAAAAGTGTAGGGGACTACTTCAGGTCAGCAATTCCCAAAGTGTGGTCCAGGCCCCAAGACTTTTGTAGGGTGATCCACCAAGTCAAAACTACCTCATCGTGATACTAAGGTGTGACTTGCATTTCTACCCTCATTTTCTCATGAGTTTACAGTGGAGTTTTCCAGAATGTGTCATATCATTGCTTTAACAGATAATAGACTATATGGTCACATATCCCTGCATTTTAAAAAGTTCTCATTTTAATTTCTAATACAGTAAACATGGAGAGAGAGAACTCACACAAATAAAACTCGTCAATAATTTTTAAGAGTGTAAAGGGGTCCTGAAACTAAAAAGGTTCAGAACTACCGCTCTAGATTAAAAGAAACTCAAAAGTGTAACAGTCAAATGAAACATGTGAACTTTGATGAAATCCCAGTTTTTTTAAAGGGGGATTTTAAAAAGGGGAAACGGGGAGATGTTGGTCAAAGAGCACAAAGTTTCAGTTACAAGATGAATAAGTTCCGGGGAATCTAATGTACAGCATGGTGACTGTAGTTAATAACACTGTTTTGTTTACTCGAAATTTGATAAGAGAGATTTTAAGCGTCCTCACCACCCACACACGCAGATTGGTAACTATGGGTAGGATGGATGTGTTAATTAACTTGATTGTGGTAATCTTTACACAAGGTAACACGTACCCAAGTCATCATATTGTATACCTTGAATATATATGATTTTTTTCAGCTAAATATTTTAAAATTTTAGAAATTAAAAAAAATAGATTAAAAGGATATTTGGGAGACAACTGGGAAAACTGGATATTTACTGGATACTAGATAATATTAAGGAGTTACTATTAATTTTCTTAGGTGTGTGAATATTGTGATCATGAAGGAGGATGTTCTTAGGAGATGCAAGCTGAAGTTTTGGGAGTTGATACCTGCAACTTGTTGTGGCTCTCTTATTCTCATGCACACACACACAAACGTGCACAGACACTTATTTGAATACACATATATGCAGGCAAAGCAAAGGTGGCAAAATATTCACCATCATTGGATCTAGGCAGTGGGTATATATATCACAGACATTATATTATTCATTTGATATATTATTCTTTTAAATTCTGTATATGTCTAGTAATAAATAAGTTGGGAAAATAATTAAAAGTTGGAAAAATAGATTCAACTTTGGGTCAAGAAGAGCTATATGGTGAAGAAAGACAGGGGGCCTTTTAGCTTCTCTTCTTTTCTAAATTTCACAAGGGCAATGGCCGGGTGAAGTGAGTAGGGGACGGAGCGCACGGCACTGGGTTAGCACCCCCAGCCACATCAGAGCAAAGCCGGGGACTGTTCAATGTGGCTCTCACCTCCTCACCCCCATTTCTGACATGCTCTTACATCAGAACTCCTCCCTCCTGGGTGCAACGGCAATTCAGCAGCGATCTGCATACACAGCAGCTACAGCCACAACTGAAGCCAGCTCAGAATCCTTCCTGCTGTACACTGGAAGTCTCTTCCCCTCTACTCTTCTACCTCTGAGCATCCCAGCTCATTCGCCTCTCAGCCTGCCTCGGCACACCTCTGAGGTGTAGCAGGTGTCCTAAAGCATCGCTCATGACCCAATTTACAGACCTGTTAGGTTTATCGGCTTAGCTCTAAACTAGTTATTTTAAGCACTTTATCTCTATGGCAAATACAAAAAAATAGTGAACCGTGCAGGGGAAGAAATGTCAAAAGTATCTAAACAGAGCAAACTACAACCATAAATTTCATGTCTCCTCAAAAGATGATGAAAATACCCAATCAGAATAGCACCTGGGTGATTTAATAAACCTAAAAGAACATATCACACAACACATGGCATTCATTACTCACGCTGGAACAATAAAACTGAAAGTCTGGTACAAGCATCTGGAGAGCAGTATCCCCCCTGGGTCCCAGTTGTGAAATGATTAGCCAACGATTCCTTCATAGTCAGTGGGCACTATCAGGAAAGCCCACAAAAAGTTAGAGAAGAAAGTCCAGGGAAGAGGACCTTCTGGTCACAAAAACTCAACAGGAAGTTAAGAGCTTGCACCAAATTACCCCCTCCCTTCAAGGCACTTGGCAATACCGGTTAATAGCAGCCACTTGGCCAAACGACCTTGGCTCTAAACATCATTTCCTGGACCTCTACTCTCCAGGTCCCCAAGTCAACCTGAGTCTCATTCCCTCTGAATGCAGTAAAAGACATTTTTATCTAAACCAGAGGTCTTAGCTCCTTTTGTGTGCCTTGAACCCCTTTGTTCTAATGGAGACAACACACCCCTTTTCAGAATGTTATTAAATTCATAAAAATAGAATAAAAGGATTGTAAAAAACACCAATAATATCACAACTTGTGATTTCACAATAGATGTTTCTTTGTTAATGCATGACATAACAAGCTCTAGCAGCAGACCTTGTAACCACCATAATTTCCAAGAAGTGATGAGCATAAAAAATATTTTTGGATACCTGCACAACTATAATGTAATAGGAAAATATCTATGATTTGATTGATGACAAAGTCACAGATTCTGCTAAAAACCACTGTGGTTTATTGTCTACCTTCATAACCGGAGGAAATTCTAACGTTTCACATAGAGTTAACATAAATAAAGATATCATTTTTTTCACATCCAACTTTGCAGACTCCTGGAATTCTATCCATGAATCCCAGGTTGAAAATGTCTGGCCCAGACCCTTCGGGAATCTAGGCAGTGGCTAATCTGTAAGACACCATCAGTTGGAGGAAGATTATTTCTGGCCCCAGGGCTCACCCTCTGTCCTGGCTCCATACCGTTCTAGCCCTACCAGTCTGTGGCTTTACTCTGTGTGGCTGCCCTTCCTTCATACCCTGCCTCCCTCAACTGGGCTAGGCTTCCTCTTCTCCCGACCTTGCATTCTTTTAACAGTATCTACGCATTTTGTTCATTAATTCATCCATTTCTTGAGTGCCTGTGACATGACAGGGAGGGTTTCAAGCCTAGAGGGAAAAAAAAAAGACAAAGGACACAGTTTCCAATCACTAGAAGCTACAAATCCTTCCCTCCCTAAGACTTCAAACTTTCTGAGGTCAGGGGACCACATCCTTTACGTTCACTCTGAGCCCCAGGGCTTAGCACAGCCACTGTACACAGACGCTCAAGTACTCATCAGGTGGACGGGAATGTGAGTGGGGGGTGGGTGTACGACGGTTGGACAAATCAATCTTTATCTTTTTGATATTCATTATCCTCAGGTGCACCTTAACCCCTCAGCTAACATGGCCAGTTTTTTCTGTCTTGTACTAGGGCCCTGAAGACCCTTCTACCCCATATCCACGGTCAAGGTAAGGGAAATGACCCTCACAGAGTGAAGTGAATTGGAAACTTACTGCCATTTGTCCAAGGTCAAGAAGCACTACTCCAAGTCTCACCAAGTAAATCAAGTGTCCCAATCTGCTGATCAAAACCAGATGATGACCCTGGAAGGTGGTCACCCGAGGCTCTTGCTCAGGTGGGACAGCCTGGTTCCCCTCAGCTCATGTCAGCCCCAAACTTGGATCTCCACGGGAATTTTGCTCTGCTTGTGTTGGGACACATTTCCAGCTCCAACTGTTGTCTTGGTCTTGGGGTCTGATCTTCCCAAGAGGTTGTTTTCCTGAGTTCTCAAGTAGCTAAAAAGAACAAAACATCCCAGGTCTGCTGGCCCTTCTGCACTGCCTCTCTGCATGCCACTTGCTGGGTTAATCTCAGCATTGCCTCTCTGCACAAAGGACTTGCAGCCACACAGCAGGTATCCTCTCCAGCCCTGCCTGGGGTCCAGATCATGAAATAGCATCAAGAACATAAGGGTATCAAACCAAACCCTACTCATCCTGCAATTGAACAGTGACTACCTTTATGCGAGTCAAGAGCCACTGCACACTGGTCAATATTTCAGACCCTAGAGTCAGGCAGTCTGGGCTCACACTCTTATTCCACCACTACTGACTGGCACCGTGATTACGGGTAAGTATTTTATTCACTCCAGCCCCTGTAAAATGGTGACAGTAGGATCGACCACACTGTCTTATAACATGGATTAAGTACGAGAAAGACTACAAAGGGTTCGTTATACAACAAGTGTTTGTGTTAGCTATTATTAGTGTTGCTGTGGGGAAAGCACAGTTCTAAGACCATATAGAGCTTGCTTTGAAGCCAGTGAAAACAAGGATGTGCAACTCAACCAGATCATTCCCAAAGAAAAATTAATAAATAGGTCCTCAACCAAGAGACATACGCCACACATATTCAGAGAAGTCTATTTATAAGAAACCTCGGGTGTGTCTGTAGGAGCTGTAGATCTTATGTTGTGTTCTTGTTTTACAGAAAACTAAAAGTAATAGTAAGTAAGAGGGAAGGAGGAAACTCTTGGAGGTGATGGACTGGTGTATGGCGTAGATCGTTGGTGATGGTTTCACAGATCTTATCTCCAAACTCGCCGATTTGTATACATTAAATATGTACAGCTTTTTGTATATTAATCATACCTCAATAAAGTGGTGGAAATTTTTAAAAATGCAACTTCTCCCAACCAGCATTCTTGAATGAATGTAAGAGAGTTGCAAGACACACTAATAATGATAATTATATGAACAAAAATAACAATTTTAACCATACGCTAGCCACTGTGCTAAGTGCCTGAGATGCATTATTTCTTTCAGCCTTCACAGCAACCCTCTAAGAGAGATATGATTGTTCACATTTTATAAAATAAGAAACCCGAAGATTCACAGAGTCAAGGTGATTTGTCTATGTACGTGCGTCTAAGAAGTGGCAAAACAAGGATTTGAACACAATTTTCCCTAAGCCCCAAATCATTCGTTACTAATATTTTGGCTATTATTGTTAATAACTGATACTATTATTCATTACTCCAGAACAATGATCCAGTCTATCTTTCAATAGCATTTATTGAGTATCTAGTACAAGTCTGACCCTTTGAAAATTTGCTGATGAAACGTGGTGAGCAAGACAGGCACAGCGGCCATCCTTCCTTCCTTAGAGCTCAAAATGTAGAGACATGTAGGAGAGTTACTTAATCAATAACCACATGTGCTTTTAAGAAATAACTGCCAGTGCACAAAGTATTTCCAAGGAGAAATAGAGTCATATGGAGGCTTCAGTGGCACCTCCTGCTAATTTATACTGCTTGCAAAGCCAAGGCTCAGGTATATTTTCAAGTGACAAGGAGCTATGAAATCTCACGTCCACCCTCACCACCACCTGGACCCCCTCCAGGGCTGTGCTGTGCCTGTGAGATGGGGAAGACATACAAAATGCACACACATTTCGTCTGCCTGTGCAGCTTGAGCAACAAACACAGGGTACTTGGCTGCGTAAAAAGACAACTATGTCTTTTTAACAAAGTGACTTCTTTTCCTTTGGGTAGATACCCTGTAGTGGGATTGCTGGGTAAAATGGTAGGTCTACTTTTAGTTCTTCGAGAAACCTCCATACTGTTTTCCATAAGGGTTATCCTAGTTTGCAGTCCCTCCAACAGTGTATAAGTGTTCCTTTCTCTCTGTATCCACACCAGCATCTACTGTTTTTGGACTTTATTTAATAAAAGCCATTCTAACAGGAGTAAGGTGATATCTCATTGTGGTTTTAATTTCCATTTCCCTGATGATCAGTGATGTTGAGCATTGTTTCATATGTTTGTTGGCCATTTGTCTATCTTCTTTTAAAAAACTTCTGTTCATGTTTTTTGCCCACTTTTTAATAGGGCTATTTGTTTTTTTCTTGCTGATTTAAGTTCTTTGTAGATTATGGATATTAGCCCTTTATCTAATATGTAGATTGTGAATATTTACCTGTACTCAAATGTTTATTGCAGCACAATTCATAATTGCAAGGATCTGGAATCAACCCAAATGCCCATGAATTTATGAGTAGATTAACAAAATGTGGTATATGTATACCATAGAGTACTACTCAGCCATGAAAAAGGATGAATTAATACCTTTTGCAGCAATTTGGAAGGAACTGGAGATCATTATCCTAAGAAGTATCTCCTGAATGGAAAAACAACCACCACATGTATTCTCTAATAAATCGGAACTAACCAATGGGCACACAAGTACACAGAGGGAAGTAAAAGTCATTGGAAATCAAGCGGGGGGAGGGGGGAGAAGGCGAGAGGCCAAACCCCACCTAACGGGTACAATGAACACTATTCAGGTGATGCTCATATTTATAGCCCTGACTCAAGCCATGTAACAAAAACATTTGTACCCCCCTAGTATTTTGAAATAAAATAAAAAATAAATTTAAATAAAATTTAAAAAGACAACCATGACAGTGCCTCACCCGATTATTCCCTTTGCAGTCGTAACAGGACCTGCTTTGGAAAATCCTGGGAAAAGATTTAAAGCACCATTCATTGCTGAACATAGCCACACCCCATCTTCAGTGCCTTTCCAGCCAGCTGTTGCTACAGATGTCACTTCCTGCCAGATGTGTTAGTAAAAACCCTCAACTGACCTCCACCCTCCAGCAGCAGGAGAACGTCTGCGACTCTTGAGGTCTTTCCACTCTCAGGTGACGGGACTCTTGACTAGCTTCTTCACGTGAATCTCACCCCATGAAATGCAGTAAAAACTATTAAGGGGTCTACACTGGAAAGATTCATGGAACAACTTTTCCTGCCCATAGTCTTTGACCCCATGCTTTTATCACGAGGAGTGATTTTCATAGTTACAGAAACTATGCCATTCCAGGGAATGCATATGTCCTGTTATTTATGATTTCTTTTCCAATTCTGAGGGTGTTTGTTTCAAGACCTGAGTTCCCCACCCCCGGTCTTAACAAGTTCCAAGTGAACTCAATCCCTGTTACCTGAGAAACATTAAAATGACCTAGGAGATACACAAGTTTATATCCCAACTCATCTATTGTGTAGCCCCAAGTAATTTGCACAAATGCTCAATGAGTCAGTTTCTTCACCTGTAAAATGGGAATAATCACACTGTCTACCTCATCGAGCTGTTAGGAGGATGGAATGAAAACATAAAGTGGTTAACAGATATGGCTAATAAAAGTACTTAATCTGTGGCTATCCCATCCCCCAGCCCTCCAAACATAAAATAATAGTTCATAGAAGAGTCTGTCATGGAAGATATGATTTCTGGCTCAGAACAGCAAAAGGACTGGCATAAGAAAGGCAGATCGCATTTACCGTTTGAGTTTTCAAGGTGGAAGTAGGACCACTCATCATCTGTCCATCCACACACTCTGCAAGGATTATGGAGCACCCAGTGTGACCCATGCCCTGTGGCAGGTACGAGACGAACAGGTGAGAACCAGACAGATGTGCTGTGGGCTGTCATGGAGCTCACAGCCCGGGAACCAATGAACAGAGATAGAGGAGGATGAGACATAGTATATGTTTAACCTTTCTAGCAACTAACACTATCTGAGAAAGGGATGTAACACAGTGGACTTCCCACAGCACGGGGTAGTCATCTGGAGTCTTTGGACATTGCAGAGGGGATTCTTCATGAGTCTGATGAGGGCTGGAATTCTGAAATCCCTTCTACCCTGGTGGTCCCTTGAGAAAAAAGATCCCAGTGTTCATTTTCTGAAGCTCATTTAAGTTAAAGTCTCTGTCCTTCTATCCACACAGCCAATGTTTATCAACCCACTTTAATGCCTACTGCATGGCAGCAGTTAAATACATATTTAATTTATTTTTACCTAGTTCCAGTGATTTCATACCCATTTCACATATTATTTAATGTATTGCTATTTCTTTTAAACCTATCACATATATCCTTCCCAAGAGCAGGCAGTTTGAGAATATTCCTAGATTAGAAGAAAAGGCACAAAAATTATTGAGTCAATCCAGTCACTGATTATTAATATCCTGGCTTTGACTCTTGCCAGTTGTATAACCTTGGACGAGTTACTTAAACTCTCGGAGCTTCACTTTTCCCACCAGAACAATGGGCAAAGTAGTCCCTAACTTTTAAGACTGCAGGGAGGATGAAACGACAAAATGTCAAAGTGCCCAGGTTGGTTCCTGATACACGATGGGTACTAAAGTAATGTATTTCTCTCCAACACCAGATATAGTGGTAAGTCCTCAGGGCTGGACAAGGGCTTACAGGTCCCAAACGCTGGTCAACCAGATTGCTTATGGTTGGTTACTAATGTCTTCAAGATGCCAAGGGAAAATGAAAAGTCAAGTCTGCATAACAGTTAAACAGCCAGGCTCTGGCATAAGACAAGGTGTGCACACACACTGGTTGTGCCTCTCCTTAACTATTAAATAGATGCCTTGAACAGCTCACTTCCTTCCTGTACCTCAGCTTCCCACTATGTAAAAGGGGAATAATTATGCCTACCACCCAATGTTATAAAAATAAATACAAATGTTTACATAGAACATAAACTTAGCACTGCGTCTGACACAAAATAAGCACTCAATAAAGATTTGGCTTTATTAGCTAAATATCAACATCAAGATGATTCCTAATGAGTAGAGCTTGGTATTAAATGATTCAAACTAACTGGACTTTTTTCTTTGTTTTTTAGCCTGAACTTTGAAACAGCATATAGACCATGTAGGGTGGTGGTGGGAAGGTCTCTGAGCTTCTAGAAAAGAATTATTGGATCTTTTCCCCTTTTCTGAAGAATTATCTAGAAGTCTGAGTTGCTGGGTCTTTGTGGAAGATTATGAGGCTGATATAGTGGAAAGGAAAATGTTGTAACCTATTGCAGGTTCCACCCACAAAATTACACTTCCCCTTCCCAACAAGATCATATCAAGAGACACTGATTTATTCCTCTTTTATTTCCAAATGTTTATTAAAAGAGGACAAAGGGGTTGGAGATTATTATTCATGCATTTAAATATTTATAAAAGCCAAGAATTTTTCTAGCCATTGTTCTAGACATCGTGCTAGACCTAGAGTTACAGTGGTGCACAAATGCTACCCTCATGGAGGCTAAATTAGAGACATCAATTAAATAGGTCACATTTGAAGATGGCACCACCTGTCAGCCCTGCTCTTAGATTTGTCTCCTAGGTGTAAAGACAGATAAACCCTAGTGTGTGCCTTCTCGCTTGGACTGAAAAGATTGTCCTGGGGTAGGAGGTGTAGGCTAGACCCAGAGTGCAACCACACAGTGCAATCATCCAAAGCAAGAGCACGTCCACTAGCTGGGAAGAGCTGTCCCGGGTGCTGAAATGGTACCGAAATGATGAAGAGACCATTTCTACCCTCTGCTTGCTTACAGATAAAGGCAGGATGCAGTGGAAGCCAGACAAGACTGAGACAGTGTGCCCACAGGGAGTGCAGGAAGGAGGGGACATCCCACTGGGCAGTAAGATCCACGGGGCATAGTTTGGGTCAGTCTCAGGCCATCATGCCAGGTTGTGAGGAAGATAAGAAAGAGCTTGAGGCTCTGAGAGGTGCAGTGGGGCTGGGTGAGAAAGGAGCGGTGTGTTTTCACATCCAGTACAGGCCAGGTTAGACCAGAAATATCTGTGCTTGGAGTCTTAGGGGATGATTCTGAACTGGAGAACACCACTAAGAGGGAAGAAGGAAAAGAGTAAGCATTCCTTCATGGCTTCCACGTGCAGCAGTATGAGCCCCAGGGTTGGTGGGGGAAGGGGGGTTCTCTGATTTGTAGTGTTTGCTGATTTCCATGGTATAAATACTCCCACTAAGGTATGGCCCATTTCCAGTTAAATGGATTAACATCTGGCTTGCAAGATGGCCAAGAACTTAACGCTTGGCTCTCAGAAGCTGATATGGGTTGGATCTAGCACATCATGGATTATATGCCAAAGAATGGCTTGAAGCACTTTATGTGTATTATGTTGAACAGTCACAAAACACTAATTGTGAGTCCATTTTACAGATAAGAGGGCTGCGGCTCAGAGAATAAAATGATTTATCCAAAGTGACGCAGCAAGAGCATGCTGGAGCTAGGATTTGCCCCAGATGTGTTCTGTTGCAAAGTCTGTGCACTTTCTATCTCAGGCAGGGATCAAACTCTGGACATCAGGCCCAGCAACCAACAGCTCTCACCAGCTGGGCACCACCTACCCAGCCACTGGGTGAGGGGCCAAGCAGATGGCATGTGAGAGCACCCACAAAGGGAGAAGGAAGACAGACAAACAGATACCAGCTCTATGCCCTCATCTTTCAGGGGCTAGGAGATGCCCTCCTGCCTGCTGGCCTAGGCTGAGCTTGGCACAGACCCCTCAGCTCAGCATCCGTTCTGAGAGGGCAAATGTGGCCTGGACTTGGTGGCTGCAGGTAAACAGGCTGGGCTTGAGCCCCCCAGCCCTGGCCTGTGGAAATGAGCAGCTCTAAGCACTTCTAGAAAAAGAATATCACCTCCCATCGCCAGCACCTGCCCCAGGAAGTCAAGCATCCCAGAGAGGGGGAAGCTGCTCATGAGGTGGAAAAGGCTGTTGTTCTACTAGAGGGGACATGCACAAAGGAGGCCAGGGGTAGCCACCACCCCAAGCCCAGCACACTGCTCAGTGCCCCCAGATTCTGCACACAAGCCCAGCAGGGTCATGTGTGTGCAAAGGATGAGGCAAAGAAAGGCCTGGGGTGGGTTGCCACTCACCCCTAATTTGAGAAAGGATGG
Organism: Daubentonia madagascariensis; assembly: GCA_023783475.1. NCBI lineage: Eukaryota > Metazoa > Chordata > Mammalia > Primates > Daubentoniidae > Daubentonia > Daubentonia madagascariensis. The sequence goes on along the minus strand of JAKFHU010002332.1, from coordinate 2,279,523 downwards.
GAAAGATGCCAACCACGGATGTGCTAGGTACATCATGCTATAGGCACTGACTCATCAGTCCTTGCAGTTAGTCTGTGACTTAGAGATCTTGCACAGATGAGGTAACCAAACTTGAAAAAGGAGACCTGCCATGTACCCAAGGTTGCACAACTAGGAAGCAGAAGGACACAAATTTGGGTTCACATCTGTCTGATTCCAAATCTTATACCTCCCTGATTTCCTTGGTATAATATACCTTGATATGGGACACAGCGTGCCCTCCATGTAGTGGGGCTCCTATGCCCACCTTCCCAGCTCAGCTCCTAAATGCGGGGGTGGGGAGCAGGACACGCAAAGCCTTGCGGAGCGGAAGTTCGGACGGTGTGGTCTTGGCAGAGCATGAGAAGGTTACGCTAAGACGATCTTTTCATCCCTCCTGCTGAGTGAGGACTCTGCTAAAAGATGATAATAATTTATTCTTAGGCTCCTGCAACATGTGGCTCTTGCCCCCTTCCAGCTATGCCACAGGGGTAGGAAAGCCCACAGTTAAGAGCACAGGCTTTGGGGTCAAACGGATCTGCATTCACCTCCAAGACCTGATCCTCTGGGAAAGTGAATTAATTGTACTGAGCCTCAGTTTCCCCATCTGCGAAACAGGGGTTGATGACGGCAGCTACCTTATAAGGTTGTTGTACAAAGTAAATGAAATCAAATCCATGAAGTGTTCAATATGCCAATGACTAGTAACCTCTCAGGATAGGTTAGCTCTGTAACTACCACCACCACCGTTACTAAAGTACTATTGCTGTTGTCATTACGTCTTGTCACTGGTAGGCAAATGGACACTTAAGACTGGGCAACAAGGTTGTTTAGAAGAAATCATGTAACAAGCACTGCTCGTGCGCACCCAGAGAGGAAAGCGTAAAAAAGGAGGACACGACGGGAGTCGGCGGGGAACAGGTGGGCTGAAACAGCTCACGGGTGAGTGTGGGGAGCGTCACGCCGCAGCTGCGGGAGGGGGCTGAATGGTCACCCACAGCATCACACCCACGACAGGACCAGGGGTGCTCATCTCCCCCAAAGGAGTGCTGACTCCTGACAACCCAGGGAAGGCGGAAACTAACACAGGTCCTGCAGGGAATCCATGCTGTGGGTGCCGCAGCTCTGCGAGGTGGCCTGGGGAAGGGTCTTGTGTGTGTGCTGGGGGGGGAATGGCAGAGGGGCTCACCGGTGTCCTCCAATGGACGCTGTGCGGGTCGCTTCAGGCAAGGCCTTGCAAGGTGCTAGGATTCTCCCAGGCCAGGGAAGAGAAAGGGCCAGAGGGAATGGACTGACACCAAGGTGGGCAGGGGAGGAAAGGAAAGAGGGAGAGCAGGGCTGAGAAACAAGAGGGGGGAGAGCAGGGAACACGGCCCCGCACACCACCTGGAGGCGTTTTCTACATGCCATTTACAGACTCAGCTCCTGTCCCCCTCAGCTCTGCCGCACCCTCCACGAGGACAAAGACTGCGTCCAGCCGGTTAGCAGGGCACAGAGCAAGTGCGCAATAGATGTGAGAGAGAGGAAGGGAGGGAGGGACAGACAGACAGGAAGGCTCCTGGTGAGCCCTGCTACACGGAGAGAAAAGCCGCGGTTCCCTCTCCTCTGGTGTTTATCTAAGCAGCTGGCAGAACTAAGGCAGTTTTGCTTAAAAATCATTTCCCAGGGGATTAGCATCCCCTTTCACACTTAAAAGCCTTCCCTCAAGCCAAAGAATGAATTGATTTTCCTATAACTAATCATAGTCCCGTTTAATAGCAGGAAGCCACTGCTTTATTTTCCATTTCTGTCTCTAAAAAATGCAGACTGGGCATCCACGTCACCTCCCCCCCACCAAGAGCAGGATGCCAGGAAGATGAAGGGGTCCCTGAACAGGACACCCGCCCTCCTTCCACACCGCTGCCCGCCGCGCTGCCTCTGAAGAGGGTGAGGAGTGTGACCAAGAGCCGGGAAAGGGGCACTTCGCTGCTCCCGGAGCATCAGCCAGCCTCCCCAGCCCAAGCGTCGGTCTGTTTGTTCAGGTAGGATTGAGAGCCTCATCTTGTGAAGATTCCGCCAGGAGTGCAGGGCTGGAGGCTGTCGGGTCCCTGCGCAAACCACAGAGGTTGTTGGGAGGAAGGCTGGTCCTCAAGGACCCCACCTTGCCTTCAAAGCCCGTGTTTGCTTAGGCGGCCCACGCGGCCAGCGCTGAGCACAGACAGCAATAAGGTGCTTGCAAAGTGCCAGCTCACCTCCCCCGGGGGCTGGCCTCCCCACGTGTTCCACTGGGGGACAATTCTTGGAGACTCAAGTGCCACCCCACTCCGATGAAACAGCTCACTTTCCGCGATAATCTGCACCATACAAAGGACTGACAAGCTCAGCTCAAGGGTGACGCACCAGACTGAGGACACCCAGATCAAACCCAACCCACCCACGTGTTGTCAACACGAGCAGTTGCCAAGTAAAAAGAGTGAGTTGTACACGACACCCTTCCACGTGTGCTCGGTGGGAAAAAATGTAAATTCACGTAGTACTTTGTTCATAGATTTGATATTCGTAGAGTACAAAAAAATGGACAAAGAAGATACAGAGAAATTCGCGACACAGGCTGCACATCTGGGGGAACAGGAGATAAGAAAGGCAGGGTATGGGAGGAGCTGCTGGGGCTTTAAAAATCTCTTTAAAATACTAGGAGAGACAGGGAACTGCTACTTTGGAGCGGTGGAAACACATTTTGTAATTATTATCTATACTTTCATGTACCTTTAAACTACATCTGATTTTTTTTTAAATGTACAAATAAAAAGAAGAGGAGATGAACCAAAGAAAAGCCAACTCCATACCCTCACGGCGTCCTGCCCTGCCCAAATCCCCACGTATTTTTTTTTTCTCCTTCTAGGTCGCGTTTTCTCAACCTCGGCACTGCTGACATGTTGGGTGAGATAATCCCGTGTGTTGTACGATGTTGAGCAGCATCACTGGCTTCCACCCACCAGAGGCCAACAGCGCCTCCCCCCAAGTTGTGACAACCAAATGGCCAAACGTCCCCTGGGAGGCAAGGTCACCCTTGGTTGAGAACCCCTGGTCTAGATGCAACCTATTTCACCTCAGTTTCTCCTCTTCTGGTAGAGCACGCCGCACTTACACAGTGCTCTTGTGTTTTCTGAGCATACCTGTGTGCGTTTTCTTACTTTGGTTTGGAGTTGCACTACCTGAGGAGGTGAGGTCATTATGCTCATTGCCGAGACGTGCAATTTGAGGCTCAGAGAAGCCAGGAAATGTGCACCAGGCCCTGCAGCTGATTAGGGTCTTCAGGCTGGGGGAGGGGGAATGGGAGGGGTGTCCAGGGGACAGGGACCAATATTTGCTAAGCACCTACTGTGTTCCCTGAGCTTGCATCTCCACTGACTTCATAATAACCCTGGAAACCAGACAATAGTGTTCATATTTTACCAAAAAACGTGAAACAACATGAAACCAAAGAATCATATGCAGTGGTGGTAATTGCATGCACATTTAAGAGGAAAATGGGCCTTCTCATATTTCCAAAATCTAATTTCCTCTGAGGCAGTAGGATATCCTGTGCCAGGCAGATGTAGAATTAAATCCCAGCTGTTCCCCTTTTAAGCTGTGTGACCCTAGGAAAATGACTTCACCTCCCTTCGCCCCACTGTCTTTATTTATAAACCCAGGGTTCACACACAGTGCAATGGTACATGTGCAACCCAAACACAACCAGGCTGCCTTGAGGCTCAGTTTTGTCCACGGATGCATTAAAATGCACACACACAAACACACATTCTGAGTCCATTGGCATTTAAGAAGAATGAAGTGTTCCCTGGGAGGAAAGCATAGGGTCACGCAGTGTATATCACCCAGGAACAGCGTCAGCATCCTCCCCAGAGGCCTCTGCAGCACCCCACCCTGCAGCCCTCCCTCCCCACACTGCCTTCCTGCTGTCATGCAGGGCTTCCCTTACCTGCCCTCCCCCACACATGCTGCCCACTCGTGACCCTCTGACAAAGCAGGCCTCCTCTTGCGTGTCATACGCACACAGTGCCAGACAACTATCTCCATGGTTGGTGTAATTCACCAAGAGCCTACAAGGTGAATTGTACCTTTTGGCAATTGTGCTGGGAACCAGGGACTTTAAAGGAAAGCACACCTGGAATCTGCCCCAGGATGTTCACAATAAAGGAATAGGCCAATGTGTATAGATTGCTCCAGTTTACATGGGTTTTTTTTTTTAAAAATTGAGGTAAAATCCACATAATTTACAATACACATAAATTTCACATAAAATAAACCATTTTAAAGTGTAAAATTCAATGGCATTATTCACAGTGGTGTGCAAGCATCATCTCTATTTAATTCCAAAACATTTTTATCACCCTGAAAAGAAACCTCATACCCATTAAGTAATCATTCCCTACATCCCCAAAGTCCCCCAGTCCCTGGCAACCACCAGTTTGGGTTCTGTCTGTATGGATTTGCCTCTTCTGGACATTTGCTATAAATGGAATCATACAATAGGTGGCATTTTGTGTCTGGCTTCCTTCACTGAGCATAACATTTTCAAGGTTCATCCGTGTTGTGGTACATGTATTTCCTTTTTCCTAGGTTTATGCCCCAAACAATTAAAAACAGGTACCCAAATAAAAACTTGTACACACAGGTTCATAGCAGCATTATTCACAATTGCCAAAAAGTACAAACAACCCGAATGTCCATCGACTGAGCAATGGATAAGTAACGTGTGGTATATTCATACAATGGAACATGACTCAGCCACACGTGGGTTTTTCATGTACATGGTTTCAATTAATCATCAGAATCAGGCTGTAGAATGCACAGTATTTTTATCCCCCAATTTTTCGGGCAAAAATTGAAACTCAGAAACATTGGCAGTCTCGCGTCTCCCAGCATGACTTGCTTCAAAATCAGAGACACGGCTCACTCAGTCTCTGAAACGTATCTCAGGCTCACTGTGGGGTTCAGATCCTGGGGGACAGTGGGGGCCACATGGCTAGTTATGGAGCATGAGGTAAACTTCACCTCCCCGGTATGCAGTCCAATCTCAACCTGCATCGAGCCCAAGAGCCATCAAAGTGGCCTTACAAAATTCTCCACTTCTCCGCCATGGGTATTTCCATTCACAATAGCCAAAATCACTCATTCACATTCAGGGTGATGTTACTATGCCCTTATCAGGGATCTTTGAATCCCTAATTCACTTTACTGCACATAAATTGCATTCTCTTTCATATATAGCTTTAACCTATTTAATTAGAGCTGTAATTTACTTTTTTTTAAGGGAAAAAGAAACACATTTTAACTCTACAATGGGCTAAAATTATACCTTGTGAAAAGACACAATTGTTTCCTGACCATGAACTTTTGCTTTTATGAATTGCTAATTTGGTTAATAGGCTCATTCTGCTCTGAAATTTGCATCATGAAAATTACTAGCTTCGAAGAGTCCTCTGTGTACAACGCAGTTTGCACGTTTTGTTGTAAAGGTCACATTTGACATCGTAAAACAGTGGGCCCTTTTGAAAAGGTACAAATGTAAGAAATTAAGTGGGCCCATTGGTATAATGTCATTGTTACGGAGGGAAAAAAGATTTTTAAGTTAATTTTTATTCATATTGTTTTTGCGTGTGCAAGCTGAGCTCCGTCCCATGTGAATTCCTTCTCATGCCTGGCACATTACCGGCTTAACTTGTGATTCAGGGACACTAGTGGCTGGAAAGTTTCTGCCACAAGCACTGGTGGAACAGAGCATCTCAAATCAGTAAAATAATCAATAAATAAAATAGCAGGCACCATCCTCTATCTGAGTAGACTCAGGCTGTGGGTAAAGCAGATGTTGCAACATCAAATCATAATTTAAATACTTTAGGGGGACTCTGTATCTAAAAATACCTCGCTGTGACTGTGCCATCTTGATGATAACAAATCATGAAGCACTTTCCACCCCAGTTGACATGGGGTATACATCTGGATTCTCCTAGGCGGAGTTTGTGAAGTCAGAGTCTCAGCACCTCTACACCTCTTAGCACGGCAGCCCTACTGATGGTTTTAGGAAATCTTCCTGTATTCCACAGGGAACACGGGAACAAGTCCACATGCATGGAGGCATTGAGAAGGAAATGTTGTTACATAAGGTTTAGCCACCTTCTGAGTGTCCAAAGGAAATGAGCACAGGCCAGCAATGCCCTGGCAAAAAGGTGACCAAGGACAGCCAAGAAGGCACATCTTCTTTACAAAGAGGCAGTCTAAGGGCAGTGGCAGGGCTCCTCTGCTCATCTGCCACGTGACTTTAAGCAAGTCTCCTCACTCTCTTGTCCTGGTGTCATTTTGTTGTTTCCATGTCTACGGGGAGCATGAGAATGCTGGCATCTGCCCACAGGGTTGTCATTGAGGTTTTAGAGGGAGCACAGGGCACCTGCCCACATCATGTGATCTGGAGGAGCAGAAACTCACCAAATACTAACGTGAGGACATCACCTTTTGGATTCCTGCCAGGGCTTCAAGAAGTCATGCTCAGGGGACGCCATGGATGGCCTGCCACGGACGTCAGGGGAGACTTAGGTGACAGCGACATTTAAGCGGGCCTTGTCACCTGAGTAGTGGGTCTTCAGGGCACTACAATAACCCCAACCCTGGGCTCTATCACGCTGTTCTTAGGATTGGACCAGCCCTGGAGGACTGGTGCCTCTAGGGGACATGAGAGGTTGCCTCTAGTCACCAGTCCTTAACCAAGTCCTGGGAAGAATGCATGCTAAGAGAACACCATCAGAAGAAAACAGTCCTTTGTGACAAGGAAAAAGACAGACCCCTCCCAGCAGCACATGGGGCCTCCCTCCCTTCCTCCTTCTGTAATTACCTCTAGTAAATTCCCCATTCATCTGCTTGCCGGCTTCTATTCAGCGAGGACATGAGGCTGCGCTGCCGGGTGGGGGGCGGCTGGGCACATTCAAGCTCACACAATCTCCAATCACCGCACCTGATGGGGCGAGCACTTGCTTATGTGAAATTTTCATTTCAATTCCAGCGTCAGATTGCACCATTTCACAGCGACGCTCCCAAACACCTCCACACAGAAGGCTTTTCATCCTCGGAGTTCCACACAAGTGTTACCTAATTAATGTTCAACAATGTTACCAAACCTCCCTCTTTTAAAACGTATCAACCTGGAAAGGTCTGGAATTAAGGATTTTGATCTCCAATGGATTGCTTTCATGTATTTCAGGTAATTCGCACAGCTGCTTAAAGGCAGATATTCAGCGCCTATGAACAGCCCCAAGTTTGAGCAGCTACACAAACAAACCTTCCCTTATCTCCCCTGCAGCCTCCCTCTGCCTGCTCTGGCAGCGAAGAGATCAGAACTGCTCCCTGACAGACCGATTCAACGAGCACTTGGACTCCCAAGTGAGTCATTCTTCAGCCAGGCAGAATAAACTGCCAGCCTGGGACGTTACAGTGGCTTTCCCTAAGTCCAGACCAGGGCTCCCAGCCTTGCTCCTCAAAGTGTGGTCCAGGCACCAGCAGCCACCGGGAGCTCATTAGAGATGCATGACTGTGAACCCCACCTTAGACCTACAGAACCAGAATTTGCATTTTAGCCAATTCCCCAGGTAGTGCATGTGCACATGAAAGTTTGAGATGCGCTGGTCTTGAGGGCCCTCCAGAACCGGCTCCCCACACCTCCTCTCGGGCACTGCACCGTCCCCGTCACTGTTTCACTGGCTCAGACACAGCAAGCACATCCAGCCTGCAGACGTCTGCCCTGGCAGAGTTCTCTGCCCAAGCACACTTCCTGGAGCCACAGCAGGGCCAGGCCTGCTGTGTGGCACACCCCCAGGGGCACCATTCACATGGCAGTTGATATAAATGGCACCCTCTGTGGCCCAACTCCTGGAGCTCAGTAGCAAAGCCGCCCTGAGCCAGGACCCAAGTCAGGGCCACCTTTTGGAAGAGGCCTTCCTGCTCACCCTGCTCTGCTGTTCTTCATTGTGCTTACCATTACCTGACACTGTGTCATGAATCTATTTGTTTATGTAGTTTATTGCCTAATTTTCCTTGCTAGAATTCACTCCCCATGAGATCAGAAACAACATCTTCCCACGCCCCCTCAATTGTATTCTCAGCACCTAGAACAGAACATATCTAATAACTGGTACACAGTTTTTGTATGTGTGTATGCACACGCATGTGTGTGCATACATACACATGCCAGTGTGCAGGTGCATGTACATATGTGTGTGTGCATGTGCAAGGTTAAATGGTTAAATACTCCCTCCTCTGATCTACGATAACTTGGGACTGATGGCTAAACTGAACTCTTCTGCAAAATACCTCTTCATTTCTGCAGATTCCTGGGTGCTTCAGAAATGAGAAGCCCTCCAGAGAGTGATGCTGTCCAGCTCCATGCTGAGGAATCGGTCCAAGTCCAACACCAGGGCCACCTCTACTCCTCAGCTGCTACAAAAGCCTCCTTTGCTTTCTTCCTGTGTCACTGAACTGCACACACGGCAGAGGTGAGCCTTGTCAGATTCAACACCCGGCACCACAGAAAGAAACAGGCAAATGCCCAGTGAGCTGTGCGGATTAGAAAGCAAGTGGTGTGCAGAGGAAAGCAAGAGACACTTAGCTTGTCTGGTTGGCATAATATTGCACACTTTAGCAGAAAATAGCTCATAACCAATCAAATACTGTGTGGCTTCAAAGGCACAAGCTGAATAAACTGACAATCATAACAAGGGGAACAGTGACATCAACCCAGGACTGGAAGCCATGACTACCCTCTGCCAAACACTCCAGTAAATACAGCCATCCGGTTCCACCCCAGTGCTGGGAAGGCCCCTGCCTTGGCTACCTACAGCCTGGTGGGTCATGGACATAAGTAGGGATGCTGTAGAAAGATAGCAGCATTAGAGTGATGATGAACAAAAACTGAGCCTGATGCTTGGTGTCAGGGAGGCTACAGAGAGTGGCAGTGACTGCGGCAAACAGAGCTCATGCCCCTTCTAAAGGGGAAGCTACTCCTCAGTCCTGGTTGACTAGTGTCAGTATAGGAACATGGACCTAGTATTACCAGATCCTCTGATTTTCCAAGAGAAGCTATGAATCAAGACTTTTGTTGAACTTCCTGGTTTTCAAACATTGGCAAGTAATCCAAAATATTTTAGCAACTCTGCAGGCAAAATAAAATACACCTGTGGGTGAGATGTAGCCCATGGGCCATGCTTGTGAGACAACAGCTTGCATCTTTGAAATTCTGGCCTCCATGTAGTTCTTGTTGGCACAATTGTGCGCTTAGTGGGGACACTGCCTTACACACATGCATGAGTGTGCACACACACAAGTCTAGAACATATCCTGTGGGAAGAAGCCGAGGAAAGGACCGAGTGGGTAGTGAAAGTGCATTCTGCCCAGGATCAGAAACACACAGAACTCAGTCCCTAGTCCAGAAGAATCTGGGATTCTGATGGACTAAGATAAGCAGAGGAGTTGGTGGGGGAGGGGGTAAGTGGAGGAGGTAAAAACTGGGCTCAGCACTCTTTAGGAGACCCAGTTCTTCCAAGCAAGTATGCCACTCCTTCCTCCTACAACAACCGCCACCTGCAGGAGGAGGGAATGGCATTTACCTAGTAATCAAAGAGGGCGTTACAGAGGACGGGCCATTTGAGTTGGGTTTTATAGGATGTGTAGGAGTTTGTGCAGAGGAAGGATATGGTACACAGTAACCACAAATACCAAAACACCTTCCCTTCCTTCTCACTTTCTCTGAACCCACTCAGCCCAGAGCTTAATTCTGCTCTTTTCCTCAGATGCCTCTGGGACCAGCACAGGGTCCTACTAAAGCTTCATGACACAGAGAGCCAGCATCCACGGGGACAGACAGGGAATGGAAAATCTATTGGCTTCTTTCCAATCCTCCCTATCTAGAACCCACAGGGAATAAAAACTTATGAATATTAGATGTTAATGAGGAAGGTGGAGACAGAGTCCCAATTCCTACCACTTTTCCATCCTTCCTTTAGACCTCCCAAGGACACCATTCTGGGACACTTCCAGAGAAGCCATACATTTGTCGTGGGGAGCAGGGGGGCAGGGAGAGTGTCCCAGGCAGCTGCAGGCAGAGGTGAAAGGAAGATGGAACAGAAGCCCCTGGAAACACCAGCTTACTCAGTCACAGTGGCTATGCCCTGGAAAGCCATCCCTGCGCCAGGGCTCTGTGCCCATGAACTTCCTGTCAAGGACTGAGCAACCTTTAGCATATTTAGTCGCAGCCATGCCACAAGGCAGGATAGGACAGTGGTGACAGAATCAGAATGTCTGGGTTGGACCCCAGGCTTCCCCACACACTATCTGGGACACCGGTAGCAGGTTACCTTTCCAAGCCTTACTCTCCTCAGCTATAAAATGGCAGTGATAATTGCACCCCCTCCACAGGGTTACAGTAGGTATTAAATAATCATATATGTAAAGCATCTAGCATCATACACAGGAAGAGTATCTTTTGTATAACATCCACTATGATTAATTCCTTGTTGCCTTCAGTCATTTAGAAAAGGAGCTTGCGTATGAAGTGGGGGGAGGGGCAATTGCCCGTTTTACCCAAAGGACAGAACAGCCATGGGGCTCCCTACATCTCCAGAGTAAAATCACTTCAGAAATCTGGATTCCTAGGTGCCTTCCCAAAGAGGCTCAGCACCCAGCCAAGGAAACTGCACCTTTCCTCCAGGAAGCAGCAGCTGCCATAGCTAAGGGTATGGGAGAAGTTCCTGGAACCCGGAGTGAGTATAAACCTGGCTGCCCTCATTCCTCAGCACGCTACCAGCAACAGAAGGTCTTCAACACGGGAACACGAGTTCTCTCTTCCTGCTGCCTGGATGTGTACATATCTCCCTCCACTCTCAGGGGGTCCTTCCCCATCAGCTTCCTGAGAGAACTACTGGATTGACCAGAAATGGAGTGTGGCCAAGTGGTGTCAGTGCCTTACACAGCACAAGGCACAAAGCTGTCACTCACTAAGCAGTTCATAAATGAATGAAAAATAAAATAAGATCTCTATTTATTGAGGACACAGTAGGTGCTCAACACTCTAGGTGCATTGTGTTAAACATACTATAAGCATTAATTAGCACATTAAGTCCATAATGACCCTATGAGTAGGTATTATTCCTTTATCATCTGAGGTTCAGAGACTTAATTCACTTGCTAAGGGTCACCTGTAGGAGGTAGCTGAGTGGAAGCAAGCCCCCCAAAAACCTGGCTTTAGAGACCCCCTAGCTGCTAAGACATGACTTATTTAAGTTGGGGTGGGAGGCAGGGGTTGTTCCAAAAACTTGCTACATTTCCCCACCTTGCGTGATGACCCACAGTCTAATTGTTGGGGGCTGTCTGAAAGCCTGCTTCAGGTTGATTTACTTGTTTCTCAGTGGCATGTCAGCTGCTGCCCTGCATGATAGCTTATTTAAAATATCGGGTAGAAATAAGATTCACTGTGAAATTAGTTGCAGACAAGCTCAGAAACTGCTAATGATGCAGAGATAATAAGGGGATTTTCAGAAAACACTGATATTGCATTATGATTAGTGAGCAGAGCTTCACCCCTTGAAGCCTGAGGGGCCTGAGCTCCCACAAGAAGAACAAATGCATATGCATTAGCCGCACACGCTGGCAAATCCCGGCTCCCAAGGCCAGCAGGCTCGGGCCTCCTGGTCAGAGGCTCAGAGCTCAGCTCTGATTTGCAAAAATGATTAATTTGTGGGTTTTGAGAATGAGAAATGTTTACTTCCTGGGTCTGGGAGAAACCAAAGGCTGGTCCTAAATCAAATTCCCATTTGAAAATAAAAACAAGCAAGAACAGCTCTGGAAGGCAACCCTGCAGTCTCACCTGGTCTGCTGCCCAGGGCTCTTTAGATAGTTCTTCCAGGGGATAATCTTGAGTCTACCAAGAATTTTGCTAGTTCCACATTCCTGCATGAGTACAGGAGTTGGCTGTCAGCTGGTACATGCCAGAGTGGCCGCACCAGTTGGTAAATCACTGAGATCTTGATATATCAATCAGTAAATGATGGCCATCCTTACCTTGCCAATGGCCCTGGGCTCACCTCTCCCATCTCTCCATGACCCAGCAAGTAAAGGGTTAATATCTGGCACCACCGGGATGGGGGTGGGGTCCTTCAGATCCTGTTCCAGCACTTTAGCCAACATTCATTCTGATCCACCAGTGTCCACACCTTATTAGCTATTAAATAGTTTCGATATCACCTTTCCATCCCCAGACCCAGGCGTGTCCAGTTGAAGCATCCATAACACGAGAAATAGATGGCCTGCATGCCAGAAATCAAACAGGATAAGAATCGTGCATAAAACCCTCACACTACAAACGACAGGATCTGAGTCCTACTCTGGCAGGATCTTTTCCTCGGTGTGTACAAATGTGCCCAAAATGGCAGTCTACTTGGGCACCCAGGCTGTGTAATTGGGCCAAGTTGCAGTCTCTGCACTTTTGGCAAAGAAGGGGGGAAACGCAAACTGTGTGCATGTCAATGACTAAGTCACCTGCATAATGAGATGCCAAAAAGTTTGAGGCTAAAACACTTATTTACATGAAAAACAAACCTGTATGGGATACATATTTCTCTCCCTCACATCCCAACACATTTGTCACTCAAAGCCAGAGGCTCTACTCAACAAAGTCCCTCCAGTCCCCGGCCCTATTTTCATTCTCTCGCTTTCAGCTCAACTCCATGAGGAACGGAGGCCACCAGGTGTTCACAACATATGCCGCCACTCTGCTGCCTAGAGAACCACTTTCAGAGAGAGGGGTGGGCTGGGAGGACGCAAATTCCCACCGTGCCGAAACTATTTTGTATGATACTTGCACAGAATGTAAATTATGTATTCGATTTATGCAGTGAGGTTGATGCAACTGAATAGCTTGAGATTTTGTCAGACGGCTGACCACCCATACAAATAGTACTTTTCTTTCAAATGTAATGAACCTGTGCACAAAAGTCAAAAGTGAAAATATTACAGAAACACGAGGAAGAAGTGCGGTTCAGGGCAAGATTGTGACAGTCACAGTTTGGGACTGCCTAGTATATTTCCCCTCCATTGCCCTTATTCTAGTAACAGACTCTGAGACTTCCAGACCACATGGGTGATCACATGACTCAGCCCTGACCAACCATGATAATCCTCTTCCCCTGGACACAGTAATTGGTGCAAGGGTAGGCACACGATCCAAGGAGAGCCAATCAGAACCTGCCCTGGAATTGATATATAAACACTATGAGTAAAAGAGTCTCTTTCCTATGACATTGCCAAATATGAGGTTATAAAGGCAAGGAGCTGGTGGATATTTTCCCCACCATCTACACCATCTAAACAGAGTCTGTCTGCAGGGTGAAGCCAACCAGAAATGAAAGAGAAATAGAGTATGCTGGTGGCCCTGACTCCTCACCCCAACTCCCTGGTTCCTGCAACCCTTCTTTGACGCTCTGAGTCGCCTATGATCCTTCCCAACTATGTTGGCCAATAAATTTCCCTTGGTTTAAATGCTCTGAAGTAGTTTCTGTCACTGAAAACATCCTGCACTGGCTCAATTCCAGAAAGGATAGATATACATCCTTAATCACACTTACATATTTGAAAAAATATATTTAGCATTTTGTACAAGTTCTTTAATTTTGTTTTTTCCCTTTGCAATGTAAAATTATTAATTAGCCTAAGTCTAATAAGAATCCAATTAAAGCTAAATAATCCCTATTGCTGTCTCAATTATATTTGAGACCCCTGCTTCTTATCACTTGCATTAGCACTTTAATTTGCCAGTTTTTCACTCTTTATAAAATATTAAGGGAGAACACAAAATAAAATAGCCAAATAATTGCCCTACCATTGCTATAAGGACAGGATAGCAGGCTTTGCCAAAACTGAACCAATTGCTGGCAGGCAATACCAGCATGCAACACCCAAAATGTTAATTTGTCAACTGATGTATATAAGTTTGAATTTGCGGCACGAAAAGAAGCTAGCAGTGCCTATAAAAGGTAAAGATCATTTGAAAGTTGGACTTCAGAAAGTGTACAACACCTGGTGTCACTTATTTCAAGTTCATGCCCCCTAGATGACAGCAGAGGAAACATTCACCACTGAGCTCATGGCAAGGGTTTGCTAATGGTAAGGAATAGGCCATCTATCTGTGCTTAGGGATGAGAAAAGAAACCACAAATGTGTGGTCCCAGGGAGAAGAATGGTAGTTTCAACGCTTTCTAACTTTCGCCAGTATAAAGGAGTTGTTAAGATTGCAAGTCCTGGAATCAGACAACCTGGGTTGCATTCCCAGGCCCTGTGTTTTCTTAGCTATGTCTGAGAAAGTTATTGAACTCTTGTGTGCTTCAATTCTCCCACCTTTTAAAGGAGGATGGTAAGAGGACCTACTCCACAGGGTTGAAGTAAGACTAATGTGTGATCATTTTTGTAAAGTGTTAGCACAGCATGCGCTAGATAGTAAGTGCTCACTAAATCACAGTTATGGTGGCTTCACCCTCCCAATATCCCCTCATAGGCTCCAAGAGCAGAAGACAAAATAAACACAGGTGGGGCCAGTTGGCTCGTGGCCAGAGACTAGAGGTAAGTGTTATTTCTGGATGAATCACCACTGATATTATGTGTGATATCAAAATTCAACTATTCCTAAAAGACATCAAAGACCTTGCCTTGCTGAAAAATAAAATAACATCATCAACACAACAAAAATGATGGCTCTCATTTACTGAGTTGTTTCAATGCTGGACACTTTTCATCTACTTAATTTGATTTTCACCACAAAAAACCAGGATAGGTATTATTATTTCCATCTTAAAAGGGGTAAAAGGACACCGACCAGGAAATATTAATAGCTCAGAAAGGTAAAATGACTTGCCCAAGGGACATGGTTAGTGATGTGGTATAAGAACCCAACAGATTTCCTAAATCCAATCCATCCGGATATCATGGGTAGTTGTCTCACGGCATCTTCCTTAATATAAAATAATAATAATATATTGACTGTGTACATGTGACAGGTGCCATGCTAAGTGGCTCACCTGTATCCCGTGCCCTCTGTGGAGAGGCCTCTGGACACACACAGTAAGGCCCTTCCTCTGGCATCTCCATTCCCCTCCTGGCTCTGTAACTGGAGTAGGGTTGGAAAAGAAAGTTCAGGCATCCAATCCCCCTTTGAGATCTTTGGACAGAAGCTTACAGAGAGCAAACGTGGGGAGGCTTAGCCCTTCTTTGCCATTCCACCTGTCTGCCACCCTATCATGGACCTAGCCCTAATGGACCACCCCAGTGTCCATCCCAGGAAATGATCCTATACTGGGCCTTCAGCCAAAGTGGCCCTGCAAGAGAAAAGCTCATCTAGGCGATGCCCAATTCCTGTTCACCAGACTCTGCACATTTCATTCAAGAAATATTCAGGAAACACCTGCTATGTGCGAAACCCCAATACTACGTACAAGGAATAAAAGGGAGAAAAGGGGTGGGGGAGATGAACAATTAGCTCCTGCTCTAGGAGATGGGAAACATTAAGCAGAAGGGCACAATGGTGTGTGATAAATTATACGTAACGGAAATCAAGACGCAATGGAGACATAGAAGAGAGACCTTTAAATGTGTGTAAGGGGAGTCAGAGGCCCTCGAGAGCCCAGCCAGTAACACCATCAGCAGCCTCATCACCCTCATCAGAGAAAATTCTGACACACTCAATGACCAGTTCAGTTTTCTTTGTTTTTCTTTTCTTTACGTTGTTTTAAACATAGATGCAGCACCTCCAAGCATCTATAATCGGTTTTGGAAGCTGGTTCAGCAATTTGTCACGGACAACCTCTAGACGCAAGTGTGACCTTTCCAAGGGAAATAACTTCACCACCCCAATTCCCCCCTCCTAAATGTCAAACATTGCCATTCTGGAGCTATTTTGCAATAGATGGAGAAAATAACATCAGAAACTAACAAGCATATTTGGTCATTAAACATCAGAAAACCAAACAATTTAAAGTTCAAGTTGCTCCTCTCTGAAATGACCTGCTCATCCACACATTTTATCTCCACTGTTCCCTTTCCTCCAACAATTAAACCTACAAAGTGAGAATTAGGGGCCAGCCCCCCGGATCCTGCCTGGGTTTGAGTGACAATCCCATGTTCTTCATCAGGATAGAAAAAGCAGTAAGTGGGTTTGTATCTGGCAAACACTGGTTGATGAGGGCACGGACACCAACCGATGGAGAATTAAGTCCTTTGTGTGAGGAGTATCATGCAAGCTGCCTACCACTGCTCAGAAGGTCCTGAGACAATCTACAAACAGAGCCTAAAGAACTTTTGTAAACATCATGGTTATTAATCAGACCAATGCTTCCTCTTTGCTCTCTACTCCTGCAGAAGGTATCACACCTCTGAGAGGTAGATGGAGGTAGATGGGCAAAAATAGAGGGTCTTCAAATGCATCTGCATTGACCTCCTGCAAGAAGCACCCCACCCCTACCCCTGGACAGAGAGAGATCCCGTCCCCAACCAAGTAAGAAGTGTGAGCAGGCACTGAGCACTGCTATGAGTTAAGTGTTTGATCAGCCTTAGCTCCCTATAACACCATAAAATGGATACTTTCATACTCATTAAGATTTGGGAAGTGAGGCTTAAAGGCCAGGACTTGGCCCCAGTTCCAATGGACTCCAAAAATCTACCCTCTTCCCCATTTGGCTTTGGTACTTCCAGTGGAACAGAAAGGACTGAACATTGAGCCCACATCCTTCAGGTAAAATAGAGAGTTGGGCAAATACAACCTTAAGCTTGAAGGAAGGGAGGTTAGGACAGAAAAATGTAAGGCTCAGGGCAATCACTATCATACCTCAGGCAGGCACATAGCCAGGATGTCTTGTGTGGACAAGGAGGCCACTGTGGCATTGGCCCTAAACTGCGCCAGCTTCTCAGAATTTGTTCTGACATTGGACCCCACTCTAATGTTACTAAGTTTTCCAGTGCTTACATGGCCCATGAAGCCCTCTTTGGGCAGTGGCTTTGAGTCTGTGGGGACTGTCAGGGTCCTCTGAGAGTTTGTAGCCAAAGTCCTAAAGATACAACGGAAAGTATGGTATACCACTGGCCGTCAGCTGGTCACCACGGCACAGCTGCACAGGTTAATAGCTGGGTCTGCTCCATTTGTTGCTGTATCCATTATTCCTGATTGGCATTCAAGCCCTAAAGTTTGTTAAATATTGAATATCACTTTGGTGCATCCTTAGAAGACTAAGACCAAGGATACAGGGGGTGGGTATTCCAGGGTCACTTTTGGACTGAATTCAGGCTCTGGGGTTGAATTCGAGTTCTCTGGCCTTGCACTGTCAATATGTTATGAGTGGAGAATGAAGAGTCAAATAGCTTCTTCTTTTTGGAGCATGGCAGGTTTTCTTTTCTCTTGACTGCTCTGCTTACTGCCGTGCCGGTGCATTTGTTAGCTCTGTGATGGGTGCCTGGGGCCTGGATAGCATCATTAGAAAGACACTTAATCGCGCTCACAGTTTATTCTGACATTTGGCATCAGCCATAACTTGCTTCCACAATAAGCCACAAGATTCCTTAGTACATGATGTGACCCAGCTTAGGACTAACTGGTCAGATGCTACAGCCCTCATTATAGCCCATGGAAAAGGCCCCCACAAGAGCTCACTTTAGCCGCGAGGGTGCTCATATTTGACATTTCTTGGGGATGTAGAATCCTCTCATCAGAACTTGGCAGGTGAGAAACCAGAGACTGCTCTGTCAACCTTGGCTTGATACCAAGGACTGTAACAACAAGTTTTCTCCATCGTTTATCCCAGCTGTCCCAGCTGTAGGTTCACAGGACATCTCTACTCTCTGGGGATGGAGACAGAGCAATAACACCAGGAGATTTCAGACCTTGGATTTGGGATCTCTCCTAGGGTTCAAATACTACTTGGCTGACCTAAAAGTTTCTTTCCTCAGCCCAGATCCTGGAAACCTAAACTGTATCAATGGTTCCTTTTCCCCAGAACTCAGAGCTCCTTTTGGTTGGGTTCTCAAGGGGGAAGGTACCTAGCATACAGAGGGGTCAATAAAGAGCATAAAATAAAAGAGAAAGGGAATTTAGTCTGTGAGAATTTGCATCACAGATAACACCACTTGCATGGTAAAGAGAGACTTCAATTCTTGGGTTCCATCAACCCCCAAGTTCTTAACTCAAACACTGGGCTGCACTAAGTTTCTCAACAGACTATGTGATATGAAGGCAGCTACCCAATGCCAGAGACTGAACTGTTACAAGCACTCAAACTCTAACTGTACAACATTCTTTCTAATTGGGGTGGGGGTGGCAGAGGCAGAAAGACCATCACCCTTAGATCAATCTACCTAATACTCAAAATATAAGGAATTCATCTCTCTGATGATGGAAGAGTTCTAATAACACCTAAGGCTATACAAATGCCTCTAGATACTGCTTTGGCCACTTCTCACAAGTTTTAACTATGTACAGTTGTCCCTTTATATCTGTGAGGGGTTGGCTCTAGGACCCCTCCCCCCCATGGATGCCAAAATCCATAAATGCTCAAGTCCCATATATAAAATGGTATAGTATTTGCATATAAGCTATGCATATCCTCCCATGTACTTTTTTATCATCTCTAGATTACTTATAATACCAAATATAATGTAAATGCTATGTAAATAGTTTTATACTGTATTGGGTTTTTATTTGTATTATTTTTTACTACTGTACTGGTATTTTTAATTTTTTTCAAATATTTTTTAATCTTCATTTTGTTGACTCTTAGGATTCAGAAGGCTGACTATACTTCTTTTAGGGGATATTAACCCCCTTCTTAATATTCTTGCTATTTATGAGGTTGTTGCTTCACTTCTGAAGGTTTGGGATTTTTGTATAATTCTTTATATCTCATTTTTAGATCCATTGCTTTGTACTCAAAGCTACAGCAATTTCTGCCTTTATCATTGATTATTTTCCACCTTTGGGACACACATACCATGATCACTATGGTTAAAAGTCAAAATCCCTATATGTGGGGTACACAATTTGGCCTATGTTTTGCAATTCTACCTGACTGATTGTGTTATTCATTACCTCTCTGTTCTATTTATTTATTTACTAAGTCTGACACACCAATTATATGAGAATATTTCAAGGAGAAAATGGTAATTTGGTGCCACTACATGGGATATGATAGAATCATTTTCAGCTCAAATTATTTAAAATTACAGAGCTATGAAGCTGAGCTTTAAAAAAAAACCAAATTATTTCTAATAGTGGAATTTTTCAGCATCTTAATTTGAGTAAAAAGAAAGGGTTTAAATAGATTTGAGGGCTTAAATACTTCTGAGGAAAGCAGTGACTGCAAAGCCGGGATGTCTAATTCACATAAAAGTAATTAACAAAAAGTAAGTTAGATCATTATTTCCTCCAAGATCATAATTTAAAAGGAAGCTGATTTATCTGAACTGATTGGGGCTTTCAATCCCAACAGAAATGCAGACGCTTTGGTTGTTAAGAGAACAGAAATGAGACCCAATTAAGCAAAATTCTTTCTTATGAAAAAAAAAAAACCGCTTTAGATAAAACAACTGCTCGAATGTGCTCAGAAGGGCACTGAGGAAAGAAAGAGAGTTGAGCTCTTTTTTAACCCCCGGTTGAAGCCTCCGTCCAACGCACAGGTAAGACCCAGCACAGGAAATAAGGGAACTTGTTTCTAGCAAAGCATTTGAGTGTAACCAGCTGTCTAGACCTGGAGTTTTGTTAACATCTGACATCTGGTTCCCCTGGGGGGAGCAGGGCCTGAAAGGAGAAACGGTTCTGGGGAGGAGGAAGCAGCAGGACTCCTCAAACTTCTTGGTTAGCGTCTGTTACGGACTGAACCGTACCCGAATTCATATGTTGAAGTCCAAACCCCCAGCACTGGAGAATGTCACTGCTTTTGAAGACAGGGTCTTTTAAGAGGGAATTAAGTTAAAGTGACATCACTGGGGTGAGTCCTAATCCAGTCTGACTGGTGTCCTCATCAGAGGAGATCAGGACACAGAAACGTACACAGGAAAGACCACGGGAAGACACGGGGAGAAGACGGCATCTGCAGCCAAGAAGGGAGGCTTCAGAAGAACCAACCCTGCAAACGCCTTGGTCTGAGCCTTCCCGTCTCCAGAACCGTGAGTCAGCCTTCCTCCAGGGGATGAGCAGGAGGACGTGAGATGTTAAAAAGTCACTCCAAACCGGTCCTCACAACTTGGCTGGTTAGGAAGGACAGCACAGAGGTCAGGCACGACAGTGAGTTCAAATCCCAACCAGACCACTGAGGAGCTGTGTGACCCACAGCCAGTTTCTTGACCTCTCTGTGCCCCAGTCACCTCACCTGAGAACTGCAGTGAGCATCAAAGGACAGTAGCGCCTGACACCTGGGGACCACCTGGTGACTTCATTGCTTCATTGATTCAATGAATGTTTCCTGAGTCCCCACCACACCTAGGCACTGCTCTAGACCCTGGGGATACAGAAAAAAGATCCTGCCTTGCCCTGTGGGCTTGTGTTCTGCTGGAGCTTAGTCAGTAATGACAGTAAGGGCCCTTTAGAAAGAAAGAGAAGGATGGTTTAAATGCAAAATTGTAATAGCGGGTCCCTCTCATCATGCTCTGTGCGGCGTCTCTGAATCCCATTTTAAATGTAATCCGAGTCGCCCACGGATTATATTATATTGCTAATATCTCCCATGCCAGGCTCTCTGGCACCACAGTCACCTGCCATCACGCTGCCCCAAATCCAGGCAGGGTCCCCGCAGACAGTGTGTTTTGCCGTCTGGCAGCAGATGAACCTACAGATCAGCCTCCAAGTCGCCAAATGGCGCATCTCCTCTCCCACAGCCGTTCAACAAGCAACTCCCTCCACCCCCCAGCCCACGATGACAGCGCTGCGGAGCCACCTGGCACTCAGCATATGAGCTTCCTGGAGGGTCCCCAAGGCGAGCCTCGGGCCCTGTCACCCCACGTTGCCGGCTGCGTCCCAGCCAGCCTGATGTGTGTGTGCGGCAGCAGCTGAGAGCCCGTCACACAGCGGCTGGCAGTCTGACTCCATTACCAGACAGGCACCGTCCTCGTGCCCCCCAGGTGGGGAGGAGGGGGGTGAGCCTGTGCTTAAGAGATCTGGGAACTCAGAGGCTCTTAGGAGCTTTCCCCAATCTGGACACAGACTTTAAGAGCCTCTGGGTGGCAGGAGATTCACCAGAAGCCCCCAGGCCACAGAGCCTTCCTATGACATACAGGGACAGTGACGCAAGGGAGTTTTAATACCAGAACGTGCATACATATGCAATGCTGAGTGTGACTAGGTCTCCGAAGACCACACAGCAAGGCTAGGGGAAGAGAGAATGACAAGGGGGTGGCTATTTTACTTGGGGTGGGGGGTTAGGAAAGGCCACGCTAGTATGGCAATATTTGAACAGAGACTGAGACAAACAAGGGAGAGAAAGTGTGTGGCTATTCCAGGCCAAGGGTAGGCCAGGGAAAGGGATTCGGCTCCTTGTCTGGAGGCTGGAGGATGAACAGTCCACCGAGCAACAGGTTGTTGCAAATAACAATAATAGGAAAATAAATGGTGACTTTCCCTTACCCTGCTAGATGGACACTCCCAAGCCTTTACGTACACAATCACTCCCCTTTGGCAATGACTGAATTTTCACAAGGTAAAATAACACCCCTGTGTCTTAGGGAGTGGGAACTCGCCTCAGAAAGAAGACACAGAAACTGAAGAATTACATAAATCCCCGCTACTGGGTATGGCCCACGAACCACAGCAGAATCACCCAGAAGCCTGTTAGAAAGGCAGACTCTCCTCCCCCACCCCAGACCCACAAAATCAGCATCTGCCTCTTCACCAGTTGAGTTATGTGCACATTAAAATTTGAGAAGAATGGATCAAATAACCCGGAGACTCCAAATCCTTGTTTTTAGGAACTCCTTGGTACCTTCTAAAATTAAAAGTGACCTAAAATTTTCTTCTAAGTGTCTTTCACAAATCCCTAAACTCTCCAAGCCCTACTGTGCTCATCTAGGAAATGGGGTGGAAACTGCTCTTTTCACAGAGTTCTATAAGGACCAAATAAAACAATCTGCAACAGCCTTGGCATGGGGTTTCTTTGGGGGATGATGAAAATGTTCTAAAGTTGATACTGATGTTTGCACAACTCTGTGGATATACTGAGAACCACTGAACTGTGTAGTCTGAACGGGTGAACTGTATTTTTGTGAATTATATCTCAATAAAGCCGTTATTTAAAGCCTTTATAAACTGTGAAGGATTATGGCCACCCTAGGACTTCAAGTCAACTCTCCACCAGACTGAGGGAGGGAGGGAGACAGAAGGGAAGGAGAAAGTGAGAGACACTACAAATGGCAGGGGAAGGAGGAAGACATTTATTGGCGTGGCGGGGGAGACAAAAGTGGCTCAGGTGAGAATAATTTATGGGAGGCCTTAAAAAAGCAGCTGGGAACATGTGGTCCTTGGTGGCTGTGGCCACCTGCACCTGTGTCACCTGGGGAGCATGTGAAGACACAGACAAGTCTCCATAGACCTTGTCCCGCTTAGCACTGCGTATGCATTTGTTGGTGGTGATGAATGTTCTCCCACTAGAACGGAAACCCTCTGAGAGCAGGGACTCGCTCTATTTTGTTCCCTGCAGTACACCCAGCACCTAGAATAGTTCCTGGCATACAGCAAGTGCTCAGTATGTAATTGCTGAATTTATAACTGAATAAATTCCTGGGTCCCATCCCATAACTGCTAGTGGAAGGGCCTGGGAAGATGAATTTTAAGGAACTGTTAGGTGATCCATTCTCACATGCCATGAGTTCGAGGACCCCTTCTGTAAAAAGTCCAGTAGAGCCCTGTCTACTGGGCGGAGGAAAACAACCATCTCTTAAGAGGTACCCCATCCCCCTCTCTCCTCAGACCAACACCATAATGCCCTGGTAGGACTGTTCACTTCACAGTTGGCTTCCTTTAGTCTAAGCCAGGGATTGGTCAATATTTCTGTAAATGGCCAGATAGTACAACTGTCCCTTGGTATCCCTCGGAGACTGGTTCTAAGACCCCCATTCAGATACAAAACTCCACAGATGCTCAAGTCTCTTACATAAAATAGCACAGTATTTGTATATACCCTATGCACATCGTCCCATAAACTTTAAACCATCTGTAGATTACTTATAACACCTAATACAATGTCAGTGCTGTGTAAATAGTTGTAACACTATATGGTTTAGGGAATAATGACAAGAAAAAAAAGTCTGTACATGTTCAACACAGAGGCAACCATTGTAGACCTAACTACAGTTTCGATCTGAGGTTTGTTAAATCCAAGGATGTGGAACCCACAGACACAGAGGGCCAAAAATAAATACTTTTTGGCTTTATATGCCATACAGTCTCTGTTGCAACTACTCAACTCTGATATTGTAGCAGCAAAGCCGCAACATGTAAATGAATGGGTGTGGCCACATTCCAATAAAACTTTATTTACAAAAATAGGCATTGGGCCAGATCCGGCCCATGGGCTGAAGTTTGCCAACCACTGGTCTAAGCAAATAAAAGAAAACAGATGTAAAACTAGAGAAAGGACAACATTCAAGTTCCAGAAACTCCATAGGTATGGATGAAGATCTCTGATGATCTAACCCTGTAAACCAACTGATTCATTTACTCATCCAGTGATCATTTATTAAGTGCTTACTTTGCCAGCCACTGAATATAGAGCAGTACCCAGGACTCCTTTCCCCCACAGAGCTTATATTCCAGCAGAAAAGACAGACATTAAAAACACTTAATTATGCATAATTAATGTCCCACCCTTTTAAGAAGTGTGACAAACAGAAAATATAAGGAGTAGGCCTCCCAGCATCTCAGACTGGGAGCTTCAGCACCATGGATGCTGTGAAAACACTGTTTTAAACAACTAGAGGCTGGCGGGTACACTATAGATTGTGGATCATTGGTGCCACGTGGAATCAGTGCACTAGAAACGGTTGCTGAGAACTCTAGGGGAAACTTGATTCATGTATGGTTTTTACTGAGGAACGTACTTTTCAGGAATAAGAGGACAGTATGGTAAATTGGGATACATGTGCTTCTGGAGAAGTTTCACATGACCCAGATAATTCTATCTCCCCACGGCCACATTTATACTTTCCGTGTGTGGCCAAGGTCTTGGTTGTTATGAGAACCTCATCCTTCCCAGGAGACGCTGGACCAGTGGTTTCCAGTAGTTGCTTGAAGTGCTAAAAGATGTTTCCGCAGTGTAGACATCATCACCACTATCCCTAAGTGCTGAAACAAGAGCCCCTGGATGCAGAAATACATACTTGGATATACGTACATTTGCACAGAATCCGAACGCAGTAGCTAGATGATGGTTTCACTCTGATTTCAGAGTTAATGGCCAATCCCTTCTTAGTAGGGCGGTAGGGGGAAAGTCCTTCACCTAGAGAGAATCTTCCTCTTCCTAAATCACTGTGCCACACACTGAGATGCTGTGGGTTGTGGGGGTTAGTCTCCACATACAGCATCTCAGGTGGGGAAATCAGCATTGAGCCCAGAGAAAGCCTATATCCCACCTTCCACACGAGCCCCCTGTGCCTCAGTTTCCTCACTAATCCAACATGGCTGACAGTGATATCTAGTTCCCAAGGTGTTGCCAAGAATACATGGATTAAACGCACACAAAGCACTTGTTATGGGCTGAATTGTGTTCCTTTAAAACTGTGAAGGATTATGCCCCCCCTGGGTTTTTCAAAAAAACTCTCCCCCAACTGGGGGGGGGGGGAGAAAAAAGGGGGAAAGGGAAAAATTAGAGACCTACAAAGGGGGGGGGGAAAAGGAGGAAGACTTTTTTTGGCGGGGGCGGGGGAAAAAAAAGGGGGGCCCCGGTGAAAAAAATTTGGGGGGAAAAGGCCCCTTAAAAAAAGCACTGGGAACATGTCCCCCTTTTGGTGGCGGGGGCCACCTGAAACCTTTCACCTGGGGACATTTGAAACACAAAAATTCTCCTAACCTTGTCCCGCTTACCCCGGGCGTATGCATTTTTTTGGGGGGTGAATGTTTTCCCCAAAGGGGGGAAAAACCCCTTAAAAAGGGGGGGACTCCTCTATTTTGTTCCCTGCAACACCCACACCTAGAATATTTTTGGCATGGGGGAAGGGGCTCAGTATGAAATTGCTTTTTTAAAAACTAAAAAAATTTTGGGGGGGTCCCACCCCAAAAACCTGCTGGGGGAAGGCCCGGGGAAATTTAAAAATTTTTTAAGGAACGTTGGTGATTTTTCTCACCCCCCATGATTCGACCCCCCTTTTTCTGTAAAATCCAGAAACCCCCCGGGCCCTACTGGGCGGGAAAAAAAACCCTTTAAGAGGCCCCCCCCCCCCCCTCTCTCCTCCCCCCCAACCCCCTAACCCCCGGTAGGATGTTCATTTTCACAGTTTTTTTTCCTTTTCTCCCCCCGGGATTGGTCAATATTTCTGTAAATGGCCAATCCCCCAACCCCCCCTTTTGGTTCCCTCGGAGGGGGGTTCAAGACCCCCATTCGAAAAACTCCACAGATGCTAAAGTCTCTTCCATAAAATAGCACAGTTTTGTATTTTTCCCCAAACCCCCAAAAAGTCCCTAAACTTTAAACCATCTGTAATTACTTATAAACCCCCAAACAATGTCAGTGCTGTGTAAAAAAATTTTAAAAACCATATGGTTTGGGGAAAAAATACAAAAAAAAAAAACTGTACATGTTAAAACACAGGGGGAACCATTGTAGCCCCAACTCCCTTTTTTGATCTGGGGTTTTTTTAAATTTCCCCAAAGGGTGGGGGAAACCCCCCAAAAAAGGGGGGGCCAAAAAAAATAATTTTTGGCTTAAAAACCAACAGTCTCTGTTCCCAAAATACTCAACCTGATTTTTTACAGCAAAGCCGAAAAGGGGAAATGAATGGGGGGGGCCCCCCTTTCCAAAAAAACTTTTTTAAAAAAAAAGGCATTGGGCCAGACCCCCGGGCCCTTTGGGGTGAAGTTTTCCAACCACGGCCCCCAAACCAAAAAAAAAAACAGATGTAAAACTAAAAAAGGAAAACCCCTTCAAGTCCAGAAACCCCCATAGGTATGGAAAAAATCTCTGTGATCAAAAACCCCGAAAAACCCCCTGATTCTTTTTTCTCATCCAGTGATCATTTATTAGTCTTATTTTTTCCACCCCCCTGAATAAAGGGGAGAAAACCCCGGACCCCCCTTTCCCCCCCCCAGCTTATATTCCAGCAGAAAAACGACTTTTAAAAAAAATTTTTAAATTAAACCCCAAATTAATGCCCCAAACCCCTTTTTGAAGGGGGGGACAAAAAAAATTTAAAAGGGGTAGGCCTCCCCGCATTTTTAACTGGGAGTTTTTGCACCATGGTGCTGTGAAAACACTTTTTTTAAAAAAACTAAGGGGGCGGGTACACTAAGATTGTGGACCCCTTGGGGGCCAAAAGGGGGAACAGGGGGACAAAAACCCGGGTTGCTGAAACTCTGGGAAACTTGTTTCTTTTTGGGGTTTTTTACTGGGAACGTACTTTTCAGGAAAAAGGGACAGTATAAAAAAATTGGGGGAACTTTTGGCTTCGGGAAAAATTTTTCACAGACCCGATAATTCATCCCCCACGCTTTTTTTTTTTTCCCGGGTTTGGGGCCCAAAGGGTTTGGGTTTTTTTAAAAAACCTCCCTTCCCAAGACCGGGACCGGGGGTTTTTTCCAGTAGTTGTTTGAAGGAAAAGATTCAGAGTTAATGGCCAATCCCTTCTTAGTAGGCCAAAAATTACCTGCAATGTGTTGAGTCCAAGACCCCCAGGACAGCATACCGAGAAATAGTGATGTCATTTTGGTGAAGATAGGTCTTCAAAGAGGTTAATTAAGTTAAAATGAGTCATTGGGCTGGGCCCTCATCCAGTGTGACTGGTGTTCTTTTAAAAAGAGATCAGGATACAGACACACAGAGAAGACTATGTGAAGACCTGGTAAGAACATGGCCATCTACCAGCCAAGGAGAGAGGCCGCAGAAAAAAACACCCTGATCTCAGACTCCTGGCCCCCAGGACAGTGAGGAAATACATTTCTGTTGCTCAAGTCACCCGGGCTGGGTGCTTTGTGACAGCAGCCCTAACACACGAGTACAGCACTTGGGAGAGAAGGTGCAGGGCAGATGTTAGTATTGCCCTTCTGCAAAGAGGCAGCGAGGTGGGGTGGGTTAAGGGAGCAAGTCTGGTCGTCGAATAGACCTCAATACAGATGAGGTGAATTGGCTGGATCCCTTTGGGGCTCAATTTTCTCATCCACAGATGGGGCTGATGCTCAGGGTCCCAGGATAACATAAGCATTGCACAAAAAAGAGTGCAAAGCACCCAGCACCAGCCCTGGGCTACAGTAACCAACCAGAAAATGGGAGCTGACCTTCAGGATCACAATGGACAACCCAAGCCACTGTCAGGCTGCCTGGTTGGATGAAAGCTGACTTTTTCTTCCCAAGTCCATGATGCCCAAATAAGTGAAGCTCATTCTCTAGCGGGATCCATTGCTCACTTTTGGCTGGACCCAGAAAGTAAACCTGGCCAATGAGAGAGTGAGCACTAACCCAGAGTTCAGATCTCAAAAGAGTTTTAAGAGTTTTTATTTTTGTTTTTTGTTAAAATGTACCCAAGGAATCAACCACCTGCACAGAGATTTAATAAAACACAGGATGGGCACAGTAAAAATAATTGCTGCAGAAAGTCAGGCATGTTCTTCCTTAAAGACCTGAGCCACCCAGGAGGAGGATTTGAGCCCCCAGGTCCCCAGGGGACTTGCCCAGGTGTGACAGTTTTCACATAATCTCTGTTAAGGGATCACACATGCAACAGAGAGGTGAGCCCAAGTACAGAGAGGGGAGGCAACTCGCTCAGGCCTCACCCCTCACCCCGGGTCACTCCTCCCCGGGAGTTTCTGACAGCAGCCGGGCAGAGGAGGAGGCCCCTCCTTGTCACCTGCTAATGGTGTGTAAAGGAAAGCAACTCTCCCTGCCCGAGGGTCATTCGCAGCTGATGGAAAAGCTCTGTCCAGAGGCAGTCTGGCGAGATTTTCAATCCAATTTCCCTTGAGTGAAAGGCTACCAGGATAAGATTGCTCCCTGTTAACCACCTGCACTGTGAGTGAAGTCTCAGGGTTGGGCGAGAGACGAGGTCATGAAATCAAGAGCTTACCTTGCAAAGCAATCCAGCCCGAGCCCTGGGGCTCCGGGCCTCCCTCCAGAGCCTGTTAATCTTGTGTTGAACATGCCCGTCCCTGGGCACTATCTGTCTAGGAATTTAGGGCCTCTGGCCCAGAGTCCCACCCCAGTGTTTGCAGCTGGCACAGCTGGAGCCCGGGAGGCCTGTCAGTATCCCACAAACCTCTCAGTGGGGGGACAATGAACACACCCTTGGAGCTAAGGCCTCACAGGTGGCCCCTTTGTACAGCTTGTAAATCAGACAATTTTCTCATGTGGTTCCTTTGGTGCTGCAAATCAGGCATAAACTACAGTGACTGTAAATATATTAGGCATCTTGTCCTGTCAAGGGGTGACAGCCAGTCTCCTCCTAAACAGCCCAGCCTCCCTGAAACCACAGTGAGCAAATACCTCTGTGGGGAGGGGAGGAAGCTGGTGCCCATCAGTGTCCCAAAGCCCTATACTACACATGGGGTTCTCCAAACCCCCCAATCCTGCACAGCAGCAACAGGAGGCTGGGCAATGGGTCTGACACATGCAGTGTCTGGGTACAGCAAGATCCATGTCAAAGGTCACTCTTTAACATAAAAGCAAACTTTTGAAGTGACACAAACTTGATTCGCCTTCTTGAGCTGGTTTCAACTTGACCCAAAATGAGAATTTGAAATTGATGGATGATTAATTCAATAAGCAAGTCCAAACTGATCAACGATTTCCAGTATGGATGATGCTCCCAGACATTTATTTTTTTAAACAGCTTTATTGTGGTATAACTGATACACAAAAACCTGCACGTATTCAGAGTATATGATTTGACAGGTCTGACATATACATACACCCGTGAAGTCATCACCACAACAAAGGCAACACACGTATCCATCAAGTCAGGACTCCATTTATGTGAAGTTCACCAGAGAGAGCTGACCTAAGCAAGCAGAGCAGCGGAGTGAGGGATGTAGGGAGAGGGTGGGTCTGACTGGGATGGGTAGTGGGAAGCCTTCTAGCAGCTGAAAATGTTTTATATCTCGATCTGGGTTGTGGTAACCCAGGGGTTACAGATATGTAAAAATTCATCATGCTGTATCCTTAACATTTGTGTACTTTATGGTATGTAAGTTATACCTCGATTTAAAAAATTGCCAATCATTCATTAAGTATATACTGCATGCCAGAGCTTAGACACTGGCTGTTTGAACAGCATCCTCAGGGTAGATACTAGGTCAGAGTGTGCCTTCCATGCTGCCACAGGTAAACCTGTGAGGTGTCGCCCAGGAGAGGGAGAGACGCTCTCATCATCCTGTCCCTCTTGCTTCATAACTGGCCACTTGGCCTGGGCTCTGTAACAAACCAAACAGCAAACCCCACTCTCCCCATCCCCAGCATTCCCTTGGGAAGCCTGAGAAAGAGAAATAAAGCAAAAATGGAACAGAACGCCGGTTTCCAGGCATACGGTCCTCAGAAACAACTCATTTTCACTAAATCCCTGAGAGTAAAGACAACTCTATTAGAGGGAGATTGGTAAAACCCAAGGAATGCAGAAAACACATTCACCTGCCTTTCCCACACTGTTGCTGCTAAGATTTCTGGACTTCGAGAGACACTGTCATGTACAGGGCGCCTACAAGGTGGGGAACAAGACTAACACCTGGAGAACACTGAGTCCCAGGCAGACAAAAGCCAGCTTCTGGGCTTCCTGACTCGGGCTTTGAGCACTGAGCACCCGTGGGCTGGGGGCAGAGATGAGGAAAGCAGAAAGCTCTCCAAAGCACCCAGGGCTAACGGGGAGAGGAGCAGGTGCTTGCAGCCGAGTCTGCAGGACAATGTTAGACTCGGGTCTTGAAAGTGAGTTTTCCACGCAGGGAAGGGAAAGTCAGAAGCGGAGCCTATGCCTGGCACGATGCTTGGCACATTGTTGGCCTCAAAATGTATTTGTTGAACACGTACATGCATTCATGAATGAATGAATGAGTGGGCGGATGGATGGATGGATGGATGAGGAAGATCTCAGCCCCCCAGAATCCACAGCTGGGCCCACGGCCTGGCCTCTAACTCAGCAATCACCGTATCCCCCCCATTCCACATGGACCAAATAATGGCACCACCAAAAAGTATCTATCTAGTTAAAGGTAGGCGGCTGAGCCAAGGCGAGGGGAAGGAGGAGGAGGAGGAGGAGGAAGGCAGGAGGGAAGGGAGGAGGGGGGCAGGAGGGGGAGGAGGGGAGGCTGGAGAGGCTCGTATTCTCAGTGGCAGTGGCTCAGTGGGAAAATCGAGGCACGCTGACAGGAGCACCTGTGGATCTCATAAGCCAGGTGCTCATGCGAGCCAAGCCCTCCACAGAGCAGCGCTGGGCCTCGTTGGCAGCACCCCCACCGGCACCCCTGGTTGCCCTCGGCAGGGATAAGCTCCCTCCCGGAGGCGACGTGGCAGTGGCAGCTCCCAGAAGTGGCCACCAGGTGGCGCGTGCCCCTCACCTTCCCTTCCCAGGCTCTGGGCGCGGGAACCCCAGGAGGGGGACTGTCCCTATCTCGGTGGACACTGAAGCCAGCCCAGGGGGCCCCAGAGCAGCCTGAGGAGGCGAGAACCGCGGTCCCAGTCTGTCCACGAAGCAGATCCACGGCGTCCCTCGCAGGGCAGGGCAGTGGGGAAGAGCTCTGCGTTCTGACCCGGGCTCCACCCCGACAGCAGGTTCAAGCCGTGTGTTCCGAAGGCATCTGGGAGCCCTTTCTCAGGGGGAAGGAAGGGTTGCCAGTGACAGAAGCCCCGCGATTATCTGTTTTAAACACTGAACAGCCATGTCACAAATAATTGGGGCGGGGTTAAAAAAAAAAAAGTTCAGTATTTAAAAAGCATTAAAGATCCCAGTGCTAACCCTAGTGGGTTCCCACCCAGGGCAGAAACCCAGCTACGCACCCATAACTTGGGGTTCTTTTTCCTAACAGAACCCCCAAATTGATCTAGGCTCGGGTCCCACGAAACGCGGACCTGCCCCTCCCTGGAGCATAGAAAGTGCTCACTCCACAGTGGCTGGCCGATGACAGGAGGATGTGCTCCGTTACACAGATGACAAAACTGAGCCTCCAGGACCCGTGAGAACGGGACTAAGCAGGGACTTCCACCACACCTCCAGGATCACAGCCAGCTGCCTTGTCAAAACACCACCCCAATGGACCAGTGTCCCTCCCTTCCCATTCCTAAGGGGACAGATCAAATAAAGGCAGTTGTGCAGAAGAGCAGACCTGCCTTCAGGGCAAGTGGACTTGAGCAGTAAGCACCACTCGCTCTTTGAAGCCCTGGATTCACCAAGCACACAGAAGCAAAAATGGGCAGCCTTGCCTTTTATTGATACCTGTCCATGAACACAGCTGAGCGCCCGGCATTCTCCAGCCCACATCACCTGGGCACAGAGACCTGGGCAGAGACCTGGGCACAGAGCTCCGACCTCGTCTCTCATCCCTCTTCTCTTCCAAGGGCCCTGCACAGCCTCCCTGTGTTCTTCCTCCTCTGCAGTGTCACATGACTCCACGGGGGTGTGCTGTCCCTTTGTCTAAATGGTAAGCATGCCACCGGCAGGAATGTGTGCTTTTGTTTTTGTGTTAAATTTAATTTGTGCATCTCCACTCACCCATAGCATCTAGTACCTGCGTCTGTATTCAGTAAGCACTCAACAAACGTGTCTTGTTGCTGTTGGTATAGGATGTGTACGGGGGTACGGGTAGAGTGTTGACAACTGGAAAACGAAAGTGTTTCAGAATTATGGAGCAAATGAACAGGGAGATGTATCGTCTATAATAAATATACCTCCGAAGAGCCTTAAAAGAAATCAATGAAGCACAACATCAAAGTCCCAGGGAGTTATAAATCAGCAGCCTGATAGACAAAAGTGCATCTGAAATCACTTAAAGTGCACCAGAAATCATTTATGTCTGAGTAATTAGAACACACTGGAACGACTCTGTGCCATTGAACTGAAATTGAGCAACATAATATTTATGAAACTCAGGGAAGAAAACCAGAAAGATGAAAGTTGCACTGAAAATTCTCCCCACCTAACCAGAGCCCTCCTGCACAGTCCCCAGGGGGGATCCCTGGGGGAGATGGAGTTTCCTTTTAATCCATGCCCAAATTTGCTTTTTTTTTCTTCTGGTTTAAAAATGTCTGCAGTGCCAGTTGTTGAGGAAAAATTGCCAGTCCCAGGCTATATGTGACAGAACAGGATCCCCCACCCCATCCCCGACTCCAAAGAGGGGAGTCTTAGATAGGACAGAAATGAGACCTGGTGAGAGTTTTTCCTGTAAGGGGCTAATCTTAGCAAGAAAGAGGCTAGGCTTCCTTGTCAGTGCCCCTACAGGACTGACACTCTCTCCACAGCCCCATGGAGGGGAAAACGGGAGGGAACTGACCTCTGGTCAGGGAGCTGCAACCCTGGAGGCAGCAGGATAAGAAGTCCAAGGCAATTCTGCAGGAGGAGGATGGAAGGCGAAGGAGAGACTTCTGCGCCCCTCCACAGAATCCGTGTGTCTCATGCTCGCTGGGAGAAGCAACCCATCTACCTTGACTGGGGAGTAAAATTAGGATAAGGCAGGAATTCGAACTTGCAGACGTGAAAAGCAGCACCCAGGTGCATCAAATGCTCTTGTGATCTTCCCACTGGATGATGGAACCCGGCCCCTTAAACACGACCCCAATATGGCACCAGTACTAGAACACCTCCTCCCAATGAAATGATAGTCTAAACTGGTCTGTGAACTGAACCTGACACTCTGGTGTGTCTATCAGCTCACAGACACTGAGAAACAAAAATTCCCACTTGGAGTGTGACTCCCTCATCCCCCTCCCAGTTCTAGACTACTTACAACCTCAGCCTCTGGGAGCCATGACCTGAGCCATGACCTAGTGCCATCAGCAGGTGCAAAAGTGGAAGATCCCTGTAGACACTGAGGGGGTAGTGGGGCTAACGCTGCAGCCTGTGTATAGAAATATGTCTATTTATGCTCCCTCTGCCAAGAACCCGGAAGGCTTATGTTGGGGAATCCACCTTCAACTGCACAAATGCAGGTGTACTGTGGGAACATGTGTGTTCTGAGACTTGAAGGAAGGAAGTCCTCCCAGATGGCGGGCAGGGGGAGGTCCTGCTCCCCTGAAGGAGGCTGACCGCTGCCATGCCACCAGCTGCTTCCCATCTCGGGGCCTCTGCGATTCTGCCCCCTGCTCCAACTGAGACCCCTCAAAGGAGCCTGAGGGATCTTCACAAAATGCAGATTGGATCAACTCCTCTAAACCCTTCTGGGCATTCCACTGCTTTGGGATAAAGACCAGCATCCTCACCATGACCTCGCCTTATTACAATACTCCCCACCTTCTCCGAGCTCCAGCCACACTGGCTGGCATGTAACAGTTCCTCAAGAGGACCACACTTCTCTGGCCACAGGGCCTTTGCACATACTATTTCCTCTGTCCAGAATGCTCTACTCTCTCCTGCCCTTGCCCTGATCCTCTACTCATACTTGAGAACTCAGTGCATGAGTCCCCTCCTGAGGGAACCCCAGACATATTCACCATCTAGGCCAAGTTTTACCGTAATTGTCTTTCCCGGAGCCACAATCTACCTTGTGGAGCACTCATTTTCATTTGTAGATATCCTTTTGCGTGAGTATCAGCTTAATCCCTGTCTCTGCCATGGAACTGTAGGCTCCAGGAGGGTGGGGCTAGGTGTCTTGGCTTCCCACTATAGCCTTAGCAGCTACACAGGACCTGGCAGGTGGTAGATGCCCAATACTGGATGGATGGACAGATGGAGAGTAGGTGGGAGAGTGGATGGATAGTTGGATGGGTGGATAGATGGATGGGTGGATAAATGGATGGGTGGATAAATGGATGGGTGGATAGATGGATGGATAAATGGATGGGTGGATAAATGGATGGGTGGATAGATGGATGGGTGGATAGACAGATGGATAAATGGATGGGTGGATAGATGGATGGGTGGATAGATGGATGGGTGGATAGATGGATGGGTGGATAGATGGATGGATAGATGGATGGGTAGATAAATGGATGGGTGGATAGATGATGGGTGGATAGATGGATGGGTGGATAGACAGATGGATAAATGGATGGGTGGATAAATGGATGGGTGGATAGATGGATGGGTGGATAGATGGATGGGTGGATAGTTGGATGGGTGGATAGATGGATGGGTGGATAGATGGATGGATAAATGGATGGGTGGATAATGGATGGGTGGATAAATGGATGGGTGGATAAATGGATGGGTGGATAGATGGATGGATAAATGGATGGGTGGATAGATGGATGGGTGGATAAATGGATGGATGGCTGGGTGAATCATTACTTTTTGTTGACACCAGTTTATAAGACTGATCATTTTTATCAGCTGAAAGACATTGAGTACACTGAAATACAAAGCAAAAGGCTATGGAAGGGTGAGAAAAGCCAACGCGGAAGCAGCCACACTGGCAGGGAGGAGGCCCACCCAGTCACTCCTCCACTCTGCCAGGACTTGCCATGCCCCGACACGCGCAGGTCCTGAGGTGGCACTGGGGTTGCAGTGGGCTGGTGAACAAGACACACAGGAAACAGGAGAAGGGACAAGAGAACAAAGTTAGGACACAGTGTGATCAATGCTTGGATCAAGGAAGGACAGGGGGCCTGGGGTCTATGAAACCCACCCCCACACCAACCCAGACAAGTGAGTAAGGCCGCTCAGTGGGCTGAAACCTTAAAGATGCACCCTAGATTTCTCTCAAGGGAAGGTGGGCAGGGAGGCAGGGTGGGGAGGAGAGGGGAGGGATGCTGTGAACAGGGCACAGGTCGGTCAGCAAGAAAGCACAGTGCAGCTCAGGACTGAACACTGGGGGGCTGTGGAACTAACTCAGGCCGGAGAAAGAGGCAGAGGCCAGGTCACAGAATGTCCTGCAGGCTGTGTCAGGGAATCTGGATTTTATCCTGAGAGCCACAGCACATTGTTTGAGTGTTAAAACACTCAGCCAGGGACAGAAGAGATCCGATTTTTATTTTTGAATTTTGGATTAATACATTATAGTGTTTTTAATACCCATGCCCAGACCCCAGTTCTAGGAAAACCCCCTATCCTGCCTACACCTATGAAGCTGTTCTTCCCTTGCCTCGCTGGGTGACTCCAGCAGATCACATGCCTCACTAGGCATCAACTTGCTCATCTGTTAAATGGGGACAATAAGAACCACATAAAACGCTGTGACAATAGCATCTGAGGTTATATGAGTAAAATACAGCTTGGCACATAGTGAGTATGCAACAAGTATTGGCCATATCCAATTCTTTTATTCCTTCAGCAAATAGTGACCGAGTGTCTATTATGTCAGGTACAGGTGCTGGGGACACAGAGTGAACAAAACACACAAAAACTCCTGCCCTCCTCGTGGTGGGGAGGAACAAGCTAGCAAGTAGGTAAAATGCACAATATGTCAGAGGACACTCGGTGTTGTGTGAGGAGCAAAGGAGAAGGGTGTTGAGCAGGATCAGAGGTTTAAACAGAGCCATCAGAAAGCTTTGCAGAAAAGGTGATATTTAAATAAAGGCCCAAAGAAAGTGAGGGTACAAATCAAGCTGATGTCTGTTTTGTTTCCCCACTGTCTCCCCAGCTCCTAGCAGAGTGTTTGGAACAAAGTAGAGGACCCATACAAGTTATGAGATAAACACGCCCTGGGGAAAAACATTCTGGTCAAGGGAACAGCATGTGTAAAGGCCACAAGCCATGAGGACCGCGAAAAACAGTGAATCAAAACGCACCAGGACCTTGGGGGCTGCCTTGCACATAAGGGTTTGGATTCAGGTCATGGGGTCCCTCTCAGACTGGCCAACCTCTGGCCTGGAGCAGTAGCCCTGGGTCAACTTCGGCCAGATGTGGTGGACATCTTTAAATGCTTAATGCCTGCCGCTCTTCCAGGATCGCCCTGCCCTTCGTCTCCATGGAAGGGAAATGCCGTCTCTGTGGATAGAAGCCTGGAAGCTGACATCTCCTCTGCCCCAGCAGGCGACTCCTCTCCAGAGTGGGGGGCGGCAGGCAGGCATTCACATTTTACTCCCGTCTCCGACACGCCACAGTGGAGGTTAAGTTGGCTTGATGTGTTTTGCTGGTGACGGGATAGACTGATGGCATATTGGAAATTCACATTTAAAATACATCCCTCCTTTCTGTAAAATGAGATAGCATCTCCCAAACCAGGCAATGAACATCTAGCTTAAATCCAAGCCACGGGCTGGAGCAGGGGCCCAGGAAGCTGTAGGTGACTGAGCCCGTTAGGATGCATGTCGCAGAGCTCTGTCCCCCCGCCACCAGGCATTTTATTTCTTAGCAAAATCATTACTGATAATATTGAACTCCCTGACAGAGACGTATTTGCTCCCCTTATCTTCCCTCTGTCTTTCTTGATTAAAAGCCATGTGTGATATTTGTAGTTATCAAACATCAATATTTGGCATGGATTTGTGAAATGGATATGGGGGGAAGAAGGGAGTCTGACCATTTCTGTAAAGGGTAAAAACTTGAGCAAACACACTGCATTGCTTATTAGGGGCACGAAAGAGCAGAGATTCATTTCAGAAGGGACCGGCCGGACTGCACCCCCGCAGGCCGTGTGCAATCAATGACCAAAGCTCAGAATTAGATTGTAGATTTCACTGGGAAAGCCAGCCACCTCCAGAGGACAGGGCAGGGGGAGTTCAGCAGCCTACCGGACAACTGTGAGAGGTGGCCGAGCTTGCAGCCCTCGTCCCTAAAGAGCTCAGGTAAGTCTAGCACCCAGACTGGGCAGAGCTGAAATAATAAGAATAAAAATAATAGTTAAAGATTCCCTCGTGCCCTCTCCTAAGGCTTTACCTGTGTTAACTCATGCAAGCCTCACAACCACCCGATTCATCAACTCCACTTCACAGATAAGAAAATTACGGTACAGAAAGGTCAAGCCCAGGCTTCCAGAGCGAGTGAGTGGCAGGGTTTGGAACCTGTGCTTCGGCCGGGTTCCCAGCTGCGCACAGGACCGGTCCCCCATGCTGTCCCTCGGCCATGCGGCCACGCCCGCGGCAGAGCCCAGCTGCCCAGAATCACAGTACGCTGTGGTTGCTCGAAGGCCGCTGACACTCTGGAAGCAGAGCCCTTGGTCCTCTGCCCTCACTGACTATCTACGGGGCCTTGACAAAGTCAGCCAGAACCCAGGGAGCGCCTCCGTGCACTGTGGGCACCCCATCGCGAGACAGGGAGAGGAAAAGGCTTTCATTCCCAACCAGGAGTTCAGTGCTAATGCTGGAGACCTGTCGGTGTCACCGTGTCTCCGGGGGCACAGCCATCCTCAGAGATTTGGGGAAATCGCTACATAGATTTCCCCTCTTATCTGGCGGAAGGCAGCAGAGAGAAACGGCAGGGGTTCTCCCCAGGGCAGCAGAGCCCTGCACCGGCTGCGCCCCAGGTCGAGAGCGCCCGGCAAGCCCAGCTTCCTTTCATCACAATCACGTGGCCCAAATCACGGGCAACATGTCGAAGGGAGAGAATTTAAGCCTCCCTGTCTCACTGCCCCGAGTATCAGCTTTGTCCTCCCACTCCTAATGCTGTTATCTCGTCCGCACACTCGGTGTTCTGCCGTGCAGATGCCACGGGAAGGCACGTTAGCGATGAGAAGCAGAGTGTGCCCAGGAGCCCGGGTATCGAGCGGGTGACCCCTCTGCTCCCGAAGCCACTCCAGCGAGGAGAGGGGGAGAGGGAGAGAGAGAAATACCTGACCGAGGCCAAGGCTTCCTCAGTCGCTCAGCCTCCTAAGCCAGCGCCCACAGAGGTCTTTCCAAAATGCAAATCAAATCGAGACAATCACCAGCTTAAAACCCTTTGGTGGCCCCACACCAATCACGGCAAAAACTCAACTCCTCGCTCACCACGGAGCTCCAGGACGCGCCCAAGTCTCCTGGCAATCCCCAAGGTCCCCTCCCCGTGACACAGAGACTGAAGTCTATGCCCATGTTTCTGAGGGTTCCGCTCCTTCTCCTGGAGCCCCCTATCCCCTGCAATGCGTGTGACAACTCCCCCTTGTCCTTCAAGACCCTAAGTATCCCCTCTTCCAGGAAGCCTTCCCTGACTACCTGTTTGAGCCACCCTCGAACTTGTGTTCTGACTCCACTAAGCAACCAGACTGTGCCTTGGGTACGGGTTATTTTTATTCATCATTTGTCCCTCCTCGCAGCCTGCAAGCCCTTTGAGGGCAGGGCTTGGGTCTTACTCACCTGTGTCTCTTCAACTCTTAGCAGTGACTGCAACGCGGTTTGTTTAAGGGGCGGGAGGGAGACACAGGAAGGGGAGGTGGAAAGAGAGGAGGAAGGAGGGAGGAGGACATTTCGTGGATGGAGATCAATACACCAGAGGGATTTAAGAAGGATCCTTGGACAAGGCTCTTCCAACAGATCTTGATGGATGGGTCGGAATTTGGACAGTGGGATTCGAGGGGTGACCTGACCACAGGTCAGCAGTCACGGATCATGATGTGCGGAGACAGGAGGACGGGGCTTGGAGGAGCAGGAGATAAGGTGGGAGGGGTCCCAAGACGGGTCCAAATGCCCAGCTTGGATGGAGGAGGGTGCATTCCACTCTCCATCCAAGCCCTGCCGGAGTGTGCTGGAAAGGGGGGTGTCATGCTCAAGCAAGTAAGGCTGACCAACTGGACAGTGGCCACCTAGAGACACGCCAGGGGAAGAACAGACGAGCTTCACAAACTTCAGATTGGGAGAGAGAGAGAAACTAGGAGGACATCAGGGAATGGGGCAGGTGGCAATGCCTTTGAATATTCAGGAGGGAAGAAACGGGCAGGGTGGGCCAGGTAAGGGGCTGCAGGGGCTGCAGGGTCTCCCCCTCCCGCACCCAGGGCAGACGTTGCTCATCAATGGTGCCACGCGCTCCTGCTGGTACACGTATGACTTTAGCATCCCTGACGGAGGACTGGGCCCAACCCCCACCCCCACCCCACCTGCGTCTGTGGATGAGGTGCTACCTATTCCCCACACCTGGTTACAGGCATCGTAACCTGGGACCTGGGATTTGAGAGCTGAAAGGGCCTGGGAGACCTTCATTCTACAGACACAGAAGCTGAAGTCCTTGGACAGTTGGTGGCAGAACCAGGGATGAGATCCAGTCCAACGTGCCAGATCTCTTTCGTCTACATCTCGCTGCCTCTTGGAGCATAAAACAGGGGACAGGCCCGTCACAGCATTCACAGCAACTATGCACCAGAGCAGAAATGACACACAAACCTGCCTCAGGAAGAAACCAGCATCAAACCTTAGTCAATTCTCAGCAGAAACAAAGGCTGGTGAGTGAGTGTGTGTGCACAGGTGTGTACAGCAGGGAACACGGGCTTCACATCCATCCCTCTAGAAAACACTGATCACTTTTGCTAAATTCCAAAAGGTGGCAGCATTCCATTAAATATTCATTTGCTGAGGCTGCAGCAGGGCATGTCCCACAGAGGTGACATGGGAAGTTAAGATGACCAGGCGGCCGGGGGGTCGGGGGGGCTGGAGAGTCCAGCATTGATGGGGTCTGGCTCCTGGGGGATCTGTGAGTCCTTTTCTGGAGGAAGAAGGGACAGAAATAGCAGCATTTGGCCCCGAGAAAAGGAGGTAGCCAGACACATGTCAGGGCCGTATCTGTGTGGACAGGCGCTAGGGTGGCCGCATGTTCACGCCATGTGTAATCCCCTCCACTAGGGTGTGGGCAGGACCTGTGACTTAACCTCTAACCAGCGGAAGAGATGAGGGACACCATGCCCATGATTACGCCGGGACGTAGACATAAGGCTCTGTCTTGCCTGCACGCGCTAGAGACACACTCCTGGAAAAAACAAGCCGCTACGATGCCAAGTGCCTCCAGGAGCTGAGGGCCTCCGTCCTACACCCAAAGGAACCGAATTCTTCCAACAACCAGAGCACTTGGAAGGGGACCCCGGGCTCCAGATTATACCCCAGCCCCTGCCAACTCCCTCAGTCGTAACCTTGTGAGATCCTAAGCAGAGAACCCGTTTCAGCCACGCCTGGACCCGTGACCCACGGAAACCGTGAGAGTGGACGGGTGTCATTTGAGTCCACTGAGTTTCTTATAATTTCTTATGCGGCCACACAAAAGTCTAGGGGGTCTGAAATAGGGCTCTGGAATGAGGCAGAGCAAAATGGAAATTTAGGCTGTGCCCCTCAACCACACTACAGGTCTGTACTATAATCAAGAAAGAGAGAAAAAAAAATTAGATGAGTCATGTTCTTCATGCTGGGCAGCGTCACCTCCATCGGCACAGGTGCGCTCGCACCAGAGTGAAGCCCAGAAGGGAGGGGGTATCTGCAAGTTTCTCACTCAGGCTCATTCCCCAAGTACCTTTCATCATGTGACCATGTGACCACAGATGGCTCCAGTGTTCAAAGACGGGTGTATTTCATTCACCCAGCATGTCACCTCTGCACAGCTACTTCATCTGGTATCGAAGCAAATATCTCGACCCATTCTAACAGTCACGCAAAGGGCAGCCGTCTTAGATGCATCAAGGGACAGGAAGATTGGTCTCAAACCTGGTGTCTTCCAATGAGACCTTTAACAAGCAACTGTGACCAGGTGTGATTTTTGCCTTACCTGCTAACTTTAGAATCAACTTCACACCTAAGGCAGCCACAGACCAAAAGTCTGTCCAGAGGCCACACCCAGTCTCGTAAGCCTCATTTTTACTCCTCCAAAGGGATATCAGTATTTCCATGACAATCAAGAACCAAACTTTAATATGCCATCAGCTGTCCTGGAAAACCTTCTTAACAGTTCAAAACCCACTGCTTAATTTTATAAATAGTCATTATCAATATTAGTATTATTATTATTACTGCTATCAAGGGAAATAACTGGTCACTGTAAAATAAATAAATAAAACCAGAAGAGTCCAAAGAAAAAATTTGAAAACCACCAATTGAGTTGAACTCCCCATCCGCCTTCCTGACATCTCTTTGTGTTCAGAGAAAGGGAGATCTATGAATATAGTTGCACATAATTGGAATCATATAATATAGGCTGTATTTCTCACTCAACAATATGTCATGAGCATCTTTCCAAGTCAATAAACATAAATCCTCGCCACGAAATCCTAGCAGCAGCTTGGAATTGGACTTTATGGATACACACAATTTACTTAAACAATCCCTTATTGATGGATATTGAGGGTGCATCTTTTTTAAAATCATTTTCGCTAATATTCTATGATCATCCCCTCAATAAATATACACTTTCTCACACATGTATCATCATCTCCAAGGTGCAAATTCTCGGATATGTGATTAACAGATCAAAGAATGAACACATTTTACATTTGGAAACGTGGGAGGCAACCTGCCATCCAGAAATGGTTGAGCCAACCCATGCTGCCACCAACAGAGGTCATGAAAATGACCGCTTCTGCCTGTGACACATTCTGAGGCGAGACGAGAGGCTGACCCGTGAGAATCCTGCCAGGAGGACCCCAACCAGCAGCCCTGTAACATTCAGCGCCTGGGGAAGTGGGGTGTCAGGGCCATCGGATCTTCATGCGTGAATCTCAGCAAACCTGGAAAACGCCACAGCCTCCAGAGGGAAAGCCAGCGGGCTAGCATCTCTGCTTCCAGTGAA
Organism: Daubentonia madagascariensis; assembly: GCA_023783475.1. Classification (NCBI taxonomy): domain Eukaryota; kingdom Metazoa; phylum Chordata; class Mammalia; order Primates; family Daubentoniidae; genus Daubentonia; species Daubentonia madagascariensis. Next base: position 2,237,514 of record JAKFHU010002332.1, on the reverse strand, counting down.
GAGAACACCTCAGCCACGATGAGGTGGGGCTGGGGGCTGGGGGCTGGGGAACCCCTACCCCAACCCGTCACAGCAGACAACCCAGGGGCACTCTTCTAAGGCTGGGAAAATGGAGACATTTCAGCTACCTTTGATCCTATTGTAGGCAATTAGCATTTTCAACTGCTTTCCCTTTAAAAGCTTCTGCACCCTCAACTTCAGGACTTTTTGGGAAGTCACTGCTCCATGCCTCATTTCCACATCTGCAAAATGGGTTTAGTATCTTTATGTTTTCTTTTCATAGACTTGGTGTGAGGTTACAAGAATCCTGTGTGGAGCTACAAGACAGAGTTATTTAAAGGTTACAAAGAGTGTGGTAGTCAAGCTCCAAGACAGCTCTCCACTACCCCTCCTCTGGGCATTTGTGCCCTGTGTAGCACCCTCCCACAATTTCATGAGGATGGGGTTGTGTGGCTGATAGACTACAGTAGCAGCAATGGCATGTGGCTTCTGCACTGCTCTCAACCAATCAGCCAATCTCTCTCTCTCCCTCTCTCTCTGTCTCTGATTCCTCACCCTGGGGGATGCCATGTGTCACGTCCTGAGGACACTTAAGCAGCTCTGCAGACAGGTCCACACAATGAGGAGCCAAAGCCTCTTGACAAGAGCTATTAACTGAACCACCTTGGAAGTGGACCCTCCGGCCCCAGTCGAGCCTTCGGAAGACTGCAGCCCCAGCTCAGGAAAGACAGAACCACCACGTACGCCACTCCCAGATTCCTGACTCACAGAAACTGTGAGATAATAAATATTTGTTGTTTTAAGTCACAAAATTCCAGGGCAATTGCCATGTGCAAGAGACAGCAAATACAACACTTTCCTGCACTTCATGAATCATTTTTCCGTCTACAAAATGGAGAGACTATTTCACAGACTTGATGTGAAGCCACAAGACTCCTGGGTGCCCACAGACAGGGTGGGTTGGAGGGGGAGCGCAGGCTGTGTGGCTGTGGGCACGTTATGTCACTTGAGGTTGGGTTTCCTCACCTGCAACTCGAGGACAGAAACAGCACTTACCTTATGGTGTCACTGGGAGGATGTTATGAGACCAGAGACGGAACATCCAGTCAACTGTGAAGTGGGACAAGAAAGCCAGGTGTGTGGCTGTCATTTCCCATTGTCCCCTTCCTCTGCTTCCTCCCCTTCTCAGCACCACAGGTGAACGCTTCTTTCAGGTGACCCATCAACAAATTTTATTATAAAAACCCAGCCTCAGAAGTCATTTGGGGGGAATAGACAGGGACGAAGTAGTGGGTCCTTAGAGATTCTAGTTTGCACCAAGTCTTTGCATAGACTGGGGGGCAAATCGAGGGGAATGTGCCAAATATGGAGCATTCACACGGACAGGGCCCAGGGCCACGCAAACATCTATGGATAAAATAACTCACTCAGCCACTCACTTACCACCACCACGACGCCTTGCCATATCTACATTATTATTCCCATTCCATTATTTCCACACCATGTTTTTCTCTGCATCAACTCACGTTGTTTATTTTACTCAAATACCTTCAAAGGGAATTTCATACCACCACTAGAAAGCCAGCACTGATTGCTGTAAGGAGATCATCATAAAACTAAATACATAATGATTAATAGGAAACAACAGTCTGCCTGCCACTTGAGATCATCTCAGGGTCACCAACAACACAGAAACAGATCACACCGCACTGCACAATGACTGCATCCCCGCAAGGCTGTGCGTGCATGATTTCAGAAACATCGGGGAAGGGGACATCCTGGTCACTGTATCTACGGATGGCAGAGGAGAGACACACAGGACTCCACCAGCATCACCCACAGTCACATGCCCTAAGGACTCCAAGTGCAGTGCCATGATGCATGGCCCCAGAGCGCCCAGTAAGCACACCTGTCTTCACCGCAAGGACAACCAAATGACATTAAACTTCCTTCCCATCTTCCCTGCAACCTGGGGCCCTCACACCAGGGGGTTAAGGGGACCAGCCTGCGGCCACTCCACCAACCACCGCACCCCAGATCTGTTCCCCAAGTGGACCTGGTCCTTCCCAGCGAGCAGCACTCAGCTTTCATGCCATGAACCAGAGGCTGACAATATGCCCCCAGCGTTTCCTAATAGAAATTGTGCCAGTGCTCGGGAAAATTTATTCCCCGCAAACCCAGTTACCTCCTCAGCAAGACCAGTTTCAGGTAAAAACCATTCTTGGTGATTGATGACCAAGACCAAGGAGCCTGGAAAGGATGCAAAAGTAGTTTCAAAACCTAATCTGTTTAGCAAAATGATTCTACTTACTGAGTCTTGTGGACTGCTCCTGGCACCAGGGAGGAGAGCTGAATTTTCAGACTTGCAGTCCTGGCAAAAACAAATAAACAAAAACAGGTTGAGGAAAAAATTCTAATTTGGAAAAAACCCAGTTTAAGCATGATCCCAGAACGTCTCAGCATGTTTAGCCACAGAGCCCCCTTCCCCCTTCCCCCGGTCTCTCTGCTCAACCCCTGCAGGAGTCGGGACCTGCAATGCCCAGGACAGTGGCCACCGGCCCCACGTGGCTACTGAGCCATGTGGCTAAGCTGCACTGAAATGTGCTACAAGTATTAATACAAAATACACACTGGGTTCTGAAGACACTAGGAAGGAAAGGAATATAAAATAGCTCATCAATATTAATATCTCATTAATATTTTCATATCGATTACATGTTAGAATAATATTTAATAATATATAAAAATATACATTACTGTTTAAAAATGTAAATATATTAAGACTATCTCAAATTAAATTTATTATTACAATTAATTTCATCCATTCCTTTTTAATTTTTAATGTGGCTACCAGCAAATTTTAAATTGCGTCTCTGAGTCTCCTGACACTTCTTCTAGGCAGTGCTGGTCTGGGTGTTTCTCAGTGCAGACCCTCCATCCTAGCCCGAAGACACCAATGTCCCTAACTTTCCACCCTAGCAACAGCTCGAGTTTAGGGAGCACCTGTGCGCCCAGTGCTCTTTCTGCATTTTCTTCCTTAATCCTCACAAGGAGATTAAGCAGCAGGTCTCAAGCCCAGCCCCATTTTGCAGGTGAAGAAACCGCAGCGAGGCCGAGGGGCTGGTCCGGAGTAACCCGGTGGGGCTTTGGTGGAGGCACAGCCTGAGCCGAGCACTCCTGCTGCAGACACGGGATGTGAACCACCACCTACTATTCTTCCCCGATGCCTGGATCCATGTCCCCACAAGGCACAACACACAGGGGCATGTGAAAGTTGGTCACCATCAACTCTGGGGAAATGCCACTGCCTCAAAAGTGCCAGCAGCGCCTAAAGCTCCAAATTTCCATTAACCTAGAGTCAGTGGGCTCTGGCCTGGAGTCAGCCGTTAAACCTCCTGGGCAGAGAGAGAGTCATGTGCTCACGCATGGGGGAGGGGGAAAGAGAGAGGCAGAGAGAGACAGAGAAGGAGAGAAGCCACCTACTCCTTCCCGTACCAGCCACCAGAGTCACCTGCCCACAGAGTTCCAAGATTTCTGTTCCTCTAAATAGTCCTGAACTCACACTGAGAAGCCATACATTTCTCCTTGTTTCCCTCTTCGCAGTTTTCCAGTAGACACTGGTCATGGAAAAATCTGGTGACCAGAAAATCAAAATTGCGTTTGTACCTCTCCTTCCTCTACATAGAGAACGGTCCTCATGCCACACACACACCCCCAGTGTACTGAAAGGAATGAATGAACCTAACCACAAATCACACCCCTCCAGGCCTAAGGAAGTAGCCCGAGAGGGGAGAGAAGGGGGAAGATGTCACTGCCCCTGCGGTGATTTTGCCGCCGGCTACGCTGATCCTCCTTTGAGGGAAGGGCCTTTGGCCTGGGAGAGTGTGTTTTGTCATTTCCTTCTCAGCCCCGGATAGTAGATGAGCCAACAAAGAAGTGCACTTGAGTTAAGCCCAGCAGCAGAGGTCAACCCAGGGATGAGACTCGAGTGTCGTAGATGCCCTGGGGCCCTGTCCACTGCGCGGTCCTTTCTTTGGAAGGAACCCCCCCCCCGTGACTGTGACGGGTGCCCTAACACCTGTACATCTGCCGCGACAGCACCGATCTGAAATGGGAGCTGGGACACATGGCAGTGGCACTGTACTGCGCTGGACTCCAGGTGACCAGGGCACTTGCACTGGAAGCCAGTGTGGGCTCCACGGCTGCCACCCATCCTGGGAAGGTGAAATCCAGGCTGAGTCAGAACAAAGAGTCTTGCAGAGGAAGGGTTAGGGTTAGGGTTAGGGATCGGGAGAAAAGACAGCAGAGAAAGTTGCTGGAAGAGACAACTTAGGACTTACTCTCAAGTATGGTCTTACGTGGGGACCTTGTTACCAGAGGAAACTCTGAGCCAGCCGCCCCTGCAGAGCTCTCTCCGCCTCTCTGCCCCTTCCTCACCTCCCAGCCCCCTCCCACTAGACAGGGGCCACCCTCCCCCCAGCCCTGAGCCAGGCCCAGAGGCCCGGTGTCCTGTTTAGCTGCCTGTCCCCCCTTGCACTTCACCCCCGCTGGTGTGAGCACAGGGAGCCTTCATCCTGGGAGACAGAGGACGGCACTGACTCAGGCCGCTCGCTTCAGAAGGCCTCTGCTGCCCTTCCCGCCACTTCCGTACCTCTTCCCACCCCGCAATGAGGTGTGCACCCACCTGGATGGGCACCCCCCACCTTCTTAACGCAGGCCCTGTATCATCCTGAACAAAGCAGCCGGCTCTGCGCCCAGGCCCTCCGTCCCTCGCCCCTCCTTACATTGAAAACAGCAATGTGAGGAAACACACATGCACATTCCAAGTCAGATCGAGCAGAGGGAAGGAAGCAGATCCACGCTAAGATGCTGCCTCGCAGACAGGGGAAGCGGCGGCTGCTTGACGTTGTTCTAGTTTCCAGAAAGCCTCATTCTTTTCCCTGAACCCTCACTATAAGCCTCCATATCTTTTGACTTGAGCTGATCCATCCTCATGAAACTTCTCGAGGAGGAGAGAGATTTGTTTGTCAACCCTCCTTAGATCCCAAACTAGGGCCCCAAGCCCGGTGCCTCCCTGGCCGCTGCCTGACCCTTTTCTCTGAGTCCTTCTTCCTCATCCCCGGCCCTCTCCTTAGAAGTCTAGCAGTCTGCCCTGGGAGCTGCGGCCCTCTTGTGCTTCAGGTTGCAGTTTCAAAAGCTGGAAGGTGAGTCCCCCACAGGGATGACTGAGCCAGTTTAAACAACAACTGAGGCAGAGGCCCAGGCAGGCTGCCAAGCATCACCCTCGCAGGGCACAGGTCAGTGTCCGCTCCCAGGGAACAGAGGGAGGTGGCATTAGAATGTGAGATTCTCCACATAAAAATGACCACTAAAGGGTCCATCCTTAGGTTAATCGAAGGCCAGGAGCATGGCCCATTAACACTTCCTGAGCAATGGACAGAGCGGGTGGGGGTGCCGGGGTGCTGGGCACCTGAGTTCCCAGCGATGAGCCAGTGATACCTGCACGGACCAAGACTGCGCTGCACACCAGGCCCAGGCATGGCTGACCGAAGCCTCCTGCACAACAGCAGAAGCTGTGGGGTCAGGGGGGCAGGTGGGTCCCCAGGGATGGAGCAGGAAGACCTTACACGGACCAAGGCTGTGAAAGACAGGTGGGGGCCAGCAGCTCTAAAGGTCTTAAAAGGTTCTGACCACAGGGATGTGACATTCCTCCTTCAGAAGTCTGGATGCCAAGCGGGAGAGGCCAGATCACAGCCTTTGGATGATCACATACCACGTACCTTTCCACCACACCAGGCAGCTTTCCACCACACCATGCACCTTTCCACACCAGGCACCTTTCCACCACACCTTGGAAACTTCATTCTCTGAGTCACAAAAAAATCAAAATAATGACAACACACAGTCCAACTAGAGGACATAACATAATCAAATCATGTGGATTTGTATAATCTCAGAGTAGTGGAGAAGACCTTTTTAATTATGATTCCCAAACCAAAAAACCTTAGAACAAAAGACTAAAGATTTTGCATACATAAAACTTAATGCATAAAAGTAATACCATAAACAAAGTAGAAGACAAAAGGCAACATGAGAAAATTATAACCCATGGAACAAAGGGGTCACTTCCTTCATATATAAAGAGCTTCCCCAAATCAATAAGAAAAACACCAAAGGAAGTCAACAGGAAGAAAACAAACAAAGGGGTCTACAGACCATCTGCCAGGGAGATGGCCATGCAAATGCCTGTTAGACACATTAAGAAACCCTCTTGATCCTCATAATTAAGACTTCACTCATAATAAAAGAAATGTAAATGAGGGCAATATATTATTTTTTTACTGAGACTGACAAAGATGAACATTGAATAAAGTATGAAAATCATAAGGGTGTAAAGAAATATGTGTTCTTATACATAGTGGAATTATATATGGGTCAATGTTTTAAAAGTTGATAATACTTAGCCTAGTTATTCCATGTTTTGGAATTTCTGCTATTTAAATGTCTGCACATATGTAAAATGAACTATGCCAACAATATTCATTGAAGCAGTTTTTGTAATCACAAAATACTGGGAACAACATAAATTCCATAATTCAGAGACCAAGTAAATAAGTTATGGTGAATCCAGACACCCTCAGTTAAGCTAATAAGGGAGCTCAGTATGAAATGACAGGGAAAACAGCAAATGCACAGTGGTGGGCATGGTATGCCACTTACGCTCATTGTTTGAAGAACATATGCATTTTTAGTATCTGCACAGAAATCTTTAGAAGACAGACAAGAAACTGATACCAAAAAAAGGCTGATTTTGGAGAGAGGAACTTGTTGGCTGCAAAGGGGAGAAAGCAGTTTTACTCTTCCGACTCTTGAATTTTGTACTCTCAGCATGTATTATTGACTAAAAATGTTTATTCTACCTTAAAATATTTATTTGATTGAAAAAATAATAATTTAAGGGAAAAACACATGACAACACTAGCAAGAATTCTTTGGGTAGGGATTCATTTCTTGACATTTTCTGAAAAAAAAATTAGCTCTTATACTGTGGCAAATGATTTGGGGTCACTTTGGAGGACAAGAGTCCTGTCAATATGGTCTGAATGCAGAAATGTTGGCATTGGGGAATATCTCGAAGGTTTTTATCAGGAATTGTAAATGTGTGGCATACGAGCTACCACTCTCTGTCACGTTCCCACGGCAGACAGTATTAATCGATGGCTACATTTTACTGCTGAGGTAGATACGCTCTCAGAATCCATCCCAACACATCTGGAAAATGGCAAATGCTACCGATCCATGTGAGCTGACATGACAGTTAAAATCCAACCTCGTCCCTGGGTAGGGTAACCACAGGGGAAAGCCCAGAAATCTGAAAGCAGGGTCTCCAATCATATGTTTCCTCGGCACCCACATCCAGGCCTGGGTACAAGTGTGTGACAGCCAGCCTGCCACCACGCCTGGTCCTCTGCCCATGCCCCACACCCAGGCAGCAAAGCAGCAAGGCCGCCAGCTTCCCAAGGCCCATCCTAACGTCATCTGGGCCCCACCCGACCATCCCTGAATCAAACTGCCCAGAGCCCTTCTGAGGAAATGCCAGTTAACCTTCGGTAGGGAACTCGCTTCCCCCAACTTAGAAAATTCCGTGTAAATGTCACATTAAGCTCTTCAGTCCTCTGCTTTTAAAATGGGAGATAAAATTTAGCTCCCTATTCCAGATGTTAAAATCTCTGCTTCTCCCCAGGGCAAAGAAATCAATGCAAGTAAGCTCCGTTTTTTCTCTCCCTTGGAACACTACCACTTCCAGCAATTTATTTGACTGACTATGCCTTCTATTACCATGTAAATTGTTTCAGACTGCAGGAAAAAAAAGTATTAATCTCCTCTCAGTAAGTCATAAAATAAAGAAATCAATTTCAAGGTCAATTTAGCCCAAATAACACCTGCTGCCCTTTTTTGTAACATGCAGACTCCTCTGAAATGCTAGGCTGTTGTCTAAGGCATCGAGATGCAGCAATGGAAAACCCGGTTGCACATCAGTGAAGGCAGCACCAGGGAAGACCCTGGCCTCACGGCTCAGGAGCCCCAACTGTGAGTTTGGGAAAAACAAGGTTAACAGGACCCAGCAAAGTGACCAGGCCAAGGCAGAGGAGAGGAAGGGGAGCTGCACTGGGGGTCAGGTAGAATTGGGTTCAAGGCATGAGTCTGGCTGGACAGCCGTATGACTCTGGGAAAGTTACTTAACCTCTCTGGACCACACCTGTAAAATTACTCAAAATGAGGGCTAGGTGATCTTGAAGAACCTTTCCAGCCAGTCCATAGTGGAGTTTGCCGAAGGTTAGACACCACCCTGGAGAAATGGCCTAAACAGCTACTTTCATGTAGTTATCCTGCATCAACAGGTAGTACAGGGTAGTGGTTAAGGAAACAGGCTCTGGAGCCCAAACCGTCTCTGCTGCACTTGTGAACTATATATCCTTGGACAAGATACTTAACATCCATTCTTTGAGTTCTTCCTCTGGAAGATGCTAGTAATGACATTAACTGTTTCTGGAAAGAAAACTATCATCCTCAGTCTGGGATGAGTAAACTGGACTCAGAGTAGTCAAGTGACTTGCCCAAGGTCACCCGACTTAGGAGCAGCAGATCCAGGTCTGAACCCTGGGACCCCCAAGCCTAAGGCAGCTGATCACAGCACACACCACACTTCCTTGTACAAACCCTGTGCGTGGACAGAGGCACTCTGTGGCACACTCAGGTTTCCTCCACCACCACCCCACAAACCTGCCAGGGACGTGGCTGAGTGCAGAATCAGGGCAGCAGCTTCTCACATTGGCTCCAGCATCCACAAGACTGGGGGTGTCCACCTTTATGACGTCCCCCATAAGCAGACACTTTCTCCCCACCCCACTCTGTGCCCACTGCCTCGGCCCTGGCTTACCTGACCAACACCCTCACCAGGTGTGCCTGCCGTCTTTCAGCTACATCCAGATTAACCAGGTGTCCCCAGGAGGCCATGATATCCAGGCATCCCCAACCCATCCTCAACTCCTCTCCATTGCTGGAAAAGCCAGCCCCATGTTCCCCCCTGCCCGTCCAATCAGCTACCAAGTAGCACCTCTCCACCTGTGAGGTCCTTGATGCTAACGCCTGAACTCCTACCACCTTCATTGCAGTGGCTTCCCAAAAAGGCCAGCAGGAGTCCATTTTCTCCCCGCTACAGGACATTCCCCACAGCCAGCTTGATCATTGTCAAGTGCAAGTCTCCTCCTTTTCTGTCTCTTATAAAGTCATTGGATTTAGGGCAGGATAATCCCATCTTGAGATCTATAAATTAATTTCATCTGTAAAGACCCTATTTTCAAATAAGATCATATTCACGGTTCCAGAGATAAGGACTTGGACATATATTTTGGGAGCCACTATTCAACCCACTACGACACACAAACAAAAAAATGCCCAGGGCTCCATCCCACATGAATCAGGTCAGGCTCTCCAGCGGTGAAGACTGAGTATTTGTAATTCTTGAACCTCCCCAGGTGATGACAGTGTACAGCCAAGCTGTGCACTTGGCTGGAAGGGCATGTCTTTTGGGGAGTCAGGGTCACCCCATGAGGTGGCAGGACATGAGCAAGTGGCAGTGCCAGCCTCCCCACTGGGAGATCCCACAGTTCTCATATGCTGGGGCAGCCCATAAACCTCTAACTGTACTCTTCAAAGAGAGATGAGTGAATCAAAACATAGGATACTCACAAAGAAAAAAATAGCTATGCACATAGGGCAGCCACAGATACAAGACCACGTCAACGTCTATAAGTTTAAAAATCCCAACAGAGCCAAAAGGTGGAAATACCTGAAATGTCCATCAACTGATGAATAGATAAATAAAATGTGGTCTATCTGCACAATGAAATATTATTCAGCCTTAAAAAAGAATGAATTAATGATTCATGCTACAAGGACAAACCTTGAAAACACTGTGCCAAGTGAAATAAGCCAGTCACAAAACACCGTACATCGCATGATTCTAATGAAGTGAAATGTGCAGAATAGGCAAACCTGTGGACATAAAAAGCATATTGGTGATTTCCAGGGACTGGGGAGGGGGGAGAATAGGGAATAACTGCTGAATGGATATAGGGTATTATTTTGGGGAGACAAAAATGTTTTGGAACTATTATAGAGCGAGGTGATGGTGGCACAACATCGTGAATGTATTAAATGCCACTGAAGTGTTCACATCAAAATGGTTAATTTTATTTTATATGAATTCTACCTCACCTTTAAAAAAAAAAAAAGACAAAAAGAGGCCCAGCAGACCCAGACTTTCATCCCTCTTTTTGTGCTTTGACCATATTTTTTCAAATAAAAATAAATACATAAAATCACAGACTTCTACATACATCTCTACAATCAAAAGCATCTTTCTTCTCCGCTCACCTCAAAAGCCATTAAAATTAACAGGGTCTGTATCAGGAACGTCTAATAGAGTTACCAATTCACTGAATCAAGAAACCAGCACAAACAACAGCAGAACTGCAGTTCCCCCAACGCAACGAGAGTTTCAGTCTCGGGTGAGGGAGGGGTGGCCCCGACCTCCTCTCCCCTCCTGGCTCAGAGACAGCCGCCGACACCGAGGGCAACCACACTCAGGGGAGGACCACTCACCTGCCCGTGCTGCCCTGCAAGGGGAGACTTCTGAAAACAGAAGGTGGAGATGGATGACAAAAACCAGTCTGGGAGAGAAACAACACTCAATCCCGGCGCCCTCACGAGGGAACTTAGAGCATGAAAAGTGTCCATTTGCAAGTGGGCAACAGTATCAGAAACAGACGTAACGAGACAAGGAAAGACAGGACACGAAGACGCCTTGGCAAAAATGCTGGGAAATGCTGCGTGGTGATAAAGGAGGGTATTAGTGATGCCAGAGAGAAACTCGGACATATTTCTGGCTCAAGACGCTGAACACAGCACTCAAGTTTGCCCAAGGACGAGAATAGCAGGGGAGCCAGCGAAGGAGACACAGATTATTGCAGAAGCTTTTGCAAATGAAGTCGGGGAGAATAGCAAAACAAGCGAAGTGTTAAATAAATACTTCCCGAATGTAACCACAAGGGAGAACGCTAAAATTAGGATGTCTGACAAGGGCTCTTTATCCAACCTGCCCAAGACTTCTTCAGGCTTCCTGAGAGAGAAGGTATCAGTAACCCACATGACAGCATGGGCCACTGACGCAGGAGTGGGACAGTTTGAGCATGGGGGACCAGGCAGGCTGATCAGGGGGACATGGGCCAGACTCAGTGAAACCAGGAATGCCTGGGCAGCCCTGGGCATTCCGGGCCACTCCTGGAGAGAAGTCCCTGCAAAGGAAGATGGACGGCACCGCCAGAGAAACACCACATCGTGGAGGTTAACATGCAGGCTCTAGATTGGGGCAGCCCAGCACTGGAGATCCCGCTCTCCGTTTTAGCAGATGTATGACCGTGAGCAGCTCACTCCATTTCTCCAAGCCACAGCTTCCCCATCTGTGGAATGGGTATAACAGCCTTCATTGTAGGACGCTTTTAAATGAGACATAAAGTCCAATAGATCTTAGCTGTTACCACCCTCATTTCAGAGAAGAAAGTGGAGGCCAGGCTGGTTAAACAATGTCAGTGGATGTTCCTAACCTACATATTGGCTCTTGCTGTGTGTGTGTGGCATTCTGTGCTATAAATTTTGTTTGAAGCGTGCATGTTATTTGATCTCTGTGACAATCTATGAACCACACTGCCTGTGTGCAAAAGCAGGCTAGACCTCTCCCTTGCTGTGTGACCTTGGGCATGTTATGTAGCCTCTCTGTGCCTCAGTGCCCTCACCTGTCAAAATGTGGATAATGATCCTTTTCATGAGGGAGTCAATGTGTGTAAAGGTCTGAGAATAGAGCCTGGCCCCCAAGACCTCAATAAATGTGACTACCTATATTATCACTGATTTTTGCTCACCTTACAGATAAGGCCCAGAGAGGGTAAGCAAATCACCCAAGGACACACAGCTAATAAGGGGCAGAGTCTGTCTGACTGTAGCTCATGCTCTTCTTTCCTTTGTCCTTGGGGACCAACCAGCAACCACCTCTTCCAGGAGGTCCCCAGGCCCGCCTGAGGCACAGCACGGTGGACAGGTTAAGATGATGTGCTTTCAACCCAGAAAAGCCTGGTTTCAAGTCCCAGCTCTACTCTTGCTTTGACCTTGGAGGGTTGTTTAAACCCTCTGGTCTTGGCTTCCTAATCTTTAAGGGGGGAATCACAGTGGCACATCAGTTGCTGCATATGTGGTAATGCCACTGTGACCACGCCTGTTCTCCGCTGGCTGCAGCCCGATGCCCTATGTAGAAGGTGAGGCACGGGTTTGCCTAACCTGTGGCACCGTGCCCTCCCACTCCACTCCAGAGTCCCACCCCATACGGCCCTCACCCTCACCAGCCTGTCTCTAACCCCGGCCTCCCTTCCTGTCGAACAGCCTCGAGGCAGTGTGGTCTGATACTCAGGGGGCCCCAGAGAAAGCCAAGTCCCTGGGATAGGGCTCCCTAGAGATTGTCTGCCCGCAGAAGAGGGAGCTGTCAGCTCTTTTAACAGTGAAATAATTGCAAGTTTGAATGTGGATTCTATACCCAACAACTGCAATTAGAAGCCACCTTCTGTTCAGAACTGCTGCTGTTTAAATGTAATCCCTGCATCGTGCATAAACCCCAAACGCGTTTCTCAGTTTTGCTTTCGACGACACTTACTCATCTCCATTTGAGCATCCTTGGTTCTGTTTCTAAAGCTCACATCACATCCCACCTCTCGCTGGCTTCTCTTTGTCCCGAGATAACATCCAAATGCCTCACCCGGGCCAGCAAGGCCAGCATGTGGTCTGCCTCCAGCTTCTTCCTCTACTCTTTGCCCTTCCATGAGCTCCAGCTACCAGCCTCTTTTTTCAGCTCCCTGCACCAGCCATCCCCGGCTTGGAGAGCCCTCTATGCCCACTGTGCAGTTGAACTCCTACACATCCTTCAGGTCACAGTCCAAACATCACCTCCTCCAGGAAGCCTTCCCCAGTGCGCCACACCATGAAACCCCTGTGACGTGCTCTTGCAGCATCATGCACATCAGCCCCACGGCACTCCTAAAGCTTATAATTAGTTCTTTGTATTATGTGAATAATGACAAAGCGGATGACTGTCTCCCCCACTGACCTGTGTGCCCCAGCCATGTTCCGCAGATGCTGCTTGGTGCTACCCCCAGCACCTAGCACAGCCCCCACTGGCACACAGCAGGTGCTCAATATGTATGTGTTGCATGAAAGAGCATTTAATTATGCAAATGGCTTATTCTTCCTAAAGAGAGCAACTTGGTGGAGGTAGGGCCTCTGTCCTCACCATATTTCTGTTCCTCATAGAAGCTAACACAGTCCCTGGCACAGAAAAAGTGCTCAGTCTGAATTGGCAGAATTTTAAAGCAGACTCATGCTTTAGCTTCTGTTTTCTTTTTTGTCAGAAAAACGCAAATAGGAGTCCAAGGCAGCCCTGTCCCCACTCTCCCTTAGATCCAGCAAGTACAGTCCCTAATGGTTAACGTGGGTATTTGCATTTACCTTGCAAGACAGACAACCCTCCCAGCCCTGTGTGCTGACAGCCCCTGAATCACCACAGCCTCCAGACTTCCTCCCAAGGAGTTGAGATAAAGGAAAACTGTGTCCCCTCTCTTGGCCTGTCCCAAGGAAAGCTCTGGCCTGTCCTCATCATCCCCGTGGAGTCAGAAGCAACAAGGAAGGATGAGCCAGCTCTGCCATTTGAGGAATGGGCTCATTACCCCTTCGTTACTACATAAATGTAACCCCGCATGCCCAACAGGGCTGCCCTTGGCTGGAGTCCCACCAGTTTCCCTTTAATTAAAGCTGAGCGTAGGAGGCCCCCCACCTCCTGCCCCTGTGAGCAAGGCCAGGGCAGTGTCAGATGCCACAGAAGGTGATGTTTCCATCTGTTAGGTCTACCTCAGTGTTCCCCGGTCCTCGGTTCCCAGTGTCAAAAGTGAGTACTGGTACCAAGCTGAGCCAATGATGGAGTGATCACAAATAAAAAGCCATCCCACACCAACAGTTTATTACAGGAAAAAAAAGAAACTATACACAGTGAAAGTAAAAGAGGAAGCTCCCCAAAGTGAAAATATGTCCCAGAGAGAGGACCAGTCTCCACGAGTGGAGAAAGGCGTTGAGGACTCCCAGGTGTTTCCTTTTATTGGCCTGGTCCAGGATAGGGCTTACAGAAAGTGTGGGATGGCAGCAAATGATCATCAGGTGTTCTGCATTTTCCTGCCGTCTCTTCCCAAGACATCCTCTTCCCAGGGGTGGCCAGCATGGGAAGCCCCAAATCCATATAAGGCAGGTGTTTGAAGGCTAAGAGCCTCCCGGGGAGAGTGACCAGTGCTGAAGCAGGACCACCTGGAGCGGGCACCTCCGCCCAGCAGCCCTGGCTCTGGGCTAGCGCACACCCAGCTAGCCACCTGGCAGCAGGCGACATCCAAGTCACCCCAGGGATGAGGTAGGGAAGTCTATTCAACCTGCGGGGAAAAGGGGTCACTTCCCCCACTCCCGGAGAAGCTCTGCAAGCTCCATCAGCACTCGCCCCACGGAAAATGGCGCCAGGCAAAGCGGAGACCCACACAGCTGGGGATGTTTCCCCACAAGCTCGATCACCGATCAGGCCCTGCGGCTGCCCCCGGGTCAGGGTGAAATGCACTCAGCCAGCGCTCCCGGAACCCAGAAAAGCAAAACCCCACTCGCTGGCTCTTCAGACCCAACTCCCACCCATTGCTGGGGTCCTCCCAAGCGCCATCCCCTCCCGAGACGCAGGGGAGGCAGCGGGGGACGGGGAGGCAGGGTCCCTGCCCTCTGGGGGCTTACAGGCTGTTGCAGGAGGTGACGAGGAGGTAATTTAAAATATAACGGGGCAAGTATTACACGATAAGTGCCATGAAAGGAGAAGCGCAGGGAGGTCCCAGATCTTACCTGGTGCATCCAGTCGGGGAAGGTTCCCCTAAGAAAGACCCCAGGGATGGCAGGAGTCGGCAGAGGTATGGTTAGTAGCAATCCTGGCTGCGGGGGCATCCGGTGAAGGCCCAGGGCTGGCACCTTAGAGAGCGTGGTCGGCAGCAGGAAGGGTTGGAGGAACAGGCGGGGCGGAGGACCGGGGTGTTAAAGGCCACGCCAAGAAGAGAGCAGGAGGGTTTAAGCAAGGTCAGAGGTGGGTGTGAAAGGACCATCCTGGAGTTTAGGGGTGCAGGAGTGGATGGGGGAACACAATGGGAGGCTACAAGGGGTGTTCCAGAATCAACAGTGCTGGGGAGGTGGATGGAAGGGGAGAGGTGAGGGTCAGGTGTTCAGGAAGTGGATTTCCCAGGACTGGGGACTTGAATGGGTGTGAGGAGGGAGGGAGGGAAGTGAGGATGAACAAAGGGTTTCTGCACAAGCACCTGGGGGGCTACTTGCTCTAGTCACTGACGGGGACTGGGGTACGGGGGGTCTTCATGGAGGTGCAAGTTAGCACAGAAGATGGCGGGTCCGGTTTTGACCTCGTTGTAGAATCAGGGGTGTGGATGTTTCATGCACTTTGGACCTTTGGGATTAAGGGGGATGAACCAACCAGGCCCTGTGGAGTTTTAAAAATCTTCGTTTAACCTTAATTTCCTACACGGTTCATTATTGGTACTTCACAGAGGGGTTCCTCAGGATTCGTTTAATTTCTGCTGAGAACTTTGAAAGCCTCAGAACTAACAGCTGTCAGAGCTCAATTAATAGAACAATAAGGCAGGCTTGCTCCCCCCGCTGCCCCCATGCCAGGAGTCATGGCGCAGGAACGTTTGCAGGACGCGCCTGACCTCCCAGTGGCTTTTCATGGTTTGAAATTGACAATTCTTTCATTGTAGCCAATACATTTCTAAATGTCAGACCATGGATGGGGTTTACCTGGTGGGGTTTTGGGCCCAAGGTCCTTCTTAGGATGCAGGAAGGATAAGGCAGCTGAAACAAATCTATCTCCCTCCCTCCCTCCCCCTAAGACCGCCATGCTTCCTCTCTTTTACACACACACACAGGTGCACACTGCCCAACAAGTGAAGTTTAGTTACCAGAAAGAACAGAGGCCAGGGTGCCTCCTGACAAGGGAGCCTAGGTGAGCAGAAGCCCAGGTCACTCATTGGAAATTCCATCTCTGCAAACTGTAATTTTCTTCTTAAATTTGACCTAGCCTTATCTCTCCTGCTCTAACATGAGGCTCTTTCTATTAGGTTGAACCAAAAGAAACTGCCAACATTTGGCAGTTTCTGACCTAAAGAACAGCCGTGTCCTCAACCTCATGGTATCTATTTATCCCACTTAGTGTGAATCTTGACTTTTATTTTGTGCAGAAATATTAATGTGTTTGATTACAGAGCTCTTTCCCCAGACCTCACAGGGGCTGGGATGTCACGTACAGCACAGGCACCACATTGCCTTTCTCAACTTTTGAAAATGATCGATTCTAGACCACACCTGGTCTTAGGGGATTGCAAAACTGTAGTAACAGAACGGTTAAAACTGTTTATGGGGCACTTTCTGGTATAAGGCATGGCGCTGGCGTTGGACAGCAGGTTATTCATTCTGGTTGATAAAAATGAGTAGGGAAAAGAGCTCATGAGTAATTATATGGACTCAAATAAGGCACCATTTTCCCCACACTAAAATGCCAGCTGATGAAGCGACGTACTGTCTGAACATAACAATGTTAAGGTGAGCCTACCCCCAAAACAGGTCTATCCCTCCCTCACACCCCCAACCTGAAGGACGAGCCTGCTCCTGCTACAGAGCTGTTAGTTACAGAGCCAAGCAGCCTCATAGCATCCTCAGTACACCCCGAGTCTGCTTGTTCTCAGATCCTCGCAAAATAATTACACTGCTCTCTTCTCTAGAACAGTTTGCATTAACTTGGGGAAATGTGTGATTTGATAAAGACATGTCACGTGGGGCTCCCAGGGATGTTCCATTAAGAGAGAGAAACCAACTTGGAAAATGTCCTGATGGTATCTCGCATCAGATAACCAAGACGTGGGAGGAAGGAGAAACCGGAGGGGAGGGGAGGGGAGCTGAGGAGGAAAAGGCCCTCGCAGAGGGCTCTAAACCTTAGAAATGCCTCCCGATGGATATTCACAGCTTAACTCCTCTTTAATCTTGGCCCAAGTGCTGTAATAAGCCACTCTTAGAACTTAATAACTCCTCAGCATCCAATCAATAACAGCTCTGAAAAATCTCTTCCCTGTATTTATTTAGCTCTGTAGCACTCAGACACTTCAGCTGCTTATTCCCTGAGATCTCTGAAGTTGAACTCGACTTCTTTTTCGAACAGGGCAGCTTGCTGACACACCCACGCGGAAGACAAGCCTTTACGAAGTGGGCTTTGACGGGAGCTCTCCGTAACGGCAAACAAGGAGGACGAGAGATAAATGAGTGGGTGTGTGTGTGCAATGTCGCCAAAGCCAACCTAAAATTGGCTTTGGCACTTCTGCTGGTTGCTGTTACTACAAAACCTCACCTGGATCTATGGGGAAAGGGGCCAGGATGTACATCTTTATAGAATTCATCTGGGAAATTATCACTATCCAGTTAAGCAACTTGCAGTACTGACAGATGATTAAAAAAAAAAAAAAAAGTAGTTCCTCTCTTGGGTGGGTAGGAGAGGGCTATTCACTTTGATTTTTATTAACCACTCTTCTTGGTGGATGTGAACTCTGGAATCAATAGACATACGTGCAGTGAGGGAGAGGGGGAGAAAAAGGAAGAGGAATATGTGGTACGAGGTACGTCTCGACAGGACCCCAGCAGCAGAAGAGATTGCAGCACATCCTCCCCCCACCCAACCCCAGCCGAAGGAGCAGATACCCTCACTTCAAAGTACAAACACTGGTGACCCATTTGCTGCAAGCTTCATATAATGCCAGCTTTTGATGCTATTATTTTTTAAAAATAAGAGAAATTTGAGTATCCTGGTACCAGATTCTCTGAGCAGTAATTCCAGCCCAAGGATAGGTTATATTTTGTGCCAAGTAGAGATGGAGTTAGCTTTTCTTCCTATTTTGACAGGGAGGCAGTCACCTCAATTAGGTCAGTCGAGGCTAGCTGATTATGCATAGGTTGGGTGCACACCATGTAGCGCTTCTACTTACCCTGTGTGCCCCTGGAAGTGTTATCTCTGAGCCCCGTAGGAAGCTCCAGCCCTGGTCGGCATGAACGTGTGTTCCACACCCATCAGGTAGGTGCCAGGTAACGTGCTGTCAGAAATACCATTTTCCAGAGAGACTCTGATGGCTTTGAGCAAATGAGAGAAGTTGAACCCACCTGACACAGGGCTGTTAGGATGGTATCTGAGAGCACGTGAAGGCCATGTTACCTCCATAAATGACAGCTACCATGAGAATGATGACAATGGCGATTTACTCTTCCTTAACTTCATCCATTCCTCAATACCCGATTTCTCAGAATTCAAATTAAGAAATAGACTCTTCAGGGAGCAATTTAGGATGTTTTTAGGGTAAAGGAAGCTTCGTAATTGTGATGAAACATATCCCCTTCATAAAGCAAAGATGCTTCAGTAATAATGAACAAATCCCGATGTGCAATCCCTCCGCAGAGGCTGCTGTATCTCGAAGTGAATGACCCTTATTATCACAAAGTTATTAAAGTATCCATTTGTTATGTTGCTTAGTCAGGGACAGGGCCAGAATCCATTTAGCACAGTGTTTATCAAGCGGCGGGATTTGAAAAGCCAACGTCACAGCACAGCGGTTGGGCTGCCACTGTCTCTGCACCTCACCTGTGGCTCTGGGAAGCTTCTCCTGTTGGAGCCCATCCTTTCTTGCAAGATGAGAAAAAAAATGATGACTTTCAAGAGTTTCTTGAAGCCCCCAGTTTTCCCTAAAATGGAGCTCAGAGACGTGAGAACTGGAACAGGGAGGAAGGAGGGAAGCGTTAACACTCAACGCAAAGCATGAAACAATTTTCTTACGTTAAAAAAAGAAAAGCAGCTGCAGAGAGGCAGCAAGCCAGGCGTGCGTGAGAATCGCAAACCTCAGAGGGCTGCGGCTAAAGATGCTGCAGCAACACAATCAGATCCTCACTTTCCAGGCAAGTACAACCAGAGGCGTGATTGTCGGGTCAAACCATACAAAATCGCTTCTCTCTCTGAGCCTTAGTTTCCTCACTTGGAAAAAAATGAAATAGATGAACCCAATGCCCTCCTAGGTCCCTTGTAAGTACAAAAATTCCACCTTTCTAAGATTTTAAATCCACCTATTGTACAAATTAACTCTGCCTCCCACCAAAAGCAACAGATAAAAACCTCAAGAACTCATCAGAAGGATGGCATCGGGAGCAAAGCAAAGAAGCTGAAAAGTAAACACGAGTTGGTTTGGGATGGGCTCATTGCACAGAGAGAAGAGCCTTGGGAAGCCTGGCGGGGGGAAGGCAGGATAAACACTGAGGCCAGGATCGGGGCCCAGGGAAACAGCCAATCTAAGTCTCCTCTAGAGGAAGCAAAGATTTATTCCTGGTACATTCCACGCTTCAGGGACTCCTCTCTCTCCCCTGGTTGGTTTTTCTCCACTATAAATGTCACAGATTATCACCTCCCTCTGCACAGAACAATCATTCTCAACCACAAGTGACTCTGACCCCCAGGGGCCATTTGGCAATGCCTGGAGAGATTTTGGTTGTCATGACTCAGGGAGGCGATGCTACTTAGGACAGTCCCCCATAACAAAAAAATTATTTGGCCCCAAATGTGAATAGTGCCAAGATTGAAAAATTCTGCCATAGAATATAATGCTCATGGGGTCAGGACTTTTTGTCTGTTGTGTTTACTGCTGTGAACCCACTGCCCAGAAGAGCATCATGAGCATAGTATCCGCTCGATACATGGTGTTAAGGGCAAGCGCGGTGGCTCACACCTGTAATCCCAGCACTTTGGGAGGCCAAGGCAGGAGGATCGCTTGAGGCCAGGAGTTTGAGACCAGCCTAAGCAACATAGCAAGACCCTGTCTCTACAAAAAACTTAAAAAAAACAAAGTTAGCCAGGTGCAGTGGCACATGACTGTAGTCCCAGCTACTTAGGAGGATTGCTTGAGCCCAGGAGTTCAAGGTTGCAGTGAGCTATGATCATGGTACTGTACTCCAGCCTGAGTGACAGATGACAGAGTGAGACCCTGTCTCAAAAAAAAAATGCTGTTAAAAGATATGAATGAATAACTAAATGGCTGGATGCTTCCCAGCAGAACTGGAGAGCTTCTGAGCCACATAGGAATCTCCCCCATCTAATACAGAAGAGGCTCAACGAAGGGCTTCTCCTAGGGCTGCACAGGCCACAGGGATTATGCCATTCTGTTCCCAACAAATCATTTATTTAAGTGACTGCAAGGGAAGCAGAACGTGCCTGAGATGTGCTGCAAAGGCTCGTTCTACGTTAGGAGAGCGTCGCATGTTTTTCTTGGTAGCATCTCTAAGATAGACTAGAGGCGGCTGTCCTCCTATGGCCCCAGTAGGAAAGGGTCCATTATCCTAGTTAAGAAATTTGAAGATGAGTCACCTCCCCACCAGGGGACAAAGGAGTCACAAGGTTTCTATCTCAGGACCATGACTGAAGACATGGGTGGAATTCCACGGAGGGCTGGGGCATTGATCGGGGCCTTCAGTGAGCAGACGTCAAAAACAACTGGAAGAAATCTCACCAGCAGAGAGCCAGAGACAGTGTCATTGGGAGCCGAAGAGCACTTACTGTGATCTCGAGTAGAAAATAAAATAGGCAGTGCTAAGAATAAAACACACTTCTGGCTGATAGCTAACTCAGTGTTCTGGGCCTTTGACTCACTGTCTTATTTTTCTAAAGGTCTCCAAGTTATTTAATAAGCATAATCTGTGAAATGCTTTCAACATCCAACCTTTGTGCATTGGAGCCTAACCTGACCTGACCACACCATTCGGAATGGTCAAACGGTGACATCTGTTGAATGTTTGCCAGTGACCTAAGTATTCTACGGACTTGAGATGTACAGACTCATGTTTAAACCTCACAACAACACTGCGAGGTTGGTATGATCAGTATCCCCAGTTCACAGATGAGGAAACGGAGGTTCAGGGCACAAAGCGTATAAATGATAAAGCTGAGAACCAGATGAACCCAGACCTTCTGGTTCAAACCCGTTGCGTATGCTATACACAAACCCAGCTGTACGTGAGCTCTGAGTCAGAAGAAGAAAAAAAAAGAAAACAAGTAGGAAACAACCAACAATAAAAGGCCCCCATGCTGGGTCATGCCGCTTGCCAGGTGAAGAAGACGCACGCCCAGGTTGTAGTGCTGCGATGTATGTATTTCCACGCCTTGTAAAAGGCTCTTCTGTGAATGTCACCGCATGTTGGTGCTATGAAAAGGCTGATAAAGTTTAAACCCCACTCCTAATGTGGGAATTTTCACTTAACTGCCAAGTTCCCATCCCTACGGGTTTTTAGTCTTTATGATATCTGCAATATGACTGACTTTATGTCTTGTTCTTTTGCCAGGACCCTCTTGTGTAGGAGACAGAACATGATGAACCCCAAACTACCTAAACAAAAGGACCCATGTCAAGAAAGGCAGAGGAAAAAACCCTTATTTTTCACCCCCGTGGCAGGATGTCCACAAGAAAGATAGAGGGGCCCCGAGGAAAGGAATAAAGGAACTAACTCATTAACTAAGCACCTGAAATGCTCTCATGCCAAGTGGTTAAGGGAAATGGCTTTGGGGGCAGACAGACTCCAGGTCCCACCATTTAATTGTCCTTACGGAGTTCATTTTATCTCTCGGTCTCAGTTTCCTCATCTGTGAAATGGGAATAGTAAGTATGTGCCTCATGGAGTTGTTCTGAGAATTCAATGAGGTGATGAGCTTAAGTTCCTACCACAGTGGTCATAATAGAGAATGCTCAAATGATGTTAATTCTTAGCAGTAATACTAAGCAAAAGTTTCTGGAGAGACCATCGTCCATTCCCTCTTACAGAGCAGCACTCAGAGGATCAGCCAGTGTAAGCGACTTGCCTGAGGTGACAGAAAATCAGAACCAGGTTTCAAATGTCTCCTTTCTTCAAAGCCCATTTGCTAACTCCTAAGACACCCACATTGGGTGGCCAATCCTTCAGGGACATTCTATCCTGCTTGACTGATGCCCTGAATCTGGGAGAGAGGTTTCAACCCCTCATGAGGACACATAAAGAATAGGTGTAGGCCAGGTGTGGTGGCTCACGCCTGTAATCCCAGCACCCTGGGAGGCCAAGGCGGGAGGATCACTTGAGCTCAGGAGTTCAAGACCAGCCTGGGCTACATAGCAAGACGCTGTCTCCACAAAAAATAGAAAAATTAGCTGGACATCTTGGTGAGCACCTGTAGTCCCAGCTACTCGGGAGGCTGAGGCAGAAGGATTGCTTGGGCCCAGGAGTTTGAGGCTGCTAAGCTAGGATGATGCCACTGCGTTTTACCTAGGGCAATAGAGTGAGACCTGTCTCAAAAAAAAAGAAAAAAAGAATAGATGTCATGACTTTCCAAACCAGGGAGTCACTTGGTGGGATGAGTGAAAAAACTAACATTTTCAGAACTGACTTCAAAACATGGGTTTGTGAGACCATGATAGAGCTCAGCTGAGCGCACAAGAACAGTCCGGGTGAGAGAGAAAGCCACGCCGGCGCAGGTGGAGAAGAAACTGCAGGAAAGCATGAAGTTTATCCAAATTATGCCACCCACTACCGATGACAAAAGCGGGCAAAGTGGCGAGGCTGACTCATCCTCACATCACTGAGCGCCTAAGTCTCCAGTTCCAAACCACCGTGCACTTATCCGCACGACCTGTAAGCTGCTACCTGCCCCGGCTCTACCAACACAGACAATGAATTTACCAAAAACAACGCAGGAAAGGGGGGAAAAGGAAGGGCTTTCATGGAGCTGACCAAGACCATATGATGTCTGATTACAGACATCCCGCCAGATTTTAAGCAAGGGGAGAAGTTCGGGAAGGAAGAGGAAAATGTGTCGCAAGAACATCTAGGATTTTGGGCGAGGCCAGAGATCAGAGGGAACAAGCGGCGTGGGCAAAAGCAAGAGGGTAGGGCCACGCCGTGTGTGCAGAGAAGGGAGCACGTGGCCCCGTGCGTTGTAAGCTGAAGCGCAGCGTGGCGGGGATTTGAGGACGGAGGGGCACAGGGGAAGACTGGAGATACCTGAATGCAAGTTTGTGAGCTGGAGAATGATGCGATCAGATCTGTGTTTTAGCAAAGCGAGCCTTGGATACTGGTGACAGCCTGCAGAGCAAATCAGTTAAGAGTTTTCATGGCAGAATTAAAGAGGACGTTGGGCTCTAATCCCAGCCCCTTACCCTCACTGTTGTGTGCCCTTGAGTAAGCTACTTAGCTTCTCTATGCCTCCATTTCCTCAAGGATAGCAACCCTACTTACTTAGTAGAGAGTTGTGGGGAGTAACTAAGTAGACATGACGTACTTGGCGAGACGTCTGGCACATCAACCTCCATTATTATAGGTGATGGTGAAGATGGCGGTGACAGTGGTGACAATGTTGGTGGTGGCAATGAGGATGTTGGCAATGACGATGGTGATTTCATCTAAACATGGAAGCTTCCCATCCAGGCGGCTTTTGTGCCGTTAACCCAAACATTCCATTGCTATGGTTTGAGCTGGCTTCTCCCCGGTTCACAAAGAAGTTAACCCTGTTGTTTATGTAAAACCTCGTATGAAAAACTTGCTCCGACACTGCCACGCAGGTTACCTCCCCGTGGATGCCTCGTTTTCCCTCTCTGTGAAGTGAAGATTATAGTGCTACCTCCCTGTAGAGATCAAATGAGTTAGTATTTGTTATGCACCTAGAACAGAACTTTGCACACTGTAAAGACGTGACACATGTTGGCAATTAACTAACACTCAGCACTTAACCTGACCAACATGATATAACTCACAACTACTCCAAAGTGATGCAGCCCTGGGCCACGGGTGCCCACGCATCCACAAGACCTCGGTGTGGGATGCAGCTAGATGTCCCACCTTCCTCTCCTGGGGACAGACTACTTCTTATTTCCCCAGTTACTCACAAGGCCTTTCCGTTTCAAAAAAGCCAATCCGTCTGAGGGCCTTTGTTTGGCATTCACAGCCCCACTAATTACGAGGCTTACTATCTAAGGCAGAAAACCGAATGTCTTTTGCTGGTCAAAGTGAAAGTGATAACAGAAAAGTGTTAGGGTATTTGGACACCCGGCCGGTGAAGCCACTTCATTCTGATGAATTGCGACACACGGAAATCAATCCAGGTCACTTAGGAGAACAACTTGGTATTTGGTGTCCAAACGAATCACTGCTAATTTATTACGGGCTATTTGATTAAATACCCAAGAAGGGAATGAGTCGATGCAGCGTGTCTGTGGGCAAATTGTCCTGTGGCTCTAATACTCAACAAAAAATAAGCCATCCCTAAGCATTCTAAAGCTACCCAGGCGGTTTATCCTTATTGCCTGTGATTTTTTTTTAAATTCTTGCTTTTCTGCAATCTCTGGAAAATTCTCAGGAAATCAGCCAAAAACAAAATATAACATCCAGAGGGAGTGGGTACTACCCATTAAACTTGAACCTCGAAGCCTCCAGTTTTAACCTCTCCATCTGAAGTAAATTCTACCCCATACTTCACATTTAATATTCTTTACATACCATGCCACCATATGCAAATAGATATTTGTTTGATTATGCATCTATTGTCTATTTTCCTGATGTGTGGAATGCAACTGGAGAGCTGCAAAATCCAGTCCAAATATGTCCACACATTAACTCTCTGTACAAAAACAGTATCTGGGGAGGAGAAGGACCAGGTTTGGCTAGATTAACACCCCCAACAACCCCCAGAAGTCTCTCCTACTTCTCATTTCCTGATGAAACTCACCTCAAGTAGACAGGCCATCAGAAAATATCTCAGGATGGCTACAGTGGAGATTCCAGGCAACTTCTACTCTACCACCTTCACAGGTTGTCACAGAGGAGGAAAAGTGACTTGCAACTTATAATGCACAGTGGTCCATACACACACACACCAGTTTTCCTTCTGAATTTCAGAATATCATGGAGGTAGCTTAGCAAAAGATAAGGAAGAAGTAGCTTGCTTGTCCTGCACCTTGGTTATGTGATGGTCCACACCATCTCTTCCACTCAGTGCCTCCCTGAGGTTGCAGTCATGGTAACGAACCTCAGGTGTTCCCGTTTTCCTGACATCACTGTCCCCTCTTACCTGTGATGGGCAGAGCAATTGTCACCCATGTTCTGACTGAAGAACGTCTGAGTGTCTAGGACTCTGTCAAGTGCCATCCCTCATCTTGCAGAAACTAGAAAACTAATCCATGTAAGAAACTGGGTGTAGCAGCCAAGGGTGTCGCCTGACACGATGGTATCTCTCCAAGTCCTTGTCTGGGAGGTGAGATGCCCGAGCAGGATGACTGTCATAGACCAGAGAAGTAAGAACACTGGGACTGACTCTCAAAGTTGACTGGACCGTGTGGCCCTTTGCCCAATATGTATGGTTTCCATGTTATGACAGGCCTTCTTGTAGTTGTAAGTAGTAAGTCTAGTCTTTAAGTGACAGGTAGTCGTGATTACACCTTCTGTTTTTGGCAAACCCACAAATTGCCTCACATGATAGAGGAGGGAGTGAATGAACCTAATACTAGAACAAGGACTCATTTCCTTAGCAACTGGGAAGAAACTGGAAGAGAAGGCCCATACCATTGGATAGAAATATTTCTGTGTCCCCAAGAAAAAACACAGGCATGTTATACAAATAAAAGCTATTATTATCATTTCTTATTAGACCAAGAAGGGAGACAGAAGGACAAATTCAGTGAGAGGAATCAGACATTCAAACCAGGCAGACAACGTCATCAAATGGCTGAGGTGGCACAATGTGTGGGTAAGGAAAGAAAATCTCTTCTCTACTATTTTTAACAACTATATATTGAGTACTTGGAGTGGTAGATAAAACTGATGTGGTCCCTAACCACGTTTCGCTCATAGTCTGGTGTCAGTGACAGACAGAAAACATAAATAAATAGTGGTAAGAGACAAAAAGTGGACTGATGGTTACCAAGAGCTGGAGTGGGTGGTAAGACATCACCTAAAAAAGGTACAAGGTTTCTTTGGGCCTGATGAAAACGTTCCAAAATACACTGTGCTGCTGGTTGCACAATTCTGTGAATATATTAGAAACCACTGAATTACACACTTTAAATGAGTAAATTGTATAGCATATGAATTATATCTCAATAAAGCTGTTATTAAAAACAAAACCCATACCAGGAGCAGGGGAATGTGACCAGCTGTCTACTGAACCAGCTCTCTTATACCCAGAACATGAATTAAGATTCCCCAGCACTTTCAAATTAGAGGAACCCCATTAACCACCCTGGAAAAATGAAGCCAGTTTTACTGAAGTGTGTGATCCTCTGATCCCAAGACCAACCCCCTGAGGTCTTCTTGTCTCCCCAGCACCCCCCTCCTTTGCCCCTGCCCCTGGAGAACTGCTCTGTCTGTTGCTGGCTGTTTCACAGTAGCCCTGGTCCCAGCAGCTACCATCAGAGCCCTGACTTAACGCATAACCAAAGTTGACAAGACCAAGAGGTTCTTCACTGAATCCTAACCCCGGCAGTTCCAATGTCTAGGAAATAGGCAGCTTTCTCGGGCAGCTGTCTGACTTCTAAGTAGAATTGCTAGAAGCTCCGGGTCCTACTTGACATATAACTGCAGACCTCCAATTTCCACACTTTGCCACGGATGGTGTCCTCGGAAATAAACTTGGATGGAGCAGAAATAAATCTGTTCCATCAAATCTTTCTTTTTCCTGAATGACGAGAGGTCATGCTCACCTTGCCATGAGCTCGGGAAGAACTCTGCCTTGGAGCTAGAGACAAAATGAGAGCTGAGATGTCCAAGCTTCTCACCCTGGAAATAAAAGCCGACAAAAGACAATCTTCCCCGTGTCCTCACACCCCCTGGCACCGTACTGGATGAGTGAATAAATGACCGGTGAAATCAGGTCCTGGAGAATAACACTGGGTGAACTCAATTTCTCAATGGATGTGATGCGTTTGGAAGAAAAATTCCCATTAATTCCAGGGTCATAATCCTAAACTTAAGTCGTGAAAGAAACTAAGACCATGGTCTTCAAGTAATTTCTACTGAAATACATCTAAAGGCAGAACAAATGACCCTCCCACCCCAAAAGAAGGGAGCAGACTGCAGGGGCTGGGGACCCTCACAGAGATACGGGAATTAGGAGACTACCTGGGCAAAGAGCAGTGAGGCATATTATTGCTAATAATAACCATCCAAAGGTCTGATATTAAAACAGGATTGAAAACGCATTCAAGACCTTATATTGTCACCTTTCCCTGGCGTCTGACATGGCCTGACACTTGCATAATGGCTTCTTTTGTACTTTTTTCCCCCAACTAATTAAGTTAGAATTCCTCTATTAAACAGATCCGCTCCCAGAAGTGTCCACAAGGCAGGAAAGGAGAAGAGTATCTGTTTCCCACTATCTGGTATTCAAAATACAGAATTAAGAATTTTTGAGTTTGTAAAGGAAAAAAAAAATTCAGTGAAGCTACAGGTTCACTTTTTACCCAAGTCTGTTGACGCCTAATGATAACTATCTGAATGAGACCTAGAATTAGCTGGAATCAATAAATATTTCAATTTGTAAAAAAAAAAAAAAAAAAAAAAAAAATTTGAGTTTTAACCATGGGCCATAGAGGAGTCTGCTTCTATGTCTTGGAAACATTAATGTGTAAGACCCCTCCCAAGGACTAAGGATTGGACAGCAACCCACTCCCCCACCCTCCCTGCCTTACAGATATAGACAGTCGCAGTGTTGTATCAGGAGGAGGACAGAACTGACGGAAGAGATTTGGGAATTTATAAAACACTAAATTATAATAAAACCTTTAGGAAATTCCCTTTTTTGTATGAGGCTTAGTCCTAGCATCACCTATTTCTCCCGCCACAGGGGTTTGCCAGGTAGCTAATGAAATCTCCTATTATCTACAAGTCAAAATGCATCTGTATTGCAAAGCACACTACAGCAGGACCCGGCCACCAGGGTTGTCTTGAAAGACACAGCAACTCCTCTGTCGACCAAAGAGGTCCGGTTGACAATGTTAAATGCCACAGGGAAGACATCTGTTAGGTTTGGCAGCATGGAGTTCACAAGTATCTTGCCCAGAGAAGTCCAGTGACAGGTCCAAGAGTCACACTGTGGTAGACCGACACAAAAGAAGACATGGACCATAGACTACTCTTGAGATGTTTGGCTAAAAACGAGAGAAGAAAGGTAGAAGGTGAAAAATCACTTATTCAATAAATACAGTACCCACCAAATACAGGCACCACGTTAGACTTTGTGGGGGTGAGGAACAGATGACAAGGATTCAAAGCTATACAGGAATCCAGGACCCCTGCCCTCCTGGAGCTCAGAGTCTCCAGAAAAATAAAACAAATACATGGGCAGTTGTAATGTAGTGTGATAACACAGGAGGAGTAGGAGAGCTCATCCCAAACTCGAGAAGTCAGGGCATCCTTCCTGGAGGAAGTGACATAGGAGCTGAGAATTTAAAGATGCATAGGAGTTATCCGGCAAAGTGTGCCTGAGAGAAGAGAAAGACTGTCAGGCATATGCAAACACCCCGAGGAGAGAGTTATTCTGTAAATAATGAACATGTGTTGGCCATTTATGTAACACTGTTCTACGCTCTTGGGATATTTTAACAGGTTACAAGACAGGTAACAGTCCGAAATTCACTAGTTTTTCACTCTAGTCAGGGAGACACAGATAAAAAAACAAACAATATCATCCAGATATAACAACAGATCCTGTTAAGAAAGCTCCAAGGCGGAGGAATGACCAGAGAACAGGGAGTAAGGAGGCGTAGGCGGGGGCTGGTCTGTGCAAGTCCTGGAGCAGGACTAATGCTAAGAGCAAGATGAGGAGGTTGGTTGTCACCGAAGAGTTTTTAAGGTTGCACAAGAGAGCATGACCAGTAGCAAGAAAGAGACTTGGGGAGGTTTTTAAAAGAAAAAAAATCCAAGGGGAAAAAGGAGAAAATTGATAGAGCAACTTCCAGAAGAAGAGCAGAATCAAGGTTCCAGGTGGAGGGGCCCCTTTAGAGCAGGGGGTGCAGGCCAAGCTCAGGGAGGGCTCCCCTGAGCCCTGTGACCAAGCCGCAACCCCAACAGGGCTTCTCAGTGGTGTGGGTTTCACCGACCTACAGATACCCTGTGGCCTTGTTTTTCTTGTTTTAAGAATATGTAAATAAGCTCATTTCCTGATTTATTATCCCACCAGCTGCCATATTTCAGATTTGAGGAGCACAGCCACACCAGATTACAAAAGGAATGGCTTCTAAATCAAAGTTTACTATGGCCTTAAGATGTATCTAATAGAGTTTATAAATCAAAAAATACATAAACCATGCTTAACTAAGCTCAGAAACAGGATGGGGGTGTGTCGTTGCCCCTGCTGAGTGGCAAGGTATTTTGCCCAGATTTTCCCGTGCTTGATTTTTTTTAACTAGGGGCTCCGCGGGACACATGAACCTCCTTTGCTACTCTGGGGAGCAGGAGAAGGACTGATCACGTGTCAAAAGCTCGGATTTCCTCAGGGCAACGCATGACCGAGCCCCAGCCCAGCTCTGTGCCCTTGTGAGCATAACTGCCATGGTTTCAAGGTATTTCACAAAGCAGTCAGAGTTCTAGATCACCCCTCTCAGACCCACCTGGTGTGCTGCACACACCTGGGCCCAAGACTTACAGGTTCCAAATCTAAGGGGTGGAGCCATGGATCATGCATTCTAGCAAGTTCTCCAGGTGTGTCTCTCATACACTGACCTTTGACAGTGCCTGCTCTAGAGGTCAAACACCTGTGCGCTCTCATTACTGTACCTCGAATGAGTCCAGATTACACACCTTGATATGAACTGAGGGTGTCAGCCAGAGAGCTACAAAGACCCTCGGCACTCTGAGGAGGCTGCCAGCCTCAGGGTCCCACCCCACCCAAGTCTGAGACGATGGCAGGGACAGAGCCAAGGAGCTTGCCCAAGACTGAAGCCCTTCTCAATGGCCAAGTTCAGAATCCCCTTGACAAGGAAAGGGAAGGAACCAATTCTGATTGTTTACTACGTACCAGGCCCTTTGTAAATATCTTAGGACAGCAGTGAGGAACCTTTTCATGTTGGAAGGCTGCGTTAATTCAGCTATAATCAAATAAGGCTGCACTCAAGAAAGTTCAACTAGATATACTTAAAAATGTACATTATTTTGTAAAAATCTACTATATATTTA
Organism: Daubentonia madagascariensis; assembly: GCA_023783475.1. Classification (NCBI taxonomy): domain Eukaryota; kingdom Metazoa; phylum Chordata; class Mammalia; order Primates; family Daubentoniidae; genus Daubentonia; species Daubentonia madagascariensis. The sequence continues at coordinate 2,207,067 of JAKFHU010002332.1, read as the reverse complement.
ATAATTTCAAAAAATGAAAACTATTTGTTAATTTTAAAGTTAACTAATCTTTTAATGACTTTGTTGTGTCTGTCTTTGTTGGAAAGCATTTGAATATTTGGTTGCAGCATGGAGGTCTGCAGTTTCAGTTGATCCTCTAGATGGGTATCAGTCATTTGTGACCCTAAGGGTGTCTTGATTTGGGCTAGATAGGAAAATGTAGATTTGCAGCAATAAATGGTTGAAAAGCAAGAAAGCATTTTTCGGCCATGTTGCCAAAGGCGTGGGTATTCTACTGCATTTTTCCATATTTCAATTGGATCTTTCTTACCATCAAACAATGACTTTAAAATGTCATCTACTAAGAGCTCAATCAATTCCATCTGTAGTTCTTCATGTGCCTTGGTGATACCAACCAGGTGAGCCTGAAATGCTAATTTGAGTGTGATGTCACGATTCTCAAACTCAGGGAAACTTTCATTGTATTCTCCAATTAATAGATCTATAACAGCTGCATATTCTTCAAGTGATTTGTATATATCATCCTGCTCATCAACAACCTTTGCTGATAGGGGAAAATGTTCATCCGAAATTTCCTTTTGAAGAACTGTTTGAAAAAAGATAGCTTTTTTCAAAATGTTTGGATTTTTTGCCACATATCATATACATAGACTTAGTTTTATCTCGCAAAGAAATATTCAAGTTGTTTTGATTTGACATGCTATCACATAGAAATGTTGCATTCCCATAGAAATCTTCTTTCAATAATTCACATTGCTGATTCTGTTCTTCATAAAATTTAACTATACGTTCTTGCAGAGATAAAATTTTGGCTAAAACCTGTCCCTGCGATAGCCAATGCACTTTAGAATGATACAGCAAATTCACGCTGAATACCTCATCATACCTCATTGTTCAACTTTAGTATGTTACAAAACTGACAATGCTGTGTTGCATTTGCATGAATATAGTTAACAATACTTATTATAACTTGTTGCAGAGTGTCACTTAAAATAGCTTTAGCACAGAGGTTTTGCTGACGTAAGATACAATGAAAAGAAATGAGACCATCTGGATGTGTAAATACTTTTTTTTATCTGTGCAATAAACCCTTCATGTTTTCCTGTCATGGAAGGTGCACCATCTGTACCTACACTCACTAAATTTACCAAATTCAGTCCAGCTTCACAACATTTATCTTGAAAGTTGTTGAAGATACCTATTCTCCATGCTCTGTTTGCAAGAGTGCCCAAAGCAAGTAACTCTTTTTAGCAAAGGATATCTTCTGTTACGACCCAAATGACGTATAAAACCTGTGCCGAGTCAGTAGTGGCAGCTGATTCATCCAAAGCAACTGAATGATATATATTTTCCTTTTAAAGTATTGCATGAAGTTTTTCTGTTATGTTGAAGGCTAATTTATGCTGCCGATCAGTTATGGTTCTCCTTGAAAGAGGCAGTTGTTTGTACTTTCAAACGCTATCGAGGTCTAAGCATCCTACAACTTTGACAATGCCTTCTTTCACAATTTCTATATCACTAAATGACTTCCCTTTTTGCCCTGAGTATATAAGCTACTTCATAAGTTACTTCAGTGGCATTATTTCCAGGTCTTACTGCTGTTTGAAAGAATTGTCTTTGCTTTTGCTTTTCAACTTTCATGTCTGCAATACAACTTTTTGTGCCTCTCCCTCTTATTTAAAATATTTGTGGTCCTTATGAGTGTTACAATGCTGATGAGCATTGAATTTCTTTAATGTTGATACTGCAGTATCACAAAGCAAGCAAATCATCTTTAGCAGAAACAAGATAATATTGCAATTCCCAATCCTTATTAAAAAATTTGTTTTCTTCCTTCAGTATTCTCTTGATCTTCCTTGACATGATGGGTTGTTAAGCAGACAGAATTTAAAAAACACTGTCGAGCTGTGCAACTGTTCACAAATTCCACTTCAAACAGAAACAAAGCGCACTGTTGTGAAAAGCTGATAACATACTGGTGTACTTGACCCCCATAAACTCTCGCCTACCAACCTCGTGTGGTAGTGGCGCCAGTCAGCAGGGGAAGTTAGAACTAAATCATGAGTGCAGCAGCCATCAGCTTACCCTTCTGGCCTACTAATGTTCTAATTGTGCCAGGCAATCTGGGAGGATTATTTCATTGAAACTTATTTTATTCTTTGGTATTTTAAATACATTCATTTTAAAAATAAAATTAAAATATAAAAGACAAACAAAAATGTACTAATAAAAATAAAAGTATTTGTTCAGTAAAATTTGGATTCAGTCAAAAGGCCACACTTAAGGACCTTAAGGCCACAGGTTCCCCACCCCTGTCTTAGGAGCTTCTCTGGCCACAAAGGTAGGTCACTCAGACTACAAGTCTTCAAAAGTTTCTGAGAACCAGACTGTGCAATGCCTCAGGGCCTTTGCACAGGCCTTCCCATCTCTTTCTCTCACACTTCACATGTCTGCCTCCTTCTCATGCTTTGGTTCTCAACTAAAAGTTGCCTTCTTGGAGTGATCCTCCCTGTCCCCCACCAGATCCACCCCTCCCTTTATTCCTTTCTGCAGCACCTGCTTGTTTCTTCGTATCACACATCACAATGTGTAATTATTCCCTGTTTTGTTTGTTTACCTTTTTATTACCTGTCTGTAAGCTTCACGAGGCCACATAAGGCTCATCTGCCTTACCACTGCATCCCTCACATTCGTGCCTTGTAAAGTGCCAGATGGATAGCCGAAACTCAAAAATTGTTTTCAAAATCTCAAAAATTCAAATTAATCTGGGAGAATTCTAGCTTCGGCAAAGCTCAACAAGTTTCTTGCCTGCAAAAACCCTCAGAGCCTTTAAGATACTAATATGAATTGTGTGCCAACAAGAGGGAAATAAATACAGTATGTAGTGTTTCTCAAACTTATTTGGCAAGAGAACACTTTTTCTTTTCATGGCGTCTTTCCTTCCATGGACCATCTTGTGCATCTCACGTCCCTAGGAACACTCTTCAGGAAGTGTTGCTTCAAAGATTATCAGCACGTAAGGTGCCTGAGGGTGATGCTCAGTATGTAGTCCCCAATTCTCCCAGGAGGGAAAGCTGGCACCCTCCTGGGCACTGCCAACCACCCTGGTCAACATCCCCCCTCAAATACACAGGAAGCTGTCGTGGAGAGCTGTCACGTCCTACTTTCCAACAAGCAGAGAGCTTTTTTTTTTTTAAGTTTTAGGAAAAAGTGGGGGAAAAAAAGATAAACACTTTACCATTCTCTGAACTAATGTCAAATGACCTGGAAACGTTGCCTCTGGGAGCTCAAGCCGTAGAACAAAGTAGCATTTCATCTTCCTCGTCTGACAGCTCAATTTCAGCAGCTGCAGGGAGGGTGGGCAAGCCCCCACCACAGCCAATCAAGAATGTCACCGTTTACACTGAGATCCCTTTGATAACATTCTTTGTAGATGGCAGGCTTAGAATTATTCTTTAGGCAAAGCAAAACCTGCATGAATATGACCAGGATCCCTCTGCAGACTCTACTTATGTAACCGCAAGAGGGAAGTATGTTTTTTAATTAATGTGTGTGTTTTCATATTTCTTCAATGTAAATTCTAACACTCTGGCTTAGGCATAAATCATAATAGCAGAATAGAGGGAGAGGGTCTAACAAACCTGTCTATACTTAGTCAAAAAACTTCCCTATCTCTACCCTCCACACTGACTTCAAGAGAACTACAACTATGTAACAAGTTCCAGACTTACGGTAACTTTCAATTCTACTAATTCTTTCCTATCCATTGAATTGAAACCATGTACATTCATAGGTGTATGAAGGTGGCTAGACCCAGGGAAGAGGGGCTCCTACCTTGTACCCTGAGCTTTAGAGAACCCATGTCACAAACATTCAAGAATAAATTTATTAAAGAAAATGTGAGCACTTCCATCTTCTGGGATTCGATTGTCAGACTGATTCAGCACAATCAGTGACCACAAACATGCGCTCTTATGATGAGCACCATTCAAGGCCCAGGGAAACACATCTCTGCACCCTGTCCTTGAACCAAGAGGCAGTCACGGCCAGGAGCGGTGGCTCATGCCTGTGATCCCAGCACTTTGGGAGGCCGAGGTGAGAGGATCACTTGAGCCCAGGAGTTCAAGACCAGCCTGAGCAACACAAGACCCCATCTCCACAGAAAATAGAAATATTAGTTGGGCATGGTGGCGTGCGCCTGTAGTCCCAGCCACTGGGGAGGCTGAAGCAGATGGATCACTTGAGTCCAGGAGGTTGAGGTTGCAGTGAGCTATGATGACACCACTGTACTCCAGCCTGGGTGCTAGGTGACAGAGCAAGACCCTGTCTCAAAAAAAAAAAAAAATGCAGCCACTTCCAAACGCCCCCATGGTCTGTGGGTTGTGCCACTGCCCATGATATTGGAGACAACTGCTCAGAAGGTGGGAAGAATTTGAATAAGAAAAAAGACAAATGAATTCATTAACTTGTAAAATCCATTATCCAACAATGTCAGGAATTCATTCCTTGCTTCTCTTCATGTTCAAATTTGTAATTGAATAGAATATTTGGTGTCTGGGGACACATTGCACTATTAATCAATTCACTGTTCTTAAGTTTGTGTACGTGTAAAGTTAGACATGTAAGCGTGAGACAGGACACCAACCCTTAACACTGGCTACTAGATGGACACCGAATGCTAAAATGATGCAGGGTTTTATTATAAAAATATATGACATTCTGGAAAGGCAAAACTAAGGTGACAGTAAAAAGATCAGTGGTCGCCAGGGTTTAAGGGAGAGGGTGGTATGAATGGACGGAGCGGAGAGGATTCTCAGGGCAGGGAAACTACTCTGTATGATACCATAATGGCGGATACACGTCGTCACAAACTTGTGTAAACCCTCAGAATGTACAACACCGAGAGGGAAACCTAACAAACTAGGGACCCGTGGTGACAAAAAGAATAAAAATATATAATTATGTTTGATTAAAGTTGTTAAAAGTAAATAAAATGGTCAGCTTTATTAAAATATTAATATGAATTTTGATATTTGTATTTTACATTTAATTTTAATAGATATTTTTGAATATTTCAAATGAACAACCTCTTTTGAAAATATAGGGATATGATTTTAATTTTTTTTATTTTTAAAACGTATAACTTACATTTTTATAAAAATATATGCCAGTTTATAATCTTTGCATATAATTACTTTCTAGGTTTTATTCTTTTAGGTCATTCCTGTCAATAGAATAAGAAAATATTGATTATTATAAGGCATGTCTTCTGTTTGCCAACCATCCAAATATCTCTGATCCATCCACAGGACACCTAGATGTAATAATAATAATAATTATATTCAATCATGTTTGATATTTTGTTGACTTCCAGTTATACAAAAACTATATAGCAGTAAGCACGCTTTTTCAATTTTGTGTTGTGAGGTTATATATTACTCTAGGACAAAAGAACATTGTATTTAACAGTTTTAGCTTAACGTACAGTTTTAAAATATTCAGACATAGGGCATGCACATTGCCTTTTGAATTCTTGCCCCAAGCTGTGGAGGACATGGAGATGGACATCAAGAGGGGAAAGTGTTGACCTTCTCCCTTTTCCTGGTTTACAAGGGGCTGTCACTGCTCCAAGGCCTGGGGGTGTGTTTGCTCAGCAGCGGGAACTTCATTATCTCACTGTGATCAGAACTAAGGGAAGACGTTACACACCACTGGGGCATGGAAGCCACCTGCTCAGAAGCACTCAGGAGGGAGGGCTGGAAGGTGAAGGATTCTCTGTGTGAGTCAGTTTCCAGTTCTATTTTACTAACCAACCTCCTTATGATTATAAATAACTTAACACACCCCGACCTCTACTCTCTGAGATTTTGCAATACAACCTACGGGTAGAGACAAGAGCCAGGCTTCTGACCACTTCTCTACCCCTGACAAACTGCGTGGCTTTGGGCAAGTTACAAAACTTCCCTGATCTGCAGTTTTGTCATCTGAAAAATAGGATAATACTACTCCACCTCTTGGGCTGATGTGAAGGTTAAACATAGTAACATTTGGAAAGCATCTGGCCCTGCCAGTGAAGCTTAATAAGCTTAATAATAAATGAGAGCAGGCATTATTGGGAAAATAAGGCAGGCACATTCTACATGTCAACCCCGTAGGAGGCAGCGTATGACTAAACACCCAAGGAGGGCTGGATAAGCAACTCCTCTCAGTCCAGAGACAAAGAATCATCCTCACGGGCTCGGTACAACCAAGTAAGGTTACCTCGGAAGAGCTGCACTAAACTGATGCTAGAAGGTCATGTGCGTTAAGCTCTGGCCATGTGTCAGACCAAGCTGACTGTCTCATCTTATTTAAATTTCACCCTAACACTATGGGGTCTGTTCTATTATTATGCATAGTCTTAGATGAGGAAACCAAAGCCTAAAAAAGTTTAATGACTTACCCAGAGCTAATAGAACAGGAGCTGAGATTTGAACCTAGACTCACGGAGCCCCAAAACACACACACTGAATCACTGTGCCAAACTGCTACAGAACAGGGATCACGCATTATAGCATTATAGTCCCAAAGAGGCATTTTTCATCTGTTCCTAAATATCATAAGGAAGCCAGAACTCCCTCTGGCTGCAACAGCACAATTTGGTGGTAACAAGAGGGACTCGTCTGAATCACCCTCACCATATGCCAGCACCACCAGATGACCACCGGCCATGGCCCATCCAGCAGCCCAGCAGCATGTGGGGCTGCAGCAGGTCTTGCACGTGCCCTGCGTCCCGTCTGGGGTGGGCCAGCTGCCTCCAAGGATGCGGAAGCACTCAATAAGCAAATGACTGCAGCACCAATGGCCTCTGTTGCATTTTCAGCCTGGGAGGATGGAGAAAGAAATGCTTGTTGGAGGAAGTCATGAGGTTAGAGCTCCAGAAACAGCTGCTTACCCCAAACCAGAAGAAAAACACCCTCAATTCTCAAGAGGTTAGAAGGGAAATTGAGGCTAGCGTGAAAGTAGAACACTCCCAGCAACTGTGACCCAGGGTTGCCTCTACACAGGTCCCTGAGCCTTTTATATGCAAGAGGCACCATTTAATTTGACAGCCACGGGCCAGAAACAAGACCCTTGGGTCCTCACGGCTTAACCTTCCCTTGTTCTTCAGCTGTGGTTTCCAAGATCTATATGTGACGCACCACTTTCTTTACAGATGTGCCCTTCATTCTGAGATTACGACAGCCCCGTGCACTTGGTATAACGATGCCCTTTGAAAACAAAGGTGACAATTCTTTATTGAAATGAAAGCATGAGTTATTATTGTTGTTGCTGATTGGTTCGTTCTCATGTCCTTATTCAGAAAAAAAACAGGTCATTTATCTGAAATGTGGGTTCGTGGACTCTTGGTTTAGTAACAGTAGCAAACAAAACAAAGGGCAGGTGCCACAATTCGGTGTTCTTGAGATCTTACGGCTAGCTCAGTCCCACCCTATGCTGTCCCCCACCCATGCGCCTTTCAAAGGCTCCTCCACACTCAGCTCTGCAATAACACTTGTTTTGAAAATGTGAATTTGTTCCAATGTGACTGATATATTAGGGAACAACCTGAGCATAACATAGTTTGCATTCACTTATGCATGATTTCATCTTCGAGAAACACTAGGTGAACACAGCTTTCTGTGTTCTGTAACCAGCTGAGCTGAGACACTTAGAAATATGCAAAATACACGCACGTGTGCACATGGTCACACACAAGTGCAAACATCTACCAGCTGCCTCAGTTCACCATGCAACGCATGGGCCATACCCATCCATACCTGGGGTTACAAGGTTCCCTCTGATTTCAGACAACACCACCATTCCCAGTAACTCACAAACCACATTCCTTCAGACACCCACTTCCACACCAAACTGCAGGTCTTTTTCAAAGTAAAGTGTGATATTTATTGTACTATGTATGTATTTCTTAACTACTTGATGTATGCAAAACTCTGCTATTTTTATTAAGTTTCTACTTTTTTTTAATGTCTCACTGATGAATTTTTTTGAATGTTGTGATTAGCCCCATTTTTCCCATCTGGTTTTACCGTGCAATTCTGCATAGCATAGTGATTTTTAGAAATATACACGTCACATTAGAGCAGAACTGACTTACCTTCTGCTTTATCATACTGCCTCTCTAAGTATCCTGCTGAGTAAGTCATTTCCTTCTTTCAAGGTATTCTCAAGCACCCATAAACAATAAGTATAACTCTGATACAGTAAAAAACTTTATCATCAATATCATCCATCAGATGATGGTTACTGGGGGGTCCCCTAGCTTGAGGAAGCAGACCCAGTTATCAGTGGGGGACGCAGAAGAGAAAGCAGAGTTCACCCAAGAATGGTTAAGCTCAGAGTGGAATGAGACAGAGGTGCTGGCAGACTGGGAAGAAGGCTCCAGGGCTTTCCCAACATCGACTGCATTTTAGCTCCCTCTCAACAATTTTGCCATTTGCTTACGGCTGCCTCAGAACAACCACCTGCAATGTGCAGGCAGAGGAGGAAGCAAATGCCATGAGCTGCTCCTGAGTAAATCTTTGAACACTGGGTTCCCTCCAGGAGGATGTTCCTTTTTGGGATAGGATCTACATGCCACTGCTTTGTCGCCAGCATAAATCATGAGAAGCCATTTCAGCATCCCTATTAGATAAAACTACACACTCTTCAATATTAATAAAAGACAATTTTTGGAAAACAGCAAAGAGAAGGTGTAAAACATGGGGGCACTTTTTTCCCGGCAGAATCACCCTTTTGGCTCTTCCATCTTCTTCTTCATCCTGAGCCCCAACCTATTCTCACCCGATCCATAAGATACTCAGGTGTTTTCATTAAGAGGTTGAATTTAGTGTTCAAGTGTTCAGCTTACGTTTTGACATAGACATATGTCCGTGAATTATCACCTCCCTCAAGACAGTGAAATGTCCATTGTCCCCCAAAATTTCTTTGTGCCCCTTTGTATTCTCTCCCTCTCCCCCTGTGCCACCTCCCACCCCTGTCCCCAGGCAACAAATGATCCGTTCTCTGTCACTATAGATTAATTTGCATTTTTTAGAATTCATAGAAGCAGAATCATATAGTACATAGTCTTTCTCATCTGGCGTCTTTGACTCAGCATAAAGCTTTTGAAATTCATCCATGTAGTTGCATGTATAAACAGTGCATTCATTTTATTGCTGAATAGTATTCCATTATATGCATGTGCCACAGATTGTTTTCTCCATTCACCTGTTGATAGACATTTGGGTGCTTTCCAGTTTGGGGCTATTACAAGTAAAATTACCATAAACATTCACGCATATGTATTTGGGCACATGCTTTCCTTTCTCTTGGGTAAATACTTCTACAAGTAAGATGGCGAAATCTCATGATAGGTGCATGTTTAACCAGTTAAGAAACTGCCAAACTGCTTTCCAAAGCAGCTATACCATTTCACACTCCCATAAGCAGTGTATGTGAGTTCCAGTTTCTCCCCAACTTTGCCAACACTTGCTGTGGGCAGTCTTTTTACTTTTACTCATTCTAATAGATGGGTAGTGGTACCTCATTGTGGTTTTAATTTGTATTTCCCTAATGACTAATGACGTTAAACATCTTTTCATGGATTATTTGCCATGTATATCTAATCTACATACCAGATGGCGAAATGTCTGTTCAAATGTTTTATCATTGTTTTATTGGATTTTTTTTTATTATTGAGTTTTGAGAGTTCTCTATCCACTCTGGGCACAGGTCCTTCATCAGATATATAGTTTGCAAATATTTTCTCCCCGTCTGTGGCTTGTCATTCTCTTAACAGTGTTTTTCAAATAGCAGAGGTTTTTAATTTTGGTGAAGTTTGGTTTTTGTTTTGTTTTTTGAAACAGGATCTCCCTCTGTTGCCCAGGTTAGAGAGCAGTGGCATCACAGCTCGCTGCAACCTCACACTGCTGGGTTTGAGCGATCCTCCTGCCTCAGCCTCCTGGGTAGATGGGACCATAGGGCCATGCCACCATGAATGGATAATTTTTTCTATTTTTTGGTAGAGATGGGGTCTCGCTATGTTGCTCAGGCTGGTCTTGAACTCCTGGCCTCAAGTGATCCTTTTGCCTCAGCCTCCCAAAGCGCTGGGATTACAGGTGAAGCCGCTGCACCTGGCCTAATTTATCAATTTTTAATGGGTTTTGCTTTTGGTGACATATCTAAGAAACTTTTGCCTAACCCAAAGTCACACAGAGTTTCCTTCTATGGTATCTTCTAGAAGGTTTCTAGAGGATGTACATTTGGGAGTGTGATACATTTTCAGTTAATTTTTATACGTGCTACAAGATATAGATTGGAGTTCATTTGTTTGCATGTGGAAATCCAATTGCTTCAGCACCATTTGTTGAAAAGACTGTTCTTCTCTAATGAACTCTCTTTGCTATTCCATTGATCCAAGTATCTATCTTGATGTCAATACTACGCTGTCTTGATTACAACGGCTTTGTAATAAATCTTGAAATCAGATGTTAGCCCTACAAATTTGTTGTCAAAGTTATTTTGGCTATTCTGGCTCTTGCATTGTCTATATAAATTTGAGAATCAGCTTGTAAATTTCTATCCCAAAAAAGAGCCTTGTTGAGATTGTGGTTTGGATTGTATTGAATTTGTATATCGACATGGGAGAACTGACACCTTAACAATACTCAGTCATTGCTGACTTGTGAACATCTCTCCATTTATTTGATTCATTAATTTTTCTCATTAATGTCTTATAGTTTTCAGTGTACAGATCTTATACAAACTTAGATTTATCCCTAAGTATTCCATATTCTTTGATACTATTGTAGATGCTATTTTTTTACTTCACTTGCCAGTGTTCATTGCTATTATGTAGAAAAACAATTGCTTTTTGTATAATGATCTTCTTGTCCTACAACCTTGCTAAACTCATAGCTGTTCTAGTTTTTTTTTTTAGTAAGATCTTATTAGATTTTCACATAGATCATCTTGTCATCGGCAAATAAAGACAGGTTTATTTCTTCCTTTCCTTCCTGGGTTTTATTTATGTCTCTTGCCTTATTATAGTAACTTATTTCGCTACAATGTTGAATAGAAGTGGTAAGAACAGACATCCTTGTCTTGTTCCTGATCTTAAGGGGAAAGCATTCAGTCTTTCACTATTAAGTATAAAATGGAGGTTTTTCATAAATTTTTTTTTATCAGATTGAAGAAATTCCCTTCTATTCCTAATTTGTTGAGAGATGGTTTTTTTAAAAATCAAGAATGGATGTTAGATTCTGACAAATATTTTTCTGTGTCCATTGAGAGTATCATGTGTTTTTCACTTTTTATTTCTTAATATAACGAATTACACTGACTATTTTTTGGATGTTAAACAACCTAGCATAAACCACTCTTGGCCAAAATGTATTATCTTTTTTATATATTGTTGGATTTGGTTTGCTAAAATTTTGTTTAGAATTATTTGCATTTATATTCATGAGGGATATTGGCCTGCAGTTTCCTTTTCTTATAATTTCTCTGTAAGGTTTTAGTATTAGGGTAACATTTGCCTCATAAAATAAATTAGGAAGTATTCCTTCCTCTTCAATTTTCTGGAAAAGTTTATGTTGAATTTGTGTTCTTTTTAAAATATTTGTTAGAATTTAATAGTGAAGCCATCTGAACCTGTATTTTTCTCTGTGGGAAGGTTTTTAACTACAAATTCAATCTTTACAAATAGATATTGGGTTAATCAGGTTACCTATTTCTTCTTGAATGAGCTTTGGTAGGTTTGTATCTTCCAAGGAATTTATCCATTTCATCTATTTTGTTAAATTTATGGGCAAAAAGTTGTTCATAATGTTCCCTTATTATTTTCAAGATGTAACTATGTCTTATTTAAGATATATTAGTAGATATGTCTTACATAAAGAACTATCTTTAATATTTGACACTGGTTTTTTGTTCTGATCATTCTGGCTAGATATTTCTAAATGTATTGATCATCTCCAAGAACTATCTATTGGTTTTAGTGATTTTCTTTATTGTTTTTCTGGTATTCATTTCATTGATTTTACTTTAATCTTTATTAGTTTTTCTCACTTTGGGTTAAATTTGCTCTTTTCATTCTGGTTTCTTAAGGTGAAACTAGAGAGCTTTCTTCTTGTCTAACCACTGCTGAAATTCCCCTTTATCGCGGTATTCTGCACAATTTTGTTATGTTGTATTTTTATTTCCATTCAATCCTAAATCCCTTCTAATTTCCCTTTGATCCCTTTTTCTACCTGTGGGGTTGAACATGTTATTTAGTTTCCAAACACCTGGGGATCTTCCAGAGTCCCTTCTATGGTTGATTTCTTTTTTTTTTTTTTCTTTTCTTTTCTTTTTTTTGTTTCAGAATATTACAGGGATACAAACATTTAGGTTGATTTTCTAATTTAATTCTCTTGTGACCAAATTACTTACTTGGCATGATCTGAATTCTTCTAGAGTTACTGAGACTGGTTTTATGAACCAGAATATAATCTCATTTTACCAAATAAGATGTTTACCAAATAATATTTTGGTAAATATTCTGGATGCACTTGGGAAAAAAATGTGTATTGTGTTGTTGGGTGAGGTGCTCTATAAGTGCACCAATTGGGTCAAATTGATCAGTCATATTGTGTGGGTCTGTGGTGTACTTACCGATTTTCTGTCTACTCTTTGTATCAATTGTGGCAAGAGGTGTGTTGATATATTAAACTATAATCCTGGATTTGACTATTTCTCCTTGCAGTTACTTCCTGTTTGGTCTAGGTCTCCCCACACTTATATTAGGTGTTTTCTGTTGTTGTTGTTGTTGTTGTTGGCTTATCTTACTTGCTCCACTGTCTTTTTACTAGCACTATTTTTCACAAGAAATCTCCTGTCACACATACCTTTGTTCCTCTGTAAGTAACATGTCTGTTTTCCCTTTGGATACTTTAAAATTTGTCTATCACCAAGTTTGAGCATTTGAATATGATATGCCATAGTGTCGTTTTCTTCATGTCTCTTCTGCTTGGTGTTCATTTATCTTCTTGGTTCTCTGGGTTATAGTTTTCATTAAATGTGGAAAAATTTCAGCCATTGTCTCCAAATTTTTTTTTCCATTCCCTCTCTCTCTCATTCCTATAGGGACTCCAGTTACACATACATTAGATTCCTTGAAGTTATCCCAGAGATCACTGGTGCTGTGCTCATTTTTTTTCCCCATTATTATTTTTATCTATGTGTTTAATTTTAGATAGTTTCTTTTACTAAGTCAACATGTTTACTAATCTTTTTTGTGTATGTGCAATGTCTAATCTGCTGTTGATCTCATCCCTTGTATTTATATCTCAAATACTATAGATTTCTATCTCTAGAGTTTTGATTTGGGCCTTTTTCTATGCCTACTTAATTTTTTGAATGTGTCCTTCTCTGCTAATTCTAACAACTGTGTCATTTCAGTATTGGCTTCAATTGATTTATTTTTCTCCTCATTTGAGGTTGTATTTTTATGCTTCTTTGCAACTTGTTTGGGCTGGATATTTTGGTATTCTTATAAATATTCTTGACTTTTCTCCTGGGATTCAGTTAAGTTACTTGGGAACAACTTCATCCCAGACTTGTGAGACGAGACCAGAGCCATGTTTAGTCTATGACGAATTATTTCCCAGTACTGAGGCAAGAACCATCTGAGCGCTCTACCCAATGTCTCATAAAATACAAGGTTTCCTTCTTTGGCAGATGAAAATAGGCATTATTCTCAGCCACTGGTGAGTACTAGGTATTGGCCTCTCTAATCCTTATGAGTGGCTCTTAAAATAATATTTGACTGCTGAATTATATTCTCTGGAATGGGTCATTGAGTGGACACTGAACTTTATGGGACCCTGCCTGATTAATTAACATGGATGGTAAAGTATCAAATCATAGAACCTTTCAAAGAAATCAAGCATAATTGTGGTCTACTCACATTTCAAACTGACAGTTTTGACTCTCCCTGCTAAAAATCAATGCATCTATAAATGACAGTGGAAGTGTCGGTGGTCTTTCTGTCCACTTAAAATCTATCCTTTCATTGTTTTCCGAGCTTGAGATGTAAGGTATCTGTATTCAGTAAAATCAATATCTGTGTTATTAAATTGAGACAGATATAAGCACTTCATGGGTTGGCATATAAGGGGAGGTGAAATTAAGCTATATGGAGTCAGTTACTCTTGACAGACATCCCACACTCTGGACCTGACAGTGACCATGATGTCTGTAAGTTTGAAATAAGACCAGCCCTCAAGAGGCTGTTTTCTTTGGACAGTTTGAATAAATTCACTATATATTCTGATGGCAACTGAACAGCAGCACATTTAAACAGGTCCCTAATTTGAACAGCAACATTTTCCATAGAACAGTCAACTAAGAGAGAGATTACCATGCCTAACCCTTCAATTCTGATTTTTTTAACTAAAATAGAATTCTTTGTTTTTTAAATGAAGGTGTAAAGATACAAAGAATTAGAGCAAGATCCACAGTAAAATTAGATGCTTTGCTTTCTAATCCAGTGCTTCTTATCTGAAACGTACACACAGTCACCAAGAGATCATCTTAGAAATGCAGATTCAGGACACTTGGGATGGGGCTGAGATTCTGTGTTCTAAAAGCTCCCGGGGAGATTCTGATGCTGTCCACAGAAGACACCTTTAGCAACAAAGACCTAGAGTGTTTTTAAAAATTCAGAGTTCAGGATGTTAGCCCCAGAGATTCTTAGACAATCGTTCTAAAATCAGAAATCTGTATTTTCAACGAATTCTTCAGGTGATTTCGATACAGGTGGTCCGTGAGCCACAATTTGAGAAATACCACTCAAACTCAGTTAATGTGCATGTCCCCCAGGCTTTACTAAAGCACTTCTTTCAAATTCAACAAAATGTCTCCTTAGAAAAATGTGTCATATATCTCAAACTTAGTTTTGGAACACTAAGAGTTAATAGGGGTGCCGCAGGTCAGACCAACCAACCAACAAACACAGGAAATTCTGTGGTCAAATAACTTTGAGATATTCTGACTACTTTGTCCCATTCTTGACATTTCACAATACACATCATCTCTGAGAAGTTGCGTAGTATTAATAAAAGCAATTTAACTTACTTACGCCAATTTTTTCCAAACTTATATGAACATGGAATCTTCCACCTCCCTTCTCAAAAGTACAGCTATTAACAGCCTGCAGGCTACAGCCAGTAGTTTCGAGAATTCTATGCTCAAGGGCACAAACAAACCGACATTTTAGCAGTGACAAATTGTGTCTAAGACCCTAGATCCTTCTGATTTTAAAAAAGGCTTCAGCTTCCTTTGTTTCACTGTTCAGCCCTCTTGCTGTTTAACATCTTCATTCTTGTCTGTCTCTTGGCTTTAGAAAAAGAATTGCCTTCTATCCAAGAAGATTGGCAGAAATCAGAACAGAAAAAAAAAAAGAATTCAATACTTTGGTCTTGGTTAAATGCTAAAATGTACTTTTCCCAATCAAAAATAATTTTAGCCTGTCAAAGCCAAAACCCTCTTTGAAACACGCATAAAATACTTGTTTACCTCTGAAATGTTAAGTTCCTAGTTCCCTCGTGACCAAAATAAAGTCATTTTAAAGATTCCATGTTACTCTTCCAATTATAAACCCAAGTTTCCAAGATTATAAGGCTTAAAATATATATATGTAAGTAGAATTCAAAGTTTGATTTTAGTTTCTTTTGTATTGCCCAACATAAGAACATAATGTGGGAGGAAAAAGGAAAAACGGAAAAAATATTATCACAATCTTCGCATGCTTAGAAATTAACTCTTTCCACCACTGCCTGAGAACAAAATTTAAAAATTAACAAGTAGGGACACAGAGCAATTCCCCCACATTCCCCTCGAGGACGAAGCCCAGACTCCTATGCACTTTGCACCATCCCCAGGGCTTCCCCTGGACCAATTTTCCCTGGACCAGTTCCTGCACGTGCATGGTTCTCCTGACACAAGCACGTGGAAGGCACAAGGAAGGCTGAAGGCAGATCTCGTCTGTCCTCAGAAGCATCTCAAAAATCAACACACATCTCCCAACCTCTCTTTCAAGGCCCCTGATAAAGCCATCTATGTGTAGTAGACATGGTATTAAGAATTTCATACAGTTTGTTCTGCTGAATCCTTTTCCAACAGCTACCCTGGATGTAGGCATTGTGAAAATTATCAGAATCAAAACGGAGTCGCTTGTGTTTAGTGGAAAAAAAAAAAAGCCTGAGAAATAGAGCCAGGGAAGGCCATGAACAGAGGATTCTGATGCATAGACACCTGATTAAAAAAAAAAAAACTATCACAGAAGACTTGGCAAAAAAACACAACCTTGCACAAAGACCACCACAACCTTACACAAAAAAATACTTCTGCGAGGACATCTGCCTAGCAATTGCCTGTCCAACCTCAGGCTGGCATCACCCTTGTTTACTGATCCTTGCAGCCAAAGATAATTATCTCAAAACATTTATGTAATCCGCCTCATTTTTCCTTTAAAAACCTTTGTCTTCTTTTACCTCCCTGAATATGCACATGGTTTACTCTGGCACGTGTATTCCCACTGCAATGCCCTATTCCCAAATAAGTATCAGTTTTTTAGGCAGCCTGTGTTTGTTATTTGGGTTGATAGTATTTTCATTATCTCCATTTTAAAGATGAGAAAACCAAGGCTCAAAGTGGTTAATTAACTTGTTCAATGTTAAGTGGAGGTGCTGGCATTTGAATCCATACCTATCTGACAAGTTCAGGCCCTTAGCCTCTATGTCCTATGCATCCACCCTCTCCCCCTAGAGCACAGACTTTCCGGTTATTAATGTCTCCATCAATGTCCCTGCTCCATTCAACCACAGTTTTATGCCTGTGGGGTCAGGATATGTTTGCTCTAGGGCCCCAGGCTTGTATGTCACCAGAGATCTATAGAAATTCTTAGTATCTCTGTGGCTCTTATCCTGACCTTATTATCTGAGAGTCACAGCTCTTAGTGAGTGTTGGAAAACTGTATAACTCTTGTGGTAGGCAGAATCGATACCCACGTCTTAACCTCCAGAACCTGTGAATATGTTACTTCACATGGCAAAAGGGACTTTGTAGATTAAAGACATAGAGCTTGAGAGAAGGAGATTATCTTGGATTATCCAAGTGAGCCCAGTCTAATGGCATGCATTCTTAAAAGGAGAGGACACCTTTCCCAAGTGGGTCAGAGAAAAGTCAAAGACATGTAACAGGAGAAGGATTCAACCTGCCATCGCTAGCACTGAGGAGGGAGGCAGGAGGCTAGAAGCCAAGGAATGCAGTGATTTCTGCAGGCTGAAAACGACCATCAGTTTACAGTCAGCAAGAAAACAGGTACCTTGGTCCTATAACCAAAAAGAACTGAATTCTTCCAAAAACCCAAATGAGCCAGGAAACAGATTCCTCCCTCCAGCCTCCAGTAATGATGAAGTTCTGCCAACACATTGATTTCAACCTAGTAAGAACCAGGCTGGATGTCTGACCTTTATAACTACAAGATGACAAATTTTTGTTTGCATAAGCCACTAAGTTTATGGTAATTTGTTATAATAGCAATAGAAAACTACTACAGATTTTGGTACCTAGAAGTGCTGCTGTAACAAATATCTAAAAATGTGGAATTGGCTTTGGATAGGGCAGTGGGTAGAGATTAGAAGAATTTTGAAGGGCATGACAGAAGAAGCCTACATTACCTTGAACAGGTACTACCTATTTTATAAATTATATTTGAAACTTGGTGAGGAAGGAAGTGAGAAGCATTTTAGAAAAACCTAAATTTCCTTACAGAATACCAAAATCAACATGAACAGATTGCTGGAAGAAGTATGGGAAACATGGACATTAAGGATGTTTCCAGTGAGTACTCAGAAGGAAATGGGAAACATGTTATTTAAAGCTGGAGGGAAGATGATTCTTGCTACACTGTCACAGAGAGCTTAGCAGAATGTGTTCTGCAATTATGTGCACAGCAGAACTTGCAAGCACTGAGCTTGGGTATTTAGCTTAGAGATTTCCAAGTAAAGTGTTGAAGGTGCAACCTTGTTTTTTCATGATGCCTATAGTAAAATATGAGAGGAGAGATACAAACTGAGGGAAGAATGCTTCAACAAAAAAGAGCTAGGGCTTAGTGATTTGGGAACTTTTCAGCCTACCCAGATGGCAAAAGATGTTAAAATTAAGAGATTCCCTGTCAGGAAAGGGTGCTCTAAGGAAAAATCCAAGTGTGTGGCTGTACAAACTTTTTTTTGCTAATTCATTATAAAGATCAAAATTTCAGAGTATTCAGTCACCAAAAAGGCTCTTTGAAGAGATTAAGGGTATGACTCATAGGCCCCTCCAGCCATCTCAGCAGTATCCAAAATTAGACACTATCTCAGAAACGTCTGTGGACAAGCCTCTCATCTACTGTGATGAATCCCAGTAACATACATGAGAGAGTCACAAGGTGCTTGAGAATGTTATACCAGAGGAAACATTGCCGGCTTGGACTGACACGGAAAGAGATTATACAAAGTAAAAGAAGGTTCTCAGTCTTCCCAAATTCTACAGTGAAGAAAAAGAGTGAACAAAACACATGCTACCTTTCATTTAAAGATGAAGAATGATCCAGAGGGCAGAGCTGTGAGCCCAGAAGTTAAAGCTGCAAAACAGAAGATTATTCCTGTAATAATCTGAAACTGTAGGGAATTTTCCCAGCTGGATTTATAAATCTTTTGGGACTAGTGATATCTTTTTACCTTTTATTTTCTTCCATTTTGAACCAGAATGCCTGCAACTTTTACCCTGTGCCTATCCCATCATTACCTTTTGGAAGCAGATCACTTGTTTCTTTAGTTTTACAGGCCCACAGTTGGACAGGAATTGTGCCCCAAGACCATACTCACAGCCTTCCCCATATTTAATTTGGATAATTTAGGTGATATTTAAATGAGATCTTAGACTTTGAGTTGATGAGCTGTCCAATACAGTAGCCACTAGCCACATGTGGCTACTGAGCACTTGAAATGTGGTTACTATGACTAAGGAACTGGGTGTTTAATTCTATTTAAGTTTTAAAACCCAAGTAGCTGCACATGGTTAGCAGCTACTGTGTTGGTCAGTGCACCTCTATAACTTCTTTTTTTGTCTCTCCCCAGTAGAATGTAAGCCCCATGAGGGTAGTTATTTTTGTCTTTTTTTTTTTCACTGTGATTTCCCAAGCACACAGGACTGGCTCATAGTAAGCCCTCAGTAAGTATTATAATATTTTCTGCGTGAATGAATGAATGTCTATTTCATTATACTGAAAATTTGTCATTTTCTATGGCTGCCCAGATCTGTAGCCTCCTTCTTGCATTTAATAAATTCCCTATGGTACGTGACTTGGTAGATGACTGAGCCCAGCACCCACCACTGATGCTGAAAATGCCAGATACTCCCTTTCCAGCCTCCCTTGCAGCTATGACGCAGGAACCTGACTACGCTCAGCCAATCAGACACACCCACACTGGACTGCGAATTGAGGGCTAGTGCACAAAAGCAGCAGGGACATGGCCAATCCCCATGGCAACCACATCCTCCCAGGATTAGTTCAGTGGTGCGATCTGGGGACACTGATCCTGGCAACACGGCCTCTGCTGTGTGGCCTCCTCATCTCTGCCTCAGCAATGTCTGTTCTTCTTAAATCACCCCCAGTCCCTTTCTGTTGCTTGCATCTTAGAACTCTGACCAACATTCCTGTCCACCTCACCTCGGGACACAGTAACTCAGCTGCATCTCACAGCCGCACCGTAAACCAAACCCGACATACCAGTGACACAGGCCACATCACACAGCGAGCGAATCACTCTGATGGCTTCAGAATTTCCCCAGTAACCTTGAAACACATTCCACATGGTCGTTTTTACAAGGCCGTTTAATCTAATTGATTTCCAGAATTAGGATCTTTGAGAACCCAGTTATTTTAAAATCAATCTTCATCAGGAGTTGATAATACCTCATCCATGCTGAGATGCTGCAGGGGGCGCGGGAGGGATTTCAGCCAAGCCTCTGTCTGAAGTTGTCATGGAGTCTGCTCAGACTTCAAATGCTCCTTGCATCTCTGCAACACACACAGCACTCGTGCCACCAACAGAAACATGTGTTTTCAAGCAGGGAACCACTCTCAGTCAGCCTGTGCCTCTCATCATACCCTCCCTAGCAATGGAATTATCCACACTAAAGGATAATGCTCATCACCGCCATCACGGGTATTTATTAGGGCACATTTCCTTTTGAAACTGGCACAGCACATATCAGAAGCCCTATTAAAACGTGATGCTTGTTTCTTAACGCATTAGAGTTCAATTCTCTGCAATTTTGCTTGATATTTCAGACTTGAGCCTTGTGAAAGGGGCTTTGTGAATTGCCTTTGTGCACAAATTCAAAGTTTCCAGCCCCTGGCCCATGATAAAGAATATGTACGAACCTTGTGAATGTGTTCTTACCCTCCCCTGGGATTCCTTCTCCCACCCACTATGAGAACGCTCCTTTCTCTTGCTCCATTCACCTTTGCTGCCCTTCCAGAGGCAAGACAAATCCTGAAGATGCTATATCTGAAGCTTCTTCCAATACACTGTCTTATAAACTCATTACAACATGAGCTTTTAAAAAAAATAGGAGAGTATAATTTAATATGCTTTAGCCCCTTGGCATCACTGAGAGGACATGGGACACATTTAAAAATCACTCACTTGAGGTCCCCACCCCAGGCCATCCCTGTCGGGGTCTCCAGACGGAAAGGGAAGGAGAAGGCCCCATCGCGAGGCTGGGTGTGCCCTGCACAGACCTCCCAACTCTGCCCACAGCTACCCCTGCCCGCTGCCCCAACCGCCACCCCAGATCACCCTGATCCGGGGGGCCTGGATAAGCTAAGAGTCCTGGGTAAAGCCACTTTTGATCTCAGGCCTGGACATGAGCTCAGAGCAGTGGAGAGCGTGGGCGACCATTAGAATCTCGAGGAAAGATCCTCTGTTTTTGCCACAAGTCATTTATTCATTCATGCAACGAACCCAGTGCCTACTCTACACCATATCGTGGATTTAGAGATTGATATGACACGATCCATTCCCTAAAGCCCTGCCCCCTAAAATCAATATGCACCTGACTCACCTGGGGATCTCACTGAAATGCAGGCTCTGATCAGTGCGTATGGGTCTGGGCTCAAGATGGGTTTCTAAGAAACTTCTAGGTGATGCTGATGCTGTATTCCACACTTTGAGTAGAAGGGCTGAAGCAGCTTATTATCTAGAACAATGGTTCTCATCTAAGGACGATTCTACTCCCCAAGAATGTCTGGTGATATCTGCAGACAGTTTTGGCTGTCACACTAGAGGAAGAGCGTGTTACTGGCAGATAGCGGATGGAGGCCTAGGACACTGCTCAACATCCTATAAAGCACAGGACAGCCCCCATCACAGCAAAGAACTACTGGCCCCCCACATCAACAGTGGTGAGACGAAGAACCCTGATCAAGTAGAACTTGACGTGTTGTGTCCCTGCAACCCAGCGCCCCCACCGGAAATGAGACTTCACAGAGGCTAAATATTTGATGAGCTCTTACTATGCACCAGGCACTCTTTTAAGCACGTCAAATACATTGATCCATTTAATCCCCATGGCAACCCCTGAAGGCATGAGGTGTTATTAGTCCTGTTGTGCAGATGAGGAAACTGAGGCTTCGAGATTTAAGACACAGGCCCAAGGTCACCCAGTTAGAATGTAGCAGAGCCAGGACCCAAACACAGTCTTCAAACAAAGCCCCTCATTATCACCCCACAAGAAGTGAATTAAAAAGTGAGCTAAAGAAATAAACTAGTTTCATCTCCCCCACTCCTGGGTCTTTGTGAGATCCTAACTCTCTTGCTCTGGACTTTACAGATCTATGACAACACAGACAAATGGTAATCAGCACTGACCATGGAACCCCAGCCTTGATTCCAGCCCCTCACACCGCTGTCCAGCATTTAACAATGTGAAGTGCGCCTGTCCCCTGAAGGATGGATGTTTTGTCCCTTCCCTGCCCTGCAGCCGGAGCCACAGCCCACCCAGACAGTCTGCAGTATGCTGGTGAACAGCTCTGCCCACCGGACTGGACGGGCCCTGCAATGCCCCACCCACCTCATAGCCCTTTTCCTGGACCACCTGGACATCCCTTAGTTCTCTGCTGGAGACAGTTTTGACCCCCAAAAGACATTTGGCAAAGTTTAGAGACATTTTGGGTTGTCGCAACTGGGACTGGGTTGGGGGTGGGGGCTGGAAGTGCTGTTGGCCAAGGTGGCTGCTGAACACTCCACAATGCACTGAACAGCCCCCGCAACACAGGATTTTCTAACCAAAATGTCCACAGTGTGGATGTTAAGAAACCCTGCCTTAGAGAGTATTACCTACTGAACACGGACGTTTACAGCAGCGCTCAGAGACTTTATAGGGCAGTGGTTAAATCCACGCCTTACAGTCAAGGGGTCTGGGGTCACATCCTGACACCCCACTTAACAGCTGCTTGACCTCGGGCAAGTCACTTCACATCTCTGAACCTCGATTCCATATCCTTAAAGTGAGATTCTAGAAGTTTACCCCACAGGGTCGATTAACGCAGTAAATGAGAGAAACACCAGGCAAAATAAAAGCAGTCAATGAACGGCAGACAGTGGTACCATAACCGTCTTCATCGTCATCACATCAGGATGTCGTCTTGCTGTATCTTGCACCGCTGGGAATGAAGCCCTTACAAGTGCGCTCAAGGACCAGAG
Source organism: Daubentonia madagascariensis (assembly GCA_023783475.1). Taxonomy (NCBI): domain Eukaryota; kingdom Metazoa; phylum Chordata; class Mammalia; order Primates; family Daubentoniidae; genus Daubentonia; species Daubentonia madagascariensis. Next base: position 2,184,247 of record JAKFHU010002332.1, on the reverse strand, counting down.
CTCTTGGGCTGAAAGGGTGTGTTAGTCGGCTGGGGCTACCCTAGCAAAGTGCCACAGGCTTGGAGGCCTAGACAACAGAAATGTCTTGTCTCACAGTTCTGGGCGCTAAAAGTCTGAAAACAAGGTGTCTGCACAGTTGGTTCCTTCTGAGGGCTGTGAGGGGGAGTCTGTTCCATGCTTCTTGCCTGGCTTCTGCTGGTTTGCTGGCAATCCTTGGTGGTCCTTGGCTTGTGGCAACATAACTCCACTCTCCACATGTTGTTCACTCCCTGAGCCTCTTTCCAAATTTCCCATTTTATAAGAACAGCCATGCTGGATTAAGGTCCACCCTAATCCAGTATGGCTTCATCTTAACTAATTACTTCCGAACAACACAATGTCCTCACGTTGGGAGTTAAGACTTCAACATATGAATTTGGGAGGGGACACAGTTCAACCCATAACAAAGTCACACACCTTCAGGCAGGTTAAGTAATGATCATGCCCATTTTACAGATGGGGCAAGTGAGGCCCAGAAAGGTTAAGCACTTTGCACACAGTTGTACAAGCCTGGGACAGTCCTCTATCCGTGTGACTTGTGCTAAGGAGGACAACTCTAGAGAGGCTGATGGGAGAGAAAAAGGGGGTGTTGGTACAAGCAAGACACCAAGCAGGGAGGAAGGGAGCCAGTGGTTACTCTGCTGCCTGCAACTAGATTAAAACCAAGTTTCAGGGTAATAGAAAATCAGAGAACCCAGATCAGGCAGGAAGAAGCCAAAAGAGAAATAAAGAGCTGTTGGGGGAATATGCAGGACCACAGATTGCTCTGACCTGTAATGCCGCCGTCTGCTTTAGGCTGTAAGCACCACACAGGCAGCAGCGTGGTGTGCTCTGTTCTCAGACACAGCCCCCGTGCTGAGCACAGAGCCTAACACTAAGCAAACAGTCATGGGATGAGTGAATCACTTTAATGTGCTTCTTAAATATACATATTGCACACCCCAGACCTACTGAGTCCGAGCCTCTAGGGCAGAGTCCAGAAATCTGCAGTTCCTGCACTCCTGCAAGGAAAGCAGATAGACACTGAAGCTTCAACACCCCAACAAAGACGAATGTCTCTCTGGATTGCCGTCAAGGAAAGTCACAGGAATGTCTTGAGCTGGAGAACCTTAGGACCCAGACGTGCAACCCTGGGCACGTGTACAGTATTTAGACACTCTGAAATCATGTATTATTTAATCAGAAATAGGTCCTCTGGGATGACTAAATCCATGCAGTAAATAGGTGTTTGGAAGCTCAGCACCCATCAGTGGTGTGTAATGACTATGAGGGTGCTATTAGATGCTCCGAGGGGCTGTTTAAACATCCTGACAGGCAATTCGGAGTAATACAATTCCTTGCAAAAGTAGAAGTCGCTGTGAATGCTCTCTGGGGTGCCTCCACGTTTCACAACTAAACTGATACCTAATATTTTCTCAGAGCAGCCCACTTCGTTACCTGGGGTATCCAAGACAAACCCAAAAGTCCATGACAATGGGTTGTCACTCAGAGGAGCTCTCAAAGCTCCCTCAAAGTGCAAGGATTCCAGAAAAGAGCAGGAGCAACTTAGAGGGCCCCAATCTTGTGCAGCCCTCTCATAAGTCGGCTGGTATCTTAACCCCCACCCTGTCCCCAGTGTGGAGAAGGGGCAGGGGGAGGGTGACACTGGCTGCTGTAACAAACAAGCCCCTATGGATACAGTGGCTCAAACACAACAGAAAATTATCTGTTGCTCATATGAAATCCCAAACAACTGTTCTAGATCAGAGAGAAGCTCTTTCCATCCCGTTTCCCACTCTCCAATGCCGTCAGACAGCTTACAGGGTGCTCAGCGTGGGAGGACTGGGGGACCCCGCTTCCGAGCGTCCCTTGCAGGTAGGTGTGGTTGCGGGACTGGGCTCCAGCCAATGGACTGTGAGCAGAAGTCCCGGAGTCCAGTTTCAGACCAAAGAGGAGGAAATGGATTTGGTGAACAACACTCCTGGCCCCTCCACACCTACTTAAACTAACCCAGGTCATCATGTGGAGCTGAGTGACAAAGAAGGTGAAAATAATGACAATAGCAAAGGTAATGATGGTGATGATAACAGTAATAGTGCCAAGGGACTTGTCTCAGGTTCACGCTCGTTTGGGGGTCATCCCTCCCCCTTTCTCTGACAACTTGGTTCCAAGGGGCTGTCTTCTCTCGAAGTCAGGAGATGGAATCCTACGACACCTCGCAGCCCTGGCCGTGGAGGCAAATGGTTCAGAAACAGGCACGTGGTCTGAATCAGGCTAATGAGGAGTAACGAGCCTCTCCTTGGGGGCTTCTGTCTGCACCGTTGGTGAGGGAGACGGGTAACACCAGCCTGGAATGCCCAGGGCCCACCAGGAGCCCTGATAATTAGGCCAATGTGGCAGAAATCAAAGACAAGAGGAAAGAAGCATGCTACCCAGCCAAGCTGCAAGCCCTAATTTTCCACCAGCCTTTCCAATTTTAATGGGCCACCTAATTCTTTTTAAAAACTGGTGAGAGTCGGGTTTCTGTCACAATCGCTGAAAGAGCTGCCAGCGACACATGGCACCGTCCCAAGCGCTGTGCTAAATGCTTTACACTTATTAACCCCCTTAATCCTCCCAGAAATCCCATGATGGATAACTGCTGCCACTACTCCCACTTCCCAGAGGAGGAAACCGAGGCTCAGAGAGGCAAGCAAACGTGCCCAAGGTCACACAAACAATCAGACTTGAATTCCCATCTGAGCAGTTTTATTTCAAAACTCACATTCTTTAACACGCTTGCTGCCCACAAACATTTTAGGGATGCTAGCGTATGCCAGGCACTTGGTCATGTGCTTTCACCCTAGGGGAGCTAAAGGGGTACAGCAGGGGGCTCAGGTGTTCAAACTCTGCAACAGAACAGACCCAGGTTTGGATGCCAGCTCTGCCCCATTTCCTGTGTGGCCTCGGGAAAATTACCTAGCCTCTCTGAGCTTCATAGAAAAAGGAAGCAGAAACATTTTCTATTGTTTAGTTGCTGCCAGAGCATGAAAGACCCCGGAAACTAGGGGAAATTAAGCTTCCCTCTGAAAGTGTAATTATGAAATCAACACACAAACATCAGGGTAGAGAGAGGCAAAGTCACTCCTGACACAGGGGCCTGAGCCACGGAGAAGGCTGAGAAAAGGGAGAGGGGCTGGCAGCATCCACCCATGCACTGCCCAGGGTCAGTGTGCCTCACCTGTGACTGCCTGTCCACTCCTGGGACCATACCAGACTGTCCCAGCCATATGTCCCCAAGTACCACTCTTGACACCAGCCCCCCCTCCCTGAGGCCATGCTCCTAAGCAGCCTTCAGATGACAATTTGGCTTACAGTGAGGCTTGCCTCCGAGGGAAGAGGCACTAGCCTTAAATGTTTTATGTATTACTGCAAATTAATATTAAAAAGTTGGCGCCTGGTGCACGCATCAATCAGGGAGCTCTGTTAGAGTGAATTGGTGATTTAAGGGTGTGGGCTCTGGGGCCAGCATATCTGGGTGCGAATCTGAGCTCTGCCTGCCCTGTGTGACCTTGAGTAAGCCACTCACCCTCTCTGTGCCTGTTTCCTCCACTATAAAATCAGAATTACAATATTAATAGCACCCACCTCATAGAGCTGCTGTGTGAAACAAGTGAGGTGGTTCTTATAAAACTCTCAGAAGTGCTGAATAAATGCTAGGTGCAGTTATTATTCCCAATGTCTGTTCAACTGAGGGACAGTGACCAGCCCAAGGTCCTGACCCTGCAAGGATGAAAGCCGGACCCTGAGCCACCTCAAACATGCTCCCTGACAAGCCACTCCTCCCTGGGAATGCTCCAACCCCCTTTTCATTTATTTAGTCAACACATTTACTGAGGATCCACGTTAGGCACCAGGGAAGCAGCGCTGAGAAAGAACAAACCCCTTGCTCTAATAGGTGTTAAGCTTTGTTGGGGTAGACAGACATTCATCACATAATCACACAAACAACTTTAAGATGACTAATAAGATATGATGCTTGTTAGAAATGCAACCAGTAGGGTAGGAGGAGAACATATAGTCGGGACTTTGGATGTTGGGAAATGAGGGAAGGCTTCCCTGAGGAAGTGGCATAAACGATGAAATCAGAATGATGAACAGGGATTACTGAGTGAAGAGGAGGAGACTGATCGTGCCTGGCAGGTAGAACAGTATGTGCAAAGGTCCTGGGGTATAAGGAGGATGAGAGCCATGAGGGACAAGAGAAGAGCAGCTGCCAGACAGGATACTTTTAGGGAGGGAGAAGAGGCTTTGCCGAAAGTAAAACATCTCCTCCTTCCTTAGGGCTTCTGAACCCCACCTTCCAAGAAATCCTGGAGGACCAACTCTCTAATTTAGTAAGAAATTGAGACATCTTTAAGTGACTTACTGGGTTTAACACCCCTCCCAAGAGAATTTTAAAAGAAGAGACTATCGAGGGCAAAACTTGACCCAAGAGAATGGTTTAATGTGGGGGGTGGGACAGAGGTGGAAACCTCAGAGTGTGGCTCCCCTCCAGTAACACGCCACGGACATGGGTCTACGCTCTCCTGGGTGATTCTGGCTTGCACGTGGAGCACAGATCCTCAGGAAGCTGAAAAGCTCGGCTTTGTTTCAGATCTAAATGATCACCCGTCTCACATTTAGTTTTCTTTAAATAGGTTCTCCCAGAGTGTATCTCGTAGCATCCTGTGAGGCTGGAGGAAGGAATTTGGCACTTTCTCTACCGCAAACCCTTTAAATTGCAAACAGCACAGTTTACAAGGTGTCGATAGATCACCTACTTTTAAGTGAGCAGCACATTTCAAGACCATTTGTCTTGTCGTGGGCCAGGATGCAGCACAGGCGGGATGGGGCGGTGGGGGGTGCTGAGGGGTCATAACCCTCTCACTGGTCTGCTGTTTGGCAGGACCCGGATGGATGCGATGGCCTCTCGGTGCTGCCCCCAGAGACACCTCATCCTCTGGGAGGCTCTGCTGCCTGTTGTCTCCCTACCTCCAAATCCTCTGCCCACCCTGGAGGCAATGGGAAGGGAAAATGATACGGAAAACAGTACAGAGATTTCTCAACAAACTAAAAATAGAACTACCATACGATCCAGCTCTCACTACTGGGTATTTATCCAAAGGAAAGGAAATCAGTACATCAAAGGGACACCTGCACCCCCCGTGTTTATTGCAGCACTATTCACGATAGCCAAGACGTGGAATCAACCTATGTGTCCATCAATGGATGAATGGACAAAGACAATGTGGTACATACACACAACGGAATACTATCTGGCCATGCAAAAGAATGAAGTCCGGTCTTTTGCAGCAACATGGGTAGAACTGAAGGTCATTATGTTGAGTGAAGTAAGCCAGGTCCAGAAAGACAAATATCACGTGTTCTCACTCATGTGTAGGAGCTAAAAAAAAAATATCTCACAGAGGTAGAGAGTAAAATAATAGTTACTGAAGGCTGGGGAGGTTGTGTGTAGGGGTTTAGGGGTGGGAGTAGGGATGTAGGGAATAGTTTTCTGGGTAAAAACATACAGTTAGACAGAAGGAATAAGAGCTAATGTTTGACAGCAGAGGAGGGTGACTATAGTTAACAATGTATCGTGTATCTCAAAACAGCTAGAAGAGAGAACATGAAATGTTCCTAACACACAGAAGTGACACATGCAAGAGGTGATGGATCTCCTAAATACCCTGACTTGATCATGACATATCCTATGCATGTAACAAAGCAAAATATTAAAAGTATCCTCATAACAGGCTTGTGCCTTATGCAGGGCAGGGATCTCCACTTCACAGGTGGGGAAATCAAGAGGTAAGGGGACTCCCCCAGGGTTGTAACTCTGGAAAAGAATGCAGGTAGAACCAGAACCCACTGATCTGAACCACTAATCCAAGTCTTGTCCTGGACTTCTGGCATGGACATAGCCTTGTGGGTTTGTGAGTTTCCTCTGAAATTTGTTATTTTAATTCTTTTAAATTTTAATTTCAAAGGTAGTTTCTTCTAAATTAACACATGCATTTTCTGTGTCACCCGGATGACCCTTTAGTTATTAGTTTGTCCTACTGCATGCTTGAGCACTTGTGGTTGTGTTGATAACCTCCTTGGTGCCAAGCAGTGAAACTTGAATTGTCTTGAGCAAATGGGAAAGAGCAGAGCAATCTTAACACATCAGTAATGGAGGTCAAGGGTGAAGGTCAAAAACATCAGTTTGGAGAGAGAAAATGGTGGTGGAATGGACTTTTCACATGGCAAACTGTTGGCCAGGAACATCTAACTCAAAAGAACCCACGTTCCAGCAGTCAGTGCTTGACGCACTTACAAGAAGTGATTTAGTTTCAGCCAAGGAACATCATCCATCACATTAAATTAATGTTGCTAATTGGATTTTATTGGTTTTGTAGGTCTGTTTGCATTCAATTTATAAATTTGTTTTAGCTTTGCAGCTGTATAAGAGCTACAAGCATAAGGCATTTATAGGTGGTTTTATGTTTGTACTGCTTAAATAATATTAATTTAAGTTTAACATTAATTTTGAATAATTTAAGTCAACACTGGGGCTCCATGAGAAAATGTTTTCTCATTAACAGCCACCACATACATACAATGGTCAATTTTGAGAAACGCTGCACCATACAGCCCTGCTCTCCAGTTCTTGGGTCCTTGGATATGAATTACTACATGAAGAAAGATGAAGTGAACGAAGAGCAGACAGACCTTCTTGGTCTGTTTCTGATCTGATTTGTTCCTCATCCCTTTCATGAGTTTGCAGAAAGTCCAATGCACTGGGGATGCCAGGCATTACCTTCCCCACCACACAACTTAGGGAACTCACCCTGAGTCTAAACCCTGGGAGAGAGAGAAACTTCATTCCCAGCTGAGTGGACCAGGGTCAAACAACTGCAAATACGGGCCAATCAGATTCTCTCTTCTGGGATTTTAGAATCTGTACATCCAGAGAATGAGCCAATAAGCTATTGGAAGCCAAGCTGAAAAGTCCTGCAGATTCAGAGCAGAGGCCTCCATCTGGAGAAGCCACAAGGGCTGTGCATGGGTAGATGGGTGGGCAGAGGAAGCCAGTCTATGATAAGATGACAATGAAGTGGCCAGGCAGAGAGAAGCAGGAATGGCAGTCCACACAGCCCCTAAGGTGGTGACTGAGACAGACTGTGCAACCCTGCTGACGTCCCAGCTCCAGGCCTCAGAGACCTGCTGTGAGATGCACCCATCTCCTTGCAACAAACCCCTTTGACCTGAGCTAGCCTGAGTGAGTTTGTTCTTGGCAGCCAGAGCATCCTCTATGGCCTTCACCTTGTTTGCTATATATTCTACATATATGCTATAGTGCCCATTGGACGTCTTCTAAAATCCATGTCATAGTTATTTTCATGTCCCTGTATGCACCAGCTTGCCCGGGAGACACGCGAGGACAAAAACCAGAAAGGAGGAAAGTCAGAAGAGGAATCAAGATTTATCGTGTGCCTACCACGAGAAATGGGGAAAAAGTCACCGTCGTGAATCAGTAGTTCATATGCATGGCCCGATTTAATTCTCACTATTCCTATGAAACGTGGCACTATGCTTATTAAACAATGCAGGAACTGGGACTTAGAGACGTCAAGTAGCTTATCCGAGGTCAACAGCAAGAAAGAGATGGAAGATAAGACATGATGGGATGGGAGACAGGAAGGGATGGGAGACAGGAAGGGATAGAAGATAAGTTGATCTGATTTCACAGCCTAGTATTTTCCCATCAAGCTTCATTTCCTTTGGAGGAGCAGCATCCCTGTCTCAGGACAAGATACAGGACTCAGAATGCCACCATGCTTAATCAATGCTTTTTGCTGACCGTCCCCAGCCAGATGCAGGAATACTCACTTGATTAGCACCAGCTACTTTGGGAAATAGTCGAGAGGGAGGCAGTTTAGTGGCTGAGCTCCTGGGCTCAAATTCTGACTTTGCTACTCTCTGATTCAGTGGTACTACGCCAGGCCTCAGTTTCTTCATCTACAAAATGGAAATATTAACAGACTATCTCACAGGATTATTGTAAGGATTAAGTGAGCCAATACATGCAAAAGTGCCTAACATTGTGCCTGAAAAGCCATTTGGGGAGCCTTACGCATGATTTCCTGACCTCTTCGAAGGCTGAATGGCATGGTAGTTCTCACAAAGCAGCCAGCCCCACCAGTCTCGATACGTGCCCATGCTTCTCTGCAGCAGAACTTGCCACATTTCCCCAAACTATTGGATATTGATTTTTAACATGAATAACCTTAGATAAATCTCGTTTATAGCAGCAACTGCTTCAAACTGACCTGAATTGATCAGGCATAAGGATTTTCCATTAGGTGGAAATTAAGGAAATACATCTTCCAATATCTCAATTAAAACAGCCTCGGTTTTGCAAAGGTAGAAGCTGTTGATTTGATTTTAGTGCCTGGGGAGCCATTTTGTTGAACAAAAAGATCGATAAGACAGAAGGCTCCTGGGAGGACAAAGCACCTCTCCACAAACAACCCGCCCCCTCCAGAGTCTGGGTTCCAGGCTGGGTTCCTTCCCTGGACTTGATCAGCCACCCAAAGCTGACAGTGAGGCAGGGTGCTTTGAAGCAGCCGCTGGGGCCTCCCCAAAGTGCCGACTGCTACAGGACAAGGTGCCAAAAACCACTCTACTTGTCCACGTGGAGCTGACAGTAGCCAGAGGCCTCCTGAAAGGCAGAACTAAGTTTTGCCTCCTCCTCCTCCTTCTTCACTGTTGTCAGCATCATTGTCATTATAAGGTGAGCTCCCTAAGGAGAGCCATGAGGGTCTGATTTGTCTACTGGTATATTCCCAGCACCTAAAACAATAGTGGAGCCATGAATGGCTCCAATTCTCTGTCCCTCTCTGCATCCACACCATGCCCTCTGCCACGTGATTTGTGGTTCTTCTTACTACAGAGGCAGATCTTATTGCCTCTTCTCCTTGAATCCAGGCTGGCCTTATGACTTGCTCTGCCCAGTAGCAGGCAGCAGAAATGGTGGTTCACCATTCTGCACCTAGACCTCAAAGGCTTTGCATCTTGACACTTCCTCTCTTACTTTCTGCCATCACCACGAGGACAAGCGAGGCTGCTTGTCCCAGGACAAGGAAAAGAGACATGGTGGCAGGGCCAAGCTGCCCCAGCCATGCCAGTGGAAGCCATCCAAGATCAGCCAATAGACAGTCAACCCTTAGACACACAAGCGAGCCAAGTCAAGCCGGTCAGTGCCCCCAGCCGACCCACAAGCACATGAGATAAACAAATGCTTGCTGTTTTAAGCCACCCAGTTTTGGGGTGGTTTATTACATGACATGATTGGGCAAGAAGTCACTGATATACTGGCATATCCATACAAATTGATAGAGGCAATCTATTAAATAGATACCAAACACTAGGCACCTGGTTAAACAATTTATAGACATTACAGATCTGTCTTGATTTAAAATGCTGATATGTTATTCATCATGAAATTTGTTCATTTTGATTTTTTAAAATATTGCATTAATATATTATTTGTCTCAATTACCGAGTTTTCTGGCAACCCCGTAAATTTTGCACCACTTGCTCACCTCACCTGATTCCCAGCCCTGACTGCCACATTTATTCCTTATAAAAATAAATCCATCAAAAAACTAGGGCCCAGATGAAGCTGGAACGATATGAGCAACAAAATAAATAATGTAGTATTGGATTATAACTCAAAGCATAAAATAAATACCCATGAGTTCCATACTGGTGTAAATAAATGATTGAACAAATAAATAAATGTGGGGGAAGAGACAAATATCCCACAGAAAAGGATTCCAAACGATTAACGTAGATATGCCCCTGTTGAGGAAAAGGAGCAAAAACTCCCACTCCCTAAATGTGAGCTGCACATAGTGGCTTCCTTCCAAAGAGCACAGAATGAAATGGGGTATGGTGTACAAAGAGTAACTTTCCAGCAAAGGAGCCTGACAAACACCAGCTCAGTCAGGTGACCAAGGTCCGTACCAGCAGTGATGAGTTCTGTCAACAGTTTGGACCCCTGATACGATGTGGTGAGAATGGTACTTTACCTCAGTGCCCTCCCTCCCCAAAACATACAACCCTGGTCTAATCATGAGAAAAACATCAGACAAATACCAATGTAGGAATATTCTACAAGACACCTAACAGAACTCCTCCAATCTGTCAAGGTCATTAAAAACAAGGACCGTCTGAGAAACTATCATAGTCTAGGGGACCTAAGGAGACATGACGACTAAATGTAATGTGGCGTCCCAGACAGGATCCTGGAACAGAAAGTGAGCATGAGGTAAGAACTAAGGAAATCCTAATAAAATACGGACTTCAGGTAAGAACCGTGCATCAGTACCGGCCCATTAATTGTGACAAGCGTACCACAGTGATGTAAAATGTTAACAATACTATGTTAACGTAGTAACGTAAGGGGAAGCTGGGCGTGCGGTACATGGAAACTCTCTGTTGCAAGTTTTCCATGAATCTAAAACTATCCTAAAATAAATGGTTTATTAAAAAAACAACTAAAGCCCAGAAATTAAGTAAATTGCCCAAGGTCACAGAGTTATTCAATGACAAAGTTGGGATTCTAATCCAGGATTGTGTTTAAACCAACACCTCATCTACATAACACATGACACCTTCCCATAAAACTATAAGAAAGAAGGAAGGGGAGGGGGGAGGAGGAGGAAGAAGGAAGGAGGGAAATTGATCACCGTGTATTTGGGCAGTAAATCTGCTGAGGAGAAGGGCAGGCTTTCCCTGTTTGATGGGATTGGACACCCGACATGCCTTTTGTCTCCTCTACTCCTAAATGCATATTCAGCAGCTTCAGCCCCACCGTGGGCTTCTCATCCAGCTGTGCTCACCCTCGTGCAAGCTCCCACGAAATCAATAGCTCACATCCATCATTTTATCTCCACCACTTAACAGAAGCAAAACCACTTTGCCAAAGTACCCTCCTCCGGACAAGACGTATCACCCCGTTGCCACCGTGCACATCCATCTTGCACACAATTGTTTAAGTGGTTTGGGGTCTTTTGAAATCGGAGATTTATTCCTGCTTCCCTCACATTTTATTAGGGAAGGTTTATCATCAATATGAAACTTTAATTCCTCCAAAGCCGTAGATTAATAGACTCATAAACTTTAATATCTGGTGCTTTATGCACTTCATTCAGGATGTACTCCACATAGTTGGGGAGTGACAACTCGGTTCAGTTTTCTGCTCTCTGCCACCCTGCAATTCTGAGACCTTTGGGGACATAGTTAGATTCACCGTGATAAAGCACCACGTGGCGAACAGGAGGTGAATGCTGGAATCACACCAACACGAGTTCCAGTCCTGGTTGCATCAGTAACTAGCTGTGCAACTCTGAGCTATTGTTTACTTCCTTGATCCTTTGCCTATAAAAGAGGGATAAAATTGGAACCTACTCACAAATGAATATTCATGGTGTTTATGTGGGGGAGGTGGGGGAGGGGAGGGAAGTAAATAACTGGTGACACTGGTAAAGTGATTAGTGTTGGTCCGGGCAGCGTTTGGTGTTGAATAAACAATAGCTATTATCATGACTACTCTCGACTCAATGCTAAACAACCTGCAAAGCACAAAATGAAAAAAGAAAGCCTTTTACGTGGCAAGGAAAGATAAAGACACCCCCCTAGGATCTCTGCAGAGAACGCAGAGCCCAGAGACCAGCAGCCTCCTAGCTTTGTACCCATCCTCAAACCAGGGCTTGGAAGCCAAGCTGGTGCATTTGTGTTCAGCCCATGCCATTGTTCAAAACGCAGCCACTGCTGCATCTTGGGGCAAGAATCGCCTGTCTGTTCTTCCAAAGAAACCTTCAGGGGCCAGGGCTTACACTGAGCTCTTTGTAACTTTCTAATTCCTTTTAGGGCAAATTGAGAAAACAACCCTCACTGTTCTTCAGAGCTGATTGCATCATGCTGTGACTCTCTTTCCTTCCAAAAGGCCTCTTCTTTTTCAGCAATGACTTAAGTAAAACAGCAAAGAAAAATTAATAGTCATAAGGATTATACAACATGCAGTGATTCAGATAATAATGATAACTAACCTTTACACTAGTGGTTCTCAACAAGGGAACATTTGGCAATATCTGGAGACCATTCTGGGTGCTGTGGCAGCCGGTGGGTAGAGGACAGGACGCTGCTGACCACCCTGCAATGCTCCGGACAGCCCCCACCACACAGAAGTACTTGTCCCAAGGTGTCAACAGTCCCAAGGTTGAGACACCCCAGTTGACACGGATCTTTTACTGTGTGCCAGCTGGGTTCTAAGGGCATGCATGCTCCTTGGCCACCTAAGAGGAAGCCACTGCCATCACCGACCTTGCAGATGAGACCACCAGCCCCAGTTCTTTCCCCCGCAAACCCTGGCCTCATTCTGGGAAGAGTGTTCTTCTCTGCCCTGTGAGTCTGGACTTAGCCACGTGACTTGCTTTGGCCAATGGCACCGGGTGAGAGTGACAACACGCTGGTTCCAAGACCAGGCTCTGAGAGGCTCCACGTGTTCCTGCTTCTCCCTTGCACCTCTGCCACTCCATGAGAACAGCAGCCCCCACCTATCCCCCCGATCCCAGAAGCCCCCCAGCGGACCCACCGACCTGCAGTCACCCCAGCCAACCCCAGGGAACCCACAGCTGCATGAGTGACAGTAAGTGACAGCTGTCCAAAGCCGGTGAGTTAGTGTTGGGATGGCTGGTTCTGCTACAAGAGCAGAACAGACCCCATTTTAGCCATGAGGAAACTGAGGCAGTTTAAACAACCAGCCCAGATCACACAGCTGGTAGGTTCAACCTGCATCCACCCTGTGGCAGGCCCTGTGCTAGGTGCCTCAGGCCCATTCCACAGAGGTGGCCACGGAACACCAGAGGCTCAGGGCTGTGCCCTGGGAAGGGTGTGGCTGAACTCGGAACCCCAGTACCTCAGCCCTGTCACCACTGGCCAACTGCTAAACCAGAGGCATTAAATGGCTGGCAAACTTCCGCTTAAGGGACGTTTGGACACTCCACCAGGCTGCAGCACGGGCTCCTGGGCACTGTCTGGATCCCCTTTTGTTCTCTTACTGGCACGTCCATCACCAAGCCCCGTCGACTTTACCTCCACAGACATCTGTCGGGTCCACCCACTCCTCTCTGTGCAGGTAGCCCCTGGCTCTCGACGCCCACGCCTGGCCCAAGCCCCCCACAGGTGCCCCTCCCCCACTACCTCCCCCCACCTCCTCCCGCCCCTCCAATCCATCATCTGCATGGTGAGAGCAAAAGTGCCTCTGAAGACATCCCTGCCCTGGACAGGCGGGTAGTTTCCGAGGGCCCCTCACCGCCCTCTGAATGAGGGACAAAGAGTCTGGCAAGGGCTACACCGCCGGGCCCCTGGCCACCCCGTCTCGTCCCACACAGCCCGACTCTCTTTTCTCACTTCATCAATAGACCCTCCTCCAGGGCCGCCGCCTCTGAGCCAGGCACACTGCTTGGCACTGGAGACACAACTGTGAACAAAAGTGGCTGCGTCCCCTGCCCGGCGGAGCTTCCAGCTGGGGGACAGCGGTGGAGGGAGAGTGCGGCCTCCTCCCCGCTCCTGGGAAGCGCCGTGTTCCACCCACCTGCCTGCGCTCTCTCCCTCCAGCCTCGCCAGCTCCCCTCTCCTTGCCGGGGGCTGAGTCAGACCCAGGCCACCCTGCCCTGGGACATCAAAGTACAGACCCCAGTGGGTCGTCTGTGCTGGGATGTGTGCCGTTGTGTCACACCTAAATCTCACCCTGGGCCTCTAGGGTGGAAACTCGCCCCGGTTTTGCGCGTGTTATATTCCTCGGCCTTCAGTGTGACTGAGAGGGGCTGCAACAGGGCGAGGAGGCGGTCCCGGTAACAACAAGACCCTGGCATTTAAGTGCATCTGCGCCCGGAGAGGAGTCAGCAAAGACAGGGCGAGTTCCCACAGAGCCCCAGGCTGCCGGTTGCCATGGGAACCGCCTCCACGTCCGCCTGACCACGAGGAACGTGATGCCACCAGACACCAGGGTACCGCCAGCTCTCAATTTTGCCGTCCTGACCGCGGGGACACACTCTGAGGCAGCCCCGTGATCCCACCTCCCAGTGGTCACGCTCTGTGCAACCTCCTCCTCTTGAGTGGCCTGTGGCTCGCCTTTGACGAACAGAAAACGGCAAAGGTGACTAGGCCACGTGGAGACTGCAGTGTCCCCCTTGCTGGGACCCTCTGTCTCGCTCTCCTCCTTGCTGGCTTCAATGAAGCAAGTGGCCGTGTTGGGGTTGGGGGGACCCAAAGAGACAGCAAGGAGCTGAGGGCGGCCTCAGCAACAGCCAGCTCAGGACCGAGGCTCTCAGTCTTACGGCCACAGAGGGCTGAATCCACCCCGCCGAGGCTCAGGTGAGACCCCAGCCCCGGCCGACGCCAGGATCACAGACTGTGAGACTCGGAAGCAGAGGACCCAGCTAAGCCACGCCCAGACTCCTGGCCCACAGCAACTGTGGGGTAATAAACGTGTGTCGTATCAGGCTCCCGCACGTGTTTAATATTGTTTCGTAGAAATAGAAAGCTCGCGTGTCAGAGGGGACCGGGACTGTCCACAAGGGCCCCCTCTTCCTTGTTCCCCACTCCTGACGACACCTTACTCGTGGACTGATGCACTGTTAGCCTCCTAGGGCTGTGGTAGCTCATCACCCCAAACCATACGGCCTAAGACGACACAAATTCATCCTGCCACAGTTCTGCAGGGAAGAGGTCTAAAGCCAAGGTGCCAGCAGGGCCACACTCCCTCTGAAGGCTCTAGGAAAGAATCCTTCCTTGCCTCCTCCCAACTTCCAGGGGCATCCACTGGCCTGTGGAAGCATCACCCCAACATCTGCCTCCACCTTCCCGTGGCCATCTCCCTCCGTGTGTGTGTGTCCATACTTCCTCTTCTTATAAGGACACCTGTCATTGGATTGGGACCCACCCTATTCCAGCACGACCCCATCTTAATTAGATTATATTGCAAAGATCCTACCTCCAAATAAGGTCACATTCACAGGAACCGGGGGTTAGGACTTCGACATCTCTTTTATGGGGGCACAATTCAACCCATAGCAGATGCCATCTTCACACCGAGAAAGCAGAGCGTGTGGGTCTCCCTGCCAGTGCCAGCCCCCCGGGAAGTCACCCTCTCCCTCCACTCCCAGCTGACTCCCAACCTCCACCTCATGCCACTGAGCACCCACAGGTGCCACCCCTGGTGGAGGAACTGGAAGGAACAGAGCCTGCCTGCATGGAGCTCCCATTCTGCCAAGGGGAGCAACGGCAGAAAATCAGTACCAGCGGGTAAAGGAGATCATTTCCGATTGTGGAAAACACCATGAATAGTAACAGCAACAGTAGTGACAACAGTCACGGTGGCAGCGGTAGCGGCTGATGTTGCTCAGTCCGTGCCAGGCATTACCCTAAATGCTTTACCTGAATTTGTTCTCTTCATCCCCCCCGCAACCCTACAACGTAGCTACTTATCAACTCCATTTTAAAGATGGGGAAACTAAGGCACAGAAACACTACACACAACCAGTGGCAAAGCCAGGATCTGAACACTGGCAGCCAAGCTCCAGGGGCCCATTACAAAGAACACAGAGATGGAGAGGGGATGGGACTTTAGACCTGGTGGTCTCTGGGCAGGGGCTTCGGCGCCAAGGCTTGAAGGAAGAGCAAGGACGGGTGGACTCCAGACTGCAGCAGGGGGAGGGAAACATGCAAGCGGAGGGGACAAAAATGATAAAACCACCTTTGGTTGTGGAAGGGGTTAGACCTCCTCCCCAAAGTGGGATGCTTCTGAAGCTCCGTGGCCTTATCAGAATCGAGATTGGGGGGAACTTCCAGGATGTCAAGAGAGAAGGGCTCGTGGAGATCCGGGGGCCCCAGGGATGCTGTAATGCACCCCAGTTCCCTCCTTGCTGCATCTCCTCCATCCTACAGCCTGTCTTCCCAGTGCACACCCAGGCCGGCCCCGCTGCCTGGGGTGATTAATAGGTTTAATTTATCGTTAACTTCCAGGAGCTGAGCTAGGCCAGCCGCGCCTGCCGAGCAGCGTGTGAGCAACCAGACTTATTTATATTCATTTTGCACTGGGGACATTCCTAATTTGTTTGTTTTTCTCTGGTCTGGCTTCACTTACCTGAACTGGAATGGTTGGGACAAGACCAAGAAAGGATGGTGGTTTAGGGTCCAGGGGAGGAAAGAACAGAGACCAACACTATATAGTCAAAGAAGGAAAGACACAGAAAGGGAAAAGACAGAGGAACCACCAGGAGCCTGCCCCAGCCCCTGGGTCTCTGTGCCTACAGGCTGCCAGCCTCCCGTCCTTCCAAACGTGCCTAGAGCAAGTGCGCGTGCTGGGGAGGGGGCAAGGAGAGAACATGGAGGGCCCTCGGCATGCCAGGAGAGACGGCACATCAAGGATTTCAAAGCAAGGTGGGCAGAGCAGCAGGAGGAGGTGCTCTCATTCTCATTCTGGGTGGGGCTTCTGGGTCCAGGACTCCCAGGCACAGCCTGAAATCCAGACGGCACCTTCCCTCCTTCCCCAGCTGGAGCAGACACAGGTCTGGGCGTCAGAATCAGGGTCAGGGTAGGGAGGGAGGATTACAAAAGGGTCTCCAGCAGGGAAGTCTTAGAGCAGGGGCAGGAAGGTGACAGTGTGATCCCTTTGCTGGCAGATGTGTCCTGGCAGAGTGAAACCTCAGCCCCTCCAAACACACACGCAGACCACAGCCCGGGGACAGCCCACCAGCCCCCTCCGTGGGGGGCCCCACGTAGCTCCCCCAAAAGCCGTGGATCTTTCTACCCACTCACCCTTCCCAGACAATTTAAGATGGTCTTTTGTCGTGCAGTTCAAGGCTGGAAAGGAGAGATACCCTGTCTGCGTAGTAAGATACAGGAGCTTGCACAGGTGAGACCCAGCAGAGTGCCCGCTGTGGTTGTGTGTGGACTCCTCCCAAATCTAGACTGCTGCAAGGGGCAAGAAGGGCCAGGACAGAGGGGGCCTGGGGGTAGGGCTGTCCGCCCACCCACATAGGTCACCCCTAGAATCTCGGGGTTCTCAGAGTCTAGAATCTCAAATGTTGCTCAGAGACTAACTGGATAAATTAAAACTACCCCAGAATCTCTCCCACCCTGTGAAAATCCGGAGCTAGAATCTGAAATAAGAGATGGAACATCCCCTGGAATTCTACGAGTAGCAACATAAGCAGAACAAGGTAACAGGCGCCAAGCGGGGCAGACAGAGGCTTTGGTTCAGCAGTTTCTGCCATCTGCAGTTGAGGGTTAACCCAATGCCCCTTGGGTTTAGCATAGAGGTGGGAAGTGACAGGTTTTAATTAGAGGATGTGGGGCTGAGAGAGGTCAGGACAAGAGGTTTATGCAGCCTGCGATGTCAAGTCCTCATTTTTTTAATAATATAATAGCTTTATTGGGATATAACTCATACACCGTCCAATTCACATGCTGAAAGCATACAATTCAATGGTGCTTGGTGTATCCAGAGAGTTGTACAACCATCGCCTCAGTTTTAGAACATTTTCATCACCCCCCAAAAGAAGCCTCATACCCTTCAGCTATCACCTCCCCATCCCATCACCCCCAGCCCTTGGCAACCTCTGATTCACGTTCTGTCTCTATGGATCTGCCTGGTCTGGACATTTTCTAGAAATGGCCTCCCCCTTCTCTGCTAGGGTCAGCATGCACTCACACCAGCTCCAACCTCACCTCCATGGCTGTTAGCCCCTCCGTCCCCCAAGCCTTGGCATCCTCATCTGAAAGTGGGCAAGGCAGCATCCTCCCCCCACAGCCTGCAGGGGGAACATACATATGAATGCTTTGCACGGCCTCAAGCGCCTGGTGAGCGCTCAGCAAGTGGAAGATGGCACGTCTGCCCTCGAGGGTTCGTGCCTGGTTTGCTTGCTGCAGGCCACGCCAAGCCCTTCCCACTGACAATAACAGACACGGCGCTGAGGACCCATGAAGACAAAAGGCAACCCGCCACCACATGGAGGGCTTCACCAGCGCCTGCTCCGCGAATGGAGACGTTCTTATGATCGTGCTGGTGTGGATGGTGACTCTGGCCCAGCTCATGGTCGTGACGGTCAACACCACTGGCCCTGCTGCGGGAAACAGCATCTCCACTGCCTGAAGACAAAAGCCCAGGGTGTCCTTGTTACTCAGGAGCCTGGGCCAGGCCGGGCAGGCGTCGCAGAGTCGCGTCCGAGGCCCAGCAGGCTCCTGGCAGGCCCTGCCTCACAGTTGGCAGCCGGCACGTCCTGGGAGGCTGCCTGCCGTGTGCTCCGGGCTCTCAGGGCCCGGGGAGGGGTGGGAGTAATCCAGTTACATGCTCCAGGGGTGCTGCTGCTCTTGGCAGAGCCTCAAATTGAGTTTGAAATGAGTAATTCTGAGCCAAGCTGCTTGTGCTGAGAGCAATGAGGCCTGGTTGGCAGGTGTTCTCCACTCCCCCACCCCGTCTCTGGAGAAGCAGCCTGGGACCCCAGGAGGGGGCTGGGGAGACAGCCCCAAACCAGCCCCAGAGGCAACGGGTAAGCCAGCTTGCCTCACATGCGGGGAGGAGGGCGTGGCTGAGCCCCAGCAAAGAAGGAAGGAGGCCACTGACACAAAATGTCCAGAACAGGCAAATCCATAGAGACAGAAAGCAGATGAGGGGTTGCCAAGGGCTGGGGAAGACGGGAGAATTTGGATTGAACAGCTAAAAGGTATGAGGCTTCCTGGGGGGCGGGGGCAGGGGGTGATGAAAATGTTCTACAATTGATGGTGGTGATGGTTATACAACTGTGGAAACACTTACAACCATTACCTTGTACACTTTAAATGGGTGAATTGTAAGGCCTGTGAATTACATCTCAATAAAGCTATTACCAAAAAAAGGGAGGGGATGCAGGTAGTGGTAGAATGTGTTCCCCTAGGTGCAACTCTTTGTACCCAAAGCCAGAGGTTTTCTTGGATCCTCCTATAAAAACACAGATAAGTGCAAAGATGTATGAGGGTCTTCACAGAGGAGGAAACTGTGGCACAGAGAGGTTAATGCTCTTGCCAGAAGTCACACAGCAGTAAATGGCTGAACCAGGGCTCCACCCCTGGCAGGGTAACCCCTGTGCTCTTAACCCACTGCTGTACTGCCCTTCACTGAAAAGCAGCTTAAACACTTGCTTGGGGCACCTGCAAAGTACCAGGGAAGAAAGGGAAAATATTTTAGAAAAGATATGTGTACTGGACACATCTAAACAGAGTAATCAAAGCAATTGGCGTAGACAAGATCAGGACTTCATCTACAGGGGGGTCCCTCTTTCCAGGTCCCTCGAGGTCTTAATCAGAATCAGCATCTGTGCCCCGGCCTCCCTGCTCTAGCTATTTCCCGGGGTCCCCCGAGGCAGAGAAGAATCTGGAGCCAACAGAAGTCAGCCTGATAAAGATCCGACTCTCGGGGCAGGCTCCAGTGCGCTGCAGTCTCCGCAGACGTCTGCAGAAAGACCATAACTCAATAGAGGATTCTGTTAATACGGCTGCTGCCTGCTCTAACCCCTGCGGCTCCCAGCCTAACCGCTGCGGAGATCACAGAGGCGGGAGGCTCCCGGGCCCTGACTCCTCTTCTCCTCCCCTCGCTGCCCTGCACAGATGGACTTTGCCGGGCTTCTGCTGCCACCTACAGTAACAGCAACAAAAGGCAGGTCTCCAGCCAGACCTGGAGCAGGGCAGCAGGGGGCTTCCGGGAGAACTGGGGCACCGGGCCCGAAGCCTGAGTTCTGACACCCACGTCTTGCCCCAGCCCCTCAGGCAGGCTCCCCATCCCACCCTTAGAGCGGCCCCATCCGCTGGGACACACCAGCACGGAGGTCACCCACGGACGGGAAGACGAGCTCCCTACCCCACGGGGCTGGAAACACCCCTGCGTCCCATCCTGGGGACATTCCGATCCCTCTGCCCACACCTGCTGCCCCTGCACCGCCTCATTTACCCCCTACCCTAGAGGCCCCTCTCGATCTCCTCCCCTGGTTTAGCTGACCCCACGGCCCCCATGGGCTGACCCCACTGGTCACTCTGAATTGTAGCCACTGCCTGTGTGTCTCCCCCAGTAATAATAATAACAACAGAAGTTAATCAGCTTCACGTTCGTTGAGCACCACCCACGTGCCATGAACAGTGTTTATTCCTTATAACACATCATTCCTTTAATATTCTGAGCTCCTTGCGAGGGAGATGCTGTCACTACTTCATTTTGCAGATGAGAAGACTGAGGCTCTGGGGGGATAATTAATTTAGCCAAACCCAGCCTGGAGTTTGAATCCAGCCCCGTGTGCTCCAGGACAGACCCTCTTCCCCCAGGACGCCGCCTGCCGCTCCCCACCAACCCTCCCACTGTGGGGACAGGGTGTCCACAGAGGTCGTCTGCTATTCATTGATTTAGAAACGTGGGAGCCTGCTTGGCTGGGAAATAGATAATCGTGTTTTACTTTCATAAGGCTCATGGAATGTTAAGTCACTGCTGTAAAAATAAATTAAAAATGATGATGTCTGGTCATTAAGAGGCACCGCTGACGTGTAACTTCTCCCAGTCAGACGTTCCTTGTCCCTACAGGGTCTCCCTCTGGGGCTCGGGGACTATGTGGGGTAAAATGGAGCAACAAACATGATGTGAAAGACAACTCATAGCAATAGGAGGGGAGCTGGCTTTAGGGAGACCAGAAGTTTGGGGCCAACTGTGTGATGAAGAAGTTACCATCCAAAGAGCTCACGGGATTAGAGGCTACACTATCAAATGTTGGCAGGACCACTCTGCCCAGGGGACCCGACTGGAGCACCCAAGGGTGGGCTCCTCACTCCGAAGGCCACCAGCAGAGGAGGGTGTGTCTGGGTAGAGTGACCAGTGTTTGGGGGGAGCCCTGAGTCCTGGCATATCTGATGGCAAAGGTGGGAAGAACTTGGAGGAAGCTCAAGAGCCACCTATAAACATTTGAAGGGCTGACACTTGGCAGAGTACACCTAGGCCATTCTCCCCGAGGGCAGATCTAGGCAAATTTGAGGAGGGAAAGGAGGAGGGAGGAGGCAGAGAAATGCCTCATGCATGCGATAAATATTTGCAGAAAGAAGGAAAGAAATGATGAGTAACCATTAGGGGTGTGGGTTTTAGAGTCAGAAAAACCTGAGCTTAAATCTATGAATTTTATTTCCGGCCTTGGTCAAGTGATCCAGCCTCTCTAAGGCATCGGTTTGTCCATCTGCAAAATGGGGGTAAAAGAATCAGTGAAGAGTGGACGTTCAAATTGGGCCTGAAAGGGGGGTTGGGATTAGCGAGTAGAAGGGAGTCAGGACCCCGGGACCTGGAAAGGGAGCGTCTGGCAGAGGGGCAGCAGGGCACGGTCACCTGCGCCAGGACAGCCCAGCCACACTACCGAGGTCAGTCATTTCTCTGGGATTTTCTACCCAAAACATTAATAAGACAGATATATGAGCACCTCTTCCACGGATGGCATTGGTCCCAAGCACTGAGGAATTACAGACATGAAATGTGGCCTGGCTCTACCCTTGGAGGACTTTTAACCTAGATGTCAAAACAGAAGACAAAACACAAGCTGATCGAAACGGGAGAAGATGGAAAACAAAACACAGATGGCCCCTTGGTGTCAGCATCACTGCGGTGCCTGTGAGAGTCGGATCCCTGGGCCACACCGAAGGCCCAGTGAGCCAGAACCCCTGGAGAGTGGGGCCCTGGAATCTGCATCGTATCAGACTGCCAGGAGCCACTTACACACCAATAACGAGAACCGGTGACCAAGCACCTCTGAGAAGGAGGGGTCTGCAGACCTGCAGTGGCCAAAGTCTTCAGGGAGCAGAGATCCTGGCGCCAAGCCCAAGGGCGCAGGGATGACAGCAGGTGGGGAGGAAGGGCCAGCGCTCCAGAGGGCTCAGGGCATGAAGACACAGAGGTGAAAATGTAATTGCGGGTAATGTGCCATGAGTGTGTGGCCACGTACCAGAAAGTGTCTGCTAGGAAACAAGAGAAGACCAGGTTGAGGTGCGATCACACGTCTCCCAAACGCATCCCCTTCTCTCCACCTCCACCCCCAATAGCCAGGCCCGTGGTACCGTCCTCTCCTCCCTGAACAAGCACCACAGCCTCCTAAGCCATCTCCCTGGTGCCACGTCTGCCCCTACACCCTTGATTCTCCCCTCAGCAGCCAGTGTGACCTCCTGGAACACTAATTAAACAAACTGGATAGCGACAAACACCCACCATCACCACCACCCCAACCTTCACTCTTAGAGTTTTTTGAGCCCCGTAATAAGCCCTTCGGTGACCCCCAGGCTCCGGCCACTGCCCCGGCTTGCTTCCTCAGGCTCACGCACCCCAGCTGCTCTGGACTCCTCCCTGCTCCTCCAACACGCCAGCTTTTCCCACATCCCAGCCTTTGCGCCGATTAGTCACTCTGCCGGGAATTTTCTTTCCCTACCTCTCTGGGGCAGGCTTCTCCTCATCTTCCAGGTGTCAGTTCAAACGCCACATCCTCAGAGGGGCTTTGCTCCGTAACCAAACTCCCTAAAGCATCCTTATCTCCAAGCCTTCTATTACGCCACTCTGTTTTTCTTGGGGACAGTTAACAGAACCTGTAAACTCTCTCTTGCCCAGATACTGGCTTCTTTATTCTCTCTCTCCCCATCCAGATTGCAAGCTCCAGGAGGGAAGCAAGAAATCTGTCTCAGTCGCTGTTGAATGCGTAGTGCATGGCTGAGGCTCAATAAGCATTTTCTGAACCTGTGAAAGATGCAGCGGTTGCAGGAGGCCTTGAGTTCCCAGCTAAAGAGTAGGGAGATTCACCGAGAACTTCACAGCAGGGCAACACCCGGCATGATGAGAGAAGTCCCTGTGTTATCTGAGAAAAAAATCCCACAGGATCTCGAAGATAGTAATAGCAAACTAAACTTCAAGAGTGGATCTAAATTCGCCAGCACTGGTGAAAGCTGAAATTACCACCCCAGCTGGTGGAAATGTCAATTCAAACTTCATTTATAAAACCATTTCAGACTCTGATTGCTAAATCATTATTTCATATGAGGAGGAGCATTGTCTGTATAAAAGACGGCAGCAAAAGTAAAAAAATTCAATCTACTCGGCATCCCCCTCCCTGAAAAAAATAATTTTTCTAACATTAAAAGTTACTGCAGATAATTGCAGATATAAATATCACTTAGTGCAGATGTTGCGTATAAAATGTAATTATTACTCATGGAAAATCAATGGTGGCAAATGATAAAATCCATGATCTGGGTCTTTCCGCGAAGGCGAAATGTATCAGTGCTTTGGCTGTAGTTTACGCACTTTTTAATTGAAAAGGATTTCTACCTCGAAATGCATCTCAACACGGAGATGGAGTGGCTGATTTCAAATAAAGATGTAGTAACAGCCAAGCGTCTGGCGGTGCAGGGAGTTTGATGCAGGAACCATCCTGCTCCCCACCCCGAAAGCACCTCGTGCCCTGGCACTGCCGACTGAGGGCTTGCTCGGCCCAGCCCCGTGGCCAACAGCTGCGAGTGACAGAGGCATGCCTCTCTGTGCAAACAGATGACCACGCTGGATGTGAGCATGACACGAGACATGAAGGAAACAAACGAGGTGTGACCAGAGACAGGGGAGGGCCTCTCTGAGATGGGACCGAACAGGGAGCAGGAGCCAGACATGGCAAGACGGGGAAGGGAGAACAGGCAAAGGCACATTACAGGAGCTAAAGCGCAGTCAGTACTTTGGGAGCATAAAGAAAAGAGGTGGAGGGGTCCGTCTAGGATCGTATCTGCCACTGGGCTTTGACTCGCCTTGGTCATCTTTATCTCTAAGGGCCCCTCAATTTGTCCATCCCAGATGCCCAGCAAGTGAAAGCTATTAGGCATCCAATTCCAAACGGACCACCAGCTGGTTAGCGTTCACCTTGTTCCATGTTTCTACTCTTCAGCAACCCCATTGTGCCAATCCACACATGCCCACCAACTACCAAGCAGATGTGGCTCCCCACCACGGGCCCACAGGCTCCAGGAACACACCACCTCCCAGAGAACTTAGGGGAGAGGGGACTGCACAGCCAAGACCTCCTCCCGCTACGTCCCTCAGGCCGTGGACCACAGCACTAGCCTTCATCTCTCCAAAGCGGGGACTCACACCCAAGCCCTAGGCACCCACCCTGGATCCACCGATGCCCCCAGAGTAACTCATCACTGCCCGATTCCGTGCGTGTGTAAAGAAAGCCACGATCCATCTCACTCTTGTTTAGTGTTCTCGAGCTTTCCCGGACACATGCGGGTCAGAGGCTGACAACTCCCCTGTGACACACAAGCCTAGTGTCCGGCTCAAGGTCACACATGCTGCAGATTCTAGAGGTAAAACTGGAATCCAAATGCCTGGACTTCGGAAACAAGGCATTTGGATGAGGACAGAGCCCGCCAGCAAGACAGCATAGAACTGCCTGGGAACGGAGCATCTAGTTCAGACTCAGTTTCCTCTTAAAGCTCTGACAGGGACGCACATCCCAGCTTAGGACACCAGAGCTCAGAGCCACGGACAAAGGGGGAAAGGACACACTGTCACCGCATCGGGCCCCCTGCTCCGTTAGGAGTAAATCACCTCGCGAATCTTCACACAGCCCCACGAGAAGGCTGCTTGTCTCTGTCCTCCCAGAACCCCTTTATTTTCTTTCCTTTTTGTGTGTTTTTTTCCCCTTCCTCCTCCATTGTCTGCTTTGGAACAACTACAAATGAGACAGGGTGATTAATTTCATATTTTGGCTACTGCTGCAGAAACACCTTCCTTCAAACTCTGGCGCAAAAAGGAAAGATTTAATCAGTCTCCAGTGTGGTTGCTTTGTGCTTTCAAGATCTCTGATGGGAAGCGAAGAAGAAGTTTTCAAGCACTAAACTTTAACGAGCAGAGCGGGCAAACATATTGCTGCGTCAACACTCGGCTTGGCCTGACTGGGGAGAAACCCAGGCTCCTCCATCAATCTCACGAGATTGGTATTGTCATCCGCTCTCACCTCGTATTACATTTTCCCATCCCGGGTGTGCATGGAAAATATTCTATTCTATCAATCAGCACCAGGGAACGCCAACGGGGGTGGGGACTTTGCAAAGTTTCACTAGGCTGACGGAGGCAGGGTTTCTTGTGCTTCAAGGTGGAAGTTAATTCCGTGTACTTCTAACTGATCACGTCTTTGATCTCAGACAGGGCTTTTTTTTTTTCTTTTTACAAGAGGAAGAAATACAAGGAGGGCAAAGAGGGTTTGTCTTGAGGAGTCAGATGAGGGCACCAGTGAAAGCTACATCTTAGGAATCTCAAGGTCAAAACAAGTGAATAGGATCCCACAGTGAATATGAAAGAAATCAACACCAGATTTCCCCTCCCATAAAGGTCATTGCTTGAAGGTCAGAAGGGCCAAGTTCCTACCCTACTTCAATGGTTGATGGTTTAACGGGAGAAGGTAGATGTCATTTCATTCAAATGACTCACCTAGTAAACCAAAAAAGCATAGGCATGTCCTTCTGGCCACAGGACATTTGTACATGCTTAAAATATTCTGCACCCTACTTTTCCTCAATTAAATCTTCTTCATCTTCGGGTCTTAGCTCAAACATTGCCTCCCTCAGGGAAGGCCTTCCTGGTGCTTCCCGCCCTGACAAGCACCCTTGGCACCCTGTACTTTGCTTTCACCACACCCATCACAGTTGGCACTTGTGTCTTTGTCTGTGGGATGCTCTTCCCTCATTAGACTGCAAACTGTGAGTTCACACTTAGCTGAGCACCCATGTAGCACAGGGCCCGGCACGCAGGAAGTACTAAGTGAGTATTCATTAAAGAAATGGGCAGGAAAGGTTTTAATTAGAATTGGAAAACACAGTTACCTATGACCTTTGGGTTTCACCTCATCAACAAACACTTAGTGAACACACTCAGTATCTGCAGAGAGAAGGAGGTTGTTCAGGGGTTCTCCCACTTTGAGCACACACCCCCACGGAGGACTTGCTGAAACACATTCCCAGGCCCTGGCCCCAGGGCTTCTGAGTCAGTAGTCTGGGGCGGAGCCTGAGAATTTGCAATTCCAACAACCTCCCAGGCGATGCTGATGCTGCTGGTCCGGGGCCACACTTCATAATTCTTAACCCCAGCTGCCCGTTAGACTCTCCGGGGAAGCTCCAAAAAGCACCAGCGTCCAGGTCCCAGCCCAGACCAACAACATCAGAATTTCTAAGGGTGGGCCCTGGACAGTGCTGTACATTTGTCATTATGTGTTATTGTTTTGTTTTCTGAAGCTCTCTGGGTGACTGTAATGTGTAGCTGGGCTTGAGAACAACTCAGTTAAAAGATGTTTACAGTGTGAGAGCTATCCTTAGGGGCTGGGCTCCAGTAATGGCTGTGGGCGGGCCTGCAGTGGCAGTTTGAGAATGTTCTGGGGCATCCAGCTCAAGGTCTAGCTCATGGCTGCTGGGACTGCTCCTGGTCCACATTTGAAAGGCATGTGAACGCTGAGCAAAAATCATTGAGGTTTCATCAGCGTTACTGTGCACAGCAGTTGTTAGTGTATTTTCATTGTTGTAAGAATCCCGCTGTATAGACATACTGCAACATATTTACCCATTCTCCTGTTGATGGACATCTGGGGCTATTACAAATAGTGCTGCTATGAACATTCTAGGACGCATCGTTTGGTGAACATATATATGTATTTCTTGTGGACAAGGAAAGCCAGATAGAAAAGAAAACACAATACCATGTGATTCTATTGACAGTTCAAAACAGGCAAAATTAACCCATGGCCTTAAAAGTCAGGCAGTGCTTGGGGGGGTGGGTGCCAAGGAGGTGGGTGGCTCTGGGGTGCTGGTAATATTCTATTTCCTGATCTGGGTGCGGATGTCCCAGGTGTGTTCACACTGCGATATTTCATCCAGCTATACTCTTGCGATTGGGTGCTTTTATATACGCTTATTATACAGTCACGCGCCACGTAATGATATTTCGGTCAACGACAAGCTACACATATGATGGTGATCCTGTAAGATTATAACGGAGCATGAACAGAAACCTGGTCTGTGGCACTTGATACTGGCATTACAGATCAAGTCAGGGAAATGATCCATATTCAGTAATGGAGCTGGGACATTTGGTTTTCCAAACGAAAACTATATATGAATAAAAATATATATATCGTCTAGGTTTGTGTAAGCACACTCTAGGATGTTCACACAATGACAAAATCGCCCAATGACGCACATCCCAGAATGCATGCCTGTCATCAAGCGACGCATGATCGTACTTCAATTTAAAAGAAAAAAAAAAAGTTTATTAAAAACAAAAAACTCGCAGTGCAGAGGCGGGCGCAGCTCCAGCCCGTGGCCTGCAGGGGGCGCGGCAGCTTCACGAACTCTGCTTGCCCACGCGCTGCTCTGGTCCTGGGGAATCCGCCGGCCAGGCCTCCGTGAAGTTTTGGGGGGCGGCCTGCAGAGCAGCAAACACCCTGAGATCACAGACAGGGTGCCCCCGCGGCCGGCCACACTCGCCTCCCCCGGCCCTCTGCTCAGCACCATGGTGGGCTGGAGAGGCCATTCTCAAAAGCGCTCAGCTTCCCTAAGCAACTCTTCCCAAAAGAGAGCTCCGGATGGCGATGCCGGGTTCCCAGGCAGAAGGTTCCTCTGCCTCCCCAAGGCCCAGCACAGAGACAGCAGGACATTGAAGCGGAGCGTCAGAGCAGCCTCAGTTCACGCCCCGGCTCTGCCACTGGCAGCTGGGTGACCTTGAGCAAAGCTCTTCACCTCTGTGTGCTGTCCTATAAAGTGGAGAGGTGATACCACCCACCTTGTGGGGTTGTGACAAGGTCTTAATGGAAGAAAGCACATCTGCATGTCACTTAGCAGTGTCTGCCTCGGGATACAATCAGTAGCCATGGTTCTTCCCACGCTGAACAACGGTCCGGCATGGGTGGCCCTACCCCTCTTGCCCCCAGGCAGTGCTGTGTGGTCACAGGCAGGAAGGGGGAGTGAAAGTCACCCTTTCTCCACTTCTTTAGATCCCTCAGGCTCTACCACGAGAGCAGCTGAGAACGGGTTCAGGCCAGGTGAGTGCCTACAGCTCGCAAGCCTCTGGCCCAAGACAGTGGCCGAGGTCAGCCTGTTGGCAGCACCGACACAGACAGCAGTGGGAACGACAGGCATGGCCCGGGTCTGACCTCCTTCCAGATGCTCCAGGCCGTGAGACATCCTAGGATTCAGCACTTAAGGTGCCAAGGAGGTTGGCAGCTACCTAGATCACCACGGTCTGGCGGAGGGAAGAAGATGGTTTGCAAGTGCAGACTGAGTTTCCCACCCCAGCGCTGGTACCACATCAGCTGCATGACCCTGGGAAAGCCACTTGTTCTCTTGCAGAGCCACCTGCTCCACAGTGAAATCACCCACCTCTGGGATTGTGAGACCAAGAAGGGTCATTGTGGCAAGCACCTGGCATATAACAGAGCTCAGGGGATGTTGGTCCCTCTCCCTCTGGGTGACTCTGAGCTCCCCAAATAATAATTATAGCAACAGTAATAGCAGCTAGTATGTGAGGACTTATTCCGTGGCATGATGGCATCATGAGTAGGCTCATTACAGACAAGGAAACAGAGTCCTAAGACAAGGAAAGACAAGGACATCATCTTGCCCAAGGTCATACAGCCAGGAAGGACTGACAGTTGAATTTGAACCCAAGTCTGTCTGGCTCTAGAACTGTTATTTTAACCTACCTGGCTGTATTAGAACTTAAGCCACTTTCTTGGATCCCTTGGGGTTAAGCCCTGGACATTAAGGATGTTTGTGCCCAATTCTTTGCCCTCTTCTCCTCCTGAGGAAGTGAACAATTCCCATTCCATCCCATGCCTTTAGCCCTTCACCTGTGAGCACACTCAGGGGAGAAACCTGTATGATGCCATCTGCAGCCTGGGACTCCCGTGATGTGGAAATGCCTGACCCACCCCCCGCCATGCCCGCATCAGAGCTGCAGGTCAGGCAGAGCTGGACACCAGGCCTGGCTCTGCTGCCTAAAAGCTGTGTGACTGTGGGCAAGTTAGGTCACCCCTCTGCGCTTTGGCAGCCTCATTTGTGAAACTGAGGTTAATGCCAGAAAGGGAATTTATCAGCAAATGTACTTGCAAAGACTAAATGAAATGTGTTTAAAATGCTTATGAGAATACTGACATGTTAAGGCAGCACTCAAGTTTCAGCTGTCACATCCTCGTCATCACCACTGTCTTCCATCATCCCATCACCTTTCATAGCCACCACTGCCGCCACCACCACCACCATCCTTCATCATCGTCATCGCCGACACCATAATCACTCCCACCACCGTGATTTCATTTCAAGGAAATAACGCACGCCAAAGGCACAGCATGCTGCGGGCACGGAGACGTGTGTGAAGCTTCCCATGCCTAGAAGGCAGACGGGAGCTCCAGCATCTTGGAAGACGTAACTATTAGCCATGTCTTGCTCCTTAGATCCCGTCTGCCATGGTCTCAAGCACACTGGAGCATCCCAGGGATAGTAACACAGGTCATACTGCCTCCACTTCCCCAGATCACAGCCTCTGTTCCTCCCAGGACAGAGATCAAGACCAGCCAGACCCTCCAGACTTGAGTTTCTGCCTCACCCACAGGCTCCACTCAGCAATCCAGGGTGGCCAGAGCCAACCCGTGCTGCCAGGTGCTGCAGGATCCACGACTCTCACCCCATCTCCGACTCCCTCTGCCTCTCTCCTGTTTTCTTACCATTCCCTCATTCTCTAAAAAAGGACTGGGCATCTGTTCCATCCCAGACCCCGTGTAAGAACACAAGAAACAGGAGAGAATAAGGTTGTCCTTCTCCCCACCCCCAGGGACCCTTCAATTCCGTGGGGCAGCTGGACACAGAGCAGGCAATGAGGTAGGTGCAGCTGCCATGGGTTCCAGGAAGGGAACACACAGGGAGATTCCAGGCCATGTAACGGGGCGCCTGATACAGGCAGGAGAACCCCGGGAAGGCTTCCCTGAGGAAGTGACAACCAAGCTGAGCCCTGAAGGATGAAAAGGAATCCCCACAGCGAAGGGACAGGGAGAAACTGGGCGAAAGCAACCTGGGAAGAAGAAAAAGCGTGTGCAAAGCCCCAGAGGTACTGCGGGGGGCCCGAGTCTGCACACATCTTTACTTGCAGCCCAAGTACAGGGGTCCAGGATTTTATTCTTAAATCCCCAGGAAGTCATTAAAGAAAAATTAAAGTTAAAAGAAAAAACAAAACACACCTGAGTTTTACCAACGCTTGGTTCATGCTCAGAAACTGGAAGGTCACCGAGTCTTGGCCACTGTCTTCTCCCTCTCCTGGCAGTGATTCCAGTGAAACCAGAAGTGGAAAGCAAGCACGAGAGCTAGAACCGATGGACACGTGAGGACAACCAGGGAAGAGAGAGACGTGTCAGGCGCTTCCCTGAGCACAGCATCATTTCCCCCACATCAAGACCACCTGTCAGATAACTGGCAGGTGGACACTGCAAACACCTGCTGCCATCTGCCCAGACCTGCTTTCATCGGGCTTCCCCGTCTGCCCACGCCAGGGAGTCCACCCTTAAAACTGTTCACTCTGAACAATGACAGAGCTGAAGACCGATGTTCGCTGGGAAAACAGGTTCCCATCGGTCCCTCAGCTCCTGTCCTCTTGCTCAGAAGATAAGACGTCCGAGCTGGAGGTCAGATGGAGAACCAGAAGCTACGTGGAGCTCCCTTGTCCCTCCAAATGCTCTCCTCCTTCTGGGTAGTCTCAAGACATAACATGGCCCTCAACAGAACCCTAAAGTCGGCATCAGTCACCCTGACAACACTGCAGTCAAATCCCCATCACTGAGGCTTCCTAGGGGGAGGCAGTCTGAATTCAAGAGCATTTTTATAGGGTTTTAAGTGTTATTACTTTAAAGAATGACTGGAATAAAGCAGTTCTCAGAGGAAGTGCTTCAGGGGAGAGAAAAGAATTGTCAGAATTAGAATAAATTATTGGGAAGCAGGGAGAGGTGAAGTGAGTGCACACTGAGCCCCTGCTACGGGCTGGGTACTTCGCACAGGCTGCCTCTTTCAAGTCACAATAATCCTGTGACGCAGGAACTATCATCATCTCCACTTTGCAGGTGGATAAAACAAGGTCCAAAAGG
This sequence comes from Daubentonia madagascariensis, assembly GCA_023783475.1. Classification (NCBI taxonomy): domain Eukaryota; kingdom Metazoa; phylum Chordata; class Mammalia; order Primates; family Daubentoniidae; genus Daubentonia; species Daubentonia madagascariensis. The sequence continues at coordinate 2,152,946 of JAKFHU010002332.1, read as the reverse complement.
GTAATAATATCCCAAAGACCTCAGTGTTAAGCAACAGGGAAGGAACCTCATTACAAATTCTATCTGAGTCCCAGACCCACGGTCATCCTTGTGCTTCCGTGCACGGTGCACACTCACAAGCACTTCTGAAGTTCTGGATGATGTTTAAAGAAATGCCGTAAAATAGTCCAAAGGTGATAAAGCCTCATGGTTAAAAACCCGGGCTTCAGACTCAGGCTGTCTGGGCAAGTTATTAACCTTTTTAAGCCTCAGTTTCTTTTATCTGTGAAACAAGGACAATGGTGCCTTTCTCCATGAGTTATGATGATTAAACATTACAATCTACGTATATCCCTGATTATGGCACTTGGCATTTAATACAAGCTTCATATTTATTAGCCATTGTCACTATTATGAAGCACATCATCGTGTATCTAACGGTAGCAGACAGTCTCCAAGATGGTACCCAGTGATCTCTGCTTCCTGGCATTCACACCCTTGTAGGGTCCCCTTCACTTGAGTGAGGGCTGAACTTACCGACTTGCTAGTAATACAGTGGATAAAGCAGAAGCAATAGGATGTCACTTCCAAGATGAGGTTGTTAAAAAATCCTGTGGCTTCTGTCTTGGGTACCTTCTCTCACTTATTTGCTCTTGCTAAGGGAAGCCAGCTGCCAAGATGTGAGCCGCCCAATGGAGAGATTTGCAGGGCAAGAAACAGATGTCTCCAGCTAACAGCCAGGAAGACCTAAGGCTCCCAGTCCAACCAGACTCACGTGTCAGTTTAGAGGCGCACCCTCCCCAGTCAAGCCTTGAGTTGTCTGCAGTTCCAGCTGGCATCATGATTGCAGCCTGTCAGGGATCTTCAGGCAGGGCACCTCATGAAGCCACTACACAATCCCTGACCCACAGAAACCATGAGATGATAAATGTGTGTTGTTCTAAGCCACTACATTTGGGGGTAATTTGTTACACAGCAATAGATAACTAATCTGCTCATCCATATGTGTATTCAGCCAACAGTCGTTTGCTTTATCAGCAGATCAGAAGGCAAATTTCGGCTCCAATCCTGACTGGAGCATTAAGAAAGACAAATTGGCATATCCAGAAGTAGCGAGTTCACTGTATTTCACACTTCAAAATGTGGATCCTGACAGCCAAGGCAGTGGTATAGACAGGAAGCTATCAGTCTACGAAGTAAAATCAGAAGGCTGTGGAAATCAGACACAATTAGATCTGGAAGGAGCCTTATACATCTACAGCAACTCCAATTTCCATTTTACAAATACAGGGGTGGGGGAAAGCTTTATGGGATTAGTCAAGCAAGGGTTCCTCTGAGGGCATCTGGAGCAAGGCTTGGGAAAGAGTAGCAATCACAGATTAGCAGAAACCACGTGTGTCTTGATCAACTAACAATGTGTGCCAAGAGCACGGAGGAGCCTGCGGTGGGATGCATGTCACATGTGTGGCATCCCTGCTACTGGTGCTTCTAGAAGAATTCCAGAAAAATGGTGGCTATATCCCACGGTGGAAACCTAAGTCATAAAGTACTCTGAACTCCATAGATGAGGATATTTGCACTGCTTCCCCTTACACATTCTTTTGAAATGTTTTAAAGACTCCCTTACGCAGGGCTACGGACTTGAAGGCATTTTTCTAGGGTTAGAACTCTGTGACATTGATGTGTTTCACTGACTGTGATAGACGGCAGGTTGTGTCTGCCCTATCCAGTCACCACTCAGAGAAAATTCAAAGCAAGAGATAGGAAGGGGCACTTCTAACCCACAAGCCACTTTGAGTATCCAAAGAACAACGATTCTTTTCTTTTTGTCTGCCATTCAGGACCTTGAAAATATCCCCTGCCCAGAGCAGCAAACAAATCTCCCCTTTTAGGGTATGGAAAGCCATTTGCCCAGAGGCGATACCCAGGTGGCCTGCAGACATCCCTTCTTTGTGCACAACACTGGTGCATTTAAAAGCAGGATGGCAAGTGTGAAGCACACACACCCCTGTTCTCTACCCCATGCCCTTGGCAGGCATTCTTAATCAATCAAGACATTCTTTCCTAATGAACCTGAATGTGGTCTCCGAATCTATGTAAACACAACACTTCAAGCAGTCCCTACAACTGATCGGCGTTAGAATGGAAAATTAGACTTGGATCAAGTGCCTGCTTTGTCTCCCTTCCTGGCTCAAATGCTGACTTCTGCACCAGGCAGCCCTGGCTCTCTTCCCTCTACAAGCTTCACCCATGAAAAGTTGCACCTCCCCAGCCAGCCCTGGCTGGGTGGCAGAAAGCGGGAGAAATAGCCAAATATACATCTGCTCATCTTTTCCTTGGGCTGAAAGGCAAAGTCCTTGCTTCCAAGTACCAAACAGCGTGCGTCAGACTCCGTCAGCTTGCAGGAAATGGAAGAAGGAGAGCCATCAACATCCACCACTGGAGAAATAAGGATGAAGCCACCCCAGATGTTTCATGGCTCAGCTGGACCAAGAGGTCTTATTAATCCTGGGCCTTGAAAGAGACTGAAAAAGCCATCACGACGATGAACAGCAAGGGCCTGTGAGTTTATCACATGACTCACACCCTGGTGGAAGTTGCTGCCTCAGGATCCTTACACAGGCGAGGTCCCTCTTATCGCCAACCTAAAGGGACAGCTGTTATGGGCTGAATCATAAACCCCCCAGGACTCCTATGTTGACGTTCTAACCCCCGGTACCTCAGAATGCAACTGTATTGGAGATATGGTTTTTAAAGAAGTAATTAAGTTAAAACGAAGTCATTAAAGTGGGCCCTGATCCAATCTGACTGTTGTCCCTACAAGAAGAGATTAGGACACGGGCACACGCGGAGGGACAACCACATGAAGACACGATGAGAAAGCAGCCACCTATAAGCCAAGGAAAGAGGACTCACGTCAACCCTGCTGACACCTTGAATTCAGAATCCGAGCCTCCAGAACTGTAAGGAAATAAGTGCCTGTTGTTTAAGCCACCCAGTCCACGGTGCACTGCTGTGGCAGCTCTTACAAACTAACACAATGCCTGGCCAAGAAGTTTTAGCAAAAGTGAGGTACAAGGTACCTTCTTTTCCAGGACAGAACAAATGGCCTTGATCAAGAAGACAGACACACGGTCGGGAGATTATCACATCCTTGAGAGCTGAGAATATGTTTCCGTGGCAGTTGTCGTATGGGACAAAACAGGAGAGATTCAAGCAACCCTGTATGGGTGTCAGCTATAAACCAGGTACTGTGTTGGGGTGAAGACGCTGAATTGAAGACCCAAGTCCTACCAGACAGGGAAAAAAAATCAACTCAACATCTGGAGTCGTGGCAAGTGCACACTAAGGTGAGGGCAAAGAAGAGGAACAAACGACCTCCATCGTCTCCACCAGTGAGAGTCTATGAATATTTTTAGAATTCATATACTTGTGTGGGAAAACAGGCACTCACATTCAACGTTCGGATTGTGTCGGTTATTACAACTCTCATGAAAGGTAATTTAGCAACATCGAATGAAATTTAAAATGCTCAGACTTTTGAGCAAGCATTTCTACCTCCAGGATATATGCTACATGGATGTCCTTGGAAAATATGAAAAGATATATGTACAATAATGTTCATTGAAATATTGTTTCTAAGAGAAAATCAGTGGAAACAACCTGTCAAGATCAAACAAATCGTGGTACATCCCTGTGATGACATATTACGCACCATTGACAAGAAAGGCATAGGACTGTCTACGCTGATACAGAAAGAGCTCCAAAACGCAAGGGGGAGGAAGAAAATCAAGTCACCAAAGTGTCATGGATGGTCACTCTGGTATAAATGTTCAAGGCTGTATACATATACATATACATACGCACTAGTGTAACCACAGAAGAATTTTCTAGAGGGAATTAAAGCCATTGAGAAGCAGGACAGACTGGGCTGTCAGACCGGGAGAATGGGGCATTTTGTAGCTTCCCTCCCACCTGAATTGTCTAACCATGTGCATTTTTAGTGTCAGCAGGGTTTACTGTGGTAGTGGGATCATGGAACAGTTTTTGTTTTCTTCTTGATATTTGTCTGTATCTTTGAGAAATGAAGCTGTAGAGGTTTTATCTTTTATCTATACATGACGTATAGATGGGTGAGGTGTTTCTAGATGTGTAGCTATGTGTGGGTGTGCTTTTATCTCATCCTGCTCTGGACCTTTGAGGGAGATTAGGAGAAAATCTCCCACTGGTTTTGACCCCTGGTCAAATGCTTCAACACACATCATTAGCAATTCTGCAGAGCACAGACAGGATTTCTTTTATGCATCTCTAGTTGAAAGGAGACCCAAATCACAAGTCATTCTGTGAATCTGAGATAGCTCCCATCTCCAGGGAGGACCCCTGCCACCTAAGCATGTGAGATGCCCCAGAGCCCAGCAGGCCTGGACACAGAACATCACCTCCTCAGTGGAGAAAGACCGGCCTGTGGACGAGGACGGACAAGCTCTTGACCTCCTGGGGGCTTGGCTGGGGGATGGGGAGAGGGAAACAGAGGAAGGGGAGGACCCTGGATGTTGAAGGCCCATCTCTCCCACTGCATCTGAGGAAAATGCCTGGTGGGAGACAGGATGCAACTTTGGGCTCAAGGAATGCTTTAGGAAACACAAGATTTCTCTGTCCACCATGAATACAGGTAACAGTGGTACCGATATGATCCAGAATAATTCCAGGAAAATAGGACCCCACCTACAGCTCAGCCCATGGGAGGGAACGGGGTATATAAATACACTTTTTTCTCCTCCTTCCCCCTATAACTTTTTGTGGCTCCCTATTGCCAAAACTCAACCAGAAGCCAGTGGGCAAGGGCACCTGGTGCTGTGGTCTACACAGGGAAGCCTCCCAGGGCACAACGCACGGTACAGACGAGCAGAAAGTGGGTCTGGAGGGGTAAGAAGATGCCATCCAGCCGTTCACCCTTCTGCACATCTGAACCTTGGGCTGGCACCTTAGAGTCGGCTAGCACTCTACTCCTGCATTCACAACTCCAATGAGAATCACCCTGCATGTGTTTTATGTGTACCTGTTTAATTCTAAATGCTGGATGATTTGCTACAGACACACTTCTTTGCAAGGGGCTTTCACTGTCTCAAGCCTTAGACATTCCAGGTAATCAATAATGTTGCAGCTCTGACTCCAAATTAAATAACTGCACATTTATTACTCATTACTGGAAGGCACACATGAAACTCCCCCTCCAGAAGCACAAGTCCCCACTCTCCAAGCCCCCATCTCCTTGGCTGGCCCCCTCAAACCGTCTGACAGCTTGAGTTGGACAGTGTGAATATCCTCCGGCTTTTAGAACTCAAACTCCCTTTGCTAGTCTAACCTAAACTGGGATGAAAAATGCCAGGCCTCTGAAATTTACCCCACCAAGCTGAGCCCCCAGGGAGGACATAACATTTGGCTGTGGAATCAGGGAATGTTTGGCTGCCTTCTCTGTCACCTGCTCCTCCCAGGGAAGCAGGGCAACACAGAATTTCAGCTCCATGGCTGGTGGATCCTTGCTCCCTCCCTACTGAGCTGCTGAAACAAAAAGGAATCGTTGCCTAAAAGTGGGGAGCCAGGCAGCCCCCCAGTGGGAAGCAATGAGAACCCCATTTGGGGTCTAGCAAATTGAGCTTTGCATCATGCCCCTTCTGCCTCAGCTACTGAAAAATATCACACCGAAGCGCCTGGGAAGGACTATAGTGCACAAGCCAGAAATTTTCTCCAGAGACACGTCATTTTGCAATTTTGCAATCGAGGGGTCCCTTTCTGTTATCAGAAAGCTGTGAACCACCCACAAGAGAAATCCATCCTGACACTCAAGCCCATCAGAAGAGGGGACAGTTTGGGGTCACATGCACCCCGGCCCCCAGACCAGAGCTTCACAATGAGGGTGAGCGAAAAGGCACTGACTAGGGATGAAAAACAGTCTAGAGAAAACTCAGAACTAACCGCATTAGTTGTCCCATCCCTACTCGGCATCATGTAGATTAAGAGAAACAGCCAGTGCAATTACTTCAATCACTTATGCAAAGTAAGATCGTTTCCCAGATTGGAAGTGACAGTCTGGGCCACCTGGTAGGGAAGGCAGCCTGTCCCCAGGAGGGGCTGAGCGCTTCTCTCCTGGCTCTTTGGTTATTTGCGTGGTCGTGAGATAATCATAATCAAAATCACTATCTCCTTCACCCGTCACATCTGGCAACGTAGCAGGGTGTTGAGTAGAACTTTTAAGCTCCCCTGAAATCTGTTCTAAGGTCCACAGCTAAAAAAAATAAAAATTAAAAATAAAAAAACAGGCCCCAAGTATGCACAGGATATTGGGAGATATCCCTCACAAGGCTTGTAGGGTCAAAGGACTTTGGGCAACACTCTTGGGAAAAATGGCTCTGCCAGTGGCTGACAGCAGCCCCCTATTCTTACTCAAATATTCCCCCAGGAGTCTTACTTACCCTCAATTCAAATTAGCCTATCAAAGCATGTTTTCCAAATCCATACACAGAAATAACATCTGTTAGAAAAAGTTCAATATGTGCTATCATGGCTAGATGGAGGGGTAGACATTCCTGCAGAATTAAGCGGGAGAACTAGACTGAGAAAGGTTAACTGGGAGGGCTGCATGGAAGCAGTGAGACTCTATCCGTCTTGAAGGAAGGATTCACACAGAGGAAACAGGAAGAACTTGGAGGTTAAGGGCAGGGTCTGAACAGATCCCTAAGGCAGGAAAAGGGACTGGGGATTTATGTAGCGTTAAATCGAAGGGCTTCAGTGGAGCAAATAATAATACCAAACATGTACCTTGTCCTCACCATGTGAACACCAGACACTGTTCTAAACACTTCATTTATCTTACTTTGCTTAAACTCCACAACAACCCAGTAAGACGGGCACTGTTGTCCCTGGGAGAGCCAGGGCCAAGCTTTAAATGGTTATCTTCAGAGTCCATTTCCTTGACCACTGCACTAAAGAGAAATGAGCTCCAGGACCAATAAAAACAAGACAAATCCAATAGGCAAAGCGATGACACTCCAGAATCTTCCAGAGTCTTGCTCTCACAGAATGGCATCAGGACCAGCAGCATCAGCCTCCCACCCTTGGAGCTTATAAGAAATGTAGATTCTCGGACCCTACCCCAGATTTACTGAATCAGAGTCTGCATTTTCTTATCATTTACTTTTTAATTGACAAGAATTGCATGTATTTATGGTATACAATACAGTGCTTTGACACAGGTGTACACTGTGGAATGGCTACATCAAGCTATGTAATGTGTGCGTTACCTGATCCTGCATTTTAACAAGGGTCCCCAGAAGGTTCCTCTTCATGTCAAAATGTGAGTGTGAGGTCAGTAATGTACATCTAAGACAAGAAGAGAGTGCTCTGAGTAGAAACAGAGCAGGTAGGAGGCTTGAAGAGCTGCTCGGTGTAAATAAGTTTTTCAAAGTCACATGCACTTGACAGTAGCCATTCTGAGAAAGGAACAAAACATAATGGTTAGGAGCCAGAGCCAGGTCCAGGCATTCACAGCCCTGCCACCCCCTCAAGTGTGTGACTGTGGGCAAGTCACGAAACCTCACAGACTCACCCTCACCATCTGAACAGCGGAAGCAAAAGATGGCTCCTTGTTGGGTTGTCACAAGGATTAGGTGAGAAATTCTATATTTGATGCTTGGCACAGTGACTATTAAATATTAACCCCTACACACAAATATTACCTATTACTATGACTATGTCAAAAGTATAAATTATTGACATTTAGCCAGCTCTAAAGGTCCTGATTAGTGACAAAGCCTGGGAAGAAGTCGGAAGAAGGTGCAGAAAAATGCAAAGCACAGGTGAGCTGAATTTCCTCATCCTACCTGGATGGAATTCAAAGAGACCATTTCATTCCTGACTTTGAATAGTAGGGACACAAGGGTGACAGCATCCTTTTCAGAAGAACTTAAAGGCTAAACCTAAACTGCATACAGAATTAATAGCGGGATGCCTGCCTTCAAATTAGCAGGTAAGATTAAAGCAAATTACATTGATTCTACAGAGCAAAGAACAGGGAAAACAAACGAAGCAGCAAGGAGTCTTCGTAAGGAATAATTTTTTAAATGACAGAAGATCAAACATATCTATTATGGCAAATACACTTGTACTAAACTTCTCTATTAAAAAACTAAGATTCTCAGCCTGGGTGAGTAACAAAATCCATCCATATGCTACTTCCAAGAGACATCTACAACAACAGGAAATTTTAAAAAGAGAAGGCAAAAATGAAAGGAAGTGTCCAGGTCCACTGGAACCAAAGAAAGAAAGGAGGACCACACTGATTCCAGAAAAACCCAAGGCAGGAAGAAGCATTAACCAAGCTCAACATGGTCATTTGATATCAATAAAAAGTTCAATCCACAACCAAAGCTAGTCAAAAAATAGCCTTTGTGAGTCAAATGCCATTGGCTCACAATAGAAAACACAAAAAGTTTGACCAATGTCAAGAGAAATGAACAGAAATACAGTAACTCTGGGAGATCCTAACCAACCTGTCTCATATTAAGAAAAAATATCGCTTTAGGAGGCCAAGGTGGGAGAATCGCTTGAGGCCAGGAGTTCAAGACCAGCCTAGGCAATGTAGCAAGACCCCATCTCTTAAAAAAAAAAAAAATTTAAAATTAGCCAGGCATGGGGGCGTGTGCCTGTAGTCCCAGCTACTCGGGAGTCTGGGGCAGGAGGATCGCTTGAGCCCAGGAGTTTGAAGTCACAGTGAGTTCTGACTGCACCACTGCACTCCAGCCCGGACAACAGAGCAAAACTCTACCTCTAGAAAAATAATAAATAAATAAATAATAATAAAAGACACCCCCCCAAGCTCCCAAAATATAAAATTAATAATATTTGTCATACCGAAAGCACACCTTTACATGTATCGAAGGATACATGTAATTTTAAAATTACATACTAATGCACAAGTTAAGCCTTAATGAAGTCTCCTCACTAGGTTCTATAGTCTATGTTCTCAGCCTACAGTATTCTACAAATGGAAATTATTTTTTAAAAAGTAATGTTGTGACAAGTTCCTAATGCTTAGAAATTCACGAGCACCTTGACTGATGCTGTAGTTGAAGAATGGGTGGGACTTGAGTAAGGCCAGATGTTGCAATGTCACAGAAATCCTTATTTGCTTTGAAATATGGTCACAAACTCAGAAGAATTCAGCCAGATTTTCCCACTTGTCCGTCCATCCGTCCATCCATCCATCCATCCATGCCATGTGTATCCTACCAGGAACCACACAAGGTGCTAGGGATTCAATGAAATAAAAAGGTAAGATAAAATTAGGAATTTTATAGAACTCCCTCACGCACAAAGAAAGTAGCCAAATAAAGTAATTAAACATAGAGGCACGATGATGAGCAATGCGTCGTGACAGAGCATAACAGGAGTCGTAAGGTGTCAGGTCAGGTCTGTTTTTCACCTGACAAATATTTACTGGATGTTCATTACGTGCCACGCCCAGGAGTTATCACAGCAGGACACAGCACTTGGGGAGCTTATATTTCAGGGGGAGGGAATCCAGGAAATAAACATGAGAAAAAGAAAAGAGTATTATTTCAGAAGGTGCTGGGTGCCACGGGGAAGATAAAACAGGGCAATGTAGAAAGCAGCATGTCTGAGCCAGGACAGACATCAGAGGCTCCTTGGGAGACGTGATGCAGGATCTGAGAGCCCCGGGGACCAGGGCAGGGCCAGAGGCAAGACCAGAACGGTGACCCAGGGCCAGCTCACGTCAAGCTATCCGGGAAACCCTGGTACTTTGAACAGCTAGTTCCATGTGGTTCTGCCGGGGCCCTCGACGACACCGTGGGTTCCTCGGGGAGCGAGCCAGGCTCCCTTCCACGCCCAAGCTGCCTGTGCAGGCAGGCGCGCAGCTTCCACGGGGCATCAGATGGTGAATCCTGCTCTCATCACACTGGTAATTATAAGCTGACACTTGCTGGGCAGCAAAGAACATTCCTTCTGTTAGGAAATGATCACCGTCCCAGCCTCTCAAACAGGCGAGGTGCTGTGAATTCACAAACAGCTGAGGAAGGGAGACCAGACCCAGCCCCGACAGGAAGCACAGAAATCACCCTGAGAGACAACTGAGGTGCCCGGCGCTGGCAAGGAGATTCATTCTGGCGTGCACACCGGCTCTCCTGCTTCCTGAGGCTGCGTTAAAAAGGGCAAATACTCCGAAGTCAATCAGACCAGGGATTTTTAATCCTTGTGCTGCCTCCAGCGAGCTGGGTGACAAGGGACAACGGGATGGTCATTTGCCTCTCTGAGCTAGAGGCCCCCCCGCTTGCAAATGGGTTTAATAATGACCTTTCTTGTGGGGGGTGTTGGGAGGATTACATGAGATGACTTTTGTAAGGCTCCTGGAACACAGTAGGTGTTCAAGAAATGCCAGACCCCCCCCCCCAGGTGGCCCCACGCCTCTGGGTGCAAGCTCTGGAGCCAGCATGAAAGGAAGGCAGCCGCCCACCGCAGGGGTGATTATGCTCCCCGGGGACGCTGGCAGGGAGCGAGAGAGCCATGATAATAAGAGTCTCATCCCGTTTTCCGTGTGACAGCGAATAACAGAGACATGAGAACAGAGCATCCGTCAGAACTTACAGCGGAGGCAGACAAGGCAAGGTGATCAAAGGAATAAATCCATCGCAATCTGAAAAACAGCCTGCCCGCTTTCATCCGTCTGGGAGGTGACGCAAGGACTAACACTCCAGCCAAAAGCACACTTTTTTCTACCTGTACCGTGCCGAGCGGGGCTGCGGCATGGCAGGCTCCAAAACAGACCCCCTCGAGGATAACAAATCTTCTCCTCGGTCTGGCCACATCATCTCACCAGGGTCTCAATCCCAGCTTCAGGCTAAGCTTTAGAAATATACCACTGCCAAAGAGATTTATCCATTTTAAAAGGTCAGAGAGTTACTGCCGCCAAAGCTCGGGTGCAGAGCAGGTGTGAACACTCCCCAGCTCCCCCGCTGCGTGATCACACTCAGGAGAGGGCACCTGGGGAGGTTACTTCCCAGGCAGATCATTTAACTGTGCTGGTGCCTGGGGAGCAGAGGGACCCCCTGGGGTTGGGGACATACCCACAGGTGCCACCTTTATCACCTTCTCCCCACTATCACCTGAGATGGATCCCAGCTCTGGCTTCCCCGGCGGCCAGCAATGCTAGGGGCCTGGACCCTCCCTGTCCAGTCTCACCAAGCATCCCTCCACGGGAAAAGGGTAAACAACACCACACGACAGATTCTGACCTCAACCCAGGGACTGAAATACTCAGAAGGCAGGGACCAAAGTCAGTTAAAACACAATAACCCCTTGGTCATCTGCACTGCAACATGCTGGTCCCTGAGCCTCTCTTCAGAGGGGAATGCAGCGCCACTTCCTCAGCAGGAATTCCCATTTTCCCACATCCGACTAAGAAAGTCTTAGCATCTTAAGATGCTCTGGGGTCTGTGTGGGTCTGGGAGAGCCCGAACTGTAATGAGATTATTTTAAAAAAACAAAATCAATCTCTGCTCTAGTATGAAAAATGTGGATGCCTTACGAGACCCTGGAGAAGCCACTGGGCACAGTGGGCAGATTCCACACTGTGGAGATGGACAGACTGGGGTTCGAATCCCAGCTCTGCTGCTTACCAGCTGTGTGAATGTGGGCAAGTCACTTTACCTCTCTGGGCGCCTGGCCCCCACAGTAGAAAAAGAGAGATTATGAGACCTAGTCTGCCCAGTGCTGCAGGGGTGTGGGCTGATGTAAGTGTTATCACATGGCTCATAGCTGATGCCCACTGAAGTGTTGTTGTTATTTTGTCAAGCTGACTTTGTCAGCCCTTAGAGAGACAGAGAGAGAGAGACAGAGAGAGGGAAAGAGACAGAGAGGGAGAGAGGGAGAATATATGTGTGTGTGTATCTGGGTCAATCAACCTATCAACAAACCAACTCAATCAAGTGACCCAGCACCTGCACAGGTTTTCCAAAGTTTAGAGGTCAAGGCGCCACAGTAGAAAAGGAGGACACGTCAGGGGCCGGGAATAGACACACTTGGTCCCTCCAGATGCCAGAAGCCGACCTGCCTTCCTCTCTCCCTCCCACCCCGTCTTTGCCCAGCGCAGTACACAGATGAGAACATGCCAACGGGGCTGACACCCCACACGCAGGATGGTGTGGAGTTTGGAAACAGGGGCCCAGGGCTGGCCTTCCAACCCCAGCTCTGCTCCTCACTCTGGGAGCCCTTGGAGAAAACTTGCTGAGTCTGTTTTCCTTTGTTAAAAGAGGGTAACAGTTTGGCAGTTCCTCGATAAATTACACCCAGAATGACCATACTGCCCAGTAATTCCATTCTAGGTAGATACTTACAAGAACTGAAAAACAGGGACTCAAAGAAGTGCATGTTCACAAAGGTTCATAGCAGCACAATGTCACAATAGGCCCAAGGGGGAAAAACCCAAATTTCCATCCATGGATAACTAGATAAGCAAAGGATGGCCTCTCCTTACGATGGACTATTATCTAGCCATAAAAAGGAGAGAGTTACTGATTCACGCCACAACAAGGGTGAACCTCAAAAACATTACACAACGTGAAAGAAGCCAGACACGAAAGACGAGATATCGTACGATTCCACTTACACAAAGTGTCCAGAAGAGGCCAGTCCACAGAGACAGACAGAAGATTAGTGGCTGGGAGGAGAGAGGAACAGGGAGCGACTGCCTTAATGGGCACAGAGTCTCCTTTGGGTGTGATGAAAACGTTTCGGAACTAGATAGAGGTGCTGGTTGCACAACACTGTGAATGCACTAAACTCCACCAAACCGTTCACTTTAAAGTAGTTAATTTTATGTTACGTGAAGTTCACCTCTAAATAAATAAATAACGTGACGAGGGCAACAACGGCTCCATCACCCAAGGGCGTAGGAGAAGCAACGAATGCACATGAGTGAGGCGCACAGCACGACCCCTGGCACGTTACAAGCACCAAACATTCCGTGAGTTGCGTCCTTGCTTTGCTGGCTGTTAACAGAGCCGACCCCCTCCCCAAACACCCCAATAGTCCTAAAACACCTTCCCCGCCTGTCAGGTGCTCTGGGGGACCACCACAGGTGCTGGCACAGAGGCTCCCCACAGAGCAAGAGGACCCGATAAGCTCTCAGCAGCGCAAAATGCCTGAAGGCAGCTGTGCCTGGGAGAACTCCTCTGCCATCTGCTCCATGCTCCCTAAACCAGCACCAGAGGAGGCAACAGATGGACGAGAGCTGTGCCTGCTCCGGTACCCTGCCTCCCACGAAAACCTCCACCAGTCTGATTCAGCAGGGAGCAGGGTTGCTCAGGCTGACCACAGCTCAGGCAGACACCACGCGAGAGGACAGCCAGTGCTATAAATGTTTTCTGTTCTCCATCCCCAGCCCACGAGGCTAAGGCTGAGCTGAGTGGCTGGGCAGGAAGCCCAAGGAAGCAGCAGTGACCCCTGTCCCGAGACGGCCCCAGTCTCCCAGGAGATCACAACTTCCTACCTGATAAAGCAGCCAAGGGCAGCACAGAGAGGACTCGAGTCAACAAAAGGCAGCTACTTAGCGTAACGTTTTCAAGGTTCATCCAGGTTGGAGAGTGGATCAGTGCCTCCTTCCTTTCCATGGCTGCATAATATTCCATTGTGTGGACAGATCCCATTTCATTTATCCGTTTATCTGCTGATGGACACATGAGCTGTTTCCACTTTTGGGGTTTTTGTGAATAATGTTGCTGGGAAGATGTGTCCATGTACCTGTTTGAGTTCCTGTTCTTAGTTTTTTGTGGGTATATACCTAGGGGTGGAATTGCTGGGTCATATGGTAATTCTGTGTTTACCTTTCTGAGGAACTGCCAACTTGTTTTCTCAGTAAAAAGAAGTCAGACACAAAAGGTCACTTATTATATGATTTCACTTATACAAAACATTCAGAACAGGTAAATCCATAGAGACAGGTGGTTGCCAGGGGTGGGGGGAGGGGGGGTGAGGAGTGAGTTCTTAATGGGTACGGGGCTTTGCTATAGAATCATGGGATGTCTCGGAACTGCACAGAGGTGATGGTTGCACAACACTGTGAATGTACTAAATGCTACTAAATTGTTCATTTTAAAATGGCTAATTTTATGTAATGTGAATTTCACCTCAATAAAATTTGTTTAAAAGGCAGCTACTTAAATTCTCCTACCCATAACTGGCAGCCAAGAGGAGGGGCCTAGGGAGGGGTGGATGGTAACACTGGCAGGAGAAGAAGGAACAGGAGGACAGAGAGCATGCCCTAATCACCACTCAAATGACAGCGGCCATAGATTTTGCCTCCCAACGAGGCCCCCTTTGCCACTAAAACCATCTCCAATCCACTCAACAGCCAGCCACGCGCTCCTCCCCAATCCCATTACACAGGAAATTTACATACATAATAAAAAGATGCTGTCTTCACACTAATCTTAGAACAAAATTTTTTTCTTACATTTGTATTAATTTCCCTTCCCAGGTTTTAATTGAAGAGTGGATTCAGCATCACGGGGGAAATAAAATCTTACTTCATCTATCCAAGGGCCACGTGGCTTCATTAGAAATTACATTAGTTCCTCATTAAGCAACAATAATAATGTAGAGTTGGAATCAATAAAAAAAAAATGCATTGCCCCAAGGTATAGATCCGTTTGTTTCAATTATATTCTGACATGGCCAAGCTCTGGTACTTCCAATGCTAATAAAAATGTGGTGTGATGCCGGGAGAGGTGGACTTCCTTCACTCCCTTCAAAGCTCAGTGATGTAACAGAGGCAAGCACACGGTTCCCAATAACCAGCTGTTTAACCACCCACCCCCTGCCTGCCCCCAACCCTGACAAAACTGACTGCATTTCTAGAGCTCATACACTAAAGATGCCAAGTAGGTAAGATCTCACAAGCCTTCCCTGATCCACTAGTAGTGACAGGCCTCCGTTAGGGTTGAACAGTGCTGTGGTTGATTATGGATGTCTGCCCTGGGCACTGGAGTACGAGTACTGTACTGTATGGCAGGTTTGTACCAGCTCTCTAACCCATGCCCCCTACATGGCTGTGCTGGCTTGACGCAGTAATAGGGTACACAAGACTTTTTTCTACCTCCTTCATTCCACCAGACTTAACAAACATCCTAATTTTTTCTACATCCTTCGTTTCCATCAGACTTAACAAACATCCTAAGTCAGGACAAAATGAGCACTTACCTGCCCCTCGACCAGGCTATATGGCAGGGACGGCAGATCCTGCATGAAAAAACACAAAGACAAGAAATGTTGAGTCAGGCACTGAAACAATTGCTTTTGCTTTGTTTTTCTCTTACACGGGATAACTGCATCCCTCAGAAAGGAATATCTTGTTCATCCATTGCAAAAATGTTCATTGAGTGCCTAACATGTGCCAGGCTCTGTTGTGGGCTCTGCATGTTTAACAACAAACAAGACGACAAATCTCTGCCATGGGGCAGGAGAGAGAGGGGGAGAATATAGAAAATAAGGAAGCTAATCAACAACCAATAAACGAAGATGGCATCAGATGGCAGTAAGTCCTAGGATAATAACAAGATGAGTTATAGCATAGAGAGTGGCTGGTGCTACTTTAGATTGGGGACAGGGAACAGTGAGAGCAAATGACAAGAAGGGGCCAAACACATGGAGGGATGGTAGGTACAAAGGCCCTGGGGCAGGCAAAGTGGACAAGGATTGGGAGGAAGGCCAAGGCAGCTAGGACCACCACACTCAGTGATGGGAGAGGCAAAGAGATGCCGTCAGGGGGGTGGGCAGGAACCAGATCATGTCCAGCCTTCAAGGTTGAGACAGAGTCTAGTGTTTCTCTAAGCAGGTTAGGAAGCCACAGGAAGACAGTCCTGTTTTCTGAAATCACCCCAGCTTCTGAGCTAGGATCCTAATGGGCATCCGCAGAGACCCTTGCTGCCTCCAGGAAGACCTCGCTCTATGAGTTTGCTCAGATTTCAGGCCCCCCAGAGATGCAATGGCCCCCTCCTCTCTACCAGGACCTGAACACGGCTAAGTACCTGGGCTGGGTCAGGCCCCCAGCTGCTCCCTTCCCAAAATGCAGCTCCCATGGAGCAGACCGACCTGTGCACGTGCCCTCCTCCGTCTCAGAAGGCTGAGTCAGCTCCCTGCACAGGAAAGGCCCTAGCTTAGTCAAAAGGGAAATGGTGAGTTGCACAGATGCTGTGTGAGACATTAAATTCGAGGGCCACCCTGCAGAGGACATCATTCTTCAAGCCAAGAACACCTCCTCTTCCTTCCTTTCTCTCTCTGACCTCGGCTTGTGCTTCTGCCATATTCCAGAATTGGTCCAGGTGGTTTACCACCTAAAGGGGAAGAGGTACCACAGCTCCCCTTTTTCCCTGGCTGAAGGCCAGACCTAGCCTTCTTCACGTCCATGGGCTCCACCAGTGCCGCCCCTTCCTGCCCAGCCGAGGAAAATCCCCCAGCACCGGCTGGTCCCAGTGAGGGCTCCCAGCTCCACCAGGTGCCCCCGGGAGCTCACCTGCACCAGCACCCTGGAGACGGATCAGATGATGCTCTGCTTTGCTATCCAAGGTCTCGGGCCCAGCAGACCCGGTCATTCTGGAGAAAGCCACATATTCAACCCTTGCCGCCCACCCAGCCCCACTGGCTGAGTCTCTGGTTCCTCAGCCTCCTTCATAGGCTGGTGGTGGAGATCCAACGAGACCAGGCATGCCTGGTTCATAGAAAGCACCCAGGAAGGGCCCGAGTGTTAAAAGCCATTATTTACATGTTTGTTATCGCCTTCTTGGTCAAGTCCATGACCAAGAAATCAACAAAAAACGTGGGCTAGGATGAGCCGGTACAATACTGAGAACGCTCAGGAGGAATGAAGAGAAATCCCAGGGTGTGTGAGTTTGAGCTAGAGCCACGATTTGGAAAGACTAATCCACGAAGTAGAAGCTGGATGGAAACCTGAGGGACGAGCTCCTCCTCCTAGCCCCGGTCAAGGGCTGTGTTGGCTGAACTGCGCCCCCAACTTCCTATGTTGAAGCCCCAACCTCCAGGACCTCAGAATGTGATTGACGTGAAGACAGGGCTTTTAAAGAGGTGACTGAGTTAAAGCGAGGCCATTAGGGTGGCCCTAATCTAATCTGGCTGGTGTCCTCATAAGACAAGGAAATTTGCCAGGCGTGGTGGCTCACGCCTGCCATCCCAACACTCTGGGAGGCCAGGGCAGGAGGATCACTTGAGCTCAGGAGTTCAAAACCAGCCTGAGCAAGAGCAAGACCCCATCTCTACAAGAAATAAGAAAAATTAGCCGGGCATGGTATCGCGCACCTATAGTCCCAGCTGCTCAGGAGGCCCAGGCGGGAGGATCCCTCAAGCCCAGGAGTTGGAGGCTGCAGTGAGCTATGATGACACCACTGCACTCTAGCCCAGGAGACGGCGCGAGACTCTGTCTCAAGGAAAGGAAAAAAAAGAGGAGGAAATTTGGGCACACAAAGACAGGCCAGGAGTGTGAGAGCACAGAGGAAAGACCACGTGAGGACACAGAGAAGGTGGCGTCTGCAAGCCAAGGAGAGTGGCCTCAGAAGGAACCGACCCTGCCGACACCTTGATCTTGGACCCGTGGCCCCCAGAATGGTGAGAAATAAATGCGTTATTTAAGCCACCCAGTCTGCATCACTTTGTTAAGGAAGCCCAAGCAAACTATAACAACACACACCCGGGTAAGTGTGGCATCTCTCTCCCGTCGGCAAGGTGTAAGCAAGAGGGCCCGTGGTTCCCGTGGTGTGCCCTTCTCCTCACCTCCTCCACCCCCTGTGCCGGCCCAGGGGATACAGACCTCGCTCCTGGGCTCCCGGACCCAAGCCCTCTGCCTGCCCACGTCTCCTCCATCCGCCACCCCTCCCCTGAGTACCCTCCTTCTCTACAGCTCCCTTCTCGGGGCTCGGAAGTGCTCCCGGAGCTCAGCCCCTCAGTAACCAGAACAGTGCTGTGTTCTTCGCTTTCTCCATCCATCCATCCTCCAGGGCTGTGCTCGACTCTGGGACCCGATGGGGACACACGTGCACACGGTCCCTGCCCGCACGGCCCTGTGGTCTGGGGGAGGAACCCACAGGAGGGCGAGAATCACAGAAATACAGGCCAGGCCACAGCTCTGGAGAAGAGGAAGTGCGGACCCTTTGTCCCCTCCCGTCTACTCCTAGGTGCCAACATCCTGCCCACCCAGACAGCTTTACTGTACAACCAGAACCTTCCACAGTGACTCTCCACTCCCTTCTTAAAGCTCTGTGTTGTCTTCTCTCTGACTTCTTTTCCTAAGGCACACCCTCCCTCTGGTTCCTTTTTCTACACCTATTCCGGGAACCACCTACCATCCTATCCAGAGCCCGATGTCCACGTCATCTGGGACCCCTGACTGTGCACATCTGGTGTTCACTGCCCAAGCCGAGCGCTCCGCTTTCCACCAGCTGCGCTTCCTTCACCTCCTGGCCCCAGGACAGCACCGCCATTCCCCCAGCCCGCTCGTTGAGCCTGAAGCCTTGGCGCCTCCCCTGTCCACCAGAACAGATATCCCATGGCAGTTATATCTCTGGGTGTTGGTAATCCTGGTGTTGCTGTGAAGTGGTTTTAAAAACTCTTTATGCATCTTTAACCACTTGGATCTGTTCATTCCCCCATATTATTTTCATTTTATTTTGTTTGCTTAGCAAACCAATACCTAGTATTGCTAAGCTCGACTGTAACTAACAGCAGACACAGGGAACGAAGAGAGTCTTCTACAAAACTCTCCTTCAGAGCCCTTGTCTACATCAGCCTCATAGAATAGTCCCTTGAAAAGCAACGCACTTTATGCCACTGTGCTGCCCTGAAAAAATCCATTTTGCAGTATGTGTGATCCTGGAAACATAGGGTGCTGGCTGGATTTATAAAAAATCAAAATTAAGTGGATCCAGTATTCCCACTACTGAATATTTACCCAAAGGAAAAAAAGACCTTTTATGAAAAAGACACCTGTGCTTGCATGTTTATAGCAGCACAACCGACACATCTTTCCACGGTTGCAAAGATGTGGAAACAGCACAATGGCCCATCAATATGTGAGTGGATTAATAAAATGTGGTATATGTATACCAAGGAGTATTACTCAGCCACAAAAAAATGGTGAACTAACACCTTTTGTATTATCCTGGATGGAGCTGGAGCCTGTTCTTCTAAGTGAAGTATTGCAAGAATGGAAAAACAAACACCACATATCCTCACCATTAAATTGGAACTAATCGATCAACACTTATTTGCAGACGTGGAAATAACATTCATTGGAAATCAAGCAGGTGGGGGGGAGGAGGGGATGGGTAAACTCACACCAAACAGGTACGAAGCACACTATCTGGGGGATGGGCACACTTATAACTTTGACTCAAATGGTACAAAAGCAATTTATGTAACCAAAACATTTGTACCCCAGTAATATTCCAAAGTTTAAAAAATATATACACAACGATTGTCTCACAATACTAATACCAATACTACCTCACTATAGGATTACTGAAAACAATTTTTAAAATTTTGTGTATGCTCTTCCCATCATCCCTCATTTTTTACTTGTGTTCCCCTTTTTTGAATTATAAATGAAGAGGAAAATCCCTACTACCCACCAAACTCACCCCTGGAAAAACAATCACTGATACGAGCTTGACAGGTCTCCTTCTGGGCTTCTTCCCAAATGTGTACAGACATACCTGTATATATACACATAGATACATACACACAAATATACTTTAATTTTTAAAAAATGAATCAAAGCTATAGATATTGATCTGTACACTTGCTTTTCATAAACTATCAGTTTAGTATGAACACCTTTTCCAGATAATTCATGGAGAACTGGGTTTCTCAACTTCAGCCCTATTGAAAATTAGGGCCAGATAATTCTCTGTTGTGGGGGCTGTCCTGCCCCCCGCAGGATGTTCAGCAGCATCCCTGGCCTTTACCCACCGAATGCCAGTAGCACATCTCCTCCCCCAACTGTGACAACCAAAGATGTCTCCAGATGTGGCCAGACGTCCCCCAGGGGGGCACAAGTCAAGAACCTCTGATGTGGTGCCACTTCCTTCTTCCTTTCTAAGAGGTATGTGAAACTCCACACCGTGGATGCACCACAATTTAACTATTCCTCTATTGACTGACATTTAAAATCTATTTCAAATGCATCGGGGAAATTTGGTGGTTAAAAAATACCACACTGTATAAAGTACAGGGTCATTTTACTTTATCCCTCTGGTAAGATTTGAATCAGGGTATATCATGTTTGTTTAAAGCGCACAGGTACTCTGTGCACGTTAGCAACCCTATGAGTTTCGTTTATGTTTGCTCATGTGATGTGGGCAATGACCGCGTCCCACCTTACGTCAAGAAGAGACAGGTGTCTTCAGCGCCAGCGACAGCGTGGGAAGCTGCACTCCCATACACCGCTGGCGGGAGTGGATCTCAGCGCCACCTTGCTGGTGGGCGATCAGGCAAAATAGATCAAGAGCCATCTGCCCTGTCTAGCTATATATTTCCTGTTCAGTAAAATTGGGTGGATAGCTAGAGTCTGTCCCTTCCCTTTAGGCTGGATGAGCTCAGAGAAGCTGGATGGCTCTCAAAGATAAATGCCTGGCCCTTCTCAGAAAGACAATTAATGAGCTCAGAGACTGCTTAAACCGAGATGAAATGTGAGATTAACAGACGCAGGGCCATCTATCCCCCCAGCCAACGGCACATCTCCTCGTAGCGCTGTTTCATTAGATGCCGCCAAGGAAACCCACTAAACACACCGCGGCTATCGGATCTATTTTTGAGATAATTACAGGGCTTGGGCTTGGATCCACTTAAAGGCAGAAATACGGGACAAGCAAGGATTAAGGCGAACGCTACCCCTTTCTCCTCAGCTGAAAATGTCCCAGTAGGCTTTAAAGGGAAGGAAAAAAACAGATAAAACTTCCATCAGAACCTGGTTAGTCGCTGCAGGAGCTGCGGGGCCCAAAGCTCTACTTCGGAACAGCGCTCAGCACAAGAATGAGGCACCTGCCCCCCCACCCCCGCCAGCCTGCTGGACTCCTCGGCCACCCCCTCAGCTCTCCAAGTCTGGGAACAAGTGACTCGAGGGGGAGAGGAAAAAAGTAGAAGAGAGAAAGAGAAGGAAGTTCAAGGAGGGCCAGAGAGTACGGAGTCCAGGGCAGGATCGTTGAGCCCGTAACTGCACTCTCGAATTAATAAACCGTTAAACTCTGCGAAGGTGCAGACATTGCTACTCTACGCACCGCTATGAGAGAAGCATCCGTTCTCTGCTGGCGTAACCTTGCAAGCAGCAAGAGCACGATGGGGTTAAGTCACCTGGAGCCCGCCTCCCCTTTTCCCCCCCAGCCTGTGATCTCCCAGAAGGCACACCAAGAACGCAAAACCACAGGAGTCCCTCGGAAGTGACCGGCCTGCAAGCAGCTACTCCATCCCTCTCCCCAGCAAGGAAAAGATGAGAAACCAAGTGTTTCTGCCAACACGCCTTTCCTTGTCCTCCATTTCGTGAGCAGAACTTCAACCTTGACATCTGAGCACGTCCCTTCACCACCCCCACCCTGATGACAAGTGACAATATTTGTAATCGCTACTAGGTGATGCCCACGCGGCGTGAGCCAGGTGATGTGCTTTGCCCCAGCAGTGGGATTAGAACTTGGATTTATCCCTATACTTTTCCTTCATGCCTTCCCCGTAGGAGACTCTCCACTGGTCAGAGGCATCCTCCTTGCCTTGGGGAGGGTTAGGGTTACTTTAGCAGGAGGGAAAAGAGAAAGAAATAGGGTTCAGTATTCTTGATATCCAAAGGAGGCCGCAGAGCCAGTGCCTGGAGAACATTCCTCGCCCTGCATAGCAGACCGTGTCACCCGTGGTGAGCCGCACTCATCCCAGCTGGCAAGAGCCTCCCATAGACAGCGGCCGCCCAAGGACTGCCAAGGGTCCAGAAGGGGTCCCACTGGGCCCTGAGCCTTTGCAGAGGCTCAGCAAAACTTCTCTATGCACCCCCCTTTCAATGGCACCTCTTCCTTTTTCAAAGGAGATTCAGAGGCCCCTTAAAAGAGGGGGCAGGAGTTGCAATAGTGTAGATGAGACAGTGGTGAACTCCACCTATTCTACATGAATTAAAACATTTAGTCCTCACAATAAGACCACAAGAGAGGACGTTATTATGATTCCTGCTTCAGAGATCACAAAAACAGAGAAGTAACATTCTCGGGGCCCTGAGAGTCAGTGAGCTGGGACTCATCCTTCCAATCTGATTGTGATTCCAAGACCCCTCTTTGTCCACCAATTTCTCTCGTACAAATGGAGGGTCACACTCGGCGTCGTACAGAAATGAGGACACCCACTTGCCCTCGGGTAGTTTCCAAGTCACTCAGGAAGGCAAAACTCAGAAAGCCCCCCCGAAAACCACTAAACGCCAGCTATGAGATGCTGACCAGACACGCCACAGGAATTCAGGATGCAGCGGGGTAAAGGGGCTGGGGAACGTCTGTGGAGTTGCCGGCCGGAGTAGGATGAGCAGAACATGGGTAACCGAGCAGACGGGGCATGGATGGAGACTCAAGATGCAGGGTGTCTGGGGACGCCATGCAGAGGGTGGGGGGAGCTAAGAGAAGAGGACAGAGCGTGACGGGTCCACGCAAGTGCCCACCCCACTGCTGCCCTCACTGCTCCCAGCTCCTCCCGTCTCATGCCCCCCAGAGGGGTCTGTTCGGATCAATCATCAACCATTAGGAAGCAGAATCAGAGACCAAACAGAGGAAACCTGAACGTGAAAGTGTGGGAAGGAAGCTGCGGAACGTCTTAGCAGGTGAGGCTGGATCACGCTTCATCGTGAGGAACTGGACCAAGAGGAGGAAGAGGAAGCAAGTTTGGGGCGTCCGGGGCAGCGGAGATGTAGGTATTGGCAGCAGGGATGGAGAAAATGAGACAGACTCGAGAAGCAGTTTAGAAATAGAATCAAGAGGACTTGCTGGTTGCTCATGGTGTGTGTGCACACATGCGTGTGTGTGCATGGGCGTGTGTGTTGAGAATTAGGGGGACAGGGTAATATGACCCCTCATTTCCTGACTTGCTTTTCTAGTGGAGGTTGGTGCCCATTACTGAGCTGGGGAAGATCTGGGGGAAGGAGAAATTAGGTGGCGGTAAGGAAATGTTGGGCGGACATGACACAGACAGACACGTGACATCTGAAATGTCCTTGAGACATCCATTTAGAGCTGTCAAGAAAGCAGCTGGACCCACAAGTTTGGAATTTGGATGAGAGGTCCAAACCAAAGCATGACTCTGAGGATTGGAGAGACCTTTCTAGCCATTTAGCAAAGTGCTAAGGTTCCTTTATCTATGTCAGAAACCCCTTGTGGTCCCGCACAATCCCATCACACTGCACAGGGATGCAACGAAACCTTGAGACCCACCTGGACAGGTGATAGCTGCCATGCAGCTGGGACAGGGAACAGCTGATCAGAGACACAGGAGAGGCCCTTAACACAAGGGACGGGGTTGTACCTGAAGACTCAGTGTCATTTCTGGCCTAGACACCAATGTGTGTCCACATGTGGCCTCTGAGCACTGGGGCACGACAGATCATACGACATCACTGCATAGAATGTGGAGACCCTATCCTCAGGAAAAAATGATGTTGACCAGGGACTCTGAGAAAGTCACCCAAAGGTCAGGGCATGGTCTGCACCAGGGGGCCAGACATCTCCCTGAAGGGAGCATCACACCTGTCCTGGCTTTTCAGAGTCACAGGACATGGGACACATCATGTAGGCAAAGAGTACAGAGATGGAACATCTTGGTGGCGGAGAAAGAACCCGGAATGGTTAGAGCCAGGTGGTCCCGGCTTCTGCCACTAGACTAGGAGATCCATTAGCAGAGGGGTCATATCTGCCTTGATCTCCACTATATCCCCAAATGTGCCCATTCCTGGTACCCATGAGGAACTCAATAAGAACCAGTAATATGGATGGATGGGTTGATGAATAGGTCTAAATTCTATCACATTCCCCTGTTGCTAGGAATAAAGACAGCCAAAATTTAAAAGTCCCTAAACTCACGTGTCTTTTTATATCTTAGCAACCTGAAAGCGCCTCCTTCAAGAGCAGGAAAGGGTCACAGGCAAGAATGTGAGTCACACGCCTGGGACAGCCCCACCAAGGCTGTGAGGCCTTGCACACATCTCCTAACCTTTGAGACTCAGTTTTCACCTATGTGAGGTAGAATAATAACTATACCTGTTTCATTTGTCTCTAATGATAATCAAATGAGATAATCCATGTAAACTGCATAGGACAACGTATGACACATAATAAGTGCACAATAAATGATATAGCCTCCCACCTGTCCTTTCCTCTCTCCCCCACCATCGGACATCACCTCTCGCTGGGCTGGGCTGCCCTCCCGACCACACCACCCATCCGCAGGCCCCCTGAGTCTCCCAACTTTTCTCTTCTTCCTGTGGCCTCCAACAAATCATCAATGACATAGGAAACAACTACTCACAGTTAGCACACGCTGGGCTGATTGTGCTGAAGCCTTCATAATCCAACTCCAAGGAAGAGCATCTGATACTTAATTTTTAAAATGTAATATATATTTAATGCAACATTAATATTTAATTCACTTAATGCAATATTTAATTTGATATCCAATGCAAATAAAAATAGTAAACAGATTTATTAATGATTTACACAAGTACTCCCCTATTCTGTTCTTAAAGCATTTTTCTGCCCAGAAAACAATTTTCTACCCGCCCCCCCAGAAAGCAAATATGGGAGGATAGTTCAAGCTGGTTCTTGTGAGGGGGTCAGAGTTGCCATCCTGTGAACAGGTCTGGCCAAGCAGCAGCCATGGCTTTCGTTTACCCACATAGTTAACAAGGGCATATTATATGCTGGGGACAAGGCTAAGATCTGGTGCAAAGAAAGAAGGGGCCCTACTCTTACGGAGCTCATGACCCAGTTGGAAGTAAGATAAAAATTCCGTGACAAATAAAATAAGTACTAGGAAGGGACTCCACACAGATAGTCACACTGGGCACTAGCAGGGCACCTAACCGAGGTGTGGGGTGGTCAGGGAGGCCTCTTGGGGAAAGCAATATCTGAACTGAGATAACTTGGGAAAGGGGAGGAGAGCATTCCAGGCAGAGGGAAGAGTTAACCAGAAGGATGCTGCAGACTGAATGTCTATGTGTCCCCAAAATTCATATGTTGAAGTCCTAATCCCCAATGTGATGGTGTTCAGAGGTGGGTCCTTTTGGGGCGGGGGGTGGTAATTAGGTCAGAAGAGTGGTGCTGTCATGAGTGGGATAGTCCCTTACAGGAAGAGGTGCTCTCTCTCCCCACCACGTAGGACATGGTGAGCAGGCGGCCGTCTGCAAACCAGGGAGAGAGCCCTCACCAGGAGCCAAAGCAGCCAGCCCTGATCTTGGACTTCCCAGCCTCCAGAACTGTGAGAAATACATTTTTGTCATTGAGAGCACCCAGTCTATGATATTTGTTATGGCAGCCAAGCTGACTAAGTCAAAGGCCTAGAGACAGAGCTGTGCTAGGGCCAAGAGAGGTTCAGAAAGGCTGGAGAAGAGAAGTGAGGAGCAGCCCGAGTTGAGGCTGGGCCTCGTGAGCCACATGAAGGGGCTTGGACATTATTCCAAGGGTGATGAGATTTAAGCAACTGGAATTACATGACCAGGGCTGCACTTTAGGGGGGCCACCCTCGCTGTAAGACAGGTCCACAGCTAACAGCTATCAAAGTAATCAAGAGAAGAGAGGTAGCCAAGGGAATGGCAAGAAAATGGGCAGATTCAAGAAATACCTAGTACACTGAATTGACAGGTCTTGGTGACTCAGTGTGGCAAGTGAGAAGGAGGAACAACACAAGGATGATGTGTAGGTTTTTAACATGAACAATAGGTGGGCACATTAAGTAAATGATTTAATCATCAACTCATTGTTACCATTACTATCATGATCATTACTGATGACGTCTTGGTGTCACCCTCAGGGACTACACAGAGTGAGCCTATTTCTATCTCCATAGCACAGCCTTTCAAATCTGTTCCCAAAAATGAATGTCACCCATGGGACGTGCAGAGTGTGATGACAGACAATGTGGGTTTCACTTGGTTTCACCCTGTGTGCATCAAACATCCCAACACAACTTCGAAACAAATGTCCAGCAATAGGGGATTGGTTAAATGAAGTATAGCACATTCGTACAACCGAATATTATGCAACCTTTAGAAATCAATGCTCCAACGTTATAGTTAATGGCATGGAGAAATGGGCTTAATGTATTGTAAATTTTTTTGAGTATAGATAAAACAATCTCATTTTTAAAATGTCTGTTTTTTAAAAGAATGATATATGCCATGATATTAGTTATCTTTTAATTTATTTCTTCTTTCATGTTTTTCTATATTTTCCAATTTTTTCCACAATGCACATGTATGACTCTAGTATTCATAACATTATGAAGGTAAACAAAACTCATGATATTTAATTTACTCAAAATGATAACTAATTAAAAAACACTGAAAGCTCTGGGTTAATGCTGTATCATCCCAAACAAGAGGGACATAGTCAAAGATTAATTATGTTCCAAGACCAACAGCCTTTATTTCAAGAATTTATTTCTCAGGAGCAGGGTTCTCTGGCCAAGCACCCTTCACCCTGTGTCTCTCTTCTTGGCCACTGTCACGGCTACGCCACCATCTATCATCCCATCAGGAGAATGGGCAAAGACAAGATAAATGAACACCCAAGAACTGCCTCTCTCTGTTGTTGAAAATCAGATACGTGGAGAATGAAGAGGGAAACAATGGGTCTTTCTCTGTGGGAGAAGGGGATCCAGATGAACAAAACATTATAAAAACGTAAGGGAGAGAAGAGAAATATTGAAAACTTATCTAGTCACCTTGGGTAAGGATGAAAGGAATCCTAAATATCCTCCAAGGCCTCTTCTTCTGGTGGTTTTAAAAACCAGGTCCTAAATTATTTAATGCCCCTCTGATCAAGAGGTGAGGCTGACGTCCCTTACCTTGAATCTGGGCAGGCTCATAGCAGCTTTGGCCAACACAGAACGGCACAAGTGATACTCTGCGACTTCTGAGGCCAGATCATAAAAGGCCATACAGCTTCTGACCTGGTCTCTTGGGAAAGTCCCTCTCTGGGCTCTCCCTCGGGGGACACTCTCCTGGAATCCAGCCACTGCGCTATGGGACGCTCACGCCACAAAGAAAGGCAGGTGAAGGCACTCGGGTCCACAATCCTAGCAGAGCCTCTGAGTCATCTCAGACCTGGTCCAGCCAAGCTGACAAAATTAACCATTTCACATGTCCAAACCTCTGACCCACAGATTCAAAGAGTTTAATCAGATGGTTGTTTCATGCCTCTACGTTTAGGATGGTTTCTTACACATCAATGCAATATTACAATAGTCCAGAGGGACTCGTGAAGGACTCTGGCCTCTGTACCTGGCAGGCCGGAAGTGCTTGTTCACTCAGTGAAAAACCGCGTCTCACCTTGA
This sequence comes from Daubentonia madagascariensis, assembly GCA_023783475.1. NCBI lineage: Eukaryota > Metazoa > Chordata > Mammalia > Primates > Daubentoniidae > Daubentonia > Daubentonia madagascariensis. Next base: position 2,125,325 of record JAKFHU010002332.1, on the reverse strand, counting down.
GTCAGCAAGAACAAGGAATAAAATCCAAACTTCAAATAAAACCCAAACTCCTCACACAGGCTCACACGATTTGGCCTCAGCCACCTCCCTGGCTCATTATGACTCTCCCTTTCTTCCGTCTACTTTGGTCACCCTTCCTGGAACACACCAGCCTCTTTCTGTCCCCTCTCCCTCAGATGCTCTTCTCCCATCTTTTTCCTACTTGGGAACGGAGCATAATTATTATCTTCCCGAGCACCCTAAGGAAAGCCCCCAGTGGACAAGGGGATAACAAACCCCGTTCTCCTGCATGAGAACTTAACCTTCAACTAACTTCCTGGCACCATATCCCTGGCAACCTAGTTAGTTGGGATATTGATTATACAACTAGGCAACATTGCTTAGGGTAAAACTGACCTCTTACTGGTGCTTTGCATCTGGTCTGGGAAGAACAATAAATGAACTGTAAGTACCTGATGGGGTGCCGTGCTTTGGGTGTCATTGCTCTGTAATGGGATGCTCCTTGCAGAGGGCCTGAGAGCTCTGCCTATGGCACAGTGACAAGAGATATTGGCTCCAACGACGCATGCAGTTTCCAACCCAGGGAAGACCGACACCTGCCGCATGTGGCGTCATCTCCTTACACTGGAGCTCTCCTGCATGACTGCTGATGAACAAGGATGCCTGGTGTTGTCCTGGTGGCAGGCTAGGCTTCCTACCCTCTTATCTTAGAGCGCAGGATGCCAAGAGCATGCTGTGGCAGCTAATGAGTCTGAATGTTTAGGCGAATCCAAGACCCTTAGTGTACTTCCCCACCCATCATTCTCTCTTGTATTACCCTGGTTTTCCTTCATGGAACCTTTTACACTTGGTTACTGATTATCTCTTTATTGTCACCCTGTCCCCTAGACTACGGCCCTGAGGGGTTCAAGGACCGTGTGTGTTTTGTTCATCACTGTAAACTCAGCTCTTACCCTAGTGCCTGGCACATAGGATGATAAATATCAGAGGGAAGGAGGGACGTGGAGGGGACGGGGAGAGATTGATTTAAAAACAAGAGTAGAGGAAGAAATTGCTAGAAAGTTGCAAGAGGCAAAGTAAGAGAGGTAAACTGAGTACAAATTGCAGGAGGACTTTCTGAAAGGCACATGAGCAGTGCATCACCCCAAGGGCCTTGAAGAGATGCTGAAACATGTCAAGTAAAAAAGTGAAGGTTTATGGTTTACACTTCAGAAAGGTCACCTGGCAGCAGCATGGGGTGGGGGTGGGAGGTGACTTTGATGTTAGACCTCCCGGGAGAGATGGAGCTCAGGGAGAAACCCAGAGATGGGGAAGGTGGGTATCAGGACAGGTGTGCAGTAGGTGGGCATCACAGGCATGATTGAGACCATCCAGAAAGTATGTAAAGTGAAATCCAAAAGGGCCAGAGATAAAACTCTGGTAGTTGGTGCAGAAAGAAGAGCTGAAAGACAGAGCTCAGAGGTATTCACGTGTGGAGCTGAGGCAGAATGACAGACGTCTCTCTCCTTTGAAGACTCATGACATTGTAATCATACTTCTGTTCGTGGAATTGATTTCCTTCTTAACTAACAGTCACTTCTGTTTCTACCTACTCTTTCTGAAGTAGAGAAAGCACTTTCATGGCAAGTAGGGTTCCTTCCCACCTTTTAGTCCTCCCAAGTTCCTGCACCCAGTAGGTCCCTAATAACCTCTTTCATATGAACTGTTCAAAGACTTGGGGGGGGGGCCATACTAATTAGTTTCAATCCAGACTAATTGCTTTTTTAAATTCTCATATAAATCTGACTTTTAATAGGTTCTGAGAATCGATGTTTCATTATTTTCTGCCACAGTGGAGATTATCCCTGTTGATGGGTCATTACAAATCAAGGCTCTCCGAGAGGTCTCCTTTCTGTCTCTCATTTCCTGATCTTTCAGCAGGACATCTTTGTTCTTCAGAGTGAAAGGGGGAAAAAATTAAATGGGTCTTGGAAATTAACAACTGGGACCAATCAGACCAGAGGCAGAAGAGCTCTGGTTCTCTCAAGGAGCTCACATCAGACAGACTCCAAACTGTTCAACAGGAATAAACAGGAGGCTTTATCCATAGTGTCAATCAGATTGATAACTTCAGTGTATATCTGCCATTCATTGAGTGCCAACTGTATACCAGGCACTCGTCAAGCAGGTTACGTTCAGCCTGATTTAATCATCTCAGTAATGTTAAGAGATACGGACTGTGATTAGCCCCACGTTCCAGACAATGACCGTGGAACTCGGAGAGGCTTACCCTCGAGCTTGCCCAGGTCACAGAGCTACTGAGTCGTACGGGACTGCCCCGAAACCCACATGCGTTACTCCAAACCAGGCCCCTGTGTGTATCGGTGCATAGCTCCAGCTCTGAATCCCCGGGATCCTGGAGGAGCCTACCCAAAAGTCACGCAGGGTCCCAGAGCATCCCCTGCCCAAGGCTCCACTCCCAAGAAGCCATCAGAGCCAAATTTCACTACAGAGTGGTTACCGTGGCAAGTTTCCTCCCTGACTCTGACCTCAGAGAACAATCCCTTTTCTTTTTCCTGACATTGAGATTCCTCTGTGGATCTATTTGCATAAATCCAAGTAAAAAACAATACACCCTAGAGAACAAAGGAAGAAAGGGATGTGCTCAGGCTCTGCAAGCAACATCAATGCCTTTTGGTGCCACAGAGGCCCTGCCCACACACAGCCCCCAGTTGTGCCGCAGCAGGGTTCACACATGAAAGAACCACCAGAAGGGACCCTCCAAACCAGTTCAGATTTTCTGGGATCTGTACGTGCCAAGGCCGAAAAAAATCAACGAGCAATAAACCTCTGCAGCTAATTGATCACTCATCTCTCTGGAACCCTTCATAAATCTCAGGGGCTGTTCATGCAACCATGACTCAGAGCATCGGGCTTACCCCTGGTTACCACTCTTGCATTTTTTTTCAGGGTAGAGAGTGTCAGGAGGGAGACAGCATAGAGGGTGCAATGCCCCAAGCCAGGAATCCAGCAGGACTGGGCTCAAATCCTTGCTGTAATACTTTGGGGCACATGACCTCTCCTGCCCAAGCCCTCCTCATTTGTACAATGAGATCAGTTACAGTTTCCACCTCCTTAGATCCAAGCAGCCAATGCATGCAGGGGACCTACCCCAGTGCCTTGCAAACAGTGAGACCTCAGTAGATGTTAGTTGCTATTATTTTCACACAGCTAATTGCAAGTAGAGAGCTCTGCATAGCTTCAGGTAAACTGGGAGGGCAAACGTACAAAGCTAGAGATGGAACATCTAGTTCCATATTTTCCAGCTCAATATTATAATAAAAAGCATAGAGCCAGATAGACTTGGGTTCAAATACTGACTGTGTCCCTTTAGATCTTGGGCAAGTTACCTAACCTCCCTGAACCTCATAGTGCTTACAGTCTGGTGTGAGAGAAAGGGAATCAATCATGCAAATAAATGCATAAACAGAAAATGAGATTTGTGCTACTATGAAGGAAAGCAGCACAATTCTGAGAGAGAAAAATAAGAAAGTAAACTGAGGTCGACTGCAGGGATGAGGGCGGGAGTGGGGGGAGACTTCCCTGAGGAAGCTGAGATAAGTAGGAGTCATTAGGGAAAGAGGGACAGGTGTAACATTTCAGGCAGAAGAATGGCACATGCAAAGGCCCTGTGGTGGGAAGGAGGATGGTCCAATATGGCAGACAGGGGGGTCTGCAATAGAGAGAGGGAGCTGACACTGCAGAGACAAGTGGCAAGTGGATTATGCTGTCTTTAGGAATAAATGTCTTAGATGGCAGAGGTCTTTATCATCTCTGCTCCTTGATGTATCACAGATGCCCAGAGCAATGCCAGGCACATAGTTGGAACTCCAAAAAATATATGCTGAACTTATAGAATGTGCCTTCAGGTAATTTATTAGCAAGTGAATCACATAGGGGTGAATGCACACTGCATAGAGCTCTGTTCCTTAGGCAATGCCGGGGCAGGGGTCGGGGGAGTCCAGGGTCCTTGATTTTCAACATCCACAAGAGGCTGCAGCCCTATGGTACCAACACGGTGCAACTCCACAGGATCTTTGTCCCAGTCTCCTGCCTGTGCCAGAGGGACAGAGAAAACAGGGTGCACCTGGCTTGGAAAGTGAGAGGATTTCCTTGTGAGGTAATTTTCAGGGGAATGGCATGCTTAACAGCCCACGTAGGAGAGATGTTTATTTCCCAGCTGTTCTTTATATTTCTGTGAACAGCCCCATTTCATGGCATAATATCCCAAACACACCTTATGCACGTTCTTTGCCTCTGGAATGCACATAGTGTTTCCTTTCTCCCTTTGACTCAGGAGGTGAGTTGGACGAATAGAACAGAGCAGAAGGCTTTGACATCCCACACGTGTGTCCAGTCAAGGTGGAAACATATGGTGCTCGTGTTCGATTTTGTCATCCCTCACAAGGAAATGGAGGGCGCCCCGCTTCGCCACCTGAACACCCCCCAATTTAGGAACAGGACATCAAATGCACATCCAGTCCCTGTCTGCAAACCGACCTCCATTTGCTCCCCATGGCTGCGCTGCCGTCTCTCGTGACTCCACTACTGACTGGACAGGGACTGAGACCTGACCCAGAAGGAGCCAACCCATTGGCTGATCAGCAACCAACCGGAGTCGCTCTGCACAGAACGGGCAGGAAAAGGCCATATTCGGAGTGGTGGCACTCAAACTGAGAAGTCACATGGCAAACAGGGTGGCAGCCACTTTAGGCCATGAGCACCCATGCCATGCCAAGCACAGAAGAGGCTGAGCAGTGAATCAAGCCAGTTCACCGCCGGCTGCAGAGACAAGTGGGAAGGTAACACCATGTTCTGAGAGAAGCAGGTGAGAGACTATGCAACCAGAGGGACAGAGGAGCACAGAGAAGGTAAATAACAGGCTTAAGGTCACACAGCTTATAAGTGGCAGAGCCAGGACGTGAACCTGAGCCTAACTCCAGGCTCTGAGTTCTTACCACCACACACACTACTCCGGCAAGAGGGCGGCAGGACAAAGCTGCTCTGGAGGGAAGATTATTGCAGGTGGGGAGGGGGTGGCGGCAGAGTGAAGGCAGAGACCAGCCAAGAAGCTCAAGCTGCAGTCACAGCATTATCTTCTTGGTTGATCGTGACAGTTTGTTTTGCTTTTACCATTTATTGCGTACTTGTGTGTACCAGGAAATGTGCTAAAGGATTCATACCACTTACCCTATTGACTCCCCACAAGAGGTCTATGCGGGAGTTATTATTAATCCATGTTCCAGATGAGGAAACAGAGCCTCAGAAAGATAAGGTCACTTCCAAGCAGAGCTGGGATATGAGCCCAGGGCTGTGTGACACCCGAGACCACACGCTGCGGATGCAGGGCGCCCTCCACCATGCGGAGTCCAGCGTGAGGGCCAGACGGGCATCAGGGCTGTGGGCATGAGGAGGAGGAGACCCAAAGGGCGTTTCAGGGGATGAAATACCAGCACATCCAGAGGACCATTTGGGGAGACAACAAGGGTCACCCTACAGGCTAAAGAGGCAGAACCTTCCACAAGGTTAGAGGTTATTTATCTCTAACCTTCCTTAGAGATAAATGAGAACCAAAAAAAGGAAAGAAACATTTCCAGTGAGCACTTCTGGAGAGTTTCCTAGATTTTTCTGTAATGGCTACCACCTTCCATGAGGAAGCGTACAGCCTTTTTTTTTTGGGTTTTCTGAGTGTTTTGAGGCCGCTGCACCTTTCCTGATGCTTTGCCAACAGAATCCAGCAACCAGATCATTGTCCCTTTTGCCTGATACATGTCTCCACTCGGGTGCCAGTTACCTGATTCCTAGTGTCCCTTTCATGCAATTCATCAGCTGGAATTGTTACTTCCATGGCAAAATTTGTCTTTTTTCATTCCGCACCAATGTCTTATAAAGGCACAATACAACCCTGGCATCTCCGAGTGGGTCTTGCCCAGGGTAAGCATTTACTTTCAAAGCATTTACATCCATCAGCAAAATCAATGTGGTTGTTAAAGGGTCTTCTACTTGACAGGGCAATAAAGATCTTTCAAACTCATTGCTCTTTTTACTCTCCACATCCCCACCCAAAGCATACCTGGGGAGCAAAAGGAAAAGAACTAATCCCGAGAAAAGATATTTTGTTTTGCAGATGACAGAACTTCCTTTGTTTAAGCAATTTAGCATATAGTACTGGTCAGCGTGTTCCTCTTTAAACAGTCTAGAAAAATTTAGTGGCAATGGTCCAAAGTAGCTGAGTTAAATGGATAAAGACATGTCACCCTGGAAATGTGAACACTGAGTAACAGGCTGCTACGTTTCAGGCAGCCCACCAAGGGGGCTAAGAAAGATGCTGCAGAAATGAGAGCTGTATACAGGGCAGACCATGGGGATTATTTCTGCACCTGTGACCATCTTCGTGTAAGGAAGTTCAGAGGTCAAGGAAATGGGCATCCCATGCTACAGGTAGGACTGAAATAGTTGTAACTGATTGCTTGCTTTGAATTCTTTCATTTATGCAGCATATATTAATTGCCTACTATGTATTGGACGCTATAATGGTTGTAAGGATAGCCATAAGTAAGAGCCATGATCCCTACCCTCAGAGAGCTTATGGTCAAGTGGAGATGCGCATAGCAAAGGCAAAGCTCAGGGTGTTATGAGTATGAGGCACATGGGGGCATTCGAGCCAGGATTTAAGGGGTGAAGAGGAAACACCAAGAGGATAGGGCACTTCCATCAAATACCACGTCCTGGTGAGTCTCAGCTCTAGATAGTCCTCCAATTGGTCCTCTCCTCCCTCCTCCTCTGCAATATCACTCCAGTCTAAGTCACTCTGCTTGGACTATCATGACAGCTCCTAGAATCCACCCTGGTCCCCTCCCACACCTCCCCCTAGCTGCCAGAATAACACAAAAGGGTGTTCAAAGTGCAAGTCGATCACGCACCTCCACCAAAGCCCCCCAGAAGAACAAGAGGAGGAAGAAAAGACGGGGCACTGATTTCCTGAGGCTAGCCCTGCCTCACTGCCGCATTCCTGGCATGTGATCCTGGGAAAGCGTCTTCAACTTTACTTTCCTTGGCTGCAGAATAGGGCCAGTAATAGCATAGGGTAAACCAAACAAAATTGCCAATATTCCGCTATCTTGGACCTACAAGAATGGCAATTTCATACAGTTCAACCTAATATCTTCATCATGGGGCCATCGTAAGAGGAAGTGAAGTTAGCACAGTGCCTGGCACACGGCAATGCTCTACACAGGGGGGCTGTCACTCACCTCCTTACTCCTCCCTCTACTCAGCCCTCCCTTCTTGCTTTGCAAAAATTCCCTCTGGCCATTCTGTGCAGCCCAGCTGGCTGGCTCCACGGGCATTTGGCCCTGAGACCCTGAAACATCTAGGGCTGGGGGTGGGGGTGGGGACCATCCTTCGCCCCATGTTACAGCCCATCAGTGGAGCGATCTTTACTTCCGGCCAGTTCCACAGAGTTGACATCTGCCTAGCACAGAGGAAAATTGTTTCTGCCACATCCTCCAATAAGAATGATTTTCTTCATGCTCCGTTTCTCTACAACTGTCTTTCCAATCATCCTCGCCGTTAGCACATGGTCTACACGCTTGAAATTCAGCCACAGGAACTGGGTGAAATTTATGATCCACTGACTACTAAAGCCCTGAGCGATCAGATTTGAATATAAATGTTGGAGTGAGGTCATCAGAAGCAACAGGTAGCAAGATAACCAATCTGCAGCTCTGCCACACAAGCAATCCATACTTTAATCTGCTGCCAGTTGAAAGCATTGATCAGACAACCTATGTTAATTAATAGAACACCAAAAAATGTCCCAGCCTTTTATTTTGAGATTGTAATTTTTGATGGAGTTTCAAATGCCTCGGTGTCACTATTAACGTCAGCATTTTTGCCAATAATGCTGTGCTCAAACAGAACAATTCATTAGTGCTAAAACCAATTTACTGGAATGGGCTGAAAATCGCCTCGGTTTTCTGTATTAATGTATTACAAGATGAAATATTTCATGAGCCGCTGGTTGACATGCCTGACACTTCCTCTCATGCTGCTTAGCTCCTCAAGGTGGAAAATCTCCCTTCAGCAAATGAGATGCCAGGGACAAGCTAAGGAAAAAAAATAAATAAAAAAGCCCAGGCTCTCAAAAATAGTTTACTATCCTTGCAAATAGAGACAGTTCCCATCCATATTTTCAAATGAACATATCTCATGCAAGATAATCCTCAAGATAATTGAAATAATCAAAGCAAAGTGCTTAATATGGTGCCTGACCCAGAGGAAATGCCGATATTTAAATATTAGCTATTACTTGGGGAAGGCATAAAAACTGGAGTGGTTAAGGATGCAGATAGCAAGTCACATGATGAGTTCAAATCCCAGCCCAACCATTTCCTAGTCAGGTGACCTGGAGCTTAACACGAACCTCTCTAAGCATTCGTTTGGGTTTTTTTCCCATCATTAAAATGGGCATATGTTGAGTTTCCTGCGGCTGCCATAGTAAGTTACCACAGACTTGGTGGCTTAGAACAACAGAAATATATTCTCTCACAGTTCTGGAAGCCAAAATTAAGAGGTTCTGGAGGTCTAAAATTAAGGTGTCAGCAGGCCACACTCCCTCCAAAGGCTGTAGGGGGAGGATGCTTCCTGCCTCTTCCAGTTTCCAGGGGCTCCTGGCATTCCTTGGCTTGTGACAGCATCACTCCATCTCTGCCTCCATCTCCCTGTCTCTGTCTTCCCTCTGTGTGTGTGTGCGCACATGCACGTGTGCTCCTCTTCTTATAAGAACACCAGTCACTGCCTTTAGGGCCCATCCTAAATCCAGGATGATTTCATCTCAAAGTCCTTAAGCAATCTAATTACATCTGCAAAGACCCTACTTCTGAGGTTGCAGGGGAACATGAATTTGGCAGGAGGGAGACAGTATTCAATCCACTACAGGGGAGAAGGACAGCACCTGCTCTGTAGGATGGTCAGAGGGATTAAATGGCAAACATGCACGGAAGATGTGTGGCCAAGAGCTGGCACACAGCAATGCTCAGAGGTAGGAGCTAGAAACAGACACGACCACTCTAATCTACACTTCCCAAGACCACTTGGTTTGGAAGATCTGCACTTTCCTCCTGGAGGCACAGCGGTCCGTCCTTCCCCTGGTAAGTTGGTTTTTCTCCCCCCACTGCCAAGCCCAGCTTTTGTCATCGTCATCCTCACCAGCCTCACGTCAACAGCTTGCCCAGTCATCTCCCAGACCCCACTCTGTGCGCCCTGCAATTCTCCCCACAGCAACCACTGTGGGCTTTTCTACATGCAGACAGACTCACATGCTCATCCCCATGGAGCTTCCACCCCTTCAGGTTTCCCGGAGTGCTCGGGACAGAGTTGGGGCTCCATCGGCCCTGTGGTGAGGCCCTGCCTCCCTCTCCAGCTCTACCTGGATGGGCTGCAGATCCCTTAACACGCAATGGTCCATTTGCAATGTTATTCCCGCTGGATGGAATGCCCTCACTCACCCTCGGCTTGAATGTGTCCCAATTAAGTCATGCCCTACTTTCCAATGTCAGAGAAGGCATTGCCTCCTGCAGGAAGCCTTCCTAGTCTGAGCCTCCAGGTCTGAATTAAGTGCTTCATTGTGTATTCCCTGCCTACCTCTGTCAAAGTCCCACCCCAACTCCCATAGAGTAACTGCTTGATCACGTGTCTATCTCCCTAGTCATGGGGAGAGTTTCTTAGGGTCAGAGATGGCGTCACCGCTGTATCCCCAACAACAAACCTACAGACACACCTACTAGAAAAATCCAATGAACAAAGGAGTTGATGAATGAATCCTCACAGCTCTACCTACAATAACCTGAAAAATATCAAGTTGAAATTATACACATCATTTAACTGGGACCCACTACCCAATTTTCTCGTGGCTCTGGGCACAGCCAGAATAGTCCAAACAACATTATTCTAGGCTAGAACTTTAGCCCAAGTTGAGGCACTGTGATCCCGGAGACAGACCTTCATTTTCATGTTCAGTTTGATCTTGAAAAGCTAATTCCATTAAACTATATACATAAGGAGCATATAGGAGCTTGCTGCTTGGAAGAAGCATGACAAAGTGAGTCAGGAGAATGTAGTTCTAACCAGCCGAGTGACCTTTGGAAAATTTAACCTCTTTGGGCCTCAGTAGCCTCAAATACTAAACAAGTGAGTCAGTCTAGAAGACCAACTCATGAGAATCCCTCCCAGGTCAGGAGAATTTCATTCTGTTTCTTTGAAATTCAAATGCCACCCTTGAATTCATCCCCACCACCACCACCTGGCCCAAGTAAATCTTATAAAGTATATACTCAGCTTCCTTGAAAGGAGATCCATTTGTCATGTGGTTCCTGGCCGGGTAGATCACAGCTTCCAGCCAGTCTCCTTCCTAAATCATCATCTGCAGAACTTCACAGGGATAAAATATTGACTGTTTACCCAGAGCCATGGAGAGTTCCAATCTGGCCTCAGCCGAAACACTCTTGGAAGAACTGAATGTTGTACATTTTCCAAACTCCCGTGCAAGTCAGAAAAGCACTAGAGACCCTAGTCCTTTTAGGTTGAAACTAAAATAGTCCAGTTGAAAAATTATTCAGCTAAACAAAAGATAATCTGTAGCTTTATTTCTATTCTCTAAACTTCTGATATTTGGCAAAAATTCATTCTGAAGCACTAGTCTAGGGTGAAGGGAAAATGTGCTCTAAAAAATTCGGATGTGAATATACAATGGGGAGGGGATTTTGGCTTGGAACAGTAAGTAATCTAAGGAAACAAAGATGCCAGAATCACGAGGGTTGTGGGAGGCCCAACCATCGTGGCAGTGTGAATAGAAACTGCGTTTACACAGTGCTTCATAGTTTTCAAAGCGGTCCTATTACATATCATTCCACTGATACAGTCAGACGTATATCTACCATGACATTCATTTCAGGAGGATAAATCATTGTGAATATTTTATCACCTCCCCATATTATTCCACCAACGTAAGTACTATCAAATGATGGTAATGGCCAAACTAATATCTTCAGCTCTGGCATTTGTCCTGAGCTACAGCATGGTACTTCCAAGCCGCCAGCCTGACACCTCCACTTGAATACTCAGATAGTACAAAATATAAACCACTCAATTTCAACCTCACACACTGCCCCAAACTCACCATCTTCCGGTCTTTCTCATCCCGTGAAATGGCACCGCCATCCACCCAGTCACTCAGACCAAAAGCCTCAGAGATGTCCTCTGAGGCTTTCTCCTCTTCCCTCATTCCCCACGTCCAACTCATTAGCAAGACTCCCTGGTTCTACCTCCCGGATGCGTGTCTTGGGTTTGTCCATTCTCTCCATTTCTACCCCGTCCAAACCACTATCATCTCCCCCCAAAACTGCTGCAACAGCCTCCTAACTGAGCTATTTCCACTTCTGCTCCCTCGTAATCCATCTTCTACCCAGGTACCAAAATAATATTTTAAAAACATAAACCGTATCCTGTTAGTTCCCTGCTTAAAGCCCTTCAGTGATTCCCCATTACATGTAAAACAAAATCCCTCCTCTTTGCTATGGCTTCTGAAGCCACACAGATCTGGTCCCCACCAACTTTTCCAGCATCTTGTCACCTCGTTCTCCTCCTGACACGCTAGGGTCCAGCCACACCACTCAAGCCCCATCCCACCTTGCTCGCAGCCCCCTGCTGTCCCCAGGGCTGGCTTCTTCACAAGCTCCACGTCTCTACTCAAATGCCGTCTCCCCAGAGAGGCCTCCCCCGATCACCTGCCCAGAGCAAAATTACTGTGCGCCCCCACACTCTCGACCACATCACTCTGCTCTGCCACAATAGTTAGTATGATTAGTCAGCATGTTTATGCACTTCTCACTCCCTTATCGTCTCTCCATCCACACAACGAAATACTGGCTGGAAGAAAAGAGAGAACCTCTTTGCCTCTCTTGTTATGCTGATCACCTCCTACTCACCCCGTTGGTGAAGGGGGGATCTTGACCCTAAATAGTACAAGATGGCCGGGCACATGTCACCCAACACTGGACAGATAAGACTGACAGCAGTTTATGAATCACATGCACTCACATCCCCAGAGGAGGATGCCCCACGCCACGCAGGGCCACGTGGGGGGGTGGTGCGCTGGGGGCAGAGTGAGCCAGCAGGGCCCATGGGATGCAGGCACTGTAGTAACAAGAGGGTGAGATGGCCCTTGGTTCCCACAGTGGGATGTGACTGGCTTGTTCATATATTTCTGTGGGCCAGCAGGGAGGGGAAACCCATTATGTCAAGGACCAGGTGGGGCACAACTGGGCCAGCTGATATGGAAACTACCTGGGTGGGGAGCCTTTCCTACAGGGTGAGGGGCATATCTGGTGAGATAAGGGTAACTCACAGACTGCTGGGGCCCTGTGAGGCTCAAAAATGTCAAGGCAGCACTCAAAATGTTAGGCCTTATGATGCACTTGTGCACTGGTTTATGTCCAATGTCTCCAACAGTGCCTGGCACATGGCAGATGCTCAGTGAATACTTGAATCATTTAATGAACGAATCTGAGAAATAGATCCTGCCTCTTTCCTACCTTTGACGTGACTGTCTAGACACTTGCACAGCTCTGGAGGTAACTCAGGTGATGGGATGGGAGTGACCGTGACCTCAACTTCCCCAGGTTCTGCAGTTCCATCACCTGACCAGCCTGTCTCCTTAGTATCCACTATGGATTGGAAGAATAATACTCACAAAGATCAACGCAATGTTTTATTTAAACTACAAACATACCAACATTATAGATGAACAAGAGGTCTCCTACCCAGGCACCTGTTCATTTTTTCATTTATTTTTCGTCTGAACCACTTTACTCAAAGGTGTCCCTGCACCTTTACAACATCAGGACATGGTCAGGCCCTTTCCTTTTCAAATATTCACCCATTTGCACTAGAAGGAAAAATGTACATGCAAACACAATTTTCAACAGCCAATGAACAACGATATGTCTTAATTAGAGCTTCTAATGTATATTTCAATGGTTCTTCTAATATTTATTTTTAATACGAAAGTGGGCCATACTCATTAAAGAAGATTTGAAAAATACAGAGCATAAGAAAGAATAGAGTCATTGCTTATAGCCTCATCATCCAGACACAGCCATTGGGGGATAATTTCTTCTGATATTTTTTCTAAGCATAATTATTTTTAACAGACAGATTTATTCTACGTATACAACATTGCATCTTATTTTTAGTTAATAGCATAGTACTATTCCTTTGGTTTTATATCAAACTCTACGAAAACAGAATTTTTAATGCAATTTTAAAATTTGCATCAATTGGCTATAAATTAAGTTTCTTAAGTATTCACCTATAGTTGGATATTTGGGTTGCTTGCAATTTAGGTAGTTTGCTATATTATATCAGCACTCAGCACACTTTTGTACTTAAAGATTTTAGGAAATTGAGAATGATTTCCTAGCAAGAATTTTTCAGAATCTCTGGACTTGTGTTAAAGATATCTTTAAGATTTTTGGTATATATTATCAAATTATTTTCCAAAAAAGGCGTACCAAATTACCTTTACAAGAAAAAAAAAAGTTTTTTTTTAAGCAGAGTGACAATGACTTTGGCCTTATTTATCCTGTTCCTAAATATTTCCTGGCATAATTCAAGAGAGTCTTTCAGTGCCTCACCTTCTATTTCTTTCCTATGATATTCCCACCCCTAAATTTCCATCTGTCACCACAGAATTCCAAGTCAATGCATTTTCCCACTACCACTTGTAAAAGTCCACAATTTGATCATGCAGTATAGTCAGCAGCCAGTCTACACTGAGGACTCACACATCAGAAAGCCTTTCCCTTGCAGCCTCTAGACGTGTCAAAGTAAATAACAGCCGTCCCTGCCAGTCTCGGGGACAGGTACTCATCAAAGGCAGCAAACTCTCAACATGGCAGAAAACATTCTTGAGATTGATGTGGCCTGGAAGGAAATTAAAAACGCAAGCCACAGAGATTAAGTGATCTGAAAGAACTATTTTCTTCTGGTATTTCAAATACAGCCTCATCTTGGATGCAAAAAAGATGAGTTCTGAGGATTCCTTTATCTCTTCAAAAGAAGTACTTCTTAGTAATGTGGCCCAAAATGAAAGCACTTAGAGAACAGAGGGCCAGGCTCTGCATAAGCCGCTCAGCCACGCAAAGTGATGGAGATTTCCAGCCCTGGGTCTTGTGCAACTCCTGATCCAATCCACCAAAACCAGTGCCTACACCTGGGAACCAAGGGCACCAAATGGCCCATTTGTCCTCGTCCTTGGTGAAGAAAGCAACATGGTGAGCCTAAGTCACAAGCCACTGTTTGAGCCCTCCTAGGCAGGGAGCAGAGCGCTGAGTTGCCTCTGCCCAGAAAAAGCAGGGAGGCAGTGGGGGTCTTCTCGCGCCACACTCCCTCCGGCATCACCCCCTCCAGTCCAGGACTGCCTCCACTGAAAACGAGTTTTAGTTTGTTTCCCTCCTTAGACTTGAGCCCTTAAAATGCTTCCTTATGAGGGGCAATCTAGAGCTATGTGCCAGATGTCTTTAGAGTTCAAATTCCTAAAGGAATAATCTAAGGTACGTACCCAGACTGAAGCACCAGGGATGTTCATTGCATCTGTTCATAGCTGAAAACAATAGAAACAACCAGAAATGGAGGACTGACTGAATAAATTATATACCTCTATCCGTACACTGGACTACGATGTTAAGTGACAGAGAACAATTAGTGACATAGAATAAGCAGGTAGCAAAGCAATTGTGCAATTGCTTTGGCCACAGAAAAGCACTGCAGACTTTGACATGGTAGCCTGAGGACACACGTTTGCCCTCCCTGACTTCCCAAATTCCACTGAAACAATAAACTAGGAGCCTAGGATGACATTAAGAACTGGAAAGCATGAGGTGGACTTCCTGGATCCTACCTGTGTCCCAGCTGGTAGTGATGAAGTCCACCCGAACCCTGCAACTGGAAAGTTGTTTACTTAAGAAGTTGATTCATTTTCCTAAGGGAGAGCCAGCACTTCTAGGGCAGTGTTCTTGTCCTTTAGGGTGGCCCTGCTCATGTTGGCATTAGGGAAGGGCTGACCAGTCTGCTCTCAGCTCCACTCCTGCATGTCCTAAAGCCTAAGAGATGGCACCCTCAACACTCACTCACACACACCCCCAAAGCATCTTTCCAACTCAGAGGTGAGGTCTGATGAGGAAACAGCTCCGAACTCAGCAGAGGAAACCCACACCACCTGTATTTATCAACTTAATTTTTTCTTCATTGACATGTATGGAGAAGCAAGAATCACCAGATGTTTGATGAACACCAAGGGCACAAAGAAGAAAAGCCACAATGGAAGAACAGAATGAATTGCCACACAGGAAACATAATTCAGGGACATTTCCTTCTCTTGAGACCAATTGCATTATGTGTTCTGCAACAAGTATCATTTACTGCTTTTTCAGTTTTTTTTTTAATTAATCTATAAACAAAGCTTGGATGACAAGGACAGTAAAGAGAGAAAACGGAAATGTTATAAACCCTGACAGTGTTAAATTAGTGGCAGGAGGAGAGACAGATGGGAGTGCCAGGGCCCTAACTTTTTTTTCCATCTTACTTAGTGAGGAATCAAGACATACTGTGTAAAGTCAATGAAAAATAGAGGCTTAAGATCATTATTTAAAGTTATGAAGGCAACCAATAGAATAACTGATATTAGTTATATAACCACCCAGCATCAGGGTAAGCAGAGCAGAAGGGAAAGTGCAAGGTATTGCAAATGAGCTAAATTCCTTATATGCCGTAAGAGTCAAGAGATATGGCATTTAACACTGATAGCCAAGAAACAAGGGTACTAGCACACAAATTAGAGGTATGAAATAGGCCATCAGAAGAACTTACAACAGAAATGGCTCCACATGGTTCCCTCTGGCGTGAGAATCTGGAAATGGGGTTCCACACCCTTCTGCACTTCTTGAGTTGCACACCAGATGCGTGTTTCGAATTTACAATAACACAATTTTTGAACAAAACGTAGCTACGACTAGCTGGGAGGACATACATCAGTGGTTCTCTGCCTGTCTGCAGATTAGAGTCGGCTGGGAGTTTTGCAAAGCTCTGATGCCAGAGTCCCCCACTCCCACCCCAACTCAGATTTCAGATTGGATCGCGCTGGGATGAATCCAGGACTGGTTAACAATCTCCCCCAGGTGATTCCAATGTGCAGCCCAGGCTGAGAACCACTGCCTCTCTTTACTCAGTAGAAGTTCAGTATTATCACCTTTCTAATGGCCCTGTCTTCTCAGTTTTCCATCCATCCATGCACCAACTATGTACTGAGCACCCACTGTGCTGGTTAAGCACCACGCTAGATGCTGCACAACAGGTGGTGAACAAGATGGGCCTGACACCTTCCACTGGGAACTTCCTATGGAGGGGAGAGGGGCAGGGAGGAAGCAGTTATTCAGCAAATGACTCATTCATTTATTCCTTATAATTGCGGCAAATGCCACACACAAAAAAGGGTGCAATAAAAGCATGCATTATTTTCATAGTTAGGAGAAAATAAATAGATGCTATTTGTAAAATCCACCCTCTTTGTACCCCTCAATTTCTCTGCCTCCTCCCTTCTGCCAGAGACTGGAGGTCAACATTTCTGCCCTCCCCAGAGATGCCATCAGGAGCTATAGTCCCATCTCCAGACAAAGGCTGGAATTCTGCCCCTCGAGCCATCATGAACTACAATCATAAAATCCTTGTCCTGAGACCCTGACCAGAGCAGCCATGTGCAGCATGCATGTGGTTTTAAAATCCTCACCCCCAGCAAGTGGAAAGAGAGAGCAGAGACCACAAATGAGAAACCCCCCAAAACACGCCTGCCATCAAGTTCTGACATGATACAGACCTGCAGTCCAGGTTTCCTTTCAAGATGTCCACAGACTCCTCCTGGACCATAAAAACCATCCAAAATACGGACCTCATCAATCTGTGGGGGCGACAGGGGAATTCACAGACAGCTGAGGGGGGGACCCCATAAACTTGGGGCCTGGGCACCCACTGTTATCACTCTTTGACCAGCCACATCTTCTCTGATACCAGAGAAAAGCAAAGTGATTTTTTCCCCATTTATTTTTGCTAGAGGGGAAAAAGACTGAAAACAAAAAAAAATCATAATAAAAATAAAATCCCCCAGTTGTAAGCTAAGACTATAAATTGGGAAATTGTAGAAAATCAGAGCCCTTAACTTAATCCAACACCAATAAAGAGCAATAGACAAGGGATAATGACAGACAATAAATACAGGTGCGTCTTATAGTTAAATTACAGGGACCGGCAGAGGCGCGAGTCGGGCGAGAGCTTCACGCCAGGGCCATTACGGTGACTAATTTGGTTAGCGGCAAGGACAGGCTTCTCGTAGCGAGCGCCTGCCTTTTCCCATTTCGTCGCATTTTACTGTAACCATGTTTTTATTTTTATAGGACAATTGGATTCTGCCCCACGCTTTCAGAATTGAGTTTTTCAGATTTATGACACAAAAGCTGTCTACTGGTTGTGATGTCCAGACCCCACTGTGCAAATCCCTAAGGTCTATCCCTACATGGGAGACTCCACAGCCCCAAAAGGGGCTCCCTTGGCCTGAACCCCAAAGTCTCAGGGCTGGGCAGAATCCGAAAGGGGCATCTTTGGTACCTGCAAGAGAGAACCGACTGTGGCCACACCTTACCACCACCTTGTCTCCTTAGGCCGATTGACTGGATCTGCAGACACTAGCCCCAAAGAGTCCCTGAGCTCTGACCACTGAGCGTCTGGATTTCACACCCTTTGCTGGGCTTGTCCTTCCAGCCCTGGACAGGATCTTGAAGGCGCATCTCCTGCCCCCACCCTCCCATTGCTGCATGTTCCGCTCATGCCCAGGGCCTCTAGGACTCTGCATCCCCCAGCCCGGCTCTCTGACCTCACCTGGCCCCTCTCCTTCTCACTGTTCCTCAAAAATCCATGCCCCCTTCCTACCACAGGGCCTTTGCACACGCTCCTGGACTGTTCCTGGCTAACTCCCATTGTTCCTCAGGTGTCACTGCCCCTGATGCCCAGGTCAGTCCCCACCACCAGCTTCTGTTTCCTGCAATGACCACAGTTGTAATTAATTGTGTGATCACCTGCTTGCCATCTGCCTTCCTGGCTGCCCTCAGTACTCCATGAAAAGAGAGACTTCTTCCTGCTTCCTTCCTCACTATATCCCCCCCAACTAGATGGTGACAAGAGTCTGTCATTGGTGCTCAATAAATACTTATCAAAGATTGAGTGAATGTATACAGTAAGCCTCTGAACACAAAACCAAAACTCATTATTACCAAATTCTTGGGATAATAATGGCCTCCTCTCTGCCTCCCTGAACGATTAGCAAAATGGAAAGTTGCACCAGCAGCCCTCAGAATGAAGAATTTCTAGGAAAATCTTCAGAGGGATATCAGCTTCAGGAGTGCAGGGATTTGGGTCTGTTTCATTCACTGATGTGGTCCCAGCCCATAGCGCAGGGCGTGGGCCAGGAAGGAGCCCAACTGATGCTTATTGAATCAATCAGTCAGTCAATCGCAGGACGCCAGATCTGGCACAGGCTTCTTATTGATAACACCAGAAATATGGTGCAAACCATCTGAGATGGTTTTGAAGGAGGGATCATGGCCCATCCAAGGCAGAGTTGAAATATCTAGGCCTTTGTGCCGCCCACACCTCATCCTGGTGGGCTCAGAGCTGAACCACTGCTGCAAACACAATTATTTCAGCTTGGCTTGGAAGGCCGGAGCTGCCCCCACCAGACATGGCACCTGCCTCAGCTATGCTTCGGGTCACTCTCCCAGGGCCCCAAAGGCTTGCCAAAATCCACGAGATGGTTGAGCCCTGCCATTTTAGAGCTATCCCTTCAAAAAATGTCAAGTCAATCAGAAACTCACCCTCCCCCAAGTGCTGCCGAAAGCCTGAGCCTCTAACAGCTGGGGGTTCATGGAGCAAAGTGAACCCACTGCAGATGGATCTCAACTAACCCAAACCACAGAGGCCTGGACACTCGGGGGCCAGGAGCCGCAGAGCTGGATACCAGCCTGACCTGCCACCGTTCCCAGGAGTCACTGGCTTAAGCAAAGAGATTACTACGGGTAAATCTTATGCAAAGGCTCCTGCTGGAGAGGCACTAGAAGAACAGAAAGAAAACAGTGCAGCTCTGAGTCAGACAAAGGGGCAGGAGGGACACAGACCAGCAGGGCAGGGCAGATCTCCCCAGCCCCTTTTCTCTATCCGCAGCACCAGGAGAGTTTAGGGACTTCACGGCTGGACAACCGATTTAAAAGGCTACAGATAGGAGGGCTGGTTTGGAACAGGGAAAAAGCTCCCGTGCTGCTCACACAGAGACAAACCATAAAGACGACCTTGTCAAATGAACATATAAACAAAAAGTGACTATCCCAGGGGAAAAGAGCTTCCACATGCCTCTCTCTGAGCAGAGGGTTGCCCAATGCAGCTACAATCCCCAAAAGATATTTCATTACAAATTGTTACATATTAAATTACATGCAATCTCTCAAAACCAGCAAGCTCCTGGCTTTCTCCCCACATGATGCCCCATCTGCCCCTTTTCCCCAGATGTTCACAGGCCGGCTCCTTCCCACCCTTCAAGTTTCAGCTTAAATGTCACCTCCTCTGAGAAGCCCTCCTGAACCTCCCTAGCTAAAGTCAATCCCTCCTGGTCCCTCTGTTTCAGAGTGTGTTGGTTTCCTTCCTGGTGCTCAGGATGACCTAACAGGTCTTACTCACCTGACAACTTAATTTGCTGAGTCTCCTCTACTGGAATACAGCCAGCATGAGGGCAGGAACCATATCTCTCGGCCCCGTTGGAGCCCCCCAGGGACTTAGCTCAGCCGGGAGCCTAGCACTTAGTAGGTGCTCACTCAACCATCATTGATAAAAAGCTGCATCTCTGTCAGGGACACCTGCTGCTTAAACAAATCACTCGTGTATTCAACTCTATGTGGGTAGCTACTGCGTGCCAGGGACTGCGCTGGATGCTTGAATCTCAGCACGAATCATTTCACAGCAAGCGACAGTGGTTTGTATCTCTCTGCCTGCTCAAGGTGTGCCTGGGGTGCATTTCTGCCATGGGGAAGGTTCAGTAAGGCCTCCAGCTGCCCACATCATGTTCATGCACACGCATGTAAACGCACGTGCACATACATGCACACACACATAAAGCCCCATTGCCAGCCCCTGGGGTTCCCTCTACTCCCTCAGAAGACAGGGCCCATGGGGCAAAGCCACCAACCCGGTGAACAGTGAACACCACAGCACCCAAACCCCACAGTGTCAGTGTGGATGGCAGCTGCTTTTGGGTCAAGGGGTTCCAACTTGGGCTGAATTGACTTGTCATGATTAATTTTGTGTGTCAACCTGGAGAGCCACGATGCCCAGATATGTGGTCAAATATTACTCTGGATGTTTCTGTGAGGGTGGTTTTGGATGAGATTAACATCTAAATAGGTAGATCTTGAGTCAAGCAGATGGCCCTCCCTAATGTGGGTGGGCCTCAACAGATCAGTTGAAGGTCTGGGTAGAAAAAAGACTGACCTCCATGGAGCAAGAGGGAATTCTCCCAGCAGATGGCCTTCGTCCTTGAACTGCAAACACTGGCTATCTCCTGGGTCTCCAGCCTGCTGAGCCACCCTGCAGATTTTGGACTTGCCAGTCTCCATAATTAATATGAGCCAATTCCTTAAAATAAATCTCTTTTTATACATATATACACATACCCTATTGGCCCTGATTCTCTGTAGAACCCTAATACACCACTCAAGAGCTCCAACCTTGCTTCCAGGACACAGCCAGCCCCAGGGACAAGACAGGGCAGGGGGAGAAGATGGCGGGGCCCCAGGCCTGCTATACAAGACACCATGAGCAGAGAGCCAAGGAAACAAAGGGGGTGCCCATGAACAGATCTGGGGTGCTGAGGGGTCCTGGCTGTACCACTTCCTCGGGCATTATCTTGCGCAAGTGACAACAGGGCTCCGAGCTCCAATTTCCTCATCTATAAAACAGGCATGGCTGCAGCTCCCACATCACTGGCTTGTTTGTTAACCACCTGGCCAGGTCCCCTGAAGTCTGTTTTTACTGTTGTTATATTTAATGGCAGCCAGCACTTGGCCAGAGAGTAGCCTCTCTCTCCCTGGGGGTCAATCAGGAGAAGTTTCTCTGCCTTCCTCCCTGGAGCGAGAACAGAAAAAAGCCACAAGAAGTATCTTTTTGCTCTCCAGAGTCCATTTTAGTAGCAAACAGGCTGGTGAAGAGCCGTCTCAGGATTGAGTGCTGAGCAGGTAACAGCCGCTTCCTCCAGCAAAGAATTCAATCACAGAAAGAGGGGAAAGTGTTTTTGCATAGTCTGCAGCACCCCTGGAGAGAAGCAGGCAGCTCTGTGCTGACCCGGAGCCTCTTTACAGACCTTCCTCACCGTTATCGACAAATACCCTGATGGCGGGGCCAATGCTGGGTACAATTTGAGTCTTTTAAGTTTCAATGGAATTGGTGCTTTTATTTGATGGTTTTAAATTATTTATTCCTTTCCAAAGAGATATATATATATATACACATACACATACACACACATACACACACATACACATATATATTCAGCAACCCTCCTGCTTATAGCAACCCTAAATCAGATCAGGAATTTGGGGATGCTGTGTACCTCCCATGGAAGCGTGGGTCCCCAAAAGCTCCCTCCGAAACACAGCAACCTAATTCAGGTGGGACGCCCAAGTCTGAATGTGCTCTGCAACTGTACGGGGCAGGTTCAGGGTCATTATCTCCCCACCCATGAAGTACAGATCGGCTTTAGGGAAAACTGCATTTCTGGATTTCACTTGAATGCGAAATCAGTTTTGAAGGAGCAACGAGGCTCAAAGGATTTCACTTTGGAGGTTTGTTTTGTTTTCCTTTTCCCTGCTTTCTCCACCAGCACTTCTACTCCAGACCTCACGTCCCTGCACGCTCCCTCTTTCCGGGGTGGGGGGGAGAGGAAGCCGGGGCTGCTGTCTGTGTTTGCATCGGGGCCCATGAAAGGCACACACCGGTGAGCCCAAGGAGGGGCTGTGGACGTGAGATGTGAGATTTAGGATTCTACCAGCAGCAGAATGCTCATCTCTAAAAGCTCGAGTGAGCTGACCCAACTCCCGCCACGCCCCGCTTTCAGGGATGCAGGGGGTTCCCAGGTGAGCTGGGAGAGGTGGGGAGCTGCAGACAGCGTGAGCCAGCAGGTACATGGGTCTCGCTCCTTGGAAGCCTTCTTGCCACTCCCCTGACTTCCGTACAGCCCCCTGTTTTCCATTAACCCTGCCCTGCTTAGCCAGAGCTATTTCCCATATTTGGAGAGGAAGGAGGTTTCTTCTTTCTTGCATGTGGGGACCCACAAGGAAGGAGGGGTGTCCCATGGCTGACTCTGCACAGTGGCCCAATTTGATAAGGAGCATCACTGCATCTTCTTTTCCTGGGAGGTCATCACTATACTAAGAGACCTGGGGGCTGTGACAGGGAAGGGACCCCCACCATTCAGTAGGTTAGGGAACCCAGCATAGAAGACACAGACACTGTGGGCCTTCCTTTCTTCTCCAAACCCAGATGCCAACTCTGACATGGGACGTGTTGCCCAGTTGGGGCAAAGAGGGAAGACGATGACAGTCTTTGAGAGTATCAGCTCTGCCCCCAGTAACACTTTTCATTGAAAGTGTTTCATTTTAGAAGCAGAGGGAGAGAGGATTTTACTCAAAATTCCAAGAGGCAACTTTATAAGGAAATGTGAAATCCAACCACAGCATCTTTTCAAAGGCTCCTGATGACCCTTTACTCATAAACAAGAATTCATCACACATGCACATTAAAATCTAGTGCCTGCAGGAGATAAACATTCAAGATAGGAAACTAATTTTACTCGGATAGCTAAAAGATGTTTAATTTCTTTGTCCGTTCGACCAAGATTTGCAGAGTGCCCACAATGGGCAAGACAACATGCGAGAAATCAGAAAGGCTCTGATTTTGATGTTAATGAAAATGATGCTCCATTGCAGAAAGACGACATGAACAAATCATTTCAAAACATCGTTTAGTAGACGGTGAAGTCACCCAGATGGAAGTAAAGGTGTTTCATGCCATCATCTCCTGGGAGAAAAAGGTATTATCAGAACTGAGGAAAGTCAGTCAGAATCCTAAACCAAATAGTGCAAACACTAACAAACCAAAAGTCATCCTGAACCTCCATGAAATGGGATTTTGCACAGTTTGTATTTTTAGAACTTCCTCATTCCTTTTTGTAGCCCTGATTTGACACAGGGGGGTGTACGCCTCTTACTCTCCAGATTAAAGACATGTAATTATCAGAGCATCAAATATTTGGTAGAAGCCCCACAAGGGAGAGTCAGAGACCACAATGATTTCGTGTGACCCTGTGCCTTGGCAGAATGGACACAGCCAGGGCAGAGGAAGGCAATCCAGGCCATGTCCATGCCCACCAAAGCCCAAAGAGCCCAACAGGTGGTCCTTGGCATACGCCTAGGGATATGCCTGGTCCTTTGCAAGTCAAGGCTATCACTGGACGAAGGCACATTTTCACTGCAGGTCACTTCCTGAGGACTTTTTCCTGTATTTTTTCAGTTCCGCTCCTGGGATGCTGATATTATTGGGATAATCACCACCACTTTACAGACGTGGGAACATATCATCATCTCCTACAAGGCAGGTGGCATGGCTTATTGGTTGGAGAATGGTCTCTGGCATAAGATTGCCCAAGTTCAAATCCCAGCTCTGCCACTTAGTAGCTGTGGGATGCTGGGCAAGCTGCTCAACCTTTCTGTGCCTGTGTCCACCCATCCATAAAATGGGAATGATGATAATAGAACCTGACCCACAGAATTGCCCAAAAAAAAAAAAGTAAAGCATTGAAATTAGCACCTGGCAATGGTAAAAGCTCTACATAAGTGTTAGCTGTTATTACCTACCAGATAGGTTAAGCTGCTGGCCAAGACCATGTAACAAGTCAGGCGCAGGCTTCTCAGAAAATAATCCAAGTTGTACATCTTCCAATTCACTGAGATTAGAGCAGGATCAGCCACATGTGCACAACATAAAGCCACCTCCCCAGCCATAATTATTTGGTCGCCTGACCCATGCTGAGCCAATCAGATTCCTTCCTGTCCCAGGAATTTGGAATGGAAACAAGAGAGTCCAGTCTTGAGCAGAGGCCCCACATGAACTCAAGCGCTGTCATGTAGACAGGGAAATAAAGCAAGCCCGTCTTCAGAGAGAGAGAAGAATGTGTGCAGTGTGCAGAGAGGGGCAGAGGTGCAGAGCAGAGGGAGAGAGAGCTGCCGAGTTGCTATCAGCCCCTCGCCGGTGTCTAAGGCCCTGCTGGCCTCCTGCCCCCGGGTTGCCTGAGACGCCCCCTGCAGTCACAACAAATTCTGTTCTTTTTTTAGGCTACCATAATCCGGTTTCTATAATTGCAACCAAAGAGTTCTAAGGCACATAAGGAAGGAGATGGTGAATTGCCCACTGTGTCTGCACAGCTCAGGAGTCACAAGGATCAGGAAATAAGAGTTTGGGCACCAAACAGTAGCAGATGCCTGGGACATTCGTCTCTTGTTTCCCTTCTTGTGGCTTCATTAGATACACCCTGAGGATCCTGGAAGGAATATTAGACTGGGGAAAGAACATGAAAATAAAAGTCTGGGAGGCCTTGAGGAGGTAGTATAACCTAGGAGAGAGGACATGAGCACTGCAATAAAAAATACCTCGCTGTGTGACCTTAGAGAAGTTACTTAACCTCTCTGGGCTTCAATTTTCCTATTGATAGTTGAGGATAAGATATTTAAGGTGTTTATGAAGGTTAAAGGAGTTAAAGTATATAAGCTGCCTGGCATATGTTAGGCATGCATTAAATAGTAACTATTATTATTACAGACTATAACTATTTATTATCTTAATATATTATAAACAAAATTAACACCTCCAAATGTTACTTCATTATATATAAACATAGCAAAACATTATAAATCATTGCTCTTAACGTGGCAGGGAATACTCAAGTAACACTTAGGACAGGTGTCTCCAACCTATGGTGAGTTGTGTACTTATTTCGTTATATATTACAAAGTAATAATAATAGAAATAAAGTGCACAATAAATGTAATGCACTCAAATCATCCTGAAACTATCCCCTCCCCTCCTCAGTTAGTGGAAAAATTGTCTTCCATGAAAACGGTCCCTGGTGCCAAAAAGGTTGGGGACTGCTGACTTAGGAGGAAGAAAAGCATTGCTCAGAGGCTATTTTAACCAAGTCTGAGGAAAAAATCAAGCAGTGGAGCATCGACAGCCTCAGCAGATGCCACATGTTGCTAAGTGCCCTTGAATAACGTTCAGAGACTCTTGAATTCCTGGACAGAGAGGAGGGGAGAGAATTAAGTGAGGAAGCAAATACTTTCCTCCCCCAGCAGCTTTCTCTAGTGCTGGTTTGAGGTTCCTAAAAATGTGGTGTCAGAAAAAGCCCATACCCAGGATAGCATGCCTACTGCTCTTTCTGGACCCTGGGCCTTGACAGACATTACTAATCAATCATGATGTTCTTTCCTGCTAAACCTAGACAGTGGTGCAGAATCCTGCATATAGTAATTCAGGCAACCATGAACTAGCCTGAGCTGGCCTGCTCTATAGAACCCATCTGTTCTCCCTGCCCTAAGGAGTAGAGGGCCACCCTGAAGGCCGGCTGCCTTCGTGTGCCAAGAGATCAGGGCAGAGAATGGAAGGGCTGTTTTTCTGTATCCCGGAACAGATTTCCTAGGTCTGACTTTGACCCAGATTGGCCCAAGTTAGATAAGAGTATGAACTCTCGGTTATATGGATAATTCTAAGACATGGTGGAATTCTGTTTTCAATGTCCTTTGAAGGTCACTCTGGAAGCAGACGCAATGTTAGTTCTGCCTAAAGACAAGGGAAAATATATGGAATGACCTCCAGAGGCCCTTGTCAGGCCAGACTGAAGGGGTTCCAATTATCTAGTAATGTAGGAATTCAGCAGGAAGCAATTGCCTCAGCTGAAGAGTCCTGCCTTGCCGAAGGTCAGGCCAGCCCACGTCCAGCGGCTGAGGTTAGGGGAGTCCAGGAGCCAGGCTCCTGGCCCCGGAGGCAGACAACTATCAAGTTCCAAACCCAGCTTCAGAGCGCCCCCGAGAAGGCTTCGTGGAGGCTGCATTCAGCTCAACTTCATCCTCCCCGACGCCTGCCTCCTTCTCCGCCTCCCCCCTTCCACAGACGTTGACCCTAAGGACATTAATCTGCATCTCCACTTCGGCTTCTCGGGCAACCCCATCTGCAACAGAATGAACGGCGGGAAGGAAAAAGAATAAACGGCCAATGAATCGGTAAAATCCTACTTTAGTGCCGGGCACGGGGCTTATCCTTTCCATTACTCCACGCAGCATTAGCACGTCCACTGCACAGGTGGGGTTCAGAAGATTAAGTCAACTGCCCACGGTGAGAGAGCTGGCCCAGTCTTGCTCTAAGAGGCCCACTGACCAGCCACACAGCCCCTCCTCAGACTCTGAACCACCTGGACCTG
This sequence comes from Daubentonia madagascariensis, assembly GCA_023783475.1. Taxonomy (NCBI): domain Eukaryota; kingdom Metazoa; phylum Chordata; class Mammalia; order Primates; family Daubentoniidae; genus Daubentonia; species Daubentonia madagascariensis. Next base: position 2,098,612 of record JAKFHU010002332.1, on the reverse strand, counting down.
TACAGACAGGTATAACAGATACTGTTTTGACCAAGCTCAGGTGGTGCTATCTTTCAGGGCAACTCAGCAGATACTCACCGAGCCCTTACCACTGTGCTAAGAAATTCAACAAATGCGGGTGGGGGGAGTGGGGGGGGAGAGGGAGGGGGAGAGAGAGAGAACACTCCCCAGTTCTTTAGTTTATCAGCAAAATACTACTAAGTAAGAGGCACACAGCGGAGACAAGAAGATACATATATCTGAAGGGGGCCAGGGGACCAGTCCCAAACAAGAAGGACAAACACCCAGGGCCCTAGGACAGTGAGGGTTGGTCGATTTCTTATTCTTTTTCCTTGGATTACCAGAGAAATGGGAATCGTAAAGCCCTGAGGTTTGGGTAATAACACCCGGGAAACTTCTCAAGGTTGTCAGAGAAATGCATTTTATTTTCTAAATGACTCTGGGATGCTTGAGCCAAAGGCAATGGCCCATTGTGAGTGAGCCAGGCCACTGCAGCTCCAGAGGGTAACAAGAGCCCCTTCTGCCAGAATCAGGCCGACACAACATGCAGCAGAGCGAGAACCACTTACAAAAAGGGCCAACTTCACGGGAAGATTGCACGAGCTGCTCAAAGGCACAATTGCCAAGGGAGCAGGGGACAGAGCATACAGCAAAACAGACTTGTGAAAGAGGAGATTCTGTCAACACAGGGAGGCAGCAAGAGCCACATGGACATGCACAGGAGGGATGCGGAGCAATGGCCCATGGGGGCCTGGCGTCTGCAGCACCCTTACCGGGGGTGGGGGGGGCCGCTCAACATGCTCCCTATAGGATTGGGGGGGCTATGATAAAGGGGTGTCGCACGGTTGTTATTCCGTGGTGATGGAACAGTTCTGAGTCCTGACGGTGTTGATTTGTACACAAATCTATACGTGGGAGAAAATGGCACAGAACCACACACACACACACACACGTGTGCACGTAAAAACCGGTGAAAACTGAGCAGGGTCTGTAGTTTAGGCAACAGCTCGGATCAATGTCAGTTTCCTGACTGTGATATTGTCCCACAGCCACACAAGGGGCCGCACTGGGGGAAGGGTTCACGGGATTCTGTTTACTATTGCTGCAATTTCCTGTGAGTCTGTAATTATTTCCAAGTAAAAAGTTTTTCAAAAAGATGCTCCTCATCTTTCCTCCCCCTCCTCCTCTCTCCCTCCCCCGCCCCCTTCCTCTACAAACAGGGCCACCTTAAGCACCCTTAGACACACATCCTTGCTCATGGGTGCTTTTACTTCCATGGGCTGGATTTCCAGGAGCCGGTTCAGTCAAGAGGTGTGTGCATGCTAGTTCCAACTAGTAGCTGCCGTCTGATTGCTTTTCAAGAAAACCCTTCCCTCTGACCGGCCGCGTAGGGACATCCTTCCCTTCATACTCTCACCGGCAGCAGGCATTACAGCTCTTTTTATATTTGTGACATTCAGCTAGATACACGCTGATACTGGGTTTTCGTTCGCTAACTACGAGCGTTACTTCCACATGTTCTGCCGGCCGTTTGGATTTGCGCATCTGACAACTGCCTCTCTGCACCCATTTTTCTACGAGTTCCTTAAGCTCATCTGGATGAGTAAGAGCTATTTGCATATTCCCCACAAAATACCTTCCAAGCCTATTATTCATCCGTAGACTTTATTTATGATACGTTTTGCCACCCAAATGTCTTTTTTAATAATTAAAGAATCAAATGTGCCCGGCTCCTCTTCTAGACGTGTCGTGTTCCCAGACCCCCTTCGGTGGGAGGTTATTGTCCTTCTTGGACAAGAAATGTCACTCCATTTTCCCTCCGGGGCTTTACTTCCCTCCTCAGCCCCAGGCTCTTTCCAAGACTGGTCACATTCCGATCTCATCCCCTTCCCTCTGCTGGGACTCGCAAAGCTCAAGCCACGCTTGCATGTGGCCACCCCCCAAGGCCCAGCAGCCAGAGGCGCATAGGTTAGGCTTGGTGGTAGAGAAGGAAGAAGCCGAATTCAGGAGCCATCTTGCAGAATTCCATCCTTTTATTTGATTTTTTAAAAGTAGATGCAAAGTCTGTGTGGATGTGTGTGTATGAGGGGGAGAGAATATTCATAAAAAATCCTCAGTGTTATTTTTAAATGTCTTCCAACAGAATGGAAATATGCATACTGAATAGTTTCTATTTTTCTTACTATTCCCCAGTTACCTAAAACAACCAAGCCACATTAAACAGAGGCAGAACATAAATCTACCTTGTTTGTTTAAATCTACTTCGCTGACCCCAAACCAGCTTTGCATTATTTTAGGTATGACTCTGGCCAAATTAGGCCCAGTGTATTAGTTTGTTATTGCTGTGCAACAAAGTACCACAGACTCAGCAGTTTAAAACAGCACTCGTTTATCCTCCCATAGTCCTGTAGGTCAGAAGACCAGGGAACTCCGCTGGGCCCTCTTCCTACGGCCTCACAGGCTGGAGTCACCGTATCGGCTGAGCTGGGCTCGTACCTGGAGGAGCCGGCAAAGTCGGCCTCCAAGCTCACGCAGGCTGCTGTTCCCTGTGTAGGACCAAGGTCCCTGTTTCCTTGGCGGCTGTTGGCCAGGGGTCCCTCTGCTCCTGGGGACCACCCACACCCCTCCTCCTGTGGCTTTTTCCATCTTCAAACAACAACGGCACTGTGAGTCTCCCACACTTTAAATCTCTCTTGCTTCCCCTTCTGCTACCAGCCGGAGAAAACTCCCTGCTTCTCAGGCCTCGTGTTTAGATCAGGCACACCAGGACCTGTGCCATGTAACAACACAATCCCAGGAGTGGTATTTCATCACACCAGCAGCTCCTGAGGATTAGTGGGGCATGAAATCTTGGAGGCCATCCCTAGAAAGTCTGCCAACCACACATGGGAACCACGACACACCCTGCTCCGGGCTAACCCCTGACTCTGAGGGGCCTCCACCACCTTGTCCTCTGGCCCATCTGGCCCTTAAGCGCCCCAACCCGATTCAGACCTCAGCTAGACACTCCCCTTTGCTAACAGAGATGTTGCACTATTGCAAGTTCTCCATAAATAGTGTGGGAGGAAGAGGAGAGAGAAAGGCATGCAAGGAAGGGAATAAGGATGAAGGAACGTTGCAGAGAGAGAAGGCAGGAGGGAGGGGAAGGAGGGAGGGTGGAGAGACAGGTGGGCAAGAAGTTATCTTTGTCCTATAAATCTGCAACTAACTGGTTCAGCTTCCAGCTCCCCAGGCAAGGCCCAAGAACCTTCCAACAACAGCGTCTCTCTCTCTCTCTCTCTCTCCCCCCCACAAGAAATATCTCCTGAATGCATTCCTGTCCTCTGTCCTGTACCCAATTACTTGGTCTTTCTTGGCCCCCCTTAGTCAGTACCTTTTGGCTTGATCACGTCGGATCTGATGCTTCACACATGACACCCCTGGTATCATCTTCCCCCTTCTTGCCACCCCCATACCTGTGAGCTCACCTGCCCCCCTCCCACACACCGCCTAGGGCCAAGCCCAGCCAGCCAGCCCCAGCCCTGCCCGTCTTGACACGGTCTCTCAATGTCATCATCACAAACAGACAACCCTCTGATATGTCTGCCAATAAGTAAACCATTAGCTATTAATCAGTCCCACATTTTTAGGTGGGCCTAAGGAAAGGTTTCAATGCAGTGAGACTGTGTGGCACATTCAAGGACATTTCTGCATAGTTTACAAATCTTAGTGGGGAGGACACCTAACATTCTCTGAAGATACATTCACCTCTGTGGACCTATCCATTCAACATACATTTATTAAATGCCTGCTGTATTCTCAACCAGGCAGACCTCCTGCAAATGACAGCCTTCACCAGATCCAACCTGCAAAGGCTTTGCAAATAAGCATCCCACCTCTACCAGCCCACACCTGCCCACCTTTGCTCTGTTGTGGTGGTTTTCCTCCTGTCAAGCCAGGGATGAAAATTCAATGATTAATGATCCTTGTCTAGAAGCCACACACAAGGTGGTGAGTTGGGCACTTCATCCACCCCATCCTTAGTTCTCACTGTGCTTTTTTGCCACAAAATTCTTGATTCATCATCACAAATGTGCTTTCTACCCCTTGGTGGAAGAAGTAATCACTTTGTCAATCACTCCTCTTTTGCCGGACTTACTGAATTACCTAAAATGTCAAGATAATGTCTCCCTGGCCTGTTCTCACTGTGGTACCAGCTTCTTCTTGTTAAATTATGTTCTGATACATTGATTTCCTTCAACAGGAAGTAAGGGAACCCTGCCAGAAATTAACACTAATCTTCTAATTCAGTAGGAATAAAATATGTGACTGATTAAATCTTAATTAACAGTTCACAAAAGGCCGCTTAATGTCAGGTGGCATATGCATCTTAATTATCCAGCAGTGCCGTGGCTCTCTGCAAAATGAGGGACTGGCTGTGAGATTTCTGTACGATTGGTTGGGCTTGTTGCTGCTGTTGTTCTACTGTATCTTCCTCCTTGCTGTATTTTTGTGGTTGTCAGTAGGCTGGGTTCACAAGCAAGAACTCTTTATTGCTGTGCCTGTCCCATAAGACATCCCCTTGATGTCCTTCTGAAGGAGGGTGGATAGTCTACCAGACAGGACAGGACAGGTCATGCCTCAATAACAAACATTGCACTTCCCTCCTCCCATTGAATGTAGATAGGACCAAGTAACTTCCATTGGCCAAAGCAAGTTACTTGGTCCTATCTACACTCAATGAGAAAAGGGAAGTTTAAGCCAACTATGGCCCCAAAAGAGGAGATAAAATCTTGATGGCAACCAGAGAAATATGACATATGACATACAGGGGACCAAGGTAAGCATTATAGAAGACTTCTAAGCAGAAACCAGGCAATCCAGCAGAAAATGGGGTGAGATTTTTAAAGTGCTAAAATAAAAATAATAAAGCTGTCAACCCAGAATTCTATAATAATGTGTCTCAAAAATGAAGGCGGGGCCAGGCGCGGTGGCTCATGCCTGTAATCCCAGCACTTTGGGAGGCCGAGGTGGGAGGATTGCTTGAGCTCAGGAGTTCAAGACCAGCCTGGGCAAGAGGGAGCCCCCCTCTCTACAAAAAATAGAAAAATTAACCGGGCGTGGTGGCGGCACCTGTAGTCCCAGGTGCTCAGGAGGCTGAGGCAGGAGGATCGCTAGAGCCCAGGAGTTTGAGGTGCACTCTAGCCGGGGTGACAGAGCAAGACTGTCTTAAAAAAGCAGCAACAGCAGGAGGAGGAGGAGGAGGAGGAGGAGGAATTTCCATTTTCCAGTCCAGCATGTAAACAGCTTGAAGCCATCACTTCCATGCAGACAACGAGAAAAAAAATAATGAATGAACTGAAAATCAACTACTCTTCTTAGATCCATCACAGAATTGAGGTCACAAGAGGAGAAAGAGAGTATGTATAAACAGCTCTAATGATTAACTATAAAGTAGAGGTTAAGAGAAGGGTCTCTGGAGTCGGACTACCTGCACGCAGGTCCTGGCGCCATCGTTCATAAATGTGTGACCAAGGACAAATGACTCATCTTTTCAAAGCCTCAATGTCCTCATCTGTAAAATGGGACCATATGTGCCCTGGGGTTGTTGCGAGGATTTAATGAGACGGTGAACACACGGTGTCTGACACAGAGTGAAGGCTTCATGTTAACTCTCATGAAAGGAGATGTGCAGGCATTTCTCAGTATAAGAGTTAAAATTCAGCCCTGGCCTGCTTAGCCACAATTAAATCTCACCTAAGATGTTCCAGAGAAATCCCCGTACTTGCCACCGTCAATGCATTCCAGCTCTCAGCTCTGCCATGCTACTGGTTTCTAAGTTCTCACACACACAGAGGAACACTTGGCACTTCAGCTTTTGAATTATAATGTTCCCTGCCCCAGTAAACCAGCCTTTATAACTGACAAATGTCCCTGCGTCTCCGCCTTCGTGGGAGATGAGGAACACTCTCATACCACCGTCACGGTTCCTGCTACATCCACACCACATTTATGACTACTTAATATTTTTTCTTTAAATAGAATCACTTCTTTACATAAATACATTTGCTTTTAGAGGAAGTTTTTTATCACTACTGTAGATAGAAAACCAATATCATTTCAAGTAAAAATAAACACAATGAAAACCAGTGTTATTAAATTCTGGCTAGGTGCTATTGCCTGCCAAGACTAAGGACTAATCTTTTAAGTGTTTTCTGTTAAAGATCTACCAGCCAACCCCAATTAGGACAGTTGGTCCTAGAGTTGGATTCCTGGCTTTGAATCTCAGCTCTGTGGCTCTTTCACTGCATGACTAGACATTATCGCAAAGGTCTGACCTTCAGTTCGCTCATTTGTAAAATGGGAGTGAGGAAATGGGGCCGACTCACAGCACTGTTATGAGGATTAAGACATAGAACCTGGTGTAGACCACAGACACTCAACAAATTTAAGTTATGAGACTGAGAGATCCAAAGTCTCCACCAAGAATAAAGAACAGGCATGGATTATTTTCCCAGAACTCATATTTATTGGATGAAACATATGGTCTCAGGCCCTGCTGGCTCCTTAATTTCCTCAAGCAGAACACCACCCAGGACTGTGACTAAGGTGGCCTCCCCTCAACTCTTTCTGCCACAGCACGTCCAGCCAGTTGCCAACTTCACCCTCAAGATCCGAGGAGTAATTCTATGCTTGGACTGATGGTGAATAAGTGGCCAGAGGTCATTTCAAATTTCAGTGTTCTAAGCCTGGAGACACTGTAAAATAGGCCCAAGTGGAAGTATTGGGGGAAGCCACGGGGGTCCAGCTGTCTTCTCCAGCTGAGCTTTCTGGAAGTTGGACACCAACCCACGATGCCTGTGAAAGCAGTGATGCAAGACGGCATGCCTGAAACAGCCCCAACAATTGACCAGCCCACATCTGGGGTCTACCTGTAAGCAGACGCACACAGCATTTCCACTGGAGCCCTTCAGTCTGTCCTCTCATCAAGCGATAACTCACTGGCACGGCCACTTTTGCTTTAAGCAAGCCCATAAAAAAGAGAATATCAATCAATCCACAGTGTCAGCGTGTAGGAGTAGGCCGAATACTAAACCCGGACCCCAACACGCTTGCAGCCGAGTGGCAACTGGGAGCCAAGCCTGGGCTTTTGAATAGAGACCCCTTATGGCAACACTCTCTCCTCCCCTACACCACCCCGACAAGAACAGAACCTGGCACGCTGCCTCCCCAGTTTGTGGCCAATCAGGTGATCACTTGTTTCTTTCTCCGTGCGATGACTGTTAGAACCACGGTGCCTCTGTGTTGGGGGTGCATGTGGAAGTCCTCTTTATCCTGTCACCAAGGGTTGCACAGCCCCAAAGAAGATGCCAGCATTCTGGGGATGTTCTTCATCCCCCTGCATTCTGAGCAGATCCTTACGGAAGGATCCAGTAAGTGGGCTGAAGTCATGAGCTTTTAGGGACGTGGGGACAGGAAGGCGGTTTGGGGTCAAACATCAACACTCACCTTGAGTTTGCCGTCCCCAACGACCCACCCAAAGTCTCCCACTCACCATCACCCTCCACACCTCCTCCTTACCGGTCCCCTGTGACTTTCATCACATTCTGCCACTTTCTTCCTTGCTCATTTTCTCACCCACAATGGAGCTTACACCACGAGGGAGGAGACTTGCTTTTCTTTTTGGCCACCTACTCCCCGGAGCCTGGAAGAGTGGCTGGCACATAGCACGTGCTCAGTAAGTAAGAGTGGAATGGGCGAATGGATGCCCTAGCCCAGCGCTGTCCATCACAACTGTCTGTGAGGACGGAAATGTTCTACGCCTGCCCTGCCCAGCATGGTGGCTGGAGCTACTTGATATGTGATTCGCTGTGACAGCAAATGAGCACTTGAGTGGTGGCCACTGCAACAGAGGAGTCGGATTTTTATTGTATTTTATTCTAATTCATTAAATAACTGCATGGATACTGTGAATACCGCATCAGACGCTGCAACCCTAGACAAAAGGCCAAGAAGATGGGGCTCCTTCGGTAGTCAGAAAGGAGGAGAAAATAAAGCCCTTTCTGAGAAAGGAAAAACAGAAAAAGAACCGCGTGCTGTCTGGGGAACGCTGTGGCTGACTTGTTAATATTACAAGAAGCTGCAAACAGTTGGGGCTGTTGGTAGAAAATGTCAGGTTTTTTCCTTAGTTAAGAGGCACCCTGCTTTCTGGAGGACAAAGCAATTTGGCAGCTGTGCTGAGGACTCCTGAGGCTCAGGGACCAGAAATGAAGAAACCGTGAGCCTTGTCATGGGAAATGTCAATACACAGCCCTTGTTCCACACGTCCCCCAGGGCAGCCTCACTTCAAAACGCGCCAGAGAGGCTTTATCCAGAGCTGTCGCCAGGAAGGCACTGCCGGCTCCACCCCCACCTTCCTGCTTCGGCGAGTGAGCTGTGTTGTTTCAACCAAAAGGCTCCTGCAGCCGTGTCCCGGGTGGCTGGTCCCTCTTGCTGGGGAATTCCAGCACGTGCCCACAGCCGTCTTCTCCGGACTCCTGGATCCTTCCAAGGAGTGTGAAGCCCTAGCAGTGACAGGCCTGGTGCGTGCGTGTGCAGGTTCCAGGCCTGGGGCCGGGGGGTCAGCCACCTGGGCTCTGACTTCTCCCCACCCCTCAGAGGGCCGTGAGGAGTAACAAAGCCCTTAGCCAGTGCCAGGCACACAGGAAGGACTCGACGTTAGTTATCACATCTGACCGCCTCACCTCCCTACTCCAAGCTCTTCCTGGGGAGTCCTTGTGCCCATTTGCTGTAATCCCTATAACAAACCTGTCCACCTGTGTGCTCTGGAACAGTGACCTGTGAGCAATAGAGTTTCGGCTTTTTCGGACTCCAGCATGCATAGTCCCTGAAAATCCAGAAATTACCCTACAATGGTTAGAAGCCCATAATCATATCAGAATAACAATAACAATACAATTAATAATAATAACTACTAATATTTATCATTTACTACTTTGTGCCTGGCATGATCTGAGAGCTTTACATGCGTCGTTTCATATGTTCTCAACAATAACCCTAAATTAGTGTTCCTAATTTATAGACAAGGATAGTAAAGACTGAAGATGCGTGGTCCATTCCCCCAGTTCTCACGGCAAGTCAGGGGCCCAGCCAGGACTGAAATTCAGGTCTGGCTTTTGACCCCTGTCATAAAAAGAAAAAAAAAAAAAAAGCTGTCTGGTCTTTTTAACAATAGCCATTCTAACTGGGGTAAGGTGGTATCTCGTCATGGTTTTAATTTGCATTTCCCTGGTGATGAGTGATGGTGAGCATATTTTCATATACCTGCGGGCCATCTGTATGTCTCTTTTTGAGAAACGTCTACTTACAAAGACAAAAAAAAGTGCTGGTGGGGATGTGGAGAAAAGGCAACTCCTATATGCTGTTGTAAATTAGGGATGTAAATTAGGATGCCACTGCAGAAAACAGTGCACAGATTTCCCAAAACACTAAAAATAGATCTACCATATGATCCAGCAACCCACCACTGGGTATTTACCCAATGGAAAGGAAATCAGTATATCAAAGCGACACCTGCACCCCCCTGTTTATTGCAACACTATTCACAATAGCCAAGACACGGAATCAACCTAAGCGTCCATCAACAGATGAATGGATAAAGAAAATGTGGCAGATACAGACAATTGAGGACTATTCAGCCATTAAAGAAGGAATAAAATCCTGTCATTTGCAACAACATGGATGGAACTGGAAAACATCAAGTGAAGCAAGCCAGGCACAGAAATACAAATATTGCATGTTCTCACTCATATGTGGGAGCTAAAAAAGCTGATCTCCTGCAGATAGAGAGTAAAATGACAGTTACCAGAGGCTGGGAAGGGTACGTGGGAGCAGGGCTTGAAGAAAGGTTGGTTAATAGGTACAATCACATAGTTAGATAGAAGGAAAAAGATCTAATGTTCCATAGCACAGTAAGGTGATCACAGTTAACAACGCTGTATTATATACTTCAAAATAGCTAGAAGAGGAGACACGAAATGTTCCCAACACGTAGAAGTGACTGACACTCGAGGTGAGGGATAGATACCCTAAATACCCCGACTTGACCATGATAAATCCTGTGCATGTAACAAAATATCACATGTACCTCACACACATGTACAGACGTTATGTATCAATATGTACATGTACAAAGAGCTGTGTCAGACTGTGTTGTTCCCATTATTCAGACTACCTTAGACGTAGGGAGAACAAGAACTCCCCGTGCATCTCGGTGGCAAATGATACTCACGGGAAGTGCTCATGACTTTCATGCTAACTAACCAATCTGGAGATATTGGATAGACAGTAATGATCTCAGTGGCATCCGTCAAGTTCACCAAAGGAAGAGGATGGATCACTAAGGATGGGAGGTGTATTAGTCTCCAACTGCTGCTGTAACAAACTGCAACAAACTTGATGTCTTAAAACCACACATGTTCATTATCTCATAGTACTGCAGGGTCAGTCCCACCATGCTAGAACCAAGGTATACCCAGGACTGCATTCCTTCTAGAGCCTCTAGGGGAAAGTCCACTTCCTTGCCTCTTCTGGCTTCTAGGAGCTGCCTGCATTCCTTGGCTCACAGCCCCTGCGTAGTACCTTCCAATCAGTCTCCAACTCTGATCGTCCCGCTTCCCTCTTACCACGACCCTTGTGATGTCACTGAGCTCACTGAGATAATCTAGGATAATCTCCCGTCTCAAAATCCTTAACTTCACCACATATGCAAAGTCCCTTTTGCCATATAAGGTGACTTACTGACACCTTCTGGGGATTAGGATGTTGACATCTTTGGGGTCCTTTTTTCTGCCGACCGCAGCCCACCCTCTGAGCCGCAAAGATCTGCATCCATCCCATAGGTTTCAATCCATTACGGATGAAAATGATGACAGCTTGCTATGTGGTAAGCACTTTGCTGTGTTAGCCCACCTAAGCCTCACACCGACCTATGAGACAAGCACTTTCATCATCCCCAGTTAGAGACGAAAAAATCCAGGCTCAAAGAGCACCAGCGACTTGCCCAAGCTTAGGGCTGAGCCAGGATTTGAAGCCATGTGTGTATAACTCACTCTGGTTCCTAGGTTCAAGTACTTTTGGTCGGGTTTTGAAAAGCGGACAGAATTTCAGAAGACAGGAGAGGACAGCGCATTCTGGACAGGAGAAATGCTGGCGCCACGGCTCCGGGGCAGGAAGCACATGAACGTGCAGAAGTGCGCGAGCGGGTTTCGTTTGAGGGGGTCGCGGAACCCGAGAGCGGACGGAGCGCGGCAAGACCCGAACGTGCAAGCTGTGGGGAAGGCCCTGGGTGACAAGGTGCAGCAAGTGGCCTTTCTCCTACAGGAACATGCAAACATTGAATTTCAGACTGTGCCATTCCGGGTGTTTTTCAAGATGCATTTCACTAGGAATGAAACAAGGTGATATCTTGAAATAGTCATAGTTGCACCTTCCCGTTTCACAACTCCCTGTTGGGGAATCTTACCCTAGTCAGCAGGAGATAAGCACGTTGATTTTAAGAGAATTGGAATACTCAGAGCAGGGCACACTACTTCTCCCTCTCTATACTGACATATTTACTGTCATGTCCTCCAACTAGAATAAATGCTTCGTACGGGCAAGGGGGTTATCTTTGTTCACAGCTGTACCCCCAGCATGTAGAACGTGGCTGGCACATCGTAAGTGCTCAACAAGAACGTGTTGAGTACCAAGAGAAAAAAAACTCCAATGTTCCTCTTTTTTAAAAAAAAAACTCTTAGAGAAGGCTCTTAAATGCTACATGAGAATCAATCATTTTGAAGCTTCAAACTTCTAATTTGCAAGAGAACATTTTATTGAGAGAGAAGAAGCCTGTTGGGACCTAAAAGCCCAAAAAGACAAAGTGGAAAGGGTCATTTGGGTTGGAACAGGGGAGAGGAGGGGATGAGATGCCACCTGAGGGGGTCCGTGGGGTCTATGAGGGGACCAGACCTGGGGCGCACGGGGAAGGGTCTGTGTGGACAGGCAGCTGAACTTGGTCCACCACAGCCCCAAGGACACACAGGGAGGCCAAGATGATGCCCCCTGTCCACCCACGGCCATTTCAATGGACTCGCCACACATCCCCTGCGCTGAAGACCACGCCGGCCGCGATGTGAGCTGTCTCCAAGGCCATTCTTTCCGATTCCTGGTTCTCGCCGCCCGGGCACTGTCCAGCAGAAATCACGTCCGCCCCATCTTGACATTTGCACAATTCCATCCAAAGTTCCAACGGTGTGGGACAGTCATCGGTTTTACCCACTCACCCAGGCTGGAAGCAGAGTCCCCGATGTCCGGAGGGGGAGTGGCCCATGTGGAAGGACCAGACGTGGTTGCCCTGGGTGGTGGGAAACACACTCCCATCACTGGGTGCAGACTGTAGTTTGAGGTGTCTGAATAGTTTAGATTCTTTGCACACCCAGTGGCCTCCCATTCTGCCCGCAGCCTGCCTTGCTGTTACTCTATTTTTTTGAGGATAAAAAAGGAATTTACTGGTTCATATAACAGGATGGAGATCACTGCTCGGGGGAGACGTTCTCTAAGCGGAAGTGGCCTCCCGGGTTTGAAGACCTTGAAGCTGGGGCTCCAGGACACTGACAGAGTCATGGGACCTGCCTCCCCCCTTCCTGCCTTTCAGGGGACTCGCCATGTGGAAGGACCTTTTCTAACAACCTGCTCATTCAGTAAGATTCTGCTCCCAGAAGGCTTGTGAAGTCCGATGAATTTGCTCTTGGAATAAAAGCTTTGTTGACTTCATTACCTTGGGATTTCTGACCTTCTACCCTGCCCATTTGTGGTAGTCAGAGTTCTTAGACAGCCCTGGGCATACGTGTGTGACCCTTTCCTTGTGAGTGTGGGAAGGGCCAGGAATGTGTGGGATCTCTCTTCTGTGATTAGGTCACTAAGCAGTTGACTCTGAGTTCATCCAAAGGGAGATTATGCCAGTGGGCCTGATCTAACCAGGAGAAATCTTCAAAACAAGGGAGTCAGAGAGATTCCCCTGCCGGCCTGGAAGAAAACAAATAGCTCTGGTGTGAACAACCAACAGAGGCCACGTGGCAAGGGACTGGGGGTTGGGGGTGGCCTCTAGGAGCTTAGAGTTGTCTCCAGCCAACAGCTAACAAGGAAACAGGGACCCCAGTAACCCAGCCACAAAGAAATGAATTCTGCCAACAGCCTGAAGGGACTTCGAAGAGGAGCCTGAGCCCCACAGCCCAGATAGACCATGAGCAGAGGACCCAACTCACCCATCCTCAGACTCTTGATCCCCAGGAGGTCACGTGGCAACACAGTGAAAAGATAGATCTGTGCTGTGTTTAACTTCTAGCTTCATGGTAATTTGTTACACAGCCATAGAAAACTATTATAATACATCGGTCTGTTGTGATTTTTTTTCCTTTAGGTAAAATATACATGTGTCTATACAGACTCCTGGTCCCTGCTTATAAAAGTCAGCACCTGTCTCCTCTCTGCTCCCTCTCCCAGTCCACAGGAAAGCTCCAGCCCCTTTGTCCCCCGCCACACCCTGTAACTCAGACAAGCCAAGCTTGTTCCCACCTTCCCTCTGCACAAAACCTGCTTCCCACCACCCATGCCCAGCAATCAACCTTCCCATGGCCAAGTCCTTCCTCAGAGACGTCTTCCCAGGCCGCCCAACACAAGCAGCAACCCGGTTATCTCTTCCTTATGACTTCCCTGTGCAGTGCATTTTGTTCTCGGTATTCTTGAAACTGCAAGTCAGGCCCCAGGAGTGAGGCACGAAATCAGTGGACTGAGTAGTGACCCGTGGGGTCTGCTCCTACCTTTAGAATTAGAATAGAAAACGTCAGAGCACATGACATGCACTGCATTACACACAGTAAGGGTTTTATGAAACTTGTGTTTCAGTGCGTGTGTGTGTGCATGCACGTGCTGGGACTCAGTGTAAAATTAATTTCTTACTGTGGGATGAGTTCCAAAAATTTGAGAAATGCTGCACTGATATTTTTATTGTTCGATTTTTTTGTTTGCTTGTTATTTCTCACATTTACCACCAAATTGCCCAGTGCTTGCATGTGGTTGACACTTAATATATCTACACTGGGAAGATGGCTGGAGGGAGGCAGGGAAGAGAGAGGGACAAAGTGAAGAGGAAATAGGGAAACCAACCCACAGATTTCTCATGATTCTCTAGAGCTGAAATTAAGATGCTTAAAAGCATCTCTTTAAAACCACAGAAGGTTTTAAGGAAGGCTCAGTTCTTGCAACAGGAAGTAAAATCAGAGACACCGCCACGGGAAGCCAGAAGACAAAATAATCACTTACATATCATGTGACGGTATACTCGGAATACCCAAGGGAATAGACTGAAAAATTCTTAGAATTTGGAAGAAAGCAGGTATTTAGAAAAGTGTCTAGACAATAGAATGAAGATATAAGCATCAATTGTTCCTAGACACGTTGACAAATACCAGATGGTTCTTGTAATGGGGACGAATACGCAGCGGCGGAAGGCAGTGGGACAGATGGATAGCGTCCACTCACCTCTCAAGCCTCCTCTCCCCTCTTCCCCACCACCCACAAGGCCGGCCTGCGTGGGCTGCACCCACGGGCCGCTGGCTCTGCAGCTTGCAGAGAGTTTATACAATGGGGAGGACAAGCAGGATACCAGACGGAAGGAGAGCCTGGGGTGTTTATTCCCCAACTTCCTCCCCTCTGGATCTCCTCTGGGAGGCTGGGTGTCTTCGACCAAATGTCCCAGCCTGCGGAGGAGTCCCTCTCCCCCTGACTCTCCCCTTTCTGTTCTAGACTCTGCTGTCCCCCCTCACCTCTGCAGCCTGGAGCTGGTAAATGCCCCTTAGCCCGGGGTACTGCCCAACACCTTATGATTGTCCTACACTCTCCCTCTCCCACACCTGGGTAAACAGTCCATTTATTAAACTCCCTTGGAATTACCCAGTTTGGTTTGCATATCTTTTGTTTCCAACCAGGACATCAACTTATATTGGGCTGGAGGACTCCATTTCCAACAGCAACAAAAATTAACAGGGTAGGGGGAAGAGACAGAGGTGAAATACTAACAAGAAATGGATGGATCTACACACAAAAAAAATGTAAGTTTCCCAGCTCCCCTGGCTGCAAAGACTAAATATGTAAAAATGTCAATTCTTCCCAAATTATGTGAACTTATAGTTTATGCCAGTCCCAACCAAAATTCCAATAGTTTTTAGGGGAAGGGTGACAAAATTGTTCTGAAATCCCTTGGATTAAGAAACATATGAGAATGCTAAACAGCCACATTATAAAAGAGGAGATATCCTATCGGAAAGGTGCCATCACTCGAGCATGTTAATGGTACAGACTTGACGGACTAAGTCACTGCATGGACATCGCTGAACCGCACCAGAGCATAAACAGGAACATCGATTGTGCGCTAACAGAGGCATCATAAACCAGTGGGAAAAGGAAAAACACTCACAAAACAGTTTCTGAAAAATTGGGTATTTGTGGGAATAAAATCACGTTAGATTCTGATACCTATATCAAGATGAATTCCAAATGTATTTGGAATCTAAAATATAAAAACTGACTATAAAAATGTGAAGAAAATATAGATCAACTGTTAGCTGATGTTAAGACAGAGAAGGCTTTTCTAAGCCCAAACTCAATGGGGAAAAAAATCACAAAGGAAAAAACAGAGATAAATTGATTACCTCAATTTTTTTTTAAATCTCTTTTCAAACCCTCATAAAAAATATTGAACTGCAAATGACAACTGTGGAAAACATCTGCAATAATTAGATTAACTTCTTAAAAATTAAATAATAAAAAATATATTAATGATTAATGTCCCAATAGAAAGATGAGCTATAAACACAAATGAGGAATTTGAGGGGAAAAACACCAATGGCAAATAAACACATGAAAATATGACTTTTCCTTTATCAAACTGACAACACTTTTAAGAAGACCTTTTGGGGATGAGGGGTATAAAAAGGAGGAACGGAGCGAAATTTTTCACAACCTTTCTTAAAAGCAACTTAACAAAATATACTGAGAATCCTTCAAAAGTTTAGGCAGGATTATTTGTAATAGAAAAAGAAAATCAATCAAAAACACGGAACTGAAAAGAGAACTTATAAATAAATTATGGGCCAACCATAATATGGAATGTTATGTAAGCATTAAATTTTATATCTCCAGAGACTTTTTAAGGATAAGGGGATATGTATAACAGATAATATTTTTTATTCAGAACAAAAAAACCTATAATAGGGTATGATTTCAATTTTGTTTTGAAAGATTATTATATATGTACATACAGAAAACTAGAAAAAATTATACATGCTTTGTAGAATTACGTATAGATGCAAAAAGAAAAAAGCAAGCAGTGGAGGGTGAGTGCTGGCTCCAGGGGACGGGTGCCTGGCGGGGGTGGAGAGAGGCCACAGGATGGTTAGATGCAGGCTGCTGTCAAGGACATGGCTTTTGTTTGGGTTGTTGGGTTCATGGGTTCTTAGTATCAAAAATAAAATCAGTATTAAGGTAAACCATACAGAATTACTCATAATCAACTCCTTTTAATAGTTCACCTTAACGAACAGACAGACAGATGGACAAGACTGAGGCTGTGTTTGTGTCATAACTCAGGACTGCAATTAATCCAATTTTGAAAAGAGAAAGAATCGGGAAGCCATTCACCAAAATGTTAATGGTGTTCATGTTCTGGTGGGATGATTAAGGGTAATTATCATCTTCTCCTTTATTTTCTATTTCCCAAATTTTCTACATACTTCAAAACACACATCAGTTTTCTTACCCTACCCTGCTAAGTAGTTTGGGTGCCAGAACTCTCCATCGAGGTCCGAGCCTGCAACCCCACCTACGGGTAAGGTCCAACTCCTGGAGCTAATGATGACAACAGCGACTCTCTGTTACTGGGTGTACCTCACGCCCCTCTTTGTCACATGAGGGAGGAGCTATAATTTTCCGCATCTTACAGATGAGGAAACTGAAGCTTGGAACTCTTCCCTCACACACAGAGCTGCTAGTCCTCTGAGAATAAATAAAAGCCAAAAGCAGCTTATTCTCACCAAACATCAAGTTAAATGGGGGCTTGGGGAAAGGGCTGAGCCCCCCAGATGGCAGCTGTCCCCGAGGCCCCAGAGCGTGGGCTGAGAAGGGAGAGAGCGGGGAGCTGAGAGCAGAGGGTATGCCAGACGCCAGTCACGGCCGCCTTTCTGGTTCACAGCCTCGCGGCTGAAGTGAAGCATATAATAGGGTCCCTGGGTGCTGTGAGTCATGCCTGAAACGTTTAACTTAAACTCGACTCACATTTAATTCCTCAGAAATGAGCTCAGGATTCTTAAGGTGCTGCTCTCCAGAGCTGTCCAAATATCTTCCCTCCCTCCCCAGGCGTCATCTCTCCTTGAAACCCCATCAGGACGCCCACAGCTGCCCAGCTTCCTCCTCCCCACCGGCAACCACGCTCCCCTCCCACTGGCCTCCCCTCAACTTTCACTGTGCCTGGGACTTCTGCACAGCTGTTACTCTATTTTCTTGTTCTTCCCAACACACACACACATGCGTGCACACATGCACACACGAGTGCAGGCACACATGCATGCACATACACGAGCACATATGCACACACAAGTGCATGTACACACATGCATGCACACCTGCACACATGTACACACACTGGCACATGCACACCCACATTCACACACATGCATGCCCATGTGCACACATGCACACTCACATACATGTGCATGCACACATATGCATGTGTACACACAGTTGTCCAAGCTGCCACCCTTTGGGTCTCAGCTTAAATGTTCCTCAGGAAAGGCTCTCCAGATGGTCTTTGTCTAGGTCTAGGTCGAATCTCCTTGTTACAACTTTCAAAGAAACTACCGGGGGTTTAGTTTTCCTTTGCAGCTACCAACCACAATTTTAATTAAATGCTTTCCTTGGCAAATGCATTTAACATCTGTCTCTTCCACCAGTCCCTTCCCATAGGGGAAGGGACTTTGTCTGGTTCACCAAGCACACAGCACACAGTGTTATAGCACAGTCACTGAATAAACACTGGGAGGGAAGGAGCCATTGTGCCCATTTTAAAGATGGGGAAACTGATCCCACTATGAATCAGCAGTCACCAGGCCTCAGCCTTCTAATCCCTAGGAGGTGTTCTACATTTAATTTGTTAATATTTATTATGGACACTTTGACACACACAGAAAGTAGAGAAAATACTACCAGAACCCCCATGCACCTGTTATCTGGCTTCAACTACCACCCATTTCTGCAGTTCTTGTTTCACATGGCCACCCTTTGCACTTGTGGTAGTTTGATTGGCTGGTTTTCCTGGAGTATTTTAAAGCAAATCTCTAACATTTTATCATTTGCCCATAAATAATTCACCGTGTATTCCTAACAAGGGCATTTAAAACACAGCCATATCATGATCACCCCAACGTACTTAACAATAATTCTTTAATAAAATCAAATACTCATTCTCTCTCCAATGAACTCAGGTCTCAAAAATGTCTTTTAACAGCTGGTTTGTGGGAATCAAGAGTCTACGAAGGTCCACACGTTGCATTTGGGTGATGTGTCTCTTTAATCTCCCTTAAACCACAGCAATTCCTCTCCTCTTCTTCATGCCCCTCATATGTCAAAGAAACTGGATCCTTTGTCCTCCTGAATTTAATGTTCAGACGTGACTTCCCTATCTTGAATCAATGTCTCTGGCAGGGCCCTGCAAAGGAGGGGTTACTGACATGGCACGCTCCCCCGCCTACAGACGCGGCGAGAGTCACAGACCTCACACCCACTCACGGTCTTGTGGTCTCCGGTGGGTTGAATGCACAGAGCACCTAACAGACTCCCGCCTGGCCCTGTTCTAGCAACGGCTGGAGCCCACCACTCAGAGTTCAAGATCGTCCAGAGCTCTTCAGGACCCAGAGGGGCTGCCGCTCCAGAAGGAGGTGGCTAGAAGCACCCAGGAAACCAGAGGAGGTAAATCCCTTCAAGGATAAGCCTTCAGACTCCTCCCCCTTTCTCTGCCAGGGCCTGAGAGTTATCTCTGAGGATGGGTCCAAATGACCACACATCTGTGGCTTCACTTGCTCTTGCTTCTGCCTTTGGATGAACCGATTGTTTTAGGAGGTCCCTGCCAATCCTCCCACGCTCCTGCCCAGAGCCCATCATGGCCTTTGGTAGGGACGGCACACACAAGTCAGACGACTTGAGATCTTCAAAGGCAAGAAGATGATGCTGGCCACAGAAAGGGTGGGAAGTGGAAGCAGAGCTGGAGGTGTTTGATAGGATTCTGGACAAGGTGAATATCCAAACTGTCCTCCAGCCTAGAATCTCTATCAATCATGGTAAAAATTTACCACTTAGAGACAACCAAGTTCAAGAAATCAATCTGCTCTCTCTGCTGGAGTCCTCTGACTTCAAGGATATAATAAAATGTTCCAACTAGATAGAAATCACATTTATCTTTGATTTTTCTAGGTTAAGCCACGGTGCGGACAAGCCCACGACTGACAGGGCAGGGGTCTTGAAGCCAACACTGGGCAGAGGATATCGACCCCTTCATTCACCCCATTCAGCCACCTATCGACACACCCTGATTCCCTATTGTAGGTTCAGGTCCAGGGAGATGTAGGGATATGACAACAGCAATAACATCTAATTTTCACACATGTTTTACCACTGGTAGCACTCTAGGTGCTTTGCTTCATTTAACCACTGCAATGAGGATTACCTATTTAGGGTAAGTACTGATATGCCCATTGTATTAGTTATCTATTGCTACACAGATTTTTACAAACCTGGAGGCTTAAAACAACACACATTTGTAATCTGACAGTTTCTGTAGGTCAGAAGTTTGGGCACGACTTGGTTGGGTTCTCTGCTTTGGGTCTCACCAGGCTACAGTTCAGGCATCGGGGGGCTGTGGTCTGATCAGAGGTTTCAGTGGGGAAAGATCTACCTCCAAGCTCCCTCAGATTGTTGCCAAAATTCATCTCCTCTTGGCTGCAGGACCAACGGCTTCAGTTTCTTGCTGTAGCCCACCTTCAGCTCTTAGAGGCTTCTCCCACATGGCCACTTATTCATCACCACTTGCTTCTTCATGGCCAGCAGTGGAGAGAGAGCAGGTCTGCTAGTAAGATGGAGTTTCATACAGTATAACGTAACCACAGGAGGGACAGCCCATCCGCTTTGCCACATTCTGCTGATTAGAGGCAAGCCACGGGTCCCTCCCACACCCAAGGAGGAAGGATCACTCAAAGTCATTCATGTCACTAGGCAGGGATCAAAAGGACCCCTGAGAACATGTCCACCATATACATCGTACACATTTAAAAAAAAAAACAAAAAACCTAGGGCTCAAAGAGTAGAAGAAAACTGCCCCCACCACACAGCCAAGCCACCGTAGAGGGCCAGGAAGTAGAAGCCAAGTCTGAAGAACTCCAAGGCCCATGATCTCATCCACGAGTGCATTACTCACAGAATCCATCACAGCCCCCAAGGAGTCACGATCTCCCTCAGCTACAGCAGAGACAAAAACAAATCCTTCTGATCCAAGTTGGCAGGAACCTAATGGAAGAATGTACAAAGAGCCCGAACCGGGGGCAGGTTCCCTCTGCAGTGGCCCTTGCGCCTGGCCTCAAGGACGAGCCAGCGAGAGGCAGAAGAGATGGGCGGGAACGCCGGGCGGGGGCGGGGGTCGTGACCAACGCGAAGGCGAAGTGGGCTCAGACGCTACGTGCTCCAGCACTGGCAGGTGTTTCGTAGTTTCCTGCGGCTGAAACTTAAAGCGGATGAAGGAGGCTTAGCAAGACACGAAGCCGAACGGGCAGCTGGAAGCAGATTCTGAAGGGCATTGAGCACGTGGCTTGGGATTTGAGCACTGGGGCCAAGGGAAGCCCATGGAGGTGGGGGCCGGAGGGCGCCCCCGTCACGTTGTGCTTCAGGAGAGCAGCTCTGGCTGGACACGGGTGGCCAGTGAGGACGTCACCCCTTCGGCCCCAGCGAGAGAGGAAGGAGAGAGCGGGGCTAAGTAGGAAAGACAGATCTGAGATATGTTTCGGGGGAAAGTCCAAAAGGGAGAGTTTTAACAGAAATTGAGAGTCAGATCACATCATGTGGGGGAGGTCGTCAAAGGGCACAGTGAGTCGTGGTGGACCAGGAACCAGGGAGACGCAAGGGAAGGAGCAAAGCGGGCTCTCTTAAAATCTTCCAGAAGGCATTGCTAAAAGGAACTCTATGCTAAGTGAGGTAAGCCAGACACGAAAGGCAAATACGGTATGATTCCACCTATATGAGCTTCCTAGGACAGGCACGTGCACAGAGGCAGAGGTGCAACGGAGGTCACCAGGGGCTGGGGGAGGGGAGCGGGAGTCTGCCAGGTGCGGGGTTCACGTCTGGGGTGATGAAAACTTGCCAGAGGTGGACGGTGGTGATGGTTGCACAACACTGTGATTGTACTTAATGGCACTGAACTGCACACTTAAAAATGGGTAAGATGGTTACCTTTTATGTTATGTATGTTTTGCCACAATTTAAAAAAAAAAAAAAGACAAAACACCTCCTTTCTTTGGCAAAGGCAACAGGGAGGCGTGGGAAGCAACAGTACAAACTGAGCGTCGCCCAAACACCAGGCTCTGGTCTGCTCCACTCTGACAGGAGCCACGTTAGCAGGACGAACCCCCCGGTGCCAGCCATCAGAGAGAGCCATTCATCAAAAGTGACAGGCTAATGGCTGTCCCTGGTCATCAGCTTCCTACCCACTCTCTTCCGACTTTGTCAACATGAGAATCGAGACACATTTGCTTAATCACTTAAGGGGCAGGAATAAAGCAGAGAGGAGAAGATCCACCTCCTTGGCAGACCCTCCCGGCAGGGCTGCCTGGATCCCAACAGATGCACCCGCTGCCAAGTGTCTGGCTCTTTGAGGGCACAAGGCCCAACCCCCAAGCATTCATCCATCTGACTGATTCATTCATTCAGTGAGTAACTGCGGCGCTTCTCAGTTATGCCGGGCACCATGTGCAATGCTGGCGTGCGGTGACCAGAACAGCCACAGCCCAGCCGTGATGGAGCTCACAGCCCAGGGCAAAGGTGGGGGACAGGGACAGAACAAGAGTCCATTTCCATCACCCTAGGAGCCGTCCACCTGCTGGCCACTCTCCTGAAGCCGGGCTCCCCCTCCCAGCTGCCTTGCCATCTCTCCCTGAAGGTCTGACATCCATCTCAGGGTGACCATATCCCACTCAACCCCTCTAGTGCCCCGTAAAGATCATGGAATGAAAAAATGAACACAATCTGCCCCCGTGTCGCAAGGCGAGTGGAGAAGGGCCAGGGTGTAAAAATTCCAGACAACCCGAGTGGCCGGGGCAGAGGATTTGGTGTGGTCACCGAGGCGCTCCTGCCACCCACAGGCTCGGGCACACGTCCCCAGCAGACCCAGAGACAGGAAGAGGGTGGGCTTTACTCGCCTAGGTGAACGCACTTGCTTCTGCACCTGCATTTGTTTCTTCCCCAAAGGTACGATAAATCCAGGCTTGAGGGAGGTTCAGAAACATCCTGAGACATACTCCCTCCCAAGTGTGGTAGAATAATCCCCACAAAGATGTTGTTATGGGCTGAACTTTGTCCTCAAAAAAGATGTCCAAGTATAATCCCCACTACTTACGAATGTGACCTTATTTGGAAATAGGGTCTTTGCAGATGTAATTAAGTTAAAATGATGTCATTAGGGTGAGTCCTAATCTAATATGACTATGTCCTTATTTTTAAAATCTAGATATGGAAACAGACACGCACAGAAGGATGATGATATGAAGACACAGGGAGAGCATTATCTACAATCCAAGGAACACGTGCGGCTACCAGGAGCTGGGGAGGAGCCTGGAACACACGTCCCCTCACAGCCCTCAGAAGGGCTCAACCCTGCTGACACCTTGATTTTCAGACTTTTTGCTTCCAGAACTGAGAGAGAATTTCTCAGTTCTGGAAGCCAAATTTCTGCTGTTTAAGCCACTCAGTTGTCGGTACTTTGTATGGCAGCCCCAGGAAGCTCATAAAGATTTCCATGTCCTAATCCCCAGAGCCTGTGAATATGCCGTTTACATGGCAAGGAAGAATCAGGTTGCAGATGGAATTAAGGTAGCTGACCTCAAAATAAGGAGATTCTCCTGGGTTATCTGGGTGGTCCAGTGCTGTCACAGGGGTCCTTAGATGTGGAAGAGAGAGACAGAAGAGTCGGTCAGAGTGACGCAGTGTGAGAAGAATTTGACTATCCTTGGCTGGCTTTGCAGATGGAGGAAGGGAACACAAGTCAAGGGATGCAGGCAGCCTCTAGAAGTTCAAAAAGGCAAGGAAATGGACTCTCCCCTAGGCCTCCAGAAAGGAATGCAGCCCTGCTGACACTCTGATTTTAGCCTCATAAGACCCATTGAGGACTTCTGACCCCCAGAACTATAAGAGAATAATTGTGTGTTTTTTTAAGCCACTAAGTTTTAGGTCATTTGTTACAACAGCAAGAGAAACAAATGCAACAAGCTTCTTTAAAACTTCATGCAAAGTGGCTTTCCTAAGAAAAACTGATGTGTACGTTGGGCTTTGTTTCCAAGGAATGTTCCTGCCGTCTGGTTAGGGATGGAGCAAGGTTTCAGGGGATGGGAAGTAAGGCAACCTTGCACCCAGTAGGTTCAGCTGCTCACCAGCCAGGATGCCAGATCAACCACCCCAGGGTGGGTCTAGTTTCAAGGATGGCTTAACGGGGCCTCAAAAGATGCCACCAGGATCCAGTCTTCTCTCCCCCAGGCTAGGCTCTGCTTCCTCTGGGTGGGCCCTAGTTTCCTCTTATAGTGACAAGACAGCTGCCTCAGCCCCAGCATCACATGGACTCTCCTTCAAGTCCAGTGACGACAAGAGTGAGAATCTCTTCCCAGACTCCTTGGCTTCATTTGAGGCGTGTGCCCATTCTGGAGCAGATCATTTGACCCAGGGGATGAAGCGTGCTGACTGGCTTCGGGGCGAGTCATCCTGGGAATACAGGGATAAAATCCCACTCCAGCCACCTTCAAACAAAGATGAGGGAGATTTACCTGGGCTGGTACAGAAAGGCGCCCGTGCTGGATTGCTAAATTTCAAAATGACATATAAAATATCGATTTTTTTACATACCATAGTTTCTATACATCTGTATTTTATAAAATACATAAATGACACATAATACATAAAAACACATTGTTAAATAAAAAGTTGATGAGAACAAATTTTTCTCGTCTGGGTGCTAGTTTATAGGTGTGATGACTTTGTTAAAATTCACAACCTACACCCTTATTATTTGTGTCCTTTTTCTATATGTATGTTATACTTTAATACATGGTTTAAGTTACAGAATGAAAACGTATAGTATGACCCTATTTTTAAAAAGAAGAGGGAGAGAAGGAGAAAAGAAGAAAAGGATGGGGGAATAAAGGAAGAAATTATAACAAATTTTCGGGGGTGGGGAGGATGCTCCAAAGGATACTCCCCAAGTACGGAGTGGTTCCATATGCAAGCGTACATCAGTTCCTGTGGGGCGATTTTTGCCTCCCAGAGGGCACCTGACGACGTCTGGAGATATTTGGGGCTGTCACAATCGGGGTGGGAGTGGCATGCTACTGGCACCCAGTGGACAGGGACCAGGGATGCTGCTAAACATCCCACAATGTACCAGACACCCCCACGGCAAAGAATGATCCAGACACATCCTCAGCGCCAAGGCGGAAAAGCCTGTTCTATAGGTAAATTCCAAGGAATGAACGCTGTGAACGAGGATTTCCACTTTCTTCCCTATTTTTATACTTCATTCTTTAAAAAGTTTACAAACAGCATGTCTTACTTTTATTGTTAAAAAATAAGAAGAAACACTCCTTATGGTTGACAACAGCAAACTACAAGCCAAATCTAGCTCCCCTGTCTAATTTTGTACAGCCCACCAGCTAAAAATGATTACACGTTAACTGGTTATAGAATTACTTACACAATATCCTTGACTTTGCCTATTGGCCCACAAAGCCTAAAATACTTGTTATCTGGCCCTTTACAGAAAACTCTTGCTGACCCTTAACAGAGACCATCATTTGCCCTAAGTCTCCCACTATAAATACACCCCCACCCACCAAAACTAAGTGATGTGTTACATCTTCTGAGATGCCTTCCAGAAATGGGGTGCAGCAGAAACCACTGGCTGCCTAAGCCAACGTATCGCTTTACTATTATTGCTGTAACAAATTAACACAAACTTAGCAGCTTAAAATAAGAATTTATTATCTTACATTTCTGGAGGTCAGAAGTCTAAAATGGTTCTCCCTGGGCTATGATCAAGGTGTCAGCAGGGCTGTATTCTTTGCTGGAGGCTCTAGGGCAGAATCCATTTTCTTATCTTTTCCAGCTTCTAGAGGCCACCTGCATTCCTTGGCTTGCAGCCCCTTCCTCCATCTGCAAAGCCAGCTGTAGCCCATGGGGTTTCTCTCACATGAGATAACTCTGACTGAGTCTGTTGCCTCCCTCTTCCAGATACAAGAACCCTTGTGATTACATTGAGCTCATTTGGATAATCCAAGATACTCTACCTCTAGGTCAGACATTCTACCTGCAACCTTAATGACCCTTTGCCATAGAGCATAACATGTGCACAGGTTGCACAGATTAGGATGTGGTCATCATCAGGGGGATATTATTCTGCCTGTCATACCAAACACTCATTCCTCTGCCTAAGAGAACCCCAACCTTTCTTATCACTAGGTATGGCCATGAGATTATGTTTCAGCCAAAGAGATACAATCTGAAATGCCTGTATAATTGCCAGGAATTCTCCCTAAAGGCAGTGGGGTGGGAGCACTCTCTTCATAGCACCTCCTCAATTCTACTGTCTAAAACTCAGATGTGATGGCTGGGGCTGGAGCTGCAGCAGCCACACTGGGCCATGATAATGCTCCCTCACAAGACAGAATGAATAGCCACAAGGAGCCCAGGTCTGTGATGACGTTACAGAGTCACTTACCCTGGAGGGCCTGCCTTGGAGCTAAATTTATGTGGGAAAATAGAAGTTGGTGTGTTTAAATTTCTGTGGGTGGGGGGTGGAAGGATTCTGTTACCACAAAGTGAAATTCCTAACACATTCTGAGAATGAAAGCACTAATTCACTCACTCGTTCCTCAACATGCATATATAAAGAGGCTGTGCTAGATGACAGGTATACAAACAGAAACCTGCCACATTCCTTGTACTCCAAGAGTCTATGGCCTCATGGGGACACAGTTCAGGTATAAGTTATAATACAATGTACAATCAAAATACATTTTTAGAAGTACGACAGTAGGCTGGGGAGGCATCAACTCTGCCTGGGGGATTCAGGGAGGTAGCCATGGGGAAGGGCAGGAGTCTGCAGGTGGTAAAGGTGAGAAGAACATTCTAGGCAGTGGGAACATCCCAGACAAAGTCATAAAAGGGTTAAAGGGGGTGGGGGGAATGAAGAGAGAGTCAGTGAGTCAACAGCAAAATGCAGAGAGTGGGGGGGCGGGAGAGGTAATTTGGGGGAAAAGTAGAAGAGATCAGGAGCGTGAACATCCTATTTAACTTTCCTATTGTTAGCTTTGACCTCTTAGTGGGTGATCACTAATAAACCTAAATAAAGTAAACTACCCCCTCCAAAAAAAAAGTTGCAAACTTTCCAAGTTCAAAATGGGATTATAAATTATTTCATCTTGGCAAACACAGTCCCTTCCCTAGGCAACGTGAACTGTTGGCAGAAGCTTAAAAGAGGCATTCATTTCCTCCTCTCTTTGCATCTGCGGTTTAGATGTGCAAAAATACGGTTCAGCGTTTTCACTCGAACGCGGATTTATCCACACTCCTGCCCCCACTTGTCTGCCAAGCAGAAGACCAGGCCAATCAATCACGCACTGTATCAGCTGAGTTTGCCTCTCGACAATTTCAATACCGGTGCTGACTGAGGTATTCACAGAAAACTGAGGAGGTCGCAGTTGAAGTGCGGGGTCAAAGGTGGTCATAACAAACAGCCCATTAAATGGGACTGTGCTCACCTCTCTTGCCTGAGCAGAGGCTCCTGAATGCAGAGAGAGGCTGAAACCACACAGATAGTGGGATAGAGAGACAAAGAACCTCCTGGCAAAGTCTGTCATGTCCACATCACTTCGGCATATAAGGGACACTGACAGCCCATTAGGCAGCTGATCCGGGTAATTTAAAGGAGAGAAAGCCAGGTGAATGTTCTCTGAGTTGTTCTGTTTCCATATCACTTCTTATTCACCTTCTTATTACTAACTGTTGTTTACGCACTCTCTGCTGAAGGTATGGTTTTCGTATCCCAAAAGATGCACTGGGGTGAAGTGAGGTTTCAGTCCAATACATTTGAGAAATATTATATATTCTCTTCACCTGGAAATTGGACATTTTCAGTGCATGTGTAAAAAGTAAAGGCTCTGAGAAGTCCTGCAGAGAAGCAATCAGTGCAGCACAGAAAGTAACAGCCTCTTATCTGGAGTGAGTCACTCCTAGTTTTTAATCCTGGCCTTGTCACTTTCTATTGTGTAATCCTGTGGGGTGGTTTGTGAGAATTAAATGAGAGAAACCATGTAAAGCATAGTCCCTGGCAGCTGATAAGCACTTAACACATATTTGCCACAATAATAATTATTAATATCGAATCCAGCATTTACCAAAATACACTTGACTATTCTATTCTTCTTTCTTGTTAACACCTGTTAAATCCTATGAAACTGGTTTTCCTAAAAACACTCTTCAGGAAAGATTGCAGTAAGTGGTTTTGTTTTAATTTGACCAACAGTTAAATGGGCCACATTATGAGCCAGGCATGTTGAAGGGCTTTACACACATTAACCCATTTAATCCTCACAAGCACCCCATGGGGGTGGGGGTGGCTAATATGATGAATATACACGTTTCTAGATGAGGAAACCCAGACACTGGGAGTTAGGTATCTTGCCCAAGGTTAAGCCTTCTGGCCCCAAAGACTCTAATCCAGACCTTTTATGTGGGGACCAAAGAGCCCAACCCCTGGGAACCTCCTAAAGGTACTTCCCTGTGACCCATTTCCTCTTCTCCAAAAATTGTCATAAAACTTCATTTTTATCAGGTTTTTCTTCTGCTCAAAAACCTAGAATACCTCCTTTATTACCTCCAGGGTAAAATTCAAATGTCTTCTGTTTCCAGGCTCTTAATTTTCTCTACTTTGATATCCCTCTACCTGGCCTATCCTTTCTCTTCCTGGCAAACTCCTATTCATCCTTCAAAACCTAGCTTAAAACCCACTGCTTCTAGAAGGCCTCTCTGAACACTTCTGCCCTAGGTGGCATTACTGCCTTAACTTTTATAGTCCCTCTCAACTTTGGAAGAACCTCTATTGATTGGCATTTGCCAGAACTTATTGTCCATTGTACCCACAATAGTGAGGTGAGATGACTCCTTCTTTTGCTGCCACAAGCCTGACTTTCTTTCCCAACTCTTGGTCCCTATAGGGGGTGAAGTGACTCCACCCTGACCTCTGCAATGAGCCTGTGACATATGTGTGGCCAATCAGAGCAATACATCACCCTTGGCTCCAGGAAATGCTCTGATGATCATATGACCCAACCAAAGCCAGTGAGACTGAACCCCATGACTCCTGATGTAGTAGCCTGGACACATGGACTCTTTTCCTATGGGACTTAGAACTAGAAGCTGAAGGCCTGATGCCACCAGGACCACCCTGCGGAGAGGCACTTCTTGAGAGTGAAGACATCATGGAGGAGAAAGGAAAGTAAGAGGGAAGAGAGCAAACTTGGGTTCTGATGACACTGGTTGAGCTCCTGGATCAAGCCCTACCTGAAGTAGTCCTATTCTTAAATATCTCAATTATGTGAACCAATAAACTTCCTTTTCTACTAAAGAAAGTTGGACTTGGAGTTCTGTCACTTGTAACCCCAAGAGCCCTGACTACTAGTACAATCTCTAGACCATAGCTGAGGTCTCCTAAGGGTAAAGCATGTCTAACTCATCTTCCCAATGCCTAACTCATAGTCTGACACATCCTACAAACACAAACGCTGAAATGAAATTCAATTTGGAAGTTTCAGAGTGTTTTCTTGAGCACCTGGGGGCCTAGTATGCATTCCTATCCCCATTTCACAAATAGAGAAAATGAGGCTCAGAAGGTTTAAGCAACTTGCTCCAAATA
The DNA here is from genome assembly GCA_023783475.1 of Daubentonia madagascariensis. Lineage (NCBI taxonomy): Eukaryota > Metazoa > Chordata > Mammalia > Primates > Daubentoniidae > Daubentonia > Daubentonia madagascariensis. Next base: position 2,069,328 of record JAKFHU010002332.1, on the reverse strand, counting down.
ATTGGAGTGCCCATCTGTTCTATGTCTTTGATAATTCTCCTAAAGTTTTGCACAGTGTGCACACAGTTGGTGCTTAATCAGTGCCAACTGCCCAGGCCTAACCGGCCCAGATGAAGCTCCTGTGTTGCCATTCTGCTGCCTTGGGTTACAGGAGATCCAGCTGAGTTCTGGCAACGGAGGTGGCGCCGACTCAGGTCTGAGTGGCCATCACCTTTCTGCCTGAGCACCTTTATACGCCATCTCATGCTCCTGGCAGACCCACAGGCCCGAATGAATGAACACAGTCTACCTTTTCCCCACACAGGTGGGCGCCACTTATACGTTCATGTTTTTCAGATTCTGTCGTGCCCTCGAGGCTGCCTCATGTTCCTCCTGTTTCCCTAACAGTAAATGAAGACTTGTTGGCTGTGTCTCCACGGCTTTGAAAATCCAGCTATTTCTCAGCAGTTGGAGTGTGAAATTAGGCAGATGGACCATCCAGATAATGGACTACACTGCATCTGGAAACCGCGGCACCCAGCAGGCGGTCAGAGCTGGCTGCTTTACAGTAGGTGAGTGCAGGAGGGAAGAGATGCCAGTTTATTCCTGATTGCTAACTGCAACCCAGCAAAGCAATACTCTGAGACCCCAGAGTATGTGCTCTGGGGTCTCTGAACTCAAATCCCACCTCTACCACTTACTCTCTGGGTGATCTTAAATGGGGACTTAAGCTTTGGGCTTTCCCACCCATAAAATGGGCATAAAATGTCTCCAGGAAAGGTTTGGAGGATTCAGAGAAATAAACCAGGTGGCATATTGTAAGCACTCTATAAATTATATGATGTTTGCTCTTTAATTTCTTTAAACATGAAAAGATACCCAAAACCTTGCCAACTGAATCACAACACAGGTTTTACAAATAATTAAATGAGGTCAGCGCAATTTCACTGAAGCTGCTCGGGCAAGCACTGGTGATAAATTAAGAAACTTTTTACAAGTGCATCTATTAGAACCTTAAATTAGTCAAACGTAAGGCAGCAGGCTCGAAAAATATAAACTAGGAGGTGAATCCTGTTTGCAGATCAGAATGCTCTAGAAATGGCCACAGATTGCAAATCATAAATTCCACTTTCCAGAAGTTCTGTTGTGTGTAGATACCAGAAGGCAAATAAAAGCATGCGTAAAGATGGTGTTGGCAACATCTCTTAACAAAAAACAAAAAAAAAGAAAGAAAATTGCATGACTTCACAGTGCTAAACTCAAACAAGTGGTAATGTATAATATCAGCCCCCAATTTTTCAAAGAGCTGAATAACAGCTAAACTGGAACTATTCAAGCACTTTTTTTAAAATAAAAGATGCAACTCCCTTGGTCACTGCATTAGAGACAATTTTCTCAAATACTACGCCAGTCTCAGTTAACTCTTACATGGCCTGAGTGACAATGCCATGTCTCCGTGACATCACGGCAAATAGCCTGCACCACCGGAGGGAAACCTCTCACAATCTAAAGCAGAGCTTCTCAACTGGGAGTGATTTTGCCCTTCTGGGGGCATTTGGCAATGTCTGGAGATGTTTTTGGTTGTCACAACCAGGGGAGACGAAGGTGCTACTGACATCTAGTAGGTAGAGGCAAGGATGCTGCTAATGCTAATTAGTTCTACAGGCACAGGACTGACCCCCACAACAAAGACGCATCAGCCCCAAATGTCAGTAGTGCCAAGGTTAAGATTGCCACTCTAGAGTTTTTGGTTGCAAGAGCCTGAGGGGTCTAAACCTCTCTGAGCTTCAGTTCTATCATTTGTCAAATAAGGGGGCATCATAGGACCTAACTTCTAGAGTTGTTGAGAGGTTTTGAAGAGATATTAATAATAATAATCACCGCCATTCAGCAAGCTCTCGCTATGCACCAGGCACTGCGCCAAGAGTTTGTATGTGCATTATTTGATTGAATGTTTACAATAACCCTATGAGGTAAGCATGGCTAAGGTTTCACAGCTGGAAGGGAAGCCGGCTTCAAGCTCCCACAGCCTATGCCTTCACCTCTTCATCCTCACTATACATGGTGTGGTCCATGGACCCACAGCTTCGGCATCACCCAGGAGCTTATCAGAAATGCAGAATCTTGGGCCTGGCCCCAGACCTACTGGGTCCAAATCTGCACATGAGCCAGATCCCCAAGTGATTCATGTGCATGTTAAAGTTTCAGCAGCAATTTGCTAAGGTCAGTGCCTGCCCTCTAAGTAAACACTAAATAAATATTAATTTGCATTGTCATCACTGTTCATAGCCTACAGAGAGATTCACCAGAATAAAATTCAGACTCTGAGCCATAACATGTATGGATGTAGCAAAGACCTCACAGTCTTTGCCTTCACCCAAGGGTGTAAGATCTGCTGCTCTTCCCTTTGCAAAGTCTCTCTCAATTTGGATAAAGACCAGGCTGTCAAAATGGGAAGAGCCAGGACCCCATATCAGCTCTTCTGATTCCTTAACCACTTCCCCCTCCAGCATCCTGCTCTCTCCCCATGGCTTATCTATTTCACACTATGGTGTAAATGACTCATTGCATGCACCACCTCTCTCAGCGATACTTGCAAAGCTCAGGTCAGGCTTTCTGCCACTGTTTGATAAAAAAAAATCCAGACCTCTACTACCAAACCTCAAGAGCTGGGCATTGCCCTGATCACATTAGCCACTCCAGAAGCATACAAAGATGACATCACAAAGCACTCTTTATCTCTCTAGAATTTCCTATATTTTAAATTATATAAGTAATGCATGAGTACATCCTTAGTATAAAATATTCAAATTATAGAAGTAGTGACATTGGGCACTCTTGTCTTATTCCACTTCTTAGAAGGAATGCTTTCAACTTTTCCCCATTCAGTATGATGTTGGCTGTAGGTATGTCATATATGACTTTTATAATCTTGAGATATATTCCTCCTATGCCTAGTTTGAGGCTTTTTATCATGAAAAGGTACTGAATTTTGTCGAATGCTTCTTCTACATCTATTGCGATGATCCTATGGTCTTTGTTTTTGCTTCTGTTTATGTGGTGAATCACATTTATTGATTTACGTAGGTTGAATCTTCCTTGCATCCCTGGGATGAAGCCCACTTGGGTCATGGTGGATTATTTTTTTGATGTGCTGTTGAATTCAGTTTGCTAGTATTTTATTGAGGATTTTTGTATCTATATTCATAAGGTATATTGGTCTGTAGTTTTCTTTTTTTGTCGTGTCCTTTCCTGGCTTTGGTATCAAGGTAATACCAGCTTCGTAGAATGAGTTAGGGAGGATACCTCCCTTCTCGATGTTATGGAATGATTTCTGCACTGTGGGTGTCCTAGCCAGAGCAATCAGGCAAGAGAAAGAAATAAAGGGTATTCAAATCAGAAAAGAGGAGGTCAAACTATCACTTTTTGCAGACAATATGATCTTATATCTAGAAAACCCCAAAGATTCCACCACGAGACTCCTGGAATTGATAAATAAATTCAGCAAAGTCTCAGGTTACAAAATCAATATAAACAAATCAGTAGCATTCCTATATACCAATAACAGTCAAGCTGAGAGTCAAATCAAAGACTCAATACCATTCACAATAGATACAAAGAAAATAAAATACCTAGGAATATACTTAACCAAGGAGGTGAAAGATCTCTACAAAGAGAACTACGAAACACTGAGGAAAGAAACTGCATGACACAAATGGAAAAACATATCATGCTCATAGATCAGTAGAACCAACATTGTTAAAATGCACATACTACCCAAAGTGATTTACAAATTCAATGCAATCCCCATCAAAATATCAACGTCATATTTCACAGATCCAGAAAAAAATAATTGTACACGTTGGAACCAGAAAAGAGCCCAAATAGCCAAAGAAATCTAAAGCGAAAAGAACAAATCTGGAGCATCACATTACCAGACTTCAAACTATACTGCAAGGTTACAGTAACCAAAACAGCATGGTATTGGCACAAAAATAGAGACATAGACCAATGGAACAGAACAGAAAACCCAGATATAAAACCATCCACATACAGCCAACTGATCTTTGACAAAGCAGACAACAATATACACTGGGGAAAAGAATCCCTCTTCAATAAATGGTGCTTGGAAAATTATTGGATAGCCACATGCAGAAGAATGAAACAGGATCCATATCTCTCACCACTCACAAAAATTAATTCAAGATGGATAAAAGACTTAAGTGAAAGACATGAAACCATAAGAATTCTACAAGAAAACATTGGAAAAACTCTCCTAGATACCGGCCTAGGCAAAGAATTTATGAAGACCCCAGTGGCAATCATAGCAACAACAAAAATAAATAAATGGGACTTGATTAAATCAAAAGGCTTCTGCACAGCCAAGGGCACAACCAATAGAATAGACAACCTACAGAATGGGAGAAAATATTCACAAGCTACACATCTGATAAAAGGCTAATAACCAGAATTTACAAAGAACTCAAGCAAATCAGCAAGAAAAAAACAAACAACACTATTAAAAAGTAGACAAAAGACAAGAACAGAAGGTTTTCAAAAGAAGATAGACAAATAGCCAATAAACATATGAAAAAATGTTTAACATCACTAATCCTCAGGGAAATGTAAATTAAAACCACAATGAGATATCACCTTACCCCTGTTAGAACAGCTTTTATTAAAAAGTCCAAAAACAATAGATGCCAGCATAGATGCAGAGAGAAAGGAATGCTTCTATACTGTTAGTGGGACTGCAAATTAGCGCATCCTCTATAGAAAACAGTACAGAGATTCCTCAAAGAACTAAAAGTAGACCTACCATTTGATCCAGCAATCCCACCACTTGGTATTTACCCAAAAGAAAAGAAGTCATTTTATCAAAAAGACACCACACTGGAATGTTTATTGCAGCACAATTCACAATTGCAAAGATGTGGAATCAACCCAAGTGTCCATCAATTCATGAGTGGATTAACAAAATGTGGTGAATTAAGGCCTTTTGCAACAATTTGGATGGAACTGAAGACCATTCTCCTAAGTGAAGTATCTCAAGAATGGAAAAACAAATACCACATGTACTCACTATTACACTGGAACTAACTGATGAGCCCACATGTGCACAGAGGTAAGTAAAACTCAGCGGAAATCAAGCAGGTGAGGGGAGGGGGGGAGAGGGGACGAGGGGTTGGCAAAAACCTACCTAACAGGTGCAAAGAATGCTATTTGGGTGATGGACACTCTTATAACCCTGACTCAAGCATGACGAAATCGAGCCATGTAACCAAAAACATTTGTACCCCTGTAATATTTTGAAAGAAAAAATAATTCAAATTACACACAAGTGTATAGCATACAAAGCAAAAGTCCCTTTCATCAGAAAGGCCCTCAAAAGTTCAAAGTAAAGACCCCGGCCCCAGACTGCCTGGGTTTGCATCCCAGCTCTACCAGTGTGTCTTTGTACAACTTACTTAGCCTCTCTGTGACTCAGTTTCCTTATCTGTACTTCAAGGATCTGTTCAAGGATTAAATGTGATAACGCCTTAGAAATGCTTAGCTCAGAGCCTACACACAGTGAGTATTAGCAATTCCTGTCTCTCCCCACTCCCACCTCCCAAAGTGAGCCCTATTAGCAGCTTGGTGTGAAGACTTGGAGACCCTCAGCTATGCATTTACCTATATACATACCCTACAAATACAAGTGCACTCCTAGTATAAAGATGATCACACTGGACCTCAGTTCTGCAACTTGCTTTATGGTTTAACCGAGTCGTGGAGGTATTTTAATGCCCGTGACACAGACGTATCTCTCATTCAAACAGCTTTGTATGTCCACCCTTGGATGGAGGCATCACAGTACAGTGAACCATTCCCCCACTGGTGAGCATTTATGTCTCCATTTTTCCCCATTGGAAGTCAACTATATGTGCAAAGGCAGCCAGTCTCTGAGCACATCAGACTGAGGAAGCTGAGCAGCCAGGAAGTGGAGCCAGGCGGAGGATGCTGTCATCAGAGCCTCTGCCAAGGACGGGAAGGATGATCACTATCTGGGGCACACTCAGAATGAATAATTGTCCTTAGCCCTCTCAAAATTGGGAAGCACATCCTTAGTCACTGGCTTCCTGTCACAGCTGGCTGCTGTGCCCTCAAACCGCCCACTGTGAGGACATGCCCAGGCCCCCACACTCCCAGCAAAGGGCACCTGCCCCAGGATGATTCCCCCGATGACCCACGTGCTTATTTTGCAGGGACAAAGCAAAATGAAAAGAGTTACTGTGACCACCAGGGAGCTAAAAGATGTTCCAGGAGAGCCACTTCATGACTTGGGTAGCATCAGAACCCTGAAATCTTACCCAGAGCCCTAATTTATAAAGAAGATAAAAAGGACAGCCCTAGTTGAACTGAGCTAGGTGGTCAGAGGTGGGGAATGTAGAGCCTCATCTTCTGCCCTGAGACCCCCAGTGTCCTCCAGAACACAACCACTGATCTAGTCCAATTTTTTTTTTCAGATTTGGTGTCTGGAGCTCACAGAAAGGCAGTTACTCATCAAAAGCCACAAACAGAGCAAGCAGCAGAGTCCAAGGAAAGGCCCTGGTCACCTGACCCCTGAACTCCCAGGCCACTGTGCTTTCTGTGAACTTCTGCAGCTTGTGCTTGTTTAGACTAAGGTGTGAACAGTTATCTCATTCAAAGATGATTCTCTCTCCAGAGGCACTTTCCATTAGAGCCAGAGTTCTCTTCCCCAGGTAGGTATGACCCACAGGATAAATAAAGCAGATCCTTCCTGGGTCAGTGGTTTGTTGAACTGAGAGGTTTGAGTATGGAAAATAAAATAACTGAGAAAAAATTATAAACACTTTTCATATTTTAAAAATTATTAGAAACTGGGACCAAATGTGAAATTCACTTGGATTTTTGTGATTCAACTTGAGACTTCAAATAAATTTTGCCCCTGTCGTCAGCGCCTTCAGACTAAGCTCTCACATCACCTTGGCTCCTAATAGCATGAAGTCATCTCTCCTGTGCCACTGAGGCACTCTGGTGGAAAAGCTGGGGGGAGCCTGAGCTAAAGTAACAATTCTTTCATGGAAAGGCGATTGGCCCCAGAGTAAGGGAGATTTTTTCAGTGGCAGAAATGTCACCCCAAGCCTCTCGAATCTCTCCCATGTACCAAGTCTGCTCTGCCTGATCCACAATCACAACAAACATTTATTGAGCTCCTACCATGTGTCCAGCACTATGCTAAACACTTCACACGGATGAGACAGGCACTAGCATTATCTCCCATTTTACAGATGATGAAACTGAGGCTCAGGAAACATAAGTCACCCAAATACCCCGGTTCCTCAGTGGTAGGAACAGGATCCGGAAACTCTTCCTTCCCAACAGGGGGATCAACCATCCCCATTTACCCAGGACCGACCCAGTTTTAACACAAAGCACCACACCCTGGGAATCTCGTATTCCCAGGCATAACCGGGACAACTGGTCACCCTAGTGGGGGGTCCTCTGAGGCTGTTCAGAGAACAGAAATATTTCATATTAATGTTTTAAGTTCTTTGCTGTGGGGTTCCTATAGCAAAGTCACATCAGCCGGGACTCTTTCTGGGGTGTTAGGATGCCAACTCCTGTTTCTGGGCAGGCTGGGTGGAATAAAAACAAGGACCGCCAGTGTGAGCACAGGCGCTGGAGGTGAAGGCCCTTCGGGACGTCTGGCACAGACAGCACATTTCTGACACATCCCTCAGCTTTGCTTCGAGCGGGGTGACCAAGCAGACCCAGGTCCCAGGAACTCCTCAATCCCAGACAAACTGCAACAGTTGATCACCCTACTTCTTCCCTATCAGAGGCTGCTGCTGAATGCTGCAGAAAACGCACGCACCTTCAGCAACGGCAAGCTCCACGTCTCTACTTATTTACTTTTTTTTCTTTTAGATTTTTCTCCCCCTCAAATTGGCAAGCAATACAACACCGCGCCGTTATCTCGCCTGAAGGACTATAGAAAGAAGAAAAAAAAATGTAAAGGTCATTGTGCTTTAAAAGGAGTCTTTAAAAAAAAAAAAAAAGTAAGAAAGAAAAGGAAATTGCCTGAATGTGTTCCTATTCGTGGGAAGTAAGAAAAGGTTCCAAATGGAAAATTGTTCTCAAGAGAAAGCATGTTGACCCTGTTATTGTGTCTTAAACTTGTGTTTAAAATGTTCTCAGAATGTTTCAGAAGTCTTTTTTGCATATTTATTTTCCTTCCTCAGCTGAGAGTCAGCTTTGGAGCACTGGTGACAAGTGGGGAGACAGAGGGTCTGTCTTACAGGTTACCTGCCCTGCCAGGGCCTCCGTCTGCATTCAGCCCCCGCTGCTCTCTCCCTTCCTCCCCTCCCCACACCCTGCAGCTTCCCGCAGGGCACTGGAGCTGCTCCTCCTCCTCTTCCAAGCCCGGTTGGTCTGTCTGTTCATGCTCGTCCCCCCACCCCGCTGCCCCCGTGCCTGGCACATACACAGCAGGTGCTCAACCAGGACTTTGACTTTGAGGGAATGACTCCCACCCAACTTCACCGGCTCCACTCTCTGGATGACTCCGGCTTCAACAGGTTGGGCACCCCCAGAAGCAGGTCCTGAGACAGAGACCCAAGCGCAGGTGGTTTATTTAGGAGGTGATCCCCAGAGTGCAGAAGGGAACCAGGGAGGGGAAGGGACAACCAATGTATTGTCCAGCAGGTCACCAATGCAGGCAACTGGAGCCCATCCCAGGGGCAACTCAGGGAGATGACGCAGAACACGCATCAGAGTCACCTGTTCCCCCCACCACCCCCCCCACCAAGGGACAGCATCACTGGCTGAGGCTGCTGCTGGGGACGTTCTCCCTGATATTTCTGGTGCCCAAGCGTGGGAGGAAAGGAATGGACAAGGCAATCCTGAATTAAAGGGAAAGAACTGATGATAAGACACTCTGCTTAGAGAAGCCACCATGGAACCAGGGCACCAAGGGTCATCCCCTCTTGCCCCCTGCGAGGGCCAGAATTCTTTAAAGGATGACTCTTGGGCTTTTGTTTCTTAAACAGAGCCCAGATGTGCATAATGGTGGGAGTTTTAAGAAACCGTGTACTACAGCTTGTTAAATCATTGGAAATAAAAGCTAAGCGAGAGCTGCAGAATTAGATTACCCCATATGAAGGAAACATACTTTCATCTAAAGTTCCTCTAAATAGATGTTATTTTCCCTTGCTGTAAAGATAGGCTATTTTCCTTATTACTCAAGAATACAAGGACGGGGGGCGTGGGAGACACAAACCCACATCAGTTAGGTGCCGCAACATTGCAAAGCAATTCTTATCAGCATTAATATTGCAATAGCCGAGGAAAAGAAATTGGGAGGTTTTCGTTGCACAAGAACAGAACTGAGAGATGAAAATGCAGTCACAAGCGTAAAAAAAGTTATTATGAAATCTGCTCAAGCCTCATGTTTCTCCAGTGATTCAAGATAATCACATTAGCAGCTTCAAACATTATGCGGTGACATCATTCAAACAGATAGCTCCCAGAGGTTGGATATGAGGCCAGGGAATTACCATTCGTCATACATTTATGACAAATCTAATGGTCTGAACTGATTTGTTACTAGTTAGAGCTCATGCGGGTCTCTCTGACTACAGCCACCTTTCCCACTTAACGATCCTCCTTGCTTAAGAAGGACCCCCATGGAACCCATAATGTCTCATTGGAATAAGGAATAGGAAACCCCTCATAACCCAAGGTCAAATGAACGAAGTGTGGATCTCACTGCCCAAAGTTCTATCATGCGAAGAGCAAATGCAAAACCTCTCTCTGCTGGAGGTTAAGAATTGAGACTTTGGACACAAACAGACCCAGGTTTAAGACCTTATTCTGCTATTTTTTGGATGTGGGACCCTGAGTAAGGTATCTTCCCTCCTTAAGTGCAGTTTGCTCATCTTCAGTATCAAGGTAATAATAGCCCCTATCTCTTGGGGCAGTTGTGAGAATTAAATAAAATAATGTGTATAAAGTATTAAGCACAATGCTTAGCACAGAGCAAGCATTTAACAAATGTTAGCTAGGACTGTTATTATTTCTAGTCCCAGTAAGATTTGAAATGAAGCAGAAGCATCCATCAGGGAGGGTTTGTAAGAATCTAATACTCCGAAGACAGTATTGATGTCACTCTGGGCTCCTTCCTCCTCATTGTCAGTGTAGCAGACGCAGTGGGAGCCCACATCCCCTCAGGCCAACTCGGCTGTCACTGGCTGCTTGGAGGGTCCGTTCCCTCCCACACCAACAGACCTCTGCCTGGGAGTATCCTCCAGCCTGTGTTCTGGGAAGGCCAGGAGTTGCAGAAAGTGACATCCCTCCCCCGAGCAACCCTCAACCACTGAGAAATGGGAAGCAGTGGACTCAGGGGTGCTCTGCGCCAACCTCCTGAGTCCTCCCACAGGACTAAGCGCTGGCCGCCCACAGCAGTAAGCTGCTCACAGACACATCCTCCATCAGCTTCCTTTCTTCCCTCTTTTCCCCACTCCCTCGGTGTGGGATCCCCCAGATAAACCTCTTGCATCCAAATCTTCATCTTGGGTCTGCTTTTTGAGAAACCCAAACTATGACCACCCAAATGGGGCTTCTTCCACCTCAGCATCTCCGTGGCTTCTCAGGCTACCTCACTGGCCAACGTGGCCTAACGGAAGGAGCCCAGGCACTGCCATGGGACAGGCTGGGTTCAAATCCCAACTCTGCCACCCACCACTTGTGTAAGCAAGACAAGCCCCCTTTCTGGGCCTCTGTCTCCCCATCTTTAAAGCAGTACCTGCCTCACAGGGGTGCTCTGAGGAGTCCAGGACAGAGACAGCTCAATCTCTGTGGCTTGTCATTAGCCGGTTGGAGCTTCCTAAAGAGAAGTAGGAGCCCGAAGGCTGCAGAGATGCCTGCAGAACAGGAGTGCTTGGCACAAAGGAATGAGTTCCACAAGGCAGAATTTAAAGGATTCATTAGGAAGAGATTTTTAGATAGAGAACAGAGTAAATTATCATCACCAAGAGCAAAATCTTTTCTACAAACATATAAGGATGGTCCAATTGCCACACTCTTTGCACCAGGGACCAAAGAAACTAGGTCTATAGCCAAGGCCACACTTGCTGCTGGCAGCCCATAACTGCAACTGGAATATTTCTTAGGTGTTGCCAAGTCGATCGGCAACTGGTTTGTTTTTCTAGAAAATGAGTGAAAGCTGCACAATTTTTAAGTCATCAAGAGAGGGAAGGAAGAAAGCACAGCTAGTGACTTTGTGCTGCTGCTGTGCAGACCTGGGGGACCGTTGGTACACTCATGTCTCAAAACAAATTCAAGTTAAAACTTAGCACTTGGCTGGAACTTCCAGGAAGAGTTGCCCCTAAATAAATGTGAAGGAAACTTAAAATTTGATAACGTTGTGGACAACCTGAGCACTGACTTTTTTTTTCAAACCCTCCTCCAATGCTTTCCTGATGAAGAGGATCTGGCTGCTCATTTCTGCTCCTGGTACCCTGAGTTGCAGAACCCCTGAGGGAGGGAAGGAAGAACCACCAACTCCAGGTTGGTTTTTCCTTCTTTTGGAAACTCATTGTCAACTCTAGATGAAGCATCTGACCAGGATGACAAAAGAAACCAGCTGAGAGTTGTGATCCTGGGGGAGAGCTCTGCTGGCCTTTGTGGTCCACCTGGGCAAATGCCCTGGCAGAAAAACGAATAGATAGGACCAGCCAAGCAGTTGAGAAATGAAGTGCCCTGGGAGCCCCTGCAAGCCCAAGGGAGATATCTCTGACTCTTCAAGCCCTGGCTCATTGAAATAGCAATGAACAAGACAGACGTGGTCCCTGTCCCAATGACACAGACATACAGGAGGGAAGGACAGACAAGCAAATAATTTCACAAGTAATTTCCTACTGTGTGCAAGAAGGGCTACAATTCATTGGTACGAGGTGCTGCCTATTCTTGGGGGTTGGAGTAGGTCAGGTCATCTGAGACCTGGGGTCGAGGAGTCCCCCAGGCAAAGGGGAAAAGGAGAGATTGTTCTGGAGAGAAGAGCTGGCCTAGAAGCCCTAGTGTCCATGGCACTTGGGAGGCGCAGAAAGAAGCCTCCTGCAACTGAGGCCAGAGAAAGGGGCAAAATTAAACATGTAAAACAGCATGGAGGTTCCTAAAAAAATTACAAATAGCACTACCACATGATCCAGCAACCCCACTTCTGGGTATTTATCCAAAAGAACTGAAATCAGAATCCCAAAGAGATACCTACATTCGCGTGTTCATGGTAGCACTATTCACAACAGCCAAGATGTAGAAATAACCTAAATGCTCACTGACAGAAAAATGGGTAAAGAAAATGTAGTCTATTCATCCAATGGAGTATTATTTAGCCTTTAAAAAGAAGGAAATCCTTCAATGGGTGACAACTGGGATGAACCAGGAAGACATTCTGCCAAGTGAAATGAGCCAGTCACAGAAGGACAAATACCGTATGATTCCATTTATATGAAGACTCTAAAATAGTCACGCTCACAGAAACAGAGAGCAGAATGGTAGTTGTCAGGGGCAGGGGAAGGGAAGCTGCTATTCAATGGGTATAAAGTTGCACTTACTCAAGATGAGTAAGTTCTAGAGATCTGCTGTACGACATCGTGCCTATAATGAACAATACCTTATTGTGCACTTAAAAATTTGTCAAGAGAGTATATTTCATGTTAAATGTTAAACGTCAAGTTAAATGCTCTTACTCTAATTTAAAAAACAAGAAAACTTATGCAATGCACTTGGCACAATTAATATCCCAATATTAGCTGAGACATTAATTGTGATGGTTTTTAGCTGTGTTAATGAAATGTTATTTTGGCATTATCCACCTGCTGTTCAAACCATTCTCAGAATGTGCAGATGATTTTTGCCATTACCTGTGAATGGCAGGTTGTAAAGAGGCCCACCCTCCAGCCTCAGAAGTACCTTTGCCCCTCAGTGGCCTCCCCTGGTCTGTGTGAGGACCACGAAGGTTCACCTGAGGCATCTGGGTGGCCCAGGCAAGAGAACAACTTGGCGCAGAGCAGAGAAGCCCTGCAGGTAACTGGGTCATCCATCTCTGCTGACAGTTCAGCAACCATCTACCTTCATTCCAACCCCAGGGCTTCACGGGTGTGCAAACTGCAGTCACACAGGGCCCCACACTCAATGCTCTGCTGTCACCATCTCGAAATACTTAATTTTTTAACAAGGGGCCCTGCATTTTTATTTTGCACTGGACCCTGTAAATTATGCAGCTGGTCTTGCTGCACCCTGAGCAGTTTATCAAAGTATTTTCCTTCCAGTCACTAAGAGTTTCTTTTACAAGAGGAATAAAATGATCAAAAGGACAAAGCTTTTTCCTTCTAGTAATACCTCTGGTGCCATTCTAGTGCTTCTTATAACCTGGTCCTCTGGGCAGCTACCCAGTTGGCCCACTCCTTAACCTATTTCTGGGGCCAAGAACTTCTGGGATCCTTGGACAGCAACTGTACCAGTGTTCACAGCTCTTCCTCTCACCATGTTGGGCAACTTGCCAGCACCGGAAGACAGGACCATATCACCATTAAGAGCAACAGCACTGGACCCAGATAAACTTGGGTTCAAATCCCAGCTTTGCCTTTTACATCTCTAAACCTGAAAAGATAATAGAACCGCAGGATTGTTGTGGAAATTAAATAAGATCATGCATGCAGAGTGTTCCATACATAGCAGGCGCTCTGTGTTAGTTGTTAGCATTTCTAGAGCTGCCCTTGTCTCTCCTGGTACTGTGTGCAGCCCTGGTGTGGCTGTCAGTCAGGGTACACGGCTCCTCACCACAGAAGCCAAAGGGTGCTCTGGAGGCTTCTTCCACTAGATCTTCCCCTTGATGTGCTTGTACTGCTGGGAAAGCAGTTCATGAGACAAAATCAGCCAGTCACAGTATCCCCAAAACTAAGCAGGGAAGATGCAAAGATGACAGAAATGTTGGTAAGTTTTCATTGAGTCCCTCAATAGTCCAGAAAAGACAGTTTCAGCTGTCAAAATCTCTGCAGCTGTCTAGTTCTCCAGTTTTGCTTCCACCCTCTGAGTTCCCTACATCTTTGCAATAAGCCCTCTTCTTCCTCACATTAGTCACAGCAGCTTCTGTTGCATGCAACCAAAGACTCTAATTTATACACCATTCTTGAAGGAATGTGGGACAGACATGCACATTTTCACCCCAAAGAGTCAATTCACTCAGGACATAAGACCCAGCCCAGGTAGCACAAAGTTGATCCTGGGATTAAAGGGGGTGCACCCTCTCCCACTACCTGTGTAGGTGGGAAACAAGTGAGTGTACCCGGCCCAGTGGAAGCTTCCTGGCAAGCCGGCCAGCCCAGCCCCTTCCTTCTCATAGGAAAACACTTGCACATCCAGTCTCAAGCTGCAGAACACAGAAAATAGAGCTGCCTGCCACTGATGTGCTGCCCAGGCACAGAGGCCCGGGAATCTGCAGCTCTGATCTCAGGAGGGGGTCTATCCAATTATCCCTTGCCCTCCGGCCTTCCCACGGCACATCAGCAGCACATGGAGCTGACCCGGCAGAGCCCTCCCCAGGCCTGCATGCCCACAGATGGAGTAGGCGGCTGCACATGTGGGCTATGGGGCAACATTCACAATGGCCTCTGCCCTCAAAGGAGCAATTTATTCTACAGGACAATGATTACCCAATCCTTACAGAGTCCTGTGAACAAGCAAATGCCCAGGAGAGGACATCTTACTAATCTTTAATGTAAATTTATTTTCCAGATCGCTTTCCTGCTAGAACATACACTCTGGGGTGGGGACAGAGAAAAAGAATCAGCAAGAGACATCAAAGTTGAGAGGTAGAAAGCCCCTTAGAGATTATCCCCTCCAGCACCCCCATTTTACAGGTGAGAAAACTGAGGCCCAGAGAAGAAACTGGTTGCCTGTTATGGGTTGAATTGTGTCTCCCCAAACTTCATATGTTGAAGTCCTAACCCCCAGTACCTCAAGGTGTAATCTTATTTGGAAAAGGGGTCTTTGCAGATGTAATTAGTTAAGTTTAGATGAGGTCATACTGGAAGTAGGATGAGCTCTAATCCACTGTGACTGTGTCCTTATAAAAAGGGGAAACTTGGAGACAGTAACACACACACAGGGAGAAGTCCGTGTTAACATGACGGCAGAGATCGGGGCTATGCATCTACAAGCCAAGGAACTGCAAGCCAAAGGTTACCAGTGAACCACTGGAAACTAGGAGGGAGACATGGAACAGGTTCTTCCGCACAGCCCTCAGATGGAACCGAACCTGCCAACGTCTTGATCTCAGACTTTGAGCCTCCAGAACAGCAAGACGTTAAATTTCTGCTGTTTAAGCTGCCCAATCTGTGGTACTTTGCTACAGAGGTCCTAGGGAACTAATAGAGTCTTCTAGCAATTTTTAATGTATTCTAAACTCATTATTAGTGTTACTTATTGTCATATTTATATGGTTTATATCCCATCTCATTCCACTGAATTCACTGAGGATTTCAAACAGCACTTAAGGAACAGGTGAAAAAAATGCACATAGATAAATAAGAAATAAGCTCCAGGAAAAATAAAAACTGCAATAAGTCAAGACCAGAGGATAGAATGGGAAGTCCTACCCAATTACTAGTTAAACCACAAATTGGACTGTAAGCTTCCTATTAGGCAAAGCAAAAAGATAAATATGACCAGGCCAAGAAATCTTTCTTGGTGCTGAACACAAAATAAACAGGATACTGAGAAATGTAAGGAGTCATGCCATCAACAGCACCCCTCCAGCAAATGGAATAACAATTTTATAAGGTAAGAGATTCAGCCAAAAGGTCATTGGTGAAGCTAAGACTTGCACTCAGGACTCCTGTATCCCAGTGTGATATATTTGTGATTCATTGATTCAACAAACTTTTCTTGAATGCCACCTCTGTGCCGGGTGCAGGGGATACAGCGATGAACAAGATACAGAGTGGCCACAAGAAGCTTATGATCTAGTCTCTGGACTCTAGTGGGGGGAGACAGATGCATACACGATTATAATGCCCCGAGACGATGGCTGCAAGTCCCTGCCCCCAGCACAGAGCTCCCACCAAGGATGCTGCAGTTGGGAATCTTGGTTTCAAAAAACAGAAATTCCCTGCGGTAGCTTAAGGAAAAGGGGAGAGTTTGGCTAAGAATACAGGCATGTCTTATGTGTGACAGGATCCAATGACAGGGACACAGCCAGACCTCAGGACTGGGTTGGAAGCAAAGCCTTGGGTGTGGTCCCTGGACCAGCAACCCCAACTGGGGGCTTGTTAAAAATGCAGAATCTCACACCCTACCTGGACCTAGTGAACCAGAATCTTCATTTTCACAAGAGCCTGGGTGACTCATACACACACTGAAGTTTGAGATACATTCCAGCGGGGCATCGGAAGTCTTCTCTCTCTGTGTCTCTTGTATCCGAGCCCATGCCTCATTCTTCTCTCTCCCTATAGACTGGTTCCTTCTGTCCTCCAGCCCCGCAACATAGAAACTGTGGCTGTCCTGTGCACCTGCTTTTACATCCCAGCGTGGGAGACGGCGCTTGTTCTCAGTCCCAATTCTAAATTCCTGGCAGGGGCCTCTGATTGGTCCAGACTTGATCAGGGACTCATCATCCCTGGACCAATCAGCTATGGCCAAGAAGCAGGACCACGCAGAACAGAAATGGCTGCTGGCAACCCAACTGCTATACCCTGCGGCAGTGGGAGGGAGGTGCGGTTTCCAGGGAAGGGCTGGAGCAGTCAAACAGAGAGGTGAACTCGACAAATGCTCATGGGATTCACGTTTGGGTGGTTAAGAGCACCAGCTCTGGAGTCAGGCTGCCTCTGCTCCCCTCCTAACTCCACTAGTGCTGAACTGTGTAGCTGTGGGCAAGTGGCTTAAGCTCTGTAAGCCTCCGTTTCCTCATCTATCGGATGGAAGTAAGTAACGCACCTACTTTGTCAGATACCTGCGAAGCTTGAAACAAATAATGCATGTAAAGCACTTGGCCCAATGCCTGGTAACAAAGCAGGCACTCAATAACTATTAGCTATCATTATTTTTATAAATATTATCAATAGTGTTACTACTGGCAGCAAAGACAGTGTTGATGACAACAATGATGTCATCTAGACAACACCAAAGTAATCAGACAAACACCGAAGTAATGAATTTCCTTCTCAAGAAGTTTAGTGATTTCTAAGGAAACCCAGGCCACAATCTTTGAATTCATTTTATAGTACTTATTAAGTTTGCTGTGTTCCACCCATAACTTTGACTGATACCTAGAGTTTCCTAGGGCTGTCATTACAATTACTACAAATTCGGTGGCTTAAGACAACAGAAATTTATTCTCTCAGTTCCGGGGCCCAAAGTTCAAAATCAAGGTGTCATCAAGGTTGGTTCCTTCTAGAAGCTCTGAGGGAGAATCCGTCCATGCCTCTGTCCCGGCTCCTGGTGGCTGTGGCCATCCCTGGCAGCCCCCAGCTTGCAGACAGGTCACTCCACCTCTACATCCGTCTCCACACAACGTGAAGACACACACGCCTCCTCCAGGCGTCCCTGTGTCTCAAACCTCCATTTCCCTTCTCTTTCGAAGACACCAGTCATTGGATTTAGGGCTCACCCTCAATCCAGGATGATCTCGTCCTGAGATCTTCAACGTAATTTAATGCCCAAAGACTCTATTTCCCAATAAGGCCACATTCACAGGGCGGGTAGGATTTGGGGTTAGGATTTGGGTCCATCTTTTTGGGAGACACTACTCAACGCACCACAATCCCCTTTCAACTCTCCAACCCCCCTCAGCCTTCATAGTTACCTCAAGGAGAAAGTCCCTGTCTGTGAATACAATGTCCTTAACATCTCTTCGAAGCTGACCAATCTCCGTTTTTAAATCCAGCTCCAACCGACCTCAGGCTCTGAGCCCTGAGCTGGCAAAGACGACTTCTGCCCCAGAAACGGACCTTGACGCGTCACATCACGGGGCCTCCTTTGCCCTCGGACTTCATGATGCAGTCAGAGGGGCAGAGAACAGTGAGGTTGGAGTATATGCCCCCCACGTCCCCTTGATCCGGCTGAGGCCCTTGACTGGGGTCACTGCTCCTCAAAGAGTGGCCGTGGGCACACACCCATCTCCTTCAGGAGTCTACTAACTGCTCCCTCACCTCTCTACACCTGTGTTTGGGTGTTACACCTGCCTTGACTTACCCTAATTTGAGCATGCCATCTGTTGTTTCCTGCGGGGGCTCAAACGGATGCAGAGAATGACTCAAGTTTGGGAAACTCATGGAAGTTCCATGTCTCCAAAGCTCAACACAGTCAAAGCCAATAAGGGCGCAGCTTTTCTGAGCTGCGAAGGTCCCAGTAATGAATCTCTCTCTCTCTCTCTCTCCATCCATCTCTTTCTGTCTCTTTCCCTCTCTTCCTCCCCCGCCCGCCACACATATACCTTTACACCTTCCAACCTCTGCTGATCACAACCACAGAACCCCTAACTGCCCTCTCTCTCTGTCAGTAGCTGAGCAGATGAGACTTCCCCAGGAAGGCTACTGGAACCAAGCCAACGCCATCCATGGCTGCCTGGCACATGGTGACAAGTGGCTTCTGGCAGCAGGAGTCTGACAAGCTCCCCTGAGATGAAACTGGGGTCTCCACTGCCTCCAGCCTTCCCTGGTACCTTCAAAATTAATGAGGCTGCCCAAGGTTTGTCCTCCTGGCAGGACCACACTTAAGACAGCATGCTCTAAACAGAAAACAGACGTCCTGCACAGAGACAGGGCCAGAATACAGGAGCCAGGCTGAGGACACTTTGTGCAGAAGACAAGGCCTGGGAAAGCAGTTTGAGATTAAAGAGAAAAATCGTAACAGCTAAGATGTATTGATCTCTCCTCCACCAGACCACTCCAACTGCAGTCACTGCCTCAGTTAACCCTCACGGTAGCCCTGGTGCAGGAGGCAGGAATTCTACCTCCATTACACAAGAAAACCAGTGCTTAGCAAGATAAAACAATGAGTCAAAGGTCACACGGCCCCTAAGTGGCGCAGGCTGGGTTGTAACTCAAGCCCGTCTGTCTTTCAGAGATATCAGATCAGACAGACAGTGGAAAGAGGAAAGGTGGACAGCTCGAAAGCCAGTCCTACAAGATCTCACCGTGAAAGAGAGACTCGGAAACAGAAAGACCAGAGACTCATCCTCCAAGGCGCAGAAGTTAGCCAAGGCACCAGGAGCCGCGCCTGGCCTCCTCTGCAGCCGGGCTGCCTCAAGGGGACCTGGGCCAGCTCCATGTGACAAGGAGAATGTTCCCAGAGCTTCAGCTCAAATGGAGGAGGGGATCCCAACTCTCACGGGGTAAGGGGCTGGGGGAGACTGGCCTCCCGAATTGGTTTTTCTGGAAAGGAATTACAAGTATTCTAAATTTCTCCTCCTCTGGAAAGTCCTTCCCTGGCAGAGCTAGTGGCTCCTTCATCCACCCTGCTCTATGCACATTTCTCAGCTTCAACATTTGCCACACTGTCCTGGGCTCATATGTTCCGAAGCTTCTCCCACCACATGCAGGCCCTTTGAGAGAGGGGCCACATCTTGCTCATCTCAGTGTCCCAGCTCCTCGTGTAACCCACACAAGAGCAGGCAGCAGCCAGTATATAGCATCCCCCGGATGTACCAAGGTAGCACTCAACAGTGCCTCGCAGGACGTGGCATGGTATGTTTTTCCTCAACAGGAAATTAGTTTTCAGCCTAGCTTTCAAGCAGAAAGTGACTCTTTTTGTCAAAGTGACCTTAAAATGTGTCCCCTTAATGCCACCAATGATGGCACATGCTGACATCATTAGCTGCACTGAGAAGGACACAACATCACTTACGTAGTACTCCTGCCAAAACCGCCTCACCTGCTCAGGAGGCAGCCATCAGATTGATCCATCCTGCGTTCGTAAGTGGGACACTCTGCCAAGCATCTGAACTGGACTATTTAAAGATGCCAATGTTATCTCATACACAGACACAAAGAGGCTGGGGAACTTCTCCAGAGTAAAAAAAAAGTCTTTAAAAACTTGAAAACTAAACACAATGTATTATCTTTGGTTGGATACTGGATTTTTTAAAAAATCAACCATAAAGAATATTATCAGGACAATCAGGGAATTTGACTGTATAATGTATATGAAATAAGAGTACTGTATCATCATAAATTACTTCAGTGTGATCATTACCTTGTGGTCGTATAGGAGAATGCACTTGATCTTAGGCCATACGTGACCAAGTGTCCAGGGTGAAGTGTAAAGTCTGCTACTGACTCTCAAATACATTCAATAAAAAGTTAAACGTGTGTGTGTGTGTGTGTGTGTGTGTAAAGACAGAGACAGAGAAATGGGGGCAGGGGGCAAAGATATATCCATGAAGGAAAATACTGAACAGCTGGTGAATGGTATATAGGTGCTCATCGTACTGTGTCTGCAATTTTTCTGCAGGCTTGAAGTTTTTTTGAGATAAGTCGAGAGTAAAGATACCTAGGAATGAAATTGCTGGGTCATATGTTAAATGTATGCTGATTTTTTAAAGTTGGTGACAGCCGCTCAGCTTGAGGGACAAGGACGTGCAGCATCTCACAGCCACTCCTGGGGTGGACAAATGCAGTAGGCAGGCAACGTTCAGCTAAGCATATTGGAAGGAAGCAATGTCTTCTGAATAAAAAAACTGAAAAAGATCAAACAGATCGTACTTGGGAAAAGTGCAAAAATAAGAAGACTTGAAAATAGGGCCTAAAGCTTCGAGCAAACATCCGCAAGAGATAACAAGGGTCACCCACAAGGAGCCCCCAGGCCGAGAGATAAAAGGGGTCCAGCCTGCCTTCCTCCATCAGCCACACTGGTTAAAGCTTCTTGCCAATCCCCAAGTTCACAGGCGTGCGTTGGTGGTTCAGTGGCAGAATTCTCACCTGCCAAGTTCACAGGCGTAAAGTAAATCGCACACAGTCTCCGTAGAGAGGAACGACTCAAATGTTTTCAATGACATCTTTTGTCACCTTCGTAATGCCTCCAGTTGAACCTGATGTCATTCCTGTAAGTTGGGGGGCTGTGTGAACCCTCGAGACACATCACCGGGCAGCAGTTCAACAAGGTGGCTGAAAACCTGGAGTCAGCCAGGCCAGAGTTCAAGTCCTGCTTTCCCTCCCACTCGCCATGTGACCCTAATCACTAAACTTCTCTGAGCTTCATTTTCCTTAAGTCTAAAGGAGGTATAATGAACGTAGAGCAACCGGAAGATGAAACGACACCATGCGTGTAACAGCCCTGGCACAACCATTATCATTTATTGAAGTACTGCCTACAAAGTGTTTGGGCAGTGTCCGGCACATGGTAGGGTTAAATAAGTCAACAAAGTATTATTGATACAGTCAACACCCTGACTCCCATTGCAGGCAGAATGAGGGCATCAGACACCCCCACCCCCCAAAATTAAATTGCATCTTGACAATAGACTCAGACCTATCTGGGGGTCACCCTGTTCTACCAGTGCAATACCTGGTTCATGGTTCTTGCTTAATAAACGGTGGGTGAGCAAGTGATTGCTTTTGATACAAACACTAATTGCAGCTAATGTTTCTGTAGCACTCACTGGGTACCAGAAAGTTGACTGAGTTCATTTATTCCTCACCACAATCCTGCAAGGCACATTTCACAGAAGGAGGACTGAAGCTCTCGTAGTTGGAGCAACTTGCAGAAAGACACATACATCCAGCAAACAGCAAAGGGGACACTGGAACTAGATGGTCCTGCACCCAAAACCACACCCACCCCTCGATCTGGGGACACCTCCTCTCCCGTCTCTGGAGTGTGTCAGCCTGGTACACCCTGATCTATCGTCCGGAGCTGACAGCCGTGTCCCAGACCATCCCTACAGAGCGAAGAATCCGCGTTCTGCCCACCAGACAGCCAACAACATGCTTCGCGCCCCATTTGCCTCCAAAGTTATGAGCTTTCTCATCAAGACTCAAGAGTAGGTCTGAGTTTCTCATGGCAAAAGGGCCCCCAAACTATTCTTCTCACCAGGCAGCTACTGTTTCCCAGTTAATTCCAACAGCGTGCACATACATTATGCACACGCAGGGAACCAAAACCCCCCGGAAAAAAATTACTTTTCTTGAACGCTAAAAGATCCCATTTCTACCCCAGGCTTTCATTTCCTCTCGCTCAAGCGCCAGTTCTATTAAAGCCAAATTATACCACAGAAATGACTGTGGAGTGTACATCAGCAGATCAATTTATTTAATTAGCCTGGGTAATTATAGAAGAGTGAAATATGCCTTGTGGTGGGAAAGAGTGCAGGGCGCGTGGGAGCCGCGGATGGTGCACATGTGCTTCCTGGCCAGGGGGAGGCTCTGCCCAGCTGGTGCTTCCCGCGGCCTCGGCGCAGCACACGGGGCGTGGGCCAGGGTAGCCCCAGCAGCACAGCTCGGCTCCCGCAGTCCCCACCAGACCCAGAGGTGGCAGCGGCTTCCAAGCCACCCAGAAGCAATGAGATTTTCTCCTGGGCTGAAGATTCTCCAGCGCCCCACTCTAGTGTAATTGTGGTAAGAACACTTAAGGTGAAATCTACCCACTTAGCAAAATTTTAAGTGCACAAAACAGGATTGTTAACCACTGGAACAATGTCGTACGGTATCTAGAACTCGGGTATCTTGCGTAACTGAAACTTTGCGCCCCTCGAACGGCAACTCCCCCCAGCCCTCAGCAACCAACATTCTATTTTCTGTTCCTATGAGTTTGACTATTTTAGATACCTTATAGAAGGGGAATCATACAGTATTTGACCTTCTGTGACTGGCTTATTTCACTCAGCATAATGCCCCGCGGGTCCATCCATGTTGTTGCGTATGGCAGGATCTCCTCCTTTTTTAAGGCTAAATGACACTCCACTGCACAATAGATAATTAGTGTCAGTGAGGATGTGGAGAAATTGGAACCCCTGCACACTGCCGGTAGGATTGTAAAATGATGCAGCTGCTATGGAAAACAGGATGGAGGTTCCTAAAAACAATTAAAAGTAGAGCTTCCACGTGATCCAATAATCCCACTTCTGCCTCATATGTCCAAGAGAACTGAAATCCAGATCTCAGACAGACATGTGTCCTCCCACATTCAGTGCAGCACTACTCACACCAGCCCAGGCACGGAAGCAACCTAAGTGTGCGTCAGCAGAGGAACGGACAAAGGCAAGGCAGTGAGGCTTTCACAACAGCACTGGGCATAGGAATTTTCACAAACTGAACCTCTCCCCAGAAAAGGAGTCCTCACTCTTAACCAACATGCAGAGAGTGCACATCTACCAAACACACGCCTACTGTCTGCATAATTTCTTGTTCCATGTCTGTCTTTCCTGCCAGGCTGTGAACTCCATGTGCATAGGACAATGAGGGGTTAAGGGCAAGCGTGACGGGGCAGCCGACCTGGGTTTGAACCCAAGCTCCTCCACATCCGAGATGTGTGATCTTGGGCAAGTCGCTTAACTTCTCCACGCCTGTTTCCTCATCTGTAAGCGGAGATGCAGTAACAGCGCCTACTTCATATGGCTGTCGAAATAAAACACCCTATGCACCATGCCTAACGCAGTGAGTGGCACATGGTGAGTTCCTGGTAAATTTCACCTACTACTGTTAGTCATTAGGGTTATTCTAATGCCTAGTGATCACTATGCATTCAATAAACATTTGCTGGATGCATGGATGGGTGGATGGATGGGTGGATGGATGGATAGGAGATGGGTTAGGATAAGATTCAGTGGATGAGTAAGTGGATGGAACAACAGAGAGATGGAAGGGTGGAAGGGTGGGTAGATGGGTGGGTGGGTGGGTGGATGGGTGGAAGGGTGGGTAGATGGGTGGGTGGGTGGATGGGTGGATGGATGGGTGGGTGGGTGGGTGGGTGGATGGGTAGATGGGTGGGTGGATGGGTGGGTGGGTAGATGGGTGGGTGGGTAGGTGGATGGGTGGGTGGGTAGGTGGATGGGTGGATGGGTGGATGGGTAGATGGGTGGGTGGATGGATGGGTAGATGGGTGGATGGGTGGAAGGTGGGTGGATGGATGGGTGGATGGGTGGATGGGTGGGTGGATGAGTGGATGGGTGGGTGGGTGGGTGGGTGGATGAGTAGAAGGGTGGGTGGATAAGTAGGTGGATGCACAGAGATTTTCCAGGTGTATGGTGGGAATAGGAAGACATATGACATGATCCTTGCCTTCAGTGACAATGTCTCTTTTGTGCATCTAATGCTTGTCATGTATAAAGAAGCATCTGTTACTCCGTCTGACACAGGTAAATTGTCCCATTTTACAGAAGAGGAAAACATGGCTCAAGGAGGCCAAATGCATTCATTCACGTATCTACAGAGCACCTACCATGTGTCAGATACCATTCTACCTCACAGACGCAGCACCAAACAAATAAAATCCCTGCCTCCATGAAGCTCATATTCCAGTTGAGAGAGACAAGAAATAACAAACAAGGGAAATATATGTTAAATAGCATATAAGATGTGAGAAGTGTTATTAAGAAACACAAAGCAGGAAGGGGAGACAGAAGGTGCCAGGCAGTAGATGGGTAACATTGCTATCTTCAATAGGGCAGCCAGGTATGGTCTTTCTGCAAAGGTGTCACTTGAGCAAAGGCCTGAATGAAGTGACAGAAGAAGCCAAATGGGTGTCTGAGGGAAGAATTTACCAGGCAGAGGGAGCTGCCAGTGCAAAACCCAGATGCCAACCAAGAGTTACAGGACATTTCCCGTGTGCCAGGTCCTCTTCTAAGCACCGAACGTACAATCAGTTGTTTAACCCACACACCAGCTCCTGAGGGAGGGCTGTTATCACCCCCACTTTGCAGATGGGAACACTGAGGAGCAGAAAGACTAAGTCACTTGAGAGAGCTGGGACCAGGCTGAGGCAGCTCCACTGCAAAACCACACCCTTAACCGTTGCATCCTTCAACAAGCTAGCGTCACGCCTTGGAAAACAGCAATGCCAGGACTTGATCTAACTCCACTCCCAGGGCATGTTCCACTCCCTGTGCTGCACTGAAAATCCAGAGAAGACGAGACGTGCACATAGGAACAAGCAAACAACAGGTGCAAGGGCCAAGCAGGAGCCCCACGTGAAGGGTGACGTCCGGAGCGTGCTGTCACAGAAACGAAAGGTCCTACCTCCCAGCCTTTGTTTTTGGTGTTACCTCTCTGTGCAAGGCACCCTCTCTTCTTATCCATCCTGTGAAATCCTCTAAGATGTGGTTCAAACGTCATCACTTCTCTGTAGCTTTCTCCAAATTAACTCCCTCGTTTTTGCTTTCCTGACAATTTACCTAACGATGATGACTTAAATCAGACGTTGTATAAGTGCTGAAGATGTGCCAAGCACATGCTCGTTCACTCTCACCACAGCTCTCTAAGATTGGTGGTTCTTTGTCCCCCATCTTAGAGTGGTGTGTACTGCTACTGGAGAAATGGGCTTGCACAAGTCACACGGATGGCAAGGAGCCGGTGTGGGATTTGACCTCCCTCTGCCTCCAGAGCCCAGGAGCTCTGCAGAGGTGATTCGGTTTGTCATACTTATCTGTCCCCTGCACCAGGCAGTGTGTGCTGCTGGAAGGCTAAGGGCCTTTTCACTTCCAAGTCTCAGCACAGATCATGAAAGGCATTTGTTGACTGTCCTCTGTACCACATGGTTCCACGTGTCTCGGAGGAAGCGAGTTTCACAGGGGTGTAATTAACAGGGCTTCTTCTACACAATATGGTTGAGGAGCTTCTGGCAGGTCAACATATCCTAAAATATCTCCCAGCCAGCCCACCAATGTGCCATCAGCATCATTCCTTTAAGTCCAGGCATTACACCCAGAAGACCCCTTGTTAAAATGTGAGCCTAGAGGCTGGAAGGGGGTGGTGGTGCATCATGTATTAACCTATCACTTGCCACCACACTCTCACATGCATTGCAAGGAGACCCCTTCTGCTGAGCAAGTGGCTCCTGGGTGTAAAGGAAGCCCCGCAGGCAAGACCAAATGCAGACTCAGTCATTCCATCTTCCTCATGCTGCTGTGTCACACACACAGAAATCCTCAGCTGAGAGCCAGAGAGCCAAACACGGCACCAACAGCAGTGCCCAGGGGTTGGGAGCTGCTAAGTCCAGGCTGAGGCTCACGGTGTGGCTGCTGGTGGGAGTGGAAGGCGGTGGATCTCCCCGAGCACGTGTCCGCACACATGGGCACACGCCAGAGCTTCAGCTTGGGTTTGAACGGGGTGTTTTGTGTTACCTTGTTTTGAGGGGCACCATGGGGAGGAGCGGAAGGAGGGAATGGAGGGGGCATAGCACCTGTTTCTCAAGGGGCCCCTTGGCCTGGCTTGGATGTGGCAAGATTCTGGGCCCTGGTGGCACTGCTATGCGGCCCAGGTGACAAAATGCAGTGAGAACTGGGGAAGGGACTGGTCCCCACTCAGTGCACAGCACAGCCCTGTTTCTCACTCCAAGGACGGGCAGCTCAAGGAGGGTCAGGGAGCAGCCCCCTGGGGGTGAGCAATGATGTCCTCACGCTGGGCGCCACAGCTCTGAGGCTCCTTGACGGAAGAGGAAGAGGACGGGAGCAGAAGAACGTGGCAGGTGCCTCGTGGCGCCTGCAATGGGGTAGGGAGGTGAATGGTCATTTGCAAAGCCTCAACACTGGGGGAAAGAGGAATCGTATAAGGTGGAGCCTGACGTCTCATGTACACACACTGAGGCAAACCATGACTTTGGGGTTACTGATATCAACGTGTCTTCATCAGTACCATCCATGAGGCTCACTTCTACTTTCCTAAAGCATGTTCTGTGCATAGACCTTTTTATAGAGAGGTGGATAATTTTGTTTACTCTTTTCAATAAAGTTATATTTTACCCAACCAAAAATAAAAACACATGTGAAATCTCAATGGATAAAATCCATGTTGAAGTTGAAAATTCTGACCAGGTTTCCCCAGCACAACCTGCTGTCAGGTGTCCTCATAGCTGGAAAAAAACTCCCAAGAGGGAAAATGGCCTTTTGGGTATGAAATCTATAAACCTAAAGGGAGAAAAAATATCACCAGGCACTGAGCTGGAAAGTTTAGAATTGGAGAGGGGGTGGGGTAGTTAAGGGGAACAAAGTAAGACACAGCCAGTGAATGTGACTCGGCTGGGTGTACCGTGCTGTGACCCCATGGGAAGATTACTTTTGTAGCTTGATTCCCAATCAGGTTGCTTTTGGAGCAAAAAGGAACGAGGCTTACACTCTCTACCAATGACAGAGATGATGCGGAACACAGAGGCAGCTGAGCAAAGACCCGCAGCCCTGGGATTAGCAAGAGAGAGGGAGCTGCAGGCCGTGGGAGAGAACCCACACTTAGCACGATAGGCCAACAGCAGCAGACATTCGCAGAGTGTGTTAGGGGAAGAAAAAACACTTCCACAGAAACACTGAAGATAAATATTCAGTTCTCAAGGCAAACCCTTACACAAATTACTGACGTAGATACCCTTATTTCTCTGACAACCACAACAAGATCGCAACATAAACATTTGTACCCCACCCCAGCACAGACAAGCATGGAAGCCATTAGAAGAACACGCCAGCCCAGACCCGAGGAAAGACTAGTCTCTGGTTACACGTGCCCAAGAGTTTTCACCATTTACTGAAAGAGAAACAATCATACATTTATACCAGAAACCCACTATGTAGAATACATACTGCAAAAATAAGTACTCCTAAGTGAACTATTTAATAAAACATACAGGTTATCCATACAGAATGGAGCACCGTCACATCAAATCACCCTTTTGCCATATACGAAAAGTTCTGAGTTAAATAATCCTCCAAATGTTGTTAGATACAAACACACAGGAACAAGGTGGGTAAACCTTATTTCACAATTTATTTTGAAGAACTGGTGCCCAGAGTGTCTTTGTATCAGTAGGATGCTTCCGAATGAGAGTAATTTTGAAAACGTGAAAGAACTGAAAATGTTAAAGGGTATTTAATGGCTCTTTAACTGAAAAGTAAGGTAGCGGGACTTTAGGTACAGTTTAATCAAGCCACAACGTCACCAAACACTGTATCTCTGTCCCCTATCTTGGGTACCAAATGCATGTCAAAAGCAACTAGGGCCTCATGTTTCCTTACTCACATCTAGTGGGGAAAGAACAAAAGTCCTGGGCCCTTCTAACTGGACCATTCTAGGCTGGGTGCTCACTCCACATCAATCAACATGGTCACAGAACGCCACTGACCTCAGCCCAGATGGTGCGCTCAACCCTGAGCCAATCCCTGGGGTAAAGGGGCAGGAATTGCCCCAGTGGCTTTGGTCTAACCAGGACCCATCTTTGCGCATGGGTTCGGGATCAGTCCCCCCACACACACAAACTGCATGGCTCTGCTATACAATGGGGGACAGATGTTGGAGGGACAGCCACAAGTCCGTGATAAGTAAAACCAGGTAAAACCGCTCACTCAGCTACCCGTTGTGTCTCCTAAATAGAGTCTGGATGTGCACCAAAAAGGCCAAAGAGATGAAATGAGCTTTGGGGTGCAGGTAGGGGACCGCCCAAGTCTTCCTTCACGGTGCAGTCTAGGACCAGCTCTGCTTCCCCAGCACAAAAGGGAGAACTGTTCTCAACAACGTTAGAAACATGTAGCATCTTTGAGTCCTTTCCCTGGGCCTGAGCTAAGGGTTCTATATAAATCGCCTCATTTGCACCTTGAAAGAACATTATGAAATAGAAAATACTATTATCCTCATTTTACTGAGGTCCAAGGAGTTGAATGAAGTTCCCAGGGTCACAGAGCAGGAAGGGATGGCGTCCACGCCCTCTGTACCTAGAGACTGAGGCATTAACCACCAAGCCCCACTACCTACGGGGCCCTCCTCTGGATCCTCCCAAGGCTTTCTCAGCCCTTTGCTTCGGACAGAGTCACTCAGATCTACGGACTTGTTGCAATGGCAGAACCCAGTTCCTAAAGCCAAGGCTGCTCAGTCTCCTCAAATCTCAACCAATGTCTGCAGAGGCCACCTTGGGAGCTGGTGGTCACCCCAGGCTGAGAAGCAAGAGCAAAACAACTGTGTTAGGGGAAAGGGTAAGTATGTACAAAGCAATTAGAAGGTGAAAATTATGCCTGTCCAATAAGTCAAAAGGCACCGTCTGCCCCAAACTCTGAAATAAAAATACAGACAAAAGCTGCACTAAAGGACACTACCAGCTTTGTCCCCACCACTGACTCCTTCTCTGTACAGAAGGAGGGCAGTGGACTTGGCATGTTCTCTTCCCAAGAGGCTGATTCAAATCTCACCACTTCCAGAATGTATCCAGCCCCCCTCCGTGACGCCAGCCCTGGCAAGGTTCCTTCCCCCTCTGTAAACTCCACCAGACAACATACCCAGCAGCTCCACTGGGGCGTCTAACTGGCCCCTCAAACTTAACATGGTCCCCCTGCCATAAAATAGGCCTTTTCCACTCTCTTGTGCCTCCACAAAGGGGGCCACCCTTCGCTCACAAGGCCAGCTACATCTTAATATTAATAATATGTGGGCCTGGTACAAAATAAAGATGCCCCTGCTAAAAACTGTTCATAATTTCAAGTTGGCAACAGCAGAGCATTAAACCAAGCTTGGGACCCTTCTAAGCACGGGCTTCTGTGCCACCGCACAAGTTGCATGTCTATGACACTGGACCTGGGCTCAAGTCAAAAACCCTGGGCAATATCTCAGTTCCTCTCCCCACATCCAGTCTATCCCCAAGTCCTGTCAGCTCCAACTCTAAATATTATATATCCTGAATCCAACCACTTTTCACCAACTCCCCCATCACCACCACACTCTAGCCACTGCGATCTCTCCTGGACTATACTGCAACTGCCCTAAATGGGCTCCCTATTTCTCTCTTGCTCCTCAACAACCTATTCTTCAAACAGCAGCCAGTGTAATTGTCCAATATAAATCAGACCATGTCTTTCCCTAATCAAAATTTTCTCATGGTTTTTCATCAGGCTTAAAGCAAGATCTGAACTCTCAGCATGAGCTAAAATGTCCCTCATGATCTGGCCCCTGCTGCCCTCTCCAAGCTCTTGTCCTCCTCCTCCTCCTCCTCCTCACTCACTGACTCACTCATCTTGCTCCAGCCCTATTGGCATCCTCATCGTATTTCAAACACACCAAGCTTGCTGCTGCCTCAGGGCCTTTGCACTTGCTGTTCTCACTGCCTGGAATACTCTTCCCCCAGGTATTCACATGTGCCTGGGTTATTCGGCTCCCTCATATCACACAGGTCTCCGCTCAAACGTCATCTTCCTGAACAAGACTTCCCTGAACACCTTTTCTTTAAAGTAGCCACACGCTTCCTCACTCTCCTTCCACTCTCCAAGCTTTGTTTCTCTCCTGAATACTTATCACTCCTTCCTCACCCACTTGAAGAGTAAATACCAAGAGTCTAGCCGCCTTTCTCAAGCTGCGCTTGGAAAGCAATTAATTTGGCACCTCTTAAATCTCCCTGAGCTCCAGCAAGGAGGACACTTAGGGTTGTTGGGCGTAGCCAGTAAGGGAAGAGAAGGTAGCTCACGTGTCCCCAGTGGGGGAAGAACCTATAAATCCATTAGCTCTGGCATCTAAGAAGATAGAGAAGTCTTTTAAAAAGCCAAGAGCACCATTTAAAGTCCACCTGAGAGTCGTGAGCTGAAGGCAAGGCTAGCCCGGGAGCTCATGCCTGAAGGAGAGGGGGCCAGCTCCTCCAAGCCCTGCTGGCTTCTGAAGACAACCAAACCCCACGGGAGGGCTATTCTGCTCCTTCAGCTTCATGAAGGAGCCTTCACTACCCATCTCCAAGGGCAGCCAGGCACACCCTGCTCCACAGAGGAAGCCATGAGGCTGCGTGGCACAGGGGCAGGAGCAAGTTCCGCTGTGCACAGAGGCAGGGAGGTAAACCGCCTCCTGCCCCTACCCGAGAGGCTGCAGGACCAGTCATCGAGCCGTCCACCATCCTGACCACTAATAGTCCATCTATGCTGAGACCAATTCTGAGCCTGGAGGAGGGACCAGGGCCTCCATGTGTGATCTCATGCAATCCTTGGAACACCCCTATCTTACAGATGAGGGTAGTGGGGGTCCAGAGAGGGGTGCTGCCTTGTCCAAGGTCACACAGATAATGAGGAACGGCCTTCAGGGCCTGTCTGAATTAAGAATCTGTACCCTTAACCACTACAAGTGAGGGAAGTGCCCAGGAAATGAACCAGTCTTGCCCACTTCTAGGGTCTCGGTGCTGTCCCCCTCGGGCAGAGAGCTCTAGGACAGACTTTCTGTCAGTTGGTCCTTTGGCCCCCAAGTTGGGAAAGTTTCTGGCATCTTAAAGGACAAATGAGTCCCAACCCAAGAGAGTGCAATGATTTGAAGTTCAGACTCTGGAGCCACATGTCCTGGGATTAAATCCTCATTATGGTGCCTTGGGAAAGTCTCTTAGCCTCAGTTTTCTTGCCTGCAGAATGGAGCTAGCAATAATCTCTGTATCCTAGCCTTGTTGGGAGGAGTAAATGAAACAAGAGCTTGGAAGAGTGCCTGGCTCAGAGAAAGTCTATAGATGGCAGGTATTATCATCAGCAGTCTGAGAACATTCCATGATAGGATTTAGTCACTCATGCACTCAACAAATATTTACTGAACCCTGCTAAACGTCGGATGATAATGCTGGGTCCTCCAGACACAGCAATAAAGACAGATGCAGTCTCTGCCTCACCAAGCCTACAATCTACTGGGAACAACAAAAAATATATATTTTTCCCTTTTGTCTCCTAATCTGATCACTCGTGTGCAATGTAGAAAATGAAGGAGACAGCAAACCCACTGTCCCCCTCCTCCAAACCCCTTGATGACATGGAAAACTCCAGGCCCTACTTTTTTCCTTTTGAAACTGAACCCCTAGAAGATCCAGGAGCCCCCAGATCTTCATCTCTGCCCTACATCAGCAAGCCTCAGGCTCCATCCAACCTTTTCAATGAACAATTTATGCAACCAATGAACCAAAAGGCTAATCTCCATGATGTATTATGAATCCCTTTGAATTGGTAAGAAAAAGATAAAGAACCCAACAAAAAAAATTGCAATATAGGGGAACTGGCAATTTAGAAGAAAAACAGCCAAAGAGATAAGAAATTTATAATACCCAGGCTTGACAAAGTTGTGAAGGAAGAGGCGCCTCAAACACTGTCCATGAGCACGTACATAAATTGAAACAATTTTTAAGATGCTTTGGTATTTATCAAAATTGAAATTATGCACATTCTTTGACCTAGCAAAATAAGTCCTCTTGGAATCTACCCTGTAGGAAGATTCAAAACTATCCTCTCAGTGCTACTCATTAGAGCCTCATTTATAATAACAAAAATAAAACAGGAAACAGACTAAGTATCCACCAATGGAGAACTGCTAAAATAAAATTTCATACATAAGTTCATTCAATGTCATGCTACACAGCTGTTTAAAAAATGAGTTAACTCTGTAGAGAAAGACGTCTATAACATACTAGCAAGTGGAAAAAGACAACCGCACAACAATGCAGACAGTATTAGCCTATTTTTATACGTATGTGTGTTATGTTGGCGAAGAAGAAAACTCTAGACGTCCATACCAAATTGTTAAAATGGTTACATTTGGGGAGTGGAATTTGGTGCAGAAGAATAGGGAAAGTCTTCAGTTTTTACTTCTACATCGCTGTGTTTTTTTAAAATGTTTACAGATTACCATGAAGCATTCTTGTAATTTGAAAAAAATTGCAACTTGGTAAATTTACTAAAAGTCATTGAACTGGACAAAAAATGGGTGAATTTTATGGTATATAATTTAAGTCTCAATAAAATTTTTTAAATTATATATTTGCTCAGTATTCAACAAATATTAAGCTACTGTTAGGCACTCTTCGTGAAAGAGTTAGGCATTGTGAAAAGAGTAATAAATAAGCCCGACCATTATGAAGCTTACATTCTGATGGGAAACATCATATTGTATTAAAATTATCTTCTATTAGAATATCCTTTCTACTTACAGTCTCAGATATATGATATATAATGGGAAATAAATATATATACATTTTCTAATCACCTGTTATAAACATATTACAGTACTTGGTGTTCTACGGCACACCAAGGAACAAGTTATAATAATAAGATCTAACTCCTAAAAAGCACTTCTCAGTTTCCAAACAATCTTCCTATCCATCCCCCGACCCAGCTCAAGGTAAGACCCAAACAAGCTGTCACCCCTGCTGAAAAGCTGAGGAGACCAACGCATCAGAGGACATGCAGCTGCGGTGAGAACATAATCATGTTCCAGCAGATGTCACCAGGCACTGCATGGTGAGACGCCAAGTGCGTGGCCCAGAAGATAAGCCTCGGAGAGGTCGCTGTGCATGGGGGTTGCATGGGGCTGAGAGGGGTCTGTCTACCCCAGAGGGAGCTAAAGGAGCGTCTGTCCTGGACCAAAACATGTGAAAGGGCTCGACGTCAGACTTCCAATACTATCTCCAAATTAGATTATAATGGAACTGCAAAGAGCCATGGACAGTATTGAAAGAAAAATGCTTTCATCGTCCAGCCTAAGCTTGTGTCCCACTGACAGACCACATCGCTTATGTTACACTGTGAACTGATTTATTCTTATGATTCCTATAATTATACAGTAAAGAGAACAGTTGCATTTATTATGTGTGTGCACACACGAGTGTGCTAAGAGTTTAATTTGTCAAGCATACACTTTTAATACATATCACAGCTTTTATAAATCCTATTTGGGAATTATTCCTCTTCCTCCTCCTCCTTCCTCCTTCCCTCCATCCTCCTCCTGTTCCTTCTGTTCCTTCTTCATCTATTTACTAGAATCCTCCAAAAATGGGCAAGGCCCAGCCATCTCTTGACTCCTCTGAGAAGCTCTGGACCTGAGACAGGACCTAGAGATGAGGGAACTACACATACCCGTGCAGTGCATGATGATGTTCTGGGCAGTGGTAGACCACATGTACAATGGTGGCCCCGTAAGATCAATACACTGTACTTTTACTTACCTTTTCTATGTTTAGATGTGTTTAGGTACACAAATACTTACCACTGTGTTACAGTTGCCTATAGTATTCAGTAAAGTCACATGCTGCCCAGGTTTGCAGCCCAGGAGCACCAGGCTGCACCATGTAGCCTGGGTGTGGAGTAAGCTATGCCATCCAGGTTGTGTAAGTGCCCTCCATGAGGTTTGTACAATGACAAAATTGCCTAACAAAGCGTTTCTCAGAACACGTCCCCATCATGAAGCGACACATGACTGTGCACTTAAAGACCTGCTTCCAGGAGAGAATCTAGGGCCCTGCAGACCTTTTGCATTTGCTGTGCTTCAAATAAAACCAAGAGGAGGCAGAGAAGGGACCCACTGAGTGGGAGCAGCTTATTCATACATGTGTACGTCATCAGGGGATCTGTGAACTCTTCCTATAAAGGGCCCCACAGAAAATGTTTTAGGCTTTTCAGACCTGACAGTCTGTGTCTCAATTAGTCAACTCTACCGCGGCATTGTAAAAGTGAAAGTGGCCAAGCACAATATGCAAACAAATGGGCATGGCCTCGTTCCAATAAAACTTTATTTACAAAAACAGGCCTCAAACCAGATTTGACTCACAGACCATGGTTTGCCAGCACTCCAGTATTTAATGATCAATTTTATCTTTCTACTGTGGTTTTTGGTTAAAGACAACTTGTCCCTACTTTGTGACTTGGGAACAGGTAATAATAGGTCTGGTTTATTCATATATATGTAAACATATGTAATATATAATATATATAAATATTAATATGTTAGATGTGTTTACATATACAAATACTTACCACTGTGTTACAATTGCCTACAGTATTCAGATGGGGAGGCAGACAAAAAACAAGATCCCTTCTCCCCAACCCCTTTCCCCTTCCCCAAGCCCATCAAAATTCTCCTACCTCCACCTGACCCACAGACACATGAACTAGCCCAGCCAAGATCAACCAACCCTCAGCTGACACATAGTCCAGGGGAACAAAATAACTGTTGTTTAAGTTTTGAGATCATTTGTCACACAGCACTTCTGTGGCATTTGCTGACTGATACAAAGCCCAAAGCATACGAGATGTATGACAACAATCTGGTGAAGAAGTTTGAAAGCCTGAGCTGGACCAGGCCAAGCCAAACACATTAAATAACCAATGTCCAATTTTCACTCCAGGGCTACCCCCTCTGGAGGAATCCATACAAGTTAGGCACTGTAAATGCTTGCCTCTAACATGTGGGTTTACCCCTGTCTCCACTTCTTCCTGTAGCCACGTAACCTCCATATTCTCAGAGTTTGGCACGGTGACTGAGACCAAATAGGTGCTTCATAAAGGGTAACTGACTTGAACATAATTGAACAGAACTGATATAGATCCTGGGTATTTTTTCTTTGCTGTCTAAGGAATATTCCTGTCCCAAGAAGCAAAAACCTCTGAATTAGGCCAAGCAATCAGCCTGGTTTGAGTGAGCAGGCAATGGAGTAATTTTTAGCAGTCTCCACTTGCATAGTTTATTTTCAGAAATTTTCCTCTCCACATCACTCCTGAAACGATGCTATTTAAACATCCTGAAATGTTCCTTCTCTGCTATGGCCATAGGATCCCCCATTTTAAAAAATAATAATAAAATGTCATCTAAAAAAATCAAGCAGAGATAAACCAATTTGTAATTTTTATTCTAGAAAATTCTAGGAATTATTAAAATTAGAAAGAGCTTAGCATAGCAGTTAGGAGCAGGAGACCTGGGTTAGACTAACTGGGTTTGCCTCTCAGTTATTCTACTTGCTAGCTATGCAACCACAATGGACTGATGTTTATATCCCCCCAAAATTTGTATGTTGAAATCGTAACCCCAAAGTGATAGTATTTGGAGGTGGAGCCTCTGGAAGGTGATTAGGTAATGAGGGTGGAGC
This sequence comes from Daubentonia madagascariensis, assembly GCA_023783475.1. Classification (NCBI taxonomy): domain Eukaryota; kingdom Metazoa; phylum Chordata; class Mammalia; order Primates; family Daubentoniidae; genus Daubentonia; species Daubentonia madagascariensis. The sequence continues at coordinate 2,033,301 of JAKFHU010002332.1, read as the reverse complement.
CCTCATGAATGAGATCAGTGCCCTTATAAAAGAAGCCCCAGAGAGCCCATTGGTTTCTTCTACCACGTGGGTCACGGTGAGAAGGCCAGTCCTTCATCAGACAGAAAATCCATCTTGATCTTGAACTTCACAGCCTCCAGAACCAAGAAATAAATTTCTGTTGTTTGTAAGCTACCCATTTTATAACATTTTGTTATAACAACCAAAATGTACTATGACAGTAACCTTCGGCAAGTTGTGTAACCTTCATGAGGCTTAGTTTCAATTCATTAATGGAAATAATGGCACCTACTCCATGGGATGTGTGGGAATTAAATAAGACAATGTATATAACACTTTTAGCATAGTATCTAGATAAATTTTAGCTGTTGTCATTAAACAGTGTTAATAAACCAGCTTAGGCAAAGAGATGGATTTATCAGAAATAGAGTATTTAGAAGTATCTCCTAGAAGCTAAGTGTAGGGGTAGCATCAAAGTTACTCAGGAGACAACTTAGGGATTGGGTGTTACCTGGAATCAAGGCAGGGACTAGCTGTTTCTCTCTCTGGGGTCACATGGCCTCAAAACTCTATGTGGGTTTCACATCTGATTCTTGGAAGTGAAAATCTGATTGGCCCAGCTTGAATCAAGTATACACTCTTGGGCCAATCAGCCATGCCCAGGGGGTGGGCTTGAGTGGCTAGAAAGGGCTGGGCAGGGATGGACAACTCATCAGATCTGCCACGTGTAGACATGGGGCTTGGAGAACCTCAAAAAATGTGTTCAATTGAATTAAATGACCCAGAAGCAGCTCCATATCTGTGTGTGAGGGCATTAGCCATTCTTTGCCATCAAGACTGAGTTTCCCTTGAAGGCACTGCAGCAGTTTGCTAGGACAGCCATGACAAAACACCATGGACTGGGTGGTTTACAAACTTTACACAGCAGAAATTTATTTCCTCACAGTTCTGGCGGCTGGAAGTCTAAGATCGAGGTGCCAGCAGGTTTGGTTTCTTCTGAGGTCAGAGTCTCTCCTCGGCTTGCAGACAGCCTTCTCTGTGCACACATTCCCTGGTGTCTCTTTGTGTCCAAATCTCCTCTTACAAAGACCCCAATCAGATTTATCAGGGCCCTGAGAGCCTCATCTTGCTCACTCACCTCTTTACAGGTCCTATCTCCAAACACAGCCACATTCAGAGAAACCAGGGGTTAGGACTTCAACGTAGGAATTTGGAGGAACACAATTCAGCCCGTAACAGGCACAAAGGGCTTCGATTTAGCCCAAGAAATCACATGGCCCCTGGTACCTGGCTCCTAAGCAACTTAGGGCTGCATTTGTTTTAGGACTTTCGGTCCCTACCCAGGGCCTTCAAATCTTCCCAAATCTCTCTCCTTCTCCACGAGGATTCTCCTCATTCTTAGAAACAATCAGAGAAACAACACGCAAAGTTAGGAAAGGACAAAACCATTTTTAAGCCTTACTTCCCAGCACTCCGAAGACCACAGAACCACACAGCTTATGAAGAGATGTTTTAACTATGGATGAAGCTGCTGGTGGCTTTACAAGGGGTGCTAAGAGGAAAATTATCTTTTTGGATTTCATTTTCATTTTGGCTTAATGAGGTAAGAGACTCTCGTTTTGCAAAGTAGGGCAGCTTGCTGCTGAGGCCAGGGATTCGGGTAGGGGGGATGAGGCTGTGTCCTGTTTCCAAAGTTAGGAAGCTCTGGCCCTCAGCGTGTGGTGGGGAGGTAGGGGGAGGGCGTTTGCCAACCAGGGTCCCAGGAACCCAGTGTGAAGGCCAGGGCATTTCTCTCTGAGGGCTAAAATCAAGCAGCAGCAGCTGCAAAGTTAACATTTGCAAGTTTCAAAGCTAGGCAGTATCAAGATTTGAATTAAACCAGTGACTGCTCTTTTAATTGGACCCAGCTTGAGACAACTGTGATCATGCCCTGGGACTGAAAGCACACGTCCTATTTTAAACCTGAGTTCTTAAGAGACTGGTCCTCACACTTTAGGGTCTTTACAATCACCTGGGAAGCTCGTGGGACGTGCATTTTCCCCAGGGTCTCTCCCCAGGGCTGCAGACCCAGCACAGCGAGGCAGGGGCCCGTTCAGCAGATGGGTGCAGCGTCTTGGCGATTTCATGAGTCCCCACGGCATTTTGACACAGAGGATCCATAACCCAAATTTGTGGAATCTCTGGACGAAAATCTATTCAATGACCACTCAGACACTGCCTTTCCCAACTGTCTCGTAAGGAATAGTAAATAGTCACCTCCTCGGTCACACCCCATCCCCTGTACTTCCGATCTCCTTGCGCTACTTTCCTTTCCCAGAGCACTCCTGGCTTTCTAACACCCTCTAACAATCGATGGCTCCCTGAAGCAGAACTGCTGCTCTATGAGGCAGGGATTTTTGTGTTTTGTTCGTTACCATATATCCCCGGTTAGCACAGTGCCTTGTATGTAGCACTGGCTCAATACTGGTGGAATGAATTAATGAATTAATATATTGACTCCATGCTGTGCTTTCTGCTGAGATATAACAGCAATCATCTGGATGTCTCATACTAAAATGGAATTAGCAGATAATGCCTTAACAGGCAGAAGACTTTCTGATACGGTACCCGCCCCCCCGTTCATTGCCAGACATCATCAACAAGGCTGCCAGGCTTTGAATTAACAGACTCTGCTTAAAAAATGTTTCTCTCTTTAATTGGGATGGGCAGCCTCTGCTAAATAAAGATGCCTACAGATCTCGGATGAGTCACAGCCCTCTGAAATCTAGTTAGGAAAAGTGAAGAACGTCTACTTTCAATTTCCTGTGATATAAAGTCTGGCATGGGCATGGAGGGTGTGGCATCAGAGCATCTGTCTGGTCACAGCCTATGTGAAGTGCCAGAGCATGGGAAAAGTCCTTATTGGACAAATTAATGCAACAGAAACACTGTTCTCCCGAAGTTCCTGTAACTTCTCCTCATCCTCGAGTGTAAGGACAGGTTCAAAGTACTGGAAGGGGACTTGGACATTTATTTTGTTATTTTTTGGTGCTAATAAGACCTTTGTGTAAGCCTCTCTCTGTGTTTGGGAGGGAGAATTACCTGGCGCCCATATACGCAATACCAGGACTAATAAAGTTTGAGGCTCTGCTAGCCACATTCTCTCTCTGAATTTACATGACTTCAAGACCCTGGGGGCCCAGCTGTAGGAGGAGGGTGAGTCTCGTGAAATAGAAAGGGTTAAAGAGATTACATGATGCTATTACACACCTACTAGGAGGGCTACAATTAAAAATGCTGACAATATCAAGTGTTGACAAGGATGCAGAGCAACTAAAACTCTCATACATCGCTGATGGGAATGTAAAATGACACAGCCACTCTGGAAAACAGTTTGGCATTTCTTATGTAGTTACGTAAACACAATATGACCTAGCATTTCCGCTTCTAGGTATTTACCCTAAAAGAAGTGAAAATTTCTGTTTATACAAAAGCCTACACATGAATGTGTATAGAAGCTTTATTTCAAATTGCCAAAAACTGAAAACAAACCCAAATGTCCTTTAAAGGGCAAAAGGATAAACAAACTGCAGTACATCTATGCGATGGAACACTAGTCAGCAGTACAAAGGAACCAGCTACTGGTACACATGACCACTTGTATGATTCTCAAAGGCATTATCTAAGGGAAAGCAGCTAGTCTGAAAAGGTCGCATACTGTATGGCTTCAGTTATAGGGCTTTCTTGAAAAGACAAAACTATAGGGACAGAAAACAGACCAGTGGATTAGGGATGGGAACAGGGTATGGCTACATGGGACTATCACAAGGGTGTGTTTGGGGGTGATGGAGCTGTTCTGTATCCTGACTGTGGTGGTGGATACATAAATCTATACATGTGTTAAAATTTATAGAACTGTACACCTCAAGAAAAGGCAATTTTACTGTATGTTAATTTAAAATAAAATTAAAAACAAATGTGGTGGAAAAGTTACCAGATTGAACTAAATTTAGTTTTCACACTACTGTGTGAGAATAAGAGCTTGTCAAATAAAAGTAAGTACAGATACAAAGAATCAAGTGAGTCTCGCGTTCCCACGTGTCAGAGCCATGCCTGTAAACTTGTAGCTATTACAAGTAGCCGGGAACAGGGAGAAAAGTGGAGAGACAGGAAAGAAAAGGGAAAGAGAAGAAAGAGAGAGTGCGGAGGAGGGAGACCCTGGGGGGCTGCTTCTCAAACCCCAGTGGGGGTGTAAAGCACCTGTGGAGATGCAGGTTCTGATAAGGTCTGCACAGGGCTGGGATTCTACATTTCTAAGGAGCTCCCAGGCGATGCCTTTGCTGCTGGTCCAGGACATCCCCCCTTCCCCCAAGGAGGAGCCAGGCGCAGGGCAGAAGGGCTGGTGAGCATTCAGCAAAGAGACTCAACCTTACAAGGGACATGTGTGTCTCATGTGAGACGGTGCAGGTGACAGCACTTTGAAAACTATTAAGTGCTGTACACATGTAATGTGACAAGTCAGCAAAAATGACACAGTATCTACCTGCATTACCAAACTCAGTGCCTAATTAAGGGGTTGGGATAAACCCAGCCCAAGCAGGGATCCCATTGTCCCTGACATCACAACACCCCCTGCCCAATTATCCCCAGGCTACATCAGGGGGACACAGAGCCCAGTTGGCCACAGAACCCTGGTGATGGGCAGACATTCAAAGATCCATCAGCAAGTGAGCAGTTGTGGGAGGACAGGTTTTGTTGAAGATTTGAAGCCTAGGTTGGCTTATTAACATACAAATAACTGAGTTTTACTTTTCTGAGCTTTCAGCACATCCATGCTAATGAAGCCATTGCTTTAAAAGTCCATCTCCACTGAAATGTCTAATTAATTTGATACTTGCAAAGGTGCACAGAACAAAGTGTCTGCAGAGCCCAGTGGGGCGAAGAGAATGAGACAAGGCTGCTGGTGCGGGGCCAGGTGTTCCAGATGCCAGGGGACTCGGACAATTGACATTTGCAAGGCAGGGAGGCAAGGGCTGCTCAGCAGTGTTTTTCAAACTTCAGGCTGTGACCCATTCACGGATCATGAAATCAACTCATTGGGTCATGACCAGCAACTCTTTTTGATCAAATGGAAAAACAGGAAGGGGAAGCATATACATGGCAGATAGGAAAGGTAAGTACTGCGTGAAAGTCACACACTATACACATCTGTATGTTTCACATAGATGCATGTACTGAGTCACCAAGAAAATGAACGTCTGTTAATACATACACATACAGTACTTTATCACAGGCCAAGACTACTCTAAGCATTTTGAAAACATGAAACCATTTGATCCTTATAAGGTAGTAGTACTATTGCATTTTACAGTTAGGGAAACTGAGGCATGGAGCAGTAGAATGACTTGCCCAAAGACACACAGCTAGAGAGTGGGGAGTCAAGTCTGTCTGACTTTGAAATTCCAACTCTTCTATACAACTCTGGATCCCAAGGACCTCAGACTCAGAGGACAAAACAATCCCTCCATGCTAGGACAATAACAGCTGATAACAATCGCACCATGCTGCGTGGCTACATGCATTGTAACACTCAACCCTCAAAGTGAGCATTAACATAATGCGGTAGACACTAGGAAAGCTTCTGTTTTCCAAATTGTAAACTGTGGGTCAGAGGAAGAAAATGACTCCTCCAAGGTCACATGGCCAATAAGTGAGATAGTCGGTGGAGGTGTCATAGGCACCAGAGGATTTGAGCTGATCCTTGACGGATGGGGGAGATTTGGGAGCTCAAGTGTCCCAATGCACATAAGCTCTAAGAGAACAAAAGAGCTTGAGCAAGAGTGTTCCTGCTGCACGGGGAGCCTTTGTTTGACAGGTATGGAACAGTTCAACCTGCCTTGGAGACCTAGTCTCACTGGGGGCACAAAGGATGCCTCCCAAGACAGGATTGTTGCCATCGTAAGAAACTTGCAGCCACAGACTCTAACAGTGGGCCTCCGGCCACTGCCAGGGAGCCCAGCTCAGCACCCAGACCGAAGGGCTCCTCCCGCCCCAAGGCCCCAGGGGTGCATGCACACAAGCTAATACATCTCTGCTGCCCCCCAGCCCAGGAGAACACACGGCTGAGTTAAGAATATATCTGATAGGCAACCTGAAAAATCCTTCAACCATCTGCCCTCGGGCTTTTTTCTACTGCTTCTGGTTTTGTTTTTATTACGTTTTTTCTCAGAAGCTCCCAGAACTGGAAAGAACCCAAAAGGATCTTTGTTAAAAGCCAAACCAGACCTGGAAAATATGGTTGACAGCTTGAGCTCTGGAATCAGACACGTCAGGGTTCAGGTCCCATTTATGTTTTCAGGCCTTGGGCAACATGTTTCACTGCTCTAAGCCTCAGTTTCTTCATCTGTAAAATGGAGACATCCGAGTCCCCACCGCAGATGGAAGATATGAAGGTGGGACAAGAGGACGCACCAGGGTGGCTGGACACAGCAGGTGCTCAGTGGACAATGAGTGATGAGTGAATTAGGGAAGGAAGCACAGCAAGGTGTGAGGAGCCTGCTCCATTCTACAGAGGTCACCCCAGAGGAAGACAGGCCCCAAATCTCCTCCCCTAACTCCGGTCATCACGTAGAACACAGAGGCAGCAGTGATCCAGGTTTCCATTCCAGCCAAATCACCACCAGTGGTCCCAGGTGAGGAAGGAGAATGGACCATGACAGTTTCCACTTCTGCTGTCTCCTGCAGAAGAACAAACCACCCAGAACTCAGTGGTTTAAAAAAAAGTGTGATCTATTATTTCTCATGTTTCAGCCCAGTGAGTATCAACCAGTGGCCATTTTGCTGCCCCCCACCCACCCCTCGGGGGCATTTAGCAGTGTCTGGAGACATTTTCAGTTGGAGGTGTTACCGGCATCTAGTGGGAAGAGGCCAGCAATGCTGCTAAAGATGCTACAATGCACAGGACAGCCCCCAAAATGAGGAAGGATCCAACCCTAAAAGTCAATAGTGCTGAGGTCAAGAAACTGGGTCCAGCCAAAATGCATTCCATCCCCAAGGCTTGGATGCAAACAAGTACAGGTTCCCTGAGGCCCAAGACAGACACAGGACCAGCAGCAGCAGCTGAAAATCAAAACGTTCTACCACGGATGGAACAGTCCCAAGACAGCTGTTCTGACTTCATGGCAGAGGGCAGCCAGAGGCAGGGCAGTCTCCGGGGCAACACCAGGGGGACATAATATAATGGATGTGTGTGTGCCACTGAGCACACACACATCCCTGAACCCCCTCATGCCTGGGGCTTCCTGGAGACTCCCTTGAGCACCCAGCCCCCTCTATCCAGAGTTTGGGGCATCAGGCTGTGTTCCCAATGTGGAGAGTGGCCAGGAGACCCTCCTGCAGACTCCAATCACTTCCTGATAATCAGTGACACAAGGAGGTCACCATGGCTACACCTGCCTGAAGATATCATTTCTACACCCTCTCCTTAGATAGATTCAAAAGCAAGGCATGTCAGGGGAACTTCCCTCTCAAGATGCGTTTCATAGACTCCACAGCAGAATAGACAGCAGGTCTGTGTCTGTGAAACACAATGAGTTTTATGGAGACTCTTGAGCCTTCTAAAAGACTTCTAAGAAAAATAAAATAAAGTCCTTGGAGGGTCTTGTTCTTGGACCTACTGTTTTCTATTCTGGGCTTTTTGTAAACTCCAGCAGAGCACTAAACTTGCTCAGCACCATCTCTCCTCTCCCTGCCTAGATGCTGGCAGCTCCCTGTCCATAGCCACACACTTCCCAACTCCATGCCTTCACCCATCATGTCCCCATCCGCTCTCAGCTCATCAAGCCTTACTTATCCTTCAAGACACAGTTCAGGCACCATCTCTTCCAGAAATCTATCTCTGAGCCACCAGAATGGGCTAAGTGATTTTCCTCTGTGCCACCATCAACCTGTGTTCATGTGCACACCTGTGCACATAAGCACCTGTGCATACCTATGGCACACCTATGCACCTGTGCACACCCATGGGAAAAAGAGAACACTGACAATTGTTTACCAAACCCCATTTGCTTTTCCTCCTGGGCACATAGCTAAACTACACTTTCTGGCCTCCCTTGCAGTAAGGTGGGGCCATGTGACTGCATCCTGGCCAGTGGAAGGTGGGGAAAAGTGATGGATGCCCCTCGCAGAGATGACCCATGACAACCTTCCATGCGAACCTCTAGGCTCTCTCTTCCCCTTTCTTCATGGTGGCTACAGAGAATCCAGCAAAGAACACCAAGACCCAGAGGATAACATAGGCACAGAATGGAAGGAGCTTGGGTCCCCAAATGACTGCATGGAAGGCTGTCCAACTAACTTCCACCATGAACTGTCTGTGGGCATCAAATAAGGCTCTACTGTGTAATTGACAGAGATTCTAGAGTTATCATTACGGAAGCTAGTGTGACTTTCCCTATCTGATACCTCACCTCTGTCTTTGAACTTAACATATGACACAGAAATGGCCATCCTTCCCCTGCCAGACTCAGAATGCCTCAAGGACAAGGTCCATGTGGCCTTAATCATCCCCTTGGCCCCAGCACAAAGCCTGACACTGGACTGATGCTCAAAAGGGTTTCTCTGAAAGGGTTCCTTGGACTCCCAGATAGAAGATCATCTTCTAGGGATAAAAACAAGGGAATGAAAAGACCCATTGGGGAGCAGGTGGTCAGAGCCAGCTGGGAAAGGGCTGTAAACTGAAGGCAAATCCAGAGTGAGCTCCAAGGGCAGGGAACAGTTAGGAGTGGATGCCTGGCTCCGTGTCGACCCTAGGCCAGGGGCCACTCGAGCTGCTAGTAGTCACCCACATTCCTTGCTACACGGCCCCTTCCTGCACAGACCAGCAAGAAAGGGTCAAGTCCTTGTGCTTCAAATCTCTGCCTCACCCTTCTGTAATCAGAGAAAACTCTCTGCCTTCAGAGGGCTCATGTCATTAGGTCAGGCCCACCTGGAAAATCTCCCTAGCTTAAGGTCAGCCAATTTGGGAGCTTAATTATATCTGCAAAATCCCGTTACAGCAGTGCCTGGGTGAGTGTTTGCATAACACAGAGAAGGTGTGTACATCAGGGCTGGGAATCTTGGGAGACCACCTTAGAATTCTGCCTACCACAAGGAGGAACCCTGCTCTCCACCAGATAAAGTCTCCTTTTTCACTTAAGTCAACAAAAATAGGTTTCTGTTCTTTCCAATTCAATAATCCCAACCAATCCACAGAGTGAAGGGAGGGGACAGCGCTCGTCTATCCTGGGGGCAAATGTGAGAAGCCAAATGCATGGTCCTGGCTGGATTAAATATCAGTAGGTGAAAATAACCTGGTTAAAGTGTCTTAGCTGGAATTTAAACCTACGGATGTCCACGTGAATTTCTCAGAACATGACCCTACCTTCCTATCCATGTTGAAGACCCACGTCTCCCTTCCTGGACCTGCCTTCCCCGGCCTCTTAAAAAGCAGAATTTAGAGACAGAAAGTAGAATAGAGGCCACCAGGAGCTAGGAGGAGGGGGAAGGAGGAGTTATTGCTTAGGGTACAGAGTTTCTGTTTAGGATGATGACAAAAATTTTGGAAATAAGTTGTGATGATTGTTGCACAACAGCGTGAAGTTACTTCACGCCATGACTCGTACATGTAAAAACAGTTCAAATGGCAAAATTTATGTTATATATAATAAACTACAATGTTAAAAAGGAAAAAAAAGAGAAAAGCAATATGATGCCTGATAAAGAGGAGAGACAGAAGAAAACTAACATCTCTTAAGTCATTGCCAAGGATCAGGCACTACACAAGGCACTTTCAGGAATGCATTTTCATTTTGTCCTCACCACAAACCTGCAGGGTAGGTGTTCTAGTCAGGGTTGTCCAGAGAGACAGAACTGACAGGATAGAGAGAGAGACAAGAGAAGGACTTTATTAGGGGAATTGGCTCACTCCATGGAGGCTGAGAAGTCCAACAACAGCCCGTCTGCAAGCTGGACAACCAGGCAAGTCAGTAGCGTGGCTCAGTCCAAGTCCAAAGGCCACAGAACCAGGGAAGCCAATGGTGTCACTCCCAGTCCTCGGCCAAAGCCCGGTGGGACCACAGGTGCAAGTCCCAGAGTCCAAAGGCCAGAGAACCTGGAGTTCTGATGTCCCAGAGCAGGAAAATAACAGTATCTCAGCTCCTCCAGAAGAGAGAGAGCAAGAATTCTTTCTTCCTCTGCCTTTTTGTTCCTTCTTGGCCCCCAGCTGGTTGGACGGTACCCACCCACATTACAGCAGATCTTCTCCACTAGGTGCACCAACTCAAATGCCAATCTCCTGCAGAACTACCCTCACAGATGCACCTTGGGCAGCCCAATCCTTCTAATCCAATGCCTTCCCATTCAGCAGAAGAGGGATGGACTCAGGGCACTGGGAATGATTAATGCAGTGATTGAGAATAAGTAATGCTTTACCAGCTATCCAGGTATCCCCTAATTAGTCAAGTTGACATCCAAAATCAACATCACAGTAGGTATTCTTACTCCAGTTTTTATAGACGAGAAAAATGCAGCTGAGCAAAGTGGTTAAGTCAATTGCCCAGGGCCATTTACGGCTGGGGGGGTCCCCAGAGCAACGAAGGAGAACCTTTGGAAGGCTCTAACCCTGGGCTGCTCCATGCCAACCATCTCCACCCATGTCCCAGGCAGTGTGCTGGGTGCTAGATATACACACAATCAAGCAAAAACAGACCTGGCCATTACACTATAGCAGGCACAATTCCAAAGTGTCCTGAGGAAATACAATAAGGTTCTATGAGAAGTCACAGATCTCGCTCTAGCCTGGTGAGTCAGAAAAAGCATCCTCGAGGAAGTTGCAGTTGATCTGAGACGTAAAGAATGAATAGGAGTTAACTGGGTAAAACAGGAAAAGGGAAAATTCCAGGTACAAAGGTCCTATGGCTTGTTCTAGGAGCTGAAAGGCAGCCAAGTATGACTGGAGCAGAGAGAGCAAGGGGAAGAGTAGGGTAGATGAGGTCTCTGATGGCAAAAGGAGGGGGGACCTAACAAGGGTAGGACTTGAGACCAAGGGGGCCAGGTGGCATCTGTCACAAAGTTCTGGCTTACCCACCCCAGGGCGACTCTCCAAAGTCAGGCCTATGAGCATGTATGATGAGTCTTCTTTATACTCTGGCTTCAGGGTACTGCTGAAGTTTCTAGATGATGTAAGCACAACGTTGGACGTCCCAGCGTGCCCACACTGTGTTCCCACCTTCAGCCCAGCCTACAGAAAGGAGCAGCACTGAGACTCGCATAATTACCTTCCTGCTGTTCTCACCAACAGCACTCACCAGCAAAGCAAATTTTAAAAGCCTTAAATTAATCGCCTGCAAAAGCACTTACTGTACTTAACAAACAGGGTCCCTGCTAAACAAATGTCAGGCATAACTGGGATTCTTGTCCCCTGCGTCTGCCTGGCCCCTGAAATGGAGGGGAGTCATCCTGGCACAAGACACTTGCAGTGACAACTCAGGGTGCAGCCACGCAGACACCTGTCCCTGGGAACTGCTCCGAGAGACTCCAGACTCGTGGGAGCTGAGAAAAATCACAGTGGTACCCTTTAACACTGTTGATTCAGACCCTGGAAGATATGAATTCTAAGCACATCCTTCTGTCCCCATTTAATCACCAGTGATCACGTGGCCTGTGTGGCAATAATAGTGGAATTAAACATGGAAATGGTCATTCTGACTGGAGACATGTCACCTGGACAGACGGGTGCCCCTCCCTCTTCCCACAGCAGATGGGCCTGGTGGAAGGTTCCAGTCCAGCATCTCCCCCCGTACACCAGAGCCGCATGCCCCTCAGCCCACAGACTCTACTGACAACGCCACCTGCGTCTTTCATTTTATACCTTCTCCAAATGGTTCCATCATGATTCACGAGGTTCAAGAACTAAAATAAATTTTCCAATGCAGATAAGCCAATTCCTCCAAATGGCTGGTGCAAGAGCATCTCACAGAGGCCCACAATGCCCGTTCTGGAGTCAAGTCATAATTTTGTGGTCTCTGGACACTTGTGTCTTTGTGAGAGCCTTTCCTCCGTTAAAGAAATTAAAAATTATATTTTCAAATGTGTTTGGTATAAAGACTTATATATTTAAAGTTTTTCTTTGACCTAAAAGTTTTTTGTTTTGGTTTGGTTTTTTTTTTTTGTTTTGTTTTGTTTTTAATTTCTTCTGATGTGAAAAGAAATAAAAGCATTTCCATGGGCTGGGCACTGTGCCTGCTGTGCCAAGGGGAGAAGTCAGCCCTGGTGCCTGTTCTCCCCAGATGCCTTGTGAGGCGGGAGACAGCGGCTCAGGGCAGCCCCAGCCACAGAGCCTGCCATGCCGTGGGGCAGGGGCTGTACTGTTCCCCCTCTGCAGTCCTCTTGGGAGGACCCCAAGTTGCAGCACCCCACATCTCCCCAACAAACAGCAGCTACACAGCCACCCAAAGGCTGGTTTTCTCTTGGGTCAGCAGTACGGGCATTCTAAAGTCAGGTTGCAGGGACAACGAACACTATTCTGGTGACGGGCACACTGACAGCCCTGACTCAAGCCATGTGTCAAAAACATTTGTGCCCCCTTAGTATTTTGAAATTTAAAATAAATACACAAATAAATAATTTTTAAAAACAATAAAGTCAGACTGCCTAAGCTTAGACCCCAAGTCCATCAAGTACCAACCGTGTGAGCACGGCCAAGTGACTTTACCTCTCCATGCCTCGGCGTCCTTGTATACAAGCAGGAATAATATAGCACCCACCTCATCAGATTGCCAAGAGGATTTAATGAGATAAAATTTGGAAAGTGCTCCATAAACGTTAGCTCACATTATACAGTTATTACTAGTACTATTATTAGTGGTGGTGGTATTCTTTAGACCTCTCTTGAGAATTTGATGGAGGCTATAACCTTACCCAGAGAAGGGACACACAAAATGTCCCCTACATTTCAGGGGAGCTCAGATCATCATCACCCACTCGTAGCCTCCAAACCCACCTGGGAGTCGTCTTAGAACCCCCAGGCCCCAGGTGAAGAAGGCTATATTGAGGTGACCCTGTTGGTTCTACAGGAGTAGACCTGGTGGGAAGGTAGGCTGGCGGAATGGCACTAATGCTAGGAGTCACATCACCGTGGGGACAGCCACACCTAGGGCAGCCTTGCCACCTGGTCCTTGCTCCCCTCTTCAATTGCCACAATTTGGGACCACCCCATGTCCAGACTCAACAGATTGCACATAACCATGAGCAGTGAGCACCCTGCCCAGCCCTCCTCTCTCTTCTCTAAAGTGGGGACAGTAGTATCTGCCCTTCAGGGTGGCTGGGGAGACAAAACCAAACAGCATACGGAACGCAAGCAGCACGGCACATGGCACAAAAAGCAAGCATATCCCGTCGCTGGGCCAGCCATTCTCCCTGTTGCGCTTGGAGAAAACGTCACTAATGTCATTAAACAAATAAATGCCTGTGGCTTCTCCCGCTGGAGCTGAACAGAGTCACCCATGTGAGAAGCAGCAAGATTGCAAATCAGATCCTGCAGTTTGCAGCATCTGCCTGGTGCCTCTCTATCCCAGGCTTGCGTCTGAAAATGCTCTTTGGTTGTCTCTGTCCAAGGGATCTTACTAAGTTTCACACGGGCCCCTCCTGGAAGCTCAGCATTGGCCATTGCAAAGGATGACTGTCTCTCTCTGGGGTGTCCCCATAACCCCTAGGAGAGTCTAATATAACCCATATCATCTAGAATTTAATCAGGTCTTCCCAATTTGGAGAATCCTAAGTTTCAACAGCCTGGGACAGTAACTGCCTACATGTTCTGAGTTGTGCTTCAAAGACCTTCTCCCACCCCAAGTAAGTTTCACTCACCAACACATGGCCCATATTTGATCAGAGTATCCTAAATATGCACTCCATGTTGGTAAAGTCTGCCTGGCTACTCTTATGTAATGAAATAACTAACTGACCCTTTGCGTAATGCATACAGGGTTCCTTCACGTAGCCCCTTAACACCAGCTGAGCCACTCCTGGGTAGTAGGCACCATCCTAAGCGCTGGGAAATTCCTAAGTTAATAGAATATGGTCTCTGCCTTTGCAGGACTCACAGTTTATTGGGGACAGATGGGTCCATAGATTATTGCAGCACCATGGCAAGGAACAAGTGACTATGGGAGTCTGGAGGAGGAACGATGTCAGAGCTACTTCTCATGGACAAGTGGGGCTTGCCGAAGCTGCATCTGGACTAGCAAAAGAGGGGGCCAACCTAACTGTCATTATTCCCTATGAAGAGTGTAGTTTGTGCAAGTTCCTTCTGAAAAGATAACACAAACCCCACATATTTTTTTTAAAAAAAAAGAAAGAAAAGACAGATGATGGCACAGCAAGAAGTTAATTTCTCAGGTCTAACAAGATCCTAGTATTTACAGATAATGTCACCCCAGGCAAGCACTAACCCTCCTCTTGAAGTTGTTCATAAATTGGGAATTGATTCTAACCTTAACAGTGGTATGTGGGTGTGGTCTCTGCCCATGAATCTCTAGCCCCACCAAAATGACACTGACAGGTACAATGATCACCCCCTCCCATACACAGGTGAGGAAACAGAGACTCAGAAATGCTGAGTAATATGCCCGAGTTCACTGTACCTGGAAAATGTTGAAGCTGGGATTCTAACACAAGCCTGCCTAACTCCAAAGTCTACTCTTTTCACCTCTGTACTCTGCTGCCCATGCCTGGGCAAAGCAGGAGAGATTCCAGGGAAGAAGTAACATTAGAGCTGAATCTTCAGAGAAAAATAGGAATGGCACATTCATGGCTAAAACCACAGAGGTCTTCAGGTTCCCTATCAGCTCAAAGTCAGCAGGGAGGGAGCAGCAGCTCACTCTAAATCAAAGGACCAAAAAAAAAAAAAACAGCTCTGGCTCCAGTTTACACTTGGAAATGACCCAAGAAAAGATGTCCATGATGCATCTAAAAACGTGAGGCAAGTAAACAAAGTCTTTAGGGGTCAGATGAACTGTGGTTTTACGTCTGTGAATAATATCTATACACATATGGTATAGGTTAATAAAATTGCTTCTCTTGTGTTTCATTTCTTTATAAAATCATACCTTATATATAATCATAATTTTAAAATACTGAATGACAGTCCCAAATTTTAGGAGGTTCAGACACTTAAAAAGCAATGGCAAGGCATTATGAATCTCTAGGCAAACTTCAGGATGAATTAACCCTGATGCTACTTACTGTGGAGTATAAGCACTAAGTTCTGCCTCGAGTTATCAAGAAGAAAGCTATTTTATCCATGAGTACTATTATCAATCACAAGATATATCTATGTGAAAAATAATAATACAAAGAAAGAGAGACAGAGAGACAAAGAGAGAGAAAGATTAAAAGAGACTTTTTTAACCATAAGTAGGACCTCTGGTTCAAAGTAACAGGTGTCCCAAAAGTATAAGCATTTATCTCCTTCTAAAAATCCATTAAAATGATAGTGAAGGAGTAAGAAGGCCAAGCACTTAAGGACACCAGAGAGGATTGCGTAAAGAAGCATTTCCCAGTGGAGCAGTTGAGGAAAGAGAGGAAAACAGACCCAGAGGAAAAGTCGTCAGGATACAAAAGGAAAGTAAACAAGAGGAGGAATCCAAATGTTTCAGAACACATAAGAGAGTAGACCTGAAATGAACCTACCATGGAAAGAAAGCCAAGCGAGGTGAAAACACCTGACACCCAGGAAGCTCAGGACTACGCGGTGCAGACACGAGCATGCTGACGGCAAGAGTTCGAGAAAGGCTAAGGGACTTGAGTGCCTTACACTCCAACCGGAAAAATAGTAGGCTCCGTGCAAAAAAAAAATTAGTTCAAAAATAAATAAATAGAATACGGCAGAAGATCTAAGGTAGCCAGAGTGGAAATAGTTGAAGATATAGGCAAATTACATCAACCAGGGCAACATGAAGACTCCAATGAAAAAAAAAAAATTATATAATAATTGGCCGAAAAGAAAATTATAAGGCTAAGAAGCTAATATTATAATTATAAGAAACAAATAAAAGGCAACTATAAAGCTCAAGAAAAAAGAAGAAATGATCTTAGTACTATGGTTGAAAAGAGACAATATTTATTAGCCTAAAAGAACTCTATTTATAATTTACCAACTAGAAAAAAAAATTGGAGACTCAGCACCAGAACACCAAATGAGAAATGACCGTAGACAGCATATACACACATTGCCTGAGGCTTGGAGCTGACCACCCCCTGGGGGTTGAAGCTAAGAGAATTCGATGTCGCTTCTTGGGAGTGGACAAAGACAGAACGTGATTATTTTTCATTATAAGCCTTTCAGTACTACTTTATTTTTTAACTACATTTTATAATAAATTACATCTATTTTAAGACCCTCGGGGGGTGCGTGTGTATGTGTGTGGGGGGGGGCACACACATGTGTGTATGATTACCTGTGAGGTCAAGTTTGTGTTGGTAACTGCATCAAAATGTCTTGAATAAAGCAGCCACACTATCAACAGGATGGCACCCTCGGAAAATGGTGGAGGGATCCATTTTGCTTCTGTGTACTTCTCTGCTGTTTTAGTTTTAATTTTACTGCAAGCATGCATTTCTTCTGCGATTTTGCTTAAGGTGGGGGGAGGGGAGGGAAAGGAAAGGATTGCAGGGAAAGAATCGAGAGTCCCGAAAATACTAGGCAGGTGGGTGTGGCACAGATTCAAGAAAAGTAAGAAATGGTCTGCATGCCTGAGTGCCCAGAAAAGTCTCCCAGTCTGAGCGCAGAAATAGGACTTGTCAAGTGCCACCCTGACTCCTGCAAGCATGAAATGTAGCCAAAGCAACCGTAGTGACTACCCCGGGCACCCACCAACTGAAATCTAACAAGTAACCAACTCCATTGCCAAGCCTCAGGAACAGCCAGTTGTTTTGGTTTTTTGCCTGTTTATTTTGTTTCCTTGTTACTGAGAAGCTTAAGTGGAAGTGAAAGTACTAATTTCATATTTCTGCACTGACCAGCCAGTCGAGACTGCCAAAGTTCTGCTGAGATGCCTGCCATGGGGTTGGGGGGTGAAATCACCCTCACTCCCGGCAGCTGCTGCTTCTAGAAATGATTCTTCTCAATTTACACCAAATTATTCTTACAACCCCTGATAATAGCAGAGACTATGGAGGAGGCTGAAGCCTATTGCGACCCAGTGGTGATCTGATACTTTGCCCTGTGGTCTTGCAGACAGCAGAGCAGAGCAGAGCAGAGCAGAGCAGACTGGGGCCGCGGCAGTAGCAAAGCATAAGGCGATCTGGGTGTGGTGGGGCAGGACAGGAAAGCTCTCTCGGAAACGACCTAAACTTTCTCTGCCAATAGTTGCAGCACATGTAACTTAAGCTTTTATGATAAATCTCCAATCATCAGAATTCTACAAGACCCCCCCCTTGAAAAGACCCCAGTAGCAATCATAGCAATAACAAAAATTAATAAATGGGATTTGATTCAACTAAAAAGCCTCTGCACAGCTAAGGAAACAATCAACAGAGCAAACAGACAACCTACAGAATGGGAGAAAATATTCACAAGCTACACATCGGATAAAGGGCTAATAACCAGAATTTACAAAGAACTCAAGCAAATCAGCAAGAAAAAAACAAACAACACTATTAAAAAGTGGGCAAAAGACAGGAACAGAAGCTTCACAAAAGCAGACAGACAAATGACCAATAAACATATGAAAAAATGTTCAACGTCACTAATCATCAGAGAAATTCACATTAAAACCACAATGAGATATCACCTTACCCCTGTTAGAATGGCTTTTATTAAAAAGTCCAAAAACGATAGCTGCTGGCGTGGATGCAGAGAGAAAGGAATGCTTATACACTGTTGGTGGGACTGCAAATTAGTACAACCCTTATGGAAAACAGTATGGAGATTCCTTAAATAACTAAAAGTAAACCTACCATTCTATCCAGCAACCCCACTACTGGGTATCTACCCAAAGGAAAAGAAGACTTTTCATCAGAAAGACACCTGCACTCAAATGTTTATTGCAGCACAATTCACAATTGCAAAGATGTGGAATCAACCCAAGTGCCCATCAATTCATGAGTTGATTAATAAAAGGTGGTATATATATATACCATGGAGTACTACTCAGCCATAAAAAGGTGAATTAATACCTTTTGCAACAATCTGGATGGAACTGGAGACCATTCTCCTATGTGAAGTATCTCAAGAATGGAAAAACAAACACCACATGTACTCACTATTAAATTGGAACTAACCAATGAGCACACATGTGTACAGAGGGAAGTACAACTCAGTGGGAATCAACGGGGGGGGGAGGGGGAGGGGAGTAAGCCGACCTAATGGGTAGTATGAACACTATTTGGGTGATAGGCACAACTATAGCCGGGGCTCAAGCATGACAAAAGTGATCCATGTAACCTAAAACATCTGTACCCTCTTAATATTTTGAAACTTGTTAAAAAGTTAACTAAATTACACACATTGCTTCACTTCAGGAATACAGAGATCCTTTAATGATCTGAGTGTACAGCATTTCCCAAATTTATTGGATCTCAAGATTCTTTTGTTAGGTTAGTGCTTCTTGGAAAATTCCAGGTTAAAGAGATACAGGGGTGCCCAGCTAGAATAGGAAAGTGAGGGGGAAAGGATTCTGGTGAAGGAAGGCAAAGGTATTTCCACATATATGCCAGCTCCAACCATTGACAACAATTTCCTGGAGTGCTACATGGATAAGGTCCTGCAGATTCAGCCAGAATGGAGGCTGGGATCAATTAGTGATGTCTGCACAGGGCACAGCCGTAGGGAAGAGCATCACAGGTATCTGCCTTCCACAAACATGGACTTTCCTGACAAATCCAGAAGTGTCCATCTGAGGGCATATTGCCTCGCTTCTACATCTATGGGATTTCCCGTTTCTTCTTCTGTGTCCTTTATTTTTCATAAGAAGGGAATTTCACAAGAAATCTCTTGCAAGGGCAAGAAATACAGAGAAGTAACATTCAATAAAATCTCACAGATCCCAACACCAGGCTTCTGAAAGCCACTTTGTTTTGCTAATCAATAGTGTAAAAAGTCAAGGGAAACATCTAGAAATACAGAGTTGAGGAGGAAAATAGCACCCCATTGTTTACCACCAGCCCACCCATCAGTCATCCTCCAGAGAAGTAAGTGACCCCCTAGCAGAAGACAGAAAGCATGTATTTCAGAAACGCCATAGGAGGAATCCCTACCAAGATTTTGCTGATCACAATAGAAGTCTGTATGGTGCCAGGCTGAGAATAGAAAAGCTTGATCTCTCTTTAATATGAACCCCAGCTTCTGTAATTAAGTGTAGCAGGTGGAACAGGCTCCACACGGGTTCCAAGATACATCATACTCAACTTGGTCCCAGACCAAGCTGACCAAACCAGCATTCTGTAAGCTACCCATACAGACTTCTGCACACAGGGCGAGCATCCCTCGGTACCAGCCCACTTGCAAAGCCCATGTGGCACACACTACACCACACAATCTGCAGGTGGATTAAAACCTACCTGTGAAAAGCAAAACTCCCCCAAGGCAACAAGCAAAAGACAAAGAATTGAAAAATAGGCAAAGTACATGAATAGGCAAATTTCATGAGACAAGATCCAAATTGCCAAGAACTTCATGAAGAGGTTCAAATTCACTGGGAATAGGGGAAATGAAGACATTTCTCTATATTGTTTGGGGGGAAAAATCCCTTTATCTGGCTAACTTTGACCAGCCCTCCCAGTCTCAGCTGAAATCCCTCTTCCACAGAGATATTATCTTCTTCATAGTTCTCATCACCAGTTATGATAGATTTATTTGTATGTTTAAGAGTTTAATTTCAGTCCTTCCTGCTAGCCCCTGGGCTCCATGGAGGGAGCAGGAACGTCTGATTTATTCACTAATATGTCCCCAGGACTTAGAAGAGTATCTGGCAATAGGAGGTCCTTAATAAGTATTTGTTCAATGAATGAAGGAAGGAAGAAATGAACAAAGCACAATTAGCTCTTTGCAGCCCTGGGACAGGATTTTTTGTCCCTGTTTGGATCACCAAGACAGACCAAACTCCCCTAAAGGACAGTGGCTGGACGGGCACAGGTACTGCCTTCACTCACATGGCCGCAGGCGGGTTCAAAAATGGGAGGAACAAGGGCTGTTCCAAGTCTCACACACCTATCCAGAGATAAATGCAGGAGGATTACTGAACACCTTTCCACAGGACTACCTCTGGGGGGCCTTCTGGTTTAACGTCCCTAAAAGGTGTAGCAGAGGATGCTACCAATGTGTAAATCCTCCCCAAACTTAAGCCTTTAAATTCTACTGCACAGGGCTGTCAGAAAGCAATATTTTGTGAGCTACAGATTCCAATAAAACTCACTCTGAGATGATGAAGCCTTCCTCGGTAGCCTAAGGGCTGATATATGAATAATCTGCCAGCATTATGCTGTGTCACTTAAATATTCCTTTGGAGATTTGTCAGAAGAAAATTTAAGTAAAATTAAAGTTCAAATGGAAATGAAAAATTAAGTTATGATCAAAGCTATAATCTCATATTGGATTTCCTTTTAAACCATAGAGAAAAGGCCCGTTTAAGATTTCCTGTTTTGTATTTATGGATCCAAACTGAGGTATTCCCACCGAGCCCTGTTTGAAAGGCTGATACGCAGGGTGTGGGCCTCCCCCCACCTTATTTAGATGCCGAACCTAGCTCCAGGGGAAAAACATCATTTCAGCTTCTATGGGCAATCCAATTTTAATCATTTTTTGCTTTATTGGAATTTTCATAGGAGTCCAGGTACAAGAGATTCAGAATTAATCTAAGTCATAAACAAAGCAAAAAATGGAGAATGGATTGAATGATAATTCAACACCTATAAGGCGTGGTTTCTTTTTCCTAAAATATGTACCATGGTCGGGGAGGGGGAAGGAACCAAAGCTCTGTTTGGAATCAAGCCCCTCTGCGTTAGAAGCTTGTCTGAAGTTTATCTAAAACACTGGCAACTCTGACTCCCACAGACAGCCTTTCTCCAGGGTGTCAGAATGTTCCCTGCCTCCTCCCAGACTGAGGGAAGCAGCTATGATGGAAAGAGACGTGACAACAAGCAGCAGTCGGGAAGCCCCTAGAGAGACACAGCTTGACCGTGGAAGTGAAATGCAGACTCCAAAAGACCAGCATTTACCGCAGACTGAGGCTCGTGTGGCCCGTCTGCAAACAATCCTCTGCCAACACGGCTCACGTGCTACAGGCCTGACAGCAAATCCCGGGAGAATCGGGACAATATCCAACGTGCCCTGTGCCGCAGGGATCCACCAACGCCATGACGATCATATTATTAAAACTAGTGAGGCATCCTCCCCAGTCAAGACCAGCAGCCTCTCTCAGTCTAAGCTCAAGGCAGCTTTATTCCTGAATCGTAAATAAGAGAGAGAATTTTCTAGTTTGAAGTTTTCTTTATCAACCAAAAGAATACACCAAAAAATTACACACAAAATACTAAAATTTTATTAACCCAAAAGAGGTAGTAAAAGAGAAATGGAAGGACAAAGAATAGAGGATAGAAAACGAAAGCTAAGGTAGACTTAAACCTGGCTACATCAGTAATTACATTAAGTATAAACGGTCTAAACTCTCCACGTACAAGGCACAGATCGACAGATTGAACAAAAAGGCAAGATTAACTATATGCTATTTGTAAAAAACACATTTAAATATAAAACACATACAGGTTAAACCAAAAAGGGTGGGAGAAGATGTACCACACAAACACTAAGCATTAGAGAGCTGGTTTAGCGTTAATAACATCTCACAAAATGAACCTCAAGACAAGGATTAATTACTAGAGGTTAAAATGGTCATTTCATAATGACAAAAAGGTCAATTTATAAACAAGACAAAATAATCCTAAATGTATGTGCTGTACCTAATAACAGCTTCAAAATATGTGAAGTAAAAATTGAAAGAAAGACAAATTCATCAATCATAGTGGAAGAGTTTAACACTCCATTCTGAGTAATTGATAAAGCAGACAAACATTAGTAAGAATATATAAAATTTGAACAACACTATCAACCAACTTGACCTACTTGATATTTATAATATGACAGACCCAAACACTGCAGAAGACACATTCTTTCAAGTGCCCATGGAACATTCATTAAGAGAGACCATATGCTGCTGCTCTATAAAGCTAGTCTCATTGAACTTAGAAAAGACTGAAATCAAGGATTTCTCTGACAACAGTATTTAATGAGAAATCAATAAAAATAAGCTATCTGGAAAATTACCAAATATTTAGAAATTAACACATGTCTAACTGCCCAAAGATGAAATCATGAGGGAAATTAGAAAATATTTTGAATTGTGTGATAATAAAAAGACAATATATTGAAATTTGTGTTATGAAGATAAACCAGCACTAGACTAGATATTTATTGTTTTAAATGCCTGTATTAGAAAAAGAGAGGTGTAAAATGATCTGAACTACAACCTTAAAAAGCCAAAGAAGAGTAAATAAAGCCCAAAATGAATATAAGAAAGAAAATAGAGAAATCGATGAAACAGAAAGCACATGAACAATAGAGAGACTCAATAAAACCAAAAGGTGGCTCTTTAAAATAATGAGTGATGTCAATAAACACTATATTAGCTATCTATTGCTGCATAATAAATTACTCCAAAAGTTAAAACAGCCAATGTTTGTTATCTCACAGCCTCTGTGGGTCAGGAATCTAGGGACAGCTCATCTGGGTGCCTCTGACTTACAGTTCCCTCACAAGCCTACAGTTAAGACATCAGCTGGGACTGCAGTCATCTCAAGGATTTGCTGGGGAGGTGGAACTCTGTATCCAAGCGTATTTATTAATATATAGCTGTTGACAGGCTATAGACACTTGCAGGCTATTTAACTTTGGGACTCAGTTTCTCACTGGCTGTTGGCTGAAGGCTTCCCTCAATTCCCTGCCACATGGTAGCTGGCTTCCATTAGAACAAGCAAGCAAGAGGGCAAGGAAGGACAAACAACACAGAAGCCAGAGTCTTTCTGTAAACTGATCTCAAAAGTAATATCCCATCACTCTTTCCATATTCTATTTATTAGAAGTGAGTCATTAGGTTCAGCTCACACTCAAGGGGACAAGATTACCCAAGGATGTGAATATCAAGAGGCAGAGACTGTTGGAAGCCACTTTAGGGGCTGTCTACCACAAATACACCTGCCGTGAGTGATCAAGGATAAGAGAGAGAAAACACAAATTACCAATATCAGGAATTAAAGAGGGGACATCGCTACAGATCATATAGATACTCAAAGGATAATAAAGAGACAAGATGAACATTGTCAATAAATTCAACAACCTAGATGAAATGGACAGATTCCTTGAAAGGATCACAAGGTGTCAAAAACTGAAAAACAAAAAAAGAAGAAAAAGAAAATATGAATAGCCCTATAGCTATTAAATAAATTGAGTTCATAATTTAATATTTTCCCATCAAAAAAAGCCCAGTCCCAGATGCCTTCACTGGCAAATTTTATCAAACATTTAAAAAATAAATAATATAAATATTACCCAAACTCCTTTAGAAAGTAAGAGAGATGGGAACACTTGCAACTCATTTTTTAAGGCCAGCATACACACACACACACATACCCCAATATCCTTCCTGCAAATTGATGCAAAAATATTTAATAAAATATTTACAAATCAATTCAGCAATATATTAAAAGGACAATACAACATGACCAAATAAGATTTACCTCAGAAATGCAAGACTGTTTCAGCATTCAAAAAGCAATTAGAGTAATTCAACACATTAAGGGAAAAAAAGGAGAAAAATCTTATTCTTTTCTCAATACATGCAAGAAAAGTATTTGATAAAATCTAACACCTATTCATGATTTTGTTAAAAACCCCTCAGGACACTAGGAATAGAAGGAAACTTCCTCAATCTGATAAAGAGCATCTATTAAAAAAAATCTATAGCTAACATCATATTTAGTGGTAAAACAATGAATGCTTTTCCCCTAATAAAATGAATAAGGCAAGGATATCCATTATCACCACTTTTACCCAAAATTGTACTTGAATCCCTAGTTAGTGCAATAGGGCAAGAAAAAATAAATAACATGCAGAAAAATTATAAGGGAAAGAAGTAAAACTACCATTTGCAAATGACATGACTATATACGTAGAAGACCCTATGAAATCCACAAAAAGCTCACTAAATTAAGTGAGTTAGAAATATTTCTAGATACAATAAATATTTCTAGATTTTTGATATATAAAATTCAATATAAAATTCAATTAAATGTTCATATACTAGCAATAAATAGAAAAATAAAATTTTAAAAAATACCATTTATTATAAAATAGTATCAAATGACATCAAATAACTAGAAATATCTAAAGGAAAGATTTACAAAACCTCTACACTGAAAATTACATTAAGATGACCTAAATAAATGGACAGGCATGACATGTTCATAGATTGGAAGACTTAGTATTGTTACATCAGTCCTCCCCAAGCTGACCTACAGACTCAACGCCATCCCAAACACAATCTCAACAGAGTTTCCTATGCAATTCAATATAATTCGAAAATTTATATGGAAATGCAAATAACCCACAATAGCTAAAACAATCCTGAAAAAGGAGAACAAAGTTGGAGGACTTACCCTACCTGATTTCAAGACTTAATATAGAGCCATAGTAACCAAGATAGTCTGGCACTGGCATCAGGATAGAAAATAGATCAAAAGAACAGATGAGAGTCTTTGGGAATAGATGCACACATATATGGCCAATTGATTTTTTACAAAGACACCAAATCAATTCAATGCGGGAAGGAAAGCCTTCTTAAATGTTGGTGGAACAACTGGACATCCATGTGGAAATTAAAGAAACTTTTACTTCTATTTCACGCCATACATAAAAATTAATTTGAGATGGATCAGAAATATAAACACAAAGTTGAAACCATAAAACCTCTATGAAAAAACAGAGGAATATTCTTATAATCTTGGAGCAAGCAAAGTTTCTTAGCAGAACACAAAAATAACCACTAACCAAAAAAGAAAGAAAAGATAAATCGGACTTCCTAAAAATTTTAAAGGTCTGTTCATCAAAAGACACCATAAAGAAAATGATTAGGCAAGCCACAGACTGAAAGAAAATATTTTCAATACATGTATCTGACAAGGGACTATTATTATTCAAAATATCTAAAGAACCCCTACAAAAGAATTTTTTTAAAAAAAGCAACCCAATTAAAAAATGGACAAAGACTTGAACATAAACTTTTCAAAAGGAGATACACAAATAGCCAATAGAGCTACTCAACAGCATTAGTCATTGGGGAAATACAAATTAAAACCATGATGAAATGCCAGTTCACATTGACTGAAATGGCTGTAATCAAAAATAATGACAAGAGCAGATACTGGTGAGGATGTGAAACAATCGGAATTATCACACATTGCTTGTGAGAATGGTACAATCACTTTGGAAAACTGTTTGGCAGTTTCTTAAAAAGTTGAACACGCATCTACCCTGTGACCCAGCAATTTTACTCCTGATTATTTACCTCAAAGAATGAGAATATATGTACACACAAACATCTGCAAATATTAATAATCATTCATAGGTGTTTTGTTCATAATAAGCAGAAACTGTAAACAAATTTCTATCAACTGGTAGATGAATAATCAAATTACGGACCATGCGTACAATGGACTACTAATCATCAGTTAAAAGTTTAAAAGATAAGAACCACTGATATACAACACTTGGTTTGATTTCTAAACCATTTTATTGAGCAAAAAAAGCCAGGAACAAAGGAGTATGTATTGTATGATTCCATTTAAATGAAGCCTAAGAACTGGCAAGTTTTTTTTTTTTAAATAATCTTTTTTTTTTTTTTTGGTCTGGGTTATTTTTTTTTTTTTTTAATTTCAGAATATCATGGGGGTACAACACTTTGGCCATACACATTGCCCCTGTTCTGCCAGTGTCAGAGCCACAATCGTGGTCATCCCCCAAACTGTGCTCCCCACATCCATTCAGTGAGAGTTTTTCCCATCCCTTCCACCCCCTCTCCCGCCCGCCCGCCCTCAGATGAATGTTCTTGCCCTGTGTGATGTAAGTGTTCATCAGTTAGTACCAGTTTGATGGTGAGTACCAGTGGTGCTTGTTTTTCCAATCCTGTGACACTTCGCTTCGAAGAATGGGTTCTAGCTCCAACCAGGATAATATCAGATGTGTTAATTCACTGTTGTTCCTTATTGCTGAGTAATACTCCATGGTATACATATACCACACTTTATTGATCAGAACTGGCAAATTTAACTTATGGTGATGAAAATTAAAGCAGTGGTTGCCCCTGGGAGAGTATAGGATTGTGTGACAAGGTCATGACAGAATTTTTCAGGGCAATGGAAACATTCTAAATTTCGTTTGGCATGATGGTTACATGAGTGTATGCAATTGTTAAAACTCACAAAATTGAATGCTTAAGATCTGTGCATCTTACTGTATACTTTTTTTAAAATCACATAGAACACACAACTACAGCTTTCTCAAACTCTATCCAGTCTGCAATCTGCAGAATATTGAATTTTTCAATATTCTCAGTGTCATTTTTATCTTTTTTTCTGCCTCTTTTCCTTTCTGAGTTTCTCTCAACAAGCCAACCCCTGGCATAACACGTAGTCTTCACGAATGTTTCCAGCCAAGTTGCGTAGGACCAAACTCTCACATAGCAGTAAAAAAAGGTCTTTACTTTGGGGTACTCTAGAAATCCAAATGCCATCATTTTGAGACTTATTTAGCCCTAAAACTCCCCCAAGATTTGATCTTACTATTATTTCAAAATTAGATACACTCTCTTATTATACCTCTCACTACTGAGGTTACAAACCAGCTGCCTACAATGTATTTTGTTTGAACCACACAGTATTTTTCTTTGATCTAACATGCAATAATTAGAAAACTTCACATAAAAATCCAGACTTCAAAATTTTCCTAAAACATCAGTAGACCTAGCAACCAAAAAGCAGCTGATCACATTTTTACTTAAATACATTTCTTTTCAAAGGACTCACTGTGCACTGCTATGACTGCAAAAAGTTAATTCAATGTTAACATAACAACAGTGTTCAATTCCAGCTGGACACTGTTGCCTACAGAAAAGGCTGGGCTTCTCCCCGTTCCCCCTGTTTAAAAAGGAGAATACAAAGTGTTAAAGACACATTAACACCTAACAGACTTTATTCTTAACATAGTCATAAAGATGAGAGAGAATCTAAAAGAGAATATCTTTATCACAATGTGACCAAAATATTATTTAATGCCAAGTCTGTGTAGCACCTACAATCACCTGTTGGTCCACCTAAAATCTCCTTGCATACAACCAGTAACGTTTGTCCCAAATTGAGAAACACTGGTTGTAAGTCTAAATTCCTCCATTGAAGAGACAACCTACAGAATGAGAGAAAATCTTTGAGAAGCAGTTGATCTCTAAAATATATAAGGAACTCAACCTAATAGTAAGAAAACAACCCAATTAAAAGACGGGCAAAGAATATGAGTAGACATTTCTCAAAAGAAAATATAAAAATCGCAAACAGGTATATTAAAAATGCTCAGAATTGCTAATAATCAGAGAAATGCAAATTAAAACCCAATGAGATATCACCTCACACCTGTGAGAATGGCCATTCTCAAAAAGACAAAAGATAACAAGCGTTGGGGAGGATGTGGAGACAAGGGAACACTTACACACTGTTGGTAGGAATGTAAATTAGTAAAGCCACTATCGAAAACAGTATGGAGGTTCCTCAAAAAATTAAAAATAGAACTACCATATGATCCAGCAATCCCACCACCGGTATATATCCAAAGAAATCGAAATCAGTATGTAAAAGAGATATCTGCACTCCCAGATTCATTTCAGCATTATCCACAATAGCCAAGATACGGAATCGACCTAAGTGTCTGTCAATGGATAAATAAAGAAAATGTGGTATAGATACACAACGGAATATATTCAGTCTTAAAGAAGAAGGAAGTCTTGTCATTTGCAACAATATGGATGGATCTGGAGGACATTATGTTACGTGAAATAAGTCAGGCACAGAAAGACAAATACCACATGAGCTCACTTATATATGAAATCTAAAAAAGTTGAACTCATAGAAGTAGAGAATAGAATGGTGGCTGCCAGGGGCAGAGGGTGGTGGGAGGCCAGAATTGGGGAAGAATATAACATTTCAGTTAGGAGAAATAAGTTCAAGAGAGCTATTGTAAAAAATTTTTTAATTAAAAAATAAATTCCTCCACTGAACTGTGAGCGCATTGAGAACCAAGGATGTGCCTTACTGATTTTTTTTTTATATCCTGGGACCCAAGCACAATAGTTGGCCCAAAGCATTATTAACATATTTTTTAATTAAATGGACTGAATTGGTTCTGGGTATATAAATATCTCTCAGTAGGAAATTGGAGATGCTGACTTTTAAGACAGGAAAGGAAGCTGTCTCCTTCTGCTCTAGCAAAGAATCCTAAATAGGGAAGAGACCACAGTCATCAGAGGCCACCAGGGACATAGTCCCTCAAAGATACCCCCAACTTGGATGGAGAGTCTGCTTTGTATAAAATGTTACACCCAATCTCAACACCCAGGGAGTTCAGTGCTTCAGGCAATTCGAACTGGAAAAAGGATTTGGGGCCCAGGGCTAGATCTCTGAGGTGGGATGAAGAAGGTGCCTGTGAGAACAACAGAGGAAGAGCTCAGGAGGGACCAGGGGCAACTCAGGGAGGTGCCTGTCACAGCCAGGAGACCAGTGACCAGTGTCGACCTGACAATGACATTGGCAATGGTAATAGTAACAGTAATAATAAATAATGCATAG
Organism: Daubentonia madagascariensis; assembly: GCA_023783475.1. Taxonomy (NCBI): domain Eukaryota; kingdom Metazoa; phylum Chordata; class Mammalia; order Primates; family Daubentoniidae; genus Daubentonia; species Daubentonia madagascariensis. The sequence goes on along the minus strand of JAKFHU010002332.1, from coordinate 2,004,345 downwards.
CAACAAAGTTAACGTTTATTAAGCCCTTATGCACTGATAAGTGCTTTTCATGCATCCTCTCACTTAATCTTCACTACAGTCCCACGAGGTAGGAAGCATGATCATCCCCATTTCATATACAGAAAACTATGGCAGGCAGATTTCCCACCTCCTGGTATTTGCACCCTTGTATAATCCCCTCCCTGTGAAAATGGGCAGGGCTTATACCTTGCTTCTAACCGATAGAATATGGCAAAGGTGGTGGGGTGTATGCAGTTATGTTAGATAAGATGTAGACCTGCCTTGCCGGGAGGCTGTTTGTCTTGCTGGCTTTGGAGATGCAGGCTGCCACGACGTGAGCTGCCACACGGAGAGGCCCAGGATGCAAAGAGCTGAGGGCCGTAAGACACAGAGCCCCTGAGTCTCAAAGACTGCAAGGAACTGAATGCCACCAACAACCACACGAGCTTGGAAGCAGATCCATCCCCAGTCGAGCCTCCAGATGAAAATTGAGCCCTGGCTGGCACCTTGCATCGGACCCAGCTAAGCCACCTAGACTCCTGCCCGCCAAAACTGTGCAAGATAAATGTGTGTTGTTTTGAGCCACTAAGTTGGCCCTAATATTGTTGCATAGCAACAAACCACTAGTAGGAACAAAACTGAAGCTTATATCATTTACATAACCAAGGGAGATGTGGAACTCGGATTTGAATCTGATTTCAGAGCTGTGGCCTCAGCCTCCCCAGGGGGAGAGTCACCCTGGGCTGTGGTCACGGTTCTCTCTCCAGTTAGAAGTTTCCTATACACGTGTCACGCATGTGACCCCAGCTACATGTGTCAAATGTATTCCTCATGAGTGACAGAACACTGTGGACACTCCTGTTTTACTGAAAGCTCTCTAAGGGAAGGACCCCCTCTGGCTTTTTCATGCTATATGCACAGGGCGACAGCCCAGTGGCTGACACACAAAGGGACCCAAACGCGAAATGAAAGGCAGGACAAATAGAAGGAAAACCTAAGAGTTTGCAAAAGTAGATCTCAGCTCACTGTCCACGTAACAGTCACCTGGGGTGCCTGTTTAATATGCATAGTCCTGGGCCCCCACCCATGAGATTCTGACTTGGTAGGTTGGAGCCGGAGACAGGGGAGCTACATGGGTAACAGGATCCCAGGGCATCCTGATGCAGCTGGTCTTCAGACTGCATCATAAGAATCATCCCCGAAAAAACCATGAAGGGAAATAGAAAGGCATAGCCATGCTAGAGGCTAGAAAAGAACACAAGGAGCACATGAAAGAGTCTATTCCAGAAAGATTCTCAACCCCAGCTGCACAGTAGAATCGCCTGGGGAGATTTTTAAATCCCACTGCCCAGGCTCTGCATCCCAGATCAGTTAATTCAGAATCTCCTGGGGGTGGGACAAGGACACCAATATTTTTTTAACAGAAGCAAAATTCATAGAACATAAAAGCCCCCATGTGAAGGTGTAAATCCACTGGCATTAAGTACATTCACAATGTTAAGCAACCATCACCTGTATCTAGTTCCAAAACATTTTCACTGTGCCAAAGCAAAACCTTGTACCCACCAGACACTTTCCACCTCCCCTTCCCCCCAGCCCCTGGCAACCACTTATTGCTTTATATCTCTGTGGATGTGCCTGTTCTGCACATTCACATCAATGGAATCATACATATACAATAGCCAAAAGGCAGCAACAACCCAAATGGAGTGCAGCAGTGCAATCATAGTTCACTGAAGCCTCGAATTCCTGGGCTCAAGCAATCCTCCCGCCTCAGCCTGCCAAGTAGTGGGGACTACAGGCATGCGCAACTATGCCCAGCTAATTTTTTTTTTTTTTTTTTTGTAGAGATGGGGTCTCGCTATGTTGTACAGGCTGGTCTCAATCACCTGGCCTCAAGCGATCCTCCCGCCTCAGCCTCCCAAAGTGCTGGGATTCCAGGCATGAGCCACCACACCTGACCAACCATCAGTATTTTTTAGTCTCACCAGAGGATTCCAAGGTGCAGCCAAGGTTGAGACCCACTGGTCTAAGGGAAGGAAGTTTCCCTGAAGATGACTGTTTGCGGATGCCCAGCAAGAATGGGGATGAGGTGTAATAACACATGTACACACATTTTAGTTCTTTTGATCCTCTGCCAGCTGATGTGTTTCATGGGGTCTGGACACAGGAGGCCAATGGACCCCAGTGAGAAGACATTTGGAAAGGAAATTATGGATATTTTCCCTTGACATATAAAGAGACCAGTCATCAGGTCATGACTTTATCTCAGTCGTGGGCCCAACTTAACTTTCCCAATTCTGTTTGAGGTCTGGCTTTCCACCTCCAGAAAACCAAAAGCTCTGCCCCAAGTCAAAGTGGGACACCCCGAAGTTAATTTGAGAGGAACATGCTTTCAAAAACAACTCTGACACGAAAACCAAACAAGAATCACCCCACTGACTTCCCTCCCAATCAGGGGGAGTGGCAGTGTTGGCGCCCGAGCGTCTATTTGCACTGAGTTTTAATGGAAAATATGGCTATGTCACTCACAGGATAAAGAAATCACAGCCCACACTGGAGCTGTGGCTTAATAACGTGGCTGAGTGTTGGTGGAGGCTTTCTGCAGTGATATTAAAACCGAGAAAAATCAGCAATGACACTCGCAGCCACATTCCTGCCAAATGATTTAGGGGAAACAACAGAGGTGCTCCCTTAATTTTGCCTTCTCCCCACAAAGGGGGTCTTGCTGGCAACACCAAATGTGGTCCTGGCTGGGGTCTTCCACACGAGAGCAAGCTGAGAGTCAATCATCCGTCAGCCATGGGCCAGAAATGGGTATAGACCAAATGAATAACACTGGCACAAATCTAAACAGAATTAACTCCCTCACAGCAATCCAGATTATTTTAATATGCTTCCCTGGTGGCATTCCACACTTCTCACAAAAACAAATGAACATCCCTCTGCTATGAATTAGGACAAAACATAAGTTCAGGACACAGGGAAGGAGGAGTTGCTGGCTGTACAAGAACATATTGCAAATGGCATTTCAAAGTCTAGACATCTTTATGAACATAAACACTCCCCCTCACAAAGGGGCCTCAAGTGACCTAGGACTGCAGGACCCACTTGGCAGTACGTTCCGAGATTTCTGTCTGTTCTCACCCTCTCTCCCCATACCTCCAGCCCACCCAACCCACGTTAACAGCCAAGTCCTGTTGGTCTTACCTCCTAAATCTCACTTGACGCCATCCACTGCTCTGCCACTTTCCTGACATCACCACAAACCAAGCCACCATCGTCTCTGGCTGTGAGAACGCAAAGCCTCCTGACTGGCCCGTTTCCCCTCACCTTGCTACAATCTGCACTACACACAGGGACAAAGGATAGCTTCAGAAGGCACATCCAAACAGATCACTCACTTTCAACAGTTCCCCACTGCTGTGGGTTGACAGGTATAAAAGCTCACCTTTACTGAGCACGCATCATCTCCCTGCATCCTTACAACAGCCCTTTCTTTCGCCAGTGGGGAAACTGGGGCGCTGGACGGTCAAGTGGGATGCCCAGTCTGGGGCCACTGGCGTGAAGTTCCAATGCCTTGACGTGAGAGCCCACACGGTCCAGCCCCTTTCCTGCTTTCCCGATATTCTCTCCTGCTCTCCAGGCTCCAGCCACACGAACCTCTTTAAAATCCCCTACATCTGCTCCATCCCTTTCAACCTCAGGGCCTTCACTGTGCTATTCCTCACCCTGAAATGCTGTTCCCCACTTCTTTACCTGGTTAACACCTGCCCACCCTCCAGGTCTCCCCTTAAGAGTCATCTCTTCAAAGAAGATTTTATTTTTTTTAATATAACAGCTTTATTAAAATATAATTCATGTACCAAATAATTCACCCATGTAAAGCAAACAAATAAATGGTTTTTAGTGTATTCACAGTCAGGCAACCATCACCATGATCAACGTTAGAATATTTTCATCACTCCAAAAAGGAAACGAACCAGTCAGGCTTTTTCAGTCACACAGGCAGAGACGACGGTGGCTTGGTTTGTGGCGATGTAAGGAGAGTGGCAGAGCAGTGGATGGCATCGCATGAGATTTAGGAGGTAAGACCAACAGGACTTGGCTGTTAACGTGGGTTGGGTGGGCTGGAGGTATGGGGAGAGAGGGTGAGGACAGACAGAAATCTCGGAACATACTGCCAGGTGTGGTGGCACCTGTAATCCCAGCTACTCAGGAAGCTGAGGCAGGGGAATCGCTTGAGTCCAGGAGTTCAAGAGCACAGTGCACCATGATCCTGCCTGTGAATAGCCACTGCCCTCCAGCCTGGGCAACATAGCAAGACCCTGTCTCTAAAAAAAAAAAAAAAGAAAAGAAAAGAAGAGAAACCCATATCCATTAGCTGTCACCTACCATTTCCTCCTCCCCCCAGCACCTAGCAAACACTTACCTACTTTCTGACTCTGTGAATTTGCCTATTCTGGACATTTCATATAAATGGAATTATATCACATGTGACCTTTTGCAACTGGCTTCTTTCACTTAGCATAATATTCTCGAGGTTCATCCATGTTGTAGCATGAATCAGTACTTTATTCCTTTTTGTGGCTGAATAATATTCCATTGATGGTTATACCACATTCTACTTATCCACTCATCAGTAGATACACATTTGGGTTGTTTCCACTTTTTGGCTATTATGAATAATGCTGCTATGAGCATTTGTGTACAAGTTTCTGTGTGGACACGTGTTTTCTTTTGGGAAAGGGGGATGGAGTGGAATTACTGGGTCATACGGTAACTATGTTTAACATTTTGAGGAACTGCAAACTGTTTAAGGAAGCCTTTCTTGACCCTTCGAGAATGAGGTTCCCTCTCTCCGCATTTGTATGTTCTCTTCATACCCTTCACTTCTGTTTCAGAGCATTGACACGTGGATCAATGGCCCGGGTGACTCTCAACTTAATGCTGATATCCACTCCAGACCACAATGTCCAATAGAAATAAGACATAAGCCACATATTTACTTTTACATTTTGTAGTAGCCACATTTTTTTAAAAGTAAAATAAAGCAAGTGAAAGTAATTTTAATAATATCATTTATTTAACCAAATATGAGGGCTGTCCAGAAAGTATCCAGCCATTCAATATGAAAAATAGTATAAACAGTGGCTGGATAGTTTCAGACAGCCCTTGATGTATATCAAAAATACCATTTAAACACATACAAGATATTTTTTTAAATTTTAACAAAATACCTTATATTCTTTTTAATTAAGTCTTCAAAATCCAGCTGTGTATTTGACACTCCAGCACATCTCAGTTTGTACTCACCACGTTTCAAGTGCTCAAAAGCCACACGTGGCCAGTGGCTACTTACTGGACAGTACAGTCTAAAGTGTCCACTCCCTGAGGGCAGGGACCATGCTTTGGCTGATTACTGTATTCTCAGCCCCCATATAGAGCCTAGGATGTAGCAGGCATCCCAGGAATATTTGCTGAAACCAAATAAATGAATCCACCCCAACCTCCACTTCAAAAATAGTTTTAGAAATTCAACAGTCACATAAATCCACTTGGTGTTTTTTAGAAACTTAAATTTGCTAAGAAAAGTGAACAAGATGTTGGGCCACCATATGCAATACCATGGATTACAAAGATCCTCCACTCTTGAGGCAAATAACATCTTTGCTGAAGCCAGACCAACTTAACACAAAGAGGTTTTTTTTTTAATGTGACTATTTTAAAATGTGTGATCCACTTTGGAAGGGCAGAGTGCCTGTCTGGGGAAACCAATTTAATTTCCTCCCTTTATTTAGAATGTTAGCTAATGCTGCTATAAAGAGGAGTAGCTCTAACAAGTGGGTGCCCCCTACATAGACACAGCTCGTGAGTTCATGAGGCAAAGGAATCTAACAACAGCTCCCTAATAGCCAACCTTCTTTGTGGTGTGTAAATAATTATCAGCTGTAAAAGACTGCATATATTTAACCATTCTGACCGCCTGAAAAATTCAAATCTACAATTGATTTGCTTCCTGGGCTCCTGAAATTATCTTTGTCAGAATTATCTAGGAATAGAATTAGCCAATCATTGCCCCTGCTGGGGACTCAGGACAAAGCAAGTCAGCCACAGTCAGCATGGAGTCGGCCACACACAATTACATGCAGACCTGCAGGACAGCAAAGCCCTGCCATAGTCCCTCCCCAGACAGGCACCCATTGTCTGGGCTGCAGCCAGAAGCATTCAGGCACAGTGCATTAAACAAATATCTATTGAATTTTATTGGTGGTTAGGGGGTTGTGGTCAATTAAGGTACATTAATGGACCCAGCTACTTAGCAGTGCTTATATCTGAACCTTTTGTCATATGACTCTGAATGTTCCCCACTGAAGAGTCAGAGTATATTTTTCCAGCCCCTGATGTTGGGTTTAGTGGTTTGTCTTGCTTTGGCCAGTGGAATGTGAGTCTGTGTGACCAAGATTTGAAAAGTGTGTGCTTACTCATCTGCTATCACCACAAGAACAAACCCAGGCCAGCCTGCTGCTCCTAGGAAAAGATAAGAGACACAAGGAACTTAGCAGAGCTTCCCAAATGTGCTTGGCCAAGATCAACCAACCCTCAGCTGACTCATGGATTCATGAAAATTAATGATTATTGCATTAAGCCACTGAGATTTGGGGTGGCTTGTTATGCAGCATTTTGTGACAGTATGTTATACAAGAGTCACTGTCCTTTATCTCTAGATTTTAACCAATTTTGAACAGATAGAGATCCTCTAATTAACTTTATTTATAATGAAGTAGATTGGAGAGCTAGTATGGCCCTGACACTATCAGTTACCTACCCAGAAACCCTTTCTTCTTCCTTTTTAACAGAATCCCTATTTTATTCAGATACTGGGCTGCCACATTTCTCAGGAAAAGTTGATCCAGCCCCAGGAAATGAACCATGATTGGTCTAAGCATGATTGGCAAACTACAGAGGAAGGGCCAAATCTGACCCTCTATTTTTACAAATAAGGTTTTATTGGAACACAGCCAGGTTCATTCATTCATGCACTGTCTGTGGATGCTTTTATACTACAATGGCACAGTTGATTCACCACAACAAAGGTTGTCTGGACAAAAAAGGCTAAAATGCTAAAATATTACCATCTGGCCCTTTATGGAAAAAGCTTTCCATTCCCTAGTCTGGTGTTTAGATTCTAAACTAATCATGTTAACCTAACCCCCTTTGCCAGTGATCAGTTCAGGATTGGTCTTTGATTCCATTCTGACTGTTCTACTGAGGGAATCCCCCTTCACCTCCCCCAGGGCTGATGTGAGTGAGTTATAGGACATCTGCCTGGGTTTTCTGGGAAAGATTTTTATATAGGAATGTGCAAGGACATGCCAGCACCTAAGTACACCATCTGGGGGCCTGGGTATTGACTCACACTACCAGTTGTATCAAGGTGTACTATCAAGGGGCCTGAGGACAGACTTGCCTGCCACTGCTGCCAGTGCCTGCATGCATCATCCAGGGGCCTGGGGATCAATCTGCCATGCACACCACCCAGGAGCTTGAGGGCTAGCCTGCCCACCCACCCAGCCCACCACTGTCACTGCCAGCACCCAAGCAAGCCATTTATAAGCCCAGGGATTGGCCAGCCTGGGCCTGCTATCACCAGTGCCTACACATAGCACCCGGGGTCCCAAGGACCAGCAAACCCAGCCCACTGCCACCACCATTGATGCCTCAGGACCAGCCCACCTGGTGTCTCCATCCCCAGAAAAGCCTCACCACATCCTCCACTAACAACCACAGCCTAAGCCACTGAGGAACTCAGAGATACCACTAATGCTGATTATAGCCAAAGAAATCATACAGACACTACAGCACTGCACCCACCCAAAATCAAAACCAAAGCACCCTATTCAGCCAGCTCTATAGATACATATGTGGGAAAAAGTCTTTCCCTTATGGTGGCCAATCCATAAAACTGGAAGAAGTGACTGTTACAACAGATACACAGATATCAATGTAAGGACACAAGAAATATAAAAAGCAAGGAAACATGACACCTCCAAAGCAACAGATTTCAATGAAAAGGAAATCTATGAGGTGCCTGAAAAAGAATTCAATATAATGATATTACACTCAGTGAAAAACAACAGAACACAGATAATAGACACAAAGAAATCAGGAAAACAATTCATGAATAAGAAATTCAAAAAATAGATAGACATCATAAAAAATGAACCAAACAGAAATCCTGGAATTGAAGAATTCAAGGAATGAAATAAAAAATACAATTGAGAGCTTGAACAACAGACTTTGATCAAGCAAAATAAAGAATTTTTGAACTTGAAGGCAGGTCTTTTGAAATAACCCAGTCAAACGAGAAAAGGAAGAAAGAATTTTTAAAAATGAGGAAAACCTACATGACATATGGGATACAATAAAGTGACCAAATATCCAAATGTTGGGAGTTCTAGAAGGAGAAGAGATGGGCAAAGGCATAGAAAACCTATTTAATGAAATAATAGCTAAAAAATTGCCATATCTGGATATAGACATCCAGATATGGCAAGCAAAGATCCTCAAATAGATACTAATGAAAATGGTCTTCTCCAAGGCTCGTTATAGTCAAACTGTCAAAAGTCAAAAAGAGAAAAAAGTATCAAGTCACATATAAGGGAAACCCCAACAGACGCACAGCAGATTTATCAGCAGAAACCTCACAGTCTCAGAAAGAATGAGATGACACATTAAAAGTGCTAAAAGAAAAAAAAGAAACTGTCAGCCAAGAATACTATACCCAGCAAAACTATCCTTCAAAAATGAAGGGAAAATAAAATCTTTCCCAGACAAGAAAAAACTGAGAGAATTTATCACCACTAGACCAGCCCGACAAGAAATGTTTAAGGGAGTCTACATCTGGCAATGAAAGGACAACTTCTACCACCATAAAAACACAAAAAAGTATAAAATTCACTGGTAGAGCAGACACACAAATGAGAAAAAGAAAGGACTCAAATGTCCAAACTGCAATGATAAACAATAAGAGAGAAAGAAAGGAACAAAAGATTTACAAAACAACCAGAAAATAATTAACAAAATAATAGGAATAAATCCTCACCTATCAATAATAACCTTGAATGTAAATGGATTAAGTTACCCACTTAAAAGATATAGAGTGGCTAAATGGATTAAATCTGCAGTCCCCCCCCCCCATCTGTAGCCTGTTAGGAACCGGGCTGCACAGCAGGAGGTGAGCAGCAGGCAAGCGAGCAAAGCTTCATCTGTATTTACAGCTGCCCCCCACCACCTCAGTCCATGGAAAAACTGTCTTCCATGAAACCAGTCCCTGGTGCCAAAAAGTTTGGGGACCACTGAATTAAATAAAAAACCATGACCTAATGCTATGCTGCCTACAAGAAACTCATACCTGTAAAGACACATATAGACTAAAAGTGAGGGGATGGAAAAAGATATTCCACACAAATGGAAACCAAACATCAGCAGGATTAGATATATTAATACTTGTATCAGATAAAACAGACTTTAAGTCAAAAACCATAAAAAGAGACAAAAGAAGGTTATTATTAGATATAATGATAAAGGGATCAATTCAGCAAGAGGATATAACAATTCTAAATACATATGCACCCAATACTGGAGCATCCAGATATGTAAAGCAAATATTATTAGATCTAAAGGCAGAGATAGACACCAATACAAAAATAGTTGGGGACTTCAACACCCCACTGTCAGCACTGGACAGATCATGTAGACAGAAAACTAAGAAAGAAATATTGATTGGATTTAAACTGAACTTTAGACCAAATGTACCTAACAGACATTTACAGAATATTTTATTCAGCAGCTGCAGAATATATAACTCATTCTTCTCATCAGCACATGCAACATTCTCCAAGATAGACTTTATATTAGGCCATGAAACAAATCTCAACAAATTTGAAGAAGTTGAAATCATATTAAGTAACTTCTCAGACAATAGAATAAAACTTGATATCAATAACAAGACAAAATTTGGAAACTGTACAAATACATGGAAATTAAACATGCCCCTGTCTGAATGACCAATGGGTCAATAAAGAAATTAAGAAGGAAATTTTAAAAATGTCTTGAAACAAATGAAAATGGAAACACAACATGCAAAAACCAATGGGATACATAAAAAGCAGTGCTAAAGGGGAAATTTATAGCAATAAACGCCTACATCAAAAAAGTAGATTTCACACAAACAACCTAATTATGCACTTCAAGGAACTAGAAAAGCAAGAAGAAACCAAACCCAAAATTAGGAGGAGGAAAGAAATAATAAAGATCAGAGCAGAACTAAATGAATAGAGTCCAAAAACTCAATACAAAGAATCAACAAAGTAAAAAGTTGGTTTTTGAAAAAATGAACAAAATCAATAAACTACTATCTAAACTAACCAAGAACAAAAGAGAGACAACCCAAATAAATAAAATCAAATGAAAAAGGAAACATTACAACTGATACCACAGAAATACAAAGGATCATTAGGATCATGAGACTACATGCTAACAAGTTCAATAACCTAGAGAAAAAGAATAAGTTCTTGGATACATACAAGGACTATCAAGATTAAACCAGGAAGAATTAGAACCTGAATGGACCAATAATGAACAAAGGGATTGAATCAGTGATGAAAAGTCTCCCAACAAAGAAAAGCCCTAAACCAGAGGGCTTTTCTGCAGAATTCTACTAAACTGATAAAGAAGAACACAAATGCTTCTCAAACTATGCCAAAATATTGAAGAGGAGAGAATTCTTCCTAATTCATTCTCCAAGGCCGGCACTAACCTGATACCAAAACCAGACAAGGACACATAAAAAGAAAACCACAGGCCAATATCCTCGATGAACACAGATGCAAAAATCATCAACAAAACATTAGCAAATCAAATCCAACAACACATCAAAAAGATAACACATCCTGATCAAGTAGGATTTATCCCAAGGGTGCAAGGATGGTTCAACATACGCAAATCAATAAACATGATACGTCACATCAACAGAATGAAAAACAAAAATTATACGATCATCTCAATAAATACAGGAAAAGCATTTGATAAAATTTAATGACCCTTCATAATATAAACTCTCAACAAATTACACACAGAAGGTCATACCTCAACAAAGGGTATATATGACAAACTCACAACTAACATCATACTGAATGGGAAAAAGCTGAAAGCCTTTCCTCTAAGAACTGAACAAGACAATGATGCCCATGTTTACCACTCTCATTCAGTATAGTACCAGAAGTCCTAGCCAGAGCAATCAGGCAAGAGAAAGAAATAAAAGTCATCCAAATTGGAAAAGAGGAAGTCAAATTGTCCCTCCTTGCAGATGACATGATCTTATATATAGGAAAACCTAACGACTCCACCAAAAAACTCTTTGAACTGATAAGTGAAGTTTCAGGATACAAAATCAACATACAAAAATCAGTAGTGTTTCTGTATACCAATAATAAACTAGCTGAAAAATAAATCGAGAAAGCAATCCAATTTACAATGAGCTACAAAAACATGAAATACCTAGAAATAAATTTAACCAAGAATATAAAAGCCCTCTACAGGGAAAACTACAAAATCCTGATAAAAGAAATTGAAGAGGACACAAACAAGCCAAAAGACATTCCATGATCATAGACTGAAAGAATATTATTAAAATGACTATATTACCTAAAGCAATCTACAAGATTCTATGCAACTCCTAGCAAAATACCAATGACATTCTTCACAAAGATAGAAAAAAAAATCCTAAAATTCATATGGAAGCACAAAGCAATCCTGAGGGGGGAAAGAAAACAAAGCTGAAGGTATCACACTACCTGACTTCAAAATATACTACAAAGCTATAGTAACCAGAACAGCATGGTATTTGGATAAAAACAGACACACAGGCAAATGGAACACAACAGAGAACCCAGAAATAAATCTACATATTTACAGCCAACTGATTTTTGACAAAAGTGCCAAGGACATACATTGGGGAAAGGACACCCTCTTCAGTAAATTGTGCTGGGAAAACTGGATATTCATATGCAGAAGAATGAAATTAGACCCTGATCTCTCACCATATACAAAAATCAGCTCAAAATGCATTGAATATTTATACATAAGACCCAAAACTATAGAACTACTAGAAGAGAACATAGGGGAAATGCTTGAGGACACTGGTCTAGGCGAATATTTTATGGCTAAGACTTCAAAACCACTGGCAACAAAAACAAAAGTAGACAAATGGAATTGTATTAAACTAAAAAGCTTCTGCACAGGAAAGGAAACAATCAACAAAGTGAAGAGACAACCTATAGAATGGGAAAAAATATTTGCAAACTATTCATTTGACAAGGGACTAATATCCAGAATATGCAAGGAACTCAAACCACTCTATAGCAAAAAAAAACCTAAATAATCCCATTAAAAAGTGGGCAAAGAATTTGAATAGACAAATTGCTATGTCTCAAAAGAAGACCTACAAATTGCTAACAGGTATGTGAAAAAATGCTCAACATCACTAATCACCAGGGAAATGCAAATCAAAACCACAATGGGATACCATCTCACTGCAGTAAGAATGTCTACTATTAGAAGGATAAAAAATAACAAATACTGGTGAGGATTTGTGGAATAGGGAACTCTTATACACTGTTGGTGAGAATGTAAATCAGTACAATTGTTATGGGAAAATAGTATGGAGTTTTCTCAAAAAAACTTAAAATAGATCTACTATGCAGTCAAGCAATCCCACTACTGGGTATTTATTCAAAGGAAAGTAAATGAGTACCTCAAAGGGACACCTGCACCCCCATGTTTACTGCAGCACAATTAACAACAGCAAAGATATGGAATCAACCTACGTGTCCATCAACAGATGAATAAAGAAAATGTGCTGTGTATATGCAATTGACTACTATTCAGCCATAAGAAAGGATGAAATCCTGTCTTTTGCAGCAACATGGATGGAACTGGAGGTCATTATGTTAAGTGAAATAAGCCAGGTACAGAAAGACAAATATTGCGTGTTATCACGCGTATGTGGGAGCTTAAAAAGTTGATCTCATGGAGGTAGAGAACAGAATAATGGGTCACCAGAGGCTGGGAAGGGCAGGGTGGTTAATGGGCACAAACGTACAACTAGGTAGAAGAAATATGTCCTAGTGTTTGATTTCACAGCAGGGTGACTAGAGTGAACAACAATTTATTGCATATTTCAAAACAGCTAGAATAGAAGATTGGAAACGTTCCCAACACAAATAAATGATAAATGTTTGACGAGGAGATGGATATCCTAAACTCCCTGATTTGATCATTACACATTGTTTGCCTGTTTCAAAATATCACATATACCCCATAAATATGTACAATTATTATGTATCAATAAAAAAGATTTCTAAAGAAATGTACAGGGGAAAACCGTGCCCCTTCCTTGCTGTCTTTAGATGTTGTCACACAAGAACTTGACATTCAGATTGTGGCAGCCTCTGTGACCAAGAGAGGAAGGCAGGAGTATCACAGAAACCTCAAATAAGAAACCCAACATCTTGCGCTACTAATTTAGCCAGGCTTGGGATCGGCTATATCTGGACTTAGCATGTGAGATGATAAACCCCCATTGTTCAAGTTGGATGGTCTGTCAATGGCTGCTGAATACAAGTTAATGAGGCTTCCTCCTCCTGGAGCCCCCGCAAGACCCTGACATGGCCATTAAGTCAGAGGCAGAAAGGGGAAGCAGAGGGTAAGGAGGCGCGGCTGGCTCTGCCAGAAACAGGTCTTGCCTGTCCTGCTTGCCCCAAAAAGCCTAGATCCCGTGCAAGGGACTAAAGAGATGGCCCCTGCAGCCACTGTCCAGGCAAAGAAACCCACCCACTAACACATGATCACAGCCCAATAGATCAGCATTTCCCCAGTCTCGCTGATAAGGTCACCTTGTCCTCTCACGGGGGAGTAGGGTTGGGGAGGAGATGAAAGGGGTAGGGAGACACGGAAGCTCCCATCCTAACTCACCCCCGAGGGGACAGACGTGACACTGGAACTTCCTGCCTCTGAGAGCCAAAGAGGAGAAACTGGGGAGAGCTTTAGGCACAAAAGATGCAGCAATGGGTGTGGCCTTTATGCAGCTTTGCTCTGTGCACCCAGTAGAAACTGCATTTCTAGACTCCAGGTTTAAGAATGAAAACTTGGAGTTGAGTCTGCAAGCATTCCCCTTCCCTCCAATCCGGAGAGAATAAATTTTTCTCTACCACACCCGGATGTAAGAAATGCCACATTCCTATTTCTGTAACTCCAGTTAAATCTGCTCTGAGTCCCTGAATCCTCCTGGCAGGTGGAGAATCCGATCTTGTCATTACCGGAGCTTCTTTCCCCTCTCCATGGGCTTATGTAAGAATTCTGGGCTCACATGCTGTAGAAAAGCCAGGTAGGAACTGGGTCCCCAGAGGTCACCATTATTGCAGCTCCTCCTGATCTGTCAACTTTTTGGGACCATCTGCTACAAGAAGACCCTCACAGGGTCATTCCACTGACCACAGGCTCAGCCACAGGGACCCTCGCTGTAGCAAGTCTCCACTACACATAGGAGCTCACAAAAACCTTCTTTTAGGCTTAGCTTCCTCTTAAGATCCAGCCATTCCCACCTTCTCACCTTTAAACACAGATGCCAGGTCCTCCCCATCATTTCAAACCTTGGGGATGACCCAGCTGAATTCTCCTCAACGGGCTCAGACACCAAAGCTTCACCCTCCCTTCTCAGGGAGGTGATACAAAGGTATCTGAGATCTTTGGAAGCCCAATGCTGGGCTCTCTTTGGGATGGGCTGAGAGTGGGAACTAGACTATCTCATTCAAGTGCTATGTTTACCTTGTTTACCGTTATATACCCAATGCCCAGCACATAGTAGGCACTATTGAGGTTGGCACATAGTAGTTGCTATTAGTGTCTGTAGAACTGAGCTCTTAAGGTTGAAGCTATTAGCAGAAACTTGCCAAGCAACAGGGTGGAAAAGTAAAAAAAAAAAAGTCAAGCAATCATGGCTTTGAGCTCTGAATACACAGGGCATTGGCCCAAGTTTGGGCAATTTTAATACAACAGCCGTTTTGCCTCCAAACAAACTGGCACTGGCTCTGGAAACCTCCCTCTGCCTCTTAAAAAGAGGCACTTACTCTAAGTGTGCAGCATTTCTCCTGGGGTTGCAAAAGAGCAGCATCCTCCCAACTACCACCAGCTGAGGACTGTAGCCAGGTGCCAAGAGTCTGATAGTTCAAATAGTATATTTTATAGGGAAAAACAAAATAACATCCATGTCAATCTGTAACTACCACCACTTTCCAGAGCTTGGGTCCCATTTGTGGGATCTTTTGTATGTCAAACATCTTGCAGTGGGCTCAACTACATACTCTTGGGATTAGTTGCAGAGAAGAGCAAAGGTGCTCTGCAAAATAAAAGGACAAGAACTTGGAATTCCCAGAGAAAATCCACGATGGAAGAGGTAAGTAGAAAACAGAGGGGTGAAGTCAAGTGAAAGTCATGAGTTGGCCAACGCCTCGCAAGGAGTGATGTAACCCTCTCCATGGCCCCACATCTCAAACTAAGTCAACAAAACCCATCAATGCTTGGTGCGAGTGGTCTATGCTTATGGAATTCAGAGCAGGGGTCACGTGTCAGGTCAGTAGGGCTGGGGATAGAAGCAGCAGTCTTGGGCCACGGAATTTGTGAGCCTAGAAGCACTGGCTCCCAAGTAACAGCCTTGATGCATCTCCCAGCTCCACCACTTCCAAGTAGGGCTTTAAACAAGTCACTTTTTTTTTAATTAATATTCTTCTAATTGACAAATCATAATTGTATACACTTATGGGGTACAATGTGATGTTTTGATATATGTGTACAATGTGGAATGATCAAATTAAGCTAATTAACGTATGCATCATTTCATTTACCTGTCATTTTTATGATGAGACATTTGAAATTTACCCTCTAAATTATTCTGAAATACACAATACATTATTATTGATTAATGACTACAGTCAGCCTGCTGTGAAACAGATCTCAAAGAGCAATCCCACTTCTAGGTATACAAGGTCTGTCCAGAAAGTATCCAGCCATTGTTGATGTAATTTTTCATATTACATGGCTCGTATATACAAAGAAATTGAAATCAATATGTCAAAGGGATATCTGCACTCCCACATTCATTGCAGCATTATTTCCAATAGCCAAGATATGGAATCAACCTAAATGTCCATCAGTGGATGAACGGATAAAGAAAATGTAGTATACATACACAATGGAATATCATTAAGCCTTAAAAAAAGAAAAAGAAAGAAATCCCGTCATTTTCAACAATGTGGATGAACATGAACCTGGATGACATAGTGTCAAGTGAAATAAGCCAGGCACAGAAAGACAAATACTGCATGATGTCACTTATATAAGAAATCTCAAAACGTTGAACTCATAGAAACAGAGAGTAGAATATGGTAGTTACCAGAGGCTGGGGGAGGGAAGAAGGGAGGTAATGGGGAGATGTTGGTCAAAGGGTACAAAGTTTCAAACAGACGGAATAAGTTTTAACAAGTTAAACTCCTCTGAAACCTCAGTTCCTCATCTGTAAGGCAGGGTCATATCATCTACCTTCTAAGGATGTCGCTGTGAGAGTAAGAGAGGATGTGCTGCACAGCACCTAGCACACGGAGAGCTCTCCTTAAACAGGAGCCATCATCCCTGACTCTAGGTCTCAGAGGACAGAAAGGGTCACAGCCAGTGTTTCAGTTCCCTGTGAAAAATGGACGCCAAACCAGCCGAGAGGCAGGATCCATAGGGAATACAGAGCCCTACCCAAGACCTACCGAGTCAGAATCACTGGAGGTCGGACCTGGGCATCTGTATTTTTAAAGCCCCATCATGTGATCAATAAAATCGCAACTTGGGCTCTTGTTTCTTCTTTACATATCAATGATTTTTAATATAAAGATATGTGCAAACATTACCACAGGCAATTTCAGAACATTCCATCACCTCAAAAAAAAACCAACCACTAATCTACTTTCTACTTCTATAGGTTTCCCTATTCTGCACTTTCATATGAATGAAACCATGTAGTATGTGACCGTTTGTGTCTGGTTTCTTTCACTTAGTATGTTCACAAAATTCATCCACGTGGTAGCATATGTGAGCACTTCACTCCTTTTAGTGGCCAAATAATACTCCATTGTGTGGATAGACCACATGTTGTTTATCTCTTCATCTGTTGATTTGTGATGGGCATGTGGGTTATTTCCACCTTTCAGCTATTATGAACGATGCCACTACAACCATTCACACACAAGTTTTGTGTGGATCTATGTTTTTCATTTTGAGTAGACACATCTGCAAGGGAGATATACAAGTGGCCAATAAGCACGTGAAAGATGCTCACCATCATTGATCATCAGGGAAATGCAAATCAAAACCACAAGGAGATACCACTTCACACCCACTAGGATGGCTAGAATCAAAAAGATGGAACACAACAAGTGTTGGCGAGGACGTGGAGAAACAGGAGCCCTTGCACACTGCTGGTGGGAATGTTAAATGGTGCAGCCTCTGTGGGAAATAGTTTGGCGACTCTTCAAATGATTAAACAGGGTTACCATCTGACCCAGCAACTGCACTCCTAGATATAGACCCAACCTGGGCTCTTTTCATCTATGGAAAATGAACTACGGGTACTCGGCAAGAACAAAGAGAAGCAAAGAGAGAGAAATGCGTTGTGAGCACACATTGAGGGGCCCCCAGTGCCCCGGGCCCCTGAATGACGTCATCAGCCCCTGGCAAAGCAGAAGCCCTCTGTTCCAGCCGTGGGGGAAGAAGGGCTGGGTCGGACCTGGTGAGCCAGTAAGACTGACTATTACATTTTATAAAATATGCAGGGGATTTTCAAGTGTAATGTTAACCGTACTGGGTTTCTTATATTACCCATTGACTTTAGAACCTAACTCCTGCATAAGGCCTGCCTTTCCTGTCCTTTTTATTGGTTCTATGTACATTTCCAGTTCAACATATTCTAAAGATGATTTGCTGAGAAACAAGTCTCTCTCTCAAAAAAACCACTGAGAGCATGGACATGTACTGCTGACAGAGTGAGCAGAATTGACACAAAGTGCATTCGTATGTATGAAGCACAATATAGTTTCATGGGTAATGCAGAAAAATGCTCTTCATTCTTGTATTAGGCTACAGGATGAGCCCAATCCAGGTGCTTGCGGGGCTCTCAGCTCACATGTGTTAGGATAGAGCCACCTTGGCTGGACCATGTCTCAATCACCTTTTAACTTCCCCACCTGGCAGGTTCTAGGCGCACGGTGGTCTGTGCAAGTTTGTTGAAGAAACAGGAAACAGACAGCAACTGGGAACTCCAGAAGGGAAGTCACATTTCCAGAAATGGTGAGCGTCTCCCAGAACCCGTGGCCACGCCCCACATTCTCACCACGTTTCTCCACATCAACTTAAACCTACGTGTAGCCTTTGTTACAGAATTAGTATTTATCCAGACACAGGCACATGTGAAAAGCATGAATCATGCACAAGATTTCACCAGAATCCATTTAGAAAGCCTGATGCTTTGGTCTTCCACTTGGGTTGCTGCTCCTGTCCTCAAGAGGAGGCCTCATCCTTCCGTGTGACTAGCAAACCTTCTCGCGTGTGCACACAGGTGTGCACAGCACACCTCTACCCTTGGCTCTGACACCCCGAAAGGCTCACCTTGGCCTCTCATGTTCATTTGAAAGCGGTTCAAGTTAAGGTGATCAGCTTTTGAGCCCACGATTCTGCAAATTGTTCATCTTATGGCCAATCTTTCTAAATGCTTTATTAAATTATAACTTACACACAGAATGTGCACACATAAGAGGCCAACACAATATTTTTACAACTGAACATGCTCACATAACCAACACCTAGTTCAAGAAACAGCATTACAGCCCCTCCAAGAACACCCCCAGCACCTCTTCCAGTCTCTACTGCAAATAGCCTCAACTTATTTCACAAGATATCATACTTTACTGAAGCAGAAGTTCTCAAATGGGGGCAATTTTGCCCCCTGGGGACATTTGGCAATATCTGGAGACATTTTTGGTTATCACAACTTGGAGGAGGTGTATTACCAGCATCAGTAGGCAGAGTCCGGGGTGCTGCTCAACATCCCACCATGCGCAGGAAAGCCTCCCCCAACAGAGAAACGACCCACCCAAAATGTCAACAGTGTCCTGGCTGGGAAACCCTGATGTACAGAGAATCATACAGTAACTGCTTGTGATCACTTTGATTCTGATCATTTCATAGGAAACAGAAATGCCATTTGGAGACAAGTAGAATCCAAAACAAAGAAAATGCAGAGTTGCCCATAAGCCTGCTGCCTTTAGAGCTAGGATTTGGTTTCAATTCTGTCTCATTTTCAAGTAATTTTTCATAAAATGGCATCTGCTGGGCTCAAGGCCCCAAGAGCCCCACAAAGCTGAGGTTCACGGGGAAATTTTGCACACACCCACACAGGTACACACTGTCATTTACACGCAGACATCCACAACCAGAGACACACACGTGGAGACACACACATGACCAAGGAGACCGTGCGAACTTCGCCATAAAAGCACAGTCCCCTGAAACGCAGAAACACACCATTCATCCCAGGGAGGCACCTTCGTGTTTAATTCAGTCTCCGACGGTCACGCTGTTGCTAAGCCCGGCTCTCGACATCTTCCCCTCTAGGAGAGAGAGATGGATTTTCTCTTCACTCGAGAATACAGATTTAAAAAACAAACACTTCTGCATCTCAAAGCAGGCTCTACCTCCTGAGCTGTGCATATTGATCGGCACTTTATGGTCAATTTTTTTTAGTTGAACTGGAGAAAAATATCATCTAATTACATCCTTACTACAGTTGGGAATCAGTCACACTAAATCCAATTCTGTGTGTTTGCAGGATTAAGGTGTTTGATTTGGGGCGCAACAAAGCAAAAGCATTGGCCATGTTTTAATACGGTTAGTGCAGACTGTATCTAAAGGGTGGAGATGTCACAGTGGCAGGAAGCTCATTCTGAAGCAAGAAGGGATTCCGCCCCAAGAACTGAGTCAGGGTGGTTGGTGGCTGTACCATTTAAGCTGCAACATTTTATCAACATCTCTCCAAGAGTCCATAGAATGTGGAATAGAAAAGATTGAAATATTCCAAGTCTTGTCTAAGCTTTTATAAAGTAGTGTGGGCAGCTGATAAAACAACCTGGTCTTTTTGGATGTAACATGCTGTCGTTCCCTAAGCTGCTAATTCCCAGATTTTTCTAATTTATAAACCAGTAAGAAATATTTTTTAATTTGGGAACATAAGGTTGCCATTCTTTTTTCTTTTTGGTAAGAAGGAACTTTTTTATACTACCAATTTCACAGAGCGAGAGAGAGAGCAAGAGAAACACCATGATCCATCAGAATAGATTAGGTTTTGCTGTGATTATAAATGACTCCTAAATCTCAGTGACTTCAAACAACAGAAGTTGCTTTTCTCACTCATGCTACATGTCCCTTGCATGTCAAGGAGCAGGGAGGTGGAGGACACTCTGTTTCCACACCGAACTTACTCTGGGACTCCAGCTGATGGGGGTTGCATCACCTGGAACATCACCAGTCAGGGCACAGAAGGGAAAGAATGCTGGAGGGCCATGCACTGGGAATTAAATGCTCAAGCCTGGAAGTCGCACCCTGCCCTTCTGCCTCCAGCCCACTGGCCAGGACTGGCCATAACCCCTCCCTCCACCACCGCCACTGAAATGTAGGAAAGAGGCGTAATTCTCCCATGTGCCAAGAAAGACAGAAAAATTGAATGTATTAGAAATCTCTACCCCACATCATTTCATAAAGGAGAAAAAAGTATGCAAATACAAAAAAAAAATTTTAATAGAATAGACCATGATTTCAGAATAAAGCACAATCCCCAAAAAAGGACAGCTGGCAGTCTTTCATCAATGTGCACATTCCTGTGACATTTTCTCAGTGTTTTCATTTCATCCTTGACCCATGAACATTTTATACAGAATCACCATGGTCCAAAGAACACCCTTTAGGGACCACTGCTCTAAGCCAGGTGATGAAAAGGGCCCCAAGAACAGAGCACAGACAGAGTCTCCCTAGGAAAGACCTGGCGGGGCGGGGTGGGTGCTCCCGTTCTCACATCAAGGAGCAGACACTCACCTGCAGCATCCCCACATCCCAGCATCAAGCAGGGGCCTTTATAGCTCGATTCTAGCACCCTCTCCTTGATCACCATCATCACGGTAAAGCCCTCTGGTCTCAAGATCCAAAATTCCCACTCTAGCTACATCCTGCTCCCATCCACCAACCCTGCCCCTCATCCCTTCTAAACCTCTGCTCACAACCTCATGCCCCTTCGTGCTTTGCCTACCCTGCAGCCACCTCCCAAACTTGTTCTTCCACACCTTCTACCACACCCACCGGGCAATCTCCGCACCTGGCTTAGCCCCATCAGTGACGTGTCCTGCGACTGCCCGAGGGCTGCTGAAGGAGGCTGGAGAGGGTCACAGCACAGATGCACAAGTTCCACTAAACAATCTCACCAGCCAACTCTAGCGTAGCCTTCACTTTGGTTCAGCAATATTTTTAAGCATCACAAATAAACCCCAGACCACGTTTCCTACGATGATAAACTTTAAATCTCTTCCACATCTCAAAGCTCCCCAAACCCATCCCCGTGGCTTTTTCTGTTGTGCAAAACAGAGCCCATTCCACTCCCTCCACCTCACCCCCAAACCCCTTTATTGTGACACCTTTCCCAGCTTCTAAGGAGACACATTCCTCCCCCTTTCCCAAGCGACCTTCTCCGCGTGTGCCTCGCAGAGACCCCTTCATCGCCCATTCGAGCTCACCATCCCGTGCCCGCACATTTTGCACTATGTATGTGCCAGGCCTTTAAACTATGGTCATGCTTAAGTCTCCACATGCTAAGAAGGAAAACCTTTCATTACCCCTTTCTTCTTCCCTGTGTTGCCAAACTGTCTTAACCCTTCATCAGCCCCTTTGATGCAGATGTCTCTGAGGTTTGCCTTCTCTGCTCTCTTTTCTTCTTCCACCAAACTTTGTCCCTGGGCCATCTCATCACCTTCAACTACCTCCTCCATGCAGTTGACTCCCAGATCTATGGGATTCTTCATAAAGTCCATTTCCCACCTTTCTGGGCCAGAAAAGCAGAATCCCAATTAGACTTCATGCTGCCAACCCATCCTGCCATTATTGGCAAAGCCATCTCTTGAGTGGAACTTGAAGACCTTGAAGGACTCTGCCCTCCCAGCAGGCTCAGTTCGACTCAGCCTGGAATTGAAGCTCCTCCAGACATGGCCTCAACTACATTCCAAGCCTTGTCCCCAAGGCATCCTCTTGGTGCACCCTTCAGCGGGGTTAAGTGGAGTGATTGTTCACATACTCCAGGTGTTTCCCCATGAATATGATTTTCACCTCTTGAGTATCTTTAAGAACTTCCCATGTTACACAGAGTAAAACTCCTCATCAGGACCCCAATCTCCCCAAAATGCTCCTGTACTTTTCTGCCTTTCCTTGGGTTGTCCCCTTCTCTAAGATAATCTTGTGTATTAGCCTGGGTTCTCCAGAAAAAGAGAACAGAGAGATATTTAGAGAGACAGAGAGGCTGACTGTAAGAGATTTGTTCACCTGGCTACAAAGGCTGAGGAGTCCCAGAATCTGAAGTCTGCAGGCTGGAGACCCAGAGAGCCAGTGGTATAGTTCTACAGCTGTTTGAGTCCAAGTCAGAATGCAGAAGACTGATGTTCCAGCCCAAATACAGTCAGGTAAGGAGAGCAAATTCTCTCTTCCTCCACCTTTCTGTTTGATTCAGGCCTTCAGTGGATGGGACGGGGCTTGCCCACATTGGGGAGGGCAATCTGCTTTACCCAGTCCACTGATTCAAATGTTATACTCACCCAGAAACACCCACACGGACACACCCAGAATGTTGAACCAAATATCTGCGCACCCCATGGCCCAGTCAAGTTGACACATGAAATTAACCATCCCACCTGCTTCCATTCTCTCACCAACACTGCACGGCCAAATCCTCCCCTTTCAAGGCATGGTTCACGTGTTTTCTTCTTCCTTAAGCCTTCCCTGATAGCCCCAGATAGAAGTGGTTCCTCCCTTCTCTGAAGTCTCCAGATGTGTCATGTGTTCCTCTTTCACAGCATTTATTGCAAACTGCCCCATAACCCAAGACAATGACCCCCCAACTTTCAACAGAGCACAGAAGTGGCCTTCCTCAAATGCCAGCGCTGGCAGAAAGCAGGAGGAGCAAAGACTCTGCAGTGACTTTATCTGCAGCTATTGTGCAGATTTTTCACTAGAGGATTAATAAACTTTAAAATCTATATAACTTCTTAATGTTTCTAATAATCTTTGTTTTCAGATCTTCTGGGGACCAATCCTGGTGAGGCAAAGACAACATTTATCCGAGTTCAGCTGTTCCTTTGGTTTCACTTCCTTTTCTTTTTCTTAAAAATTTAAGTTAAATTTACAGGGCATTAAATTTGGTACTTTTTGTTTTTAAAATCCCATTTTGTATGGTCGTAATTGTCCCTCTCTGTAGCCATTCTTCTATCTGTTTACAGGCTTAGCCTAGAATGACGTTCACTTACCGTGAAGGAAGTTTATTTCTTGGGGTGGTGAGATTTGAGGTGATTTTTTTCTTTCTTTTTTGTACTTTTCTGTATTCCTTGAATTTTTTTTAAACACATACCATTAAACATAATCAAGTTATCATTTTTTAAATCTACTTTGTATTATAGTTATCCATATACTCATCTGATCACCCCTACTTGATTACAAATTTTTTGAGTTATCCATTCATTTTGTGGTCCCAGCCCCAGAGATTCTGACTTAAAAGGCTGGGCCTCTGGAACCCGCATGTACAGTAAGCATCCCAGATGGTTCTCTCACAGGTGTTCTGAGGATGGTATTTTGAGACGCCCTGATGCAAAAGAAAGAACCCTCAATGAAGTTGGCTTTACATTTATTTTCCT
The DNA here is from genome assembly GCA_023783475.1 of Daubentonia madagascariensis. Lineage (NCBI taxonomy): Eukaryota > Metazoa > Chordata > Mammalia > Primates > Daubentoniidae > Daubentonia > Daubentonia madagascariensis. Next base: position 1,980,247 of record JAKFHU010002332.1, on the reverse strand, counting down.
GCCAAGCACAGGAAACAACTGAAGGATTATCCTATTGGTACTAATCATGGGTACTGATTATGCGTGTATGAGGAATTCAGAAATGGTTTGATCAAGGTTGAAGACCTAAAAGGAGGCTCTGGTCTCGGACACCAAGCCCTCACCTCACATGTGGCTGAGTTAGCGGTAACTGATGATGATGCTCATTCCTCCAGCATTAGTGTCCCATGGACTTTGTTCAGTAGATGAAGTACCTCCATCCCCAGACTCAAGCCCAGTTTCCTCACATACACTTTTACAGCAGATCTGATGGCACCTATGGCGCAGGAGAAACCAAAATTGCCACCACGCGGTGTTAAACGGAAGTGAAAGCTTGAGTTCAATTAGCTGAGGTGACACCGAAGCATTTCCCAGGAAAGCTCTCGGCAACTCTGCCCATGCATAACCTTGCTCCATGTCAGGGGAAGACCTCCACGTAAGCTGCACTAGCTTCTATTGAGTAAATCACACTGACTCTCAGCAGATGCAGATGAAGTAAAAAGGTTCTTTTAAAAAATATAGTCATTTCTCACTTACACACACACACACACACACACCCCTCCCTAAAGCCTGACTCTATTCAACAACCTTTCCGCTGCAGTCCAACGGCAGCCATTCTACTGAGCACCCACTGAAAGCCTGGTTCACTGATACAAACGTGAGCGGATGACCAGACATCAAGGAGCTTACAATCCGGGGGAAGAAATAGATTTGAACATAAGTGGTGATAACACAAGATGAAGTAAAAGAGCCAAACATGAAGTTTCAACAAAGTAGCACCAAGGACTAGTTCCCAAACCCAGCCCCCCAAGCCAGAGTCAGGCTGGCTACATGAGAATACCTGGGGCTTTTGTAAACATCGATCCCAGCTAAGCCCCTAAGCATCAGACTCTCTGGGAGTCATCCCAGGAATTGGTAATATTTAATAAACACCACCACCCCACATCCACGATTCTGATGCTCCTAAGGGTTTGGAAAATATGAAACTATGAAAAACACCAAAGGCGGTACTAAAAGAAGCCTATAAATATTGACTACTGTGCCAGACACCACGAGGACACATCATGTGCGCAATCCCCAATACTGAGAACAACCCTGCAAGGGAAGCTTTAATGGGAATGGGCTTTACTGGGGTCAGTGCCAGCACCTGGGAATGTTCCAACCCTGCCCGGAGGGTTGCCTTCTCCTCCCCACAGGAGGGAGCTGACATTGAGGAGAGGAGCCAGATGGGAAATGGAGAACCTTTTATTTTGGGGCCACAGTGGGGATCTTCCAGTAAAGCCACGATGGGGCTTAGGCACTCAGGCTAAAATGAAATCTCCATCATTAAATCTGGAGACCTGGCCGGGCGTGGTGGCTCACGCCTGTAATCCTAGCACTTTGGGAGGCCAAGGCGGGAGGATTGCTCAAGGGCAGGAGTTTGAGACCAGCCTGAGCAACAGCAAGACCCCACCTCTGCAAAAATATACAAAAATTAGCCAGGTGTGGTACTGCATGCCCGTAGTCCCAACTACTCGGGAGTCTGAGGCAGGAGGATCACTTGAGCCCAGGAGTTGGAGGCTGCAATGAGCTATGATGACACCACTGCACTCCAGCCTGGGCAACAGAGCAAGACCCTGTCTCAAAAAAAAAAAAACCAAACTTGAGATCTTCCCATCTCCTGGCTGGATGCGGAGTATGGGAACCCAAGCAAGGTGCAGCACACCAGGAATGGGGAGGGAGGGACACAGGGAGGGAGAGGTTGACACTAGGGACTCTCTAGCTCGCCTGACCCATCCACCTTGCTTTGTGGAAGAAAGGAATGGAAGATGACTCATGCTTTTAACACACGGTGACATTACCCACTAGTAAATGGGCTCCTAAAAGTGCCCAAAAACTCAGCCTATTTGGATCCACATGTGTCCATCTCTTGGGGAGGAGACAGAACAAATAAAAGGATGGAAAGAAACCAGTCTCCTGTGTTTAGCACAGTGCATCCCATTTTACAAGGTCACTGAGGCCCAGAAAGGTTAGACCATCAGCCCAAGTTCTCACAGCTTATACCTGGCAAAACGTGGGGTCCTGACTCCACAGAAGTTTCCACTTGCTTCAACCCTGGAGCTGTCTTAGTTGTACAGACGACTGAATCCACCCATCATTTGCTTTGTTCATAGATATTGTCTAAGGTCCCCTGTGAATACTTAGATCACGGCCGTTTCTTACAGGGTAACCCTGTAGAAAGAACCCAAAGTGGTTCCCCCATATAAGAACCCTGCAAACAGGGAGTCAGGAGTCCTGGGTCCTGGTCCTGTCTCTGCACCACCCTTAGTTTTCCCTGTGTGTAAAATAGCATCAACAATCTTTGACAAATTGCCTCCCCGAGAGGACAGGTGGAGGGTTAACTTCATTATCTTTAATAGACAGGTTCAGGGTCCACAATGATTTCACAGGTTAGAAAATATCACAGGCACAGAAGAACACTTTGCATTCAAATAGAATGTTTCCATTTCCAAAGATCCCTCACTTGCCATCTAATCCTATTGAATTAGTAGTAAGTGATGTTTTAAGAAGCCCTGGTGCACGAGAGAGTAGTAGGCATGGTTTCTAACCCCACTTCCCAGATGAGGAGACTGAGGCAGAGGCTAACCAGATGCCACACAGGGAGTGTGATGGCAGGTGGGGGCCATAGCCATGGCCAGCCCCCTCCCCAAGCCTTCCATTCCCAGATCTGCTGGACTTCCAGCAAGAGTGAACAGGAGGGCCAGATCACTCAACTCTGCCAGTGGGCACCAGGACCCAATTTTCAAGGCCCTGGCTAACTTGGCCACATCCTGTCTGGGCCCTCCAGGTGAGATTCCAACTGCTATCACCCTACAGGCCTCAACGGAAATAGCAGTTCCTCAGGGAACATTTTCTTGAGCCTCCAAGAGTAGGCAAGTCCCTCTCCATGGCTCTCTGGACTTCCCTGCTGCAGAACTTACCACCTTGCAGGTCACTGTCTGTCCAAATATGTATCTTTCCCACACTCACGTTATCTGCAGCACCTACCAAGAATGACAATAATAAGAGGTAAAACCTAATGTCTATTGAGTGTTGACTATACATTTTTAATGTGGCATCTTATTTAATACTCACTGTATCTGCAAGAGTAGGAGCTATTAACAGCCAATTTTCAGACGAAAAACCTGAGGTTTCTCAGGTTTTACAACTTGCCCAAGGAGCTAGCTAAGAGGTGGTGAAGCTCAGTGAGTGAAGTTCAATCTGAGCCCAGTGAGCCAAATTCCAGAGACCACGTTCTCAACCACTAGAGTAGGTTCCTTCCCAGAATCTAGTAGGTGGTTAATGATGAACAGAAGTATAAGCAGATAGATAGATGGATAAACTTGAGCAGCATTGTCTGCCATTTATTTGGGGTCCTCCAAAGAACTGAATGAGTTCTTTAGGGTGTCTGTCAACCTGCAGGTAGGTGGACAAGGGGGCTTGCCCACATAATACCCATCATTTTGGGTGGTGCCCAGCCTCAGCCACCACTCTCAGAACACTTCCTTTATTGACTGGGAAAGTGGAAACTCGCATTGATAATTAATACAAATTACAGCTACAACTGCAGGTGTTGAGCTAATGACAGCTGGGCAATCAATAATCAATAACTTGGCTGTGTCACATTATTGCCATGCTGGGAAAGTTCTACCAAAGGGCTCTTTAATCTCTCCATCAAATTAAGCATGCTCATCACATCTTCCCCAACCATGGGGAGAAAGAGGGGATTATCAAATACTCAAAGTTCACCCCAACAGGCACACTATCTTTGTTCCACCTGGGCTGACCTTTGGCTTAGAGGCTTCTGCAGTCCTCCAGATCAGTCCGCCCAGCCTTTGAACTGACCCCGGCTACTGCCCACCCACCAGGTATCTCCACTTTTCATCACACATCCTCTTCCTCAAGGCCTTCCTCCAGTTGTTGACAAAATCCAAGACAAGCTGGGTGAGGGGTGGGGGTAGGAAGTAGGCTCCAGTTATGGGGAAAAGTTCTAAGCAATCTTGAAGACATAAAGAAACTGAACAACTATCAAAGCTTCTGCACAGCAAAGGAAATAATCAACAGAGCAAATAGACAACCTACAGAATGGGAGAAAATATTCGTAAACTATACATCCAGTGAATGGCTAATATCTAGAATCTAAAAAGAACTCAAACAAATCAGCAAGAAAAAAACAAACAACCCCATTAAAAAGTGGGCAAAAGACATGAACAGGAGTTTCTCAAAAGAAGATAGACAAATGGCCAACAAACATATGAAAAAATGCTCAATGTCACTAATCATCAGGGAAATGCAAATTAAAACCACAATGAGATATCACCTTACCCCTGTCAGAATGTCAACTATTAAAAAGTCAAAAAAACAACAGATGCTGGCGTGGATGCAGAGAGAAAGGAGCACTTACACACTGCTGGTGGGACTGCAAACTAGAGCAACCTCTATGGAAAACAGTATGGAGATTCCTCAGAGAACTAAAAGTAGACCTACCATTTGATCCAGCAATCCCACCACTGGGTATCTACCCAAAGGAAAAGAAGTCATTATATCAAAAAGAGACCTGCACTCGAATTTTTATTGCAGCACAATTCACACTCGCAAAGATGTGGAATCAGCCTAAGCGCCCATCAATTCATGAGTGGATTAACAAAATGGGGTGTGTATATATATCATGGAGTACTAATCAGCCATAAAAAGGAATGAATTAATGTCTTTTGCAGCAATTTGGATGGAACTGGAGACGATTATCTTAAGTGAAGTTTCTCAGGAATAGAAAAACAAACACCACATATACTCTCTAATAAGTGGGAACTAACCAATGGGCACACGTCGGCACAGAGGGAAGTAAAAGTCACTGTAAATCATGAAGCGGGGAAGGGCAGGAGGGGAGGAGCAAAAACCTACCTAACCGGCACAATGAACACTTTTCGGGTGATAGGCTCACTAATAACCCTGACAAAGGCATTATCAAAGCTATCCATGTAACAAAAACATTTGTATCCCCTTAATATTTTAAAAGAAAGAAGCAGGAGGGAGGGAGGATGGATTTTGGTTAACTGAAGCTGAAGAAGATCAGGGGGCCATGGCAGATCACAAGCTAAATATGATACAGACTCCTTTTTTTTTATTGCAAACATCCATCCTTTCATAGTGAAAACTGGGCTTCAAATATTGCTAAGGCCTTTGCTAAGGGCAAGGCAGAAAGACTGGGCTTTTAATGCAATGAAGTAAGAAAGCTCATAGGTGAGTACGTTCCTACTCCATCTTTCAGGATAACCCCAGGATTCTGGTTACACGTGTTCTAAGAGTTGTCTCTTGCTCCTGCTGTTGGAGAGCTACCACAGTGAAGTGGTTAAGAGTGTACATCCAGAGACCAACCAGGTGGCTTCTAATGCAGCCCACCTCTGAGTCACTATATAATACTGACCAAGTTATGTAATTTTTCTGAGCCTCAATTTTCCCATTTGTAAAATGGGTATTCCTTCTTCATTCACTAATCAAATTCTAGCTGAGCATATGGTAAACACCAGGACACGATGAGAATCAAAAACAAGTACAGCCCCTGCCCTCATGGTGATCACAGTGTAGAAGGAGGCAGATGTTCATCAAAGAATCACACCCAAAGAAACAGGTATCTGTAGCTAGGCTAACATCTACAACAGAGTAACACCTGGTGTCATGAGAACAGACAACAGGGGGTTGTTGAGACTGCATTAGTGTGTCCAGGTGTCCTTGAGGATGTGGTGACTCAGTTGTCAGATGAGACCTTCATCAGGTGCAGGAGCAGGGAGAAGGAAAAGCTTTCCAGGCAGAAAGAGTAAGATGTGCAAAGTCCCTGTGGCAGGAAGGAGCATAGAAAGTACAGGAGCTTGAAAGAAGCTACAGAGAGCAAGTGAATACGCAGATCATCACAGCACCCACCTCATGGAGGAGTCACAAAGACATTGAGACCCTGTCCGCAATGAGTTCAGTGAATGACTAAACAGGAATTATCTTCAAACAGCACAGGGTGACTCCCCTCAGTGGTGTGTCCCACAACAGGTTGCCATGGACTCGGAGGCCACGTTCAACAAGCTGCTTGACAGTCTCCAAGCCAGTTGGACACAAATGCACCCTTGGCTCTGTATACCCAGGGCAGGGCCCCGGATGATTTAAGCCATGATCAAGCACCAAAAACAACACAGAACCTGTGAAAGTGGAAGGAAACCTTCCAAAGCTGCAGTTCATTTCTCCTGAGAGACTCAGATAGAAATTACACAGCTCTTCCCGAGACCCCGAGAGGAAAGCCCCTTGTCCTGATGAGTCAGGCACACTGGTGGATCCCAGACAATTGGCCATGTGCATGTGAACACGTTTATGGTGGAAACAAAGTGCTTCATTTGTTTGGGGTGGCTTAATCACCAGGAGGGGGGAGTGTCCCAAGCAGCAACTCAGCAGTGACTGTCGCCTGGAAGCGGCAAGGTTTTCTGGAAGTGGGAGGCAGTGAGGATAAGGTCCTTCGTTTCTTCTGCAGGCCCCTTACAGAGGGAGCTGGGGAAGGCTTTGCAGCCATCTGCACACTGTTTGCCGTCTCGTCTGGCCGGGCAGCTGAGCTACAAATGGGCAGCGGGGGCGGACAGGGCAGCTCTTGCCCCCATATTTGGAGGGAGATGGGAACAAAGCCAGCCCCACAGAGGAAGCAGAGGAAGGCAGGCACTGGACAGCACCACCCAGGCCCCAGGGGCTGCAGCATCCAATCCCACAGCCTCCACCAGGGGCCAGAGAAGCAGCGCAAGCGGGTCTCCTCAGCCCATCTCCATCCTGACACCTACAGACACCTGGAGAGAGTCCTCCACGTGACAATCCACAAATGCACACTGATGACCCCCGCATAGAACTGCCAGACATAGCAAGTGAAAAGACAGAACACCAGTTCAACTTGAATTTCAGATAAACAACGAATCATTTTTTAGGGTATGTCCCAAATATTGCATAAGACATACTAAAAAAAAATGTTCATCAGAAATTCAGGTTTAACTGGACGTCCTATACTTTATCTGGCAAACCTAGCCCTGCATAAACACAACCTCAGGCTTGGAAACTCACAGAGAAAGTTGTGCCCATGCTTACGCGCTTGTGTGCACGCGCGCGCTCGCTCTCTCTCTCTCTCTCTCTCTCTCTCTCTCTCTCACACACACACACACACACACACACACACACACACACACACGAGTCCTGGGCCAAGGAGGAAGCAAGGGTCCCACCCTTCTGCACTCTCCTGTCCTCTGCCTCGAGGTTCAGAACGAGCAGGGTCCCCTGCCACTGGGGGGTCAGTTGGCATCCAGGTGCCAGCTGGAGTTGGAGGTGCCCTTATGTCCTGCACATTCCCAGGCCCAGCGCTACAGCCAGGCCCAGCTTCTGGCCTGCGGCCTGGAAGACACAGCAGCGCTGTCTGGACCTTGGTGAGATGGGCAGGGGGCTCTCAGGCTGGGGGCTCACCTTAGAGCCCACCCATGGAGGGCCCGACCCATCAGGAGCCCGTTTCTTTCCTCCGCGCCTGATGACTGTGCCCCAGTCTCGGTCCCCACCATGTACCAAGGGGCAACAGTAGGCTTGGCACTAAAGACACTGCCCCTGGTAAAGCCAGTCCAGCAAGAATAGCAACCCCACATCAGCGGTGCCCTGCCCACACTGGCCATGCACGACAGGCCCAGTACTGTGACATGCTCCCAGGAGTTATGTCGTTGAACCCGCATGGCAGCCGTAGGAGGCAGACATTATTTATTATATTATCCCCTTTTTACCCTTGAGGAAACTGAGGCCTGAAGGAGGCAAATGCAGGCCTTCAATTTGCAATAATATTGCCGGGAATATTTGAGAAAAGAAACTTGCCCTCCAGGGTGAGGCTACCTGCTGGGAAGCTGGAGTCCCACCAGCAGGGGATGGTGGGGGTGGACAGCAGGGTGTGAAGAGGACAGCAGCCTTCGCCTCTCAGGCACTCACACCCTGCAAGGTAAGTCAACAGGTTTCCAAGCCACAAAGTCTTCCTCATCCAGAGAGCAGCAAAGACATGAGCCTTAGCCAGGGTCCTCCGGGAGGGGGGCCTGAAAGGCAAGGTGGGATCAGTGCACAGTCAGGGGGCTGCACCTTCAGACCCCTCACCGGCCCGGACCCTGCTTCTCAGGTGGCGAGGTCTGGGGCATCAGATAGAGTCCAGACTCCTTGGAGAAGCAAAGGCAGGAGCCCTGTGGGGGGCTCTGAGTAACCTGACACCTTCCCACTGGGGCTGAATGGAAGGGAAGAAGCTGCCCCAACAATGCAGGGCTCTCAGAGGCCCCTGGGGGATCTGCACCAATGGTCAGAAGTACTGTCACTTCATGTGCAGTTGCCCGCAAGGAGGGCTGTGCAGAAAGCTGCATGTTGCTCAGAGAACAAAAAAAGGAAATTAAATACACCATCTGGTTATTAGCAAGAGCTTTTGAGGCAGACGCTTAAATATGCATGCCTAGACATTATAAAACTTGGGGGAAATGTTAATTTCAATAACCCGAGTTCTTGTGCTTGCAAAAACCATCCTTTCTTTTCTCTCCCTTCCTGTTAATTTGGAGGTTTTGTACAGAGCCTCAGAGTGGCAGCACCAAGAAGGTTGACCTCACTGGATTTTGGCAGGTATGCAAGGTGGGATCCCAAACACTTGCTGGGAGACCCATCTTAGGGAGATGCTTACAAGGGGGCAAAAGTTGTCACTTCCTCCCTTTCTTTTGTTCATACAAAAATCAGACGGCACACTAGCCAGGTGCCCAGCCGTGGTAGTGAGGAAAACCCACTCACAGCCAGTGTCCTGCCCCAGATATGAAAGACCTGCAAAGCTGAGACTAACTCACTACAATCCCACCTCAGAGCTGTGTACATTTCAAGGCAGCTGTACTCAAGCGCCCATGAGATACCAGGGCAGTGCAAAGTCCTCTTAACCTGAGGCTCTCAGGGTAGAGAGATCAGCAATGTTTTTTTTTCTGTAAAGGGCCAGATGGTAAATAGTTCTGCTTTGCAGGCCATCCAGTCTCTGTCTCAACTACTGAACTCTCCTGTTGTAGCAAGAAAGCAGCCAAATAGCATGTACGTAAATGGGTGTGGCTGTGTTCCAATAAACCTTTATTTATATAAACAGGCGGGGGGCTGGCTATGGCCTTGAGCCATAGCCTGTCTCCTCCACTAGAGTATGACCTCCAGGAACTGATCTACCCTGTAGAAACGCACCTGTCACACAGGAGCTGCTTGCATACTTGGAGGAGGAACAAGGAAGGCAAATGGCCCCCAGTGTGCAGAAGTGAGGGTCTCCCAGTGCTGCCATCATGTGCCAAGGGACATAGCCAGGGCAGGGCTCTCCACCAAGGAAATGTGGTAAAGTAACAGCGAGTATTACAGGAGGATAAGGGCTTTGGAGTCACACACACAAACTATAGTTTTGCAAGACCGTGAGCACCCTTGGCTTCATTGCACACACCCTGGTTGGGTGTGGATCACCCAGACTTAGGGTGAGTCTTTGTCCCCCACTCAACGTGCCTCCTTTAAGATTCCAGCAACAATGTGCTATATATACCCAATGGAATACCATTCAGCCTTAAAAAAGAGAAAATCCTGCCATTTGCAACAACATGGGTGAACCTGGAGGACATTATATTAAGTAAAATGTGTAGAATCAAAAAAAGTTGAATTCGTAGAAGAATAGAAGAACAGGCTAGACGTCTAGCCTGGCAGACATCACCCCCTGGGTCTCAGAGCAACCTGCGCCAAGGAGTCCAGTATCAAATTCCTGTTCTTCCTGACATTCTGGAGGTCAACCTTGACCCTGCTTTTCTCACCCCCAATACCCAGGAGATCCATAAGTCCTTTGGAACGTACCTCATGAACATTCCTCCACTCAGGCACCAACTCCACACCCCACCAATGCCGCCACCGTCCAAGCCACCAGCATCCCTGGTAGGGACCTCTGTCCCAGCCTCCAAACTCGTCCGCTCCCTGCCCCTTGAGTTCCATGTCACACTCCAGAGGACACAAAAGGAAAATGACCACCACCCTACTGAAATTAAAAGAATTAGGAAGACATATGCCTGAGGTCTAAGTCTTTTCAGCTAAGAAGCACAAATCAAGTTCCAGTTTGGAGCACTGTGGTTAGACGTTTCTGAAATAATTAAAGCCAAGGCCAACAGAGCTCACATTCCAAAACTACTCCCAGCACAGGGAGACTTGCTTCTCTGCAGGGGTTTGAAATATCCAGTAAGTACCTTGCACCTCTCCACCCCAGGTAAAAAGAACATCCCCTGTGCCTTCTTCCTTGTAGAAGGGCCCTCCCCCCATTTGCACGGCACTTCCAGCCCTTGAAAGATGAGTGAACTTCCCACCGTTTCCCACGTAAGTACTGCATTCCTCAGAAGCTCGCCTCACAAATTATAGGAGAGTCTCGCAGACACGCTGCATTCCAGTGGGTGGCCGTGTCTTCGTGTCAGCTTGAGAGATCGTTGCCAGGGAAATATCTCTACCTCAGCAGAGAGAGCTTCAGCCTGTGGGGTCCAGCTTTGCTCAAATGGGAATCCAGAAACCCAGATGTTGGTCCAAACGCTCTGTCTCTTGCAAGTCCTCATTGTGAGAGTGAACCCTGAGGGCCACCCACTCTGCCTGCCCACGTGCCTGCCTCCTGCAATTCTGGACCCAGGGAACCAGGAGGAAACCTTGAAGTCTCCTGCAGAAAGCCAAGATGCCACCCAAATCCACTCTGGGGTTTAGGTGGACAACATTCCCCTTTGTACCTCACCAATGGATCAGGAGATGGAGGATGAAGTCTGAATAACTTGAATAATTTCTAAAATGTACTGACCATTTATTTTGTGCTTTTTCTGTGTTCACATGCTATCCCAAGCATTTTCCATTTATTAACTTATCTCAGTGAATGCCCACATAACCTTCCTGTAAGATTGTATCTCATTATCTCCATTGTACAGATGAGGAAACTGAGGCCCATGGAGTAGTATTAATTTCCCAAGGCCACATAGTTCATAAGTGGTACAGCAGAGACCCAAACTCAACACGCACACTCTGAAGCATTTTCACAAGTGTAGACCAATGGCTGTCAAATGGGGTGATCTTGCTCATGCCCCACCACCTGCCAGAAGACATTTGAAAATGTCTGGAGACATTCCTGGTTGTCATAACTGGGGTGGGGGTGGGAACTGGCATCTAGTGGGCAGAGAACAGGGATGCTGCTAAACACCCTACAGTGCACAGATGGCCCCAAATGTTAACAGTACAAAGGTTGAGAAACCCAGGTATAGACCATCACCAGTGACCAGGGAACACACCTGCACTTTGGATTAACCTCTGCAGGGAGTCCCTTGCTGACAATAACCTTCCTGCTCTAGTTCCAACCCCAGGTGCTCCTGCCTAGAGATTCCATCTGGGGATTTCACAGGTTCTGATGGGTTATGACGCTTGAATTCTTGGTTCTGGCCAAAAACCCGTAAATCTCTGTCAAGCTGCCTGGTCTTGAGGGAAGCTGAGAAAATGGTTGAAGTTGATGACCAATGACCTAGGAGAGACTTTTCTTTCCCTCCAGAAAGAACTCTGGGTCAGACTCACCCTGGGATCACTCAAAAGAGGTCAATAAAGGGTCTGGGAGGACCAGTTTTTCTGTATCTTCTCAACAAGGCTAGTGCTCAAGGATGCAAAGAAGCCTGTGAAACTTCTGATCCCTGGTGGGGAATCAGCCCCTATAAATACATGCCCTCCAGTGGGACTTGGCACTCAAGGGCTCCCGGGGTTCCAGTTTATCTCCTAGAAACATCCTCTAGCAACTCCCAAAGAAAGCAACCCCCTGCCCTCAAAGAAAAGAGCAGAGCCTGGGAGCCACCCAGACAGACAACCGCTCACATTTAAACCTCAGCCTTCCACAGCACAGGACTGATAAGAACATTTTGTCCTTAAAAACATCTGGATACAGCACAGACACGGAGTTGATGCCCATGTAGCTTCTGCAGGGAAAAGTCCAAAATAATCTGCTATTACAGCACAAGGATGGTTTTGACATTTTCACCAAGCTAATGGTCTACACAGACAAAATCTCATAAAAGGACATTCTGTTCTCCTTGATCCACTCAGACATGGCCTGTGAGTGAAGAAACAAGCTCTTCTCCTCAAAGAAATAGCTACTAATCCTCATACCAGCCTGAAACTGTTTCCTGCGTTCTTCAGAGAAAATATTCCCATAGAAACTAAAAAGGAAAAAGAATTTGTCTGGCGGGCATTGTGGGCAGCACTAGGCCTTGGGCCAACCTTTAAACTTGAAAACCAAGATTCTATCTCTTCAAGGGGCCACTGGACTAAGAGGATCCAGGCACCCGGAAGAGACAGGAAACATTCAGGTTACAAGGAAACAAGGTACATAATCCTCCAAACCATAGGATTCCCATTCTCCTTTGTGGAACAAAAAATTCAGTGGGGTTTCTGCCATTGAAAAATTTCATCCTCTACATATAATTCTTTTAACCTCCAGAAAGCATTCAACATGGAGATTCTGGCCTAAGACCCTTGTCTCTTATGATGCACCCCAGAACCAAACATCACACCAAGCAAGCTCCAAGGAATGAGTTTCAGTACTAGGTCACATTTATTGAGCACATACTATGTGCCAGGAGCAATGCTAAGTGCTTTCTATAGACAGGCCTTACTTAATCTCGGGAATAATAATCTTATGGAATGGGGCCTGTCGATACATCCATTTTGCCAATCAGGACTCTAAGGCTCAGAGAGGTCAAGTGACTTGTCCCAGGTCACCCAGCTTAGAAGGAGCAAAGCCAGGATGCAAACCTGAGCTGCCTGGTTCCAGACGCACATTCCACCACACTTGGTCACTTCACTGCTTCCTGGTATCCTGGTCTTTGGCGGAGTCCATGTAAAGGAGGGAGATGGGGGGCGGAATTTCAATGGTAAAAGTTTCACGGCATTACACTGCCACCGTAACTGTGTTTGGGACTGGGACCTCTCCTCCCACTGCTCTATGGCCCCACTCGCTTCTCATCCTTCCAGGATGTGTCCCAGCAAACCTTCCGTGACCATTCTCCTCCTCCTTGTGGGAGCTCAGAATTCACCTGGTTTTGGCACCCAGGTGACCCACGCTCTGGATGCAGTAACATCCACAGGGAGATGAGGCCCTCACTAAGAGAAGGGCTCCAACACAGCCTCTGGGAGCAACACCACGTCTGGTCAGGTGGGCTCTGATGCAGCACTGGGGCGGGAGGGCCGCCTGCTGCTGCTGCCTAAATAGATCCAGAAGGAAGGGGAACTCTCCCGCCTGGGGCTCATTAGCAACTAATCAAATTTTTAAGACAAGCTCAGCTGAGCAAATGGTCAAGAATAAAAACATGTGGAAGGAACAAAGAGGTCAACCCCGTTAGCCACGAAAAACCATCAGGGTGGCAGCCTTCACTAAGGGGAGCAGCTATCCGGCGGTCCCCATCTGTCCTCCAAATATATGTGCTCCCCAAACAGAAGGTCAGCAAAGTCACGACTGGACAGTCAGGAGAGGAAGCACAAAGTGAATCCCAGGAGGCCGAACTGGCCACCAATGCCACACACATGCCCAGTGACTCACGCACCCACACGGCAGCACACCCTCACACTCGCCCTCGGCCGGCCGGCCGACGGGCACAGCGCCGGGCCATGCGACGAAGTCTGCCTGGCGGGATGGGGAGAGGAGAGCGGATTCCGGATGAAAGCCACCTGCCTCCTGGCAACTCCGCTGCCCACCAGAAAGCGAGGCGGCACCAGGAAGATGCAGGGCAGGTGAGGGCTCCGCCAGCGCTGCCAGCCCCCCGCGCTGAACGGGGCCGGCTTGGCCGAGCCTGGTGCCCAGGTACTGCCCACCCAAGCCCCTCACCTGAGAGGCACACACCCCGGCAAAGTCCCGGAGAGACGCCCCAAACAGCCCTGCCCAGGATGGCGGTGAGTGGTGAGGGCCGCTCGGAGCAACCCCGCCTCCTTCCCCTCCTGGGGGTCCCCGGGACACAGGGCTGCCCCCTCCCCTTCTTGGCCAACCTCAGAGTCCAGCAGGTCTCCAGCCGGCAGGGAGTCAATGCCACCAGCACCGGGATCTAGTTTCTCAGGAGGTCCCCGCAAGCTGTCACCTCGCGCCCGCAGGAGTTGCTGCCCAATTATCAACTTCAGCCTGACGGCGGCCGCGGCGCATCCCTCCCCCGCCCCGGCCGGACCCCGCGCCCCGCTCACTTACGCCTCCGCCTTCGCCACCCGCCGGGGTGCCGGGGCCGTCGCTGCCCAGACGCGGCGCGCCTTCCCCGTCCTCCGGCCCCGCGCCTCCGCCCTCCAGCCCCAGCCTCAGCCGCTTCTCCTCCGGAGGCGCGTCGTCCTCCTCCCTCGGCGGCCGGCCGTCCCTGCCTCTGGCCTTGCCCGTGTCTTCGGGGCCGCCCGCTGAAGGGCTGGCCATGGCTCCGGGGGCTCTGCCTGCACTTCGGGAGGAGGAAGGACGCGGCCGCCTCCGGTGCGCGCGGCCTCTCCGCGGGCCACGGGCTTCTGAGCGCGGCTCGGCTCGGCGCGGGCTCCTGGCGCTGCCCGGCCGCTCCCGACGCGCCGCCGCCCTCTGCTGGCCGCCGGCGCGCACCGCGGGCACGCGGGGACCGGGCCTGCGTGGGGCTCACCTGCCTGCCGGGGCCCGGCGCGCCCCGGCCAACCCTCGCCGCGCCCCGGTGGTCTCCCCGCGCAAGGAAGACAGGAGAGAAGGCACGCCCGGAGAAGGTGGGCACCAGCCACATTCACCTGGCCTTTGGTCCTGCTCTGCATCGTGAGTGATTTGGAGGAGTCTGGAAAACCGAGGCTGCTCAAACCACGTGCACAATTTGGCCTGGAGGATGATCTTAATGCAAAGCCACCATCTTTGCGTTACCTACTGACAGATATTTCTTGAGCATCACTATGGGACCAGGCGTGGTGACGGGGGAGGGGGATATTGTGGCGAACAGGCAGGTGTCTCTGCCTCTGTGGAGCTCAGCACACGGCGGGAAGGCACTGAGGATGGGGACTGGCCACTGTGCAAAGGGCTGCAGAGAAACACTGGGTGCATGGGAGCCCAAAAGGCAGGAGCCACAGCAGGTCTTGGGGCTGGGAGAGGGACAGCGGCAGGAGCATCGTGCTGGAGGAAGCGACAGCTGAGAGGAGGCGTACCAGAGGAGTTCTCAGCCCAGGGAAGGGTGTTCAGACAGAGGGAATAGCACGTGCAAAAGCCCAGAGGCTGGGAAGGAGGCAGCAAGAAGGCCTGTGGGGCTGGAGCATGGCGGGCATGGGGAGAGAGGTGTGGTGGGCAGAGGGGTTGGCAGGGACCCGGCCACACAGGACCCCTGCAGCCCCTCCCACCCACATGCAGCAGCAGTGCAGATGGACAAAGGGAGAAGACTTTGAGAACTCTTTTGGAGGGTGCATTGATAACTCTGGGTGAGCCCAGGATGTACCCCTCACATCAATCGGAGGCTCCCCCTCTGCTGTGGGATGAGCTGAACCAGGAGGTATTTTCTGGACATGGAAGTGCTATGCCTGGAGTCGGGGGCAAGGTGAGCCAGCAGCAGCAGGCTCCTGTCCCACCTCGGGAGCCAGAGAGGCGGTGGAGGCTGTGTCCTTTCAATGACTCTGCACTAGGGTGCCAGGATCCTATGCTCCTAAACTCCCTAGGCAATGCCCCCAAGCACTGGGACCATGTCGTGTAATTGCATAATCCTCCACTAAACTCCTGAAGGTGGTCACTGCCCCTGCTTTGCTCACTGTTTTATCCTTAACAGCTACCACGGTGGGCAGCACAGAGTAGGTCCTCAGGAAACCTTTGATGGGTGAGTAAATGGATCTGCTCAGCACCTTCTCGCTTCCCTCTCACCAGCACAGATAATTCTAATAACCACATGCGGGCTTTGGGACTCCCTTCTGTCACTTCCCACATACTCCTCCAAACCTCTTAACAGCCCTGTGGGTGGGTACTACTAGTATCCCCATTGTACAGAGGAGGAGACTGAGAGACATAAAGAGGGTGAGAGACACACCCAAGGCACACTACAGTGGCTGGGGCCGAGTGGCAGCGGCACTCAAGCGCCAAAGGCAAGGTGGGCACTGTTACCTAATGGACAGCAGAGTCAAGGCAGCAACCAGAACACTCGGACTCCCGCAGGCCTGTGGTGTGGGTGAGTTCGTCGTGGTGTTCCTAGAAGTGAAAGAGACAAGAAGACCATTAAATTTTTACTTAATCTGTATAAGCAGAAGAGTTCTAGGTCAGGCGAGCAGAAGTCTAACCTGAATCATAAAAACAGAGAGTCAAGCAGCCTGAGCAAGAGTGAGACCCCGTCTCTACTAAAAAAATAGAAAAAGTTAGCCAGGCGTCATGGCGCAGTGGTGCGGCCCTGTAGGCCCAGCTACTCGGGAGGCTGAGGCAGGAGGATGCTTGAGCCCAGGAGTTGGAGGCTGCAGTGAGCTATGATGATGCCACTGTACTCTACCCAGGGGGACAGAGTGAGACTCTGTCTCAAAAAAAAAAAAAACCCAGAGCCACAGGCCCTCAATCAATTCCCACAGGTAAGCCAGTCTATAGATGCAGAACCCCTTGTCTGAACTAGAAGCCAGATCCCCTCAAAGAAGGACTCTGCTCCACTGCCAGAAATTTATACTGTTGATCTTTCTCTCAGCCCGCCCCAAAGCGATCTGTAGCCTTTCATCAGGACGACTGTGCATTGTGGAAATGAAAATAATCAGACCTGTCCAGGGTCACTGGACATGGACTCTGAACTGACACTAATTCCAGGGGACCCAAAACGTCACGGGGTCCACCAGTCAGAGCAGGGGCTTGTGGAGGTCAGGTGATCAATGGAGTGTTAGTGCAAGTTCATCTCACAGTAGATCCACTGGGTCCCCAATCACGTGTTCTGGTTGTTAAACAGTGGCAGCACTGAGATTCAAAAACAGGGCATCCAACTTAACTATGAAACATTTCGACACCTCTGGAAAGAAAACACAATTCAGGGCCCCAGGCCCCACCCACCCAGCCTGACCCAATTCCAGTGCCCAAGGTCATAGTGTCAACCC
Organism: Daubentonia madagascariensis; assembly: GCA_023783475.1. NCBI lineage: Eukaryota > Metazoa > Chordata > Mammalia > Primates > Daubentoniidae > Daubentonia > Daubentonia madagascariensis. Next base: position 1,963,111 of record JAKFHU010002332.1, on the reverse strand, counting down.
CATCTTTTGCAGCATTTGAAACTAGGCAGGAAAATTGGGGATGATAAAAGGGCACAGGACTGCCAGCTGCTTACAGGCGCTCTGGTGTGCACTGTAAATGCCACGTTTCCTCAGGTTTAATTTGGCCAGCCTCTGACCCAGTGTACATCACACCATCGAAACAAGCTCCTTCTCTGTTTGTCTCCTCTTCCTCTTGGCAGTGAATTCTGTAAGGGCAAAAGCTGTGGGCTCATTCATTTTTTGTTGTTGTTGTTGTTGTTTAATTAATAAACTTTATCTTTTAAAGCCATTTTAGGTTTACAGAAAAATGAGCAGAAAGTATAGAGTTCCCATAGAGCCCCTCAACTCCCCCATCTCCAGGTTCCCCTGTTATTAACACGAGCCTTTAGTGTGGTGCATTTGTTACAATTGATGAGCCAATAGTGATACATTATTATCAACTAAAGTCCATAGTTTACATTAGGGTTTATTCTTGGTGCTGGTCATTCTGTGGGTTTGGACAAATGTATACTCCATTACACTATCACACAGAATATTCTCACTACCCTAAAAATCCTCTGGGCTAAGCACATTCTTTCTTGAATCTCTCCTGCTTTCCATGACGCCAAGCCCTTAGCTGGGTAATGTGACTGTTGAATGAACCGATGTTGCAACAAACAGTGCCAAACATTTCCATCCCAGACAGGTAAAGGAAAGTGGGCGTGAGTTGCAGATAGCCTGTCATCAGAGGAAAGGGTGTGAGTTTACTAAGCCATTGAGCCTAGCCCCAAGGGACCAGTCCCCAACTTCCAGGCAGCGTGACTAGATCCGATGATCACAGCAGGAGAAAGTCCAGAAAGAACAAGGAGGGTCCCCTTTATGCTCACCTAGAAAAATGTCTGTAAATTCCTCGGGAGCCCAGAAAGTGGGCAACGTCTGAGCCAACAGCCAAAAGTAGGACTGTAGAGAAAGAAGACAGAGATTTTATTTCTATCAGTCTAAGGACAGGATTCTCAACCTCAGGTGTGGAAGTAACACATACGTAAATAATAAGTAATAAAACGGCAAGCAAATTGATGGAAGCTATGACAGAGATTATGCACTATTTAAAGGAAGATGCATCTTCTGCATTATTGGTGAGGCCTTTGAACCACCATCGTAACCCACACGCCCACAGAGGAGATGCACCAATGAGCAGCTGGGCCCCGCCAAGAGCAGACCCCAAGACAAGGATTCAAGTGAAAGTGGTTTACTTTGGGGGTGATTCCAGGAAACTCTGTTGACAGACTGGGGATAGGGTATGACTATGGAGAAGGGAAGGCAGCTGATAAAGGTTTTGTTTTCAACCAAGTTACCACTGTGAGCATCCCAGAGCTAATTCAACTGAGAAAATGTATAGAAGGTGCACCTCAGACTTACCCACCCTAGGGGTGCAGGAGCTGGGATAGTCATTCGTAAAATCTCACCAGTCATGACTGAGAGCTACTCCCTGGAGGGTCTCAATTCCCAAGCACTTCCAGCAAAGTGGGCATTCGTGGCCACAGCGAGCTTCAGGCAAAGGTGATCAGCGGGCAGAGGAGTAGCAAGGGCATTGGCAGCATCTGCTATGGAACCCAAGAAGGCTGTGGCCAGAAGGATGTCACGGTGGTGATGGGGAAACTCCTTTGGCAGGTCTCAGAGGGGTCCAGATTCCCACCCTTCCATGGCGGGGCTGAGAAGGCAGGTGGCTCTGCCTGGGCTGTGTAGACAGAACCTGATTAGAGTCCTGGCTTCACTCTTCTCAGCTGCATAAGCTCAGGCAGGGAAAAGGACCTCTGGGAGCCTCGATTTCTTCATCTGTAAAATGGGAATAACAACAGTGCCTTGTGGGATCGCTGTGAGAATGAACAAAATTATGTATGTAAAGCTCTAAGCCTGACATATATTAAGGGCTCAAAAATGCTTATCTTAAAATGTCATTAACCCATGTGCTTTTCTTATAAGGAAAGCAAGTCTGGCCCTGAAGTTGGAGGGTCCTTAGGCTTCCATGTGTGGCTGCGGGGAGCAGTAGGAGAGAGGCTGAAGGGCAAGGAGATGGCAGCCACAGTGGAGCAGCCAGAGGCAAGGGCCCAGGGGAACGGCCGCACATCGCTCTGCAGCCAGTTCAGCCACAAGCACCTCCAAGTCTGACATCTTAAGCTGGTCATGAATTAGAGCATGAAGAAAACAGACCCCACAGCTCCCCTGCTGAAATCCCTCTTGCAAACTTCTAGCCATTTGGGAGGAGTGGGGAGGGATGCAGAAGGTGGGACGACCCTTTCCCTACCAAAGCGTGCCTCGGGCTCTTAGCTGAGTCCCCAAGGCCCCCTCGGGATGAGACAGTTACTCTCCCCAAGCTCCCACCTACCCAAGCCATGCAGGTCCCCCCATTAGGGCAGAGCCCTGAGCTCAAGGTGTTGCTTCCTCTCCCATGAGAAATCCCAACAGGGAGTAATGATGATCCAAACCCACAACTTGTTCAGGCAACTGCCCCACAAGCCAATTAACTCCTGATGTCATCTATGACCCACAACCACCTACAGCGTGGCCATTAGCTGCTGGCCATGACCCCCGATGTCGGCCCTACCCCCAACACACTGAGCTGAGAAGTCGGGGTCTCTGCTGCTCCACATTGCTGAGAATCCTGCAAATCTCATCTTACTTTCCACCAGCCCAACCACGAGGACATTATGCTGCTGGAGGTTTATTCTTAATTTTAAATTTTCTTGTTAATCATCAAGATGCAAATGACATTCCAGTGAGATTCCAGGTTTGAAAATGTCACTTTTTACCCATCTCACCTTTAATTCTAGGATGTGACTGGAATCCTGTGTCTTTCTTGCTGTCCTCCTGAGGATCACTGCCATACGCCTGTTCTTCTACTTAAATGATTCACATATGGGGAGGGGTTTCTGAGGGTCTCTCCAGCATCCCAGCACCCAATTTTTTCCTTCCTCCACTCCAAACCAATTTGGTGAGCAGACATCTGCTAGGACATGAGGACAAACACCAGACATCGGCATTCTCTAAACCACTCCTGCCAGCCCTTCTCAGAGGCATCTTGGGCACATGGACATTTGTCTTGATTATCCAAATCTCCCCTCCTCTTGTTCTGAATAAATGGGCACGTGCTGTGTCCCATTGTTTTCTGCCATGGGGTGCTGATTGCCCCAAGAGCCTTTTAATACATGCACACGCTGGCTCTTACGACAAAGACTAATCCCTGCCTTCTCCCTGGTGTGACTGTACCATAAACTGCAGAGTTTAGAGAAGACAGTGTTAAAGGCAGCACCCACACAGCCTTTGTGCATGAGAGACTGCACTGGGGGAGAGGAAGGCACAGTCCCCCCCAACCCCAACCCCATCCTGTCTTCATAAGACAGCCTCGGACGGGGCCATGGGCAGCCATGGGAGTGAGAACAGCAAGTCCCAGAGCCAGCAGAGGTCCTGGGCCACGAAGCTGCTGGACAGGCCCGCAGCCAAGCACCCCGGGGCCCTGAGACCCTCAACACCTCACCTTCACCAGAGCTTGAGCTTTAGGAGCTAGTTTTTGTGGGTCGCATTTTTCCCAAAAAAATTCTATGTAATTTATCATGTGAAGGAGAGATTAAGATGGGTTTTTGTGGGTGATGGGATAAAATCCATAATAGCTCATTGAACTATTGAACCCTCTGAAATTATATGTGCATATTTCCATTTTTCTGAGAGGGAGATAAATTCAAATTTACAACTGGGTCAATGACCCCCTGCAAAAAGGCAAGAACCACCAAACTGTGCATTTATTCCGATATTTAATATACCTTGATTTGAATATGACTGAAGAAAGGAGGAAGGAGGAAATGTCATTTTTTTGGATGCCTACACTGCAGGGGGCAATTTAAGTGACCTCTCTCATCTCTTTCTTGTACTAATGAGATAACTATTATCATCAGCCCCATTTTTCAGATAAGGAAACTGAGGAAGGAAAGCACAAACTGATTCCCAATGCCATCCAGTCCATGAGAGCCATGGTAGCATAGGGGTGGAGGGAAAGCTTCCTCTCTGCCCACTGAAGGTTCGCTGAGATGACTGATGTATAAATAGGAAACAGGATAAAAAGATGTACAAATGTAATAAAGTACATATGGACACAGGAGTCCAGCAAATATGAGATTCATAGAGGGGTCAGGTAGTGGAGGCTTAAATACCCTTTTCATAGGCGGCTTGTTCCTGCGGCCTTCCTGCTTCAGTTCAAAGCGTTCAGCATGCCAAATCACCAACTTTTGGGGTATTGTTTTCTGAGCTCCAACAGTAATAATATTGGTAAAATATTAATAATAATAGCTTGATATGTTTGAGAGCTTACTGTGTGTCAGGCACTGTGCTAAACATTTTATGTATATTAGTTCATTTCATCTTTCTTACAACCCATGGAGGTGGGTGGTATTATCATCATCATCCTCATTTTACATATGCGGAAGCTCTGAGAAGTTAAACAACTGGTCCAAGGTCACCCAGCTAGTAAGGGATAAAACTGAGACTTGCATCTCAGTTGTCTGCCCCAAGCCCATGCTTATAACCTCTCAGGGACACCACCTTCCAGAACTTTCTAGTGGTCACTATAAAATCTAGCAGACTTAGCTGCTTAGGACCAGCAAGGACCATAGTGTGTTGTGTAATAATACCAAGGTTAACATTAACAAAGGGCCTTATCCTTAGTTCTTTCATCTTCAGATACCAGTCACCACCCAGGAGCCTCTACATCCACATTAGTAACAAAGCAAGAAGAAACCTCACCCAAGACCACAGTCAGGGTCAGAAATTATTTCAACACAGGTATGTCTGGCTCCTGAGCCTGGGCTCTGAGGCACAATGCAGATTCATACCCAACATCTTATATGCCTGTATGGGAATCCCTGAGCTTAGTGGAAAGCAGCAAGGTTCCAGAAAGTCCTTGTGGGGCACAGAAGGCAGACAGAAAACCCTTGGTTACCTCCAAAATGTTATACCAGAGAAGACCAAATAGGCAACCATGGGGCTTGGGGGATGCCCCTGATTATCAAAACAGAGTAGAAAATTCCCCATTCCTTTGGGATAAGCAAGAAGCCAAAGCCTCCTAGGACAGAATAGAAGCATCTTTCATCTTCCCTGCCACAGAACTGCCAACCCCAGCACTATGAGCAAGGCTAGGAGTTCCAGTGGGCAAGGCTACCTGTGTTTGTGCCCCAGCTATGCTACCCCTCTGTTTTATGGGCATGACTAAGATACTATCCCAATCAATGCCTCCAACACATGTAGTAATAATAATCCCTGTTCTTACACACATGCATACACGTGCACATGTGCACACACATACTGTTTAAGGATCCTGGGGAGGGGAACGGAAATGCTAGCAAAAAAGAAGTGTGTTATCTCCCCAACATGAACCTGTAGCATTTGACCCCTAATCCAGGCAGGAGGCATCGTTCCACTACTATCTGTGTGCAAACATCTTTTTTCTGTATATGTGTATATTGTTCTCTCTCTGTCCCTCCACCCCCTCACTCTCTCATGACTACTCTTCTCTTCCTCCTAGAATTGCTCCTGTTTTTACCAATACATCAGCCCTGGTGACCCAGGTATGACCCTAGCCACATACCCCTTTTCTTGCTGGCTGGGCCTCTGCCTTCTGATCCCTTGCCGCTGGACTCGTGCTTCAGCACCATGGCCAGAGCCAATCCCCCTTTTCATTCCAGGAGGTGGATGGATGACTGTGGATTTCTGACTCCCCCTCCATCCTCATCCGTCCCTCACTCTACCCTTCCTTCCCCCCTTTCTCATCCTCCTACCTTCCCTCTCCTCTTCTTCCCCTCTACTTAGTGCTACTTGGGCAAACCTGTAATGATGTCAAAGTTACGCCCAAGGAAGGAAGTTTCTATGACAGATACAGGGACAGAATCGAGCTGGCCAAGAAAACACAGCTTGTGCGGGTCTCAAGGACAAGCACCACCTGGGGATACTTTGTCTTGGCTCTGGTGTCTGATTGATTTGGGCACTGAGCCCTGGAAAAGGGACAAAGAGTCAAAAGGGTTAAATACTGAGGTTGACACTGTATACATCTGTCCCAAGATGAAGTAACTCCAAACATGACGTTTCACATCCCAGTCCAGAGCAGGGAATGTACTGGAGAATAAATGGGCTAAGAAGTAAGGATTCGGATTCTCACTGCCCGCATTTTGCTACTCTTTCTCACTCTTACTCACAACTAAGAAAGGAGAGTCTGTGTTGCGCACACCCAGGTGTGCACGTGTGCTCTGTGCATGCATATATGCTGTAGGGGAGGCAGGGACAGTCAGAGAGAGGGGGAGGTGTTCATGAACAACCCTGGGAATAGGACGGGAGGCAGGCCAGATCAGTCTGAAAGCAGAATAAAGAACAGCGGACATGTATGCAACTAGGAAGAGGCTCATTCACTTCCACTGTGCAAATAATTTAAAAAGAGATAACATTTTTTTGAGCAATTGATATGGCCAGGCACTGCTAACAGCTTTCTATGCATCATGCTTTCCAATCATGACAACCCTAGAGGTGAGCACTATTTCTATTATACAGCTGAGAATACTAAGGCTCAGAGAGACTGAATAACTTGACAGGAGTCACACAGCTAGTAAGTAACAGACATGCGTGAGGATAAAAAAGGCAAGAGCAACATGATTTAAAGAGTAGAGACTAATCCTACTGGGGAAGTTAAATGAATTAGGGTACACCAAGTTTACAGATTATTGTTCCCTATCTTCCAGTCTCAGCAAAGAATTTTTATACAGACAATGCTGTGAGTTCTTCTCCATGTGTACAAAGTACCAGAGTAAAGGAAAGTGACTTCAATTAAAGTATATGTGTTTTTAGTTGGATAAATGCTAGACCTTGCTGTGAGGGCAGTTTTTATTTGTCTGGTTGGTTGACTGGTTTTGTTTTTAGGCTGAAACATGGATTCTGTAATGCAAACAGCACTGGACAAGGGAGACTTGAATTTGAATTCTGGCTCTTCCGCTAACTTGGGAGTCACCTTGGGCAAGCCGCCCCAGCTCTTTGGGTTGTAGCTACCTACCCTTCTGCTGCCAAAAAGGAGAGGCTCCGACCAGGCTATCTGACGATCCTTCAGCTATGACATCAGCTTATGTTCCCAAAGGTGCTTTATGGCAAGGCCTCCCTCCCTTCAAGAGCCAAAACAAAAGAAGCACTGAACCATCTTATCTCCACCCAGGAGCTTAGGGAGCAGGGGCATCCCCAGCCACATTTGACATTAGTCCCCCAGGAAAATGCCTGCTGAGCCTGTGCAGAATGCAAGCTGCCCCCCACTCCCCTCTGAAGCCAGCCCCCCTTCAGGTGCTAATCCACCAGCTGGGTTTCCTGGGGAAACAGAGCGCATTCTTAAGCTCTCTTTTATGGCTTTTACCCAGAATTGATTTGAATAAATCAGTCTAATGCTCTCTCTACAATGGAACCAATTGTAAAAGAGCTTTATTTGCTCAGCTTTGAAAGAAGGTTGGAGCTGCCTTCTTCCCATTTGGGGACTGATGGAGGAAAAGGAAACACGTGGTGAACTCGACAAAGGAGAATTCCTCAAAGGGTAGGGGTGGGGGGACACAAAGTCCTCCCAGGGTTCCCCAGCAAAGGGAACCCACGCCTGCAGGACCCAGACCTGGAGAAGGAGGCCAGAGTGACCAAATGGGACTGATCTGCTCCTCATGCTGATGCCTCAAGATGATACCTGCTGGGCTCACCCGGAGGCTTAGGGAAGCAAGCTCTCTCTGAACTCTGTCTGCCTCATACTCCATCTCCTAGGACACAGCAAGAGCTAACCTCTACTGAGCTTTTCCAATTTTGCAGGCAGTGTACCAAGTCTCCAGGGCACCTCCAATTCAATGATCCCAGCCATGGGGGCTTTCTTTCCATCCTCCAAATGCACCCAAGGTCTTGCCTACCCCAGGGCCTTTGCATGTGCTGTTCTCGCTGCCTCTCTCCAATTCCTACACACACATCCATGTCTGTAAGTTTGGCTCCTTCTCTTCCTTCATATCTCTTCTCAAATTTCACCTCCTCCTAAAGGTGTTCCCCAAACACCTCAATATAAATTAGGTCCTCACTATTAATCTCTCAAACCATCCTGTTCTTTTTCTATTGCATGACTTTATAGCATAGAAGCAAGATGGTGTCTTGCTTAGGGATGCAGGTTTGGGAGCCAGAGGCCTGAGGAATCCCTGGACTCCTCCTCTGATTAGCTGTGGACCTCGGACAAGTGCTTAATGGTTCTGTGCCTCAGTTTCCTCACCTATAAAATGGGAGTTATAAAAAGCACCCACCTCTTGAAGCTGCAGTAAGGATTAACTGAGACGACACCTGTAAAGTGCCTGGAAATGTGCCTGGCACGTAGTACACACTCAGTCCATGTTTGCTCTTATTTCTGTTGTGACTATGTGATTTCCACCTGTCTCCCCACCAGCCTGTGTGCTTCATAAGCAGAAAGCCTGGTCTTCCTGGTCATCACAACAGCCCCAGGGCTGAGTTCAGTGCCTGGCACACATGGTGACCAAAAAAAAAATATTTGTTGAATGAATAGAAATTTTCTTTGTCTTGTTATGTTTGCTTCATACACATTTCAAGGAGAAAAAGTAGAAATGGCACTGATTTTTGCCATTTTACAGGTGGACAAACTAAGGCTGGAAACCTCGATGTATCTAAGCCTGGTTGATCAGGTGTCCAAGCAAGGCCAGCAATTTTCCCACCAGAGGACCAGAACAAAACCTGGGGCTGCCCCTTCTCCCTCTGGGATCCATGGGACTCCCCTGAGGTGCCCCCCACATCAGCTGAGGCCTCCACACCACTGCAGTGAGGGTGTGACGGCTCAGCCCCGCATCCAGGGAAGGAGGTACATAGGGCTGCCTGCAAACTGCCCCATCTGCCCCTCCCAGGGGATCTCGATGAGTTACAATGATCAAGCCAGAAGCTCTGGCTTATGATTCACAGGGGCCACCAAGTCTGTGACACTGAGACTGAGGACTGGGAGCTCAGAAAGTCCTCACTCTCTGCAGCAAAGCGTGATCAGGCCAATCAGAGTGACCTGCAATTCACCGAGTGTGGCTGGCCTTCTGTCCGGGGCAGTGCACTCCAGAAGCAGTTTGACCTCCACAATGAAGCACAGGGAGGGACTCCATATTCTTTTGTCCACTATTATTCCCAGTGCTCTTGGCAAAGATCTGCCTTGATAACCATTTGTTGACTGGTTGAGTAAATACATGGATGGTTAGATGAATCAAGAGTTGAATAAATGAATCACAGCAATAAAAATAACCTGTGTTTGCCCAGCCTCATCCTTCCTCTCCAAACTCCTGATTTTGGAAAAGTAGAATATCATAATGGGTAACAGGACAGACTTTGAATCCAGCCTGCCTGTATGACATTGAACAAGTTATCTAACCCTTCTGTGCCTCAGTTTCCCCATCTACAAAAGGGAGGGGCTAATCTCTTCCTAATGGGACTGTGAGGTTTATTTGAGTCATACATATAGAGCACTTGGAACAGTGTCTGGCTTATGGTAAGTGGTCAAAATAAATGCTAGCTGTTACTGTTACCATATTGGCTTTTCTCTGTATGTTTATTATTTCCAGACTTATTTGATTTGCCTCTTGCTAGAAGCTGCCTTGAGCCCTTTTGGGGAAGAGGCAGAACACAGATCAATTTAATAAATGAACTACTCAAATATAACATTTACAGGGTGGACTTCATCTAACAGATTTTCTCCTAATAAGACACACTTGCAAATTAAACTGTCTAATTTGGTAACATCTTTCAACATGTTAAATGCACGTACCCTTTGCTCAGCAGTCTCAGTTCTAGGGGTGGATCCCAGAGGTACAATCACACGAATGTGCCAAGATGGTGTGTGAGAAAATTTTACTGCAGCATCATTTGGAAACGCAAACAACCGGAAACAGCTGACATGTCCATGGTGGGAGATTGGCTAAATGAATTTACAGTATAGCCATAAAGCAGGATATACACAGCTACTAAAAAATGGAGCAGGCCAGGTGTGGTGGCTCACACCTGTAATCCTAGCATTTGGGGAGGCTGAGGCGGGAGGACTCCTGCTTTAGGCCAGGAGTTTGAGACGAGCCCAGGCAAAATGGCGAGACCCCATCTCTACAAAAAAACAGTAAAATTAGTCGGGCATGGTGGCACACACCTGTAGTCCCAGCTATTCAGGAGGCTGGGGCAGGAGGATGGCTTAGGCCCAGGAGTTTGAGGTTGCAGTGAGCTATGATGACGCCACTGCAGTCCAGCCCAGGCAACAGAGTGAGACCCTGTCTCCAAAAAAAAAAGAAAAAAATGGAGCAAAGTTTTATGCACCAGCATAGAGAGATCTTCAGGAAATTTTGTTTATGAAAAAAAGAAGTTGCAGAATGTTGTATGGACTCATCTGTGCTTCTAAACACACACATACATATACACAAACACATGCATGTACATACACATGCACACACACATGCAGTCATTATCAACATTTCACAGATGAAGAAACTGAGGCTCAGAAACCCAAGGTCCCAAGACCTAGACATGGGAACCTACACTCTTACCCACTCTGCCTCGTAACAAGGCACAAGGAGACACGTTAGAGCACAGCTTCGAGGAACAACCCCAGTCACAGTCAAGGAGAAACTTAAAAAGCCAAAAGTGCTGACACTGAACAGATTCTGCGAGTATAAACGAGCTCTTTTTCCTAGGCTAGTTCTGTGTCTCCTTGTACCTCTCTCCTTCTGAACTCAGCATCTGAAGAAACATTTTCTAAAAATCTGCTATTCTCAAAATAAGTAAATAAATAAAAAGATAAAAATTAAAAAGTAAACAAGATGTGGTATATGCATACATGGGGATATTATTCACCCTTAAAAGGGAGTGCAATTCTGACACACACTACAACGTGGGTGAACCTGAAAGACACGATGCTAAAGAAACAAGCCAGAAACGAAAGGACAGATACCGTCTGGTTTCACTACGTCAAGTACCTACAGTAGCCAGGTTCGTGCAGACAGGAAGTAGAACGGCGGGTGGGAGGAAAGAGAGACTACAGAATTATTGTTTAATGGGAAAGGAGTTTCTGCCTGGGAAGATGAAAAAGTTCTGGAGCTGGATAGTGGTGATGGTTGCACAACAGCGTGAACGTACCTAATACCACTGAACTGCACACTTAGAAATGGCTAAAATGGTAAATTTTATGTTATGTACATTTTTCCACAAAAAAAAAGTTAATGTACTATTCTCCTAAACTACATAGAAAATCCATGGAAATTCACTGGGAAAAACCTGAGAGAGATGGACGGATCAATGGTTACAGACAAAAGAGGCCCTACTGTGAGTAGCATGGGCCAGCACTGACGAGACCACCCATCACCCACCCCACGGGTCCCCTGCCCTATCTTTAACCTAAATCAGTTGGCCAAAACTCTACCGTTTTGATTTTCCTTGAGAAAACACTTCATCAATGGATTCGTGACAATTATAAGTTACTTTCAAATTCAGTCAAAAGACCTAAGGGTGGTCTCATGACAACACTCATGCCAGAGAGTCCCAGATTCATCGTCTCATACTCTGAGCACATTTTCCACATAATAAGAACGTCTACCCAGCATACAGTCCTGGTTTGGAGTGGCATAAAGGATGTGTATCTCCCCCTGGTGACATTGCCCTCAAAAGTTTAAGACTGTGTCCCCCAAACCACTCAAGTCCACTCAGTGATTGATGACCCATACATTCACCCAAATCTATTTGAACCTCGTATTGGTTAGGATTCAAATAACAGGAAACCCAAACTCAGGCTGGCTTGCTCAACAAGGAAACATATTTTCCCACACAATTGGCAGACCAGAGGAAGGACACGCTGCAGGTGCTTAATTCCATCAAGATCCCAGGCTCTTTCCACATCTCTGCTCTGCCAACCTCAATCTGAACTCCATTCTGAGGCTGGGTCCTCTCCTGGTGGAAGGACTATGTTATGGCATTTGGGGCTCCATGCTCCATTTTCATATCTGGCAGGATGCTGAGATACCCTCTTCCCCAGGCATGAAATGTAAGTTCCCTTCAGCATAACTAGGTCAACACTAGAACACATTGGCCAGAGGGATAATAGTCACCAGGGTAGTGACACGTATCAAGGTCAGCTTGTAAATAGCGTGATAGAGTGACTGCAGCCCCAGTTCTGCACTGTTCTGCATATTCACACCACATGCAATGTAACTTTTCACTTTTCCCATCAAGATATTGTATCTATTTCCCATGCCTTGCATTTGGGCTGGCATTGTTTCTTGCTTTGACTGATAGGATGGAGCCAAAATGATGGTGTTCCACTAGCAAAAGCAGAGGCCTCAGGAGACCTTGTGCACATCTGCTCTCTCCATTATACCCCTTGCATCTGCCATGAGAAGAAGCCCCACTAGCCTTCTGGAAATCAGAGACCACATGAAAGAAAGTTTGGTTATCCCAGCCAAGGCCATTCTAGACCATTCTACAACCAGCCAATCTCCAAAACAAGATAGAACCCAGCCAAGATAAGCAGAGCTACCTACCCAACCCACAGCTGACTATAGATGCATCGATGACCCCAAACAAGGTCAGAAGAAACCATTAAGCCAAACAGCAGACTCACAAACAATAATAAATACTTATTGTTTCAAGCCACTGAGTTTTGGGGTGGTTTGTTATGCAGTATTATTTAACTGATACAAAAACAAAAACTGGAGTTTGGGTTTTTAACCCCAACTGACAGTCACTGTCTTTTAATGAGAAAAGTAAAATACATTTATATTTAGTGTAAATGATATTCTTGATTTTGATCTTTTGATACAACTTCATACTTGTTATTTATTTTCCTTTATTTCTTTTTTTTTCCCCTGGTTGGATCAAATTTTTATTTGCCCCCTTTTCCATTTAGGAATTTGCTTTCCCTTTCCAAGTGTTGATAAACTTTTCTCTATCAGTCTATGTAAACAAGATGCCAACTATTGCCCTCACCAAAATGCTTCCACCATTACTCCTCTGCCTGCCTCTCTCTCCCCAATAAGATGAGGTCTTTGGAATACTTTCACCACATCCCTTTCACCACCTTCTTAGTTTTCATGAGAAATGTTCTAACTGTAGCTACTGGATATTTTTGTTTTAATGAAAACAATTCAGTGCCATGTTTTTACCTTATATGTTGAGACCACCCTCTTTCTCTAGATTGAATAATACATTTGAAGCTTTCCAGACTTAACCAATATATTCATTATGATTCTTTGACTTACAAGTAGCAGAAACATGATTCAAACTAGCTTACATTAAAATGTTATTGACTTATGTACCCAGGACGTTTCGAGGGGATGGTCCTAGCTTCAGGCTTAGCTGGATCTAGGTTCAAATAATGCCAGTAGGGCTCTCCATATGTCTCTCTATCCCTCAGCTCTGCTTTGCTTTATTATCAAACAAGCTTTATCCAGGTGGACACAAAATGGCAATTCACAGCCCCAAACCCAGGTTCTACACACAGCTGTCAATGCCAGCTTAAGAAAAAGCATTTTCCCCAAAACCTCTGAGAAAAGATTTATAGAAAACTATGATTAGTCCATTCTTATGATATGCCCATTCCTGAACCAATCAATGTGGCCAGCAGGATTGAGCCCTCTGATTGGACAACCCTAGATCATGTGACCACTCTGAACCACATAAACTAAACAAGATTATTCTGAACATGGGAGAGAGTGGTTTGCTAAAGGAAGAGGTGCTAACCTGACCTCTGTACCTACTGGTCAACAAGCAGAATCTGAAGAATCCAGGAAATCATAAAGGATTCTAAGAAGGTCACAAAGACTGATGCCATAGGGCCCCAAAACTTCTAGGGGAGTAGCAAGGGAAAAAAATACCTTGATGCCTTAGGCGCTCTCTCCTTAGCTTTTCTTTGCCCAGGCATGAAGATATACAGCCATTCCCAAATTGCAAAAGTATATCTAGGTGAGCTGCTTGTTTGTTTGTTTGTTTGTTTGTTCTGGTTTAGGAAAGATGTAAGCTCCAGGATCCCTTGAGAGACTGCCAGATAAAGAACCATGTGGTTAAAATTCACTCTTGGATCCCACACTTATGACAAATGCAATCATAGCTTTATACGTCTGGCACCAAGAAACAGTAATCTTTCAGCAAGAAATCTCACGTGGTGTATTTTTCTCAGCCTTGTCACTAGACCTTCAAATTTAACCTGAAGATACTCCTGAGTTAATACGGAGCTCAACAATATTTCTTCTCTGACAAATCCTTGCACTTCAGCTCCAGCTATCTGTGGGAATGCAAGGTGACTCCTTGTTGGGAAAATACTGCATTGTCCCCTTCACAGTAAGGGCTGTTGCTCACAATACACAGTGAGGTTTTTCCAAGAAAGAGAAATATGTCCCCTTTGCTCCATAACCCGAGAAGAAAATAAAACACAGCTTCTCACAAATAGAAGAAAGTTGAACTGCACTTGTTATTCTCAGCTTTGAGGTGGCATTGATTACTTCTAGACCAAAAAAAAATTCTGTTTCTAATATACATCAGCCCACATTAGATTTATATACTTGAGTTTAAAGGAAGCCAGGTAAAGTTATCTGTTCTTGCTGTACCTGATTAAGCTCAATACACAAATCCCACAAATCAATAGTTAATTAAAAATGTGGCACTGCCTATGTAGTCAAGTTACCTCACCCCTCTGCAAACACTACCCACCTTGTATATTAGATTATTAAACTAAAAGCCATGTGGGCCACCCTCTAGAGCAATGTAGAATTGTCCAGACAAGAAAAGAAACATATTTCCAAAACAGTTTTACACGAGGACCTCAAATGTAGTATTTTGACTATTCTTATAACTTGGGGCATCCCATAGAAGCCACCTTATAATGACTAATTTTAAGCATCCCCTTGACTAGATTAAGGAATACCTAGAGAAAGCATTATTTTGGGGTGTGTCCGTAAGGGTGTTTCCAAAGGAGATTAGCATGTAAGTCTGAGTGAACTAAGGAGGGAAGATGACCCTCAATGTGGTGGGTACCATTCAATCAGCTGGGGGCCCTGATAAAACAAAATCAGAGAAGAGGTGAATGTGTCTTTATCTGTTTCCTGGAGCTAGGATATCAGAGCTACTTCTGTTCTCGGACATCAGAACTCCCCGCTCTCCGGCTTTCGGACTCCGGGGCTTACACCAGTAGTCCCTGGGTTCTCAGGCCTTTG
Source organism: Daubentonia madagascariensis (assembly GCA_023783475.1). Classification (NCBI taxonomy): domain Eukaryota; kingdom Metazoa; phylum Chordata; class Mammalia; order Primates; family Daubentoniidae; genus Daubentonia; species Daubentonia madagascariensis. Next base: position 1,947,869 of record JAKFHU010002332.1, on the reverse strand, counting down.
GCTTTGCACTGAAAGTTACACCATTGGCTTCCCAGGTTCTAGGCCTTCAGATTTGGATGGAGCCAGGCTACCAGCACCCCAGGGTCTCCAGCTTGCAGGCAGCTTCTTGTGTCTCAGCCTTCACAATTGCACAAGCCACTTCCCCTAATAAATCCCCTCTCATACACCTATATATACCATCGGTTCTCTCTCTCTGGAGAATGCTGATCTTCCCAGGTCCTGAATCACCTGCTCACACAGCCACGCTGCCTGTATCCTCTGCAAATTTGAGGTGTGTACAGATGTTCCCGCTGTGATTTGAAGTACTGGGTTTCCACTTTCAAATTTCTCCAGGCTGAGTGCCTATGAACCCACCCTCACCCTGATCTCTTCTTCACTCATGCCTTCAAGTCTACAAATAATCAAAAACAATATGGCAGAACTGATTTATTTGTCATTTCCTGGCTACTGGTAACTCTTTGTGGGTTTCTTCCTTTTAACTTCATACTCATTTCTGCCAAAACAAAGCCATATATTTTATTGATAAATGTATTTGTGCCCTGCCTTATTCCAAAGAGGAGATGAAGTGGCTAAGAAATTAGTGTTTTGGAAATAGTTATGTGAGAATTACCCACTGTGTGGACTCAGTTCACAGTGATTCCTCCTGGTGGCCTTGCCTGTGCCCCCAACTCCCCTGCTAGGCGTGCATCCAACCCTACCCCTAGGACCCAAAGGGTCAATCATAGCATCTCAAACCCCTGGCTGAGAGGTAGAAACGTAACCCAAGAGGACCAATTACAACTCTTTCCTGGGAATTTTCAAACTGGAGCTGGGAGAGAGAAGTCAATTTTCTTCCTGGCAACAAAGCCATAAGGATGAATGGCCCAGAGACTTCTGCCAAGACCCTCACCACGTGCAAAAGTTCCACCCACAGTAGGGGAAAGACGCCAAGACAGAGAGATGAGAGGGAGAGAGAAAATGGGCATGAACAAGCTGCCCCGTGGCCTGTTATGCCACCCAGCATGTACCCTTCCTCTGCTTCAGTGAGTCAGATGCAGAAACCTGGGAGAACACCCCATGAAGAGAAGAAGGCAAGACGCCGTCACTCCGGCCTTTCCTGAAGTCATGTTCACACAATTTAACGCATCCTCTACACCCAAAGTAGCTGACAGACCTCCCTTCTCTCCTCTAACTTTCTTCTGCCTAAGAACCAGACTTTCCAAAGAACACTCTATGATTTAAAAGGCCAAGAATCTCACCAGCCAAGGACAAAGGCTGTAGGTCCCTGCCCCTCCGTCCTCCTCAGCTGCACGCACTGGGGAAGACTCCTCCCCCACCCCTCCTATTTCCAAGCCAACCCCTACCCAGGACACCAGGCAACCGGGAGCACCTGATCACCCCTCTCCAGCCACCTGGGGTTGGGCATCTGGGAACATGGGCTTGGCACTTGGTGGGTGCCATTAGCCAATGGGAAGAGAAGCAGCCTCCTGGGAGGCAGGAAAGCAAGCTGGGTATCCAAAGACTCCAGGCAGAGGGAAAGGTCTGAGGATCCCAGAGAAGGGGAGTTTCAAAGAAGAATGGCAAAAGGGCCCTACCTGCAAGGATGAAGTTTTCACCGCAGCTATTTTAGGGGGAGCTCGCAGCCTCAGGCTGGGTGTTGGAGATGTTGACCCTGGGGGGGCAAGCAAGCTCAGGTGCAACAGCTGTGGCTCCCAGATGCCGCCTCACTGCTGTGGGAGTATTTGTAGTGGTCCTGGGATAAGCCCGGGAACCCACCTGCATGCCCAGCCTCCCAGCCTGTATTAACAATAGTATCATGTTTGGAGCTTTTTCTAGGTGCCAGAAACTGTGCTAAGAGCTTAACAAATATCCTACCATTTAATGCTTTCAATAACACTATGAAGTATGTGTTTGATTTATCTCCATATTACTGATAAAACTAAGATTCAGAGAAATTAAGTCACTTCCGCCAAGTTAATGGCACAGCCAGGATTCCAAACGAGTTCTTTCTGCCTCCAAAGCCATGATGCCGGGATGCTCCTCTGCCCAGCTGCTCCCAGCTTCCCCCAAGTGTGGACCCAGAGTCCAGGGTGTGGACTCTGTGATCCACACCCATACCTTCCTGTACTGATGGAAAGTGTTCCCCCGTTCTCAGACCACCAAAATTAGATCAAGCATCAGCACTCTTTCCAAATAGTGGCTGCTGGTCCCACTCCCATGATGAGACCACCTCGGACATCACCAGCCCAAAGCTCCCCCCACAGTAACTGAGAGTGCCAGGACTCACCACTCTCTCCGTGAAAGCTGACTACGTTCCCCAATCCCCCTCCTTCCCAGTCTCCCTGCTGTTCCCCATCAGCCAACCCCAGAATGCCTCATGGCCAAACCCACTCATATATTGACAGAAGGTCACAATTATGCATCTCAAGTCCAGAGCCAAGGTCTGTGTGCGGGGCAAAAAGGAGCACACACTTTGGCTCACTTCCAATAGAAGGAAAGTACAGAGAAGAAATGAGGAAGGCCAGCCCGGAGGCTGTACCGTATCCCATAAATGACAAATGCTGGACACTCATTTCAGAAAGTCAAGGCTATAAAAGCCACAAGTGAATTAGGACGGAGTCCAAAGCAGTGATGTCATGTGAGAACATCTTCACCTAGCACCACTGCCTGGGAATGAGGCTGGCACTCACCCCCCACTCGGCCAGAGATCTCAGACCCCAGCAGAGCCTCCCATCAGGAGAAGAAAGTGGAGAACAAAACAGAAATGAATTCTGGAGTCACTGTTTACCTCCAGGAAGCCAGGGTGGCCAGGGACATAGCCACACTCTTATTCTCCATAAAACCATTCCAAGCAGGATGTGAGAGTGGACATTTGTTGGTCTATGACTGAAACCCCCTTTAGCATCCTGATCTGTCTTTGAGAAGTCCTTGGCAGGGGGCAAATCCCAAAGACCATTCCCCACTGCCAACTCCCTCCCCAAAGACCCATGAAACCAAAGGGACTAGATCGTTCCTGGGACCACAGAAGGGGACACCAGACCTGGGCTCAGCCAATCAGATTCTTCCTCCCAGGGCTTTGACTCTTGAAAGAGGGTTGCAAAGACAGGGGTCATTTCTATCCCAATGAATAGTTCCAACTGGCTGGTTCTAGCCCTCCCATATTCCCACCCATTCCTCAAGGCTGATCCTGCAGCCACCGATGGAATCTGTGAGCCCTCTTCCTGCTGCATAGACAGGGTTGGTTGCTGTTGCTTGCAGCCAAGAATCCTGAATGATACACTTCTTTGTGTTCACTGCATTTTGTTTTCAGAGCCAGTATTCCCAGGGATATTTCAAACAATGGGTGTTGGTATAATTCTATAAAAAGGAACCAGAAATCATTTAGCTGCTTGCTAGGAAGAAGCACTTATGGATGCTTGAGGAAAAATGCAAGATAGCAATGTATTGAGTGAGGTCCAGATTTGGGATCCAAGTCCCCTCTTTCATACCTCAGGGCCTTTGCATACACTTTTCACCTGGCTAAAGCCCACCGCTCATTCAGGTCTCAGCCTAAATGTCACTTCCTCAGAAAACCTATCATAATTGGCCATCATATGTTGACCTGTTGTTTATTTGTTGAAGGTCCATGTGCCCCACTAGAGTATAAGCCCCGGGAGGGGTTGCCCAGGGCTATTTGCTCATGACTCACTCCCCAGGGCCTATCATGTCCTGGCACGTAATTGTCATTCCATCAATACTTGTAGAGGATTTCACATGCATTGGATAGAATCACCCACCCAAGTTATGTGTATCCTCCTGGCACCCATGAGGTGGATGCTATTATTATCATCCCTATTTTACAGGTAGGAATCTGAGAAACAAGGAGCTTAAGGAACTTGCCATAAGTCACCTGAACTATGCAGGGTGCAGAGGGATTTGAACCCAAGCTTTCTGACTCCAGAGTCCTCGTAATTGCTCCATGGGGGCTTTATGCAAAGTAGAGGTTCTGGTTATCCATTGCTGCATATCAAACCACCCCAAAATTTAGTGGCTTAAAAAAATACATCATTTGTTCTGCTAACAATCTGCACTTTAGGCAGAGTTCAACAAGAAGTGTTCCTTTGTGTTCTTCAGGTCATCTCCGGGGGTGTCTCCCCTGGAGTCTGGAGGAGCCTCTCTCAAAATGAGTCTGTCACGTGGCTGAAAGGGTTGATGACAGTGTCAGCTGAGAGCTCAGCCAGGGCTGTGGACCAGAGGCCTTAGTGCCTCTCCATGCGGGCGTTGCCATGGGCCACTTGGGCTTCCTCACTGCATGGCGGCTGGGATCACAGAGTGAGCACCCACAGAGAACCAGGAGGAAGCCGTGTAGCCTTTTCTAACTTAGCTTCCAAAGTCTCATAGAGCCATGGCCACTACATCCTATTTGTGGAAACAATCTCAAACCCACTCAGATTCAAGAGGAAGAGACTTGTACTCCACCTCTCCATGGGTGTGTGACAAGCTTGTAGAAGAACCCACAGGATGGAAAATGATATACTGGCCATCTTCAGAGAATACAATCTGCCACAATAAACAGTATTTTGCATGACCTCACCAGGCTGTCCTAACTTACAAACCCAACTTAAAAATAACCACCCCCAACAGGCCACCCCCAGGGACCCCACTGAGAGTTCACAATCACTGGACTCAAAGAAAAGAAGCTAAGAAAAGTAAAAGCCACTCGCTGGAGGGGCATGGGGGAGGGAGTCTTCATATTTTCGCTTCATTTCCTTAGGATGCCTGAAGCTCTACTAATTAGAAACTCATTTGAGATAACTAGTAACCAATTTAAAAATGCAAACACCTCGGCTGGGGGAGAGGGGGCGGGGGTAGCCAGAGTCCTCCAAACGGTCATATAAATTGGTTTTATCAAGGATTTCCTCCTACCCCCTGCCAAGAGCCAGTTGCAAGAAGAGACGAGGGAAGGGCATTGGGCAACTTTGTTGCTAAAAGCATGTCTGGATAGAGACCTGGGGAAAAGAGGCAAATGGAGTTCAGCGGAGGAAGGAGGAAGGCAAGCTTATTTCTAAGTCTGAACGAGTGTCCTGGTTCGAGGGCTCTGCAAATATGGCCCCAGTCAGGCTTCAAGATGTTGTGGCAGCAACATTTACACCCAGTCACTGCTGGTGGGCTGAGCCACTTTTCAGAACACCCTGGCACAGCAGTGCAGAGCGGCCGGCTCCACTAGCAGCCGGCAGAGCCATAACTCACGCTGTCACCATTCCCCTCAAACCCTTTCAGTAAGCACTTTTAATCAATGCAACAGGAATAACCATTTGCTGCAGAGTGGCAATGTGCGGGAGAAACATGGTTCCGCCTAGGCTCAGAAAGCAAAACCTTCTGGCTGTTTGCATCTATGCGAGAGCTCTCAGGAAAAGCCCTCTGCGCTGGTGTGGCTGCCAGCCTCGGCACATTTTCCCCAAGGGCCGAGTTTCTCTTTCCGTGTTAATACGTGCTCTGAGGTGCCATCTGTCAACCACTCCATTCTCGGCTGACATTTCAAGTATCTCTGCTATCTAAATGGTCACCAGCCCTCCCCACAAGCCCCTGGGTGATGTTGAACTTAGATGAGAAAACAGGTTTCAGGGTAGATTTCAGTTGAGCATCTTGGAATTCATGTGTGGGGATGAAATCATTCTCACCAGCTGTGGTTACCTCCTTGTAATCTGCTTTGGTTGTTAAGGACTTGGAAACTGGTTCTCTAGAAGCCCTATGAGGTGAGTACCTTTGTAATTACCACTTAACAGAAACAGAAACTGATCTCAGAGAGGTTTAGTAACTAACCCAAGCCCACACAGGTAGTATGTGGTGGAGCTGGGGCTCAAAATCATTCTTTCTTTCCCCCAAAGCCTGTGCTTGAAATTATTCTGCCAGTGGGAGGCAGAGAGAAGCCCCCACTCCTGAGGGCTTAGAAAACACAGGTTGAAGGCCTTAGAGAACTAAAGCAGGTGAGGGGAGGAGCCTGGGCGGCAGCACCTCCTGTCTGTGAATAGCTGTGTGGCCCTTCCAAGACAGCCAAGCAACGTGGACAGAAGCCCAAGGATTCAGATCCAGGTGCAACTTGGAGCAGCCGCTATGTGAAAGCAAAAGGGTGTCAGAGGGATGCCTGAGGCAGCAGTCTTGTCCCCGGGGCTCCTGTAAGGCAGAGAAAGAGAAGCGGGGAAGAGGTACAAGGTACTCAGACCGTCTGCATCAAAATCCCTACAAGAGAGGAAAAATGCAGGTTCCTCTACACGGACGAACCTTGAGAACATTGTGCTGAGTGAAAGCAGCCAGACACAAAGGCCACATACATGTGATTCTGTTTAAATGAAATGTCCAGAATAGGCAAATCCACAGAAACAGAAAGTAGATTAGTGGTTGCCCAGACAGGGTGGGGGGCATGGCTGTTTAATGGGTACAGGGTTTCTTTGGGGGGTGATGAAGTTCTGGAACTAGACAGTGACAATGGCTGCACAACACCAAACATACTTAATGACACTGAACTTTACGCTTTCAAATAGTTTCAATGATAAGTTGTATGTTATGTGTATTTTACCACAATTAAAAAAGTGCAGATCTCCTGGGTTTCATCATTCACTTGCCAAATATTTATAGGAGACACTCTGTGTGCCAAGCACTGTTCTGGGTGCTGGAGGTACAGTAGTGAACAAAACAGACAAACATTCTGCTCTCATAGAGCTGACATTCTAGTGAGAGGAACAGAAAATAGATAAGATAAAGACTTTAAATTTTTATGTGTTAGAGATAAAAGTGAAGGAGAAAACAAAGCAAGGAGGGAGGTAGGAGGTGTGGGAGGGCTGTGAATATTGCGATTTTAGACAGGGAGGGCCGGGAAGGGCTCAGCACAAGATAACATTTGAGCAGAGAGCTGAAGGAATGAGGGAGCCATGTGGATCTGGGGAAACAGTGTTCCAGGAAGATGGAACAGCAAGTGCAAAGGCCCCGGGGCCGAAGCAGGCCCAACATGAACATGGAACAGGGAAGAGGCCATTGTAGCTGGAGAGAAGCAGAGAGTGGCAGGAGACAGAGCAGAGAGGAGGCTGTTGCAGGCTGGGTCACGTCGGTTATAGCCAGCACTGTGGCTTCAACCCTGAGTGAGTTGTGAGCCATGGCAGGTCCTGAACAGAAGACTGACATGACCTGGCCTCTGTTTTAAAACGACCACCCTGGCTGCTCTGTGGAGTGCAGACAACTGGAGGGCAAGCTAGAAGACCATCAGGGAGATCCCACAGGTGGGAGTCCACAGTGGCTCAGACCTGGCTGGGCCTGAAGACAGGCTGAGTTCTGGACATATTTTGAAAATGGAGCAACTCACAGACTCTTTAAGCATGGGCCCTGCATTTTTAACAAGTTTCCCAGGTGATTCTGATATGGTCTGAAGTTGAAGAACTCCAGGATTAAGCTAACCTTCTGTTTTATCCTTGCGGAAGTACCCACTGGATTTTCTCCAAGCCAACTCAGAAGAGGTGCTAGAAAGGGCATTCTAGAATGTCTGGATGTGCATGCACAGCCCTACAGCAGACCTCAGAGTGTCAAGTCAAGTGTCAGGTGCTAGGAGTATGGTGGCGAACACCCGCGGGTCCTCTCTTCACTGAGCCTTCCACGCGATAAGGCAAGTAAACAGCAAAAAAAAAAAAAATCATTTCCAACTCAGAGTGGTAAGAGCTATGATAATGGTATGCATGGGGCAGAGGGAGCACAGAGAAGAGACACCCAATCTGTGTCAGGTGGTCAGAAATGCTTTCCCCGTCAGAGGATCCCCAAGGCTAGAAAGTGACAGGAGTTACCCAGGTGAATGAGGAGGAGGCGGAAGACTGTTCCCAGCAGAGGGAAGAGCATGTGCGAAGACTGAGAGGTGACAGCGTGTTTGAGGAGCTGAAAGACATTGATGTAATTGTAAGAAGTGAGGGACGTTCAGGTGAGTGGGAGCCACATCATACAGGTCCTTGTCAGCCACGCTTATCCTGTGGACACAGGGAGCCAGTAGATGTCTTTAGGCTGGGGTGGGCGTGGGTGGGTAATGATCCACTTTGTGCATAAAAAGAACCGTCTGGCTAGAGGAGAAACGGGAGGTAAGGAAACCAGGAAGGGGGCTGCCACCTGCCGGGTGAGACAAGATGGTGGGGAGGCTGGACCAAGACCGCGGCAACGTGGACGGGGAGAAGAGAGTAAGCGAACTTGACTGAGGAACGCAGGACGACACCCATGTTTTTGGGAAGCTTGGTGAACGGTGTGTGAGTCTGACCTGGGCAGGAGAGGAAAGGTGAGCTGAGGTCAGTGCAAGATGGACATCCAAGTGGTGACGACCAGTGGGCAGTTGGATCTATCAGCCTAGAGGTATACAGAGAGTTCCGGAGTGGAAATAAATATTTAAGGACCTTGGGAATAGGTGAATCCCCCCCTGAAGAAGATGCAGAGAAAGGGGAATAGAACACAGGGGACAGATAAAGGGAAGAGATTCATGATTAAAACCAACCAACCATCAGACATCTTCCAATAAAACACTTGTTGGAGGTTTCCTCAGTGTGAGTTGTGCAGGACCATATCTAAAGATCATATTCAAAATAAAATAACTGCTGGGAAGGTCTCAATTAAAACATTTAATGCTGCTTTTTTTTTGTAATGTTAAAAACAGGAGTTCAGCTATTGCACAGACCCTGGAGCAATTTTTCAGCAAGTGTCTATAAACAAGAATCTGATCTGACTCAAGGGGGTATCATATCAAGTGTAAAAATCTAATTCCATTGTCTGGAAGAGGCTTTCTGCCAGGTGCAAGACCCTAATCCAGTCGAAGTGATTTTTATTGATTAACAGCCTGGGAATACACAGGTTGTTGGTTTTTGAGATTGCTCTCCCTGTATCTTCATGACAGCTGCAAAAAAGTCAAAAGGCTCCCAACCATCAAAATAAAAATGACACTTGGTCACGGAGGAAACAGATTATAGGTCAATCACCTTGATTATTTTTTAACTGTGAGGAACCATTAATGTTCCTGAATAAGCAAATCTGTTTGCATAACCAGATTGTTATAGGCTACTGGGAATAAAGGTTTTCCTAAGTGGATGATTTGTACAACGATAGCCTTTGGGTCTCTGATGGAACAGCTCTGATGAGGAAATGTTCCTTTAATTACGTGGAAGGCCCATTGCCACGTTATAGACACATTGTTTTGCAGATTACATACAATTTCACCATTTCCATAGCTTCTGCACTATAATTCTGGGGAAAACGCAGGCACCAAGAAGACACTTGAGGCACATTATGCTGGAGATAAAGATGTTTTAGCAAATTCAATTTAAGCTACAACATTAAAGTTATTTTGTTGAATAAAACATAAAGCAATAATGAGCTTGTGTATGTCAACTCTATAGTGGAGGTAATAATACCCAGAGAGAGCATGTCCCCCACTCGCTTTCTCCACACTCATTAGAGTAATAGATAATGCTATAGTGAGAACCTCTCTCTAACATGTGCTTCATCTCAGGTTAAGTGTGTTTCCTGCAACTGTGCTTCATGAAAAAAAGAAAGAAAGAAAAGAAAGAAAAGGGACTAATTTGGGAGCCATTCACAGAAGTGCTACTGCTTGATTTTTTTATCCCCTGAGAGTTCTTGTTCTCAACGCCAACCAGGAAAGGACTTTCTTGAGAAGCTCAGATTAATCCCTATCTTTATGTGCTTAGCACTGGAGGGTTTGCAGGCAGCAAGTGGAGAGATCAGTAGAGAGAAGATGGAGGAAAAACAACATAACAGAGGAAAGACAAAGGTATGGTAATGTTGGCCTCAATTCTGCCACTTGTTAGCGAGACCCAGGACTTCCTCTCTCGAGGACTCAGTTGTTCTTGTCTGTAAAATGGAGAAGTATACAGGCTGTTGAAAGTATTAACGTTCCCTGACTTCATCTACCTATAAAACACTTCTCATTCATAGTGGTAGGAATCTTGACTACTTTGCCAAGAAGACGGAACAATCACCAAGCTGAATATACCAAAGAACATCACCTGAAACTATATAAGGAAAAACTGAGAAAGTGGCATGAAAGGACAGACAAATCTCCAGTAAGAGTGAGAAATGTGTAGCACACTCTCAGTGTGCCAGAGATAAGCACCACACTCTTTCTCCCCCTGAACGTGCAGGAAGACAACATTTCCCGTCCTTCCTTGCAGTTAGATGGGGCCCATGTGACTGCATTTCCTCCAAGAGGAATGTAAGAAACACATCCCTTCTGGTCCAGGGTAGTCAGAAGCAAGTGTGAGTTCTCCATGATTTCTCTCTTCCCATCCCCAGGGCTACAGACAAAACACCCTGACATGGCAGAACTATTATATTCTGCAAGATGGAAACCTCCAAGGTCTCTGAATCACTGTTGGACGAGGGTCCCCAAGGAGAACCCCTGCCATGTGCAGGACTGTGATGTGGTTGTTAAAACACTGAGATTTCAGGGCTTGTTTGTCCCAGCAGCGTTACCCTAATAGCCTAAGGATTTAAGATATTTAGCAGAGAGAAAAAAGAAGCTAGATCAATTATACTGCAAACTTTGATTATATATTTAAAAATAAAACCTCTCTCCTAAAAAACAGATGATCCACATGCCTTTTAAGTATATATGACACATTTGCAGAAAACTGACGATGTATTAGGCCATAAGGAAATCTCAACAAAATCCGCTATAAAGTCCACTATATAATTGACGTCATCCAGATATTTTTCTGACCACAATGCAACAAAATTAGAAGCTGACAGCAAGAAGATGGCTAAACAGAATCACATGTTTGGAAAATAAAAAATATCCTTAGGAATAATCTATAAATTAAAGGGGAAATTACTAAATATTTCTAGCTGAATGACAACAAAACTTTGTATAAACTGTATTTTTTTTTCAGATGGATAAGTTCAGCTGCTCAGCTTTTGCTGTCATCATGTGGTTCTAGGAGGCAGCGGTTGCTTATTCCACTCCTGCTTTTATTGCAACCTGTAATCCGTAAGAACACACCTCTTCCTGCCACACAGCCACGTGTTGGGGCAGGTGGGAGGATGAGCACACACACAATTGCAAGTTTGCACAATGACAGAGGCAATTGCTTGGACAGCTCTTCACTATACGGAGCACCCAGACAAACCAAAAGTCAACTGCTGAGCCACCTCAATACTTTCATTTTATTTCAACTTTTGGCAACAAGTTGCAATTAAGAGAATTAAAATAAAGTGACAAGAATGTAAGACAATGTATCCATGTGTAAAAGAAAAGGATGAGACTGGAGTGAAAACGTGTCCCTCTCTAGCTCCTCGGGCTCTATTTCCCCTCCCTCAGAGCACCTCATCTCCCTCTGTCCAGACTTGTCAGAGCGGATAATCTAGGTGCCTGCTCCCCGACCACGGAAGGCACAGAGATCCCTGGTGCCTCCTCCCACTGCATCCTTTCTTGCATTGCATGAAGGATGCAGCTGATTAGACTCCCTCCTGGAACTTTGATCTTGAACAAAGGGATCTGAGGGTGAAGTGATTGAAGGTATTTCATCCCAGCAGTGGTACGCGGATTAACAGCTAAAGTTTACCAAGCCTTTGCAAGCGCTTTTCACATATCAACTCTTTTCAACCCCACAGTAATGCTGAGATAAGTAATATTATCTCCATTTTACAGATGAGGAAACTGAGGCTGAAAACTGTTAAATCACCTGCCCTAGAACAATTGCTGGCATGTGGTAGAGTCAAGATACCAACCTAGGCAGTCTGATCCCGGCACCTGATCTCTGCGCTGTACTGTGGTCAAGGTCCCCTGGAGCTGCCCAATTCCTGTCCGCCCCAAGCCTGGTTCTTTGGCAGAACCTTATTTCTACTAGTTCCCCAACAGCCTTCCAATAAAGTCCCTTTTGCTTAAGATACCCAGATTTTTTTTCCTATTGTCTGCATCCAAAGAACTTTCAGGGATATATTGAGGGAATATCAAACCGGGTATACTTGAGAATATGCGCTTGAAAGTGTAATTTGAAAGTCAAAGTAGAGACTTAGAGCTCCCCAATTGCTGCTGGTTGGTATATGCATTAGGGTGAATAAGGAAAACCAGCTGCTGTAAAAGAAAAAAAAAGACTCCAAAATTTCAGAGCCTAACTTGATCGCAATGTGTTGATCACTGAAGTCATGGTGTGGGTATGCACGGTGGGGGGGGGGGGAGACTCCTGCTCTGTTCCATGCAGTCATTCAGTGATCAATGCTCCTTCCAGGCTAGGATTTCCCCATCTTCAACGCAGGGCCTCTGAGGCTGGTGGAGAAGAATGTGCGGAGAATCCCACAGGACAGATTTTTATGGTCAAGCCCAGAGATAGCATTTATTGCTTTTCACTCATATTCCACTAGCCAAAATGTAACCCCGTGGCCCCAGCCTGAGTGCAACAGGACTGGGAAGTATAATCTAGCTGAGTGGGGCAAAAATGAAACAGGTTTGGAACACATGGCACTGTCCCCACTACAGCATGTGAAGCAAGAAAATGTATTCAGTGCTCACTCTATGCCCAACACAATACTAGACACCATGCAGGAGTTTTGAAACAATCTCTGTATAAATTTATGATTTACTTGAAAAGACAGAATATACATTTCTGGAAAACAACATGATAATTATCTCCAAAACAAGAGAACATCCAAAAGCCTATGGGGCAATACAAGAAGAAATTTCAATGAAAGCAAGAGGTAACCTTTTCATGTGTTAAATTTTAGAATATTTTTAAATGCTAATACTAAATGCTTCCCAGGGTGAGGTGAAGCTGATGCATTCATACATGGTTTGTGATGATGTAAAATAATGCAATCCTTATAAAAAGCAAATGTGAAAATGCCTTAAGAGCCCCCTGCACATGTTTATACACTTTGATTAAATGGTCCCACCTAAGGGGATTTATCTCCAAAAGGTGAAAGAAAGAAAAAGGTCCTATGCTGGAAAGATGGTCATTCCTGCATTGTTTAAAATAGCAAAATATGGAAACAATTTATATGTCCAACAGTAGGGTAATGGTTGGATAAATGATGGCACATTCATTAAATTAAATCTAATGCAGTTACTAAAAGTCATAATTACAAAAGCCACGTAGAACATGGAAAAATAAGTGTAATGTTAAGCAAATAAAGGACTCAGAATTATAAGTAGCCTTGGATTGTGACTACATCAAATAAACAATAATGAAAATATTTACAGCAAGATGGGAGGCCTGTGTTCTATGTTTTTCAAATCATTGGAATGGTTTTATATTGCCTTTAAATGATTTTTCAAGATACAAGGTGGCACCATTTTAAAATATAGGTAAAGAAATCACCAGGATGCATGAGTTTATGTTTCTAGAGATGAACACCAGAGCTTATATCTCTATAGATGAACACGAGAGTGAGGCACACACCCCCAAGTGTGAGGGTGCCTGCTACGCACCGTGTGTGTGTGTGTGTGTGTGTGTATAAAACCTTGAGGAAAATGCCATCTGCTTTATCCATTTTTTACAAAGATGATTCAAAGACAGTATTTATCACTAAATTCCTCCAAAACCTCAAAAACATATGTGTTTGTACTTGTGAGCCACTGAAATCCAGTTTGAGGTCATTAGCAACCCTGGCCACAGCCCAGCCTGTCATGGCGTGGGGGCGGGTGGGGATGTCACAGTTGGAAATGGTCTGGCCCATGCCCAGGTCTCAGTCTGCCGGGTACATCCTGAGAATGGCACAGGCAGGGGACCCGGGAACTGCAGTCCAGATGAGATGTCTGGCTCCACCACCCACTGGCTGAGTCACCCAGGCAGGACAGCCTCAATTTTCTCGTCTGCAAAGCAGGCATCACAGTTGTTACGGTTTGAATGTATCCTCTAGAATTCATGACTTGGAAACTTAATCCCCACCGCAACAGTGCAACAATGAGAGAAGGTGGGGCCCCGCTCTCATGAAGGGATTAATACTGTCACACACAGGGCTTGTGGGAGTGGGTTCACTGTCCAGCCCTCTTGCCCGTCTGCCTTCCACCATGTGATGACGCAGCAAGAAGGCCTTCGCCAGATGCCAGCGCCTTGATCTTAGACTTCCCAGCCTCCAGAACTGTGAGCCAACAAACTTCTGTTCATTATAAATTACCCAGTCTCAGGTATTCTGTTACAGTAGCACAAAACAGACTAAGACAACAGTCATACCCATGGGCTCTTTGAGAATTAAAGGGGATATAGGAGGCCCCCCAGCCCCAGGTTGGATCCATGTGTGTTCAACAAGTGGCAGTTTCTACTGTGATGGTGGGGAGGGGTACATTCAGTGGGTTTGAGGACGCAGGGAGAAGGTGCCATCTATTAACCAGGAAACCAGCCCTCACCAGATACCAAATCTGCTGGCACCTTGGTATTGGACGTTCCAGCTTCCAGAACTGTGAACAATAACTTGTTGTGTGAGCCATCCAGTCTATAGTATTTTTGCTATAGCAGCCTGACCTAAGACAGAGGGATACAAAAAGATGTGATGGCGTGGTCAGGGACAGCCCTGCTGAGGATGCACGTATCAGTTTCCTATTGATGCTGTAACAAATCACCACAAACTCAGTGGCTTAAACAATACGAATTTATTTTCTTATAGTTCTGTAGGCTAGAACTCCAAAACAGGTCTCACTGAGCTAAAATTAAGGTGTTGGCAGGACTGTGCTCCTTCCTGCAGCTCTGGAGGAGGGTCCCTTCCCTGGCCTTTTCCAGCTTCTAGCGCCTGCCCACATTCCTTGGCCAATGGCCCCTTCCTGCATCTTCAAAACCAGCAGCCAGGGGTTGAGTCTTTCTCACATTGCATCTCTATGATTCTGATACTTCTGTTTCCCTTTTCCATCTTTTAAGGGTCCTGTCATTACACTGGGTCCACCAGGATAATCCATGATAATCTCCCTATTTTTAAAATCTACTGATTAGCCACCTTAATTCCATTTGCAACATGAATTCGCCTCTGCCATGTAACCTGACATATTCGCAGGTTCCAGGGATTAGGATGTGGACATCTTTGCAGGAGAAGGGCATTGTGGTGCCTGCTGCAAGGTAATATTTGAGCAGAGGCCCTGGGACGAGGCTACAATGTAAAGGTACAGTTCAAATACAGCTGCCGTGGCCATCCGTACAAGGGGCAGGGAGGAGAGAGAGCTTAGAGGGCACAGATCGTGCCAAGCAGCACAGATACCTATGCACAGCCCCATCCAGCTTCTTGGCTGTAACTGGAGGCGAAATTAACATCCACCTGTATAGCAAACAGCTCTTGTCTTATCACATACCAAGAGGCAAAGTAAAAACTCATTCCTGGTTCCCAACTCCAGACCCTGCCTAGGAGCCACCATTGCAGGGTTAGCCCTGTGTCACAAAGACACACGCAGAGAGATGCATGCAGGAAGGAGTTGTGGACAGTGGTTCTCCTGGGAGGGAGGCAAGGAAGTAGGGAAAGCTGCAGTTTAGCTGTAACTGTGATGCTGTTTCTTGAGAAACCCAAAAATGTCTGAAGCAAATATTGCACAACTGTGTTGTTAATGGGGCAGGGTCTGTTTCATTCTTTCCTTATTTTCTGTTCTTTTCTATATGTTTGAAACATTGCACAATTTAAACAAAAATAATAAATTATGAGAAAAACAAACTTTGAGAGACATCTAAACCTCCCTCAAGGCAAAATCCAGACTGACTTTAACATTGCTGAAAAGCTAAAAGTGCACCCAGCCAGGAATGCAACTGAGAATTGCGCTGAGAGCACCTTGAAGGAGAGGCTCCCAGGGAGACACCTTATGCGTCCCCACCTGTTCTGCTGCAGGTTCACCCAGCACCCAGGGGTCCCACACCTGGCTGAGCGTTAAATTCCAGAATGGAGGTGAATTCTAGAACATCTGGTCTGACATGTGTTTGTAACCTCCACGGTTGATGTTACAACTGAAGGTGCTGCACTTGTGAAACAGCAGATGGGAGACAAACATGGTCCCAGAAGGAGGACAGCAGCCTCGTCTCCCCCCTCTGAGGGGTGCTAGGGCACACCCAGCTGCCCTTGATGCCAGCACTCCATGGGAATGCTTGCCCTTGCACCCCCACCTGCCCCTGCTGCATCCTGGGCTGAGGGGCATGTGCCTGCAGCCCTCATCCTTGCAGCAACCCTTCGGGGCTCTGGAAATGAGCAGAGCCTACCTCTGGGGCCTTTTCTGATCTATCTTGGACACCAGAAAATCTCAAGCATCCTTCCCAGGCACATCTAAAACACCAGAGCCCATCACAGATTTCGGCCCAGACTTGGAATGTTTCAAGGCAGGTACCATCATCCTAGCATTAAAGCTGGTCATTCACTTACTCAACAAGTGGTTATTGAGCACCTAGTATGTGTCAGGCATGGCGTCACACTGTGAGCCAAAAAGGCAAACAACACGGGTCTACGGAGCCTGTGGTCTAGTTGAGGGAGAGAGACAACAAACAAGGAAAACAAGTTAACGTATCAACAAATGTTATCACTATATCATGTGTGTGATTTGTTATTAATAATATATAGTTATAGCTAATTAATATATAGCAATATGTGTGTAGATAACTATATAGTAACACATAGTATACATATATGTACTTAGTTGGTTAGATGATTGATTAGTTAGTTGTAAGTGCTAAGGGGGAAACTGAGGCAAGGAAGTGGAATAGGGAGTGTGAGGGGCAGATTGCAGTCTCAGCTGGGTGGCCAGGGAGGGCTTCCCTTAAAGGTGACACTGAGGAAGACCAGCTCAGGCTCTGCAGCGGTCCTGAGGAAGAGTACTCGAGGTGGTGGGAACAGCAACAGTTAAGTGCCCTGAGGCTGGGTTAGTTGCAGGAAGAGCCAAGAGCACCAGGGAAGACCACACAGCAGGGGGTGAGGACTCTGCCTCCGCCCCAAGTGAGTGGGAGCCACTGGCAGCATTTGAGCATCGGGGTGACACACCCTGGCTGCTGCGTAAGGGGGAGCACAGAGCAGGAAGGCGTCAGAAGTGCCATAACAGCCCAAGGAAGGAAGACCCAGGCCCAGGCGGGTACAGCCATGGAGGCCAAGGCAGAGGGGCAGCTGGGTTGTCACAGCAGAGCCCTTGGGAGCCGCCAGTGAGAACCACAGCAAGGATGGGGGATTGCAGGGGGGCAGGGCTAGAATTTCAAAAGTAGTTTTTTTTTTTTTTTTTGCTGTGTCCTTTCACATCTATATGCCTCCTTTTTCTCTATCCTGAAATTGGGCACAACATCACCAGGCCTCTCCCACTTCCCTGGGATGTGTCATTAGATTCCACAACTTCAAAGACCCAAAGAACTCAAACAGGGGGAGCTAGCGCTGGTGACTTTGCCAGGGAGGGCAGCTTGCCGCTCCAGGTTACACTGTCATAAATAGTGTGCCCTCAAAGTCACTCATAGAAAATAAATCCTTTGTCAAGATCAGAGTAGTAGAAAAACCACCCCCTCCCCCAGAGAGCCCATATTCCAAGAAAGCTCATCCCAGCTCAGATCCTTGTCGTATTACTCTGAGAAAGGTGGTGTGAAAATTTGAGAAGGCGAGATATCAAAGTCCTGGTGTGCTACAGAGAGGGCTCGGGCTCACTGATAATGTGCAGATACGGCAGGTCACAAAGTACTTTTTTATTGCTTTGGGGCTCTCGCTCAGTACCAGAGTTCCGAAAGCAGCTGGCTGAGTCAGCCCGTTCCTGACCATTCAACCTTCCAGAACATCATCTCCGCAAATCTGCAGTGCAATGCTGATTTCTGAGATCACCCTCTGGGTAAAAAGGAACCGTCTCTGGGTGGTGGGGTGGGGTGGGCCACAACCCCCTCACAAATGGTGGATGACAGCAGATGCTCAATCTCTCCCAGGTAGAGGGCCACTGTCCTAGGAAGACAGGTGTCCCAAACGTGACATCCCAGGAAGGAGTCTCCTCTCGGTTCAGAATCTCATTCACAGATGCTACTCTGTTTCAAATGTTTAGATCCCTCCCTTGGAATATGTGATGTCTGGATTTTACTCCTCAATAACCGAGGCACTGCAGGGTGTCCACGGGAGGCACACAGGAGACAAGATGGCCATGAGTTGGTGATCATTATCACTGAAGCTGAGTGATGGGTGCGTGGCGTGCATTAAACTGGTCTCTCTGCTTTTTATATATTTGAAATTCTCCATAATAAAAAAAAAATATGTTTAACCACCCTTAGAGCAATTTGGCAGTATCTAATAAAACGACAAACATACATACCCTTTGACTCAGCTTCCACTTCCTGAAATTCATCCTGCAGATACACTAGCGAAGGTGCCAAATAAAAGTTTGTTCCTTGCAGCACTCGTAAGAGCCAAAGGCTAGAAACAAGCCAAGTGTTCAATAACAGGGGGTTGGTTAAGTAGATGGTGGCACAGTGGAATAGTGTGTATGCCCCTGATAAAAGGAAAAGGACACTCTGTCCTGACATGGGGCGATCTCCAAGGTAAATTGTGGTGGGCAGAATCACACCCCTCAAAGATGCCCACGTCCTAATCCCTGGAATCTGTGAATATGTCGCCTTACACTGTGAAAGGGACTTTGCAGATGTGATCCAGTCAAGGCTGCTAAAATGGGGAGATTGTCCTGGATTATGTAGGTAAACCCAGTGTAACCATCAGAGTCCCTAAACAGGGAGGAAAGAGGGTCAGAAGCAGAGAGATTTGAAAATGATCCCTGCTGGCTTCAAACAGGGAGGAGGGACCGTGGGCCAAGGAGTGCAGGCAGCCTCCAGAAGCTGGAAGAGGCAAAGGAACATTTTGGTTTTAGCCCAGAGAGACCCATTTTGGATTTCTGGCCTTCAGAACTGTGAAAAAAATAATTAATTTGTGTTGTTTTAAGACACTAAATTTGTGGCAATTTGTTATAGCAACAATAAGAGACTAATACATAATTTAAATGGAAAAAGCAGGATGTAAAACATTGTTTATAGAAAATTCTCATTTATAGGAGATGGATAGATATAGACACAGACCTAGATATAAATATGCATTTTTCTCTTTTTTTTTTAATTTTTTTTTCTCCAGCCCAAGTTCTGATCCAATAGATACATAGATATACTCTGTGGAAGGAGACAGGAAACTAGCACTACTGGTGGCCTGCAGGGATGAGGATCAGCGGTCGGGCAGAGGAGTAGAAGGATGCCTTCTCAATGTGCACCTCTTTGTACTCTTTGAATTTTGTACCCTTTGAATGTATTAGCTAGTAAAAATAAGTTTTCAATTAAAACAATCCTCCCTCCATTACCATGACATACACATTTTCAAGGCTCATTTATTTAAGATGTGTAAACTCAAGCAGCATGGAAACAGAGTTATCACTACCAAGACTGCTACCCAGTGTTCGGGCTCCCAGGAAGCCCGGGGTACCTAAGAAGGAGAGACAAAAATGGTAGGAGAATCTTACCAGACTTCATTGGCTACATGGCATTCACCGACCCAAAAGGAGTTGGCAAGTGCCCCCTTTCAAGACTGACTCAGAGAGGAAATTTCTCCCAATGAATATGGAAGGTACATATGTTATGTACCTTCTCCAGCTTTTGGTTCCACACCCCCCAACACACCCCAAAACAGCAGGAGGAACAGGTTCCAATGCCATCTTGTCCTGCAGCCTGCTCTGTTCTCCCATAAGACTCTTCAACACCCCTTGCTCTACCTAAAAAATCCGCAGTCACCCCATCTTATGTATCAGCTAAGGAAGCAGAGAAGGACTATAACAGCCCCAGGCAAAAAACACCTCCAGACCCAAAGTGATTAGCTTTATGAAGCCATTATGCAAATTTATGGCCATTTCAAAGCTATCCAGCCTTGAGGAGACCTAGCAGAGGATGGGGAGCAGAATTCAAAAGTTTTTGATTATCCAAGTTCACTCAAATTCCAAGTTGAATATTAAGACTCACTGTGATTACTCTGTGGCCCGTGTAGCATCAGATCTTCTCAAGCTTTACTTACATCATGCCTGAAATCAAGGCTGTAAACGAATTCAAAATAGCGAGACACAAGGAACAAAGGTTGATCTGAGTGTCATCCACCCAGGAGGGCGTTTTCCTTCCTCACCTCTGTACCTGGACCTCGGCTGGCACCTGACCTCACCACTTATCTCTTGCATAATTGAGCTGAGGCAGCTGCTGACACACCCCAGGCTCGAAGACACTGAGCCAGGGTCTAGATCCAGGTCCCCGACAACTAAGAGTCAGGAAAACATTTGCCGAGCACTCGATATCAGCCAGACGCACTTCAAAGTAACTCATTTACGCCTCAGAGCAATCCTGCAAGATGGATGCTATTACCACCAACCACGCCTGACAAGTGGGGAAACTGAGGCACAGCCGATGAGCAGCAGATCAGGTATTCCATCCAGCAACTCGACCACTCTGCCACACAAGTCTGTTGGATCAATGTGTGTTTCTCCTCTAAAGCATATAAAACTGGGAATTTGTGATTTCTTAGGAAGGACATAGACAAGGATGTTCATGAGTGGACAGAGTCCGGACAGGACAGGATCCAGAGCCCGGGCTTGGAGGTATAGACAGCCTGGGTTTGACCTCAGACTTGACAATGCTGCCATCAAGGATGAGAGTCGTTTTTATACTATTATTGTTGTTGTTGTTAATATACGATTCACATGCCAGAATATTCACCCTCTTAAAGTGTATAGCTCAGTGGTTTTTAGTATATTCACCAAGTTATGCAAACATCACCACTAATTCTAGAACATTTTCTTAATCCAAAAGGAGAAACCCCATCCCCACTAGCAGGTACTCCCCAGTCCTCCTTCCCACCAATCCCGGGCAACCACTAATCTACTTTCTCTGTCTGTGGATTTGCTTATCCTGAACATTTCATAATAACGGAATCATACAATATGCGACCTTTTGTGTCTGCCTTCTTTCTTGAAAACCTTGTATTTTCGAGATTCATCCACGTATCAGCATAGTCGTCCGTTGGTATCCGTGGGAGATTGGTTGCAGGACCTCCCTCAGATGTTAAAATCTGCAGATTTCAAGTCCCTGATATAAAATGTATAAAATGGCATAGTATTTGCATATAACCTATGTACATCTTCCCATATACCTTATATCATCTCTAGATTACTTATAATGCCTAACATAATGCAAATGCTATGTAAATACTTACTATACTGCATTGTTTAGGGAATAATTACAAGAAACAAAAGTCTGTACATGTTCACTACAGATGCAACCACTTTTTCCCATATTTTCAATCCACTGTTGATTGAATCCATGGATGCAGAACCCATGAGTATGGAGGGCTGGCTGTACATCATTCCTTTTCATGGCCAAATAATGTTCCGTTGTATGAATATACCACATTTTATTTATTCATTCATCAGTTGATGGACATTTTGGGGTGTTTCCACTTTTTGGCTATTATGAGTAATGCTACTATGAACATGAGTGAACAAGCTTTTCTGTGAATAGATGTTTTCATTTCTCTTGAGTACATATCTAGGAGTGAAATTGTGGGCTCATACGGTAACTCTGTGTCTAACTTTTTGAGAAACTCCAGGACTGTTTTCCACAGGGGCTGCACGATTTTACATTTCCACCAGTATCGCACAAGGGTTCTAATTTCTCCCCATCCTTGCCAACAACTGGTATTGGCTGCGTTTTTGATTATAGTCATCCTCGTGGATACGGAGTAGTATCTCATTGTGGTTTTTTTAAACTGAGATATATCCCATGCCATGATATTCACCCATTTAAAGCGTACAGTTCAGTGGGTTTTTTTAGAACATTCACAAGTTGTGCAACCATCACCACTATCTAATTGCACAATGTTTACTTCACCCCCAAAAGAAACCCCACACCTATTAGCAGTCACTCCCCACTCACCCTTTCCGTAGCTGCTGGAAGCCACTAATCTACTTTCTAATTGACAAGACTCTGGTCTTACCTTCTTCATCTGTAGAGAGGGGCTGGTGTTAGGACCTGCCTCACTGGTCCGCATGGGGATAAGATGAGATTATGTCTATAAACTTGTAATGGCACACACTATGTTTGTATGTATGGCCCACACTGGCACACACTGTGTACTCAGATCTAAATCTAGGCATTGGGCTTCTAGACTCCTTTTCTCTATTTACCGTCCTCAGGGTTGCATCAAGAGAGACCCCAGCTCCAAGGCAAAGCTCAGAAATATGGGACATTATTCCAAACTTGCCCCCCATTCCCAAACGAATGACTCTTTTTAGAGAAATTCCGTGGGTGAGTGAAAATCCCGCTTGACGAGTCCTGGACCCCACACCCAGCAAAGTCTGATCAATCAAACCAGTCTGATTACGCCACTCATTCCCTTCCCTAAGGGCCCTTGGTGGCTCCCTGTTGCCCAAGATGAAAACGCACGCATGACCTTCCCCAATCTGACTTCAAACTATTTCTCCAACGACTGCTAATTGTTAGAGTAGTCCCAAGTCTTCTGGAGAAGGTCCTTTGACCTCACACAGACCCGGCTCCTCCTCCCGTGGGCTGTGTGACACTGGCAAATCACTTCACCTCTCTGAGCCTGAAGAGCCTCATGTATAAAGCAGGCGATGAGGCTCCCAGCAGGGTTGCTATGGTTATTAAATGCAAATGTTATAATAATTAAAGAGTGGCTGGCACAGCTCCTGAAATACACCAGACTGGGGTCAGCAAACTTTTACAAACCTTTTGTAAACAGAGGTGCAATGGACTGAATGTTTGTGTGCCCCCAGATTTCATATTTAACATTTTAACAATCCCATGCCCCAATGTGACGGCCTTGGGAGGTAATGAAGCAGAGCCCCCATGAAGGGATCACTGCCCTTATAAAAGGGACCCCAGAGCTCTCTTCCCCTTTCCGTCACGTGTGGATATAACGAGAAGATGGCAGTCTGCAACCCAGAAGCGGCCCCTCGCCAGAACCTGACCATGCTGGCACCCTGACCCTAAACTTCCAGCCTCCATAACTATAAGAAATAAATTTCTGTTGTTTGTAAGCCACCCAGCCTATGGTACTTTGTTACAGTAGCCCAAACAAACTAAGACTGCCAAAAAATGTTTTAGGCTTTAGTGGGCCATAGAGTCTCTGCCACAATTACTCAACACTGCCACTGTAGCAAGAAAGCAGCCATAGACGATATGTAAAGGAATGGGCATGGCTGTGCTCCATTAAAACTTTATTAACAAAGCAGGTGGTGGGCCAGATTTGGCCTATGGGCTGTATTTTGTCAACCCCTGCATCAGCTGATTAACACCTCTCATTCTGCTACAACGTCTTCTGCCTGAGCCACACAGACTCCTCATGGTTCCCTGAACACAGCCCTGCGCCCCCACATCTCCATGCCTCTGCTCAA
The DNA here is from genome assembly GCA_023783475.1 of Daubentonia madagascariensis. NCBI lineage: Eukaryota > Metazoa > Chordata > Mammalia > Primates > Daubentoniidae > Daubentonia > Daubentonia madagascariensis. The sequence continues at coordinate 1,924,543 of JAKFHU010002332.1, read as the reverse complement.
GCCGGTCCATCATCCCGGGACGTCCAGCATGAACATCTTGCCTCTTTGTGAAGACTCGCCTGGCTTCCCCAGGCTCTGCGGGCTCCCGAAGTCCCCACCTCTATCAGTGCATGTCTCTGCCATCTCATGGTGAGTGGTTTACCATTCTCTCTTCCAAACTGGACAGGGAGCCCCTGTAGCCTTTGTACCCCCCGGGCCTAGCAGCACACATAGCACATCCCAGGTGATCAGTAAATGTTTATGGAAAAAAAATCAACAGTAATCTGGCATGTATAACACGATGAAGGAATCTCAAATGGGATATTGATGAAGCCAGACACAGAAGAGTTCCTACTGGGTGATTTCCATTATATGGGGCTCAAGAACAGGCAAGACTTACCAGTAATGGTAGGGTGGGGAAGGAGGCTGTAATCCAGAGAAGGGCACAAGGGAACTGTTGGGGTGCTGAAAGGTTATATGTGTGCATCTCAGTGGTGGTTACACAAGTGTTTTTAATTGCCTAGGGCTGTGGGAACAACGTACCACAAAATAGGTGGCTTAAGAAAGCAAAAATTTATGCTCTCACAGTCCTAGAGGCTAAAGGTCTGAAATCAAGGCATCGGCAAGGGTGTGCTCACTCTGATGACTCTAGGGAAGAAATTCTAGGGGTTCTTGGCTGCTAAATGGATCCCTTCAATGTCTGCCTTCATCTTTACATGGCTTCCTCCCTGGGTATGTGTCTGTGTCCTACTCTCCTCTTCTTATTAGGACACCAGACATACTGAACTAAGGGCCTACCCTAATCCGGTATGATCTCACCTTAACTAATCACACCTGCAATGATCCTGTTTCCAAATAAGCCACATTCTGAGGTTCTGGTGGTTAGGACGTCAACATATCTTAGGGGACACAATTCAGCCCACAAGAATGGATGTATACATATGTAAAAAATGCACATTTTAGATGAATATATTTTACTGTATAAATGTTATGCCTCAATTTTCAAAAATGAGAGGAAAAAATAAATAAGCAACAACCAAAAAGTCTTACCTCACTGTCAGCTTCTGAGAGATAACCACAAATAATACCCCTCCTCTTATTGAAGCAGTATAATGCATTTAAAAAAATTCTTTTTTCTCCCCCCTGTGGCATCAGACACACACACTCCCTCCCATAAAGTCTGCCAGGACTCCTGGGATCTGCCCTTTGCAGAGGTTGGGGAGAGGCTGATGGCAAAGCTGCCTCTGAATTAGCGGGACCAGCCGGCTGCTCACTTCCCACCCCCACGCACTTGGCAGACAAGAAGGAATTTTTAAAGACTGATTACACATTCTTTTTTATTGGTGCCATGTTCATAGTATTTGCTGTCCCCAGCTGGTGCCCCACTAGGTGATATAAAAAGATGTATGAATAATGAATACAACAGCCCCACAGTCATCAGAGAACCTCACTGCCAAAACAGGGAAGGCAGGGCAGGCCGCAGTAATGGATTAGAGGGCAAAACCAGAGAAATGCATATTTCTGTCTGGTTTTCCCTGAAAACTGTGGGCTACTGTTGGCTTCAAGATGAGCAAGTGGGATCATCACATCACCCTAGAGGAAGCTCCCAACAAGCACGTATGGGGTTTTCAAACATAGCAATCCCACATCCTGAAATCTAACCTACCAAAGTATAGTCATGCATGTACAAATATTTATGGACAAGGATGTTCATTTCGGCATTATCACAATTGTGTGGGGCTTGGGGGGTAGAAATAAAGCTACCGATTTAATAGGGTTTCTCCAGAAAGTCCCTTTTGGGGCATGAGCTCTCCTAACAAATGCTGCTTTATAATAAGACCATCCCCGACATTAGTTGATACATGCAGGTCTTGAGTAATAAATAAGATGATATGATTTTGCAGTGCAGGAGCTTGAATGTGGTGAAACAGAAGAGCAGAATGGATTATTTGGTGATTTATTGGGGAGAGTTGGCAGGTTGTTTGTCCAGGAGTGATTGAGGCCCCTCCTGAGCTCTTTCCTCCTCTCTCTGCAGAGGCTGAACAAAGAGATGTTTGCTTTACCAGCCTCCCTTGCAGCTAGGGCGGCCATGTGACCCAGTCCTGACCAATGACACATGAAGGACATTCTCTGGGGAACTTGTGGGAAAGATGTCTCCTCCCTCATAGAAAGACCAATCCCCACCACCACCACCCCGGCCACCCCCAGGCCCCTTCAGTCATGTTTCACACCTTTGGGTGGAGCTGTGTAAAGATTTTCTTCTTGGGTCTAAGCAGTCATTTTGCAACCATGAAGGAAAAACCAAGAGCATTGCAGAAACCCCATCCCAGATCTTGACACCATGGAGCTGCTGAACCAACCCCAGAAACACCAACCATCATCAGGCCTCTTGTGGACCATCCCACTCCTAACTTGCCGAGAGCTGGATTCTCAGTTGCTTGCAGGTGAGTGAACTGCAACCACTCTGTGGCTAGACAGTGACTGCCTGGCTGCCACAGGTACACCTATTCAGCCTCAGAAAAGGAAAGAAGACCCGGACTTTGGACCACAGCAAATGGAAGTACCAGGACACTTCTGTGTGGTTTGAATAGTGTCCTCCAAAAGTTCTTGTCCACCTGGAACCACAGACTGTGACCTTATTTGGAAATAGGGTCTTTGTAGATGTAATTAGTTCAGGATAGAGATGGGATCCTATTGGATTAGGTGGGTCCTAAATCCAAAGACTGCTGTCCTTATAAGAGACAGAAGAATACACACAGAGACACGGGAGGGAAGGCCTTGTGCAGATAGAGGCAGAGGTTGGAGTGATGCTGCCACAAGCCAAGGAATGTCAGGAGCCACCAGAAGCTGGAAGAGGCGAGGAAGGATCCCCCCTTGAGCCATTAGAGGGACTGTGGCCCTGTGGACACCTTGATTTCAGACTCCTGGCCTCCAGAACTGTGAGAGAATACATTTCTATTGTTGTAAGCCACCAAGCTGTGGTCATTATTATACAGCACCCCTAGAAAACTAAGACATTCATTCCACTCTGTCCTGTGGCCCTTATACTCACTGGAACCCTCTGGTAAAACTACTGTGCCTCCCTGACCAGAGGGCCTGACCCACACTCCTTCTTGGGGCCTCTCAGGCTGTGGGGACAACCACACCAGCTCCAACTTATCACCAGCAAACCTCATCCCCTCCTGCCTGGCCTGGAGACCCACCCCTTGCTTCCCACTGGGTCTGGAAGTGGCAGGTGGCAGCAATCAAGCAAGCTTTTTTTTCACTCAAGTGTAGAGTATTTCTGTCCTCAGTATAAGGGTTTCCTCAGAGGAGGGAAAAAAACTTTCATTTAGATCCACACTTACAACTAGGAAATGTGCCTTTCCCCATATTAAAATTAGCTGAATTGCCTATCAACAGGGAACAGGATAAACAAAGCACTGTGTACTTATCAGTGGAATATTATATAATGGTTGAAAAGGAGTGGGGTATACCGAGATATCTATAAATGCAGCAATATGATGTTTGGGGTTGTCTTCAAAATAATGTGGGAAGAGGCGAGCAGATGGGGGCAGATCTGGATGAAATGAGTTTGGCCAGAAGAGGATCATTGTTCAAGTGGGGGGGGATTCATTATACTCTTCTCCCTACTTTGTACACGTTTCAAAGTTTCCATCATAAAGCGTTTTTTAAATGAGGCAGTTCATAGGTACCGTCTTGAAAAGAGGTCCATAATATATTCTAAAGTCAAAGAAACAGCAAATTGAAGAACAATATATTCGGTATAATCCCATTTATTTGTGTGTGCATGCATGTTTTATATGAACGTAAGTACGGAGAATAATCTAGAAAACTGTACTGTACAACAAATCAAAAAATGGTTATAAAGTTTGGCCCGTTGTTATTCGCCCTCATGTCACCGTTTCTTTTCATAATAGCGCCGCTCACGTTTGTGATGACACATTCACAGGCCTGCGCATACTGACCCCTGAATATATATTTGCCGGGTGCGGGTTTGACTTCACGTCTTCCTACCCGTGCGGCCCCAGAACTCTCTGAATTTTCCAAATGAACAAGTGAGAGACTGGACCTAAGGAGGCTATGGAGTTATCACCCTTCCAGAGCAGTTTATTATTTATTCTTTTAAAATAGAAATTCTACTCTTAGCGGAACAGCCTGCGGGCACAAGTGCAAAATTATAACATGAAGGCAGCTGCAAACAAGATCACAGACTTGAAATCAATCAGCACAAAAACACTGGAAGGCCTTCTCATCTGGAAAAGTCCAGGAAAGAAGTATTTCACTGGGACCCAGAGGTCGACTCACAGGGGTCTTTGCGGAGGGCAGGGGCAGTGGGGCCAGGGGATGGGCACAGGGAGGCTCCATCGGAAAGGATCTGTCTTGGCATGGGGTTCACTTTGCCAGGTTTAGCTCAGGTTGTTGTCAAAAGGCTTGTTCACCAGCCAGCCAGGGCTGGAGGGGTGGATGCTGGCTCGACCTGGAGTCCAGCAGCCTCACCTGAGGCCGAGTCCTCGCCTTCCGCACCATCTGGTAAATGTGGAGAGGTGCACCATGAACCCCTCTCAGCTAGGAGGAGCTGGGGGAGGGGGAAGAGGAGACTGGACGTTTGCCCAACCCCAGCACACACCGCACATCAGCAACCACTGACCCATAAACTCCACCGTATAAAGTAGAAGCTGAGAGCTTGGGCATCAGTGCCAACAGTCCTGGGTTCTAGGCTATTCCTGGCCCTTAAGCTTGGCCAAGTGGCTTCAGATCTCCAAGTCTTGGTTTTCTCGTCTATAAAATGGGGCTGTTGATGGTTCCTACCAGGCAAGGCTGGTGTGAAGATTAAACAAGATGATAATCTGCAAGCAAGTGAACACATGCTGTCCCAGAAGTAGACCCTCTGAGACAAGGGTCTGGGTGCAAGTGGATTTGGGAGATGATCATAAGAAGCCGTGACAGGGGACCAGGGCAGTAAAACAGTGACCAGAGGAATCCCATGCCCTGGGCAGCTGGGGTTCAATCCCACTGGGGACACAGGGAGATCTCACAGAGCATGTCTCAGGCAAGGGGCCCCAGAGGAACACCAGGGCTGTGACAGGACAAGAGGGAACAAAGGTGAGCTGGAACATCACCACGCTGGGCCACGACAACCACTTAAAAAGTCAGCCCAGTGGTCCCTGCAAAGCATGAGTGCTTTGTAATATAAAATACAAGTCTGTTCTGTAAGCAAGGCAACAACCCAAAGATGGATGGAACGACCCAGCTAACATGCAGAAAGAACCCTCTGAGCCTCGTCTACAGCAATGATTCTCCACATTCCTGTTCATCAGGGTCACCAGGGAGAGGTGATAAAAATGCAGGCTCCTGGGCTCCAGCCCCAGAGGGTCTAATAAAGCAGGTGCCAGGTGGGGCCTAGGGATCTGCATTTTAACAAGCTCTCCAGGTGATTTGATGTAGGTAGGCAAAGGACCACATTTTAAGAAACATAGTTCTAATAAAACCCAAGGCATTGGTTTTGCAGATCTTCTGGCCACACTAGATGGGTAAGAGACACCTTCGAGGAAAAGTTATAGAACTTGTCAGCATTTAAACCGCGTGTGTGCATGTGAACACTCACAACACACACTTACGTACATAGCAGCAGTACCAATTAATGGGGCTTGGAACACCAACTATGTTTACTCAATGAAATAAATGACTCTGTTCCTGACATACTCAAGAAATCATCCAAGAATAATTCATAAGCTCTAACACCACCTCAACCAGCCCCCTACCCCCAGCCCAAAAAAAACCTCTTGAGAATGAGCCCAGGTTAATGAGGCTGGTGGTTATGTGCTGAGTAAGTGCTGGCCATGCAAGTTAAACTGCCTGGAGGTGGATTCAATTTATAGGTCCAATTTTTCCAGGAGTGCAAGGAAAAATGTTTGCACGAGGAGAGAGGCCAGATGCCGCAGGCCTGGGTGAGAGGGAGAGACAGCAGGGTTTCAAGAGGCCGAACTCAGAATGTGGTCGGGGGAGAGCAGCTGGCTCTTCAAATGCCTCCATTTGCTTTCAGCCCATCTCCCACCCCATCCACTGAGCCAAAGGCAGCAAAATCTTTCAGCCACCTTCAGTGACGCTCTCTGTTCCCAGCTTCCAAAGGTGAAGGTCGCTGTGGCTCCCACTGTCCTGTTTAGCTTCCCCACGTCCATCCCAGACACTGGGCACACAGGCTAGGGTCAGTGAAAGTCAGAGCTGGGGAAAATTTTTCCTCTGGTGTGCTCAGTACTGTCACAAATCCTTGACAACCTTGCTGCTCAAATTGAGGTCCTCAGGCCAGCAGCACTGGCACCGACTCAAGAGCCTGTTAGACGTGAAGGCTCTCATGCCTCACCCTGACCCACTGAGTCAGAATCTGCAATTTAAGAAGATCGCTGCATGGCTTGCGTGCACACATTAAAGTCTGTCACCACAGTCCTCAGAATAGTGGAGACACCTGCCTTGGAAAGTTTGTGGGTGGGGAGGATCCCAGACCCAGATGTCCCTGTGATAGTCATTCTTGGTCTCTATAAGGAGACAGTGCTCACTCAGACTTTTTATTTAGTATATACGTTTTTCAAATATCAATGGGAGTTTTATCATTTTTATACTGTCCCAAAACAAATGGAATTGTGTTTGGCAATTCATGTAGATGATTTTATGTGCTTTTAAATTGCTTTCTTGAGATTTCCAACACTCAGGCCATAGTCCAAACCAGGGCTGCAGAGGGGTTTGATTTTGCCCATATAGTGCTTTTAAATTTTTGTTAATCAGTTGCCAATATTTAAAAATGAAGATCTTCCACGTTTAAAATATATATATATGATTTCCAACTTCTAATGAAAAATCAGAATACACAGCACAGTCAGCCCCGGCTGCGTGGCAGCTGTTTCCCCATTTGAGGCCTCCCTACCACCCCCCACCGTGGGCAACCCCACGTGTCTAAACAACATGTATCTGGCATTTTCACACTTTCCTCCACTGGGAAATTGAGGAAGAAGGTACCTCCCTCCCACATCTACGCCCCACATCCGTTTCCTAGGCCTGCTGTTATGAAGAACCACAAACCGTGTGGCTTAAGACAACAGAAATGTATTCCCTCGCAGCTCTGGAGGCAAAAGTCCAAAACCAAGATGTCTGCAGGCCTTGCTCCCTCTGAGGGCTCCAGGCAATCCTCAGCTTGCGGCTGCGTCCCTCCAGCCTCTGCCACATGGCACGTGGTCTTCCCCGTGTCTCAAGCCCCTCTTCTCTGCCTTATAAAGACACCAATCACTGCGTTCAGGGCACCCCTAATCCACACCGTGAAGATGAGTATGATCTCATCCTAATTGATTGCATCTGCAAAGACCCTATTTCTAAATAAGGTCACTGATATGGAGATTAGGACTTCAACATGTGGGGTTTTGTTGGGGGGGACACAATTTAATTCACAATACCACCTACTTCACTCACCTGCAGACTCGTTTCTCACCCTCTTCCTGCCCTTCCCCCACCGCCACACCACAGCTCTGGAAGCTCCACTCGCCCCCAGGCGCCTTCCTGACATTCTTCCTCCTGGCCCCCTCTTGCCTCATTCCTGCTCTCCCTGAGTCTCAGCCCTCACTCCCCTGGGGAAGCCTTCCCCTTCCCCTGCCCCCATGGAGGGGGCCCTTGGCTTCTGCAGAGTCTTACGCCATACCTTGGAACTGCCTTTAAAGGCCTCCCTGCTCCCGCCGTCCATAAACTCCAAGAGGGAGACAACCAGGTCTAACTCTCCACCGTTTTAACTCTGCTGCCCAGCTCTGCGTGGGTATGTTGCAGGCACTCAAACATTTGTTGAATGAATGAATGAGCAAAAGAACAAATGACGGGGAGAAGGTAAGGAGAAACAGCATAAATCACACCCCAGATTTACAAGGACGCATGCCGTGGCAAGACATACTTTAATCAAAACGCAGTCATTGCCTGAGATTGTTGGGAACCGTTTTCCCTCTTGTAATCAATACTGCCCAATCTCAGCGCCTGCTCCTGTCTCGTTAACATTTATCAACAACGCTCAACGGCATGTGGTCTCGTACAATTGTTTCCCGACTCTGAACTTTAGTTCATCTCACAAGCAGCCCACTTAGCGTCAGGTGCAGATGGAGAGCTGCTTCTCATCTATGTCCCCCTGGCCAGCCCTGGGTTATCGGCACCGTTCCAAACCCAGGCTGGATGGAGTAGCCTCTCCCCTTGTGGAATTATATCAATTCTAAGAATCCTCCGTAAGCCAAACGGATGCCCCGTCTGGTTCTCTTGTGCCACCCTTTTGGTTGCCCGAGGAGGGCCCTTCTCTGTGCCGCCTGACAGTGACAGTGACATGATGACATGTGGTTGTTGCCCACTCTGTAGGGTAGATGTTGACATGTCCCCAGAGCATTGCCCACCTGCAGAAAGGAGCTTCATTGTGTGACCTCCCTGGGTACTTCCCTCCACTGCAGCCCTACTGGGAGAGCTGTGGGCCTCTGTCCCAGGACCTCAAAGTGACCCTCTCAGCTCGATCCCTGAGAAGGACCTTGTGATGCTCTAGGCTTTGCTGAGAGGAACCCAGAGACCTCAGGGTTAGTGGCTTTTTGTATCTTGACCTTGACTTCTATCTCACTTGGTATCAAGTGTACCCTACAGCCCCATAAACAAGAAAAGACTATTTTCCTGCACAATGGTTGGTAACTTGGCTCTGGGCACACACCAGCCTCCCTGGGCCTCCTTCTGCAAAACTGAGACAGCATTTGTTTTGTTTCAGAGAGCCTCTAACATCTGGCAGATTCTGGAGAAAAAAAAAAATCACGCCTTACAATTTTTTTTCTCTCTGGGGTTTATTTGATGTGAGGTTTGTTTTTATTTGCCTGCCTGCAGTCTGCAGGGCCATGGGGTATTTCTCTGCTCCTGTGATTTCCCACCAGCGGCTGCCACCCACATCTCTGGTCCTGGCACCTGGTGATCCCGAGTCACAGCTGGTGGGTTACAGGTTGGGAGGGGGAGGGTGGCGGCAGGGGTGGGGGCCGCAGGCACTGTTTTGGGAGAAAGAGAAACAAGGAACCCAAGTGGCCTGGTCTTACCTTGCTCTTGGCTGGCTGGGAAGGCACAGCCCCAACAGAAGCACAACGTGGACAAAGTTTTTACACTTAACCTTGAAGCCTCCTTCATCCTAGCCCAGCACCCGGCACTCACCACCTTTGGGCTGTGCCCCTAGGCCTTCTCTTCCTCCAGGAAGGAAACTGAGGTGGACAGAACCCTAAGGTGGCCCCAAGATTCCCATGTACTCCCTGTGTAATTCCCTCTCCTTGAGCATGAGCAAAGCCTGTGATTAGTTTAACTGGCAAAGGAGAAGGGGTTTTGCATGTGTGATTAAGGTCCCTAATCAGTTGACTTTAAGTTCATTAAAAGGAAGATGAGCTTGGGTGGGTCAGACCTAATCAGGTGAGCCCTTCAAAGAAGGTGAAGTCGCAAAGGGATTCACCTCTTAGGATTCACCTCAAGGATAAGCAGCCACACCATGAACTGCCTTCAGAGAGGGCCGCTCTAGGAGCTGAGGCCTTCAGTCCAGCAACCTCAAGACACTGAATTCGGCCAAGAAACTGAATAAGCTTGGAAGACGACCCTGAGCCTCACATGAGACCCCGGCTCCAACTGACACTCTGGTTGCAGCCGTGTGAGACCCTGAGAGAGGATCCAGTTCAGCCCTGCCCAGAACCTTCGGCCCATGGAAACAGGGAGATAATAAGTAGGCATTTTTCAAGTTGCTAAGTTTGCAGTAATTTGTTACTCAACAATAGAAAATTAATATAGAAGTAAACAAACACTTTTGACCACCAGTGAAAGTTACCCTCACGTCAGCTCTGGAAGACGGATGCTGTCAAGCCCATTCATTACGGATGAGTCTGGGGTCCGGGGAAGTGATGGAACTTAGCAAGGTCCACTCTGCTGTCTGGTGGCCCAAGCTATAACTCAGCCCAAAATCCATACAGCTAAGTCCACGGTCTTTAAAACACCCACTAAATTTTGTCCCTCTCCCCCAGCCCTCCTCTTCAGAAGGCTGTTCCTTCAGTGACAGGTCTGAAGTGCTACAGGTTATTGAACTCCTGATTTTGACAAAATTTAGTAACTACCCCCCAAAATTAATAATAGTATTTTTGAACCCTTATCTGTCAAGCACTGGGTTATCCCGATAGATAGATAGATAGAATTATTATTCCCTCCCTTTTATAGGCAAGGAAACTGAAGCATGAAAAGGTAAAAAAAAAAAAAAAAACTTGCCAAAGATCACACAGCCACAAAGCAGTAGAAACAGCATGTGAACCCAAGCAAACTAACATCAAAACCATGCTTTTAACCTTCACACCATACCGTCCTCTAACAAAAAACCTGATTCTGACATTCTGAAACAAAATGGTGCTCAATAATAGCTCGGACATACCTTCTGTGAAGGTTAATGGATTACGATTAGTTTCAAAACACAAACAAGTAACTGCATTTAAACGAGGTCTTCTGTGTAACAGCTAGGGGTAGGCAATGAGGCTGTTCACGAATATTTTGGTTCCCCTTCCAGGCACACGGATGTTGGACATAACCGTGTGATCTGTTTTGTCCAGTGACGCATGAGCAGAAGTAACTTGTGTCACTTCCAGGTGAAAGCGGTAAGAGCCTTTCACCACATGCCCTTTCCCCCGCAACGGAGATCAAGGAGCACGTAGAGATGGAGCTTTTGTCAGCCTGGATCCCTGAGTGACCACGATGCCCCAACACACACTGGACATGTGACATGACCAAGAATAAACTTTGTTGCACTAGGCCACTGGGATTTGGGAATTGTTGTTATTGCAGCATAACCCAAATTATCTTGACCAGTAGACTGTCCTAACTAGGGTTTCTTACCAAAAGCAACAGCATTTTTAAAGTTCATGACATTTAAATAAAAGAGCAAGCACCAATATCATCTGCCACTTTGTCAGGCTAACAAACCCAAACAAAACCGACAGCCATAAATTAAAAGAAACAAATCCTTAGGTTGAAAACGGAACCATCAGAACAGGTGCACTTGGCTAACTAAGTTCATGATTGGTGATGAACATCGGCCAGGACACAGGTGTTGTCATCATCATCATTTATCGTATGCCTAATTGTGCATAATGTTCAACTAAGAAAAACACAAAGTATTTAAGCTCATCGTCTGTAGTTCAGAGAAGTGACTCTCCATTTATTTATCCCTTCATCCTGGATCTATTTATTGAGCAACTACTGTGTGTCAGGCACCATGCTGGTGATACGATGATGACCAAGGTGGGCATGGCCCTGCCCTCAAGGAGCTTACGGGCCACTGAGGGAGACAAAGGAAATAAGTAAGTCCATGAAGGGAATAGCAAGAGGTTATGGTGGAGAATGGCAGGGAGGGTCCACTTTGTAAAGGAGTCAGGAAAGACCTCTTTGTGGAGGCAACACTTACGCTGAGACCTAAGGGATGCTGAGAGGCTGGTTTGGGATGAGCAGAAAAACACTCGCGGCTAGAACCACCACCAAGGAACGGAAAGGAGGCCGGGGGGCTGCAGCAGAGCAGGTGAAGGGGAGGGGGCGGGAGGCGGGGAGAGGCGAGCAGGAACAGGCAGAAGGCTCAGGTCTTGATTTTATCGCAACAGGAAGCGAAAGTGGGGATGAGATTCAACTTACATCTTAAGATCACTAGAGCCGCCAGGGCTAGAGCAGGAGCAGGAAGATCAGTTAGGGCGAGTTAGGGGGCTGCTGTTCTGGCCCCGCTGAGATAGGGCGGTGTCCTGGGCTAAGATGATGGCAGTGAAGGTGGAGAGAATGGGCAAGTGGAGATAAAGTTGAGAACCACAGGACTTGCTGGGGGCGGGGAGGGCAAAAGGGGAGTTAAAGACAAGACCTGAGTCTCTGCCTTGAACAGCCGGCGGGGGGTGCCATTTACAGAAGGGGAATGGCAAGAAGGGAGAGGAAAAGCTAGAGCTTGGCTTGGGCCATGATACGGTTGAGATTTTCACGCGCTGGCAAGTGGAAAAATCAAGGAAAAGGTTTGGGTACGTAAGCCTAGCGTTCAAAGGAGAAGTCGAAGCAGAAGACAAAAGTTCGGGATTCATCAGCTGGGGAATGGCACCCGAAGCCGCGCAGATGGGTGGGCTCACCTGGCAGGCAAGTCCAGAGAGAGAAAGAAAGAGCATCCAGGACCAGGTGCCGTCCCCCACCTCCCAGTCCCTGTGTTATGCCGATGACTTCCGGTGACTTCTGATGAACTCCCATGTGTCTCTCTTCCTTCTCAGACTGCCTCTAAAATCGCCCTCCCGTACTTCATGAAATGGGATTCTCTTTTCCCTATCCAGTCTAAGCAAAAACTTTCGACTCAGAGGAACAGGGACGCGTGTGGTATCTGTTCTGCTCTGCTAATTCCATCACAGGTTTCTCATTATTCATGCCCGCCGGTCTCATTTGCTTCTTTTGCCTCTCATGGCACAGTCAGAGCCTTAATTACTGACCCCTTCACCCTCCAGTACCTGCGATTGCTCCATCTCAAGTTCTCAGGAAGTTCTGCTCACAGAACTATCTCCTGGATCCTCATGTGCAGACAGAAGTTGTTTTCTGTGGCGGTGTCTTCCCTTGCAACTCTTATCAGAAAAGTCAGAGATCTCTGTGCATCAAATATCAAACCCAAGCTTGACAGATCATGCTTCTGGTTTCCTTCCCTCTGGCCCGTGGATTAGCAGGTTTACAGCCTTCACAGAGAAGACTCACCAAATTCCCATGAGACCAGAGTTGCCAAGGGGGCTGGTCACTCTTGCTTTCTTTGTCCTACTCAAAACGTGGCATGAGGGAGTATTACACCACTGCATGTGCAGAATGATGCATCTGGTTCTGGGGACCACATATTGAGAGAGATGGACAAACTATCAGGCATTCAGAAAACAATTGCCACAGTGCAGAAGTAAATGAAAGCCACAAAAAAAAAAACCAGTGGTCAAAAAAACTAGAGATGTTCAGGCTGGAGAATATTCCAGAGCAGGGGTCAGGAAACTATGACCCATGGGCCAAATCCAATCTGCCTGGACATGTTTTTGTCAATAAAGTCTTATTGGAACACAGCCACGTCCATGTATTCACATATTGTCTACGGCTGCTTTCACACCACAGTGGCAGAGCTGAGCAATTGCTACAAGAGACCATGCGGCTGGCAAAGTCTAAAGTATTTACTCTCTGGCCCTTTATAGAAAGAAGGTGCCAACCCTGCTCTGGAAAAGGAAGGGAAGGAAGGAGGAAGGAGGCAGGCAGGGAGGAGCAGAAAGGGATACATGGCTGTATTCAAACATCTATTGTTAAGAAAGAAGAATTCAACTTACTTAGCATGGCCCAAGATATCAAACTAGGAGCACTGGATTGAAGTTACAGGACAAGAATTCAGCTGAATATAAAGATGAGCTATCCAACAGGCTCAGAATCCATACTAGAAGGCTGCCTTGGAGCAGCAAAGATGATGTTTCTGGGAATATCCTCAAATGACAGGTGATCTGAGGTCCCCCAGAGGCATGCATGTTTAGCTAAAGATTTTGCTAAAGAACAAGGCAAGGTCGAAGGGGTTTTGAAAGGCAGCGTGAGGTTGGAGGAAGGGCTATTGCCAGAGAGCTGAGAGGAGAAATTATGAGGAAGAAGAACAGAGTGATGTGACCACTGGGTGAGGAACTTAAGGAAAGGTGGAAGCTTTGGTGCCATGCAGTATAATCTCTTCTATTTCCTCCTGAAATCTTCAATAAGAGCAATAATTTGTCCGTGTGTCTAGGGTTGTACTTGTGAGGATTTAGAGGAGATGTGATGTGGTGGCATTTATCTCAAGGAAAAAGCAGACTAGCTCAAAGAGACCTGGGTACATTGCAGTTGAACCAGCTCTTCTGAGCACGTCACAGATACTGGGAGGCCATTCTGATCCTGCCAACCCAGAGGCCATGAGAGTCTTTGAAAACATGACTTGGCTTGACACTAGCACGTAGTCGAACACTCAACATGAATCTTGCTGAAGGGAAGCTACATGAATACATTTTTTAAAGTTTTCTTCTATTTTGTATCTTTCTTAGGAATTCCTAAGGCTCAAACCCACGTGGAAGATTCCATCACTTCGGCAGCATCCGATTAGTCAAAGCAAGTCATAGGCAGCCCAGATTCAAGGAGAGTAAAATAAACTCCACCTCTTAGTGGAAATGTTGGTGCAATCACATTGCAAATGGGCATTTGCAGGATTGCGCTCATCTTTGGCAACTACTAACCACACACATGCATGCATGCGTGCACGTGCTCGCGTGCGCGCGTGCACACACACACACACCCCCCTTTACATGCACGCCTCCCTCGAGGCGCATCCACCTCCAGCCAGAACCTAAACTTGACCATGCTCAGTGGAAGAAAGAAAGTAGAGCATCCTAAATGCTAGTTCTCCTCTTGGTTAATTTCAGCCTCACCTTAGCAGACCTTCATGGAGTTCACCTCTCTTGAGAAACAATGTAATTGATCTTTGGAACAAAAGAATTTAAATTCATAGCAGCAGCCTGTGCATAGGAAATATGCACATGGTAGGTTTTTCCTGCTAAATCACACTGAGAGAACCAAAATGAAACTTTATATGGAAATTTTTTTGGTTTTGAGACAGGATCTGGTCCCGGCTAGAGTGCAGTGGTATGATCACAACTCACTGCAACCTCACACTCCTGGCCTCAAGTGATCCTCCTGCCTCAGCCTCCTGAATAGCTGGGACTACAGGCATGTACCACTACACCCAGCTAATTTTTCTATTTTTTGTAGAGATGGGGTCTCGTTCTTGCTCAGGCTGGTCTTGAACTCCTGGCCTCAAGCAATCCTCCTGCCTCAGCCTCCCAAAGTGCTAGGATTATAGGCATGAGCCACTGCACCCAGCCTTATATTGAAATTTTTTTAAAGCCTCAGTAATTAGCAGGTTTAACAGGGTGCATCTCCTAATCCTTTCATCACAGACATCTCTTGCTTTTCCAACCTGCCATCCCTCCCTTCCATGGAGACTTGCACTTCCTACTCCTGTCATGTGGCTCTCGTGGGGACTGTCATGTATTCCCATGACCCCACCCCCAGCCACAGGTGATTGGTCCAGGGTTGAGCATCTGACACAAATAGGCCAATCAGAGTTCTTCCCTTGAATTTTGTTTTCAAACTGGAACTGGAACAAGAGAGTCATTCTCTGCGATGACAGGAACTGTGGAGCTTTTATAGCCACATTCCTCACCTTATGGAGAAAACAAGGCCTAAGTGAGAGGCAACTAAGCCAGTATGCAGACAAGGCAGATGCAGAGACAGGAAGAGAGATCTGGTGGTGTGTCCATCCCTGGTTCCTGGTGCCCACCTGCACCTCTGCCTTTTGGTAGGATGACTTCAATGACACAGGAAATCATCCCAAAAAAAGCCTATGGCAGATGCCCTGCCTGCAGCCCCTTGTTACTTATCTAGTACATGCTCCCTACTGCATGCACCCAAGACTGCCCCCCTGGGGACTTTCTCAAAGTGAGGTATGGGGTATGTCAGGAAAGCCAGAGAGTAGACACCCCAGGAGCAGTCCTTAGCCAGTGATGAATGGGGATTAGGTACAAATGCTTCAGTATCTTTGCCCCTTGGACAGAACAGCTTTGAAGTATATTCCACATCATCTCCCAGAGGTCCCAGCAGGATTGAGCCCTAGTTTCTCAGAGTAGTTACCTGCTCATTGGAGCTCCATGTGGCCACCTTCCCTTTCTGGAATCACTCCCCCACTCTGCTATTGGTGCTCCCTGGGAGCACCTCCCAAATAAACCACTTGCAATCCCGTCCTGGTTTCAGGGTCTGCTTCAGGGTCAGGGTGGCAAAAAGACCCAGAGTACAACATGATCACTTTTCTCAGCTACACTAGCAAGATGAGTTTCTGCAACTTGCAATCAAGAGCTCTGACTACTTCCTCCTTCTTGGATAATTCCTAAAATGTGTTTAGGAATTTCCCTACCTCCACTCCAGTGCCTATGTCATAAACATGTAGATTTCTTAACAAAGTTTAATGGCATTCTTTGATCAACCTTAAGTTTCACAAAACACATTGCACTTCCATAACGGTTCCCCATGATGGGGAAAGACAAGCCAGAGATGGCTCTACTGGACTCACAAGGTAATATCTGGGTCAGGATGGCATGAGCTGGAGATGCTTCTGAAACCTGGGGGCCCCAAAGCCTGCATGTCCTACAGCTGAGTACTAGGACAATTTGAAAAAATAGTAGCAGGAAAAGATTTACTCTCTCCCCTATATTTCATCCTCCACCCCATCCAAAGTGCTCAATAAATATTGTTAAATGAATGATGGATTTATTCCTTCCAAACCGCAACTCACCAAAGAGAGACCAAGACACATTGCATTGCAGTGAATATGATGAACTCTCTCTAGGGGGCCACCTCCACTAAACTGTGCTGATTACACCAAATGTTGCATTTTGGGGAAGTTTCAGTGGTTACAGCAGATTGCTGCATGACTGCTGGCTCTTTTTACCGTGTTTTCAGAATATAGAGATGTGTATGGATGGTCCCTGACTGATTAGTATGCAATTCTCAAAGGGCCAAACCACTTAGTAAAAGTGAGAATCTACCCACCAAGGACTCAAGCTTCTCTCCAGACCAGGGAATGGCCGGCCTTGGACAGCCTCAGTCCTGGTATCAGCAGCCACTCCCCTTTGGGCCCGGTTTTCTCAGAGTAACATATGTTGTTCATTGTCCCTCATTCATCTGTCCCTCCCACGTGCTGGAAGGAATACCAAGTCCAATTTGTCCAACTACAAAACAACAACATTGTCATCATGAGATCAGATAACAAAACTTTCAGTGGCAACTTATCATCCCATCAAAAGTAACTTACATCTGTTGAGCACTTACCCTTACTAGGTACCAATTTAAGTGTTCTACGTGCTGCATTAGGATGAACTAGGTTATGCTAGAGTAACAAATTAACCCCAAAATCTCAGTGGCTTAGCAACCACTGAGATTTTTTCCACATTCCATGTCCACCATAGGTTGGCTGGGCGTGGTAGACTCCGTGTGGCCACTCAAAGACCCACAATGATGAAAATTCTGCCACCTCAACACAAGGCTTCTTCCACAGTTACTGTGGCAGGAGATGAGAGAAGGGGGTGACTGGTTATGCGCCAGCCTTTGAAAGCTTCAGGCCAGAAGTGATGTACGTGGCTTCTACTTGCAGAGCATCGGACCCCACTGGCCATGGGCCCATTTAAATATAGGGTGCTGGGAAATGTGGAGGGGCACATGGAACTCCCATGTGCAGTAAGCATTCCTGCCAACATGCATTGCTTCATCAGGGCCTTGCAACCCCATGAAATATATAACAGGCTTAGGGAGGTTATGGGACTTGCCCCAAGGTATCACAGATAGTCAGCTACAAAGCTGAGATGTGAACCTCATTCCTGGCAGGCTTCAAAACACTCTTAACCACTATGCTGCATAGTCATCACAAAATTCTATGAAATTCCCTCATATAGCAAAACACCACACTAATTAAAAGAAGCCAAGTCGTGCAAATACAAAATGGAGCTCCCCTGACACCCCACCTCCTCACCCCAAATATTCAAGCAACACAAAAACCTAGAATGGAATTCTTAGACAATTTCAGCGGGGCAAAATGGACTCATCTCATATGTACACACTTCAAGACAAAGCCTTCCCCAAACTTCACCTGAAACCTGGGCAGGCTACTGCCTCCTGTCGCCTCTTGTCACTGGAAATCCATTGGTGACACCTTTACACAAGTCACAGGTCTTTCTAAAAGTGGGAAGGTAAATGTCATCCGTGGACCTGCATATAGATCAGAGGTAGGCAAACTTTTTTTGTAAAGTGCTAGATAGTAAATAGTTTAGGCTTTGCAGGTCTTGGTCCCATATTTTCTTTTTTTTTTTTTTACAAAATTCTAAAGATGTAAAAACTATTCATAACTCTAGGGCCATGCAAAAACAGGTCATAGGCAGGATATGGTTTATAAGTAACAATTGCCAATTCCTAAATTAAGACCAGATCAAACCCAAGTCCTCTTGCTCCAGGTGTGTCTTTCCTCCTCATTAAAGTTCAAACTGCCTTAGGGAGGTAGCTGGTCTAAATTGAAGGAATGTCTGAATTCCTGAAAGCTCAGAAATAAATGCCAGTGTGAAGACATTAAAAACCACAGTTCTTAAGGCTACTGGAATGGAGAAATATCACATTTCTATGAAGAGAAAAAATCAGAATACAGACTCAATTGGGTATGATCCTTATTACGTACACATAGAAATAAAGGCTGGCAAAATTTACCCCAAATATTAACAAAACTCATCTGAGTAGTGAGATTTGGGGTGATTTTTTTTCATGATTTCCTACATTCTCCACAATAAATTTCCTTAAGTGCATATGTATTATCGTTATAATCAGAAAAAGATTAGAAATGCTAAATTGCTTATAAAAATGTGCAAGTACCGAGAAGTAGACTAATGCAGCATTGACCAGCATGAGTCCTTGGGCCACATATCTTAATCATTCAGTAGGATGCCTGCAAACTCTTCTTACCTATAGGGGATGTGTGTTTTTTTCTACCTGACATCTCCGGGACCCACTTTATATACCCACTTTATAAACCAATTCTGTGCTTTCAGTGGGGTTTTGGTGGGGTTGGCTCCCTCTACTCAGGTATGACCATGTGACCCAAACCTCACCAAGTAGAACATTTCAATCTCTTGGCTAGATTCCAGTCTCATGACAGACTCAGGGATGGGCACATGACTCAGACTGTCCAATCAGAGTCTTCCCTGGGACTTTTGCTCATGCTTTCAGGAAATACACATATCCCTTCCCCTGGCTAGAACTTCTAGAAGCCCTCTTGCCCCCCACATAGAAAGAGGCTGCCTGAGGAGAAGGACACACAGAGGCAAGCAGAGCCTCGAAATTGAGAGAGACAAAGTTTGATGATATTGTTGGAACTCTAGACAACTTACAGCCAGTTCCACCCCAACTCAGACTTCATGTTACAAGAATTGATAATTCCATTTTTTGTTTAAACATGTTGGAATTGAGTTTCTATTACTTGAAACCAAAAGACATCTTCCCTAGTACATTATCATATGTTTATATTACAAACATTTATTGAGCATTTACTGCATGCAACAAATGGTATACACCCTGGAAATTTGAAAATGACCATTAATAATAATGATAATAGCCAACACTTACACAGCACTTGGTCCTTAATTCAATTAATCCCCATGAAGTGGAATGTATCCTCAACCCTTTCATATGGATGGGAGACTAAGGAACAGAAGGGTTGAGGAACTTACCCAAGGTCACACAGCTAGTATATCATAGATCTGGGATTCACCTGAGGCAGTCCACAATTTTACCCACTTCTCCACACCCCCAGACACCCTGGCCCAGCTGAAGAGACTGACACTTAAAAAATTACTTTAGAACAGATTAAAAGGAAGGCTATCCAAGGCTTGTGAAGCTGCAAGGTGCCTGAGAATCACCTAGACTCCTGCTAAATGCAGATTCTGATTTGGCCCATCTAGCCTGAAGTTCTGCATCTCTGACAAGCTCATGGGTGATGCCAATGCTGCTGGTCTGTGGACCCCTCAGTGAGGATCAGGGGCAGAGCCTTGGGGACACATGCAAGGGGGTCATTACCTGGGAAATGGAGAGAAGATTATAGGCCAAGTCACCCTCGAAGGATAAGACCATGACCTAGGAATCGGGAAAGGCATCACAGGCAGAAGGAGCGGTGTGAACAAAGGCCTGGAGTGAATAAACATGATGTGATCCATCCACACAATAGAATATTGTTCAGCATAAAAAGGAGCAAAGTACGGACGCATGCTGCCACGTGGATGAACCTTGAAAACGTGATGCTCAGTGGAAGAAGCCAGACACAAAAGGTCATGTACAGTATAATTCCACTTACATGACATGTCCAGAACAGCCAAATCCATAGAGACAGAACATAGACAAGTAGTTTCCAGGGACTGGGGAGGGGGAACGGGGGGTGGCTGCCAAATGGGTATGGGGTTTCCATTTGAGGTGATGAAAGAGTTCTGGAACTAGACAGTGGTGAAAATTGCAAAATGTTATGAATATACTGTCACTGAATTGTACATTTTCAAATGAAAAAAAATGGTAAATGTTACATGTATTTTTACCACAAGAAATTTTTAAATTCTTATAGGGAATTTTCAGCTAATGAATTCCTAGGATTTAAAAAAAATTAAATGGGGTAATATATACACATACAGTGTGCAGCCTGCATGGTCACTCCATCCCTTGTGGCTATTTTAATCCTAATGAACAATAATTTGTTCTCCCTGTAAAAACAGAACATACTAAGCAAGGGAAAGCATTCATCTGGTTTGTTCTCCCCAAATCTTCACCACGGTAGAATTAGTATAAAAGTCCAAAATAATTCACATGGTTTGACTTTTTCCTATTGTAGTAAAATACGTATAACAAAATTTACCATTTTAACCATTTTCCAGCTAACAATTCAGTGGCACTAAGTACGTTCACAATCTTGTGCCACCATCACCACCGTCCGTGTCCAGAACTTTCTCACCACGTAAGATGCAGCATCTTGCTACACTCCAGGTGTTGCATTCCACGGAGGAGCTGAGGCAGAATTATCAATTTGGACTTTGTTCAACAGCAGATAGAAAAGGGAGAAATTGGGAGTAGGCCCTGAACCCTGGGATGAGTGCACGAGGCGCTCACAGCGTGGCCGGGCTCAGGGTCCTCCAGCTGCTGCTGCTGCCCAGCCTGCTGGGCTGCCACCCCTTCTCTGTCCCCGTCCCCATACCCAGGAGGAAGAGCTTTAACAAGCTGCTGCTGATTTCCTTCGATGGCTTCCGCCGGGACTATGACCGGGACGTGGACACCCCCAACATGGACTGCCCGGCCCGGGAGGGCGAGAAGGCCAAGTACCTCACGCCGCCCCTTGTCACCATGACTTCGCCGTCCCACTTCACCACCATCTCGGGTAAGTGCCACTCCTCAGCCCGGGCGCCCGCCAGTCCGTGGGATGGCAAGCAGTGCTCGGTCAGCTCTGGGAGACCAGGGTCATCCCCTAGGAGAAGCGCTAGCTTAGAACATGCTGGGAGGCTCAGGGCCATTTCTCAGACCCCGCCGGCCATGGAGCCCCGAGCCCTGGCCTGCAGACAGAATTGGGACCAGGGCTGCACCCCCCTGAGGGGTCCCCCTGTGCCCTGGCCCACGCCCACCCTCCCCCCTGCCTTTCATTCCATGGCCAGGGATCTTCTGTAAAAGTAAATAATTAAAAGATTTTGATAAAAATAGTAAAACACTGAACTTTCAAGAGCTCAGTTAGATTCTCTCTCTCTCCATCTCTCCCCCTCTCTCATCTCCTGCCAGCCTGACTCAACTCTCCCTCTCGCTTGCTTCCCTCCTGATCACAAAGGCCTCCTGCTTGTGTCTCCTGCCCAGCTCCCTCCGGCCCCAGGGCCTTTGCCCACGCTGGTCCCCCCAGCTCACCAGGAGCATATAGTCCAGCAGGGGAGACACGCACATACGTTAGACAACCAAGCCCGCACATACATCTCATGACAACTCAGGCGGCACCAAGGAGGAAAAGGAGATGCTTTCCCGGAGCAGACCACAGGGGCAAATTGACTTTAATACATTGACTGCCACGCTAGAAAAAAAAGTTTTTCCCTGGGGCCACGGTGTTTTATTAAAACAAAACGATCCTTTCTAATTTGTTATTTTTTATCGTTTTCTGTGAGTGAGTTATATGCAATGCAATCCACATTTTTAGAATTAAAGTGTCAATATTAATTGTAACAATAAGAACATCAACAAGTAAAATTTACACAAAACAACTGCAGGGTTTTGCTTCACGTAGCCCCGGGCTCAAAACTAGCCTGAGTTAAATGCAACTCACACGGCAGTTGAGGTGTTAAACTGGGGAGGCAAAGAAGGGCTCTCTGAGGATGGGGCAGTTGAGCTGAAAGAGATCTCCGGGGACCAGAGGAAGGAAAAGTGTTCCAGGCAGATAGAACAGCATGTGCAAGGTCCCTGAGACAGGGACATGGTCATTCCAGAATCCCAGTTGCCACTAAAATAGAGGGATTCCAACCCAAAAAGTAAGGAGAGAAGGAGGCTGTGGGAAAGCAAAGGACTCCAGCATAAGAACCACCACAGCTCCCATCTCGCCAGCGTGGGCTTCACCTTCATCACCTCTGATACAACAGTGCAGCAAAGCCAGTGTTGTCCCATTCTACAGAGAAGACAACTAAGGTTCAGAAAAGCTGAATAACTGACCAGTAGCTCAGCTAGAATGCAGGGAACCCAGACCTGGAATTGGGGTGTCCCTGGCCACACAGAACTTGTTCCGCCTGGGTTCTGATCCTGGAGTCCGTCTACAGACCCCTCCTGCAGTGCTCCCAGGGAAAGGCAGGGCCTGGCAGTGTGAGCCGCACCCCTGCCCAGACAGCCATTTGTCCGGGGGTCCAAGGATGGCTTCAGGAACCTCTGAGGTTATAGGCAAATTGCAGGTGCCTTTTTCTGGGGAGAAGGTTTTATTGCTTTCATCAGACTCTCAAAGGGGCCCTCAAATCAGAAACTTAAAAAATAAAGCTGAACAACCACTCAGAGGGAGATTTGCTGACGTAGATTTTCCTACATGTGAACTCTTCAAGAGGCAAGTCATTTGGGAGCTATTAGCGCCAGCAAGCAGCAACTAAACAACCCTTTTCAGGAGAAAGCAAAAGCTACTTCCCAGTGGCATTAACTTCATATCACTTAAAAGATCTCCCGTGGGCAGATTCTGGAATCTGCTGAGAATATGATGGGCACAAAATATTATAAGGTGCGTCCACCTTTCATACGTCCCCAGAGGGTTTCTGATGAGAAGATATAAACACTGAGAGCAAATTTTAAAAATTATAAAATCACCCCAACTGCTCTCTTACGTTCACTTCAGGGAACTTGGCACATCCGATGAAAGTACAAATGCACAGACTTTCTTACTTGGCAATTTCGCTTATAGGACTTTGTCCTACAGACATATTTGCTCAGTGGAAAATGATGTACGTACAAAGCTATCCATTGCATTAGTGTTTGTAACAGCAAATGAAAATAGAAGCATCTGGATGGATACATCCGGAGGGGAATGGCTAATTAAAATACAGTACATCCATACAATGGCACATTCTGTTACCTTTAAAAGAAATAATGAGGAAGTTCTTTGTGTCCCGATACAAACCAATCTCTAAGATGGATTAAGCAACATAAGCAAGATGCAAAGAATGTGTGTAGCATGCATATATATGTGTATACAAGATATATGTGTATGTATGTGCACACCATTGCTTATAGATGCATAGAGGACCTCTGGGTAAATAAACAAGAAACTGGCAACACTGGTTCCTCCAGCAAGGAGACTTGGGTGACCAAGGG
The DNA here is from genome assembly GCA_023783475.1 of Daubentonia madagascariensis. Taxonomy (NCBI): domain Eukaryota; kingdom Metazoa; phylum Chordata; class Mammalia; order Primates; family Daubentoniidae; genus Daubentonia; species Daubentonia madagascariensis. The sequence continues at coordinate 1,901,068 of JAKFHU010002332.1, read as the reverse complement.
GATGGAGTGAAAGGGGACTTTGGACTGTACAGCCTTGTGTACCTTTCGGATCTCGGGCCATGTGAATGTATTGCCTACAAATAGAAAACTGTTATAACATAAAATCATATTTTTCATTTGGCCCTTGTAGAAACAACATGTTCCTTTGTCCCTCTTATTTATAACTAGGTATGCCGTTTATTGAGCCAGTGAACATTTACTCTACTTCAACATCAGAACGGGTTTCTTAATCTCAGCACTATTGACATTTGGGGCTGGACCATTCTCTGCTGTGCGGGGGATTCCGGGCACTGCAGCATATTTAGCTGTATTCTTGCCCCCCACCTCCTCCCATCGTGACAACCAAACAATGTCTCCAGACACTTCCAGATGCCTACTGGGGGGCAATTGTGCCCCCAGCTGAGAACCACTGCCCTGAGATAACCCACACCTGGCTCAAGAAGATGCGCAGCGGGTACCACGATCACCATATCCTTCAATCCTCTTAACACCGACGTGAAGTCAGGCCAGCTTCCCTCTTTACAGGTGGGAGACCAGAGGCTGAGGTCACACAGCTGCTGAGGGGCCGAAGCCGTATTCGAACTCAGACCTGGATGGTTCCGGAAACTGGGCCGTCAATCCCCAAGCCCCTGCAGCCCTCATCCGCCTTTGGTTCTAATTAAGTAATCATTCCAAACGCCTTTGAATTTTGCCCAACTCAGAGCTTCCAGGCAACAGATATATATCCTGAATATACTGCTTTAATGAAACAGAGGGCACCCGGGACTGGCAAAACCACCGGCATTTGTCTTCATGAGCTGGGCTCAAGCCGACCTCTGTCCGACTCCAGTGTGGAAACGAATCATCCGTAACAGACAAAATAATGGATAAAAATTGGCAGTGCCAGCACCCAAGGACTCATCAGATGCCGGGGGGTAGGCACAACATCAAACATGATAAAGGGGGCTCTCTTGGCCCACCGACGCATTAACTGGTGTGCTCACGAACACATCTGGGCCCTTTGAAGCTGGGGAGACCGGCGGTGAGGCGGAGTGATTACTGCTCACATCTGGGCTGCGGTACCATGCGCAGCTCCGGGAAGGGCACAGGTCCAAGACGGCACGTGACCAGCCCTCCGAGAGTCCCAGAGTCCAAGGGGCCTGGGGCCATGTGGTCCCAAGCAGGACGCAAAGCTGGCAGAGGCCAATCCCCTGGGCACCAAGGCCCCTGTGGGAGAGTGTCCCTAAGACAGCTGACTTCACTGCCGGGCCAGAGCCCTGGGCCTCCCTGGGGCCTGTCTCCCCTTCGAAAAGCACAGGGCCAGTAGGACCACCCCCCCACACGCCTGTGGGGCTGTCAGGGGTGCGGATATCTCAGCCCACACCTGGGAGACGGGATCACATGACCCTCATCAGCACTCCCTGTGCCGACAAAGAAAGTCTCCCCGGAGTGTGTTTTTAGAGGGCTTAGGCTGTGTTCGCTCTTTCGTTCAAGGAATATTGTTCGGGCACCTGCTTTGGGCCAGGCAGTGGGGATAGTGGCAAACTACACTACTTCTGTGTCTTCGGGGTCTTGCCATGTCCCCAGGGCTTGTCCCACAACAGGGACTCAGGCCCCTCTGCTCTCAGATCCCACAGATCTTTGGGGCAGGGTGGGGTTTGGGAGAAGGAGAAAACACCCCTTTCTGGGAATCCTTCTGCTGCTTTGCTTCCTTCTCTGACAGCTCAGGGAATCAGAGGACAGGGGAGCTTTGTTCTTACACACCTGGTGGCCCCCAAACTTTCCCTGCACCCCAATTCCTCTATGGCTCCCATAAGGGGCTAAACTTGGGAAGCTCCAAAGCCAGGAGTCGTCTCTGATTTCTTCCACGGCTTCCTTTCCTGGGAGCAAGGAGGACACGAGGTCCTGGCTGTTTAAATGAGAGACAGGCTGAGGATAGACAATTTTAAATAAAAAGAAGAAAAGAAAACATTGGCTATTAATTCCCAATATCTCACCTCAACATCCCTCCACTAGAGAAAAATCTTTGCATCCTTACAAAGGGTGTTTGTTTGTTTCTCCTTCAATCATTTGCCTCCCTGACCCCCGCACCACCTACAAGAAGGTGGAAGCGGCACCTCTGTCTGGGATCATAACTGCCAAGTGCAAGGCAAGGCTGTGGGGGGATGTTCTCCCTCAGGCTCCCTAGGACTGAGGCACTGGGCACGTCTGCGTCTTTATCAAGCTTCTCCCTCCTTCATCCCTACTTCCTTCCAGGTGACTTACTTCTCCCCACCTGGTTCCAGGTGCCCACCCACCCATCCCCCTCCACCTGCACATCCCTCGCCCATCTCTCCCCACCTCCATGCCGCACCATGGGGGGTTGGCCACAGCAGCTGGAGGTTCCTTAAAATGGAATGATGCATTCATTTTCTGTGCTGCGTAACTAATCAACACAAACTTAGCAGCTTAAAACACCCATTTATCATCTCTCAGTTTCTGTGGGCACAGCTTTAGCTGGGTCCCCTGCTCACAGCCTCACAAGACTGCAGTCAAGGTGCTGGCCAGGGCTGGAGTCTCATCTGAGGCTTAGGGGGTCCTATCCCAACCTCATGTGGTTGTTGGCAGAATTCATTTCTGTGCAGCTGTGGAACTCATTGCAGCTGGTTTCTTTAAAACCAGCAGGAAAATTTCCCGGGTGTGGTGGCACCACCTGTAGTCCCAGCTACTCAGGAGGCCGAGGCAGGAGGATTTCTTGAGCCCAGGAGTTTGAGGTTACAGTGAGCTGTGATCATGGCACTGCACTCCAGTCTGGGCAACAGAGTGAGAACCTGTCTCTTAAAAAACAATTTTAAAAAAATTTAAAAATAAAACGAGCAACAGTCTCTGTCCCCCAGACTGTCTTTGAAGGTCTCACCTGATTATGCCAGACCCACCCTGGTTAATCTCCCTTTTTATTAACTCAGAGAGAACTGATTAGGGGCTTAGTTAAATCTGCAAAAGTCCCTTCAACTTTTCCATAATCCATTGGGTAGAAGCAAGCCACAGGGCCTGCCCACGCTGCAGGGGAGAGGAGATGACACAAGGCATGAATAACAGGGCAAGAACGTAGGGCACCATCTCTGAATCATTCCTTCCACAAATAGGTCCTCAGTGGGGCTCACATACCCAGGGGTGAGCATCAGTCTTTGTTTAAAGGCAACAGGTAACAGAGAACGGTGTCCCAGCATGAACCTCCAGGAAGCCCCAGAACCACAGTCCCACCCATGAGCCTCAGGGCTGGTGCAGTAGGAGCTTTGGGTGCCCATGGAGGCAGGGCTCCCAGCTCAAAAACAGTCACCACGTCAGCATTAGACCCTTCCTGTTGCTTAGGCAAAAATGATGACGATCATGATAATTATTTAGAAGAAGAGAGAAGGAGAATTAATTTAAAATACTTATATTTGTAATCTGTCATGGGATTAGTTAAAAAAATACTTTTATATTCATTTCCTAGGGCTGCCATAAGAAAGTACCATAAGCTGGGTGACCTAAAACAATAGAAACGTATTGTCTCTCAGTACTGAAGGTCAGAAGTCTGAAATCAAAGTGCCAGCAGGGCCATTTGGGAATTTGGGAATTTTGTGTTCACTCTTAAGAAAGAGAAATGTGAAGAGAGAGGGAGAGAGGGAGGAGGAGGGGTCGTTCTGATGACGTAGTTTGAGGACCTGGATGCAGCCATGCCTGCAGCCAGAGAACCTGCAGAAGGATCCTTCCTTGCCTCTTCCTGGCTTCTTGTGGCTTGCCGGCCATCTTTGGTGTTCCTTGGCTTGCAGGTGCATCCCTCCAATCTCCTGTCCGACCGCGGCCTCTCCCCTGCATCTCTGTGACTCCATGTGTTCTCTCCTCTTCTTGTAAGGACACCAGTTGTCGGATTAGGGGCCCACCTACTCCAGTAGGACCTCATCCCAACTAAAAACATCTGCAATCACCCTATTTCTCAATAAGATCACATTCTGAGCTACTGGGGTTTAGAATGAGAATTTCAACGTATCCTTTTTGGGGGTGTGGGGATGCAATCTAACTCCTAACAGTGTGTGTCACACGACTGATGGCTGCAGGCATGGCTGCATCCAGGTCCTCAAACTACGTCATCAGAACGACCCCCCCACCTCCCCCCCTCCCTCTCTCTTCCCATTTCTCTTGTTAAGAGTGAACACAAAATTCCCAAATCTGACCCTCATTAGGCCAATTTGCTTCTCAGATCCAATCACTGTGGCCAGGGTGGTAGAAGGATGCTGGACGCCCAGGCTGGGACCACGTGCCCACCCCCATGTGAGGGTGGGGAGTGGCCAGTCCCACACAAACCAGTGGACTGACAGTGAGGACTAGTGACTCCCCAGTGTAAAACCAGGGGGTGTTATCACGGGGAGGAGGGACGGAAGAAGGGCTGGCAAGAACCACAGTGTGGCCTCCGCACCAGCCTGGGCCCTGACACTGTGGGGATGGGGGTTTGCAGTCTGGCGACCCAGTACTCAGTCCCAAGAAACCAAAACTCCATCCACAGGGCCGCCTGCGGTGCGTGGGCTCCTGGGGGATTTGGTGACCCCATGCAGTCCCCCTGAACTCTGTCACAGTTCTCTTCAGTTCTCGCTGAAATAAAAAGCAATTCCCTGAGGGTGAGCAGCTCATTCTGCTGGTTTAAATCACTCGATTCCCTCTCTCTCCAGTAGCCTGTACTTACTGCTCCATCACTGGTAATGACAATGAACATTTTTGCAACCCCAGTTTTTATTGCAAAGTGATGGAGGGCCAGTTAGAATAAGTTATGATACTGAAATTAACAAAATCCTGTCGAGCAAATGGTGTGTGGATAGAAAGTCTTAGGGCAGCTGCGTATATTTTTTCCCCCAATGAATCAATTGAAAATAAGAAGCTATTGCCACCACGCTTCGGACAAAAGCTATCAGAAGTGCAAGCCATGATATTATAATTTGGCAATTTTAAATCTAGCCAAATGGATATGGCCCGGGGTGAAAAGTAGATGCTCCATAACAATGGCCAAGAGTAGTAGTAAAAGTGAGGTCTTCTCTACCCAGCATTTTCTCCTTTCTTGGAAGAACACTCAATGTCATGCTCAGGGCCTCTAGTGGCCAGAAATAAAGTTTCTCCCAGTTCCAAACCATCCCCCAGGGCAACCCCAAAACCAGAGCAACCACTTATAGCCATGTAGACTGTGTATTGTACAGTTCTGGGAGGAGGGGTCATTTTCATAAATACCATGTGGGTGGTCCTCCCCCAGGTGTGCAATGTACAGTTTGCACAAATGATAAGCCGCTTATATTCTATGCCAAAATCAACCCAGAAGAGATAAAAAATTCCCATAGATGTTGTCATCAGCGATGAGCTCACCTCTCCTGCATGAGACAAGAGCAGAGGAGGTTAGCCAAATGTGCTTCCATAATCTCGAAGACTAGATAAGGGCCTCTCAACTTCGGCACTACTGACATTTGGGCTGGATCGTTCTTTGTCTTAGGGGAAACTGTCCTGTGCTTTGTAGGATGTCTAGCAGCATCCCTGGCATCCACCCACTTGATGCCAATAGCACCCCCTCCTCCAGTTGTAACAACCAAAAATGTCTCCAGGCATTGGCTCAATGTTCTCTGAGGGGCAAAATCACCCCCTGGTTGAGAACCCCTGAACCAGATATATAATATGCAAGTCACAGGTAAATCAGAGAGCCAAAGGGCCATGCATGTGACACATATCCAATGACAAAGATAGAGTCTCGAAGAGGTAAGAGAGGTAGACAAAAAGAAAGGAAATTGAGTTCCTGCTCCCAGAAACAACAGAAGCCCAGCAGATGTTGTTGGAAACCTAGTCAGAAGATGCTGTAAACCATCAGCTCCCATCCTGCCCCCAGCGACAACTCTCTGCTGAAAATGCCCTGGAAATCAACAAAGCCCCAAACACAGGCAAACTGAGAATAGGTAGCTGAGTGCACTAATTAAAATTTAAAACTTTATCACCTCCTGCTGTAGAAATGAGACTTATCCCCAGTACCAGTGTTCCATGACGGCAGCCCTTTTCTAGATGGAGAAAATATTGAGACCAAAAAACATGTTCCTCAAAGACCAGTCATTTCCAAGAGGGGAAAAAAATGGAGTCATGAAAAAAAATTGAAGATATGACAGGCTGGGAAACCAGGATATTTCCTAATTTTTTCATTATGGAAATTTCCAATATGCACAGAAAGTGGGGAGAACTGCACAATGAGCCCCTGTGTACCTGTGTACCTGTGTAGTTGTGTACCTGTGTACCCACTCTGTGTACCTGTGTACCCATCCTATGTACCTGTGTACCCACCCCCAGCTGCAAGAATTTGTCGACATTCTGCCAATCTTGGACCATGCTTCCAAGCCAATGCCTTCTTTTCTTTTCTTTCTTGCTATTTATTTATTTTAGAATCTTTTAAAGGAAATTCCAGACACTGTGTCATTTAATCCAGCGCACATCAGTGTGCCTTTCTGACCTAAGGATTTTGTTTTGTTTTCACATGATCTCTACGCCATTGCCATATTTAACAGATTTAACACAAAGAAACTAAGAATCTTTCAGGTGGAAAAAAGATCTAATTACCACCTTAGAGTGTCTCCTACTGGTGCTTCTCGAATTTGAACATGTACACAGATCACCTGGGCATCTCATGAAAATACAGATTTTGGTCCAGCAGGTCTGCTATGAGGCCAGAAAATTTTCAATTCCAAAAGCTCCCAGGTGATGCGATGCTGCTGGTCCACGGATCACACAAGAGGACGGGTCTGTCCCAAACACAACAACTGGGCAAAGAAGCAGGACTGCTCCTGATCCCAAGCCCTTTAGTGAGAGGGGAGCTGGGGGCCACTTGAGAAAGGAGGAAGGGTTTTCAGACCCGCCCCAGGCCTTGTAGAGCTGCCAAGGAGTAATAGACACAAGGTCGGCAACATCCTACTGACAGCACAGGTGGCTTCATCTGCTGCGGCCACTGTAGCAAAGTACCACAATCTGGGTGACTGAACACAACAGAAAGTCTGGAGGCCAGAAGTCCAAACGCAAGGTGTCAGCAGGGCCATGCTCCCCCCAGAGGCTCTAAGGGAGAATCCATTTCTTGCCTCTTCCAGCTTCTGGTGGCCGCCAGAATTCCTTGACTTGTGGCTGCATCACTCCAATCTCTGCCTCTGTGGTCACGTGGCCTCCTCCTCTTCTGTCTGTATAAAGACACTTGTTAGATTTAGAGCCCACCTAGAAGAGCCCATCTCAACTCAAGATCCTTAATTATATCTGCGAAGATCCTTTTTCCAAATAAGGCAACATGCACAGGCCCTAGGGATAGGACATGGACATGTCCCAGGAGGCGGGGTACCGTTCAGCCCACTACACTGACAAGAAGGAAAAAAAGTAGTAAGAAAAGTTACAGAAGGAAGGACAGATCCAGTTTCCGTGGAGTGGCCACGCAGGCAGGCTGAGGGTGACACTGCGTGAATGGAGTCCCCAGACGGAACTCAAGCGCAGCTGTCTGCTACGACAGAGAGAAGATTTCTGTTTCCGACAGCAGATTAAGAGAAGAGGTGGGCAGAGAGAAAGCCCATTCCCTGTTGGCCTAGTTCCTAAGGAATCGTGCCTCTGCCTTCGGGCCATTCTCAAGTCTTGTTCAAGGACAAAATGATTTATTGATGGCCATAATTAAAAAGCAATGTCAGAAAGAAGCAGCGTCAGCATTTTTCGTTTGTATTTACACACAACCAAGAGCGGTTTAGTAAAATGGGTGCTTTAGGGTTAGATTTTCTCCACCTGGAAAAGGGCTGCCATCACCGAACACTGGTGCTGGGGATAAGCCCCATTTCCATGGCAGCAGTTGATAAAGTTTTAAATTTCAATTAGTGCACTGAGCTACCTGTTCTCATTTCAAGCACTTTCCTTTTGTTACAGGTCCAGGGGATTATCAACGGGTAGCATTCTGGGTGTGTAGATTTGGGGTAAGGATGTTTTTGACCCCCAGTGGAAGCTGTTTTTCCATCAGTGTCTTGGCTGTGGTTCTGAATGAGCCTGTCTGCTCAAGACGGGAGTGTTGGGTTGATTTAAGGTGAGTGAGTGGCTTGATTTGGTGTTTGGTTTCATACTAGCTGGCTAATGAGACATTTTCTTCTTTAGTTTTGGGAATGTGAGCTTAATGAAGTATTGGACCTCACAAATCACACACACAAAAAAAAATGAAGCTATGTTTATAGCTTACATGTAGGTTAATTCAAAGGAATTGGTGAATGCACATAGTTGGTCCTCAAATTATTGGTAAACAATGAATGCATGAAATTGTACTTATGTGCAAATGGACTATCTGCAAATATAGACTGTTCCACCTGAAAATTAGTAGATAGAAATTCAGCAAATGTTTAGACAGGGGGATGCTCTCCAAAGCATTCTTACTGACTGAATGGCATGGTTTATTTTAATCCCACTGAAGTATTTTTTTCCCAAATTGACTTTGGACTAAATCTTCTCCTTCCTACTTGTTCAGATTGTACCTAGCCACCTGCAAATAAGTTGTGTTTGGGGGTGGGGGGGACTATTTTGTTGAATTAAATTCAACAAACATTTGTTGAATGCCTACCGAGGATAAAGCCCTGTGCTTTGTACCAGGGAGATACCAGAATAAACGAGGCACAGCCCTACTCTCAGGAAGCTTGCAGACTAATTTAGAAAGCAGGTTCGTAGGCAATTATCTGCAGTACAAGAGCAAATGACATTGATGCTGATCGGAAGGTCTAAGCAAGGTGGGATGGCGTGAGAGCACCCGTCGCCCAGCTCCGACAACACTTCTGAGAGCCGCAGCAGAATCGTAGGGGCACCCATTGCTTGTGTGACCTTTATGGGATCCGAAGCCCCGGGAAGGCTTGAGTCTGGAGGCTGGTTTAGTCCTGGCCTCAAGGTCAGGGAATACAAGGAATGGTTTTCATCATCACAAGCCAAAGAACAGTCCAGAATGTCGACAAAAATTGAAAGAAAAAGAGGCAGATTCTAAATCAGGGCTTCTGGGCCAAAAATCTAGGAGTGAAATGATGAAAACAAGCAAGTTGCAAACTATCTCAGGTGCTCCATCATTGTCACCATCATCCAAAAGAAAAGGAAAGACTTCAGCCGTCCTGTGTGCCTGACTTTCAACTTAGTTCAAAATTTAGAACTAAATTCTAAAACCAGCTAACAGTGGTCTGTCCACAACAGCATAACTGAATGATTCTGTCACTTGTTTCTAAGCGCATTTCGATTGAGAGGTTTGATAGCCAAAAACCTCAAATAAATAAATAAGCACTAAGCAAACTCAGGGCTGCATCATCCTTGCAGTGAGGTAACTGACAGTGGGTAGAATCGGGGCGGGATATTGTAAAATCACCTCTACCTACTTTTGCCCAAGCAGTGAGCTATGTGGTTTTAACACCAAAAAATTGTGGCAAACTTTGGCTCTTGCCCTCCACCAGGCTCCAAGGTCACCTCCTCGGTGGAGCCTTCCCTGAGCCCCTCTTTTCTGTGTTTCCACAGTGCTTTTCCTGGCATCTATTAGAGCATCAACCACCATCCATGCCAGGGAATGATGGTTGTAAAAAACAGAGACCCATTCACGCTAGCATGCACTGACGCTTTAGCAGGCAAACGCACGGGCAGGGGAGCCAAGTTAGAGGCAATGAGAGAATGGAAACCAGAGTTTTGAGGACAAAATTTCCTCTTCCTGGCTCTCAGAAGCCCAGGGACTTTCTTATCTCTGGTTTTCTCACTCACAACCAGCTTTCCCTTTTTGCTCCTGGTGCATGATGGCAACCAGCCCCAGCACACCACCAGCAGAGTACTGACTATCTCTTGGTGCAAGTCTAGAGAGACAGAGAGACAGAGAGAGAATTGGGTTCCTGGCCAACCAATTGAACATAAGGAGGGGGCATCGTGTGGTACAAATATTGTGCCCAGACCTGCCTTCCAGCAGGGCCAGTGAGTAGGGAAATTCTAAGGGAAGTACCTGGGAACACAGCAGGCATCTCAGAACATACTCTCTGTCTTAATTCTCTCTCTTTCTCCCCTGCCCCCTAGATTATAAATACCATGGGACAATCTAGGATGGTACCAGGCTCAAAATATTTGAGAAAGGAAGGGGCTGGATCAAACTCTGGACTTTTTGGTTTCCTAAATTCACTCTGCTCAAGTATTTAAGGAAAGAATGAGAATCAAGAGGGAGGAGTTGACTCTAGCTGGGTTGCTCCCAGAACTGCAGTGCTCAGCTGGGTGAATGCACCGCACCTCGCCACAACTGATGTGGTGTGGGAGCGCATCATAGACAATTAAAGCACAATTGGCAGACAGCAGGAACGGCACTCGCTAGGAAAGCACATCCGCCTTCTGTTTAACTTGCGGAATTACCCATGTTGCCAGACGCGGGGATGACTGGATGACAGGTGCCCAGAACAGCCCTTGGAAATCATCAACCTCTCTTGTTCTACAGTGGGGCAAACTGAGGCCCAGAGAGAGAGCAAGGGCTTGCAAGAGCCACGACCAAACCCAGGCGTCCCACCTCCAAGTCTGACCCTGTTTCCTCACTACAGCAAAGACAGTGTCATCTGACACGCGAGTGAAAGCAGCTCCTTTGCGGTTTCTGGGACTCCAGGCACAGCCAACATTGTCACCTTCCTGTAGTTTTCAAGCCAGGTCTCTGATTTTCTCCAGATAGAAAGTTCCGTCTGCTGTGGGATGACTTAAGTAAAACTGATTGTTGCTCCCCGCGGCTGCCATTCCTTAGCTTTTTCTTGTCCCTGTATTGTTTTGCCCACATTCCAGACCTGGCCCTTGGCTGGTATAAAGACTTTAAGCAGCAAGAAGGAGGGACAGAAGAGACAGTAGACACTGCTGCTGGTCATTAGTGATCCCCAGCCGCTGGTTGGATTTAGAACATTCCTTTAAGTGTCAGGGTGGAAATGACCTAAATACCATGGAGGTGGTTCCCTTTGTGCAATTACTGGGACTGGCAGTACCGCAGAACAGAAGGGTAGTGTTCCCAGAGCTCATTTTAGGTTTGTTGTTTGAAATGTTGCTTTGAGGGGGAAATGGACCTGTGATTGGTCCCCAGGCTGGTCTGCTGCACTAATACTGTAACTGGCCTCTGAGTCCCAGGGCACAGAAGCCAGTGTCCTTAAGAGACAGGAGAGGGACGTTTCTGTGCCTATGGCACCCCTCACCTCCGCCAATCCCTCTTCTCTGGTCTGCAGTGGCTCTGGACCCCCACACCCCCCTAGATACCAGAGTGATCCACCTTTCCATTGCTACGTGCCCTCCCCCTGGTCTCTCAGGGGGTGCTGCTGTCAACCCAGACTTTGGTGTATAGAACAATCCACTAGAACTGACCCACGTGCGTGCATGAATGACTAACAGCCCCTGAACCTGTGGTCCTCACATTTCAGTGGATGCTAAAACCACCTGGAGAGCTTTGTTGAAATTCAGACTCCCAGAGCCCACCCCAGAGCAAAGCTGGAGCAGAGACCCAGGCATCTGAGGCTGCTGGTAGAAAACACCATTGAGAAACACTGGAAGAGGTGAAGCGTCGGGTGTGTGTAACCAGGGTGGTTTGCTCTGTACTGGACGGGAAGAGTCACCCACAACAGAGCTCAGGATATTGTTGGTTATTTTTTTAAGAAAGTAAAGCTGTCCCCGAGTGAATTATGTTGGTGCTTCCATTCTGTGTGTTGTGACTCGGCCCGGCCTGGCCACCAGAAAGCTCAGACACCCCAACACAGGAGGACCCGCCGCAGGGCTCGGAGGCTTCCATCATTCGTTCCCGAGGCTCCAAAGGTTCTTGCCCATTTTGGCCTCTTCTCACCCCAACAAAGTTCTCTCGCCCATGCTGTTCGCCTCCCCCTCCTGAGGGGCAGGCGTCTCAGAGCACAGGCCGTAGATGCTCAACATCGTTAGTCCCCAGAGAAATGCAAATCAAAGCCACAGTGGCACACCCCCTCACACCCACCAGGTTGGCCATAATAAATTTATTAAATGGAAAATAGAAAATGTCAGTGAGGATGTGGAGAAATTGGAACCCTCATACTTCACAGGGGGACATGCAGCATGGTACAACCCCACTGAGGAGGAGAATTTGGCAGTTCCTCAAAAAGTTAAATGTAGAGTTACCATGTCACTCAGCAACTTCACTCTGAGGTATACCCCAAAGAATTGAAAGCAGGGACATGAACAGACACTTGCACACCTACATTCACAGCAGTATTATTCACCATGGCCAAAAGGTAGGAACCATCCAAAAGTCCATCAAGGGATGAATGGATAAACCAGTTTTGGTCTATCCACACAGTATTATCCAGCCATTAAAAGGAATGAAGCCCTGACACCTGCTACAACATGGATGAACCTGGGAAACATGATGCTCAAAGAAGCCAGACACAAAGGGCCACATATTGGATGATCCCATTTACATGAAATACCCAGAACAGGTAAATCCATAGAGACAGGAAGCAGATGAGTGGCTGCCGGGAGCGGAGGTGTGGAGGATGGGGACTGACTGCTAATGGGCACAAGGTCTCCTTCCGGGCAGATGAACATATCTTAGAACTAGATAAACGTGATGGTTGCACAACACTGCAAGTGTACTAGTTGCCACTGAATTGTACACTTTAAAATGTTCATTGTTAATACTGTGTTATGTGAATTTTACCTTAATTAAAAAGAAAAAAGCATAGGTTGTAACCAAACCGCCAGGGTTCAAGGCCCAGCTTTGCCTCGGTTTCCTTTAAAGAGGGAAATCTATAAGGGCAGGGGGCATTATAATAATACCCACCTTGCTCTGGTGCTGGGAAAATTAAATGAGTTAATGTCTCTAAAGCACTTGGAAAAGGTGACAGGATACAGCCTGACTGTAAATCAATGTGCCATTATTTCATTATCCAAACCCTACCCCGTTACACAGGCAAACCAAGGCCCCAAGGCCCAGGGAGCCGTTAGGGACTTGATCTAGTTCACACAGCAGGTTCAGAAGCCCCAGCATTGGTGCCCAGGCTTTCAGACTCTAGGTCCATGTTCTTCTCCTGTTGACCCTCTGACTTGACTCCTGGCCAGGAAGCTCGACACTCCAAGGCCAAGCAGCACAACTTCCCGGTGGTCCCACATGTGACCAGCTTACCCACCATGCAGGAACAGGAGAGTGCAAACGTTTGCTTCCTCCAAGCAGAAAGCCGTGGCCGCTCTCGGGAGACCTTACCCACCAGCCACCCGGTTGCAACTCTGACCTGGTGGCGATCTCTTCCCTTTTCTGTTCCCTGACCATGAAGCTCTGGTCACAGAATGTCCTGCCTCAGTTTACCTTGTACACTGAGAAACCAGCCCTGCCTTATTATGATGAGTTGGGTTCGCCAGAGACTTCACCTCCCAAGGGGAGATCTGAGGCAGACCCTCAGTTCACGCTTTGTGTAGACCTCCATGTGGCTGCCCTTCTCCCTGGTACAATGTAATATCACAGGGTTTTTTTGTTTGTTTGTTTTTGTTTTTCTGTCCTTGGTTCAATTCCTGTGGTTTCAGGAATATAGTGTATTTACATTTCCCAAAATCCACCCTCCATCCTTAAGGAGAGAGAAATAAGTATACACCCAGCTATGTCTAGAGACTCATCCTGAATCCACTGGTTCTCACAAACAGCGTGGCCCTTGGGAGTCCTGGGAAAAGCCCTGAGGTGTTTGTGGAGAATTGGGCCCACTGGATGTTCAGTTTTGAATCAGATCATAAGCAGAAGGTGAGGAAAATAATCCCACAGGAAGTGCCTAAATCCCAGACTTTCAGAAGGCTTCTATTATTCATTTGTGAGGCTCAAAAAGTTCTTGCCCATTTTGGCCCCTACCTGTCCCTAACAAAGCTCTCCCACCCCTGCCACCTCCTGAGCGGCCATATGGCAGCGGCTAAGAGCACAGGTCATAGACGCTCAAATCCTTAGCTTTGGAACGCAGAATGACCCAAGGGGCCTGGCCTCCTAACACCCGGCTGTCTCCCCTCCCTGATCAGCCCCCACAGCCAGCATGAGCTTCTCAGGCTGTGAGGTCTGTTCTAGGGAGCAGACCCCAGCTGGCAGGTGTCAGCCCTGCCTTCGTGGACACCTCGTGGAAGTCTGCACCTCCAGAAAAATACACCTATAGCCCCAGGGCAGCTGCCCAGAGTGACAGTCCCTCAGAAGAAAGTGGGCCAACCAGAAGGATGCTGGGGGAAGTGGCCTTAAGATTCAGAGTTTGTTCTGAGAAGCTTCTACACCCCACTGAAGCTGAGTCTACTCCTTAGCTGGAATCTGTCTCTAGTCCTGACAAGGTGCTATGATCTTCCTCCAATCTGGTCTTGAGGTCTGTCTCCGGAGAGGGGCTATAAACTCTAGCCCTGCCCTGACGGGGCTCTGGGGGGGGTGGTCGTGGGTATTGATGGTATGTCCACAGGATACTTCTTCATCCTGGTGGACAGCCCAATGCCTAAGCGTCCAACCCATGACCAGGTGTCCCTCTCATAGGAAACTTGTTTATCCCAGCAGGCACCCTTGTGGCTCTTATCTGTTTATTCCTACCAAGACAGCCACTCTCTAGGAGAGCCCTGACCAGGAGGAGAGTTGGATTCAGGTTTGTGGGTCAGGTGAGACACAGAGGGAGCTCTACAGAACGCATGAAATAGCAGAAGTGGTTTGTTACTCACAGATCTGGAGAGAGGCATGGTGACCACAGGAGCTGACAGAAAGTCCAGAGGCAGCAGGTGCTCAGCAGTGGGGTGGGGTGGGGGGTGGACAGAGGGACCTGTGGGACAAAAGCCTTTATTAGGGTCTGTGGATGTTACCCCTCAGGCTTTCCAGGGCAGGTGGGTGGGGGCATGTACTGGCTAGTTTAAAGAAAACACGCATGGGGGTAGAACTTACTGACATGACTCTGGTGTGGACTGAGAGTCTGTCACGGTCGGCGGCTCTAGAGTGTGCTGGGTTTGGGGTCAGTGAGATGGGAAAGGAACAGGCCGCATCTCACACCTCTACATGGGGTGGGGGAGGGGGAGTGCTAACTAGGCCAAAAGTGACGGGGTGCGCCTGGCTTTCAGACAATGTGCTTCAGGCCTGAAAACGGACGCTGAGGCAGCAACCGTATTTAACAAATTTATGACATGAGGGAGGGAGTCAAGATGTTTGAAGCTGCTGAGAAGGCTCCAAATATTGATCATGCAACATATTATTTCTATCACACCAGCTCCTACCACACTGCAGCCTTCCTTTAGAAGTTACCTGTGGGCCTGCCCCAACCCTCCAAGTGGTGAGGTCCCCGAGGGTGGGCTCATGACATTTATTCTTTATAAATGTGGCATAAAAACTCATGCTGGCCACCATGTGGCCCACTCATGGTTCGATGCTGCATTCAAAGAATCATCAGCCCAGCAGGCAAGCCCACTCAAAGGCAACTGAAATGTTTACTGCCATTTCTCAAGACAAATACCAAAGAAAATTTGTTTTCAAAATGCAGAGGAACACTTCTTAAAATCTTATTTCCCCATCTCTGTCTCTCTGTCTCCTGCATGCCCAGAAGTTTCCCAGGAACACAATTATTATAAAGACCTGGGAGCAAAATGATTAATGACTTTACTATATTGAATTCTGATTTAGCTGGTTTAGAGTGGTGTCTGGGCATGAGTATTTTTGTCTTGCTTTTTGTTTTTTGGTTTTTTTTTTTTTTTTGGAGACAGAGTCTTGCTCTGTTGCCCTGGCTAGAGTGCAGAGTCATCATCATGGTCGTCATAACTCACTACAACCTCAAATTCCTGGGCTCAGGCTATCCTCCTGCCTCAGCCTCACAAGTAGCTGGGACTACAGATGAACACCACCATGCCTGGCTAATTTTTCTATTTTTAGTAGAGATGGGGTCTCGCTCAGGCTGGTCTTGAACTCCCGAGCTCAAGCAGTCCTCCCACCTCAGCCTCCCAGAGTGCTGGGATTACAGGCATGAGCCACCGCATCCAGCCTGGGCATGAGTATTTTTTAAAATCTTGCTAGGCACGATGGCACATGTCTATAATCCCAGCTACTTGGGAGGCCGAGGTAGAAGGATCACTTGAGCCCAGGAGTTCAAGCACAGCCTGGGCAACATAACAAGACTTTGTCTCTAAAACAAAAAACAAACAAGCAAAATCTCTCCCAGATGCAGTTAGGGTTGAGAACTTGTGGCAGCCAACCTCCAAGACGGCCCCTAACAATTCCACCTGCTAGTATTCACTGTGGAATCCCCTCCTACATTGTGCCAAGATTGGTCTGTGTAGCCGATAGAATTCAGCAGCAGTGATAGTATGTCACTTCTAAGATTAGGTTATAAAAGATCACAGCTTCCACCTTGGTGCTCACTTGCTCACTCGCTCACGCTCTCTCTCTCTATCTGCCATCACTTGCTCTGGGGAAATTCAGCTGCCATATTGTAAGGACACTCAGGCAGCCAAGAGAGAGACCCCTGTAATGAGACACTAAGGCAAGAATCATGTGAGTGAACTGGCAAGCAGATCCTCCAGCCTAGCAGTCCCCAATCTTTTTGGCACCAGGGACCGGTTTCATGGAAGACAGTTTTTCCACGGACCAGGGCTGGGAGGGTGGGGTGTCATGTGGCGGTGGATCTCAGGCGGTGATGCGCGGCCCTTTTCCTAACAGGCCATGGAGCTGCACCAGGCCACGGCCTGAGGGATGGGGACCACAGCTTCAGCCCCAGTTCAGCTTTCAGATGACTTCAGCCCCAGCCAACAGCTTGACTGCAACCTCATGAGAGGTGCTGGCTAGAACCACCCAGCTAAGCCACTCCTAGGTTCCTGACCCACAGAACCTGTGCAATTAATAAACATCTGTTGTATTAAACTTCTAAGTTTGGGGGTAAGTTGTTATACACAATAAATAGCTAATGCAATGATCTTTGCTAAGAACCCTTTCCTAAAACACCTAACTCCAGCAACATCAGCCCTGCATTACTACCCTTCTCTTCCCCAACCAACGACCATAAATTCCCCATCAAAGGCCCCAGCTGCTCCTGGGTGGTCTTCTCTGTTCTCCATCTTCCCAGGGTCCTACTAATTCTACGGAAATTTCACTGCATTCCAAAGTTGACATTACTCAGAAAAACCAAAGCGAGAACAGAGCAACAATGGGCTTAAGAACCCCCTGGTTACAGCTCCCAGAGTTTTCCCCAGGTATAGTTTGCACATCTGTCAGGCCACGTGACTAAGGAAACTGAACCCCTTGGTAAACTGAAAGTCACCCAAACGTGTTTTAGATAAAACTGTCTTCTATAAGTCCTCTTATCACAGGAAATCTTTGCCGGCTTGAGACCCCCATTTGATGGGCATTCAGGGGACAAGAGACCAGGGTCTTTCACACTCTGTCCCTGTCACTGAGTGACCCATCCTTTTGGCCACTACCACACCCTGCAGCTGCACAGAACATGACAAAGAGCAGGACCCATTTCTGCTTTTAAAGAAGTGAGGGCTGAGTCAAGGAGACCCCAACTTCGGTGGACAGGCTTCTGTCCACTAAATACAGGGTGAGTGAAGATTCGTCCTGGGCCAACCTGAAAAACGTCTGTTTAAGTTGCTTTAAGTCACTTCAACTTCTTGCTGAACTTCAGTTGCTTGCTTAAATTGGGCTCTTATACGTGCAAGCTGGTGGGTAAGGCAATCTAAGTCCACACAGTTTTATGCTTGCTTTCAGGGCTGGCCTAAAAATCTATAATGTACTTGTTTTGACCTTGATTCAAATAAAACAGCTATTTACAAAACTCATTTGAGATACTTGGGGAAATTTGAACACTGGCTAAATATGAGAAGATATTTGCTTCAAAATAACCCAGCTTGGTAATGAGTTGATAGTTGTAGAAGCTGGTGACAGGCACAGGGAGGTTCATTATCAAATACAAACATGTGGAAAGAACTGAATCTTTTCCATAATAAAAGTTTAAAGTAAAAACTAAAATATACTGAGTGAACAAAAAGAATCTATGGTCTCACAGAGATCAGCCCATAGGGTTCCCACTGTCCAGATTGGGGATAATTTAAACATCAAAAATAAAAGTGACTCGAATTGATTGTAAGAGATGGCATAAACAAAAACTCATGAGTCCGTAAAGATTACAGAGAGAGGGAGGGGAGAAGGGGAGAGAGAGAGTATATCTGTCATCTGGGTTGTTTCCCCTGGGTCTCCTAGCCCAATATTTCTCAAATTTTGCTGTGCTGAGGACCTTGCTGAAATCAGGTTCCCATTTGGGCCTGGGACTCTGCACTGGCCCAGCAACTCACTCTGAGCGGCAAGCTCCAGCGAGGACCAGGCAGACCCCACCTGCCCACCCCTCTCTCAGCTGGGCGTGGCTCCAGCCCACTCCTGCCCCAGAGTTCCTCTTTTAAAATAGGAGCTATTTTCAAAAAACCTCTTGGCAAACAAGTTCTGTTTTCAAATTGCGGTGTTTAGGATTGGACATCTGCTCACCATGGGGTTGTAAGGCCTTTTGTCCACACAGCGCCCCCAACCCAACCCCAAGCTGAAGTTTTTACTTTTGAAGGCTCTAGTCTACATCATAGTAAACTCATTAAAATGTACTCACATTACAGTACAACTCAGGTATAATGCTCTAAGTTACTAGTAACTAGTAATGCTCTAGTAACTAGCTGACTAGTTAATAATGTTGCAATGCACTAGATATGCATTAATTTCAATGTTGCAGTTTTCACATTTAGGAGCCAGTGAATTTTTTTCAGGTCTAAGGCACTCAGGACTAACATTGTTATGGGCCCAGACACTGTGCCCACCAGCCCTGATGGCCTCTGCCATGCTGGTCCCCTCCATGGGTTCTGTTCCCCCATCTACCTACCTTGGAGGCCATCTGACCCACACCCTCGCTGCTCCCCACCACCCCCGGTTCAGGTATGCCTCAGACCCACGGCTTCCAAACACAGCTTCACTTTTGAGTCAGCTGGGGATCTTTTAAATGTTCCAAAGTCCAGGCCATACCCCACCCTAATTAAACCCCAACTTCTGCGGCAGGACACAGCATCAGTGTTGTTTGAAGCACAGACAAGTTTGAAAACCATGCCCTAGATTGAGCCCAGCTGCCTGGCCTTGTCTGACCGTAAGATTCAGCTGGGCTGCTTTTGTAGCCAGTGCCTCCCAGGACCCTGCCCAGCTAATTCCAATTCAGTGGTCTGGGTGGGCCCTGAAATGTGCATTTTTTGCAAATCCTCCAGTTATATCTTATGCCAAGGCCAGATGGGCTCTTTCTCATACCTTTGAGATCATCCCCCACTTCCCTCCCCACCCAGTCAGTTCCCAGCCACGTGGCCTGCACCCCCAACCCTCAGCGTGCCTCTGTAACTTTCTGTCCCCACCCACCCGGGTCGCTTCATGTCTGACTTTGCTGGTTCCACCTGAGACTGAAGCCCCAGACATCACAATCCTGTGCACGTTTTACAATGACAAGGAAATGCCAAATACATTCAAAACACACTTGGGATTAGCATTCACCTTAAACTTGCCACAGTCTGAGAAAAGGCTGGCCATATGCTATACACAATCCTTAGTGCTCTTCTGCATCTAATATTTGGATAATTCATTGTTGGAAGTTCAGGAAGCTTCTCTCTCTGAGAGGGGTCTCAGGTAATTTCCTCATTTCTGGAGGAGGGAAGGAAATGAGGATGCCTCCTACCGTTTACTGGGTTGAATAGCGTCCTCCAAAAATTCACCTTTACCCAGAACCTCAGAATGTGACCTTATTAGGAAATAGGGTCATGACAGATGTAATTAGTTAAGACAAGGTCATACTGTAGTAGGGTGGGCCTTAAATCCAGTAAGACTGTCATCGTTATGGGAAGAGGAGAGACAGAGACACAGAAGGGAGAAGGCCACGTGATGGTGGAGGCAGAGACTGGAGAGATCCATCCGCAAGCCAAGGCATGCTAAGGATGGCCAGCAACCACCAGAAGCTGGGAGAGGCAAAGAGGGCTTCTTCCCTAGGCCTTCAGAGAGAGCATGGCCCTGCCGATTCCAGACATTGAGCCTCCAGAACTGTGTGAGAGTGACTTTCTGTTGTCCTAAGCCACCAGTTTGTTGTACTTTGTTAGAACAGTCCCAGCCAGGTCATGGGCTCCTGGATGCGTCTCGGGCATTAATAAGCACTGTCTCGCCTGTGGTCATCCAGAATATTTTATTAAGGGTCAGCTAGAATGCCTGACGCTTTCACAAATGGACAGAAGGGCCAAAAGCAAATACATTTTTTGCATTGGGGCAAGAAGGATAAGAATCTTATTATGGAAAAAAACAGAGGGATAGGTTCTGTGGGAGTTGGGGAGAGACCTTTGTCTTCTTGGTTTAAAAGAAACATAATTGTAAGTCCACTATGTAGAACTGAAAAATATATTTCAAAAAATATTAACTAATTTAATTTAAAATGCAAAAAATGCATTCCCTTTGTGCAATGCTTCAGAATCCTTTTCAAACATCTGTCACATGTGATCCGATTTGATCTTCATAACAACTCCTTGAGGTGGGTAGGGCGGGCCTCTCTGAACACCTGCTTTCTACTTCACATGAGGTGGGGAATAAAGTGACTTCTCAAGATAGCTAGCAAAGACGGTTCTGGAAGTCACATTCGGCTTTTCCAGGCTTCAACTCTGATCTGTTTTCTAACAGTATCATCATGAAAATACGATCAATAATTCACGAAGGAGATGGGGCTTCGAGGCCTGATTACAAGATGGTAAAGACAGAGCCAGGCACAGTGACTCAGCAGGCTGAGGTGGGAGGATCCCTTGAGGCCAGGAGTTTGAGACCAGCCTGGGCAACATAATGAGACCCTGTCTCAAACCAAAAAGTTCTTTTTAAAGGATGGTAAATGGAATATTTAGTTGATACTGCCTGGGGGCGGGGGAGGGGAACCTCAAGCATGGAGGTGATTAACTGGATGAAAAAGACCTTGAAGATACGTGGCTCGCACTGCCTCTGAGCGCCACTCCTTACATGATTTAGCCCCCTGATAACCTGACTGGATGAATCTTCCTGTGTTTCTTCTCGGCCAGTTTTCCTTTCCCAGGCCTGTGACGGTCAGAGAAAGCATGTCCTACAGTCTGCTCACATGTTTCCTGCACAGCCGGCCCCCAGCCCTCCGCCCGACCCAGTAAACCTGGGGCTCCACACACCCCGGTCTTTGTTTTCTTTCTTTTTGTCTTTTTTCTTTTTCTTTTTTCCCCGAAGATGTCCATGTCCTGAACATGTCCCTGTCTCTGCACCGTAGTGAATTCAAAGAAAGGAAGACTCCAGCAGGAAAATACAATCAAAAGCAATTCAAATAATTACCCAGTCAGCCTAGTTCTTTATTCTATACACCAACTTAATCTCTCCGGGTTCCTTCATGTTCCTTCACTTTCCCCACGGCCCAGGTTCTGCAACAAGGAAAGCCCAGAGGCTGACCCGGGACGCAAGGCTCTTCCCTCCTCAGCACGTGAAATGGCCCAGGTGGGACAAAGACTGCAGAGTGTTTAACACTTAACATCTTCTCCTCCAACCCCTTCAGCCCCCTGAGCAATGAGGAAAGACCCTGAGCTCTTTCTCTGGTACCACACGGCCCGAACCCGCAGGGCACATCGACACCCCGGCAGCATCCATTCATGGTGCTCATCGATACCTCCCCTCCTCTACCCCCAAGGTCGCTGGATTGAACATCACGGAGTCATTCACAACAGGATGTTGGACATAGAGACACTCTGGAAGTACTCCTTCAAGACCACACAGAACAAGACTGAGGGGTGGGACAACAGCGTTCTCCCCCTCTGGGTCACCGCCCAGAGACATGTACTGTCAGAGACCCTACATTGGCTCCACGGGTGTTGCCTCTCATTCGTAGGCATGTGGGGCGAGGGTTAGAAGCTGTGCAACCTCAGGCAAGTTACTTAACCTCTCTAAGCATCTGTTTCCCTAAATGTGAAATAGGGATGATGAACATGTGCTTATTTCACAGATTTCATGTAAGGATTATATGTGATGTGCATGAAAAACAGTGAGCACAGAGTCAACGCCCAACAGGTTTTATCTGTTGTTACCAATGGCTGCGTCTCCGTGAGGGCGGAGACTGGCTTCATCACAGCTGACCATCCGTGTCTGGACCCAGCAGGACCTTAATAAATATCTGTTTATATACTTGCCTCAGATTTGGGCATAAAAGCCCTTTGGGACAAAGCTGACCATTTCACGCGTCCTTGGACTATGAAAAGCTATATTGAGAACATTAGCTTGAGAGGGTTCCAGTGACCATTTGTCACCGCTGTGAAATGGCAAAACCAAATCCATGTGTTTAACTCACAGCCCCAAAACCTGTTGCCAGCCTTGCATTTGTCCATGACCTTCCAAGCCCATCCCTTTACAATAGGACTTCTTCTTCCCCAAGACACCCGCCTTCACACTGGCCTATCCTTGGCACCTGGCACCTCATCTCTGTACCCCAAGCCCCTGCTGTGCATGTGAGACTACAAGGTGGTAGAACACAGCAGCTCAGAATGCAAGCTGTGGCTGTAGATTCCTGGGCAGGGTCCCAGCCGGCTCCATCCTTCCCCAGCTGGGTGACCTTGGGCAATGACTTACTCTCTGTGCCTGGGTTGCCCCATTTGCAAAATAAGGATTGTCATAGTCCCTGCTTCATCAGGGTTGTTGAGAGGATTAACAATATTAGAAAATGCATGGAAGGTGCTTAGAACTAAATGCTCCAAACGAGTCCATCATTCTTGTTAATTGAGGCTGAATCAATTCAGTGCTGCTTTGGCTGGTAACTACACTGCAAGCTGGCACATGCAATAGACCATCCTGTGATGACAGACATGCTGTATGCTACACTGTCCAACAGGGGAGCCACCAGCCACCCACATGGGGCTACTGAGCCCTTGAAATATAGCTGGTGAGAACAAAGAACTGACTTTTTAATTTTATTTCATTTTAATTAATTTCTATTTAAATCTAAATACCACAAGAGGCTAGGGGCTACCGTATTGGACAGGGCAGCCTGGCTCCTGTCCACCACTAGGAAAATCCACCTTTGTCCCAAGTCTCTTCCAGGCTGCCTGTGTTCACCAAGTCCAGAAGTTTCTAACCCTTAGAGAAAAGCAGGCAGCCATGACTATAAGACCCAGGCAAACCGCACAAACTAGAGGGCAGGTCTCACCTCTCCCCAGAGAGCTACAGAGCGTATCAAAGAGTGAAGTGGCCGAGGGACAGTCTGCATGAGGTCCCTGTGGCTGACGGGGATCTGTAACAGGACCGTGTTAGGCTACCACCCGTGGGTGGGGAGGGCAGGATGGCTGTCAGGTGTAAGCTGAGTCTCCTAGAAAATATTAACAGTTTCCAGACTTTGGAGAGTTGTGAGCAAGATGACTCCAGCAACTGCTGCCTAAAAGAAGCTTAACAACAAGCTAACTCACCCCAATATTGGCCCAAGCTTTGTCTTTATTATGCATTACAAAGGCTCTAAGAATAACAATCTAACCTCCACAAGGGTGGGGGAAGAGGGCAGAGAACGCAGAATCTTGGCCAGCTAGCTTCCTCCTGTTCAGTGACTCTTCTGGAGCACAGAAAAGCAAGGAAAACACTCAGAGCCAACCTTGACTTCTGAACTTCAAATACAGGGAGTCCATCTCTTTCCACCACATTGTTCCCCAGAACGAGCAACTCATTCCTTTCCCTTAACCACACATACCTCCCACCAAGGCACAACCATGATGGACTGTCCATTGGCCTCCCCAAAACAAGTGTGTCTTTAAAATTCTGTCACCTAAAGGAAGAGACCAGACAAAATACAAAACCAAAGTGAAACTTTTCCTCCAATTATTGGTTCTGAAGAGTTTGGTGGACTCTGTACACAATCCAAGAGTCAGGATTTGCCTGGAAGAAGTTCCAACCCTTGTTTTAAAGAAGCAACTTAAGAGTAATAGCCTCACTGATACAACACTACACTAAGGGAGAATAATGAACCTAATAAAAGTAGCGATTTTCCAATTGCTATTGCTGCTGGAAACACTGATTATGCTAATTAAAGGGTAGAATAGTAAATACCCACTCTTTTGCATCCAATTAAGTGCTCAGACTATTTCTCAGAAGTATTTGTTGAAAATAACACTTTTGATTATCATAGGTCCCAAACAAACAGAGTCAAGTGTGTCAGGGGGGTGTGTGTGTGCACGCGTGTGTGTGCACGTGTGTTTCTCTCTGGAGTTCATTTTAAGGAGCAGCATAAGCTTCTAAAATTCCTATGAGAACAAATAAGAAAAATCATAATTTCCCAAGACTACAGCTTGGGACATCCTTGGATGTCTCCAAAGTCTGTGTGTGTTGAGAACACAGCATAAGAAAACAATTTCAAATTGGGAACACCTGCAATTTAACATGCAAACATCAAGAACTCAACTGGTTATTCAGAGCTGCCTAAGTCTCTCATAATGTCGATATCAGCTTATGCTGACTAATAAAATAGCCAGTCAAACTATGTTCTACAAAGTGTTAGAAGTTTCACCCTTCTAGTCAATTCCATATTTCAGGGCAAAGTCAATTTATACGCAAGTTAAACAGTGTTGTCACTAAAAACTGAGAATTATGTCTAATGTCAATCAGAAATTCGATAAAGAAACATTAGAGGATTTTCAAGTTAAAGCAGCCATAGGAATTCTATTATCAGAAAGGAAAATGTGTTACCTGTAGAGGTTGCAGAGAAAATGCTAGAACCCAAAAGAGAAAGAATTTTAATTATTTCTGTAAAGTTAATCAGGAGTGAGAATAGGATGAGCTTTTCACCTACAAAAGGAGATAAGATTCATGCATTCATTCAACATGCATGGGATCAACAGTGGGCACCTCCTTTGAGCCAGGCCTGCTCTACGTCCTAGGGAAAGGGGATCAACCAGATAGACATGGCCCCTGACCTCCTGGAGGTTACATTCTAGAGGAGAGAAATAGTAAACTAATAAACAAATTAAGATCATCTTAGATTGGAGGAAGTGCTTTAGAGAAAATGAAACCAGATCACATCATAGACAATGACTTCTGGGTGCCAGGGCGACAATATCTCTCCTACCTGTGGATAGCCTTGCAAAATATTTGGTATTAAGACTTCCGTCTTAGGTCAAGTTCCCTAAATGCAGAGCCTGAGGCAGGGATTCGGTGCATGTAATTAATTGAGGAAGAGCTCTCAGGAGATGTGAGTGAGGAAGACAGGGCAGGGGGAGGACACCTGCTCCAGTCCGATCCCGCAGGGAGCTCTGGAGCACCAACTGGGCAAGGGAGCCAGTTTTTTGTCCTCCTGTGTCAGTCAGTCCCGGGCCATGGGCTGCAGACTCTGTGGCCCCAGAAGCCTGGAGGAGAAGGAATGTGGTCTGTTTTGTGCATACCCACCCCTTCTTCCCTGTTAACCCCCCTGGGAAAGAAAAAGAGGGAAGAGATGTCATCTCCTCCCATGCAGCCTGAGGGGCGTCAGTGGCCCTTCTCTCATTGGCTGTAATATGCTGCCATATCTTGCTGTCTGTGGCCTGACATGGAGGAGGGAGGGTCACCTGGCCCCACCTACAAGGATCTTGGTCTCAAGCAGCACCCCTAGGCTTGCTGGTCCCTTGCAAGACTCAGCTGCACTTCACAGCTGTCAGCAACTCACCCCGTTCCTCTGATGGAAGGAACCCAATGCCCCACGCCACACCCGTTTCTGCCGGGACTGGGGCCGTCTGTCTCACCTTCCCTTTGCAGTCCCTGACTCTGGGGTCTGCAGGCATGTTCCAGATCCATCTTCAGTACCTCACAGGAGACAGAAACCAGAGGAAATAATCCTTGCCCCCTTCTTCACCTGACCACACCACCTCACCCCATGCTCTTTCTCCCTCTCCAGGAAAAATAAAAGCTAAGCTCGTGGAACACTTCCTAATGTGCCCACGTGCATGTAGTCTTCACAACCACCCCATGAGGTAGGTGTTATCATCCCCATTCTACAGATGAGGAAACTGTATATTTATATAACATGGCTCCAAGTGGTGGAGAAAAGATACAACCAGGTGGCCCAACATCAGAGCACACTTTTAACCACCATATCGTTCTGCCTCTGGGCAAGTTCTTCAAGCCCAGTAGCCGACCAGATAGACGTCTGTACAGAGAATAAGATGTCAGTCTCCCCTTCTTCCAAACACCCCCAAGTTTTACAAGTGACTTTCTTGGGCCCCTCAGCAGAGATGTGGGAATAAGCAGGACAGCCTCTCCCCTCCCCAGCAGCCCCCAGCAGAAGTCCCAAGATCACATCTCATTGGCTCCAGCTGGGTCCAAGACTGAACCAGTTGCTGTGGCCATGGGATACGGTGTCCTCTGATTGGCCAGACCAGAGCTACACCCCACCTCTGGATCCTGAGGTGGAGTCAACACATCCCAAACCAGGCACAAACCAAAGGCAAGGACATGAACCAGGCATGGACCAAGGCTCCCAGGGAAGTCAGAGAGCTCTGACCCAGCTGCCCAGGGGGAGGTACCAGGCAGGCAAACATACTGATCATCCCTACACACACCAGGGGAGGCTTGTGGTGGCTTGTCCTACCTGGAGGCAAAGAAAATCATACCTACTACATGCCAAAATTTGATGCCCAACACTTTATCTTAAAGCTATCTGGTTTAATCCTTACAAAGATCCTATCAACTTTTTGGCATTTTACAGGTAGAAACACTGAAACTCTAAGAGATTAAAAAAACTCACCACTACCAACTTGGAAAGTACCATTTCCCTCTATTCTAAGGAAATTGATTTTTTCGTTTTGCTGTCTCTGAAGTTGGACTACATCTCACAAGCACTGGAGCGTCATGGTTCATCAGCAGCACTTTTCTTCTTAGCAGCGCATGAAATATTGGCACATCTTGCAACTGATGTTGTTTTAGATTCCATGAGATCCTGGTGAAGCCAGAAATCTAGTCCAACCCTGTCTGACTACAAAGCCCACGTATTTTCTATGCCCCTGGCCTAGGACAGGGACGTAGACAAGTCGGGCTTTGCTTATTGTGATAAAGATATGAGAAACAGCCCTGATAGAATGTTCTTCTTGCATTTGCAGGGGAAGAAAACAGCATCCTTCCAGTACGCCAGGGTAGGTGCTAAATATAAAGCTGAGGCTGTCCAGCGGTCCCTCGTGGAGTCCTACACTCACCCAGATGGCAACGAGACAGAGTGGAGGGAGAACATCGACACTGTCATGAACTGGTTCACTAAGGAAGACTCTGACTTTGTGACTCTGTACTATGGAAAGCCAGATAACGTGGGACACCAATTTGGGCCTGAGACAGAGAACAGAAAGGTGATGATTCAGCCTATCGACAGGACCATCGGGTACCTGGTGGAAGCCATTGAGAGGCACAGCTTGACGGAGCACCTCAATGTCATCATCACCTCCGACCACGATATGACCACAGAGAAAAAGAATCCCAATGTCAACGAGATCCTCTTGACAAACTACATCAAGTTCAGGGACTTAGTCAAGTTTGATATGGTGGACTATGGTGGCTTTGGGATGCTCCTCCCCAAGCCAGGGCAAGAGGAAGCCCTTTACCAGGCACTGAAGAGTGCACACCCTCACTTCAATGTCTATAAGAAGGAGGAATTTCCAGAACACTTTCATTTTGCTAAACATGAGCAGGTTCTGCCAATCATGATGTTTGCAGACTCTGGTTACAACATCAATGGGGTAAGTTGATTCTAAAATGGGTAAAGTCATCTTGGATCGGGGAGACAACCACTAGAGAAGGACATTTCTGAAAAAACTAAAACATAAGTGCACATACTATAAGTTGTAACCCTAAGCGTCCCCCACCCCTTGCCCCCACGTCCTGCCCAACCAACACTGCCCCAAATTATCATTGTGCAACAATAATGATCAATATCATTATTCATCAAAACTGTGCCCAGCACTGCACTAAAAATTTAACAGGAGGTATTTCATTTTTGTCTTCCCAATAACCCTATAAAATAAGTGCTCTTAGTTCCCCCATTTTCATGAAGAAGAAATCAAAGCCTAGGGAGAAGTGGCTTGAGATCAGACATGTAAGGTTGAGGGTTGACCCCAAGCCTGTGCGCTTGATCATTACACACAGATCACCAAAAGATTCATCAAGGAAGCCACCCCGCTGGTCCTCATTACCTCATACCACAAAACCTGCAAGCCTCTTCCCACAGAAACTTATACACAAATGCTCACAGCAGCATTATTCATAGTAGCCAAAAGGTGGCAACCACCCAAATGTCCATCAACAGGTGAATGTATAAACCAATATGTCTGTCCATATCATGGAACATTACACAGCCAAGAAAAGGACTGAAGTACTGATTCGTGCTACAACATGGATAAACCATGAAAACAGTATGCTAAGTGAAAGAAGCCAGACACAAAAGGCCACATATTATATGATTCCATTTATATGAAATGTACAGAACAGACACATCTAAAGAGACAGAAAGCAGATTGGCGGTTGCCAGGAGCCAGGGGTGGGGGAAGTCGGGGAAAATGAGGTTGTGACTACTGATGGGTACAGGGTTTCTTTTTGGGGTAATGAAAATGTTCTAAACCTGATTGTGGTGATGGTTGCATGACTCTGTGTATATAATAAACATCATTGAATTGTATACTTTAAATGTGTGAATTGTGTGGTATATAAATTATATCTCAATAAAGCTGTTATAAAAAATAAATAAATAAACAAGCCTAAAGAAGAAAACACTAAAATCAACGCTAATTGGGAGACACAAATGAGGTGGCCTGGTTTTTGTTAACTACCAACCAATAATTCACGGCAGAAACAAAATTTAAATGATGTTATAAATGTCACATGGCAGACGGGCACAGTGGGTCACGCCTGTAAACCTAGCATTCTGGGAGGCCGAGGTGGGAGGATCACTTGAGCTGAGGAGCTGGAGACCAGCCTGAGCAAGAGTGAGACCCCATCTCTAGTAAACATAGAAAAATTAGCCAGGCATCATGGCATGCACCTATAGTCCCAGCTACTTGGTAGGCTGAGGCAGGAGGATCACTTGAGCCCAAGAGTTTGAGGTCACAGTGAAATATGATGATGCCACTGCACTCTACCCAGGGCAACAGAGCAAGACCCTGTCTCAAAAAAAAAAAAAATCACATGGCAGAAGACTGCCCCAGGTGGAGCTTGAAGAACTCTTGCTGTGAACAGGAACCAAATGTGATAATTACATTTGCAATTTGTTTACTCTCAGCTTGTTACAACACCAGAATAACACAGGTATGGGAAGACTCATGGGGTTATTGTTTAATGTTGGTGGAGATATTCACAGTAAAATGCAACAATTTATAACCTAAGGTATATTTTATCCTTCGAGTGGCCCAGAACACTGTGATCGGTCACATGTCCACAGCTAAGGCCTTGCCAAGGAGAAATTCCATAGTCACCCAGCTTGTTTGGAACCCTGGTTCATGATGTTTGTAACTGAACAGTTTTGAGAGTGCCATGAGGGCATTTAATGGGACAAACACATTCTCAATTGCCCGACCAGACAGTTTGAGGGAATAGGATGCTGTGATCAGTTTAATCTTTTGCTGAACTCACCATTAGGCAGAAAATCCTCTGGGTCTCAATGCCTCTCACTGAATACACTTCCCAGACTCCATCCACCTGCCTGCCTTGGAGCGCAGGGTATAGTGGACCTCATGCCTCTCTCCTCAGGGACCAAAAGGCTTGTGAGACCATTATTAGAGCATTCATTCTTGCTGGGCTACCCCATGGCCTCACAGTCCGCTGCATTGGTTTCTTCAGCCTGAGCTGAGCAGACAGGCGCTTTCTGTATCCACCAGGCCACAAATATCAGACCAACTTTTCAACGTACAGAGCATCACGTTTCTTACACACTATATATGTTGGTCTGAGAACATATAAAGTGTTGTGACTGATGTTACTTCGTCATTTGAAAAGGGGGACAGACAGACAAAAAAGCTACTTGGCATTTATTAAACAATTGCCTAGAATCCTGACCCCCTCCTAACCCCTCCCCCCCAAAAAAAATATATATAGTAATGCTTGCTACTGATGACTCAGTGCAGATTCCTTAATCTCTGTGCCTCAGTTTCCCCAGCTGTAAAATAGAGATGATCATAATAGCACCCTCGCTGGGCTGCTGTGAGGATAAAAGCAGTTAACGTATATTTATAAAGCATTCAGAACAATACATGGTGCATAGTAAGTGCTATATGTTTGAGCTTAGTATTATTGTCAATATTATTATTATTTTCTGGTTGTTTCCAATGGGCATGCTTTCTTTGTTCTCTTTCTTTAAAGACTCTTAATGCCTTGGTATTGTCTCTGCCACTGCAGGTAGCAGTGTCCTTGTAGTTTAGATTTTCAAAGGCTTCATGAATTCAACAAGCGTGACATTAACTAAGGGACCGTTTTCTTTCAGGGCATTGGAATCTGAAGTGGCCTTTTTATTATTTTTGTTTTTCAGCGAATTATACTGTATTTCAACAAAGGTGATCATGGCTTTTATAATGTCCTCATGGACATGAAGGAGCTTTTGGGCCAGATTTCAAGAAGAATCACCTGGTTGAGCCTTTTGACAGCATTCACATCTACCCACTGATGTGTAAGCTCCTAGGAGTTACCCCCGAACCCCACAATGGCTCCCTGATGGTCACCCTGGAAATGCTCGTGGACTTTTATGACCAGCAACCGGGTGAGATACAAAAGCTACCACCAAAAAAGTGTCAGCATAGTCTGCTCTGTCCTGAGACAGAAAAGGGGTCTCCTGAGGTGGAAAAAAACTTCAAGCAGAACAATCCTGTTTCCCAGCAGCTTTCGAGCTCTCAGAGCAAAATAACAACAGCTCTAAGCTGATAGCAGAGGAAGTGGGGAATACACAGCGCCTTTTGGCCAAAGGGAAGGCTCTCCATAAAGAAAGTCAGGCTATAATCCTTCTGATCCTCAGGAAATCGTGTACAGTCTGCCCCCAAGATGCCCCTTATAGATACAGAAAATCAGCCTTCCTTCAGCAACACAGAAAGCGGCTCGGAGGAGAGGAACAAAGCCTTACTATCCCCCTCACTGCTGAAAAAAAGACAGGGGAAGTCTGGAAAAAAATTGCTAATTCTTAAGACTTCAAAACCCTAAATCTGCGTGATAAAAAGGAGAAATAAACCCATCCCTGAGAGCTTGGTGTTACCCTTGTTCAGTAGGTTGTTTACAAACACTGGCCATCTTTTCTTCTGCCAGGAGACTTAGATACTGTCCAGTGATTTATTGAGTGCTTACTGCACTCAAAAAGGCGTAATGTACATCCTTCCCCTTCTTCTAAGCCACTGCGCACAATCTTCTTGTGAACAGACAGGAAGCGGCCCCTTTTGCAGAAAACGAATTAAATAAATGACCAATTCACCAAATTATCGAGGATTTTTTCTTCTTAAGCTTAAAATTTTGCTGCAACTATTTTGCCCCTCCCCGTCCCATCTCCCATCAGGAGCCTGGGGTAAGGTGTTTGTCAGTTACTGATAAGCAGGACATCCACAAACTGATTTTCAGCGAATTGGCTTTTAGCAGATTGGTCATTTGGCAAACAGGTCATTAGGCAAATGGGTCATTTGGCAAAGAGGTCATTTAGCAAATCGGCTTTCAACAATTTGCCCTATGAGATTTCTCTATAGTGAGCACTTTCTTGGGTTAAATGTACATTTCATTTCCATAATTAATATTCACTAGCGGCTGGATGGGAAACTTCCCAGGGAACCAGGAGCAGCCAAAACAGCCTCTTAATAATGGGGCAATTAAAAACCCTCTGGTTTTTTTTAACAGGAGTGGCGATACAGAGGGCATCCACTCTCCAAAACACAGTCATCGGCCTCAGCGTTGTCACTGGAATTCTTGCAGTTCTGTTTGTGGCTAGTGTGACATACACAGCCACACAACGAAAAAGAAGTAAGTGGTCTTTGAGTCTCCTATAGTTGATCATCGCGCATTGTAATAACCCATTTCAATCACTTCCTGCATGCCACGGGAGGTCCAGCACTCTGAGAACCTAGCAACCCAGACTGGCTTCACGGGCTTTCAACCCAGACAGTCCCACAGGGCCCAGGGCTGTTTAATAATCTGCTGTCACTGTCTTGAAATTCTTGATTTTTTAACAAGGGCCCCACATTTTCACTCTGCACTCGGCCCTGAAAATTATGCAGCCAGCTGTATTCATTTTCTAGGGCTGTAGTAACAAAGTACCACAACCTGGGTGGTTTAAAACAACAGAAACTTATCGTCTCACAGACCTGGATGCTAGAAGTCCAAAATCAAGGTGTCAGCAGAGCCATGCTCTGTCTCTGTTCTTCTAGCTTTTGGTGGAGGCCAGAAATCCTCAGTGTTCCTTGGCTTGCACACGTATCACTCGAATCTTTGCCTCCATCAACACGTGGCCATCTTCCCCCCATCTCTGTCTTCACGTGGCATTGTCTTTTATAAGGACACCAGTCATTGGATTCGCCCCCAGTGATAAGTATGACTCATCTTAACTCATCTTAACCCTATTTCCAAATAAGGTCACATTCCTAGCTGCCCAGGATTTGGGACTTCCAACTTATCTTTTTAGGGGGTACAATTCAACCCATAACACAGGTCCTGACACCAACCAAAGCATTATATGGCCCTGGCGCACTTCATTCTGCGTCTAAATAGTTACGCCATTAGACTGAGCCTCTCGCTTTCCTTATTATGCCCCTCCCTGACCAATCTTCTGCTTTAACGGAGCTCCTGTCTCGATAGCACGGGGCCTCCTGAGCATTAACTACAATCAGCCTAAGGAAATTGGGAACTTTACTTAACCTTAAATTCCATTACAAAGTCCACATTTAATGTAATTTATATTTGAACTATAAAAATTTTCTATAAGTTGAAACATGACCTATAAAGGTCTCTACACCCTGAAGCAACATCTTAGAAAGAAATCAATTGGTCCTTTTCTACAGAAACCATTAACCATAAAAGAGATAAAAAACTTCAATGTACTGATTGAACTTCCATGCCCACAGGACAATTTCTAAAAGGCAACCGTTCCATACAATTAAAATGCCTTAGGTTATTATTATTTTTTTAAAGCCTCAGATCCAGAAGTTGAATCCTTACTATAGTCTGTGCACATATACACCCCCTCTCACAACTGGAGGACTGATCAGATTGTCCTAATGCTTCTCTTCATATCTACACCACATGGAATTGTACTTTTTGTTTTAAGCATCTGTCCTAATCTTTACTTGCACCTGAATATACAACACCTGTGAGGTCCTTGCTTCTTCCAGATTCAGATCTAAGACATATGACCTTTGTACTTCCCAAGGGCCCACACACCAACAAAAAGGTTTCTTCTCTGAGGACAGGTCAGTTCTGTGGGCCCCTGGGGTCCTTCCTCAATCTGCTTCCCAACTATGGCATCAGAAAATGCTGAACTAGCCTAGACTTATTAATATCTTAGTATAATATCATGCAGTATTACTTCCTATGGCATTGATGTACATGCCCTTTTGCTCCTCAAAGGTGATTAATAGTTATTATGTGAGTTAACAGAATAAGCCTAGGATTTATGAGTGTAACTCACCTGTTCCCATTGGTTTTCATCATCTACTGCAGGCAGAGAGCTGATCAAAACAGCAAAAGCAAACCGGTACCCTGACCCAGCTCTGAAGCCAGCCTTCCTTCACCACCAAGACCCCGCGCTGGTTAAGAAGCCCTGGTTAAGATTCTCAGGCAACTCTGTCTCAGGACAAGTAACTGAGAGGATGATGCAGCATCTCAGACCCAGAAACCATTGATTCTGTCTGAAAACACAGCAATAACCATAGCCCACCCTCTTTACTTAAATCAACAGTGTGCAGGGAATAAAAGACGATCTCTTTTTTTTTGCCAGATCTTGTGCTGCCTTGGTTCTGGTGAGGGAACGACAGATACAAGAGAATAATTGTATTCAATTAGAATTTATCCCCCACTCTTGTTCTCGTGGTTGAGCAGGGCTCAAGTGTTTCTCATCCGAAAGAAGTAAAGAAGATTTAATCTGTCTCCTCATCTACCTTCTGCAAGTATATTTAACAAATTAGCTCTTGGGACTCTTCCACATGGACTTTTATGAGGGATTTGCTAAGGTAAACGGTTCAGACTTTGAACACAGTTCAAGTTCCAGAGGCAGCACCAGCGGGTTGCTAACTGCCCTGCCTTTCAACTCAAGACACGATAACTTTGACCTAAAATACTTATTTTTTTCTTTTCCACTCTCCCATCCCCACCTCTATACCCCCCAACCCCCAGGAGCCACCTCCTGCTCTTCCTTCAGATTCCTTTCCCTGCAAGATCAAAACTCCTACAGCGGACGATATGGCCATTGTACTTTCATACTTGTGTGATAATTATTCAACGTCTACTTCTCCCGCGAGCCCCTGAGCCCCTGGAGGGCAGGGACCACATCGGGTTTTTCTCACTGTTACATCCGCCAATGCCTAAGAGCGCCAGGCACATAGTAGATGCTTAAGAAGTATCCGGTGAACGAAAGACTGTCGGGTCCCAGAGGGGTGGCGCTGACGGGGACGCGGCTCGGATAAGGCCACCCGGACCGATGCGCCCGCCCGTACGCCCCCGGCCCCCAGAAAGACCCTCCTGGAGGTGCAGAACCAGCGAGAATGACTTCGCTGACCACACGCCCCTCGCCGCCCTGCTGGACCCCGGACCCGGATTCCGCCCCGCCCGAAGCTCCTCCTCCAGGGCCCCGCCCCTGCGCCTGCTCCGAGGCCCGCCCCAAACCCTCCCAAGCAACGCCTCCTGAGCCCCGCCTCCGGCCTGGCCTCCGCCCCAAGCCCCGTCTTCTGGGCTCTGCGCCCCGCCTCCTGCGCCCGAGCAGCGTCTAGCCCCGCCCTAGGCCCCGCCTCCAGGCCCCGCCAATCTGGCCCCGCCCCGGCATCCCAGGTCCGACATCTCTAGCCCCGCCCTAAGCCCCGCCTCCAGCTCCCGTGAATCTGGCCCCGCCCCAGGCCCCGCCTCTCGGGCTCGCGCACCTCCCCGGGCCCGCCTCCTCCCGGCTCTGGCCGCGCTTCCGCCCGGTCTCCCGGCAACGCCGCGGCCCCGCCCCCGCCATGGCGCCCGAGGAGAGCGCGGGGACCCAGCGGCTCCTGCGGAGCTTCGAGCGCCGCTTCCTGGCGGCGCGCGCGCTGCGCTCCTTCCCCTGGCAGGTGGGCGGAGGGGCGGCGGGGAGGGCCGGGCGGTCTGGGGCCCCGGCCCCGGCCCTCGCGCCACGTGAGCGCCTCGGCTGCCGCCGGCGGGGCGGGACCCTGGTCCCCGCGTGGGCGGCGGCGCCGGGCGGACCCGCGACCAGCGGTCCCACCGGGCGAAGGGAGGCGGGGCTTCCTCCCAGCTCCCTGTTCAGTCGGGTTGTCAGGGTCATGGACGGTTCACGATCATTTTCGTGCCTTTTTTTTTTTTTAAGCCAGTGACCATCTTGGTCATTGGGACGCAGCTGCCCTCGCCCATGGTGAAACCATTCAGGCCCGCGGGACGCCGCGTTCTCTCGAGCGCGGTGACCCGGGCGCGGGCCGTCCCGCCCCCGTCCTCAGTGTTCTCGTCTGTATATCGGGCATTGCACGAATCCCCTCAGAGGCAGCTTGAGGTTCCTGTGCCTCTGATGGGAGAGGCCGGAGGGGTGGCCTCCCTCGCCTGCACACCTGCCGCTCTGTTCTGCGCACAGGCAGATGGCCTGGCAGCAGCCTCCCTTCTGCCAGCAGAGGGGCTTGATGGACCCCGCCTCGTTCATAATTCATGTGCGGTGAGCTCACTAGGATGAGTCAGTCTCGAGACATATTCCTCCCTGGGTCTGCCCCCTCTTACGGGGTGGCAGTTAGTCATCCGTGTTCTCTCATTGACAGCAAACAGCACTCTGAGAGGTCATCTCTGGTCAGGAGGGATATGTACATTTTTAACCCAAAAGCTTCATAATAGCATCCATAGGTTCCCATTCAATATCTCCCATAATTATGCACATGCCCATGATAAATGCTCACTTAGGCTCACCCACAACACCCACGAGGTGGGTACTGTTATTGTCACTCACCTCTGACCAGAGAGGTTGATTGGAAGAAGAGCGCAGCAGTTGAGAGCTCAGAGCCAGGAGACAGCCTGCCTGCTTTGCATCCTGGTCCAACCCCCTACACGCTGTGTGACCCTGGGCAAGTGACTGCATCTCTCTGTGCCATAGTTTTTTTATTAGTAAAATGGGAGATATAATGATACCTACCTCGTAGGGTGGTTGTCCAGATTACTTGAGTACAAAAGCCCGTGAATCAGTGCCTAGCTCATGGTAAATGCATGTTAAGCGGTAGCTAGTATTTTTATTTGGTCACCAAAGGTTTATTGAGTGCCTTCCATGAGCCAGGCACCGGGGATCAGTGGTCCACATTACAGATGAGGCCCTACTTGCGTCGGAGAGCCGGAGAATAACAAAATTAATGAATGAACAAGGAAACACCAGATGAGAATGGCTGTAAAGCCACTAAAACAGGGAAATGGAGACTGGAGCAACTGGGGGACGATTCATCAAAGTAGGGAATTCAGGGAAGGCCTCCCCGAAAAGTAGAGCAGCCGGCCATGGGAAGGTCTTGGGGAATGGGATGTGCCAAAGCCCTGTGGTGGGAACAAGCCAGCTGTGACTGAACAGCAAGGCCGCCAGTGTGGCCAGGTGGCGTGAGCAGGTTTGGGACAGGGTGGTGGAAGAAAGGTCAGAGAGAGGGGCTGGCCAGGTCTTGCAGGGCCTTTTAAGGCATGGTAAGGAGCTCTGAAGCAACGAAGCTCTTGCCGTGTGTCGCGTACCAGCCAAGGCAGTCTGCCTGACTCTAGAGTCCCTGTAAGAGACAGCATAACCTGGCCTGGCACGTGCACAATCTTCATTTTCACTTTAACTCTGGTGTCACGTCCCAGGCAAGCCTATCAGGCCTTGGTGCTGTGTCTCCCCTGGTAATTTCTGGCTGACAGTTCAGCCGCGGAGCTAGTCTCTGACCCGGGTGACAGCTTAGCAGCCAGGGCTAATGCGACCCAAGAGTCGTTCTTCTGGCATTCTTCCTGTGACTCGTCCAGGTGCAACCTGTGACCTCTGAAGGTCAGGCTTTCAGCCACTATGGCTTCCACTTCTGACTGGCTCCAGGTCCCTGGGGAGAGATCACTTAGCACTTTCCCAAAGAGTTCTATTGCATGTTTAATGTTCCTGTGAAAATGCCCTTGAGATTTCTCTCTCTCCGCCCCTCCCACCTCCTCCAAATAGAACCTAGAAGAGAAACTAAGGAACTCATCAGATTCTGAGCTGCTGCTGGATATTTTGCAGAAGGTAAGAATCCCAGAGTCCCCAGGGCACATAACCTGGCCTCCTGACTCACCCGGGATACCTGACAGGAGAGCCAAGGCTGTGCTTGTATCCTTTAAAAACCTCCATGTGTGAAGGACAAAAAACCATTGAGTCAACACTGCAGGTGGGTGTCAGCACCTCAAACAGCTCTGGCTCTTTTGTTTTCTTACATGAAGACATTGGAATGTACAAAAATCTGCATGAGAGGAGGGAATCTAGGGAATGTTTTTGAAACCATCCACATTAAAATCAGAGATGACAGGTGTGGGATGGCTTCTAGCATTCGGTAGCTGCTCAGAGACTTTCTTTTTGCCCATCCTGCCCACTCATGTGTCTCTTCTAGCTGTAGATGGGTCTTTGCTCTGCCCACAGTGGAGTTTGGACTCTGAAGTGCATCTGCGTGCAGGCTAGAGGCAGGACCACCACGCAGCCTGGCCTGGCCCCACCCTGACCCTGGCCATGCGGGTCAAGTGCAGATCACACTGCATCCTGCGTCTTCACCTTCTGAAGGGTCATGAGCCCTTCTGAAAAGCTAAAGCTACATACTGCCTCCTCAAAAGGAAGTGTACCAGGAGAATAGGTTTTGTGTACAAACTCAGGGGAGGTGCAGACATCTCTGCCCCCCAACCACCAGGCCCATCCAAGAAGCCCAGGTTAAGAATTCCTGTGCCGGAGGGTAAACCAAGATTATCCATGTGGAAAAGATGCACCCAGAGCAGGGAAGACTTTCAGGGTGATCCGGTGGTTCTGGCTGTAAGCACAGAAGTACCTGAGGTCATTGTCTTGCAGCCTACTGATTTCCACCCTGAGCATCGCCCTCAGAGATGGAGGAGCATAAAATGTAGGGCAAGCTGCTTTAAAACCGAGCACAGGCCAACTAGAAAGCCCCTGAAGGTCTTGTGTGTTATGTGGGGTACTTTGTTGCCCTTGGGTAAAATCTGCATCCCTCCTAGCCAGCAGACCCTAGTGACCCTCTCCCTCTCTCCCCTCAGGCGCATGTTTCCCCACCTGTCCCTACCTATATGGCTCCAGTCACTCTGCCCTCCTTTCCAAAACTCCAGGCTGTGGCCACCTCAGAGCTGTTGCCTCTGCCTGCAAGTCCTGTGGGTGGCTTCTTTAGGCTTCAGCTGCAGTGTCACCCTGAGAGTCTCCTTCCCCTCTACTCTGTCCCTAGGGACGTAGGCTTCAAGAGGGCAGGTGCTGAGCAGGCCTTCCCAGCGTTTGGGCTCCTACCTCTTCCCTGGAGCCAGACCATGGGCAGCTGCTGTCCCTGCAAACCCTAGTTCACACTGGCCACCCTGGGAGGGAGGGAGCTGGGGCCCAGGTGCCCTGCATTCCTGCCCAGAATGGGCGCCAGAAACCCTGCCACAGCCTGTGCCACTGCAGTGGGAACATTTTTAGGAAAGGGCTTATATCTTAAGACTGAGTCTTTCAGATGCACAGGTCTCTCCAGCAACATTCTGTGCTTTGTTGTAGACTGTGAAACATCCTCTGTGTGTGAAACACCCACCGGCAGTGAAGTATGCCCGGTGCTTTCTCTCAGAGCTCATCAAAAAGGTCAGTCATTGGCAGTGACCACCCAGTAGCCAGACAGCATGGCTGCCAAGCAGGGACTTGGCTGGCTCCCCAGAAGGGGGCTCCTTGCCTGCCGGAGCCCAGGTCCTTCCCGTGCCCTTCACCTGCTTTGCAAACCACTGCTTGGCAGGAGCCTCCCCAGGCAGCTGGCTGCTGTCTGGGTTTGTCCAAGGGAAGGCAGAGGCCGGGGTCTCTCTCCCTCACTCTGCTTCCTGGGGCTCCAAGCAGCTGTGTCTCCTTGGGGCCCAGCTCCCACCGTGCAAAAGTAGGTAGGAGTCTCTTTCCTACCAGGCAGCCCCAGCCCAGGGTGCTGCAAACCTCACCTGTGCCCTGTCCTGCCAGCCCCAGGGGCTTGGACAGTCTCCTGCTCTTGCCAGGCTCTGCATTGCCCTGGTGCCCGTTGGAAGTTTTAGCTCTTGCAATACCTTCATCACTAGCTCCCCTTGTCAAATTTTCCCCACTGAACTAGCTGGAATGGGCTCTTTTCCTGACTGAGGCAGGATGGATTTTAAGGATGAGCCCAAACCTACTGGGTTTGACGTCGGACATCAGAGAGGTGATTCTCAGTGGTCAGTAGCAGAACTGCTGTTGCCGGCCACTGAACCAAAGGGCCACACCTTCCCCAGGTTTAGTGAATAAATAATCCCTGCCTCTGTGGTAGCCCCTCCCCGCAGTCCTCACCGACAGGGTGCATCCATGGTCACCGGCAGGTCTCCCCAGCACCGCCAGGAGAAGGTGGCCAGGGGCTGCCCACTGAGAAGCAGCTTCACGAAAGCCATGCCCTGCAGTGTGGAGCGATGTCCCTGTGGCTTTGCCTGGGGTTCACTTCACAGCACCTTTTGTTTTCCTCATCCAGGGCAGCTGGTACAAACGCAGAGCGCTCTGTCTTGGTCACTTGGCAGCTCTCACAGAATCCCTGCCCTAGACTACACCTAACCTAACCCTTTCTACACTTCTCTTTGAGGTAACCCCTCAGGTCCCCCAGCAAATGAATTTTTTTTTTAACAGTTGGGGTCTCACTGTGTTGCTCAGGCTGGACTCCTGGGCTCAAGTGATCCTCCCACCTCAGCCTCCGAAGCAGCTGAGACAATAGGCACGCGCCATTACACCCTGCAAAGTGAATTTTTTATATGCAAGTTGGCCTATATTATGTCATTCCATCCCAAATATCCCCTCCAAATTTGGTGAAAATCATCTAGCCATTTTTATAGATTAGAACAAAAGCAAAGAGGCAGAACCTTTGTTTTTATGTGATGGTCAGCTTAATCCTCGTGGCTGAAGCTCTTGCTCTGTCTGCCCCCAGCACGAGGCTGTCCACACCGAGCCTCTGGATGAGCTGTACGAGGCATTGGCAGAGGTCCTGACTGCCCAGGAGTCTACCCAGGGCCACCGGAGCTATCTGCTGGTATGAGACGTGCATGCTTCTCCCCCACATAGGCCAGACCTGTCCTCCACAGACAGAGTTAAAACATGGGCTCCAGTCAGCCTCCCATGGGTTCAAATCCTGACTCACCAATTCTGCAATTTATTTTTTTTGGTAGAGACAGGATCTTGCCATGTTGCCTAGGCCGGTCTCAAACTCCTGGTCTCCAGCGATCCTCCTGCCTCAGCCTCCCAAAGTGCTGGGATTACAGGCGTGAGCCATGGCTCCCAGCTGGGATCTTGTTTTTGTGTTTTAACCTGTTGTTATAAAATAAAACATAGATACAGAAAACCACACCAAAGAAATATACAGGTTACTGAATCATCACAAGGCAGCTACCCCTTTGTAGCCACCCCCACCCCCTGACCCCCACTGATGTGCTCCATCCTGTAATTCTGCCATTTCAGAATATTAGGTGAGGGGAATCAGGGTGTAACCTGAGACTGGCTTCTTTCACTCGCATAGTGCCCTCGAGCTTCGAGCTGTTGGGGTTTCAGGTGATTTTCTTTTAAACACTAGCTACTTGTACTCTGATAGCTGATTAATTCTCTCGCCTTGTCTCTCTGTGCAGCCTTTGGGGGACTCGGTCACGCTCTCTGAGAGCACAGCCATCGTCTCCCACGGCACCACCGGCCTGGTCACGTGGGATGCTGCCCTCTACCTCGCAGAATGGGCCATAGAGAACCCAGCAGCCTTCACTCACAGGTGACCTTGGGGCACAGGGCAGGGCACCAAGGCAGGTTTGCCCTGGCTCAGTGGTAGACATGGGTCCCCCTTCCACCCAGGACTGTCCTGGAGCTTGGCAGTGGAGCTGGTCTCACGGGCCTGGCCATCTGCAAGATGTGCCATCCCAGAGCCTACATCTTCAGTGACTGTCACAGCCATGTCCTCGAGCAACTCCGAAGGAACATCCTTCTCAATGGCTTATCATTAGAGCCAGACGTCACTGCCAACTTAGAGAGCCCCAAGGTGACAGTGGCCCATCTGGACTGGGACATTGCAACCGTCCCTCAGCTCTCTGCCTTCCACCCAGACGTCGTAATCGCAGCAGGTAATGCCCAGCCGCAGGCAGGTTGAGCAGGTGACTTCCTTGCGGCTCCACCCAGCTCTCAGGGAAAAGGAACAGTGGATACTGCGGAGCAGGGAAACGATGGGGCTTCCAGAAGAGTCATTCTGGGCCTCCAGGGGACATCAGAGTGCTGGGGTGTCCCTCTTAAGATGATCCTAAAGCCGCAGCCCTCTTGTTGAGGACAGACATATTCCCGTTGTAATGGTTCCATCCAGTAAATGAGCACTGGCTTTTCCCAGCAAGGCATGAGAGGAACAGAACAGGCCCCAGGGCACCAGACCAGTGTTCCCCATTAGCCAGGCCACAGCCGAGTAGACAGACTTCATCTCCCTCCCCGGCAGCCTGGGGCAGCATCTCAGCTCCCACGCAGGACCAAACAGAACGGCCAGAGCAGCCCATTGAGGAAGACAGCCAGGCCGGCCCCACCTTCTCCGCCCACCACCCCTTTGAGACATGGACGTTTCACCCCTACATGTCCGACAAGGCTGCGTCCCACCCCACTCCAGGTCCTCAGATGTAGGGCAGAAATGGCCACAAGGAACAGAACAGCTCTACCCTTTCTGGCTCAGCAATGCTCTGCCTCTGGTCAGGGGCCCAGCCCTGAAACCCACAGGCCCCACAGCCAGACACACAGCCCCTGCCCCTGCCCACTAACAAATCAGCAGATGCCTGGATCAAAAAGTCCAAGGCAGAGAGTCAGGTTTTGCTTTATTAAGTGTCTTCTAAATAGGCCAAGAGGCAGAGAGTTGATTTGTGTTTGAAGGAACTCCAGTGAGCCCGGATATTTTTTCATTTGTTGCAGAGTCTTAGCAGCTTGCTTTCTCTCCTCGGGGTTTTCCTTTTTCACCC
The DNA here is from genome assembly GCA_023783475.1 of Daubentonia madagascariensis. Classification (NCBI taxonomy): domain Eukaryota; kingdom Metazoa; phylum Chordata; class Mammalia; order Primates; family Daubentoniidae; genus Daubentonia; species Daubentonia madagascariensis. Next base: position 1,858,761 of record JAKFHU010002332.1, on the reverse strand, counting down.
AAGTAATTTCCTCTCCCTCTAATAGCCCAAATCTAATGTAACTGCTGCTTCCAGACCTTGTCCTGCTGCTGAGGTCAGCACGACCAGAACCCTCCATGTGTCGCTTTCAGTAACCTGAGGCTTCTCCCTGCAGACGTGCTGTACTGCCCGGAGATTGTCCTCTCGCTGGTTGGGGTCCTGCGGAGGCTCTCTGCCTGCCAGAGGGACCAGCGGGCTCCTGACGTCTATGTTGCCTTCACCGTGCGCAACCCAGAGACGTGCCAGCTGTTCACCGCTGAGCTAGGTGAGCCCCGCCCCTGGGAGCTGTCCCCAAGAAGCCGCCCAGACCTGCAGGGCCACCGAGCTCTCCCCACAGGACTCCAGCAAAAGAACCAGCCCTGGGGAATGCTAGGAAGTTCCACACCCCCACGATGTGCCCCGGGAGCTCTCAGGCAGAACAGTGAGCGGGGTAGGGCCGCAGGGTGGGAGGCAGGTAGTTCGGTACAGTGACCGTCTGAGACCTGCAGCCCTACTGTGTATGTCAGCAGCTTTCCTAAACCTTTGGGCCTCGGTTTCCTTATCTGCAAAATAGGTGGTTGTCAGAATGTCAGTCAGTGCCAGGCCCACCCGGCCACCCTCAGGGAGCTGGGCCATCACTCACCTCCCCATGCCTCAGTGTCTGCCCTCACCTGTACCCAGAGACACCTACCCCAGAGGGAAGCCTGTTCACACCCAGGACAGTGCCCAGCATGGAGGACACTCAGTAATGGGGTATCCGCTCTTACAGGCACCCAGTAAGTGGAAGAGCAGGGGGACTTTAGAGAAGGGTAAGGGGCCCACCCACACACAGCCCTGAACTGGCCCCACTGTGGGCCACCCACTGTCCTCAGACATGACATTTGTCAGCCCCCCAGGACCTGCAAGGGTTGCACTGTCATCATCCCGTCTCACCCACAAAGACACTGGAGCACAGGGAGGCTGAGCAATCCCCAAGCCCCCAGGGACCACAGTCACGCTGCCTACACTACACCCACCCTGCCCAAGACCACCTGCCTGCAACCCCCGGGGCACACCAGGCCTGGCCAGGGCTTCCCACGTGCAACCTGGCGGCAGCACAGAACCCTGACTTTCCCCAGCTCCCCCTGGGCAATGCCCCTCCCGGCAGCTGCCTGCACAGCTTCTGCTGACAGACAACCTGGATGCCCATCTGTGCAGCAGCAAGTTAACTACAGAGCAAACGAGCAAGCAAACACACGAATGCTCACGGTGCTCCACTGACAGAGTGCTATACAGCCTTTAAAAAGAATGCCCACGATACCTTTACGTGAAAAAAGCAAGTGCCAGATACATACAAGCTTTTTTTTTTTTTTTAAGAGACAGGGTCTTGCTGTCGCCCATAAGCCCATTTTTGTTTTACAGTAATAATTAGCTTGGCACAGTGGCTCATGCCTGTGGTCCCAACTACTCGAGAGGCCGAGGTGAGAGGATCCCTTGAGCCCAGGAGTTTGAGGCCAGCCTGGGCAACAGGGCAAGACCCTGTCTCTAAAGAAAAAACATTTTTTAATTATAACAATAATCTTCATGTTAGTATACCTATGGGGGAAATCTAGAATATACACCAATTAACAGTTGTTACACTGGGATGGTGGGATTACAGAGACTTCTACACTTTTTATGTCTGTAGTACTTCATTTTCATGAGTACTAATTTTGCATTCATACCAAAAAACTGATTAAAAAATCATCCTGGCTAGTGGCTCTTCAGACATCTGTGCTTACAAGGACAGCACGAGCCCCATATAAGCTTTGTGAGAAGTGGGCCTGCTGAGCAGCCAGACATATGTGGGCTCACACCTCAGCTCCTCTCGAGCTGAGCAGTGACGTGGGACAGGTGCAGAATGGGGTGCGGCACGAAGCCTGGCTGCATCACCGCTGTGCAGACCACCTGGAGGATCCCGGGCCTCTGGGTAAGCCTGGAATCTGTGGACCAAACAGACCAGCATGGACACACGCCCCGGGCCTGTCCCAAGGGCACCACAGATAAACTAAGGTCCTGTCCCAAACACTGCCATCCTGAGATTCATGTGCTCTGTTTCCAGGCCAGGCCGGGATCCGATGGGAAGCGGTACCTCCTCACGACCGGAAACTGTTCCCCTATGAAGAGCATTCAGAGATGGCAATTCTGCAACTGGTGCTGTAGGTCTCACACAGGCCTCTGAAGATGACTGTGAAAATTAAATCACTGTTGTGAGAAGAATTTTTGTGGGAAAGCAGATAAAACTTTCATTGGGGCTAGGTGCAGTGGCTCACGCCTGTCATCCTAGCACTTTGGGAGGCCAAGGCAGGAGGACTGCTTGAGACCAGGAGTTCAAGACCAGCCTGGGCAACACAGTGAGACCCCATCTCTACCAAAAATGGAAAAATTAGCCAGGCATGGTGGCACTTGCCTGCAGTCCCAGCTTCAGGAGGCTGAGTCTAGGAGTTGGAGGCTGCAGTAAGCTACAGTTGTGCCACCGCACTCCAGCCTGGGTGACAAGAGACCCCATCTCAAAAAACAAAACAGAAAAAAACTTTCATGGGACTTGAATGTTTGAAGAATATTAAATCACAAACCACAAACTGTGTTCTAGTAAGATATAAACCATTTAAGTGTGTGGGTGCCCCCTTTCTGTCAGCAGTTCTGGTTCTTAAGAAAATCACCATAAATCAGAAATGAAAGTTTTGCCTCAAAGGCAAGCATTTCCTTTATGCAAATAACATATGTATATCAAGTATGATGTTCCCCGAACCTGGACACTTAGGTCCTCACGAAAGCAAGCCCACGGTGGGCACAACACATCTCTGCACCTCCAGCACAGCAGGTGCCTGTTTCCAGGGCAGAAACCAAAATGTCAGGAACACGACAGGGTGGAGCAGGGAAGGGCAGACACTGGGAGACGACAACACAGAGCAGAGAGAGGCTGAGAGTCCCAGCAACAGAAAGTAATTCCCGGGGGAGGGGAGCACAGAACAGGAGAAGAGGACGTGCTTCAGAGCCTCCAGGAAGCCAGGACACACCACAGCTTCCTGGGACTCGAACTCTGGTGTCAGAGCTTTATTCACGTTTTGGCCTCTGACCACAGGGAGGCGCTGCTGGGGAGGGTTTGCCCCGGGACTCGGGGGGGGGGGGGGGGCGGGGGGGGGGATCCTGGGTTTTAGTCTCTAGCCCCCGGGGTCACGTGTCCATAAGCAAAGGGAGCACAGTCTGCATCCAGCTCTCATCCCACCGAAGCCGCTCTGACCTCCGGAGGTTCTTCCGGAACTGGTTGAGTTTGCCAGCAGGATCAGGAAACTTTGAGAAAAGCATCTACAAAAAAATAAAGACCAGAACTTACCTCACTGTTACTCCCCACCCCATCTCAGGAGACCGGCTAGCTGACCCCAGGTCCCCGACCCTACAACGCCGCCACAACAGCCCCCGCCTGCACTGGGCACTCAAGGCCTCTCATGCCCTGGCAATGCTGTCTCCTACTTGACAGCGCGTTTTCTGGAAATGTCCCTGCATGTCCTGCTCTCCCGCACGCCGTGCCCTGGAGCACCTCCTGGCCTCTGCCTGTGTTCCTTCCCCCAGAAGCACCTCCTCTCAGCCTCTGGCCTGCACAGTCCCACCTGTCTGCTGGGAATGAGGTGACGTCTGTGTTCTTTTCAGCTTTGCCAAACTGTCTAAATCAGGGATGGGCAAACTACAGCCTGCAGGCCAAATCCGGCCCACCACCTATCTTTGTAAATAAAGTTTTCCTGGAACACAGCTACGCCCTTTCTTCAACAGATGGTCTGTGGCTGCTTTCACACTATAGCGGAGTCAAGTATTTCTGACAGCGACTGTATAATAAAATCTAAAAGATTTTCTACCTGGATCTTTACGGAAAAAGTTTGCCAATCAATCAGTTGTCAAGAACGGTGATGTATTACTCTTTGTATTAACAAACAAGCATCCTTTGCAGAATCCCACCCATCTCTCAAGGCTGGTCCAGGGAGCTCCTTTCCCTCCCCACTTTCTCCCTGGATCCTGAATGCCCCCTGAACTGCAGCACAGCCCTCCTTGCCCTGGCACCATCTGTGTGTGTCGTAAGCTCCATAAATCCAGAGGCCAGGCAGGTGCATGTCCTCATTTTCCAGAGCCCACTGGTCACTTGAAGCAGGACAGCACAGCAGGCCGGACTCTGTGACCTCTGTTCTGTCCCCCCGCCTTTTCCTCCAGACCCCACGTAGTCCCGCCAGAGCTGTGGGAAGCGGTAATCGGGCATCATGGCTCAGTGCCCATCTCCAAACCCCCCAACCCTGGAGCAGGGGCCGACGCGGCTACCTGCAGCTGAGCTGCCAGTTCCTCTGCGTCCTCAAAGACTAGGCCATTTTCTTCGTGTTTCACAAGCTCATGTAAACTGCAGAGAGAACAAGGGGGCCTGAGGGCTGCCTGCAGGAGGAACTAGACCCTATGGTGCCCACCTGCCCCACCCTACCCACCCGCAGGCAAAGCCAGGCACAGTCAGTCTGGGTCCAGTGAGCCTGTTCTGATCTGGCATCTGACTAGGAAAAAGCCCTGAAGGACACACATCAAAACAGGAGGGGCCCTGAGCGGGATCTGGACCTTCTGTGCTGTGTGCTCTTCACTAAGAATATATTCGAGAGTAGCTCTGACACGGGCACTGCATGGACAATATATATAACCAAAGTGTTGTACCCCCATAATATTCTCAAATAAAAAAATAAATTAAAAAAATATACATATATTCGAGAATGATTTCTGCATTTTTATTCTTAACTCCATGCCCAAGAAACAAGGTAAGGGCACCCCCGCCCCTGGGGACTGGCTGGGCACAGCAAGGATGGCTTCTCTGGGTCACCAGGAGGTTTGGTCCATGCATGCCTGCCCTGAGCCCAGCTCACGCAAGGGTCTAACATCCTGAATTCCCCGTCCAAAGCTGCTCCTGAGCAGGGCCGAGTGCTCCGCATGCTGGGGCTGCTGTTTCTAGAACTTCTAACGCTACCCTTTCCAAACACCTGCCACCCTTTCCAAACACCCGTCTTTGCCGAGTCGAGTGGAGTCTCAGAATTACACCCATTTAACTAATTCAAATCCACCTATATGAGCTCAGCCAAAGGGGACATGGAGAGAGGGGAAAAAGAGAAATAAACCCTCACGAGCTGTGCAGGCAGTTCCAGCCACCACTCTCGACGCGCATAAGCAGGACACACCCTGTTGTCTGTGCTGGACTGACCGGGAGGTGTCACCTTGCTGGTGGCGTGTCACAGGCCGCTCAGACTGCAGTGGTTCCCCTCGGCTACTGAGTCAAGAACCTAACCCCCCGGAAGACTCGGTTTCTGCTCCTACCACTTGAAGTTCACGGCGCACACAGGCAAACAGCACCCGAACATGTCCACCACCTTCATGGGCAGGTCCAGGCCACTGGAGGATTTGTGCAGACAGACACCCAGGTCCGCTGACCCTGTGAGGCGAAGGGGCAGTCAGTGCCGGCCTCCACCCTGGGAACACAAATCCTTCCAGGACCATGGGGCGACACCTCCCATGGGGAGTGCAAATCAGGTGACGCCCCCAACACCCCCAAATACAAGTGGCTTAAGTTGGCCCCGCAGCCAAACAGCCTGGCCAGGGGCAGGGACGTAGTGATGCTCCCAGCAGCCACGTGTGACATCTATCAACTGCCTCTTACTTAACTTTCTTATTTCAGTTGACTTAGTTTCCCTACTTAACCAAAACTTATTTTAAAAGAACTTCTGAGCAGTTACTATCAATGGGTACAGAGTTTCTGCATGAGGTGATGAAAGAGTTTTGGATACAGACAGTGGTGACGGTCCTACAACATTGTGAATATAACAAATGCCACTGAGTTGCACACCAAAAATGGTTAAAATAGCAAATTTTGTTATATATATTTTACAGCAATAATTTTAAAAACATCCCATAGCAGACCCAACAAAAACCAGCTGCCATGGTGAAAATAAAGCCAAATAAACAACTTAACATTACTAAAGACTAGCTGGAAACTTCTGAGTTTCCCAAGGCTCTCCGCCCCGACTGCTGCCTCAAGGCTGGAAGATGAGGCGTTAGAGACAAGCCTCCACGTCCCCCTCTAAGCAATCAAAGGGAAAGAGACAGATCTCGCTGGCAGAGCCAGTGCTGTCTGACACGCCAACCCTGCACCTCCCAAAGCCATCGCCCCCGCCCCACACCTGGGGGACAGTGGCCCCAACCCCAGGCCCAGGCCTTCTGCAGAAGGGAGGGTAGGACTGAATGGAGGGAGGGGTGGGAGGCTGAGAGGACATGGGGTCTCCACCAGGGAGGGGCTGGTACACCAGGAAGCAGCCACAGGAGCTCAGGCTAAGGTCTCAAGTGGCTTCAAGCAAGGCCCAATCCAGCCTGCAGCCTGCTTGTATTGGCCCTTGAGCTGAGAATGGCTTTTACCTTTTTAAAGGGTTGTAAAAACAAAGAGTATAAGAGGCCCTAAAATCTCTACTGTCTGGTCCTTTTCGGAAGAAGTCTGCTCCACTCCCCAGAGGACGCCCCTTTAAACCCCCCTCTCCCTAAAGCCTCTAAACTACCGCCTCTGACCTAGCAGCAGGGGGTAGTCCTCAGCCTCCAGCCACGGGGTGCAGATCTGGATGTGCTGGAAGCACTTCTGGCTGATGAGGCTGCTGTAGTGATCCTTCAGAGGCCCTTTGCCTTTGGGGAGAAAAACAGTCACTGCCACCACCCACACGGCCCCAGGCCCCAGATGCTCCTGCCAAGATGCAAGCAGCCACCTTCCCAGAAGCCCCACCCTCGGCAGCTCCAGGCAGGCCCCATCCTGGCCCCTTCCAGAAACCCAAGAGTCCCAAGACCCCAGGGGTGTGCACTCTGACCACTGAGGCCCTGTACCCTGCAGGCTGCGACCACGGCTGGACAAACGCCAGCCTGGCACCGGAGCACCAACCGGGTGTATCCAGGTTCTCCGTCTGTGCCATGTTCGGGGGCAACACAGGGACTGCCCCTGCCTGCCAGGGCCCCCAGGCAGCATGGCATGTGCAGTGGGCTCCAAGGTGCCCCGGGGAGCTGGGGCCAGGAGGGGAGGGAGCAGGACAAGCCACTGGCCAGGAACTTCCTCCCCGTCCCATGCTTCCTCTGCTTCTCCCTTTCTCTGTGACTTTGGCAGCAGTTTCACATTGGACTGTGGGCTCTTTCGTTTGAAAAATGAAAAGATGCTTGAAAACCCCTGGAAGAGGGGGAAGCTCAGCATGTCTGAGGTGGTGCTACCCGAGATTCAAATGTGGGCTCCACACCCTGCCATGAGGCCCCCGTGAGCCTGCAGTAGAAAGCCCTACTGCACAGTTGCAATGAGGTCTCACAAGACAAGGTCGTGTGGAAAGCACGCAGTGAAGGCTGCGCACCCCGCCCCCTCCACTGTCCCCCAACTAAATGCAGATGTGGCATGTCCCAGGCAGTACCTGTTATCACACAGACTAGAGAAGGAAGACTGTCTCCAGCAAGAGTCAGTTGTTCAAACTCTGTGTTTGAAAAGATAAAGAAGCAATAACCAGGATCACCCCGATGGGGGAGGGGCCGCCAGCCTCCAAGACGCTCCCCCAGGGGCAACACTTCAGCTCAAGGGCCTGGCCACTTGGTGACCCAAACGGGGACTCAGAGCTGTCCCCTGCTCCACACCCCCACTGTCCTTGGGCTGTCCTTGGGCCAGCCCACCCAGTGGCCCGGGGCAGGAACACACGGCAAGGCCAGGCGAGCACCTCCCAGTTCGGCAGTCCTGACAAGCCCAGAACCCCCGACCACAGCCACACACCTACTTTCCAAAGCTTCCAGCAGGATGGAGAAGTCCTCGTCCTCTGGGAGAAGAGATCAGAGCGTCACAGGCCTGTTTCTAGACGCCCCCTCCTAGCTGACACACCCTCCCATTCTCATCAGGCAAGGGGGCAGGGAGCACACGGGTTCACTGGGTGCCTGTCACTAAAGCCCCAGGTGCCCCGGTGGCCGCACAGACCTGTCCAGCTCGTGCTGCTGACCAGCAGGGCCGGCCGCCCGTGAAGACATATCACCGTGCCACTCTGAGCGTCCCGCTCCGTGAAGGCTGACCTCTCTGTGGCCGGGTCCACGGGGTCTGAGCTGCAGGAGCAGAGAAAAAGCCTGTGAGATGCTACAAAGCAGGGCCTGGGCCCCGGACGGCCATCTCTGGCCAGAGAGAGGCCCGCAGGCTCTGGGAGGTTGGGGTGCCCAGCCACGGCAGCAGCACCAGGCCGGCCCTACCACCTGAGGTATGGGCCTGCTCTCTTTGGCAATATTTGTTGCTGGGTGCTGAGGTTACGACAGCAAATAAGACCAACCCAGTCCTCTCCTCCACGGGGCTCACTATTCTCACCGTTCCCACAACTTAAGATGAGGATGCTGTGATGCCCACCCCCAACCGCCATGCCAGGTTACTGAGGGACACACGACAGGACGTGTGGACAAAGGTCCCCTTCCAGCCCCGTGAGACACCCCAGGGGACACACAGGTCCACTGACCCTGCCATGAGCACAGGAACCCACTGGCAGGAGGGTAAGATAGCACAGGGGTCGGCAATTAAAGGGCCAGAGAGCAAACACTTTAAGCTCTGCAGGCTAGAAGCTCTCTGTTGCAAAACCCAGCTCTGCTGCTGCAGCTCGCCATGCTCCAGTGAAACTCTATCTGCAAAAACAGGCGGCAGGCCTGTGGCCTTTGTTTGCCAACCGCTGGATTCATGGGTTCCCAGGTCTGCAGGGAGGAGCCAGGAGACAGGCCAGGATGGCAGCAGGCACAAGAGAAGGCAGCTAAGGACGAGGCCTACCGGGCCCTGAATGCAGCATGAATGCGGCCCAGCTTCATGAAGAGCTCATGCTGCAGGTCCAGGGGCGTCTCTCTGAAGAAAGCTGCCGGCTTGTCATAGACGGTCATGGCTCTGCAATGAGATCACTGTGGTGGGGGCGCTGGGGAGGAGTGGAGAGAGGCCTAAGGAATAGAGGATCCAGAAAGATCCAGAAAAAGAAGGACGCTCAGGGAATCCAAGTCCCAGACAGTGACAGTAAGCAGCTTTAGAATTCCTTGGGAAAGCCCAGGGAGATGTTCTAAGACCAAAACCGCCTGCGCCACTCGGCCGGCTAGGAAAGAAACCTCCTCCCTCGGCTTCCTGAAACCAGTCACCATCTCCTGTCCCCTCATATTTCAAAATGCCTCACCAGCATGTCATAGCAGGCACTGCATCCCTCGTCCCAACCAACCCCGGGACCTGCCCTCGTACCTGATGTGCCAGTTCTCTGCCAGGTCTTCCCGCATCGCGCTGGTCACACACAGGTTCATATGGGACAGGCGTCCAAAGAGCCTCTCGTACCTGAAAAGACGTGTCACTGATCAGCCTGGAGCCCTGGACAGCCCCCCCACACACAACCACAGTGTGACTCAACACCCCTCGACACAGAAGAGGCTGCAGAGCTGGGGTCTCCCAAACCTTCCCAGAGTTCGTACTTCCTGAGCTCCAGCCACACTAGTATTATTTCACACCTTTCTCTATGTCATATCACTTTTCAGCTTAAATACAATTATGTTAAAAGGAAACTATGCATCACTGCCAAAGTGAAAATCCAGCCTCTCTCGCTGTAAGAGGAAATACAATAAAGGCCTTGTTGTCAGATCTCAGCCACGCTGTGCTCCTGCAGCAAAGGCTGTGCGGCTTGCTCTCAACACAGTACAAAGCGAGTTCTGAGAATATCCAAGAGGCGTTAAAGACATCTTAGCTCCAAATGAGACCGAACCCCGACCACAGGGGAGAACCGGAAAGGGGAACGGGGGATTCTAGGTTACTTAACGCCGTCGGGATGTCACAGGCTGCTCCACCCTCAGGATGCAGAGAAAGCTCAGAAATGGGACTGCCTAGGACTGAATTTTGGCCCTCACGCTTATTAGCTATGTGGCAAGAGGCATAATCACCTTCAGCCTCGGCCTCCTGACTTGTAAAAGGAGAGTAATCACAGTACACCCTTGTTGCAGGGCGTGGAGATCGAATAGGAAAAAATACAAAAAGGCTTTGGCCTGGGCCCTGGCATGCAGCAGGTGCTGCCACTGCTGCTGAGACCACTACCAACGAGCAGGCCCATCAGGGCAAAGGCCAGAGCTGCTGATGGGCCGAGGCTGGAAGTGCACACCAAGGCAGGTGTCATACTGGGGCCCAGAGTACAACACATGATCCTTCCTGCTCCGGGTCCAACCTGCTCCCACAGTCACTTGCGTCAGCTGCAATGGCTACAGCCCACTTCTCCACCTTCCATCAGCCCCCGGTTCTTATTTGGGGATCTGCCCTCACACACTCTCTGTCCCTGGGGTCTGGATGCACCCAGGACCCAACTCTTTAGATGGAGTGTGAACTTGCCCCAAGCCTGAGACAACAGGGATGGCAGTCCCTGCCTCAGTAGGCAGATCAGAGAAGGCAGGTGACCTGTACGAGACAATCAGCAAGGCTTCGCTCTCCCCACCCAGCCTGAAGGGGTGGGGACGAGAGGTAGGCAAGCTCCTGGAACCACCAAACACGGCCACAAGGGAGTGTGAGCAGACATGAGCCAGGCCCCAGTGATACTGTTTTGAGCTCAAAGCCAGCCATTTCTCTGGACCTTTCAGTTTCATGGGTCAGCAAATGCCCTCCTTTGCTGAGGCCTGTTCCTATCACCTGTAACCAGCGTCCAGCCCGATTCACCAGCCTTGCCCTTACTCCTCCAGAGCACACGGGGAGCCAGTTTCCAGAGTCTCCACACAGGCCCTTCTTCCCACCCACCCTCACGTGGTCTGGGGGAAGATATCTGCACCTTCCTCCCAGGCTCTCACCATTTGGCCAGGAGGACGAGGGGGTGGTTGGGGCCGTGCACCAGGCCCATAATGGAGTAGCCATAGTTGTGCCAGTCGAGGATGAGTTTGCTTCCACAAAGGCAGCCCACAAACCAGCAGACGGCAATGCTGGGCAGGCCCGGGGGGTTCTGGGAAAGAGAGAGTCTTGAAGGAAGAGGAGAAAACCCAGACCATGGTCAACAATAAACCTGAGTGAAAACAGCTGCAACCCATATGGCAAAGAGTTCATCATCTTTACAGAGCTCTTGATCAGAGCAGAAGAAAGACCCTCTCTGCCACCGACGTAAGTGTTGAAAGTCATAAAAGAAACAGAAGTGACCAACCTGAAAAGTCCAAGATCATTAATAAGCAAGGAGACAAAAGATGGAACAAAGACATGCCATTTGTCACCTGTCAGAATGCAAACTCTAAAAAATCCTAACAGCCGCTGGTAGTGAAGGAGAAGGAGAAGAGACACCTCCACCTGGTGGGGGACAAAATGGACCAACCTTACCCTAAGGCTATCCAGTAGCATACCACGACATTTTACAATTCCCCTGCTAGGAATTTATCCTAAGAAAGAAACTGGATGTGTGGAAAAGATGGATGCTCACTGTGCTCTTAGCCACCCTATTTGTAAAAGTAAAAAAATCAGGAATACTCTGTCCATTAAGATGAGACTAAATAAATATATTATGGTACATCAAATACTGGAATTCAGTGCAGCCCATTAAAAAGATGCTTCTATGTGTTAAAAATTGATGGAGGAGAAAGGTTAAAAGCTTAATCTAGAACCAGACTGACTACCTAGGTTCAAATCCTGCCTCCACTTCCTAGCTGTGTGACGATGGCTTACTACTTATAGAATGTCTCTGGGTCTAAGTTTCCTCAACTCCAAACTGTAGGAAATACAAGAACCTACTTCTTAGGGTTTTTGTGAGGATTAAATGAGTTAATACATGTAAAACACCTAGATACATAGTAAGCACAATGTAAGACTCTCTATCTGTAATGACACAGAAAAACAGTATGGATGGGTACCATAAATAGAATGGACACATACCATAGCCTCCTAATCCTGTTTTTAAAAGTTTAAATATACACACACACGAATATGCAATTTATTATCAATTTGTGCATTTTTAAAAGGTGAGAAAGTAAAGAAAACTGTTAATAGTGGTTCTCACAGAGGAAGCAGAGGCTGACACATACCTGCAGAAAGATGTAGGCTGCTGGCTCCCTCCACATCAACATCCACAGCAAGTGCACTGCCTGAAATACAACTTTCACTCCATACTGGAGAACTCGGGGCCCAACTGCAAGTCAGAAAACACCTATGACTACCAAAGGAGTTTTTGGCAATATGCAGACTTCTCCCCACCCCATACACACACACAGCCACAGATTCAGAGGAATCCGGAGTTGACTGCATCCTACCTGCAAAATTCCGAAGTTCTGTCAGCCTCACAATTCGAATTCTGTCACTCTGCAAGAGTTCATCATGGGGTTTGGAGTCTGAAAATGAGAATATTCCTGTTAACGTACCAGATGCGGCAATCTAACTTAAAGTCAGATAATCTCCCAGCTCAGGCTGAAGAGTGGAGAGTGTTTTGAAAAATAAGGCTTTTCAAAACTTCTCTCTGTTCCTCACTAGTCAGAACACAGAATGAGGCCAATTCTTGTCCAGATTCCACTAGAGTGCCCACAGAAAGAGGGCCCAAATTTTATCCATCATTACTTAACATGATGCCTGGCACATAGTAGGCACTCAATTAAACTGAACTCCCTGGATGGTGGAATTTTCCCATCGCAGGGAGATCCCCAAGAAACTCCAATCTACCCCCACACCCTGGGATAGCAGACTCTAAACAGGGACCAAAGGCAACCAATGCTGTTCCCATTTTTCCCTGAGATGAGGTTGTGCTACACTCTAAAGATATCAACATGGAGAACAATGAAGGAGCAGACACCCGTATCCTGCACACTTGCGGGGAAAGGGGGACATGAGAGGCAAATGAAACTCCTCTTGCCTGCAGAGCTCTGCGCCGAGGGATGAGGAACGGGAAGAGACATACTGCCCGTCAGCTCAGACAATGCATGGCAAGGGTAGCTGCGCACAGATGTGGATACCAGCACTGGCCCTTGCGTCCCACTCACCTGGGTTCCACTTACTGGGATTATTAAGTGAGACCATGCAATGGATTCACTTAACTTAGCACAGTCCTGACATAAGGCAAGCGCTCCACCAACTCCGGCTGTTCCTAGAGACCCACCCAGCAGAGGCTGGGCAAAAACCTGGAAACCGCCATCCAGGCCAGAACCCGTCCGTGCTATCTCAGAGAGCTGGCCAAAGGCGGTGACAAAAGGGCCACTCCGGTCTCCACCCCCCGGGGCGGTCAGAGCCCAGGGCCTAAGGCTGAGAGCAGCCTCCCTCCCAGACCCTCGGGGCACTCACTGCAGAACCCCAGGAAGGTCACGGAGAAGCCGTGCTTGGCCAACGACAGCGCGTGATACTGCATGCGGGGGCTGCGGCCCACGTCGCCCAGCACCACGACGAGCACGTGCCGGGCGGCGCGCCCCCGCCGCCAGCGCTTCCAGCCGCCCAGCAGCAGCAGCGGCAGCAGCAGGGACAGCGTCAGCAGCGCCAGGCAGCGTGCCGCCATCTTAGCGGGCCGGCAGCCGTCACGTGACCGCCCCTCCGCGGGCCCCGGCGCGCTGTGCGCAGCCGCAGATCGAGCCTCCGGGGTGGGCGCAGAGGGAGGCGGGGCGGGGACGTGGTTCCCTAAGTGGGGCCCGCGGAGCCCCCGAGGAGCCCCTAGGGCCAAGAATTACCAGGAGAGACACACGCGCGCGCACACACACATACACGAGATTCCCTAACTCCGGTATATTTCCCGTATTAAAGTAAAGCTGTTACTATATTGAGATCTAGGAACTTTTTTTCAGGGTTCTAGAATAATTTCAGAATATAGTGAGACAAGAAGTTGGGTGAAGCTCACAACCATAGTATTGAGAAAGGAAGCCAGACGCCAGGAGCGCGTGCTGTGTGGCTCCACTTGTGTGAGCAGAAACCGACCTTTGCTGTCAGAAGTGGGGACGGTGAGTGGCGGGGCCGACGGTGCGGGAGGGGCCACGGGGGAAGTCATCAGGCGGCAAACTTACCTGTTCGTGTGTCAGGATGTTGTTTGCTTGACTAAGACCTGTAACATATAGAGAGGGAAAAGGACAAAGTAGAAAGCAAAAAGCATAATAATTTTTTTCAGTATCTGTAGTTAGAAGGGAAATTTTCCCCGCTGACCCTCCAGTTTCACCTCCTAAAATAGCCACAGAAAAGAGTTTAGCGTGCGTCCATGCGACAGCCTTTTCCCTTTGAAAGCAGTTCCTCGCTGAGAAACATTGAGAGCACATTGGTGAAGCCAGCTCGTTGCCCCCCACCCCAGAGCCCACAGAGCCACCCCCAGACCCGTGTTCAACGCACAAATGAGACAGCGCCTCCTCCCTTGATAAGAGAGAGCCCACGGGCAGCACCCGCTAGACAGGGCAGCCGTGCTGATGTGGCTCCCAGAGCTCAGCTCAGGGCTTGGCACACTTTCCATCTGCCTTTCACAATAGCCCTGTGACCCCCCTTTTTAAGGATTAGAAGGTAAAGGTCACACCCTGAGCCAGACCTTGAAACCTGAGCATTCAGATGGAAAGGAAGGAAGAGTAAATATGCACAGATGGGAGGGATGGGCAGACACGTCCTGGGCAGCAGCGTTAATCCTCCAGTGCTGAGAGAGGCCCGCCTGCCTTGAGGTTGCATGTGCTGGGGGTGGGAGGCTGGACACTTCCCCTGCCCAACTCTGTCCACTCCTGTGATGGGATGGGCAGGGATCTGGGACCTCAGCCTCAGGGCCCCTGGCTCCCGCTTGACCTTGGGCAAGTCATCCCCCATCAATGTGCTTTCCTCACCTGTGGATTAAGGGAGCAGGACCTCATGGCTTAGAGAGTCCCTCTTGCTGTGATGATCTAAGAAGATGAGGACCAGGCACCATGTGATGACAAACCAAGAGTAGACAGCTCACTCTGGTAGGTGAAAGCTGGGTTGAGAAGGAGTTGCAGTTGTGTCTCTAGGGAGAGAGGGGCTGGAGGCATCGCCAGCTAGGGGCACTTCAGCACTGGGCCAGCCTCACTTGCCCTGCTCTCTCCTTTGGTGTCCATTCCACATAAGCTCCTTGGGGAGCAAAAAAAGTCTCATTCTTGTTACGTATAAAGCACAGACATAAATACAGTGCACAAATATATAGTAGACCTGCACTAGTAAAATTTCATGGAGGGGGTGCATGAGGAACCCTCATACACTGCTGGTGGGAACGTAAAATGGTCCAGCCACTAAGGAAAACAGTTTGGCCATTCCTCAGTAGTTTCAATGTAGAATCACCACACGATCCAGCAGCTGCATTCCTAGGGATATAATGAAGAGAATTGAAAACAGGTTTTCAAACAAAAACTTGTAAACAAATGTTTATAACAGCACTACACACAAGAACAAAAAGGTAGAAACAACCCAAATATCCATCAATGGATGAATGGATAAACAGAATGTAGGCTATCCACACAATGGGGCATTATTCAGCCATAAAAAAGAATAAAGTACTGATATGTGCTACAACGTGAGTGAACCTTAAAAACATTACCCTGAGTGAGAGAACCAGACACAAAAGCCCATACATCGTATGATTCCATTTATACGAAATATCCAGAACAGGCAAGTCCATAGAGGCAGAAAGTACATTAGTGGTAGTCGGGGACTGAGGAGGGGGATGGGGTGTGACTGCTAATGGACGTGGGGTTTCTTTTTGGGGTGATGAAAATGTTCTGGAATTAGACAATGATGGCTGTGCAACTTTGCAAACATACTAAAAACCACTGCGAAATTGTACGCTTTTAAAGGGTGAATTTTATGGTATGTGAATTATATTAAATATCTCAATAAGCTTGTTATTTAAAATTTTTCAGGAATAAAATGTCTAAAAACACTCCAGGGATAAGGGAAAGGGCAAAAATGAAGTAAAAAGGTTGAGAAACCCTAACCGAGAGCCCACAAAGAGCATCAAATACACAGTTTAGTGTTGTTATTTTTATTATTATTACACATCTGTAATCTCTTTTTTTTTTTTTTTTTTGAGACAGGGTCTTGCTCTGTTGCCCAGGCTGGAGTTCAGTGGTGTCATCATAGCTCACTGCAGCCTCCAACTCCTGGGCTCAAGCGATCCTCCTGCCTCAGCCTCCCAAGCAGCTGGGACTATAGGAGCATGCCACCATGCCTGGCTAATTTTTTTTAAATATTTTGTAGCAATGGGGTCTCACTATGTTGCCCAGGCTGGTCTTGAACTCCTGGCCTGAAGCAATCCTCCCACCTCAGCCTCCCAAAGTTGTAATCTCTTAATTGAAGCCCTTGAAGCAGATATGTTTCTGAATTCAGAAGTTTATGGATTTCAGAAAGATCACATGGTGCACATGCACATCAGTCCCAGCAAGGTTCAGGACAGCACCCAATAAGCCAACATTAAAATTTCTGCAGGGAAACAGATGTGCATTCACACTGATGAATGAGTGAAATAAATGAGGCCTCACCGTCTGCTATGGTTTAAATGTGTCCCCCGAATTTCACATGTTGGAAACTTAATCCCCAATGCAACAGTGTTGAGAGGTGGGACCTTTAAGAGGTGATTAGGTCAGAGGGCAGATTAGGTCATGACTGATGCTCTGATTGCAAGAGTGGTCTCCTGATAAAGGAATGAGTTTAGTTCTTTCCCCTTTCTCCCGCCCTTCCACCACCCGACGACGCAGCAAGAAGGCCTCTGCCAGACGCAGTCCCTTGATCTTGGACTTCCCAGCCTCCAAAACCATGAGCCAAATAAATCTCTTTTCTTTATAAATTACTCAATCTCAGGTATTTCATCACAGCAGCCAACACAGACTAAGACAGTGTCCAATACAGCAGCTATATGTGGCTACCAAGCCCTTGAAATGCGGACAGTCTGCATTGAAATGTGCTGTGAGTGTAAAATATTCACCAATTTCAAAGACGTAGTATGAGAAAAATGAAAATTAATCATTTTTATATTGATTACATGGTGTAATGACAATATTTTAGATATATTGGTTCAAATAAAGTGGATATTGAAATTAATTTCACCTTCTTATTGCTGTTTATTAAAATGTGGCTACCAGGAAATTTTGAAGCACACACATGGCTTGCCTTTGTTGTTCCAACTCTATTTCTATGGGCCGGTGCATCTCTAGGGAAGGTTGCCTCAGCTCAAGATAGGTGTGCCCTCAAGTGAGTTTGTTACAAATTTATTTAAAACAAACAAAATAACTTTGCTTTTCAGGGCTTTTTCAGGATTTCGAGTTGCAGTTTCAATTGGAGATCAAAGATCTAGCCTGTGAGCTGGAAGAATCAGGGCCAGGAAGGGCAGGGTGGGCCTCTTTCCCCAGCCTGTGGCCAGTGGGCTCATGCCCAGGACTGGCCTCAATGCCACCCCCTCGATGACGGCCCCCTGCAGCTGCCCTTCCCGGAGCCCTTTCCCCAGGCCACCCCAGGTTTCTGGGCAGTCCTGCCTGACCACTTGTCTGCAGGTCTGCCGGGGAAAGGCGGGGAGAAGGAGGCAGGAGGAAGGCGTCAGAGGCGGTCTGGCCTGGTCCACAGCTCTTGGTGCTCAGCGTGTGACCAGCCAAGCAGAGGTCAGCCATGGCTAGCCTGGGGCTGCTGCTCCTGCTCTTACTGACGGCACTGCCACCGCTGTGGCCCTCCTCACTGCCACGGCTGGACACTGCAGAGGGCAAGGCTACCATTGCAGGCCTGATCCTGTCTGCGCTGGAGAAAGCCACCTTCTTCCTAGAGGAGCGGCTGCCAGACATCAACCTGGACGGCGTGGTGGGGTTCCGCGTGCTGGAAGGTGGGTGAGCCCCCATTCTCCTGGACTGGTCCCTGGGAAAACCGGCTCTCAGCTTGGCCCCTGCGCTGCTCTGCACGTCTGGGACCTGCAACCTTCTGGCCCTGGAATAGTCTGCTCTGGCTATAGGGAAGGGGGAGGTGGTGGGCTTGCTCTTCCTGGGGGGTCTGGGCCCAGCCAGCTGTCATGGAGTTTTTTAGAAGTGAAGGATTTAAAGCAACATGGGAAAAGATTTGGAAACTATTATTTTCTGGGAAGGAAATGATCCATTTGACAGCCCCCCACCCCACCCAGACATGCCACAAACAAGGGGGCAGGGAACATGCCATTTTAAGGATATTTAAGGGAGGGCCCCTCCCCTTGCATGAGGGCAGCTGCAGACAAGACTGGGACCCTCGAGATCAGGTTCCAGCCCCGGCTTCCTCTGCTGCCAGCAAAGCCACTTGAAGGTTCTGAGAAAACAGCCAAGTGTTTGTTTCTCTCTGAGAGATATAAGATCCCTGAGAAGGAGGCTGGAGACAGGCCAAGGCAAACAGGGAGCCACACACACACACACACACACACACACACACACACACACACCATGAGTTGCAGTGAGCCCCTCCCCACAGACTGCCTGACCAAAGCAGCAAAGACCCCAGGCTTGGTGTCAGCGTGGGCTCTGGCCTGGCACTGGCTCCCAGGCTGGGCAGTGGACATCTCCCCAACTCCCCTCTCTGTGTTGTCAGCACAGTTTTCCACCCAACCAGGATCAGGAGCAGCAGGAGGGCCCTGGGACAGCCTGCTCCCTCTTGGCCATGTGGCCTCCCCAGTGTCCCTTCCTCACCCCTGGAGAGCCCCAAGATCCTGCCCCTCCCACCAGGCCAGGGCTAGGGCAAGGCAAGAGATACACCCAGGGTCTCTGTCATTTAACCCCAGCCTGTCTCGTAACTCCTCTGGAAATTAAGAATAATCATAATCACACATTACGGGCCAGCTTCCCCACTAGGCACACTGGGCACAGTGCCAATAGACCACAGTACTTTCAGGGACCCATAAAAATGTTTTATTTCTTTTAAAATAAAAGAAAGAAATGAACTTTTAAATGGAAGAAAATGTTTTAATATAAAATATAAATGTAGTTGTCTTTATACCATCATAGTTGTACAAATAATCTTTAATGTGTCTTTTTAATGGAGGAAGGGGCCCATGCAGGCTGAGATGTGGCCTTGCAAACAGGCATTGGGTGCTCCCTGGGCACCTGCCGCGTGTAAACAGCCAAGCAGCTCAGAGATGGGGGTGCTCTGTTTTTTGCACTCTGGAGGTGAGCAAACTGAGGTACAGAGTTCAAGTGCCTCCCGATGCCTCACAGCTAATGCGTGGTGGATCCAGGGTTCAGACCGACCTGGTATACCAGCTCCCTGGGGCCAAGTGGCACCGTATGGACTCATGTCCATCCTCGGTGCCAAGCACAGTGCCAGGTGTGCAGCAGGTATTGAATAAGCGATCATGAAACTGAGGGACAGAACCTTGTCATTGGCAGCCCCAGAGGTCTGTGGTTCCTTATGGAGAGAGAGGGGTGGGGCAGGTGGCTTTCACGGGGCAGGTGCTCCTGGGGCGTGTGTAATAGCACAAGCTGCCATTCTCTAGGAACCTGCTGGACACTGGCACACCCTGAGCATGTGGTAGCATGGGGTAATTTGCTGCCTTCTCTCCACAACCGCTGAGGCTATGTCTGTGACCATTATCCCCTTTTTACCAACAAGGGCATGGGGTTCTCTTAGTCATTACTGGGTAGCACTGACTGGCAAAGTGGCCCCATGTAACAGCCTCAGACCAGTGGCCCGTCCTCACAACCACGGCAAGCCTGGCTCCCCCACTGCTTGCGTCCCCTCCAAGGCTCTGCACCTTCCCCTTGCGAGAACCTTTTGCTGCGTAGCAAATCCCCCAGGAAGTTAAAACAATTGCTTAAAACAATGACAACAGTGAGCTGCCCTCAGAAGGGAGCAAAGGCAGTGCAAGCAGTCCAGAACAAGGCTTCAAAACCCACCTCCCTGGGTTCAGCTCCTGGATCTCCCCCAGAGATCCAGGAGGTTGATGGGAGTATCACCTGGGATCATGTATAGATGTCATCCTACCTATAGGGTTCAGCACTTGTTGGCTATTAGCGCTTCTATCTGTGAAAGCATCGCGCATCCTCGACTAAGAGCAACGACTTCCTTAGCTGTCTCTTTCCAAACAACGAGCTCCAAGTGGGCAGGCTCTGGGTCCCGCTGGACTTTGTAGACTCGGTGCAGGCACAGGAGACACTTTGACGTGCCCAGGCCCCTCCCTGTCGGCACTCCCAAGCCTTCTTCCCTGAAGGTTTGCTCAGGGAGGGAGCTAAGGGGGTGGGGGTTACAGAGCCAACCAGACTCTGTCAGCATCCTCCTTAACCTAGTCCACGCCCCCTTGCAGTTTCTACCCCAGGGCAGCTACCCTGCCTCCTCTCTTACCCTCTCAGCCCTGTGCTGATGCTAGCCCTCACGTCTCCCCTCTTTCTGGCCACTTCTTATCCTCCACTCTCCCCATCACCATTCTCTCCCACCCCTACAAGGCCACTACTAGCCCACAGGGTATCTCTGTGGGAATTAGAAAAAGGCACCCCCTTCTGCAAGTCACTTGACTGCCATCTGATGGTAAATTGTCTTAATTTATGTATACAAACCCAAGATATGAATGTATCACCCATTTGTGCAGTACACAACCTGCTCAACTGTACACAGTGGCTCTCCACCCTGCAATCTGAATCCCTCCCTCATTTTTCCTCATGCCCAGCAGACCCTAAGTCTCCTTAATTAATACTAATGGCTAAACTTTATTAAGTGCTGACTCTGCACTACGGATAATACTAAATCCTCTCTACACATTAGCTCATTTAATCCTTACAACACTCCTCCAAGAAGTAAGGACCATTGTTATCCCCATTTTACAGATGGAGACAGTGAGATGGAGAGAAATTAAATGACTTTCTCTGGTTACCCAACAAGAAGGAATTAGAGTCAGGATTTGAACCCAGGCCCACCTCCAGAAACCAAGCTCTTGGCCACCACCTTCCACCACTCTGACCCAGATCAGCCCCACAAAGGCCCAATTTCCAATAAGCTCAGCAAATCCCTCCCACCCACCCCCATGTGCTGGGGAAGGCAGAGAGGCTCACAGTAAGCAGTATGACTTAGGATATTTTTTCCCATCCAAATGGCTTGTCAGATGGTGGAATGAATGAATTCTGCTCCCTCCCAGTGCAGCTAAAAAGCGCCCAGGAGGAGTGGGCCCAGGACCCCCTGCTGCAGCTGCTGAGCCTGCGCGTGGGGGAGCTGGCCGAGAAGTTGGAGGCGCTCCTCCAAAGATCCATTTTCTACCTCAAGCGGAGTGACCCCGAGTACCTAAGAGGTAATTGCATGGCTGGAGTCCCATTTTTCAGGAATGTGGCATCTGGGGATATTTACTGAAATGACCCAGTGTGGGCTCCTCCTGGTGCAAGGCAGGGTCAGGACAGTCTGTAACCCCCTTGTGACCTGTCGGCCGAGCAAGCCTCAGGTGGACCCTGGGGACATTCAGTCACCCTTGACTTCAGACTCAGATGACCTCCCCACCCATGCAGCGGAGTGGGAAGTGGCAGTGTGTCTCCTCTCATGCCTTCAGCTCATGTCCAAGGTGGGGCCTTCATCCTAGACCAGAGCACAGGGTCTAGTCCGGCCCGTTCCAGAAGGTGGACGTCTAAAAGGCAGGCAGTTCAACCCTGTGCCCAGCAAACGCTCATGTTTTGCTGGCATCTCTCTTGTGCCTTAGAATGTGGAGAGTCTCTCTCCTCACCAGCTTTGAGTGACCCTACAAAGAGCCCCATCCAATAAGCCTGGCCTGAGTTGCTCCTGATGGGGGTCGGGGATCCTCTGTACTGGCCCAACCCTGTGCAAGCGGGTGAGTGGCAACATTGTCAGCCAGGCCAAGATTCCTGGTCACACAACAGCCCAGCTGCAGGTAACCACACGCCAGCCCCTCCTGGCACAGGTTGGCCTCCCTGCAGTTGAGGTCCCCCCAGGCCTGGTCCCTAACACCATCCTAGCCTATGTCATCTTGAAGAAGCCCCTTGGCTGGGCATCTATTTTGGAAGAGCTCCACTTTCTCTCCAAACCCAGCTGAGACGGGACCAGTTTTGCGTGTCTCCAGCCCCCATGGGTGCAATGAATTTAGTCAAAGCCTGTCCCAACACTGTTATTGATTGGGGCGGGGCAGGGAGAATGGATTTTTTACAAAAAGGAGCTTCTTGAGTGTTTCAAACCCAATCCCGGACCAGCAGGCGGGTTTAGCGCTCGGAGGGCACCTGCGGGGGGGGGGGGGACACCCAGCTCCTTGGACGGGAGCCACGGCACCCCCAGCCCTGCCTCTCCTCCCCGCCAGAGTTCCAGCCCACCCTCCTGCCCGGGTTTTGGAAGCTGCCGCGCGCCTGGGCCCGCACCGACGCCTCCTTGGTCTACCCCACCTTCGAGCCCGAGGACTCGTTCTCGGAGGAGAGCAGTGACTCGTGCCTGGTGCAGCTGCTGGGAACGCGGTGGGGCCCCCGGACACTCCCCCCCAACCGCTCCCACCTCGAGCCCCGGCTGAGTCCCAGGGTTTGTGCAAACTCAGGCGCGGCTCGAGGGGGGCACCGCCCCGGCCGCCTGGCTGGTGTCCCTGCGCGCCACAGTCCCTTTAGCACCACGACTGAGCACACCCCCTCCAGCGCGAGCTTCCTGCGCTTCCCTTTGATCCTGGGACAGAGTCTCAGCTCCTCGATGCCCTGCTGGGCGACCCCTCTGACCTGGCCGCCGGGCCTCCTTTCATCCTCTCCGGCTCCCTCCACTTCAAAGCCTCTGCTCCTCCCGCCCTGCCCACCCCTGCGCCTAAGTCACTGGGCCCGCTCTACAGGGCCAGCGCCGGCGTCCTACCGCCGGAACCGTCCCTGACCCCGCGCACACGGCAGGCCTCCCTGATGGGCTCTGCTAGCACCTCTTGTAGCCACAGATGCAGTTTACAGTTGTCTTGTGGGCCTTTCTTCCCACCCCCCACTCCCCCCACCCCCGCCCCGGGCTGGAGGTCCAGTGAGGCGGGACTGAGCCTGCCTTGGCTCACCGCTTTACCCAGCTGCTGGGTGGGCTTGGAGCCAGGCCCTGGGCAGCGCGGAGTGCAGGGCCCACGGAGCGTTATCTTCTCTGCGGCCTTCAGGGAGGTGTTTGGGCATGCTTGGCCCCTGTTGCCTGCCTTTTTCCTGGGGCAGGCCAGGTGCAGGAGGCATGGGTGTGTTGCACCCAGACCCCAAGCTGCCTGTATTCAAGTATTGGCTGTTTCCCCGGCAGTGCTGGGCAAGATGTTATTTGAGGGTCCCATGGAGCCATAGGAAGTCTTAGCCTCTGGTGGCTTCCCCAACCCAGGGATAGCTCCAGCATCACCTCCCCTGTGCTAGGGGTGCCAGATTTAGCAAGTCAAGGCACAGGACACCTGTATTTTGTCTGGCAACCCTGTGCCCAACTGGGGGCCTGAAACCTACTGGGGATTCTAACAACTAGTGGGGAAGTCGTGGCCCGGGGAGGCACAGGGTGGGAA
Organism: Daubentonia madagascariensis; assembly: GCA_023783475.1. NCBI lineage: Eukaryota > Metazoa > Chordata > Mammalia > Primates > Daubentoniidae > Daubentonia > Daubentonia madagascariensis. The sequence continues at coordinate 1,835,365 of JAKFHU010002332.1, read as the reverse complement.
CGGGGCACCACCCTTAACAGTCCAGAACCACTTTTCCCCAGGACAGACAGCAGCCAGCCTTGCGGGCTCTCAGACTCCTGCAGGGCCCTCATGACGAAGCCTGGCTGCTCAGGCTACTGCCTGTCCCACCAGCTGCTCTTCTTCCTCTGGGCCAGAATGGTGAGTGGCTGAGGGGGCCCAGCCACGGTGGGAAGGGGAAGGGGAGACGAAAGGGGCTCCTGGCAGTGTCCTTTGTCTTCTACGCACCAGGAAAATAAGCAGCCTTTCGGATTTGTGCTCCAGACCTCAGGAGGCAGAAGTGGGAGCCCCTGCCATCCTACTGTGTGATTGAACTGCATACATAGCGATGGGGGTTGGGGAGGGAGATTTGGGACTCTGTTGGACGGGCAGAACCAGGTAGCTGTGTGTGCTGAACTGGGTCATAGGGCATCAGAAAAGCAAAACGAAAGATAAAGAGAAATAGAATGAAAGAGAAGCGGCAGCCAGCACTCTGCGAATGACAACAAATGAACGGAAAAGGACTTCTAACAAAGTTTGCTGATGGCTGCTTGCAGAAGCGCAAACCAAGCCCATGGTGATGGGCAGTGGGTTGTCCTTAGCTGTAGCCAGCCAGAGGAAGGTCGTTTGGGCCAGGCACAGTGGCGCACACCTGTGATCCCAGCACTCTGGGAGGCTGAGGCAGGAGGATGCTTGAGCCCAGGAGTTGAAGGCTGCAGTGAGCTTTGATGGTGCCACTGCACGCTACCTGGGCAACAGAGCGAGACTGTCTCAAAAAAAAAACAAAAACGTGATTTGGCAGAAGCAAAGAGGAGAGAATCAGAGCATGCATTTATCCTGCTGTTGGATGCTTCCCCTCTCAGAATTTATTGACAATTTCTATGGTAAAATGACACAAAGGAACAACTAGGTTGAAATATTAAGGAAGTTAAGTTTGTGTTAGTTTGCTTGTTCTAGCCTCATTTTTAAAAACAAAATTGAATTTTTTTGGGAAAAAGGAGGAGGAGGGTTTAAAGGTGCGATCCAGGCTTCAGGGCCAGGCTTCAAGAAGAGAAGGTCCCCCGCAAGCCTAACAGTCCCGGGAGACCTGGATGCACAGCGCCCCCTGTGGCCTGTGGAGCCGGGGATGAGGTGTAGACGTGTTCTGGATCAAATCTAGGCGGAGGATCTGTTCTGGGGATCCTGGGAACTAAAGCCTGCACCCAGTGATCTTCCAAGCCCAAAATAGTGATAATAATTTTAAAATATATATCTCTTTATATAGAAAAGTAGGGTTCATGGTCTCTACTCAAAAAATGTTATTTAGTGTCCAGAAATTCTTAGCTGAGAAGGCACTCACTGTTCTTGTTTGACAGGATTTTTAAATTATTATTATTATTTATTTACAAACTGTGACAGACCAGTATTTTTATAAATACAATAAAAATCAAATTACAAGGAAAACTATTTTATTAGATAAAACAGGTAGAAAGTTACTCTGACCATCACTGCAGAAGTTTCTGAAGCCTATTCTAAACGCCTGTCCTCTCCTGGTATGGGGTAGCGACTGGCCCAGTCCAAGGCCCACACTGAGTAGCACAGAAGCTATTGTAGTTAGTCCAGATTTAGAGAGCACTGACCCCCTAGTGTCGCGGCCATCATGTCGGGCACTTCTAGCTGCGTCGTCCATACACACCAGAGCCCCTCTAGTGCAGCTCCTAGCAGCCTCATCCTTTCCCGATGAAAACCCGTGAGGCTCAGAAATGTTAATTCAGGAGGCCAAGGCCACACAGCTCCTGAGTGGCAGAGCTGGGACTAGAAGCCAGCTCTCTTTGACCCCCAGTGATGGAGCCCCAAGCAAGCTGGGAGTGTGGGTGGGGAAGAAATCCCAGAAAAGGGAGAAAAGACCTGCCCCAAACGCAGCCCCTTGCAAGACCATCTCAGAACTGCAAGTGTTTGCCCACAACAGAGTGTGCATCTGTCATCTGTTCCACTGACTTCCTTGTCTCGGTGTTTGTCCCCCCAGAAGGGATGCACCAAGGGACTGTTCCACCAGAGCCAGCACTATATCAACCTCTTCTGTGCCAACATGATGGACCTGAACCGCAGAGCCGAGGCCATCGGATACGCCTACCCCACCCGGGACATCTTCATGGAAAACAGTGCGCCTGGCATTCTGCCCTCGGACAAAGCAGTAGGGTGTCTGTGATTAGGGCTCATGTGTATACACACACACACACAAGTAGAGGTGCCAGATTAAGCAAGTAAAACTATAGAGCGTTCAGTTAAATTTGAACTTCAGATAGGCAATTAATACATTTTTAGTGTAAGTTTATCCCAAATATTGCATAGGATATACTTATACTAAAAACTTGTATTCGTTGTTTATCAAAAACTCAAATATAACTGGGCATCCTGTATTTTACCTGCCACTATGTGACAGCTTCCTGCCCCCAAAGGCTAACCTAATGCTGGAGCTCTGGAGAGACAGACTAACTAGCAGACTGGTAAACAGGCCCTTAAAGCCATAGAGATGGGGCTGAAAGGGAGCCCTTGGATGGCTGCTCCATGGCTTGGGTGTCCAAATCCCCCCACCGATGAAGCCTCAGACTGCCTCCTTCCCACCCCTGTGTTGAACACCCACCTCCTGGTGCTGCCCTGCCCAGTAGGAGGAGGCAGGTGGTACCATGCGGCCTTGGGGCGTGGGAGGAGGTGGGCAGGACTGCAGAGGATCCTCTGTCTTTGCTTCCAGTCATGTTCTGTGGGATGGGAGGCTTCTCTGACTTCTACAAGCTCCGGTGGCTGGAGGCCATTCTCAACTGGCAGAAGGTGCAGGAAGGATGCTTTGGGAAGCCTGGTGAGTTGTGCTCCTGCCCTGGCTGGGAGCAGGAGGGTGGTGGGGAGTCGGCTTTCTAGGCCAGTTGGGGAAATAATGCATTAGTATCAGGGGTGCTGGGAGAGATTTGTAACATGCATGCGCATGCACACAGAGACATACACACAGACACACATGGGTGGAAATGGGCTCAGAGCTGTGGAAGCCAAGACTTTGCAAGATAGGAGGCAGTGTTGTTGGAAGATGTTGGCCCCCTGCACCTGCATTAACGAGTTCATTCCTTCAACAAGTATGTATCAAGCCCTACTAATGTGCCAGACACCATCTAGGCTCTAGGGAAAACCAGAGTCCTGCAGAAAAGAGACAGAAACCACCTGAACAAACCAATAAGGGAAATAATTGCAAGTTCTGGTAAGAGCTGTGAAGGTGACAACAGGCTGAGAAGGAAGAGAACACAGGGAAGGTTCTTTGGGTGGGGCGGTCGGCAAGGCCCCTTTCTGGCCATGTGACACTTGACAGCTGGTTCTCTTTGGAGTAAGTCGCTTCACCTCTCTGAGCCTCAGTTTCCTTGTCTGTAAATAAATGTATGTAATAATAGCCACCTTCCCGAGCTGGGAGGGGAGTGGACATAATATACATGAAACCACCTTGCCTGTGCCAGGGGCAGGGGAAGTGCTGGTGTCCTAAATGAGAAGCTTGGATGCTCAAAGAGGCAAAAGCTTTTGAAATAAGGGTCTGTTTTTATATTTTGAAATAAAAATGAGATAAATAAGAAATAATTTTTTTAAAAAGAAAAAAATATCAATTAAAAAAAAGAGTGTGTTTTTAAAACAGAGTTTATAAACTGAAGATTCTTAGGCCCCTGGACCTATAGAGTCAGCAGTTCGGGGTCCTGTGGAACTTGCTTTTTTTTCTACTTTCATTATTATTTTTAATAGACACATAGTAATTGTACATATTTATGGGGTACAGTGTGGTATTTCCATACAGGTATATAATGTGTAATGGTCAAATCAGGCAAATAGCATATCCATCTCCTCAAACATTTATCATTTCTTTGTGTTGGGAACATTCAAAATCTGCTCTTCTTGCTATTTGAAAATGTACAGTAAATTGTTGTTAATTACAGTTGCCCTAAAGAGCTATAGAACATAGGATTTCCTCGTATCTAGCTGTGCTTTTGTATCTGTTAACCAATCGCTCCATATCCTCCCTCTCCCCTCTGCTTCCCGCCCCTGGTAACCACTGTTCTACTCTCTACTTCTATGAGATCAACTTTGTTACCTTCCACATATGCGTGAGAACATGCAATATTTGTCTTTCTGTGCCTCACTTATTTCACATAATATCCTCCAGGCTCATCCAAGTTGCTGCAAATGATAGGATTTCATTCTTTTTTATGGCTGAATAGTATTCCATTGTGTGTATATACTACATTTTCTTTATCCATTCAGCTATTGATGGATACTTAGGTTGATTCCATATCTTGGTTAATGTGAATAGTGCTGCAATATGCATGGGGGTGCAGATATCTCTTTGACATATTTATTTCCTTTCCTTTGGATATATACCCAGAAGTAGGATTGCTGGATCATAAGTTTTGAGATCAATTGTACAACAGGATGACTATAGTCAATAATGATGTATTGTATATTTCAAAATATACAGTGGAGCTATATCATAGCTCACTGCAGCCTCCAACTCCTGGGCTCAAGAGATCCTCCAGCCTCCTGAGTAGTTGGGACTACAGGTGCGTACCACCATGCAGGGCTAATTTTTTTTTTTAATTTTTGTAGAGACAAGGTCTCACTATGTTGCCCAGGCTGGTGTGTTTCTATTTTCATTCATTTCAAGTAATTTTTTAATGTCCTTCTTAATTTCTTCATTGACCCATTGGTCATTCAGGAGCATGTTGTTTAATTTCTATGTATTTGTATAATTTTGAAAGTTCCTCTTGTTATTGATTTCTAGTTCTATTCCATTGTGGTCAGAAAAGATACTTGATATGATTTAAATTATTTTTTTTTCTTTTTTTTTTTTAGAGACGGGGGTCTCGCTCTTGCTCAGGCTGGTCTTGAACTCTTGAGCTTAAGCTATCCTCCCGCCTCGGCCTCCCAGAGTGCTAGGATTACAGGTGTGAGCCACCGCACCCGGCCTGATATGATTTAAATTATTTTAAATTTGTTGAGACTTGTCTTGTGGCCTGACATGTGGTCTATCCTGAAGAATGTTCCATGTGCTGATGAGAAGAAGGTGTATTCTGCAGCTACTGCATGAAATGTTCTTAAATGTCTGTTTGGTCCGTTTGGCCTAAAGCACAGTTTAAATCCAATGTTTCTTTCTTGATTTTCTGTCCTAGTTGATCTGTCCAATGCTGAGAGCAGGGTGTTGAAGTCCCAAAGTATTATTGTATTTGAGTCTTTCTCTCCCTTTAAATCTCTTAATATTTGCTTTATATACCTGGTTGCTCCAGTGTTGGGTGCATAGATATTTACAATTGTTATGCCCTCTTGCTGAATTGATGCCTTTATCATTATATAATGACCTTGTCTGTTTTTACAGTTTTTTGACTTAAGGTGCACTTTGTCTGATATAACTATAGCTATTCCTGCTTGCTTCTGGTTTCTGTTTGCATGGGATATCTTCCTCCCTCCCTTCACTTTCAGTGTATACGTCTTTATGGGTGAGGTGAGTTTCCTGCAGGCAGCATATAGTTGGGCCATGTCTTTTTAATCCATTCAGCCAGTCTATATATTTTTTTTAGAGACAGTGTCTCACTATGTTGCCCAGGCTGGCCTCAAACTCTTGGGCTCAAGTGATTGTCCTGCCTCAGCCTCCCGAGTAGCTGGGTCTGCAGGCGCACACCACCGTGCCCTGCTCATCTGTATGTTTTAAGTGGGGAATTTAATCCGTTTACATTTAAGTTTATTGTTGATTGGTGAGCACTTACTCCTGTCATCTTGTTAATTGTTTTCTGGTTGTTTTTGTATAGCCTTTGTTCCTTTCCTGTCTTACTGTTATCATTGCTATTTGGTGGTTTTCTCTAGTGATCAGGTTTGACTTATTTCTCTTTCTGCTTTATGTATCTGCTCTACCAGTGAGTTTTATACTTTTTGTGTTTTCATGATAGTGATTATTGTCTTTTTCCTTCCAGATGTAGGACTCCCTTGAGCATTTCTCGTAAGGTTGGTCTAGTGGTGATGAATTCCCTGAGTTTTTGCTTTTCTTGGATGAACCTACATTTTTAACCAGTGCCTCCAGTCATTCTGATGGTGGGTGTTTGGAGGACCACAGTTTGAGAAACTATCAGTAGATTACAAATTTAGGCTATGTGGAAGGATCTGCAGACAGGTGCAGGAGGAAACTTCTGGAATAGCCTCAGGATCAAGAGAAGGTCTAAATTACTTGAAGTGTTGTGAGGGGGAAGAGGTTTAGTGAGTAACATTTAAAAATACATCTTGGGGAAAAAACCCATCTTGAGAAGTTCACCTTTTGCTCTTCTCCCAGATGTTAAAGATGAAGAATTATCTAAAGCTATTCGACACCAACAGCATTTTTTGAGACGAGTGAAGAGGCGAGAAAAACAATTTACAGGTGATGAAAACACCCAGGGGATCTTGGCATGGAACTGAGGTATCCTAGCAAAACAGAGGCCTGTGCCTACTCATTCTCTTTCACACACAGGTTTCCCTCAATGGAAAAAAAGGCCCCGGCATCACCAAAGGGGCGCAAGTCAGAGGGCCTTCATGTTTAGGAGGTGGAGGGAAGGGTAGGCGTCTCTCATGGCCTCCTCCTAGAAAGTGGGCAGTCCAGAGATGTTGCCTCCAGTTAAAAGAGAATAAGAGAAGTTTCAGAATGTTGTTGAAAATCACAAAGATAACCCTTCTCAGCCAGTTCTACATCGGGAACTTCAACAGAAGGAATTTAATATAGGGAACTCGTTTCAGAGATGCTGGAAGACCTAACAACAGAAAAGGTGACAAAACCCAGAGATTGACCATTGCAGGAAGCCACCCACTACCCTCCCTGGAGCTGGAGGGATGGCAGGAGGAGGTGGTGTTAGCAGACCCTGCAAGAGCTGGATACAGAGGAGACAAGGAGAAAAGGCAAAAAATACTCTGGCTTCTCTCCTGCATCTCCTGTTGTCAAACCTAACTGGAAGCCAGTGGGCAAGACAGCCTAGGAAACATGATTTGGAGGCCTCTGTGTGCTGGGGTTTGGAGCCAGGAAAGGCAGGGCAGGGACCTGAGAGCCAATGGGCACGTGGCCATAATAGTTCTGGTGGCCTCACAGCCTGGTGTTCCCAGGGCTGCTTCACTTTACACCTATTGTCCTGGAGCCATTATGGACAGTGTCCCCTTTCCTCCCCAAAGGGTCCTAGTTGTGATGACAAATTGTATGGCCAGCCCACCAAGGTATAAAAACTGAAAATAGGATATAACTATATTGGAAGAAAGGCAAGAAGTAATGTTGAAGAAAGAGAGGGAGAGAGACAGGCAGGGAGGGACTAAGAAGGGAGAAAGGACTTTGATGCCAACTTCTTTTATTAATAAAAAATAAATAACTTCAGGCCAAAGCAGGAAGGGAAGTGGAAGAGCCAGCTCCTGGAGTAGATGTCCGACATATGTCGGTAAATGATTCCTGTAACTAAAGGTCTCTCCATCGACCCCACTCTGGCCTCATCATCTACCTGCCAGGAGACAGGAGAGGGGAGTAGAAGCACAAATTCCATGGGTCCATTTTGTAGCTGCCACCAAAGGTCGAGCAGAGGAAGGGAGAGGAGTTCTCAGGAGACTTCCAGAGGCCCCTGCCCTGGTGAAGCCTGCCTGAGCCAGAGCGTGCTGGGGCTGCCTGTGGCTGGTGGTTGGAGCCTTCTACACACTCCCTGGACAGCTGCCCATTCCCTGGAGCCTGACAGCCTGACATGAGGCCTGTGCTGAGGCCCAGAGACTGAGCTGCAGAAACCCCAGAGCCCAAGGCCTTTCCTGGGACCCCTCCAGGTTGACCTACAGCTTAGCAAATTGCCTAGGAGTAGTGTGTTCATTCTGCACTTTTGACACACAGCCATGGAGCAGGAGGCAGCTGGCAGAGAGACTAAGGGCTCAAAGTGTGTGGTCAGGCTGTCTGGGTTCGAATCCAGCATCTGCCCCTTACTTGCTGTGGGAGTCACTCAACCTCTCTGAGCCTCAGTTTCCCCATCTGTAAAATGGGCACCAAACCAGGCCCCTTTCATAGGGCTGTTGGGAATTAACACCTGATCCTCATACAAAGTGCTTCCCATGGCATTTGGCCCAGGCACCAATAATCGTAAACTGTCGGGGCTAGTAATTCAGCACCTTGAATCTTCATTTCCCTCCCTCCAAGGGGTCCTTCCCTTCTCAAGGACCTTCAGGATGGAGGCAAGTAGTCCTTCCTTCCTCCCACCTGAGCACGTAGGTTGTGAGACCAAAGGTGTGCAGCCCACCTTGCACTCAGGGAACTAAATACATCCGGGGGGACAATCCCAGGCAGGTGCTCACACCTGAGACTCTCACTCTACAAGCCATGAGGTCACACGGGACCAGGCAGGCCAGAGGCAGTAAGGGGGGGGGCTGCTGGGATCAAGAAGTGAGCTGTGGAGTCACTGGGGCCAGGGAGCTCAGCTCTGCTCCCTGAGCCTCAGTTTCCCCATTTTAGAAGGTCTTATGTAGGGCCCGAGACAAGGTTCTGCCTGACACGTGGAGTTGACTGAAGTAGGCCATGGGGTGACAGGCTAAGGCCAGGAGGAGCCAGACAAGGGTGTGGCCTCAGGTCAGATGCCACAGGGGGCAATAGGGGGATGGTTTGGAGCATAAACTGCACCACTGAGTTATCTCCCTGAGACAAGGCAGCAAGGCTTCTGTACCCCTGTAAGTCATTTGGGAGGGGGCATACCCCTGAGATGGAGAAGGGAGCCCTTAGTACCCAACGCTCAGAGCAGCTGGTGGATGGGTACCCAGCCCAGCAGAGGGAATCTAAGTGGACACCGGAGTGTCTGCACAGTGCCTTGCAAGTTGGCTGGGGTGACATCTGAGAAGCACTTACACTGGGACTGAGTTGAATAAAGGGCCAAGGTCGCCACCACCCAGCACTCACAGGGGCCTCTCTCTCCCCCCAGATGGCTGCTCCACCCACAACACAGCCACAGCGGTCGCAGCCTTGGGTGGCTTCCTCTACGTCCTGGCAGAATACCCTCCAGCAAACGGAGCACCATAACCATCCACCCCGTCACCACCAAGCAGCTACTGAGACGATGGCTCCCCGCCTGCTGCCTGGAAGCTGAACAGACCCCTCAAGTCCTTCTTCCTTAGGTCCCCAGGGGCGTGGGTCAGGTGGTTTGGAAGCCCCGAAGAAGCAGGACCAGGGCAGGCAGGAGCTGGGAGGAACCTGGGGGTGCGAGAGATGAATAAACTTAGAGCGCAGTTGACCCGGAGTTGAGTCTTGTTTCTCGGCCTTGAGGACAACCTCGAACAACCTCTAGGTCTCTGTTTCGAGTCTGCAATCCCACCCAACACAAATTATAAAGATGTCCATAAACTGGAGTCTTAAAGGCTGTTTGTTCAGGTGTCAACTACGGCATCATTACCAGGAGAAGAAGAAAGGGTCTTTGAAAAGCACAGTTCAAGTCGTGAGCTGGAACTTGAGAGATGACCATGAAATGCAACGTGTACTAATTTCTATATCCTGTGCAAAGAACTCTACAGAATCATTATGTCATGTCATGGTCACGTCATTTCACAAAAGGTGGTGTAGCATAGTGGCTGACGGTGTGGTTCTGTGGCCAGGCTGCCTGAACTCAAATCCCAGCTCTCTGTGTCCTTGAGGAAAGTCACTAACTTTTCTGTGACTCAGTTTCCTCATCAGTAAAATCGGAACAATAACAGCACCTGTCTCAATATCACTGCTGGGAGAATTATGTTTGTAGAGTACTGAAACCAGTGCCTGGAACATATCAAGTACCAGGTAAGTGTTACCTGCTGCCACAATGTGATTAATTGGGGGCTTGTCCCAAAGCAGTGGGAAGCAGCAGCTGATTCTTCAACCTTTCTCTGATTCCCAGCTCACAGCTCTTCCCCCATGCTCTGACTCACAACGAATATATCTGATCGAGCTAGCTGGAGCTCTGACACTAATCTGGCATTTGAGAAAAGATCTTCTGGAACCTTATTATGGGTTCAGGTGCTGTCTGTGGTGCTGACGACAATCCAGAATCAAAATTAGAAAAACACAGCGAATGCCCGGGCCCTTGGGCTGCAGGGCTCTTTAAACACATCATCTTGCTTTGCTTTAAGGTGGGAAATAGCTGCTAATCATCCTTACATGGCAACCTGGTCCAATTTAAACTTGAACATCTGAATTAAAATATCCCCTGCTCCTTCTGTGCCCAGCCCAGCACCCGGTGGTGGAGTGGGTCGGGGGAGTGGTTCTTCTAGATCTTTCCTTTGGGAGGTAATGTAATCCTCTGCTGCTGTCCTCTGGATGTTTTCCCACAATCGCTCTAAGTTGTCAGGCCCAGAGGAACGTTCCTGGATTTTGCCGACCAGTTTGACTGACTTTTTTTTTTTTTTTTTTTTGAGACAGGGTCTTGCTCTGTTGCCCTGGGTAGAGTGCAGTGGCGTCATCATAGCTCACTGCAGCCTCAAACTCCTGGGCTCAAGCGACCCTACTGCCTCAGGCTCCCAAGTAGCTGGGACTACAGGCACCACCACCGCACCCAGCTAATTTTTCTATTTTTTGTAGAGATGAAGTCTCAATCTTGCTCAGGCTGGTCTCCAACTCCTGGCCTCAAGTGATCCTCCTGCCTCCGCCTCCCAGAGTGCTGGGATGACAGGCGTGAGCCACCGCGCCTGGCCTTGATTTACTTTTGAGATTGCTGTTTTCTGGGGAACCAGGGGCCAGAATTTAATGCCACTCAGCATTCTGTGTGCTTCAAGGATTTCTTTCACAACAAAAATTTACCAAAACAGGCACACCACCTAGGGAGAAGTCGGCTACACATAGACCGACCCCCATCCTTCCTGAATTTCGGATGGATTTGTCACCTGACGCTGACTCCTTTCAGAAGGCTTAAGTTACTAAACCAGGGGGGGTGAAGGGACTATAGGAGAAACCTGAGCTTACAAGTCACTTTCAAGAAAAGGGAATCCTAATGCAAAACAGCACAGAAAGAAAAACGTGTAAGACGATCCCCACCTGAATTATCACTGCTCCCTGGGCCTTCTGTCACTGAAAGGACACTGAAAGGAGGCAGACGGGCCTGTCACTGAAAGGAGGCAGACGGGCCTTCTCGCCTCTCCCTCCCCTCCCTGACCTTGGCATCTCCTCACTGAATCACGTGAGCATTTAACACGATGTAGATGCAGGGGCTTCGTTTCCTGTATTCTGAATATGGTCATTCTACCACCCACTGCTCACAACCTCCCTGGAAGAGTTTCCCCACATGTGGCCTGTGGCCGCCTGCATCAGAATCATCTTGTTAAACGTGCAGATTCCCAGGCCCTCATTTGGCCGCCCAGGAGGAGCCTGGGAATGTGCGTGTTTGGCAAGCTCCCAGGGGACACTGACGCTCACCAAGCTTGAGAACTGCAGTGTCCCCAGGGCCTGAACCTGGGTGATGTCAGGTGGCAGATAAAGAGAACATCTGCACTAACACCAGGGCAGTGGCCTTGATCCCATGACTCCAGAGGTAAAAATAATGTCCCATCCCTTTGCACACTCCTCACCTTCTCTAATGAGACCTTGGCGCCCGTTATGGGCTGAAGTGTGTCCCTCCCAAAATTCATGTGTTGAAGTCCTAACCCCCAGTACCTCAGAATGTGACCATATTTGGAAATAGGGTTGTCGCAGATGTAATTAGGTAAGATGAGGTCATACTGGAATAAGGTGACTCCTAATCCAATATGACTAGTGTTCTTATAAAAAGGGGACATTTGAACATGACACAAACACACAGGGAGGAGGCCACATGAAGATGAAGACAAAAACCAGGATGATGCTTCTACAAGCCCAGGAGCACCAAGGATTGTCAGTAAACCCTGTGCAAGAGGCACAGAAACGATTCTCCCTCCCAGCACTCAGAAGCAACCAACCTGCCAACACCTTGATCTTGGACTTCTGGCCTCCAGAACTGTGACACAATACATTTCTGTGTTGAAGCTGCCCAGGCTGTGGTACTGTATCACAGCAGCCCTAGCAAACTAATGCAGCCTCTACATCAGGGAGCTGTTTCTGGTCTTGGCAATAAAGTCCCTGCATCCCAACCAGGCCCGCGGGAAAGCAGAGGATCGGCTCACAGTCTGGTCCGATATTTAAATGACTGATGCTAAACAGAAAATTAAAAACAAGAATTTTCTCATTGCCAGGCCGTGACAAAACCTTATCCCAAAGCACCAAGGATTGTACCCGCTCAACAAATGTATTCAGCCCACACCAAGCTCAAGTCCCTCGCAGGCCTCGCCTGGCTCTGTAACACTCTACCCCCGATGCCCACTCGGCTGGCTCCCCACCTTCCTCTCAGTATCTGCTCAAATGCCTCCTTCACGCAAAGTCATTGCTTAAATTCCCCACAACTACCACCAAAAAAACACGCCCCACAGTCACTTGCTACGAACAGTATCATTCCCAGGCAAATACCTCCTCTATTCATTCAATAAATATAGATTGAGAACCTAGTATGTGCCAAGCTTTGCTTTAGGCATGGGAGATGCCACTGAGAACAAAAACAAGCATGTGTTCCATTCCATTTATTCAAGAAATATCCATGGAGCACATACTGTGTGCCAGACACTGTTCATAGTGCTGGGGACACAGCAGTGAAAGCAAACGTGGTCTCTGCCCTGCAAGACGTGGCAGTCGGGGGGTGGGGGGCAGACATTATGAAACAGTTGTGATCAAAGAGAGGAAGATGGGGTACGCTGCTTAAGCATTTTATTTTATTCTTTTCCTCACTTGATAAATTCATACCAATGCATAAATGTTCATGTTCAAGGTTAGTGGAGGAAATACAAATATATTTGCTATATTCCATGTCCTGTTGGAGCTTAGAGCGCTCATCCAGAATCTACCAAATGCACGAAAAAGCTAAACAGCAGCAGAAGGAGCGTCTTCAGGAAACGTATGCCCCAAAGCTGAACAGAGTACATAAGCTATCAGGGCTGAGCGTGTGGACATAGTGCTTACGGAGAAGGTCAGTTTACAGAGACTGAACTCTAATCCTATCTACAGTATGTATAGATTATGTAAATTATATCTTAATGAAACCACTTATGTCAGGGTTCAGGGTGGGTAATCTTGTCTGTTCTTCGTTCTTAGTGTGCTCTTGGCCAAAGAGTGACCAGACACACCAAAAGCAAGGTAAGCATGAAACAAAGTTTATTGAGGAAGGGCAAGGTAGGTTTACAGAGCAAGAGCAAGATACGTTCACCACAGAAGGACGAACGGACTCCTCTGTGGTAACAAAGGGCTCTGATTATGATCTGGGGTCCTGTTTTATACTGTCCGGATTGGGCCCTGCTCGTGGTTCAGATGTCACCATGGAACCACTTTGATGGACAGTTAATGACATGATAATTATCCTAGGTTACTCTAGGTCACTTTCCAAATCCCATTGTGCCTAGGCTGCCGGGCCTGGGGCTGGGGGATTCCCTGCATTCTTTTGCAGATTAGCAGGGGTTCCTCCTTCTTCCCAGGTGGGGCGGTCTCTCAGGGCAGGATTAAGGTGGGGCAGCACCAAGACTGGGCCACCCTTGTCCTTCTTCCCAGGTGGGGCAACTGCTCCAGGCAGCACCAAGGCAAGGCACCACTTTGTCCCTAGGAGAGTCTCACTTGCTGTCTACCTAACACTTAAAAGAACAAACCTTCCAGTGACTATTTATTCACTTTGGCTGAAATCCAAACTCATATCCCTGGAGCCCTCCCTACAGGATCTGGCCCAGGCCTGGCCCTTCCCCCTCGACCCTCACCACGCCCCCTCGCTGGCCCCCGTCTCCCCCGGCTAACCCACCTACTGCAGCCACCAAGCTCTTTCCCACCTCAGGATGCTGGCCCTGATTTCCCCACAACCACGTCTTCTTTTCTTTCCTTCAAATCTCAGTCTAAATGGGTTTGGGGAGGCCTTTCCCACCATGCCCGCAACATCGTTCCCCCTCGGTCCAGCTCCTGTACTAATGCTCACATCCACCACACTCCTGTTTCTTGCATGTCTCCCCTTGAAAATCTAAGCTCCATGAGCGCCGGGACCAGTCTGTCTTCTTCAGCACTGCTTCATCAGCATGGAGCATGTAGAGGGCACATAGGAGGTGCTCAACCTGCTGAGCATACAACTGATGGCAGAACTCGGATGAGGACATTAAGAGGGGACAAAGGAATTCTGGCTGAAGAGTGCACATGAATGAGTCAAAAAGAAAGCCCCTGGCTCAGTTAAATGCTTTGGCTAGAACTGTGGATTTGGGCTGCTCAGTCCAAATGGAGAATTTCCATGGCACTTGTTATGTGCTTAGAACAACTTGGCAAAGTAGCAAGAAACCTCAAAGTAGGGAGAAGACCAGAGTCAGAACTCGCCAGAGACTGCTTGTTCCTAGTTGACGTAGAGAAAACAGGACTTCCGGAGGCAGAGACGTGGGCAGCAGGCCAGGGCTTATTTATTTTTAGCAGCCCGGATGCAAAGATCAGAAAAACATAATCCCTCCATGTGAATATATTTGCATCAGGACAGGTTGTTTAATCCCCTGAGAGGAGCAGTCATTTTAAGTGGGGTTAACTGAAGTGAACTATGGTTAGTTCAAGCGTCACAGCTGCTCTTGGGGACCCATTTGGGGTCCCTGACTGTATTAGTTTCTGAAAGCAAGGTGTCAGCAGGGCCACACTCTCTCTGAAAGCTCAAGAGAAGAATCTGTCCCACACCTCTCTCCTAGTTCTTGGGGGTTGCTGGCAATCTTTGCCGTTCCTTGGCTTGCAGGTGCATCGCTCCAATCTCTGCATCTGTCTTCCTCCTCTGTGTGTATCTGTCTCTCCTGCTTTTTTTTTTTTTTTTTTTAGAGACAGAGAGTCTGGCTCTGCTACTTGGGCTGGAGTGCAGTGGCAGCATCATAGCTCACTGCAGCCTCAAACTCCTGGGCTCAAGCAATGCTCTTGCCTCAACCTCCTGAGTAGCTGAGACGACTACAGGCACGTGCCACTGTCCCCAGCTAATATTTTCTATTTTTAGTAGAGACAGGTCTTGCTCTTGCTCAGGCTGGTCTCCAACTCCTGGCTTCAAGCAATCATCCCACCTTGGCCTCCCAGAGTGCTAGGATTACAGGCGTGAGCCACCGTGCCTGGCCTCTCCCATTCTTGTCAGGACACCAGTCAGATTGGATTTAGGGCCCATCCTACTCCAGTATGACCTCAACAAATTACATCTGCAAAGATCCAATTTCCAAATGATGTCACATTCTGAGGTTCTGGGAATGACATGCATTTTGGGAGACACTTTCCAACAGTACACTGACCCTCATCAGGCACTGGCTCGAAGGAGCAGGGGCTCAAAGAGGGGCCTGAATTCAAGCACTAATGGGCTGACTATGGACAGAAAGGGGCTGGCCTGGCCCCCATACCTGTGTCCCCCTATACCTGCAGTATCAAGCCAACTTGACTTGCCATGGCTCCTGGGGTGGCCCATGCATTGCACTGGCACCAAAACACCACCTAACCCTGAACACTGCCCTGGGACAAAAGGCCTGAAGAAAAGTATCCTCTTGAAGCTTGAAGCACATGCTAGAAAATAGGCTGTCTCGCTCAGAAGGGTCCCAGGCTTGCTTTTAACCCTTTGCTCTTGCCATCTTGAAATTTTCAATAGCTTTTTTAGCAAGGGTTCCCACATTTCATTTTGCACTAGGTCCCACAAATCATGCACCTGGCATGCCTGTCCTCTTCAAAAATGTCAAGGTCATGAAAGACAAAGAAAGGCTGAGCAAGCCTTCTAGATTAAGGGAGACCAAAGAGACATGACAAGTAAATGCAACTCGTGGATTGGGGGAGGGGTGGTGAGTGGGGGAATAGCTATAAAGGACATTATAAGGACAATTGACAAAATTTGAAGGTGAAATGTGGATTAGATAATAGAACTACATCAATGGGAAATGTCTTAATTTTATTTGACCTGTGGTTAAGAAAACGCCCTTGTTCTTAGAAGATACACAGTGAAGCACTGGGGTAAAGGATCATGATGTCTGCAACTTGGTTGCAATTGGTTCTGAAAAAAAAGTATACAGATAAAGTACAAATGACGAAGTCAATGGGGCAAACCTAAACAACTGGCAAATACGAGTAAAAGGTATACGGGAATTCTTTATGCCATCCTTGCAACTTTCCGTAGGTTTAAAATTACATCAAGATAAAAAGTTACAGTCACCACCCCGGCCCCGCCCGCCAAGACGCAGCAACCTGGAAGACAGGTCTCGCGATATCCGGACTGGGCGCAGGCAATTAAGAGCGGAAAGCCACCACCAGCGGGTCTTGAGTCACGTGGGATGAGGGCCCACGTGACCGCAGGCCCGAGTGCAACATGGCGGCCTCCACGGGTCGCGGGGGTCTCTTCCTGCTTGCGATGCTCGGCTTCCTCGGGGAGGCGTCCAGCGGCCTCGGCTCGGGGTGAGTGCAGCTCCTGGAGCGAGCCTTGTTCGGGGGTGGGGGGGGGACGCCCCTGCCCTCGGGGCTCACGGCTCCCCGTCCCCACAGGGCTTCCAGAGACGACGACGTGCTGCTGCCCTATCCCCGAGCACGAGCGCGCGCCCCCCGGGACTGCACGCGGGTGCGCACCGGCAGCCGCGAGCACGAGAGCTGGCCTCCGCCCCCCGGGCCCCCCGGCGCCGACGGCCTGGCGGTGCGCACCTTCGTCTCGCACTTCGGGGACCGCGCGGTGGCTGGCCACCTGACGCGGGTCGTTGCTCCCCTGCGCACCTTCTCGGTGCTGGAGCCCGGCGGGCCCGGCGGCTGCGCGGCGAGGCGCAGAGCCAGCGTGGAGGAGACGGCGCGGGCGGCCGGCTGCCGCGCCGCCCAGAACGGCGGCTTCTTCCGCATGAGCAGTGGCGAGTGCCTGGGGAACGTGGTGAGCGACGGGCGGCTGGTGAGCAGCTCCGGGGGACTGCAGAACGCGCAGTTTGGGATCCGCCGCGACGGGACCCTGGTCACCGGGTGAGGAGGCGGGGAGCCCCGTGGCTGTCGAGGGCAAAAGGACTGAGATTTGGGTTGTAGCCGTGCTGCCGTGTTCAGATCACTTCACCAAGCTAAGCCTCCGTTTCCTCATCTGCAGAATGGGCACAGTAATCCTTCCTTGCAGAGTTTATTCATCATCCCGTATCCTTTACTACTTGCTTTGTGTCAGGCAATGTGCTGTGCCCTGGGGAGATAGCAGTGAACACACAGCCTTTGCCTTAACGGACGTCCCCGTTACTAGGGGAAGTAAACAAAAGCCAAGTAAATAATAAGATAAACTCAGATTGCATATGTGAGGGAAGCAATGAGCAGGGTCAACTGATTGTAAATAGAATGTTAACTTTAGGGAGGGTGATCAGAAACAGCCCTTTCTGAGAAGGTGACCTTTGAGTTGAGACTTGAGGAATAATCACGTGTCAGCCAGGGTCAGAACAGGAGGAAGAGCATTCCAGTCAGAAGGAACAGCAAGCACAAAAGCTCAGCAGTGCAGGGGGGCTTGGTGTGTGTGACCAAAAAGGAGCAGCAGGGTGTCAGAGGATAACAGGACTGATGATTTGAATTATTTTAAGTTATTTGATTATTTAGAAGCTTGCTCTAATTCTGCATGGATATTAGGTTGGGGAGACCAGAGTAGAACCATGGAGGCCAATTAAGAGGCTGTTACAGGCATCAGGTTGTTGTTAGGCTGGGGTGACAGCCTGGAGATGCTGGCCATAGACAGATTTGAGATCTCTTTGGAATGGTTGTTTGTATTAAATGAAGTGTAGACTGTTTACAAAGGTGCCTGGCGGGTATTGTCAGAGCACTGCCTGGTGAGATTCCAACAGCTGCTGAGCCCTGCAGCCACACTCAGGCCCAGAAGGAGGAATAGAGCAGTGGGCTGGGGGGTTGAGGGGGGCAGGGAGCCCCACTGTCCACAGCTGCCCCTGCTGGTGAGTGAGCTTCACACCTGCCCTGGGTCCAGGTACCTGTCTGAGGAGGAGGTGCTGGACACTGAGAATCCATTTGTGCAGCTGCTGAGTGGGGTCGTGTGGCTGATTCGCAATGGAAGCACCTACGTCAACGAGAGCCAGGCCACCGAGTGTGATGAGACACAGGAGACAGGTGCGGGGGTGGGTACCCAGCACCACTCTGGGGACTGTGGATTAAGACAGACATGGAGTAAGAAAATAGTTCTATGATATGCTGGGAAGAATTGGTAAGCACTAAGAAAGAAAAATGAAGCTGGGAGAAGGGGCTAGATGGGGGCAGGAGGTGTGGGTGCAGGAACAGAAAAGTGTTGCTAGAATGTCCACGGACCAACATCACCCAGGAGCTTGTCATGAATGCCCCGCCCACCTTAGACCCATGGAATCCGAATCGTGGGAGGTGAGGCCCAGGAGCCCTCTTGGTGATCCTGATGGATGCTCCAGGCTGAGGACCACTGGAATGCAGGATACTGGGGCAAGGAAGGGACACTGGTGGCCCTGATGTGG
Organism: Daubentonia madagascariensis; assembly: GCA_023783475.1. Taxonomy (NCBI): domain Eukaryota; kingdom Metazoa; phylum Chordata; class Mammalia; order Primates; family Daubentoniidae; genus Daubentonia; species Daubentonia madagascariensis. Next base: position 1,816,867 of record JAKFHU010002332.1, on the reverse strand, counting down.
CACTGGGCTGGGGTCAGGAGGCCTCACTGTGGAGGTGGCCTTAGGTCAGAAGGAGCAAGCCCTGGGAAGTGCTAAGGAGGAGGCAGCTTCCAGCCAGAGGGAGCAGAAAGTGCAAAGGCCCTGAGGCAGAAAGTGGCTGCAGGGCCTGAGGGGGCCAGAGCTGAGACAGGAGGAGCAGCTGGGAGCTCGTGCTGGGCCTTTGGGTCTTGTTCTGAGAACAGTGGAAGCCACTGGAGGCTGATGTCACTAGGTTTACAAGTAAGAAGAGCCCTGGCTGGGATGGGCAGAGCGGAAGGCAGGAGACGAGGAGTGGCTGGGTGGAGAGTGGCATTTGACAAGAAGTGGGCGGCGGAGCCAGGTGGCCTCGTGAGGGTGATCAGCCAGGGTGCCTCCCCTCAGGTTCCTTTAGCAAGTTTGTGAATGTGGTGTCGGCCAGGACGGCTGTGGGCCACGACCGGAAGGGGCAGCTGGTGCTTTTCCACGCAGACGGGCAGACGGAGCAGCGCGGGTGAGTCCTGGGAGCCGGGTGAGAGGTGTATTAGTTTGCTATCACTGCAAAACCAGTTAGCACAAACTTAGCAGCTTCAAACCCAGTGGTTAGATCACAGTTCTGTAGGTTAGAATTCCAGGAACACTGGACTGGGGATGCTCCACATTCAGGGGATCCCAGGGACAAGATCAAGATGTTGGTTGGGGGGGCTCTTACCTGGAACGTCTGGGAAAGAGTCCTCTTCCAAGCTCAGTGGGTTGTTGGCAGAATCCAGTTCCTGCCATCGCGGGGCTGAGGTCTTCGTCTCCTTGCTGGCTGCCAGCTGGGGGCCTCAGCACCTCCAGGGGGCCGATTCCTTCTCATGTATGTAGCCTTCCCGTCTTCAAGCCACAAAGGTGTGTTGAATCCCCCTCACTTCCTCTTCTGCTGCCAGCCAGGGAAAGTGCCCCACATTAAGGGCTTCTGTGATTCCCATGGGCCTACCCGGATGTTCCAGGCCACGTTCCCTTCCTTAAGGACACCCGTGCCATGTAACAACACAGTCATGGGAGTGATCTTGCATATTCACAGCTTCTGGGGATTAGGACAGGATGTGTTTGGGGATCGCTTAGAAACTTGCCTGGTGCAGTGGGTGTGACACTGTCCACTGTTGGAAGTAAGACAAGTTAGACCAGAAACAGTGGCAGACGCTGAGCAATGCCACTGTTGTGCTGCAGCATTAATCTGTGGGAGATGGCAGAGTTCCTGCTGAAACAAGACGTGGTCAACGCCATCAACCTGGACGGAGGTGGCTCCGCCACCTTTGTGCTCAACGGGACCTTGGCCAGTTACCCGTCGGATCACTGGTAAGCATATCAGAGCTGTCCTAAAGGCTGATGTCCAGGCCTGCCCCACCTGTTTCATTCAGCCAGTATTGAGTACCAACTGTGTGCCAGGACCTGGGGTGCAAGAGTGAGCAGGAAGGGCCAGGATCCCTCCCTGTCAGAGTGCCAGGACCACGCACACCTAGGAACGGGTTAGTTGGTCAGGAAAGACCTCCCTGAGGCTAACAGGGGTGGGAGAGCCTTCTGGGCAGAGGACGCTGTGTGTGCAAAGGCCTGGCAGTGGGAGGGAGCGGGAGGAACCTATAAAAGGCCAGAGGGGCGGGAATGGAGAGAGGCAGCCCACAAGGGCAGGGGTGGAGGGGCTGGCTGGGGTGGCCTCGCCTCATACCCTGCTTCCCCCTGCAGCCAGGACAACATGTGGCGCTGTCCCCGCCACGTGTCCACTGTGGTGTGTGTGCATGAGCCCCGCTGCCAGCCACCTGACTGCCACGGCCACGGGACCTGTGTGGAGGGGCGCTGCCAGTGCACAGGGAGCTTCTGGCGGGGCGCTGGCTGCAGCGAGCTGGACTGCGGCCCCTCCAACTGCAGCGGGCACGGCCTGTGCACAGAAAGTGAGTGGGGACCAGGGGAGGTGGCTCTGACTGGGCCCCTGGCCCTGTCTGGGCTCTGCCTGGGCCCTCACCTGGCCTCTTGGTCTTGTTCGGCAGCTGGCTGCCGCTGCGAAGCTGGATGGACAGGGACCAACTGCAGTGAAGGTACGAGCCGCCAGGCCATCCCCAGGGGTGGGGAGAGGGTGGTTATGGTGGCCCTGAGCACCTCAGCTGCCTTTATCTCCACCTCTGGTTTGGAAGTTGCTTGTCCCCTGCTCTCACCTCACGTGTGAATCACTGTGTGACTTTCCTGTGCCTGCTGCAACACATTCCACAAACCGGGTAGCCAAAACAACAGGGATTTATTCTCTCAAGTTCTGGAGGCTGTGTCAGAAATCAAGGTGTCAGCAGGGCCCTGTTCCCTCAGAAAGGTCCACCCCCTGCCTCTCCCAGCTCTTGGTGGCTCTGGCGTTCCTTGGCTTGGGGCCGTGTCACTCCATCTCTGCCTCATGTCCCATGGCCCCGTCCCTGTGTGTGTCTGGTCTCCCTCTGCTGTCTCTTGTAAGGACCCCCAGCGTTGGTTCTGGGGCCCATCTTAAATCCGGGATGACCTCATCTTGAGATCTGAACTTAATACGTCTGCAAGGACCCTGTTTCCAAATCAGGTTGCATTCAGGGGCTGGGCTGGGGGTTGCTTTTCTAGCCCGACACTGCAGGCACCCGGGAGCCATCCTGTCCTGCCAAGAAAGGCTCTGACGCCAGAGACCTTGACCTCTGTCCTCTCGTCTCCTCTCTGTAGCGTGCCCCCTTGGCTGGCATGGGCCAGGCTGCAAGAGGCCTTGCGAGTGTGAGCACCAGTGTCCCTGTGACCCCCAGACTGGCAACTGCAGTGTCTCCCCAGGTATGGGCCCCTCCTAGGACCTCCAGGGACAGGAGAGGGCGGACCCTTCTCCTCTGGCCCCTTCAGCCTCTCTCTGGTGTCTTACAGTGAAGCAGTGTCTCCGGCCGTCTGAGGCCACCACGAGGGCAGGAGAACTCTCCTTTTTCACCGGGTATGTGCTTAATGGGAGCTGCAGGCAAAAGCAGAGGAGGATCCCTCTCGCCCTCCCCCACGAGGCTTGGCCTCTGCCCAGGGACTGCGAAGGGACACCCAAGTGATATTTCTCCAATGTAAGCATGGGGACAGTCACAGCTGTTGCTGGCAGACACCAGACAGTCCAGGCAGGTGGTGAGAAGAGCCCCAGGCCAGTGCCCCGGCGGCGTCGGGGAAGCCTAGGGCTACTTGTCTGTGGCTGTGAAGTCTCATGACATGATTTCTCGGCTGCTGGTGCACAGACACCAGGACCTGAGCTGCTCCCACCATTTCTCGGGCTCCCCCCTGTGCTCGGGCCTTGTGCTGGTGCTCTTCTTTCTTTCTAATGTGGTGGGTCTCAAACTTAATCCCCCTGAGGGCTTTTTAAAAGAGATTTCTGGGCCCCGTCCCCAGAGTTTCAGAATCTGCATTCCCAGCACCATCCTAGGTGAAGCTGATGCTGCTGGTCCAGGGACCCCACTTTGAGAACCCCTTTCTGATGGTTCTCACCCCCGATAGCACAGTCCTGGGTGCCTGGGCCCAGCCTGGACTCTGCAGTGGGAACTAGGTATGGGTGTAAATGCAGAGCTCCCTGGGCATCCTCCTAGATGGAGCACCTGGGAGCTCAGAACTACAGGTCCCAGGCCCCTCCTGGAGATCTACCCAGGTGAGTCAGGTGAGACCAGGAACTGCCCACGAGACCCTGAATGCTCAGGACAACCCTGGAGAAAACACCGTGAAGCACTGAGCTTGAAAACACAGCAGGGCAGAGACATAGTGGAGACCTGGATCCTGCCGTGGCCGCCAGCCAGGGAAAGGGAGCTGAGGGGAGTGAGGCAGTGGGGCTGGCTGGGGGCCCAGCCCCGAGTAGTGGTGTGGCTGCTTTTGCACCTAGGGCTTCTGCCCAAGAGTCATATAAAAAAAAAAAAGTCATCGAAAGACGTTGCCCTTGCCCCCTGCCAGCTCCCTGTCTTGGAGGAAGGGGGACCCCCCCCCCGTGTCGTCAACGCCCCCTGGAGCTCAGGATGCAAACTGCCTCCCAAGCCGGGTGAGGTCCCCAGCTGTGTTTTATTTGGCCCATGCAATTTTTTTAAATTTAAAATATATTAGCAACATCTGAAAATCAGTAACAGTCACATAAAAAATGTCTGGCTTCTCTTGAAATATCCGATCCGGAGACATAGCTGCACTGGCCTGTGTCCTGCACCACGACTGTCCCCCCTGCTCCCTGCCCACACCTTAAGTGTGGCCCCATCCCCACCCAGCCCATTTTGCTCATTGGCATTCCCCATGGAGGCCCCTAACTGGATGCCCCTTGCGGGGCAGGGGGAGCTTCCCCAGTGCTCCCCCAGCCCCAAGTCTCCTGGTGACCCCTGCTTGGGCCTCTCTCTGTCCTCAGGACGGCCTGGCTGGCCCTCACCCTGGCCCTGGTGTTCCTCTTGCTGGTTAGCACTGCAGCCAACGTGGCCTTGCTCCTGGGCTCCCGAGCAGAGAGGCAGCGGCACCTGGACGGGGAGTACGCGTACCACCCGCTGCAGGAGATGAACGGGGAGCTCCTGGCCACAGAGAAGGAGCAGCCTGGGGGCTCCTGCAACCCCTTCAAGGACTGAAGCCTCAGGCTGCCGGGGACGACCTGCCCTAAGGCTTGTTTCCACATGGTCCAGCTTGTGTAGGGGGAATTCTGAGGCCACTGGTGGGGGCCGTCTAGGTGACCTCAGCCCCGGCGCTGCAGCTAAGCTTCCGATAGCAACTGTGCCTCAGCCCTCACCTAGCCCTGCCACCCAGCAGTGCGGTGCTGCCTGGAGAGACTCTGATTCCTTCCCGCCTGCCTGTGTGTGCTGCTGGGGGCCTGTGCTCCCCAGAGGGCCTGCTCTGCTGCCAAAGAGTCTCCAGCCTCCTGGAGAAGGGGCCGCTAGTGAACCGAACTCAGTGACTGAATCATGACAAAGTAGCAGATCCCAGCCAGCCCCCAGGATGGGGTAGGTTAAAGGAAGAGTCTCTGCCTTCCTGGCCATGACCCAGGACCCTTTTTCCACAGACGTCATCATGGATTTGCCAACTAGAATCGTATTTCCTGTCAGAGGAAGCCCCTTAGAAGAAGGGATGGGGTGAAATCATGTTTACAGACCTATTTTGTCATCCTGCTGCTGAGAAGTTTTTTCTATCACTTGAATAAATTGATATAATAAAAGGAGCCACCAGGTGGTGTCTGAATTCCAAACCATGGACTCCTCCACAGGGGGGGCTTCTTAACCGGAGACAGGCTGTAAACAGCCCAGAGCCAAATCAAGCTCCCCGATGTATTCATTTCATCTGGTGCTTCTCAGATTTTAACCCACACACGTCACTTGGAGATACCCACGTGCAGATTTTGGCCCGGGGTAGGGCCAGAGAGGGCATTTCTACCAAGCTCCGTGGTGATGCTGATGCTTCAGGCTCCCGGACCATACTTTGAAGAGCAAGGGTTTAGTTAGTCCTCCTGGTATTTTTATAGAATTTAAATTAGTTACCCACATTTCAAAGTCAAGAGATTAACAGAAACTCCAGATTTCTGGTTTCTCTAGAGGAGAGAAAGAGCTGGCAGCCCCAGGGGACTGTTGCACAAGGCTGAGTAGTGACAGTCGCTGCCAGGCCAGCCCTGTGAGTATCAGAATTTGTCACTTGTGGCCCATGAAGGGTTTTCAGGAAGGCCTGAAAGGCCCCCATATATGTCACTGCTTAGCAGCTTTTTGGGGAGGAGAGTTGGGTGGGGGCTGCCCCTGTCAGCAGGTTCTCAGACTTATACCCCCAAAACGTGGTACAACTATTAGCTGTCTATTGCTGCATCAAAGCACTCCAAAAAGTGGCTTAAAACAACTAGTTATTGCTTCTCATGAAAAATATTTCTTATGATTCTTGGGTCAACTAGTGATTCGGCTGCTCTGGGCTAGGACCAGTGGTTTCAGCTGGGCCGGGATGGCGACAGCTGCAGCTAATGATGAGTCGGCTCCACGTGGTGTCTCAGCCCCCAGGAGGTTGGCTCAGGCTTAAGGTCAAGATGGAGACGAGTCCCAAGAGGGAAGCGTGCAAGATTTCGGGTCGGAATTAATGTGAATTCACTTCCACCACATTCTATCAGATAAAGCAAGTCACCAGGCCAGCCCAAATTGAAGGGGAAGGGAAACAGGCCCTACCTCTTGAGAGGAGCTGCAAAGCCAGGCACCTTAGGATCACTTTGACATATTCCTGGGAGCAGTTCCTAAGCCTGAGGGCAGGTCAGAGTGTAAGCCCCGGGAATGTTCCACAATGGCAGAGTTGGCTCCATCCCAGACCCACTGAGTCAGAATCCGCAACCCCTTCAAGGACTGAAGCCTCAGGCTGCACGGGATGACTTGTCCTAAGGCTCCCCAATGACAGCTGTCCTAAAATAGCCCTTGGCCTAAAAGCCCTGGCCTCTGAGGGGGCATTTCTGTCCTCTGCTGTGCCAGCAGCTAAGTTGGGAACTGACAGTGCTGTGCGCCAGCGTAGTGGATTCCAGGCCCGGAGGCAGCACAGCATCACCTGAAGAGGGCCCATCACAGCGTGCTGGGGGCCCGGGTGAGTCTCTTAAACACCTGAGACTGTGAAGTGCCCTCTGTGGCCCCACAGAGTTGCATTTTAATTTGTGACTGGGATAGCTCTCACCACTGCCTCTCCAACATCCAGCCCCTGCTAGTAACAGCCCTGTCTGGAGCTGGGTCCCCAGAGGCAGTACCTGAGACAAGGCTGTGAGAGCAAGTGGTCTGTGTGGGAGGTGACCCCAGGACACACTGGAGGGGACAGGGAAGGGAAGGCGGCCATACAGCATGCATCCGTGAGCAGGTCAGTGCTGTAGGCACCTGGGCTCAGTCCTGTCCGGGACCTCTGAGAGAGATGGTATAACAGCGCTCAGTTGAGCCACTCGAGGGCGGGGACGCTGGGGTTTTAGGCAGAGCACCCAGCAGCCAATACCAATTCTTCATCGGCTGAGGGCTGCTACTGGGGTTAGCCCCTGGCACGTCCAGTCTGCCCCACACGGGGCCCAGGTGTGCTCCGGCAATCAGAGGTAGCCGTCAGAGGGAAAGTTGCAGTTTCTTGCACCAAGAAGCCGTCCATGGCAATGAGAGCGCCCAGGGGAGGTGGGCAGGGCATCAGGGGCCCTGGCTGCAGGCCTCCATTGCATTGCCTCCAAGACCCCCTCTCCTCCCTCCCCGACTCTCCATCCAGGTGTGGCTGGCACCCCCCCAAGTTCCAGGTGGGCCTCAGAGATTGGTCCTGAGGTAGACATCTGTCCCAGTTCAGCCAGTCAGTGCCCACCTTGGAACTTCTGCTGGAATTGGAGGAAGAAACTCTTTGGGAGGATTGTCCAGCTGCCAGGGTGTGGGCCACATGGAGGAGATTAACCTGCACCAAGACATGGAGAGAGCAAGCCAAGGTGGAAAAGAGCCAAACTGAGGGCGGTGGGGAGAGAGGACAGGATTTGAGCCCCTGGATCCAGCTGTACCTGAAGTTCACTCTTGGACTTCCCAGTTATATGGACCAATATATTCCCATTTTTGCTTGAGGCAGTTTATGTTGGTTTTCTGGCAACCCAAGGAGTGTAACACTCATAACATACTGTTACAGGAGAGGCACATTTTTGGACTCAGGCATTTAGATTTTGGACTGCAGAGCTTAAATGGAACATGGAGCAGGATACGGAACAGTATCTGAGATTCCACTAACTACCTTTGGTGGTGGTGGGGACACAGGTGGCACAAATATAAAGCCATCAAGCTTCAGGCAAGCTCGTCAGGAATTAATGTGGACTGGTCGTGGCAGTGCAAGGATCCCCTCCACGACCTCCAGGTAGTGACTGAAGCCCCCTCTGCAGCCCGACTGGGACCCCTGAGAGTTCCATGTGCTGGGCAGTTGCCACAGCGACACACCCTAGCTGCTGGGTGCTCTGCCTAAAACCTCAGTATCAGGAAAGCCCCCAGAAAGTGTCTGATCCTGGCACCCACAGGTGGCTCTCAAGGGCTCTTTGAAGCCCTGAAACAGACATGAAGTTCCAGTGTGTGTGTCCACAGCTTTCATCAGGTTCTCAAAGGTGTCAGTGTCTCAAGAAAATCTTGGCTCTGGACAACTATAAGTTAGAGGTTTTAAAATGTGACTTCTGGGGACCCACATCCCTCCAAAATGCCTTGGTGAGGTTGGGTGCTGAAGGGTGGGGGGTGCTGGAGAGAAGTTTGGCAGCCATGGCCACCTCTGCCATCCCGGGGAGGTCCCAGCCCTGCCCCAGCTCCCATGGCAGCACCTAGTGCCTGAGACCCCCTCCGCAGAGGTCCCAGAGGTCTGCGCCCCAGAGGAAAAACTGGTCCCAGAGGCAGCCTCTGGGCCACAAGGGAGCCCTGGGCATGTTTTGCCCTCTCTGGGCCCAGGCCCCTGGAGGCCCTTGGCAAGTCACTGCGGCTGAGACAGACGTCAGCAGGGACCCGCAGTGCAGCCCTGATCCCAGCTCCCACCCACCCTCAGGAGCTGTCTTCCTCCCATGGGGCTGTTCTTTCTCACCCGCGGTGCCCCTGAGTCAGCTGGCTGTTCCTTCAAAACCTGCCACCCACGGTTCCAGAGAAATCCATGGAGAGTCAGAACAAATGAAGGAAAGCGCTGTATCGAGGGAGGGGAGGGCTGTCTCCTCCCACCACGAGCCATATTGGGCAGGGCTGGGTAACAGGAGCTGCGTAGACAGGTGACCCTCACGCCATCACACAAAGGAACGACACCTCCTCTGCTCTCCCAAATGGCAGCCCCTGGCCACCAGCTCCAAGACAAAGGAACCTTTTCAGAGTCCCATGATCTACGTGGCAGCCAGCACCCCTGCTCCAAGCCCCAAGAGAGCTCACAAGAAGGACAGGCAGCACCCTGGACAGGACCCCTCACACCCTTCTGATGTCAGGACTGTGGCTGTCCTGGGATGTAGAGCCCCAGGACACCAGGTCTGGCACTTTGGTAAAAACCCCATGGGGCATCCACCTTGGTAACTGGCAGGTAGAATGTCAGCAGTGCTGAGTGGGCCCCAGAGGTCTGCATTTTAATACCACTGATGAACTGTGTATCTGTTTATATACTGTATGCATATGCAATGGGTTGAATACTATTCCCCCAAAAATTCACGTCCACCCAGAGCCTTAGAATATGGCCTTATTTGGAAATAAGGTCTTTGCAGATATAATTAGTTAAGGATCTCAAGATGATATTATACTGGATTTAGGATGGGCCCCAAATCCAATGGCTGGTGTCCTTATAAGAAGAGGAGACACAGAGGGAGGAAAGCAGTGTGGTGATGGGCGCAGAGACTGGAGTGATGCGACCACCAGCCAAGGAATGCCTGGCACCACCAGGAACTGGGAGAAGCAAAAAAGGATCCTCCCTTAGAGCCTTCAGCAGGAACATGGCCCTACCAGCACCTTGATTCCAGACTTCTAGCCTCCAGAACTGTAAGGGTAAAGAATTAACTTCTCTTGTTTTAAGATACCGAGTGTGTGGTACAACAACCCAAGGAAACTAATACAGTATATCTGTGCTTTATACATAAAAAATGTTATCCTCTCTCCCGCCCCCCAAGAACCAATTTGCAGCCCCTTGGGTGACACCAGCCCTGCTGGATGCTCCAGAGTCATAAACAACAGCTGGAAAATTCTTGAACAAGCCCATGCAAAACCTCCAGGGTTTTAGGAAGATGACAACAGAAGTATATCCAAATCTAAAATGTTTACTGCTTCTTGTTGAAGCAAATGATCAAGCAAACAAAAAACATCATGTTTCACAGCCTGAAATAGACTGTTGAAAAGAATTATGCTATCACATTGAACGATTAATTTTGCAGGAGAGGCGGTGGAATTCCAGAGTGCAGAGTAGGAAAAAAAAAACACCCTCAAACTCTTCAACCTCTAGAGAAAATGGTCTCTAACCGCTGAGGGATATACCACACAGATCTTTCAGATTAGTGGATTTACCCAGAAAACACAGTTTCTAAAAGGGAAAGTCCGACTGTACACCCAGCTCAGAGGGAAACAGTATCTCCACATCTACTTTTCTCTGGATGCACGTGGCACTCTGAGCCATGCTGTCTCATGAAAAACAGTGACAGGCGTCCTCAGGAAGGATCCTGGAGTCTTTGGATAAGAAGCGTTACATAATCAGAATTGCTGCAGACATTTATTGTGCGCATTCTGGGTGCCAGGCGCTGTGCTGAGAACTTTATAGCCACTCCCATTTCATCCCACCGCAACCCAGTGAGGTAGGCACTGCTGTCCCCACTTTTAAAGATGAGGAAACTGAGGCACAGAGAGGTTAAGTCACCTGCTTGTGGTTACACAGCTAGTGAAAGGCAGGCTGGGGTTTGAACCCTGGTCTAAATTCAAGACCCCGGCTCCCAAACACCAACAGTCATGGTGAGAGTAGGTTGGCTTGGGGAAAATTTAAAAGCCAAAAGCTTGGCAGCCCCTTCCTGGGATTATTTTGAATTCCAGACCTCCCAAAGGCAAGTAGAATGGCCCATTGATGATGCTCCAGTGTGGGTTCCAGAGACCTCCACACGGGAAGGGAACCGTAGCAGACACCACCATGGACATTTGCTGGTTCTGTGGCCCAGCTCCTCTTGTCCATTGGGGGACTGGGCCTCCCTTGTCCCACTGTTGCTTGAGGAGGGAATGCCAGTCACAGGCTTCTTGCCAATATGGTCCACAGGAGTGAGCATGTGACTTGAGCTGGGCCAATCAGAGCCTTCTGTGAGATTTGAGATGGGAATGTTTCTCTGTCTTAGAGATCGTAACCCCTGCGGTTACAGGCTTGGGGCTACTGGCAGCCACCTTTCCCACCAAGTGGAAGGAAGAATGAGGTCAGTATGCACAGAGATGTGGAATCAAGAGGACTGGGTGCAGTTGAGAGGCCTGAGGACATTGGGCTCCTGGATCTAGCCATACCTGGAGCAAGACTCACCTGCAGCCATCCCAAATAGGGGACCCAGGGAATTCCCTTTGTTGCTAAGCCAGTTTGAGCTGGGTTTCTCCCAAGGGAGAGAGCACTCTCACAAGGGGAACCGGGAGGGCCTGAGGCTCCGCACCCCTGCTGTGGTCGTACACCCACCCCTTGGCCCAGTGACTCTGCCAGAGATCACCCCCAACTCTAAACAAGGTTAAGAAACAAGAGTGAGGCTGAGCCTCTCAGGCCCTAGAATGGAGCCCAGGCTGCAGACAGAGCTATGTCAGTGAGGTCCCTCAGAGGCCGATCGTGAGGGTGAGGGGTGTGGGCTGGGCACTAGTCCATAGGGGTGGAGACTGGCGTGGCCCCATGTAAAGACCCAGAGGTGTTGCCATCATGCAGCCATAGTGGCCCCATTTTGCCAACACTCCCAAATGCCTAAGGGAAGCCAAAAACTCTGATTTCTATGTGAAATGCCCCAATTTTTAAACCACTCTAAAGGCAAAAAAAAAAAAAACACTAAAGGCGGACCAGATCAGACTTCAGGCTGCCACTTGGTGACCTGTGACCTGCTGCCCTTTGGGTGGCCCAGGAAAGGAAAGGAGAAATGTCCTCAGGCCCCAAGGAAACCCAGGACTCCCCCATGTAGTAACTGGGGAAAGTCCCGTCAGTATTACAGCTGGTGCCAGAGTCAGGCCCGCCTGAGGCAGAAACAACAGCCTCCACCCCGCGGGGCAGTCCTGGTGTCACGCCGAGACCCTGGATCCAGCCTTACCAGGAGCTCCCGGACCGGCCAGTTACACGCACCCATGAAGGGTCGTCCTGTAGTGTTCAAGCACCTGGGAGGTAGGTTTCTGTGGCTTGCAACCAAACAAGTCATAACTCAGCAGCTCCCCAGGGGAGACGGCCCCCAGGGAGTATACAGACAGCCCGAGTGGCCCCATCGCCGCCTGAAACTCAGCAGGAACCCGCCCCTCCGAGCCAGGGGTGTCGGGGTTACCCCTCCCCGCCGAGTGCCGGGAAATGGATTTGCAGTCCCCCGTGGGCGGCTCCCCACAGAAAGCAGGGCCTGTAACTCACATAACACCTCTTGGGGCAGAGGACATTGTCACGCAATCAGATGCCAGGCTGAAAGGCTGTCACTTCCGCCTGCCCAGCATCCTTTCCCGCTTCTTCTTGGGGGGACCCGGATATCCCTTGAGGCACCTCCTTGCCCTTTTCAGACCTCGTGGTTGGCTCCAGAGAGGGGCATGTGATCCAGGCTGGCCAATCACTGTACTTGCCCCATCCCAGGTCACAGTGATTGGCTCAGGTTGGACACATGACCTACACGGCTGGCCAATCAGTTGTTCTCCATTCTCCCCAGCAACTGTGATTGGTTCGGGAATTGGGCCCCGGCAGGCTGTGAAGAGTCAATTGTGGGGTGAGGATTGGAACGTTTGGGAGAAAGAACTTTCCTTATGCAGCCGACTGGGGGGCCGGGTGCGGGGGCGCAACGGTGACGGGTCCCGGATCCAGGGAGAGCTGAGGGTGGTCGGGTCAACGCCGCCTTGGCCTTGGCCTTTCCCACACGAAGCCGGGAGGAGCTGGTTCTGTCCTTGCGACCTGGAGAGCCCGGGCGGGATCCTTGCCGTCCCTCCAGACACCCGGCAGCGTCCCGCCCAGGGCTCCGGCCCCCGTGGTCCCAGGCCTGGCGGCAAGCCGGCCTCTCCTCCTGGACACTTCGGACACGGGGGCTGAGCAGGCTGCCCGGAGCGCTGGGCCCAGCTATCTGGAGACCAGGGAGCTGCTGTGGGACTGGCCGGAGGAGGAGGCGGAGGTGGCGGCGCTGAGCTGGGAGAAGCCGCTGGTGCAGGACTCCAGGCTGGACATGGAGCCCCTGGGGAGGAAGGGCGCGGCACACGTTACCTCTGGGCCGACACGCACGGCGGAAAAGCTGTTGGTGCGGCAGATGAGGCCCCGGGCGCGTTCCGCAAGGCTGGCAACCGCCCCAGGGCCCCCGGCCAAGTGCCCGGGGAAAAGCAAGTGACGCAGTGACGAGAGATGAAGCGCCACCCGTTCCCCACACAGAGCCGTAAACCAGGCCTAGCCGCCACAGCCCACTCGCGCTGCCCGGACTTGGGGCCCTGGCGTGGCCCAGAGGCCCCCACAGCCTGGGGAGTCCCTGGACCCATGTCCAGTGTCACCCCCCTCGCTCTCTGCTCTCAAACCACACGGGCCTCCTTCTGGCTTCTCGTTTGCGTGTGCTGGGTCTGCTCCCAGCTTCAGAGCAGCGATGTCCACGAGAACTTTCTGCGATGACAGACGTGTCCTATATCTGCACTGTCCAATGCAGTGGCCACTGGGCCCGTGGGGCTCTTGAGCACTCGAAATGTGGCCAGTGCGACTGAGTAACTGAATAGGTCATACTATTTCATTCTACTCGCTAAGTTAAGTTGCTGCAGGTGGCTAGTGCTACCAAGTGGACAGTGCAGCTTTAGTGCTTAGGACGGTGCTTGCTACTCAAAGTGTGGTCCTGGGGCCAGCAGCACCCAGCTGTTGATAGAGATGCAGAATCTTGCCCAGCACAGTGGCATGAGCCTGCAGGCCCAGCTACTCAGGAGGCTGAGGCGGGAGGATCGCTTGAGCCCAGGAGTTTGTGGCCAGCCTGGGCAACATAGCTAGACCCCATCTCAAAAAAAAAAAAAGGAAAGGAAGAGATGGGGAAACCCCAGCCTCCCCAGGCTGCAGAATCAGTGAGACCCCTGGTGACTTGTGTGCACACCACTTAGATCCCAACTCTGCTGTCGCTCTCCAGGGCCTTCCACCCCCTTCTACCACCCTAGGCCAGGCCCCTGTCCTGTGCTCTGGGTTAAGTCCTCCAGCACCTCCTGGCTGGGTGACCTTGGGCATGGCATCCATTGCTGCCCATGTTTATACTCAGGTGTGAGCCTCTGGTCCCCTGCTCCGTGACGGCAGACCCTGTCTGTGTGGTCCCCTCAGGATCCAGCCCAGCACCTGTCCTCTGAGGGTGACCAAGTAATAGCCCTTGAACAGATTTTCTCATGAGGACAGGGCAGCAAGGTCCCCACACGCTGACCAGACCAGGCAGCTGGCATGCACGTCCAGTCCACCCCTTTGGCCTCTGCAGCTCTCCCAGAGGCAGCAGCCCCTGATGCCTGGGTCTGCTCCTCTGAGTCCCCCAGGGCCTCAACCTGTCACCCCATGCTGAGGACCAGTGGCCAAAACATGCTTCTTCACAAAGAGTGAGTCACCAGCCCCCCGACAAGCTCTGGAACCCCTCTTTGGATAAAGACTCTGGCCAGTATTCCTTGCACTGGGCTGGGATCCTTGGAGCTCTGCCTAGGACTAAGAGTCCAGATTCAGCACCCTCCTGAAGCCTCAATTTTACCCCAGGTAAAGAATGTAAAGCATTTTTAGATGGGAACTAACGCAGATATGGCACTAAGGAGGATGCAAAGTCACATTCATTTTTAAAAGATAAAATACAAAGCCTTGAAGAAATTGCCTACCCCACCTCCAGATCCACCCCCCCCATTTCTGCCATTGAGTTCCTGCTGTACGCCCAGGTAGCAGGGGGCTCCCCAGTTATTTCATCCTCATCAGGCCACAGGCAGGGGCTCCAGTGGCTCCCATTTAAGGGATGGGGCACCCGAGGCTCAGAGAGGTGAAGGGACTTGCACAGCTCTTAGCCACTGCCCTCCCCTATCTCTCTGAAAGCAACAACTTGGGGAGAGTTGTCCATGAGGCACCACTCTAGAATATTCTAGAACAGTTCTAAACCCTGTGGAATTCTAGGAGTGAGGGGAGGTCCAAATGGGAGGGCGTCAAGCGCCGCTTCTCCTCCCCCACCCCAACTGCTCTGATATGTTGGGCTTCTGTCCCGGGTTTCACTGGGGTTTCATTCCAAGAGTCTGTGACAGTGTTAGCTGCTCTTTCTCATGCTAAGGTGCTCTGGAGAGTTCCAGCAGTGCCCGTGCTGCGGCCCCATCCGGGGAGAATTTAAGAGGGGAAGTCTGTGTGATCAGCATTCACTGAATCCAAGGCCCCTGCATGAAGGAAGGGATGCTGCGACCCGGCCTGCAGGGGAGTCCCAGGCCACCCAGCACCTCCTACCTGAAGTCCTCAGATGCAAGCACCTCGCAGTAGTACAGGAGTTTGCACTTGGGGCCAGGGCTGTGCAGAGCCGTCAGGACATCATCCACGCCCGGGAGGCTGCAGGCCACGCTGCCAGGGGGGCTGTGCATCTGCCACTGGAGCAGGTAGACCCCAGGCCACCGGGTCACGTGGGAGCCCTGAAACACAGCAGCCACACCCTAAGGCCTCGGCCCTCCTGGGGACAGGAGGACAGACTGAGCCTTCACGGGCTCCCTGTCACCAGGCCTGGAGAATGGGGCCCTCCTCCCTCTGTCCTTTTGCCAATCCACCAGCAAACCCTCTTTAAGGGCCTCCCGAGGACATTCTTGCTGTCCCCATCGCCCTACCCCCTGCAACCTGGGACCAGAGCCTTTCTCTTAACCTGGGGGGCAGTGAGGCCTGAGGCAGGGGTGCAGCTGCAGGCCAGCACAGGTGGGAAACACCTGGATTTTGTGGGGCATCTGTTCCGAGTGGGATTTGGAGAGGCATTTGGGCGGGGAGCTCACAGGTGTGAGAGTTTGCGAGGGGCGGTGTGCAGTGAGAAAGCCAGGCGCAGGCTGTTATAAAAGCAACTCTGGGGAAGGCTTGAGGCGTTCAGTGAGAACGAGGGGTGGCTGGTGAGTGATGTGCAAGACAAACTGCTGCTCCGTCGCCCTCAGAACCTTCGGTGAGAGCTGCCGTGCTCACCAGGGCTTGTGTGTGCGTGTGTGTGTGTTTGTGTGTGTCTGGGGGGCAGGGAGTGATGTTCCACCTGCAACACTGGGGGAGCCCACTGGGGAGCTCGTATTCCAGTTATACATCCAAGTTCTGTTCCAGACCTACAGTTTCTCTGTTGCATCAGTTCTGAAACCAGAGTCTGCATCAAAAATCTGCCCACTGACCTCAGGACGTTGGCACCTCCCCTCCCATCCACACTGACTTCTTACCACTCCCCAGCACTCGCCCTGCCCCCACACCCTCCCACCTTCTCCCTGCTGACTCAACTTTGTTCTTGCTGTTCCTTCACCTGGAACATCATCACCCCTCACCCACTTCAAGACCCGGCCACTCCTCGAGGTCTTCCATATTGAAGCTGCTTTAACTCATGCAGAGAACTTGGACTCCAAATTCCAACCCCCTTGTGCTCCTCTCTGCATGAGCATGAGTTAATGCAGTGGGTTGAACAGTGCCCCCCACCAAAATCCATGTCTAACCAGAACCTCAGAATATGACCTTATTTGGAAGTAAAGTCTTTGCAATTAAGGATGTAAAGGGCTGGTGTCCTTACAAGAGAAAGGACAGGGACACGTGAGACACAGAAGAGAGACAGATAGAGAAGCCAGCCCTGTAAGGACAGGAGCAGAGACTGAAGTGATGTGTCTACAGGCCAAGGGATACCCAGACGTTGTCTGTCTTTCCTGCTATCCTGCAGATCCCTAGGGCTGGGGACCACATCTGTCACCCAGCGGACACTCAATACTGCTTGGTGAGTGAACAAGTGATCCAAAGAGTGCGAACCTGGATGCTCTCCCCTTCTCGGCAGACGAGCGGAGCCTCCACGCGGCTGTAATCCCTGCCAAGGACCCAGCCTTTATCGATCAGCTGCTCCCGGGGGCCTGGCTTGGGCACCTGCTTGGTGTGGTACAGGCTGAACACCACGTCCCCTCGCAGGATATCAAAGTCCCAGGTGATGACCGACTCCCCTTCCAGAATCTCCACTGCGACCTGCTCGGAGACAGGTGTAGTCTGAGGGTCCCAGCCAGGAGGGGAGTGGTAGCACTGGGACGATGGCAGCAGGAGGTGCTATGGGTGCCCACGGGGGTCTCCTCTGCTGGGCCACGCGCTCATTCCCGCTGCAGGGAGAGTGGGCTGCTAAGGCCCCCAGCTGCCCCCTTGTCCGAGAACTGCCCTGGGCAAATGGACCCGCCTCTCTCTGGAACGCCTGGGGGGTCCACCCTGGGGTGACCCACAGCCATGACTGACCGGTGAGGGCCCTTCTGCGGTGATCTGCATCTTCCAGAGCTCCCTGCTGGATCAAGTTGAGAGTCTTTCCCACGCCCCTGCCTCCCGCCTGCAGGCTTGTCCTGAGAGCTCACCCACCCCACCCGCGACAAATCACCAGCACGAGAATCCTCGCCTCAGACGGTGTTTCGGGGGAAACCTGACCTAAGACGATGCCCCAGCCCAGTGGGCCCGCCCGGGCCAGGCCCTGGCACCTCGTGGGGGGCCCCACGGAGCACGCTAGCCGAGTGGTAGGTCTCGCTCCACTGCTGCAGCTGGTCTGCCCGTTCCTGCTCCTCTTCCGTCATATAGAGGGACTTGGGGACCAGCCCTCCTTCAGGGACATTGCACTGTGGGTCAGAGACAAAGGGTGGCAGGTCAGCACCCATTGAGGCCTGGCTGGCCTGACCCATAGAAGTGTGCTCTGTGAGTCCTGAAACAGCTTACACCAGAAGCCCCTTGCTGAGCTTCGCAGTGGGCTTCCATGATGCCATTTAAACCCCAGAGCCACCAACGCAATAGGGACAATTATTCTGCCCATTTCACAGAGAAAGGAAACAGAGGCTCAGAGAAGTCAGGCCACTTGCCCACAATCACACCACAGCAAGTGGCTGAGCCAGGGCACAAACTCACATTGTCAGCCCCCTAGGCTCATGTCCCCTACCCCGATGTGAGACTGATGTCTGGGCTCAGGGGTCCCTTCACACTGCACCCCACAGCGGCTGCACCTCCCCCTCAGCGGTGGGGATGGAGCAGTCTCTCAACTGTCCTAATCTACAGATTTCCCAAAATCAAAGGTCCCCTGGATGGCCAGGCCTTAGGAGACCCTCTGCCATCGCCGAACAATGATTTCTGCCCTCATTTCACTTGCTAAAACACTATGATTAACAAGAGGTCACTGCCAGCGTCCTCCAGTAAGTCACCCCCAGGTCGGCAGGCCCATTCGCTAAAATAAATCACGCATGCAACCTATGGCAACCAGTGGAGGGAACAGGCAACACTGGCCAAATTCCTAGGAAAAGACATTTTTATCCAGAAATGATGCAACTCACTGGTATTTTTGTTATAATAGCTCTGCCCACTGATGGCCACGTGAGATGACAGAGTTGAGACCTGGGCTCCTCACTGCCTTTCATTTCACCCCCAAGGCAGGCAGTAAAGGACTCTGGACACTGCCTCCCTTGAAGCGGTGGCCTGACCGTCCCAGCTGTGTGGCTGTGGGCGGGGATTGGTCCCTTTCAGTATGCCAGTTCCAGGGTCCAGGGCCCCCAGGACGTGGGCATCACCTCCCCTGCAGCAGAGGGCACAAGGTGAGCAGGTGACCTCTCACTGCTGCTCAGCAACACCTTTGATGGCAATATAGCATAGGTAGGCCTTTGACTGGCCTGATCTTTGGGCTTCCAGAAACTTCTGTCTCACCCACCAGGTTTGAAAGAACCAAGGTAAAGCCCAACCTCAGAGTGGTGTCACGTCTCTTTGAGGCAGCTTCTAAAATAAGCCCTGTCCCCACAGAGAGGCAGCATGGCCCTCCTCAGGTAAGGGTATGCAGGCAGCGCCCCGCCCCAGGAGCCTGGCCTCCCTGGCCCCTGGACTGGCGGTGGCTGCCTCACCACGCTCTCCCCGCCGAGGAAGTCGGGGATCACTTCTTTATCCAGGTAGTCAACGAGGCCTCCGGGGCCCTGGTAATTGCTGCCGCTGTAGATGAGGAACTTCTGCCGGGTGTTCTCGTTGATGAAGGGGCTGATCTGAAGTGTGGGCGGTAAGGCAAGATGGGATGGACTTCTGTATGGAGATGTAACTCTTATAACATAGACTTAATCATTTTAAAGTGCACAAGTCAGTGGCTCTTAGTACATTCACTACATTGTGCAACCACCACCTACCTTCTATCTAGTTCCAAGACACGTTCTTCACCCCAAAGGGAAACCCCACACCCATTCGAGGTCACGCTCCTTTCCCCTCCCCCAGCCCCTGGCAGCCATGATCTGCTGGAAGTAAATCCTGCCTCCAGCTGGGCCCCTGTGGGCTGACTCACCCCCCACCCCACCCAGTGCACATCTTCCTAGGAAATCTCCAAGCAGCACATGAACTTGGTTTGCCCAGAGATCAGGACAATTCAGGATAAAAAGTTTCAGAAGCAGCTCCTGCTCCCCAGCCCCACCTATACAGAGCCTTGAAGCACCTAGAAAGGCCAGAGAACTTCCTGTCCCCAAAACTGTTCATGCCCTCCCCTGCTCATAATCCTCCATGGCTCCCTACTGCCCCAGGACAAGGGCCCGTCTTCACCACAGGCCAGACTCACAGGTGCCGGCCCCTGTGCAGCTTCCTGGCCTCCCCCAGCACCACAGTCCCTTCTGCTCCTTTCTGCTCTGACCACCCTGCACTGTCCTCTCAATTCCCCCACAGCATCAAGCTGGATCCCGCCTCCAGGCCTGTGGCCAGGCTGTGCCGTCTGCCTGCCACACCCTCCCTCCTGGCATTCCTGGGAAGACTCCTGCTCCTTTCTTGGGTCTCAGCCAAATGTCACCTCCTTGGAGGGGCCCTTCTCCATTCCCTAATCTAAATATACCCCTGCATCACCCCCGTCCTGACTCAGTCTCTCCGAGAGTCCTGACATCCTCATGTCCTTGTCACAGAGAATCCGGACACTTTTACTTGGGGGGCTACCTGGTTCATCCCCCTCCCCCACCCCCTGACATGGCTAGAGGGGACCCAGTGGCTGGTTTGTTCACTCTAAACCCCAGGGCCTGGACAGGCGCCTGGCACATAGTAGGTGCTTAGTAAAAGACTGATTGGCTAATTTAACTTTCAGTTCTCTCTTCTCTGTCCTGATTGACCTTTGACCACCTGGCTTCTCATGCTTCCCCAAACCCCAGGTAACTTGCTCACAAGGGTTCTGTATCTGCAGGCCTGGGGGGGCCTGCTCTGCAGCAAGGCCTCGGGGCAGAGGTGTCCAGCTGCAAGTGACAACCTAACTGTGCTGTAAAGTGTGCATCAAGACTAGCCTGTTTTTAATGGAATGGAATAGAAGACAACAGTCAAAATGGTGTTGTCAATAGTTAAAGGATCCATCACTTGGCGGACCTCTCGTTTCAGGGGTGTGCGTGTGCCGGGTTGCAGTACAAAGTGTATTTCATACTGTGGGTCGTGGGCAGAGTTTTGAAAGCCCTACAGGACAGGGTCCAAACGCTCCTCGGACCCAGCTCGCCGGAGTCCCAGGAACACTGCACAATTCTGAATGTGACTCTCACAACAAAGAAAGGAAACGATGGAGACACACACGTGGCCCATCCACGCAGTGGAATATTAGCCATAAAAAGGTACGAAGCAACACAGGCCAGACATGGATGGACCTCAAGGACCTTGTTCTCAGTGACAAGGGCCAGACACAAAAGGCCACACGTCGTATGAGTCCATTTTGATGAAATGTCCAGAACAGGCAAATGCACAGAGACGGAAAGTAGATTGGAGGTTGCCTGGGGCTGGGGGAGGGGGATGGGGAGTGACAGCTCATGGGCTCGGGGGTTCTTTGGTGGGGGATGGAAATGTTCTGGAATTAGATAGTGGTGGCAGTTGCAGAACTGTGAATATACCAAAAACCGCCGAATTCTAAACACTTTAAAAAGGTGTTTATGGTATGTGAATTACATCTCAAGAAAGCTACTAAAGGAAATGAAACAGAGAACCAGGCAGAGCTGGGCAGCTCACAGAGGGAACCCTCCCACCGCAGCCTCCTCCCACGGGGCACAGGGGGCTCAGGCTGTGGCTCTTACCAGCGTCCAGAGCACAGGGAAGACGCGGGGGGCTCGCACGATGAGCAGCCGGCCCAGGGTCTCGGGGTAATTGTCCTGGACCACCTCAATCGTGCGCAGCAGGGCCTTCACGCCCGGCCGCCACAGGTGCCGCATGTTCAGACCCTCCAGGTCCAGCAGGCAGGTCCAGGAGCTGTGGCAGAGATGGCCCCTGCTCCACCCAGCTCTGCCACCTCCCAGGGCCCCCAACACCCTCCCCAGGGATGGACAGGGAGGCTCAGTGAGCCAGGGATGGGAGCAGAGGGGGCCACAGGACACTCTTGTGGATCAGAGGTTCAGAGCGTGGACTCCAAGGCTGAGCGCCTGAACTCGTTTCCTCCCACCCCCTGAGCTGCGTGACAGGCCCACCAACCTAACCTTCCTCCTCAGGACAGTGGCAAGGGCAGTAACAGTCACTATCTCGAGCAACTGTGGTTAGGGTTAGGGGAGATGGTATATGGAAAGTTCTCTGCAAGGATGGCACACAACATGCACTCGGTTAAAGCTAGTTATTACTAGTAATTGTTGAAAAGATGCTAACTACTAAATAGAGCACAGGAACTAAGAGTGTGTACTCCACAGTCAGATGGCCCAGTTTCAAATCCCAGCTTTGCTACTTGCTGTGTGGCCTTGGCCAGGTTCTTAACCTCTCTGAGCCTCCATCTCACTACTACTAATTCATTAGGAAAATGACCGTTTTACTTCAGTGGCAGGTCCCTGGGAGCCTGTCCATCTGGATTTGTTCCCTCAAACCTGCACACAGCTTTGCAAGGAGTCCCTTTATGACACCCCCTCATCTGAACCATCCCGGGTGAATTCTTCTTCCAGCCAGGACCTTGACTGATCGATCCCCACCCCACCCCAACACAGGTTTCCTTAGGAAATCTCCAAACAGCAAAGGAACTTAATTTTCACCAAGATCATGATATTTTGGGATAGAACGCTTAAGCATCAGGTCCTGACCATCCCTGTCTCTTTGGGCTGTTGGGAGGATGAAATGAATCAAGATGCTTAGAAGAGCACCTGCTACGTACACAGTAAGTACTACATGCATGTTTGCATCCTTTTTAACAGTTGCTATTTTTGATAATCCATTAAAAAGTCACTTTACAGAAGAAGGAAGCTGCAGCTCAGAGGGGTTCACTGCCTTTGGGGTGATGCCACTGTAAGTCCTGGCTCTGGGAACTCAGCTCAGGAACAGAAATCGGAGGGAGTCAGGGGAGGATAGTGGGTTATGGGAGGTTGGTCTGCCCTGGGAGACAGAGTCAGGGTGGAACTTGGGCGGGAGAGCTGGTCTCAAAGTCAAGGAGGCTGTCGAGGGGAGGCAGGGGATAAAGTCCTCAAGCCTGGAGCCAGACAGGACCAGGTTCCAATCCTGCTCTGCCCTGACCACCACTGAGCCCGTCTCCCCACCCATAGAACACAGGGACGATTACAGGTGAGGACCTAGCATGGTGCACGTCCACCGTGCACGTCGGCTGTCTATTATTTAGGGTGGGTTGTGCCCGGCCCGGGTTCT
Organism: Daubentonia madagascariensis; assembly: GCA_023783475.1. Taxonomy (NCBI): domain Eukaryota; kingdom Metazoa; phylum Chordata; class Mammalia; order Primates; family Daubentoniidae; genus Daubentonia; species Daubentonia madagascariensis. Next base: position 1,794,505 of record JAKFHU010002332.1, on the reverse strand, counting down.
TGCCTGATGGGACGGCCAAATTGCTTTGTGTTCCCCTCACACCTCTTCTGTCCTTCCTCGTTGACGGAAAGTACCTGGGAGGGAGACACGGAGCTGCCAAACGTCCGCCGCGCTGCTCTGCCGCAGGCAGCCCTTCCCAGGCCCGGCCTGGCCAGGGGTCCAGGCGGGGGGGGGCCCCGACTCACGTGCCGCAGCAACGCCTCCTCCCCCACGGCCTTCATCAAGCCCTTGGTGTCCATCTGGCCCAGGCGGAGGATGTAGAGGGGGCGGCCGTCTTTGTGGATGGGGCCAAAGAGAAGAGACCGTTATTTAGGGGACAGTTGATGGGGGGCAGGTCAGAGCCACGGGTGACAGCTTCACCCCCTCAGGCTAGGCTCACTAAGCCCTGACCAGTCCGTTCACTCACTAACACCCTGCCGGCTTCCGATGGCAGCTGACACCAATCGCCAGTCGTGGCAGGCAGAAACAACAGAAGCGTTCAAATAAGGGCAAGGGGGGGCGCACCACAGGGGAAACCTGGTGAGGGTACGGGGGAACTCGGTACGATCGTGGCAACTTTCCTGCCAGCCTAAAACTGTTCTAAAATAGTTTTATTTAAAAATTTTTTAAAAGGTGATAAGAGCCATGTAATGAAGGAGTACAGAGAGCGTGGGCAAAATTTGGCTGTCATCTTTCTGTCCGCCAAAGCAAAAACGGAACATGAAGAAAGAAGGAGTGGGCCGTAATCCTGTTGATTCTCGTTATTCAGAGAGTTCTATTCTGTTAAGTCGCTGCGAACACTGAATTACAAATATTGAACCACTGTTTCTAGGGAAATACAGGGTTAGGCTCCGGTGAGCCTCTGGCCGTAACATTTTTCTTAACCCATCAATACATAACCTTGCTTTATGCATTTCTATTTAAAGACACTTAAATATATTGTTGATCCATCAACACTGAGCCCCTGGCCAGCAGCGCTGTCACTCCTGCCCGGATGGAGCTTAACGAGCACAGATACTTTCTCTGTAAGGCACACCCTGCCTGCTCGCACTCGGGCACGCTAGGCAACCTTTCAGCACCATTCTTGGGGCCATTTTAAACATCAAAATCACCAAGAAAAAGCACAAAAATGTTAAAACATGGCACTAAATAGGCCACCAAGAGGACACCCCTTTACAGTATGAGAGTTGAAACAAGAAGGCAGAGCGTCGCCTTGTTCAACCTCAGCAGAGAACGTGCGTGTCGGGCGACTCGAATTCTTCGCTGCTTTGCACACGTCTGAGAAAGATGGCGAAAGCTCCGGGAATATTGACTTGGGGGTGACAAGTAAACTTTAGCAAGCAGGGAGTTCACAGATATGGAATTCATAAACAATGAGGATCAACTGTATGTCAAAAGGAACCACACCAACTGATCCTTCAGGATAGTCAAGCATTTACCCTAATCAATATGTATGAATTTTTACATAAAACATATTAAAAAACGCAATAGGCATTGGTTTCAGTGGCAGTTTAATTTAAAAATCCAGAAAAGATATATGCAGTTGGTGAAATAGTGCCCCCAAAAAACTCACGTCCACTGGAACTTTAAAATGGGACCCTACTTGGAAACAGGCTGTGCAGATGTAGTTAGTTAAGGATCTCAAGACAGAATCACACTGGATTGAGGTTAAGCCCTAAATCCAATGCCCCAGGGTCCTTATAAGAGGAGGAGAGGGCACAGAGATACACAGAGAAGAAATATGTGTGAAGACAGAGGCAGACACTGGAATGATGCTGCCACAAGCCAAGGCACACCTGGGCTACCAGAAGCTGGAAGAAGCAGGTAGGATTCTCCCCAGAGCCTTCAAAGAGAGGCCGACACCTTGATTTCAGACTTCTGGCCTCCACGACTGTGAGAGAGGATAAATTTCTGTTGTTCTAAGCCACCAAGTTTGTGGCAACTTGTTATGGCAGCTCTAGGAAAGACAATATATACACAGCCACTACATACATGAGTGCAATGATCTAGTCATGGTGGGCTAACCCACCTCGCCCAGCAGAGAAATGGCTCTTCCTCAAGCCCAGAAGTGTATTCCAGCTCTACCTTCTTCCAGATGCCCGGAAGAGTCAAAAAGGAACTATGATAAGGTGTTAGCATGATGCGGCTCATTTAAAGTGCGCTTGGCAGTGACCAAAGTACGCTGTACGCATCACGCACCTATGTCCTGGTAATGCCAGCCCCCTGCGTAGAACTCCTCCAAGAGGGCAGGGGGCCGCCAAGTCTGAAGGAGGAGATCCACCTGCTGCTGCTTCCGCCAGCTCAAGGACTGGCACAGCATTTCCCGGGCCTTGTCCAGGTGGAAGTCACGGGCCCGCAGGAACCGGAGGATGTGCTCGTCTTTGGGGATCTGAGAGACAAAGAAGGAAAAAGCCCACGGAAGGGTATTCCCTGACCCAGCACACAAAACCACAGAAAATGAGCCTCCTATACCTCATCTGCAAAACATTTAGCTGAGAAAAGGACCACATTCTCCCTCAACCACAAAGCAGAGAGACAGCCAAGGGGTGGACAGTAGTGAATATTTGTGCATTTTGGCCGCCTAACATCCCTCCCTCCTTGTGCCAGGAATAGTGTCTTTCTTTTGGGGAACAGCTCCTCCTCCCTGCTCCCCGAGGTGCCCATCTTGCAAAAACAGCCCCAAGAAGAGGTGCCCTTTCTTGAGCTTGCACTCCGAGCTGGACACCATCTAAGCACTCTCCAGGGAGTACTCTGGAGGTGTACACGAACATTATCCCCACTTCACAGATGAAGAAACAGGAGCAGACAGGTTGAATCACAGCCCAACATTAAAATTACCCTCTCGTCTGCCCCCCAGTGTGGGGGGAGGATGGGCAAGCAACTCATGACTAAGCAGGAAGTTCTCATTCAAGAGAGCTGAGATAAAGTCCATGCGTGGCCCTAACACACATGGTGCACATCCACGTGATGGGATTCAGAGCCTAAAGGCAAAATTCACATGCAATCAAAAACTGCCCTCACAAAGAACAGTCCTCACGGTTTTGTGAACATGGCACTATACAACAGTGGTTCTCAACTGGAGGTGACTGTGTCCCCCCGGGGACATTTGGCAATGTCAGGAGCCATTTTTTGTTGTCACCACGGGGGGAGGGGGAGCTGCTGGCATCTAGTGGAGCCAGGGATGCTGCTAAACATCCCACCTGCATGGGACAGCCCCCACCATAAAGAACTGTCCAGCTCCAAATGTCAATGGTGCCAAGGACCAGAAACCCTGCTGTCCGTGGTACACACGTGAGACAGTATATAATAAAAATACAGCAGAACGTAACTTGTCAGTGTTGCTGACAACACAAACTTACTTACCTCCCTTTTTCTCCTCCCATCCCTCCCCCATCCCACCTACCGTGCCTGAGGCTAAGTACCTGCCACCAGATGTGATGCACCTCTCCAGGGGGCCCCACCCCTGCACCCACCTTGCCTTTGTGGGTCTCCTGGAGCCAGCGCCGAAGCTGGATCAGGCAGCTCTCCTGCATAGGCGTGAGGTGACCCAGGCACCTCTCTATGTAGTCTGCGTCCAGCTTGTCCCCTTGGAGGAGCGGGGGGCATCAGGACAAGAGAAGACGCAGCACCTCCTAACAATGTTGCCTGCCCTTTCTGGAGCCCTCCCTCCCTCACTGGCCACCCCAGCTCTGAAACACGCTGTGGCCTCCTCCTTGGACAACAGCCTCGGGGACGCTGAAGGCATTCATTTTTCTGACTCATTTCCAAGGTGGTTCTAAAAACTCATGCCAGGCCAAACCTGGATCTCACTGTGAGATTCGATTTCTCCTCTTTGACCCTCGAAAATGAAGATAATTCCCACCCTCTGGGGCTCTTCTGAAGATTATTAACGACATGAGCGTATGTTCACCGAGTGCTCAGGAAGCCCAGGGCTGGGGGTCACACCAACTGTGCCAGGAGGCAAAGAGGCAGGAGAATGCTCAAGGGGGCTGTTCAGACCTCAAGTGGTCAGAAGCAGAGATGCTGGTGATGGGGAGGGGTTGGAGACAGGATGGGGAGGAGACTCGAGGGAGGCAGGAGCTCCTGGCCTCCTTCCAGCCTCCGGCAGATGTGAAAACTCTTTTCTACTTCTGAGCACAAAGGCTCAGTGACTCAGAACATGGTGGAAGGGGCATGACTGTGCCTTCTGCCAGCCAGCCTGGGTGCCAGAGCTGCTGGTGGACAGCACAGATGGGGAAGGGAAGAAAGGCCTGTTCAAAACAGGGAGAGCACAGGGGATGAGACCACAGAGAGTGTGCACAGGATGGGGCAGGAGAGGGCCCTGCTGTAAAAAAGAATAAAAGTACACATACAACAGCAGCCAGCCAGCACACAGAATTGGTGCAGAATAAGTCCTTGTATGAATGAATTTTGTTCTCCCTAAACACAGCCCCAGATTATTAGTTACATGACACTGTCATCCAAGTGTCTCAGAGCCAGGCAAGTCCCTACACTTCAGTGGCCCTAAAGGCAAAACTGAATCAACATGAGCATACATCTTGCACATGGTTAAAACTGGATTCATGCTGTATGTATGGTTTGTATCCTAGGTTTTTTTCCTTTAACATTATATTATGAACATTTTCCAGGTCAATAAAAGTCTGAACTGTGACAAAGGGCTAATTGCCTTAATATACAAAGAGCTCTTACAAACCAATAAGAAATCAATGGGCAAACAGGAAAATGGATAAGGACAAGAACAGGGGTTCAGCTAAAAAAGGAAAACAGAGTCACTAAACATGAAAAAATAATGTTTGACCTCACTCATAATGAAAGAACTGATCACTAATCTACCAGTGATCACTCGTACTGCCTTTCAGAAGTGAAACATTTACTAAGAGTCTTGTGGGGAGCTGGGGTGAAGTCAGAAATAGGCACAGTTACACACTTCCAGTGGGAACATTGATCAGTATAACCTCTCTGGAGGTCTAACTGGTAAATCCAACAAAATTTTAGTTGCATATAACCTTCTACCTAGCAATTCCACTTTTAAAATTTTATGCTATGTATATACTCCTACAAATTTTTAAAAATCCTTTTACAAAAATGTACCACACTATTTGTGTTTCTGAAAAACTGAAGCAACCTAAATGTCCATCAATAGAGGACTAGCTAAATAGACTAGTAATTAAACATAATCAATAAATAACAAATAAGCCAGGTGTGGTGGCTCATACCTGTAGTCCCAGATACTTGGGAGGCTGAGGTGAGAGGATCACTTAAGCCCAGGAGTTCAAGTCCAGCCTGAGCAACATAGGGAGACCCAGTCTCTAAATAATAATAATAAATAAATGTTTATTAATAAATAAGTTGTGGTGCAACCACACCATACTATAGCATATTAAAAGAAGACATACTCACTGATACAGAAAGTTGTTCAAGCAACATTAGTAAGTGAAAAAAAGCAAAATATCAAATAGAATGTACAATATATTCTCATTTTGTTCAACATAAGGCATACATGTACATATGCATGTACACAGGTGTGTGAGTATATATATTTAATATTATATATGTATATAAGCCTAGATAGTTTCAGAAAACATAAACACAAAACTATTGTAGCCTCTAGGGAGAAGAAAGGAATCTTACTTACTTCACATCTTCTAAGCAGTTTGAATTTTTTCCCTACCATGATCATGCATTACTCATGTAATTAAAAATAGTTGTAAAACCAGAGAAAAAGGCAGTGTCAAAGCACCAGAGATCAATTTCTGATCTAGAAATAAACCAGCTCTGGCTCTTGAGCTGGAATGGGGAGAGGGAGAGGCAGCCAGCAAAGGGAAGAGGCTGAGTCACTCCAAGACCCAGACCCATCCCCAAGGGGACTGAGACAATCTGCCCCCACCCAAGGAGCAAGAGAGCCTGCAGCAGGCTTCCTGGGGTTGAGTGGCCTCAGCTGCAGCGACCTACCATCCGTACTGACCGTCTCCGGAGCAGGACATGGGGCACTGCTGGGCCTGTCGGCCTCCAGGGAGCCAGGGTCCCGCCGCCCAACCTGGCTGCCGGCATCCTCCTCCCGGCCCCGGGCCGGTGTCCAGCGGGGGATGTGAGAGGTGCCCTGGGAGGTGAGCTCATTCAGGTAATGCTCTATCACCTCCTTCCCCTGGAAGCCAGAGACCAAGGACAGCGGGGGTCACCGCCACAGCCAGGAAATCCCCCCACCTTCCCCTGGTTCCAGCCGTGACTTGGGGCGACTTAGAAGCTGAATGTGGCCGGTCGAATGGAGAGACACTGTGAGTGCCAAACACCCACCGGATTCCGAACGCAGTGCGAAAGGAAGAATGCAAAATAGCTCAGCGATACATTTTATATTGGCAACACATTAGATAAAATGTGATTAAAATTAATTTTGCCTGTTTCATTACATGAACAGGCCTTTCCTCAGCAATGGATCTGAGGTCTTTAAAACAAACATGACCATTTTATCCAGGAAAAAGCAGCACAGAATGTCCCTCCTCTGTCCAGAGAATTCATTCACTACATACGTCCGACATCTCAGGGCCAGGGGGACAATGATTAGGGTGTCCCCATTACAGGCCAGTGACTTTCCGCCCATTATCTCACGTGATTTGGTCATTACTAGAATACCCATTTTACAGACGAGAAGACTGAGGCCCAGGCAGGTGAAGGTTCCTGCTGGATGTCACTGTCGTTGTCAGGTGGCAGAGCGGGTCCTCCCCAGGACTAACGTACCCTCTTGATGTTGGCAGTGTACTGCTTCATGGCGATCTTCTCCAAGGCATTTTCGAAGCCAAAGAAGGACCGGATGTCCAGTGAAGCAGACTGCTCAAAACAAGTCCAGTCTTCGTTCTCGGGGTGGACCTGGAAGCCAGGCAGGGAGGATGCAGGGTCTCAGCGTGAGGGCCACTGTGCCCCCCACTGGGCTCTACCAACCCTGAGGAGGACAGCATGTCACAGCCTGGCGGCACTGGTGGGGACAGCAGTACCAAGGGGGCCCCCACCCAGGGAACACGCAAAGTCTAAACGGTCAGGGAACAAAGAGCCTTCTCGGGAGGGGCCGGGAGAGTGTGGGTCTGACATCTGCACCCTTGCCCCTTAAATACTATATGCATACATAGAAAATTATATTCATATGTAAATACATATGTTTAGTGTATCATTTATATAATATAGAAATATATAAATAAAGTATATGTCAATATTATAAATTGTAGGTATATATTTTTTAATAGTTATATATTTATATAAAGATATATATTACATACTCTTATATAGCAATAGATATAACCAAAAAAAATCTGTGGGCAGAAACATTACCAGGGAGTCTGTTAAATATGCAGATTCCTGGGCCCGCCCCAGCCACTTCTGACTGAGGAGGTCCAGGGTGGAGCCAGAGAATCTGCATTTCACAAGCAGCCTCGGTGCTGCTGGTTCGGCTGCTGGCAGAACCCACTCTGAGAACACCACACTGAAGGGACTGTAGAAACCACTACCGCCCACGCCTCCCCAGCAGATGTGAACATCCCGAGCCCAGTTTCCAGGAGGACCCCTGGGAGCTGGGGGTGTGGGATGAAAATCGGCACCAAAACCACTTCTAATGGCCCTACACCAGAGTTATCATCATGAAAACGACCCGACGAGACGGGATCTGCTACCGTCCCCACTTTATGGCTATGAATGGTGCGGCCCAGGGTGGGGAAGTGACTTGCCCCGGGTCACTCAGCAGGACAGTGGCGGAACTGGTTCCATGGGGGGAATGTTCCCCAGACTCCTCACCACAGCCCCCTGCGGCCTGGCCTTGTCAGAGCCGGCTCATCCCACTCGGTCCCCACTCATGCTGTTCCCGCCCCCGGAACTCTGTTCCCAGCCCTTCACAGGGCAGCTCCCCGTCCCCTGGGCTCTCAGCTTCAGTGGCACCTCCTAAGAGAGCCCTCCTTCCACTCAGGCCCCAATTCCATCTGCTGGAGCCCTTCGTGGCTCTGTGACAAATATGTACACAGTGATCAGCTTTTCCTCATCGTCTCCCTCTGGAATGGAAGCTCCGTGAGGGCAGCGGTCAGGTGCATGGGTCTGCTGCTGGGTGCCCAGCACTTGGCAGGGTGCTGACACATAATAGTTGCTCAATCAGTATGTACTGGAGAATAATGATGATTAGTAATTATATTAAAAGGTAACAGTTATATAGGACTTAGTATGTGCCAGGCCCTGGCCTAAGGGGTGTGATAGTAAAAGGGTTGCCAGTTTTAGCAGATAAATACAGGATGCCAGTCACATCTGAGTTTCAGATAAACAATAAATAGTATATTCCCAGGAAATATTTGAGAAATACTTATGCTAAAAAAAAAGTATCTGCTGTTGTCCCGGGGCTCACCGAGTAGCTGCAGTTCTCGTGGACCACCACGCGGCTGGCGAAGGTCTCGTTGTGCGCTTCGATCAGGAGCGTCCTCTCCTTCCAGTTCAGGACGTTTCTCTGCACGAAGACCACGTGCTCCACACCTGCGATCTGCGAGGGAGGGGCGGGGGGCGAGTCCGGAGGGCCACCCCAGACACCCCCAGCCAGGCGCCGCGGGTCCCTCGCCACGCGGCCCAGCCCGCCCGCCCCTGGTCCCCTGACCCTCGCCCCTTCCGCACCTGCGCTCCCCACCACCACCAGGAACCCCCACACCCCCGCCCCACCTCCTGCACCTAGCCCACCCCGCCCCCACCCCAGACCTCAGACCCCTGCCCCTGCCCGCCCACCTTCCGCAGCAGCCTCGGGGCGTCCACGCGCAGCCGGCAGCTCCGCTCCACCACGTGCACCGCCCCGTCCGCGCTGCGGGACTCGCGCAAGACCTCGCTGCCCAGGAAGACGGGGATCTGCGGGCACGTGGGGAAGCGCTTCTCATAGGCCTGGGGGGCAGAGCCGGAGTGAGCGCGGGGGTGGGGCGCCCAGAGGGTCCGCGCCCAGCACCCCCTCTCCGCCCTTTTGTCTCGTTACTAGACGGGGTGTCACAGCCGAGAAGAGCATCCTGGACGTGGGAGGAGCGGGGACCCTGCTGACCAACAATACCACCACTTAGCACCTTTCAGAGCCGTGGTCTAGGAGCGCCTGAACAGTGATTTGGCAAATAACGTTTTGTCTCTATAGTTGAGTTTTTGCCCTCAGAAGGAAGAGTGGGGACTCCTGGGACATTTTAAAAGAAGGCTTTTCTCAGAAAAAGCATTTGACAAGATCCAATACCCTTCATGATGAAAACACTCAATAAACCAGGAATAGAAGGGCACTTCCTCCATCTGTTTGGCATCTACCAAAAACCACAGCTAACATCCCTGGTGGCAGGCTGAATGCTTTCCCCTGGGGTCAGGAAGAAGACAAGAGTCTGCCCTCCATGCCTCTTCAACATCATCCTGGAGGTTCCAGCCAGGGCTACTGCGCAAGTAAACAAAATAAAAGGCATCTAGTTGGTAAGGAAGAAGTAAAAACTGTTTCTATTTGCAGATGACATGACCTTATATATAGAAAATCACAAAGAATCCACACAGGTACGCACACAAAAAGATTAGAGCTAATAAAAGACTTTAGCAAGGCTTCAGGATATAAAGTCAATATGCAAAAATCGGTTTTATTTCTATATATCAGCAATAAACAAATCAAAAAATTTTTAAATTCTATTTACAATAACATCAAAAAGAACAAAATACTTAAGAATACATTTAACAAAGGAAGTTCAAAACTTTTACTCTGAATACTATAGAACACTGCCAAAAAAAATTAAAAACCTAACGAAATAGACAGGCATCCCATGGTCATGGATCAGAAGACTTAATATTGTTAAGATGGCAGTATTCCTCCAAAGTGGTCTACAGATTCAATAAAATCTCTATCCACATCCCAGCTTAATTCTTTGCAGAAATTGACTAGCTGATCCTAACATTCATACGGAAATGCAACAGACCCAAGACAGCCAAAACAATCTTGAAAATGAACAAAATTGGAGGACTCATGTTTCCTGAATTCAAAATCTACTACACAGCTATGGTAATCAAAAGACTGTCGTACTGGCATAAAGATAGACATACAGCTCAGTGGAACAGAACTGAGTCCAGAAATAAACATTCACATTTACCATCAATTGATTTTTGACACCAGCGTCAAGACAATTCAATGGGGAAAGAATAATGTCTTCAACAAATGGTGCTGGGACAACTGGATATCCATACATAAAAGAATGACATTGGACCCCTACTGTACACTATATACAAAAATTAACACAAAATGGACCAATGACCTAAATATAAAAGTTAAATATAAAACTCTTAGAAGAAAACATAGGAGCAAATCTTTATGAACTTGGATTAGGCAATGGTTTCTTACTTATGACACCAAAACCACAAACAACAAAAGAAAAAATAAACTGGATATCATCAAAATTTAAAACATCTGTGCTTCAAAGGATCTCAGCAAGAAAGCAACCCAGAAAAATGGGAGAAAATTTTTGCAAATTACATATACATATATATGTATAAAATGGAAGACTTGTATCTAGAATATATAAAGAACTATTAGAATTCAATAATAAGGAGAGAACCCAATTTAAAAATGGGCAGAGGATCTGAATAGACATTTCTCCAAGGAAAATATACCAGTGCCAAAAAGCAAAATATGCCAAAAAGCAAATGAAAAGATGCTCAATATCATTAGTCACTAGGGAAACACAAATCACAACCACCAGCACTTCACACGCACTGGGATGACTATACTAAAAAAGACAGATAATAGCAAGAAATTGGAACCCCCATACCCTGCCAATAGGATGTAAAATGGTACAACCACTTTGGAAAATAGTTTGTCAGTTTTTCAAATGGTTAAACAGACAGTTACCATATGACCCAGCAATTCTGCTGCTAAGTGTATACCCAAGAGACATGAAAACATAAGCACACACAAAAACCTGTACACAGACATTTACAGCAACATTATTCATAATAGCAAAAAAGCAGAAATAACCCAAATGTCCATCAACTGATCGGTGGATAAATAAATTGTGGTCTATCCACACAATGGAATATTATTCAGCTCTAAAAAGCAACAAGGTACTGATCCGTGCTACAACATGGATACACCTTGAAAACATTATGCTAAGTGAAAGAAACCAGACACATATTATATGATTGCATCCACTTACATGAAATGTCCAGAATAGGCAAATAGAGAGAGAGAGAAATTAGATTAGTGGTTGCCAGGGGATGGAGTTGGGGAGGAGAGGGTGGCATGACAGCTAAGCTTCTTTTTGGGGTAATGAGAATATTCTAAAAGTGATTGTGGTGAGGGTTGCACAGTGCTGTGAATACACTGAAAGCCATTGAATTGTATACTTTTTTTTTTTTTTGGAGACAGAGTTTCGCTCTGTTCCCCAGCTAGAGTGCAGTGGTGTCATCATAGCTCACTGCAACCTCAAACTCCTAGGCTCAAACGATCCTCCTGCCTCAGCCTCCTAAGTAGCTGGGATTACAGGTGTGTACCACCATGCCTGGCTAATTTTTAAATTTTTTTGTAGGGACAGGGTCTTGCTATATTGCCCAGGCTGGTCTCAAACTCCTGGGCTCAAGTGATCCTCCCGTCTTGGCCTCCCAAAGTGCTGGGACTACAGGCGTGAGCCACTGCACCCAGCCAATATTTTAAATGTATATGTACATATAAATATGAATATTCAGCAGTATGCTCTGCGAGCCATAGCAGGTCCCACCCTGCCTGACAGCACAGACCCCAGCCCCCACCTGGGTGCCAGTCCCAGTTCCACCACTTAGGAGCTGGGCGACCTTGGGCAGGTTACTTAACCTCTCAATGCCCCTACTTCACAGGGTGGTGGGAAGAACTGAGCAAACTGGCTGCTGGGAGGGGACAGCTGAACTGTTTCCTCTGCAGCTTCTCCGCAGTCTCAGGCAGTGCGCAGCGAGGAGCGCAGGCGGTTGTGAAGTCAGGCTCCATGACCCCGTGCCCTTCAAAGGGGGGGCGCCTCGGCCCAGTGCAGAATCCCAGGCCGGGATGGCTCCCTGAGCCTTGCTGTCCTCGGAACCACTGCAGGCCAGCCTCAGGCTGTGTGCTGGGGGTGCGTCTTCCTGCGGGGGGCAGAAGGTCCGCCCAGGCAGGGTGCAGAGCTTGGTGAAGGTAGCTGAGGGGCCCCCAAGCCCACGCGTGCACTCGGGGAGGGTGAGAGTCTGTGCCTGGTTCTAGAAGCGCCAGGGTCAGCGCTGGTGGGGGCGTATCCCGGCATCTGGCTTGACCTTCTTCGTTATTCTAGCAGGGTCTGCTCCTAGCGCCTGTCACAGCCCATGTGCCCCAGAATGGGATCGTCACAAGCTCCAAAAATAGTGCTGGCATCTGAGGACAGACACCTCCTCCCCTTTCCTCCCTGCTCCCGGGAAGAGAGGTAGGGGGAGGGGGACCAAGGAAGAAATGGAAACATGCCCAGCTGCCCTTGGTGTCACCCCAGGCTGTACGAGGCCAGCCAGGCCCGTCCTCCACCAGGGTCAGGAGAACAGAGCTGCCTCCTGCCATGTTTCGGAGCTGGTTGCTTTGAAAAAACACCCCAGCATTAGAATGAGTAGTCCCCATAGCCCCCCAGAGCATGCACCATAGGGCTCCCAGGGTCTGGGCTTGGAGAGCTGGCAAGGGAGGTCCCCTGAAAACTGTGTGCATCCTACATGTCTCAGGCCACCCTGGACCCTCTTTCAAAGGATGACGTTTCTCTAGCGAGGAGGGAGCTGCAGAGCAAAGCAGGTGAGAGGCTGGAGCGGTTCCGGGGCCTGGTTGGAAGCTCGGCTCCACCTCCTGCCAGCCAGGTAAGGCCCTTCCTTCCTCCGGGCCTGTTTCATCATCCAGAAAATGGGTATCTGTCTGTCACATACGCATCTCTCTGTGTATCTCACACAGAGCCTGCTGCAGAGTAAGAGACCAGAATTTTTATTCTCCAGGCAACAGGACTTAAATGGTGGCACAGTGCACGCACATTCGCCACAACTGAAGGCTCCCTCCTGGCCCTTTCTGAGCATTTATCCAAGGCGGGAGGGAGCCAGAGGACATGGTGTGGGCTCCGCTTCCGTGTCGGGGTGAGGGACGCTGACATGGAAGGAAAGGTGTGCATGTTTCAGACGTGGCCAGGCTCAGTCCGAGCCTCTGCTACTTTCTAACTGGGTGCCCTTGGGCAAGTCACTTGCCCTCTCTGAGCCTCCGTCTGGTCATCTGTAAAATGGGGTGGCAGTGAGGATGTTGCCAGATGGAGTCTCCAGGCAGTTAGCACTGCCAGTCCTGATGGTGTTCCCTCCAGCTGCGGGCTTCCTTTCACTGAGTCCCATGAATGGTGTCCTCATTTGACAGATGAAGAGACCGGAGCCCAGAGAGGCTCATTAAGTTACCCAAGGTCACACAGCATGGAAGGGTGAGCCTGGATTGGAATCCCCATTTGGCCCAGCCCCCACTCTCTCCAGGAGCCTCTGGCTCAGCAGCTGGGCTTGTTCTCGTGAGTGGCCCAGAAACAGAGCCAGCGCTGTCCCCGGGGCAATGTGGTCACATCCTCTCCTTTCTCCGCCCTTGGTCCTTCACCTCCTGCCGGGCAGCGGCCACACCACCCTGACTCCTCCCCTTCCCCCTGACTATTCAGTGTCTCTTCTGTTCCCTGGGTGAAATGAGTTGAAGGAGGGATAAACTCAGAACAAGCCTTGACATCCAGAATAAAGCCCACGCTCCTTACTGTGGCCCCCCAGGCCCAGGCCCTGTGTGATCTGCCCCACCAGGCTACCTCCCACCCCAGCCTCCTCAGCCCACTCCAGCCACAGGGCCTTTGCACCTGCTGTTCCTGATGCTTGGACTGCTAATCAATTCCCTTGACAGTGAAGGCATGAGTCACTGGGGCTTCCTGGAGGGCTGGGACCTGGACTGGGGACTAAGGAGATGCTTGGGCTTCAGGGCCTCGTCCACGCTGGTCCTTCTTCCTGGGACACCCTTCCTGCCCCTCCTCTGCACAGCTGCCCTATTCTCCACCCTGTAGCCTGTCCATTTCCTTGGCAGTGCTTATCATACCTTGTAACCACAGACCTGCTCGCACGTAGTGGGCAGAAGGCCTTCCCGAAGCACAACCTCATACCTGTGCCTGGCTCAAGTCCTTGGCACACCCTAGGGGCTAACACAGACACATCAACCAAGAAAGAAGGAAATAACATACACTTGCCGATGGCCCAAACAGCCCCAAGAGAGGCATCCAGGGAGGGCATGACAGGGCACAGTCTCTGCATACGCAGCCAATGAAGGGCCAGAGCTCCCCGAACTCACTTCCTTTCTTAACAAACCTCTTGTCAGAAGAGCGCAGTCTGGAGCCCCCAGATAACGCATAGGGGTGGGCGCTGGTCGGCTTGGGCATAACTTCCCTTAACTGCAAAAGGGCAGGCACTGCCCTCTCACAGTGACCAGTGGCTGCTCCAACGATGGAGCCACACATATTGGGGGACCCAGGAACTCAGGTATTGGGGGACTCTGGTATTGGGGGGACCCCGGAGCTCAGGCTCCATCTGGAAGGTGTCCATCCCAGAGCCAGTTGTCCCGTGTCAGAGGACTGTTGGGCATGTTGGACACTGTCGTTACTGACGTTTATGCAGTGCTAACTGCATCACTACATCCTCACACACCCTGATGAGATAGGAACTAGCACGTCCCTGTTTCACAGATGAGCAAATGGAGGCTGAGGAAAGCAGAGTGACTCACGCGGCAGCACACGACCAGCGCATGGCAAGATTGGAGCAAAAGCCTGTCTCACCCAGGCCCCAAGCCTGAACCCCTCATCCTGCCTCAGAAGACTGTGGCTGCATCACGAGCATCTGTGGCTTGGAAATGCTAGTCCCGCTGGCCTCGCCTCAGGAATCGGGGCCTGGAGAAGTGAGAGTTGGGCGGGTTGAGGGTGGGGTCAGGGTGTGTGACAACAAGCTTCACATTTTCACCTCCCTGTACTGTGGGGAAGCGGGTGGGGGGAGTTTGGCTGCAGGGAGAAGGGCCACCAGAGCAAGAGAAGCAGCTCCTCCCACCCCCAGGGCTCTGCGGGCACAACGCCTCATCTCCAGACCCCGGGACCACCTCCTTGCCTTCTCCTGGGGTGAATGTTTACAGCAGGTGGTCAGGAAACCTTCCGTTAATTTCATATGACCCAAAGGTGCCAGTGAGTACCAAGAGGAGGCATTTGGACAGTTTTCAGCTGCCAAAGCTTAGCCATCATTGTAGTGAGAGTAGCAGCTAGTGCATACACTGGGTTCGCTGTGCACCGTGTACTGTTCCAAGCTATATGCATCATATCCTCCCACACCGCAAGGAACTAGGTAGTATTTATCCTCCTCGTTTGACAGATGGAGAAACCGAAGCTCAGAGAAGTTAAGTCACTTGTCCAGTCGCACAGCTGTGAGGGGCCAAGCTAGGATTTGACCCCGTGGCAGTCAGACCATAGGGTCTATACATTGTGTTGCCTCTCGAACCAAAAGGTGCCCTGATCTCTGAAGGACAGCCCTGTACCCCTGTCCTTTCCACACAGCTGGGAAGTCTGGTTCACACACTCAGTTCATGCTCAGCCCAGCCCTGACCCTCCTGTGCTCATGCTCCTCGGACAATGCTCATGTGGCTGAAAACGTGTCTGTCTCCCCAACTCCACTGTGGCACCTCTGAGGATCCAGGTTTTTACCCTTCCTGCATCTGGCTCAGAGAAGCCACTCCATAAATGCTGGCTGAATAAAATGCAAATGCCTGCCAGGTGGAAAGGGACTTTACCTAGAAGGGAATAGGGAGCCCCGGAAGGTTGTTGAGCACCTACCTCCCCCGGCAGGGCTGATGTGAGGCCTTCGCAGGTCCCGGGCCGCACCCACAACAATCGCATCAAACGTATTAAAGTGTATCCCCTTCCAGTGTGTTACATACACATGACCTCATCAGAGTCGAGGTCCAGACAACAGCCTGGCATAAGGCTTCATTTGGTAGACATTTAATTCAACCTTTCGTTTTAATTCTGCAAGTTTCTTTTTGTATTCTAGAATTATTACATTTATTTTCTTTCCCTGTCAGGCATCGCTGTGACCCTTGAGAAGCTGTGGGCCCTGGGCACCCTGCCCTGGGAGAGGCCCCGGCAGAGGTTCTGAGACTGAACGGGCTCCAGCCCTTTGGCTTTGGCACCTCACAGGGTCTTGCAGAATGAAACAGCTCATAGGCCCCTTCCTGTGCTGGAAACCAGCTCACACAGCTGGTTTTGTCTCTGCCTAAGAGCCTCTGCTGCTGGCGCCTATCCCCACGGTTGGCCTGACCACCCACAAATGAGGCTGAGCCTCTGCCTGCTAAACAAACACATGGTTTGGCCTTGTCAGGGACACGAGGCTGCAGGAGGATTTGGTTACAGCCTTCTGCCGGGTGGCCGGAGAGGACATCCAAACCTGCCTACTCAGAAGAGGAGCTGCTCTAAAGCCCAGAACCCACCCCTGCCGGGCCAGAGTGGGGCAGGCAGAGACCAGTTGGCTGCCTCCTATGGAGTCCCCATCCTGCAAAATCCATATTGGCACACTTAGCATGTGGAGATGGGAGACTGGGTTCCCACGCAGACTTGCCCACCTCCAGGCCGGGCGACCTTGGGCATGACACTTCCCCTCTCTCATCTGTAAAGCAGAATAATCACAGAACCTCCCAACTTGCACTCAGTTGTGCCTGTTTCCTTCCTCCATGCATCACAACTGCTCAAGTAGGGTCATCGGCCCCTGACACCCATGAATCCCCAGGGCTTTGCAAAATGCTTAGCACATAGTCAACACTCAAGAGACATTTACATGGTGAATGCATAAGTGGCGGCTTAGCACAGCCATGAAGAGCATGGGGGCCAGTCGAGGTGGCTCACGCCTGTAATCCCAGCACTTTGGGAGGCGGAGGCAGGAGGATTGCTTGAGGCCAGGAGTTCAAGACCAGCCTGAGAGACATAGCAAGACCCTGTCTCTACCACAAACATAAAAAAATTAGCCAGGCGCGGTGGCATGGGCCTGTAGTCCCAGCTACTCAGGAGGCTGAGGCAGGAGGATCACTTGCGCCCAGGCACCGGAGGTTGCAGTGAGCTGTGATGATGCCACTGCACTCTAGCCTGGGCGACAGAGCAATTGTGTCTCAAAAAAAAAAAAGCAGCATGGGCTCTGGGGCCTGGTTCGAATCTCTGCTCTGCCTCTCACCTGCTGTGTGGCCTTGAGCAAGTCATCAAGCTCTCGGTTCCTTAATTCACTCATTTGCAAAAAGGGGAACAAGAAAGGTACCTGGCTTACTGAGTTGTCGGAGGAATAAAGGAGTCCGTTTTTGTAAAGTGCTTAGAACAGTGCCTGGCACATGGTTTGTTTTCCATGAGCATTTGTTAAATAAATTTAAATTTTAAAAACAAGTGAGATTCTATAAAGTACAGAAAAGCTATTTCTGCTGATCGCTTGACAGCTGATCCCTCCTCCCCTCCTTCCTTCCTTCCTGCTCTTCCTTATCCAAATTCAAAGGAAGCTGGAACACTGCTCTTAACCCAAAGCTTCTACCAAGAGTGCAGAAAGAATGTACACACTGCACCGGTGTGTTCCAGCCCAACGCGCCACCTTCCCTTTCTGCAGTCTGCATTCGGGCGGCCACGGCACCGGGGGCACCCCTCCCCGACCCGCTCCTCAGGAGCCTTCCTTGTCAACCCCCTGCCCTCCCCATTGCAAGCCTGGGAGACCACAGGCCAGATGAGATATCAATTTGCACCTCCCCTAATTTTTTTTAATTGAAATATAATTCCCATACCACAGAATTCACCCTTTCAAAGTCTACAATTCAGTGTGTTTTATTTAGTACAGTCACAAAGTTACAACCATCACCACTATTCCATTTGAGAACATTTTCATAACCTTCAGAAGAAAGCCTGTACCCTTTAGAAGTCACTCCCCGTCCCCCTCCCGCACCCCAGCCCTAGACAACCACTCGTCTACCTTCTGTCGCTAAGGATTTCTCTTTTCTGGATACTTCATAGAAATGGGGTCACACCGGACATGGTCTTTTGTGACTGGCTTCTCTCAGCATGCTGTTTTCGAGGTTCGTGCATGCTGTGGCATGTGTCAGTGCTGCATTCCTTTGGCTGAATACTATGCCATTGGGTAGATCCCCCAACTCTTGGTGGAGGTCCTCAGCCAGAGCCTGCTGAATGAGTCATCCGATGCCCCAATGGCAGCAGTGTCATCCCGGCTGACAAAGGGGAGCAGGCATGGTACAACCAGGGTGACGTTATTCCGGAAGCCCTTTGAGATGACTGACTCCTGTAGACAATCTGTAAACACAGCTACACCCAGATGGCCTGAAGCTGAAAACCCACTGCTATTCTAGGCAAAGCCAGCTTGAGAGTCACAAGAGGGGGAGACACAGGGTCAGAACAGCCTCTGCAGCCAGGGCACCTGGACCCGGCGAGAGGACAGGGCTGGGTGTGGGGGTAGGCAGACACAGAGCACAGGGTCAGACCCCACCTCCGCCACTTGTCAACTGGGGGACCTCGACCCGACCTCTCTGAGGCTCAGTTTCCCCAGGAAGAAGAGGAGGATGACCATGATGATACCTGCTTCATAGGGGCCGCTGCAAAGATTAAAGGGTGTACCTGCATAAGGCAGTAACACAATGCCAAATACCACACAGTTGATTTTTTCAATAGACAAGAGTAAATCAACAGGGACTTGCACAGATATTTGTACACAAATGTTCACAGCAGCACCATTCACAACAGCCAAAGGTAGAAACAAACCAGTGTCCATCAACCGATGGATGGATAAACAACAGGTGGTCTGTCCACACAATGGAATATTCTTCAGCCATAGAAAGGAATGAAGCACTGACACCTGCTACTGCATGGATGAACCTCGAAAATACTATGTGAATAAAAGAAGCCAGTCACAGAAGGACAAATATTGTATGATTCTTCTTATACGAGGTACCTAGAGTGGTCAAATTTACATAGAGAGAAAGTAGAATAGCACTTACCAGGGGCTGGGAGAACGGGGGATGGGGGCTAGTGTTTAATGGGTCAAGAGTTTCAGTCTGGGGTGAAGGAGCTGGAGACGGATGGTGTGGTGGTTGCACAACAATGTGAATGTACTTAATGCCCTGAACTATACACTGAAAATGGTTAAAATGGTAAATTTTAGCACAATAAAGAAAACAGAGTACACCATCTCCTAGATGGTCTATGGCCCTATCAGAAGCATTTGTCAGGATTTAGAATAGGATATTATGCCTGTGTTTGTTTATAGTTTCAACGTCACCATCCCTATGTCTGTTTAGTTCACCACTGAATTCTCTGGTGCCTTGTGCAACACCTGGGACGTCATAGACACTCAGCCACTCTTTGCTGAATGAAGGAAGGTAGAAAGGAATGAGTGAGTGGCCAGGTGCCAGGGAAATAAAGCAGGAAAAGGGAACCATCTTTATATATAGACCTGGAAGCATAGTCAAGTAAGTACAGGTCTCCCCAGTGTCAGGGTGGGTGGGCCTATGTCTACACCTGCAGAGAATATTGGCAGGTGCACAGCTCAAAGAGTACCTTGTGCCTGTCTATTGCTGTTCATGCCCCATCTTTAGAGAGCTAAGTTCTGGAAGGTACTTATTGGGCAGGTGCATAAATGCCTGAGGAACTCCCCCTCAGTTGTCACAATGGGGTTTGTGCACAGGCGTTGGCCAGCGAACCAGCTGTAAACAAGCTGGAGAGTAATAGTTTTGCCTGTTGTTAACAAGTTCCTGTCCTGTGGCTGCAGCAGGAGCTGGGGCCCAGTTACTCGTTCCTGCTTCTACACAATTAGATGTCCCTTTCGCTGAGAAGCCTCCTGTACATGGGGACGCACCATCAGAGCACCTGGCCTCTCCAGCATTGGCAGAATGCATCAGCCCACGCCACCCATCTGCACACAGCCTGCTGTGGAGTCTCACCCACACGCCGAGAGCAGGGCCCAGGGACTTCCAGGATCAGGTGTTGTTCCTGATGGTTCAGGGAGGGCAGCCCACAGCGGCTTGACATTTATGTGCTATGTCAGGAACTTGCTCAGAGGGGAAACCCTATTTTAGATTTTCCAAGTGTCTCAGGAAGGCCCTCAGACCTCCATCACCTCTGCTTCCTGGCCGCTCTCTCAACTTCCTGGCTGGAAACCCTCCTTCATCCCCTTTCCCTACAGCAGCCAGGGAGCCTCCTAAACCTCAAATCTGGTCATGTCACTCCCTCCCTCGGCAACTCTCAGCCTAGCTGACTTACACGACCCTCCAATGGGCCCTTCTCTCTGATCCTACAGTGCCTGTTCTTCCCCCATTCTACAAGGCATTTGCCGCGCGCGCGCACACACACACACACACACATCAGGAGAACCAGATGAACAAGAGAGACACAGCCCCACCTTCCTGGAGCTTCCCTTAATGAAACAGACCCATTTAAACAAGTAAACAAGCAAATTAATAGAATAATGATGCATTTCAAAAAGTGCTAGGAATCAACTCGTTCCAGCCCCTGCACCTAGCACAGCACTTGGCACACAGTAGAAACTCAATAAATATTTGCAATGCATATACATACGCATGCATGAATTCATGCATGCAAAACCAATGAATGAGGGCCTTAAGTTTATCGCAGGGCATTCTGAAATCAGATCACATTGCTGGGCCATGGATCACCTCTGTTCTCCCAGCCCAAATCAGACACACATTCAAGGTAGCAAAGGTTGCTTCTCTTAATCTGTTAGCAACTGGATCAGATGACAGGGCTCCAGGGAACTAATTTAAACTCATTTAAATAAGGCCCCTGCTGCTTTATTAAAACTATGTCCATAACAACAAGGATTCCAACTGTAACTGCTTTTGGCCTGGGCCACAAGAATTTGCCTTCATTGGCTGCTTCTTATTAACAATCCATTTGCTAAATTACAAGCTGCTTATCAACACAACAAGGCCAAGTCTTTAAATATTTTAACACTTAATTGCTGAACAACAGAACCTCACCTCCATAACCCTGCCTCCACATGAAAAGTGAAATTCTACTCAGAGCCACCTTCCTTCTTTAGGTTTGCAGAACCAGAGAGGACCTCAAGCCACAGGGCTTTTGTGTCCCACAGGGAGACCTGGGCAGTGGCTGGACAAGAGGGGAGCAGGTCATTCCTGAAGCCACGGTACCCACTGCTGCTGCAGAAATGTTTATGGAATGTCAGAGCCAGAATCTGGAGGGTCTGGCTGTGAGCTCAGGCTGTGGGGTCAGATTTCCTAAGTTCAAATCCCAGCTCTGCCATTTACTGAGTGTGTGGGCTGCTGAACTGTGTCCCCTAAAATAAATATGTTGCAGTCCTAACCCCTGGTACCTGTGAATGTGACCTTATTTGGAGATAGGGTCTTTACAGAGGTAATCAAGTTAAAATGAGGTCGTTGGAGTGTACTTATAAATCCAATACAACTGGTGCCTTATAGAAGAGGGAAATTTGGACACAGAGAGAACACCACGTGAAGACTGGAGTTATGGTGCCACAAGCCAAGGAAATGCCAGGAACTAGGAGAGAGGCCTGGAGCAGACCCTTCCCTGAGCCTTCAGAGGGAGCATGGCCCTGCCGAAGCCTGGGTTGCAGGCCCCAGAACTGTGAGGCAACAAATTCCTGTTGTTCTAAGCCACCCAGTTTGTGGTACTTTGTTCCAGTAGCCCTAGCAAACTAATACACTAAGGAGGGTCTTCGTACCCTTGCTAAGCCTCAATTTCCTCTTTTGCTACAGATAAGGCTGCTGTAGGAGACCTGCCTCTGAGCTGGCCTAAAAGGCTGGGCACATGTAGTGTTTAACAATCAGCATCATCTGACCTCCAGGCAGCCAGGGTCTGTGGGCTCTGGCTGTGCTCCCTTTTGCAGGGTCCTGAAGGGATACAGGCGTCCTGGACAAAATCTTGATGGTGACTGCACTAATGGGACCACTCACTCAGCCCAGATGCCACCCCAGTAACTTGGCATCCTCAATCCAGCTCTGAGAAACAGTTGAGCTTGTGGTTGGGAATGTAAATTCTGGAGCCAAACTTCCTGACTGCCGCATGTTTGTTTTGTGTCGTCCTCTCTGTAGAATAGGGCTGCCCACAGAACTCCTCTCATGGGGTGGCTACGAGGAGTGCATGAGTCAATATTTGAATGGGCTCCGAACAGAGTCTGGGGCCTGGTAAGTGCTACGTACGAGTTTGTTAAACAAAATTTAAAATAGAACCTGCTTAACCCTATTGAATAATCATCACTATTCACAGCAGAAAATATGTTCATCCAAAAACTTGTGCATAAATGTTTACAGCAGCATTATTCATAACAGCCCAGAATTGAAAACAATTTAAATGTTTGTCAACTGATCAACGGATAAAGAAAGTGTGATATGTTCATAGACAAAGAAATATTATTTGGCCATAAAAAGGAACAAACATGCTACAACATGGACGAACCTTGAAAATATTATCCTCATGGGTATATGCTTATCCCTGAACTCACTGAGATGCACACATTAACAATGTACAGCTTTTTACATGTCAATCACGCCTCAATAAAATGGTTTTTTAAAAAAATATTATAGTGAGAGAAGCCAGACACTAAAGGCCACATACTGTATGAGTCCATTTATATGAAACATGCAGAATAGGTAAATCTACAGAAACAGAGAGCAGGTTAGTGGTTGCCTGGGGTGGGGCAGAGGTTGGGGGCAGGTCAGGGCAACAAAGTGAGATTAGGGGGTCATAGCTAAAGGGTATGGTGTGGGGTTTCTTTTTGGGGTGATAAAAATATTCTGAAATTGATTGTGGTGATGGTTGTACAACTCTATACTATCAACCCATTGACTGGCATCCTTTAAATGGATAAAATATATGATATGTGAGTTATATCTCAATAAAGCTGTTAAAACAATAAATAATGATAAACCCAAGCAATATTTCACCAAGCAGTATTTCAATACTCATTTCTTTAAACAATGTGTGAGGCCTGGGGACCCACATGCCTCGGTTGAATCCTCACTTCAACTCCCTGAGGAGCAGGTGCCCTTATTAGTTCCATTTTCCAGGTGAGAAAGTGAGGCTCAGAAGGGTTAGGGAACATGCTCAGGCCTGGAGCAGACACCCATTGTGTCTGGCTCTTAACCACCACCCATTTGGGAAAAGAGACGTATAATCTAGAATTGACTCACAATGGGCTGACCAGAGCGTGCCCTTCAGGGCTCAGGTGACCTGACCCCACAGTTCAAGACATGGCCTTTGTGTCCTCCAAGCAGGGATCTGCGCAGACACCTCTCCCCCTTCTGGAACCCTGGCCCACTCAAAGGGACCAATCACCCTCTCTAACCTTGGATACTGCTACTGAAGCTGCCTCCATTGTCTTAATTGTTTTTCTCTGTTTACCAAGATAATACAAGCTCATTGTTAGGAATCAAATGGTACAGGATGCTATCAAGAGAGAAGAAAGCAAAGAAGAATCCCACCCTTTAGAAGCAGAATTCACATGAAGGGATTTGGAGAGAGATGCCCATTCATTTGATTAGATAAATTTTCAAAGTGAAAGAGAAGAAATAATTTTTTAAAAATTTTTTTAAAGTTGGGTCTAGAAAGGTTGCCTCGAAGTGCTATTTTATAATCAATTCCACAAGCCCAATTTCAGCCCAAAAAAGTCATCGCTGGTGGACTTCTGAAGAAGCAAAGGAACTTTGACTGTCAAGTCGGTTTTATTAAACAGAAAAACCAAAAGGCCAGTTCCTCTGGTCACTCGGATGCAATGAAAATAGCAGAGTTCATCTGAAACTTCCCCGGCATCTGACCCAAACTGAGGGCAAGTGTTTAGCTGAGAAACAAAGACAGACATTAAGTACAGAAAACCCCTTTTGTGCCTACACAGCCCACAAGTTATGTTGAGTTATGCAGCTATTTTGGGGACAATAATGTTTTGTAAACAGTCAGCAAAGTAGCTTTGTCGGAGGAGTTGTGGCTTGGGACCATTTCACACACAAGGACTGCATGGAAGATAAGATGACATGGTCATGGCAGTCCCTTTGAAAAATATGAATGACTTAAATTAACAAATAAATATTTGAAAGTCTTTTTTTTTTTCTCTACCCACAGGCGTCTGTACATCAATACCTAGAAACTGTTAACAGTTAAGGCAGCAAACAAGCCCTGCCTTCCTTTATGGAACAAAGCTTACAAAATGCATTTAACATATCCCAATAAAGGCAATGCAAGTAAGTTACCAGTTCTATTCATATAGCTTTAAGTGCTACATTAGTGGGCATGTTTTATTTTTAAACTGCAATAATTGCAAATATTTTTGAGACCCTAAACCTGCTAAATTACGTTGATATTTATTAAGTCCACGCAATAGTTGGTTTTCCATTCTATAGTTATGTGTCTCAGCTTCATAGCAGAGAACCAGGGGTCCCTAGACTGTTCCAGAAGAGTGGAGACAGCTTCTCTCTTCTATTGAATAAAGGAATAAGCCCTT
Source organism: Daubentonia madagascariensis (assembly GCA_023783475.1). Classification (NCBI taxonomy): domain Eukaryota; kingdom Metazoa; phylum Chordata; class Mammalia; order Primates; family Daubentoniidae; genus Daubentonia; species Daubentonia madagascariensis. The sequence continues at coordinate 1,770,007 of JAKFHU010002332.1, read as the reverse complement.
GAGTCTTAGAATATGTGAGCTGCCAGGAGCCTTAGACTTAAGATGATTATTTATATTTATCTACCACTTATTGTCTGCTTGGTATGGACACACACACACACACAGAATCACTTTTAATCCTCGTGATGACCTTATCAGGTACATATAATCATCCCCATTTAACAAATGTAGAGACTGAGGATCAGAGAAGTTCAGGAAGTTTCCAAAGACACACAAACAGAGCATGGCAGAGCAGCAGCAGGGACCCAGAGCTTCTGACTCCGTGGCCCTGGGTCTTTTCATCACCCCGTGGTGTCCCACCCCCATTACAAAGAAGTAAAGTCACATAGCCACAGGGAAAATAATAACAGTCATAGCTAGACCTCATTGAGCACTTGGTTTGCTCTACATATGTTGATTCACTTAATCCACAGCAGGACACCAGGATTTTGGAAACCAGGTGACTCTCATTTTAGAGATGGGCATGGAAGCTCACAGAGGTTAAGTGACTTGCCCCAAAGTCACCCAACTGTGGAGCTGGGATACGACCCCAGGCTGGTTCCTGCCTCTCTTCTTTCCTGGAACCACCTGCACATAACAGCACAACTTGCAAAGATGACTTCAGTGATGCTTTTTAACCCTTTATGCGACTAGGAACACATACGTATGTGGATTCATAGAAAACAGGACAGGACACATGCATGCAGAGCCACCAACAGATATGTAAGTCCTTGGGTGGAAGGCTGGGGTGAAGCAGCCAGGAGTGGGGCGGGGAGGATGGGGTAAATTCTGGTGTTTCTTACACAACCATTTATAACACTATGTGGCATAATAATGGGGACAGCTGCATTTTGTGAGCACCTACTGTGTGCCCAGCACACAGCCAGGAGCACCATAAATTATCTCATTTACTCCTTACCTCAACCCCACAGCACTGCCCTGCCGAGACCAAAGCTCAGAGAGCCAGAGTGATGGAGCCCAGCTGGAATCCCACATCTGCCTGTTTCCAGCACCTGCCCCTCAATGCATAGACCACAGATCCAGGAGGCCGAGAACCCGGGAGCCAATTCTAGCCCCAAACTGACTTGTTGCACTATACAAGTATGCCACATAGCTACTCTGAGCACCCAGACGCCCCTGCCCACCCACACCCTCTCTCCTCCTGGTCTCAGATTCTTTGAAAAGGAGGGAAGGGTGGGGTCTGTGTGCAGAAGGAGGGCCCTGGGGAGGTGCAGTTAAAATTGAGGCTCTGGAGTCTCCTCTGCATGGATCTGAGCCCCGACTCCACCTCTTTCTAGCTACAGAACTTGGTGTCATCTCTCCACCTTTCCAAGCCTCAGTTTAGTGGAGGAAAAATGGGAATAATGAGAGCTATTGGGAATTGAAAGAAACATCCTCTGTAAAGATGTAGCACTGTAAGCATTCGATGAGTGGCTGCTCTCGTTGTCATCATCATTATATTCACCATGATTATTATTGTCATTACACAACATGACAGCAGTGGGGTGGCCCCGATCTTTGTTTTCTGTCAGGAGAGTCTAAGGTGGGAGGAGAGGCAAGCTTCAACAAGGAGAAGAAAGGAAAATCCTTGCGTTTTGGTCACTGGAAGGGGCTCCAGAAGCTCTGGTGAAAGGTGGGAGGGGACTGCTGGGCGGAGGCATCACTGGTTAGAAGTCTGAGCCACTAGACCAGCTGAGCAGCTCAGAAACTCCTTCTGATCTGGAGGTCCGAGGGGCTTCCTCTTCCTCCTGTTATAACTGACCTCCTGAGTCCCTCCAATTGTCACATGAGGGGCCCAAGAATCAGGGGTCACTCACCGCCATGACCAGCTCAAAAGGGTACTTGTAGACACGGACAGGAGATTGGTACTTCTGCACCATGTTCACACCGTAGCGCCAACGGAAGCCACGAGCCAGGGGTGAGCACAGAGCCTGGGGTGAGGGATGGCTGTGAGGTGGCAGCTCCCTCCACATGAGGCAGGGACACTGCCCACCAGTGGGAAGGGTAGGCCCAGTCCCCCCAGCCCCACCCACACATCTCCCCAGCCCTCTAAGTCAGAAGGCCGATATGACCCCCAGATCACTGGGGTCAGGCCCCAAACACCAGTCCTGCCTGTTATCCACTGCCCCAGAACATGCTCACTCTTCCAAATCAGTCATCACCCCCAAATTTTCCTCCATCCCCATCCCTTCACACTGAGGGCCCCAGAAGTCTCACTGCCACCCCCACAAACACACACACATTTGCAGTTCTTACCCTCCCACTATTGCCTTCACGCATGCACCCACGGCTTGCCACACACGTCCTGACTGGTAGTCTCTCCAAGTATCCTTGCACCTGCCCTCCCACTTTTCTCCGAGACACTCTGACATAACACACACAGCCTCCACCAAATTTCACAGGCACTGCCTCTGTCACACACACGCACACATGCAGGCTCCCCTCCCACACAGAACCTCCCTTGCACGCGCCCACAACTGTGCACACACACGCAGCTCCCGGGAGCACACACACCTGCCCAACCACACACACGCAGTTCCCCTGGTGGGCACAGACGTTCACACATGCACACACAGCCATGCACACATGCACATACACACATGTACACAGACGTAGAGGCACTCACGCACGCACTGGTCCCCGCAGCCCTGCTCACCCTCGCCCTTGGGGAGCCTCCGGGGACGCAGCCTGGGGGCCGCGCTCTGGGCGCCCAACGGGCTTGGGAGCTGACAGAGCTCGCCGCCTGGCCCGGAGCGCAGAGCCTGGGGCGGGGCCCGATCGCCCGGGCCCAGCCTGGGGAGTCCCGCCCTGCACACCCTGCGGCCGGGCCAGCCCAGGAGGCGCCGGAGGGGTGGGAGCGAGACCTGCGAGGCCCGGAGCGCTCCAGGACCCGGGACAGCGGAGATCCTGGCCTGGCTCCGCCCCCCATCCTGGCCCCGCCCACGCCGCTCGCCATGGCCCCCCCCCGCCTTATTTAACTCCGCCCTCGATTGGTCCCGCCCCAGCCTGGCCCCGCCCAGGGATGACTCCGCCCTATTTATAGCCCCTCCCCTTGCTTGGACCCCGCCCACAGCCCGGCCCTTCCTCCAGATTGGCCACGCCTCATGCAGGCCCCGCCCCCATGCTGGTCCCGCCCCCAAGGCCCGGGCCCTGCCCAGGGCCCTGCCCAGAGCCCTGCCGGTGCGTCGCCGCTTCGCTGCGCGCGCGTTCACAGAGCGCCTGCTGGGTGTCAGGCCCTTCCAGGCGCTGCAGCCACCGGTGAGCAACACAGACGAAAATCCTTGCCTTCGTGGAGTTCACGTTCCGGTGGGGGAGACAGACTTTGAATAATAAGGCAAAGATATACTATGCGGGATGGTGAAAATGCCAAGAGAAAAAAACAAGCGGAGAGCGGGGACTATTTAAAACGGGGAGGACTGGGGCCTCCCTGGCGGGGCGGCATTTGCCCTCATCCTCATTTTAGCTCGCACCCAAACCCTGCCAGCCCTCCCAGGGTCCCCGTGAGTCCTCCCTTCCCGCTCCCCATATGTTGGGCCTGCGAGAGCCAAGAAGCTGGCTCTGGGCAGCGTTGTCATCCGTGTTTCATTCATTCAACACTTACTGAGCACCTACTGTGTGCCAGCACTGGGTGAATTCACCCCTTCACATGCGGGAATCAGACGGATGCTGGGCGGGGAGACCGACGCTCCTCTGACATGTATCAAATACGTGGCTGCACCCGTGATAGCCACCTCCTGTTTCCTTCCTAGCCTGTGTCACATTCTAATCTTTGTGCTTACCCATTTTATTTATTTGTGGGTTACTGACGGCCTGTCCCGGAAGACTGGGAGCTCCCTGAAGGCAGGGACCGTGGCTGCCTCATTCCTCTGTCCGCATGTCCGCAGGGATCTTACTGCGGTCCCGGCAGGCAGTGGGCGCTCCCTGCGCTCCGGGTTAAGGGTAGCAAGGATGGAAACGGGACGCAAAGTTCCCATCCCTGCCACAAGGTGGCAGCAAAGGACAGTGCATGGCTCTCGGAGCGCCCACAAAGGTGAGTTGTTGGGCGACATGGGGTGCAGGGACGTTTCCCCCTAGCCTGGGCCCATCCAGGAAACGCCCAGTCCTGCCTGCGCGCCAGCAGGGCGCGAAATGAGCGTTAACACTGTTGTTACCAGCGCCTCCCCTACCCCCCAACCTTGAGGGAGGACAGGATGGAAGGGGGCGCAGGGATGGGCGTGAGAGCCCTGTGGGTACAGAAAGCTCAAAGTGGAAACTGGGGCCCAGGGGGGAGTGAGGTTCTCCACCAGCCCAAAAGAAGGGAATTAATAATAACCACCTCCACCCACCACGGGTTACCTATTAATAACACTGTTCCACTAATTATTCCTAGCACTCATGGAGCACCCAGTTGGCACTTACTGTGCCTGGCCCCATTCTAAATCTTTACAACATTAATCCTCAAAACAACCCCTGTAGTGATGAAAACTGTTTTGGAACTTGATAGAGGTCGTGGTTGCACAACATTGTGAATGTATTAGAAATACCACTGAATTGTACACATTGAAATGGTTAATTTTATTTTATGTGGCTTTCACCTCAATTAAAAACTTTCTGAGGTCAAAATCCTCATTTTCTAAGTAAGGAAACTAGGCACAGAGAGATTGAGTAACTTGCCCAAGGTCACATAGCTAGTAAGGAACTCGAACCCAGGATTCTAGCTCTCCAGTGCCTTCTTCCCCAAGGCTGCAGCTAAAGGGCCAGGAAGATGTGATTTCCCAGCCTGAGCTGCAGGATAGCCAGGCACCCTGGGCCCCGAATGAGAAGGCCCCAGAAGGATGGCTGGACCCCTGGGGATGCTGGGGCATGAAGTCAGTCCCGGGGTGGGATCTGAAGCCTCTATCTGCTGCTTCCCACTTGCCATGAGGGAATGACCCAGCCAAAGCTGCCTTGTGAGGAGGTGGGTTTGGGGAACCCCAGAAACCACCCCATGTCTTTGAATATCTTCCCAGCAGACGGGCCACTGCCATAGGAAATCCAGCCATTAGTAATGCATTTATTAGAGTAAAACACAAGGCCCAGTCCCAACACAGATGCCCCTGGAAGGGGTCGTGCAGGGCAGTGTCCTGAGCTGGATGGCTCAGTGTGACACCAAGAACAGGTGGGGTAAGGAGGGGGTCGGGAGTGGGAGGACCCAGGGTCCAGGCCCTTAGGGGGACACGAGGGGCCCTTGATATGGGCCGTGGAATACATAAGGGCCCTGGGATGTTGCTGAAGCTAGAGAGAGTGAGGCAAACAAGTCAAAATCTCCCCTTTTTTATTGTGCCAAAATACACGTAACATAAAAGTTACCATTTTAACCATTTTGTAGTGTATAATTCAGTGGCTTTTAGTACATTCACAAGGTTGTGCAACTGCCGCCACTATCCAGTTTTGGAACATTTTCATCACCCCAAAAGGAAACCCATCCCCATTAAGCTGTTACTCCTTCCTTCCCTCAGTCCCTGGCAACCACCCATCTGCTTATGTGCTTCCTGGAAGACATCTCATTTGTCCTGGGGCTGTCTCTAAGTTGTGTTCTTTCTTCCCTCTTCTCAGAGCACAGCCCAAAGGCCTCCTGGATTTGGGAGCCTCGAGGGCCATCGTGGTCATTGGCTAGGGCTGTTGTGTTCAAGTGTGCAGGTTGCAAACCACAACTCTATGCAGCAGTCCTGGTCCGGGGGCAGCTTTGATTGACCAGAGGCCAAGTCTGGGGGAGTCTGACCCAGGGGGCTGCACAGACAGGTACCACCCACCTTGACCTACAGCCTGGCCCCTAAGTTCATTCACTTCCACCAAGTGCTGCATGTGGTCCAAAGCTGGAGGGTCCCTCAGTGTGGAGAGACGGGGACAGGGGTGGGGGTTGGTGGCCCTGGGGAGGCTGGCGTGTCACTGTGGGAGGGGCTGGGTGGCAGAGCGGTCAGTGGTGGGTGCTGGAGACCAAACTAATGTGAGTTCTGGCCCTGCTACCTCCTAGCTGTGTGGCTGCAGGGTCCCCTCCTTTAAAATGGGGTAACATGGAACATTATTCAGCCTCACAAAGGAATGAAGCACTGACACGTGCTTCCACATGGATGAACCTGGAGGACATTATGCTCAGTGAAAGCAGCCAGACACAAAAAGGCAAGTGCCGTGTGATTCCACTTATGTGAGTCACCTGGAGGAGTCAAATTCATCGGGACAGAAAGTAGACTGGCAGTTGCCAGGGGCTCACAGGGAGGGGAACAGGGAGTGATTTAATGGACACAGCGTTTCAGTTTTACAAGACGAAAAGAGTTCTGGAGGCGGATGGTGTGATGGTTGCACAACATTGTGAATGTACTTATTGCCACTGAACTGTACACTGGTTAAAAATGGTCGACGTTATGTAATGTTGCTGCAATTTTAAAAATCACACGGGCTGGTGTGCATGCAATGGTGCTCATAACTAATCGATGACAACCAGTTGCAGATGTCTTTGTGCTTTCTCCACTCCCACTGCTTCATTCAACTAGCCTAAAAAGAAAAAGAATCATATTGGAAATTTTTTTTTTAAATGGGGGTGACGGTGGTGCTGAGGGCCGGTGGAGATCACATGAGGAAAGTCATCCCAGAGCGGGGGCCCTCGGGAGACCGTGTTGAGCGTTCATGGTGCTGTGGTGCCTGGGAGGCAGGACGTCTCCCACTGGACTTCGCTGGGGGCAGGGCGTAGCACTGGGTGTTTGAGGTGGTGGCCAGCACAGTATAGGAAAGTAATAACTCTGCTTTTGGAGATATAATTCGCCCATTTAAAGTGTGCAGTTCAGTGGTTTTTAGTATACTTTCAGAGTTGCACAACCATCACCATAATCAATTTTAGAGCATTATCATCACCTGTACCCTTTGGCGCTCACTCCCCAGCCCCTCCCCAGCCCCTGGCAACCACAATCTGCTTTCTGTCTCTACGGATTTGCCTATTCTGGACATTTCATATAAATGGAACCTTGCAGTATGTGTCCTTTTGTGTCTGGCTTCTGTCATTCAGTGTGATGTTTTCAGAGCTCATCCATGTTGTGGCGTGTGTCAGTGCTGCCTTCCTTTTTATGGCTGAATGACATTCTACTGTATGGACAGACCACATTTAGTTTACCAGTCTTCCACTCATGGACGTGTAGGTTGATAACTCTGTTTTAATGGTTGGATAAAAAGTATCTGGACAATGGGGAAGGTGAACCAGACAGAAAAAACCACCCAGGGAAGAGCCCAGAAGCTGGAAGGTGACACTGTGTGTGAGCAGAGCTGTGGTTCTCATGGTGACTCTCCACCCGTGTCCCTGGTCAAATCCAAAATCTAGAACCTCCCAACTTCTCTTGGATTTTGAAAACACCCCTAGAGGTGCAGAGGCAGGGAGTATCCCGTAAGGATATCGGCCTGGGAGCAGGACCGCCCCATGGCCTTTGAGTGGCCACCAGCACACTGCCCCACCCTTGGGGTAACTGTGGTTGGAGGCACCCAGGGTGGAGGTGGCAGGAGAGGGGGGCAGAGGGTGGAAGGAGGGACCCACCCCCACCCCCACCCCCTGCTCCCCCTCCTTCACCTATAGCCTTCCTTGGGCCCCAAGTCACCTGCAGGGTGGAGAAAGAACTCCCCGAATTAGTTTCCTATGGCTGCTGTAACAAATCACCACAAATTGAGTGGCTTAAAAAAACAACTTGAACTTATCATCTTACAATTCTAGAGGTCAGAAATCTGAACCCAGTCTCACTGGGCTAGTCAAGGTGTGAGCAGGGCTGGCTCCTGCGGGAGGCTCTAGGGAGACACTGTTTCCTTGCCTTGTTCATCAGTCACCACTCAGTCCTTGGCCCCAGTGAGCACTGAGGGGAGGCCTGCAGAGCTGTCCCCAGCTGAGGCACATGGGGGGTGGGGCTCACAGGCTCACAGCCCCGCCCGACCCAGTCCCTGGCAGGAAAGGGGACATAGGATCCCTCAGGGAGGGCCCAGCTCTGCTGTGGGCCACCAGCAGCCAATACCCCCAGCCACTGGGGAATGAGTGCCTTGGTCCCAAAGGGGGACCTGGGCACACACCACAGCAGCCTCTGCACCCCGAAACGCTGGGCTGATGAGAAATGGAAGCTGGGTCCTGCAGAGGAGCCATAGAGCCGTGCTGAGGACACTCTGGGGGGAAGGGGGATGGGACACCGCATGCTGGTCACCCCAGGGAGAGCCCCTTGAGAGGGGGGAGGGGGAGGTCCACTCTTTCTCATAAGTGTGTGGGGGCAGGGCTGTGTCCCCCCCACCCTCGTGCACCCTGGCCATATTCAGAGATACAACACATGATTACCAAGTGCTAAGGCCAGGCAGTGTACTGGGCACTGTGAATATTGTAGTGAAACAAACCAGACACAGCCCTGCCCTTGTGGAGCCCCATGCTGGAGGAGAGGCAGACACAGGAACCCATGAGTGAGTGCACTCGGGTGGGTCAGGTTGTGCTGAGGGCTGCGACGGGGGCCAGTAGAGAGGATGGGAAGGGGCGTGGGGTGGGTATCACAATGCACAGAGGGACTGGCTGGGCTCACTGAGGTGACATGAACAGCAAAGACTGGGAAGAAGAGCAGGTGAGGCTCACAGAGACTGGACCCAGGGGCAGCCGTGCAAAGGCCCTGGGGCAGGAGTGTGCTTGAGGAATGTCGAGGTGGCTGTGTGTGCTTCAGAGTAAGCAAGAGGGAGGTGGCAGGGGAGGGGAGCAGGCCAGGGGCACCCAAGGGAGGGGGTGGTATGGGTTGTCTGATTGGCTTTGATGATGAGGGCCTCAGAGCAGCAGGAGGTGTGAGAGAGGGCGGTGTGCCAACTCCCACCTCTACCCTCTGGCTGTTGCTGTGTTGAGAATAGACTATAGTGACAAGGGGCAGGGCAGGGAACAGAGAGATTGGGGGCATGGCTCCTGCAGTGACTGGGAAGTGAGAGAGGAGATCTGGGGTCTACTGTCCAGGTAGTTGCTGCCTGTGGAGAAGGGAGCCCAGGTGACTCCTGCTGGGAAAGGAAGAGCAGGGGAGGGCCAGAAAGGAGAAGCCATGTACCTATAGAGGCCACCCAGGGAGCAGGTGCACAGAGGGGAATCTGGGGACAATGACCTCTTGTCGCTGGAGCCGGACACTCCAACCTGATGGTCAGCTCAGATCTCGATCTCTCAATAGGTACTCCGCCCACCAAGCTGGGGTCAGGCCAGGGGACCTGGCAGGTAGGAAGGGGCCACAGGCACCAAAGCCCGGAGCTCGGCCCTGACAGCAGAGCAGACTCCAGGGACCCCAAGCTCAGTGCCTGGGGCCCCAGCCGCCCACCCAGCCCCTCAGAGCGGCACCTGCCTGGGACGGGCAGGGCCCTGGGCTGTCCACTTCTCCACACCAGCCTAATGCAGTAGCCACCAGACATGTGGCTATTTAAGTTTACATTAATTAAATACTATAAATATTAATGTTATATATTTATGTAAATAATAATAAACATAAACAATAAAATGAACTGTTCAGTTCCTCAGTTGCTCTGGCCACATTTCAAGTGCTCAGTAGCCACACCTGGCCAGTGGCCTCCATATACACAGAGTACCTCCGGCATCACAGGCAGTCTTATTACACAGGGCTGCTCTGGGGTCACCAGCAGAGGCTGGGCCGTTTCGGGGGGAACAGGATGGACCAGGCAGGAGGGTGGGGCAGGGACCCTAGGCCTGGGAGGAGGGGTGTTTGCCCAGAGCTGACTGGTATTGACTCATCCGTCCCTGAGGCCTGCGCCTTCCTAGGGATTAAGCCTGAGCCTGTGACCAGAGAATGGCCCGGGAGGGCAGTGATGGGGGCTTGGCCGCCCGGTCCCAGGCAGGAATGTTCGAACTCAGCAGAGAGAGTGGACAAAGGCCGAGGCAGACCCACGCGGGGCAGGCAGGTGGGAGCATAAGCTCACGGAGATACCGGGGCCGCTCTATTTTAAGTCATAAATGGCAAAGACACCACACCTAAGAGCAGGCAACTGCCTTTTCTCACTTGCTGCACCCTGGGCTTCCTTCCTCCTGAGGCCGACGGAACTGCCCACATTCCTTCCACACTGTGGCAGTTTTGTAATTTATCGCCACTGCCCGACTGATGGGCACTTAGGTTATTTCATTTTTTGAAAATGTGCTTGTCTGCTGGCTTTGTCCCCTTGTCCCTGCCCAGAGAGGAGGCCCCTGAATGTGGAGGCTGCATCGTGCTTGCCGTGGTATCCCCAGGGCTGGGCACCCTGTAGGTGCTCTGTACACGCTTCATACATGGATCGGTAAATCATAGGTGGCACCAGGGAGGCAGGAGGCCAAGGCCCTCCCGTGGGGGCAGGAGAACATGCTGTGGGGGCCTGGGGCCCTGCAAGTGAGGGTCCCCCTTCCTCACCCGTGCCCCGACCACCCTCGGCCTCGGGTCTGACCGCCTTCCTCACGGCGTCCCTGGGGTCCCACTCGATGGTGTCTCTGTGCCGACCACAGACTTTGTCTGCCGGGCATGCTCCACCATCAGGGACATGGGAGAGGCACCATCACCCACCTGAGATGGCCTCAAACTTACACCATCCAACTGTCCCTACCCTGGTCCTCCCCAGCAAGCTCCCTGAGGGCAGGAACCTGTGTCCGTTGTACTGGACCCTGTATCCTGAGTGGCCAGAGCAGGACTCATCACATAGTACGTGTTCAATACATACTGGATGAGCAAATGAACGAATCCCTCTCTTCCACCATAGTTCTGACTCAGGACCTACTAACCCTTTCCTAGTCCTCCTCTGGGGACCTTCCCTAGGACAACCACGGTGATTGGCCCTCCCATTTATTCATTCAACAATGACACTGAACACCTACTCTGAGCCAGACGCCCTGCTAATGCTGGCAGAGGTGGGGACAAGGGCGCTGGCTCAGATCGAGGGATTAAATCCTGAGTTCCCCACTGACCTCCTCGAGCAGGCATTCCGTGGCGTGGGGGTTCAGTTTCCACATCTGAAAAATGGGGAGAGGAAGCGGCAAGCCAGGTCTTCATCTTCATCGTGTTGATGGCTTCATGGTTGGGTGCCTCGTCAGACCTCATCGGATGGCGCGCCCCGTGGCATATCCATCGCACCTCAATCAAGCTGGAAGAAACAGGGCCAACCTCCAAGCCACGTACTTAGCACAGGGCTTGGCACGTAGTGAATGTTCAACAAAAGTTATTATTTGCCATTATTAAACGTCTCACTTCATGGAATCTTCTCAAGACCCCACGGAGCAGGTGTCAGAGTGTCCCCATTTTATAGATGGGGAAACTGAGGTTGAGAGAGGTAAAGGCATTTGACCAGGGTTACACAGCTAGGAAATGGAGGGGCTGGGATTTGACACCTCACCTCACTGGTTCTCCCTTTTACAGAGAGGTTAAGCCACCAACTCAAGGTCACACAGCTGGATGCATGGCAGAGCCAGGATTCAAATCCAGGTTGGCTTCACGCTAAAACCTATTGATCTTGTATTCTGCCCATTGCAGCATGGCCTGTCCATCACTCAGGCCTCCAGGCTCTGGAAGGAATGGGGCCCTGACCTCCTGACCTGGGCTGTCCCTGGTCACACCCGACACTGTCCCCAGAAATGCAGCCCCACTGGTCTGGGCAGGGTCTGGGCAGCGTGAGTCCTGGCTGGGCCCTCGGGGTGGGGCAGGGAGGATGCTGGCTTGGGCGTTGGAAGGAGGATGGGAGTTTTGGGGCTGGTTGGGTGGCCTGTCCCGTGAAGATCCGGAGATCCGGGGCCTGGCAGAGCCTATCTGGTCCCACCCCACCCAGCTCCACTTTGTGCCCTGACAGTGTGACCTCCTTGCTGGGTGGCCCTCATGGCCTGGCCTGAGAGGCCCAGAGCTGGGCTTGAAAGGAGGTGTCCAGGGATATGTAGCAGGTTGTATCAGAAAGTGGCCCAAGGTTCCAGATGAGGTGTCTGAAACCCTGGAAACTTGGATCTGCAAGATGAGCTGGCAGGGCAGCATGGCCAGTCAGAGTGGACTCCAGCCAAGAGGCCCCAGCTGAGCCGAGGGTTAACCCCTCAGTGGCTGGTTGGGGGAAAGGCCAGGGTGGCTGGGGGCTCAGAGCAGCCGCTATTCAACCTTTGGTTGGGAGCCATTTCATATTTTGATAACAGACACAGCTATACAGGTGCACACCTGCATCTAGGGAAGGCCAGCAGGGGGTCATCGGAGCAGCGGCTCCCTGGGCTGGGAGCAGGGTGGGGCCGCCTGGCAGGCAGGGAAGGTGGCAGTCTGCCAGGGGGCCTGGGCGAGTAGGGGCCTGAGGCACATTCTCAGGGGATGACTCAGGGGCAGGCAGAGCATGACTCACAGTGGACCCTCTCCTGCTCTTGTGCCAGGGCCTGGCTCCCCTCTGGCCCCAGGAGGACTGTGGAAGCTCTCCGGGCCCCCAGCCCAGGCCAGAGTGTGAGTCAGCCCATGTGGGCCCCAGGGCCAACATGATTTTCCACCCTTCACATTGTCCTGCAAGAAAAGTAAATATGTGTTACAAAACACGGGATGAAGCTGGGCCAGCCCCCTCCTGTCCCCTTGGAGGGTAGGGAGGAGAGGGGCCTCCATACCTGGCACTCCGCACACATCACTGCACACTGGCTCTTCCCCACTTTACAGATGGGGAAACCGAGGTCTAGAGAGGTTGAGCCACCTGCCTAAGGTCACACAGCTGGGTGTGAGGTGGAGGCAGGATTCAAACCCAGGTTGGCTTCAAGCTAAAGCCTGTGGGTTTTTCCCACCTGCGTGTAGATCAGTAGGAGCTTGTGCTGCATCCATCTCTGTTCACAGCTGTGTTTCTCAGGGTGGCCCAAAACCACCTGCTTCAGCATCCCAGGGACCGGGTATTTGTTAAAATGCACATTCCTGGGCCCTACCAAGTCCTACCCAACCACAATCTGTGGGAGACATCCTGGAATCTGCATTTTTAAATGCACCCCAGGTGGGGGTGAGGCCATACAGTCAGAGATGGGAGAATGGCTGTCTATGGGAGGATGGACCCAGACCCCCACCCCAGGAGGAGAAGGCTCTGGATGCTGTCCTGCACACCCCTCTCTCCCGGGCTGGGGGAATGCTGCCCTTCTTGTTTCAAACCGGTTCACAGGCACACACCCCAAGCACCTCTCCGGCTGCTGGGAGAAGAATGACAGCAAACAGGGAGGGCGTGGGGCCTTCAGAAGACGGTGGCCTCTCGTGAGCCGGCAGCCCCATCCAGCTGCAGGAAGGGGGCAGGTTTCAGGGTGGCCCAGGGTGGCCTGGTTGCCAGGGAACCAATGGCCCTTGAAGGTGCTGTCTCCATGGGGTCAGCCATCAAGCGAACCCAAGGAAGGCAAACACCCTCCCCAAGCCCCAGGAGCTGGCTGGCCCCTCCGCCCCCGTGGCAGCAAAGGGGATGAGTCACTTGGCATAGGACGGCTCCACGGATCCAAACAAATCCCATCTGCCCAGAGGAGGATGCACGGGCTGAGAACGGATCTCCCCCCAATCCGGCCTGCCCACAAATGTGTGTGGTGCACACGTGTGGACACACGTGCACACACCAGCTCCTAGTCCAGCTTTTAGAGAACAGGGAGGGGAGGGGTGGTGAAGCCACTCGGATTCCTCCCTAGATCTGCTAATTCTCCCCACCACCCCCGGCCAAGCCCAGCTGAGTCAGTGGGAGCCCGGGAGTTAGAGCTCTGGAGGGTGGAGGTGGGTGGGGGTCCGAGGGCTCAGGAGCCGCTGGCAGCAGCAGAAAATAAGACAAGAGAGCGGCCACCTCCCAGGCAGGGAGCATAGCCTGCTTCACCCCCCGGGGCCTGCTGGGCAGAGTCAATCAGCCAAGGCATGTTGGGCACTTGCCATGGTGCCTGGCACGGAGCCACCCCCAATACACAAGAACTGGCATTACTATTATTCATGCCATCATTGTTATTCAGAAGCTGAGCTACCAGCCTGCCAACCTAGAGGTCTCTGGTCCAGCTCCCTCCCGAAAACTTATTTTCACTTACTAGGAATTGTGGATTTGGAATCCTTCCAAAGGGGATTTGGAAGTTTGGAGAAATCCAGCATTTTAACACCATTTGGAGCTCCCATAATCACTTGTACCCCTCAGTCCCACAAACATACAGCCTCCAGCTACCGATATAATCCCCTCCCATTTGTTAAGCCCTCACTAACTGCCAGAGGACGTGTCAAGTGCTTAACACACAGGATCTCACCCTGTGAAGTTGATGCTATGCTTGTACCCATTCCATAGATGCGGAAAACTGAGGCTCAGAGAGGCAAAACGACTTTCCCATGTTCACACAGCTGAAAGGGATTGAGTGGGGAGTCAAACCCAGGTCTACCCAGGCTACCCACCTTCCTTCCCCAGTGAAAATTCAGACTTCCTTCCTGTCCTTCCTAAGGGGACTCAGAAAACAGTTTCTGATGTATTCTTCCAGAAGCTTTCTGTGCATATACAAGCATGTTACACACATGTATATTCTCCCTCTCTCTCTCCCCCCACCCTCCAACACAAGCAGAGCGTCCTATGCCCTCTGTTTCACACTGTGCCTCTGGTGCTCCGCTGTGCATGGTCTACGCATGATCTTCCACGTCTGCCTCTTTCCCAGCTGCATGGTCTTCTCCAGTGTGACTGTACCCTGAGTTATTTAACCAGCTCCTCCAGGTAGGCAACAGGTTTTTTCCATGCTTCCTTGTTAGCAACACTGTTGCAGAGAACATCTCCCATGGATCTTAGCACAGTGTTAGCGACAAGGTTGCAGTTAACATTCCCAAATGCACACTTCACACCCACTGAGAGCCCACCTGCAGGGAAAGGCAACTGGGAAGGAGTAGGAGAGGGTGTCCAGGCAGAGGTAAAGCAGGGGCGACAGGAGGGGGACCAACAAGATTCCCAGGGATCCCCTCTCTGTGGCCCACCTGGGGTGTGTGGAGGGGTCTGGATGGGTGAGCCAGCTTAGTGTAGAATTAAGGCTTCTGCAGGTCCCAGGTTCCCCCCCACCACACACCTGTATTCTGAAACCTGGGCTACTCTCTGACACCTGGCTGGAGGGAGCATCCCTTCCATGCCCTCAGATGTAGGAAGGGAAGTCCCTTCAGGAAGAGGGAATTGCTCAAGCCCTTACCTGCCAGTGAGAAAGGCATGCCAGGGGGCAGGAGAGGGGTGCTAGGCAGAGCCAATGTGGGATGAGGTTTGGTGGGAAGCTCTGTTCAGGGCTCCCCGCCTGAGCAGCTGGGGGACTACTCACAGTGAGCTCTCAGGCCACCAGGGCAACTTGTCCAGAGTTCAGATTCCTGCCCTCCCATGCTCCCCAGTCAAGATTCAAGGGTTCCAGGGTCCCAGAATCTGCATTTTACAAACTCCCCCAGGGATTCTGATGCACAACCTCAGAGCCACTGCCTCTCACAGGTCTTTCTCTTGTACTGGCCTCCAGACCCCTTTGAAAAGATAACAATCTGAGTGTTTTGGGTTATATTAACATGTGTTCCCTCCCCTGCCCCGGACAAGACTGAAAGTTACTCAAGAGAAAGGCCTTTTTCTGTTTCTTGGTTATTCCCTCTTATCAATGTTCCACAAGCAAAGCCTGGACACCAAGGCTGGGAGAGTGGTGGGAAAGGTCTGGCGAATGTGTAACTGCAGTGAGCAGGACCCCTCCCCCAGAACAATGCGCATATGGACTCGAACACTCTGAGAGCACCTTGAGGGAGAATCACACCCTTTAAGCCCACCCACAGATGCCTGGTTAAGAATAAGGTTTTCCTAGAGTCCCTGTGACACTTGGAAACTGCAATCCTTTGGTGGCAGGGACAAAAGATGGTCTGAAGGACGCAGGGTGTCCTTAGATGTTCTGGGGTCTTGGGCAGAAAAAGCCCTTGAAAATCAATTCCCCACTAAACTCCTTATTTTATA
Source organism: Daubentonia madagascariensis (assembly GCA_023783475.1). NCBI lineage: Eukaryota > Metazoa > Chordata > Mammalia > Primates > Daubentoniidae > Daubentonia > Daubentonia madagascariensis. Next base: position 1,754,119 of record JAKFHU010002332.1, on the reverse strand, counting down.
AATAAAAAAACAAGTAGGAAGGAGACTCGCCTGAAGGCTCAGACAGCTGAACTTGAATCCAGAACTCTGGGTGCCCTGTTGGAGGCTCTTGTCCTCCCCACCTTCCCGCAGACCTTATCTTACTTATCTGAACCCTAATAGCCCTTTGACCATAAAGCATCTCATTCACTGCCTTCCGGAGTCTCCCTTGAGACTGTGGGCTCCTCCCCAGCTGGGCTGGGACCCCTGGCACCCTCCAGAGTGGCACTGACCGCTCCCAGCTGTGGGGCCCCACTTGGGCTCTCGGCCAGACTCGGTTTCTGTCTGTCCAGCTGCAGCCTTCTCCACTGGCACACAGTCTAATGGGGACCTGCTGGCAGAATTGTGCAATGTGGCTATTCTGGAATCAAGCAACTTTTATGACCAGCTACGAAGTATTTTTCTCATGCCAGGGCCGGGAGTTATTGAAGTTTCAAAGGATTTTTTGTCCACCCTAGATGGCAGGCTGGTAGCAATGGCAAACTTCCTGCACGTTTGGGCCAGGGCACCGCGCAGGGCTTTCTGTGTGTCGTCTACAGGAATCACCTCCAACCCTTTGCGACGGGGTCGGGGTAGCTGTTATCACCGTTTGACAAAGAAGAAAACTGAAAACACCTCGCCGACCAGCGGGGGCGGCAAGATTTGAACTTGGAGCACTTCGGCGGCCGCCATCCCCACTACTACCACCTGAGTGTAATTCACCAGCTGCCCAGGGCACAGGGACCCACAGCGCCTCCGCTACACCTGGCTGGGGGCCCAGCTGGCCGTCTGCCTAAGAAGGAGGAGGGCCGAGGGTCGCGGCAGCCCGGAACTAGGTGAAGGCCTCAGCGGGGAGGCGGGGCTGCGTGCGCTCCCGCAGGTGGCCTTCGCCCCCCCTGGCCCGCCCAGCCTCTACAGTCCCCGGGTTGCGGGGGCGCCGCCCGGCCCAGATCCGGAGCACCCCCGCCCCCGCGGCCGCCCCGCCCCGGCCGGAGGGCGCCCGACGCGCCCGAAGCCCCGCCCGCGCGGTGGCCCCTCCTCGGGAAGGTAAGCGCCACCTTCCCGGGAGCGGCCGCAGAGCGAGTGGCGGCGGGCGCCCCGCCCCCCGCCAGTAGTGACCGGGCTCCGCGGCCGCGCCGCACTCGGGGTCCGCGCGCCACCGCTCGCTCACCTGCGCCGCCGCCCCCACCCGCACCCCCGAGCGCCACCATGAACTCGCTCTTCAAGAAGAGAAACAAAGGCAAATACAGCCCCTCGGTGCGGACGCGGAGGTGAGGAGGCGCCGCACGGCCCCCTCCGGGACGCCCTCGGGAAGCCCTGGCGCCTGGGGGCGCGCTGGGCTGGGAAGACCGCCCGGGGCGTGGGGGACCGCCCGACGGCTGCCCGGGGCCCGGCGCGGGGAACTGAGCCCCGAGCGCGCGACGCCCGGGAACGCCGGGCCGAGACCCCTCTAGAGCTGGGAAGCACCGCCGGGGTGGGGAAGGGACTGGCTGGGGGCGTCGAGGGGGGCACGATGTGTGGCAGCGGGGACTCCAGGAGCCCAGGGAGCTCTGCCTTGGGGGCCTACGGGATGGGCAACTGAGCTGGGGTACAGGGCTCCTCTGTGTCCCAGGGTCGTGCTTGCGCCGGGAGTCGCCCTCGGCCAGGATTCGCCTCCGGGAGGCCGGGGCGGAGTGTCCGGAGGAAACTACACCCAAGGCTGGGGCGCTGCGGGGGGCCAGGAGGCTCGGTCCAGAGGACGCAGGGGGACAGGGAAATGGAGCTGGGCGTCGGGGGCTCCCCAGTGCGTCCGAGAACGAGCAGGTGCTCCTGGCGTCGGGGAGGCAAGGGGGGGCGGGGGGGTGGCCACCTGCCACAGCACTTCCCGGCACCTGCCACCCTGTGCTCCAGAGCCGCGCACTGGTGGGGGCGGGTTGGAGTGGAGGGCACAGGCTGAGGCTGTGGTCCCCAGGGAGCAGCCACGCTGGGTTCCCAGCCGTCGCTGGGCGGCGTCGGGCCTCCTCCTCGCAGGACGATTTCTCAGGGGTGTGGCTCCCTCCCCAACCCCAGCCCCGAAACGGGCGCGTCTCAGCCGCGGGTTCCCAGGGCTGCCTGGGAAGGGAATGGCATGTCTCGATGTGTTTGTGTTGAGAGGCAGCCCACGTCCGTTTTGATAAGCCTAATGTATTCACTTAATAACCGGTTTGCGGGAACCTTGTGGAGATGCAGAGATTGGGGGAGGGGGCAGGGCTTGGGCCCCTGTCTTGCCCCCCTAGGGAAAATAGGGTGGGAGCCCTCAGCTGGGGGGAGCATTTTGCCAACTTCTCCCGGCAGGAGTCTTCAGACGGGTGGGGGAACCTGGCAAATAGCACGGCCCACCTGGCTGGGAGTTTCGCTCCAAGTCCCCCACAGTGGGAGCCCCCATGCCCTTGAGCAGCTCTGCTCGACCTCCCAAGGCCCTCATGAAGCCAAGAGAGGATTCGGCCCAGAGCGCCCACCCCACCCCTGCAGTCCACCCAGGCCGACCAGTTGGACAGGTGCAGGCAGGCCCTGGGCACCAGCAGGCTGCAGTGGGCGCTGCGTTCCCCTGCTCTGGCCCTTTCAGAAACTCCACTGCCCTGTGATCCCACCCTCCCCACGTCTGCCATTTGGGCTGTTTCAAGCTCAGAGGCAATCCCCCACCCCCTTGGAGATTCCTCCAACCCACCCCTCCCCTGTTTCCCGGCCCCAGAGGCTGGGCAGGGCCCTGCAAAAGTGTTGCTCCTCTGCTCCTCTACGGCTGCATCCAGCTGGCTCTCAGACCTACCCAGGGTCCAGTCCAGTCCCCGCACTGCTCCCTCAGGCATTGCACAATCAGATGCTCCGTGCCAGCCACAAACAACTGTTCGTCCTCCCCCCCACCAAGATTCAGGCCCATCCAGTCCACACACCAGGAGAGGGGCCAGGCCTTGCCCTGCCCTCTCCCTGCCCCCACCGAACCTCTCCCCTCCACCAGGCCAGGGCTTGGGCCTAACAAAAGCTTGTAATGAACCCAGACAAGCTGGCAGAGGGAGGACAGAAGGCTTCCCATCCTTTACAGTTGTGGGGACTGTGCAGGCCTGGGGCGGGGGGCAGGCTCCCCTCCTGCCCCTCTCTGTACTCCTGGCCCAAGGCAGACACCCTCTGTCCTTGGCTGACAGCCAGTGCTCCCAGGTCTGAGCTTAGAAGTCTCTTTCTCCAGGAAGCCTTCCTGGTTCTCTTCCCAGGATAGGTGAAAGACCCTTCCTTTGGGCTTTGTCACCCCAGCACTAAGAATGAGCACAGTCACAGCCCTGAGGAGGTGGCAGGTGCGTCCCTGCGTGTTCTCCCTCTGCCCCTTCCCCTCAGTTGGAACTAGTTCATGGGCTGGATTGTGGGGTGGGGGCAGCCCTGTGCCCATCCTCTCAACAAGCATGTTGTGAGCACTGCCTGATGCCCAGCTGGCCTCGAGGCAAGCATCACAGGGGGTACTTGTGGCTCTAAGCTGTGCTTGCTGGTCACAGGGAAACTGCCACCCATGTTATTCTTTCACCCTGGGTTTTCTAGGGGCCTTCTTCATTGTCTGGGAGAGGATAGGGCTGCGACCCTAGAACCTAGAATGCCTCGCTCCTGGAACCTCTGGGAGCCTCGTTTTCTTATCTGCAAAGCAGGCGTGCGGGGGGGGGGGGGGTGATGATAAGCATCTCTGATAAGCATCTTGAGTGTGGGGTTGCTGGCAGGAGGAGGGCCCCAGCACACAGGAAGTGCCCAGATGAGGATTAGCATCACTGTCCCAAGCCCATCCAGGGGACCTGGGAGCCAGAGTTGTGACCTTCACACCCAGGTGGTCAGGGCTTTGGACTGCAGTGTGGATTAGTGGATGGAGAGCTGCCCCTCCCAGTTTGTCAGCCTTTCAGGAGCTGAAACTGGGGAGGGCTGGGACGGGGTGTGAACCCCGTTGCTCCTGTCACCTGCGTTCCTAATGACAGGTATGGGAGCTGGTGTTCACACCTGAGCTAATGACAGAGTCAGGCCGGGTGGTGCAGGTCACCAAGGACATGTCAAGCCCAGCAGAGAGGCCCTGGAGGAGACTTGTTCCCACCCTCCTGGCTGTGCAACCTTGGAGGAGCGGCTTGGCTTCTCTGCACCTGTTTTCTCACTTAATAGGGTGGGGTGAACACAGTGCCTGCCTGGTGATGTTGGCTGAGGATTAAATGAAAGAACACAGGGAAAGGGTTAAGAACCATAGGAGGCCTCAGTTTCACAGCAGCTACGATGATTACAATCACTGAGCATGTGTGGATAGGGTACCTGCTATGCGCCAGGATTGAGCTGGGTGCCCTGATGGACAGGCTGTACACTGTACAACTCCAGGGGCACCATTCCCAGGGGATGTAGGCAGATGTGGAAGAGACATTGACAACCTCCCTGCACTTGAGTCGCTGTCGGTCACATCAGGGAGATAAGATGGACTTACGCTTAAATACACACATGGTTATGTGACTGTCAGGGTCGTGGGGCCAGGCGGAGTGATGGAACATAGAGCCGACAGGTGAGGTCTCTAGCCTGACTGCTCGCGTACCCTGTGACTGGCCTGAAGTGAGAGCTGTCAGGGTCAGAGCAGAGGTCCTGGGAGGTAAAGGGGACTTCCCAGGGGAGGTATCTGACCAGTCACAGGGTGGTTAAGATCCAGCTCTGGAGTCGGACTGAATTCTACCTGTTTGGTTTTGAGAAGGAAATTGGCCTTGCTGAGCCTCAGCTTCCCCATCTGTAAAATGGGACTAATCTTGCCCCTCCACCCAGACCTGGGTCCCAGTAAATACCCAGCAGCCTGGCCTCACCCAGAGAGTGAAGAAGACTGGCCCAGCCCTAATGGGGGGTCCTGCATGGGAGGCAGGGCCCAAGGCTTTGGGGGGCAGTGCTGCTGAAAGGGATGCATGCCCTGCCCGAAGTCACCTGGGGCACTGTGTAATGCTAGCCAGGTATGAGTTCAGGCCCCAGCTCTGCCTCTCCTGAGCTGCAGGACCCTGGGCAGGTCTTGGAACCTCAGTTTCTTCATCTGTGAGATGGGGTGGTGATAGCAACCCCAGGTAGTAAGGCCGCTGGGTGGGTCAAGTGGGATAATGCATGGGCGGGGCCCAGCCCAAGACCCGACTCAGAGCCAGCGCTTAGGAAATTGTAGCAGCCCCTATTAGTGTCACACAATGTTATTAGGCATAACGACCGTGCTAAGCCCAGAGCTGACCAAGCAGCTGACTCAAGCAGATACACACGCGCCCATTGATCAGTGACAGCTGGAAAGCCGGAATGATTTGGGAGAGGCCTTGCCAGCAAAGCCCATCCACCCCCAACCATATGGGTGACTTGGCTTGGGGTGAGCCACCGGCCAGTTCTCCAGCACCTACTTTGCCCAGCATGGCCACAGACGTTACAGTGACCCATTCTGACAGTGTGTGTGCCAGGCAGGTGGTAGTGTCCCATTTCACTGAGGGTAACACTGAGGCCCAGGGTAAAGGCATTCACCTTGGGCTCACCTCACAAATGACCAATGATGGGGTCCAGGGGCCCCTGGGGTGGGAAACAGGTTTCCCCATCTGCACCTGGGGCTGGTGGCAGCTGTGTCCAGGGACTGCCCCAGGCCAGATGGTGGAGTCATGTGTTGGCTTTTGCGTTCACTGCCTCTATCCTCAGCAACCCTTTCCACCTCTCTTCCCAGTGGCTTTGCCCCCCCACCCCACCCCCTTGCCTGGTGCTCTTGGCAGAAGGAATGAGACCCAATGAATGAGATTCGGGGCAGAGCTGAGCTTAACCTATAGGAACAGAGACTGATGGCAGCATTTCGGGGGTGATCTCTGGGGAGAGGAAGTTTTGGGGGAGAGGCATAGCTCAATTCACACCCCTTGGACAACACCCTAAGGTGGGGGGAGACATCAGCAGGGACATGGGGACGGGGGAGGAGCTGCGTTTGAGAGCATTTCCCAGGCACCTTTGAAGGGAGGAGAACCCGAGCTTCCCAGCACACAGCTGGTCTCTGCTCCAGGCGGGGCTGTGGGAGGTGTTGCTGACCCCACCTGCCACCCTCCCAGCCTGCCTGCCCCGGCCTGTCTTGGGAGCCAGAAGGGGGAAATGGCCTCTAGTCTTTGTTCTCTTCACTGTTGGCAGGTTGCTGGGCTGCAGCCTCCTGAGCCTGCGGAGGCCTCCTGGGGCCCCTTTCTGCCTCTCTTCAGGCCCCAGCCCTGCCCTTTCCATTTTAAATGGACCTCCACTTCTCCCTGCCTCCAGAGCTAGCAGCCCAGCAGGCCACCAGCCCCTCTTACCTGGATGCCTGCAGCAGCCTCTTCACGGTTCCTGCTTCTGGCCTGATACCTCCTTTTCCCCGTGGCAGCCAGGGAGCTCCTTACAACATACAAGTCTGACCATATCCCCAGCTGCCTAGCCCCCGCCCCAGACCTCCCTTTGCTCTGAGGCCCTGGGAGCTGCTGCCCTGCACAACATGAAGACATGCCTGTCACCCTGTGGTCTCCAGGCTACCTCTGGCCACACAGCCTTTGCCCGTGCTGTGTGCCATCCCTCCTGCCAGGACGCTCTTCCCACCCCTCTTCACTGCTTCTCTTCCGCTTCCAGGCTTGCCTCTTGTTCCTCCGGGAAGCCCTCCCCAGCCTCTCTGCTGGGGCAGATCCACCTACTGTCTCACCTTCTCCTTTGTGGCTCTTGTCTCAGCAGCCATATGACTCGTGGTAGTGGCCAGATGTGGCTGCACATCTGTTTCCCCCAGCACATGTGCTGAATGAATGAATGGGGCTTAGCCATGCTAAGACTCTCCCCCTCCTTTGAGTCTCATTGGAGCGCACATTGGCCTGTGCACATCTCCCACCAGGGCCAGTGGAACGCGGAAGGCAGGGGGTGGACGGGTAGAAAGGAATGCAAGGCCTGAGCAGGTTGCCCCCTGCCCCCTGTCCCCATTCAGTCACCTTCTGTACAGGACAGTGGGTGGTGAGCAGGCTGAGTCACAGATGGGGACAATGCAGGGGGTAAGTGCTGAGCTAGAGGCAAAGGGCTGGGGAGTGCACAGCGGGGCCCTGACCCCCGACCTCCGATGGGGTAGGGGTGGCCTAAGCCAGCCCAGGATCAGCAGGACACAGCTGGATAAACAGCACACGGCAGGAGGGAGACGGGACGTGTGTACACACATGTATAGACACGCACGTGTGTAGTCACAACCTGAGAAAGCGTTACGTTGAGCGGATAAAGCAAGTTGATGAAGGATGTGAAGAGGAAGTCTGCACAGACGCACTTTGAAAACATACACAGCAATTCCACGCGCTGTGCGTGCATGCAGACGTGTGCGTGTACTGCAGGTGTAAGACAGGCTTAGGAAGAAATCGGAAAGTCTAAGACTGTCTACCCCCGAGGAAGGGGATGAGCGCATCGCAAACACTAGCACTTTATTTCTTCTTAAAGAAAACCTGAAGCAAATATGGCAACATGAGAACATCCACTAAATCCTGGTGGTCAGGACAGGGGTGGCTGATTTTTTTTTGGAAACAGAGTCCTGCTCTGTCACCCAGGCTGGAGTGCAGTGATGTCATCATAGCTCACTGCAGCCTCCAACTCCTGGGCTCCAGTGATCCTCCTGCCTCAGCCTCCGAGTAGCTGGGACTACAGTACACATGGTACTTTTCTGTGTGTTTGAGTAGATCATGATTTTTCAAATTTTGTTAAGGGAGGGGGAATGGAGAAGGAGAATCAGCAGAGGGGGTGGCATGGGCAAGAGCCCGGAAGGAAGCCCCAGAGTCCTGGGTCTCAGAGTCCAGTCCACAGAAAGGGTCTGGGGAGCAAGAATGGAGGGCAGCCGGGCAGGTTCCGGAGGGGGAGACACAAAGGGAAACTGCAAGGGGTTGGGGTGGGGGAGGTGTGAACACAGGAGGGCCCTGAGGTTGAGCCCTAGCTTGGAACAGTCACCCTGACTTATGATTATGGTGTCTGTCTGAGGTAGATTCTACCTCATCCTTCTTCCCAAGCAGAGCTCAGAGAGTCTCCGCTGTCCTGACCCAGGTAAGCCATTCCTTCCTAGGCAGAGGGCTTTTGTCACATCTTGTAAGTAAGATAAACACACACACACTGGTGCTGCTGCTCACTCCTTGGCAGCCGCACTGCCACTGCCTGAGCCTGGAAGGCCGCAGGGCTGCAGGAGAGACAGAATTTGCGGAATTCTTTGCCGCCCCGGCTGCCTGAGCTTGGATTTCAGGTTTATACCTTTTAGGGTTTCCACTTCTCCATCTTGGCTGTGGGGACTTTTTGTTTCCAGTTGAAGGCTGAGAAAGGATTCTGACTTTGTGCCACCAAGAACAGAGGGGGCTTCAGCCCTGCTGTCCCAGATAGGAGCTTGACTCTTCCCAACCATAGAATGGGCAAGCAGACCCTCACGTTACTGAGGGGGAGGCTGAAGCCCAGGGGCAGGGACCGAGGGCCTAGGAGGTGGAATAGAAAGGCCTGAGCTTCAGAGCCACAGCCCCACCCTCCAGACCAGGCTGTGCCACTTGTCAGCTGGGAGGTTGGCCAGGTTTCTGCCCCACTCTGGGCTTCTTTCCTTATCACTGGCATGGAAACTCCTGTACCCCCACGGTGCCTAGTACACAGTAAGTGCTCAGTGAAGAATAGTGAAGGTCTGTTGAATCTGCACATTGGAGGTGTGTAGGATTGTGGGGAGGCTTGAGAGCATGTGTGTAAAGCATCAGGCACGTGGTAGGTGCTTATATAATGGAGGCCAGTACTACTTGTCCACTCGTCTTGAACCCAGAGTGACATCCTAATGCCTGGGGTTGGGGGGTACTAAGGTTGCCTTGAGCTCTGTTTAAATCTTGCAAAAATATTCAAGACTGCCTTGGTGTTCCCTGAAGCGGCTTGAACTTCTGTGTGTCTGTAATGAGAGCCCCAAAGCACTCACCTGACACAGAGCCCTGGGCCCCACCAGAGGCCTGGAGGTAGGGCAGCCTTCCCTGGGTGGAAACAGATTAGGCCTTAAAAACAGACCTGGAATTACTACACCAGCAACCCTTTCATCTTAGGATATATTTCCTCAAGATTAATAGCTGGGTGTGGGGGAATTTACTGTCTAATTACCACGGAAGTTTCCAGGAGGGAGAGTATCAGTCAATTGACCAATCAATCTGGTATTTATTGGGCACCTCCTCTGTACTGATTTCTCATAAGACTTCCTTCCTGTAGAGATCTAGGGATTCTTCCTCATCCTGCTCCCCTTTAACCTTTGCTGTGGTTCAGTTCCTTGTTCTCAGCCCTGACTGTACATTAGAATCACCTGAGAAGGTTTAAACACATTGTCAGAGCCCTAAGATCTATTAAATGAAAATCTCCAGGGGTGGGGGCCTGGACATCGGTCCTTTGGGAACCACATAGTTACACTGATTGCTTCACTCCATCTTGTTGTAGAGGTACATGGACCATGCTTTCCCTTTTCAGTGCCAGTTGCCTGGTGGGTCCTTTATTCTTAATCTTCTCTATCATTTGGTTTGAGGTGTGTGTCCTGTAAATGCCATATGGGTGGGGGTGGGGGTGTTTTTTTTTGTATTCTCACCTGAAAGTCTTTTATCTTTTAATAGACAAGATTAATTCATTCACATTTATTGTAATGTTGATCTACTCTACCATATTGTCCTGTTTATCGTGCTTTCCTTTTGTTTCCTTTTTTCTCTTTTCCTGCTTTTTATTGGTTTGAGTTATATTTTCACAATTAAAGTTAGGTTCTAAGACCTGAATGGGAAAGAGTGGGTGAGAATACCCTGACCTAGGTGATCTGGAATCTTTGTAATTATAGTCATTGGAGTGTTTTGCTAAACCCTACCTATTAGCCTATAAACTTTTGGACAATAGGGATTTACTCATCTTTTGGCAGTGGGGGGGCTTCTGTGGCCCTTAATTCCAGGCCTTGCATAAGCTTGGGGTTCCATAAAATATAAATAGGTGTTAAACTGAGCAGACATTTTACAGCAGGTCGACAATTTATATCTCTAGGGGCTTGTTAATGGAGAAGAGCCTTGTTGCCGGGGCCTATAAGAGGGGCCAGGAGATGATAAGGAGTTGGGAGATGGGGCTGAAAATTTATTTGGCAATTATTGAATATCTAGAAGGTACCTGGCTGGGCTGCAGCAGTTCCTAGCATAGACATTTCCTAACCCTGTGACTCTGGGCAAGTTGCCCTCCTCCCTGAGGCTCAGTTTCCTATCTGCAGCGGGAGCTGTGATAGTACCTACCGTGACGGGTTGTTATAAGGACAGAGACAGAAACTGTGTCAGGCACTGGGGTAGGGTGTGGCCAGGAAGGTGTTCAGCCCATGCTGGTTCCTTCCACCTGAAAGGCCTGTTCAGAGGGACAGGCTGGGAGTCCCTTGTGGTGGCATCTTAGGAGAATGACTCAGCCTCAGTTTCCCACCACTGATTGTTACCCAACCACTGGGGTTAATTGTACCGATGAAGATGCCAACAAGATGTAGATCACTGTGCCTCCCCTGGGTGGTTGAATGCCTCTCCCCATCGTCCTGTCTCCCTGATGTCTCTCGTTCCTTTCTCCGTGGCGGGCTGGGTGTAGATTGGTTTTGACGTTCCTCTTGTACTGAGGAGGTGGCTTTGAAGCCTGGCACCTCCGCTTCCCAGCTCTGTGACCTTGGACAGGTTTCTTAACCCCTCTGAGCCCAAGTTATCTTCATCTGGAACACGGGGACACCAGAGTTACTGGATTACTATAAAACATCTGCTCAATTCAACACTTATTTGTGGAGCCCCAAGCCTATGCAGGGCCCAGAATTAAGGGCCACAGAAGGGCTCCCCAAAAGATGAGTAGGTTCTTATTGTCCAGAAGTGTATAGCCTGATAGATAGGATTAAGAAAATAGCCCTAATAACTCTAAGGGTGCCCACCTACCAGGGCTATGAGATTTCAATGAATGACGCACAAAAGGGCCCAGCAGTCCACGGGCACCCAGTAGGTGCTCTCAGTGTTGTTACTATTCAGTGATTGTTTCCTGCGTGCCTACTGTGTGCAGCCTTTGTGTCAGGGCCAAGACAGACATTCTGGGAGCCAGGCGGTCTCCAGGGAGCCACTGAGGCCTAGGCTAGCCCTGGAGGCAGGCAGGACAGCAGAAGAGGATGATCGTGGCTGGCAGGAGGCCAGGCCCCTTCTCTGGGCTCTGGGAGAGGTGAGACCAGTTCCTGGGGAGAGGTGTGCACTCCTGTGCGTTCCAGGCATTCCAGTACTGATGCAGCCCCACATACACACCCACTGAGACAGAATTAACCCCAAAAGGGAGAAACCACAGACAATCAAGGGCTGGTGGCCCTGGCTGGGCAGGGAGCACTGAGCCTGCAAGGGGCCCATCTATATGCACAGAAAGAGAGTGCAGGCTGGGCTGTGACCCAGCAGGGGGACAGGGCAGTTTTGGGCAGGAGGGACAGCCAGGTGGAGGTGATGGCAGGAATGTGGCCTCTCTGATGTTGCTGGGGTGTGCTCCATTCCTGGGTTGGCTGCTCAGGGGAGAGGCTGTTCCCCCAGCCTGGAGGAAGGGACGGCTGGGAGCAAGCCAAGTGCCCCCAGCTCTGCCCATTGGCAAGAGCTGCCCGTGGGCAAGACTGCTGCAGCTCTGGGGGCCCAGGGAAGGGTGTGCAGGCTGTGGTTTCGTGCTGGGCACTCCACACCCAGGCACCGTGCTCCACTGGGCACAGCTGGGAGCCTTGGATTGTTTTGGAGTCAGGCGGCCAGGGAGGGACCCTGGGGCAGGAGTCCGGCCAGCATGTGTGGGCCTGGGGCGGGAGAGGCAGGGAGCAGGGGAATGATCATTTCTTAAGCGTTCCTAGGTACCAGGCACCGAGTGAGGCAGAAAGATGCTTCAAGAAATGATCAGCTTTATTATAGCAGAGCTGACGGGCTACGGGCACTGCAGGCTTAGAGCAAAGCGGGACCAGAGGGCCCCCAGATCACCTAGAATCATGCCATCTTCTTTGATAACCACTGGCCACATGAGAAGTGCTCAGAACAAACTGAGTTGTGCTGCAAGGATGTCTGTGTACCAGGTTTTGAAGACTTTGTATGAAAAGAATGTAAAATATCTCTTTCATAATGTTCTATTAACTACCTGTCAAATTGATACATTTTGGATATATTAGGTTAATAAAATACAAACATTAAGCTCACCTGTTTCTTTTTACTCTTTTCATGTGGCTACTGGAAAAATTTAAATTACACATGTGGCCTGAGCTCTATTTTTATTGGATAGCACTGGCCTTGCACGCAAAGCAACATGGCACCCCCAGCTCCCTTGGGGACGTTTCCTACCTATCAAATGCATCTTTCCATTTGTTACATAGCGAGAAGACACGGTGACCTCGTTTATGGACGAGGACATTAAGGCTGAGGTAGGCGAAGTAATGCCCTTACCCCACACAGCCAATAGCAGTTCGTTCTACTGTTGACGGGATGAGCTCTGTGCTGGGTGCCATGGACATGACAGTGAACAGTAGACAAAGAGCCCCTGCACTCTAGTGACGAGGAGGAGGAGGAGGAGGAGGAGAAAAACCAGCCATCCTACTCCTTGCAGCATGACCACCACACCCCAAGTGCTTTAATTTACAGGGTCATCTCCTTGAATCGTCTCAGCCCTCTGCCATGGGATCAGTTCTTATCCCTGTCTCACAGATAGGGAAACTGAGGCACAAAGAGGCTAAGGATCCTACCCAAGCCCACAGCCAGGTTGGAGTGACATCACAGTCTTGTTCTCATCCCTGTGCCAGGCTGCCTCAGTTTCCCCCCGGAAGCAGGACAGAAAGAATGGGCCAGTTGGTGCCATGTGACTTGAACAGGTAGAGCGGAAGGATGGCTCCCGAAGCCACCCCCACACAGGCAGCCCCCTTCCCGGGTTGCTGCTGGCTGGAGGGCTGGCCATTCATGGTGTCTTGGGAGGGTCTGGGTATCTCCTGGGGGCAGGAGGGCAGGAAGCAGGTCCCTCCGACTCTTAGATCCTTCTACAGTGCAACCAGATGGCACCAGCATCCAGCCTAAAATGTACCTGTGCTCTCAGAATAGAGAGCGGGTGGTTGTTGCCTTGGTCCAGGTGACAGGTGGTGACCTTGACCAAGGTAGAGGCCATAGGGGCAGTTGGAGGAGGATACACAGGGCATCAATTCCCAGGTAGAACCATGGAGGGGAGGCCGGGACTGGGGACAGGTCTCAGGGTTCTGCTGGATCGATCGGGTAAACGAGTCCTCCTCCCCCTCCCCTTCTGCGGTTTCCCTCCTGCAGACAGAGAGTTCTCAGAGCAGTGGAAACACCCTGTACCTTTCAAATCCCCAAACCTTTTGACCCTGCTCCTGAGCCCAAACCCAAGACAGCTGAAGCAGGCTGTGCATTTATCCCCACCCGGGCCTGGGACCCCACATCCTCCCGACAGGCTAATCACCCATTTGTGTGCTCCGGCCTCTCCTTGCAGATGCTGGAGGAGATGCTTCCAAATATTGAGGTTGCTTGCGAATTCCCTGCATCTGGGCAGGGCGACACCCACAAGATGGAACAAGAGCGTGTCCCAGCTTGAGCCAGCATCAGCAGGAATGGTGTGGGTGGCCCAGGGTCTTTTTTTAGCTCCCTGGTACTAGTGGATTCTGACTTCAGGACTCAGTTGCTGGCTTTTATCAGCTCCTTATAAGGAGTCCAAATCCTTGGATGGCGAGGCAGACCTGGGCTCCCTCATAGCTGCGCTCTCGGTTAATCCCACCCCAGCCCCGTGGCGTGCGAGCTGTGATAACTCCCATTTTACAGCGGGGAAAACTGAGGCTCGGAGAGGCTAAGATCATTTATAGCTTGATAAGAACAGAGCCAGGATTTGACCCCAAGCCATCTGACTTTGGTCTGGGTGCTTAATCCCTGGGGTCATACTGCCCCTCTGGCTGCAGGGGAGGACCCGTGGCACCCACACAATTGAAGCAGGAAGAGTGACCTAGGGGTGGGGAGCGAGGGTCCCCGAGACATCTGTGTCCTCCTCCTTTGCCCACATGGTGCGGTGCGTCAATGGTGTGTGGGAGAGTGGGGTGCCAGCTCTGTCCCCGGCTTCTCTGATGGGCATCCTTGCTGGCCCTCTGACCAGACCGTGGGCTGAACTGGGCCACGCCTGGGCACCACACAGCTATGGGCTAAAATCCCAGCTCTGCACTTTGCAGCTGTCTCTCTGAGCCTCTGGGTTCTCGGTTGTGAGTTGCCATCTCTAAAGCAGGTTGGGCTGTGGCTGTTGACGCTCTGATTCCCAGTGACAGAGCAGGGGCACCTGATGCTGTTTCAGGCTCCCAGGCCCTCTCCCCGGCAGTTTCTCCACTACCTGTTCCAGGCTCAAGCCCGTGGGCTCAGACCCAGGAGGCCCTTGTCTATTCCCAGAGAGTGTCTTCAAACCCAGCCCCAGAGCTCCGGGGAGGTGCCAGGCAGCCCCCCAGCCAGCATGGGCCCCGTTTTTCCCTCCTTGCACCAGGAGAAGGGGGCAAGGGCTGATTCTTGAGAGAAGCAGCCTCAGTCTGCTTGAGGAGACCCACCAGACTTGCAAAACCCACCCGGCAGGCAGCCCCTGACCTGCAGCCTGGCCTGGGCTGAGGGGGCTGTTTCTGGGCCAGCTGAGACCCGGGTCCCCATCCAGGCCCTGCCCCACCAGCCATTCAAGGAGGGGGGTCTTGCCCAGGGCAGAGGCTTCCCTCAGGCCTCAGTACCCACCTCCTCCCTGCCTGTCCAGGGTGGGCGTCCTGAATGCATCCCCCCACCGAGAGGCATCAGCTCCATCAGCGTTTGCTGGAAAACCCAGAATCCTAGAGGGAACCCCCCTCCCTTTTTTTTAAAGTCAACTTTTTTCTCACTTCTCCAGTATCCCCCTAAGGTCCCTTTTCTGTTCCCAGGTCCCACCCAGGATCCCTCCCTTGTATCTAGTTCTGATGGTTCCTCAGGCAGTTCCTCAGTCTGTCCTGTCTTCCATGACCTTGACACTTCTGAAGCGGCCTGGGGGCCGTTCTGTAGCATTCCTCAGCCTGGGTTTGTCTGCTGCCTTCTGCTGGTGAGACACAGGTTTTGCATTATTGGGACGGATCCCCCAGAAGGAACGCTGCGTCCTCCCTAGTGCACGTGGAGGTCCTCAATGCTGACACATCTCAGCCCTGGTGATTTTAATCTTGATCTCTTCTCCACTGTGAAGTGACTGTTTTCTAGAAGGAACCTATTTTACAGGATCAAGTGCCACAGGCAAGCAGGGGCCCCTAGGAGAGAAAGGGGACAGAGCCCCATGCTTGTCAGGGAGCGGCGCAAAGGCTCAGTTTCATGGTTAAAGCCACCCCCTTCAGGGAGTAAAAGTGCAATGAACGTGTGTTGCAAGAACAAGTGGTCATTGTTACCGTTGAGGGAGCCTTACAGTGTGCTGGGCCGTTCACATGCCTTCCTTTAATAATGTTTGTTGAGCGCCTCCTGTGTGCCAGGTGGTTTTAGACGCTGGTGAAATAGCTGTTGATACCCCACTCTTATCGAGAGCAGAAATTATCTAGAATCTGCTTTGGGGGCCCTGGATGCTGCTCTGAACCTCTAGCTCAGTCCTTGAACCCCAAAGTTGTCTTTGAAAATTGATTCAGGTGTTTCAGGAAGTGACCCTGATTCCCTCCACCCACCCACCCAACACACTTAACTAGGTAGGATTTATTTTTCCCATTTTACAGATGATGAAACTGAGGCTCAGAAACATAAAGTAGCTCCAGGTCTCACTGCTGGTTGGTACAGTCAGGATTTGGACCCTGTCTGGGTCCAGACACTGAAGTCTTTCTCCTGCACGGGCTGCCCCCCCGAGTGACCTTGGGGTGGTGCCTTCCCTTCACCAGGTTTACTCATCGGGTAACAAGCAGGTGGGGCTGGATGGCCACTGCCCTCAGCACATGCGTCTGTTTTACTTCTGAGGAGGGAGAGCAAGAGCTGGGTGTGTCCTCTCAGCTGGCACTTGGATGCCTTCCCTTTTCTGGGGTTGGTGGCTGGGGGTGCACCGGTGTTCCTGGCTCAGTGGGTGGTTGCTGTCTCCGTGGGCGGGACAGGGCTGGGGTGAGGGTGGTGGGGAACCCACCACCTGAGCCCTCTATCAGCAGGGTTCAGGGCCCGGAGGTGCCAATGAGTGCAGCTCCTTAGCGAGATGAAAAGCTGGACCAGCCCGTCCAGTTCCTGGCACTGCTGGGATCCATTCCCTCTCCCTGCATGTTCTTGTCCCACCCACATTCCTGCACTCCTGGCATGGGGCTCTGTGGCTCTCCTGGGGACATGTAGTCAGCTCCTGTGGCCAGCTGGATGGTGAGGGGCCTCTCATTTGGAACCCCAAACCCGAAGGGCAGAAGTGCTGACACTGCCTCCAAAGGTCTGGATTCGAATCTCAGTTCTGCCCTGCCTTCTGGCAGTGGGGCTGTGGCCAAATTATCGTATCACTTTGTACCTCAGTTTCCCCATCTGTAAAATGGAGAGAACAATGCCACTTACTTTAGAGGGTGGTAGGATTAATGAGCTAATATATATGTGACTGGCTTAGCACTAGGCCAGACAAATAGCCCTCTGTGAGTGTTAACTAGCACCTTCTGGCGGCTAGGAGTTACCTGGACATGGCCCAGCCTCCTCGGAAAACAGGACAAAAGGCAGGACCCGACTTGAGGGTAAGGGAGGAAGAAACGAACCCCTACCAGTTACAAATGGCATTTGCCTTTTTTTTTTTTTTTTTTGGCAACAGCTTTATTGCAATATCATTTACATACCATATAATTCTCCTATTTAAAGTGTACAATTCATTGGTTTTTAGTATATTCATAGAGTTGTGCACCCATCACCATAATCAATTTTAGGACATTTTCATCACCCCAAAAAGAAACCCTGTAGCTTTTAGCAGTCGCTCCGCATTTCGCCTCCCCCAGCCCCTGGCAGCCGCTGGTCTACTTTCCACTTCTGTGGATTTGCCCATCCTGGGCATTTCGTACAAATGGAATGATGTATGTAACGCGTGGCCGTTCGTGTCTGGCTTCTTTCACTCAGCGTGATGTTCTCGAGGTTCATCCATGTCCTTAGCACGTGTCAGTGCTTCGTTCCTTTTTTGGTTGAATAACACGGATGTACCACCTTTGGTTTGTTCATCGGTTGATGGACGTTTGGGTTGTTTCCACAGTGATGCTGGCGTGAACATTTGTGTGTAAGCTCCATGTGGACGCGGGTTTTCATTTCTCTGGGGTAGATTCCTGGGGTGGACTTGCTGGGCCGTATGGTAACTGCCTAAGCTTTCGGGGAGCTGCCAGGCTGCTTTCCACAGTTTTGTACCATTTCACATTCCCACCGGCAGTGCACGGGGCTCCCGTTTCTCCATGTCCTCGTCAACAGTCCTTACTGTCTTTATTATGGCCATTGCAGTGGGAGAAAAGTGGCATCCTGTTGTGGCATTTGAAACTCATCTGTTAAGTACCTACTATGTGCTGGGAGCCCTGCAAGATTGCCACGTGGAGTTGTTAAGGGCCTGGACTCCAGGGACTGCCCGGGTTGAAGTCCTGGCTCTGCCATCTGATTACTGTGTGACTTTGGGAAAGTTACTTAACCTCTCTGGTCCTCAGTTTCCACATCTGTAAGGTGGAGATAATAATACAATTACCCACCCTGCTCACTAACACCTACCTCACAGGGTCGTAATGAAGACTTCAGAAATGAGAGAGGAGCGTGGCACGTGGAAAGTAAACAGGAGCTCATGCCGTCACTGACATGGTGGTTGTCGCTGTACGTTGGCTCACGTGATTCTCCTAGCACCCCATGGTAGTTATTAGCCCAGTGGTTGATCATGTAGCCTCTGGAGCAAGACTGCACGAGGGGAGAATCCCTGTTCACAAGCTGTGTGACCCTGAGGAAGTGTCTTGACATCTCTGAGCCTTGGTTTTCTCATCCGTAAAGGGGCTCAGGAACTTCGCCAGGGTGAGGAGGCTACTGGGGCAGGGCCAGAATGTGTCTGCTGTCTGGCAGAGCACACAGCAAGTGTCAAATGACCAGGATGCCTTTGTGGTCATCCCCAGTCTACAGATGGAGAAACTGAGGCTCTTTGAGGATGAGCCACTTGTCTTGGATTGTCTAGGCAGCGAACGGCCCAACAGGACTTGGCATCCAGCCCTTCTGACCGTGGGTCCCTGCCAACCCCTCTTGGTTTGCCACTGCTCTGTCCCACCAGCAGCCCAAGGTGTCTGGGCTTCGGCTGGAACAATAGGCCCGGCCAGGGTGGGGTCCAGAGGTGGCTTTCCTTGTAGTGCCCCAACCTCTCCGTGAAAGGGCTGATTTGGGAGCTGGCCCCATGCCCTAGGGAGGGGCTGGGCTCAAGAAGGACAGAGGTCCCCACCTAACCCACACTGCAGGTCCTAAAGGTGCTCTGTACATTCAGGGGCTCAATATTTGGGCTGAGACTCGCTGCCTCTGGGTGCAGCACGCTATGCTGATGGCCAGTGACTGGGGTGGGTTGGTGGGGGCCTGTGGGGCTAAGGGCTCCAAGGTACTCACATTCCCCATGTGGCCGGCTCAGCCAGGGAGTGGGGTCAGGAAATGTGACCTGGCTGTTCTGGAAGTCCAGCTTATCCCTCCTTAGCCAGATCCTCCATCCACAGTCCCCCTTTGAGCCTTCCTGGCCACCCCACTGAACACCAGCTTTCTCCACTGCAGGACTTGTCAAGAGCCTTTACTGGGTCATGAACTTGTCAAAGGGTGGGGTGAGGTTTTCCTAATTGCCTTGACCAAGGAAGGGAGGAAAGCTTTGTCAGGAGTAACTAGCAAGGCTGGGGTTCTGGGACCCCATTTTGGGAAAGGCTGCACTCTGGTTGACCTTGTAGAAGATGCAGCCCGGGTCTTGTTCCCTGAGAGCCCCCAGCTCCCGCGTGGCCAGGTCTGGCACGGAACAGGCGGTTGGGAAAGGTTCGGGACACATGGATGGACTCCTGCTTGTTTGCTGCTGCCATCTCGGCCCCCAGCTTCTGTCTCCGTCAGCAGCACCGCAGTGCCGGTCCCCAGATGCCAGTGCCAGTCTGCCAGATGCTTGTCAGGGTCCCGGGGGAACCTGTCAAAACAACAACAATAATAATACAGCTTCCTGGGCCCATCTCTGCATCTGGATCCAGAGGGTCTGGGTTAGTGTCCTGGAACCTGCATTTTTCATGCCGTATTTTCTGGGTGTGCCCAGAACCTCGCCTTGGGGAATATCACTCTACAGTGCTGGTGGCCCCCTCTGCCCCGAGGGTCAAGAGTCCCGCCCTGGCCCACCCTAAGGGACATGCCAGGACCTGCCCCTCTTGTGCCCTCTCTTCACTGGAGCCTTCTGCCCAGGGAACCCAAAACTCCTCCTCATCCTGCAGAACCCAGCCACCACCACCTCCTTCGGGAAGCCTTCACTGACCACCTCCATCCCTGTCCGGCAGTCAGGGGGCTTCTCTAGGCATCTGCAGCCCCCACGCCTGCCTCAGTCCTGTGACCGTTTCTATAAATGCTGATTTCCTTTTGGTCTATTGGGTGGGCTCTTGGAGGGTGAGGCTGTGTCTGTGTGAGGTGCTGGGCCTGGCACACAGCAGCTGCTTAATGAGTGCAGGTGAAATGAAACTCTGGGGGCTTAGCTGCTCGGGCCCCACCATGGAGTCATGCAAAAGGGTCTTCAGTGGAGATTAAGCAGACAAGGTACTAATCTTGACTGTCGCTGCCTGGCTGGGTAACATTGGCCAAGTTACTTTCCCTCTCTGGTCTCTGCTTCTTCCTTAGTTTAAAGACAAGCAGGCAGAGCTGGACGGTGATCTCTAGGGCTCCTTAACAACTATAATCACAAACCTTCGTTGAGCTCACTGTGTGCCCGGCTCTGTGCGCAGCCCCTTGCTGGCATACCCTCACTCCTGTTTGTAACACCCCACTTGGAAAGGTGCTGTTCCTCTACCCCATCTGACCAGGAAGCAGGGCCCAGAGAGGCAAAGCAGCTTGGCCAAGTCACACAGCCAGTCAGTGGCTGATTAGAGTCAAGATTTGAACCCACAGCTGATTCCAGAGCCAAAGTCTTAACTACCATTATAGCGTTTCCCAGAGCGGTCTGTGCCGTGGTTTGGGGGGTCGGGAGGCAGCAGACAGATGTGACAGAAGGGAACACAGAAACCCCAAGGGAGAGAGCCGTCTGCTTTCACGTCTCTCTCAGACTCTGAGAACTTCAGGAGAGAGGCTCGGCGTGGCACTGACACGGTGCTCACAGCTCCCTGGCTGGAGGTGTGAGCGGGCAGCCAAGTGTCCAGCCAGAGCCTAAAGCCGCTGTTTTATTTCCATGGAATGTACTTGGGCGGTGACTTCACATGGAGAGGGCTGCTGGTTTCTGTTTATGGTGGGGAGAGCTAGTTACCTTTTTAGGCATGTTTACTTCACTATAAAAAGTAAGTAGTGTGAAAGAAAAGTATCAGCGAATTGAGCATAAGGCGCTAGAACAAGAACTTGCTCACAGATGTTCACAGCGGTGTGGCTCACGATGGCCCAAAGCTGGACGCAGCGCAAACTTCCACCAGCTGTTGAATGGACAAACCAAATGTGGGTGTCCATGTGGGGGAATATTACTCAGCCACGAAAAGGAATGAAGTTCTGGTAGATGCTGCAACATGGATGAACCTTGAAAACATGATGAGTGACAGAAGCCAGGCAGGAAAGGCGACACATTGTGTGGTTCTGTTTATATGAAATATCCGGAACAGGCAGATCGTAGAGACAGAAAACGGATTAGTGGTTGCCGGGGGCTGGGGCCGGAAGTCAGGGGATACAGAGTGACTGCTCTTGGATGTGGCGTTTTGGGACAATAAAAGTATCTGGAATTGGATAGTGGTGATGCTTGCCCAACTCTGTGTGTACTTTAAATGGGTGAATTTTACGCTCTGTGAATTATATCTCAATTTAAAAAGTATGTTGTGCTTTGCCAACATGGCAAAACAGACACACTAGAGCGGATGACCCCAAGTTGGGGCTGACGCCCACCGAGAGCTGTCTTGTCTCTGTGCCTTTAGTGACATCACCCTGTGGGGACAGCTGAGCTCCCTCAAAGGCTCAGTGGGCAGCTCCTGCTCAGAGCCTGGGCTGGGGACAGCCTGGGAGGACAGGGTACCTGTGGGGTCATAGCCCCCAGGCCCCTCAGCCCGCCTGACCTTGGCTTGCTCCCACAGCATCTCGAACAAGGAGCTCTCAGAGCTGATCGAGCAGTTGCAGAAGAATGCCGACCAGGTGGAGAAGAACATTGTGGACACGGAGGCCAAGATGCAGAGCGTGAGTGGCCCCCAACTCCCTCCCGGGTTGGCCCTGTGCTGCCAGTCCCACCCAGGATGAGGGTCATGTCAGAATCAGTGGTTCTCACCCGGGGGTGATTCTGCCCCCCAGGGAACATGTGGTCCTGCCTGGAAATATTTTGGTTGGCACAACTTGGGAGGAGGGGTGCTGGCATCTAGTGGGTGGGGGCCAGGGATGCTGCTAAACATCCTACAGCGCACCCCCACAAAGAATGATCCAGCCCCAAGTGGCAATGGTGCCACGGTCAGGAAACCCTGCTCTGTATGTAGCGTCCTAGATGGGAAGGGGAACTTTCTTCCCAGTTTCCCTGGGTACAGAGTTCCTGCCACTTCCTGGGCCCTGTCTGGAGGAGAACCCTGTGTCAGGAGCCAGGCCCTAGGGTGGGATCCCAGCTGTGCCCCTTACTGGGTGACCTTGGGCAAGTAAGTCACCTTCCTGTCCCTGCATGTGATTTGCTATAAAAGGGTAAGGTCAATCGTCCACCTGGCTGGGTTGCTGTTAAGGTTCGATGAGTTGATGCAGGGGGAGTGCAGGGCTCCACACGCAGTGTCGTCAGTATTGTCCTTACTACTCATACCCCTGCGGCCAGCATCGGGCGTGGGCCTTCCTCCACCTTTTCTGGACAAGAGAGAGAAAACAGCTGGGCAAATCACTGCCCCCGTGCGGTGGCTCCCCGTTCTGTGACGTGAGGGTAACAACTGCCCCGAGCCCGTGGGTTCTCCAGAGGATTAGGCGGCGTGCAGCCTCTGTACAGTGCCCGCGTGTGAGCTGCTGCAAGGAAGATCCTGTCTTCACGCCCTCCACCAGCCCCAGCCTGGCACGGTTGAGTTTATGCCCATTTTGTAGTTGGAGAAACTGAGGTTCGGAAAGCGGCGGGGGTGACTAGTCAGTGACAGAGATGATCCCAGAAGCAGCTTGGAGGTGGGGTTGCCAGATTTAGCAAATCAAATACAGCACGTCCAGTTACGTCTGTATTTCAGAACACAAATACTTTTTTGAGTATCAGTACGTCTTGTGTGCTATTTGGGAGATGCTTATGCTACAAAAGTTTTTGTTTATCTGAAATTCAAAGGTAACTGGGCAGTCTGTATTTTCTCTGGCATCCCTACCCAGGGTGGTCAGAGAAGTGGGGGGCTGAGGGTAGGGAGGTCACGAGGGGGTCAAGGTCTGCCCACCCGGCTGCTGTCCCCAGGCCCAGCAAGGCTGCTCTTCCCTCCCTGGCCCCCTCTGACAGCCCAGGTGTCCACCCCAAGGGCCTGTCCACAGGCAGCCCAGAGACCCCAGGAGGTGGGAGATGGGGTGTGGGGGGCGAGTGGGAACTCTGTTCCCTGTCACCAGCTGCCCCTCAGGGGCCCCGCCCCCTCCTTCTCAGTGCCTCTGTCACTTGTCATCATCTCCTCTCTCGTGGCCCCCCGGGCCAGTGTTTTCTTCTTTCTTAAATGAAAAACAGATTTTTGGGGTGTGTCTCTTTTTTCCTTCTAACACAAGTAATATGTGTTCATTACAAACATTTCAGGACAGATAAACAATGAATTTATTCAGTGAAGTAGAATCATGTAGAATCCATCACCAGAGGTATCTGTGTCAGCTGTTAACATTTTGGTGTGTGTGTGTGTTGGCGTGTGTGTGTGTTTGGTGTGCGTGTGTGTTGGCGTGTGTGTGTGTTTGGCGTGCGTGTGTGTTGGCGTGTGTGTGTGTTTGGTGTGCGTGTGTGTTGGCGTGTGTGTGTTTGGTGTGTGTGTGTTGGCGTGTGTGTGTGTTTGGCGTGTGTGTGCACGCATGTGTGTGTTTGGCATGTGTGTGTTGCGTGTGTTGGCGTGTGTGTGTGTTTGGTGTGCGTGTGTGTTGGCGTGTGTGTGTTTGGCGTGTGTGTGTGTGTTTAGCGTGTGTGTGTTTGGAGTGTGTGTGTGTTGACGTGTGTGTTGGCGTGCGTGTGTGTTTGGCGTGCGTGTGTGTTTGGCGTGTGTGTGTGTGTGTGTGTGTGAGAGAGAGAGAGAGAGAGAGAGAGAACAGGATCCGACCTCTCATTTCATTTGCCTGGAGTAAAGGCCCAAAGTAACAAGGATGTGTCTAGGACACACTTTTGAACTGTTTTTTGACTTCAACGGCACAGACCTTAAGAAAGAAGCCACGTTCTGAAGACAACATGCACCAATCTTCCTCTTGTTTTCTTTTTGCGGAAGACATCGTTATTTATTAACTTAATTACCCAAATTTCTCCTAAATTTTTTTCTTTTTTTTTTTTACCGAGGGGAGATTCACATAACGTAAAATTAACCATTTAAAGTGAACAAGTCAGTGGCGCTTAGTACATTCACAATGTTATATAAGCACCACCTCTGTCTCGTTCCAGAATATTTTCATCACCCCAAAGGGAAATCCATTCCTTCCTCCTCCAGCCTCTGACAACTACTCGTCTGCTCTCTGTCTCTATGGATTTACTTATTCTGGATATTTTGTATAAATGGGGACCTTACACTATGTGACCTTTTCTGTCTGGATAAGTGTTTAACACGTTGACTGCCACGCTATAAAAATTTTTTTTTCCACGGGGCCATGGTGTTTTATTATGAAAATAGAATAAAAACACAAAACGATCCTTTCTAACTTAATGAAAAATTTGTTATTTTATATTGTTTGCTGTGTGTGAGTTATATGCAACTTGAAAAATAGTTCTCGTGGCTCCCCAGGTGGAGAGACGTCTGAGTCACATACGCTTCCCAAGGCCCCGGGGCTCAAAACCAGCGTGAGTTAAACACAACTCACAGGGCAGTTCGTGCGTTAAACACGCAGAAAAGTTGAAAGAATCGTACAGTGAATATTCATATCCCACCGCTCAGACTTTACCAGTAACATCTGCTGTATTTGCTCAATCGCTCACTGCCCATCAGAGCATGCGTGTAATTTATTAGATGTATCAGTCTCTATGATTTTTGTAAAACCTTTTTATTGAGGTATAACTAGTATAAACTTTTTAAAAGCGTCTGCACTTTAAGAGTTCACCTCGGCAGAGTTTTGCGTGGGTAGGTACCCAAGTAACCACTGCCAGGACGAGATAGGGGCAGTGTCCAGGCAGCTCCCTGGTGATCTTCCCGATGACCGGCCCCCGGCCTCTCGCCATCGATCCATTCCACCTGACTTTGAGCCCTTGACACCAGCCTCCCTGCGTTCCCACCCAGCCGCTGCGTGAGCCAGGCAATGATTAATTGACTTCTCCCTTTTGCAAAATTAATCTTTGATCTGCATCTCAGATCCTCTGGTGATGATGGAGCGGATAAAATTCTACCCAAGCCAAGAAGCGTGACGTTTTGTTGTAATCAACTGGCCAGGGGTGGGGGTGCGGTGCCCGGTTCCGTCGGCCACGCCTCCAGGCTCCCTGGGGAGCCGGCCCCACCCCCACCCCGTGGAAAGATGGTCCCAGAGGAAGCCAAGTCTCTGTACCGGGAACCACATCACCCCTGCGCATCTCTGGTTTCTTTTGCCATTTCTTTCTTTGTCTTTCTTTTTTTTTGAGACAGGGTCTCCCTCTGTCGCCCAGGCTGGAGTGCAGTGGCGCCAGCATAGCTCACTGCGGCCTCCAACTCCTGGGCTCAAGCGATCCTCCTGCCTTGACCTCCCATGGTGCTGGGACTACAGGCATGAGCCGCCTCTTTTTCTTTTTTTGACAACCTTACCGAGGCGTGTTTTACATATCATAAAATGATCCCATTGCAAGTGTACAATTCAGTGATTTGAGTGACTTTAGTGAGTGGCACAACTGTCCCCATGAATTAGTTTCGGGATGTTTTCATCCCCCCTAGTGCATCATGGTGCCCACTTACCGTTAATCCGTTCCGGCCCCTGCCCCAGGTGGCCACTGATCTACTTTCTGTCTCTCTGGACGTTTGGCATAAATAAATAAATAAATGGGATCCCAGCCCGGGAGGTCTCTGGTTTCTCTCACTTTGCATAACGTCTCCGAGGCCCGTCCAGAGGGAGCGCGCGCCGCAGGGAGCTCCAGCTCTTTGTTGCTGGCTCCTATTTCTCAGTTTACTTTGCCTCTTCTGGGGGGGGTGTTTTTCTTATCCCCACTGTAGAGAAGGGGACACTGAGACCCAGCAAGGAGAAGGGACTGGCTGCCTCTGGGTGCCCTGGGGTTAGCCCCAACCTGCCCTCCGTCCTCTCACTGACAGGTCATCGCTCTTCTGTGGGACGGGGGTCAAATGTGCAGGGAGTAAGTTAACTGGCTGGGTTAGCAACCCGCTCTCCTGAATGCCATGCGTTGTTCTTCCCCAAACAGACACCCTGGACCCATCAGCAACCTGTCAGTGGCACCTCCCAATATCTCCCACTCTGTTCATTCTCACCACGTCCACGGGTGCCACCCTCCTCTTCCCCAGGCGCTGTCACAGACAGCTGACTGCCCTCCCGCTGCCTGCACCCTCTCCCTGCAGAGCCCCTCTGTGGAGCCCCACCCGCCCACAGGTCCTGGTGCCCAGCCCTGCCCTGCCCACCTCTCTCCACGCCCGTTTCCTCCCCCTTCCCTGCCTTCCCGCCTCAGCAGCCGTCTCACCATGCCTCAGGCATGGCTTGCACCGTTCTGCCTCAGGACCTTTGCACAGGCTGTTCCTGCTACCTAGAACGCTCTTCCCATTCATCCTTCATGCTTAGCTTGTGTCACCACGTCAGAGGAGCCTCCCTGACCACCGGAGCTGACGTAGGTTCCCTCATTCCATCTCTACTATGTTTCCTTCATAAACATGGATGTGTAGGAACTTGCAGTCACCTCTGTGAGGTTTGTGTGCTGTTGCCTTCCTGGGGGTCTCCCAGGCTGGACCCTAGGTGGGCAGGGCCATGCCTCTTGTGCTCACAGCCGTGTCCCTGTGCCCAGCACATAGCAGGCATTTGAGCTTTGATTGCTGAGTGGCCAGAGGAAAGGCTGGACGGGGCCAGGGGAGCCCCTCACTGGCGCCCTTCCTTCCACCCTCCCGTGGCCACAGTGCCACTCTGAGGCCCCATCCCTTGTCCCCTCACTCTCATGACCTCACAGGACCTGGCCCGGCTGCAGGAGGGTCGGCAGCCTGAGCACCAGGACGTGGCCCTGCAGAAGGTGTTGGACTCGGAGAAACTGCTCTATGTGCTGGAGGCGGACGCGGCCATCGCCAAGCACATGAAGCACCCCCAGGGGGACATGATCGCTGAGGAGTAAGTCCCTGAGGGAGCCGTCTGGGCTGTGGGCCAGGGCAGGGGGTCTGTAGCCCGATCAGCACTGGGAGCCCAGCCAGGGCTTATGGAGGGCTCATGAGGTGCCAGACGCTTCACCCAGTCCTCTAGGCAACACTGTTTTGCAGTTGGGGAAACTGAAGCTCAGGGAGTTGATGTCCCTTGTTCTGGTCGCAGTTCGACCTCAGTTCCTTGAGCCACCATACTCTCTGACCTCTGAGCTTTTGCACGAGCTCCCCCACTGCCTGGGACCCCATCCCCAACCTCCGAGGCTCATGGCTTGTGCCGCAGTGTAACACGGAGGAATCAGCCCCCTCGACTCTGCCCTTGTCCTGTGCCCACCCCTGGCAGGAGCAGGGGTCTCTCGGTGCCCCATGAGCCCTGCACTTGTCCTCTGCTAGATGGTGGGCTCTCGACAGCAGTGGACCTGCCAGTTTCTTCTGGAATCTTCTATGGTTCTGGGCACACAGTAGGCACTCAAGAAACCTTGATGGGGGAAGGAAAGTTGAGGGAAATTGGCCAGGAGGAGGGGTGGAAGGACGCAGTGATTGTCTGGAACCCAAAGCCACCGCCACCCTGTCCTTCCAGGCCAAGGAGGTCCATCCCTGGGGCATGGGCAGTGCCCATGCCAACAAGCCCCACTAAACACGTGGCCTCTCTCCCCACTCAGCATCCGTCAGCTAAAGGAGCGCGTGACCAACCTGCGTGGGAAACACAAGCAGATCTACAACCTGGCAGTGAAGGAAGTGGACCCACAGGTCAACTGGGCGGCGCTGGTGGAAGAGAAGCTGGTACGGCCTGAGTGGGGCTGCCGGCTCCAGTTGGGGCGGGGGCCGTGCGTGCAGGGAGAGCCCTGCGGAGTAATGGGCACCACAGTCCTGCTGGGGAGGGGGTCACAGTCCCAAGGTTTCCCGATGTGCCAATGAGAAAGGTGAGGCTCAGAGAGGTGCGGTGCCAAGTCCAGGGTCACACAGCAGAAGTGGAGATTCGGGTTCTGGGCCCCATCAGCCACACCACGTGGCTGCCCTCGGGCCTCCCGCTCTGATCCCAGCTCACTGGGGTCCTGGCAGGATTCTGTGGGCAGGCAGTGGGGAGTGGCCAGACTTCCGGCCTGCCTTGGCCCTTCCCGTGCCCTCAATGGCGCAGCTCCACCATAGAGAAACGCATGGCTGCTGCAGCTGGGTCTTCCGGGTTCAAGTCTCAGCTCCCCCACTTTTAGTGGAGTGACCCTGGTCAGGTGACTTCCCCTCACCCAGCCTCAGTTTCCTCAGCTGTGAAATGGAGGCAGTAAGCACATGGGCCCCTGAGGTTACCGGGAGATCAAGGGAGGTGATGCCCGTAAACACTCAGCAGGGGGACCTCAGGTGAAGGTGCTGGCGGGGCAGCATCTCTCTGCGTCTCCGCGGGGCCCACGCTCGCTCCTCGGCTGTCCCGTGAGGAAGAGAGTGTTGTCTCCACCGCTCACCCCCACCACGCGCTGTCTCCCCGCCCACCCGGCCAGGACAAGCTGAGCAGTCAGAGCTTTGGGACGGACCTGCCTCTGGTGGACCACCAAGTGGAGCAGCACAACATCTTCCACAACGAGGTCAAGGCCATCGGGCCCCACCTGGCCAAGGATGGGGATAAGGTGGGGTGCGCGGCAGTGACGGTGGGGACCCAGGGAGGGAGGGAGGGGGCTGCACCTGCATCCTGGCCCTAACCAGTGCTCTTTCCTCAGGAGGAGAACAGCGAACTCCGGGCCAAGTACCAGAAACTGCTGGTGAGACAAGAACTTATTCTTTTGAAGCGACACAGGCGTGCCGTGAACGCTTCGATCAGAATGGAAGGGGATTCGGTGGGAAGAGACGTGCCCCTGCCCCTTCCTGAGAGGCCACCCAGTTTGCCCTCTTTGCTCATGAAAACCCTGATAGACCCCGGGGTACAACCTGTTCTGCCACATGCTGCTTATTTCCTTATTAAGCACCTGCTGTGTGCCAAGAACGATGCCACATGCTTTCTATACAAAAGCTTCTATTTTCCTTTCCCAAACCTTTAAAGAATGCGTTCTTTTTAAAATTGCACAAGTGATACAAAAATGCTTCCTTGTGCAAGTGTTTCGAACATCTCAGATGTGAGAATACAGAGGCAGCATTGTATAGCAGTTAGGAGCCAGACCGCCTCCACCTCTGGCTTGTTGGTGGTGAGACCTTGAGCAATTACTTAGCTTCTGGGAGCCTCAGTTTCCTCGTCTATGAGATGGTGCTACTATGAGTCCCTGTCTCATAGGTTTGCTTTGAGGATTAAATTAGTTAATATTGGGAAAGTCCTTAGTACAGTCCTGGCACATGGAGGGCTGTACATATATGTTAGCTACTGTCCTTATCCTACAGAGCAAAATGCAAACATCCCTCCTCCCTCCTCTTCCCCCCTTAGATGTGAAGTGGTAGCAGTTGCTGCTTTCCTTCAAGCCCCTCTATAAGATGATCATGATAAAGATAAAAGTGGAAGCTGTAGCTGCTGATATTTATTGAGCACCAACTCTATGCCAGTGTGTGTGCCTTAGGAGGTCAGCAGTGTCGTTATCCCCATTTCATAGATGGACAAACTGAGGCTTCACAGAAATGAAAGTCCTGTGAGGGTTTCGTCTGTTTCCTTCACTGCAGTATCCCCAGTGCCTGGTGCATAGTAGGAGCTCAGTGAATGTTTGCTAAATGAATTCATGCGTTTCAGAGGGTGAGGTGACTTGTCCATGGGCGGGGGGGGGGCCTGGCTGGGAAGTGGCCAGAGCCTGGCCTAGCCCTGTCCTGCCCCCGCCTCTGCAGGCAGCATCGCAGGCGCGGCAGCAGCACCTGAGCTCGCTGCAGGACTACATGCAGCGCTGCACCAACGAGCTGTACTGGCTGGACCAGCAGGCCAAGGGCCGCATGCAGTACGACTGGAGTGACCACAACCTCGATTACCCCAGCCGTCGGCGCCAATACGAGGTGGGCGATGGGGCCTGGGGGATGGGATGGGGGTGCTGGGAGGGAACAACGGGGCTGGGGCTGCCAGGCTGGGTGCTGAGTCCCCTCCACTGCCTGTTCCCCAACCCTCTACTGCAGAATTTCATCAACCGGAACCTGGAGGCCAAAGAGGAGCGAATCAACAAGCTGCACAGTGAGGGCGACCAGCTGCTAGCAGCTGAGCACCCTGGGAGGAACTCCATTGAGGTGCGTGTACCCGGGATGGCCTCAGGGTGGCTTCTGCCTGTGGGCCACCTGCAACTGGGCAGCCCCTGGAGGTGGGGGTCCCGCAAGCTGCATCCTGCATCTGTCTGTCTCTCTCTTTCACTGTCCCCATTGTGTTTCGTCTGACTCTGCTACACCTTGCCCTCAGCCCCTAAACACATATGACACCTAGATTAGTTTCCTGGGGCTGCTGCGACAAATTACCACAAACTTGGTGGCTCTAAACGGCAGAAATTCACTCTTTCACAGTTCTGGAGGCGTAGTCTGAATCAAGGTGTCCTGGGCCTGGTTCCCTCTGCAAGCTCCGGGGAGAAGCCTTCCCTGCCTCTCCCATCCCTGGTGGACGCCTGTAGCTACATCACTCCAATGTCTTTCTCCGTCTGCACAGGGCCTTCTCCCCCCTGTGTCTCTGTGTCCTGTCCTCATCTTATAAGGACACCAGTTGGATTTAGGGCCCACCCTCATTCCAGGATGATTTCACCTTGAGATCCTTAACTAATTATATCTGCAAAGACCTTACTTCCAAATAAGGTCACATTCTAAGTTCTGGGTAGACACAAATTTGGAGGGGACACTGTTCAACCCCCTAAAGTGCCTTTGTGAGAATTTTTTAAGGGTGCCACTTTGGGCTGACACAGCCCCCGTGTGCCCCTCGTGCATTGCACAACCTGAGTACCTGTACGTGGCAGCCCTGCTTGGCTCCTTGACAAACCTCCTCTCTCCTCCTCCCACCCCTGTGGGAGCCACAGCCCGCCTGATGCTAGGTGCCCCCGCCCCACCATCCTTGGGCCTGGAATGCTGCCGGTCCTTCCCTGTAGTTCCCGATGCCATCGGTGTCCTGTCCCTCTGTCTCCTGGCAGGCACACATGGAGGCTGTGCATGCAGATTGGAAGGAGTACCTGAACCTGCTCATCTGCGAGGAGAGCCACCTGAAGTTCATGGAGGACCACCACCAGGTACCCACTGGGCTCCTGGGAGCCCCCAGGCTGGGGTGCCACCCCATGAGAGCGCCCAGGACCCATTCGGCTCAGTCATGGCCTTGTGTCACTTGGTCAAGGAGGCTTGCAGGGCTGCCAGCCAGGCCCCAGGTGCCCCCGCTTCTGATGGCTTGCACAGGTGTGTCTCGAGCTTGCAGGGCTCTCGTGCATCTTCCCTGGGGACTGGGGCTAGAGTCTGATTCGCCAGGTCAGCGCGAGGTCCAGGAATGAGTGTGTGGGTTTTAGCTTTGGTAAATACATATATAACATAAAATGTGCTGTTTTAGCCATTTGTAAGTGTACAATTCAGTGGCATTCATTACATTGACAATATTGTGAATATACCGTCACAGCTGTCTGTGGCCAAAACTTTCTCATCAGCCCAAACAGAAACTCCGTAGCCAGCGGCAGTCACGCCCGTTTCCCTGCCCCAGCCCCTGGTAACCCCTCATCTGCGTGCTGTCTGTACGATATTTCGTGTCTAGAACAGATGTGAGGAATAAGTGGAGTCATACAACGCGTGATCTTTTGTGCCTGGCTTCTCTCTCTGAGTGTGTCTTTAGGGTTCATCTGTGTTGTAGCACGTGTCAGTGCTTTACTCCCTTTCTATGGCTGAATAATAGCACATCGTAGACCACACTGTGTTATCGTTCATTCAGTGATGGACACTTGTTCCCAGAGGAATGTATGGTTTTAGTAAGCTGCAGGTGATTCTTATGGTTGGGGCACCTGGGGAAAATTGAACTTACTAGGCGACACCACGTAACTCCTGGTTCAGGGTCTGAGCCGCGCAGTGAGCCTCACAGGGATCCCAGAGTCCCACGGATGGCTGTGGTCCAGGTATTCAGCCGGGGGGACAGCTGACAAGGAATGACTCAGGAGTTGATGGATGGAAGAATGGGCGAGAGAATTTTCGAGAACAGGAAGAGGAGGCACACATCAGGACTTAGCATGAAAGCATAGTGTCAAGTCAGGGTGCTCCTGGCACAGAAAGGGTAATGGAATAAAAGGGAACCCAAAGCTCACTGGTGTGTAAATGAAAACATAATGTGTCGTGGAGGTGGCATCTCATGGGTTGGTGGGGAGGGTGGGGGTGTCCCCGAGCAGAGAAGCCTGAGGCTCAGCACGGGGTCCCGTCTTGTCCTTGGAGAGCAGAGCTTGAAGCCACAGCCAGAAGCCCAGGTGCTTCTAGTGGTTTCCTGTCTGTGACAGGGCACCTGATCCTCTAGTTCCACAGAGATGTGAAGGATGCTCAGGAGCTGCTGCGCAAGGTGGACTTGGATCTGGACCAGAAATACAGCCCTGACTTCAAGGATCAGTACCAGATTGAGCTGCTGCTGCGGGAGCTGGATGTGAGTGATGGCCCGGGACCCTGCTGGCCCTGCGGAGGCCTCTCTGCACCCCACCCACCTTCAGCCCTGAGCAGGTCCCTCCACAACTCCCCGCCTGCTGACTGGGGGGATCCACCTCTGCTCTCCCCTGTCCCACCAGGGGAAAGCCATTAGTCTCACCTGGGCCCCCACCCCGCTCCCTTCAGGACCAGGAGAAGGCTCTGGACAAGTATGAGGACGTGGTGCGGGGGCTGCAGAAGCGAGGGCAGCAGGTGGTGCCCCTCAAGTACCGCCGGGAGACGCCGCTCAAGCCCATCCCCGTGGAGGCGCTCTGTGACTTTGAGAGTGAACAGGTGAGCCACTGCCCTGGGTGCCCCAGGCAGGCTGGACCCAGATTTGCATCTTTTCATGTCGCTGAAGAGTTTCAGGGGTAACATGGCTGGATCCAGGGTCTCAAACAACATCTCAGGAACCTGTGTCTGTCTCCATAGTTGCTGTCACTCTCTGCCAACCCTTCCCCTCAGTGTGGGGGTGGACTTGCAGCCCCCACGCTGCTCCCACCCCTGCTGCCCTGGCCTTAAATTCTGACAGCTTAGCAACCCCAGTCATTCCAAAGTCCCAGGGAAGGTTCTCACTGGCCCAGCTGGAATCATGTGTCCACCCTAAACCAATCACTGTGGCCGGGGAAAGCCAGTCTCTCATTGGCCAGGCCTGAGTCACATGTCCACGCCCGTCAGAGACTGGAAATGGAGGTGGGCTTCTGGGCCGGCAGGCCCGACTCATGCCTCCCTCTTGCGGGCCCCTCCCAGCCCTATCACTAACGTCTTGGGGAGGGTCCAAGAGTCGGGCACAGGGGCGAGATGGAGGCAGCACTTCCCGTATCCTGACTGTCTGGCCCCCCTGCCAGGGCGTGATCTCCAGAGGCTACAGCTACACCCTGCAGAAGAACCACGGGGAGAGCTGGGAGCTCGCGGACAGTGCTGGGAACAAGCTGACCGCCCCGGCCGTCTGCTTCATGATCCCGCCCACCGACCCCGAGGCCCTGGCTCTAGCTGACAGGTACAGGGCAAAGGAGGGAGCCAGCGTGAGCTGGCCCCAACGCCAGGGCCTCTGAGCCACTCCCAGCCCTGGGCATTCTGACTCAGCCTCAGGGGTCACCGACACCCCCCACCTACATGCCCTTGGAGGCTCTAGTGGGAGGGGCAGATCCGTAGGGCTGGCCGACTTGCTGACTGTGTGCCGGCTGCTGGCCTTGTCCAGCGAGGGCGTCTCTGCAAGAGCCCCCGGATTCGCGTGCTGCCCCCTTTACCTGCAACGCCCGCTCGCTGCCTGGTTGGCTTGGCCCTCAGCTGGAGGCCTCAGCCGCAGGGTGCCCACCCCTCCACTTGGTGCAGGATGAGGGCTGCCTCCTCTGGGCTCTCGGGCACCTCCTCCCGCTGCGCGTGGCACTGTTTAGGAAGGTGACGTGTGTATGCGCCAGTGTGGCTGGGCCTGGGCTCCTTGGCTTTAGTTCCTCCAGGGCCTCGCTCATTGCCTGGTGCAAAGTAGGCACCCAGGAACTCCTTGCTGAATGAGTGCATGATTCAAATGCCTTCGTTTATTCTTCAACAAATACCTATTGAGCACCTACTGTGTACTGCTCCACCAGAGGTAACTTCTTGGTGGAGAAGACCAATGGAGACATAAACGATTTTAGGTAGTAAGACTTGCTATGGAGAAAAAAGAAGGGAAAGAGGAAGGGAGGAAAGTCAGGAGGGAGGGGGAGGGGAGGAGGGTCCTGAACCCAGGGCAGAGAAGGACTGACATCGTAGAACCTTGCCGTCTGCCGGAGTCTGGGCCCTGCCCACGTGGGAGGACAGCGTGGTGGCTGCCTGGGACCCCAGCTGCTGCTTGCCTTCACAGCCTGGACAGCCAGTACCGGAGCGTGCGGCAGAAGGCAGCTGGGAGCAAGCGTGCACTGCAGCAGCGGCACGAGGTGCTAAAGACAGAGAACTCTGGAGGTGGGCATTGGGGCCATGTGCACAAAGCTCTGGGGGTACCGGGGAGGAGGGGCTGGGCCTAGGGTCTGCTGTGGATGGGATGGCAGGGGTCTGGCGCGAGAGGGGCTGGCCCCAGAGGTCCCAGCTGGCCTCTGAGGCTCCCTCCCTGGGCCTCATGCCCCCCACAGTCACTGTGTGTGTCCTCCCTCCGGCAGATGCCTCTGACCTGCAGGGGCGGCAGCTGCTCGCTGGCTTGGAGAAGGTGGCCAGTGACCTGGACCGGCAGGAGAAAGCCATCACGGGGATCCTGCGGCCACCGCTGGAGCAGGGCCGGGCTGTGCAGGACAGTGCCGAGCGGGCCAAGGACCTCAAGGTACCGCTGGGCCGAGGCTGGGTCTGGGGTCCCTGCTCAATCCTCATGGGGTCTTGGGACATTCATTGCAGGTGTTCGACAGGGATGGCCACAGGTAGCCAGGTCCCAAGTTGTGGAGGTGGCAGGGTTGTTCCTACCCCTCCCCAGGTTCTAGACCAAGGCCTGGGCCTCCAAGGAGGTGCCCAGCCCTGGCACCTCCCAGACACATCCCTGGGAGAGAGCTGGCAAAGCTTGTACAGCCTCTGCATGACTTGTCAACTGCTAGCTTGGTGCCTGGCACAGAATCATCACCATAACCATGACAGCAGCGACTGTGGCAGGAGGCTGCGGGCAGGGTGGCACGTGGGCTGTGGAATTCTGCAGAGCCAGGATACTAGCTGCTTGACCACAGACACGTTGTTTAAGCCCCTGGGCCTCAGTTTCTTCAGTAGATGGGCTGGCCCCTGCTTGTAGGCTGGTGGGTAGGATGAAGTAAGTTGATGTGTGTGGACACTGGGCAGGGCCTGCCCTGTCACCACCTTGCCTGTACAAAGCCTCCAGATTCCTCACTGCAGTCCTCTGGGGCAGGGACTGGCTCTCCTATGTTAGAGGAATCTGGGTTCAAAGAAGTGCAGTAGCCCCTGATGTGGCCGAGTCGGGGCCAAGAGGACACCTGGAGTGCCAGAAAGCAGAGGCCTGGGGCCTTGGGCGTGGCCTGCCCCCACCTGTGAATGGGTGGGTGACAGTGCCCAGGGAGGCCAGGCCTCCCCAACTGCTTCCATTGTCCCTGAAGTATGGGAATCTCTTTGTGGCCACCCTGGGCATGTCCTTGGGGGTGGGGGGCTGCCTGTGGCCAACACCGAGGGGCTCTGGTCCCCACAGAACATTACCAACGAGCTGCTGCGGATCGAGCCTGTGAAGACCCGGAGCACAGCTGAGTGCGAAGCCTTCGTCCAGGCCCTCCCAGGCAGTGGGACTGTGCCCCTGCTGAGGACCCGGGTGGAGGATACCAACCGGAAATACGAGCGCCTGGTGCAGCTGCTGGACTCAGCTCAGGAGAAGTGGGTGGCAGGTGGGCAGCGGGGAGGTCAGGGCAGGGTCAGGGGGCCAAGCGGGCACCCCCCCACTCCTGGCTGTCCTCAGGGTCGACGTGGCCAACCGCCTGGAGAAGAGCCTGCAGCAGGCCTGGGAGCTGCTGGCCACACATGAGAGCCAGCTGAGCCAGGATGACACAGTGCCTGAGAGTGGCCGCGTCCTGGACAACAAGAGGCAGGAGCTGGCGGTGAGTCTGGGGCCTGAGTTTCAGGAGCCTTCTCTGAGATAGACGAGGGCTGCAGGCACAACCACCCCCCACTTCTAGACAGATGAGGACATCGAGGCCCCGAGAGGCCCTGGCAGCCAACGTCTCCAGGTCTGGAGTGCTTGCTATGTGCCAGACGGGGAGCTGCAAATGTAGCCCCATGGCACAAATCCCAGCTGCTCACGGGGTTTGCGTGGCCTGTGGAATTTCAGGTGCCAGGATTTTTAAAATAAAAAATCTGCATAAAAACCCAGGTTCCCAGGCCCTCTTGATGAGCAGAGCTGGCCTCCTGGGCCTACAGCCTACGGGGTGAGTCAGCTGGTGGAGGAGCAGCTGCCTCCTGAGATTTGGTCTTTGACCGTGAGGTCCTTATTCACACTCCACCTCATGACTCGCCTTGGAGCTGAGGAAATGGGCTTGGAGAGCAAAGCCTTCCTGAGGCCTCATGGCTGGAGCATGACAGGCTGTTCCAGTGTAGGGCGGGGTTTTCAGAAGTTACTTTCTCAAGGGGTTGTTCACTGTAACGAAACAGAACATGGCAGAAGTGGCCCTGGCTGCAAAGTGCAGAGGCAGAGCCCCAGTCCCTCCTGTTCCTGGGCTCAGCCACCACCACCACCAAGCAGGTGGCTCAAGTGCCACGGGTAGTGCTGCCTGGCTCCCGGGAGCTCTGGCCACAGCACTGTCTCTTCTCTGCCCCCGCAGGCCGTGGCCTCCGAGCTGCAGGCCAAGAAGTCCCTCCTGGGCGAGGTGGAGCGCAACCTGCAGGCAGCCAAACAGTGCTCAAGCACGCTGGCCAGCCGCTTCCAGGAGCACTGCCCGGACCTGGAGCGCCAGGAGGCCGAGGTGCACAAGCTGGGCCAGCGCTTCGACAACCTGTGCCAGCAGGTGGAGCGCAGGTGAGGGGGGCAGGCAGGGGAGGGCCCAGCTAGTCCGTCTTGAGGCCCCAAGCTAAGGTCCTCTGATGCCATCCAAGACTGTTTTCTAAATAGTCTCTTTTTCAAAAGAGCAATACGTATACAAAATAAAAAAATTCAAACTGTGATTATAATGACTGGTCCCCCCTCCCTCAAGGTAAACTGTTAACAATCTCTTGTGTATTCTTCCAAAAACAATCTATACAAGGTAGGGTAGGTAGGCAGGGGACATACGAGTGCCAACATCCCGTACATCCCATATCTTGCTTTTCCTGTCCCGTATTTTGCTAGCCTCGTGAGTCTATGAGCATTTCCTCCTCCTCGTCTGTTTTTTTTGTAAGAGTTTGCATAGAATCGATACTTCTTCCTTAAATGCTTGGTAGACTTCATCAGTGAAGCCATTTGGGCCTGCAGTGTTTTGGGGTTTGTGAGAGGTTTTTAACTGCAAATTCAACCTCAATAGACATTGGACTATTTCGGTCATCTGATTTTGAGTTAATGTGGGTACTTTCCGTCTTTCAAGGAGTTTTTCAATTTTATCTAAGTTGTTGTATTTATTGGCATAAAGTTCCTCATAGTGCCTTCTCTGTATCCTTTTCAAGTGTGCATGACCTGAGGTGACCCCTCCCTCATTCCTGATGTTGTATCTTCTTTTCTTGTATTTGTATCTTTTTTTCTTTCTGATCAGTCTGTCTGAGGTTTGTAGATTTATTGACCATTTCAAAGAACTAGCTTGTTGGCTCCAGTGATTTTCCTCTTCTGTTTTCCTGTTTCCTATTTCATTGACTTCTCTTTATTATTTCCTTCCAGCTGCTTGTATTAGGTTTACTTGGCTTTGCTTTTTTTAGATTGTTGATTTGAGGTCGTTTTTCTTTTCTAACATACGCATTTAATGCTACGTAGTTCCCTCTAAGCACTGCTTTTGCTGCACCCCACAAATTTTGATGTTTTTATTTTTGGTAAGTTTGTAGGACTTCCTGACTTCCCTGGTGAGTTTTCCTTTGACCTGTGGGTTATTTAGGTCCTCTAATGTAAGTCAGTATAGATGGACCTACCTTGTTCTCTATGCTCAACTTAACATTTCGCAATTAACATTCACCCTTTCTGGGACATGTTTAGGTTATTTCCAGTTAAGTTACATTTCATTGTTTCTCCCTTTTAAAAAATGAGGGCTCAGTGAGGTATCTGCTCCCTGTGGCAGAGGCCTGACCCACTCTGCCTTGGCAGGGCCCAGAGCCTGCAGAGCGCTGGGGCTGCCTACACCGACTACCGCAGCGGCTGTGACCACGTGCTCCAGTTTTTGTCCAACATCCCCAGCTATGAGCCCCAGGAGACAGACAGCCTCGGCCAGGTGGAGACCAAGCTGAAGAATCAGAAGGTAGGATGGCTGCATCCACTCTACAGGCACACAGTGGGAAGGTAGGGCCCAAGGTTGGCAAGCCCCTTTCTGTAGAAGAAGCCAAGTTTGGGAGACAGAGCAGGGCAAAGGCCTGGCAGGACTGTGTCTTCACTGGCCCTTGGCTCCTGGAACCTGCCTCTGAGAATGAGTACTATACACGTCTCGCTTACCTCTCCCTCCTTAGGGCCTGGCCCAGGGTGGACGTTCAGTGCGGGTTGGCCATAGTGAGGGGCCACAGAAACGCAAGAGGAGCCATTGTGGGTAAAATCCCATTTCCAAAGTCTGGATTCCTGCCGCCTCAATGTCCTAGGCAGTGCCTTGGGATTAGGCATGAGGAGCACGGAATCCAATAGCCGAGATTCCAATCCTGGTTCCACCTGCATCTTGTGACAAGTTACTAAACCTCAGTGTGCCTCAGTTTCCTCATTCATAAACTGAGATAAGGATGCTTACCTCACAAGATCATTTGAAGATTAACGGAGATGATCTGAGTAAGATATTAGAACAGTACCTGGCATTTCAAAGCACTCAATAAGCATTTTTTCCCTGGCAAAGATAATTATCTTCTTGGCCCTTCTTTACAGTGCCTTAAAATTATCTTTTGTCATGAACAAATAAATGTATACAAGGGAGCCATTCATTATATTTTGTACTAGAGAAGAATAAATTCAGATTCTAAAGATTCCAACTACTTTTATCAGTTTGTTTTCTTAAAATTACTTTTGATTTTTAAAATGTCAATTTTACAGAACCTGCTAGATGAGATAGCAAGCAGAGAACAGGAAGTACAGAAGGTCTACACCAGTTCCCAGCAGTACCAGCAAGCTGTAAAGGTGAGCCATGAGACCTCTGCCCAGAGTATAAACAGCAGGGTGACTCTTTCTACCAACAGAAGCACCAGCCCTGGCAGGGCGAGTGAGGAACTGGCCATCCTCAGACACTGCTGGCTGCTGTGCAAACAGGCACAGCCCTTTGGGAAACAGGATGGTACTAGGCATCAAATACCATAAAAAGGCTTTATACTCTTTGAAGCAGCAAATGCTTTGGAGGAATTTATCCCAAAGGAAAAAATACAAAGTAATAATACAAGATAAACAAAATCATTGCTACAGCATTATTTACAATAGTAAAACAACCTAGAAATGACCTACATGTCCAATGGCAGAGGAATGGCTATGTGAATTATGATACAACCTCTTGACGGATTATAAAGTCATCAAACTAGCAAACATGATGATTAGGTAGGGTAGCGGCAACATGCGAAAAGGATTATGGTACGATGTTAAGTGAAGAAGGAGAATATGGAGATCTCTGGCCTGTAGGAAGGCCTGGAGATGAACACTCAGTTTGACTCTTTGGGGGTGGAGGGGAATTACGGGGGCATCAT
Organism: Daubentonia madagascariensis; assembly: GCA_023783475.1. NCBI lineage: Eukaryota > Metazoa > Chordata > Mammalia > Primates > Daubentoniidae > Daubentonia > Daubentonia madagascariensis. Next base: position 1,714,740 of record JAKFHU010002332.1, on the reverse strand, counting down.
TACGTTCAGTGATGTAGCTATGGACTATTGATGTGCTGATAATTCTCAAAACCTCCTGGAAGTCAGGACAGGGTGCAGCTGTAAGGAAGACCTATGTAGATGACAAAACCAGCACATGACAAAGGGCAGGTGTGGGCCAGCTGGAAGGGGCGCAAGAACATTTTGGTCCCTTCTTGGCTGTTTTCATCTGCCATTGCAGATGCATCATTCTCATAATGTCTCTCTCTCTTACCCAGGACTATGAGTTAGAAGCAGAGAAACTAAGGACTCTTCTTGACTTGGAGAATGGACGGAATAGCCACATGAACAAAAGAGCCAGGCTCCAGTCCCCTGCTGCCAAAGTGAAGGAAGAGGTGAGCACTGTGGACCAGGCCGTCTTGGTGCTGCGGTGGAGGGCAGCTGCCTGGCTCTCCAGGTAGTGCAACGCTGTACACTGGCCTCAGAAGTGCACACGTGACAGGGAAACCAGCTGAGAGCCCTTCTGGGTGTAAACAGTTTTGGTAAGAGAAGATAAGGAACTTGTTCTGGGACAGTGACATCGATATGTCTAGAAAGACAGCCTGGTAGAGGTTTCTGGGCCAGAGCCATGGATTTAGGAAGTTCCTACTTTGCTTGCCTAAGTACCCAGAAGAGGGCCAGTATTATTAGTCCCTTATATACATGAGAACATTAAGACTCAGAGAAGTAGAGAGACTTGCTCAAGGTCCCTGGGACCAGGACTGAAACCTGGATCTTCTGACTCAAAATCCCATTTTCTCTCCACCAGTGAGACTGTAGTATAACTCCAGGTAGGAATGGGCAAGAAGCTACCCCTCTATTCCCAGATGCCAGACTTCTCAAAAACCATAGCTCTTTCTGGCTTAGCCTGTTGACTCCTGTTTGCTGACTGTTCTTCTAAAACTCTTCTCTGTAGGAAGCAGCTCTTGCCGCAAAGTTCACTGAAGTTAATGCTGTCAACAGACAGAGGCTGCAGAATCTGGAGTTCGCTCTGAATCTCCTGAGACAGGTAATTGATCTCAGTAAGAAATTCTACTTAAAACTATTCTAACAGGTGAGAAACAAAAGATTCGCTGTGTCTCAGAGAAACAGGCTGTGAATTGATGGGAGTGTCCCTTGCTAACATTTCTGGGCAGAACCTGTACAAAGACTAGCCCAAGCGAATACTTCTGCTGACATGAGAACTTGGATATTCAATTCAATACGCTTTTGCTGAGTACCTAGTGAAAGTTATTTTTTAAAGTCCATGTTTATGACAGCATTGTTTGTAATAGGAAGAAACTGGAAGCAACACAATATTCATCAGCAATGGGTTAAATAATGGTCTGTCCATACAATGGAGAACTATGTTGCTGTTGAATAATGAGGTAGCACTCTCTATGCTGAGCTGGAATTATTTCTCTATGTAAGTCCAGTGAGCAGCAGGGTGCAGAGCAGGAGACTGCCATTTGTACAGAAAAAATAAACACATGGTGCACACTAAAAACATACATGCTTATGTGAGCACAGAAAATGTCTCCAAGGATGACCGACATCCTCTAGGATCAGGACCAGAGGTGGGAGACTGTAGTTTCATTTTAAACTCTTCTGCAGTTTTAAAATATCTTACCTAATTTAATTTTAAAAACCTACACTAGTTGTTGGATCATTTTAAAAGTAGCCCCAGAACTCTAGAACACGGACTGGCACTGAGACGCCCCTCGGGGTTCCCAGGTGACCCAGATCTGCTCTGACTAGGGGACAGGCCTTACACATGCCATGAGTCTGGCTTTGACCATGCGCTGTCTTCTCTGTCACAGCAACCGGAAGCAGAAGTGGCCCACGAGACCCTGCAAGGGAGCGAGCCAGGCCGGGGAGTAGAGGAGGCGTGGAAGGTCAGGAAGGAGCTAGAAGAGGAGACGGAGCGGAGGCAGCAGCTGGAGAGTGAGGTCAGGAGTGCCCAGGAGGAAATCCGGACCCTGCGCAATCAGAGGCCTCAGGAATCAGTGGTGAGGAGGGAGGTGCTGAAGAAGGTGCCAGACCCTGCGCTGGAGGAGAGCTTCCAGCAACTGCAGCAGACCCTGGTGGAGGAGCAGCATAAGAACCAGCTGCTGCAGGAGGAGCTAGAGGCACTGCAGCTGCGGCTGCGCGCCCTGGAGCAGGAGACCAGGGACAGAGGGCAGGAGTATGTCGTCAAGGAGGTCCTACGCATCGAGCCTGACAAAGCCCAGGCGGATGAGGTCCAGCAGCTGCGGGAGGAGCTGGAGGCGCTTCGACGGCAGAAGGGTGCCCGGGAGGCAGAGGTGCTCCTCCTGCAGCAGCGCGTGGCCGCCCTGGCTGAGGAGAAGAGCCGGGCACAGGAGAAGGTCACTGAGAGGGAGGTAGTGAAACTGCAGAACGACCCCCAGCTGGAGGCAGAGTACCGGCAGCTGCAGGAGGGCCACCAGCGCGAGGGCAAGCTCCGGGAGAAGCAGGAGGAGGAGCTGAGCTTCCTCCAGGACAAGCTCAAGAGGCTGGAGAAGGAACGGGCCATGGCTGAGGGCAAGATCACCGTCAAGGAGGTGCTCAAGGTGGAGAAGGATGCGGCCGCTGAGAGGGAGGTCAGTGATCTCAGCCGCCAGTACGAGGACGAGGCCGCCAAGGCTCGTGCCAGCCAGAGGGAGAAGACCGAGCTGCTCCGAAAGATATGGGCCTTGGAGGAGGAAAACGCCAAAGTGGTGGTGCAGGAGAAGGTCCGGGAGATCGTGCGGCCGGACCCTAAGGCAGAGAGTGAAGTGGCCAACCTGCGCCTGGAGCTCGTGGAGCAGGAGCGGAAGTACCGGGGGGCCGAGGAACAGCTCAAGAGCTACCAGAGCGAGCTGGAGGCCCTCAGGAGGCGGGGCCCCCAGGTGGAGGTAAAAGAAGTGACCAAAGAAGTCATTAAGTACAGGACGGACCCTGAGCTGGAGAAAGAGCTGCAGCGGCTCAGGGAGGAGATCGTTGACAAGACCAGACTGATCGAAAGGTGTGACTTAGAGATCTACCAGCTGAAGCAGGAAATCCAGTCCCTGAAGGACACCAAACCCCAGGTCCAGACCAAAGAGGTGATCCAGGAGATCCTCCAATTCCAGGAAGACCCCCAAACCAAACAGGAAGTGGGGTCTCTGAGGGCAAAGCTCGCAGAAGAGCAGAAGAGGCAAGTGGACCTGGAAAGGGAGAAGGCTTCCCAGGAGGAGAGGATCACACGGAAGGAGGAGGAGCTCTCGCAGGTGAAGGAAAGGGTGGTGCAGCAGGAGGTGGTCAGGTACGAGGAGGAGCCAGGCCTGCGAGCAGAGGTGACTGCCTTTGGGGACAGCATCGACGTGGAGCTGCGGCAGATTGATAAGCTGCGAGCTGAGCTGCGGCGGCTACAGCGCCGGCGTGCCGAGCTGGAGCAGCAGCTGGAGGACCTGGAGCGTGAGCGGCAGGGGCGCAGGGAGGCCGAGCGGGAGGTGCAGCGGCTGCAGCAGCGGCTGGCTGAGCTGGAGCAGGAGGAGACTGAGGCTCGTGAGAAGGTGACCCGAAAGCAGAAGGTGGTCCTGCAGCAGGACCCTCAGCAGGCCAGGGAGCACGCCCTGCTCAGACTCCAGCTGGAGGAAGAGCAGCACCGGCGGCAGCTCCTGGAGGGTGAGCTGGAGACCTTGAGACGGAAGCTGGTGGCCCTGGAGAAGGCGGAGGTCAAGGAGAAGGTGGTCTTCTCTGAGAGTGTCCAGGTAGAGAAAGGTGACACTGAGCAAGAGATCCAGAAGCTCAAGGACAGCCTGGAGGAGGAGAGCCGGAGCAAGAGGGAGCTGGACGCCGAGGTGAACCGGCTGGAGGCCAAGTTATCGGAGCTGGAATTCCGTAACTCCAAGTCGTCCAAGGAACTGGACTTCCTAAGAGAAGAAAACCACAAACTACACCTGGAGCGGCAAAACCTGCAGCTCGAGACCCGGAGGCTCCAATCAGAAATTGAAATGGCGGCAACAGAAACACGAGACTTGCGGAATGTGGCCGTGGCAGACTCTGGGACCAACCTTGACTCCAGACTGTGGTCTCTGGAGAGGGAACTGGATGACCTCAAGAAGCTCTCCAAGGACAAAGACCTCGAGATCGACGAGCTGCAGAAGCGCCTGGGCTCCGTGGCCGTCAAGCGGGAACAGAGAGAGAACCACCTGCGGCGCTCCATTGTGGTCATCGACCCCGACACGGGCCGCGAGCTGTCCCCTGAGGAAGCCCACCGTGCCGGGCTCATCGACTGGAACATGTTTGTAAAACTCAGAAGCCAGGAGTGTGACTGGGAGGAGATATCTGTTAAGGGTCCCAATGGAGAGTCTTCAGTGATACATGACAGGAAGTCTGGCAAGAAGTTCTCCATCGAAGAGGCCCTGCAGAGCGGCAGGCTGACCCCTGCTCAGTATGACCGCTACGTCAACAAGGATATGTCCATTCAGGAGCTGGCAGTCTTGGTGTCTGGGCAGAAGTAGGCACAGCCCTTCCATCTCTTTTTAAAGGCAGACACTGCCCCTCTCCATACAGCGACCTCCTGGGTGTCCTCTTCTCCCTGGCACAGGCCAAGCATGTGATCCATGCCCTCACTGTCAGGCTGCTCAGAGCACAGCCCACGTACAGGATGGGCACTGGCTGAAAACACAACTCTCACCCTATCCATCATTTAGCCCAGGCGAGTAACCTGCTTCGTCCTCCAGTGATTTGCCAGCCACAATGCCCTTTTGTTCTCCCTTTTCCTATACACTACTATCAACAAACTCCTTGTGTGATGCCTAGAAGCAATCCGAAAACCACTAAAGCACAAGATGACCACAACAGACTAGCCCACTCGAGGCAGCATGGGCCTGAGCACACCAGGTGGCACATTCTGCCCTAGAAAGGCCTCTTCTCCACTGCCGTTCTGTTCATCAAAGGCCGGGCCCATCGGGGACTGCTGGCATGCATCACACCCCTCCAGGCTTCTGGCTGAGAACCAACTTTCCGTCAGCAAGGCCTCCTCAGTAGTTACCCTGCTCATGAGACAGATCTGGTATCTATACCAGAAAGGCACATAGAAACCAGAAGTGTCTGGCTCCTGGTGCTAGAGTGGACATTAATTGTTAGCCAGATTGTCCCAGGAAACGCACCAACAGAGAATGTTTCATGGTTCTGAAATTAAAATATTCTAATAGTGGCCTGTGTTGCTGTCATCCTAAGCTTCAGTGCCTTATAAGTCTTGTTTATTATGTCATTGGTATTTAGGTGTACAAAATAGTTGATTATTCACCACAGGAATTTCTGGTTCTCGTATCTCATGTATCATGTAAGAAAATGGGAATAGGGAACTTTATTTATAGTGCAAAAATAAAACCTGGTGGCTTGATTCTACTTTCACAGTGAGCTCGTGTCTTCCTCTTCTGCACGTGAGGCTTATTCCCCTACTTCCCCTTGGCTTCCAGCCACACTGGGCATCCACATATATCAGCCCCTATGGGGAGAAGAATTACTTACAAACGTGGTAGAAAGAAAAGAGTGACAAAAATGTTTTGGAAACCTTGAAACAATTTATTGAGTTGCTTTATACAAGATTAACAACCTTCACACCACCCCCTAAACACCAACATAGTTGCTGCACAAAAGCCACAGCCCCTCTCACACCTAAGAAACGGCCACGCCTGTTAAGTGCTCAGAGACTTTTGCCACACCAAGGAAACCCCTGCAGCCCCCAGGCCCTGAGCCCCCTCTGCCCGATACCCTGCTGCAGCCGGGCCTGTAGATCTGCCTTGCCATGGCTGTGTAAGTCATTCACTCTTTCATCACCACAAATAAAGCATAAACAAGAAAAAGAAATCTCAAACTCCCCATCAAAGAAACGTTTCCCTGAGGCAAGAGGCATCACTAGATTCCTAAAAATGAGGGTACTCTGCTCCAGCTGCACACTCCACGGCACATGGGGAGGAGGGAGCACCCAAGGGAGGGAGTGGGCTGGGACTGGCACCCGGGTGTTCACGGGTAGAGAAGCCTGGAGAGTTCCCATTGCTCAGCCTTCACTGGCGGCCTCTGCTCGGCTTTGAGCTCAGCAATACAAATCTCTTCTTTGGCTCTTTTGCTACTACCTAAGACTATTCTGTAAACAAACTGGAAATCCAAGTTGCAAAAAATATATATAATGAAGGGATAAGGAATCCACCTAGCCCAATGTGAAACCGATTGGTTCTTACGTAAAAAAAGGAGGCAGAACAGAGGCTGGGCCAAATAGCTGACAGAGGTCTCGCTCGCCAGGAAGCCGGGAAGGCCGAAAACCTCTACATGAGTTACTCAGCATTGTACCCTGGGAGTCAGGACCCATAAGAGCTGTATGTGTTTTCACACAGGTACACATGCTAAGGATGCTGTTTACTCTCAACATGTCTGAAATCACTTAACCGGAACAGTCAGTACAGACTTCTCAAGACAGGCAAGTGCCCTCAAAATCCTTGTGAAATAGCCACTGGTTGAGTGTGACCAACTTGGTGACTCAGGAGCTCTGTAGTAACTGTCCCAGCCTGTCTCTGACCAACTCTCCAGGCTCTTCTGCACATCACCCTTAAGTCAACGTGTAATCCCACTGCCTGGAGAGCCCCAGGCCTCAAGGCCTGTTTGTACCCGGCAGACATTTCACAGAGGCTTGTTCCTGCAGCTCTGCCTAAGAATGATTTCTAAGAATAAGACAAACTGGAATGTCTACCTATGACTTGGAACCCCTCGTATCCTTGGCCCTCAGAGAAATGAAGGGCTTTGGGGCTCTGCAGCCCACCTGCATGAACTCTGGAAAAACAAAACAGGAGCCCCTGGCTAAACTGGGACCTGCAATTTTGGGGCCCAGATGACCCTCAAAGTCAGGACAGCACAGATTATGATGTGCAACTGTAAAAAACTCAATTAAATAAAACTGGCTATGTCTTAAATATAGACATATCTTTAAAAAAGGTCTTCATCTCAGATCCACTCAGCGGGCTGAACGGATGTGTGTTGTCGAATTCTGCTCCACCATAAAGGCACTGGAATTATGTCTTCCTATAATATGATGTGTGAAGAACAGTCCCATTCTATCCAATGCATTTAATGGTAATGATGAAAACTGAGACCAAAATAGATGTCTTTAAAAATCCTATCACAATTGTTGAATCTACAAAGGTCTTTTCTCTAAAAGAGCTTCATGGTCATGTTCAGAGGAGAAACTGGCCCCCCACAATGAGCATACATTAGGTGTTCTTAGTATTTTGCAAAGAGACAAGGTAGGTCTCCCAGCTGTGGCTTTGGCCTGCATTTTGTCCTTTTGAGCACACAGCCTGGGGATGGGACGGCACCATGACCATTCAGGGATCTTACTGTGGCCAGAAGAAGCCCCTGACCAGTAGGGCACTCTGAGGTACTCTGACCAAATGCCAGGGGGTCAGGCAGATTTGAAATATAAGTGTGCCACCAGGGCTTGTAAATGCCGTGCTTTCCAGCACGGCCCAGCACACACCCCAGCCTAGAGCTGCCCCTCTGATAACTGTCCAGTGACAGAGCCGCGAGGCCCAGAGCACCAGGTCAGTAAGTGCCTCGTGAGCAGCACGGGGCTGGCTCCCTTACATGGAGGTTCGTCAGAAGTGCCAAGAAGCGCTCCACTTAGAACTCACACCTTCTCCAGAGGAAAACCAGAAAGAACGCAGTGAATGTCCATTATCTTAGACCTACACGTGCAGCTTCCACCCAGACCCAAGTCTGTCAAGCCTTTCCTCTGAAGTGGTCACAATTTCCGTGGTACGCCAGGCCCTTTCCCATGAATCTGAGAAGCATCTGGAAAAGAATAAGAAAAATCAGAACAAGTCTTTCAGGATCTCTGATTCCCTTAAGGCAGTAGTAACCAAACTTCAAGGGGATCACTTAAATAGCAAAAGTCCCAAAACACTGAGTGTTCTAAGGCTCAGATAAGCCACAAAACACCTAACAGTGGTTATTTGTGTGCACTGCTACTTGCAGCAGCCTACAGCATGCACGGACATTAGCACTACAAAGGCAGGAGGCCACTCAGCACATGTTCACAGAACAGCGACTCTGCTATGCAACTTGGGCCACTTCAAGTCTCCAGGCTACGGACTGCCATCCCGTGGCGAGGCCTGACAATCGATCACGCAGAACTCAAGGCAGCAATGATCTTTCTCTTACCATCAAAAGACCCTCAGGTCCTGTAAACACAAGCTCAAAGGCACTAGCATTCTGAGTCCACATAGCAAAGAAAGGAAAGCAACGCAGATACAAGTCACACAGCTGAAGTGCACAGACGGCTGCTCACTTATACCCTCACGTCCTCTCACACCTGAAGCACATCTAAGGAAGAGGAGAAAAGCTCACTCGGATAACCTGTTTTGGCACAATTGCTTTTCTCATTTTTTCCTAAACTTTTTACTTATTTATATTTTTAGAGATGGGGGTCTTGCTATGTCACCCAGGCTGGAGAGCAGTGGCTATTCACAGGTGCAATCACAGCTCACTGCATCCTCGAACTCCTGGGCTCAAGTGATCCTCCTGTCTCAGCCTCCCAAATAGCTGGGACTGCAGGCATGTGCTACTGCCTCAGGCTCTGGTAGCCTTTTTGGGCCTTCTTAAAAAAATATTTTTTTTTAACTGACACATAGTAACTGTACATATTTATGGGGTACATAGTGACGTCTGGCTACGTATAATATATAGTGATCAAATGAAGGGAATTATCCAGCACCTCAAACATTTATCATTTCTTTGAGTTGGGAACATCCACTATCTTCTTCCTACTAGCTATTTGAAACTATATATTATGATTAACTATAGTCACCCTACAGTGGTATAGAACACTAGAACTTATTCCTCCTATTCTGATAGTCTTTTTAATCCCCAGAGGAAAAACAAAAATGATACCAGAAAGTAATCTTTTCTGAAAATAACACAGACCAACAGCCTGCTTCCAATGGCTCTTCAATTATTTTGTTTTTCTGAAAGAGTAATGTTCTTAAAAGCAGGCAGAGCCAGGGCAATGTGACTTTCAAAAACCACAAGCTCTCACACAGGTGGCTCTGGAGCCTCCTGAGTTACAATCCTGACTCCAGTGGCAACCAGCAGCTTGGACAGTAAGTCCACTGCATGCTACTGCTTCTCCAGAGGAAAAAAGGAGTAACTATTGTCAAAGGTTTAGTCCCTCAAAGAAGCAAAATTTCCATCTTGGAGACTGACAAATCCATTCTTGCCCCCGGATGGCCTCTGGCATTCACTATAAGGGGCCCGGGTGCCAGGGACTCACAAGTCAGGAGACAGACACTGACTGGCAGACTCTGGGCCACACATTCCGCTCCATGCAGGAGGTCACAGCATGTGTAGCCCAGGGGCCCTCATCTTACTCCCACCCAGCACCAGCCCACTAGGGTCACCTAGGCCCGGCTTCCTTAAGAATGCTTCTCCCTCACCAGTGCAGCCCCATGGTTATGTCTGGAGCAAGTCTAGAGTAGTAAGAACACTAGGTCAAAACCAAGATATCATGAGGTGTCTAATGCCCCAGAATTCCATGAGGTGTACCTAAGAATCAAGGACCCAGGACAAGGTGAGGCAAATCCACTTAATACAAAGGTGCAGCCTGTGCCCTCTTCTCAGGTGCTACCAAATGACCTACAAACCTAGGGCTTTTAGAGGCTCCCTATTTCAGAAAGTACTCTTCTACAGGAGAATGCTGGCCTCATGCCTGGTGTGCTTCCAAATCTCTGTTTTGATGTAGTTTCTACACCTCGACAGACGTAAAGATGTTCCTCTCTTGGATCCATGCTGCCATCAGAGGTAAGCCATCCTTCCTGGAGGTCTTGTACTGTCACCTCCCTGCTAGTTGGAGTTTCTCTTTTATGGAAAAAAAGTTTAGAGTGCCTTCTGTTAACTGACAACACCAGGAAGGTGCAGCGGCTTGAACTCAAAGGCCTTGTTGTACCCAAATAGCGTCTGGAAGAGATATGCCATTACTTTCCTTTTTTTAATTAAAGAGGAAAAACTGAGGTAAGGGTTGGGAGCTCCTCTGACTCACACACAGGCACCCATGATTTTCTATACAATTGCACAAGCTAAAGGTGACCCCATGGCAGTTCTAAGTGGGGGCCACAGGAAACCTCCAAGAGGTAGAAGCCCATGTCATTCTAGGTGCCCACAGAGCTAGAGCCTCGAAGGACAAACCAAGATGACAACACAGTGATGAGGTAAAGACACTAGACTCCTGGGCAGCAGACAAAGCATCTAAGGGTGGAGGGGAAAGGCACATAGTGTGCGTGGCACACTGATGTCTGGAGATTACCTGGCAGGCTCTGCGGGATATGGGTGGACACGGCAGCGTGTGGGAGAGGCGCTGCGTGGGGTGGGCTGGAGTGCAAGCCAGCCAGAAGACCTGAGAGAAAACAAAGGAGGGGAGAAAAGAACAAAACACACACATTGAAGACAGGAACGGAAAAGCAGCTCCAGCAGCCAAGAACCCCAGACAACCTGCCAGACCAGTCTGGGTACCAAACCCAAGGGGAGGGGCCTCAGGACAGTTCCCAGAGCTGTTCCCCACAGTCACACGCCAGACAGTAACACAGGAGCCACGGTACACAACAGGAGAACCCTTGGCCACAGCCCAGAGATTCCCAAAGCAAGGAGAGGCAGGCAAGATGCACTCACTGTGGCTGAGGCCATGGTGGAAAGGCCCAGAGGCAGGGCCTGTGACGATAGCGTCCTTAGAGACCCCTGCTTTGGCAGAGGCGTCAGCGCTGAAGGAAAGCACATGGAGAGGAATCGGGACAGGAGCTATAATCCCCAGTGAGTTCGAGCTCATGGCCCCAGGTAGCTTTGGGCTGCTGGACTTGTAGGGTGGAGACAGCAGGTCTAAGGGAGTGGAGCTGGTCAGTAGCACGGCCCCACTCGTTCCTTTCTAGGGAGGAAACACAGCAAAGCGGTGAGGACTCCAGTCCTTTCCCAGCTCACTCACAAACCAATGAGGTCACGCAAGAGATGAGGACACACACAGGTCAAATGTCACTGCGAAGGCTCCCTCCTACCCTGCAGCCCCAAAGACAGGAACGAGGACAGTCTCCATGAACTGACATGGAATCGTTTCCAGGGTACCTCGTTAATTTTAAGAAGCAGGGTATGAAATATGTCTCCTTTGTAAAGAAAAGGAAGAATATCATAATATAGATATCTACTAATGTATACATATGCAAACATACACGTATATATATTTATATATACAGAAACATACACTTATATATGCATTTATTAATCTTTTGTTTTTAAAAAGAAACAGGAAAAATAAACTGGAAACTAAGGAGTAGCTACCTTACAGGGGTGACGGGTGCAGGAAGGCAAGGAGGCCTCTCTGAACAGACTTTTCTATAGCTCTGACTTTACAACCACATAGTTGTTTCACATATTGGAATAAGAGGAAAAAATGCTCTCCCCATTTCCCCAACCTGTGTCCAGACTCAGTAATTGTTGGACTCTGTCCTCCCAAGAGAGTCATTCTTAGAAGGTACTGCTATTCCTGTGGCATGAACACCTCCACATAATTGTGACCTGACAGGTGACGGCATTCCCATCCCTTGTTAGGAAAGACGGACAGGTGAGAAGATAGGCATGTTCTATGCCACACAGCCCCCGGCTCCCACAGGCATGGCTCTGACCATCCTTCTGCTCCCTCTACCTTCCTAAGGAGAAGCTTCAGGCTATCCTGGGCTTCCTCCTTCCAATGTCTGAGCTCACTGTTCCTACCCGACCTTCCACTTCAGATCTCATTCTCTGCCCAGGGCAAGGCAAGTGGCCTTATCCCAAAGGCCCCTGCAGGTGGGACAGGGTACGCTGTTCTGCAAGGATACTCACTGGCAAGGAGGTAGATGATGTCACACTACTAACCGCGGGGGGCTTTAGGGACGAGGTCAGTAACTTTGCCACTCCCTGGGTCCCACCACCGGAATCTCCATTTGGACCACCTGGAGGGGCCACCAGGGTCAGCTTCTGGGAAACAGGTGGTTTTTTCACTGCTGAGCTTGGGACAGGTCTGCTCGCGGACTGTCCTGTGGAGGGAGGCTGTATGCCAGGGAGCAGGTTCCCAGAAGTAGAACTCTGGACTGGTGTTCCTCCAGAGGAAGAGCTGCCAGAAGAAACCCCGTGTTTGGAGACAGAGCCAGCAAAGGGATTATTCTTGTAAGATGACCCTGCAGAGCTGGCTGAATGCTGTTTTGCTGGATGGCTCAGGGCAGCAGAGGACGAGGCTGGGGTCTTATGAGAGCTGTTGCTGGAGGATGGTAAGCCTCCTGAGGCGGCCGGCGTGGAGGGATGGAAGCCCTGGCCTTTGGTCGCTGTCTTCACTATCTGCAGGAGGGAACGATGGCACTGTGGGGAGGAAGCCTTTGGACTCTGGAGCTTATTGATGAACGGAGCTGGGGGCGTGAAGTTTTTCTGCTGCTGAGCGCCTGCATGAAAGACTTTGACTTGGGGGCTGGGTACGGGAGCTGCCACCTGGGGTCCGTGAGATGTCCGTGGCAAACCATGGTGCTTTGCTTTGGACTGGTGTACTTCTGGCAAGCCTTTGTTGAGGGGAGCCTGGCAAGACAGCTCTTTGTAGCCAGAATTCTCTGGTTTTTTCTCCTGAGAGGACTGCCCCAGTGCAAGAGCCTGTTCAGCCAGAAAATTGAGGGGTGACTGCAGAGAGCTAGCTGGTGGGGGAGCAGAAGGGCTGGGCTTCGCAAAGTTCCTTTTCTCTTCCGTACACAACACACCTGCAACTTTTTCTGCAGGTGCTTTTGAGGGGGCAGGCAGTGTGAATTCAGAGCTCCCAGCTGCTCTGCTGTTCAACACAGTCAGTTCCTTGGACACGGCTTCCACCGAGGAGGCTGGATTGCAGATCAAGTCTTCATCCAATGAGTCCTCCAGGCTGCCTGACGCCTGGGAAGGGAGCTCCCTGCTCGAGACCCCGATGCTCAGGCCTCCTCCCTGGTGTTCTGAGGGCAAAGCAACAGGGCCGCTAATCTGTCCTGATTGGACGAAAACCTTTTTATCAGGCTTAGTAGACGAGTCCTAAAGGAAAGCAGAAATGATGTTAAAGATGCCAATGTTGGCCTGTTGTGAGGACATAAACATGGGAACAACTTGAGTCACAAAGAACTGGGCCTTCCTGTATAATTACAAAACAAGGGGTGGCAGAGAGCAGGAGCCGTGCCTCCCTTGACTTGAAATGCTCAACTTACACACCCTCTGGTGAGTGTCCGGCTGGCTGGGGCTGGATTTACCCCATCAAGCTTTGTTGCTAAGTACAAATACACTCACAGGGGAACTTTTCTCTCTGTTTCTGAAAAAGTGTAAGATTCACTAAAGAGACACACTGCCTAGTGGCATTCATACTATCTCAGAGTGCTACCAGCTGCAATCAGACTGACGCAGGGCATGAGATTTACCTTAAAATAGCTATTTTATCCTCCTTGATTTTTCCCACCACCTGTCTCCTTGGTCTGGGTTCCAAGAAAAGTCTTTTTCCTGGAAGCAGAAATGGGGTCTAACCTGTCACTCCTACAGACCTGGTGCTTAATGCAGTGGGTCTGAGACATTGTAGGAGCTCAAAACATACATAGGAATAAATGATCTGCACAACTTATTCTCATGGTATCTTTAGGTATGGTTAAGGGCACCACACCAAGCCTCAGGAACTAGTAAAATGACCAAGCACGGTGGCTCACGCCTATAATCCCAGCACTTTGGGAGGCCGAGGAAAGAGGATTGCTTAAGCTCAGGAGTCCAAGACCAGCCTGGCAACATAGTGAGACCCCGTCTCTACAAAAAATTTTAAAAAATTAGCCAGGCATGGTGGCACATGCCTGTAGTCCTAACTACTCAGGAGGTTGAGCCAAGAGGATCACTTGAGCCCAGGAACTGGAGGTTGCAGTGAGCTGTGATCATGCTACTGCACTCCAGTAGGCAACAGAGCAAGACACTGTCTCAAAAAAAAAAACAAAAAGAACTGGTAAAAATTTTAGTAAACAACAACTTTTACTACATTGAGAGGTTCCTGCAACATCTAAAATAGTTTTCACAGTCTCTATTCTCTCACCACTGTATTGTACCACCCTCCATTTCTGCTAACTCAACAAAGCCACCTTTCCTTTCTGCTCTTGCTCTAGGCTGAACTGCACTGGCCAAGAGTATATTTCTTCCATGAAAAGACTACCATAGTAGTGCCATACCTTTGCACCTGCAGGGGTTCTTCACTCCTCAGAGGGCTGCCAAGAAGACCTCACTCAATTCCACAACCACCCCAGGACCTGGGCCAGGTGGGTACAGTTTTGTAGAACTGAGGCTTAGAGGGGGTTAAGAGGCCCAGCTCAGGTCTCTGCCCTGGTACAATTCCAAGAGTGCCATCCTGCATAGGTGTCCCCAGACAAGCAAAGCTCAATGAGCTGCCATGGTCACTCAAGAGGCTTCTGGAGCATGGCTGTAGGGAGTTGAGGACAGCTGACACATGACCTGAGCAGGCCAACTCACCTTCACCTTGATTTTAGAAGGGGCCATTACTTTCTTCTTGGCGCTGTTCAAAGGAATGAGCACAGAAAAGGTGAGAGAATATCCACAGGACGAGGTAAAATAACACTACTCCTGAGAAGTGAAAACACCAAGACACTCACAGGATAGATGTCAGGTGCCCATGACCTCGTCTGCTCTCCTTAAACAGAGTCCTGAAAGATACAGAACACTGGGCATTTGTATGTGCCCCTGAAAGTTGGGACGCAGCTTCCAGAGCTGTGTTAGCACCCCAGGTACTCAGTGGCTATTACTTCCTAAATGTCAGTTGACGGCTGAGATGAATTCCTGGTGAGAGAATCTAAAGTGGTCACACCGGCTGCCCAAAAGCTAAGAGTCTGGGCTTCACCAACAAAAACTATGGCTCTGTCCCCAACTTCTCATGGCAATGTTTCCCTAAAGGCCACAGCACTTTCCCTACTGCCTATTCCATCCCTTCCAAGAATAAAATGTGGCGTGACCCACAGTGTGTCTCTTTTCAGAGAAACTCAACAAAAATTTTCTTCATCCAAGCAGAGAGGATAGCAATTCCAAAAGCTCCAAGATTTGTCCAAACCACAGATGAATGAGGTCCAATCAAGAAAACTAGCTTCAGCTAACTTCCTCTGTTCTGTGTACCACACACACTCTCTACTCCTGGGAAGCAACATCATACAAAGTAGCCTCTGAGACAGAGGCCTGGCACTTAGCTCTAACAGAGTCAGCCCTGCTACCTGCAAATGAGACTTCTTCACAGTCATTTAAGAAGTATCCAAGATGAATCCATCTCTAACCTTCTAGTAGGAGCCATTATGTTTAAACAGGAAAGTACGTATTTATATGGGAGGAGCACATAGCCAATCCTGAACTGAAGTAGGACAAAGAATGACAAAGACAAAACCCCACAGGTACCTTCCCTTCTTTTAGAGAAGACAGAGAACCCCTTTCCTAGCTACCAGTATGTCCCCCAATTACTCAGGTGAGATTAGAGTTCAGTCAACAAGGCAGTGGCCTGGCATAAAAGCAGTGCTCAATTATTCCCTGATTGCACAAATACCCTATATCTTGCCTCCCCCGCCCTCACCTGGCCTGCATCCAGCCCTTGGGCCAGAGAGGCTTGACCTCGGCATCCAGGAAGGCCTTCACGCAGTCCTCCCAGGCCTGGGCCTTGTTGTTCCTCTCTAGGTCATGGCTCTCCAGCTTGGTCTTTACCACCTGGCACAGCAGCTCCCTGAGGAGGAGGCAGAAATCAAAATCTTCAAACTGCCCCAAATGCTTCTGCAAGGTTACAACCGTGTGCTTCCAGCAGCTTTGATGAAGGGAAACGATCCTAACCTTCAACAGCAATACAGGGACATGCTCAGACGTGGGCCCCACAAACCCTCCCACGGGCAAGGTCCCAGTCTGGGCACACCTGATTTCATCATTCCACTGGAATTTCTTGCGGGGTCCCATTATCCTCCTGCCCCCCTTTTCCTCATCTTCTTCCTCCTCAGAACAAATCCGCTCTCTCTGCTCCTTGTCTTTCTCCTCTTCCAGCATCCTACAGGGTAAACAGAATTAAAAGGGACCCTAAGGAGGGCCAGGCACAGTGGCTCATGCCTGTAATTCTAGCTTCTCTGGGAGGCCGAGGCGGGTGGATTGCTTGAGCTCAGGGGTTCGAGACCAGCCTGAGCAAGAGCAAGACCTCGTCTTAGAAAAAAAATAAAATAAAAATAAATAAAAGGGACCCTAAGGTCTTTCTGTCACCACCTGCCCGTCCCCGTGCAGAATGGGGACTTCTCAGATAAGGGGAAATGCTCAAGAAGAGCCAAGAATGTCCTTTGGAAATGGAGTAAACACTGAGAAGGGGCAGGAGAGTCATGCCACACAGGAGCGCTGGGCCACACTTACTTAGCAACCTTGGCCTGGGTGTGTGCCTGGCATTCGTCCTGGTACTTGGCCATCTGCTCTGGCATCGCCCTGCCAATGGCTTCCTTGAGCTTCTGGAGAGGCTCCTTCAGACGCCCCCCCTGCAGAGAGCAAGACACATGACAAGACTAGTTTATGCGTCACTCTTACTAGGGACACACTACGGGAAAAACTGAAGGGAGACAGTGAGGCAGCAGATGCGGCATTTGTGAAGACTCGCTCACCCCTCAGCTGGGCCCCAAAGCCACGGGGCTCCACTCCAAAGTCACCCACCTGTTCATAGAGGTGAAGTTTTCGAGCACGTTTGACCAGAGCATCCTTGCTGCAGGGCAGGAATGAGGCGAGATAGGCATAGACCCCAGAACGGATTTGGCTGCTCAGCTCCCGAGTCTGCACCTCTATGCTGCAGAACAGAGCAGAGTCATCAACGGCTGCAGCTTCTCTCCACGTGAGATCACCCTCCGTGGAGAGGACAGCCAGGAGCCAAAAGCAGGTCAAACCTTATCTTGTTGGTCACACAATGTAACTGAGTGGCCAAGACAACAGATCTTCAGCAATCAACAAACAAGAACAACTCCCAAACCTGATGAACTTGGCTAGGTAAAGCGGGTCAAGGCTCTCGGGTCAAAGACAAGGCCAAGTCAAATGGAAACAGGGCCCAAGAGAACAAGTTTTGAGGCACTACATTTCATAAACAAAGAAAACACAAAGCTTTGAAAGTGGGAAGTAATGAGTTAATTGGAGTTAGGAGGATACTTTCTGGCAGCATTTCTTCTAGTTCCTAGTTCTTTTTTTTGTTTGTTTTTCTGGTTCCTAGTTCTATCTACCATCGTGAGGTCAGGGAAATCCTCACCCCTCCAGTTTCCCCATCTAAATAAGCAAAAGAATATTTCTTGCCAATGCCTTGAGCTTTCCACATTTGGCATGTTCACATGGGTTCCTTGCTGGCACAGACCTCTCACCCACAGGGGTGCTCAGGTTCTCTCTGCAGTGCTCTCTCAGCACCCTGCCTGACCCAATCCAGGTCCTGGCCTGGCAAGGCCATCTGCTAGGACATGCCCATGTCCTGACAACTGTTCTCACATACACAAAATCTCCACTTGTTGAGCAGCAAGCTTCCCCTGCTACAAGATGCAACCAGGAGAAGAGCTGTAATGTTGAGGGGCCAGATACAAGGATCAAATTCTTCCTGGCTTAGATTTACGTGTTTGCTTTTTTGCTTTTTAATCCAGTTCACACAGTGAGCGTCTCAGAGGCACAGGGGTCTGGCAGAAGTGCTGCAGCCAACGTACACGAGCACTAGGAGGAGTGGGCGCGAGAGGAGGCAGACCAGGGACACTGAGGAGCACCTCAATGCAGAGAGCAGGCCCCTGAGGCCACCAAGTTGTCTCTCATTCTTCTGGATTCTCACAGACAAGCAGGCAACACCCTCTCTCTCTTCTCATCTCATGCATGCCAAGAAATCCTCTTCCAACAGGCCTTGACTATCATATACAGTGTTCTAATAACGCCTGACGCCTAAGATTAGGAAGGTCTATCATTTCTGGAGACTAATATTTAGTGTCCCTGTTTGTTTTGTTTTTTAATAGAAAAACAACAGTAAAACCATATTAATCCAATTCTTCTTTTATCTAATGGTGGTCACCTTTATGTAGTTCAATTGTACTCCCATTCTCCCCTGGCCAGCTCAACCTAGGCACAGTAAAAGCAGATACAGACAAACAAACGATACTCACTCTAATAGGATTCCATTAACATCCTGGGTGAAGAACTTCTGTCTGCTCTCTCCCTCAGCAGCTCTGGCAGCCTGGTTCACAGCAGACAGTAACAGCTGTTAGTGCACTTTCCCCGCACGGCCCTCACACTCACCCGCAGGCACAAGAGCCGTCACTCCATAATGAGCACCTGTCAAGGAAATGCTCACCACCACCTTTCCAACTCTGCCCATATCCCAGATTAAGTTCACCCATGATCGAGACTCTCTTTTCAAATGCTGCTGCAGCATCTGTGGTCTATCCTTCCCAGGACTTAAAACAACATTCACATAAAAGAAAATCAGAGTCAAAGCAATCATGATGCATTTGGTCAGAGGCCAATCCAGCCAGCTAACTCCCATGTCCATACTCTATCAACTGCACCAGGATTGGGATTCCCACACATTTTCAGTAGAAAAACAATCAAGAACTTCAACAAACCTACAAGAAGACTTAAAGGCCTTCATTAATGGTAAATGATGATAACAATATCAATGTGTAACTGCAGCATTTAAGGATATAATTCTTTGAAAATTCACAATCTACTTACAGTATATCAAAATTCTATTACCCAGACCATTTGAACAACACACCATACTAGCACAAGACTATAGGAGTTTAATATATAGCCTTCTTTTGTTTTCCATGAGAACACAACACCCTGGAGAGCAAGCTTAGAGACCCTTGACGCAGCCGAGATACTGATAGAAGTCTGAAAAGCAAACCCTGCAAGTCTATACCAGTGGTTCTCATACTTGGCTGCACACTGGAGTTACATGGGCAGCTTTGCCTGTCCCAGACCAGTCAAATCACAATCTCTGGGGACAAGACTCAGGAATGTGCACTCTCTAAATGTGGCCCAAGCAGGGTTACTTCGAAGGTTACTCCTTCGAAGTAACCCTGGTGACCACTGATGTGCCGAGAGGGCTGGGAACCACTGATCTCAATCCAAGAGCTGCTGGTCTGAAGGCTTTAGGTGAAATAAAATTTCTGAAATCAGACTTGATGTATAATGACAGTAAACAAGGGTGACAAGGTGACTATAACAAAGGGATAAATCTTGATCAACCCTGCCTGCAACTACAGACTGCAAACCTCCCGCCCCCTCCATCATCCCCTACTTGTCTTCCTCTCCTTGCATCCTCTGGGGTCCCCTTCAACCTCTCTGACTGCTCCATCTAAGCTCTGGACCAAAATTTACAATTGTCTCTAAGTAATTTCCAACTACAGTCACCCCTTGGTATACTCGCAGGATTGGTTCTGGGACTCCCTACATACCAAAATCTGAGCATACTCAGTCCCACAGTCGGCGATGTGGAATCCAAGTATATAAAAAGTCCTCCAGATCTGCGGTCCCCAACTCCCAGGCCGAGGACCAGTACTGGTCCATGGCCTGTTAAGGACCAGGCCGTAGAGCTCTGCTGGCCCCCCACCTCCCCTGCCCCCGTTCCGTGGAAAAACTGTCTTCCATGAAACCAGTCTCTTGTACCAAAAAGGCTGGGGACCACCCCACCAGATTATGCCAAATCCACATATAAGTGGACCTGTGGAGTTCAAATCCATGTTGTCCAAGGGTCAACTGTACTTCTACAAATGGATGAACCCCTGGTATACAAACTCAACTTAAACCAGACCCACTGAATTCTGCTCTCCCTCCTGTGTTCCCCACTTCTAAAAATCACACTCCAACCTTCTTAAATCCATCCACTCCCTTCTTTAGAACTCATCAGTGGCTCTTTCCAAGCCTAGAGCAAATCCAAATTCCTTCACGTGGTTTTTAGGGTCCTTCCAGGATCTGGCCCAGCCATCCACCAACTCACCTGTCCTCAGCTCTGCTACCTGCCTTGCTATAAGGCCATCTTCCCCAGGGGGCAGGCCAAGCCTGCTGCCTCCAGGCTTATGTGCCCCCCCAGAGCTTCTTTTTTACTTCAAGTCTGGCTGTCCACCTGACTGTCCATTTAGCTATCCAAATATCATGGAGCTTATTTCATTCTGCTTTGTCCTACAGTCTGCTGTTTACATCTCTACTGGTTCACTTACCTAACAAGCTCATGGAGGACAAGAACTGAATCTTATTCATCAATATTATTTCCCCAGCTGCCTGTCACATAACAGATGCTTAGAAAATGTCGACTGAGTGAATGGGTGAATGAACAAACTAATGAACAGATATCGCTATAAGAAGGCACACAAGAGGAAGAAAAGCATAATACCAAACAACCAAAAATAACGTGGAGAAGATGCAAAATTCAAGCTTGTAAGATCCTCTGGCTAAAGGACAGCCTGAGATGAAAGGGGTGAAATGGATAGATGGATAATGGAAGGAGGAAAGGGCATGGCTTTTAATCCATTCATAGGCCAATTTCTTACACTCCCAGAAGCATTCAGAATTCTACCTTGGCAGAATTCTTGGAAGGTGCTGGAATTATGATATTAGTCTGACAGAAAATAAAATGGAGTCATTCTTTTGCTTAAACTTATACTGCTAGTTATAAGATCCAGAAGCACCTTCATATTAACTCAATCTAATTACTTTAACATGTATGTATTTCAAATGCCCCACTGTTTGTCAGACCCATCAACAGCTTAAGTTTCCAATCAGATTTTATTTTTGGATAGCCATTTCTCCAATACTTCAGAAGCTTTCTACCTATATAATCTTTAAAAAGATTTTTCTTATGTCTTTTGAATTGCATAGACAGTATCTCTGAGGGTCTGATTTTATACTGAAGATAATTAGTCAACTGCTGTATTTTTAAGTAAATCTAATTAAAAGAGCAATTGGATATATATCTGATAGTCTCCCAGAAATAAGTGAGGTCCCTCACCCCTAAGAAGAGACACTCTTTGTCCCAGGAGTTGTATAAATTAATCAACCCTAAATTGACTAGGAAATGAAGTTAAATCAAACACCCCAGTCATGCTGATTTATAATAGTTGCAACAGCCTTTTAATGAGCTGTTTTATTTGTTCTAAGAAAAGCTATCGTTGCCTTTTAGCACCTAGCTCAAAATCTTATATACTGTACCTGTTTTTGCTGAATAAAATGAAATCTGGCAAGACTTTCTTTTTTAAAAAGATCAAACAAGATGTTTGGTTTATTTCCTACCTCATTCTCTTTGGATCCATCTCTCCCTGAGTTTCTTGTGATGCAGGAGTTCTAACTCTACAGGAAGGCATAGTACAGGAGAAGGTGGCATGCGGTATATGTTTCATTTCTGTTCTTAGTATTGTCCCCGTTTTATGCCTGACTGAAGAGGACCAAAATAGGCCTGGGTTGTCTGTATGGTCCAAGCTGAGTAGCTGCCAGACTACATCAAAACAATAACCTGAAAGGGCATCAAACGTGAGCCTTCTCAGCATCCATACTTTCTAACAACTAAGACAAATGATGCAATCAATGCATGTTAAGAGAAGGCAGGGTAAGGCCATCAAATCACTGCATTCCCTGGGGCCCATAAAAACGTACAATACAAAAAGAAAGAAATGAAAAATGGGCTAACATGAAAAGAAAACAGTAAACATAGCATGAGCATCCACCAACGTGTCCCTCTTGAAGGACCTCTTTGACATACACAGGTTTTCAAAGATATTTTTTAAAGTTTTAAGTATCATATTTAGTTAGAAGATAAATCTAATTTTTGCTTCCAAAAAGAAAGTGTTTTTCCCTAAGGGATCGATACACAGGGGATTATAATCTGCTATGTACTGTGGCAGACTGCAAAACAGGACCACAGATTCCTCCTGTGGAGAAGTTCCTCTGACCCAGAGCGGTGCACTCTAGCTCCCCAATCCTTGCACCTGGGCTGCTCTTGTGACTTGTTTTGACCAAGCATGTGGTAGAAGTGATGTGATACACACAACCTCTAAGGCTAGATCTCAAGGGCTCTGTGGCTTCCACCTTTGCCCTCTTGAGATGTTGCCGTGAGACAACCATGCCCTGAACAAGGCCAGGATGACAGACCAGAAAAAGGCCCGACCAACTTGCCAGCTGAATGCAGCCACAAGAGTGAACCCAGAAAGGATCAGGAGAGGAACTGCCGAGCCAACCCAGGGTCAGGAGAAATGAATCACTATGTTAAGCCAAAGTTTTGGGGTAGTTTTGTAGACAGCAATAGAAACTGATACATGTATTATCTAAGGCCAAGATTTAAAACCTAACCAATCTTACCATAAATATAAAGGAAATAAGGGAAAAACAGAAAAATAAGGGGAGTAAAAAATAAAGTGAGAAACACATAACACTGCTGAATGTGACAGTTAAATACATCAAGTTTAATTTAAATTTTAAAAATTCAATGTCCATTTCAAGATCTAGGATGGGGCTCCTTACTAAGCACCCAAATATCCATGTATGGCTTTTGGAGTTATATGTAATTTTTATGTCCAAACACATTCTTTCCCTGGGAAGACTGTCTCTCCCAGAAGATTCTCAACAGGGTTTGGGGGTCCAGAGCACTCATGCAGCAGGGCTCCAAGTGCCCCAAGCGCAAGGCCCTGGTCGTAACAGAGTACCTGGGGACCCTGTGGAGTAGCATTAAATAACTTTCTAAAATAAGCCTTCTTTTTTAATGCAACCATTAAAAGTAATGAGGGCTTTATAATAATATTTATTAAGTGAAAAAAGCAGGAAACATTATTTACAACTATAATTACAACTGCATAAAAACATATATACAGAGGCTAGAAAGGAATATGCAAATTGAAATTGTTTTTAGATTGCTGGGATGGTAAATTCCATACACTTTCCACCCCATTTTCCAAAGTTTCTTAGCGCTGTTATGGGAGAAGGGCAAGGTGAAGGCTAAAGTATCAACTTCATACTTGAACATTGTATTTTCAAACCAGAACAGCAGCCTCTCCTGGTCACCACCTCCCCACCGGGACCCAGGCCCACCTTGTCCGTGGGATCCAGAGCCCTGCCATTGTCATGCCCAAGAGCTAACGGACACTTGGCAACTACTGAGGAGGGACAACTTGCCAAACAGGGTGTCCACCCACTGTGGCTTTCTTGCACCACAGCCCAACACTGTTTCAGGCTACACCATTTCATTTCCACTGTATTTGTCCCTCTCTTTCCCAAGAAAGCAAAATAATAAGTAGTCAGACTAAAACACAAGCTATGGCAGGAATGGGGACACATCCAAGAATCTGTTTTGACTTTTCTCTAAAAAAATGACTACCTACTGTCACATGGACCTTACTTAAACTATTTAACAAGACTTTCAGAAGCTACAAAACAATTTGATTACAAACTGGAGGATTGAAAATGTTTTTAACATGAATTCTGAGAGCAAATATAGGACAGTAGGCTCAAACATGCCAAGTTCAGAGTCAATTCCTTCCACCTCAATGTCATATTAAGCTATACTCTGAATCCCTGACATGGCACAATTCATTTAAATCATTACATTGAAATAGAATACTTGTATGTCCAACACTGCAAACAAGCTAACAAAGATAAACTAGAGATTCGAATAAGATGTTTTATTTGCTTTGTATATTATGTTCAAATATTTTCTGGAAGTGACAAAATCATTTGTAGCAGTGGTTGACACTTTACCCTGCCCTAAAACACAAGGGATATCATATATAACAGTGATTCTGAAATGCTATGAGAATCACTGGTTTAAAACTTACAGCTATAGAGTATAAATGCCACTGGAGCTGCATTACAAGTCATGATGCCTAAGGTAAAATGTTATTTTAACTAAAAGGTAAATGTCATCACAACTAACAATCCATGTGTGGTTTATAGTTAGCAACACAGCATTGAAAGTTGAGCTCCTTTTCATTTATCGCAACTTAGGCATTTCTGTAACCACTGCCTAACGCTGATGACACACAATGTAAGGGAGCAACTGAAGCAGAGTGGCAACAAAGCATATACTCTAAGTGTAACTTGTATGTTTGCAAACTTTTGTGAATTTTCAAAACCTTCAAAAGAATACCAAGATGATGAATCTCTGACTCAGCTGCCTGCTGCCAACATCAGTGTCAGTCCAGTACACAAAAGAAAAGATACCGTGTGGAAAAGAAACTGACAGGCAGAAAACAGAAAAATCTCCCTAGAAGAAAGTAGATTTTTCAGAAGTGAAGAAATCAAGAAAGGCCTAAAAATGATGATGCCTGATGGGCAAAGCTTACACTGTTTCCTCACTCAGGATGAGCAGAGCGCTTGGAAAAAGCTTACACTTTAACTGCCAACTCACTAAAGGTTTCTCTGGGCATCGAGCTTCACACGGTGCAGAACCAATGTCAATCTGCCCGAACCGCTTCCAGGAAAGCCCAGCCACATTGTGTCACCATACCTGAGCCAGCTCCTTAACGCGCTTCTCCAGGGGTGCTGGCAGGCCTTCGGGGAGAGAAGAGGGCTGCCTGAATTCCTGGTCCAGTCCCACCCCAAGGGAATCGCTTCCATCATCCATATCACGGAAGGGGCTGCCTTCTGGAGACTCACTGAGCAGCTGCTCCAAGTCCAAATCAGTCAGCGAGTCCATGGCAGTAGCCGCCTGGAGCAAATCGTTGTCAGAAGCAGAGCCGAAGAGCGAGAGCAAGGGGTCAGAGGTGCCCTCCAACTCCCGCAGGCCCTGAGCTTCCACCGACGAGACTGCTATAGGCTTATGCTCCTCCTCCCTTTTTTTCTGAGCCTCTTTCTCCTTCTGAAATTTCTTTATCATCTCTTCAACGCATAAAGCCCCAGAATATTTCTTTTTCTTCTTCTCCTTACTGGCATTGAGGGCTGTGAAGCTGCAAGCAAGAGGGAAACTGGTTACTCAGGCTGCAGGACACCTCCAAAGGGAAACTGTCCCAGGGCAATGGTCTCCGGGAGAGCCTCAGTCACAGTCCACCCTGTTATCACTCCTCCCTCCTCTTGGCATATGGAGCTCGTTCTTGCTGAGACCAAAGCTTGAGAGTTAATTCAGGTTAGCAACACAGTGTCACATAATGCTAAATTTCCGATGGGTTTTTAGAAACCACTGCCAGGCTGAAATAAAAGGTTGCAAGGGGGGCGGGGAGCAAGAAAAGTATTTAAAGGGAGAAAGCAGGAGCAGCAGAGAGCAGCAGCAACTTGAAGAGCAGCTGGGGTGAGACCAAGAGAGGAGAAGGGAGCATGACCACAGAGACAAAGGGCAACAGCAGAGACAGAAGGAGAACTGGGGCAGAGAGAGGAGTGCCCAAGAGAACAAGAAACATCAGCAGTCACACAGTGACAGAAATAGCTGCCAACACTGACAGTGGAACTATCTGACACACAGAGAGGTGAGCGTCTGTGCCCGGAATGGCACTGCGGGAGGCGTGAGGAGCACAGGAAGGCCAGGCCTGCCACCTCTTCTGAAGCTGCGGGGAGGAGGTGAGTCAGCTCCCAGGTGTCCTGCCCTAACAGTTCAGACCTTATCCTAGCAAAGAAGCTGCTGCCTCTCACCCGGCTTTGGAAAACTTGGACTTTTTCGATTTCTTCTCCTTGTCATAAGTGTCATCTTTTTTCTTCTTCTTTATCTTCTCACCACCTTCCTTCAACTTCCGCTTCTGAGAATTAAAGACAAGGCACAGTTACACGGCTCCCTGACTCAGGGAGCAAGTGCACCACACAGCACTGGCCTTGCTCCACCAGGGCACATCCTGAGACCTGTCTCATCTCCTTTATGAACAAAAGCTCTCAGATCAGTCCCTGGACCACAAACCCACAGCATTCCCACTGACAGTGTCTCCTAGAAACACCTGGGGCTGAGACAACAGTGGCCATCCTGGAGCCTGAAATCTTTCTAGTTTGAAATAAGCTATATGTAGGCCCTACCTCTTGTTTTAAACACACAGGCAGAGGTAGACAGATTTTAAAATATACTCTTCTTAAGGCTGACTTGTTTTCAGTGGGATGACAGCCCTGGGAACTGAAGTCCTCTACATGTCCACAGAAGAGGTCCAGCAAGGGTGGTGCACACTCCCTCACTCCACACCCTTCACTGCTCTCGTCCCCCCCGTGACCACCGTGACAAACGACCCCTGCTGAGCCTGTTGGGATGTCATGTGACGTGGACGCCACAACCAAGAGCTGAACAGAGCCCCTCAAGTTCATGTTTCCTCGTCATGGCACACATATGAGAGGTGAACCGTCAACCTCGCACAGCTCTGCCTTTCCACCAGCCTCCTGAGCCACATCCTAAACCGTCGCATATTCTGGCGAGTCACCTACTGATCTGATAAGGTCACGGCAAAAAGCATTTCTGAAATCCAAAAGCGAGCATGTTCTAACCTTTGGAGATTTTTTCTTCTTTTCTTTAATGAAGTCATCCTCAGATTCTGATGCTTGTCTAAACTGCAGGGTTCCCGAGTTAATGTAAAATCCTCCATACTTTGTAGTCAAAGAAGCAGGAACAAGCTCATCATACTGAAGGGGGGAAACAAACTGTCAGCTCCAAGTTCTGGTTCTACAGTCCAAAGGTGCAAAGCGGGTCTCAAGAGAGATGTGACTATGTTTCTTTGTCATATTCCAACAGCATGCTAAGCCATCCTTCTGGTCAATCATGAATGTCCAAGCTACAGGTGTTTTGGACAGATCTGGTCATCATTTTCAGATGAGAGAACTAAGGCCCGGATCAAGAATGTCACGTCCTCTCTCACCAGTGCTGCTACTGCCTCATGCTAGGAAGAGGGCAAGCCCACTCCGACCCCACCACCAGCTTCCAGGCCATCGTCAGTAGGAGCTAAGGTGGTGGTTCTGATACCGCATTTTCATTAACTACTTACCGCCTCAGAGTTATCGATGAAGGAATCAGATTCATCATAACCATACCCCATATCAATCAAGTCCTGTATTCGGTCTTTTCTACGTTTCTTTCCACCCTAAAATTTAAAAGCAATAGAACATATGCTTTCTGATAAATACACAGAATTGTTGCCTCGAACTTCATCAGCTAGTGATTAAAGCTTGTAACACACTGCAACAGTCGCTCTCACACAACCTCCCCCGCCATACTCCTTCCCTAAGACCTTTCAACACAGGACAGATGTTATCTGCATAAAACGGTCTCTTATGCTTCGTACCTAAACGTTTTCTCCAAGGCAGTTAACAGGCCCTTCTTGTTCCTTTGCCCAGTCAGCACCACACACTCCACCATATGCCTTTTCCGTACCTTAATGCACATGTTCAATAGCTGCATTCTGTTCTCTCCAAGCTCTACACTTACTGCCAGATCAGTGTTGATTACATGATAATCTACTAAAGGAATATGGAAATGTCTAGAAACCTCTCCCACCCAATGAGGTTGTTTTGTTGCCCAAGAGAGAAATCTTACATATTTTTCTTCAAATTTCCGAGCAAGGGCCTCCACTTTATGCCTTTCCTTTTCTTCGTCATTGAAAGGATCTGAGAGATCTTTCTTCTGTAAAGAGACCATTACGCAAAAAATAAATCACAAAATATTCCCACATTCCTATTCATAGAACATCTGCTGACTACTCAACACCTATAAACAAACTGCATAATAAAAACTATTTTTCAGAAAAAGGTAGGATACAGGCTTCCATCTCATCAGTGTTTATCTTAATTGTTCAAGAAAGTAATTCATGTAATTCAGCAAAACTTGATTCAATGCCTACAGTCACCCACCACAGCACAAGGGACTGTAGGGCTCCAAACACAGCAAAGGGCCTTTAGTCAAGAGTGCTCAACCTCTCCACAGCTGTGCTCAGTACAGTGGGTTTCCTCTGTAACCCTAAAACTTACTTTATGCATTTAAAAACATTCTAAGAAGGGGTTGGTAGGCTTCGCCAGACTTCCACAATAGCCAATGGCTCAAAAAAGTTAAGAACCCACTGAATTGTAGTGCAAGTTCTTGAGAGCTGTCCTGCCTTCCTGTTTAGAAAAGTGGTCTGAATCTGCACTTCTCCCAGTGCTATCAAAGTCAAATCCAGGTTTATGGCACTCCCTACCTTTAGAAGCCTATCTTCAAGAGTCTGTCACCCCTTCTTGTCCCCCAAATCTCAATACTCACTCTAAATATTTTCGTGCAGTCTTCCAAAGTTTATTTCTATTCCATAAGCTTATTCTTGCATTGTTCTCACCAAGTAAATTTTCCAGAGGTGGGCCTTAGCTTCTTGAGCAAGGAATCTTAATTTTAATATTGCACTAAATATGCTTAAGACTTCAAGGCAGACAAAAAACACTGAAGATTGAATGCTTTTTGAAAACAAACGTTCTTATCTCATCCTCCCATCTCTGCCTACTGAAATCCCACCCACCTACAAAGGATCAGTTAAATGATCAATGGATATACGTATAACAGGATATTATAGAATATACACAATGAACATACCACAAGTGGTATTTAAAACATGCGCTTATCTGTATCTTCTGATTTTTCTACAATGATCACATATAACTTGAGTGGTTAAAATGATTTGAAGAAATCCCAATCTTGAGCAGCACTGGATTCAATGTGTACTCCTTAATGCCCTGCAAACAGGAGTCTTCCAATAACCACTATCTCCTGACTGTATGAAGGTCCAGCTCTGTGCAAACACGGCATCCAGGATGCAAGCTCTCCTCTGTCCAAGCCCTCCAGGGCCTGTATTTGTACCAGACTAAAACAATGACCACACTGTAACTTCTGTTACCTGTGTTGGTACAAGTCTCCTAAAACATCTACACTATTACAAGTTGCTTTGAGGTTGGTACAGCGTCTTCTCCACCTTTAGATGGTCCTCAGTGTCTCGCACAGTGCCTTCACATTTGTAAGAATTACATGGTAAATGAATTCATGCACAAATGTGTCAGATTTAACTGTACTTTTTAACATTGTAGAGTAGACTCACAACAATTTAGGAGTTCTGAACCTGAAGTCAGGAATGAATCCCCTGAAACTGGATCCAAAGTTCTGTGTGCTCCATGCATTTTTCTGCAATGGAGATGGGCACTTGGAGCCCAAAAAAAGGTAAAATCAGAGCACTGAAGTTCTAATTTCTGAACTAGATTTTCACTGAACATCTACTGATTTGGTTTGAGCATATAAATAACCAACCACTGCCACTTTCTCTTCCTCTCGAGACGGCACAGTCCGTACTACAAAAGGGACTGCGAACAGATCTGAAATTATTTCTTTCTCATCCTGCCCACCGGCCTTTATGCAACTGGCTGACCCTTGGTTACAGACTCATTGGCTTCCATTCCAGCAATCAGATCTCAATCAAGGAAACACATTTTTATCTGAGCTAAGAAAAGTGGGTAAACCTTGTAACCAAACATACTCCCCCCTAAACAGCACGACCCTGAGTGAGACGGACTGAGTACCTGGCACTGAAGTACTCAGATAGAAACTTCACCGACATGATCTCATTCTACCCTCACAAACACCCCGTGGGCCAGGCATTAGCCTCATCCCCATTTCACTCTAGAGATCAACATGCTGCAGTGGGGCCCACTTACCTTTTCCTCAGAGCCTAGCATAGTGCACAGGTATACAGCAGGTATTTAAAAATGCTCTTCACCTAGCTCCTACTCATACTGTATGATTCCTCTACATAAAATACAAAAACATGCAAAATTGATCTAAGCTGTTAGAAATCAGGACAGTGGTTGCCATGAGGTTTAGGATAGTGTTCTGGGAGGGCAGGAGGATGGTTTCTGGAGTCCTGGCAAAAATATTTTGTGACCCAGGTGCAGGTTACATGTGTCGAGTTTGTGAAAATCCATCAAGTTGTGCATCTATCATATGTGCACTTTTCTTATGTACATAATTCAATAAAAAAGTTTTAAAATGTTCATGAATTACCAAAACAACAGTAATAGTTGAAGCTGTACGATGGGCACATGGGTGTTGCTTACATATGTTTTTTACTTCTGTGCATGTTTGAAAGTTCCATACTAAAAAGTAAAACAAATCTGCCAGGAAAATAGATCATTTAAAAAACATTTTAAAAATCAAACTGATTTTTCAAATGCCCTAAGGCTACAACACAATTCTAGCAAAAAACAAAGTAAAATTTTTTTTAAATGTTTTTTAAAAGGCAGAAACAGGTTTCTGTCCATCCAGGTAAAGGAACTACCCAGAATATTACTGTTTTGAAGAAATGAGCAGTCTGTCTTTTCTTGTCTGTCCTTATGCTAGGCAGAGAGCAAGATTCCCTTGGAAAATGTCTAGCACGGAATTCCAACACTGCAACAGTCAGGGACTGGTTTCATTTACACATAACATTTATAACCTTGGCATGAAAAATTTACTGTTTTTAAAATTATATTAATTAGCCATAATTCAAATTAGCTTTTTATGTACCATACATTTTTCCCTGGCATAAATCAGAAGAATGGTTCAAGAAGGAATTCTCTCCCGTCATGTACAGAGGCAAGACTAGCAAACCTTGTGCTTGCCTTGGGTGAGTGATATGATCTTGGGGCGGCCAAAGCCTTACTAGTCTTTCTTTCCCACTACAGAAGTCCCATGTACACACACTGACACCTGTACATTAGGTCTGCAGAGTGACTCTGGGGACACTGAAGTGTACCTTGTCTCTGGGCTGAAGGCCTTTTACCTTCCCTCGTATATTCTTCACCAGCTCTGGGTAGAAGAACTCTGGGCAGCGTTTGTGATCTGGTTCAAAGAGGGTGAGTGTAATCCGAACAGCTGCTGCAGCTGGCTCACAGTCCTGATGCTGTTCTGCTCCCCCAACCTCCTCTTTCCGGGACTTCTTCAAAAATGCAGGATTCAGAGAATCTGGGAGAGAGGTGAACTGGACCCTGTGGGGCTCCGACATGGCTACCAACAAGTCTTAGCAGGTGTCACTGCATGGCTTCTGTTAACATTGAAAAGAAGGGCCAGGTCAAATGAAGATGGTAAAAATAATAATTTTCCTAATTATATAGTATTTTTTTCCCCTTAGATCCCATTTTACCAAAAAATACAGAATTAATCTTAAAAGAACTTCACTGTCAAGAAGAATCCATTGTTAAATTTATTTTAATTATCGTTGTTTTATGCTTAAATAACATTCATCCTGAAATTTTTTCATAAATATATGAAAATCACCCCAAATATCATCAGAGACAGTCACTGTTTAGCATAGTTCCTTCCAGTCTTTTTTTCTGCATCTACACTAGATCCTTGACCTCAGAGAACCATGCTGACAGAGCCTTAAGAATCCTCAAAATTGGCTGGGCACGTTTGGCTCACACCTGCAATCCTAGCACTTTGGGAGGCCAAGGCAGGAGGATTGCTTGAGGTCAGGAATTCAAGACTGGCCTGAGCAAGACTCCATCTCCACAAAAGATAGAAAAATTAGTCAGGCGTGGTGGCGTGCACCTGTTATCCCAGCTACTCAGGAGGCTGAGGCAGGAGGATCTCTTGAGCCCAGGAGTTTGAGGTTGCAGTGAGCTATGATGACGCCACTGCATTCTACCTGGAGTGACAGAGTGAGACCCTGTCTCAAAATAAATACATAAAAATTTTAAAAAACAAAAATAAAAAAGAATCCTCAAAATTGCAAAGACCCCTAAAGAATTTAATTATTTTCTACTTAATTTATCCAACGCTTTTTTTTTGTGGCTGAGAATAATCTTTCTTAAGACCTCTTCATTTTTGTCACCAGCAGTTTACTTTCACTTGGGGCCAATTTTCACAATGACAAAGCTTTTATCAGCTAACAGAAGGTATTACCTACCCTGGGATAGTAAAGAACCAATAGCTCAGGAGGGCGGTTGAGTAGGTTCACTTCCTAACAAAGTTACAAGCTCCTGAGCACCCTCCTCTCACCACCAAACGCTGGCCTTGGCAAAGTAACAAATTATCACGTGCCAAAGACCTTCAAAGTCACTTGGGAATGGTCAAAGTAGATTTTGAATCACAGAATTTCAAATATTTACAGAATATAAATATGCTAATACATGTCATACACATATACTTTGTGTGTGCTTCATGTATAATCTTGTGTTCTACTTTTAAAAACACATTCTAGTGTGAACTTTCTACCATACCAATAAATAAGGATATTCACTGCAGTCTTGTTTGTAGAAGAAAAATGATGGAAGCAAGCTGAGTGCCCAGCAATCAGGGAATGGTTGATAGGTTGCATCTTTCTTACTGACTTGTAAGGGCTATTGATATTAATATATAGGTTATAACACATATTATAAATGTATAATGCCTCTTATAAGTGCTTTTTCCTGTTTTGTTATTTACTATTTAACTTTGTTTAGAATGAGGTATGAGAAAAGAAATGTTAACTTTGATGCAGTCAAAATTATGCTCTTTTCCCTATGACTTTTCTCACTTCTTTTATGCCCAGAATGCTCTTCTCCAACCACATCTTATAAAAGAATTTACTTATATGGTCTTTTACAGAAACATTTTTCAGTTAACTCTTCAACCCCAGTTGAATTTACTATGCTATAAGGTGTGAGGAGAGGCTCTAATTTGGCCTCTTCCAGCAATCACTAAATAATCCTTTCACCTGCTGATTTGGCATATATCATATAGTAATGTTGTAGATGTCTAAGGTCTATTTCTGAAATCCATCTGTTATATTAATCTAGTATTTAGAGATTCTTCAATCAGTACTGCACTGTTTTCAAAAGTTTTATGGTATATTTTAATATCTCAAATTAAAATCTCACCTTTATTATTCTTTTTAAAATAATACTTGGCTATTCCAGCCTATTTATTATTTTGGCAGGTTCCCCAAAAAAGCTCACTGCATTTTGATTGTAAATAAGTCACAAATATGAATTCAGGAAAATTTGTAAATATCATATATCTCCATATATATGCAGATATGTTTGTATATATCCAATATTCATTTTTCCCATTATGACCATAAAATTGCAATCTGTGAGACCAGATAAGAGAACAAAGTGTCTAAAAATGAAGAGTTAAAATAATTCTAATCAAGAAGCAAAGTGATTAGCAGTAAAACAGGCTGGCAGTGCAAAAGACCATCCACCAACACGTACTAAGATGTTGAGATTCCCCTAACAGAAATCTCTATGAAAATCAATCCCAGCTGGCAGCTTACCGGTCTGCCACTGACAGAGCAGGCACAGTCTCAATATAAGAAGGGAATTGACACGTTAACCAAGGAATGTAGGAAGGTCAGCCTGGAAGTGGCCAGCCATGGTCCTAGCGTCCATGTCTAGACAGTAATTTTAAAACGTAACTTTATCTTAGTCCAAGTTTTAGAGACAGCAACTTCAATCCACCTAAATGGTAAAACTGCTCCTCTCAACTGCATAAGTGACTTTGCAAGCCTGACAAGGTACAGAAAGAGGACTAGAGGATAAAGTAAATCAACCCTTTAGTATATTAACACTTAGAAGTTAGATTTGGGGTTGTTTTATAATCATCATGATAATGTGCTGCTGTTACTAAGCTGTTTGAAACATTTAAGGGAATCCAACATATTAAAGAATGACATGTTAGACTTACCATTTTAATTTAAAATGCTTAAGAAAATGTAATTAAGTTCAAAAGTGTTTGCATGTTTAAAAGAACTTTACATTTATACGTTTATTAGACTTACAAGAGTTGCTTAAGTCCTTGGAAAGATTTTACTATTAGGTTTATAAATTCACCTCTTTAGAAGTTTGAAGTATTTGAAAGAATCAAAACTATAAAGCTTTGAATGCAGTTTAAAACATTTAAGAGACTTTAATTCTCTTTATAAAAAGAACTAAGGGAATTTAATCTGTTAAACTGGTGCCTTAATTTGTCAAAGTTCAAATATTTTTGTTTTATATAAACATTCTTAGATTTGTAAATAAAACAAGATTTGTGAGTAAAACTTAAAAGACTTAACAATAGCTAAGTATTTAAATACTCAACATTAATGAGTTGAACGTTATTCTAAGTATAGCATTCTATACACAAAAACATCCCTTTTAAACCTCAACTGATGTTATTGAGAAAATGCTAGCCTCCTTTGTATTTCAGGTTATTCCCAGAAGTGTATATTTTGTTATTGTAAATACATCCTTTTAGCCATTATATTTTCAAACTGGTTATGGTGAAACAGAAAAACTAACTTAATTATGTGTGATTTTATAATTAGTCTCTTTACTTAAGTCTTTCTTTTTTTTCCAGGTAGAAAGAGAGAAAGGGACAGCCCCTTTACTGAATTATCACGTATTTTAATGGTTTTTCCTCTTCCCCCCCCCAAAATAGGCAGTCCTATCATCCACAGGAATGAGAATTTTGTCTTCCTTTTTCTGAAAAATTATATTTATTTTTGTTTCATGTCTTATTGCATTGGCTAGAACTTCCAAGACAATATTAGACAATATATTCTTTGCCACGTTCCTGACTTTAATAGGAATGCCTCTAGGTTCGGTGCAATGGTGATTTAAGAATATTTTTTATTAAGTTACTAAAATATCCTCCGATTCCTCAAAAATTCATAATTTTTAAATTAGTAACATGTTGAATTTTATTATTTCTCGTCATCTTAAATACGCTTTAAAAATCAGTTTGTCTTCAAAACACCAACACAGAGTAAATAACAGTCCCTGCAGCGAATTCATGGTACTTCAGGGAAAACGGTCTCCAAAGAAAAACCAAGCTGCGGAACAACCCAGTGCGCTTAAAAAAACAAAACAAACCACAAAAAAAAAAACAAACCGAAACTTACGACCAAAGCCTTGTAACGACCCAATGCCTCCAGGAAATGCGTGCGGACCCGCCACCTTTTCAAGCAGGCGGTGACTCGTCAACCTTTGACTTAGACACTTTGGAGTCTGTAACTTGGAATTGAGATTTTTTGTAAAATTTTGTTTCCACCTGGTCTACTGAAGTTAGGGCAGTGGCTGTGCTCAGCTGCAGTTAGTTCCCAGTTAATGGTTCCGGTTTTAAGGTGTCCAAACTACGCTTGGCAGCTGTCTTCCTGTCGTCACAACTTCTAAAGTGAAAACCACAGCGAGGCTAACGTGAGAGCCCCGTCCCGACCACGACACGCACCTTTGTCCCCAGCGCCGACGCGGGCCGCAGACGTCCCCCCGCGGCGGTCCTCATGCCGACCCGGGGTCCCGGGCCGCGGCACAGCTAGCGGGCAGCTCCCGAGCCCTGCCTCCGGGCGGCCGGCCGGCCCGTGCCGCGGCCCATGGCCCGGGGGAGCCTCGTCAGCCGCGCGGCGCGCCGGCCCAGGAGGAAGCGGAGAAATGCCAACTCGGCGTCCGCGAAGCAACTCGAGGGACAACGGCGGGGCGGCCACGAGCGCCCTGGGAGAACTTGCGGCGCGGGACCCGACGCTCGCACGCTGCCTCCGAAACCGGCCGTCGAGAAGAGCTCTCCGAAGAACCCAGGCGGCGGGACCGGACGAGCGTGGACACCGGGGCCTCCCGGGCTGCGAGCGGCCGAGCAAAGCCCGCCGGGCGCGGGGCCCCAGGCTCGGGGGGACGCTGGCTTCCAGGCCGCGCCGAGGTCCGTCAGGGCAGCTACCGAGCGCAGCGACGGGGCCAGCCGGCGCCTCGAGCTCGGGGACAGCCCCGGGGCCCGCGCCGCACCAACGGCCGTAACGGAAGCGCCGAGCGGGGGTGGGGGGATTGAGTCCAGTGCCCGGGGGCGGGACGGGCCGCAAGGCCGGCTCCCTCTGGCGCTCAGCGGGCCGCACCGTCGTCGCCGCCGCCGCCTCAGACCGCGGGCGCTTCGTTGTCACGAGCCGGAGGGAGGGGGAAGGAGCCGGGAGTCTCAGCGCTCCGGCGCGCGGAGACCGCGGCGCCCGTGTCACGTGCCGCTCAGCCCGCCAATGAGCTCAGGCGAGCGCGGTGACGTCAGAGCAGTGGCGTGGCCGGTGACAGCCGGCCCCCGTCACGTGGTCGGGCGCTCTCCAATGGGCGGTGCCGGGGCCACCTGATGTTCCCGGCGGCCCGTGCGTCGGCGGTGGTTGGGTGGTAAGATGGCGGCTGTGAGTCTGCGGCTCGGCGACTTGGTGTGGTGAGTCCGGGCGGCCGGGCCAACAGAGACGCTCCAGGGAGCTGTCCCGCTGGGCGCGGGGCTCGCGGGCAGCCCCGGAGGTGCTTTTCTGTGCGCTCCAGGCCGCGGAATGAGGGGAAGACGAGGTGCCGGCTCTTGCGAGCGACGCCGGGCGGAAGGGGCAGTCCAGCCCCGGGGGACTGAGGCCGAGGGTGGCCACGGCGGGCCCGGGCGCTGAGGTCTGAGGCCGCCCGAGGGAGGGTTGCACTCGGGGCTCAGACACCGGTAGCCCCTGCGAGGGGAGGGCCCGGTGCTGCCCGGCTTTCGCGGACGCCAGGTACCCGGGGTCTTGCTGGGGCTTCCCGGAAAGCAGGAGAGCCGGGGAACCCGCGGGGCCATCTGCCAGGGCAAGTCCGTCAAAACTCTCATTAACGATGGAACCGACCTGTGCGGGCGGCTCGGCCGGGGGTATAGAAACCGGACTGCTGGCGCTGCCCCGTGAAGAAACGGAGAGGGGACTTCTCCTTTACAACTGATGGCTTGGCAGTGACCATTGCCGCCTTGGGTGCCTCTCGTGGTCTGCCTCTGTGTCCCAGACAACCACTGGAACCAAGACTGACTGTCGCCGCCTCCTTCGAGCTGCGTAGCTTGTTTCTCCTCCCAAAGGAAGGCTTGCATTAGCATTTGTCAAAGCCAGGCTGGTCTCCTGTTGAATTAAACCAGACTTGGTAAAGGGAAGTCTGTGTTTACAGAGGAAACTCCCCGCCCCCCCGCCCCCGCCATTGCAAAGCTCTAGACAAGTGACTCTTGACCGGTTTGTTGTTCTGTATTTCGTGTCAACAGAAGAATGCACATACGTTATGCACATACATATATATACACGTTTCAAGAAATGTAAGTGCATTCCATTTCTTAGGGTCTTGAGCCCAGCTGTGGAAGCCAGATTAAGAACTCCTGTTTGCCAGCTTTTGTTCTGGCGCTTGAGGGTGCCAGCAGAGATTTAGGAAAATAAATTGTGCATTGAGTGGGTTGAAGGAGATGGACTGGCTTTTCCAGGGCAAGTGCTGACTCTTTGTGTTTTCTCTAGGGGGAAACTCGGCCGGTATCCTCCTTGGCCAGGAAAGGTGAGTGTCTTGCTATTAAGGAAGCTATCTGAAATTGGATTTGAGGGGGTGGGGAATGTAACATGCATTCCCCTCAGTTTCTAGCATTGAGTTAACCTGGGCCCATTCAAATAATACTTAGAAATTTTTTTTTCTCTTAGAAATTTATTTTAGAAAAGGTAATATACTATAAACCAGATCATTTAATCCGCAGTAAATCCTTATTTCTTGAATCAGAGAAGGTTTGTCATTTTTTTAACCCCAGAAATCAATTCTAATTTGAATTTAGCTTTATGCTTAAATCTAACAAAAGGAGAAGAAAATAAATTTTTCAGGAAGAGAGAAATATAAATGTAGGTTAGTGAAAAGCCAAAGTATTTTTGTCCCAACTAAGTTTAACTCTTTTTTCCATGTTACCATATGTGCTGCTCCAGTGCATCTTTGCAGAAGTTGGCATTCCAGACTTTGCATGAGGTGATCTACCATAGCTTTCCAAATGTTCTGTTTTTATATTGCTAGGAGCCCAGGAAATGTCTTTACACTATTGGCAATATGGTGTTTTCCATGCCTCAGTGGTCCAAAACTTATTTTCACTATTACCTGTCTCCACTCTTCCTGAACAAGAAGTATTTCAAAGTGTCCTCTACATTTCTTCAGTCATGACAGGGTCACATTGTGGAGAGAATGATGTGGATCTTAGTTTTAACTGCTTGTAAAACAGGGCCATTGCAGTAAAAAGGATATTGTGTCTACTGAACACTGTGCTGCGTGTTAAATATAGGGAACTTCTAGAATATTTGCACATATCCACACATCTCAGTAGAAAGTGCCAGATTTGGACAAGTACTGTGTCCTGAGTCCTTTTTTATACATAAACCTTTTTTTTCTTTTTTCCTTACCAACTTGGAGCTATGGAAAATTGCTTTCTAGTGGGCTGCTGTGTTGCCATCAAACCTTCTTCCCCCCCACTTTTATTCTCCAGATTGTTAATCCACCCAAGGACTTAAAGAAACCGCGTGGAAAGAAATGCTTCTTTGTGAAATTTTTTGGAACAGAAGATCAGTGAGTAGTACTCACCAAGAGTTTTACTTTGCCTTTGCTTGGGTGTTACCCTGAGTCTGAGCTGCTTTGAGAATATTCTAGGGACCCTTAGTTCTGTCGTCTTGTAGTGTATAAGAATGGCATATCATTCTGGTTTCATACCTAAATAAAGGTGCAGTTTCTTGCAAAAGTTGTCCTGGGCAACTGTCCTGGAGTCTATAACAATGTCCGTGAGGTAAGAACTGGAGTTCATCACCTTCTAAATATAATAATCACATTGAGATCATTTCTCTCATCTTTCTTTACCCAAATCCATAGGCAGTTCCTTTTTAAAGAGCCATGTTTGATTTTCTTTTAATGCTGTATATCATTATGGCTCATTCATGGGGTATACAGTGAAAACTAAAATTTTATTTATCTTAACATAAGTTATTATTTAATCCTGTCCTCTTTTGTAAAGCTAGGTGATTTGCTCTAACATTGTAATAGTAGAGCTTTACCAGATCTGTCCTAAAGTTGAGAAAACTCATACCATTAATCTGAAGTGCTTTGACCTGACATAAGGCCATATAAGAAGTCACACTGAGGGGAAGAATGTGTGTGTGTTAACCTGAGTTTCTGGTCGTTTGTTCGGCTTTTTCATCAAGTTGATTACCTGGGTCTAGCTAGATAGTTCTTTTAAGTAGTTGTATTTCTATTTATGATTCTTATAGGAAAATGTAGCTTTAGGTTTGAAAAAATGTCTGTGACTTTTCTGGTAAATCTAATACTGATGGTTAAACTATTTGTTTTTAGAAAGCAATATATTATAAGCAGTGTTCTTCATTCGTTCAGGAGTTTACACATCAGAGTGCTCTTCCTGGTTTAGTGTTTGCATAGCGTGTCTACCTTCACAATACAAATACACCCAGTTCCATGTCTCTATCCAAAGCCAACTTAGCAGCCTTATGGTAGCAATATTTCAGGGGAGTCACTGGCCTGGAGCTTTGAGAGCCAGCGCCCCTGGAAGAGGGAATGTCCTTGCAATGCCATGGATTCCATAAGGAAGATTGCCCTGATGCATAAAACAAGTGTTGATGTGCGTCCACACTCTGCATTGCTTGACATTAAAGGTAACTCCCAGGAAAGTGGATGTTGTGGTCCCTGGCTTCCAGGTGCTAAGTTAAATGACAAGATATAAACATTTCAGAGGGGATTATGTGTGGAATGAATGATGTAGGTAATTATTCAAGGATTCTAGAAGAGGAAAAGGTCAGTGGAGAACAGTGAGGTCCAAGAGGGCTGATGGAAGAGATGGGATTTGAATCTAGCTCTGTATTCAAATAGAATAGAATTCGGATGGGCAGGGACAATAAGGACATTCCAGACATGGGGGTACTGTGAACAATTGGGCATGCAGCTCCTTGTGTCATGGGAAAAGAGAGCCTCCCTACCTGGGGTTACTTGTGCTTGGGAATAACAGAGGCAATACGATTGGCACACACTTGGTTGGCTAAATGAAGAATTACACAAGTCTGAAACAAAATGGGAGTTCTGGGGGCCTGGAAGCCATTGTTTCCTTAAAATTTTTCTTCAAATGCTGAAAGGCTAGATGAATAAACTGTGATCCTTGTCTATAGGAAGTACTAGAAATAGGACACAGAAAGTTGGAGTGAGTGAATTTCAGTGCTCAACCAGCCAAACAAGTGAAGCCAATGATGATGTGCTCACTGAATACAGAAATAACCTAATGGTGGTGGTGGTGGTGATGATGATAAGATTTCTAACTGACTGACTAAAGTTCTTTGGGGGATTATAAGCAAGTGGATGCAGGGCAACTGCTAGATAGAACATCTTTAACCTTTTAAACTTACTTAATAGAGTTCCACATGAAAAACAATTTAAAAATTAAGTCACTATGAGACTAATTTGTTGTCTTTTTGTGGGTAGGCAGTTAACTTAGAGAAAGGAAACAAAGGGTCAGGATCTATAGCAGTTCTCTAAAGGAGGAACACTTCCTTGTTGATCAGGGTTAAGGCAGATTTTATTTAGTATCTTTTTATCTAAAAGTAAGGTCTTCAGATTGGCTGGTGGCAGCAGATTACTTTGAGGAAAGAGCTCTGGATTGGTTACTGGCCTAACGTGCATTCAGATACTGGTTCTACCCACTCTATGATCTAGGCAAGCTGTTTCACCTTTCTAATCTGTCCTCCTCCACATGTGAGGATAATACCCCTACCTCATAGTTATGAAGGAAAATTAGCATACTGATATAGAATGTGGTTTTGGCGTACAGCACATGTTTAACAAACATGTGGTCAAGGCATAGATGTTACAACAGAGGGAAAAAGCTGGTAAGAAGCAGGTGCCTTTAAGTAAAGAAAAAGTAAAGAGAGACAGATACAGACTCTGCCCGTCAAAGAGGGGGAGAGAGCATGTGTGTTTGTGTTTGAAAAGAAAAGAATCTGAGAGTTGGAGATTCCCAAGGTTGTCAGCCAGGTATGTTCGTTCTACCAAAAAGGCTTTTAACACAAAGCAATACATCATTCCACTTTTTTTTTTAGATACAGGGTCTTTGTCACCCAGGCTGGCATGCAGTGACATGATCACAACTCACTGCACCCTCGAACTCCCGGGCTCAAGTGATCCTCCTGCTTCAGCCTCCTGAGTAGCTGGGACTACAGGTGTGCACCACCACACCTAGCTAACTTTTTTCATTTTTTTTTTTAAGAGATGGGGTCTCACTATGTTGCCCGGGCTGGTCTTGAACTCCTGGCTTTTGGTAATTCTCCTACCTCAGCATCCCAAGTTATTGGGATTACAGGTGTGAGTCACCGTGCCTGCCTCATTCCACATATGTAAAACTGCACTGTGCCTCACCAGGAATACTACAAGCAGTTCAGTTCATGCTTTCAAAGAGATATGATAGAGCTAGTCAAGATTCACAAAAGGGAACCAAGTCAGACAGAAGAATAG
The DNA here is from genome assembly GCA_023783475.1 of Daubentonia madagascariensis. Lineage (NCBI taxonomy): Eukaryota > Metazoa > Chordata > Mammalia > Primates > Daubentoniidae > Daubentonia > Daubentonia madagascariensis. Next base: position 1,673,562 of record JAKFHU010002332.1, on the reverse strand, counting down.
GACTCTTTAACATGGAAAAGCAAATACCAAAAAAAAAAAGCATGATCAGAATTTATGAAGCAGTGAGTAGCCTTAAGGAGTTCAATGAGGGGAGTGTTGTACGACCATGTTGAGGACAAATATAAGGAGCACTGTGTGAAATGAGCATTTAAGAGGTGATAGAGACAGGTATTGCAAGTGGATTTTTTAGGGATGAGAACTAATTTGTGAAGGGCAAGGCCGTAGGTGGCTATAGTAGAAGCCAGACTCTGCCTCATCTGAACACTTGACATTGTGGGGGTGAGTGGATGGTCCTGGCATGTCCTAGGGTGCAGGCTCCCTTGGTTGCTGGACCCTGGCCTGGGTGGATAGGTCTGACCCAGTGGGGCTGTTCCTGTATTCCTGAGGAATATAGGATTTGATCAGAGATGTTCAGTTTCAAAACTGACACACTTAGGGAAGACATATACATAGTTATGATTTTTTTTACATTAGCAAGGGCCTTTATTAAAGAGTAAAAAGGGTAACTCCCTATGAGAAGATACATGATGAGTCTAATTTTTTAGAAACCTAATTTTTCTCTCTCCCTTCCTCTGCCAAAACATCTAACAAATTGTGTTGCCATCCCACTGTTAGGAAGAGAGGGCCAAACCTTGCTAAGCAGGTGTCCCTGGTGAAGGAAGAACTTAATAAGATGGCTGCATTCAGCTCTCCAAGCCAGATGGCCAAGACAGAATTGCCCACAATTGTATTAAGAACTATTTTCATGAAATTGCAAAGGGAAAAATAATTCCAGCATAACTTTGCTGGCTCCAGCAGGTGGCCACACCAAAGATTACGTATCAAGTGCGCAAGGGTTCACCTTGGACAGGTCTGATCAGTGGTGGTTGCCCATCAAAGTAGAGATAGAGCTTAGGGTTTAGAAGTTTCATCAGTGGCTGTGAATGGTGGAATGGAGGGAGTATTCATTTAGTTTGCAGATGCTCAGAAGCCATCAAAAACAGACCAGTCTAGAGAATACTGTGGGCAAGCAATGGGTAGATTGCAAATGAGAACCTAAGAGTTTCCATAGCAGTCTTTACATCTGATTCTCACAGCGGCCCTTTCAGGAAATGGATAGGTTCATCCTGGTTCTTACTTTTTACAAATGAAGAAACTGAAAGGCCAGGGGTCTATGGATTTAAGTGATAAGATGTCGAGGATCCCAGCTTGAGGTACTTTTTACATCAAGCCACATCTAAGGTGGGACATGTCTGGTTGGGTGTGAGGTGTCTGAGTCAGTACTTAAAGTAACTGTTCTAGAAAAATCAACTGTGGTTGATAATTAGAAGCATAGCAGATTGGAACCCCGGGAGCATCCCTTTTTCTTTTCACCTGGCACCTGACTGACCTACTTTCCTACATCCAGTGCCGTGTAATAGTTGGAGAGTTGAGCCAAGCAGATGGTGAGGGCCACTGCTGGGATGTTTGCCCGAGACAGTGGTGTCCCTGTGCCAGGGCTGGGTGGTAGCCCTCGGACAGAGTGTAGAGTAGCTGCTCCTCTTCCAGCAGCAGCTCCTGTCCTACTGGAGACTCCCTCCGTGGCTAATGTGGTAGGCTCCAGGAGCAGACATCATGCAAGAGAATTGTGAAACCCAGCCCCAGAAGAGTGGCTGGCCATGTTGATTGATGTAGGCAGCACAGCCTGAAAGCCTCATCCAGCATTTGAGGATGTTTTTAAGTTTTGGAAACAAAATCTTCTAGACCTATCTTATTTGCAAGTCTTTGTTGATGTCTGTAAGATAATGGTTGCTTAAAATTAACTGAAAAATTCATTATTTTCTTTGTGTTTTTTTCTGGTGCCTTTATTTCTGAAGAGCTTAGACTTGGACCTGTAACACCTCAGTGATCCTCAACCTCTTTTGATGGTTTAAAAAAAAAAAGCAGGCATAGAAATTATTTACTAAGTAATCCTCACCAAATCAAAATGGAGAAGCGAACCCACATCTTCTGACCCTTTGTTCTCACCTTTGGGCTCTGCTTGTGTGTGTTCTCATTCTATCTTTTTTTCTCTCTCTTTCCCTCTTCCTCTTTCTCCCTCTCCCTCCCTCTCCTTCAAGGCTTCAGCCCAGATCACTGTGTCTGTGCAAAAGGCTGAGACACCTATGTGAGGATGTTTTGAGTTTATTCATAGACTGACATCTATAACACGGTATCTACATGTACGATTTTCATTTAAGGGGAAAGCAGATTGAAAGTGTGGAAGTTTTTGAAAATGCAAGCTTTTTAATTCATTTTGAGTAGAGTAATCCAAGAGCAGCTTAGTGGCAGTTCTGTGTCTGCAAATGAAGAGACTTTGTAGGAAGTGTATCTGGACACCTGGGTAAGTTTGCTTACAGGTGCAGTTATGTCAGCAGCCAGGCAGGAGCTACCCACCAGAGCAAACCTGCAAACCAGGAAGTCATGGGGGAAACTCTCTGGGCAGTCAGAATAGTCCACATTCTATGGCAGAAGCCTTTAGTATTGATTTGTTGTTTTATTTATTTTTTTTAAAGATAATACATGTTTGTGGTTCCCCTCCCACCCACTGCCAAAAAATCAAGCTGTAATCAGTGAAACAGTTTTATTCATCCCCATCCCTTAGCCATTCAGTTAGACTAGCTTCTTATGGTGTATCCTTCCAGAGATAGAAGTGCATAGTCAGGAAGTTACATATTCCTTTTTCCTTGTCCTTGCACGAGTGCTAGCATACTGCACACAATGCTCCCCCTCTTGGTTGTTTCCAGTCAGCCAAATATATCTTATGGGACCTTCCATTTCCTTCTTTGTGATGACCTTGCTGATTGCCACTTAGTTTGTTTTCAGGCATTTACTACCATAAACAATGTGTAATTAACTCCCTTGTACATAAAAGCAAAGCCTTGTACTTTAAACACAACTTGAATAAGTTTGATTTCTCTGACTTCCCAGCCCATAGCAAATTGGGCTGAAAAGGTGCAGCTGTATCTAGGTCTTGGGAGGATGGTATGAGGAAAGCCACAAGTTACAGCTTATATCAAGAAAAGAAGAACAGGCCGGGCGCGGTGGCTCACGCCTGTAATCCCAGCACTCTGGGAGGCCAAGGCGGGAGGATTGCTTGAGCTCAGGAGTTTGAGACCAGCCTGAGCAAGAGCGAGACCCCATCTCATTATTCAAAAAAGAAAAGAACAGTCACTTTAAAAACCAACAATAGCAACAACACCAAAACAAACACCAAAGCCTTTCATAGTGGAGCATTCTTTAACCTGCTGGTCAGCAGTCCAGCCCCCCAGAACTTTTACCCAGTGATTATTTATTGAGCACCAGTTGCATGCCCGGCCTGGCTGGTATGCCTCAGTGGATCATAGAGTGCATTATTGAAGTTCCAGCTGAAAAGCATATCCTCTTTAAGAAGACGAAGGGTTTTGCCTTTGGAGAAAAAAGTTTATTCAGATGGCCAAAATGATTTAAGTTTGGTTTGCTTTCAAGATGTAATCCTCCTAGGGCTCTGGTGAGCTGTTTTTTTTTATTGACTGTTTTTCTGATGTAACAGAATGCTTCTCTGACAATAAGTTGATTTCTTAAAGAGATTAACATTTCTTGCATTTACCATCTTAAAGTCCCATTTATACTGACAGTTTGTTTACAAACAATTGTAACATTTCAAAGATGGTTGTAGAAAGAAAAATTTCATTTTAATATCTCAAATGCCTGTCTTTAGGGTGAGTGGAGTTTTGACTGTACTGTTCCTTCTGGCGGTAATCAGTAATGCATTTAAAATGCTTCAACTAAGAAATAGGTGTTGATTTCTTGGAACTTCTTCCTCAGATGTCCTCGCCTTTCCGTTCATCCTGAATCAGGGTTAACATGAGGCTGGGGGTGGGAGGCAGGGATGGCCGCAGCAGGATGGAGGGGGTGGGATTAGTGATTCTTGGAGTTAGTTGTCCCATCTCGAGGGGCTCTGTAAAAATCACCCTGTTGGTCTTATACTGGGAACTTGTGCAAATCTCAGCTTCTGACCTGAAGATCCTAGAAGGAAGAGGCCAGTCCTAAGTGTCATGGCCCTTTAAGCTCCATCCCCAACTGTGGCTGTGGTCTTATAGCCACCACTTAGTATGGCAGCATCCTTGACACTGGCTGTGGTCTCATACCTGCCAGTTATGTGGCAGCTTCACCAGCTTAGCAGGCTGGGCTGGCTTTGCTTCTCATTGCTCTGGTCTGTCCTTAGAGTCCCTATAAATGCAAGGAGGGTCAGGGGAATCAGTTCACTGATAAACTTGCCAGGAAAAATGGGGTTGAAATCTCCTTCCACTTTTCTTCCCTGTAGATGGACTCATTGGCTCTCTCATGTGGAATTTCTAACTGATAAGATCAGTTGGTCTCTAGAAAGGTATTTGTTTCACTCCTCTGGTTGGAGCTCTGTGCCAGAGAGACCAGCTCCTGTGTCCCCCTGTTCATCATTGCCTTGAGCCATAGATGACGTGCCTGATCCTTGCTTGCTGCCTGGCATTTGTGGGCTGAGGGTCCCAGGGCTGTCGTGTTTGTTCAGACCCATCATCACAACTGCTAGCGCAATACTCAAAGTACAGGTAACTCGTAGTAGTTTGGTAGCATTATTCTTATGTACAGAGGTTAGCACTTTGGCTTATTATATAAGAGAATATTCTCTAGCTTTCTTTAAAGGAAACAACCTTAAGTTAGGGAGATAGCCCAGTTTCTATATCCTTAACCTGACCCACTTTTTGTAAAGGTTATACTATGAAGCCTGTGAGTATCAGGGGGTAAAACATGTATATTAACTGATAACTTGCCAAGCCTATAAAATTCTCTTTTATACTTGGAGTCTGTAAGCTGAATGCCATTTAGGGAAGCCACAGAAAACCAGCTGTGTCAGATTTGTTTAGGTTAATATGATGCACCAGATATTCCAGAATTGACGGCTGACTGCTTTTGTCATTTTCATGTGTTACACATTGATGTTAGAAATTGAAAATTAAATATCAGAGGAGTATGTTCTTCTACTTTTAATCTCAAGAAGAATCTTGTTTTTAAAGCCTTTCTTCTGTGACTGCTGCCCTCATTCCAAACCGTGTGTTCCATGTTTTGTGTGGTTTAGTAGCCATGGTTACCATCATTTATGAACAAATATAGGCTCAGTGGCTGCAAATATCTATAAGAGCAGCAACTTTTAGAAGGTGTTGCATTTCTTTCGTCCTAGTAACATCCTTGACTCTTAGTTGATTGACAGATCATAAATCTAATTCCAATTGTCAACAGGCAGCAAGTGTTCTCTTGCACAGTAATGCTACCATCATTTATAATGCTTCCAGGTGCCCTGGTTCCCAGGGATACATGAGTGGCCATTTGTGCTGTGTGGTGAGAACGGGAGAGTCTCTCCAGATTTCTTCTGCCCTCAGTATGTGGCAGGGTGTGTGTGGTTGGGCATTGGAGGCTGGTGAACGAGAGTGGAAGTGAATAGCCTGCAACGCAGTGATGTCACTTGAGGAACGTTCTGATTTGTGGTGGTGGTGGTTCTGCCTGACTTGTTGCAAGAAAATATTCTGTAGGCTCAAGAGTTTGGGATGGTTGCTAGCATGTTTTGAAAAAATGTCAGGCCTGTTGCAAAGTCCAGTAAAACCAAATGGATATTTGCATTCTGCTCTGAGGGAGGTCTTTGATACTTTGTGGCATGTGCAATATGGATCATACCCTTTCCGTGTGTGTTTTCTGCTAGTGCCTGGATCAAAGTGGAACAGCTAAAGCCATATCATGCTCACAAAGAGGAAATGATAAAGATTAACAAGGGCAAACGATTCCAGCAAGCCGTGGATGCTGTCGAAGAGTTCCTCAGGAGAGCCAAAGGGAAAGACCAGGTGAGAGACTGTGCAGTTTTCACTTTGTGCCAACACCAGACCAGTTATTTTTGCATAGTAACTAACAGATTAAGTGTCACCCAAACCCTAAACTCTATTCTTATGAAATGCCAATGGAGAGAGCTACTTCAGTTCTAAGGTATCAGCGTTTTGCTAATCAGCTTGAAACTCCATGCATGAGGCTAACCTTTCCGGAATAGGTTGTTGCTTTTAGGAAGGTGGCTTTTGAGTACAGCACAGGCTGTTTCTCCCTTTTATAGCACAGAGATTAGGAGCACCGCCTCTGGGACATAGATACTGCCTTGGTTTAAATCCCACCTCCTAGCTTGGGGACCTTGGACAAGTGACCTGACTTTTTTTTTTTAAATCTGCTTCCCCAAATGTCAGTAGGGATGACAGCAGAACCTATTTCATAGGGTTATTGTGAGGACAGTACACACATAGTGCACGTAGCAGCATGCAGTGTGTGTAAATGGTGGTGTGCTGGCGGCAGCTGTTGTGGTGGTGATCAATATTATTATTAAACTTTCAGACATCGTCCCACAATTCTGCTGATGACAAGAATCGGCGTAATTCCAGTGAGGAGAGAAGTAGGCCAAACTCAGGTGATGAGAAGCGCAAGCTTAGCCTGTCTGAAGGGAAGGTGAAGAAGAACGTGGGAGAAGGAAAGAAGAGGGTGTCTTCAGGCTCTTCAGAGAGAGGCTCCAAATCCCCTCTGAAAAGAGCCCAAGAGCAGAGTCCCCGGAAGCGGGGTCGGCCCCCAAAGGATGAGAAGGTTTGTTTTGTCTCTGCAGCTTCCGGGTTTAGTGACTCCCTTTGGTATAAGATAGAGTTGAGTGCTACAGTACGCTTCCTCCTGTAGAGTAGCAGTAGAGTCCTGTGCCAAGTGCTGTCCTAAAGAATCCTACAGACCAGGTGAGAGATGAGGCCTAGGTGCACGGGCGTGAAGTGGGAACGTGAGGCAGGAGAGCAGTCTGCCTGAGCCAGTGTGCAAGGGCTGACCCTGGAAGGACTTAGCAAGAGAGAAGGGAAGGCATTCCGGAGACGGAGGGCAGGGCTCACCTGAGGCTTGGTGTCGGCGTGGACGTTCTCAGTACAGATAGAGGGCAGTGGGAGAACAGAGGGAGGGAGGCAACTCATCCCTGGAGTGTGGAGGGCCTTGAGGTCTACTTAAGCAGTGTGGTGCCGTCCAGGGGTCTGGGGGCCCGTGAAGGGGTTTGAGCCGGTTGTCAAGGGGCAGTGTGCCCCAGTCTGCCTCAGTCATCACGGAGTGCGGAGGAGAGGGGCTCAAAGCCAGTCAGCAGGCTAGACCCAGGTGTACACTCATAAGGGGGTGATAGCGTATGTTGAAAGGAACTATGTGAGAGCCTCTTCAGAGTAAGAGTCGTGAAGCTTCGGCAGCTGGTTGTGTAGAGGATGAGTGAGAAAAAGGAAAAGAGGAAGGTTTCAAGCTCTGTTCTGGGAAAATGGTGGTCACGTTCTTAAGAGTTAGAGGAGCAGGGAAGCGGAGCTGGCCGATGGGGAATGAGGCCTGGTTCTGCTTTGAATGTGAAGCTTTTGAGGTGAGGCCCGGACAGACCTCAGGACTGGAGGTGGAGCTGTGCAGTGCAAATATGTAGAAGGGGTGGCGGGATTTGTCTCAGGAAAGGGCGGAGGGAGAAGAGAGAGGGGCAGAAGCCACCATGCAGAGAACCACAGGCAGCATGGGGAGGAGTCAGGAGAGCTGGCGAGAGAAATAAAGTGGAAATGGTGCATCTCTCACCTCCTTGCTGACGAGATTTGGGGCCAGTCTTAAAAGCCCATGGAGGGAATTTCAAGATGAGGGGCTGGTCTAGTCGGGAACACTGGAGGATTGTCAGTAGTGGGATAAAGGGAACAGAAGCCAGATGGCTGGCGGAAACAGTTGGGTGACGAGCCCGTGATGAAACAGTAGACATCTGATCAGGGCTCAAAATGCAGTCGCCTGCGAGACCAGGCAGGTCATGGAGCAAATGAGCTTAGTGGATGTAAGAAGCAGCAGCTGAGGCGTGAGGTGCGGCAGCCTCGCCTGCTTCGGTGCCGAGAGCAGGAGGGCTGCTGCAGCGAGGGCTCTCATCATGCTCTGTCTACAGGGTTCCAGCCAGTTGCTGCCAGATTGGTTTTTCTTAAGAGAAGCTAGAAATACAAGCTTTTATGTGAAATGTCCCAATTTTAAATGTTAGAAGCTAATTCAAATTTTAAAAACACTTTATGGGTCCAAAGGAACATCTCTCTGGGCTGGATTCAGCCTGTGGGCTGCCAGCGTGTGGCCTCTGGGTGGGAGGAGGAAGGTTCTCTCACTGTGCAGTGACCCAAGGCTAAGGGGGTAGATGAGGACAATTGTAGTGGTGACACTCCTGGATGGCCAGGAGCCCAGAGGCAGAGAAGGTTAGAAAAACTGCCAGCTGCAGCACATAAAGAACTTTATGATCCAATTTGATCCTCAAAAAAATGTAGTATGACTTTTGAATTTATTTCCTGGGATCCAGATGGAATCTGGACTGTCAGGTTTTATAGTATTTCCCAAATCTATATTGCCTGGTATCTGAAGCCATGCATCTCCCCAGCTCCTATGTCACCCTGGAGAGAAACGACTTCTTTTTGAATAAAGGGAAGTAAAAAGGAGAGGTTACCTTAGCAAAGCACTTTTGCCTCGGTTTCCTCATCTGATCATTAGGAATAATGACTATACATTATTACTCATAATAGGTCCATTGCGAGAATTTGATCTGTGCTGTTACATTTGTTTCGCAAGCAGTAGCCATTTGTGCAGTGAGAGCCGGAAGGCCATTTTAGTGCAGCCCCAATAGGGCTGCTGCTGAGCTTGCGACTAAAGACTCTTCTAACAAGCTCCCAATAAAAAGCAGTTTGCCCTTGAGTTTGAATTGTTAATTTGGGGGGTAGTACACAGGCATACCTCGGAGATATTGTAGGTTTGGTTCCAGACCATCACAATAAAGTAAATATTGCAATAAAGCAAGTCACACAAATTTTTTGGTTTCCCAGTGCATATAGAAGTTATATTTAGACTATACTGTAATCTATTAAATGTGCAATAGCATTGTATCTAAAAAAAGTAGATACCTTAATTAAAAATGCCGCTAAAAAATTCTGACACAGAGACATGAAGTAAACACATGCTGTTGGAAAATGGCACTGATAGACTCACTCGACACAGAGTTGCCACAAACAGTCACAATGTCTGTTAAGTGCAATAAAGCAAAGCACAATAAAACAAGATAATGCCTGTAATGTTTAGCCAGGTTTCAGTCCAGGAGCTCTGCCTACTGTTGACCCTTGGAGGCATCCCTTCTGAGTGGTCTTTGTGCTTAGCCTGGCCTGCAGTGGAAGGATCTGTCAGAAGGAAAGGACAGACAGCCATTTCGGTTCAGCACCTTCAGGGACTTTGGAATTTTGGTGCATCTTATGATCTGACATGTCCTGTAGTCTCAAAAGAGTGTATGTGTATTGCTATAGTGATTGTCATCTGGCTGTCGAGCTCCCCTCAGAAACAGTGAGCAGTCGTACAGGCTGATGACTGGGCAAAACTCCAGATGAGTACCATTCCGGGGTATGATCTCCTGCCCCATAAGGATTGACGGGAAAGGCTGACCGCCATGGCGGAGGTGCCAGTTACACACAGGCAGGTGAAGGCTGGGTTCGTGTCTGGACTTCCCTGTGGGAGGTGCATCTAGCTGTCTCACAAAGAGCAGCAATTTGAGACTCTGCAAGCTGTGTTCACCTTGCTCCTGTTCTGTTGTTGTGGCCTTAGGCAAGTAATGGCCATTTAAATTTAAATACAAGTTAAAATTCATTTCTCCATCACACTATCCTTGTATCAGGTGCTCCATAGTGACATGGGACTAGTAGCTACTGTGTCAGACAGCACAGATATAAAACACACATCATTGCAGAAAATTCTTTTGAGCAGCACTGCACTGAGCATTTTTTCCCCAAAACCTCTGCATTCAGCAGGTGTTTATTGAACAGCTGCACCATAGGCCAGGTGTGTGGAGAGAAAGCAACATAAAGGTCAGATGAGGCCCCTCTCGGATACACACATATTCATTTCTTCAGTGAATGTTGAACCCTGACTGTATTTCAGGCGTGATTCCCAGCATGGGGTACAGAGTGGGCAAAACTGGCAAAGTTCTCTATTTCCTAAAGCATACTTCTAATAGCCCAGACCCTGGAGTCAAATTCCCTAAGTTTAAAGTTTCTCTACCACACTAAGGACTAGCTCCTTAAGCAAAGCCGCTTAAGCTCTCTGTGCTTTGGTTTTCTCTTCTGTAAAGTAGAGATAATAATAGTTCTATACTATGAGGTGGTGAGGATTACGTGAGAATGTATGTATAAAATAGCACTTTTAGTGATACCTGGCACATAGTAAGTCCTATAAAAGCATTTGGTGTCATTATAATCAACATCAGCGTTGTGTTCTCCTGGGGGAAGACAGAGGTCAGGTAAAGCCATTCTGGTAAGGTGACGTTTCAACAGAGACCTCAAGTGAGCCCATGAGCCAAGGAGATAACTTAGAATAATGATCCTGGCAGACCTTCAAGGGCCTTCAGTGCAAAGGCACTGAGGCAGGTGCGTGCTTGGTGTGTTTGGAGACAGGGTAGAGGGCCAGCGGGGTGCTAGTGAGGGGGAGAAATAGGACATGAGGTTGGAGCTTCACATTGGATAGGGGTTACAGAACATGTAGGACCCTCGTCTCCCTGTAGGCCATGATAATAAAGCCTTTAGCTTTACTGCCTGAGACTGGCAGCCAGTTTTAGGCAGAGAAGTGACATGGTCTGACTTGACTTTTTAGAAGATCACTCTGGGTGCTGTGTAAAGACTAGACTGTGAGTAGAAGCAAGGAGGTTTATTTTTGCAACTGTCCAAGGGACAGGTGATAGTGGCCTGAGGTTGGGTGTTAGTAGCAGGGGTGGCGAGAAGGGATTGGCTGGATCCCCAGTTGTAAAGTTATAGAATGCCCATGGATCGAGCGAGAGGGGAGTCAAGAAGGACTAAAGATCTTGGCCTAGTGGGATGGAGTGGCCGTTTTTTACAATTGGGAAAACATTGGGAGGAACAGCTTGGGCAGGGGCATATCAGAAGGGCCTCTGTGGCTGGGAGGGTGTGGGAAAGGGGAGTAGTGCAAGGTAACATCAGAACGGTAGAGGGACCAGACCGGTTTTAAAGCTGGAAAGGTGACCCTTTGCCTAGGAAGAGCATGGGCCAGGCCACTGGGAAGGAGGTGCTGTTTGTTCCACCAGATCCTCTCCTTGCATCAGTGGCTCTTGGGTTCCCACTGCCCTGGGTTCTAATTCTGGCTTTGTCACATAGTAGCTGTGAAATTTGGGCAGATCTCATCAGCATCATGTGACTTTGTTCGTTTTTTGAGATAGGGTGGATTCCTTCCAAAGCCACTACTGTTTTCTTAACGTTCATTGTTTGCCATAAGGAATTTTCTCAGCGACTTTGCTAACAACGCTACGTACTGTAGTTGGGCTTTGTAATTATCTCCATCCTTGTGAAATTTAGACGTAGGAACACATTTTGTTATTTCAAAAGTATAGAAGAAAGACTCACTTTGTGTTGATGAGAAGAATTTGGTCTCCCGAGGAACAGTCATCAGAACCTTTCCTGGGTGGCTTGAACTTACAGTCAGACCATGGAGCTTGCTAGGGCTTTAGTTCAGGGTTGAATGTGATTTAAAGGAAGCAAAGCATCTTGGTGCTCTGCCTTTCCCTCTGTAGGATCTCACCATCCCTGAGTCCAGTACCGTCAAGGGGATGATGGCCGGACCGATGGCGGCATTTAAATGGCAGCCAACTGCCAGCGAGGTAGGAGCTTTCTGCGGGCAGTGGGTTCCTGGCATTACTATTGTGATTCTCTTTTCCTTTTTTTCCCCTTTTCTTGTATATGAGGCTTTTTTTTTTTTTTAATTGCAAAACAGAACAAAAGTCCATGAGATAAAAAGTAAAAATCTCCACCCTCTGGGGTGAGCACTGTTAAGTTTGAGGTAACTGATTTCAGACCTTTGGTTATACCCACTCAGCATTCGTTTATAGGATTATCTACCTATGAGTAATTTTGGTTGCTGAGGATAGGGTTGCTTTTCACAAAAATGGGACCATTTCACAAATTTTTTTCACTTAATATTTTATAAACACCCTCTCATTGTCCATAAATACAACTTTGATGTTTAGTTATGTTATTCTTGGGGTGGCTGCGCCTGTTGCTGGACATAATTGTGAAAAGCCCTTGAAGGTCTGTAATCATTGCTACTCTTTTCTCTGTTAATATCGATCATCAGTAAGACAAGATCCTCAAGGGTCTGGTACTAGATACAAGTAGGCCAAAACCCTAAAATTGGAAGAGTCCTGAGAATTGATGTGGCTTAGTCTGCTGAGTTATCTGAAGTACCTGGTGAATAATGAATTTTAAAAATACTAGTATGCTTTTGAGTATTTTTCCTGCAGTATTATTGGAATAATTTGCATACCAACCTAGCAGAAACATCTATTATTTTCTACTTTGAAGGCAGGCCAAAAACGGGAAAAGAGTTTCTAGACAGTTGTAAAAAAAAAAAAAAAAAAAAAAAAATCAGACCCCAGAGGTGTTTCATCCAGAGGAGAGTCCAGTTACAGGCAGAAGGAAGTGACCTTAGGTGGAAGATAACTTGTTTTATTTAATTATTTTCTGGTTTCAGCCTGTTAAAGATGCAGATCCTCATTTCCATCATTTCCTGCTGAGCCAAACAGAGAAGGTGAGTTGCTCTTCAAGGCTCTCAATCCTTGGTCAGGGCTGGCCTGAGGGAAGAGTGTCCCTCTGCTGAGACCTCACCCTGCTAGTGGGAAGAGTTAGGCTCTACCTGTATACTGCCTAGAGCAACTAGCCAAAAGGTTACAGCATAGGCCCACTAGTGAATCAGGCATTATTGAGACTAAAAATAAACCAAAAAAAAAACTCAGCTAGCTGTACAGTTGCAACATTTGCAGTTACCTGTAGAGTCTAGGGCAGAAACCAAACATCGTGAACTATCGGCCCCCATGAAGTAGCCCATATTGCTTCGTGGACACATCCTGAGGCTCGCTGGTCGAGACAGTCTCCAAGTCCTGCGGATGCAGAGGGAAGCTTTCCTGAAGTCTGCAGAGTAGTGGGTTAGGCTGAGCCTTGCTAGTATCTGATGATAGTTTGTGGCTGTGGAGTTGAACAGATCTGGGTTCCAAGCTCTATAACTCTGGGTACGTGACTCAACACCTCTGATTATCAATGTCATGATCAGCAAAAGAACCTTGTAGAGTTGCATGGAGAATTAAACAAGGTAATGTGTGTAGCCTTGTAGTGTATCATTTGGAGTTCAGTAAAATTATACAACAAATAAATATTCAGTGTTCCCATTTTAGGCCTAACCTTTTAGGGGAATTATAATGAAGACTGGTTAAGTCTTCACTTTATTAAGTGTTATTTTTCCCCTTCTTTATTAGCCAGCTGTCTGTTACCAGGCAATCACAAAGAAGTTGAAAATATGTGAAGAGGTATGTAGGTTCTACGCCTCCCCATTTTTATTTTCATCTGGGGCCTTAAACCGTGGGCAGACTGACTTGGTGATGTGTGCTTCTGTCCCTAGGAAACCGGTTCCACCTCCATCCAGGCAGCCGACAGCACGGCCGTGAATGGCAGCATCACACCCACTGACAAAAAGTAGGACCCTTGATGAAAAGGCCTCCTGTGGCTCTGCTTCTGCTGGGGGTTGGGGAGGTGACCCCAAGGGGTGTCTTTAAGGATTGTGTCCAAGCAGTTGCTGTGACTGAATGGAAAGATGGGTGGGAATTGTAATTCTTATTGATAATGATTTGCCTGGGAGCAGTTTGACTTGTAGGACACAGAAATTGTCATACAAATCTACAGTCGTGTCTGCTTGGGCATAAGCCGAGGTATTGGTTCCATAACTCAAGACAAAGGAGCACAGGGAGCACTTGGTTCAGCGGTTCTCAAACTTTTCCTCTGCCTCATGGTCACCTGGAAGGCAGCTTGTCAAGCTCTGATTGCTGGGGTGGAGCCCAAGAATTTGTATGTGTATGGTTTTTTGTTTTGTTTGTTTTTTAGAGACAGGGTTTCTCTCTGTCACCCAGGCTGGGGTGCAGTGGGGAGTTCACAGCTCACTGCAACCTCAAACTCCTGGGCTCAAGCATTTTGGGAGGCCGAGCCAGGAGGATTGCCCTGAGGCCAGGAATTTGAGGCCAGCCTGGGCAACCTAGTGAGAAAAATAAAAAATAGCCAGGTGTGGTGGTGCACACCTGTAGACCCAGCTACTTGGGAGGCTGAAGCAAGAGGATCACTTGAGCCCGGGAGTTCGAGGCTTCAGTGAGCTATGATGATGCCACTGTAGCACTCCAGTCTAGGTGACAGAGCGAGATCGTGTCTCTAGGAAAAAAGAAATAATTTCACATATATATAAAATCATAGGGGAGTATAGTACTACCCAGGTAGCCGTGAATGATGAGGTACCTCCTTGTTTTTAAGCCTGGGCTTGAAACTTGGTGGGCAAGGGGAACTGAGTTGGTGAGGAGGGTGGTGAGTTCCCTTTTCAACATTTGATTCAAACAACTTAGTATAGCCTGGGATGGGAGATCGTGAGCAGCGGTATTCCAGTAGGTATTAGGGCAGCCTCTGAGTGTGGGAGCCCATCTGCAAAGGTGACTGAGGGGTGATTGCAGAAGACCAGAAATTCAGGAGGACGCAGGTTCGAGGTGGAGGAGCTGCAGAGGGTGGCCAGAGGGGCTGAATTGAAAGCATGCAGGTGGGGTGGCCAGCAATGAGGAAAGAGGCATTCTTTAGCCATTGTCACATGCAAGGAGAGGTAAAGATGTGCAGGAACCAAAAAAAGATGTTTGGGCAAGATAAAAATCATCTGTCAGAGCATGTAGAGAGAGCAGTAGTAGCGACCAGCCCCCAGCTCTCAGGGCTGTAGGAAGGAGCAGGCTGAGGGCATGAAAGTGAGCAGGGCAGACTGTCCCCCGAGCATCTCAGTCACGGGGGTTGGGATGCACCTGTAGATAGAAGGGCTGGTGGAGAGGCAGGAGGTTTGGGAGAAGGCAGATGTGGGAAGAATGACTTGTGCACTGGGAAAGATGGGGTCCATCGCTTGGGTGAAGGACTTAGCTTTGGAGAGCAGGAGCAAGGCCTGCCTCTGTTGACAACAGGAATATTGGAAGGGTATGAATGTCTGCTTTCTAACTGTAATGCCATTGTAAGCTCAGACCCTCTATCAGAGCAGCAAGGGGACTTGCCCTGGAAGACTTGCTCTGAACCCATGTCATTTTTCTGTGGCAGTTGAGGGTTTAGAGATGCCCATTTACATCTAGGGACACTTTTAGGCCACAGTATTATAAGAAAAGGTGCTGTGTGCATGCAGTGCCCCTGGCTCTGCAGACTTTAAGAGGGAACCAGCGTTATGCTGCATGAAGGACACATTTTCACCCTGTTCCTCCCACTCCACCCTGACCAGTCTTTGTCTGTTTCAGGATAGGATTTTTGGGCCTTGGCCTCATGGGAAGTGGCATCGTCTCCAACTTGCTAAAAATGGGTCACACGGTGACTGTCTGGAACCGCACTGCAGAGAAAGTAAGCATTCAAGGGTGGTACTTGTCAGGTGGGGGAGCGTGGGGATAACCCTAAGGGTAGGAATCCCCTCCTGCTGTTTCTACTCAGCCTATGAAGTAGCATAGAAGCCAAGCTTTTAGTCCAGGCAGGTAGAGGTGTAGATGTACAAGCTTAGGGTGTTATCATAAAAACTAAATATTTAAAAATACTCAGGGGTCTCTGCCATTACCCAAGGTAGCTCATGTTAGGTTTTTGTATCCTTTTTACCATGCATATGCAAATATATAATACATATATATTATATATATACACCTCTATGTATAATCATTGTCATTCATATGGAGCATCTAGATAGGTGTGCTTTGTTCTTTTTCGTGGCTGCATCGTACTCTGCTGTTTGGGCTGTATTGAACAGTGTGATGTGATGGAGTGTACTGCAGTGATGGTGATGTTCCCGTCTGTGCTGTCCAGTGCAGTAGCCACTAGCCACATTTGGCTGGTGAACATCTGAAACATGGCTAGTACAACTAAAGAATTGAATTTTTAATTTTATTTTATTTAAATTTAAATAGCCACATGGCTAGTGGCTACCATATTGGACAGCATAAGTTTAGAAGTTCCCAACCTAAGATGGTGAGCACCTTTTATAATGGGGAGAGGCCATGGCTCCCATCAAGTTCTCATCCAAGAAAAGGTAAAGAACCATACTCTGAGTACCAGAAAACTAAAGCACTGTACTTCTTACATGGAACAAGGGAAGAGAGACTGCAAAAGCACCAGCCTCTTGAGGAACGTGGTGTGATTGAGCATGAATTAGTAAAATGGGTGAGCGTACCAGTGTGGGCAGTATATGGTGAGCAGTATAGTAGTAAGTGTGAGCCGAGATGAGGTGTGATTGCTGAAGGAGGTGATGTAGCCGATGACCTGGAATTAAAAATGTTCCAGGCACGGTAAAAAATTCACATTGCTAGAATAATGTCCTTTTCAAGAATAATAGGGAAATGGTTGGGGAGTTGGAGGGACCTGGAGAAAGTAGGCACCAAGGCCATGCTCAGGGGTTTGGGCTGCAGGTGCTGGGCATTGGGCAGGCACTGTGAGGACCTGAGTCAGGGGTGAGATCTCAGGGGCCCCATTGGCAGGATTCCTTTTGTGATTCAGACATTCTTCTAAGGCCTTGCTACTGCTGAAAGCTAAGGTAACCAGGAAATCTACACATACATTCTTAGTAAATGTTACCATTAAAAAGCCATTTAATCCTATGACAATCCTAATGAAATTTTTTAAAGGGTCTTGATAAAAATTATTCTTGGCTGGGCGCAGTGGCTCATGCCTGTAATCCCAGTACTTTGGGAGGCTGAGGCAGGAGGATTGCTTGAGACCAGGAGTTCAAGACCAGGATGAGCAACAGAGTGAGACTCCATCTCTATAAAAAAATTGAAAACTTACCCGGGTGTGGTGGTGCACATCTGTAGTCCCAGCTACTTGGGAGGCTGAAGCAGGAGGATCACAGGAGTTGGAGGTTGCAGTGAGTTATGATGACACCACTGCACTCAAGTCCAGGCAGCAGAATGAGACCCTGTCTCAAAAAAAAAAAAAAAAGATTCTGTGGTTCTTTCGGAATAATAGGAAACATAGTTTTAATTTCAGAAAAGGAAGAGTAATGAGGAGGACCCTCCCAAACAGAGGTGAAAACATAAAGCTACTTTATTGCAAGGCTGCAGTCAAAACCCAGACCTTGCAAGTAGACTGGGCAACCTCAGCCGTCCCCTGATGAGAGCAGCTCATTGCAAGTCAGTGAGACAGAGTGAAGGGTTGATCAGTAAGTTATGTTCTGGACAACTGGTTAGAAATTTGGGAAAATGTATGCTAATCTCACTTCCTACCTACAAAAATATATTCCAACTCAATTACTAAATTGATTTCTTTAAAGGAAAAACCAGAAGAAAATAAAATTAAATATTAACATAGATCTTTCTAAACCTAGAAGCAGTAAAAAATCACTGAAGGAAAAGATCAGTAGGTTTTTTGGTAATGTTCCCCAGGAAAAAATAAAATTGAAAGGTATACCAACTAGAAGTACTTGTGGCAAATATGATAGGAAAAGGGTAAGATATTGATTTTATCGAACATATAGTTTGATAACTAAGACAAAAGAATAACTCACAAGAGAGGAGACAATAAACAGAGGTATGAAAAGTTTCAGTAATCAAGAGTAATCAAAATGTATCAAAAAGTAGCCATTTTTGACTGTTTAAATTGCCAAGTAGGAAAATTTTTAAATGTGTTTATGGATGCTTGTTTTTAAATTATATACTCAATGCTTGTAATCTGAGAGCTTATTGATGGTAGTTATAAAGTGACACAGTTCCATTGAAAAGTGATTTGTCTATATTTGTTAAGAACTTTAAAACCACTTAGGAGGCCAGGCGTGGTGGCTCAATGCCTGTAATCCCAGCACTCTGGGAGGCCGAGGCCAGAGGATCCCTTGAGCTCAGGAGTTCGTGACCAGCCTGAGCAAGAGCAAGACCCCATCTCTACAAAAAACTAGAAAAATCAGCTGGGCATCATGGTGCGCGCCTGTAGTCCCAGCTACTTGGGAGGCTGAGGCAGGAGGATCGCTTGAGCCCCAGGAGTTTGAGGTTGCAGTGAGCTGCAATGATGCCACTGCACTCTACCTGGGCAACAGAGTGAGACTCTGTCTCCAACAACAGCAACAACAAAAAAGATTGAACAAAGGCTAGATATTAAACTGCAGGAAAGCCGTTAGGCAAATTAAGGTATATCTCTCAATGAAATACCCTGCAGTCATCCGTTATAAACAATAATTATGGAAGACCACAATATGGATAAATGGAATCATACAAAATACAAAAAGTTGGAAACAATAGTAGGCCCACATTATTCTAATTACTTTTTTAAATGCTTGTGGAAAAAGGAAATACACCAAAATATTAATGATGTTTTGTTATGGGATGTTTTGGGTGATTTTACTTATCAGAAAAGTTAGTACTTTTAGACACCTCCCCCCCCAGAAGTTTTAACCTGGCAGCAGTGTGGAGAGAGCCCAAAAAGGAATGGCAGCCAGGAGCTGGCCTCCCCATCCAGCCCCACCCCGCTTCCCCAGCAGAGTGCTGACAGCTCAGGGCACTGGGTCGATTTTGCTACAGCCAGGATAGCCCAGAGGGGCTGGGGATGGGTACTGCTCACACCCTGTTCTTCACACAGCAGACCTTCAGCAGACACTTGTCTTACGCTTCCTGTGAAGTAGCACAGCGTTCTAGGCACCCGATATACAAAAACACACTAAGAGGTGTTCCCTAAGAGACCCCATCCACTTTCTCAGGAACTCGGATGTCCAGTTTGGTGACCCAGGCTCCTGGCCTCAGCCTCCTGCCTTGTGAGGCTGACCAGGAGGGCTGGTCAGTGCATCTCTGGCCTAGCTGACATGTTTGTGGTGCACTGCCTGCAGCTCACGTTAGGATCTGTGACTTTTGCAGTGTGATTTGTTCATCCAGGAGGGGGCCCGCCTAGGAAGAACCCCCGCTGAAGTTGTTTCAACTTGCGACATCACTTTCGCCTGTGTGTCGGATCCCAAGGCAGCCAAGGACGTAAGGATCCCCTCCCTTCCCTCAGCGACTCAGGTCACAGCCAGGAGAACTGGCTGGCCTCCTCCCCTTCTCCCCTATACACCGAGTGAGTGTCTGCATGTGGGGGGTTGAATTTTCCATCTGGGGGCCATCTCCAATTGTGAGGGGTGTTTGGATAAATTGAATATACACTTCTTTAATTCAGAACAAGGAATGAAAACTACTAGGGTTCTAATGTCTGTGCTGAAATGGTTCTTGAACAGACTCCATGTATTCTTGTTGAGCTGAAAGCTTTGGGGTTGAGTGTGCCTTTGCTCCAAGTGCCAAGTTTCTATGTTTAGCTATCGCTGTATTTGTATGTTTTAAAAGTTCAAGTGTGGTAGTCATCTTGTTAAACTGGTGGCTAGTCTAATCCAAATAAATCCAAAGAAGCCCTCAAAAATTAATACTGAGGTTCAGTCTTAAATGGGGGGGAGGTTTAATAAAAAGAAATGTACACACACGTTCTTTTTAGAGATAAATTGGAGCATACTGGGGGTACTTTTCCTATCCCTTGCTTATTTAATTGCTCTTCCCTTTTCAGCCTTAATAGTTAACTTCTAATCAGGAAATGAGTCAAAAAAGCAACAGGATTCTGATCTTAGGTCTATAGGGGCTCCTGGGCATCTCTCTGGGAGCCTGGGCTATTGCTTCTCCCTTGTGTCCCCGCAGCTGGTGCTGGGCCCCAGTGGTGTGCTGCAAGGGATCCGCCCTGGGAAGTGCTACGTGGACATGTCAACGGTGGACGCTGACACGGTCGCCGAGCTGGCGCAGGTAGCCTTGTTCGGGCTGGCTCTCCAGCATCCTTTCTGTTGGAGCCCAAGATCCAGGCTGACCATGCACAAGTGTGGGCAATTTGGTTGCTCTAGTACCAGAGCCAGAGAAAGAAGAGGAGGGACCAGTGGCCTTGGGACTAGCCTGCCTTCACACTCTACCTTCAGGGTTGCAGCTGGTCTGAACAGCCATGGGAAGTTGCTGCATGGCTGGGATGGGCATCGGGTCCTGGAACAGTCAGCCTTACCGTGAGAAGCAGTCTAGGCTGCCAGCTTGGGCATTTTTGGTTTAAGCAGCTGTCTGTAGTTGATACTAGCAAAGTACCTCTCCTCCCTGAGCATCTGGGCCAGGGAGTGATGACTTTGGACCCATCATATTCTGAGAGTGGTCAGAGAAGGGGAGTGTCCGTAGGCGGTGTGTTCAGCAGAGCCATTAGCATGTTCACGTTTGGTTCTAGTTTTGGTCTTTGTAAGAAATTCAGAGTCAGCGGGAGCTTGTGTGGAGACCCCAGCTTCTCTCTTATTACTGCTCTGTGACTTGTGCTTCTGTTGGAGGACAGCCTGTCTGACCCTCTACCCAATTAGTCCCTGGGTCCAGCTGTCGGCTTTGGGACCTCTGCGTGGGGGCCACATGCTCCCACCCTCTGGCTCTGGAAGGTGTTATGAGAAGCCACGGCCACCCAAGGACACTCCTTGCTCCCTGCCTGGAGAGCCCTGTGAGAGGCGAGGCCTCCAGAAGCTGTAACTTTCCTTTCCAGGTGATCGTGTCCAGAGGCGGCCGCTTTCTGGAAGCACCAGTCTCAGGGAATCAGCAGCTGTCTAATGATGGGATGTTGGTGATCTTAGCAGCTGGAGATAGGGGCTTATATGAGGACTGCAGCAGCTGCTTCCAGGCAATGGGGAAGACCTCCTTCTTTCTAGGTAACTTGCCTGCCTACCCATCAGGCCATGACAGGCCTGGAGGCTAGGTTGGGGGGGTCGGGGGGGAGGGATATCCCCCCTATACCACACTCATTACAGCATCAATCCCATATGGCCTCTCTGCCAGGGGCCCCAGGGGAAGGTTTCCTCTGACTTGCATAGTCAGTGCCTGGAGGAGGAAGAGCCAGTCTGTCAGGGACAGGGGCAGGTGAATGGGGTCACCCCTGGGTACAGAGATGGTTCAGGAGTGAGAGTGGGCAGAGAGGCTATGCCTGTGGATTCTTGGGACATGACTGTGACTCTTTGCCCTGGACAGGTGAAGTTGGCAATGCAGCCAAGATGATGCTGATTGTGAACATGGTCCAAGGGAGCTTCATGGCCACCATCGCTGAGGGGCTGACCCTGGCCCAAGTGACAGGCCAGTCCCAGCAGACACTCTTGGACATCCTCAATCAGGGACAGTTGGCCAGCATCTTTCTGGACCAGAAGTGCCAAAGTAAGTTGCCTTTGGTCCCTCTTCTTGTATTTGATTTTTGGTTAAAGTTGGGGAACTGGGTCAGGCAACTGTCACAGAACATTTCTTCTTCAGGAGTTCATTGGGTATGAAAGATGCCCCTCTCCCGTTGGTCCACGCCCCTAGTCAGAGGAGATCCAGAGACACAGTGGGTGGGATTTGGGGACACAACCTGGCAGTTCCAGCTTTTGGGTGTCTGAGGGGCTATGAGGGTTACACTACTTAAGAACTGCTGGGTATTGGGCCTTGATGTACTGCAGACGAGTTTTTATTTAGACTCGTCTAAATAAAACTTGGACTTGGATATCTTCTGATAAGTGGCTTTTTCTCCTCAGATATCCTGCAAGGAAACTTTAAGCCTGATTTCTACCTGAAATACATTCAGAAGGATCTCCGCTTGGCCATTGCTCTGGGTGATGCCGTCAACCATCCGACTCCTATGGCAGCTGCAGCCAATGAGGTAACTTGGCAGAGGGTGTGGCCCAAGTCCCAAGGTCCTCCAGTTTCTTTTTCTTTTATTTCCTTTCCTCTACTTAGTTTAGCTTTTCTTTGCTCTTTTTCTAACCCCATAAGATGGAATCTTAAGTTATTGACTGTAGACCTTATTTCTTTATAACATGACCATTTAAAGCTATAAATTTCCTCTGAGCCATGATTCCCTTATGATTTCTTCTTTGACCTGTGTTTAAAAGTTTGTCCAATATTTGGGACTTTCCTAGATATCTAATGGTTATTGGTGTTTAATTTATTTCTGTATGATCAAAGAACATGCCCTGTATGATTTTTTTTTTTTTGAGACAGAGTCTCACTCTGTTGCTGTGGGTAGAGTGCAGTGGTGTGATCATAGCTCACTGCAACCTCAAACTCCTGGGCTCAAGTGATCCTCTTGCCTCAGCCTCCTGAGTAGCTGGGACTACAGGCATGTGCCACCATGCCCAGTTAATTTATCTATTTTCAGTAGAGACGGGGTCTCACTCTTGCTCAGGCTGGTCTCGAACTCCTGAGCTCAAGCGATCCTCCCACCTTGGCCTCCCAGAGTGTTAGGATTACAGGCATGAGCCACCATACCTGGCCCTGCCCTGTATGATTTTTAAACTTTACATTTATTCAGACTTGTGTTATGGCCTGGCAAATGGTCTGTCTTGGTGAATATACCATGTGTACTTAAAAAGAGTGTGTGTTCTGCAGTGGCTGGGTGGACTGTTCTGCAGATGTCAGGACAAGATGGTTGGTGGTGTTTTTCACATCTTTATGACCTTTTTATCCAGTTCTTTCAATTCTTGAGAGAAGGCTGTTAAAATCTCCAACTATGATTATGGAATTGTCTGTTTCTCCCTTTAATTCTGCCCATTTTTGCGTAGTCTTTGAAGCTCTTATTGTTAGGCTCCCAGCCAGTTGTGACTGTTATGTCTTCCTGATGAGTTTCCCCTTTTGTCATTGTGAAATGGCTCTCTTGATCTTTGTCTTGAAGTCTGTTGTTCGGCATTGACACAGCTGCTACAGCCTTCTCCGGCTTACTGTTTTCATGGTGTATCTTTTTCTCTCCATTTCTACCTGTGTCTTTATAAGAGGGGGGGTTTGTGAGAAGGGCCATCTAGTTGCTTTTTTTTTTTTTTTTTTTTTTTTTGTGGAGACATAGTACTCCCTCTGTCGCCCTGGGTAGAGTGCGGTGGCGTCATTGCAGCTCACCGCAACGTCCAACTCCTGGGCTCAAGCGATCCTCTTGCCTCAGCCTCCCGAGTAGCTAGGACTACAGGTGCGCGCCAGGACGCCCGGCTAATAATTTTTTCCTTGAGACAAGGTCTTGCTCGAATCCCTGAGCTCAAGCAATCCACCCGCCTTGGCCTCCCAGAGAAGCTAGGATTACAGGCATGAGCCACTGTGCCCGGTCTGTGTCTTTATATTTAAATTGTGTCTTGTGTAGACAGTCTGTAATTGGGGCTTGCATTTTTATCCCTTCTGACAGTATCTGCCTTGTAATTGGAATGTTTAGTCCATTAGCATTTTTTTCAAATGACGTATTTATTAAGCAGCCACAAATGTACTTTTGAAAACAGTTTTTTAGAGTAGAAGCTCAGCTTTCTTAGCTCCTCTTGATAACAATTTAATCTTAACAAAAACCAGCTGAGCAGTATTTGTCTTTACCATACAATTACAATATAAAGGACATTTTGTAAAACACATATATGAAACGTATTTATATTACAAGCTAGCTCTCAAGTGCTATCAGCTGAGACACATTTTGACTCAAGTTAAATATTTATAGGTCTCAAGTGATTTGTTCCAGCAAAGAAAAAGTAAAAAACAAACCAAAAAAAGTACTATTCTTTTCAGACCTGTCTTTTCATAGTTTAAAATCTTCTGTTTCTGAATTCTGTGTCAAGTCCCTCCTGTTCATTATACTTGTGGTCTCTCTTGGCAGTGGAATTCCTTGTGTATTTTATAATTTTTTGTCAATACGACCTCATCTTTAGTTATTTCTGAAGGGTTTCATGTGTGGCTTGGGCTGGGAAAGCTTCTCTTTGAGGTGGTTTCTGAGTTGCCTCCACCCTGAGTCAGCAGAATTCACTGGCTTGGAAACGGAGTTTTTGGTTAATTTCTCAATGGAGCATAGTGTTTAGGCCATTTGGATAGATTGAATTTAGGCTCTACACTGTTAGGAGCTAGAGGTCAGGAACTTAAGGTTAACTAGTATTTTAACATTTAGTAACTGTATTGATATGTGGTTGGATTTGGAGCTACCATTTTATCATTTGATTTCTGTTTGTTGCCTTTGTCTTTTGTTTTTATGTTCCTCCTTTCTGAATGCCTTCTTTTGGGTTATTTAAATACTTTTTAGAATTCCATTTTTACTTACCTATTGGCTTTTTGGCTTTGCCTTTGCATTATTTTTTAGTGGTTGCTCTAGAGATTGCAGTATACATCTTTAACAGCCTACTTAGAGTTAGTCTTGTACCACTTCCCATAAAACATATTATAGAAACCTGGCAACCACATAGATCCATTTACCACCTCCTCCCTCATCTTTTGAGGTGGGTTTCTCAGCCTCGGCACTGCTGATGTTTTTGGTGGGGTGAGGGGGCTGTCCTGTGCATTGCAGCATGCTTAGCAGCATCCCCGGCCTCCACCCACAAGATGCCAGTAGCACCCCTTCAGTAGACAGAAAATGTCTGCGGACCTTACCAAGTGTACCCTGGGGGCAGAATTGCCACAGGTTGAAGGCCCACATAGGTGAGAACCCCCTCTTTGAGTTATAGATGCCGTGTGTGTTACATCTACCTTTGTTTTAAACCCACCAGACAATGTTGAGATTTTTTCCTTTAAGCAGTCATGTGTATTTTAAAGAAATTTACAGAAAAATGTTATGTTTTTCTAGATTTTCCATTTCCAGTGCTCTCCACTCCTGCCTAAAGAAAAGTTTTTCTTTGATGTTATTTACTTTCCACTGGAAGAATTTGGAATTTTTTATAATGCAGATCTGCTGGTGACAGTTTTCTTCTGTCTTTAAATGTCTTTATTTATCCTTCATTCTGAGTTGACAGATGTGAGCTGTAATGGATCCTCCGTTATGGTGGCTCTGGCAGGATTATATATTTTTTTTAAAAATATTTTAAACCCACAGCTAGTTATGTAAGAAGGATCCATGTGTCCAGCCTCACTGCCTCAGCATGACTGGGTGCCATATTGCCTGTTGAACAGTGGCCTTTTATTTTCTTATTTTTATTTTTTTAGAGATGTGATTTCACTGTATTGCCCAGGCTGGACTCAAACTCCTGGGCTTGAGCACCTCTCCCGCTTCAGCCTCCCGAGTAGCTGGGATTACAGGAGCGCACTACTGCACCTGGCTTGAACAACGTCTTTTTAATTCTTTTCCAGCTTTTTTGTATTCACCTAGTATCTGCAAGGCAGCTGTTAACTGCCAGGCACTGTTCTAGGCTCTGAGGACACATTGGTGTACAACTATCTCCTTCCCTTCCTATGGCACTTAGATTTAATGGAAGGAGGCACAGGATAAGCACATAAGCATTTAAACAAGTAAGAATTTCAGAACATAAGAAATAAAAAGGAAACAGGTGACGGGGGAGTGGTGGGCATGGCTGCTGCTTTAGATGGGCTGGTCAGGGAAGGCCTTTGAGCAATTGGGAAGGAGCCAGTTATACTGAGGGATAAGTGTTCTATGCAGAAGGAATGGTAAGAACAATCGCCCCAAGGACAATGTGGAAAGTCCTTGGAGGGTCATCTGCAGGCAGGGACATTATTAAATTACTAATAACACTGAGCATTTTACATCCAGAAGTACATTTCATCCTCCCAATAACCCAGTGAAGGTTGGTACTGTTACCTTCTCCAGATCAAGAAGCAGTGGCTGAGGCACAGAGAAACTGAAGTGCTTTGTCCAAGGCCAAGGCAGGATTCATACCCAGACACAGCCTCAGCTCCAGGACTTGCCTGCCAGCCACATCTAGAACTGCCTCCAGGAGTCAGGTCTGGGTCTTTAAGGAGCTCTGTGGCCAGAAACTGACTCTCATCTCTTTTTTTTCCCAGGTGTACAAAAGAGCCAAGGCACTGGACCAGTCTGACAACGATATGTCTGCCGTGTACCGAGCCTACATACACTAAGCTGTCGATACCCCCAGCCCCCACCCCTCCAGTCTACCCTCTGACCCCCTCTTCCTCACATGGGGTCGGGGTCCTGGGACTTAACTCTGGACCAGCCCACCTGTCTCCATTTCCTTTTATACAGACTTTGAGACTTGCCATCAGCACAGCACACAGCAGCATCCTTCCCCTGAGGCCTGGGGGAGGGGAGGGGTGTCGGCAGGATTGGCTTGTGAGAAAGCTCTTGAGCTGGGCACTGGCCCCTGGATTAGGTGGCCGTGTGTTCACACACACACACACACAAACATACAAACACAACACACAGGTTCTCGCCCCAGGATAGAAGCTGCCCAGAAACTGCTGCCTGGCTTTTTTTCTTCCAAGCTTGTCTTATCTCACACCCCTTCCAGACAAGGAACTAGAATCCGCAGTGAGAGTTGGAAGCCTTCCCACAGCTTCCCCCAGAGTGAAGAGGCTGCAGTCTTGTCCACGTTCCCTGTTGGATCCCCTGCAGGGAGAGGCTCTGGGCCAAGATGAGCCAGTATGACTCCAGACCGAGGGCCCTGTGGGACCTCCAACCTCAGGTGACCAGCTGAGAAGGATTTTCATGTCTAAGTGACCGTGTGCAACTAACTTTCCATAACGCCTTCGTGAACTGAAAAGAGACTGGCAAAGTCCCGTGAAGACAGGACTCTGGCTTTGCAGGAAGAGCTGCGAGCCGCTGGCCTGCAGGTGAGCACAGAGGTCTGGCCCCTCACTGCTCCTCAGCACCACCCAGAGCCAGCGCCGCCACGGAGCCCTGGGCGGTCCCCGGCCCTCACAGCCCCATGTGGCCAGGCTATCTTAGTGTTTGGATTTGCATTCCAGCCCTTGGGAGGGGGCTCCTCAGGGCAACCAGTGGGGATTGAGAAGTGCGGGGGGAGGGCTCCTTCCTGTTTCCGTTATGCCACAGACTCTTCACCTGGTTCTGAGGAGCCCCTCTGACCGCGTCCCCTCACGGCAGTCCCACCTTCTCTAGCCTGCCCCTCCATGCCCCACCTCTGTATTCTCTCCCTTCTCCCGTTTCCTCCCATGGAGACAGTATTTCTTTCTGTCTGTCTGTCCCTTCTTTGGCCCAGACTCAGCCTGACCAACGATGAGCATTTCTTAGGCTCAGCTCTTGATACAGAAACGAGTGTCTTCACTCCAGCCAGCATCATGGTCTTCGGTGCTTCCCAGGCCCGGGGTCTGTCGGGAGGGAAGAGAACTGGGTCTGACCTACCTGAACTTGACTGACCCTCAGAGGCGGGTCTGGGATATCCTTGAGGCCCTAGCATTTCTCCTTGGATTGGGGACCAGAAGGGGCTTGGAACGTTGCATAAGAACAAGGAGAAGTCACCCAAGGGGTGTCAAGTTTTTTCTCCCTCTACATGGGTTGGATTTTCCAAAGTCACAGTTTGCAGAAGGCCAGCATTTATAGTGAAATATATAATTATATATATACAAAAGGTGGCCATGCTGGTGTGGAGGCTGTCCACCCTCACAGCGTTGGCCCCTTTTCGCGGATTAGAACCTAGATTAGAGGATCTCAGAAGATGTGGGGGGAGGGCAGGGACGATGCCTGTTGGGTTTTTAGCACAGTTGTTCATTTCACTGGGATTTTGGACTCATTTCTGTCTGAACACAAAGCCTGTTCTAGTCCTGGCAGGACACACTGGGGTGGGGGTGGGGAAGATGCTGTAATGAAACCGGTTAGTCAATGTTGTCTTAATATTGTTGACAATTCTGTAAAGTTCCTTTTTATGACGATTTCTGTTTAAGCTATTTCACCTTTGTTTTGAAATCTTCCCTTTTAAGAGAAAATGTGACACGTGAAAAAGCTTGTAAGAAAGCCCCTCCTCCCCCTTATTTTCCTTTAAAACCACCTTTAAATGACAAATCTTCTACATAATTAAGGTTGTGAATTTTTATTTTTGCTTTGTTTTTAATGAACATTTGTCTTTCAGAATAGGATTGTGTGATAATGTTTAAATGGCAAAAACAAAACATGATTTTGTGCAATTAACAAAGCTACTGCAAGAAAAATAAAACATTTCTTGGTAACACAGCTGTGCGGCCTGAGTCTGTACCTTCCCTCGCCCGCAGCGATTGGTGTATGCCGAGGGCGGGCGGGGAGCGGCCCGCGCGCCGGGGGGCGGGGCCTGCGGAAACGGACCGCCCTGCTGACCAGTCAGCGGGCGCAGATGGGGCAGAGCGCCTATCAGCGCACGGGAGGGGCGGGGCCGGCGGCCGCGCTCCAGCGCCAGAGCGGCCGTCAGCGCAGCGGCACGGCGCAGCGCCGGAGGCTGCAGCGGACGGCGTCCCGGGTGTGCCGGCGCCCCGGGGGTGCCGGCGCGGGCCGGATTCGCTCAGCCGCCAGCCTCGTCCCGGGGCGCCCGCGGGTCTCTGGGCCGGCGCCCGCTCAGCCGATCGGCGACGAGGGCGGCGGGCCGGGCAGGCCAGCGGCGACGGGCGCTCGGCGGCGGGCTTCGGCGATGGCGACCGCGATGGCAGCGACGGCGGCGGAGCGGGCGGTGCTGGTGAGGCTCGCGCGGGCGGGCGGCGGGGCCGGGCCGGGCCGGGCCGGGCCGGGCGGTGACCGCGGCGCTGTCCCGGCAGGAGGAGGAGTTCCGCTGGCTGCTGCACGACGAGGTGCACGCCGTGCTGAGGCAGCTGCAGGACATCCTCAAGGTAACGCGCCCGGCGCCGCGTCCACCTGCGGCCCTGCCCTCGGGCCTCTGCGGGCGCCGCGCCCCGCCGGGCGTGCCCACCCTGCCGTCCCCCGCCCGGCTCCCCCCGGTCGTCCCGGGGCTGCTTCCCGAGTGCCTGCTGAGTGCAGGACGCGGCGGTTCCAGACAAGCCCCCACCTCCGAGGACACAGCAGACCTGACCTAATTGCACGAGCAGCTACGCGAGTGCAGTGGGTGCTGAGTCCCGGCGAGAGGACCAGCAAGGGCCTGGATGCAGCCCCAGGACTCGGGTCAGGAAAGGCTGCCTGGAAGCAGTGACATTAATCCGAGAGCTGGAGGATCTCTGCCTCTCCCCGGCATTGTGACCTCGGTCAAGTCAACCTCTCTGGGCCTCCCTTTGCAAAAAGGAGATAACAGTACCCGCCTCTCAGGGCTGTTGTGCAGATAAATAAGCCATTCAGCTCAGACACATCCAGCGCAGTACCTCCTGAGGCCCAGAATTGCTGGTTGCCGTGACCACTGTCTGTTCCCTGACTGCTCCTCTCTGCCCGAGCACCCGGCTGAGCTGGGAGGCCACCCCTCTCTGTTCTGTGTTCCCCATGATGGGCACACAAACAGTTGGCACTTAGGGAATGTGCAATGAGCAGGTATTGGGCTCACCAGCTCATGTAGGACTTGAGACTCAGGCTGCCACGGGAAGGTGCCCTGGCAGCTTGGGCAGGGCCATTGCTCCCAGCTAAGCCCAGGTGCCAGGTGAGGCCGGCCCACCTTGTTCCTTCCCCAGCCAACCTGGAGGTGGGGGGCCTCTGGAAGGAGCACCGGGTTGGACTTGGGTGAACTTCCTGTGGCTCCCCTGTGTCCACAGGAGGCCTCTCTCCGCTTCACTCTGCCGGGTTCAGGCACTGAGGGTCCCGCTAAGCAGGAGAACTTCATCCTGGGCAGCTGCGGGTGAGCTCCGGCTGGGCAGAAACTGGGGGATGGGCACCTTGGGTTGGGAGACTCCTGGGGTACCCTGGGGGCAGGAGGCATGGTCACAGCCCTGCCCTGCAGAAGATTGGGTATGTGGTGGGACAGCTGGGGGCAGCTCAGTGGGAGGGGTGGCAGCAGGCGCTACTCTGACCCCTGCGTGTTATAGCACAGACCAGGTGAAGGGCGTGCTGACTCTGCAAGGGGATGCCCTCAGCCAGGCGGTGAGTCCCCCAACCCTTCTCCCCTTCCTAGCCTGCTAGTGGGGAAGAGCACAGGGGTCTCCTGCATGTCTCAGCTCTGCTGCCGGCTAGCTATGTGACTCTGGGCAGGACACTTGGCCTCTCAGGCCTCGGTTTCCCCCTTTGTAAAATGGCAGCAGCCTTGCACCTCCTCATGGGGTTGGCATGTGGATTGAGTGAGAGGTGCAGGAAGGGGTTGCTTTGCACACAGGCCAGCCTGGCATCTGGACCCAGTGAAGCATGGGCATTGCCGGATTAGTTTGGCCACGGATCAAAGTTGAATCCCCAATCTCTGAGCTCCAATCTGTGCCCAACCCTGTGCCAAGCACCAAGGCGTGCAGGAAGGTCCCTCCTCCATGCCTCCCTCTGTTGGCCTTCACAGACACGCCCCATGTGCCCACCGCCTCCCGGAGGCCACCTGCCCCTTTCTCATCTTCTTTTCCCTTTTGCTTTTTTGTGGCTCCTCTCGGGCCTGGGTTCCTGTTTCCTGACCTCCCTGTTCACCCCCCAAATAGCCAAGGCATTGAGAGACCCTGTGCCTGCAGAGCGGCTGGGGCCTGAGCCACCCACCACATGCCCCATTTATGCCTCCGGCTCAAGGGCTCAGAGTGGCCAGAGCAGGTGTCCCTCTGTCTGGCTTATCCCACTCTTGTCCATCAGGACGTGAACCTGAAGATGCCCCGTAACAACCAGCTGCTGCACTTCGCCTTCCGGGAGGACAAGCAGTGGAAGCTGCAGCAGGTGACCCAGCCCCTCCCTGGCCAGGGCTCGGGCCACAGGGACAGGCAGGGGCAGGCCCACTGTGGAGCCGAGGCCTCCCTGGGGATGGCCTCAGCGGGGAGGGACTGGCCCTGGGGATTTGTGGCCACAGCAAGCCTGGGAGGGTGTTTCCTAGCAGCCAGGCTGGACAGGTGTTGCCTGCAGTTCCAGACCTGCTGCTTGGGGGGAAGTCCTGTCTATGGAACTGCGGGCCCCAGTGGGAACCTCAGGAGTCCCCACTGCAGCAGCTGGTCAGATGGTTCAGAATCCCCCTGAACAAGAGCTGCCCAGGGCTTTCTATGGCTTTTGGGATGCCGTCTGTGCTCCCTGCCAGCTCCCATGCCCTTGGGCCCCGGTTCTTCCCCTGTCTCCTCCGCTCTGATGTAGTCTCCAGCTCAGGCCTTGCCCCTGCATGTTCCCTGCAGCCTGTCCCCCATCACCCTGCTTCCTTCCACGAGTCTTGAAGATGGTTGTCATCTTGAGTGTTTACTCCGGTACCACTGTCTGTCCTTTAGAAGGCGAGCTACACAGGGGCAGAGACCAGGCCTGCCCCACTCTGTGCTGGATGCCCAGCACCTGGCTAGGGCCTGCTCTCCAGGGCGCAAAGACAGCATCAGGGAGAGTAGATTGACCTGGGTCGGGCCAGCAGCATCCACTCTCTCCTCCTGGGCCGAGGGCCCCTGGGGGTGAGCCCCAGAGACTGTGGCTGCAGAAGCTGGTGAGACCCAGCTGGATGACCACCCAGGGGACACTTTTCAGATCCAGGATGCCAGGAATCATGTGAGCCAAGCCATGTACCTCCTCAACAACCGGGACAACAGCTACCAATTCAAGACAGGAGCTGAGGTCCTCAAGGTGAGCCACCCACATAGGCAAGAGAACCAGGGTCCCAGCCCTGCCACCTGCCCTGTGCTCCCTGGGCCTGGGCCCACAGCCTCAGGTTTGGCTGGAGGTGGACCTCTCAGTGTCCGTGCGTCCAGACCAGGGTTCCAATCCCAAGGCCTCCACTTTGAGTTGTGTACCCTCAAGTTGCTTACTTAGCCTCTCTGTGCCTCCATTTCCTCCGTGTAAATCAGGACAAGCTGTAGTGACTGTCAACCATGATAATGCAAATCAGGTGGCCCAGGGGAGCAGCAGCAGCAGGGGTAGAAGCCTCCCCTTAACCACACTTTGGCATGTGTGAAGAGCTGATGCAGCTGCCTAGACTTGTGCTTTAGTTCTGCCCCTGACTTGCTGTGTGTCCTCAGAAGTTTTCCCCTACCCTCTCTGGATCTCTGGTTCCTCATACTTGGAACCAGATGGACTGAGGTCCCTTCCAGAGCTGAGACACCCTGGGGTGGTGTAGCTCCCATATCTCTGCTTGACTTCCGTGTTTCGCAGGAGCCGGGTCACCCTGGTGCCCATGGCAACAGCTGCATGGCCGCCAAGAGTCTGCCAGGGCTCTGCTCCACAGCAAAGATAGGGGATGGGCTCTAGGTGGTTCCACCGTTCACTGGCAGTGTGACCTTGGCTTTCCCCTTTGGAGCTTCAGTTTCCTCACCTGCAAAAATGGGGCAGCTACCCACCTTAGAGCCTCAGCTCAGCCATCCTGTTGCTTCTTCCAAGAAGCCCTCCCTGACACCCTGCACCCAAGCTAGATTAGGCCCCCTTCCTTTAAGCTCCTTCAGTGCCAGCACCCCCACCCAAAAAGCCTGTGCCCCTGGGACTGACCTCCCAGGACCTTCCATTCCCCGTTGGACCAGTGCCTGGGACCACATTAATAAATCCCCATCCTGATTGATGGTCACCAGTGCAGAGGGCCTGCCCCTGTCCCCCACCCCCAGCTGGAGCTCAGTTACCTGCATCTTTAACAGGCCCCCGCTGTGGGGGTTCAGGCCCTGAGAACCGTGACCACTGGGCAGGAGTGGGAGCTACTGTAACTGATGCTGGGGGCGGGGAGGGGGACCAGTTCCCGCTGCCTGCACAGCAGCTGTGACCCACCCTTCCCCCCAGCTGATGGATGCAGTGATGCTGCAGCTGACCAGAGCCCGAAACCGGCTCACTACCCCAGCCACCCTCACCCTGCCTGAGATCGCCGCCAGTGGCCTCACGGTCAGTGCCTCGGGCCAGCCCCTGCTCCAGAAGAGGGGGTCCCCACAAGGGGCACAGAGAAATGCCAGCCCCCAAATTGTAGTCAGTCAGAATTCTGTGTCTATGCAGTTTTCTGAGATGGGGTTCTTGGCTTCCATCCTGTGTCCCCCAAATATGTTAACCCTATTTTGGGTCAGTGGTTCCCAAACCCAGCAGTACAGGAAGATACCTAGGCACCTGGGAAAAGTCTGGAAGCCCCAGAGCGTCTCTGTGGGTGGGGACTGGGGTTTTCGTCAGGTGGCTCTGCAGAGGCTGGGCCTTCTGCAGACTCTGCGGGTGACTCCAAGGCCCCAGACCAGGGTGCAGCAGGGCCCCAGTCCATCCAGCCTGGCCGAGATGGCTTGGGAGGGACCTCACCCCACCTGTTCCCCCCCAGCGGATGTTCGCCCCGGCCCTGCCCTCCGACCTGCTGGTCAACGTCTACATCAACCTCAACAAGCTTTGCCTCACTGTGTACCAGCTGCATGCCCTGCAGCCCAACTCCACCAAGGTGAGTGGGACCCATTCCCCAGACCCCATGCCTGTGTCCTGTGGGGCTCACGCCTGACAGGTCTGGTACTGCTCTACCTAGAACTTCCGCCCAGCTGGAGGCGCCGTGCTCCACAGCCCCGGGGCCATGTTGTAAGTAGGCAGGGGAGGGGGTCCTGGAACGCCGGCCCCACGCCTCCCCTCTGCACCCTGGGGGCCAGGGGCTGGGCGCACCCTCAGGGACCCTCCCTTCATCCCCCAGCGAGTGGGGCTCCCAGCGTCTGGAGGTGAGCCACGTGCACAAGGTGGAGTGCGTGATCCCGTGGCTCAACGATGCCCTGGTCTACTTCACTGTGTCCCTGCAGCTCTGCCAGCAGCTCAAGGATAAGGTGGGGGCCGTGGGGCTGCTGGGCCCCTTCATTTGGGGGGAGGAGGTTCCCAGGGCTGTTACACCTCCAAAATGCCCCCAAATGTTGAAGTCCATCATACCCCAATGCACATCAGGCAGCTGGGCCACGGCATTGCTAGGCAACCTCCTGTGACCCATTGCCCTTGGGTGACCTGGACATTTCACCTGGGTCATGGAGTGCAGCAGGGCCAGGTGTCACTCCATCCAGGCGGCCCGAGCTGTGCAGGGAGCATCCCCCACCACCACGGACCATGTTCCTCCCTTTGCAGATCTCCGTGTTCTCCAGCTACTGGAGCTACAGACCATTCTGAGCACAGCGACCCAGAAGCCTGTCCCCCCACACAGTCCCCTCAGAGTGCCGGCCACAGCTGGGCACAGTAGGGTATTTTTCCCCCGCTTTACCCGGTCCTGCCAACACACTCACACCAATGGGAACAAACACTGGAAGCCCTGGGAGGAGGGGCTACTGCTCTGGTGTGTTTGGGAGTCAGAAGGGCGGTGCTGAGGGGAGCCCACATTCCAAGCCCTGCCTTCCTGGGCGCTCTGGGCACCTTTGGACTCAGGGCAGGATGGGCCCAGGGCTCTCCTTCCTCTGTCCCTTCGCTGCAGGCTGGGCGGGGCACTGAGCTGGGAGTGGGGAGGGAAGGGGGGACAGCTGCAGCCCGACAGGGGCCCTTCAAGAAATAAAGACCATCAGACTTTGCCTGGAGCCCCGTCTGTGTGTCTGTGTAGGAACCCCAGTGATCAGTGCCAGCAGCATCAGGAGCTGGCGGCCACCCCTCTTCCCAGGGCCTGGCTTCCCACTCTCTGCACCTCCTATGGGAGAGGGCCTCCAGCTGCCAGGGGGCCCAGTGGGTGGTGACAAGAGCTCTGCCAGGGAGTTCAGGCCCCGAGTCTGAGACCAGCTTCCCCTCCTGTCAGCTGGGTGACCTGGAGTGACACCACTGAAGGCTTAGAGGGACAAAGTGGGCATGTGAGTCCCCATGCTGCCCAACCCAACGGGGGCTTGGAACACAGTCCAGACTGAGGCTCTGGGCAGACACACGGCATTGTTACTACACCAGGCGGGACACACGGGAAGTGGCTGGGGGGGACTCTTGAGGTTAAGGTTCCAGGGCCAAGTTGTCCATTCCCTTGGGTCTTTCCTGCAAAAGAGGCACAGAGGGCCCCAGGGTTCACTCCTCAGTTCCCTCCCCCACCCTCCCTCCTCCACCCCAGAGCAGTTCCAGGCTGCCCAAGGCCAACAGGGCTCACCTTCCCAGCGCTTTCCCTCCAGGGTCTGGGGGAGGTGCAGCAGCAGCTGCAGCAGCAGTGGACAAGGACCACCAGCAGCAGGAATATTACAGTGCCTAGGGACAGGACGGACGTCCAGATGTGGCCCCTGACCCAGGGCCCAGAGCGGGAGGCTGAGGGGCCCCGAGGCTGAGGCCACACTCACCTACAAAAGTGAGGAAGACGATGAAGGCAGCGGTGTCCCATGAGGACTGGAACTGCTGGTGGCTCCTCAGTCTCCCCAGCACTTCCTGAGCAGTGGCCTCCAGCTCCTCCGTGGACAGACCCATCTCAGCAGGCACGTCTGCAGTGCCACCTGCCCTAGCCCCCCAGAGGCCACCTCAGAACCCGGGCTCAGCCAGCTGGCCTGTCCCAGTCCCAGCACCAGCTTCTGCCCCATCACCTCCCACGCCATCCCTCTCTCAGCCCCGGACCCAGCCCTCTGGTCCCTACCCTGACCTGTCCTGGGCAATCCCCTCCCAGCCACCATCCTCCTCCCTCTCTCTCCCCCCAGCAGCCCTGCCTTCAGGGAGCCTCTGAGCTCCCCCAGTCAGGCAGGTCCCAGGTCCCGGGGAGCACAGACTGCTTCCTGCTTCCGGATCCCGATCTGTACCACCTGAGGCCTTGGCAACCTGCCCCGCCCTCCCCAGGGCCAGCCAGGGCTGCCAGAGCTCAGGGGAGAGGGCCCTAGCCCCAGCAGGCGTGCTTCCTGCCTGCCAACTGCAGGAGGCAAGGCCTTGGCACTGCGGGGACCCAGAGAGGAGGGCCACAGGCCTGTGGGCTTCTGCATTCCTGGGATTTCTTACCCTTTCTCAATGTATTAATACCAGACAAACAGCTTGTAACACATGGGCACTCGCCACAGTTGACTTCCCAAATGAAAGACAGAGACAAGAAGGGGAAGGAGCGAGGGAGGGAGGGAAGGGAGAAGAAACCTGCCTACGTTCCACAACCCTTGGGCAGCTAGGACAGATGTGCCTGGTGTCACACAGTCATCCCTCAGCATCCATGGGGGGTTGGTTCCAGGACACCCCCCCCGCCCCCCACCACGGATACAAAAATCCGCAGACACTCAAGTCCCTGGTATAAGACTGGCACAATATTTGCATATAACCTGGGCACATCTTCAGGCATACATTAAATCATGTCTAGACTACTTATAATACCTAATACAATGCAAATGCTGTATAAATAGTTGTTATACTATTGTTTAGGGAATAATGACAAGAAACAAAAGTCTGCACATGTGTTCAGCACAGACGCAATTTTTTTTTCCTGTTTGACAGCAAATTTATTAATATATGCTGAATAAGAAACATCATTAATGGTCTTAAACTGTATTTTCTTTCTTGATTTCTCATTTCAAGAAGCACAGAATTTCTTCAGAAAAAGAAAAAGAATAAAAGATAGCAGGGCGCGGTGGCTCACGCCTGCAATCCTAGCACTCTGGGAGGCCGAGGCAGGAGGATCACCTGAGCTCAGGAGTTCCAGACCAGCCTGAGCAGAGCGAGACCCCGTCTCTACTAAAAATAGAAAAATTAGCCGGGTGTGGTGTCTTAATGCCTGTAGTCCCAGCTACTCGGGAGGCTGAGGCAGGAGGATCACTTGAGCCCAGGATGTTTGGTTTTTTTTTAATTCAGACGCAATTTTTTATCCCAGATATTTTCTTTCCAAGGTTGGTTGAATCCACGGTTGCAGAATCCGTGGATACAGAGGACAGCTATACTAGGAGTCTTCACAGTTCTTATTTTCTCTATTTTAATCCTTGAAATAACCCTTGCAAGGTAGTGGTTACTGTCTCTCAAATGAGCTCTTTCCCCAGAACATGGGGCTGGGGTCTCTGACCCTCCCCGGCGGAGGCAGCCTTCCAGTGCACGGACATGTCCCGGCGGGGCTTAGCCTAGGGGTAGGGCTGTAAACCAGGTGGACACGATTCTTGTTCATGTGGTGCTTACGGTCTAGCAGGGGAAAAATATCAGCTCACGTTGGGCTCTGCACCTAGCATTGCACATGCATTATCTAATGTATTCCTCCCGGCAATCCTGACATGGGTTTTCTTGCTCTTCCCCTTTTACAGATGAGAAAACTGAGGCCTAGAGAAGTTAAGCAACTAGCCCAAATCATACACCTGATGTATTCATTTCCCATTGCTGCTGTAACTACTACCACAAACTCAGTGGCTTCAAACAACACAGTTATTATCTTACAGTTCTGGAGGTCATAGTCTAAAAGGGTTCTGAAGGTTCTAGGGGAGAATCCATTCCTTGTCTTTTCCGGCTTCTAGAGGCCGCCTGCATTCCTTGGCTCTTGGCCTCCCATCCCATCCCTCAGCCTCTGCTTCCCTCCTCTCATCTCTGCCTCTGACCCCCTCCCTCCCTTTTCTAAGGACTCCTGTGATTATATTTGGGACCCACCTAGATAATAATCTCCCCATCTCAAGATCCTTGATAACAAAGTCCCTTTTGCCATGGCAGGTAGCATATTCACAGGTTCCCAGGTTTAGGATGGGAACATCTTTGGAAATCTTGTTGCCAGCCACACCCGTGGGCAGGGAAGCCAGAATTCCAACCCAGGCATTCAGATCCCAGAACATTGACCACCATGTTTTAGGGTCTTTGGTGTGGGGTTGCCCATCCTACATGCTCTATCCCCCCAGCCCAGTTCTGAGATCTGAGATTCGTGTTCCAGAGAGAGGGTGGTTTTGAA
Source organism: Daubentonia madagascariensis (assembly GCA_023783475.1). Taxonomy (NCBI): domain Eukaryota; kingdom Metazoa; phylum Chordata; class Mammalia; order Primates; family Daubentoniidae; genus Daubentonia; species Daubentonia madagascariensis. The sequence continues at coordinate 1,636,005 of JAKFHU010002332.1, read as the reverse complement.
ATGACTGAGGTGTTCTGTTGCAAAAAGGAGAGGAGGGGTGTACAGCCACTGCAGAAAACAGTCTGGCAGTTCCTCAAACAATTAAACATACTGTTACCACAAATTCTGCTTCTAGGTGAACTGGAAAAATTCTCCAAGAGAATTGAAAACAGGGACTCAAAGACTTGTGTGCAGATTTTCATCACAGCACTATTCACAGTAGCCAACAAGTGGAAACAACCCAGATGTCCATCAGTGGGTGAGTGGATAAACAAGACGTGGGCTGGCCACGCTGTAGAATGTTATTCAACCATAAAAGGGAACGAGGCACTGACACCTGCTACACGGATGAACCTTGAAGACATTGGGCTCAGTGAAAGAAGCCAGACACAAAAGGCCACATGGTATATACTTCCATTTTATGGAATGTCCAGAATAGGCAAATCCATAGCGACAGAAAGCGGATTGGTGGTTTCTGGGGCAGAGGGAATGAGAAGTGATGGCTAACAGTATGGGGTGTCCTTGTCGTGCAACAAACGTCTCAGAACTAGATAGAGGTGGTGGTTGCACACGTACTAAATGCCACTGTATCAGTCACTTTAAAATGGTTAACGGCTAATATTGTTATGTGAATTTCACTTCAGTTTTAAAAGGGGGATACAACTGTGGCCCCTGCCCCACTTGGCCTGGCTGGGTGGACAGGAGGCCGGCTCGGGCTTCCTGTCCAGACTCCTGGGTTCCTTGTTTCTAACGTTTCTAACATTTGTCATTCCCATTTTGAAGGTAAGACCTACTCATTAAAATCTGGGAAACATCCATAGACCCCACCCAGACCCAAGCAGAGCAGTAAGGGGAGGGGGCTGCTGGGCACGTTCCCTGTCCTCTCTCTGCCTCTGTTTTCTCATCTGTAAAATGGGTGTGTTAATAGTATCCTCCTCCTCAGGTAAAATAATAATCAATACTAGAGCTTTCTTAGTGCCATGGGATGCTCATAGGAAACGTGCACTAAATGGTCATGCGTTATTATCACCCACCTGACGGACGTGGGCCCCTCCAGTCTTTTGTTCTTTGTGTACAGTTGGGCCCATCTGCCGTGGTCACACCATTCAGGTCATTTTACCCTTGGCTTTTCCCAGTCAACACCTCCAGATGACAGCATGCGTTCCGCAAACTGATCCTAAAGTTTGCTTACGATCCTTTGACCATGCCAACGTTGTGCAATTCCTATCGGCACCCACTGAGGCTTCCCCCACCCTGATTTTCAGAATTATACATCACTTACATGTGATGATTTTTCTGGAGAAAGTGTTTTCTCTGCACAGAGGCTTCTCCTTAGGGGACATTCCCAGAGGTGCAGTCTACTTCTGTCCAAACTCAGGCCACATGTCACTCGAACCATTTGGTCATCCACTAACCACGTTCTCATTTGCTTTTAAGAGGAGCCACCTTGCCGAATCCTTCAAGGGCTGTGGTGGTGTAGTTGTGAGATTTCACTGTCGGAGATGAACTGCCCGTCCTTCTCCCCTCCTCTAGGCCTTTAAACTGTGCAGAGGGAGTGGGAGTGGCCAAGGAGGAAGGCAGAGGATAGAGGCTCAGGACAGCTGAGGGGAGCACATCAGGGTGGAGCTGGTGAGTCCCAGGCGTAGAGCGGGGTGGGCACCCACAGCCGTGGCGCCAGCTTGTGTGAACACAGTTTTACTGGGACGCAGCCACGCCCGCCCATTTACGTGCTGCCTGTGGCTGCTTTCACGCTACAGCAGAAGAGTTGAATAGTAGTTGCCACAGAGAACTTAGAACCAGTAAAGCCTAAAATATGGACTACCTAGCCCTTTACGGAAAATGTTTGCCAACGCCCGGGACAGAGGATTGCTTAGGGCTTGCAAAGCCAGGCGCCGGGAAACAGCTGAGAAAGAGCTGAGATGGATTTGGCGTGAGAAACAGCTCACCCAAGAGAGAACAGGGAGGGGCGAGGGCTCTGGCAGTGTGGGGCACACAGCCCATCTAAAGGGGGCATCTTGAGTCAGAGCTATGATCTCTAAGGTGCACTGGAAATCTAGATGTTTCTGTAAGCAAGAGGCCGCGGGGGTGAGCGCGGACTCGGAGCGCCAGGGAACCAGTCATTTGACCAACTGCTCCCTTAGCTATAAACTGGGAATCATAACAGCACTTACTTCATAGGGCTGGGAAGACTATTAAGCAAGTCCACATCCTTGGGCACACAGTCGGCACCAGGTGAATATTTGCTGAGTCAATCTCCTGATGTTTTCAAGCTGGCGATTTAAAACACGGTGGCACCAAGGATGGACAGAGCAAAGAAAACACACTGATTTTGCAGGCCAGGGATCCTGCCATTGCCACCCCCCACCGTTAACCAAACACAAGGGAGGCCCAGCGTTGCTCACTGCACAGAAGCCGATTACTGAGACTACAGGGATCAAGGAGGAAAGGATCTATTGCAGGAGGCGCATCTGCCTGGAGGGGAGGTTATGAACTGCCTCACATCCGCCTTCCCTACCAGCAGGGCCAGGGGGGTTTTCTGGAGGCAAAATGAATAATGCTCGAGGGGAGTGAGCATCATTACGTGTTTGGCGGGGAGGGCAGGGCACGCAAGCGCAGTGAGAGATCGTGCTAGTACATACGTCCCAGGATCAAAAAATGGCAGGTAAGTCCCTCCCAGGGCAGGGATTTGAGTATTATAATGAGCCAGGGGTTAATACTGGTCGTTCTTTCAGCCTTGTGCGCAGGCTCAGCGGGACCCTGGGCACGATCTGTGGTGGGGCATCTCTTGTCTTGTCTTCTCCGGACAAACAGGTGGTGTGAGCTTTGTAGTTCCCTCATGACTGCAAAGAGGTTCCGCTGTTTCTGGGAAAGAAACTCAAAAGAGAGCATCAGTGCCACAGAAAGTTACAAAGTTTTGGTCAGCAAGTCTTACTGGCCTGGGAACTGAAACATAAGAGAACTACAAGAAAAAAACTATTAAAAAAAGTTTTCTTGCTATGGAGCGGGTTACACCACCCGCCGGCAGAGTGGTTGAGGGGCAGGAAGCTGGAGGTGGAAGCCCAGCTCTGACCAGAGGCCTCGGGCTCCCGTCTAGGGGGCATCCTCAGGCTGTTGGGCTGGGGCACGGCGAGTGTCACAGGGCAAAGGACCCCCAGGGTCGCCTCGCCCCGCCTTCGCCTTTGCCCCACCCTTGCAGCAGAGGAGCCCCTGTGGGGTCAGGGCAGGGGGTGGGGCTCAGATTCTTCACTTAACTGTCACCCTCCCCTCCCCCCGCCACACACACCGGGCCTGCCAGGACAGGGCAGCTCCTCACAGCTCCACGGGGACCCGCGCCCTCCAGGTCCCACAGGAGGCCACTTCTCTCTCTGTCCCTGGGCCCTGCCCTGTCCTTCCTGCCGGCCGTCTTCCCTGCCGGTGAGCCCGTTCCTTGGTCTCTGTGTCTGTCCCCACATCTGGTGGCGTCTCTCTCCCTCATTCTTTGTCAACTTGCTCCCGTGTCCCCCAGGGGAAAGTGGGGGCTCCTCCTCCTGAGTCCCCCAAGTTCCCTGCTGGGACGTGCTCCGCTTCCCCACCCACCACTGCCCGAGGCCTCTCTAGGACTCCGGTCCAGCCAGCCACGCTCTGCGGGGGGAGGTGCCTGAGTGGGGAGCCCCCGACCCCAGCGTCCCCTGCCTGGGCTGGGGGGGTGCGGGCAGGACAGAGCTCTGGGGCTGGAGCGTCTCCGGATGGGGGTTCAGTCTCCCCAGAGAGGAAGCTCCCCAGAGGCACCCTCACCAAACCCCTCAGACACGGGCACTTGGGGTAGACAGGTGGGGGGCAGCTGGCAGCCGGGCTCAGAGTCAGGGTTCAGACATGACAAGTCGGGGTGGCCCCCTCTGAGCCCCAGCAACACGGCCCCTCCCTCCCCTCACCGGTGACAGGCATCGTGTGTCCTTGGCCACATGGACCCCCTGAGCCGGTCGCCCTCCCCTTGCCCGTCCTCCTCGAGGCCCTCCAGCCCCAGGACCCCACCCTGCGAGATGTTTGGTCACGTGGGCATCGAGGCTGTGCTGGACCAGCTGAAGATCAAGGCCATGAAGATGGGATTTGAGTTCAACATCATGGTGGTGGGTGAGTGAGAGGCGGGGGCCGCAGGGGGACAGACCAGTGGGCACTACCTGCAGGCTGGGTGTGTTTCTCACCTGTTGCAGCCTCAGCCTCCCCATCTGTTAAGTGGGACTATAACAGCACCTCACCTGTTGTAACTGAAAATCATTAAAAGACAAAAACCAGCCAGGCGTGGTGGCTCACACCTGTAATCCCAGCACTCTGGGAGGCCGAGGCGGGAGGATCGCTTGAGGCCAGGAGTTGGAGGCTGCAGTGAGCTATGATGACGCCACTGCACTTCAGCCAGGTCAACAGAGTAAGATGTTGTCTCAAAAAAAAAAAAAAAAGCCCATAAAGCCCCCACCAAACTCACACGGAGCAATACCAGGAGGAGGCACTGGCCGTTCAGACCCCTGGACTCAGCCCTTCTACCCACCGTGCCTGACCTTGGGAACATTCCCTGAACCCTCTCTGCCTCAGTTTCCTCATATGACTTGGCACAGTGCCTGGTGTTTAGTAGGGTCAGTTTACACAGAATGGCATTTTTATGTATGGAAAATTAATTTAGTGGGTGAAAACTACACTTTTAGCAGAATAAACTAGGTAAAATGGAACATAAAATATCAGTGTGTGTACCCCCAATTAAGGATATTATTCTAAGGCAGCTCTGGCCTACAGAAATATAATTCGAGCCAACATGTAATTTTAAATTTCCTAGTAACCACCTTTTTAAAAAAGTAAAAAGAAGTAGGTGGAAATTAATTTTAATAATCTATTTTATTTAACCCAATATATCCAAAATACTATCATCTCAACACACAATCAGTATGAAAATTTATGTGTGAGCTTTTTCACGTTCCTTTTATCATATTAAGCCTGCAAAATCTGGTTTGTGTTTTACACTGACGCACACCTCGATTCAGATCAGCCACATTGTAGGTGTCCCTAACCAGGTGTGGCACCATAGCAGACAGCACAGCTCTCAGGGAAATTTCAGTTATATACACAAAGGTGTGTGCTGAGTTGTGATTCGGGGTGTGGTCCAAAGAATTTGAGAAGCCCCTCAAGCCAGGAGAATAAACAATCTACAATTATACTCAACCTGGAAAAAACTCTCCGAGCAGTGTTGGGTGAAAGAAGGCAGACACTAAAGAGCTCACGTCGCATGATCCTGGTTATTCAAAGGCAGGCACAACTGCTCTGCAATGACACAAGTCAGGGGAGCAGCTATCTTTGGGGTCTGGGTGGGTCCTTACTGAGAGGGCATGAGAGCAGACTTGTGTTCCTTGATCTGGTGCTGCTTAACATACATGCGTTTATTTTGTAAAACTGCCTTTAACTGCCCATCAGCGGGTGATGGATATTCAACCCATGGTCTACCCATGCAATGGAATATTATGCGGCCATGAAAAAGTATGAAGAACTGACACATGATACAGCAGGGATGAACTTTGAAAACATCATGCTCAATGAGAGAAGCCAGACACAAAAGGGCACGTGTCCTAGGATTCCATTTATATGAAATGTCCAGAATAGGCAAATCCAAAGAGACAGAATGTGGATTAGCGGTTACCAGGAGCTGGGGAAGGGAGATTGGGGAGTGACTGCTTAATGGGGATGGGATGTCCTTTTGGGGTGATGAAAACGCCTTAGAACTAGATAGAGGTGATGGTTGCCCAACACCATGAATGTACTAAATGCCATTTTATTGCACACTTTAAAATGGTTAATGGTTAATTTTTCATTATATAAATTTTACCTTGATTAAAAAAATGGAAGAAGCAGCATTCAGCTGCACACTTATGATAGGATGCACTTGTCTATATTTATGTTATACTTAGAAAACAGTTTACTTTCTAAAAAGTTGTATTTATTTAAGAGTTTGAGAAACACTGCCTAAAATGTCCACTCTGACTGCTGTCACCTGGCTGTCACTCCCAGGGCAGAGCGGGCTGGGCAAGTCCACAATGGTGAACACACTGTTCAAGTCCAAAGTGTGGAAGACAACGCTGCCGGGCTTGGTGGTGCCCATACCCCAGACGCTGCAGCTGCACTCGGTAACCCACGGTGAGTGAGCCCCACTCTCACCCGCCCCCCACCCCACCCGGGTCCAATCTCTCCCCGTCCACTCTTGCTCCACAGTCATCGAGGAGAAGGGCGTGAAGTTGAAACTGACAGTGACCGACACGCCCGGCTTCGGGGACCAGATCAACAATGACAAGTGGTAGGTCCTTGGGAGTGGGGGCCATGCCCCAGCTTCCTCATTCCTGCCCCCACCCCCACCCTCCCGACCTCTGGGAACCATCCCAGCCCCGGAGAAGCCTGGCTGTGTCATCTTTGAACCTGACTTTCCTCATGTGTATAATGGGTGCACTCACCTCTCCCTCCAGGATTGAAGGGAGTTGAGTATGTACAGGTCTTAGCTTGCCACCTGGCACACAATAAATGTTCAGTAAAGGACATGGTACAGCAGGGGGTGAGAAGCCCACATTCCAGAGTCAGGACCCCTGGGTTAGGCCACGTGCTGATGCATAACCAGGCACTAGGCACAGAAGCTCACTGAGCCTCGGTTTCCTTCATTGTAACTTGGGGATGAGGCCACTCACCTTGCAGAGTTGTTCTAGGCTCTCAGTGAGAGCAGTTGGTAAAACACACATGTACACAGTCAGGATTGGCTGCATAATTTGTGGGACCCAGTGCAATGACATTGTGGGGCCCCTTGTTCAGAAATTATTAAGCCTGGGCAAGGTAGCATACACCTGTAATCCTGGCACTTTGGGAGGCCGAGGCAGGAAGATCACTTGAGGTCAGGAGTTTGTGACCAGCCTGGGCAACATAGCAAGACCCCATCTCTAAAAAAAATTTATTTTAAAAAAATTAGCCATGTGTGGTGGTACATCCCTGTAGTCCCAGCTACTCAGTCTGAGGCAGGAGGATCACTTGAGCCCAGGAGTTCAAGGCTACAGTGAGCCATGATTGCACCACTGTACTCCAGCCCAGGCAACAGAGCAAGACTCTGTCTCTAAAACAAACAAACGAACAAAAATCAATACAATAAAAATAATACAAATAAAAAATACAGTATAACAACTATTTATATAGAATTTACATTGTATTAGGTATTTTAAATTCTGTAAATGAGAGAAGATTTAAAGTATACAGGAGGATGTGTATAGGTTATACACAAATACCATGCCATTGTATATAAGGGACTTGATCCCTTATATCCATCCTTGGGTTTTGGTACCCTCAGAGGACCCAATGCCCCTCAGATACAGAAGGACAACTGTACTATGTGCTGAGCTCTGTTCTAGACATGGGGGCTATAGTTATGAGCACAACCGGCAGTCACCCTTGCCCCCATGGATTTTACGTTGTTGGGTGGCATGGGGAGCAGACAAGAACAAGATCAATCACTCACAGGAGGGTGAACCCAGCAGGGATCATCCAAACAGGACACTTCTGAGAGTGAAAGGGGTGCTGTTGATGACACTGGCACAACAGGGGGAGCCAGGGTGGTGGTAGGCAAACCAAAATCTTGGGCACCTTGGAACAGAGTCTATTAGAAGGTGCGAAGTGTTGATGGAAAAAAACAGGGCAGGGAAGAGAACACGGAGCTCCACTCCAGGGACTTGCAATTATAAGTGGGGTGGTGGAGAAAGACTTCACTGACAAGTAACGCTTGGGCACAGACCTCCAGGAGATGCAGGGATGAGGCACTTGGTGTGCGGGAGCATAGTCCAGGCAGGGCAGCCACACATGCAAAGGCCCTGGGGTGGGCAGGCCCAATGTGTGCAGGGAGGGGCAGAGAGGGAAAAGGCAGTGAGGAAGCAGGGCAGGTGGCATGGGGCCTTGTAGGGCAAAGGACCGACTTTGGCTGTTCTTTGGCCACTGGAGGCTGAGGAGAAGAGAGACACAATCTCACAATATGACACCTGGTTTGGAAAGGGTCTGTTGGATGCTGTGTTGACAGTAGCCCAGAGAGGGAGAGACTCAGGCAGAGGAGTCAGGAGAGAGTCAGTGGTGGTTTGAAGCAGGCTGGCAGCCATTTATCTCGTTAATGCTCACCCCACCCTTATAAAGTAGGTGCTCTCACTGCCCCCATCGTACAGACGAGGAAACTGAGGCCTCCGCTGCAGGTGGCTGGGGGTCTCTTTATGTCTCTCTGATGATTCGGGGAAGTGGGGAGAGAGTGACAGTGTGACCAAGTGGTCCCAGGCAAACTGAGACGATTGGTCACCCCAAAGGTAGACCACCCTGAGGACCCCAGGAGGCGGGATGGGGCTCCAGGCATGGTTCTGAGGGGAGGGTCCATCTCCCACCCCAGCTGGGACCCCATCCTAGGCTACATCAATGAACAGTACGAGCGGTACCTACAGGAGGAGATCCTCATCACCCGCCAGCGCCACATCCCAGACACCCGGGTGCACTGCTGCGTGTATTTCGTGCCACCCACCGGGCACTGGTGAGGTGGCTGGACCGACCGGGGGAGGGCCACCTGCACTGGGCAGAGAGGAGGAGGAGGGGTCCCCAGTGTGGGCTGAGGGCTGGCTCTCTCCTCACTCCTACACTCGCCACCACCACCGCCCTGCCCGGGCAGCCTGCGGCCCCTGGACATCGAGTTCCTGCAGCGGCTGTGCCGGACTGTCAACGTGGTGCCCGTGATCGCCCGGGCCGACAGCCTGACCATGGAGGAGCGAGACGCCTTCAGGCGCAGGGTGATCTGGGTGCCCGGGGCAGGGCTGGGGTCAGCGTGGCAGAGGGCAGAGTGGGCAGGGCGTGCTGAGGTCGCCTATGTGTGATCCCCAGATCCAGCAAAACATGAGGGCTCACTGCATCGACGTGTACCCTCAGAAGTGCTTCGACGAGGACATTAATGACAGGATCCTCAACAGTAAGATACGGGTGAGAGGCCGCGGGGGCAGGAGCCTGGCGGGGCCGGGGTGGCTTCCTTCCCATTGATCTCTCCCACCTGAAGATTCATCTCTCTCTGCGACCCGGGACACGGGCATGCACTTCTAGCAGACATGAATCCCCACCCATTCACAAGCTCGAGGTGTGCAAGAAACAGCTCACATCGACAGCCCACAGAGTGTGAGAAAATGTTTGCAAGTCACGTGTCTAGTAAGGGGCTCGTATCCTGAATATATAAAGAACTCTTACAACTCAACGATAAAAGACAACCCCATTTGAAAGTGGGCAAAAGATTTGAATAGACATTTCCCCAAAGAAATTGATATGCAAATACCATGGCGATACAAATGGCCAACAAGCACACAAAAAGTTGTGCAACATCATCAGCCATAAGGAAAATGTAAATCGTGACCACAGTGAGACACCACGTCACACCCACGAGGACGGCCATAATCAAAAACACACGTGTTGCTGAAGATGTAAGGGAATTGGAACCCTCATACACTGCTGGTGGGAACAGAGAATGGCGCAGCCACTTTGGAAAACTGTCTGGCAATTTCTTAAAGGGTTAAACATCCAGTTACCATATGACCCAGCAACTGTACTCCTAGGTATATACCCCAGAGAAATGAAAACATACATTCACCTAAAAACTTGCGCATGAATGTTCATAGCAGCATTATTCATACTAGCCAAGAAGAGAAAGCAACTCCAATATTCATCAGCTGACGAACAGATAAGCAACAGGTAGCACATCCACACAATGCATATCATCCAGCCAGGAAGAAGGAATAAAGCACTGACACCTGCTACAACCTTGAAAACACTGTGCTGCGTTAAAGAAGTCAGGCACAGAAGGTCACGTGTTATATGATTCTATTTCCATGAAATATCCAGAACAGGCAAATCTAGTGACAGAAAGTAGATTAGTGGTCGCCAGGGGTGGAGAGGAGGGAGAGACAGGGAGTGAGTGCTGATATGTATGGGGTTTCTTTTGGGGATGATGAAAATGTTCTGGAAGTAGACTGTGATGGTGGTTGCATAACCTTGTGATTATACTAAAAACCACTGAACTACACACTTTAAAACGGTGATTTTCTTTTTTGGTATGTGAATTATACCTCAATAAAACTGTTTGAGAGAAAGAAAAAAAGACAGGGCAAGAAAAAAAGAGTTCACATCTCCATTTTCTCTGAATCAATAGAACTTCTCTATGGTCACTGTCCGTCCATCTGGATCCTGCAAAGCACCTGAGTAGGCCTGGGGATTCATCACCCACAGACCCTAGACCTCAGCCCCCTCACCCGGGGACTCTGCTGACCTACACAGTCAGGACCCTGCACGTGATTTCAGCCCCATGCAGCCCCATGCAGCCCCATGGCCAGTTGTCTTTGTGCAGTGCACAAACCACACATCCATACACGGAGGCCTTGCTTCCCATCTAGTACTCAGTTCCTCTCTTATTCTCCCCTCTTTCCCCTCCCTACTGGAGTAATGAACATGATTTCCTTCTGCTTTCTGTCCTGAGGCAGGCAAAGAAAGCAGCCTGGCCACAGCTGGGGCAGAGCTTGGGAAAATACAAGGAGAACATACTCAAATTAACATCTCAGTAAATCATCCAGACACATAGCATTCATTGAGGGCTGGCACATAGTTGCTATTATTAACATCAATATCGTTCCCCATCACAAACGAACTCTTAGAAATAAAAACAAACCCATATACAACAATATAAAGTTTACAAGTTCAAATTTTCACTTCTGGCCTCCAGTAAGTAAACAATTACAGTTTACAATAGGGTTTGGCAAACTTTTCTGCCAGATAGCGAATGTTTAAGACTTTGTGGGCCATGTGTTCTCTGTTGCAATTACTCAACTTACCACAGATGAGAGTAAACGAATGAGCTGTGTGCCAATAAAACTTTATTCAGGAAAACAGGCAGGGGGCCAAATGCAGCCTGTGAGCCATAGGTTTCCAAACCCTGGTTTACAAAGTTATATCTTTTAACCCTCATGATAACCTCTGAGGTGACTACTGTCTCTGTTTCACTGGTAAGGGATTTGACGTAAACAAGATTTTATCATTAATGTGGTTGTTAGTAATGATACAGTTTCCAAGGATTACTCTGCTAACCCTTAACTAGGCTAAGCACTTCCCAAGCATTCCCAAGCCCTGTGTCGGTACTGCCAAGTATTCCCGTTTTACAGGTGAGGCAATGGAGGCACCACCTAGACTTTGTATCCTTGGCCTCATTACAAACTTTGTGTTCCTTCGACCACGTTCCTGCCCCAAAAAGGACAGTGCTCCCCTCCTGCCTCAGAGCCTTCTCTTCCTACCTCCCCAGGGGGCCAATCCTCCCGTCTCCTCTCCTCCCACAGGACCGGATCCCCTTTGCTGTGGTTGGGGCTGACAGAGAGCACCTGGTGAACGGGAGGTGTGTCTTGGGCCGGAAGACCAAGTGGGGCATCATTGAAGGTCAGTGCAGGGGCTTTGGAGAAGGTGAGGGTGAGGGCGTATGGGAAACCAGGGCACGCCCGGTGCCTTTGGCATCCTTAGTACCCATCACAGGGCCCTGAGTGGTTACGCCCACAGACGGAACAGACGGACCTGGAAAAATTCCCTTGTTCCAGCTGGGAGGTCTTGGGCACATTGCCTGACTCTCTGGGCCTCAGTTTCCGCAAAGTAAAATGGGCATCGTGGTCACACCAACCTCATAGGGTGGTTAGAGGGGAGGAGCCACCGCTGTGCATGACGCCTTGCACCTAAAGGTGCCTGTTGGCTGGCCGGAACTTACGGTGGGCCCCCCCATGTGCCAGGCGCTGCTGTGTGCAACTCCTGAGGGCACACTGGGGAAGCAGGACTGACAGGCCCCTGTCCCCACAGAACTGACAGGACAGTGACAGGTGGGAGACGCACAGTGAGAGGACTGTATGGGGGCTGCCTTAGGGAAGGCCGGGCTGAAGAATGAGGGAGGGGGGCAGCTGGCCCAAGTCCCTGCTGTGTCGTTATAATCATTGGAAATATAATACAGCATCATCTATCGTGTAACGTATAGTCATCCCTCGGTATCCAAGAGCAATTGGCTCCAGGACCCCCGGGGATACCAAAATCTGCAGATGCTCAAGCCCTGCAGTCGGCACCGCAGAACTGTGGGCACGGAGGGCTGACTGTGCATAACATATAATACAGTGCTTGGTGGATTCATTGATTAACAACTATTTATAGGAGCTGCTTGAACCAGGCCCTGGGGACACAACAATGAATGAATGAATGACCAGCCAACCAACAAAGGGGAGGTGGGACAAGACAGTGAGACATGTGGGGAAAGGGCAGAGGGAAAGTGCTCAGGTGGTGCCGTAGCATGCAGCAGGCGCCTACTCAGTGCTCACCCTGTATCTTGCAGTGGAGAATATGGCACACTGTGAGTTTCCTCTCCTGAGAGATCTTCTCATCCGGTGAGGGTGTGGGGAGCCTGTGGCTGGGGGCGGGGGGCCTGGGGGACACCGTGGTCGGGGCTGACCACCTACTGCCCCCCAGCTCCCACCTCCAAGACCTGAAGGACATCACCCACAACGTCCACTACGAGAACTATCGCGTCATCAGACTCAACGAGAGCCACCTGCTGCCCCGCGGGCCCGGCTGGGTGAACCTGGCCCCAGCCTCCCCCGGACAGCTAACCACCCCCGGGCCCGTGAAGGCCCGCAGGCGGGCCCGCGACGACTTGGAGGACAGGTTGTGAGCACCGGCTGCCCCGGGCCTGCGGGGCTCCCCCGGGCCTGCGGGGCTCCCCGAGGCCCCGACACACACACACCTGTGCACCAGAGCAGCTATTAAAGGTGGACATTGCTTTTTATGAAAAGCTGTGCTTCAAAAACAACAGGCGTTTTGTAAATGACTTCTTTGAGCTATCGGCAAATAAAAGTATGGTTCTTTTTTAAGGAATAGTGTGAGACCCAAGGCCCTCGGGAGTCCTGTCCTTTTCTTTTCTTTTGAGACAGGGTCTCACGCTCTCACTCTGGCTAGAGTGCAGTGGAGTCACCACAGCTCACTGCAACCTCAAACTCCTGGCCTCAAGCGATTGTCCTGCCTCAGCCTCCCGAGTAGCTGAGACTACAGGTGTGCGCCACCCCACCTGGCTCCTTTTTTATTTTTTATTTTTAAAAATTTTTTGTAGAGACAGGGTCTCATTGTGTAGCCCAGGCTGCCCTCAGGAGTCTTGAAGGCCTGGGAGGGGCTGCCTTACACAACCAGCCCCCTCTGGCCCAGAACAGGAGCCAAGTTCCAAAGCGGGCTCTCCGGTCTCTCCCAACCCCTCACTCTTGGCCCAGGCTAGGCCCACAGGCCCCTTGCGAACACTTAAATTCTCCTCCTCTTTGTGGCCTGATCTCTTGCTGCCTCCCCCGAACTCCATGCTCCGCCGTCCCCTGCCTCCCTCTCTCCCTGTCCCAGCAGACCACTGTGGTGAGCAAGCAGCTCCAGCTCTGGAGTCTGGCAAATGATGACACAATAAAAGCCCAGTGGCAAGTCCCTTATTCCTCCTTTGCTCAGTTTCCTCACCTATAAAATGGGTTAGTATCTCTCTTATAGCACCACTGTTCGAGCAACATGTAATAATCCCTAGAGTGTGCCTGCCACAACCTGGGGAAGTGGCACGAATACAGAAGCAATGGAGACAGGATGGAGCAGCTGTCCAGGGAGGAGGACCTGCTGCAGACTGTGTGAGCTCCACCCTCCCAGGACTCTCCAGAACCCTCTGAGATAAACAGACTTCACAGAACCTCACACAGTGGGGGCCAAAACTAAGTTTGGTAACAAAAGGAAGGGTGACCCCAAAATCTAGGCAGCTGGGCAGACACCCAGCCCCTGTAAGGAGCAAGCACATGGTGAACATTCAACAAATGACAATGGGGAATAGTATTGCGGTTAAAAGTCACCTCCTCCCTGAAACCCTCCTCAACTTCCCCAGGCAACACACTCTCTGCCCTGCCTGTGTATGCTTCATCTGGTTTGTGTTCTGGTCAGTCTCACCCAATAGACTGGGAGCTCGGTGAGAGCAGAGAGATGTTAGCTTCATCCCCACGTCCAGCACAGGGCAGGTGCTCAGGACACGCTGTTGACTGAGTGGCCCTGCATTGCCTGCCCCATAGCTATTTGGTGGTTGAATCACAAACCTGCCTCTCCACCCCCACCCCAGGCTGACTCCAGGCTTGGGGAGCACCCACGGCCCGTGGGGACACACACCACCCACGACCAACATGTCAGAGTTGGCATGTTGCTACACAGAGGCTGAGACACTGTCCCACATCACAGCACATTGCCAAGCTTAGCCCTAGGGCTAGGCGATATGGCAATGCCTCCGACATTTCAAAAGCACATGCCCTTTGGTGCAGCCATTGCATTCCTAGGAATGGATCTTACAGATAGACCAGCGTTTCTCAACTTCAGCCTTCAGGATCTAGCTCTGTCACCCAGGCCTCTGGAGTATGATGGCATGATCACAGCTCACTGTAACCTTGAACTTCTGCGCTCAAGTGGTCCTCCTACCTCAGCCTCCCAAGTAGCTGGGACTACAGGTGTGTGCCACCACGCCCAACTAATTTAATCTCAGCACTATTGACATTTGGGGCTGGATCATTCTTTGTTGTAGAGGGCTGTCCTGTGCACTGTAGAATGTTTAGCAGCATCCTTGACCGCTACCCACTAGATGCCAGTAGCACCTCCCCCTTTGTGACAACTAAAAATTACCAGAGATATTGCCACATGTCGCTTGGGAGGGGCACGATCTCCTCAGTCGGAAACCACTGACAGCTGTGCACACATGTGTATAGCGTATCCTACAAGGGATCCAGTGTAGTAAAGGATGAAAACAGCCTACCCCTGCCAACCAAGAAGACATTCATACCATGTGTATTAGTTTCCTATGGCTGCTGTAAAAAAAAGGCACAAACATGGGGGCTTAAAACAACACACATTTATCCTCCGACAGTTCTGAAGGTTGAAATCTGAAATCAGTAATACTGGGCCAAAATCAAGGTGTCAGCACGGCCATGCAACCTCTGGAGGCTCTGGAGGAGCATCCACTGCCTTGTGTTTTCCAGCTTCTAGAGCTTCGCTCCTTGGCTGGTGGCCCCTTCCTCCATCTTGGAAGCCAGCAGAGTAGCATCTTGCTCCAGTGGCCACAGGCCTTCTTCTGGGTCAAATCTCCCTCTGCCTCCCTCTGGTACAGACCCTTGTGATTACACTGGGCCCACCGGATAATCCAGGGTGCTCTTCCCATCTCAACACCCTTAACGTAGTCACATCGGCAAAATCTCTTTTGTCATATAAAGTAACCACGTATTTTCAGGGTAGGAAGTGGACATCTCTGGGGGCCATTCTTCAGCTCACCACACCGAGGAACATAACGTGGTCCTTAAAAAAGAATGGGGCAGCTCTACGATCACGCAGGTGTTCATTCTGGGAATGCACCTCACTGCTGCAGAGTCTGGGGGTGCAGCAAGGGGCAAGACCAAGTCGCTGCCCTCGGGAGCTTGCAACTGGGTGGGGGAAGATGACAATAAACAAATATGTCAAACGTCAAACGTGTTGGCTTGTGGTGGGTGCTCTGGCGTAAATAAAGGCATGTCGGGGCTACCGCAGGCCGTTCCAGCAGCTGGGCTGGTGGAACATTCAGTCCTTGGACCAGGAGAGCCAGGCACACCTGTAGTCCCAGCTGCTCAGGAGGCTGAGGAGAGAGGATTGTTTGAGGCCAGAAGTTCAACTCCAGCGTGGGTGATATTTTTAAAAACTTACAATAATGATTTTTGTTGTTGTTGTTTTTAAAACGCACATGAAAGCTTGCAGTTTATGCCCCCTGAACATCCCCCCATCACATCCCTCTCCAACCCCTGCCCCCACCACCATGGGTACTCACCATCCTGTATTTGGCATTTACCCAAATCCCAAGCATGTCTTTGAATGTTTACTACACACACATATATATATCCCTCAATCATATGTGGAATTGTTTTGCATGTTTTCATAATTTAAAGAAATGATATCACACTGCCACTTGCTTTTTTGCTCAACATCACCTCTGCGAGATTTATCCATCATTCTCCTGCTGATCAACATTCGGATTGTTGTGGGTTTTGCCACTACCAACACTGCTCTGAACACAGAAGCTGTCTTTATTATTTACATAATCGGCATATATCAAGCCTATTTGTGTCAGACGTTCTGTTTTGCTTCTTTTAATCTTAATGGTGCCTGTTACAGGAGATGCTACTATCCCCATTTTGCAAATGAGTTATCCTTGTCCTCTCCCTCCTCCACCCACACCCTGTCAGCCACCAAGCCCTGCTGACTGTGCCCCAGGAATCTCGGTCAGATCCACCCCTCAGGGACTACCACTATCACTAGCCTTACTTCAATTCTGGACCAGTCCAGGAGCTTCCAGCTGGTCTCCCTGAGGTCTGGACTCCACAAAGCCTCATATCCTCTCACGATGCTATCCTGCTTAAAACCCCAAACTCTATGGGCTCCCAGGACAAAACCCTCAATCCTCACCAGAGCCTCCGGGTATGGTCCGACCCTGCCCCAGCCTCCTCTCCCAATCTCTGCCGCCTGCACTGGGCCACGCCGTTCTTTCTGCCCCTCGACTGGCCATGTTCTCCCGGGCCTCAGGACACTTGCACCTGCCACCCCTTTTGTCTGCAACCCTCTCCCCCAGTTCCCAAGGTTAACGCTCAACTGCTCAAGCATCACTTCCCCCCTGAGGGAATCCGGTCCCCCTTTTACACTCCTTGGTAACGTTTACCAAAGATGGGATTAAACAATTACTTGTGCAATTACTAATATTTTGTCCACCGTACGCCCGTCTTGGTAGAATGCAAGGTCACTCGAGCGCGCAGTAAAGCCGGCAGACGGCTGGACCCCACACGCGGCCTTTCTACGCTTACGCGGACGCAGGGACGGTTGTGAGTTACAACCTTGAGGGTTAACGCGCCCCATTCGGATACGGAAACTGAAGCTCAGAGCGCGCCAGGAGACTGCAGCCCGTTCCTCCAGGCCCCTGGCAGAGGCGCCCCTTGGGGACACCCTCAACACCGCGCCGCCGGCCGCCCTGGGGCTCCGAGCCGCGGCCTCGGGGCGGCGCGGGGCACTCTGGGAAGCGTAGCCCGGCCCCTCCCTGGAGCCGGCGCCCCTGACTTCCGCTTCCGGGGGCACAGTCCTCGCGCTGTTGGGCCCCGCCCGGGACGCGGGGGTCAATTGTGCGCCAACTGTGTGCGCGGCGCTGCTGCTCCCCAAAACTGGGCGCCGGGGCTGTTTGCCGGGCGCGCTGCGGGCGGAGGGGAGCTGGGCAGAGCGTGCTCAACCGAGGAGGAGAAGGAGCGAGAGTCAAGTGTGGGAGACTGGCGGGTCTTGGGACGCCTGCGTGAGTGCCGCGGGCGAGAGTAGATTACGCTGGCAGTCAGGGCTGACGTTCCGGAATCACGCGTCTGGGTCCCAGTCGCACTTCTGTACTTCCTAGCGAGGTGACCCTCTCCGGGTTCAGGACTTAAAACTCTGAGCTTCGGGGGTTTTTCTACCCGTGAAGTGAAGATAATCACAGGAAACAAAGTGCACACGTGTATCGCCTGGTGCTCAAGAATTGATGGCCATTATTACTATGTCAGAAAGAAGCAGGCAGGACAAGTGCTATTTGGGGTTGGAAGTTGTTGGGGGCTTGAGGAGGGCGGACGGGTAGGATTTGACCTGGGAGACCATTATCTCCTGGGCAGAGGATGGGCAAAGGCACTTGGCGTCTCTTTTCCGGCCTTATCTTGAACAACTTCTGCCTTTAGAAATGAGATCCGCAAAGTGTACTTCCTGTTTCCTGAGAGCAGTCTTCATGCTGCCGGGAATGGGAAGCTCATCTACCCCAGAGGTGGTTGAGAAAGATGCTTATTTCTCAACTGCTCCTCCCGTGCCCCCCATCACATGTTCTCTGTGTGGTTGGCTTCAGCCCACAGCAGGTTCTCTGGGGAAGCTGGACATTTTATCTCTATTTCTCCTTCCTTAGCGCTGACCTCCTGCCCTTTCTAAGAAAGCCTTTGAAGAAAGTATTAACGCCAAGGAGATGGCAACATCCCTTCTTGAGGTGGAGTGCTAAGTGCGCTAATGGTCCTTTTGTCTAAATATTTTTTACGTAAATGAGCAACTGCATCCTTCTCTCCCCTCACCCTGCTGTATTTGTCTTCATAGTGCTATCACCCCGGCATCATTTTCTATGTTCATGTATATGTCCTCGTATGTTTATGTATACGTCCTTTGTGTGTGCCAGACACAGCCCAGGAATGTGCTGATGTGTTTTGTTTACCTCACACAAGATTTAAGACCATTCTGAGTCTACATTCAAAATTGGGAAGATTTTCCCTACAAATCCAGATATCTGGCTCCTCGAGGACAATCAGACTGACTGGCAGTGTGGGGCCTGTACCCCCATGCCTGCAATTTCCCTGACACCAATGCCTCGTAGCAGCAGCCCTTTGTCATCTTGGTGGCCCTTCTGCTTTGCTTGAAGTAGGGAGAAATTTCCCCATGTTCACGTCATTCTCATAAATGGTAGTACAAAAGAAAGACCAAGAGGGATACATGTTTTAAGAAAAATGGGAGAGAGAATGTGTCTTTGTGGAAAGCAAGAATCTTCCAGAATGTTTGGTGTGCAAAGAAATGTGTCTGTGTTGAAAACCCAGCTTTGCCTTTCTCCCTAGTCTTTTGGGTGTTTGAGCAGGCAACCCGGGTCTGGAGTGGATGGTGGTCTGAGGACTGAGAACAGTCTTGTGCTATTTCAGGGGCTGGTGGTGGTTGCAGATCTTGCTGTGTGCTATAGATTGAATTGTATGCTCCCAAATTCATATGGTGAAGCCCTAACCTCCAATGTGATAGTGTTTGGAGGTGGAGTCTTTGGGAGGTAATTAGGGTTAGATGAGATCATGAGAGTGGGGTTGTCATTGTGGGATTAGTGCCCTTATAAAAAGAGACACCAGAGAGCTTGCTTACCCTCTCTCTCCCCATCCTGTGAGGACACAGCAAGAAGGTGGCCATCTGTAAGGTGGGAAGAGAGCCCTCACCAGGAACTGAATCTGCTGGCACCTTGATCTTAGCCTGTCAGCCTCCAGAACTGTGAGAAATAAGTGAGTGTTGTTAAAGCCACCCAGTCTATGGTGTACGGCAGCCTGAGCTAAGACACTGTGCATTTTTCCCAAGAGGAATGTATGGCTCTTCACCCCATTCTGAGCAGGAGAGTTTAGCAGACATCATCCCCACCAGTAGGGATTTCTGAGCATGCCTGATGGTCCTTCCTCTATGCTCCAGCGTTTCTCCATGATACCTTCATTCTAGAGGCAACTTTCCCTCAGAGGAATCTTCACGCTCTGCAAGACTGTTATTACTCATCTGCCTCTCATCTGACTTGCTGGCTCTAGGGAAAAGAGGGATTCAAGTTTCAAATGCTGGGTGGCTCAAGGTGTAAACAGTGATATCCCCTGCCTCCCTGTTAATTGATTTATCCTCTCATCTGTCAAAAATTTAATAATGGAACTGAAACAAACTGGACTCCAAGGAGATATTTCACAGCATTGCACAGCAAGCTCGTTTATTCCACATCCTACTAATGAAAACAATAGCAAACACCTAATGTTCACTTATTGCTTATTTGTTTTGCCATATCGCAAGCTGCTTTAGTATACTATACTGTTTAGTCCTAGTAAGTATCCTCGGGGACATAGGTACTACTTCCCCCCATTTTACAGAGAAGGAAACTGAGGCACAGAAAGGTTAAGTCAATCACTTGCTGAAGTCAGACATGGAGAAAGTGGCAAAGCTGAGATTTGAGTCAGGCTGTCTAGCCCAGTGCCGAGTGCAAACACACCATTGTGGAATGAAACCACTTTTACAGGCATAGCATTTCCTAGAGTGAATCAAATATTTGCTGTCACAGCAGGGCATGGTGGCTCACACCTATAATCCCAGCACTTTGAGAGACTGAGGCAGGAGGATTGCTTGAGGACAGGAGTTTGAGACCAGCCTAGGCAACATAGCAAGACCCCATCTCTTAAAAAAAAAAAAGGAACAGATGCCACATAAATGATCCAGCATAAGCATCATTGTCAAAATTAAGTTTCTGATAAGGTTGGGCAGCAGAATCAGTGTAGTGGTTCTAGCATGAACCTGGCTGTGTGGCTTATGAACAAATTCTATTCATTCATTTATTCATCATTGGGCAAATATTTACTGAGCACCTACTAAGTGCCGAGCAGATCTGCCCACTGTGCGGGCAGAAGGGGCATTATGGCCACCTCTAAGGAGAGTCTTGGGACAGGACCAGAGTCTCCAAGAACCAGTTTGGATGTCTACTCCAAAGCAGAGCTCCAACTACCTGCCCAGTGTTGAAGCTGGCCTCTAGGGGCATGGTCAGGGACACAGGTTCAGGAGTGGGCCTGCCTGAGTTGGTCTCAGCTCTTCCTCTTTCCTAGCTGTGTGGCCTGGGCAAGGCTCTGCACCTCTCTGAGCTTCAGTTTACTCATCTAAATTGTGGGTCCTAATGCTATCTACAGGGGAGAGTCATTATGAAGATTAAAGTAGCACAGTAAAAACACAATCCTCTGTACTTAGGACGTGCTTAAAAAACATTAGCTTTTATTATTAGCTCACAGAAGCCTTAGAAACAGTGTAATAAAACACCCATTACATACCACTTTTTTGGGGCATTGTAGCTCTGTGATGATGCTAGTAGATAATTTAGTCAAATTAACTAAAGTATTGACTTGTATTGAATTGTTGGCTCTCAGTCATTTAGTTGTTGGGAAATTGCTACCAAACATGACAACTTTTAGAGTGCTTGCTCTTGGACCATTTTTCCCAGCTATAATTAAATAATAAGAACAAATGTGTGCTGAATCCACTCCTGGTATGTGATTATGGAACTACATAATCAGTCTGAAGAAGATTGTTTCAGAGGTGGATATGTGTGTAATGCTCAGTCATTTGGAAACTTCTTTGAGTATAAGGCTGCTATTTTAAGGTCAAACTGTTTTGTAGACTCTATAAACACCATGAAAAGAAGCTATATTTATGTGTAAATATAAATAATGGCATGTCTGTATAAATATGCATTCAGACCACAAACAGTGTTTGGAGCATTAATGAATCTGTGGACCTCTTAAAGGAACTCCATGGCCCCAGGTGTCCAAGATCCACAAACTGAGAACTGCAGATTTTATCCCAGTGTGGGCTCAAATCATGAAGCTACAGCTGATGTTTATGGAGCATCTGTTATGTGCTGGACATTATCATAAGTGTTTTACAATCTCATCTAACCCTGTCAGCTCTCTGAAGTTGGAGGTATGACAATTCCCACTTTACAAATGAGGAGGGTGCGGGTTATGGAGGAAGGCCAGGGTTACCAAGTTAGTAAGTGGAGAGCCAGGATTTGAAACACTGATTTGAGTATATGGCAGTGGAGGACAGTATTTCTCAAAATTGTTATAAGATCTCTTAGAAGACTGTTCTTTCTACTTCTCAACCTCAGGAGTTTAAGGTATTAAGATGCAAGTTGTATCAGATTATGGTGATGGTTGTACAACTCTGTAAATATACTAAAATTCACTGAATTGTATGGGGGAAAAAAGATGCAGGTTGCATGTGAGCAAAAGTCATTTGACTTCATTTCATCTGAGACAGCCTAGAACTAGGTTCTGTCCTCAGAGTCAGAGGGCAAAGAACGTGCAATGAAATGGGCTGAGCTCCTGCCTGATTGTTCCACAGGGAGGTTCAGGCTTTCACAGTGGTTGTTGGGGGTCACCTGGCCAAAGCCAGCCAGCTCTTTGTTGAGCTTGAGAACCCAGTCTTGTGTGTGTCCTGTAAATATCTGCCAATTTGTGACGTTGGAGAAAATCTAAAATCTTTAATACTTAGATTTTTTTAATCCTTCCCTGTGGCAACATGGTCTTTATTCATTCACTCACTCACCTGTCCATTCTACAAGTATTTACTGAACACCTACCCTGTGCAGCTCTGGAGATGCAGACAGACAAACCTATAGTCCACTGGGAGTAGACAGACAAAAATAACAAGAACACAGTAATTAAAACACCACAGGGTCCACCTAACTGTTAATAATGCTGTGGCTTGAAGTGATACAGAAATTTTTGGATGTTTTCCAAAGAAGAGTGTATTTGTTTCCTGTGGCTGCCATAACAAATGACCACAAACTCAGTGGTTTAAAGCAGCAGCAATTTACTCTCTCCTAGCTCTGGAGGCTGGAAGTCCAAAATTAAGGCATCAGCCGGGCCATTTTCCCTCCAGAGTCTCTCCAGGGGAGATTCTATTTCCTTACTCTTCCAGCTTCTGGTAGTTGCCAGCACTCCTTAGAGGTTTTGTGCTTGAGCTGGGGATATGGTGGAGAACAAGAAAGAACCTCATCCCCCTCCCTCCTGAACCTAAGGTCCAGTAGTGGGGGAGAGAGACTGATAAATAAGCAGTTGCCAGCAAGTGTGTCCCATTGACTTTTCTGCCTCTTAGTAGAGAAGGTTGCCTGCAGAAGACTGTAAGTGCTGCAATGATGGCATGTGGGAAAGGTTAAGTCTAATGCTCGCACTTCCGCTGATGTAAAAAAAAAAATCTACTAATCAGTCTGTTTATTTCTTCCCCAAGTTTTCTTCTGCTTAAAGTGTAAGTGCTGCCTGCGCTAGTTTCACTTGTACCTTATTCATGCATGTCTTGATTGAGTTTTTTTGTATAGGTTACTGAAACTGTACAAAGAAGTATTGTTTCTGTTGTGCACACATAAACAGCATTTGAAGGCAACTTGAGTTGTCTATTACAGTTGATAAACTTCAGTTCTGCCAGTTGCAGAAAGGAGTTAAATTCCAATTTTTAGCAACAGGATCTGGACACACCCTCACTGGTGTTAAAAGAAAAACTTGTGACAAAATAAATTTTTAAAAACTTGTGACAAATTAAATTTAAAAACAGATTTATTTAAGCAAAGAAAGATTTACCAATTGGGCATCACTCAGAGCCAGAAGAGGTTCAGAGAGCTCCACCCTGCAACGTGGGCAGTATTTATAGACAAGACAGGGAACTAAAGTACAGAAAGAGCTTGACTGATTACAACTAGCCATTCGCCTTATGTGGACATGGTCTGACCAGTTGACAGCCTGTGATTGGCTGAAACTCAGCTGTTTGTTCCTAGCTGTTCCTAAGGTAGGTTTTCAGTTTGTTTATGTAGTAAGTTAGGTTATAGTTCATTATGTGGGGACTCGAAGTACAGAGATAGCCTCAGACCAAATTTAATTTAATAATGGTATGCTGGTATAACAATGAAATTGCCCTAGCAGACTTTGCCTGCAAAGGTCATGTACAGAATATTTCCATCATGCCCACAGTTAGGAATATGAGAGTTTAGAGCAAGATCTGCCAGCCTCAGCACTACTGACACTTAGGCCAGATCATTCTTTTTTGTGAAACGCTGTCCTGTGTATCATAGGATAGTTAGCAGCATCCTTGGCCTCTACCTACTAGACATGACAACTAGTTGTGACAACCAGAAATGTCTCCAGACGTTGCCAAATGTCCCACTGGGGCAAAATTGCCCTGATTGTGAGCCCCTGGCTTAGAAGCACCATGATTTTATGATGAGTTTATAATCCTGCAGTCCTCTTAACTACCCCTCCTTTTGGGAGGAAACTGAATTTAGAGTGTTCTGTTCTGGAGGCCAGCATTCTGAATCTTCCTCACCAAAACACATGAGGCAATACAGGCAACCAGAACTTTCCCCTGTGTAAGGTAACATTGGAAGAATAATGTTGCTACTGGCCTGTGTCTATGGGTTTTTCTTTGAGAAATGAATCTAATATTACAATGGCAGATTATAAGTGTATTCCCTGCCAATGATTTACCTTTGGTTCAGAATTCAAATGTGGGATCAACTCAGTATTGGCAAATTGATGATGGAGTTATAAATAATTACAGTTTGAGTTTCTGAAACAGATGTTCAATTGGTTAAGCCTCCCGATGTCTCTCTGGGAGTGCTTAGTGTTTTTACAAGCCCACTGGCACTGTTCCTGGGTCTTCCAGAGGTAAGGTTGGGTCAACTCACCGTCAGCAGGTAGGCCTGTCTGCACACAGTTTTCTCTTGCAACTGCTGGTTTGTTTCCTCTGTAGCACTTATCATTATTTGTAATGATTCTGATTGTCGGTTTACTCTTTCTTTTGAGGGGGTGACTCTCTTAGGATACAAGTTCTCTGAGAGCAGAGACTTCCTTTTGTGCATTCCTTTTGAATGGAAAAGGAATTGAAGGGACAATATGATCAAGAGCAGAAATCCTGGGCAAGGTAGAAACTCATCCTTTAAATCTCTGTTGGTTGTAGGCACTGACAACTGCCCAGAGAGGGAAGGGGTGGGACTAAATTAGCCAGGCCTTGGTCACTCTGTAGACTCATTAACTCTTGTATGCACCACTTGGAGGAAATGATGACAAGAAAGCGAAGGCTGGGGCCCCACAGCTAACCAGCGAGCAGTTAGAAACGGAAAGGAGTAGGGCAGCTTTGAAAACACTGGCGTCCCCACACCCGTCTGCCCCTCGAGATAGAGCTCAGCACGTCCTGCAACCAGATTGTGGTCATCCAGTCCTATAGGACATGCTGCTCCCTTTAAAGAAAAAAAATTATTCAATTACACTTGTTAAAGGAAAGAAGTAACGTAAAGTAAGGAAGACTTTATTCCGGACCAATCAAGATAGGTACAAGGACCAACTGGGTCTTGCAGCTGGTGGGGAGAGATTGGCTCAACTCTGAGTACAGCATGGGCAAGTGGGAATTATGAGTGCCAAGGAGCAGGGTGGGGGGCAGTGGATGGAAAATTACTAAGAGGAAACACATAGGATAAGGGGGATTCCGCTAAACCCACCTAACAGGATTCTTGCTGAAGACAGGCCAGGGTGATCAGACATCACCTGGGGGAGGGTGAAGGAGGAGGGAGTTGATCAGATATCGAGGGTGGAAGGTTCTTGCTCAACTGCCTTAGCAGGGCTCTTTGCTAAAACCGGATTTTACCAGGAAGTACCCAGATGGGCCTAGAAGGTTCAGAAGCCTGCATAAAGGTTGGCCAAGGAAAGAATCTTTGTCACCTCTCAGATTTTCTATTGACTCGTTCTGTTTTCCTCCTTTTCCCTCTGCCACTTTTGTCTATTATCCCTTCCTCCTTCCCGAGCCATGCCCACCCTCAATCATCCCTCTCTGCACCCTCCCCTGAAACAAACAGAACAGCAGGTGTTTTGTGTTGGATGTAAGCACCAGTCCTCTGGAGAGCGCCTACACTTGTCACTGGCCACCCCACGCACACCACATAAATCGTTCACTCGACGCAGCTCACCATGCCCACACTAGGAGACTGAGCACCGTGTGCTTCCTATCTTCAGGTCCCACCACAAGGCTGTGGGGGTCTGGGGCCGTCCCTAAATCTGGCATCTGCCCTTAAAAATGCTTCCCACTCTGGGAGGGGCAGTTTCCAGAAATCAGTAGTGGGCACCCAGTGTCTTGTCCAGCCTGCTGGGTGCCACATAAACCTGTATGGATGCTGCAAAAAAATGAACCATTGGAAGAATGATCCAGTAGGAGTGGAGAACAGAAAGGTTAGAACCAAAGCTGTGTCCATGGCTCGAGAACTGGTTTGTCCAGCACCTGGGAGGCAGGGAGTGAACATTAGGTGCCAGATACAGAGCGAAAGGACTCAGAAAGTGCTGTCTTATGTCAGAATCTGTTCGGCACTCACGACGTGCTAAGCACTGGAGCCCCGTGCTTGCACTTTAGCACATAATCCTCACCATAACCATTATCTACTTAACATCTGTGCGACTAGACCACCTCCTCCAGGCTCCACAACACCTAGTTCAGCTCCTGTTCATGGTGCCTGCTTGGCACAAAGTGAGCCTAATACATAGTTGTTGACTAAATCAACAAGTGAAAGAAATAAGCAATTGATAACCAAAACAGCCCAAGCAAGTAACTTTTGGGTCTTCTTTTCCTAGTCTCTAAAATTAAGGGGTTGGACTAGGACAACGGCCTGGGAATCAACCTCACCCCACCTCGGCCGCTTACTAGCTGCGTGTGATCTTGGGGTGTGCCCTGGTTTCCTCGCCTATAAAATAGGGATAATGGTACCTACCAGTTAGGGTTGTTTCAAAGATGAACCAAGTTAATAACTGCAAAGTGCTTAAAACAGTGCCTGGAAGAAAGTACTATGTAAGCAAAAAAGTAAGCTTGCAGGGTCCCCTCCACCGTGGACTTTCTCAGGCCAGGGAAGAACGGGTGTGGAAACGAGGCTGGGACAGTGGCCCAGAGATTGCGGCGCCTCCGAGCCCTCGCGCATGCTCCCTGAAGGTGCGGGCCTGCGTTACCCACAATGCGTCCCTTCGAGGACTACGCTACCCACAGTGCCTCTCGAGGGCCCGCCCACACGGCCTTGCTCTCACGTCCCGACAGCCAGCTCAGCCCCTGGCGGGACTGCGTTACCCACAATGCGTCCCTTCGAGGACTGCGTTACCCATAGTGCATCGCGCGCCCCCCCCCCACGGCCTGGTTCCCACGCCGGGCTGGAGTCCTCCGGCCCTCAGATTGGCGACCCGGGCGGGCCGCTCGCCGTGCGTCCCGCGCCCGCGGTCCCGCTCCGGTCCTGGCCCGCCGCTCCGGTCGCGCCTCGAGCCCACGGCCCGCAGCGCTGCCGGTGAGTGCGGGCGCGGGGGCGCGAGTCCCGGCTTGAGCTCCATTCCGCGGCCCGCGCCAGCGCCCGAGTCTGTGCCGCGGGTCCCGGCGCCGCTCGCCTGAGCCGGGGAGACGCGAAAGCAGCCCGGCCGGGGAGTCCCAGCCCTCCCGGGACCTGGAATTGCAGGGGCCGTGCTGACCATCCATTCGGGGTACCCGACGGGCCGCGGGGGAGCTTCACGGCCTCGCTAAACTCAGACGTGCGGTCAAGTTGGGGCAGAACCTGCATCTTCCTGGCCCCAGATTTCATCAGATTTCCAAAGGGACCGTCCATAAAGGGCCAACTGTAATATGGAAAATAACGTTTCTCGAGCTCTGACCACGTTCCGGCGCTAAACCCTTCCCAAACATCCCTTTTAGTCCGAGCGGCAACCCGTGTGGAGACCATATTATCGTCTCTATTTTTCAAACGAGGAAACACGCCCAGAGTCCTTAAGTAATTTACCCGAGAATTAGCAGGGGGTTAGTAGAAAAGATGGGTTTGTTCTTCAACCCTTTTCCTTTTCCCAATGAGGATGAGCTGGCCCTGGAACCAGGGCAGGGGCTTACAGGTGCAGATGGCTTATCCAGCCCCAGTGCTACACTACAAATGATTTCATCATCTCTCCACAGAGTCCTGAAAAAACATCTTTTCCTGTGTCTGGCCAGGGGTATAGGGAGTGACAAGTTTGACTTCAGGGAGAAGGAGCAAGGCCTGCTGGGAACAATGGCCACTGCCCCTGGCCACCAGCCTCTGCCACCCCTGGAGCAGGACCTGGAAGAGCAGGATGAGATCCTGATTGTGAAGGTGGAGGAGGACTTCTGCTGGGAAGAAGAGCCCTCCCTGGAGGTGGAAGACCCCAGCCCCGAGACTTTCCGCCAGCTCTTCCGGCTCTTTTGCTATCAGGAGGTGGCTGGACCCCGGGAGGCCCTGAGCCGCCTCTGGGAGCTCTGCTGCCGCTGGCTGCGGCCTGAGCTGCGCACCAAGGAGCAAATCCTGGAGCTGCTGGTGCTGGAGCAGTTCCTGATGGTGCTGCCAGGGGAGATCCAGGCCCGGGTGCGCGAGCAGCAGCCGGAGAGCGGTGAGGAGGCCGTGGTCCTCGTGGAAGGGCTGCAGCAGGAGCCCAGGAAACAGAGGCAGCGGGTGAGGTGGGGGGCATTTTAACCCTGAGGTGAGGAAACGGGGCGCCCGTCGTCCTCAGGGCCCTGCTGCCGAGGTCTGCAACTGGCAGTTCCTTGGGCTCTGGAACCTTGGCCAGCCTTGGCCGTTGGGTGACCAGGGGCTGCCTGGACGCTGTGAATTGAAGAAGGCAGCTGCAGAATGTTTCTCAGCTTTGGCCAATGGGTGTCCACGCTATGATTAACCACATACAGCCCCACTAGCCCTTTATAAGGAAGCATAAGTTGGTTTGTTAATACCGTCACAGAGCAGACCAAACAGGTTGTGATGGGAGGGAGGTCTGATACCTTCTAAGGCAGGGCTTTGGGAGTTGAAGTGACCCCAAAGGAGGGAAGAAAGACCAGGGGCTGGTGGGGGGGAGCACACTGGTTAGACCCCCCAGAGGTTCCCCAGTTTCTCTAGAGATGCGCTGCCCAAATTGGTAGCTACCAGCCACGTGTGGTTTTTTAAATTATAACTAAGCAAAATTTAAAACATAGGCTGGGCATGGTGGTTCATGCCTGTAATCCCAGCACTTTGGGAGGCCGAGGTGGGAAGATCGCTTGAGGCCAAGAGTTTGAGACCAGCCTGAGCAACGTCACCGAGACCCCGTCTCTAAAAAAAAAACCAGAAATTAACTGGGCGTGGTGGTACCACCTGAAGTCCCAGCTGTTCAGGATGCTAGGTCAGGAGGATCACTTGAGTCCAGGAGTTTGAGGCTGCAGTGAGCTATGATCGTGCCACTGCACTCTAGCCTGGATGACAGAGGGAGACCCTGTCTCCAAAAAACCCAAAAAACGTGGTCACACTGGCCTTTCAAGGGCTCAGTTATCACATGTGGGTAGTGACTACTGTACTGGACTGCACAGACGGGACACTTCCATCAGCGCAGAAAGCTCTGTAGGCAGTGCCTCTCTAAAGCACACTCCAGCTCCTCCCAAGGACGTGGAGGAGGGGGGGAAGCCTCACACAAATTCCTCCTGCTTTAGTTTTAGTCACTAAAGTCCTTGAGATTAAAAATGAAAAATCCTTTCACCTTAGTCATGTACCAATTAAAAAAAAAAAGAAAAATCTGCCACCCATTGTTCCAGTTTGTTATTCAGTGCCAGTGAAGACAGGTCCCCTTCCTCCCTGTGGCAGTGCCGTTGGCCACACACTGCTGTTCTTTTGCAGCCAGCAGGACAGACACATCCCCTAAGACTTGGGCACAACATCAGCCAACTGTGAGAATCCTGCCGTCGTGGTGGCCGAGAACACAGGATCCCTTCCCAGTAGCCTCTTTCCTGGCCCCTCTGACTTTGGGATTGGGGGTCCCTGGCATGGCTTCCTCTGTCACTGTGTGCACCATCATTTGTGCACATGTGTCACATGGCTGTCGCTAAGCAGAGGGGCAGGCCCCACTCTGTGAGGGGACTATCTCTTCTTACAAGTGTGCAGTGCTGGGTGAGAGGGAGCCTGAAGCAGGGGTCCCCGGCACTGGTTTTGCAGTTCCCTGAGGATGTCTCTTGTCCCAAGTACTGTTACAGGGCTCAGTCCTTAGACCTACTTTCATCCAAATCACCTGTTCTGTAATTAGGAAATAGATCATCTCAGAGTACCTGTAGATGATTTCAAAAAATCTAGCAAATGCAGTAATGTGAGCTTCTGAAATGAGGCCGGGACTGATTCAGGGCCCTTCTGGCCCAGGGTCTGTTGGGAGCACCAAGGAGCAGAGGGTAAGAATGTGACAGTGACACCGGTGTGATGTGACAGGGAGAGGCCATGGAGTTGAAGAGGCTGTCCTTTGCCCAGGCTGGGCGCTGGCTAGAGGAAGGACCGCGTGAGAGTGGGCACAGGGAATGAGTCTGCAGGCAGACCCAGGAACAGGGCACTGGCTGGGGTGCCTGAGATGAGGTGCTGGGGACCCTGTTGGGGTTTTCTTTCTGCCTTTCTGGGAGCCAGTGAGCAGATCTCTGTCTGCGTACAGGGCTCAGAGGTGCTTTCTGATGACATGGTGCCCCTTGAGACAGGGGGACAGTCCTTCAAATGCCAGGCAGAGGCTCAGCCAGAAGAGCTGTCCGTGGAGGAAGAGGCTCAATGCTCCAGGCAGCAGCCTCCAGCCCAGCTGAGCCACAGGCCAAAGAGGGGTGAGTAGCTCCCTCTGGAGGAAAGAGAAGTGGTGCCGGGGAGGGGCCTGCCTGGGTGTGGGTGCACAGGGCCCTCCAGCAAGGAGCCGAGCTTGGGGAGGAGGCTGTCTGGGCCTTTGCTGCCACCAGTGTGTGCAGGGCGGGGTGGTGGGTGAGCTGTGGGGCTCTGCTCATGACTCTCAGCTCCTTCCCAGGCCCACCAGCCTCCCAGGATCAGGAGATGGTGACATCGGCCTCATCCTTCCTTTCAGCGTGGTCCCAGGTGAGCAGGGCAGTCCTGGTCTGCAGCGTCCCGGTGTCTGGCCCGACCTCCCATGTGTCACACTCCCTGGTTAGGGGACACTTCTCTCCCTGTGGCCAGGGCTTTGCATGTCAGAGGAGCTCCCCCTGGAGTTTCCCCCTTTTTGCCCCAATCCTGGCCTCCTGGGAATTCTTGCCTTCTCTCCAGATGCCATCTGAGTATTAGGCAGTACCCTAGAAGACTCTGGGGTCCAACAGTGAGGCGGGGCAGTGACCTCCAACCCCTCTGGGCACTAAAATCTCTTGGGACCCTGGGTAAAATACAGATTCCTCCCACACCTCCGGTCTGGAATGGGAACCTCCTTTGTTTGCTTGTTTGTTTGACTTTTAAACACCAGTTTTATTGGGATATAATTCACATACCATACAACTCACTCATTTAAAGTGTACAGTTTTTAGTTTACTTACAGAGTTGTGCAGCCATCACCACAATCAATTTTAGAACATTTTCATCACTCCCCGAATCATCCTGGGCCTTTAGCAGTCACTCCCCATTTCTCCCCAACCCCCAGCTCTAAGAGACCACTGATCTGCTTCCTGTCTCTGTGGAATTGTCTGCTCTGGACATGGTTTGCTTATTTTTTAACTGTGCTCCCAGGTCAGTCTGGTGCTGGATTCTGACCCACTGGCCCAGGGGCTTCCTAAAGTCCCCAGTTTGCCCTGTTTGGCTCCCAGGGCTGGCTGGAGCAGAGGCAGGGAATGCTACGTCTTCTCCCCAAGGAGCTTGGGCTCCAGTGGCTGAGCACGCAGTGGATCAGCTGCTCATGTGGCAGACCTGTCCGTTCCATGGTGGCCTCCTGGCCCTGCAGCCATGGGACAGCACAGCAGCAACGGCGTTATTTCCTAGAGCAGGTCCAGCCCTGGAGTGCGAAGTGTGGGGCCAGGGGAGGGCCTGGGAGGTGGCAGGAAGAGTGGAGAGGACGGGTGTCCCGCCAGGCCCAGCCCCAGCCTGGAGGGGCCGTGAGGGCTGCAGCACCCTGGGCCAGTGGCTCAGGGTGATGAAGCAGCTTGCTCAGGGCTGGGACTGATGGGAGTACATCCCAGCAGGTGCCGGGGACCTTGGAGGACGTGGCCGTGTACCTGTCCAGAGAGGAGCAGGGATGCCTGGACCCAGCTCAGTGGCACCACAGTGGGGATGTGCTGCCAGAGAATGCAGGTAATGTGCAGGGAGACCGTGTCTTCTGGGGGTGTGTTGAAGCCCAGCCTGCAAAGCCAGAGCTGCCAGTGTCCTGTGTCCCAGCTGCAGGGATAGTGTTGCCACACACACTCATGATCCAGGCAGATGCACAGAGTTGCCTTGGGGTCCTGTTCTTCCACTCCCACCACCGCGCATTTGTCCTGCTTCTGTCTGCCCTCGCCCGGCACAGAGCTGCTCCAGCAAGGCCTGGCTGTCTGGCCTTCGGGCTTAGAGGCATCTCCTCGCCACCCGCCTGGCGCCACCCAGCTTTGTCCCTGCACCGGCCTCCTGCTCTTTCTCTGCATATTTGTTTCTTCCTGCCACTCCTGGCGCTGCTGAAACCTTTTCCAAAGGCATCAAGATGCTGCTTTTTATCAGTGAGGGCTCTCCAGAGAAGCAGAGCCTACAGGAGATGCACACACACACAAAGACACACACACACACACATTTATTTTAAGGGATTGGCATACTCGATTGCAGATGCTGACAAGTCGGGAATCTGTAGGGCAGGCCAGCAGGGTGGATCCTTAGGCAGAATTTCTGTTGCAGTCTTAAGGCAGAATTCCTCCTCTGGGAAACCTCCATTTTTGCTCTTAAGGCCTTTGACTGATTGGATGAGGCCCACCCGCGTGATGGAGGGTGATGTGCTTTACTCAGTCAGCTGAGTGTAGGTGTCAGCCACGTCCACAGGATGCCTTCACCGTGGCATCTAGTCTAGTGTTTGACCAAACAACTGGCACCATGGCTTGGCCAAGTTGGCTCGTAAAATTAACCACCACACATGTCTCATTACACCCTTGTTTTTTTCCTTGTGTTTTTTTCATTGTTCTATTGAATGAATGGAAATGAACACGTTTCTGCCACCATGTGAAGAAAATGCCAGTTTGCTGCATTTGCAGTTGCTGGACCTTGTTCTGTGCCGTTGGTCTGTGTCGTTGCCCTGAGTGTAGTAACTCTTGGCCGCTTTGTCTCTGTCGTGATGGGGAAGCTCCAGACCCCCTCGTGGCTCCCCTCCCAGGGGCAGTGGGAGCCCAGGGCCCTATTTCCTCACTTCCTCTCCCTCGGAGGAAATTGAGTCTGCACAAAGCACCCCCCACTTCCCTTGTTCTGAGCATCCAGCTTTTCCTTAGGTTCTCCAACTCACTTTGTTCTAACGAGGAAAGGCGTGCTGAGTCCCACAAGTTCTGACCCATCCACGCCTGTGTCCTCTCTTCTCTCTCCCTGTGAGCAGGACTCCTCACGTCCAGGCCCTGTCTGGTGGCCCAGCCAGGCGAGGGCAAGTCCTGCAGGGCTTTCCAGGCCGAGAAAAGTCCTGGCAGGGCTGGCTCCGTGAGGAGGTCAGCGTGAAGGAGGCAGAAGTCACAGATTAGGTTCTCCTCTCTCCAGGGAGTTTAGACCTTGGTGATTGTGTTTGTGAAGTTCAAGTTCAACAGCCTAGAGCAAGGGTTGGCAGACATTTTCTGTAAAGGACCAGATAGTAAATATTTCAAGTTTTATGTGCCGTATGGTCTGTATTCCAGCTCCTCAGCCCTGCTGTTGTAGCACAGAAGTAGCCATGTACAGTAGGAACATAAATGCACATGGCTGTGTTCCATTAAAACTTCATTTACAAAAACAGGTGTTGGCCAGCAGGCTGTAGTTTGCCAACCCCTGGCCTAAAGGAAAGACAAGGGGAGATAGATGACCTTAAGAAAGTTTTGAGGCTCCAGAAGAAATCTGTTGACAGAGAAGGAGGAGAGTCATATGAAATCCAGCTGGAGCCAGGCATGGTGGCGCACACCTGCAGTCTCAGCTACTCATGAGGCTGAGGCAGGAAGATCTCTTGAGCCCAGAAGTTCAAGGACAGCCTGGGCAACATAGTGAGACCCCATCTCTTAAAAAATAATAATAATCCAGGTGGGAGAAGTGAAGCTGGAAGGAGAAGGGTGGGCAGGGAATGTGGGCTGAGCAGCAAAGCTCCCAGGAACAGTGCTGACACCTCAGCCGCACTGCGTATACACCTCCTATGTGCAGAGAACTGGGGAAGCTTCTCCAGGGCCAGCAGGAAAGAGTCAAAACACCATGTGCAATGTCGCTTTGCACCAGCAAAGCAAGGCAGAATGCTTGATGCTCTTCCCTGTCCTGAAAGATCTCATTCTTACCCACACCCCCTGCCCCGGTGTACCATGGGATGGAGGAATGTCAAGTCTGATTTGGGGAGCAAGCTAGTTTTGGTTTCTATTAAGGTTTTTTAAAATTGTTAAATTTTTTTATTGTGGCAAAATATACATAACATAAAATTTACCATTTTAACTGTTTTTAAGTATAAAATACAGTCACATTGTTGCGTAACCACCACCACTATCTTTCTCCAGAATTTTTTCATCTTCCCGAACTGAAACCTCACACCCAGTAAACACTAACTCTGCATCCGCTGCCCCAGCCCCTGGCAGTCACCATTCTTCTTTATGGCTGTATGCATTTGATGACTCTGGGTACCTCATCTTAGTGGAATCATTCAGTGTTTGTCTTTCATGACTGGATTAGTTCACTTAGCATGATGTCTTCCACATTCATCCATGTTGTAGATGTGTCAGAATTTCCTTCCTTTTTTTTTTTTCCCTAGATTCAGGGTCTCACTCTGTCACCCAGGCTAGAGTACAGTGGCACAATCATAGCTCACTGCAGCCTGGAATTCCTGGGCTCCAGCAAAGTGATCCTCCCACCTCAGCCTCTCAAGTAGCTGGGACTACAGGCACGTGCAACCACAGCTGACTGTTTAAGTCCTTTGCCCATTTTTGTTTTAGTTTAGTTTAGTTTAGTCTAGTCTAGTCAGAATCTCGCTCTGTTGCCCAGGCTGGAGTGCAGAGGCATCATCACAGCTCACTGCAACCTCAAACTCCTGGGCTCAAGCATCCTCCTGCCTCAGCCTCCCGAGTAGCTGGGACTACGGGCATGCATCAAGAAACCCAGCTAATTTTTCTATTTTTAGTAGAGACAGGGGTCTTGCTCTTGCTCAGGCTGGTCTCGAACTCCTGAGCTCAAATGATCCTCCCGCCTCGGCCTCTCAGAGTGCTAGGATTGCAGGGTGAGCCACCGTGCCTGGCCCCCATTTTTGAATTGGGTTTTTTTGGTGGTGGTTGAGTTCTAGGGGTTGTTTATGTATTCTGGATATTAACCCCTTATCAGACATAAGATTTGCAAATATTTTCCCCCATTCTGTGGGTTGCCTTTTCACTCTGTTGACAGTGTCCTTTGATGCACAAAAGTTTTAATTCTGACATAGTCCAGTCATCTGTTTATTTTTTTTGTTGCCTGTGAAGAGTCAGGTATAGATAATGTCGTATGAAATTTGGGTTGGTCACTGACGATGTGCAGCCAGACCAGTGGGTCTCCATGGGACAGTCTTGCCCCCCAGAGGACATTTGTCTGTGAGTGGAGACATTTTTGGGTGTCAGGACAGGGAGGTTGTTACTGACATTCAGTGGGTAGAGGGCGGGATGCAACTGAACACCCTACCGTGCGCAGGCCCCCTGACCATAGACACCCAGCCCAGTCTAGGCCCTGTGGGTGTCATTTGTACTATGATTGAGAAGCCCTGATCTGGAGGTTTTTGAGAAGGTTTTACACATGGGCTGACTTATTCCTGGTGCAAAAGGGTCTGCAGGAGTCAGAACGGGAAGAGGCAGAAAATTTGCCAGCCCTCCTGGCCTCGAGCGTCCACACGGGATCCTCAGGAGGATGGAGGGAAGGCTGTGGTTCTGCCCAGCTCTGCCGCCAGCTCCCATAGCCCCGACCTGACCACCCTCCCGGGGGTACAGTCGAGTTGTTGGGTTTTACTTACCATGTGCCAGAAGCACATGGGTCTACATTCAGTCCTTTTTGGGGGGCTGGGTGGAGGGGGACCAACAAAAGTTTGATTTATTTGATCTTGTTTTTAAACAAAAACAAATTGGGTTGGTACCCCTGGTCCCACAGTTTTTTAATTTTTAATTTTTTAATGAGGTGAAATTCACATAACATAAAATTTGCCATTTTTCAGTGAACGGTTCAGTGGATTTGGTGCATTCACAGTGTTGTACAGTCTTCCTCTCTATCTAGTTCGAAGACATTTTTCATCACACTAAAAGGAAGCCCTCCTCCCATCAGCAGTTTTTCCCATCCCCTTCCCCCAGCCTCTGGCAACCACCAGTCTGCTCTCTGTGCCCGTGGATTTGCCTGTTCTGGACATTACCTGTAAATGGAATCATGCAATAGCTGTCCTTTTGTGACTGGCTCCTCTGACTCAGCATGTGTTCAGGGTTCATCCATGTTGTGGCACGTGTCAGTGCTTCGTTCCTTTTTATGCCCAGGTAGTGTCTCGCTGTGTGAACAGACCGTAGTTTGTTTATCCATTCATCTGTTGATGGACACGTGGGTTGTTTCTACTTTTTGGCTATTGTGAATAGTGCTGCTGTGAACGTTCCTGTATAAGTTTTTGTCTGAGTACATGTTTTCAGTTCTCTTGGGTATATACCAAGGAGTGGAATTGCTGGGTCATATGATGACTGTATGTCTAAGTTTTTGAGGAACTGCCAGACTCAGTTTCTTTTAAAAAAATTCTTACAACAGGCCGATGAGGTGGTTCCATCCCCATCTCAATTTTACAGAAGCGGCCAGGCACGGTGGCTCACACCTGTAATCCCAGCACTTTGGGAGGCCAAGGCAGGAGGATGACTTGAGGCCAGGAGTTTGAGACCAGCCTGGGCAACATAGCCAGAACTCATCTCTATAAAAAATAGAAAAAATTACCCAGGTGTGGTGGCACGTGCCTGTAGTCCCAGCTACTCAGGAGACTGAGGCAAGAAGATCGCTTGAGTCCAGGAGTTTGAGGTTGCAGTGAGCTGTGATGACACCACTGTATTCTAGCCACAGAGTGAGACACTGTCTCAAAAAAAATTTTTACAAATGTGAAAATTGAGGCTTAGTCAGTGCCAAGCCCACACTTGGCTTTCTGGAAGTGTCGGTGGGTAGGAAGGGCCTGCCTGGGAGGTCTGGGGTGGACGATGTCTAAAGTGGACTTTCTGAGGGCCACGGAAGGTTCTGCCTCTCCCCTGCTGTGGGCACAGAGCTTCTCTCGGGACTGCTTGGAGGACATCTGCTCCCCCAGCCCCAGGCACCCCAATGTGCTTTGTGCCACGAGGTCCCCAGGTGGGATTAGCCTCGTGCTACAGATGAGGAGCAGAGAAGTCGAGTCATTTGCATGTAGCCACACAGCCCGGAAAGGGCAAGTGGACCAGTCCAGGATCCTCTCACTCTGTGTCCTGTCATGACCATGGCAGCTCCTGAACCTGGATCTGCAAAGGGGTCTCTGACTGCCCAGACGATACAGTGAACGAGGCCAGGTAGCTGGGGCCTCGTGCCTCCCGGTCCTGCTCCAACCAGGACAGCCTGGAGCAGGGTTCTCCACCTTGGCGCTTCTGACATTTGAATCCGGGTCCACCTCTGTTGTGGGTGGCTGTCTGCGCACTGTAGGATGTTTCGTAGCATCTCCAGCCTCCACCCAGTAGAGGCCACTTACAGCCCCCTCCCCAGTCATGGCAAAAATGTCGCTAGAGGTTGCCCCCTGTGAGAACCCCACACATAGAGGTTACAGCACAGACTCCAGAACCAGACAGCCCAGGCTCCGTAACTTACCAGTCCAGTGACTCTGGGTAAGTTCCATTAATCTCCTTGTGCCTCAGTTTCCTCACCTGCAAGATGGGGACAGTAACAGCACTGACCCATTGTGAGGATTATATGAATTCCCGTAGGTTTAGAACTGTGTGGCTGTGGTTTTAGTGTCTTGTGTCAGGGCTCTATCTAACAGTTCCCTGCTAAATGTTTTGAAGGGGAATTTGAAGAGCCCTGCCTGGCCTCTATTCTCCTTTTAAGAAAGAAATTTTTTTTTGAGACAGGATCTTGCTCTATCTCGCAGGCTGGAGTGCAGCGGCGCAATCATAGCTCACTGCAGCCTCAAACCCTGGGTTCAAACGATCCTCCCGCCTTAGCCTCCCAAGTAGGTGGGACTAGAGGTGTGCACCACCATGCCCAGCTAGTTTTTCTATTTTTTGTAGAGACGGGGTCTCGCTATGTTGACCAGGCTGGTCTTAAACTCCTGGGCTCAAGAGATCCTCCCGCCTCGGGCTCCCAAAGTGCTGGATTATAGGCGTGAGCCACCACAGCTGGCTTATCTCCTTCTTTATTATAAGCATTTCCCTTCCCCTCAGGGACTGTGCCTTCTCTGTCTCAGGGCTTGGGATCCAGTTGGAGGATGCCGATGACACCAGGGAAGACACGTCAGTGAGAATGGAGTGGTACCGAGTGCTGTCAACACGGTGCCAGGGCCCTGGCCACCTGCTCCCGGGTCAGGGGCTGGCCCCAGTCGGGGGCTTGGCCAGGCCTGAGCAGCTGAGAGGCTGCCCCCCACCAGAAAGAGGGGGGCCCCGCGGGGCTGACAAGCCATACACATGCCCCGAATGTGGCAAAGGCTTCAGTAAAACGTCTCACTTGACCAAGCACCAGCGCACACACACCGGGGAGCGGCCCTACAAGTGTCCAGTCTGTGGGAAGGGCTTCAGCGACCGCTCCAACTTCAGCACCCACCAGAGGGTCCACACAGGCGAGAAGCCCTACCCGTGCCCTGAGTGCGGGAAGCGCTTCAGCCAGAGCTCCAGCCTGGTCATCCACCGCAGGACGCACACAGGCGAGCGGCCCTACGCATGCACCCAGTGCGGGAAGCGCTTCAACAACAGCTCCCACTTCAGTGCCCACCGCAGGACGCACACGGGCGAGAAGCCCTACACATGCCCGGCCTGCGGCAGGGGCTTCCGCCGCGGCACTGACCTCCACAAGCACCAGCGGACCCATGCTGGGGAATGTGCCCCACCACGGCCCCAGGAGGCCCCAGGGCCAGAGCCTGGCCACCACAAACGCGGCTCTACTCCTGGGACCCTTGTCAGAAGTTCCCAATCACAGAATTCATGAGGCTGCCAGAGTCGCTTCTGTTCCAGAACCAGAAGCCCTGATCTGAAGGCGTCTTCAGTGGACTCTGTGGGCCCATGTGAGGCCATACAGGGGTTCATTCTGGATGCCCAGGCTGAGGGAGGAAGCAGGGCACAGAACAGGAGCATGGACAGGGGGTGCACATCTGTCCTGGGGCGGCCAGAACAAGCAGCACTGGCAGAGGCTCCAGCACAGAGACGTGCTCTCACGGTCCAGGAGGCCACACTGCAGGTGTCAGTGGGGCTGGCTGCTCCTGGAGGGTCCCCCAGCTCTGCTGCCCACTGGTGTTCCTTGGCCTGTAGCCTCCTCACTCTAGCTCTGCCTTGTCCCCTGCGCGTGGCTGGGACTCTGTGTGCCTGTCTGTGTCCTCTCCTCTTTTTGTAAGGATACCAGTCACTGGATTTAGGGCCCCCCAATCCACTCTGACCTCATCTTAAGTAATTACATGGGCAAAAACCCTATTTCCAAGCAAGGTCACATTCTGAGGTTCTAGGTAGATGTGAATTTGGGGGGTCACTCTCCAGCCCAGCGCAGGGATGACCCATGTCATGCACCCCAGCCTTCCCCCTATCTCTGCCAGACTTCCAAGCACAGGCTGTGGGGCTTTTCCAGTATTGCAGTGGCATCGGTGGGGAACTGGGCTGAGTTTGGGGTCACCTTGGCTGACCCACGGCTGCTCAGAGGAGGGCGATGCCAGGGTGGGAACGCCTCCCTGAGACCCCATCTTCATGTCCTCCCGCTACAGGGGGAAAGCCCAGAGGTTCGGCTGGGCCTGACAGCTCTCCCCAGGCCGGGGGCCCCGGGCTGCCCTTGTTCCTGCCCTCAGTGGTCATTTTCCAACATGGCCCTGCTTGGTTGCCCCCCTTGTCTGTCCAAGGTAAGAATTCTCCAGCTTCCGGCTTTTGTCTGGCCTGTGGGATGTACAAGCCTCTCTGATTTGCATGCACACGTCTGGGTGAGTGGCTGGGGGAGCACCATGATGGAGTCCTTGGTGGGTTTAGTCATCACGGATGTCATAGGACGGCCGCTGAAACCACTGGGTTCCGGAATGTTCCATCCAGTGTGGTCGCCCTTATGGCTGGGTGGCCTTGGCCCTCATCCCAGCCTGTGATGCTCCATTCCATTTTGTTGCCCATTTGCTGTATATATTTTCACC
The DNA here is from genome assembly GCA_023783475.1 of Daubentonia madagascariensis. Lineage (NCBI taxonomy): Eukaryota > Metazoa > Chordata > Mammalia > Primates > Daubentoniidae > Daubentonia > Daubentonia madagascariensis. The sequence continues at coordinate 1,596,340 of JAKFHU010002332.1, read as the reverse complement.
TTTCAACACAACCCAGGTTCCAGGGTACGAGACCTGCTTTTTCTTCATTCCCTTAATAAATAACATTGGTCCTCCCCCCGGCCCCTGTGTGCTCTGTCCTGTGCGTCTGCAGAATGGGGCTGGCTGGTTTAGGGATGGCTTTTACCATCTCACCCAGCTTCCGGAGCCCCCATGGGCACTGGTGCCAGCCGGCACAGCCAGGCCCCTCCCTCGCAGCCCCGAGTCCCCAGGTGCATTCCTCTTGCAGCTGGGCCAGGCCAGTGCCAGAGGTGCCTGCCCCTCCCTGGCCGGAGAGTGTTCCCGCCCACACCTGTGCCACGCAGGCTTCTCCCCAGAGCCTTCTGCCTACTTCCGTCACCCTGCCGGGGCCGCCACCTCCTGCTGGCTCAGTGGGCCCTGCCTGCTGCCCCTCAAACTGCCTCACGACCACTGTTGTCCGCAGGGCTCATGTGCACGGGGCAGTCCAGGTTCACGCGTGTGCTGTGAGGCAGGTGGGGCTTCCATGACTCTCCTTTTATGGGCGGGGAAGTAAGGCGCTACAAGCATGAAACCCCTGCCCAGTGGCAGAGGCAGCTTTGGACCCAGGTCTGAACTCCCACTGCCCTCTCCTACCCCGGCTTGCTTTGACAGAGACAGTAATTCCCAAACAGAGTTGAAGTTTGTCTTTTTTTTTTTTTTTTTTTGAGACAGGGTCTCACTCTGTTGCCTGGGCTGGAGTGCAGTGGCTCGATCATAGTTCACTGCAGTCTCCAACTCCTGGGCTCAAGGGATCCTCCTGCTTCAGGCTCCCAAGTCGTTGGGACAACAGGCGCACACCACCATACCCAGCTAATTTTTTGTGTGTTTTGAAGAGATGGGGTCTCGCTATATTGCCCAGGCTGGTCTTGAACTCCTGGCCTCAATTCATCCTCCTGTCTCAGCCTCCCAAAGTGCTGGGATTACAGGCATGAGCCACTGTGTCCAGCTGAACTTTGCTTTTCTAAGGTAAGAAAAACCACCTATTGTCTGGCCTGTGAGATGTAAGAGCCTCTCTGATCTGCACATCCACCTAGAGTATTTTTTCTCACTGTAAAACATTCTAAATGAACTTACTGGCATTAAAAGGGGTGGAGATGGGAGAAAATGGGGTTAAAGAAAAAAAATAGCCTTTGCTGTCGATAGCTAGGTGGCTGCAGTGGAGGCTGCCAGCCTGCATGGGCAGCTGTGTGCCTCGGTGAGTGGCACTGCCCAGAGTCTGAGCCAGGCCCAGGCAAGGCGGCCTGGCCCCAGGCTCTGCAGATGAGGCCTTTGTGGAAGCCTGCCTTGCGTTTGGCTTCTAAAGGAAACGCCACTTATTATTGGAGTGGGGGCTGGTGGTGGGGTCCTCATTGGCCAGATTAAGTGGGGTCTGGGGAGCAGAAGTCTGTGGCTCTGATCTTGGCTGCCTGTGGCTGAGGCTGATATGAAGAGACCCTTGCCCACCCTCAGCAGCATGGCAGCTGGCAGTGATCCCTCAGCTGAACGCTGGAACACTTGCCCAGATGCCAAATACCCTGCTCTGCTGCCTGCCACGGCATGGCGGGACCCCAGCTGAGGATGGTTTCTCTGCTTGTCCCGTGGAACAGGCAGGGGAAGCATCGTGGAGACAGGTTGGGTGCGCAGGGCTGATAACAGCAGTTGCAAAAGGACTCTAAAGACAGGTGCTGGGGGATCATGCTTGCAGAGTGACAGGATGGAGGAAGACCAGGTGCATCCAGTGGGGGCCAGGCCTTTGCAGGGGGCCCGGCCAGCCCCCAGCTCCTGGTTACGACAAGTGTGGCCACTGCTGCATTCCACAGACAGCTTCCAGGTGTTAGGACGTCCAGTATTCGGTCTAGATTCATAAAGGTCACCACCACTTTGGATTGGAAGGCCCTAGAACCTGCGTGTGCCTTTCTATCTTGGGGAATGAAAAGAAAGAGAGAGCAAATTCCAATCATTCCCCTTTCTTAAAAAGTCCATTAGGCCTGCATGCCCATGCGCACGCGTGTGGTGCGTGTTCATTTAGTGCACAAAATAGGAAGTATCCAGGGACCCAGAAAATCAGGCTTAAGTCTTTTTCAACCCTGAAATTCTCTAAATATGTTTTACTTTATTTTTAAAAAGACCTTGTATGATGGAAACAATAGATGCTCATTAAAGAAAAAACATGCAGAAATGGACAAAGGTGAGAAGACTGCGGCCCCCTGACAGCAACACCGCTGTCCCCCTGCTGTCCTTCCAGTCGCACTGAGGTCAGGCCACTTCGTCTCCCAGAGTTGTTGTTCTCCTTTATGTACAAATCTGTATTTGGATCCTTGCTCTTAAGTGTGAGCCTGAATTCTACCAGGGGCTGGGAACAGTCCAAGTCTGAGGGTCCCCGTCTCTCAACGGCACCTGCTAGTGGAAGCTCATGGAGACCAGGGGACCACCAGGGACCAGTGTGGATGGAATGTCAGACCGCTGCAGCCTGCTCCTCAGATCCCGCTCGCCGAGACATCTATGGTCGGCCCAGGGGAGGCACCAGGGCCTCCCAGGCTGCCCCTGGCCCAAGAGCATCCCCCAGGGCCCTGGGACTTCCTCCTGGGAGGCTGGCCTGGGCACTCTGCCCCTCAGCCCAGAGCTTTATGTGCTGCTTCCTCCCGGTTCCCATTCCGGCTGTATCTGCCAAGGCCTGAGCCCTCTGGCTGCTGGGACCCTCACTGGCAGGCAGCTGGGGCTGAGCCGTTGACTTCCGAAAGGCCCTGAGCTGCTGAAGAAGCTGACTCTTCCCAGTACAGTTCCTGCGACACAATAAAACCAAGCTCAGTCAAAGCCCCGCGGAGGCCGGCCCTCTGAGTGCTTCACCACTGAAATGGGAGAAAGGGGACGCGACCAGGCACCTGGGGGAGCTGGTTGTTCTGCGTGGTGGGTGAGCAAGCCCCCACCACACGGGGTGGAGCGCTCACTCGCCAGGACTGACTCCAGGGCCCCCGAGGCTCCCCACCCAACAGGAAAGGCACCCACCCTTTCTGAGTTCCATCTCCGAGTTTAGGTTTCAGTTGGTTAAACCCAACTGACAGATAATTCTAGAAAAAAATGAGAACCAGTGACATTCTTATTGAAAGAGCTTTCCGGTGGAGTTGGGCTAATTTCCTAGTCAGCATGGGAGGAAAAATTCTGGTCATCTCAAAAGCCCAGACCAGCAAAGTAGCTGCCACTTACTGGATACTCTCTATGTGCCTGACTCTGGAATCCTTTCAGGTAGGTACTAAAATTATCCCCCATTTCCAGATGAAGATGTAGAGCCTTGGTGAGAGTAAGTGATTTGCTGAAGTTCCTGGGTATCAAGGGGAGCAGCCTGGGTTTGAGCCCAGGGCATGTGACTGCAGAGCTGGGGTCACACTGCAGGTGCTCAACTGGCCTGGACAGAAGTCCTGGTGCCCGGCACCAAGGGACCAGGAGAAGGAGCGTGCCTGGCTAACGCTGACCCCGATTCTGCAGCCTTGGGAAAAGCTGACTCTTGCCAAGGGGTGTTGCTAAGAGAAGGAAAAAGACATGTGGACAGCCAGACACTACGAGGAAGGCTAGAGTGTCTCCAGAAGTGGGTTCCGAGGTCCTCAAGATGCTCAGGAAGAGGCTGCAGCCTCTAGTCCTCGCGGAGACTCTGCACATGCTTGCGTCTCTACCCTGCTTCTCTCCCGTGATGCCTCATCATGTGCCATATTGAGGGGAAGCTGCATGAGACCCTGGCATTCCCAAAGAGTAGTTCTTCATTTGCTGGACGCTGCCCCAGCACGTAACTTGTTCACCCGTGACCACAGCGTAGGGCCTTCTGCACGTCTGGTGCCTGAGCTGCCTCTGGATTTGACATTTCACTCTTTAACTCACCTGAGCAGTTTTTTGTTTCTGGCTAGCAACCGTCACTTTGTGCTACCCCTACGCTTCCTGCTCACTTCCACTGCCATCAGTAGCAGGGAGAAAAATCAGTTTGAGGAGCTAATTTTCAAAAAGAAAGTGTACGAAGCCCTTCTTGAGAGGGAGATAGGGTGTCCTGGATGTCCCAGACACAGCAGGCCTGGCTGAGAGAAGGGTGCTGGGCCCCAGATGGGGCCCCATGGGCTGCCTTCCCCTACCTCCTAGACCCGCCACCCCCCACCCTCACGGGCTAGCCCTTAGGGCCCAGGACATAGAGCTGAAAGCACACATGTTAAATATGCCAGGTCAGGGCTTGCTGAGGAAAGCAGAATTGGGACACCCCAAGGGATGCCCCTTTGTGGTTACCGTAGGCCCTGGGAGGAAGGAGATGCCTGCTCTGCTGGGCCCTGCTGGTCTCCCAAAGCCGCTGGCTCCTCTTGCTCCTCTTCCTCACTCTCCGAGGAGCTGGAGTTGGAGCTGGAGCTGGGGAGGAGAGGAAATGGGTTTGCTGGATGTGCCCCAGTCCCCCCAACCAGGCCTGACTCCCACCAAGGACTTGGAGTGCTTGGATCTCCCTGGCGACCTGAGGCAGGACGGCGGCAGCCAGCCAAAGCACAGCAGCCGAAACCAAAGGGCCACCGCCAGCCACTGGACTTCCTGCCAAGTGGTGGAGGGAGGGTGCAGGGTGATGTGCTCCCGCCTAGACAAAGTTTGCATAGAGCTCAGTCGAAGTTTTTCCTGTCCCTCTTCTTCCCTCCCTGCAGGGGATCAAGTGGGACTGTTGGCCTGGCCCAGTTCTGGGCTAAAAGCACTTCTCATCTGAGCAATGTTCCAAACCTTTCAAAGTCCTTGTTTCTCCCCAGGAGGAACTGCCAGAGGCCTCATGAGACCAATATGCAACTTTGCAAAGTGGTGGCTCTGCTGGGTTGTCACTACTCACCTCTCTGGGGAGCGGCCTAGTGGCTTCGTCTGCCGCAGGTCAATGAAGATGGTGGGAGGCTCTGTATTGCGCCTCATGCCCTCAGCCAGCTTCCAGCCCAGCTCAGCCTGGGAGCCCGGCTTCCTCGAAGCACATCTGAGATGAGGAGAGCAGGGGTTGTCAAGTCACTTCTCTGTGGCTTCTCTGTGACCTGTGCTGGGATGGTCTAGTCACAGTGCCCATGCTGCCACCCAGTGAGTGCCCACTGTGTGTCGGACGACACTTCAAAGGCTTTGTTCTTTTATTCATCAGAACAACCCTCAAGATGTAGGCCGGCACCGTCTACTAGAACTTTCCATGATGATTGAAATGCTCTTTATCTGCGCTGTCCAGTATAGGAGCCACTCACCACAGGTGGCTATTTACATTTACATTTAAGCTAATTAAAATCAAATGAATAAAATAAATTCAGTTCCTCAGCCACACTAGCCACATTTCAAGTGTTCGGTAGCCGCGTGTGGCTAATGGCTATCGTACTGAACAGTGCAGGTGCAGCCATTTCTGTCAGGAGCTTTTGGTTGCCAGGCACAAAACCCCACCGCAACTAGCACAGGTGAAAAGGGGAATTCGTTGGCTCTCAGATTCCTAAAAAGGGTGGAACCACCAAAGTGTGGGGAGGGCAGTGGTCCAGCTGGGCCTTAAGGGATGCCAGAGTCTTGTTCTCCGTCTCTGCCCCCCAGCTTGCCTTTCTCCAGATGGCAGGGCCGGTGGCTGCCAATAGCCCTTCCACCCCTACAAAGACATTGAAAATCCCAGGGAAAGGCTCTGATTGGCCTGGCTGGGGTCTCGTGCCCAGGGCTGAACCAATCAACTGTGGTCAGAGGGGCAAGGTCATGTAACATAGGAGGCTATGTGGGTAGTGAAGGGAGGGTTCCCACAGGGTTTGAGGAGAGAGCGGGCACTCTGGGGCTTGAGTCCCAGCTCTGCCGTTTATGGCCAGGAAGGGTGAACCTCTCTGAGTCTGTTTTTCCACCTCTAAAATGGGCTTAATAGAAGCACCTGCCTGGTCAGATTCTTGTGATTAAATGAAAAGATGCACATCAAGTGTCCCACCCACAGTAGGCCCCATCAATGCCGCACGACCATGGGCCAGTTCTAAAGAGATGAAAGGGGCTGTGACCGCAGGAAGTCCCACCTGCTTCCAGCCTCCTGCTCCCTGGTGTCCTGGGGTGTGTCAGCAGGCACGTTCCGGGCAGAGGCAGAGGCTCTGGACTGCGTGGCACACAGGAGGGCCAGCTGTTCCATGAGCCCGTCCTGGGCACTTGGCACAGTGTGGTCTGAGGACGGCCAAAGGAGAGAAGGCTCCTCAGTGGGGACCCGGCCCAAGTCTGGCTTACGGCAGCTAGAGCCATATGTACTGTCGCCCCATCCCAGCCTCTCACGGCGCAGCAGGGCCTGTGGCACGTGAGCCTTGTGGGGTAGGAGTGACTGACTATTGAAAGTCTGTCCACTTCCTCACTCCCCAATCCCACTTGTCAGAGGTAACCATAATTAACAGTTCTGTGTGCTGACTTTTGAAAATAGCAACAGGATCATCCTCTATAGATTTTTTTCAACTTTTTTCATTTTTATATATTACGTCCTTCCATGTTAACATACATAGATTTCCCTCACTGAGCTGCAGAGCATTCTGTGGTGGAACTGATTTAGCTAGATTCATGTTGAATATGGGCTGTTTCCGATTTTTCACAATTTTAAACAACACTGCAATGAACATCCTTGATTACACACCTTTACCCACTAGGCTAAGTGTGTAGGGTAGATTGTTGAGATGGAATCGCTGGATCAAGTGGTTATGTAGGGTGTACCAGTCACACACACACACCCTACAGGAGGGTCAGTTTCTCCACATCCTGCCATAAGGGGTGTGAATTGCAAACAAACAAAACTATGTTTAAAGCAGCGCAGAGGCTGTCAGTCATGGCTGAGCTTTTGCTCTGGGATCAGAGGCAGAAACCCTGCACCTGTCCTTGCTCCTGGGCCTCAGGCCTGCCTCTACTCGCCTTTGTAGGCCTGAATAGGGGTTAAGGGGTTGGGGAGCAAAGCCACAAGTGCAGTGACAGTGGTGACATCCTTAGCCTTCCTTTTTAAATGGGGAGTCAAGTGGAAGCAGGAGTGTGCTTAGGAGCTGCCTGAAGGTGCACAAAAGGCAGGACTTACTTTCCCCCAGGAAGAGGAAGGGGAGAAGGCAGGCAGGCCCCAGGAGGTGGGCAGGAGGGAGAGGTGTGGGTCACGGGGCAGGGACTGTGTCTGAAGGCCCCTCTGGTGTCCCCAGGACCTGGCCCATGCCTGGTGCATAGCAGGCAATCACGTATGTGTTGAATGAATGAGTAAGTGAGTGAAGGAAGTCTTTCAAGGACTGGCAACATGAGTGTACAGGACGGGGAGGGGCTGAGCAAGCAGAGGGGACACGTGTGGCTGCAGGGATGATCGTGACCACGGGACCCTGTTATTGAGAGACCCAGGAAGGAGTTGCCTGTGGGGGTTCACTTGAGCTCTGGCATTCAAGGTCAGACCTTGGACTTGGCAGTGGTCAGCTGCCCACCACGCGGTTCCAGGGGCACGATTATCCTGATTGTCTTCTTGCCCCGCCAGACTCTGAAGGATTTCATCCAAATCCCACTCTTCAAGTTGCTGAAATAATTAAACCAGTGATTACGATGCTGCCACAGGTGTGAGTGTCTGCTTCTCAGCTGCTGTGACCAGTGGAAACTGTCGTGGAATGTTGTGGGGTAGAAATCAGGGTTTAGAAGCATTTGCCAACGGGCTCACCCACCCTTCCATTATGGACTAGATGCCTCCATTAAGGTGGGGCCTGCATTTCTTCTGTCCTCCTTCCTATGCTTTTTTTGAGTTGATACTTGTGATTTTGGAACAAAGATGCTGTTTGACCTGGAGGAAAGAAACTCTGTATCGTTTTAAAACTAGGTTGATGCAGGCTCAAAATATTTGGAGGCTAAAAAGCTGTGCTCTTTTAAGAAACAGGTTGTTCTAGGCAGGTGCTAAAACTGGAGGACTTGGCAGAGAGTGCTTTGGGGGCACAGGGGGTGTGATAAGAAGGAGGGAGGAAGTCAAGGATTCGTGTTTATCATATATGACCTTTCAACTTCTTGCAGTCCTATAGGTGAGGAAAAATAAAAGTGTTTAGGGGTGAACAGAGAAAGGAAAGAATGGTTTATTTAAACAGTAATGAAAATTACTTCTGTGTATACCTTGGTGCCAGTTTTCTCTAAGTGGTTAAGAAAAATTATCCAAAATTTGTAAATAAGGCAGAAGGAGAATTTCATGGCCTTTCAGTATCACGCCTGGAGCATTTTCTCACATGCCCACCTTTTCTGGGGGGAGGTAACTTGGTTTGCACAGTTGACCAGGGCCCACCTATTTTCCAACTTTGTTAAACTGACACTGTGGTGGTTTTCTTTTCTGTCCCATAGACAAGATGACCCCAAAGATAACAGTTTTGTTACCCTATAGGACACTGACCCGTTTTATACCTAATGTAGCAATCTTATCTCTGATTCCTTCCTTTTCCCCCAGTATTTTACAGAATTCCAGTTTCTCATAATCTCATTAAACCAGCTCTTCATCCTGCTGGTTCCCTCATTAATGTCCTAAATGCACCTGTAACAGGTGTTCACTAATTTATGAGAATGAAGCTTTAACATTATGAGAATTGTGCTTTACAGAGTCTGGCTCTGTGTTTTGTATGTGGTTGTATGTATTTATATATACAATGCACTAATTGAGATTAGTGTTCCTTTTTTCCCTCTTCTTAAAGAAGGCTGCATTCTGCTTGTTCTTCCAGGGTCTTGTCACCTCTCCCCAAGGATGAGCTCTCTAGCAGGACCCCCACCCACTGAGATAGGTGCATTGGCCTGTGGACCTGGGACCCTGGGCCTAAGGTCCTAAGGGGCCAGCTGGTTCTGGCCCAGCACACTGGGAAGGTGGCCGCACTGCAGGGTGCAGGCCTGAGGAAGACCAGGGCAGTGGGAGACACCTACCCGGAGCGAGAGCACCGGTGGTCCTGCCTGAGGCTCCTCTGGAGGCGTCTCTGGGCTGGGGGCTGACTCTGCAGCATGACAGGGCATCTTCCTCACCCTACTGTGGTCTCTGCAGGCTGGGTCCTGGGCATCCCAGGTTACTTTCTGGAGTATGTCCTTCTCTATCATCTTCCTTCTCTCCCGTCGGAGGGCCCTGCGGTCTACAGCACCTTGTGAGGTGGTGCTCATGGGCTCTGCCTTCAGGTCTCGTTCGCTGGGGGAGAGGGTGGCTTCTCCCCGCAGGCCCCAGGGAGGACTCTGGGATCCCTTGGTGTGGAAGGACATGTTTTCAAGATTGCCTTCCAACCACTTGGGGGTCTCCTCGGCCATCCTAAGAAGAGAACGGATCTCACCACAGCTCTCAAAAGGCCCACCAAGGCCCTGTCTTTCCCAAGAGGCTGAATCCTTGGTCCTTGCATTCCATCCACTCCCAAGTTCTGTGGCAAATTCCGCAGGCACCAGAACTGGCTATCGGGAAAATAGGTGTCCTCAGTTAGCATCCTCAGAAACATACTTTGGGGAATTTAATTTCATAATAAAATTTGTATATAATATAAAATTTTCCATTTTAACCATTTTTATTATTTATTTATTTAATTAATTTATATTTGGAGACAGGTCTCACTCTGTTGCTGGGGCTAGAGTGCAGTAGCATCATCATAGCTCACTGCAGCCTCTAACTCCTGGGCTCAAGCGATCCTCTTGCCTCAGCCTCCCCAGTACTTGGGACTATAGGCACGTGCCATCATGCTCAGCTAAGTTTTTTTTTGTTTTTTGTAAAGATGGGGTCTTGCTATTGCCCAGGCTGGTCTCAAACTCCTGGGCTGAAGCGATACTCCCACCTCGGCCTCCCAAAGTGCTAGGATTATAGGCATGAGCCACAATGCCTGGCTCATTTTAACCATTTTTAAATGTACAGTTCAGGCTAGGTAAGGTGGCTTGTGCCTGTAACCCTGGCACTTTGGTGCACTTCAGCCTCCCAAAGTGTGGGATTACAGGTGTAAGCCACCATACCCAGCCAATTTATTTGTTTTTTAGTCAGGGTCTTGCTCTGTCACCCAGGCTGAAGTACAGCGACCCGATCATAGCTTACTGCAACCTTGAACTCCTGGACCTCAAGTGATCCTCCTGCCTCAGCCTCCTCAGTAGCTAGGACTACAGGCGCGCACCACCACGCCCAGCTAATATGATCCATGATCCATTTTAGAAATGCACTTGGCCCTCAGCTATGGCTTGATAAGAGAGTCTATACAGCTATGCACATGGATATAAGACACTTGGAAAGCTACTGTTAAACATGGGCTAGGCTAGAGACGATACCACTTAAGGATCCTGCTATTTAAATACAAGGCTAGAGCAGGATATATTGTTACAGCAATGGAGCAATATTTAAATTATCGATAATGATAATGTTGGGGCTCAGAAAGCAATGCCCCCGATTCTGGTGCTTTGAGGCCTTAGAAGAGAATCAAAGTCCCTCTAACCTCATCTTTTTTTTTTTTTCCTCAAAATTCATATGTTGAAATCTAACCTTGTCTTGTTTACCCCACCAAGCACAGTGAGGGACTCTCTCTGCAATTTCTTTATCTGACCAAGAAAGCTTCTTTCCAATAGAAATGCAATTGTCTCAGACCTTCTACCTAGGGATCGCAACAAATAACCAGAAAGATCGACCACCAGAGAAGAGAAAAAACTAGGTAGGAGTCACACTGAGCAGACAGACTTCTCATCTGCTCTTCCAGAGCAGCTCCCAGATTACTTGGGAACTTTCTCTGCATAATAAGACAAACTTTGTGCCTGTGCAGCTCTGCCTCTCACCTTCTCTGACCGTTGGCCTCCTGTCTGTGGGTCCGTCCATCTCTCTCCCATGAAGAGAGTAAGTATCAACCATCCAGTGTTCCTATGCTGTACGAGTCCTGTGCACATGTGTGCACGTTCATACGTTTTGTATGTCTTTTCTCCCAATAATCTGCCCTCTGTCAGCTGATTTTCAGCAAACCTTCCGAGGGTGAAGGGGAAGTTTTCCCTTGGCCCCTGGATGACAACAACCACTGCTTTTTATTCCCTTGTACCTGGACAGCATGGACAACCTGACCACTTAACAACCTCTTACTGGCCCCTTACAGATGAGGGAACCGAAGCTCAGGCATGTTGGGCATGTTGTCTAAGGCCACACCACTATCCAGTGGTGGACAAGATGAAATCCAGGCCCTTCGACTCCACAAGCCCATGGCCTCAACCACCATGACATTTTCACATTCCAGGTTACAAAATAAAAAAAAAAATCATCCAGAAACATTGCCAAAGTAATTGTAGAAATGAAAACACAAAATAGTCACATGGAAATTGTTCCACCTGAACTAACAAGGAGTTTTAGCTGCCCTGGGATTTCTCCTGTTTGAGGTTATTTCAGACCTACTTCTAGGCATTACTGGGCTGGTGGGTGACTGCCTTCTTGGTGACATGGTGCCCGTAGGAGGCTCGTCCTGGCTCTGTAAGATAAGCCAGTTCTGCACTCACGCACCGCATTCACCTGGTTAACGGTGAACCTGGAGCAGGAGCCAGACAGCCAGCCCCGCCCCTACTTTGGAAGTGGGTGAGAGCCTCCACGGTGTTTTCATTGGAAACAGGACATTTAACCACAACCACATCAAGAAGAGCTGAACTGGTCTAACCAGTTGGGGCCTGCCGGGTGATGAAAGCTGATGGATGAGTTCTATTTATAAAGGCAGCAATTAATTTTAAGCATGAAGCCATTAACTTTAGGTAGAGTTCTTGTTCTTACCTGGGAAATGGGGAGACAAGAGGTAGAAAATTCACTCTGCCTTTTGACAGTTACTCCAACTACCAGCAGCCCTAACTGAAGAGTGTGCTATTTCCTTTGCTAATTGTTCCCTGTGTTTCTCCCTCCCCTCTCCTCCCACCAGGGTGCCAGCTCACGCATTTGCTCAGGCATTTATGGAGCTCCTCTGACTCCCCACGGTAGCCTGCAGTAATTCAACAAATGTTTAGGGAGCTGCTATTTACTCTCCAGGTGCCCAGGATATCAGTGAGGAGCCAGGCAGCCAGGAAGCCAGCTGGGTTAAGGGACAGACATTTATGACAAGCAGTCGTGACAATGGCCAAAGCCATTCAGAGCGCCATGGTAGAAAACAGGACAGGAAGGGTAAGAGGAAGAGCAGGGGCAGAATCAGGCAGAAGAACCGGTCCTCCCCCGGCCCTAAGTGTGCTGGGCTCCCTGGGAGAGGGAGGCATATGGCAGTTAGATGTCGGGCACTTGAACACCTTGGGCTGTACCTGGAGAAAGGAGGACTGAGTGTCACAGAAATGCTAGCCCAGTGGTTTGAACCATTTTAGACCCACATTGCTGTTTAGAGTCTACTGAGAGACATGGACACATACACACACTCTCTTCTGTGTCCCACAGACCTCAGGAGGGGACCCTACAGCCGCAGTGACCCAGGTCCTGGACTCATTGCCCTCGACAGGGTCTTCAGCCAGCTCCTCCGACAGGTCTGGGATCAGGGCGGTTTGGTTTCGCTGGAAGATGAACAGCTCCTCTTCCCCACAGTCAGACTGTGGACAAACGAGAGGGCTCAGGATTACACAGCGGCAGGCAGAGCCAGGAGGGCCCTGGCCTCCACACTCTCCACCCTCACTCCTGGCCCAGCCTGCCTGGCCCTGCAGCTCAGGAGCATCTGGGGAGATCCCGAAAGAGCCTTGCCATGCGCTGCTTCCTGCCCCTGATTTAGAAACGGACTTGGCAGCACCACCTCGTGGAGGTAAGCTCAGGACTCCTGGTTCTGCAAGTACCTGCCACACCTAAGGTTAATGCCTGGTGTGGCACAAACAGGGCAGTGAAGTGGTAGCTGAAAGAGCCGAGTCCAGCCCTCCCCTCCCCCATGACTTGAGCCCTCACATAACAACACAGATCCTGGGTCTGCCCTCTCTAAAGGGGAGTGGGGCTCATACTCACCTGTCGACCTTGCCAATGAGACTGAAGATGTGAAAATGCTCTGAGCACTAAGGCACTGGGGTTGCCTTATGTACTCCTTAGCCTCGCTGGGCACTGGATGACCTGAGGTCCCAGAAGCTCTGTTGCAGATTCCCAGGCAGGACCCAAACCTGGCCTGTTACTTCTAAAACCCTTGTCCTTTCTCTAAACACCCAGAGCTAACCTGTGTGCTAAGCAGCCCCTGCTGCAGTGTGTCGTGGGCAAGGTCACCATCCAGTCTTACATGTGTACATATGACTTGGTGCTGAATGTCCTCAAGGGCCATTTCAGTGACCTCAAACCATGACTGGAGAATTCCTCAAAGTCCTATCAGGATGCACTGGAAGGGTAACCACTCCCGGTGGTGGTTCTGGCCCCGTCCTGGCCCGAGAAAGAGTTGAGAATACACAACAGCAGATCAGAAAAAGTAGGGCTTCAGCATCAAGCCAACCTGAGTTCTAAGTCAGGGCCAGAACCACCACTGAAATGGTCCTTGAGAATGCTGAGCACCAACACCTGTGTCCAGAGATTATGATAAACGCAGAAGAAAGCATAAAGAAGGAAATAGGAACCCAGAAAACACAGGTGTAAGTCTGACCAGATGATTTTTTTTTCTTTTTTAGAGGCAGGGTTTCACTCTGTTGCTCAGGCTGGAGTGCAGTGGTGCCATCATAGCTCAATGCAGCCTCAAACTCCTGGTCTCAAACAATCCTCCTGCCTCAGCCTCCCAAGTAGCTGTGACTACAGATGTGTGCCACCACAAACGGCTAATTTTTAAATTTTTTGTAGAGATGGGGGGGGTCTCACTATGTTGCCCAGGCTGGTCTCGAACTCCTGGCCTTAAGTGATCCTCCCACTTCAGCCTCCCAAAGTGCTGAGATTACAGGCATAAGCCACTGCACCCAGCCTCGGGTGATTTAAAGTACAATGAAAGCAAACTCCACAGGTCAGCAAGAGAAGTCTGCAGAGAGGAGTGCTCCAAAGCTGTCCTTGGTTGGCATCATGCCTATCACAGGAAGGAAGGACAGTTGCACCCAGGAAGAAAACTGCTTACCAAGGAGGAGTCCGAGTCCAGAGACGGGAGCTGGTCTTTGACGGCCTCAAGGATGGCATCCCAGGGCCCCACCCGGGAGGCCCAGGGAGAGCCTGGTGAGGGTGCTGCATCTTTGTCTTTGGATGCCATGGGGGCGTAGGCTCACAGATGCCTTCTCAGTGCGCCATCGTCCAAGGAACCCTGCGGAGCACACGGGGTGAGGTAAGGGGGTCCAGGCAGCCAAGGGTCAGGAGATCAAGGGTTGCCTTTTCAAAGCCTGTACCAGATGTAGGAGGTGAAAAGACTGGCAGACCTCAATCCCTACCCCAGTTTCCTTCTGGTTCTTGCAAGCTCCTGTAATTGAGTGCCAGAGAGAGAGAGAGAGAGAGTGTGTGTGTGTGTAGTACAGAAGAGCCTGTATATCATGTATATAATGATATGTATGATAAGATACAGATATAGGAATTGATATATGATATATGCACATGATATGTAGAGGATATGTAGAATGATGTGTATGTGATATATAACAATATATGGATATATTTATATTATATAATATATCCCATATAACATAATACTATTATCTCCATTTTGTAGGCTCAGAGAGGTTAGTAAATGGCGAAGATAGACTCTGAATCAGGGGGAATTTCAAGCCGCACTATCCTTTTCTTCCCCTTACAAAGGAACAGACTAGAGACATTCTGGAGTCACCACTCACCTTATACCCTTCGCCACTTACACCCAGGCACTGCACCACGCCCCGTCTTTGTATCTCAGAGTCTAAAGGCAGATAGTCCTGTTCCTCAGGGGGCCAGGGGACTTCCAGGACATGGGGTGATGGTACTTCAGAGCCAATGTCTGGAGAACCTTTGCAGCCTGAGGGCCACTGTGGCTATCAAATGGGGAAGCATTGCTGCCCCACCTTGGCCCAGCCCTGGCTGGTGTTGGCTCTGCAGTCAGGTCCCCTCACCCCCACTCAGGGCAGAGGCAGGGGCTTTTGGGACCGAGGGCAGATGCTCGGTGCATCCTGAGCTGGGAGCAGCAGGGTGGGGACACATCTGGTACACACACCTGGGGATGTTTTTTGTAACTGGGGCTCTGTTCTGCAATTCAGGGCACAGTATTTCATAGGGCAACAGAATCGCCGAGGTGAAGGGGACCACCAGAGACTGTGATAAGTTTTCAGGCAGACAAGGCAATAGGGCAGGGAAAGGCGTTACCAGCAGAAGGAAGTGCATGTACAGTGGCTCAGAGCAGTGAAAAATGCCCGACACGTTAGAGGGAAGAAGGTGTCAGTTGCTGGCATCTGCGGTGGAAACGGGCCGGACCGTGAAGGGTCCTGAAGACCAAGTTGAGGAGCTCGGCTCACCCAGCCGGCGAGGTGTCGCGGGCCGCGTCCGGGCTGCAGCCCGTTAGCCCCGCCCCAGAGCCGCCCCGCCCCGCCTGCCAGGAGGCCTCCGGTTGTTATGGCAACCAGACGCCAACGGCCTTCCGGGTCGTGCTTTTAAAATCTAAAGCTGGGAAACCGGAAAGCTCACTGCCCTTCCTCTCACCCACGCCCAGCCTCTGTTTTCCCCTGTCCCGTCCAACTCCTGACATTTATCTCTGCAGCTGCGGCAGGCCCGAGGCCACTCACCGCAGGCCGCCGCCTCCACTCGCTGCGCGGTCCTGACAGGGCTATAAACAGCCTCCAGCGCGTCGCTCCGGTCGCGTTCGCCCCCTCGGGCCGCGGCGCGATTGCTGAGGCTGTCACCCCCCTCAGACCCCGCCCCTTACGTTACTGGGCCACCGGCCCTGCTCCCCTTTCGGGATTTGGCGCGTCCTGCCTCTCTTGCAACACGATTGGTTCCCCTGGCCAGTGGGGGGCGGGGCATGGAGAACGGCTCCTGCTCATTGGCTGCCGCGGGCGTCACACAGCGAGCGGGCTCGCTGACCGGAAGGGGTGAGGGACCGGCGAATTCCGCCGCGCCCGCGAGCGGCCCCGGCGTGGACCCGCGAGCGTCCCAGCGTGCTCCGCGCCCTCCCACAACCACTTCCGGGGCGGCAGCCAGGCCGCGGGGCCGGGCGCTGTGGCGGCGCGGGCGCGGGTCCTGGGGGCGGCGGCCGGGCGAGGGAGCGCGGCGGCGGCGGCGGCGGCGGCCCACGGGCCGCTCAAGGCCTGAGGCCCAGCGCAGGTAGGCTCCGCGGCGTCCGAGCCCCGCCCGGCGCCGGCACCTGCTGCCCGCCTGGGCCCGGCCCTCGGGCGTCCGACCCTGCACTTGCCGCGTGGCTCGAGGACTCCGAGCCTCCGCTGCTGTAGGTGTGGAGCAGGGACAGTCGTGCCCTGCGCACTGTAGGGTCAGTGTGAGGATGCCTGCGAGGGAGGCGTCGAGAAGCGCCAGTGGCTGTAGGTGCTCGGGCTGTTGGCTGGGGACCCGCCACGGGGCCTGTGAGCGAGATTTGCGACACCCCGGTCCCAGCTGCAGTTCCGCGGGACGACCCCAACTCCCTTCCCCATGCCCCGGGCAAAGGGAGAAACCTGTGGGCGTGGCAGTCGCCACCAGTATCACATGTTCTTTTTTTTTTTTTTTTTTTGGTTGAAATTTATTTTAAAGGTAACATACTTAGCATTTTACAAAATGGACGGAAACAAAAGGTAGAGTGAAAATTAAAAGGTCTCATCCCCAGTGCTACTTCCTGAAGGTAAGTTCTGGAAGCGAAATGCAAAAGAAACTTTCTAGATGTATACAAGTATATGCACGAATAGAAGGGTCATTTCGTTAACTTATTCCCCATCATTGGGGAGTGTTTGTCATGTGGCAGGGTGATAAAGCAAATCATAGTAGCTTTGTAGTCCCCGGGCATTCAAGTTCTCCCTCCATAGGCTCCTGGAGGCTGGGTCTGGTTCTGATTGTTCCTCAGAGCTTTGGGGGTGTCAGAAATGTGAGTGCCCAATGAATGGAGAGAGAACATGGGCCCCACCCTGGAGGAGGCCTTGGGAGGCTTGAGGGATATATTGGAAGGGACCCTCAGCTGACACTCAGCTTATGTGGATTCTTGTCCAGGCTGTGGTGGCTGGGACTGTTCAGGGAGGGACAGAGCTGATCTCCAGCTCTGCCAGCTGAAGAGTAGGTGGTTCCAGGAAGCTGGGCCTTACACCAAACTATGACTGCCTGTCACACCCACACACGCTCTTACCAAAGGACTGCAGAGTCTTTGTCCCCCACATTTGTGGCTTGCTTATTTGGCTATCTTGGCTGTCACTGGGGCTTGGAAGCATTCTTCAGTAGCAACTGAGGTTCTAATGGCGTCTGTGAACTACCACAGTGCTTTTCGGTCACCTGAGCATGACAAGGCCTTCCTTGTTTTCTCATTTGCTCCCTTTTCTACGCTGCTTTCCTGTCATTCCTAGACCTTAGGGTCCTACTAGGAAGCTAATGACTTGGCCTTGATTTGGGTAGGATTCCTGGTGTGCCATTACTGGTGTTTTCCCATCCCAAGGAAAGTGTCACCTCACCAATTTACCAGCCTATCCTGCTTCCCCCCTTATCTCTCCCACTTTCAAGGAATGCATGGGTACATTCCTGTTCAGTTGATATTTGCTGAGTACTACCAACCATATCAATTTACATTTAAAATTTATATACAGTGAAATTCATTTTGGTGTTCAGGTCTCTGGGTTTTGATAAATGCATAGAGTCACGTATCTACCACCACAGTCTAATTACAGAACATGTCTGTCACCCCCAAAATTCCCTCTGCTGCCTTTGGGGTCCCCCCACCCTAACCCTTGGTACTGCTTCCGTGGCCTCCAGCCCTTTAGATTTGCCTTTTCCAGAATGTCATAAAGGAAATTATATAGTAGACAGCCTTTTGAGTGGCTTCTTCCATTTAGCATAATGCATTTGAAATTCTTTCTCATGTGGTGTATCAACTGTTGGTTCCTTCTGTTTATTGCTGTGCAACATTCCATTATATGGATGTCCCACCATTTGTTTATCCAATTCCATGTGTTATAGTAGCAGCCTTGTGAGATGTCATGGCCCCGTTGGACAGTGAGAAACAGGGATTGGAGATGCTAAGTAGCAGAGCTGAATTTTGATCTAACCCCCAATCTAGGGTTCTTTCCCACCAAACCCAGGAGCTGATTTGATCAAATGACCCAATTAGCATTTCTTTACTGCCCATCCAAGAGGTTTCAGCCTTCTAGAGTTCCTGGAGAAAGCCCTTTCAGAATCTGGGGCCTGTGGATATAAGAAGGAAAATGTACACTGCAGTTAATGAGTCACCACATCTGCTCCTCTTTTTCTGTATGGTATCAAGCTCACCAGCGTTAGCGTGATGGAGTTGCCCAAACCATACACTATTTAGCCAAAGAACATTGTCTAAGTCAGTCCCACAGTTGACTGCATTGGGTATCAGTCTGATAGGTTAGTGACGTTGCAGCCTACAGAGAGTTGGAGTATGACCAGCCCGTTCATCTCCTATAACCAGGAAGGAAAGACCTAACCCCTGGGCCTCCTTCTACAGCGATGTCTGAGCTCAGCGATGAAGCCAGTGAGCCGGAACTCCTGAACCGCAGCTTGTCCATGTGGCACGGGCTAGGGGCGCAGGTCAGCCGGGAGGAGCTGGATGTGCCCTTGGATCTTCACACAGCTGCTTCCATCGGCCAGTATGAAGTGGTGAAGGAATGTGTGCAGCGGTAAGAGATCTTGGGGAACTTCCTTTTCCTCACATCTTAAGTAGCATCTCAATGGCTTCAGATCCCATGTCATGGGGCTTCGCACACAGTTGTACACGTTTAATGTATGTGGGGTAGGTTAACCCTGCTTATCTCAGGCAGTTGTCAGTAATGATTTATGCTGGGCACTGACAAAGAAGGCAGTTTTATTTCTAGGAAGAAAAAGATGATTTAAACTTTCATCATAGGTGTATAAACATTAATTTATAGTTTACTTTAACGAGTAATTTTATGATTTTCATTGATTGCAGAAATGCCAAAACAAACAAACAAAACAAAAACAATGATAGAATATGATGGCCCTGGCCTTCCTTTCCCAGAGGGTTTATTCAATCCCTCTTCTGCCACAGAGGAGGAGAGAAGCTGTGCTTTTAGCTCCCCTCTGGGGGATGGCCTCCTGACCTCACCGCCTGCTTGCTGTTTTACTAATCTTTGTAGGAATAGTAAGTCCCAGTACAACAAAAATCCCATGGCAGGGCCCATGGTTGTAAGTTACTCATAGTACAATGTGATACTTAATGTAATTTTTGGAAAAGGGGTCATCTCCTTACCTCCACCCCTTTGTGTTCCGCCATACTTTATGCTTACTGTTTCCCATTTCTCATTTGATAACGTGGTGCAGCGATCTCTGTCCATACCTCTGTGTGCCTTTTCCAGTTCCTGGTGAGCCAAAGTAAAGCCTCGTTGAAGCCCCAGGTCTCCGGTTCCCAAGTGGTTCCCAAGTCATAGGCCCTTACTTAGACATACCAGCCAGTGGGGTACCAGTGCACCCTGGGAAAGGGCAATTTGCAGTGCTCCTTTGGGTATGCAGTCAGCACATCCCCTCACAGGCTCACCAACACCCCTGTTGTGATTCTTCTCCTTTGGAGTTCTCAGGTTCTTAAATCTTTGAGAGTCCTGTTATTAATAAAATGCATAGTCCAGAATGACTTCGTGGAGGAGCAGAGGGGAAGCGTTTGGTAGGGGATTTTGACAGTAGCTGAGGTGGAGGCTTGCTGATGGCAAGCACAGACTGTGGCCAGCAGGGAGTTGGAGGCATCAGAAGGGAGGATTGGGGTGAAGGGGAGGCAAGGGAGCCTCAGAGAGATGCTTTGCCACCGTGTAGAGGAAAGCAGCGTAAGGATGAACTGGGCATCTCCACGCGGCTCCCCCGGCCAGCGGCTGCCCCTGCACTCCTGATAGGATCAGGACCTTCAGAAACTGCTGCCTGGCATGCATCCCAGAGTCAGCAGAAGGTGCTAGCAAATGGGAAGTGATAGCCTGGCATAGCTTAACGTGTGTGTCCTGCGAGAGGCACAAACTGTGTGGTTTGATGGTCAGTTACTGCCACTGGAGGCAAAAGTCATGGCAGGGAAAGGCCTGTGAGGCGTTAACTGTGCGAGATGCTCCTGGCAGTGGATATTATTTTCAAATGTAATTCCCAGACGCCAGCCCCAGAGTCTGGACTGGGAAGCCCATACTTTTTTTTTTCTGTAGGAAAATGCATTTTCAGAATTTTAATGGAAATACAGGATTCTTTGGTAACAAATTTGTCAAGAATGTTTCTGTAGGGTGAGGTAACAAAGGAGAAATCAGTTGCAGTGGGACTTGTCCATCGTCCGAGTCCTTTCCTGTCTCCTCGTTGCGCCTCCCCACCTAGCAGTGGGCTGGCAGACTCTGGTCATTTAGTCAAGACTCAGGTTAGGGTTCTCAGTCTTGGCTCTGTTGACAATTCAGGCCAGATCATTCTTTGCCATGGGTGGCCATGCTGTGCACTGTAGGATGTTTAGCAGCATCCCTGGCCTCCACCTGCTAAATGCCAATAGCTCTTCCCTCCCCAGTTGTGATAACCAAAAATGTCCCCAGACTTTTCTAAATGCCCTTGGTGTTTAGCTAGCTGGTGGTGTGCAAGAAGAGAACTGAATGGCTTGTCTTGGGCTAGGAGGAGGGCAGCTGAGAATATGAAATCAGAGAATGGAGACAAAGGCTAAGCAACGGTGAGCACTCCCTGCCTGCCTGCCCACCACCCCAGTGACATCCAGCTGGTAGATAACTTCTGCTTCCTGTCACCTTGTCCTGCTGGGCCTGGACTTGCCATCAGCTTTGGTAAACCCCACATGTGAGACGGCTGGGCATGTCTAGCGTATCTTGCGTTTGTTTAGGAGAGAGTTAGATTTGAATAAGAAGAATGGTGGTGGCTGGACCCCGCTGATGTATGCCTCCTACATTGGACACGATACCATCGTGCACCTGCTGCTCGAGGCGGGGGTGAGTGTGAATGTGCCGACCCCGGAAGGGCAGACTCCACTGATGCTGGCCTCCAGCTGTGGCAACGAGAGCATCGCCTACTTTCTCCTCCAGGTGAGCTACGAGGGGACTCAGGCCCAGAAACCTGAGGGGCTCCCCCAGCCGCTCTGACAGAGAAGTGAACTGCTGCAGGCCACGGTGTGCGTGTGTGCTCGCATCATCACTTCCGATTCTCTCAGCATGGCAGCCTGGAGGGCACCTGCCCTGCACAGAGGAGACGAGGCTGTAACGCGCATTCTGTGTTTTCTTGAAGCAAGGTGCTGAGCTGGAGATGAAAGACATTCAAGGCTGGACCGCCCTCTTCCACTGCACGAGTGCCGGGCACCAGCAGGTGGTCAAGTTCCTTTTGGACAGTGGAGCGAACGCCAACGTGAGGTGATCGCCACATCTTATGTGGCCACAGG
The DNA here is from genome assembly GCA_023783475.1 of Daubentonia madagascariensis. Classification (NCBI taxonomy): domain Eukaryota; kingdom Metazoa; phylum Chordata; class Mammalia; order Primates; family Daubentoniidae; genus Daubentonia; species Daubentonia madagascariensis. The sequence continues at coordinate 1,574,987 of JAKFHU010002332.1, read as the reverse complement.
AGTGGGCTGGGTCTCGTCTGACGCTAAGGAGGGCAGCTCTAGGCAGCTGACCAGAGTTCAGGGCTACCCCTGCCTCGGCATGAGAGCTTCTAGGCAAAGGCGCAGGACTTTTCACCCATCTTCCAGGCAGCACTGGGTGCATTTCTTCAGGCCCTCTGAGCTTCATTTTCTTTACCTGACACAGGCGTAGCCCTACCTGTGTCACAGAGCTTTTGGAAGAGTTACACATCTCATAGGCCAGGGGCTGGCCATAGCACGCGGCATTTAAATGACATGCATTAAATGCTAATTCCTTCCTTTTTTCCTACCTTTTGTGTATATCAGGTGAGGTGATGCTTTGAAAACCAACATGAGTTTTATTTTATTTTATTTTTAATTTAAAAATTTTTATTTATTTTATTTTATTTCTTATTTTTTGAAACAAGATCTCACCATGTTGCCCAGGCTGGTCTCAAACTTCTGGGCTCAAGCAACCCTCTTGGCCTCAGCCTCCCAAGTAGCTGTGGGTAGCTGGGACTATAGGCGTGCACCACCACACCAGGCTCCAGTCATGAGTTTTATAAGCTGGAAGTGATGTTGTCTAAAGCATGTCATGATAATAATCCCCTTTCAACACAGCAAGTACCAACACAGCATCCACCTGATACTGTGCACAGCTCTGACTGATGTCATCTGTCGTAAGACACATCATAATTTTTTATGCCACTAGGAAAGAAAGAAAATGCTGATTAAAATTCAACTCACCTGTTTATTTAAAGACAGATTTTGACTTCAGAGATGTTAAAATGTGAAAAATGTATGTCTTAGAGTAGATTAAAACCAGCATGTAGCATGGTTCCTGACTTGTTTCTAGACCAGCACAAAACAAGTAAGGTTTAGGAAGCCCTCTAAAGCCAGCGCTGAGTTAGTGATAAGCAAGCACCAAAGAAAAGATTCAGGCACTGAGCATAGTACAGACAGGTTAGACTATTGGTACTTGAGCTTTCCAGGAAGGCTTCATGGAGAAGATTGAACTCGAAAGCTGGGATTTGGATAGGTGGATAGGAGGCATTGGCGTTCTGTGAGGAATGAAGAGGCAGAGCTGCTTTTGAGCATGACTGAAGTAGAGATTTAGGAGATGGCAGGTAGGAACAGCCTGGAAGGAGGGAAGATAGGGAGACAAAGCTGTCTTTGGGACAAAAGGCCAGTGCTGGCAATAAACACCAGAAGAGTTAATGAAGCTGCTGTATTAACTTTTCTTATCTCACCTTGTTAATTCTTAGAGAGAAGAGAGACCTCTCTGTACTTGGGGATAGGTGACTGGTGCATGGGTTGTGTTCTGTCTTCAGCAGGGCGCTTTTGCCTGGCAGGGTTTCTCTCTGCTACTATCTGACTGTGGCTGTTGTCTTGCAGGGAGCCCATATGTGGATTCACTCCTTTGATGGAAGCAGCTGCTGCTGGTCATGAGATAATCGTGCAGTATTTTCTGAATCATGTAAGTGACCCTGTTTGTTAGCTTGTAATTTAGTCACAGCAAATGAAGTATACTGAAGTATAAACTATAACAGAATTTTCTTTTACATAGAAATAACTGTTCTTCATTTATTTATTCAATACATTTTCATTGAATATCTGTTGATGCCAAGTGTTGAGTGGTGCTTAGGCATTAGAGGTACAGTGGTGAGTAAGAATAGATACCTATTCCTATAATAATTTTGAAAATACTATTATTTCAAAAGTATGGAAAAATATTTTAAATAGTAAATAGCACTCTTGATCTCATCACTTAGAAAAATTATGCAGAATAAGAAAGCGGAGATCTTCCCATCTTTTCAGCCTCCTCCTGCTGCTCCCCAAGGTACCCTCTTGGTTTGATAAAGAGCTGCCCCAGGACTTTTCCTCTGCTCTCTAAAGCTGTGTTTATAGATAACTGCAAACACACTGCTTTTTGTTTTGAACAAAAAAGGGGTTCCATGTATTTTTGTTCTGTAACTTTTTAAAAAATGACTTAATACGCTATAGGTGTCTTATCCGTGTACAGTATTCCATGTATACTCTGTGTCATAGTTAATCACTTCCTTATTAGTAGAGATTTCGTTTCCAGCATTTTGCAGTTATGCACTGCTCCAGGGATTATCCTTTTATACATAGCTTTAGTACACTTGCAGTTATTTCTGTATGTTGTATTTCTACAAGAGGCATTGCCAGTGTTCACATTTTAAATTTAATAGGTCCTCACCAGGCACAGTGGCTCAGGCCTCTAACCCCAACACTTTGGGAGGCCGAGGCAGGAGGAGCACTTGAAGCCAGGAATTCAAGACCAGCCTGGGCAACATAGCAAGACTTTGTCTCTACTAAAAATAGAAAAATTAGCCGGGCGTGGTGGTGCGTGCTTTTAGTCCCAGCTACTCAGGAGGCCGAGGCAGAAGGATCGCTTGAGCCCAGGAGTTTGAGGCTGCAGTGCGCTGTGATGACCCCCCTGCACTCTAGCCTGGGCAACAGAGCAAGACCCTGTTTCAAGAAAAAAAAAAGCTTGACATCATTAGTTATCAGAGAGATGCAAATCATAACTAGTAGGATATCTATAATGAAAAAAACAGACAATAACAAATATTAGTGAGGATGTAGAGAAATTAGACCCTTCATATGCTGCTGAGGGGAATATATGATGTAGCCTCTTTGGAAAACAGTCTGGCAGTTCTTCAGACATTCAAACCTAGAGTTACCATAGAACCCAGCAATTGCATTGCTAGGTATATACCCAAGAGGACTGAAAACATGTCCACACAGAAACTTGTACACAAATGTTTATAGCAGTATTATTCGTAAATAGCCAAAAAGTGGAAACAACCCAGATGGCTATCTATGATGAAGGGATGAACAAAACGTGCATCTATCTATACAGGAGAATGTTCTCCAGCCATAAAAAGAATGAACACTAAACATGCTACAGCATGAATGAACCTTGAAAACATTAGGCTCGGTGGAAGAAGCCGGACACAGAAGGCCACATAGTGTATGATCTCATTCACATGAAATGTCCAGGATAAGCAGAGGTAGAGAGACAGAAAGGAGATTAGTGGCTGGGGGTGGGAGGGAGAAATGGGAAGTTTGGGGTGGGGGTGATGGCTAAAGGGTACAGGATTTCTTTTGGGGATGATAAAAATGTTCTAAAATTGATTGTGGTGATGGTTGCACAGCTCTGTGAATATACTAGAAGCCATTGACTTGTACACTGTAAATGGGTGAATTGTATGGTGTGTGAATGATATCTCAATGAAGCTGTTAAAAACGTCCAATGGGGGAAAAATTCAGGTGGTCCTAACAAATTCCTGCTGTCAAGGTTGTTTCTGTTGTCTTTCCCACCAGTAAGATATGAAGGTGCCTGTTTTCTCACATCTTCACCAGCCCTGGATGTTAAATTAGTCTTTTAAGTTTTTGCCAATCTGGTGGGAGAATTGTGGCATCTCATTTTGGTTTGTACTTATTAAGTGGTTGAACATTTTAAAATATATTTGTTGGCCATTTCTATTTTGTGTATGAATTGTCTCTTTATGTTTTCAGTCCAACTTTCTATTGGATAATTTGGTTTTTTCTCACTTTTTGGTGGGAACTTTTTGAATAATGAAATTTGAACATGGTATCTCTTTTAAAAAAAGAATATGGGGACAGAACGTGCACATGGTAAACATGCAGATGAGGCCGAAGGGAACGCTATGGGCCTACCTCCCACCCCTGTGCCTGGGTCTCCTCAGTATCCTCCCCATGGGAGCGTCTGCACAGGCCCTCTGCATTTGCGCCCACATGCATGTGCATGGTCCTACCCACACACGCAACTGCTCCCACCTTGCTTTTTTCTCAGACTTAACAATCATGGAGATTGTTCTATGGCAGCGTATAACTAGCTCTCTTTCTTTCTTTATGGTGGCATAGTATTCCCCTGTACAATGAATCAGAGTTTCTTTAACAGTGGTCTACACGTAGAATTCAGTCATTGCCGGCCATTTGCTATTCTGCACAGCACTGTGCAGAATATCTTTGCACATACGTCTATAAACACATGTGCAACCACATCAGTATGGTACAGTCCTAAAGGTAGTTGTTTTGGGTAAAGTATAAGCATGGTCTTAATGTGGATGTTGTCAAATTGCCATCCAGAGAGGGAGTTGTACCATCTTACATTCCCACAGCAGTAAGAATTATGCATCTTAAATTATGAAGAACTTTAAACAACAACAAAAAACAGAGGATAATGCAGCTCACCTACATGGATCCAGTGCCTGTGTTTGACAGTTGTTAACATCTTGCCTTGTTCGCCTCAGCTCTTGTCTGTTTTTTTTAAAGGACACAATTGAAGTCCCCTTTGTAGCCCTTCCTGATCCCGTCCACCCCTCCTCTTCCAGAGGTAACCACTCTCCAGATGTTGGTGTGTAACTTTCCCGTCCCTGATTTTATACTTTTATCATATACTATCTATCCTTAAACAACGTATAGACTTGTTTTCAATCTTTTAAAGCTTTATATAAATAACATAATCAGGCCAGCACTGTGAGTGGCTCACACTCATCATAGCACTTTTGGAGGCCAGGAGTTTCAGACCAGCCTGGGTAACATGGCAAGACTCCATCTCTACAAAAAGTTAAAAAATTAACTGGGTGTGGTGGCATGTACCTGTAGTCCCAGCTACTCGGGAGGCTGAGGTGGGAGGATCACTTGAGCCCAGGAGTTCAAGGTTACAGTGAGCTATGATGACACCACTACACTCCAGCTGGGGTGACAGCGAGACCCTGTCTCACACCATACGTGCCATTCAACAAAGTGTTGATACATGTAGATGAAGTACACTCATGCTAAAAACAGCTATGTATGCAGTATATGAATTGATTGCCTTCATCTTTTCCTATATTAGCAGATATTTGTGTTCCGCTTTGCTGTCCCTAACAGTGCTGCAGTTGACATTACACACACATCTTCCAGAGCACGTGTGTGGGAATTTCTTTGGTAGTTCAGGGTGTGTTCTAGGTAGAAGTTTTGGTGTGTTGGGTGGGTGCATCTTCAGTAGAGGGTGTTGACCTGGTCCTCTGTAGCAGTCCTGATTCTCACCCCTCCCGACGGGGGTTTATACTTTTCGGCCCATACACCCTCACTGGCACTTGGCACCTGATGGCATATGGGCTCTCTCCTGTTGAATCTTGCCTTTCCTTGATTTCTGGTGAGTTTGAGCATCTTTTCATATCTTTATTGACCATTTGGGTTTCTTTTTCTGCAAATAATTATTCTTTGAAGGTGATTCCACTTACATGAACAAGGCTTCCTTAAGACACATTAGAGGGTCAGGAATTAGGTGGGTGGGAGCCCAGAACCATAAAAAGCCTCTGCCTTTGAGTTTAGAGTCCAATTTTTAAAAGGTAAAACTGGAGATCGTAAGAGACAGGTACTCTTATAATTTTTAAAAAGGAAAGCATATTGGAAAATCAGAAACTTTAGGTCTATTATCTACTGTGCAGATTATTGTTTTTTTATGGTTAAAACCTTTAGGGTCCTTCTGTCCAACTGGAAATTATCTTTTAAGGCTGAAGATTTTATAGCTGATTTCTAAGCAGAACTCTGGAAAGTGGGGATAAGGGGGAGGTTCTAGAAAGTTAAACTCGTAAGGCTCTTACAAAAATGCACTTTTTCCTACCAGAGAGATGTGTGGTGATCACTTTCTGTATCAGATCCAAGACCGTTGGTTGATAATGGTTTTTCAAAGTAGGGAGGAAAAGGACATATAAATGTTTATTAGTCAAGTGATTTATACTTACTATAAACAAATTAGAAAATACAGTGAAGGAAAAAGAAAGCAAAAGTCACTCCTCGTCCCATCCTCCAGAGACAGCACGTGCTAACACATCAGTGAGCGTCCTAGTGTTTATAGGTACATATTTTAAGTCAAAGTGGAGTCACACTATACAGGTGTTTCATAATCTGCTTTCTTCCCTTTACAGTGTTCTGTGCACGCCCGTCCAGGCTGCTGCCCACCCTCCCAGCCCCTCTGTAAATGGCGGGGGCTCCCTCCGTGGTCTAGACGTGCTCTCGCTGAGCTCACGGCGCCCCTTTCAGCTTCTTTCTCATTCTCCCTGTGCTAAATGCTGCAGTAAAAATGCTGAATTTTAGTATATGTCCTCAAGTATTTCCCTTGGTTAAATTCCTGGAAGGGGAATTGCTGGGTCAAAGGGTGTGTACACTTTTTTTTTTTTTTTTTAAAGAGGCAGGGTCTCGCTCTGTTGCCCAGGCTGGAGTGCAGTGGTGCAGTCATAGCTCACTGCAGCCTCCAACTCCTGGGCTCAAGCCATCCTCCTGCCTCAGCCTCCCGAGTAGCTGGGACTACAGGCGTGCACCACCACACCTGGCTAGTTTTAAATTTTTTGTAGAGATGGGGTCTCACTATATTGCATAGGCTGGTCTCAAACTCCTAGGCTTAAGTGATCCTCCAGCCTGGGCCTCCCAAAGTGCTGAGATCACAGGCATGAGCCGCTGCGCCTGGTCAGATTGTTGGGTCAGAAGCTGTGCACACTTTCAATGTTGTCAGTTCTTCTGGCTGATTTGCCCTTCTACCTTCAGATATGAGACTGCATGATTGAAGCTTTTAAATTAGAAAATTTAATGGGCTTTTCCAGTATCAAAAGGAAGCATGCTTCTGGTAGTACATTTAGAAAATACAGAAGATTAGAAAGATTGGAAAAATCCCCATCATCTTACTACTTAAAAATAACATTAACATTTTGAGCATGTTTCCTTCCAGTATTGTTTTCCATGTACTTTTTTGTTTCATCTTGTTTTGCTGCGATTGTAATGTATATATAGTTTTGTATCATGATCCTTTTTTAAACTTGACTATACAACTGTTTGTAAATATCAACATTTATGGCAGTAATACAGCTGACTCTTCATTCCCTTTGAGCATTTGTCTCCAGGTTTTCATTTTTGCAAATATGTTGTGCTAAACATCTTTATGCATAAAAGCTTACACTGTACTTAGGAGTATTTTCTTAGGATGCAGTCACAGAAGTGGAATTGTTGTGCTGAAAGACTATGAATACGTTTTAGAGCTTTGGATAAAAGTGACCAAATTCTGCTTCAGAGGGTGGTGCTTTCCTTCTGACTAGGTTTAGAAGGCTGCTTCTCTAATGAACCATTGTCTGCAGCTCTCTCTGTGTGAAGAGAAGCGAAGTGAGTGGGACACAAGCCCGGGTGCAGAAGGTGAAGGCTGGGATGCCTGCACGGTGGCTGCCAGGCCCCTGCCAAGTGAGATCGTGAACCTGGCAGGCAGAGTGTCCAAGGCTGGGAGCTGTTGCTGCTGCTACTGCTGCGAGATGCCTCGCTGCCCCTCCCTGGACCCCAGAACCCCGCCCCACTTATCCTTGTCATTAAGAAGAGAGTGAGAGCAAAACTTGCAGCTGTGATCCAAAGAAGCCTGCTCCTCTTTCTCTCACAGATGTCTTTCCTCACCCGGGGAGGTGCACAGAAGCCGACACACTTCCTTTTCTCACCCCGGGTCAGCAGCCCAGGAAGTCCGGGTGCTTTGAAGGAGAGATCCTAACTCTTCCTTCACGGACGTTCACAGGGAGTCAAAGTGGACACGAGAGACCACAGTGGAGCCACAGCCCGGATGCTGGCCAAGCAGTATGGACACATGAAGATCGTGGCCTTGATGGACACTTACTCACCCTCTCTGCCCAAGAACCTCTATTGGAGCCCAGGTACTTGTGTCTACCAGCTGCATTCGGATTGCCCTGAGTGTTAGGGGAATCAGGAGAGAAAGATGCCCTGTTCCCCCTCCTGGTTCCCACCTGCTCCCCTGAGATTTGGTTCTGGCATCCCTGCCGGGAGACCATTTCTACCTCCCTCTGCTAACTCTGTGTCAAGGTTGAGGCCCCTAGTCTAACGGAAGAGAGAGGCAGTTAGACAGGTACAGTGTATAGTGGTACCTGTGTCTGAAAACATGCACAGGATGCAGGGGGGAGTTGGTGCCCATGGGAAGGGTCGGGGGAGGCCTCCTGGGGGGTCTCTTCTTATTTCTATTTTTTGACTTTGCCAATGGTGTTTGTTGCCATATGTTTTAGTTTTATATAGTCAAATTTATTAATCTTTATTGACTCTGGATTTTGAGTCATGGAAGATCATTCCCAAGGCCCTTGTACAAGAATTGACTCACATTTTCTTCTAATACTTACGTGGTTTCAGTTTTTACATTTAGATCTCTGATCCATTTACACTTTATTTTCATGTGTGGTGTGAGGTATGGATCCACTTTCCAAATGGTTACACAGTTGTCTTGGTATTGTTTATTTAAAAATCCATCTTTGACCTAGTGTTTTGAGATGCCATACTTATCATATACTAGATTTCTGTTTGTACTTGGGTCATTTCCTGAACTTTAATTCCATTGGTCTCTCTGTATTCATGCACCAAAACCACACTGTTTTGATCATAGAGGCTTTTTGTGGTATGTTTTACTATCAAGTAGGGCCTCTGAAGAGGTTCAGATTGAAAATATAAAATTGCTTAAGAAGTTGTGACTGATATTACCATATTTTTATGGAGAGATAGATTTTACTTATTCCTTCAACTTAGAACAAAATTTATTTCTGATTATAAACAATACAGGTTTATTATGAAACATTTGGAAACCCAGACAAAGAGAGGAATAAGAATTAAACTCCCCATATAACTCACTTTGCAGTTCCCTGTGGTCCACCGGAACAGTGCACTGGCCCATTAGGGTGTTTCTCGCAAGTGACATCCTGGCAAACTCACTTCTCTTCTTCATTTAAGAGAATCAGTTACAATTATTTTTTCCAGTTTACCATAAGGATTAGTAAATTAGTCCTTCACTGAACAGACTGTCTTAATCTTGGTGTTTTTCCCACAGAAAAATACGAAGATCTAAGCTCTTCAGATGAATCCTACCCTGTTCCTCGGAGACAGAGGCCCTGTCGGAAGAAGGGCCTCAGCATCCACGAGGGGCCACGCGCCTTGGCCAGGATCACAGCCATCGGACTTGGTGGCAAGACTTCACGGCCTAGCTGTGGTGAGCAGTCCACACTTCCTGGTCGCTCTTTGCTGTTGCATCCCAAGGTTCTGTCTTGGTGGGAGCAGAACAAACTCTCAGGCTGCTGAAACATGGGTCTCTGGGTCCCGGGCTGCAGAGCGACATGTACCCGGGCTTTTCACGCTCAAGCAGTGAAACTCAAAACTGATTCCAATGATGGAAATCCATCAGTCCTAGGCTGGCTCTTGGTTTTTGGTTCATCTCCTTGACTTGACTTTCCATTGGTTATTAGAAATAGAACTTTCTCTCCTGCAGCAGAAATGTAGCTAAGCTCAGATTCCAGTCATCAGACATGTGGGACAGCTAGTGCAGGGAAGATGTGAAGTTTGACGTCCCACACCCCTGGCCTTGCCCCTGTCACCTTAATCATTTGCTGGGCCGAGCTGGATGTGCCTCCAGGGGCAAAAGGCCAAGGGAAGGCTCTGCTCCTGCTCTCTTCTCAGGGGGATGGGTTTGATCCTCAGACCCTTCTGAGAAGGTACACTTGGTAGTGTTAGAATCCTAGCCTCTCAGTTCCCAGATTGAGTTTATTCCCAAATTGTCAGCACCTAGGTGTTGAGTGTTTTGCTTTTCGAGAGTGTGGGGGTCTGACCATTCTTGAGGCGAGCTGGGTTTGGTGCTCACTCTCTTTTCACTCTGGCCTTTCCAAGAGATCACTCTGGGGCGTGAGTCACGTCTTCCTTTGATGCGAGGGCAAGGCTGCTGGTCCAGCAGGCTGGGTGGATGGGCCCTCTCTGGAGACCCCTCTGAGGCCTGGACCTGGAAGGGCCTGACATTCCCAGTCAGAGGAGACCATGTTCAGTCGAGGGTATATGAGTAACTCAATTCCCTTCTAAGACCCCAGGAAGCAGTAAACTCTCTGGTTTGTGTTCTACCTTTTCTACTTGTTTCCTTATAGACAGATCTAGTCAAGGGTTATGTAATTTTGTATTACTGCTATTAATTTTTAGCCAAGGGCCTTTTCCCTTCGTGATCAGCCAGATCTCTTTGGCTGGGTTGACTGATGTGAGGACTGCCTCTAGATGCCTGTGTTTAAAAAGGTCACAGGGACCTAAAGACACCTGGTAAATGGGCATGTGTGTGTCCATGTATGGTGGGGGAGGTCATTAGATGTTTCCAGCTAAAAGGAATACTTTTGGTTTAGTTTTTCTTTGGCTCAGGAATTTGAAAATACAGCTATTTTCTACTTTTCCCACTTGAAAAAGAGACAGCATGGTGCAGTAGAGAGGACCCAGGCTTGACCTGGGTGCCAGCCCTGGCTCCACCAGGCACTTGCCATGGGACTCCAGCTGGTCTCTAAAATCCTCTTTCCTCACCCACAAACTGCAAATAGTAGCTCTGGCCAAGTGTCCATGGTGGGTAGATGAGGTAGTGGCCAGGCGGTTCCCTTCCTACCTGCCAAATTCTGGGTCTCCTCCCACACCGAGAACCCTGAGGTGGCGGCATTGGGAATGAGGAACGTGTCTTCACCTTGTGTCTGTGTGGGTTTACGTGCCCCATTCTGCACACAGAGCAGGTGCCTCCACAGGGCTATGTCACCTTCAACAGCAGTGATGAGAACCCCCTGGAAGGGGAGGGCCTCTGCTACCGGGACGTCACCTCCCCCATCAACGACCGGGACGTGGAGAGCAGCAGCAGCAGCAGCCGGGGTAGGCACCCCTCCTCTCCGGCTAGGGGCTGACTCATGTGCTGGAGCCTGCGCGCCCACCCCACCTGGCCAGCTGGGCCCCGGCCCTGGGACGAGCCCATCCACTAGAAAATGGGAAAGGGAAAGGTACCGAAGGCCCTGTTTCTTATGAGGAAAACCAAAGAATCTGACACAGGGCAGGTGAGGAGAAGCGTCCGGTCCAGTGTCCCCCATGCAGGTCAGGGGGAGCCATTCCAAACGACAGGCTTAGCCCCTTGATGCGGAAGCCTTCGGAGGCTCTGGGGAGTCTTCCCGGTGGGAAGTGTCTGTAGTGGCTACGCATTTGCATCCCCATAGCAGCTCTTCACTGAGCCCACTACGTGCAGCACCGCTCCGGGTGCCCGGGGTTTATCAGTGAACAAAAGACAAGAACCTTGGTGTCCGTGTAGAGGGGAGGGTGAGGACAGGCAGGCAGCACGAAGCAGGAGGAGACAGACACCCAGCTGTTAAGGAGCTGATGAGTGTCATGGCTAAAGCAGCTCAGGCCCAGGGCCCTGGGATGTGTCCATCCCACAGCACCCCGGGCGAGGCCTGCAGGCAGGTGTCTTCTCTCCCCATCATCAGAAGGGCAAGAACGTGCTTTCTGTGCCAGCCTTGGGGCCGTTCGGAGCAGCAGCAGCAGTGAGGGCCCGGCTAGAGCCCAGGGGCTCAGCAGTGAGGCCTCCGTGGAGAGCAACGAGGTACGAGTCTCCTCTTTTCTTAACTTCTTGCTCCCTTTCCTGTTCCTGGCATTGTGGGGGGTGCCTGACTACCCCAGTTAACTTGGGATGAGCAAGTCTGGTAACAAGTCTTAGGTGCGTTTCTGCGCTAGGCTGGGAAGTGCAGTGTCAGGGGCCTGCCCTTTCTGAGGGTGGCATGAGCATGGGTGGCAACGGCTGCAGCGGAAGCCACCAAGGAAGCTGTGTGTGGCGGGTGGAGCGTGGGGGAGTTTCATGAAGCCTCCTAAATCTTAACCCATGTGTGACTTCAAACACACACCTCTTGCTGCAGGATTCAGATCATGCACGTAAAAGCTCAGTTCGCAAACAAACTAAAAGTCATATGAAGACTAAGAATCGTTGCATCCAGTGGCCTCCCAGCACTGGGGCTTCTGGGTCAGCCTGTACGCCAGGATCTATCCCCCAAATCGAGAGGTCCCACTATTCAGGACCCCAGGTAAGGGCATTTGTGAAAGTGGTAGTATACTCTTAGAAAGACAGTGCTGTTTGTGATTTGTGAGCTGTCTCCTGTGTATTTATGATGGGCTAGGCACTGTTGGCAGAACACAGTGGTGGTGGCTTTTCCCCAAATGACCAATAAACCTCAGGCTTAGCCGATTCCTAATGGTTAGTGGCCCAGTTGCAGGGTTCGTGTTGCGTCCCTCTCCGTAGAAAGGTCCTGTCTCCTTGGTGTCCATACTTGTCAGCCTCCTGAGCCTGGGGAGGAGAAAAACAGGACAGGTCTCAGCTGCTTCCAGGAGTCAGTGACAAGATGTGTGTGAAGCAGAGACCAAGTGACCACACACTGTGGGGAAATCTGCTGTTGCTGCTTTCCTCCCTGTGGTCACTCTGAGCATTTTCTTAGGGATTACAGGTGCGACTGAGCAGCTCTGAGTTCTCCTGCCCTGTGAAGGCACAAGTGGTACAAAGATGAAAGGCAGAGAGGGAAGTCTTTGCTCTTTATTTGTTAAAGCACCAGCGCTGCTGCTCCCTCAAAGCCTGTGGCTTTGCTGGCTTTGCTGGCTTTTTCCTGCAGCCCCCTCTCTAGGGCCCGTATCCCCAGGCTCCAGGAGCAGGTGCACTTCTCAGTTCCCTAAACACACATCGAGACTGGAGAGCTTGCAGTTGTGGGGATATCCTAAGGCTGTTTCTTTCAGAAAGTAGTTTGAGGAAAATGATAGAGTAACCACCTTCAAAAATATATTCCTCCACTAAAAACAACAATAAACTTGCAAAAATAGAAATTCTAGAGTTGAGAAGTGCAACTGAAATGAAACTCACTAGGTGGGCTCAACAGTGGATTTGGGCAAGCAGAAGAACCAGAAGACTCGTGCATACGTCATGCGAGATGATCTGGTCTGAGAGACAGACAGAATGGATGAAGAACAATGAACAGAGACCCGCAAGACACCATCAGGCCAGCAGTACACACGATGCTTTCCAAAAGGAGAGGGAGAGAGAAAAGCAGAAAACATGTTTAAGGAACAGCCCTAACCTTCCCAGATTCAAACAAAAACATGGATCTCTACATCCAAGGAGCTTGATGAACTCCAAGTAGGATAAATCCAGAAATCTACACTTAGACACATCAAAATCAAAATGTTGGACAAAGAGAGTCTTGCAAGGAACATGAGAAGTGACACATGCCAGATAGTGGGTTCTCAAGATGAACAGCCTCATTAACACCCTTGACAGAGTGTTTGTAAGGTGAGGAGCCCAGGCTCCAGTGATAAGCATGAGGTTAGGTGAGAGACCACGGCGAAGGGGACAGCAGGCCTCAGAATGTCCTGTCTGCCTGAGGACACAGGGTAGGACAGGCAGCGTGGGCGCCCCACCCACAGACCAGTCTTTGTCTTGGTGCTGAGCCTAGGCAGTCAGCAGAAGCACGCATTAGGCAAGGAGGAGATGCTCTGTGTGGAGGCTGCTGCCCCTTCCTGCCCATCTCCTCTGCCCTCCAGGACCTTGCTGCGCTGCTGGAGCAGATCGGGTGTCTCAAGTACCTGCAGGTGTTTGAGGAGCAGGACGTGGACCTCCGCATCTTTCTGACCCTCACCGAGAGTGACTTGAAAGAAATCGGCATCACGTGAGTCCAGCGGGGCCATTTGTGGCCCTCACGCAGACATCCTGGGACCAGTTTAAGTTCTAACTTTAGAGAAGACACTGATCTGCATCTTCACTAATTTCCCCCACGGGGAAGGGGCAGGGACAGCACCAAGCAGCCAAGGGTAGCAGCCAAGGCGGGAGCAAGTGTCCTAGTCCCCACAGGAAGGGGACAACACCACGCAGAGGGAAGAGTCAGACACACACTAGGGCAGGGGCCAGTGAGCAAGCAGCCAGCAGAGAGGACAGGACTGGGGAGACCCCGAGATGGGGAGGGGGAAAGACAGGGTCAGAGACAGAACAAAAGACTCAAAGCCTCTGAGAGGGAGAGGCCCAGCCCGAGGCGCTGTGGCCTCTGTCCCTATGCTGGGCTCCCTCCCAGCCTGGCCCTCCTGCCCTGCAGCGTTGTGAGGAGGTGGAGGCCATGCGGGGCCAGGTGTGCCAGGAACAGGAGCTGCGGGCCGTGGTAGAGAGCTGCCTGCTGGAGCAGGACGGGGCCCGCAAGGATGTCCAGGCCCAGCTGCAGGAGACCTGGGCCCTGGCCCGGGACGCTGCCCTCATCCTGGACCAGCTGCGGTGAGTGGCTCATTTGTCAGCCAAGGGGCCTGGGGTCTCTCGCTGCCCTCCACCTCCCACTTCATTCAGGCACTTCCTCCCTGCAGGGTAGACCCGGGCAGCAAACAGGGCCAAGGGGCTCTGCACAGGCCTCCCTCCTGCATGTCAGTGCAGCTTCCCAGGATGCTTGCCAGGCCCTCAAAGGCTGGCTGTGGGGACAGGGCAGGGTCTCTTCCCTTCCTTCCCCTCAAGGGTCTGGGTGGGGAGCCTCTGCCCTCACCAGCACTTGTTCCTGTGTCTGGCAGAGCCTGTCAAGCTGAGCTGTCAGTCCGAGTGAGGCAGGACCAATCTCCTGGTGCAGCTGCCCTGGGCCCAGCCTTGCCCCCGGCGGGTAAGAGCAGTGCCCGGCTCTGGGCTGGGCAGAAGGGAGGATGGGAAGCCTCGAGGCCAGGTTTCATCCAGTGGGCTCAGCATAGCTATCACACCGGCACCCCACTCTCCCAGGTCCCTAAACATGCACAATCCCAGCATGGAGGGGAAAGGGGCCCTGGGGACCCAAGCCCACCTCCTCACCTGTGGTGGGAGAATCGCCTGTCCCCCAGTGGTAGGAGGCATGGCCATGTGTGTCAAGACAGGCCCATGTGCCACAGCCAACTGTGCTGTCCAACACCTCTGACGACTTCAGCCTTCAGTCATGGGCCACCCAAGGGCACAGCTCCCTATGGGCTGGACTCACATACACTCTCCTGGGACAGCCCTGCTCAGCAGTTAGTGCTTGGGTCAGCAAGCAGTAGAAAACATTTTTGTCACAACCTTTTTGGTCTCATGGACTCCCAAGTTGGAGAGGGACACAACAGTGGGTTCCCCAGCCTCAGCCTGTGGGGGTTGCTCAGGACAAAGGCAGGGTCTGTGGGGACACAGACCCTAGGCCAACTCAGTCTTCTGTACCGCAGACTCCAAAGGCTGGCAAGCATCCCTGCAAGCCATGAGCCTGCCTGAGCTGTCGGGAGCCCTGGAGGACCGTGTGCATGAGATGGGTGAGTGTCCCAAAGGGTAGCACGCACCCTGGCCCCCACCCAGGGACCAGACTTCAGTGAAGACAGAGCCCCTTTTATTTAAGAGGGAGGCAGAGGGACCCCTTCCCAGGGAAAGCAGGTTTGAGTCGTTCCACCCCCAGCGCCATTCTTGGGGCTGGGGTTGTGACTGCTGTGAGGCAGCCTGCCCCGCTCACCGAGCCTGGGCAAGGCTCCAGGTCACCATTCCTAGTGCCCCGAGCCCCTCCTCCCTGCTGCTGCCCAGACTTGTGGCAGAGCACTGTCTGGTCCTGTCCTCAGGGCGAGCGCTGTGCTCAGTGACCCAGAGCCTGGAGAAGCTGCAGGTGCTAAGCAGCAAGGAGAAGTGGCGGGAACCCTAGCCAGAGGGACGGTGAGTGTCTGCCAGCCCAGAGCCTGCACCAGGACATGAGCAGGGGCAGCAGGGTCTGCTCTGGGCAGCTGCAGGCGCGAGTGCACGCCCGCCCACCCTCCCTCTCCATTCTCACCAGGGCCTTTTCTTTTCAGAATCTGACGTTGGGTGATTGATCCACCCTGAAGCTGTGTGTCAGGAAGTCAGGAGGGCCATGCACAGGCGGCTGCAGCAAGCAGCACAGGCTCAGGTGGGGCCAGAGGATCAGGCCCCAGGAACAGCCGGCAGATGCAAGCAGGACAGGGACTGTGGCCTGTGCCAGGCAGCTCGGGCCAGCACTGAGGCAGGACGAGGGCCTGTCACCCAGAACCTAGTGGTAAGGCCTGGAGCTTGTGGCTTGCCCTGGCCCAGGCCAGGCAGGGCGTTGGGGAAAGAGAGTGTCCCCATACATGGGTGCCAGAGGCGTGACCTTATGAGAACTGGGGCACCTGGAAAATGTCATTTGTTGGAAAATAAAATTTATGATCAGCTGGTGAAGGGCTCAGTTCTGGTCACATGACATGCAGCATTGGCCAACACACCAACTGGGCCAAAGCAAGGGGAAAGCCATGCCAAGACCCCAGCCACAGTGACCTGAGGCTTTGGGTGGATGTCCCTGGAGCCCAGGCCCCAGAGCACCATGTGCAGGCCTAGGCTGACTTGGCAACCCTGCCTGCCCTGTCCCCTGCAGCTTGGGGACCTTTGTTCCAGCAGCTCACCTAATTCCACAGAGTCCAATTTGACTTAAGACAAGTTGCTACAAGAACTAAGCACATCCCCAGGCCTTAGGAAATATGAGTGACCCAGGTACAGGTAGTCTGTTCACATAGCAAAGCAAAGGACCTTCTCTCATACTTGATGGCCCTCTTACCATGATCTGAGGTGGAGCTAGGAGCACCGTCTTCCTCACCAGGCCAGGCATGGGCTGTGGAAATTTTCCAACTCACCACTGGAGTCTTTGCAGATGTGGAGCTGTAGGAGACTCCAAGTGGTGGCCTTTCTGTCCCGTGCTGACTCTGCTGTTGTCATTCTGCACACTAAGCCTGTGCTTCCAGACCGTCCCCTGGAGCTGCTTGCAGTCTGTACTGAGAATGAGGAAAGGCAGGTTTTCAAAGCAAAGACGATCTGGAACGGGAGCCTGATGCTGAGGGTCCAGCACAGAAGCCCCCAACCAGGCTGCCAGCCCACAGCGCTCAGGTTGGAGTGTTGCAGTAAACACAGGGAGACACAAGGATGCCTCTGGCCGGGGCAGTTCCTCCATGTGCCCCCAATGTGGGACAGGAGGCCTGAGCTGGTTCTACTCTGAGCAGTACCCAGCACCTGGGTACACAAGCCCTCTTGGGCCCAGCCTCCACGTCCAGGAGAAGGAAGGAGGCCCCTCACCAGCCCAGCCCTGGGCCTCCATCTAAAACCAGAAAACAAACAGCAGCTGAGGAGCAACTTTATTTATTGTCTTTTTCTCCTTCAACAACTCCATACATAGCTGGGTCCCTGAGGGCCCGGCCATCCTGGGAACCAAGCCACAGTGGGGTAAAGCCACCTTGAAGCTTCACCCACAGTTCACACATCGTGAATGAGAAAAATCTAACAAAGTAAATCCAACAACCAAAATTAACAGTGTAACATCCTACCCCAAGTTGGTTCTTCCCCAGACCCTGGGGCTGGCTCAGGGGAAGGATGCAGGAATGAGCTGACCTAGACAAAGGTCTCCTCCACCACAGCAAACCGTCTTCTGAATGGCCTGAGAGCTGTACACCCCCTTGGACAACCAAGCATTACATGATGAGACGCACACTGAGGAGAGTTTGAGCCTTTGGGTGGGCACGAATGTCCTGAGCCTGAAGAGCCAGGCCCAGTGCGCCCAAACCGCCCACTGACCAACCTGAGAGGATGGGCTGGGTCCTGGCTGGCCCAGCCACTGCCTGATGACTGCTTGGGACAGTAGAGATGACAAGATGCCTGCCTGCCCCGTGCAGTCAGAAGGGCAAACACAGAAACACGCTAGAAGACACACTTTCACAGGAATCCCAGGGCCAAGTCTTCTCAGCCCATGGGCACAGATACGGCTGAGAGGGGGGAGGGTGACAGCTGGCACAGGAACCACCTCAGGAGGAAGCCGGGAGCAGCTTCTCCAGGGCCTTCTTCTGCTTCTCTGTGGCTGCAGCCAAAGCCTCAGCCAGCTTCTCCTCGGGCATCATGTTGAGCACCTTGAGCGCGAAGAGGAGCTGGTACTTGGCGGTGCTGATGAAGGCGTTGCTCAGGAAGTTGGGAAAGCCTCCGACTCGGTCCTTCTGGGTGTAGAGTGGGACCCGCACGAGGCCCAGCACCTGCACAGACATGAGATCAGGGTTGGAGCAGGGTCCTCCACACAGGCAGCACAACCCTGGCAGGAGGGGCCTGAAAGCTACTAGGCCAGGGGAAGAGCAGCCCATTTTGCCAAGGACATGGTGAGGGAGACCCAGGCAGGGTCTGGCAAGGCAGAAGCCAGCCAGCTCCCTTGGAGCAGTGCACCCCCCTTCCCCAAGCACGTGCCCAGGCCAACCCTGTGCCCCCCCCCCACACCCTAGCACTGTGGGCAGGCTCCTGTGCCACTCCTCCCGGCTGCACCCCATGCTCCCCCTTCCATACCACAAAAGCCACAACCCAAGAGCCTTCACACCCACTCATGAGGTTCCCCAGCCCTACAATCCCCCTTTCTGCTCCTCAGTTTCCCACCTCCCCAAACAGGCACCACCCCCCATCCCTTCCCACCGGTCCCACTCCCCACTCCCAGGATTGGCAATGGCAGGCAGCAAGGCGGATGTAACACAGCCCTGAGGGAGCCCCAGCCCCGGCCCCCCTCCTTTCCCGGCCCCACCCCAGGCCCCCTCCCCACCCGTAGCTGGAGACAGCGACACCCCACCCAGCCCTGCCAGGGGACCCTCAGGGGGGACGTGTTACCCATCGGTGCCTTCCACGGGGCCAGAGCCAAACCCCGGGGCGGGGGGCGGGGCCCGGGCGGCGGCCCCACCTCCAGGCCGTGGTCGCGCGAGTGCACCGCGCTGATCTCCACGGCGTGCAGCTGCTCCAGCGTCAGCTGCCGCGCGTACAGGTGCGCCACGACGCGGTGCGGGCCCTCGGTCAGGTGCGAGCTCAGGTAGTCGGCCTCGGTGAGGCGCAGGCAGCCCAGGCCCAGGCCCAGCACCCGGTTCAGTCCGTCCTCCAGCGACCAGAAGCGCCGGTCCACAAAGCCCCCGGGGAAACCCAGCAGCCCGTCGAAGCGCATCTGCATCTGCAAGGGGAGCGCCGGGTCACGGGCGCGGGCGCGGGGTCGACGCGGCACCCTCGGCCCGGGCCCCGCCCGCCCCCGTCCTCACCAGCACCGAGAACCGCATGGGGATGCGGCCGAAGAGCTGCCCGGGGTTGGCGGCGTACAGCATGGCGTGGCACGAGTGGCTCCAGCCCGGGCCCAGGCGCATCGCCTCCACCCGGCTGATCTGCTTCAGCTCCGGTACCGCCGCCGTCGACATCTTGGCACTGGCCCCCACGGCCCGGTCGCCCCCCCAAGCGCATGCGCGGGCCCGCCTCCGTCGCGCCCCACCAATCTGAGGGGAGCCACGCCCCTTGGCCCCCACCTCCCCTCCAATCCCTGACGCGCGTCTGGGGCAGAGCCCGTCGCTGCGCTGCAACGCGTCGTTGAGAGACGGAGGGGGCGGTGTGCAAAGGCAGGGGCCGTGCGCGCCAGCCGCTACCCAATAGCCGCTCATCCCGAGTGACGGCCCGCCACGGCCTTCGAGGACTACAACTCCCAAGATGCAACGCGCCGACTGGACTCTGCGTCCTGAACTGGCGGGTGCCGCGGGACTCGGGGTTCAGACTGTCCGTCACGAACATGTCCCTGGCGCCTCGAAGAGGACAGCCGGGCATCCCAACGGCTACACGAGCTAGCGACGCTCGGGAGGCTTCCTGCCAGGCCCCTCGGGCCTGAGCCCGGAGGGCGGCAACCTTCCCCCCCACGCTCGACAGCTGTCTGTCCTGGGCCACTGTCCGCCTCAAGAGAGCCCGGCTGCTCGCAGTCCCGAGTCCACGCCCAGCCCTGGCGCCAGGCTGCATGGCCGGGCGCTCTGGGGCTCGCTGGTCCCAGCCTACTGGGCAGGCGGTGACTTAAATCCGGGGCCGGGGGCTCTCCAGTGCCCTCCAGGCCAGGCGCTGTTGGGTGAAGTGGGAGTTTCCCCAACTTATCGACGAGGAAACTGGGGCTCAGAGAGGGACAGGACTTGCGAAAGCACACCCGGCAGTTGGTGACAGAGCCAGGATCCCACCCTGGCTCCTACCCAGAGTCTACAACAGAAAGCCACCTGATCCCGCAGGGGAGGGGTGAAGTACTTACCCCGTGTTCGTGCTGGAGAAGGAAGTCGCTGGGCTCAGAAGCATTGGAAACACCACCCAAGGGAGAGCGATGGGGTCCCCTGAACCCCACGATGGCAAGGCTCACCTCACCAGCAGCAGGGCCCAGGGGCCACTTTCCTTTCCACAGTGGGCATGGATTTGCTGAGTGAAGGAACCCCTTCACTGCACTGTAGGATGGGCGCCCAGGGCTGGGGCCACAGCCTTGGGACAGCTGTGCAGTCAGGCCAGCTCCGTGGCACAGGAAAGGCTGCCTGGAGTGGAGCTGTGCAGGACAGGGGTGGGCAAAGGGTGGGCAGGGGTTGGCAGGAGCCACCAGACACTCATGTGTTAGATCCATAGTGATGCCAGATTTGGGGAGGGCCCCACCTCCAGGCAGCCAAGCACAACCTGAGCCCGGGGGCTGTGGGGCTCAGGGACACAGGAGGAAAGGCTCTCCTTGATGCAACCCTGCCTTGCCACCAGACGTCAGTAAAGGGGCCAGGTCTTTTGGGAGGAAGTGTGGAGAGGGAGCCAGTTCAGCCCATGCAAGCACCTACCTGACACCCTGAGCACCTCTGCCCACACTGGGACCAGGCCAGAACGAAGCACGTCCGAGAGCAGCTGCAGGGCCATGGATGCCAGGAACATCCATTCTCCTCCACCCTCATGGGCTTGAGTCAAAGAGGGGCCATGGAGGCAGCTTGAACTGTGTTTGCAAAGGAGCTGGGGGACCTGCATGGTGGGCAGTGGTATGGCAGCTGCCCTGGGGCACTGGCCAGCCCCTGCTGGGAGGTGACCCTCTGGGCAGGGGAGCATGGGCCAAGCAGAGGGCCGCGGGCTGGGCTCCAGCTTCTAAAGCCGCCATCTCTGGGCAGCCAAACCTGCTCCTCCAGCCGTCTCCACACAGTAGCTGCAGGGTGTTGCTCCTCTACTGAAAAGTCTCTGTTCTTAGAAGACAACTCTGGCAACCCCTTAGAGAAAACTCCAACCGTGAGAAGGCCTTCAGCATCTGCCCTGACACCCCAGGCAGTGGGCCTCTTCCCATACCAGGCTTGCTTCTGCCACCGCCTCTGCACTGTCCCAGGGGCCAGCTCTTGCTCATCCTCAGGGCTCGGTTTAGAGTCTCCCGCAGAGAAGCCTCCCCTGCCCACGCGGCTGCATCAAGTCCCTCACGTGGCTTCATCTCATCACCCCACTTTCTTCCTAACAGTAACCAAACCTGGGAAGATTTTGATAACCTGTTTGTGTCTCACTGACGAGAATGCAAGCGCCCTCACGGGGCCCCTCCGCTGGCACACAGCGGGTGCTGTGAACGCCTGTGGGACGCTTCTGCGTTAGAGATGGGGACTGGAGGGGCAACCCACACACCTGGGGGCCCTGGGCTCTTGTGCCACCTGTTCAGGATAGTGAGCCAAATCCCAAGAGTTTGGCTTCACGCCAACCAGAGAATCAACAAAGATGACAGACAACAAAAACAACAGTCACGACAGCAGCCGTGTGCACCGACCACCTGCCGGGAGCCTCACTTATCTCATTGAATCCCGCCCTTGCTCGGGAGCTGCACTGTCACTGCCATCTGACATATGAGGAAACCGAGGCAGAGGCCACGAGCTGTCAGGGCGTGGCAGCCACCATGAACGCTCAGTGCCTTCCTCTGGATCAGGAAAGAGCCACCGTCCACACCGCTGTGCCCGGAGAAAGGACTGGACAGGATATTGCTGCATGATTTTATTACTATAAATATACAGTAAAAACGAACAAACGAGCCCATCCGAGCACACCAGATGATGGCACATGGAGTCCCAGACGGGCCAGTCTGCAGCCCATCCACACAAAGCTCTGGCACCAGCACTGACAGCGAGGCCAGGCCTTACTGGGCTCAGGGAGGGAGACAGCCAGCCTGCATGTGCACACATTTGTGTGTGTAGCACGAACACACACTGGTGGGAGGGCAGGCTGGCCTGGGTGCACAGGAAATGGTGTGAAGACCACACTCCACTCAGGCTCGAGTGGAGAATGGCTGTGCACTGGTGGGTTTCTCTCCCAAGCCCGAGCTGGTGCTTGGAGCAACCCTGAGCCTGAGGCTGGGGTGTGCAGAGCCCCATGGACTGCTGTGGGCTGTCCCACAGCCATCCTTCCCCCAGGGTCAGCTGCACACACCCGCCTGGCTCAACTCCCTGCTGGGGCAGCTCTGGCCCTGGGGCACCAGGCCTGGGTACCCCCTTTGCCTTTCTGTTGCCCAGGTTTATCCTACAAAAAGGACAAGGTCCCTCAGAGGCAAAGCATCACGCTGGGCCCCTGCTCCCCCAGGCTGGTCCTGCCACAGGAGTCCCAGACAGAACAAGTCAAAGAGAAATGAAAAGGGAGGTTTAAATGGTAAAGGGGGATCTGAGGAAGCCACCAGGTTCCCCCCTGGCAGGTGGCCAGCTGGCTGAGCAGAAGCCCCTCCACCTGGAAGGACCTGATGATGTGACCAAAGCCAGCACCCGTTGAGAAGGCGCAGGGCTTGGCCAGAGGCCACTGACACCAACCACTACAAATGGCTGCACCTGTACCTCCAGCCCGGCCACATGTGTAGACACCTTGGTGCCCGGGGGAAGGGCTGTGGGCAGAGGGAGGTGCCTGTGCGCCCCGAGGCTCAGAGCAGGGGGGCAGGGCCTCAGGGTGGGCCTGGGAAAGCCACCAGAACCGCAACAAACAGTGAAGGGCAAAAGGCAGCAGTGACAAACAGGCCACCAAGAGACATACACAGGGTGGGCAGACAGGCACTGTTTCGTTCATTGATCGTGACTCAGGCCCCCTGCCACCCCCTGACATCTGTGAAGACAGCACTTCACCACCAATAAATTCTCTTCTGCAGGTTTGCTGAGTTCTCGGGCACAGCTGGTCCAGGCCTTATGTGGGCCATCGGCACCAGCCCTGGGCACAGCCACGAGGCTGGGGGACTCCCTGTGCCCAGTGCCCAGCTAGAAAGCTGCTGTCCTTCATCTTGTACCATTTACAAATATATCAACCGTAGAAAAAAGGGGTCTGGAGGGGACAGTCCACTGTGCTCTTTGATCAAGGGTCACCATGGCCCCTCGGAGCCTGGTGGCCACAGGGGGTGTGCAGATAGGAGAGGCCAGGTCACACTAGGGGCCAGGGCAGCCCCTTGGCAAAGTCTGGGGAGCTGAGGGCTCCATGCCACCAGCCTGGCCAGGCTCTCAGAGTGGGGTCAAGTCGGTGGCGCCGGGATCGGCACTGGGGCCACCAAGCGGAGGCCAGGAGGGGCCAGTGGTGCTGAGGCTGCAGGGCGTCTCCATGGAGGTGGACCATCCTGCAGGCGAGAGCAGAAGAGGAAGGATCATGCTTGGCCACTCTGTCCCACGTCACCTACTCCTACCAATCCGGAGCCCCACAGAGGCAGAGCCACCCAGCACCCCACCCCTGCCTGCCGGCAGCCAGAATAGCAGATTAGCTCAGATATGACCACACCGAGGGCCTGGGGACTCTGCAGCCCTAGCCCAGTGAGTGTGGCTCAGAGGATGGGCCATCCCTCTCAGTACAGGTCACTCCTGGGCACCTGGCAGCAAGCTGCAGCCTGGGGCAGAAAACAATGCGGCACTGTGGGCTGCTGGCCCCTCTGGGTCTCCTGCCCTTGCCCCAGTTCTTTCCCAGGATCTGACCAGCCACCATGCTGCTAAGAGCCCTACAACTAGGTGAGGCTGGAAGTTGGCCAGCCCCCACGGATGGGGTGAGTGGGGAGCAGACCTGGATGAGAACAAACGGTGTGCAGGGCAGCCCTGTGGGGGCCTCTGTGAGGTGGAGGGAGGGGCCTCGGGAGCCCACCCTGCCTTCCACAGAGGCCTCTTCTGCCATGAGACAGAACAGATCAGCTCTGTCCCCAGTGGCTTGGGCAAAGGCGCTGGCATAGGAAGCCCGTGACACACACCTGTGGCAGCAGCAGGACCAGCACATCCTCAGGACTGCCCAACCCCCGGCCCCCTGCCCTAATGCATGCTGCACCGGGTGCCTGCAGAGAGCAAGCCACAAGCTCCTGTGACAGACAGAGCCCTGGCCCCACCCCTGGGTGAAGACGGACTATTTTTTTCGGAAGCTGTGGCCTTGTGCAGGACACAGCCCTGCCACACAGCCCCCAGGCCGTGAAACACTCACTGTTCTGGGTCTATCCTGAGCTCCCTCCTTCTGGAAGTTTGACCTAAACCCCAACACTCAAATAGTACCTTCCACTGAGATGGAGGCTGGGCCCACTTTGTAAAGTGTTGGGTGCTATTGTAATGGGGGGTAAGATCTGTCACAAGAAACGTTCAAGGATGACAGGGAGGTTTGTGTGGGAACATCGGAGCAGCTGTCAAAACAAGTGACGAATCACCCCAGCTTGGTTCAGGTCAACAGAAGGGGAGAGGACCACAGCTCAGAGGCTGGGACGCCAGCAGACACTTCCCAGACAGCCCCATGGGCCTCGCCCCAAGACAGCTGAGTCCTGCAGGGAAGCCCTGGTCACAGAGGGCACCGGCTCCCCCATCAACAGACATCCCAAAGCCATGCACGGTAAGTGTGCCCAGAACGCTCATGAGGGGAAGAGGATCCCCAACCTGTTTGCCTATTTTTTGGTGGTACTCTTGGCCAACAAAAAATACTTTGGTCTTCCGTAAAACATCCATGTGGGCCACCCTGGAAGAGGGCACCTCCCTGTCAGGTGGGGTGACACCTTCCTGTGGCCTCCTAACAGATGGCTCAGAGTGTGCTGGCGTTCCAGAAGGTTCCAGAGCCAGAAGGGACAAGTTAGCAGCAACAGAGGGCTTATAGCTGAAGGGGAGTCCATAAAGGTACTGTCTGCCAGGCACACGGCGACATCAGGGCCATGGAGGCCACACTGACAAGAGAAGGACGGAGTGGGGAACAAGTGGCCCACGTAAGTGGATGTCCTCAGGACAGGGAGCAAGATGGCCTTCACCCGGCACCAGAGAGCCCCGTGAAGACAGACTCCCTCCAACAGACAGGGCCTCACACAGCCAGGGTGTGTTGTTTTCTCTGTGAATTGTTACTTAAAGCTTCGACCAGAAAACACGAGCGGATCCTGCAGAACAACCCAACCTGTCTACTGTGGGGCTGTGGGCAACTCAACTGTGCTGCCACCCAAATGAAGCTTGGCCTCAGCTGGAGCTGTGCCCTTGGGACGTCTGGCCCAGTGCCTCCCTGAGAATCCCTCCTTAGGGTGCTACCTCCTGGGGGCACACCTGGGCCGAGTCTGTTCTAGGGACCCCAAAGGCTGGAAGAAGAGCTCAATCTGGTCCAGATGGAAAAACCTCTGGCTCCAAAAGCCAGGACGCCCTAGGAGGCCCCTTGTAGGGGCAAAGGTACAGTGGCCATTGGAGAGCTCTGGATTCAGATCCAGGACCCCTGGGAAGACACGGATGTGGATGAAGACCAGAAAGTCAGAAGGACCCCCATGAGGTGGGTGGTGGTGGGGGCTCCTCTCTCCAAGGACGCTTGTCACAGCCACCCCATAGTGTGTATAAGAGGAGGTCACATACCAGCTTATTCCTCTATAGCAAGAGAGTGGGAGTCGGGCCCCAGGGCTGTGCAGAGAGGAGGAAAGACAGAAGGAAGCTTGGTTAGCAAGCTCACAACGGACTGGCACCTTCCACAGCAAAGGCACCGACTGCAGGAGCAGCTGGGGTTGCTGCCCAGAAAAAAAACGCCCATGTGTATGAACCTGGGGCAACCACGGAGAAACAGCAGCTGGAAACAGCGTCTGGGCCAAACTTTACCGCAGAGGCACACAGATGGCTCTGCCTCCTTCTCCTGCCAGCTCCACAGCTGCAGCCCAGGAAAGGGCTAGGGCGGCGAAGTTCCACCTCTGGTTTCAGGACCGAGGCGTGGGGCCAGGGCTGGGGGCTAGACAGGGCTGCCTGAGCTGGAAGCCCTAGGTGCCAGGGCACTAGGTTTTCACCATTTTGTGGATTTTCTCATCTACAGGGGACATTATGATACACTGCATTGAGCTTTTTCATCTAGGTGATGCCTAGGCTGTCACTGAAACAAGGACACCTGTGTGTGTGTGTTCATGGTCTTAAACACACACAGATGTGGATGATGTCCACGATCTCTAAGTGGAAACAAGCGAGTAGAACAGAGAGTGCAACACGTGGATAAAAAGACACAGAAACAGAAGCCACAAAGCTGTGCATGTCCCTGCAGATAGCTGCCACATGCTCCCAAACACTGATGTGCCCTCAGTGGAGGCTCAGACCTGAGGCCATGCAGGACACAGACACTCACTGCAACTCCAAGCTCCTGGGCGCAAGTGATTCTCCCAACTTGGCCTCCCAAAGTGCTAGGACTACAGGTATGAGCCACCATGCCCAGGCACCCCCCGAAGTTTTTAATCATGATGAAATACTGAGGTCTGTTGAAAGAACTCACTTGAGTTCTGTGTCACTTTAAGATGTGTTGGTCCTGAACACAACTTCTGCTGTGGCTTACATTCCAGGCAGGCCACCGTGGGCCCATCAGAGCCCCAGTGCCCACTCTCCTACACCTGGGGAGCCTGTGATGCCCAGACTGTGAGCACAGGCCTCTGCTCACCCAGAAGCCGGTGGGGCAAGAAGCCCTTTCTGACCAAAGCACGTCACAACCCCCAAGTGCCCAGGCCACTAGGTGACCCAGGAGCACTGAGCAGTGGTGGGGCTTCCCAGCCACGTGGGGGGAGCCAGGCTCCCCAGGCAGCTGCTCCTGAGGTGGCATCTCTGAAGGTAACGTGATTGTTTATACTGATTCCAGACCCAGACAGCCTCCCAGCAGGCACCGACACCAGTGTCTGAGAGCCCCACTCCCATCCCCCTCTCTATGCCTAAGATCCGAAGCTGAGGATCTTACCCCAGCAGAGCATAGAGCAGGGGAGCTGCACTGGTAGGGCCCCGGCCTGGGCCTCTGGGAGGAGGGAGAATAGCAACACCCTCCCCTGCCTCTGCTCTTGCCTCCATAGGTGCCTGGCACTCCCAGCCTGTCCCCCAGGCCCTGGCCCTGGAACCTGCTACTGCATCTGGGCAGATGGCCTATGTCAGGCCTGGAGCAGGGGTGACCCAGAGGCCACTGCCCCTTCTTTCTAGCCTGGGACCCCCCACACCTGGCACAACATGTGGCACGTGCTCTCTTGCTTTCTGTCTGCAGCTCCCAGGGTGGAGGCCCTGCCACTAGATCACCTGGCAAGGAGCAGGGAAGAGGCAAGACAGGGTGATCCCAGTGGGGACCAGGTCTGCCTGCCTGGCTGTGATCAAGAGGTGGATGAGGGAAAGGACCCCGTCCCTCCACAGGCAGCCTTTCCAGAGAGCCAGGGCCTGCAGGGGCAATGCCTCGGGGACCAGGACCTGGCCTGGGTCCTGCTTTGGGGGTCAAAGCTGGAGCACAGCTTAGGGCCAAGGAGAGAGCCAGGCTCCCCGGGCCAGCCCCTCCTGCCATGCATTGGGCATGAGAGCAGGGGGCCCACACTCTGGCACCACCTTCAGGCCCTAGCAGGCCTCCAGCACCGTTACCTGGCAGGTAGATGTCGGCGGGTGGGCCTGGCTGGCCGCGGCCGCAGTGCTCAGGACTGCTGTCCTGCAGGACATTCTCAATGGACGGCACTCGGCTCCCTGCAGCAAGCAGAGGGGTAAGGTCAGGGAACAGCAGGTCCCTGACTCAGAGCCCCAGGAGCCTGGCTGTCTTGACCGACGGCTCTGGAGCCGCCACACAGACCCTGGGCCTGGGCTCCAGCCCGACGCTATCCCACCGTCCCACCCGCTCTCCAGGGACTCAAAGATGGATGCTTCCTTTTCCTCTCTTTCCCACCCCCCAGCACGGGGCTTGTTTTTATTATAAAAGCATCACATATCCACGTTTCAAATGGCAACAGGTGCTAACTGTGCCGTGCTCATGACTGCAGACAGCCTGCACGGGGAGTGGGGGCGCCTCGAGAGGGTGGGCCCGGGTCCTCCCCGCACACGTCTAGTCCTTCCTGGCTCAGGACATGCACTGCTCGGTGGGGCCAAGGGTGTCCGTGAGGGTGAGGGTCCCTCTGGCAGAAGAGGGCTGGGCCAGCACTGCCTGGAGCCCCACCACCCCAGCAAACCAGGCCACCGGGTCCCTGCACGTGTGTCTGCACAGACACAGAGCCCCAGGCCCGTGCTGCAGTGAGAAGCTGAGGCCCTGAGAGGCAGAGGAACTCGCTCAGTGCCACACGGCTGAGGACACACCAGGCAGGGACCCCAGTTTCCAATTTTCCACACACAGACCATTGGTACCCAGAAGAGAAAGGCAAGGGATAAGACATGGAGGCGCTGGAGGTGATGGTGCTCCTTCCAGGGCACAGGCACCCTGCCCTGGGCCCCTCACTCACACTCATGCCCCCAGTCCCAGGCCTGGGGCTCTTCTTGAGGTGGGTGGGAGCCTTGGCCCAGCGGCCGGCAGGCAGGCCCCACATGTGTGGTCGGGGGGGCTGTTCTGGGAGGGACATGGGCCACCGCAGCAGAGTAGCTGTGCTTTATTTGGGGCCTTCACCCTACTGCTGGCCTTGCAGCTAGCCAGGGCCACATCCTGGCTCTGTCACCTAAGTGGCCTTGGGCCTCCTCAACGCCAACCCTGAGCCTTGGTTTGCCCACCTATCCTACAGTGGCACTGGTGAGGATCAGCCGAGATGGCACAGGAAGCTCAGGAGGCCCCTACGAGGCTGCACAGGGCTGTCTCCCACCCAGAGCCACGGTCACGGCACCGTGAGCAGTGGCTGGGACCAAACCCCACCAGGCACGTGCACACGAGCCCTCCATTAACACAAGGCGAAATTCAAGCACCTCCAGCCACCCTTGATTTCATTCCTAACCTGGCACTGCGAGTCACCAAAACCACAACAAACAAAAGAGGACTCTCCTCCCAGCCTGTGGCAGCCTGCCCTGGAAGGAGGTGAGAGGCCCACCCTGTCCACAGGGGACAGGCAGAGGCTGACCAGCAACCCAGAGCCCCCACCAGACGGCGACACGGATGAGGCCGGCCGGCAGCACATGGACCACTCCTGAGAAGCGGGGGGTGGGTGAGAGGAAGACCCAGGCAGCCAGCGCTGCAGTGGTCTTGGAGCAGGTGCCGCCTCTGGAGGGTCCTGGGGGGATCACCTTGCTTTAGCGATGATGACTCGTCCACCTCTTCTGTTATGAAACTCTAGGAAACAAAGAGGAAAGGCCACTTGGAGCATGGGGGCTGGGGCTGGTGGCCTCAGGCCAGAGCAGGCCAAGCTCCTGAGACCAGGTGACGGGGAGGATGTGGAGAGTGGCAGCTGCCACACCAGGCCACACCGAGGTCACACAGGGCCCCTCCTACAACCTGCACAGTGACTCCACCCCACCCCAGGGATGGATGAGGAAACTGAGGCCGGGGGGAGTCACGCCAAGGCTGAACAGCATGGGAGAACCCAGGTAGACTGGGTAAGGGCCAGTGGGGTGGGGGTGGCAGCCTCACCTCGGGGGAGCTGCTCTCCCGCAGTGCCAACCCCGTGCTGCTCAGCGGGGGAGGAGCGTCCAAGTCCTCCGAGAGCTTCTCCTCATCCTCTTCATGGATGGGGGATGATGGGGACCGCAGGGTGCTGGGGACAGGGGCAGGAAGGTCAGAGGACAACTGGACAAGGAAGGCCAACCCGCCAGAGCCACACAGACCCCTGCCTGACACCCCGCAGGGGACTTTGCACACATATGCCAGGATCCACAAAGATGCTCCCTGGGGAGGTGTTTCTACCAGCAAGTGACTGGGACTGCCCCACGTGCCCAGCAGCCAATGGTCAACACAGACCCGCCCTGACATAGGTCCCCTTTCCTGGCACAGTGGCACAGGCCTAAGCATCTTTTTCTTTCTAGAAAAAGAGAAACTACCAACAACAGTGGATCCCTGGGGTGGGGAAGCAGTAGGAAACAGACTCCCACATCTCTTTCTGCAGCCTTGGAGCTGTCCTCCGTGGGGCTACGTTGCTGGGACCCTGGGGGTGGCATTACAGACCCTGCCTGCCTTACACTTTTCTGTTAAAAAAGTAACACCCGTGTGGGAAAGAGTCCACACAGCAAGCTGGTGGCCACTCCTTGCAAGTCTCCAAGGAAGCCACGACTGATCCTTAGCCAACCCTGCAGTGTGGCCCTCACAAGGTTCCTGGTGTCAGTGACTGATGATGTTGTAACATGTGGAGATGGACCCCGCCCACTGGCCTGTCAGGTGCAGCAGCAAGATCAATGACCTGCACCGGGTTCATGGTCTGGCCCTGTATTCCAGTTGCCATCACTGGTCACACCGCAGGATATGCCTACATGACCAGCACCCCCATAAAGCCCTGGGACCCTGAGACTCAAAGGGGCCCCTTGGCAGAGACGTGGCATGTGCCCTGCAGTCTGCCATGTGAAGAGGTCGCCCAGGCATGGCCTCCACTGATGCAGCTGCCCCTGTGGTTCTGGCCTGGACCCTTTGCTGTAATGAACTGTATCCATGAGTCTATCCCACTACTGGGTCTTGTGAGTCCTTTGGTGAATCACCACATGAAACATGTTAGAAAATTATTTAAAACCACAAAGAAACCTGCTTGGCACATATATGCTACCACCCGCTCCCACGCAGGCACCCAGTCCATAGATAGCAGGTGCCTTCCCGGGAGGGGACCGGGTTTTGCCTCACCTGTCGGGAGACTTGCTCCGCGGCTTGCCCTTTTGGTGGCTGCTCTCCACGAGTCGCTCGATCCCAGCAAGTGGACAGCTGGCCTGGGACAGGCCGTCTGAGACGCCTGAATAGGTGATCTCTTCATAGAGAGGGGCCGAAGGGATGGCCGGGGAGACGGCCCGAAGGCCATTGAGCGCCTCAAGCAGGGAGATGGGCTCGTAGCCAGGCGGGATGCTGTCAGAGCTCTGTGGGGACAGGACGGGTGAGGGGAAGCTGGCTGGTCAGGCCCCCTGCCGACTGCCGGGCTCACGTCCCAGGGACCTTCCGCTCCCCAGACCCTCTTTCTGACACCCTCCTGTCTACTCCCCCATCCAGGGACTTAAGTTCCCCTCCCTCAGCGGTCAGACCTAGCAAAGGTGCCTGGACACCCAAATGCCCACGCTGGTGTGGGGATGAGATCCCTGGCCCGGGCCAGCCCCAGCCTGCCTTTCCATCCTGCCTGGCTGGAGGTGGAGTGAGGGGTTAGTGCAGACAAGAGGGCTTGGAGCAGGGGCGGAGTAAAGCCATGCCAGAGACCAAAGAGACCAGCAGGACAGGCGCATCCCAGACCAGGGAGAGCCGGGCTGCCGGGAGCTCTGCCCCGAGCCAGGCCTCCTGGGGGGGCCACGCTCCTGGCGAATCTAATAGACGCCCTGGTGAAGAGCCACTGTCTCCCCCTCATTGGAGGTGGATGGAATCGACAAGGCTGAGGAAGAAGGAAGACACCAGGTCCCGGGGGAACAGCAGTCAGGCTGCAGGGGCACTGCCCTGCCCCCACTTTTGCTCCCCCAAAACCAGGTCAAGGGGCAAAATGCACCAGTGTTCTTCCCCGAGCCCCTGGCCCGCCTGCACGAGCGCCTGGCAGGAAGGGAAGAGTGAGATGGGGCAGCCCCGGGGACAGGGGGGCAGCAGGGGCAGTGGCAGAGGAGTGAGTGTCACTGCACTGGCGCCAGGTGGGGTGGGGAGGCCTTTTCTGGACCTCTGTCTACCCCACATCTGCTCCCACACATGCCCTCCATTTAAAGGTAAATGGTTGCTCTCCACTCCTTCCCCTCTAAAAAGGAAAGGGCTCTCTCCGGCTGATCCTCGAGCGAGCTCCACCTCTGAGTCACACTAAGGGCACTCGGGGCTTCAGCTGGGGCTGCCTGGGCCATCAGAGGCTCTAGGTGGAGGCCTGGTCCAGCTGCTCCCTGGGTGCAGGGAGGAAGCAAGAACACCCAAGAGCGAGGGGCACAGGAGCGGGATGGAGCCCAGCAAGCAAGCTCGGGAGTGCTGCCTGCACAGCGTGTGGCGTTAGTCCCGCCCTGCACACCCATTCCGCTGCCAGCAAGAAAACAAAGGGAAACAGGGCGCTGGGGGGACCAGGGGCAGGCAGGCAAAGCTGGCAGGGGGCAGCGCCTGGGCCATGAGCTGTGCCCTGCACAGGGCTACGCAGGACCAGCATGACTGGCCTTCTGCCCAGGGACCTGGGGCTTTGCTTGTCCCACAGACGCCCGTCCTGGGCAGGGACGCCGCAATGGGGAGCAGATTTGACAGATTACTTTCATTAAACATTAGCCTGGGGTGGGAGGGATTTCCCATACTTGTCACGGGTTTAAAAATTAAGGAACAGGGCAAAAAAATGTAGCCGTAGGACCAAACACACTTACTGTTTCCCTTTTAGGTTTCTTGCTGGCCAGGGAGGCGGGGTGCGACTTTGATTTTTTAAAGGGACACTGTCAAGATAAAAATCATATGTTTTACAACTACCCCCCCCACACGCAATAGAGTGGGCTGGACAGGGTCTCTCTGATTTGCTGTCTTCTAGGCTCACTGTGACCAAGAGCTTCCAAAGCTTCTGACTTGGCTCTGGGTCAGAGTCTGGGCTGTCTGCACATCCAATCAGCCCCCAGGAGCTGTGCCGCTGGTCCTACGCTAAGCATCCTGGGTATAGCGCCCGATCCCATCCCCAACACCCCCACCATGGTTCTGGGTCACCCAGAGCAACAGACTTGGCCAGGATGTGAGAGTGGCCAGACACTCCCTAAAGTGGGCCTGGCTGGGTGCAGGGCAGAGACCCTGAGGCCATTTGGCCAAAGTCCCCCAACCAGCTCCTGGCACCCCTACGGGCTGGGCACCACCTCATAACTTATCACCAGCATTTAACTTCTCAAGATGTCTGGGGAGAAAGTCAACCCACTCCATGGTTGTCTTAATGGGCTCAACGGAGAAAACTGCCTCATCTGGGCTCTTTCTGGCACCATGTGGAAATGGCCAGCAGAGAAGGTGGCCGCCAGCAAGGATCGTCCAATTCACGCTCTTGACCTCTTGACCTCACAGTGGGGAAGGTGCAAGGCACTGGCCCTTCTGAGGCACGTGGAAGCCAGAGCTGCCAGGTCACACATCAGCCCCCGGTGGCAGCCCTCGGCTGCCCTGCACTGTGGGAAGCACCTCAGCCAGCTCAGGACGAGAGGGACTCGCCAGACCCTCGGCCACCAGGGCAGAAACTGGGAGGGGCAAAAACAAGTGGCAATAAACCCAATCACCACCTGAGCCACCTGAGCAAATGGGCTGGGGCCTAGTTTCAGGAGCCCTCATGCTGGCAGGGGCTCAGCAGGCAGAATAGTCTGTGTGGCTGCCCCAGTGGTATCCAGGTGGGGGGACAACAGGGCCCCCCCCACATCATGTTCTCTGCTCCAGCTTCAAGACCACAAGATCAGATTTTGAAAGAAAAGCCAAAAATCTGGGTTTTAAGGGAAATTTTCAGATTGTTAAGGGTTGGTCCAATTTTTAGAAACACTGGATGGGCTGAAAACGCCCACCAGCTGCCAGGGTGGGCCCGGGTTGGCCCTGACCAAGCAGGCTGAGAGGACACTCTGAGAGCAAAGGCGTCGGCCCGGGGTGTGCCAGTCTGCAGGATCTTATTCCTGTTTTCTTTTTAAAGAGGCAGCAGGGCTCTGAGAGCCACTGGGTCCAAACAGCCTCAGCTGACAGCAAGAAAGACACACACTCACTGGCAATGCACGTGGCCAGCAGGGAGCAGGGGGCCTGAGGCCCAGCCTGGCACGCCCCCCATCCCGTCCCCCTCAGCCTCTCCTGTGCACCCCATCCCCTGTCTTTCCACATCCCGCTGTGTCTCTGTCTCCCTGCATCTCTCTCTCTCTCTGCTTCTCTCTCTCCATGTCTGTGACCCTGTCTGTGTCTCTCAGTCTCTCTTTGGGTCCTTGAAGCCAGAGCTCCCCCACCCCTGCCTACCTGAAGGCCCACCTGTAACGTCCCCATGGAGCAAGCCCCTGGGAGGGCGTCGTGTGAGGGAAAACGCACGGCTCGCTCACTGAGAACCAGGGAGCACCTGGCTCTACTGGCTTGGTGGAGAGATGGTGACAACACCTCGGTGCACTCAGCAACACCACAGGCTTGGCAGGAGCAACGATAATCCCAGCAGCCAACATTCCTGGGCCCAGCTTGGTCAGCCCACTAATGCCTCACAGCTGCCTGAGGGGCCACACCTGCCCCCCGGACAGACGGGGACACGGGCGCTGGCTGCTCTGTCTGGGGCCTGGCCCCAAGGGCTCCAGGCCATCCACGCCCCAGGCAGGGAGGCACTTACAGAGTGTTCCTCGTGGTCCAGGCTCTGCGCCAGCACGGGGCTGAAGGACACAGGGGACAGTGCTCCCGGCTTCTTCCGCACTGCCCGGATCTGTAGGAGGGCCCGGAAAGCTGGGCAGAAGAAGGGCTCCCGTTAGGCAAGGGCCCCACCCAGCCCCACCCGGAGGACCCTCCAAGCCCCCCCAAGCCTCACCCACACTGTACCACCCTGCAGCAGTCCCGGGACAAGCCACATTGTTAGAGGCAAACAGTCTTAACAAAACAGCCCAGGCAGCCCGAGACAAGCAAAGCCTCAGGTGCTGCCCCAGAGGCTCCCAGGCTTTGCGCCTGCCACAGCCGGCTGCACAGGGCGCTGGGCGCAGGCCTCGCCCCAGGGAGCCTGCTGAGGGCAGGATGGCAAGGACATTCATGTGTGAGCGTTGACGGTGCGATGCCTCACGCTGGGGAAAGCAAGGGGCACAGACAGTGGCCACGGGGAGTGGGGAAATGAGCTAGGACCTGGAATGCCGCCGTCCCCCTCCCGCCCCCCACCCTCCGCCCCCGTGCCATTCTGCTCACAAAGGCAGGGATGGTTCTAAGACACTGCCAGGTGAGGAGCACAGGCCACACCCCAGGAGAAACAGGCCACAAAACAAAACCAGGACCCCCCAGACTGAATCTGCACTGGGGGGCCTTGGCTGCAGGAGGTGGGCGTTTGCCTCCCAGTTCTGTGCTTCTCAGCGTCCCCCCCATTTTCTACCCAGCACAAGCAGGGGCTGCCTGTGAAGGGTCCCTCCACCACTGAGGCCACACAAGGGTCTGAGGACCCCAACCCGCAGATTCCTACACACCAGAAGATACCAGAAGTCAGCCACGGCTCACAGCACCCTCCCTGGAGGGCACCCTTGAAGCACCCACCCAGCCACAGGCCTCCTCAGCTCCCTGGGCCCAGCCCCCCAAGGGAGGCCTGCCCTGTCCGCCTTCCCATCCTTTCCTCAGCCCCTCCTCAGGAATGCCGTCCTGACCGCCCTGCACCCTGCGCTTCCCTCCCTTGGCTGCTCACTGTCTGCCCCACACTCAGCCCAGGCCCCGCAGGCAGGGACCCCTGGCCCCTGTGCCACTGCTGGCTCCAGGCCCTGTCTTGGAGACAGCCCGCGGCCCCCTGAGTCTCCTGGACACAGTCATTCTCCTATCTCCACACCTGTCCACACCCTGTGGTTCTACAGCAGCCACTGGGAAGAAAGACACGGTCCATGGCTGGACCAGGGGTCCACAGGGACCCCCAGAGCTCCAGGTTGGGGGCCCAGTGGGAGAGGGCACAGCCTCAGGGACAAGGGCTCTGGTCCAGCTGGCCTAGCCCAGGGATAAACACCAGCCTGGGGCCCTGCTCTGGGCTGTCCAGACCCCTGGGCCTCCAGACCACACTCTGCCACACAAAAAGCCCCGGCAGGTCAGGGCAAGCTGGGGACGCTGAGCTCAGCTCCAGCTTGGGGCCTTGCCCCCACTGGGCATGCCTCCCAGCCACAGAGCTCTGTGGGAGCCTGAGGGAGGCCTCAGCTACTGGGGGTCCCTGGGCTGCTTGGCTCTCAGAAGACAAGGGAGGGAGGGAGAGGCAAAGGTGTCCTGCCAGAGCTGCTCCAGGACATGGAGGTACCCAGGCCAACCCCACCCACAGGGTGACTCTCTCAGGAGCCACTGTCTCCACCTTGGTGCAGTATAGGCACTGAGGCCAGCACGTGAGGGCTACTCTCAGGACTGAGGCTCAGCCCCCAGGGCTGTCTGCAGCCATGCACATAAAAACCTTCCCCCCAGCCCCAGCCCACGCCCAACCCTGCCTTGACTCCCTGGTTCTCTGCTCCCAGACTGTGCCTCTCAGGAGAGGCTGAGGGACCGCCTCAGTTAGCCCTCCGTGCTACCTGACCTCGTGCAGGCTGGCCCCTGCCCGCCTCTGCCTCCAGGCCCAGCTCAGGTCCCACCTGCAGCCTCCCTGTTCCAAGTCAGCTGGGGCTTCATCCTGGGATCCGGACCCCCAGAACACATGGCCTCATCCTCCATTCTGTATGCCCAGCCGCCCTGAGGAATCGCCATAGCTCCCACACAAACACCCTTTCCACCCTTTGCCACCTGGCTCTCATGGGGACAACCACAGTGATGTGCTGATGCAGCTGCTCCCAGGTAGGCGCATCGAGGGTCTGGGCTGAACCCCAGCCACATCTACTCTGCCCCTTACCAGCTGTGGCCTCGGGCGCAAACTCTCAGAGCCCCGAACAGCCCTGGGGAAGCCTCACAGGCAGGCTCAGGCCACCGTCCTGGCACAGTCCCACACCTGGCTCAGGGGCTTGGTGACTGCTAAATGAACATGCCCTGTAGCTCCACAGGCACCCCCCACATGCCCCGTCCCTGTGCCCACTGCCAGGACCCGGGGAGCCGGGGGCACGGCCCACCAGCCAGAAGCTCGTTTTGACCCAGTGGTTTTCTTATTTTGAGAATATTCAGGTTCCCTCTACTGGAAGACAAATAACATTCAGAATCGTGCCCCACATGATGGCTTTTCACTGAGAAAACATCCAGAGTGCTCCAGGAAACCAAATTTAATGCCTTGATAAATTTTCTAGCCAGCACACTTTTCTGTTTTCATCTCACTATAATTTTTTATCAAAATATTTTCTACTTAACCTTTAAAATAAAGATTTCATTCACTGATAAATTTTTGTCCAGTTCAAATGTCACTGCAAACATTTGCCCTGGAGTACCTTTGAGGCCGTTCATTCTAAAAGTCTAATTTTCCTGGTAGCAGATTTTAAGGACTGGCATACCACGTGCTGTTGCACTCGCTGTCAACACTGTCAGTGAACTACGTCAGCCAACACGTCCCAACACACCATGAACTGGATGAAAGACCGATGGCCCTTTATTTCTTAGCCAGTGAGAGACCTGTGGCCCTCAGGACCACCCTGGCCCTGGCCAGCTGTGGTGTGGCCAGTCCCTGATCTGCAGAACCTCCCAAGGGGCAGTGGGCCCGAGATACTCACGCAGCCGACAGATGGGGCAGTTGTTGGCCTGGTAGCGCAGCGTATCCGCGCAGGAGGTGCAGAGGCACAGGTGGCGGCAGGGCAGGATCAGCGTGTCTCGCAGGTCGGATAGGCACACCACACACTCGTTGCTGTTGTCGCTGTTCTCATCATCTGAGGGCTGTGGGGACAAGGGCCTGGGGGGTCAGCGGCCTCCTGAGGGCCAGGGCAGGGCCTCACACTGCCTGGAGCAGGCCTTCCGGTCCCCACCTGTGCCACCTGTGCCACCTGCTGTCCCCTTCTCCCCTGAGGAGTGTCGTGGCTAAGTGAAGCCCAGAGGGCAGGAGGAGGTTACCTTGGAGCAGAACTCCGGAGACACAGCCCCGAGCACCCAGCACCAGGCTGGAATCCAGTCTGTGCCCAGCACACAGCAGAAGGGAGACCCCGTGCCCCCCACCCACCCAAATCATGAGAATTCAGGCCTCTTTCTGTTCTTCAGACCCAAAGAGCAAATGTGGAAAAGCCATGCCACTAAGGAACACCTCTTCATAATGATCAGAGTACCCATTTATTTGGTTTAAAAAACCACCAAATTAGTTAACTTGTTGGAAATATTTCCATTAAGTAATGGCAGCTTCCAGAAACCAAATTAGCAACTGGACCAAGAGAAAGCAAACATCTAAAATGGATGAGCAAACTACACCTGCAGCTATTTCTATAAAGAAAGTTTTATTGGAACTCAGCCACGCCCACTTGTTTTCATATTGTCTGCAGCTGCTTCTGCCTGTAACAGCGTTGAGTAGACGTGACAGAGACCGTAACAGCCCATAAAGCCAAAAAAATTTAGCATCTGGCCCTTTTCAGAAAGTTGGCCAACCCCTGGTGTAAAACTCGTGGATGAGCAGAGTGCCCTTGGCCAAGGGGATGCCTGGCCAAAAGGCTCTGACCTCCCCAGCTTCTAGCTGGTTCCACCTGTCTTGGGCCCAGGTGCCACATTGAAGCTGCCATCTAAGACTATCAGAGAGATTTTAACAAACAGGCAGCAGTTTTATTCACGCCAGTGTCCCTTTGAAAAGAGTGAAAAAGACAAGCAGGTCCGATTTCATTGTCTGCCGCCATTCCCTGGCCAGTTCCCCGGCTGCCCTGACTATGCCTGTCCATCTGCCAGCACAGCTGCTGCTACAGACATCTAGAACGCACATCCCTCCACCAGCAAATGCAGGGGCTCCCTGTCTGCAGGGAGGAGGGAGCCAGCCAGCAGTGGGCAGTGCTGGCTGGAACAAGAACCACCCAGGCAGCACAGCTGAGCCCAGGGGGAGGGCAGGAAGTGGTTCCCAGGCTGCTCTGGGACCTAGATGGTAATTTATATAAGCCAGTGAATTTGCAGAAAAAAGAGAAAATGTTCTATAACTTCTGTTAACTTTTTTTAAAAATTAAGGAAAAATAACGGGATCTGGGGGCCCAGGACCCCCAGGGGAAGCCTCCATTGCTCCCAGTGAGTGGGCGTCCATACAGGCGGAAGGAGCTTGGAGTGAGGCTGGCTGTGGCCCTGGCCGGCACCTGGCCCACAGACACACCTTGGTTTCCTGGTTGTTCTTGTTCTCGATGCCGTAGATCTCCTGCAGGAGGTAGCTGACCCGGTCCACCTGAGGGTAGAGAGGGACTTGCTGGGCTCCTCTGCACCCACCTGGCCCAACACCACCCCCAAAGTGCCAGGTTCAGGCTCTGGGAGCAGGTGTGGCTGCGAACTGTCTGGCCTGTCCAGCCTGACCCCTGGGACCAGGGGAGAGGCAGGGAAAACCTGCCACCTGTCCAGCCCAATCAACAGCACAGGGAGCAGGGCTGGGGCCAGCGGTCTGCCTGCCACACAGGACCCGCAGCCATGCCCTCTGCTGCCTTACCACCCCAGCACCAGAGAAAAACCACTTGGACCTGCCCATTGCCAGCCCCACAGGGTGACTGAAAGCACAAGATGGCGGCCTAAGCACCTGCTACTTCCCGAGTCTCCTTCCACAAGACATGAAAACGCCTCTGGCTTGGTCTCAAAGACACCAAACCAATTTCTATAAGCTGTCTTCTGTCCTGCCACTCACTCCCAACCCGAAGGCCTCACACTGACCATGTTCCAAAGCAGTCTGAGCTGCTGGGTTTCCCGCAGTTCCACGGACCATGAGCATCACTCCAGAGAGCCAGGGTCCTGCCAGTCAGCTCTCCCAAGACGAGTGCCCTCCTGGCATCTTCATGGGTCTGGAGTTTGCTCTACCTCTCTTTTTAAAAGCTAACAAATATCATTCCCAAGTGATGGCTTGAAATAGACCTTATGTACCTAAGCAGCTATACACAGGGTACCATGGCTTTGGAATATAGACCTTAGCTATAGCCTGGTAAAATCAGTCCCAATATCAAGATCTAACAATGCTCAGATTAGGCGATCCCATCCTCTTAAGTTCTCACAGTGCTTAAGTGGGAGGCTACCAGGCATAACCCTTCCCAGTGCAGGACCACAGAGTTACTGGCCCCACAGAAAAGATGAACTGGTCTACAGCTTCTCATTTGTTCTAGGACATTTCATCCTTCTTTTCAAATATTGATGAAGTCAATCCAACTCTCTGTCCCATACTTACATTTTCAGCAATTTGTAAGAAGCAAGAGAGGAGGCCTCAGTCTTTCTGTTTCCTGTCTCTTTCCTTCCTTCCCCTATCCATTTATTCAGCAAATGTTTACTGAACGCTAACTGTTCCAGGCACCATGGTTCAACCCGGGCAAAACTCAGGGCCTATGAGAGTCACTGCTGGCATGTGGTGGATATGCAATACACGTACACTCACCCAAAGACAGGGACCCCAATATCCCGGAGCACAGAGCCCAGCCGGGAAGACACAAGTCAACAGGCTCTTGCACAGCTATTTCAACAGCAGCCACAGTGGCCCAGGAGCAATAGTCCATGAAGACTACTGAAGTGTGTGTGTGTATTTTAAATCAAAAGGGGTCATGATATTTCATCCGACAGACTTACGATTTGCTTCTGCTTTAAAGGCTTCACAGAGAAGCTGCCGTCCACATGCTGCAGGGGGAAAGACACAGAGGTTAACTCAGTCAATATGGCACCTCCCAGCACTCCTGCTCAGCCAGCCAAAGGCCCTTTCCTGGCCAATCGACATCCACAGCTGAAAAAAGGAAGGGCCACACGAAGACTAAAGAGCCCAGGCCAGGATTTCTCAAACATGGCCCTCAGACCTAGCTTTGAAACTACCTGGAGAGCCTTCTAAAAATACAGCTCCCGGCCCCTGAGCTGACTACTCAACCCAACCCTCCCTGGGCCATCCTCGCGCACGTGCAAGCTGAAGACCACTCAGCCAAGTTCAGATGACAGACAAGAGCCTCCCGATACCGAGCTTCCCAACACCACACAGCAGCACCTTGACAGCAAAAATTAAGACAAACAAGTTCTTGCTCTGAAAGGGTTCAGTTTAGTTAGGAAGACAGCACAAGAGCATGCACACAGACATGTGCACAGGAATGCTCAGAGCTCTAAAAACGTAAGAATGAAATAGAACAAATGTGTTCGGTGGTGTCCAGGGAAATATACTATTCCGAGTTCAACAAGGTTAATTAAGGTATCAGATCTGAGACCTTGCAACAACACTAATTATCCCTTCTGAGTCAACCAAGATCAGCACTCAGGATTTTCTGGTGAGGCTGGTGGGTTGTAAAAGAAGTTTCCAGAATGTTGGACTCCAAATATAAAACACTTTCTCATTGGGCTCTAAACTGGAAGCACAGAAGGGACTGTTTACCAGAAATGGCCCATCTGCCTCAGCCAGAGAACACAGATGTGTAAACAGTCACCATCTCTTCCGATAAGGCAGAGCTTGGGGATTGCAGCAGCCAAGCCCAGCGCTAACCGGGAGGAGGCCAGCCTCTGCCTGGGCACTCACATCACCATGGTCAGCACCCTGGACCTGGGAAAACACAGACCTAACACACCACAAGATAAACAGATCAGAGGGACCCTGACCCAGCCGTAGGGACCCCCCGGGAAGCTCTGGAAAGACCCAGATCACAGGATGGAGCCCAACTCTGCACTTGAAGCTCTCAGGGACTGCAGTGGCACACGGGGGAGGGCGTGGGGGTCAGCAGCATGCAGGTGTGGTGGGAGGGGGCCCCAGTGAGCAGTCTGCGCCTGCTCCACAGGTGCTCCTTGCCGCTCCGGGGCACAGCCTGGTGCTGAGAACACCCGCAACTACAGGATGTCAGAGCGCATGGGGGTGGGAGGGGTGCATTATCACACAGGGACATCCACTACCTCCAGCAAGGTTCTCTGTGAGCAGGAACACATAGGCCTGGGGCCACGCCAGGCAGGCGGCAGACTCTCGTCCATCCTGCTAGCATTCCCTGAGCATCTGCTACCTGCCATGCGTTGCACTCAACTCTGAGGATACAGCACACGAGAGGCCACTTCCGCCCTCACGAGCATCAAGCAATAAGCACAACAGATGTTTGCCCTGGTCAGGAAAGGCCTCACACAGGGAGCGAAGCCTGCCCAGCGCCGCAGGGTCAGAGTGCCATAGCCAAGTGGAATAAGGGGCAGAGGACCTTGGTAAGACTGTGACAGGTCCCAGGTGACACCTAAGGGAATGGCCTGGTGGGAAAGGGCCATGGCCTGAGGAGGTGACAACACTGACAGTCTCTCCGCATCCCAGTGGAGAGTTAGTCTGTGGCAGGGAGCCCTCCACTGTGGGCACCCCAGCCCAGGCCAGCAGGTTCTAGAGCAGCCATCCCTGACCTTTTTGGCATCAGGGACCAGTTTCATGGAAGACAATCTTTCCACGGACATGGGGGGGTGGGGTGTGAGGTGGAGCTCAGGCGGTGATACAAGCAATGGGGAACAGCTATAAATACAGATGAAGCTTCGTTTGCCTGCCCGCCACTCACCTCCTGCTGTGCAGCCTGGTTCCTAAGTTTCATGGAAGACAATTTTTCCATGGATGGGGGTGGGGGGGTGTAGGCAGAGCCTGCTGTGCGGCCCGGTTCCTAATAGGCCACGGACTGGGACAGGTCCGCGGCCTGGGGGTTGGGAACCGCAGTTCTAGAGGGTTGTACAGGGCTGGCCTCCGTCTAGAACATTCTCCCTTGCCACACTCCAAATGCCCTTTGAAAAACTTTCTGACGGGGACATTCAGGCTTCTAGTCTCAAAAGGCTACCCCTCTGGCCCCAGCTCCCAGGCTCTGGGGACAGCGGCGGCCAGACACTTACCTTTTCAAAGGCGGCCAAGAGCACGTGGGCATGGCCAGTCACTTCCACAACTGCCGAGGAGAGAGGAACAGAGCAGTCAGAGCCAAAGCAGGCCTGCCCCACCCCGGCCCCGCTACCTTCCCAGTGCTCCGGAGCCTGTTCCAGCACTCAGCCTCCTGGGCCCCC
The DNA here is from genome assembly GCA_023783475.1 of Daubentonia madagascariensis. NCBI lineage: Eukaryota > Metazoa > Chordata > Mammalia > Primates > Daubentoniidae > Daubentonia > Daubentonia madagascariensis. Next base: position 1,532,359 of record JAKFHU010002332.1, on the reverse strand, counting down.
GCGGCTGCCCGGGCAGCTCCCCAGCCTCCCCAACACTCTGAGCTGCCCCACGTGGCAAGCCTAGGCCCTGAGCCTGGACAGGGGTGCACTGACGTCCCTTCTCACTTCTGGAAGGGGCTCCTCACGCTGACCCAGGCAAGAAGGGCCTCCGGAAGCAGCTCCCTCCCTGCAGGGCCCCATGCTCGCTTGGAAGGGAGGATGGAAGAGGACAAGCCGATGCCACTCACCGTCCCCCTCGTCCACCACGGCCTGGATGACCACTGGAAACACGCCCCGGTCCAGGTCGAAGTTCAACTGAGGGGAAAAGAGGCAAGAATGCTCAGGACCTGTGGCAGCCAAGCCAAGGCCAAGCCGGAGGGAGAGGCCGGTGAACAGGAGGGCGTCCACAGAGCCTGGCGGATGTGGGTCTAAACGGCAGGGGAAGGCGAATCCCTGGCTTGGCACCTTTGGGTTTTTTGTGGTAAAATACATATAACATAAAAGGTGCCATTTCAACCATGTTTAAAGGCATTAAGTACACTTATAATGCCATGCAATCACCACCACCCTCCATTGCCAGAGGCTTTCATCACCCCACACAAAAACTCCACGCCCAGGAGCACGCACTCACTCCCTGGCCCCGGCTCCCCATCTGCTCTGTGCTGATGGATCTGCCTCTTCTGGACATTTCATACAAGCGGAATCACACAGTATGTGGCCTTTTGGGTCTTGGTTCCTTCACTTAACACGTTTTCAAAGTTCATCCGTGCTGTAGTGTGAATCAGTGCTTTCCTCCTTTCTATGGCTGAGTGATATTCCGTGGCATGGACAGCCCACAGTTGCTTGTGCATTCACCTGTCGACAGGCACATGGGTTGTCTCTACTTCTTGGTTACTGTGAACAGCGCTGCTGTGAACACTGACATGTAAGTGTCTGTTGGAATCTACGTTTTCATTCTCTTGGGTACACACCTCCGGGTGGAAGCGCTGGGTCACGCACTAACTCTGTTTAACTTTCTGAAGAAGAGCATGACTTGTCCCCCCCAAAGACAGAAAGAATGTGAAGGAGACCACGTGGCTTGTCTGAGTTCAAGGAGAACCTTCTCCTGCTTTTCATCACACCCTTGCTATGCTCAGGTTAACAGCTGCTCCCCTACCCATGGCCCCATGGCCCAGGCCCCACGGCCCAGCACCTGGCTCCCAGCACAGCACAGCGGCCAGCCTGGCCTCCCCGCTCCTCACAGGAGCTCTGCGGGCCAGTTCCTGCTTGGGGTCTCAAGAAAGGCTTCCCTAGGCCTCCGAGCGTGGCGGCCCCCTGAGCTCCTCTGCATCACCTCTGCCTATCACATGGAGGAAAACCACCGATCATCACCAGCCCCGACTCCCTGCTGGACAAGAGCCATGCAGCACGGACACCCTGCCTGGCTAGTCATCACCACATCCTCACTGTCTGCCACAGAGAAGCATCACACACGTGTGTGTTTGTTTATTCTGGGGAGAAAATCAATCAAGGTTTATTTCTCAATAAAGATTTACTAAAAGAATGGATGATGGTCACACCACTCTGAAAACACACTAAAACCCACTGATTGTACACTTAAAATAAGTGAACTATGTGATATATGAATCACAACCCAATAAAGATGTTAAGAAACAGAACGAAACAAAAACTGGATAAAATCCCAAAGAGGAATGGCTTGGCAGGGCCGGCCCAGGCCCTCTGCCTCCAGAGCCCGGAACGGTAGACCTCGCTTAAGCAAGGCCACCCACGGGGAAGGGGCAGGCCCCACAGTCTGTCTCCAGCAGCCACCCGCCCTGCAGAATGTCACAGGGGAGCTGTTCCAGCCTGGTGCACTAGAACTAGAGCCCACGGCTAAGCATTGTCCTGTGAACTGACATTCAGAAACGACAAGGCCCCAGTCGGAAGAGGCACTCGGCAGAGCCCAGCGTCAGGCTGGCTGAGCCCGGAGCAGGGACACACAGGGCTGTCTCCCTTCTCTAGCTGTCCTTCCGTGAGGCAGGCAGTGGAAGCAAAGGTGGGCACATGTTCCCACCCCAGTGGCCCAGGGGGACTGCCATCTCAAGTCCTTCTACCTCTTTGAGCCTCAGTTTCCTGCTCTGTAAACTGGGGTTGTTATTGCACCTACAACATGGGTTTCAAGGACAAAGTGCTAATGACATCCTCCCACCAGGCCCAGCCCCCACAGACACATGGCAGTGCCCAGGCCATACCAGGCACACGCGCCCAGCAGGGGCTCCACATTGGTGGGTGGCCCAACCCCACTGGCACGTGGCTACGGCAGGCCTCCTGCCACCTGGGAACCAAGAGCTCCACTCTTAACAGTCTTGTCCATACGAGAAGCCTCGGGAAGGCAGCCATCAGCTCAACAGACCACAGACCTGTCAACACAAGTCCACACGGCCCAGTCTCCACATCTGCTCATGAAGGAGGGTCATGGGTCAGGTCACGGGCCCTACCTACGGGCCCTGACCACATGGTCCACGGGACAGAGGTGCCAGCTGGATACACCGGCACAGGGGGCTGCATGGGGGAGGCCAGGAAGGTCTCCATCAACAGGGGGAGGAGCCTTCAAGTGATTTGCATTTTTTTCTCATTGCACTGTGTAAACTGAATGCTGACAGGTGTGTGTTTTGCTGGAGTTAGAATAAAAACCAGTGGTCCAGGGATGTGTGCGTGATGGTTCCACCAGCAGGCAGTGACCACAGCCTGTCTCTTCCCTCTCTGGCTGGTAGACCCAGGCGGCCCTGTGTAAGCGCTTTGCATGCCGATCACAGACCCTGCACAGCCACCCTGGGACGGAGGGACTGTCCCTGGCTCTAGGCTTCCCAGAGGGGAAAACGAGGATCAGAGAGCCACAGGGCTCACCCAGGCTTTATAGAGAGACGCAGTGGAGCCAGGGTTGGCCTCATGGCCTCTCCACCTGTGTCCTCCCTGCTCCTAGAAAAGGCCACCGCTGCTGCCCTAGATGACCCTGTACTTCTCATACCAACGCTGACCCACCTGGGGGCTCCTCCCCAACCTATCCAAACCCCACCAAGAAGGTGCAGGCAGCTGTCGTCTTCACCCACCCAGCAGCAGAGCAGCCTCTTCAGGTGGCTGCACCCCAATTTTCCTTGGGGAACCCCCTCTCCTGCTCTGGGTCCCTGTGGTCTGGCCAGAGGATGGCATGCCCTGCCCCGAGTAGGGGCCATGGAGGGAAGGCACACAGCCTCCAAGCACTCCTGGACCCAGGTGGGACTGTCACCATGCTGGTCTGCAGGGCACTGCCTGAGACCTGTCCCCATGACACGGGCCCTGGAAGAAACCTCAAGCCATTCAGGCTTCTCAGAAGCGATGCCAATAAATTCCTGGTTTTCTTTCCTTAAGCCACAATGAGTTGTCTTTCTGTCACTTGCAACCACAACAGTCCTGACAAAAGACGCCGATTAGAAGGTTCTGTCTGCTCACATTCAACTTGGCCAGTGGTCAGTGGAGCCCGGAGCTGCAATCCTCACAGACACCCGTCAGCTTCCTCGGCAAACGCTTCCTGAAGACCTGCCCTGGCGGGCCCAGGGACAGACACAAGTAGACTGGGGCCATTGTGGCCCCAACTCCCCCCATGGAACCAGGGCCCAGTGCTGCACCCCCTCGGGATGCCAGCCTCCTCCTCCACAAATCCACAGCTCACACCCATCCCAGCCCCCTTACACGGAGGGTGAGGCCCCCCAGAGGTCCCAGGGGAGGGACCCCAGGGAACATGGGACAAACAGGGTGCCAGGACTCTCCCCCGAGAAACTCCCACTCCCAAGAGCTCAGCACACACGCTGTACATCACCCACAAGTCACACATGAGAGAGGGGCACAGCACGCAAGGGCTGCTGGGGGAGGATGGACACTTCTGCCCCCTGAGGGAGTGTCAGGGAGATGCTTATCTGATTTTTTTTTCTTTTTTTTTTTTTAAGGGAAGAGAAGCTCAATTTCCTTTTTTTTTGAGACGGAGTCTCACTCTGTCACCCTGAGTAGAGTGCCGTGGCGTCAGCCTAGCTCACTGTAGCCTCAAACTCCTGGGATCAAGCGATCTCCTGCCTCAGCCTCCTGAGTAGCTGGGACTACAGGTGCTTGTCACCACACTCAGCTAGTTTTTCTATTTTTTGTAGAGATGGGGTCTCGCTCTTGCTCAGGCTGGTATTGAACTCCTGACCTCAAGCAATCCTCCTGCCTAGGCCTCCCAGAGTGCTGGGATTACAGGCATGAGTCACCGTGCCCGACCACTTATCTGATTTTTAATACAAGGACAAGGGAGGCTTTTGTAGGAAAAGCAGTTGCCCAGGTCAGGGAAGAGCCAAGGCCCCCAGCACCAGCACGAGTCACGCCCAGCTTTCAGGCTCACGCGGGCTGGTAGGTGCCAGTGTGTTAAATGTCTCCTCCCAGCCTCATACCGTGGGTCCCTCAGGGTCTACCTATACCCAGGAGCCCCCGGATGAGGGTCTCTGCAAGCTCCAGGCCAGAGGGACACTGGGAAAAAAGGCAGAGCGAAGGAGGGAGCACGTGGCTTTGACTGAAATAAACAGAAGCTGGAGGGGCTGGCAAAGATGTCACTCAGCCTGCAAAAGGCCTCAAGTAGACCTGAAAGTACTAATGCAAACAGACGTCCACAGCATGACTTGAAAAAAATAAAGAAAAAAATAAAGGTAAAGGTTGAAGGGAAGCCACCCCATGTGAATAGATCCTGCCGCACTGTGGTCCAGGCCCGACAACCACAGAGGGAGCCAGAGCCCAGTACCGGAGCCCCCGTGACAGCTGCTCGGTCAGCCTCCGGCCACCTGGGCCACCCAACACTCAGCCCAGCCTTGTGCCAGTCCCTGGGCAGCCACGCCTGGTACTCCAAAGGCACGTAAAGGAATCTGAACAAACAGGCCTCGCGGCGCTGGCCCCCACCCACAAGGAGAGAGAATTCGGGAAAAGGGGCAAGGGAAAGCAGGGGCCCCGCCAGAATTACCTCGTCGTCCTTCCACTCCGAGAAGTCGATCTTGAAGGAGGGCAGGGAGAACTGCTGGCTCACCCCTCGCTTGTAATGGACGGTCTCGGACTGCAGCAGAGGGCTCCTGGGGCTGTACCTGAAGGGCATCCGGGAGGAAGGAGGTGAGACTGTGGTGGGCAAGGGCCCTTCCATGCCTGTCTGGCCACCTCTCCCAGCTCTGGCACCACCTGCCTTGTGGGGACCCCTCTGGTGGGGGACAGGAAGCACCCTATGTGGCCATGGGACCCTCGCCCTTCCATGGCTCCCGCAGCCTCTCTGCTTGCCACGCAGCTCTGCCCAGACCACTCCTGGACGATTCTTCCTGAGCCCGCTACCTTCCCAGATGTGGCTACACCTTTCCACAAGGTGCTGAGTTTCTTTCCTTCTTTGAATGAACACAGTACAAAAGCACACACAGTGCAAGACACTCACTCCCAGCTTCTCTGCCCAGGAGACACCCACACATCACTCCTGGAGAGTCAATGCACACTCACGCCCGCAAGCAGCTCAGGTGTCTCTGCTCTTTCACACCCTTACATAGCCAGAAGCTGTCCCACCATTGTCACACATGAGGTACTGTGTTCTCTGAACCACCACACAGGTTCCACTGCAGTTTTACCCTAACTGATTCAACGAGGCTCCTGGGGGACACCAGGTGGTCTCCCAAATCTTGCCATTCCCAATACTGCTTCAAGGACCACCCTTGTGCATCTGTCTTGGCCACACTACGAGCATATCCCCAAGATAGAGTCCTAGAAGAGGAACAGCTGGGTCAACAGGCACACACATTCCGTTCTGATGAACTCTGGGTCTCCCCACTTGGGTATCCAAGGCATAACCTTGGCCACCTCCCTCCACTGCCCTCCCCTGCCTACCGTCCACCAGGTCCTCCCTGAGTCTCTTGGAGAAGGACACCCTTGAGGGCCTTGGCACATCAGCCTAGAGGCTGGGGGTGTCACTGTTGTGTGCACAAAGACAGAGGAGGCCCCACCCTTGCCATCAGAGTCTCGGGGGAGCCCAGGTCTCTGCCCTCAGGAGAGGGCTCGGGTTAGAACACTATTCTCAGACAGACCTGGGCTTTCTCCCATGAACTGCGGGACCCTGGACACACTCCTTTGTCTGAGCCTGTTTCCCTGTCAAGAAGCGGGGAAAGTGGCCTGCCCTGCAGCTCAAGTGGACAGAGCATCTCCAGACTGGCTGGGTCCTGGAGCCTCCCCTTCTGTGTGCCAGTGACTCTGGCTCTGTTACCACTCAAGCCCAGCACCCTGGGAGGGGAAGCAGGCCTGCACGAGTCTCAACAAGGAAAACTATGGCATTTCTATCACCACCCAGCCCCCAGGGTTCTAGGACATGGTTATGCCAGCCAGGTCTGGCAAGTCATTTTCTCTGCTTTTCTGGCTCTCTTGGTGGCAGCAGGACCCTCTCCTCGAGCACATCTGAGACAGTCAGCCACAGCCTGACGCAGATAGCAGCAGGGCTGCTCGGGCTGGGAGCATGAGGACAGGTAGATGGCTGCTCACAGGCTGGCCTGTCTAACTTTGGCCAGTGCCCTCTCTGGGGCAGCCCCTGGGCACCTCCCCAGAACCCAGGCTCCTCCACCAAAGTGGCCAAGCCCAAGGAAAACACAGAAGCCATGGAAGTTCCAGCCGTCACAGGAGGCCCGAGGAGGACACCAGGTGCACGTGGGTGTCCCACGCTCACCCCCACAGGAGCAGGGAGTGAGAAGTGGGCAGAGGGGCTTGCTGTGGACCCTCCCAATGCTCCTGCACCACACACTCCCGGTGCATGGTGGTGACACACACACATGCATTACGTGTGTCATTTAAAAAGTAACCAAGTGTGAGGTTGAGGTGAAGCCTCAGAGAAGAAAGTCTAGAAAAAGGACCTGCTTCTTCTCTTGAGCACTGCAAGCGTTTGGTGGCCTTGCCTGACAGGATGCTCCCCAAGAAGCCCCACCTGAGATGTCTCCACCTACAACTTTGAACACCTGTGCTCCTTTCATGAGCACCTATCGTGTGTAACTGAGCAGGAAGTAGACTGTTCAATCCTCACACCAACCATGAGGAAGAAGCTCCAGCCAGCCCCCATCTCCAGCAAGGAAACTGAGGCACAAGCAGCCACGTGTCCCAAGCCACAGGGCAGGGCAGGACTCCAGGCCTGTGCTCTCAACCGCCACCTACCCCAGAGCCAAACCTGGCCGCCGAGTGGTCTGCTCCAATGCAGAAAGGAAGTGGGCACATTTTCGCCCGTCAGTAAGGCCACTAGGGGCCACCTGCCCTCACAGGCTGGAGGTGGTTCTGCCCAGGCCCTGCTGAAGCTACAGGTTTCAAACTTTTGAGGCCAGTAGCCCCCTTATTTCACATAAAATCTCCAAAAGCTCATATATGTAATTGTGACATAGTAAGAAATATATATTTGGTCTCTGCCCTGGTTCCTGGCACAGAGCTCCTGCTCCCTTCGAATTTCCTGGGTGACAGGAGCATCTTTTGTTCTAATGACGTGACTCTTGAGGGTTCCTGGGGGACCAACCCAGGATTAGGAGCCTGGAACTTTCAGCCCCAGCCCACCCCTGTCCGCCAAGGAAGGGGAGAAGAGGATAGAGTTAATAGTCGATCATGCCTACGTGAAGAAGCCTCCACAGCAGAAGAAAACTGCGGGGTCTTCAGGAGCACTTCCAGGTGGCTGCACACAGGCAGGGGTGTGCCCAGAGAGGCACGGAAGCTGCACCCCACTTGCCCCCGCCCCACCCTATGTAGCTCTTCACCTGGCTGTCCACCTGAACCCTCTATAATACACCAAGAAATGTAAGGAAAGTATTCTCCTGAGTTCTGTGGGCCATCCTCACAAATTAACAAACCCAAGGAGGGGGCTGGGGGAACCCTGATTTATAGCTTGGTCAGAAGCACAGGTAACAAACTGGGACTTGCAACTGGCACCTGAAGTGGGGGCAGCCTTGTGGGACTGAGCCCTCAACATGCGGGGTCTACGCTAACTCCAGGTAGCCAGTGTCAGAACTGATGTGAATAAGGATGCCACCGGCATTGCAGAGAACTGGAGAGTGACTTGGTGTGGGAACTGCCCCCACGTTTTAGTGAAGTGCTGAGGTTACAGAAAGAGAAAACAGTTTGTTTCTTCCCCTCTGGTCAATAAGCCAGAGAGAAGGCTCCCATAGGAGCCCGAGGCCCCCAGGACCCCAGCGACGCTGTCAGCCCTGGCACTCACACAGCCCTGCCATTCAGGAACTCCTCCACCGCCTGGCAATAGATGGTGATGGCCACTCGGGCATCAGCATCGAAGGTGAACTCCAGGCTGTAGAGCACCCGGGGTTTCTCGCTGTCCTCGGTGGGGCTGTCAGCATCATCCTTGTACCTACCCGAGGGAGGAGGAGAGGCAGCAGGTCAGGGGGTTACAGCCTGCAAGAGCCGCCATCTGCCCCACATGGCAGAGGGGCCCATAGAGGCAGCTGCTTGGACACACCTCACTTTTCTAGCAAACGTGGAGACCCCACTCCTGTTTGGACAATAAGGCCCAACAATCCAGGGTTCGCCTTCCCCTTCGTCCTGCCCACAGAAAAGGGGATGAATCCTCTGGGTTTAGAGACGATCCCAGATGCCTCATGTCTTATACATTTAAAGCAGTTTCTCAACCTGCTGAAATCTTGGGGCCGGGTCATTCTGGGCTGTGGGGGGCTGTCCTGTGCACTGCAGGAGGTTCAGCAGCACCCCTGGCCTCCGTCCATTAGATGCAAGGAGCACCCCACCCCCAGCTACCTCTACACACTGCCCAGTGTCCCCTGGGGCACGAGCACCCGGTTGGAAACCCCTGGTTTAAAGGATCTAGTTCCACTGCCCTTTCCCACCCTCACCCAAGGGGCAGCTCTGGGCCCCTGCGGCTCTGCTCACAGCATCTAGTTCCACACGGGGCCAACTGGAGGCCCACTCTTCTTCCCAGCATCCACCTGGAACCCCTGCCTAGGCACATCCCACAGAGCCCCAGAAGCCCCAGGGCTCCAGCCTCAGGATCCCCAAGGACAGGACCAAGGGTTACCTCACAAGCCGGAGAGAGTCTTTGCGGATGTTCACCAAGCTCCTCAGTGTCTTCACCGGCTCGTGGGGGGCGGGAGTGACGTAGGGAAACTAGGAGGGAAAAGCAGGAACCAATCCCAGGTGACTGCCTCAGAGTGGCAGAGGACAGGAAACGCAAGGCTCACAGCCCCAGCTGGTCGCCTGGGCTCTATTCCCACAAAAGGGGCTGCGCTGGATGCTGGGTATGTTGTTCTCATCTACGGTGAAGGGAACCGCAGGCAGCACGGCCAGCGGGGTGAAGCCAGACCATGCTGCCCTGAGAGAATCTGGCCTCTCAGCCATGTCCCCACTTCCAGGGAGGACCCTCAGCGACTCCATTTGGCCAGAGGGATTGGGGGGTGGGGGGCAGCCAAGGTTGGAATCTCGAGCTACATTCCTGGTGGTGGGATGTGACGCTTGCTGCTGCCTCTGAACAAGGCAGTCAATTCGTAAGACAAGGACAGCCAGTAAAGGTTTAGGAAGGTTCACACACAAGTGCATGTAAAACTGGTGACACCTGGAAGATGTGGCTGTGTTAACGGCAGTGTTAGGCTTTGACACTGTGCCGGATTTCTACAGGTCATTATTATTAGGGGAAACTGATGAGGGGCACACAGGATCTGAGATTTCCTACAATTGCAGGCAAATCCACAGTGGTGTCAAAACAAGAACTTATAAAAAAGAAGACCTATGAAGGCCTGTGTGAGCCGGGTCCTGGCAGGAGGTGAGGCTACAAAGACCGCAGAGTCAAGGTTCCCCTTCCTGCTTTCTTGTTCCTGCTGACCCCGAGGGTCAGGGGCAGCTTCCTGCTGGTCCCACAGGCAGGAGGGGGCAGCACTCGGCCCCACCCCCTGGCCTCAGGATCCAAGTTTCATGTCACACAGCTGCCCAGTGGCTAAGACAGCCTGGAAACCCTGGTCTGGAGGACCCTGACAGGCCTGAGGGATGCCCGAGACTCAGCAGCTTCAGGGAGAGGGGGGACAGCGTCTCCTTAGAGAGAGGCCTCACACCTGGTCCCTGCCATCACCTCCCAAGGGTTTATAGGCCCTGTCACCTCCTCCTCTGCTCTCTGGCCCCCTGCTTTCCTGCTCCTCCTGGGGGCTCCTTCCTGCCTGTCATGGCTTGGCTCAGCCACGGCTCCGTGGGCCACCCTCCGCCCTTCTCTCTTCCAACCACTCATTCATCCAATGCCAACGTCCACACCCCCACTAGGGGACAGGGCCAGGGTCAGCCTTCCGTCTCAGCCCCTGGAAGAGTGCCAGGCACACAGTAGGTGCCAAATCTGTGTTGAACAAACAGACAGCCATGCTTGAACATGTACTCCTCTTGTAACTAGTGAAAAGCGTTCACCATCTGTTTGCATTTCTCCTTCGTATCATGTCTCTTGCCCATTGTTCTACGGAATGTGGATGTTCTTTTTGCTTTTTAAAGAAAGCCACCCAAGAGGCCTGGAATCAAATCTGTAACTTTCTGCAGCCCCTACAGCCTGGATGCACCAGTTCAATATGGCTGCTCTGTCCCTCAGTGAGCTGCACCTGGCTGTCTGGCCTCTAAGGGGCAGTGCCAGGACACGCCCTGTTCCAGTCACACGCCCACGTCCAGCTCAACTATAGGCCTGCCAGGAGCTCTGCCCATTTGGGGTGACTCGGTGCCTGCCTGCCCTCCTAGTGGGGACAGATGGCTGCGGACAAGGCCTCCCACACCCCTGGCGGGAACAGACGGCTGGGAACAGGGCATCTGACCCCCACGGCCCTACAAGCCAGCTCTGGTCAGACTCACCTGGACCGGGCGGCTGCCCAAGAAGTTCAGATCCATGTTCTCGCCAAAGAGGTAACCTTCAGGATGGGGAGTGTCGAATTTCTCGCCTCCCATGAAAAAGTGCGACGCAAAGTAGTTTCCTGTTTAAAAAAGGAAACACAGTTGTAGATTCTCAGGCTCAACGAAGTCCAGCAGGAATGTGTGATGGCTGAGAAGCTCATCTCAGAGCTCCATCCTCAGAAAAGCCAGCACTGGCTGGCCCACGGGCTGGCCCTCCTGCTCAGTGGCCCAACCACCCTGGCCTTGGGCCTTCCAAGGCGGCCCATGGGCCTCTGCACACCGTCAGCCTCCACACCCTTCCCTCTCCCCGACCACTCCCTGCTCACAGTCTCAGCAGAGGTCTCAGCTGTAGGGGGCTGAGCAGTGTCCCTCACAAAGACGTGTTCAAGTCCTTCCCCACCCCCACCACAGCCACCTCCTGTACATGTGACCTCATTTGGAAAGAGGGTCTTTGTCAATGTAATCAAGTTAAGATGAGGTTAAGACAAGGTCATACTGGATTAGGGGACCCTAAATCCAATGACCAGTGTCTTAATAAAAGACAGGAGAAGGAGACTTAGATAGAAAGGAAAGCAGAGACTGGAGTGATGTGGCCATAAGCCAAGGAATGACAAGGAACCTGGCGCCTCCAGAAGCAGGAGACAGGACAGGCTTCTCCCCTGGTGCCTTCAGAGGGAGCGTGGCCCTGCTGACACCTTGATTTCCCACTTCTGGCCTCCAGAACTGTGAGAGAATACATTTATGTTGCTTTAAGCCACGGTTAATGATCACGTTACAGCCACCCCAGGAAATCCTTACACGTTCCCTGACTCCAGACTAAGTCCCCCGACACCCCCAAACCCAGGCCCATGTCCTTTCTCAGCTTAGCACTGGCCATGGGGTAAAACCGTGTGGGTTATTATCACACCCCCACCCGACTCCCCCGTGAGGACTTGAGGCCAGAAGTGGCTCCCACCACGTCCCTGGCACACTCAGGCACCAAATGTGCCCTTCTCCTATGAGGAAAGGGATGAAGGTGTCAGATGCCAGTCAGCCACCAAGAACCAAGCTCACAGCCCCGCTGGGGAAGTGCTGGCGCGTGGCCTCTCCTGTGCTTCCTGACCTGAAGCCTGCCCTGTACCCGTTTCTCTCTGGCACGGAGGCCCTGAGAATAAGGCCCAGGTGACCACAGGGCCTGGGGATTCATGGATGCTCAGACTGTATGTCCTTCAGCCTCATGTGCAACAGGGACTCCTGGGCACCTGAGCTCAGGTGGGTCCTTCCTGAACCCCCGGGGGGAATTCTGGGCCCTTCAGGTTACTCCTTCCTGAGAACCACAGCCCCAGTTACAGTGGGCACGGCCACAGCCATGAAGGCCACCCAGACCCAGGTGACAAGGCCAGGAAGCTCCTCCCCAGGGAGGGGCCCAGAAGCAGGAGTCCAGCCTGACTGCTCTTGACTGCGGAGAACATAAGGCAGGAACAGCAGCCTAGGCCCCAACCCTAACCCCAACCCCAACCCACCCTGTAGAGCAGGAACCTACAAGAGCCAACTGCAGCAAGAAAAGAATAAAGTAGCAACTAGTTAAACAAATGTAAGACCCTGATTTCATGGAACATCATGTAGCTGTTAGAATCAAGCAGACCTGGACACGCTAATATGGAATGATAGCCACGGAATACTCGTTAGTAAAAAAATACCAAGTTGAATGTGTTCCCAGATCTCGTTTGGGCGGAATCTGCACACACAGAGATGGGCACAAGTTGTAAGTAGCCAGAGAATGGTCTGAAAGGAAGCATCCAAGGGGCTGCCAGAGAAATCAGTACAGAGCCAACAAGGCAGAGACCACATTCCGCTTTGTGTTAACACCTTTTCACTGAACATGCATCAATGTGGTGTTTTTAAATCAATAAAAATAAGTGAGATACAGGTAAGCAGAGGATGCCTTCCCCCATCACCTGGGACTTACACGCAGCCCCACACGTGAAATCATCAGTGCATCCCACTATGCAGAGTCCTTAAAGGTGATATGTCCCACAACAGCCTGTGGGGTGTTGGCAGGGGACAGGCACCCAAGGCCTTGGGACAGGGGAGGTCTCTGAACCCTCTCTCTGCAGCTCAGCTTCAGTCTTGGTTGGCCTTTGGCCAGTCCAACCTCAAGCCTAAATCACAGAACAGGGGAGAGGGCCTCACCCGGAAGTCAGAGAGAGCCCAGCGCAGAGCCACCTGTCCTGGTCTGCCAAGATGTGTGCAGTGTTCATTAAAACAGCAGACAGGCCAGGCACGGTGGCTCACGCCTGTAATCCTAGCACTCTGGGAGGCCAAGGTGGGAGGATCACTTGAGGCCAGGAGTTCAAGACCAGCCTGAGCAAGACCGAGACCCCGTCTCTACTAAAAATAGAAAAAATTAGCTGGGCGTGGTGGCACGTACCCGTAGTCCCAGCTACTTGGGAGCCTGAGGCAGGAGGATAGCTCAAGCCCATTGTTTGAGGTTATAGTGAGCTACGATGACACTACTGCACTCTGGGCTAGGCAAAATAGCAAAACCCTGTCTCAAAAAAAAAAAAAAAAAAAAAAAAAAAGGAAGGACTTAAGTTGTCATCTGATAAATCATTAATATTTTTGATACTAGATCTTTATGTGAATTTTTGGCAAATAACTTGGAATTAGATGCTATTACCATGTAAAAATCTTGTTAATTCCCATCTAGTTTATGTGATCAAGGTTTCTCAACTTAAAAAACAGAACTAGAATTGATGCTGAAAACTGTATCATTCTAGCAGTAGGTTATATTCAACTGTGAATACACGAATTAACCAGGGGGAAGAAGTAGCCCATCCACTTAAGAGACACATTTTCAATATTTTTTAATGTTTTTGTTTATTATTGATAAACACTGTAATTTTTGATTAGTTGGGTATTTGCAATGGCTGTTCACGCCAAAAGAAAAATTCTCATTTAGAGTATTATGATGATGTGAAATTTTAAAAATTTCTACTTACGTACATATTTTGGTTGCAGAGACACACAATATGGTGATCAATAAAAGACTTTCAAGCATAAAAAACTGGAAGCAAGTTGCATGTTCATCAAAAGAGAAATGGACGACAGACAGTGGCACAGTCACAGGATGGGACCAACACCTGCCCCCAGTCAGGAGGGGAGAGCCAGGACCACGTGATCGACAGGGAGCAGACGCCCCACGACTCTCACGTGCAGGAGGTGATGCCAATAAGAATGGGGACGCATCACAAAGCAGCCCTGCAGTTCACACACGGGCATCCACACGCATCCACACACGGAAAAAAATAAACACAGCAAGGAGCCCCCAGGTCCCCAGTGGGGCAGGAGGAAGGGACTGGCTGGGGAGATGTCAGGGGAGGGGCTGTCCTTCTCTTTTTCCTCAAGAAAAGAGATGCGCATGTGTACTCATGCTGTGTGTGCACGCATGTCCGTATGTGTGGTGCATATTGTATACACACATGTACGTGTGTGTGCATGCAGCTCAGGACCAAGAGGAGCAGGCAAGGTGCCAAGACGGAGGGAGGAAAAAGAGAGAAAAGGAGACAGGGTGAAAGACAAGAAGGAAGCCACGAAGATGAAAGAAAATAAAGAGCAACTACATCCAGGGGGCTCTTCCTCCACAACTGTTTTCCCACTGACCCCAACCAGAGAGGGACAAATACTGCTCCCAGGCCCCCGAGCTCATCAGTGAGCGAGCTGGGACTCAAACTTGCAGACTCCAGAGACGACTGTGTCCCCATGCTGGGCATCTCCCCGCCCCCAGCTTGGGGGACGACAGGAACAGCACTCAGTGGTGTCATCACCAGGCACAACAGGCAGCTGTTTGTACACAAAGAGCCACATGCAAAGGCCTTCCCAAGCAGAACGGCTGGAATTCCTTCTGTGGCCATGCTCAGAGGATCTAACACTGGCCTAGAAACCCCAGTGACACTCCGGGACCCCCCAGGGCCTCGGAGCCTCCGGGGCAGTCCTCAAACATGGCTAAACAAAGTCATCCACCTCCCCTCGTTTACTGTCACCGTCGAGGGACTCAGGCTCAGGCAGTTCACCTCCTCTCTGCCCGAGGGATTGGACTCTGTCCTGCTTACAGGTGTCCAGGTGACCTGAACAGGGAGGTGAACAGCCACAGAAATAAAGACTCAGCAATCTCTTCCTCAGGAGGCCTCCAAGCATTTCCAAACAGAGCCTCGTTCCCCTCACACATGCATCAGAGGCGGGAGCATATGCATGTTTATCACCTTTTACGGATGCGAAAACCAAAGCCGTGAGGCCATGGGGCAGGGGCTGTCTCGGGGACAGCCAGCAGAGGGGCGGCGCTCAGCTCCTCCTGCACAGGCCACAGAGCGAGCCAAGTGAACTTCTGGGGTTCCCTTTTGTCTGCTGCAGTTGTAAATGGTAGTAAACACATGTGCAAATAAGAGTACCAGACATTTACAACAGGAAATATGCTAAATCACTTAACAAACCAGCCTTGCTAAGGGAATGAGGCATGTAGACAAGTAAGGATCTGCCAAGGCTATCGAGTAAGAAGGCAAAGCAGAGATCAGTCTAGTGGGCACAGATGGACTCTAGCTAAATAAAAGGGTCTGGAAGGATCCACACCAAACTGCTGTCAGGGAATCTCGGGGGCGGGGGAGAGGGGCAGGCAGAGTAAAACGGGGCCTCGGCATTCTCCCTGAAAACATCTGCACAGCTTGACTCTTTCTCAACTTCATACTCCATTTTTTACATCCAAGTTTATCAGAGCCAGAGTTCGGGACCTGTCAGGTCATAGGTTCCAGGCCTGGACCCTTGAGAAGCATTTGTATCCAAAACCACCAATCCCTGGGACACCCCCAACAGAAATAGGCCAGGCTCAGATCTCAGCAGAGGGCCTTCCCTCTCACCCTCAATGTGGGGGGACGTGAGAATCCAGGCAGATGTTCCTCCTCCTCCCCCAACTAACGGGGCAGAGACTGTGTCTTAGCAACCGGATGCCCAAGTCCCCATGAGGGCCTCAAGCTGCCCATCCCAGATGTGGGTTCCAGGTGCCCAACTCAGCTGCTGCACAGCCCATTCCAGCAGGTTCTAAGTGACTCAGGCTCCTGCCTCACCTTCAGATGCCCCCAGCCCAACGACCCCCACAAGCAAGCACACCCTGACCTCCAACCAGGCGCCACACTCCCCACTCTGCTGCCTGCCCCACCTGCACCCACCTTTCTGGCCTGCTTACTGGGGTCTGGGAGCTGTCATTCCCCCTGGGCCAGTGGGCTATTCCCACCTTAGGACTCCGAGGTGAGACCAACCCTGACCAACCCGCAGGCCATCTGCCCGCTCACTGCCAAAGGTTCCCCCCCCAACTCTCCTCACAGCATCATCCCTGTTTTCCCTCATTTATTTGTTGGTTTACACTCTGTCCTCCCCTGCCCAAGACCAGGCATCATACACATTTGCTCACGATCCCAGGTCATGGACTTGGACACTCGTATGGATTTAGCTGGGCTGCCTCCCTCATCGTTCCCACCCCCCGGAAGGGGCACTGGGAAAGGCCAGAGGTGTCTGCAAGGCACCTGGTGAAAATTCTTCTCATTCTCCTGTAGGACAGATGTTCCTACTTGCCAGCCTCACAAAATCGCCTGACATGCTTCTGCTAAACCCCAGCTGGCCCGACAGTGCTGGTCACAGGAAAGCAGGCCCCAGGGTGCCCCGCCAGGTGGAAGGCCAGGGAGGGCAGCAGCCTGGGGTCTTACCCAGCTCAATCACCCAGTCACTGATCCCACTTATTGATCCCAGAGTCCCCAAGTGCCACACATCCTCGCCCAGCCTGACAAGTTCCTTTCTGGAGGACTCCTGGGAAATCAGCACTGGTTGGAATCTTGATTTCCTTATCTACAGACTTGAGATAAGAGGACAAGCCTAGTTCAGAATGCCCTAGGATAAAAGGAGCTGACTATGCAAAGAAGCCTCCTGGCAGGTGACAGGACATCAAGCTCCCTCTGCAAGCATGCTGCCATGTTAAATAAAAAGCTCTGGCTCCCAGCTCAGAGGAGGGAAGGACAACGTAGAGCAAGAGCTGAGCACAACTCTCACTAAGCAAAGATGCTGAGTCCTTGAGTTTCCACAAGCCGATGCCACCTTTTTCACTAGGGGGTGTCCCCCTCCGCCTATACACCCCTCTTCTGGAAACAGCCTCCACCACCCACAGGGCGAGCCCCAACTGCACAGAGCACACAGCTCCCACCCCATAGACACAGCCAACCAAGGTGGACACCAGACCTCACGGGACCCATCACATTCTGTCCTGTGGAACAGGAACAGGGATGGCACCATAGAACTCGGTCCTCGACCCCCTGGTAGGCAGCAGCTTTACGCATGCTCCGCAGAGACTGCAGGGTGATGCTGAGGCCAGAGCAGAACAGGGGCTCTAAGGCCCCTAAGGTTCTAAGGCCACGCAGTTTCGATGCGTTCCATTTCTTGCCCAAGCTAGTTTCCATAAATGCCATTGAGATGGCCAATTTCCAAAGAATTAAAAACATAATAAAAAGCACTTAGGACAGAAATCTTGCAAATCAATAAGAAAAAAAGGGCTCACTCAATTTTTAAAAATGTGTAAAAGACTTCACTGGACACTTCAAAAGGAAGAAGAGAAGTAAACGGACTATTTACTTACAAACACGCATTCACTGGCCCTAGGGAAGGCTACCATGAGTAATACAAGGCTAAAATTGAAAAAATAATTAAAAATAAAACACTCCCACACCTAACTCTACCTAGTGTTGGTGAGAAGGCAGAGCGGCCAGAACTCTCATTCTTGCCTGTGGGAGTGCAAATTGGCCCAAGCCTCAGAAAAACTGTAAATCTAACAATGAACACACACATCCATGTGCCCCAACACAGAAATGGACCCAAAGAGATTGGACTCATGGGCACCAAGGCCAGACAAGAGAATGTCCGCAGCAGCCATCACTGCCCTATCGCCCATCTACGTGCAACTGCGGCACAGCAGACACTGGAGCGTCCCACAGCGAGACCACCGTGCCATAGCAGCTCCTCACCATCACCTCCTCCTGACCTGGAGCAAAAAGAGTCTCCTTCCAGCTCCATCAAGTTCAAAAACAGGCAGAACCCGCCTGGGGTGGAATCAGGAGGGGGTTTCCCAGGGAGGAGGGAGAGAGAGATTGTTCAGAAGGGACAGGAGGCGGCCCCAAGGCCAGCATTTCTGTTTCTTCAACACATTCAGTTTGTGATCACTCATCAAGCTGCAATTGATGATTTGTACATTTCCTAAATGTACATTAGCCTCAATTTTAAATGTATATGTGCAGTATGTGTATACACACACACACACACACACATATTTTCCCCCAAAGCACTGAACTAAATATAATCCCTCCTTTCTTTTGAATCCCCACGAGGCTGCACAGGGCCAGGGTACTCAGAGACGTCACAGAGTGCCCGTTCCCTGGGGCAGGAGCTCTGGTTAGCAGAGAGCTGAGTGGTGACGCAGGGTGGACAACCTTCCACCCACCTCGGGACAGCCCCGTGATGCCCAGCTACCAAGCAAGAGGCCCAATCTACCACCACCTTCTAATGGCCCCAGGCCTTCTTTCAGAAATAGAGGGGACGGCATGGGTGTCCAGTCTCGGTCATTCCTCATGTCTCTCACTTCCTCACCCAGGGGAATGCTTGTTCAGGGTCAGGTGACTCCTCGCCCACATGCTCCCCGGCTGCCAGCTCTTCTGCAAATAGCAGAGGGACACAGGCCCCTCCTCCTCCACCTCCTCTGACTCCATTCCTAGTGGGAATGGTCACCCCTCCTGTGGTGCAGGAAGTGGCTGAGCGCTCAGGGCGAGTTGGCAGAATGGAACAATTCTACGGTTATTTAGTGAGCACCGAGTCAGCCTCTGCAGGGATGGTGCAGGTGACTCCACACCGTCCACCTGACAAGACAACCCAGGAGCGTGAAGCTGGGTAGCCATATGGCACACAGTGGAGGGGCGTGGGAAAAGCCAAGCGACATCCCAGGCAGCACTTGGTTTGGGAGGTTGGGCGGGAATGGTCACTGTCCCAGGGCCATCCAGGAAGTGCAGGACATTTTCCAGGAAACTTCCGGGCCCTATGAGAAACAAAAGTTGGGCAAGATGAGGCGCAGGGCATGGTCCACCCTGTGGGCTGCCAGAATCAGGACCGAATGGGGCCCGGGAGAGCAGGGTTACCCCAGGACCCCAGCAAGCAGCAACTGGCCAAGGCCACGGAGTAAGTTACAGCAGAGCTAGGGCAACCGTGGCCTGGGACTCTAAAGCCAGCGCTCCCACCACACCCCACAGGCTGTCCCCACAGCTGCAGTCTTCACAGCCTGTCAGCATGGTTGTTTCCTTCAAATTTACTCAGCCATGAAACTCAAGGTCTGTGAGATACTAAACTGACCTTCAACTTTCACGGCCATCTTTGTGGAAGGGTGTGTTGAAAACAAAGCGGTCCCCAATTGTGGCGAAGAGAACATGAACACACACATATACACACACCCCCAAACGAAGTCTCCTCTCGTGCTGGTGGTGGGCCCTCACCGCCACCTCCCCAGCATGGGGTGAAACGCCCATTCACTGGCCATCTGGGCCTCCCCCCTGAGATTCCAGAGACAGTCACCAACTGTCCCTAATTCCTGGACCCCTGACCCCAGGGCAGGGCAATGGAGAAAAACTCTGGGGTCATTTTGGGCAGTTGGGAAGCAATGGCCATGGCCACCAAGGAAGCTCCCGGCTTAGCTGAGCCTGACACAGAACGGGACCCAGATGGTCCTGGGACCCCCAACGATAACCCAGAGCCAGGCCAAAGCTAAGGGGGAGTCTGAATGATGGACAAGTCCAGCTGTGTGGCCAGGGCTGGCCATCTGTACCATGCTACACCCCTTACAACCCCAAGACTCGGGTTAAATTATTGTTTGCATTTTCAATGAGGAAACGGAGGCACGGAGACAGTGCTTAGCGACAGTCCCAGGTGGTTCACCCCAAAGCAACCGGTTTTTCCAGCTGGTTTTTCCCACAGTGATTCCACAACTTCTTTGAGGCCGTGGGCCCCCAGGGTCAGTGGGGTCACCAAGCCACATCCTTGCTGACTCCCAGAAAGGAAGCTGCTCAGCTCCCACCACAGCTTCTTGGCCTCGACTATCCCCGGTGAGAGAAGGGGTGGCAGGGTTCTTGCCACCAAGCTGCAGAGAAGAGCCCCCACCCCAGGCAGAGGGTCACCAGAAACCAGCCTCCTCCACAATCTAGGAAACAAGGAGCTATGGCAACTTCTCTGAGTGAATCGAAAAATGGTCAGTCCTGGAAACTACCCGAATGTCATCAGCAGAGGGATGGGGACAGCTGCACAGACTGTGGTCCCTCTGTACAACAAGATATTCTTCAGCTATAAAAAGGAGTGAGGCACTGACACATGCTACAGAGTGGATGAACGTTTAAAACATGATGCTCAGTGGGACAAGCCAGACACAAAAGGTCACATATCGTGTGTTTCCATTCCCATGAAATGTCCAGAATAGGCAAATCCATAGAGACAGAGCACAGATTTGTGGCTGCCAGGGGCTGGGAGAGGGAGAATGGGGAGTGACTGTTCCATGGACATGGGGTTTCTTTTTGGGGTCATGAAAATGCTCCGGAATTAGACAGCGGTGATGGCTGTACAACTCTGTGAGTATACTAAAACCACTGAACTGCACACTTTAAACGGGTGAATTGTATGGTGTGAATTATATCTCAATAAAGCTGTTATTAAAAAATCTGCTTTCTCCTCCTCCTTCTCCCAAGAAGCAAACAGAAGGCAGACCAGCACAAGCTTGGGCGTTGTCCTACTGGAATGTCAGGCTGCTGGGCACAGAGCACAATTTCAAAGGGCCAAGAAAAGGTTCTGTGACATTTCTGCATATCTGATGAAACATAAAAAGATCTGGAGAAAAGGAAGGTTAGTGGTGAAAGGTCAGGGAAGCTGGGGGAGGTGAGGCTGGAAAGAGCTGACCTGGTAGAGCCAAGGTATTTTCATGTCACCAAAGAGCAAGTTTGTCAAAACCTCCCAGAGAAACTATGAAAGGTCCCCGCATTCAACAGGCCCTGTCACACACACAGAACTGGGTGAAGGATTCCGGGACCTCTGAGACACCCTCTGCTCCGTGGACAAGCACACAGAGCTCTGGGGCCCTCCCCAAACCCAGAGGGCCGGCACTGCCCTGATACAGGGACAAGAAACAGCTCCTGGTGACTGCAGGAGCCAGAAGCTCAGGGCAGGGTCCCAAAACCTAAGCAACCCTGGCTTCTTCCTCGAGGAAAACTTCTCGGACCCCCTCCCCTCACCACCAACTTAAAAGGTTTTTATTGTCATCATTGTTTTATTGTTGCTGTTTTACCTAAAATATTAACATTGCTTAAAAGTGGACAAGGGAAGCTCAGGAAATACACCTTCTTTATACAGCTCTTACAATGACAAAATCCAACCGAGTCAACACAAGCAGAAGCCCAGAAGTGGTTCTCATGTGTGAGTGGTGCAGACCACACTCAGGAGGAGCACGACCTCTGCTCATAATGATGGTGTAGGTCTCTGAGTAGGGAGGAGAAACCCCTGTGTGCAAGTGGAATCTCCTTCTCCTGCCACCAAGGGCCCCCAAGGCGTGGTTCTCCCTTGGGACCCAGAATGCTCCAGCTGACAGAATCACCCTCAGTGACACAGAACCTCTCCCTCACCTAGCACCTCTTCCTCTGTTCTTCTCTCCAGGTGCCAAATAAATTAGAGTCAGGCAAGGTCCTGTCTGCAAAGGTAAACCCCAACACGGCGTGGCACTTGGGTGCCAGGCAGCGTCCACATGCAAATGTTTTTAGACAAACACTGACACAAAGATGCTCATCTAAGCTCACCTTGGCGCCTCCATCACACAACACAGAGCCCCCTGCCCTCAGACCCACCCACACACTCCTGCAGGGCAAGATGCAGCCAGTCTGAGCAGTATACACACTGGGGAGATATGTCTTCACCCACCCACGTGACACTTTCTGCAAGACCCACTGCACAGTATTTATTAAACACCTACTGTGCACCAGGCCCAGGTGTTGGGAAACAAAGGCCTCTGATTTTTAGCTCCTCCACCCAAGAGGACAAAAGGCCTGGTGTCACAGGAAGTGAGCAGCTCAGTAAGATAAAGGAGGTGAAAATGCTCTGAAAGTCCCACACCAACATAAAGGTTCAGGCCTGGGGCGTATTCCTTGTGCCGGTGAGTCACAGGCCCGATCCCCTACCCCACCACTTCTCTCAGTGGCCTAGTCCCAGCGTGACCTCCTCAAACGCCAGGGCAGGGCCACCAGGGCATCTCTGCACACTGGACATGGTCTTCTTTCTAATAGCTGCGCTCTGGTGTCCTAGCACCTCCTTTGAACTTGGCTCGGGACCGGCCAGCTACATGACAGGGCAAGAGACTACACTCATTTGGGCGTCAGCCTCCTCATCTGCGACAGGAAAACAGAGCCAGCCTTACAGGGCCAACGTGAAGCCCCAGCAGGCCGGGCATGCAGAGCCCCGTGCCAAGCCTGCTGTTACCACTGTGACCACCAACCACAGAGCCTAGGGTCTCACAGCTGGGGGAGAGCTGTGCTAGAACCAGGTCCCCAGGTCCCAGAGTCCCCACACTTTCCACTCCACTAAGCCCTAAAGTCCCAGACTCAGGCACCCCATGGTATAGTTCCTGCTCTTCCTCCTCTGGGAAGGAACTCAGTGTGGGCATCCCCAAGAGCAAGTGGCAGGGTGCACCCAAGCAGGAGGGCCCAGTGGTCCTGTCCCCCTGCCCTCTCAGCCAACAGTGGAAGGACAAGCAGGAGAACACTTCACCAGGCCTGGCCACTCTGCATGAAATGCCATGTCAGATGAAGGCTTCCAGAGAGGAGGAAAATACCTGTGGCAACTACGGTTGCCCCTCACAGCCACCAGGCCCTTCAGCAGGTGGGCAGAACCAGGGCTGGGAGTCAGGGGACCTGCCTGGCCTCAAATCTGGCTCTGCCATAAATTCACCATGTGACCCTGAGTCCCCCCACCCACTTTGGTGTCCTAACCTATAACTGGGGGTATCTGATAAGATCAATCTTCCCCAAGCTGCAGGAACTCACAGCAGAATTTGTGCCATTACTTATGTAATTGTACTTAATATTTTCACCAAAATCAACTCTTACTTAAAGAAATATAAAGAAAGAAACTTTGTATCACTACTAGATTTGGAAAGTTAGTATCATTTACCTTAAACAAACAAAGTTACCTGGAAAAAAAATATATAATTGAGAAGTTAAAGACAAAAATATATGTAGAGATATACCATGTTCACGGATTCAAAGAGTCAGCATTGTAAAGATGGCAATTCTCTCCAAATTAGTCAATACAGTCAACATAATCCCTATCAAAATCCTAGTGGGCTGTTTTTATAGAAATTTACAAGCTAATTATAAAATTTACATGGAAATGCAAATAACTTAGCACACCCAAAACAATTTGGAAAAAGAACAAAATTGAAGAACTCATGCTACCTGATTTCATAACTTACTATCAAACCACAGTAATAAGCCAGTGTGGCACTGGTGTAAGGACAGACCCGGGTTTCTCAACCTATCTATCTCTGTCTAAGTACTGCAGACATTCTAGACCCAATAAGGCTGTCCCGTGGTCTCTCCCGAATAAATGCCAGTTATATAAATATACACTCCCAGCTGTGACAATCAAAAATGTCTCCAGACATGGCCAAATGTCCCCTGGGGGGCAAAAACCACCCCAGTAGAGAACCACTGGGATAGACACATATAAATCAATGGAACAGAATGGAGAACCCCAAAATAAACCCTCACACTTACGGTCAACTGACTTTTGACAAAAATGCAAAGGCAATTTGATGGGAAGAGGATATAGTCTTTATAGCAAATGATGCTGAAATAACTGAATTCCATATGCAAAAAAATGACCTTAGATCTTTACCATACATGAAAAAAATTAGCTCAAAATGGATCACAGATCTAAATATAAGAGCTGAAACTATAAAACTTCTAGGGAAAACAAAAAGGAGAAAGTCTTTGTGACCTGGGGTTAGGCAAAGATTTCTTAAACATAACTCCAAAAACATTATCCATTTTAAAAAGTAATAACTTAGACTTCATCAAAATTAAAAACTTTTGCTCTTCAAAAGAGACACCGTTAAGAAAATTAAAAGACAAGCCAGACTGGGAGAAAACATTTGCAAATCACATGGCTGATAAAGGAATTATATTCAGAATAAAGAACTCTCTTACAGCTCCCTAAGAATATAATCCAATTTCTAAAAACTGGATAAAAGACTTAAATAGACATTTCACAGCCAAAAGATATACAAGGTAACAAGAACATGAAAAGATGCTCAACATTATCAGTCATTAGGAAAATGCAAATCACAACCATAGTGAGACACCACTTCACACTATCTTGGCTATAATCAAAAAGGTGGAGAAATGTTGCCAAGGATATGGAGAAATTGGACCCCCCATACACTGTGGGTGGGAAATCAATGTAAAATCATGCAGCTGCTTTGGGAAACAGTTTGGAAGTTACTCAAAAGGTTAAACATAGAGTTACCACATGATCTAGCAATTCCACTCTTAGGTATACAGCCAAAAAAAATGGAAATACATATCAACACAAAAAATTGTGCAGGAACGTTCATAGCAGCATTATTCATAATAGCCAAAAAGTGGAAACAACCCAAATGTTCATTAGTAGAAAGATAAAATGTACTATAACCATATAAGAGAAGTACAGATACATGCTACAACGGCAGATGAACTTTGAAAACATTATGCTAAGTGAAAAACACCAGACACAAAAAAAGCCTACGTGTTGTATGATTCCACTTACATGAAATGTCCAGAAAAGGAAATTTTTTATTTTTTATTTTTAGAGATGCGGCCTCACTCTGTTACCCAGGCTGGAGTACAATGGTGGGATAATAGTTCACTGTAACCTTGAACTCCTAGGCTGAAGTGATCCTCCCGCCTCAGCCTCCAGAGCAGCTGGGACTACAGGCACGTGCCACCACGCCCACGCCCAGCTAAGTTTTCTTATTTTTGTAGATATGGGGTCTCACTATATTGCCCAGGCTGGCCTTGAACTCCAGGGCTCAAGTGACCCTCCTGCCTGAGACTCTCGAGTTGCTGGGATTACAGGCGTGAGCCACTGCACCTGGCCAGAAAAAGGAAATTTTAAAGACAGAAAGCAGATCACTGATGGGCGGAGGGTGAGGGAGAGGGTAGGGACTGTTTGCAAACAGGCACAAGGAAACTTTTGAGAGGGAAAAATCTAAAGTGGATTATGAAGATTGCACAACTCTATAAATTAAAAATCATCAAATCATGTTTACAATGGATGAATTACACCTCAATAAAGCTGTTAAAAGTAAAATAAATAGATACAGTGGAAACAAAGCCAATATTTAAATTCAAGCTGAGCACTGTTGCAGTACATGCTGAAGAAAATTGGACAGTTAGAAAGCTGTTAAAAAAAAGACAGCACCCAATGATTCTTTCTCCCTGACATAATCAACAAAATTGACAGACCTGAAAACTTTTTCATAAAGTGAGTGAATGGTCCATGGGGGCACCCCCTAAAATGGCCTTAAACGTCCCTGCACTCCCCAGCCCACCCTTGGGGAAACACACTAAAGTACTGCTAAGGTCCCTCCTACCTCCGACGAGGCTCCCCTGACCTCACCGAGTTCTCCTGAGGAGTCTCGGAAGTCAGCTGAGCACAAAGGCACAGGACCAGGATACTGAGGCCCCCATGCAAGGCTAGGGACCGGAAGAGATGAACAAAGAAAGGCACAAGTATCCACAAGATCACCCAGAAGGATGAGGAACAGAAAGGGAAAAAAGACTAGCTGCAGAGGACAGCCTTTGAACAGGAGAACACTGCTGTCACTGGCAGCATGACTCAAGTGGCCAATATGTTTCAGCACCCATGGTGCCAGCACCAACCAATTAATAGCGGCAGGCTGGGGTGCTCTGTGACGGAAGCTCAGCGGGAAGCAGTGTCCCCCACAGTGAAATTCGAAAGCAGGCTATATTTGTTATTTTGTCCAAATGCCCAAGTGAAGGGACATCAAGTGTGCTCAGGTCCCAGGTGATAGGAAGTGCCACATTAAACTTTTTGATAACTCTGTCATGCCACTGCTAAATGTTATTAGGGTCTGAGCCAGTCACCTAGTCTCCTTTTTAAGCAATTAGAGCAGCTACCATTTGGCAAGGACTTCCTAAGTGCCAAGCACAGTTCTGAGCACTGTACAAAGTATGTGCCCATTTTACAGAGGAGGAAACTGTGATCCAGGGGGTTAAGCAACTTGACCAAGGTCACTCAGCCAAAGACAGGCCGGAAGAACATCAGAGATGGAAGAGGACAACAGCAAACAACGGCTATATCCAATCTGAGGTTATCAGCCCTCAGAGCCCCCAGGGTCTACCAGGACTGCGCTGCTGTGCCTGGGATACAAGCAGGCATGGAGATCTCCCGACTGGTAGGCAACAGTGTGTTCTGCCCAGCTCTGACTCCATCCCCTCTGACTGCCCCCAAACTGTGCTAAGTGCCCTCCTTCCCATTTCATCCCAGTAGTCCGGGGACCCTCACCTCCGTTTGCCTTACAAAATCAGGGCAGAGTAGTTTTTCAAACTTCAGTGGACATCAGACTCACCTGGGGAATGGGTTTAAAATGCAGGTTCCTAGGCCCCAGCAGATCTGAGGCAGGGCTTGGGATGTCTAACAAGCCCCCCCACTTGTGGGAACAGGTGGTCCTGGACCACACTCAGAGACCTGGCCCATGGGTGCCCAAAGACACCTGAGAAACGAGACATCAGATCAGATGAGAAGCCGGGATCTGAGGATCCAATCTGCACATCCCCATGATGTCCAAATTCTCCCTCCTCCTCCTTCTTCCCTTTCCACTGCAAATTACCCCACGAGAAGGAGACTGAGAATGTGGAGCTAAAAGTTCCCAGGCAGGCCAGCTCATGAAGAGACAGGAGAACAGAATGGGAACAAGGCTTCTCTGGGAGCCCCACACCGGGTCCTGGTGCCAGCCGTGCTTCCATACCGCTCAGAGGCCTTGGGGAAGTCGCTTCCTCCCTGATGGCTCCAGTCCCTCAGCCATAAAACAGAGACCACCCATAAAACAGACACCAGTAGGTCCTCTCCAGCTTGGCTCCAGGCCCTGTCCTCCCAGCAAGGACCCCAGTCCCTCCCCATCAATTATAATCATCTTCTTGGGCCCAGCCCCACTCCCCCCACCCACACATCGGGAGAGTTAAGCCTCTGTCCAGATGGGACGTTAAGTGCCCCAAACCACTGGCCCGGTCTTCACACCAAGCCACCAAAGAAAGCGAAAACCGGCCACAGTGGTGAGGTCAATCCTCATGACCGTGAACACTTCCTAAGCACAAGCGAAGCACCAGGACTAAGCACCTCGCAGTCCTTGGAATTTCATACCAGCATTTTCCCCAGTGTGCAGAGGAGGGAGCCGAGGCACACGGGAGCGAAGTGACTGGCCCAAGGTCACCCAGCCGGGAAGTGGCAGCGCCGGGTACGGCTCGGGCGAGTCCGTCCGGGGTCCCCAGCCACGCCTCCGGCTCGGGCCGAGGGGCAGCGCGGAGCTTCCGGAAAGGAACGTGGCAGGGAGGGGGACCGAGCAGGGCGCCGGCGCCCCCGCCCCCAACGCCCCAACCCCCGCCTCGGAGGGCCCCGCGCGGGCGCGCCCACGTCCTGCCCCCGCGCCCGCCGCCCGGGCCCACGTTCCAGCCCGCGCCTCGCTGTCCGCGCCTGGGGGCGGGGGCCGGGCGCTCACCGGACTTCGGGGGGTAGCGGTAGGCCGAGTTCGCCTGGATGTCGATGTCCTCCACCCCCGCGATGCGGCGGCTCAGGATGGAGCCCATGGTGCGCGGCGCTGCCTGGCCGGGGCCGGGGCCGGGACGGGGACGGCGGCGGCGGCGGTGCCCTCACGCGGACATGACCCGCACCAGGCCACACGGACGCTCGTCCACAGCCGCGCCGGCGCCTAGGCTCCGAGCCCCCGCCCCCGGCTCGGCCCGGGCCGGACGCCGCGGCGGCCCTCCGCCCCCAGGGCCCGGTGCGCGCCGGGAAATGGAGTCCCCTGGCCGCTGAGGGCGCCAGGTGCGGCGCGGGGAGTCCGCCGCGGAACTACATTTCCCAGGATGCTCCCCGCCCAGGCCTCTGACGCGTTGACTCCGCTCCGGGACAGACCAAATGGACTTAAATCCAGGGGGAAGGACCCACCAGCCGCACCGCAAATTGTCCTTCCTTCCGCGTTCTAAGCCCAGCACTAACATCTTAACTCTAGTCTCTTCATAATCTGTCCATATATAGATCTTTCTAGGGACCCAACGCTTGCCACCTGCCCCCGCTCTGAAATATCTCCCTGAGCCACTGTGGTTCCCCCCGCTTCCCAGGGCTTGTCCCTTGCCCGGAGCAGCAGAGGGCACACGCTCACCTGCCGCCCGAAAGAGCGGGGTGGAACACAGGCTCACCCGGGGCGGTGCGCAGAGGAAGCCAGGGACCTGCTTTAGCCTTTTCCAGCACCCGGCCCCGCGTCCAGGACAATGACACTGAAGACGTAATTTTACAAACCCCACGGAAGGCAGTAGGCCTCTCCCCATTTTACACACAGGGAAACTGAGGCACAAAGGAGGGAGGGCTGCATACAATGTGCTGAAGACAAGCTTGCAAGTATCAAGGTCAGGATTAAAATCTCGCAGTTTGCAAGGTATCTCCTGGCTCTTGACTCACACACAACTCTGTAAGCAGACCAAGCAGGGGTCGGCTTTTGCCTGCTTTTCGGTTGAGGAACTGGGATTCCGAGTAGCGTGATTTCTCAAGTCAAGTCTTGCTGTACCAAGAAAGCAGCTAGGGAGGGCAGCGGCAGGCTAAGAGCCTCAGATGGTAAATTCACCACAGTCCACATTAAAATATGTCCTACACTTTTTCAGGGGCCAGGATCCACGACCCAAACTTCCTATCGGGAAGTCAAATGAATAAGGGGTATCAGGGACCTTTGTGATTATGAGGAGGGTCCAGGTCTTGGGGGAGCCTGATTAAATCTCCCTGCCCCCAACCAAGACCCATATTTACTGAGCACTATCATGTCACCATGCTGAGGGCTTTGCACATATTCTCTCATTTAATTCTCTGATGTAGGTTCTATTTTCATTCCCATCTTACAGAAGAAGAAAGTGAGGCTCAGAGAAGTGAAGACTCTCACTCAGATTGCATAGCAGATAAGTGGTACAGCTGGAATCTGAACCAGGCCACTGCTCTTACCTTGGCACTCTCTGCTTCCCCAGAGACGTGCTCCAATGTGCCAGATTTCAAGTCTCTTACCCTGGGAAGGATGGGCCTGAGGACATCCCTACCCAGTGTGGTATCTCTTCCCTTATATTTCTTTCCATTGAATCACAGAACACAGGTACACGTACATACATACACCAATACTGCATTCAATTTACTTCCCTCACTGTTTGTGGGGAGAGAGGGAGAGTCCTGAGGTTCCTGTGGTTCCCACTAAAAAATAACACTAAGAGCACACCCTCCTTTTGCAGCCTGGGCCAGGGCAGTCGTTTTCACCTGCTGGACATTTGATTAATTATTCTCCTTAAGAGAGCTTTGGACTCGAGGTATCATCAAAGCCCCTCCAGCAATATTTTTCTGTGTTTATCCACACCCAGCTAGAAGACAGGCCCTCCCTCATCCAAGTTGGTCCAAGTTCCACTACCAACATCTGGGGTGATTCATTTATTTATTCAGCAAATATTTATCACACAGCTACTACGTGACAGGTGACGAACCAGGCAACAGGCATCAAATGGTGGAATAAGCTAGACATGCAGCCTGCAGGCTATTGAGGAAACAGACCCTAAAAAGGTTAACAAGTATGTAATTTCAAAATGCAGTGGGTGCTCTGGGGGAATGGATTGAGGTGCAATGCAATATTAGAGAAATACTATTGATAGAGGAGTCAGGGAAGGCTTCTTTGAGGAGGTGACAGTTAAGCCAGGACTTGAAATACAACTAATAGCCAACCAGGCAAAGTGTGAGGGGGTAGGCTGCTCTAGGTTCTATGTAGGGGTGAGCCCTTGAGCAAAATCCCTAAGGCAGGAGAGAACTGAGTATGGTCCAGGAGCTCAAAGGCCAGGGGGCTAGTGAGGGGGAGAGTATAGAATCAGAGGTCAGGAGCAAGGCAGGGGACAGATCTTGAGGCCCCTCAGTCAATATTGGAGTCTTTAAAACATACAGACAGACCCTGGGGACAGCTCATGGCTTCCTGGTCTGAGTCTCTTAAGTCTAGACTTCTCAAGCCTCCTGAGGGGACAGGATCCTGGCCAATTCTTGTGTTCCCTGGTAGGTGTTGGACAAGCACATCTGTGGAATAATTGGAAGGGTGGGGGTGAGGAGGGGGAAGCCCAGGGCAGCCAGGGCCCCGGGCTCTCCACTGATGGACCATGTGAACTTGGACAAAGCCCTCAACCTCTCTGGGCCTCAGGTAAGATAGGAAGAGTGCTGAAGAAATGCCTTCTCCCCTCCCCCCACATCTACTGTCAGGTCCCATCCCATCCTGCCAAGAAATCCAAAGTCCACTCTCCAGCCAGGCTGATCTTGGCTGAAAACAAAGTTGTTTTTTTTCTTCCCTGTTGCCCCTGGGAAAACAAGCCAGCTGAGGGGAGTGAGGCGTGGAGACCAGCAGGGTAACCTTTGCCCCTGCCAGTCGCATCTGCCCCACCTCTAACAGCCTACTGGCCTGGGAGAGTTCCTTCAGGGCAGGTTTCTGAGTGGTGCCTGGATGAGGGTGGAAGGAGGGGTAGAGGCACTTCCTGCCTCCCTGAACTAGAAAAGCCCCCAGTGGGCCCCGCCAGGACAGTGCCTACCCTCCCTTACCAGAAATACACCCTGCTGGCCCACCAGGTGCCTGCTCTTCTCCACTGGTTCTGAACATCAGAGGATTACCACCTCAGTTTCTTTATCTGTAAAATGGGGTTTGGGCTCCCCAGAGTGGTCCAGATGGGGGCAAAGGGGTGAGACTGCTGAAGCTGGTGTGCTGAGCCCTGTGCACTTCACGAGCATTAGCCCCCCACAGCAGCACGGAGAGCTCAGAGCTCCGTGAGGAAACTGATGATCAGAGCTGGAGTAACTTGCTCAACACCAAAGGGTAGAGTTAAGATTGACACCCAGGTCTGACTGACACACAGGTCTGTCTGACCCCAGAACCTGCCCACCTTCTATCACGCTGTGTTGCAGTTCCAATGATAATAATTATAGCAGTCATCATATTCCAAGCTGCCTTTACTGTGTGCCTAGCCTGTGCTGAGCGCTTTACCCACGTTAATTCACACATATGATGCTTTGCAAAGGTAAGGGGTGATTCTTACCAAGAGCAAACTCTCTTGGCACCATCAGGGTTTGCAAAAAAAAAAAAAAAAAAGCCCCTGAGTGATACCCACGCGGGCAGGAAAGAGGCTTAAACAGTATTTCCCGTCGTCAGGTGGCTTCTGCCAGGGCTCAGGCTCCTGACACTCAGTGACCTCTCCCTGCCCATGGGCCAAGCTCCCAGCTATAGCCCTCAGAGGCGGATTCTACTGTGCCCTCACTCCCTTCTTTCCTCAACTCTCTGAGCTATCATGGTGCCCCCACCCTCCCAAACCCAGGACGTTTCAGCCCTGTCCACCCCATTACCCTCTTCCTGCCACCCCACTGGAGAGCCCCTGGCAGGGGCCCGACCTTGGGGCCGGTCCCTCCATTCAATCCAATTCCGCAGGGAGGGTCACACTTCCCTGTAACCAGACACACCCAGAACATCACCTGATTCAGGCTGTACCTCTCCATCACCATCTGGTCCCCACACTACCGCAGCCACAGTGACCCTACTGCGAACAAGGAATCAGATCTATTAAAATACTTCAATGGCCTTTAACCCACCCCCAGGGCCTGTGCCTGCTTCCTTGGGGCGCCTTCCATATTTGCCATGCTACATTTGTCCCTGGGATTCCTGACATTCGCTCCCCGCCCCGGCCGTGACCACCCACCCTGGTTTTGCTCTCACGTAGCCCCGGCACCTGCCCCCGGGCCAGGTCCCAGCCGGGCACAGAGTAAGGGCCCAACAAATAGTGGCTCAACGAATGACTCTGGGGCCAGGGAGCACAAGGAACCGGGCCAAGGTCACTCAGAGACGGAGCAACCCCACCCCGCCACCCCGGGCAGGTCGGAGCCAGCCGGGGCCCCGCCGGCCAACCCGCGACGTCAACCGGAAGCCACATGTGCGGGGCTGTAAACACAGCCCGCAACGCCCCGCCCCCGCGCGCCACGTGATGCGCCCCCTTCTGCTCCGACCCAGCGCCCGCCCCCGCCGCCGCCTCATTGGGCGGCCAGCTTTGTTTACCTTATATGGCCAGGTCCTAACACCCTGAGGCTACCCATTGGTCGAGGCGCGGCCTCACTCAGCTGACGTCACCCGGGACAAGAAGTTGCAAATAAACCAGGGCATTCTGGGAACAGGAGTTCGGGGCCGCTCCGGAACTGGCTCCGCGGGGTCCTGGCGCCCGCCCCTGAAGACCGGGATTCCCGGCAAAGAGCACGAGATTCTGCGTGGGAAAGTACGAGTACTGCCGCGAGCAGGACCCCGAGGCACCCGAGGACGCCGGCCTGTCCCGGGCGCCATCCTTTCCCCAGACTGTGTGCGGGCCTACTGTGTGGCAGGCCGGGAGCCAGGCTTGGGGAGGGCCCGCGCCGCGGGGGGCGATGCGGGGCTTCCCTGGGGAGACCCGGAAGGCTTCCTGGAGGCGGTGGCTTCGAGCAGGGCTTTGAAGGGCAGACTTACTCATTCACTGAACTGGTTACTATTCGTTGGCGCCTACCGCGTGCCAGGCCTTCGGGGCTCGCAGCCTCGGCCCCGCTCCAAAGGAGCGCCTGCTTGCCCCAGTGCGACGCCCGGCACGGAGGGGTGCACGCCCAGCCGGGCCGGCGCCGCGCGGCGGGGGCGCGGGGACTACATCTCCCAGCATGCCGCGGCGGCCGCGAGCGAGGCGAGGCTCGGTGAGTCAGAGCCGCACGGTAAATATTTGTATTAGCCGGAGCCGGCTCGCTAATGGTGGACGCGTGAGGCGGCGGCGCGAGCGGCGAGGGCGGCCGCGGGGGCAGCGCGGCGGCGCCATGTCCGTGAACATGGACGAGCTCAAGCACCAGGTCATGATCAACCAGTTCGTGCTGACGGCGGGCTGCGCGGCCGACCAGGCGAAGCAGCTGCTGCAGGCGGCCCACTGGCAGTTCGAGGTGCGCGGCCGCCGGCCGGGGCTGGGCCGCGGGCGGGGGGCACGTGCGGCCGCGCGCCCTCGACCCGCTCCCGCGGCGGCGGGCGGCGGGCGGGCCCGGGCGGCGGGGCGCGGAAACGCCGTCCGCCCCCGTGGGGCCCCGAGCCCCCGGCGGTGGAGACGGGACCCCCCGTCCCGGTTGCGGCCGAGGGCAGGGCGGCGGAGCGGACGGACCGCGGGGCGGGCGGCCGGAAGGAGGACGCCCCAGGCCGCGGCCGGGCGGGGCCGCCCGCGCGTGCGGTGCGGGGTCGGGGTGTCGGGGGGGGGGGGGCGGCCGGCGGCCGTGCGTACACGGACATGTGCGTTTGTATTTACGCACGCACCGCGCTCCGGCGTCGGCGGGGCACACGGGGCGTGTGTGTGTGGGCATGTTGGCGTGCGTGTGAACGCGCAGTCCGCCCGCTGCGTTTGGTGTCCGCTCGGCGTGTGCACATGCGGCGGTTTTGCGGACGGTGCCGGTGCCCAGTACGGTGTGGTGTGTGTACACACGGCACGCAGCGGCTGGGTGGTGTGTTGGGACCCCACACCACGGCGTGGAAATGTGCATGTGTGTACCCCGCTCCAGAGGCGTGCCTGGGGCGTCCACGTGTGTCCGGGTGCCCTCCTCTAGGCTGGCAGGCGTGTCTGTGCGGGGAGGGTGTACATGGTTCACTAGCTTTCGGGCTAGCAGGGTACGAGGTGGGGCTGTCCCAGTCTGGCACCCACTCCCCCAGGCTTAGGCTGACCCATAGGGCAGTGCTTGTGCATTCCAAGGGGCACTCTGGCACTTTTCTAATTCATAGACCCCAGAAATAACCGCGTGGTAGTATCTAGGGATGGGGCCAGAGTCCCAGGTGTAGGCTCACAGTATCAGCCAGTGTGGTAGTGCCTGTGCCCAGCTGCGGCCCAGGATCCTCGTTTCCCAATGGGAAGCCATCCCAGGGAAGGTGTTTGGGCCTGCAGGAGGGACCAGGAGGCAGAGGACTCTGGGACTCAGCCCCCTGGGGACAGGACGGGGCTCAGAATGTCCCAAGCTTGGGACAGACTGAGGAGGCAGTGGCCCTTCCACCCAGAGGAATCCATCCTCTTCTCCTTGCCCACCTCCTTCCTAGAAGAGATCTTGGTAGCACTGAATCTGGGCACTTTTCATCCCAGGAGATGGAGGCTGCTCTGTCTGTCTGGTCTCAGTTTCATCTTAGTACCTGGGTCGGGGGAGAATTGTGTGAGTCAGCCTCTAATGGCCAGCTCAGGGCCCCCTTCCCCCAGGCAGCCCCACCCGGAGGAGCTCCCTGCTCCCCACCTCTCCTCCAGCAATCCTAACAGCCCTGTTTGTCTCAAGGGCTGGATGTGGCAAAACTTGCAAAACCACATTCATGGCAGTTTGCTTGAGTTCCACATCTGCATACGGGTTCCCTCCCTACCTAGGGCTGGGCAGGCAGGTGTCCAGTGGGAAGTGGGACCTGCCTGCAGAACTCAGCCCAGCTCTCAGAACCTGGCACCCAGGCTGTGTCCCTCAGGCAGCACAGGTGAATTGAAAATGCAGCTTTGGGCTGGGCAGGGTGGCTCATACCTGTAATCCCAGCACTTGGGAGGCTGAGGAAGGAGGATTGCTTTGCTTGAGCCCAGAAGTTCTAGGATGCAGTGAGCTATGATCGTGCCAGTGCACTCCAGCCTGGGTAACAGAGAGACTTTATCTGTTTAAAAAAAAAAAAATACAACTTTGAAGATTAAAATGTCTGGGGGAAAACTAGCCTGGGAGGCTCTGGTGGCCTCCATGGGCGGGAGCCCTGTGCCCTCAGCTCATGTAAGGTGACTGTACCTGAGGCCTGTGCACGGGACCCCATCCCCCTCTGTGCTCTCCTTCCGGCTGTGGGTGTTTCTGGGTCACATTCTCTGTGATTCAGGTGCTAATGGGGGCAGAAGGCTGCAGGAGGAGGGGCCTCTGTCTGGTGGGGCAGATGTTTCTCAATGGAGAACTCACACACAGTGGCCTTTAGAGAGGAGGACCCAGTGTGTTGCCTGGGGCTCCCGGGTTGGGGTTTGCAGACTGAGCCTGGGCTGTGGGGAGCAGCCCCTGCTGCCAGAGGGTCTTGGGGTTAGGGAGGCGCTTAGACACCAGCCCCCATTCCTGAGCACCCACACCTGTTTGGGGACACTGTTTTTGGGACACCCAGGTAGGGTGTCTCCATCAGGAAATTCCCAGAATAATTTATTTGGATTTATTTAAAAAATAAAAATAAAAATCTCTGAGGGCAAGCCCTGGGAGCCTGGCGGGGGTTTCTGGGTGTGTTGGGGCGGGGAAGGGGCCAGTAAGTCGAGCTGGCGTTGGTGTTGGGCAGCATGAGCTGCCGGACCTGTAGGGCCGAGCCTGGGACTTAGCAGGGCCCAAGGACCCCACACACACTTGCAGGGCTCCCTTACCCAGCACTTTGGCAAGAGCAGCTTTGTTTCCCTCCGACACCCCCTCTGCAGGGGCTGAGCTTGAGCAGGACACACCAAATGCCAGACCTCCCCCCCAGGGTCTCAGGAGCCAGGTGAGCTGATACATATGGCACCTGGGCTGGTCTGAGGGCTCTGCCTGGAGTCACAGTCTGGGATCCTAAACCCACCTCTGCCTTTTGCTGGCCAAGTGACCTGGAGCAAGTCACTTTGTCCCTCAGTTTCCCTGTCTGAAAAATGGGTGATGCCAGTCCCTGCTCTGGGGTTAGTTATGACGATAAATGCTCCCATTTGATGGAGCCCTGTGTGATGTGGGCACTTTGCTCAGTGTGGCATGTGCAGTGGTGTGGAGGGAGACCGGGGGGGGGGGGGGGGGGCGTCACATGCCCAGCATGGTGCAGCCAGTAGCAGGTGGCCAGGGAGCTCATGGGAGCGGCTGTACGTGGGGTGGTGGGCTCAGTCCAGGGGCTGCCTTCCTGCTCCCCCACTTTGAGAACATTCCCAGGGAGGCTCAGGTGGGTGAGTGAGTGAGTGGAAAACTCAGACACTCCTCCTTAATTCTAGGCTTTCCTGGCTGGAATATGGTGATTTTAGGAAGTCACACTATTGCAAAGGAGGGGACCTGGAAGCCATCTAGTCCAGTGTCTGTGTTACAGGTGGAGACACTGAGGCCCAGACAGGCCACTTGGTTAGTCCAAGGCAGAGCTGGGTGGAGAAGTAGGTCTCCACCCTCCAGGCTCAGACTCCTTGCTTAAGTTCCCCCTGGTTCACAGATGAGAAAACTGAGGCTCAGAGAAGAGTGGGGACTTGCCATCCACTGAAGTGGTGACAGAGCCCAGCTAGACTCTGCCGAATCAAAGGCTTAGGTCCAGCTGGGCTGCTTAGGAGCCATACAGTCTTTCCCGGGAGACAGGGAGACAGGGTGAGGACACTCCCTCCCGAAGCTGCCCCCCCCATTGGTGACAGTACTAGGTATATGCAAAGGGTGAGCTCTGAAAGCTGTGGGCACCTGGCTGGCAGGTGGCAAGTGGTGTCATGAGGGTCTCTTCACCACCCATCCCAACTGCCTGAGTGCCCTGGCACCTCCCTGGGCAGTGGAGGGTCGGGTGGTGACAGACACACCACTGGCCTCTGCCCCCTCAACTCACCCTCCCATTCGGTGGTCAGGTAGTCGGGCTGGGTTTGCACCAAGCCCAGAGGAGCTGGGAACGGGGCAGCCGCAGGGCTGGCCAGGTCCCGGAGGGTAAGCATGAGCCTTTCTCCCTGCAGACGGCCCTCAGCGCCTTCTTCCAGGAGACCAATATCCCCTACAGCCACCACCACCACCAGATGGTAAGTGTCTGCTGGAGCCCCAAGGGTGGCCAGTGGGGCCCCAGTTCTGGGCCAGGAGGGAGGAGGCTCAGGCAGCTCGTGGCATAGCAGCCCTGGCCCAGGTGGAGGAGGGTGCTGGTGCACACGGAATGGACCTGCTTGGAGATGGGCCAGCAGGTGTCTGGGATCAGTGGGCATCCTGGATTCAGTCCTGCCTGCGCCACTTCCCAGTGGGACCTGGGGAGCACTGACAAAGCTTCATGGCCCCAGAGCCAGTGTAGACAGAGGCCTGGCCAGAGTGTGGATCTGCCCCGGTCTCCCCAGGGAGGCTGGGTCAGCCCATTTCAGCGCCTTTCCTCTGCGAGCCCCTGGGTGGTGGGGCCGGGATGCTGCTCCCGTGGCACCTGGGGAAGGGACACAGTGTTCCCAATAATGGGCTGGCCACGTGTCTCCTCTCTGGAGGCAGTGGGGAGCCTGAGGGGGCCCTCACAGAAAGGGGTGCTCACTCCGTCTCTCCATTCTTCCCCCACAGATGTGCACTCCCGCCAATACCCCTGCCACGCCCCCCAACTTCCCTGACGCCCTCACCATGTTCTCCCGTCTCAAGGCCTCCGAGAGCTTCCACGGTGGCGGCAGTGGCAGCCCGATGGCCGCGACAGCCACCTCGCCCCCACCGCACTTCCCCCATGCCGCCACCGGCAGCTTCGCGGCACCCAGCTGGCCGACTGCGGCCTCGCCCCCTGGGGGCCCACAGCACCACCAGCCACAGCCACCCCTGTGGACTCCAGCAGCCCCTTCCCTGGCTTCAGACTGGCCACCCCTGGCCCCGCAACAGGCCGCCTCAGAACCAAGGGCCCACCCTGCCATGGAGGCAGAGAGATAAGGGAGGCCCCTCCCCC
The DNA here is from genome assembly GCA_023783475.1 of Daubentonia madagascariensis. Classification (NCBI taxonomy): domain Eukaryota; kingdom Metazoa; phylum Chordata; class Mammalia; order Primates; family Daubentoniidae; genus Daubentonia; species Daubentonia madagascariensis. Next base: position 1,494,465 of record JAKFHU010002332.1, on the reverse strand, counting down.
CTCCCGGAGGCCAGGACCCCATGGGGCGGGGGAGAGGACGTCTCCGCGGGCCCCCTTCACCCCTTCTCTGTCTGCACCCCCGTTCCCCAGAGCCCTGGAGGGGAGACCGGACTCTAGCCAGGCAGGGACATGTCTTGTGCCAGCATGCACAGCTGCACGCACACGAGTTCAGGACACACAGGCACGTGGCACCCTGCGCACATGGATTTGGTTCACAGTGGTTTGGGTGCCTGGTGGACAGAACTTCAGAGACCAAACAGCCTTCCCTCGAGGACTCACCCACCCTGCCCCAGCCCAGGGGGTGCTGCGGAGAATCGCCAGCGGAGATGCTGCTGGCTCCTGGCTTGAAGTCCCGTGGGGGCCGGCAGGCCCAGAGCCCCACCCTCGAGGGCGCAGAGCCTTCTCCGCATGTGTGCGTGTAGCTGTGTCTGTGTATTTATACGTATGTCGCTCTTCAGAAAGCATCTAGCACATGGGGCAGCTGGACTTTGCATGTTAGAGTGAGCCCCAGGCCCCTCACCCGCTGCCCCTCCCAGGGCCCTGCCTCATCCTGCTCCCTTCATCAGCCAGCGTTGCTGCCCCTGCAGAGAAAAGGATCATGGGAAACTCCAGGACCCTTCCCACCCGCCCCCAGTGCCTGCCTGCTGGGGCTGCCTGCATGCCTCCCCCAGAGCCCGGGGGCACCGATACCCATTTCCTTTCCCCCTTTTAACAAAAGAGAAGAAAGAATTCCAAACCACCACCAGGCTCTGTGGTCTTGCCTCACACCATAGGCTTTGCTGCTGGCAGGCCCGGTCTCCCCCAGCTGCACACTGCTGCTTGTCGTGGTCTTTCTAACCACAACATGCTCTGGAATTTTCCTGCCTACCCAAGGCTTTCCCCATGAAGTTAGTTTCTGGCCTGTGTTGCCAGATCCCGGCCTCTGTACACTCACCCCTACCCCTGCTCTGCTGGACAGGTTTGACCCCCAGACCCGCAGCTGCTTTGTGTCTTCCCAGTTTCAGGTCAGTACCTTTCTTGGTCACAGCTCCAGGGGCTGGCTGCAGGCTGGACCCTCTGCGCCCAGCCTCCAGCAGACACAGCTGGGTGAGCCAGGGCCTCTGTGGCCAGGTGGCAGGCTTGGATGCAGAGCCAGTGGGGCTGAAGAGGGCAAGGGCAGGGCTGTAGATAGCAGGTCCCAAGTTCCCCTGAGCCTGCCGGGGCGCTTTGGGAGAAAGCACCCTCGGCCTTGCTCCCTTCTGAGGGGCCTGGGCTTGCAGAAGCCCTGTGGGGCTCAGGGGCTCAGCTCACAGCTCCTCACAGGCAAAACACTCCTCAGTCTAGGGTAGCGCTAGCCCCCTGCTCAGTTCATGGGTCCGGGGCCGGAGAGTTTCTCCTGCAGGAGGTCCTGCGCTTGCCTGGCATCTCAGCACTGCCCGTCCAGCTTTCCTGCTCTCGCATCCAGGACCACGTATGTCTATGCTTCCCCCTTGCCGTGCTAGCGCCTGGCTCATCTCTGCCCAGTTGGAACTTGCACAGGCTCTGCTGGCAAAGCCCTCCTAGGATGGCTGTTCACTGGCTAGTCGTTACTGGACTGGCTGCTGGGACCCCTGCTCGAGCTCCTGCTTGTGTCCACCTTGAAACCCACCTCTCTAGTAGGCTTTTGGAGTCCAGAGGAGGGGCAGCCCACCCAGGCCGGCCCCCTGCACTGGCTAGGGTACCTGTGCAGCAGAGGACGGAGAGAACGAGGCAGGATGGGGGTGGGGCAGCTCCAGCCTCCTGAGCGTTTGCTCTGTAGCTTCTCCATTCTTTGGGATGAGAGAAAATTCTCAGGAAACTGCCACACCTGCCTAACAGTGGTAGGAAAAATGCCTTGCAGACAGGTGTTTTGGGGTGATCTGCCATGTAGGATGAGTGTGCCAGGGCTTTCCCAGCAGGCAGATTGTGGAGGTGGCCATATGGGTTGGCTACGAATGAGACGGTGCGTGATCTAGAGATCTAGAATTCTGCACAGTGGGAGGCTCTGGAGTGCCAGTTAAATACCTAGTGGGCCCCTGGGGTGGCCTGCAGTGGACCACACCCTCGCTATTCAGAGTGTAGGTCCTAGACCAACAGCATCACCTGGGAGCTTATTAGACACACAGGACCTCAGGCCCCAGGCCAGACACCCAGTACCAAACATACATTAAAGTTTAGGAAATGTCTTATACAACATCTTTACTAAATGTCAGAGGTAAGGCTGTGGCACCAAGCCCATTTCCGTTTCTGTGGGCTGGGCCTGGAGGTCTTGGGTGTCACATTAAGGGGGAAGGGACTGAGGTTCCTGTAGGTCCAGCTTTTTGAATGTGGGTGCTTTTGACATTAGGGGCTGGATCATTGTCCCCGCAGTGGGGGCTGTCCTGCGCATGCAGGATGTTGAGCAACATCCCTGAATCCTGCCCACTGGACCAGTAGCACCCCCCAGTTGTAGCAACCAAGAACGTCTGCAGAGGCCAGATGTGGTGGCCCATGCCTGTAATCCCAGCACTTGGGGAGTCTGAGGCAGGAGGATCACTTGAGGCCAGGAGTTCGAGACCAGCCTGAGCAACATCACAAGACCCCATCTCTACAGAAAATTTAAAAATTAGCCAGGTGTGGTGGCATGTACCTGTAGTCCCAGCTACTTGGGAGGCTGAGGCAGGAGGATTGCCTCAGCCCAGGAGTTCATTCTGCAGTGGGTTATAATGGCACCACTGCACTCCAGCCTTGGCGACAGAGCGAGACCCTGTCTTAAAAAAATAAATGCAGACATTGCTAGTGGCCCCCATGGAGCGACCCTGCTCCAGTCCTGTGCTTCCCATACCTGGCTGCACAGAGCGGCCTGGGAGTGAAAAAAACAGCAAACCACAGATTCCTGGGCCTCACTGCATCAGTGTCTCTGGGGAGGCCCTGATAGATAACCGTGAACGCTGCCCAGGGAGGTCATGGTGGTCGATCTATGACTATGCTGAAACCCACTCAATGGTACACTTTAAAAAGGTGAACTTTACAGTATATCAATTACACCTCAAAGCTGCTATTAAAAGTTACAGCTCCCAGGTGATTCTGACATAGCAACCCAGCGTGTGCCCTGTGGTGATGCAGCCTCCAGACTCTTCTTCCCCAGACTTTTGGGGCATAAGGTCCCCCAGTGCTTGTTAAACACCCAGGTCCCCAGCCTCACCCCCGAGGCAGCAGTTCTCCAGGAGGGTCAGTAAGTGCCCCAGGCAAGGTGGGGACTTCTGGAGTGTTGGGGTGGGAGGGAGCAGTCTGGGACACGTGGAGACGGCAGGGTCAGAGCCAGGGACTGGGAACTCGGGTGTTTTCCAGCAGACGCAGAGGCCCTGCCCCATGTGCCTGGAGCAGGTGTCTGGGAGCATCTCACAGGTGAGGGGAGGGACTCCCTCGAGGGGAGCAGGAGGTGGGCCTACGAAGATCCCATGTGCCCCAGAATGCAAGCGTGACTCAAAGAACCTGGAGCCTTCAAATGCAAGACTACAGGAGCCTGTGACAGCTACCACGTGTTCAGTTGTGAACCAGCTAAGACGCAAAGGTGCTGGCGGACTCAGAGGACAAGCTCATTTACAGGCCTGTCCTCCTGGGAGCTGCCTAAGTGACAACCAGGAAGCCACCCTTGTCCTTTAAAGTCCAGCCTTAGCTTTTGACTGTTTCCAAAATTCCACTTAAAAAACAACATTTGCATCCATGATGTTGCTCAAAAGCACATGCGTGGAGCTGTGGGGGGTCTGACTCCCAGAGTACGCGACAGAAGGCCTGTTCCCCCCAGGTGACAGAGGTGGATGCGCCTTTCTGGTCTGCAGCTGGGGGAGGGCACATTATCTTAGGGGTTTGCAAACCCGCAGTCCCTGATGTGTACTGTTTGGCTTGCACACAGGGTTTTACTTTTTAAAAATATGTTTGCCAATATTTTAAAATCAGGAGGGTTTATGTGGAAAGCCTCACTTCACCTTGGAAAACTGGAAATTTGGCCCAAATTCCCTCAAAGCCACAACTGGCTGAAGCTGACTGTCACTCTGGGGACACAGCCTGGCCTACTCCTGCCAGCCCGAGCCCATGGCACTCCACTGGCCACCGTGGATGTGTGCGTGTCCAACTCCTGCCTCAGAGCCGGCTGGAATCTGGGAAGGGGATCTTGCTTTTCACCACAAGGAGCTGCTCGGGTGTGGGCACCTGGCTGGATGCAGGGTGGGCCAGGAGGGCCCCTCCTCCAGACAGCTTTAAGAGAGACGGGCTTGTTCTATGAGATTCTCCTGGGCAAGGGGGACACTCCAAGGGCTGCTGAGTGTCCCCAGGGTCTTTCCAGTGGTCCAGCCACGGTTCTCTGAGAACAAATTGTGGCCGGCGGCAGAGAACCAGGCTGTCCCTGAGGCTGGCTGCAGGGGCAGCCCCCAGACACAGTGGGTGGGGCCACTGTGGCCCTGGAGGTCTCTGAGGGGCTTTGCACAGCAATCCCTGGCACCCAAGGACAGATGAGTCCTTTGACTCAGGTCTACCTCCCAGTGAGAGGGAGGCCTCCTGGGTTGGCCAAAATGGAGATCTTTTGAAGCAAGGCTATTTCTAATTCCTGCATTTGGAAAGGTCTCTGGGTTTTTAAGCCACAGCTTGTAATTGGGCAATGTATGTATTTCAAATGAGCCTTAAAGGTACACAGCTCTTTTTGGGGTAGGGGAGTGCCGAGTCCTCCTGGGGAGGGCAGGAGTTGGGGGGCACTTCCAGGATGACCAAGGTCTTGTCAGTGGCACAGCAGGAGGCACTGGGGAGCCTGCTGGCAAAACTCTGCCCTGCTTTCTGGGGCCATTTCTCATCTCCTGGGGAGTGACATGGCTGCAGATATTGGTGGAGTTGTTTTCTACAGATCCCGGTGACACCGCAGCAAGGGGAGGGAGCGGGTAAGAGGAGAGAAACCTTTCTCTGGCAGTTCTGTGTGTGTGTGTGGAGGGTCTCTGCCTAGAGCCCCCAAATCCATGGAGAGTCAGAGGTCAAGCCAGCCAAAATGATGGTGATGGGGGGCCAGTGCATGGTGATTCCAGTGTCCCTAAGGAGTCCCTGCACAGAAGGCCCTTCCCTGCAGCGCCTGAACTTCCACCTTCAGCTTAGCAGGGGCTAAGTGGGGACAGATATGAAGGCTGTGAGGAGCTGAGGTTCCCAGGTGCTGCATGTCCACCATGGCCTGGCCTGTGTGCTCCCCAGGAGCCCCCACCTCCCAGTTTAGCTGACTGGGGCATACTGCCCCTGCAGTGGGAGAGGGGGCCCAAGTTGGGCCCCTCAAATCTAGCAGGTTCAGCTTCCTGGGTGGGGGCCAGAGGGCTTGGGCCTCACTGTGTGATCCTGGACCTGTCACCCCTCTGCTCCAGCCCACAGACTGAGCCTGGGGTGGTAGCCATAGCAGGGGCCAGCAAATCCCACCTGCCCACATAAAGGGCACCTGGCCTGTCCCCTCATCTACTGTCAAAAAAGTAGAAGATTTTACACTGGGCAGAAGTTGCCAAAAATATTCATCTTCGATATAGAGGTAGGGGCTGGGGCTGGGCAGACAGCTGGGACAGGTAAGTCATGGGGCAGGAGGGGCTTGGCACAGTCCTTGGAGGAAGAACAGCTGTCAGGTGGGGGTGGGTGCGGTGAGAAGCTGAGCCACGGGCTGCAGAGCCATTAGGAACGGGGCGGTGTCCCCAGACTCTGAGGGCCACCAAGGCCTGGGGGGAGCCTGGAGCCCCTATCCTCCCCAGGGCAGCCAGAGGGGAGTGAATGGGGAGCCCCTCTCCAGCTCCCTCCTGGGCAGCTCTCCCCCCACCCCCTCCATCCCAGGGATCCAGTGCACACGGGGGTGGGGGGCATGCTTCAAACCTGTGCAAAGGGAATTGTTTTAGTCTCTGTGAAATGGGATAGGACTGTCACTAGGACAAAAAGGGCAAAACCGGAGAGCCGGGGGCAAGAGGGAAGAGGAAGAAGGGGAGGAAATTGAGCCGGAAGGTTCAGCAGCCCAGGAGGTGGGCCTGGGGAGCCCTCCACTCTGTGCTCCGAGGCTGGTCACCAGATTGCCACAGCAAGACTCGTGACCTCACGGCTTGCTCTTTTCCCACCAGACATATGGGCAGCAAGCTTGGAAATCTGAAAGACCCAAAACAGGCATGCAGTGGCCCAGCCCCGAACGCACAGAGCCCTGCTGGGGTAGCCAGGGCGCCGCCCCTGTCTCCTCACGAATTAGCCAAGAAGCAAATACAAACGATCAGATTTTATGAACTATCCAATGCAAAACAGTAATTACTGGTAGAAATAACACGAAATAAAAAAGGATGCACGTGGTAAAATTTGGTTCCCACGGGAAAATTGGTCTCAGTAGAAATAACAGCCCCCAAATGAAATGCACAGTGGTGGTAGCTATAATTGGAACAGATTCTGATGAAATCGTTTCAGCAAATAAAAAGGAAAGTGTTTTTAAAACCACTTTGTGTTGTATTGAAAATTGCAAGGAATTAACTTGGCTTGGTGGAAAATTCACTCTAAAAATCTGTGTTCAACATGAAAATGCAAAATAAGGAGGCTTGTATTGTTTATATTTATATGCAAAGTTAAAACAGTCAAGGGTCAACATGGGGTGTCCCTTATGCAGAGCCCTCCCCTATGTCCAGGGCTCCTCTGCCCGGTCCTGGACAAGGAGCAGGGACCCAGGTCTCAGCCGGGAGCATGGAGGGGACCTGGCGGTGGGAGCACAGGGTGGCGGGCTCATGGGTTGACAGGCTCCTCAGGGGGCTGTTTGCTGGCTCGGGATTCAAGGCGCAGAGGTCTCAAGGGCCTGGTGGGCCCTGGGCCTTGCTGGGGGTCCCTTTGGTGTGGGACCAGCGGCGGCAGCAGTGGCAGCGGTGGCAGGGAAGGTGGCCGAGCTGGCATGGTTGGGTGAGGGCCTAAGACGTCTGAGTAGGTGCTGGCGTCGGGGCACAGGGCTGGGGGCAGGAGAGACCCCAGATGTGTCCCTAGAGCACCCCTGGGAGGCGCTGGCCTGATGGGGGCACCCCCACCAAGGAGGAGAGAAGCCCTAGCCTGGAAGTACTTTACGTGCATAGCAAGGCAGGCATCAAACCTCACCTGATCCCTGGCACCCTAAACTTCCGGGGTGGTGGTGTAACCCAAGATCAATGACACCAGAAATGGGCGCCAAAGTGGAGCAGAGCACCCAGGAGAGAACATGGGCTTGGAGTCCGAGGACCCAGGCTCAGGTCCCAGCTCCCTTCTCTTTAAATGGGTTAATAGTACCTGCCTCCCAGGCGGGATGGGATGAGATAAGGGAGAAAGTGCTCTGCGAACTGTGAAGCACCCCCATGCCTGGTGTATGGGGGTACCCATCGGAGGGGCGCACAGGCCCTGGGGTTTCCAGCGGGCTCAAGTGGCCCCCAGCAGACAGGCCCAGTGCAACCAGTGGCTCCCTGTCCCAGCCCAGCAGCTGGGTGGATGTCTGGGGACAGATGCCTGGCCTGGGTCTCTGGTATGGCTCCCGGGGCCAGGAAGTTCCCCCGAAGGGTGAAGTAGCAGCCCTGACAGCTGGGCGAGGCCCCCGGGCCCAACCTCCATGGCCAGGGCCGGTGTGCTGGCAGGGGCTGCTCATGGGGACTGGCAGGTGATGCAGGCAAGGCAGGTAAGAGGTGGGTGAGGTAAGGGTGGGGGCCGTGGGGAGGGACCAGAGACCCTGCCAGGATACCAGCTGGGCCAGGGTCGGGGTCGGGGTCAGGTACTCACGGGGGTAGACGGCACCAAACAAGGCACTGGAGCGCACACGGTCATACAGGCTTTGAGATGCGGGACACGGAAACTTCGCAGCTTAGTAGAAAAGAAAAGGGGAAGAGACAGGAGTGGGTGGGGGCTCTTCCAGAGTTCTGTGCCCCCTGGAGCCCCAGGCCTGCCCTCTGGCCCTGTGGCAAGCCAGACATTCAGGGGACCAGCCCTCTTTCCCAGGCCCACCCGCCCCCTCCATACTCAGCCCTGCCCCCTTCCTTTATGGAAGAATGTTCCCCCCTCCCTGCCTTCGTGAGGCTAGGCTAAGGCAGTGAAAGAAGGCTTTTCTCTTTTTCTGTCTTTTTTGTTTGAGACAGGGTCTCGCTCTGTCACCCAGGCTGGAGAGCAGTGGCATCATCATAGCTCACTGCAGCCTCGAACTCCTGGCCTCAAGCGATCCTCCCACCTCAGCCTCTCAGAAGTGCTGGGACTACAGGCGTGCGCTGCCGCGCCTGGCAAAGGCTCTGTGAACACAACTCCAGGCCTGGGAGGACAGCGATGCTATTTTAGCATGTAAGAAGCCGGTGAGATGCTCGCGAGATTATTGGTGGTTAGATGTCTGCCAGTTCTTTAGACGTTCCCGCGGGGGCCAGACCACCAAGTGCCCTGTCCCCCATGTCCTGTCCATCACCTTTTATTTTTGCATTTTTTGAGGTAAAACTCACATAACATAAAATTAACCCTCTTAAAGTGTACAATTCAGAGGCATTTAGCACATTCAGTGCTGTACAACACCACCTCTATCTAGTTCCAGAACATTCCCATCACCCCAAAAGGAGAGGAGCCCCCGTCCCATTTAGCAGTCACTTCCAATTCCCCCACCCCAGACGCTGCAACCACCAATTTTCCTTCTGTCTCTATGGATTGACCCATCCTGGACATTTCATAGACATGGAACCCTACAACATGTGGCCTTTTGGGTCTGGTCCCATCCTTCACTTTTGAACCCAAAGCCTCCCCATCTCCCTGTCCAGCCAAGAATCACCGTGTCCCCAGCAGGCCACCCATCTTGATCCCTGCAACCTGGGAACACCTTACGTGGCAAAGGGAGCCCGACGAGGTTAAGGATCGTGAGGGGGAAGCATCCTGGGTGACCAAGGTGGTCCTTGTAAGACGGAGGCAGGAGGTCAGAGAAGATGTGGCAACAGAAGCAGAGGCCAGAGTGATGTGCCTTGAAGACAAGGAAGGGCCCCGAGCCACGGACACAGGTGGCCTCCGGAAGCCGGAACAGGGAAGGAAACAGACTCTCCCTGGGACCCCAGGAGGAGCACAGCCCCACCTCGACTCTAGCCCAGGGCGACTGACTGCAGACATCTGATCTCCAGAACAAACTAACACAAATGTGTGTTGTTTTGAGCCACTCAGCTTGTGCTGGTCACAGCAGCCACGGGAAAGGAAGGCAGATGGGGTCTGGGCTGGGCTATGTGCCTCAGGAAGTTCCCTCGGAGCTGGCGGAGGAGTGAGGTTGGTTGGCTGACTTCTCCCTCAGCTCCCTCCTGCCTCTGTGGCCTTGATCCGCCACCTCCTCCCCGAGTCCTGTCTGGGCTGAGCCTTCCTTCCCTGGAGGCCTCTCTGAAAGGCCAGCCTGTTGGCTGCCAGCCCGCCACATCTGCCCTCCCGCAGGGGCACCGCTCACTGGGGACCAGATGTTCATCTGCGCCAGCCTGAACTCCTGACTCCAGCGCAGACATCTGGAGGCCACAGGCTGGCCGGAGGGCTCTCGGTGGCTCCCAGGGGCTGGCAAAGGGCTGCATGCACACCAGGAGCACGGTGGACACGTGGGATGAAGGGTTGAATGAACCTGGGACCAGGCTGGAGTGGGTGGGGCTCACCCTGGCTGGTTTTAGGGTTAGATATCAAGTCTGTTTTGGATTAGAATGTTCTTTGAGGTAAATAAACGAGCAAGAAGAACAAACTGTTCAAGGTCTGGCCACAGACAGGTTGCCAATTGATTTCTAATACAGATAGTCCCCAACTTACGATGGTTTGACTTTAATTTTTCGACTTTAGGATGGTGCAAAACCATCCCAATTTCAATATAATGTACAGTATTTAATAAGTTACACGAGACATTCAACACCTTATTATAAAATAGGCTTTGTGTTAGATGATTTTGCCCAATTGTAGGCTCATATAAGTGTTTGGGGCACATTTAAGGTAAGCGAGGCTAAGCTATGATGTTCGGTAGGTGAGGGGTATTAAATGCATTTTGACTTAGGATATTTTCAATTTACGGTGGGTTTGTCAGGACGTAACCCCATTGTAAGTCAAGGAGCACCTGTACTAGTTAGGCTTTGTCACCGCCAGCGAGACAGAGCAGCTGAGACCGTCATGATTCAAGTCCTGTTTCGCTGCATGGGTCTTGGGAATGAATGGGCCATCGGGGGAAAAGCCCCTCCCTCTGGGGTGACATCCTGGGGCCAGGTGTATGAGGGGGTGGATGCCATCCGTCCTGGCCCCTCCACCAAGGGTGCCCTCCCAGCAAGCAGCCCTCACCTGCTCGTTTGTGAAACATTCTCCAGGTTGCTGCAGGGAGCAAGGAGGTGGGGCAGGGCCTGGCCCAAAGTCAGGGCTCATTAAATATTAGCCATTGTTGTTACCCTGCTCGGTGATCCCTGAAGCCCGGCCCAGCCCCTCCTAACAGACCCAAGGCAGGGGGTCTGGAACAGCCAAGCCTCTCCAGGAGAAGCCACATCCCACCCAGGGAGAACACAGGGTTCGAGATGGTGTCCTGACCTCCTGGAAACAGGGTGGGGGCCTGCAGAGGTGTCGAATGGTGGTCCCCAAAAAGATCTATCCCCTGGAACCTGTGAATATGACCTTATTGGGATAAAGGGTCTTTGCAGGTGTAATTAAGATAAGGATCTTGAGATGAAATCATCCTGGGTTAGGTTGGGCCCTAAATCCAAAGACAAATGTCCTTATAAGAGGAGAGGAGGGCCGGGCACGGTGGCTCACGCCTGTAATCCCAGCACTGTGGGAGGCCGAGGCGGGAGGGTCGCTTGAGCCCAGGAGTCTGAGGTTGCAGTGAGCTAGGACAACGCCACTGCACTCCAGCCTGGGTGACAGAACGAGACCCTGGGTCAAAAAAAAAAAGAAAAAGAAAGGAGAAGACACGTGGCGGAGGCGGCCGTGTGATGACGAGGCAGAGAGTGATGCGCCGCAAGCCAGGGAGAAGCAGCAGCCCCCAGAAGCTGGAAGAGGCAACAAAGGACCCTCCCCTAGAGCCTTGGAGGGAGCACAGCCTTGCCAACACCTCGACTTAGGACTTCCAGCCTCTGGACCCGTAAGAGAATAAACTTCTGCTGTTTTAAGCCACCCAGTTTGTGGCAATTTGTCGTGGCAGTCCCAGAAAACAGGCGCAGGGTGCTTCCTTCTCTGCCCAGCACGTCTAATAAAGCAGTCCACTTTCCTTGCCACGGGCCTGGTGTTTAGTCTTCAAGTGAGTGGGGAAAGGGTCATGAGGAAGAATTTCTGTGGGTGGAGCTCAGTCCCCGGGTGCCTGTGGCTCCCGGACTCGGGACGGGGACAGACCATTCCTCACGGGTTGTGTGCAGCTCCCACCTGAGGCAAAATTGAGAATTCCTCTCCCCAGAGGGGAAAAAACCCACAGGGGTGTGCAGAGAAAGCTCCCCTTTTGTATTGCAAGCCCATGATGGAATAGAGAGCCCTGGGCTCCCAGGTAGGAGCCAGCTAGAGCAGGGGCCTTCACACTGCAGTGACCACAGCAACCGTTCCAAGTGTCCAGGTTTCCTGCTGACCCAGCAGTCCAGGCTCTGGTCCCATCCGGCCTTCTCCTCCTCACCCTGACCCCATCCCAGACTCTGCACTCTGGGCAGACTCCCACCACAGGGCCTTTGCACCTGCTGTCCCCTCCACCTGGGCCACCCTCCTCCCACCGACCCATCAGCCAGCTCCAGGGCAGCTGTGCAGTCCCCCTGCTCTGAGGACTGGCGTCCCTTGTCACCACTCTCCCACCACCAGCCCAGCGCCCCTTCCCCAGGGAGGCCAGCCAGCCCCTCCCTAGACCAGCTGTCCCTTCAGGCCGCTGTTTATCTCTGTCTGCAACAATCCATCCTGATCCTTGTCCACTGGTTATTTGCTTACAGTCAGCCCCCCAGCAGCCTCCCCCGTCGTGCGGGGTCCATGGGGACGGCCCATTTCTTTTGCTCCCTACTGTCTCCCAGTGCCTGGTGTGGCACCTGGTGTAGCACCTGGTGTACAGTGGGGACCCCATTTTTGCCAGTGATTGTGTGAAGGCTCCCCCATCAGGGACGGCACCAGCTCTGGGCCCTGCCTGCACCCCTGGCCCTGCCCAGCAGAACCAGAGCCTGGGAAGGGTGCCCTCAGAGCCCGACACCCCTTACCTGCCAGCTCCTTGTCCACGGTGGCTGAGGGCCGAGACCCACTCTGGCTGTTCATTCTGCCTTTGTACAGGATCCCGTCCACTCCCAGGATGTCCACCTCAGCCTGTTGGACGGCCCAGGTCCTGGGTCAGGAAGCCCCCCTCCTGCTCCACCCTTCTCTAGTGCATACAGAGGCCAGAAGACAAAGCATAGCCTCCCCTGGGGGTGCCCATGCTTGGGGCCCGGTCCCATGCCTGGGGCTGGGGTGCACCAAAGTCCACCCTCCATGAAGGAGACCCCAGTCAGACTCACAGCGTCATAATCGATCAGTTCGGGGTCCCCATAGGGGTAGAGCGTTGACAGGTTGCATGGCTTGCGCTTCAGGTTGGCTTCATTGCGGGGGCCATAAGCCCAGTCCTGTGTGACCAGGCTGTCCTGGACTCTAAGGTCCCGGAGGTGCAGCCGCTGCTGTTCCCTGGGGCAGAGCAGTGGGTCAGCAGCCACCTGGACCCACCCCCCGCTGCCATCGCAGAGGAGCCTCAGGACGGGCCCCCAGGAAAGACTGGCATTTCCTCCAGCTTAAATTTCGGTGGCCCAGCCAGGCAGGCCTGGGGCCTGGTGGTGGATACAGACGCACGCGGTGGGGCAGAGGAGTAAAATCGAGGCTGCGTTTCCCCAGACCCGACCACACCTGGAGCCCCGGCCTGGCATGCCAGGTGCACGCGCCCAATCTCTTGATCTCAAGGAGTCAGGCGGGAGAGGGTGGGGGTCGGCACAGTTGTCATTACTACTTTCAGCTGTTCTTCCCCCATGTAACCAGACATCCCCACAGCGGGGCTGGGCGCTGGAAGGACCCGTAGAGCCATGGGACATCAGGAGGTTGAGGGGTGGCGCTGGGACCCAGGTAGCCAGCTGGGTGGGGTAGAAACCCAAGGGTTTGGATGCCAGCTCTGCCACATACTAGCCATGACTTTGGGCAGGTCACTTAAGTTCCCTGAGCCTCAGTTTCTTCAACTGTGAAATGGGATGGTAACAGAACATGCCTCAGAGGGAAGTGGTGAGGACTCAACAAGGCCAGGGAAGCCAGAGCGCCTGGCACTGTGCCCGCCTGCCCAGCGCGCCCTGAGCGCCTCCTCATTGCTTTTTTCCTCCACCGCAAACGGGCACGTTAGACCTGGCTTGTGGGGGCTGGGAGGTTTGAATGAGAAATCCTCCTACGGAAGCTCTTGGCCCACATAGACGCCCAGTAAATGTGTCAGTTCCCTCCTCCAAGGTCACCTCATGTGCCTGCCTGCTGCCCCAGCCACCTCCCGGATGTCTCCCCTGTGGATGGGTGGCAATGTTCTGGGACAGCCTTTGGTTCCTGGAGCGCAGGATGTGTCTCTGCAGGAACGGGTTCCCAGGTCCCCGTCTGCTCACCTCATCTGTTGCCGCTGCAGGTACTCGTAGCTATTGGCACTGGCAGGGCGAAGCTGGGACAGCAGGTGGGCTTTGCGGATGGTGATCAGCTGTCTGTTGGGGAAGAGAGCAGCGCAAGGGCTGTGGGAGGCGCACGTGGCCAGCAGAGGGCTCCAGCTCCCACCCCCTCCAGGAAGCCTTCCCGGCAGGAGGAAGGAGGTGCAGACCGGGTCGCCCGCCACCCTCAAACGCCAGAAACATCCGCTGCACAGGGCCACCGTTCAAGGGCTCCGGGGAGCCCTGATAACCGTCATAAGACACAAAAAGCAATTGTTCTGATTATAAAAGTAAAAACCAGAATAAATAAATCCTAGAAACACGACACAGATTGGTGGTTACCAGGGGCTGAGGGGAGGGAGGATGGGGAGAAGCTGCTTAACGGGTTCGGGGTTTCCCTTTGGGGGATGAAAATGCTCTGGTAGCAGATAGAGGTGGTGGTTGCACAACATGTAAATGTACTAAATGCCACTGAACTGCTCACTTAAAAATGATTAATTTTATGTCATGTGTATTTTGCCTCAATAAAGAAATAAAGTAAAACATAACAGCCTTCTTGGGGAGCTGGAACTCTTCTACATCTTGACCTGAGTAGTGGTTGTACAGGTGTATACACATGTAAAAATTCATCAAACTGTAAAATAAACATTTATGTACCTTATTTTATGTATGTTAAGCCACAATAAAATTTTTCAGTAATACATATTGATTGTCAACATTTTAGAAAGTATAGAAAAGTACAAAGAAACAAAGCACTGGGCACAGTGTAATCCCAGCACCCTGGGAGGCACGGCGGGAGTATCACTTGAGCCCAGGAATTCGAGACCAGCCTGAGCAAGAGCGAGACCTTCATCTCTACAAAAAACAGAAAAAATTAGCTGGGCGTGGTGGCAAGCGCCTGTAGTCCCAGCTACTCCGGAGGCCGAGGCAGGAGGATCGCTTGAGCCCAGGAGTTGGAGGCTGCAGTGAGCTATGAGGACACCACTGCACTCCAGCCCGGGCAACAGAGCAAGACTCTGTCTGAAAAAAAAACCAAGAAACAAAAAAACAAAGCACCATAACCATGTGACAAAGATTTTGATATGTGTCCTTCCAGCATTTTTCCATGTTTATGTAACTTTTTAAACAAAAATAGGATCATAACACACATACCACTTGATAGTCTCATTTAATTTATTGCAAACATTTTTTCCAGGTCATTAAATATTCTGCTGCAACTGCTGTATCTAATGTAGTAGCCACTGGCCACGTATGGCTATTTCAATTTACGTTTAAATCAACTAAATTTAAATAAAATTTAAAATTCAGTTTCTCAGGCAAATTAGCCATATTTCAAGTGCTCAACAGCCACCTGTGACTGCTGCACTGGACTGCACAGCTATAGGCCATGTCCACATCGCAGCGTGTTCTATTGGTTAGTGTTCTTCTAAAACATAGTTTATATTGGCTGATACGAATGCATCGTAACTCACTTACCACTTCAGGTTGTTTCCCATTTTTTTACTATTATTAATAATGCTGCAGCTAGATACCTGTGGTTTGAAAGAAAAATTGTGGTTGAAGCTCCAAACTCCCTCCATGAACATGAATTGGCATTGGGAGATGGCAAGCTTCATGGGCCGTCAGGGCTAGGCTAGCCCCTGAGAGGCCCTGCAAGGTCCTGGTGTCAGAACATGTTACTGTCTGGCAGTTCCTCAAAAAGTTAACCATGGAGTTACCATATGACCTAGAACTTCCACTCCTAGGTTTTCCCCCAAAGAATCAAAAACCGGCAAACAAATACACGTACACAGATATTATAGCAGCACTAGTCACAACAGCTAAAAGGTGGAAACAACTCAACAACTGTCTATGAACTGGAGAATGGATGAACTACATGTGGTCCATCCACATGACGGGATAGGACTCAGCCATAAAAAGGAACAGAGCTCTGACACAAGCTACAGCATGGATGACCGTGGAGGACATTATGCTCCATGAAATAAGCCAGACACAAAAGGTCACATATTGTATAATTCTACTTACGTGAAACATCCAGAACATGCAAATCCATAGAGATAGAAGGTAGATCAGTGTTTGCCAGGGACTGAGGGGAAGTGGCCAGGGGGAGTGACTGCTAAAGAATCTGGGGTTTCCTTTTGGGGGCATTAAATAGAGTTTTGCAATTAGAGGTAAAAGTTGCACAACAATGTGAATGTACTAAACGCCACTGAATTGCTCACTTTATTTTAATTTTTTAAGAGACAGGGTCTCTCTGTTGCCCAGGCTGGAGTGCAGTGGTGCAATCACAGCTCACTGCAGCCTCGAACTCCTGGGCTCAAGCGATCCTCCTGCCTCAGCCTCTGGAGTAGCTGGGACTACAGACGCTTGTGACCACACCCGGCAGAATTGTTCACTTTAAAATGGTTTATTTTATGTTATGTGACTCTCACCTCAAAACAGTTTTTAAAAAGTATTACACTTCTAAAAATAAGTGCAAGGGAGTACAACAAAGTTCTGCTTTTCCCCACAATGGTTCCTTCCATCCTCTTGTTGTTGCAAGAGTTGACCCAGTCCCTGGTACAGAGCACTAAATAAGGCTGATGAAGGAAATAATGGTGCCCTCTCACACAGGGAACCACTCAGAGGCCAGAGGGGAAGCACGTAATGTGACGTCTGTAGAATGATGTACATGGATGTGCATATACTCAAGGGCTGGAAAACAAGTGTATGTGGATGCGGATGTACTTGAAGGCTAAAGAATGGTGCACATGGATGCATAAACACATGGTGTACACAGAATGGTGCATATGCACGTGTACACACGTGACATGTACACATGTGATGTGTGCATACATGGCGTGTACACACGTGACATATACAGAATGGTGTTCATGCACATGTACACACATGGCGTATACAGACCAGTGTACATGGATGCGTCAGTACACACCTGACGCCCCCAGAACCCCCACCCCCACGGCTGTGTGCCCAGATGTGCGACCCAGGAGCTGGTGGCAGGCTCCCCCCCGCGTTGGTACTCACGGGCCGGTCATCATCTCCACAGGCCGGTCGCAGGAAATGCACTTCACCCGCTCGAACAGCTTCCTGCAAGACACGGGTGGTCAGGTGCCTGCCCCGCCCTGTCCGCAGGTCTGGAGTCCTTCCTCCAGAATCCTCCAGAATCCTCCAGAATCCCCGGGATGCCCCTCCCATGTCCTCTGGGCTCCGAGGCCACACACTCACTTCCTGAAGCCCGCGGCGCTGTCAGGGTCAAAGCGGAGGCCCTCAATCAGCAGCGTCTGGACTATTTTCCAGACCTCTTGCATTTCCTTCTTCAGAGAGTCCAGATCACTGTGGACTAGCTGCCGACAGCCGAAGAGAAGAAAAGCAAGTCTAGTCAATTAATTCACACCCTGCCTCCTTCTAGAAAAGGATTTGCAGTAACCTGCAAAGCAACATAGAGTATAACAAGATTAAACAAAAATAGTGAGGTAGTCCAGGAAGTCCATAATACTGTTTGGGTTAAGGTTCGTACCCCTAATAGGTGCTATTGTTGGAGAAGAACTGCAAAGCGAGTTTCCCAGCAGCCAAGGCAAAAAAAAAAAAAACACCATCGGCTGCTGCCTCCAAAAGATCAAATCAAACCTGCTCAACTGCAGGCTTGGGGGCTCAAGAACATTTCTCTGGATGGTCCCCATCCACCTGATATTCTCACATTCAACACATATTTATTGAGGGTCTGTATGTGAAGTGGACAAGTCAATGGCTTTTAGTATTTAATATATTCACGGAGTTGTGCAACCATCACAATCAATTTCAGAACATTTGCATGGCTCCCAGAAGAAACCCCGTACCCATTATAGGTCATCCCCATTTCCTCCCAAGCCCCCAGCCCCTGGCAACTACTAACCTACTTTCTGTCCCAATGGATTTCCCTATTCTGAACATTTAATATAAATGAAATCATACAATATGTGGCCTTTTGTGTCTGGCCTCAATTCGCTTAGCATAATATTTTCAAGTTTCATCCATGTTGTAGCATAAATCAGTGCTTCATTCATGCTACATATTATGGAATATTATGACCAAATAATATTCCATCATATGGATAGAACACATTTTACTAACTCTTCTGTTGATGGGCACTTGGGTTTTTTCCACCTTTTGACTATCATGTATCATGCTGCTATGAACATTCATGTACAAATTTTCGTGTAGACATATGTTCTCATTTTTCTTGGGTATAGGGCATGAAGCTCGGATTCATGCTACAACATGGAAGAACTTCAAAGACATTATGCTAAGTGAAAGAAGCCAGACATGAACGTTCACATACTGTATGATTCCATTCATGAAATGTCCGGACTAGGCAAATTCATAGAGACAGAAAGTAGGCGAGTGGTTGCCAGTGGTTGGGAGGGAGGGATGGGTAGTGACTGCCTAAGGGGTCCAGGTTTTCTTTTGGGGGTGATGAAAATGTCTTAGAACTAGGCAGAGATGATGGTTGCACACATTGTGAATGTACTAAATGCCACTGAATTGTTCACTTTAAAATTTTTAATGATTAATTTTATGTTGAGTGAATTTTACCACAATTGGAAATACAGAAAGAAAAGAAAAGCAATGAGTATAGGATCACTTGAAACAAAAATTTAAAAACCTTTTTATTGGGAAAAATTTCAAATGCATAGAGAAATAGAAAGACTAGAATAATTAACCCCCATATATCCACCACCTAGATTTAATAATAATTAACATGTTGTTACATTTGTCTTATTTTTTTGATGGAATTTTTTAAGTTACAGAAATCATGACATTTCACTCATAAATATTGGAGTAATTATCTGTAAAAGATGAGGACATTTTCTTACATAACTGTAATACCATTATCACATCTAATATAATTAATGATAATTCCTGGCTTGGATCTCATTCCCAGCCCATTTTTAGAGTTGTCTTGACTGAACCAGGAAACAAGTAAAATCTCTTCAGGTGTTGCATTTGGTTGCTTTGTCTCCTGAGACTTTTAATCTAGAATAATCTCTCTGTTCCCCCTCCCCCATCCCCACCATTGAATTATTGAAGAAGATCAGTGTTCGTAGAATGTTATCCACTTGTGATTTTGCATGGATTTGCATAATTCCTCTGACTAAATGTGTCCCCACAAAGACCACGTCCCATATCCCTTTGGCCCATTGCTCTGTCTGCAGTGAGCAGCACTATAGGTACCCCATGCATAGTTGAATGAATGGATCCCCATTATACAGATGACAAAACTGAACCTCAGAGAGGTCATACAACTACTGCTAATGGTGGAGCTGGGACTCAAACCCAGAGCTGCCTGATTCTAAACCCAGTCTCTTTGGGCCGTACCAACCACTTCAGCTGCAAGAAACATGTAGCACTGTAATTGTTGGTCTGACTGTTCCCGTCTCTCTGTTCGACTGCACAAGTCAAGGCAGGGGCTGTGACTCCTCACTGACATTTCCCCAGGTCTGGCACATCCCAGGCGGTCAGTGAATAATGTAAGAATAAATGAATGACTGGCTTGGTCCCCAACAGACTCCCCCCTCCACGCCACACGTCCCTCCGCTTGCCCAGCCAGGAGAGTCATGGTATAGACTCCAAGACGGCCCCCAACTGTACCTCTTGGTATTCACACCTTTGAGCTGTCCCCTCCCGCATTGAGCATGGCCGACTTATGTAACCAACAGAATACTGCGGAGATGATGCAGGGTTACTCGGTGGCTAAGTCATAAAAGACACTAGCTTCCTTCTTACTCTCTTGGATCACTTGCTCTGGGGGATGTCAGCTGCCATGTCATGAGGCCACTCAAGCGGCCCTGAGGAGTCTGTGTGATGAGGAACCGGGGAGCCTTGCCAACGGCCACATGAGGGTGCCATCTTTTTAAAAATTGTATTTATTTATTTATTTTTATATTTTAGAGACAGGGTCTCGCTCTGTCCCCCAGGCTGGAGTGCAGCGGCACGATCATAGCTCACTGTAACTCCTGGGCTAGAGTGATCCTCCTGCCTTGGCCTCTCAAGGTTCTGGGATTACAGGTGTTGAGCCAACACACCCAGCCAAGGGTGCCACCTTTGAAGCAGCTCACCTAGCCCCAGTCAAGCCTTCAGACGATACCAACCCTGGATGACATCTTGACTGTGACCTTGGGTTAGGCCCTGAGCCACTGAGCTAAGCTGCTGGGTGGCTCCCAAATTCTTGCTCCTCAGAAGTTGAGAGCATTTGTTGTTTGAAGCTGCTAAGTTCTGGGATAATTTGTTACACAGCAAGTGATAACTAACACAGGGTACTCACCCTGGTTCTCATGTCCTTCCTGAGCCGCTCCACAGTCTTCTTCCAGTCATCCTCGTGGGTCGTGACCTTGAAGAGCATGCCCTGAATCATCTCGTTCAGCTCTGTGGCCACGGTCTCCAGATCAGCCCGGTTTGCCTTGCTTGCCAGGGCACTCCTGTCGGCTTTCTGGGGAGAGAGGAGGCTCAGTGAGGGGCAGCTGCTGGGATGGAGCAGGGGGTGCTGGAGACATCACACCCCTTGGGGCAACTTTTTCTAGTTCAGGACTCTGAACTTTTAGACTTGGCTTAAATTCAACCTTGGTGTCTGCGTTAGCTCAAACATGACCTTGAGATCTAAGCCATGGTTTTCTACAACAGGAAAGTTGACGCCTGATTTTTAAGTTCACGTAACAGAGTCTCGCTAATCATGAATCACTGGAAGTTGATGGGACAACTTTTGAGAAGATTCCCCTTCTCAAAACCTCTCCATAGGAACAAAGGTGGAAGGAATCTCTGGAAGGCGTTTTGCCTGGCTTCGCCTAGATGATTCCGTTTCCCTGGGTGGGAGAGCTGGGCTCAGGATGGGGAGCGGGAAAGGCAGAGGAACCTGTGCTCTCTCACCTCTTTCAGCTCCTGCTCCATTGTGCTCTTATTCACCTTGTTCATTTCCAGTCCTTTGATTTGAGCCTGGAGCGTCTGAGAACAGAAGCAAAGGCATGTCAGCCTCCCACCTCCACCCTTGCCACGTGCTAGGAAGGGACGACAGGGCCAGGTGGACAGCAGGCAGGTGGGCACATTAGAAGGTTCGGGCTCACGGGCTCCGGGTGCCCATACGAGAAGGGAAGGAGCACGGGACTAGGGACAAGCTATCCCCTCAGAGGTGATATCATAGGAACTTTTCTGCACAGGGAGTTAGGCCCATGGAAGGAAAGCACAAAGGAATACTAACGATTGGTGCCCTAGATGTTTAAGGCAAGTTCACCTCTTCTGATCTGCAATGGGCTCCCACTGAGGATTCCAGTCTACCAGCAACTGAGCACTTATCATGTGCCACACACACTGTGCCCAAGTGTTAGGGGGAAACCCTAGTTTCCCATCCCCACCACTCCACGAAGGACCAGCTCCCCGAATTAGCTCCACCCTCTCTTTCTTACTGGGTCCCCCACGATAGGAGCAGCAGCCCATGTCCAAGAGCCTCCCATGGCCCCAGAGGGTGGGGTCGCTTTTCTGCCAAAGCTGTGACATGACTTTTAGCTGGAAGCCAGCCGCCCAGAATCAAGACTACACTTCACAGCCTCCCTTACAGCTCAGTGTGGCCGCTGGGCTGGAAATGGAAACAGATGGGTGTCTGTAACCTTCTTCATCCTCTGTCCTCTTTGCTGCTGGGTTGGACATAGAGTTCATGACTGGAGCACCAGCAGCTATCTCAGGCCATGAGGTGACCTTTTGAATGGAAGTCACAGAGTAGCACAAGAAAAACAGAGCTTGGGTCTCCCACCATGGAGCTGAATGCCAGCTTAGGACTGACCCTCTGAATTTCTTCAATGTAAGAGAAATACACTTACACCTTGTTTAAGTCAGTTATATGGGGGCTTTATGTCATTCAAAGTTGGACCCGATTGTAATTAACACAAAGTTCCGTCACATCCACATCCTTGTCCCGAAGCGGGTCCCCAGGTCTAGAGTGAGAAGCGGAGGTGTGGGAGGAAGCCCCTGCTTTGGCCTTGAGTCCTGGTGTTTCCTCCAACTCCACATTAGGCTTTCAGAGTCATCGGGACCAACGTTAACACTTAGACCCACTCGGTTTTTTTTTTTTTTTTTTTTTGGAGACAGGGTCCTACTCTGTCACCCAGGACGGAGTGCAGTGGCATCATCTTAGCTCACTGCAGCCTCGAACTCCTGGGCTCACATGATCCTCCTGCCTCAGCCTTCCAAGCAGCTGGGACTACAGACACCTACCGCCATGTCCGTCTATTTTATTGATTGGTTGATTGATTGAGACTTGGTCTCGCTGTGTTGCCCTTGAACTCCTGGCCTCAAGTGACCCTCCCGCCTTGGCCTCCCAAAGTGCTGGGATTACAGGCATGAGCCACCACACCTGGCCTCCCACTTGGTTCTTTAGGTATATTCTCAAGTAGTTAAAATCTAGAAATAAAGAGGGGTGATTAGGTGGGACCCTCTAACTTCCACTGCCAGGGTCACTTGTGTCCTGGGTTGAGTAGTGGCTCCCTCAAAATTTATGTCCACCTAGGACCTGTGAACATGGCCTTATTTGGAAATAATAAGGGTCTCTGAAGATGTAATTAGTAACATGAGGTCATACTGGACTATGGTGGGCCCTGAATCCAATGACTGACGTCCTCATAAAAGAAGGTCATGCCCACAGAGGCAGAGATTGGAGTGACACAGCTACAAGCAAAGGAACACCTTAGGCCACCAGAAGTGGAAGAGGCCAGGAAAGAGTCTCCTCTAGGGCCTCCCGATGGAACATGGCCCTGTGACACCTTGATGTCAGACTTCCAGCCTCTAGAACTATGAGAGAACACATTTCTATTGTTTTAAGACACCCAGTTTGTGATAATTTGTTATAGCAGCCACAGGAAACTGATAAACCAAGTAGGTAGCAGAATCGGGACTCAAAGCCAGGCTCATCTCTCCCAAAGCCTGTGTCCTGGACCACAGTACCCACGCGGGTAGGCTTGGGTTGGTCTTTCTGCCTCAGCCTCTATTTCCTTCTTTTTAATAGGGCATTGGTTTCACTCCTCTTCCAGGGATGTTGAGGGGACTATAGAAATGGTATCTAGAACATTCCTGGCAGACAGCATTCAGTACACATTACCTATCAGTCTAGCCTTGCAGGGAACTCACAGAGCTGTGGATTTAATAGTTTGTTCCAGGAATGATTTTGGAATGCAGCCAGAGCCTTATCAAAGTCCACGTGTCTACTTGCAAAGGGCAAATCATGTTTTCTGTAGAATCAATAAGAAAGATTCTGTCCTCACCTATTTTCCTGCTGTGATCTTAGGGGGAAACGCTCCAAGAGAAACACGCCAGAGGCTCTCAGCCCTCTCCGCTTGCTGGTCATGCCTGTCTTTCTTTTGCCCTGAGAGGTTCCTGGCAGCGGCTGTGCCCCGCAGAAGAGTCTGCAAAGGGCTGCAAGCACTCACTGGTCTTTGGTTGGTGACAGCTGCTACTGCAGAGGGGCTGCGGCTGGTGGCTTTGACTCTGGAGTCCTGGGAGCCTCAGAGGCATGGCTCAGACCCCAGGGGTTTTGGCAGCTGACACCCCCCAGTCCCTCTTAGTGATGAGTGTCGCCTAGACCTGGGCTTCCAGAACAGTGGAAATCCCCTGTATTAGTATCCCGTGACTGCCATAACAAATCACCACCAGTGGGGTGGCTTGTAACAACAGAAATTTATTCTTTCACAGTTCTGGAGGCCAGAAATCCAAAATCGAAGTGTCAGCAGAGCCTCGCTCCCTCCGCAGGCTCTAGGGGAGTACCCCTCCTTGCCCCTTCCAGCTTCCAGTGCTTCCTGGCAGTCACTGGCTGGTGGCTGCATCACACCAATCTCTTCCTCCGTCCTCCTACGGCCTCTTCCTCTGTGTCTCACACTTCCTTTCTCTAATAAGAACACTTGTCATCGGATTCAGTGCCCTCCCGGATAATTCAGGATGATCTCTTCATTTCAATAACCTCAATCAAATTTTTAAAATTTTAAAAAATTTTTTTACTTTTTTGAGACAGGATCTTGCTCTGTCACCAGGGCTGGAGTGCAGTGGTGTCATCATAGCTCACTGCAACTTCAAACTCCTGAGCTCAAGCGATCCTCCTGCCTCAGCCTCCCTAGTAGGTGGGACTACAGGTGCACACCACCACACCCGGCTAATTTTTCTATTTTTTTGTAGAGATGGGGTCTCACTATGTTGCCCAGGCTGGTCTTGAACTCCTGGCCTCAAGCAATCCTCTCGCTTTGGCCTCCCAAAGTGCTAGGATTACAGGCATGAGCCACTGCGCCCAGCCTGCAGAGAACTTTTTTTCCAAAAAAAGTCACATTCACAGGTTCTGGAGATTAGGACACAGACATATCTTTTTGGAGGGGCACCATTCAACCCACTACATCCCCTGAAGTTTGGAAGCCACTGCTGCCTATGCTTCCGTCTCAGAGAGGTTGCCCTGCAGAGAATCTTAGATTTGCTCCATGATGTGAATGAGCCCGTCCTTCCATTTTCATTTCTAGAAATTTCTTCATTTTGCAAAGTGTTTCTACACATTTCCCCCAAATGATCAACCCCCAAATCCATTGAGCTGTGTATGTTTTTAGTAAATGGAAAGACACACCATGTCTTAAGCTAGGACAGCAATGTATAAAGGACTCATGTATAAAAAGATCACTTCTCCTCAACCTAAGTTATGAGTTAAATCCCAATCAAGATAGTAGTAAGGTGTTTCCACTTCCTGGATCCAACCCTCCCACAATAACTCTCCACTCTGGGAAAATTAAATACACACACTAGTGCACGATCACACAAACGCACACCCCGCCCCGAAGGCACTGCATGTGCACAAGCAGGCCAGTTTTGCAGGGGAGTGGACACAACAGGAGAAGCCCCGCCCAGGGTGAGTCATCTCTTTTTTTAAAAATTGAGATGCAATTCACATAAGATAAAATTTAACCATTTTAAAGTGAACAGTTCAATGGCATTTAGGACGGTCGCAATGTTGTGCAACCATCCCCCCTATCTAGTTCCCAAACACTTATTACCCCCAAAGAAACCCCGCATCCATTAGCAGTCACTCCCCATACCCTTGTCCCCACCCCTGGCTACTCATAAAGTTCTGTCCCTTTGGATTTCCCTATTCTGGACATTTCATATAAATGGAATCACATGACCTGTGACGGGCTTCTTGCACTTCTCATGACATGAGATTTTCGAGGTTCTTCCATGTCCTAGCATGAATCAGTGCTTCATTTCCATTTCACGGCTGTGTAACATTTCATTGTATGGCCAAACTAAATCATCTGCTTTTGAGGCTGTTAGCCTGAGGGGAAGCCATGCCTGGCACCTTACAAGGTGCTAAAATTCTGATAGAAAACCCACAGCTCTCCAGCCACAGCATGAGAGGTCAGAGCTTGGGGCAACTACTGACACAGAAAAATGAGGGGTAAAGCCAGAAAACAGAGAGCTAGAGAGGCAGATTCCGAGTTCTATGTGTACACTCAGCCTAAATCCCTAGCTGTCCCCTGGACTGGGCACACACGCCTCTGCACTCCAGCCCGGGTGACAGAGCGAGACCCTGTCTCAAAAAACAAAACAAAACAAAAAACAAAAAATAAATTCTGCCACTGCCTCACACACAAACAGAAGCACTGGATGACGTCTGTCTCGTTGACGCCGTATCGCCTGTGCCCAGAAGAGCGCCTGGTGCAGAGTGGACGCGCAATAGCGTTCACGGAACGACTGGGCACATGAATAAGAGGATTTCTCACACCGACTGTTACGCTGATGACATTTTCACGCAGACAGCCAGGTGAAGCCATGGCTGTGCTTCTTCACTACTCCAGGTGCTGCAGCAGAACCACAGCCTCCCTCGCTGCTGCTGGGAAGGTCCGACAGCGTCGCTGGTCTCTTGCAGCATGGGTTCATTTAAGAAATATTTAATGAATTTTGTGTTTTGTTTTTTCTTTAAAGCTAGTCAAGTGAAACAATGGAAGCGGAGGAGGAACAAAGGAATCTGTAACTGGTTGTGATCAGTTAGTTGTAAAGACCACGGCACTCGGACCAGCACATTATGTGTTGTATACAAAGCCCTGTTCTGGGTTCTTCCAGGGTTAATGTTAATAAGCAATTAAATCTTGACGGCACAAGACCCAGGACGGAAGCTGGGAGGAAGGTCGATGTGTTTGGCTTTGGCCCTGCTTCTTAGGGCCTCGTTCGCTTGAGGGTCTCTCAACAAGTGACCACTACATACTTGGAGGCAGATACTGCAACCCCTCTTACCCCTGTGCAGGGCCTGCCATGGTGCTGGGCACACACCAGATGTGCTGAATCGCACTGGCTCCCGTCTCCATTGAGGAAGGACACCAGGATGTCCCCAGTTCACAGTGACCAGGCCTCTTTAAGGAGCAGTGTTGGCAGGAGACGAAGTGGCTCCTCCTCAGTGGGCACAAGGGTCTGAGCACGTAGCCCTGCAAAACTCCACCCACACACGGCCCGGTGTCCCCAGAGAGAGCCAGCTCTCCCTCCCACCCACTTCTCTGAGTTGGTCCCCCTTTTCTGAGTTCTTTCCCATTCCAAGTTGCCCTGAGTGGGCCCCAGCCTGACTCTACTGTGTGCTTGCCTTGGTTCTGCCCTTTCGCCCCCACATCCCAATGTATCCCCCCAACAGCCCCCTGACCAGGGGGGACCGGAGGCCTCCATGAAAACAACCTCAGGTTTGTTTGGCATTTTGTCTCCTTAGACTTTAGGAGAAGGTCATTCCCTCCTACCGGGGACCATCCCTGATCCCCTCTGCAAAGGTCGGGGACAGCTCTGGGACAAGGTACAGGCTGGACCGGGTAGGTCTTGAGGACTCATCCGACCAGGTCATTAGGCCCCTCAGGCCCCCAGGAGAAGGTGTCTGGCTTAGTGAGTCCCTGGGGAGCTGCTCCGTGTCTGTCTTGCTGTCCCAAAGAGGCCCCGTGCTGCTGAGCACTCGGGAAGGGGCCTTGTTCCCCTCTGCTGGTTTGGGGCAAATGTTATAAACATAGCAGTTGGCAGGAGAAATCCTCTTATTCATTCTGTAAATGTTATTGAGCCTTCACTGGGCTCTTCTAGGGTGTGGGTGACACAGTCATGAGCAAGGTAGACACTGTCCAGGCCCTTCCGCTTATACGTGTGTAGGGGGATGGGGTTCATTTGCTTTTAATTGAACTATAATTTACACACAGTAAAATGCCAGGACAACGACCTCTGGCCCCCCGGCCTCCAGTGCAGCCCCACCCTCTGTGTAACCTTGGGGGAGGGTCTGAGTCTCCCCTTGCCCGCATGTCTCCAGCCCACCCAGACCTCCAACCTTAAATTCATCCAGGCGAGTCTGAAGTCTCTCCACTGTCTTGTCCAGCACGATGTAGTGATCCTTCATCACCTCTATCTGGTGGCCCCAAACTCTCTCAAGTTCCTCCCCCTAAAAGGGGGAGACACAGACATCCACGGCCTCTGCCTCTGAGGTTGCCACGGCCAGAAAGGGGCCCGAGGGAGGGCTGAGGCTGAGAAGAATGTTCCAGACCAGGGTGGCTCCAACCTGCCATCTTAACAGCCCCCGAGACACCTGACAGGAGGAATCCCGCAGCCTCCTCCCATCGGGGCCCCTGCGCCTGCTGGACCTGCCTTCGCACAGCTCCACTGCCTTCCAGCCCACGGGCCTGCCCGGGCCTCCTTTTGCTACAGGACAAATGCCGCCCCCGGGAGGGAGGGGCGTGGGGAGTCTGCCGTCCGCTCACCTCCAGCCATCATCTCCTCAAAAGCTCTTCTCTGCCAGGGAAACTGACCTTTAGCCGGGACTTCTGGAGGTTGCCAATCTTTTCCTGCAATATGTCCACTGCGGTCCCGAGCCTGGTGGAGCTTCCCATGTTGGCTGAAAACAAAGGAGGGGTCTGTGCTGGGGGCAGGGATGGAGGGAGATGATTTGCCTGAGCTCCAGCTGCTTCTGTTACAAGGCATCTGGGGCAGCGCTGCCCACCAGAAATACACAGTGGGCTTGGGGGCCTGGGAAGTGATTTTCAATTTTCTAAAAAATTTTAGAAAAAAAAATTTTTTTTTTTTTTTGAGACACGTTCCTGCTGTGTTGCCAGGGCTAGAGTGCACTGGGGTAATCCTAGCTCACTGCAACCTCAAACTCCTGGGCTCAAGCGATCCTCCTGCCTCAGCCTCCCGAGTAGCTGGGATGACAGCATCAGCATCACCTGGGAACAGGTTAGTAATGGAAATTCTTGGGCCCCACCCAGATCAACCTCGTGAGAAACTCCAGGTGGGGCCCAGCAGCCTGCTCTATCAGACCCTCCAGAGACACTGAGGTGAGCTCAAGGTTGAGAACCACTAGTGCAGAAAGTCCTGCCCCCATTCCCCCAGTGTGTACTCCCTGTAGGCAGGAAATCGGGGCAGGAATCGACTGGTCCCATTGAGACCCAGAACATGACTGTGGTCTTTAAGGATATGTATTTTTGCCTGGCAGTTGCTCCTAATCCCAAGGCGACCACTTCATCTAGTGTCTATTCAGTGCTGTTGGACACTCTGGCAGAGCGGAATTTAGCATAACACCGTATCGTTTTATGGGCTACTGCAAAGGAGTTTTCAAGAGTAATTTTGACATGTGATTTTTCTCAAGTGCCAACTTTAGACCCTAACAGCCTCTCTCCCCTAAGATAAAACCTCACTGTAGGCTGGGCGTGGTGGCTCACACCTGTAATCCTAGCACTCTGGGAGCCCACGGCGGGAGGATCACATGAGCTCAGGAGTTTGAGACCAGCCTGAGCAAGAGTGAGACCCTGTCTCTGCTAAAAATAGAAAAGTTAGCCGGGCGTGGCGGCGTGCGCCCGTATTCCCAGCTACTTGGGAGGCTGAGGCAGGAGGATCACTTGAGCCCAAGAGTTTGAGGTTGCAGTGAGCTAGGTTGATGCCACAGCACTCTACCCAGGGCAACAGAGTGAGACTCTGTCTCAAAAAAAAACAGAATAAAATAAAACCTCACTGTACATTTAACATAAAAGAATAGACTAGTAAGAGGCCAAATGCTTACACCAGAGGAATGAATGACTAATGGTCAAATGTAGATTTTGTTGGGGGAGCCAAAGGAAGGACAGCAGGTGCTTCTCGAAGGCCGCAGGGAGGGCCTGTGCCCTGCCACCCCTCTCGGGGACAGAGCAGGCCTACCTAGATAAATCAAGCGCTGGTTGAGGTTGGACGACAGCTGGGCAAACTCCTCTTCAGAGCCTGTTGCATAGGCATCTGGCTAGTGCAGCACTGGAGTCTGGAGCAGTTCTTGTTGGCTCAGGCTCGTGGGCTTGGACGGCCACTTTTGCCTGGGAAGGGTTATGTCGGCGAGGAGGGCTGGCACAGGCATTAGGGGGGGAGGAGGATGACGTAAGTCTGTGGGGAATTTCCCAGTCTCAGTCCAGCTCCTCACGTCATCCATGACGCCTCACCCCCGCCCCACGGGAAGCCCCTGCGCCCAGGACATCTGCAAAGACCCCTAAGGGTCCAGATGCAGCCATAGTTGTTGCTATGGTAGCCAGTCTGGTGGCAGGGGCATCCTTGACCGCCTTGACAGCGACCCTGGCTGCCCGGGCGGCTGAGTTTGCGGCAGCGGTTGCCGCAGCGCAGCGGGGGGCATGGCGGCAGCGGTTCATGCGCGGTATTATACTGGGACCTGAGCTGGGCTTCTGTGCTTCCCTGGGGGCCCCATCCTTCGGGGCCCCATCCTTCAGGGCCACATCCTTGCGGGCTTTGTCCTTTGGCTTCCTATCCTTTTGGGCTCTATCCTTGGGGGCCGCATCCTGAGGGAGTCTCTGGAAGGAGGGGTGAGTGTCCTCTCCCTTTTCCTCCACAGCTGGGAGCTGGTGGGCCTCTGCCCGGTGAGGCTGGTATGGCTGCAGTGGACGAGGCCATGCTGAGCCCAACTCTGTGTGGCTGGTGGCGGGGCCCTGGAAGGCTGGAGCTGAGTGGGATGCAGGAGGCGTAAGCCCCAGAAAGGCCGCGTGCCAGGCTGGGGTCCACCTCCGAGAACAGGCCAGACTCCTGGTGGCATAGGCCAGACTCCTGATGGTGGGGGCTGGGCGCCTGGGGCAGGCCAAGGTGCTGGCATGAACCCAGGTGTCACACTGGGCCCCAGCACAGGCCCCAGCACAGACATGGGTTCAGACTCCAGCCCCGGTGCAGGCTCAGGTGCAGGCCCAGGTGTGGGCCCAGGTGCGGGCCCAGGTGCCAACCCAGGTTCGGGCCCAGGTGCGGGCTCAGGTGTGGGCCCAGGTGCCAACCCAGGTTCGGGCCCAGGTGCGGGCTCAGGTGTGGGCCCAAGCTGGGGCATAAGCCCAGGCTTGAGGGCCAGAGGCTGGCCTGGCTCCTGGGCACTGCTGAGTAAAACTTTCTGGGCAGACTCCCCCTCCGGCAGGAGCCCTGGGACCTCATAATGCCAGGCGGTGTGCAGGAGGTGGGGGCTTTGGACAGCCTCTGTGATCCGGGTGAGACGAGCAGCTTCCAGGTACTGGGGGGTCTGTGCCAGGGCAGCGTCTGGGAGCTGCTCCGTGGTCTGCCACAGATCGGAGGGTCCCAACCGGGGTGGACCAGTTTCCTGTAGAGGAGGGGCTGAGAGGGCTGGGCTGACTTCCCACCCCCTCCCCACTCACAGTCACCGGCCTGCTCCCCCTCCCCCTCTCCCCTCCCCCTCCCCCCACCCCGCCTTCCTGCCGCCTTCCCAGACCCGATGCTGCTCCTCCTCTTCCTCTTTCACTCACTGAGGTGAACATGGCCTCGTGAAGGCCGCTCCAGAGCACCATGTCATCGGTTTTGGGGATGGCATGAAACTTGTTCTGGAGAGAAATCTGCATGGTGAGGGTGGGGAAGGAGGGGCATGAGCCTGGAGGGTGCAATGCCCTCGGGTGGCTCCGTCCACACTGCCCCGCACATTTGCAAAGACCTTTCCAGCCTGTGTTCTCCTCATCCCTCCCTACCCCCAGCACCCAGGACACTGGAGGTGGGGGGCCAGGGAGGAAGACAGGGGCTGTGGCCCTCACCACTTCCCGCTGCAGCGCGTTCATCTTCCTGTTCTGTGTTCTCAAGTCATCAGAGAAGATATCCATTCTTTCCGGTTGCATCTGTCAAATGAGCCAGGTCTGTGGGCCAGGGGTTCAGGTTCTGGTCTAGCTCTGCCTCTTCCCACCACTCTAGGTGACTAAGAGCTTGAGAAGGAAGAATGGATTCCACAGCCAGTGTTTCCCAGGGAGTGGGAAAGCAATAGGAAAGGGTTCCATGGGCAAATAAGTTTGGGAAATGCTGGGCTAAAAAGCATTCAACAGGCTGGGCACGGTGGCTCATGCCTGTGATCCCAGCACTCTGGGAGGCTGAGGCGGGAGAATTGCTTGAGCTCAGGAGTTCGAGAACAGCCTGAGCAAGAGTGAGACCCCATCTCTACTAAAAACAGAAAAATCAGCCAGGTGTGGTGGTGCAAGCCTGTAGTCCCAGCTACTCGGGAGGCTGAGGCAGGAGGATCGCTTGAGGCCGGGAGTTTGAGGCTGCAGTGAGCTACGATGACATCACTACACCCTACCCAGATCAACAGAGTGAGACTCTGTCTCAGGAAAAAAAAAAAAAGGAAATTGAACCCCCCTCCTCACTGCCCACCTTGATATTCTAAAAAAAATTAAAAATTAAAAAAAAAGGGGAAAAAAAAGGCATTCAACGGGTTTCTATATTGCAGGACTTTTCAGAGCCTTGAATGGGAAAAAGCACATTAAGAATCTCCAAGAGCTGGGCTCGCGCCTGTAATCCCAGCTACTTGGGAGGTGGAGGCATGAGGATCACTTGAGCCCAGGAGTTCGAGACCAGCCTGGGCAACACAGCAAGACCCTGGCTCTAAAAAAAGAAAAAGAAAAAAAATTAGGCAGGTGTGGTGGCATGTGCCTATAGTCCCAGCTACTCAGATGCTGTGGCAGGAAGGTCACTTGAGCCCAGGAATTTGAGGTTACAGTGAGCTATGATCGGGCCACTGTACTCCAGCCTGGGCAACAAAGTGAGAAACTGTCTCTGGAAAAAACAAAAAACAAACAAAACTCCAAGAAATGGGCCATTGTTTCTCAAAGAGATTTATCTTGTGTAAGGGGTCCTTTTTAGTATTTCATGATGCAGCTTCCTAACAGTGCCCTTTCTGCTTAGATGGGAGCTACTTAGCCCAAGACTGAAGTTCTCACAGTTGCCATGATAATCAAATCAGGTGTGGACTGTCCTTACACGTTATGGTAGGGTGTTAGAACATGCTTAGATAGATGGTTTGTGGCTACAGAAGGAAATAGAACGTATGCCTGTGCTAGGTTTGTTCTACTTTTCAATGTGGACAGAGCTTTCTTGAAGAGGAAGAGGTGTTCTTTCTGCTAAGTTGGTGGAATGCAACCCTAGAGTTGCTAAGAATTGGGTAGTACCTGCCTGAGAATGAAGCCAACCCAGAGGAAAGCATCACAGAGAGATGTCAATTTTGTATGAGCACCTGGATCTGGCTGTACCTGAAGGCATCCCTGGACTTTTAGTAAATGAGATAATAAATCCCTTATTTTTCCTGAGCCAGGATGAATTTGATTTCTGTCACTTGTAATTGACAGCTTAACACAGCGGGGCAAGGAGCATGGAGGGGTCACAGAAAGCTCAGTGGAACAGGCCAAGTTGCTGCCCCCTTCTCTGCCCTCACAGCTGCATTCTTTGATGGAGAATAAGCTTTCTAGATTTTCCTTGTTGCCCCAACCACCAGAGATCTGAGAAGCATGGCTAGCAAGGAAGGTGCAGGGGAGGGTCTACCTTTTCATACACGCCCTTCAGCCTGTCCACATCCTGCCTGAGGGTTTCGGTGGTGACCTTGAGTACATGAAGATCGGTGAGCAAATCCTGCAGGGTCTGCATTGACTGAAGGGGGGAGAGGGAGAGAAAATGTGAAGTTGGGTGTGGCTGGGGGAGAAGGCAAGTGAAATGCAGAAGCTTTCTGGTGACAGCCATTGTCCGAGGGGTCCTCTTGGCTCTCTCAAGGCGTGGGCTGGATGCACAAAGAGGCCAGCAAATGCTACTAAAGTCAACAGTGCTCTGAGTTCCAAGTGGCCTGGTGGGAAAGAGGCAGTTCTGCATTTGAGTATATCCAGTAACCAGTAGTCACCCATCATGGAGCACGTCATGTCCTTTCCTGCACGACACATGTCAGCCAGGATAACATGGGAGCCACTGGAGGATCAGAAGCCGGGGAGACATGACTGGATTTACATTTTTAAAGGATCTCTCCAGCTACACGTGGAGGTTGGCTCTGGGAGGGCAAGAGGGGTAGTCAAGGGACCAGTGAAGAAACTTCCAAGTAAGAGCCAATGGTTGTTGCAGCTCTACCACTTCCTAGGGCTGTTACTGCATCCTTCTACGTTTCAGATTTATCAACCATAAAATGAGCATTAAAAAAATGTGATAATGTGTACAAAGGGCCAAGTGCATAGTTAGAACATTCAGTTAACAAAAATAACAAATAGCAAAATGGCAGAAGTCAGTCTTTATCAATAATTCATCCCAGCACTTTGGGAGACCGAGGCAAGAGGATCTCTTGAGGCCAGGAGTTTGAAAACCCTGACCAATACCATCTTTAACACTGCGGTAAGCTGTGTCCAAATAGCTCAAGAAAGGCTGAGAAATCACAAGCTTGCCTCTTCATGGTGAAGAATGCCCTTAAAATATTAAGCTGGTATTGAGGATTCGGAATGGCTCACTCCTTGTGGCTTTTTGGGAGCTCTGGAGGGAATCTAAGCTGATGCCATCACCCATTTTGAAGTCACTAAATACAAAAGTCATTATTCCTGCTCTGGTGAAAATTGGTCAGTATGTTTTTTCATGAATTACTGAAAAACTTAGAACCAATAAATAGGTTTTGTTATTTTACCTAAAGATTGTTTGTCTAGCTATGTTTTTTTGAAATATATTGAATCCCCATTTCCTGAGACAGTTTTCATAGACTGCACACTAGAATCCTTTATGAAATAAGTTTGCTTTGATTTCCTTCTCATATATGTCTTTTTCTGTCACTGGCACCATCTCTAAGTGACCAGTGAAATCACTTAGTTCATCCGTGGGTTATACTCACACCCGAGTGTTCTCCTGTCAGTCTATCTGCTTATTTTGATATTTGAGAAAGAGATTACTTGGTAATAATATCAAGGGTCAAAATTGGTTTCACTGAAGGCTTTGTAGGCATTTTCTAATAACTCATTTTATTTAGTGAATATTCCTTTTTCCCTGGAGTTTCTATAATGATCCTGAAATAATTCTTTAGCTTTGAATTGCAGGCTTTATTGGGAAAATTTTGTCAATTTTTAAAATCACTTTATATGCATTTTTCCAAGCATCTAATGAGTCCACAAATGCTAAAATTCCATTTTCACATGTTTTAATATTTCTTTATTGAATTAAATAATGAAATTTTTAATGTAATTCCCTTTGTTATATTTATGAATAACTTGGATTTTAGGGCTTTTGATCTTGGGTCTTTTACCGATTTCAATTTCTCTGCAAACTTTTTAAATTGTTTTACTTTTTTTTTCATTTTTCTCATTTTAAAGCCAACCATCCACATATGGGTGATTTTTTGCATTACCTGTCTTCCTTTATTTAATCTCCCAATGTGGTCCCTTCTCTTAAATGGTTTTATTTCACTTTTGGAAATTGTGGAGTTCTGCCAAGTCATTTTTCCTTCTTTTATTTTGAAATATTTTACTCTCATTCTTGTTACTTTGCTTTGGAATTCTATTTAACTATAGTTTTAAAAATAATTTGTACTCCATTCATTCCTAAAATTATTGGACAATTTTTAAATGATGTTTTTTTGCTCCAAGGAAAATGATTCCTTTGAATACTAATCTTCAACTAATTTTTCACTTTTGCCTGTTTTGTACTTTAGCCTTGTTAATAATGGCTTCATTGGTGATTTTTTTCCAGTAATTTTCATCTAGTTGAGTTCTCCTTAATCCACGTGAATTCATGGTGATAGTTTGGAGGGAAATTCATGTCAGTGTTATGCTACAGCAGGAAGTCTTCCTGGCTCAAACTAATGAATATTAAACACGGCATACATGGAAATTTTGTGGGATCTGGTTGGGATTTTACATCATCTAAGATCAATTCCTTGGGGCTGCTTGTCCTGTACCAGTTCTTGTTCACTCATTGGCCTTCTTTGGTCCCTAGAACATGGAAGCGCAGACATAGCATGCTTCCTGGAGGTACTGCCATACTTCCTAGGGATACCTAGGTACATTATTCCCTTTCATTCACAAGGACATCCTATTGCATATGTAAAATGGATGCCTGGATACTAAATAGGAATATTGAATATCCATATATTTCCTCAGAAGAAAAATTCTAATAGTAGAAAATAACTTTCCATTTTACTCTGAATTTGCTCGAAGCCAAAACCAAATGCAACCGCATGGCCAGTGCTTGATGAGTTTTCCTAAATCTTCCTTCCCTCTGCTGACATGCTGTCTTGGGCTCTGGAGAGCTCAATCACTGAACTGTGTTTATTGAGTGTCTCTTGGGAACTGGGAACTGGCCACCTTCCCAGTCAGCAGAGTCTTGTGTCTGTGTGAGCCTTCCCTGTTGGATCTGATTGATAATTGCACTTTCACTTTGAATGTGAAGGGAGGACAGGCGAGCAGGAACTTGAGAAGACACATTCAGAGGAGATTTCTGTTTCCATGTAGAAGAGGCTTAATAAGGTCATATTATGAGGCATTGATTGTGAAGAGATGGAGAATTTTCTGTTAAAGATTTATTTTATAATCAATAATATAGTTCCTGACCAAAAAGGAAAGAAAATGATCCAGCTGCAGATATTGGACTTAACTAGGGGTAGAGTAACTCAGACTTAATAGACAAGCAGGAGTAACCAATGGGCATGGATGCCAGAAATTTTGTATATATCATGATGATAAATGGAGTCACTGTGTCACAATCTGTTCTTTGTCATGGACTGAAAGGGGTGCCCCCAAAATTCATATGTTGAAGTCCTAACCACCCATATATCAGAGGGTGACTGTATTTAGACAAAAGGTCTTTAAATACATAAGCAAGGTCAAATGAGGTTATCAGTGTGGGGACTAGTCCTCATACAAAGAGGAAATTAGGACAATGACGTGCAGACAGAAGCCCCAGTGAAGAAGGCACTAGGAGAAAAGCCAACGAGACACAGCTCAGAAGACACCAACGCTGCAGGTACCTTGATATGGGATTTCCAACAACCAGAATTGTGAGAAATAAATATCTATTGTTTAAGCCCAAAAAAAAAAAACCCCACAATGAGATATATTTCACACCCACTAGGATGGAATATATGGAGAAATTATTAGAATTATTCTATTATTAATAGAACCCTCACACACTGCTGGCAGGAATGTAAAATGGTGCAGCCCCTTTGGAAAACAGTCTAACAGTTCCCCAAACTCTAAACATAGAGTTATCATATGATCCAGCAATTCTACCTCTAGATCGATACCCAAGAGAATGAAAACATACGTTCACGCAAAAACTTCTATACTTATGTTCATGGCAGCATTATTCATAATAGCCTAAAGATGGAGACAGCCCAAGTGTCCATCCACTGATAAACCAAATGTGGTATATCCACACAAGGGAATATTATTCAGCAATAAAAATAACAAAGTACTGACACATGCTACAGCAGGGGGTGAACTTTGAAAACATTATGGTAAAATGGAAAAGTTGGGACAGAAATGGGAAGAGACTGCTCACGGTTAATGGGTTTCTTTTTGGGCTGTTGAAAATGTCCTAAAATTAGACTGTGGTGATAGTTATACAAATCTGTGAGTATACTACCATCACTGAACTGTATACAGGCATAACTCGAAGATATTGCGGGTTCAGTTCCATATCACTGCAATAAAACACATCTCACAATAAAGCAAGTTACACGAATTTTTTGGTTTCCCAGTGCATATAAAAGTTATGTTTACACCATACTATAGTCCATTAATTGTGCAATAGCATTATGTCTAAAAAACAATTTACTTACCTTAATTTAAGAATACTTTATTGTTAAAAAATGCTAGTAATTATCTGAGCCTTCAGTGAGTTGTAATCTTTTTCCTGGTGGAGGGTCCTGCCTCAATGGTGTTGGCCACTGACTGATCAGGGAGGTGGTTGCTGAAGGTTGGGGTGCCGTGGCAGTTTCTTAAAATAAGACAACAATGAAGTTTGCCACATTGATTGACTCTTACTTTCATGGAAGATTTCTCTGTAGCATGTGATGCTATTTGATAGCATTTCACCCACAGAACTTCTTCCAAAACTGGAGTCATGATTCTGCCATGATTTTTTTTTTTTTTTTTGGAGACAGAGTCTCACTCTGTTGCCCTGCGTAGAGTGCCGTGGCATCACCGTAGCTCACTGCAGCCTCAGACTCCTGGGCTCAAGCGATCCTCCCGCCTCGGCCTCCCAGAGTGCTGGGATTACAGGCGTGAGCCACCGCGCCCAGCCTATTTTACTTTCTTATCATTCGTGTGTTCACTGGAGTGGTACTTTTTCCTTAAAGAACTTTTCCTTTGCATTCTCAGCTTGGCTAACTGTTTGGCGCAAGAGGTCTAGCTTTTGGCCTATCTTGGCTTTTGACGTGCCTTCCTCATTAAGCTAAATCATTTCTATCTTTTGATTTAAAGTGAGACCTGCAACTCTTCCTTTCATTTGAACATTTAGAGGCCACTGTAGGGTTATTAATTGGCCCAATTACAATATTGTTGTGTTTCAGGGAATAGGAAGGCCCAAGGAGAGAGAGACAGAGGGGGGAATGGCCAGTGAGTGGAGCAGTCAGAACACACATAACATTTAAGTTTGCCATCTTATACAGGCATGGTTCATGGCACTCCAAAATGATTACAATAGCAACATCAAAGATCACTGATCACAGATCACAACAAATATAATAATAATAATGAAAAAGTTTGAAATATTGTAAGAATTGCCAAAATGTGACACAGAGACACAACGTGGGCACAGGCTGCTGGAAAAACAGTGTCGATGGACTTGCTCCATGCAGGGTTGCCGCAAACCTTCAATTTATAAAAAGCGCAATATCTGCAAAGTGCAATGAAGTGAAGCACAGTAAAACGAGGTGTGCTGGTACTTTGGACTGCTAAATTTTCTGGCATGTGAAATATATCTCAATAAAGCTGTAAAGCACAGAATTTTTGTTTTAGAAACTATTGGGGAAATTTCAACATTGTCTACTGTACTGTACTGTCCTGTCCTGTCAGGAGTTATTACTGATTTTGTTGGGAGTGATAATGGTATTATGGGATGGGTTTTATAAGTCCTCATCTGCTGTAGATGGAAAATGCTCCTCAGAGAAATCTGCCATGTCCAGACCCCCACCTGTCTACTGGTGCTTCTCTCCTCTGTCTTCTTGGGGACAACTTGGAGACTATATATCCTGAGTGGGAGTCTCCCCCACCCCAATACAGGCAAGGACAGGGGAAGGCCCAGAAAAGATGGCAGAACCTTACAGGCTGCCCCACGGGCAAGGGCTGCACGTGAAAGAAGGAAGATTCTTTTCTTATACGGAGTTCTGTTCTCCTATGATATGCATGTGAAAGGTTCTCACCAAAGACCCAGCCTGCTGTCTCACATTCCCAGGGACGTGCCCTAGACTCCCATCCTGGGGACGAAGGGGCAGGAGAGAGGGGCCCGGGGGAAGAGGCTCTATCCAGGCCTTCAGGCCACATTTAGGGCTTGGATGAAGCTGAGTTCGGGGGGAAGTGAGTCCCAGAAAGGTGCCCTTCCCAGAAAATGAGCCAAAGTGTAGTATAGCACTGTGGTCCCCAACCCCCAGGCCACAGACCAATACCAGTCCGTGGCCTGTTAGGAACCCAGCCACACAGCAGGATTCTCATGGGAGGGGGAACCCTACTGTAAACTGCACATGGAGAGATCTAGGTTGCGCGCTCCCTATGAGAATCTAATGCCTGGTGATCTGAGGTGGAGCTGAGGCGGTGATGCTAGCGCTGGGGAGCGGCTGCAAATACAGATTATCATCAGCAGAGAGGTTTGACTGCACAATAAATGTAATGCACTTGAATCATCCTGAAACCATCTCCGCCCCCAGTCTGTGGAAAAATTGTCTTCCATGAAACCTGTCCCTGATGTAAAAATGGTTGGGGATTGCTGGTATAGCAGCTCCGTGCAGGCACTGGAAGTTGGGCTTGTCCAAACTTGTGCTCTCTCTCTGTCTCTCTCTAAAGAGGGCTTCAAGAATGCAGGGCTTTGGCTAGGGCCCAGTGCTTACAAAGGCCTTAAGGGGGTCTAAAGCAAACACCCCCCCACAGACAATCAGTTAGACTGGTCCACACGGCCACCTTCAGAGCTTGGGAAAATGGGAACGCTAACAACACTCCCCTGCCATGGAAACTAGGAATGCAAAAGGGCTTCACAGCAGTCTGCAGAGGGTGATGCCAATGTTTGCAGCATTGTCACTATTACTGCAATAACTTCAACCTTGATACTCCAGAGCCCCAGAGTGTCTTCAACACCTTTAAGCCATGTTATGAAATACCCAAAAAACAATTTAAGTGTAAAATCATTTTAATTTGTGCAACATGCAGCAGGTGTTTTGATGCTGTTGGGGGAGTAGAACGGGGAGAGAGTTTTGAAATCAAAAAAGCAACAACAGGATGTTAAAATTCCCTAAAACTGGGACCCTCCACTTTACAAAAACGGGATTGGCTGGAACAATCTTAAAAACCAACAGCTGAGATCATCTCTCATTTTCTCGTGTGATGCCGGCTGCAAGGGGTTATCATTACAGATGAGAAAAACCAAGGCCTGGATGGGACAGACAGGGACCTCCGGCCACGGTGTTCTAACACACGTTCGCCAGGCGACCCCGGCGAAGACACGGTGTGTGGGCTGCCAGCCTCCCTGGTGGGTGGGTGCAGACACCTGCCTAAGCAGCTGGCACCACTCTAGAACCAGCGACCATGGCAACCCCCTTCAACAGGTCATTGTGGTAACCTTGGGCAACTCAGTCAGGCTGGGACAAAGCAACATTCTCTCACCAGTGGGGACATTCCTTAGCAGCACAAACAGTCCTCAGAGGGCTGCGCAGCACAGTCAGGTCTGAACCTGTCCATGAACCCTTTTTGTGAGCTGGGTGGGTTACCCTGCTGAGCTGCTTAGAGTGCTGGTGCATTCTAGAAGCTTTCACCCATCGCAGCAGGCCAGGGGGCAGGCTGCCCCTACAGCACTGGCACCACGGACACTGGAGTCCAGCGGTCCTGCCTGCAAGGCCCTCCGTTACCTGCTTTTGGCCACCCCTAGCAGCCTGGTCTCTAGTAACAATTTTGTCTTGTCTGATAGACTCCAGTCTCTTCTGGTTACTGCTTGCATGGAATATTTTTTTCTATCCTTTTACTTTCTATTTTTATTTTTTTCTTTTTCTTTTTAAAATATTCATCACCTGATACATCAATATCCTTTCACTTTCAACCTAGTTGTATCTTTGAATCTAAAGTGTGTCTCCTGCAGGCAGCATATAGTAGTCAGATCATGTTTGGGTTTTTGGGTTTTGTTGGGTTTTTTTGTTTTTGTTTTTGTTTTTTGAGACAGAGTCTTGCTCTATTGCCTGGGCTAGAGTGCAGTGGCATCATCAAAGCTCCCTGCAACCTCTGAAACACTATCACACCCGCCTAATTTTTCATTTTTTGTAGAGATGGGATCTCACTCTTGCTTAGGCTGGCCAAGAACTCCTGGCCTCAAGTGATCCTCCTGCCTCAGCCTCCCAGGGTGCTGGGAGTACAGGTGTGAGCCACCGCGCCTGGCCTGTCTCATGTGGTTTTAATTCTCCCAATGATCCTAGGAGGAGGAAACCATTCTCAACCACTATCATCCCCCACTTTCCAGGTGGTAAGTGGCTGGGCGTGCTCACTGCCCGTACCCAGGCTTCCACTGACTTCCCCACTTTCTAACACTGACTTGAGTGGGTTCTTGAACTTCTCTGTGCCTTCGTTTCCTCGCTGTAAACGAGAGATAATGACGGGTGAATCCCTGGTGCAGGGGGGCCGTTCTAACAACCCCTTCCCAGGGAGGGGCTGAGCGAGGAAGTGCAGGTGAAGCCAGGGCAGGGGGACAGCGGAGAGATGGGGGTACAAAGCCCAGGGAAGTCAGCCTGGGCAGAGACAATACTGCAGACTCCAGCCTGTGTTTGTCATGGGCCAGCTTTGCCAGTTTACAGGACAGGAGCTCATACTGTCTGTTTTCTCAATCAATCTACAAATACCTGCACGGAAGTTTCTGCCTTCCGCAGCACACAGGTCAGACTTAAAGCCTGGTGGCCCCTGCAAAGTCGATACCTTCTGGGGCACTCACTCAGTCCAGGCTCCTCTCTGCAAACTGGCAGGGGGTCCCCAGTAGCTGTAATTCTTAGGCCTGACCCTGGCCCCCTGCCATGGCTGATTGGGCCAGAGAGGTCAGGTGGCCATCCCATTCTCTTACCCAAAAATGATAAGCAAAAGGCCCAGGGGCTGGCAAGTGGAAGCTGGGAGGTGTCGAGGGCTGAATCTAGACAGCAGGAGATCTGTGAACTCTTCATGCTGGACCCAACGTCCATCCCATCCAGGCCTGGCCACTTAGTTCTTCCTTGTCTCCAGTGAGAAACCACGGCATCCTTCAAATAACATGCTTTCTTTGTTTAAAAAGAATCTCAACGCAAACGTCCATCAGCAGGTGAATGGATAGAGAGAATGTGGTCTCCCCATGCACTAGAATATTATGCAGATGGCACGTGCTGCAACACAGATGAACCTTGAGGACATCAAAAAGACCAGACACATAAGGCCACATATTGTGTGAGTCTATTTATATGAAATGTGCAGAACAGGCAAACCCATGGAGACAGAAAGTAGATAAGTCGTTGCCTAGGGCTGGCAGCAGGGAGGGAGAGTAACTGGGGAGTGTAGGGTCTCCTTTAGGGGTGATGGAGATGGTTTAGAACTAGACAGAGGTGGTGGTATATGACATTGTCAATGTTTTAAATGCCACCAAATTGTTCACTTTAAAATGGTTAATTTATTAGCATTTTTGTTGATCTAAAAATAAAAAATAAATAAAATAAAATAAAATAAAATGGTTAATTTTATGTTAGGTAATCCCAGCACTTTGGGAGGCTGAGGTGGGAGGACTACTTGAGACCAGGAATTTGACACCAGCCTGAGCAGCATAGCAAGACCCCATCACTACAAAAAATAGAAAAATCAGCCGGGTGTGGTGGTGCACACCTGTAGTCCCAGCTACTCGGGAGGCTGAGGCAGGAGGATGGCTTGAGCCAGGAGTTTGAGCCTGCAGTGAGCTATAATGATGCCACTGCACTCTAGCCTAGGAACAGAGAGAGTGAGACCATGTCTCAAAAAAAAAAGCAAGAGAGAGAACTCTGTGCTGCCGGCTGTGCAGCTGCTGGGGGGCCATGAGCCAAGGAATGCAGGCGGCTTCTAAAAGCTGCAAAAGGCAAGGAAACGGATTCTCCCCTGAATGCAGACCAGCCGACACCTTAATTTTAGCCCAGTGAAACTCCTGACCTCTAGAACTGTAAGATAACAAAATTGTGTTGCTTGAAGCCACTAAGCTTGTGTTAATTTGTTACAGCAGCAATAAGAAACTAATACAACTATTTAATCAATGACAGCAGGTACTATTTCCTTAGCCTGGCAGGTGCCAAGACCCCTTTACCTCCCCTGCCCCACACGGCGGCTCAGCAGGGCAGGGTTACTGTGACCTCCATTTCACCGATAAGGATATTGAGGCAAAAGAGGGTGAAGTGCTCAAGGCCACGCAGCTCCAAAAGGGTGCAGGGGGCTTGCACAGAAGTGCCCTTGGACGATGGACACGTGGGCCGTTTCCACCTTTGGGCTATTGTGAATAATGCCACTGTGAACATTGGTGTACGGGTTTTTGTGAAAACGCCTGTTTTCAGTTCTTTCTGGTACACACCCGGGAGTGGGATGGCCAGGTCACAGGGTGACTCTATGTCTAACCTTTGGAGAAAATGCCAGACCGTTTTCCAGAGCAGCTGCACCATTTTACATCCCCGCTCACCCGTGCGTGTTATTTTCCCTTTCTTGTTCCTTCCTGGGCCCCTGTTTATTAACACTGACCGCGTGCTGGCTGGGGGGCGGCAGGGCACAGGAGTCCAGGGCAGGCCAGAGCCAGAGGCCCTGCCCCGACTCCAGCTCCCCTGTGAGGCCTTCAGCGAATCAGTGAGCATTTCTGAGTCCGTTCCTCCCTGCGAGTTAGGAGAACGCTCCCAACTCCTGCCACAGCTCGTTGCTGTAGGTTTCTGTTCACCCGCTTTCTGTCTGTCTCCCCGCCAGGCCGGGAGCTCCTGTTTGCTGCGACTGCTGCCAGGGCACCTCTCCCATGGCAGGCTGGGCACGAATTTTGTTTTATTGAGGTAAGATTCACATAACACAATTAGCCATTTTAAAGTGAACAATTCAGCCTTTAGTACATTGACGATATTGCACCACCGTCACCTGTACTTAGTTCCAATTTTCATCACCCCAGAAGGAAACCCTGCACCCCACGAAGCACTCACTCCCCATTCTCTCCGCCCCGCCAGTCCCCCGGCAGCCACCAACCTGCTCTCTGTCTCTACGGATTTG
Organism: Daubentonia madagascariensis; assembly: GCA_023783475.1. Lineage (NCBI taxonomy): Eukaryota > Metazoa > Chordata > Mammalia > Primates > Daubentoniidae > Daubentonia > Daubentonia madagascariensis. Next base: position 1,451,177 of record JAKFHU010002332.1, on the reverse strand, counting down.
CCTATTCTGGACGTTTCCTATAAAGGGAATTACATACTATGTGACCTTTTGTGTCTGGCTTCCTTCCTCAATACTTGATGAAGGCTGCAAGCTTGGAGTGTTGCTTCTGCCTGACTCCAAAGCCCCATTCATCCCCCGCTGTGTAAGGGGAGGGCCCATCACAGGGGAGAGGGCAGAGGGGCAGAGGAGCTCTGGAACAGGGGTTACCTTTGCTGTGGCTTCCTCATTACCCTCCACCATCTTCCGGAGCTTGATGAGATGCCACAGGTCCTGGGCGGGGCGGCTGGTCCCCTGGCTGGCCTCCAGCAGCTGGGAGGTGGACGGCAGTTCCTGCAGCTCGGCCAGCTGGGTCTCCATCCTGTCGATACGGCTCACCACATGGTCAAAGACATTGCTGAGCCTTTTCATGGGGTTGAGGATGGGCTGGGCATCCCCTTCCCTGGGCATGGTCATGACCTGCGAGGTCTGGAGGAAGTCCTCATCCCCTGAGAGGACCTTCTTGAGCTCGCCCATGTGGATGTGCTCCAGCATGCCCTGCAGCAGCAGGTGCAGGGCCCTGAAGTTGACCACCCCACACTGCGGGATGGCGATGTTGGCCAGCTCGGTGAACGTGAGCGAGAAGCTCATCCTGCCCAGGGCGGGGTCAGCGCGGCCTGGGTTCTGGGGGTCCCTAGGGACAAGTGGGAGCTTCCAGTGGCCCCAAGAAATACATGGACAGGTCCTCAGAGGCTTGGGGAGGCGGCGAGTCACAGCAGTCAGGGAGGAATGACCTCTGTCCTGGCCGGAGCTCAGATCAGAGTTTCTGGTTGCTAGGACACCAAAGAACGTGGTCGAGTGGCCGTGCTTCCGCAGTCTGCCAGGTGCGTGCTCCTGGGTGCGCCTCGCCCAGAGAAGGTGCTCAATTAATATTTGATGAACGTTTGAATAGCAAACGGGCAGCCTTTTCATTCAAGCCCTTTGGTTATGTAAGACTGATGACCCTTTCCAAGAAGTGCCTAGGGGAGTGATAGAGAGGCAGCTCTGTCCTTGGACATCTCTAGAATCTGGACAGAAGACAGATTTCTTGGAGTTAGGAAGACCAAGATTTCAAGAAAAGAGCATGTAGAGAAAAAAATCTGAAGAACTAAGCTCGTTTCTGGACACCCCCATGCCCCGTGGCGGTGCAGTTTCCAGTGGGGGAAAGTTAGGTGGTGAAAAGGGCGTAGTCTGTCCTGAGTCCTGCATGTTCTGTCCCCTGCCCCCCAGTGATGACACACTTGCCAGACCCTGCTCTTCTCCCCGCCTGAGCTGGGGCCCACCGTGACCCTGGTGCTTTGGAGCAGGGTCTCAGCCCCGCTCTGAAAGTCTTACATATGTGGCCACACGCCTGTTGCTGCAGGACCAGGAGGCCTTGTGGGCTCTGCTACAGTTAGGTCTGGGATGAAAGAATGGCAGCCTGCTTATCTCTGAGGGAGGTCTGCAGGGAAGGCCCTGACATAGCACTTGGAGCCCTGACTCCCGGCCCAGCCAGCACAGCGATCCCACGTTCCTGGCACACAGCACACAGCATGAGCCCTGCTCAGGGACCAGTGGGCTAAGGGTCCATCTTGCCTGGCTTCCCCACAGAAGACCTGGAAAGGAGACCACTGCTGGACAGTGGAGAGCCTGCCTGCATTGGATTTATGCAGGTGGGGATACAAATCTTTCTCACCAGCTGTGTGACCTTGAGCAAGTGACTTAACCTCTCTGAGCCTCAGCTTCTCTCCCTGCTAAATGGGGAAATAAAACGGAGGGGCAGGGGTAGAAATAATATATGTAAAGTGCCAGGCCAGCGCTGACAGGGGCTGCACCATTGTACATTCCAACCAGCAATATGTAAGGGCTCCAATTTGTCAACATCATGTAAACACGTGTTATTTTCTGCATTTTTTATTACAGCCACCCTAGTGGGTGAAGGAGACTACTCAGGTGGACATCACTCGGGCTTATACCACCTGCCACCCACACACTATCCCGGGTACTCAGGGTAACTGTTACAGACTTTGAGATGTTTGAAATTACCACCCCACCAGTGGATCATGTTTCCCTGAAAAAACACCTGGAAACCTCCGGAAAGAGGTAAGTACAAGCCACCTAGGAGAGCTCCCCAGGGCTCACTGACTGACTCCCTCTTCTTGCACATTGTGCCAGCTGCGAGTCCCACCATGGGGATAACACAATTGGCAAAGGTGGTCCAAAACTTGCCTCTGACCCTAGCAGATGTCATAAAGAACACACTGCTGCTCTAGAAGCCCCACAGACTGGTTTAGATGTAAATTCATTCCCAGTTGTCCTGGGTAATCAAGGAGCCCCGAATTTCTTCTTGGCTAACCGAGAGGGAATTTACATCAGAACTAATACTTCTTGCTGCACCTATGTAACTATTAATACCATGTAAACACTAGGGGTCAAGTACAACAGTCCATGACTAGGCTTAAAAAAAAAATGCTTCTGGCTTTCTACAAAAAGAAAGTGCAGCTGGACTTTGGAGCATGTTTTCATGGCCTGGGTTTGGCAGTCTAGGCCCCTGTCTTCAAGACCTAGTGTTAGAGCCAAGAACCAGTTTTATTTTTGTAACTGCCTGTGCTGCAGGAGGCGTGTGTGCTCTTCTCAGGGTCTTAGATGCTCCAGTGCAGCCACTGTCCTGGCAGAGGTCTCGACAACAATGTGTAGCCAAAACAGCGTGCAGAGAGACCCCAGTCCAGCTACAGACACGCTGTCTGGACAACCTCTGGACCAGCAACCTTTTGGCCATGGTGAGAATCTGGACACCACCGATGAGTGTTCTGAGCGCCAACTTCACCCACCCTTGGCTAAAAGGGGGTGCAGTGGAAGAGAAAAGCAGCCCCACAGCAGGGCCTGGCCTGGCACTGTCGGCTTTGGTGTGCCAGGAGCTGGCCTCGGCGTAGACCATGAACAATTTCACAGAACAACAATACTAGGCGAGGCCTCTCTGCCACCACGATGGGTCCAGACAGAAAAAGGCCAATCCATAATCATGTCTGAGCTCAAACAGTGTCTGAACCCCCAAAATGACCAATGATCACACCATTGTACTCCAGCCTGGACGACAGAGGAAGACCCTGTCTCTAAAAGCAAAAGCCAGCACCAGAGTGCTGGCTGTGAAGCCCCAGGTCCGATTCTCCAGCCCTCCCCAGAGCAACTCTGGATGACCCAACATCCTCACAACAGACTTCTTTTCTGCAGAATTGGCTTTTGTTGCTTACGCCCATGAACTCCATCTGGCACAGTGGGGAAGGATACGCCCTCACCCCACCTGAGCCACAGGATGCTGAGAAGGAATTGGACGTTTCGAACAGGGCCTGCTTCGAGTCTCCCCATCCTCTGGGGAACCGCAGGCGCTTTCCTGACATCCTGGGGCAGCCTGTGAGGACTGGCTCACACTCACGGAGGCTGAAGGCTTGCCATTCATTATTGCACATGGTGAATCCTCACAACAAGCCTACGAGGCAGGTGCCCTTATTGTCTTCATTTTATAGATGAGTCAACCAAGGCTCAGAGATGTTAAGTCACTTGCCCCTGGGCACAGAGCTGGTGCAGCAGTGGAGCTGGGTACACGGGTATAAGGACTATGTCAGCCAGAGGGCAGGGCGGGAAGGTGTCAGGTAGGGAAATGTCACGGTTGGTGCTGACAGTTCCTGGGCCCACAGGGTGTGTCTCCCTGAGGATGTAAGAAAGTGAAGCTATAAATCAGCCCAGGCTGCAATAGTGCAGAGCGGTGGAAAGTCATCTTATGGAGCCCAGCGTGTTCTCAGGCCTTCACAACAGGGCTGCAAGCCGACTACAGAGATGGCAATACGTTTCCCAGCACCCAGCACTGTGCCTGGAGCCACTTCTTCATTCTTTCCTTCAATGAAAATAAATATATATATATTTTTTCTTTTTTTTTTAATAGAGACAGGGTCTTACTCTGTCACCAGGCTGGAGTGCAATGGTGCCATTGTAACTCACTGCAGCCTCCAAGTCCTGAGCTCAAGCAATCCTCCTGCCTCAGCCTCCTGAGTAGCTGGGACTACGAGTGTGCACCACCATGCCTGGCTAATTTTTAAAATATTTTTGTAGAGACAGGGTCTCACTATATGGCCCAGACTGGTCTCAAACTCCTGGCCTCAAGCAATCCTCCTTCCTCAGCCTCCCAGAGTGCTGAGATTACAGGTGTGAGCCATCTCACCTGGCCCTTCAACCAATATTTATTGAGCACCTGCTATGTTTCAGGTGCTGCTCTTAAATGTGGAGAAGGCCACAGTGAGCAAGTCTGATGAGGTCTCTGATCTCACAGAGCTTGCAGGCTAGTAGTGGAGACAGGCAGTTATTTTACAACAAAGAAAGAAATTAACTTCAGGTAGTGATGGGAGTTATGCCTATAATAAAAAAGGACAAAATGACAGTGGGGGGTGGGCAATAGTTTAGGTAGGATTGCTGTGGTAGCCCCCTCTAAGATGGCCCCCAAAGATACCTCCTGGGGTTCACACGTTCATGCAACCTCCTCCTCCACTGTACCGGGCTGGTCCGGGTGACCAAAAGAACATGGCGGAAATGATGGTACGTCCCTTCTGAGGTTAGGTTGTGGAAGACACTGTGGCTTCCTTCTTGCTTATTTTCTCACTCTGTCAGATCACTTTTGTTGGGGACAGCCAGTTGCCTTGTCTTGATGACACTTGGGAAGCTTTATGGACAGTTCCATGTGGCAAGGAATGAAAGCCAGCAGCCACTGAATGGCTCATGGAAGTGAATCCAGCCCCAGTCCAGCCTTCAGATGACAGCAGTCTCATCCGACACCCTGACTGCCACTTCACAAGAGACCCCGAGCCAGAGCCACCCAGCTAAGCCACTTTTGAATTCTCGGGCCTCAGAAGCTATATGAGATAATAAATGTGCACTGTTTTCAGCTGCTATGTATGGGGGTGACATGGCAATAGATAAATGACTCAGTTATCAAGGAAGACCTTTGACACGTCCATGAGGAGGTGGAGCTGACAGATGAATGAACCGGTCACCTGAAGAGCCCTGGGAAGAGCACTCCAGGCAGAGGACATGGCATGTGCAAAGACCCTGAGGTAGGAATGAGCTTGGTGTGGGCAGGAGCGGAAGAAGGCCAGTGAGTGCAGTGAGCTGTAGGGATGAGGCGGGGCGGGCAGACCAGGGCCGGATCCCAGGGCCTTGCAAGCACTTCATGTTCAAAGAAATGAAGGAACGGATGATGAGTGAGGGCAAAACTGACACCGGACAGAGGCCAGGACACTGACACCTGAGTGACGTCCTCTGTCTGGAGTAGGCAGTCCCCTTGGTGCCCAGGTACAGGGGTTCTCCCCGGCTCCAGGCTAAAACCCGTGCCCAAACCCTTATTTTAAGACCTGACTGTTGCCTGTTTGCTCATTATCTAACCTGGTATTTTCAATTTACTCACATGCATCTAGAGAAAAACAATAGTTTATTTAGCAAAAATTGATCACGTATCCCACCAACCTGTGTTTATTTACACACACATTTTCATTCATTTCACATTACAGAATGACAAGATTTCGGAAAGTTGTATCTGCTGCATGTGATTTGATGCTGATAAATGAATATTTATGATGAAAATGAAAAAAAAAAACCCAGCCAATGTGTTAGACTTGAAAGCATCCATAATTTTAAAAATCATTATCATTTTAAGGCTGGAACTAAAACATGTAGAAAAAAATTTTTAAAGACTTGGCTACTAGTGTAGAAGAGGCCACCATGCCATTCCAAGGGGTGTTCTTGGCTTCCTGGAGAATTTGCTGTCCCCAGGGAGAGACATCGTCCTTGGGTCAGCAGGCAGCAGCGGCGATTTGGCACTGCTCAGTTCTGCCCTGATTTCAGGCAATTCCAGGACAAACTCATCACTGGGATGTTCTCTCAATGGCTCGCTAGAGCCAGAAGCCAATTAACATGATTGGAAATGAACTGTAAGCACTATTTTTTCTCCCAAATAAATTGACGTCAAGGATTAAATCAGTTCAGTAAGGTGAGATTCATCCACTTCGCCCAGACAAGCCAGTTTTCATGCTGAATAGATAGCTAAGAATGATAATCGGGTGACCTTTCTTCTCTCGCTCCACGAAGAACCGTCAGGGGAAGCCCTGGGTTGCTGGAGAAGGATGAGTTTATGGTGAGTGTTTGCTGCTTTGGGCTGCCTGGTGACTGGACGTTCTTCTTTTTTTTTCCTTGAGACAGGGTCTTGCTCTGTCGCCGGGATTAGAATGCAGTGGTGTCATCGTAGCTCACTGCAGCCTCAAACTCCTGGGCTCAAGCCATCCTCCTGCCTCAGTCTCCCGAGGTGCATGCCACCACACCCAGATAATTTTTCTATTTTTTGTAGAGACAGGATCTTGCTCTTGCTCAGGTGGGTCTCGAACTCCTGACCTCAAGCGGTCCTCCCTCCTCGGCCTCCCAGAGTGCTAGGATTGCAGGCGTGAGCCACCGCGCCCAGCCTGGGGATTCTTCGAATTTGTCCAGGGCTCCCCCAGCAGCTGGTGGCTGCCCTCCCCCTACTCAGAAGCAGAAGGTCCAGTCACATTGCTGCAGTCTCGTTTGTGGTTAGATGTGAAACATCAACAAGGCAACTGCTGTCTCTGGCTCTGAATTTCAGGAACAATATATTTTTAAGATCTCTTAAGATGCGAACTGGCTCTGGACTAACCCACTGGAAGCTGTGGGCACTGTGGGGTAAGCCTTGGTCTGGGGGTTGGTGTACAGAACTGGGGTGACTCAGTTGCTCAGCATCTTAGGCAAGACACAACCTCCGTGAGCCTCTGCTTTCCAAAGTGGGGTCAATGGCCCTTATCTCACAACACAGAAGTGCAGAGGGAACATGAAGGGAGTTTGCAGGACGACTGCAGTGAAGTCGGGAGTCCAGCGGGTAGTGGCTGGGTCGCTGGATGGGGGCACACTAAGTTTCCCAGGCAGGCGGTCCTGGGGTGACATGTTGGCCAAGCCCAGCTTCCTGGCTCCCACCCGAGCCAAGTTCCCCAGCCAGGGAACACAATTCGGTGAGCAGCTAAAATTTTTTCAATCAACTGCTCTTCTGCTCGGGTGACCAGAGTACTCTCTGTTGCTCGCAACCCTGAAACTGACTGGTACAAAGTGCTCATTTGTGAGGCCAGCTGAATGCCACAGTCTGGAAAACACAAACAGAACTCCGTGGAGAAGGGCACACGGTGTCTAGGGGAGGTTACAGCCCATCAGAGCATGTACTTGCTGGGTCCCCTGAGGACCCCCCCACCCAAGAGGCCCATGTGGGTGGGGGAAAGAGCTGCAGCTGCCCAAATTTCTTCTTGGAAAGATAAAATATAAGCTTACATTTGTATTGGGACCTGGACAGGGCATTTTCAAGGTTCCTGAGCAAGGCCCTAGACCAGAGGTTTCCCAGAGACTCCTGGGAGGTGCCTAGGAATCTCCACACACCTTCCTCCCCCCAGTCACCCACCTCACATCCTCTTCCAGCCCTACCTACCGATTTTACTCCTGAGTCTCTCTCAAGTCCTTCCAGCCCCTCCCCATCTGTCACCAACACTGCAGTCCTTGCCAGGACCGGGCACCAGCCTCCTCAGACCCCCCTTGTGTCCATCCTGGCACTCCTGTACCCAGTCTCCATGCAGCAGCAGTGCTCCTTGAAACAGAAGTTTGGTCATGTCACCCAGCCTAAAACCCTTCATGACGTCCCCTGGCTCCTAGGACAAAGACCAAACCACTTGGCATGGTCTACAGGCTGCACAGCTGGGCCCACCTTCCCCCTTTCTGGTCTCAACTTGCAGCAGCTCTCTCTGTCCCTATTTCTACATGTACAGCTCAGTGGTATTAAGCACATTCACATTGTTGGCCAACCACCATTCACCTCCAGTATTTTTTTCATCTTCCCAAACTAAAATTCTACACCCTTAAACACTAACTCCCCGTTCCCACTACCCCAGCCCCTGGCAGCCACCGTTCTACTTTCCGTCTCTAGGAATTTGATTCCAGCAGGGACCTCACTATGACAAGCAGAGTCACACACATCTGTCTTTTGTGACTAGCTTATTTCTCTTAGCATAATGTCTTCAAAGTTCATCATGTTGTAGAACTTCCTTTGTTTTAAAATCTGAATAATATTCCATTGTATGCACATACCACATTTTGTTTATCCATTCGTCTGTCAGCGGACAGTGGGGTTGTTTTTACCGCTTGGCTATTGTGAATAATGCTGCTATGAATATGGTTGTACGAATATCTGTTTTCCATAGTGGCTGCACCATTGTACATTCCCACCAGCAGTACACAAGAGTTCCAATTTTCCCACATCCTCACCAGCACTTGTTATTTTGTTTTGTTGTGTTTTTTGTAATAGCCATCCTAATGGGTGTGAAACAGTATCTCATGATGTTTTAATTTGCAGTTCCCTTACGATTAACGATGCTAAGCATCTTTTAACGTGCTTATTGGCTGTTTGTATATCTTTGGAGAAAGGTCTATTCAAGTTCTTTGCCCATTGTTTAATCAGGTTGTTTTGTTGTTGTTGAGCTGTAGGAATTCTTTATATATTCTGGATATTAACCCCTTATCAGATCCATGATTTTCAAGTTAACTCTCTTTTAGCCCCTTGTCCTTGCCCTGTTCCCTCTGACCACAGCCCTTTGCACATGCAGTCTCCCCGGCTGACACACTTACCCTCTTCATCTTTAGCTGGGAAAGGGAACTCCCCAATCATCCTTCAGATCTCAGATCACCCATCACCTTCCAAGGGAAGCCTTCCCCGCCTCCTGGATTAGGACAAACACAGCCTACTCCAGTGTCTCATGTGCTTGCAATAGTCATTCATACGGTTCTTTGATCAGTGCCTTTCTCCCCCACTATTCTGTGAGCTCCTGAGGTAGACTCTATCTTCCTTCCCCTGGGACCTGGCTCCTTGTAGGCACAATAGTAGGTGTCAATAAATAGTAATTGATGGAATGAATGAAACAGAGTCTTTTGTAAAGAGCCTTTTTCCGAGGAAGAGCCACAAAGGGAAATATTTGCTTCTCCTGGTTAAACCTCCAGATGAATACAGGAAGGCTGGTTGTTTGCCTTTTGCCATAACAATGGTGAGCTGCCTCAGTCGACTTACATAGGGTAGGTTAAATAACATAAAAAGACACAAAAGAACTCAAAGATAATCTTTAGCTATACTGCATGCTCCCTAATAGTGTATTCAGGGAACCACTGTGGACAGACACTGAATTTACAGTTCTTTTAACCCAAGCACCAATACTGCAATGTAGGGATCGTCCTATTTTTCTTTCAGTACATTAAACATATCGTCCCACTGCTTTCTGGCTTCCATTGTTTCTGATGAGAAGTTAGCAGCTTAAAATCCTGTTTGGGGTCTCAGTACATAGTAGGTGCTCAGTAAATGTTTGCTAAATGGATGATAGCTCCAAAGGAGCTGTCGACTCACACAAGCCATATTGATAGAAGTATTATAAAATAAACTTTCACATTTTAATCATTATCTTTCTTTTGGAATCACTTGGCACTTAAATTTGAAGATCTGGCAATACCAAGTGTTGGCAAGCATATGAACAGCAGAACTCTCATATGCTCTGATGGAGTGCAAATTGGCAGAACCACTTTAGAAAACTATTTGGAAGGCCAGGCGGGCACCGGGGCCGTGGCTCACACCTGTAATCTTAGCTCTCTGGGAGGTTGAGGCCAGGAGTTAGAGACCAGCCTGAGCAAGAGCGACATCCTGTCTCTACAAAAAACAGAAAATAATTAGCCAGGAGTGGTGGCATGTTCCTGTAGTCCCAGCTACTTGGGAAGCTGAGGTGGGGGGATCGTTTGAACCCAGGAGTTCGAGGCTGCAGTGAGCTATGATTGCACCCCTGCACTCCAGCCCGGGTGACAGAGTGAGACCTGGTTTCTCAAAAACAAAAAAAAAAAAAGAAAAAGAAAAAGAAAAAAAATAGTGAGCAGAAGCAGCCATATACCAAAGAGTTCATACTGTATGAATCCATTGCTATAAAAAGTACAAAAACTAACTAATCTTTGGTACTGGACATCAGGAGAGTAGTTGCCCTTGGGTGACCTCCTGCTTGGGAGGGAGCATGAAGCAGAGTTGCTGGAGAGTGGATACACTGTGTGGTCGGTCTGGGAAAAATGCATCAAGCTATACACTTCTGAAGTGAGCATTTTTCTGTATCAAAGGTATGGTCATCTGCAACAATTCAAACAAATTAAAGGGCCAAAAACACGGATTCCACGTGGGTTGCTGGCCCAACCCCAGCAGGCTCCTTCCCTGTCCTGTACTGGGTGTAAAGATAGATTTTTGCAAAGAACTGGCCTGAGTATAACAACTTTTCTTGCCTCCGTGTGTGTGCTGACTCACACCCACGCCTGGAGAACAGCTTGGGTGGCGAGGAGCAACATCAGTCTAGAATCACAAGACCTGAGGTGTGCTGGGTGCTGGCCATGTGACCCTGAGCATGTTCCTTTAAATGCTTCCTGTAGGATTAAGAGGCAGAGGTAAACATTTATAGTTCCTTGTTGGGATGAAGGGAGGTGTGTGTGTCAAGAGCATGGCATGGAACATGGCACAAAGTGCTCAGTGATATTAGCTGCATCTCCCAAAATGAGTACATGATTTTCTTTGAGGCTCTCAAGCCAATGACGCATCAGCTGGACGGTGGGGAGGAGGGTTTAGGAGGAAGCAGAGAACGTGGGAGGAGAGAAGTACTTCCTCCAGACTGCTCAGTCTTTGTGCTGGTGGGTAGCATTTGAAATGCCCTGGGTTTTTGCATTACAAAAATTACACACTGTGTGCTCCCACCAGCTCCACCTTATATTATAATAGAAGATACAAAAACATGCAAAATGAATCTACTCTTAGGAGCTGGGCTGGTGACTTCCTGGTTGGGGGACTGTGAGTGGAAGGGGGCACAGAGGAGGCTGCTGGGGGGATGGTCACATTCTATTTTGACCTGGTTCCGGCTGCACTAGTGAGTGAGGTTTTTGAAAATTCATCAAACTCAATACTTATGTGCATTTTTCTTTATGGAGTCTCGATGAAAGGCTCAGGTCTAATTTTAACTCTGGCCTAAAAGAACTAAACTGTGAGGGATGAACATTAACCCCTGGGGTTCTGTAAAGCAAACTCCAAGTCTCGGAATGAAAGGTGAGGAGCGGACTCCACCACGTCCCCCGTGCCACCTCATGTTGCCAGCAGATGGCACTGGTTATAGAGAAGATGGGAGAGCTCAGGCTTTTCCTACCTTTGGGCTATTTCTGCACAATCAGGGAGGCAAACAGTCGGGCAAAAGTTTTTGGGAGCCACGTAGGCTGGCCCTGTTGAAGGTCAACAGCTGTTCGTCCAACAGCACGAGAATGATCTTCTGGTGGCCGGGGCCACCTGGTGCAAACGCGCCTGTCACTGAAGGTGTGCTGGGCCTATGGTGCTCCAGCTGCCCCAGTTATGGTAAAATCTGGACTAAAAATAAAGGGTAGCTGGCTTTGCAGTACAGGTGTGAGGCTCAGAGGCAAGCCTCCACTTGGCATCACGTTTTCAAGGTTCACCCATGCTGTAGCGTGTGTCAGTGCTTCATTCCTTTCTATGGCTGAGTAATATTCCATTGTACAGATGGACCACTTTCTGTCTATCCATCCATCAGTGGATGGACATTTGGTTTGTATCAAAGAAAATCGGAGCTGGACAGTAGTTAAAGCTGTAAAAACAGATTTTATTCAGGATTAGTGCAATAAAGGAAAAGAGACCTCAGTATAGAAACGGGCTCAACTCGGAATACAACAAGGAAAAGCGGGGATTTATACTCAAGGAGTGGGAGATGAGTGGTGTTGGTGGATTACCAAGAGTGTGGGGTAATTTTTTGCTAAACTGACCTGGGCTGAGGAATTTGGTAAGATATGGGGGTGGGGAAGATTCTGACTAAACCAACTTAACAGGATTCTTGCTAAAACTGGATGATGCAAAGACAGACACAGAAGTCCAAATGTCGAAGCCTTTAGATTCAGAGGAGGCTGACTAAAGCTTAGTCAAGGTCTTTGTCAGTTGTTTCCACTTTTTGGCTATTATGAATATAAACATTCATGCTATGAATACGAACAAATGCTGTGAACATCTGTCTATAGGTTTTCGTGTGGCTGTATGTTTTCAGTTCTCTTGGGCATATGAAGGAGTAGAACTTGGGGGTCACGTGGCGACCCTATGTTTAACCTTTTGAGCAACATTTGCACATACACTTCAATCACCTCATTTGTTCCTTGATTCCTGCCAACAGTGGGGTGGCGGGTGGGGGGGTGGGGGGGAGATGACAATTGCATTTCTGTAGGTGAGGGAACTGACGCCAGAGTGCTCAAAGCATAACAAATAATAAAAGCAACCACTGTACCACTGTACTGAGTGCTGGCTATGTGTTTAGGTCACGAGAAGTGACCTAAATGCATTAAACCATTCCATTCTCACAACAGCCCCATGAAACTGGTATTGTTTATCCTCATTTTGTTGTGAGAAAAATTAAATATTTTGAAGAAGGCCATACGGTGGTGTGGCCTAAGACTTGAACCCAGTTCCAGCTGACTAAATTTTAGGCTCTCACTGGCTCTCAACTCCCCCACAACTCAGGGGACTCCAGGGAGCCCGCAAATTTTCACCCAGCACCTGGCATGATGTTTGCCTGTCTTGCTCTACTTGACCTCTACTGCATGGGACACTCTTGGCCATCCTTTTGCCTGCCCTTTGCCCTGTCTCCACGGGCCTTCCATCTGGATCCAGCCTAGAGCCCCTTCCCTTCCCAGTGGGTCCTCCTGCCTCAAATTTCCATCCCATCCCCACCGCCAGAATGGTTTGCCCAAAACACGAATCTAGTTACTTCATTCAGCTCATAATTCTCAACATTCCCCATCGAGTACCAAACAAGATAAATTCTAAATTCCAGAGACTGGCCTATAAGACCCTCATCTTTCCTCACCCTCTCCCCTCCCGCTTCATACCCTACCATCCAGCCCCCCAGAACTGCTTGCATTTCCCCAGAGACTCTCTGCAACTTTGCTCCCACTGTGTGGAGTGCCCTTCCCCACTTCCTTCACCTGGGGAACTCCTACACATCCTTCAAGTCCCAGCTTAGACGTCCTTCTCCTCTCTGAAGCCTTCCTTGTTTGAGTACTCCCTCCTCTGAATTCTCAAAGCACTGTTTTGACATCTTCAACATAAGCTATTACATTAGTCTCCCTAGCTGGACTGTGCGCACTTTGAGAACAGAGACTGGGCTTTATTCCACTTTGTATATTTCTAGGCCTAGAGCAAGATCTTGCTTGGTCGAATGAGTAAAAGAATAAATGTTTTAGATCTGTGCTGTCCTGTATGGTACCCACAAGCCACATGTGGCTACCGAGCCCTTGAAATGTAGTTGGTCCAAATCGCGATGTGCTGTGCCGTGAGTATAAAATACACACTGGATTTCAAAGACAGTGAGGGGAAAAAAAAGTAAAATGTATCACTGATAACTTTTTATATCGACTAAATGTTGAAACAATATATTGAGGTAAATTAAATATATTACTAAAATTAATTTCACCTGTCCCTTTTTACCCTTTTTAACGTGGTTAGTGCGATATTTTTAAATCACTTGTGTGCTGGTCTCCCAGCTTCCCAATTGTTTCCCTTGGTCCAAACCATTCTCCGCACAGTAGTCAGAAGAGTCCTTTAAAATGGCGATCGAATCACGCAAGTCCTACTGGGCCCGACAGGACTTGGATGCGGCCTGTCCCCGCACATCCCCTCCCCCCAGGCTTTCTCGTCCCTCTGCCTGGAACGGCCCTTCCCTGGCTGCGACATCCTTCCCTTCTGTTTCACGCCCCCGCTTGGCCAGCACCTCCTCGGAGAGGCCTTTGCTAACCCCGCCGCCCACAGGCACCACTCCGTAATTCCGTCGGGGCACCCCGTCGCTGTCCTTCACCACCCGGGCGTTCTGTGGTTTCCTCGCACACTGTCCGTCAGAACGGAAGCCCCTGAGCGCAGGGTAGCGACCGACCGTGAGCGTCGCCGCTCTCCGCACGGCGCGTAGGCCCAGTGCACAGCCGTGCAACACAGAGGAACGCGCGCGGGGGGCAGCAAGGCGCGCCCCCTTCGACCGACGCCCGGGGCCGGCGCGGGCAGGGAGGGCGCGCTCACAGGGCCCCTCCCCAACTCTCGGCCCCGCAGTCCGCCGACAAGCACGCTCAGCCCGCAGGCTCCGCGCACGCCCCGCGACCTCGCCTCCCACCGACGTCACTAAGGCGCGTCACGTGCCTCGAGAGGCCCCGCCCCTCGCGTGACGCCACGGGCCTCGGCCTTTCTCCGAGGCTTCCCCCCTCCCCGCCTCCTTCTGACAGAAGCGCAACAGCCAGCTGCCGAGGCGGCCGGTCCTCCTCCTGCTGCTGCGGCCGCCGCCGCCGCCGCCGGGCCGCGGGACGGTGAGTCGCCTCGGCGCATTCGGAGACGGCCTCCCGCGCGACGCCCCCGTCCCCGGGAGCGGGGACGGGGGCGCTCGCGCCCCTCGGGTCGGGGTGACCGCGGTCCGTGGGGCCCCCTCCCCGCCCCCTCCGCGGGCCCGCGCGGTGCATGCCGGGCAGCGTAGTCTGGGCGCCGCGCGCGGGGGCGCACTCCGGTCCCAGAGGGCCCTGCGCGGGGGGCGTGCGCGCGGAGCCCCGGCGCCGAGGGGCTCGTCCTGCCAGCGTCCGGCGGGCCGCGGGCGCCGGGCCTCTCGAGGTAAAGCGGACCCGGGGGTGGCGTGGCCGAGCCCGCTCCTGCCCCGGGCGCTGCCGAGACCCCCGCGGCGCTGGGGCCTTCGGCGTCGTTGCGGTCGTGGGGCTGCGCGCCTCGGGTTATGGGGTCGGAATGACTGGCCCGCTTGCTCGGGGTCCCGCTTGTCTCGCCTCCGCAGGTGGTTCTGGTTGGGAGGGTTGTGGAAAAACGCCAACTCCGTTTTTCCGCGGGAGATGGTGAGGGAGGGGCGGGTTCCGCGTCCTAAGGGAAAGGGGCTCGGGAGGAGCCCCGCGGCCGAGCAGCCCGGCCGAGCTCCGCGGTGACCTTGGCGGCCCGCCGCGCCGTCCTTCCCCGCCCGGCTCCTCGCGTGGAAGTCGCGAGGTGGCTCCGCGCAGCGCTCGGCGGCGGGGCCCGGGGTGAGGCGGCGGGCTGGCTTTGGGCCAGGCCTCACGCCGTAGAGGACCTTGGCGTAGTTGGGTTCCCAGGGGCTTCTCCACAGGTGTCAGGGAGGATGGGGTGAGCGGTGTTACGTTTCTCCAAGTGTGGGCTTAGGAGCCTCTGCGTCAGAACCTCCTGGGGTTCCGATTCAGTAGTTTTGGCGTGTGGCCAAAATTAAATCTGTATTTAATAAGCTCCCCAGATAATTCCCAGGCGCGCTTGGGGCTGAGAACCTGTGTTCTAGAGTGAGGAGGATGGCGGGCCAGGGGCGGAGACGGTTTTGTATGTGTTCTGGGGCCTGATGCTGGGCAGGGCAGTGCCTCGGCAAGTGTGACCGCTCTCCTTGGTACTTTGCTTCTTCCCTTGCGGCCGACCTAAGAGTTGGGTGGAGAGAGGCATGCCAGCTCTGCCTTGCCCTCTGCCCTTAACCGGAAAGGTTATTCTTGGTCACTTGCCAGTCTCAGAAGACTTCAACACCCTCCCCCGGATTTAATTATGAAAAATTTGAAACATTCTGAAAAGTTTAAGGAATTTTACAGTGAACGCCCATAGACCACCATCTAGAAAGTACAGTTAATATTTTATTGTACTTCATCACATACCCACCCCACAGTCCATCTTATTTTCTGTTTTGCATTTCAAAGTAAGTTACAGACATCAGTGTATTTCCCTCCCAAAGGTAAGCATACATCTCATTAACGAGAGTCTTAAGAATTCTTCTTGCTTTTTGGGTGTTTGGTTTTGGTTTTTGGGGGTTTTTTTGCTTATCGGTTTTTAAGTAACAGAAGTCCTGGGTATTTGGAAGTCTGTCTCCTAGCCCTGAGGATTTGAAGAATTTTGGAGATTTTTTCCACATGATGGGTTTCTGGAACCAGGGAAGAGCTTTACATGTATTCTTACGAAGATTTAAAAACAGCCAGCCATGATTCTGGATCACCTTAAGGGCAGAAACGTGGAATGTGTGATGTAGAATAATACTTCAGGGAATAAAATTGTTTTGAGAGGGAGCTAATGGAATGTGTCCTGAAGGCGGGGTTGCCCCAGCAGATCACATTGGCAATAATTGAAGCCATCGTCAATTGGCATGCTCTGTGTTGACTCTTTATAAGCTTGCCCAGTTTGAACCTCCTGGTTCAGTGTGTTTTCTAAGCTCTAGGAGAACAGGGCTGTGGAGCACAGTTGACGAGAGCTCATGGTGCTGATGAACTAGAGGCCATGGCTTTGAGTCCCTTGGGCCCAGATACTTTGTTCCCTAGCCACACACACCACCCCCTCACCCTGATCAGTTATCTGAGAGAGAGAGAGGAGATAGGCCCTGTGAAAATTCATTTTCACTTTCAGAAACACTGTTCACAGCGCAGGGACATGTTTTTACTCATAGAGGACACAGGGAAATGTGGCAGTTAAAGTAGTGGCATTTTATGTTATGTCTCTGTCCTGAATGTGGAGGATGTGCTGGTGAGAAGGCAGCCTGCGGGGAGAGCTCTGCAGAGGATCTTGGCCCTTAGCGGGGAGGAGGGAGAAAGAGAGCCAGGCTGGTGGTGGTGGCAGGAGGTTCCTTGTGCCCCCATGAGCGGACTTGGAAATAGATTGCACAAAATGGAAAGGTACCCGTTTCTGGGACCCCACAAAAGTCTTCTGTTTCTGTCTGCCCAGTTAGGATTCTCCCAGACATGGTCTCTTGGGGAGGTGGTAGAGGCTGCAGTGTAATGTAGTGCTGCAGAGGGGCAGGGGCTGTGACAGAGCCTCCCCTTCCCACAGAGGGCCCACCCAGGGAGATGCTGGTCTGGCCTGCTGGGTCTAGTCACTACCTCTCCTGTGAGTCGTCAGGCAGCACTCTGGTGAAAATGGTGGCATCCTGGGACCAGGACTGCCTAGACTCGGAGTTGGCATACCAAGTTCGAGGCCCCTCTGTGTCCCTTTGAAGCTGTGTGACAAGGGCAGTTTCCTTCCCAGAGCCTTGCTCGCTCTGTCTGTAGCAGCTGAAGAGCAACACCCAGGCCAGTTGAAGAGCTGGATCTGCTGTTAGCGCTGAAAAGATTAGGGTCCCCTGACCATAAACAAAGTAAAAACAACATGACTCCATGCAGTACAGGGTGAAGACGTCCAACAACATGCTGATTCTTTCCATGAAAGCAGTTGTGCTTTCTCGTGTTTGTTTTTGGTAATATTGGATCATTTTTCCAGAATACATTTCTTGTCACCTTTTTGGTGCTCCTGATTTGTGGGTGCTGTGAGCCCCTGGTTGGTACATCGGGTGATCCAGCACCGACCATTCTTACTGTAAGAAGGTATAAAGAGGGTTCAGAAAAAAACTGGATGTGCTGATACATAATTGTTCAATAAACATTAATTCAGTCTGAATTTAGATCTAGTTCCAGTGTGTGGGTTTTTCCTTCAAGAATAAAAAGAGGCCAAGGCAGGTGGAAGTAGGTAGAGAAGGGTGTAAGGGTTGCCTTTGGAGGGGTTTGAGGAGAATTCTAGCCCTTCTTACTTCAGGAAGAAAGTGAACTGGGTTGTCACAGTTTTAATTAACACTAAGAACAGCAGCCTTACAAGAGAGGGAAATGAAGGGAATGCAATTTCTTTGCAGAGCGTGGCCTTTGTATGCGCTTTGTTCCCACCTGTCATCCCAGGGAGGTAGTAGCACAGGCACAATTCCAGCTCAGGTTTCTAAGTGACTTGCCCAAGGTTGCCAAATACAGGCAGAGCAGGGCTCCACACCCAGCTCTCCTGAAACAACAGGGAGTTGGAGGGAGAGAAGACTAGGGAAGTGTGGGCACTCCTGGCCCCATTGTGATTGCTGTATGGAGTTAAGGATAGCATAGGAGGTCCACTTAGGTTAACCCCAAACTCTGGACTCGTTTATTCAACAGACATGTGCCAAGTGCTGATCAGGGCCCCAAGGATACAATGGGAGAGGCCTAGTATTCTCTCGTGGGGAGAGCAGATAAGGGACAAAGAGTTCCTGGCAGGGGAATCCCAGGAAAGGCCCGGGTTTGCTGAAGTTGGGTGGGAGGGTGTGTGGAGGCTGAGGGAAGAGTCCACGGGAAAGCCCTGCATGGGCAAGGGAGAATGCCATGGTTTAGAGAAATTCAGGTTACAGTCTGGTGGGGCTGGAGTGAACTGTAGTGGACCTGGGACATAGGCCAAGTCCATGTCGAGACTTTTCCCCTTCAGCCTTGACTGTTAGATGAGAGAGTGGATCTGAGAGCTTTCTGAACCGTAGAGTTAGGACTTGCCAACTGGTCAAGGTTTAAGAGGAAGAGAAGTCTGGAACTCCTCTCCCAGTTTGGTGACTGGGGCTGGAGAGCGGAGCCCCTGCCCGGAGTGCCAGCGAGGCAGTGGTGCTCATCTAGCCACTCAGCCCTTATTTCACGTGCTGCCTGGTGCTGTGGAGAAACTGGCCTCAAACACTGTCCCTGCCCTCCAGGAGCTATGGGTCTGGCCTGGAGACTGAGCCCTTGATCACAGCTTTCTAATTCCCCTGCTGTGAGTGACTCTGTTGCCCAGGCGTGGAATCCCCTGTCCGCCTTCCTGAAGGCCCTGAAGCCTCCCTCACCCTGCCCACAGACCTCCCCTTCTCAGCCAGGGCACTTGCTGTCACAGAGTCAGCAGCCCCTGGTGGGTTGTGACCTGTATTTTTTTGTAAACGCTTCTCAAGTGTCACTTGGCCTCACAGGTAGATCTGCAGCTCCCTGAGGGCAGGGACCATGAGGTGAGTGACCTCCATGGGAGTTCCCATGAAATGTCTGCTGAATTAAGGAGTCAAGAGTCTTAAGTCTTTTCAGAATTGGCATTTGCCAAGGCTGGGATAGTTTAGGGTGTCTGTGCTAGTAGCTGCTTTTGGCATGAAAGAGGCGGGGTCTGGTGGCTGTGAGCCCTGCCCGGTCTGAGTCTCAGGAGAGGCAGCTGCTGAAGCCCTGCTGCACCTGCCTGGAGACCAGGCCAGCACTCGAGGCATGGTCAGTGCACAGCCAGGGAGGGGCAGCCAGTGGGCCCTGTGCCTGCCGGTGTCTCTGCCCTCCCTTTGCACTGTGGCACTCTTGAGAGAGTCATAGGGCCCTGTAGGTTTCAAGGTCGCTCTCTGTTGACTTAGCATGTAGCCCAGTCCGGGAAATGATGAAGGGAGTGCAGAGAGGTCAGGTGGGCCCGAGGCTGGCTTCACCCACTCATTCCTTCCTAGCCATGGTTTTTGAGCGTCTGTTATGGGTTAAGCACTTTGTAAGGTCTGAAGATGTAGAAATGGATTAAAGATGCCACCTGATTTAAAGGAGCTTAAAGTTAATGTACACAAACCAATGATTGGTATACCACATGGTAAGGGCTATTATGATAGACGATTTGGCAAGACCAAAGAGTAAAGGATTTCTGGTAATTCTGAGGATTTTCCCCAAAATTTAGAGATAGTGGGACACAGGGTACATTCCTTAGAGTTCTGAAGAGTTCCTCTTCAACCCTTCTAAGGCAACCGAAAGTTAAAAACCAAGCAGTCTACCGCATGGGTGACATAGTGTTCACAATAGATCATCTAGATTATCATCCAGCCACAAAAGGTGTGTTCTTATTCTGTATCGCCTCCGCTGTGGGACAAGTCTCATCAGGAGGAGCCCTCAGATAACATGAATGTGCAGCTCCCCTCCAGCCCCTTTGTCCTCACAAAATGAAGAAATAGTCTATATGAGAAGTAGAGAAATCACAGTGGTATAATGGGATAATAAGAGTGTGGGGGCTCAATGCTTTGCAAATAATGCCGTGAAGGGGGAGTTGAAAGACTACAGTCTGATGCAGAAATTGCTCCGAAGTGCTGTTGAACCCTCAGATAGTGTGGCGTCATGATTAAGAGATCCAGAAGCAAGGTTTGAAGCCTGATCCACCAGCTTGGTGACCTGGAGCAAATTATTTGACATATCTTCCTCATATGTCTGTAAAATGGGCCAGATAAAATCCTGCCTCTAGAATTACTGTAAGGGTTAATGATATAAGCCACACCAAGTGCCTAGCACGGTGTATATAGTGTATATAGCATTCAATAAATATGTGAATGAAAAAAAAAGTCTTTTCAGACAGGTTGTCACTTAAAAGAGAGAAAGAAAGAAACTTGGGTGGTGATGGATCTGCTGAATAAAATTGGCTCACCTCTGAGCCTAAAGAATCCTGCTCTGCTCAGGAGAGAAAGCCTCACGTGACCACTTCTCAGCTCTCAGATTCCCCAGGCATTCTATATCACCCAAGGCTCAGCCCTTAGTTTCTGTCCCTAGTGTGGCCAAGCTCAGGTTCTGTGTGTGTGTTTACCTGCTGTGCCTGGAGAGTGGCCACACCGTGACCCATTTCTCTGTGGCCCCAGGAAAATGGGCCAAAAAGGAGTGGTACCTGGTGGAGGTGGTGGCCAAGTACTCTAGGGCTCCCCAGCCATCTATTTGATGTCAGGACTTTGGGGGACCCACATTAGTACACCAGGCATAGTGCAGAAAATGCAGAGTTGTGGGACAACCTGATTGCCTGAGCCCTCCAAAAGCCTCCTGGGTCAGTCAGAGTAAAAGAGGGCACCCCGCAGTGGCCAGGGACCCATCCCTCCGCCACCACTGGGGATGTCCCCTGCTTGGTGAAACCTTCCCTGGTGGGAATTGCAGCCCCACAGCGCTCCCGTTCCTGCTTTTTGTTCCTCCATGGCACGTGTTGCTGTGTGACATGTTTTTTTTTTTACTTATTTCTGTAGTTTACAGCACACCCCCCCAGAAGGTAAGCTCCATTAAAACAGGCATTGTTCCTCCATCTTAAGTGCCTAGGAAGTATCTAACACATACTGGGTACTCGATATTTATTGGTTGAATAAAATTATATACTGTATCTGCATTTCAGCTGTCTCGTCTTCCTATTAGCTGGACAGCTCCCCAGACTCAGGGGCCACAGTCTGTGTGTGCTCCATCATTCCCTGAAGCACCAGGGGTGCCGTTTTGCATGCAGAGTTGAATTCGCTCGTGCCTATTCAGTGGATTAGGTTCTCAAGTCAGCTGGTGAGGCCTCAGGTGGTCACACTGCCCTTCAAAGTCCTTGAGTCACCTATGAGCTCAGAGGCGTTCACACTGCCAGAGGCCCAGAGGGACCCCAGCCTCACGAAGACAGCACGTTCTGGGTCTCATTTCACTCCCCAGCCCTGCCCTCACCCAGGGAAGGCAGGGGCCTGGGCAGCACTCCTTCCACTTGTCCCGGGTACCATGAGATCAACGTGAACTGAGTGCACACAGTGGGACTGCACCGTGTGAAGCGCTTTCTTAGGAGTGTGAGACCCCACTGAAGCATATTCTGGAAAACATTTTGGAGAACACGTGAGAGGAGAGAGGGCTGACAGTGTTGGGTGTGAGTCAGGACAGCTGAGGTCCCCTCTCTGGTCTGTTACCTCGAGCAGCTGGGACAGCCACGTAACTCTCCGAGCCTGCTGCCCAGTCTTGACACCGCTGGTCTTGCCCATCGTAACCTCCAGCACTTCTCGTAGTGCCGCCTTCAGTGGGTGCTTAGTGAACATTTAACACAGAAATGAGTGTCAGCTGAGACCTGGAGCATAGTTACCTCCGATTGCCTTTCCAGCTCTGAACGGTGGTCTCTAGATGTCTGTCACAGAGAGACATACACAGGCCAAACATAAGGCAACCGTGTTTTCCCAAGGAGGAGCTCAAAATAGTTCTTCTGTCCCAGCCTGCTCGAGTGAACTCAGGGTCAGATGTTGACTTAGTGTGATGAGAACTTAGTTGAACTTCCACATACTGTTCCATGTAATGCAATAGAAAATACTACTTAGATTCGTTTCCTGCTCGCAGTTCCTAGAGCACTTGCGTTCCCTCTGTTCTCGTGCACCTTTGCCCACATCCTTGTTCTTATTACTGGAGCCACTGACCACAGAGCAAGTTGTTGTTGGTGTGGGTTGTCTGAGCACCCCAGTCTACAGGGATGGCTCCACCATGCCCCCAGACTAGTGGCGTTTTCTCAGGTTTTCTTACTGGTCTTACGGCACAGCTTCTTTCCATGTGCTTTTAAAGTGCTCTTAAAACAGTTTACAGCAACATCTCATGAGGGCAATTGTGAGGTTTAGCCCGGGAATAATTACTGATCTGCTATGTGTCTGCTCTTTTTTGTGTTGTCTTGTTTCTTTTTACTGATTCCACCAGGTGACCTCTGTAAGTGTTCCACACTAGCACTGAGGTCCCTGCAGCTAATGTTCTTCACCCAGCAGAACTTTCTTCAGAATAACTGAAAGAATGCCCTGTAATCTGAGAGCTCTCATATCAATAAGATGGAATACTCCCTTCTTCCTGTCCCCCCCATTCTGAGGGAAATCAGTGGTGGTGGAGCTTGAGTATTCAGAGGTATAGGGTGACTGATGTGTGTGGACAAAGAAAGCCTAGAGGTTTGCTCCCCCCTCCTGCTGCCCCACAGAATGGGGGGACTCCCCCTCCCGCTGCCCCATGGAATGGGGGGACTCGGGCAAGGCCTGGCTGGAGGCAGAGCCCCTCTCCCTGGGCCAGCCAGGAGGCATTTGTCTGTGAATTAGACTCTTCCGCCTGGGTAGCCGTGAGTGGCCACATGGCTTGACTGCACTTAAGGGCCTTGCTCATCTTCATAGGTGAGAATGGTATGTCTTGATCTCACCCAGCAGACGGCTGATCAGACAGAGTCAACTCAAAGACTGTCAGCTCAAGGCAGGCAGAGGTAAGGATTTTTTAAGGGCTCCATTTTGATCACTTAAGTGATGGTTCTTTAGACTTGTGGGTGGTGTTTCTGAAATTAGTTGGCCTTTTAGTGACTGAGCCTGGCCTGCGGGACAGGTGCAGATGACTTGTTCAGTCGCTAGTTGTGGTTGTAGCTGTATCTGTTTCTTCGCCCTTTGCTCATTTCCCCTCCTGTTTGTGCTCCCTTCATTTTCTGTGCCAGCAGTAGGACATACAGAAACAAGCTCTTGAGCACGTCCTGCTTGGCAGGGTGCTCAGACGGCTGGGCATGAGTTGGGAGGCCTGGGCTGTGTTTCCAGCATGGGCTCCAGCTGGTGGCCTCGGGCAAGCCCTGTAACCTCATCGCTCTCCCTTCTATTATGTGTGCAATGGGGATTTTCTTACCTGCCCTCCTCTGTTAGGTGACTGCCTCCTGGCTCCTCTGGCAGGTTTTCTGAGGCTAACATGACCTTGGGTGGTCAGTATGTTCTGACTTGACAGGTCTAGACCCTCAATTTGTGGAGCACCAGGAGGTGGTTTGGTACAGAGAACTGACTCATCCTTGCACGAGACCCATGGAAAGGCCACGACACCAGCTTACGAGAGAGGGAGAACGGCCACCCAGCCCAGTCCTCGAGCTCACTCTGCAGAGCGTTTTCTCCTGTAGGCAAAACTAGATCATAGTCTGAGGCATGTTTCTGGACTGAGGAGGAATATACATAAATTTAGCAGAATTATAACGAGCATTTTGAGGAAAGATTCACTCAAAGGAGCTGCTTATAGGAGAAAAACTAGAAAGTCCCCGTAAATAGTTCTGTGTGTGTGTTTGTTTATTTTTATTTTTTTAGAGATAGGGTCTTCCTCTGTCACCCAGGCTAGAATGCAGTGGCATGATCATAGTTCATTACAGCCTCGAACCCCTGGGCTCAAGTGATCCTCCTGCCTCAGCCTCCCAAGTAGCTGGGACTACAGGTGTGCAACACCACGCCCGGCTAATTTTTTTCTTTTTTGTAGAGATGGGGTCTCACTATTGCCCAGCCTAGTCTCGAACTCCCGGGCTCAAGTGATCCTCCCACCTTGGCCACCCAAAGTGCTGGGATTACAGGTATGAGCCACTGAGCCTGGCCTCTTGCTACTTTTAAGTTTAGAAGCATTTTTGAGTCCTGTCTGCATTTTGATTTTGCTTCTACTTAGGAGCAGCCGTGTTCTCTCTATTTTTTCTTGTATACTTCCTCTTTCTCATGCTCCCATGAATACAAATGATACAAATAGTTATATGTGTTTATTGAACACTGTGTGGCAGATGTGTGCTCTGCATACAGGACCTCATTTAGGCCTCTTCACAACTCTGGGTAAGGGGCTGCTGCTGCTGTTTTACAGATGAAGAAACCAAGAGTCTGGAATGTCAGGTGGCAAGGCAGGGTGGTAGGGGCGAGACCTAGTGCCTGTGCACCAGTCAGTGCAGGGTTCTGCCCTTGCAGCTCCGCCTGCAACACAGGGCTTGTCCCCCTCTTGGAGGGTGTGATGTCATTTGGGGCCATTGGCTTAGACTGCTGTGTGGCTCTGTTGGGATGAGATACTGACCAGGGAGGCAAGCCAACAGATGGGAAAACCAGATCTGCTTTCTGGTCCTTTCTGTGTCTTTAGCTTGTTTTGAAGTGTGTTTAGAATTCCAGGGCAT
The DNA here is from genome assembly GCA_023783475.1 of Daubentonia madagascariensis. Taxonomy (NCBI): domain Eukaryota; kingdom Metazoa; phylum Chordata; class Mammalia; order Primates; family Daubentoniidae; genus Daubentonia; species Daubentonia madagascariensis. The sequence goes on along the minus strand of JAKFHU010002332.1, from coordinate 1,426,579 downwards.
CAGATACGCCCATGTTCCAGTGTAAAAATAAAGAAATGGTTCAGAGCCACCAGCAATGCTATCTGCCTCCATCAGGACGATGGAAAATGGGCCATGTTCAGGATTTCCCAGTCCCACCAGTGCTAGAACTTGACAGCCAAGGACAACAGTCCCAGAGAAGGGGGCATATCAGCAGTCCGTCCAGCCTTGGAAGGGCTCAGCCTTTGTGAGTGGCTGCTCTGTGACTGGGTGGACCTCTGTGGAGGGCGCTTTGCCTTCCTGCTCCTGACCTGGAGTGAGGAGAATAGTGTCCCTCTAGTCAGCTGCTGAAAGGCTACAGGGAGTCCTGGCCTGGTTCCACATTGACTGGGGTGCCTGGATTAGCCCCACATGTGTGCAGGGCCTGGTGGAAAGGGGAATGGTGAGGGCACAGGGGCACTGTCTCACAGCAGAGGATCCTAAGGGAGCCCCTGTGTGTCTGCATGCTGGGCACCCACATCCAGATAGTACACGCTCCCTTAATGTTCACTATGCACGGTCATCATCTTCAGCACCTCCTTGAACCAGCTGGTCTTGCGGAAATGAGCGCTGGGACCACAGGAGAGTGAGGCCTCGCTCCAGGCTGACCAGCCGCACTTCTCTCGGGGTCTGTTTTGAATATTGAAAGCTTTCGCCAGGACCAAGGTGTGCTCCCGAGCCTGTGTGTCTGCAGGGGTGGAGGCGGAGTCGTGTGACCTAGAGAAAGCCACTCAGTGGGGATCTTTGACGGGAGCCTTTTGATGATGGAAAGGTTGGAAAGAAGTTGTTTGCATGCCTTCAGGCCTGAGTAACGCTGTATATTTTTAATGATACTTGTTTTTCTTTCCTGTTAATAATTTAGCTGGAAATTAATTTACCAATAATTGACTAAAACAAGTTAGTTTTATTCCTCTCACGTGGAAGATGTGGGAGGTGGTCAGTCTAGTGCTGGTGTGGCACCTCTGTGGCCGTCCTTAGTCCTGGTGTCCATTCCCAAGGTCACTGACGTTGAGCATGGCTGCCAGAGGTGTCGCGTCCATCTTCCAGGCAGCAGATAGGAGGAAAGCAGGAAGGACAAAGGGCCCATCTCCGGGCAGTCTAGACTCGTCTGCTTACAGCTCATCAGCCAGAGCTTTTGTCACTGCAAGAAAGCTTGGGACGTCATAGCCAACTCACTGCTGCCCTGAATAGAAGTGAATCCCATATTGAAGAATGGGGGACCGTGGATTTGGGTGCAGCTGGTAGTCTCTGCCATGGACTTTATTAAGCTGCATATTGTTCCTCACGATCTTCTTGTTATTCGTTCTTTTTTTCCAGTGTGCTGTGGAGGAGCACAGCCTTGGGCTCAGCACAGGTGACCTGCATAGTGATTCATCTAACAGCGCCTCCAGTAACACAGCCTAGACATTTACCTGAGAGTTTAGTTCAGCCTCACAAGAACCTCGTTTTCTCTGTGGGAAAACTGAGGCTCAGAGAGATTAGGGAATTTGTCCAGGGCTACAGTCCATCGGCGGTGAGGCCAGGATTCTGGCTTTGTTCACGGTCACAAAAGGAAGACGGCTGTCTCTGTTCCCGAGTGCCGCTCTCGAGGTTGAGTGGTGCCGGTGGTTTCCTGGGGAGGCCTAAAGCCTGAAAAGGGCCTGGGACACTGCCCAGCTGGCCCTGCTGTCCTTGTCCTGGGGACCTGGGGTCTGTGAGCTCTGCAGCAGCCTCTGCAGCTGGGTTGTGCTGATCCCGCAGCCCCAGGCTGCGATCTGGCCACCCCCAGTGGGCACAGCTCTCCTTCCTCGGGCCTGTGCACTCACGGTCCCTTCTCGAACCTGCCGCTCTCATCACCCTCCTCCGCCTCCTGGGCTGCTAGGAGAGGGCTTCCTAGACCTCCAAACAGCTATCTTGTCTGTCTTTTCGTGGCACCCTAGACTTTCTTTACATCATTGGTCACATTTATAATTGTGTTTGGGGGTTTTTTGGTGTGATTATTTAACGCTTGTCTCTCACATCCAATTGTAAGCTTCTGGAAGGCAAGGACATATCTTTACTCCCTGCCACATCCCCAGCCTGTATCTGGCACAAAGGACATGCTGAATAACTGTCAGATGACTGGATTGACAGCTGTGTTCACCCAGGTGGTTGGTTACCTCAAGAGGAAGGATCACCTCCCCCTTCTGAGGGCCTCTGTTAAGTGGTCACCACACAGACTGCTTAAGCCTGTCCCTGGGGTGCTTGGGAGAACAGAACAGAGGCCAGCTGTGTGCTGTTGCCCTGGGAGCCAGTGGCCATCCCTCGGAAATGACACCCCCCTCATAATGACCCCTCACACTGCACGGCTGTTCTAGCAGTTCGGGAAGCTTTTCTGTCCACACCTCACTTAATTCTCACACAGCCCTCCAAGGGGGGCGGGCAGGCTGTGTGTGAGATGGCGATGTCACAGGATTGGAGTACAAGGCCCCGTACAGGCCAGGTCTTCCTGGCAAGGGTCCCATTCAGGCCTGCACCCTAGGCAGGGACTGTGTGTACTCTTCTCTCCCCTCTGTCCTCCGGGGTGGCCCTGGCCGGGAAGCTTTCCTGTCCCTGCTGGGTACTGCCCTGTGAATGAGGGGTTCTTTGTTGAGGCCCACATCAGCTCCTGCTCACTTCCTGCCTGCTTCCTGCTTTGGACTTTTCCTCCAGGCCTGTTTTGGACCTTGCCATTCTCTTTTCAGACCCAAGGGACACACAGGGTATGTGTCTTTCATCTCGGGCCCTGCCCCTCGTGGAGCAGTGGGCGCCTCCTTTGTTCAGCAGATGGAAGCTGCAGGCAGGGCAGAAAGCTGCCTTTCAGTTTCCCCAGCAGAGCGGAAAGCCCTGCTCCTGGCCAGACGCCTGGGACTTGCCTCCTGGGGACAGAGGATCCCCTTTGAGGCTAGCTGGTGTCCTGGTGCCATGGCTGCTGCGCGGGTGAGCTCCCCTGGGGAGGGGCAACAGCAGGCCAGCCTGGCCCTGGAAACGTGACTGTGCAGCAGCTGCCGCCAGGCCTCCGCTGCCAGGGGCTGTGAGTAGAGCGCCCTCCAGGGGCATTGCTGATCTTGGGCGCTCCCAGGTGGGCCCCCAGCGTTTCTGAAAGGAAAGCCGGACAGGGGAGATGGCCCTTTGGAAGACAACAAGTGTCTCTGCCTTTCCAAAGAGTTGTCTCAGGAGTTCCCACAGAGCAGACGGCCTTAGCTGTGCTGTGCTGTGGATGAACACTGCTGAGCTGAGCTGCCCGGGGCAGGGTTTTGATTACAAGTGTCTGGAATCCCATGGGAGCGCCCACCATAGAGTCATGTTGGTGAATGTGTACCACGATCCCCCACTGTTGGAGATGGGAAGCTGCCCAGTGGCAGAGGCATCAGTGCCTGTTTTGTTTTCTTTACTGTTGGAAGATGTTCCTAATAAGTCATCATGATAGCAGGTTCCGTTTATTCAGTGTTCTTGTGTGCTAGGTAGGGCCTGTGCTCCTGCTGCAGGTGTTTTGCCCACACTCTTTTAAACCTTGTTCCCACCCTGTGAGATAGGTTCCTTACAAATGAGGAAACTGAGACTCAGAGGTCACACAGCTACAAACTGGTGAAGCTGGGTTTAACGTAGTCTGACGCGGAGCCCATGTTCTTAACTGCTTGGTTCCTTTAAAGCCTTCCATGTGACAGCAGGCACATCCCTCAGGTGGGGCCTTGGTTGCACAGCAAGCTCAGAGCCTGCCCGGGAGAGACTCTCAACCTCGCAGGCCACTCTTGGTTCCTCTGGCCGTAGAGCCCTGACCCTTCCGTGCCTCCAGACACTTGGCTGGTATTGCACCCCCTTACCTTCTACTGGGGTTCCTCCAGCACAGCGGTTCTTGAAATGTGCGCTGCCGTCTCCTGGAGGCTTCTTAAGACCTCTCAGGGGGCTGGAGGCTTATGTTATTTTAATAATAACACAAAGACAGGATTTGTTAGCTTGGCTCTCTCATCGTGTTGGCGTTTGCAGTGGTGGTGCAGAGGTAGTGGGGGAGAAACTGCCGGGGCCTGAGCTGACAAGGCAGTGGCACCCAACTGTGCGAGTCATTGCTGTAATTGGGTTCTTCACCACCGCACACATAAGATACACACACGCCAGTGTCATGTCAGAAAAAGCAGTAAAAATTAACTTTATTAAATCTTGATCCATGAGTATATGTCTTTTTAACATGTGAGGCGAGACGTGAGGCACACACACAGCGCGTCCCAGGAAGTTTGAGGGCTGTCTCGAGGAAAAGCGCATAGGCAGTTTTTTGAGTTGCCGGCTGAACTAGCTGCTTTTTTCAGGGAGTTCCGTGCTCACTTAAAAGAATAACTTAAAAGAATAACCAGCCAGGTGTGGTGGCAAGTGCCTGTAGTCCCAGTTACTGGGGAGGCTGAGGTGGGAGGATCATTTGAGCCCAGGAGTTCAAGGCTACAGCAAGCTATGATCATACCATGGCACTGCAGCCTGGGTGACAGAGCAAGACCCTGTCTAAATAAAGAAATACATAAATGCATAAATAAACAAACGAACTGTGGTTATTCAGACTTGGGTGTTTAGCAGACACTTTCTTGAAAATGAACAAAGTGAGCCTGCTTAAGGAAAACAACTGACCTTCTGTTTTTGTATATGTTGCCAGTGATAAATTTGTTATTGATTTGTTGCCGGTGATAAAATTCAAGCTTTCAAATGAATATTAGTTAGAATTTTGGGAAACTTGTATCTGCCACTGTGAGTTTGACAGTTTTGCGATATTTAAAGACTTTTCTGATGATATTGGTGGCAATACCAACAACGTGATTTTTTAATGTATGTTGTATATTGAGATGTGTTAACATTGGTAGACCTATTTAACAGGGAACCGGTATTTTTCAGATGACCCATGAGTGATATTACAGAATCATGCATGTATAAAAGGTCCATTCCAAATGCAAGGTAGACCAATGAGTTTTAATGTAACAAATTAGGGAAATGATCATTGTTAAGGATTCAGATTCCATATCGCAACTCACCTTTAAGAAACTACCACTTGTCAAGTTTTGGTGTCGTATCATCTTAAGTCTGTTTGTGCTGCTGTAACCGAATAGCTGAGACTGGGTAATTTATAAAGAACAGAAATTTATTTCTTTACAGTTCTGGAGCCTGGGAAGTCTAAGGTCAAGGCACTGCCAGCATCTGGTGAGGGTGCTGCATCATCCCATAGCGGAAGGCAAGGGGGGCAGGGTGGGGAGAGAGAGAGAAAGATGCACACACATGCACAAAAGGGGGCCTTTGTTAAGGAACGTGGCTGGCAGATTAACATTAATCTGGTTACTCTGTCTTCATGGCCTAACCACCTCTTTGGGCCCTGTCTCCCAACACTGTTTTATTGCAGATTAAGTTTCCAACATGTTTTGTGGGGGACATATTCAAACAATAGCAAGTATCAAAGAATATCCATAATTATGTGAAAAGGCTACTAAAATATCCCTCCTTCCTCCAGCTACTTACTTGTGAAGGCTGAGTTTTCTTCATGTACTTCAGCCAAAACAATGTATCATGTAGCAGATTGGATGACAAGCAGATGTGGCATCTAGCTGTCTTCCCTTAAGCCAGACCTTAAAAAGGTTTGCAAAAATGTAAAACAATACCAGTCTTCTCATGAAATTTGTTTTGGAAAGTAGATATTTTTAAAAATTTATGTTAGCATGTAACAAGTTATTTTTAAATGAATTTTTAAATTTCCTTATTTTTTATTTCTAATATGGTAAGTATTGGTAGATATAGCCCACAAAATGAAATTCTACTTAGGGTTCTCAATAATCAAGTGTAAAGGGGTCCTGAGACCAAAATGTTTGAGAACTGCTGCCCTAGCAGATCCTGGGGACACTGTGATATCAGAAAGCCTCTGTGGGCCCTGTCCTCTTCTGTCCCCTCTCCACCTTGTCCCCCATGCCCTTCTCAGTCGTCCAGGAGAGCCCAGTGTGCAGGAGCCAGCCAGGCTCCCGTCTCAGTGCTAGGCCTTCCTCCCGGGGGGCTTGTTGGTACATGTCCTGACAGGTACTCTCAGTGGGGCAGCAGAGACCATGGGTGCAGGGCCGGTGTCCCAGTCGCAGTGTGTAGGACGAGAATGGAGTTTGCCCTCACACCCTACGGCAGTGGTAGTTAGCCAGTGAGGTGCGTGTCCTGATGTCGCCCTCCGAGAGGCCCTGCAGTGGGCGGGCAGGCTGGCTTTTGGTCCCCCCTAGCTCCCGCCTGGAGACTGCCTGGGCTGCCTTAGGCCACTGCCTGTTGGCCCAGCCTTGGCCTTGGATCATTTACAGTGCTCTCAGCAGTGAATAGTTGGGAGCAGAGCAGAACCACAGGCAGTTCCCAGGCCCTGAGGTCTGTGTGAGGAACTCCTGGCCGGGAAGCAGGAGACAGAGCAGCTGAACTCAGCACACCAGGAGGCCAGGACCCCTCCCCTCCCCTCCCCTCCCTCCCTCCCTCCATCACCCCAGGCAAAGCTGTCCTTCACTGACCCATCCTAGAATTGTATTCTTTTCAGAATTGTATTTTTAATTATGTAAATAATACACAAATGCAAAAAGGAGTGTAGTGAAGACAAGCCTCACCTTTCTTGACCATTGCTGCCAAGCTTCAGTCCCAGAGGCAGCAACCTCAGTCTAGGGTATTTTCTTCCTCATTTCTTCCATTTATGTCTGTACACACGCAGAGAAATATCTAGACCTGGGTGGGTTTGGTTTCCTTTTTGAGATACAATTCACACTTTTAAAGAATACAGTTCAGTGTTTTTTAATATGCTCACAAAGTTGTACAACCATCACCACGACCTAACTCATTCTCGAAGTAGACAGCCCTCCCCTCCTGTATGGAGGGGGTCCACCAGGTACTGGTGGACAGTGGCCTGGCACAGGAAGGTGGAGGCTAACGGAGGTGCCATGCCATGCCTTGCCCAGGGCCCCGGGATCGTAGGCCAGGTTGTTGGATCCAAAGCTCCATGCTCCCTCCTGCTTGCTGTTTTCCCATTAACTAGCAGCCTGGCATGGGGCAGTCCTTTCCCTTCTGTGAGTGGGAGGGGGAGGTCGGGTCTCAGGGTCTGTGCCATCCTGACTTCACTTTAGATGACTATTCTTTCCTTGGGACTGAGTCACACCCTGTTGTGCTGGATGCAGATAGGGCCTGGGAAGGGGGTGCAGTTTTGCTTGGTTTCATGGCCCCATAATGTGTACCCTGAGACCTACAGCAGGCATCTCAAAATGTCATTTCCATCCTTATGCCTGGGAAAACGTTCACCTGGCCCCTCCCAGCTCCTCTGGAGGGGAAAAGAAGCAAGAAGCAAGAAGCCTCTGTCTCTGAGGCCACAGGTGCCCTGGTAAGGCTGTGTTGTGGCTGAGCGAAGACAAAGTGCACACACCCTGGTGGAGCTGTGTGAAGGGGAGCAGGGAGCCGAGGCCTGGCCTGCAGTGCTGGGTGCAGAGCAGAAGTTTCCACTCTGGGATGGAACCTGTGCTGAGCTACTGGGCAGGCTGGATGTTCCACAGTGGATGCTGATGCGGCCTGCACGGCAGATGGCATTTAGCACTCGAGCAGGGCTGGGAGGGAAGCTGGGGGTGTGGGTTGTGGGGTGGCTTTGCAGAAGAGTGCCTGGGGCTAGGAGAACTATCCTGCCCCTGAGAAGCCCCCCAGCCCTGCCTGCCTGCTGCCCTTGGGAAGGTGTGATGAAATTGCAGAGGGGTGTGGGCAGGCATGGGTCCAGATAGACGTGGAGATAGAGCTTCATCTGTTTTCAGACTACTGAAATAATTTCTTCCTGTGCACAAGTTCCATGGATGCTAGGCTGTGTTGGTCGTAGGTGTAGGGACCAGACTGGGCCTCGGGTGTCCTGGTTCTGTCCTCAGGCCATGTGCAGGCCTATTCTCTTCTCTCTCCACTGTAGGGGTCCCAGAGACCACTCAGGGCCTCCCTGTCCTGGACACATCACCCCCCACCATGCCTTGCTGTCCCCCCAGTCTAAGAGTTTCCTTGATGCCCTCAAGATACAACAAGCAGCATGGCGAAGCTGCAGGCTCATGGTATGCACGGGGCCCTCCAGCACCTCTGCCACAGGCCCGACTCCCTCCTCGGGAGTCCTGAGCCTTCTAACTCATCAGCCACTCACCCCACCTTCCTCCCTGCCTTGGCAAAGGCCAGAATCATTCCTTCTGGGCCAGGCCTCAACCTGACAATGCTGACAAGGGGACATTGCTCTCCTTCGTCAGTTTGGTCTGCGCGGCCCCTGTAACAGCGTGACACCTGGTAACCCAGGACACCCCCACACACACATTTCAGGATACTGCTTAGTTCCAGCCCAGTATTCCAGCTTCTGGAAAGACCTCTGTCCCCTCAAGGGCCAGTGGCTTCCAAAGTAGGAGCCATCGGGCTAGGGCAGTGGGCACATTGCTCTATGCAGGGGCTATGTGTGATAATCTCCAGGGCTGTGCCTGAAAACGGGCAAACGGGAACTTAAAGCTCCCCAGAAGTCCTCGCTGACACCTGGCACTGTGGCCACGAGGCTGTGTGGGCCTGGGCAGGTGATGCGCCTGGTTTGCTTTCTCTGTGAACTGGAGGTGCACTAAAGGGCTGCCCCACGCTGAGTTAATACTTACACAGGGCTCAGCATACTGCAGCCCCAGAGGAAGCCCCTGGGAAATGTCTCCCGACTCAGGACATGCAGGGTTTTTACTTCTCTGGGTCCTTAAGTACTGTCTCTTGGAATTCTGAAATCCCGTGAGGCTTAGAAGAGAAACATGCTCCTAGAAGACCCTGCCTTCGTGGGCTGCCCCAGGAGGAGGCCTGTCCTGGGGCCTGCATGGATGTGCCTGTGGCCACACTTCACACGAGGTGTCATTGAAGAGTTTACTCATTTCATGTGCTGCAACTCACTGAGACCACTTCTCCCCACATGTTTGGGGTCAGGATGCGAGGGGAACCCTAGTGGTAGAGTGTCCTGGATGCCCCCTGGCCTGTGCCTGTACACTCACACCTGTGTACAGCAGGGTCAGGACCGTGTTGGCCGGCCAGTGGCTGAGTGGGTCAGCTTGGATCTTTAGCACTATCATGTAATAATTTGTATTTTTATTTTGATTGGGTAATACCTTCCGTGATATTATGAGATATGTATAGGTTCCTGGTTCATAACTCCCATAGCCCTTGTTATTTCTCCCCAAGGCAGGCCATAGAAACTAAAAATAGGCTCTAACCTTCCCCTGCCTTTCTGTCTTGGAGCTGGCCATAAAGAAATTCTCTGACCTACGTTGTTTTTTGTGGGTTTTTTTTTGTTTTCTTGAGACAGGGTCTCACTTTGTTGCCTGGGCATGAGGACAGTGGTGCAATCATAGCTCACCACAGCCTCAAATTCCTGGGCTCAAGGGATCCTCCTGCATCAGCCTCCTGAGTAGCTGGGACTACTGGTGTGCGCACCACACCTGGGTAATTTTTCTATTTTTTTAGAGATGGGATCTTGCTATGTTGCCCAGGCTGGTCTCGAACTCCTGGCCTCAAGTGATCCTCCAGCCTCAGCCTCCCAAAGTGCCAGGATTATAGGTGTCAGCCACCACACCTGGCCTCTGACCTACCTTGTTTGATTGTGGATCGTAAGACCCCCTTTTCAGAAGGAGTGCTGCCCCATACCCTGGAATGCTACACAGAAATGCCAAGAAAGATCTGAACAGACAGCCCTTGCTGGGTTTCCCCACTCGGTCTGTTAGTACAGTGGTCCCCAACCTTTTTGGCACCAGGGATCGGTTTCATGGAAGACAATTTTTCCATGGGGGGAGGCGGAGGCAGAGCTCAGGTGCGATGCAAGTGATGGGGAGTGGTTTTAAATACAGATGAAGCTTTGCTCACTGCTGCTCACCTCCTGCTGTGTGGCCAGGTTCCTAACCGGCCACAGACTGGTATGAGCCCTGGGGGTGGGGTGGGGACCGCAGTGTTAAACCATACCCTTTGTCCAATCACATTTCCACATGGTTGTCATTCATGCCTATCCAATGAAGTCTCCATAAAATGGCTCAAGAGGACTGGGTTCAAGGGCTTCCGGATAGCTGAGCACGTGGAGGTTCCTGGAGGGCGGCATGGGGGTGGGGGTGGGGGCATGGAAGCCCACACCCCTCCCCCACAGCTCGCTCTACACCTCTCTTTCTCTGTGGTACCCTTTGTGATGTCCTTTATAACACACCAGTAAGCATGTTCCCCTGAGTTCTGTGAGCCGCTCTAGCAAGTTAAGCACAAAGGGGGGGGTCTTGGGAACCCCCGTTTATAGCCCACTGGTCAGAAGCACAGGTAGAACAAACCTGGGGCTTTCGGTTGGCATCGGAGGTGGGGGGCAGTCTTGTGGGACTAAGCCCTCGCCCTGTGGGGGCCACCGCTACCTCCAGGTGGATGGTCTCGGAATTGAATTGGAGGACAGCCAGCTGGTGTCCACTGCAGAACGGATTGCTTAATGGGGAGAAATCCCCACACATTTGGTCACAGGAATCTTTGTTGTGTGAGAGCAGAGGAAGTTTATTTTCTACACACCTTTATATGCCACAAAATCTAATGAGTGTGGAGGGATGTCCTCTGGTTCCCCAGAAGAGCTACTTACTGTTCAGTTTATGATAGAGTTGTAAAGGTTTTCAACCCATTATTTATTTATTTATTTATTTTTTGTAATTCACAGATACAAGATCTAAACAGAGAAGGCTAAGAGGCCTTCTTGGCGTAGGGGCCTGTCTTCCATCTCCAGGGCAGCAAGTGGGCCTCACTGGGCTCTCCAGACCCTCGCCCCGGGCTGCATTTTTAGATTTGACATTTGCGTTTCGTCGCTTTATTTGAGCAGTATTCATTTTTTTTGGAAACTGTTTTGCTTTTGATCATGTGGTTTTAAAGATTATTGTATTGTGGTTTTTATTGTACCTCACACAACATAATTTTGTGGGAACGCACATTTCATTTTATATTGGACGGCATTGGGAGAACTGGTGTTTGAATTGGGGAAATCTTCCCAAGCCATTTTCCAGATACCTCTCTCCCTGCTCGGAAGGGCTGCCCCAGTCTGCTGCAGTCTGGGAAGGCGGCAGAGGAGTGTGCTCGTGGAGGGGTGAGAGGTTGCAGTGAGCGCCAGGCAGGGCCGTCCGTGGGTGGGGGGCACACTGAGGAGAACAGGGCCCTCGGCCAAGGTCAGGGGTAAGTGGGAGCGTGGGGTCTGGTGTGGCGCCAGCAGAGTGGAAGCTCTGCCTGCCCTGTGGCCCGCAGCACTGTCTTCCCTGGGCCCAGGTGCCACCCCAGGGATGGGTGGACACTGAGGGAGGGCTTTGCCCTGTGGGCTTGTACCGTCACTGTGAGCACAGCTGTCAGCATGTAGGATTCCAGAAACAGAGCTGTTGCACTTTAGGAGACTGTAGGATTAGATCTAGTGATTTTGATGAAAAAATAGGCCAAAGGAAGGCAACGCCTGCATCCTTGGAGATGGAGTGTGTGTGCGCATGCGTGCACACTGCACATGCCCCACAAGTGGAGGGACCTAGACTGGAATCCGCAGGCGCTCAAGCGACTCACCAAGTGCTGTGGAGCTTGTTGTCGTAGCCTACTCAGAGTGTCCCAGGGCCTGGCCGGTTCCCTGGTGAGCAGGGTCACCGCAGACCACAGCATTGGGCCGCTTGGTGGGTAGTAGTGCCATCCAGAGGCACCCCAGAGAGCTCATTCTGGGAGTTTGTGGCAGCTGCTGGAGCCTGTTCCATCCAACCCAGCGTATTGGAGCATTTTCCACAGACGCAAGCAAAGCCCTTTGAGGAAAGCTGGCCTTTCTCCCGTGCAGGAGGCATCTGGTGGGCTGGCAGCGGCCTAGGCAAGGGCCCCCAGGGCAGCTCTGAGAGGCACTGCTGCTCCCTGTTCTTACCCCTGTGCTGTCAGAATTCACTCTGGGGGTGGAGGTGGGAGAGTCATGCCAGGGTCCTAGACTTAAGCCCCGTCCCTTCTTTTCCTGGCTTCCATGTCTTCCAAGTAGGCAACTCAGAAGAGCATGTGTATAATTTTTAAACACTTAGGAAAATGCTCTGCCTCTTAGTGGTCAAAGAAATGCATATAAAATAACCAACTGCCATTTTAACATTACAAATTAGTGATAACAGTCGTACCCAATGTTGGCGTTATAAATTGGCATCATCCTTTTAAAAAGGCATGAAATGTCCATACCCTTTGACCCAGCAGTCTCACTTCTGCTGAGTGTAGCCCAAGGAAATAATTCAAGAAAGGGAAAGAGCGTTAGCCAGAGGGGTTCCTGTTTTTCGTGAAAGCAAGGATTCTAAATGCCCTAATTGGGGTTGGTCAGGTAGGCCCACTTTATGGAATGTTAAAATTGATGGTCATGGCGTCTGGCAAGATGGAGGACATGTGTGACACAAGGTTAAGAGGATTTAGAACTGTCGTGACAGCTGTGTAGAGGTACAGGTGCCTCTGCATTCGGACTGGCAGGGACATGCAGGGACCGGCTGCAGTAGGGTGGTAGGATTGAATCATTTTGTTTTCCTTCAGTTTTTTTTTAATAAGTTTTATTGACACAATTTATATACCATACAATTCATCCATTTAAAGTGCACAATTCCATGGTTTTTGTTATGTTCACAGAATTGTTCAACCACTACCATGGTCAGTTTCATAACATTTTCATCACCCCAAAAGGAAATTCCATATTCCCCAGTTACACCCCATTTCCCCCTCCCCCCAGCCCCAGGTAACTGCAAATGTACTTTCTGTCTCTAGGCATTTGCCCATTCTGGACATCTCATAGAAGTGAAGTCATGCAATTTGTGTCTTGTGTGTCGTTCCTTTTTATGGCTAAGTACTATGCCATTGTATGGCTAGATCACAATTTGTTTATCCATTCACTTGTTGATGCACATTAGGGTTGTTGCTACTTTTTGGCTATTGTGAATAATGCTACTATGAACATTTGTGCACAAGTTTCTTTGTGGGGGTAGGTTTTCATTTCTCTTGAGTAGATACCTAGGGGTGGAATTGCTGGGTCATGTGGCAACTCTAGGTTTAATCTTTTGAGGAACTGCCAGGCTGCTTTCCACAGGGGCTAGCCCCCAGCAGTGCGTGAGTTTCCAATTTCTCTACATAATGCCTGTTACTGTCTTTATTTTAGCCTTCCTCATGGATATGAAAAAGTATCTCATTGTGGTTTTTTTGTTGTGGTTTTGTTGTTTTTTTGAGACAGAGTCTCACTCTGTCACCCTGGGTAGAGTGCAGTAGCGTCATTGTAGCTCACTGCAACCTCAAACTCCTGGGCTTAAGTGATCCTCCTGCCTCAGCCTCCCAAGTAGCTGGGACTACAGGTGCACGTCACCACACCTGGCTAATTTTTTCTATTTTTGGTAGAGATGGGGTCTCGCTCTTGCCCAGGCTGGTCTCAAACTTCTGGCCTCAAGTAATCCTCCCACCTCGGCCTCCCAGAGTGTTAGGATTACAGGCATGAGCCACTGAGCCCAGCTTCACTGTGGTTTTGATTTTCATCTCCCTTATGAAAAGATGTCCAGCATTTTTTCACATGCTTTTTGGCCACTTGTCTTTTGAGAAATATCTATTCAAATCCTTTGCCAATTAAAAAAATTGGGTTATTTATCCTTTTGTTATGGAGTTGTAGGAGTTCTTTATATATTCTAAATACACATCCTTTATCAGATATATGAATTGTAAAATGTGATGGTGTCCTTTGAAGTACAACTGTTTAATTTTGATGATGTCTAATTTATGTTTTCTTTCTTTTTTGCTTGTGCTTTTGGTGTCATATCTAAGAAACCACTGACTAATCTAAGGTCATGAAGATCTGTGCCTGTGTTTTCTTCTAAGAGTTTTATAGTTTTAGCTCTTTTATCTGTTTCCTTTAGTTTTTCAAACTGTCATGTTACTTTATAGTTGAACCCAAGAGCTTGGACTTGGTCCCTCTGGCCCTGCCACTGAGTTCTTAAACTTAATATTTAAAGATATGAACTCCAGGCTCCCTCTCCCCTCTGTCCCACGTGGGTGTGTCGGAGCGCCGGGCTCCAGGAGGACTCTACTGGGAGCCTCCTTTCACCATGGATCCTTTGTACTGTTGAGATTCCTTTTCTAGTTCACATTATTTTATTACTTTCAGTTAGGAAAAGGTAACTGAATCCCACTTCAAAATGCTATTAAAGTTTAGTCTTTTATGATGTTAAGTAAGAGTGAAAGCCAGTGACTCACTGCCCAGTGCCTAGCAGTGGGTGCGCAGGGAATTGGGTGAGGGAAGAATGAGGGACAGTGCAGCACTCTTTTTCTTTCCCACCCCCAGACATACGGAGGAGATGAGTAGCCAGGGCCACAGCCCATCCTTTGGCGTTCCTCTGTGCATGGGACTCAGATGGGGGGCAGCGCAGAGGACCCAGCCGTGGCCTCCAGTGTGACATTCTCTGGGGGGAGGAGAGAGGGCAGAACTGTGAGGCAGGGAGGGGAGGATGGTGTGCAGGGGTAGGGCTGAGGCTGTCTGTCCTTCCCCTCAGACAGCTCCCTGGAGCCCTGGTTGTCCCAGCTGTCCAGGCCAGCAGCCAAAGGAGCCTCACCTGCCTCCCTCCTCTGAGCACCAGGCTTTGAGGTAAGAAATCTCCCAGAGGCCCTCCCCAGACCACAGCAGCCTCTGGCGGAGGTCGGCCCAGTGTCTCTCCTCTGTGGCCACCTCAGTGCCCCTTAAAAGTAAGGGGAGGGGAGGGCAAGGTGCCAGACTGCCCTCGTGTGGCGCCCTGGATCAGGTTCCCGTGATGGCTCTGGGGTGGGTTACACCTGGGGAAGGAGCTTCCCAGGTGGGCCTGGGAGAGCCCAGCCCTGCTTCTCCCACAGCCTGGAGATTTCTGTGGAGGGAAGTAAAAGGTGGCAGCTCAGGCACCTGAGCACCAGGGCAGGGGACACCTGTGGGAGGAGCCACAGGAGGCCCTGTGTGCTTGGGCTCAGCCCAGGGCGCCTCTGAGGATGGCCACATGCCTTGTGCAGCAGCCTTCGCCACCGCCCAGGGCTTGAGTGGGCAGCAGGTTGGCTGGGAGCTTAGTTCACGTCTGGGTTTTCCTTCCAGGTCGAGGAGAAGCAGCAGAGATGTCGAACGAGCCGCCCCCTCCTTATCCTGGGGGCCCCACAGCCCCCCTTCTGGAGGAGAAAAGTGGAGCCCCGCCCACCCCCGGTAGGGGTCCCCTCCTGAGGCTCCCTGCCATGGTGTGGTGGGGGGGCCTTTAAGCAGTGATCTGAGCTCTGCTTCAGGATCACGACGGGCCCCATCTGTGTCCCACAGCAATGGCGTCTAGTCCAGCCTGTGCCAACTCCCCTTCCTGCCCTCTCTGTCCAGGCCGCACCTCCCCAGCCGTGATGCAGCCCCCACCAGGCATGCCGCTGCCCCCTGCAGACATCGGCCCCCCACCCTATGAGCCACCGGGTCACCCAGTGCCTCAGCCCGGCTTCATCCCCCCACATGTAAATGCAGATGGCACCTACATGCCTCCAGGTGAGCTGGGAAGGGATCTGAGGGAGCATCGGGTGGCAGGTCACCATGCTGGCTGTTGTGGGTCAGTGAGGCAGGGGCTGTAAACACGCCTGACCAACCCCAGCCTGGAGCTCAGGCTGCGTGTGGATGGGGCCTGTGGATGTGGGAAGGCGGAACAAAACGAGGCGCTCTGCAGCTCTTCCCAGGGACTGCTGTCAGGCTGCCCAAGTCAGGGCTGGTCCTCAGCACACCAGGACCTGACATGGGTGGTGAGGGAGCCCCGTGTGCAGGAGAGGGCTGGTGGGTGGCAGGGCTTTCTCCCCCCGAGGCTGAGCACCCAGTTTCTGCGTGTCAAAGGCAAGGGAGCAAAGAGGAGACTGGGCGATGTTCCTGGCTCTGCCAGAGCTGCCTTGTTCCCCTGGGGTGGGGCCCAGGAAGAGTTGAAGAATGTGGATGTCACCGTGACCCAGGGCCCTGGCCGTGAGGCCTCCCACTGGAAGTTTCAGGCCTTGCCCTGGGTTTCACGGGCTTTGCGCTCCTCTCTCACCTGGGGCGGGTGGCAAGCCTGTGACCTTGCTGTTCTCTCTTCTGTGTTGTTCCCAGGTTTCTACCCTCCTCCAGGCCCCCACCCACCCATGGGCTACTACCCGCCAGGGCCCTACCCACCAGGGCCCTACCCGGGCCCTGGGGGCCACACAGCCACTGTCCTGGTCCCTTCGGGGGCTGCCACCACAGTGACAGTGCTGCAGGGAGAGATCTTCGAAGGAGCACCCGTGCAGACGGTGTGTCCCCACTGCCAGCAGGCCATCACCACCAAGATCTCCTACGAGATTGGCCTGATGAACTTCGTGCTGGGTTTCTTTTGCTGTTTCATGGGGTAGGTGGTGTGGGCGTTTACAGGGCAGGGGCTGTGCCAGGGTCTGATGCACCTCTGTCCCTTCCCTTCCAGCCTCAGCTGTCTCTGTCTCTGGTTCAGGTGTGACCTGGGCTGCTGCCTGATCCCCTGCCTCATCAACGACTTCAAGGACGTGACGCACACGTGCCCCAGCTGCAAAGCCTACATCTACACGTACAAGCGCCTGTGCTAACGGAGCCAGGACTCGGGACCCCCTGCCTGTCAGTCTGGCCCCCTGTGCTTTGCTCCCCATGCTCAGTGGTTACTTCCCTGCTCCCACTTGGGGTTGGAAGCTGTGCCACCGTCCCCTGGAAGTCTTGTTCTCTTCACCTTGCCCTTCCCTGAGCACCTGACTCTTCCAGCAAAAGTTCTGTTGGATTTCAGGCCAAGGGTCAGTGGGGGTGGGGCTGTGCCATCTGCTTGGTGTTTGTGATCAGGAACGGAAGCTGGAAGGGGCCTCCCGCTGGGTCCTCATTTCTTCTGTGTACGAGGTACAGGTCCAGTCCCAACTCTTTCTCCCTGGGACCAAAGGCAGCCGGAGCTGTGGCCATCTCCCCAGGCCTGGGGCCCACAGTGGGGCTGTGCCTATAGCCACAGTCATTTTGACCTGCTGGGCCAAGAATGGAGGAGTCGTCTGGAGTCAGGTGGGCCCAAGCTGGACAGGGTTATAAGGCCTGGGTTTGTTTCTGGGGTACAGTGTGCCTCTGAGGTGCTAGAGGTGAGGTATGACAGGAGTGATGACTACCACCTCTGGCCCTCAGGACTCTCAGGTATAGAAACCCAGGACCCCTAACGCCCTGCCCAAGAGCTGCCTGGTGTAAGGTAGAGAGGAAGCTGGGTGAGTGAGCGGGCCCTAGTAGCCAGGAAGGAACGGACTTGCCTGTCGCCCCTGCCCTTTGAGTCAGCGTGCAGACCCCTTTTCTGGCCACGCCTCTGTGAGTCCCACATTGCTGGGGCCAGAAGGAATGCCTGTGAGCCCACCCCGTCCGTGTGAGTGTGAGTGTAACCTCTGCCTGGGATAGGAGATGGCAGAGAGGAGGGCCCCCTTGTGGGTGCGCCCGTATCTGCAGTGCTGCCTGGGGATCCTCTTCCCGGTAAGCACTGGGCTGCCTCCCGCTGCTGGGCTGGGGACAGGCTGGAGCAAGGAGCAGCCACCAGTGGTGGACGTGCCCTGGTGGACACCAGCCCTGCCCTGGGCCTGAGCCCAAACCTGTCTTTACTTCCTGAATGGTTTGTTTGTGAACTTGCTCACCTGGACCACTCTATCCTGCCACTGTCCCACTCCTGGTCTCGCACTGCCACTGCATGGCCTCCTGTCACTGTGAACCGTGGCCCAGTCTATTTGTAGTTTCTCATTAAATCGGCCTTTTCACTCCCTGCCCTGGGCCTCTGCTCTCTTGCCTGGCTTCCTTCTTTTCTGAGGGAGAGAGGGTGGGGCTCCAGGTCCACAGGCAGGGCACTGCACCCTCGGGGTCTTGACACTCCTCAGTGCTTATGCAGTGCCAACTGTTCAGGGACAATGCTGACAGTTAAACCAGAGGCAGGTGTAGACTAACCCTGGGAATTCCAGCTGTGATGGGCCAGGGCACAAGTTGGCCTCAGCAGTGGCTGTTAAGGTCACCTTCATCCCTCTGCTACTGGTCTTAGCCGTCTGTCTCCCCACACGGCATCCACCTGGGGGATCTGCAAGCTGGAGCCCCCAGCAGCTTGAACTGTAGGTGGGCCCTCTTGTTCCCTTAAGCAAGACAGCCACCAGGCTGAGGCTGATGGTCTGAAGGTAAACAGGGCACAGCCTGGGCCAGCTCTGGCCTTGGCCCTCTCTGAGCCTGCTAACTTAACTGAGTTGTGAAGGTGGGAGGCTTGGTCAGTAGTTTAAAAAAAGTTTCCCTACCTCTTAACCCTTGTTTGAATAAAACTTTTGCAGGTAATAGATTCCTATTAATAAAAATATGTTAAGTTCACGTTTCTATTTTAGACAATGAATTACTGAAATACAAGTATACTTTTTTTAAGTAGGAAACCTCCAGGGTATTTCAGTTAGACAATCACAAGACAAGGTATGCTTTAAGGATCTTTTGTGAGACAGAGTGACTCTGCCCTGGAGATGAGGGTACTGGGAGGTGACCAGCAGTGCCAGAGGAACACGTGACAGCAGGAGGACATCCACTCCCCATGCTGACACAACATCCCCTTGCTTCTGAGGGACTCTCCTCCCCTCTGGAGAGGACACCTGACCCACCCCATGCCAGGAGGAGGGAAGGAGACGGCTTACAGAGTCCACTTTATTGAGTGCTGTAGCATTTACACAGGTCAGGGGAGATGAGCCATGGCTGAGCAGACCCCTCGGGGCTTCTGGGTCAGAGGGTGAGCTCCCGGGGCCTCTGAGGCAGGGGGAGCACCTGGCTTCTGCCCACCCCACCCCCTAGAGAGGCCCAGAAGTTGAGCAGCAGCATCTGACAAGGCTCCCCCTCCCATGGCCACAGCCTGGGCTTACTGGCCACTCACCCCTTCAGGGAAGATGGCCGCCCAAGTACTGCAAAACAGGGAGGAAGGAAGGGAACAGGCCTAGGGCTCAGACATGTGGGCAGCCGGGGCAGAGCTGGTCCATGAAGCCCGGGCCTGCCCTGCCATGCTGCGCCAGCTGCTCCCAGGGCAATAGCCTGTGCCCAGTGCAGCATCTGGCCCAAGAGAGGACGCTGTCAGGCAGAAGCTCTAGCGTCTGGCTTTTATTGGTTGCCTGTTTTCTCAAACCCAGCATTTTTAAAAAGTCACCTGAGGTGGTAGTTTAGTCAGGGGTGGAGATAGTGGTGAGCCAGTGGTCACTTGGGAGGAGGGTGCTGGCACAGCGTGGTGAGTCCTTCACATGTAGTACCAGGCCAAGAGTCCAGCAGCCAGGGCCACGCCAGCAGCCAGAATAAACTGGAGGCTGGGCTTCCTCAGCACGGCCATGGCTGTTCGGAAGGGGCAGCTGCTGCCCTCCAGGGCACCTGCGTGGCAGCACCCACAGGAGACATGGCATCAGTGGGGGCCACTGACCTGCCCGCCCCAGGAGGGGAGCTTGGAATACACAGACCTACCTCTGTCTGGTTGCGCAGCGTAGTAGGGGCACTTTCGCACGTCTCCTTTCCCATCGTGCACAGGGAGCCCATCCTCCAAGGTCTTTCTGGCAAGCGCAGAGCCAGCCTGGTCCAGTTCACTGAATATCTGCAGGAGTAGAGGATCAACTGAGCTGCATCCCTGGAACGTGTACACCCTGCTCTCAGAGCAGAATCTCTCTCCTGTGAGCTGGAGCAGGTAAGCTTGCTCAGGAGTGCAACTAGCAAAGCAAGCAGCCCAGTGGGCGGCAGGTACACTGCCTGGCATTCTCCCCGCACAAGCTCTGGGGAGGTGTGGCCCCACCTGTGCTGCTGGCACCCCAACAAAGCTGCTGACTGTGGTGGGTCTCCCCTGGGAACTGACCTGACATGTACCCCGTGCCTAGCCTTCTCTGAGGTAGCTCAAGCCACTGAAACTACCAGGACACAGGAGAGGGCAGAGGTACGTCCCCATTTCTAGCTGCTAGTTATTTTTTAGCAAGAACAATAGAAAAATAGGATTATGGGAGAATGAGGCCCCAGCAGGGCAGACCCATCCTGAGTAGCCCCAGGAGGCCTCAATGGACGGCTGACAGCGTCTGTGCTCAGCCTGGCGCCTTACTTGCCCACAGCCACTTTCCTGGCGCTGAGGGCTGACCTGGGGCTCTGGGGACAGGCTCAGCCCCATCGAGAAGCTACTTGTAAACAGTATTCTCCTTATTCTCTCTGGTAAAACTGGCTCTCCCTGGACTTACCAAGCAGGACTTCTCAGAGCAATCGTTGCTAGGAGGAGGAAATTATCCACTCCTCCAGACCAGTGTAAGGGAGGATACAGCTCCATCCACCCAGACCCCTCATCCTTCCCAAACACCACCCATGGCATCTGTCAGACCAGGCCTTCTGTGCTGGCAACCAGCCACGGGGCCCACGCTTTCTGGTGGTCAGTTTGGTTCTTTCACCTTCCTCCCAGCATGCTGCAGCCCCACCTGTCCTAACAGCACCGACGCCCTCCTGGGCAGCTCTGGATTTGCTCCCACCATCAAAGGTTCCCTCTGCAGCCCAGGCAGCCAGCAGTACCTGTATGTTGTACTGGAAAGCCTTGTTGGCCTCCTCCACGATCCTCTCTTTGGTCTTCAGGTTCAGGTCCAGGGCATTCATCCTGGCCCGGTAGAACTGCTTGAACTGCTGGGCATTGTCCACATTCTCAAACAGGTAGAACTGGGTCCCCTCCCCCGTGCTGGGGAGTTTCAGTGCTCGCTGAGCCACCTTCTTCAGCACCTGGCCCCCCGAGAGGTCCCCCATGTAGCGGGTGTACGCATGGGCCACCAGCAGCTCCGGCTCATTCTGCCCTATGTAGTGGATCCGCTCCACATACTTTCGGGCAGCCTCAGAGCACTGCACCTGCTCCTCCCAGTTTTCACCAAAGAAATACTCCATGTCCTTGGTCAGCGCCTCCTTCCGGTGCAGCTCCGTGGGGAAGTACAAGGGGGCGAAGGCTGGGTGGTCCTTGTTTCGGTCCATTTCCTCCTCGAGGGCCGAGTATGTGAAGTAAAGTGCGGTGGTGGCCAGCTGTGGGGCAATGGGAGGAGGCCATGGGAAAGGGCTGTGGGTGTAGCCAGCAACACCCGAGCCCACCACGCCCGAGCGGCTGGGCACAGAGGCTCAAGGAGCACCCCTCCAGGCCCTGAAGACCCAATCCTATGCTGTTTTTATATAGTGAATTATTTCACACACCCAGGAAGCTTTATATTTAAAGGAATGACATGGTGACTTCTTTGGAACATGAATACTTTTGCTTCCTTTACATCACTATGTTATTCCATTTAAGCCACCAGAACCACAGCTTAATGTCAAGAAAGAATGGAATGTGCAGAAAAGCCCAGCTTCTCCCCAGAGTGGCTCCAGGGGCACCTTTCTCATGGACCCCAGCCCCACATGAAAGTCTGGAACCCAACCTCATCCGTGACCAAGGGGCACAAACCTTAAATAGCTCCTTCTTAATGTTGCCTTTCAAGAAGTCCTTGACAAACTGGGTGTTTTCTGCCTGGTCATGTGCTTCCTTGGTCCCTTCCTTCAGGAGCTCGGAGAGGTCGGCCATTCTGTGGAGACGGGATGTGTGTGTGTGCAAGAGAAAGAGAGAAAGCCCTTCCCAGCTACCCAGAAAGGACCATAGGACGAAAGACTGAGTCCAGACCCCAGGGTGACCACGTGCTGGACTGGAGACAGGGGCTGCTTAGACGCTTCACTCAACATGAGAGGCAGGGCCTTGTCGGGGAATGCAGAGCAAACAGACATGGCAGTCTGCCCCAAGGACTCGGAACACAAAGGATGACTGTGGCCGCCTCCTCAAAAGTATCGTGTCTGTGTGTCTGTGTCTGCTGGGAACCACCCAAATGAACGATGCTTTGCTTCTGTGGCCACCTGGTGGCCAAAGAAACACACATCTCTAATCCCACCAGTGTCTGCTGCTTTCTCCAGGGAACAGCCTGCCTTTGGGAACGTGTCTCCTGGAATCCACACACCTCTGTGAAGGTCTGTGACTATGAATCTCCTGGGGCAGCCCTGCTGCCCTCCGCCCACCTTGGACCCACAGCTTCTTTAGGACGACGTGTGGCTAGGCCCCGGCGTAGGAGAATGAGGAGGAGACAACAGAGAGGTTGGGGCCAGGACCTTAGGTTTGTGCTGCTTAACAAAATTACACAGGATAAAGTGCTGATGGGTGGACAAGGTAGAAAACGTGTGATCCTGGCCAGCTCAGTGGCTCACGCCTGTCATCCCACCACTTTGGGAGGCCGAGGCAGGAGGATCGTTTGAGGCCAGGAGTTCGAGATCAGCCTGAACAACATAGTGAGACTCCATGTCTACAAAAAATAGAAAAATTAGCCAGGCACTGTGGCATATGCCTGTATCCCACCTATTCAGCAGGCAGAGGTGGAAGATCACATAAGCCCAGGAGTTCGAGGATGCAGTGAGCTATGATTGCACCACTGCACTCTTCCAGCCTGGGTGACAGAGCAAGACCCTGTCTCAGAAAAAAAAAGAAAACGTGATCCTAAAGGGGGTGGCACCCGGGCAGGGGCTCACATGTGTCCACATGATCTACCTACTAGAGCAAGAAAAACTCGGCCCTCTCATGGTCCAACCTCTGCTGGCTTCTTTAGATTAGCTGGTATCACCCATGTGCCCAGAGTCAGTTTATTATCAGCAGTTGTTTCACAGAACTTTGCCAAGGACAGGGCTGTAATGAGAAGCTAAGAACAATGCAGAACAGGGTCAGGTAATTTGAGGCTTAGCATGAACTGGCTCTTCACAGTAGGAAAAGCCTGCCCTAGAGTCAGAGTTAATCCCACATTTTAGGAGGTAGAAGACACTATGAAAAGAAGCCAGCCTTGCCTCTGATTACCCTTTCTCAGCCCAGATGAAAAAACACTTAGGTTTTTAAAAGGAAAAAAAGGACAAGTACTACCATCAAATCCTATCACTCAGCACTCCCAGCAGCACCCGCCTGCCTCCTTGGATAAGATAACGGAATAGAACAAATGGGGAGAGTGCTGAGCAGCCGGGGAATGTATATGGTCCCCACTGTGCTAACCAGGCAGCTGGGGTCCCCAGCTCATGGCCCGTGACTGCTCCTGGTGCCACCAGTGAAGAAACCAGGTGTGCTGAGTATGGTGGGCACTGGCCCACCTGGCTCAACGCAGCCAGCACCCATTGCTCACCTGGTGTGGTTTTCCTTTTCTGAGGTCCCAGAGTTCTTTTTCTCTGACTCGTCTACCCCCTCTGAGGTCTCCACTTCCACTGACATTGTTGCTATGTGCGGTACTTGCTGCTCTCACTTCTCTGGTCCTGTAGAGACACATGGAGCTGGTAACTCGGCACCCACAGCAGTCACTCCCCTAAATACCTGCAGGTTCTGCTCTCCTCTGAGCCAACGTAACCAAGGTGACACCCATGCACCCCAGGATTGCTTTACTTAAAAATAAAGCTCTGCCACTACTGGGACCATATCAGAATATGGACAGGATTTGAATATGGACAGTGTATCGACATTGAACTTGCTGTTTTTTAAAAAAACTATACTGTGATTATGTAAGAGAATGTCCTTGTTCCTAAGAAATACACACTGAGGTATTCAAAAGTAAAGAGGCACACTGTCTGCAATTCACTGTCAAATGGTCCAGAGAAGTGTGTGCATGTGCATATACATGCAGGTGGGGGACATTCGCAAGTAAGAAAGCAGATGAGACAAAATGCTAACAGTTAGTGAATCTGGGTAAAGGTGTATAAATGTTCCTGGTACTATTCTTACAATTTTCTGTATGCTTGAAAGTATATCAAAATAAAAAGTTACCAAAAACATTAAACAAAGAAAATAAAGCTTAAAAAAAACCCAAAAAACAAAAACAGCAGCAGCAGAGCAGCTCTGGGCTTGGAAAGCAACACACAGCTTCCATATCACACACGCTGAGCTCATCCTGCCTGTGAGAGGCCAGGCAGCCTTATGCAGACAGCAGCACAAGCAGGGCACTGACTGGAATCTAGTTAAGCCAGGCCATTCCAAGCAGCTCCATTTTAGAGTACAGCAGCTCCAAAGGCACCTGACAAGCCTACATCAGCTGCATGAGTCACCAAACCAGCAGACTGTCCCCAGCCTACTCAGGCCTCTGCTGGGCTGAAGAAAATAAGAAGTTGGCCAATCAATTCCCATTGCCTGCCTGCTGCAGGGGCTGAGCCTTCGTCAGCCAGGGAAATACAGTCCCACAACAAACTCATCCTCCATCCCTGGAGGCTTCTGCTCTGGCAGTGTAAGGGGCAGCTTATTTGGGGAACTTTCCAGATGAACAGCAGCACAGTAGCAACAACAACTAAGAATGTAACTCACAAAGATAGAACTACTAACACCACATCAGGCCAAACTGGGCCAAGGAAAGAAAGAATTACTTACTGAGCATTTTCTATGTGCTCTACCCAGAAACAGGTGTGGAGGGGGACAAAGTAGTATAAGAAACAGTCCTCAAAAGGCTAAAGAAGAAAAAAAAAAACCAACCTCTACCTTCCCCCACAGGTTAACGTATTGGCACATATCCTTCCTGAGTTTCCTCTAGGTATCTAGTTACATTTTCCTTATCTTTTGGGACATGGTTTACTCAGCAAGGTCTTTCTGAATCTTCTCTTGCCTTTAGATTTAATATCTGTACACTGGGATTAATTTTAGGAAGTGAAAAGAGAACAGATAGCACAATGCCTGCGACATGGTAAGCATTCAATAAATGTTAGATAATGATTGTACTTGTATTTTGACTGAGGCTTAGTAATGTCCAAGAACACTCAGAAAATAAATAGCAGAATATTTAGAAAATGGAACCTTCTCCTGGCTCCAAATCAGATATACTCTCGTCTGCAATAATGCCGATGAACTGTATAATACACAACATGGTCCAGGAGAATGTGACAGCAGGAAGTCATCACATGGAGAGAGGCTTCCTGGGGGAAGACCCTCAAAAACAGATGAAATTTGAGGTGAAGCAGTGGGGGAGGACCTGTACATCGGGAACAATATGAACAAAGCCAGAAATGCATGGTCCACAGAGATGGCGTAACACACCCAGCTGTGCATCCTCTTACCCAGGGGCCAAGGCAGGCTCGGCCAGCTGTGGAATAAGCCCCACATGGGCCTTCTAATGGCTTGTCCATACTGACCTTGATTTATAGACTTTTAGGAAGGAACAACTATGCTCCACACCCTTGGGGACCCTGAGAATCAAGACTGGTCTCTGGCTGCTCAATTCTCAAGCAACAGAAAAGAGGGTGCTGGGATGGGAGGACTGGGCTGCCAGAGGAGGAAGGGGTGCAGTAAACGGTCCCAGAGCCTCCAGACAGGTGGTAGGAGCCCAGGACCATGCTGAGGACACACCCCAGGCACCTGAGGATTATAGACCCCATGATGCTTACAGGCGAAGTAGGGCAAAGAGGGACAAGCGTGATCTGCTGCACAGGTTACCCACTGTGGTCACTTAGGTAAGCTTCCTGCCACTTGCACCTAACTATGATCGTTAACTGTGTTTTATTCAATAACTGCATGCTCTGGGAGAGTGCAGTCTTGCTTAAGCAACAAGGCCTTTTGCTTCCCTTAAAAATACAAAAAGGGGCCAGGCGCAGTGGTTCACATCTGTAATCCCAGCACTTTGGGGGGGCTGAGGCAGGAGGATCGCTTGAGGTCCAGAGATCGAGACCAACTTGGGCACCGTAGCCAGACCCTGTCGCTACAAAAAAACAGAAAAATTAGCCAATGTGGTGAGGCACACCTGTAGTCCCAGCTACTCGGGAGGCTGAGAAAGGAGGATCGCTTGAGTCCAGGAGTTTGAGGTTGCAGTGAGCTATGGTGAAGCCACTGTACTCTAGCCTGGGCAACAAAGAGAGACCCTGTCTCAAAAAAAAAAAAAAGGGAAAAGGAAAGCTGGCTTCTGCTGGCGCCTACTCTGGCATTTTCTTAGCAGCACTATATTTGTGCCACCTCTTCTCAGGCACACCCTCTTCAACCTCACTTCTGCCTGCCAGCCCCTAATTCCCTCCTCCCAGTCCATGAGAGGCCGAACTCTGGGCCACAGCTGTCTTTTCCACTGCTGTAGCCTTCAGGGCCTGGAAAATGCTAGATGCTCAATAAATACTTGAGTAAAAACATCCAAAGGAAAAAAAAGAGGGGAAGGAAAGGAAGGAAGGAAAAGATTTCATGCATACCACCACCAATAGGCAATTTAAAACAAAACAGCAAAAATAATCTGTCCACTACCTACTTCAACAGTTTCTAAAGTCAAAACATGTTCTACCAATTTTACTATGAAGGAAGGGCAAGAATACTGAGCCCTCAAGCAGGGCTGAACAACCATCCGTAAGTTGGGGGTGCAGAGGATGAAGAAAACTCAGCACATTCAACCCACACAGGCTGGTGCCAGGGAGGCAGCCTGTGTCCATCCCTGTGGCCTAGTCACTGTTCTTCAAGGAAGTGGCCATGTAATGTGGCATTCAGACGCCACCTTGCAATGGCAGAAATGATTCTTCTCACTCTCAGAAAAGCTCCATGTCCAAACATAGTCTGGCTGACCTTGACACTTGAATCCTGTTTTCTTTGCAGGAACTACTGATATTCCTAGAAAACTGAGGGCCAGGTCATAAATGTAGGGCCTTTCTAGACTTGAACTTCTCATATCAACAAGAAGCTACCCCACAAAGAAAAAAAAAAAGAAAAAAAAAGATGCTAAAAGATTCCACTCTGAGAAATACACTTCCAGAAATATTAATAATAATCTGTACCAAAATAATAAAGAGCCATACTATGACATTAGAAAACAAATCACACAGCCTAACAACAAAGGGTAGGACTGCACAAACGACAGTAAACAATGGAATCCTGGCACAGCCAGGACAAGTTGATAAGCTGCATTCATACATGGAAAAGTCTACACGAACTTATTTAAAAAAAAAAAAAAAGGATCCAAAACACTGACTACAACTGTGTGCAAAAGTATGTAAGTATACGGACAATGACAGGAGGGGAATTTGGAGAGCTGTAAATACTTGGTTTTTGTTGGACTTTTTAGCCAACTGGCTGCTGCTTTATTATATAAAGTGTCTTCCATTCTCTTGGAAAGAAAAGGGGAAGGGGAGGAAATGAAAGGAAGGGAAGAGAAAAAAGAAACCGAGAGAGAGGAATTGGACCAAGCAAACCAGTGAAGCTCCCACACTGTGCTAACCAGTCAACAGGAAGTCCCTGGGCCCTTTTTACTTTGCTATCATTATACAAATTCCAGAAAGTCAATCTGCCCTCTCTTTCCCATTTCCAAAAAACGGTGACCCTCTGTTTATAAAATCTACCTCTACTCCTCCATAATTCCCATACTCTAGCTGTTCACCTGTCACCTACTGGTTTTCATTCCAACACCTGATCTGACAGAAGCAGTATCAAAGTTCCTGCCACAGTTACTTCCGGCAAAAGAGGTTCCCTTAGACCTGCCCAGCAGATCCAGAACGCTCATCTCAAAGCTTTCACTCCTGGTAAATTGCAGGCTGAAGGCACTAGGGCTTCTGAAATAACAGACATGTTCAAAAATGTTAAATCCTCTATGGGCACTCAAGTCCAACAAATTTCAGGTCAGGCAGCGCAGTGTATTGCTGCCAGGTGTAAACATAATCTAAGGACTACATTATATGATTCATCTCCCATCTGGTGATCCAAAGAGGAACAATAAAGACTTCTTTTTCTTTCCTCTGGAAAAACTGCAACTGAAGGAAGAGAGCAGCTTGCTGAGCTCAGCCAGCACTGAGGGAAAGGAATGGCAAGGTGACCTGCTCCCTGGAATGAGAACAATTCTGCAAGCCTCTGACTCACTGGAATAGTGACACTCGACAGTGATCAGCTCCTGCACCTCATGTGATGCCCACGACATAAACTAGCGTTGTTATCCCACATGCACAGGGAAGCTAAGCGGCTGCTCTGAGACTTTTGCACCCTGCTCCACTGATGTTCCCTCCCTGCTGAATGCCTTGCGGCTGCACATCAGAATCCCACCATCACCCTAGATAGGGTCCCCTGCCCGCTTCCTAGAAGGCTGTTAGCAGGTCAGACTTCACTCCTGCCATCCTGCTTCCCCAGTTAAACCAGAAGCTTCCTACAAGACAGATCAAGATTCCCTTAGACTCTCAGTTTATTAGGTCCAATATCACTTACAGCCCAGCATCCCAGGGAGCCTCCAACCTGAGTTATAGCTGTTACAAATGCACAGATGGAGTGCCTACTGAAAAAGCTAGCTAAATGAAGGTTTCTGTATGTGTGTATATAACAAGAAAGTAAGTTAACTTCTAAAATACTAAGTAAAGTAATAAAATTTTTAATTGGTATTGTGTCCCTAAATTAACTGGTATGGCTGGGTGCAGAGGCTCACACCCGTAATCCCAGCACTTTGGGAGGCTGACTCGGGAGGATCCCTTGAGCCCAGGAGTTTGAGGTTGCAGTGAGCTATGATTGTGCCACTGCACTCCAGCCTGAGCGACACAGTAAGACACTATCTCTAAGAAAAAACAACAATAATAAATTAACTGGTATGAAACCTGGTTTTATCTTTCTTCATATCTGACTTGACTTTTTCTTTTTTTAAAATGTTATTTTTAATTGATAAATAATAATTGTATATATTTATGGGGTATAATGTGATGTATGGATACATGTATACACTGAGGAATAATGAAATTAGGCTAATTAAGCTCGTATCATTTCTTTGAACTGAGAATCTTTAAAATCCTCTCAGCAATTTTGAAATGTACATTATTAACTATAATCACTATGCTGCACAATAAATCACCAAACCTTATCTCGGCTGTCTAACTGAAATTTCATAAACTTCGACCAAAACTCCCCTTTCCACGTCCACCTCCCCGATATTCTACACTCTACCATGAGTTTAACTTTTTTAGATTCCACATATAAGTGAGATAATGTGGTTATTTGTCTTTCTGTGCTTGGCCTATTTCACTTAGCATAATGTCCTCTAGATTCATCCATGTTGTCACAAATGACAGAATTTCCTTCTTCTTTAAGGCTGGATAGTATTCCACTGTGCATACATACCACATTTTAAAAATCCATTCATCCACTGATGGCTTCTCAAGTGTGCTGTGAAGACCAAATGAGCTAATGTGTATGAAAGTGTTTCATAAAATGTAATGCTGCCTCAAATGCTGATCTCTTATTGAGAAAGTTGCTGGTGAGAATAAGCAGCTGGTGATTATGAAACCCTGAGGAAGAATGCAAAATCCAGCAAATTCACAGATAATTCTGGGCAGGTCACACCTGAGGACTTCTGACTCAGACCTCATTCGCTGGCAGTGTCAGGAAATGGGAACACCTGTTCTTTCCAAGGTGCGACATGTGACCACCACAGGCTAGAATACCCACACTGCAGATGCCAGAGGCTGGCTGAGCTGGAAGTTGGGGGCAGCAGAGAGGGCTGAATCAGCTCTAACCCAACAAGGCACCAGAAAACAGAGGCCACTCAACACCATGAGGAAACCACATCATCTAGGACAACAGCTTCTGAGTTTACAGAATAAATGGCTTGAGGTCTCCCCTGAACTCTGGCACTGCCAGCCCTCGGGAAATCTTACACACAGCCTCACCCTTGTCATTTCAATCACTGCAGGACTCAATCCCACAGTTCACCGAATGGATGAACGGTTATTACCTCTTGATAAAGAGCAAGTTCAGACAGTGAATCCTGGAAAAGTGGAGACTCTGGGGACACACAACACTTGAGTCAGATTTACTAAACATGCACTTGCACATCTGGGCAAGAAGCAAGGAGAAAGCAAAACAACTGCCAACTAGTCTAAAGGCACTAGCCTCATAGTAACTTCAAAAACTGACATCAGTTCAGGAAGTCCAAGACTTCTCTTGCAGGCTTTTTTAATTGGGGAAGGTGAGTGTGCGCATCTCCAGCCATGTTCAAATACAACTGAGCAAGCAGTCAAAGCAGACACCAAGGACGAAACCTGAAACACTGAAAAGAGCTCAGAGAAGGGGCGTGGAATTGACTGTTATTGGTGCAATGATGGGTCCTGGCAAAGAGCCTTCCTACTACAAATGAAATAAACGTAAGACTTGCCCCTGTTCCCTGACTGCCACTTCAATTTATATGAGAAGAATGGGCCTCTGGGTTGAAAAAATGAAAATTCTTCAGTCCTGTAAGAAGCACCTGGCAGTGGAGGGGTGGCTTGGAAGCCTTGACTGAATTCTAAAATGGTTCTAGCTAGGTACTCGGAGACTGGGGTGGGAGGATGGATCAAGGCCAGGAGTTCAAGGCTGCAGTGACCTATGATTGCACTACTGCACTCCAGCCTGGGCAACATAGCAAGACTTTGTCTCTAAAAAATAATTAATTAATTAATTAAATGGTTTGGGTGGGTTTTTTGTTTTGTTTTGTTTTGTTTTAAGAGACGGGGTCTCGCTCTGTTGCTCAGGCTAGAGTGCAGTGGCACCATCATAGCTCACTGCAACCTCAAAGTCCTGGGCTCAAATGATCCTCCTACCTCAGCCTCCTGAGTAGCTGGGACTACAGGCACATGACACCACCACTGGCCTTTTATTTTTTGTAGAAACTGTGTTGCTCAAGCATGTCTCAAAGTCCTGGCCTCAAGCAATCCCCCTACCTCAGCCTCCCAAAGTGCTGGGGTTACAGGTGTGAGCCACTGGACCCAGCCTTGGGTGGGATTTTTATAAGGAGGACAAAGCAGGCATCAGGCATCCCACTGGACTCGTTTTAACATAGAAAATGCTGATGAAACCTTAGGTCATCCCTAGATTACCATCAAGCAAAAATTATTCCAATTTTCAACAATCTGCAAAGCATGTGTCCTGTGCATAAGTAGTCAGTCATATTTCCTTTCACTCAGGCACAAAAACTGTGTCACCTGTAGCTTCAGCTTCTATCATAAGCAGAGACTGTGAATAGCACTTGGGGGTAGAGGGAAAGGGAGTGGGTGATTAAGATGCTTCTGCTGAATTGCCATTTTGGAAAACCTGGAAGTGCCATCAGCTCCCAGGTGCTTTCCTCTCTACAAGCAAGCCTTAGAAGTCATTCCTGCAGAGATGAAGGCCCTCAAGTTCACCCAGGAGAGGTTGGTGCAGAGGTCAGAGCACCAGACTACAATGCATGCAGCCTGGACAACAAAGCAAGATCCCGGGTTACAAGGCCTGGTATACCAGGCTAAGTCACTTTCAAGCAGTGTCCCATTGGCTATGAAGAAACTAAGATCAAGAAAATTACTATGTCCAAGGTCACTCAGAGAGTTAACGGTCAAGTTGGGACTAAACATGAGTCATTCTCAATGCTAGGTGATTCCTCCTGTGTCTCTAGCTAATCCCTCATTGGTTCATGCATGTGAGATTAGTGTGGTGTCACCACAGACTACTAGCAACATGGAAACTGAGACTATAGCCTATGGAGGCACTCGTACCACACTACATTTATGTGTGCAGTGTAGGGGTTAAACTACAGCATGTGGTTTTAATACGAAAAGTGAGCGATATCCTATCATTTCAGAGAAATAAGTAAGTGCACAAGCCCATTTAAATATTCAGAAGCTGCTGCTGCCTGTCCCCAAAACACTCACCTTGGCTCACTCAGATGACACGACAACCTAAGAAGATTGTTCCCTGGTGAGGTCTACTTTTGTTGACTAACAAGGCAGGCCAAAGCTGGTCCCACAGGGGAGGATGGCATACCTCACCACTAGGCGCCTAGTGAGAGGCAGCCAGACCTGCCAGGCCTTGGTGGACAGTGAAGCCAGGGGCTCCAGGGCATCCCTACACCGAGGGGAGGTCACAATAGGGTCTGCATATCTCTATAGCACCCATTGCCATAGTAACTACAGAGAAATAGAGTATCTGGTTTCAAGAATCTGGAAATGTGTCAACCATGTGTTGAGTATTTAAAATCTAAGCAGTCCTATTTTTCTGCCTACTGAAAATATACTCTGCCTGGGAAATGGCAGTACAATGGATAGGAAGTATGTTAACATAAACTTCTTATAAGATTAGAAACGCCACAGGAAAGGGTTTGGTCAATCGAACAAAGTGGTTCCTATTTCTCACTCAGGGCGTGGAAGGGATCTTTACACGTTCCCACAGGCCTACAGGGTTAGGTGTTATTCCCAGGCTTCTTCACAGTGACTGCCAGATTCTGGTGGGGGCTGGAGTAGGGGCAAGGAAACAAGCCCAGACCGAGAACCAATAACT
This sequence comes from Daubentonia madagascariensis, assembly GCA_023783475.1. Taxonomy (NCBI): domain Eukaryota; kingdom Metazoa; phylum Chordata; class Mammalia; order Primates; family Daubentoniidae; genus Daubentonia; species Daubentonia madagascariensis. The sequence goes on along the minus strand of JAKFHU010002332.1, from coordinate 1,394,339 downwards.
CCACGTGGCTGGCTCATCCTGCACGTGCCTGTGTCTACGGCAGCAGGGGACTTGCCGCAGCCGCTACTGACTTCCTCAGAGCAGGAGGGTCAGCTTTCTCAGCCCTACCAGCAGGCCCTGCCTACACCCAAGGAGTGGTAAGGGGAGCAGAGCAGTCAACCTGCTTCTACCTTACCCTCTGACTCCCTATCTTATTGAACAAGGCACCAGGAGTTCCTAAGAAGAACCTCAACTGTTTTCCTCCCTCAGTATACAGGACCTGATTTGCACATGAGCGACAAGGTCCCACAGGAGTAGCCAGGGGCTGGAGGGTGGAGAAAATGTATTGCAAGTAATGGGAAATTTCCAGAAGCTGGCTACAACAGCAGCCCTCTCTTCAACTTTAAAAAGCCTTTCAGAATGAGAGCTGACTTACAGAGATGATCTTTAACCCAATCAAACTTCTTTTTTTAACACAAAGCATTCAAAAACTCCATTATTAGTAACAAATTACTTGGAACACACCTCATAACCACATTTAACGGCAGAAAATCAAAGTGACACAGTGATTACTTAGCAAAATGACCTTAAACTAGCTTTCTAGGAAAGCTTTCTAGGTACTCCAGCCCAGGGAACCCTTCCAGGATTGAAGGAAAAAGACAGCATATCGCCATGCATTACTTTGCCTAGTCGATGTGTGAAATTTCCATAGTCATGCTCTTTACTTTCCTCACCAGTATGAAATTCCTAGGACAGGGCTTCCCATCACAACAGTCACTTGGCGGTAATTCAGTATCTGTATAAATGCCATACGTGACTATTAATTTAGATACTAATTTAAGTATTTGTACTAAGTATACATCCTATGACGTGGAGACCAAATCCCTCCATCTGAAAGTTTCTAGAAGACGAGTTCAACAAGTCTAATAGCAGGCACATGCACAAAAGTCCTTTCTGCACAGCACAATACCAATATGTTCATACGACACACAAGGAGTTGAGGCAGTGTACTGAACTACGTGATGATCTCTAGAGCCTGACCTGTGCTGGGCACCCAACAAATGTTAACTGAGGTGAGCCCAGCCAAGAGAGTATCTACTGGCCACACAGAGGCCGAGAGGCAGCATGTGCCTGTGGTTAAGGCACAGGCTCTAGACAGGCACAACTGACAGCAAACCCTAGTTCTGCATATACCAGTTGTGTGAACTTGGACCAGCTACTTAATTTCTCAGAGTCTCTTTCTTCATCTGTAAAGGACAGTAATAACACTTCTCTGCAAGATAGGGATGAGAATTAAATGAGATTAATGAGTTATAAAACTGTGACATGTCATATGATGCTGATTAATAAACTAAAGAAAATGCCACTTAAAATATAAAATTAACAAATGCCCTATATACTTTCAAACAAGAAATGGAAATACCACTGTCTCCATGAAAAGCCCTACAGGCCGCATCAAGTCTGCTGAGTTGAAGGCTCACCATGAAGAACCTACATTTTCATTCTAACAGCACTAGATACCAAGAAAGGAACAGAAGAAACTTGGAATTTCTAGCCAAATACATTTTGCAAAAGACCTAAAGGAAGATGATCACCTTAGTTCAATTCCTTCAAGGAGACCCTGAACCTGAGTTAGGGGAAGGACCCTCCATATTACCGACAGTCAGGATGGGAGACAGGGCACACTTCTTGTTTTGTTTCTTTACAGAAACTTATCAGTATAAATAAAGGTTTAGGTAAGTGAAAAACTTATTTGATCCTGTGACAAATCTGATTTACATTTTTATCTCATGACAACCAATCCCCAACCCAGTGTTTCTCAACTAGGGGGCCAATTTGTTCCCTAGGGAATATCTGGCAATATCTGGAGACATGTTTAGTTGTCACAACTGGGGGATGGGAGTATACTACTGGCATCTAGTGGGTAGAGTTCAGAGGTACTGCTCGATATCCTACAGTGCACAGAAGGCACACACACACCCCTCACCACCACAAACAATCCAGCCCAAAACGTCAAAAGTGCCAAGGTTGAGAAACCCTGCTCCACCTCAGAAGCACTGCTAAGGCAGTTCAAAAAAGGACATGAATCTAAAAGCCTTCTCATCCCTTTATCAACTTACAGAGGGACAAGAAGAGATTTGTTTTGGCACTGTGCTTCAAACCGTTTGTCACCCCTTTGTCAAATATCCTTTACAGAGATTTCTGGGAAAGGTGAATGTCTACCAGAAAACAGAAGAGGCAGTAGGTGAGGCAACTTGGCATTGCCCACAGATGACAATGAAAAGGGTCACAGTACCTTCCTGGGAATAGGCCCCATTTGGATCAGTGAAGGCTAAACATCCAAAGCAAGCTCAGTAACAAAGCCAGGCAGGGGTGAACCCCCTGACAGAAATGTGTTTACTGACCTCTTTGTGGGATAGAACATGAAACTGGGAGAAACCTAATTATCATCTGTCAGTCGGGTATCTGACTGACAAATAGGCTAAGAATCAGGAGAACTAAGTTCTACTACCAGGTCTGCTACTAGCTAGCTACAGGACTTCCCTGGAATGCCAGTGAGTCATTTCTCAGCGAGCTACAGGGAGGATGGCGTTGAACAGTAGGCAAAGCAAGGAAGGCTGTGGGCCTCCCCACCCTGCTTCAGCCAGAACAGCTCCCCTATTCCTTGCTATATTTCCTCCAAAAAGAAAAAAAAAAGTTGTGCTGCTTCTAAAAATAAGGTCTAAAAACTGTTAAGTGATGATATTGGAGGTCTGATATTTCATTAAGATCTACCTAAGTAAGCCTTTTATGATCCTGTTATAGTATTTATTTGTTTACATGTTTATTTTCCAGATTACAATCCATTTATCTTTGTCTCCTATTGCCCAACACAGGGCACACACCTAATCAGGGTTTGTTGACTGAATATGACTTCCAGAATGTGAGGTATTCTCAAAGTTGAACAGGCTGGGCGTGGTGGCTCATGCCTGTAACCCTAGCACTTTGGGAGGCCTAAGTGGGAGGACTGCTTGAGGACTGGAGTTCAAGACCATCCTGAGCAACATAGTGAGACCTCAAGTCCACAGCATATTTTTTTGAAAATTAGCTGGGCATGGTGGTGGGTGCACACCTAGTCCCAGCTACTCAGGAGGCTGAGGCAGGAGGATCACTTGAGCCCAGGAGGTAGAGGTTGCAGTGAGCTATGATCGTGCCACTGCACTCCAGTGTGTGCAACAGAGCAAGACCCCATCTCAAAAAAATAAAATAAAAAATTGAGGCATTCTCAAAGTGCTGATTATAGAGGAAAATCAAAAGTATATCCAGATATAATAAAAATGGCTGGCTAGTGAGAAAACATTTTTAAGCAGCATTTTTACTGCAGAAACTTCTACCAATGGGGGGTGAAGAACAAGAATGGCCTTATGGGGAGATTAAGCATGTGATGCTTTGTGCTTGAATAACTCACTGTTTCGTATTTGAAGGAGAAATGTCACATTACATTGGTTTTAAACTGGCTTTCTTACATTCCACAGATACAGCTACTGACAGCACACCTTTCAGATTTTGTTTTAAGATCTTTGAAAGCCTGATTGGCAGCAGACCACTGTGTTACCCTCCCCTTTTTAAAAGAAATGTATAGGCAAATTTTTGACAGTCAAGGTAACAAATGCTTGCCACCCACCTCCACCTGATGCATGCACAAACTACTGACACTCCAGGATGTCTGCATCTGTGAAAAAATCCTGTATCCCCCCAGTTGTCCTTAGAATCTGGATTTCACAACAGCAGGTCTCTTCACATTTGTTCCTCTAGGGAAGGGGCCAACCACAAAAAGGCAATAGTGCACAACTTCAAAACAACCCCACATCCTATCTTTATGCACATTTTAGAGTAGATACACTAAGGCACTAGGTTATCACAATCACTGGGGAAATGCTACAGTTATCATAATTTACTAAAAAGGAAAAAAAATACAAACCCCCCCCAGCAGTTTGCCACTGTAAGAACTAAATAAATTCCTATTCCATCTTCTCCAATGAGGCAGTGCCCATGAACTACATGTATTAAAGTTTAATTCCAAAGAGTTTAATTCCTATAATTCCCAAGCGTTGCCCAGAACTACCCAAACATCATTATCTCCATTAATCATTATCCAGAGGAATTCAAATAGCCCAGAATGCCAACTATTGAGTGAGGACATGATTAGGTAATAATGAATGAATAACTTTAGGAAAAAGCAGACAAAATGGGGAGGGCGAGTGTCCAATAGCTTATAGGCCAGACAAGGCAGAGAAGCAGGCTCCTCAGTGCTGTGAGAGCTATACTCAAGCCTTTTTCAAACAAAATCCTACACAGAGGGCCAATACATAAAGCAAGTAAGTGGAGCTTCCATAGTTAAAGCGAGTTATAGGGGAGAGGGGAAGGCCAAGGGTGGCTCAGGAGCTCAGCTCCTCCAGAACCTTTAGGGCCCCTGAGCTTGGCCAAGTTTGCTCAGCTGTGGTCTAGGGGAGCTAGGAAACTCAATTAAACAACCAGCTACCATTTCCACTTCACGTGCTAAGTAACCAGCAGCTCTGGGCAGAGTCTTTTAGGCCTGTATGTCAAAAGCAGCAGGGGGAAGCTGGTCCTGGATTAGCCACTGTTCCTGGACCTGCCCAGGGTTTTCTGCCTGCTGGGCCAGGCCTCCTCTACTCCTTCATACCTCGTTTCCAATAGTCCAACAGCTCCTTGAAAATTTCATGACCTTCCAAAGACCATGTGGATTCTATGTCTTCAACTCACCCTATCCGCAATACTCATACTTAGTTCTACCCCTAAGTATGGACAGGGGCATACTCTAACCAGCCACACTGGACTGTAGGGTCCCTGAGGGCAGACCTTGAGCCTTTAACACCTCTGCCTCACCCACACTAGCCAGTGAGGGTGCTGTGGCCTTGGGGAGCGCCCTATTGCCTAGGAACCAGATTAGATCACCATCTACATGTGGGAACATGCTGTCCTTTGGACAAGAACTCATGGAAGTCTTATGATGGTTGGTGTTTAGTGAAAGGCTGTTTGTTTACAAAGGAATGTCCTAGGGTTTCTGTCTTTAATCTTCCACTCAAATACCTCCTCATCTGAAGACACAAAATCAGAAATGCGCACTTCGGAAGATGGGAAGGAAGGGTATTTGTCAGAACAATCCTTAGCCTTTTTTGGTTGCAAATCTCTTTAAGAATCAGATGAAGGCTTTAGATTCTCTCTCCAGGATGATCACTTATTTAAAAAAATGTTGCCTGTGCCATTCCAGAGCAACCTCATGCTCCCAAAGTCATCTGTGCACCCAGAATTTCAGGTGAAGAATCCCTACTGTGGAAGGAGTCTCTTTATGAATGACATTCTCTTTTTTGTGGGTAATATGTTTTCAGCAAGACCCCTGAGTGGTCTAAGATGGATTTCCCGTTTCTTCGGTTTCTCCTTCCTTCTTTCCTCTTCCTACTCTGTCATTTACCTAACCCTGGTGGTTTAGTGCACGTTCTCCTATATTCTCCATTTCTCAGCTCTTTAACTTCCCTGACCTCCCAAAACACAGAGTGTCAAAATGACAATCACAAACCTCATAAAGTGATTTTACTGCTTTGGGTCTTCCCAAGGTAACAGCCAACTCCTAGTGAACAAAGACTATGTTGGGTTTGTTGTTATTGTTTTTGCACATCCGCTCAGCACCAATACTCTGCACATCTTAGAGGCTTAATACAGTACACTCGGCCCTCTGTAATCCACATCCATGGATTCAACCAACTTCAGATTGAAAATTCAGAAAAAAAAGTCTGCACCTGTACTACACATGTACAGACTTACCTCCTTGTCATTATTACCTAAATAATGCAGTATAAGAAATATTTACATGGCATTTACATTGTATTATGTATTATAAATAATCTAGAAATGATTTAAAGTATGCAGGAATATATGCATAGGTTACATGCAAGTATTTAATATTACACCATTTTATACAAGGGACTCAAGCATCTGTGGATTTTGGTACCCTGAAGGGGGTCCCAGCACCAATCATCCACAGATAACAAGGGATGAGTGTATATACTTGCCAAATGGTCTGGTATTACTGTTTCTTCAGCCTTCTACCTTTAGGCATTTGCACTTGAATGGGCTGACTCCTTTAAAATTTGGGCATATGCATTAGTGTGATATTGTGATTTATATGTGTGTGTATATAAATATCTCGTATTTATTATATTTGGTCTTTGCCCCCGGTTTCTGACACAGAGCTCTTAAGAACTTTGCAATTTCCTGAGTGATAGGAGCTCTGACACAAAGCTCCTAAATCCCTTAGTATTTCCTGGGTAATAGGAGCATCTTTTGCTCTAATAAAGCAACTCTTGGTGGGCTCCTGGGGAACCAGGAGAAACAACCATGCGATTAGAGGGTGGGAACTTTCAGTTCGACCCCCTTTACCTCCTGGGAGGGGAGAGGGGCTAAAGGTTGAGTTGATCACCAGTGTAATCAATCATGCCTACGAAACGAAGCCTCCATAAAAACCCAAAAGAACAGAGTTGGATTAACTTCCGGACAGCTGAACACCTGGAGGTTCCTTCCTCAACATGTGAAAGTTCCAGAGAGGGCATAGAAGCTCTATGCTCCTTCCTGCATGTCTCGTACTATGCATCTCTTCCATCTGGCTGTTCACTTGTATCCTTTTAAATATCCTTTATAATAAATAGGTAAATGTAAAGGGTTTCCCTGAGTCCTGTGAGCCACTCTAGCAAATTAATTGAACCTAAGAAGGGGGTTGTGAGAACCCCGATTTATAGCCATTAGGTCAAAAGTATAGGTGACAATCTACTACTTGCAAGTGGTATGTGAAGCGAGGGGTCAGTCTTGTGAGACTGAGCCCGCCACCTGTGGGATCTGACCCTATCTTCGGATACAGAGTGTTGGGATTTAATCGAATTTAGAGGACAATCAGCTGGTGTCCATTGGAGCAGTGTTTGGTGTGTGAGGAAACAACCCCCACACATCTGGTGTCAGCAGTGTTGTGCTGAGTGACTATGTGAAAGTGGAGTAGGAAAAACATTTTGGGTTTTCTTTTTCGGTCTATCTTAAATAACTAGAAAAGCCACATGCAAAGGCAGAAAGGCATAACCTACTAATAGCTAGTCACCCCACATTTTTCTCCTTTTGGATTTGCTTGTATGCCTTTTTACAAACACAAAAAGTCTTACAAAGCAGGACAAACATGACATTGAGCACAGACATCTGGAAATTTTGCAGAGATTGATATCCAAGCGTATCATAGAGGAATGGAATGGTTTTCTGAAGTTATTTTCTAATTAGTGGGATACCTATTACTAAGCAAAGAGAAGGACTGACTGTCCTTCCTATAGAAAAAGAAGGGAGTGAAGGTTTAATGTCTTTTAGACAGAAGTGAGAGAATGGCCCAAGCTTTTTTTTTTTTTTTTTTGAGACAGAGTCTCGCTCCATTGCCCAGGCTAGAGTGCAGTGGCGTCATCATAGCTCACAGCAGCCTCAAACTCCTGGGCTTACGGGATCCTCCTGCCTCAGCCTCCCGAGTAGCTGGGACTACCGGCACGTGCTACTATGCCTGGCTACTTTTTTCTATTTTTTTGGTAGAGATGGGGTCGGGGGTTGGGGCTGTGGGGGGCGCGTGCGCGGTGTCTCCCTCTTGCTCAGGCTGGTCTGGAACTCCTAAGCTCAAGCGATCCTCCCACTTTGGCTTCCCAGAGGGCTGGGATTACAGGTGTGAGCCACCGCCCCCTGCCTATGTTTGCTTTCTCATCTGCCTTCGAACACTACTATATGAACCCCTCTCACAACCCACATTCAGTTTTGCTCATTCTTTTTTTTTTTTTTTTGAGACAGGGTCTTACTCTGTTGCCTGGGCTAGAGTACAGTAGCATGATAGCTCACTGCAACCTCAAACTCCTGGGCTTAAGCGATCCTCCTGCCTCAGTTTCCCAAGTAGCTGGGACTACAGGTGTGCATCACCACACCCAACCAATTTTTCTTATTTTTTGTAGAGATGAAGTCTCACTATGTTGCTCAGGATGGTCTTGAACCCCTGGCCTTAAATAATCCTCCCACCTTGGCCTTCCAAAGTGCTAGGATTATAGGTGTGTGCCACTGTACCCCGCCTGCTCATTGATTCTTCTCTGTCCTGCCCTCCTCCAGACTGCCATAGAAATAGTTCCAGGTGACAACAGTTCCTCTGTAGCAGCACATGGGGCCTTGCCAGAGAGAACAGCAGATCAAGAATCTATGGCTCCTGCCACACCAGGAGCACGTGGCAGGTGCGGCAGCCAGCGACACCTCCCTCTTCAGCCCACTACCCAGGAGCCTGTGTGTGCCCTGTCCCCAGCCCACAAAGGCCATTGCACTGTGTGACCCTGAAAATGCATATTAAACTCTCAAACCCAAAAAAAAAAAAAAAAAAAGAATCTATGGAAGGGGATAGCTACACTTGGGCAGGCGACATTACATACTACCATCAACAAACACTCATCATGCTTATGGGCTCTGTGACTACAAAGAGGGCTAAGATCTTGTTCTGGACTTCAAGTAGCTTTCAATATATATATAGAGAGAGAGTTAGAAAAATAAAAAGATACACAACATAACATGGCATACCATTCTATTACATAAATACTAATTGTATAGTACAGAAAACAGTGCTAAAGATAGAGCCTTATATTCCAGATTTTCCAGAACAATTCTGATTTCAAATATCCTGTCCGCCAATTCCTTCAGTACATCTGTATGCTCAGACCACAGCATGTGTCTGGCATAAAAAACATGATCATCACAGCTACTTATGAGGCAAGCCAGCTCACTGGATTAACTAAAATCAGGATGGCGTCGTGATACCAGATTGTTTGAATCATGCTAGCACCTTCCCACAGCCCTAGCACAGCACTTTAATAGTAGCCCCTCAAGTAACTGCGGGATCAAATACAAGATTCAGTGAAACCAGAGTCTTCTCAAACTAAGAAAGCTCATCAGGAGAAAGGCAAGGAGCTGACAGTATTTTGAAAAAGTCAGGCGCACTGGGTAAAAGACATCAGTCTCTATTATGCCATTCTTCCCAACAGCCCTTATAAAGTTACTGAGAACTATGACAATAATTAGGCCTATGATACTCCTGGGAAGGAAACAAATCTATTCATGTTATGAAAATTAATTTTTCCCCCTAAGCAGAGAGAAGAGAATATCCACTTGGTTGGGCTCTGGCACACAAACTGACAGCACAGTCATCACCACACGACAATTGCGTCTTTCTTTCCGCTTCTGCTGTCCCTTTCCTCATGTATCCTATTCACTTACCTCTCTACCTTTCTTGCCAATCCATTTCCTCCTCTGTCCAGCCTGTGCTTTAGAAACGGGGATCCCAAACAAGAATCACCTGGGAAACTCTAAAAACACAAATTCCCAGTCCCAATCCCCAACTTACTAAAACAGAAAGGTTTGGAAACCCCTGTCTTAGATCATTAAGCAGCATTCAAAGGCACCAAAGACTTTAAGGCTCATCAAGTATTAACCTCATTTTTGATACAGAAACTAAAGCTCAAAGGATTTAAAGGTTTTCTCATGGTCAAGGATATACTGCCACAACTTCCTTTTTTTAAAAAAAAGAACAGTTTATTTTTCACTGTTTTTAATATAAATTAATATGTATATAATTAGATACCTACACATACATGTAAAACAAAATTGTCTAGTATTGACTAGCTGTTTGTGAGAAAATGGTTACAAATTGATTAATTAGCTTAATTTTGAACAAATCATTTTGGGGAATAAAAAGTGTATCTATAGACTTCATAGAGTGACATACTCAAGCATATATTTTAAAAAAGAACCCTCCTCAACATCACATCATTGAGCAGCAAGAATAAATGCACTCTGATACAATTCCTACTCCCTAAGCAATCTAGACAGCCCTTGATTTACTTTCAAAATATTTGCTTAAAAGGAATATATCACATTAAAAAAGGCAGGTTTACTAAAAGTCTCTTAAAATTAGATCAAGACATTAAAACCTGTTCATTGAGAAGAGGCTCTTGTATTTAATTGCTGTTTTGAAATGCCTAATTAACAGTTCATAATAATTGCCTTGTGAGGTTTTAGTATAGCTGTGGTTGATATGACCAGAGAAGTCCGGCTCCATTTCAGCCAGCCATGATCGTAATTTAGATGCAGTCCTCTGTTGGGCTGTTTATAAATGGATTCCCTTCACAATAGCTATACACCTTTATACTATCCATAATGAACCCCAATAACCAATGTTATTCTTAAATGAAAAGACACTGATCATTCAGAAAGGATTTCTTGCAAAATATATAAATAAATGTAACTGTATATTCTATAAACATATATAATGTTGCTAGGCCAGTACTGTATTTCAGTACTATGTGTCCAATTTATTAGAAACTTAAAAAGAAAAATCGTGATGAACTTTGCTGCCTTCATTAGTTGACTTTTTTTTTCCCCCCTAAGAGACAGAGTCACCCTATGCCACCCAGGCTAGTCTCTGGGCTCATGTGATTCCCCTGCCTCAGCATCCCAAAGTGCTGGGATTACAGGTGTGAGCCACCACGTCCGGCCTATTAGTTGACTTTAAAATGTGTAGTACAATGGGAGACAACATCTTATGATAAATAAATGGAGTCCATAAAGAAAAGTAAAATACACAGTGACAACATTGGAGAGCAACTCAGCGGTCACCAAACTGAAATTTCTTCTGGAAGACCTCTATACAAGCAGTTATATTAACTGTTTCAATTAAAGATTCATCTCCCCCCACCCCAATCCCTGTTGTTGGCAGAATTAATTGGTAATGGCACTGCTTCTCGGCAGTACAAAAGTATCCTGAGAAATTAACAAAAGACACAACAACAAGATAACAACAAAAGACACAAAGCTTTCGTCCTAAGTCTTTGCAAACACAAACATACTAGATAAAATAAATTAAGTTAAAAAGCAGATAATCTTCACTGTGTTGTAAACAAAAGGGGATGTGATGCAGACCTCTTAATTCTCCCATCGGCTATCAGAAAAAAAGATTGCATTAAATGTCTCTTTGTAACTTCTTAGTTAACTATAGTCAGTAATAAGACGAGGAGTAATTTATAATTCCAGTTTTTCATCTCCTTTCTCTCCAGGGAGTTACAAGCGGAATTCTAAGTTTTACGCTGAAACACACAGTTCCAATTGTCAAAACGATTTTTCCCCTGGAAGAGTGATAATTCCAGTTTTTGGTGTAATCCTGATCCAGAGCCCAACTATCCCGTGAAGAGATCAGCTATTAAAAGGAAACCAAAAAAAAAAAACAAAAAAAAACCAATAAAGGCAGCCCTAGCTGTCCAGGTTTTCAAGTTTTCAACAGACTTGATGAGGGGTGAGCTAAAGGCAGTGAACACTTTACTTTTTGTAACTCATCTTTTTGGCACTGTCATTTCTACAGTATCTCATATTCTTGACTCTGGTGACCCAACAGCATCTCAACTTACTGGCACAAGCAAAGGAAAAAAGGAAATCAAGTCAGACAACGAAGGAATCACAGGATTTCCCTCTTCACGGCCCCAGTTACACGAGGTGACCGAGTGGGAGTGGGAGTTCACAAGGCCCCACAAATTCCCACACCCTCACCAGTGTTCTGGCCTAGGTACTGTATTTGAAAACGTTTTCCAATTTCACCAAGTTAACTTATAGATACCCTATTAAACTGTGAACTCCTGGCAAGCAAAGATTTATGTCTTCGGATATTTCTTGAAAAAAACCTAATGAATAAACCACAGATTTACTAACTGATTCCTTATCCTCCTTCCCAAAGAAACACTAAAATTTTTCATAAGGAAGTTAAAATTTTAATCAAAACACACTATTAATACCATACCAAAAATTCAAATGCACAAAACCAGTGAGCTCATTTCCTTCAATTTGAGAAGACAGTTTTGGGGGTGGGGAGGGGAAGACATCTTAAACAACATAATCTATTTCCAATCTCTGCAATCCCATCTAGGAAAGAGCTCGGGATCTGGTGGCAGACCACCAGGTTCATGATCATCTGTGCCATCTTCTTGGCTGTGGAATGTAGGTCAAGTCACTTAGCCTGGTCTCATCACTGACCCCATTTTACAAGTGGGAAAAGGATCAATTCACAAGGTTTTGGAATGGGCTAGGAGGGAGAGAGTTTTATACAGTGTTTTTTTCAATTACGCTCTATCTTGTCTGGTTTACAGCCATCAGCACAACACAACAAGGATGAACAGCCACAGACCACAACAACTGGTGCATCAGAACCAGTTTAAGTGGCACGACACAGACAGGCCTTGCGCCAAGACTGCGCAAGGAGGTCCTGGCAGCTTCTACGGGCGCACCTAGCGCACTGTGCTTAGAAGGTGACAGGTCAACTCCCTGTCCAGGCTAACCGGCCGCCCCTACCGTTGATCCCTCCCAATCTGGCGCTCTGCTCCAAGGCGCACCAGGGGTCACTCACGAAGTCACGACAGTGATTCAAGGGACACTTCCGAAAAAGGTGAGTCACTAGAAGGAAGGGCAGAGCCCCAGCCAATGCCGACAGCGCCGCGAAGCCGCCACTCCGGGCTCCAATCTCCGAGGCTCCGGGCAGGTCCCGTTCTCCCGGCCCCGCGGCAGAGGCTGCAACCCCTGCCGGCAACGCCAATGCCACCGGCTGCGACCCCAGGGGTCACCTCGCCAAGCACACTCGTGACGCTGGGAAGGGTGGGCCCAACGGGGACACCCCAAGGAAGCGCTCAGGCCTCCCCGGGACCCCGATGAAACGTCTTCTAGAGAGCGGCGCCTGGGGTTCCGCCCTCGCCTGACACCCCCGTCCACGCCGTCCTCGTCCTCCCCGCCAGGTCCCTTCCGTCGCCCCCTGCCCGGCCTCACCCGGTCTCCGGCCACCCCCCGCCCGGGTCTCCCCTCAGGCCGGAGCCGAGGGCGCAGCGGGCTGTGGCCGGGCCGAGCCCAGCTCCCGAGGGCCTGGACCGGGTCAGAGCCCGCCGAAGACGCGGCCCGAGGAGCCGGGAGGAAGGCAGGCCCGGGGAGAGCGCCGCCCGCTCACCTGCCGCAGGGCCGCTCCTAGCGTCTGCTCGGCCCCGCGTCAGCGCACCGGTTAGCGACTCCCTCAGGCGCCGCCGCCGCAGCCGAGCGGGCGGGCGCGAGGGCGGCGCGACGCGGGCACGCAGCGCGGGGCGGGGCCTGCGGAGGCCACGCCCCCGGGCGACATGCGGCTCTTTCTCCAGGCCACCGCGGGCTGGAGACCAGCCTGTGCTCGGCCGGGGAACTGGGGAGCTTCGGGATGAATGGTAGTATTAACGAGAGCGGTTGTGTCTGAGGATGCCTCCGGGCTACGCGCTTTTCTTGCCCAAAGTTGTTTAATCCTCTTACCTCCACTCAGTGATGGACGAAATCGGGTTGTCAACCTTGACCCCTCCCTCTTGGTCGCTTGCCAGTTCATCCATTAACCAGTCCTGTGCGGGCCCCGCTGCAAAACCTCGCTCTCTACTCCGTCCCCGCCGCTTCCAGTCTTTTATCTGGCCTCCTTACGCCTCCCTTGCCCCATTCTTCCAACAGCAGCCAGAGGATCTTTTAAAAGCCCTAATCAGATCATTACCTTCTCTCTCTTCGCTTAAAACCCTCACACAGCACCCCCTTGCTCCGCGTCCATTCGCGGCTTAGTCTGAGTCCTCCCCGCCCCGCAACCACCAGGCTAGACCATGCCACCACCTCTTCAGGCTCCTCTGCTGGGCTCCACCTGCCCTTTCTGTTCCAGACACACTGGCTTCCTGGCTTCGGATTGTTTCCTTCATCATCTGACTGACTATAGATGACATGATTGGTAACAGCCAGTGTTGGCAAAGGTGTGGGAAATATGCAGGGTTTGTGAGAGTTACTGGGAAAGAGGTGTCCACGGAAAAAACAAATTCTGCCAAAATATTTAAAGAGGTTTTTTCTGAGCCAGTATGAGTGATTGTGACCCGGAGCTTCGCAATCCCAAGCGTTCCTAAGAAAGTGTGCCTGAGGTAGCCGCGTCACAGTTTGGTTTTATACTCGTTACTGAGACAGGAATTACAGGTAAAATCACAAATCAGTCCATGGAAGGTATACATCAGTTCAGCCCCAAAATTCGGGACACCTCGAAGTGGGGGCTTACAAGTCATAGGTGGATTTTAGGGATTCTTTAGTTGGCAGTTGGTTGAAAGTTAAGTTTTGTCTAAAGACTTGGAGTAAGAAGAAAGGAATGCTTGAGTTAAGATAAGGAGGTCTTCTTTTTGTTGTGGAGACAAGAGTCTCTCACTGTGTTGCACAGGCTACAGTGCCTTGGCATCAGCCTAGCTCACAGCAACCTCAAACTCCTGGGCTCAAGTGATCCTCCTACCTCAGCCTCCCGAGTGGCTGACTACAAGCATGCAACACCATACCTGGTTAATTTTTTCTATGTTTAGTACAGGTAGGGTCTTGCTCTTGCTCAGGCTGGTCTTGAACCCCTGACCTCAAGCGATCCTCACACCTCAGCCTCCCAGAGTGCTAGGATTACAGGCAGGAGTCACTGCGCCTGACCAGGAGGTCTATCTGTCATATGCTATACCAGAATAAGGTTGGAAAGTAAGGCACATTATACTGGGTTAATAAAAAACCCATTTAATGAGATTTTATGGTTTGTAAGATGTGACTCATCTGGCCTCTTAGAAAGGAACTTGGGCAAGAGAAGAAACGGTCAGACTTCAGTCCTCAGGGGGACAGTTTGGCAAGATCTGTTAAAATTTAGAATGGGCATACTCTAATCCAACAAGTCCCCTTCTGGTAGCTATTCTAGAGAAACACTTGCAAGAACCCAAATAGGCACAAACAGGAACAGGAAGGTCATTGCAACACGGAAAAGGATACTCCATTTCAGTGAAAACTTTGAAACAACATAAATGTCCATCAAAAGAGGATGGGGTGGGAGTGGACAGGGGTACATCCATTCAATAGAGCTGTGCCACAGTTAAAAACCGAGTACACACCGCCTTAAAGAGGACATAAAGTAGAGGGGAAAAACAAGTTGTAGAAAATACAAAAATAGGCCAGGTGTGGTGGCTCATGCCTGTAATCCCAGCATTTTGGGAGGCCAAGGCAGGAGGATTCCTTGAGTCCAGAAGTTCAAGTCCAGCCTGGGCAACATAGCAAGACCCAATCTCTACAAAAATAGGAAACAAATAAACAAAACAAAAACAAATGTTGAAGTCTCGTTAATGATGTCCATGCTGAAGTGCTTAAGGGTGAAGGGTACTAGTGTCTGCAATTTACTTTAAAATGCATTAAATAGTAAGATAAGTGATGAATGGGTAGATGGATAAATAGGTATCTGATAAAGCAAATATAGCAAAATGTTAAAAATTAAAGAATCTAGGTGGTAAGTATATGGGTGTTCACTATACAGATTTTCAATTTTTATGTATGTTTTACAAATTTTCATAATAAAAGTTTGGTGAAAATATATTCAGTATGATCACTTTTATTTTTTTAACTATAAAATGTTATTTTTCTACATATTCACGTTTAGATATGTAATGCACCCAAAAGCTGGGAATGTTTACCCTCTAGAATGACAGAGGAAGGTCCCTTGTGCCTTATCCATACCATTTGAAATTTTCATGAGAATGCATAAATGCATTGTGTATTACTTGGCTATGAAAACCAAATAAAAAATGAATTTTAAGAAAGAGGGAGCAGGAAGTACACAATGCACTCCCCTCCCCTGCCCCCACACACAAAAAAATTGAATTAAACTGAGTGGCGCTGATTGGAGGGGGGATAAACTGCAAGGTAATGTGGGGCTTAGCCTGTGCAGGACACAGGACAGCCCAATAAATGTTAGCATCATTAGTGTATGTCCCTAGGCTGGGTAAACTGTCAAGTGCTTTATAGCAAGTACTTTATCAGCTATAAAGTCCCACAGAAAGTGCTGAGTCACTAATGAGTGCACCAGTCAGCAGGCAAATCTCTGCTCTCAGGCCTCAGGGGGGTACAGTGTTGTGGGCTAGGCTAGGCTGGGCTTCAGAAACACAAGACCCTTGCTCCAGGCTGCTCACTTCCCAACATCTCCCAGGCCCCAGCCCAGTGGCTGGAAACATAAGGGGAGAGATGCCATCCCTTGCAACTCATTGCCTTTACTGATTTCCAAGCTGCAGGTTCAGGAGGCCAAAGGCACCAGAGTTGCCCTGACCGTGGGAGGCTACTCTCAACTAAACCTGGGCACCAGGGCCGGCTCCAAGGGCATGAGACGCCGTGCAGTTGCACAGGGTCCCATGCTCACAAAGGCCCCATGCTCATAAGGGACCATGCTTGGCTAATGCTCTGCTGTTGCTGTCTTGAGATTCTTAAGAATTTTTTAACCAGGGGCCTCGAATTTTCATTTTGCACTGGGCCTTCCAAATTATGCAGCTGGTCCTGCTGGGTACCTTCTTGTTTGGATCTATTTCATTAAAGCAGAGCTCTCTGGACATTTGATTTTGTGGTTTAACCCCATG
Source organism: Daubentonia madagascariensis (assembly GCA_023783475.1). NCBI lineage: Eukaryota > Metazoa > Chordata > Mammalia > Primates > Daubentoniidae > Daubentonia > Daubentonia madagascariensis. The sequence goes on along the minus strand of JAKFHU010002332.1, from coordinate 1,377,828 downwards.
CAACTGAAGAAAAACTTCATTTTTATCAGAATAATATGTGCTTGGGTTCCATATAGTAGGCATTTATTGAGTTCCTACTCTGTGCTGAACATTGTGCTAGGAGGGAGAGACAGAGACAGAGACAGAGAAGGCCAGCTCTAAGGAAGCCCTCAGTCTAATATGGTAGACAGAAAATTTTGCCAGTGATGTAGACACTTGGGAGTGGAATGGGAGTAGTCAGACCAGCCTAGGGGTCCAGGAGGGCTTCCTGGAGGAGGTGATGGTTAAGGAATGAGCAGGAATTAGTCCTATTAAAGATGTTGAGAGGAGGCTATTCCAAGCAATCTGCAGCAGTTCCAGCAGAGGCATAACTAACAGTATGCAGGAGCCTACAAGAGATTTATGCGGAATGAATACACAAATGATATCCTCATTTGCAAATATAAACACAAGTAACCGTCAATGTGTATTCATTAAAATAATAAACATGCATCTTATAATAAATAAAGATCAATATTTTACATAAATAAGACATACATAACCTTGTGGGTTATCCCGACCACTAGATTACAAGGTCAGGAAAAGAGCGACGGTTTTAGTTCGATTTCCACCGTACCTGCGGTGCCTCCTAGTCACTTAGTCCATCAGCAAATACTTGAGCGCCTACTTTGTTCCAGGTACGACTTTAGGCGCTAGGAACCAGCAGTGAACACAGACGGCGCCTACTCTGGAGAAGCTGGGATTCCCGGGGGTGGGGTCAATACGCACTTCGGGATGAACGAATGGGGAAAGCAATGTCCCCCTCCCGTCAGCAGGAAGTTTTCAGGAGAGGACTGACAGGGTCATACTTGAGTTTTAGTTGAACACAAAGAAATCTCATCTTTCTGCTAAAAGGAATTCAAACGCGTGCGAGTAGCAGCAACTCCAGAAGTGCGAGGCACAGAAGTGCGACAGACGGGGCCTCAGAGTCAGAGCAGGCGCACAGACCTAATCACCTTCAGGCGACGCCCAACACCGCAAAATTCAGAAGTTCGTGCAGGCAAAGAGGTGCTCTTCGCCCCCTCCGCCCGCTCTCCGAGTCGCCGCCCGCGGCAAGCGGCCCAGCGGGGGCCCCGCCCGCACTCGGCTCGGCCTCGCGCGGCGCAGGCGCGCCCGGCACCGGAAGCGGGTCCCGCGGGGCCGGGAGGAACCACCGGCCGCGGGGCGGGGGGCGGGGCTGCCTCCCCTGCGCAGTGGGCTCGTCCGCAGGCCGGCGCCGCGCGGCGGGAGGGGCGTGCTGCGGCCCGGGAGGGGCGGGGCCGCGACGGCCGACTCCGCCCGCGCCCATGGCGGACAGGAGGCTGGTGGTGGTGTTCGGAGCCACAGGTACGCGGGACCGCGCCGCGGGGGGCGGAGGGAGGGCCGGGGGCGCTCGGACCCCCACGCGGGGCGGGGCCCTGCAGCAGGAACCCGGCGCGGGTCGATTTTTAATTTTTTTTTTTTTTGAGACAGTCTCGCTCTGTCGCCCTGGGCTGGAGTGCACTGGCGTGATCACAGCTCACTGCAGCCTCCAGCTCCCGGCCTCAAGCCGGCCTCCCGCCTCGGCCTCCCAGAGTGCTGGGATTACAGGCACCACCACACCTGGCTGGATTTTGAATTCTTAAAAAATTAATTACTTCCACTTCGTGGAGCAGGAGTACTTGAACATGGTACCAGAATTAAATCTTCCCACCCCCCCACCCCATCCATCACTGTTACCAAGTTTCTTGTACCCTACCAGAGTAGCTGCACATGTGAATAGATAATATTTTGCCCCCCACCTATTTTTTCTTTCTACATATTTAATAGCTTTATTGAGATATAATTCACACTCTGTATGATCCACCCATTTAAAGTGTGCAGCTTATTGGTTTCTTTCTTTTTCTCTTTCTTTTTTTTTTTTTGGTAAATTCCAGGCACCTTGCTAATTTGGTTTCTGGTATATTCACAGAGTTGTTCTGCCACCACCACAATCAATTTTAGAACATTTTACCCCAAAAAGAAACCCCTTGCCCATTAATAGTTACTCCCCATTCTCACTCCCAGCCATCCCCTGGAAAGCACCAGTCTGTTTTTGCTATCTATGGATTTGCCTATTCTGGACATTTCTAATCTTTTGCTGTACAGTAATAAGTACCCATGTAGTACATCTCTTCACACACATGCAGATATCCGGGGCCTCCTTCCACTCCCTTGACCTTACCTTGAGGGCTTTGCCCTTCAGTGGGACTCAGGCAGGTTTGAGCAGGGATGTCTTTCTGACTCTTTGCAGGTGCCCAGGGTGGCTCGGTGGCCCGCACGCTCCTGGAAGATGGGACATTCAGGGTTCGAGTTGTGACCCGGGACCCTGGGCAGAAGGCAGCAAAGGAGCTGAGGGTGAAAGGTGCAGAAGTAGTGCAGGGAGACCAGGGTGACCACGCCAGCATGGAGCTGGCCCTGACCGGGGCTCATGCCACCTTCATCGTGACCAACTACTGGGAGAATTGCAGCCAGGAGCAGGAGGTCAAGCAGGTGAGGGCAGGTGGGAGGGCGTGGGGGGCCGGGGCCAGGAGCAGGGCATCTTAGCAGGGGCTCCGACTGCCAGGCAGGGCTGACCACTGCAGGCCTTTCTTCTTTGAACTTCCATCCCAGGCTGTGATGAGGGTGGAGGCTGCTATATCCTTATCTAATGACTTCTCTTTTTTTTTTTGAGATATCATTCATTCACCCTTTTAAAGTATCCAATTTAGTGATTTTTAACATATTCACAAAGTTGTGCAACCACCACCTTTCTCTAATCCTAAAACATTTTCATCCCCCCAAAAAGAAACCCTGTACTCATTAGCAGTCACTTCCTATCCCCCTCCCCACCCCAGGTAGTCACTGTTCTACTTTATGTCATCCCATGACTTTTCACGCTTGCTTAAAAACCAACTTTTTTTTTTTTTTTTTTAATTGAGACAGAGTCTCACTCTGTTGCCCAGACTGGAGTGCTGCGGCATCGGCCTAGCTCACTGCAACCTAAAACTCCAGGGCTCAAGCCATCCTCCTGCCCCAGCCTCCCAGGTAGCTGGGACTACAGGCATGCACCACCACACCCGGCTAATTTTTCTATTTTTAGTAGAGATGGGGTCTCGCTCTTGTTCAGGCTGGTCTCGAACTCCTGAGCTCAAGGGATCCGCCTGCCTCAGCTTCCTAGAGTGCTGGGATCACAGGCATGAGCCACCGCGCCTGGCCCAAAAACTAATTTTTGGCCTATAATTTATTTATAATAAAATACACACGTTTTAATTGTAGAGCTTGATGAATTTTGAAAATCTCTATACCCATGTAACAACCACTCCAGTCAAACTACAGTACATTTCCATGATCCCAGACAGTTCCCTTAAGTCCCAGACTCCAAGGCACACCATCCGTATTTTCTTTTATTCTGTCTTCCACCCCAAGTCTCCTAATTGGTTGTGAGCCCAGGATGAGAGGGAGAGCCATGAGATGGGGCCATCTTTTGGTCTCCTCGAGGATCGAGTTCCGGCTCCTAGCACGTGCCGGCCACACAGAAGGCACAGATGCTTGTGGAAGGTATAGTCGGTGCCTGAGAAGAAGCACCAGGTCCAGAATCATGCACCTCAGGTTCCAGTCCTGCCTCTTCCACAACTCGTGTGGCCTTGGGCACATGACTTCCCTGCTCTGGTCCTTGTCTTCCTCTTAAAATAAAGGGAGGTTGGACTGGACCACTAGTTTCCAAACTTGTTTTTAGCCTTGACCCCTTCGATTACAGTCATACCTGGAAGCCCATTACGCAGAGCAGACAGCTGCTCTGGTTGAAGCAGATCTCTCATTAATCCTAACAATCCTTTGTGAGCTTCCTGGGGCTGCTGTAACAAATGACCAAAATCCACATGGCTTAAAACCACAGGAATTGATTCTCTCACAGTTCTGGAAGTTAGAAGTCCAAAATCAAGGTGTCAGCAAGGTCACCTCTCCCCACAGGCTTTAGGAGAGGATCCTTCCTCACTGCTTCCAGCTTCTGGAGGTTCGAGGCATTTCTTGGCTTGTGGCCACATCACTCTAGTCTCTGCCTACATCTTCACATGGCCTCCTCCTCCGTGTCTCTTCTCTCCTGTCTTTTATAAGGACACTGGTGTTTGGATTTAGGGCCCACTCAGCTAGTCTAAGATGATCTCATCTCAAGATCTTTAACTTAATTACATCTGCAAAGACCCTTTTTCCAAATAAGGTCACATTCACAGGTTCCGGGGTGAGGACATGGCATATATTTTTAGAGACCCCACCATGCGACCCCCTGCACCACCTTATGCATCAGGTAGTGTTGTTATTGCATTTAACTGATAAGGTCAGAATAGGTCAATCATTTGTCCTGGGTCACACAGCTAGTATGTTGCAGAGACAGCTTGGAACCTAAGTGGCCTGTGTGCCTCACCGCTGAGCTGTGGCACCTCTGTAGTAGACTCCCAGGGCTCTCTAAGGAAGATGGCCAAGCTCCCTGGGCAGGATGCTCTCAGAGCAGCAGAGATGGGACGTGTGTGCCATCATATGGGCCTCCACGCGGGCCCTCTCCCTGCAGCAGACCTGCCTACCCTCACATATTGCACATGGTGGGCCGTAGTCCAGCACGACCCAAATGATGTGGAGAAATGCCTGTAAGAGTCTGGCTGGTAGGAGGCTTCCAGTTGCATGTCAGCGGGTGTGGTACCATGTGTGAGCATCATTCCGGAAGATGGGGCCTCCTCGGGTGAGTGGGGTCTGGTTCTCAGCCTCACAGGTGGTGACTGGGGACACACCTCCTTCCTCTTAGCCCCATGCTCTCTCCTTTCCTGCCTACCAGGGAAAGCTGCTGGCTGATCTGGCCAAGCGCCTGGGCCTCCGCTACGTGGTCTACAGTGGCCTGGAGAACATCAAGAAGCTGACGGCGGGGAGACTGGCAGCAGGCCACTTTGACGGCAAAGGGGAGGTGGAGGAATATTTCCGGGACATCGGTGTCCCCATGACCAGCGTGAGGCTGCCCTGCTATTTTGAGAACCTCCTCTCCTACTTCCTGCCCCAGAAAGCCCCAGATGGAAAGAGCTACTTGCTGAGTGAGTGCCCTTCCTCGTGCACGGCGAGGCAGAGTTCTCACCTTGTGATGCTGTAGGTGCAGCAGAAAGTGGGCTTCTTGTCACATGGTTCTGGGCCTGAGCCTTGGCTCCATCACCTTAGGCCTGGGACTGAGCAAGTCCTGTAACCTCCGTGGGCCTTGGTTTCCTATTCTGTGAAATGGGCATAACAGCAACATTCATAGGGGCAATGAGATCTCCTGAGATGGTGCAGTGTGATGCTCTGTCCATTGGAAAGCTTCACAGAGAGGAGTACAGTTGCTACTTTTTCAAAGATGAGGAGGAGAGGATTTGGGTGATGCAGTTCAGCTGTACATTTCACAAAGTAGGAAAGCTCTTTCTTCTCAGTGCCTGCTGGCAAACCTATAAATGGGCTGGATGCACTGGCCCTGGCTTGGAAGGAACCTCATCCAACTTGTGTCCTGCAGTGGATTGGAACAGGTGGCCCAGGAGGCCAGAGTGGGAGGGGTTGGTGCCTCTGGATGGCTGCCACTCACCCTCTGTGTGAACACCGGCTCACCGGGCAGGAGGGCACGTCAGCACTGCCAGACAGCCCGGAGAGTCCTGCCTCTCAGAGAGCAGAGCCTGGTGCTGATAATCCCCGCTCCAGTCTCTGGGTCGGAGCTTCATTCCCTCGAGTTCCCTGGGTGATCTGAAATGGCCCCTTTCTCTAGGTGAGGATGGCAGGACCCAAGCGCCCCTGGTGCCACGCCTGCCTCATCTGTAAAGCCACAAGCCGGAAGGTAGCGAGTCATTCATTCACTCTTCCATTCATTCTGTGTTTGTTGAGCACCTATTGTGACTGTGCTGTTCTGGGCTGGCCCAAGTGTCCAGTCAATCAAGATTCCTGTTAATTGAGTTGGTATTTGGAGTCTCCACCCACAGGTGGATATTCTGCCTTCCAGGAATTCAGGATATGATGGAGCACCGCAGGGCTGGTGCCTCCAGATCAGCAGGACCATGCGCACCAGCCCATTCCTTTCCTTTGTCCCGTGTCTCAGCCCTGGGCTAGGGGGCAGGTCCAGGTTCCTGTCCCCATTCCGGGAATGCAGTGGTCCAGGCTGAGAGAGCCTAAGCAGCCCACCCTGGGGGGCAGTGCCCAGATTCCCTCCTGACTCCACTGCTGCCTCTGCACCACCACAGACACCAAGGCTCACTGGTGGGAAACCAGGTCTGACCCTTTGGAGGTGGGCTCTGCCCCTGGGACACATGCCAGCTTGTCTCTCTTTGCCCCACAGGCCTGCCCATGGGTGATGTTCCCATGGACGGCATGGCCGTGGCTGACCTGGGTCCTATGGTGCTCAGCCTGCTGAAGATGCCAGAGGAATACGTTGGCCAGAACATCGGGCTCAGCACCTGCAGGCACACTACAGAGGAGTACGCTGCCCTGCTCACCAAGCACACCGGCAAGGTGGTGCACGACGCCAAGGTGCCCCCCCCCCCGACTCAGGCAGCCTCTGTCAGGTCCTTCTAACGCCCAGTGGGGCTTTATGGAGTTGTAGGGAAAGAGTGTCTAGGGCTGCCCCACCCTGCTGGGCAAGGTAACTCTAAATTCATTTGTTAATTGTTAACATTTATGTCGTGCTGTTCTGGGAGCTAAGGGTGGCCACAGAGTGAAATTTCTGGTTTAGGTATTTTGACCAAGTAGAGAGAAGGGTTTCCAATAGGCAGGGAGGGGTAGGAACAAAGGACCTGCTGGCTCCTCTGTGGCGTGTATTATGAAGGGAGGGGCAGGGAGGGAGGCTGGAAAGGTTTGGCCTGGCTGGGTGGGCAGGAGGCCCACTTCTCCCTCTCCCTGCTACCCTCAGGCTTTGTGTCCCTACCCCTGGGTGCCTTGTTTCTAATGTTTGTCATTCCCATTAAGGCCTACTCATTAAAATCTGGGAAACACTGAGTCATTAAAAGATGTCCACAGAGTCCGCCCACCCGGGCCCAAGCAGAGCAGTAAGGGGAGAGGGCTGCAGGGAGTGGTGTGGTCACACTCCTGGACTCAGACCCCGGCTCCAGCCCTCTAGACTCACGGAATGCGGGCTCGGGCACATTCCCTGACCCCTCTCTGCCTCAGCTTCCTCACTGGTAAAATGGGTGTATTATGGTATCCCCCTCCTCAGGTTGTGAGGATTAAATGAAACAAGCAGTGTGAAACCTTTCTTAACATGATGCCCAGCACCTCAAAAGCATGCACTAAATGACCAGTATTACTTTTTAAAAAAAGGCCTGAGCTGGGTCATGGGAAATTCGAGGATCTGAGGAGTTAATAAGATTCAGTTCTGTAGGGAAAGCTTTGGGTTTTGAGGAAAGAGATGGAAGCAGATCTTTGATCTGGAAGGGACTGGAAAGTTTCCATCACATGATCTTGAAAGAACAGTCTTTAAATCAACCTTGAATGTCAGGTAGTTCATGAGAACAGTGGTGTCTGAACTTTCAGCTTTTAGTGGAAAGTTTTCAAATGGCCTCGTAGTGAGAACCTCAGTTGCAACCAAGACGCCAGCAGCCACTCTGGGTATAGCAGGTTGGGAGACCCTGACTCACCCAGCCTCCCCCCACCACCTCCCTGAGGCACTGGAATATTTTGAACATGACAGGCTCCCTCTACTTCCAGACGACTCCCGAGGACTACGAGAAGCTTGGCTTCCCTGGGGCCCAGGACTTGGCCAACATGTTCCGTTTCTATGCCCTGAGACCTGACCGCAATATTGAGGTGACCCTGAGACTCAACCCCAAGGCCCGAACACTGGACCAGTGGCTGGAGGAGCACAAAGGGGACTTTGCCCAGCTATGACCTGCCCACTTCACAGCCCTGAGCCGTGGGACAGGAGGCAAGGTCATCCTTTCTCGTGTTACCAAAAAAAGTGTTTTAAATAAAGCCATTGTCCTCACAGATGGTGTCCAAAAGAAAAGGGCTCTGTTTCTGGGGCTTGGGTCGGGGTGGCAGCTGTGACACCAACAGCACAACAGTTCCCACAGGAGACAGCAAATGGCCAGGCCCAGAGGCCCAGCCTCCCTCCCCATGCAATATGGGGGCTGCAGGGCTGAAAGGATCAGTTGGTGACCTCGATGAGTGACCTAAACGTGTGTTTAGTCAAGTAGGAGTGAAATGGAGCATTCTTACCTCTGTTCCTGCTATACTCAGAATCCCTGACGGAGAGGAGCCCCAGCCACCAGGGCAGCGCCTCTGACGTCCCCCACACCCCCTTCATCTCCAGAGAGCTCGTGAGGCACCTGCTATCTGTTCTTTCAGCTGGGGACAGACTCCAGAGGGGGTGGGAGAAGACACAGGGCCCCCCCCCACCCTCTTGTCCTGGGTGGGGGTGGGGCCGGCGCCAGGGTGCAGCCCAGGACGTGGGCACCTTCAGAACAGGTTGGAAGAAAGAACAAGCAAAGGAATGTGGCAGAGCTGTGGACTACAGGGCACAGTAACCGGACACTGTCGAGAAAAGGTGATGCTGCCTGTGGCAAAGGCTGGGAAGTGAAACCACGGGAGAAACAGCCCACCTTGCTCATTGTAGAGAAAAGGGACGAGGGCCCAGAGAGCACGGGTCATTCCCCAAGGTTCCACGGCAACTCTGTGAGTTTTAACACATGTAGGGGTTTGCACAAGCACTGTCACAACTGTCTTACTACCCTACCCTGGCCTCGGGACCCTCAGGCACAAAAATTCATTCCATCCATTGATTGAAGCATCTCTGACAATTTGCCAGCATGTTGGGTCCTATATACAACGTTCACAAAATAGTTAAGCCTCCTGGCCTTGAGCTTATTTAGTGGGAGAGCCAGATATAAATATACAACAAATAGTTACAAACTGACATAAGAACTGCAAAGAACAGGACGATCAGGAGGGATGAAAAACAACGGAAAGGGACATTTTTAGGACAGGGACAGCTTCCAAGGAGGGGACGAGTAGGCTGATATCTGCAGCATGGGAAGGAGCCTCCCAGGCAGGGCAAGAGGGACAGACTCCAACAAGTGTGGGCTTCCGAGCCCAACTGGCTCAAAAAGAGAACAGGAGAGGTTGTCTATGTCCAGCTCTAGGTGATGCCTGAGTCCCCCAGGCCTGAGGGTGGGAAACACCCTGCCTGTCATGACTCCTTGTGACAAGATTGTGAATATGGCCCAGTGTCGGTACCACCCAGCCTTTTTTGGTATTTTTAAATATATCATCTTAGCCAGGTGTGGAGGCTCATGCCTGTAATCGCAGCACTTTGGGAGGCCAAGGAGGGAGGATCACTTGAGCCCAGGAGTTCAAGGCTGCAGTAAGCTGTGATCAGGCCACTGCATCCCAGCCTGGGCGACAGTGCGAGACCCTATCTCAAAAAAAAAAAAAAAAAAATCATCATGTTACACCCCAACCCCAACTCAGAGGCTGATAACAATGTTGCAGGGCCACCCCCTGATGCCCTGAGGGAAGGAGGCTTCAGCATAGCAATAATAGTGTCTCTCTAGCAAGAAAATCCAGCTTTCTCTTCCAAAGTCTTTCTCCAGAGGTCTGCTTCACAAGGGTAGGACATGAATGAGACTCAGGCTAACTTCTCCAGAAATAAACCTGGACAAGAGACATCGTCCAGCTTTCTGCCACTGTATCCCCAGGACCCAGAACAGTGCCTGGCCCATACTGCGTGTCCACAGCAGGCAGGCAACAAATGTCTTACTGATCAAAATACTGGGAAGTATCTGAGTCGGGCAGAATGTCACTGCTGAGCCTCTTTCCATCAGCTCTTTCCCCAGTCTCTGCCCCGCCTGACCCAGGGAACCCCCTCACATCTCACCCTGCTCGGCCAGAACGCAGGGTGGGTTGAGCCGTGTGCCAGGGCCGCCTCCAGCTATGCCCGGCATTGGAGCTCTGCTGAGAGCCCAGACTAGTTAAACTATAATAAATAAAAATTTTAATGTAAAAAGATGCAAAGACTGTGAAATGGAGGGGGAAAAGTATCTAGTAAGGGAGACAGTGATGGTAGACCTGGTGAGGCTGCCCTGCTCCTTTCTCATGGCACGGGCTCCCAAACAAAATGTCACACCCGAATCCTAGAACATCTAAACATTGTCTCATGGCTGCTCTGGGAACTGGGCAGTGGGAGTCAGCACCCATCAGTGCCCCAGGCCCATCAGCGTGTGTGTGTGGTGGACACGTGGTGGATGAGACCAGCTGACTCTCCAGTAAACCCCTGCACTAAGTCACCTCTGGAAGGTCGTGTGAGCTCTTTCAAAGAAGAAATGACCACAGTTTAGGTTTTAAATATCTTTTTGCAGTAGATAATCTTATTTACATTAATACAGAATCATTTTACATTCTTAAATCAGACACTAATAGATGTTTTATTTTAGTGAATTATAAAGGAAAACAAAAAGGAAACTCTTGAGAAGTGTTCATTAACCTGTCTTACGATAGCTCAAGGATCCTGAAACACATGGAAACCGCAACATGCTACCAGCAGAGGCTGGGGGAATGGGTGTCTTGCTCTGGCTGAATGGTGGGGAACCTTCAACTGCTTAGACTGTGCTTTCCTTTTCTGAACAAACATTTACACAGGAAAAGACAATGATTAGCACTGAATAATCTAAACACCCTTTGGAAAATAGATGTCAGCAGTGTACGTGGGAGAACCAAGCCCCCAGCTGGCAGCGGTGGCAGGGCTCCGAGTGCCTGAGGCAGCTGGAGTCTGCCTGGCACAGTGGCCGTAGCGGCTGTGGCTCAGCAGAAGGGCAGGAGCCCCACCACGCCTGGCTTAGAACAGCAGAACTTAACAGTCAGGGACAGGCGCCATCCTGGACGGGGCAGAAGGGAGGACTATCGTCCTGATAAGGATCAGCCACCACCCCTGTGGTCAGGAGTGGAGCCTCCAGGGACCCCCTGGGCCTTCGTATGTGCCCTGCAGGCCCCCAAGCACCCACTGTGCAGCTGCCTGGTACCTTTAGGAATTAAAAACAAACTCCAAGCAGAACCTGTCGGGGGAGGATGGCGCTAGAGGGGCCTGGAGGCTCCGGGTTCCTGGTGAAGACAACCTGTCAGCAAGGACTCATCCTGGGACCTCCTGGAGGTCTGCTGAGAGGGACAGCAATCGCTTCATGACTCGGTGCAGCTCAAGGCTTCACTTTAAGCTGTAAGCACAGCCTTTAACTCTTTGACTAAGATCTCCATCACATTCGATTCCAGAGTAGACTTTCAGCACGGCAAGAGTCCACTGTCTTACTCTGCCTGAGCCAGAAGAGGCCGAGTCGCCTACCTGTGGACAGGAAAGCTCTACCAGTCCTCAAGGTGCTACAGCTTACTGACCAGGGCTGTCCACCATGACCTTTCCAGGGAGAGATGTGTTGTCACATGAGTTTGCTGTTGCAAGGCAGTCCAGAGGGCTCTGCAGGCAGTAGCTCAGTGCTGCTGTTCTGGAATCCTCCTGCCTCCCAGGTGCCCTGGCCACGCAGAGGGGCTGCTGCTTCCCAGCCTAGTTTCCAGTGGATCGTTTTCCTGAGACAAGGAGACAAATGGCCACACTTCACTCGACATCCCAGTGGGAGGGCTTCTGTCAATCCCTGGAAAGTGGCTGTGCCCAGAGAATGAAGAGCCCCAGCCCCCAGGGACAAGCGGAAATGAAAGTGGGTCCCGAGACCCCATGGTGGGCAAGCATGACTCCTGGCAGCGCCCCAGGTGTCTCTGCCCTGTGCTGCCCAGGCAGCTATGAAGCAGGCAGGAGTTGAGGAGATCTGAGTTCTAGGCCTGGCTCTGCTACAATTCACCCCTGTGACCGTGGGCAAGCTGGTCCCACCACTGTGGGATGCAGAGATTCTCAGAGCTGGTGTGAGGAGGGCTGTGAAGCAGCCCCTCAAAACAACCTCTCCAGGAAGAGGACACAGCAAAAGGCCGGCTGCTGCAGCCTGGTTCAGCCCTGTCTACTGGCTGGCTGCCACAATGATCTCTCTCCACAGACTGAGAGGTTTGGCTCTGAGTGGAGCCAGATTTGCCACACCTTACACTAGCACCTCTTCCAGCTCCTGGGGATGGGGGGCACAATACTGGTAAAAGTGAGAGAAAACAGGGATCAGTTCAGAGAGGGGCTTTCCTACCTCGGCTGGGAGATCAGGAGGTAAACATTTTCTTAAGTTTGGAAAGGAATCCCTCCTTGTCCTCCCCAGCCTCACGCCTAGCCTTGCTTCCTGCGGAGCTATCCGTGGTGCCGCCACCTGGGCACAAACAGCAAAAAGAACTGGGGTCAAGGGCACACACCTCCACGTGTCACACCCTAGGTCCCCGCCTACCCCCGAGGGCCGCCCAAGGGCCTGGCACTCAAGGAGCAACCAAGCGCCACCCCAGGAAGAGGGGCCACTCCCAAGTCGGCCCAGGCCACCTCCCTGGCCAGAGGACTAAGGTAAGCAGGCCACTCAGAGCCCAGGAGTGTCTCAGCTGCTCTTCGAGTCCTGGACCCGCAGCAGGGAAACAAGAAATAAAGACGGACAGTGACCAGCTGTCTCTATCTGAACAATAGTAACAAAAACATAGCTAAGTGCCAGATGCCTCCCAGGCCAAGCCACACAGTTTACACACACTAGTTCATACAATCCTTAGGGTAACCTTACAGGTAAATTTCACAGAGAAAACAAAAAATAAAACAATGCAGGCACAGAGATTAGGTGGTTTATCCAAGGTCACAGGGCCAACAAGTAGGTGGGAGGACTGAGTTTAACCCAAGCAGTCTGACTCCAAAGCCCAGGCTCTTTGCTACCATGCTACTGGCTATAAGGAAGTAAATCACATCCACTGAGAGAAGATCCTATTTCTAGACCAATTCTGTGCTGCGTGTGTATGCACATCATGTCTCCAGGACACCTGCAAAGGACTCACTGCCATGCACACTCCTTGTCTATCACAACATCAGCAGAGGAGTCTGCATTTCACCGAGCAAGCTCTCCCCATGTGGGGCACCTAACCCTAAACGCTCCAGATCAAGAGAAGCTGTTCTGTTGTTTCTTTAGGGCCAAGGCTGAGACTACCTAGAGGAACCTTGCTGCACAAATGTGTATTTTAAAGATTTGCCAGCCTCTAGGCAAGGAGGGCAAACTTTTGTTATTACTTAGCATACAGACCTAAACTCAACATTTTAATTGTAGGGCACATTTTTAATGTTCTCAGAGACCTATGCCACATACAGTACATAACAAAGTAAAGAATGGTCACGGCCCCCAAGTCTCAGTCCAAGTAAGACTGCCTTCATTCGTGAGAGGCCCAAAGTTTGGGGTAACAGGTCCCTGAGAGGGGGTGGGGCATGGGGTGCAGTCCTCTGGGCATGGCACAATCAGTGCCTACTTTGTGTGCTCCAGGACCTGGGACCATGGCTCGTTCCTCTGGCCTAGCATGCTCTCAGAGCTCAGGTGTGTCCTCAGAGAACAGTGCCCTGAGCAAGGAAGTGCTGAGCGAGATCTGGGCAATCGCCAAAGTGGCTAGGGCTGCATCTGAGCTCCAGGACTCCACAGACGTGCCCCCAGGCCCTGCACTACACTGCTGCAGGCCCTCAGGAGGAGCACCCTACTGCCACGAGGCCATGAGGTCAGGCATGCCCTTTCTTCACATCCCTTCTGCTTACACATAAAGGCTTAAACAACAAAAAGGACTCCCCTAACGCAACAGAAACCAGAAATTCTCATCACTACTGGGCCTCCTAAGATAAGGGAGAGCAAGAGTTTTGAGTTATGTTCCTGGTAAGAAGATGGCAAATCTCGGTGTGTGCGTGGATGAGTCACACTACGAGAACTACCACTGATGGAGCTTCTGACAGGCACCAGGTACTGTGCCAAAGGCTTTACCCATGTGATCTCATAATTATATAAAAACCCTGGCTGGGCGAGGTGCCTCTCACCTGTAATACTAGCATTCTGGGAGGCCGAGGCAGGAGGATCGCTCGAGGCCAGGAATCAGAGACCAGGCTGGGCAATAGTGAGATACTGTTTCTACAAAAGATTTCACCTGACATCAGAACCCAAGCTCTTAACCTAGTCAAGGAACACAAAAACACTCAGCAACTGCTGTCACCCTCCTCTCCCAACTCTGCTGTCCTTGTCACCCAGAGGGCAAGAAGTGGCTTGTGGCCCATGGCCATGGGTGTACTTGAGCCATGGTGGCCAAAGTCTGGGGATCTAGAACAAGCACCTGGTTAGCTGGTTAGAGCTCAAAGTGCACAAAAACAAAAAACAAATAAAACACAGACATATACTCAGAAATTCTTCTCACCTCCTGCCACCAGGTACAATAGTCTTACCTCTCTTTATTTTAAATTTGGGTAAAAAGGGTATGGACTCCTTTAGGAATAAGGTTTACTGGCAGGGACATCGAAGGATATGAAGTATTGACTCCAAAATTCTAAACCAAATGTTAGTGGTCAGCAGTGAGCCACTGTACACAGATAATGAAGTCCACAAATGCATCACTTTTCTCTCTCCCCAACTCCTGATTTCTGAGGACCAGCCAGGGGCAGGAGGAAGGACGTGTCCTTTCAGGATGTCCTGGGCACTTAGGTGCCTTCTGGTCCATTAGAGTATACAAACGTGAACACTTTATTTCCAAAGCTACTTTAAATAAAGTACACATTGTTTGCATTTTAGAATAAACAAGAACTGCCCTAAAGGAAGTCCCTTCCAGCTGACAGGGCGCTGCACAGTGTTTCTGGTCTGCGTCTTCAGATGGTGACCACAGCAGGAAGGGAGCTGCTCAGCCAACCCCAGGCAGAGGCTGAATCTGAAGGTCCCAGAACCCCCCACGGTCTTCCTGAGAAGGGATCACATGCCCATCTCTCCCTCACAGCACTTCCCAGCCCACAGTTAGGAAAATACATGAAAGTAAATGCAACCAATATTTACCATAAGCCAACCTTGTGCCACACACAGGACAAGGCAGCAGGACACAAAGAGGAAACATTCTAGTTTACTACAGGCAGAGATTCCCCATCACAGCTGTTTGATGGCTGCTTGTGGGATGATGCCAGGGGAAGAAAAACTAGATGACATTCATTCCATGAATCTGTATCACCCGTTGAGGCCAAAATGTTTTCTCCATGGTTATACAACTCCTAGTGTACCAGAAAGGTCTAACACATATTTGTGGGTGAAGTCTTTTCAATCTGTGTCCTACCTTTTTCCATTATACTATATGCTTGATGAGGGTAGAGACCTTGTCTCTCTCTGCATCATTTCTCAGCATGCAGCAAATGCTAAATGAACATTTGTTTGCAGGAACAGAGGCCAACAGGACTCCAGGATCTGACTTCTGAGGAATGAGGCCCTCTACACATGGAGGTACAGGTCTATACTCACAGGGTGAGCTGGAAGGTTCCCAACTGCCTCCCACTCTACTTCACTGTCTTCTCCCTCATCTTCCTCTTGCCTCCACCCTGCATAAAGGGGATATCCAGCCAACACTTTCAGCCACTTTGCAGAAGAGAAATGGCCTGGTGCAATCCCCAAATCACATTGTATTGAACTCTGGAACGTATTTCTACACTCACAGCTAAATGTATTTATGTGTGTGTCATCACAAGAATCAATGATGATCCAGAAGAAAAGCAATGAGCCACACTGAAGGAGTCACATAGTAACCTAACAACAGACTGTCCCCAATTCCCTGTGTCTTGCTGACAGATGTACCTGCTTAGCCCTGACAGCACGAAGAGCCCCTGAGGACACCATGATCTTTCTGGTTCACAGACTGGGAAAGAGACTAGAGTTGGCTATTAAGGTTTTCAGCAGCTGCCTTAAGGAACAAAAAGAAACAAGAGATACTAAACCCATCAAAAACTTCAGGCTGTTTGTTCAGGCTTTAGGCCTAAGTAACTGTGTATATTCCAAATGTCTTACATGTGCCCTTTTCCTATAATGAAAACAAAGCTTCAAAGATACCCAGGAATCAATTTGTATCCGCAAATGACTCACCCGTCTCTAATGACTCTAACTCATGTGTACTTAGAAGGCTATTAAACAGAGCCATGAGTCTGCCCTTATCCCACAAACCACTGAGAAGTGAATACAAACTGCTTCTAGCATAACTCTAGTTTTGTTGAATGCTTGAAATAAGAAGATTCAGGGCCATGTACAGTGGCTTACGCCTGTAGTCCCAGCTACTTGGGAGACCAAGGTGGGAGGATTGCTTGAGCCCAGCAGTTGGAGCCTGCAGTGAGCTGTGGTGATGCCACTGCGCTCCGGCCTGGGTGACAGAGCAAGACCCTGTCTCTAAGAAGAAAGAGATTCAGAGCCGACTTTCAACTGTGCTCAGAGCGGCCACGCCACTGTTACTCTCTAATGCCAGCACCGCCTCCAGCCCCCAAGCTCCAGCTGAAGGAGAAGGGGGTAAGTAAGGAGGTCTTTACACCACGGGCTCCTACAAAGCAGACTGCCGGCAACTCAACCGGTGCTAAAGAACCCAGGAAGCAACTGGCTACAAAGGCCGCTGGCAAGAGCGCCCTCTACTGCAGGGGTGGCAAAACCTCGTCACTACAGGCCTGGTACCGTGGCACTCTGTAAATTAGACGTCATCAGAAGTCCACTGAACTTCTGATTTGCACACTTCCCTTCCAGCGTCTGGTGTGAGAAATTGCTCAGGACTTTAAAACAGATCTGCGCTTCCAGAGCTCAGCTACTGGTGCTTTGCAGGAGGCAAGTGAGGCCTATCTGGTTGGCCTTTTAGAAGACACCAACCTGTGTGCTATTCATGCCAAATGTGTAACAGTTATGCCAAAAGACATCCAGCTAGCATGCCACATACATGGAGAACGTGTTTAAGAATTCACTGTGACAGAAAAACATTTCATCCTCAAAAAAAAACCAAATTCTCTTCTTCCCATTATTGGTAGTTCTGAACGTTAGATTTTTTTTTCCCCCATGGGGTCAAAAGGTACCTAAGTATATGATTGCTAGTGGAAAAATAGGGGACAGAAATCAGGTATTGGCAGTTTTTCCATTTTCATTTGAGTGTGAATTTTTAATATAAATGCAGGATGTGAAGCATTAATGCAAGTCAAAGTGTTTTAGTTAACAAGTTTCAGCAGTTCCGCTTTATAACAATTATAAATAAACCTGTTAAATTTTTCTGGACAATACCAGCATTTGGATTTTTTTAAAACAGGTAAATTTCTTATTGACGGAAAAAAAAAAAAAAGATTCAGGGTCTACTTAAATAAAGAAAACTCACTGTTTGGGAAATCGTCAGGAAATGAGAATTATATGTACTGTGATATTTTCATATGTAGCTTGCAAAAATAACTTTCTTCACAGTATAATGAAAGGCATAGCCATACCTAGGCAGCAGACTAACAGCTTATTCTTTGAAGCCAATTCCAAGATTCTTAAATGCCATTTACAAAATTATATCTGGGAACCAAATTTCCCAGTGGAATAGAACTCTGAAAATGACAATAGAAGTAAGTAGAAAGAAATATAATTTGGTATACCTATTTCACTTTATAATCAACTTTTCAGAAATGCATCCAATGCATTTATTAAGGTCAAGCTATACTCAGCAAAATTATGTCATTAAGAATGTTAATAGGAAGAGCTGACAACTTGTCTGGCACACAGGAGGCTCCCAATAAATTCTGGCTGAATGAGAGAACTGGCTATCAGGACAAGGGACCATGAAAACAACAAAGGTTCTAAGGCTGGTCTCGAACTCCTGGCCTCAAGCAATCCTCCCGCCTCGGCTTCCCAAAGTGCCAGGATTCCAGATGTGAGCCACTGAGCCCAGCCTCATTATAATTTTTATTGCTGTGGCTGCTGCTGTTATAAGACTGCAGTCCCCAACCCCCAGTCCACGGACCAGTACCAGTCCGTGGCCTGTTAGGGACTGGGCCCCAGAGCTCCACTACTGCCCTCCCCAACCATCCATGGAAAAAATTGTCTTCCATGAAACTTAGGAGCGGGGGTAGCGGCAGACAGCAGGAGGTGAGTGGCGGGTGAGCCAGCGAAACTTCATCTGTACATACAGCCGCTCCCCATCACTCACATCACTGCCTGAGCCGCACCCCCCTCACCCTCCGTCCCATGGAAAAATCGTCTTCCATGAAACCAGTCCCTGGTGCCAAAAAGACTGGGGACTGCTGTTATAAGACACTCTGAAATCCTGGAGAAGCGTTTTGGGTCAGGAATGCACAAATCCTTCCAATCCATCTTCTCCTTATGCTTCCACAAGGAGCTCTCACGGAGGGATACACCCAAGGTCACAAGGCAAGTGGCAGAACCAAGGATAGAACTCAGAACACCAGCTGAGACACACAGAGCTGCCCGGCAGAGCGTGCCCTTAAACCCTTACCTCAGCACACGAACACACACGCAGAGAAAGGAAGAGAAGCTTTTACTGGGGGCCGTGGCTCCACTCCAGCTGTTCTTGCCCACAGCGCCCGTCTTTCAACTGTGCTTTTTGGAGGCTTCAGGAAGACCCTGAGTGGAAACCCCAACATGCTGCCCAGAATCATCCACCCTCTAAGGGACTCAGAGGACCCCACATGCCACTGTGTGGTCTCCAGACCCCTTACCAGAGCTGGTGAGGGTGACGCCATTCACTGTCCCCTCCACGTCTGTCTCATCCTCAGCGTAGCTCAGCATCAGGCTCTGCTGCCGGCTTGTTAGCCTCCTGTGGGCCGAGCACAGATGGTGGCTGAGAGCTTCCTCTGGGCAGCTCTTTAAAGGACACACATGCAGCCAGTTCCCTCACAGCATGTGGCAAAGGTGGGACCCCAACCCAGGCAGGGATGCGCGCTGAGATCCTGGGGCCTCAAAGCTTCTGTAGAGAAAAGCTCCTAAAATATGCTCAATTGTTTAAACAGCTGTCACTGTGGCTGTGCTAAGTACAGTTTACCGGTAGGAAAATTTTTTTTACAGTTGCATGTGTGTGAAGCAGGTAAGAAATTAATTAATCTAATCAAAGGACCAGTGCTGGAACCTGGCTTCCTGAGGGAGTCGGGCCCACCCTGCCCCAGGTGCCCACAGCACTCTGCCCGGACCCTTCTCCTGGTCACTTACGCTCTCATGCTCCTGACAGCAGTAATACCATCAGTGAT
Organism: Daubentonia madagascariensis; assembly: GCA_023783475.1. Classification (NCBI taxonomy): domain Eukaryota; kingdom Metazoa; phylum Chordata; class Mammalia; order Primates; family Daubentoniidae; genus Daubentonia; species Daubentonia madagascariensis. The sequence goes on along the minus strand of JAKFHU010002332.1, from coordinate 1,358,708 downwards.
AAAATCCACAGTAGAAGCAACAGCTAAGCATTTCCTATGTCTTATTCATTTAATTCTCCTAGCAACTCATGAGGTCACCCTTTCTGTTATGTCCACTTTACGGATGAAGAACTTGGACAGGACACATTTGACTCAAAGAGAGAAGGGACCTGCCTAAGCCCAGAGCTCACAAGGCAGAGCCACAAAGCCCAGACAGTCTGGCTCGGTGCTGAACCATGGCCCTGGAGCACCTGGAGCAGGGCTGGTGGGTGAGAGGCTCAGCTGGCTCCTGCTTGGTGGTAGAGAGTGTGCTGCCCTCTGGTAGGCCTGGCCACGGCCTAAGCGGGCACTTACTTTGGAATTCTTATCTTGATGTGGATGTAGTGATCTCCGTAGCCGTAGCTGTTAATCCGGGGGATGCCCTTCCCACTCATCCGAATCTTCTGGTCTGTCTGAACCCCAGGGGGAATCTGTGAAGAAAGGAAATCTGTCACCGGGCTTGGTGGCACCTGTGTTTGCAGCCACTCAGGAGCCTCAGGCAGAAGGACCACTTGGGCCAGGGAGCTTGAGGTTGCAGGGAGCTATGATGGCACCACTGCACTCCAGCCTGGGCAACAGAGCAAGACCCTGTCTCTTTAAAGGAAAGAAAGGAAATCTATGGTTTTACCTGGTCCTCAGTTGCCTGAATGAAAACAGTTTCACTACATGAAGACAACCTTGAAAAGAACTCCTCAAAAAAAACTTCCACTCAGGTTTCTGGACCAAGCCTGCTAAGGACCACACAGAAATGGGCTGAGCTGGGGTCCCCCCAGAGCAGAGCCTGGGACTAGGATGAGGGGATGGGAGTTTTGGGGAGGTGAACCCAGGAAGCAGGGCTAAGGGAGTGAAGCAGGAGACCCAGGAGCAGGGTGTGTGGTCCCTCCCTGGCCCTCCATGGGCTCAATCTCATGGGACCCTGGGAAAACCCAGAGAATGGGCCTTGGACAGAGGCAGAAGCTTTTATCCACAGCACCCGCTTCCTTGACGGACGTCACCCCAACATCCCCTCCACCCCACACACCAAGGCTGGAGAAGGCTCCAAGGCAAATGTGAAAACAGTGTGACCTGGAGGGGGAAGGGCCCCAGGGGCAGGTGGAGGGTGAGGGACAGGTGGCGCACAGGAAGCTGTCCACTTTGGCTGCAACCAAAACCAGAGGTGGCCAGGGGGGACATAACTCAGTACTAGAGGCGTCTGTTCTCATAGCCAGACGCTGGGTGGAAACAGGTGCAGAGAGCACATACTAGGGCAACACTTCTCTACATCACGAGTACAGCCCAGTTCCCAAGCCCCGCTACCCAGCAGAGGAGCAGATGCCAGCCAGGAGCTGCTTCCCATGGCGATTATATAGTCAAGTCCTGTGGTTTCTGATCCACACCCAAGGAAGAGCCTAAAATCCCTCATGCCCTCCCCTATGAGTCCCCCTGGCACGCTGGTCACTCACAGGTTCCAGGCCACTTGTCAGCCGTTTCCCATTTCAGAAAAAGAGCAACAAAGTGCAAGGGTGGCAAAGACCTTGTCTCGCCCTCTTACCGTCACATTGATTGTCTCATACAGGCCCTGGGCTCTGGCTGTCCCCCCAAGAACAGCCTGGGCTATAGAAATAAAGAGGTCCGAGTGGATGTCTGCACCGTCCCTCCGGAACACGGGGCTTTTCTGCACCTAAGGCCAAACACGAGAGGTGAGTGTGGCCCACCAGAGAAGTCCTGTGTGAGACTAAACATCAGCTGCAAGACTTACCAGACCCGCACTCGGGGCCTGGTAAACTTTATGCCACTTCTACGCTTATAGCACAGTATTGAGGGAAAGAACCGTATTTCTACCAAAGCGAACACCACCCCCAGGCTCTGGCAGTGATGTGTTCTACACATTTGTGTACTGCAGTGGAAGGGTGCCTAGATTTCCTCAGTCTCAGACCAAGCTGTTCAATTGTGAAGGGAAATAAAAACATAAAATTAGCTTTTTGAACATTTTTTTCCTAAATCTTACTTTATTGGAACGTATGGAGGAAAACAGACTAACGCATTTACAAAGGTGAAAATAGTTCATCTTCCGATGGTCACTTGATACAAGCTACCTAAAGACAGACCTGCAGCACAGGAATTAATTTGACTTTATAAATACTATCTCTTATGTCTCAAAGATATTCTTTGCCCTCAATTATTTCTTCTTCCCTCTCTTTTTTCCCTACTATTAGATGGGAACAAGCTGAATTCTCTACCAAACTTTTCTTATAAACTGGTTTCCAGCTTTCTGCCCTCATCTTTCTCAGTCTAGAACATTCACCCTTAACATTGTTTTTGCCTTTGTTTTAAATTATGGAATATCTGACATATACAAAAAGGCAAAGTAAATAATATAACAAGCAGGGCGCACCCACAGGCAGCTTAGGTAATAAGACATTGCCAACACAGCTGACGCCTCCCTGCACTCCTCAGTTAACCACTGTGCTGAATTTGGTATTTATCATTCCTACAAGCATCTCTTCACCATCACTATGTATTTCCATGTCCCTGATAATACGTAATACCATCCGACATGCTTTGCAGCTTTATGTAGGTGGTCTCCAGCGCCCTAGAGCCTCTTGCAACCTGCCTCCCCCCAACCCTGTTGTTTGTAACCAATGCCATGTGCCTGCACGAGTGCCTCGGGCCCTCCTCTACTGACTGCTCTGCAGCACTCTGCCCACAGCCGTCCACTGCCATTCTCTCGTTCAATGATGGCAGGAGGTTCTCAATGTCTTGCTATTACAAACAGGGCTGTCATGCACACCCTGGTACCTGCCACTGGCTACGCCTGTGTGGGTTTTTCTCAGGTGTACATCTCAGAGTACAATTGCTGGTAGAAGGCACTGTCTTCTCTAATGCCTCCATTACCTCAGAAAACCAAGGTCTGCCCTCTGTATACAGTATGCAAAATAGGACCCTTAGCACTTACTGCCCCATCAACCATTTGATACATAAATAAAAACACAAGATGTTTTCTATATTTTTATGTGTCCTATATTTCTAACTTGTAAACATCTCGAGGAAGTTTTATTTACTCCACACCTTCACGGTAGCAGATAACTAGCAACCACAACTAGGAGGCCACCGTCCCCTCAGAAACATGAACGGCAAGACGCACTACCCTGAAGCTCTGACCTCACTCCAAGGAACAGCCTCAGCTGTGCCCGCTCCAAGACAGCAAGGGCCCAACAGAAGCTCTGCAGGCAGAGCACCTACCCTGAATGTGATGAAAATTTCTTTTTTTCCCACAGGCATCCTCACAGTCTGGCCATCCTCGACTCCTAGAACAAGAAAAGTTCAAAAGAGAACAATTATTGTGGGACCTCTCACAGCATTTTCCACCCGAGATCTATTTATAACCCGTGGGCTTCTTTGTTCATTCCTTTTTCTTATTAATGAGGAACAAGACAATTATTCAAGACAGCAACAAGGATAACTTTCCAAAGGCGCAACATGCAATAACTGATTACTGAACAAGAGCACCTTGGAGACATTCATTCAAGTCTACTGAACACCTGCCTCATGCCTGGTCTATGCAGTACCTCAGGGAGTTTACAGTCTAGTAGGGGAGACGGGTATTAATCAAATGATAACACTTATAAATGTGTAATTACAAACAGAGAAGCGTTTTTAGAAGGAAAGGTCACAACTCCAGAGAAAGTACATCTAAAAAAGAACAAGGAGGAAGGCCGGGCACGGTGGCTCACGCCTATAATCCCAGCACTTTGGGAGGCCAAGGCAGGAGGATCACTTAAGGCCAGGAGTTCAAGACCAGTCTGAGCAACACAGCAAGACCCCATCTCTACAAAAAATAAAACAATTTGCTGGGTGTGGTGGCACACACCTGTAGTCCCAGCTACTTGGGAGGCTGAGGCAGGAGGATCGCTTGAGCCCAGGACTTTGAGGTTGCAGTGAGCTATGATCATGCCACTGCACTCTAGTCCGGGCAACAGAGCAAGACCCTGTCTCCAAAAAAAACCCCCAAAAACAAATAAGAACAGGGAGGAGGGAGGCTTCCCTGGGGAATCGACACTAAGCTACGATCTCCAAGAAGAACAAAGTTAACCTTAACCGCTAGAAGAAAGTGGACAGAAAGTTTCAGACACAGGAACAGCATAAGTAGAGTCCGGGAGGTAGGGGGGGTCCAGGAGGAGGAGGTATAGACAGGGTGGCAATGGGGACAATGCTGGCCTCATCAACTGAAGATGGAGGGGAGAGAGGAGAGGAACCCGGGGGTCAGGAGCTGCTCTCTCATCAGAGAGAAGCTGAGTGTGCAAGTCAGGTTTCCTCTGTCCAATGTGACATGCAAAGTGCAGATTTTAAGGATAACTGGCACAAAGAGAAAGATTCAAGGAGGTTCTAGGTCCTCCTCCAGCCTGGGGCTTCAGGGCCTCAACCACAGCTTCTACCAACCGCCAAGTCACACAGGGCACACCAACCTCAGCCCTCTCCAAGCCCCTGGATGTGGAGAGCCCGAGAGCTCACCTGCAGGCACGGGGATCACCACTCGCTTCTTCTGCTTGGCTTGTCCTGCTCCCCTGCAGACCACACAGGGAGATATGATGATGGAGCCACGGCCACCACATCTCCGACACGTGGAACGCATCACAAAAGGGCCCGTATTGATGGTTTCCTGATGAAACGGAAAAGAAAAATGGTACCCGTAAGTATGCAGGTTAATTGACGGCCATGGTTCCGGGACCACAATGTGCACAAGAAAAATGTTTCATTAAAGGCTTATTTTTTACATGCATATGCCTTAAAACATACTGCATCTAGGAAAACAGATGCAGGGGCTCAGACTGTTAATCTGATTTTCTAGAACCACCAGCTTCTGAACTCCAGATCACCAAGCTGATTGTATGAGACTGGAAAAGGAGATACTGCTTCTCTGCAAAAGTTCCTGAAAATCCCTGGGAGCTGAGCAATGCATGTAAAAAAGATCATTCCCCTTCTAATTACAAAAGCAATAGTTGGAAAAATAAAGAAGAAAATGACCATTGGACGCATCCCCCCAGCTCAGAGCTGCCATGTTCCGGTCGCTCAGCCCGCAATTCCAGGGGAGGAGGAACGCAGGCCTCCGACTCCTCAGGGCCACATGGGAAGAGAGAGCTGGGCTGAGTTCGCTAACCCTCCCCCCCGCCCCAGTGCAGGCACCCAGGAGCAATGACACAAGCAGCTCTCACAGGCACTGGTGCCCTGGCCTGTCTCTTCCTGCCCCTACTCCCAAGGCTCCTAACTGTCCCTCCTGAGCAAGTGGTCAAGGGCATCAAACACAGCTGTGGTTCAAAGGGGCAGAGGCAAGCCCCACGATGGGGGCTGCGCTGCCAAAATCAGATGTGAACAAGACAACGGGGTAGAGACTAACTGGATTAAAAGCACAGGGGTCGCACTCAGGCTGATAGTGCAGAGCTTACGCACATCTTCCCTCCCACCTGCCCCAGGAACTTCTTCTCCTTCATCCCCATCTACCCACTGTCTCCTTCCAGGAGCCACTCGTCTCTCAGCCCCTCCAAGGTAACCACCTCCTAACTGTCGGCACAGACCATACCAGTCTCTGAAATGTACACCAACCTGCAGGGTGAGCCAAAGGTATCTTGTTGCTGCAATTTTCCTTTCCCTGACTAGTGAGGAATGTTCACTGGTCACTTGCATTTCCTCTTCTGCTCAGTCTTGACCAGTTTCTCTAATGATCTGTTGGATTTTTCTCATTATCCTTACGAGCCCTTTGCATATCAGGAATACTAACCCTTTGGCAAATGTGTTGCAAGTAATTTTCAGGGCATCAAACATACATTTTGAGAGAATATACTTCAGCCTTACTGTCTTATTCCAATGTTCACTTCAGAAATGTTTAAAAAAAAGTCACAGCAATGTAGGCCCTTGGAGGAAGGACCCTGGAAGGGAAAGGGTCTTGGGGACGATTACTTTTAAAGTCTGTGACAAGTGACAGCAACTCAGCTCAAAAGCCGGTAGCCGTAGAGACCCACCCGGCCTCAGAGCACCCCCCAAAGGGACATGAGCCCACTTTCCCTTTCTCAGTGGGAAATTGGTCTTTTTAACGATTGAAGTATTTATAAATAAGTAACTTTGGCTATATCCATCTGTGAACTATTATTCAGTTATCAAAACTGACGTTTAAAAACACTCAAAAGATGGGGCCGGGCGCGGTGGCTCACGCCTGTGATCCCAGCACCCTGTCAAAAGACAAATGACAAACTAGAGAAAATACAACTCACATCAATGACAAAGGACTAATTTACTTAATTTATAAAGAGCTTCAACAAATGAGTAAGAGCAATTACCCAAAAGAAAGAAGGACAAAATACTGAATTTGATGCAAAGAAAAAAATGGCTCTCAAATCTTAGACAAGACCTCAACATCGTTAGCCGTCAATGAAATGCAGTTCAAAATCACAGTATCACTTCACACCCATTAAGAAGGCGACTATAAAAAAAAAAACTAGAAAACAACTAGTGTTGGTGAGACCTTGAGTAGAGGACCTGCTAAGCTGTGCTTGGACTCCTAACCCTGGACTCACAGAAAATGTGAGGTCATTAATGTGTATTGTTTTAAGTGACTGAGGTTGTGGTAATGTATTATGCAGCAATAGAAAACTAATATGGATTTTGCTGAGTCATTTGTATCAAATTACACAGACCATGGGAAGTGTTTAGGAGGGAAATATAATAAACACTATCTCAAATGTGGAAAAAAAAAAAGAACTGGTGCTGGTGAGGACATAGAGAAACTAGAAGCCTACTGTACTGTTGGTAGGAATGTAAAATGGTACAGTCACAGCGGAAAATAGCATGACAGTTCTCAAAAAATTAAAAATAGAATTACCACATGATCCATCAGTTTCACTCTGGGCATATCCAAAAGAATTGAAAGCAGGGTCTCAAAGAGATGCACATACACCCATGTTCATAGCAGCATTAATTACAATAGCTAAAACATCTAAGTAATCCAAGCATCCTTCAACAGTGAATAGATAAGCAAAATATGGCATATACATATAAGGGAATATTATTCAGCCTTAAAAGGAAAGAAATTCTGACACAGGCTGCATGTAGATATACCTTGAGGACATTATGCTAAGTGAAATAAGCCAGTCACAAAAAGACAAACACTGTATGATTCCACTAATGCGAGGTACTTAGAGTAGTCAAAATCATAGAGACAGAAAGTAGAATGGTGCTTGCCAGGGGACTGGGGGAGTTATTGTTTAACGGGTACAGAGTTTCAGTTTTACAAAATGAAAAGAGTTCTGGATATGGATGGTAGCAATGGTTGCACAACATTACAAATGTTACTTAATACCACTGAACAGTATGCTTAAAAATGGTTAAGATGGTAAATTTTATGTTATGTATATTTTACCACAATAAATGGAAAAAAAAAAAAAACCTCATCAACCTGGGCAACATAGTGAGACCCTATCTCTACAAAAAATTAAAAAATTAGCCAGGCATGGTGGCACACACCTATAGCGCCATCGAGAGGATGAGGCTGGAGGATTGCTTGAGCCCAGGAATTCAAGGTTGCAGTGAGCTATGATGGTGCCACTGCACTCCAGCCTGGGAAACAGAGCAAGACCTCATCTCTTAAAAAACAAAAACAACAACCACCTTAAGTGCATTTCAAATAAACAATATAATCACCAATCACAGTGAAGGGGAAGAAAAAAAAGAATTTACTCAAGTAATTTTTGAGCACAGTATTTTGATTATCCTCGATCCAAAGATAAAAAGAACTCGAAATATTGAATGCCAGTAAGTAGGATTGTTTTTCACATAGTCTGAGTTAACAGTTTGAAACTATTTTAGTGTGTTATAGGATTGAGCAAATAAGTAAATATATTGTGGATAATCAGAGCCAGATTTCTCTTTGTTACAAAAAAGCTATAAATATGGACAGGCAGAAGACTGCAATGAATCCTGTGGTGTGGGGCTGGAAGCAGAACTACCAGGTTGGACTCGTAGTTTGTGACACATGAACAGGTATGTATGTATGTGCATATGTATATCCATACATACGCATGGTCCCAGAGTGGTCCAACTCACGATCTTCCAACTTCACGAAGGGTTTATCAGGGTATAACCGCTTCGTAAGTTGAAGAGCTCCTTACAACTTACAATGGAGTTACAGTTTCTACTGAACTCATATCTCTTTTGTACCATTGTAAAGTTGAAAAATTATAAGTCAAGCCATCTTAAGTCAGGGACCATCTTCTGTGTTGCCAGCATTAAACGCGTTTTTGACTTATGGTATTTTCAATTTATGACGGGTTTATCAGGACTTAACCTCATCATAAGCCCAGGAGCATCTGTACACGAACAGACGGATATAGAAAGAGATCTAGATGTACGTACATCCGTATCTGTGCACACACACAGACAGAATTTTCTTCCCTGACTCAGTCTGCTGAGAGGGCTCAGAAGCAGTGACACTCCAGGAGCAATGAGCACACCTGGTACACAGATCTTGGATTCTAAACCCCAGGACACACTGACAGGAACCAGGGCTCCTTGGTAAACGGGTGATTCCAGGGCGGTGGCAGGAAAAGTACAAGCCAAACCTAGAACACCTGGTTGAGATAGAAAGTATGGAAGTACTGAAAATATGATAGGAACATGTCAAAAGAATACAGGAGCCAGCTGGAAGGGACTTCCACACACCATGTCAGGGACAATTTGAGCATCAAAGTAAGTAAGGATGCTGATTATAACCCAATGAATAAAATAAGAATCCGTGAGTTCGTATCGGTATAAACAAATAAATGGAGAAGAGAAAGTTCTTCCTTTCAGTAAAATGCCAACTAATACATGTTTCTAATGTTGGGATTAGAAAGTCACAGCTTTGCAACCATCACGGCAATAAGTGATTTAAGTGAGAATGATCAATGGGCACTAAAACTAGTGGGTAAAAGTGCAGTGAGGAACAGGGTCTGTACACAGACTCAAGGCACCTCAGCACAACTCACTTATTTCATTCAAGGGGAAAAATAATAACTTCATAGCAAAGAAACCTGGTGGATAGTCGCTTAAAAAATAATCATCAAATAATAACATCACCATAATAATGTAACACCATCAATAACGGAACAAATTGACATCTTGTGACTCCTGGTAAGATCTGCTGGAAAGGACATCATCATTTTTGTGGTGTTTCTGCTAAAAATCCATAATCTTAATTTTATCATGAACCCAAATTGAGGGACATTCTGTGAAATAACTGGTCTGTAATTTTAAAAAATGTCATGGTCATAAAAGAAAAAAAGACTGAGAAACAGTTCCAGATCAAAGGATACTAAAGACATGACAGCCAAATGCACCCATGATCTCAGCTGGGTCCTGGGCCAGGAAAAAATAAAAGACATAAGAACAACTGAAAAAAATTTGAATACATACAGATAATGATATTGTAGCAACATTAAATTTCCAGGTTTTGAAAACGGTATAGCCATTATGTAAAAGAATGTTTTTGTTCTTAGAAAATACACAATGAAGTACTTAGGAATAAAGATACAATGCCTGCAACTCACTCTCCAATGGCTGTAGGGGGATGTGTGTGACACACAGAGACAGAGACAGAGACAGAGAGAATGAGCACACTAGAAATGACAAAGCAAATGGGACAAAATGTTAAAAATTGGTGAATCTGGGTAAATGGGATATGGGAGTTCATTCTTTATACCATTCTTTAAATTTAAAGAACTTATTCTATAAGTTTAAATTACATCAAAAAGTTACCAAAAAGAAAAAAAGCTGGGCGTGGTGACACAAGTTGTAATCCCGGGTATTCAGGAGGCTGAGGTGGGAGGGAGGATCGCTTGAGCCCAGGAGTTTGAGTTCAGCCTGGGCAAAACAGTGAGACCCCATCTCAAAAAAAAAAAAAACAAACCAAAAAAAACTAATTAATTAACAAAAAGGAAAAAGAGAAAGAAAAATAATTAGACTTGAAATAAAATTTGAGTCTTTTCCCCACCTTCAAGTCACCAAAATATCCCAAGGTGCATTTTCAGAACAGACAGCATAGTTTCCTTGTTTGGTCTGTGCTGTTGACCAGAAAAGAGCACTCCTGGAAAAGTGCAGAAGCTTCTAGATAAAATAGTCCCACCTAGTTATGACTCTCAAAACTCTGGGAGTGCCTGAATGAATATCCACAGGAGCACAGAACAAAGGAATGGTGTGGAGCAGTGCGGGTGGGCGCAGGTGGGAGACACCGGGGAGGGGGTTCTGCTGTGCCCTTACCATGCCGGAGCCACTGCAGTAGTGGCAATGCTGCACCTTGGTGCCGGGCTCGTTCCCTTTGCCATCACAGCGCTCGCAGGTGTCCATGATGTTCACGGTGAACTCCTTGTTGACCCCCTTAGCAGCTTGATTGAACGTCAACTCCATGACATACTGAAGGAACCAAGGGACGGGCTGTCACCCTTTGTTTTACAATAACCAAAGGCGGTGCTTCACTTTAAAAGGAAAGGAGGGCACTGCCAGCATTTTTAGTTACTCTTTCACTGCATTATTTACTTGTACTCTGCCAAGTAAGAACAAGTGGGACTCACTGAGCTGATTCTGCCCTACTCCTCAGGACTATTAAGAGAGAATGTACGTCTTAATTTAAATGAAAACATGCTTTCAAAAAACTGAAAATATTCACGGGATTACACTTGTACATGGCACTTACAAACAGCTTGAATGATCCACAATCATAACTGAGACCATAAAATATTTCCTCTCTCTCTTCAACTTTGACAATGTCTTGTGAAGACATAAATAAGAAAGAAGAGGCGGGGCATGGGGTGAATGCCTGCTGGGGGGCCGAGGCGGGAGGATTGCTCGAGCCCAGGAGTTTGAGACCAGCCCGAGCCAGAACGAGACCTCGTCTCCACAAAAAACAGAAAAATTAGCCAGTGTGGTGGCACGTGCCCTCCAGCTACTGGGGAGGCTGAAGCAGGAGGATCGCTGAGCCCAGGAGTTTGAGGCTACAGTGAGCTATGATGACACCACTGCACTCCAGCCAGGACAAGAGAATGAGATTCTGTCTCCAAAAAAAAAAAAGAAGAAAGGAAGAGGATTGGCAATGTCTCCCTGCTAGAGCGAGTTCTCCTAGAATACTGTAGCAGGCTCTAGACAAAACACTCACACCCTAATTATGGACTCCGAAAGGCTGAGATGTTGCCTGATTAAGCAACTGTTAAGAATATGGTCAAAATGGATGTACTCATTATTACTTATAGGATTTTTCAAATATTGAAATTATTTTCTACCAAAATGGCTGCCTCCAGATCAGTTCATTTTTAAGCTGCTTTGTCTTTTTGAGAAGTAGAAACTGATAAAAATCTGTTTTCATCACACTTAGCCTAAAATTTGAATAATTCTTCAAAATGAGGAACTTACTTCCTGAGGCTGATCAAACACACTCTGGAAATCTCCAAATGAAGATGATGAAAACTCCCCAAAGATCTTCCTAAACAGCTCCTCAGGATCAACAGTGGGGCCTCCCCTCCAGTAGCTCTGCCCAGAGCTACTGGCCCCAGGATCAAAGCCAGCAGAGCCATAGGCGTCGTACTGCTTCCTCTTTACTTCATCACTCAAAACCTGCAAAAGGCAGAGCAATCAGGCATTCCTGGGTCTTCGGAGGCCCAGGAACAGACAAGAGCTCACACCACGTGAACAGTCCCAATGTTACTAAGTGCTCCTGTGTGCAAAAATATTCTATGAGGTTCCCTGGGATAGGATTGGACTGCAACTTTAGCACCAAGAAGAGGAGCAAGATGACTGCAACGAACTCTAAGTGTAGGGCCTAAAGTACTTTTTATAAGTCTCATGAGAGTGGGCACAGTGGCTCATGCCTATAATCCTAGCACTTTGGGAGACCAAGGTGGGAGGATCACTTGAGCCCAGAAGTTCGAGACCAGCCTGGGCAACACAGCAAGACCCCATCTCTAAAAAAAAAAGTTAAAAATTAGCCAGGCACAGTGGTACGCGCCTATGGTCCCAGCTACTTGGGAGGCTGAGGCAGGAGGATCGCTTGAGCCCGGGAATTCAAGGCTGCAGTGAGCTGTGATTGCACCACTACACTCAAGCCTGGGTGACAGAGCAAGATCCTATCTCTTAAAACAAAAAAGATTTACTGAGCTGAGGCTGTCCTTACATGTGGCTGTCTGTTCCTGTGGACATATGAGCTCCTATATATCCTGAACCCCTTCAGGACTACCAAAGTCTGGGAAGAAGGTCCACTTTCAGATAATTCTGGAACTAGTCACTACTTGTTTCATAGACTTGCTTTGTCCTCTGATTACACTGTAAACTCTTCCAGGGCAATGATGGGCTTCTACTTTTACAACAGCCACCATCCCTAACAGGTAACAATGCCCTGCGGGGGAGGGGGATTATTATCAAATAAGGGCTGAATTAATTAATGCAAACCAGAGTTCCCAAGCCCAGCCATAGTCTGAATTACCTGGGAAACTTTATTAGTACAGATTATTGAATCGTGTTCTTCATCAGATTCCAAATTAGTAGACCTTGGAATCTTCTTTTTTACAACATGATTTGGTGCAAGGACACAGCCTTCACACAGCACATACACCAGGCTGTCCTGTGTGGCAATGCAAACTCTGATTCACGCACACAGCTGAATGACAGTGACCTGCACACACATCAGTCATATTACCTCGTAGGCTTCTGCCAGCTGGGAGAACTTCTCCTTGGCTTTGGGATCATCCTTATTCGTGTCGGGGTGATACTTCTTTGCAAGCTAAGGGAAAAAATGGTAAATTTCCTTGGACATTGAACCACAAATATCAGTTACAATTATGCCTCCTTTATAACAGTTGTCTCTCTTAAGACTTAGCAACCAACAACAATCATAAAACAAGATTTAAGACTTTAAAATAAATCATTTTGTTAAATCTGATGTGTGTACACATTTTTCAACTTTTCAACCACAACAAGTCTCTACCAAAAATAATGACTAGGCTGGGCGTGGTGGCTCAGGCCTATAATCCTTACACTTTGGGAGGCTGAAGCAGGAGGATTGCTTGAGCCCAGGGGTTCGAGGCTGCAGTGAGCTATGCCACTGCACTCCAGCCTGGGCAACAGAGCAAGACCCTGTCTCTAAAAAATAAATAAATGAATAATAATGACTAATCTTTTAGAATTTGGGTACCTTTGTGAAAGCAAGGTGCAAAACAGTGTGTCTGGTATACTGACACTGATGTCAAAAGGGGAGAAAATGACTGGATAGGTAAATAGATGTCTCTGCTGTATGAATTATTTTTGGAAGCACGTACAATAAGTTGGTAATACAGATTGCTACAGGAGGGATGGATGTGGGTGAATGGGAAGGAGGAAGACTTTTTACTGTATGCTCCTTCGTACTTCTGAATTCTGAACAATAGGAATGCATTACCTATTCAAAACATAGCTTTAAATATTAAAAAGACAAAATAAATCTCCCTCGGCTGTCCAGAGCACACGCGTGCTGAGCTGCTCCAAAATGTCTGGCTGTGCTGTGTGCCCTGTAGGTGTCTACTGTGTTTGTGCCTCCTCCTGACGCCTTCCCAGTCTCTGCATCACCAGAGTTGTGAAGCTGAAAGTGACAGGCAGCTGCCTGGCTCTGTCCCTGACATTAGCTGGCTGTCTGCCTCAGCTGCAGTTAGACTAACGGTACGGTCAGACCATCTGGATCCATCACTTGCTCACTCTGAGAACTTGGGCACGTTCCTAAGGGACGTGGGGGACACAGTCCCACTAGTCCCTCCAGATTTAATCTGCTTGTGGACTTGCTCTTCCTCACACCAGCATTCAGAAGGCCAGAGGCTGCATGCTGAGCAGGGCAGGGGAGGATCTTAAGGCACAGCTGGTATACCACGGTGGGCCACAAGCCTCCACCATCCTGTGACCTCCTGGCTCATTGCAAACATTAAGGCAAGATAGGTTACTATGCTCATGGAAAAGAGAGCTCTTGTCAGAAAGACCTATAATATAGCCTCACATCTGCCACATGTTGGCTCATGTGCTTTAGTCCTAAGTCATAACCTCTCTGAGCCTCGGTTTCCTAATCAGTAAAACAGGGATGTTAATACCATGAAGTTGCCATGAGGACTAAATGATGTAACACATGCAAAGCTTTGATCAAGGTGGCCCACACCTATAGTCCCAGGTACTTGGGAGGCTGAGGCGGGAGGACTACTTGAGCCCAAAAGTTCAAGGCTGCAGCAAGCTATCGTGCATGCCTGAGCTCTAGCCTGGGCAACATAGTGAGTGAGATCTTGTCTCTAAAAACAAAATTTTTTTTTTTAGTTGCTCAGCTTTACCTGATCTTTTTGCTTGTACCTCTAGAAACGTGAATGGCTCCCTAAATTAAGTCTTTATCTTAAGTTAAGCCTCTAGTACTTGCTAGGGCCTCAACTGTCATGTGAGTTTGGCCCAGCCCCCATTTTCAATCTCTCACTCCTGCACCAGGCACCCTACTCTTGAGCTCATGAAGAGACACACCATTTGCTATTTCCAGGCCAGAATCTCTACTTCCTGTACCCAGGCCTCTGTTCATTCCAATACAACCCAGTTAAAAAATGACACACAATTAAAAATGGGCAAAGGATCTGAATACACATTTCTCCAAAGAAGATATACAAGTGGCCAAAAACACATGAAAAGATGCTCAACATCATTAGTCACTAGAGAAAATTAAATCTAAACCACAATGAGACAACACTTCACAACCACCAAGTGGTTAATTCAACAGACATATAACAACAAGTGTTGGCTGGGCACAGTGGCTCACTCCCGTAATCCTAGCACACTGGGAGGCCGAGGCGGGAGGATTATTTCAGCTCAGGAGTTCGAAACCAGCCTGAGCAAGAGCGAGACCCCATCTATACTAAGAATAGAAAAAATTAGCTGGGCGTGGTGGTGCACGCCTGTAGTCCCAGCTACTCGGGAGGCTGAGGCAGGAGGACCGCTTGAGCCCAGGAGTTTGAGGTTGCTGTGAGCTAGGCTGATGTCAAGGCACTCTAGCCCAGGCAACAGAATGAGACTCTGTCTCAAAAAAATAAAAAATAAAAAAAATAACAAGTGTTGGCCAGGACTGTGGAGAAATAACAGCTCTCATATACTGCTGGTGATAATGTAAAATGGTATAGGCTGGGTGTGGGGGCTCACGCCTGTAATCCTAGCACTTTGGGAGGCTGAAGAGGGAGGATCACTTGAGGCCAGGAGTTTGAGGCCAGCCTGGGCAACGTAGCCAGACCCTGTCTCTACAAAAAAATTTAAAAATTAGCCAGATGTGGTGGTATGCGCCTGTAGTCCCAGCTACTCCGGAGGCTGAGGTGGGAGGGTTGCTTGAGCTCAGGAGTTTGAGGCTGGAGTGAACTGAGCTATGATCAGGCCACTGCACTCAAGCCTGGGTGACAGACCAAGACCCTGTCTCAAAAAAAAAAAAGAATGTGAAATGGTGTGGCTGCTCTTAAAAAGGCTGGCAGTTCCAAAAGGTTAAGCATCCAGTTACTGTGTGACCCAATAACTACACTCCTGAATATATATCCAAGAGAAATGAGAACATCATATGTCTACACAAAAACTTACAAATGAATGTTTACAGCAGCACTGTTCATAATAGCTAAAAAGTGGAAAAGATCCTAATGTCCATCGAATGGTGAATAAACAAAATGTGGTCTATCCAGCCACACAATGGAACAGTAGTCAACCATAAAAAGGAACGAAGCGACGACACACGCTACAACACGAGTGAGCCTTGGAAACATTATGCTCAGTGAGAGAAGCCAGTCACAAAAGGCCACATATAAATGACTCCATTTATATGAAAGATCCAGAACAGGCAAATCCATAGAGACAGAAAATAGATTAGTAATTGCCAGGGACTGAGGGGAGATGACAACAGGGAGTAAGTGCTAATGGGTACAGGGTTTCTTTTAGGTGATGAAAATACTCTAAAATTGATTGTGGTGATGGTTGCACAACTCCAGGGAATTGTGCACTTACAAAAAGCTGTCAATCCTACATTGGTGCCCCCAACATTCATATTATCGGTCAGAACAAACCACGATTCTGGGAACCATTGGTGTAGACATCTCACATACTACTTTAATTAGCCCTAATATATTCTGGGATAAGACAATAGGAATGTCACATTTCCTGGGTTAAGAAAGGAAATAATTCTAAACCCACAGAATTTAATCTGAATGCAAAGAATGACCACCTAAAACTTAGACCAGTATACCTTCCGATTCAGAAGGTATAGAATAAATTTAATTATAAAACCACCTCCAGAAAAAAAAAACTTTAAAATCTCTGGTTTGGAATCTCTACTTTTTTCCTGAAGCATTAACCACCATGGCATGGTGCACTGAATAACACAATTCAGCCAAGCCCATCTTTACCATATCATTCTTATACTATCAGCTGCATGCCACCTATCCATACAAGCATGTGCATCGTACTGAGCAGGATCAGACTAGATCAATAGCATTCCTTCCACAATCTTGTCACTAAAATCTGACTTCCATACACACCTGGTAATAGGCTTTCTTGATCTCTTTCTGGCTGGCATTTCGGGGCACTCCTAATATCTGGTAATAATCTTCTTTGGCCAAAGGGGCGCTCGTGTGGAAGAAGGCAGTACAAAGAAAAGGGTAACTTTTTGTTCCTAAAAAGGAAAAAAAAGAAAGAAAATCACTCTGGGAATGTGCTCAACAAAAGGAAATTGTGAGTACGTGACCAGCCAGAATACACCTACGAAGGAACAAATATGCCACAGCTTTAGGGTCTGTTCCCCTCCAAGCCCACTGCAGATCATACTCACTGCATCTCAAAAATGCTAAAGCCACTGTATGCAATTAATATAAAACAAATTCAGAGTATTGGGTATGGCTGATTCTACTGGATTATGCTACCAGTATAGTCTAAGTACACCACTAAAAGAATACTCCTCCAGACTGGAAGATGACTAAAATGGGATTCAGCTTCCCTCTTACACTGCCTAAGCATGTTAGGTATTTTCATACCCTTCTGTCTCACTTAATGCTTAACAATTCCCCACATTCTTTTCCCTCTACCATGCAACCTTGGGGATCTGCTTATGAAGTGGCTCTCAGACTGTGGTCCCTGGTCCAGCAGGACCATTAGCTTGTTGAAAATGCAAATTTTCAGGCCCCACCCCAGACATGTATCAGAAACTCAGAAGGCCTCCCCCCCTCAAGCTGGCAACCAAAACCAGTATCTCCAAACACTGCCAAATGTCCCATGCTGAGAACCATTGGCAACCCAGTCTAAGAAGGTCAAGGAAGGGCTTCTAGGTCATCTGAGGTTAAGCTATAGAAATTGGCTAGGCTAAAGAGGAGTGAATCCACCCAGATTTACGCCGGAGGTCCTGGTGTAATTGGTGACAGCATCTCCTTTCACTTTTAAAAGTGCCCTGTTTGGCTGCTAAGTTATACGATAGCTTTGGTTTGGGGAAGTTCAGACGTAAAGTTCAGAAGTAAACAGTAAGGACCTTGTGCATTTAGGAACTGCAGATACTATAACCCAACTAGAGACTGTATATGTGGGGGGCGCAGGTAGCAGTGGTGGTTAAGGATGATAATGCTTAATGATGCCTTGGGATAAGCAGAAGGGCCTTAGAGATATGCTAAGGAGTCTGGATTTTTATCCTGAAGGCAATAGGGAGCCACTGTAAGTGTTAAAACAGGGAACTGATTGGGTTTGTACACTCAGAAGGATTGGGAGACTACTCAAAATTAATGAGTACAAAATACAACCAGAGGTGTTGAGCATATGCAAGGAGGCAAGATGAAGGATAATCAGAAAGGAGAGCAAGTAGAGATGGTCGGAATGATTAAGAGCAGAAATAGGAAGTAAATGGATGTTTTTGGTATACTCAACACTCACGGAATACGAAAAGCAAACTGGAAGTAGCAGGGGTTAGGAGATCACTACTTGTGTTTCTTCAGTCGGACTTGAGAAGACACTAAGTCTGGTTTATTAATGAGTCTGTACTCAACCCCCTCTTTCCTCAGAAGTGTGAGGTTACCGTGGCCTGGTCCAGCCTCTCCCTTACCACTCCTTCCAATGTCAGAAGGCTGAGGCTGGTAGTTGCCTACAGCAGCTACGGCTTCAATATTGTGGGCAGAGGACCTGGACTTGAGTTAGAATGTGAGACAGCAATGCGTAAAATTGCATGTGGATAAAGATAAATCACATTTAACTATTAAAAGTTTGATGACTTTTGACATTATCCAAAAGGCATCAATGACTAGCAATAATTAGAAAGAGTTCATTTAATAGGCAATTTTTTCCCCAAGATATGACCAGTAAATGTCTTGCCCTTTTTAGAACAACCCAGAATATGAGTAGCCTGCAAGTCATTCAAGAATGGCCAACCCAGTGCCAAAAACTGCCTTCTTTTTGCTTGGAAGAAAAGTCAGATTTAAAGTAGGTTTTTTTTTCATTTTGTTTTATTTTGAGACAGGGTCTGGCTCTGTTGCCAGGGCTAGAGTGAAGTGGCGTCATCATAGCTCACTGCAACCTCAAAGTCCTGGGCTCAAGCAATCCTCCTGCCTCAGCCTCTCAAGTAGCTTGGACTACAGGGGCAAGCCTCCACACCCAGCTAATTTTTCTATTTTTTGTAGAGATGCGGTCTTCCTCTGTTGCTCAGGCTGCTCTTGAACTCCTGGGCTCAAGCAATTCTCCTACCTCAGCCTCCCAAAGTGCTAGGATTACAGGCATGAGCCACCATGCCCAGCCTAAAGTGTTGTTTTTATGTCATCTAATTGTACTACATTTGAGATGAGACCGCAGACCAGTGTTTGAGAGCTGAGTGGATGATTTCAGATGTGATAACTAACAGAGTGCACCCTGAAGGAGGCTGCCTCTCACATGTGTATATCACGTGATACAAAACATACCCATGGCAAGCTATGGGCTCACTTGGAGAAAAGGATAGCTGACCACAGTTCCTTAGCAATGGCCCCACACAAGGCTTAATATGTAGTGCCTGACTGTCTCTCTCTCTTACATACACAGGCACAATAATAAAAAATGCTTCCCAAACTTGTACAGATTTAATATGAACAAATTTAGCTTAATAAAACAAGTCACCTAAGGAATTAATACTTGAATAAAAAGTCACAGCCAAATTCTACTTAAAACAACTTTGACATTAGAAAATGTTAGCAAGCCCTAAAAATGGCCACTTTTGCTCATATTGAGAAATACAGCATGACATCTCTCCAAATAATCCTGAGGAAACCTGGACAGACTACTAGACAGACTATTGCTCCATCCACGAGGAATATAGATGGCAGGAACAGAATTTAGAAATACATTGACTTTCCTGGTAATCTAGTGGTTAGGAAAAAAAAAAATACATTCACTTGACCAAATCCACATCCAATCTCTTTGTTCTCCGTTGTCAAAATGTCCTCAGTGCCTAGAATGGTGGCTGGCATAAAACACGCCTCAATAAATACCTGTGAATGAATGAATGTTCACGGTTAAGGAAAAAGAGGCTCAAAGGGATTAAATAATACTCCCAGGTTGCACACACTGGTGAAAGCAAGTCTGTTCACCCCTGAAGCCCAGGCTCTACATTGCACACAATTATTGATACTTTAATGAGTGCCTATTATGTAAGAATTACAAAATTGGATCACAATAGGAAGTTAGCTTGTGTAAATTATCTTGTCAGGGACCTTTAATTAATTAATCTTTATAAATTTACTGATAGCTTAAGTATCATTGGCACAAATTCTATGGAACACAAAACCACCAGCACAACTCAGGCACATGGCAGGTTGTTCAGTGTTTCCTTCCTTCTCTCACTAAAATGGAAGTCACCCAACATATAGCATATGGAAACTTTATGGCTAAGCACTTCAAGGCTTAATGCATAATTCAATATCGCCTCCAGCAACTAAGAAGGCAGCAGTTTTCAAACCAAGACTCTATCACTTTGTGACATTCTATTAATACAAGTTTAACATCTAAGCCGCCGCTTCTTTATAAAATGGAATAATAACAGTGCCTTTCACGTGGAAATGTGATGTAAGGAGATAAACCGTGCCTGGTAAATAGTAAGTGCACGACAAATGTTAGGCTGTATTATTACTACAATTACCAATTTAAGGACTTCTAAAAAAGACTAACTGTGCCCTTCAATTTGCACAATGTGGTGGAAAGGGTAAGCTATGAAATGACAGCGAGACAACTCTTCTTGTCTAACTTTATGACCTTGGGCTGGTCAATTTCTCTGTCAGATCCTCAGTTTCCCCTTGTTTAAAATAGGGATGATGATTGGCATCTTGCAGGGTTGTTGTTACCATCAAGTGAGACAGGCATAAAGTGCATAGCGCTCACCGAAGGCAGTTACCTCTTCCCCTACGCTACAGCCTAGAAGGTGGAGAAATGGGAAAAGAACAGGACAAAAGAGCAGCAGCCTCCAGAAATGTTAACAGAGAGGTGAAGGTTCGTGGCCTACGGGGCGTTTCACCACCGCCGCCCGGGACTCCATGCAGCTCTCCCTCACTTGGGCCTCTCTGCCTCCTGCTTCCCTGTCCCTCCAGCAATTCCGCATCCGGGTCGGAAGACACCCTCCACCTCGCCACCCCCGTAGCGATAGCCAGAGCGCGGAGGGTCACTCCTTTCTAGGCCTTGAAGCCACTCGGGTGCTGAAGCCTGCCCTCACCTGTGAGGCTGACACCGGGTCTCAATGTCAGCAGCGCCCGGGGGCCACGAGCGCCCAGGGAAGGCGCGAAGGCGGTGACGCTCAGCTTGCGGCCCAGGGACGCTCCCACTACGCCCTCCCTGGACAGCCGGGCCCCTCTCCCCGCTGCAGCCGGCAGCCGGGGGTTCCCCATTGCCACCAGCAACCAGCGTGTGGAGCACAGCGCCGCCATCTTGGCCCGGGGACACTGCGCCTGCGCCGCCCGGCTCCAGGCGGCCTCGCGGGGCGACGGGCGCGCACGCCGAGTCGCAGCGTTGCGCACGCGCAGCTGCACCCAACGTGTCTTCCTCGTAGCTATCGCAGAAACGGGGTTCGGTCTGAAGAGTGCCTTTCGGTAGACTTGCCCTGGAGAACCTCTCCGTTCTGTGCTAGACGACCAAAGACTGGACCTCATCCGTGTGAGGACGTGGTTGAGTGCAGCCGAACGTAACTGGCTTGAGGGTCCTGGCAAGGGGCGGGACTACAAACCCCGGCGTGCAGTGCGGCCGCCAGCGCGCCGATCCCAGAGTGCAGCGCGCGCTCCTTTCTGGTGACCCCGAGACTCTCATCTGATTGCGGGCGCTTTCGTCATCCGGCCGCCGCGCGAGCAACGCAAACCTTCGCCCGCACCCTCAAAGACTGGCCGCAATCTCTCTCCCTCAGGCTGGTTTCCCCTTCCCCCTCTGCCGCGCGGGACTGCGGTCGCTCAGCTCTCTCCTTAAGTGTGTTAGCCTTCCCCAAACCTGTCGTGAACTCGCTGGTTCAGAATGTGAGCCGAGCTGCCCAAAAACTGATTAAGTAAACCCTGTGAGCAGGAACTGTGTGTCACGCGCGCTCTAGAATGTTGGGTATGCAGTGATGAATGATATGATACCATCCCAGCTCTGGAGGGAGGCGGGCTCCTTAGCAACTAACAACGCGTTAAATGCTATCGTAGGTACAAACAGTGTTACACACAGATGAGGGAGTCATTCCATTTTCCTAACGGAGAAGGAGGGGTTGGGGTGTCGAGGCTTCTGAGCGATAGCGGTAACTTTCGAATTGGACTTTGATGAAAAGTGCATCAGGTAGGGGTAGGGTATTCGAAGCAGCAAGAATTTCAAAAGCAAAGCAAAGATGTGAGTGTGTTTGCCCTGTTTGATTAAACCCTAAATTTAGGGTGTGTGACTGGAGATGAGGCTAGGAAGGTAGACTTGGCCTGGTAAGTGTTGCAAAGGAATTTCAACTTTCACACCACCACCACCACCTCAAGTAATAGGAAGAGAACCTGATGGTTCTTGGATGGGTTTTAAATGAACTCTGCTCCTCCTCCTGTCCCCCACTCCCAACCCCCAGCATTGTACACGAAATTTTTTGTGTACGTGGATGTTAATCTGGGTAGATATCTATAGCTTTTGTCAATCAAATTCTCAACAGGCACTGAAACTCAAAAAAGTCCAGTGAAGAACAGTTACCAGGCTGTTGTAAAATGTAAGTAATAGTTGAAGACAGTTCAGACTAGGGAAAGGAGAAGACTGAGGTGAACAAGGGACATTTTAGAGAAACAAGGAAAAGGGTGTCATGGAGTAGGAGGTGAGGAAAAAAATTCATTTAATACATTCAGCAAATGTATTAAATGTTCACCATCGTGGGTAAGAATATGGGCTCTGGAGTCAGCCTGCCTGGGATTGAATCCCAGCTCTGCCACTTACCACCTGTGTGTCCTTGGGCAACTTACTTCACCTCTCTGTGCCTCAGTTTCGTTTTCTCTAAAATGGGGACATACTAGTAACTGCCTCAAATGACCACCTGAGGAATAAATGAGAAAATCCGTGTAAGGGCTTCATATAGTACTTGGCACATAGCAAGTGCTCCATCTATGTTAGTCCTACGTGCCAGGCTCTGTGCTAAGCACTGAGAATACCAAGAAGAACTCAGACACAGTTATTTGCCCATAGGGAGCCCAAAACCTAGGGGATATGGGGAGGGGGTTGTTGACAGTTGAGCAGAATAACTTTCAGGAATAAAAGCCAAGAACAAGAACTGAATGGACTTTTCATTTACTACCTTAGGCTCAGTAATATGAAAACTGTGTCAGCTTTGTAACTTCCTCATTTTTTTGTATTTTAGTTTATCCCCTATTTCCCCATAGTGATGAACAGTAAAAATCTTCCACATTGAAAGGGTGTGTGTGTTCTTGTTTTAAGGGATACCAGTAAGGCTGACTGTTGGGGAGCCCGTGTTTCCTCTTAGGAAGCAGAGAACCCCAAAGGAATGGAGTGGGTGATGGTGGCTGCTAAAGAAGAGGAAAACAAGTCCTTGGGATCTGCCACATGGAAGAAAGAAAAACATGAGAAAGACTCCCTCCTGAGAGCAACCTGGCTCTGGACATGGTTTCTTTCACTGTTAATTACTATGGAGAAGCAGGAGATGATACAATTACTAAACATGGGTAAATTACCAAACTTGCAAAATCTTAATAGTGGTCCTTGGTCTGTGGTTTCTCAGACACGTGATTTGATAGTTGTTGGAAAGCAATGCATATACTTTTAAAACGTTCCCCCGACCACTGGTGGTGCCAGGCTAAAGAACCCAGGAAAGGAAAAGGTTTGGGGAGAAAGATAATGAGTTATTGTTATTGGGACTTGTCACGCTTGAGACGTCTGTGGGACCAATTTCAGGCAGCTGGTACTGTGTGGCTGTGGAGAGATCTGAAAACCATAGCTGTGCTAAGAACGTCCCTTTACAGTTCACAAAGAACTTTATTATGTTTCATATTTTGATATGATCACAACCCTGTGAGGTAGGTAGGGCAAGGACTATTCCCATTTTCACAAATGGACCCCCACCCCCCGCCAAGAAAATAAAACCAACAAAATAAGTTCTGAAAGATGAAAAGACTCAACTCATCCAATGTCACACAGCTAGTGAGTGAGTGAACCAAGACCCGATCCTGGGTTTTCTAACAATAAAACCGTGGTTCTTTCCTTTAAACTGTGTGCCTGTCATGCCAGTGTGATTGGTAGCTCCCCGTCCTATAGCCCTTGATGGTTCACAGAGTACTTTCTCATGCTTAATTTCATTTGCTCCTCACGACAAAAGAGAGGTAGGGCAAGTACTTATTACCACCCCCACAGACAAACTGCTGCCCTGCCTTCCAAGGACTTCAGCTATGACTGATCACAAGTAGATTCATCCCAGGCTTCTTGCTAAAGATCGCAGTGAGCACACAGACCACTCCTATCCATACTCTCAGGCAGAATATGCTCCCATGTTCTCCAGTCTGAAGCCCCCAAAACTTGAGCTTTAAGGCGAAACAAATGTTACTTGCAAAAGGCACACAATGGTGCAAGCATTTCCCCCTCTGCACTTTTCCTTTGACTAGACCTGTGATCCTGATCCCCTAAGCCAGGAGATCTGTATGAGCAAGGAGGGAGTTTAAGTATGGTTCTCCAGGGTGCCAGGCTGAAGGCAGAGGGAGACAAGAGGGTTTACTCTGTGATTTCTTGGCTGAAACCACTGAGTATTCCAGGTATAATGTGACTGGCCAAATTCATGGCTGCTAATGGCTGCGACCCTCCCATGTGAACTAGGAGCCCTTCCAGGGTGGGCAGAAAGGCTTGAGTCAGTCTTTCCAGAGGCAATAAAAGCTACTTTACGATTTCTCTAAGTGTAGCATTTCCTTTACTCTGTAAGAGACTATGGGACAATTCCAAGGGGGTGTGAATATGTGATCCAGATGTTCTGGGGCATGATGACTGCAGCAGGTGCAGTTCCCTATGAAAGGAGATGAGCTATGTCCTTGCCTTGGTCGCCTGAGTGTATGCCAGTGGGACCACTGTCCTAATGACTTCCTAAAAAGCTTTTAAATAAACCACAAGTGGCTTTGGCTTTCAGTTAAATATCCTTCTGCCCAAACTAGGGTTAGACATAAGCAATGTTTTTTAAACCTTAGAAATGCAAGAATTTCCTTTAAAGAAAAAAAAGTCTCACAGATGCTGAGAATAAAGCTACAGATCCTCTGGTGATCACAGCCTCTTATGTGAAAAACATCATCCTAGAAAAAAGTCTTTTTTATGAAAATGCCCTTTGGTTGTGAATTATCAACACAAAAGTTAAATTTTGTTTTTCTCACTGGTAAAATATTTTCTGTTATTGTAAAAAATAAAAATAAGTCACTAGGTGTAGTTAAAACTTCAAAGCCCCAAGAACACATTGGTACACTCCATTTCAGAAGCAAGAAAATAATATTTCAAAGTACAGGGTCATGCTGAGAAGGGATGATGAGTGTTTTGCCCAATTTTTGAAATGTATTTTGTTGCATAATTATTTTATTTATGAGATAACTACATGTACCTTTCTGCCTCAGCTCTTGAAATGAACAAGGTGGGGTTTATGTATAAAAATGTTTTCAATCTGCATTTCAATAAATAGTTCAGGGGCAGATAACTAGATCTAAGGAATTTGTTGTTGGCATTGAAGGTGGCCTCATTCATCCCTCTCTTACAAAAACTCTGACTTATGGAAATCACTGATTTCCCAGAAGATTAAGGGACATCAAGTTGGAAGCTTCTTTCTTTGGCATCACAGTTTAAAACTGGGATATATCTTAAGACTCTTTCAGACTTTCCTGCAGGTTTTTGCCCTTTTCTTCCTTGCTAGTCCCTTTTCTTTCTGTTAAATGTTCCTTCCTTCATTTGGATGAGTTGGTTTTGAGTTTTCCAGAATGCGGTCCCAAATTCTTAATTATTCTTGAAAATGGGACCTGTGAAATCTAAATCACCATGCCAGGCACCAGGCTAACCAGACATCATTGTTTTGCTGGAATTTGGTTTGCCATTTGACAGCCAGCCAATCAGGGTAAAGATGTCTTCCAGCATCCTCATGTAATGCAGTCCTTAGCAATGCAGACAACAGTGGAGTTGTCTGCATTACTAGGAATATAGAGAAACAAAGCTGGTAATTCATAGGGTCATGGGACTGGGAGGGATCTCGGAGGCCCTCCAGTCCAACTTTGCAGTTCACGAAGTAATTTATTCTGCTTAAGTTTGTGGCAGCCATAGTGCTCCCAATTCTCTACTAGAAGGAATCACTCTGTCTAGCCAGAATGGATTTGGGAACATGTGAGACAGATGGTCATTGTCTAGGCCCCAATGTCCCTCTGTCCCTTCCATCTCCCTCGCTATGGAGCTCAGCTTGGTCACTGTGTAGGTGGGAAAGCTGACATTCTTCTACTCTGCTTCCAACAGGCCCCAAAATACAGTTACATCACCCGGCACAGCCAGCTCCTGGGAGGGAAAGTTAGAGGTCACAAACTCAGGTGCCAGGGCCAGGCAGGTAAAGTATGAGAGGAGTGGCCATGTGTAAGATGACAGGGACTAGTGGGACTGTGGTGAGGAGGACACCCTCTATAAAGGTGACAAGTGCTACTCAGCTCCAGCTCACTGTAGCCACGTGAGGATGTAAACCCAGCATTGCCAAAGCTTTCCATTTTCCAAAAGAGACTGAAATCCAAACTTTTATGAAATTTCCCAGTTTTATTTATTTACAATTTTAAAATTTTAATTTAAAAATTTAAAACATATACTGGGTCGCTTAAACAACAAACACTTATTTCTCTCAGTTCTGGAAGTTGGAAGTGCAAGATCAGGGTGCCAGCATGGTCAGGTTCTTGGTGAGGGCCCTCTTTCTGGTTATGTCCTTACATGACCTTCCTTGGTACCTGCACAAAGGGAAATAGTGAGCTTTAGCCTCTTTCTCTTCTTATGAGGACACTAATCCCATTTTGGGGCTTCACCCTTGTGACCTCATCTAAACCCAATTACCTCCCAAAAGCCCTACATCCTTATGCTATCCCATGGGGGTTGGGGGACATTCACCATATGAATTTTGGGAAGACACAAACATGAAATCCATAACAATACCTGTGGACCAGATGTAGCCCATGGCACGTCCATTTATTACCTTTGGGGGTTAATGGCTTTCTTACTTTCTGACTGTGCCCCCTTAGGCCCATCTGACATAATGGTAGGTTTATAAATAAATAAATAAGCTGGATGTGGTGGCTCACACCTGTAATCCCAGCACATTGGGAGGCCAGGGTGAGAGGATTGCTTGAGGCCAGGGGTCTGGGACCAGCCTGGGTAACATAGTGAGACCCCGTCTCTACAAAAAATTAAAAAATTAGCTGGACATGGTGGTGCATACCTGTAGTCCCAGCTACTGGGGGGGCTGAGGTGGGAGGACTGCTAGAGCCCAAGAGTTCAAGGCTGTGGTGAGCTATGATCACGCCATTGCACTCCAGCCTGGGTGACAGAACAAGATCTTGTCTCTAAAAATAAATAAATGAATAACCCAAAGATGACAATTAAGTGACACCAAGCAAATTTGAGAGGTTTACATGAATCTTTGCAATGTACGTACAAGTGATTTATATTTGAACCACAGTGCATAATGTCTGAATGTCACCTTACTAGAAAGTTATGTCAAATACTGTTGATGCAAACAGTAACTAAAGGATGGTACTGAACTATTAGTAATTATAATTTAAAAAGCAATATCCGGTATGGTGGTCCCTCAAGAGTTAAAAATAAAACTACCATATGATCCAGCAATCCCACTTCTGGGTATATACTCAAATAACTGAAAGCCAGGTCTCAAAGAGATATTTGTATACCATGTTCATAGCAACATTATTCACAATAGCCAAGTGTCCACTGAGGGATAGATGGATAAACAAAATGGGGTATATATATACAGTGGAATATCGTTCAGCCTTAAAAAGGAAGAAAATCCTCTCACATGCTACAACACAGATGAACCTTGAGGACATAATGCTAAGTGAAATTAGAAAGTCACAAATACTGTATGATTCTACCTACATGACGTACCTAGTCAAATTCGTAGAGACAGAAAGTAGAATAATGGTTACCAGGAGCTGGTGGGAGGGGGAATAGAGAGTTATTGTTTCATAGGTACAGAGTTTTACAAGATGAAAAAGTTTTGGAGATGGATGGTGGTGATGCTTACACAACAATATGAATATACTTGATGCCACTGAATTGTACACTTAAAATGGTTAAGATGGTAAATTTTTTAATAAGTTTTTTATAGTTTTTTTTTTTAAAGCAGTATCTGCAGTAATTGAACACCGCGACCAGCTCAAGACTGCACGGGTGGTGCCTCTTCCAAAGCTGCTGGAATTCCAGAGTCCAGTGAGCCTGTGCCATGGGAATGCTGTACATCTGTGGCTGCCAGAGTGCTTAGAACTCTGAATCCTAGGCATCAGTCAACTCTACTGATACCCTGCTTTTACCTCATGGAATCGAAGTTGCTCTTAAATCACTCAGTAGGTTACTGGTAAGTAGACTTTTAGTTCTCACAATTTACCTGTGAGAACTGAAAAAAGAACCTGTGTTTTGGGGTCCTTTGCAGCCCATAACCAGTCCAAACTTTTTGAATCACCTCTGGTGAGGCTGTCGTCTGGGTCAGGTTGTGGACAGAGGACTTTTGAAGCAGCTGGCCATTCCCGACCAATCATCTGCATTCCTCAGATCAAAGTCCCTGTTCCGGACACGCCTGAGCAGGTGTCCGGTCTGTTTTCAAGCAGAACGCATATTTTGGAATCATGGAGTCAATTTTCAAAGCAGAGAGAAATGCTTGTGGAATGAACAGCCCCAGGTGGAATGAACCTGCTCCCTCTTTTCTCCTGAGTTCCTGGGGAAGTAAGGCAGGCAGAGCACTCGCTATTTAAGGGATTCTTCTCTGCCCTAATCTTTCTCCCTTTCAGCTTATCTGTAAAGGACTTCACTAATTTCCTGAGGGGCGTCCTGCCCCACCACGCCCAAGGCATGGTGGGGACCACGCAAGACATGCCCTAGTAAGGGGATGCTGAAGGCCCCCACCCTCGCACCGAGTCCACCAGGCCTAAGCGGGATGGGCGGGATGCAAAGGCTTTGAGTAGGCCCGGAGGACAGAGGTTTGCATCAGACCTGGGTTCCTGTTCATCCTCCGCCACTTACAATCGGTGTCACCTGGGGCCAGCGGCTTACACTCTCCTTGAGCCCAGCTTTCCTATCTCTGAAATGGAGTTAATTTCTGCCTTCTCTACTTGAGGAGGTAGATAGTGCGGGAAGGCGCGCCAGACACACGGAAAAGCCTCCTGGGGCAAATCCTGCCCGCAAAATCGCGATTGTTGAACCCCAGTCCCCACGCACTCACCGCAGGGGCCGTGGGCGGACAGCTGCGCCGCACGTGACTTCCCACCCGCGCTTGTCCGCGGCTTCGGCACGGGGGCGTGGCCTCGCGGGGCGGCCGAGCCGCGATTGGCCGGGAGGCGGGGCCGACGGCGCGCGCGCGGAAGGAAAGGGGCCGGGGGCGTGGCCAGGAGGGCCGGAGGCGGCCGCAATTGGTCGGGAGGCGTCTCGGGGCGTAGCCGCAGGCGGCGGGCCGCGGGTGGGGCCGCAGGCAGCGGTAGTCGCGGCCGCTCGGCGAGCACCTGAGAGCCGACGCCCGGGTTCCCGCCGCCATGAACCGCTTCAAGGTGTCCAAGTTCCGGCACACGGAGGCCCGGCTGCCCCGCCGCGAGGTGAGCCCGGCCCGCAGGCCCCGCGCGCTCGGCTCTGGCCCTGGCCGGCCGCCCTCCTCCTGCCCGGGCCCCACACGGGGACCCCCCGGGACCCCCGAGCCCTCCTTCCGCAGGGCGCCCCCTTCAGCTCCCGGCCCTGGCTTGCGTGTCGTCCTGTGTCCACCCGGAGGGCAGAGTCCGGCGCTCCTGTGACTTGCGCTGGCCGCCCGGTGATCCCGGCGGTCTGTCCGGCCTGCCCGCCTCGCCCCGGGCCCCCCGAGGCGGCGCAGCCCTCCCGGCCCGGGCCGAGACCTGCGAGGCCGCCTGCTTTCTTGGCTTCCGGTCTGCCTCGCTGGGGAGCCAGGGCTCGGGGCGCTGCTGGCGCCCGGCTCCTCCTCCCCGCTGTTTCCGATCGCCCCCGCCCCGGGCTGGGGTGTGGGAGAGATGCCCTCTTTCCCCGGGCCTCGGCTTGTCTGAGTGTGTCTGCCGAGAGGGGAGCCCCTCCGCCAGACACGCGCCCCTCCCTTGGGTTTCCGCCAGCGCTTCCTCCTCTCGCTGCTGGCGCAAGCTCTTCCCTTATTCTGGGTGATGCCGCCAGGGTCTGGGTGGGGCCTGGAGAAGCCTGAACAGGTGGAACCCACAGCAAGAGCTGAGCCAAGTGCTGGGGGGGCACCTCGGACCCCGGAAGGGCAGCAGGACTGAGGAGGGTTGTGCTTCAGAGATGATGCCAGCCCTTGGCTGCTGCTCCCTGTGTTATTGGGAAGGCATGGGAGTGTCCTCGGATAATTGGGCCTAGGAACTGACCTCAAGTGACTCCATCCAGGCCCAAAGCACGGGAGGGCAGCCTGGAGCAAAGCCTCCATTTTTGTCTTCTGGGCATTGTTTCCCCTGCACCTACTATGTGCTGTGCCAAGCTGCCCGAGCCACAACTGTGAACTTGACAGCATTTTCCTTCCCCTGTGGCACTGATAGCCTCATGAGAGAGACGGCCAGCAAACACGGGCATTGCAAGTTTTCATAAGTGCGTTGAAGAACACACATGAGGGGTGGGATAGAGAACGGTGAGGCGGGGGTTAATCTCAGTAGGGTGGTCAGGGAAGGCCGACCAGAGGAGGTGACATTCACGTGAAGCCAGAAGGATGAGAACTGAGAAGAAGCCCAGTGGAGGAATGGAACGTGGAGGTGTGGGTGTGAGTGGAGGGCAGTGACCAGGCAAGCGTGGAGACAGATGAGGCCAGGGCAGTCCTGCAGAGCCCGCGGGCCGCAGGGAGAAGCTGGGTTTTATTCTGAGTGTAGGTGGGGAGCCACTGAAAGGTTGTGGGGAGGAACTTAGATTTACACTCAGACAGTCTCTGAGTGCAGTGAGTACTGCTTGGAAGGGTCTGTAGAGTGCTTGAGGGGCCCTGCTTCTTGCTCCTGGGTGGGCCTCAGTCCTGCAAAGTAAACAGACAGGCGTGGAATCACGGACTACTGGGAGAGCTTAAAACAGTGTATGTTAGGGAGGTGGGAGAACAGGTGACCTGTTCTTTTCAAAGAGATTTCCTGTCACTGTGTTTATGCAGTAAACATGAATCAGGAGGGAAAAATAATGCAAGGTACTGATGTTCTGTGGCAGGTGAACATTGAAATAGAAACTTCAGGTGGTGGAGGTGGTTTCCTGGATGCCGCGGGTGGGTGGACTGGGAAATACGGGTGCTCTTTGATCAGAGGCAGGTAGGAGTGTCCAGCGGTGCTTTGACACCAACAAAGAAATACGTGGACTTCGTTGATCTTAGTTTCGGGAAAAGTGCTGCTCTGCCTCTGCATGTGTGGCCTGCGTCTTTCACTCACTCATCTGTGGGGCTTCGTGGCAAGGCATGTTCTGATGAGGCCAGGCCTTGATTTTTCCCCTCTCTGAGCTTGGATGTTTTTCTCCTGGCCCTTGGAGGAGGCCTCCATCAATACAGTCGAGGAAGTTGAGTCTGTCTTCTGAGGTGCTCACTTCTCCTTTCTTTGCTTTTCTCCATCCCTCGAACAGAACCCCCTCCCACTGCTTGTTTGACTGTCTCCTCCCCCTTACTAGAGAACTGCCTTAATAAGCAAAATTGCCTCCTTAATGACTGAGGTTACCATTTCAAGAACATTTTTCATTCTCAAAGGGACTGTGTGAGTGGGGACAGGATTCGATCCAAAGGAATGCATCCCTAATGGTATAAGTTTACCGTGGAGTTCCCAGATTTTGCCCCACCCCCTACTTTAGGCATGAGCAGAGCCCTGGCCCTCACCACACACTTCTTATTCTTTATTTTCAGGCCTGGATCAATGACATTCGGGCTGGAACCACCCCCTCGTGTGGGAACTGCATCAAATCAAGCTGCAGCTTGATCGCATTCAACTCCGACCGTCCAGGTAGGGGAGTGGCCATGGGTGTGGAGATTCAAACATCCTCACCCTAGATACGGTGAGGAGGAGGGGCTCGGTGCAGGTGGGAGCTTGGAATGATTTGGGGGGTACTCAGAGGTGAGCACCACTCAGGGCTTTGGACCCCTACAAATTGACCAACGTGCAGTAATCGGATCAACCTTGATTAGGGCATGTGTGTGTATAAACCATGTGGATTGTGGTCTTCAAGAGCATGGCCAGGAGGGCTGGGAAGTGATGGACACTTCTGTTTCCAGCTGTCCCCATAGGCTACCCCTGTCCTCGTCTGTGGGCCCAGGGATGCTGGGGTCAGTAGGAAGACAAGATTTGAAAAGCCTGGGTATTAGATGGCACTCTGTTGGTTGCTAGTGATAACTCAGACCTCAAACTGACTTAACCAAAAAACGGATAACTTTTTGGCTTGTGTAAGAAGTCAGGGGCTTAAGGCAGAGCTGTGTCCAAAGGCTCATATGTGTGCTGTTGGCCCCCACCTTTCACTCACTCCCTCAGCTCTGTGCCCTGGGTGTTGGCTTCTTTCTCAAGTAAAGGTGGAAAAAATGGCCCCAAGCTGACCTCTTATCGGACCCATAATGTGAACAGAGAACCTCTTTCCCCAGAGTCTTCCATATATCCAATGCGTGGGTAGTTCTTTCATGAGGCAAGAATCTAACCTGGGCCAATCGCTACATCCAGAGGAAAGTGGTCTTGTGATTGGGGGAGGCTCTGGGAAGGTCCAAGTCTGAGCTTCTGGGTCTTATCTCCTCTGGGACCCCTGGGTGGGGAGGTAGATGGTCCCCACTAGGCCTGAAGTCAGAGACCCCATGTTTGTTTAACAGGTGTACTGGGCATTGTGCCCCTGGAAGATCAAGGAGAGGACAAGAGACATGTGGCCCACCTGGGCTGCCATTCAGGTGAGTGGATGTGACCTAAGGAAGCCTAGAACTTGCTCCTCACCCACCCCACCCCACCCCCAGGGCGAGAGATCCATGCCCACCTGGTCCCATAGCCCCGTGGCTTGCCAGGTTCCTCCTGTCGTCCTTGCTATGCATTCTCTGAGAGATGGTTGGGCACAGAAGGCTGGTCCTGGTTAGGATTCCAGCCTGGGCAGAGAGGAGGGCAGCTGTGTGCTGCAAGTCGTGCAACTGGGTGGAGGGTTATGTGCAGCTGCCAGCTCCAGGCTGATGCTGGCTCCCTGTCACTGCTGAGGACTCAAACCTGTGTGGTTCTTGGCCCTGCACTTTCTCCTGGAGCCCAGTAGGGCACTCTTCCCCACTGGGCATCCTCAGGGCCCTCTAAGGAGGTGGCTGTGCTGGGCTGCAGGGCCAGAGATGGGACCTCACAAAGAGAGCTTTTGTCTGCTGCAGCTGCTTCTGGGGGCGCCCAGCAGCCTGCCTGGCAGCCTGCCTGCCTGGAGGGAGCAGTTTGCTTTCCTCAGGCTGAGGCAGACCGGCTGGTTGGCCTCGCCTCTCCCTGTCCAGCTGCAGCAGCTGTGGGCCCAGTCTCTCTGGCCTGAGTTCCTGGCTGCCTGTTGGGAGGCCTTGGGGGAGGGCAAGGGGTTGATCCTTGGTCCTCAGGCTGGTGGGCAGCTCAGTGTAGGGGTTCCAATGAGGATGATGGCGGTTAATAACAATGGTAAAGATTTATGAAGAGTGCCCTCTGTGCTAAGTACGTTATCTGCATTTCTCATCTAACCTTTTTAAAAAACTTTATTTTTTTTTTGAGACAGAGTCTCGCTCTGTTGCCCCGGCTAGGGTGCAGTGGTGTCATCATAGCTCACTGCAACCTCAAAGTCCTGGGCTCAAGCAATCCTCCTGCCTCAGCCTCCCAAGTAGCTGGGACTACAGGTGTGTGCCACGATGCCTGGCTGATTTTTCTTTTTCTTTTTTTTTTTTTGTTGAGACAAGGTCTCACTCTTGCTCAGGCTGGTCTCGAACTCCTGAGCTCAAGCGATCCTCCCGCCTCGGCCTCCCAGAGTGCTAGGGTTACAGGCGTGAGCCACCGTGCCTGGCCAAAAAAGAAAGAACTTCTTAAAACAACTTTAGCTGGGTGTGGTGGCTCACACCACAGGCGACACAGCAAGACTGTCTCAAAAAAAAAAAAGAAAAACTTTATAAAAATAAAAATTAAAAAAACCAATTTTATCAAGGCATCATTTATATACCATAAACATTACTTGTTTTAAGTGAATGATTTGACTATTTTTATTAAGATTACAGAGTTGTGCACACTGCCATCCAGTTTTAGAACATTTCCATCATCCCCAAAAGATCCCATGTGCCCCTCTGTGGTTAACCTGTTCCCACCTTCCACCTCGGATACCACAGCCTCAGGCAACTGTTGATCTGCTTTCTGCCTCTGTAGCAGAGGTCTGCAAACTACCGTCATGGCCAAATGCAGGCACTGCCTGTTTTTGTAAACAGCTCTAATGTAATACAGCCACGCCTGTTTGTGGACAGATAGTCTTTGCTGCTTTCTTGCAACTGCAGAGTTGAGTAGTTGTGACAGAGAATGTAAGGCCCTGAAATCCTGAAATATTTACTACCTCACCCTTTATAGGAAACTTTTGCCTCCCTCTGCCCTATAGACTGGCCTTTTCTGGACATTTCACATAAATGGAATCATATAATACGTGCCTTTCAAATCTGGCTTCTTTTACTTCTTAGCATGTTTTAGAGCTCCATGTATGTTGTCGCATGTATAAGAAATCTGTTTTCTCATCTAATCTCATACCTTTTTGAAGCAGGTTTTAAAATAACCCATTTTTCAGTTAGGAAAACTGAGGCCCAGTGAGGTTAGGAACATACCCATTGTTCACATAGCTGCTGGCAGAGCCAGAATCAGAACCCAGATCTGTCTGACCCAATGTATGTTTGCTTTTTGCTTTTTTTTTTTTTTTTGTAGAGACAAGGTCTTGCTATGTTGCCCAGGCTGGTCTTGAACTCCTGGCCTCAAGCGATCCTCCTGTCTCTGCCTCCCAAAGTGCTGGGATTGCAGGTGTGAACCACCGCACCTGGTCCTTTTTGATGCATTTTACCTATGGGGGAGCCAGCTCAAGTTGTTTGCAAGGTGGTGAGCCCCTGTTACCAGGCCACTCCAAGGGGAAGCTGGACCAGGCTCCTGTGGGCAGGACGTAGCCTCATTGTGGCTATGACTATTCAGAACCTCTCCCGGCAGGAACAGCCCTGCCAGGAAGCTACCCCAGGGGGTAGCTGAGCTCCAGCTCCCTTGGAACCTGCTAGAGGTACCAGGTGCCATTCTGCCCTCATAGGTGCAGGTGGTAGGAGAGACTGCCCTGCCTGTGGGGGCCCCTTTGGCCTCTTAACTCAGGATCACTCCTGCCCTTCAGCCTAGCGGCCAGGGGAGCAGACCAATGGGAAATATCTGGAGTGTGTTTCTGGTGTCTGGGATGTGGGGTTGGCGGCTGGGAGCCTGCTCTGCTGGGGAAAGGCAGTGTCATGTCATGCTGAGGAGTGTGGGTCCTGGAGCCAGGCTGCCTGGGCCTGACACTCAACCCCACCCCTTCTTAGCTGTGTGATTCTGGGCAAGTTGCTTACCTTCTCTGGGTTTTGGTGTCCTCATCCCCCAGTTGGGGATGCTGCTGCAGTACCACCCAGTGGGTCCTTGTGGGGATTCGGTGAGATCTGTGTATGTCGAGCACTCAGCACGGGCATCACCAGCATGTGCTGAGCGCTCAGATTGCTCAATTGTGTTACCATATCTCATCCCACAGAGACGCCAGGCTGCCCATGCTGGTGGCTACACTTGGCCAGGACCTGCCCTGCCCAGTGAGGGTCTCCTCCCTGGCAGGGGTTCCATGGTTTCAGGCCCAGGACTGTCATGGTCCTGCTGGCTGGGAGTCTCGTCTGGGGCTGTCCCAAGGGTGCCTGTCTACATTTGCCCTATCTCTTCCCTGCCTCCTCCTGCCAGGAGGAAAGTGGTCCTCCTCAGCCCCACTGGGGACAGACAGCAGGGGTGGTGGCCATGCTTCTGGCTCTGGTGATGCAGGCCTGCCGCCCTGGTCTCACCCCACTCACCCCACTGCCCTCCACACCTTGTCTCTACCCCCCAGACCACCAGCCTACTTTCCCCTCTGGGCTCCAGTCACTCTGGGTCCCCCCACCACCCCAGAGCTGAGCCGCTTAGATTCTTCAGTTGCAAAGAACTGAAGCTAACTCCAGCTCGCTTAAGCCATAAAGGGATTTACCAGGCGGCTCCTGGGGACCTTCCACAACTGAAGGAGCAGCTGGACATGCTGCCTTAGGAGGGGCTGGGCTGGGCGGCTTTGCTGAAGCAGGTGCCTTGTAACCCAAGGAGCTTCCTGCTCATTTCCTGCCAACCTCCTGATGCCAGGGCCCTTGGCCGTCCTGGGTCAGCAGGACTCTCAGGGACATGTGTCAGGTGGGAGCCTGAGGTGTGTGCCCCCATGGTGTCCAGAGGTGCCCTGCTTCATTGTGGGCAGCAGGTATCAGTGCAGAAGCCCTGGGCTTGGGGAGGGTCACGCTGGGTTGGAAACAGAACATCCCAGCAGGTTCAGCCATCCCTCTCCCACAGACCTGGTCACCGACTTCGACTTCTCTCCCTTTGATGACTTCCTCCTGGCCACGGGCTCAGCCGACAGGACGGTGAGTGGAGCCAAGTGGAAGAGCTGCTCAATGTCCCTCCCAGGCTGGGGCCTTCTGAGTGCCCAGTCCAGCCCCTCCCCCACTTCCCCCTCCAGAGCCTGGGGCCCCTCTACTTGTGTCCGGGCTGGGCCAGCCCAGACCTTCTAGGTTCCTGGACCCACACCAGCTCCCGAGGGCTTGTCTGGCGCCATGACTGTGACCTGCACTAACACTGCACGCCTGTCTGAGGGAAGCAGGTTCCATGGTGGGGGAGGCCTGAGGACACGACACAGCTCCTGTCCCACTCTCGTGTCCTCCCAGTCTCTGACCACACTGTGTGGTCCCCGAGTCGGCTTTCCCTCCCTCCTTTCCCTGATGCGGACACAGCTCCTAGCCCCAGCAGCAGAGGCAGGTGGGGTGCCCTCAACAGGTGGAGGTGTCCTTGTGGTAGCAGCTTTGTTCCAGCACAGGCTTCACTGGAGTCAGGGGCAACCCTGGGCAAGGCTGCCTGGAGGCAGCAAGACCCCTGCCCTGGCTCACAGATGTTGTCTTTCCTGCAGGTGAAACTCTGGCGACTGCCAGCCCCTGGCCAGGCCCTGCCCTCGGTGCCCGGGGTGGTGCTGGAGGAAGACCTCCCAGTGGCGGCGCTGCAGTTCCACCCCACTGCGGACGGCATTCTGGTGAGCGCAGCAGGCACAGCCGCGAAGGTGTGGGACGCAGCCAAGCAGCAGCCCCTGACAGGTATGGGCCACCTTGCCCTGCCCAGGCAGCCCGGTCTGACAGTGCTTCACTTCCTTGTTGACATTTTTAGTAACATAAATGTAAAAATACGGATCAAAGCTGTGCATGTACGTAGTATAAAAAGTCATAAGATTCTGTGAGGCTTGTGGTAAACACCTTATCCATCTCCACTCCATGTGGGCATCTGTTTTCA
Source organism: Daubentonia madagascariensis (assembly GCA_023783475.1). NCBI lineage: Eukaryota > Metazoa > Chordata > Mammalia > Primates > Daubentoniidae > Daubentonia > Daubentonia madagascariensis. The sequence goes on along the minus strand of JAKFHU010002332.1, from coordinate 1,321,473 downwards.
TTTCTCTTAGCTATTTTTTTCTGTTGTTTTCCTCCATTTTTCTAAATAACTTCCTTACATTTATTTCTAGAAATTGTTTTCAGTTTTGAAAACAAACCGTTGACTTCCCACCCTGGGAGAAGAGGCTGTTGCTCTCTGGAGCACCACCCTCCACATTGGTGCTTCTGCCCAGCCTCCTGGTGGGTGATCACAGTGCTGGGTTAGGTTCCCCCCTGGGGCTGAACGATCATGACTGCACACATGTGACTGGCAGCTGAGCCCTGAGGTGTACTGTGATGACGTCACACAGTTCTCTGCCAAGGGTCCTCCCTGACCTGCCAATCCCTACTTTAGAGGTAAAAACACAGAGGCTCAGAGAGTTGCAGGAGTTGAGGCACATATTTGTCCCAGAGGGTTGTGCAGAGCTTCCAGGGTGGGCTTAGCTCACCCTCCAGGGTTGGGACCAGGTCATGCCCTGCCAACTGAGGACTGTGACAGCACCAGCTACTGAGAATTCAGCTGGTGCCCATCGTGGAGTTGTCTTTTGCCATGGGGAACAGGAGCATGAGATAGAAGGTGCCATCAGGGCTTCATGACTCCTCAGCACGCCTGTCCTCACAGCAGCCGCAGAAGGAGGTGTCATTATTCCTGTGGTACAGACGAGGCTCAGGAGGTTAACTAACTTGGCCAAGGCCACAGTGCAAGTGGGTGGCAGAGCTGGCATTAATTCCAGGAGAGTAAACCTCAGTCTTGTCGTTGTTTATTGTTTCAGAACAAGTTACCTCAAAACGTAGAGGATTAAAACAGCTATAAACATTTATCTGATAGTTCCTGAGGGGCAGGAATTTGGGGGTGGCTTAGCTGGTGGTTCCGGCTCAGGGTCTCTTGTGAGGCTGCCATCATTTGAAGCCTTGACTGGGGCTGGAGGCTCTGCTTCCAGGATGGTGCCCTCTCAGGGAGCCGGCTGTGGGCAGGACGCCTCAGTCCTCCTGTGTGGGCCTCCCATGGGTGCTCAAGTGCCCTGCCACATGACGGCTGGTTCCCCCAGAGTGAACAATCCAGGAGAGGGAGAGAGAGAGCAAGGAGGAAGAGGAAGCCACAGTGCATTTTATGACCTGGCTTTGGGAGTCACACACTATCACTTCCTCCAGATTCTCTTTGTTTGAAGCGAGTCACTAAGTCCTGCTCACACTCAAGGAAGAGAATTGGGCTCCACATTTTGAATGAAGGTGTATTAGTTTCCTAGGGCTGCTATAACAAAAACCATAAACTGGGTGGCTTAAAATCTATTGCCTCACAGTTCTGGAGGCCAGAAGTCCGAGATCAAGTTGTCAGCAGGGTTGGTTCCTCCTGAGGTTGTGAGGGAAGGTCTGTTCCAGCCTCTCTCCAGCTTCTGTAGCCTTGGGCATTCCTTGGCTTGTCGATGGCCGTCTTCTCCGTGTTTTCTTGTGGTCTGCCCTCTATGCGTGTCTCTCTGTGTTCAAATTCCATTTTTCATAAGGACACCAGTCATACTGGATTAGGGCCCGCTCTACAGACTTCAGCTTAACTTGAGCATCTGCAAAGATTCTATTGTCAAATAAGGTCACATTCACATGTGCTGGGGGTTAGGACTTCAACATCTTTTGGAGGGGGGACACAATTCAACCTGTAACAGGAGGTGTTTCAGACGATGTGTGGACATATTTTACCACCCCACCCAGGGGAGGACAGCAGAGGTGGCAGGAGCTGAGGCCCAGGGCAAAAGTGACCCTGTGGGGTGGAGGGATGTTGAGGAGTGACTAGAGGTGAGCCTGGGAGGGATGTAGGGCTCTGCCATGGAGCAGAGAGCCTTAGAAGGCTGTTGAGTGGCAGCACAGCCAGATGAGGGCAGGGTGGAAGGAAGAAGCCCACGGGTACAGCTGCAGCATGGCTAGAAGGAGCTCCCTCCAGCTGAAAGGGTCCCTCCTAGCTGCTGCCCTTGCCCTGAGAGTTACCGCAAGCCAGGCCCACCTGCGCCTGCTTCCCTGGTGCCCTCACAGGGCCTGACCTTGGCTGTTTCTCTTGCAGAGCTGGCAGCCCACGGGGACCTGGTGCAGAGCGCCATCTGGAGCCGGGATGGGGCCCTTGTGGGCACGGCATGCAAGGTGAGCAGGCGGTTGGGAGTGCCTGCGGGGCTCTGCGCAGGCCTCAGGGGCTGTGCCTCCAGAGCTGTTTATGGGACAGCGTGCACTGAGGTCAGGATGGGCACATATGAGCCCCTCCCTGCAGCTGTCCCTCATGCCTTCTACTCACATCTGCATCCGGAAGCCCCCACCTTGCCTGAGTCCCCGTCACGTGAGAGCCCCATGCTGTCCCATGCTGGTCCCTGGCTTGTGCCATTCAGTACCTGTCTCCACCCTCAGAAGCCTCATCTGGCCACATGTCTGGTTTGTCTGAGCTGTCTGAGCTGCCTTCCCTTCCGTGAGGCTTGTGTCAGCAGCATGTTGCTGCTGGGTACAGATGAGCAGACCTATGACATGGGCTCTGGGAGAGGGATATGGTGCTTTGAGCTGGTCAGAGAGGCCGGGGAAGCCAGGGGCAGGTCAGGCAGGTGCCAAGGCTGGTGAGTAAGGGTCCTGCTTGTCTCATCAGGACAACAGGAAAGCAGAGATGTATTAGAGGCCAGAGAGGGGCAGGTGGCACTGAGAGGTGGGCAGATTTGTGTTTGGAACCCTGTGGACAAAGCATGGCAGGGTGGGCCATGTCTACAAGTGGGTGGTGTCTACAAGTGGATGTGGGACAGCCCTGGGGGAAGAGGGCCATCCTCGGCTGGGGGTGGTAGAGACAGGTGGTGGGTGTGGGAGCCCTTTGGGAGGAGGGGGCAAGTGGGTGGTGGAGGGTGGGGTGTGAGGCACAGTGGGTTGCAAGGCTGGCTCCTAGTGACGGGAGGAGAGGCTCGCCACAGAGGAGATGGGATACACAGTAGGTGTGGTGGTTGGAGGGAGGCCTTGTAGGAATGTTCTGAGCAGGGCAGCACTCCTGCTCCAGGGGGTGGCTGTAGGTGTGTTGAGCTGGCAGTACCTGGAGATGTCCGAGCAGAGGTGTCAATTGAGTCTGGACCAAGCAAGGCTCTGAGCAGACTCTGGGCTGAAGGGGAAAGGTGGGTGTTGGTGTGGATTTGCTCATTGCAGAGCGGGGCCCCAGGGGAAAATGAGAAGGGTGGCTGGGAGGGTCACAAGCCTGCAGGGAGCAGGTGGAGGAAGAAAGCCAAGGCAGGGTTGGGGCCTGAGACCCCGGGCCAGGGGCTTCCCCAGGAGGTGGTGTTGAGTCTCTGAAGACCTGTCAGATTGGGGGATGTGGGTGACCGCCAGGACCTTTTGGGTGGTGTGCTGGGCCAGAAGATGCATGTGAGGGATGGGTGGGGGTGAGGGAGTGGAGTGGGAAGGGGAGGGGGCGGGAGCTGGCTGGAGGGGAGGTTGACCCACTGCGAGCATCCCCTCCCCATGGCTGTGCATACTTGGAGGGACCCTATTTCTAATTTTCTCTTTTTTACTCTGTTTTTGTGGAAGCAGCATTGCCCAGTCTTTATCACTTTTTCCCCCGTGTTGTTCCTTGAATGGTGGGTTCTAGACACTGGCCTGAGCCCTGGGGGTCGAGATGTAACGAGGCCCGGCTGCCGGACCCTCAGCAGCCCCTGCTTGGTGGGGCCTGGTATGCTTACCCCAGCTCAGCCCTGTCGGGGATGGCTTTCCAGGACAGCGAGCTTGGGGCCAGTCCTCGAGGGATGGGCCCTGGTTGAGAAGGAGAGGCCAGGCGTCACAGGCAGAGGGGACAGCCTGGGCAAAGTCTCAGCAGGACTCAGGGGTGGCCGCTTTTGGGCCATGACCTCCCCTTTCTTTGAGAGACCCTCTCTGCCCCATCGCTGGTATGTTGGTCCAGCCCCTCCTCCTTGGGGGTCTGAGCCCTGTTTACCATCAAAGTTGGGCAGAGAAAGACACCAAGCAGGGCTGTGGATCACCAGGGAGCGCCCTGTGTGATGGCAGTCCTATAATCTCCTGCTGGCAGGGCCACTTCTTCCCTTGCCTGCTGGTGTCTTGTGAGGAAGAGTTAGGAGTGGAGGTCCAGTGGAGCTCCTGCTGTTTCCCCTGCCAGACACAGCGCTTAAAGTTGCAGGGACGAGAAGCACAGGTTTCCCAAGTGGGTTGTGGGAGTGATGCTTAGTGGGGCAATTCCTCCTCCTTTCCTAGGTCTGGTTCCTGGACCTAGGTTTCTACCTGTGGGGATGCAGCATCACCTCCAAGCTGCACCTGTCAGCACATGCTGGGACCGGTGGGGATCTCAGCCCTGCGTCCACTGCTGCGTTCCTTTGCTATAGAGGGGGTGCTTCGGGATCCTGGGGTGTGCGCATCACGCAGGAAGCCCTTGCAGCGTGGGGCCACCCTGTGACTGAGGGCCAGGTGGAGATGCCCCTGGGTGTGCAGAGGGTGAGCAGTGGCAGCAGCTGGTGGGTGGGCCACCCCACAGCAGGGAGCCCGACCCCTCTCTGCCGGTGGTCGCCGGCCAGGCTTTGGGTTTGTGCAGTGGAGCGTGGGGGCTGCGCTGCTTCCCATCAGTGTTCTTCCCTCCCCCCCACTCGCAGGGAAGCCTCCCTCGCCCTGGCTGGCGCCTGTCCCGCGGCTCCGCCTCCCAGGACCCAGCCGCGGGCGCAGGGGAGCGAGCGCGGCCGCGAGGGGGCGCGCGGGCCTCGCGATGGCCGGCTCGGGGTCGCGCCTGCGGAGCCCCGCTGCCTGGTGCTGGCCTCGGTGCTGCTCCGAACCCTGCCGTGACCCGCGGGAAGCTCCAGGAGGGGGTGGGCACCGTGGGCTGGACTGAGCCCGGTCGCGGGCCGCCCGGGACAGAGCCGTCAGCGCGGTGCTGGCGCTGGGACCGGGACTGGGTCTTCCACAGCTCCGTGGGGCACTTGCTGCCAGGAGGTGTTTCCTCTTACCTCCGTCTCTCCCGTTCCCCCATGTCCTGTCTGTCTCTTGCTGTCTTGTCTCTCTCTGTCCTTGGTCTCTATTTCTCTCTGTCCCTTGTGGTCACTGTCCTCTGTGTCTGTCCCTCTCTGCCCTCTCTCTGGCACTTGCCATCCTTGCCCTCTTTCTGATCTGTCTCTAAGCGGCCCCCTGAACGCCAGGCTGTGGAGTGGGGCAGTGTTTAAGAGCTAATTCCTGGACTGTTCCTGGTGCTCGCCTGGCACATAGCAGGTGCTCAGTAAACTGCCACTGGGACGCTTTGCCAGGAGTGGTACAGAGCCCTGGGCCCCACTGAGGTATACCAGGGAGGTCTGGCTTCTGGGGCCCTCTCCAGGTGGGGCTCCTGTCTCATCCACCTGTGCAGTTGCCCATTGTCCCCTCTGTTCCTGCCACCCACCTCACATGGCCTTCTCCTCCCCCTGATGTCACATACCAGCAAGCCCTTGTCTCCACATCTTTGCTCATGCTGTTCTACCCTCCTTGAATGCCCTTTCCTTCCCCATACAAGCTCTGCTTGGCCTTTGAGGCTCAGCTCAGTTCTGAGTTCCTCCCCAGCATTTCCTGTGACCAACCCTGGGCTGCAGAGTCCAGCACTTAGCCATGAGCTCAGCATAGCAGGGACTGGTTTTTCATCCCCCAGGTAGGGTCTGTGCGCACAGCAGGAATTCCCATGGTTTTCCCCTTCATTTTGTTTTGTTTTAACAAGTTTTTAATTAATAGACTTTATTTTCTAGAACAGTTTTAGGTTTACAGAAAAATTTGAGCAAATAGTACAGAGATTTCCCATATGCCTCCCTCATTCTCTCTTGTCCTTAACATCTTGCTGTCAGTGGGGTATAGTTGTTACAGTTGATGCCAATATCGATATGTTATTATTAACTAAGGCCCATAGTTTACTTTAGGGTTCCCTCTATGTTGTACATTCTGTGGGTTTCAACAAATGCATGATGTCATGTATCTACCATTCCTATCACGTGGAAGAGTATCACTGCCCTAACAATCCCCTGTGCTCCACCAGTTCATCCCGCCCTCCCCACACCACTGGCAAGCACTGATCTTTTTGTTGTCTATAGATTTGCCTTTCCCAGAATGTCATATAGTTGGAATCATATAGTATGTAGCCTTTCCACGTTGGCTTCTTTAACTTAGCAGTATACATTCAAGGTCCCTCCATGTTTTTTTGTGGACTGATAGCTATTTTTTTTAAATTGTGGTAAAAAAAAACGCATAAAATTTCCCATCTTAACCATTTTTGAGTGTCCAGTTCAGTAGTGTTAAGTATACTTACACTGTTGTGAAACAGATCTCAAGGGTTTTTTCTTCTTGCAGAACTGAAACTCTATAGCCATAAAACAACAGTTTCCCTTCACCACCCCCAGCCTCTGGCAACCACCGTTCTACTTTCTATGTCTTTAATTTGACTACTTTAGATGCCTCATCATATAAGTGGATCATATAGTTTGTCCTTTTGTGACTGACTTATTTCACTTAGCATAATGAAATGCTAAATCCTCAAGGTTTATTCATGTTGTATGTAGCGTATGTTAGGGTTTCCTTCCCTTTTTAGGCTGTGTAGTGTTCCATTGTACATGTGTATGATACACTACGTTTTCTTTATTCATTTATCTGTCAGTAGACTTTTGGGCTGCTTCCACCTCTTGGCTATTGTGAATAGTGCTGCTGTGAACGTGGGTGTGCAAATATCTCTTCATGATACAGCTTTTAATTCTTTTGGATCTATACCCAGAAGTGGGGTTGCTGGATCATATGATAGTTCTGTGTTTAATTTTTTGAGGAATTGCCATACTGTTTTCTATAGTAGTTGTACCATTTTACAATCCCACCAACAGTGTGCAAGGGTTCTAACTTGTCTACATCCCCACCAACACTTGTTTTTTTGTTTGTTTGTTTTTGATAGTAGCCATCCTAGTGGGTATGAGGTGATACCTCATTGTGGCTTCGATTAGCATTTCTCTGATTATTAGTGATGTTGAACATCTTTTCATATGCTTACTAGCCATTTGCATATTTTGTTTAAAGAAATGTCTATTCAAGTCCTTTGCTCATTTTTTAATCGAGTTATTTGATTTTTCTGTTGTTGAATTGTAGGAGTTCTTCAAATATTCTGAATGTTGTCCCTTTGTCAGCTACATGATTTGCAAATATTTCTCCCATTCTGTAGGTTGCCTTTTCACTCTGTTGACTGTGTCTTTTTTTGTTTGTTTGTTTTTGAGACAGGGTCTCACTCTGTTGCCCAGGCTAGAGTGCAGTGGCGTCATCATAGCTCACTGCAACCTCAAACTCCTGAACTCAAGCTATCCTCCTGCCTCAGCCTCCCAAGTAGCTGGGACTACAGGCACATACCACCATGCTGGACTAACTTTTCTATTTTTTGTAGAGACGGGGTCTCGCTCTTGCTCAGACTGGTCTCAAACTCCTGGCCTCAAGCAGTCCTCCTGCCTTGGCCCCCCAAAGTGCTAGGATTACAGGCATGAGCCACTGCACCCGGCCAACTGTGTCTTTTGATGAACAAAAGTTTTTAAGTTTGATGTAGTTCCATTTGTCTATTTTTGCTTTTATTGCCTGTGCCACTAGTGTCATATCCAAGAAATCATTGCCAAATCCAATGTCATGAAGCTTTTCCCCTATGTTTTCTTATAGGAGTTTTATGATTCTGGGTCTAAACTATTCCTTTTTATCACTGAATAATATTCCATTGTATGAATGTACTGCAGTTTATTTATCCATTCACCTATTTAGGGACATTTTGGTTGCTTCCAGTTTTGTAATTATGGGATAAAACTGCTAGAAACATTTATGTGGACATAGTTTTTAAATCATTTAGGTAAATACACTTAGCAGCACAATTGCTGGGTCATATGGTAAAGGTCTATTTAGCTTTGTAAGAAAGTGCCAGCTTGGCCAGGTGTGATGCTTGCATTCATAATCCCAGCACTTTGGGAGGCTGGGAGGTTTGCTTGAGGCTGGGAATTTGAGACCAGCCTGGGCGACATAGTGAGACACCATCTCTACAAAAAATTTTAAAAATTAGCCAGGTGTGGTGGCAAGCACCTGTAGTCCTAGCTCCTTGGGAGGCTGAGGCAGGAGGATCCCTTGAGCCCAGGAGTTCCACCACTGCACTCCAGCCTCGGTGACAGAGTGAGACCCTGTCTCTTAAAAAAAAAGAAAAGAAAAGAAAAAAAGTACCAGCCAAAGGTCTTCCAAAATGGCTATACTATTTTGCATTCCCATCAGCCATGAATAAGAGAGTTCTAGTTGCTCCACATCCTTGTTAGCATTTGGTATTGTCAGTTTTTTGGATGTTAGTCATTCTAATAAGTGGGTGGTAAAATCTCTTTGTTTTAATTTATAGTTCTCTAATGACATACGATGTTGAGCATCTTTTTATATGTTCATTTTTCATCTGTATATCTTTTTTTGTTGAGGTGTCTGTTCAGATCTTTTGCCCATTTTTTAATTTGGTTGTTTTCTTATTGTTGAGTGTTCTTTGTATATTTTGGATATAAATCCTTTATCAGATAATCTGTTTGGGAAATTTTTTCTCCTAGTCTGTGGCTTGTCCTTTTATTCTCTTGATGGTATCTTTTGCAGAACAGAAGTTTTCAATTTTAATGAAGTCCACTCTATCAGGTTTTTCTTTAGTGGATTATGCTTTTGGTGTTGTATCTACAAAGTCATTGCCAAACCCAAGGTCACCTAGATTTTCTCCTATGTTATTTTCTAGGAGTTTTATAGTTTTGTTTTTTACATTTACATCTATGATTTATTTTGAGCTAATTTTTGTTAAAGGGATAAGGTCTGCATATAGGTTCTTTTTTTTCCCCCCCATGTGGATATCCAATTGCTACAGTACCATTTGTTTAAAAGACTGTCTTTTCTTTTTGTGTTGCCTTTGTTCCTTTGTCAAAGATCAGTTGACTGTATTTGTGTGGGTCTTTTCTGGGGTCCCTATTCTGTTTCATTGATCTGTTTGTCTATTCTTTTGCCAGTATCACAGTTCTAGGTTACTGTAACTTTATAGTAAAATTGAGTAGTATCAGTCCTCCAATTCTGTTCATTTTCTTCAGTATTGTCTTGACTATTGTGGGTATTTTGCTTCTTTATATAAACTTTAAGATCAGTTTGTCAGTATTAACAAAATAACTTGTTGGAATTTTGATTGGGATTGTGTTGAATCTATAAAGTTGGGAAGAACTGACTTCTTGACAATATTGAGATTCTATATCCATGAACATGGAAACCCTGTCCATTTATTTAGATCTTCGATTTTTTTCATCAGAGTTTTGTGGTTTTCCTCATATAAATCTTGTACATATTTTATTGGATTTGTAATTAAGTACAAATGGTCCCTGACTTATGATTTTTTGACTTTACAGTGGTGTGAAAGCGATATGCAACCACAAGTTTTCAGACTTTAAGCATTAGTGATTCTTTGAATGACTCTCTGGGCTGCAATTTTGACTTAGAATATTTTCAACTTATGATGGGGTTTATTGGGATATAACCTCATCCTAAATCGAGGAACATCTATATTTTAGCTTTTTGGTGCTGATGTAAATGATGTTGTTTTTAATTTCAAATTCCAATTGTTCATTGTTTTTCAAAGTATGAAAATAGGAATCTGTGCTGATTGAAACAAAGTGGATCCTTTATCCATTAGGGGTATATGAAAAAATTTAAAAAAAATAAAAAAAACCAAAATGGAGCTGTGCTAAGATATAAAAAGGAAAAGCTAATCGGTCCCCACTTTCCCCACCCTTGGTACCCAGCATTAACACACGGGCCTGTGCTGGTCAACACCTTTCTCCTGCTAACCAAACTTGCGAAATGTACAGGATGTACAACATTTGTGTATCAATAAAAACAAACAAACAAAAGATGCAGGATCATGGTCACACAAATAGAGATTGTTGTTTATTTTGACCACAGTAGAATCACACCACGCCATGTTATTCTGCAACTTCCTTTTTGCACTGGACGATTTATTATGGCCAAGCCTATAAATAGTCAATGGACACAGATTCTTCCCCAGTTCTTTATGCGTCTACATCTGTGTGCAAACACACGCATGCAAGTGTGGACACACACAGAGATTATTCCACAGAAATAAGGCCCTATGCGAGGTATGGACACTTTACTTCAGTACGTTTTTTTCTCTTTCTTGTCGGTTTCCATCCTTATCTTGGAGTAATTGAATCAGTAACTGTGCTGAATGAATGGTTGTGTGTGTAAGCTTGTCTTCCTGGTTAGATGCTAAATTCTTTAAGTGCAGAAAGGATGTCAAATGAGCCCCCTGTGGGCTGGGCCTAGTGCAGGGCTGAACACAGAGGAAGCAGTTTAACCTCGGGTTTGGTTCTGGGCCTCTGTTTCTTGGTCTGTGAAGGGGTCATGGTGATAGCACTGCTTCATAAGGTAGCTGGAAAGATGAGGAGGGATTGTGCATCTAGCATGCCTGGTATGCAGTAGGTGCTCAGGAAGGTGAACTCTTGTCACTGAGTTTACTTTTCTGGGTGGCTGGGAAGGTAGGGGGCTTGCCCCCCCTTTGGTGAGGAGGCAGAACCAGGGTGGGGAGGGGTCCCCTGGTGTGCGATGCCAGCCCTGTATACTGGGGCCGGGCTCATTGGAGCCTGGGGTGGGGAGACAGGCTGGCCCCAGGCAACCCTTGTCCTAATCACACACTGTGTTTTCTGCTCTCTGCTTTTCTAGGACAAGCAGCTGCGGATCTTTGACCCCAGAGCAAAGCCCCAGGCCCCTCAGGTGAGTTTCCTGGGCAGCTGGGGTGGGTTGAAGCCTCCGCTGAGGCTCTGGGCCCAGCAGTTCCAGCAGGTGCAGGTAGGGGCAGGCTCAGGTTGTGGGCACCAGGGGTCCCCTTGGAGGTGGGCTGTCACTGCCATAAGCTCCTTCTGGGAAGCATGTCTGGGCCCTGGGAGGGCCTGGCTTTGATCACAGGGTGGGGCACAGTCAGGCTGCCCACAGGCTGTCTTGGAGGCATTCCGTGGCTTCAGGCAGGTAATTTGAGATTCTGACTTCCTCCCTTCCTTTGAGACCCTCACCCACTACCCTCTCTCCCTGGCAAGGTCAGTGGGGCCAAAAAGAAACAGCCCCGCTCTCTGCGCCCCTGCTGTCTGACAGTGGGTGAGCCCTGGGGCCTGCCAGACCTGTAGGACCCAGGAACGGAGTGTGTTTTGGTTTGTGTCTGTGCATGGGGTGCACTGGGCCAGTTGAGTTCCCCGCAGGGAAACTGGGACCTGGGTTCATGCCTCAGTCATTGAGCCAATGGGGAGTTGTTCATTCGTTCTACAGAGACCTTGAGACCTAGCACAGGAGCTCCATGCTAGGTGGGGAATACTGAAGAGCTGGACACATGACCCGGCCCTGGGGTAATTTCTGGGTGGCTTCTCTTGCTGGGATGGTTCATGCTTCCCTGAGCAACTGGCCTTGGAGCTGGGGCCTTGAGTATGGTCAAGGGGGCATGCACAGGTGGCCTGAGGTGGGTGGAAGGCCTGTCACCAGGCCTGTGGGAAGCCATTGGAGTTTTAAGCAGGAAGTGAGATGGGTGGATTTACATTTCTAAAAAGAGCTTTCTAGGAGCTGAGGAGGCTTCTTCCCTGAGAAAGGTGAAGTCCAAGGTCCTGCTGCCCGTTCTGGGGAAGAGCTGCCCAGCAGAGCCCCAGGCCCATCACAGATACCCCTCTCCCCATTTCTAGGACTTGTTCCCCACTTGGGGAACAAACCACCAGCCTAAACCCAACTAGCCTGGGGGCCCCTGAACCCCCCAACACACACACACACACACACACACACACACACACACACACACTCGGTAACCCAGTCACATAGCAAATTGCTGCATTTTGGCCAAGAGGGTAAAGTCAGTTCCACTTCTGTCCAGCTGAGGACCAAAAGGAGGCCTTTTTGACAGGTGAACCTAGCCGGGCAGCACGGTTTTGGCTGTTTCTGTCCTCTTCTCCCCTCCTCCACTGCCTCGGTCCAGCCTTCCTCCTCCTCTTCCTCCTCCTCCTCCTTATCCAGAGCAGGGCTGGGGGCGGTGACTGATACTGAGGTGGGGATGGTGGAGTGGCTGCCGTCCAAGGGGCTCCCAGTTCCTCAGAGAGAGGGGGAGGATTGGTTCTGGAGGGAGCCCCCGGGGGCTGCAGGGGGGCTGCAGGGTGAGGAGAACTGGGCAGGGCATGGGCAGCTCCCGCCCCCTCTCCCAGCTGCTGGGGTGCTGCCTGGGCTTGGCGGTGTGGGGGCAGACGGCTGGGATGCCGCCCTCCACGCCGCCCTGCCCCCACTTCCGCCCAGGGCATCTGGCCCACACCTGGCTTCTATTAGGAAAACCGCTTCTGGCGACCAGGGCCGGTGTGAGCTGAGGGGCCAGCTTGGGGGAGAGGCCTTCTGGGGGCGCCTTTTCAGGAGAGCCTCCTTCCCGCCTATGGGGGTCGTGGCTGAGGGGCCAGGGAGGGTGTGCCATCTGCCCCTACCAGCCTTTGTCTGCTCTGGGTCTCGCCTCACTTGGGCCCTGAGCTGTCCCCAGAGCCCGGAGGCCGTCTGGCCTTGAGGGCGAGTCCTCCCTCCGCTGTTGGAGCACCCTGGGTGGCTCCCTCTATTCACACCTCTACTTAGTTTTTAGATTGTAAGTGTGACCATTTGATATGTCGCAGGCACTTGGCATGTACGACTTCCTTCTAGGCGAGGACTCCGAGGATCAGGACGGTGGTTCTGTAGCTGCTCCAGGGTCCCACTGTAGAGCAGCAGTGTCAGGCTCCATCTGTCTGACCCCAGGGCCCCTGGCCCCAGCTGCTGCCCCTTCCCTGTGCCAGGGCCCAGGGGAGAGGGTCTGGGCAAGGCCCCGGAGTGTGGCTGCTCCAGGGAAGTGGCAGCCCTGAAGCTGAGGGGTTGTTCTGCGAGTGGCACCCTCTGGCATGGCAGGCGAGCCTGTGCCCCGAGCCCCATGTGTCAGGCGGGCCTGTGGGAGCCTCCCTTCCAGCACTGAGCCCCCAGGAGGAGAGTGGGCGGGTGGTGGGGGTTTTACCCCTGGAGCAGGTCCTCACCCCAGGAAGGCGCCCAAGGCTGCTCCCAGCCGCCCTGCCCCACACAGGAAGCATCGCCATGGCAACAGAGGGGGACTTGGCTGCCCCAGCTGGAATGCTGGGTATGCGCCTCCCCTCCTGCGCCCCTGTGGTCGGGCTGGCCCTGCCTGGCCACAGCCCTTCCCCTTCCCCTTCTCTTCTCAGGGCCAGGTGTGGGGGGCTGGGAGGCAGTGAAGCCCTCTTGGGGCTTCTCCATGAGCAGGATGCCCTGCTGCCTGTAGAGCCGGTGGGACCTGCAGTCTACATTGCCTCTAAGAGGGAAACCCCTGGCCCAGCCTTCAGTGCCTTCCTGCGGGGCCGCTGGTGCCTTCCCGCGGGGCCGCTGGTGCCAGGGCTGGACTTCGGGGCAGCACCCTCACTCCCCTGCCGGCCCAGGAGAATGAGAATCTGAGGTCAGCAAAGAAGAACTTTTCATTTTTGATACTGAAAATCACTCCAGTGATGGAGGGCTTAGAGGAGAAGGGAGGGGTGGCCACTGACCCCCTCCCCCACCGGGGGAGCTCCCCACAGCCCCTGGGCAAACTGAGCTGGCTATGCCCACAGCAGGGAGTGGCAGGGTGTAGCCTGAGCTCTTACCTGGTCTCAGCTTCCCTGACGGCTTCCCCCACCCACCCCAGGCCTTGAGCTCGGAAGGCTGGGCTGACCGCTTGGGAGAGCAGGACTGGCCAGCCCACACTGCCGTGCCCAGAGGCCTGGCTCTCCTCTCCGTGTGAGCTTGTCTGGGGATGTTTGTTGGAAACCTGAGGGTGTCTGGAGGGCAGCTGTTGTCCTGGGCTTCTCTTGGTTCTGTCTCTGCTACCTTCTAGCTGTGACTTTGTGCAAGTCTGTCACCACTCTGAGCTTCAGGTCCTGCTTGTGCAGGTTGAAGAGATAGTGGTGGGCCTGGCTCACAGGAAGGGGAGAGGCTCAAGTGGCCCACAGCTGTGTTGCTGGGCCACTTTGGACCAATGGCTTCGCCTCTCTGGGCCTCAGGTCTCTCCATGTGTGAAAAAGGAAGGTGGGAGATATGGGCCATGGGGTGTTCCACTCCCAGGCTGTGTCCCTCGATGAAAACCACTCTATGGCAGCCCCGGGGCTCTGCAGGCCTGGCCCAGCCTCCGCCTCCCTCATCCCAGCCTGCCAGCTGCTCTGGCCTCTCTGCTACCAATTCCTGCCGCTTTGCAGACACTGGTCCCCCTGCCTGGCTCACACCTGCTGACTCGCAAGGCTTAGCTCAAATGTTGCCTGACATTGACATCCCTCAAATACGCACTTACTGTACCATTATCGTCCTGTAAAAATGCACATTTGTTTTGTGCCGGATATAATCCCGAGCACTTTGCAGGCGTTAATGCTCCTTCCAACAGTCCTCCAAAGTAGGTCCTGTGATGGTACTTTTCACAGACAAGGAAACTGAGGCACAGAGATGTTGAGGGCTCATCCTGGGACCTGGCGGTGGGTGGCTGGGCTGGGTTTTCGCTTAGGCAGTCTGACTCCAAAGCTTGCTCCTGTAACCTCCACTCTCCTCCTTCACGGCACTTAAAATAATGCATTGTGATACGGCTATTCCTATTTGGTACACATCTGCCTCCCTGACTTGCATATTCCACAGGCTTGGGGACCTTTTATGTTTCATTCCTGTGTCCCCAGTGCCTGGCATAGAGTGTGGCTTAAATATTTGCATTATGAGAGAACAAATAAAGGAGCAGCACAGCTTCCCCCCAGTACCTGACCCTCCATCTGAGAACTGTCCGGTCCACCGCCAGCTCCTAGCATAGCTCCTGGCCCATGGTGGGTCTTACATGTTTGTTGAGTGAATGAATGACGTGCAGACAAGTTGGGAGCCATGTGGTTTGCTGCTTACACTGGGAACATTTGCACAACAATGAGAGGGCGAGAGCCTGAATGACACTTCCGACCCACTCTGGGGTGTTGAGGGCAGGTCTGGCCAGCGGCCTGGCTCTTGTTGTGACCCTACAGCCCTCTTACGTGGAGACAGGGGTGTTGGGCCCTGGTTCTCAGGCTCCAACCCTGACTTCCTGCGCCGGCTGGGGCCTGGTGGGAAGGGAGCAGTGAGAAAAGCCCCTTGAAGGACACAACACGAAGCTGTTTCCGATGGTCTCCCACGCTGGGGTCGGCCTGTGTGGGCTGAGGAGGGGGCCCTGGGCCAGCTCCTCGCGGGCTGCTTCCCTCCCTCATTCATTCCCAAGGAGATCGTGGGAAGCTTGGAGGAAGCTGGCCACGGTTTGGGGTGAGCTATTTTTGGTAACAGGGTCCTCCATCTCAGGCTCCAGGGGCCGGGGTGGCCGGGAGGGAGCTGTGTGCATTTCCTCCAGCCCCCTCAGCTCCCCCCTGCCAGGGCCCAGGGGGACAGGGCCCCGCCTGCCATGTGAACTTCCCTCTCCCTGGTGTTGGGAGTCTTCCTGCTGGCAGCTCCAGCACCGCGAGAGGGCCAACGGGCACTGCTCTGCCCTCTCTGGGACGTTCCTGAGCTTGGCCCCCGGCCCTGCTTCCTGGTCATGAGGCAACAGTAATCCTCACCATCCCTGGATGTGCACGGCAGGCCCTGTCTTTCCACATGCGACAGCCCTAGGAGTAGGTGGCATGGGCAATGTGAGCCCCGTACACAAGCGAGGAAAATGAGGTTACAAGAGGGTGTGGACCCCCAGGGTCACTCAGCTCTTGGGTTTGAGAGCCTGGACCAGAGCCCACGGATGGGGACCCTCGAGCACCGCCACTGGGCATCCGCAGAGGCAAGAAAGTGCTGGTGCCTTCAGATCCCAGCACTGGGGGAAAGGGGCCTGATGGTAAACAAGGCAGCACCCGGCCCTCTTAGGGGAGGGAACTGGTGGGCAGCAGAACTTCCCTGACTCAGGCCCACTACAAGGGCCCTCACCCCCCAGCAAGGGCCCCTGGTGGCTTAACTGCTCATCTTGCCTCCTGCAGAGCACATGGGCCCACGAGAACAGCAGGGACAGCCGGCTGGCATGGACAGGCACCCAGGAGCATCTTGTGTCCACTGGATTCAACCAGGTAGGGGGCTCCTCCTGGATGAACAGGGCACAGCCAGGTGGGGACGTGTCCAGCCCTTTGAATTCCTGCCCCAAGAGGCAGGGTTGAGGGCACTGGGAGGCGGGGGACTGAGGGCCAGCTCCAGGCCTGTCCATATACGGCCTGACCATGCAGCCGGGTCTTGGAGCCCCAGGGGACCAACGGCTGCTGAAAACTGGCAGATTCCATTTGCAAGAGCTAAGCCTGACCCTGGGAGCCATGGTGGCCCCACAGGGATCAGAGTCCACGGAGGGAACCACCCCTTGTCCCTTGTCACCTAAGGGTTCTTAAAGGGGTAGGACATGAAAACCCAAACTTTCCCTCCCTGGTGTGACTGTCCCCCACTCCAAGCTCTGCTGTGAGGCAAGTGCCCTCTTGTCAGGCTGCGCCCTCAGACGCTGGGTTCCCCAGGAGCTGTGGGGTGGGCTGAGGGACAAGCCCCTCTGAGCCTCTCTCTGGCCCTCTCCACAGATGCGTGAGCGCGAAGTAAAGCTCTGGGACACCCGGCTCTTCTCCAGCGCCCTGGCGTCCCTCACCTTGGACACCTCGCCCGGGTAGGAGTTGCGGCCTATCGGGTGGGCAGTGGGCCAAGGGCCCAGATAGTGTCCTGAGTCCAGGCCTGATGGACGGGTGTGGCTGGCTCAGTGAGGCGGGCTGACTACCCCAGTGAGCTGGGCTGTAAAGGTCTCCGCAAAAGAAACCCAGCCCTGTGCTCCAGGAGCTCCCAGACTGTGCCAGCAGCAGATGGTGAGGTGCCTGCCTGGCCCCTGTCAGCAGAGTGGGTCCTTGGTCATGGCAAGCTTTGCAGCCAGGTGAACGCAAGTGTGTTTTGGCATTTGGGGAGAGGGTGTCATCAGGAGGCACAGGAATGCACTTGATTTTGCTGTGGACCTCTTGGTGGGGCTGAGGGCCCAAGGAGTCCCGAGGCTCTAATAGAAAGGCGGATGCAGGTGGATGTGGGGTAGCATCGGGACAGACTGACAGGCATGCGGGTGCAGGTGGAGGTGTGCCTTGAACTCTGCTTTGGTTTATGAGGCCCGCTCAGCACCAGCCACTCGCTGTCCCTGGTCTGTCCTGGGATCTGTCCCCAGGTGGGGCTGTTCCCCCGGCAACCTAGGGGGTCCAGGTATACTTCATCCTTCCATCCACCCCAGAAGTGTGTGGAGAGGGTTTGTGGCAGTGCCTGGTGGGGTCCCTGGTCAGGCCGGGCCAGCTCTGTGCAGGGATGGCCTTGGTGCACTGCATCTCAGGAACCAGACGTCAGGAGGCCCGTGGAGAGCGTTTATGAGTGACCCGTCCACTCAGTCATCTTCCTGGGACCCTCCAGAAGAGCCCCCACCTGAGTGCTGGTCAGAACTCCTGCCAGGGGCTCCCCTCGGCTGACAGCCCCCAGAGAAGGGGTAGCAGTCTGGGTGATGGTGACCCGCCCTCCCATCCTCTCACACCAGGGGAGGGGCTGAGAAGCTGATGAGCCCCATTTTACAGATGAGGAAGACAAGGCTGAGCAAAACTCAGTGCCTTCCTTAAAACCACGTGGGGGTGAGAGGGTGAGCCATGCTTGCTGTCAGCCTCCTGCCTGCTCTGGGCCCTGGGGATTCAGAGAGGAGTCAGCAGGACCCGTCCCTGCCTGGGAGGAATTGGAGCTCCTGGGCCTTCGGGCTCCACATCCAGCGTCTGTCCCCATGCCCCTGGGGCCTGGCCTGATGGTGCCCTGGCATCTTGCCCTCCACGCCCTCCTTAGCCAGACAGCCCCTTCCCTGCAGGGCCCCCAGCAGAGGCATTGGCGGGGACCAGCGATCAAGTGTTTTTCCGCCCACCACTTCCTGCCTTCCAGGCTCCTCCCCCAGTGACGGGATTCCCCCCCCAAACAAACATCCCCTGCCCAGCCCCACTGTGGCCCTTGGAGGAGTTAACGATGCCCAGACCCCACGGTGCCACTGGCCAAGGCTGACTCTGTAATTATGGCAGTTAAGAATAGCCTTGAAGGACCAGCGAGGACTGGAATTTCTCAAATCACTCCCAGATGGGCGGCCAGGCCAGTGTCCTCCAGCCCTGGCCCCTGCCCCGCCAGGCTGGCACCTTTGGCAAGGGAGCCGGGACTCTCCAGCCTCCATGAAGCTGGTGATGCCAAGGATGTGTGCCACCCTTCAGGCTGTTGTGAGGGGGGTGGGTCCCCTGCACCCCCAGGCACCTGGGAAGCCAGAGCCCCACTGCCTGCCTGGGGTGTAAATCTGGACTGAAGATGGAAAGTGTGCAGTGTCAGCTGTGGGCACAGCCGAGGGGGAGGTTGGCAACTGCGTCCACTCCACCACCCTTGATTTCTTCCCTGTTTTACAGATTTTCCGTCTTGGTTTGGGCAGAACAGTGCGAGCTCTTATGAGAGCTACAGGGGGCCAGGGGTCAGATACGTGCCACATCCCCCTCCTTGTCCTCTCCTAGGGGGCTCCGCTGTGGTTTCCACCTACGTCCTGTCCTCCCTCTGTCACTTGAGGGGTGTCTGAGAGGAGGCATGCCAAAGTGGGGAGAGCTGGGGGCCAGGCCAGCCTCAGGGTGTTGGGGTTCTACCTGGAAAGCAGGGCTTAGGCAGCTGGTCCACAGCGGGCTGCCCACACTCTGTCTGCGTGGCCCCCCCGTGTTTGGGACAGGGTGGAGGTGGGGGGATAACCAGAGGGACCAGCAGAGCCTGGCGCTGAAGGAACAGCCTGTGCTCTGGTCCAGGAGGCACAGAGGCACACCCGTGGCAGGTGCCATGCCGTGGGTGAGAGTGAGAGGGATGTGAGTGTGTGGGGTGCTGAGTGAACTGCGCCGCACTCCCCCACCCCCGGGTAGCGGCAGGGCCAGTTGCTTCTGTGGCTCACCGCGGCCCCAAGCCCTCCCACGTGGCCGGCAGCCTCATCAGGGCCGCAAGCAGATGCTAGGGTCCTGCCCCCGCTTGCCGTGAGCGCTGCCGTCTCATCTCGCGGAGGCTGTGCCTCTTACGTAAAGGGGGTTTGGGGCATGAAATAAGAACGTGAGTCGCCTGAATGGCACCGGCCTGCTGCAGTCAGGACCTGGTGACCAGGGGCTAGCACGTCCTCACGTCTGACCCTGGTCCTTGGCCCACAGTCGTGGGATCGTTCTGGGTGGGGGCTGCACCTTGGCCTGGTCGCCCTTGGCCTGGCCTCTCCCTCTCCACAGCCACTGCTCTGACGGGACACTTCAAATACCTTTCCTGAGCCCTTTCTTTGGGTCCTGCACCCACGCCCTACCCCACTGTCTCACTAGACCAGGTTTGCTTTGCAGCAAAAACATTTACTCAGCCGCCGCCATGTCCAGCCGCAGCCCACAGGCCCACAAAGGCCCCTTTGAGGAGGCTGCCGAGGGGGCAGGGCTCGCTGAGCCGTTCCCCTAATGGGACCCAGGCCTACAGGAAATCCACCTGGGCTGCCGCCGCTGCCTCGTGAGGAAGGGGCCCCACCCAGGCCCACTGCCACCACCCACTGCCCACCAGGACCCACCGCCTGCCTCCTCCCTCCTCTTGCCAAAGCCCTCAGCAGCCGCTAATTGAATCCAGAGCCTCGCGTGGCTGGGCCTGACTCGGCACTGACATCAACACCCTGAGCCGCAGGGCCTGCTCCCCGGGCCTGGCTAGGCTGCCTCCTTCCCGCCAGCACTGAGGCCAGAGGCCGGGCCATGACCCGTGGAAGGACATTGGCACGAGGCCTCGGGGAGGCTCGCTCCGGCGTTCGATGGGCCTCTCCACAGCGCTCTCATCTGCTCGCCGGCAGCCTCGTCCTGGGCTCACAAACAGATGCTGGGGTCCTGTCCCCACTTGCCGTGAGCAAGCTGCCGGCTCATCCCTCCCAGGCCACCTGCTGAGGGTTATAGGAAAAGGTGCCGTGAGGCCTTCACAGCCCCCTGAGCTCCATGCACCCACCTCAGCCTGCAGCCTTCCTGGAAAACACTCCCACTTCCGGGGTTTCTGGAAAGCTTGGGCACATCCCTAGTGCAGGGAGTACAGGGACATCCTGAGGTCACTGAGCCTGGCGCCATCTGCAAACCAGCCTCAGCCCTCTGGCCTGTCCCTGAGCCTGCCCTGGGCACCTACCCATCAGGGTTCTTGCTTTGGGTGATCTGCACTTCCTCTCCCACCATTGTGTTCTCTACAGCGGGGGCACCCTGCAGGAGGGTTCTGGAGGCCACCTGGTCCCTGGACCATCCATGAGGTCTGGAATGAAACAACTCAAAGTAACCACTCCCTAGAGGAAGGCAAGCAGCGACTTGCCCATCAGACATGCCCTTAGGAGGGTCTGACCTCCCTGGGGACCCTGTTGGCCCAGCCTCATACGCAGACACTGCAGCTCCTGCTGGCAGGAGGCTGGTCCTGGGTAGGGCGAGGCTGCTGGTCTTCCTGGGGCCACAGGAAGCCCTGGTCCTGCCTAGGCCTCAGTTGGGCTGGGGTGGACACCACCTGGGTCAGGATACCTGGCAGGGCTGCCCTCCTGGGCATAGCCCTGGCCAACAGCTCCTGAGCCGAGGGGATGCTGGGCAGGGGGCCTGGCTGTCAGCTTGCCCACAGTGAGGCTGTCCCACCACGGTCCCTGCAGCCATGTTGCCTGCCTGGTGCTGAGCCTGAGAAACACACTCACGTCATTTTATTTTTTATTTTTCTTACAAAAAACCTTTATATCATCGTTTGTCTTACAAAAACCAAAGTCCTTGTCTCTGAGTTTGAAAAACACTTTCCCAGAATAAATGGGAAAGGATCTCTTATAAATATACTTTAAAAAACAAAACAACAAAAGCAAAGCACGTTCCTAAAGCATCTTCCTTTCCAGTTTCTTTTGTTCTTCCGCTTCCTGGGGCCAAGGCTTGAGCCACATGGCCCCGTCCCCCACGCTGTCCCCCGTTGCTCTCTTTCTGGGGGCTTCCTTCACTGGCCCCAGAGTCTCCTTGGGCTGGGGGAGCCCCACGGGGCCCTGGCCTGTGTTACCAGCACACGGCAGGGCCGCCGTGCCTGCCCCAGGGATGGCACGTTGCAGAGGGCTGGGCAGACACCGTCCTCATAGGCATTCCTGGGTCACAGCATCTCACAGATGAGGAGACTGAGGTCCAGAGAGGGGCAGGGACTGGTTGTGGTCACACAGCCTCACCCTGCACATATCCCTCTGTAGGGACTGAGAACTTCCTTGTGGTGGCAGCAGGAGGGCGCTGGCCAGCTCCCCTGGCTGCCTGTCTCTCCCAGGCTTAGGCATAGGGCTTGGCGTGGAGGGGCCCTTGGAGGCTGGGCCCTGGGTAGCCCATGAGCAGCACCTCGCACTCGGGCCCACTGGGCAGAGCCTCCCCACCACCCTCAGTTGCCTTCGGGCCTGGCTCCAAGGGGGCCTTCACCCCCTCCAGCTCCAGGGGCCCGGCCCCCGGCCCCACCTGCCCTTTGTCCTGAGCCATTGCCGCCACAGCCCGCCCCCGCCGTACACAGTAGGCCGCCCCTGCGGCAGCCAAGGCAGCGAGGAGCACAGCAGCCAGGGCAGGTGCAATGAGGAGCGGCAGGTTGCCCTCGCGGGCCTGGGTGACTGGGGCGTGGTTGGAGCGTATGGCTGGGGGTGTGTGGGCCTCCCCACAGGCCTCCTCGCCCTCTGGCACCCGCCCAGGCCCCAGGAGCATGACACAGATGGAATAGGTGGCGTTGGGCCGCAGCTGGGTGACGGTGTACTCTGCCAGCGAGGCGGGCAGCCGCAGTGTTACCAGCCGCTTGTCAGGGCCTGACAGGTTCCTGTAGGTGAGGCGGAGGCTCTTGAGCTGCACGGTGCTGCCCTGCAGGTAGCGCTGCAACCCCACACGCAGGGAGGTGGGGCTCACTGGCTCGATGCTGAGGGGCAGGGGCCGGGGTGGCCTTGGGGTGGCTGGTGTGGGGCTGGGCCGTATCCCTTGTTCCACCTGGCTCTCGCAGTACAGGCCCGTGAAGCCCTTCGGGCATAGGCACTCCAGGTGGTGCCGCACCCCCAGGTGGCAGGTGCCCCCGTTGAGGCAGGTGGATGGCGGGCAGTCCTGGGGCTGGGGGACAGGCCCCATGGTTGGTGGAGCAATAGATGGCAGGCCGGGGGCCTCAGTGACTGGCTCTGTGGGGCTGGGCCAGGTGGGAGCCAAGCTAGATGGCAAGAGGGTGGGCTCCCACGCCGTGGGCCTCATGGTGGGCACTGTGGCTGTGGTGGTGGTGGCTGGGCAACCGAAGTCGGCATAGTCGAGCTCCAGGAGCAGCCGGCCAGCATTCTTTGGTGGGAAGTGGCAGCGCGTCTCCTCGGGGCTGGCCAGAGTAACACGGCTCTCGCGCACCCAGGGGCCAAACCAGCTCAAGGGGCACACACAGTTGAAGGGGTTGCGGGCAGCTGCCAGGAGCCGCAGGCGGGGGAAGAGGCCTGAGAAGTCGCTTGGCAGGGCCTGCAGGCTGAGGTTGCTCAGGTCCAGCTCCTGCAGGGCGGCCAGGCCGGCCAGGTCCTCGGGCCGCAGCTGGGCGATGCGGTTGTTGCCGGCCAGCCGCAGGCGCGTCAGGCCCCGCAGGCCTCGGATCACGGGCGGCACCCGCTCCAGCTGGTTGTCAGACACGTCCAGGTCATGGAGGTTGCGCAGGCTGCTGAAGAGCCCCTCATCCAGCTGCCGCAGCCCCAGGCCAGCCAGCCGCAGCGCCTCCACGTTGGCAGTCTCCAGGACACCCCGCTCCAGGGCCGGGAGGCTGTTGCGACTGAGGTCTAGTAGCAGCAGGCGGGGCAGGCGCAGCAGGGGCAGCGCCCGCAGTTCGTTGTCCTGCAGCTTGAGCTCCAGGAGGCAGTCGAGCGCGTCGAAGGCGCCGGGCTGGATGTGGCGAATGCGGTTCTTGCCCAGGTAGAGGCGCTCGAGGCGCCGCAGGCCACGGAAGGTGTCGTTGGTGATCTCATGCAGCCTGTTGGCAGTCAGGTCCAGGTTGCTGAGGTTGGCAAGTGGCTGGAAGACGCCGCCGGGCAGGCTGGCGATTTGGTTCTGCGACAGGTCCAGGAGCTGCAGGCTTGGCAGGCCGGCAAAGCTGCCTGCATCAAGCGTGGTGATGCCGTTCTCAAAGACGTACAGGCCCACTGTGTCAGATGGCACGTCTCGGGGCACTGTGGTCCCTTGGCGGGCAGTGCAGAAGACTGTCTGTGGCTGGCTGCACTGGCAGCCAGATGGGCAGCCCCACACCCTGAGTCCCAGGGCCAGCAGAAGGAGCAGCAGCAGGGGCGGTGGTGGCAGGGGGATCCTGGAGGGCATCTTCTGTCCCTAGGGGAAGAGAGGAGGCTGAGGTGAGACCGTGAGTCAAGGGCCCAGATAGAATTCATCATTCCCCCCACGAGTGCAAGAGAGCCAAGTAGGAAGGAGTCAGGGCCCCAGAGTGCCTGCCCAGCTCCTGACCCAGCCCCGTCACTCCCCTGCTATGTGACTTTATCCGTATGATGTCAGCTGTCACGAGCATTCAGCGGGCTGATGCTTGCAGAGGTTAGCACGGCCTGATGCCCAGCAAGTGCTCCCTCCAGAACCCCAGGCCCTCCTGCCTCTGCCTCGGTGGCAGGTCCCTCCACTGCCCGCTGGCATGGTGGACAGGGAAGGAGGGAGAACTATGAGTCCTGGAGTGGCAGCCCCTCCCTGCAGCATCTGGGAGAGAGAGGGTGGCCAGGCGCGTAAGCAGAGAAGCTGGCTGCCCCGGCTGCTGGCCCCAGCCGCCACACTCCACGGCCCTCCCTCCTCCGAAGAAGGAGAGACCACAGCGGGAAGACTTCACATGGAAACTATGGAATCGGTGTTTTTCCACTTGTGAAGTCAGACCTGCCCGGGACGGGGGCTGGGGGCCCGCCAGGATGTGGCCAGCAGGAAGGTTCCTGAAGGAGGGGGCAGAGGCCGGCTGTAGCCATTGGCAGGTGTCCCCGTCAGGGGGTGTGGATCAGGGAGGCAGGGACGCTCCCTTCAGGTCCTCTGTTTCTGAGGCTGACGACAGAACTAGAGGTGAGAGGGTCCCCAGGGCTCAGGTGGCAGGACACTGGTTGCATGGTGGTCCCAGAGGCAGTGCCAGGCCTGGAAAAGCTCTGCAGATTCATTCATCTATTTCCTGGGGTCTTCCCTGGGCTGGGCACTGAGACAGATGAGCAGCAGTAGTGCCAAGTCCCTCCCACATGCCAGTGCCACTACACATTTACAGTCACCTCCGTCCCCCCAGCAGCCACTTCCCAGGGAAAGTATTCTCATCACTCCTGGGTGACAGGAGAAAGTGGGGCTTGTGGAGGTGCCCGTTGCAGTGCCAGCAAGTCTGAGCCAGAGCCCAGATCCTGCCGCCTGTGACGAGGTCCATAGCCTCCAGATGCACCAGGGGTGGGGGACCCACCAGCCACTCTGGGCTCCAGCTTTCAGCTGGCACTGCCGAGATGGGAGGGGTCCACAGTTCACCCCATCACGTGGGCTCCTCAGGCCATACCCAGGAGCAGCCCTCACCGTTTGTGCCCCCTTGGATGGGGTGCCAGCCCAATCCTGGGAGGTGTCCTGCGCAGTGGCCGGCAACACCTCCCCCTTCAGGCACCTGTGGCTCACACAAGAGCCTTTTGTGCTGGAGCCTGGCTTACCCTTCCCCCACTTCCCCCATGCCGGCCAGCCTAGGTAACACGACCCCCCACCCAGCCTGCTTCTGCCACACCACCCCAGGCTGGGGGAGGGACCCATCTATGGGCTCCTGGAATGTGAGGAGGAGGGGCAGGTGGTCCAGGACAGATTAGACAAGTCACTGGTGAGGTGGCCACTGAGGTCTGGGGCCAGCTCAAGGTGAAGGGAGGAGGCCTTGTCACCCAGGTTCCTGACAAAAACTAGAGGCGAGAGGGTCCCTGCAGGCCCTGCCCACCCGCCATGTCCCTCAGCCAGGGTGGTCTCCCCCAGGAGCCTCCAACCCCTCTGCCATTAATGATGAACGCCCTTCAGAGGCCAGCTGGGAAGCCCTCCCCAACCCCAGCGGGGCCCCCTCGTGCCACACTTTCACCTCCCTAGGCAAGACCCTGTCTGCCTTTGCTCCAGGGGTCTCCAGGGCCCACTTAGCTTATCTCTGCTGAGTGAACGGCTGGGCAGGGCCTTCCCTTGGGCATCACATGAAGCTGGTATCTCAAACCCTGGGGGCCTTGTGTGTCCCTGGCCCTGCTGGCACCACCCCATGGGGTCTGATGACCTAAGGCCCTTGGGCCTACCCCCGCCTTCTCCCCCATGGGATCCGCTCCACCCTCACTGACTCAGAGGACGGGGGTGTGGCCTGGCCTCCAGATGTGGGCTGTGAGTGACCCCCGCCCACCCCCCATCCATGTGGGGGGTGAGGCCACCTCCCCTTGAATCAGCCCTCCCAGTGGGGTTAGGGTCAGGGAGGGGGAGTAGCCAGGCTCCAGGGTGGGAGCGGACCCTGCACGTGGCCAGCCTGGCCACCACTGTGGCCTCAGCTCCTCCTGGGCCTGGTAGAAGGTCATAGTTAAGAGCTCTCGCTCTAGGCAGGCAGCCTGGGCTCAGAAGTGTCCAAGCTGTGAGGCCACAGGCAGCCGCTTTACTCTCAGCATCTCGGTTTCTTCATCTGTGTATCTGGGACATTTCAGGGCTGCAGGGGAAGAATGCATGTGGCGCACTTTGCACCGATAGGCCAGGTGTCCAGGCTGGCCCACAGGGGGCTGGGGCATGTGCTGGGGGGATGCTGACCACTCTGCACTGAGGAGGGGGTCGGCCATAGGCTCTGGACTTCATGATCTGTTGGGCCTTTAATCAGCAACATTAGAAGTGGGGAGGGACCCTGTGGGTCTGCCTGCCATGGGCAGCAAGCTGGCTGACAGGTAGGAAGCTCAGGAATGCACATCTGAGTGGGTGGGGAGAGGGACGGAGGTCCTGGGCTGAGGAGACCCTGGCAGGCAGCAGCGAGCCTGCTTCCCACTCCTCAAGATGCAGGGGTGAGCTCTTCCACCTCAGCGCTGATTCTACCCCACCCAGCAAGGTGAGGAGGCAGGAGGCAGCACTGGGGTTTTGGAAAACCCCAGAGTTTACAGCCGTGGGCGGGCAGCTTGGGGGGCTCTGCCATGGGTCCTGGCACCGAGAGATCAGACAGCCCCAGGAAGGAACATGGAGAGGGCGGAGGCTGACCGTGGAGGGGACAGGTGGCTGGGCAGCAGGAGACAGAAGCCTGAGTTTGGCCCCTAAATAGACTCCCAAGTCCTCTCTCAATTGGGTCTCAGTTTCCCCATAAACAGCCCTAACTCCCTCTCCTTCTGGAGTTGTAGTGTTTTGTTGTTCTGTTTGTTTTTAAATGGGGAAGTTCTTTTAAGAAGTCCTGGGAGACATCCCGCCTGGGCGTGCTTGGTGTGTGCGCAGGGTGGGGTTTTGGAGTCTCATTGGGGGTCATTGCTGGGGTTGCTGTGTCCTGCGCTGCCCACAATCACAGCAGCTCTGGCAGGACCACGGGCCTGGCTTTGATAATCTGATCTGTTGAGCCAGGGCAGGGAGGTGAGACCTTTTCCTCTGCCAAGAGTGTAGGGAGAGTTCTGGAGGCAGCTCTGGGATTCAGGGGTGCTGGGGGCAGAGGGCAAGAGTGAGGGATCTCCCTCCTCCGCCTGGGCTCCTCAGCCCTGGGTGTGGTGGAGAGAGGCAGGATGTAGGCACTGTGGCTGGGCCCTGCTACCTCCAGGGCAGTAGCTGGGACAGGGTGTCAGGGTCCAACCGCCAGGGTTCCCAGCCTGCCCGCCAACCCGCGCCGGCTCCCATCTGTGCAGTGAGGGCTCATCATCACGGCTGTTTCTCAGGGTGGTTTGGTTTTACTCGGAGCCCATGCTAAGCGGTCAGTAAATAGTAGCTGCTGGAG
This sequence comes from Daubentonia madagascariensis, assembly GCA_023783475.1. Lineage (NCBI taxonomy): Eukaryota > Metazoa > Chordata > Mammalia > Primates > Daubentoniidae > Daubentonia > Daubentonia madagascariensis. Next base: position 1,294,525 of record JAKFHU010002332.1, on the reverse strand, counting down.
TGTCACCCATAAAACCAGAGCCCTGCCTTCCTCAAGGGTGAGGATGCTACAGTGGGAGGGGCTTTGTGCCAGCCTTATGTGGACAGGAGACCCCTGGGCCCAGGGTCAAGGCCGCTGTACTGAGGCTGCCCCCCACCTTCAGGTGGCAAGGAAGTTGGGGTGGGAGGGGGCATGGAGGGGGTGAGCTGTCCCTTGGAGAGCCCCCTTGAGCATGTGACCTCAGGGAGGGTCCCTACAAGTAAGGAAGATTAAGGGCATTTGCCATGTCAACTCTCAGGAGGACCCAGCCACCTCTGAGTGTGTGACACACTTGTGGGCACCCACTCGCACGCCTGGGGTCAGGCAGGGAATGGGCCAGTGGGTAGCGTGGCGGGGGCAGGACCCTGGCATCCACACCAGACCTGGGGCTGGTCCATCTCACTGCTCCTGGGGAAGGCTGTGTGCCTGGCGGGAGGGGGATGCGCTTGGAGCATCCAGAGGCCCGCACAGCCCCTCCTGTGCAGATGCAGGCGCTGAAGGTCTGACCTGCACTCCGGGCCTGGCTCCCAGGGCTGGCCCGCCTGGGCTCTGCACTCTGCTCTGTGCGGCCAGCCAGGCCTGGCAGCAGCCCAGCCCCAGGAGTCTGCCAACCCCCTCCAGGCAGGCGGGACTGTGCCGGCGGCCAGGACGGCTGGCTCTGGTTTCGCTGACGTGTCCGAGGAGGCTCAGGGCCTGGGCTGGGTCCACCCCATCTCCCCTTCCCTGGGACAAAGCAGTCCCTGGCCCAGCAGGGCAGAGAGGTCAGGGGTCTCTGTCCTGAGCCCTCACAGAAGGGGTAGAGGGGGCTGGGTCTCAGGTTCCTCTGAAGCTGCTCCGGGTAGGCCCTCTCTCCAGGACGGGGACTGTGGCCCTGGCTAGTGATTAAGCTGGGGGTCCCCACTGGTCTCAGCCTCTTGGTCTTGCTCCATCCACCACCCCAAGCCCACTCTGTTCACTCCATAGATAACGCCCCAGCCAGGAGTCAGTCTGACACACACTGGTTTTGCAACCCTACCCACTCACCCAAGCTCCCTCCCCTCCTGTGACCCCAGGGGCTTCTCAACCTGAGCTGAACACTGGCATCACCCAGGAAGCTTTTAAAAAATACTGATGCCCTGGGCCCACCCTCAGAACAATTAAATAAGAATTTCCGGGGCTGAGGCCCAGGCAGAGTTGTATTTTAGAAAAGCTCCTTGGGTGAGTGCTCTGCTCTGCCCAACCAGGGTTCAGGACACGGGGCAGAGGGTTGCATACGGGACAGTTAGGATGTCAGCCTATCTCCCTGTCCAGGGAGGGGGTTCTGGGCCCCGGAGCAGGTGTGGACCAGCTGGCAGGGCTGGGAGAAGAGCAGGAGCTGGGCCCTCCTCCTCCTCCTCCTCCTGCCACCCAGGGGCTGGCCTGGCCCCAGGTGTGTGCCTTCAGTGACACTGTGGGTGACCTGGCAGCTGCCAGACCTGTCAGCCCAGGGCAGGGAGACCAGTGACTAAGGCCAGTCCCCAGCTCAAGTGAGCCCTCAGGGCGGCAGGACGTGCCATCTCAGTCAGGAGAGGTGCCACCTGTTGGGGGAGGACACCTGTGGCCCTGGGAGCTATGTGGTGGCTACAGCCCAACTAGAAATGGGCCAGTCCAGATGCCACTGTTGGCAGGCAGCAGGTGCGATGCCATCAGAGTTGGGCCCTGTCCCCACCCAGGGCCAAGCACCCATCTAGTAAGGTCCTACCCCTGCAATTAACCCTGAACTTGCCAGAAGAACACCTTAGTCACCAAGGGAGGCAGCCAGCCCCAAGCCTCCTGGGCCCAGGGATCTGAGAAGGGAGTGGCCCCAGCAGGGTGCCTCGTCCCTACCAGTCACCCAGAATTCTTGGCCCTTCCTGGGGTCTGTGATCAACAGGCAGGTGAGATTGATTTGGGGAGGCAGAGCAGACCCGTGGTCACTGAGTCACAACCCTGTCCCCACATGGCTGTCACTGCCCAGCTGGGCTCAGGGCTCAGGGCCCAGGGCCAGTAGGGGCCCCAGCGGCTGCCCCAGCCCCTTCCCAGTGCACGCCAGCTCCCTCCTTAATTAAATCTCTCAGGCAGCCTCTGAGGAATGTCAGAGCCTTATTGCATTCCCCAGGAGGAATCTGGTGGGGGCTGTCCCCAACCTTGGAGGAAAGCTGGCCCCTTGCCTACCCCCCACCCCCCAAAACCAAGGTGGCCAGAGGAAGCCTCCTCCAGCCTCCTGGGGTGGGGGGTGAGGGGGCTGGAATGAGGAAAAGCGGGGAGGCCTGGCCAGGAGCTGAGGGAAAGCAATCTGGCTGCCTCTGGAATGTGGAAACCGATAAAAGGAAGGAGGCTGAGCCCCTGCCCCTCCCTTGCACATGGGCTCCCCAGGCACCCCTGCCCGCCCCCAAAGACACAGCCCTGCTCCAGTCACGCGCACGCAGACACGCCCACGCCAGACACACGCCCACTGGGCCATGCTTGCACACGCACACACACACATTGCGCACCCTCCCCCCTCTCCAAGAACTCACGCAAATTCCACAGCAGTGAGGGGAGCTGGTTTTCTTGGCAGCACAGTCTTGGGCTCCCCAGCCCAGGGAGGGGACTCTAAGGAGAGCTGAGGAGGGCTCCAGAAAAGGTCACTAACCCAGTTAGGTGGTCTTGCTGCCCTTCCCATGAGCTCAGGGCCTGCCAGCGGTCAGGGATGCCTCTGTGAGCAGCTTCCTCTCTGCTCACTGAGGGGAACTGTCTGGCTGGCCTGCCGAGGTGGGGGCTGCCCATCCCAGGGGTGAGATCCACTTATAAGCCACCACAAGGACTTAGTTTACTTAGGACTTGTCCCAGCTCCCCCAGGGCTGTCGGTGGGGGTGTCAATAATGGCAGCTAGGAGCTATGGACCCATCTCCTGCCCAGGGCATCCCCTGGCCCAGGGCTGCCTGCCAGAGGGGCCTTCGTGGGAAAGCACAGGTCTGGGCAATTCTGGGGGGCTCCTCGTGTTGAAACTCCCTCCCCCATTTCCAGAGTGTGGAGAGGGTAGTGTTACCCAGACAAATGCCCTGGGACACCAGTCCTCCCACCCCACTCCCATCTGACCCTCTGGACCCACAGGTCTCAGGGTGGCTGTTTCAGTGGGCAGCAGCGGCAGGCTGGGGGAGGTGGGGACAGGCAGTGCCCAGGCCCCTAGGCTGGCACGTGTGTGCTCATCCTCCCTCCTTGGGCCCAGGAGAGGCTAGATAATTGTCTGGAGGGACTCCAGCTGGGCTTCTCACTGCCAGAGCCCTCTTCCTGCCTCTGACACTCTGTTTACAGAAGCTCTGGGGCTGACTCCCCTGGGAGAAGACAGTAAACTCAGGGGACTGCTCCCCATCCCCCCACAGCCTGTCCCAGCTTTGTTGGGCTTAATAGCTGGGCCCATACTAGACTTCACTACCCACTGGGCTGGCTCTAATGTACCCCGCTCAGAGGGCACCAGCCTGGCCACCCTATATGCCCCCAATACCCAAAGTCCAGCCTAGTGGGAAAGGACCTTTGAGACTTTGTCCAGGCCCCAGCCCTGGAAGCTCTCTCTTGGCCTGGGGAAAAGGAGGGGGGGCTCTAGGTTCTGGTGCCTCTCTCCAGAGCCTCACCTGCCCTTGGTGCAAAAGGCAAGCAGGGGGACACCTAGACCCTCAGGGCCTCTTCTTTCTTCCACCCTACAGACTCTATCCATGGGCCACAGCAGGAGAGGCGGTCAGCAACCCTGGTGTAATCGTTAACGAGGCGGGGGGTGGTGAGGCAGAATGGTTGGTACCAATCAGCTGGGCTGCTAATGACCACAGGGGACCTCGGCAGTCCTCAGGCCCCAGCACTGCCAGCCCAGGGACACAAAGGACTAGGCTGGCTCCAGGCCATTAGGTTTGCAGGCCAAGCAAAGCCCTGTCCCTGGCAGAGGCAGAGATGGGGCACCCTGATACCTGGGGCACTAAATGCCCTGGCCAGCCAAGGTGCATGCATCCCCCACTTGGAAGGATGGGGCATCAGATACCTACCAGCCATCTCCCAACCCCTCCCCAGGGCTGCGAATCTGTGGCCCCCTGATCTGTGCTGAGTGACAAGGGCCCAGAGGACCCTAGGCAGCCCGTCTGCACAGGGGCACTGGGCTGCCCGACCCCAGAAGGAGAAGTAACCCAAGACCACGGTTTGGCCATCCCCTGAAAGGGGTTTGATTCATAAAACTGCTCAAGCTGGAGGGCCCAGCCGTGGGAGGAGGAAGCCAAGGGCGGGGGGTGTTTATTTTGTCTGCTCGAGCCTCGCGGGCTCACCGTACACACCAGCGCGCACCCAGGCCAGCCACGGGGCTGCCGGCGCCCCAGGACAACCAGGGGAGGAGGCGCACCAGGCCTGCCCACCACGAGCCCCGGTTGGCCCAGGTGACCGTGTGGGGCTGGGGGCCGCGGTCCTGCCGGCGACTGCATGTGCACGCGGCTGGGATCCGCGCGTGAACGGCGCGTGGGCACAGCCTGGCCGTGGCAGCCCCCCAGCCCCGCAGAGACTCACCGGGAGGCGGCGGCGGAGAAACCGGGCAGGGCGGGCTGCGGCCTCAGTCCTTCCCGGGCGGCCGGGCCCGAAGGGTCCTGGGTCCCGAAATCCTGAGGCAGCCGTATCCGCGTCTCCCCGCCCCGGGCTTGGGCTCCGGAGTCGGCTCACCGGAGGCGGGTAGCGCCTTAAGAGCCGGGGGGCGGGGCCTCCGCGGTCGGGGGCGGGGCCTCTCCCCATTGGTCAGGGTGGGGCCGCGTGGAGACCCGCCCCCTTCTGCGCCAAGGGCCTCCCCCGCCCCGGCGGCCTGAGCTTCACCCCGCTGCCCCCCCTTCCCTCCCCCACCTGGGCAGGAGGAGGGACGTTGCGCGGCCTCGTCTCGAGTCCCGGGCTCCGGTCTGTCTGCAGTAGTTTGCTGTGTGACACCGGGCAGGGTCCTGCTTTTTGTGTAAAAGGAAAGCGACTGTTGAGCGAGACCAGGCAGGTGACATAAATGCAAGAAACAGCCCCCAGGGCCCGTGGAGACCTGGAGAGGCGAGGGTAAGGGGAGTGGGGCTGACGAGAGGGCTCAGGCCTCATGACCGGCCCCAGCTTGCCAGAGCTGCGGATTTTTCAAGAGAAAGTGAAAATCCAGATTTTTAGGTGAAATCCCTCTGTGTTGGTGGTGCTGGTTAATCCCAACTTCAGAGAACTCCTGAGCAGGCCACACAAAGCCTTTTTGAAAGCTTCCTAAGTACAAACTCCAGTGCCAAAATGTTTGGGGTACTTTTAGCCATGACAGTCTTCAGAGTTGGAGCATCCTTGCAGCCCCTCACCCCACATTTTAGGTGAAGGGACTGAGGAAGGGCAGTGAGGGTCTGCCCAAGCCCCACAGCTGCTGGCAGCTTCAAGTGGGGGGGGGGCGGTCACCATCAGGGGGTGGGGCCTAGGCTGCAGTTGACAGTGGCCCTTGATTGGGCAGCAGGGGCGGGCGCCAGGGGCTGGATTAGTCCAGAAAAATCCCCTGCCTTGGAGGATTCCAGGAAAACGCTCTTCCCCACCCTCCCACCCCCCACCACCCTCCGTGTTTGTGGTCAGAGTCATGCCTCAGAGCCTTTGGGGACCCAGCTCAGCTCCTGACTTCCAGAGAGCCCTGGGACACCCGCAGCCTCTCCAGCCCGGCTTGTAGCCAAAGCCTTTGGCTGGGCCAGCACTAGTCTTTAGGGAGCCTGAAGGCTTGTCCCAGGAGGTTGGGCCACACCAGCTGGAGGGTTGTGTAGTCTCTGGAGGACTCAATTGCCTTCAGAAGGCAGGATGGCTTCTGTGTCCAGTCGTTGTCAGGGGCTAAGTAGGGTCTGTGTGCAACAGTCACCTTATAGATGTTCCTTCCTCAGGGTCTTCTCCCCACAGGGTCCCTTCCAGGACAGGTAGGGCTCTACACCCCATACATTTCTTAGTATGTATAGATGTAGAGCATGGCTTGTGAACCTCTGCTTCTGGACCAGAGCTGGTCCTTGGGGATGTTTGGTGTGGCCTATGTGAGAGTTTTTTTGTTTTGTTTTTTAAAGAGGCGTTTCACTCTGTCACCCAGGCTGGAGTGCAATGGCGTGATCATAGCTCTCTGCAGCCTTGAACTCCTGGGCTCAAGCGAAGCAATCCTCCTGCCTTAGCCTCCCAAGTAGCTAAGACCATAGGTCCGTGCCAACATGCCTGGCTATTTAAAAAAATTTTTTTTTAGATACAGGGTCTCACTATGTTGCCCAGGCTGGTGTTGAACTCCTGGCCTCAAGTCATCCTCCAGCCTTGGACTCCCTAAGTGCTGGGAGTTTTTAAAACTTTGAAGGCATGCCAACATTGCAATGTCAGGTGATTTCATATTAAAACGGGGCTTCCCGGCTTGCCTTGAACAGGAACTTTTGGCTAGGACTGAGTGACAGCTGTCCCCTCTGGCTAAGGCTCGGGCTCACGGGTCACCCCAGTCCCTGCCTCTCCCTCTCATCCCATGCCAGGCTCTTCACTCACTCCTGTTTCCTGCCTGGACCCAGAAGCATCTGAGTTTGCCATCAGTGCCGTATGGCTTCTTGTCAGGCTATTCCTGTGCCTCTTCCCGTGAGCCGTGTGTCTTCTGAGGCCGTCAGGAGCATCTACAGATGCCCGGGGCCGGGAAGGGTGCTCCCAGAGCATCCAGCCTGACTTTCCCCAAGGAACAGGACTTTCTGACGACTCTCGCCTCTCGCCTCTGTGGCCAGTTCTCGCAGGTGGAGAGACCCCACCTGCCTAATGTGTCCACCCCTCCTCGATCCTGTGCCCTGGGCTCACACAGGTCCCATCCACCCAGAGGCTCAAGGGCAGCTTCTAGGGGACCCTCCCCAGTCTGCCCAACCTTTCCACCACCCCCTCAGAACCTGGTTACCAGCAGCCTCTGTGCAGGGAGAGGACTAGGGAGTGTGGGTTAGGTCCAAGGGTCCTAACTGCCCAGCCTGCATAACAGGGACAGATCTAAGAGACCTGGACTGCTTTGGACAAGGGGCAATGACAGGCTATCTGGGTTGGTGGGAAGGGACCCAAAGGGGGAGAGAGGCACTGGAGGGGAGAGCCAGGGAGGGACTGGCAGGTGCTGTGCCTAGCCAGCAGATCCTTGGTGCTGTCACTGCGTGCTGATAGCAGGAGTGCTGGGAGAGTGGACGTGGATGACCAGGAGCTAGAAGCCCCCTCACACCACCCAACTGGTACCACAGTTGTCCTCTACTTCCGAGGCCTGGGCTGAAGGCTGGGGGCAGATTTGGGCTCTGGACCTTCTATGACCTCCGATCTGGGCAGGCCTCTGGACTGGGTAAGGGTCAGAGCCCTCCCCACAATCCATAGCGGTAGAGGTGCCGGCACCAGCTCTCACCACCACTGGCCCTCTGCCAGGCCGGGCTTATGTCCATCGTTCTGGACCCCGACCCAGTTTGGCTCTCTTAAAGAGGCCTGGGGTCAGGCCTGTGCCAACTGTTGGCCAACCCTTGGGACTAGGTGTCATGACCCCATTCCCTTGCCCCTGCCGTGGTGGGCAGGATGCTCCTGTCTGGCGGAGCTGCCCAGATGGCTCTGCCTGAGGCGAGGAAGACTGGCCTGACCTGTCGGAGGAGCCAGCCCTGCCCTCCCTGACTTCCTGCCCCCTCGCCCCCAGCACCTGAGTCAGTTGGGGCCGACGGGGTGGGGTGAGGGAGGCTGGCTAGGCTAGGCCTCTTCAGGGGGCTGGTTCAGGGCACAGGTAAGCCATCAGTGCCATGATGGAAGCTGCAGGCCTGTTCCGCAGTCCCCACCAGGGCAGCAGGGGGCCACAGGAGGCCCTGTGCAGCCCGCCTGCTCTCAGCCTCTGCTGTGAGCTATACCTGCTCCCGCTCCTCCTGGCCTGTCCCCACATAGCAGCTGGCATGATCCCTGTTCAGCACCAATCTGTTCTATCCCCTTTTGCTTAAGACACTCCATTAGCTTTTGTTGCTTGACTGCTGGAGGCAGAACTCACCTCTGACACCCCAGGCTCCTTTCCATCCGGCGTCTGCCCCCCTGTCCCAAGCCTTAGCCCCTCACCCTCACTGCCCAGGCCACCAGGCACATCGTCCTTCTCGTTCCTCAAGCAGGCCGTGTACCCATCTGCCACAGGACCTTTGCATATGCCGTTGTCTCTCTAGAACTCTCGCCCTGTGACATGTTTGATTTCTCCATATCCTTGGGGTCATAGGGAGCATCCCCTCCCTCATGGCCCAGGGCCAAGTCCCCTGCCTCCTGCTTCATGTCCTCAGAGAACCTTTCCTTCATGTATTTTTCTGTGGGATTGTGTCTGCCTGTCACATCAGGCTGTGAGCAACTTAAGGACAGGGTAGGGTCTGTCACATTCATCTCTGGCCATACCTGCAGGTCTAGCCAAGGGCTGGGCACAGACCAGCTCATCAAAGGAATGAATGATTGTGAATGAATGAATGAGTGAGTGAAAGCCCTGTTAGAGCTACTGAAGGGGTCTTGCTTCCAGTCCCCTTCTGGGAGCCAGTGTCAGTGTGGAGGGCACCCCAGGTCACACAGTGTCTTTGTCCCCCACCCACCCCCTCTGCTGCAGCAGGCAGGGGTCAGGCTGAGCTGAGAGGGCAGTGCTGAGTCTGGCTCACCCTGGCCGCCTGCAGTAATTAGGGGCCTGTGTTACTCACAGGTGACCGGCCCAGGGCACTCCAGGAAGTTGTGGAGACACCCAGGGCCCCACCCAGCCTCCCAGCCCACTGTGGCTCCTGGCAGGGTGGGGAGGGGAGGTGGGCAGGAAGATGTGGTGGGCAGCTGGCTAGGAGGGGATGTGGGGTGGGGGTGGGGCTGGGCCCTTTGTCGCCTGGGTGAGGGATAGAGGCAGCTGCCACAGCTGGGTGACCTCTGACCACCAGGACCACAGTGGGGATGGGGTTCTGTTTGAGGATGAGTGTCAGCGTCACAGCGGGGGTCTAGGCCTGTGGGTCCCCAGGGATAAGAAACCAAGACCAAGAGCAAGAAACAGAAACAGAAGAAGGTATCTGTCAGAGTGCTTCTGGGCCCCGCACTCTCCTCAAAAGCTGGAAGGCAGCTCTTAGATGGCCAGGGTGCTGAAAAGGGGCCTCCGCAGGGCCCGGGATGGGTGGTGTGAATCCCTGGGCAGTGACAGGCAGTGGCCAAGGCTGAGACGGGCAGAGAGTGGCACGGCCCTGGGGGCTTCCAGCCTGCCCTCTACATTCCCAGCTGCCACCCTTCCTGCCGTGACCCCACCTCTGGCACAGAGAGGGCATGGGAGGACTGTGCCAGCCTCTTGGCCTGGGCTGTAGCCCTGAGGAGGTCAGGGAAGCCTGACAGCCAAAGGAGCTCCTTCTCCTGGGTGCCTGGCACTGGCTTGGGCTCAGGGTCTTCAAGTCAGTGTGGGGGGTTCTTGAGTCTCTAAGATATCGTTGAGGCCCAAGGAGCGTGGGGTAACTGAGTAGATGTCCCCAAACCTTGGTGCCTATCTGGAGCCCACCTGTCCACAGGCAGCGCTAGGTGGAGTGGGACGCTGGTTCTGGCAGCATCCCCATCACCTTCCCCAGCAATGCTGGTCCAGTGTCTAGGCTGGCTGGTGGGATGAGGGACAGCATGTATGTGGGGTCTTCTTGGAGGATCCCAGGATGGGGATCAGGCCCAGGCCCAGCATGAGTCCCAGAGTGATGCAGGTACACAGGTGGAGGGCCCTGGGGGGAGGAGCAGCTGGGCTGTGGGTGTGTGCCTGGCCTGGGTCTGTTGACAGCACAGGGAGAGGAGGCAGAGCGTCCTGGGGACCAGGCTAGATGTGGTGGGAGGGGCTGAGGGCTCCTGGTCACTGGGGCACCTGTCTGGGGCTCCTGCCTGGGGTCATGGGGCTCACAGCCCTCCCACTGCCCCTCACCTGCCATCGCCGCCTGGCCCTCTCTCCCCAGGTCTCTGGTGCCCCTACTGGACCCGGACTCCAGGCTCCTGGTGCTGGCAGGAAAGGTGAGCTAGAGCCCACCCACATCTACCACCCAGAGTGCAGTCCCTGGGGCTGGGGCCCTTACTATCTGTGCCCCTGAGAAAGGAGGAACTAGAACGGGGCCCAGGCTGCTGCCCGGGCCCCACCATGGCCGGGCAAGCAGTCTCCTGCCAGAGCCCCTGCACCTTTACCTGTGCAGCCAAGGTGACTGTAACTCACCCGGAATGTTGGCTTCCTGGGAACAAGCTGAGAACAGAGCAGCATTAACACACAGGTGGCGCTCCATACATGCTGACACACAGCCCAATGCTCACCCCAAGGTGCAGTGATACTGAGCTAGTGAGGCAAAGTGTAGCCCAGGCTCAGCTCAGCACGTGGAAGCACTCTGCAGACTTCCGCTGGGTTCTCTGGCTCAGGTCCTGGAGGAGGGCTGCGGGGAGCTAGGGCCAGACCTGGGTGACCCAGGCCACCAGGGCTCAGGCAGTGTGTGGAGCTCAGGCTGGGCCTGTTTCAGGGCGAGAGTCAGCTGTACTGCTATGAGGTGGCTCCGCAACAGCCAGCACTGAGCCCAGGTAGGCCTCTTCTACTCCTGTCCCTCCCCCAGCCCTTCCCCTGCCCACCCTGCCTGTCCCCTTATGGTGTCCTCAACAGTGACCCAGTGTGTCTTGGAGAGCATGCTGCGGGGGGCAGCCCTTGTGCCCCGGCGGGCACTGGCTGTCATGGGCTGTGAGGTGCTCCGTGTCCTGCACCTGAGCGACACAGCTATCATACCCATCAGCTACCACGTGCCCCGAAAGGTGAGGGGGCCTGGGAGGGGGCAGGGCTCTGGGGTGTGGGGGGCCCGGGCCTCACCGGCCACCTGCCTGTCTGCCACCAGGCTGTGGAGTTCCACGAGGACCTGTTCCCAGACACCGTGGGCTGTGTGCCTGCCTCCAGCTCTCACACCTGGTGGGCTGGGAGCAGCCAGCAGGTAGGCCAAGGCCTGGCACTCCAGGCCTCCACCAGCCTTGGCAGTCCCTAGTCTGGCAGTGCACCAGCTCAGCTGGGCCCACCTGTGTCCCCAGCCCTGCCCTGTCCACCCCCCCAGGACTCCCTCCCGACCTGGCGGCCTATGCCCCCATGGCCTCAGCTGCCAGCCTCTCTGCAGGTACAGAAGGTCAGCCTCAACCCAGCCCACCGGCCCTGGCCCAGCTTCACATCCCGCCTGGTGCCCCCTGCGGAGACCCCCACTGACACAGCCCAGCCTCAGGAGCCACCTGTGGGTGACGCAGACCCAAGCACAGACCCAAGCGTGAGTACCAGGGCTGCCCCCACCCCCTGTGGACGCTGCAGTGTTTGCCTGCCCGATGGCCTTGGTAACAGACAGAAACACATGAAGCGTCAGAAAGGTACTTAACAGCATTTTCTAAATTGAACAGACACCTAAAAAGCAAGACTTCTCACATAAAAATCTAGATTTTTGGCTCCTCTTGAGATGCTGGCAGATCTGCCTCACTGAGCACATCCTCCCGCAAGGCAGGGGGCTGGCCCTCCCGCCTGCTGTCCCCAGGGCCCAAAGCTCAGCCGGCCTCCCCGTCTGTGTCCCCTGACCTGTCCCCCACCCTGAGTGGGGGCTCGTGCCCGCCTAGTGTCCCACAGCCCCGAGGGGATGCAGAGTGATGACCCTGGAGCTGCCCAGCATCTCCTCGTCCCCTCACGCCTTGGCCAGCACTCCTGGGGCCTGCCACTGACCCACTCTTCCTCCCAGGAGGGCTTCTCCTCACCGCCCAGCTCACTGACCTCACCCTCCACGCCCTCCAGCCTGGGGCCCTCACGCTCCAGCACTAGCGGCATCGGGACCAGCCCCAGCCAGAGGTCTCTGCAGAGCCTGCTGGGTAAGTGGGTCAGATGGGGAGCTCACCCCCACCACGGGAGCTGCCCCACCCCCATCACCCTCCTGTGTCCCCAGCCCTGCCTCACCCCACCCCGAGGGGAGGCCTCAGACAGGGCACCCCCACTCACCCAGGCTTGTCACCTGCCCTGGGGCCTGGAGTGAGGCCACGGAGCCTCACCTGCAAAATGGGAGATTTCCCAGTGTCACCCCCTCGAACCCCAGGGTTCCACCGGGATACCTCCGGGGAGCGAGGGTCTTGTGCCCAGGTGTGATTCCCAGGCCCATGCTGCACACCCACCCGTGGTGAGGGGCGCTGGCAGCCAGGCCTCAGTGCAGGGTGAGCAGGCACGGCGTCCTCACGTGAGACTTCCTGTCCCTGCCACCTCCAGGCCCCAGTTCCAAGTTCCGCCATGCTCAGGGTACCGTCCTGCACCGAGACAGCCACATCACCAACCTCAAGGGGCTCAACCTCACCACGCCTGGCGAGAGTGACGGCTTCTGTGCCAATCAGCTGCATGTGGCTGTGCCCCTGCTCAGCAGCGGTGGGCAGGTGGCAGTGCTCGAGGTGAGGGCCCCCACCCTGCCAGGGCAGCCCTCCTCTCCCTGCAGGCAGCAAGGGTGCTGAGGGCGTTAGCCGCTTGCACCAGCTCACTGAGCACAAACTCTGTGTCAGGTCCCTGACCAGCCTGTCCTGTAATCCTCCTGGCAGCTCCATGTGGGGGTGCCACTCTTATCCCCATTTTACAGATGAGGGTGAAGAGGCACAGAGAGGTTAAGTGACCTGCCCAGGTCACACAGCTGTGTAAGTGGTAGAGCTAGGATTCAAACCCAGGCCACCTGAGCCCCAAGGCTGAGTTCCTCCCACCAGTCTATGCTGCTGCCCCCTCACTTTCTGGGGCCTTATGGTTGGCACCTGGGCTCAGAGCACAAGGCAGAGAGCTTGGGCCATTCAATGGTGGGGGCATCTGATGCAGAGGGCGGGGCCCAGGCTCGCTGCTTGCCCCATTCCCTGGGGACTGGCTCTCTTTCCTGGCACTGATGGGCTGTGGGGTGGGGGCACCTCCTGCAGCTGCGGAAGCCTGGCCGCCTGCCTGACACAGCACTGCCCACGCTGCAGAATGGAGCAGCTGTGACCGATCTGGCCTGGGACCCCTTCAACCCCCACCGCCTTGCTGTGGGTAAGGAGGCTGGGTGCCTGGCTTGAGGGAGGGTCCCAGGTTCTGAACAGGCCCAGTGGTGATGAGCTGCCACTCTCTGCAGCTGGTGAGGATGCTAGGATCCGACTGTGGCAGGTGCCCCCAGAGGGCCTGGAGGAGGTGCTTACCACGCCTGAGGCTGTGCTTACAGGTCAGCTGAGCCCAGGATGGGGACAGGTGTTGGGCAGTGGCTCCTGAGGGCTCACTGTCACCGCATGCCTCTCCCTCAGGCCACACAGAGAAGATCTACACCCTGCGTTTCCACCCGCTTGCAGCCGATGTGCTGGCCTCCTCTTCCTACGACCTTACCATTCGCATCTGGGACCTTCAGGTTGGAGCCGAGCAGCTGAAGCTGCAGGGCCACCGGGACCAGGTAGGATAGCTGCAGAGGCAGGGGCCCAGCCATGAGGTGAGAGGCTGCCTCCTATGTCCCCTCCTGTCCCCAGATCTTTGGCCTGGCCTGGAGTCCCGATGGGCAGCAGCTGGCCACCATCTGCAAGGATGGGTGTGTGCGGGTCTATGAGCCCCGGAGTGGCCCTGAGCCCCTGCAGGTGAGTATGGCTGGGGGTGGCCCTCAGGCCCCGTTTGGGCGGCCCTGGCTGGGCTTCATGTGATGTATCTTAACAGGAAGGCCCAGGGCCCGAGGGGGGCCGTGGAGCCCGCATTGTCTGGGTGTGTGATGGTCGCTGTCTGCTGGTGTCTGGCTTTGACAGGTGAGGACTCAGGGACTGCCATTCCCGGGCTCCAGCAGCCACCTGTGTCCCCTTTTCCAAAGGCACATACACCTTTCAGGCTTGCAGAAGCTGTCCCTGCCCCTGGATGGTTGAGTGGGTAGATGGATGGATGGGGATGGAGACAGATGAGTGGATGGAGGGATGGGTGGGTGGATGAGTGGGGAGGGAGAGAGTCAGCGGGGGACCTAGAGGGATGAGAGCCAGGCCCTGCTACAAGGAGCCCATGCCTGAAGTGGCCCAGGTGAGGCACAGGAAACATAGAACCAGGCCAGCTGGAGAGGCTTGAGAGATGGGCATCTGGTGCTTTGGCGGTGACCAGGCAGGACCTCCCAAGGGGGAGGTGTCATCTGAGCTGGGTCACAGAGGGGCTGCTAAGCAGAGATGGGAGGAGAGGGCAGCCGGGTCTGGGTGGAAAGGCCAAGAAGCTGCCCAGCCTGGTTGGAGCAGAGGGCGAGAAGCAGGATATGGGGAGAGAGATCCAGACTTAGGAGGCCACAGTGGCCCCAGGACGGTGCCACTGCCAGGATTGTGCTGAGGAGGGGCCGGGGGCAGAGGGGCAGGTCAGGATGCTGCTGCCCAAGGCCAGGCCAGTAGTGCTGAGGGCCAGCTTTGGCCTCTCCTACAGCCCAGAAAAGGGCAAAGGACATGTTGGAGTCTCTGCTCTGCCCTCATCCCTCCAGCTCTAAGGACCTGCTTCTGCCCCTGACTCCCCTTTGCAGCCGAAGTGAGCGCCAGCTGCTCCTGTACGCAGCTGAGGCCCTGGCGGGTGGCCCCTTGGCAGTGCTGGGCCTCGATGTGGCCCCTTCAACCCTGCTGCCCAGCTATGACCCAGACACCGGCCTGGTGCTCCTTACCGGCAAGGTGGGCTGGGCTGGGGGGCCGGCGGCAGGTGAAAGGTGGGGATTAAGGCCCGTGTAGCTGGACCGCCACTGCCCCCCCCTCCTCAGGGTGACACCCGGGTGTTCCTGTATGAGCTGCTCCCCGAGGCCCCTTTCTTCCTGGAGTGCAACAGCTTCACGTCTCCCGACCCCCACAAGGTGAGGCCACCTCGCCCCTGGGCTCAGATGGGACCACGGGCTTCCCTGCCCCCTCGTGGCCATGTGGGGCAGTGCAGGGGCCTGTGGGGCGGCGCGTCAGCATCCTGGGCTGGGACTGCACCCAGCAGCTGGCAGGGGCTGGTGGTGACATTATCTAGGAATTGTGAAAGTAGTTGTTATACTAACCATTATTAATAATAACTATATAAAGTTAAACTATATGAACCCTCAGTATGAATCTACAAATAAGTATATTAAAAACCAAGGTAATAAACCCTGAATTTATCACTTCCTGATTATTTTATCAAGATTTTACTATTATTTGTGCTGTCGTGGTGACACACATCTATTGGATCCATGTGGTGGAAATGCTGTGTAATGCATTATTGTACTCCTCTTCCTAACGATACGTTCAATGAGTTGAGTTGGTAGCTTGAAATCGGCCATGGTAGGAGTTTTTACACTGTGGAAATAGGCAAACGCTACAAATCAAGGCTTTTCCCTCCAGAGAGCCAGTCGTTCAATGTTACTAGCATATCACTGTGCAGGGACAGGCCGTGGTCCTGGTGGTCCTATGTGAGGAATGCTGGCACCCCCAGGTTTTGTGTGCCTGGCCATAAGCCCTGGGCCCCAGTGCCAGCTCCAACCCCTTGATTCCACAGGGCTTTGTCCTCCTGCCTAAGACAGAGTGTGATGTGCGGGAAGTGGAGTTTGCCCGATGCCTGCGGCTGCGCCAGACCTCCCTGGAGCCCGTGGCCTTCCGGCTGCCCCGAGTCAGGGTGAGGCTGGGAGCCAAGGACTCCAGTGCCCAGCCCCCTTCCCAGCACCCGTCAGGGGTTTTGGGTCCCTTCTGGCCCTGCCCCCAAACTTCCCCACTCATCATTCACTGGGGACACCTACCCCCTTATTCTGCAGAGATTCTGAAACTCATGGAAACCCCAGACTGGGGGGAGGGTCTCAGGTCTTGCCACATCCCTTTCCTGATGGACGCCAGTGTGCCCTGGGCCTCTGGTCAGTGTCTCAAGACAGCCCCTTCCTCCCCCCACAGAAAGAGTTCTTCCAGGATGATGTGTTCCCAGACACAGCCGTGAGCTGGGAGCCGGTGCTCAGTGCCGAGGCCTGGCTTCGGGGCGCTAATGGGCGGCCCCGGCTTCTCAGCCTGCAGCCGCCTGACATGACCCCAGGTGGACTGAGGGGCTGGGTGGGGGGAGATAGCAGGGGTGTAAGGGGTGGAGAAAGGGGCAAAAGGCCAAGTCTAGTCTCCATTCCCGTTGGCACACAGAGACCTCTGGCACTCCCAGGGATGCGGTGGCTGTGTCCACACTGTCTCTGAGCCCCTGGAGGGCAGGTCCCCACCCCCAACACACACACACACACACACACGTGCAGGCACATGCACACCCTGGTACCCAGGTCAGGCCTTGTGAACAGAGGTGGCTGTTAATGCCACCTCTTGGGTCTGTGCCACAGAATTCTCTAGGGCCTCGCACCAGCGAGCCCCAGTAAGGGACTCTCTGATGCCTGTCCTTGTCCTGCCCCAGTGAGCCAAGCCCCCCGTGAGGCCCCTGCCCGGCGGGCCCCATCCTCAGCACGGTACCTGGAAGAGAAGTCAGACCAGCAAAAGAAGGAAGAGGTAGGCACAGGAGGGAGCTGGCTGTGCAGAGGAGATGGGGTCCTGGCTGTGCCATTGTCCCTCGGTTCTCTAGCCCCAACCTGGACAGGAAGAACAGCCACATGTTGCGTACTCCTCCACACCACAGCTCAGGGGGAGGGGGCACAGGAAACCAGGGAGGGCAGTGAGAACCTGCCCTGCCCAGGCTGAACCCAGCCAAAGCTGGAGGTTTTGGACCCAAGTGCATTTGGACCCTGGAGTACATTTGAGTGTTGGAGGCAATGTGTGTAAACAGCGGCACCTGTATGTGGTGCCACGTGTCAGTCTGTCTCTGTCCTGTCACTGTCGTCGTGTCTTTTTCAATGAAAGCTCATCAACTTTGTCAGGGTTCTAATTAAAATGGCTCTTTTCACAACATTGCAAGGGTTAAAACTGGAGGGGGTGCCCTATTCCCTTTCCAACTCTTCTGCCCCCTTTGCAGCTGCTGAATGCCATGGTGGCAAAGCTAGGGAACCGGGAGGACCCACTCCCCCAGGACTCCTTCGAAGGTGTGGACGAGGATGAGTGGGTGAGTGGCGAGCAGCCCAGCTTCCCTGCAGGCAGCACCACCCCTCCCACACATGCTGAGTCTCCTGCCACCTCCCTTCCCTGGCCCTCTTGACTCCCTGCCACTCTGGTTTATCACCCAGGACTAGCCTGCCTGCCGGCCACCTCTGGCCTCACCTGCCGCTGCCACCTCCTAGGTGCTCTTGCACACCTCACATCTCATCCTCCAACTGGAAGATGCCTCTCTGGGCCTGGCACCCCTCATCCCAGAAGCCCTGGCTTCCTGTGGGCCTTGGGCACCTCCACAGCCTCTGGGCTCACCTCAGCTCCCATGGATCACCCGACCTCTGCTTTCTCTGCGTCTGGCTGTTGCTTCTCAGCTGTCTGCTAGCATGTGCAGCCAGGGGGTTAGGGGCCTGGGGTGGTTGATAGCATGTTCCCGAGCAGGCCCTGGGCTCCCTGTCTCCCCTTTCCTCTCCCCTGTCCTGGGCTGGTCCCAGCCTTGGCTGGCTTCCTCCAGCACCTTCAGTTACTGCACACTGCCCCATCTTGTTTGCTGCCCCAGTTCCAGACAAGAGCCTTGGGGGCTGGCCCCCCACCAGGCTGGTTAGAGCAGCACCAGCCACAGGGCCCTGGGACCAGTTGCCCTGCTCCCCAGGCTTGCAGCCAGGAGAAGGGGGCATCGCAGAGCTGGTGCTCCAATAAGGGGGGTGTTGAGCCCCACAGGAACAGGCTCAAACATGCCCTGGATGTTCTCAGCAATTAAACTTTTCTAAGCTGGCCACTTTTGTGCTGCTGTGGTCACTGGGCTGGTGGGGAAGGAGACAGGGACAGGCATATGGGTGGCCCTGGGGTCCCCTCATCCCAGCCTCGCTCTGCTCCTAAGGCTTGCTCAGCTACCTGCTGCTGGGAGTCATACATCCACCACGCAGGTTCCCAGCAGCGTGCTGGGTGGCAGGCTGCTGAGGTGAATGGGGAAGAGCTTCAGCTTGTTACAGCTTATTATGCAGGGAGCAAGCCTGTGTGCAAGTGAGCAAGTAGGGAGTGTAGAGAGGGCTGTAAAGAAGGTAAATTGTGTGAAAGGCAGTGACTGGGGTGCAGGGGAAGCGGAGTGTTCAGGGGTCTGAGAAGGTAACATTCAAGCTGAGAGAGAAGACCTGAAGGCCTGGGGAGAGCCATGAGAACGTTTCAGACCGAAGGAAGGACAGCATGGGCACTGAGGGAAGGAGGAATTAGGAGAGCTGGTGGAAGGGAAGAAGGGCAGTGGTCCAGCACTTAGCTGGAGGCATCTGCTGCATGCCTGCCATGTTCTGGACCCCCTTCCACGTGCTTGACATCCAAGAGTGTAGAAAAGTGAAAAAGTCCTGCCCACTGGGAATTCACATTCTAGTGGGAGGGAACAGATTATAAATAATAAACATAAAAATAAAGGAATTATGTCATATGGTAGCAGGTGATAAGAGCTTTGGGGAAAAAACAGAGGGGATCGAGCATGGAGGGATAAGCCAGTCACAAAAGGTCGCACATTGTATGATTCCCCTTCTGTGAAACGTCCAGAACAGGCAATTCCGTAGGGACAGAAAGGAGAGAAGTTGCCGGGGAGGGGGGGGGGAATGGGGACTGAGTACAAATGGGGGATGAAAAGGTTCTGGAACTAGACAGTGGTGGTGGTGGCACCGCTCTGTGAATACAGTCCTAAAAAGCACTGAATTGTGCACTTTAAAAGGGTGGATTGTATGGTATGTGAATTATATCTCAATAAAGCGGTTGATTAAAAAAAAAAAAAGAGTCCAGGCTTGGTGGTTCACGCCTGTAATCCCAGCACTTTGGGAGGCTGAGGCCAGAGGATTGCTTGAGGCTGGGAGTTCAAGACCAGCCTGTGCAACAAAGCAAGACCCTGTCTACAAATAAAAAAAACCAGGCTTGGTGGTGTGCACCTGTAGTCCCAGCTACTCGGGAGGCTGAGGCGGAGGATCACTTGAGGCCAGGAGTTCAAGGCTGCAGTGAGCTCTGATCGTGCCACTGCACTCCAGCCTGGGTGACACAGTAAGACCCTGTCTCAAAAAAAAACAAAACAAAACACAAAGGCAAGTTACAGCGTTGGTAAGGGAGCCCAAGGGGGCCTCGTTGAGAAGGTGACATTTGAGCAGAGATTTGAAGGAGGGCATGAGCTTCTGAGGCAGAAGGAATCTGTAATGAAACCTATCTTGAAGTTTCCTGTTTTCTTAAATATTCCTGAGAATTTAGCATCCTACTCCATATTATGTTCATTTCATGGTCCTAAATATTTTGGCAAACTCAAGGGCAGAAATCGCCCGTCGTTCGCAGCACCAGGATAAGCTCGCGGGCCAGAGGGTCCCAGCACCGGCCCCCAGAGTCCCCAGCGGCTCCCAACGTCAGAGGCGGCTCCGCCCAGTGTCAGACCCCGCCCGGACTCCGCCCCGCCCCGTGTACGTCACCACCGGCGCCCCGCCCCCCGGAACCGGGTGATGCGCATGCCCAGCGCGGCCTCGCGCACGCGCTCTCTGCAGCCTCCTTTGACCTCTGACCTGTCGGCCGCCCTTGAGCCCCGGCCGTGGGGCCAGGAAGCGGAGCCCGCGCCCCCGAGGCAGAGGCGCCATGGTGAGGCCCGAGTCGGGCGCTGCCGGGGGAGGGGAGACAGAGTCAGAGTCGGGACCAGGGCGGGGGCGGGGCGGCGAGCTCCGGGCCGGGCTGCGGGCGCCGTGGGCCCCCTGCGTGCCCGGTGGGAAGCAGGGTCTGGGGGCGTCGCGCCTGCGGGACTGAGGCCGGCGGCGGCGGCGGTCTCCGGACCAGGGAAAGCCGCCTGGCTGGGAGGCAGGGCGGGCTTGGCTGGCCGGAAGAAGCCCAGCAAACGTGGTCGCCCTGTGCACAGCCCGCGTGTGAGCGAGCAGCTGCGGACAGCGGAGGCGGAGGCTAGGTCCGTCCGTGAGCATCTACCCTGCCGCGGATCCTGTGGTTCTGCAGAGTCAGTGTTGTCGCCCCGTTATCCCCATTTGAGAGTTGACTTTTCCAAGGCAGTGGCAGACCTGGGACTTGTAGGCCCGGAGCACCGAACACTGAGCGTTTCTGCAGTACCATTGGCACCTAGAGCCAGTGCGCCAAATCGCCGGGGTAACCTCTAAAAATGCAGATTCTTGAACTCTATCCTTGCAGGCTCTCTCTATGTAAGTTCCCCAGGTGATTCTGACGCAGCCTGTTTGGGGAGCCACTTCTTAACTTATAGTAAGGATAGTGTAACAGCTTACAGGTGCTACATTAGCCATGAGCTGAGGCTTTGTGTAGATTCTCTCATTTAATTCTTAAGAAGTCATGTTGTCATTGTCCCCATTTTACAGGTAAGCTCAGAGTTTGATTCTTCCAGGGTCGTGTGTCCCCCAGTGTCAGAGACCTCTTTTGAGCCCAGCTTTTTCCATATCCCAAGAATACACATTTACCACCACATTGTTCCTGTCTTGTGATGGTCACTGCCATTTATTGAGGACCTACAATGAGCCCTCACTGAACTGAGTCCTTAGCATATGTTCCCTCATTTAACCCTGAGCCACCCTCAAAGCCGAATAAAATGTAGCTCTGAAGGAGTTTGTATCCTAGAGGAGACAGCAGGCGAGCCCATAAGATAAGACATCATGACATGTATTAATAGGAAAAGAAAGTGCTATAGGAAGGTATACATGGGAGGAGCCTGGGAAGGTTTCACACGGTGGAGTAGTGAGGGATGGGAGTGGTGTGCCAGGGTAAGTGCTGAAGGATGTTGGGTTTTGACATTGTATCAGGGTAGGAGGGAGGATATTCAAGGTGAAGGTACTCTGAGCCTCTGCTAAGACCTTAAGGAGTGAAGAAGTATGAGGGCAGATCTAGGAGTAGAGCGTGTGGCTGCAACCCGGAGAGGTGTAGGAGAGAGAAAAACACCTGAGAAATAAGTTGAGACCAGACTTGGCTGTGAATGCCAAGCTGGGGAGTGGACTGAATTTGCAGGCAGTGGTGGAGAACCATGTGTTTTGTTCTTCAGCAGAGGAGTTAGGAGGCATTTGGAAACCCTGTCTGGGGACATAGAGTTCATGAGACTCTGGGTTGGCCAAAACAGAGCTGATGGTGGTCAAGTCTCATTCATTCAAATGCATTTGGGGCACTTGCTGTGCCAACCACTGGCCAGGCCCCTGGGAATACCGTGGCAAATGCTACAGTTGTGGTCCTGACCTTCCTCCTGTCTAGTAGTGCTGTCAGCAGCTGCCTGCAGGGGGCCTGGGTGACCAGAGCCCCCTTCTTCCTATCTCAGTGCATCCATGAGAAGGGGGTGAGTCTCAGTGGCGGTGTGCTTGCCAACCCGGGGGCCTGGAGCTATGCCTTGAAGGAACATTGCACACGGATCCGTCTGAAAGCCAGGCTCCCTCTTGGTGCACGTGACACAAGTCAAGATAAGCCCCATTCCCGAGTGCCCCCCACAGTATTGTCTGTGGTCCTTCACCCCAGCTGCAGGACTTTGGTCCTACCTTGGGCCATGTTGCTCCTCGACAAGAAAGTGTATGTGCTGTCCACCATGGGCTCCAGGTTGGAGTCCTATGGCTCTGACCTGGGACCTCTGCTCTCTGACAACTTCAGGCCTGAAGTTGGATGCCAAGTCGGCTGGTTGCTTCAGGCCTGAGTGTCAGTTGGTGGACTATGGGGATATTTTGGGGCCTTCTGGGAGGGACCTTAGCCAGTGGCTGTTTTGATCACCTGTGGTAGCTGCAGCTGGCAGAGCTCTGCTCGCCATGTATCCTTAGCTGTGGGAACATTTGGCTACCGAATAGGTGGATGAGAGGCTTAGCCACACTGCTTGAGCTCTAGACCATTCAGCTCCAAGCAGGATCTGGTCCTGAAGCAGAGGCAGCTGTTGAGTTCCTGCTTTGGACCTGCCGCTGTCTGTCCACTAGGTTTTATGTGCATTGCCTCCTGGGGCCTCGTAGCCCTCCTGTAAGGAGAGTGTTCTCTTCATTTTGCAGTTAAGAAAACAGAGGTTCAGAGAGGTTGAGTAATTTGTCTGGGTCCACACAATTATCGAGAAACAAAGCTAAGATTCCAGCCCGGGTCAGCGTTGTTCTCATCTTCTTGCTGCTTCCTAGCTCCCTGGGGAATGTAGTGCGACGTTTTGCAGCCTTCACCCCTGAGGAATCACAGGGTCTGTATCAAATGAGCTGCTGTATTGGAAGAAGCTTTGTTACTCTATAGCTCTTGGTCATTGTCAAGTTTTGTTAAACCAAGAATATAATAAATGAAAGCCCACGTTTATTGAGCACCTACTGTGTCATTAGGCTCTATGCCAGGCATTACAGGCATTATTTCATTTAGTCCCTGTGACAGCCGTATTGGTGGCCACATTTTACAGGTGAGGAAACTGAGGCCCAAGGGGGTGAGAACTTGTCCAGGGTCACACAGCTGGGATTTGCTCACAGGTGATCCCAAAGCCTGCTCGTGACCATTACACCACACTGCCTCTTCTGGGAGATGCTCCCCATGGGAACCTTGGTGGCCTCAACCAGCCACCCAGGCAGCTCCCTAGGTGGCTGGGATCACTACTGAAACTTGGCAGGTCAGCCCACCTTCCCTGCAGCTCTGGGCGGCCAGCAGCACAGGCCCCCGTGCCGCTTTGGTTGGACGTGTGCAGGGGATGGTTCGGGGAGCTCCCCTATCACAGCCTCAGTTCTTAACATTCGTTGTTCAGCCACAGTCACTGGCCTCGGCAGAGAAGTAAACAAGTGATTGCAAAGCACGTGATGGCAGCAGACGGTGGGAGGGATGTTCCAGGCTGAGGGAACCCTCTGGAGTCATCTACTGGCTTGTCTGCTTCTGTCCTTCAGACGGGACCAGCATTCCATCTCGGAGCCTCCTGTTCAACTTGGGAGTGGCTTTGGCAGGAGGTCAGGTGAGAGACCCAGTCGGCAGGTGCACCCGCTCGTCGTTCGTCCTCACACCTGCAGCACAGCTGGCTGCAGCCGCCCCCTGGCTCTGATCACAGGAGGGTCTTCTCTGGGTTCTGCCTGCCAGAGCTTATGAAAATTCCACCTACTTGTGAAATCCAAACCCACTTCTGTTTATTCATTCCCCTAATGGCCCATAATCACATCGTGCCTGTTAGGAAAGAGCAGGTCCTTGGAGGCTGCGCACGGCCAGTTCTGGAGTCTGGAATCCACTGGAATCTGACAAGCCCCTCTTTGGCCTGTGGGTTGGGTTCTTGACATTGGTCAGCTTGCTCAGTCGTCCTCCCTCCAGTGCCTGGGACCCTGTGGAGCAGCTGCGTGGCCAACAGCTCGGCTTTGGGTTTCCTGCCTGCCTCCCACACACACTCCCCGTATGTGCTCAGGCCAATCACTGACCCCTTGAGTTGTCAGGATTGAGTGGCACAGTAAATAGAACATGTTCGGCACAGTGCCTGGCACATGGACTCGGCTACTTGTTGACTGAGAGGAAATCTTACTATAGAAAATTAGAAAGAAGAGAGGGAAGGTCACTTGGTTGTGCCGTGTGAGCACTGTCAACCCTTGGCCAGCATTCTTCCCCCATCCTCCCACACCCGCGTTTACACCATTTCACATGCACGGGATCCTTTTTATATACGCTGTCTATATGTAATCTCTTTGTTTCACAGTAAGGTCTGTGCGTTTTTCTGTGTCATCGCCTTCCTGGTCTTCTTTCCGGCCAGCCTAGGCTCCTGGCTGCTCCTGGGGAACCCCTTACGCTTTCTCTCCTCCCAGTTCTGGCTCAGCCTGGAAATCCCTAATACTTCTGTCATGTTCCACCCACCTTCAAAACTCAGCCCAGGAGAAATACCATCTTCTCCCAGAATCTCCACCTCATTCCTGAGTTTTCCCTCTGTGGATTCTGCACACTGTGGTCATGTCTTGCTGAGACTCCCCTGCATGCCTCTGTGGTGCGGTGGATCGCGCCCGGTCTTAGGGTGTGCATAACCTCACTGTGCTGCAGTTGGTTTCCCTGCCAGGCTGTGTCAGTGTGTGGCCGACTCTGATGACAGGGACCAGGTTCCGTGTGTGTTCGTACTCAAGTGCTGAGCAGAGTAGAGTCAGTAAGTGGATGAGTGAGTGAACCAACGGCTGAAGAAATGAACTAGGCCTACTCTCCTTAATCATTTGATCCATAGTGTGTTTGTCTAAATACCCTCCTAGTGGGCTTTTAGCTCCTTGAAGATGGAGACTGTTTTGCTTTAGACCCTTTAGTGAATTTGTTGTGTTGAATTTGTGTGTGGAACAGACTCAAAAACAAAAAAAATCATAGGACTTGAACAGTCTTGGGAGGATTAGGATGGATCTGAGTTTCCCCACTGGTAAAATAAAGATTGGCCCAGATGATCTTGGAAGCACAGGAGGAGCCATCGTCGGACCTGGGGTCAAGAGAGAGTTAGTGGCAGCTCTGGGTCTGTCTCTGTGTCCTGGCTCCCAGGCCACGGTGCACCTCCCTGAAGCTGGTGGCCTCTGTCCACTGTGTCAGATGAGTAATCTGAAGCCACCCAGTGCAGAAGCTTTTATCAGGGTGCTTTGGAGGAGGCCTGTGGCTGCAGCTCTGTGTGTCATCACCTCAGATCTCCAGCAACCTTGCCACTGTGCAGCTGTTTCCAGGGTCCCCTCTCTAACGGCCTGCTAACCAGGTGCCTGCTTTGCCCACAGGCCAAGTACCTGGCCCAGATCATTGTGATGGGGGTGCAGGTGGTGGGCAGGGCCTTTGCCCGGGCCTTGCGGCAGGAGTTTGCAGGTAAGCAGGGCTCCTTGTTTCCCCCTGGGCTGGGAGCTCCTGCCCAGGTTGGATTTTCCCTGTGGCTGTGGGCACCTCAGGATTGCTGACTGTGAACGCAGGGATCACCCTTCGGGCTGGGGTTCTGCAACGTGGGTAGCCTGGCGCACTTTCCTGTGGTGGGGGTGGTGCCAGACTTTGGGACATTCATGTATGAGGGAGACGTTTATCTTCAATGCGGCCTGGTTAGCGTGAGCAGCCTGGGCAGGAGTCAGCCAACTGGCCCACCTGGCCACCTGTTTTTGTAAATAAAGTTTCGTTGGAACACAGCATTGCTTTCCAGGCAGAGTTGAGTAATTCCAACACAGACTAACTGGCCTGCAAAGCCTAGGATATTTACTATCTGACCCTTTAAGAAAACATTTAGGGGCTCCTGACTCTAGGGTCACGAAAAGGGAAGGGGTCACCCACTCAGCAGGCTTTGGTGGTCCCAGCAGAGCCATTGCCACCTCTCCCCACCCACAGCTTCACTCCAGTCCCCCTTGTGGCCTAAAGCTAGCTGGGATAGGGGGAGAAGAGGGACAGGGTCATCTCGTGGTCTCGGTGGGGCTCAGGAGCCAGGTTTGGTGGTCAGACCCTGCCCTTACCCTCCTGTGGGGCATGTGTGTCCTCACTTTCCTACCCCCCACCCCCTAGAAAAGAAACCACTCCTGGAGCAGAGACAGCTGCTGGCTGCCTCTGTCCCTGTGTCTCTTCTCCTGGGCCACCTGGCAGGGGTGGGCCACCTACTTGGACAGCCCAGGGGGAGCTATGGCCTGCCAAGGGCTACGCGATCACTCCCGTGTCCACACAGCCAGCCGGGCAGCAGCTGACGCCCGGGGACGCGCTGGACACCAGTCTGCAGCTGCGTCCAACCTCTCCGGCCTCAGCCTCCAGGAGGCACAGCAGATTCTCAACGTCTCCAAGCTGAGCCCCGAGGAGGTCCAGAAGGTGAGGCTACCAGGCCACCCCAGACATGCCTTACCTAGGCTGGCCAGAAGTTGAGCAGTGAGGGAGCAAAGGGCACAGGTGCAGAGGCTCTGGGCACAGTCAGCTCAGACTCTGACTTGGAGGAGCCACCATTGTTTGTTTTAGGCCCGAGGCAGGGCAGTCGTGGAGACACAGAGTGTTTGCCAGCAGCAGATGAGCCGCCCTCACCGGCACGGTCCACAGCTCTGCCCTTCAGTGGTCAGGCAGCTTCCTGTGGTGCACACATGGTTCTCGGGATGGAGGGGTAGAGCCCTGCAGCTGCCCCTGTCTCCAGCCCAGAGTCTGCAAGCCTCTCACCTGTCCTCTCTCCTCCGTAGAACTACGAACACTTATTTAAGGTGAATGATAAATCCGTGGGTGGCTCCTTCTACCTGCAGTCAAAGGTGAGTGGTCTTTGTTTCTGGGAGGGGGATAAGGGACTTGAGCTCCCAACCGCCTCTCCTCACTTGAGGTCTCTGGTTTCCAGCCAGGGGGGGGCTGACATTAAGGGAGTGGCAGGTAGAAAGGTGTGTTGGGGAGTGCCCCCCTGAACTGCCACCCCCTCTGACTGCCTTAGCTCCACGGGGCCCAGCCAGTCAGGCTATGTCACCCTAGACAGCGGCCCTCCCAGCAGCTGGGGCTTTGAAGGAGCAGGAGCACCAGCTGGTGATGTGCAAGAACTAGTCCTCTACTCACAGTCGCAGCATGTGCGTGCGGGGCTCTGTCTCCCTGTGGAGGAGGTGCTGCCCCCAGGCCACCCCTTCCACTCTGGGGCTCTGCTCAGGGAGGCATCACATCCACCCACCGCTCTCCAGGCAGGAGATCAGCCCGGACCTGGACCTGGGCTAGGAAGAGGCCCGTCCTGGACAGGCAAGGGCGCAGAGCAGAGGCTCCCACTGGCCTGATTGTGACCCCCCACAGGTGGTCCGCGCAAAGGAGCGCCTGGATGAGGAACTCAGAATCCAGGCCCAGGAGGACAGAGAGAAAGGGCGGATGCCCAAGACGTGACTGCTCAGTTCCCCCCACCCTGCCCGGCCACCTCTAATTTATAGCTCGGTAATAAATGTCTTTTCCGCATTTCTGTGTGCATGCATCCAGGTTCCAGAGGGAAGGTTGCTCCTGTTGCCAGTTGTAGGGCTGTCCGTTCTGGAGGCAGGGGAGGCAGCAGCCTGTGACAGCCCAGAGGGGCCAGGGTGGGCAAGGTTGGCAGCCAGCCAGCCAGTCAGGCCCTGGCCGAGTTCTATGACGTACCAGATGCAGCCGCTCCTGCTTCTACGGCACCCACACCAGCACCAGGCTCCCTACTGGGGCATCCTGCCAGACCCCAGCCTAGGCACCATACTCAGGTCTGGCCCCGGGCCCCAGAGCTCTGTCTGGGGTCACCTCACCTTGGGTCCAGTTTGAATCTAGCATCTCAGTAATCTGCACGGCATGCTCTGGTGTGCAGCTGGGGAAGAGAGGCCTTCGACAGCCTCTCATGGACTCAGGCACTGCTCACTAGAGTTGCAGGGGGCAGTAATTGAACAAGGACCTGAACCTTGTGATGCTTAGTCTGGAATCCTCTATCTCAGCTCCAGCACCTGTGCCTCGGAGCACGTACCCCGCCCCTCCCAGTGTCTGCTCTCAGCCTGCATTCTTGGGGCCTGCACAGGCAGGGGTGGTCTGGTGCCAGGTGGCCCAGCTCCTGGCATGTCCATGACACAGAAACCATCTTTGCAACTCACTTTTATTGTTTCTTTATAAACTTCCTCTCCCATGGAGGAATATATTGTTATAGTCATTAGCTTATCTCTTTTTTTTAAACTCTATGCTAACAGCAATGGAGCCAAGAAGAGGAGGGAAACAAGCTACAATAGAAAGGCACTTAGAACCTGTTAAAATACTGATATCCTGGAATGTGCAACAAACCAACAACAACGAAAAGTACACCGGCCTTCTGAGCCTGGTCTATCACCAAATCACATGCTGAGCTAACGTCAACCTTCCAGTGCCCTGTTCCTCTGCTCTGCTTGAGTCTCAAACCCACAGCCCCCACCGGGGCCTTAAGGCCTGGGTCCCTAATGGGTGGGGGTGCTTGGGTCCTGGATGGGGCCCGAAGAAAGGAGACCGGCTCCCTCCTACTTGCTCACAGCCCCTTCGAGGGGCAGAGCCAGCATGGCCAGGCCCTGTCAGGGCTGGGGTCCTAAGGCCAGCAGCAGGGCGGGCCAGGTCAGGGTGACCCCTCTGGGACAGAAGGGCAGTCCAGGAAAGGGTGGGGTGAGCAGAGCTGCTCAGAGGAACCACAGGGCTCCGGAGGACCCCAGGACCCCACTACCGCTGGCAACTCCTTTGTTCTGCAGGTGGGGAGGTGGAAGGGCTTGGCCACTCTGCAGCGTAGTGACAGGACAGGCCTGGAAGCCAGAGCTCTCACCTGGCAGGTAGGCAGGGGGTGGTGAGAGGTCCAGGGTGGGGAGGCACCGCTGTGGGATGTGGCAGTGGGCTGTTAGGCACAGGGACCTCCTGCCACAGGCCCTGAGTAGCACAGACCCTGGGGGAGCTGACTGGGGGTGGGGGGTACAGGGTAGGGGGGACACCTCTAGGAAAGGGGCCCAGCTGGGAAAGGCAGAGGAGATACCATGCCACGGGCCCAGGTTCCTTCCTCGGGGCCCCCCTTCCCAGGCAGAGGGGCCACCCCCAAGCCTAGCTCCCTTCCCTGAGCCCCTCCAACGCGTGCTGGGACTCAGCACCCCCAGACTGGGAGCCAACCCTAGCCAGCATCTCCTTCCTGGAGCAGGACTGATGCTCCACTGGGTGGCACTGCCCAGGCCAGGCCCAGCTGGGGCAGGGTGACAACAGAGCTCAGCCTGGCCCCACCTGCTCCCTGCTGGTGCTGGGCCAGATGCCCAGGTCACCCTGGAGTCCTGGCCCTACAGCTGCCAATCTGGCACCTCCCCTCCAGCTCGGGACTCCCTCAGGCCTGCTCCCATGTTTCCAGGGTGCTCCGGAAGGAGGGAGGAGGCCCCAGGACGCAGGGCCAGGCTAGTGCTGTCTGTCTGGGCCTGGGCAAGTGAGGAGGGATAGCTGGTGGAGCAGGCCCCCCTTCTCCTAGGAGCCGGGAGGCGCCTTGTCAGTGGCAGGAAGAGGGGCTTTGCCTGCATCTGTCTTGCTCTCCCTCTGGAGGGTGGACCAGAGGGAGAGGGGTCCAAGGAGCCCCCAGGGAGAGGCTGAGCAAGGCAGGGGGGTGGGGCCTCAGCTCCAGCTGATCACACTGGGGATGGGGAGGGAGCCTGGTGCCCACAGAGAGGGCAGATGCCACCCATCCCCACTGCTGGGGCATGGGCAGCAGTCTCTGCCATCCCTGCAGCTGGCAGGGAGCGAGGGAGGGCAACCTGCCCAGGTTGGACACTGGATGAGGGAGGCAGCAGGGTGGGAAACCAAGGGGGACCCAAGGGCAGGGGAGGGTCTCGAAGAAACTGTGGGACAGGAGGGCCTGAGGGGAGCAAGGCCTCAGCACCCAGAGCACGGCTGTCCCTGGACAGCAAGTCCAGGTCCTCAGGAGCTGGGAAGCTAGCAGTGGCCTTCTAGCACCATCCTTGCTGCCCAGCGGTTTGGGGCTGGGGCTGGGGCTGCCTGGGGAGCACAGCCAGCCAGGCCCTGGGGCAGTAGGACATTATTGCTATTTCGCAGAGAGTTTCCGTTCGTCGGGGCAGGGCTGCCTCAGCTGTCCGCCAGGGGCTCAGTTCACCACAGCTGGTTTGAGCAGCACAGAGCCCTGTGGGATGACCACCCACCCAGGGGCCAGTGCTTCTGGGCTGCTGGCCGCCGAGCTGACGCCCGTGGACAGGTCCAGCACGGTGCCCGGCAGCAGGGGGAGTCCGTCGGGGCTAGGCCGGGAGCAGCTGCTCTCCGTCCTTTCTAGGGGTGTCTTGTGGCCCTCCATGCTGAGGGCCCTGGCGGGCACCGGCCCACGCCCCTTCTCCCCCTCGGCCTTGCCGCCAGCGGAGCCAGCGAGGAGAGAGACCACAGGCAAGCCCAGTCCACCAGCTCCGAAGGGTGAGGGCAGCAGTGGGTTCTTGGCCAGATTGAGAGGCAGGACAGGGCCTGGCAGCCCAGGGCCCATGCCCCCGCCACCCCCACCACCCCCACCATTGCCACAGGCCAGGGCACTGAGGTCGAGGGGGCCAGGGGCCAGGGGTAGAGGCAGGCCGGGCAGGCCGGGGCCTCCAAAGAGGGCGGCAGGGTTGGGGATGATGATCTGAGCCCCACTGACATAGGGGCTGCTGTCAGGGGTGGGCAGTGGTGGTTTGGGGGGTGGGCGCAGCTGCAGGAGCTCTTGCTGCTCGTGGGACACAAAGTGACCATGGGCCTTGATGTGCTTGCGCAGTGAGCTGGGGTCTGTGTAGCGCTTGTGGCAGCCAGGCATCTTGCAGTAGTAGGGCTTGTCCACGTAGTGGGTGCGAGTGTGCTTGAAGCGGTCACTTGAGTTGGAGTAGCGCTTGTTGCAGCCCTCGTAGGGGCAGACATAGGGCTTCTCACCTGCAGGGTGGTGCAGTGCTGCCATGAGGGGCCTTTCCCTCTCCCAGGTCTCCCCACCCTTGCCCTCAACATCCTCCAGGCCAAGAGCCCCATGAGAGCACAGACTCTCCCATTTGGAGCAGGCGGCGGGGGTATCCCTAGCACCTGGCAGGAGATCTGTCCCCAGGCAGGGGCACCAGGACATGGCAGCTGAAAACCCAGCCTAGTCAGCCCTGCTCTGCACAGCCTTGCTCTGTGCCCTCTGCTACAGACAGTGTTCTCAACAGCGGAACACAAGCTCAGAGATCATCATCGTATTGGGCGCCTAGCATGGGGCATGTGCCTGAGTGCCAGCTGCCCTTGCATTTGGCCCCCACGCAACTAAAAGGCTCAAGATTCACTGAGCATCTGCTACTGCGCTGGCCAGAGCAGCAGAGCAGGAGCCACATTCGGCCACTCAGCCTTTGACACGAAGCTCTCCAAATGGAGATGTGCTGTGAGGCTGAAACACGCACCAGAGAAGGGAAACACGTGCCAGATTTTGAAGACTTTGTGTGACATGAAGAATTTCAACGTCTCATTGATTTGTTTTTAATATTGAAATAACATTTTGGATATACTGGGTTCCACAAACTACATTATTACAATTAATGTCACCTATTACTTTTTGTTCTTTTTTATGCAGTGATTAGGAAATTTAAAAGTAGGTCTGTGGCTGCATCGCCAGGGCTGCTCTACCGTGGGCTCAGGGTGCAGTGAGGCGTGGAACAGACACAGCCTCTGCTGTGGCAGAGGTGGCACTAGGCAATCATACAGATAGTGGCCATGCTCCAGGAGCATATGTGGGGCCTGACCCGCAGGAGAGGCTTCCCCCACAAGCAGCACTGGAAAAGGGACCAGCAGCCACCGAGGTTTGCCCCTCATCTCTGAGGCCCAGGCCTTCCTCAGAGCCCCCTGCCCTAGGGGCCTGCCCAGCCCTGCCCAGCTGAGCGTCCCTGTGGGCCCGAATCGCCGGCACTGGCCTCACCTGTGTGTGAGCGGTTGTGGATCTTCAGGTTCTCCAGGCGGGAGAAGCTCTTGTTGCAGGTGGGGCAGCGGTGCGGTTTCTCATTGGTGTGTGTGCGGATGTGGATAAGCATCTTGTACCTGCTCAGCAGGGCGGACAGGATGGTTCAGCCCACTGGAGGCCCAAGCCCTGGGCTCCTCCCTCCTCCCCTGTCCCCCACCTCACCTAGCGTTGAAGCCACGGCCGTGACGGGCACAGCCCTCCCAGTGGCAGCAGTACCCCGCGTCCTTCTCGGGCTTGACGTGGTAGTCGTTGACGTGGTCCACCAGGTCCTGCAGGAGCTCGAAGAGCTGGTTACACTGCGGGGCCAGGGAGGGTTCTGAGCCCACATGGGGTGGCCCGCCCCAGACCCCAAACCACCTTCCTGGCCCCCACTCACCTTGGCCCAGCGACACACCAGCTGCTTGGGCAGGGGCAGCTCTGGCGAGAGGCACTTGTCCTTCGGAGAGGTGAGGAAGGAGGAAGCAGGCAGGTGCAGGGCACCCCCAGAACCCAGGGGCAGGAAGAACTGGAAGGAGCTGGGGACACCGTCCAAGTAGCGCAGTGGCTGGAAGTCCTGGGGGCGAGGGGACAGCTGGTTGGGGCCCCGCTGAGCCAGTAGGCCTGACCCCCTCTGTCCCCTTCTGTAGCAGGATGAATGGTGTCCCCCAGACACATTTGAGTCCTGCACCACCCCCTGCCCTGTACCTATGCATGTGACCTGGTTTGGAAATAGGGTCTTTGCAGATGTAATGAAGTTAAAATGAGGTCTTCCTGGATTAGGGTGGGCCCTAAATCCAGTGACTGGTGTCTTTATAAGAGAAAGAAGAGGGAGATGTGGACACACAGGCACACACAGAAGGAAGGCCGTGTGAAGACACAGGCTGGAGGGATGCAGCTACCATACTAGGAATGCCAAGGATTGCCAGAAGCCACCAGAAGCTAGGACAGAGGCAAGGAAGGATTTTTCCCTAGAGCCTTCGAGGCAGCTTGGCCCTGCCAACACCTTGATTTCAGACCTTAGTTTCTGGAACTGTGGGAGAGTAATATGTTTCTGTTGTTCAAAGCCACTCAGTTTGGTGGTGCTTTGTTATGGCAGCCCCAGGAAACCGACAACCCTTTTTCTCTGGAACCATCCCCCTCCTTACCGGAGCAGCGGGCATGGGGGGCAGGTCTCCATTGCCCTGGCGCTCAGGGGACAGCGAGCTGCTGCCGTTGGGGGAGTCCAGCCCAGATGGTGGGGACAAGCTGAGGTCCACCAGAGGGGCTGTTGAAAAGCGTCCTTCCACCTTCTCAGGGAACTTGGGGTTCAGCAGGAAGCCTAAGGGAGAGGCACGACTCAGGGAGTGCTGGAGCCGGAGTGCTGGCCGGCCAGGTCCTCCAGCCTCCGAGTCCCCACAGTGACCCTCAGAGCAGACACCAGCCCCATCCCCTGGGCCACCGTGGGGCCTCAGGTATCTGAGGAGCAGCCTGTACAGCTGACAAATGAGATGACATCATGTTTGACCTTTACCACCATGAGAGCTTGGTCACTTGTAAGATGGGAAGTGGGAAGTACCCATTTTACAGATGGGAATAGCCTGGCATGCAGAGTGAATAACAGAATGGGACTCGAACCTGGGACCCCTGGCTCCCTGGCATACTGGCAAGCAGGGACTTTTCTAACTTTCCCCAGACCCCTTCCTGTCTCAGTGTTCCCTTCCTCAAAATGGGAGGTTTGGGCTGGGCTGCTTCCAGAGCCAACATGTGGTAAATCCGGCGTTCAGGGTCCTCTTGGAGGCAGAGCAGAAGGGGTGAACGCCACATTGTGCCTGAGCACCAAGCATCCCCTGAAAAGCACTTGCTGGGCTGGGTCCCCAATCTACTGCCCTGGTTTGCCAACCACACGGCCTCAAAGCCCAAGGGTTGAGATCATGGGACCTTCGCTACTCTTAGGACCCCTTGCTCCCCATACCAGCTGCTCCACATCCTCCCAGGGGCCTGTCTGAACCCTGGCGCTATGTGCCAGCCTCCTGAGCTCCTCCCGCCAAAGATATGCTGGCGAGAGGAGGAACAGACAAGCGTGGGGGCAGCACTGTGGAACAGGAGCTGTGAGGGCTGCATGCCAGTGGACACGCCTCAGCCACTTTCCTATGGCTTAGTCCCCCTGCCCAGCCTGGGGGCAGTACCTGAGGGCGGGGAGCCCGGGGAGCCAGGCGTGGGGCTGTCGTCCACCAGGCCGAGCTCCCTGTGCAGAGCGCGGGGCCGGACCACGCCCAGCGTCCTCTCCCTCTTCTCTCTCGCCGCTCGGAGCTTGGTGATGCTCAGCTTCAGGTCGAGCGGCTCGTCCAAGGAGTGCATGGTGATGGGGCTGGGGTTGTAGGTGGCAGCAGGCAGTGGGGGACTCCCAGCTGGTCTTCAGGCAGGAATCTGGGGAAGAAGAGGAGCTGCACTGTGACACTGTGATCCCAGGCTCCTCCTCAAGCTGCAC
This sequence comes from Daubentonia madagascariensis, assembly GCA_023783475.1. NCBI lineage: Eukaryota > Metazoa > Chordata > Mammalia > Primates > Daubentoniidae > Daubentonia > Daubentonia madagascariensis. The sequence goes on along the minus strand of JAKFHU010002332.1, from coordinate 1,260,794 downwards.
CCATTAACACCCACAGGAGCAGGGAGATGGTGTGAGGCTGCCTTCCCAGGTGGGGAGACCTCTGAGGGGCCTGGTCAGCAGGAGAGAGCCAGCCACCTGCTCAGAGTTCCCACACCCACTTCCCTTGAGACTTCAGTGGAAGCAAAGCTCATGGTCTCCGTTTTGCCATGAAACCGTTCTAGAGGCACTGCCGTAGGTCTCAGAGCTAGGAAGGGCAGAGCCTTCAGATTCAAGACTGAAGGCCAGATCTCCCTGGAACTGGCTAGCTGAGTCCCAGTAGCCATTTCTGATGGAGTGGGAAGGCGTGCCTGGGATGCATGCCCAGTTTGAGCCTGAAGACCCAAAACCGGGCCGGGAGGAAGGTGCTGCAGCGTGCCAGGCACTCTTGTTCCCGGCAGGCAGCTATAATCACCGCAAGGAAACAGGCTCCAAACAGGCCGAGTGCTCACCCCAGGCAAGCTGGAGGGATTGGGCGCAGGCAGGGCCCCTCTGCCCTCCCAGGTGAGGCCTGCGGGAGAGGCGGGAGAGGCTTCAGGAGCCACAGGGAGCCCCAGGGCTTGCGGCCACCACCAGGGGGCAGCTGGGGACTGTGGCCTGGCCAGGCCAGCGGGGGCAGGGGCTGGTGGCAGGGTAGGCCAGCTCTGTCTGGTGGTTAATAAATATATATATATTAATTTTTACTGGTGATGATATTCTTTTATTGCAAGTTCTCATGCTGTAATTCTCACCCTTTTTTAGAATTTCTCACTGGCATAATTTTCTTCACATACAAATGAACTAACGGTATCCACTGACCCAAGAACAAGGTCAACTCTTCGTTCCACGCAGACTTCTCTGTACAGCAGCAGTCTTTCCACACGCGGCCGGACACTCCTGGTGCTTCCTTGCGTTTGTTCATGGAGTTTATTACACCTTAAAGTCCACCTGCTAAACAGGCCGCACTGCGAGATCCTCTGCTAGCCACCTTATCCAGGTTTTTACAATTTAGCACAAAAGGGTGGACGTAGTGGACATAGCCACCACACGGTAAAATGCTCCGGTGATATTTCACCTGTGTGTGTCTCCTTGGGGGCTGTCCACGGGGCAGGCAGGGGAGAACAGCCACGTCCCCACTCTGCAGGCCAAGCCCTCAGCCCCTTCATCCAGTCTCCACTTGGCTCCGAGCCCCAGCTCACCTGTTTACCCCACGAGCTCCACCTCTGCAAGATGCTCCAAGCACTCGGGGAACAGCACGGTCCCCTCCCTCACTGGAGATCCTCTAGTTCTAGGGACACGTCCCAAGATCCCACCTGCACATGGCTAACACGGGAGTCTCTGAGCACAGGGAGGCTGCCCACCTGCCCAAGGCTGTGCCGTCAGAGCGCAGGCAGCTGCAGTTGGCCTTGGGGCCCAGCTCTGTGACTTGTCCTATTGGAGCTGTCAGATCTGTTTGGCTATGCCCCCCACCCCCCACCCCAGACCCCTGCCAGCAGGCAGGTAGGTGACTGACAGTGACGGATGGACCTGGACCACTCCACTTTTCCTCTGTCTGGGCAGGGAGCTGCCCTCTGCCTGACCCCCACCCCTGCCCCATTATGTCTGTCTATCTGTGTGTCTGCCTGTCCTTCCACCTGTTTATTTTTAGACATAGGCCCAGTCTAACCTCCCTGAAGCTCCTCTGTGCTGGGAGCCTGGAAGGGGAGGAAGGAAGTAAATATTTATGCTGATTAAGAATTCAGGAGCCAGGAAGGGCTGGTGGCCTGGTCCCTTGGCTGGCCCTGGGCCACAGGCCTTCCCACAGCCTCTGTCCCCACCCCCGCCCCCACCCCCACCCTTCCGGAGAAGGGGACCACAAGGGCAGGATGGTTTGGGAACTAGGAATTCCAACTGACACAGACTCTCACTGGCAAAGCTGCCCAAGTAACATCCTTTGGCACCTGCCCCACTACCCTCCCCAAGGCCAGAGGGGGAATGGGCGGAGCCAGGAGCTGTGGGTCACCTTGTTCTTGGGCCCTGCAGGGGACATTGCCTCCACCTCGAACTGTCTCTCAGGGTAGAGTTGGGCGCGGTGCCCAAAGCAGGAGGAGGGACTGCAATACCCACCCCAATCAGGCCCAGTCCCCAGGGACACCCCACACACACTTCCTGCCACTGGGTTCTGCCAGGGAGGCAGCGGGTTCATTGTAGTGGAAGCCAGAGCCCAGCCCAAGGCCCGCCTCCCCCTCCTGGGAATGGAGGAAGGCACTGCCCAAAGCCCACACGTCCCAGCACCCTCCACCCAGGCCATCCCCACCCCAGGGCAAAGCGGCCTGTGACCCCCACTCCTGTTCTGACCTTGGCCAACATCAAAGTATCCCCTTCCACCCAGTCCCCAGCCGGCAGTAGCCAGTCTGGGCTCTGCTCTGCTCTTTGTTCCAGGCTGGGTGAAGGGGGCAGCCGAGAGCCAGGTTCCTGCTCTCCTGAAAGCCTGAGGCCCAGAAGGGGGACAAGACGGCCTGGGCCCTGGGCCCCACCCTGCCAGCACTCCCAAAGCCAGCCCTGCCAGCCCCTGACTTAATGCTGAGACAGGGATGGTGGACAGCAACTCTCCCAAGGGTGAGGCGGGGACCTGCCTTGCTGAGAGAGGGCAGATGAGCTCAACCAGGGGTTGCCTGAGGCCCTGTTTACTGTCTCTGGCAATGGGGTGGGGGGGGCACCCAGCAGGCCTCACAGGGTGCAGGCGAGGTCGGGGTGGGGGCAGAGCCTGCTGGCCCGCCCTTATCACCACCTCTGAGCCTCACGGCAGACCCTCCCGTGCCTCAGTTTCCCCGCTGATTAGAAGGCGATGTGCCTGGCGCCCCTGCTCGAGAGGTATAGAGGTGCCATCAGAGCTGAAGCGCCAAATGTCCCTGAGCGTGACGCCCCCACCCCATGAGGGAGCCCGGGTGCTCTTGCAGCTGCAAAAGGAACTAATTAGAGCAGAGTAACTACGGGAAGAAGCGTGGGGGCAGCCGTGGGACCACCAGGGTGGTGGGGGCTGGGATGACCGTGCCTAGCCCCCCCCCCACTGGCAGAGGTCACCCGCAGGGTGGGCTAGGTGGCCCCCCAGGCAGCCCAGCAAGACAATGGCTGCCATTGTGCCTGGGCCCACCAGATGCCTCCAGCTGCAGCCCCACAGCGCTGACACCCCACCCTCTCACCCCCACCCCCAGATAGGCCGAGGAGAAGCCCACCCTCCATCCCCACCCTCCTGGCAGGAAGGCCCAGTCCACTTGGGGAAACTGAGGCCCAGAAAAGGCACAGACTCCTCTGGGGCCCCTCAGCCTGGGGTGGGACACACACCAGAAAGGGGGTTAACGTCCAGTAAACACAACCATACGTCAGGCCTGTCTGTCCACGAGTTCAAAGAGTCCTCTACAATCCCTCTTGTGAGTAGCTGCTGTCATTTTCCCTGTCGCACAGATGGGGACACTGAGGCTCAAGGTCACCAGGCTAATAGGGAGTGGGCAGGAATCCTGCACTGGATGAAGCTCCTCCTTCCCCACTTGGGGGAGGGTGACTGGTTGGCCCTGAGCCTAGAGGGTGCCTGGGTGGACGTGCAGGGTGGGTGGGGGGCTGTGTGCACCCACCCTGAGAACCACACAGAGTCTCATTGGCCAAAGCAGAGAGAGGACAATAGGGGCTCGATCCTGGCCCCGCACAGCAGCATGGGGTCAGGTGAGTGACCACCAGTGGATCAGTGTTGTCCAGGCAATGTGAAAGACATCCCTTATTCCTGGGGTAGTCTTGAAACTGCCCCTTTGGTCAACTGTGGCCCATCCAGCCTAGGACTTGGGGACGAGGGCCCAAGATGCACCTTTCAGAAGTCCACATGGTCTGCTTAGTGAATGGAAGGGGAAGCAGGTCCCTGACCTCCCCGTACAGGTCAGCTACGCCCTGCTCCATGAGTGTCCCCGAGTCTGGTGACTGGGACCATCACCGAGGGCCAGAGGGGCAGGCACCTGCCCCAGGCTGAACAAGTGGGTGGCAAGCCCAGAGCTGGAAGCAGGGATGAGTATCATGACAGCACCCACGGCCAGCTGTTGAGTCTGGCAGCATGCCAGCACCTGGTAAGGCAGGTGCCGTTTCATCCCCATTTTACGGATGCAAAAACTGAGGCTCAGGGGAATTAAGTCACCTGTCCAGGGTCACATAGCTTGTCTGTGGTAGAGCTGGTTTCAATCCCAGGACAGTCCAGAGCCGTGTCCACCATTAGCTCCCTCTGTGCCCATGGATGTGGGGAGGGGCCTGCAGAGGGGCTCAGACCTGGCTTCCCTCCCTGCCCAAGGACTCGTGGGGCTAGGTGCAGAGCCTAAGAGGGCAGCCTGGCAGGCGCTGGGGGGCACCGGAGGGGCAGGCTGAGGGTGGGGCCACCTGGAGGCTTGGAGAGCTGAGGGCAGATAGGCTGCCACAGCAAACGGCCCACAGCCCCGCATTCCTGGGAACTGGCTGTGGCTCCGCCAAGAGCTCCACCCTCCTGTGCTGCCCAGCAGCTGGGGCTGGAGGGCAGGGCAAGGCCTGCTGGGGGCCCCAGGTAGGCCTCGTCCTCTTAGAGGCTCCTCCCACTCAGGCAGCAGAGCAGGGCTCCAAATATGGGTCAGACCACTGGGGTCTCCAACCTGGCTCTGCTGCTTCCTGCCCATGTGGCCTGGGGCAAGTCGACTTCCTGTCTGAGCCTCATCATCTTCATCTCTGAAATGGGATGATGATAATAGTAGTATCAGGACCCCCGCATTGAGTTCTGGGGAGAAATCAATGCAATGCTGCAATCACAGTGTTTGCCTTTAGTATGTAGTATGTAATATTCAGTACCTACAACAGTGCCCAGTGCATAGTAGGTGCTTAATAAAACTTGTTGAATGAATTGTGACCATTGCTGAGTCCCCAGCCTTTGGCCCGTCTACAGCTGAGGTCAGTGGAGCAGGGACTGGCCCTCCTCTCTATCCCACAGACTCTCCAGTCTCACCCTGAACTGGGAGAAACTGCCGGCCAGTGTGCAACCCTGTGCCCCGCAGAGAGCCTCAGGCCTCTGCCAGACTGTGGAATGAGCACAGCTGGCCCTAGCCACCTTCCAGAGCCCGACTGTACCAAAGAAAGAACACTGGGAGGTCCAGAGAGGCTGGATCAGCCCTGGAAGGAGCAGGCAGCAGAGAGGCCTCCTCCCAGGAGAAGGGGAGGGCTTACCCAGAGGCCTGGCCCAGCAGGTCCCCAGAGAGGGGCCAGGGCAGGAGCACTTCCTGCAAGAGCGTGGAACCTCTGGCTTAGCAGGCGGCCCCCCCATCCGGAGAGAGGCACTCAGCCAGCTCCCGCAAGTCCCCTGGGAGGGCAGACCCTGCTTGGGTGGGAACACACGGGCTCCCAGGGGTCCCAGCCAGGGCTGAACTCTCTGCTCTCTGCTATGGGGGCCTCGGGAAAGCCCCCAGCTGAATAGCACCTGAGGACAGGGTGTGCCAGGAACCCCAGCTCCAGTGTGTTTATAGAGTGAGACCCAGAGTCAGGGTACCTGGTTCCAGTCCCCTGTGCCACCCCTGGCTGTGGTAGCTCAGACAGGTCCCTGTTGCTGTCTCTGAGCCTTGGTTTCCCCCGTGGTACCACAGGCACCATGATAACAGTCCCAGAGACTCAGGGCACCCTGCAGGGTGAGCCTTGGCCAGGTGCCTGCCACAAAGAAGGTGCAAGCAACTGGTAGCCCTGAGGATTCTTTTATCCGGCCCCGGCCCCACGAAGTACCTTGGGCCTGCCAAGGCCACGCAGATAGTTCAGGCAGAGCTGAGGTGGGAGGCATACCTCTGGCACCCCCTAGCCCCTCAGCAGCCCGGGCTTCCTGGGAGAGCCCCCACCAGATGCACTTCCTTCTCTGATGCCAGCAGGGAGGGTGACCACAATGCTCGGGGGGCCTGGCACACACATGCACACTCACACAGATGGCCATGGCGGTCCAGCTTCAGGGCCAGCGTGGCACAGAGGCCTCACCAGTGCTGGTGGCTCTGAGCCCCCATCAGAGAGGCCCCCACCCTTGCCGCCTGTAGCACCTTTGCACAACTATGTCTGGTATTTTCCTGTCTGGCCAGCTTGAGGGGTGCGTGGGGCTAGCTCTGCCTGCACCTGGGCCTCTGCCAGGGGTGAGCTGCCCAGCAGCCCCCACACCTGCCCACCTGCCAGGAGGGCTGGGCCCAGGCCGCCCAAATCCCTTGGGGAGGCTGATACGGGGGAGCCAGACAGGGACACACACCAAGCAAGGCCGAGGCACAGGCAGCCCAGGCCCTGGCAGACAGCACTGCCATTCTCAGTGGGCAGGCAGGGCTGGGCACACCACCAGAGCTCTCTGGGGCCAGCAAAGGCCTTGGCCAGTGTCCCACAGGACGTGGATGGGCACCCACAGCACACCTAGACACACAGGCATACATACATGTCACACCTGTGCACAAAATGGCACACACAGGACACAAAGGTCACCCCTTGCTCTAGTGTCATGGTCCAAGACTCAGCTCATGGTGGAGAGAAGGTATGAGGCCCGGTCCCTCAAGGGAAGGAAACACTGCACTTCCCAAATGAAGCCTGGCTGCAGGCGGACCCCAAGTACCTCCTGAGTTCCCAGGGGGGCCTGTGGCCCACCCCTCCCACTGCCCTGAGACAGGTACCAGCTGCACTGTGAAAGGCACCTGCCAACTCACAGAGAAGGGGACGGGTAGGGCGGGCTCTGGACTTCGGCCGGTCCCTCCTACCTCACTCCTCCAGCCACGCAACAGGCGTTCTCACACCAGGCCCTCTCGCGGCTCTGGGGGGCCCACAGAGGAGTCACATGGAACCAGGCCTGGAGGGCACCCAGCCCACGGTGGGGTGGGGGAGACGGGCAGTGAAGGAACAGTGTTGGGGTGGTTGCTGCTGCCAGGGGTCGGGGAGCAGATGCAAGTCAGCCACACAGGCATGGGGTGAAGAGTCTTGGGGTGCAGGGAGCATGGGGTTCATAAAACAGGCTCAGGACCCAGTCGGCATGCCTCGGGCACACCATCCTGGCTCATCCTGATGGCCCACAGAGGAGGTGCTATTCTTGCCATTTTCCACATGGGGAAACCCGCCACGCCACTCCAAAGCCCACTCTTTCTGGACACAATGCTGCAGGGTCCCAGAGCTGTGGCCCCAGCTGACACATAGTGAACCTGCCTGTCACTGACCAGAGAAGGCAGGAAAGGAAGAGGCCAGGGAGGCTGGACCAGAACCTGGAGGGCACTGGGGAGTCACAGAGTACTCTCCACAGAAGAGTGCCAACTGCCCTTTCAGCCCAGAGCCTCCTGACCCTGCATGCCCCACCTCCCTTTCTCAGGATTCCCTGCCTCAGAGGCCTGAGGCTCACCTCTCAGGTGCTGGCTCCTGCGTCAAAACCTTCCACACCCCCATATTCTCCTCCAGGTGCCACTCCCCTTCTGCCCCCTCTTCCAGCAAGTCTTCCCTGATTCACCCTCTCCAGCCTCAGCCTCTTGCAGCTATACATGGGCTGTTCTCCCAGGTGCCTGAGAGCCCTCTGAGCAAGGATCTGCCTCTGTACCCCCACTGCTGGCCTAGCAGTGGCCCTGTGCTGCCACCATGCTTGCCCTGGGTCCACGTCCTCATCCATGCATCAGGAATGCTAACAGTGTCACCAACTCTCAAGCATGCTCTGCGTGCCTGGCCCTGAGCACAGTGTTGTGAGCACTGTCCCCCAACCTGTGGCCCCAGCATTCTCCCCTGCCAAGAAGTGGGGCCTGGAGTGGGCAGGGGTGTGCCTGGGGCCTTGGGCAGCCCCAAGCCCACAGGGGGTGTTGAGAAGAAGGCCTCACCAGCAGACCACTGCCCCAGTTCCCACAGCCCTAGCACCAAGCCTTCTTCTACCATAGAGCACTGGGCGGTGATGCAAAGTCCTTGGGACCCAGAAAAACCAGGCCTGACCTGACTTATGTGGGGCAAGGCCCTGGGCACAGGGTCCCTATCCATGAAAGAAGTGGGCAGAACCGGAGCTCGAACATCCAAACTATCCCCCTTGCGCAGCATCGTGGCGGCTACTGTGCACGTCTCCCAACCACTTGGTACTCTGAATGTCTGCCGACTCAATGAATGAAGGAGTCCATTTGCTCTGCCCACCACCCACGTGAGGTGGGAGGTATGCAGGGGGCTTCACACCCACAGAGGGAAGTGATTTGCCCAAGCAGGGCCTGGTCCTCTGACACAGAGGCCTCTTCCACCCCATCCCAGGCCAGGGACCCAGGGACAGACCTGGACCAGGGTGAGGTGGTCAATCTGGACCACTCTGAGCAGCTGGGACCACTAGAGGGGCCCAGTCCCCTCAGCTTCATCTCCTGCTGCTCCCACCAGTCCTGGCCCCGGGCCCCAGAACAGCTGGGCAAGGCCAGGCTCAGCAAGGGCACGCACACAAACTCTGGACTCCGCCCCACACCCTTCTTCCGGCCACCCTTGCCCCTCCCTTGCTCGCCCACTCTGGGCAGCAAAGCAAGTCCAGAAGACGGGGGCAGCCTCCAAAGCCATCGCTGTCCTTTTCCTTCCAAAGGGAAACGCCCACTGGGCAGGGCCTGCCAGGCCTGGCCTGCTCCAGGCCCTTGGGGCCCAGGGTCCACAGGCCCAAGCAGGGTGACCACTAGGTGTCCTGGCGGGTGCTGGGTGCATGGCCTGCAGGAGGGTGGGGCTGATGCACAGCCTGCCAGCGGCACAGGATGGGGGGACTTCAGAACAGGGAGGACAATGGAGGGCCCTACAGCCCTGGGGGGAGGCCCTACACAGCTGGGGTCAGTCTGCCTGTAGTGTGAGGGTGGGGACTGGATAGAAGAGGAAGAGGCCCGGGGAGAACTGGCCCAGGCAGGCTGGGACTTGCCAGCCAGACCCAGGTGGACCACGGGGAAAGGGAGAGAGGCCTGCTCCAGACACATCTGCCAGTGTCACACCCTTGCTGTGGAGGGGCAGGAGTAGAGCTGGGGGACGCCCAGGCTGAACTGACATTGCAGGGGCCAGGACCAGACAGCCCTAGACTCTGGTTCCCCTCTGTCCCTCCCTGACCCTGACTGACCTCAGGCCAAGCCTCCAAATCTCTCAGAACCCAGTTTCCCCCACCAGCCCCCAGTGGGCTCTTTATTCCTTGGGTCATGGCTAGGCCCTGGCCTGTGAGACCCTCTGGTGGGCAGCGCTATTTTCTGGAGGCTCCCAGCTGTGGGCTGACTCAGTCGACTCAGCTCAGGACTCAGCTCAGCTGAGCTGTCCCCTGGGGCCTCCACCGCTTCCCACTACCCTTGGCCATGACTGGAGGAGGGGGCCAGGGCCGGGTCTGAGTCCCCTCCCCAGCAGCCATCTGCCAAGGCTGGGGGACACGTGCATGCACTGGACACACTTGCAGGCAGGCCGGGCCCTCCCCACGGTGGGCGCTACCTTGCTTCTCAAGCAGTGAAGACAAAGGGCAGGAGGGAGCCCAAGTGGCCTCCATGGAAGGCGCTCCGCCCCCATGCCCACTCCCCAACAGGGGCCCCACCCAACTGGAATCACTTCCCACCTCCACGCCCCCAGGCCCCTCTCAGTCAGGCCACCAGCTAACCAGAGCCCTCCATCCCCTCTGGGGCCTGGGGCATGGGAGTGTGGGGGCGTGCGGACATAGGGGCTGGGGCTTCTGTGCCTGCTGGTCTGGGGAAGCCTGGAAGAATGCGTCCCAGCCAGGGCGGCAGGGAGAAGGGCCACCCGGGCTAAGGTGGAGTCAGGAGAGAAACCTGGGTCTATTCCAGACCACGCCCCACAGAAGACCCCCCCCCCCAAGCAGCAGGTCCTTTCCTGTCCCTGGGATCAAAGCAGTGGCCCTAACCCCGGCCCATCAGCAAAGCACTAGAGGTGCTTGTTGAAAATGCTGAGTCTCCACCCTGGCCACGCCTGACTTAGAATTCACCAGGGTGGGGCCCAGGCAGCCACCTCAGAAACCACTGGGCAGCAGATGTGTCCCAAGATCCTTGCTAGGGCTGTGGTCCCCCCCCACACACCCAGGGCTGGCAGCAGGCTGGGCAGCGTGAGTGGTGCCCCCACCCCCAGCCCTGGTGTTCTCAGGGAGGTGAAGCCCCAGACACATGCCGGGGCCTCAGCCCATCTCTGTGGACCCCTTCCCAGCCTGGGAGGAAGGCAACTGGGCAGAGGGTGGAGATCTGCCTCTTTCTGGCTGGTCCCAGACACCCTGTCCCCAGCTAGGAGAGGGTCCTTTATTGCTCAGCACCCAGCCCTGCTGGCTGGGGATGCCCCCCACCCCTGAGAAGGGCGCTTATCTGGGTAAAGGAAGGACCACCCAGGACCTCCAAGGGCCCACTCTGGCCTCGGTCATCTGGCATGAACTGTAAAATACCAATCACAACCCCGAGGAAAGGAATGGATTCAGGGGGGACTTTTCTCTGCAGCCTCGAAAAAGGCAGCCCCTCCTTGCACCCAGCTCAGGTCCTCTTCTCTGGAATCTGAATTCCCCACTTGGGCGAGGAGCCCCCGGGCCTCCCCTGGGACGAGGAACCTGCATGTAGAGCTGGAGGGCGGCCAGGAGCAGCGGTCCCAAGACCCAGCAAGCCTCCCCCACAGCCCCATCCCAACATCTGGTCCCCCAGTCACAGCTGTCGCCACCCTCCCTCATCCAGGGATTGCCCCGAACTCTGCGTACCATCAGCCCTCACCCCCTCGCCCAAGAAGGAAATTCGGGTTCCTGGCAGTGGAGTGGGGTGCATGGAAGTGCACACGGGAAAATGTCGTCAGGAAAACACATTCTTCCTTCTATCTGCAGCTCAGACCCTGGGAGGATTAGGTGGCGAGAAGACACTCCCACCGCCGGGGGCCGAGGCGGGGCAGGGGCGGGAGGGGCACGGAGGGGAGAGCGGGTCCGGACTCTCTCCAGCCCCAGGAGGGGCCCTGGCAGACCTTGTCTTCCGGCCGGCCAGTTCGCCCCCCGGCCCCCACATGGACTCCCTGTGAAGGGAGCCCAAGCAGGAGGAGAAATCGCTCTGGCTACTCATTTGCAGCTGGGCCTTTTAGAAACAAAAGCTTTGGGGGGACGCGGTTCACACGATTGTTTAGAATGAGGTTTTGGGATGTCTGTGGCATCCAGTTATTCATACTAGCTCCACCCACGGATAATTGAGAGTTGGCTTTTGTTGGGCTTGCACCCTCCTCTCCCCCCCAGTCTTCCCATGGACTCTGGGACTCTGGAGCTCAGAAAGCTCACCTTGTCTGACCCTTGGTTTTACAGATGAGGAAACTGAGGCCTGGAAATGGGAGGAACCTGGCCCAAGGACCCCTGCAAATTGGTGGTAGAGCCAAGACTCAAACTCAGCACATCAGAATGCCAAGCCAGGGGCTTTTCCCATTTACCCTCCAGGCTATGGCCTGGCTCCAGCCAATCCCCAAAGCCACTGACCCCAAAAGCAGTGGTGCCTGGAAGTAGGGTGACTCACTGTCTGGCTTCCCAGGGCACCCCCTCCCCATTGGTGAGGGAGGAACTGGCAGGTGTCTCCTTTTTAAAGAGCTAAGAGCAAGGAGAGACTCCCTCCCAGGAGACCTGGGCCAGGGTCACTCAGGGGCCGAGAAGCCCCAGCTGGAGGGATTTAACACAAAAGGTCAAAGGTCACAGACAGGGCAGGGCGGGCAGGCACAGGGGGTCAGAGGGTCAGTGCTAATGGCAGCTCCGGAAGGAGCGGGAGGAGAAAAGGCTAAGAAAAACAGGGCTGCTTCCAAGGGGGTCCCCGCCCCCCAAAAACAATGCCCCAACCCCCTGGCACTGGCTCTTTGGCTGGCTGTAGACAGGGCCAAGTTGAGCTGGAGGTGGGTTGTGAAATGGGCTGGGCTGGAGCCAGGCAAGGGGTGTCCTGGGAGAGGTCCCCCAGGTGCAGCCCCTCCCCCAGTGCAGGCCAGGCCAGCTGGGAGGCCCAGCCTGGGCCCAGGGGAGAAGGAGCAGAGGGGAAGGCTCCGAGGTCACCAGGGAGGGATGTGTGGGCTCTGCTGGGACAGCTGGGACAGCTGTGGCGCCGTGGCACTAGAGTGGGACTTAGGGAGGGGTGGGTGGAGGGCAGACCTAAGGGGCCCATTTCCCCTGCCCTGAGCCTGGGGGCTGCGGAAAGCCCTCAGGGAGCACACCCTCTCTGGGCTGTCTTCCCCAGCCACAGGTTCAGCCCCACCCTCCCTCCAGGATGCCAGGACACACAGGATGGTGGCCTGCTACCAGGCTGCCAACCTCCAAGGGCCATGGCTCAGGCCCTGTCCCTGGCTCAGACCAAGCCCAGGGCTTGGCCAGGTCCCGGCTGGCCTGGCTGCCCCCTCGGTGTCAAGCGCTCCCTCCAGAGCCAAGATCCTGGGCTGTGATGGCTGGGGGCCCAGGGCCCCTCCCAGAGCCCTTTCCAGCTTCCCAGGCCCCAGGGCAGGGCCGGCCAGCTCCCTGAAACCACTGCTTCCCGGCCACCCTCTGGCCAGGCTGGGCAGTCCCTCCTGGACAGGCAGACAGGCAGCACGCTGCCCTGCTGTGGCCTGAGTACCCTGCTGGGAAGGGCAGTGTGCCAGGGCCTCCAGGTGCCAGCCTGGATCCCAGCCCCATCCCAGGGGGCCAGCAGGAGAGCAGGCGCAGCTTCTCCCTCCCTCGGGATGCACCTGCCTCCCCTCCTCCGCCCCCTCCAGACCGCCTCAGGCGAGTTTGGACACCCCTGCCACCTCCGCCCGCCAGGCCCCTCGCCTGCTTCCACCCAGAAGGCAGGGGAGGAGTAAGTGCCGGACAAGACTCCAGCTCCCGGTCCCGACCCCCGGGGACGCCCCCTCTCGAGGCCCAAGGAAGGGCCCGGGCTTGGTGGGGGCGGCAGGAGGGAGACTTTCCGGGACTAGAGAGGAGGCACCTTTCAAACCCCTCCTAGAAGCAGCCCGGCGCGGCCGTGTCGAGGGGCGGTTGCCCGGCTGCCCGGCTGCCCCAGACAACTTCGTGCCCAGGCTCCCGGCGCCCCCTCCCATCTCGCCGCGAGCCCCCACCGCGGCCGCCCAACTTCCCCGCTGAAGTTTGCGCCCGCCCCGGGCCCGGCCCCGGCTCGGCCCGGCCTCCGGACGGAGGGAGGGAAGCGGGGAGAAGAAAGACCGAGAGATCCAGGGCCGGAGCCGGGGAGCCGGCGAGGGAGGGAGCGCGCGAGCCAGCGAGCGAGCGAACCCTGGGGCCTCGGCGAGGGCTCACAATGGCCCGGGGCGCGGACGCGGGAGGGGGAGGCGACCCTCGGGCCTGCAGCCCCCGCGCGACAGGCGGGCCCCCCCGCCCGGGCCCGGTCCCCAAGGCGCGACGCCCAGGGGTTCCTACCTCGGCGGCGGGGGCGGTCGGGCTCCGGGCTGCAGGCTCCGGCGGTCGGGGGGCGGCGGGGACACGAGCGGGGGAGGGGGCCGGGGCGGGCGGGGGCCGGGGCGCGAGGCTCACGGCGCGCGGGCTCCCCTGGCGCGGCCGCCCGGCGCCCGGCCGCTCCGCCACATCTGCAGCTCGGGCAGGGAAGGTGGCCGCGGCGGCCGGGCCGTGCGGGGATGTCTTAGGGAGGAGGGCGGGCGGGAGGAGGGAGGAGGGAGGCGGCGGGAGGAGGGCCCGGCGGGCGCGGAGGAGGGCGAGGAGGAGGGGCGCGGGGGGCGGCCTCCCTCCCTCCCTCGCCAGCTCCCGCCCTCCCAGCAAACCCCTCTCGCCGCCGCGGCCCCAGGCCCGGGGCGCCAGCTGCCAGGCGGGGCGCGCGCGTCTGGGGGAGGGGGCGGCGGGGCGGGCGCTGGGCGGAGGGAGGGGGAGGGGAGGGTGGCGCGGCCGCGGGGAGCGGGCACCGGGAGGGAGGGAGCAGCGAGGGGGCGCCCGGCCGCGGCCGACCGCGCGCGTCCTCCTCGGGCCCATCCCCGCTCCCCCGCGGCCCCGCCCCCGGCCCGAGGGCAGCGCTAGGACACGGCCTGGAGGTGGCCTGGGGGGGCCGGGGGTAGCCCGAGATGTCCCGCCCTCGGGGAAGCCCGGGGAGGGGGCCGGGCCTCCGGGCCCAGAGGAAAAGCCCCAAAGACTGGGAAGATGGAGGAGGTCGCGGCGGCCGAGGGGGCGGGGACCCCTCGCCTCCTCCGGCGGGGTCACCTTGGCCAGGCCCCCCGCGGCTCGGGGCGGCGGGGAAGGCAGCAGGAATGCTCTCCGCAGGCCCTGATTTCTCCGCCCAGCCCTGTTCCAGGAACGCGCGGGCAGAGCCCGGCGGGCAGAGGCCCCGGGTCCCGAGTCAGCTCGGCGCGAACCAGTGTTCGAGGCCCGGCTCAGCCCCTCGCGCCAGTCAGACGGCGGGCTGGTTCCCGCCTTGCCCTTGGCCTCAGTTTCCCTCAGGGCGGAATAAGGACGAGGACTGACCCCGAGCAATCCCGGCGTCCGCGCAGTCCCTATCTCGATCCCAGCAGTTGGGACAACCCGCGTCCCGGAGCCTGAGCGCCGCGGGGGTTCTTGATCCCGCCTGGATCCTCAGCGCCCTGCGGTCAGTAAGTGCAATGAGCGAGTGAGAGAGCCCCGCACCCGGCTAAGCTGTTTTCTACCTGCTCACGTTGAACCACAGACTTGAGTTCTTGAGTGCGTTTTATTTGGGCTAATCCTGAACCCCCGCCTAGTTATCTTCTTGCTGCTGTGCTGTCTTGTGGCAAATCCTGGTTCAAAAATAGTCCTCCTTTACCCGGGCGTGGTGGCCCGTGCCTGTAGTCCCAGCTACTCGGGAGGCTGAGGCCAGAGGATCGCTTGAGCCCGGGAGTTCGAGGCCGCGGTGAGCTATGATGACACCACTGCACTCCAGCCTGGGCGACAGAGCAAGACCCCCTCCTTAAAATAAAAACAGAAAAATCCCAGTTCTGCTGTTGGCCAACCCTGTGCTTCGCTGTTGGCCTTGAGGAGCCAGGAGAGGAAAAGGCGTTTTAGAATCAGCATCCCCTAGACGTGAGGCATCTGACTCTAGTTGTAATTGGGTCCTCATTCCTGCTTTTGATGCCACGGTCCCGTCCCTAGCCAGAGTCTGAAGGGCGTGGGTCTTGATTCCAAGGTGCACAGCACTTGGCACATAGTAGGTGTTCATAAGCTGTTAGCTGGACACACAATACATGCTCATTATATTTTGAATATAATGAGTGAATGGGCAAGCACATAGTAGGTAGGTGCTCATGACATTGTGGGTGAATGGGCAGGCACATAGTAGGTGCTCATAACCTATTATGTGGACACATGCTCATTATATGTTAGTCGAATGGACAGATATTAGGTGCTCGTGACCTATTGCGTGAATGAGCACATAGTAGGTGCTCATGACCTGTTGTTGGTGGATTCAAGAAAGGGATTTAGGATGGCCCGTTTGCTTGGAGAAAAGGCCAGGAAGGCGGTGATTTGGGGATGACCTCCCGCTACTCCGCCCCCACCCCACCCCAGTCTCCCGAGTGTGAATAATGTGGAGCGTGGCCGGGTTAAACATTAGCCGGCAGATGGGCCCCGAGGGAAGGCCAGCTTCGGGACCTAGCGCTCCCAGGAGGGGGCTGTTCAGGGCCGACTCTCCGAGTCCGCGGACGAGCGCGAGTGTCCCAAGGGCCGAGGCTGAGGGCCGCAGAGCGCCCCCTCCCGGCGCCGGGAATCGCGGCGACCCAGCCGGGAGCGCAGCCCTACAGCCGACCGCCTTCTCATCGTCCGATCTCAGCCAGGCAGAGCTCCAGCCCTGGGGAATCCAGGTGTGTAGAAAAAAGGTACACAGAGGCTAGTTTAAATCTGTTAGCAAAAATGTTTTATCGAGTGCTTGCAGGAGTGTTTTTTTGTTTGTTTGGTTGGTTTTTTTAAGGCTCTAATCCAACATGAAGCTTGCAGGAGATAAACCTCAATCAAGTGACCAGAGAAATCCGACGACCCCTGTGCCATGAGGGAGACTGGACCATGAGAAACTTCACCCTCGAGGGTCTTTCTCAGCTCTGACCTAGGATCTCCACCCCTTCTGGGTTCCCAAGTTTGGATGGCAAGTAACAGTATGTTCTTTCTGAGGCCGTTGTGAAGATTAAATGAAATACGCTCTCAATACATGTTAGCAGTCACTGCTAGGTGTCAAGCCTGGCCCAGCTGGTGTCTGTGTTGCTGCCAGTAAACCCCTAAACTTGTCTGTTTGGCGCCTGCAAAACCAACAAGTGGGAAGAAAGAACTCAGTAATCTTGGTGGGGCTCACCCAACCAGAAACCCCCAATTCTCAGCCAGACCAGTTCTTTCTCTCTAGCAGACATTTTATTATATTCACAACAACCCTGAGGATGGGTCCTATTATGAGTCCCATTTTACAGAGGAGGAAACTGAGGCACAGAGAAATACACTAATATGGCCAAGGTTTTATAAACAGTAAGAGACATCATAGTCCAGATTGCAGTCTCCTACCATTGGTCTGCAGTCTGATTCCAAAGCACATGCTCTAACCCACTACCTCCCTGGGGCATCAGATAACTGGCAAGGTGGGGGCGGGGACATCCGAGAAGGCCAGGCTCTGAGCTGTTTTCTCTGGGTTCTGCTTTTCCAGGACAGGAGGCAGCACCTGCTATAACAGCCAGGCCAGGCCCAGATTCCTCCTTCTTAGTGAAAGGTGGGCAAGGAGGGATGCCCTCCCTCCCTCTGGAGGGAGGATGGTTCCCCCTATTATACTGTAAGTTCCCCAAGGAGTAGGAGACAGGGATATTGTCTGCTTTGTCACTCCCCCTGCAGGGTCCTGCACAGGGCCTGGCATATAGTAAATGCTTTCTGAATATTGCTGATTGACATATTTTGGGGGCTGAACTTGCTTCCCTAATCCTTCACCAGCATACATTTATTGAATATCATCTAGGTTCCCATTCATTCAACAGATGTTTATTAAGCTCTCTGGATGTGTTCATTCAATAACACTTATTGAAGGTCTACTCTGTGCACTGGGCTAGGCAACCCTGCCCATGCCTTCAAGGAAATCTCTTGGTCTAACGGGGACACCTCATTTGTCAGTACCTAGAGGGGACACAGCTCACTCATTCACATACATGCACTTGCCCACTGCAAGGATGGTGTTCTGCACAATGTAGGAGCTTAGTAAGTGGCTCTTTAATTAACGCACAATGCTAGGTCCAGTAGAATATCAGTGGTATAGGCACAGTTCCTATATTTTCAGAAACTAAGCTGAGAGTAAATAGTACCAGATGCCATAAAGAAGTGAGCCTTAAGACCTATGTTACAGGTGTAGGTGAGATGATAGGAACCAGGACAGATAAATGGAGGCAGGTCTGGAACTCTGGCCCTTGACCTAGTCCAATCCCTCTGACCTCTCTGAACCTCAGTTTCCCCATCTGTGATACAGCAATTCTCAGGGTGCCTATCACCATGGGGCTGTGTGAGGCTTAGTGCAGAGCACACAAAAAGGGCTTCCACCAGCACCTGGCAGGGAGAAAGAACACAATAAATGGTAGCTATCATTAATGCAGCAACCCATGGTGAGTAGGGCCCAGGCACAAGCAGGAGTGATGAAGGCAATGAGATCAGGATGACTTCTCAACCTTGAGCTGGCGGCCTGGTGAGCATCTCTCCCCATTGGCGCTGGCTTGCTGAGCCTGCAGGGCTGGGGCTGTCTGTGGGTGGGGTGTTTATTCTGGGAAGCAGCCTGGCTGCTCCTCACGCCCTGCTCCAGGGAGAAAGGAGGCCTTGGAGTGAGAACCAAGGCCCGTGTTGGGCCTGGCACGTACAACATAGCGCCACCTGCCTGAAGGGCCCAGGGCTGGAAATGCCCAAGGGACACAGCCCTAGGGCCTGGCTGGGTCTGGCAGGTTTGAGACACACTCTCCCTGAGGGACTCACCTGGCCCCTAGAAAACTTGTCCTGGAAAGCCTGAAATACTCAGCTTTTGGAAGTCTGGAGACTGGGCCCTGCATGCCAGGGCAGGGATGAGGCTCCTGGGCTGGGGGGAGAGTGATATCGGAGCTAGAGATGTCCATGCTGGCTTTGCTGCCCTTGGAGGAGCCCCTGGGCGCCTTCATCATGGCTGGCTTCATGGACATGCGAACCACGCAACTGCAAAAATACTTTTAGAAGGGCCCAAACTTGGTTGAATGTTCTGTTCTGTGGTCACCATCTTGAAATTCTTAATCATTTTTTAATATAGGGCACCCTACCACCCCCGCATTTTCATTTTACATTACGCAGCCTGTCCTGCCTTCATGCTTTGGCTTCGCCCAGCATGCGGCTGCTCCGTCACAGCAGGGCATTCAGACCCTCCCCTCAGCCACGCCCAGCAAGTCCCGACAGCCTTCGGAAAGCCCCATGTCCCGAAGGGTGGTGGGGGACCAGCACCTGCCCCCCAACCCGACCGGGCCAACCTTTCCGGAAAAGCCCGAGGCCGACTGTGTGATCCTGGGTAAGTCACTCAACAGTTCTGGGCGTCGAGGTTGGTAACATTGTGCAGGTACTTACCGCAGCTGAACTGTTGGGAGGGTTAAAAGAGTTAGTTTATGTAAAAGGCACAGTGCCTGACACAGAATAAGCGCTGAGGAAGTGAGCGCTATTATTCTGTTTTAAAAACAGGATTATTACAGGCGCTAACTGGGAGGGAGGGGTCTGCCCCATCCCTACGGACCTGCCCCAGGGAGGAGGAGCCGTCCCTCCCCGGACCCCGCCCCTCCTGCCTTCCAAGGGAGGAGGTCCCCCCAGGGCAGGGACAAGGGAGCGGAGGAGCGGGAGCGACACATTTTTGAGTCGTGACCAAGTGGAAACTCCCTCCCCGAGGCGGAAGCCGGGGGCGCCCCACTGGGGCCCAAGCCTCAGCCGGGGCGGGATTCCAGGCCCGGGGGCGGGGTGCCGCGGGTGACCTGGGCCCCGCCCCTCGCCGCCTCATGAATATGGATGAGCCCGCTGGAGGATCCGGCCGCCCCGCCCGGCCGGCTCGCCCCGCCCGGCAGCCTGGGGCGTGGCCCGCCTGACGCGCCGCCCGGCCGCCGCCGCCGGCGCTCCCCGGCGTGCCCTTGCAGGGCGGGCCAGAGCCGCCGACTGGAGGCGCCCGTGGGCCCTGCGGGAGGGCCGCCCACTGCGCTCGGGCCCCGGAGCCGGGCTCCAGGCGCTCCCGGGAACATTCATTCCTGCGCTGGCGCAGGGATGCGAGGAACATCCTGGTGGGTTACGTTCCCGCGGGCTACTCCGCGAGGCGCAGCAACGGCAGGCCAAGAAGAGTGCCGAGGAGCCAGGACATTGCAGGGCCTCGCTGAGAAGGTACTATGACTGAAGGAACGAGGGAACAAGCATGCGGGAACAGGCCACGGGCCGAAAGAACAGCATCCAGCGAGGGACAGGCAGCTGGCATTGAGGCCCGCGTGGCGGCTGGGAAGGGAGAGTCACAGTGTGGCATGGACAGGAAGGGGGGAGTAGCTACGTGCTTTGCAGGTATTCGATGTCCTGGGACATCGACGTGTTACTATTATCTTTATTTAGGGGAATACCAGGGGGTTAAATAACTTCACTAAGTTCAGAGGAATTAGGCAGGGCGTTAAATACGCATGAACCACAAGGATGATGCTGCCAGATCACACCAGGAACCCAAGTAGAACTGAGTCATTGCAGAGGCCACCACAGTGGACCCATGATGAACTGATCAAGGTCCACACTGTGTCATTTCTCAAAATGCTGAGGAAGGGGGTGGTGACTGCCCTCCTGAAGTCCAGGGTGGGCAGGCAGGGCTCTATTTGCCGACGGTCAGCCTTAGAGCCGGCCTGCTGTAATGCAGGGCCAGCAACTGGGGCCCTGAAATCAGTGCTCAGAACAAGGGTGTAGCAGAGCATTTGCAGACGGCTGTTCTCCTGGGAGACGCTTTTGTTGTCTGGGAAGCACTTGTCACCTCTCCAGGCTCTGGAGCAGGTACAAGTGGCTGCAGGAAGGGAGGGCGGAAAGGCTGGAACTAGAAAAAGGCTGTCTCTGATGGTGAGGGAGAGGGAGTGTGAAGGGCCCTGTGTGGCTGAGGGCTCTGGAGCAGCAACAAAGGCAGTCTGCCAGCCAGCACCGCAGCGCAGGCAGTGTCACCAACCTCCCTCCAAGCCTGGAGAGATTGAAACACAAACACACACACAAACCCCACCAGACTCTGCCTGCTGCCCAGGTAAAGGGTGAAGGGATTCAGGGTTGCTGATCTGGGCTCTGCTTGCTGTGTGATGGCTTCTGTGCAGTGGGAAGGGGGAAATTTTTTCGTGCTCCTGTGAAGGCTGGTCTGTGTCTCTGGTCCCAAGGCGCTGAAGGCCTGGGGGTCTCTAATGGGGACGGGGATGGCAAGTCGTCTAGAATCTGCCCCTTCTTGGGCCTGGTGTGAAAGGTGCTGGGTCAGGAGTGGGACCCCACTCTCTGTGTTTGAGGAGCTGGGCTCTGTGTTCCATGAGTCCCCGCCTCAGGTCGCCAGTGAGTCTGAGGTCCCAGTGGGACGGGACCAAAATGGAACCTACTGTCAGGCCCATTTTGAGAGGGAGGCTCAGAGAAGTTAAGTGGTTGGCTCAAGAGCACACAGCTGTAGAGTAGCAGAGGTGGGATTTGAGTCCAAACCCTTTGCTACGGGGCCCAAGCCCTGTCCCTTGGGGAGCTCATTCACTTCAACAGAGAGGATGTACTTTGTGTTTGGCCACATACTTGCCAAAGTGGGTTCCTTACTTGGAGACCCCCCCCAGACACACACACACTCTGGAGGGGTATAGGGATGACAGGGAATAATGACCAAAGGAGACAGAGACACTTTCTGCTCTTTCTTCTTCTCAGCCACACAGTTCCCAGGCCTTGCCCCAACCTTAGCATTGGAAGTGAGTCAGTCAGTCCTTTCGCAGGGTGGGACTAGCAGAGCTGGAGCCAGAGGCACCTTCGGGGGCAGCTGACAGTATCATCTGCGGGGTGGGGGGCACTCTTCCAGTGTGAAGGTGGGGGGGCTTTGGTCTTGGGGCTGGGTGTGTCAGGTGAGTGATTCCACCTGGGACTCCTCTGCACACCATGGCCTTGAACTGAAGGTGCAGCTGGAGCTACAGCCACTACGCAGGTGGGTGTGAATGTGGGGTGCTTGGGGTAGGGGGTGGTTGGTGGGGGCAGGGGCCCCCTGGGTGGCTGTGAGTTATGAGACTCATGGGGAGGGGCTTATGGGGGCACTCACTCTCCGTGGGCATCGTTGCATATTGAGCTGGTCCCTCCTTCCCTCCAGAGTCTTCACCTCCCTGGTGAAAGTCTGAGTCTTAAAGCGCCACTGGGCTCTCAAACCCAGCAGCTGAAAGTCTGGGTGGGACCCGCGTGTTTAACAAGCTCCCCAAGTGAATGCCGTGCACGTGGTCCTCTGACTAAACATTGAAAACCACCGTCCTGGACCTCCCAGCCAGGCAGCCACGAGAAACCTCTTCCGGAGCCTTCCAGCAGCTCCGAGCTGGGGCCAGAACCAGAGCCAGGGGTGTGTGATTGTTTTCTGTGACTGAATTGAAATGCGTTCCAGTCCCTGCTGGAGCACTGTCATCAGCAAGTGGCTCTGCGGCCACAGCCCTGTCTCCAAACCTCCCCTGTCAAGTTTCTCCAGAGATTGGCTACCTGAGGCCACCCACTCACTGCCGAGGCCCAGGCCGCCTGTCCTCCCTTGCTCTGTCCTGAGCACTTCACACTCTGGCCTCCTTGCAGCTGAGACCCCAGGAGTGATGGCTGTTCCTTCACAGTTCTACTCGCCTCCTAAATCCCTCTAGGGTTCCTTCCTCTGCCAGATATTAGGGAAGACGGGAATATTTCCCAAGCTTCTATCCCGGAACTCCTTTGCTTGAGGCTTTTTCTGATTTGAAGGGGTAAGAGTGAGGGGAACCCCCATCTCTATCTAAAGGAGTTCCTGACATTTATACTTGGCCTCTGGGGCACACTGGCCTATGTTTTTAGGGACTTGCTTGGTGTCCGCCCTTGGCTAACCCCCTGGAGCTCTTCCAAATAGACTCTTCAGTTTTAGGGGAATCTAGCTTTGTGCAATGGCACTATCGTAGCCAATGAGGTTTATACAAAGTGCGATTATTGCTAATTGAAAACTTTTCCCAATTTGGGGGGAATCTAGCTATTACCTGTCACCCTAAGGTGGCCCAGCCGACCCGGATTCTGCGTGGGTTCTTCCTGAAGCCTCACACTGGGTAAGGAAAGCTTGCCATCTTGACAGGGCCCCCTGAGTTGCCTGACCTCCCTGCCAGAGATCTGTGACATTTTTCTTTCCCTGATAAGATGTAGTGCCATCTCCTCTTCCTGAGCCCTGACTGCCCCCACCACCACTGGTGTGTGTTCTGGTGCCCAAGCCTTGCAGCTTGGGGTCTCTGCACCACTGTCCTCCCCGCCTCCCCCCCCAACCAGGCAGGCCCAGATTCTGCTTCTGCCTCTGCAGGCATCCTATCTCCTGCTGTCCCTCTTAGAGGGCTCTGAAACTCAGCACTGGGGGCATCAGCTGAATGGGTAGGTCCCCCCGAACTGCCCTGTCACTTGCTCAGAGACCTGCCCAGCTTTCCTCCATCTGTGTCAGCATCCACACGGGTGTCTTAGTTCAGATCCTGGTTTTGCCCCTATTAGCCTTATGACCCGACAGATTTCTTGAGCCCTCTGTGTTTTGGTTTCCTGGTCTATAACAGCATGGCTAGTGATAAAAGTCCTGTTTCACAAGGCTCTTGACATTACGTGATCACATCTGTAAAAGTCCCTGGCACATAATATTGCTTGATTTGAATTATCATGTTCAGTCCTCAAAAATCACCATCCCAGGTGGTCATGACCATGAGGCCCATTTTGTAGATAGTGAGAGGGAGGCTCAGAGAAGCCAGTGGTTCCCTGAGAACACAAAGCTGTGAGGTGCCAGAGATGGGGTCCAAGTCCCGAATGATTCACATCACAGCCCGAGCCTCTACCATCGCTGTCCACCTCCTGCCATCCTCTTGGTTCTCATACTTCATCTTGTGTTCATACATCCATCCATTTGACAAATGCTTGCAGCCTGCCTACTCCCTGGGCATGTAGCAGCAAACAGACAGATGAAACTCTGCCCTCACGCAGCTGACAATCTAGTGGAGGGACAGGTTGCAAGAAATGTGTTAGGAGCTTGTGCAAGACCTCTCTTCTTCTCTGTCTGCCCCTGGGGTCACAGACCTGGACTCCCCCATCCGGCTTCCCTGCTGCTCCTTGTGCGTGGTGGCCTTCAGGCAGTAGGCATTGGCTGAATTTGGCTGGATTTGGGTTTGACCCTTGTGAGGGAGGAACTGGATCCCAGCAGAAGCAGATGTAGGGGTTTAAGGCATTGAGATCCTCAGGGGGTGGGGGCAGTGGCATGGAGGGAAGGGGGCTGCAGATGAGCACCACAATTCACAGGCCAGGCCGGGAATAGGTGGATCACCTGGAAGAAGCCATTGGTGGTGTACTCGGCCTGGGGCATGCCAGGCTCCTGGCAGCATCCACACTCTGCCCTGATTCACCAGGGTCCCCTCCATTATCCACAATTCTCTCCACTCAGGGGAGCACAGATGCTGCATTAAAATGAGCTGTCCTTATCCGTGAACTGCAAGTCTAAACTACAGTGAGCTACCACTTCACACCTGCTAGGATGGCCATAACAAAAAAAAACAGTGTTGCTGAGGATGTGGGGGAATTGGAACCTTATACACTGCTGGTGGGAGTGTGAAGGGTGCAGCCACTTTGGAAAACAGTCTGGCAGTTCCCCAAAAGGTTAAACATAGAATTTCCAGATGACAGCAATTCCACTCTAGGTATATACCCAAGAGAAATGAAAACATATCCACACAAAAACTTGTACAGGAATGTTCATAGCAGCACTATTCATAATAGCCAAAAAGTGGAAACAACCCACATGTCCACCAGCTGGTGAGTAGATAAATAAACTGTAGTCTAGCCATACAGTGGGATATTTTTCAGCCACAAAAAGGAATGAAGTACCTGTGCATGCTGCAACAGGCACAGTCCCTGGAAACATTGTGCTAAGTGAAAAAAGCCAGACACAAAGGGCCACGTATTATATGATTCTTTTTATATGAGTGTCCAGAATAAGCAAATCTATAGCGACAGAAAGTAGATTAGGGGTTGCCTGAGGCTGGGTGTGGTGGTGTGGGCAGCAGGGTTTCTTTTGGGGGTGATGAAAATATTCCCGAACTGATTGTGGTGATGGATGCCCACCATTGTGAACATCCTGGAAACTAGGGAATTGTCTACTGTGGTGTAATTGTGAAGAGAATTGTGTGGTGTGTGACTTGTATCTCACTAAGGCTCTTGTCGCAGGCATTAGCCAGATCCCCCCCGAGTTCAAGCTCACAGGAGGCAGGACAAGAGTCCTCACGAACTTGCTGAGTGCTGGGAGAGAAACTTGGGTTATGTTTCTGTAGTTCTGGTGAAATGATCACGGAAGTGACTGGACAAAGGAGGTTTCCTTTCATCCTTCAGGCCATCAGCTTACATGTTACCCCCTGAGAAAGCCTCCACACCCCATAACCTGCCATTTCACTTGGTCATCTGTCTCAGCCCAAGTGTCTTCCTTTTATAGCTCTTCCCACACTTGGAACACTTTCCTTTCTGTGGACCTGATCTTGTCTGACTCTCATGCTTGACTGAGGTCCATGAGGTCAGGGGCTTGTGTGTATCTTGTTGACCACATCATCAGTGCTCAGTAGATACCTATTGGATGAATGGATATATGTACTGATAACAGCTATGAGCACAGGCCCATTTGGGCAGCAGTCAGTGCTCAGCGCAGGGAGGGAGGGAGCAGAGCAGCTCAGGGTGGCTTGCGCACTCTCTCTCTGTCTCTCTCTCTCTGTTCCAGCTCTGGGAGAATGTCTGGAAAGGAAGCCCAAAGCCCGGTCTGGCTGGGAAGAGGTGGGGGGAGGGGGTGCAGGGTGGAGGGGCCTGGGGAGGAAGTCCGCAGCCCCAGGCTGCCGAGGGTGTGGTGTCTGTGTTTGCACCTTTGGAATGTGGCTGATTCACTGGGGGGAGCCATATGCCGCCACCACCGCCTTGGATCTGACATCTGGAGGCTGAATTCCAGGAGAGAGACAGATTCCTGCAAGCAGATGCCAACTTCCAAGGTCAAAGGGAGAGATGGAAGTGCTTAAGGAGGGGGCAAGAGAGTCCAGCACACCCTCCAGGGGCTGGGAGAGAAGGGAGGCCTGTCCCCGGGTTTGTCCCAGCCCCAGAGCTGCCAGAGTTTCCATGAGCTCAGTGGTCAGAACTGGGTTCAAAGACCAGTTCCTTACGAGCTTGTGGAACTGCAAAGGCCATGGGCCTGGCGGGCCTAGCTGGGTCCAGTGCTCAGCAGTGTGGCTGGGACGCTGGCTTGAATCTCCGGGCCAGGCTGCTTCTGCGCTTGCTTTACTCTCAAGCCAGCGCTTCTGAGAGGAGCTGGACGCCTGCGAGTTCCCAGCTTGTGTCTCTATGACTTTGGGTCCCAACCCACCCCTGAAGGGATCCCTGGGCCACTGATTGACCCCACAGGGCTGACACCCCTAGGGCCACATGGAGAAAGTGGGAGTGGGGGGTCTCCTAAAGGAGCAACACCCCAACTGTGCTAAGCTGCCTTCCCTGGACTGGCCACGGGGCTGAGCCAGGCACTGTGCTCAGCTTTATGGCCTTTCCCTACCAAGGTGTCCCTTTGGCTAAGTCTCTCCCTTAGGCTCTTGGAAGCTCATTTTCTTCATTTGTGGAAACTCCTCAGCTCCTTTCGAGGACTGAATGGGACGTGCATGCAAATCCCTTGGCCCACGCCTGACGCAGAGGAGGCAGGCCGGTAACTACCGTCTGGCTCCCTGTACCTGTGCCCGTGTGATCGGCTGTGGGCTGAAAGGATGGTGCGTGTGCTTGTGTGTGCATGTGCATGTGTGTGTGCACATGTTCTCCGAGGAGTTTTGTATTGTCGGATCTCTCCCCCAGAGGGTTAGGACTGAGGGAGAGGGGGGAGAGGCAGGAGGTGCAAGAGAGGGGCAAAGGGAGAAGAACACGCAGGCTTATCCCAGCGTGTGGGCCTCAGCTGCGGGGCCTGCAGGCCCAGGCCTGCCTCTGGGAGGCACCTCTTGTACCCTCGGCTCCGCCTGGGGCTGGAGGAGGGGCCCAGGCATCCTCCTGCTCCAAGGAGCTGCTGTCTCTGTCCCTGCCACGCCACATCTGGACCACATCTGGTCATTTGACATTGGGGGGTCCCTGAGTCGGTCTTGCCAATTACCCATGTTCTCTTCCCTGGGACCCTGGAGCATGGGGGTGGGTCAGCGGGGAAGGGTGCTCTGGGGCTGGGGCTTCTCAGAGGAGGAGACCCAGTGTCAGAGCCTCTCGGACACCTCGGGAGAGTCCTGGAGCTTCTGGGACGGCGGAGAACGGGCCGACTTGAAGCTTTTTGCTGCTATATGTGAACCACCAAAGTAAGGCACCTCCTAGGATTCACTTGGAGTAGGTGGAGTGTCAGAACTAGTGTGCCACCCCCTGGGCTCAACGACCTCCACCTCTGAGCCGCTACAGGTCCGTGGGTGCCTGCCTGACCTCTCCACACCACCTGAGTCCACCCAATCTCCGCTGAAACCCCACCTGCTCAGACAAGTCTTTCTGGACTGGCCACTTGAACCCATGGTTATTCTTGTCTGTACAGTGGCCGTGGGTTCAGTAAATCTGTTTGGAGCTTCATGGGAACACTGCGTCAGTCAACACCGCTGTCAGCGATTCCTGTTTTACTGGGCAGCAACCAGTCACTTGCCCACGTCCTGCCTGCACCGAGCACTCTCTGAGACAGTCCGCCCAGGCTCTGCCAGGGCCACACTGCTCAGCTCTCTTCTGGGTGTCAAACATATTTTTCAATTCGTTCATCCGGCCTCTTCCACTATAGGACAGTCCCTGAAGATGAAGGACACAGGAATGAAGAATTGCATTTTCTGAGCTCTTACTAAGTACTTTTTAAAAATTGAGATATAAATCACGTACCATAAAATTCACCCTTTTAAAGTGTATAATCAGTGGTTTTTAGTGTATTCACAGAGTCGTGCAACCATCACCACCATCTAATTCCAGAATATTTTCACCACCCCCAAAAGAAACATACCCCTTGAGCAATCACTCCCCGCCCCTCTCTCCTCCGCGCCATGGCAGCCAACCACGATTCCACTTTCTGTCTCTATGGGTTTGCCTAGTCTGGACATTTCAAATACATACGTGGTCTTTAGTGATTGGCTTCCTTCGCTTAACGACGTGTTTGAGGTTCATCCATATTGTAGCATGGATCGGTACTTTCTTCATTTTTTAAGGCTGAATAATATTCCGTTGTATGGATAGATCACATTTGTCAGCCATTCTTGGGCATTTGGGTTGTTTCCACTCTTTGGAAGTTATGAATAATGCAGCTATGAACATTTGTGTACCAGTTTTTGTGTGGATGTAGGTTTTTTGTGTTTTTTTCACTCTCTTTTTTTTTAATTTTTTTTTTTCGGGGCCCCCGCTGCGGGTCGCAGGCGGGAGAAGCCCCTGGATGTAGGTTTTTAATCGTTAAGGGCTTTTTGACAAACACCTGGCTAATCCACAGCAAGCCTGTGACGCAGGTACTGGCCTTCTCTCCCTTTCCTTCTGCAGGCAAGGAAACTGTGCCTCACGGGGCTGAGTGGAGGTCCCAGGGACCTTGGCATTGGATTGTCTGGCTCATGATGGCTGTGATGCCTACCAAGGCATTTCTGGTCATTTCTAGCAGTGACTGGCCAAGTGCTTCCATGGTAAGTGTTGCTGACGCTTCACACAGGGCCATGAAAACTTCCAACCCCAAACCCCAGAAACACTCTGCAGTCTGTCCAGGTGAAACTTACCACTTGGTGGTAATTCTCTGGCCCAGGGGACACAGCTCAGGTGGTCAAGGGAGGTCCCTCCTGCCACAGCAGAATCACCATCCCCAGATCTAGGACCCAGGCTTTCCCTGGCTTCCTCTGGATGCTGTTTGAAGCCTGCACCACCTCCAGGGGTGGCAGTCGCAGACACCATTGGCCCTTTTGTCTGTGGCTGCTTCCTGTAGGTCCCGGGGGCTGAGTTTCATTTCTTGCCTTCTCGCATTTGGCACACAGATCATTTGGCTTGCCTGGTAATGAACTTTGCTCCTTCCACTTTTTTGCGTGGCACAGTGGGTGTGAGTCCAGCCATCAGACAAGCCCAGGTTAAAATCAGCCTTGCCACTCTCTGCCTGTGTGGCCTTCAGGCAAGTCTCTGCACCTCTCCAAGCCTCTGTGTGCTCATCTGGAAGCTGGGGTCACAGTTACAGTACCTACTCATACAGCATCTGTGCGCATGGCTCAGAGAATAGCAATAAGGTTCTCACCCTGTGCCCAGCGCCTCTCACAGCTGTGGTTGGTCCTTACTGTGTCCATGTGGTCCTTGTGCAAAGGCAGGCTGGCACCCTAGCCAGGGAGTGGGCGGGAGCCTTGAGTCTCTCCCTGCCCCCAGCAGCAGGAGGCTCATTTGCCTGTGAGGCTTCCCATGGACTCAGTTCTGCCTGGGGTGGGGGGCGTCCAGGCCAGGCCTCTGAGGTTGGGACCCAGAGGGACCTCCCTGTCCTCCCCAATTCTCCAGGCTCCACTCACCTTCTACCCCATTGTCTCTCCACCGGCTGCTTCCTGCAAAACTGGGTCTGTGCTGCCTGGTGGCTAAAGTGCTTGGATGCTGGCTGTGACCGTGGACCACCCCGAGTGGAGTGGGTGCCACAACCCCTGGCCTGAGGCAGGAGGGGCAGCTGTGCGGCGGGAATGTGGGCCAAGGAAGAGAGGACCAGGTGGCTTCCTCTGGCTCCTGCCTGCGAAACCCTCTTTCCCAGTTCCCAGCTGCTACTGCTGCTGCTTCAGCCCTTCCCAGCCCTGCCCCTCTGCCCTGCTTCTCACATTTCAGCTTCTGAGCTACTGGCACCACCGTGTGCTTCTGCTGCTGCTGCTGCTGCTGCTGCTGCTTTTGCTGCTGAGGCACCAGACAGACATTAACCCTGGATGCGCTGGTGGCAGCACATCCCAGCAGCAGGGGCTCAAGGTCTGGCGATGTGAGGGAGGAGAGAACAGTCCTAAAGCCTGTCCCTTTGCTCCCCTACACTACAATGCTTATCTGGCTTCCTTCTTCCCTGTCTGCCCAAACTTGAAGCCAAAGCCTTCTCTGACCTCTGTGAGTTGTTCTTTCCTCTGACCGTCTGGCACTGACAGTTGGACCACAGAGCATGGGTTGTGTATCACCCTGAACCTGACCTTGTCATTTCAAGCATGGACATATGTTCTCCCTCCATATCCCTTGCCACACTCAGCTGGTTTCTCCTCTTGCCCCTGGCCTTGCATGGCCAGGGCTGGGCCTCCAGGACCTGGTGAGCTCTTGAATTCCAAGGCCAGTGGGAGGCCGACCTCCAGGGCAGTCACACAGGGGGTCTGGAAGGAATCTGGAAGGAACCCTGTCCACGCTCTGGCAGGGACCAGCTGTGATGAGCTTGGGCAAGTCCTGGGGGGACGATAAGGTGCCCTAGTGCAGACGAATCAAGGAATGCAAGGAAAGCCACCAGAGCAGCATCTGGCACATAGTGGCGCTGTCCACTAGTGCCTACAAACACATGTGCCTCCTGGGCTCACGCTGGGTCTCCAAGCCTGCTCCTCCCCAGGAGGGCCGGGCCTGACTTCCTGGCCGCCTCTTCCACCTTGCGGCCCACGGGGTCTGGTTTTTCATTAGTACATTAGTACGTACGGGCCCCAGCCCTCCCCTGTCCACTCCCTGGGAGGAGAGCCAGCTGTCCAGAGGGACCCTGGAGATGACACCTCCAGTCGTGCTCTTCCCACATGGCCTGCTTCCCACTTTCCTCCTGAGCCCCAGATACTCCCTCCTGGTTCCGGTGGGCCTCTTCTGACCTTCACCCTCCCGGTCCTGTGACTTACTGTCCTTTGGGGGCCCTGGCCTCTCCCCCTCACTCTGGAGAGGGGCCCAGGCTGGGTGGCAGGTGTCTCCATTCTGGTCCCATCTTTCCTGCTAATTCTTTGAGGTTTCAGTGTCAACATGCCTCAGGCTCCTGGTCTGCCTGGGGGAATTGTTGTAACTGCCCCACGCCTTACAGAGAATCAATCGAGGAAGCAGTTAGACAGAAATAGCGTAGCCTGTGTGGCCATGAATTGCCGTGTTTATATAGGGAACGCTTGCAACTGAAGCAACTGAGGTGCCTGGTTCCTCCTTGTTGACACACTGAGAGGCAGAGAGACACTTCCCTCGGGGGGGAAAAGTCCCTCAGGGAGCTGAAAACCCCCAGGAGTGTGGGAGGAGGAGGAGGGGCCCAGTGCAAGGACAGGGCAGTATGGAGGGGCAGGAAGAGGCGGGCAGGAGCCCACCACAGCTGGGCGGCCTGAGAGAGGACATGGGGACTCCAGCCACCTCCAGTAGGGCTGCCACCAGCCCTGTTCCAACGGTCGCTTATGACCGAGGTGAATCAGCTCTGGCTGGATGAAGGAGGTGGGCATCAGAGGTCAGGCCTTCCAGGACCCCAGACAAGCCGGGCACTACCCAGCTGGGTCTGCAGGGCCCAGGGGGCTGCGAGGCAGTGGTCAGCTCCCACCCCAACACCTGCCCTGGGTTCCCCCAGAGCAGCGTGTGTGCCAGGCGCCCCCTGGTGGTCAGGGAACCCAGGCCTTGTGGGCCCCAAGATTTGGAGGAGACCAGAGCATGGGTGGATATTGAGCTCTGCTGCAGACCCCAACAGGAGCATCTGACCCCATTCTGCCTTCCTGGGAGCATTCAGGGACCTTTCCCAAGCAGGGACTTGCTGCTTCCATGGGTCTCATTCCAGCTCTGACTGTTGGCATCCACACCCCTGCCATCACTCCCAAGTAGGCTCTGGGTCCCTGTATACACCAGAGGATACTAGGATATGCTTCCGGCATATTTGTGTAGAGGAAAAATCCTCAAATTAAGGTTGGTGATATGGATTCCTGTTTAGGTTCCATCTCCAATTCTTGGTATGTCCTTAGGAAGTCCCTTAACTTGCTCTATACCTCTACATCTCCCCCCATCTGTGGCAGCAGAATTTTCATACGACCACCAGTGCCCCTCACTGCCCCTCCCGCTGAGTGTGGGCAGAACGTGCAAATATATTGTGCCTGTGATCAGGTTGTAGTACATGGTACAGTTGATCTTGAAATACATTACCCATTGGGCCTGACCTGATCACACGAGCCCTTCAAATGCAGGCCCCCATGAAGGATGTTCTACATTGTGCACATGAAGGGGCCTCGGGCCAGGGACCTGAGGAGTGCTTCTAGGAGCTGCGAGCTGTCCCCAGACAAAAGCCAGCGGGACAGTGGGGACCTCAGCCCTACAGCCAGCAACCAGTGAACTTGGAAGAGGTCCCCGAGCTCCAGATGAGATAGCAGCTCCGAGGCCGGTCGTGGTGGCTCACTCCTGTAATCCCAGTCCTTGGGAGGCCGAGGAGGGAGGATTGCTTGAGGCCAGGAGTTTGAGACCTGCTGGAGCAACATAGTGAGACCCCCATCTCTACAAAAAATAAAAAATTAGCCAGGCATGGTGGTGCACACCTGTAGCAGGAGGCTGAGGCGGGAGGATTACTGGAGCCCAAGAGTTTGAAGCTGCAGTGAGCTGTGATGATGCCACTGCACTCTAGCTCCAGCAACAGAGTAAGACCCTATCTCAAAAAAAAAAATTGTATATGTATAAAAAAAATAGCAGCTCGGGCCAACACCTTGGTCTTAGCCAGTAAGACCATGAGCAGAGGACCCAGTCACACTGTGCTTGGACTTCTGACCTCCTGAACCATAAGGTGATAAATTAGTGTCGTTTTAAGCCACTAAGTTTGTGGAAATTTGTTATGCAGCAACAGGAAACTAATATATCATCTGTCCAAAGAGAAGAACAGTATGCTAGACATATGTAGGATAAATGAAAAAAATCTACCCCCCTCCACATAGGTGCTGTTATCTGTAGAGTCAAACTCTACAGCTGCCACCCTTGCTGGTGGCGCTTCCTCCTGGCTGCAGATCTTACGATTTCACGTCTCTCAAATCTTCAGTTCCCAGCCAGCCCTGGACCAGGGCAGGGTTTGTCCTAAGAAGCACTGTGCTGACGGCACCATCACAGCAGTCGAGACCCCCTGCCAGAGAGGAAGGTCCCGCTGTGGGTGAGGAAAGGAGCCCTGAACCCACAGCTGTAAAGGATCCCCCTGCTTTCTGGGGGGGCCCCCTGGACTTCTGGCCATCTTTAGGGTCAATAAAGCTGCTTTTTAATAACAGTTTTACTAGATATAATTCACATTCTACATAATTCACCAATTTAAAGTGTACAATTCAGTGGTTTTTAGTATATTCACAGAGTTGTGCAACATCACCACCGTCAATTTTAGAACACTTTCATCACCCCAAAAAGGAACCCCACACCCATTAGCAGTCAGTCACTCCCCATCTCCCTTCCTCCCAGCCCCAGGCAACCACTAATTTACTTTCTGTCTCTGTGGATTTGCCTGTTGTGGCCTTTCGTGCCTGGCTTCTCTCACCAAGCCTCACGTTTTCAAGGTTCATCCACGTTGTGGCGTGTGTCAGTGCTTCATTCCATTTTGTGGCTGAATAATATTCCACCGTGTGGCTAGACCACATTTTGTGTATCTGTTCATCAAGAAAGCGTTCCAGTGACTCCCATTCACTCCTCTGACCTGGAATTTGGGGAAGGAAGCTGGGAGGTCTCTGATTTTACAGCCTAGAGGAAGGAGGGTGTTGTCCCCACTTAACCCCCTCACAGTCCTCAGGGTGGAGGAGGGATGATGATGTGCTCAGGTGTCCCAGATCACACGGAGGCCACCATCTATTTCTTCCAGGCCAAGCCAGCCCCCTGCCAATGCCTGCTTTCCAGAGCACTGTCTGCTCCACCATCTCTGGCCCGAGGCCAGGTGCAGTGGGCCTGGCCCTAGGCCGCTTCTCCAGATGAGGATCTGTATTTCTAACACAGATCATCCATGGGCAACTGTTTGATTACACTCTACAGCGACCCACCTTTTAAAGGGCAATCGGTCTGTGGGCCAATTTTTATGTCCCCTCCTCCAGCTCCCGTGAGGGTGTTTGGACCGTAAAGCAGGTGTGCATCATGTGCAGCAGCAAAGAACCTTGCACATGTCTTCTGCCTCTCACCTGCAGCCAGGTTTGGCAGGGAAGGGACAAGGCTGGGCCCTTCCTCTGGCCCTCCCCGTTCATCATCAAACCCTGTCGCTCTCCAAGGTCAGCTCAGACACCTCTGGCCGCTGCCCGTGGCAACCCGGTGCCAGTGGTAATAGCAACTAACACTTACTGATGCTACAACATGCCAGGCTGTCACTGGCTTTTGACAGCAGCCCCGCCAGTGAGATGCTGTGTGGCTTCCATTTACAGAGGAGAAAGCTGAATCAGGTCAAGGAACTAGCCTGGAATTATCCAGAGAATAATGGAGCTGGGGTTCAGGCAGAGCCTGGATTCTGTACACACTTCGTGGTTTCTAGAGCTTTTTGTAACTCTGTTGTCTGAAAAGCAGGGACTGTGTGTAGACAGAGACCAGGTCCGGGGACTGTGACCTGGGGATGTCCCAGATGCCCAACAAAAAGAATTTCAAGAAGGTTAGATACAGTGAAGAGAGAAAAAAGCCCTGGGTGTAGCACCTTGGAGGTCCCCAGTGACTTTGGCAAGAACAGTTTTGGTGGTGCCATGGGGGCCAGGTGGCGTGAGCAGGAGGGAAGGCAGAGAGTGAGTCTGAGTGCCCACTTCAAGAAGTTTTGCTGTAAAGGAGAGCAGAGTGAAGGGTGTAGCTGGCAACAGATGTAGGGTTGTGGGTTGGTTGGCTGGTTTGAAAGGGGAATGGCAACAACTTGTTTGTAGTAGTAACGGGTATGATCCAAAAGAGGGCCCACATTGAAGACAAGGGAGTGGGAAGGTTTCTGGGGCGACATCTTTGAGCAGTACAAGGGGAGGGGTCCCCCATGCAGGGACAGGGCACAGACATTTATCCAAGGCCACAGGCCGATGGCAGACCCCAGGTGCAGGTGCAGGGAGCGAGGGGCATGTGCTGATGGGACTGTGTGGGAATTCCCTTCTAGCTGCTTCCATTTTCCTCAGAGAAATGGGAAGTGAGGCCAAGAGCTGAGTGAGCAGGGGGAAGTGCTGGAGGGCTCCCAGAGAGAGTAGGAGGAGAGGAGGAAGAAGGGGCCAGGCAGCCCGATGGGGTCACAGCAGCGGCAGGGCCCACTCAAGGATCTCGGTCGGGCATTTAAAAATAAGACCAGAACCTAGCAGGCGACTTTGACAACATCCCTAACACAAGTTTTGCTAACTAAGAAAAATTAAAAAATAAAAAATAAGACCAGTGAGCAAGGTTGTGGGATTTCCTTTTCCCAACCATACCCAGCTCTTGCGGGTAGGACCAGAGGAAGCGCAGGCAGGTGAGATTTCACAGGGTCAGAGTGCAGGGGCAGGTAACATGGTGGTGTCTAGTGTCAGCAGACTGCACCCCGCTGGCCAAACCCAGCCCACTGGTTTTTAAAAAAATTTTTAACCTTTTCCTTTTCTATTGTGGTAAAATATATATAATGTAAAATTTGCAATTTTAACCATTTTAAAGTGTACAGTTCAGCGGCATTCATTACATTTGCTATGTTGTATAACCATCAGTACTATCTGTTTCCAAAATGTTCCATCACCCCAAACAGAAACCCTGTATCCAGTAAGCAATGTCTCTATTCTCTCTCCCTCCAGCCCCTGCTAACCTGTAATCTACTTTCTGTCTCAATGACTTTGCCTATTCTGGATATTTCATATAAGTGAAATTATATAACATGTGACCTTTTGTGTCTGGCTTCTGTCGCTGACCATGTTTCCAAGGTTCACCCATGTTATAGTGTGTTGTCAGTGCTTCATTCCTTTCTATGGCTGGATAATATTCCATTGTACGGATGGACCGCAGTTTGTTTATTGTGAAGAAGGCTGCTGTGAACATGGCTGTCCCATGATCTGTTTGAGTCCATGTTTGCATTCCTTTGCATCTTTACCTAGGAGTGGAATTGCTGGGGCATATGATTACTACTGCTTTTGCGTGACCCACGAACTAAGAGTGGTGTGGTAGAGAGCATAATGGCCCTCCAAGATATTCACACCTCAATCCCTGGAACCCGTGGGAAAGTTACCCCACATGGCACAGGGGACTTTGCAGATGTGATTCATGATTAAGTTAAGGGTTTTGAGATGGAGAGATTATTCTGGGTTAACTGGGTGGGCCCAAGGTCATCATAAAAAGGAGCCGAGAGGGGGACAGATGTGATGACAGAGCAGAGTGTGGAGGCCTAGAGGAGGGGCCACCAGCCGAGGAATGTGGGTGGCCTCCAGAAGCTGGAAAAGGCAAGGAAACAGATCTCCCCCTAGAGCTTTCGGGAGAAATGCAGCCCCACCGTCACCTTGATTTTGGCCAAACGTAACCCATTCGGACTTCTGCCCCCCAGAGAATAAATTTGTGTTGTTTTAAGCCACTAAATTTGTCGAAACTTGTTACAGTAGCCATAGGACTTCTACATTTTTTCAAGGGTTGAAAAAAAATCAAACAAATGATATTTTATGACACATGAAATTATATGAAATTCCATTTGTGTCCATAAACAAAGTGTTATTCGTACGCATAGTTGCCTGTTCATTCCCATCATCCAGGACTGCCTTCAAGCTCTAATGGCAGAATTAAGCACTGAGAAGAGGCCACATGGCCTGCAAAGCCTAAAATACTTACCATCTAGCCCTTTATGGAAAAAACTTGCTGACCCCTAATTTAGAGCAAGAAGGTGAAGGGGCGAGTCAGAGAAGAGGCTGAGGATCCAATAGCCTTTGCTAGCCACCCTCTGAGGGCTCCAGAGGGCACATCACTTTAGGAGTTGGGAGGGGATGTACAGAGCCTCATAGGAATGGAGTCTGGGGATTCTTGATGTTACTGCCAGAAAGAGGGGTCAGTGAAGGGACAGAGTTGGGGTGGGCAAGGGGCGGGTGGTGATGGTATTTCAGGCCTTGGGAAGGAGTGGACTGAGATGACCATGTGTCTGAGTCTGCACATCTGAGATGCCCGAGGGCGCTGGGCTGGGCACAGCAATAAGAAGGGGCCTTTGGCAGAACTGGTGAAGCCAGTCTGAGTGACAGTGTGCTCACTGGGAACCAGGCTCCCAGGCTCCCTCAAGGCAGTTCTATAGGCGAGGAGTAAGGGGCAGATGTGCTTCTTCTAGATATCATTCATTCATTCAGGCACCGGGGAAGTTGCTCAGTATGTACAGTGGTATGGCCCTGTATCATGTGTTGTCTCCAAAATGTCATCCTTTCCTGGGCACATTCCCTGCCACCGCAGTGTGGCTGGGAGCTCCTTGAGGGCAGCATTTCTGCTTTGGCGTAAAGATTTCCCCATTCCCTTAATGCCCATGTTCCCCAGGGACCCACAGGGGCTCTGGGAAGGCTGATGGGCAGCCCTGATTCTGCTACCTCCTGCCCGGGATCACAGCGAGCCCCTCAGCAGATGTGGGACTCACGGGAGGGCAGGGCTAGGGTGAGACCAGTGAGGCACTTGCTTGGGGGATAAAACTTAAGGGGGCACCAAACCTTCAGTAATCAAGATAAACAAAAATTTAATGCAATATTTAAAAAAATCAAAATGCCAAAAATTTACTATGAACAAGGTATCATAATTTTAAAGAAAGGATCAGTGAAGTGCCGTGCCCAGCTGTACCAAAGTCTGAGGGAAAGGGAAAAATCAGTAAAACTGAGCCTGTCATTAAAATGTGGATATTTTGTTCATCATGGATTTTTGGCAGTAATTTTGATTTTTAAAAACATTAAATTAATACATGATTTATCTTGGTTTTTTGGTGCTCCCTTAAATTCTGTGACCTCAACTCACCTGCCCCAGGAGCCAGGGTCTGTGTGGGCCTGGAAATACCTTTCAAGAAATGAAAAAGCAGCACTTTGCCACCGCTAGGCAGGACGCCAAATGCCACCACCTCCGGGAGGCTTCCTTGATTCATCAGCAGGGGCGGGGGGGGGGTTGCTGCCCACTACCCAGCTCACTGTGGACAGGCAGCTCCCAGGTCTCCCCCACCACCCACTTGTGCCTAGGGTCTCCCTCTCACCCTCTCTGCAAAGGCCGTCTCCAGGGACATCAGCTTGGCCAGATCACTTCCTGGGGTTCAGATGTGTGCCCAGCCCCGTGAAGACACAGAAGGGGCAAAAGCACAGTCCCTGTTCAGACAAAACTGGACCAGGGAGCTATCTAGAGAACAATTTTAAGGCCACATATAACCAAGTATGACAGAATGCTCTGCTCTGCATAAGAGCAAAAGCAACTACAAAATAAGGCCCTGATCACCGAGGTGAGGTGGACCCGGTGGGGGTGAGTGCTATATAAAGACCAAGAGGTTTTTGGAGTCAGCACTCCTGAATGCATCCTTATCTGCCACTGTGAACCTCAGTCTTCTCATCTGCAAAATGGGATGCTAAAGAGCTGAATTAAATGTAAGCTTCCCAAGCTTCAGCTTCCAGCAGATTCTGTAGGCCTGTGGTGGGGCTCAAGGGTGCTGCATTTTAAAGTAAGCCTTCCAGGGACTTCGGTGTGAAGTGCTCTGGGATCCGTCCTTAGGGAAACTGCCTAAAACAGGTTGCTTTGAGGGTTGGAGAACATAGGCAAAACTGCCTGGCATCTACACGGTGTTGGCAATATCTAATAATAATAATAATATTTCCAAATAATAATAGCAACAATTGTTGCTAATAGGAGTATTTCAATCAGGAGGCGCGATTTAGGCGGAACCTGGAAGGCGATGGGCAGGATCGAGGACATTCCAAAGCAGGCGTGGGCTTCCTGAGCCAGGGGCCAACCCTCCAGGAGCCTGGGGCCGGAAGGTGGGGCGTGGGGAAGGAGGACGGAAGCTTGCCGCCTCAGCGTCCCCCCTCCCGGCCCCAGGTCATCACCCCCTCGTAGAGAGCGCGCTCTGGTGGAGGAGCAAGTCCCGCACCGGCTTTGTCATGAATGAGAAGCTGCAGCCTTCAGCCCGTGGAGGGGAAAAGTGGGCGGCGGGGGAGAAGGGGGGGACCTGGCAGCACACACCAGACCTCCCGGCCGCGCTGGC
Source organism: Daubentonia madagascariensis (assembly GCA_023783475.1). NCBI lineage: Eukaryota > Metazoa > Chordata > Mammalia > Primates > Daubentoniidae > Daubentonia > Daubentonia madagascariensis. The sequence goes on along the minus strand of JAKFHU010002332.1, from coordinate 1,222,659 downwards.
AGCCTGCTCCCGAGGGCCGCTGCCGTTCTGGCCCGCCTCCACCCTTCGCTCCCCGACGGGGCCCCCCGCTTCCCAGGGTAGCCTCGGCATCCGAGGCTCCCTTTGCCGTCTCCTTCCCGGCTCCGGGATTCCCAGGCTCCGGAGTCCGGGCCCGGCAGCCAGCGGCGGGCACCTAAGCAGGGAGAGAGGGAGGAGGCTGGCCGGCCTCGGAAGTCAGCCCCAAGTTACATGTGGGAAGCGGTGGCTGTGACGCAAGTTTCCAGGGGGCCCTGGGCTCGACTCGGAGGGAGCGCGCCAGAGGCTCCGCTCCGTGCAGTTGCAATGGTGAAAAAGCAAAAGCCCCAAGCGCGCACCCCAGGCCACCTTCCCCGCCGCTGCGCGCCCGGCCCAGCCGCGCCCCCTCCTCCCCCAGGGCCGCTGAGCGCGCAGACCCTGCATCGGACAGTCCCTTCTAGACCGGGGCTGCACGGGCTGGGCTCCCCGCGCGGTGGCTGGCCTTTTTTTTTTTTTTTTTTTTTTTTTTTGCAACGCTTGCCAACCTGTCAGCTGATGGACCTCATCACCCATAGTGGCGCATGTAGCTCAGCCGCAGCTCGCTCCATTCACGCCGCGCCCCCCCAGCCGGCCCACGGCCCCCGACTCCCCGCGCCCGGGGAGAGGCCTGCAGACCCCGGCTGCAGCCGGCCCCCGGGGGCCCGCGCCCCTCTCGCCCCGTCCTCGCGCCGTCCGGGGGGCGCTGCAAATAGTCCTTTGTTTACATGCAATTCCTTACTCCGCGGAAGGAGGCCCGGGGAGTGCTGAGTTTTCACCAGCTGTTTCCCGCCTTGAAACAGACATCTGATCAGCTGCAAACACACACACACATACACACGCCCGGGGAGGCAGGCCGGAGAGACCTCCCTCCCGCCCCTCCCGCCCGCCTCCCTCCCCTCGCCGCCGCCGCCTCCAGCATCTGGGACCGGCCGATTCTGCACCTCCGTCCGGCGCTGCCCTTTGATTCGGATTTCCATCTTGCATTCTCCGGCGGATCGCGGGACCCGGCTCGTGCAGAGGAGGGGGGCCGATCGCTATGGAGTATTTCATGGTGCCCACTCAGAAGGTGCCCTCTTTGCAACATTTCAGGAAAACAGAGAAAGAAGTGATAGGAGGGCTCTGTAGGTGTGTACTCCTCCTCCCCCCACCCCTTCCTACCATTGCAGCCCCCGGCCAGCCCGCTCGGGCGGGCGCGCGTGTGCGCACGCATGGCCCGCGCCGCCGACCCCGCTCGCCTTTCTTAGCCGCCCCGGTGGCTGCAGCCCGCGCGCCGGGTTCGCGCTGCCCGGGGACCCTCCTCCCTTGGAACGTGGGGGCCTCGAGCGGCCCCGGCCACTTTTGTCCGCTGCAGGCGGGCGAGTCGCGACGTTTGTAAATTGCAAACAGACCCACGTGGTTCTGCAGCAGTCCCGGCCATGCTTGGTGCTGGTGGCCTTCCCCCCGCGCTTCCTCTTTCCCCCTCCCTCGGCGGCTTCCTTCCTCTCCCTCCTTCCTCGCGCTCTCCGGGCTCCCCCATCCAAGGGGGCTTGAGGGTCCGGGACGCGCGTGGGCCCGCAGCGAGGGCGGCTACAATGCAGCCATGCCGCGGCTCCGGGCGCGGGGGTGGGGGCGGGGAGCCGGGTAGTGTGCGTGTTTGCAGAGAGCGGGGCTGCAGCGGGTCGGGGGGCATGCTCGCGTGTGGATGTGGGGCTGGGCGGGCCCCCAGGGGTCCGCGAGGCCGGTCGGGGCGCCGCGGCCCGGGGCACGTTGGCTGCCGCTCGCTTGCTCGCCCGCCCGCGCCCGGGCGCTGTTTACTAGCGAGGCCTGGACGTGACTCTGCAGCCCTCTTGGAGTAGGCGGGCCTCTGCGCGCGCGGCCTCGCGGGAGCTGTAGTTCCCCGTGCCCTGCGGAAGCGGCATTGTGGGACTTGTAGGCGCTCCTGGGCCACGCTTCCCCGGCACAAAGCTCAGCTCCGGAGGGCAGGATAGGCAAGACAGGCCAGGTGGGGAGGCCTTTTGGGGAGGGACCACCTGAGGCCGCCCCTAGCCTCGCAGGGCCGCTTCCTGTCGCACGTGGGTCTCCTCTGCAAACTTTCCCATCCGACGCCCCTCCCCCCAGCCATAAACCGAAAGCGTCGGGTCTCCCTGTCGGGTGGGTGGCCAGAGGTCCGCAGTCCTCCCCAGAAGCCACTTTGCAAGCTTGGCCCTGGGTTGCTCAGAATCCACCCGTTGCCAAAGGGTAATAGGTTCGCGGACCACACGCAGCCAAATCACCCGGGACACTTGTTAAAATGCACATGCCTGGAACTCTGATCGCTAGGGCCCGGACATCTGCGTATGGAACACGACCCGTAGGCCGGGGATGCGGGGGAGGTGTGGGTTCTCCCGCGTGCACAAGTTTGGGACCAGCGGCCCCTTTCCTGCCGCGCTGCTCCAGGAGTGAAATGGCTCCCCAGGGCTGGAGCCACGTGCTCCGCTTCCTGAGGCAGTTTGGGCGGGGATAGAGGGAGGAGGAGCCCGCGCGATGTGGCTCAGGCTGGTGGACACCAGGGGCTGCAGAATAATCCGGCCTGGGAAGGAAGGTTGCTGCACTCGTATAGACGCTCTCCCAACCCCCTCCCCAGGGCTCCACCTTAACGCTACTCTCAAGTTTAAAGTCAATACGTAGGGATGGATGGACCAATTGATGGGTCTGGCGGCCAGCAGGGCCACCCTGAGGGCTGGCCCTTCCGCAGGGACCACCTGAAGGGCCCAGCAGGAATAAAAAGAAAAAGTTCTTGAGCTCTTTGTATGTTCTGGGGCTCACTTTGCTGGAATTTTCTCACTGAATTGTCATTTTTCTATGAGTCGAGGTGCCTTATAATTCCCGTGTAAAGATGAGGACACAGAGACTGGGGAAGGGGCCAGCTACAGCAAGTGGTGGACTGGAACTTGAACCCCTGCCCCAAGCCCCCCTTTGGAGGAGGCCAGCAGTGCCCACCGGGGTAGTTGTATCTTGGCAGGCAGAGTGCATGAAGAGGCAGAACCTCCCTTCAGAGTTGGGCATGGGGAGGATGTCCACCGCGAGACAGTTGTCAGCTGCGCACTGGGCATGGAATTGGGGCCCTGGGTTTGTTCATTTTCAGCAGGGGCTGCAGGGTGAGGTGGGAGGCCTATCCAGGATCGAATGTATGAGTTGGGCAGGACCTTCTGGCTGGAGGGACTCGATTCTCTGGGTCGTCTCAGGCTGGTAGACTTTGCTCCATCCTTTAGTGACTAGCAGGGATCCCCCTGCCTCTCTGTCTCCCAGGCTTACCAGAGGGGGCCGTGGGGCACAGTGCCACCTGCACGAGCTGCAAGGTTTTGGACCTGTCGCCTAATGGTTCTGGGCCTCTGGAAAACAGCACCTGTGAAGATTAGCTGTGAGTATGTGCCTGGGGGCTGTTAAAGTGACGTTCAGACTCTTTTTTTGTTTTTTGAGACAGAGTCTCACTCTGTCCTGGGTTAGAGTGCCATGGCATCAGCCTAGCTCACAGCAACCTCAAACTCCTGGGCTCAAGCGGTCCTCCTGCCTCAGCCTCCCGAGTAGCTGGGACTACAGGTGTGCGGCATGACGCCCGGCTAATTTTTCTATCTTTAATAGAGACGGCGTCTTGCTCTTGCTCAGGCTGGTCTTGGACTCCTGAGCTCAAGTGATCCTCCCATCTTGGCTTCCCAGAGTGCTGGGATTACAGGTGTGAGCCACTGTGCCCGGCCTGACATTCAGACTCTTGAAAGCAGGTGCATAGTAGTCTCTATCCTTGTATCCTTATCTTTAAAAAAAGCTCCCATAAGGAGTTAAAGGAAATTAAAGGCCCTGGAGTGTTCATTGGGTCCCTGAGCCTGTATTTAGGAAGCAGCAGCTTTCTGCGGGGACTAAGGATACAGCAATGAACAGGACCTGACTCCTGTCCTCAGCAGCTCACAGTCTTGTGGTCCTAAAGGGTCTTGTGGGCCCCCTAAGAGAGTCATGGGTTGTCCTGGACACCTGGACATGAAGCCTGGAGAAAGGGCATCCTGTTACTTTTTCTCTCTCTCTTTTTTCTTGATCTCTTTTATACTTCATCATGACCCTGTGGAATGAAGCAGTATTTCCTCATTTTACAGATGGGGAAACTGAGGCTTCGAGAGATGAAGTGGCTAGGCTTGGTGTTCCACAGCTAGTAAGTGGCGCTTGAACCCAGTGCAGGGTTCCCTCTGATGGGCTGGAGGAGCTTCAGGGAAGGGAGGGAGGGATGTTTCTGATGGGGGCAGCCTGGGCTTCATGTGTTCCGGGACCAAGGGGAGAGGTGGCAAGCTGGCCACAGTCGGTCGGAATGGGGAGATCGGATACAGGAGCGGCAGTGGGTATGGAGCATGGACGAGGGCCTCAGACTCGTCCATGCGGTGAGAGGAGGATGAGGGCCTTGGGCACCCTCGGCGGGAGGGCCGTCTTCCTGCCTCCCTTCCTGTTCGGGAGTGGGAGAAAGCCTGTGTGGACTCCTCTGCCTCTGACTGTGTAGCTGTCGAGTGACTCTGAGGTGTGTGAGTGACATCAGGGCAGTGTGCAGTGAGGGTTCTCAGGGGCTAGTCTGAAGCTGGAGCCAGGCACGTCGGTGTAGAGGGATGGGGGATACTTGGCCTTGGGCTGGGCAGGAGGGACAGGAACCAGTCAGGGATCTGGACTTGAACAGTGTGCTCCCTGCCCCCAAGCACGCTGGGTTGCCGTGTTGTTCCCAGCAGGTTTCCGTGGGTACTGTGGTAGTAGGGGTGATAGCCCTGGTCTTGGCACCTAGGGCTGGTGCCCAAATTTTGTTCCTTGGCCATAGGCTGCCCATGACTTCTTCCTGAGGCCAGGGCAGCCCCTGGCCACCACAGGAGACTGGCTGGTGGAGGGCAGCCTGGGAGGGTGAGAAGCAAGAGATCCTCCGTGTCGGTGGACTTGGGCCACCTGCACTTCAGGGGGTTGGTGGGACTTTTACTATGTGGTTACTTGCTGGAAATCGAGTTTGCATCTGCAAAATCCAGAAAGAGCTATAAGGAACTTTCCGGCATTTGAAGAAAAGTCCATTTTATCCAGTGCAGTATCACCTGGAAATTCCAATTAACCATCCTTCATCACTAGGAGCCCCTGGTTGGTCAGCATTCCACCAATAAGAATTACTGGTTAGCTCACACTCCACCAATCACAACCACTGGTTAGCTCCAATTCCACCAATTAGAAGCCCTGGTTAGCATGCATTCTATTAAACAACTCTGTCAGCTGGTACTTCCAGGGCTATTTAGGTGAGTAATAATTGAGGGTCTTGGTGGCAAATCCAAGTCCCCATGAGGAACTGTAGCTTTGGGGCAAAACTGTTTTCTTGGATTTAAGTCTAGGTTAAGCACTGGGTTGACCAGCAGCTGGTTTGTGAGCCAGGAGGCTGGGCTGGTGTGTTTGGTGGGCAGGATGGAACATTTGGAGAAGCCAGAAGTCAGCCTAGCGGCCTTCTGTTTAAAGAAGGAGCCGACACAGACCCCTGCCTGGGCCCCAGGGTCTCTTCCTTCTGGGAACTTCTGGACTGGAACTTTCAGGACTTGGGTCCTGTGGTCTCCTTTGGTCTCCCCAGTTAGTGGGTGTCCTTGGGAGAAGGGAGAGGCTGAAGTTTCATGGACAGATGAGTTGGTGGAACTTGGGCTGGAAGATGCAGAAGGGTGCATTCAGCTGCACCCTGCTCTGCCCTTCTGCCAGGTGTGACTTTGGGCAGGTCACCTCACTTGTGGGCCTGGTCCTTCCCACGCATTCAGAAGGGAAGGGGCAGGTTGCCCTTGCAGCCACCCCTGCCCTCTGGTAAGCATAGGGCTGTGTGAGCCGTCAATAGAGGGTGCCATCAGCGGGAGGGGTGAGAGCTTTGGCGTCTGCAGGTGCCTGCTGTGTCCTGGTCTGGCTGCCTGACCTTGGGCCCCTCACTTCCCCTCCCAGGACCTGGCATTGCTCACTGCTACGTGAGGATGCTGCCACCACCCTACCTGGTTTCTGTGAGAATCAGACAGGGAAAAGTGTAAAAGGTGTCTGTGAATAATAAGAGTAAACACGATAGTGCTTCCAAGTGCCTGAACCTATTCTACAGGGAAAACTGTCACCTGCCACTTGCAGTGTCCGGCTCTGTGGGACAGTCAGGGCCCATTCTGCCCTGTGGCCTGACACCTGCTTTGGGGTCAGGGTTCAATCCTGACTCTACCACTTGCTGTAGCTGGGCCCTTCCTGAGCTTCTGTGTCCTCCTTTCTACATGGGAATCATCAGGTCACCTGATTTATAGGACAACTGTGACATTCAATGAGAAGATTCTAGCACTGCCAGTCTCTAGCACATTATGCGAAGAATTCAAGACTTTTGTGTTGCTGTTGTTAACTATTACCTTGTTGTTGGGCCCTCCGGGGGGGGGGGGCAGCTCTCAGATGGCCCATGGCTGGACTTGAGCCTTTTTCACCGCCAGCCCCCAATTAGCTCTGGCCTTTGGGCCTTACCAGGGGGGACCCAGGGGCTAGGTGAGCGGGAATCTCTCCCCATGTGTCTCCTGAGGGGGTGGGGATGCCCCCAGACAGGTGGCAGTTGCTGGGTGTTGTAGCTTCCTGTGGACATCTCTCCCCATCTCCTCTTCCCCCTAAAGACCCTCAGCTTTAACCCACCCACGGGCCTGCTGGCCTCTCAGCGGGGTCCTGGGAGCCTGGACCCCCCCCCCTCCAAAGGCAGGCTGCAGCTGTGCACCAGGCCTCCTGCAAACACCCCTGTCACCCCCACTGTAGGGGCTGGAAACTGGGAGAAGTGAGGTACCCTGGCCCTGTACTGGGGGAGCTGACATCCAGCTGTCTGACCCTAAAACCATGTCCCTCCCCACTCTGAGCCCTATGTCCCTTCTGTAAAGTGGGGGACTTGGGCCCCTTTTCCAGCACTGATGTTCCGAGACCCTGTGAGGGACCTGCACCTGGATGGCTTGGGGCCCTGGGCCTTTGGGTCCTGGTGAGGGAAGGGGCTGATTTGCCTGCTGCCCCCCCAGCGGCCACCCTCTCCACTGGGAGAGGCACCAAGGCCCAGGAAGGGTCAGGGATGCATCCAGAGTCCTACAGGGAACTGAGGCAGGACAGATGAGGCAGGCTGGGTGGGGCCAGGAAAGCCCTCGGCTGTTGCCAGCTGTTGCAGATGTGCCCCCCTCCTGGGTTTCCGTGCAGACTCCTTTCCGCCTGGGGATCGGCGTAGGAGCCAGGTCACAGCACGGGAGTTAGACTAGGCACCTCCTTGACCACAGACCCCTCATCAATGGAACAAGAGCTGTGCAGAGTCCATTCCATGTTCCCCCAGATTCAGGGGCATGAGCTTCCTTGGCCCAGGCCCGGAACAGGTCACCCCGGGAGGGCCCCTCAGGAAGACGCTGGGGCTGTGGCTTTGGGTGGGGCCTGTGGCCTCTGTTGGGAGCCCAGCATCTGGAAGCCATCAGGCCAGGGGCGGGGGGTGTTGCTGGGGAGGGCCAAGGAGGGGGACATACCTCCTCCAGGCCACACACAGGCCCACCCCTGGGGAGCAGTGGCCTTGGGCCCACGGGCTCTGCCTCCCACCACCACTTCCCGGCCCGCAGCCTTGCCCTCCCTCGGCTGCTTTCTCTCACCCCAGTGGCCACTGCCCCTGCAGCAGGCAATAACACTGCCCACAGCATGCTGGGAGCTGTGCTTCTCTGGCACAGAGTGGTCTGCCTCTTGGAGTGGGTGGGCTTGGAGAAGAACTGTCCCCAGGGCTTGTTGGCCTGGTGTCCTCTTTGGAGAGTGAGTAGTGCCTGTCTTGTCTCCTGTGAAGTCTTAGCCTAGGGGGGCTCGTGGCTGGAGATATGGCCGTGGGGATGGGAGGGGAGGGAGGGGGACCTCTTCCTTGGTCCTGGGATGGCAAAGCCTGACATGCTGAAGGAGGTGGTGCAGGTATACAGCAAGGCGCTCAGAAGTGTCCCAGGAGCAGGTGTCCCAAGAGATTGTTGTCTGCGGTCCAACTGCATCAGAATCTAGGAATTAGTCACACAGGTTTCTGGGCTCCACCCAGACCTGTTAGCCAGACTCTGGGACTGGCACCCAGGTCTACACGGTCTATAAACTCCTGGGTGTTTTTGGTATCCACACAACGCGGGGAACCTCTGTTCTGGAGAGCCCTCTCCTCATGAAGAAAGCCAGGGAGGGGCTGGATTCTGAGCAGGCTGTCTTTACCCGAGGCCAGCTGATTCAGTCTGCCTGGGTGTCCCAGAGGGTGCCCCTCCGTCACCCTCTGGGGATGATCTATTGGGATGTAGGCATTAGGCAGCGGGGGGAAGGAGGCAGGTTACACTTGGGGCCCTCTGGAGATGAATTATAAAGACAGGGGCCCACTGGGGGCAGGGCACAGAGGGTGCCTAGCTTAAACCTGTCCCTGTCCCCCCCGGCAGCCTTGCCAACATTCCACTGACCCCTGAGACTCAACGGGACCAGGAGCGGCGGATTCGGCGGGAGATCGCCAACAGCAACGAGCGCAGGCGTATGCAGAGCATCAATGCAGGCTTCCAGTCCCTCAAGACGCTCATCCCCCACACAGATGGAGAGAAGCTCAGCAAGGTAGGTGAGGGCGGGAGGGCTTCCTAGAGGAGGTGGCTCCGAGGGGAGAAGGGAGGGAACTTTGGCAAACACTGCCAGCCTCACTCTCCATCCCTCCTACCCTCAGGCAGCCATTCTCCAGCAGACAGCGGAGTACATCTTCTCCCTGGAGCAGGAGAAGACCAGGCTGCTGCAGCAGAACACACAGCTCAAGCGCTTCATCCAGGTACCCCAGAGGAGGACACCCTCACCTCGGTGCCCTGCCCTCCTCCTGGCTCCCTCTCCCTGGCACAGGCACACCCATGACCCAACCACTGGCCTGGGACTCAGAGTGCCTGCAGGTCCCATCTTGCCCACTGACTCACCTACTTCAGGCACTTGTCTTCCTGCCTGAGCCTCAGTTTCCCCATGGGTCAAGTGCGGCGGAGTGGGCTCTGGAAGGAACCAGGTGACTGTCTGGAAAGCGTGTCCATTCTGCTTCCCTTCCTGGCGTTTGGCTGGTTTATTGGATTTGCAGGATGGGCTCCCTAGCGAGGGTCCACCTGTGCCGTTCAGCTTTGGGGGGCTGCGATGGAGGGCCTGATCTCCATGGGGGTGCTGCTGGTGGTGCAGGGGTGTCGGGCACACTCGCTGACCCCCTGGGGTCCCCAGGAGCTGAGCGGTTCGTCCCCCAAGCGACGGCGGGCAGAGGACAAGGACGAAGGCATCGGCTCGCCGGACATCTGGGAGGACGAGAAGGCGGAGGACCTGCGGCGCGAGATGATCGAGCTGCGGCAGCAGCTGGACAAGGAGCGCTCGGTGCGGATGATGCTGGAGGAGCAGGTGAGGCGGCGCCCCCTGCCGGGCCCGGCGCGCGCTGCAGCTGGCGCAGAGCAGGGGTTCGGTCTGCTCTTTTCTGCTGTACTTGGGTTTTGCGGTATTTGCAGGAGCGCCTGCTCCTTGCCAGCCTAGGAGTGAGGGGCAAGCTGGACAGGTCCCTAACCTCGGGGGTCACTGTCTGCATGGGGGTGGGGGGAGATCAGTAAAAGGTGATCACAGGTGTAAAATGCAACCGTGTGGCACCAGGGGGTGATTTGACCTGGTTTGCCAGGGGTGCCCCATGGCTTCTCCATGGAAGTAGGAGGTCGAGTCCCGAAGTTAACCAGGCAGACAGGGTAGAAGGGTGTTCCAGGCAGAGGGAACAGCAAAGACAAAAGTCTAGGGGCAGGTGGGAGGGAGGGAGCATGTCCCCATGGAGGTGATGATGAGACATGAGATGAGGCCTGGGGGGCTGTGTTGAGGACTTTGGTCTCTGCTCTGAGAGGGGCGCACCCCCGGCTAGGGCTTTCAGCAGGGGGTGAACGCTGCTGCTCCACTCCTAGGTGCGCTCCCTTGAGGCCCACATGTACCCGGAAAAGCTGAAGGTAATCGCGCAGCAGGTGCAGCTGCAGCAGCAGCAGGAACAGGTGCGGCTGCTGCACCAAGAGAAGCTAGAGCGGGAACAGCAGCACCTGCGGACCCAGGTGAGCAGGAGGTCCCCGGGCAGGCCCGTGTGCTGCTGCTGGGGCTCTGGGGAGGAGAGGGGCCAGGGGATCTTGGAGGGCTGGAAGCCCCTCCCTAGGCCACCTTGTCTTTGTTTCCTAATATAAGAGGGGGTGGGGGCTTATATACTGGCCAGCCCCCCATGAATAAGGGAGAAGCCTCAGGACAAAAGCTGAGGGCTTCTGTCTTGCAGCTCCTGCCCCCTCCGGCCCCCACCCACCACCCCACGGTGATTGTGCCAGCACCGCCTCCCCCTGCCTCTCACCACATCAACGTTGTCACCATGGGCCCCTCCTCGGTCATCAACTCTGTTTCCACGTCCCGGCAAAATCTGGACACCATCGTGCAGGTATCTGGGCTCGGGGATGGGGTAGCTCATGGGGTTGTGCTCCGGGAACAGGCTCTTCATGGGAGAATAGAGAAGGAGGGGTAGGAGGGGAGCCAGATGGGGCTTAGGAGGGAGAGGGTGAAGGTCCGGAAGCCCGGGTGACTTTCCCTGTCTGTATCTGTGGGGAGAGAATGGGAGGGTGGAGAGCTGGGCAGGGCCACCAGGCCAGCATCCCTTTTCTCGATGTCGGGTTTGCTGAGAGTCCTTTGCTCCCAGAGTCCCCTGGTCACAGAGTTCCTGCATCCAGCTCTTGGGTTTGTCCAGAACTTTCTCTCACCTCCATCTCCCAGGACCTGGGATGGGGGTGGAGGTGGCAGTGGCTGGGTGATAGTTATGCCTCCTACGGAGAAGGAAGAAACCGTCAGGTCCATGGGTCAAGCCTGAAGTTACAGCTGCACCCAGTCTTGGACAAGACCCCTTGGGGGACCCAAAAAATAAGTAAATAACTAAACCAAAAAGGCCAAAACAGGAAAAAAATCTATCAACTCCCCAGTACTTTAGTTGTACATAAACCTAGCAAACTGCATAATACAACTAATAACAAAGGCCTTGAATAAGCAAATAGGCAAACTTTAAAATATATAAATACCTGAAAGATACTTTCTAAGCAGCACTGGGACTACTGTCTTCCCAGAAGGGGTTTTTCAGTGTAAGAGAGGCATTTTCTGAAGTTTGTTTCCCCCAGACTCTGGTGGGCCTCCCCTGCTGCTTGGCCAGGCTTATTTGTGGACATTTCTGGGGTATGTGTTTCGGGGAGATAGTGGCTGGCTGAGGCACCCACTGTCCCCTGGCTGGCTGTGTGTCCCCGGCCGAGCCTCCTCAGCGACCTGTCCCCACCCAGGCGATCCAGCACATCGAGGGCACCCAGGAGAAGCAGGAGCTGGAAGAGGAGCGGCGGCGAGCCGTCATCGTGAAGCCTGTCCGCACCTGCCCGGAGGCCCACACCTCCGACACCGCCTCGGACTCAGAGGCCTCTGACAGCGACGCCATGGACCAGAGCCGGGAGGAGCCGTTAGGGGACGGGGAGCTTCCCTGACCACCCCCCAGCCCTCCTCTCCCTTCTGGGGGCTGGAGGGGGCCGGGGCAGCAACAGGAAGAGACGTGGGTCAATGAGTGAGAAATTTTTACAAAATTACGATGTCATTTGGGTCTCTTTTATGACCTCTTTTTCAATACTGTAAATCGATCGACCTTTGAACGAAGCCACCCAACCCAAGGTCCCGGGGCTGGGGTGGCCCAGAGTGTGTGGGAGAATCGGGACCCCAGGGCTGGGCCTCAGCCCTGGGGGCTGGGGAAGCTGACACTGAGGTGCCTGGCCTCTCTCTGCCAAAAAGCATTTTTTCCTTTAAATATGTTTTTAAGAACAGGGAAAATCAAACAAAACCCCAAGGAATTTCTTCCCTCCCCAGAGCCAGCCCCACGACTGTCAGTCTTAATCCCCTCCCCTCTTTTTGGTTTTCTCCTTTCTCCTTTAAGCACTTACGTGGGTTGGGGGTCAGGCTGCGCTGGGGCTTTCTGGGGGTCCGGGGGTCTACGTTGCTTCTCGGTTGGGGTTTGCTGCTGCCCTTCTCCCTTCCTCCTCCCCATCCCAGCACTAGGATTCGCCACTCTCCACCCCTCCCCTGCCCCCACCCCTCCCTTCCCCATCTCCCACCCCAAAAATGTCTTTGTCCTTCTCTTTGTTTTGTTTGTTGTTGGTTTTTTTTTTGGTTTTATTTTTGGTTTCTGTTTTTGTTTTTGTTTTTTTTTTTTACAATTTTGAGGTCTTTGTGTTCAAGGAGAAGCTATTATATTTTGTTAAGAAAGTGGGGGGAAAAAAACCAAGAGGCCACCGTGCCTTTGTAAAGAAACAAAATAAAGTTTGTACTTTGTTTTTTAGATTCTGTGTGTCTGGGTGTGGGCTGTCCTGAGGACATGGGCAAGGCCACCTGGGCTAGAGTAGAGGGGCTCTTTGGGCCCACTGGAGGGCCCTGGGTGTGGGTGAGTACAACTCCCCCAACTCATGTGTGGTGTTGTGATGAGAAATGGGAGTCTTCAGATTTGCTGGGATTCCTCTGGGTTTTCTGCAAAGATGGGAGATGGTGTTGGGGGTGGGGGTAGTGGCTCCCAACTCCTCTTTCATGGGAGGCAAGGAAAGAATGACCAACCAAGCCACAGGGTCCTGACTCCTGGAGAAAGGACACAGGTATTCAGAGACTGAGTTGATCCCTAGCTTTGCCACTTCCTTGGCTTGTGTAACCTCACTGAATCTCAGTCCCCTCATCTATAGAAAGGACAGAAGCACTCACCCCCCTCCACTGTGTCCTGGAGTTGCTCTGCCAGTGGTCAGGTCCACCTTGGACAAACCACTTTCTCTAAGCCTCAGTTTCCTCTCCTGAAAATTGGAGATGATAATGGCACAAGGGCAGTGCATCTTACTGGGGATGAGGTGGGTCCTTTAAGTCCCTTAATCCTCCATGGCCAGAGATTGCTTTACCACGTGGCCCACTCAACCTGCTTGCTGTACCTCACACTCACGGTGGCAGGTGCATGGAGACTGAGGCCGGAACAGAAGAGGTGATTCACATGTCACTTCCCAGTGCCTCTGGATGTGAGCTCATTGAATAGGAAGGCAGGCAGGAGCCTGCAGATTTTCTTTTTGAATTTTTTATACTTTTCTTTTTAGGTGAAATTCACATAACAAAGTTTGCCATTTTATAGTGAACAATTCGATTAGTACACTCACAATGTTATGCAGCCTACCTAGTTCCAAAACATCTCCATCACTGGCAAGTGAACCCCTTACCCATTAAATCACTCATTCCCCCTTTTTCCAGGCCTTGGCAACCACCAATCTGCTTTCTGGTTTTAATATTTTTAAAAAATTAAAGTAATTACACTCATACTAATTACACACTTTTTGGTTTCTGGTTCTGTGAGTTTTGACAAATGCGTACAGTTCCATAACCACCACCACAAGATAGGAATTAGTTCCCTGTCTCCAGTGTTCCTCTAGCCCCTTTGTGGTCAACCCAGCCGCAGGCAACCACTGGTTTATTCTCTGTTGCTACAGTTTTGCCTTTTCCAAAATGTCGTACAAATGGAATCATACAGACTTTTGAGTCTGGCTTCTTTCACTCAGCATTATAACTAATTTTCTCTCTTTTTGAGTGTATCCAGATAAATTCACATAGGATCTGGGCCAGCAGAGCGGCCCCTTTCGGCCAGGTGCGAGACTGCAGGCCCGACGGGCTCCGGGCAGCTCCCAAGAGGATCAACAGAGGGCGCTGTGGGCCCAGGACGCCCAGCCCCCGCCAGGGCGGAGGCTCCGCCTCCTTTCGGTCCCCGCAGGGGCTGCTCAGTTCCCATAGGCCAGGGGCGGGGCTTGGGGGCGGTGCCAGGGAAGTCCCCTTCGCTGGACCAGCCACCAAACGCCCCGCGGTGGGAGGCGGTCTCGCTAGCAGGCGGCGGAAGTCAGGGGCGCGACTGCGGCCCCGCCCCTTCCCGGACTGCCCCACCTCGCCCCTCGGCGCGCATGCTCCTTGGCACCTCAGGCCGCCTCGCGCGCGTTCCCGCCAGCCCGCTCGTCTGGCCCCGCCCCCGGCCCCGCCCCCGCGCCCGGCGCCCGCCCGCTCCCACGCACGTCCGCGCGCGCGCGCCGCCCGCCCCGCGCACAGGTGGCTGCGGCCCCGGCGTCGGGGAGCCCGCGCTGCCACGCGTGCGGGAAAAGGTTCCGGAAGCCGCCGTAGAAAAGTCAAGAAACAGGTGACACAAATTAAGTTTACACACTTGATCTTTACCCACAGTGTCCGAGACATTGCCCTTTCCGCGCGTGTGATGGATGTGGGAAGTCACGCTGGAGATGGCTCCTTCTTGATTCCCGAGGCCCGGACACGCGCCGTGCCGGCGAGTGTGGCCTTCGCGTTTCGCTGCCGCGGCGCTGGGGCCGGAGGGGCGTGACCGGGGCGCGAGCCGCCGCCCGCCGCGCCGCGGAAGCCCGCTGATGCTGTCTTCCTGCCCCCCTCAAGTGGTTTCTCGTCTCTTACACTTTCTAAGTTCTGAGTAATGACAGAAACTTACAGGGAGGTCGCTCAGCCTCCGCCGGCGTTAACGTCGTGCATAACTGCGGGGCGTCGTAGGGTTCCAGTTGCCCTGCCTCCTTACCGCCACTTAGCGCTGTGAGGTTATTGTTATTTTAGGCCTTAGGGTAGGTGTATAGTGGAACCTCGCTGTGGTTTTAATTCCTATCGCCGTAGATTATTCTTACCCATATTAGAACTTCATGTACACCATACAACATAGATACTCTTTTTTTTTTTTTGGTCAACATAATGTGTCAGATTCATTTATGTTTTTGTGTATATCAGCAGTTTGTTCATGTTTACTGCCAAGTACTGTTCCATTGTGTGAATATACCACAGTTTGTTTATCCATTCACCTACTGATGGACATTTAGGTTGTTTCCAACTTACAGCTGTTATGACTATATTTTAGTAGTTACCATCCCCCAAGTGAATTGTGCCAATTTTCCTTCCTGCCGACAGTAAAGTGGTAAAGTGGCAATTCAGGAGAACCGTCCTAAGCGTGTGTCATTGACCCTGTTTGGTGGTGGGTTTTTTTTTTTAGAGACAGGATCTCACCCAGGCTGGAGGGTGGTGGCACAATCAAAGCTCACTATAACCTCAAACTCCTGGGCTGAAGTGATCCTCCTGCCTCAGCCTCCCCGAGTAGCTGGGACTACAGGTGCACACTGCTTCGCCTGCCTAATTTTTGTATTTTTTGTAGATATGGGGTCTTGCTATGTTGCTCAGGCTGGTCTCGAACTCCTAGCCTCAAGCGATCCTCCTGCCTTGGCCTCCCAAAGTACTAGGATTATAGGCATGAAGGTGGTTGTTTCTTTGGGAGGGGGGCTAGGTATTCTTGGTTCCTGGTGGCCTCCCCTGCTATATTTTAGGGGTCTCTATTAGGGACAAACTTCACGGGAAATATGTTATGTCTACTCAAAGAATGTTCTCGAGGACTGTTACATTACCCTGTGTCCTCTTTAGGAGGATTCTGAGAAGAAATTCTTGGGTTGTCGGGTCTCAGAAATAATTTCACTTCTGAGTATTTGGTTCTTATTTTAGGGACACTGTGAATTAGGCAAGTGGTCAAGTTACACACGAGTGAGGGACTTAAATATATAGTGTCATTTTTTTTCCCATTAGCCTTACTAATAGCTCCATTTTGTGGGCTTTCCTGTTTTTCTTCTACTGCTACTTGCAATTGGTGCTTTCTTACTATATTTTATGAATTCTTGGGAGCCATCTTCATACTTTTCTGGCACAGGGTGGGTTATAACAAAAACATGCCCCTTGTGCCATGAGTTGGGGGCATCTTTGGCTATACAGCAGAACAACGTCCCAGCTCCGTTGCCTGTTGAAGGGCCATCTAGCGGAAGAGGGGGCCCTTCCTATGACCTTGGCCTCCTTAGTGGTTGACTAACTGGCTCCAGACCAGTATGTAAAGCACATGCAAATCCTCAAGCAACTTGTTGGAGCTGGCTGGCCATGCTATCCTTAGCCTCAGAATTTTTTGGCTCTGGCTCCACCCTGTCCCCCCACCTCCCATCCTACTGTCCCTTCTTTATCCAGCTGCCTCTCTGTGCTGTCGTCGCCTGTGGTCTTGTAGCATTTATCTTTCTCACTCTTTCTCGAGTCCTTCTGCTTGCCCTCCCTTGCCCTACAAATCCTGGGGCAGGGGTGGGGTTAGTGCTGTCCTCTGCCTTGGTCCCTTCTCTTTTCTTGCCCTGCTGAGTTGCAGGTTTTTTCTGTTGATAGACAAGAATGTGCGCTGAGCAAAAGGGGGGGATAGGACTGGGGACCTCAGCAGGACGGGCCCTAAGTCTGGCAGCTGTAGAAAGGAATGAGTTCCCCCGCCTGGCTCTCCCCCCACCACACCGCTGATTGCAAAAGGAGCTAAGAGTGACAGCTGCAGTTTCCTGAATGAGGGGCCCAAGGCACAGATTCCTGCAGGGCGTGGCCAGTCTTGGTGGACAGCCTCAGGACTAAACTAAATAGAAAACAGGCAAGTGATTTAAGAAGACTGCAGGTGCTACACGCACCTCAGAGATTATTCTGTTGATAAACCTGTCTCTCCTGTTGTCTCCTGCCCTGTGGGAGATACAGACAGTGCTCTGAAAATTCTGGTTGCAAAGAGAATTGGCACAAATCTGCTGTCCTGTAGTAGGAAGAAGAAGTGCCAGTGAGGCCGGCTAGGTACCAAAGGTTAGCGGGGGCAGCTTGCTTGTGAATTTGGGTCCTTCTAACCTATCTATAATTTCCAACATAAATGGGAATATACTTTTTTTTTTTTCCACTTTGTTGCCCAGGCTGGAGTGCAGTGGCGTCATCACAGCTCACTATAACCTCAAGCTCCTGGGCTCAGGCGATCCTCCTGCCTCAGCCTCCCGAGTAGCTGGGACTACAGGCACGTGCCACCATGCCCAGCTAATTTTTCTACTTTTAGTGGAGACGGGGGTCTCACTTTTGCTCAGGCTGGTCTCGAACTCCTGAGCTCAAGCAGTCCTCCCGCCTCAGCCTCCCAGCGTGCTAGGATTACAGGCGTGAGCCACCGTGCCCGGCCCCGTCTACTGTTTTAAATGTTAAAAATACCTTTACAGCAACGTGAGACTGGTATCTGATGTTGGCAGACTGGCACCATAGCCTAGCCAAGTTGACGCATTAACCATCACAATTGGTAAATTGTTAGTGCTCTTCAATCTGATCTATAGATTCATTGTAATCCCAATTAAAATCCAAGAAGGCTTTTAAAAAAGAATTGACAGACTTATTCTAAGATTCATATGGAAGTACAGAGGAACTAGAATTTTGTGTGTGTAGAATTTTGAAAAGAACAAGGTTGGAGGATTCCTACTCCTGATTTCAAAACTCACTAGGAACTCACAGTAATCAAGATAGTGTAAAGATAAGACATGTGCAAGGACAGAAATCTAGATCGATGGGGTAGAATATAGCCCAGAAGTAGATTCACACATATATCATCAATCAATTTTTTAAAAAACGTACAAAGGCAATTCAGTGGCAAAAGGATAGTCTTTTCAACAAAGGGTGCTGGAAAAACTGGATACGTATGTAAAAATCTAAACTTCGGTCCATTTCTTGCAACATATAAATAAACAGTATAAAAATGGATAACATATCTAATTGTAAAACTTAAAATTATTACACTTCTGGAAGAAAACATAGAAAAATATCTTCGTTACCTTGGGTTAGGCAAAGAGTTCTTAGATATGACACCAAGAGCATAATTCATAAAATAACACATCAATAAATGGGGCTTGATATAAATGAAGGACTTGTGCTCTTTGAAAGGCACTTAAGTGAATGAAAAGACAGGCTACAGTACAACTATTACATGTCAGTAAAAGATTTAAAATAGCTAAATGAAAAGACAGGCCACAGAAAATATTTGCAAATCATATACCTGGTAAAGGACTTAAATTTAAACTATGATGAGATACTACTACACGCTTATTGGAATGACTAAAGTTGAAAAGACTGACCACAGCAAGCATTGGTGAGGGTGGGGAAAGGCTGGAACTCTCATGCACCCTTGGTGGGGATGTAAAATGATAAAATCATCTATTTGAAAAAAAAACAAAACAGACACCTACCCTCTGACCCAGCCATTTCCCTCCTAGGCATTTACCCAAGAGAAATGAAACTGTATGTCCATAAGTTGACTTGTATACAAATGTTCATAGCAGCTTTATTTGTAATAGCCCAAACTTGGAAACAAACCACATGTTCATCACCAGGAGAACTGTATAGTGGCCTGTCCATACGATGGTATACTGTTCAGTAATGAAAAGGCATGAGCTACTGATACAACATAAATCTCAAAATAATTATGCTGAGTGAAAGAAGCATGTAGAAAAGAACACACATAAGCTGGGCGTGGTGGTGCTCGCCTGTAGTCCCAGCTACTGGATGGCTGAGGCAGGAGGAGCGCTTGAGTCCCGGAGTCCAAGGCCAGCCTGGGCAACACAGTGAGATCCTGTCTCTTAAAAAAAAAAAAAAGGACGCACACAATATGATTCCATTTATAGTGAAGTCTGGGAAATGCATCAGTGTTTGCCTGGGAAGGGGTAGTAGGGAGGGACAGTGAAGGGACATGAGGAAAATTTTGGGGGTAAGGAATCTGGTCATTATCTTGATTGTGGTGACAGCTACACAGTTAAATGCATACGTCAGAATTTATCAAATTGTACCCTTTAAATATTCGTCATGTATTGTATGTTGATCACACCTCAACAAAGCTGTTTAAAAATCTATCAAGCACCCAGCATGGAACAGATTCCTACTTTACTTTTAGGTCCTTTCCTCTATGGCCAGCTTCTGCCTCTTCTCCCATAGACACTGTTCCCCCCGTATAAGCCAGCATCTGCTTTCCCTTGGCTTCTGGGCTGTCACGTGCCCTTAGGAAAACTGCATCAAATGGCACTTTGCAGAGTCGACTAAACATTCTGGAACCTCGGCGCCATTGGAAATGGATCTCTGTCGCTGCACCCTCCGACTTCCACCACAACCTCAGCCACATCTGTCAGTGTCCCCGTCTCCCTCGGGTCCACACTCTCTTCCAGAGGCTGGGATGGTCATGCTCCCAGCCGTTGACCTCAAAGGTCAGATGTCACAGGTTTTTCTTAACTGACCATTTTCTAGAACATGTATCAGTGGCTATCAAATAGGATCTTTTTGATTTGCCTGCAACATCTTCCTTCCGGCAGAGGTGTGCCAAGGTCCCCGACCTGCCACAGACTTCAGGTCAAGTTAGTGCCAGTTCTGGGAAGACTTGGGTTCCTAACTCCTAGACCTCAGCCCAGGGGACGCCCCACTTTATCCCTGTTACCCCACCCTGTACCCCATGTCATGTGATCCCAGGGCTCCTGGGGGGGTGGAGGGGAAAGAATCCAGCCCCAGCCCTGCCTTCCGGGGCTGGCAGCTGGGACGGTGGAGGCCTCCGCACAGCCTGCCGGAGTCTGGGCGTCTTCCCTACCATGCCCGCCCAGTTGCCCCAGTGACTGTGTGACCCTTCTCCCCCCCCCGCTCTGCCTGTGCCCTATAAATAGAGGCGCAGAGCAGCTGGGCTCTCTTGGCAGTCACCATGAGGGCGCGGGTCCTGCTCTGCTGCCTGGCGGCTTCATTCCTGCTCTCTGGACAGGCAGGTACGTCCCACCCTGGCACCGGCCAGGCCCCGACTGTGCCCCCAGAGCTCCCCAAGGTTTTCTGTTTAGTGGGATGGGGTGGACAGGGCCTGCAGCAAACCCTTGCTCCTTGCTGGTCTCCCTGTCCTCACCCTTCTCTCCCAGCAGTGGAAAAGGAGCAGGTGCTAGGGACAAGGACAGTGAGGGGGCTCACAGGGAGGCCAGAAGAAGGGGAAACAGCAACCTGAGAGAGGTGAAGGGGCCTGAGGCCTAAGCTGGGGTTCAGAGAGAGGAGTGGCCAGTCGATGCTGGGAAAGATGGCCCCATAAGTCAAGACTTGGGGAGCCTCTGAGACAGACAAAGTGACACAGTCCTGGAGCTGGAGGTTGTCAGGCAACCCTCCCACCTGGTGGCAGATGGGCGGAGGCCTGCACTCCAGCTGGAGATGGGTTTGCCTGACTGAGGAAGAGGGGACACAGTGGGCAAAGTTTTGGGAACAGTGAGGCAGAGGTGAAGTTGGTTTGGGCAAGGATCCGACACAGCCGGCAGTTGGGCTGGAGACAGAATGGGACAGAGTTCAGAAGAGGAGTGGGAGCCACTGTGGAGGGGGCTTCTGCTTCGTGGGGGCGTTCTTCAGGGGAGGGGTGCTCAGTCCCAGCACCTGGCTCTCTGTCACCCCTCAGCACTCTGGGTAGCGGGGGTGGTGGCTTGGGTTGCATGGGGGTTATTTATAGGCTATGGAGGGGACACCGGATCATTTTGCCAGCTCTCTTGCTCCTAAGGCTCTTGAGGCTGGGCTCCCCTTGGGGATGCTTCGGGCCTGCTCCGGGGATCCCCCTAGGACTCCAGGACTCCTGCTTTGTCTTTTCCCGACTCGGCCATCTACACCTGGCCCAGACCTTGGTCTTTGCACCTGGGACTGTGGGGGCCTGGAGTCCAGCCTTGGGTCTCTGAGTTCGAGTAGGGGCTGCGGGACACAGTCCCAGCAAGGAGGGCAGGCAGGGGACAGGAGTAAAAGCCATTCCTTTGGGGGTTCGAGACGTAAGGTGGGGGGCTCCGGCCGTTGCATGTGCTGGGCCCTGCCCTTGTCTGCCCTTGAGTTAATTTGGGCTCTGCGGGGCTGCAGTGGCTCAAGTGGTGAGTGTTCCAAGTGGCTGTCAGGTGGCTAAGTATGGAAACAGCATGTAATTGGATCCTGAGCCCCAAGCCACTGCCACCCTCTCCCCTTGCAGCCCCTCCTCTGCTCCAGCCCAGCCTGGGGCCCACCTGCCACCTCGCTTCTGAGCTTCCACATGGCAGGGCTCCAGGAATTTTTAGCCTTTTAGGGACATCCTTTATCTTTCCTCCCACCAAGGGAACTGGCCATCTGGAATGTTCCACAGGCCTTGCTGGGGGCTCTTGCTGTGGGGAAAAGAGGCAGGCAGGTGCTTTGCATGGAACTGTGTACCCCCTTTCCTTCCCTGGCCCCACGGTGTGTGTCTACCCTGAACCTGGCTGCCAGTGTGGACTCTCCCCTGCTTTCTCCTGCCACCACTTGGGCTGTGGATTTTGTCACTCCTCTGATCCAGTTGTAGCTTGCACACCCAAAAAGATGGCTCCATCCTGCACCTGCTAGGAGGTTCTACCCACAGGGCTGGCTTCCTCACGCCCCTGTAATGACAATACTTCCTAGTAGTCCATTTACCCTGGAATTGTGCCACTCCAGTAAATGCCACCCTACCCACAGGTAGCACCTTTGCTCCTGACCTCTTCTTCCCACCCCACTGCTGTGTCCTTATTTCCCTCCCTACTTTGCTTGCCCCTCGGCTGGGTGGCAGCAGATGTCACTAACTCCCTCGCCGCCCGCTGCCTAGGGTGGGGGCCCTGCAGAGCTTCCCTTCCTTCTTTTTTCCCCATGCTGCTCCTGTGTCCCTCTGGTCTGGGCAGTGGGCTCTACAGCTCCCTCTTCTCATCCCCCTGTGAGGAGATCCATTGCCCTCCCTCGCTGGCCATCAGCCGCCAGCGCCAGCACCAGGACTGGGATGAGCAGCTAGGTGGTTGTTCCTGGTCTGCACCCCCGACCTGCCACCCTCAGTCTTGTGTAACTGCCAGGGTCCTGCTCTTGGTCTCAGGCACTTGGCTTGGGGACAGGCCTGCTCAAGGTCGGTTTGGTCAGTCTCCACGTTGTCCAGGTGAGGGATGGAAATGAAGAGACTTACGTGAGTCAGACAGTGGGTGAGAGGCAGAGGCACACCCGGGCCAGGGCTGCTCTCACCCCAGCAAGGGGTTCCTGTCCTCGCCTTGGCCTGTCTCTGACAGCCCCTGCCTGCACCCCTACGGCCCTCTCTGCCTGCCAGGTGCATGTGAAGGGAGTGAAATGGGGTGGTGGGTGAGGCTGCCCAGGGGAAGCTTCCCTAGGGTTGCAGGGTGAAGAGCTGCGCTTTCAGTCTCCCCTGAGAGTGGAGGGTGCTGAGAAAGCACTTCTTTGGGTTTAAGCCATTGATGTTATTGTGAAAAGCTGAATTTGGGACATCTTTGCTTCCTGTTGTCCCTCCTGGTGCTTGATACACAGATTGGGGACCTGGGGATTCTGTGTCCATCCATCCTTCATCCCTCCTCCACGTCCAGCCCAGCCCTGGTTTGCAGACTTGCCAGTCTGCTCTGTCCCACCCTGGTGTGGGTGCATGCTGGGGTTGCCCATCTGTGAGTGCTGAGGGCTAACCTGCCCTGCCATGAGAGAGAGGGTGCAGGGTGACTCTGGACACCACCTCCCCACCCCTTCCTTACCTACCCCAGGCTGGTTATTTCCAGAAAGAGGCCAGTGTTCCAGTTCCACAACAGGGCAGTCCATGGGGAAGGTTGCTGAGATAAGAGACTGAGTGTCTGGGGGAGGGAGCAGACCACAGAAGCCTCTCCAGCCCTCTGAAGCTGCATCCCCAGCCAGTTCCCTGACTCCTAGCATGGTGCAGCTGGACGAGTCCAGAGGGAGCATCTAGTCTTAGTTTGTCACATTGAGTTTGTGGAGCATCAGCCTGGGATACACTGATGGATGCATCTCCCCCAGAAAGTGACACAGGTTTGGTGGTCTGTGGAACTGCAGTTTGGGAAATGCTGGTTTTGTCCTGCGTCAGGGTGTGACAGTGAAGGTCAAATGGCTCATTCACAGCAGGTCAGAGTTGGAATTCAGCTCTCTGCACTCCTTGGCCAGTGCTTTTGCCCCCTGATCCCCCGAGGGTGGTCCTGATGAGGCCAGTTGCATCCAGCTGGCCATTTGGTGCTCACTGGGTGTGGTGGGCTGGGAAGAAGGCTAATCCCCATTGACACAGAAGGAGGACAGCTGTTTCCTGCGGGGCCAGGGCTAGGTGCGTTGCATCCTGGCTGGAACCAGGGTGGCAGCTGTGGAGTGGAAAGGGGTGGGGCCCGCTGGTATGGGATGCTGGCGTAGCTCGCTCTCCTGGGCATGTTCCAAACCCAAATCCAGGCCTCCTCATGCTACAGCCCCTACGTGTAAATATCACTCGAGTATGCAAAGCCCTTTCATTCAAACACCATGTTGCATTTCATCACTCAGGAAGTCATCCCATATTTATTGGGTCGCTACTATTTTTTAGGTATGGTTCTAGGGGGATTCAGGCAGGCATTTTGTCCTTGTCATGCTTACAATCCAGTGAGGGAGATAAGGCATTTTCCATCTCGTACATAGCTGCACCTGTTCAAATAATACACACACAAGTGTCATAAGGGAGGTGCAGGAAAAGTGAGGTGTGGTTGGAGGAAGTGAGGAGATTACCTTGAGCTGAGTGGTCAGGGAATGTTGTACAGACGAGGGAACGTGTGCGCTGGGCCTTGAAGAAAGTAGGCTTCAGAGGTGGAAGGATGGCAGGAAGGGAATTCCACGAAAAGGGAACAGGATGAGCGAACTCACAGAGTCAGCAGCGTGGGGCTCTGGCGAGAACCGGGAAAGGGGCCGTCGTTCTGTCTCCCATAGCGCAGGTGGACGGAAGTGGGGCCAGGCAATCTATCTGGGAGTCGAGGCTGGGCCGAGGTGTGAAGGGCCTTGCTGTGGGAAGATCCACCTGGCAGTCGTTGGTAGGAAGGGGTTGAAGGAGGCGAGGGTGGTTAGTTAGCCACGGCAGGAATGTGAGTAACGGGGCATGGGCTCAGGCGCAGGGCGGGAGAGGAGAGAATCTGCCAGACTCCTCGCCCCGGTGAGCTGGGGCGGGGCAAGGCCCCACCCCAGGCTTCGTGGATGTCACTGGAGGAATGATCTTGCCAGAAAAAGAGATCAGGAACATAAGAGGGAAGAACAGATTTTAAAAGTTCAGTTTGGGTTATGAATGTCAGGTGCCTGGGGGATGTCTGTACGGAGGTATTTGGTGGTAGGTGGAGCGGTAGGGCTGGAGCTTTATGAGGACAGTCGGGTCTGGGCATCTGGGAATGAGCTTTATTTACACAATCATGACAGTGAGGCTGTGAGGTCGCTGAGGGGGCTATAGCAGAGGGAGACAAAGAAATTTGAGGGCCGACCCTTGAGGAATGCTGGATTTGGAGAGCAGGAAGAGGAAGAAAATGATAAATGAATTTCAGAAAGATGGGAAGGGATGCAAGAAGAGACAGGGACCTGGAAGCCAAGGGAGAGGACGTCTTCTAGAAGGAGGGGTGGTTGGTGGGATTAAATGTTACAGAGATGCTGAGAAGAGGTGGTTTTGACAACGAGGTCACTGACAGATTATGGGGGTTTGAGAGTATTTAGTGAGGACATGGAGGCAATGTATTTAGACATAAAAACTTTTAGAAATGAGGTTTGGGAGGGATAAAGGCCAGTAACAGTAAGTGGGAGTGGATAGGCTTGCAGAGGTAGAGAAAAACTTTTTTCGACACTGGAGAAGACTGTGTGTGTCCGTGGGCCAGTGAAGCGCGCTGGGGAGGGGAGGATTGCAGAGTGTGGGGGAGTGTGGGGGGTGGGGTGGCTGAGGGTAGAACGCTGGGGGACTGGGGAGGTCTGAGGTAGGTCTCGCAGGGAGGCGTGCTGTGGCTCTCATGAGAAGCCTTGAGGAACCTCACACGGGTACCACGCGTTAGAGTTGACACGGTAGCCCCGGTCCCAGCAGGGCACACGCTAGGGAATGAGGCTGGCAGATCCTGGTCTACACCAGGTATTGCTACAGAGGGTGTGGAAGGCCACGGAGGGGAAGGAGCCAGCCTACTCCTCCTGGGAGCCCTGTGGGGTAGGAGCCCCGAGTCGTATGGTACTGAACAGTAGGGCCAAGACCGGATCCTGGTCTCCTGTGCTGGAACAGAACTGGGCAAAGCCTGAGAGAGGAGGCCTGGCGGGTAAGGCAAGGGGTCTGTGTTTTTATCACAGTGAATGAATGTCAGGAGCCTGCCCCTCAGGCCGGGACGCCAGAGAGTAGCAGGCAAAACCCGACTCTGTGCTCCGTCATCTAAGATGTTTATTCAGTAAATGTCTGTTGAGTCTATGATGGGTAAAGCATTGTATTCTGACTCCATTAGGATTCGTTTTTTAAGTGGAAATTGGCACAGTAGGCACATGGCCTGAGTGACCTGTGACAGCCGTGGTTCTCATCCTTCCTTGTGGAGTGGAGGCGGGTACAGCCTCCGATCCTCCTTCGTGTCATCCAGGCTGTGAGGCCTGTGCCCTCTCATGGCCCATCTGTGGGACTCACTTCGGGGTGAGGGGATGAGCAAGAGGAACGAGTTGACCAGCTGGCTTCTGTTCTCTCACGAGTCTGCTCTGGGAGTCTGGCTGTGCAGAGACCCCGCCCTGCCCTCACCTGCCTTCTCAGAAGTTTAGCTGGGAGGAGTCTGTCTCCAGACACTGCGTCCAGTCCACCTGCGTGGCTCCTTCATTCCCTCTTGGTGGTTCCCTTCCCTACCCCACTGGCACCCTGCTCTGTCCTCTACTCCCTGCTACCAAGACACGCTGTGGGGAAGGGGTCTGGAGCTCATTCCCAGGGAGGGCTGCCGGCCAAAGGTAGATGCCACTTCTCCCAGTCACTCTTTGTTTCAAAGGATTCAGAAGAATTTTAGCTCAGGGTATGTATCTCTAAGGTGGGATTTCCCATTTGGTGGGAAAAGTTTTACCCAAAGTTCCTAAATCACAGCACAGAGGCAATAACTAGCCCACTGGTTCTGAGTACGCAGAGGCTGGGCCGTAGGGCTTAGCTTCCTCCTCCTGGTCCCGCGTGCATGAGCGAGTGGGTGGACGGATTGGAGCCATGGTGAGCACAGCTGTAGGGCGACCCAACTGGACTTGCCCAGAGCTCGAGAGGTTCCAGTCCCCTGGGCTCATCCCCAGTCTGGCAGCCTTGGCAGGAGGTAAAGGTGGTGGGCATGATTTGTCAAATGGCATGGGTCAGATTTTGCTGAGTTTATGGATGCTGATCTGTTTCCTGGTCTGGACAGCCTGCACTGTCATCTTTCTCTAGTATCTCGGAAGTCCTGTCCTATCTGCTTTCAGCCTTATCCCTCTCCAGCCTGGAAGATGGTTTTACTCAGAGTCAAGGTCCCAGGCGCCCCGTTCTGCCCCCTTGGGGACCTGTCTACCACTTGTCACTTCCTCACCCTCCCCACAGAGGACTCCCAGAGCAGCCATTGCTGAGCTGCCCAGTCTCAGGGAGGGGGGCTTCGGTGGCAGAATCAGAATTAAAGTGCCAGAATTAAATGCAATCATTTGTTAAGTTTAATTAATAATCAGAATTAAATCAGAATTTAATTTAGCCAGAATTAAAGTGCCTGAGCTATTAGGATGTCAGCCATTCACACCTCCTAGCCCAGGGCCTTCCAGCAGCCTCCTCCTCACCAGCCCTCTGGCTCTCCCCTAGCTGGTGCCCAGCGGCCCGATTCCGAGGGCGTGATGAGACCACAGTGCTGGGCAGGCTGCTCCTGCCTGGCGCCATCCCAGGAGCCTGTCTTTTCTGAGTTCACACCGTCAAGACCACAGGAAAGCACTGTCACTGTTGCTGTGTCCAGCTCTAGATCCTGGGGCCCCTGAGGACTCTGGATGGGATGGTGGCCGGGGCAGGGTGAGCTGCCCCACTCAATGCAAGGGTGTTAACAGATGGAAACAGGCTTTTCTCTTCCCTCGCCCTCCCCCAGGGTCCTTCTCCTTCACAGCCTTGAGGGCCCTTGACACCTCTTCTAATTCAAGGTACTAAAGAGCACAGAGTGGGTGCAGGCTGTGTGGCCTACCCTGAGGAGAGAGGAGGGACTTGGCCAGAGTTCTGAGGAAATAGGAGATGCAGCCTTCACTGGGGAGCCCACCCTTAGGTCAGGGAGAGCAGGGTGGACTCGGGTTAGGGGTGAGGGGCAGGATGTGATCAGACAGAAGCATGAGGGTGAGACAGAAGCTCAGATGCGCACAAGCTGCGGAGCAGAAGGAGTGGGGCGTATGACAAGCGGGGGGGGGGAGAGGCGAGGTGGCCATGGGGCCCCTCCCCATGAGGCCCGGCTCTCAGCACCTCCTCTGCCCTGGGAGGCCTTGGCCAGGCCGAACTGTGCAGGCAGTGCGGGTTGTTTCTCTGCCCCCAAGAGCTGACCTTCTATTTGGAGAGATGACACGCACTGAGAAAAAAAATGTAACTAACACCCCCAGCAGCCTACACTCTGGTTGGAGTTCAGAGGATGGCTGGGAAGGTTGGCCTCACTGAGGGGCAGGGTTTCAGCCCAGCTTGGAGGGAGGGGGTGATCCCTGGATTGTCAGCTTTGAGAGGACTGGGGCTGTACTTCGTTTAATTTGCTCATTTTGCATCACTAGCACTTAGCACAGCACAGCACTTGGCTCACTGAAGGCACTTAATAATGTCTAATGAATGAGCAGGTGATTTGTGCAGGCAGGCAGAGACATCTGAAGATGGTGACCACAGGCGGGAGGTGGGGAAGCTCAGGGCATTGCACTGGCAAGGATGGGATGAGATCAGCTTTGACTAGAATGTGGGGCTCGTGTTTGGGGGAGATGAGGCCACCCTGATGGGTTGGGGCCAGTTGGGAAGAGCCTTGAATGCAGAGTCAAGTTGCTCTCTCCCTAGCCCCTTCCAGCTAACCCCTCCGCCTTCCCTTCCCTCTCAGATATTTTTGGATCCTTCTACAGCAGGGACTGCATTCTGAGCTCTAACAGGTGCAGGCAAAGTCTGGCCTGGAGTTCTGGGCTTGTAGGAAGTGGGTTGTGCTGGGAGCTCAGCCCAGAACCAAGCTAGGGGAGAACCCTGGGGTTTGGGAACTCCTCCTTCCCCCCACTGATCACTGCCCAAACTGCAGCCCCTGGTCCTCCTCCAGGTGGCCATTCAGTTAGGACCTAGACCAGCCCAGTTATCTACCATAGAATTTTCCCTAGATGGCAATAGGTAAAGGCTTGACAAAGCTGTTCCCTTGGAAAACAGGCTTCTGATGTGCATCTGATTTGCATGGTGCTTAAGTCCTGGCACAACTGCATCCAGCAGAGAGGCCTCTAGCCAGTTTGTTGATTACTTAGTTCTCCCTGCATTTCCTCCTGCCTTTATTTCAAGTGTCAGGTAGTAGAAGAATACTTATTTTTCTGGCACTTACCCAGGAGGTCAAGAGACCAGCAGTGCTCTCTGGGACCCAGGAAAGGTCTGGAAAAAATAGGGGAAGCACCAAGCACCCATCCTACCCTGGGGGAAGCCATCCTGGCCTGGGGCTCCCAGTGGAGTGAGCTTGGGTACAAGCTGTGACAGTGATAGGAGTCTGGTGGCGAACCCACCTCTTCCCGAGTCTCTTCCTGCCTTGGTTTCCTTTCCGAGTTGGTCATTAGGCCAGTGGCCACTCCACCAAGTCCTTCCTCACCCGAGGCTGCCCACGCAGTGGCAGAGCAGTCCCACGTGGGGGCACTGGGATTTGGGACAGAGCAAGTGCTGGTTTTATCACAAATTAGCCACCAAGCCCCTGACCATCTCTGTACCTCCTTTTTCACCCATAAAATGGGGATGAGGCACTTGCCGTATTTACTGCGTGGAGCTGTTACATGAGTAAAATAAGAAAATGCTATTGGATGCTTAAAATATTTTTTGATATCAAATACTTTTTAAGGTTAAATGGACTATGTCAATAACTATAGGTTATCACTGTTGTGAGTATGCTGTGACTTGACATTTGCCACCAGTTTCCTCAGATATCATGAAACATGACCAACCGGGGGAATCCATCAGCATTGCTGCTCTTGCTCAGGGCTGTTAATATCCTTGGGATTCTCTGTCCTCAGAGAGCTTATGAACCAGGAGGAGAGACGGCCCGCTCCTGATAGGAATAGAGAGCCATATAAGGCAGACGTAATCAGGGGCTAAAAATAAATAGCCTGAGAGCACAGGGAAAGGGGGAGTGGTTGTTGGGGGAGGCTTCCTCGAAGGGGGCTTGAGCTGGGTTTCAGAGCATGTGGACCCCAAGGTGGTGGGGCAGGGACTGGGGCCATGGGCTTGTGACATGATCGGCTCAGGGTGCAAGGGTGTCAGCGATATTTCACAGGGCCAGGCTTAGGTGCTGGTTTCTGTATTATTTCCTGTGACTGCTGCTGCAACAAATTACCACAACTTGGTGGCTTAAAATCAACAGAAATTTATTCTCTCAACAATTCTAGAGGCCAGAAGTCCAAGATCAAGGTGTTGGCAGGGCCACACTTCCTCTAAAGGCTCCAAGGGGGGATTCTTCCTCGCCTCTTCCAGCTTCTGGTGGTCGCCAGCAGTCTTGGCATTCTTTGGCTTGTAGCTTTGTCACTCCAATCTCCGCCTCTGTCATCACATGGCCTCCTCCCCTGTCTGTGTGTCTCTCCATGTCCTCTTCTCATCATATGAGGACATTGAGGACTTTGGATTTAGTGCGCCCCCTAATCCAGTATGACCTCATCCTAACTAATTACATCTACAAAGACCCTATTTCCAAATAATGTCATATTTTGAGGTTCTGGGTGGATGTGAATTTTGGGGGCCACTATGCAACCCACTACAGTTCCTTAGCTTTGGACCCCAGATTGTTCAGCAGTTGCTGCCTCTGAAGGTACAGTTCTTGTCTCTCTCCTTGGTTATAATCTTCCCCTGGGTACAGGTAGCACCTGTTTCCTTGGTCCCCTCTGGTCCCACGGCCCACGCGATTGCCCCAGTGACTAATTTGGAGCTCTGCTGATACACCCAGGGCAAGTGTGTTGAATGAATGGATGGACAGCTGGTGGGGCAGAGAATTCCAGGAGGCAGCCCCCAGCCTAGCAGTGGTGCTAGGGAGGAGGGTGGCTGCCCAGGTGGGGAGAATTGACCAGCCCCTGGGGGGTGTGCCTCAGATGCAGAGCCAGTTAGAGCAGGCGAATCCTGAGGGCAGGGAGGCCTGGTTCCTGGATGGTTGTGTGATGCAGAGAGCAATGGTCTGAGAAGTCAGAAACTCAGAACCAGCTTGTTCTGCTACCTGAGGCCCAGCTGTCTTTCTTCCTGAGCCCCCAGGTCTCCACCCCACAGAGTCTCGGCCCCTGGGCACAGCAGGAGCCAAGCAGGAAAGTGTGCAGGATGCGGGGCACCTCCTAACCTCTGCAGAAGCTGCTCAGAAGAACAGGCTTTTGAGTGAATCCTTTCTGCATGTTGCTGAGAGGTTCACTTTCTATGGCCTCCTTGCCAGCAGCAGGGGTCCCCCAGTAGAAGGTTGGGGTAGCTGGGTCTTCTCGCTGTGGGTGGCAGGCATCCCCAGCCCTGAGTCTGGGGTGTCTGGGCAGTTCTTGAAGCTGGTCACTGTGGCTCATCCTGGTTCTGGAGGGGAGCAGGGGTGAGGAGACTCCACCTCTCCCCAGCCCAAGGGTCTTCAAGCCTTTTCAGAAGTGTTCACCAGGGATCAGGGAGGCCTGGTTCAGGCACCCTGTCTCTCTCCTTAGCTTGGTGTTCCAGGCTCTCCTTAGTCTGGCTCGTCCCACACGTCTCACCACAGCCGTCATTCCCAGCTCACCTGGCTCAGCTCCTGCAGTGTCCCACCCTGAGTGACCTCGCCCCCTGTGAGTTCCCACGCCCAGCCCTTGGGCTTCGTGTTCTTGCTCAGGCGCTGAGACTCTGCTGCCCGGCTCACCTCCCCCTCCAGTCAGGTCTCAAGAAGGGAATCTTTAGTTTAGCAATTCAGTTCATGTGGTTGTCACATGATGAAAAGCTGGGAAGGCAGCTCTTCTGGGGCCATTTAATCATGAGAAATAGGCCTGGAGAGGTTAATTGACTTGGCCTGAGGACACACCACTCCCAGGTACTTCTCTGGTTCTGAATCCTGGTCCTCTTCTGCCTTCTGGAACTCTTTGCCACTGAGTTGAGGGGAGGTCTTACATTTTTCTACCCCATCCATCCATCCACCCACCCACCCACTCACTCACCCATCCACCCACCCACCCGTCTATCCACCTACCCACCCATCCATCCATCTACCCACCCATCCATCTGCCTGTCCACCCACCCATCCACCCACCCATCCACCCACCCATCCAATGGCTGTTCTAGGTGCTGGGAATACAAAGTCCCTGACAGGAAACCAAGTAAGTCAGTTATGTGGTTTATCAGAGAGTGAGAGCTGCAATGGAAGAAAATAAACTGGGGAAGGGAGATGGGGAAGGCTGACTGGGAGACAGTATTCAACATGGTGGCCAGGAAAGGCCCTACTGCAAGGGTGACATTGGAGCAAAGACTTGGAAGAGGAAGGAGTGAGCCAGGCGTTTGTCCGGTTCTCAGCAGAAAGTGCAGTGAGTGTGGTGAGGCAGGAGGGGGCCTGAAGCCTTCAAGGAGGAGCAAATCCAGGGCGCTGGACAACGAGGTCCCGTGGGGAGAGATGAGGTCACAGGGGAAGTGGGGTCAGAGGGCGTGACCTCCAGGTCACCTTAGGGTGTTGGCCTCTCCTTTTGTGAGATGGGAGCCACTGGGGAGGCTGCGTAGAGGAAGGATGCCCCATCACTCTGCCGCTGTGTGGAGACACGTGGGGCGGGGGGGGATGGAAGCAGGGAGCTCAGGTGGGGTGACTTCAGCAATCCAGGTGACAGATGACACTGTCTGGGCCAGGGAGCTGGTGGGGGTGGTGGTATGAAATGGTTAGGTTGAGGGTATAGTTTGAAGGTAGGCAACGGGTTTAATTAAGGTTTTAGAGAAAAAAAGAATCAAAGATACTTCATTATTTTTTTAAAACAGCTTTACTGAGGTACAGCTCATATACCGTATAATTCACCCATTTAAAGTGTGCAATTCAATAATTTTTGGTGTATTCACAGATGTATGCAGCCATCCGCACAGCCAATTTTAGAATATTTCCCATCACCTCAAAAAGAAATCCTGTACCCTTAGCACTCACCTTCCATTCCAGCCAACCATCCTCCCCGCTCCCTGGGCAACCACAATCTCTTCCTGTCTCTATGGATTTGCCTATTCTAGACGTTCATGGAAGTGGCATCACACAATAGGTGTCCGGCGTTTCTCACTCAGCATGGCGTTTTCTAGCTTCATCCGTGCTGTGGCAGGTGTCAGTGCTTTCTTCCTTTTTATGGCTGAGAAATATTCCGTTGAATGGCTAGACCATGTTCTGTTTATCCATTCATCCACTGATGGACAGTTGGGTTGTTTCCACCTTTTGGCTATTAAATATATCATGTTGCCATAAACATCAGTGTCCAGGTCTTTGTGTGGACATATGTTTTGGGGACACTTTATCTTAGTATCAGAAATATTTCACACATTCTAGTACTATCCAGCTTTCAGAATTGCATCCTATTTCATTTGAGCCTCACACTATCTGTATGTAGTAGGTACTGGATCAACTGCGAGGAAGGAAGGCACAGTGAGCCTGGGAAGTGGGCAGGGCAGGTGTGTTTCTTTTCCATTTTGTTACTAGTGAAACATACCCAGAAAATTTCAAGTGCTTGCTCGAGGTCCCACTGCTAATTAGGGGAGAAAACTTGGGCTCCTGAATGTTCTTCTTGCTGCCCCCCTCTCTTCTCCTCTCTTCCTCCTCAGTCCCCCAGGTCTCCAGAGCTGCTCCCCAACCATGCACCCCTGGGCAGCTCTGCCTGGCCACCAGGGTTCTGTCCATGACTATCCCCTGGCAGGAAGGTGGGCCAGCTATGCCCCAGGCCCATGGTGGGCCGTGGAACTGATGTCCATCAGCCCCTGTTGGCCTTCTGTGGCTTTGGAAATGGATCACAGCTAGAAATGGGGTCCCAGGGGCAGGGCTG
Organism: Daubentonia madagascariensis; assembly: GCA_023783475.1. NCBI lineage: Eukaryota > Metazoa > Chordata > Mammalia > Primates > Daubentoniidae > Daubentonia > Daubentonia madagascariensis. Next base: position 1,189,791 of record JAKFHU010002332.1, on the reverse strand, counting down.
GTGCAGCTGCACACAGGTGAGTTCCACCCTCTGTACCCTGTGGGTCTCTGGGAAGATGGGCATAGTTTGACTCCCGTAGTCACAGCCTAAGGCCGGTGGTTCTCAGATACCAGCGTGTGTGAGAGTCTCCTGGGAGCTTGTTACACAGGCAGACTCTGGAGGCCCTGCCCACCCTGAGTGTGGTGCAGAGGGCCTGAGGGACAGGCCCAGGAACTGTGCTTCTAACTAAGCTCCTCTGCGTTCTTTTGCAAATGGCCCTTGAGGCGCACCTTGAGAAGTGCTGCCCAGGAGAGGAGCTCATTACTGTCAGGGGCTCTTAGCGTATCCAGCAGGCGCTCATGGTGTAGGGACATCTGCCAAGCCAGAACTAGACACCTGCGATTCCTCTGGGGACAAGCCACAGGCAGTGGCCTCTAGGGGCTCATCATCTGTGGAGGGACACAGGCCACATAGGTGACAGGTACTTCGGGAATATGGAGCAGAAGAGGGGTTGGGGTTGGGGCCTCTCCTGGGATGGGGCCTCAAAGCTGGGATCTGAAGCGTGAGCTGGGGTCAGCCAAGGCCAGGTGGGGGAGGGATGGCAATGGGGACTGCACTAGGAGGCTGACTGGAAACCCACCCTGCGTGAACTCAGCTTCTGGAGGAGTGATTCTGCAGGCCTGCCTAGTGTGTCTTTCTGCTCAGCATCTTCCCAGGCCTGGTGGGCACCTAGGAGGTGTTAGGCATAGCCCTGCCCTGGAGATGTCAACCTAGGCGGGAAGATGGGACACACATGCACTCACTGAGGTCACTGCTGCAGGAGGCAGAGTCTGTGCCTTGTCACAGCTCAATGTGGATGGTCGTGGACACTGAGTGAGCTGGGGCAAGAGAGAGGGCCCCATGAGGCCCGGAGTAGGAAGAACCGGAGGCATCATGAAGGGGGTGGGTATAGGCTGGGGCCTGTGGAGAAGCGGGAGGGCGTCCTGGGCAGGTGGCAGTGTGGGATTTGGATTGCATCCCCCAAAAAGATATGTCGAGGTCCTGATCCCGGTACGTCAGAATGTGACCTTATTTGGATGTAGGGTCATTGCAGTTGTGGTTAGTTAAGATGAGGTCATGCTGGAGTAGGGTGGGCCCTAAATCCCATATGATGGTGTCCTTATGGGAATAGAAGGGACAGACCCACAGAGGAGGAGGCCCTGTGCAGACGGAGGCAGAGACTGGAGTGACAGCACTGCAAGCTGAGGTTGCCAGCAAACAGCAGAAGCTAAGAGGCAAGGACGGATTCACCCCTACAGGCTTCAGGGGGAGTGTGGCCCTGCTGACACCTTGGCTTTGGACTTCTGGCCTCCAGAACTCGGAAAGAATAAATTGTTTTAAGCCATTGTTTTAAGCCACTGGTTTGTGGTACTTTTTTATGGCAGCCCCAGGAATCGAATACAAAACCCCGTTCAGGCTTCAGTGCAGGGATTTGGGCCCCGTCCAGCCAGGGGCTGAGAGAAACCCTTTGGGCGGGCTGGCCTGTGACTCCTCAGGTGCAGCCTGGAGGTGGCTGCAGGTGGCTCTCAGCATTGGCCAGGGAGGGTCAGCCGAGGGACAGCATGTGGAATGCACACTTGCTGCAGCCCTGCCCTTGGCTTTAACCTTCCTCTCTCTGGGGGAGCCCATGGGAACTAAGGAGTAGGTGGCCCGCCCTGGCCTTCTGTGGCTGCAAGGTTGCCAGAGGAAGAGAAAAGAACGTAATAGCCCAGTGGCTCCTGGGCAGCAAGAGCCTTGTCCAGTTTCAGTATTTGAACAGATGAGATAGAATGCAGAGAGCCTGGGCTTGTGGTGACACCCTCCACCAGGGAAGGAGGCTGCTCTGGGGTTTAACTGCCTGTGAGGATTTCTCCCTGGGGTGGGATGTCCAGGGAGGGAGACCCATGGAGGCCCTAGAGGCCTGGCCTGAGGGGGTGGGAGAGAGCCTGAGGCTCACCCAGCACACGTGTCTGCGGGTCAGGGGTCTAGGCCGCTTGGGGATGTAAACTGGAGGATCTGGCAAGGCTGCTCCCAGGGCAGATGTGAGATTTCTAGAATGGTCCCCCATATGGTGGCCTGGGTGTTCTAGTCGGCTTTGCCTGTGGCATTCCAGGCTCTGGAGTGATAATTCAGAGTAAGGGACACATTTGCTCTTGAGGCTTTGAGAGCTTGTACTGTTCGTGGGGTAGCAAGGGGATGTTCTTCCCTTTTCTAGTGGCCCAGACTCCGGAAGGTTCTTCTGATCTTGTCTTCTTGTGGCCTTTGCTGTCTTGAACTCAGATACCTGAGAGCTGATCTCACAGAGCTCTCCTGGAACCAACTGTCCTTTGTCTCCTGGTGATGACAATAGCGAGACTCTCCCTGCATTCTTCTGGTGACACCGGGAATACCGCAGACTTAATGGTGAACGCAGGGAGTGTGAACCTCACCCGAGCGCTTCCTAGAGTGTCTGTCCAGAGCTGTGCCAGGGAGCCAGGCCAGCGTCAGCTCCACAGTGGCTGCCCGGACACAGCCCTCCACCAGCGCTCCCAGGAGGCCGTCCTTTGTGGGAACAAATAGGGGAACAGTGAACAATTCCAGGAGCACCAGGCCCCGGGAAAGGGCAGGACGGGACCATAAACATGTTCGAAACGTCAGGGAGAATAGGAACTTGTATTTGTGTGGGACCCCTGTGGGAAGACCACCCTTTAATCCTTGCTTTGTCTCAACTCACTTGGCAACTTCTGGCAGATTCTTTTTCCTCTCTGGGCATTAGTTTCTTCATCTATAAATGAAAGGGTTGGGCTAGTTAATTTCTTTCTTTCTTTTTTAAAATACCTCTTCACTGAGAACAGGGGCTAGTTAATTTCTAAGTTTCCTTCCAGTTCTAGAAGACTCTCTTGCAAAAATAATCATAGGATAAATAATAACACAAGATTTGGGGCCATGAATGTAAGGACCCAGAAATGGAACCCATCTGTTATGGATTTGGTGACGCCCTCTGGGAAAGAAGGTAGAAAAATCTGGCCTTTTCGTGTCTGGATGGCAGTTCTCCAGAAGGGTCTAGGGCCAGGGCACACAGGGCCGAGTATTTGTGTATGACTGCTGCCCCTGCTTCTGCCCTCGGCCTGCTCTTCCTCCTTAACCAACTCTGAGCAGACCAGGGAATGGACGGCTTCTCTGGTCGTCTTGGCAGTGGGGGGCGAGAGCTGCTAAGGTCACCCCCGGCTGGGCACCCCCATTGCCTGATGTTCTGGGTGCGGGGCTTCCCCTCAGCTGGCTCTGCTGACAGGAGCAGAGGTGCTGGTGACGGAGGAGAGGGGCTCATATGGCCCTGCAGGCCCGTGTGCGAGGCTCTTCAAAGCCATGAAAACATTAGCTCTAATTTCACTCGAGCCACTTGAGCAGCAGCTAGAGCTACCGTTGACCCGTCTCTTGGCTCAGTCCTAGCTGCGTTCTCACGGCCCATGTCATTTCTGGAGGGCTTATTGTCTCACTGCTGGGGCTTGCTTGTTGTGAGGGCAATGAGGCCACACAGGCCCTGCTAGTGACCTCCCTCCCATTGTCTTGCCACTGCAGAGAGTCTTGAAGGGCCCTTACTTGCTCACCACCTTCTGTTTAAACTCCCCCCGAGTGTGCATTTGTGTTGGGGTGACATGCAGGGTTGCCTCACTTCAACAGCTGGATGGAGGGGGTTGGGATGTGGTGGGGCATGTGGCTGCCCACATGACTGGAGTCAGAGTCAGTGACTGCAGGGCTCCCCTGGGGGTGTTGACAGCCCAGGCCCATTGTTCCTGTTCCCAGATCAGCCAGAGCCTCATGCAGGGTGCAGGGCTACCCGCAAGGCTGGCAGCAGAGGAGGAAGAGCCCCAGGCAGAAAGGCCTCTCTTGGTCCCCTGATTGAGCCCCCAGACCCAGAGGGTCTGAACGAGCAGACCGAGGGTGAGCCAGCTTAGCGCTTGTTGGAAGCTGGTTCTCTTTTGGCGCACTCGGTGAATTTGGGATTTGGCCTGGCGTCTTTGCTCTTCTAGGAAAGAATGATTATCATACCTGACATTTGTTGAATGCTTCTAAACATCGCCTGATGTTTAAAACACTCTGGGGGGGCTTGGCAAAGCAGGTATTATTACCTGCATTTTGTGGGTGAATCAAGCTGGGGGCCTCCCAACATCCTGTAGCTGGTTAGTAAGGCAGTAAGGGGCAGTCCCGCTCTCCGGCCTTCCCAGTGCTTCCAGAGAGACCAGTCTCTCTCAGGGAGCCTGGAGCCTCCTCAGCCCACCAGGCATGGCAAAGAAAACCTGTAAACTGTGGCCCTGGCCCAGGCTGGGGGCATGTTGGATCCACTCCGCAAGCCCCCAAGCTTCTCAGCAGATTCCCTCCAGCTTCCCTGGGTTGGGGATGAGGTGGGCCTGGTCTCATTGTTCTGCTCACCCGCCAAGATGGCTCTGACCTTAACCCAGCCTGGGACCCGGGGAGCCACAATCCTCTGGCTCACAGTGGGTCTCTCCCTGTCTGGTGCCCCAAAGTTAAAGCAGTAGCTCCTCCCACAGATCCCAGGGAGATTCGATTTCTTCTTTCTTCGGGCTGGGAGGCGGGGAGATGGGGGAGGCCAGCCACCTGCCTCAGTCTGTCTCAGAATCCAGCCTGCCTCTTTTCCTCCCTCCTTTCCCTCTCCTACCGAGCTCAGCCCCTCCGAAGGGAGAAAGCCCTGTCTAATGACTCCTGCAAGGGTTTCTGTTCACTTTGGGCATGGCTGATTGCTGGAAAAACTGAGTGTTCAACAGAGTATCCTTTCTAATAATTGGTTCACACCAAGGGGTTAGGATTTAATGTTTTGCTTCTTCCAGAGGTACTTGCCTTTTAAAAGTGAATGCTCATTTATACTCACAAATCCTCTGGGCCTCAGAGACAGGCGTGTACATATACGATGGTTGTGGGGTTCCTGATGGCTTTTCTCTATACCTCCCAGACCAGAATTCCCAGGAGGTGGGATGCGAACTTATGCTGCCAATTCTCAGGACCTTATGAGTTAAAAACAATTGTGCTTATTAAAGGGTGGAAGAAGGGGGTGGGCTAAGAAGTCACTGTCCCAAGGCAGACGCAGCCCCTTTCATCGGCTGGCCCGGTGCTAGGAAAGCGTCTGGAGAGCTGGGGTCTAGGAACAGTCTGCGTTAACTAGCCCTAAACAGCCTGACTGGCCCTGTGACCTTAGGACCAGCACTTATCAGGGTTTTAGGGTTTTGCTCATCAGTGAAATTAAACTGGTAGGTCTGTAAGAAGGTCCCTTTTGACCACCAAATCCCAAGGTTCTCTCTGATTGCTACCTTTGTCATTGTATCCTATCATACCTTTGTCATTGTATCCTATCATACTTTTGTCATTGTATCCTGTCATACCTTTGTCATTATATCCTGTCATACCTTTGTCGTTGTATCCTATCATACCTTTGTCATTGTATCCTATCACACCTTTGTCATTGTATCCTGTCCCCTGGGTGAATCATTTTAGGGGCTAACATCCAGCCAGGGACACACTGTCCTGGTGGGATTAGGCTTGATTTTAGGAGCTTGGCCAGGAAGCCAAAGAAACCTTCCAAGAATGGCTGCCTCATGCACTGCTCCCCCGTGCACTTTCCTAGGGGAAAGTGATTTTTCCCCTCGGATTTTATTACTAATGACTCATTTGCATAACTGTATATGAGTAATGGTCAAAGGTATTTTACTTATGTGTGACTTTGGACTTGATAGTTCTAGTTCAAATGGATGAGAAGTCTTGTGGGAGAATAACCTTGGCAGATCCTCGTTGGATGTGTCTCCTAAGGCAACTTGGACAGGCTGGAATAGAATTTACATTCTATTCCACGAAGGCACTGAATAAATTCAGCACCTAGACGTGGTCTCAGAACAGGTCAACAAAACAAAAGATCTTGGATTCTGATCTCTCTTCTCCTGATCTCCAGTTTCAACTTCAAGCACTGGTTGTCAATCTCTCTCCAACCTTCCCCCTTTGAACAGTCAGGCAGACAGATCCAAAGAGGACAGAAAATCCAAAGGGGGTGGCTGGGCAGGTGTACAGACCAGGTGGCTACCTCCCTGCTGTTTCATTTTCCCTTACCTCCTTAGCCACTTCTGTAGAACCCTAGCACTTCGTGGGATGTGGTTAATGAACTGCTTGGGAGCAGAAAGAACTCTAGACTGAGGGCTGTGGACTTGGGCTGTGTCCCAGCCTGGCCCCGACCTTGGGCAAGATTCTAAGGCTCTCTGGCCAGAGCTTCCTCCTTTACAGTTGGACTCACCAAGGCCCTTGGCAGCTCCAGGATTCTCTGAGTTCATGTGAAAGTGCTTTGGAACAAGAGAGGAGCTGAAGGAAGAAAGTCAGTGTGTTTGATTGGTGGTGGAACAAGGAGAGAGGAGCTGGGCCTGGCTGCTGCTGAGGGTGTGGGGCTGGGGGAGCTTCCAGGAGGCCAGGAGCAGAGGGGCTTCAGGGGGTGAGCAGGGCTGGTTTGTGTAGTGCTCTGCCTGGGGTGTGAGTGGGGCCCGGCACCAGCCTGTCGGGCACTCAGGCCTTCCCATGATCTCCGGGCTGAGCTGGGGACCTACTATTCATGTGCCCTGATGTCAGTGCCCGGGCTTGGCAGCAGCACATACAGTGCGGTACTTCATGTCCTGGGATAGGCCAAGACTCATCTTACTGGGGACTCACTCTTTCCAGGGTGTCCTGAGTCCTCTGTAGCCCCCACAGCTGCTGCTCTAGGGCCAGGAGTTCAAGGGGGGCTTTACCTAGCAACTAGGGAGGCAGAGAGGCAGGGAACGACACCAGCCCGGATTTCACAGGATTGACCTGAGTGTGATCGGAGGCTCCCTGCGCCTCGGCCTGTGCCTCCCAGAGGAGAATTGGGCCTAACAGCATAGCTGCTTCCTGGGGATTGAGCCCTGGGGGCCCAATGGAACAGCTTGTTTCACTGAGAGACTTTCTGTCAGAGAAGTTATTTTTTGCCTGGGAAGGAAGGTCACAGAGCAAGAAGCCATCACCCTCAAACTCCAAATTGTTTAGCAGAAATTCAGGGAAGCTTGGCGTTAGGTTGTAAACGCCAGGGGAGAGTATGAATGTAAATGGGTATACATGCACACACTTGACTTCCTGTCCCGGGCCCCGGAGTGGGCACCACAACAGCATGAAGGTCCTGGTAAACCCCTAGCGTTTGGAGTCCTCACCCCCCTGGGACTATGTAGCCCTCTGACCCCCACTAGGGAAAGAAGGTCTTTTGAGAATGTCAGAAATGTTACAGGAGGTCAGACCGAGGGTCTGTTCAGCTCAGTATTGTCACCACCATCATCACCATCACCATCATCATCACCATCACCACCACCAGCATCATCATAACCGTCGTCATCATCACCGTCATCATCGGAGGCAGCAGGCACCCATGGAGAGTGCTGGATTGATTCCCCAGAGGAGATGCCTCAGCCACTACTGTTCCAAGGGCAATTGCTAAGCTCTGGGAGAACCACCGGAACTTGGGAGACCCCGTGGGCTCCCTCACAATGGGATGGGCCAGGAGCAGAAGCCTCGGGGTCAGGATGATTTGGTTTAGCAGTTCCAGTGGTTTGCAGCTTTGCATGTTAGAATTACCAGAGAACTTTTTTTAAAGTCCTGATGTTGGTGCTATACCCCAGACTGTTTAAATCAGAACCACAGAGGAAGGGGAGGAAGTATGGGACCAAGAACCAGGTGATTTAATACAGTGGTCCCCAACGTTTTTGGCACCAGGGACCAGTTTCATGGAAGGCATTTTTTCCATGGACCAGTGGGGAAGGGGGAATGGTTTTGGGATGATTCAAGTGCATTACATTTATTGTGTACTTCATTATTATTACATTGTAATATATAATGAAATAATTATACAACTCGCCATAATGCAGAATCTAATGCCATTGCTGATCTGACAGGAGGTGGAGCTCAGGCAGTGATGTGAGTGATGGGGAGTGGCTGTAAATACAGACGAAGCTTTGCTTGCTTACCAGCCACTCACCTCCTGCTGTGCGGCCCAGTTCCTAACAGGCCATGCACCGGTGCCAGTCCACAGCCTGGGGGTTGGGGACCGCAGATTTAATATGTAGCTGATGCTGAGAATAACTGGTTGAGAGGCAGTTTTTAAAATTTTTTAAATTTATTTTTGTTTTTATTCTTTTAAAGACAGGATTCACTCTGTTGCCCCTGCTAGAGTGCAGTGACACCATCATAGCTCACTGCAGCTTTGAACTCCTGGGCTCAAGCGATCCTCCCACCTCAGCCTCCTGAGTAGCTGGGATTATGGACTTGCACCACGGTGTGCTAATGAGAGGCAGTTTTATGAGGTCGTGTAGACCAGTGCCTCTCAAACTGTACTGTGCAGGTGAATCACTTGGGTGTCTTGTTAAAATGCAGAGTCTGACTCTGCCTAGGCTGGGATCTGAGGGTCTGCATCTCTGACAATCTCCCAGGTAATGCTGATGCTGATGGTGCTTGGACCACGCTTTGAGTAGTGAGAGCGTAGAACCCCACTCAGAGGTCAGGCATTCTCCTTTGTGGCTCTGTGGTCACATGGCCTAAGCCAGCTACTGGCTCTGACATTGGGTAAGGGCCTTGATGCCTCTGGTTTTAGTCTGCTCATCTGTACAATGGGCATACCAGTCATACTTGCTTTAAAGAAGCAAATAAGATTAAATAAACTCAGTAAGATTAAGTTAATATTTTATATAGAAGATGCTAAGCATTGCCTGGCAGACTGAAAAATTTTACAGATGTATCTCATATGACACACATTGTATCTATCTTGCTGCTCAGAGGCAGTCTGTCTCCTTGGGTTAAACCAGGTTCCTACCACTGGGGAAATGAGATGCAGGTAAAGGAATCAGGACTTAGTGGTATGTAGGTGGTAATGAAAGAATATTTAAATGACTAACATTCATTTAAATATTCCTCCCTGTCCTGCCCCCCACTAAGGGACCAGGAATTCTTTCTGGTACCCACATCTAACCACAGACCTTCTAACACTTTCTGTGGGTCAGGCAGGGTCCCAGGCCCTGGGAACACGGAATTAGAACTTGGTTCCCGCAATCCAGGAGCCAGGAACAGCACAGAGCACAAGCCCAGAGAGAAGGTGCGTGCAGGTGGGGCCGGGGTGCTGATGGCAAGGAGCCCCTGTGCCCCGCCTGGCATGTCATGTCGTAGAAAGCCTGGACAAGGAGTCAGCATTTCCGGGTTCTGGTCACACCTAGTGGTGATGTGTCTGGGCAGGTCAAAGACCTTCTCTAGACCTTCACTAATTCAATTCTAAAATCTTTATGACAGTAATAAAGGAGGTAAAATGTGGTCCTGGATGTGAAAGTACCTGGGGAAAAGTTTTCTGTATCAATGTCCAGGGCTCCTGTGTAATAAGAGGAACCAATGCTTCCCATCCTTCTGAATTTGACAGCATGTTGGCTGTCTGTGGGGACTAATGAGAAAGTATTTGTTTCTGATCCATGGAGGCTGCCCCAGCTTTCAGGGTACCCTGAGGGAGAAGGGGTACCCCAAGAAGTGGCTTTTCTTTGTGGGAGGCAGAGATAGGAGTAACAGGCTGTGGTCTGAGAGAGGGGGTATCTGCACCCAGAAGACAAGCAGGGTGCTGCTTCCTCAGAGAGAGGCCTTGAGAATCAGGGGAGAACGGGCCAAACAGGGAAATTGGGGCTGTGTCAGCTGCCCTAAGAGGGGCAGCTGCAGTGCCCCATCCCCGTGAGCCTGCAGCATCCTCCCTCAGTGGGCCTCCTCCTCAATCAGATCCCAGCCTGGATGGGAGTGGGCAGACTGACCCCATTTTCCAAACATATTAAACTTCACCCTTGACAGAGGTTTCTGGCACAGACTAGGCCCCTACTTTGCCCTCTCCTGCTTTGTCCTTTGCTCTCTGGGTAAAGCTACAGGCCCCCTTAGAAGGGGGTCCCCTTGGAAGGGGTTGACTGAGGCCACCGGGAAGGCCCTGCCTGTTTTGGATATCTCCTCCTCAGGCCATGTCCCCTCTAATCTAAGGTAGCAAGGCCAGCAAATGCCTGCCCTTAAGGGGACAGGGCTAGATGTGTGACTTAATAAGGTTGAGAGCCGCAAATAATCCCCTAAGTACTTTGCTGAGTAACCTAAGATTATCTGGCCTGCAAACACCTGTTTTCACTCCTGTGCTGATTGCAGTATAAAAAGTATGCTGGCTAATGACTCTAGGAACTGACAAGGGGTGGTGTACAAGCATGTGTCCTATCTTGGACATACCTCCTGGTGAGCCAGGCTGCACGTGCCATCAGCAAGGTTGACTGGAAGGGCTTGCCCAAGTTTCCATCCACATCCAGTTGTCAGGACTGAGTGGGGGACTCAAAGGTCAGGGTCAGGGTCATGGGGCTCTTGGGTTAGTGGAGCCACTCCCTTGGTGCTGGACAGCAAGTCAGTCCTTTAACTCCCTGGTCCGCAGTTTGTACATCTTGGGAGGGAAGCTCTGCTTGCTACACACAAGGTAGTCATGAAGACCCGGGGAGGTCAATGTGACACTGACACCGGGTGACACCACACTCCCGGAACATGGGAGCTAGATTGATGTAGACTCTTTTGAGAAGCAGAGCCAGTGCCAACCCTGTGAAACTGACCAATCATGTTCTAATCATTTAGAACTGCAAGTCTCTGCTTCGGGTGGCACAGAAGATGCTGGCAATTTGTTGGAGAATCATTTCTCTGCTGGAGACGCAAGTCTAGAGGAGAAAGAAAGGGCGCTTTATGCAGATGCGGCCCCTGGGGATGAGAATCTGCTCCTTCACTACCCAGATGGCAGGGAGGCTGAGCACCCGAAGACTGCTGCCGGGGCCCCTCCCACTGCCGCCAGCCCGGGCGCCAACCCCGAAGCCGGCCTCTCCAATGCCTCAGCCGCACAGTCAGCTCCACCTGGGGACAGGGACGCTGGGGGGCCTGGGGAGGAAGAGGAGGGTCCACCAGCAGCAAGTGCCCTTCCTCCAGGAGGGGATGAGGGGCCCGTGGAAGAAGAGGGGCCCGAGCTCAGCTCCGGAGAGGGGCCGGGAGAGGAGGCCACTAGGCTTGGGCTCCTGACACAGGGAGCTGCCCATGGTGGGGCAGAAGGACAGGCTGGGAGTGGCGAGGTCCCCGAGGAAGCCGAGGAGGTCCCAGGGGACAGCCAGCCTGAGGCGGAGGGGGCTTCTCCTGGCTCAGCAGGCGAGGAGGTCCCCGGCCTGGACACAGAGGGTGTGGGCAGCCCAGGGCCTGGCCAGGAGCCAGAAGTTCTGGAGGGAGCCCCCGACACAGCGGCTGTGGGAGAACAGCTGGCCGATGTTGACACGGGAGCCAGGGCGGGCACTGAGACCCAGGGTGAGCCTGGCACAGACTCGGAGGCCAGTGCGGGGTCTGGGGGCGCCCAGAGCCCCGAGGCAGGGGGCACCGAGGAGGACGCGGATGAGGCCTCCTCTGAAGAAGAGGCTGGTGACAACAGTGGAAGCCAGGAAGAAGGAGGAGTTCCATCCGCAGAAGAGTCGGGAGAAGACAGCGGCGATGGGGCTAGTTCAGAAGAAGCAGGGGGTGCCTCTGAGGAGGCTGAGGAGGCCAGGGAGCCCCAGGAAGAGGCCGGGGAGCCCCAGGAAGCAGCAGGAACCTCGAGCCATGGGGACGAAGGGGCCCAGCTCAGCTCAGAAGAATTGAGTCCAGGGCCCAAGGGCAGTAAGGCCCAGGATGCTGCGGCAGAGGAGCTTGAGGAGGGACTTCAGGGGAGGGGGGCTCCCACGATTGCTCCCCAGGGTAGGAGTTAGTTCCTTAAAAGCAACCCAGCACCTTGGGCAGCTGCATTCTTCTGGAAGTCTTGTGTGGGGGGGGCAGGCAGGGATAGGGTGGGTGGGAGAGTCCCTAGCCAGTCCCGGGTTTGGCAGGGAGGTCCCGGCCAGGGTCCCCACCCAGGGATGTGCCTTCGGGCTGTGCATCAGCTGCCTGCCTTCTGTTTGGAGGGACTAGTGAGAGGGTCCGGAGGGCCTTGGCACTTCTGAGTCAGGCTCCTGAGCCTCCCCTTTGGGCTTCCTGGATACACCTTAATACGCACCAGTGCCTCGGCCTAAAGGACTGGGGAACTCATGGTGGGGTCCCTGTGGCCAGCTGGTAGAGGGACGTGCAGGGAGTTGGTGAGGATTGGGTGGGTGAGCACCTGGGGTCTCCCCCTGAAGACTAGGCCATAAGAGGCGTTGGAGAACCGGGACTCAGGGATTGTGAAGCCAGGACTCAGGCTAACTGTGACCAGTAATGTCTTTCAGATGCCCACCTGAAGCAGTGTCATCCACCCTCAAAGGGCTGGGACCAGGAGCGGGGGGTAGGGGAGAGAGCAGGGCTGAAGCTATTGGGCAACATTAGGGTAGAATCTGATGCTGGGGACCCACTGAGTGCCAACTTAGACCAGAAGCTGGGCTCTCAGAGTAGGGGTGGGGGGTAGTATTAAGCCTTTACTTTCTAAGACGGCTTCCTTACAGGTTTGCTTGCAGAATTTAACTTGCGTACCATCTGTCAGGTACATGTGCTCTCTGGAAAGGGATGGGTGCTGCAGTCAGTAAGCTCCTCCCCTTCCCCTTTCCCTGCCCTCCCTCTTCGGGGTCTAGGTGAAGTGTCACTGTCCTGAGGTGCTGCATGGGGCATATTGATTCTTCTTTGCTTCCCACCCCAAGTGGAAGTGGCCTCCCTCTGCCCCACGGGCCCAGGTCCACCCCCTCCTAATTACCTAAAATCCCCTCTGCAGGCAGACTGGTGGAAGCAGCTGGGATATTAGAGGCCCAGGGAGTTGAGCATCCCCTGCCCGAAGCCTGCAGCCAGAGTGGGCATCTCCTGCTAGCTTGGTCAGAAGAACAGTTGACCCCATCCCCACCAAACACACACTGCAGGGGCCCCTCCCAGCCCTCCATACACAGCCAGTGTGACCCTGGTGGAGTGCTCACTTGGCTGTGATAGTTGTCTTCTTAGAGTCCTTCCGTGGCTTCCTTTGCTCTTAGGATGAAATGCAAACCCCTGGGGAGGCCCTTGAGGCCTTGCTGGGCCAGCCCTGTGGACACCTTCAGCTGCCCAGCACTCAGCTCTGCCCCACTGTGGCTGGACACCCCTTCCTCCTGCTTCTTGCTAAACAACTCCTGTCTCAGGGCTCCACAGGAAGCTCCTCTGCCGCCTTCACCTAACTCATTCCTACGCAGCAGTGGACCTGGGACGTCTTCTCTGATCCCCTCACTGAGACGACTGTGCATGCATACTTCTTGGGCCCTTACAGCTTCTGGAACATTTCCTTCCATAGCCACCTCACTGTTTATAATTATTACATTATTTTATTTTTATTTATTTTCTGTAGAGATGGGGTCTCACCATGTGGCCCAGGCTGGTCTCAAACTTCTGGCCTTGAGCAATCCTCCTGTGTAAGCCTCCCAAAGTGCTGGGATTATAGGCATGAGCCACAGCCTGGCCTGTTCTTTCATTTTAAAGGCTGTTCATCATCTTTTTCCCCACTGCACTAAGGGAAACAGCCTGAGGGCAGGAGCCCTGCCTGTGGGGACTCCCAGCAAGGCACAATAGGTGCTCAGCACGTATTTGTTGAGTAGACAAAATGGCTCATGGAGCTTTGTGGAAGTTGAATTTGGGTTTTCAAAGTCCATCCTAAAGGCAGAACTCAATCCAATGCAATTTGGCAAGACTTTGCTCAGCCCCTGCTCAAGGCCCAGTGCTTGTCCGGGCGGAAGGGGCTTGCTGGCTCTTGGCTTTGCCCTAAGGCTTTCTCTGCTTCTCTCCCCAGAAGAGACAGAAGATGTGAATGAGGAAGCCCCGCTGAGGGACCGCTCCCACATTGAGAAAACACTGATGCTGAACGAGGACAAGCCAGCTGATGATTACTCTGGTAAGCAGAGTGGGGAGCGGGCCTGGGGCTGGGCTGGGAGAGCCCCGGGTGAGAGCCAGGGCACAGCTGGACTGCAGGGAAGGGGAGAGCCCTGGAGTGGGAGGCTCCATGAGCAGGTCCAAGGCTGGGGCTCCAGACAGGCAGAGAGGAGGAGGGTGGTGGAGCAGGGGACTAGTGTGAGCCGCAAGGGTGACCCCCAGTGCTGCCGCCGTGCTGTAGGAGGGGAGGATGGTTAGTAAGAATTTCTCCCCTTCACTCTGACTTTTAGTTTGTAAAGCCCTTTCACATCCAGTGTTTCACTTCACTCTCCTAACAACCCAAGGATCTCAGCGGGGCTGGGTGTCTCTTCTTTGTGGACGAGCCAGCTGGTGCTTGGAGCTAGCAGCCATCTGCTCCTAGCCCACAGCTGGAAGGTCGTGGAGCTCAGGGTGGAATCTAGCTAGTGGGACCCTCAGTCTCACAGCTTTCCTCGAGGTGCCTCGCACCCATGGGCTCTCTGGCTTGCCCTGGAGCTGAGCTTTTCCCAAGAGGACACCTGGGATGCCAACTCCTCCAGGAGCATCTGGGAGGGCAGTGGCTCCTGGGGAGTGCAGCGACGGGCGAGGGCCAGGGTGCCATCGTATGGGCCTGCTGGCGCCTAAGCCTCAGGCAGCGTGTGCAGAGGTGGGCTGCAGGGAGAGAGATGGCACCCTCATCTGCCAAAGGAAGGGCCTCAGGTGGGCTGCAGGCTGAGTCAGGGACACGCTGTTGAGGTGGGCAGGGAGGAGGGAGTTAGGTTTAAAAAAACAATAGCTCAGGAGGCTTTGCGAGGTGTGTAGGAGAATGCCTTCTGGTTTGAAGGTTTCTGAGGGTTGAGATGTGTACCAGCTCCACGAATGCTGATATGTCACAGTCACTGGGCTGCACGTGGGGCGGGAGACCCCTCCACAGTGGATGAACCGCCTGGAGCCCACCCTGCCTGATGCCCTCCTTGCACCCCTCTCTGCCCCCAGCGGTGCTACAGCGGCTTCGAAAGATCTACCACTCGTCCATCAAGCCCCTAGAGCAGTCTTACAAATACAACGAGCTTCGGCAGCACGAGATCACAGGTACGGCACGGGGCTGTAGTTGGGGGCCCGCACCTCTGAGCTACCCACACTCCCCTGGTGCCCACACAGGTTCACAAGCTCCCAGTGGAATGTGTGCAGGGACACGTGGGACTGAGCTCTCCTCTGTCACGCCAACCACCCTTTCAACGGAGGAGTGCTTGGTGCTCTAAAGGGTTTCACAGATAGCATTTCATTTGCAAGCATCTGTGCTTCAGTAGTGCAGATTTTGATTTCCAAGGGCTGTGACACCCACTTCGATCACTTCTGTGCTCAAGAGCCCAGAGGTGCTCACAGACCACAGCCCTCTCATTGGCCTGGACGCTTCCTCTCCTCCTGTGGCTCTTCCTGGTCAGCTGCCCCTGGGCATGGATTCTTTTAAAAATTGGTTTTCAAAATAATAAAAATAAGACATACTTGTTGCAAAAAAAAAAAATTCAAATAGTGCAGAATAGTATCCATTGAAAAATAGAGTCTTTTTGTTGTTGTTGTTTTTACAAAAATGGGATCACATTATGCAATGTGTGTGTAGATCTACTTTATTCTTTCTGCTCACTCTTCTCTTATGTGAACATGCCATATTCTGTGAGACAAGTACCCTACTGATGGGCAACGGGGTGTTTCTCATTTTCCAATTTTTAAAGTGTCCCAGACACTACTATAATCATATATTTTGTGCAAGTGTATTTGTAGGATGAGTTTTAAAAAGTGGAACACTAGAAATTAAACATTTTGCTGGTGTTGCCAAATTGCCTTTGATTATACCAGTCTGTACTCACAGTAACAGTAGGTAGATGAGAGTTCTTGTTCCCCCATGGCAATGCCATTTTTAAGTGTTACTCATCTTCTAAAACCTTAGCAATGGTATCTTATTGTTGTGACATTACAAATCTTTCCCTGTATTAACTGGCTACTTCTATATGATTGCATTTGGTTCTCTCTGTGGCTGTAAAGTGGATCAGGTGTTACAGGGTTGATACTCTTCCCACTTCACAGAAGGGGAACCTGAGGCCCAGAGAAGTGCTGGGTTACCCAGGACCACACAGCTGGATTAGGAGCTGTAACTTTCTATTTCTTCTTGGACAGAATTGCTCTGCTCCACAGCTACCTTTACTGTTTCTTGCAAGCCTAAGAGCCAGTGGTCCTCTTCCACTCCGTAGAGGATGCAGGAACATTGGCGTGAGGTTACGCAGTCTCCCGATGGCTTTTCTCTGTCCTCTGCGCTTGTCTTCTCTCCTAGCCCTAAGCAAGACCAGTGTCTGGGCCCTCCTAGGAAACTCCAGTCTGGACAGCAGCAGGGGCAAGGGGGCTGCGGCTGCCCCAGGGAGTGGCGCTCTGGAGGGGGCGCCCCGGTTCCTGGTTCTGACCCCACCTTCTAGACTTGGCTTTTCCCTCCAGGTCTTTCCCGGCCTCTCCCGCAGGCTCACCTGTGCCTCCGCATCTGCCAGCAATGCCCCCTGCTGTGGAGAGCTGAAACAGCAGCAGCACACGGAGAAGCCCTAACTGTGGTTTGTCCTGGAGAAGGTGAAGGTCCAGCGTTCTCTTTGGCGTTGCCTGGGCCTGTGTAAAGAGACTTTTTGTGAAATCTCCGTGGCTATAACTGAGCAACTCTGTGTGTTTACAGGCAGGGAGGGATGCGGCAGGGCCATGGTACGGCTTTCAGGCAAAATGTGTGTGCCCACATTTGTAAGACACTGCTCAGTCTCCTAGGACTTCTAACTTTGCCTCAGAGAAAGAAAACCAGCACATCAAAAAGCAAGGTGCAGAAGATGAACTATACTGTACTGCTCTCTGTACAAAAAAGATGGGGAATATGGTATCTTCTGATACTGCTCTTCTGTGCTTTAAAATGTCTGAAAGAATATGTGTGAAATCAGCTGTGGTTACCTATCAGAGGGGGTTTTATGGCCAAGGCAGATTGGGGACAGGGATGGGAAACTTTTCACTGTTTACCTTTTTATACTTCTGATTTTTGAATCAAGAAATTAAATAAATTTAAATTGTAAGACATAAATGAAAAAAAGGGAGTGCCTACCGTTTTTAGGACTATCTGCTGGACTCAGAGACAAAGAGGTGTGGAGAACTCCAGGTGCTAAATCATGTAGGGCTGCCCTCCAGGCTGTGAGGCCTGCAAATCAGCAAGAGACTGAACACATCCCACGTCACAAGCCTCGCCCATCCACACCCTGTCCCCCAGATTTGGGTACTAGAGCAGTCTACTTTTCTTCTTAGAGACCCCACCTAGAGTGGCCTCCGCAGGGTATACTCCCCAGCATGGCCTTTGCAAGGACACTGGACACAGGGCCCAAGAACCCAAGAATTGCCAGTTCAGCGTTTGGTTTTGGACACTGGCAAATTTGTCAAGGACTTTGGAGGCTAATGCTTGAGACTGGCCCTGGAGGCCAGGATTGGGCTGAGGTGGGGATTCCAGGAGCCCCAGCTAAGAGGAGAGGAGGGCTGCAGAGGCTGGAGACAGCTAGGGCCTGAGTCCGGCCCACCTAACGTGTACGCTGCTTCCGCATCCGTGCTTCTGTGTTATCAATCCAGACTCTCTCTATGTGGAAGCTCTGTCCTCCCTTTTTATGAACTACTCTCCTCTGGATTTAACAAGGAGACCTCACTGAGAGTGAGCTCTGAGTCAGTGTTTGTCGAATTCACTTAGATCTTCCTTTTGGTGCAGGCACATGTGCCAAGGATCTGGGCAAGGCCAAAACAATGACTTCTAGTGTCTTTTGGCTGGGCGATCGCACTTAGGTAGCAGGAGAAGTGCCACTGACTGCTACACACTGTCTGATCCACATGGAATTCCGTGCCTCAATCTGATGGATGGTCTGGGCACGGAGTGCTTTGGAGTATGGCACCATCCTCGTAGTGAGAACTTTTGCTAGTTCATTCCATTTCTAATTCCTGTTGCCCACAGATGGGGAGATCACATCCAAACCAATGGTGCTGTTCCTGGGACCGTGGAGTGTTGGTAAATCTACCATGATAAATTACCTACTTGGACTGGAAGACACTCGCTACCAGCTCTATACAGGTAATAGATTTTCTTGTGTGATTGTTGGTATTTGAATATCATAATAAAAGCACTATGAAAATTTTAATTGTTTATATGTATCTTCAACATAATAATGAAAAGTACGTACAAGAAACCAGCAGCTACATAACAGCAATATTCACAATAGCCGGAAAGTAGAAACAAATGTCCATCAATGGATAAGTAGATAACCAAAATGTGGTCTCTCCATACACTGAAATATTATTCAGCCTTAAAAAGGAATGAAGTTCTGACACATACGACAACACGATGAACCTTGAAGACATGATGCTAAGGGGAATAAGCCAGACACAAAAGGACAAATACTGTCTGATTCCACTTACATGAGGTCCCTACAGTAGTCATAATCATAAAGACAGAGAGTAGAATCGTTGTTACCAGGGGCTGGGGGGAAGAGGGAATGGGGAGTTACTGTTTAATGGGTACAGAGTTTTCAATTCGGGAAGATGAAAAAGTTCTGGAGATGAGTGGTGGTGATGGTTGCACAACAGTGTGAATGTGCTTAATGCCACTGAACTGTACACTTAAAACTGGTTAAAATAGTAAACTTTACATTTTATGTATTTTACCACAATTTAAAAAAAAAGAGAAACCACTAGCTTAGCAAACATATCTTATTCTGTGGCAAGACCCTCCCTGAGACACATGCTTATCCACACACTTTGCCATAGGTCTGTTTCCCAGAGGTCATTATGTCCCTACTGCCCCACCCTGTATGCGCAGGTGCTGAGCCCACCACCTCCGAATTCACGGTCCTCATGCATGGGCCCAAGCTGAAAACCATCGAGGGCATTGTCATGGCTGCTGACAGTGCCCGCTCCTTCTCACCCCTTGAGAAGTTTGGCCAGAATTTCCTGGAGAAGCTGATTGGCATCGAGGTTCCCCACAAACTTCTGGAGCGGGTCACTTTTGTGGATACACCAGGCATCATTGAGAACCGCAAACAGCAAGAAAGAGGTAATTTAGCCCTCATTTCTGAACAGCGTGAGCTCCGTCTTAGAAAACTGTTTTGACAGTGGGTGGTAGGCAGGCAGGGGAGAGGAAACGTGGCCAGTGTTGTCCAAGGCCAGGAGAGGCATTCTTTACTTCCGCTGCCTTCTTGTTGTCACTGTGGTGCCACTTGGGCTTTGGAGTGCCTTGTCCTCCTACCTCCCCAAGCACTGATTTGGTTTGGGGATGGCCAGTATTTTCCCAAGGGGAGGACTAGTCTTCTCTGCAAGGAGCTCCTAGAGGTCCAAGCTGGGGCTGAGTTGTTTTGGGGAGGCCCAGTCTGTCCTGGGTGGCCAAGGGCCTGGACTAACTGGATCCCAGTCCAGGTATATTTGACTCCTGGCTAAATTGGGTCTGGGGCTCCTGGGCTTGCTCTGGATTGAACCTGACCTTCAACTCTTCCTATTCCCCATTTGTGCTTTAGCAGGCCTGCTTCCACAAAGCCCTAATCAGGCTTTCCAAAGCCTACTTGCCTTCAGGTGGCATGGGAATGCCACTTTGGGCCTGGCAGGCATGAGGCCATGACACAGGCTGCTGAGCACTGCTGTGATGCAAGGCTGTCTGCAGAGATGAGTCCTAAACAGGGCAGTTGTAGGATATGTGACCAGACGGTGGAGCTCAGTTTATGGTTGTAACTAGACTCCGTTTTATTACTAGTAATATTATAACTAATAATTATAATAGTAAATATTATAAAGGCCTTTCTCAAAGCCCCTGGCACCTCCTTTCTGAACCAAACCATTCTGTGGGTAGAAAGAAGGAACAGTACTAGGGATTTTCTGGGCTTCTAAAGACCATTAAAAAATGAGTTGCATATCTCATTTTTCTCAGTAAAACTTTACTGTACCCCATTATGCATTGGCCGATTTTATGCATTATTGGTTGATCATTGCTAAAAAATACCAAGATTTCAGTGTTTTCAAGACACGTATTCCTTGTCTCCTCATTTTGCGAAGAAGAAAACTGAGGGAACAAGACGTTAAAGGAATTAAAGTGCATGGGCACTTACTGTGTGACTGGCAGGTCTAGGTAGGTGCTTTCCTATATTAACAGCAACATAGGAATCTTTATATCAACTTGGGTGTTGTTGTTCTTGCTTGTCATTTTGTAGTTAAAAAGCCAGAGCTTAGAAGAATTTAACATTCAGCTCACCAGTGGCAAAACTCAAATTCCAGTCCAGGTCTTAATGCAGGGTCCACATTTCTTTCCCCTAAATAACACATCCACTCTTTCACCTTATTCTGGTTCCCTGACTTCTCTCCTTCAACACCTTGGCCATTGCCCCGGATCTTGTTAGACAATAGGAAAATCTCCATTTCAGACAAATACTTACTTCCCTTCCCTGGAGACTTGGGTTTTGCTGTAGATTAAAACGAGGATCAGGCTCCTCTTGGTTGAAGGTTGGTAAGGGGCAAGAGATAGGCAACTCATTTTTTAATGGTCTTTAGAAGCCCAGAAAATCCCTAGTACTGTTCCTTCTTTCAACCCACAGAATGGTTTGGTTCCGAAAGGAGGTGCCAGGGGCTTTGAGAAAGGCCTTGAACTCAGTTTGACTTCTCACTCCTGTCTCCAAAGGCTACCCCTTCAATGACGTGTGCCAGTGGTTCATCGACAGAGCTGACCTCATCTTCGTCGTCTTCGACCCAACCAAGCTGGACGTGGGCCTGGAGCTGGAGATGCTCTTCCGCCAGCTGAAGGGACGCGAGTCCCAGATAAGGATCATCCTGAACAAGGCAGACAGCCTGGCCACGCAAATGCTCATGCGGGTGTACGGGGCCCTCTTCTGGAGCTTGGCCCCTCTGATCAACGTCACAGAGCCCCCACGGGTTTACGTCAGCTCCTTCTGGCCACAAGAGTATAAGCCGGACACCCACCGGGAACTGTTCCTCAAAGAAGAGATCTCCCTCCTGGAAGACCTGAACCAGGTGATTGAGAACAGGATGGAGAACAAGATCGCCTTCATCCGCCAGCACGCCATCCGGGTCCGCATTCACGCCCTCTTGGTTGACCGCTATCTGCAGACGTACAAGGAGAAAATGACCTTCTTCAGTGATGGAGAACTGGTCTTTAAGGACATTGTGGAAGATCCTGATAAATTCTACATCTTCAAGACCATCCTGGCAAAGACCAATGTCAGCAAATTTGACCTTCCCAACCGGGAGGCCTACAAGGACTTCTTTGGCATCAATCCTATTTCCAGTTTCAAACTGCTCTCCCAGCAGTGCTCCTACATGGGGGGTTGCTTTCTGGAGAAGATCGAGCGGGCCATCACCCAGGAGCTTCCCGGCCTCCTGGGCAGCCTCGGGCTGGGGAAGAACCCAGGTGCTCTCAACTGTGACAAAACAGGGTGTGCTGAGACCCCAAAGAATCGCTACAGGAAGCACTAGGTTGTTGTGTAGCGGTCTCAGGTTCCTGTTGGTGAATGAGCTTATGTCCTAACTGTCTGAGAAGTCCTGGTGTATTAACCCTTTGAGCCACACTGGCAGGAATCCTTGCACATTGGAGATTTGGGAGTTCATGGAGGCCAGTGGTAGGGGAAGGCATGTGGGTCTAGGGAGGAGAGTGGAAACTGTGAATTATAGTGTGCTTGTCTTGTTGCTTCAGTGAAGAGGCCTGATTGAGGCAAGTCAGGCTCCACCTGCTTTTCCTGGGTCCTGTCTTGAGGGACAGACAGCAACTAAGTCCTAGTGTGTACTAAACCAATGAGGGTCAAATAAGCTAAATGCAGCTGAAATTTCTTTTCTCCTGTAAGCTGGGAAAATAGCAAAGACCTGAGTCTTAGAGGGCTTCTCAGGTCCATGTGGGCATCCTTTCACACATAGTCTCCTGTTTGTCCCCAACCTTCCTAAGCTTGGGTTGACTTTGAATAGTGGACAGTCTCTTGGGTCTGAATCCACCTGGGTTTTGAGCCTATCCCCACCCAGACCTCTTCCCTGTTGCTAAGGGCAGGGCAGTGGTTCAGGACACCAGACAACAGAGAGAGAATAAGCCTTCCCAGGTTAAGGGTCTGCCTCCCCTGGTGCCATTTCTCTGATGTCCTCTAAGCCAGCCAGGGATTCGGTCCTTTTATTGGTCCCGAGAGGAGGGTGAGTGGTCAGTGTATTCAGGTAACATACCTCTTGGTTGTGTCTTAAGTGAAGGTCCTGAAAGGGCTCAGAGGGTTAATTGGTTTGCAGTGTGTCTTTGTCTATTGCATGTCTTGGAAAACTCAGACCCCGAAGGCGTTGGGTTTCAGAGAGGATGGTGGAGACCTTGCTCCTTTTTGTTAGGGACTTCGCTGGGCAGCCAGCCTCTCTCAAATTCAAGAGGAGGCTGTTTCCGCAACTTCTCTGTGGAAGCACTTGGCAGAGGAGTTGCTCTTCCCAGTTTCCATTACCATGGCTTTTCCTTTCCTTTCTTCTCCATTCCCTGATGCATCAACACTTAAAACTCAAAGAAATTTCCTAGGAGTCAGAACCAGCACCAGACGCTTGGTGTCGGTGGCAACCGAGGCTTAACATTCAGCTTCCCAGCTGAGCTGGATGCAGATACCCACGGAACACACACAGGAAAGCCAGGGCCTTCGAACACCAGCAAGTGTGAATACGTGTGTGTGTTGTCTGAGAGCTATTAGGGAGATAACATGTATTCAAGGGCCTAGCGAAAGAACTCGTGAGAGTCCTGTGTGGCTCAGGGGGCGGTGGGGAGGAGGGCTGGGGCCTGGGGGAAGGAGCAGCTTTCTCTTGACGTGTGGGTGGTGAACAGCCTGTGCACGTCCAGGAGGGCACCCAGGACTCCTCGGGGGGCTCCTTTCAGCACAGCCAGTGCTGCTTTTGGGAGCAAGCGGGCCTGGGGGCTTTAACCACAGGCACAAGTCAGGATCTACCAGCACCAGGAAATCATCCCGCACCAGAAGGAAAGTAGAAACAAAAGCAGCGTGAGAGGCGCTCTGAGGATTAGGCAATATAAGCAAATGGCAGTCAGGTGAGGTCCACACGAAAACTGCACTTTAGGAATTCCTGTTCCTCAGAGTCATTAGCACTCTGGCCGAGCTGCCAGAGAGGCTGCTGCCTCTGGATTTGTGGAGGGCCTGGAACCTCCCACAAGAAAACCTGAGGCTCCAAAGCACCTGGGATGTTGTTTCTAAAGAGCAAGTCAGCCAGAAAAGAAGAGTGAGTTCTCTGAGGGGCATCCAAGGAGCCTGGTGATTTGGAGCTGATGAGCTGGAATCTGTCCTGGACTTTTGTTCTCGTTAAAAACAAAAAACCCCAAAACCAAAAACCCCTCGCCTCATCTCCATATCATCTGCCCTGTTGGGAGTGTGCCTCCTGCCTCTGCCCGTAAGCTGCCTTGGCAGATCTGTTCTTCTCAGCACAGTCAGGGAAATAAATGCAGACCTGTGTGGCATTGCCATCGCTGTTCATGTCACTAAGGCTTGGGGGGAGGCAGTGCAGTGAGGCTAATACATTCATACCATATATGTATTTTCAGGGGGGCCACATTATACGTGAGTCCCCACACCGGGGGTTTTCTTCCCCCTCTCTGCTCTTTCCGTCGGACCCGCCTTTTCTCTGCCACCCCCAGGCTTGCTGATCCGTCTGCACAGACAGTAAGTGCCTGATTTCTGGCCAGCTCTGTGAGTTCCAAGCAGAATCCGTACTCTTTGGGGGGAGGAGGTTGGGAGCTGGGAAAAATAGGATCCAGAGATTCCCCCAAGAGGAATATCTGTAAATATTTGTGCTTGAACAGTTGCTGAACCTTTCCAGTGTTCTTTCAATTCTGATTTCATCTGGGAGAAAGTCTCAATAAAGTTCCAATCTCTCTTTAACACCCCGTACTTTGTGATTGTCTCCAACCAGGCTAATTCCTTTATCTTCCTTTTATCTAGTTGAGTGGTCTAATTTTTAAGTGTCTTGGGGATAGATTGGCATTTATAAATCACCTAGGCTTGTTTTTGATGCACCTGGTGCCTTCCTTGGGTGCGCTCCCTCCTGCATCTGGCTGTCCAGGAGTTGAAGACAAATTGCTCCCTCAGCTGGCTGTGAAACCAAGGCCCGCTGTCCTGTAACCTGAAACTTAGAGAGCGTCTCTCTCCTCAGCACCTCACCTCATCAACCTCCCTGGCATCCACGCAGCTGCCTCAGGAACCCGCCAGCTCCAGTGGAGGAAGCCAGGAAGGCCTGCCTGGATGGCAAGGGTGGCCACTTCCCGTTGGCCTCTGCAGAAGGTCTCTGCCCCATCCACACGGTGTGGACTTGGGCCTCTTGCTTGGACCTGTCTTTAAAGGAACCTGAACACATCCTTGGCTCCCCAAGCCCCTCCCACCACATTTCCTGTCTCCAGTGTCCCCTCCAGAGCAGAGCTCTGTTAATTTTAAAGCTTTACTTCTGGCATCCTTAAGGGAGTTTCACACTCTTGCTTGAGAGCAGGTTTTTGAAGGGGAAAAAATGGCCCTGGGGAGGAGGTGGGAGGTTGGAAATATCCAAAAGGGGAGAGGGGACCTAATCGCACAGACACCCACGGATGTAGGCATGCCAGAGACTATGCCAGAGTCATGGCTGCAGCTGACGCGTCTGGGTTCTCCTAACTCAGGAGGGGTTGACCTTAGGGCTGGATGATGGGGTCTGCAGGCCATGGTGTGAGCAACCGGCAATCTGACCTCACTAAGGCAGCTCCTGTTCACCCGCCCCACCCCAGGTCCCCTCTCTCACCCATTCCTGGGAGGAATTCAGGGCTTTTCCCTGGAAGAGGGAGGTCTGTTTTGAAGATAAATGTAAGTAATATGCCAGAACCTGCCTCAAAATTGGGCTGTTTCACAAGCCTCATACCTTACCACCTTCACGTTACCTGCCTTTAAGATGATAGAGAAACAAACAGAAACAGAAAACAGAGAAAGTAAAACCAGATACCAGAATAAACACAGCCAGATAATGTGAGGGACATGAACAGAGTGTTTTTTAAGGGCTTGTGTATATACCATCTGAATCTATGGGGGTAATGTGGTTATATGTTTAAGGGGCATGCAAAAGTGCATGTAAAGTCTGTTCATGTGGGGAAACAGATGCGTGTGTGAGTTTTTGTGGCCCAGTGATACCCAAGTACCTAGCACAGTGCCTGACACATAGGAACTCATAATCTGTGTGCCATCAGAAGACCAAGTGGGTTTGGGAGGACTAAAGAAGGTGTCTGTGCATTGTGTGTTGTGTGTAGAGGGTCCCAGGGACAGTAGGGATGTTTGGGGTGGGCGAGAGGTTGTGGCGGTAAAGGAATACTTGTGTGAACATGTGAGCATGGATTACAGATTATGGGAGCGTGTGTGTAGGCAGATGTGTGTGTGGGGTGAACCTGGATGGCCAACCCAGGGCGTAGACCCAGGAAGATTCAGCCATAGGAGGACATCCTTGCCAGTCCCTGGGCTTTGCAGGTGTATCCAATCCCAGTGAACCAAGGTGAAAGTCAGAGCCTTAGAAAACTCACAAGTACTGGCAACATTTCATGCCAGTTCCCCCTTCTGTGATGTTAGGCTCAAGCTTTTCCCAATCCAAGCACACCATATTTTTTCTTTAGAAGACCATAAAGGCAATAAAAAAAAAAAAGCATTAGAAAAATAGGGAAACAGAGTAGTGACATGAGGTTGTCTGTAGCAAAGTTATATTCAACAATATGTCTGTAGCATAAGCCAACCTCTCATGCTAAGGATAAACTAATATGCACAAATGAGCATTTTCTGCATCTGCTTGCACTGTGGAACATGTTTTGCTTTTCCTACAACGTCAGTGGAGAATTTCTAGAGGACCTCCTTTGTGCCAGGAACTGGGCTTTAGATCTGTAGACATTACCATGCTTATACCTTACGAGGATGCAATAATTTTTTTTTTGGACACAGGGTCTCCCTCTGTTGCCCAGACTAGAGTGCAGTGGCAAGATCATAGCTCACTACAGCCTGAAACTCCAGGGCTCAAGCGATTTTCCTGCCTCAGCCTCCTGAGTAGCTGGGACTACGGCCACATGCCACCATACCCGGGTAATTTTTTTTCTATTTTTTGTACAGACAAGGTCTCACTATATTGCTTAGGCTGGTCTCGAACTCCTGGCCTCAAGTGACACTTTGCCTTGGTCTCCCAAAGTGCTGGGATTTCAAGTGTGAGCCATTGCACCAGACCAGATGCAATAATTATAACAGCTGTGCACCAGGTGCCATGCCGAGTGCTTTATGTGCATTATTTCATTTAATCCTCCCAATAACCCCATAGAGAAGTAGCTGTCTAGCACAGCTAAGAGCACAGACTCTGGAGTCAGAGTCAGATTATTTGGGATTGACCCTGAGCTTCACCACTTGCTAGCTGAGCAGCTTTAGGCAAATGACTTAACTGCTCTGTGCCTCAGTTTCCTTACTCATAAAATGGAAACTAATAATCCCTCATGGGGTTGTTATGTGGATTAAATGACCTTAATACATGCAACATGATTGAAATAGTACACAGCCCAGAGAAAGCACTCAGTTAATGTTAGTTGTTATTACTATTATTCATATTTTATCAATGGGGAGACTAATAGTCACAGTGGTTAAGATGATGGCATGCGTAGGTGGGAGCACAAGAATTTTATCCGACTCCTGACTCCCCCATACAAGTCATGCTAGGTTACTTGCCTAGGGTCACATTAGGTAACACTGACTTTCTGATCCCAAGTCCTTTCTCCCTTCTTCACAAACTGGCAACAGTTCGGAATCGCTTGATTTTTTAATGGTCAGTCAGCACCTTGAAGCTTGTTAGTAACAAAATTTAAAACATTTACAAGTAATTGTCTTTTGTTGTAAACCTCCAACTCCTGGGCTCAAGCGATCCTCCTGTCTCAGCATCCTGAGTAGGTGGGACTACAGGCGCATGTCAGGACAACCAGCTAATTTTTTCTATTTTTAGCAGAGACAGGGTCTCGCTGTTGCTCAGGCTGGTCTCGAACTCCTGGCCTCAATCGATCCTCCCGCCCTGGCCTCCCAAAGTGCTGGGATTACAGGCGTGAGCCACTGTGTTCTGCTTACAAGCAATTTTCATTAGAAAATTTATTGAGGATTATTTCCTGAGCAAAAAGCACTTAAAAGAAAAAATAAATCTTAACTCCATTTCACATTTTATCTTCACCATGATCTTGTAAAGTAGATGGGGGCAGGGATATTTCTTACCCTAAACCCAAATCCAACATGGGGGAACTGCATCTCCAGAGAGATCCAAGAGTTCTGCCAGAGTTCACTCAGCTAATACAAGCCAAATCAAACCAAAAGGCCAATTTTCTACCCATCCCAATATTCTTTCTACTATATTCTATCATATTAATTTGTGTTAATCTGGAGCCTAAAGCAAGTTGTGCACAGTATATTTTTCTGACACACTAAAATAAGTGATTTTGTGTTTGGGAAGAATGCAAAGATACGTTATTTCCATTTACTTCAAACTTCTGGATTTTTTTGCCACCACAACTTCAAAAGATCTGGAAATTGGGCATATTTATTAAGGCGTAGTCTCTGCCCTGGGGGAAGGAGCAATCCAGAAAGGGATACAAGGCACAGGCACTGGAGTGATTAGGGAAGTCCACAGGGATCAAGTGACCACGTTTTCCAAATCACAAATAGGAATGCAGGGTCTGGCAAAGAATTTTCTTTCTCATTTGCAAATGTAATTATGTGAAAAACCTGACCAATGCCTCTAAACTGTTAAATTTATTTAAAAATGTGATGGGTTACTTTGTTGAGTAGAAATCACTTTACACATCAGGACTCCTCTGAGACTCCTGAGACAAAGGGTGATCTAGCTTGGAGGAGGGGATTTCAGCTGCACTTTGAGGGGCGGGCAGGTTTAGTGGGGCACCGATTAGGGGGATGGAGCCTGGGGGAAGGAAGCCCTGTGTGTGCAGCAATGATGAGGGGTAAGAGAGCAATTATACTGAAATGAGGTGAGTTAGGGAAAACCCGGTCTTAAGTGGCAGGTTTCTGAGCAGGGGCGATCCAGCTGCAGCTGCGCTGCGGCTAACCCGAGAGAACAGAGCTTGGCACGCGGGAGCCCACCGCCTGCCCCTGGGGCTGCAGGGGACCTGGGGGGTTTCTGTGCTCCCCGAGTCTGCCCCACTCCTATGAGCTGGAAACCAGCGGATGGAGCCCCAAAAGGAGGCTGCGAGCAGAAGCCCACCCCATCAGCCTGGCCCTGCCTGGGAGCCCCTGTTGGGCCCTGGACCCCACCCAACCTAGGCAGACCCCAATTCTGTCCCTTCTCCGGATCTCTGTGGAGCCAGGTAAGATACAGGTGACAGGGCCCACGAGGACGAGGACACGCAGGCCTGTGAGCCCGAGGCCGTGGCGGGCACGGGGCTGCTCCTGGCCCCCCGGACGGGCCTCGCGCCTCCAGCCCGGCTTTTCACGCGCACGTAGCTATCCCCGTGGGGACCCTGCGGCCGCCGCGCGCTCGCATGTCCAGAACGCCAGGCTCGCCCCGCGCACGCGCGCCGCTGCGGGGCTCGGCCCCGCCCCCCGGGCCGCGCGCTCGGGCGGGGTCTCTCGCCGGGGCCCGCGCAGGCGCAGACGGAGACGCGCGGGGTGCGCCGCCGCCTGGACGCCGGGCCGCCGCGGGGCTCAGAGCGGGCGGCGACCTGGCGCTGGGGCGGGACGCGGCGGGCACCCGCTGGCTCACGGGCAGCGCCGGCCCTTGCCCCGGGCCCCGGGCCGGGCGGGCCGCGAGCTCCGTGGGCGCCAGCGCCGGTCCCGCCCCTCCGCCGAGCGCGCTCGCGGCCCGGGCTCCTGCCCCGCCAGGCCTCCACCGTCGACGGGGAGCCCGGGGCCGCGCTCGAGTCCTCCGCGCCGGTGTCGCTGTGCGCTCCGAGACCTCGGCGCTCGGCCCGCCGCGTGGCCGCCGGACGGACGGCCTGGAGGCCCTGGGAAGAGCTCGAGAGCTTTGGTTGGGACCGGAAAAGGCCTCGAACTTGCTCGGGGTGACATGTGGTTGAGGCCACGCGCTTCTGGAGATGTGGGGGACGGAAAGAACCTCAAGGACGCATGGGTGCTTGCGGTTATTAGAGTGAGGCTTTCACCTGGGGCCAGCCCCCAAGGGACACAGGAAATGAGAATTTTAAAAGATTTCCAACCGAAGTGCCGCCTCCCTCACCCCAGAGAGGGAGAGAAGGTCGGGACCCAAATCGCCCTCTCCTCCGGTCACTGAAAACAGAAACCCTGCCCTGCCTGCTCCCCCGCTTTTGCGTGGGGCAGCTGCGGAAGCCCTTAGGGCCGAGGAGGACTCCAGGTCGGGGCGGGGAGGGTCTCCTGCAGCTGCTGGGTTCCCTGGGTCACTCATTTTAGGAGCTGAAAAGGCCTTAAGAGGTTCTGGAGGCTGAGCGCATGGCTCGCACCTGTAATCCCAGCACTTTGGGAGGCTGAGACAGGAGAATTGCTTGAGGCCGGGAGTTCAGGACCAGTCTGGGCAACCTAGTGAGACTCTGTCCCTACAAAAAAGATTTAAAAATTAGCCGAGCGTTATGGCTCACGCCTGTAGTCCCAGCATCTAGGAAAGCTGAGGCAGGAGGATCACGTGGGCCCAGGAGTTTGAAGTTGCGGTGAGCTACGGTGAAGCACTCCAGCTTGAGTGGCAGAGAGAGACCCTGTCTCCAAAAAAAAAAAAAACCCAAAAACGTTCTGTCATAGCTCATCAAGTGGTCATTAGCCTCAATTTGAAACGTGTCCAGTGACAGGGATCTCAGTTGAGGGCATTTCATGTCTTCTTACAGGATGCTGGTTTGGGTCACGCCCTCTGCCCTAGAAGCCAGCTGTTTCCCCAGTGTCTCCCAATGCAGAGACAGCATCGCTTCCTGTGGGAATGCTTTGGTGTCAGTGTGGAGCTGCTTCCTTGTTTGGCCCCCTGGGTATGCTAGAACCTGGGAATGGGCCTCTGTGGCTAACCCAGGGTTGGTCAGTTGGTTACAGAAAGGAAAGGGAATTTATTTTTACTTTCCTGGGTTTTCTTGGCTGTTGCTTTGGAGTGGAGATCATTTAGCATCTGGCACCCTGATGGCATGAGAGGAAAAGGGAAAGTCTTTGGGAAGGAGTTAGGTGACTACTGGGTAAGAATGAGCTGACATGAGGGGGGGAAGTAGGGACAGGTGCTTAGCGGCTAACCTGGGCATTGTTGCTGTCTTCATTAGAGAGCTTTATTCCCTTATGTGCATCCTTCTCCTGGGTTTAACAGAACACCCAGTAGTGGCAGGGAATTGTAGCACAAAAGAGCTGTGTGTAGCCCAACCTAGTCACTTTATAGGCAAAGAAGCTGAGGCCTAGAAAAGGAAAAAGTCTGGCCCAGGGTCACTAGTGGCAAAGATGAGACTTGAATTCAGGTCTCCTGATGACCAGGCCTGCTCTCATTTCCTGCACCATGTATATTGGGGTCCAGCAGAAAACAGATGGCACTTTTAAATTGGGTAATTTGAGTTAGGGTATGGGGAAACAACTATGGATAGTGGAACATTCTGGGGCTAGTAACAGTGGGGTCTTACCACCTCTACACCTAGAGACAGAGGCTGTGTGGAGGGTCATCTTAGTAAAGCTGGGGCATTGCGTCAAGGGGCGCGCCAAGGGAGCTGGGGGAATAGAAACCCTGTCCTCACTTTCTTCCTCCCTCTGGTCTCCTGTCAAGGCTCTCCATGGACGAATCCCAACTGGCAGTCAGGACGAGAGAGTCTTGATGTCCGTACAGGTCAATTCTAAGGCATAGTGCAGGGCAGAATAGGAGGAATATACCTAGGGTAGAAATGAAAGATACCAGCATAATCATGTTTAATAGTTTACATTTCTTGAGCTCTTCGTCTGTACTAGGCATGTCCACTATTTCATTGCATCTTCCCATAAACCTGGTTTTCTCCATTGGACAGATGAAGAAAGTAGTGAAACAACTTGAAGGATGGAGGTATGAACAGGTAAGCTGACATCTTCCTGTACAGAATTTTATCTTGTGTTGTAGTGCCCCTGTGAATGCCTGTGGCTTGAATGAATGGATGAGAAGCGAATGTAGGGTTAGATGGCAAACCTCCCTGAGGAGCCTTAGCTGTGCCTATCTCCGTGGGACTTGGAGGGTCTCTGCAGAGGTGAGCCCTGTGCCTTTTAGTATCTATCCTGTTGGGTTTTTTTTTAAATTTCAGAATATTATGGGGGTACAAATGTTTTGGTTACATAAATTGCTTTTGTACCATTTGAGTCAAATTTTCTCCTGTTGGTTTGTAATAGGCCAGCTTCTTCAGGTTAAAAGAACAGGTATGAAAATGTGGAAAAAGATCTTGGATTTCTGCTTGGTTTTCCTAGTTAAAGGAGCTTAGCTTTTGGAATTAAAAAATGTCTCTCTCTGAAGCTGTCTTTACTCACCCCCCGATTCCTAATACCTGCATGGTCTGGGAGGGGCCCGGCGTGCTGCTTCTCTTCCCTGCTCAACTCCTACTCACTACTCCGCCTGCAAACTCAGTCCTGCTAATTGCATTGCTGGTGAAGCTCCTGGGACACAGCGTTCTTCAGGGATGAACCAACGACCAGTTTGGTGGGGTGAGTCTCACCAGCACCCCTAAAGTGGCCTGCTGTGGAGAGAAACCTCAGCTTGGAAGCACTGAGCCCTTTCCTCTGCGCTTCTCCTGCCTCACCATCTCCTCTCTGTCCCCTCTGCTTTCCTAGAGGGTCCCATAAAGTCTTCATTTGTTGTTCAATTTGTTATTTAAGCCCCTCAAGCATGGAAAGGGAACCTAATATATGCTGATCACATACTATGTGCCTGACACTCTGTGCCAGATGCTTCATATCATATCTCATCTAGTTTCATAGCAATCTGTTAGGTAGTAAATATTAGGCAGGAACCTTGCAGCTGAGAAAACCAAGGCTTTGGTTAGGGATCTCGTCAAAGATTGCAGAGCTATTAGGGTAGAGCTGGGCATTGAACTCTGGTCTAATCCCAAGGTCCATCTTGACACACTTCTTACTCAGAATAAACCCTGCTGCTGCAGTATTTATGGTCATCTTGTGCTTTTGCTATTCAGAGCCTTTTCCTTGTGCCATTGCCTGTGTCCCTGGGGCTTAGGCATGTCAAATGTACTGTTCCAACTCACCCTTGTGGGTTTCCATGTGGATTTGCCTAATGTTTTATTGCATCCATAGTCCATGCATCCTTTATTCCTTTGCAGGTGATTCTCCATCTGGAAGGCCATTTCTGAACGGCCAAGCCCAGCTCAGATGTCACCTCCACCATGAAGTCCAAATACCTTTGTGAGCCTTCTCTAAAGGATTTATTACGTTATTCCCTGTGTTACAGTAGTTTGGGTATGTAACTTACTTTCTTTGTTGGGGGATAGGGATTATACAGCATTAGTATTTGTGTCTTCCCAGTTTCTAACAGAGGACCTCACCCATAGTAAGCCACCAGGGAATGAACGCATCGGGGGAGCTCTTTACAGAATGCATCAGGGGAGAAAAGGATTTGTAAGGTGAGGATTTCTCCCTCAACTTTACATGTTGACTTTGCTTAAAACAAGATTCGACTGTAAGATAAGTGTCCTGATTGAGTCTAGGGTGGTGGTAGGACACCCAGAAGGGAGAAGTTCCTTGTGTTTTCCTTGAGAGCTTTGAATTTGGGGGAGTGAAGAGACACCAATGAGGGCAGGCAGTGGAGAACAGGCTGCTTAAGTAGAGGGCCCCCAGGCCTCACACATCTGTCTCTCCAGATGGGGCCCAGCAGAGTGGTAAGCTGTGTCCCTTGGTCTTTATCATGTGCTGCAGCTTTTCTGAGGCTGTCCCCTGTGCTCCCTGAGTCCCTTCATGTTTGTTCTGATAGACAAAGGCTATCACTGCTTTTGCTTTCACCATTGGGGGTGAAGGAGATCTTGGCCATAATTGGCAGTCAGCCCTCCCTGGGACCTGAGTCAGCTCAGAGCACCCATTTCCCACATAACCCAAGACAGACAGATGCTGGGGCCCTTCAGCAGAGAACGGGTGTGGGCTGGGATGACTCACCTACTCTGTCGCTGCCTACAGCTTGGCTCAAAGCCCTTGGGAATCAAAACACTTTAGAGGCGCAGAAGGCTCTCCTTAGAGATAGCAGCTTGGGTTCCTGCTTCTATAAATGCCTGTCACTGTCCTGAGACAGTATCAAGGAAAGCCTTGACAGTCCAGGTCATTGTGGAGCCATCCAACTGGATGGTCATGGAAAACAGGTAGAAGCAGCAACCTTAGAATGTAGTGCCCTGATCTGGGCAGCACACAACCTAGATTTTAACTGGGCTCTGCCAGGAGCTCCTCATTGTGTATGTATAAAGGAAGGGCATTCGTTCTTTTAAGTAAACATTTTTTTTTTTGGACCATTGACTCCTACTGTGCTAACTAAGGGCAGAGAGGGTTATGAGAAGTCAAATCCCATCCCTAACCATGGTGGTCTCTTGGTTTCTGTATATAAATACAAGTTGGGGTAATAAATGCTATGTTGTACTAAGGTGTTTTTGGAGCATGGAAGAGAAACTAACTCATCCCAGGGGAAATGAGCAAGTGAGATTAGGTTTAACTGAAGAGTTGACAGTTGAACTAGACCTTAAAATTCTTTCGGCAGATAGGAGTAAGTCTGTTGCATCTCTGGAGAATATTGTGTAGTGTATTGTCAATGGAATGCAGAGGGGGGTGAGGGTCAAGAGAGGGGGTGAGAATTGAGGGTCTGTCTGGGCCTAGCAGTGAAGACCTTCATGGGTCATACAAAATTTGGACCTTATCCTGAGGGCAGGGGGGAGACGTTGAACAGTTTTAATGTTTAAGGGCAGGACATGGTGAGATCTGTGTTGTAGAAAGATCACTCTGGCAGTGATGTGGAGGATAAATCAGAAGGGTCAAAGATGAAGAGGGAGAGACACTGGTTAGAAGAGGGTTGGACTATCACAGGGAAGAAAGTTTGAGGACCTCAACTAGGGGATTAAAGAAGAGGGCTGGACTAGATCATTCCTAAAACCAAAGTTCTGTGCTCCTAAACCCACCTGTGCTTTGGTGCATTTTGTACTGCCCCCTCCCTACCCACTCCTGGGTGATTACCTTGGTTGCTTGCTCATGCTCCATCCTTGGGGGACTGTGACCTGCGTGGGTTTTGACCCTGTCTGATTTCCCTGTTTGTCTGTTCTGTTCATCCTTGAAGTCTCACTTGAGATGAGACTCAGCTCCTTAGAGACCAACTAGTAGGGAGCTGTTCTCTGTCTCAGTTCTCTCTCCCGCCTGCGGCCCTGACTCTGCTTTCCCCTCTGGCGCTGGACCTGAGGTCTCCAGATGGGCAGTGGCATCTACGCCATTTTTCCCATTACTCTGTCCGAGAGGAGAGATGAGACACCATGTCTCATTAAAAGATGTTGACAAGCAGGAACTAGAAAAATGGATTAAAGACCAAGTTTGTGACCTTGGTCTAAGAGAGCAGAAGGTGAAATACAGGGCAGTCCCACGTGGTGACCGAGCAAGTCTGAGCACCTTGATTTAAATTTAGATCAGTTCTATAAAATGTAATCCAAAAACCGGAAGTACATGTCTTCTCCTAATTCCTTCACTGTTTCTATACCCAGCTAGGGTTAGAAGTCCTGCCCCTTCTTGCTCTGCTTGTTTGTAAAACTGTCATCTTGTGATTCTTGGGCCTATGGACTTTAGCAGTCAGTCAACAAATAGGTTCCTAGAACCTATGGGGTGCCTAATAGTAGCGGGGGTAGGATATAGACACCCCTGGCTATGTTCTTAAGGAATCAGGAGACTGGTATTTTCATCTAGTTGAGAAAGCAACATACATGTGAGAGCCAACTGTAGAAAAGAAAACACGACTAGTTAAGAGGGCAGTTAGAATTTGGTGGTACATGCTGCAAGCACCATAGAGCCTAAAAAAGTAGGGAGCAAGTGGTCTGGGTCTCTTGAGTTGCCTCAAGTTGGGGGTTGAATCCGCCTGAATCTGGCCTAAGGGTCTAAGCTGGATGCTAACTCGTCTCAGTGTGAGGTTGGGGCCAAGCAGCACTTTATGTGGCCCTCATATGGGGCGACATCCCTATTAACCAAATTTTCATGCTGTTTCCTCAGCCTGCATCTCCCCACTAGTCAAGAGTCTCCATTTACCCTTCAGTGCCCAGCCCAAATGTCTCATTTTTCTTGTAGACTCTTTCCTCCCACCAGTCAGAATTGTTGCTGTCTTCTCTACTCTTCTGCAGCCCTTTGTTTGTAACTCTGTTGTGACATTTATTTCATCTTGTCATGTATTTGAGTGTTTCTATCGGTTGCACTAGATTGTGAGCTTGTTAGCAGGGACTCTATCTGATTCATTTCTCTAATGCCCAATGCCTAGGCCAGAGTGGTACCCTGCTCAGAAAATGTTTGTTCGATGGACAAACACCATTTAAGCAGATTTATTCCCCCTGGTATTTGAGTCATATAAAATCAGTTCTATAAAAGTAATCCTAAAACCAGAAGGGGGTGGGCCTGCTTTCTGGGGCTGGTTTTTGGCAGGGGGAACACAAAGTGAGATTGAAAGTCGTTTTAGGTAGAACTTGTGTGGACGCACAGAAGAAGGGTATCCAACCTACTCTTGGTCCCGACCCTTCGAGTGGAGCGTGAGTGTTGGGAAGGCCATCGCATGGCTTGTAGAGGGAGTACTGGAGTCAGAAGAATTGGGGACTAGTTCTGATCCGGTCTCTGGTGACATTATACTTGCCTTGTTGATCATACGGGATTATTCTATGAACCAAATGAGATAGTAAGTATATGAGTTCTTTGAAAAGTACAGAGTGTACTTGGATATCAGGCATCCTTATGGTTTTCTTCTTGTCTCCTCATTCCCCCTTCATTGCTTCTATAAAGAAAGCTCTCAAATTATTAGCTGCTCAGGTCAGCTTGAAAGAGCTTAGACAGTCTCCATTTGAGTTCTCATTTAGGCCCAAGGACTAGATCCAAAATGCTAGAGAGAGAACAACATGGTTTCACCAAACCAGGTGACCTTGAGTGAATCACTTCAACTCTCCGAGCCTTAGTGTCCTCATCTGTAAAATGGAGATGATAATCTCTGCTCCACCTACCTTCTAGGGCTATAGGGGGGATCAAATGAGAGAATGAATGTGACGGTGCCTTATAAACTGTAAAGATCTGTGCAAATGCCATAGATTTATTTTTTAATCTGTGCTTGAGAGCTCTGGGTGACATTTGCCGAGGCTGTTGCACGTCTAGATGGTGACGTCATACACGTGTTATTGGAGTTCAGGGTGGGGCCCAGAAGACAGGCCCAGAGTCAGGGGGGCAGGGTAGAATACAGAAGGGAACCCCACCCACTGCCTGCCTGTAGAAGACCTGATTCTGTCGTCACTTATTTTTCTGACTTAAAGAAATCTGGTCTCCTTGTTTCTAAACTGTCAAAGACTCTGCCGTGACCTCTGTGCTCAGGGGTTACTTTGATTAAAGCTCAGAAGTAAGGGCCACACTGACTTGTCTCCAGGGTCGAGCGTGACGCCTGGAAGCAGAAGAATAAGTTTGTTGTTGAACAAAATGCAGGTAGTACATCTTGTGAGGCCTCCTCATCCTCATTCTTTCTTCTCCTGTGATTCCTTTCCAAGCTCCAGTTGTAGATAAATGTGAAAAATGACATGATTCAGAGAAATGGAGGCCCGACTCACGCTTGAAAACATGAGTGGCCAGTGTGAATGAAAAGCCAAGCTTCGGAAGTGGGGTATTACCATGCAGGTGCTTTGTTCATCCCGGGAAGCTGGGAAGCCAGAGTCTGATGGGAAGGGCTCTCGTCTGCCTGTGGCCAGGTAGTTTTTGAAGCCCTTCACTGTTCCTGCTGTTCACTAGAGCTGAAAGAAAATGGCTTAATCCACACACATGTGAGAGTATTTATCATGTTTTGGTGCTGTACTGGGTGCTTTGGGGAATATGAAGAATGTCAAGTTGTGGCTTCTGTGTTGGAAGTACACACGCTGCCGCTGAGAAGACAACTGCAGAGGAGCAGGGATTCCCACTTGCAGGCAGTGCTGGCACAGGGTCAAAGGAGTGGCAGATAATCCTAACATAGGACGGCAGAGGCGGGAGGATCCTCAAAGGCCCCAGGGGTTGGGAAGGATTTTTGGAGTAGATGGGAATATGTGAAGAAGACAGTCAATCTTGGGGACTCACCTCTCCCCAGAAATGTCTCTTTTGCTTCCTGGCTCTAATTACGAGATTGTATTAGTTTTCTATTGTTGCATAACTAATTACCACAAAATTTAGCAGCTCACATTTCTGTAGGTCAGAAGTCTAGGCGGGCTCTACTGAGTTCTTTGCTCTGGGCCTCACAAGACTAAAATCAATGTGTGAGCTGACTGGGCACTAACCTGGAGGTTCTGGGAAAGAACGCACTTCCCAGCTCATTGAGGTTGTGGCAGAATTTCATTCCCTTCAGTTGCAGGACTGAGGTCCCTGTGTCCCTGTTGGCTGTCGGCTGGCGATTGCTCTTAGCTCCTGGAAGCCACTCTGAAGTCCTTTCCGTGTGGCCCCTCCAGCTCCAGTGTAGCAACAGTACATCCAGTCTCCCCTGTGTCTTGAGTCCCTGACTTCCTCTCCTGTTCCCAGCTGGAGAAAATACTCTGCTTTTAAAGGGCTTGTGTGATTAGACCAAGGCCACCTGGATAGTCTCCTTTGGATTAGCTCAAAGTCAACTGATAAGGAACCTTAATTACATCTGCAAAAGTCAACTGATAAGGAACCTTAATTACATCTGCAAAATCCCCTTTGGCAGGTAACCTAATGTAATCAAAGTCTTGGGGAATAAGGGTGGGAAATCTTGGTGGGGGCACGTTGAGATTCTGCCCGCCACAGATACGTTAGTAGAGAAGAAATACTGGGTCTGAACGCAGGCACTGGCAGTAGGGATGGAAGAGAGGAAGGAAGCTCAGGCACGGCAAGAGCTTGTTACACAGCAGGCGTCTCCACAAAGGCGTCTCCATCCTCAAGGCAGATGATGGGGAGTAAGGAGCCCCTTACACTGGGCAAAACTAGAAAGTAGGTATCATTCTCACTATGCTCATTTTACTCTTGAGAATACTGAGGCTCAAAGAAAAAGGCCCAGCTACTAAATGGCAGCTGTGTCTAATTCCAGCTTCCTTGTTCCACCCTGCCATCTTGGAAGAGAGGAAGAGGGTGATATGGTAGATAATGGGGAGATGAAGCGCACAGGTCCCGGGAGCTGATTTGTTACGGGCGCAGGAAAGCAGCATTCAAGATGATCTAAAGCACTAGAGGACGGGGAAGATGGTAGGATCATTGATAGAAATACAGTCACACATTGCTTAATGGCATGGATACGTTCTGAGAAACATTCTGAGAAATGTGGTGTTGGCGATTTCCTCATTGTGGGAACATCACAGAGTGTACTTACGCAAACCTGGATGGCATTGCCACCTAGGCTATATGGTATAGCCTGTTGCTCCTGGGCCGCAAACCTGTACAGCATGTTACTATACCGAATACTCATGCAGTTGTAACACAAATATTTGTGTATATAGACACATGTAATCATAGAAAAGATACAGTAAAAATACAGTACTACAGTCTTATGGGACCACCATCACATATGTGGTCCATTGTTGACTGAAACATTATATGGCACGTGACCATATACCCAAGGGCTAATTCATCAGTATGTGGGAAGGGCACCAAGTTTCTGTGTGGATTTCAAATATTCCGTATCCCCAGGCTTTGTTAATCCATGACTTTTACCTTCAGAGAAGCTGGTTCTCCCAGCAAGGAGAGGTCAGGGCTACCCAGCTTTGTGTCTTGACTCCTGGTTACTATTTTAAGGCACAGGAATAGCTGAGAGCCCTGCGGGTGTTAGACCCAAGTGGGGTGAGGGTAAAGGCAGACGGGATCATCACCAGCCAATGGCAGCGTCCAGAGCTGGATACAGAAACCCCTCCTTGCCAAGTGTTCTGGGCAGCACTCGGTGTTCAGGCTGGTTTGACTTTTTTGGACTGTGCTGCAGAGATCACACAGATGGTCACACTGTGGTGTCGGCTCTCAGCTTGTGAGCAGCCATGGCACCTTCCCGGCTGCTCCGCTAGGACGGTCATTTCTGGGCCTACCTGCTGGTAAATTGGAGCACTGGGTGCTCATGTTTTCCCTTCCCTGTCCTTCTGCCCATTCTGTTTCCAGTAGGTCTGTGGTTCCCAACCCCCATCAGTCCATGGCCTTTAGGGACCAGGCTTCCCCCCTACAGCCACACACACATACGCACACACACCGCACCCCAGCCGTGGAATAGTTGTTTTTCATGAAACTTAGGAAGGGGGGGCACACAGCAGGAGGTGAGCGGCTGGTGAATAAGTGAATTTACAGCCACTCCCCTCCCCATCGCTCACATCACCACCTGAGTGCCGCACCACCCCACCCAATCCGTAGCAAAATTGTCTTCCATGAAACCAGTCCCTGGTGCCATAAAGGTTGGGGACCCCTGCAATAGGTGATATTACAAAGGCGCTTTGGGATGTCTGCAACAGTGTGACCCCTTTCTGTGAGTGTGGCTCGGTGGGTAGGTAATTCACATGTCGGTGTGCTTCTGAATTGCTCCTTCAGCTTGGTTTCTCCAGATTGCTGGGACTTGATCACTCACAGGAGGAAGGAACTTCTTTGTGGTTCTGTCATTGACCTGTTTTGAAAACACCATCTCCACAACAATGACACCCTTAAAACAATAGTCAACATCAGGCCTGTGATTAAGAGCTTTGACAGGAGACGTGACTAAGCTGGATGTTTTCTCTAAGGCCATTGCAACTATGATTCTCTGTGCTTTTGG
This sequence comes from Daubentonia madagascariensis, assembly GCA_023783475.1. Classification (NCBI taxonomy): domain Eukaryota; kingdom Metazoa; phylum Chordata; class Mammalia; order Primates; family Daubentoniidae; genus Daubentonia; species Daubentonia madagascariensis. Next base: position 1,149,957 of record JAKFHU010002332.1, on the reverse strand, counting down.
GAGTTCAGTAGAGAGGGACGTCAGGGAGGGCAAGGCAGATGACGGAGGAAGGAGCCCCTTACGCTGGGCATTGAAGGATGACGGATTGGGTTAAGTAGACAGCAGAAGGGACGGCCTTCCAGACTTGGGTGAGAACTGAGCAAAGTTTGAATGAGCGAAGCTGTGTTTGTGGGGTGTGAGGCTATGGTAGCAACTGGCGGGGGGAGGGGGGCGGTTCTGCTGCCTTAAGCTAAGAAAACAACTCTCTGTCCTTTTCCTTCTCCCTTTTATTAAAGCTTAGGACTTCTCAGCTTTCCCTCCCCTCCTCTGGGTGTGCAGAGGGATTTGTAGGAGCTGTTCTCTCCGACCTGGCCTCAAGGACACCTGTGGGATATTCCTTGTGTGGTTTACTCCTTGCCTCCTAGTCAGCGTCCTTTTCCCTGCCCCACTCTGTTTTCTTTAAAGAGCACTGTTTTAACTAAGGAACTTTACTTGCTTTGTTTTCGTTTTTATAGACAGATGCAGTATTAAACTCAAATGCTTTTAAATGTCGTCACTGTCTGTAGTTTAACATTTGACCTCTCTTTGGCAACCATATTATATTTCATATGTTTTATTGTTGCACAATTTCTAGAGGAGCATGGGAGGATGGGGACCCATTTTTGGTCCTCATGGTTCAGAGAGCTTTCTTCTTCAGGCACGTGGGTACCACTTGGCCGGAGATTCTTTTCTCTTCTCTGAATCTGACTATGATGGGAAAAAACGACTACAGTGGTCATACAAGTCATGAAGAAATGAGTTTAGTACTGTATTGGTTAGGATTCTGTTATTACATATACTGAAATTATCTGGAAATAGCTTAAGCCAAAGAGAAAAGTTTTTAAAAATACTCAGGGACATATCATGAGATCTAAGGCCAGGAATTCCACTGGGTCTCAGGAAGGGACTTGAAGTAGGAACTGGAAAGCCATCAAGAAGCCAGGCATTCCAACACATGAATTTAGGGGGGAAAAAGAAAAAAAAAAAGATAAATAAAAATAAAAAAAGAAGCCAGGCAACTTCTTGATATGCTTGCTTAATTCAGTATGTGCTCTGTGCAGACTGGCTGTCCCTGCTTCCAGTCCATATGTAAGGCAACAAAGCCTCCTTAGCCCCCCAAATTATAATTCCTTTTATTCAAGAGACCAGTCAAGACTCAGTGAGGATCTGTTTATCCTGTTTCCAAATATGTTTTTGAGTACCAACCTTAGCCTAATCAACAATGACAAGTGTGCAGTCACAGAACATAAACCCTGGCTGTTGGAAGCCTGGCCTGTAGGAGGGGCCTGCTTCAAATATCCCTCCTGCTAAACCATACTGCCAACAACTCATTATTATGATGATTTTCATATTTCACAGTGAACTAGAAAATCTTGTAGAGATGCTGGTAGAGGTGGGGTCTATGACTGGAGAGGCCATATAAAAGGCATGGATTTGGCTTATTTCTGGTCCGTAGCACTTCATAGTTGTCCAGTTTTACAGTAGAGGCCTTGAAAGATGTAAGACTTGGCTAAGAATTTATCATCTGCCTCTGCTCCAAAACCACATTCTATTAAAAAAAATGTGCTTAACTGAATTGTTTGAAGGTTTTTTTGTTGTAAGGGATGCAGGCTTTTGAAAAAAATTATTCTTGGTGGGAGGCTGAGGCAGGAGGATCGCTTGAGCCCAGGCAGGAGCTATGCTGACACCACTGCACTCTAGCCCAGGCAACAGAGCAAGTCTGTGACTCAAAGAAAAACCCAACCAAACAAACAAAAAATTACCGGAAGACAATTTGTAAGCTGTTGGTAGAGAATGCCAAGAACAAGCTTTTTGAGGTGAATTTGTTTAAACAGGCCCCTAACTGATGGGAAAGTGAATGTTTTTGTGTTTCTTGAGAACCATTGTCTTTTAATAGAAATAGCACAGTTCTGGAATCAGAAGACTGGATTGGGTCTCAACCCTGACACCAGCTTTATGGCTTTGGAAAAGTTATTTAATATCTCTGAGCCTCAGTTATACTTCTGTGAAATGGGATAAATATTAAGACCTACTTCTTAGTGTAGGAAAGAGTACATGAATTAATACACATTGTGTGCTTGGCATTCTTCTTTGCACGTAAGCATTGAGTTAATGCGATCTTACGGAAATTATTGATTAAGCCTGTTTGTTAATAGTCAAGCGTTAATAAGAAAAGAACAAGTTGTGCTTGAGTGTTTTTTTAAAGCATAGTCAGTAATATTTTTTTAAAAAGCATTTGCTAATGTTTCCTATGTTTAGCTGTTTAATAAAGAGTTATATTTTTATTTTTAAAAGGAAGAAAAGTAGGGTTTTTTTGTACTATAGGAAAGGCAGCCCTGGCCTAAGCCTGTTTGCCTGGGTCATGAGGTCTTTTCTTAAAAATTGCAGTAAAACACATATAACATAAAATTTACCAACTTAAACATTTTTACGTATATAGCTAAGTGGTATTAGGTACATTCATGTTGTTGTTTAACCATCACCGCCCATCTCCAGAACTCTTTTCATCTTGCAGAGCTGAAACTCTGTCCCCACTCAATACTAATCCCCCATTGCCCCTCTCCTCGGCCCCTGGAAACCACCATTCTACTTTCTGTCTCTATGGATTTGACTCCTCTAGGTACTTCATATAAGTGAAATCATACAGTATTTGTCTTTTTGTGACTGGTGTATCTCACTTAACATAATGTCCTTAAGGTTCGTCCATGTTAGAGCATGTGTGAATACTTCTTCCCTTTTTAAGGTTTGCTGACATCCCATTGCATGTATACACCACGTTTTGTTTATCCATTCATCCATGGAGGGACAATTGGGTTGCTTCTGCCTTTTGGCTATTGAGAATAATACTGCTATGAACATGGATATACAAATATCTCTTAGAGGCCCTGCTTTCAGTTCTTTTGGGCATATACCAAGAACTGAAATTGCTGATCACATGACAGTTCTATTTTTAATTTTCTGAGGGACTGCCATGCTGTTCTTCACAGTAGCTGCACCATTTTACATTCCCACCGATGGTGCACATCAGTGGGTTCCAGTTTTTCCACATCACGACTAATGCTTGTTTTTTGGTTTTTTGATAGCAGCCACCCTAATGGGTACAGGGTGGCATCTCATTGTGGTTATTGATTTGAATTTCTCTAATTATTGGTGATGTTGAGCATCTTTTCCTGTTCATATTGGCCATTTGTATATGAGTTGTGAGCTCTTGATTAAGACATCACTGCCGTATGATGATGGTGTACTCTCGTTGTGGGAAAAGTACCCAAAGGGGAAAAATGCTTTGCTTTGAATCTCCAGAGACAGAAAGTAGGTTAGTGGTTGCCAGGGGTGGCGGGGTGGGCAGGGGCAAAATGGGGAGTGATTGCTGATGGGGAGGGGCTTCTTTTTGGGGGTAATGAAATGTTCTGAAATTAGATAGGGGTGATGGTTACACAGTTCTGGTAACATACTAAAAACCATTGAATTGTACACTTTGAATGGATGAATTTTATATTATATGAAGTATATCTCAATAAAGCTGTTTTAAAATGCTGCCTTTTGAAAACAGAACTAAAACAGTAACAGTGATAGTAGCAAATGTTGCCCCTTCATTAGCCAGCTCTATCCAGCAAGAGTGGATATAGCAGGTTTTTGGTGAGTTAACGTTCCTTCCCAGAACTGCAGTCACCCCCTTCTCCCTCCAGTTTTCCAAACCAATCCTTATTCCTTCAGTCTGATTTGGTCTTGTGTGAGTTTCTTAGTTTCTTCTAATCTAGGAAACCTCTTTACTCCATCTGAGGGGCAAGCAAACCTCTTTTGGCATTTAGAAATAGAAAGTCAGCCAGGGAAGAGTGAGCCAGCTTATGGTATCTGTGGGCCTCATACCCCAGCCCCAACCCAGCCTTGCAGAGGCTGGAGGGGAGAATGCCAGGGATGGGGTCAGCAGCCGCCTGAGCTGTTACACAGGGCCTTAAACACGCCCTCTCAATACCCACACCTAAGGTATTTCCTTCCCTCTCCTGTGGGGCCTGAAGTTCCACCATCAGTTCTTATGGGTTGATAACATGGTGGCCACTCACCCTTTGGCCCTTAATAAGTTGGTGATACCAGCCTAACTGAAGCAAGGTTTTGAGGACACAAGAGTCAAGTAAGGTTTTGGTGAGTTGGGGAAGAAGAATCCTTATGTGGTGGGACAGCCCTGGACATGTGACCATGGGGTGAGATGGGTCCCTAGTGGGTCCTTAGCCAGCCAGGAAAACCCACCAAGTCCCTGGTACCAGACTTGTATGTGTACAAGGAGATTTCCCGAGGCTCCGTTCTGCTTATATCCAACTTAGCAAGTCTCTCCTTGGAAAATCTGGAGGGGTGTCTCCTTGCAAGCTCACTTCCTGGCTCAGTAAGAAAGATCAGTGACTGATAAAGCCAGAAGAAAGATGGCAAATACTTTAAGGTTAGAGGTGCTAGAAACATATTTTGGTAGAGTTTGGGGTAGAGGGTTGTCAAGGTCCTCTGGTCCAACAATGATACCTCTACAGGTCTTAGGTTTTACCAAAGAGAACATCGCCCCCTGCACCCAACCTCCATCCTTTTCAAAATGAGGACATGGGTCCAGATGGAGGAAGTGACTGGCACTAGGTTGCATGGCCAATGAGTAGTGGAGCCAGAGCTTAGCTCTCTTGCCTATGCATGCTCCACTCAGGCTCCACACACCCAACCTTGCCCAGCCAGCAGCCTTGGGAGCATCCCTTGCTGAGCAGGAGCGTGGATGACGGATGCCAACCACAGCCCTCGGTCCATCTGTGGGCTTCTGTCCATCTGAGCCACAAATGTCTGACTTTGCCCACATGTTGCTCCGGTGGCTTTCTGTGGAGCAGTCTCCTCTCCTGGTTTGCGTTCTCTCTTCTCTGCTACAGCCCCCCTCCCACACCATCTGGAACGCGGCTGAGGCTCTCGTTCACGTTGCCCACCCCCTCCGCCATGTTGTGCCACATGTGGGCCCACACCAACACAGATTTACTAAGTACAGAGAGTTCTCCTTTTATTTGTTTCTGATTGCTTAGGGAGGAAAAAATGTTGCTTCTCAGACTTCAGAGTCTTAGCACTTACGTAGTGACAATTTAAAAATAATTGTTTGCAAAATCTTCCCCTTGGTATTTACTATAGTCCCTCAGGCGCTTTACACACAGGTCCCAGCCTGGGCTGGTGTCAGGGACAAGGTCAATGGTTTAGAGGGGTTAGATCCCTGAACCATGAGGGGCTCTTCTGTTCCCATGGCCTTACAGGCTTCTCTGCGTTGACCCTGATCTTATTCTCTGAGGTCAGATGTCCTAGAAAGCTCCAGAGTCTTGGAAAGTCTATACTCACCCCTTGTGCAAAGGGCAGGTGCTCTCTCCCTCCTACTCTCCAGCTCCATCATCCACTCTGCTCCGTCTTTGCTCCTTCATCTCACTCCCCTTCCCTGCGCCTTCCCTGCCTCTCCATCTTCTTTCCATCTGCAGATTTTCTCACCCTTGTGAGCAAACATCACGCGGTTACTATCCGTGTGTAACGCTGTATCAAAGCTGTGGCTATTTTCTGCACGCAGATATGATACTGCGGTTGGCTCAGTCTTTATCGTTCAGAATGCCAGCCATCCGGGAATGTGTCAGACCAGAAATCAGCTCTAGAAGTCAGGCTAGTTCCAGGGTGGGAATCTCCTTGTCTTTGTTTTATTAGTGAAGGTGACAATGAGAAGGCCTTGTTGCCTCTCGACACAGGTGTGATGGGAAGAAATGAACACAGTGGTCTGTGCGGGAGCAGCACTAGCAGTGGAAGTGAGAGAAATCCCAGGCACAGGTGTCCCTCAGGAGAAACGGGATCGGAGTTGCCCAGCCCAGTGGTTTTCCCACCTGGATCTTCTCTTTGTGGTGTTGAACATAGGTTCAGGTTATGTTTCCACCGGGGAAGGTGTGCCTAGAGCCCTCACCCATCTTTGCCGTGAACCTTCCTGCAGCCACTGGCCCTTTTATTTGATCAGGAAGGGGCCCAGAAAGCAGCTGTGAAGCAGTTGTTTCCAATTGGTAATCAGGAACCACCTGTCCCAGCCTCTGGTCTCTGTTCTGGCCACACCCGATGAATCAGTGGTTCCCCTGTCTCCTCTTGTTCCGTTCTGTGCCATCTGCTTGTGGCCCCTTCCTCATATTGTTCCAGCTTCTTGCTGCCCTTGTTACTTCTAGCACTCACTCTGATCTGCCTCTCTCCTATAAGGACCCTTGTGATTACATTTGGCCCATCTGAATAACGAAGGATAATCTCTCATCTCAAGATCCTTAGTTATATCTGCAAAGTCCCTCTGACCATGTCAGGTGACATTCGTGGGTTCTGGGGATCAGGACATGCACATCTTTTGGGGAGACCATTGTCCAGCTTAACACATTTAGAAAGCTCCTGCTATGCCTTCTTATCTGTACATGTCTAAGTTCTTCCCATCATTAGAGACCCATGCTGCCTCCTCTAGGAAGTCTTCCTTGAGTCCCCTTTTCCTCCAGCCAGATGCTCCTCAGCCTTGGTTCCTGCTGCTGCTGTGGGCCAGGAGTACTTCTCTGGTCAAACCAACCCCTCCTTGGTTTGGATATTTCCGCCTCTGCACCTTTTCTCCAGGAGCATTCCCCCTCTCTGGAATGCTCCCAGTGTGACCCCAGCCTGTCTTCCTCTTCCACAAAGCTCCCCTCGTCCCCATCCAACCCCGATCTCACACAGAGGCCTTAGATTGGCAAAACTCAGACACCCCTCCATTTTAATGACTCCCACAGTGCATTCCAATTCTCTGTTTGCATGTTGGTCTATGGCTTAGACAACAAGTGAGCATCTTGGAGCATGGAACTGCCTCTGACGAATCATCACATGCCAAGCTTTGGCACAGAGCTTGGCACATAGCATGCATTGACAGGATGGTGTGAAACAGTCTCTGCTACCTGAACTTCCACAGAGTTCATGATCTGTCACCCTCACTGGTATGACACTTGGCTTCCGTTGACTCATAGTATCTGTTGTTGTTTTCTGAATATGCCCTGCTGCCCAGTACCACCCAAACACATCAGGACTGAGGTCTCCAGTACTGCACAAAGGGTTTTGCAATCACTAGATGGTCTACTAGGTTGAACCACATAAAAATGTCATGATTTGATGGTTTTAACCTTCACAGTGCTAAGTGCCTTTGGAAAGGAGACGAGTATTCATTGCTCAGGGTATCCTGACCTGGTGGCCATATCCTAGGGCCTTCCTCCCAGTGCTGGAGGCCCTTTGCTCTTCCGTACTTCATGTTGCTCACCGCTCTCTGACACGGTCTCCCTTCTGGCTTAAAACAGATTGTTTTTAAAATGTGAAATCAAGTGTCAATTTATTGATTTACATTGAGAAATAGAACTGCCGGGCTAACTAAATATTATTTCTCTCTTGCAGCAAGAAAATCTACCCTTGAGGACAAGTTGGCATCACAAAGTTGCTTGGTAAGCAGAGTATTCAGATAACCTCAAAGGGAGTGTGTCCAGACTGAGGGGCCTGCACAAGGATGGGCCAGCTCAAAGCAGACAGGCCGTAGTCCAGTGGAGCCCCTTCTTCAGCAAGCATGACAGCATTATGGCTGGGCCAGTTCTGCAGGACAGCGTGCTGTCCTGCAGGTGATAAGAATTGATCAGGGAGCACACTCAGATAGTCTCAGGGTCCTGGGGTGATCCTGAGCACAGCTTGGTCCCTGGTGAGAGCAGTTTGCTGCGGCCCACTGGGGACACCAGTGGTGTTTGACTTGGGTGATTTTCCACCCTTCAAATAACTAATTACGGCCCTTCTTCCCTCCCCTACCCCTTCCTTCCTGTATCTTGCCTTTCTTTATTCCTTCCTTTCTGGGGCTCCTTTTTTTCCAATTATAGTTTACTTACAATAAAATGCACACACACACACACACATTTTATACACACACACACACACACACACACAGAGGGTGTCTCAAAAGTCACCAAACATAGGGAAAATGGGGAATTGTAGCTAAATGTAACTTTATTTACAAAATATTCATTACAAAATTTTTCCTTTGTATGGAGACTTTTGGGACACCATATATATATATATTTATTTATTTATTTTATTATTTATTTATATATTTATTTTATATATATATAAAAATATATACACACATATATATGTAAATATATATATACATATATATATATATTTTTTTTTTTAGAGACAGGGGTTTCACTTTGTTGCCCAGGCTGGAGTGCAGCGGCTATTCATAGGTGTGATTATAGCACGCTACAGTCTCAACCTCCTGGCCTTAAGTGACCCTCCTGCCTCACTAGTTGGGACTACACCTTTATGCCTGGCTAAAATGCACTTATTTTAAATGTATAGCTCAATAAGTTTTAACAAATATATACACTCATATAACTAGAGTCCATTTCTATTTAATTTTTGTTATGACATAAGGAGTTGAGGTTCATTTTTTTCCCTTATGAATAGACAATTGTTCTAGCCCATTTGTTGGAAAGACTTTTCTTTCCCCATTGAATTACCTTGGTACTTTTGTTGACAATCAATTAGCCATAGATATGTAGGTCTATTTCTGGACTCTGTTTTCTGTTCTGTTGATCCTATTTGTGTATCCTGATGATGATAGGATTAATTACTGCTCTTTGTAGTAAGCCTTAAAATCAACTAGTGTAAGTCCTCTAATTTGTTCTTTATTAGGATTATTTTGGCTATTCTTGGTCCTTTTTATGTCCACTTAAATTTTAGAATCTGCTTGACAATTTCTAAAAAAGAAAAGAAGCCTTCTGGAAGTTTGATTTGGATTATATTGAGTCTGTATATCAATTTGAGAGAATCGACATCTTAACAATATTGAATCTTCCAATCCATGAACATGGTACATTTCTTCATCTATTTAGATCTTTAATTTCTCTCAACAATGTTTTGTGTCTTCTGTGGAGAAGATTTGCACGTCTTTTGTTCAATTTATTCCCGAGCAGCATTTTTATCTTAATAGAGGAAACTGGAAGCCCCAGAGGAGTGAAGGTGACGTGGTGGACAGACAGATCACGGGGCTGATGTTTGGGGTTGGGGCTCTATTCAGCACCCAAAATGGTTACCGACAAGATGCAGCTGGTCACACAGGGTGATTCTCACAGTGTCCCTTCCATCTGGATATTAGAATCAAGCTGATTCTCTGGTGACATGATAGCCAAGAGGTCTGTGTTCTCTTATTCCCTCTGTCCATTGAAATGAACCTTTCTCAGCCCTCCCTTCTGGACCCTGGGTGTCCTACGCAGGTCAGTTACAGGTACGACTCCCTCCCAGGAGGAGCTTCAGCGCCTCCAGCTCTGGATCAGCCTCCCCAGGCTGTGCCCTGAGCAGCAGTGGCCAGTGGCCTCTGGGGGGGCCTGGCTCAGACAGCCCTGCCCTAGTGGACTGGAAAATGCAGTGGAATCAACCACGTACTTGGTAGTGGAGGAGAAGCAAAGAAATGGATGAGAAGCAGCAGGGCAGGAGAGGGGCTGACTGACTTCAGTGGCAGAGCGTGGAGGGGGGTGCCCACGAGTACTACTGCCTGGGGGGGTCTACCAGGTGGCCCACTCGCAGAGCCGCCTTGGGTTTCTAATGGTCTTCAGGTCCAGCACCGGGGAGGCCTCACTCTCCTGGGATTCCTTCTTTTCCCACAAGGCCCAGGTGTTTGACTTTCCCAAGGCTCTTTTGAGGGATGGTCCCATGGCTAAGCTTCCTCTGTTCATCATTTCCTTGTGTCTCCCAGCAGTGCTGCCCACCCATCTGCAGGAACGAACTTGAGGGGACTGCTGCTGCTTATACCTGGGAGCACCACACTAGCATGTCTGTGCCTCCCTTGGGCTATTGTGTTCCTCGGTTCGAAGCCTTTTCTTTTTCCCTAGGCTACTAGGTTGTGTAAGTGCGTGTGTGCGTGCACAAATGACGGGGACTCTACGCTTTGTCTTTGCAGTTTTGTCCAACACAGCAGAGGTCTTACTGATAATTTGGAGGCATCCTTAATGGGGGGAGTCTGAAAGGCTGCAAGGAGAACCCAAGAGAACTGGAGTTCTCAGGAGAGATGCTTGGGGCGGGGCGGGTCTTGCAAGACTGCCCTGACGCAGGAGCACATTTGTTCCCAGTGCCATGTGAGGAGGAGTGGATGCTATAGGAAAGATATTTTGGCTTAATGTAAAGAACTTTATAGAAGTTGTACAACCACAGGACGGGCTTCCTTGCCTGATTGTGATTTCTGTATCCCTGGAGTATACAAGCAGATGCTGTCACAGATTCCTGCATTGGGCAAGGTCCATTTGATTCTGTTTCTAACACTTAACTATGAGCCAGTTAATGCTCTTCTCCCAAGAGGACCTCTCCTGGGGAAAGGAACCCAGAGAAAGAAATTTTTGAAGGTGAAATTCAGGAGCAGTGAAACACTTCAACGTGGAGAAGTGTTTTTGGCAGGTCTCGCGTTACCCCTCACATTGCGCTGTAGCTGGTGTGCAAGACCAGCCATGATCCCTTCAACCATGTGGAAATGCCTTCCCCGTCCACATCCTCACCAGTCATTTATTTGGCCAAAGTGAGCTCTCCCAAGCCAGTTGCGCTAGGCCTCCTGCCTCTGCAGCCTCTATGCATGAGAAAGTGCCAGAAGGGGTGGCATCAGGTCTGGAGGAGAGAGCAGAGGATGCACGCTGCAGGAGACGCCTACTCAGGCACTTCAAGGAGAGCACCCTCCTCTCAGCATCAGCTCGGAGCCAACTTTTCTTTCTTCGTGTGACTCAGCCGTCATTAATTAGAAAAACTGCCTGAGCATTCCTCATTTCAGTCCCAGGCTCTGCCTTGCCCAAGCTGTTGATGCTGTAGGAGTTTGTTCCTTTTTCATTTAAGGTCGCAGAGAATACTTGTCCTTCCCAGAGGGCCGTCTTTGGAGGGACCTCCACCCCACTTCATGGTTTTTGCAGGGTGGAGGACAACACACTTCCCAAGATGCATGCCTGGGGTCCCACATCGGGGAGCAGTGCTGGGGACCCGAAACGAGGAGTCCATCACTCCCAGCAGGGAATAAGAGGTGTCATGGAGTAAAGGAAAGAGCCTGGGTCTGTTTGCCAGTTCTAACACTAATTAGCTGTGTGACCTTGGGTACTTTATTAACTCCTCTGAGCCTCAGTTTCTGCATCTGTAAGCATAAGGTGATGGCATGCCTTGTAGTTGGTTGTTGAGATTATTCCATGAGAGGCTGTAGGTGGAAGCGCCTGGTGTGGTACTCGGCTTTGCGCTGGAGCTCAGTGAATGCTGCCTCCCCAGCTCCACCTCCCACCCATTCACAGGAACTCATCATTCTAGCCAAGGCCTTCTTGGCGGCCGTCCAGCAAGTACACTGGTGGTGATGGGCACCGAAGGAGCAGTCTTATTGGATGGAAAGTCTTGGTGCCTTTTAGAACTTCCAGAGAGGTCCATAGACAGAGTAAGTGGCCACTTCTGCTATTCCAGAGGATGACCTGGGGAGTGAACACCAGATTCCATCTGTTACCTGCTCACTCACTACCATGACCTGGCCTGTAATTCCTCCCATTAGTCATTTCCATTTTCTTATTATCTTCTGGCATCAGTAGGTTCACCTGGAGAAGTCATCTGTAGTCTATGGGTCAGAGAGTAGAAAGTCATTTTCAAGGGTGGAGAAGAGGAAAGCCAGGTGTGTGGGCTGCTTCTTACACAGTAGCACCTTGGACTCTTTAAAAGTGAAATTAGTTGGCTGCCACCTTGGAGCAGAGACTCTGTCATTTACCTCTTTGGATGGAGCAGTGAGCACAGCCCCTGCCTGCAGCAGAAGCTCATCAACAGTTTTTGATGATCTAGTGAATGACTTTTAAAAATTACAGGATTCTGACACATGCTACAACACGAATAGAGCTTGAGGACATTATGCTAAGTGAAGTAAGCCAGACACAAAAGGACAGTATGGTATGATTGCACTTACATGAGGTTTCCTAGAGTAGTCAGATTCATAGAGACAGAAAGCAGAATGATGATTATCAGGGCCTGGGGGAGGCGGAGGGGGAGTTACTGGGACGATGAAAAAGATTGATGGTGATGGTTGCGCAACAGTGTGAATGTACTTCATGCCACTGAATTGCACACTTAAAAATGGTTAATTTTATGTTATGCATATTTTACCACAACAAAAAATTATGTGTGTATGTAATCTAGTCAGCGCCCCCGGTTTAAAAAATCATGATATAATCAATTATTTCTCAAAGGTAATACTGTCAACCAACGTTTGTGAGGTATAAAAGTATCGCTGGGTTTATTCATTTGTTCAGCCAACACTCCTTGGCTGCCTGCTCCACCCAAGCTCCCAAGCCAAGCCTGCGGATGTGAGGAGTCAATACCGTGGCTCCTCTTCCAGAGCTCAGTTCTGAAGATGAGGATGAAGACCCGGGCCACAAACCCCTGATTCAGTGAGCAACACTTGTACTCGGGCAGCCAGGAGGAAGAGACCAAGGAGGAACTGATCGTCGCGCTGGTATTTGAGGTGGCATTCAGCCGGAGCCTGCTATGCCAGGAGAGGAAGGTGGGGCCAGGACACAGACCAGGGCCATGGCAGTGTCCGGCCTGTCTGAGAAACGGCGGGAAACCCAGTAGGGCCCAGGGTGGGGCTCCAGGTGCCTGATGAAATGAGCTGGGATGAGGACACAGTGGTGACCTCAGAGTCCTCAAACCCGGTACCAGCCTCACCTTAGTCTCCTGCCAGCTGGCAGCCTTGGCTGACGTAAAAACATCTCTGTAAATCACAGTTTTCTCATCAATAAAATAGAGATAATGTTTCTCAGGTTGATGAGATTCAATGAGAAAATTTGTATAAAGTGTTTAACTGAGATATATCTGTCTATATCTACCTCCCTATAGATCTGTGTCATCTACATCTGTATCTGTATATACACGCACACGGACACACAGACACAAGAGGTAGCAGGGCAGGGCGAGAGAACAAGCCTTGATTATTTACAGGTTTCACTTCCCTGTTTTTCACCTAGGAGTTTGGGTCTGGGGTGATGAGGACATGAGGACATCCTGGGTGTGTCTGGCACCCCAGGTCTCCCAGCCCAGCATCTCTGTTGGGTGTAGCTGGAGTGTGGGGCCCGGGGCGGAGGGTCTGGGCGGGTGTTGAGGCTGGGGAAGCCTAAGGCTGGTTCTTTCACTGGGGCCCAGGTCAGAAGTCCGGTCCTTGGGGTGGTCGGGTTTGCCTTGTTGCCATGGAGACCACGCTGTCTCAGTGAGGATCCTCTACCCACTTCCTGGAGAAGCAGTTTGGGAGGCAAGAGGGTCATTTTTGTCAGTGGGAGATGGCGCATTCTCACACCCGCATGGGTGTAAGTGTGGATGACTTAGATGTGATAGAGCCTAGAGAAGTGATTTGCTCCAGAGCAGACCGTCAGGGGAGGAAAAGGGAGGTAACACGATGAGCCTCTATTAGCCATTTTTGGATGGAAAAAAGTTACATCTTCATTTTTATTAATTCCCAGTAGATATTTAGCACTTCCTTCAGTTATGAGTGTGGCAACAGACCACAGTATGATTCACAGGGCTGTGACTTTGTCACCCTGGATATTAACAGTACTTAATCAAACAGGACTGACACCAAAAATCAATGACAGGACCTAGGCTATTTTCTCCACTTTGGTTTGCACCAGATACAGGGACACAAACGGCATTTTTTTTGTTGTTGCTTTATGAGCCATGTCAGCATAGCTACTGAGGGAAGATGCCTGGCACGCCACCAAAGAGGCAGTAGAGCAAATTTTCAGGTTACCATTGGTGGAAATTTCCACAGATGTATCTTCAGGCCACGAGGTCAATTTATTGGACGCGTGGAGGTCTGGAAAGGGCTCTGATTGGTCAGTCAGTTCCCCCACTTCATTCACTCTTTCCTTACTGAGATGTAATTCACATCCCATAAAATTCACCCTTGTAAAGGGTATAATTTGATGGTTTTTAGTACATTTACAAAGTTGTACAACAATCACCACTATCTAATTCCAGCGCATGTTTATGACCCCAGAAAGAAACCCACTACTCTTAGCATTGACTCCCCACCGCCGGCAACCACTCCTCCTGGCCTGGCAACCACTCGTCTGCTTTCTGGTTCATAGTGTTTTCTAACTTTCAGCGTACAAATCTTGCACTTCTTTTGTTATATTCATTTACTTTAAACGGAAGTATTTGCCAAAGCACCTTTTCTAGTGAGGAACGTTTTAACTGATAACCTTCTTTGTTTTCACACAAACACTGTAATTCTCACCACCTGTGAACTGTATGAGGCATCTCACATTACTCATTGTTCTCACGACTGACATTCTTCATCCAGTCCTCAAACTTTAATTTCACTTGAGCAATCTTGTCCAGTTCAGTCAAAGCCACATGTCTTGGCCATGTTCCTTAGCTGTGCTCTCTAGGGACCGGAGTTAATGTAAATTAAGACAGCATATCAGTTTGGGTGCAAGTAACAGAAAGCCCTACTTCAGAAGCTGATGACATTAAGAATTCCTTCCCCCTATGTGGCAAAAAGTTCACAGGTAGGTCCTTGGGCTGGTAGCAATGATCACTGATGCCATCAGGAACCCAGGCTCTTTGCCTTTTTCTGTTTCCCTGTCCTTAGCACGGATTTTCATTCTTGAACCTCTTGTCTCATGGTTGCAAGATAGCTGTTGTACCTCCAGGCCTCGCATTTATGTTCCAGGCAGGAAAAAGAAGGAAGGGTAAAAGGATGTAGGGCTTTCCTTTAGCAAGGACTTACTTTCTTATTTAGAAAGGGGAAGCCCTCCTCAGGGCTTGGATAAGCCAACCAACAATGTCTGCTTTATATTAACTATCTTATTTAATCCCTATTTTAACCCTCTGAGGTAGGTAGTCTTTTCTCTGCCATACAGATGAGGAAACTTACACTCAAATGACTTGTGGAATTTGCCCAAGGTCACATTATAAGTAGCAGCACTAAGACTAACAATATTAACATATTCCATTTTTCTAGCCTGTGTTTCATCATGATACACAGAACACTTTCTCGTTCACTTTTTCATTTGGGTCTCACAAAACTCTTTGAGGTGGGCAAGCCTGGTATTAGAATATTCTCATTTTCTAGAACAGGAATTGGAGACCCAGAGAGGAAGATTAGGACTTGCCTGACGCACCCAGTTGGCAGCTTTCAGAGCTGGGGTTCAGTCTCAGGTCCGGTGTCCTGTCTTCTGGATCCCACTGGCCGGGTGTGGTCAAGGAGCAATCAGTTCATCAAGGGAGACAGACACACAGAAAGAAAAGGTGCAGACAGACTTCACATGCTGACGTTTTGCAAAGGCCCAGCTTTTTGTGGCATTTCTGTCCTTTCCCTTGTGGGAGGGAGGGTGTGTCTGGGACCGGGGGTGATGAGCTGTGCGTACGGATGTGTCTGCGTTGCCTTTTTTTTTTTTACCACCTGGTCTCGCTGCTTGTGTGTGTGTGTTTTCCAGCCTCGTTTCCAGATGGGTATCTGCTGCCTGAAGAAGAATTTTCTTGACTGAAAAATCAGACTTTATCTCGATGGTTATCTTCCTCTCCTTGAGCACAGGCAGCACAGAGGAATGGATGTTTCTTTACAAGCCAGTCTGCTTATACGGCAAAACCAAACCAAACAGAACAAAACCCACGTCCAAGTGAGTTTTCTGTTGGCCTTGATAGAATTAAATATGGTTAGAAAACAAAAACACCAAAAACTCAGCTTGTTCATGTTCTTAAAGCCTGTGTGGATCATGACGAATGTGGATCTGAGTTTTGACCTTGGTGCCCAGGCCACAGGAGTCCTTTGAGAAAAATCTTTAACTGATTTATAGCAGAGCAGATATGAGGAAGGCTCCAAATGCAGCTGATAGTTGAGCACAATGGATATAAATATGTCCATTGTAAAATAAAAGTACGATATTTTGATGCTGTGTTAAGTAAGAAAATGTCGATAATCACACAGGGAGCAGACTGATGTCATGATAAATTCAGCCTTACCTCCATCCTCAGTGTTGAGGAACACAGTAGGTACTTGTCTTAGTCCATTTGGGCTGCTATAATAAAATGCCATAGGTTGAGTAGTTTATAAACAACAGAATTTTTTTTCTCACAGTTATGGAGGCTGGGAAGTCCAAGATGAAGGTGACAGCAGATTCAGTGTCGCTTCCTGGTTCATAGATGTCACTTTCTTGCTGTGTCCTTACTTGGTGGGAGGGGCAAGGGAGCTCTTTGGGGCTTCTGTATAAGGGCACTAATCCCAATCATGAGGTCACCACCTTCATGACCTAATCACCTCCCAAAGTCCGCACCTCCTAATACCTTCACCTTGGGGATTAGGATTCCAACATTTAGATTTTGGGGGGACACAAACATTCAGACCATAGCAGTACTCAATAAAATACTTGTTAAATAATTCCGGGAGTCAAGCCTCAGTGAATTGATCACTGGAATTTTGATACCACAATCAGATAAACAATTAAAAAATATGCTGTGTATTCTGTGGTTATTCCATGACTCAAAATAATGTTTTAAAATAAACCGTTGTCAAAGTAGTGTTGAAAATTAGGGGGTGAAGGCCTGAATTTAAATCTGTTTTCATCAAGGAAACCTCATATGGTTTCATTTCTTTCCCACTTTTACTAGTGGTCTGAAATGTGGACAGCATTTGCTGTTGACATAGCCAGCTGGCTGCCTGCTGGGTCCCCGTCAGCTTTTGATCGACACAAATCAAGGGATCCCCTGGGGGGTAATTACACAGACACACGATGTGGTGTGGTTGGCAGGTCACCACTGGGTGTGACTTGAGAGGAGGGTATCTAGATGTTCATAGCCATGCTACAGTGGAAGCGACCAGGATAGAGTCCCCTTTCTGTCCATCAACCAACAATGAGAGTATGTGTATTTTGCAAACTCCTTGTGCCTGATGTGGGCTAGGCACTCTTTGATAACAAGCTGCATAATTTTCACATGTTTTCTCTGGCATCCCTGGGTCATCTTCACACCACCCTGAGTGGCGTTATTTTCCGCATCTTTGAGTGCAGTGATGTGACTTTTCCAAGATGAATCAGAGAGTAGAAGTTGTGAAACCATGGCTAGGACCCACTTCCCCTGGTTTCCACCCAGGGTGTCCTTGTGCATGTGATGGTGAGGAGGAGCCTATGTTATAGTGAAAGCTGGGCCGGGAAGAGAGGGGCCTGGCCCAGCCCTATGAGAGTTGGGCGTCTAAGGGACCTCCGTGCCCAAACACCCACGGTGGCAAAAATTGGGCACTTACTGTCCCCCCCGCTTCTTTTCCAAGCATGATGGCCTGGTTGCTACTATTTTATTTTATTTTTCCGAATCAAGAAAAGATGGTAGGGTCAAATGAATTTCTTGTTCTAGCTTCACCATTGCCCAGTTGGGTGACCTCAGTCCTGTTTCTGCCTTTGTAAAATTAGAGAGACCAACCTGTGAGCCCTAACATTCACTTTTTTCTTTTTCCAATTTTTAAATATTTGACATATTTGAGACATACAAAGGAATATCTGTATAATATGTAAGATCACTCGCTTACTCTATACATTCTGTGTGTGTGTGTGTGTGTGTGTGTGTGTGTGTATGTAACACTACTGTCCTAACACCAGTTTCCTCATAAGTCTTGCTATGTGGTAGGGCTTGTTTTTCTTTTTTAGCAGTGTCTCCTCCATCCTTCCATCCTTCCAGTTGTTCAAGCCAATAGCCTTGGGGTCATCTTGATGCCTCTTTCTTCCACATTCCTTATCAGATCCATCGCAAATCCTTTTGGCTCTACTTTGAGACTATGTGCATAATCTGACAACTTTGAACTGCCTCCGCTGGCACTCTGCTAGACCGAGCTACCATCCCTTCACACCTGGGCTAGTGAAGTAGCCTCCTGGCTGTTTTTCATGCTTCTGCTTTTGCCCTCCTAGAATCTATACTCAACCCAGGACGTCGAGCCGTCTTTTTTTTTTTTTTTTTGAGACAGGGTCTTGCTCCGTCACCCAGGTTGGTGTGCAGTGGCATCGTCATAGCCCACTGCAGCCTCAAACTCCTGGGCTCAAGTGATCTTCCTGCTTCAGCTTCCCGAGTAGCTGGGACTACAGGCATGCGACACCATGCCTGGCAAATTTTTCTGTTTTTAATAGAGATGGTGTCTTGCTCTTGCTCAGGCTGGTCTCAAATTCCTGAGGTCAAGCGATCCTCCTGCCTCGGCCTCCCAGAGTGCTAGGATTACAGGCGTGAGCCACTGCACCCAACTGAGCAATCCTTTTTTAAAACTTAAGACAAATCACATAACTTCTCTGCTTAGAATTTCCCAGATCCCCATCCTGCTCAGAGTAAAACTCCATGGCCTCCTTGGACTTACCTCCTGCCCCTCCACACACCAGGCAGGCTACCACCTCAGAGCTGTTCCCTGGGCCCTGACACTTCTGTCTGCTTAGAACATTGTTTCCCCAGATAGTCACATGATCCACTCTCTGGCATCTTTCAAGTCTTTGCCCAGATGTTTCCTTCTCAGTGAAACCTACCCTGGTCACCCTATTTAAAGTTGAAACAGTCCTCGGATCCCTTGGCCAGCATTCCTTGTTTAAAATTTCAGGGTTGCCATTCCCATAAATTGGGAAGTGAATGGTGTTCCCTGAGCGTGCATGCCTCATGGCTCTGCTATCCCACTTCTGGCTTAATTTCTCTCCATAGCACTTACCGTCTCTGAAAAGACTACACAGTTTTCTTTGTTACTTTGTTTATTGTCTGTGCCACCTGTGATTTGAATGTAAGCTCCAAAAGGGCAGGAATTTTGTCTCTCTTTCTTTTTTTTTTCCCCCTACTATATCACCAGTGTCTAGAGCAGTGCCTAGCACAGAGTAGGTGCTTGAGATTTGTGAATGAATAACTGACAATTTTGTTTCCTTTTTTTTAGTCTTGTACTTTTCTTATTATGTTATTATACTGACTGGAACATCCTGAATAATGTTGAATAGAAGCAGTGAAAGCTGTTATCCTTGTCCTGTTCCTGATTTTCAAGAGACCATTTTTAATATTTTACCATTATGTACTAGGTGTGCTGTACATAGTTGTTTGCTATACACAAAGTTATGTAGGTACTTTTTATTAGATTAAGGAAGTCCCTTTCTATTGCTGGTTTGCTGAATGTTTAAAAAATTATTGATAGTTGTCAAATTTTATTGAATGATTTTCCCACCTCTATCTACTGAGATTATCATGTATCTTCTTTAATATGTTAATGTGGTTAATTACATGAATAGATTTTCTAATATTAAACCAACCTTGCATTTCTGGAATACTCAAGCTGGTCATGAGGGGGGATGCAAGCTGAGCATGGCAATTTGATTGAGTTGAAGCGACAGATATAGAAATTCAGGGAGGCTGAAGTAGTTGGAATTTGCAAAGCAGAGTCCCAGAAAGGAGAATCCTATGCAGAGAAAGAGTTCCAGAAATCTGGAGATTGTTACAGAATACTAAGCCACATATACAAAACGTGAAACTCTATAAGGCTGGTCACAGGACACCTGGAGAACTGTAAACTGAAGAATTCCTAGGGCTTACATAGAGCTGGGAACTATTTGAGTTCTAACCAACTAGAGTGGAAAGTCCTTGTTGAATACATAGGGCATCCAGTAGAGACCCAGAAGGGCCAGCCTTAGCAGTCAGGCTATTTCTAGAGTAAAGGTTATTAAAGATCTGTCCAAACAGAGCTTAAAAACATACCTTGAAAATATTGACTTAATCTGCAAGTAACCTAACTGCCTGTTAGAACAAAGTCTAATACTCTTGAAAAGAAGATAACAAAATCTAATATTCTATAATGCAGAATTCATAATGTCCAGCATCCAATAAAAATATTGGACAGGAGAATAGGCAGTAAAACGCAACCCATAATCAGGAGCAAAATCAGTCAATAGAAACAGACTCAGAAATGACAGGGATGATGTGATTAAAAGACAAGGACGTTAAAACACTTACTGTAAATATTCTCGAAGATTTAAAGTAAATCATTTGCATATGAGGAGAGAAGTGGAAAATATTTTTGTAAAAAAGCAAATGGACCTTCTAGAGCTGAAAAATTCAATATGTGAAGTGAAAATTTCACCAGATAGGATTAATAGCAGATTAGACACTACAGAAGAACAGATCAGTGAACTTTTAAACATAGGTATGAATACTATCCACACTAAAGCACAAAAAGAAAAAAGAAAAAAAAACACCAATCATCTCTGACCTGTGGGATGATATCAAGCAGTTTGTGTGTATGCATAATTGCATGTAATTGAAGTCTGAGAAGGAGGAGGGTCAGGACAGAAATATATTTGAAGAGAGAATGGCTAAAATTTTTCCAAATTTGGTGAAAATTCTAAACCCACAGATCCAGGACAAAGAAAACTCCAAGCAGAATAAATAAAAAGAAAACTGCACCAAGACACATCAAAGCCGAATTGCTGAAAACTGGCAATAAAGAGAAAAAGCTTTAAAAATTTCAGAGAAAAAAAGATACATTACATATAGAGGAACAAAGGTTAGAATTACTACAGATTTACTGTCAGAAACAATACAAGCCAGAAGACATTGGAACACCATTTTTAAAGTGCTAAAAGAAAACAAAATATCACTCTAGAGTTCTATAACTAGTGAAAATATTCTTCAAAAAAACCATTTTCACATAAACAAAAGCTTAGAGAATTTGTTTCCTGCAGACATACACTATAAGAAATATTTAAAAAATATTCTTTAGGTAGAAGAAGAATGGTACCGGCTGGAAACTGGGATGTACACATCGGAATGAAGACTGCTGGAAAGGGGAAATATAAGACTTTTTCTCATTTAAAAAATTTCTTTAAAAAATAATTAACTGTTCAAAGCGAACCAAACATTGTATTGTGGAGTTTATAACATATGTAGAAGCAAAATGTATGACAACCATAGCATAAAGAGGTGAAAACAAGAAGCCAACATTTCCTCCACCCTTTTGCAAGTTGATACAGCCATACAGCTGTGTTCTGGCCAATGAGATACGGGCAGACATGATGTGTGAAATTATCTGGAGATGTAAAGAGAGAGGGCATGTCTCTCTTCTGCCTACTGGAATTCTGGCTGGAGCTTCAGCAGCTATCTTGGACAAAAGGGTGACCTTTGGACCTGGGACTGTGACTGTTCCTTTCTTAGACAAGGAAAGGGCTACAAGATCTAAGAAACGTGGTGCCCTGACATGATAGACCACCAGACCAGCCCTGGACTGAACCTCTGGACATTTTGACAGTGAGAAAAAGAATATATCTTATTAAGCTGCAGTTACTTGTAGGTTTTCTCTAACTCAGAGCTGAACCTAATTCTAACTAACATGGCTAGCTATTTGAAAGAGTAATGCAGAATGTATTGTTTCTGACAGTATTGGTAAACCTCTGACAAGATGATCTAGAGAAAAGAAGAGGCTGGCCTGGTGGCTTATGTCTGTAATTCCAACTCTTTGGGAGGCTGAGGCAGGAGGATTGCTTGAGCCCAGGAATTCAAACCAGCCTGGACAACATAGCAAGACCCTGTCTCTACAAAAAAATTTTTTTTAAAAATTAGCCAAATGCAGTAGCACGTGCCTGTAGTCCCAGCTGCTGGGGAGGCTGAGGTGGGAGGATCACTTGAGCCCAGGTGTTGGAGGCTGCCATGAGCTATGATCATGCCACTGCACTCTAGCTTGGGTGATAGAGCACAACCCCATCTCTAAAAAGAAAAAAAAAGTAAGAAAGAAGAAGAGAAGACACAAATAAATAAATTATATGAAGATTTAAGAAGACATAACCATAAATGCAATAGAGATTATAAAGATAATAAGAATATGAAAAACCTCATATCAATAACTTTTCACACTCAGAAAAAAATGAATAAATTTTTAGAAAAAAATCACTTACCAGGAAAAAGCACAGACTTGAAATGGATATTCGTGCATTCATGTTCATAGCACCATTATTCACAATAGCCCAAAGTTGAAAACAAACCAAACGTCCATCAATAAGTGAATGGATAATAAAAGTGAATGGATAAATACTGTCTATCTGTAAAGTGGAATATTATTCAGCCGTAGAAAGGAATGAAGTTCTGACACATGCTGCAACATAGATGAACCTTAAGGACAAATATTGCACAATTCCACTTATATGAGGTACCTAGAATGGTCAAATTTGTAGAGCCAGAGAGTTGAATAGTGGTTGCCATAGGCTGGGGGGAAGGAGGAAATTGGGAGTATTGTTTAATGGGTATAGAGTTTCAGTTTGGGAAGATGCAAAAGTTCTGGGGTTGGATGGTGATAATAGTTGCACAACAATGTGAATGTACAACAAGTCCTCCAATAACATTTTTTCATTCAATGTTGTTTTGTTATAATGTTGTGAGAAAAAAAAATTCAGTTCCCAGCTGGGGCCACCCTCTGTGTGGAGTTTACACGTTCTCTGCATGTACTCTGGTTTCCTCCCACATCCCAAACATGTTCCCATTGGGTGAATTGGTACATTTACATGGTTCCAGTCTGAGTGAGTGCACCTTGCGATGGAATGGCATACTGTCCAGGGTGGTGCCTGCCTTGCACCCTGAGCTGCTGAGATAGGCTCTGGCCACCTGCAACCCTGAACTGGAATAAGCAGGTAAATAATTATCTTACTTCTTTTTATTAATCTTTCTTAAATGTATGTATAGCTCCCATTTATTTCAATGTTTAATACTAAATGTGTTTTGGGTCTTTATTTAGAAGTTCGTTGATGTTTTTGTGACTGGAAATATGCTGTGGGAACCTAACTCATGTTAAGGCTTATTGATAATTAGCCTATGGTAAAATTGGTTTTGTTATGTGTTGTTTCGTTCAAAGTCACAGTTTCCAAGAACGTATCCAGGATGTTAAGTGAGGACTTACTGTACTTAATGCCACTGAACTGTACACTTAAAAATGGTTAAAATGATAGATTTTATGTTGTATGTATTTTACTACAGTAAAAAAAATTTTTTTTCTTTTTAGATGTCTTGGAGCAGGAAGATTTTCCAGTATAGCTGGGCCCTCATCTACAAGAAATGGAGTGCTGGCTCTGACATTCTAAAACATCTAGGTTGGTGACTTCTGCTTTGTCCTTGTCTAATCTTGGCATTTATATAATTGGGAGAAAGAACAGGTGAAAAACATACGATATTATAGCAACCAGCCATTAGATAGCGCAGGTGTAACTTCTGCTCCCTGCATGAAGCTTGGTTTTTTGTTTTTTGTTTTTGTTTTTTGTTGCCCAGGCTGGAGTGCAGTGGCGTCATCATAGCTCACTGCAGCCTCAAACTCCTGGGTTTGAGTGATCTTCCTGCCTCAGCCTCCGAAGTAGCTGGGACTACAGGCATGCACCACCACAGCCGGAGAATTTTTTCTATTTTTGGTAGAGACGGGGTCTTGCTGTTGCTCAAGCTGGTCTGGAACTCCTGACCTCAAGTAATCCTCCCACCTCAGCCTCCCAGAGTGCTAGCATTATGGGCGTGAGGCACTGTGCCCGGCCGGAAGCTTGTTAATAGAGAACAAAGCCCGTAAAACTGAATGACTCCACTTTTTTTCCACCTGGCCATTTCCTCCTGTGAACTGGCAGGTGACGTCTCACTGGCTCACTGAGCAAGGGCAGCTCTTAGACCTTCTGGTGGGGATGACATCCATTTGACACTGGCCTGTGGACAGGGCTTCTGGATGAAGCCAGCAACTACTGCCCGCCTTCCAGAACCTTCTGTCTGCAGGATGCTCTTCTCTCATGACAGCCATACCTTCAGAATCACCTGAGCCTCAGAAATGCACCAGGAATCCACTTTGCAGCACAGCACATTCCAGATCCCTGTGTAAGGTGGCCGCACCCAGATGCCAAACAAGGACTGGGACCGACCTGCTCCTCCTACAGGCCTTACCCACATTCTCAGGTGTCTCTGCCTCGTGACTTTGAGCCTCAGTGCTGTCAGGCAGGGATGCGGTCTGCTTCTGCTTTGGTGTGTGACATCACTTGTCCCCATAAAGGGGTAGGTTTCTTCATCATCCAAAGCGCATTTCTGCAACCAACCTGGTTCTACTTTGGAAGCAGATACAACTTGGGCAGGATTGGCTTTGTGCAGTGCCTCTTCCTCAAGGACAGCTCCAGGCACTCACACTCTGTCTCACAAATCTTCCAAGGGCTTCCATCTGGCTTCTGAGCCTCCTCTCAACATGACCACAACCTGCCTGTTCTGCTTAATTTCCTGATGTCTCCTCTTGTGCCCTGTGTACTGCAGCTTCACCGGCCTGCTGGTTCTCTGCAGCACAACCCACACTCCCAACTGATGGGATGAAGCCCGCCCACATCATGGAGGGTGATCTCCTTTACTCAAAGTCTTTACTCAAAGTCTGATTTAAATATTAATCACATCTAAAAAGTACTTCACAGCATCTACTGGTATTTGGCCAAATAACTGGATACCATAGCTGGGCCAAGTTGTCACATAAAATTACACTCTCCTTCAAGGTTTACCTCCAGTGTGGCTGGTTTATAATAACTGGCATTAGTTGAGTATTTACTACATACCAGGTACTGTGTTAAGTGCTTTCTTTGGCTTGTCTGATTTAATCCTCATAACAGCCCTATGATGTAGGTTCTATTTTGATCTTCAGTTTACAGAGAAGACAGCCAAGGTTGAGAGAGGTTAAGTAACTATCCCAAGGTTGCAAAGCAAGACAAGGAGCTGGGCTTTGAAGCCAGGCAGTCCCACTGCAGAGCCCACTGCCTTAGCTGCACACAGTCCTGCTGTCTCTTCCAGAATCCACAGAGACTCCTCCCACTTCCCTAACCCCTGACTCCCAGCACTCTTATAACTTGCAGGTCTCTGAGGCATTTTCCCTCATCTGCCCATGCCTTCTGCCCCTTCCCTACTTGTTGGGAGCAGATAGCAGGCTTGTTGAATATAAATGAAGCCCAGGATTGCGTATGGCCAGGCATCTCAGACCTCTGCCTGTCATGTCCCCATCCTGGCAGCCAGGGCACTCCTGAATGGCCACTGTCCTGGCTGGACACTGGGGGACCATACCTCCTGCAAACGGCACCATGACCACAGGCTCCCGAGCCCTTACAGCCTCTGCTGATAATGAACCAGGAGGAAGCCCAGTTCTGGCCTGAGGAGTCAAATGAGGTTAGCCCCCAGCAGGGCACTGTGGCCTGGCTGCAGCAGAGGCGATTAACACAATTTCCGCCTTTTCAGGATACTTAAATGGCCCAGGAATGTGATTTCAGTACTGTCCTGGCAACGCTGCCCTGAGCTCCCCAGGCTTAGTTTTCTTTCCCAACCTTCCTGAGTCTCATGAACCACTGATTTCTGCCCTGCCTGGCCCTGCATTCTACTCACTTGCTGCCCTGGGAACCAGCACGCTGGCCCTATTCCGATTCTTGGACGGCAGGTTGCCCAGACTTGACCCCAGGGGACTGACACTGCTTTCCCACTGCCTGCTTGCCCAAAGCCTGGCCCTTTCTAGGGTTGTGGCAGGAGCAGCTACCACTGAGGAACAGGGGACCCTATAGGCCTGAATCTGCTCTTCCCTGTAGTAGGTTGGACAGTGTGTCCCCCAAAAAGATATGTCTAACTCCTAAGCGCTGGTACATGTGAGTATGACCTTATTTGGAAAAGGGGGTCTTTGTGGATATAATTAACCTAAGGATCTTGAGATGAGATCTCCTGGGTGGATCCTAAATCCAATGACAGGTGTCCTTTTAAAAGTGAGGCAGAAGAGGCCACTGTGAAGATGAGACAGAGATTGGAGTGACACAGCCCCAAAACATGGAACACCAGGAGTCCCCAGAAGCTGGAAGAGGCAAGGAGGGAGCCTCCCTAGAGCCTCGGGAGGGAGCACTTACCTCCCCCGGAGCCCTACTGACACCTTGATCTCAGACTTCTGGCCTCCAGAACTGTGAGAGAATACACTTTTTTTTTTTCTTTTTGAGACAGGGTCTGGCTCTGTGGCCCGGGTTAGAGTGCAGTGGTGTGATCATTAGCTCACTACAACCTCAAATTCCTGGGCTCAAGCCATCCTCCTGCCTCAGCCTCCCGAGTAGCTGGGACTACAGGTGCACACCACCACACCCAGCTGATTTTTCTATTTTTTGTAGAGATGGAGTTTTGCTCTTGTTCAGGTTGGTGTCAAACTCCTGACCTCAAGTGATATCCTCCTGTCTCGGCCTCCCAGAGTGCTAGGATTACAGGCGTGAGCCACCGTGCCTGGCCAAGAATACATTTCTGTTGTTGTAAGCCACCAAATTTGTGGTAATTTGTTACAGGAGCCCTAAGGAATTAACACTTCCCCCACTCATGGGTCTAGGGCCCAGGAAGCCAGACCTGCCCAGCACTGCCCTGCCCTGGGGACCCTGAGCCTAGCTAGCCTATTGCCTGGCTGTGTAGTACCTTGTCTGTAGCAGGTACCCAATAAAAATGAGTAGAATGGAACTGGATGGAACATAAGTAATTGAATGCAGCTGGATTAGAAGGCCGCCTTCAAGGACAAATCCTTCCTCTAGTATTTGTTGACTGAACCTTGGTTTTCTCCAAGGGTGTTTCAGGATCGAAGGAAATAATACATGGGAAATGCCCATCGCAGAGCAGAGTAAGTGACTATAAGTGGTAGTTATTATTCTCAAGGTAGAGCACAGAAGAATAGTGGGGTAGGAAACGTGGCTTCTAGACGCAGACTCCTCTATCATGGAACAGCGGTGGCCTTCTGGAGGCATTTACACCGGCACTGAGTCTTGGTGCCTGCATCTGCCCCTCTGAGGGGGCCAGTTTGTCCTGTCCTCCCGCTCACAGGACTATTGTGAGACTCCAAGGAAGGAGTTTGGGTGCAAGCCATGTTTCATAAACCCAAGGTGTTTGTATTATGATTTACACAGTGATTATCTGTGTCCTGATGCACTGTACCCTAGTATCTGTGAATGTGCCTTTGTGTAACTCAAGAGAGGGGAGAAGGTGGTTTCCATGCTTTTAATGTTACCTGGATTTGACTTGTGCTTATTAAAAAAACTTGGCTCCCAAACAGGGAGAATTAAACTGCAAACATACATTCCCTGTTCAGCAGCCCACAATTTTGCTGCTGGCTTCTTGCTTCACGTGGCCTTCCTACGGTCGTCACCGACTGGCTTCCAATAGCAGATGCGGGGAGAGGGCAGACAGTCTGTACTGGAGCCCCTGGATGGGCCCAGGAGCCAGCTGCCCTAGCGCCAGCCCCTCCTGCAGCCTGCGTGGGGCAAGCCTGCACCTCTGAGCCCTGCTGGGCCTGCTTACGGGGGATTATTCCCTCAGGTGCAATAAATGTGATCTGATCACCGCCTTCCAGCTGTTTAGAGCCTTGGGCGAGCCTCACACACACCTAATTTTAAATTGCATTATGGTAAATAACAGAAGCAGGTCCAAATTGCTAGGGGAACCCAGTGATCAACTTCTTAGTCTTGGGGAAATGGATGAAAGCTTCTCACGGCAGCTTTTCCTGGGGCTGTTCCTGCAATGAATCCCATCTCAAGAACTTGATATTCTTGTCCCCGAAGACTCTTGGCTAAAGAGGTACAAAAGGGGCAATTGTGCAGGGTGAGGGGTAGGGTGGGAGAGCCAGAAAAATGACTGGGCAGAGGAAGTGGAAAAATTAAAAATAGTTTTTGTCGCATGATGGGGCAGAATTTGGAATGACTTTTGTCCTGACCTTTGAGTCTAACCCTGCTTAACCCCTTTGCCACTTATTGAGCACCGCATCTCCTGGCCCAGCCACTCATCTGCCCTGGCCGCGCTGGTGTGCTGTTTCCTAGTGTGCCCTGCTCTCTGGCCTGCGTGCCTTTCTTCCAGAGACCCCCCACCTGGAACATCTTTCCTCTTAGCCCCATGGCTGCCTGCCAGGGTCCCACCACTTGCTTCAAGACATTGTTCTTGCCCTTCCTGTAGCAAAGATGTTCTTCCAAATCTTCTCTGTCCAAATGAACCCCCTGCCCTTTCCCCACCCTTCTGGGTCCCTTTCTAATGGCACTGACTGCGGCCTGCTTTGTTCTGAGATATGCAGAAGTCTATGTGCTCTAGGAAGGTGGTGCTTGTTGTTTTCCATTTATATATTCATAGGCTTATGATTTCATTATTATTAATTGTGATAAAATACACATTACAGAAACTTTACCATCTGTATTAATTTGTTAGGGCTGCCATATCAAAGTATCACAGGTTGGGTGGCTTAAACAACAAAAATATATTTTCTCACAATTCTGGGGCCTAGAAGTCTGAGATCAGAGTGTCGACTGAAACTCTGTACACATTAAATAACTCCCCGTTTCTCCTCCCCCTGCCCCTGGCAACCACCATTCTACTTTTTATCTCTATGGATTTGATTGCTCTAGGGACCTCGTATAAGAAATACTTTTGTCTCTTTGTGTGTGGCCTCTTTCGCTTAGCATGCTTTCCTCAAGGTTCATCCGTGTTGTAGCTGGTGTCAGAATTTCATTCTTTTTAAAGGTTGAATAATATTCCATTGTGTGTAGGAAAGCAGGTTGGTTTTAAATTTATTTTTAGTGTTTAGCAGCTTAGCAAATTGCTTTGTACATAGTAAGTACAGGCAGTGTGTATTTCATTAAATTGGGTTAATCTGCCTGAATGGCCGGGGTAGAAGGGTCTAGGAAGAACTCTGTAGGTCATTCTTAGAACCTAGATTTTCTTTTTCAATATCAACACAAAGCTCTTTTGATAGTCTCTAAAGTATTTTAGATATATCCTAAAAGTAGAGATTTAGCTTTTAATCAGTGAATTAAAGCCCAAAGAGCATTAGGTTGCCTAGAAAAAGCTTACAGACCTTCCAAGCCCCAGTCAACCCTTTTTGGTCTAATTAGAAACTTCTGAATAGCTCCTTGGAGTAAGAATAGATTGTCTCAACCCAGTGGGAACCCAGAGACCCACATTTCTCCTTCCCCAGTTCCCATGAACTGAGCCAGAAGGAGCTATAGTGAAGTGTTCAGCCCCTGGGGAGTGGTGGTATTTTGTAGAAGGGATCGATTTTCCAGTCAAGGCCAGAAATCCCTGGGCCTCTGAAGAAGCAGAATGAAGCTTGAATTTGAAACTACAGTGAGAAACTCTTGGTTCCATTTTCAGTTGTAATAGCCTTAAAGTTCCCTCCAAATGGGACAATGAGTGCCCTCAGCCACGAAGGGCAAAGGGATCAAATGGTGCCCTTGCGGAAGGTCGGCAGGCAGCCCCAGCACGATCTACATTTGGCTGATGGATTTGTTTCCGGATTTACATTTGAACACGGATGTGTCAGGTGCTCTGGGGATGCACCTCACACAAGATAAGAAGCCACACTAATGAAGACCTGGCCCAGGAGGAGCTGGGAAGGCCATCTAAGCTTCCACCTCCTGTTAAACTGCATGTTGGGAAGACAGAGCTCATGTCTCAGACTGATTCAGAGCATTGAATAAAGTCCGTGAAACACAAGCCCCTCTGTGCTGAGTGCGTAGCATGGATGCCCAGTGATTTATTCCACAGATATGTGTCTCTCTCAGCAACATTACAAATTGCCAAAGAAGACCCCTACCTAACCACTACCCAGACAGGGAGGGACGCAGAGAGAAAATAGGGTCTGCAGACCCTTTGGCCCCTCCTTCCAGGCGAGCTGTCTCATGGCTGTGTCTAGAGAGTATGTGGAGGCTGTCCCAAATGAGAACTCTATTCCTGGAAAAATATAAGCATCTGGCCACCAAGAGCAATAAGACTTTTAGAACCAAAGGCCTCCTTAAGTGTGTAACAAGAGCTGGCAATGAGTCAAGAGCATTCTTTGGAAATATCCTGGAGTTTTCTGTAGGCCCCTCCTGCCCACTTCACATGAGAAAGTCTTGTGTCACTCCAACAGTCCCTTCCACATCATTGTAATGGTGGGCTTTCATCATGGCTTGTGTAAAGATCTCGTCAGGGAACAGCAGAACATGATGACTAAATTTGGAACAGTAGAGAGATGCAGAAAGAACTGTGTTGGTGTGTGCAGCCTGGAGTCAGCAGCTTAGACCTTCTTAGATATTGCTTATTGTGGGTGGTGCTGGGTACTTTCTCCTGGAGTTCTTCTATGTTTGAAAAAAAATTATTTTTTGTTGGCATTGTGGTCATATTTGCCTGGTTTTCAAACTTCTTTTTGAGTAATGTTAATGATATTTTGATACTACCATGTGCCCCAAATAGATGCATATCTTCCTAACAAGTATACAGGGTTCTACCATGTTAGATACAGATGAATGGTTCCAAGGATATTCAGATTCATCATGATAGATGCAGCAACACCTGCAAGTGACTGTCATAGGAAGACTACAGGGTAAAAGTTGGCAGCACTCCAACAGGACCAAAACTATTCCTAATAATAGTTTGCCAAGTGAAGGTAAAAATACTGAAGGTTGAGACTTCCAGCCTCTGTCCCTCTCAGCTGAGTGGCAGCAGCCTGGAAGTCTTCTCTGGAAAACCTGACTAATCCAAGGAAAAATACTTGCAGATATCAACAAGGCAAGGGGGCGGGGTCCCCTACAAAATGACTTGGTTGGAACTTTCTGAAGCAACACGTGATTGTTAGAATCACCTGGACAGGTTTAAATGCCTATTTGTGCCCCTCTCTTATCCCAAAATGATTACATCAGAATTTCTGAGGATGGGGTCAGGTCATTAGTGCTAAAAAGCATCCCAAGTGATTGTGGTGAGTGGCCAGGGCTGTGAACCAACGCTGTGCAGGGCAGCCAGTGGTTGGCAAGTCCCACCTCCAGCTCTGAGGTTCTGGCCAGCATTTTAGTGATCTTCTCTGAACTGTGCATGAACAGTCAAGGCTCACCAGATATATAAGAAAAGCTTCTAATTTGAAAAAGGCCAACACAACCAGAAAGAACAGAGACTATGCAAAAGGACTTTAAAAAAATCTATCTTCAGTATCTTCTGAGAGATGAGATGTTACTACATTAGTGAAATGAGAAAAAGTTGGGATTAAAAATTCAGAAGACAGAAAATCTCTTGGATATTAAAACATGATAGCAGAATTATTACCATGCAAAATTTTCGGATAGAAAAGGAAAAAAAGGATAGAAAAATCTCAATAAGAGGTAAAGTTGAGGAAGTCTCCCAGAACACTGAGTGAAAAGTCAGAGAGAGATAAGAACGTCAGAGAGATGGAGAACAGAGACAAGAGCATGAGAGGAGCAGTCCAGGAAGTCCAACGTCCAAATAATAAAGAGAACAGAGAAAACAGAGGGGAGAAATTATCAAAGAAACAACTCAAGACAAGTTCCCAGACGTGAAGGCTGTGATCGAAAGGGACCAGTAAGTGCCTAACACAAGAGAAGAAACCGACCATGCCACGACACAGCGCGCTGAACCTTCAGCACTGCAGACAGCTGCACAGAGAACTTCACAGAGGAAAGCACAGGTTTCAAACAGAGGGTGGAGGGTGAGAAAGGCACCGAGCTCTCAGCGCCAGCACTGGAGGCCACAAGACCCTGACAAGTCCAAGGCAAAGTGTTTCATTTCTCTCAAGTTCCTTGTCCGTAAAATGGGCCCAATGTTGTGTAACCTGAGCTTTTTGAACAGAAGTGATGGGGTTGCCCCCTTTTTCTCACCCCCACTGATCCGGGCTGATCTCCACCCCCTGCCCCCATGGTGTCCTTGGGAGACCCCAGCAGCTCTCGAGCTCTTCAGATGCTGAAGGTTTGCTCCACTGTGCTGTGAAGTGGAGCAGAGCCCCTCCTCCCCTTTGTCTCTTTTGTGCACTTGGTTACAGGGGTCGCTCAGAGGCACTAATTATACCCTGACTTCTGGCAGAGTTTGTAACAAAACGGCCTGTATTAGTTTCCTGACACTACCATAATAACAGAAGTTTATTCTCTCACGTTCCAGAGGCCAGAGCCTGAACTCAGAGTGTCGGCAGAGCCACGCTACTGCTGAAGGCTCCAGGGTGGAATCCCCCCGGCCTCTCCCAGCTGCTGATGGTTCCTTGGCTGCCAGCTGCATCACTCCTATCTCTGCCTTCATCTCCACACAGCCTTCTGCTCCCCGTGTGTCTCTATGTCCTCTGCTCTTCTTATAAAGATGCCAGTCACTGGACTTAGGGCCACCCCAATCCAGTATGACCTCATCTTAACTAATTACGTGTGCAAAGACCTTATTTCCAAATAAGGTCACATTCTGAGGTTCCTGGTGGACATGCATTTTGAAAGGGCACTATTCAACCCACTACACAGCTCTTGCACAGATTTTCTTACACCCACGCCTGGGTTCCTCACCATTAGCCACGGGATGAGACAGGAGCAACAAACAATCCAGGAGGAGCTGGGGCAGGTGACAACTTAGTGACAGACACCACGCTTTACTCCAAATCTGCCATCCTCTCTCTCAACTAAGCTTAACTGGCTCCTCTTGACTTCAAAATGTGATCACCCCAGGGGGCTTGGCCTCCCTGCTGCCATGAGCGTTTATATATGGCCGTCACATATGTTAGGTTGACTTTTAAACCAAGCCTCTGGTGTAAGTGCAGGTAGAGAAGCATTATATATAATGTTTCTGATTCTGCTTATTAAAAGCAATTGAGAGCTTAACTACTTCACATATATCTTATCTAATTCCCATATGCATTTGTTCAATGAATATTTATTGAGCTTGCACCAGGCACAGCAGGATTTGGAATCTATTTGGCTAGATTGAGTACTCCTAGTTTATGGAGGAGCCTGCAATGGATTTTTGGTGATCTTCTCTAATCGGTCTTTTGCTTTGCCAGGACACCTAACCTTCTGTTAATGTGAAGGCAGCTGCCTGAGACTTGTGACCAGCCACCAGGATCAAGGAAGCCAATGGTAGGAAAAAAATGTGGGTGCCTTCCTATAACCCTACCCTCATCAGTTGAAAGAAAAAAGGACTCAAAGCTTTTAACTGTAGCTTTGGACACATGATCTGATGAGAGCAGGGACTCCCATCTTCCGGTGGGTGGTTCTGTGAGATTGTTGCCCACCTGACAACCCAAAATAACGTGGGTGCTGCCAAGACATCAGGGGCTGGCATGATGAGAATGGCCAGAGCTCAATCAATGTGCTACGAATCCCAAAGCCAGTCGTGGTCGTCACCCTGTCTGACCTCTGATTGCTTGGAGCCGATCCATCCCCGATCAGGTGAATTTGCATGTGAGGGTGGGTGAGGATGGGATGCTGGGGAAGGCAAAGCTTTCTGGCTTCTGTAGAGTTTGTATGGACACATTCTGATCCACGCCATGTCGGGTGAGAGTTCTAAACACATCACAGATGGAGAGAAACCCTGCAGATTTGGTAGCAACCTGGATTGGATGTTTGGAGAAAGCTGTTGCCTCTGTCCTGTATCTTCTGGGAATCAGGCACTTTCATGCATTTAGGGAGTCAAGGAGAAGGACCCAGGACCCTCCAGTGTCTTCCCTTTGGGTCTTGGCATTATCAGAATGTGGTTAACCTCCATCATAGAACTTTCCTTCACATCCAGTCTGTCACTGAACCTAATTGATCTCATCTTCTTAACCCAGTCCCTTCCCTGGGCATCCTTCCCAGGCCCCTTGAAGATACGATGGCTATCATTGTACCCCCAGGGCCTAGCATGCTGTGCCAGGCACCATATCTCCAGTCCCTGAGGTTTATGGAATGACTCACACCCTAACCTGGGAACTGGGGAGGCTCTGGGAGCTTGTAGGTTTCGACAGCAGGGAATGCAGCCCAACTGCTTCCAGAAGCACATGGAAGAGAGAAGCAGGGAGGTGAGTATGATTATTACTCGGGTCTAAAAACCAACATGACTAATTAATTTACAAATGTGAAAGTCACTACAAATGGAGAGTGGACCGAGATGATTTGGGGAGGGTAGGAAAAGTGCAGACAGGGCTCCTTTCAGGTTGTTTAAGGAAACCAGGAAGTGGGGAATGCAGCGTTGCAGTCAATGGGGATAAGTGGAAGTTGTGAGCCCTGTCTTCAAGGGCGTCCTGTCCAGCTGTGCGGATGGAGGAGACAGGTAGCGTCTGTGTTGAGCTACTGTGAGGCTCACAGAGGGTGGTGCCAGGCCATTCGGGGTGTCATTGCTTCAGAAGTCGGAGATCTGGTTTTGAATATGAACTTGTCACTTGCCCTTTGTGGGATTTTGGGCGTGTGTCTCTTCAATCCTGGGTTTCACATCTCTAAATGAGGGACAATAATGTCTACCTCAGAGGGTTGTGGTAATAACCAAATAGGTCACAGGTGACAGTGTCCAGTAGTTTCTGGCATGTACTACATGTTTGGTCGATGTTAGTGTACAGTTACCATCCATTTACTAGCTTGTGGAATGCACTACTTTTCTGAACCTCAGATATGTGACAGTGACTGTACATAGTTGATGCTCAATAAAAGTTTATGTTTATTTTTAATTTTTAAAAAACCTTTTTATTTTGAAATAATTTGAGACTTAAAAATAGTTACAAAAATACTAGCGTGTTCCCCTGTAATACCCTACACCCAGTTTCCCCTAATGTCAGTATCTTATATAACCATAGTACAAGGATCAAAACCAGGAAATTAACAATGGCACAATGCTATTAACTAAACTGTAGACCTTATTTGTCCTTTCCTGTTCCATGTTCCAAACCAGGATCACATGTTCCATTTAGTTGTTGTAGCCCCTTAGAGATAGTTCCTAATTTGTGACAGTTCCTCAGACTTTGTCTTTCATGACCTGACACTTTTGATGAGTACTGGTTGATTATGTGTAGAATATTTCTCAATTTGGGTTCGTCTGATGTTTTCTCATGATTAGGGTGAGATTGCGCACTTTTGCAGGAATACCACAGCAATGATGTGTTACTTTTAGTCTTTTCCCCCCTTTATTATAGTAAAATACACACAACATAATATTTACTATTTAAACCATTTTAAAGTATATGATTTAATGGCATTAAGTAGCTTCATAATGTTATGTTACCTCTGTCTAGTTCCAGACTTTTTCATCACCCCAAAAGGAAACCTCAAACCCATTAGCAGTCACTCTCCATTTCTTTCTCCCGCCCTCCCTGGCGACTACAATCTGTGTTCTGTCTGTATGCATTTACCGGTTCCAGACAATTCATGTGAATGGAATCATATGAAATATGTGGTCTTTTGTGTCTGGCTTCTTTTACTTAGCACAATGTTTTCGAGGTTCATCTGCGTTGTAGCCTGGATCAGTGCTTCACTCCTTTTTATGGCTGAATAATATTCCATTGCATGGATAGATCACGTTTTACTTTACATTCTAAATCAACTGCGAGCCCTGGTGTGGACCCCGGGGCTGAGCCTGGGAGGTAAGGGAAGGGAAGGAAGAGAGCCCTGTGACTGGCAGGAGGCGCTGGGGGGTATAGGATTGTATTTACACGAGGCAGACAATGTTTATGGAGCCCAGTGTAGAATAGCCCTTACGGGAAGCAGACTCCTTTGAAAGTTTCATTTGTGGAAAGGGAATAACAGTTGTTCATGAGGAGGGGAGAGGAGCCCAGGGATGGGAAGGCAAACTCCCCTGGGGCGGGAGGAGGTGGTCGGTCTCCGTGGCACGCAGCTTAGCAGGCTTGGCTGGGTGCCAGCCCGAGGTTCAGGGAGCGGTTCGAGCCAGCGGGGCACTCATTCATTGCTTATAGAGGAGGGGCGCCTCCCTTTAGGCAAATCCAATGGTTGAAAACTTCGATTTATCCCAGGGGTGTGCTGAGTGGGAAGGCAAACATTCTGGTTTCCCAACGTTGCGCCCCAGCCGCTCCTTAAATAGCAGGTTTCCTCGCGGGGGTCTGGGGCCCAGAAGCGGCGCGGGGAGGCCTGGCCCGGCCCTGGGTGCCCGCGGTGCCCGCAGCGGGCGGCCTGGGCGCGGCGCGGCCCCGGGCGGAGGGCGGAGCCGAGCGCGCGCCCGCCCCGCCCCGCAGCCCCGAGCCGGGCGCGCGCACCCAGGCGGGGGCGGCCGGGGCTCGGAGGCGGCGGCGGCGTGCGCGGGCCGCGCGTGCGCGCTGCGGCGGGGCGAGGGGCGGCGCGGGCGCGCGTCTGTCAGTGACAGCGGGTGGGGGCGGGGGCCGGAGATGGTGGCGGCGGCGGCGGCGGGCGTCTCGGCGGCGTCGCGGGAGCCGGCTCTGCGGCAGCGCCCGCACCGCGCCCGGCCAAGGGCCCCGCGCCCGCCGCTCCCTGCGCTCGGCCCCGCAGCCCGGCCGGCGCATCGTCGGCCCCAGGCGGGAGCGGCGGCGCGCTTGGCGGGGGAAGCAGGCCCCGCTAGACGGGCCGCTCCAAGGGGGGCGGCCGCCAGCCGCGCGCTCCGCAAACTCGCGGGCCGGGTGTCCCCCCCGCGCCCGCCGCCCAGGGCAGGCCCGGCCCGGAGCGCGCGGGGCGGCCGCCCGGGGGCGCGGGCCGGGGTCGCCCGCCGGGCCCGCGGCGCCAGGACGGGGACGGCCGGCCGCAGCCCCGGGTCCGGCCGCGCGTCGCCTTTGACGTATCGGAGCGCCGTTTTCTGCAGGATGAAGGGCTTCTCGCCGCCGGCAGAGTTGTTTTTGCGCAAGCGGCTGGTGGCGCTGAGAGCGCTCGAGGTCTGAACTTCCCTCCAGAGCCGCAGTTGGAGAAGGCGAGCGTGCGAGGCGCGGCGCCGAGCGGAGGCCACCCTCGGGGCGAGCGGCGCGCCCCCGGGCCGAAGGCGGCCGCGCTCCCGGGACCCCCGGTGTTCTAGGTCCGTCTCAAATGCTTCTCTTCCGTCTCGAGGGGGGACGGTGGAGGCACTGATTAGCCATTGTCGACAGTTTTTGTGAGCATCTGGTGCCTTTCCAAGTCGCTTGCTGGAGCCACCACTTAGGAAGGGCACAGCCCTCGTGGCCTTCACGGGTGCGTGTGTGTAGAAACGTCGACTAACTCTCATTGTTTGCTGACAGGTACTGGCGGCCCCGGCCGGGAAAGGCACGGGCGCTCGGCAACATGGCTTCCCCGCCCCACCAGCAGCTGCTGCACCACCATAGCACCGAGGTGAGCTGTGACTCCAGCGGAGACAGCAACAGCGTGCGGGTCAAGATCAACCCCAAGCAGCTGTCCTCCAGCCACCCCAAACACTGCAAGTACAGCATCTCCTCCAGCTGTAGCAGCTCCGGGGACTCCGGGGGGATCCCCCGGAGAGTGGGCGGCGCAGGCCGCCTGCGCAGGCAGAAGAAGCTGCCCCAGCTGTTCGAGAGGGCCTCCAGCCGGTGGTGGGACCCCAAGTTCGACTCGGTGAACCTGGAGGAGGCCTGCCTGGAGCGCTGCTTCCCGCAGACCCAGCGCCGGTTCCGGTATGCGCTCTTCTACATCGGCTTCGCCTGCCTTCTCTGGAGCATCTATTTTGCTGTGCACATGAGATCCAAACTGATTGTCATGGTAGCCCCTGCACTGTGCTTCCTCGTGGTATGTGTGGGCTTTTTTGTGTTTACCTTCACCAAGCTGTACGCCCGGCATTATGCGTGGACCTCGCTGGCTCTCACCTTGCTAGTGTTCTCCCTGACCCTGGCTGCGCAGTTTCAGGTTTTGACGCCTCTCTCAGGACGTGTTGACAGCTCCAATCATACTCCCCCAGCCAAGTCCACAGACACTTGCTTATCTCAAGTGGGGAGCTTTTCCATGTGCATTGAAGTGCTCTTTTTGCTCTACACTGTCATGCACTTACCCTTGTACTTGAGCTTGTTTTTGGGGGTGGCCTATTCTGTTCTTTTTGAGACCTTTGGCTATCATTTCCGAGACGAAGACTGCTTCCCCTCACCAGCAGCTGGGGCCCTGCACTGGGAGCTGCTGAGCAGGGCCCTGCTCCACAGCTGCATCCACGCCATTGGGATCCATCTATTCATCATGTCTCAGGTGAGGTCCAGGAGCACCTTCCTCAAGGTGGGACAGTCGATTATGCACGGGAAAGATCTGGAAGTGGAAAAAGCCCTCAAAGAGAGAATGATTCATTCTGTGATGCCAAGAATCATAGCTGATGACTTGATGAGACAGGGGGATGAGGAGAGCGAGAATTCTGCCAAGAGACATGCCACCTCTAGCCCCAAGAACAGGAAGAAAAAGTCTTCCATACAGAAAGCTCCTATAGCATTCCGCCCTTTTAAGATGCAGCAGATCGAAGAAGTCAGTATTTTATTTGCAGATATCGTGGGCTTCACCAAGATGAGTGCCAACAAGTCTGCTCATGCCCTGGTGGGTCTCCTGAATGATCTATTTGGTCGCTTCGACCGGTTGTGTGAGGAGACCAAATGTGAGAAAATCAGCACTCTGGGAGACTGTTACTATTGTGTGGCAGGGTGTCCCGAGCCCCGGGCAGACCACGCTTACTGCTGCATTGAAATGGGCTTAGGCATGATAAAGGCCATTGAGCAGTTCTGCCTGGAGAAGAAAGAAATGGTGAACATGCGTGTTGGGGTTCACACGGGGACCGTCTTGTGTGGCATCTTGGGCATGAGGAGGTTTAAATTCGATGTGTGGTCCAATGATGTGAACTTGGCCAACCTCATGGAGCAGCTGGGAGTGGCCGGCAAGGTTCACATTTCCGAGGCCACTGCGAAATACTTAGATGACCGGTACGAAATGGAAGACGGGAAAGTTATCGAACGCCTCGGCCAGAGCGTGGTTGCTGACCAGTTGAAAGGTATGTGTGTCTCTGCGTTGTCATCTCTCTCCCCATCCTGTTTCTATGAAATGAAAAAAAAAAATTTTTCAACATCAGATTCTGGAGGCAGCGCAGTTGTCTCAGGATACTTTACCATGGGGGAATCTCAGGATCAGTGTGAGTCAAATATCACAGATCTAGTCACACTGCAGAAAGGGACACTGTGGCAGAGCTGACCTAGTGAGACCTTTAGAAGGAAAGGGAACTTTGAAAATGCATATATCACCAGTTGGCTGTCGACATTCCTGAAATTCTGGGGGGCATGTCCATGGCTGTCAGGGTACAAAGCACTTCAGCAGTCAGAACTTTTGAGCACTTAAAGAAATTGTCTTGGCATTTCATTTGGTCACCCTTAAGTCCCATCCAAACATTTCTCTGTGCCTTTTAACAAAAATGTGAAGAATAAAACCTCTCAAGGCCTCACTTTGCTTATTGTCAAAATAAGGACAGGACGTTGGTTCTGTCCTGCGGGACTCTAGAGAATTAGATGGAATTACACACTTCTAAGTGCACGCTGCCTTTTGCCGAGGTCTCTTTTTAAAATATGTTTGCATTTTCAGCTTTCAACTTTCATTTGTTTAAGGATGCTTTGTTACCGTGGTGTTTGTCTTCTCACATAGGCTGTAGACCTGAGCCTGTTGGAACGTTGGACTTCTCGAGCCGCCAGGTGGTTTGAAAGTGGCAACGGCCCCTGGAGGCGCGTTCACACTCCGCTCCTCCCACTCCTTCGGCTTTGTGTCTGACCCCGTGTCCCTGCTTTTGAGCTCCTCACTGCTATTCTGCGTGTTTTTACCGCGCTGCTCCTTTTTCTTTTCCTTTTTCTTTTTATATAGGACAGAAATCTTTGAGGTCCGGGAAGTGATGTATAAAATAAGTGGGACCTAAAATAAGGAGTCTAAGTAATCTACTTTTCTCCCCTTCTCTCCCTTCTTTTGAACGGTCCTTATGTTTTCCTCAAATCTTCTGGATTGAGGAGAACATCTGTTTTGGAAGTATGTAGAGAAAATAACATTGATTTTTAAAAGCCTACATTTGTAAAGCTGTATTGTATTTTGTGGTGCCCACATGCTGCGTAATTACACAGTTAAAATCCCCCAGGAAAATGGATCCTCAGAAGGAGAAGTAATAGTTTGAATCAGAGATGGGAGAAGTAGTAGTTTCAACCAGAGACTGCAGTGGTTGAGTTAGGGCTTGTATAGGTTGATTATTGGCCTTGAAATGATCCTATGTGCCCAATTGGCATTTTCTTCCTCTGGCTTTGTTATCTGGCGAGTGTGCTTTATCCTCCTGATTTTTCTTTATTTTAATTTTTTTTAAATTTTTTTTTTTTTTTTTTGTTTTTTTTTTTTTTTTTTTTTTTTTTTTTTTTTTTTTTTTTTTTTTTTTTTTTTTTTTTTTTTTTTTTTTTTTTTTTTTTTTTTTTTTTTTTTTTTTTTTTTTTTTTTTTTTTTTTTTTTTTTTTGTTTTTTTTTTTTTTTTTTTTTTTTTTTTTTTTTTTTTTTTTTTTGTTTTTTTTTTTTTTTTTATTATTGTTATGTTGAAGATAGATAAAAATATTTTCACCTGAGGATTCACTTGACTTAGATAGCTTTACAGGCTACGTCAAGGAGATCAGAAACTTCGCTTTGCAGTTCGCTTGAAAGATCCTGCCATGACAAGTGTCTTTCCATTTAGGAGGGTGGCACCTACTCTTGAACCTGAAGGTGTCAGAAGACTGGGGTGTGGATGTAACCCCTGCTTGACATTTTGGCATTTTTAGGACCCGAGTGTTGTGGGCTCTGTCCTTGGGGATTGTGGGACAAATTCAAGAGAAGAGAGCTTGCTGCACTACATTAAACTAAATATGTTGGGCCAAAGGACAACGCTAGCAATTTTGTAAGCTGTGCTTTATATAGTGTATTACTTGAATTTCAAAAATAAAAACAGGTGTAGTTATTAAGTATGTTTGGAAATCACCAAGTCATTGAATCTTTGGCAATACCCATTTTTGTTAATTTATTGGTAATTTTATTTTCAGTTTATAGATCAAGGGTCTCAAAGATGCTGACCAAAAAAAAAAAAAAACCAAAAATAAAAACAAGCAAACAAAAAAACCCAAATGCTAGAGAGTGGGTTTGTTGATTTTTTAAAATCTCAAATTGTGTAAATTTGGTAAATTAATTTTTTCTTTAAATTTGTATACATTGTATATTTATAAAGGAAAGTTTTAGTATTACATGGAAGGTAGGGAAAGATAGAAGGTTTAGCTAAACCGTTCATTTTTTATATGATATTCTCTCCTTTAACTGTTTCCCTGAGACCATGATTTTTGCTTTTTTTGGCTCATTTTGAAAACCTTTGTGGATAGAACTCCAGGAATAGAGTACATCTACACAACTTCCTGACCCTTTCTGAAACTGTCCTGATGTTGTACAAAGCTGCTAAACTGAGGTAATAGCACAGGTTATAGAAGACCTTTCATGCATAGGGTGAAGCTTCTACACGTCAGATTTATTTTGGCCTTGTCTCTGGGCTGGTGGCAGATGTTTTCTCTATATATGATTGGGTATTAGCCTTAACCTTTCATCCCCTTTTCTGGTAACAGGGTTAAAAAGACCCAGTAGAGGACTCTGTAGAAATGAACATGAGTATAATGAGCAGGGGATTCCAGAACCAGCCTGGTGACGTGAAAGGAAGCTACTCTTGTCTAATTTATCTGAACAGGCTCTGTGGAAGGTGGAG
This sequence comes from Daubentonia madagascariensis, assembly GCA_023783475.1. NCBI lineage: Eukaryota > Metazoa > Chordata > Mammalia > Primates > Daubentoniidae > Daubentonia > Daubentonia madagascariensis. The sequence goes on along the minus strand of JAKFHU010002332.1, from coordinate 1,108,503 downwards.
TTTCATTATTTCTGCATATTCGCTCACTTAAAGTCTTTACCGTGCTCATACTTTGCACCTGGCACTATGGATGCAAAGATGGATTTGTGATAATTCCTGGCCTCGGCGAACTCACAGCTGTAAGTGTTGTTGTAGAGCATGTGGAGAGTTGGGAAATGCTTTAGAGAGGTGCTTGTGCTTGAGGTAGACCCTGAGATCGAGCTGTGGCTGTCCTGGTGAGCAAAAGAGGAACGCTGGGTGCAGAGCAGAAAGCAGGGGGAAGGGTTGGGATTGTTTCTCAGTGGGGTGTAGTTCTTCAGCAAGAGGAAGGCGGTGGGGAGCATGGGAAGGAAGGAGTTGGGATTTGATCCTGTAGGTAATGGAGAGCCACTGGGCCTTCAAGCAGGAAGGAGGCTCCAGTCATCTGATTTGCAGTTTCGAAAGCTCACTCTTTCAGGTCTAGGGCGTGTGGGTTGGGAGGGGTGAGACTGGGGACTCATGAGCCGTTTGAGTATATCCCAGGTGGGGGTGATGGTGGCCCTTGATTGCTTGAATGGGAGGTGGCATTTTAAGTTTCTGGAATTGAGCTGGAGGTAGTTTGGAGTCAGGAATGGGAGAGAGGCCTCTGAGGTTCCGGGCTACGAATGGAGAGTGCGAGACTGAGTTGCAGAATATGAAATAGGCCTGGAGCCCCAGACTTGTTCATTCATTCATTCAGCAAATAATTTATTCTGTGCTATGCACAGTTCTAGGTTTTGGGGATACAACAGTGAACAAAACAGACAAAAATAGATTAAGTAAAGAAGTTTAGGATTTTTGTCTACTAGCCAGCCTGGTTCAAATAATTGTGTTTCTATCTACTGGGCAGTGTTGCCTGTGTGCTTTGCTGTGGAATAGTAACCATGAAACCCCACGTTGAATTTTCCACGTGTGGGCATGTGAGTGTGCACAAGCCTGTGTGCCTCAATGCTCTTCTCCCTGCTGGTTGCTGATTTAAATGTGTGGGTATTTTTGTTGGGATTTCGATATTGTAAGAGTGTGATCATTCATCATTAGAATTCTGCAGGTCCCCTCTCCTGGTGGTGGTAGGAAGCTGCTGACACTGGAAGAGCTGGACTGAGGGGCACGTCATTCATTTGGCTCTGAGCATCATTTGTTCTTTGCATACGAGACACCTCAAGACCTTTTCCTACAGGAACTAGCATCACTAGGGGGAATTTTACAAAGAGATGAGAGTTTTTGAAACAGGAAGGGAACTGACATGTAAACTGTCCAGGCTCAGGCGTTGCTGCAGGACAGAAGGGAAGGGACCGAGCTGCATCAGAGGACACCTCAGTGGATGGGGGGCTGCCACAGATAGCAGTGGGCCCAGGGTGGGGTGGTCTTCCTCTGGGAAGACTGCAGAAGGCAGTGACATCCTTGTCAGTCTTAGGGATGTGCCAGCCAAGACAGCCTGTAGCTAAATTTGAGTCAACTTTGGCGAAGAAGACTACTTTATTAAACTTGGTTGCTCTTGGAAATCGGGTTTTTGTCGCATTTTCCCCAGCATTTGCTAGCGTCGTACTTATAAAAAAATGCTCAGCATCCTCACCATGGAGTTAAGGGAGGAGGTCCAATCTGTTAGGGTAGAGGGGAACACCCCCCCCAAGGCTGTGGTGGAAGTAGTGGTGGCAGTCATGTGTCCCAAAGGGCAGGGACCTGGGGAATAGGAACATATTTAAGAATGGGGTGAAATTCTGGGTCTGTCTTACTTGGGGATAGCTGTGACTGGTTTATAAGCCTTTCCATAGGGTCTCAGGACCCCTTTACACTCCTAAAATTTGGGGAAGCTAAAGAGCTTTCGCTTATGTAGGTTATCTGTTGATATTTGCCATATTAGAAGTTGAAACAGGTTAGGCATGGTGGCTCATGCCTGTAATCCTAGCACTTTGGGAGGCTGAGGCAGGAGGATGGCTTGAGCCCAGGAGTTTGAGGCTGCAGTGAGCTGTGATGACGCCACTGCACTCCAGCCTGGGTGACAGAGCGAGGCCCTATCTCAAAAAAAGGAAAAAAGAAAAAAAAAAATTGAAACAAACTGAGAAGTTTAAAAACTATTCATTTCAAAATAATAATCCACCCATTATACCCATTGCATGTGAATATAAATAACCTTTTAATAAACATAACTGTATTTTCAAAAACAAAAAGAAATTTGTTAAGAAGAGTGGCACTGTTTTACATTTCTGCAAGTCTCTTTAATGTCTGGATTAATTTTAAAAGGTTGATTTTTTTTTTAAAGTGGTAAAATATACATAAATCTACCATTTTAACCATTTTTAAGTGTGTCAGCTAAGTTATCTTAACTGCTTTGGCATTTAATTTGTTGCAGTGTGTTGAAGAATGTGTAGAAAATATGGCTTTATAGAGATATGTATTTGGAAAATGGAGGAGCATTTTAATAGCCTTTTTAGATAATTGTGGATATTTTTCTTTGATATTGTACCAACACCCAACAAGTGGAAGTTTCTTAAAGATGAGTTGCAATATGGAATCTGAAATTTTATTATCATTTTTTGTACACTGTTATATTAAACTCTGTTGGATTTTTGAATGAAACTTTTACCCAGGCGTGAATTTGTAACATCATGCATTGGTCATTTGGAAAACGCAGGTTTCTTAAATGATGCAGATCCTCCAAATGTTGATATCAGTAAAGTCTTATAGTGAGACGCTGACTTCACAGTGATATAAGTTTTCCAAAATTCTACTTTTCACTTGAAAGTTTGAATTTTATCACTGGCAACAAATACTGTCAGTTTTCCTTGAAGTGACAGGGTCACTTCATTCATTTTCCCAGGAACCGTCTGCCTATACGCAAGTCTGAATGACCATAGTTTGTCTGTAGGTCAAGTATAAATGATGTTCCACCAGAAAAGCTGCTAGTTCAACCTGCAGCGCAAACAGTTGCACAGCTTGTCTTGAAGACCATTGTGCAACACGAGTGGTGCTGTAGGTGTGTTTCTCATTCTATCACACAGACTATTACAAAGGTTGAGATTTAATGCCATCATTAACGTTTACTGTTTCATCAAGGACAGTCTTAAGTGCAACTGTCTGTTTTTTTCTTCTGCAAGTGTGTGGTGGTAAAGAACACGTTGAGGACTAGAACAATTTGGGGCTACCGCCTTGATATGTGCTCCAGCGCTGGCAGTTTTACCCACTGTTGCTTTTGCACCATCACTGCAAATGTCAACACTGAAGAAGGCAAATGATGTCTTAGTGTTGTTGTGAAAATAGTTTTGACTTCGCAGATGCCCTGCAAAGTTCTCAGGGACCCCTAGGCATCTGTGGACCACACTTTGAGAACTGCTTCCCCTAAGCTATGAGATGGAAAGACTGGCTGGGAGTTTTGTATGAACCACCCAAACATGCATTGTTGTGTATATGAGAACAACTCAAACTGGAGTTATGATAGACATTTCACATTTATTGTAGAAGTTGCAAATGACTTTAGGTCATATGTTTACTTTTTCTTATAAAATTCTTAAAATTCCTTTGTGATTCAGCCAAATCTTTGTTGCTGGTATTCAAGGTTCGTGATAAAGACCATTGACTTTGCTTTTGTAAATTTTTTTTGAACGGCTTGCCCTTTGGCAGTATAATTTAGTGGTTAGGTGCTTGGATTTTGGTTTCTGATGCATTTGGATTCAATTCTCAGTTCTATAATTTCCTAACTGTGGGACCTTGGGCAAACTACCTAGGGACTCTGCAATTTACGGGAATGATAGTACCTGTGTCAGAGAGTTGTTGGGAGAATCAAATGAGATAATTCAAGTAAAGTGCTTATTAGCATAGTGACTCGATCGCTGTGGCCAGTCAATAACTCACTCTTCTATCTGGCTGAGTCACATTTCGTGCTGTACTAAAAGGCATTTCTTTTTTTTTACACTCTATTTGGTGGTGCACATCTTGTATAATTTGGTACTGAAACTCAGAACACACTGGTGACTGTGATTGTGTCAGTTTCTTGCATTAAAAAGGGCAAGTGTCCAAAATACAAAACACTGATAGTTTGCCCTGTTTAAACTGTAGCTGCCAAGTTTGGCAGCTTCTTTATTGAAAACTCTAGGGAGTTCAGGCAGTATTGTGCTTGGGCTGCTTCAGGTCCCCAGAGCTTTGAAGTACTTAACATGATGTGACCCTTGGTAATTGAGAAATTATGGGAAAATCTTCAGCTTTGCGACTCTGGAGATATTGGCTAAGGTTTGAACTAGAGTGGTCATTCAGCTCTACTGTATTCTACTGTAAACTCGTTTATTTATTCATTAAATATTGAGTGGGTTCCTACCATTTGTGAGGCCTGGACTAGGTTCTGGAGATAGAGCGTGGCCCCTGCCCTCTTGGAGTGTACAGCCTAGAAGAGGAAGTAGACGCTAATCAAATAATCACCTGAACTAGTATGCACTAGATGTACTGATTGTATTAGAAATAGGGCTGGGAGGTAGGGACTCTTATTATCTCCATTTTATAAGTGAGAGAACTGAAGCACAGAGAGGTTAAGTAACTTGTGTTGGTCACACAGCCAGAAAGAGCTACTAAGTGGTGGGGCCCATATTTGAACCCAAAGGACTGTATTAGAAAACACTAGTACTCACCTTGTAGAATTGTTGTAAGGATTAAATGAGAAAATGCATGTTAAGTACTTAGGAAAGTACTGGTACATAGTAACTCTCAATAGAGAATAGATTCACGAGCTAGTATTACTGAAAGTAGGGACGAGTTTCTTAGCAGTAGCAGCAGCCGAAACAACTACACTTTTCTTTAGCTCTTCCCAGCTGACGGTGTTCTCATGCACATTGTCATCTCAGCCATTGTAAAATCTTAGGATCATGGGAACTATGTATGTTTAGATGTTTTTGTTTGCTTGATTCTTTCTCTGTATATACCAGTTTTCAGACTGAGTTGGTTTTTTAATATCCTCCAAAGGTGACCAGTGACTTGGGGGATTTTAGCTCATTTGATGTATTTCATTCCCTTACAGATAACCTTGTTTTTTGGGATGGAGCCTGCTCTGTCGCCCAGGCTATAGTGCCCTGGTGTCATCACAGGTCACAGCAACCTCCAACTCCTGGGCTCAAGCGATCCTCCTGCCCCATACTCCCGAGTAGCTGGGACTACAGGTGCCACCATGCCTGGCTAAATTTTTCTATTTTTAGTAGAGGCAGGGTCTTGCTTTTGCTCAGGCTGGTCTTGAACTCCTGAGCTCAAGTGATCCTCCCACCTCGGCCTCCCAGAGTGCTGGGATTACAGGCGTGAGCCGCTGTGCTGGGCCAGATACCTTATTTTTGATGCTTATATTGTCCCAACTTGGGCCTATGGGAGTCCCTTTCCGTTGGCCCCTGAGTCCTTCTCATACAGCCCCAGTGGCCTTTGATAGCTTTCGTATTCATTTATTTTTTATTTTTATTTTTTTAGAGACAGGGTCTTGCTCTGTAGCCCAGGCTGGAGCACAGTGGCACAATCACAGCTCACCATAACCTCGAACTCTTGGACTTAAGCGGTCCTCCTGCCTCAGCCTCCTGAGTAGCTGGCACTGCGGGTGCACACCACGCCTGGCTGATTTTTTAAAAAAATTTTTTGTGGAGATGGGGTCTTGCTATGTTGCCCAGGTTAGTCTCCAACTCCTGGCCTCAAGTGATCCTCCCACCTTGGCTTCCCAAAGTGCTGGGATTACAGGTGTAAGCCACCGTGCCCGGCCACTTTCATACTCATTTAGTAACGACATTTAGTAATGCTTTTAAGGAGTGGAGGAATTACAGTTATTTAAATCTCATTAATTCTGTCTGTCTGATATGTTTATTTAGAGAGACTAAGATAAAGTTTTACCTTCTCCTTTTTTGAAAAGAAAATTAATAGTATATACATGTTTATATGAAGAACTAATGCCACATATTAAACAGTTGGTGCATCTTCAAGCTCTTTGGAAGCTTAACTTGCATTCTTACAACTGACAATTATAGAGCAATGCAGCGTTTCTTTCTGTGATATCTTCCCCCAATGCCTGTTGGGGGACTGGTGCCTGTGAATGTAGGTAAATAGTGATAAAGAACAATAAAAAGAAAGAAATCCTAAACCAAAGTGTAGATTACCTGTTTGCAGACTGAGGAGTGCCCCCAGCCCAGCAAGCCCCATCCCCCAGGACAGCTGTGGAAAGTTCCAGAAGGCCCAACTCCAGGAATTCCCTTCACAGGAGCCTTGCGCTGAACTGCGCCTCCTGCAGCTATGGTCCGGCCGCTTTCCTTTCTGTCTTGCCTCACATCTACTTGCCTTGCTCATGTTGTTTATGATCTGTCTCCACATGGCTGGCATGAATGCAGGTATCCTGAGAGCAGGAATTTCCTCATGTTTGTTTACTGCTATATTCCTAATGCTGGAAATATAGCCAGGCATATAACAAATGTGCAATAATATTTGTCGAATGAATGAATGAATGGCTATTATAACTACTCATGCTCTACATGTAAGCACCCTATTATGTGTGAAACCACACCCCGAACATCTACACAGAACAAACCAGAAGGCAGAGGAAAGGCAACAACCATTTTGCTAGGAATGGTTGAGTTTCATTAAATAGAGGCCACAGGTAGGGTCTTGAAAGGCCCTAGAGAAGGCCGTGGAGTGTGAAACAGGCACATGGGCGCGGGGTGGTGAGGGGACAGCTTTGGGACCCAGGCTCCGAGGGTACTGCGGTGAGGGCTGGCAGGTGTAGGGCAGCTGGGCCATAGGGCAGGAACACAGAGGATTGAAAACCTGAGTGCTTATTTAGGGCCCAGAAAATATGGGGCTGAATGGCTTAGTTTAGGCAATTATTTTTAAGCTTTGTACAAGGAGATTTCAAGAAGTGTATTTGTCTTTAATAATACTGTAGTTCCTGATAATTCTTATTTGATTATCATTTATACACATGAAAAGCCAGCATACCCTATTTTTGGCAAAGCTCCAGGATAGTCTTTGTGCATAATTTCCAGGATTTTTATGTAATGCTATTAAAATCTATTCATTTTTTTCCCCTCATTCCAAAGAAAAATGTGCCACTGAAAGCAGCTTTTGAATCATTTATTTTCGTGTTTGAGTTGTTTAGGAAATATTAACTACATTTTTTAACAATCTAGTTTGGAGAGTGGAAGAAAACCCACATGCATGTGATTTATTATCTTGTATATGGATATTAAAATACAATATACCATAACGCTATGACATTTTAAGGAAAAGGGTTTATTGCATGTTGATTCAGTTAATTTCACCTTATTAAGTGTCACTATTGCATTCTGTAACTTCATAAATGAGTTCTTCTCCCCGTGAGAAAATGCTGCTGCTTCCTGTGGCCATTGGTGTTAATTTTTGTTTTGTGAATGAGTTGTCTAAAAACTGGGTGGAGGAGAGGAATTCTGAAAGGAAAGCACTTTTATAGAATTATCTTATTTTTAAAAATGAATCTGTTGCTTTCCATCTGAAGATGTTTTCTTCACTAACAAATTAAGCACTTTTGGGCAAATAATTTAATCTCTCAGGTTTTTAGTTGCCTGATATTAGTAAAATGTAAAGTTTGAACTAGATATGTTTTAAGATTCTCCACCATTCTCTAAGAATAGCTGAGATTCTCATATGACTGGGGAATAGTGCTCGTTCTTAATACGACGAAGTGGTGTTTCTCCTTTGTCCATTTGTTTAAACCCTCATTTAGACAAATTTAGCATAGGGAAACTCAGATTTACAGAACCACTAAATTGCAGGGTGTGTGTGAGACTTTTAATTTTATAGAGGATTCTTTACTTCCTTTGAATATAAATAAGTAAGATTGAGTTCTGGAAGTATAGTTTACACATGGTTTTTTTAGGATCAACATTTGTTGAATAAAGCAAGGTTTCGTTAGAGGAACCCCATTTGATTTTGAAAGTTTGAGAGATACTTTTGAAATGGCTTCGATAAAATGTGAAGTGAATAAATTATTTTAAAAAGTGCTTCATTTCCCGTTTTAACATTATTTTGGAGACAGGTTGGAAGGTTAGTTGCCAATAAAATGAGTTTCACTGTATTGGCAAGTATTTCAACAGTAGTACTGAGCAAATAATTCATATAGCTAATAATGTTCTTACAGATTATTCCATTAATAAAGGACTCACTTGCGCCTGATGGTGAGTTGCTGGATCTACTTACCATATATTTAGTGTGCCAGGGGATGTGTTAGGCCTCTAGTAGTCCCAAAATTAATGCATCAGAAAAGTATCTACCTTAGACCTTGTAATTAGTAATTAGAGGTCACCAATGTTAGAAGGAAACTCTTGGATTTTATAATGGATTTATAAAAGGTTTTGAATAGTTTTCTTTTTTTTTCCTTGAGAAGCATATTTTTCTTTATTGAAATCACTGATGCAGAATATTTGATTCCCTGTAATTTCCGTTTTCTTTGTTCAAAGTGTCTCTTTTCTGGATCTCTTGAGTTTCTCTATGTGCTTTCTCTTCCTTTTTGCTCTGATGTTGAAGAACCACACATTAAAGCCTTTCCTCCTTTAACAGCTTGTGCCCTGGATGAGATGGTGTTCCATCCATCCAGGAGTATTTGGTTAAATATCTCCTCCATTTTATTTTTCTGGCTTCTCTACATTTTTCCTTTTCTTTATAGTAATTTGAATGTGGTATTTTTTTCTCAATGGTTTTCTTAGCCTTTCTTAAGAAATAGGAAAGAGGCTCATGGAAAGTAACATAACGTCTACTGTGATTTGCGTGCCCGGTGAAATAAAGTAGAGAGGGCAAAACTCTACTTGGTTCTGAAAGACGGTGTTGTCATTGGGTACATATGTCATGCGACCTGAGAGAGAATTTCACCTCAACAAAGACCCAAGTTGTGAAACTGTAGCTTCCCTGAGAGAAAGTGTTATTCAGAGCCTGCTGCTGGAGTCACATGTTTTCTAAGGACTGAAGTGACTGACTCAGTGTGCAAGTAATTGAAGAAGGTTAAAAACTTTTCAAAGTACCATGCAAACAAGAAATTTCAAAGGATTTTTCTTGTCTGTAACACACATTTCACAGTGAATTTCTCAGCTGGAATGACTTAATTAATGCTGTGTTCTTTCTGGCTCCCCAAAGAAATTGTGATTATGAACACTTTCAGAGCTGATGATTCTAAGATATCAACTTTGTCACTCTGCCATTTGAAGTTCAGATGGAAATACTTGCTTTCATAGCTGTAGTCATGCTGTTGCTTTATTTAGTAGCTATTAAATTTCCAATTCCATATACTCCCCTGGAGGTGTTCCAGTTTGCACTAAGGTTTCTGTTTCATTTAACAGCATTGCTTATGGTGTGTGGCTCTTTCCTGAACAAGGAATATCAATGAGGTTCTTATTGTGAATGATAACTCTAAGCTATTCTTTGATTTATTTTATTTTTCATAACAGCTTTTTAAAAAAGATAGAATTCACATACCATGCAATTCACTTACCATACAGTTCAGTGATTTTTAGTATATTGATAGAGCTGTGCAACCATTACCACAATCAATTTTAAGAACATTTTTATCACCCTAAAAAAAAACCCTGTACCCATCAAGCACTCTCTATTCCCCCCCAAACCTCTCAGCCTCTGGCAACCACTAATCTACTTTCTGTCTCTATGGATTTGCGTGTTCTCTGGATATTTCATATAAACTGAATCATGTAACATGCAGCCTTTTGTGTCTGGCTTCTTTCACAGAGCCTAATGTTTTCAGGGTTCATCCACGTTGTAGCATGTATCAGTACTTTGTCCCTTTTTATGGTCAGATAGTACTCCGTTGTATGGATAGACCATATTTTATTTATCCATTCATTAGTTAATGGAAAAAGTATTTTTGTTTGAAATCAACAATGAAGCTGATTGTCTGAAAATAAGTTGATAAAAAATCTTTTATTATTTAATAATATATCTTGACTAAAATTTAGCCATTTCATTTTCACTCATGTTTAGAAATTTTCCTGAAAGGCACAATTAAATGAGATTTCACACTGAATTATTTGATGTAAATGTTTCATATAGACAGTTTTTTTTTTTTTAACAGCTAGCCTCTTTTCTAGGCTTGCTCACAGGTTGATTAAATATTAAGCTCTCTGATCCTTTTCCTTTCTTCCAGCTAGTTCCTTAATAGAGTGCTTCAGGGGTAGCATATGGTTGAATATGAAACCAACCTTATTTGATTGTTGTTAGATATAAATATCAGTGAGCGTATGTCTTTCTGGATGGGTGAATTTTCTGAAGATCTGAGGATTTTCCCTTTGGGTCACTCAAACATTTTCCTGTTTTAACCAATTTAAACATTTGGTTTTACATTTCTGAAATGTATAAAACACTTTCTTACCTTCATAAAAATGAAATACGCCAAATAAAATTTAACTTTCTTGATAACTCAGTTATTTATACTACTTGTGATTTGGCTTTTACTAATATAGCAATTTCCCTGTAAAAGTAGGAATTTTTGCATTTCTTTAAACTGAGATTGCTCTGTTTTTCTAGTTCTTATGGTTTAAGAAATAATTTTTTTTGCTTGTTCTTTTGCTATCAGCTTATGTAGCTGTTGGTATGCTTTCCTGTAACAGATTTGCTCCTAGTTTTTACTTTGTTCCATTAACAAAAAGCACAACAAATAATCAAGCTTGTTAACCCTGCAGATACAGTTTGATTAAAAGGACTAAGGATTCAGTCTTTGTGCAATTTTTTGGTTGTCAGCTGTACTCTGAATAAGTGAGGTTGCTAGGTACATGAGTTCAGGATGAGTAAGATGTTATTACAGTTATTTTTAGTATATTTTAAAGGGGAGGAGGAGAAAGAGAAATTTGAATCAAATTTTGCCTTATGAAGTAGAGCATGTTTTCCACAAGACCAAAAGTAGATTTCTTTTGCTTATATAGGAGAAATAGAAAATGGGATTATAGATTAGATTCTATAATCAATAATTAATTATAATTAATTAATGATTATATAACTAGTTATATTATGAAGCTAAACTGTGAATGTTAAATTAGGGAAGTATTGATTTTTATTAAAATTTAACAGAATTTTAGGAAAGTACTTTCCCAAGAAACATCAGGTAGGAGGAATTGTAGAAATTTTATGTGTTCTTTACTATACCAGCAGGGAAGAACTGGCCACATTTGTTCCTCTTTGGTTTAAAACCAAAGAGGTATGTGTGGATTTTTATCCTAGAAATTTGGTAATCTGACATTCAATAGCACTGAAGCAGTGATAGTTTGTTGCTGTTTTAGGAAGGTTTGTTCTTGTTGAAGGGCCTGCCTCGTATGGGCTGTCAGTGTCTTAATTTTCACAGTACAGTTGGACCTTGAACAACATGGGTTTGAACCATGTGGGTCCACTTATACACAGCTTTTTTTCCAATAAATATATTGGAAATTTTTTTGGAGATTTGCGACAATTTGAAAAAACTTGCAGATGAACCACATAGACTAATAATAGCAAAAAGAAAAAAATTAAGGTTTGGTATGTCATGAATGCATGACATATATGTAGATACTAATCTATTTTATCATTTACTACCATAAAATATTATACAAATCTATTATAAAGAGTTAAAATCGATCAAAACTTACATACATAAACACAGGCTGTTAATGGTGCCTTTGGCAGTGGAGAGAAATGTAAACAAATGTAAAGGTGCAGTATTATAACTGCATAAAATTAATTGTACTGCATACTGTATTTCTGTGATAATTTCGTAGCGGCCTCTGTTGCTGTTGTGGTGAGCTCGAGTGCTGCCAGTATCTGCTTAAGATGCGAGCAGTTCAACTCTCCAGAAAATTGCATGTTGAAGTAAAAAGTGATCTCCTGAGGATCTCTTGTATTTTTCATCCTGTTTAGTGCAAGGCCGTAAACCTTGACTAACACCCTGGGACCCATATGAAGTGCCACTAGTGGTGCTGGAAGTGCTCCCAAGAAGCAGAGAAAAGTCATGCTATTACAAGACAAAGTTGAATTGCTTGCACGCCCTGTAGACTGAAGTTGCCGCCATTTCAGACACATGATTCATCTTGTAAACAGATGACATACACTTATGGTATCAATACATACAGTATGGTACTGTAAATGTGTCTTTTCTTCCTTATGATTTTCCTAATAACATTTTTCTCTAGCTTACTTTATTATAAGAATACAGTATGTAATACATGTAGCATACAAAATATGTGTTAATTGACAGTTACTGGTAAGGCTTCAGGGCAACAGTAGGCTATTAGTAGTTACAGTTTTGGGTAATCCAAAGTTATATGTGGATTTTTCACTGCGTTGGGGTCAGCGCTCCTAACCCTTATGTTCAAGGGCCAATATGTAGATACTTTGAAATGACATGTATTTTACTTAAAAAATGGCAGTCTGAGCATCCAATTTCTTCTTGGGGAAGTGAGTCACCCACTCTGAAGGGTTTGGGTGAGCATTAAATAAGATACACACATAGAAGCATCTGGCATTAGGGAGGTGTTTGTCAGGTGTTGGTTTTGGCCCTATGACCTCCCCCTAAAACCTGTTTTCGTCAGTGTTGAAACCCATGTATTTGATGTTCCCCTGTGAGTGGTGCTATAAGGAATTGGGAGGCTCTATAAATGCTGAAACCTCACACCAGACATGTGGTGGCAGCAGGAAGTTTAGCGGCTCCCACTTTGATTTACGAAAGAGTCAGGCATGCTCCCTGATGATTAGCAGAACTCGCCTTTGCACCTTTGATGCTTACCTTGCCCTTCGTACATGTGTCCTTGAGCCCTGATCTCAGTGTGTCAGTGTCTGGGGCCTCCACTAGGCTGGGACTCTGAGGCACAGGGGTGCTTGCTGTGACTGTGGCTCAGACCAAGCATTTAACAAGTCCTGCTGGATTCAGTCTTTTATTTGTCTGCAAAACATATACCAGGCTCTGTTCTCAGCCCTGGGACATGTTGTGACAAAAGCTGCTGCCCCTGGGGTAAGAGAGCCCGATAAAAAAAGATACACAAGAAGCTGGACACAGTGTCCCATGGTGATGCGGGCTGTGCAGGGTGAGGACACAGACACTGACATGAGTGATTTTGTATCTAATGGGCAAAAAGTGTGAGAATCTCTCCGAACAGATGCTAATTAATATTATGGCTGATTTAAAACTATGAATGTGACACTTTAATCCCTGCTTCCCCCTTTGACAGATAAAAATGTATTTTCACATGTCAAGTGCCCAGTCCAGTCTTTTCCACAGAGAATTGTGGGCTGCTCACATGACGCCTAGACTCAGCAGGTCGACATTTCTTATTTATAATAGTCTTGGTAGCCTTGTGAAAATTCCTCAGGTAGGGATTTCTGAGGATTTCTCTTGATCTAACTACTTGCCTCCTAGTCTAAACTTCAGGCCTGCTGTTGATGTTCCTGATTGCTTTCATTAATTTTCTCTGATACCAGCCCCTAAAGTCAGGCTTTTTGTACCAGATCTAGGAACTTTTTAAGGCCTCATATTCTGCCACTTTCCCCGCCCCCCTTACTGTTATCCTACAGTTTCCTCATGCTCTGTTGACTTCTTTTAAATTGAAACAAAATTCATATAACATAAAGTTAATGATTTTAGAGTAACAATTCAGTGGCATTTAGTGCATTTACAATGTGCAACCATCACCTCTATCTGGTTCTGAAACATTTTCATCACCCCAAAAGAAAGCCCCATGCCCATTAAGCGGTCACTTCCCATTCTCTCAAACCCCAGCACCGGGCAACCACTAATCTGCTTTCTATTCTGGCATTTACCTATTCTGGACATTTCATATAAGTGGAATCATACAATATGTGGCCTCTTGTATCTGGCTTCTTTCACTTAGCATAATGTTTTGAGGGTTCATCCACGTTGTAGCATGTGTCAGTGCTTTGTTCCTTTTTATAGCTGCATAAAATTCCATTGTATGGACAGAGCACGTTTTGTATTTCTATTCATCCGTTGATGGACATTTGGGTTATTTCCACCTTTTGGCTATTGTGACTAATACTATGATCTTTCCTGTACAAGTTTTTGTTTGAGTATATATTTTTAGTTCTTTTGAGTATATACCTAGGAGTGGAATTGCTGGGTCATATGGTAATTCTATGTTTAACTTTTTGATGAACCTCTGTCACTTTTCAAATGAGTAATATTTAAGAAGAACTCTTAAAAAGTCACATTGGACAGATGTTTCAGAAAGCATCCTGCGAGTTTACAGTCAAAATGGTAACAGATAATGCTATGAAGTATGTTATCTTGATTGAAATAATTACTTTGTTCACTATAAATTGGAATAGTTTTGTGATTAGGATAAAATTATAATGTAGATATAATAGTTTAGAGACTTTTGAAAAAATAAACATATGAGTTTTGGCTGTTCCCTTCAAGCTGGCATTGGATTTGGCAACTTTGAAATTGTGTGTTAGATAAACAGTTGGTATCTAGGGCAAGCTTGAAAAAAAGTACTATTTAAATATTGACCAAAAAAAAAAAATCCCAAACAACTCTAGGAACTTTCCTGTTCAAATGAATTCAAACTGTCTAAACACAGTGTGATAAAATTAGGCTTCCCTCTGGTTTCTGTGGGGTCGAGCAGCCCATGAGCCTTGTGCCCAGCTGGGACGCTCTGCTGGTCAGCTGTCCTTAGAGCGCAGGGGTGTGGGATGCTTCCCACAGCCAGCAGCGTTCCCACAGTGCTTCCTTAATATAGAATGTTCTTAAAAGAAACATTGGCCACTGAAAGAGCTCAACTCCCAAACATGGTCATCAGTTTGTAGTTCATTTTTATTTTGTTTTCATGTAGTTAAAACAAGAAATAGTATGTAAACACATCAATGTTACCAAGTTGTCTGTATTGTTTAGGGTAGAAGAGAAAAAAACTGAGTTTCTAATCAGAAAAAAACTTGTTTATCCTTGAGGGCAAAGGAAGAGGCAAGGTCCCCCTGTGACTATGGGCAAGGGTGGGGGTGGGCAAGGCCTCTAGCCTGTGTTTGCCGAGAAGTACGTCCATGGTGTGTCAGGGGCATGCTCCAGTGCTAACCTCAGCCAGATTCCCCTCTGGGTCAGTGACATTGCGCCCACCTGTGTGTATTAGTCCACCTGAAGAGGTGCCGTCGTGTGGCAGTTTGGAATGGCCTATGGGGCAGCTGGGTCACAGTTGCCACCGAGATGACCACCAAAGCTGTCAGGCAGCCCTTGGGCTTACGGAGTCCCAGCAGATGTCATTTACTGTTTGTTAGGATGTTATTGAAGCCTGTAGGTAAGGAGGTAAAACTATTCAGGGTAAGTGGGGGTAGCTTCTCCAGGGTACAGAAGGAGCCCTTGGTGGATCTCAGGACCCCATCAGGTAGAAAACTATTCTGGAAAGTGCCCTGTCACTCTGTAGCCAGCCTTCATTTTGCTTGCTCTTTTAAAGCCACCTTTGCACTCATCCATTGGTTGAACAAAGTTTTTGAATACCTACTACAGATTGAGGATACCACGATGAATAAACCATAGTCCTTGTCTCAAAAACCTCCCAGACTAACTCCTTCACTGCTGGTGGGAATGTGGAATGGTGCATCTGCTGTGGAAAGCATCCTGGAAGGTCCTGAAAAGGTTAAACACAGAGTTACCATATGACCCAGCAATTGCACTCTTAGGTATCTACCCAAGAGAAGTGAAAACATACATCCACACAAAAACCTGTACACAAATGTTCATAGCAGCATTATTCACAATAGCCAAAAAGTAGAAACAGCCTAGATGTCCATCAGCTGATGGATGGATAAACAAAATGTGATGTATCCACGTAATGGAATATTATTTAGCCATGAAGAGGAGTGAAGTCCTGATACGTGCCTCGGCATAGACAGATGTTGAAAACATTATGCTAAGTGAGAGAAGACAGATGAAGAAGGCCACGTGTTGTGTGGTCCCACTCCTGTGAGAGATGCCCAGAGCAGGTAGATCCATAGAGACAGAAACTAGATTAGTGACTGCCCCAGGCTGGGGATTGAGGGAAAGTGGGGAGTGACTGCTGATGGGTACAGAGTTTCTTTTGGGGTGATGAAAATGTTCTGAAATTGATGATGGTGGTGGTTGCACAACTCTGTGAATATACTAAATATCACTGAATTGTCTACTTTAAATGAGAGAATTGCATGGCATATGAATTATATCTAAATAAAACTGTTACAAAAAGCACACCTACCAGACTAACATTAACAGTTAATTGGAATATATCATAGTACAAAGCAATTGTAGATTGGAAAGATAAGATTGGAAATAGAGATTTTGTAGTTTGTGGAGTGGAGGGGGATGAGGTATACGGTACTGTTGCAGCCTCTTAGGAGGGACAGAGGTCCATGCGTGCTTGCTATTCTTTGGGGATCTGGTTCATAATTTTGGAGATTAAGAATCTTCACGTCTGTCAGTGTTCAGAATTGCGTAAGTCTAGGAGGACTGATTTGTGTTAACCATGAGACTGATATATAAACCAGGTGCCAGTGTATTAGGTTCCTTTGGGGAATATGATATACTTTTCCAGTGGCTACACTATTCATATCTACTGCCCAGGGCACTTCTTTCACCATATCAAGGTATCTGGGAGGCTTAATTAATAGTAACAAGATTGCTTAAGGAGCGTAGTATCTGAGCAAAGGATCTTATTTTATTCAGCCATGGGGGAATTCACAGTCCGCATGCCTCATCAAGGACTTAGCCACCAGATTGAGTGCCCTCCCTGAACTGTGCAGAGTAAACACCAAGCTCTTACCTGTTGCCCTCCTTAAAGAAGAGATGTTACAAAGCAAACAAGTCTGCATACAAAACAAAACCTCATCAGAAAAGAGAAAATTCCCTACTTCGTAAGTGGTGCAAATAAATGTAGAAATGCTTACAAATAAAGCTGAAATGGTTTCAAATTACTAGTATTCAGGTAGAGGTCATAAATTGGTAGAATGTAGGGCAGAGACAGTATCAGAGAAAATAGGGCTGACCAGGCCCATTCTTAGGAGAGGGGGGACTTGGCGGAGGACAGACCGGGGTCCTCCAGAGGCTAAGGACCAGGAGGCTGCCTTAACGCGGGATTCCCGCGGGGCTGGCAGCACTGTCCATCTCAGAGGTCCAGAAAAATGAAAATGAGGTGAGTCTTCAAGTTTGGTTAATAGTCCTAAAGAGAGAGAGATGTGGGTGAGTGGTCAGGACGGCGGGCAGATTTCAGAGGGCACAGCAAGGAGGAAAGGCACCAGCGGTCATGAATAATCCATTTGAGAACAGCGGGACCAAGGGCCGGGTGGGAGCGTGTAGACGTGCGCGGTGCGCGTCTGGTGCTGCGGTTTCCCGTGGACTGACTGCCTCCGGCAGCCGCCGTGGGCACTGCTCACGCACGCAGAGCTCTTTCCCCTCCTGCTGGCTCTTGATAGTTCGCTTCCCCTCTCACTTCCTGGCTGCGTTTCTGACCTTGGCTGGTCACCAGAATCTCACGGATTAAAAACTGATTGATGAAATTTCCCATTTATTTTTGGTGTGATGAAAGGTGTTGGGACTATTTTTTTTAAAGAGTTCTATTTTTTAGAGCTATGTATGGAAATACCAATGATGAAATCTGTATTTTGCGGTGCTGCTAAGAATGAGACCTTCCCTTAAATAGATAAAATTTCATTATTCTGTTCAAACTCCGCCTCTAGGCTGATGAACTC
Source organism: Daubentonia madagascariensis (assembly GCA_023783475.1). NCBI lineage: Eukaryota > Metazoa > Chordata > Mammalia > Primates > Daubentoniidae > Daubentonia > Daubentonia madagascariensis. The sequence continues at coordinate 1,090,833 of JAKFHU010002332.1, read as the reverse complement.
ATTTTGGATAGTGACGTCTCTTCCCATTCGGGACCCCTCGCGGGCCTGTGCCGTCCGCGGCATCGTCTGAGACGAGCGCGCTCTCGTCCCGCGTGACGGTCCTGGGCGCTGTGTGCGCTCTGACCTGGGGGACGTTCACTCCCGGCTGGTGGGCGTCCCGGTTGATGGCTCTCTGGCCTCAGGGTTCTGGCTTTCCTTCCCCCTGCCCCCCACCTTGCCCGGGGGCGCGCAGGGTGCAGCGGGCTCTCCACACTTTCAGTGGACCCTCCGCGGGAAGCACTGGAGGGGCAGTTTCTCTTTGTCGTCTTGTCTTGTGCTACTGTCTTCCGCCTTGATAGGTCTGGCTTCCCTTCCAGCCTTGTGCCAGAATCTGGCAGCGCTCGATTTCTTCCCTCCTCATCCTTGGTCCGTTTTCCTCGCATGGCCACCCGCCCCACCTGCGAGCGGCGCCCCGCACGCCTTGGCGGTCTCGGAGCGGCAGTCTGCGCCCTGCGGAGGGCTTCCTGTGTACAGCACACTTATTCAGGCTGCTGGTGGGGTCTTTTTAATTTTTTAGGGCACAGTGGATCTCAGTGCTTTTTTACATGGTGGAATAAGTGAACGGATATCAGGACACCACCCTGAACACCAACACCCCCTAGTCATGCCGGACATCCACAGGTGAAAGGACGGCACAGGTTGTCCCCAGGAGGGTGGCTCTCACACTTGAGCCCACATGTATCAACATCACCTGAGCCAAGGCTCGGATGTGTGGGTACCGCCCCGAAGAGTCTGATTACACGGGTCTGGGGTAGGGCCAAGAATCTGCATTCCTTTGAGTTTTCTGGTGATTGCAATGTTGCTGGTGGGGTTATCACATTTTGAGAACCATTGCTCAGAGACAATGCAGAAGATTTCTCCCTCTTTGACGGGGTCCGGTTAGCTTCCGTATAACTGAGTTAGGGTTGGAATCCCAAACGGAATTCTGCATTGGTCACTCTCTGCAGAAGCTCTTGGCAAACTTCCCCTGCGGGTGGATGCCTCCTTGCTCTGACCAAGAACTGCTCTTTCTGTAGTTTCTCAGTTGGTGTTTATGTACACATTCATTTCACACACATTTACTGAGGGCCTACTAGGTGCTGGGCATGTGCTCTTTAGGCCCTTCTCTTTTGGACTCTGTACCTTCTCTGTCAGCTTTTCGGCATTGCCCGCAGATTGCCACCAGTCCGCATCAGCACCAGTTTACACCTAGCGAGCCCACTGGCAAATGTGGGGACAAACGCCTAAAGTTTTTTAAAAATGTGTGCTTTATTTGGCTATAGCTGGGAGTTGATTTGAGTATTGTAAATACCTAAGTTAAGTAGTTACTTAAGAAGCTAAAGGAATGTGAGTCGTCCCTTGGTAGGCTTCGTTTGGCCGTGATAGGAACACATGATTACTACAAATCCCATCACAACATTTCCTTTTTTTAAAGAAACAATTTTATTGAGATATATTTCACATACATCCAATTCACCAACTTAAAGTGTACAGTTCACACAGTTTTGCATCCATCACCGCAATTTTAGAACATTTTCATCACTCCAAAAGAAACCCTCCACCCTTTAACTGTCACCTCCCAAGTCCCTCCCCAGCACCCTGACAACCTCTTATCTGTTTCTCTCTCTATGAATGTGCCTATTCTTGACATTTCATAGAAATAGAATCACACATGTGACCTTTTGTGTCTGGGGGCTTTCACCAAGCATCATGTTTTCAAGGTTCATCTGTGTTGTCGTGTGAATCAGTGCTTCATCCCTTTTTATTGCTGAATAACGTTCTCTTGCATTTTATCTGTTTTTGATTATCCATTAATCAGTTGATGGACATTTGGGTTGTTTCCACTTTTGGACTATTACGAATAATACTATTATGAACATGAATGTACAAGTTTTCGTGTGGATGTGTGTTTTCACTTCTCTTTGGTATATATCCAGGAGTGGAATTGCTGGGCCACATGGTAATTCTGTGTTTAACTTTTTGAGGAACTTCCAGACTATTTTCCAAAGTGGCTGCACCATTTTATTTTCCCAACAGTAATGTATAAGGGTTCCATTTTCTCCATACCTTCACCAGCACTTATTATCATCTGGTCTTTTATTATAGCCATTCTAGTGGGAAGCACATTTACTTTCGTATCAAACACAAATAGCAAACTTATGTCTTGGTGATTTTTAAAAAAATATTTTATGCTTTGACAAAATAAGCACATTATATTAGTTAGTATGCCTTTGGCTGTGAGTTAATGATGAACTAACTAAAATTAGCTAAAAAAAAAAAAAAAAAAGGAATTTATTATCTCACATGACACGAAGTATGGCAGTTCCAGGGAAGATTAATTCAGAGATTTGATGACATTTCCAGGGACCCAGGTGCTTTCTGTCTTTGCTTTCTGCTGTCATCCACTGGGCTGAGTGCGTGTGTGTGTGTGTGTCTCCTTCCTGAGCAGGGGGAAGGAGATCTCCCGAACAGAATCAGGCATGTGCTAGTGAGGAAGGTTGGGGGTAGGGGACATAAAGAAGGGAAGTTGCTCAGGGATGCACAGCATTAGTGGCTGTGATGTTATTTAAAATGTAGTATTTTTAAAATAAAAATGTGAGTGCATGTTCTAGGAGAAACTTGTGAAATTGGATCATGCAACCAACTTAGCCCATGCGTGTCTCACCTCCAGTTCTCCAGTTGGTCCCAACCCCCCAGCCTTTCACAGCATTGTTTCTGCCTCAAACGTACATTCCTACCAGTGAACTCAAAGGGGTGCCTTTCTGCATCCCGCCCCAGCTGGCTGCCTGCCCCCTCACTTAGCTCTTACCTGCCGCCCCTGTGGATACAGCGCCACGGGCTCACGCAGGTGCTGCGACGCTGAGCGTGGGTGTGAGTGAAGGCAAGGAAGCCATCTAGACTTGATGTGGGAGGTAAAGTGCTCTTGAAGGTTTTTTGAGCAGGGCTATGACTGTCAAGATAAATGTGGTTTTAATGTGTTGAAGCAATTTATTCCTTTAATAGTCACTCGTTAAGTGTCTTAGGTTTCACTGATGTGTCTTTTTAAAAAACCTTATAACAAACATATTTCTTAAACTTACGTCTGGAGCCCTGAAAAGCATTAGTTGTTCTGCAGGAATGACGGAGTGTCTCGTATGTGGCCAGCTCTTCTGGACTTAGGGAGCCACTCCCGGTTCCGAGGATGGCTTCATGGTCTGTTGTGAATGGGGTACAACCTTCTCTTTAATGTTGAGTGAATAGATTTCTCAAGTGCCCTCTAATTATTCGTTCTAATTTGTTTTGTACTCCATGAGAGAAGATGTGTGTGAGGTGCTGGCAGTTCCAGGAACACACACATACGGGGAGAGCATTCTCTCCTCCTGCCACCCATGTCCCTCCCTGGGCCACACCATGGACATATGTTAGCACGCCTGTCGTCCCTTTTCATAAAGCACAGACCTATAAATATTTTTCAGTTTAAAAATAATGTTTTCCCTACCGTGAGTCAAGGTTCAGTTCTTGTCTATCTAATTTTAGCGTCTTGTTTTCATGAGCTTGGAAATGTTTTCTTTAACCAGAAAACAGAAAAAAGCGCACATAGAGACTAAGGAAACTTCTTGCTGCATTTCCCTGTAGTTTAGGCATTTCCACATGGGATTTTCTTTTTTGTTGAGCCGGTTATTGAAAACCAAAATTGTGAATTAAGACAGGAGTTTAGAGAAGACACCAGGGGGAAAAAGTGCTCTTTATTGGTCATTTGTTGCCATGTGGAATGTTTTTGGGGTTAAAATTGACAGGTAAAGATGCCAAAAAAGTTTATGTTAGAGGCCTATAGAACATTGTTTTGTTTCTGAAAGTGTGTATTTTTTATTGACTCTATTAAACTAATTTTATATGAAAATTTAATGAAAATGTCAAAACACATAATTCTGTGAAACCTATTAGGTAAATTATCTCCATATATAACTTTGTAACTTCTTCATATTCTTTGGTACAGATAGTGATTTTTTCTTGGTTAAAATTGATTCCAATCAATTTTTGTTTTAATTTTCTATTGCTATTTCATGTAGATTTTTAATGCATCTACATAATTCACATATTTTTATTTGTAAGGTGAATATATTTCTTTGAATTAATATACCATAGTTTGTTTAACCATTTCCTTTTTGAGATTTTAGATTGTTTGAAGGTTTTTTTTTTCCCTTTGTAAATGTTGTAGCTTTAAGGAATGTATGACCTTTGAAGCTCCTATGTTTGGGCAGATGGCAAAGGGGTGAACATCTTATTTTTATTTTTTTAAATTATAAAAGTGAAACATGTTTGTGATCTAAGTTTTAGAAAAGCCAGATAAACAAAAAGAAAATTAAAAAAACATTTACCACATAGCAATAGCGATTATGAATGTTTCAGTGTAAGATTTTTAGATTTTTTCAATGCTGATACAATATATATCAATAATTAGCTTTTGACAAAATTGTGTCATATTAAACATACTGCCTTAAAAACTTTTTTTACTTTCTAGATGATGAATATATTTCCACTCTTAATCTGTGTAAATGTCTATATCATCATTTTAAATGACTAATATTTTATTATTGGGATGTACTATAATTTATTCAAGAAAAACCCCTTGTTAGAAATTTAGATCGTTTCCAATTTTTGCATTACTATATAACACCATACTAAGATGTTCATATTCCACACATTCCTCAAATCAGGATGCATTTTACAATTCAATGGTATGTCACAGTTTAATTGGCAGCACTTTGCTTTATTTCATAATAGAACAAAAAGTAACGATGCATCTTACAATCACTGGCATCCTAGATTTGATGAAATGTAGTATTGTATATTATAATGATGTGGTGAACATCCTTATTGATAATTGTCTTTGAGCACACTAATTACTAGTGAGGCCAAACGCTTTTTTCATATGTATACCGCCCTCTTGTATTTCTTCTTTTATGAGTTGCCTGTGAATTGGGTTGTTTGTCTTTTCCTTATTGATTTGTGAAAGCTCTTTATATAAGTATCTTAGATCTTTGTCTTCCATATATGTTGTAAAATTTCCCCCAGTTTGTAATTTGCCTTTCAATCATAATATTTTTTGATATGTGGAAATTTAAAATTTTTATATTGGTCTTATCCATCATTGTTTATGGTTTCTACCTTTGGTAACATGGTTAGAAAAGTCTTCCCTACTTCAGGATTGTGTAAAATATTAACCTATATTTTCTCCCAGTGTTTTATGTTTTTCTTTTTTTAATATATCTTTAATTCATCCAACATTAATTTTAGTGTGGGGCATGGGTGGTCCAAGTTACTGATATATGTCATTTATGAATATGTAGAATTCTGATTTATATGTGAATGTTTTCATGTAGGTCTTTTTTTCTGTCTGTTTTTATACATTTATTCTTACAGATAAAAGTTAGACCTGTATCCTCACAAACTTCCTTGGCATTTTGACTCAAGTTCTTTCAGGTTGTAGATTAATTTGACATCTCAACAGTTTTGAGTCTTCCAGCAAGCTGGTATCTCTCTCCACTCATACAAGTCTCTTTTTATGTTGCTCAGTAAAGTTTTATAGTGTCTTTCATGAGCTTTTACATATTTCTTAAATTTATTCTTAAGCTTTACTTTTATTAGCAAACAGCTCCTTAATTTGTTAATGAATCTTCTATCAATCAAGGGCCCTTTGCTGGTTGGGTGCACTTCTCATTTTTTGATAACTATATCAGGTAAGTTCTTCTTAAATCCCCAGGTGCCGGTTACTAGAGATCCACCTAGACCATAGAGGTGAAAGCTTGAGAGTATCTCATCCGCGAGGGAAATCATCCATCCCTCTTTGTGTGAGACGAATTAGATTATGTAAGCTGACAGTATGGGAGACAGAAAGCTGGAGCTTTTGTCTTTGGACACAAAAGATGCAAAAATCTAAATCTCTTGTTTTGTTGAATTTTTAAATGGAACGATTTATAGATTTACCACTGAAAGTCCTAGATTTGACTTGAATTTTTCTTTTTAGCTCTTGTTATCTTTTCTAGCAGAGAAATAATAAATATAAGAAATAATAAAAATAAGTGACTGTTGCACACTTTTCAACATTGGTAGTATGTATGATCTTTTGGCTCACTTCATCAATATTCTACACAAAGTGGTTCTTAAAAGTATAACAATTTTACTTAAATCTTTGTTAGTTTCAAATTTGTCCATGTAATTTTCCATGTAAAGGAAACACTAAACTCTTTTTTTCTCTGTCACTTTTTACCCTTCCTTTTCATAGACAATTTGCTGGTGCATTTTCTTCTTCTGTCCTTGGACAAGCAGGGGTGGGGCATACGTCCTGGAATCAGCACCCTCTCCTTGGTAGGGAGGGGTGCCTTCATCCATGTCTGGGACACGGAGCTGTCCTGAAACCAGTTAACACCTGATAGAGATCACCCACGTGTGCCTGTGTTGACTGATCTTTCCCCAGTCTCATGTCTTGTTTGTTAAACTGATAGCTGGGTACCCTGTTAGGATGACCAGCACACTAGAGTGTTGCATTTGGCAAAGTGTTATCTCACAGGCATTTCTAATGCCGGTAATGGAGCAAAGAATCTTATAAGTCTCCTGCCCTGTTTTATCAAGAGCCAAATCTTAAAGCAAACTTGTGACTCAATTCATAAACTCTTTAAATTTAGAATTCTGTTGGATTTAGTGTAGTGATTAAAAGGATGGACTTTGGGGATAGACAAATCTGGACTTAAATTGAATCCTAGCTTTGCTGCTTATAAGCTGTGTGCTCACTCGTGTAGGACATCTGTACTTTCATACTTCATGGGAATTTTGCAGTCAATAAGGCAGCTCAGCACTTTTCAAATATAAAATTATTTTGTATAAATAGTAAAATAAGTATTAAGTCTTATTCCTCTGTTTTGGGGCTAAAATTAATCTGGATAAAGACTCATTTCCCCCCCCCCCATTAAAAATAAAAAACGTTCAGTGAGGTATAGTTTACATACACTAAAACGCAGCCTTTTTAGGTGTGTGGAGTCTGGCTGCTGGGAACAGGTATTATTCCTGGCCCCATGTGTTCTTTGTTCCTTTTTCCTCTTTTTTCTCCTTCCTTTTGGATTTTTTTTTTATGATTCCATTTTATCTCCTCTGTTGATTTATTAGTTATATCTCTTTTTCCACTTATTTTACTGATTGCCCAAAGTTTACAATGTATGTCTTTAATTTATCACAGTCTACCTTCGAGTATTCTACCACTTAATCTAGTGTATAAGAACCTTATGAGAATTTTTTGTGCTTATTGTCATCATATTGTATTTTATATGTATATAAAACCCATAAACATTGTTATTTTTGTAGTAAATTACCTTTTAGAGCGCTGTCGTCCAATTAAACTTTCTGCAGTGATGGCAATGTTTTATCTCTGCGCTATACAAGATGGTAGCCACTAAGTGCATGTGACCAACGAGTACTTGAAAAGTAGCCAGTTATGACTAAACAACTTAATTTTAAATAATTTAAATTCAACTAGTTCCATGTGGTAGTGACTACCATATTAGATAGTGTAGTTTTAGAATGGTTAAAGGCCTTTTAAAAGAATTCTATGCTCACTTTCTTCTTTTTAAACCATTTCAGGAACTCTTAGTTTCTTTATGCGGATGTAGGTTTCTGTCTCATTTCGTCTTCTGACTGAAGAGCTTCCTTTAACGTTTCTTACGGTGTAGGTCTTCTGGGAGTGGACGATCTAAGCTTTTGTCTGTCTGGAAAAGTCTTTATTTTCCCACTCATTTTTCAAAGATATTTTTTGAGGGTATAGAATTTTGTGTTGAAACTTTTTTTTTTTTTTGAGACTTAGTCTTTTCGTGCTTTAAAGATGTGACACCACCGTCTTCTGGCGGGCTTGTTTCTGGCGAGAAGTCCGCTGGAGTTCTTCTCTTCGTGCCTCCGAATAGGCTACGTCCCCCTATTCCCGCTCTCACCCGGCAGCTTTTGAGGTTTTCTCTTCATTTTTAGTTCCCAGCAATTTGGACATGGTGTGATTTTGGTATTTATCTTGTTTGGGGCCCACTACGCTTTTTGGATCTGTAGTTTGATGTTTTTCATCGTGTTTGAAAAATTCTTGGTCATTGTCTCTTCACATCTTTCCTTCCATCCCGTTGTGTCTTCTTCTGGGATTCTGTTGACCTGTTTGCGGCTGTACTGATTCTTACCTCTGCTGTGGTAAGTCTGTTGATAAATCTGTCTCTGATGCTGTGTGTTTCAAATTTCTGTCGTTTCCATTTGATTCTTTCTCAGTGTTTCCCATCTCTGCGCTGTGACTTTCAGTCCGTTCCTGCGTATGAGCCCCTGTTCCTTCAATGCCACCTGTGTGTACCTTTCTCTTGGATTCTCCCCCCTCGGGATAGTCCAGGCGTTTCTTTCTCGCCGTGTGGGCCGGACCTAGCACTTCAGTCTACTCGGTTACTTTGTGATCCCAGCTCTCTGTTGGGTCAAGAAAAATTGTGATTCTGTAGTTTCTCTTGCTTTTTATTTTTATTAGAGTAGAGTGACACTCCAGCTTTCTAAAAATAACTTCTCGTTGGTTGTTTTCAAAAATTTGGTTGAGCTTAGAAATTATATGAGATTTATGAGATAACATTATTTGAAACTTTTATCCGTGTCCTACTCTTTACTGGTAGAGAAAAGTCACATATGAGAAATACACGTGTGTTTGTTCTTTTAGAGATACCTGTTACCCAGTTTTTCAGCTACTACCTGCAAAAGTTTTTTTTGCATAATTTGGAGGAAAATACATACATGAAAATTATAATGATAAAGCTTATTATTTTCCAAACTAGAAATAGTGAATGATATGGAAAATGTATATCCTTCTCAGCAGTTTAAAAAGTACAAATGAGAATGCTTTAAAAGTAAAATTGTATGCTTTCTAAAGCAGAGAAAAATTTGTAAAACTTGATGGGTGGTGTATTCTTGGTGGTTCGCTTTTTCTAAAGAACAGAATTGAGAACCATAACATTGTACAAATCCTGGGACAATAGCTTAGAAGATGGTCCTGTAGATGCAAAGGAACAGTTTACTCAAAGATAGGAATATAATTGACAATGGCAAAAAATGAACAGCATCCAAATTCCCACCAGTAGGTGATTGGTGAGGTAACTCTGGTAAGCCAACCTGATAGAGTATTATATTTATTCATTGCCCATCAAACCTTTGTTGAATACCTACTGTGTGTCAGGCTCTGTGCCAAGTGTCCTGGATGCCTTATTTCATTACATCTTCGCAGTTCCTCCAGGCGGTAGGCACTTCTCACATCCTCCTTTTACTGACAAGGGAGGGAAAGCACAGAGAGATTAAATAACTTCCCCAGGTCGCACGGCTAGTAAGTGGAGGGCTAAGTGTACATCCTCCCTAATGATAATAAAACAGATTAAAATAAGAATGAAAAAAATTTTAAATCGTTCAATTCACAAAGATGAAAAAGATTGATTATAGTTGCTGTTGGTGAGAGGGCAGGGAACCCAGGCACCCTGAAAACACTATTGGTGGGATGACAAATTGCAAAAACCTTTTTGGAGGACATCTGGATATATCTTTCAGAATTTTACATGTCATACCATTTGACCAAGCCATTCTACTTTTAGGAATTTACCCTGTGGTAATACTTGCATAAGTGTGCAAAATGTATTTACAAGGATCTTGGTTACCATCTTTCCTGTAATAGCAGAAAATTGAAAATCACTTGAATATCTATCAAGTATAAATTATAGTCTATCCAAATAGTGGAATATTTGTAAACATTTGAAGAATGAGGTACCATGTGTACCCACATGGGCAAAATAGCCATCATGAATTGTTAATTGAAAAAGCAAGTGACTGTACCATATGTAAAACATGATCTTATTTGCCATAAAAAAGATGTATTTGAGGCTGGATGTGGTGGCTCACGCCTTGTAATCCCTGAACTTTGGGAGGTCAAGGTGGGAGGATCACTTGAGGCCAGGAGTTTGAGACCAGCCTGGGCCACATAGCAAGACCCCGTCTCTACAGAAAATTTAAAAAATTAGCCGAGTGTGGTGGCGCATGCCTGTAGTCTCAGCTACTTGGGAGGCTGAGGCAGGAGGATGGCTTGAGCCCAGGAGTTTAAGGCTGTCGTGAGCTATGATCGCACCCCTGCACTCTAGCCCAGATGACAAAGTGAGACCCTGTCTCTTAAAAAAAAATGTATTTGAGAGTATGTGTATCTAGAGATGATGATATATGCACTGAAGGATGTTCACGAATCTGTGTACTGGCTGTCTTTAAGAGTGGGATTAGAGGAACTTCTACTCCATATTTTTTTGTTGTTTCAGTTTTTTTCTGAAACAGACATGTATTACTTTTATTAACAGAAAAACAATTAACATTTTAAAAAGACCATTATGTGAGTTATTCTGATTGGTGGATATGCATGTTTAAGGCACTTAAGTGAGGCAAGGAGATGGAGAATAAACCTGGGCTGTATGCTGGGCACAGATGGGATATGAACTTGTCTTGGTGTGAGAGTTTAATGTTTGTGCATTTTTTAATTTCCTAAGCTGCTTAAATTATAAATCATAATATTAAAAGGCTTTGTTTTCCCTGCAAGTAGAAAAACTTCTTATTTGAAGACCTTCAAATCCCAAAAGTGAAAGAGGAAAAAAATATACTTGCTACGTTTTCTCCCCCCAGCCTATTTATTCATAATTAAAGAAGGAATCACTTTTGCACCAAAAGTGCCATGTAGAGTTAGTTCAATGACCAAGAAAAGATTCATAGATTTGATTCTGCTTGTGTGTATTTGAAGATATACAAATTCACAAAGTAAATATTTGCATACATTATTAGCTCACAGTGGGAAAACGTGTTTGGGGAGGGAGCATCTCACCTTCAGGTGAGGGAGCTCCCCGCTCTTGGTCAGGGAAGACCCTGAGTTAACCTGCTCCTGAGGGTCACCTGGAGGCTGTGTTGATTTTGGAACTTCTCTAGGGGTCCAGTTCTGTTCAGGACACACCATAAAATACAGCAGTCTGGGATGTGCAGGGTTACCCCATACCAGCCATTTAGCCTTGAAATTGATTCAGCTGCCTGTGTAGGATGACTCAGTTGAGCCAGAACTATCTTAATTTGATAACTATCCTAATTTGAACCAGAAGTCTTGGGTTTGACCCAGAACCATCTTGGTCTGTAGTGGAGTTGTGGTGTGTATAATGCCGTCAGATCATGTTCATTGTTAGAAGCCTGGGGAAAGGAAGTGACTTGCTTGGCCAACACAAAAATAGCTGTAGTACAAGAGGAAGGATTTTAAGAATTAGTACTTTACTATGCTTGTGAGGTAATGTTGGTTATAAATATTATTTCAATCTGTTTTACAAATCCATTTTTTTAAAAACCTGCACTTTGGGCAGGAGTTCATATTTCTAACTTGGGATGAATTTTTTCTCATCTCCCCCCCATTCTGTTATTCTAATGGTTTTTTTAAGTTGTCATTTCAGTTCTTAAAACTCTTTCATAAGAGCTGAGTATCAGCAGCAGTTCTCTCTAAATCTGTCTCAGATGATGACTTGCAGTTTAATTGTATAAAAGATAAGGAAATTTAATGGTAAAGTTGTGTTTGCTTTGACATAATAAAGAGTGTTTCCTTCATCTAAAGGACATTTGAAATTTGTGGAAAAGTAAATCTTTGTTTGAATTGTGTGTGAGAATGTTGGGAGGGGTGAGGTTATATTTAACTGGGAAAGCTCTTGCAAGTGGGAATCTTTTACAGCTAAGTTTTTGATAGGAATTATTCATTATTCTAAAGAGTCATATTCACCTTTTTCCATGGATCTCATGGTAATGTTATTGGCCAATATGATATGTCTCATTAAAAAGTAAAATTGTTGCTCTAGACTAGGGAGAGGGGAGAGAAACATAAATATGGTCAAGGGGGGAAACGAGGTTTGAAGTGGTTGATCAAAATGTTTTTTACAGACATAAGATTTATGGGGAATTGTATATTAGAACTACTTAATAATACTTCTTAAAACTTCAGGATTGCATGGTTTTATAAGAGGTTTTTTTTTGGGTTCCATAATGAGATGTAGATGGAACTTCCCAGCTGCCCATCACAGGCTATTGAGGCACATTCGTACCCATTCCTAGAATGGAGTAGGGTCCCCTTTCTGTTGCTGGGAAGTGCCCCGGTGCCTCAAGAGGCAGCAGCAGGGAGTGGAAAACATGTCCTACTTGTTAGTCATGGGCCTAGATGGGAGGCTAGATGATGACATGTGCCTTTAGACTTCTACCATTGTTGCAGTTTAACATTTGCCCTACCTCTATCATGGTGTTGCTGTGGGGATCTTGAGAGGAGATGAATAATGCTTTACAAATGTTTAGTATTATTCCATTAGGGAAGAAAGAAATAAAATTGGAAAGCACCAACTATTTGGAAGGAAACGAAAACAGGGCTTACTTTCTCTTTTGGCCTGGGCTTTAGAGTATGTACTTTGGAATTGAAAGTGAAAGGAATGTGCAGGTGTTTGGGACAGGACAGGGGAGGGTGAAGATAGTGCACCACTAATTTGTACTTAGTTCAGATCTAAGTAAATTACTGTGCTAATGACATAACAATAGAGGGACATTTTCTAACAGTTCTCTGGTAGCTTCCAGGCTAGCACGTGGTCAGATAGAGGATGACTTGTGGAGTCAATCTCTTTAACAGTTGTGGATTTGCTATAAGCTCCCATAAATTTAAGCCTGGTGATGGGCTATATTAGAAGAACAGCTATAGCTAATGCTTATGATTTTTCATTTATTCTTCCCTTGTCACTCTGTGTATTTGCTCTCTTAATGTTCCTCACCCACCCATTCACCAGCCATGTGTACCAGGAGTGGACTCAGAGCAAGAATCAGCCTGTAGGTAAGCAATGTAGGCTGAGGATGAAGAGTGGGGAATATTAAAACAGCCCTTGAATGGTTAATTTTTTTCTTTTCTCTAGTCTTGTCTTTTTTTTAAGTAAGCAGACAAAAACCACTTTATTGTGGATGATTTAAAACATAAAAGTGAAGAGAATGGTGTAATCATCTGTCCAGTACCCATAACCCAGCTTCAGACAATTTTCCACTCATGGTGTTAGGCGGGGACCAAATCTGCAGGTGGCAGATACAGGCTAGGAGGGTGGTTCCTAGGGGTGGCGACACTGGGGGGACCAATCAGGGGAAGGGACTGCAGGAAAATGCAGAACACCTGACAATCATGTATATCAATCACCTGATAACAATCCCACCCTCCCCCCAACAGGCCTCCCCCGGACCAGGCCAATAAAAGGGAACCACCTGGAAGTTCTTAACGTCTTTCTCCACTCGTGGAGACTGACCTGTTCCTCTCTCGGGAACATATTTTCACTTCGTATAGTTTCCTTCTTTTCTGCAACAAAAGCTGTTTGTGTGGAATTGCTTCCTGTCTGTGATCACTCCATGGCACTGGCCTACTTGTGATTCTTCCAAGCAAGGAGCCAAAGAACTAGGACAACAGTCCACCAACAGGCTGGAGCTGACAATGGCCACTCTTGTTAATTTCTATAAAAAGCTTGCTGGATTGTGTTGAATCTTAGATCGGTTTGGGAAGAAAAAGCATCTTAACAATATTGAGTCCTTCAATCCAGGAGCACAGTATCTCCTCCCGTTTATTTAGATATTATTTAGTATTCCAACAGTGTCTTATAATATTTAGCGTACAGTTTTGCACTTTTGTTAAGTTTGTTTCTAAGTAGTTTTTAATTTTGATGCTATTGTAAATAGAATTATTTCTTAATTTCATTTTTGGATTGTTCATTGCTGGTGCATAAAAATACAGTTGATTTTCTGATATTGATCTTGTATCTTATAAACATACTAGACTTGCTAATTGTAGTAGTTTTTTGTAGACTCCTTAAAATTTTCTGTATATAGGGTCAGTCATGTCAGCTGAATATGAACAGTTTTAGTTCATCCTTTCTAATCTCTGTATTTCGAATTTCCTTTTTCTGCCTTATTGATTGCACTGGCTAGAACCTCCAGTAAAATGTTGAGTAGAAGTGTTAAGAGTGAGCATCCTTGCCTTGTTCCTGATCAAAGAACCAAATTTTGGTTTCACTGATTTTCTATATTTCTTTCCTAAATCATTGATTTCCAGTATTTATTATTGTCTTCCTTCTGCTCATTTTGGGTTTAGTCTCCTTCTTCTAGTTTCTTAAGGCAGAAGCTCAGGTTATTTACTTGAGGCTTTTTTTCTAATAAGGGTGTTTAAAGTTATAAATTTCTTTCTAAGTACTTCCCATAGCTACATCCATAAATTTTCATCTGCTGTGTTTTTATTTTCATCCAGTTTGAAGTCTTTTCTAACTTTTCTTGTCATTTCTTCCTTGACTATTGAATTATTTAGATTTGTTTGCTAGTTTCCAAGTATGTGGGGATTCCACAGATTTCTTTCTGTTCTTGATTTTGTTTAATTCTATTGTGGTAGAGAACAGACTTTATATTATTTTAATCCTTTTAAGTTTATTGACACTTGTTTTATGGCCTAGCCGGTGATTTATTCTGGAGAATGTTGCATATGTGCTTGAAAAAAATATGTATTCTATTATTGTTGCTTGAAGTGGTCTATAGATGTGTTAGGTCAAGTTGATTGATAGTGCTGTTCAAATCTATATCCTTGCTGATTTTATGTTTAGTTGTTATATCAATTATTAGATATTGAAGTCTCCAAATATTATTTTGAGTTGTTTATTTTTCCCTTCAGTTCTGTAAGTTTTTGCTTTTTATTTTTTTTGATTAATTATATTTTAGGGCTCTGTTGTTAAGTACTTATGTGTTTATACTATTATATCCTCCTGATGAATTGATCCTTTTATCATTATAAAAATTTCTTTTTCCCTGGCAACATGTCTTTGTCTTAAAGTTTATTTTGTCTGATTTTAGGATAGCCACTGCAACTTTCTTAGTAATATGGTTTTGTTTACATAATATATCTTTCTCCAGCTGTGTCTCTTATAGATAGCATATGGTTGGACCTTGTTTGTTTTTTATTCAGTCTCATAGTCTTTGCCTTTTATTGGAGTGTTTAATTCATTTACAATTAATGTAATTATTGTTATGCTTGGATTACATCTACCATTTTGCTATGTTTTCTCTGTGTCTCATGTTTTTTTGTTCCTCTGTTTCTCCTTGCTGCCTTCTTTTGTATTAAATATTTTCTAGTGTTCTATTTTCATCCATGTGGTGAGTTTTTAAAACTATTTTTCTTGAGTTACATTTTTAGTGGTTATTCTAGAGATTGCAATATGCATTTCATCATAGTCTACTTTAAATTAATACTAATGCATTTCCAATAAAATATAGAAACTTTGCTCCATTAAATATTTATGTCAGTCACCCTCCTCTGTAATATTATGTCATATATATTGCATCTTTATGTGTTATAAGCCCAGTAATAAAGGTCTGTAGTTACTGTTTTATGTACTTGTCTTTTAAATCAGTTAAGTGTAAAAAAGAGAAAAGGCTGGGCACAGTGGCTCACGCCTGTAATCCTAGCACTCTGGGAGGCCGAGGCGGGAGCATCCCTTGAGGTCAGGAGTTTGAAACCAGCTTGAGCAAGAATGAGACTCTGTCTCTACTAAAAATAAGAAAAATTAGCTGGGCACAGTGGTGCATGCCTGTTGTCTCAGCTACTCAGGAGGCTGAGGCAGGAGGTTACAGTGAGCTATGATGATGCCACTGCACTCTAGCCAGGGTGACAGAGTGAGACTCTGTCTCAAAAAAAAAAAAAAAGAGAAAAAAATATTTATAACTCTTTTATATTTATCTATGTGGTTACCATTACTAGTGTTCTTTATTCATGTGGATTCAAGTTACCACATGGTGTCCTTACTTTTCAGCCCAAAGGACTTCCTTTAATATTTCTTGTAAGCAGGTCTGCTAGCAGCAGATTATCTCTGACTTTGTTTATCTAGGGAGGTCTTTATTTCTACTTCTTTTTTGCAGTGTAGAGTTGGATATAGAATTCTTGATTGGCAGTTTTTCTTTCAGCACATTGAATATGTCATTTTACTGTTTTCTGGTCTCTATTTTTCAAATGTGAAGTCAACTGTTTATATTATTGTATTCTCCTTTATATGAAGAGTCATTTTCTCTTGATGCATTCAAGATTTTCTCTTTGCTTTTGGCTCTCAACCAAAAGCATGCGTCGTGGTGGATTACTTTGTGTTTATCTTACTTGGAGTTTTTGAGCTTACTTTGGGTTTGTTGGATGTGAAGGTTAACTTTTTAAAATGAAATTTGGAAAGTTTTGGCCATTAGATTTTTAAATGTTTTTTCCTGCTCTGTTTTCTTCCTTCTCCTTTTGGGACTCCCTTCACGTGAATGCTGGTGTGATTGAGGGTGTCCCTCACGCCTCTGAGGTTCTGTTGGTTTTTCTTCATTCTTTTTTATTTCTTCTTCAGATGGGATAATTTTACGTTCACAGGTTCTTTCTTCTGCATTTCAAATCTGTTGAGCCCCTCTAGTGAATTTTTCATTACAGTTATTATACCTTTGAACTCCAGAATTTCTATTTGGTTTCTTTTTATAATTTCTTTCTCTATATGATGAGTTGTTGTCATCATACTTTCTTTTAATTCTTTAAACACAAATTCCTTCAATTCTTTGAATATATTTATAATAGGTATTTTGAAATCTTTGTTAAGTCCAATATCTGGGCCCCCTCAGAGTTTCTAGTAATGACTGTTTTTCCCAAAGTAGTTCATAATAGTTTGTTTCTTTGTGTGTTCCATATTTTATTTTTTAAACTGGATATTTTAGTCAATATATTAATATTATAGCAACTCGGAATTATGATCACCCTTGACAAAATCCAGGTTTATTGCTTTTTGTTTGTGACTTGCCTGGGTTAATTCTATAGGGTCTGTCTCCTCAGCACTGTGCAGCTGCTACTGATACCGCTCATTGTTTTTCTTGTTTTTAAAATGTATTTAAGCCCGGCTTTGCTGGGGTTGCCCCTGGGTTAGCATAGCTTAGCGGTCAGCCCGTGGTTGTTCAGAGATGTGCTTAGACACCTTGAGCCACTAAGGGTTCCCACAAATTGCAGTGGGTCTGTGTGTGGGTTGAGGAACACATTCAGAGTGCAGACTTTTAGAAGTCTGCCTTGGCTTTTACTTCCTACCGGGACTCTTCCTGCCTCCTCTGTGCTTGCACTAGGCCTCACTTTAGCCAGGGGTGAGTAGGTGATGAGGGCTCTCTCCAGTCTCTCCTGCATGTGTGCAGCCCTGCAGAACACTAGGGACATGTGGGGGTCACCATTGCCCACTGTAGCTGTCTTATTCTCTGTATCTGCCAGTGAGATGTGGGGCTAGTCTGCAGATCTCTCACTTACCACGGCCAGTATTGCAACCTCAGGCTGGATGAGATGTTGGCCTTCTGTAGTTCTCCATGATCACTGTTGTTTATAGCAGGGCCCTTGGGCAAGTGCTCTACCCTAAGTCAAGTCAGCCCCACCAGCAGCGGAGCCACCAGTTTCATAGCTTGTCCCGCCCTGGTGGATGTGCCACTGTGGCTGAGCTGGGGAGCATCTCAGGCTAAAACACCGCAGACTGCCACTGTTCTAACTCAGATTCAGAAGTTTTTCTTGAATAAACACTTTTCAAAACTTATTGTATGCCTTTGGTTGATTTCCATCCCTGAAATGCTTATTTTTGACACACTTGTCCAGTTTTATCATTACTTTCTGAGGAGAGGGTTTGCCAAGCTTCTCACTCTGTTATTCCAGAAGTTCTGCCCCTCCCCCCAAGCCTTCTTTTTATATCTTTGGGTTCCTCCCAACTTGCTAAGTAGTATAAGCTCTTTGTAAAAATTCAGCAGTATAGAGATATATAAAATGGAAATTTACTAATCCTGTCCCTTAAAGATAGCCACTGTTAATATGTCAGTGAATTACTTTCCAGACTAAAGTCTTACTTTAATCATTGTATTTTTGATTGTATCCCCTTACCAAAACTCCTTTACCCCTCACCACAAAGGTTTCTAATTCAGAGACTTCTTTTAGCTCCCTTGATTCCAGGAGATAAACTTAATTAGCAATAATTAGTTTGAATAAAAGGAGACTTGGAGCCCTCTCCTGGCAAGGATAGAATACTGAGACTGAATGATTTGTATGTTCTAAGTGGACTTAGTTCTACCTGCACCTTTCACAGCATCATGCCTGTCTGGTCTCCTCTCTGCAGTTCTCTTGTTCCCTGGCCCTTTGTCCTGCTGATTGCGCATACCAGGTTCTCCAGGAAAGCAGCTGATCGGCCATTTCCCCTGTGATGTCATTCTGGACATGACTTCGTCTTAGCTTTCTCAAGGAAGAGTCAGTTAGTGTAGGGTTCTGGGCCTGAGCTCTGATGTCACGTTGCTTGGAGTTCAAATTTCAGCTCTCCTTCTTATAAGCCTTTGTGACCTTGGTTTCTCTGGGCCTTGGTTTTCTTATCACTAAATGGGGTTGGGGCCGGGTGCAGTGGCTCATGCCTGTAATCCCAGCACTTTGGGAGGCTGAGGATGGAGTATTGCTTGGGACCAGGAGTTTGAGACCAACCTGGGCAACATAGCAAGACCCTCGTGTCTACCAAAAAAAAAAAAATTAGTTGGGCGTGGTGGTGTGCGCCTGTAGTCCCAGCTACTCAGGAGGCTGAGGCAAGAGGATCACTTGAGCCCAGGAGTTCAAGGCTGTGAGCTGTGACTGAGCCACTGCACTCCGGCCTGGGCAACAGAGGCCTAAACCTTTCATAGCATCATGCCTGTCTCTAAAAAAATTAATAATAAATAAAAATTTTAAAAAATAAAAAATATAAAATGGGGCTAGTAATAGTCCTTGCTATGTGGGGCTGTTATAAGGACTTAGCAGGATACTCTGTGGAAGGTTCTTGACAACAGTGCTTGTACATTGGGAGCTCCGTGAATGTTCCCTCAGGCCTCCTCTTCATGTTGTTGTCATTCTTCTTTATACCTAACAAGGAGTCCCAGCTGCTCAGGAGGCCGAGGCGGTAGGATCACTTGAGCCCAGGAGTTCAAGGCTGCAGTGCACTAAGATCACACCACTGCACTCCAGCCTGGGCGACGGAGTGAGACCCCATCTCTATAAAATAAAATAAGTAAAATAAATAAAAAATAACTAACAAGGAATCACTCCTTAAGGGTAATGTTTCAGACAGGAGAGAGAATTTTGAGTGGGCCCTCTTGTGTGCTCACAGAAGCTTTGGTATTAGTTAAACCACTGAGCAGAGTCAAGAATTTCCTACAGGGTGTGGGAAGCGTTGCTAGCTGGGGGATAGTAGGTTGAGAAGCCAGGCTGGTGTCGGGAAGGAAACAGAAACAGGACGGTGGCCGGCAGAGACACAAGATAAGCTAAGATTACGGAGTGACGGCTATGGGGTTCAGAGTTACTTTCTAAGGTGATGAAAGTGTTCTAAATTGATTGTGGTGATGGTTGCACAACCCTGTGAATATACTAGACACCACTGAATTGTATACTTTTAAATGGGTGAATTGGATGGTACGTGAATTATATCTTAATAACGCTCTTATTAAAAATGATGGAAAGGAAATAAAAAAGTTAAAAGTGGTTGATCTCTCTGGTTAGGGTTACTGATCATCTTTATTTTTTCAATATACTATACTTTTGGCTCTTTTTGATATTTCCAGCCAAAAATATTTATTGTCTTTATAATGATAAAACAAACAAACAAACTTGACCTGTTCCCCCATAGCTGCAGATTTTTGCATTCTGTCTTTTGCAGCACTGGCTGAGAGCTCCCTGCCGTGTGTTTCCAACACTACTTGTCTGTAGGGCTGAGGACGTGGCTTCAAAACCATTTGCCAGAGGTGCTCAGGGCGCCAGTCATCATGGCCATTGTACTTCTAGGAGCTTTCTTGCTGCCCAGGCATCTTTGATAAGGAGTTCCTCATATTTAGGAAGTGACACCTTTGTTCTGCTAGTGAATTGTTCCTAAAAAGCATCTCAAAGGGCTTCTTCACTTGTGAATTCTGCTGAATAGGACCAGCTTCCTGAGGCCTGGCCATCCCTTTAATGTGTGGAAGAATTGGCTGTGCAGAGTCGGCTACTACAGTCCCCAGCCCCAAGCCCGGTTCTCTCCTGCGTCTGCCTCCTGTCCCTCCCCTTCCACTGGGGACCTGCCTTCTGCCTTTCTGACCTTCCAGAATTTTTTTCAGCTTAAATAATTAGTTACAGTTTCATGATATACTGATGTAAAATCCTGAAAAAGAAAACAAACTAAAATCTCAAGAGTCGTTGGACGTAATACAGGATTCTTTTGCATAACTTGATGATTTTTAAAATATTCATTTAATTAGGGCCATACTTTTCCATTAGCACAGTGCTTCCTGTGTCTAATGTCTCTAGCAAGAAGGTTTGTGAAATGGACAAACAATAATCTTAAGAGTTTTTGAGATATAATCTGAATGAATATTATTGCAGAATTGAGCCCTGTGAGGTCTTAGCTTTTGCATTCTACAAACTTTGAGAAAATCAGGTATTTTTTTAGTCCATTTCTATTTCTGCATGCCGTAAATATGTAAACAAAACTCGATCTTTGTCAAGGGTGGGGGGAAGGGTGACAGAATTCTGGCGTCTAATACTGGTCATCAGCATTTCCATGTGTTTCCTGATACCATTGTCTCTGCTATTTAAATTAATTAATTCCACAAGTATGCGCTCAATAAGTATCATGTGCCAGGTACTATTCTCGGCTCTGTAGATACATCGGTGAACAAAACACATGCTAAGCCCTGCTTTTGTGGATGATTTATAATAGAATGGGGGAGTCAAAAAATTGACACATATATTGGAAAAATATGCAGTATGTTGGTGGTAAGTGCTTTGAGAGGATTAAGCAGGGAGGGGCAGGGTTTGTGGAGTAGTGGTGAGAGACGTGGGGTGAGGTGGGGGTGACAAGAGGCTTGGTGATGGTGGGTGCAATTCTAACTAGAGAGGCCAGGGAAAATCCTTGCTCCTTCAGGTAACCCCTATCAGGGAGACCCTTGCAAATTTATAAAATGTTGTTTTGTTACTGGGAGAGAGTCGTTTGTGAGCTCTCCGAAGCAAATAACTTTTGAAGTTGGCATTGGCAGGATATTGTGCAATTGGGCTTGCTGGCTGCGTCCCAGGCCTCCGCATCTGATGTGAACCACAGCTTTGCAATCATTCCCCATGCCATCCAGAAATATTTTGTGACCTTGCCGGTTGGCAGTTTTTTAAATGTTATTTTAAATCTCCAAAAAAGGGAAACATCAAAGTGCAGGCTGTCCATTCCTGCCCTTCTTGATACACACAAACAGCTGTATAATACAATCGGCCATTGTAGTGACATGTGCCCAACTGTTATAAATAGACAGCAGGCCTGCATGCGAAACACTCCAGATGAAGGGCAAGTGCTCTGGGATGATGCCAACTGCTGTTTCCGCTGAAAGCCCTTCTCAAAGATCAATATTATTTTATGTCTCAGTGACTGAATTTAAAAAAACAACTGTGAAAGCTGTGTATAACTTAACCATTTCCAATATTCTAATCCAAATGTGTTTTCTCTCTTTACTGTTAATCCTAGATATATCCTGTGCTCATTTAGTAGTGATTTCCTGATGGCCCAGATCACTGCATTTTAAGATTTCGTCCACCCACTCTTAAATGATAGGTTTATGGATAATGTGCTTGTGTATGTGATATGTCTCGTGGCTGGAAATGCATGCCTGCTAAATATCATGTTCATCCCATGTTTTAGCCCCTATCCCAGAAGTTTTTATTGTAGTTTATGTGTGACATGTCAAAACATCTTAAAACTATGCCATCCATGCAGTAGGTTCTCAGTAATTTAAAAATCAGTGTCTGTTAAGAAAAAAATATATAGTATGCGGCTCTTGTTAGTCCTAAACAAAGTCACCGTTGTTCCCGGGACACTTGAAGCGCAGCTGATGTCAAGAAGAAACTGTGATTATACAGTGTGTGACTTAAGATGTTGTCAGATTCATTGAGCTGAAATAGGAATAAACCAAAGTGGTTTACCTTATTAAATTAACATGTTAAGTAACATTTTAGTATTGTAGAAAAGGCCATGTTAAATACTCTTTGAGTAGTGTATTAGTTTCCTAGAGCTGCTGTAACCGAGTACCTCAAACTAGGGGGCTTAAAACAACAGAAGCTTGTGCTCTCACAGTTCCGGAGGCCAGAAGTCTGAGGTCAGGTGTTCTCAGAGTTGGTTCCCTTGGAGCCTCTGAGGGAGAACATCCCATGCCCCTTTCCTAGCTTCATGGGTGCTGGCAATCTGTGGCATAGGTGCCTTGGCTTGTAGCTGCGTCACTCCAGCCTCTGCCTCTTTCTTCACATGGCCTTCTTCTCTGTGTCTCTGTGTATCCTTTTCTGTCTCTTTCAAGGACACTATCATTGGATTTAGGGCCCACACTAATCCAGTATGATCTCATGTCTATCTTTAATTAATTACATCTGCAAAGACCCTCTCTCCAAAATAAGGTCACATTCTGAGGTTCTGGGTGGCCATGAAGTTTGAGGGGATTCAACCTACTACAGGTAGCTTGTATTCAAAACTTATTTGTTGAGCACCCACTATTTGAGCATTTATAAGGGGCTGGGAGTGGGGGACTCCGAGACAAATGACATGGCCTTTCCTTCAAGGAGTTTATGGCATCCTGTTCTTCACTCTTGGCACTGATGATCAAATGGCATTTAGTGTTTACGGTAAGAGAAGAACCACTCACACACATTTCTGTCTGGTCGTCCTACCCAAGCAGATTGTCTTAAGAGTTACCCCTGGCAGGCATGACCAGAATGCTGTGGTGGTGGTGTCTGGGGTGCCCGCCAATCCTGTGCTGGCCACTGGGAGCATGGGCAGCAGTGAGTCTGAGCCCCTGTGCTCCATTGGTGCCACTAGCTCCTGGCCCAGTATGTTCTACCTCACCCCCAGGGCCAGGTACTTAACATCTTAAGTCACACACTGTATAATATGATCATGGTAATTGATTACAGCAGTGGGCACGGCTGGAGGAAAAGAAGTATATCTTTGGGAATTGTAATCTTTGTGTGCCTCCTTAGTATCACAGCCATTGTGGCCACAACGAGAATCACTTTAGTTGGTGTTCTTGTTGGAAAGTGAGCCAGGGAGGGGAATGGTGCTAGAAAAGGTTCCGTGTTGGTTGTCCTTCACTTGGGTTTGGGACCTGGGCCTGCTCTTGTCTGAGTGTGACTTTGAGAGAGGCACTCCAGGAGCCCTGCTTTTGTTTTCTGTCAAGTGGAGAAGATTGTGCCAAGTTTGCAGGCTGCTGTGAGGAGAAACTGGGATACTGTGTGTGAGATTTTTAACTTTGCGTAGGCATTGAGGAGGTGCTCGGTAAATAATAACTCCTCACGGAATGATATCTAGGAATGCTGAATATATGATCCAGGGTGTTTTGGTGGTGTTATATTCTAATTTTGAAATAATTTCAGACTTGCAGAAAAGTTTCAAAACAGTCCAAAGAATTCCCAAATACCCTTCACTCAGATTCCCTAAATTAACCTTCTGCCATATTTGTCTGTCTGTCTCTCTCTACACACACACACACACACCCCCACCCTTTTTTTGCTGAACCATTTGAGACTAGATTGCAGATCGTGCACCTAAATACTTCCGTGTGTATTTCCTAAAGACAAGGACACGCTCCTGTAGAGCCTCTGTCTGCCCACCTAGATCAGGACGTGAATATCTCCATGACACCCCACCTGGTCCACAGGCCCCTTCATGTTTTGCCACTTGTCCCATAACATCCTGCAGAGGAGCAGGAGCCAGTGCAGGATCACGTGCCCTGTCAGTTAGTTGTCAGTTGTCTCCTTCAGTCTGGGACAGCTCCTTCGTCTTTGTCTTTCATGACCTTGACATTTTTTAAGAGAACAGGCCAGTTGCTTTGTAGCATGTTCCTCAGTTTGGGTTTGTCTCGTGTTGCCTTGTGGTTACATTCAGGCTGTGTGTTTCTGGCAGGAGTATTGTCGAGGGAGGCTGCGTCCTTCCAGGTGCATCATGACAGGAAAGCGCACAATCGGGATTTGTCCCATTTCTAGAGATGTTAACTTTTATCATGTGGTTGCAGTGGTTCTACCAGGTTTCTTCACTGTAAAGCTAGTTAGTTAGCATTTTGTAATTATTAGTTAACAGGTAATGTGGGGAGGTATTTTGAGACTAAGTATCCTGTTTCTCATTTAAACTTTCACCCACTAATCATCCTTTGATGATTCTTGCCTGGATCAATTAGTATGATGGTTGCCAAATGGTGATTTTCTAATTGCTTCATTTCTTTTACATTTATTAGTTGGTATCCCACTGTAAGGAAGAGCCTGCCTGCCTTCCTTCCTTCCTTCCTTCCTTCCTATCAATGGACTCGCAGACTCTTATTTTATTTGTTGGGTTGTAATCCATTACTATCATCATTTGCTTTGAGGCTCATATTGTCCAGGACTTGGCCAGCGGGAGCCCCTTCAGGCTGGCGCCTATGTTCCTTTGATATGTCCATATCATTCTTTGAGCACAGCTTTCCTTTTTGGTACAACATGTTCCAGGCTCATCTTGAACTTTCTTTTCCCAAACCTTGGAATCAGCCGTTTCTCCAAAAAGCCCTGGTTCCTTTTAGTGGAGGTTGGTTTTTAGAAATCAAGACCTAAGCACTAGGTGTGTTCATTGCTTCTGGGGTATTGTGGCTATTAGGGCTTCTCAGTGTAGTTAGGGAATTCAGTATGTACGTACTTCCCTCCACACATACATGTTTGTACATGCATGAGTGTGTACACACATGCATTTACAGTTCTGTATCTATCTGTCCATCCATCCAGCTAGTTATAAAAACCGTGATACAATCCAAGTCATACGGTTTATTTTAGGTTTCCGCCTTTCCTTGGTTGTGCCTCTTTTCCAACAACAGTAACAGATGGCGCCTATCATATTTACTAGTTTTATTTATTGCTCAGTAGCCTTGCGTGTAACCAATCTCCCTGCACATGGGCCATCTAGGCCTGGCACTTATTTCCCAGCTCCAAGGGTCCACTGTGCCTACTTCTACCCCAGAAGTGGGCAGACTCATGTCAGCCTGTGCCAGCGAGCATTACAAGTATTTTATAATCTGTACTTTTGCCTTAAAAGGGGATTCAGTTAGTCTAGGGATAGTTCTTGCTAGCAGTAACCTAGACAGAACATATCCAACATAAGCTGAGAAAAAGGCCTTCTTTATTGATTTTCCTAAGTCAAACTGAGAGATTTGGACACTTTGAAGAACCAGCTGGCTCTGTTGGTGAGGGAACTATGGAGATGAAATGTACGTGGAAGGGCTGGATTGGAAGCATGAGGTGAGTTTAACAAAGTGTCTTATGCTCACAGGGTCACTTTTGTTCTGCTTTGAAATCTGATTTCACACAGTTTTGGCTCAGAAATATCTTAGAGAGTTGAATACAGAGATTTAAGTTGACATTCCAGTGACTGTTTTTTAGGACGTTCTGGCAGAATGTTTTTAATATTGTATTAGCTAGAATCCTTGGGCTTGGCTTGGGTCTTGATCTGGTCCGAGGACATGCAGGGGATTGTGCCTGGTGGTATGTGGCCAGCTGGGTGTGGGTGTCTTCCACTTCTGACTTTGCCTTCGCTGCAGGGAAGGTCCCAGATCAGGTTCTGCATAGTCACGCAGGACAGGGGAGAAGATGCCCATGTCGTCCATGGGCGTTTGAAGCAGATGCGTGGGCAGGTGGCAGGTTGGGAGGTTTTCAGCAGCTTCCGGGTGAGCTGCTGCGAGAGGCTCTTGCTTCTAGCAGTGACCTTCACTTCCCCAGCCCTCAGCTTCCCTGAATTTAAAACCTTTCTGATCTGGAATTACTATTTCTTTATTGAAATCATGACTGACCCTTGGTCATTTCAAGTCCTGATAGCCCCAGGAACTTTCTGTTCACTTCTTTGGGTTTTGATTTGTGATCTGGAGACCAGGGGTTTCATTTGATGGGGACATTATTGGCTCTTCTCCAGGGACTGACCACAGGCCCTGCCCAGGTCCCTGGTCCCTTGAGACCCTCCAGATGATGAGCAGTCCGGGGACTAGAGCATCCCTGATGGAGTGACGTTAGCAGGAGCACTCACCTGTCCCACTGTCCAAGCCAGCATCTCTTGAACTCTCACTCTGTGTGAGATGCTAAGTTAATCTCCCAGAGAGGGAGAGAGAGAGAGGGGTGAATAACAACACGCATTTCCTAACTTTGAGGAATTTCCACTTTATCTAGTAAGGGCAGAAATGGGCAACTCTTGGGCAAGTAGGGAGGAGACATGTCTGTGTTCTCTATCGTTGGCCATTTTGGCCTTTCTCTTGAGGTGGGCTGAGGCGCCAGTGTGTGTGGTCCTTGCGGGTGTACTGACGCTCCCCTCTCTCCGTGTGCGTGGTCCTTGCGGGTGTACTGACGCTCCCCTCTCCTCACCTGTGTCTCTTTTCTAGCACGGGAGTTATGTTATTCTCAGGTAGCTTTTAATGGATCAACTTTCGTGATAAGCATCTGGCCACCGTAATGCCATTTGTTGAACAAAGAGAAGTTGTATAAACCCCAGAAGGGGGAAAACATGACAAAGGAATAAACTGTTGTGTTTCACAGTAAGTGTATGGAACCAATTTAGGATGACTTTTTATTGTCAAAGAACTAATTGAAATTTGAACAATACGTAGTTACTTTCTTTTAACAGAGACTTCATTTTAATGTTATTTATTAGTGCTGTCTCATTTTATAAAGACAGTGCAAATATAACTTTAAAATAGTGTTTATGACTAATTAAATTTCTTTTATGTCTGCCTGACAATTTCTGATTATTGGGTATTCCATTTCCCCTGCCCCCCAAAATGACAGGGAACAGAAACTAATGAAAAGATCTCTCCTTGGTGCTCTTCCCAGACTTAGACCTGTTTCGTCCAGGATGAGCGCAGAGAACTGAGTGCTCTTGTGGACTGAGGGAGATGGCGTCGCCAGTCCCACGCACGTCAGGGTAGGGCCCCAGTGAGAACAGCAAGGGCACGTTCGAGAGCCACTGCTGTAAGAGGCCTCATTGCTGCCTGGGTAAGAGAGGTTTAGGGGCCAGCTATGGGAGTGTCTGCAATTCACACAACAACAGACATTTGAGGGGATGAGAGTTCATTGAAAAACAAGGCTCTTTTCTCTTGTATTCTCACAATTCATTCTGTGGCTTTCATACACTGTAAGCATAGTCTCTAAGTCACCTGGCTCCTCTCACCCTGGCTGCTGCTGCAGCAACACATTCATCTCTGTGTGACCCACTCCAATCCAGGTCAGCAGAGCCCCAAGAGCAAGATCCTCCCCAAATTCCCTGACCTCTGCTGCACGCTGCAGCTCAGCTGTGGGACTGTGCTTCCATCAGCACCAGGGAACTAGCTCAGCATTTGTCTTAGTTCATTTTCTCTTGCTTACAACAGAATACTTGAAACTGGGTAATTTATAAAGAAAAGGAATTTATTTCTTACAGTTATGGAGGCTGAGCAGTCCAAGGTCGAGGGGCTGCATCTGGGAGTGAGGGCCTACTTGCTGGTGGGGACTCCATGCAGAGTCCAGAGGTGGCTCAGGTTATCACATGGCAAGGGGGCTGAGTGTGCTAGCTTAGGTATTTCTTCCTCTTCTTATAAAGCCACCAGTCCCCCATCAAGATAACCCATTAATCCATTAATCCATGAGTGGATTAATCTGTCTAGGCCCCTGTGACCTAATCACCTCTTAAAGGCTCTACCTCTCAATATTGCCACATTTGGGATTAAGTTTCCACATGAGTTTTGGAGGGGACAGACACTCAAACCGTATCATCATTTGAGTGTCTTTTTGGAAAAGAAACATGTTTCCTCTAGTAAACCCCACTATACAAACTAATCATTAGGGAATGCTCATCCTTACTGTTGAGGAAAACCGTGCTCTGTGCAAGTACTAGAACCCATGTGGTATGCAGTGTCAGAAGCAAAGAAAGAAAGATGTCCAAAGTTCCATTTATTTTTTTAAACAAGTTTTTGAAGGAGAGCAGGGAGGATTAAGGTCATCCGGCTGCTGTTCCAGCAAAATGCTGCAGCCAATAGGACTTTCTTGGTTATATGCAGACAAAGCTTTGAAGGTCATTACAGGTATGGATAGCATTTTGTTTTCTGTACTGATGAATACCAGTATGTGTCTAAGGACCCACACGTAAGTCAATCGGTCACAAAGGAAGCCTCTTTGTCAATCCAGTTGCCCCCAAAGAGAACGAAAGATTTTTTACATAATGTCTTGGTAACAGATATATAAATCCCCTAGTTGTTAACTAGAGAGACCATGTCATAGAATTTTACCTTATAAATCCTAATATTTTAGAATTAACAAAAGACACTTTGTAGTTTAGATGATGCTAGTTAAGCTATTTCATTTTTTAAAAGGGACCTCCTTACCTTGATACATGAGGTCTATGGGAAATCTTGGTTTAAGCTTATCTACATTGACTAGTAGCCTAGAATTTTTAGAGAATCTTGTTTTCTTCAGAGCTCTAATAGACAGGCACACTTACTAGATTTAAATTAAAGGGCCATAAAACAGCCTTAATACTTTTTCATGACATATGCATGTTTAACACTGCTTTGGAAATAACTACTGGCTTACTCATGAGTGGAAATGTTGGTTTCTTCACTTACGTCGTTGGTGCTTAGAACACACACACAAACAACAATGTTTGCTGACCCATACTTTTTTTCCTTATTTACAAAGCTAACAGGCTAATTGTAGCTGTATTCACACATGGGTCTGCGCAAAATATATAGATTAGTATAAATTTGGGCATATGGAGGAAATACACTTGTGCTGTGGTTCAGTGCCAAGTGCTGTAGCTGACCTTGGACAGGTGCTTGAGGCTTAGCCTCAGCTTCTTTGTCATTAGCATGAGTTGCAAATTCATAAGGATTTTCAAAGCCAGTTACCATCTGAGATGTCTTCCTCTCTTGGATGGATCAAGAAAATTGGCAGGCAAAATTAAGAGAGATCACTGCTTATTCTTACCAAGGCTTTAATTTTTTCTTAGTAGCCACTTTATTTTGGTTTTATTATCCTCAGATTCCCCTCAAATATTTCTTTCTTTTCTTTTTTTTTTTGGAGACATGGTTGCTCTGTCGCCTGGGCTGAAGTGCAGTGGTGTCATCATAGTTCACTGCAACCTCAAACTCCTGGGCTCAAGTGATCCTCCTGCCTCAGCCTCCTGAGTAGCTGGGACTACAGGCACGCCACCATGCCTGGCTAATTTTTCTATTTTTTTGTGGAGACGGGGTCTTTCTCTTGCTCAGGCTGGTCTCGAACTCCGGGAGCTCAAGGGATCCTCCTGCCTTGGCCTCCCAAAGTGCTAGGATTATAGACATAAGCCACCACACCCAGCCCCCCTCAAATATTTTTTAAGAATCTAAAAATGGCAATAGACTCTTCCATTCAGGACTTTGTCCAAAGATTCACTTATAATGCTTTTGTAATTTGTACTTATACCCATAAACTAAGAAGATTATATTAATTTACATGAGTTGATGTTAATAAATATTTATTGCATGCTTGCCTCATGAGCAATACAGACCAGCAGTCTCATCTCTCAAAGAATTTACAGTCAGATGGGGAGCCAGGAGCCAAATGCTGGGATGCCAGGAAGTGGGATGGTTGTCTGGGGAAAGATTTATTGATCTGGGGGCAACAGAGGCGGGATGGAGAGAGTCCATTTGCCTGCCCGACGTGCTGGTGTGGCCTCAGAGCTAGGTCCTGAAACATTGGTAGGATTTAGATACAGGTTCTCCATTTAGTGACATTATTTAAATGCATAATGGTTCAAAAGTGATACTCTTTTGCTGTGTTTCTCTTAAAATAGATCAGCTTTCTATATTGGGATTTATGAGTACCCAGAGATAAAACCAATTTATGTTAAAGTGGCTGTAAACCTCTGTTTTGAGATTAAATGCAATATGTTTGTTGATATTAAACCGTGGTTTCCCTGGTAACTAGATTTTAAATGATTTGATTCCATTGGTTTATAACTGAGAAGTCCAGGTCTCTAAAATTTAAGTCTTACTATTCAGGAACCCTTTTTAAGATTTCCTTTGCTGTGTATTGGTAAACATCCAGGGTGAAAATGGCTCCATCAAATCATAGAATTTTATTGACTTTCTAAATCCTAATATTTTAGAATTAATAGAAGACACTTTGTAGTTTAGATGATTTTAGTGAAGCTATTTCATTTTTTAAAAAGGAAGAAACTGAGATCCATGGAACATAAGTACCCTACCCAAGGTCACAAGGATATTTAGTGACATTGTTATTTCTTAATGTACTCATTCCTGCAATGCACAGAAAATTCTAGGCAAAGAATAAAAGACTCAAAATTATTAGAAAATAAGGGAATATCTTTTGATTTTGTACCAGTAGTATATTCCTTTGTCTTCTAATAATGCTTTATGTTTATATATAACAAATTGTATGATTTTAAAAGCAACCCTTCGGGGTAGAGTTTCAATATTTTTAGCCCTGTTTTACAAAAGGAAGCCCAAAGAAGTTATGTAACTTGCCAAAGTCACACAGTCGGTAAGTTAGCAGACTGAAACTAGAGTTGTCCAAACTGAGCTGTGTCCAGAATGCTGAGGGAGAGCACGTATTACAGGTAGAGCCACATCCTGTTCATAAATGGCCCTGGAGCAGAGTTCACCAGGCGGCTGTTGGGCTTTTGTCTCAGAACTGGTCTAGTCCAGTCCCCAGGTATTTTTGGGTCCTACCTTGTACTCTTAAAAAACCAGTATGTGTCCATTCCCACTCTTTCAGATAATAAGTACGTACGGACCCTGGTCACTAGGAAATTCAGTTCAAACAACAATTGAATGCGGGTCCTCTGGGAACTCATCTAAAATTAAATCCTGTTTTAACAGGATTAGCCAGATTAAGGTCATGATATGAAAATGGATTTTTCAGAAAGAAATAAAAATATAAAACATCCTAAGAATTCACTTTATAGATAATCAAATAATAATGAGTGAAGGAGTCATATATTTTCCTTTTTCTTTTTTTTAAAATGAATTCAGATAAATAAAAACAAAAAGAAACTTTTAGTTTAAACTCATGAATCATCTACTTTTTCTTTACATGTCATTTTCTTTTCTTAGTACTAGCATTGGCATCAAGATAGTAGTATATAAAGATGGAATTTGTTATACTTTATTGGTAATTCCAGAATTATATGCTTTTGCAGTCAGGTGGTTCCTGGAGTTTGGCAATAGATTTAAAAATTTAGGAAAAGAGCCTAGCTTCCTTCTAGGAAAATAGACTCTTCCATTCAGGACTTTGTCCAAAGACTCACTTATAATTTGTAACTTGTACTTATAACCCATAAACTAAGAAGATCATGTTAATTTATCTGAGTTGATGTTAATGAGTGACATTGAGTAGGGGTAGAAACACAGAGAAGGATGAGTTGAGGGGCGACTTCCTTACTGAGAGTTCACCTTTTTCTAGAATTCCTTGGAAGTCTTTTGACGCTGCCGGTCTTTTATGCTCCTTATGTGATTTTCCTCTCTGAGCTTTAATTTTCTGCCTCATCTTGTGTGGTTTTCCCATCCTGAAGCTTTGGGTGGATATTTACCTCCACCTTAAAACTGAACGCCATAGTCAGGTACTGCCGTTCCCACGCTCCCATCTCTTCCGAGAGCAGAATTAGTTCACCCGTCTCGTTGGAAAATCAAATGAGGTAATGGAATGAAAAGTGGTATACAAGTATAATTATTAAAGACAATTCATTCAACAGGTAAAAGACTTGTTTTAATACTTTATTTAACCTGAAGTCAACACCTTACACTCAATAGACACTCCTTAAATGCTTGTTTAATCGAATGTCATTTTAATGAGCAATTCCTTTTTGAACAAAGAAGAAACGAGGAAATATGATAGTGCTCAGCAACCTCACCAAGTGCTTGTCTTAAAGGCAGCAATACCCACAGCAAAAAAGAGTTCCAGAGAGTATAACTTTGCAACTTGCTTCCTTCTACAGAGGCTTTCTTGATTAAGTAAAAATGAAAAAAGAAAGAAAAAAACCTCAACACCCCCACAGCAAACTACCATAGTTCGAGGTAATTGTATCACTTCATGTCCTAAACCTTGGATTCTTCAAGCACTTGCAGATTTAGGAGTTCTGGCTATCCTGGAGCATACATGACCACTGAATTATTAATAAAACGATGTGTTCACAGAAACCAAAATTTTAGACTGGATTAAAGCCATTAGTGGAGTTACTGGTATAACTCCAACGCATGTTAAGTTCAGTTGTTTCTTTTAGCAGAAGTCAAATTTTAATTTTCAAGTGTGAAATCCTGCACTTACAGGATTTTTTAGGTGTAACTGAAACACTTAAAAAGGCAAGAATTGGAATATTAGCGGAATACCTAAAAAAGGCAAGAAGAGCATGTAAATGTGGGTGCGTGTGGAGTGTTTGAGAAACAGCACTGCAGGTATGTAGGGGAGTGGCAGAGGTGGGGGGCTTGGGAGGTGGGGTTGGAAAGGTGGCTTGGGGGCAGGTAGTGAATGACTTTGTGCACCTTGTTAGAGTCTGTGCTATTCCATTAGCAGTAATTTGTAGTAGTACCTGTCCATAGCACTGGTGTGGGTTAAATGTGATCCTAATGCACATAAAGCGCTTACCACAGGGTTTCACACACGGTGTTCTCTAAATGTGAGTTGTGGTAGTAGTTGTTGCTATTATTATTTTAAAGAAGGCAACCATTATGGGTTTTAGAACAGGGTATATTGGGTGATGATGTAGAGGATGAATTGGAAGAGAAGAAAGCAGAAGCCAGTAGCCTGGTTTGGAAGCTATTTGCTGGGACCTAAGGGGAATTGAGGTTCAGGTAGTGGGGGTGGAGAGAAAGTGGGGGGTTGAACAGGGAGACGTGGCAGGGCCAGATGGTGAGGGAGGTAAAGAGAAGGAAGTGACTTGGGGGCTTCTGGTTTGGGTGGCTGGGGGAGTGATGATACCCTAGAGCAGTGGTCTCCACCCTTTTTGGCACGGTTTCATGGAAGACAGTTTTTCCACAGACCCGGGGAGGGGGTGGGGAGGAAGGTATTGGGATGATTCAAGTGCATTACATTTATTATGCAGTCAATCTCTCTGCTAATGATAATCTGTATTTGCAGCTGCTCCCCAACACTAGCATCACTGCCTCAGCTCCACCTCAGATCATCAGGCATTAGATTCTCATAAGGAGCTGCAACCTAGATCCCTCACATGCGCAGTTTACAGTAAGGTTCACACTCCTATGAGAATCTAATGCCACCACTGATCTCACAGGAGGTGGAGCTTGTGCAGTGATGTGAGTGATGGGGAGCGGCTGTAAATTCAGATGAAGCTTCACTTGCTCTCCGCTCACCTCCTGCTGTGCGGCCTGGTTCCTAACAGGCCGCAGACCTGTACCGGTCCACAGCCTGGGGTTTGGGGACCGCAGCCCTAGAGAACGGAGGAGAAAACAGGTTTGTGGGGATAAGACCTGACTATTCTATATATCCTTTCTCAAATGACACTATGAAGACTTCATGCTATAGGAAGTGTACAGTTACATAGCATCTCAGTCTGTTCCTGCTGCTATAACAAAACACCTGAGACTGGGTAATTTACAAACAAGAGACATTTATTTTTTACAGTTTTGGAGGCTGGGAAGTCCAAGATCAAGGCCCTGGCATTTGGTGTCTGGTGAGGGCCTTCTCGCCATATCCTCACATGACATGAAAAAAGGAAGCCTGGCTAGTTCCCTCCAGCCCTTTTGCAAGGTTGTTGATCCCTAAGGCTTTTTGTATAAGGGCCTTAATCCCATTGGAAAGGGTGGAGCCCTCAAAACTTTATCACCTGCTAAGTGCCCCAGCTCTCAGCACTGTGGCATTGGTGGTTAAGTGTCGACCCATGAACTTTGGGAGGCACTCAGGCTGTAGTATGTATGTTTCACAAGTGAGGAAGGACCTTAAAGTGATTGTCACCTTTCTCCTCCCAGTAAGTCATCCTCATGTCCATTACCTTTGCATTCTAACACTTCTTCATCTCGTGTAATCCTCTGTAGTACAGGGCTCTGCTTGAAGACAGCTGTAAATGTGGGGCGGCCTGGGTTAGTCAAAAGCATTATGCACTAAACTTGTAAAGATGTGTGGGGTGTGTGAGTTCTTAAAGAAGTTTGAGGGGGAACAGAGTTTACTAGGATATGACCATGAGAAACGTTGTCTCCTGGATCATGTTGCAAGGGAGAAATGGAGGATACAAGGGCTTCCCTTGTACCCTGAGAGAAGATCAAAGCTCTAATCCCGGCATCGTGGATTAGGAGGAGTTGGCTTGTATTTGGTGAGCACAAAGGAGCTCTAGGGTCCTTTGGAATCTATAAGGCCAAGACCTGGGAGGGTGGAGATCTAGCACTGCAATCATGAAAGGAAGTCAAGAGAAAACCAGAAAAATGGAAGTCTCCCTGAGAAGGAAGAAAGAAATGAGGATTCCCCGAGACAAGCAAGCGGCTCAGTGTTCCCTTCTTTCTTTGTGTGTGTGATTGGCTTCCCGTGCACACAGGCTTTGCAGGGCATCCTGAGGATGTGTGCAGTGAATGAGTATGGCTAACTTTTGAGTGGGCACGCATAATCACTCAATATGTAAATGACACTTACGTTAACTTTCATCAGTTTCAGAGCAATGACTCATACGTAATTAATACCCTTATTTCATTGCATATTATATATTAATTATTAAGACAGAATAACTTATCCTGTGGTTCTTTCTCCAGTTCTGGAATGCATAACTGAAATATACTTAGCAACTGGCAGAATTCTGACCTTGGTTCCCTGGAGTGGGGGCTATCATGGCAGGAAAGTTCAAGTGGAAGCCATCAGAACTGCTTCTGTCTACCAAAATAGTAAACCAAAAGCATTACCACATTCCTGGAAGGGTAGCAGAGATTAGTGTCACCAGCAAGGACTTGAAAGACGTGAGGGTGGTAGTTCCCGCCACATCTCAATGCAGCCCACATTTGGCCTGTATGGAAGATGGATGGATCTTGGAGAAGGACATGGGGTTATCATGAACTTAACTAGGCGGTGGTTCCGGTTGCAACTGCTGTGCCAGATGTGGTTTTGCTGTTGGAACAAGTCAACATGTTTCCTGGTACCTGGTGTGCTGGTGAATGCTTTTTTCTTCTCTACCTGGTAGTGAAGACTACCAGGCGCATCTTCCTTCCAGCTGGCAGGGTCGACCATCCACCTTCTCAGCTACACCTCAGGGCTCCATCAACTCTCCAGCCTCACGTCAAACCTCCATCACCCTCTTCCCTCTCAGGATGTCGAAGGGAAAGTGACTGTAGAGGGATTTGGGGTCCTCTTTTGGAGAGGTGGTTAGCAAGCATATTTTTGGTTGTAAGAGGGACAGTAGCATCGTATCAGGTGGAAGCCTGGTTACTATTTGCTTTACTTGGAAGTTAAGCATGGTGAAAAGAGGAGCCTGTAAGGATGCCAGCTGACAAGGGGTGGGCCGCAGTGAACTCGTGCTGTGGGTGTGGCTGAGTTGGGACTCTGTCTGTACAAGAAACAGTTTGTGCAGGAACTAGAGGCGGAAGCGAAGCAGCGGCCACGTTCCTCTTACACTCAGAGGATCAGTGCAGGGGTGGCAGAAGCTTCTGTGGCTTGTGCGTGTGGCCTCTGATCTGTGGGCTCACGTGGTTGGCACAGGGCAGCCATCAGGCCTGTAGCTCCTCCGAAACCCACGAATCTGTGGTTATTTCTCCCATCAGCAAATGTGACAAACAGCTTTTCTATGTTTTCAGCCAAGCTGTTGACCAAATAATAATGAAATTTTTGAACAGGCCAGTGTCAGTGCTAATAGGTCCAGGCACAGCTCTAATCCCTTCATGAATATTTGCTCATTTGATCTCAACAAGCCTGTGAGGTGGGTGATGTTATGTCCTGTCAGACTAAGGAACTGAGGCACAAAGAGGTTAAGTGGTTGCTTGAGGCGCCCCAGGCTATCCGTAGAGGAGTTGGGTCTGAACCCCGGCAGTCTGGCCGTGGAGTCCATGAGCTGAAGTATAACGGGTACTGTTAGCTTGTCAAGAATGACTGCAGTGAGAGGCTGTCGAGGGTTCCTCCGCCCTGGATGTGGAGAGAATTTGTCCTCAACTTGGAATCTTGCATGTTTAGCTCTGTACTAAATGAATCCATGACCAACTCATTTGGAATTGAATTTCCAAGCAGCTGTAAATAATAAGTGTTTCGTCAATGTTATCTATGTAGTAATAGCAGGAGAAAAGAACTAAAGACCAAAACTTATGGGAGTTTAAAATATTTTTTGGTAAGTGCTTATATGTGATTTATGGGAAAATAACTTCCAGGAAAACAACTTTGTTTCATAAAGAATGACCATCTTGCAACACCTTTAATAAATCAATGTTAAGTGAAAGTTAAATGTGTTTTCATAGCAACCAAGTTGTGAGTGCATTTAGCAGCTAAGTGAGGGCAGCGTTGTTATGGTTGTGTAACTGTGCAGCGGGGCCAGTGAGTGATGGCAGCGCAGCCTTGGCAGCACAGCACGGAGCTGCATGGCTGAGCTGCTCGCTCTCCCTCCAGCGTCCGATTGTAACTCGCTTCTCACGCACCAGGCACGCAGCTCTACTTGCTCCATCCGTTTGTTCTTTTGTGAAATCTTTTTTTAAAAAATTGTGAAATGTGATACAGATGCAGAAGACCACATAAAATAAATGCACAGTCTGATTATTGTGAAGTGACCATCCTTGTGTCTACCAGCCAGGTTGCAAAAGAGAACAGTCAGCCACCCAGATGCCCCTCCTGTCCATCCCCGCCCCCGCCACAGGTGACCATGGTCTTGCTGCTGCTGGTGGTGCTGTCTCTGCTCTTCTTTCTGGTTTTCTTACCCACATGTGTGTCCTTTAACACTCGGCTCGGGGTGTTTGGTTTGCCTGCTTTTGGGTTTGCTTTTGCTTTTGCTTTTGCTTTTTTTCACCAACTTTCAATTTTGATAAATTTCAAATCTACAGAAAATTTGACATAATAGTATAATGGACACTAACATGCCACTTTACCTAGATTAACCAGTTATTAACGTTTTGCCAAATTTGCTCTCTCTCTAAACATGTGTGTGCATAATTATAATACATATATGTATACTGTATTATATCCTTTATATATGTGTGTGCATGTGTGTATATATATCTGTATCTATCTTCTGTTTCTTTGCTGAGCCATTGAACCATTACAGAGTGAATTGCAGGCGTCATAGCCTTAAATTCTTCAGCATGTATCTCCTAAGAACAAGGACATTCTCCTGTATAGACAAAACAGATTATCACACTCAAGAAATTTAGCACTGACAAAATACTCTTATCAAATATGTAGTTCATATTCAGATTTCCCCAGTTGTCCAGTAGTATCCTTTAGAGCTTTTATTATTTTCGTCCAGGATCCAATCAGGGATAATTTACGCATTTAAGTATCACATCTCCTTTGATCTAGAGTTATTAGTTTCCTTTGATCTAGAACAGTTCCTCAGCCTTTTTTTTCCTTTAATAATGTTGGCATTTTTGAAGAGTTTGGATGCCTGTTTTTTAAAATAAATTTTTGCATTGAAGTATGTAATATACATACATAAAAATGCATGAATTATAAGTGTACAATTGGAAAAATCACAAAATGAACACATCCACACAAACAGCACTCAGATGAAATAGAACATTCCAGAACCCCGCTGTGCCCCTCCAAACATTACCCACTTCCTCCTTCTGAAGGTAACCATAGTCCTGACTCGGGCACCATAAATTGCTTTTGCTTGTGTTTGAATTTCATGCAAATGGAATCTTTAGTGTGTGTTTTTTTGTGGCTGCTCCTGTCACTTGGTGTTATGTTTGTGAGACTGATTCCTGTTGCTCATGGTTATAGTTTGTTCATTTCCACTGCTGTACTGTATTCTCTTTATCACAATGTATCTATCCATCCCCCTCTCGATGGACTTGTGGGATGTGTCCAGCCTTTGGCTTTTACAGAGTCCCTATGAATATTTATGTACTGTGTCCTGGCGCACATTTGCATACATGTCTGTGGGGCAAATAAATGTCCAGAAGTGGAATTGTCGGGCCATAGAGTATAAGTATCTTCAACTTTAATAGATAACACCAAATTGTTTTGTAAATGACTTTAACCACTTATACACCTACCAATGACGTATGAGAGTTCGTATTGCCCCAAATCCTCTGGTTTGGTTTTGTTTTCTTATGGATTTTTAGCAGTTGGATTTTCAGGCTACCAGCCCTTTGTCAGTTATATGTGAGGCAAATACCTTCTCCCACTCTGGTCTTGACTTTTTGCTATGACATTACCGTGTTTACAGATCAAAATGGTCAAATACTGGCAGTTGGCATATGTTTCAACCTCATATAAAGTTGATTAGTCTTTTCCTTTTTTAGGTTAGTGCTTTTGTGTCTTATTTCTATGCCTTTGGAGTCATGGAACTATTCTCTCATGTTATTTCCTAGATACTCTGTTGTTTAGCTTTTCAGATTTAGGTCTATAATCCAGGTGAAGTTGACACACTGTGGGGTAGGGGTCAAGTTTCATTTTTTTTTTTTTTTTTTTTTTTTTTTTTTGTTATTTGCGGGAACGAGGTGTGGGGCACTTCTAAGTTCTTGGGCAAATGCCTGAATGGTCCTAAAGGAAGTGGAGGGAAAGCAGGGAGCCCAGTCTGCTGGCTGGATGGGGGAGATGCCCCTGCATTCTTATCTCTGGCCACTGGCCTGGCCATTTGGGTGTGGTGCAGAACTGGTCAAGTTTCATTTTTAAAAAAATAGGGATGTCTAATTGTCCAAGCACTACTTTTTAAAATTAAGGTATAATTTGCATACCATAAAACTCAACCCCTAAAAATGTAGAATTCACTTATTTTTAGAAAGTTTAGAGTGTATAAGTGTCATCATCATCAGGTTTTAGAACATTTCCATCACCTCGTGAGGCCTGTCATGCTTATTTTTAGGCAATACCTGCTCCCAGCCCCAAAGCACAAATCTACTCTTTGTCTCTCTAGATTTGCCTTTTCTAGACATTTCATGTCGTTGGAATTATGCAATATTTGGTCTTTTGCATCTGACTTCTTTCACCTAACATACTGTTTTTGAGGTTCATCCATATTGTAGCATGGATCACGTATTTACTCAGTTCCTTTTTATTGAGTCTAATTCAGTGGTATGGATATACCATAGTTTGTTTATCTGTTCACCAGCTATTATACACGTGGATTATTTCCACATCTTTGGCTATAACAAGTAAAGCTGCTATGAACATTGTATACAAGTTTCTGTGTGGATAGATGCCTTAATTTCTCATGAGTAAAGACTTGGGTTGGAACTGTAAGATTGTATGGTAATTTGTATAATTTTATTTTGTTACTTATCATTTGTACATTGACTTTTTTCTCTTTGTGTGTGGTTCTATGGGTTTTAACACCTGTATAGATTGTGTAGCCACTAGTACAATCAGGATGCAGAATAGTCCTGTCACCCCCACCTCTGGGCCCCTTCCTAACCCCAGCAACAACTAATCTGTTATCTATCCCTATAGTTTTGCCTTTGGGAGCACGTCATTAAAATGGAATCACACAGTATGTAATCTTTTAAGACTAGTTTCTTCACTTAGTATGATACTTTTGAGTTTCATCCTAGCTGTTGCCTGTATCTGTAGTCGTTCCTGATAAAGCTGAATAGCATTCCATTGTGTAGATGGACCACAGTGTGTTTGTCCGTTCATCCATTGAAGGACATTTGGGTTTGTTTCCAGGTTTTGGCAATTATGAATAGTGTTGCTATAAACATTTGCATACAGCATTATTATGTGAACATAAGGTTTAATTTCTCTAGGGTAAATATCCAGGATTGGGGTTGCTGGGGCATATGGCCAGTGTATGATTAGCTTTATAAGTAACTGCTGACAAGTTTTCCATAGTGGTTGTACCATTTTGTGTTGCCACCAGCAACAGACGATGAGAGTTCCTGCTACTTCTCATCCTCGTCAGCACTTAATGTTGTATTTTTCATTTTAGTTATACTAACAGGTGTGTAGTGGTATTTCATTGTGGTTTTAATTTACATTTCCTAAATGACTAACAACGTTGAACATTTTTTCATGTGCATATTTACCAGCCCAGGACCTTGGAGGTGGGAAACAACAGGTATCCGCCCTGAGCTGACACTGTTTCTTCAAAGGCCGGCCTTTGCCCATGCTGTGTAGTGGCCCTCGTGTTGTAGATCAGGTGTCCGCACGCGGGAGGGTCTATTTCTCATCTCTTCAGTCTTTCATCCATTGGTCCTTGTGCTGGTATCCTGCTGTCTTAACCACTGTGGCTTTGTGAGAAGTTTAGGAATCCTGTTAAACAAGTCTCCCCCACTGCCTTTCTTCAGGACATTGATAGAAATGGAATCACACACTATATGACCTTTTGTACCCACCTTCTCTCACGCAGCGTAATGTTTTCAAGGTTCATCCACATTGTAGCAGGTGTCAGTGCTTCCTTCCTTTTTACGGCTGAATAATATTCCATCGCGTGGACAGACCATCAGTTGATGGATTGTTTCTGTTTTTGGTGCTGCCATGAATATTAGTTTACACGTTTTTGTGTGGACAGATGTTTTCATTTCTCTTGGGTGTGTCCCTAGGAGTAGAATTGTTGGGTCATAGGTTAACTCTGTGTTTAGCATTTTGAGGATCTGCTAGACTGTTTTCTACAGTGGCTTCACCATTTCACATTCCAGCCAGCAATGTGTGGGGGTCCCCAGTTTCTCTTCATGCTTTGCCAGTGCT
Organism: Daubentonia madagascariensis; assembly: GCA_023783475.1. Classification (NCBI taxonomy): domain Eukaryota; kingdom Metazoa; phylum Chordata; class Mammalia; order Primates; family Daubentoniidae; genus Daubentonia; species Daubentonia madagascariensis. Next base: position 1,049,900 of record JAKFHU010002332.1, on the reverse strand, counting down.
TTTTATTCCCAGTTTCTGATTATGGCCACCCTCGTGGGCGTGAAGTGGCGTCTCAGTGTGGTTCTGGTTTGCGTTTTCCTGGTGACTAACGTCGTTGAACATCTTTTCATGTGCTTACTGGCCATTTGTAATCTTCATTGGAGAAATGTCTACTCCATTCCTTTGCCTTTCTAAAAAATTGAGTTATGTGTCATGTTGTCATTGCTTTATAAGAGCTCTCTGCACACTTCACCTCCAGGCGGCTACAGCGTATCATACGACTCCCCTCCCCCGTCTTCTTGCCGCTTCACGTTCACAGTGGGCTTTAGTTTGTGAAGTGATTTCTTGGAGCTTATCAACTCGTCTGTTCAGTCATTCATTTACACATTCATCCAGCAAACATTTAGGTGCCTTCCTTGTGCCTTTGCCATTTCTTTGCCTTCTGAGTACTGCTTTGAAATAGTCAGTTCCCACTGTCATTTGTCCAGCTGGCCCTGTTGTCTGGAAGATTCTAGATACTTCCTCTCGAGAACACCTATACCAGCCTGAAGCTCACACCACCGGGTGTGCCATCCTGTCAGCCATAGCCACCCCCAAGAGTACTACTTTCCTGTCCCCACTCCCAGCAAACCAAATGTACCCCCTCCCGATTTCTTCTTCACAGTAGAAGTCTGCCCCGTCCCTTCACTGGAGCTACAGGTTCTGCCTTCTCGCGTAGCTGCCTCCTTCCTGCTTTACTGTCTGCACCTCTGCCCTGCTACCCCCCGCCCCCACCCCGGCCGCATGGCTCCCCCTTTCCCTGCCATGCTTCATGCCAGGCTTCTCCAAAGGACTGACCGCACGCGTGTCCTCCACCTTTCCGCTCACACTCACACATCCGCCCACCCAGTCTGGCCTGTGTCCTTCACTGCTCAGTGCATGTCTTCCTGGCCTGGTCAGGGACAGTCTGCCTGTGGCCAAACCCAGGCTCTCCCTCCTGGCAGCATCGTCCTTTCTCAGCAGCATTCAGCAGGGTGGGCCAGTCCCTTCTGAGATCCCTCCTCTCTGGGCTTCCTTAGGTCTGACTCTCCTGCCCCTCTGACCCCTCTCATCCCTCCTCAGACCTCTTTCTACCCAGCTCCCTGACGGTTTCTATGCACTGCAGCTCCCCGGCCTCCCCTCTGGCCATCCAGAGGTCTGAGGTCTGATATGGACGTCCCCTCTCCCGCCTTGGGCTCCCTTCTGACCTGATCATGTAGCCGCCTCCTTGGCACCTTCACCTGGGCATCGAGGACTCAGGAACCGAGCTCCTGATTCTTCCCCAAAACTTTTACCTCCCCTGGTCTTACTCATCTCAGTAAATGTGTCATCGTCCACCCACACACTGAGGGCAGAACCCAGGAGGCAACCTCGTCCCCTTTCCTCACGCCCCGTTGACTCTGCCCAGACCTGGGATCATGAATCTGGTTTCAGGCCACTCCACCTTTTGCCTGGATCACAGCAACCGCCCGGAATGAGCCTCCACCACTCCTGACACCTCCGAAGCCACTCACCATCTACAGCTGCAGGAGTTTAGCTGGATGGGATCCTGGAATATAAATCAGGCAAAAATTTGGCAAAATTCAAATAAAGTTTGTAGTCTTGTTAATAATACTGTGCTGATGTTAATTTCCTGGTCTTGATTATTTTGCTGTGCTTGACACTGTACAATAAGACATTCCCATTGAAAGAAGAAGTGGGGTGGGGGAGTAAGGGAACTCCTGGTATTGTACATGCAGCTTCTCTGTATGTCTCAAATTAGTTCAAACTAAAAAGTTAGAAAAATTAAAATGCAAAAAAGAAAGTCGAATTTGTGTTCTCTCACTTAAGACTGCAGAGGCCTTCCCCGGCCCAGCTTATACATCAGACTCCCAGGGCCCTGCCCACTCTGCAGCCTCACCTGCTGCCACACTTACTCCCCTCACTGTGCTTCGGGGACAGTGGCCTCCTTTCAGCCAGGGTGAAAGTGCAGCCTTCCTTTCCACACTGAGCCCTCCTGGGGCCTGGTTCACGATGCGCTCCCTCACCGTGACCACGACACCTGGCTTCAGCATCGATCCTTCAGAGAGTGCGCCTGGGACTCCCCATCCAGACTCATCTCTGGGCTCCCTGGCTGTTCTCGTGGCTCTTAATCACAGCTGGTGGTCCGTGCCCTTGTTTACTGACTCTCCCTACTGCTAGCTCCATGGAGTTAGGGACAGTGTACGTCATGCGTATGGGTTTATCACCGGTGTCTAGCCTGGCATGTAGTGGGTACTCAGAACCAGTAAACGAGTAACTTCTTCTTCCTTATCATGTGAAGAAAGTTGATCCAGATAATTCAGTCTCCAGGGACTTTATAAGTACTTTTAGTACTTTGTTCTGTCCCTTCATGATTTTCGTGCTATTTGCAAATGGACCACTGCTGTGCAGATGCAAGTCAGTTCTTCACATGTTTGAGTGTCTATTGTGCTGGGCCTTTAGCGAGGTACTGTAGGTACTAAGATTAGTAAGACGTAGTCAGTGTAAGGTATTATTAGGATTTATAAAAGGCCTAATCCCACTCTTAACAGATTTTAGGAGCTTACTGTTTGTTGAAAGAATGAGTAGGAGGATAAAAGTTATTAAGAAATTTTTTCCTTTTTAAATTGCTACAGATATACATGTATACCCACAAACACACACACACATATACACATGTACTCATAAACATGTACATTATACACACATTTGTATAATAGATACACACATTAACAGAACTGTGGAATATTTAGTCTTTAAACTGTCCTCAGGCTGGTTCTCTCTTGGCAGGGAAACACACGGAAAGAGAAGTGTGGGGCTCACGGCTGCCTTTAAAGCGTGAAGGCTCTGGCACCACCCTGCCTTTGCTGAGCACCCACCACCGAATCCAAAGGCAGCTGATGAATGGCTGGGTGTTCAGGAAGTTTGTTAGAGGTGTTTTTGGTGGTTTCAATGATCAAAGGTTATATTGTGCATGAATTTAATTTTATTTCAGGTTTGGAAAGAGGATATTACAAATTAAGTATGTAATAAAAATGTAATAAATGTAATAAAAAGGAGCCATTGGCTTTGATAGGGTTGGGAACGAGTGGTTTGCTGTCTGGCTTCCAGGTGGTTTTATTGTGGATCCTCAAGGGAATTTAACATAGCTCAAAGGACCTGACAGGAATGTTATGTGAACCCGAGATGAGGCAGAGTTTGACACTGGAGCCTGCCACTTTAGCGTGGAGATGCTCCCATGTAATGCCTCCCAGAAACTTTGGCTGGATGTTGGTGATGTGGGAATTTCTGGGATATGATGAGGGGACCCAATATTGTCACCCACATAACAATTGTCACCATTGTCATGTCAGGAAGGCACAATATGCAAATCAGCAGCTGCAGGAGGTGATTTCCTGGAGCACTGGGGGAGCGTGGGACCAGTGAGCAGGAGTTGGGTCTCTGATGCGTACCTAACTCTCAGTGCCCTCCCGTGATGGAGCTCTGTGTGATTGCGTCGTGCTCACATAGCCTTGATGCTGTGGACATTCAGGTGGTAGGTTGGCTGGAGGGTAGGGACGCCCCAGAGGCAGGAGGGTCCCGGAGGGGGCGGGTAGAAATGGAGGTTGGCCGAAGTGACTTCAGTTAGATTCTCCCTGCTTCATCACATTGCTTGGGGCTATAGGCTTCAGCACAAGGGACAGTAGAGTCATACCTTTCCTGAAACACCTGCTCCCAGCATGGCTCAGTCAGTTTTCACCAGATCCTGTTAGCATTGTGGCCGTGTGCCTAGTTAAACATTCAAGCCCTAGTGCAGTCAGAGAGAGCCCCGTGAAATGGTCATTTGTTCAGTGGTGTGTTTTAATACATGTGTTGCTTTTAATGGGTGTGAAAGATCAGAGAGCGTGGGTGTTTGTTTTACAAACTGTTTTTAGGACTCACATAGTAAAATTTAAACTTATAAAAAGCGGAAAATACGATATATCTTACAAATATTCACATTTAAAACATTTTTAGCAGTGAAATATGTCAAGCAAGGTCAAGCTATATACATATAGGGTCTGAATTAGATTTTTGAAGCAATATTTCATCCCATATTAAGGTTGTTTGAAATTACTCAGATGTTTCCAAGCTTTCCTGTTTCCTTATTCTTAGAGGTTGCCTTCCATTTTGTTTGACAGAGTATCTATTTCTATTCCATTTTCTAGGGGGCTGTTCCTGCTATTAGTGTACAGGGTACTTTCTCCCTTGTGTTTGCTGGTAAGTGTCATCTATCATTAATGAGAATTAATACCTCCTGGCTTCACATTTACTTTTCCTTGTTATCCCACCTATAGTTTTTACCACCTCATCTATATTTGATAAAGACAAGAACGCTTCCTGTTTCCAGTTCTTCCCTTCTCACCGATAGGGAAGGATGTAGATCTTCACTGTTCAATACGTAGTTGCCAGGCACACGTAGCTATTCAAAATTTAAACAGCAATTGAAAAACATAAAACATTCGGTTCCTTATTCATACTAGCCACGTTTCGGGTGGTCAGTAGGCCACGTGGCTGGAGGCTGCTGAACTGGACAGCTGTGGGATGTGTCCATCATCACAGACAGTTCTGTGGCCAGCACAGGTCTAGATTCTTCCTCCAGTCCAGTGACCCCTCTTGTGGATTATGACATCCTTGCGATAGCTTGCAGGGCTCCTCAGCTTTCTGGAGCCATCCGGAAGCTCCTCCTCTAGTTCCGCCTCCCCACTCCTTTAAGCCCAGCTCTGTGTGGCTGAACCATCAGGGTTTTTTTATCAGCCATACTTTGGGGCCCTTGATCTGATGGGGCAGATCTCTGCCCCTGACCCGTGGCCGTGAGTGGGCCTGGCCTTGGTCTATGGGACGTGGAAGGCCTGCGGGCCTCAACACAGCAGTTGTGGGGGTTTTCTGCACTAGGGTTCGCGGAGCTGTCACCTCTCAGCCTTGTTCACTTACAGTCCGAAGAACTCTGAACTCCTTTTATTTTATTTCTCTATTTTGACTTTTTTCCATTATCGCATAATTTTGTGGTGCTTCATCTGGCACTGCTGTCTTCTCCAAGTTTGATTTTCTTAACGCTTTATTTCAGCAACTTTTCTTTCATCCTTGCTCCTGTCCTGATTTTTTTTTAATTGATATCCACAAGTTCCATTTATTCCTTAAATTTATATTTATTATATATTCTTTAAATCAATGGAATTTTTGTGTTAAGTATATTTCTACCCTGTTTGTTTATCATATTTGTTTTTTTTTTACAGAACACAGAGTTTATAGTTGGTGTTAATTTAATACTTTCAGTTTTTCTTTTTAAAATTGTGGTATATTTATTCAGTGGGAAACTTCATAATATTGAAAATGGATGAATATGATCACACCTGTCAATATGGATGAATCTCAAACAGTGCTGAATCAAAAAAACAACTTTCAGAAGAACACTTGTAAAACGATACCATCTATGTAAATTTAAATAAACATATCATAATAAGTTCAAAAATTTGTGCTTATTTTAAACATAATTAAATAAGAAAAAACGAATGTTTTCCATAATCCTATCATCTTGTTATATTTTGGTGTTTTTTAGCATCATCTAGTGGTGTTCAAGTTTCTCTCCCATGATGTTAGCTGGTCTTTATGTCTCCTCTCTAAGGACTCAGCTGCCTTGTTTTGAGCCAGCACCTCTCCTAGTCTGGAACTCTCCTTCCTGGGTTCTCTGCCCACTTCCGTCTCTTCTTAGACAACAGTGGTTCTTCCGGGGTCTTCCAGGGCTGTAGTAGAGCTCAGCTTTCCACCCCGAGCAAGGAAGATGCCGAAGACTCATCTGGCCTCTTTGGGGATGAGGCAGTCGACTGCAGCTTCCAGTCGCTCTTTTGCATGAGCCACACCTCTGCTGCTGTGCCCAGGGACCCATCCTTTGTGCTGTCCTCTCGGGCATGCGCTCGCCCTACTTGCTGCCTTGGTTTCGCTTTCAGTTTTGATTATGCGTGAGTCCACAGCATAGTCGTGGTTTTTTTGAGACATAAATGACAGTTCCACACCATGCAGTGGGAGAGCAAAGCACTCAGCCCATGACCTCCCGGAGTGGCAGAGTGGCCCTGCTCCTGGCTTCTGGTGGGATACGCAGTAACACTTTGGAGGTTATTAAAAATATACCACACAAATACAACTTTGAATCTTCTGAAAGGGCCAAAAAAAGAAAAACCTCTGCTAGTGCTGACGTGAAATTGGAGACGTTGGAGGTATCTAGGAAGAAAGCGGAGGTTTTGGGTTTCCCAGTTAGATGGCTTGAGCAAGTCTGCCGTGTGCTCTATAAACAAGAAAACACAGTCTGGGGAACTCTCAGCCGCCACCCCAGCCAGTGTATAAAATACTCATCAAAAGAGAGAAAACCTCAATGCAAGTTGAAAACTGGGTGATCTGGAAAGTGTGGGAATTCGCAGTAAGCATGCTCCTATGCTGCAAATATGACTTGGGAGAAAGCCAGAAGCCTGGATAAATATTTCCACGAAGTTACAGGCGGTGAAGGCAGTGGTGGTGTGGCTACTCCCACGAGAGGTCAGTCAAACATTTTCGGCATTGCGTCTTTTTCTTTGCATGATTTGAAGTTTATAGGAGAGGCGGCACTGTGATCTAGGCTGCCTTTTTTCCCAGCTGAAGATGCTCCCAGGAGGTGCTGGTGCAGGTTAAACTGCCCATGGGTCAGAAGAAAATGCCTTTGCAAGTAATTATACTCATGGATGAAAAGGCCACATCAGCGTGCAAGGCAGCAAGGCCTGCAGGGCCTTCCAAGTTTTTGTGGCCAAGTGTTAGGCGTGCAAGGAGGCTGGGCTCACCACACCGTGCAGGGCGCACCTGCCACAGGGGGAGTGTGTTGGCCCCAAATGAGACAAACTTGGGTGTTGGCCCAACCTTCTTGGGCTAGCCTGCAATAGTGAGAGCTGCACATTTGGTGATCCTTGGAGCTATCTCATGAAGGCCAGATTTTCATTTGTTTTGTTTTGTTTAATCTTTCCCAGACTTCTGAACTCTTGCTGTGTTGAATTTTTTGTTCTTCAAGATTATTCAGCCTTATTTCTTATTTATCTGTTTTCCATCCTGGATCTACCACATTATCTATTTCTGAGTCTTGATTTTTAATATTTTTCTTCTACCTGCCACCACCCACTTCTTTGCCTTGAATCCTCAGGGAAAATGTATTTCTTCCCGACTTTATTTTATTTCTTCCCTAAATCTCAGAACTGTTGTATCTTGTTGCAGTTCACAATGCTTTATTTCTTTTCTTCTTTAAAAAACAGCTTCATTGAGGTGTATTCCACATACTATGCGATTTGCCTCTCTAATGTATAATTCAGTGGTTTTAGTGTATTCTCATAGTTGTGCAGTCATCACCACCATCTAACTTTAGGACATTTTCATCACCCCACAAAGTAATCCTGCACCCATCAGCAGTCACCCCATCCCCTCTAAACCCTTGGCAACCACTCACCTGCTTTCTGTCTCTGCAGATTTCCCTATTCTGGACGTTTCATATAAATGGAATCATGAAGTCTGTGGTGTGTTGCAACTGGCTTCTTTCATTGAGCATCATATGGCTTTATTTCTATTTTCAATGTATTCCCATTTTTGGTTTTTCCAATTATTTAACTGCCACCTAGTCTCAGATTTTAAATTTAGTTTTTCATTTCTCTACTTTTGAAAATCTATTTTTCATTGTCTATGTTGTATACTTAAATCTGCGTCTCTTAAAAACCTTCAAATTAATGGTTATTTCTTAGTTCTCTAGGGAAAAAGGGCAGGTCTGTGATCTGTCTTGTGGCTGCTGCAGATGTAACCCATCCTACTCTCTCTCTCTCCCGTCCTGCGGCATTAGGTGCCTTCACCTGGTGAGTGACAGTCCATCAGCTGGTAGTCTGCCTCAGTTCCTGGTGTCTGTCCCCAGCTCTCTTGCTTCACAGCCTCTTCTGATTATTTAAACTCTGCTATATTACAGTATTCCAAAGTAGTTACTATAGACCTTTGTTTCCCTTTTGTTGTCTACAACTCATTGTGAAAATGCCTTTTGTCCCTTCTGAACGTCCCGTCAGCACGTAGATTTGAATTCATGTAATTCTGTCTCCTCGCAGATCTGTGTTGTTGCTCACATATTGTCCTCGTGGTCACTGCTGCTCTCAGGACCGTCCCAGGAAAAGCACCATCTTTCTCTTCTGCGTTTCCCTTTTTACTTGTATTAACTCATTGAATCCTCACAACCCTGTGAGGTGGTGTCATCATTATGTTATGGTATTTCTGTTTTATAGATGAGGGAACTTAGGACAAGCCTTCAAGTAAAAGTCATCTAGAGAACTTTTTCTGCCTGTTCATTTCTTTCCACCGTTAGCCCAGGTTCCAACCCTCAGTAAATACTCAACGAACATTTAGTTTGTTGGGGAAGTGAATGAGTGAATGAGCAGATGAATGAATGAGTTAGCACCTGTGGGTCTACCAAGTGGAGTCTTTCAGAGAACTCGCTTCTGGAGCCTTTGTGAAGGCTCGTGATGTTAGACCATCACTGAAGAGTTTTTTAGAGGTGGGAGGGGTGGGTCTCTGAAGTTTGTTACCACTGGACTCTCCGAGTGTTAGCATTCAGCAATACAGCAGCTAGCAGTGGAGCATTTATTAACACCAAATGTGGAAGCTAAGGAGACGACAGTACCGGGAACGTGGTCGCTAAGTGGGTGAAGTGGGTGTCATGTCATTCCCATTTGGCTATGATGGCAGCTGCTTACCCATTACTGGTAGAGAGAGGGAAGCCAGGCGTAGAGGATGCTGTTTAGGAGCAGGGCAGTGTGTGTGTGTGTGTGTGTATGTGTGTGTGTGTGTATGTGTGTGTCTCTAAAATTTTGTTGTTAGGCAGAAGTTTTTTTTTTTTTTTTTTCATTTGACAAAATCACTGAATAGGCAGAAGTTTTAATCAAGATCAAGTTAGGCCAGGCACAGTGGCTCACGCCTGTAATTCTAGCACTTTAGGAAGCTGAGGTGGGAGGATTGCTTGAGGTCAGGAGTTTGAGACCAGCTTGAGCAAGAAGCAAGACCCCGTCTCTACAAAAGAATAGAAAAAATAGCTGGGCATGGTGGTGCACACCTGTAGTCCCAGTACTCGGGAGGCTGAGGCAGGAGGATCGCTTGAGCCCAGGAGTTTGAGGTTGCAGTGAGCTATGGTGATGTCACTGTGCTCCAGCCTGGGTGACAGAGTCAGACCCTGTCTCAAAAAAAAAAATCAAGTTAAACAGACATGGTACCCACCCTTTCTTTCTTTCACCTTCTTGCAGAAATCTGTCATGTATTTTATTGTTTGGGACTTCATTTTTTAAGAAGACGTTAAGTTTCACCAGCAGCCATTTGTGGTAGGAACTTAAGATTTATCATCAAATATTGGGACAACCAGAACAAATCAGTCCTTGTGATTATTTGTTTTACAAAGGAGTGAGGAGGACTTAGAGCCATCCAGAGTGTTTTAATGTTAACAGGTGAAAAATACTTATTTTTTTTTTACCAAAACTTTCACTCATCTTAAGCAGAAACAATAGATAATTATAAAATATTATATCTATAACTTTATAGGCTCTGTTTATTTGGTAGATTGAGTGTTTTTAATCTTTATTTTCCTTATCGACTGATTACATTTTAGTTTAAATAATTCTTATGGTAGTTGGTAATTTTAGACATAGTTATGAGGAAAAATACGATGCAAGGTGAAAAGACATTTTTAGAATGTTTACGAAGCACAGCCCAAGCCCATTGCCTCTCTTGTGTTTATTGTTATTGTCTTGTGTTATTGTTTTAAGTCATTAGTGATATAAGCATCTAGGTGTTTGTTATGTTATGCTGTTACCTCCAAAGTCATGTCTGAAAACAGTCTTTCCCTCCTGGTTCTTCTCTTTCTGTTGAGTTGACAGTCAGGTCCTTGATTCTTGGTGATTTGAGGATATCTCAGACCAAAGCAAGAGTCCCGAAGAAAAAGGCCAAAAAGACAAATGAGGCCAGAATCATCTTTCTTTTCCAAAATGAACCTTGTCACTCACTCATGTTATACTCAGTTCACCAAAACTGATCACCACTGTGTGCAAGGTACAGTTTTTATTCTCAAAGAATTGGTGATACATTATACTTAAGAATACTTAAGCACATTACCCATGGTAACCTGGACACACGGGCAGCCATAGACAAATTCCTCCATCAGACAAGAGCACATTAGGAAATGCCTCCACCTCTCTGTAGCCTTTGTAAAACAAAGGTAAGAAAAGGCATTGATGCCGGTGAGGTTTAAAATCAATTACCAGGAAAGAAAATAAGAAATCTTATTAATTATTCTCCTATTTACACTGTACTTAAATCATTTAGCTGCTTTATTTTGATCTTCTGCTCCAAAAGAGCCGTTCTAATGAACTTGGACCCCAGGGTCCACGTGTATGGTTATTCATTAAATCCGACCTCCTGCGAACTCTCCTGACTTCAGACTTTGACAGGGCTTGAGCTCAGAAGCCAGGGCAGTGAGCTTTGCTGCGCTTTCTCATGCTAATGTCCCTCTGGTTTGGGCAAAAGGTTTCACTTTAAAATTAGCTTTCCATACTGAAGCATAAATAAAAAAAGATACTTAGTTTATTCACCAGTTGGGCTTGCTGTGGACACAGGTAGGTAGGTCTGACCTTTGAGCACTAGTGGTATTGTGTGATCACTACAAGTTGGTCATTCAGAGCTTCCTGAAGAAAAATTCAACTTAAAAACAAATTGGGAACAATTGTTGATTTAACAGTTCTGCAAATGCTTTTGCACATAGAAGGAGCATGAAAAAGATTCCCGGTGATGATAACAGTCGATGTTACTGCGTGCTTCCCGTGTGCTGGGTGCCGTTGTACAGGCTGTGAGCCTGGCCATCACTTGAGCCTCACGCCAGCTCTCTGGGATGAGGAAACCAGGATGCAGAGAGACGAGGCAGCTTACTTAGGTCACACGTAGGAGATGGTGGAGCCGGGACCTGACTCCAAGGGCTGCTCTCTGGAAGCCAGGCCCTCACCCATCACACTCGACTGCCTATGACAGAGGCATTGCCATTGCCACCAGATTTGGGGGGAGTAGGCTCCCCATTTCCACCATTATTTCTTGACTTAGTGTCCCCCAACTCGCCACCCACTATGGCTGGCATTTGCTCTTTCTCCTCCAATCCACCAGGATGAAGGCTCCTGGAGGTGGCCCAGGCGGTGCCCTGCACAGGTGGGCTACCGCTCACCTCTGGCCATTCTCCCACACATTCTCTGTTCCAGCCACGGTGAGCTCAGCACCATCCCTCAGCCATGCCTGCCAAAGGCTCCTTTATGGAGGGCCTTTTGCAGGTGGTTCCAGTAATGTCCACTGCCTGGTGCTGGCCACCCCGCCCTTGGCCCTGTGTGCTGTGACCTTGCTTCATCTCCTTGGGTAGGAGGGCACTTCATCCAGGGGCCTTCTATCTTGGTCCATTTGTGCTGCTATAACAGACTGCCACAGACTGGGTAATTTCTAAAGAACAGAGATTTATCTTCTCACAGTTCTGAAGGTTGGGAAGTCCAAGATCAAGGCGCCGGCCGGTTCTGTTGTCTGGCAAGGGCTGCAGAAGGAAGAAGGCAGTGTCTTCACGTGACAGAAGAGTGGGAGAGCAAGCAAGAGACCTGTGTGTGGGCACCTGATCCCACTCACAAGGGAGGCACCCTCCCGGCCTCGCCACCTCTTAATGCTGACACATCGGCAACACCTGACCTGCAGAAGGGACGCTTTCACACATAGCACCTTCCTTCCTGCACCTTTGGGAGGTGCCCCTCTCCCATGCCTCCCGGAGAAGCCCATTCTTCCTCATCCTGGGACTTGGCGCACCTGACATAGTCACACCTGCATGTTGTCTAGGCACCTCTTCAGGGCTCGATCATGGCTCACACGTTCCCTCAGCCTCCCCAGGTTCGTGACTGCAGGGTGGCAGCTGCTGGTCCATGCTCCCTGCCGAAGGCTGTGTTGGTCATCGTCTGAGGCTCACAGCTCTTCAGGTCTCTGTGCTCAGCCCTCTCTCTGCTTCGGTTGTCACACACCTCCAGGAGAGGCCGACTTTACTTCCTCTTGCAGTACTGGAGCTGCTGGGGGAGCAGATAAACAGTTACCTCCAGAAAGGACACTTCCTGGGTTTGAGAGACAGCCCAGCTCGTGCTTCCAGGGCAGCCCTCGTCTGTGGGGGGCATCAGCCTCTGGCAGGGGCACCTGGGCCGCCGGCATCTCACAGGGATCATTGTTCTGTGGTCAGGGCCGGCCACAGACATGCTGGAGAACCTTTCCCTTCAGCAGCAGCTCTTCACCCTTCCAATCAAGAAAATGTCCTTTCTCTGCCTCTGGTCCCCATGATGGCCCTCTGCAGCTGCAAAGGCGCTCCCAGGCCCCTGTCACCACCCTGCTGCCCGGTGACTCACATGCCGCACTCGGGAGTTGCAGGGAGGAGACCCTTACAGCAGCCCTTGGGACAGGCCTTCTTGTGCACTTTGATGAGGCTGGGAATAAGCCCTGACAGGTCAGAGACCCCAGTCAGGTCAGAAGTAGCACTGTTCTCTGTTCAGTCCACGTAGCTTGCGTTTTTTTGACTCTCCCAAAGTGAAATGACAAAATCAGTCTAGTGTCGCCTGTGACAGTCAAATTAACATAAAGGTACTCTCGCCCTTACATCATGTTCCAGTTCACATTTCCATTTCAAGTTTGTACATGTAATTAGTTAAAACTGGGATTGATCCTATACCTAAATTGGGATGTGTGTTTTTGTTGGAGAAAAAAAAATGCAGACAAATTCAGGACCTAAGCAAGAATGAGCATTTAAAGATATACTTTGTGGTCAGTTGGCATCTAAAAATATGGAAGTCTTTTGATTTGCTACTGTGATTTGGCTACACTCTGGGATGTCCTAATATGTCTCCACTACTCTTGTCAAATTCTCAGAACAGCTGATTTAGAAAGATATGCCATATAGTATTTTTAGGAGGAGGAAGGGGGATGAAAGATTAAGTGATGAAGTGGTCGTGTACCTATGAGACGATTGAGGGTCATTTGATTAATGTCAAAGCACTTACTAAATGTGTACCAAGTGTAAGAAACTGCACTGGAATCTGGCGTAGACCTAACGTCACCTCTTGATTGAATGTTTCCATGCCGACCTTCCCATGGCTTTCGTCTTGACCTTCTGCTGGAGGCTGAACTCAAAGATAGGGACCCTGTTTTGTTCATGACTTTATTCTCAGTGTGTAGCATACACCAGGCCTGAAATAAATGTTTGTTGAATAAATTACGTTGTCACTCCCTCTGATACATTTGCTGTCTGATTAAATTCCAGTAAGGACTAACGATGGCTTTCTTTAAATAAAGTTTGCTTCTTTTTCAAAAATTCCTTGAGTTCTTCCTGGAAAAGCTACTCCTCAGTGTTTTCCCAGCAGATAGTTCTAGATACCCAGAGCAGGGACCCACCTGCCCGTCACAGCCCCTGAACAGTGCAGTGTGTATCGGTGTGTTATTTCAGCCGTTGGTGAGAATTGTAAAGGTACAGGTTAATTGTCCATTTGATCTACTTTTTTTCTAAATGGAGATTTTTTTGTGTGGGAGAATAAGATGTACGTGGACCTCAGCTTAACAAAAGCTGAATGTTCCTGGGGTGAATGTCTGGATCCAATGGAAAATGGACACTCCACAAATCTGCATCAAGGGAGGTTTTAATTACCTCTGTTGATCCATGATGTGGTCTTACTTTTTGTGGTAGTTTTGCAGTCTCCGACACAGGTAAGATGATCAGGATGCGAGGTCACCCTTAACATCTACACTGACCGTTACGAATGTCAGGGGCTGGTGTCCGCAGGTCGAAATAAACCCAAGCAGTACGTGGAGCTGACCATCAGTCTGCTCTGCTGCCTTCACAGGGAGGTCACATGACCCTTCCACGGAGGAACTTCTTCATGCTCATTTTAGCCCTGAAGGTAAAAACGTGCAGCCCTTATTCCAAGCAAACGTAATGTGAGTAAACGGTGTGTCTTGGAGGCAAATGGAGGCTACAACTCTCTGAGAAGATCACGGAAGTCAGTCGTAAAATACGGGATATTCACGTTCTCACTCTGCTCTCAACTTTCCAGAGTGTGTCCTCCTTAGGGCAAGATCAAGCTGTGTGTCAACAAACGGTGGTTTCACTCTGTGCTGATTGTAATTTTTATCCATCGTAGGTTTGAAGACATACCTGATATCGGGTCAGAGAGCCAAGGAGTCTCGCTGCAGCTGTGCAGAGGCCTTGCTTTCTGGCTTTGAGGTCATTGACGGCTCACAGGTGTCCTCAGGCCCTAGGGGACAGGGGACAGCGTCGTCAGGGAGTGCCAGTGACCTGGCGCAGACTGTCAGAACCTTTGATAACCTTAAGGTTAGTTTTTTTTTTTTTCCTACTTCTAAAACTTTATTAATTCTGCAGTAGAACATGTGAAATAATAAACAGCCTCCAGGTCTGAGGCAAATGACTTGGAATGGCCTTTGATTTGGTTTTCACAATTTTTAAATTTACTATAAGGTTAGAAGCATTTTACATTTTTAACATCCTTGCTTTTTGACATTTGTGCACCTCCGTTTCCTTGCTGATTGCATAAAGATGCTTCTCACTTGAGTTATTAGTTATTCTCTCTTTCTGTGACCTGCAGCGTCTTTTGGGATCTCAATAAGCTAACGATAAGTGACCGTACAGTGGCTCTCCTTGTGTCTTGTGCGGAGAGCTCATTTGTACCTGATTTCAGGGAGCACTTTCTCAATTACTGCTACGTCTCTTGAAGTCCACTACTTTATGATTACTTTAAATTTTGTTGGTGTGGATAAATCTTGTGACATAGCTCAGTGAAAGAATACAGGTTTCTGAGAACACTGTGGCATTCCATTATTGGAACCAAACCTCCTGGCAGCCATCTAGAAGTGCCCATTTCTGGACTGACCTTATGTCATAATAGACTCCCAAGGAATTAACATGGGTGGCCTTGGGCGTGTGAATCCTTCCAGTTTCTGAGCTGTTCCTCAGTGTTCACGTTTGATTTTGTTCCCCCACTGGTACCTTCTGTTTATTTTTACAGTTTAAATATTTGCTGTTTCCGTTTTTACAAAGAGAGACAGTAATAACAGTTCTACTTCACTATTTTGTGCTCTCAGATAACAAAATGATATATTAGAATGATGGCCTGTTGTTATGGCTTTAATCCAATACATTCCTACGTATCCACATTCACTGACAGATTTGAAAGCTAGCTGCTGCTACTGAAGCTTAACAGTCTTCATAATGTGGCAGTCAGCTGGGGTGTCCAGATTATCTTACTATGTTGGAATACATGGTGCCTATCATGCAGTTACTTTTTGTAATTATTGCGTTCAGGTTTATTGACAGCACTCACACATCATTTTCCTTGTGTGCCTTGTTAATGTAATACAGGGTTTCTCGCCTTGGTTCTATTGACATTTTGGACCAGATAATCCTGTGCTGTGGGGGGCTATCCTGTGCACTGTCAGACTGTCAGCAGCATCCTTGGCCTCTACCTACAAGATGCCAGTAGCACTCCCTCCCCGAGCTGTGTCACCCGGGAACATCTCCAGACATTGCCCGATGCCCCCTGGGGAGAGCAGAACCACCCCTGGCTGAGAACCACTGGAATAGTGGTATTAGACCCTCTCTTCCCCATGTTCTTTCTGGCACATGCATAACAGTTATGGCTGAATAACTGAATATAATAATACAGCTGAAACTTCCTGAATGCCTGCAAACTTTAGAGACAGCTTTCTTGCTTGGGCTGATGGTTTGCAGGGATCAGAAAGAGGAGCCCTCACTCTGAGACTCTTACTGAGCATGGGCAGGGGGGAGGTGGTGTGGGAAGAGCGCAATAGCATGGCTGTCTAAATATGGTTTTATTATTTGGGAGAAATTATCTCTTCTAGGCTGCAAACTGAGCTGTATCTAAGTAGAGAAATAGAGCTCAAAGCCAAAAATAAGTGATTTGTTTGTTTGTCTGCCATTTTAGATCATGTGTGTGATCCATTCGAGGATGCGGTTGCTAAGTTCACCATATTACATACTTGCAATTTTAGTGACAGCGATTCTATGCTAAATTGCCTTAAGAAGGTTTTCTTTCACCCCGAAAGAACGTTTCTTGTTCTAGTCATGTATATTTGTTTTGATCTGGATGGATAAGAACTATTTAGTATATTCTATTGCCATGTATAGATTTTCCAAATAATTGCCGAAAGTTTTCTGAAAATCTCATGATCTATTAAGTTGTCTGTTTTCCCAAAGGAATTTGAGCCAAACAAAACAAAACAAAAAGATCTTTGTGGCCCCTTCCAGGACGGAAAGATGAGTTGGATCACGAAGCATGATTTCTGGGATGTTTTGACGGCTTGGGAAGGATAATAGGATGTCTGAGATGAGAGCTGTCCCAGAAAGTTAGAATTATTTGGATTCCACAAGTGGAGAGGAAGGAACGTGGAGAGATGGAAGCCTGGGTTTCCATTCACACTCTGCTGCCTTGGGAGACCCTTAGAATCTTGCCTTCCCTGGGATGGAGGAGGGCAGGCATCCACGTGTCCTGTGACTCATGAGCACTGGGTGACCGGGGATGAGTCGTCATGAGCCGTAATCCTAGACTTGAAGAGAGGAGGTTGAGGTCTGCTTTGTAGACAATATAGATTATAATCTGACATATGAGACCTCCCCTGAAGAGTTTTTGAACAATACAAATGTGAAATGCCAGGTGCGTGCTCATATATTCTTTGGGTAGGTTTATCCTACAGACTTGTCGGTGCCTCACATGTATGTTATTGGTTTGTTGCCATAGTAATACTGTCTGCACTGAGGTTAGCTGGCCAATGAGCTGGTGTCACCGACTGGCTCTTCCTGATCCTGTGCCAGGGTCTGTTGGCTCTTCTGACAACAGGCTGCTTTTCCTCGGTCGCTGCTGCCACCTCGTCCCGCGAGAGTTCACTCCCATGGGCATTTCTGTCACCACCCCACGTTCCCATCCTTCCCTGCTTAGCTATAGGGGCCTGGGGTAGGACAGTGTCTTCCGAGGTCTGTGCTCTTGTGCAGTAGTTTCTCAGGATGGAATTAGGTGTCAAGTACAAAAAAGGGCTCTGGTGGTCAAGTAAATTTGGGAAATTCTGGGTTAAACAACATCAAAAGGGTTTTTTAACTTCAGGACTTCTCAGAGCCTTTAGTACGCTAATAGCCATAGCTTGGTCTCCAAAGAGGGGTGTGCTATGCCGCATTCTCAGGCCTCATCGAGCACAGATTTTTTTTTTCAAGCAGCACTTTGCAGGGCTAGTGTTGTGGGTAAGACCTTTTGGGGGAATTCTCATCTGGTGGGAGGAGTTTGATGCCAAGGACCAAGAAACTAGAGAAAGGGTGTTCAGTAAATACTCACCAAATGAGTTCATGCGTGTTTTGTTCCTGCTGTTCCTCTTGCTTGCGCTGCCAATGGCTTCCCCTTCCCCCTAAACTCCTCTCTGCGTCTCGCAGTCCAGCTCCACCAGTTTCCTCTGACACCTGCAGCTGATCATGCTCCCTCCTCCTCTCCAGTTCTTAGTTCCTTTAGTTTGCAGCCCTTGGCTGTAGCATGCATGACCTTAAATCTTTGTTTCCTCTGCACCTTTCTGTGAGCTCTCTGAATATAGGGACCACGTGTTAAATAACTTGGGTATTTCCCAGGTGTCCAACTTGGTGCCTGACATGTAATAGATAATTATAATTTCTTTTTTGGCTTTTTAATTCCTTAATGACACACACATAGATATAGCTCTGTGGAGCCAGACTAAGAAGGACCAAACTTAGGGAGAACTATTTAGAACAGGGATAATGTCCATGAAGCATGTGTGTCCTGTATGTCTCGCTTTTTTTTTTTTCCCCCCGAGACAGGGTCTCGCTCTGTCCCCTGGGCTAGAGTGCAGCGTCATCATAGCTCACTGCAACCTCAAACTTCTGGGCTCAAGCCATCCTCCTGCCTCAGCCTCCCGAGTAGCTGCGACTACAGGCGTGCGCCATGATGCCCGGCTAATTTTTCTATTTTTTGTAGAGGACGGGGTCTCGGTCTTGCTCAGGCTGGTCTCCAACTCCTGATGTCAAGCAATCCTCCCGCCTCAGCCTCCCAAAGTGCTGAGATTATAGGTGTGAGCCACTGCACCCAGCCTATGTCCTGCATGTCTTTACATTATCTATCCATTCATAGCTAGAAAACTCTTGCCTAATAAAAAACAGCCTGAGTACCGTAATGACCTACCAGGAGATGACCGTGATGTCAAAGGGTAAGGGCTTTGGCCCTGAAGCCATAGGTCAAAGGGAACCCTTTCCACATCCATGTTTTGGTGTCTCAAAGTGATCAACAGTGAGAGGTTCTCAGCAGGAAGGCCCTGACATGCATAATGGGGGACAGAGACTGCCAGAGCCCTGGTACTCATTCTCTGAGCCTGAGTGTGCAGAGACACCCCTTGGGCTTGGGGCGGAGGAAGGAGGGGGTCAAAAGGGCGCTGAGGAGCAAGCACTGCAGGTGAAGGGTCTGTGCATCGGAGGCAGGGAAGGCAGCTTGGGCGCAACGTAGAACAGAAGACCCTCCTCAGAGCCTTGGCTTTGGGACTGTGAAATCACTTAATTTCTGTAAGCCTGTGGTCCCCAACCTCGGGGCTGTGGACCAGTACTGGTCCATGGCCTGTTAGGAACCGGGCTGCAGAGCAGAAGGTGAGCTACGAGTGAAGCTCCATCTGTATTTACGGCTGTTCCCTGTTGCTGGCATCACTGCATAAGCTCCACCTCCTGTCAGATCAGCAGCGGCATTAGATTCTCATAGGAGCACGAACCCTACTGTAAACTGCACGTGCTGAGGGATCTAGGTTGCACACTCCCTGTGAGAATCTAATGCCTGACATCTGAGGTGGCGCTGAGGCAGTGATGCTAGCACTGGGGAGCAGCTGCAAATACAGATTATCACTAGCAGAGAGGTTTGACTGCACAATAAATGTAAAGCACCTGAATCATCCCCAAACCACCCCACTTACACCCCCCTCCGTCCATGGAAAATTTGTCTTCTATGAAACTGGTCCCTGGTGCCAAAAAAGTTGGGGGCAGCTGCTCTAAGCCCCAGTTTTCCTCATCAGTGAGATAGTGATGAGGAAACCGCCCAGGATTGTTGAAGATTAGCTGGAGTAATGCCTGCAGATGCTGGATTCAGAATGGAAGCTCAGTTAACACCGGGATGTGCGTCCATTCACCCTACACAGAGCGAGGGATGCGGCCACAGCAGGAGCAGAGGATGGAAGAGGCCAAGGGACAGTTCCAAGTTGCCCACAAGAAGTCACTGACCCCCTGGGGAAGGTCCCACTTCCCCTTGTTCTGATGTGAGGGAGATTCTTACAGTTATGGGGCTTGGTTGCTGCTGTGGAGATGGATGCTCTCTGATGTGACCATGTCATGAACATGACACAAGAGCACAGCGCTTTGGCCGCTTAACGTGGCATCAGCACCGCAGCAGGTGTTTGCCGCCCTTTTCTTGTAACGCTGTGGGCAACGGAGGGATCACGACTCCACATGTCAATAAAAACTGCTTTCCCAGCATCTTTGTGAAGAAAAAGGAAATGTAAACCAAAAATGGAATGATTTTTATCATGTTGGTTCTGACCAGTGAACCACTTGAGCTGTGAAAGTGTCTCCGTTCATCTCTGCAGACCTCCCTGGGAACGCACCTGCTTGGCCGGTCTTCACGAGCTTACCTTCATCCATTATTCAGAACCTCGGGCTGCACAGCCACTGTGTTACCAGTCAGTAATGAAGCTAATGATGTGGATTTGCCCACACAAGGACAATTCAGAGAGGACCCGTCCTGTTTTCAAAGGT
The DNA here is from genome assembly GCA_023783475.1 of Daubentonia madagascariensis. Taxonomy (NCBI): domain Eukaryota; kingdom Metazoa; phylum Chordata; class Mammalia; order Primates; family Daubentoniidae; genus Daubentonia; species Daubentonia madagascariensis. The sequence goes on along the minus strand of JAKFHU010002332.1, from coordinate 1,029,988 downwards.
TTATCCTTCCCCATTGAGGTCACTATCCCTGGGAACCATCCTTTTGTGAGAGTTGCTGTGACTTTTTTAAATGAACCTGAATAAATGATCACTTCTTTTATCTACTTTTTATCTGTATGTAAAAGCATTATGCATAGGCTGAGTCAGCCCAGTTTGAGGAAGTGGAGAGCTTTCTAGTTCATTATAGAAATTGAAAAAATAATAAGTTTACATTTTATATATACACATTCATACATATTAAGTGTAGAAATTAAGTATTTATTATAAATGCTAATCTGAATTGATAGTGCCGATGGTTGCACAACCCTGTGAATATACTGAAAACCATTGAATTATACACTTTAAATGGATGAATTGTATGTGAATTATATCTTGATAAAGCTGTTATAAAACTAAATAATAGTCTAACTGCTGGCTCTGAAATGTGGATATAAGGTAAGTTCTTTTAAAAAGTACTTTTCAAGTTTTACCTATAGTTTTAGTCGTGTGGGTATGTTTCCTTCATTGAGGAGAAAACAAATCAAATATAAATTGACAACTCTTCCTTACGGAAGAATTCCAGATAGTAGATGCAGAACGAGTGAGAGCGATAGAAAATCACCATTAGGACACCACAGTACGAATCGCTACCGGCATGATCCATCTGGGGCTTCTGCATCAGTGGGCAAAAGTTGAAGGAGAAACAGGATATCTACACAGCCTCCAAGCATCTCCCCCCTAAATATTTATTCATTGTAAAGGGAAGAATAGTAACTTTACAGTGGACAAATCCAGCACACCCCACCTTTGCCGACAATCAAAGTGAGCACCCCTGTTAACAAAACACGTGAACATCACATAGCCCGGAAGAGAGTGCCGAGAAGGGCACATCACCTCTGCGGTCTTCCCCCAAATCCCAGACCTCAGGCTACTCGTGAGAAAGCATCAGACAGATCCACCTCCAAGGACGTTCTACAAAACATCTGACCAGGACACATCAAAAGTGTCAAGGTCATGAAAGACAAGGAAGGACTAAGGAACCGCCACAGACCAGAGGGGAGTGAGGAGACATGAGAACCAGATGCAGCGCGGGATGCTGCGCGGGGCCCGAGCAGAACAGGGACTCTGGGGGAAACTGGGGACATCCGAATAAAGTCTGTATTTAGTTGATAGTATTGTGCCAGGGTTAATTTCTTAGTTTTGATAACTGTACTATGGTTATATATGGTGAAGGATATTTCCCAACTTCCTTAACTCTCTTTCCCACTCTCTGTAAGTCTAAAATTATTTCAAAGTAAAATAATCTATATATTACATAGAAATGGAAAGATATGTGCAGAATGATTTAACTGGCCTCATCAGGTAGTGAAGTGTTGCACATAAATGAAATTTCCCAAAATACAAAATATTTTCTCATTTTAACTTTCTGATGGAATATTTCCACAACACAGTAACAATATTCTTGCCTTACAGTCTGTTGAATGTGTTTTAATCTATTCTTGACCCGGATCATCGTTACCGCCCCGGTTCTTAAGTGCAATGGTCATTTAGGGCCGAGGAATTGAATGCAAAGTTAGGGCTCTTTGTCTCTACACTATGGGGCTTTGAGATCTTATTTCTGAGCTTTACAAGTTTTTGTTTGTTTGTTGTTTTGTCTCCGGTATTCTCAGGCTGTCTGTATCTGCTCGTGCAGCTTCTGGCATGCCTTTCTTTTTCTGAGATAATTCCTGCTTCTATTTTCCTCTAATATTCTACTTCTGTTTTTCTCTAATATTTTGTTAGCAAAAATCATCTACTTTGAAGTGTTCCTGCCTGTACCTAATCCATTAGTTTAAATAACAATGCCCTGGCCCACCAGTGGTGTATAGAGAGTCAGGCTTGGTGGCTTCTGCCCCACATTACAGGCAGTGCCTGTTCACCTGGAGATACTGCGTGTGTGGTGGTTAGGGCCGAGGGCTCTGCTGCCTGCGCTTCAGCTCCCTTCTGCCGTTTTCCAACTGTGTGGCTTTGGGCAAGTCCTTTCCCTTCTCTGTCTCAATTTCCTCATCTGTAAAATGGGGCCGATCATAGTACCTGCATAATGAGTGCTTAAGAAGACTAAATAAATTGATACACCCAAAGAGCTTAGAAGGACACCTCAGCAAGTTATAATTGTTACTGTTGTTGGAATGTCATTATTATTCCTGACTGCTATGTGCAACATGATTTTGAGTTTGGGAGCAAAGGATGCTTCTTCGGTAATATGACATCTTGCTCAATACTCCTGTTCGGCAGACTAAACAGACAAAGTCAGGGCTTTTCTGATGTTGTTTCCTCCTCATTTCCCAGAAAAGAGGTTTCCCTGCTCCCTCCCTTGACAGTTATGAAAAGGGACAGCTGTTGACTTAGAAAGGATTTATCTTGTGATGAGAAATAACCTTGAAGAAAAATTATTTTATAGCTCTACACCATATATTTTGACCAGAATGTAGGGTGCATGTGTTGAAATGTGTTAAAAACAAATGCAAACGTGCCCAAGTGTGTTAGAGAAATAATCTTCCCTCCAAAGCCCACATCCACGCAGGGGGAAGGAGCAAAGATGATCTGGGAAAGCGCAGAGTTTGCTCTTGGGTATTCTCCAAGGAATCCCAGGTTACCCAGGCAACAGCCAGCAAACTCCTTGGCCTGCGGAGTTTGCTGTCTGGAGGACCCCAGGAACTGGTCTTGAAGCTGCCCTCGGTGCCTGAGTGCCAGTGGTGCCACTTGAAAGAACCAGGAAGACAGTCATAGCTGCTTGGGTCACTTCAGGAGAATGAGGCACAGGAGACCAAAGTGCCAGGATTATTCCTGGGTCCTCTTTGTGCCAGAAAGGCGGCCAGAGCAAAGCAACATGGTGGTCAGGAGCCCGGAGCCCTGGAGTCTGTCAGCATCTGCAGAATGATCGTTTCTGCCTCGCAGTGTTGTTATGAGGATTAACTGAGATCACACACGAGAGTGCAAACATTGCGTGGATGAGGGCCCGACTGTTGTTCCTTGGCAGGTCCTTAGCGCATAGACATTTCTAAATCACAGCAGCTGCTGTCATTACGACACTGATTTTTCTCTAATGTGCCTGCCAGCGTGGCTCCCCCGAGAGTCAGCTGCTTTGGCTTGCCTCCCGAGGTGGTAAGGCCCCTCTGTATCTGCAGGGTTCTGAAGTTGGAAATGCTTTTCCCAGTGAGGGCTTCTCAGCAGGGGAGGAGATGCCTGCACCTGTTCAGGGGGCAAACGGATGTTTAACAGGCTGGGAGACATTTCACGGAGGTATCAGTGCTTGGCAAAAACCCGTTTGTAAAATGTTTTAATCCAGATTAAAATAAAGCTGGCAAACAGTTAAAGGAAAATTGCTGTGGGGGGTGGGGAGAGGGACCCTCCTGACGCAGACGGGCCCTCTAACTGCAGATCAGAAGGGAACGTTGAGATATGAGAATGTCTCCATCAGGGTACATGGATTCCTCTAAGATTTTTTTGTTTCGTTTGTTTTTAAAGTTTCCATCTAGCAAATTTCTCCCCCAAAAGGAAAGTAGCTGAGGAAGAAACAGAACAACGAAGAGTCACATTTTCAAAGTGCAGTGAAAAGATGGGCAGCTGGATCCGGGTGACGCAGGTTCCTGCCTGGGGCAGCCCTGCCCGGGAGGTGTTCCCACCACCCCCACCCCCAGCCCCAGCCCCTGGACAGAGCTGGAGCGCAGAGTGAGCCCTGAGCCCTGGGCAGGCCGTTAGGAGTCCCAACTGTGGGTCTCTACAGCTGGGCATGCGACCCACATGACCCCTGACCTTGAGCACAGCCTCCTATACCGTCCATGAACATTGCGGCTCTGACAACCTGTGCCTGTGCTCCTGAGGTTCTTTGGTGGGCAGCTCTGCAAGACCTCACCTCCGTGTTAGAATATCTTTTCACAGCAGGGTACAGGCCACACAACGCAGCCTTTTATAAATGTTTGTAAATATTTGTAAATGTAGCATTGAGTTGCCCAACTGTGGAGATGGCTGCCCCAGGCTCATCCCACAGGCCATCCCCGTCTCCATGGGCCTTCAGCCAACTTCACAGTGCGTTGTGTGGCCTCGACTCAGACCTAGGGAAGCCTGTGCAGAGGCCCCAGCTGTCTTCAGTGTGCCCTCTGGTGCCCAAAAGGTTTGATTGTCACTTTTGCATATTCGTAGCTCTCAATGCATAGACCATCTTGTAAAGCCAGGAAAGCCAGTGTGCTGGGGGCATACCTGAGGAGCAGGTGGCCTCTTCCTAAAGCACATTGGGTGGACTTGAGGAGAGAAAAATACCTAAAACAAACTAATGCCAAGAGATTCTTATGACCAAATGACTACAGAAGAGTAGATCCCAAGATGACTGTTCTGTCTGTGATCAAGGACATTAAATTACCAGATGAACTATTTAATAACCAAATAGAATAGTCAGCAGAAGTTTTAATATTAAGTATCAGTATTTGTAGAGCACTCATGAACACTTCAGGCATGCTGAGCCAAGTGTGGCAAATGCTTCCACGCATCCAAACCTGCACCTATGGCAGACATCACCAATCAGTCAGTTCTCTTCCCTGCAGGGCTAGGATGTGGCCTCATAATTCTTCTCAATTCAGTATTCTAGGAAGTCAGTACCATGACTTAGAGTTGGTGCATAAAACAAAGCTGATTTAAAAATACCTCTGATGTGCTTTACATCTATTTCCTCATTTTGCCCTTATAATATGATAATTCCTTGAGGTAGACACAGCCCCATTTTACAAAGGAAGAAACGGAGGCTCAGAGAGATCCTATACCTATTAAGTGGTAGAACCAGGATTCCAGTCTGTGACAGTTTGAGTCCAAAGCCAGTGCCTTTAACCACTGTGTGATCCTACTCCTATAGTCTTTTTTTTTTTTTTTTTTTTTTTTTAAAGAGACAGTTTCTCACTCTGTCACCCATGCAGTGGCATGATCATAGGCTCACTGTAACCTTGAACTTCTGGGCTCAAGTGATCCTCCCACCTCAGCTCCTGAGTAGCTGGGACGAGAGGTGTGTGCCGCACAACCTGGCTAATGTTTAAATTTTTTGTAGAAATGGGGTCTTGCTGTGTTGCCCAGGCTGGTCTTGAACTTGTGGTCTGAAGGGATCCTCCCATCTTAGCCCCTCAAAGTGCTGGGATTACAGGTGTGAGCCACTGCACCCGGCCTCCTCTAGTCAACGCTTAAAAAGTGGTCAGAGAAATAGCTGCTTACTACTTCACTGTGTTTTTCCAAGATTAGTGAAGTCCTTGGATCCTCAGGGTTTGACCCAGATTGGCATCTCTCAAACCGTAATATCAGCCTGTCCCTAACCCCAAGCTGTGTGCACTCCCTCACCTGGTCTAACAGCCGGCCCCTGAAGCAGTTTGCGAGGCCACCTCTAACCCTGCTGGAGAACTCCCTGTGGGACTGTTGGGCACATTCATTTTACTCCTCCCCCGGGGACCTGGAGGGTCAGTCTGCGTGCTTGGATTTTTTGTTCATTTGATAAGATCAGTGGCCCCACTGGCAAAATATTTTGAAGTTTAACTCAGTCAGTCAATACCAAGAGGTGCTTTAAAATAGTTTTGTTGTGTTTTATTGGCAACTGGAACTTTTTACCTCCGTTAATAATGTCAGTTTTTGAAGAGCTATGAGCAGATTTTACCTAGGTGCCGCTATTTGTGCAAATATGTTAATGATTTTGCTAGCTGTTTGGCATGCATATTTTCATTTTCTGAATAAATATAAACATTCAAGCTTAGCTTGTGCGTCACGTCAGATTCCCAAACTACACAGCTCTTTAGAATCTTTGTTTCCTTTCCTCATATGGCACAAACCTGTGATCTAACTTGCCATGTCTTCTGGGCCGTATCCTTGCCCCTAGTCAGTAAGCGACGCTTATTTTAAATTTCCAAAATTTAGCCTTCTATAATGTGTTCCAACGTTTAGCAATTCTTACTGCAAGGAAATTGCTTTTGAGTCCTAAAATGTCTCTCCTGCTGCGGTTTGTCTTCCTCATTGGAAACTTTTAATTTCCATCTTAATGACAATTCCTAGGTCACTGGATCACATTAATAATAATAATAAATTTATTAAGGGTGCACTGTGTGGCAGGAACTGTGCTAGGCTATGTACATACTTATTTAATTCTTACAGCTTATCTTCAAGAAAAGTGTTACCACTCTCATTTTACAGATGAGGGAACCGAGTTAAAGTGATTTGATTGGCTAGGACTTGAACCCTGGTTTGTGAGAAATGAAAACTTTGCTCTTCCACTGTGCCCATCAGTATTAAGTCTTGCCTTCTCTTTTCTAGGTCAATTAATTCCTATAAATTTTTAAGAATTCCTAGCTCCGTAAAGACGTACCTCTGATTATTCAGCCTGTTTCATGAGACTAGCTCACCATCACATAGTGCTCAAGAACCTTGGATTAGTGTCCTAGAATAGGTTGGTGGCCAGTTTGTTTACTTAATAACAGCTTTATTTAGATATAATTCACATACCATGAAATTGATCCTTTTAAAGTGTGCCATTCGTTGGTCTTGAATATATTTGCAAGGTTGTGCAACCATCACCATAGTCAATTTTAGAACATTTTCTTCACCCCAGAAAGAAACCCTGTCTTAGTTCATTCCAGCTGCTTTAACAAAATACCCCAAACTGGGTGGCTTATAAACAACAGAAATGTTATTTCGCACAGTTCTGGAGGCTGAGAAGTCCAAGAGCAAGATCCCTGCAGATCTGGTGTCCAGCGAGGGCCCGTTCCTTCTGCACAGATGCCTCCTCCTCCCAGGGCAGAAGGGATGGGGGATCTCTCTGGGACCTCTTTTATGAGGGCACTAATCCCATATGTGAAGGCTCTGCCCCGTGACCTAATCACCTCCCAAAGGCCCTACCTCCTAATACCATTACCTTGGGGGTTAGGATTTCAGCATATGAATTGGGGGGACACAATCAGACCACAGGAAACCCCACATCCATCAGCTGTCACCCACTACTGTCTTGTCCTCCTCACTGCTGGCAACCAGTAACCTGCATTCTGTCTCTGGATTTGTCTTTTCTGGACATTTCATATGGATGGAATCACATAGTATGTGGCCTTTTGTGTCTGACTTCTTTCACTGAGCATAATGTTTTCAAGATTCATCCCTATTGTAGCATGTGTCAGTGTTTTATTCTTTATGGCTGAATAATATCCCATCGTATGGATAAGCCACAGTTGATCCATTCATCAGTTGGTGGACATTTGAGTTTCTACTTTTTGGCTGTTGTGAATAATGCTGCCATGTGTGTATGTGTATAAGTTTTTGTGTGTTTCCACTTTGCCAGTTTGTTTTTAGGTCATCCTGGAGTGGTTCAGTAAGCCTTTCACTGATCACAACCATCCTGTGTGACAGCAAATAGCCATAGCATTGGACTTGTTTGAATTACACATCATGGTCATGCTTTCTGGGTATGTTTCTATAATCTGTGTTTTTCTCATAGACCTGCCCTTCATGTGGAATCACGTTTGCTCCCAAATCTGAAGCTGGTGCAGAAGGAGGAGCCGTCCAAAATGGCTGTCAAGATGAGCATATAAACAGCACCAAGGTAACAAGCTCATGGCTGTTGTTCCTGTCAGTTCCTCTCCTGGCGCATCCACCTAAGGTGACATTCCTGTCTTGTCAACTTCTTAGTTCTGGGAATAACTCCTCTTAGGTAACACCACTCCATGCCTTCTAGTCCTTTGGGTTTTGAGTAGACCAATAAAGAACAAGATGGAGAGTCAGAACTAGCCCATGTGAAATAGAATACTCACGTGCTGAGCTGGGTGGGACTCCATTAATGGGCAACGAGAGTTTTAAAATATGTGTATTAGAGTGTTTAGGAAAGGATTTGTGGGGCTGGGAGCTGGACTCTCCGTATGGTAGAACACAGATGTGCAAAGAGAAGAGGGGATTCTTCAAGATGAGAATTGCATGTGAAGGGAAGGTCAGAGTTAGGGCAAGCTGCAAGGAGGCTGCCAGAAAAATTGGACTTTGAAACCAAGGTCAAGACTGGCGTGGAAAGCAGATAAAGCCCAAACCTGAGAGCCCGTTGAGAAGGCTTGTGCAGGCCAGGCACGGTGGCTCACACATGTAATCCTAGCACTTTGGGAGGCTAAGGCTGGAGGATCGCTTGAGGCCAGGAGTTTGAGACTAACCTGACCAACATAGCAAGACCCCATCTCTACAAAAAATAGAAAAATTAGGTGGGTGTGGTGGCGCATGCCTGTAGTCCCAGCTCAGGACTCAGTACTCGGGAGGCTGAGGTGGGTCACTTGAGCCCAGGAATTTGATGTTGCAGTGAGCTATGATTGTGCCACTGCACTCATGCCCGGGAAATAGAGCAAGACCTTATCTCAAAAAAAAAAAAAAAAAAGGAGGCTTGTGCAGGCTGACTCCCCAGGGAGGCCTGGGCTCTGCCATCCTCCCTCCTCTCATCGTCTGCCAGAGCACTGCGTGCAGGTCAACCCTTGTCTCTCACAGCCACAGTCAGCACCCCCAGCGCAGGCCCCTGTGTTCATACATGTCTCCTAAGCCGCAGTCTAGAAAGCTCTGGGTTTCCTTTCCCTGGACCCATCCTCATACTTCTCTGAGCCTCCAAACCTTCCACACTGCCCCCTGAGCCCTAGCTCTAGTTTGTAGTAAGCAAACTCCTAGAAGCCCGACTCTCCACGTTGTCTCCAGCTCCTTGCTGGCTCTTCCCAGGATATCACTTTCCTGGTGGCCTGAACACCCGGAGATGCTATTTGACGAAATAGGGAAATGAGGAGCAGCAGATTGGCGGAGAGGCTGAGCATTTGGTTTAGAGCAGATTTGCAGGTGCAGGCCCCTAGGCCAGGACACAACATCCGGCACACAGTGTGGTTGGACCCCGGCGTGGCAGAGAGCTCAGGGGTGGGGATAAGCAGGTGTTCCCTGCACCACTTCACTTTCGATGTTTGCTTCCTCTTTGTCTCGAGGCAGGCTTCTGGAGCACCTAGTTCTAAAACTCAAAATGGACTTCTGAGCCCTCCCCAAGAGGAGAAGCTCACCAACAGTCAGACCTCTCTGTGTGAGATCTTACAGGAAAAGGGAAGGTGGGCAGGGGTGAGCTTGGACCAGTCGGCTCTACTTCCACTGAGATTCAAGAACATCCGGGAGAAGACTGACGCCCATTTTGTGGATGTCATCAAAGAAGACAGGTAAGATTGGAGCCATCATGTAGAAAGCAGAGGTTGCAGGTAGATGTCTCCCCCTTTTGCTACATTGCCTTATGCCCCGTGTGTTTGTCCTCCATTGTCAGTATATTACTTTCATTTTGAAACTTACAGAAAAGTTGCACAAATATGTAGAATTCCCTTGGTACCCTTTGCCCAATTTACTAACTTCTGGCATTTTGTTATTGTTCGTCTCTCTTTCTCCCTCTGTCAAATTTATTTTTTATTTTTTGTGAACCACTCTACACTTGGTGCTTACTAATGCCTGTCTTCAGGCAAAAAAAAAAAAAGGAAATTTACCTGATGCTGTTCCCTTCGTCCAACTGTGACTCCCCTCCAGTCTCTACCTGCTCTGGTCACTCTCCAGTACCTTCCAGGAGCTGTTTTTATATTTTGTCTAGAATTTATAGATTTATCTGTGAGAGGATTAGGCCAAAAGGAGCTTTCTTCCATTCCCAGAAGTAAAACCTCCCAATATTAATTTAAAAGGAGGAGCACAGTTTTTAGCAGTATTGATTCTGCCACTTGCCTGCTAATGTGGCCATTGCATATCCTCCTTACGGCTGCTTTGTTGTTTTTTCTTTTGTTCCTACTTCCTGAGTATAAGAGAGGGGAGAGGGTTAAATCAGGAGACAGAATTTTCTCTCTCCTGACTCTAAGAACGTAGTAAGTTATTGTACACTTCTCACAGAAAGGAGAAAGTCCACTATGCTACAAGGAAAGGAAGGAGTATACATATGGTAAGCCCTACTTTGTGTCGGGCACATCCTAGACACATTACATATTTTATCTGATTTAATTCTAATAGTTACTGCATGAGGGAGAGTAACTATATTTGCGGCTATATTCACTTTCAGAAATCACGTTAATGTTCCCTTAAATTTATCGTAATTTTCTGCAGTATAAAAAGATACTACTATTTGCTGGCAATTCATAAAAGAATGAAAGAGTCATGTAAAGCAGGCTTGATTTCTCTGCTATTAAAATCATTGAGCTTTATCATTTTTCAGGTTTCACGCACAATCTGCATATGTGACAATAGCACCAAAATTACACTAACTATAAACACTATTTTGTGATAAGAACCTGTTAGTTTTTACAGTGGTAATTACTGTCAGTACTCTGAATGACAGGACAGCCGGTTCTGAATTGTGTTTTCATTTAAAGCCTCCCAATCAATACAAGTACTCTCGGTACAAGGATCTGCTGGCTCTTCAGAAAAGATCGTTTCATGGAACAAAAAAGCTGCCTTCATCTTCTTCTAATCCTGGACATTAGGAATATGTTTTCAAAAGCGAGGTTCTAATAGTCATGGTGGATAGTCATTCTTTAATGGAGATGAGACATAAGACACAATTATGTTTAGAAACTCCTCCCAGAGATATATTTTAAAAGTGGCGGTGGAACAGCGTCTATTACATAGTGGCTTAGATGCAGCTGTTGTAATGTGCCTAATGAGTGGCCTTGTGGTGGCTAATCATGATCTGATAAAATAATTACAGTGATTGTGCTTGGATGTTGATCGATTGCATTTATTGTGTCTTCTAGCCTGATGAAAGATTATTTTTTTAAACCGCCCATTAATCAGTTCAGCCTGAACTTCCTGGATCAGGAGCTGGAGCGATCCTACAGGACCAGCTATCAAGAAGAGGTGCGTTTTTCCTTGTAGTTTTACTTAAGAAATCAGTAGTTCTCACTGGGTGGTTCACTATTAGTTTTGTGCTTTAACAAGTGGTGGGAAAATGAAGGCTGATACTGATTTCCCACAATCCGCAAACCATAAATTGCAACTGTGTATGAATTTATCTTTGCAAGGGAGAAAAAACCCGGCCTTTCTGTGTCCTTTGTCTTAAAGCCCAGCCTCATCATCACCACGCCCTTTCCACTGCAGCCGCATCTCCTGGCCCCTGTGGCTGTCCCCAGCCGTACCTGTCCTGGAAGGGAGCCCCTGCCACACCTGTCCTGGGTTCTCGAGTGAGACTTCTCCACCTGTTGCCCTGTCTGGTTTTTTCCCGCCTGAAATGGGTCCAGGAGCTCAGGAGGGCTTTACCTCTCTCTGTAAAACTCTGGTTCCACGACCTTCTCCCCCTGCATCGCCTTAACCTCTGTTGTCCTTGACCTTTCAGCCCAAACATCATTTCCTCTAAGAAACTCTCCCTGACCCCAGACTGGATTTTTACTTCCCCTGTATACTTTCTCTTCCTCGTGTGTACCTCATTTTGGAATCTTTAGTGGCGATTCTTGAATCATATGCCTCCCTCCCTAGACTCTCACTCCACAAGGCAGGACCTCGTCTCTCATTCCCTCTACCCCAACGTCCAGCATGGGCCCCACACCTACGCGTGCTCAGTAGGGTTTTGTTGAAAGGAATAAATACAAGAGCCTGGAGCCTGGTTTGAATTCTAAGCAGCCAGATTCCTGCATTCTTTCCTCTGGGCCCAAACCTGACCTCTCTGCATGTTCCCAAGTCAAAAATGTAGACCCTCCCGACCCCAGGACCAAAAGGGTTTCTCATTTAAATTCTATTTGTTCATGCAGCATTGTTAAATGACTGTCGTGTCCAGGCACTGGCCTAGGCTCTAGAGAGACTGTGGTAAAACAGATAGAGCCAATTCATGCCTCATGGGGCTGGAGATGCCACCTGCTGTCAGCCTCCAAGGGACAGTAAATATCCATTAATATCCTAGGCACAGCTCCTGCAGTGGACTTGTGAGTTGGTTGGTTGGTGGCCTGTAAGGCAAAACATTATCTCACTTAATCCTCACAACAGCCCTTCAGGGAAGCTTATGATTATCCCTATTTTACCAAAGAGAAAGCTGCAGGCTAAGACAGGCTGAGTGGGGCTGGATACCAGCTTTCTGACTTCTAAGCCAGGCGTCCTGGCTGCTCCTGGTGCCGTGCTGCTGAGCCTCCCGAGCAGAAGACATCTTCACCGTCCATTCCTCCGAGCACCGAATGTTTACCAGGTGCTGCTCTCGGTGCTGGGATATACAGATGAGAGGCACAGCCTGACGGGGAGCAGTAATTAGACAGCAGTGATAGTCCAGAGTCAGAGATCTGTTGATGCCCTTCAAGCACACAGCAAGGCCCCGACCCCAGATTGAGGGCTCAGAGGGCAGTAACTCTTGAGCCCACTTTAGTGGGAGGACTAGGAATTAACCAAATGTGGGAGGGAACATTCCGGAGAGAGGGTCTGGCATCCACAAACTTCAGATATAGAAAAGAGTCTGATGCATCCAGGAAGTTGCAGGTGCTTCCTTGTGCAGGGTGGGACGTGAGAGGCAGGAGGTGGGCAGGGGCCAGATTGTGGCTGCCACGCCATGGGCATTATGCCAGAGGTTAGCGGGAGCTGCTGAAGGGTCTAGAACAGGAAGTGGCACCATCAGACTGTGTTTTATAGAGATGTCAAGGCTGAGTTGAGGAAGGTGGTGGAGAGTAGGTAAGACAGGAGGCCACGCAACAGGTGGGACACTGGTACCAAAAGTCAGGATGGGTCCGAGGCTGTGCAATGCAGGGTCAGGGTAAGAGGAAAGGAGAGACTCAGGGGCATGGGGCACTTCTCAGCCGGCCCCCACATTTGGGCTCTTGCCGTGCTGAGCGCTCCCTGTGGGTGTTTCTTAGGTAAGCATCACCACCTCTCACCAGGTGCTGGTGCCAATTTTATTCCTGGTTTCAGATAAGGAGACTGAGGCATGGGCAGGTTAGGTGACATGCACAGATGTCACAGCCAGTCATGGTGGAGCCTTGAGCCCAGACAGCCCCAGTGCAAAGCCTGTGCCGAAGGACGGGGTAAGACCCATGCCCAGAGCCGACTAGATGCAGGCAATAAGAAGGGTGGAGCGGGTGAAGCACCTGGGAGGAGAGGGTTGCTGAGGGAACATGGTTCCCTGAGGTGGCCCCAGGGAGAACGTGCAAAGAGGAGAGCATGGGGCCAAGGCAGGTGTCTCTGGGAGGCACCAACCCTGACGCTGCAGGGCAAGCAGGAGAGACGGCAGAGGAGGAGGAAGGAGGCATGGGAGGGGCCTCAGCCAGAGTCCAGGGAGAGGGCTGTTCGGCAGAGGAGGTGGCAGCTCTCCAAGTAGGATGGGAACTGGACTGAGCCCATCGGACCTGGAAGGCAGGAGATGTGGGCTCCCAGAAAGGGCAGCAGCCCAGGTGGAAACTGATTCCAAGGGCACCTCCCCACCCTGTCCCGGCTCCAACACTCAATGATTCGAGATGGCCCCTGTGTCTTGGTCCACTGACGCTAGATGTGCCTCTGCGTGGGATCCCAGCGGTGCTAGGAGTACTCTGTGGTCGTATGTATCAAACCCTGTGACATCAGCTGTTGCGACAGAAGTCTCCGTGCGATAGTTTTCAGAACACCTGAAGTAACGAGTGTGAACCTTAGCCAGCCCATGTCAACAACTGGGGAAGTCAGGAAACCTTGGGAATCTAGAACCAAACCCCGTTCCCGGGTTGCCCTGGCAGGGTCCAAGCCTGACATGGGGCTGACTGGCAGCCTTGCCCCACTGTCCAGGCTCACCCTTCTCCCCTCCCACCCAGCTCCTGGGACCTGGGGTGCAGCCGAGGCTCCCAGAACCAGTTTGTCCTGAAAGGAACATGCACCAGACCAAAGACAGGTTACGGGGCCTTTCCGCTCCCCACATCCAGCCTGAGCCCAGGTGGGAGTCCAGGCTGACATCCATGGCCTCTTGGGGGTTACCAGATGGAAAGTGACTTAAATGGTTTGTGTTTCTCTTTCTCCCAACTATAGCCCCTGCCTTTAGGTCCACGCCTTCACCTTGAGAGGGCCCTGGACAGAGGTTAGGGGAGCACCTGGGTGTCAGCTTGTCTGGGCTGAGTCCTGGCCTGGCTCCTCATGTGACCTTGGGGCAGCCACATGGCCTTGGCCTCCCAGTCTCTACGCCAAGATCATAGCGTTTCCTTCCCTGTGGGCTGTTGTGAGCATTAATGGAAATTGTGCCCTATGAGGCCCACATGGACCCTGGACCTGGCCATCCCTGGGCATGTCAGCATCATTGCCTCCCTCCTTCGTTCCCTAACGCCACGTGCATGACTCTGTATCATACTTGACACACCACCCTGAACCTGGGACCCAGCCGTTGGGTGGAAGCTCCCAGCACAGTGCATCCATGCAACTGCCTTCACAGATGCAGAGTTGTTGACGTTGCCAGTCAGTCACTCATCTTTCAGGCTAAACATACGGTGTGTCTGTGAGAACTACTGGTTTGTAATCAGTTTCTGTGTGACCCTGGGCAAGTTTCTTAAATTCGCTGTGCCTAAATTTCCTCATCGTCAAGTGGAGTTGCAGCAGGGAGTGGCCCACCTAAAACACTGTCACCCAGGAGGTCCGGAGCACTCAGCAGACGTTGGCGTTTTTCCGTCTGAATTATGCTCCACAGCCGCCCGCGGCCGCTTGCAGTCATTGGGTTCCCTCCCCGCCCCGCACAGGTGATAAGGAAGTCCCCCGTGAAGACTTTCGCCAGCGCCACCTTCAGCTCCCTTCTGGATGTGTTTTTGTCGACCACAGTGTTTCTCGTTCTCTCCATCACCTGCTTCCTGAAGTACGCGGCCGCCGCCAGGCCTCCCCCGCCCGCCGCCCTGGCGGTGTTCGGCGCGGCCCTGCTGCTGGAGGTGCTGTCGCTCGTGGTGTCCGTCAGGTAAAGCGCCAGCGCGGGGGTGCAGGGCGCCGTCTAGCTCTAAGCCTGTAGCTCCCTCTTCTGGTGCGACAGATTATGGCTGAACAGTCCGGCCGCGGCGCGTGCGGGTTGGGCGAGGCTGCCCCCCAGCGTGTTTCTGGAGACCGGCCCTCGTTTTCCTCCCCACCCCAGCCCCGCCTCGCAGCGTCCTCCCTCCCGGACCTGCGGGCCCTGCAGCCCCGACTGCTGCTGCTCGTCCCTGGGTCTCCAGGGTCAGAGACTTAAAAGGAGAAAGTGGGCGGGTAGGCAATGAGGAGGGAGGAAGGAGAGGACAAGAGGTGTGCCGGGTGCAAGTGACGGGCAGCCGGTGGGTCAGTGGGCGCTGCTTCCACGTGTGGGGGCCGAGCCACAGACCTTAGCGGAAACCACGGGCGCAAATCTCACGAGCTCAGATTAGGTGGTGGTCTCTTAGGTAGGACACCAAAAGCGTAAGCAACAAAATGAAAAATAGGTACGTTCATCAAAATTTAAAACATTGTGCTGCAAAGAACACCATCAAGAAAGTAAAGAGAGGCCGGGCACAGTGGCTCACGCCTGCAGTCCAACACTTTGGGAGGCTGAGGCGGGGAGGATCGCTTGAGTCCAGGAGTTGGAGGCTGCAGTGAGCTGCGATGATGCCACTGCACTCCAGCCCGGGTGACAGAGTGAGACCCTGTCTCCGAAAAAAAAAGAGGAAGAAGAAAGTAAAGAGAACCCACAGAATGGGAGGAAATATTTGCAGATCAGATCTGATGAGGGTCCACTGTCTGGAATATTGTGTAAAGAACCCATACAGCTCAATGATAAAAAGACAACCTGTTTTTAAAAAGACAGAGGATCCGAGTAGACCACAGGTGCCTCTTGGGGAAGCTGGGCCCTCGGGACCAGCCCGGCACCCTGACCCAGGACAGACACTTGGGGTGCTCCATTCATGTAGGCAGATGGCCCCGCATTATCCACTTCTGGGTGCTGCGACCCCCTGATCCAGCCCTGTCACTCTCAACAGGATGCCTGTCAGCTTAGCAGAGTCCCGCTGGCCATTGCCCCCAGGAGCTGGGAGTAAAATAGAAATGAGGGGACGAACCCTGACCTTGAGTTTTTGCTACTCTTAGCCAACGTCCCAGCACAGACAAAAATGGCTTCGGGTCTGGTCCTGAGGCTCCCAAATGCTAGTTCCTCCCCCTTTGAGCTAGAATACCTGCCCCTGTGGCTCCCGAGACCTTTCTCCGGCTGCCACAACACCTGAGGTGTGATCTTCACTGTCTCCCCACATTCCCCCCAGGGTCCGCACCCCACACCCACAAGGGCGACCCTCCCCAGCACAGCCCTGCTGGATTGCCCCTCCCCCAGCCGCAGCTCCCCACCCCCACCCCCAGCTCCGGGCCACTCCCTGGGGAACCACTCACACGCAAGTCCTTCCCAGGATCTGCTTCCAGGAACCCAAACCAAGGCATCCTCAAGCCCCTGCCCCTGGTTTATTTGGGTTTTTTTCTTTTCTTTTTTTTTTTTAAATCAGCTTTATTGTGCTATAATTTACATACAATAAACTCACTCATTCAAGTGTACAATTCAGTGATTTTTAGTAGATGTGCAGAGTTGTACAGACATCACCACAATATAATTTTAGGATATTTCCATTACCCCTGAAGGAAAGCCATCCGATTTGCAGTCACTCCCTCCACGTCGGCCCTCCCTAGCCCAGCTGGGTTTGCCTCTCGTGCGGAGCCTGCAGCCTCTTCACGGCTCCGAGGCAAGCGTCATCTCCATAGCTTTTTCTTCAGCCATTACTCCCTGTTCCTTCAGACCCAGTGCTGAGGGATCGAGGATAGCCCGCGTTTAGAGACCGCAAGGTTGGGGTGTGCTGTGTTGGGCCCAGTGGCGCTGACTCATTCCACAGGCGTCCCGTGAATGAGGGGCCGGTGTGCTCCTGCATGAGCATTTGCTGGGATTTAGTTCAGTTTACCAGGAATCCAGGCCTAGGAGAAGTCAGGACCCTGAAAGATTTCCTGTGGCCCCTCTGGGGGATGTAATTGGGATCCTAGATCAATAAGAATCCGCACTGCATGATACATAGGACCCCCAGGGAAGCCAGTTGTGCTGTGTTCTCAGCCTGGCCCAGGGTCTCACCTGCCTCATCCAGAAAGCTTCCCGCATCTCAGCTCTGGGTTTCATTCCCCCACTCCAGCCCCAGCTGAGCATGAGGACAGCTGGTCTCGTCCTGGGACCTCTGCAGGCTCGGGGACCATAGGGAAGGGCCCCCCAGTCTCCCCTGCTCCTGGCTGGGGACTCGGTTCCCTCTGTCCCCCCTCATAGGGCCTCTGTATTCTGCCTTTGAGCATATTTGTGGTTATTCTTGGAAATATTCCAAGGCCTTCGTTACCCTTTAAATATCAGGAAGCCAGAGCTGTCCAGGATCAGACTGTGCCTGTGTCCTCGTGGGA
This sequence comes from Daubentonia madagascariensis, assembly GCA_023783475.1. NCBI lineage: Eukaryota > Metazoa > Chordata > Mammalia > Primates > Daubentoniidae > Daubentonia > Daubentonia madagascariensis. The sequence goes on along the minus strand of JAKFHU010002332.1, from coordinate 1,012,663 downwards.
AATGTTCAGAGAGTCAGTATTTTGGTTGCCACACGCAACCAAAGCTGTCAGTGCGCTGCAGGTGTTCAGGGCCCAAGACTCTGATGCCTGGGTGTGTGCAGTAGGCTCTTACGCTGTTGAATCATGGTGGCTCCTGGCCTCTCCAGAGGCAAGGACAGTGGGCCTGTCACAGACCCCAGAACACAGGCTCTAGGCTGAGATGTTGCCAGCAAGTTTTCAGCCTCTGTGGGTGCCTAGGGGCATGGCAGGTGTGTGGGCACAGGGCAGAGCTTTGCTGTGTGGCACCTGCCCACCTGGAGGTCATCCCCATACCCAGCTCCTGCCCTCTAGAAGCCAGGAGCACCCCTTCATCACTGTGACAACCAGAAAGGCCTCACAAAACTCGAGGACACCTCCAGAACTGCCTCAATTGAGGCCGCCCAGCCCAGAAGCAGGTGGGAGCAGCTGATGGCAGCATGCGACTCCCCAAAGACTTTCCTGGGGGCCTGTGGTATTTTCACGTGCTCCGTGAAACCAGCAGAGGCATGTGCTATTGACAAGCACATTTTATCAGAATGCAACAAGTGCCCTTAAAATTAGGTATACCAGGCTGAGCGAGCCCAGTTTCCTTGTCTTCTACCAAAAGTGAGGGAGGCAGGGGCTCTGCCCGCTCCCATGCCCGCCCAGGGTGGCGACAGCAGCACAGGGGAAAGGGGGCTGAGGGGGTGCGCGGCCGCAGCCCCACCCCCACCTTCCCCGGCGGGCAGCCCCATCCCAGACCCTCCCCCCCAGGATGGTGTTCTCCCTGGAGGACGTCGCGGCTTGCACGAAGCGCCTGCTGGAGTGGATCGCTGGCTGGCTTCCGCGCCACTGCCTCGGGGCCATCCTGGTGTCACTGCCGGCACTCGCCGTGTACTCCCACGTCACCTCCGAGTTTGAGACAAACATACACGTAAGTGAAGACCCAGCAATTTCACCTCCACACTCTGCTGGATGCTCCAATCTCTCTCTTTAATAAGCCTGTCACTTGGGACAACAATTTAAAAACAGTCCCTTAAAGAGGTGCAAACTCTGGTACTCCCTCGAGCCTGCCTTTCTAGAAGACAGCTCGGCACAGGCCTGTCCAGGTGCTCACACCCTGTCGTTGGCCAGGCTGCGAAGACTCCCCAGTGGGCACGAGTCCTCTTCAATGTCACTTGGTCCTCACCAAGTTTCAAATCAGTTTTTCTCCTTCGTGCTTTACAAAGAAGCATCTGTCCCACATTTCTAGACAATAAATGATAACGTGCCAGTCTGCAGAATTGGCAGAAATACCATCACTGTGGGAGGCTGGGGCAGGAGGATTGCTTGAGGTCAGGAGTTTGAGACCAGACTCCAGTTCGAGCAAGAGCGAGATCCTGTCTCTGCTAAAAATAGAAAAAAAAATCAGCCAGGCATGGTGGTGGCGCCTGTAGTCCCAGCTACTCTGGAGGCTGAGGCAGGAGGATCGCTTGAGCCCAGGAGTTTGAGTTTGCAGTGAGCTTTGATCACGCCACTGCACTCTATCCAGGGCGACAGAGCAAGACTCTGTCTCAAAAAAAGAAAAGAATTGGCAGAAATAATCAACTTCCACCTGGATCAGCTGCTGTTGATCAGGAAAGGACCTTTCGAGTTAAACTCCATAAAGGGTAAACTAATGCTGTTGTGGAAGATTACATTTTTGGTGCAAGTGCGCGTAACATCAGCTGCTGGGGCAGGCGGACTGCATTTGGTACTTGAACACCAAATTATATTTCAGTGGATACGTGCCCAAAGGAAAAGCTTTTTGAAAGTAACTGATCACATGGTGGTAGTTCTCAAATGGGGCAGCCTTCCTTTCCACCAAAACAATGTGCCATTTCCACACATGTGGGTAAGAGTTTTAGTACTAGCATGCACTTGTAACCTAACGCTCTGGATAATAAACCTAAAGGGGTTGATCTGTCCTTGAAACTGCTGGCTAACCAAAAGAATTATTGCAGATATATTAGCCATTTGGTGGTATCAGTGGTATTTTTATATTAAGCAGAAATATAGGTGAGTGACGAATGCTTCGGAAGTCTCAGATAGAGATGGGGTGGCACTCGGTGGGGAGGAGGGTGACCATCGCTAACTCTGTGCCTCTTACAGTTCCCCGTGTTCACTGGCTCGGCTGCGCTGATCGCCGTGGTACACTACTGTAACTTCTGCCAGCTCAGCTCCTGGATGAGGTCCTCCCTCGCCACTGTTGTGGGGGCTGGGCCGCTGCTTCTGCTCTACGTCTCCCTGTGCCCGGACAGGTATGCAACCCGCACTGCACACCTGGCACCCTGGACTCAGGGACACCTTGCCTGACGGCACTGGCTGAGTTTGCACATTGGCACTGACACCCTCCCCGATAGCTGTTGTTTCCCATCATGGCCCAAAATAGCTTTCAACACACATGATGTCAAAAAGTTAATAAGATGCCCTAAGGGTAATATGCAAAAGAAAGAAAAAGAAAATCATTTATAACAACATACCACATATTTGAATATAGACATCCTTGGAAGACATAATGCGGTAATCACATGAGTTGGAATCTAAGAAAGTAAGACCTGAAGCATTTCATAGAAGACTATCAAGAAAATGAAAGAGTAGAGGTACAGGGAGACTTGAAAATGAAGAAGCGGCTGGTTCTGACCTTACTTAAAGTAGGGTTCATGTACCAACACAAGCTACAATTGTGGACGTAGAGGAAGTGAAGACATGGTATGATCTTGCAAGTGACCAGGGCCTTATTTACAAGTATCGATCGTGTCAAAACAATTCCCCATATTACGACACAAGTCATAGGAATAATGACCAGTCACTAGACGTATATCGCTTATCTTAAAATCCCTTCACATACCGAGGAGTAGTTCAGTTGCTGGTACTCAGAATGGCCTTTGAAACCGTAGCACTGATGGGTGCTGAGGAATAGAGAGGGTGGTGTGGACAAAGAACCAGGAGTGGGGCGGTAGACCTCCCGGCAGGACGGGATCCGTTCTCATTGTTGTGCTACAAATGTTAAAAAATAAAAATATATAGGACAGTAGTGATAGGTGCTATATGTGAAATATCCTCTGTTAGTGCAATCCAGTGGGATCCCTATCTTTCACATTCTGTTAATACTAATTGAATAATGTTTGTTTGGTTCTTAGTTTGTTAAATTAGTCTCAAATTCTGGTTTTGGGGCTTTTAAGCTTTTTCAACTAAATATGCAGTTGGAAATACAATAATACCTTGGATAGCAGGATGCACTCAGTGAACAATTTATTCAAATATTTCATGATATCTTAAATCTGTTAAGATATACAAACAAATTTCTAAATATTGGGCTTTTTCTAGAACTGCTTATAAATGTTTCATTGTTAGCATGCATTGAGGAACCACCTGTTTACAATTACAGAGGGTTTAGGCAAGCAGGATATTTTAAAGTTCCATGGGACATTTCTTCATTGTGCTTTGCAGGACATATAACATTCTGGCTCTCTAAATTATTATGACAACCAGAGGGGCCCTTAGGGAGTAGCATTACTGTTACTTTAGTAAATTCAAAAGCACAAAATGATCCAATTTGTTGCCATATCAGCAATATGAAATGTAATAGTCATAGATATCCTTGAGTATTAAAGCAGTGGTCAGTAATGGGCACAGTAAGTTGTCTCCTCAATTTACTTAATAAAATAATAACAATATGAAAGATATTCAAATTCCCTGCACATTAAGATCAAAAAGGGAATTTAAAGTAGAACTGCCATTCAGTATTTGAAAGGAAACTATAATGAATAGTTAAATTACTTTAAGCAAAATAAAGCATACTTTTTTTGTTCTGAAGGCGTGGCCATCTGGAATCACAGTCATAAAGCTCTTTACCACGAGTGTGAAATGCAGCAATTTGCCTTTTAACCTTTTAGCTCCATCACAAATACCTCATTGGCCGTTCATAGTGTCATTTAGTCACGGCCATGGGGATTTTCCACCTGGATCTAAGAGCCAAAGGGATGAGGGACCCTCTGTTGCCCTTCTGCCCAGAATTCAAATAGCAAATCTCAGGGCAGGGCTGGTGGTGGGAGCTCACCTTGGCCCAGGACTCGCGCACCTGCGTAAGATCCTCTTACATCCATGGAGCCCCCGACACTGTCAGCGTCAGCGTAGCTGCACCCAGCCAGGGTGGGGAGTATGTGGGGTGGTGAACAGAAGCGTAACCTCAGCTTCTACAAAGGGGCAGGGAGCTCTTCAGAGAACTGCCACCAGCGTGGAGGTGCACAGATGTGGAAGGGGAGGCGGCATGCGTGGATTATGACGACATCACAGTCTTGTCTAAAAAATGAAAGCTGTTTGTTTAAGCTCTTCTCAAGTTGCTTTCTAGAATGCCTTCTTTGCTTTTTATAATGATATTTTTCTGTGTTTTAATTTCAGTTCCATAGTAACTTCACCCCTTGATGCGGTACAGAATTTAAGGTAAACTTTTAATATTGTACCTATATCTAAATACATGAGTGACTGTGTTATTCCTGTTTATTTCTAAGCTTCCTGAAAATAGTCGTATCTTAAATAGAATGAACAATATATGCATTCTCAAAACAGGAAGTGGAAAATACCTACTTGTTGAAATATCAGATCATAGTTATAATATCAAATTGGGAAAATAAAATGATTATTTAGACATATATTAGAGTTGGTGTAATTTTATGTAAGACTTTAGGATGTTACAAAGGAAATCTCACAAATGAAAGAAAAATAGTTATTTCCTAAAATATTTTTAAATAATTGACTATAAGTTTGAAATAATATGTGTTAGACCCTTGCTGTACTGTAAACATCAACATAAATTCTAAAAATCTTGAAGAGTCAAAAATAAAGATTAAACTATATAAAATCTAGAAAAAATTAAAATTAAATAGTTTTCAAGCTTCTAAGAGATAACTTTCCAGTTTTACAAATAAAAAAATAGCACCACAAAGACAAGACTGACTAATAAATTAGAGAGGAAGGGAGAAGAAATCAAGGCAGACAGAAAAATATTTGGGGACTGTTATATAAAAGAGCAAATTAAGACCTGCATAAAGGACAAAAAGACCAAAAAATTCCCAAAAGAGGAAATGTGGGTAGAAGACAAATATGGAAGTGTACACGGTATCATTGCACATTCAGTTAACTACACAACTCCTTTTGGTCTTTTTTTTTTTCTGACCAGTCTCTTAATTGGAATGGTGTTTTTTTAAATTGACAAATAATCATTCATTTTAGTCTTTTAAATTGGAGTTTCAAAAAGTTATAACATGAATGCCCAGTGCAGGCAAGGCTATGGTACATTCATAAGTTGTGGTTAATTTTTTGTTAGCTACCAGGCACTTAAAATATAAGTTTATTTAATCCTCACAATAACCAGACATATTAGGTGACTTTGTCCCCATTTTCCAGATGAGGAAGCCGAGGCTCAGAGAAGTTAAGGAACCTGCTTGTGGTCACACAGCTAGTCCTTGACAGTGTTTAGATCCAGGCCTCCCTTACTCCCAGGCCATGTTCTTTCTGCCATGCTTCATTATTTCTCAGAATGTTGCAATAGTTTTGGAAAGGATAATAACTTGACAATCTATAAAAAACAGTCATAAAAATGTTCATAGCCTTCAACCTGATAATTCCATTTTTTGCTTATTTGCTGAGGAAATAATTCAGTATATGGCAAAGGCTACATGCCAAAAAAATATTGATCACAATGGCTGATAATATTGAAAATCCATTAGCAACTTCAGTTGTCAATAATAAAGAAATTAATTAAGTTACAATAAATTCACGAATACTAAACTATTAAAATCGTAGCAAATGTGGAAAACGTTTTCATTTTTCGTTTATTATGTGAAATTTCATATGTATTATGGCAACAACTAGGTATTTGATTACATATATAAAATTATAAGAGATATGATATTTATGATATAATAATGAATGATGATTACAACTATAGTATTTAAAAGCAAAACACCTAGCATCTTTTTTTAAGTTAACATTTTATTGCCATATAACATATGCACAGAAAAATACCTGGATCATTGCAGTTTAGCTCATGGAGTTTTCACTAGTGAACACACAGTCATTTAACTACCACCCAGGACAAGAAATAGAACATCACCACACCCCAGACGCCTCCTCCCTCACCGCATCCCTAGGTGTGGATTGTAGATGGCACCGAAATACACCAAAAGGGAAGCAAATGCTGTGTTCATCTGGGTAGGACTCGGAGTGACCTTTGTTTTCTCTTTTTCTCTGTTCTCAAAATCCCTCTTCTCCATGATGATGGATTATACTGTATTTTACTCTAACTTCCACTTAGGATTTAATGTCCAGCTGTGGTCGTAAATTGACTCTTGCATTTAGTCACATAAAATTCCTGTTTTTGAAACTGACCTTTGCTATTTGAATTTGGGAATAGGAGCATCCCCTTTGTTCCTTCTGTGTTAGAATAAGAAATACACGCTAAAGATTGGAAGTAATTCTCTCACCTGCTTGTTGCAGACATCCTCTGTTGCAAGGCAGCCCCCTGGAGTACTAACCGTAAATACTATTTATTGGGACTTTTTCCTTTTAAGCAAAAGTAAAAAGCAAACACTGTAATCTGTTTCCGTTTCCCTCTCACACTAGTCCACATTTTGCCGTTCCCTCTGCCAGAGGGGACTAGCCTGTGCCCATCCCCAGGGTAGGGCCCTGCTGTTGGCCCTGGCTGCAGCACAGCAGGAAAAGCTATAAGAGCAATAACCAATTGAGGAAACGCAGATACAGTCACCCGTTCCTACCGCAGAGATTTAAAATACCTTGTTGTACCATTCTGATGATGTTAAACCTTGGTGACACCTACTCACAAAGGGGGCTGTTCCTCGGTGTCACTACTTTGAGAAACCAAAAGAAAGGTCAACTCCTAACCCAACGAGATGGGCTCACAAAAAGAGAAGTCTCACTTGCTCCTATTTTAGAGTCTCTCCCTGCTCTATTTAAAAGCCAACCAGAGGGCTTAAGGGGCTGGACATAAATATGTTTTGGTCATCTAACATAGTTATTCTGCTTAGTACTTGAGATTCATAATATGTATTGTCATTTGTTTCAATGACAATTAGCAAAATAAATAAGTGAAGCATGAGGTGCCTTACCCTAGAGGACTTTTTTGGTTCCTGGCTCATAGGCGTTGGGTCATAGAACCTGTGTTGGGGTCCCCAAGACCAGCCCCAGGTGGACTCAGAGGACTGAGCACATTGTCATACTCATAGCTATGATGTATTACAGTGAAAGGACACAAAGCAAAATCAGCAAAGGGAAAAGGTACGTGAGATGAAGCTTGGAGGAAAGCAGGCACCAGCTTCCAAGAGTCCTCTCCCAATAGAGTCCACAGGATGTGCTTAATTCCTCCAGCAATGAGCTATGACAGCATGTGTAAAGTGTTATCTACCAGGAAAGTTCATTAGAGACTCTGTGTCCAGGGTTTTATTAGGGGGCTGGTCAGGTAGGCAGCCTCTGCCTAGCATGTGCCAACATTCCAGACTTCCAGAAGGAAAGCAGGTCTTCAGCATAAACCTCATTGTTTGTACAAACAGCATAGGTGCCATGAGCCACACTTATCAAGGAATGGTGGGAACCCTCCCCAAATCCAAGCTCCCTGATGCCAGCCAAGGGCCACCCTTGCAGGCAGGTGTTTCTAAGAGTGGCAGCCTCAGGTAACTCTTTTCTGCACATAACCTTAGCCAGAAGGGACATAGCCATACTCCAGTCCATCTTCACAGTTTACATGTGAGGAAATTAAGGCCCAGAAAGATGGCATGTCTTGCCCAAGGTTCCAGAACTCTACCGTGATCTAGCCAGATAAAGCCCAGGTGTTCTATTCCGAGGCCAGGGCTTTTTGTAACTGTGCTACACCAAGGGCCATGATGGCTACATTGGTCAAGTTCATTATTTTTTAATATCCTTAAGTCACAAAAGAGTAAAACTTATTAAACACTTTGATTAAAGAATTGAGGCCAGGCGTAGTGGTTCATGCCTGTAATCCCAGGACTTTGGGAGGCTGAAGCAGGAGGATCACTTGATGCCAGGCATTCAAGACCAGCCTGGGCAACATAGCAAGACCCCATCTCTAAAAAATATTAGCTGGGCATGGTGGTGTGCACTTGTAGTCCTAGCTACTTGGGAGGCTGAGGTAGGAGGATTGCCTGAGCCCAGGAGTTTGAGGTTACAGTGAACTATGGTCACGCCATTACACTCCAGCCTGGGCAACAGAGCAAGACCCTGTCTCAAAAAAAAAAAAAAAAAAAAAAAAAGGCAAAAAAAAAATTGAGCTTTCTGTGTCATGGAGCTTTAGAAATTGAGGATCCATCAATTTTGTATATAATTATATTTACATAGTGACCAAGCCCATTATTACATAAAATCTAGTAGCCTGCTCTGTGCACTTGAGAAATGCATCAGGGTACAAAATTTATATGAACAGAACAATCACAGTGTTGTAAAAAAAAAAAATAGAAAAAACTAGAAGGAAATTCAACAAATGTTAATAGTGATTGCCTCTGGATGGTGGGACAATGGAGGAATTATTTTTTTGTTTCTATTTTTTCCCCAAATTTTCTATGATGAGTATGTAGTATTTTTAAATGGAAAAAATTTATATTTTAAAAACAAACTTTAAAAGAGATTGTGCTGCTCGCCACAGCCATCTGCAGTCTCTGACCACAGCTGTCCCCTGTCAGTACCGTCAAGCTAGGGAACAGCCCCACTGAAAGTTGGTTCAGTTATCAGAGGGATAAAAATGGGTTCAGCCTCTTAGAAGGGCAATTTGGAAATTTCTAATGAAATTCTAAATGTGCAGTATTTAAAATGACTCAGCAATTCCATATGCTCGAAGATGGGGTAGAGGAATATTCACTGCAACATTGTTTGTGGTAGGAAAAAATGGACATAGCCTCCATGTCTGTGGGGAGGAATCTGGTTAAATTACAGGACATCCACGTACACGAACACTGTGCAACCACAGAAGATTACAGCAGTGGGTACCTCGAAGGAAAGATACTTGTTTTCTGTTGTTTATACTGTTTGGGTTGCTTACGGTATATGTATATTATTCTTAAAAGTATACACTTACATTCTTTTTTAGAAATGTTAAAGTTGTCTTCAATGACCTAGGCAAAACAGAACTAATTTTGTCAAACTTTTATATAGGTAGACAGTAAGAGCACTTATAAAAGTTCCTTGTAAAATGACAAGTCTGTTGGATTAGAAATCTAAGAAGCAAATATATCAGAGAATGTTCAGTTTCTCAGGTATAATACTGATGTTGTCATTATATAGAGAAATGTCCTTATTCTTAGGAGATATGTACTAAAATATTTAGAACTGAAGTGTCATGTCAGCAACTTACTTTCAAAATATTCAAAATATATGTGTGTGTGATGTTGAGATTTCTTAAAATAAAAAGATGGGGGGAAAAGTTTAAAAAGAAGCTAAAGACTTCTGAAAAAACAAAAAAGCAATTACAAAGCACTCATTAAAGAAACCAGTTATGAAGGTCAGTCATTCTCTCTCCGTATCTTCAGCCAGCCAAAACCAGAATCGGGCTGCTTTACGGCTTCAGGTTGCTGAAGGTTGAACTCAGCGAAACTTTGCATAGGATGCTGGTTAGCTGGACTGTTTCAGAACTTGCAAGTACTGAGTCGTAACCTTTCCCTTCAAAGATGCACTCAGAAGCTATGTCCTTTCTCGTGTCTTTGCTCTCCAGCTCCGCGAGGAATCCGTGCAATAGCTCGTTGCCACGTGAGCTCAGGAGGCCGGTCAGCCCGATCGGCCAGGAGGTGATTCTCGTCTTCTTCCTCCTGCTCTTGTTGGTCTGGTTCCTGAACCGGGAATTCGAAGTCAGCTACCGCCTCCACTACCACGGGGACGTGGAAGCGGATCTCCACCGCACCAAGATCCAGAGCATGAGGGACCAGGCTGACTGGCTGCTGCGGAATATCATCCCGTACCACGTGGCCGAGCAGCTGAAGGTGTCCCAGACCTACTCCAAGAACCACGACAGCGGAGGTGTGATCTTCGCCAGCATCGTCAACTTCGGCGAGTTCTACGAGGAGAACTACGAGGGGGGCAAGGAGTGCTACCGGGTGCTCAACGAGCTCATCGGGGACTTCGATGAGCTCCTGAGCAAGCCTGACTACGGCAGCGTGGAGAAGATCAAGACCATCGGGGCCACGTACATGGCGGCATCGGGGCTGAACACCGCCCAGGCCCAGGACGGCAGCCACCCGCAGGAGCACCTGCAGATCCTCTTCGAGTTCGCCAAGGAGATGATGCGTGTGGTGGACGACTTCAACAACAACATGCTGTGGTTCAACTTTAAGCTCAGAGTCGGCTTTAACCACGGGCCCCTCACGGCTGGGGTCATCGGCACCACCAAGCTGCTGTACGACATCTGGGGGGACACCGTCAACATCGCCAGCAGGATGGACACCACCGGCGTCGAGTGCCGCATCCAGGTGAGTGAGGAGAGCTATCGCGTCTTGAGCAAGATGGGCTACGAATTTGACTACAGGGGGACAGTGAACGTCAAGGGGAAGGGCCAGATGAAGACCTACCTTTACCCAAAGTGCACAGACAATGGGGTCGTGCCGCAGCACCAGCTGTCCATCTCCCCAGACATCCGCGTCCAGGTGGATGGCAGCATCGGACGGTCTCCCACGGACGAGATTGCCAACCTGGTGCCTTCTGTCCAGTATCCTGACAAGACGTCTCTGGGCTCTGATAACAGCACGCAGGCCAAGGACACTCACCTGTCCTCTAAGAGACCCTGGAAGGAGCCCGTCAAAGCCGAAGAAAAGTGTCGGTTTGGCCAAGCCATAGAGAAAAACGACTGTGAAGAAACAGGAATGGAAGAAGCCAATGAGCTCACCAAGCTCAACGTTTCAGAGAGTGTGTGAGCAGCACCTGCCAGCTGCCTGAGGTGCTCTGTTCGTCAAAACACAACATTTGTATTTGGCTGTCGTGCTTTCTAAGCGCCACAGTTTCCGTCCCTGGACGTGGTGTCATGTGGTCATTTCAGCCCTAACTTCTGTGTGGATCACAGTTATTCAGGGTTCATTTTCGCCCATTTCTTTCCCTTTGCCCCCTTCCCTGCACCCTCCCCCTCGGGTGTCCGCTGGGCGTGTGGAGAACAAGTGCCTTCAGGGCTCAGCCTTGGCCCGGGGTCTAGGGGCGGAGGCCACAGTGGAAATCATGGCTTTGGGTATTATTTGACATTTAAAACAAAAGCTGTGGTTAAGGTATCATCGTCACTGCTTTTTCTCATGAGACACTTTTTTGGGGGGGGGGTGGCTAAGGCAATGTTTTTGTTTTTTTCCTGTATCTGTGATAGTGTCTCCCAGTTACCTGACCTTTCTACGTACGCACATACACGCACACACTTGCGTTTCTGAATCTGACATGAAGTGCCAGTAATTCACCGAGAGGGGATGTGAGAGGGGAGCGTGGGCGCCCGCGCCTTCCCGGGACCCAGGCCCTTGTGGGCGGTGGGTGGACCACGCGCGCTCTGCCGAGGGGCTTCAGGGCTTCTGCCCCGTGCAGGCCAAGGTTGCAGATGCTCACCGGGCACAAAGCCTGCGCACCCAGGCCTCAGGTACCTCAAAGCCGTTCGTCCTGATCCTCCACCGAGGGGTCTTCCAGTCGGGGGTGAGGGTGTTTGTCTCGGAAGCTGACACGGCTGAGGGGGAAACTCCAGATAAACGTCAGAGGGTCACATTTATTTATTTATTTATTTATCAGGCAGCGCGTGTTTGGGGAGGGGGTGCTGGGTTGTTCGGGTGCAGGGGGGATTCACAGGGTGACGACGAGATGTCCCTCCGTGTTTCGGCCACCTGGGGCCACCTCCCCCCGAGAGGGATGCAGTGCAGTTCTAGGGCTGGGGGGCCGTCCAGCTGCCCCTGCCGCCCTGCCCTCGGGGCTCCTCCCCGTGGAGCTCCGGGCATGGGCAGGCGCTGTCCCGGCTTCCGCGGATTTGGGAGGTTTCTCCCTTCTCTCCCTCAGACTGCACAGAGCCTGTTCGTGGCAGGAGTCGGTCTTGTGAGCTAATCACAGCCTGTTGAGGTGGTGTCCCTACACGGTCCTGAGGGACGTCGTCATCTGTGTGCAGATGAGGTGTCCAGCCAGGGGGAGGCACAGAAAACCTGAGAGGAAAATCGCTTCTGTGCTTTTGGTTTCTGATCCTATTTGTAGTTACGTTTTGCCACATTGCATCTGAAGTTTATGTCACGGTGAACTCAGGCCAGAGTGGCCCCGGGTGCCGCCGTCATTACTCTTCCAGGTGACGCCGGCGCACAGCTCAAGGGACATCAAAGATGAGCTCCCGATCTGTTGGTCTTGCCTGATGTGCCCTGTGCATCTGCTTTTTGCTGGTAAATCTCACTAATTCTCACGTCCGCGTCAAGTCCCAGCATCACTCCTGCTCCCCCCAAAGATGTACCAATCTGCCATTTCCAGCATGATGAAATGGCGGTTCTGATCCGCCCCCTCCAGGGGATGTGCCTGGGACAGCCACCCCACAGCGCAGCAGCAGCAGCTGGAGACGGGATCCCGACGGCCAGGGATTGGGAGCATTCTCAGTAACTTTTAAGATTTTCCTCCAGGTTTTACTGTCAGTTTGTTGGTCTTCCGATACCGAAGAAAGGATGGCTGTGATATACCTCTTGCTTCTAAAGAATGTATTCTTATAAAATACTGCAGATTTTTTTTCTTAAAAAGAAACACTACCTGATGCTTTCCTTGTATGTAGGGATTGTGGGCACATTAGGGTTTTTCTGCCATCAGTATTAAGGTGTGTATTTGAATGTCCTCTCCTTTGCCTCCCACCTCCAGGCTGCTTAGCTTTGAGGGGCTGGGCAGTTGCTGTGATGTCTTTGCTGTCTTGCTCAAAATGTGCTCTACAAAGTTCATCTCTGCACACACTTCTTCCCCATCAAACTCTTTTCCTTCCCCTACCAAAAGGTGTCTGTGATTCCTCACCCTGGGAACCCAAGGAGCTGCAAAACTGAAGTCTGGTTCAACATTGTGCAAACAGGAGCCTCTGACAAACAGCAGCTCACCCAGAGTTTAATCTTGTCTTTTAAAAACACCCTGAGCCTTCTTAAATAACGAGTACAGATGTTCTCTCTGGGTCATGAAGCCCCTGGGTCCTTCCACTTCCCTGCTCCGAAGCGCATACCTCAGTGCGGAACCACAGAATCTCGGCAGCAGAGATGTTGTGCGTCTCAGTCTGGTGGCACTGAACAAAAAGTTGCTAGAGACACACAGATTCCTAAGCAGTGGGCTCAAGCGCTATAGACAGGATGGATCATTCTTCAGGGTGGCAATACATCTTGGGAGCCGAGGGTCGGAAGCAATACTTCAGAACTGAATGTGTGTAAATAGCTGCTTTGAGCTGTAGTTGCTGTTTTCTTCTCAGCCCCAGCTCCGATCAAATGATATATACATACATATGATAATCAAGCACACGTAATTTTATCCAATGCAAACAAATGTAGAGCATCAGTTATGAAACCCTTAAATAGCTTGAGGGTCCCACAGATTGTGCCACACCTGCGCATGACTCCATCGACCCTCACTTCACTCGTGGGGACTACACCTGCACATTTGCACATGACACGGAGTGCCAAAGGGCCGCGTGCTTCTTGTTACTTGGGCTGTAATCATTTGTAGTTTCCAAAGATACATCTGCATTTGAATTTCTAGATTTTTGAGGTAAGCGTTTTTTCATTGGTTGTTTCAAAAATCATCATACCTAGAATCTGAAATTAACCAACTGTTAGCATTTTCCATATTTCCTTTGATCTGCTCTTTTTAAATTGTTAATGCTAATAATTTCAAAATGCATTCACTGAAGAAATGGACATTAAAATATTCTAAAATCTAAATATTTGATGCCTGGTATTTCCTCATTGAAAAGATCAGCACTGCTTCAGAGATGAGGACAGTCCTCCCTGGACTCCTTGTGTTTTCTGCAATTTGTGGCTGAAATTGGAAGGTTTGCTTTTCCTTCACATCATTATTTCAAAAACAGGGCAACTAAAAAACCCTGTTTGTGTATGTGTTTTGTTTTGTTTTTTTTTGATGCACATGGTTGCTACAGTTAACTTTGGTTGAGAAGTATTTATTTTTACATAGAAATTTTTAAAAAATAAAAATCAGGTTGCAGGACAAGTTTTGCTTGTGACAATTTCCCTATTTTGTTAGGCCTTCTAAGTAGTTTTTTCTGCAACATCTTAACAGAAGGAATTGACTGAGACTCTCTGCCCGCGGCTTCCGGAAAAGCAGGGTCTCCCTTACAGCGTGACTGTATACCCGTCACTAGGATACTCGTATCATAGTGGTCCCTGATGTTTTGGGGACATCACAAAGCCATTCCAGAATTTGTTTAAAGTCCCAGAGCCTCTTCCAGAAAAACGCACATGCCATTTTGTACACGGCTTAGGGGCTCACAACACCTCCAAATCTGAAGCCAAACAATGGATCTGCTAGGGGTTAGAGCCTTTTCCCCTGGTGAGTCAAGTATTCATGAGCAACTTCAGGGCACAAAGATTCTCTTGCAGACTCTGCGAAGGGAGGTGCAGACACAGCTTCCAGTCATTGCTCATCTTCCAGGTGATTCTCTGCTGGAGCCCAGTGCCCATGAGGACACTACTCGTTGGCGAGGGCACACTTTCCTCCCCGAGGTGGTGCTGCAGGTGTCCCTAGCAACCTTTCCAGGTTAGTGAATAATGGTCTTCACTTCATTGAAGGTCTTGTAAGGACTTGGGTCTTTCTACTAGAAAGGGCACCCAGGGACTTTGAGGATTTCTCAGTCAAGAAAGGCAGCCTCAAATTTTTACAGTAAGCCCCAGAATTTACCATTTGTGACTTCTCTTGCGTCTGAAATCTTTCATGTGGTTGCTTTTCCCTGCTGTGAGAATCCATTACTGTGGCCACCTGGAATAGATCCCGAGTACCAGGAGAATGAAGCTAAGTGAGAGGAAGTGATTAAGAAAAAGTACACCCTTGCACACTATATACGTGTACATTTAACATCTTCCCAGGTGTCTATTTTTTATACAGTTCCTTCATAAAAATTGGTTTTTCTAATAACATGACTCCAAAGAGTTGTTACTGCGTATTACAGTGATTTAAGCTTGGGGATCCCGTATTCCTGCTGGGCCTGAGCGTCTGAAGAGACGTGAATTAAGCAACCCGAGCGCCTGTTGGAACCTTGTTCCGCAGCAGCAGTGATTCTTAACCTTTTTTTTTCTTTAGCTCACAAAGCCTTTGATAATTTGATGAAAGCTGTGGCTCCTTTCTCCAGAAAAACGCACATAATAAAAATCAACTCTCTTGATATTGCATATAATTTCAAGAGTCCACGGATCCAAATAAAGTATCCCTGATCTGCAATAACCAGAGGAATGATGACTTTTAATTATGACTATCTGTAGATGAAGTTTCCAAGTGTTTTTGAACTTTCCACTGGAAACTTGATTCAACATGTTAATGCTACCCATGTTATATATGCATTTTTAATCAAAATTATATTATAGAATTTTATGTCTGAGTTATCTAAATATATTTGAAGAGCTACTTAAAGAACATGTCAACATATAAAGTTAGTCGAATTATTTCCAACAGTTAAGTAACATTCAGCCAGTATTTATTGAGTGCCTACTATGTGCCAAATAATGCCAAAAACTTCCTTTATTTAGGTTGTTAGATTTGCTGTAATACTTGAGAATATTTGGGAAACAGCTGTGTTTAGAAACTGCTTTTCTTTTTCTTTTTTGTTTCCCATCATTCTCATGAGAAACTGTGCTTCTTATGATGGCTTTAAAGCTATGAATTCCACTAGCTGAAGGGACTTTGGAGACATCTGGAGTTGCATGGTGACATCGTTCTCCTGACTGACATTTTTAAACAGAGCTCTTAGTGCCGTCCTAGTCCATTGGAGATCCTTTTCTTGTCCATGATGTTAAGGAGTAGTTAATGTCTGAAGGAAGAGTGACAGATGGGAAGCGTTCAGAGAAACAACTGCACCGATATTGTGTTGGTCCCTCAACGAAAGAGGAGCCCATTCCACATGCTGCCCGTAGGATCGTACATTTTATTTTTAAAACAATCTTCTCCCGACAGTGATCGGAGTCCCGGCATGAGGATACCGCCCAGCAGAGACCCCTCTCCTCTCTGAGGAAAGCTGATGGCTGGAGGCCCAGACGTCTCGGCCAGTCCCGTCTCGGCCAGTCCCGTCTCGGCCCCGGGCACAGGTGGGAGCGCCTGGCAGCCCGGCCTTCCGCAGTCTTCTGGAAAGTTGCCCTTTCTGGGTCTCCCTAGGACCTTCTCTATCTTCTCCTGAACAACATTCTTGTCCTCTCAGGTGGGGGGAGATGAAGGGGATCAGAAAGGAGGGATTGTTGGGTTGGGCCGCGCGGCTCGGAGGAAGCAAGCAGTGTGGGGAGGGGGGAGAAGAGGAAAGGGCGTGAAACAGACTCCCGCACTCTGCCAGGGACGCCCTTGGGCACAGCTGTCCCTGTGCCCCAGACACACCTGAGCAGCTCCCACGCCTCTCCTTCTTGGGCCCATCTCGTGTTCTCCACAGCGTTCCAGCCTGTTCTGTCCCCTCAGAACTCAGGCCCCAGGCTGCGCCCTATTGTCCACTCCACCTGTGACCCCCACCCCCATTGCGCCTTCACCATCGTCACTCCCTAACTGCAGGAATACAGACAAACCTACCGGCCAGTTCTCGCGTACGCACGTGTGCCTCTGCCCGCAAGGCAGTCTCCCGGCACGTGAACTTTTCTGCCGAGGACCTCAAAGCACCTGGAGCTGCTGCTGGCCTCGGGATGCCTCGTTGAAGTGGGGGGCGGGGCAGAGGGGTTCTCTGTTGAGCAGTCGGGCAGCTGGCTGCAGTCCTTCCCCTGCCAGCTCGCGGCCACGTCCGAATGCTTTCCTTTCTTCCCTCCCCCTTTCCTTTCAAGGAAAGAACAAAGAATCCAGGTGGTAGAGTAGGACGGGGGCTTTTAAGGGCAGGGTTAGACAGTAGTTGAGCAAGTGACCGGCAAGGAAAAAGGCATT
The DNA here is from genome assembly GCA_023783475.1 of Daubentonia madagascariensis. Classification (NCBI taxonomy): domain Eukaryota; kingdom Metazoa; phylum Chordata; class Mammalia; order Primates; family Daubentoniidae; genus Daubentonia; species Daubentonia madagascariensis. Next base: position 995,554 of record JAKFHU010002332.1, on the reverse strand, counting down.
TTCCCCTCTGTCTTCCCTCACTCTTTTCATAAGACTCATTACTTAAATTGTGTGTGTGGAATATTTAAGTTATTACCTAATGTATGCTTAGAATGGAGAAGTTGTTAAATTGTTCAAGTGATTCTGCTGAAAACCCTAAACTTGGTGTCCATGTGATAACCAAATTATGCAAACCTTCCCAGGAGAGAGGCTGAGCTTGCCGCACATCGGTGCCTCCAGAAAGATGCGTCTAAAGTGCAGATTATGTCGGTGTCTTGTGTGTCCTGCTAACTTAACAGAAATAGAACATGCACCTTTAACACAAAACCAGGGTTTTTCCTAACTGTGGATCACACAATAAATTCTTTATTATGTGTAATGTTACGTAGTTTTTTAAAAGCCCTTATCATGTATCTGTACATCTCCAATATTTCAGGGACTTATTAGAGAGAGGGAGAGAAAAATATTACTTGGCCACATGCCTTGAATTATCCTAGAATGGAATTTGAAGTTTTTATGACAGTTTGGAGATCTGGGTAAAATAAATCTGACTTTGTTGACTATTTAGAAAAGATTAAGGAAGCCAATAGTTTATTTTTTAGAAGTATGTCTTATGGTGGGTCTTGAGTTGGTGGAACTTTGCGGTAATTCTGGCGTGCCAAAATGACACTTGTCCTCGAGTAAAGTCTTCTGGATGGCATCGCAGATACATTTAGAATGTTTATTTAACCCAGAAGAATACAGCTGAATATTGTCCTTGGACTCCTATTTTTATCATTAATTGCATGATGAATTATACTTTTTAAAAAGTTCAATCAAGGACTTCCATAGACTTCTAAAACTCCTAATCTATCATGACACCTAGAAAGTGTTTGGGTTTTGTTTCATTTGTTTTGTTTTAATATTGAGGAACGTCGTTTATGTGAACTTTCAGTACACTAACTCAATTAAGACCTAAGAAGAAAAGATGCAAATACTTTTTTTTAAATGTGAGAGATTTGAAGCAATTATCCGGGTAATTTAGGATAAAAGCATCCTTTTTCTTAAAATATTTCAAACGAGACAAAATGAATTTATTGTGTGAATCACATGATAGTGACCCAAATTCTTCAGTTCACTTTTCTGAGCCAATACCAGGGGCCACTTTCTATCCCTTTCAGTTCCTCATTTGCAGATTCCTTCATCTTCTTGTTTAACTGTCCATTTTGCTGGCAGAATCACAACAGGCTCAGACCCACGTGCTTTGAGAGAAAATCTAGTGTGTTCTAGTGAACTAGCCATATGATGTGACAAGCGTACGTGTCACGTTTGGCCTCCACCTTGGGATCGTTACCGGAACTCCACAAGAGTTGCCTGTGTTCCCAACCAGTGGCTCTGTCACTGCAGCAAGCACAGAGCCTCCCCATCCGTGTCCATAGCAATAGTCCCTGTGGATGACTTCCAGCAAGAGCTCTCCTGTGCCAATGCCCACGTCACGTGTGCACGGAGACAGTCTTCCTTCCCTCAGTTCCTCTGAAGTGCAAGAAAGCAACCTCCCAGCACCAATGTGCCGTGCCGACCCTCTGGCTGCCCTTTGGCTCCTAGGTGAACTTCACGTTCTGTTTGGAATACTTTTCCTGGTCTGGACCTCACGCACTGGCACAGCTGGAGACACTCCCAGCCCATCCCCGTAAGCTGCCACCAGGTCCTGGGCAAGGCTGTGACACACACGGCCCTTCAGAAAATCGTCTGCAAGTCCCTCCAGGTTTCAGCTCCAGGAAGCGGCCAGAGCAGCGAACCGGGAGTCCTGGGCCTGATCCCAGCTCAGAAAGAGGGACTTCTTCCCTTCACTCCCGGGCTGGCCCAGACAGCAGCAAGCCAGGCTCTCAGGCCAGTGCAGGGCCCACACAGATCCCCACCCAACCCCACCAGTGGTCCTTGGAATTGGGGGAGGGCAGGGACAGAGCAGAGGACTGGGGAAGTGTGGGTGTGGATGAAGCGCCGTTCACCAGCGTCCAGCGTCCCTGCCCAGCCAGCTCAGCCCTAACCCAGCCCTCGCCCGCTTGGCACCCCAAGTGTGTATCACAAGCCATCAGACGGGGCGTGCCCAGCGGGGGCTCTGGGTGCATCCTCTTCACACAGCAGCATTACACCGAAGCACTAATAACGACATACGGATGATTACCAAGTGGGAAAACCAAAGCCTTAACATCCTCTTTGAACTCCTGTGTCAATTTCATGGTACGTAAGCATTTTAGGGCTTAGCTGTTTCTGAGATGATCCAGTTGTTAAAATCAAATTCCACTTTCTCCATCCATGCAGCTATCCTCATACCAATAACAATTCTGTGAGGTTCACAGGTGATGATGTTGCACGCAAGGCAGCAACATGGACTCACGGGGCTTTGTGCCAACAGGTCACTGTAGCGCTGCGTCTTCCTTGTTTGTAGTGCTGTGTCGCTGGAAGGGATGACCGTGGTCCAAGCAGCCTGTGACTTGTGGGTGATTGTATGTGATATCCTAAAACTGGCGTTCTTTCCACACACGCTGACTGATGCTTCCTACCTCTGGGCATTGCACTTTGCTTGTCATGAAATAAAGAAATCATGAATGATAAATAATCTACCCATTCTAAAAGTATAGTTTTCTTTTTTAATCATCCTATTTTCTAGAAATGGCTTATTTTTGTTTCTTTTCTCCCCTGCAAACTTCTTCTCATCTACATGTTCCCATCTTCTCTTTTCCAGAAGACAAAAACACTGTTGAGAAGGGAAACTCAGTTTCCTTTCAGTTCAAGGAGAGAGTTGCTGTCAGGAGCCTAACTGTCAATTTAAAAAATAAGAAACTGCTTATGCTCTGTCAACAACCAAAAACATGAAGAATTGTATCTGTGAAATATTAAGCTATATCTGTATATAGGTAAAAGCACATTATCTTTAATTCATTACTACAGGCCTTGTAATCTATTGTATATTCAAATGTTTTACCGTATCAGAGAAAATTTCACACTATAGATCAAGAAAAGCTGGGAAAATAATTCAAAATACAGTATAATTAACTCAAATTTCGTTGTTTTTTTATTCTGGGTTTGGCACAACTTCAAGTAGAAAATGTGCATAATAGAAATCATCCACCAGAAAATTAATTTATCCACAAGACTCCTGAGACCTCTTTTGAAAATACTGATTCCCAGAGCTTACCCATCCGTGGGTGCTCCATGCATCTGGAAAGGGATGCAGACTGGTCATTGTGTTTTAATCCCCCGGCCAAAGCACCAGGGCTTTGGGGGCTGCTACTGCCAGGTGGTCCGTCCTTGGCCCTGATGCAGGCACCTCCAGGAAGAAAGTGCGGCAGCTCTCTGTCCAGCCTGCCTGCGCCGAGCCACCCTCAGCGCCACTTTGTTCAAAATAGGATTGTCCAGAACACGCAGTGTAGCTATGAGTGGTCTTGGATGCCACCCAGGATTAGAGGTTCCTCAAGCAGGAACCTGTGCAGAAAGGGACCAAAGATGCCCCTCTCCCTGGCAGTCTGTCTCCCCGGCGCCAAAGAGGAAGGTAAAGCCTCCCTATATTAAGAAACGTGTATGAGGTGCACTCCTGCATATCTGGCTCCAACTGTCTCTGTGATTTTGCTGGAGTTTGTTCAACACTGAGCTCACGGACAGGAGTGAACCCAAACTTGTTTTCTTTGGACTGCTTTGAGCAAAAAATGAAGAAATGGGCTCACTTTTTCCAGTGATTTTTTATTTTTCATCAATAGTACAGATCCAAAGTAAGTATTTATTCACTGGCCCAGTTTCCCAATCTTTTAACTTAGAGGTGTGACTGCCAATTTCCTAGGTTTTAAGAATATGCTGAAAATGAGCCTCCACGCTTAGGTGCCCGGAAATCATAGAAAGAAAGTTCTTTCCACTTGTGGTTGGATCAGATTTCCAGCACTGACTGTTACGTGTACATCTCTTAACTCTGAGTTTGACTTCTTTAGCTGTTGGGTAAACAGGTGTGCGGAGCTGATTGGCAAACACAATACAAAGAGAAGCTGTGCTCTCCCTGGGAAGAGAATGGGCTTTTTTGGTTTGGGTTTGTTGTGTTTTTTTTGACTTAGCCCAACTGTTTAGAAAGAGAAAATTCTTACTCTCTTCTCCACTCAGCATTGTTCAGGGAAGGTGGGAAGAAAGATCTTTAGATGTGCATATTAACTAATGCCTTTATGGCTACATTTTTTTTTTTTTTGTCCACACAAAAAAAATTGTTTACTTTTATGCAGTTATCAAGCTTGTGTGAAAATATCAAAGTGTCTTCTTAAATAGAATCGTGCCCTGAAAGGGATCACTTTTCAGCCAGGTGGCTCTTCTGAGATTAAAATCGTCATCCCAAACCAGGGGCAGTGGCGTGAGCCTGTAGTCCCAACTACTAGGGAGGCCAAGGTGAGAGGAGCACTCGAGCCCAGGAGTTTGAGGCCAGCCTGGGCAACATAGTGAGACCCCATCTCTTTTTAAAAAATCAAAATAAGTCACCCCAAGGACTCCCTCAGACATTCCCCATGTGGTTGGAGACTCAGCAGCATTCTTTGTCCACCATCATCTGTAGGGACGCTTCAGTTGAGGCAGCCAACATACCAGTGCAGTAACATTCTTTTGAAAAACAAGAAAGTATCTTGTATAACAAACTCTTACAACCAAAAGGATCTGTGAGCGAACGTGAAAACTCAGGGACGTTATTCTCAATTTTTGTAAAAGGGTATTAGTTTTGATTTACCAATTAGTTTTTCTGGGAAGCTTTTTTTTCCAGTTAAATGAGTCACTTTTGTATTATTGTGAAGCACTCGTTTTAATTTCATGGCTTGCAGAAGTTTACAGGAACATAAAAATTTGATGCCAATGAAATTCATTAGAGTTCTCTATTATCTTCTGAATGAAGCACCCATCTGTCTTGCATATGTTTCCAGTGGTGGCTTGCAATGGTCCTCACCATGTAGTGGATAGATGCGTACTTCATACTTACTATACACACATAGCAACACATGCCTTGAGCCCCAAGATGGGTCATAAAATAAGGCCATATCTGACGTGGATTAAAGTCCCCATAAAGGAAAGCCTGGTGCCGCCCCAGAAAGTGCACGTATATTCTGTGCTCTTGAGAGCAGATTTAGAAAACAGTCTTTCCAGCTCAGCAAAGGCCATTTCGTTTCTGTCTGCTCACCACCCTTTCATTTCCAACAAACCTGACAAAAACTTCCAGAATGAAAATAAAATGTTCATACTGGAAGGAAATGTTGGCAGAGAGCCACAGACTTAAAGTACCCGGGCTAATTTTGCTCTTGTTTTTTTGCCAACTCCTTGGCCTCCATACACTCGGCTCAGTCAGGGCCTGAGGACTGGTCCCGGTAGTGTCTGCTGCTCACAGACCCACCAAAAACCTGAAAACCCTCAGCAGAGGAGTGAAGCGTCCTAGTGAAGTGAACTTCCTGTGCTCCTGGTCCCGCCCTCAGCCTGGAGATGGGGCAACACCGACGTCCCACATCCTGGGCTGGTGAACTCGCCCAGCTTGTTTGTCACACGGAGAGTACAGACCTTGCACCTTGCTCCAACCCATGACAGTTCATTTAAATCTGGGCTACTTGTCCTTCTTCCCCAGTTAGAGGTGGCCCTTCCCTTCAGCAAGGGAGGGAGATGGAAGGAGTGAGGGAGACAGAGAAAAAGAAAGGAAGTAAAATGCCTTTACTGCTTTAAAAATGGATTTGAATTTTTAGATATATTTTCTAGATCATGTTTCCAGAATACATCTCCTGCATTAAGGATCCTGCCCTGTGGTAACGTAGAAGAGCTGAAGTCTTACACCTCGTTCCAAGGAGTAGGTGGGCTTCCCCGCGGGATTCTAAGCTAGACCATGAAAGTACTGGGGTTTGATTTGTTTCCCCACACCCGGGAAGGTGGCCAGCCAGCCGGTCTGCAATAGTGTGCTGGGGTGGGGGGAACGTCCTAGTTTTCTGAGACGAGGAACAAAGATTCCCTGGGGGCCAAATGGGGCTTGGGGAAAAGGCTCAAGGTTCGAGAAGGATGCTGCCATCGGCCTCACCAGGAGCGGAGTGGAGGAGGAGAGGATGGGGGTGCAGCCCCTTCCTAAGCCATCCTGGAAGGGTTGGCCTCAGAGCCAGGGCTCCTGAAGGGTGGGTGGGGCGGCACAGGGTGGGAGCCTGGCTCTGAGGGGGCCTGTGTCAGGCACCAGGGGAAGCAATCTTCCCTGGGCGAAGGCTGACTGGCTTCTTTAGCCAGGTCCAGGAGACCCTAAAGAAGAGACTAGGACCACCATCACGTTCCCAGCGAGGGACTGGACCCTTCTCATGGACCTCACAGGGGGATGTCATTCTACCCAAAGAGAAAGCATGGAGGGCACGTGCCCAAGGGACCCTGGGACCCGGCTTAGAGCTGGTGAGAAGGAAGTTCATCCCACCTAGTCCAAAAGCCATGGAGAAAGGTGAGATCACGTCAGGAGAACCCTGGGGGTCACCCCAGGAACGAGCTCTACAGGGGCAGGACCCTCCCCACAGCAACAGATCCTGGAATGGTCCAGAAACATTTTTTAAAATTGTGTTCTAAGATATTTGTCAATGACCTCAGCCTCTAATATCCCCACTCTCCTCCTGGAGGCCGGACACAGACGGGAAGGGGGTGGGGAGGGAGGTCCCAGGAGCAGGCGAAGGTGGATGGAGGGGCTGATGAACGAGGCTATAAATAACCAGGCAGCTGCTCGGCAGCTGGCGCAGGGAATCGTCCAGGCTGGAGAGGGCGCAGCCAGAGAGCCACGGTCAAAGAACAAACAGGAGGCTGCGGGGCACAGACGGCTCTGGCCCTTCCCCCCTTGCAGGGTGACTCTGCACCTCTGGAGCAGCTTTGAGCCAGAACCCACATCCAGCTCAAGACTGGGCGAAAGAGAAAGAGTCTGTCATCTCGCCTTCCGAAGCTCAAGAGTCTGCCCGCTGCAGTGGCATGTTGTTTGCACATCGGTGTTGGCATCTTTTTTAACCTTTTTACTTTTTGTTGGGTATAACTTACATCAGTGAAGTGTGCATAGCTCAGTGAGGTGTTACACATTGATACAGCAATATAACTATCACTCCGAACACGACATAGGGTATTTCTAGAAGCTCAGCAGATTCCCTCCACCCTCTAAGGGTAGCCTCTGTTTTGATCACTGTCATCACAGGTTGCTTCTTCCTTTTGGCTTCACGACTGATGCACACCCTGGAATCACACAGCAAGTGCTGTATGGTGTCCGCCTTACTCATCAATGTGTCTGTGAGATTCCTCCACGTTGTGTGCAGTACAGTGTTGTTTCCATTCATCGCAGTGTGATATTCCACCGTATGGCGAGGTGGTGATTATTCATCCATTCTGTTGAGGACCACTGGGATCGTTTCCAGGTTGGAGCTGTAATGAATAACGCTGCAGCGAGCATTCTTGTCAGTGGTGGTGTATTTCAAGGTAGGTCTGGAAATAAATTCTGATGGGAATCAAGACTGGTGCAACCTCTATGGAGGGCAGCCTAGCAAGAGCTGTCAAGATTCGAAAAGCACATTCTCTTCTGGGAATTTATTCTACACATCTGCCCAAACGTGCAAAATGTCTCATGCACCAGGTCCTTCATTACAGCATTTATTTGTAAAAGCTAAAGTTGGGAGACAACCTAAATATCCATCAATAAATGTTTATCCGTCCGTAGACTGGAATACCATGCAGCCACAAAAAGGAACGAGAAAGTTTGGTACTGGCACAGCAGGACCACCAAGTTGTGTTAAATAAAAAAACAAGACACTGAATAGTACATAAAATTTTCTAATATGTGTATAAAAAAGGGAGGAATATATTTGCATGTATTTGCATAAAATATCTGTAGAAGTAGAGTCAAGAAATAGATAATATTACTTATTTATGGGGGACAGGGTGGGAAGAAGGTTTTTTTAAGTGTATATTCCTCTATAATCATAGAATTTTAGACCATATTCATGCATTACCTACTCAAAAACTCAATTTATTGTGAATAGACTAGAAGCCACTGAATTGTACACATTAAAAGGATAAATTTTAGTCCAGGTGGCTCATGCCTGTAATCCTAGCACTTTAGGAGGCTAAAGCGGGAGGATCGCTTGAGGCCAGGAGTTCAAGGCCAGCCTGAGCAAGGGCGAGACCCCATCTCTACAAAACAAAACAAAACAAAACAAAAAAACCCACACATACACAGAAAAATTAGCCAGGTATGGTAGCACACACCTGTGTAGTCCCAGTTCCTTGGGAGGCTGAGGCAGGAGGATGGCTTGAGCCCAGGAGTTTGAGGCTGCAGTGAGCTATGATTGCACCACTGCACTCCAGCCCAGACAATGGAGTGAGACCCTGTCTCAAAAAAGAAAAGAGAAAGTATAAATGTGTTGGTATGTGAATTAGATCACAACAAAAAAACTTGAATTTTAAAAAGCTTAGGCTAAGAGAGAAGGCAGAGCATGCCCAGGTGCACTCGACCTTCTTGATGTCCCGTGGGAATGCCAGACTTCAGGGAGAACGGGGACTATGCGGGCCCTCCAGGAGCCACGCCCGGCCCAGCCTGTGGCCTCCAGCAACCGTCTGCCGTCGTCCTCACTCATTCACCCGCTTATTCATTCATCAGCTCAGCCTCCAAATAGTCGCAGAGGACCTAGGATTGCCGGGCGTTCTCCCACGTGAGCAGATCGGGGGACACTGGGAAGACGGTGGTCACAGTGAGAGGTGGAAGCCCTTGGAGGCAGATAGAGCCGCAGTGGCTGTGGGCTCTGGAGGCTCCTTAGCGGTCAGCTCTGGCTTTGGAAACCCTCCTGGGTTTTTCCACGCTGACTTAGGGCTGAGCCTCCAGCTGTGCCCCAAGCTGGGACCGCAGCCTGGCTTCCCTGTCTGCACTGCCTCCCCCGCTGGAGGGGATGTCCCTCAAGGGCCGCAGCCGTATGTCTCATGTGGCAGCACCTCATCCTGGCGCCTCGTCCATCCAGAGCCACAGACAGCCCCTACGACTCTGCTATCAAGCACTAATCAAAACTCATTAAATCGAAATGTGCTACAACTGCAAGGAAAAAATCTCTCATTATGATGGATTCCTGGGATTCCAACAACCCCCCAGCAACCAATATATTTATTCTTATAAAATGTTTTAACATTGAATAAAATGCAAGGGATCCCATTTTACAGAAAGGCAAATAAAGGCTCAGGCATATGTAAGATACATAGGAAGCCATAGCCAACCTGGGAATTAAACAAAGGTTTCTTGTATCCCTGTGCCTTGGTTAATAGAGAACCCACCTCTGTTCCAGAGCCTGGAGCAGGAACAGGGTCCTCTGCTTCTTCGGCACAGCAAGGATCCCACGTCCACTTCTTGGGAAGGGCTCAAGCCTAATCTGCCTCTGGAAGCAGATATTCTCGACTGTTACGGTTCCTTGGAAGGAAGCCAGGAATGAGCCTGTGGCTTAAATTCCTTAATGTTGAGGCACATTCCTTAATGTTCAAGTGCACATGGTTGGCTCAAGTACTAAAGCACAGAGCTGAGCAAAACATTCTGGGCCTTTTCAGAGAAACCTGGCTAGTGGACATCGTCCCTTCCTCCATCCTCAACGTTTTTTCTTAAATTAAGGTGAAATTCACATAATGTAAAATTAATCATTTTAAAGTGAACAGTTCAGTGGCATTTAGTACATTCACAATGTCATGCAACCATCACCTCTATCTGGATCTGGAACATTCCCATCCTCCCCATAGGAGACCCCACACCCATCAAGCAGTCACTCTGCATTTCCACCTCGCCCCCAGCCCCAGCAACCGCCGGTTTGCTTTCTGTCTCTATGGATTTACCTATTCTGGATATTTCGTATTAAATAGAATCATACAGTATGTGGCCTTTTGCGTCTGGCTTCTTCATACTGGTATGCTTTGGAGGTTCGTCCACATTAAAGTATAAATCGTTGCTTCGTTTTTATGGCTAATATTCCAACATAGGTATAGACGACAATTTGTTTATTCACCCATCCATTGATGGACATGTGGACTATTTCCACCTTTTGGCTATTGTGAGTAGTGCTGCTGTGAACTTTGTGTGTGCGTGTGTGTGCGTGTGTGTGTATGTTTAAGTACATGTTTTCAATTCTTCTGGGCAGGTACCTAGGAGTGCTAGGCCACATGGTAACTCTATGTTTCCCTTTTTGAGGAACCACCAGACTGTTTTTCACAGTGGCTGCACCATTTTTTTATTCCCACCAGGAATGTGTGAGGGTTCCAATTTTTCCACATCCTCACCAACACTTGTCATTTTCTTCTTTTTTTATAGTAGTCATCATAATGGGTATGAAGTATTACCTCGTTATGGTCTCGATTTGTATTTCCCTAACAACTAATGATGTTGAATGTCTCTTCACGTGCTTTCTGTTTGTATATATTCTTTGGAGAAATGCCAAAGAACCCTTCAGATCCTCTATTTTTTCATTGGATTTTTTGACTTTTTACTGTTGAGTTGTAAAGTGTTCTTTTTATATTCTGGGTGCTAGACCTTTATGAAATATGGAATTTGAAAGTATTTTCTCTCATTCTACCAGTTGTCTTTTCACTTTGTTGATAATGTCCTTTGATACACAGAAGTTTTTCGTTTTATGAAGTCCAGTTTATCCATTTTTTTCTTCTGTGGCTTGTGCTTTTAGTGTCATGTCTACGAATCCATTGCCAAGTCCAAAGTTGTGAAGATTTACCTCTGTATTGCTTCTAAGAGGTTTATGGAATAGACGTCCTAACTCCTTAAGTGCACACAGCGACTTCTCTCCAAGAGGACAGTATGAATAAGCAGGGAGGGACAGGGGATAAGTGCACAGCAGAGAAACCTGACAGGCACACCTGGGCCAGGTGAGCAAGGCCAGCATGAACAGTGATGAGCCGTGTTGATAGCACGTACCCTCGATGTGATGAGAATGACATTGTTGTGGGCTGAATTGTGTCTCCCCCACAAATCCACATGTTGATGTTATAACTCCCAGTACTTCAGTGTGACTGTATTTGGAGATAGGGTCTCTAACAAGATAGTTAAGATTAAATGAGGTCCTATGGGTGGGCACTAATCCAATATGACTGGTGTCCTTATGAGAAGAGGAGATTAGGACACAGACACAGAGGGACAGCCATATAAAGACACAGGGAGAAGACAGCCATCTACAAGCCAAGGAGAGAGGCCTGAGAAAAAACCAACCCTGCCAACACCTTGATCTTGGACTTCTAGTCTCTAGAGTTGTGAGAAAATAAATTTCTGTTATTTAAGCCACCCAGTCTGTAGTACAGTTGACCCTTGAACAACATGGGTTGGAACTGCGCAGGTCCACTCAAACACGGGTTTTTTTCAACCAAACGTGGATGGAAAATACGGCAGTTGAGGGATGCAAAACTCGAGTACAAGGAGGGCCAACTTTTTGTATACACGGCTCCGCAGTGCTGACCACAAGACTTGAGTATGCTCGGATTTTGTTATGTGTGGGGGTTCTGGAACCACTCTCCCATGGATACCAAGGAACAACTGTGTTTGTTATTGCAGCCTAGTACTTTACCTCTGTGGTCTTCCTCTCAAAAATCCATAACCCCAGCCAGGCACAGTGGCCCAAGCCTGTAGTCCCAGCTGCTCAGGAGACTGAGGCAATAGGGGTCGCTTGAGCCCAGAAGTTTGAGGCTGCAATGCACTGATTGTGCCTGTGAATAGCTGCTGCACTCCAGCCTGGGCAGCATAGCAAGGTCCCGTCTCTAAATAAATCAATACATTTTTTAAAAGTTGGAGACACTCACAGGCAGGAGGAGCCTAAGGAGACATGACAACTAAATGTAATGTGGGATCCTAGATGGGTCCTGAAACAGGAAAAGGGCATTAGGTAAAAACTAAGAAAGTCTGAATAAGTGTGGACTTTAGTTAGTAGTATATCAATATTGGTTCAGTAATTGTAACACTAATGTGAGATGTTAATAACGGAGAACTGCAGTGAGCTATGTGGGAACTCTCTGTACTCTCTTTACAATTTTTCTGTAAATCTAAAACTATTCTAAAATAAGTTTATTTTTAAAAATGGACAAAAAGTTTGGACATTCCAACAAAGATATACAAATGGCCAATATGCACATGAAAATGTTTGACATTATTATTCATTAGGGAAAATGTGAATTAAAACTACAATTAGGGCTTGGCGCGGTGGCCCATGCCTACAATCCCAGCACTTTGGGAGGCGGAGGCAGGAGGATCGCTTGAGCCAAGGAGTTTGAGGTTATCGTGAGCTATGATTGCACCGCTGCACTCCAGCCTGGGTGACAGAGCGAGAACCTGTCTCTAAAAGAAAAGAAAAGAAAAAAAAAACCCTACAATTAGAGGCCACTTCACATCCACTAGAATGGCTATAATCAAAAGGAAATGATAAGTGTTGGTGAGGATATGGGGAAACCTAGAATCCTTTTACATTGCTGATGGAAATTTTATTAATGGTACAGCCACTTTGGAGAAAAAGTTTGGCAGTTTCTTAAAATGTTAAACATAAACTTAGCATAAGACCCAGCAATTCCACTGTTAGGGATCTCCCAAAGAGAAGTGAAAACCTGTGTCCACATAAAAGCTTGCGTGTGAATGCTCACAGGCACATTGTTCAGAACAGCCAAAACCTGGAAGTAACCCACCTGTGTCACCAACTAATAATGGGTAAATAAAATACGGTATAGTCACACAATGGAATATTATTCAACCATAAAAGGAATGACGTACTGATCTATGTGACAACATGCGTGAATCTTGAAAACATTATGCTGAGTGAAAAAAGCCAGGTGCAAAAGGCCTCATATTATATATTTCCACTAATATGAAATGCCCAGAAAGGCAAATCTATAAATACAGAAAAGATCAATGGTTGCCTAGCACTAGGGATGAGAACTAAAATAGTGAAATTCACTAAAACAGTGAAATTTTTAAGATGGTGGAGATGTTCTAAAAATTGGATTGTGGTGATGGTTGCATGAGTCTAAATTTACTAAAAATTATTGAGTTACACATTTAGAGTGGGTGAATGTTATGGTATGTAATTATGCCTTAATAACACTGTTAAAAAAAAAAAGAAAAGAAAGTAACCAGCAAGGTAGTAAGGCCTGGAGGAAACAAGATTGGCAATATGATAATAATTTTGTAAGTTGGGTGATGGGTAATGAGGATTCATTATATTATTCCTTTTATTTTTGTTTATGTCTGAAAATTTTCATAATACAAATTTTTTAAAAATTAATACTTGCTCCTCTGTTTCCAAACCCTAAAATACATGTTTCCACACCATATTGGTATTATTTACAAGGCTTCCTTTCTCACTGAGTTGGATTATGAGTTTCCTAGGAACAGGGATGGTTTCCTATTATTTGCTGTTTTTTGTATTTCTAGGGTCTGACTCAAAGGCTGGCAAATAAGTATTAGTTGAATAAACTTTTTTTAAAAATAGGGAGAGATAAAAAGAAATATCTAGTAACATGGGAAAGACTATTTTCCAAAAGCTAACTCAAGTTTTTCAAAATGAAGTCTTTCAACTACTCAGAACACCAAGAGAACGTCTTACCTGAAAGTATGTTTGGCTGTTGTTTTTTGTGTTTTTTGTTTGTTTTTGGTTTTTGTAATGTTCTACTTTAGGGAGAGCTACCATTAGTAGAAGCATCAGTGATGGTTCCCTTATTCTAAAATTTTTTATGTTAATTCTTAATGGCACAGTGGCTCATGCCGGTAATCCCGGCAATTTGGGAGGCTGAGGCAGGAGGATTTCTTGAGGCCAGGAGTTCAAGACTACCTGGGCAACATAGCGAGACCCTGTCTCTACAAAAATTTTTAAAATTAGCCTGGCATGGTGGTGCACACCTGTAATCCCAGGTACTCGGGAAGCTGAGGTGGAAGGATCTCTTGAGCTCAGGAACTTGAGGTTACAGTGAGCTATGATCATGCCACTGCACTCCAGCCTGGATGACAGAGTAAAACCTCATCTCTAAAAAATAAATAAAAAGTAAAAAATTCTTAAAGCACTCTACATGAAAATAATGCTGAACAAAATTGGATCCTTCTTGATTAAAATTTTATAGTGTCTCAAGGTCCTTATTGTGAATTTACTCTCCCATCACATTAATGTAGAACATACATTCATTTGAATCTGTTCTGATAAATTTCCTGTTTTTAAAAAATGATTTTCTTGCCAATTGACAGTCCTCTGAGGCACAAATGGAGCAGGGAAACTTTGAAAAATCTTCCAGATTTGCCTGACAGAGATGTGCATCTGACCTGACAAGACAGATCTACCACTTGGACACCCTTTCAAGACAGACAGGAGCGAAGGGAGGGAATGTGGATCAAATTACAGACATGTGTCACTTAATGACAGGGACACCTTCTGAGAAATTTGTCATCAGGTGATTTCATCATTGTGCAAACACCACAGAGTTTGCTTACACAAACCTAGATGGCATAGCCTACTACACACCTAGGCTGTATGGTCTCCCTATTGCTCCTAGGCTACAAAGCTATACAGCATGTTTCTGTGCTGAATACTGTAGGGAACTGTAACACAATGGTAATTGTGTATCTAAACATAGAAAATGAACAGTAAAAATACAGTATAGAAGATTAAAAATGGTACACCTGTATAAATGGAGTTTGAGGACTGGAAGTTGCTCTGGGTGAGTCAGTGAGTGAATAGTGAGTAAATGTGAAGGCCTAGGACATTACTGTGCACTACTGTAGATGTTATAAACACTGCACTTACCTTAGGCTACACTAAATTTATTTAAAATTATTTTCTTTCTTCAATAATAAATTAACCCTAGTTTACTGTAACTTTTTTACTTGGTAAACTTCTTAATTTCTTAAAACTTTTTGAGTCTTCTGTAATAACACTTAGCTTAAAACACATTGTACAGCTGTACCAAAATATTTTCTTCATATCCTTACTCTGTAAGCTTCTTTCTAAATTTTTTTTATTTTTTTACTTTTTAAACTTTTTTGTTAAAAACTAAGACACACACATTAGCCTGGGCCTACACAGGGTCAGGATCATCAATATGATCTTCCAGCTCCACGTCTAGTCCCACTGGAAGGTCTTCAGGGGCCATAACACACATGGGGCTCTCATCTCCTATGACAACAGTGCCTTCTTCTGGAATGCCTCCAGCAGGGCCTGCCTGAGGCAGTTTTACAGTTAATTTTTTAAAAATGTAAGCAGAAGGAGTATATTCTAAACACGATACGTATAATAGTATAGTAAATACATAAGCCAGTAACATAGTCATGTATTATTAAGTGTCTTGCACTGTAGTAACTGTATGTGCTCTACTTTCACACGACTGGCAGCGCAGTCGGTTTGTTTGCAGCAGCGTCGCCACAAACCCCTGACTTGTGTTGCAGCGTCACCAGGCCATAGGACTGTGCCAGCTCCATGGTAAGCTTAGGTATGGGACCACCGATCCGTGCGGGCTGCTGTTGACCCAAACCCCCACGGGGCGCGTGAGTGGACGTCCCTCCCCGGGGCCGGGCGAGTGCTGGGTCTCGAGCAGGTACCGCACGGAGCCGCCCAGCAGGCCTGCGCAAGGGCCGGGGCCCGGGGGCGCGCGGGCAGGCGGTGGCCGCCCGGGGGCAGCGGGCCGGGACTGCGCCGACGCCCGTGGAGGGCAGGGCGCTCTCGGACGCCACCTAGCGCCGGCCAGCGCCGCAGCACCCCACGGCCACGTCCCGGGGCGCCGGGAGCCCTGCGGGGCCGGGGGGTGGGGAAGGCCGGGGGGGCAGGATGCGGTCCCGGGCCCGCCTCAGTGCTTCCCCGTCCGCTTCTCCACGCGGGCGGGAGTGGCCCTTGTGCCGTCCACGCGCTGTCCTAGCTCTGCGAGTCCGGGTCCGGGTGCACAGGCCACCGGCCCCTGATGCGTCCTCGGAAGCCGGCCAGGCTCTCCTGCAGTTCCTCACCCTGGCAGGCCATTGGAATCACGCGGGAACTTTAAAAAATACAAGTACCTGGGCCGGACCCCAGACCAGCTGCGTCGGGGGTGGGGGCGCGGAGCGTCGGTATTCCTTAGGCTAGCGTGAGTCCTCTCCGCTCTGCACCCCGAATCCCCCTGACTGCTGCTTGCCCCTGGCATTTACTGCCTTCCTCCAAAATCTCACCTCTGTGGGCTAACTTGCCCTAGAAAGCATCCGCCTGGGGTGTAGCTCTGGTGTGTCTGACGGTGCCCCCTGTCACCTGGCCGGTAGGGGCTGGGGGAGGGCCTCCCTTTAACCAGAGGCCTGGGAAGCAGTGACCTCTTTCCTCGGACCCCTGCTTGGAGCAGAGCCAGGACTGGAATCTGGATCTTTGAACTACCTGTCCAGTTGGTGTTGCCAGATTTAGCAAATAAAAATACAGGACACCCAAGTAAGTATTCAGATCAACAACGAATGACTTTTAGCATAAGTATATCCCAAATATGGCATAGGATGAGACATACTTATACTGAAAAATAATTCCTTGTTGATCTGAAATTTAAATTTAATAGGGCTTCCTGTATTTTATCAGACAAAATTACATCTATGTATGCACATGTATACATGTGTAAATACATAGCTGGTTAAAAATCGCCCAGGGCTTTTTCCCAGGAACTGCAGCTACCCTTCTCCCTGGGCTAGTGTCCGCGCAGGCCAAATACCGAGCGCCCACCTGGTTCTGCGGGGTACTTGCCCGCTGGCCGGAGACGCTCCACCTAACCCAGCTCTGCCTCTGGGAGTCTGGCCTGCCGCCCTTGACCATAAGGAAGCGTGTGGTGTCTTCCTGGAAACTCCCCAGTAGCCAGGGAGCCGGCGAAGGCTGAGATATCCGCGGCAGTGACTTCTGTTAAAATGCCCAGGAAAATGGGACAGCTACTGGCACTGCAAAGACCCAAGTTTAGCGTTTTCCTCAACCCGTACTCCTCTACAGTTTCCTGAACTTCCCTGGCGGTAGGAGTCCCTGCAGCCGGGGCCAGCTGCATAATTTTCAGGGCCCAGTGCAAAATGAAAATGAAAGGCCCCTTGTTCAAAAGGCTGGAACAAAGTGCCGTGAAAGGTATTAACGTGTAAACTTTTTTCCTTTCTTCTGCGCTCTCTCCCTTGACTCGTCATGGTGTACTTTTATCTGCTATTTAATGTCTGTTGTTCTAAGTAAAGGAAAATTAAATTGTAAATTATCAGCGTGAATATTACCATCCATCCTTATATTGTGCAATGTCCATTTAAAATGCAAATATAAGAGCATTTAACTCATGTGCAGAATCACTGAAATTACACAATTTATATTTTGTTGCTTGTCCTTGAGCAGACCAGAAAAGACAAACCGAAGCCAGACTCAGAGAGGCTGGGAGGAGGAAGAGCAGGTCCCACCAGGCAGGGAGCTCAGGCAGGGCGAGTGGGGCCTGAGGGCTGTGGGCTCCTGTCCCACCAGCTGCTGGACGTACACACTACACCTGGCCAGGGCAGGCTCTGCGGAGCATGAGCCAGGCGTCTTTTCTTCCCACAAGCTTGCCGCCCCAACTCATTGCAGTCAGGCGACCCCCAGGGATTTTTAAACATCTGTGCCAAGATGCATGAGGCTCACCAATTCTGCCAAGACATCACTACCCACCACATGTGCTGAGATGCTGCCAGCCCAAGGCAGGGATGGCCACCACCCCCAGATGCTGCAGGCAGCACACCCGACTTCAACCCTCCCCACACTTATGCCCAGGCCCCTCCAGGGATGAAGGGTAAAGGATAGAGAGCAGCAGTGGTCATGGGGCAGGAGCAGGTGTGGGGACCTGGCCAAGCCTGGGGCATCAGGGCTTGGGGTGACTGCAGTGGAGTCCCTGGGAGGCAGAGGAGAGTGGGGGAAGATCGCAGGGGTGCTGAGGACCCAAGCCCCCAGTGCATCATGCCACGTTGTCCCATCACTTACAAAACACACGTTCAAAGATAAAATTATTGAGAATTTCAAGCTGTCAACAGTAGAGATTTAAACCAAACCTGGGGCCCCTCTTAATGTGCGGCACTGTGTGGCTGCACCAGCCCATGAAGTTGGCCCTGCCTGGGACTCTTGCAAAACACCTGGATTTTCCTGGGTCCTGCCCCAGACCCAGGAATCAGAATCTCCAGAGACGATGTCCAGGAATCTCTGTAGTTAAGGAATGCCCCAGGCGGTTATTGCGAGGGAGTTGGGAACCGCTGCTCCAGGGTTCCAAACCTGGCTGGTGGTGACATTCCTGGGCCCTCCTCTCACAGACTCAAATTTAAAATTCCTAAATTCTGCTCTCCTCTTCCCTCCCTGCTATCCCATGGAATTCTACTGGAGTTTTAGAACCACTTGCCTGGATTCAGTAAATACCACCCCCACCACCCACTAGCTGTGTGAACATAAACAAGCTGCAGAACCTCTCTGTGCCTCACTTGTCTTACCTGTAAAATGGGAGAATAATAGATCCTTCCTCTTGGGGTTGTTATGAGGATTCAGTGAGTTGCTATAGACAAAGTGCTTGGAACAGTGTCAGCTACATTGTAAGTGCAAAATAATAGTTGTTATTAGCAGGGATTCTCAGCGTGGGCTGCACGTGACAATTGTTTGCTTGCTTTGTTTGTTTTTAGTTTGTTTTTAAATACCAGCGCGTGAGTCTCACTCCAGAGCAATTGAATGAGAATCTGACAGTGATAAAGTGGGACATCTAGCTGTTCCGAGCGTGAGAGCTGAGGCCCACTGATACTGCATCAGAATGTGTTTTGTGCATTCAGTTATGTGTCATAGAGTTTCTTCCTTATATGCACATATACATTCTACTCTATCTTTTCTTAAAGCTTTTTATTTTTGAGATAATTACCCTATACTTTGATAGCTGTATGTCATTTCATGGTACAGACACAGCACGATCTGGTTAATCCCATGTGAATGGTATTATTCCACTGTGCTGTTCCCAGCCACTCTGTGAGCTAAGCCCATGTCCCCTTTCATGCAGGGGATAGTGCCAGTCATGTTCAGAGACATTAGGTTCCTTATCCAAGGTCATGCAGCTAGAAAACAGCAAAACTGATTGATATCTGATCTGATCTTTGTATCGATTGTGCAAAGCTGCCTCTCAGCTAGTCAAGGGGTAAAAACTCTGTTCTTAGACATTCCTGACTAAGATGGGTCAAATCTGGATTCATCCCTTGTTATGGGATGCATTGTGTCCCCTCAAAATTCATATGTTGGATGTGAGTGATCTGGCTGTGACATCTGTCACCCCATTGATCGCCAGAGTTGATTCGGCTGATCTGGCTGGCTAGGCGGGTGTCCCCGGCCCCCCTCACCGCTCCTGTCGCATCCCTCCAGAGGCTGAGCGCTTGGTCGAAGAGGCGACCTTCCCCGAGAGGGGAGGACCGTTCTTCAGTCAAGGGTATACACATAGCTTCGCCCCCTGCCAGAATCTACAAACAAGTTTTCAAGCTCCAAAATTCAGGTGTTGAAGCCCCAGTCCCCAGTTCCTCAGAATGTGACTACATTTGGAGATAAGACCTTTAAAGAGGTGATTAAGTCAAAATGAGGCCATTGAGGGGGCCTTGATCCAATCTGAGTGGTGTCCTTATGAAAGGAGATTAGGACACACAGAGAGACCCAAGGGATGTGCACGCACAGAGGAAAGACCACGTGAGGACACTGGGAGAAGGCGGCGTCTGCAAGTCAAGGAGCGGCCTCAGAAGGAACCAGCCCTGCCGACACCTTGATCTTGGCTCCCTAGCCTCTGACGGTGACGAGATACATTCCTGTCATTTAAGGCACCCAGTCTGCTTTTTTCTTATGGCTGCCTAAGCAAACCAAAACATTAAGTTCAAGGGTGAAAGGAAGGAGCCCAGTGTGCAGATCTCTCTCCCTGCCGTCCAGCCTGCTGCTTTTACGTGCAAACTGCTCGGCAGAGCACCTGGCACAGAACCGTTCTTAATACACACGCGACACCTTGGATGCAACACGGTGTGCCCTCCTCTGATCTGACTCTTATCCCCATTCTACAGAAGAGGAAATTGAGGCTTAGAAAGGATAGGTAACCTGTCCAAGGTCACATAGCTTTTAAGTTGTAGAGCCAGGATGAAAGATTCAAACCAGTTATTTAATAGTTTGTCTCCAGATTCCATGCTTATTTTTTATTTGTTTAATCAGTTTAAATTTGCTTAATTTACTGAGGTGTAATTTATATGTATTAAATGCACAAATTTTAAATCTACAGTCTGATGAGTTTTCACAAATGTGCACACCTGCATAATCACCATCACAGTCAAGATACAGAACGTTTTCATTGCTCGGGGAAGTTCCCTCATTCTCCTTAATAGTCAATCCTCCAACTCCCTCCCCTAGTCTAGGCGGCTGCTGATCTCATTCCTGTTCTGGAACTTTGAATAACTGGAATCACTTGTGTGGACCCTTTTGAGTCTGGTTTCTTTTGCTCAACATAATGTCTGTGAGAGCCACCCCTGTTGTTTTGTGTATCTGGTGTTCTTCCTTCGCTTGAGCTCAGGAGTTCAAAACCAGCCTGAGCAAGAGCAAGACCCTGTCTCTACTAAAAACAGAAAAATTAGCCGAGTACAGTGGCGCACACCTGTAGTCCCAGCTACTCGGGAGGCTGAGGCAGGAGGATCACTCGAGCCCAGGGGTTTGAGGTTGCAGTGAACTATGATGACGCCACTGCACTCTAGCCAGGGAGACAGAGCGAGACTCTGTCTCCAAAAAAAAAAAAATTTAGCCACTCTACTGGGCGCACAGAGGAGCTCATTGTGGTTTTAATTTGCATATCCCTAGCCGTGAGGGGTAATGATCTTGAGCTTCTTTCCATCTGCGTATTGGCCGTTCATATATCTGCTTTTGTGAAGTGTCTGTTCAAGCCTTTTGCCCATTTTTAGAGCATTTTTAAAAATTGAGATATTACTATTTTAAAGTGTACGCTTCAGGGGCTTTTAGTATATTCACTATCTTGTGCAACCATTACCACTATTGCCAGAACATTTCATCACTCCAAAAAGAAACACTATACCTATTAGTGTTTACCCATTTTTATATTGGATTATTTATCTTCTATTATTGGGTTATAAAGGGTTTTTATATATTCTGGATACTATTCCTCTGTCAGATATATATATTGAGACTATCTTCTCCCAGTTTATGGCTTTCCTTTTTACTTTCAGTTTCTTAATGGTGTCTTTTGAAGAGCAGAAGGTTAAAATTTTGATTGAGTCCATGTTGTCATTTTTTTTCTTCTATGGTGAGTGCTTTCTGTGTCCTAAGAAACCCCAAGGTCATGAAAAAATTTTCCCCTACATTTTCTTCTGTAAGTTTTATAGCTTTAGCTTTTATGTTTGGCTCTGTGATCCATTTTCGATTAATTTTTACATAAGGTTCATTCTTTTCCATACTGATTCCAGTTGATCCAGCACCATTTGTTGAAAAGGCTATTCTCCATTAAATTGTCTTAGCATCTTCGTAAAAAAATGAGTGGACCAATGGCAGTGTCCTGGTTTTAATATGTTATATAAGATGTAATCATTAGGGGAAAACTGAGTGAAGGATATATTATCTTTATTATATGTATTATCTTTGCAATTTTCTTTCTTTCCAATCTGGATTTATTTTATTTCTTTTTCATGCCGAATTGTAGAAGCTAGGACCTCCAGTACAATGTTGAATAGATGAAGCAAAAGTGAACAGACTCATTCTGTTCCCAGTTGTAGGAGTAAAGGATTCAGTCTTTCACCGTTAAGTATGATGTCCATCACAGATTTTTCATAGATGCCCTTTAACCCTTTGAGGAATTCCCTTCTATTCTTAGCTTGCTGAGAGTTTTGCTTATGACTGGTTGTTGAATTTTGTCAAATGCTTTTTCTGCACCTATTGAGATGATCATATAATTTTTCTTTTATTCTATTGTGGTGATTTTCAAATATTGAACTAACTTTACATTCCTGGGATAAACCCCCCATGGTCATGATCCTTTTTATATATTGTTAGATTTTATTTGCTATCATTCTGTTGGGGATTTTTGTGTCTGTGCTCATGAGGGATATTGGTCTATAGTTTTCTTTTTTACAATGTCTTTATTATATTGCCCTAATTCCTCCTTAAATAAAATGTGAAGGTTGAAGAGGTCCTTCCCACACAGATTATTTCCAAGCCCAAGAGTCTCCCCAGGTATGGCCCTGTTCCCAGGTGTGCCCTCTGTAGTAGCCAGCCAGTGTTGATGAGATGGTATAAGACCACTTGCCTAACAGTTCCCTCTGGGGCTCTTAGTGTGTACATTTGGTGGGTAAAGCTGAGACCGGGGTTGGCTATACAGGTTCAACAACTCAGTTTTATCAGATAACCCAAATGTGATCATTTCCTAGGGAATTGTATCATACTGGACAAGCCCATAGAGGCTAAATGATGAGATCGGAATGCCATTTTATTCATTTATAATGGAGATATACCTTTCCTGAAATCTGAATATTCATGCCTTCTATTCAAGAACCCACTCCCTGTCTTGGTCTCAAAATACTCACGAAATCAAACTAGTCCTGCAGTCTTCTTAGTCAGCGTAGGATGCTCACTAGCTAATGCTATTAATATATTATTTTGTCCAGGTTGAGGTCATCCCTGTTCCTGGCTGGTGATCCCGTGCCAGTGACAATGTCCCTCTGCTGTTGTTAACACTGAATAAACAATGGCAAATTGTTAGCCTTTGGCAATCTTTTTCATAGACTTTTTGATAGACAGGGAAGGCCACTACCTTCCCTGTGGCCTTTGTCATATTACAGTTTAAACAACTGGTTATTTTACATTATCTTTCATTTTGTCTGCCTGATGGAGACTCATGACACCCTTATTCTGAAGTGTGGAAAACAAATATTCTGTATCTTTTTTTAAAATTTGTGAAATATGACATATACAGAAAAGTGCACAAAATGGTTAATCATAAAGCAAATACTTGTGTAACCACTACCCAAGTCAAGAAGTAGAACATACCCAGCGCCCGAGAACCCACTGTCTGCACCTTCCCATCACGAATCTCTCCTTCCATCCTAATTTTTATTTCATTGCTTCCTTGCTTTTACTTGGAATTTTACCACCAAAACGTGCTTTCCTAAATCCTATAGCCCACATGTGTGTGTGTGTCTGGCTTATTCTTGAAAGCCATTAATGTCGTTCATTCATTTTCATTCCATCCTCTGGACATACCATAATTTATTTATCGATTCTACTGTTGATGGGCTTTTGAATTGTTTACGTCTTTTGGAATCAGTTTTATTTTTTTAAAAAACTGTTGTGATTTTCATTAGGATTGCATTGGATCTATAGATCAATTTGAGGATGAATGTACTTACATTATTGAGTCTTCTTATCCATGAATGCATTATATGTCTCTATTTATTTAGGTCTTTTTCAATTTCTTGCAATAATATTAATTTTTAGTTTCCCATTTAGACTTTGTATGTCTTTTTCGAGTTTTATTCCTAGGCAATGATATGCTTCAAAGCTATTGCACATGGAATCTCTATTAAATTTATTTTTCTGTTTGTTACTGGAATGTTCTCGATTTTTGTATATTCGCTCTATATCCAGTAACCTTGCTAAAACCTTTCATTAATTTTAATATTTATTGGTAGATTCTTTTGGATTTTCTTCATATAGAATCATTATCTGAGAATAATGACTGTTTTAGGTTTTTTTCCCCTTCGCAGCCCATTATACCTTTTATATCCTTTTCTTGCCTTCCCACACTGGCCACAGTTTCCAGTGCAATGCTGAGTAGGAATGATGGTGGTGAGCACTCTCTTCTCAGGCAGAGAACTGTCAACTTTTTACCATCAAATATGATATTTGCTGGAGGTTTTTTATTGACACCCTTATCAGATTAATGAAGTTTCATTCTTTTCCTATGAGTTTTTATTGTATTTGAATGTCAAGTTTTATCAAACGTTTTTCTTGTAAGTCTTGAGATGATCATGAATTTTCTCTTTTTATCTATTAATGTAGTGAATTCTATTAACTGATTTCCTAATGTGAAACCAAAGGTGCATTCCTGGAATAAATCCTATTTGATCATCGTGTATTATCCTTTTATATATTGCTTGTTTTAGCTTGCTAACATTTTGTCTAGGATTTTTGCATCTATATTCATGAGTGAAATTGATCTGTATTTCCTTTTCTTGTGCTGTTCTTGTTGGGCATTAGTATAAAGGTTATGTTAGTCTCACAAAATTGTTTAGTGATTCTTTTTCTACTTTCTAGAAGAAGTATGTTATAAGTTAGCATTATTTCTTTCTTCAGTGTTTGGTAGGATTCCCTGCTGAAGTAATTTGAGCCTTGAGTTTTCATCGTAGGAGGTCTTTTAGTTACAGATTTAATTTCTTTAAGAATTATAGGACTAAGATTTCCTATTTCTTTTTGTGTCATTTAAGTTGTACTTTTCTGTGAATCTGTCTATTTCACCAAATTTTCAAGTTTATTGGTATAAAGTTGTTCATAATATACTCTTATTTTTGTGTATTTCTTGTATTTATTATTGGTGCCTTATGTTTTTCTTTCACTCATTCTCACTAGGCATTAATTAATTCTATTAGTCATTTCAATTTTGGCTTTCTTGATTCTCTCGGTTGTATGTTTTCTTTTAAATTTATTTATACTTTTAAATTATTTCCTCCAATCTACTTTTGTTAGGTTTATTTTGCTGTTCTTTTCCCAATGTCATAAAATGAATGCTTAGCTCATTATATTTCAGCCTTTCTTCTTCCCTAAAATATGCAATTAAGACTATAAATTTCCCTCCAAGCACTGCCTTAGCCTTATTTCACAAGTTTTGTTTTATTGTTTTTTCACTATATATTATTTATTTTTAAATTAAATTAAATTAATTTATTGTTGAGACAGGGTCTTGCTCTGTTGCCTGAGCTAGAGTGTAGTGGTATCATCAAAGCTCACTGCAACCTCAAACTCCCGGGCGCAAGTGATCTACCTGCCTCAGCCTCCTGAGTAGCTGGGACTACAGGCACGTGCTACCATGCCCAGCTAATTTTTCTTATTTTTTGTAGAGACAGAGTCTTGCTATGTTGCTCAGGATGGTCTTGAACTCCTGGCCTCAAGCGATCTCCCCACCTTGGCCTCCCAAAGTGCTAAGATTAGAGGTGTGTGCCACTGCACCTGACCTCATTATATATAATTTAATTCAAAATAATTTCTAATTTCCATTTTTATTTCTTTGAAACCCATGCATTATTTAGAAGTGTATTTTGGAAGCATGTTACTCAAAAGTATAGTTTAAAAAGATGCAGGGATTTTCCAATTATATTTTTGTTGTTGATTCTTAAACTGTTTAAAATGTGTTAATTGAACATTATCTTCTGTATTTTAACCCTTTGAAATGTGCTGAAACTTGCATTTTGGCCCAGCAGATAGTAAAATTTTAAAAATAGATCTGTTCTTGAAAATAATGTATTTTGCAGTTATTGGGTGCACAGTTCTGCATATGTCCATAAGGTCAAATTTGTTCATTATGTGGTTTCAAATCTTCCACAGTGTTATTGATTTCCTGTCTGCCTGTTCCATTGATTACTGAAAAGGGTGTGTCAACTGTCCCACTATGAATATGGACTTTTCTATTTCTCCACGTAAGTCTTTTCACATTTGCTCTATATCTCATGTATTATAATTAGGTCCATACGAATTTAGAATAATCCCTTATTGTTATAGAGTGATCTTCTTTAATTCTAGTGATGCTTTTTACTTAAAAATGTGTTTGTTTTGTATTAGGATTGTTACACCAACTGTCCTAATGGTATTTCAACTGTATATAATTTTTTATTATTTTCTTTTCAGTCTTTCTTTATACGTATGTTTTACACGTGCCTCTCGTATTTCGTGTATATCAGATTTTGTGCCACTCCAGCCTTTTAGCTGGAGTAGTTAACCCTCCTGCCATTAATGTAATTGTTGACATGCAGTTTGCCACGGATGGGCTTTCTGTTCATCTCGTCTGTTCTCTGGTCTTTTATCTTGTTTTGGCTTTCGTTTAGTTTGGTCGAGTTTTTAAAATTTCGTTTTGTTCCTCTGTTAGTTTGATAGTTATTCAGGTTTTTATCATTCCTTTTAGTAATTATTCCAGAAATACAATATGCAACCTTGAACTTACCACCATCTAGTAATAATCATTAGGTTTACTCCTCTCCTAGAAAAAATGAGGAATTCAGAACATTTCTATTTCCCCCATATGAGATGCTTTTACTGTTGTGAGTTTTGGTTCTCTCTATAGGCCCAACAAGACATTGTTATTTTATAAAGTCAATGTTTATTTGGATGTATCTGCACATTTGACATTTTTGTCCCTTTTCATTCTTTCCTCTATCCCCAACCTCCCCTCTGGGACAGAGTTTTCTTCTGTCTGAAGAACACCCTAGACCTCCCTTTACTGAAGGACTTTTTCACGGGGTAAAATTCCAGGTTGGCAGGTTTGCTGTTGGCGTGTTGTTTAGGTTCCCTTCCAACGCACGATTCCGTCACTCCCGGCTTCCGTTCTTGCTTGTGAAAAGTCAGCAAACATTGCACTTTTGAAAGTCGTCTGTTTTTCTTGGGCTATTTAGAAGTTTTTTTGTTTTGGAGTTCCTGGACTAGGTATGGGTTTCTTTCTATTTCTTTGGTTCCTTGAACTATTAGATTGGTGTCTTTCATCAATTTTGGAAAACTCTCAGCCTGTTTGTTCAAATATTGCTCCTGCCTCACTCCTCCTGTCCTCTTTTCCTGAAACCCCATTTGAACACGTGTTGAACATGGTATTCTTAATGCATAACTTATGTCTTAGCTACCCCTTTATACTTCCCATGTATTTGTCTCTTCATACTTCACTCTAGATTGTTTTATTCCAAATATTAACTCAAGGTTAACCATAATAACTTAAGCTTAGCATGTTAAAGTTAGGCAATGCTGAGAGAAGTTACTGATGGCACACATGCACACACACATGCGCCCCCCTTCACCCAAGCAGGAAGCAAGTCAGTAGGGAGGAGGCGGGGCAACAGGCAGGCACACGTGACTCTTGGGCCGCTGGTGACTCTTAACTGGAGCCTCAGTGGTCTCTGCTAGCAATATTTCCCTCCCCCAGCCTATAGGAGGAGACTGGAGTCTCTTCATGGTCTGTGTGTCCTGGTCTACAAAAAAACCCAATTCAGTGTTCTCCAGAGAAATGCAAGGAGATCGATGCTCAATGCTCAGGGGCCATAGAGTGGCCAAGGTTTTATGCTAAAATTTCTACTAGAAGGTTAGAGGTTATATCAACCATGAGCATTAGCATAGATTTTTATTGCCTCCTTAGGCTTTCTCTCAAACGCAACCACTTTTTTACGTTAATTACTCTTCAGATATAAACATATTTTTCTTTCTTTAAAAAAATGTTTTCTGAAGATCATCATGTTTAAAAATATATTTATGACATTCTTTTAAGAACAAAGTGTTTACAATATAACAAAGTGAGGGGGAAACACTATAAAAAGTAGTTCACTTTTGGGGGGAAATGAGACATTCTTTTCAAATACTTATACTAATCACACAGAGCACACCTAACTTTCATTTTACTAATTCTTTCTTTAGCTGTGTCTAATTTCTTATTAACTCTTTTATTGAATTTGTAATTCTTTTTTTTTTTTTTTGAGACAGAGTCTCACTCTGTCAGGGTAGAGTACAGTGGCAGGATCATAGCTCACTGCAACCTCAAACTACTGGGCCCAAGTAGCTGCCTCAGCCTCCCAAGTAGCTGGGACTGCAGGCATGCACCACTGCACCCAGCTAATTTTTTCTATTTTTGGTAGAGAAGGGGTCTTGCTCTTGTTCAGGCTGATCTTGAACTCCTGGCCTCAAGCAATCCTCCCGCCTTGGCCTCCCAGAGTGCGAGGTGTACAGGTGTGAGCCACTGCACCCAGCCTGAATTTTTAATTTTGATCATGCTTTTTTTTTCTTTTTAGTTTTAAAGTTCCTATTTGCTTCATTTTTTAAATTTTTCATAGCTTTTTAAAATATAATTTCCACTTTCCTGCCAAAATTCCCAAACTTGGGTTTTATCTTCTTAAATAGGGTAAGCAGAGTTGGTTTTACAGTCTAGGTCTGATTTTAATATGTGGGAGCCCTATGGAGCTATTTCTGTTGTCTGCTGTCCCTTTTGGTTCTTCTTCTTACTGTCAAGTCACCTCATGAGCCTGATTATTTTTGTGGTGGACAATGTATTGTAAAAATTATTTATAGGAAAATATGAGGCCTGGGATGATGTCCTCTTATTCCAGAGAGGATTTTGTTTTCTTTTCCAGGTGCCTGGGGACATGAGCCATCTGGGACCTCCTTTATCCAATTTTAGGGCTGGATGTTTTCTGGGCTACCTGATGTGCTGCAGCTGGGCTGCAGTCATGTAGCAGCTGCACTGCTTCTCTGACATCCTTGCTACTAAGGTGCTGCTCTTAGAAATCAGAGCCCAAACCAGGCAATGTTTTACTAGAACCCCCAAATGTTGGCAGGCCCTAGATTCTGGCTTTTCCCCCATAGCCCTGTGAAGTTGTAAGTGAAGTTCTCAGCTGTCTCTTTGGATCAGGAAACAAGCCCTAAACAAAAGCAGCTGTGGTACTGGGCTTACCTTTCTATATTTCTGCCCTGCCTGGACATTGACCCAGTAATTCTCACTATCTTGTTAGCTCTTTGTTGTTTGTTACATTTTGTTTTGGTTGTTTTCATTGGGCAGGTTGGTACAAATTACCTAGCCCACTATTATGGAAGTAGAGGTACCCACCTCACTTTTTTTTAAAGGCAAATATACTGTGTAAGTTAGTAGTTTTGAGGCATAAAATGTTCAAGATAAATAAACAAGAGATATCTGTCCTAAAGGAGCTCACAACCTCCCAGGGAAGACACCCTTGTATTCAGCTTGTCTAAAGCCAGAGACCAGGATGCACAACAATACTGTAGTTCAGAGTACACAGGGAACACAGGGACCTGAGAGGGCTCTGTGGGAGAAGCAACCCACTGCATGGGGCCTTGAAATAAGAGCCAGAGCCTAATAGTCTC
Organism: Daubentonia madagascariensis; assembly: GCA_023783475.1. Classification (NCBI taxonomy): domain Eukaryota; kingdom Metazoa; phylum Chordata; class Mammalia; order Primates; family Daubentoniidae; genus Daubentonia; species Daubentonia madagascariensis. Next base: position 966,494 of record JAKFHU010002332.1, on the reverse strand, counting down.
TTTTTTTCTTTTCATTTCTTTTCATTTCCGTTTGGTTGGGTTTTTTTTTTAGATTGTTGTTTGTTTTAGTTTCACAGCAAAGTTGAGCAGAAAGCACAGAGAATTCTCGTATACTCCCTGCCCCCGCATACATACAGCCTCCCCCACTATTGACATCCTGCACCAGAGTGGTACATTTGTTACAATCAATACATCTACATCAACACATCATCATTACCCGAAGTCCATAGTTAACATTAGGGTTCACTCTTGGTGTTGTACATTCTATGGGTTTGGACAAATGTATAATGATATGTATCCACTGTGATCGTATCATATAAAATAGTTTCACTGCCCTAAAATTCCTCTGCTTTATCTATTCATTCCTTCCTCTCCCTTAACCCCTGGAAACCACCGATCTTTTTACTCTTTCCATATCCCCACAGTTTTGCCTTTTCCAGAATGTTGTATAGTTGGAATCACATAGTATGCAGCCTTTTCAGATTGGCTTCTTAGTGACATGCATTTAAAGTTCCTCCATGTCTTTTCATGGCTTGATAGCTCATTTCTTTTTAGCACTGAATAATATTCCACTCTCTGGATGTGTCATGGTTTATTTATCCCTTCACCTACTGAAGGATGTCTTGGCTGCTTCCAAGTTTTGGCAGTGACAAATAATGCTGCTGTAAACATCCATGTGGATATTTTTGTGTGGACCTAAGTTTTCAACTCATCTGGGTAAATACTAAGGAGCGTAATTGCCGGATCGTGGAGTAAGAGTATGTTTAGTTTTGTAAAAGACTGTGAAACTGTCTTCCAAAGTGGCTGCACCATTTTGCATTCCCACCAGCAATGAACAAGAGTTCCTGTTGCTCAACATCCTCGCCAGCATTTGGTGTTGTCAGTGTTCTGGATTTTGGTCATTCTAATAGGTATGTAGTAGTATCTCATTGATGTTTTAATTTGTATTTCCCTAATGACATACGTTGTGGAGCATCTTTTCATATGCTTATTTTCCATCTGTATATCTCCTTTGGTGAAGTGTCTGTTTAGGTCTTTTGCCCATTTTTAAAATCCAGTTTTTCATTTCCTTATTGTTGAGTTTCAAGAGTTCTTTGTATATGTTGGATAACAGTCCTTTATCACATAAGTCTTTTACAAATATTTCCCCCAGTCTGTGGCTTTTCTTTCTCTTCTCTTGAGAGTGTCTTTCACAGAGCAGACATTTTAAATTTTAATGAAATCCAGCTTATCAAGTATTTCTTTCATAGATTATGTCTTTTTTGTTGTATCCTAACAGTCATTGCCATGCCCAAAGTCATCTAGACTTTCTCCTATATTATCTTCTAGGAGTTTTATAGTTTTGTGTTTTACATTTAGGTCTATGATCCATTTTGAGTTAATTTTTGTCAAAGGTGTAACGTCTATATCTAGATTCATTTTTTTGCATGTGGATGTCCAGTTGTTCCAGCAGCATTTGTTGAAAAGACTATCTTTTCTCCATTGTATTGTCTTTGTTCCTTTGTCAAAGATCAGTTGACTATATTGTAGGTTTATTTCTAGACTATTCTGGTCTGTTCATCTATTTGTCTCTTCTTTCATCAGTACTACACTGTCTTGATTACTGACGCTTTATAGTAAGTCTTGAAGTTGGGTGGTGTCAGCCTTTCAACTTTGTTCATCTTCTTTAAAATTGTATTGGCTATTCTGGGTCTTTTGCCTCTCCATATAAACTTTAGAATCAGTTTGCTGATACCCACAAAATAACTTCCTGGAATTTTGTTGGGGTTGCATTGAATCTGTAGACCAAGTTGGGAAGAACTGACATTTTGACAAAATTGAGTCTTCCGATCCACAAACATGGAATATCTCTCCATTTACCTAGTTCTTCTTTGATTTCTTTTATCAGAGTTTCGTTTCTTCATAATGACCTTGTACATATTTTGTTAGATTTATACCTAAGTATTTCATTTGGGTGGATGCTAACGTAAATGGTATTGTGTTTTTAATTTCAAATTTCATTTGTTAATTGTTGGGATGTAGGAAAAGATTAGCTTTCGTATATTAACCTTGCTATAATTACTTATTGGTTTCAGGAGGAGTATTTTTTGGTTGTCATTGTTGATTCTCTTTTTTGGATTCTCTACATAGGTGATCATGCCATCTGCAAGTAAAGACAGTTTTATTTCTTCCTAATATGTGTATCTTTTATTTCCTTTTCTTGTCTTATTGCATTAGCTAGGACTTGCAGTATAGAGTGGTAAGAGGGAATATTCTTGCCTTGTTCCTGATCTTAGTGGGAAAGCTTCTAGCTTCTCACCACTAGATATGATGTTAGCTGTTTGGAGGGGTGGTTGTTTTTTGTTTTTGTTTTTTAGATATTGATAGAGGAAGTTCCCCTGTATTCCTAGTTTGCTGAGAGTTTTTTTTATCATGAGCGGGTGTGTTGGATTTTGTCAAATGCTTTTTCTGCCTTTTATATTTAGGTCTATGATCTATTTGAATTAATTTTTATGGGGGTGTAACAACATCTATTGGTATGGTCATTTGACTTTTCTTCTTTAGCCTGTTGATGTGATGGATTACATTAATTGATTTTCAAATGTTGAACCAGCCTTCCATACCTGGGATAAATCCTACTTGGTAATGGTGTATAATTCTGTTTATATTGTGTATCTTATATTACTGCAGTCATTCATTATATATTGATACTTTTTAGTTCTGAGTATTCAGGGTGACATTTTCTTTCCTAGTTCTCACTTTCTATGGGTGCCTCAGGGTAGAATTTGTACCCCTTATCTTGTACACTTACTATAATAAGAAAGTCCTTTATTGTTAGCCCTATTCAGGTCAGTTGTTTCACAGATGGGTAGAGGGATTACAGAAGCTCCCATCACACAGATTGAGGAGAAGAGACTCCCTAACCCACCAAAATCCTTTTTCTTTAAACAGTTTTTTATTGAGATATAATTCACATGCCATATAATTCACCGTTGAAAGTGTACAGTTCAATGGCTTTTCATATATTCATGGAGCTGTGCAACCATCACCACAATCGATTTTAGGACATTTTCATTATTCCAAAAAGAAACACCACACCTCTTAACCAGCACTTCCCTAGTCCTCCCATTACCCAATCCCAACTCTAGACAATCACTAGTCTCCTTCTGCCTCTATAGAGTTGCCTGTTTGGGACATTTCATATAAATGGAATCATGCAATGTGTTAGCCCTTTGTGACTGGCTGCTTTCACCAAGCATAATGTTTTCATTTTCATCCATGCTGTAGCATGAATCAATACTTACTTCCTTTTTATGGTTAAATAATATTCCATTGTATGGATAGATCATATTTTGTTTATCTATTCACCAATTTATGGACATTTGGGTTATTTCCACTTTGGGGTATTACAAAAAATGCTGCTATGGACATTCCTGTACAAGTTTTTGTATGGATGCAGGTTTTCATTTCTCTTGGGTATATACTTAGGAGTAGAATTGCTGGGACACACGGTAACTCTACATTTAAACTTTTGAGGAGCTGCCAGACTGTTTTCCACAATGGTGGCACCATTTTACATTCCCATCAGAGGCATATAAAGGTTTCAATTTCTTCGCATCCTTGCCAGCACTTCTTACTCTCTGTGTTTTTGATTATGGCTACCCTAGTGGGAGTGAAGTGGTGTCTCATCGTGGTTTTGACTTGCAGTTCCCTGCTGACCAGTGCAGCCACCGCCATTCTTGGCCTGGCTGGCTTTGCAAGGCCACCTTTGATTTTTCACTCCGCTTCTACTTGCAGCTTCCCTGCATCACCCTCCTCCAATGGGATGCGGGTGAACCCACTGAGCTCATTCTGCAGAGAGAAGGACACTCCCGGACAACCTTCGTCAACAAGACTGACAAACGCTTCATCCCGTCATTGTTAGGATTTCCCCCCATTTCAGGTTTTCCATTAAGGAGCAGGCTTCACAGACTGTTCTGTGACAATTAAAATCCCTAATCTCGTCTTTCCCCACGAAACAAGTACGTCTTACCCAATTTATATCCAGTTTTCAAAACTTTTCCCGCTGGAGAGGTAAGAGGTGGGTCAAGTTTGGCGGAGACCATGAGACCATCTCCGTCCTCCCCTGGAGTCTCCTGCTGGGCTCCCTGCCGGGCGCAGCCTCGCCCACCTCGGAACAGGTTCGCCTGGTTCTGCCGGCGCTGCCTCCCTGCCCTTCCACCCGGGCTCTGGGCTCTGGCGGCTGCGCCCCAGGCATCCACGCAGGGGGCCTGGCCAGGGAGTTGATTTCCTGCGGGACGGCTGGCAGCTCCTGGACCTGGCAGCCCAGGCAGCCTCTCGGCTCTGCCCAGGGCAGTGCGTGCTGGAGCCCCTGTCACAGCCAGGTCCGCGTGGGCACTTGCCCCGCATCCACGGCGGTAGCGCGGAGTGTGTGTGTTTTACCCCAAGCAGCCGCCAGCAGAGGCTGAGACAGTTGCTTTCTGCTGCGGCAGAGTCAACTGCATAAGGAAAGACCTGTCCTCCTCTTCCTCACCCACCACCCTTAGTATGGTTCTAAGGCAACGATGCAATAGTACAGCTTTATTGTTTAACCCATGCTCTCCAATTAAATCCCTTTTACCACCTTGTTTGTTTGTTTTACCACCTTTCCAGCCAGTCAGGAAAGATGAAATATTTTTATGGGGAAAAAAAAAAATCCCAGTAGAATAGACAAACAGAATGAAGAGACAAACCAAACAGTGGGTTGTTTGTTTGCATAATGGCAACACCAGCAATGTTTCAAAGATGTGGATCTTGCCCGTGTGCTGTGAGACAGGTGCTCAAAGGTGAGGGTGAGAGGAAAGGTCTCATCAGCCCACCAAGCGTGTCCTGGCCGACTTCCCACTGCATCATCTGGGAAGTCCAAGCTGGGCCTGCAGCCTTGGCCCCCATACCCCTGGCAGAATGCCCTGTCCCTCACAGCCAGCCCACATGGGCTGTCTACTATGGGGAGGACCCCTGAGGTCCCAGCATCCTCACAAAACCCACATTTTTCTAGACCACAAGAGTGGTCCACCCTCTTGTCCCCTAACGGGAAGCATAGCCAGAGAAGGGGATCCGTGATCCCTAAGACGGTAGGAGTTTTGGGTCCACTCACCACTCATTTGTTCATCCATTCAGCAATTGTTTAATGAGATGTTGATGATAGAATAGTGAGAAAAGTAGTCCTGGCCCTGACCCTCCGGACTCAGGCAAGTGGGAAACGTGCATCACTGTGGAATTATGAACTGGGTCCGTGTTAGGAAAGGCAGGCCTGGGGGTGTTTAGTGGGAACCAGGGGTCCTGGACCAGTCTAAAGGTCAGGGAAAGCCACCCGGGGAGGGGAGAGATGAGCTGTCCTCAGAAGGATAAGGGAGATGCTTTTGGGGTCAGGAAGCTCCGAGGGAGAGAAACCACTGGGTGCCAAAGCCCTGAGGGAGCACAGTGTCTTCGAGGGATTGATGGCCAGCATGGCTGGACAAGAAGGAGCAGGTGGAGGACGGCCAGGCCTGTGGCCAGTCAGGAGGTGAGGCAGGGTCTGGGTGACCCTGAGAGCTGGGCTGACCTTCAGCTGGCAAGCACTGGTACAGCTAGTTTAGGAGTTAAAATCTGACTATTGCTGTGCCACAAGGCCCCAGATGCCTCCCTGCCATTCCATCCCCTCCCTGGGGACCCCCGGACCTCCCTGTACCAGCAAGTAACTGGACATGCCTGGACGAGAGGGAGCCTGCGGGTCCCAGCTCCACGGCTACGGCGGTCCCTGCTGGTTGGTCTGAGCTTTCTCCTGCTCATAGTCCCACTTGGAGTTCAGGTCCCACCTGTTCCCTTGGGTCAAAGTCTCTTCCAGGGTGTCCCCTACCCGCGTGACTGGCCATGAGTGTCCTGCACTCCTTGGACTGGCCCCAAATCCATGGCAGTCCCGGGGAGGAGGTTTGCATCACACAATCCCTGCAGTTCCTGGATCCTTGCTCTCTGCAGAGGGACAGCTGGCCTGGCAGACCCTGCATGAAAACCCATCCAGGGGAAAAAATCACTGTGTTCCAGCTCATGTATGTTACCTGGAGCTAAATCAGAGAAACCAATGTTTGCAAATCCCTAACAAGAACTTTCCTGGATTAAAATGATTGTGATACAGGTATGACCCACTGTAAGAAATGTGGAAGGTGATTAACTTCCTTCGTGGAAGGATTTTCCAGAGGGCTCTTCATGATAAAAGCTACTTCCAAAGCTTTCCAAAGGGATTTGATTGATACCCACAAAACTCTTCAGCCCACAAACATCCTTCAGGTGTCTGTGGTGTGCCTGGCCTTCTCCTAGCCCCTGGAGTCGGCGTGGCAGTTTCTGCGCAGTGTGGGCTTCAGACAACGAACACGTGGACAGGGTATTTTAGCAGGTGATACAAAGGACTAAATGAGATAATGTGGCCCAGAGGCCCTCGGGTGCGGCTGCGAGGAGGTAACGCTGAGTAAGGATGTGGATAGCGGGAAGGAGGCAGCCTTGTGGAGGTGGAAGAACATTCCGCGTCAGAGAAACAAAGCGTGGCGGTCTGGCAAGTGTGTGGGGCACAAGGAAGGGCACGAAGGATGGTCATCCCGAGCGGGAGGGGTGCGCCACGGGAGTCTCGCAGCCGTGGTAACAAGTTGGGATTTTTGCTGTAAGGGTAAAGGAAAGCCATTGGAGGGTTTTAAGCAAGAAGTGATACGCGCTGATTGACATTTTGGACATCTCAGTTTGCTGCTGTGTGGATGGCGAGTGTGGGCAGGGAGGTTGGTGCATGATATTGCCACAGGATATGGATTAAACTGCGTGCTAGCCAATTTCTTTGATCACTTGTTTAGTGTGACAGGGTCTTTGGTGGGCAAGGCCAGGACGCACACTGGGGGAAAGGGGCAGGAAGCCAGGAACCTGGCTGCAGGGCTGGCCCCTGAGTGGGCATAACCCACAGTCCAGACCTTAGCCCCCTTAGGAGGGGGCTGTGAGGCCTCAGAGCAGAAAGTTGCTGCTCAGACTGAGGGTCTGTCAGGCATCTGGCCCTTCGTGTACATCAGCCTGGTAACTCCTGACAAATACCTTGAGATGGGTGTATCAGTTATCCTTTGCTGTGTAACAAATTACCCCCCCCCAAATGTATTAGCTTAAAACTACAAACGTTGATTATCTCCCAGTCTCTATGGGTCAGGAATTCAGGAGCAGCTTAACTAGGTGGCTCTGGCCCTGGGTCTCCCACAAGGTTGCAGTCAGGATGTCAGCTGGGGCCACGTCATCCGAAGGCTCAGCTGGGGCCAGAGGAGCCCCTTCCAAGATGGCGCCCTCTCATGGCTGCTGGCTGGAGGCTGCAGTTCTGCCCTGGTGGCCTCTCTTCATGACACAGCAGCTGGCTTTCTGCAGAGCAAGTGATCCAAGAACAAAAGAGGGAACAAGCAGGAAGCTGTAGGCCCTTCAGGACCAGTGTCTGAGGTCCCACAGTATTGCTGCTGCCTTACTAGTTGGAAGTGAGCCACTAATTCCATCCCACACCCAAGGGGAGGGGAATTAGGCTCCACCTCATAAAGGGAGGAATATCAGAGAAATTGTAGACGTATTTTAACCCACCGTAGGCAGCGTCATTCATTCCCATCCCAGGCTGAGTCTTTAATTAACTTGCCCCACATCACACTGTAAGGAAGGAGCAGGAATGGAGCTAGAATCCAGGTCTCCAGAGCCCAAGTCCTTTCTCTGGTGCTACCTCCATGGGGGCGGCGGTCATCCTATCCTGCCCAGCTCTTGCACAGGCCTCGCCACAGCCCCCAAGAAGGTGTTGCCAAATATTGTGGCTGTGTGTGCACAAACACAGTGGCTGCCACCGCCTCACTGGGCCTCGTTTGCTCTTCCTGGGCACGGTGGCTACTCTTATTGCCAAAGTAGTGCCCATGCCCTGTTTTATAGGATAAGCCAGCTCCATTAGTTTTTATTTATGGTACAAAAACCACCCCTGCTTTCCTCCACCTCTCTGGCTATGCCACACGCGCCTCCCAGGTGCTGGGCCATGGACAAAGAAAACTATTAGAGGGACAGCTCACTGGGCCCGGCTCCCTCCTTGGGTGAGTTATTTCCCAGAAGTTCCTTGGCCTCTTAAGGAATCAGCTCAAGGTACATTTCCAAAGTGTCTGAGTCCAGCCATGGCCCCAGCCTAGGCCCAAATCTAGGGTTTCTGCATCGGGAAGCAGGGGGGGTGCACTGGGGGAGTTTGTGCCCAGGGCAGCCATCAGGCTGAAGGCAACAAACATGAGTCCAGATGCCACCTAACAGTTCATCACCTGAGTCAGGGCTGGCTTGAGGCCTGGAGAGGCCTGGAGGGGCCAACCCACCAGGTGGATCTCAGGGCTCCCAGCAGAGGGGGGCTGGGGAAAGTGGCACCAGAGGCCTCCTCTCTCCTCCTCTCCCTGCCCTCTGACCGTCCCATCAACCATCGACCATCGCCAGGAGGTGCTTCATGAGTCCTCAAAGAGCCAGAGGCCCTGCAGCGCTGGTATGTGATAGAACTTGTTAGATCACTCCCAGCTACGCAATTAAGGGCAGATTCCCCACGCTGTGGGCAATCTCCCTTACCCACCTCCCCGGGAGCTGCCTCCCTGCAGTGTGGTGCTAAATGCTCTGCCTGGGAAGTCAGACGGGCCTCCGTGTCCTGCTTTGCAGCTGCCTGTCCTTGAATAAGTTTCCAAGCTCTGGGTGATCCATTTGTAAAATGGGAATAATAAGGGCATCTGCTTCCCAGGGCTGCTGTGAGGATCGAGGGAGTGACTGTGGGGAGCCACGGGCCCAGCCCCCGGGGCGCAGAAGCGCTCAGAGGTCACCGCTGCCACTCAGGGGGTGGTCCCCTCCGGCACACTCAGTGTCGTGGTGCTGGCCCCAGGAAAGGCTACTTGCCATCAGTCCGCGGACGCTGTGAGCCCATCGAGAGCAACTCCTACTCCACACTGGCCGTCAGTTTGCTCTCTACAAGTCAGACCCCTGAGAGGGTCTGGATGCAAAGGGAAGGGTGCAATCAGGGCCCTTCCTGGGGGAGGACAAGAAAGAATCTTCGAGGGTCAGGAGAGAGCGGGGGCCACCGCATCAGACTGCACTGGAACCGTTTCTACCCACCAAGGAGTGTCTTGCTATTTAAACAGGTAAAATCCGTTGTTGCATACATGGGAGATCACATATGTCCTGGTTTACATGTGGACTATTTTGGAGGGTTAAGAGTAGTAAAGAGGAAGAAAAGCACCCATGAAAGTTCATGGCCAGAGGCGTGCAGGAGCAGGTGGAGGTGTAGAGAGCAAAAGAGGGACAGAAGGACTTAAAGGAAAAGAAGAGGCCACCAGGAAGTAGGAGAGTGTGTGACAGGGGAGACACAGGTCCTGGATTCTGGTCCCACCTCTGTGGCACCCTGCGGAGGAGTCTGGATCCCCTCCCCCCAACCTCCCTCCCCCACCCCAACCCTCCCCTGCCTACCCCCACCCATCTGACTCTCCGGGGGTTTGCACAACCCCCAGCAGGACAGCACGTGTAGTCCGCTCTGTTCCCTGATCCCTGCAACAAACAACCCACCAGCTGGTCTTTGGGGTGCCAAGGCTTGTGGGACACTTAACCGAGTAAACCCTGCAGACGTCCGTGTTCCCTGTTCATCAGCTGTCGGCACTAAGCTCTTAATATTTATCTCAAAGATAGAACCGCTGGACAGTCCACGCATCTGTGTGTGTACACGAATGCACAAAGCACGCCTGCTGCAATTTATGGGCTTCTAAGCGTCATGACTAATGTGACCCAAACGTGATTTGATCGCTTGTCTAGAACCCAGCAGTAGACAGGACTCTGTTTTAGCTGGGGCTGGCCTTGGACAAGTCCTTAAACATCCACGTGCTTCAACATGAGTAAAAACCGTGAGTGTGCAGTGAGTTGATGATCAAGACACATCTCATGATGCCCAACCCCCCGGGCACTCTGCAGCCCACCCTATGGCCCCCTGCCCCAGGATACTCAAAGACAGCCCTGTCCCTACTCTCATGGCTGCTGCATGTGGCCCTAGGGGAGGGAAAGAATTCACACGTGAGTTCTTGCTGTGCGCCAGGCACCGAGCTAACGGCTTCCCGTGATCCAGGTGACCACCATTCTGTGAGCATCCATATGCTCCTCTGATGCTCATGATATCGTGAGGAAACTGAGGTTCTGAGAACACACCTTGCCCAGAATCACCCTGCTTGTGGGTGGCAGGACCTGCAGATGAGCCACCCAGTCCTCCCTGAGGCCACAGCTCAGCTTGTGGTGCTGCGCCCCATTTCCCTGTCACCTCACTGGGGCTTCATGACAACCTGGCGGGAGATGGCAAGGTTGGCCTCCCTCTGCAGGTGAGGGAGATGCGGGGGCCAGGCTGGGACTCAGCCTCATTCCACGGCCGTGGACATCTCAGAGGGAAGCAGAGCCACGGGGCAGAGAGAAAGTTCCATGCGTGTGACCTCACATCCTCATCACTTCCAAGAACAGAGGTCTCTGGGGAACCCGCATTAGTAGAGCACATGCCCCGCACGCTGAGACAGCCTCACTGTCCACAGCCATCTGTGTCCTCCTTGAAGGTGCATGTCCCCCTCATTGTCCCCATAGGTACCCCCAAAACAGCCTTTGGCTTCCCTGGAAGGTACAGGGTCAAGAGGATGCCGGCAGTGCTCACATCCCTGCTCAATCTTGCCCTCCCCAAAGCAGACCAGAACAGACAGACTCCAAATACTGGCCCACATGGGGCCCCGTTCTAAGATATCAAATGTGGATGTATAAGAAAGAACATTATGAGGGTTGTACCTAACAATTCCTTCAAAGAGCACATTCCACACTTCATGAAAAATGATTGAGTTTACCAGCAGAGGAGCCTGGTGTCTCCAGGAGCAGTGTGATAGTTAATTTTATGTGTCCACTTGAGAGCCGGTAGCCCGTTCTTTCTGGGTGTGTCTGTGAGGGTGTTCCAGAAGAGGTTAGCATTTGAGTTGGGGGGCTGAGTGAAGAAGGTTGCCCTCCCCAGGGCAGATTGGCCTCATCCCTCCTGAATAGAACAGGAAGGCAAAGGAAAGGTGAAGTTTCTCTCTGCTGGGACTGGCACATCCTCCTTTTCCTGCCCCCAGACATCGGTGCTCCTGGTTCTTGGGCCTTTGGACTCAGACCAGGACCTGCCCCAGGGGTCCCCAGCTCTTGATCCTCCCAGTCTGGACTGGAACTAACCACGGGCTTTCCTGGGCCCCCAGCTTGCAGATGGTGGCACTTCTCAGCCTCCGTAATCGCATGAACCTCATACTCTGTCTCCTCTGTTTATCTATGGACATCTCTGGAGAACCCTGGCTGATACACATAGTCTCCCAGTCGATATCTCGGGGCCCCGCATTACTGGGAGGGTCCCTGCAACTGTCTTGGTTCCCACAGAAGCATTTTAAGCTTATCTCTGGCAGCTTCCCTAGTGGAAAACAGCTATTCTTTATCCTCAGTGGGAAGTTTCAAAAGACATCCCAACTGTCCGGCCTCCTTTCTCTCCTTTGGTCGCATCAGCATGCCCTGGCTCACCCGTGCTGGAGTGCTAGGGACAGGTGGGGAACTCCCCCAGCAGCTGCAGATTAGCGGTGCTGGCATGAGGGTGGGGCCTGTGTCTCCCCTGCACCCTCCATATTGTTCTCAGCTCCATTGTTAGAGGACAGTTCATGGTGGTGGCAGGTGGGGCTATTCATGTTGTCACCCCTTCTGAGGAACCCCTGGAGGCCCAGAGACAAATGCAACTAAGACCTTGCCCTCTCCAGAGCTCACAGTTTGCTCCTCCTGTCGCTATAGAAATGGAAGCCTGGACTGCTGCAGAGGGTTCAGTCGGGCATCTCCAAATATACGTCCATCCAGAACCTCAGAATGTGATCTTATTTGGAATAAGGGTCTTTGCAGGTGTAATCAAGGTAAGGGTCTCCAGACGAGATCGTCTTGGATTAGGGTGGGCCCTAAATCCGATGACAAGTCCTTAGAGGAGAAGAGGAGGGAAAACAGATACAGAGACACAAGAAGAAGGTTATTTAAAGATGGAGACAGAGATCGGAGTGATGCAGCCACACGCCAGGGGACGCACGGAGCCACCGGAAGCTGGGGGCATGAGGAAGGTCCTCCCCTACAGACTTTGGTGGGAGCACAGCCTGCTGACACCTTGACTTTGGACTTCCAGTCCCTAGAACTGTGAGAGAATGAATTTCTGCTGCAGTGTCATCCAAAGCCTCACCCGCCACACCTGGACGGCCCTTCAGACTTGGGCTCAGGGAAGGGGCACTTCAGGGGAAAAGGGCTGCCTGGGCCTGACCCAAATGAGACCTGGAACTCAGCGTCCACCATGTGCCCTGTCCCAGCCCGACGGTCACCATGAGGTCTCCGGTCACGTGGTTCCTGGCATCCCTGCAGGGGTGGGGAAGCAGGGGCCTGAGTCACACTGGATTATAGCTGCAGGGATCTAAGAGGTGCCCCAGCACATGTCCTGCTGCTCCTGCCCCAGCCCTCCCCTGGCTGGCCAGGTGTGCTTGGTCAACACGCAACAACATCGCTAATTACATACGCCTGTCCCAGATGCCTGATTGCCATGTTACACGAGGAGGATTCTGCATGTCACCTGGCACGGGTCAGACAGACCTTGGTACGAAGTTGTTTGCTCACAACTCAGCCCTGTCCCGCCTCTGTCCCCTGGGCTTCTGCTGCAGCTCCATGGGACCTGGGCAGTCACGTGCAGCTGAACAGAGCTCAGCTCCACCCTGGCGTCTCTCCCCAACCAACTGCAGGCCTGGCCCGCACGTGACTCATGCGTAGGTGTCCAGGCTACTCCTTCAGCCCTTCCTTAGAGCTGGTGATGCTCTTTGGTAGGTTTTAATCCCTACTTGAAAATGGTTCCTCTGGTCATTGAGTTTTTCTCATGATTATTTTTACTATTTTTTTTCATTGTGATAAAGTACATATAACATAAAATTTACCATCTTAATCACTTTTAAGTCTACAGTTCAGGGCTACATTCATAATGTTGTGCATTCATCACCACCATCCATCTCCAAAACTCTTTTCACCTTATAAAACTGAAACTCTGCACCATTAAACACTAAGTCCTCATTCCCCTGCCTCCAGCCCCCAACCCCCAGCAAATACCATTCTACTGTCTGTCTAGGTGCCTTGTATTAAGTGGGATCATACAGTATTTGTCTTTTTGTGACTGGCTTATTTCCCTTAGCATAATGTCTGCAAGGTTCATCCATGTTGCAGCATGTGTCTGAATTTCCTTCCTTTTCAAGGCTGAATAACGTACCGTATTTTGTTTATCTACTCATCTGTGGATGGACAGTTGGGTTGCTTCTACATTTTGGCTATGGTGAGAATAATGCTGCTATGAACACGGGTATATAAACATCTCTTTGAGACCTTTTTGTTTTTTTTAGACCCTGTTTTGATTCTCCTGGGTATATACCCAGAAGTGGAATTGTTGAACCATATGGTAATTACGTTTTTAATTTTTTGAGAAACAGTCATACTGCTTTCCATAGTGGTTGTACCATTTTTCATTCCCACCAGTAGAGCACAAGGTTTCAATTTATCCACATTGTCACTAACACTTATTTTCTATTTTTTGGATGGTAGTCATCCTGATGGGTGTGAGATGGTGTCTCATTGTGGGTCTGACTTGCATTTCCCTCACGATTAATGAAGTTGAGCGTCTTTTCATGTGCTTATTGGCTCTTTGTGTGTTTTCTCTGGACAAATGTCTGTTCAAGTCCTTTGCCCATTTTTGTTTCTGGTTGTTTGGTTTTCTTGTTGCTGAGTTGTAGGAGGTCTCTATATATTCTGGATATCAATCCCTTATCAGATATATGATTTGCAAATATTTCTCCCATTCTATGGGTTGAGTCTGTGCTCTGTTGATAGTGTCTTTTGATGCACAAATTTTTAAATTTTTCATGAAGTCCAATTTGTCTATTTTTTTCCTTTGGTCCTTGAGTTTTTCTCATGATTTTTAAAATACTTAATTTTTAAAAATTACACAAGTGATACATAAATTAATTTGTTTTCAGTCTTTTTTTTTGGTCTCATCTTTTGACCCCAAGCAGGCACAGAGTACTGAGCGAGTCACACTCCTTGGTGCGTGGTTGGTCTCAGCATCGGTCTTCCTGAGGCCTCTCTTTTACTTCGTGGAGTCGTAGCTGGCATGTAGCCCAAGGGCAGACCAGGGCGCCTCTCACCTCTGAGGCGACAGCCCAGCTTCCCCAGAGCAGAAGCCCCGACGTGGGCGGTGGTCAAGAGGAGGCAGAGGCCAAGCTGAGGCCTGTTGCTGAGAACAGAAGTTCCCAGCCCACGGTCTACACCCAGAGACTCTGACTGGTCCGGTGTCCGGCTTCAGTTACTCCAGCCTGTGGAATTTCCCGGAAGCAAATAGTTAGAAGGCTGAGCGGGGCCTTCAGGGGGCGTGTGACGCCAAAAAAACCCCAAACCTGGCAAAAAGAAGCAATCATTAATTTTCTAGGTTCTCTCTCGTGCCTATAAAAAGTGGGCTGTTGAAGATGTTGAACCCCCTCCAGAAGGGGTATTCTCCCTAGTTCCCAACTCAGACGTTTCCACCAAGGACCACAGGGCAGCGTCCAAGAGGACAAAGAACACAGCAGACCCTCGCCGAGAGCAGAACGGTCGGCGGGGGGAGGCCAGAGCCACTGCCCAAAGGACCTGCTGCACCGTCAGGGCGGGGACTTCTCCATACTCTGGAGTTCAGAACGTGCGTGCTGTGGACAGGCGTCCACTCTTCCCTAATCTTCTCTCTCCACGGGAGGGTTATTTCAGTGGTTTTATAGATGTTTTCCTAGAATATCCTATTCGTGTGCTGGGTTGGTGAAATTCATCATTGAGCCACAGGTGGCCACTCCATGAGGACTGGCGCCCCAGACTTAGCGGAAAGGACTGCACCGCAGCAGAGAGCCCGGGCCCAGAGCAGGCAACTGTGACTGCAGGAAACTCTAAGTTGGCTCCTCTGGAGGAGGGAGTGGACACGTTGTATGTGTGTGCAGACGCATCTTTGTCGCTGTGAGTAAGGAAAGAGGGTGTTTGTGGCCCCTGGGCACGCAGGGAGGGGTCGGCATCACTGTGATCACCCGTGGACCCCTTTGCCTGTTGCTGGCCGCTGCTCCCCGCCTCTCCCCTGCGCACCCGCACCTCATCCAGTCTCAGCTCCAGTGAGGCTGGAAACTCGAATCAGGAAGAAGCCCTTTCGGGCATCACATTCGCGACAGGAGTGAGAGATGCAGGAAGAGCATGAAAAGCCCCTCAAAACTCGAGGAGGCTTTGCTGGGGGTCACAGGAGAGAGACTTCGGCTGCTACGGCTAGTGCAGGAGCTGCCACCTCCGTCCTACCTTGGCAGGCCTGAGATTGAAACCAGCACAAGAGGGCCAGGGCTGAGGGGCAGACAGAGGCCAAGTTGGGATTTTGTCGTTTGAAATCCCGAAGCCAGAGCTGCTCACAGACTCAAGCCTGACTACATCGTTTGCAGGGCCCCTTGTTCAAAAAACAGGGAAAAGAGTTCAAGGTACCAAAGAAGAAATCTCCCCCCGAGTCCTCGAGGCCGGATATACAGCCGTCACCCTGGGATGTCCCTTCACCTCGCTGTGGCGGCAGAATTCTCAGATGACCCCCAGCGACACCCCCTCGTGTGATCTCCTCCCCTTGAGTGTGGGCAGAGCGTGGGATGTGATGAGAAGTCACTTCTGTGCTCACGTTACGTGTCACGTAACGTCACGTCAAAAGGGGTATTGAACTGTAATTAAGGTTGCTAATCAGTTGACCTTGAGTTCGGGAGATTTTCTGAGTTGGCTGAGACTCATCACAGGGGCTCTTTCCAAACAGAGAGTTTTTCTCTGGCTCCTTGGTGGAAGAGTCCGGCAGAGAGATTCCAGGAGTGAGAGGTGGACATGCAGCGCGTTCTCCCTGCTGAGATGGAGGGGCCGCATGGGGCCATTTGTCCCTCAACCACAGAGAATAACCTGAGCAGTCCTGGAAGTAGATTCTTCCCCAGACCCTCCCGACAAGGAAAGCAGCTCAGCAGACACCTTGATTTCTGCCCAGAAAGACCCCGCCTTGCTGACTTCTGACTCATGGAAATGGCAGATAAATGGATGGTGTTTTTAAGCTGCTTAGTTTGTGGTCATTTTTCCAGAGCCACAGAAAACAAATGCCCTTGACCTCTCTCCTGGTGGGGGCTCTGTCTTAGTGGATCCTTTGTCTTTCTCCTGGTTTACTCCCCTGTCTAAGTGTGGCACGTTCGCTAGCAGCAGCCCAAGAAAGGTGCATGAGGAGTGAATCTGCTTGTCTGAAATTGCCTGTTGCCTTTATTCAATATTCACACTTAATTGAAAGTTTGGCTGGGTGTAAGATTCTAGGCTGGAAACCATTTTCCCTTGGAATTTTGAAAGCATTGTTTCCTTGTCTTCTAGCATCTGTTGGGAAATTCACTGTCATTCTGATAGTGGCTCTCTGTATGAAACCTGTTCTCTCTCTCTCTTCCCCTCCTGATTTCTCTCTCCTGGAAGTTTTTAGAATCTTCCCTTTGTCCCAGTGTTCTGAAATTTCACAATGATGTGCCTTGGTGTGGGTCTATTTTCATCCACCCTGAGACATGGGCAAGAACGTCCCCTGCCCTATTTTATTTTATTTTATTTTTTATAGACAGGGTCTAGATCTGTTGCCCAGGCTGGAGTGCAGTGGCATCATCATAGCTCACCATAACCCTGAACTTCTGGGCTCGAGTGATCCTCCTGCCTCAGCCTCCTAAGTAGCTGGGACTACAGGCATGCAACACCACACCCGGCTAATTTTTTAATTTTTTGCAGAGATGGGGGTCTCACTGTGTTGCTCAGGCTGGTCTCCAACACCTGGCCTCAAGTGATCCTCCTGCCTCAGGGCCTCCCAAAGTGCTGAAAGGTCGGGCGTGAGCCACCGCCCAGCCCAAGCCCTATACTTTAGAAAGTCCCTCTGGCCATCCTGCAGCCATGACCCTTCCCACAAGACAAGGGGTCTACTGGACAACTGAGAGGCAGGCCGTGACAATGACCTAGGACCTGGAATTCCCTGCCCAAATAGCCCAAAGCCCATCCGGCACCCATGCAGCCGTCTGCCCTAGATCCGTCCTCCTGAGGACAGATGACCGCACTGTTTTTTGCCCCCCTGTGCCTATGGGGTGGCCGAGGAGTAGCTGTTTGTGGGAGATAGGAACGGAGCTTGGATATGTGGGGTGGGGTGTCCACGTGCGTGCACATGGGGCCCCTCAGGATGTGGTCAGTCCTTGGAGTAGGAAGAGCAAGGGAGTGGGTGGGAGGATGTCAGCCGGGCCCGGCCCCCCGCACCTCCACACTCTGCGCACTCTCTACGTCACAACCTGGCCTTGCGGTAGTTATGAAGGTACAATTGTCCAGGTAGGAAGACAGAATATACTTTATTTAATAGTTTGTTAGCTTTGTTTATAGCTTTAAAAAACTTAGATGTATGGCATACTGGCCTCGATTTATAGTCCTGCCTCCGACCCTGTGTTAGGGGTGGGCTTGGCCTGGGCAGTGGTGGGCGTCCTCTCGTCTGGAAAGTTGTGTCTATCCATTCTGGGGAACTTTCTTATTACTTCTCAGATGGTTTCTTGTCTGCCACCTTCATTGTTTTTTCCTTCTGGAGCTCTGATTAGTTGCTCATCGGACCTTCTATGCGAGTCCTCTGATTTTCTTAGCTCTTCTCTCTTACTTGCCTTTTCTATTTCTCTTTCTTGCTTGCTCTTTTTTTCCTCTAAACTGTCCATTTGAAATTATTCATTTCTGCTATCATACTTGTAGCTTCCAAAAGTTCTTTCGTGTTCTTTGAATGTTCCTTTTTAAAATGCAATGTCTTATTTTTATTTGGCATGGTGTTTTATTCTTCACCCTGCATGGTCTGGATTCCCTCTAGGTTACTCTTCTTTATTTGCTTGTTTGCGTGCCTGCTTGCTTTTCATTGTGTATGTGGGGTCGGGGGAGCAATGATGAGATGTCTTTCTCGAATGTCTGATTAGCCTTGACCACCCACTCTCATTTGAGAGTGGGCTGCTGAAATGCAGATCGGAAGCTCCGTGAATGTGCCTCGCCGTGTACATGGTGTGACCTGGCTCTGGAACTATGCCAGGAGAGCCCCAGTTGCGAGCAGCTTTTGATCCTTTGTTGTGGGCTGGTCACATCCCTGAGAAGCTCTTCCCACCTCCTGTAGGGTCTAGGCCTGAGCGCCACAGTCATGGATCTGCATTAGGGGAGATGGCCGGGTGTCTCCACGTGAGTTTGTTCTCTGTGTTCCCTGGTGCAGAAAACCCCTTTTTAGCCTGTCCAGCACCTGTCTTCTCTAACTCACCATAACGTTTTTGAGTTTTGTCCACGTCATGGCACATATCAATAGTTCTTTCCCTTTTATTCCTGAATAGTATTCTGTTGCATGGATATGCCACGTTTTGTCCATTGATGAACTTTCAGTTGTTTCCAATTTGGGGCTGTTAAGAGTGATGATGCTAAGAACATTTGTGAGCAAGTCTGTGTGCAGAAATATGTTTTCATTTTTCTTGTGTAGATACCTAATTTCTGTAGAATTTCTGCAGCATATGGTAAATTTGTTTAACTTTTTATTTTTTTTACAATGCAATGGTTTTTGTATACTCACAGAGTTGTACAACCATCACCATGGTCAATTTTTGAACATTTTCAATGTCTCAAAAAGAAATCCCATACCATTCAGCTATCACCTCCCCATTGCCCTACCCCTCCTCAGCCTCGGCCCTAAGGAACCAGTAGTCTACTTTTTAATTAATTTTTTCTTTTATGCATTGTGCTTTTATTATCATACGTAAGAACTCTTTGACTAAGCCCAACCTCACAAAGATTTTCTTCTATTTTTCTTCTAAAAGTTTTATTGAGTTTATGCCTCTTTAATTTTTTAACAAAGCTCCTTTATTGTGTAAAATGTCACGACTTAAAATTTTGAAAAATTAAATTTATTTTAAAATACTTCAGGGGGATAAAGAAGAAACAAATATAGCATGATATGATTAAGTGTTAAATCTAGGTGATGGGTGAGTGGCAATTCATTACACTTTTTGTAGGTTTGGAGTTTTTTATAATAAATATATCTTTTTAGCCAGGCATGGTGGCTCACACCTGTGATCCTTGCACTTTGTTAGGTGGGGGCATTGCTTGAGGCCAGGAGTTTGAGACCAGCCTGGGGAACATAGCAAGATCCCTTCTCTACAAAAAATTAAAAATTTAGCTGGGCGTGGTGGTGCAAGCCTGAAATCCCATCTACTCAGGAGGCTGAGGGAAGAGGATTACTTGAGCCCAGGAGTTTGATGTTGTAGTGAGTTATGATGACACCACTACACTCTAGCCTGAGTGACAGAGTGAGACCCTGTCTCAGGTGTATATATATATATATATATATATATATATATATATATATATATACACACACACACATATATATCTTTTTAGTATAATTTTAATAGGGAGTTTTGAGGGAGTGGAGCTAAATGCATTTTTTTTCAGAGACAGTGTCTCACTCTGTTGCCCAGGTTGGAGTGCAGTGGCATGATCATAGCTCACTGCAGCCTCTAACTCCTGTGCCCAAGCAACCCTCCCACCTCAGCCTTCTGAGTAGCTGGGACTACAGGTGCACACCACCATGCCCAACTAATTTTTTTTGTAGAAACAGGGTCTTGTTATGTTGCCCAGGATAGTCTCAAATTCCTGGCCTTAAGAGATCCTCCCATCTTGGCCTCCTAAATTTCTGGGAATACAGATGTGAGCCACCACACCCGGCCATATTTCTTAGTCATTTTTATAAGGATTACAGTGTAAATCTTTAATTTTTCCCGGTCTCCTTAGAGTTAATTTTATATTACTGCACCTGAAATGTAGAAACCTTGTAACTATATAAATCCATTTACTCCCCACTCCAACCCTTTAAGCAATAGTTGTCATATATTTATTACAGCCACATCCATTATAAACCTTACAATCTGCTATAACCCTTATAAACGTCATTGCTTTAACTTTTGCTATAAACAGCTATATGTGTTTTAACAAAATTCAGAGGAAAATAGTCTTTTTTCCCATTTCAGAATTTTATATCTCCCTTTTTAAAAATAGTTGTGTTCTGAGAAGGAGTGTTGGCTATCACCTGGCATCTACTCCCCACATGCAGAACAAGGTCGTGGATACTTCATGTCCAGGGACCGGTGGGATATTCACCGGATTTTTTCCCTCCGGGAATAGAATTCTTGGTTGGCAGGGATTGTTACTTCAGAACTTTAAAATTATGATCCCATTGTCTTCTGGCTCTAATAGATCATGTGGAAAAGTTAGCTAACAGCCTTATTGTTGCTCTTTTGAAGGTAAGGTGACTTTTTTTCTTCTAGCTACTTTTAAGCTTTTCTCTGTCTCTTTAATTTTCAGCAGTAAAACCATGATATTCCCAGCTGTGATATTCCTATTACTTATCTTGGCTGAGGTTTGAGTGCTTCTTGAATATGTGGTTTGATGTGTGTTTTGATGTCTTTCACCAGTTATGGGAAATTCTCATCCAGTATTTATTTAAAATCATTCCTTCTTTTTCTTCTGGGACTCTAATTGCTTGAAAGTTAGACTTTTTCCTCCTTGTCCCCTTTATCTCTTAAGCCCTTTTCTATATTTTCATCATTTTCTCCCTCTGTGTGTATGTCTGAATATTTTCTGTTGACTTGTTTTCCAATTCACTAATAATTTGTTCTGGTAATCATCTATTAAATTCATATATTGAATTATTAATTTTGACATAATAATTTTTATTTCTAAAATTTCCATTTGGCTTTTTAAAAAAATAGATTCTAGGTCTTTGGTAATATTATCGCTCTTTTCTTCTATTTTCTCAAATGTATTAATCCTACTTATGCTACGGTCCCTATCTGATAACTTCAGTATATAAATCATCTGTAGTCTTTTTCTGTTTTTCCCCTTTGTTTTCAGTGATTTGGTCCTGTTTTTTAGTATATCTTATAATGAAAAATAGTCTTTTATATTTACTCACATATTTGCCATTTTCAGTGTTACTCATTTCTTTCCAAAGATTCAGTTTCCCATCCGGTAAAATTCTTCTTCAGTCTGAAGAACTTCCTCTAGCATTGCTGTAGCAAAGGGTTGCTGGTAACAGAATTTCTTAGTTTTTTCTGAAAATGTCTTTATTTCACCTTAAATATTGAGGAGTATTTTCACTGGATATAGAATTTTGAGTTCTGTCAAAACTTAGAAGATATTTCATTGTCCTCTGGCCTCCATCATTTCTGATGAGAAGTGAATATTATTCCCATCCTTGGTGTCCTGTCTCTGTTGTGTGGCTTTTCTTTGCTTTGAGATTGTCTCTTTATCTTTGGTTTTGAGCAGTTTCACTGTGAAGTGCTTACGCATAGTTTTCTTTGTGTTTATTCAGCTTGGGATTTTCTGAGCTTCTTGAATCTGTATGTAATGTCACCAAATTTGGGGAAATCCTACCCATGATTCCTTGAAATCTTTTTGTGGATCCTCTCTCTCCTCTCCTCTCCTCTGGGGCCTCTAAGTACTCGCGTGTTAGACCACTTGATATTGTCCCATAAGTCACTGAGGCTTTTTCCCCCATGCTTTATTTTTCTCTCTGAGCTTCAGTTTAGATAGATTTATTATCCTGTCTTCAAGCGTACTGATCTTTTCTTCTACAGTGTCCAATTTGCTGTTAAGCTCATCAATGAATTTTTTATTAAAGATATTATTTTTTTCAGTTCTAGAATTGTTATTTAATTCATTTGATTGGTTTCTGTTTCTGTCCTGAGATAGCATATCTCATATATATTTCTTTATATATAGTATCTTTGAGAATATTTATGTTATAGACTGAACTATGTCCCCCCAAAATGTATAGGTGGAAGCCCTAACTCCCAATATGACTGTATTTGGAGAGGTAATTAAGGTTAAATGAGGTCATACAGGTGGGCCCTAATCCAGTCTGACTGATGTCCTTATAAGAGGAGAATGAGACACCAGGATGTGCGTTCACTGAGGAGAGGCCACACGAGGACGCAGCAAGAAGACGGCTGTCTGCAAGGCAAGGGAAGAGGACTTATGAGAATCCAACCCTGTTGCCGCCTTGATTTTGGACTTCCAGTCTCCAGAACTGTGAGAAAATAAATTTCTGTTGTTTAAGCCACCAAGTCTATGATATTTTGTCATGGTAGCCCTAGTAGACTAATACAAGTTATAATAATTGCTTTAAGATCCTCATCTGCTAATTCCAACATCTTGTTAGAAAATCCCTTTATTCTATTCTATTATATTGGGATCAGTCTCCATTGACTGTCTTTTCTCCTGACAGTGGGTCACGCTTTCGTATGTCTCTATATGTCTAGTAATATTGAATGGTATCCTCAACACTGTGAATGATATATTCACAATTCAGAGATTCTGAATCCTATCTTCCTCCAAAGAGTGTTGATTATTTATTTTTACAGTCACTTAACTTGGCTGGATTCAATTTGCAAATTCTGTCTTCCCTAGAGTGGGCAGCAGCTGAAACTCCAGTTAGTTCTTTCAGCCTCAGCTTGGAGTCTGCTTTGGGCATGCTTTGTTCATGAGTCAGCCAGAGATTCAGGCAGAGTTTGTACACAGAATTTGGAGCACTCCATCTCTGTTTCTGCTCTTTCCAGCAGCTACAATTGTCAAAAATTGTCCAAACCAGTAAGACTGTGAGTTTTCTATTGGTGTTTTTAGCCATTTGGAGTGGCAGTTACTGCAGCCCTCCCCAGACTAGAAGCCATAAAAGTGTGAAATATCTAATGCAGTTCCATTCTTGCAGGTGTTGATGCCCCTTTGGTATTGCTTTTGGATTCTCTCCAGGGCCTTCAGGTAATTTTTAAAATATTTCATCCAGGATCAGATAGGAGCTTCGTGCCCATACCCGAATATAAGTCCTAAATAGGACTGGAGTCGATCCAGATCTCTCTCCTTTCACTTCCTCCACCTTAGTCTACACCAGCAGAGCAGCGACAAGGCTAAAGCGGTAACTTCCAAACTGGTTTCTGCTAATACTCCTTATCCCTGTCCAGCTCCTTCTCCACATGCTCAGAACATTTCAGTGGGTTGGTGTTGGATCTGCTGTTCTCACTCTGCATACTGTCTGGGACATTTCCTCCGCATCTGTCTTCATTTGCCATTTATTTGCTGATAACTCCTGAATGTGCACCTCTAGTCCAGAGCTAACTCATGCGTGCAGCTGACTGCTGGACGCGTCTTTTTGTTTATGTCAAAGGATCCTTGGACTTATCATGTCCTAAACTGACATCATCATATCTTCTCTCAAAACTACTTTTCCTGTGTTTCCTATCACAATGAATACCCCTACCATTCACCCAGTTGCCCAAATCAGAAATCTGGGAGTCATTCTTGATCCCCCCAACTCAGTGTTTAATCTCCAAAACCTCTTAGTCTTCATCTCCTTAATCTCTCTCAGAACTCATTTTTCTCCATCTTTTTATTTTTCCCCGGGACAAAGTCTCACTCTGTTGCCCAGGCTGGAGTGCAGTGGCATCATCATAGCTCACCTATAACCTCAAACTCCTGGGCTCAAGTGATCCTCCAGCCTCAGCAGTACCCAGCTAATTTTTAAATTTTTTATAGAGATGGGGTCTCACTGTGTTGCCCAGGCTGGTCTCGAACTCCTGGGCTCAAGCAATCCTCCCACCTTGGCCTCCCAAAGTGCTGGGATTACAGGCGTGAGCCACTGTACCCAGCTATTGTTTTTCCTTAAATGTTTGGTTAAATTCATAAGTGAGGCCACCTGAGCCTGAGCTGTTCTTTGTTGAAAGGTTTTTAAGTACAAATGCAATGTCTTTAATAGACATAGAAATTAAGTCTATTTCTTCTTGTTTGAGCCTTGGTAGTTGTGTCAAAGTATTCATCCATTTCATCTAAGTTTTTGGATTTGTTGGCGTAAAGTTGTTTGTAATATTCTTTTATTATCTCATCCAGGATGATGTGTGTGGCATCTCCTCTTTAATTTGTGATATGGGAATTTTCCAATCTTTTTTTCATAGAAGTTTATCAATTTTATTGATGTTTTCAAAGAACCAGCTTTTGGTATCGCTGATTTTCTCTGTTGTTTTTGTTTTCTCTTTCATCGATATCTACTCTTTATTTCCTTCCTTCTGCTTATTTTGGTATTAATTTGCTCTTTTCTCTCTGGTTACTGAATATGTAAACTTAGATCATTGATTTGAGAATGTTTTTAATTTTTTAAATGTAAGCTTTTAATGCTTAAAGTTTCCTTCTCAGCACTGCTTTGGGTACATCCACGCATTTTGATATGTTGTGGCTTTATTTTCATGCAGTGCAAAATATTTTTCAGTATCCCTTGCTTCTTCTTTGAATGATAGGTTATTTAGAATTATGTTATCTAATTTCCAAACATTTGGGTATTTTCCAGATATCTTTCTATATGTTTCTTGTTTCCATTATGGTCAGGAGACAATATTTTATATTATTTATTTCCTCTTATATTTATTGAAACTTGTTTTATGACTCAGAATATAGTCTATCCTGGTGAATGTTTCATGGGTATTTAAAAAAACAGTGTGTAGGCACAGAGTTCTATAAATGTCAACTAAATCAAATTGGTCGACTGTGTTGTTCAAGTCTTCTGTACCCACTGTGAGTCTCTGTCTACTTGTCCTGTCAATCACTGAGAAAGGAGTGTTAAAATCTCCAACTCTAACTGTGGATTTTTCTGTTTATTCTTTCAGTTCTATCATTTTTGCTTCATATGTTTCGAAGCTTTCCTATGTATTACTGGTTCTGAAATCTACTTCGTCTGATATTATAGGTTGAGCATTTCTAATTCAAAAATCCCAAATCCAAATGCTCCAAAATCTGAAACCTTTTGAGATGCCACAAGTGGAAAATTCCACACCTGACCCCATGTGACGGGTCGCAGTTAAAACACATTCAAAACCTTGTTTCATGCACAAAATTATTAAAAAATATTATTCTGGGTTCAGGACGAGGCCTAAAAAAAGCAAAAGAAAAAATATTATATAAAATTACCTTCAGGCTATGTGTATAATGTATACATGAAATAGAAATGAATTCTGCGTTTAGATTTGGGGTCCCTCCCCAAGATGTCTCACTACCATTCTGCTTTCTGTCTCTATAGATTTGCCTGTTCTGGACAGTTAATATGAACAGAATCATACAACACGTGGTCCCGTGTGTCTGGCTTCTTTCACCTAACATATTTCCAGGTTGATCCTTGTAGTGTGTATCAGTACTTCATTCCTTTCTATTGCTAAATAATATAGATAGACCATGTTTTGCTTATCCATCCATCAGTTGGTGGACATTTGGTTTTTTCGCACTTTGTGGCTCTTATAAATAATGCTGCTATGCACATTTACGTTCAAGTTTTCGTGTAGACCTGTTTTCATTGATTTTGGATCTATACCTAGGACTGGAAATGGTTGATCGTATGGTAACTATATATATCTGTTTAACCTTTTGATGAATCGACAGACTGTTTCCTAAAGGGGCTGCACCATTTTATATTTCCACCAACAGTGCACAAGGGCCTGCCACGTCCTCACGAACACTTGCATTGTGTGTCTGCTTTGTTGTAGCTGCACTAGTGGGTGTGGAGTTTGCTTTGTGTTTCCCTGAGAGCTAATGATGCTGAGCATCTTTCTGTGTGCTTATTGGCCATTTGTATGTGCTCTATGGAGAATTATCTTTTCAGATCCTTTGCCCATTTTTTTTTTCTTTTTGAGAGTATCGCTTTGTCGCCCAGGCTAGAGTGCAGTGGCATCATCATAGCTCACTGCAATCTCAAACTTCTGGGCTCGAGTGATCTTCTTGCCTCAGCCTCCCAAGTAGCTGGGACTACAGGCATGTGCCACTAAGCGCAGCTAATTTTTTATATTTTTAGTAGCGATGGGGTCTCGCTCTTGCTCAGGCTGGTCTTGAACTTCTGGCCTAAAGCAATCCTCCTGCCTCAGCCTCCCAGAGGGCTAGGATTATAGGCGTGGGCTTTTGCCCATTTTTTAATTGGGTTATTTGTCTCTTAATATGGAGTCATGGTCGTTCTTTATATATTCTAGACGCAAGTCCCTTATCAGACATACGATTTGCAACTAAAAAGATTCTTTAAAAACGTAATTCAGATGATATCATTCCTCTGCTTTGGAATCTTCCAATGGTTCCCATATCACTCAGAGTAAAAGCCAATGTCCTACAAGGCCCACCGTTGTCATGTCTCTACCTAATCTTCTACCCCTCTGCCACTCCCTCCATCCTTTCCAGCCGTTTGCTTCCTTGCTGTTCTTAGAACATGAGATGTCTCCTGCTGCCTTTGACTTTTGTTCTGTCTGTTCCCTCTGCCCGAAAATCCATCCCTCCAGAAGTCCTCAGAGCTTCCTTTCTTACTTCCTTCTAGTCTCTGCTCAGATATTACTTTCTCAGTGAGGTCTACCCTGACAATCTTACTTAAAAATTACCCTTACCTCCACATTCCCAATTTTTTTTTTAACCATGCTCTATATCTTTCCTCAGTGGCCACTTATCCTCTCCTAATACACTGTAGAATTTACTTATGTGTATTATTGATTACCTGTCTCCATGCACTAGAATCTCCCTATAAGAGTAGGGACTTTTTATTGTTTTTTGTTCACTGATGTATTACAAGTTCCTAGAACAGTTCCTGGCCCATAGAAGGCTCACAATAAATATTTTTAAAATAAAATATTAAGTTAATATGTTAATGAGTAAAGGATTGTGAAAATGGAAAGCCAGTGGATAGTTTCATGGAGGCGTGTTATGGTCTGATTTATATTTCAAAAAAATCATTGTGAATGCTGTGTTGACTGTGGACTGTCGTGGGGCAAGGTAGAAGCAAGGAGACCCCTTAGGAGAGTGTTACAGGAATCTGGGCAAGACAAGGTGTGACTTGCACCAGAGAGGGAGGGGTGGGAGTGATGAAGAGCGGTTGGATTTTGGATATTTTTCGGAGGCAGAGCCTAGAGGATTTTTTCAATGCGTTGGATGTGGGGTGAGAGAAATAGAGGCATCAAGAATGACTCCAAGTTTTTCAGCCTGAGCAACTGGAAGAACTGAGTTGCCATCGACAAAGAACGAGAAGACATTGGGTGGAACAGGTGTTGTGGATGGTATATCAGGAGGTCAGTTTGGGGATATGCTCATTTTGAGATGTCTATTTGACTTCTATCTGGAGTTCAGGAGAGTTCTGGGATAGAGATTGATATCCAAATTGATGTTTGGGAGTCTTGGGCATTTAGAAGGCATTTAAAGCTATGAGACCAGATAAGACTACCAAGGGGAAGAGTGTAGCTGTTAATAGAAGGGGACTGAGCCCTGTGGCATTCCTCTATTGTCAGGCACTGGATGTCAGGCAGTACAAGACATGAAAGAAGGTAAGTTCATGAGCAAACCCCACGATTGCCCGGCTCTCTGCTTCAGGAGGACCATTTCTCAACCCAGTCAAAGAGTTGGATTCTGAAAGAGCAGAGTGGTCATGCTAAGATGAGGAGGCAGAAATTAGAGCTCCACAAACCTGAAGAAGCTGCAATCTGTGGGGTTAGACAGTGGAGGGGAGGATGCTGTGGAGAGGGGCATCCCATAAGTCCATGACTGAGAGCTGGGCTGTTCACAAGCAGGGCGACACTGTCCTAGGCCTACCAGAGAGCGGCTGCTCCAAACAAGAGGATTAAGCAGGGCTGGAGGAAGAGCAGCTGCCGACACTAGAGTTCTGGCCCTGCTTGGGTAGAGAGACCACATCAGCTTCTCGTTAACACCTGGCACCCAGCTGAGACACCTGCCTCAGGAGAGAGGACCATGCCCTAAAACAGGTGAAGGCAAACTCTTTCTGTAGAGGGTCAATATTAAACACTTTAAGCTTGGTGGGCGATCTGGTCTCTGCCACAGCTACTCAACTCTGCTGTTGTGTGAAAGCAGCCACATACATACATAATGAATGGGTACGGCTATGTGCCAATAAAACTTAATTTACAAAAAACAGGTGATGGGTGGATTTGGCCCACAGGTTGTAGTTTGCCAACCCCTGCCCTAGAGTAAGATGTATTCTGGACTCATTCTAACAAAGGCCCCACCAAACCTCAAAGAGATCCACAGCAGGGGCAGGGGTTGAAGGCTGAGCCCTGCCAGGTCAGAGGAGCTGGAGAAGACCTCGGGTTTCTAAAGATCCACACCAACAAGCATGAAGACAAGTGTACGCAAGTTCAAGGTGATCAGCCAGTCATAGAACTGTCTGCTGGAATAAGAATCAATACTTTTCAGAAGATAATAAGGATTCATTGTCTCTACATTGTGTTAACCATGATATCTACTATTCAATTAAAAATTACTAGACATACAAATAAACAAGGAGATGTGATCCAAAGTTAAGGAAAAAAATGCAGTCAATAGGAACTGAACAAAAGATGCCCCAGATGTTGAACTTAGCAAATATTTAAAGCAGTTACATATATTCTTAAAGGAAAACATGTGCAATGAATTAAAAGAAAATGTGGTCTTGAAGAACAAACCAATAGAGGATTTTGGTGGAGAAACTGAAAATATAAAAAAAGAACTAAATGAAATTCTAGAACTGAAAAGTAAAATAAGTGAAGCAAAAAATTCACTGGCTGGCCTTAGCGATAGAGTGGACCTGGCAGAAGAGTCGGTAAACTTGAAAACATGTCAGCAGAAGGTATTCAGTCTGCAGAACGAGAGAGAGAGCGATTGAAGAAGAATGAACAAAGCTTCAGGACAGTTTTAAGCAGCTGGACGTCCGTATAATCGGAGTTCCCGAAAGAGAAGGGAGCTGTATTGAGGCTGAAATAATTTTGATAAAATAATGACTTGAAAACGTCCCAGATTTGATTAAAAACACCACTTTATAGGGAAAATGAAAGGGTGAGGTTTATTAATGCATGTTGAAGTGAACGATATGACAATCACTCAGGAAGGGGAATGTATCAATGGAATTCTTAAAAAAGAAAATTGGAAGAAAGAAATAGGAGACTATGTGTGCAGACAACTATTTTTTTTTTTGTTTTTTTTGAGGCAGGGTCTCGCTCTGTCACACAGGCTGGAGTGCTGTGGCCTCATTGCAGCTCACTGCAGCCTCAAACTCCTGGGCCCAAGCGATCCTCCTGCCTCAGCCTCCCGAGCAGCTGGGACTACAGGCATAAGCCACTACGTCCAGCTAACTTTTTCTATCTTTTGTAGAGATGGGGTCTTGCTCTTGCTGGTCTCGAACTCCTGGCCTCAAGCGATCTTCCCACCTTGGCCTCCCAAAGTGCTAGAATTACAGGTGTGAGCCACTGCACCTGGCCCACACTTGGTTTCTTTAACAAATACATGTCACTTTTTGTTGGGGGAGGCATGGGGTCTTGCTGTGTTGCCGAGGGTGGTCTCACCCGGGCTACAGAATGAGACTCTGTAGAAAGGAAGGAAGGAAAAGAAAAAGAAAGAAGCCAAGTGTGTTTTCTGCAGGGTTTCCCATAGTTTGCATTTTGCCACGTACATCTGTCTCACAGTGTTGTGTGCCATATTCTTTTATCCTCTGTTTTGCCTGCTAACTGGTAGAAAACTCACTATTTTTTAAATGGCAGTTTTCATCAAGTTAACCCACAAGTTTAATGCAATTCCAATAAAAATCCCAATCATTTTTTCATAGTCCTTGACAAACTGGACTCTAAAATTCACATGGAAGAGTAAAGGGGCCAAGAATGGTCAAGACAATTCTGAAAAGGAAGCAGGGTAGGAGAAACTCTTCTGCAGAAACCAAGAGTCGCTCTACCTTGGAAACGTGAAACATTGTAATGTTCGTGTAGGGGAATGCAAACAGGCCAACTGAACAGAAGAAAGAGGATCTTGGTATGAGACAAGAGTTGAGGTTATAAATCAAAGAGAAAAGGATGGAGCATTCAATGAAGGAAATACGCTATCTGTAAGGAAAAAAATAGAAGTCGATCCCTACCTCAAACCACACACACTCACGCACACGTGCACAATCTCACAATGCATTGAACACCTAAGTGTGAAAAAGCAAAACTGTAAAATTTCTAGAAGAAAATAGGAGAAATCACCTTTATGATATCAGGGTAGGGAAGGATATCTTGAGCCACAAATACATACCATGAAAGGCAAGAGTAATAATTTTTTATTTTTTTTTGAGACAGAGTCTCATTCTGTCATCCCGGCTGGAGTGCGGTGGCGTCATCACAGCTCCTGGGCTCAAGCGATCCTCCTGCCTCAGCCTCCCGAGTAGCTGGGACTACAGGTGCCACCACCACGCCTGGCTAATTTTTTTTTCTATTTTTGGTACAGACAGGGTCTCCCTGTTGCTCAGGCTGGTCTCAAACTCCTGGCCTCAATCGATCCTCCCACCTCGGCCTCCCAGAGCGCTAGGATGACAGGCATAAGCCACTGCGCCCAGCCAAAGAGTAATAAATTTGAAGAGATTAAAATTTAAAACTTCAGTATGACAAAAGATACTGCGAGTGAAAAGATAAGCCCCCAACAGGAAACGATAGCTACTATTTATGTATGGAGGATCAGCACCCAAAATGTAAAAAGAAACTCCTATGAAAGAATAAGAGAATGATGAACAACCCAATAGCAAGAGAGCACAGGACAAGCAATTCATAGTATAACCCCCCCAAAGCAAATAAGTGTGTAACAATGCTCAGCCTCACTAGTGATTAGGGAAACTGCATATAAAATTAGGAGGCACCGTTTCATCCCCAAAAGGCTGGGGAAACATAAATTAACAAAAAAAGCTGATAAACAACAGCTAATGTTGGCAAAGATGTGGGTATGTGGGCAACATAAGTTGCTGGTGGGAATGTACTTTGATAAAATCATTTTGGAAAGCAAACTGGAAATTCCTCCTGAAGTCGAGGATGGGTAGACCCTGTGTGCCTCTCCCACGTGCCCTTTCTCCACCTCGCCCTTGCCTCAGGAGGCTGACTTCCACAGGCTGCCGTGTGCTTGGGCTTGGCTTCCCCACTGGGCAGCCTGGAAGGGGACCAGAAAGGAGGAAAGTGTGGTCAGGGTATTTGGTCACCTCGAGCCAGCTGAATCCCTCAGCAAAAGATCACTGCTTTCAGGATAGCTATCTCTACACAATTATTTTCTGCCCAGGTCTGGTGAACATTCACCTCCGTGTCCCTTTGGGCTTAATGGCAGTAACAGCTCAGCTGCCACTAGCCCCGGGTGGCTGCCCTATCACTTACGGCTTCCTTGCAACCTTCCCTGACTGTGTAAGTAGTTCCTCCACGAAACCTCCCACAAGTCAGCTGATTTTAAGTGTGCCATCTCTTTCTTTTTTTTTTTTTTTTGGCTTCTTTCTTTTTAAAATTTTAATTATTATTTTTAATTGACAAAAATTGTATATATTTATGGTATACAATGTGAAGTTTTGAAATGGATATACATTGTGGAATAGCTGAATCAAGCTAATTAACACATGAATGGCCTCATATACCATTTTTTTTTCTGTGGTAATGTGCCATCTCTTTCTACTGGGACTGCCTGATATACCCTTAGACCCAGCACCCACTTCTCAGTGTTCACCTGGTGATGCTCTTAGGTGCACAAGGAGCCCTGTACGAGAATATTCATTGCAGCCCTGTTTGTAATAGGAAAAAAGTGGAAACAATCTGTCTCTTAGGAAGAGAATAGCTAAATAAAATGTGGTTTGTTATTGGGATGGAATACAAGATAGCAGCTAAAAGGAATGAACTAGAAGATATCACCTCACACCCATTAGGGTAGCTATAATCAGAAAAGGGCTGGCAGGGGGAAGCACAAGCGTTGGTGAGGATGTAGACAAATTGGAACCCCTGTGCACTGTTGGTGGGAATGTAAAATGGTGCAGCTGCTATGGAAAATAGTAGGATTGAAAGGATTGAAACTAGAATTAGCAGCTGGGCTCAGTAGTGCACACCTGTGTTCCCCAGCTACTCAGGAGGCTGAGGCAGGAGGATCGCTTGAGCCCAGGAGTTTGAGGCTACAGTGAGCTATGATTGTGCCACTGCACTCCAGCCTGGGCAGCAGAGCAAGACCCTGTCTCTAAAAAACAACCAAACAAAAATGGTTATGTTATATATATTTTACCTCAATTTTCAAAAACATAATGTTGAGTGCAAAGAAGCAATTTCCAAAAAGAATTATACAATATGCCATTTATTAAAATGTCTAAATACTGAAAATAAATTGTATTAATGGTTGGATACATATGTCATATCAAATAAACCATATGAATTTGTCATTTTGGGGGATCGAAAACAGTCAAGCATTGGCAGTTTCAGGTGGTTCAGCTTGACAAAAAATTCACATCTTGTGTGGTAATGACCTATCCTCCAGCTTCAGGAAAATGATGACCTTTGATGGGGGGGAGATAGGAAATGGGGAGTGGCTTTAGCCACCGACATGTTATTTCTTAAATTAAGGAAAAAATCTGAAGCAGACGTGGCAAAATGTTGACATTGTTTAGCCCTGGTAATGTCTACACGAGCATCTGTGTATTATTTTCTGTAACTTCTTGTTTGAAATTTTTCATGAATAAAAATAAAAATTAAAACAGTGCATAGGAGAAGCGAGTCTGGCTCATGTAGACAACTGATTCAAGAAGCTTGGCTGGAAATGGAAGAGGTGGGGCCGAATCAGGGCACCCCAGGAGAGGCAGGAAGAGAGGAGAGGGGCCCCTCCTCCCCGGAGCCCCCGCTAGCCCGCTGCCCCCAACAGCAGCTGCCCCCGGGGCGCTTCGGTGTGCCAGACCCCTTCGTCTCATCTCCCCGCAACTCAGCTCTCTCTCTTGGCAGGTGAGAAGGGATTTGCTTTCGACACAGGCGTTAATAAAAAAAAAAAAGCAGTAGGTTGGGGATTTGAACCCAGCCCTGCTGAAGCAGGTAGGCTCTCACCTCCCTGCCCACCACCAGACCACATTGTGCCCTCTGGCTGCCAGGACGGGCTGGAATCCTGCCTTCCTGGGACTTCTCTCCCATGCCTCTGCCCCGCACCCAGGACTCCCGCCCCTGGGAGTATCGGTTGTTACTACTCTGTGCCGGTCTTATGGGAATTCTCCTCTCGCCATTTCAATGTCTTGTGTTTGCACTTTTCTCCCCACTGTTCTGCGTTTCTTGAAGGCAAAGTCCAAATTTGATGCTATCTTTTAATCTATTTATGCCTAGAAAGGGACAATAGAGATCAAATTGCAACAAATCCCATTTCTTAAAAAAGTTTCTAAGCCCCCTCGTCCCTTAATGCAATTGATTTATGGATCTCCACTTCAACCCTAGCCTCATCCTTTGCCCTGGTGGCTTTGGGGCCGGATCATATACAGCCACCTTCCTCGGGAGGGAGGAGGGGCAGAGTTTGGTGGATGACACAAGGGGAGGAGCGAGAAAGTAGCACCAAGGGATGGCAATGCCTGGGCACGGCCAGCTTCGTGGGCATGTGACCCGTGCAGTTGCACAGTGTCCCCAAATCAGAATGCACAGTGTCCTAAATGCTCAGCTGTTGCCATTTTGAAATCATTAATACTTTTTGAACAAGGGGCCCCACTTTTTATTTTACATTGGGCCCCTCAAATTATGTAGTGGGTCCTGGGTCCGGGTGTCCAGCTTTGGCAGCTGATGGGAACCAGGGCACATGAGAAGGCAGGCGTGGGAGCCTGCGGCCTCTGTCTGGGGCCTGCTGAGAGGGAAGCATCCGTCAGGGTCTGAGGCAGGAGGCAGCTGGGTGTGTGACTGGAGCTTGGGAGAAAAGTCTCTCCCTTCGTCAGTTTCCTCTCTTTCCAGGTCAGCCTGTGAATCTCTGCCCCCTGTTTTCCTCTTGCTGCTCCTCCCTCAGCCCAGAGTTGGGAAATTCCAATCGCATCACCTCCAACCCCTGGACCCTTCCTCGACAGCACCACCAGGAAGCTCTCTTTGTCACTCCCCCAGCAAGATCCTTGGATTGTTCCCTTCTTTCTCTCTCTGCATTGCCTTGTCTCTCTCTTCCTTCTTTCCAAATTGGCTTTTTAAAACCAGCTTTATTGAGATGTAGTTTGCATACTACATGATTCACCCACTTAAAGTGCAGACTTCAATGGTTTTTAGTATATTCACAGAGTTGTGCAACCGTCACCACAAGCAGTTTAGGACAATTTCGTCCCCCCATCTCCTTTGACTATCACCCACTGGTCCTCAGCCCCCGGCCCCACAACCATCAATCTGCTTCTGTCTCGTGGATTTGCCCATTCCAGACATTTCGAATAAATGGAATCATGTACAGTAATAGATGGCCTTTTGTGTCTGGCTTCTTTCACTTAGCACAATGATTTTGAGGTTCATCCACGTTGTAGCATGGGTCAGTGCTTCATTCTTTCTCATGACCAAATACCATTCCATTGCGTGGACAGACATGATGTTTGCCAGTTCCTCAGCTGATGGATTCAAATGAACTTTTCTCGGGAAACCTTTCCTGACTTGTGCCCACCTCACTCTCCCAGCTCTAAGCATTCTGTAAATGGGGATTCCGTGGGTCATCTTTTCATGTGGTCTCTGGTACTGGAGTGGGGAAGGTTTGTGGAAAGAACAGGCAGCCTTAGGTGCACACCTCTGTGATGCCCCTTAGCGGCTGGGTGACTTGTCCTCCTCTGGGCCTTATTTCCTCATCTGTGAAATGAGGATGGTTTTTCTTTCCAGGATTGTGGGAGGCATGGCACAGTGGCCTGGGATGCCCAAGGCACTCAGCAGTCAGCCGTGACCCCTAGCTGAGGGTGTGCAGGCAGGAACCACTTCCTCCTTGCTATTTCCCCACCAACGTCTGATCTCAGGGTCTTTGACAAGAGTCAGGTTGAAGGGAGAAGAAATAGAAAAGAAAGAAAAAGCAGATACCAGGGAATACAAGAAGACCTAATCAAAATGATACCGTGAGAACAATGAGACAGAAGAAGGAGCTGCACGGCATGTATGTTTTAGGGTTGAGCGAGGAGAGGCAGGAAGAGCAGGGGGTCTGGAGTCGGAAGACCTGTGTTCCCTGCCATGTCCAGGTCATTTACTTCTGATTCATCTGGGTTCCCTCAGTTTCCTCCTCTGAAAAATGGAGCATGAATCTGCACCATAGCTGCCCACCAGTGAGGGAATGGCTTGAGCTCACGTGCACGCTGCAGTGTAAACCATTTAACCAAGGGCTCTCCACGGCTGCGTGGTATCTCCACTGCACCAAGGCAGACCCTGACTAAGGCCTCAAGGTGGTTGGACACCTTGTCCACTCTACGAGGCAGTGACCTGGAGCCACTTCAGGCTGGGCCACCCTTCTCAGTGGCCTGGAGGCCTCTAGGACCCAGGGGACCGGATAGTGTTCATCACTCACTCATTCATTCATTTGTTCATCGAATCTTACAACCTACTTCTTGCAGGGCGCTGTGCTGTGACTGAGACCCGGAGCCACAGAGCCATGGTGAGCTGGACACCCAGAAGCACGTTCAGATACAAGGTGCTGCCTGCCCTGTGTCACTCTATGACTTGATATACTTCCTGCCTTTCCTGTGCAGATTGACTTCTTGAATACTTCTGGTTATGCTCTCCAGGGCTTGCTAATCTAACGCCTTGAACACATGGGGATTTCTTTATGTTTTGCCCAGAGGATTAGCACAGTGGCAATGCCCTCAGGAGAGTCTCAAGAGATATTTGATGAATAAATAAAAACATGAACAAATGGGGTGGGGGAAGAAATGGTGCATTTCGTGCCTTCTCACACAGTTATGCCTAGAAGCAATGCAGGAGCCATAAAGTGGGATAAGAGGGCTTCCTGGAGTAGGTGACATTTGAACTGGGTCTTGGAGGATGAGTTAGAGTTTGCCAAGCATCTATGTTCTCAGCATAAGGAACAGCATTCGCAAAAGTATAAAAAGGCCTGAATGACGAGAACTTCCTAGTGGCTGAGTGGGTGTGGGATGTGATGGTGAAGCCAGCGATGGACAGTGGAAGCCACAGATGGGAGGGTGGGGCAGCACGAGGTTTTGAACGGTATGAACAGGAAAAAGTAGA
Source organism: Daubentonia madagascariensis (assembly GCA_023783475.1). Lineage (NCBI taxonomy): Eukaryota > Metazoa > Chordata > Mammalia > Primates > Daubentoniidae > Daubentonia > Daubentonia madagascariensis. The sequence goes on along the minus strand of JAKFHU010002332.1, from coordinate 930,345 downwards.
AAGATTACTCAATCTTGACACTCAAAGACAATCACTATATAGACAGATAAGATTTTAATAGACTTTATAATTGTCCTCTTTTAAAAAACAGACCATATATGCAGTGTTTTCTTTTTCTACGTATAAGAGCTATTTGTTTTAAACAGATTTCCCCCCCTCTTTTTTCAGGACGTTAACTCTGGGTGCTACGTGGGGAGAAACGTGGAGTGCAAAGAACACTTAAGTGAGAAGTTGCCACCGTAGCCGCCGGGACAACGCGGGACGCCCCAGGGGCGGTGGGCGGGGGAGGAGGAGCCGTTTCCCCAGGTAAAGATGCGGGCACAGGGGAGACTGGTTGCGTCGAGGATGAAGAGGGAGGAGTCCGCGCTGACTCACAGGTTTCTGGCTCAGGAAACAGGGTTGCCGGTGATACCTTGAAGAGCCGGGCAAGTTTTGAGGGGCAGATAATGAACTGAGATGGGATCACATCAGGTTTTTGTGGAAGTGTCCCGCGGGCAGTGGTCACGCGCACGGGTCTCTCAAGAACCCCATAACTGTCTGGGGCACCTGCGAGGTGCCAGGTGGTTGTCCGGGGCGCGCCTGGGACGTCTAGACACCCTAAGCCCTGATGCAAGGGGGCCTTCTCTGCCCGGGAGCCAGCTCGCGACCCTCCCCTTGCAGGGGAGGGTGTCGGACCTGGGGCCCTGTCGTCTCCAGTTTGGGAACAGGCGCTCGGCAGCCCTGCGTCCCCTCACTGCACTTGGGGGGTGGGGATGGAATCCCCACCCCGCCACTTCCTGCTTCGGGGACTTTGGAGAAGTTGCTCTACCCCTCCTGCCTCAGTTTCCCCATCTGCACACGCTCGTCCGCGGACCCGAAGGCGGTGTGTAACCCCCAGAGGCCATTCCACACTGGCACGCGGGGAGGGGGCGTGGCGCGGCCCGGGCTGCGGTGGCCCGGCCGTCCCCGCCCGACGTCGCCGAGGAGGGTGGCGGGCAGGGCCGGGAGGAGCAGGCAAGGGGCAGAGCTGCCGCAGCGGGACTGGCGGGCCCCGGGCCGGCGCCGACTCCGCGCCTGAGGACCCGACCCGCGGCCAGGCCGTCGCTCCCGCCGCACGCCGGGCCCCGGAGCCCCGGCCCTCGCCGCCCGGTTGCCGTCAGGACACAAGTGGCGGCTCGGCCCCGCGCCGCGGCACCCCGCAGGCCAGGCCCGCACCCGCGCCCGCCGCCCCACGCACGCCTGCCCCGCCTTCGGCCCTTCCGCCCGAGCGCGCTCGGCTCTTTCCGCCGCGGCCGGCGCAGGTGGAGGGGGCGGGGCGGGGGCCGTGCGTGGTGACGCCGCGGGGGGGTGACGCACCAGCGTGCCCCGCCCCCTCCCCCTCCCCGTTCAGGCTCTGGAAAGAGAAGAAAAAAAACTTTCTTTTTTTTTTAATTGAGGAATCAACAGCCGCCATCTTGTCGCGGACCCGACCGGGGCTTCGAGCGCGATCTACTCGGCCCCTCCGGTCCCGGGCCCCACAACCGCCCGCGCACCCCGCTCCGCCCGGCCGGCCCGCTCCGCCCGGCCCTCGGCGCCCGCCCCGGCGGCCCCGCTCGCCTCTCGGCTCGGCCTCCCGGAGCCCGGCGGCGGCGGCGGCGGCAGCGGCGGCGGCGGCGGCGGCGGCGGAACGGGGGGTGGGGGGGCCGCGGCGGCGGCGGCGGCGACCCCGCTCGGCGCATTGTTTTTCCTCACGGCGGCGGCGGCGGCGGGCCGCGGGCGGGGAGCGGAGCCCGGAGCCCTCTCGTCGTCGGGCCGCGAGCGAATTCATTAAGTGGGGCGCGGGGGGGGGAGCGAGGCGGCGGCGGCGGCGGCACCATGTTCCCGGGGACTGCCTGAGCCGCCCGGCCGGGCGCCGTCGCTGCCAGCCGGGCCCGCGGGGGCGGCCGGGCCGCCGGGGCGCCCCCGCCGCGGAGTGTCGCGCTCGGGAGGCGGGCAGGGGATGAGGGGGCCGCGGCCGGCGGCGGCGGCGGCGGCGGCGGCCGGGGGCGGGCGGTGAGCGCTGCGGGGCGCTGTTGCTGTGGCTGAGATTTGGCCGCCGCCTCCCCCACCCGGCCTGCGCCCTCCCTCTCCCTCGGCGCCCGCCCGCCCGCTCGCGGCCCGCGCTCGCTGCTCCGCCTCGCAGCCGGCCGGGCCCCCGACCCCCGCCGGGCCCCCGCCGGCCCCGCCGCCCGCGCTCGGGGCTGTTTTCGCGAGCAGGTGAAAATGGCCGAGAACTTGCTGGACGGACCGCCCAACCCCAAACGAGCCAAACTCAGCTCGCCCGGCTTCTCGGCGAATGACAGCACAGGTGAGCGGGGGCCCGGCCGGGGCGCGGGGGAGGCGGCGACGGGGGCTCGCCGTCGGTCCCCCAGGAGGCGGAGTGCCCGGGCGTCCGACGCCCGAGCTTGGGAGCGGGTGTGCGGAGCAGGCCCCGCAGCCCCTTCTCCTCGACCCCCGCCGGAGGGCTGGAAGTTTGTCGCAAGCTGTCACTGGGCCCGAGTGGGGCAGCACATGCTTGGGTGCGCTCGGCTTTCCCGGAGTTGAGTAGCCGTCCTCGCGTGGAAACCGGACGGCACTCCGAGGGAGGGAAAAGTAAAGTGGAGCGTGTGGGTTTTGTTTGGTAATGCCCTGCGCATCCATCTGCTGCCGAGTGTGACACACGCGTGGCTGTCTGGAGGAATGACAGCGGAGGGTCCCTTTGATGGTTAGGGAAAGGTAGAGTTGCGGCGAAAGGTAACTCGACGTGTTTCGGCAGTGGCACCCGGTTCTCAGCGCTGCAATCGGAGGACACTCGTAGCAGCCACCAGCTTGTGAGTTATGACTGAGAAGTTTCTGGGAATGTGTTCCTTGGAAAGATGCTTAGAAGTTATTTTGAAAACTCTTTTTCTTTTGGTCAGCGAGTCATTCCATTTTTCAAAACCCCAAACTTCGTTAGCAAGATGTCATCAAAGTTGCTGTGATGTGTTTCATTTACACATACAACTTTAAAAGAAAGTTAAACAGCAGATTTTTTAATTTATTTGGGTTGCAGTCTCCATTTGAGCTTGTGTTGCTTTTACAGTGTAGATGTACAAAAAATTATGTCAAGGGCTGTAGGAATTCCAATTTTTCAAAAAAAATTTAGCAAAACACTGAATAAATCTTTTTTTTTTTTTTTTAACTTAACGGCTTCCCTGGAAACTTTCTTAGGTAATCATATTAGGTGCCTAAGAGAAGTGTTTTATTTTTCTATTCATTCAGTAATTCTGAGTTTTTCTGGGCTGGTTCAGGGTAACAGGAGCTAGTTTGTGTTTCCTCTTTCAGAGCTCTCCTTTGCAGTGAAAACTTGTGTGCCATTGGGAACAATTAGGTCTCTAGCACAGCTTGCATTTCTCCAGTACAGTTTTGTAGTAGCAGCATCTGAAAATGTTTCTAATGAATGGGTCCAAATTGAATTACATTGCTGCTTTCAGATTTGCACTAGACCCAGCTGTTCAACTTGTGGGAATATTTCTGTGATGGACCACTGGTGTATTCAAAATCTGTTTCTATTATCGAAACAAACCTTGAATTTTGTGGCTTCATTTTGAATACAATTCCTGGAATCCAGTTATGAAAAGTGGCATTTAATTTAATATTAGCTAATGTAGAAGTGAGAGAAACAATTTAAAAAAATCAGTTGTAGATTTCTTGTCTAGCTAAAATTTATTAAACAATGGGAAGGAGTAAATGAGTCTCATGGTATATAAAAGACACTAATGCTTTTCTTTTTAACAGATAAAAAGTTGAGTTTGACATTAGTTTTATAAAATTAACATATTGAAGTGAGAAATTTAGAAACAACAATAGTTTAAATGCCCTTTTGCTGCAAAAAGATCTCCATTGCTTCGTTAATCTTGCCATGTATGAGAGTAGATCATACCAGGCAAGTTCGGCTTTGACGCCTGTCCTCTGAAACTGGTAACTTGAATGGCGTTGCAGCTCTGCTATTGTTAAATGAAGTTATTGTAGATTTTGTCTTAAAAGGCAGGACAAATTAGTAATGCAAGACAAGAAGGCTTGTCCTGCTATATACATCCAGCTGTTTCCAAGATGGAGCCCAAAGGAAGGCTTTTTGGGGTAATTTCTGTTACTGGATGGTTAGATATTTATTTAATGTGCTGCTAATTACAACAAAGTTTATCAGAAAGGATTTTCCACACTTAACCACTTGTTTCCCTTCCTTCCCAATTTTGACCTTTGTAAGGCACAGAGGCTCTTTTGCTTGTCCAAATGTGGAATAAAAAAGTTTTTAATGGCTCTGATTTAAATGATCCAAAGAATAAATCATGATCATACTTAAGTTGGGTCCTCAGTTACACATTCATCACCATCACATTATCGTGAAAGGGTCTATTAGTGTGGGGGACCAAGGAAGGGATCATTAGCAAACACATTAAACAAGAAACAACCTTGTCTGCAGTAACTGCTAGTCTAAGATACCGAGTAATGAGATGGACAAAGATCTTAAGGATGTATATCAAGGAAATAAATGACTCAAGTGTTTACATGAAATACATTCAAAGGAGTGAAGGCTTTGGTTAGATGGGAGAGGGAGACTGAGAATAACATTCTCGAGGGCATCTACCCTATTTTAGTGGGGGGAAGTGTCTCTGAGGATCCCAGGAGAAAATTGGGCCAGGTGGAGCAAGGTGTATGCCTTGTGCATGTGATAAAATTTGAGGGAGGGGACCTCTGTGCCTGGGGAGAGCTGAGGGGTTGTGGGGAGGAAGCAGAGGCGGAGAAGGCCTTGGCAGCCTGAGAAACAGGAGCAACTTGGCCTGTGGAGACTGGCTAGTGGGGCCATCGGTGTGGTGTCACTTAGATGTATGTGTCTGTGGGGGGTGGCAGTGAACTGAGAGAAGCGTCCCTGACATTGGGGAGCTTATCGGCCAGGGTGCTCCCAGCAGGGTGCTTGCAGTCCATCAAGGGGAGCATACAACACCCCAGTAAGGTCAGGCAGCTGTCCCAGAGTGGTAAGTGTCACTGCCACTGGTGACAAGTGGAAGTTGCTGAAGGCTGGGATGAACATGCAGATAATGATGCAGAAATGGGGAGTGTGCCCCAAAGGAGGGTAACAAGAGGAAGAAGGAGAAATAGTACTTTTCACCCGGTTAAAACAGCAGCTCTGGAATGGCACAGAATTTGATGGTATCAGATGTTGATGAAGTAGCATTTTCTTGTGTTATGTGGAATCCTTAAAAAACACTTTCTCACAGATGTAGTCTTCCTCTACTTGGCACCCTTTATAAGAAGTGGGGACTTCGTGTTACCAGTATATAGTTAGTTGTGTGTTTTGGAAACTTCTGTGTTTATGATGTCCAAATTAAAACAGCATATTAGTGTCTTTCAACAGCAGATATTCATGACTTAAAAGTATAAGAGAAATAAATATCCAGGCAAGCATTAGACTTTTTTAAAAAATTAGCTTCATTATGGAACATTTGCACATAACAAATAGATTATTTATAAAAAAGTTTTTAAACACTGCATGCTGAAAATTGAACATAGGTATATTTCATCCTGTGCTGTGTAAGTGGCCCTAAGTGGTTGTGATTACATTTTATAAGGTGAATCCCTTAAATACAATAGAAAAGTATATTTAAAGAAAGCTTGTGAATACTGTTACCAACCAAAGTATCTTTTACAACCAAATGATGGTCTTTTATGCAGTGCAGTACTTTACATATCAGAGTGCTTTTCTCCCCATCATCTCAGTTTGATCCTCACAACATCCTGTGAGGTAGGAAGAGAAGATACTATTGCTATTTTCTGGGTGAGGAACTAGACTTGAGAGAGTAACAGCAATGGTCAAAACCAGTGCCAACCTAGATCATTAAAGTAAATAGTTGTATATATTGATTTTGTAAATCTACATCTGTAAACATTGAATTTGCCTGAATTGGAGACCCAGGAGCCTGCCATGCTCGGCAAGTTTCACTCAAGCTAGTGAATTGAATCCCTAGGGGGAAGTTTGTAACCACCTGTGGTGGCGAGGAGCCAGGGGTGTGTTCTTCCTGCCATGGGCCGGGCCGGGGCTCCCCCTTTTCCCTCTGGTTCTGGTGTATCTTCAGTCTAAAGTATGTGGGCTCACGTTCCTGTTTACCTCCAGAGAGGTCAAGTTATCTTACCTCATCATTAAGTTCTGGCTAAATAGCAATAGAAGTTTTCACAGAGACTTCTGGAGCTAGGGCTTCTCATGACTATGCCTTGCTGTTACTTGTTGTAAAAGTAGGGACTTCTGAATAACTGAGAGGGGCAAGAATGGTGGCTCCATCTGAAGTTCAGGGATGAAGGTGGGTGAGTATGAGTCACACCAAGGGGGTGCCTCAGTGGTTGGTCGAAAGATGGAGAATCACTCCTGTATAACATTCAAACTTGATTCTGTAATTCTCAAACATAATTGAAAATGACTTATAAGGGGACTGAGGCTTAATCCTGCAGTTGGGAGCAGGTGCTTAGATTGTTAGGCTGTGTTTTTACAGGTTCTAAGTTATGCATTGTAATTGTGTGACAAAGTATTCGATTACTTGGGGCTCCATAAGTGCTGACTTTGTATTTTTACTTAATGTATTTGAAAATGAAATAGTTTTAAAAAATGATTTTACCAAAGTATATCTTACCTTAAGACAAAGTGTACCTTATTGCGAGTTTTTAAAGATTAGGTAAGCTAGCCAGTTTAGTTCGTGGGATCGCATTAGTGAGGGCACCACCTTTTCATCTTACTCAAACCAGCACTTAGCGTATATTCCACGGAACTAGTGGGCACGCTAAGAGGTGTTTCTCAAAAAAGATCCCATGCTCTAATGAGGTTGGTTGTCACTGCAGGCATTCCCAGAGCCTTAGTGTGCTGCTGGGCACTGTGAGTCTTCAAGAGAAGACTGTAGTTTGCACCATTCCCAAGCCTAATTGACCCTAGAACCCTTTTGTATGTAATGTACGGGTATGCAGCCTTTTTCCGCAAAGGGCCAGAGGGTACATATATGGCTTTGTGGGCCATGTGGTCTCTTGTTGCAACCACTCAACACTGTTGTGTTAGCAGAAAGCAGCCATAGACAGTATGCAAACGGGTGGGCATGGCTGTGTTCCAGGAAAACTTTAGTTACAAGAACTGGCATCGGGCATTTGGCCCGTGGGCCGCAGGTTGGTGAGCCTGATGTAACGTGGTGCTTAATGCTCTGAGCACCCACTGGGAGCACTGGGCTGCCCCAGTCTGGGCCGCCTGTGGAGGCTTTAAGGAAACCAGCAGCAGCACAGGTTTTCTGAGCACCGCAAAGTGAGGTTCAAGTGAGCGGCATGAGACTCGAATGAGGCCCAAGGCCCAAGGAGCATTTCAAAGCTTGTTAGGAGCCTCCCTCTGTCTTTTTTGTTCCCCTTAACAGTTTTGTGTACTTTACTTAAAATCAGGTGAGTTTAACAGAAAGCCAGGTCACCTCACTAAGTTTTCCTTTGTCGCTTTGCCGTCTTGCTCTTTGCTTACCCCAGTGGCCCAGCTACGTCACCTCAGGCCCTTGGCATCCCTCCTTCCTGGAGAACCAGAAGGTAGCGGCCGAGAGGACTTGGAGAGCTTTTCCACAGCCATCTTCCCAGCGCTGGGGCAGTGCCTGACACAGAGTAGGCCCTCAGGAAATACTTGAGGGAATCGGTAGAAGAATATGCAATATTTGTCCTTCAAAGTTCTCATATTTTTCTTGTAAGATTTTACTTTTAAGCTAATTGCCACCAGTCTCGGGTCTGTTCTTTGTTTCCCTGATCCTGAGCTCCACGCGTGTGTGCTCTCACCCAGCAACCAGCCTGGCTGACCTTAGGAGTGCTCGAGCCAGAGGGTGTTTGGGGCATGTTACATCAGCTCTCTGAGCCTCGGTGTCCTCATCTGTAAAGTAGAGGTAATAATGATTCCCATCTTGGTAGCCTGCACCAGGGTGTAGAACTACCTGGTCTGGAGTAATGCTCAGTGAATGGGAGCTGGCATTGAAGTCGCCAGAGAAAGTGGGTGTGCCTCATAGTGTGGGGCTTACTGGGAGTGCTAGTCTGACTGGGCTGAGACCTGTTTCTCAATAGTCCTGGAAGGGACAATAGCCATGTGCTCATATCCACAGAGGCCCATGTGCAGGCACATCTGTTGCAGTGTAGCCTCTCAGCAGATAGATAGCCAGGAATTCTGTAATCAATACCATTGATTCTGCCTCCATTTTGGATTGTATTTTTTTAAATAGGAACATGATGGCCATGTAATTTTAAAATTACAAAAACTTAAGTGGTATCACACATCCTGAAAATTCTTGATAGTTTTGAAGCATATTCCATGGACTGTTTAAGCAGCAAACAAATATGTGACTCTGTCTCTTTACCGTGTATATTGTAATTCACTTTGTGGTACCCGTTAAGGAATAGCAGCATACAAAGGATTCTGATGGATGCCTTTGAGTAGCTTAGAACTGTCTTGACGAGATAAGACTTAAAGGCAAAACTTGAGGAAAGAATACAAAATGCAATCAAGTTCGAAATGCCTGAGTCAGAAAAGGCAATCTGAAGAGGGCTTTGTTTATTCCCCTGCTGTTTCCTGAATGTCCTGTGTATGCAAGCCCAGGGCTGGGTACCTGAGTTGGGGGCAGCACTGAGGCAGGCTCTGGGATGGGCAAGGGGCCTTGGGCTACCACTAGTAGCTTGGTGGGCCCTCCTGTTGAACCAGCCCTGGGAAGCCTGCATATTTTCCATGCCTTCCGGGTTGCTGGGCGAATTACCCTGGCTGCAACAGTGGTGTCATCACAGGCCCGTGGGTTGCATCTCAGTCCTCTTCTGGTTGTCCCCAGACAGTCTCTTGTTAGCTCTCAAACTCCTGGCTATGCCCTTTGGTTTTCAGCACACTCTGAGGCCTTTTCCTCCTGAAGTATCCCTCCTTGGGATACCTTCCCACTTCTCAAGGGCTCATGAGGTCTGCTGTGGCTGTCCATAGCTCCTGCTTTAACTGGAGAAAGGATGCCAGCCTTCCCAATTCAGTCTTAAGCTTAGCCTTTAGGGAAATTCTCACATTGCAGCAAGTCCTTGATGTACAAATGTAAGCCATTGCAGCACTACCTGTCGGGAGCTTTTGCACAATCAACTTGCTCTGGAGGCTGTGGTCCCCTGACAGGAGTGCTACAGTAGGGCCACGGGCAGGGTCCTGTGGGCGTGCCCTGGTGAGGTCAGGTCAGTGCTCTTCGACCTTTGACTTGAAGAGATTCAAGCAAGGGCACACATAGAGGGTGTATGAAAGGCATGGAAGTGAGCAAGAATGGCCCCCTTTTTTGTTTTTTTAAAAAAGTTCTTAGAAAGTATAGACAATGACTGTTGCTGTCTTTAAAAAACTGCCTTTAGGGTGTTTTCAGGTTCTAAATTTAGGAAGCAAGGCTATTTTTGAGATCTGTGTCTAAAAGTTGAATTCTTTTTTAAACTTACCCTTAAGAAATATTTCGATATCATCCCGTGTGACATTTTCCCCCGTGTTTCATTTCCATTAATCAAAAGAATGTTTAGTTGAACCATCGCTAAGAATAGTAAAATCTAATGGTGGAAATAATTCCACGTGACTAAATCTGACTTTCCTTCCCCGTTTCTAGGTGTGCTGTCTGCTACTGTTTGAAAATCTCTTAATTTGCCAATCTTTCTAATATGCGTGTACCTTTCTGTACATAGTAGGTATTTCTTACAGTTGCACCTAAATGAAACTTTTGAATTTTAATAATCTATAATAATCAGAGAAAATCAGCTGTTTAATGGGGTTGTACAATTCTGATATAAAGCAGATTTTTTTTATAATTCAGAAAATTCTCTCCCCACCCCACCCCCGTCAAGTAGTTTGGATTTTTCATATCAAAACTGTACCACCTGTACATGTTTTAACTTTATTGTTAGAGTAGATAGTGAAATAGAAAGGAAAATAAGCTACTGTTCTTTATGATAACTTGCAGAGAAGGCCTGTAGAACATTTAAATAAGCAGATTTTGGTATTTGATTACAAACTGGTGACACTCAGGAGCTATAGAAATCTATCAAATAATTAGGGTTTGCTTTGACAATTACGGACTATAAGAGCTTGACCCAATTCCTTTGGATTAAAATATTTTGAGTATTTGTCACCTGATTAAAAGTAGAACCTCCTAACTATGACTCAGAGTTGAAGGAAATGTCAAAGCTTTTTATACTGGAGGCCGGCAGCGTGGTACTGAGGAGGGAGCCCTGGCTTTAGCTCAGAGTGGACGCTGAATTCCGGCTCCCAGCTTGTCAGCTCTGTGACATGGGCTAGTGACTTCACATTTGAGCTTTGGGGGACAGGATATGTTTGTATGTGTGCGTGTGTTTGATCTCCAAAAGGGATTTTTAGCCAAGTGCAGGTCCCAGCTACTTGGAAGGCTGAGGTGGGAGTATCACTTGAGGCAGGAGTTCAAGGCCACAGTGCACTATGAGGGTGCCTGTGAATAGCCACTGCTCTCCAGCTTTGGCATCGTAGAGAGACTCCTGTCTCTAAAAATAAAATTTAACTTAAAAAAAATAAATAAAAGGGATTTTTTCCCCTATAGTACTCCATTCCTGCTCACATTGATTAGCGTGGTATATTGGCCTACTGTGGTGCCCAGCATACGGCGGGTTGAGGCAGCTGTTGTTGTTGTTTAATTGTATGGGAAGATACTAGACGTCACCTGCCTCTCAGACCAGTGAGGACTGGGGTGGTGTAGCCTGACTCAGAACCAGGTCTGCGGGAGCTTCTCACTGAGTAAGCGGGAAGCTGCTGCACTGCCCGTTTTGCTTCCGGTACCAGGTCTACTGCAGCTTTGGAACCAGTTTGCAAAAGAATGAATTAAGAGCTAAAATTCGGGCATTCTACAAAATGGGTAATAGTTTGACTCACTTTAGTCTTTGTTTGCACTCCACCTGTTCTTTATTGGAAAATTGAACTCTAATTAAATGGAACTGTGTTTCTAGTTATTGTTTGAGAACAAGGGCTTGATTTAGGTTAGGAGTTAGAGAAAAGGGAAAAGTGAGTACAGAGAAATTATAAACATAGGGTTTTTTTAGAAAACAGAGTTAAGGGAGAAGATGGCCTTGGGATCACTGTCCAGTTTAGTCAGGTTGATTGGTTGAAAGAAATACCCGTGAAACTTCATTTCCTCTTTGGTTCAGCGACCACTCCTCTTGAAAGGAATGGACTCAGCTCTGTGCTGTATTATGAGAATGTTCTCTTCCTACAGATTCTGTAATAGGAAATTCTTTCAATGGAGGTTACTGTTTTTCCATTCTCCTAGATATTTTACATATGGTAATTTATGTTTTTTACTAGTAAAAATTACCCCATGGTGGACAAAGAATTTTTTCCCTAATTTGTGGATATCTTTACTTTTTTTAATGGTTTTTTGGTTATTCCTCTACTACTGGTGAAATCTTTTTTTTTTTTTTTCTTTTTTGAGACAGGGTCTGGCTCTGTTACCTGGGCTAGAGTGCAGTGGCATCATCATAGTTCACAGCAGCCTCAAATCTGGGCTCAAGCGATCCTCCTGTCTCAGCCTCCGGAATAGCTGGGACTACAGGCATGAGCCACCACATCCAGCTAATTTTTTCTGGAGATGGGGTCTTGTTCTTGCTCAGGCTGGTCTCGAAAGAATCGTTTTTTGTTTGAAGAGCACAACCTGCCCACAGTTGAACTTCTCTTGAAAAATCTCTGAGGGAATCATTTGAATTATTGAGAGAGAATCCAATGTTTTAGCTTTTGCTAATGACTTGCCAAGTCTTTGAAGGGAAAACTGATTTTTTTCCCCCAACAGTAGGAGAATGGGTTTGGACATTTCCTTTGTTTGAGATGCCTGTGTTCTCGTGGTAATCTCCAGGTCAGCGATGTCCAGTAGTCTTTTCTCTGGGATGATGGATCTGTTCTCTCTCTGCACTTCGCTGTGCTGGGACCACGAGCCATGCATGGTGATTGAATATTTGAGGTGTGGTTAGTGTGACTCAGGAACTAAATTTTAGTTAATTTTAATTAAGCAAATGTAAATAGCCACATGTGGCTAGTGGCTAGTATATTGGACAGCAGAGCTCTAAGTACGTTTACTTACCCTGTTTGTCTAGAGTTTTCTTTAGGATATTTATGAACTAAGTTCCTTTAAAAAGACCATCTTTTAAAGGTGGAAGACTCTCTGAAAAATATGCATGGCTTAGATCACTCTGTTCAGGATTATTCACTCATTTACACTGTGGTATAGGCCCTGGCAGTCTAGTAGGGACATGACAAGCCCAGTCTCTGTCTTCATGGGAGGTGATGGGGACCGCAGATCCTGGACAGGTAACTACAGTGGTGTATGACCTTGGAGGGGAGGTACTGTGCGTTGACTGGGGCACCAGACAGGGACTGAGCCTGTTCTGAAGGGCCTTGGAAGTCCTCATGGGGGCGGTGACATGAGCACTGACACCTGAGGATGGATAGGAGCTGCCAGGTGAAACTGTTCCAGGCATAGGGAACAGCATGAATAACAAGTGTGAAGATCTGGAGGTATAAATTCTTCATTGTGTAAAAGTTTTTGCAAAAACAGTTTTGTTTTCGGTTTACATTTACTGGGCTATCAAAATTTAGAAGGTCTCATGGTTTTGCTTCTGAGAGTGTGGAGGATAATGGTCTGGGGGAGTTTGTTAGGGCTGGGGTCCAGTCTCAACTCTACCATTTCATTTTTTTATTCAACAAATATTTAAATGCATATAACGTGGTGGGGCACTCTGCTAGGCCCTGGTGATAACAGTGATGGCAGAAGCTGCTCCTGTTGGAATTCTGAGTTGAGTGGTGTGGGTGGGCAGTCCAGCGGTCCCCCACCCATGCCTGTATCATTCCAAACTGAGATCAGTGTCTGGAAGGAACGAGATGCTTCAGGCTTGGAGGTCAGGGAGACTTGTCAGAGGAGGGACGCTGGAGCTCACTGCAGGGTGAGTGAGGGGTCAGCTTGGGCATCTGAAGGTGAGGTAAGGTCATTGAGAGCCTTGAGTGTCAGACTAAGGAGTCTGGGTCATCCTTTCAGGGCTTAAGAAACAAAGTTTTAGAAAAACCCATTGTGTCCACGGTAATTGGGGGAAGCTCTTGTGATTTGTTTCCCAGAAGTCTAGGTCAGCTTTTTCCAAGGTGTATTTTTCCATCTAAGCTCAAATCTGCAGAGAGAGTTGACACAACTGCCTTCCCCTCCTCAAGCCCTATTTTTGGGAGGAAAAGGGCCTTGTGAAAAGCAGCTTAAGAATTGGAACTAGTGTTCTTTCTTAGGATGTTAGGAAATTTTTGTACAAACCGGAGAATTTTCTTTAAAAGGTTTTTAGAAAATTCTTTTCACTAGGTGATATAGTCATGTGGTTTAAAATTCCAACAAGTGAAAAGAATATTTGATGAGAAGCCTTCCTCTTATCTGTTCCTGGAGTCACTGGCTGTTCCCCTCCCCATAGGCAACCAGTGTTTGCTGTTTCTTAGGTGTCATTCTAGAGGTGTACTGTGCATAGATTTTTACTCTAAGTAGCTCATTGTACATGTTATTCCCCTTTAAAGTGCATTTTGGACTGATAAATATCTCCAAGCTACTGGAAATATTAAATATTAGAAGTGCAGGTTTCATTCTAAAAGTCCTCTTTTTTAATGGTAAAGTGTTTTGGTGCTGCACTTATATAAATAACACAAAAGGATTTCAGTGTTTTCACTAAACTATATGAATAGGAAGAATTGAAGTTTTTAAAAAATTTTACATCCTCTCCAAGACTATTAGGAATTTTGTTACTATTATCAAAACACATGTTGTGTAGCCAGCTCACATCAAAGTTCTGTTTATAGTTTCTCAGTTCTTAGAAAAGATTTTTAAAACCTCTGGTTTTTGTTACCTACCTTATTAGTTGATATACAAATACCTGTAGGTGAACAACCTGCCTCGACACCAATCAGATAACGTAAAAATTAGTGTCTTGCTTGGTGGGACTTCTAAGCACATTCACAATAACTCCACACCTTTTCTTTAATTTAGTTAATTAATCTGTTCTAGAAATTGTAAAACACTTGAGTACGAGCCAAAAGTCCCTTTAGAGAAGAAAGGATTAAATCCGTGAGGCCCCATCGGAAGAGTAGTTGAGCTTCCTGCCTTTGCAGGTCTGGGTAAAGCAGAGTGATGGGCACTAAAGAGGGGAAGATAAGATTGACAATCATTAAATTTAAAAGTCAGGATTGAGAGCAAAAGTGGTAATTAGATCCTTTTTAGGGGTAAAAGGATATGTGCTAATGTGTATATAGGAAATTTCTATAAAGAAGTCACTAGAAATTGTTTCTTGGGGGTTGAGGATCTGGAGATGTTTTGAGGGCTCTACTTCTCATTTAAAATTCTTAGTGCGTTTTTTTTTTAAAACCAAAAACCATAAATGTATTATTTTTATAATGAAAAACTAGTTAAAAACAAATCAAATCCAAAGCAAAACATCTTTTTGGGGGGTATATATGGGTTTTTGTTTTTGGGTTTTTTTTTGGTATATGTAGTTAGGAGAATCTGTTGAATAGTGAGAAGCAGTTTTGGTTAATTCCTATTGCAAAACCTTTAGACTTCTAGCAAGAATTAGTTGAATAAATTGCAAATTACCTAAGAGGTGCCATCCAGAGATAAGAAAATGTGGCTGGGCATGGTGGCTCACGCCTGTAATCCTAGCACTTTGGGAGGCTGAGGTCGGAGGATCGCTTGAGGCCAGGAGTTTGTGACCAGCCTGGACAATAGTGACACCCCATCTCTACAAAAGATTTTTTAAAAATTAGCCAGGCGTGGGGTCGCCTGCCTCTAGTCCCTGCTACTTGTGAGGCTGAGCAGAAGTATTGCCTGAGTTCCGGGAGTTTGAGGTTGCAGTGAGCTAGTGTGATGCCAGTGCACTACAGCCTGGGCAACAGAGTGAGACCCTGTTTCAAAAAAAAAAAAAAAAAAAAAAAAAAGATTGTGTTTTAGTGTGATGCCCAATTATTACTTCCGTTGTCACAAGCTCCATTTTTAACGTAATCTTTGTATTAGAGGTTTCTGCATTGGTTTGCTGAAAGCTACAAGACCTAACAGCCAACTAATATTTCTTTGAGTATTTTGAAATGATGTCAGATTTCCTGAAGTGAGCAATATTTATTGTATTACTACATTGGGTACAAAATATTACATGTAGATTGTCACATTCCTTTAGGAAAAAATACTACTTTTGAAAAGTTTTTTAAAGTGCCTTTTCTTTTCCAGCCTTCTAAGCTTGTTTGAACACTAAAAATACTTTAAACTAATATTGAACTCGTTTCAGATTTTATCCTCAAACTGTAAACACTCCAGCTGGAAGTGGAGCACCTGGAACCATTCCAGGTGTTAGCACCTGGTGCTGAAGTTAATCAGCTTGGCCAGGACGCCCCTGGGAGGGGGTTGTGGACTGCCTTTTAAAAAATCAGTTTCTTTAATGACTTAAACTAGAGTTCACTCATATGTCTCAAAAAATCAGGACAAAAGCTGTAGAGAGAACGCCTCCCTCCACCTAGTTCCCCCTCAGGTAGTCCCTGGGGATAGTTCATGCTCTCTTCCAGGGTGTCTTTATCTATATTCAAGCAGATACTATTGTCTCTTCTTGGGTCCTTCTTCCCCCTTCCTGCCTTTTTCTTCTTAACTGAGGTAGCATACTATATACATGGTTGCACAACCTACTGTCTTTTTATAGTTGCCTAGTATTCCATTATATGAGATGTGCCATAATTTATTTAATCCTCTCCCCACTGACAGACGTTTAGGTTATTTTCTATCTTGTCTTCTCACAAACAGTGCTTTAATGAATAGCCCTGTACAGTTACGTGTATAAGTAAATCTATAGAACAGATTCCTGAAAATGGAATTAGTGGTTAAAGGGCATATGCATTTGTAATTTTGATCATATCAAATTTTCCTCCAAGAGCTTGAATGTTGGTGGAGTCTTAAAATTGTAAAAGCAGGGCCAGGCGCGGTGGCTCACGCCTGTAATCCTAGTACTCTGGGAGGCCGAGGTGGGAGGATTGCTTGAGCTCAGGAGTTTGAGACCAGCCTGAGCAAGAGCGAGACCCCGTCTCTATAAAAATGAAAATAAAATTTAAAATAAAATAGATTAAACAAAATTGTGAAAGCAGCACACATATTCTCAGCATAGACATCACTATTTTATGCACATTCTTCATTAACATAGTCTAGTGATGAATAATACTCAAGTTCTTCAGCTTGTGATTCTCCATCCTGTTGTGCCTCTCAATTATTTCAGATTTATCTCTAGTTTTATGGTGTTCTTTTTGGACTTAATGTATTTAGTTCTTTTTGGCTGTCAAATAGCCCATACACTTCCATATGTTGTATACTGATTCTAAGTCTGCTTTCATGTCCAGAATATGCTGTTTCCACCTTTCTCCTGACTTTGTGTTGCTGCCTACCAGCTACTGCTCTCACAGTATTTGGGGCAAAGGATCTGGTTTCCGGGTGTCCACTTGCTTGTACTTATGGTGTGTCCAGGGAGTCTGAGGTGGCTGGGCATCTGGGGTTTGGGGCTTGCTTCTGCAGGGGTTGGGTACTAGCTGAGCCCACACATTCTTCCTCTTCCAGGACTGTTCTTGGCAGGATAATCCTCTCCCCCTAAGGAGTTTATCAGGTTGCAGGGTGGACAGGCAGCTGATGAGAACGCCTCACCAGGTCCTGCTGCCCCTCTCAGCCATGGTGTCGGAGAACAATGAGCCCCTTTCTGCTACTCCTGCCCCAGACAACTGGGTTAACGTTCAGGGACTGCTGGGTCATTCCTCTTGGTCTGGTGGTGGCTTGTTGCTGTGACAGCCACCTTCTGTCTCACCCTTGTACCCACCCTTTGGGGCTGAGGGAAGCAGTAAGCACACAAACTGATCGAGGAAACTTAAAGTTGTCTTAGCTGTTTGGGGATGGCACCCCTGTTACTTGTAAGTGCACCAAATAAAAATAGGCTGGCAGCGTTTCCAAGATGGTTTGCGGTTCAATGTGACAAAGAACTTTTAGTGAGGACTGTCTGGGGTTCTTTAAATAGAAGATAAATAGCAAACATTCAGTGAAGCAAGATTTTTTTTGGTACCTGATGCGGCGTAGCCATGAAGTATGTTAAGGAATGAAAAAATAAAATACTAAAAAAAATTTTTTAAAGGAACAATAGCTTACAATAAAGTGCTAAAATTTTGATAGTAAATTATCATGTGAAGTAGATTTTACCTTTTCTAGGGAGAATTCTTAAAAATTATATAAAATGCATTTCTATAAATCAGATGTTGCCCCTGATTTACGTTATGATTTCTAAGGTTCTGCAGTTCTATGTCAGTTTCATCTAATGCTACAGCTTGGTTTCCTTCCCTTCACTTCAAACTTTGTAGTTCATGATGTTTAAATCTTTAAGGGTACTTACTAGGCAAGTTTCTATCTAAAAGAGTCCCCTGGATTTATCCTTTTCTAACATGAATATTTATCCCATAATTTAGCCATAAATTTGGGTTTAATAAACCAAATTGTCTTATAGCCCTCAACACAGCACTTATGTTTATACTGGAGGCTAGGATTTGGGTTTTATTCTTTTTCTGTCATACTGTCATAAACTGTGTTCTGTATGATGAACAATTTTTTTTTTTTTTTAATAGAGAAAGGGTCTCTCTCTTGTCGCCCAGGCTGGAACTCCTGGACTTAAGCGATCCTCCCGTCTCAGCCACCTGAGTAGCTGGGATCACAGGCGTACGCCACCATGCCAAGCTAATTTTTAAATTTTTTGTAGAAACAGGGTCTTGATATGTTGCCCAGGTTGCTGTTGATCTCCGGGCCTCAAGTGATCCTCCTGCCTTGGCCTCCCAAAGTGCTGGGATTATAGGTGTGAGCCACCGTGCCTGGCCATGAGGGATGCTTGACATTAACAGTGATCTTTTGTGAGGAGTCCGTTCCTCATTTAGAGCGTTCTAGTGCTCTTTCCTGCTGGATCAGATCCACACATCAACAGGAGGAAGGCTCTTCGCACTGTATCAAATTCACACCTGCTGAAGGAATCCTGCCCTCACAGGGTTTTTCTCCTTGAACCTCTACAGCAAAACAACCAGCTTGTGCCTGCTTAGCTTGCTTTTTCCCATTCCTGCCTCTTTCCTCAGTGTCCTTTCCCTCTAAAATTCTGGTCAGGGTTTGCCTCTTATTTGAAGCCTTTCTTGCTTTCTTTGACTCCCTTATTCCAGTTTGCTGTGAGACTTGGTGTTCATGGGCTGCTTCTCAGTTTGGTTATAATCCTCTGGGGAGGCAGGCTTTTATTCAAGTCTCAGAGACACCCAGTCAGCCCTGCACAGAGCGAAGGCCTCACTCCCACGGCAGGGCCGGGCAGGGGGAGGCTGACTGTCAGGCCTAGTGATTCCAGGGAGGGGCAAGACTTTCTGCTCAGTGTAAGGTCGCTGATCAGAATGAAGTAAAACCTCATTATTCTATGTTAATTAGGGGGTGGTGTATCTGCATAAAAGAAGCCTGAATTATAGAAGATTTTAGAAGGAATTTGCTTTAATTATTTCTTAATGGTCATTTAAAAAAAAAGATTAGATGTCTTTTGGGAACTTGTTTAAATGCCTAGATAAAAATTACTTATAATGGCATCAATGTTAATAAAACAGTGCTTTTTCCTTTTTTTTGTATTTTCACTCTCCGTTGCTGGAGAGTTGTTCCATTGTTTATTTGTACAATCCCCAAGAATTTTCAAAGCAAAGTAAGCTTTAATTCTACTAGCATTGCCACAGATGACCATAGCTATTGAGAAATGGTAGGTGCTGAGTGCCGGCCCTGTACCAGGCATGGGGTGCCAGGCTTTTCACGGGCATTGTCTGGGTCAGTCCTTATAGCCATCTTCGGAGATGGGCTTGTGACAGTGATGATAGTGACTGATATTTATTGAGTACTTACTGTATGCCAGGCTCAGTGCTAAATGCTGTATTCACATTGCATGATTTAATTCTTTCATCAGGGATTCTGTGAGGCAGGTGTTACTTTCCTTTTGGCTTCAGGGTTGTGGAGGCACACATAGGGAGGGGAGGGGTGCTGGTGACAGCTGCCATCGGAACTAGGACCTGACTGGGTACTCTTCTTCTTAGACTGCGCTTTTTGTGTCTTTATTGTCTAATATGTCAGTAAACACACTACGAGAGTCTAGAATGATCTTTAGGTCCTCTACCACTCTGTAGAGTCCTCATCCTTAGATGTGAGCTTTTCTAGAATGCTTTGCTCTTATTGGATCAAGTTTTTTGTATCCAGTTTTTTCCCCTTCAATTTATCTTAAATTGACAAAAATTATATTATCTGTCATATACAGCATGATGTTTTGAAATGTGTATACTTTGTGGATTGTCTAAATTGAGCTAGTTAACATATGCATTACCTCTCTCTGTATCCAGTTTTGACTTTGAAATTAAAAATTCTTTTTGCGGACAGAGTGGAGGGCGCCTGTAGTCCTAGTCACTCGGGAGGCTGAGCCCAGGAGTTTGAGGCTGCAGTGAGCTGTGATGGCTCTACTGCGCTCCAGCCTGGGTGACAGAGCAAGACCTGTCTCTTTAAAAAAAAATCTGTTCGGAACTTTTTCCAAGGTAGGCGAGTAGGTGAATAAAAGTTTTAGCTTTTGAAAGATTTAAGAGAAGCACTTGAGTAGTCAGAGTTATAGTACAAGTCTGAGGATATAGGAAAAAAATCAAAATCAGTTTCTCCTGTACTCTCACTCAACAATCAACGCAGCAGACTTCTGTGACCAAGTGTGTGGGGGTTCCCTCCACCACCAAGCAAGCAGGCAGTTCTGCATTGGGTGTCAGCTGGGTGTCCTCTAATTCAGTTCAGTTCTTACACTATCTACCTGGAGGCAGCATCAGACCCCACAGGATGAGGGCTCGGTCCCTAAGACTTCCCCCATTCTGACACCAGTAATAAGCCCCAGGTTGTTTCACCTGTGCTTCTGACCGACCAGGCATAAATTGGGGTTCCCAGGACCCCCTCCTTGGGTTCTGTTTGGTGTAGAGTGGCTCACAGAACTCAGGGAAACAAGTTTACTGGTTTTTTATTTTAAAGAACATTACAGAGGATACCAGTGAGCATCAGATATTGGGCCTCCCAGTTTCACCCTCCAGAAACTAGTGCTCAGCTATTTGGAAGCTCTCTGAGCCCGGTCCTTTTGGGTTTTTATGGAGGCTTTATTATGTAGGCATCATTAATTAAGCCATTGGCCATTGGTGATCAACTTAACCTTCAGCCCCTGTCCCTTCTCTGGAGGTTGGGGGTGAGCTGAAAGTCCGGATTCTCTAATCATGCCCTGGTCTTTCCTGTGACCACCCCCATCCTGAAGCTGCCTAGGAGCTGCAGCCATCAGGCAACTCATTAGCATACAAAAAGATGTCACTTCGGAGTTTCCAAGGATTTTAGGAATTGTCTGCCAAGAAGCAGGAGGAAGACCAAATATATATTTCACAACATCACGACAAGTAATGCCAAAAGAAAATCTCAGGCCAGTGCACTCCAGCCTGGGTGACAGAGTAAGACCCTGTCTCTTTTAAAAAAAAAAAAAAAAAGAAAGAAGACCTTTTTCTCAGGGAATAGGAATGCAGGAGAGAAATTAGGAGTGGGTGGGGAAGAGAAAATGTGTGTGGGAGGGGAATTTCGTGCTTGGAAGTAGAGAAATATGAACATATCACAAAACAGCACCTGAACTCTCACGTTGTTCATTTCTCACACTACCATTGCTCGTTCTACATGCCATTTAATCTTTGCATCAATTTTAGGATTGAGGTTCCTTGATGCTGAGGTGTAGCCATAGAGTGAGATACACCTGGATGGTCCCCTGGAAGGTGCAGAGGCAGCAGAGAAGAGGTGTAAGGAGAAAGATGAGTGAACAGTGTGACGCTTAAGAGGATTTGTCGTTTAATTCTGTTTCTGTTTTCAGAAAATAATAATAAATGTTAAGATTACTCACTACCTTATATCTTTGACTAAACAGGTTTGTTATAATTGATATTGTGTATCCTCTAACCGGTGGTCTTCTCTGTAATTCATGTCATTCCTTCAGCATGTACATTTATTGAGTGCCTACTACGTGCTAAGCACTGAGCAGACAGTGGTGGACAGACCAGACAGGACCCTGCTTTCGTGGCACTTGCAACCGCATGAGTGACAATGTGAAGGTGATAGGATAATTCTTGCTCACTCGTTGTATCTATAGGAGCATAAAAGAGTTCATGCTTCTGGCCAGTAGACAGTATGATATATACTGGTTTCTACATGTTTTGATTCTGTCAGTACAAAGAATTTGGGGCTCCAAATATAATTCAGAGAAAAAAAATAAGATTATGACAAAGAGGAGACTTTAGGAAACCTAAAGAAAGGTGTGTTTTGTGGATTTTTTGGCTAATGCCTTTGAAATTTTTTTCATACAAAACTGTTTTCAAATGTTTTTGGCTGGGCAGATTGATTCAGCCACTCACCTAGTGTTTGAGTCTATAAAATGAAAAGCTTTTTTTTCAGAGCACCTGATAGTAGTTCATTCCTTGTTTAAGGTGAAATGCTGACTTCTGATTCTGATAATGATAAATAAGAATGGGTCTTAGAACATATGTGGGTACCATTTGTCTTTCACAGTTTACAAGTGATCCTCACTTGAGCAGAGTCTCGTGTGTAGACTGCCTGCTTGGATTTCCTAGTCCAGAAGTGAATGTCCTTTGTTACCTTGCTTGGTAAATACCTTGTGTTCCCTGAGGCCGGCTGAGTTTGGTTGTGGCCCCTACTATTTTTCTTATTCCTCAGTGGGTCTCCTCAGCCTTTTATGAGTGTGATAGAAATGGGGCAGGTTATAGCTTTTTTTTTCCTTTTCTTTCTTTCTTTCTTTCTTTTTTTTTTTTTTTAAGAGATGGGGTCTTGCTCTGTTGTCCAGGCCTCATATGTAGTGGTGCGATCACAGTTCACTG
This sequence comes from Daubentonia madagascariensis, assembly GCA_023783475.1. Classification (NCBI taxonomy): domain Eukaryota; kingdom Metazoa; phylum Chordata; class Mammalia; order Primates; family Daubentoniidae; genus Daubentonia; species Daubentonia madagascariensis. Next base: position 908,354 of record JAKFHU010002332.1, on the reverse strand, counting down.
CTGCCTGGAACTGCTGGGCTCAAGTGATCATCCTGCCTCAGCCTCCTGAGTAGCTAGAACTACAGGCATGCACCACCATGCCCAGCTAATTTTAAAAAATAATTAAATAATTTTTAGAGAGAGAGAGATGAGGTCTTGCTGTGCTGCCCAGGCTGGTCTCAAACTCCTGGCCTCAAGTGGTCCTCCTGCCTCATCCTCACTGGGATTATAGGTGTGAGATACCGTGCCTGGCTTGTAGCTTCTGTTTTTTTCTCAGATCAGTTTGATGAAAGGGCCAGGCTCCAAATTGGTGGCCAGGAAGTCCCAAAACAGAGAAAATTCTTGTCCCAAGCTATGGAAGTGTGGCAGGTGGTGCTTGCTACTTGATGTGTGTTGGGAAAGTCTCCTACTAAGGGCAAAGGCCCTGTGAAGGCAGGATGCCCACAGATCTCATGCAGCCGTAATCCTTGCATTCTCCCAGGTACCCTGGTGACTGGCAGAGAGAAGAGAATTTATCTGGGATTGGAAGTGGTAGCTGTCAATCCTGAACCTAGGAACTTCCTGTGATTCAGATTGCTCTTGCTCAACCTACATGTTGGGACACTGGTGTGTAGAAAGCATAGTTATGCTGTGTTGCAATATCCTGGCCTGACTTCTTCACTCCCCTTTGTCAGTTTGTTTTTGTTTTTTGGGTTTTTTTTTGGGGTTTTTTTTTTGAGACAGGGTCTTGTTCTGTTGCTTGGGCTAGAGTGCAGCGGCATCATCATAGTTCACTGCAACCTCAAGCTCCTGGGCTCAAGTGATCCTCTTGCCTCAGCCTCGCAATTAGCTAGGACTGCAGACGTTCGCCACCATGCCTGGCTATTTTTTTATTTTTTGTAGAGATGGGATCTTGCTATGTTGCCCAGGCTGGTCTCAAACTCCTGGACTCAAGCAATCCTCCTGCTTCGGCCTCCCAAAGTGTTAGGATTATAGGTGTCAGCCACATTGCTCGGCCTTTTTAGTTTTTTGAACTAGGAAATAGGAAAAGGTGGTGACCAAAAAGGGAATGGTATGGGTATATGTGCACCCCATCTTTTAAAAAAGCCACAGCTAGTATATTTGGTTGTACACATACTCATATGTGTTGGGCTGGTGGATGACATAAGAATTAGTAAATTCTCCCTTCACCCAAACAGCTGTTTGATGTGTTTGGACAGAAATAGGATGAGAAAAAGTAGTCAAGGTGGACAGAGTGTGGCAGACTAATCAAAAACACCAGCGCAAGACAAAATGCCCTGCTAACAACTTTGAAAATTGTGTAATAGAATAAACTGTAAATGCAAACTGGTAGACCTGAGAGTGGCTGGTTGATGGGTGAATTTTTAAAAGTAAGAAATTTTTAGAGTAGAATTGTTCTGCAAGGTATAATAAGATAACTGCTATGTATAGCACAAGGTGCCCCAGTCCGACTTTTATCTTTAACTCTGGGGTATTGTTACACTTGTTTTACAGAAGAGGGTATTAAGATGCAGAGATTAAGCAGTTTGCCCAGGGAGTTGGGATTTGAACACGTGCTCAGTTTCCCAGTGATCTGCCTCCTCTGACCCACGCTGAGGCTGGCCCTGCGCGGGGATTGCCTGACTGTTCTCTGGGGTCTATCTGCTCTTCTCCAGCCTGGCCTCCTTCTCCTAGGAAGAGTGCTTATTGATGCTTGAAAGAACCAATTAGAGGAGCTTCTGCAGGTTGTTCCAAACCTTCAATGAAAAATATTCGGATCTTGTTTGCTTCTTCTAATTCACAAGGCTTGACATGGTGTCTTCTTCCCTGCCCCAGACAGGGAGGAATGAAAGCCAGTGTCTGTTATGCTGGCTCCACTTCATGGTCTAGATGAAGATTATTCATCTTATTCTGCTCATAGATTAAGGAGCACTGCATTTTAAAAAGTAGTTATTTGAGAGGGGGGGTATATTTTATTTTATTTTTTTCCTTTTATGTTTAGTTGACATGTAATAATTGTACATATTTATGGGGTACAGGGTGATATTTTGTTACATGTATACAATGTGTAATGATAAAATCTGGGTAGTTAGGATATCCACCACCTCAAACATTATCATTTCTTTGTGTTGGGAAAAAAGTGGTTATTAAAGAGTACTGACTGAAAGCCTGTATGCATGTAGACAAAGCCTGGAAGGCAACAAACACAAAACAGTAGTTACGATGGAGAGGATTTTTTTTTTTTTAAAACTGTAATTCATGTGATCTTTGTATCTGGAGATCTTAGTGAATCTCCAAATTTAGGACAACATAAGAGCATAAAAGCAATGGGATGGAACCCAGAGAAGCATGTTGAGACGCAGAAGCCTGCTGGCTAAGTCCACCAAGAACAAGCCCTGTGCCCTTCCATGGAGCTGTCTGCTCTGTCCAGGATCAGATTCCTGTCTCTTCAAAATGACATGTCCTGTAACTGTGATGAGGCACCCCAAATTGAGGGACCTTCTACAAAACCACTGGCCTCTACTCTTCAAAAATGTCAGTTATGGAAGACAAAGGCTGAGGAGTCTTTCTAGATTAAACTAGATGACAGAGACATGACAACTGAATGCACTGGGATCCTGAATTGGGTCTTGGATCAGGACAGTACATGTGATGAAGGGCATTATTGGGACAACCAGCAAAACTTGAGTAAGGGCAATATAGTAAGTATTGTATCGATGTTACATTTCCCCAATTTGACAAGTGTACTGTGGTTATGTAAAAGGATGTTCTTAGGAGATGCATACTGAAGTACTTGGAGGAAATGATCATGCTGTCTGCAGCTTAGTCTCAGAGAGGTTCTGCCAAGACTGTGTGTGTGTGTGTGTGTGTGTGTGTGTGTGTGTGTGTAGGTACACTTGGCAAGTAATACCTCATTCCTTATAGTCAGGTGGGAAGAAACAGGTGTATATTATAGAGGTGGTTTGCTAGGCTGAAAAAAGGGACTGGCCAACTCTGCAGGGTAACCCAAAGAAAGTCTTCCTAGTTGCTGTTTTTAATCCTAGTGGGGACTGGTTTATTAGACCAAGAGAGAGAGCATCCAGAATAAAGATTACTGATGCATGCGACAGCTCACAGCGTTACGGCTGGAAAGGAGGGCACATCCGGAGGTGCCTGGTAAAAAAAGAATGAGAAGCGGTCTGGGGCCCCTTTCTGATGGCCTTGGGTGCCATCCTAAGGAATTTGAACTTTACCCATAGATGTGATGGGTATGTCAGGACATGTTCAGCTGCAGTGGCATAAAACTCCAGCTAAAATGGCCTAAATGATAGTATTTTCTCGCATAACAAGAAGTCTGAAGGTGGGGAGGTTCCAGGGTTGGATAATTTCAGCAGTTCAGAGATGACTTTACCAACCCAGGTGTTTGTGTTTTTTACTGCGGCCATCCTTAGTGTGACAGTGGTGTCTGCTCTCCTGGTTGCAAGATGGTTGCTACAGGCCCATGATGAAATCTAGTGAAGAAAAGGGAGATGTCTTTCTGAGCATCCCTTACTAAGAGGAAGGAAAACCTTTTCCAGAACGGTCTTGGTCGATGTACATTCAGATTCCCTCGGCTGGGATTGTGTTGCCTGCAGGGGGAACAGGATCATGGTGGTTGGCTTATCTGGTCACTCTTCCTCCTCTGGCCTGGGAAGGTGTTTCCCCTTCCTCAGAAGGGCCTCCCAGGCAGCCACCTCAGGATCACGTGTGTTTGGCCAGCAGCAGAGGAGAGTGTGTTGTGTAAGCAGACATTAGAGTCTGCCACAATGGAGAAAAAAGTTTTTAATTTTCTCAAGGTGGGTGTGTTAGGTTTAAAAAAAAAAAAAGGAAGCCATATGCACCCATCACCCCACCATGTGGCCGGTATGACTCCTTTTACTTCTGGCTTGTTACTTTCTAGCTGTTGCCTGTATTCACGTACTTCAATACTTCTAATCTTACTCTATGTGCCATTTTGCATACATTTTCCATTTGCGTGTTTTTCCATAACATATACTTCTTTCTACATTTAACAGTCATCATAATTATTTAATAGTTATATAATGTTTTATAATATTATACAGCAATTTATTAAACCTTCTGTTATTGGATAGCAGTAATGGTAGCTAGTACTGAGCATTTACCACCCACAGGCACTGTTTGTTCTTAGGACTTTACATTTACTAATTCATGTAGTGCTCACAACCACCTTATGAGATGTAGGGGCCGTTATCACCCCAGTTTCCAGATGAGGAAACTGAGGCAAAGAAAGGTGATTCACTTTGCCTCAGTAACTTACCCAACGTCACACTGGTAATAAGTGGGGAGCTGGAGGCAGAGCTGGGGTTCACATGCGGGCAGTCCCAGTCTAGAGAGTGTAACCACGAGGCTAAACTGACTCTGGGTATTTTCAGTGCTTGTTGTTGTTGTTGCTGTTACAGATAATGCTAAGATGAACCTTTTCTAAATGGCCCCTCCTTTGCACATACGCGTGTGGCCTGCTTGTTGTGGGTTGCAGAGTGCCTGGGGGGTGAGAGAGTAGAGATGGCACATAGACCACACTACATAGACCACACTTGAGAGAAAAGTTACTTTGAGAGGGACCAGAAAAAAGGGGTTGCTTTCACTTCCATTTGTTTCATGACCAGGAAAGATCTGTCTTGTTCACTGTTGTATCTTCCTTTGGGCTGAGGATCAGCGGTGTCCTTTGTCCACCTGTACTGGGCAGTCTGTGTGCTGCTCATTAACATTTACCCCTTTCATGTAAATACAAGTATTTTTAAGTTCTTATTTTATTTTTAACTATTTTTAGTTTCTGTATATGTCTTTATTATTATTTCCTGTAGCTTCAGCGCTTTGAGAAATCACTGATTTCATTTAAGGCCAGTTTTTCTTGATAATTTAACTTTTAAATATATAATCAGTTCTGGTTGGGCTTTACTTTAATTTCCTCAATTGCTGTTTATCTAACCCAATGCCTGATTACTTTTTTACACACATACATTCTTTTTTTTTTTGGAGACAGGGTCTTGCTCTGTCACTCAGTGTCTTCATTAGGTGCATAACCCTTCTCATATCTCTGTTTAACTTCTCCTCCTTCAGAATTTGAAAAATATTTTTCCTTGTTTTATTTTCCCAAACAAACTTACAAATCGTTTGGACATTACTCTTAGGACATGCTAGTGTCCGTGTTAAATGCCCCGTTGGGTTAAGATCGTAGTTAACAGGACAGGTGGAGAGCTGCAGTGGTTGCTTAGTTTCTCATTTCCGTTTCTGTTTAATTTCTAGATTTTGGATCATTGTTTGACTTGGAAAATGATCTTCCCGATGAGCTGATCCCCAATGGAGGAGAATTAGGCCTTTTAAACAGTGGGAACCTCGTTCCAGATGCTGCTTCCAAACATAAACAACTGTCGGAGCTTCTGCGAGGAGGCAGCGGCTCTAGTATCAACCCAGGAATAGGAAATGTGAGTGCCAGCAGCCCCGTGCAGCAGGGCCTCGGAGGCCAGGCTCAAGGGCAGCCGAACAGTGCAAACATGGCCAGCCTGGGTGCCATGGGCAAGAGCCCTCTGAACCAGGGAGATTCTTCAGCCCCTAGCCTGCCCAAACAGGCAGCTAGCACCTCCGGGCCCACGCCCCCTGCTTCCCAAGCACTGAATCCGCAAGCACAAAAGCAAGTGGGCCTAGTGACCAGCAGCCCTGCCACGTCACAGACTGGGCCTGGGATCTGCATGAATGCTAACTTTAACCAGACCCACCCAGGCCTCCTCAATAGTAACTCTGGCCATAGCTTAATGAATCCAGCCCAGCAAGGGCAGGCGCAAGTCATGAATGGATCTCTTGGGGCTGCTGGCAGAGGAAGGGGAGCTGGAATGCCATACCCTTCTCCAGCCATGCAGGGGGCCACAAGCAGTGTGCTGGCTGAGACCTTAACACAGGTTTCCCCACAAATGGCCAGCCACGCGGGACTCAACACGGCACAGGCAGGAGGCATGACCAAGGTAAGTGAGCTGAAGTGCTTTGAATGTTTCCTACTTAAACGTGGGCTTTTCCCTCTAAGTAACACATTGAAATGGGACTGCACAGCCCATTCCTGTTCCTCCTATTCATATGCCACTCGTACTTGGGAGAGACAGATTTGTTATCTGGAGCCCTTCATTCTAGGATAAATATCTCTGCCCCATCTCTATCTTTAAAATGAGAATTCTTTTTTTTTTGGAGACAGGGTCTTGCTTTGTTTCCTGGGGCTAGAGTATAGTGGCATCATCATAGCTCACTGCAGCCTTGAGCTTCTGGGCTCAAGTGAGCCTCTGCCTCAGCCTCCTGAGTAGCTGGGACTACAGGTGTGTGCCACTATGCCCAGCTAATTTTTTTATTTTTTGTAGAGACGGGGTCTTGCTGTTGCCCAGACTGGTCTTGAATTCCTGGGCTCAAGTGATTTTCCTGACTCAGCCTCCCAAAGTGCTAGGATTACAGGTGTGAGCCACCATGTCTGACCTAAAATGAGAATACTTAAAGAAGCCACCAGTAGGATAACTTGCAGGTTAGGCAGTCGGAAAATATAGGGAATGCCTTTGGACTGATAGTCAGTTTTTAACCTCTGAGGAAAATGTGTGGAAATAGGACACGTGGTTGAAAGGGGTAACCCTGTTGGAAATCACCTTTTTATTGCATCAGTGAATCTGGTAAAGGATGCTTTTTACCTCTACTTTATCCCGTTGGTGAAGTACTTGTTAGCTTATGCCCTTTACAACCCCTCAGTGAAAGTTCTCTTGTCACAGTCTCCATTTTATTGATTTTACTGATGAAGGAGCTGTGTTCCGAGGTGGTCAGCTACCTGCCATGGTTAACAGGGAAGAGGTGGCAGAGCCAGGGAGAAGCCTGGGCCCTTGGGTCCCGAAGGAAGCAATAGAACAGTGGATCTCAAAGTGGGGTCCCTGAGCCGGCAGCATCCGCATCCCCTGGGAGCTGTTAGGCATGCAGGCCTGCAGCTGGGGTGGCGCCCCGCACTCTGGGCTTTAACAAGCCTCCAGGTGGTTCTGAGGCCCCCAGAAGGTTGAGAGCTCTGCTGGGGAAAGGCCTGGGCTTGGGTTTGCAGCCACCCGCCTTGCAGCTGCTGTCTAAAGTAGGAACTGGACTTGAGGGTGTGGGGGGGAAATGCCAAGATAGATGTGAGACAGCTGAGGACGACGAAGGCTGACAGGGAGGAAGAGCGCTGAGAAAGAAACGCAGGCTGATTCCTTTCCAGGTGACGAACACTGCAGACGTCCTGTGACCAAAGGCTTCTAGCTGTAGCCACCAGTGCACCTATTCCAGGCAGTGGAATTCAGCACATTCCAGAACAGAGAAACAGTTTGGGCTGTTCTTTGGATTTGATTAGTTCCAAATAAGGGTGAGGGAGAAATAAGAATAGAATACAATTTCCCCACAAGGTTGATGAGAGCATTAAGGGCTGGATATGAAATCCTGTGACTGTTACAGGTAAGGAGAGGAACTTATTTAACTTAAGAACTAAAAGTGAAGTAATTCTCAACATTAAAGTTGCATTTATCTCTTTTGAAATGTTCGTGGAGGGGAATGTGAACTTTACTTGTACCTGGCATTTGAAGGAGGGTCTGTGTATGGGGTTGTTTTTTAGGGTGAGATTTGAAGGGATTTCTCATGGGTTTATGGTTCCTGGATAGATGAATATCTGTTCCTTTTCCTAATTCACTCATCACTCCACTCCTTAATCATTTTTAAAAACTCTTATTTTGGAGAATTTAAATCATATGAAGAAGTAGACATAATAGCATAATGCAGTGGTTCATAAACCTTTTGATCTTAGGACTCCTGAGTAATCAATCTTAACATTTATTGAGCACCCCAAAGAGATCTCTTTAAAATGTGTATTCTCTCTCTCAGTATTTACCGTGTTAGATACTAAAACGCAAGTACATGTTTCATTAGCTGTCTGGCACGGTGGCATCACACATCACAAAGCTTCTGGAAAACTCCAGTGTGTTCTTGTGCGAGAACGAGAGTGAAAAAGGCAAATCATGTCTTAGTGTTTCATGGAAGTTGTTTTGATGTTGTGGCCCCTGACAGGGTCTGGAACCCTGGGCCACACTAACAGAGCCTTTGATAATATGTAAAAGTTAGACTTTGTAGACCTAAACACAAGGCCGTTATCGCATGTAAATAAATGAACAATTTGGTCACGTCATCCAGTGTCCATGATATTCAAGTTTCCAGAGGTCTCATATGTCATAATTAGTTTTATAGATTTTTGTTCAAAATCTGAATAATCTGTATTTCAGTCAGTTGATGTAGCTTTTAAGAATCTGGTAGTCTGTAGGATCCTTACAGTTTATTTGTTGAAGGAATTGTTGTTTTGGTTGTTGTCTACTTTCTGTTCTGGGGAGTTTCGTCTAGTGGTTTGGATTTTGCTGATTACATCTGTAGCACTTCATGTTCCTCTGTCCGCTCAGGTTTTTCGCTCCATCCTGGGGTTCCTTTGTACAAAGTGATCTTTCTTTCAAACAACACTTTGTGAATGTTCACTATTTGGAAAGTAAGCCACGTTGGTGTGGTGGGGGCAGTCTCTCATTTCCCATAGGTGGGTGTCCCAGAGCAGCCGACAGGAGGAGGGGAGACAGTGCTTTTGAAAAACTTGTTGTGGCGTTTGGGTGGGACGAAGGGGCAAAAAGTAAGAGCAAGAGACAAGTCCACTTTAAACCATTCCTTCTCTGTAACGTGGTAACAGGGCCAACTAAAATTTTAAAATGCATACAGAGGAAAAGAAGCTTTTTAAAAAAGATAATTTTGTTTTAAAAATTATCTTTACAAAGGAAATACTTATTTCCTACAAAATAATTCAAATAATAGAAAAAGAGCAGCCCCCCTCCTTACAGATAACCCCTTTCTATATAGATGCTATTTATTAACACACACCCGCTTTAAAAATATATAACGAAACCAAACTATACAAGCACCTTGCTGTTTACTTGACAGTGTACCCTAGATGGCTTTCCCTGTCATGGTGTGTGGACTTTTTTCCCCCCACTGATAGCAAAGTATTCTATTGTAGGATACACCATAATTTATTTATCTGATCCTCCGATGATGAACATTTGGATTGTTTCTGACTTTTCACTAGTACAAACAATGCTGCAGTGAATATATGCTCACTTAAGCATATCCACATACATCAAGGAACAGAGTCTGAAAAGCGGAATTAATGGGCCGAAGACTTTATTAAAAGTTTTGTTTTTAGAAAGTAAACATGCACATGGTTTAACAACAACCAACCATAAAAAACAACACTAAGAAGTAAGAACTGAAAAGTTAATCTCCCTTAATTTTTGAACTTTAAGGCAACTATTATTTCTTATCTGTCCTGCCAGAGATGGTCCATGCATATAGACGTGTAGAGAGGGATGTATGTGTGTTGATATCTCCCCTAAACATAAAGAGTAGTATAGCATGACATCTTTCTACGAGTACAGATATTCCCCTCCCCACCCACCACTTAACAATACAAGTTGGAAATTGTTCCATGTTCCATTTAGCTGTCAGTAATTCTTCATAGGTGCAGTAGTAGTCTCTGATTTGGTATATCTTAATTTATAGCACTTGTGCCCAGTAGGCTAAGCATTTAGGTCATTTCTAGTATTTTGCTGTTGTCTCAGTTTTGCTTTGAACATACTTGTACATAACATCTTTGTACAACTGAGTGACTATCTGCTGGATAATTTCTTGGAAGTGGAATTTCTGGATTAGAAGATGTTGACATTTTTAGTAAGCATAAATATTGCCAAATGCTTTCCAAAACTGTTGTGCAAATTACACCTTCACCAAGAGCAAATGAGTCCCTTATCCAAATCCTCAGCAGCACTGGATATTATCATTCTTTTACTTATTTCATTCTGTTAGGCAAATTGTCATCTTTGTCAGGAATGTCCTTTCATAAGTTCATGGGCATTTGTGTTTTACTAATTGCTCGTATTCTTTGTCCATTTTTCTCGAATTGTTCCCCCTTTTTTTCTTGTTGGTTTGTATTCTTAATATTCTTTGTATATTAAAAGTTTTAAGGCTTTTAATAAATGTTTTTCCCCTTTTTTATTTGCCAAAGTCTGTATTACCAGGAATATGGTCACGTGGGTTTACAATATGCTAGGGACTGTGTTTTTACCAAATGTATGTTTTCAGTTTTATAGAAACAAATTTATCCATTCTTTTCTTTTATGGCTTTTAGGTTTTATGTCACATTTTGAAATACTTTCCCTATTTCAAAATTATGAAATATTCTCTGGTATTTTACTCCTTATTCCTTGAATCTTTAACTTAAGTTTTTTTTTACTTGAAGAGTGAGACATAGAGATCCAGCAGTATATTTATTTCCAAATTACAGTCATCTTAGAACCATTTATTTAGATATTGGTAATCCATCTTTTTCCCCACTGATAATGATGTGCTATTTTTGGTATATACATTATTCCCTTTTCAAATATATAGGGTTTGGGTCTAATTCTGGGCTCTTTCTTTAGTTCCATTCATCTTTGCTTGTTCCTTTGCCAGAAACTTATTATCTTAGCTATATAATGAATTTCAGTATATGACTGTGCTGGTTTTTCTTTCAAATGTGTGGTTCTCAACCCTAGGTACACATTACAATTACCTGGGGAGTTTTTAAAAAATACGATACCTGAACCCCCCTGCAGAACAATTAAGTATGGTCTGGGCATTGTGTGGCGTGGGCGTTAACAGTGTAGTTCCTCAGATGGTTTTCATAGCAGCAGGGTTGACAGCAACTGTTTTAGATAAACTTTAGGACTGTTTTTTCAAATTCTTTAAAAAAAAATATCTTGAGATTTTGATTGGAATTGTACTGAATCTTATAAATCATTTTAGGAGGGATGTGGCATTTTAACAGTTTTGTGGTTTCTTATCCTGTCTATACAAGTTATCTTTTCATGGCGCCTTATGCTGCTCAGAAGCATGGTATAGTTTTCTTTTTCTAGGTAATACATCTTATTAAGTTTGTTTCTGGATATATTATGGGGTTTTTGTTGCTATTGGGTACAAGTTCTTCTGTTTCACTATCTAACTGGCTGCTGTTTTAATATAAGAAAGATGTTGATGTGTATATGTCACTCTGGTAATCTGGCCATTTTGTGGGATTTTCTTATTTACTCTAATATGTTTTCAGGAGATTCTCTTGGGTTTCCTGAGTAGATAGTCATCTTTTGCATTATTGATACTTTTTGTCTTCTCCTTGCCAGTATTTCTACCAATGTTTATGCACTTGGGCATCCCTGTTTTGTATCTGACTTAAATGGAGATGTTATCTAACATTTTATTATTACGAATAATTGAGCTTTAGTTTGTGATCAGTAGTATATTTCTTTTTAAATTGTGACATAATCTATTCCTCATTTATTAGATGTTAGATTTTATCAAATTCCTTTTTGACACCTGTGGTGATTACCCTGTGATTTTTTTTGCTTTTGTTTATGTGACACATTTTCTCAGTAGGTTTCCTAATATCAAACTGAACCATCCCTATAATTGTAAAATTGAAAGTTAACGTATTGTTGAATTTTCATTGTTAGTGTTTCTTTTAGAATTTTGTTTTTTACTAATCAATAATGAGATTGATCCTAGTTCTTCTTTGTCAGGTTTTTATATCAATGTTATGTTAACTTGGTCAAAAAGTATTTGAAAGTTTTTCACATGTATTCTCTGGAACAGTTTAAATAGCATTGGAATGATGTGTTCCTTGAAGAATTGAGAGATGTCACCTGTACAACTATGTGGGCCTGAGGCCTTTCTTTTTTTTTTTTTTTTAAACCCCCTGGGAAGTGACTTAAGATCTTTGACAAGATCTTGCTGTTTTCTATAGATATTGGCCCTTTTAGACTTTTGGTCTGTTGGGTCAATGTAGTTTTCTGTTAGAAAAGTCTAATTGGTGGGTGGCTCATACTTTTAATCCCAGCACTTTGGGAGGCTGAAGGATTACTTGAGGCCAGGAGTTTGAGACCAGCCTGGGCAACATAGTGGGACCCCCATCTCTACAAAAAATAAAAGATTAGCTGGGCGTGGTGGCAGGTACCTGTCGTCCCAGCTACTTGGGAGGCGGAGGCAGGGGGATCGCTTGAGTCCAGGAGTTTGAGGCTGCAACAAGTTGTTTTCACCACTGCACTCCAGCCTGGGTGACAGAGCCAGGCCCTGTCTCAAACAAAAAAAAAAAAAAAAAAGGAGGAAAGGGAAGGAAAGAAAGAAACGTCTAAATTTACTTTGATTTTGAGAAAAACTAAGAATATTTAACTGTTTTAATCTTCATTAAAAAAATATGAGGTAGGTACTGTGTACTATTCCCACGTTACAGATTAGGAAATGGAGGCAGCCAGTAAGTGGCAGAACCAGGCATGCATCCATGCAGTATGGTTAAGGGCCTCTTAATCACTAACCTGTTGCAGCCTGTTCTTGGGTCAGTTTTACAGTTTAAATAGATATAAAGTGGTTTTTTGGTTTTGTTTTTTGTTTTTTTGAGACAGGGTCTCTCTGTGTTGCCTGGGCTAGAGTGCAGTGGCGTCATCCTAGCTCAGTGCAACCTCCGACTCCTGGGCTAAAGCCATCCTCCTGCCTCAGCCTCCCGAGTACCTGGGACTATGGCACACCACCACGCCCAGCTATTTTTTTCTATTTTTAGTAGGGACAGGGTCTTGTTCTGGCTCAAGCTGGTCTCAAACTCCTGAGCTCAAGCTCAAGTGATCCTCCTGCCTCAGCCTCCCAGAGTGCTAGGATTACAGGTGTGAGCCACCGCGCCCAGCCCAGTTTATATTTTAATAGAAAATTCTTTTCATTCAGGCTTCAAAATTTGTTGACTTAGAGTTGTGCAAAAATTCTTACAGTTCTTAGACATTGTTGATGTTTGTGATTATTTCCCCTTTCTTATTCGTAATTTTGTGTTACTCTTGAAGAAAATATTTAAAATAGAAAAAACATAAGCCATTTTAACAACATGGCAATGTTAAGGCATGATACAATTTTAAAAAACAATAAAATAAAACAATTTCTTCATTTCAACAGTAGCAAAACTTGATATTATCTTTTTGGGGGATCATGTTCTCATTTTCTACTGAAAATAACCCAAGCATTTGTCCTCTAGAAGGAAAGCAAAAAAGATAACTTAAGTGGGATTTAGAAGCCATATAGGCAGTCAGATTACTCTCCTAGCTGCAGGTGTTGAGAGATACTGCTCTATGCAGAGAAGACGGCAGAAGGAAGCCAGAAGCTGGTAGGAAGAGGAAAGTGTTGTGATGTTATTTGGCCCAGGGATCCAGAAGCTTTCTAATTTTAAGGTTGATAAAAATTTGCTTTTGTGGCCTTAAAAGTCTTTAAGTCCTTTCTTTTCACTATTAAATCTGAAAAGGGACCAAAATAGTAAACCTTCTTCATAGGGGGTTAGGTTAGGGCTTATTTTTTTAAAAATAAGGTTTTTGGAATATTCTTTTTTTAGAATATTTAGAAAACAGAGGGCTTGATTTTGCCTGGAGCTCTCCTGGGATAAAGGCTTTAAATTAGATCCAGATCTCCTGGATTCAAATCAGCCATCATTTTGGCCAGATACTATAAAGCAAGGGTTCTCAAATTTGAGCATCTAGCACAATCACCGCAGGCTTTACATAAAATTGCTGGGCCCCTCCCCAGATTCAGCAGGTTTGGGCTGGGGCTAAGAATTTGCATTAATATTTCTACCCACTGCCAGGTGACCCTAATTGTTCTGGTCAGTGACCACACTCTTAAGAATCTGTGCTGTAAAAGAATAGATTAGCTGAATATAGTCAGTAAAGAATTAGTAGAGCCAAGTTGGCTGTTAAAGGAATGACTAGTTCACCTTCTTGATTTTGGATAGATAATTGGGAATTTCTAATCTTTAATAACAAGAGAAATAATACTGTACATTTGTCTGATGCTTTTCACTTTTTCACTTAATGTCATCTCATCTGATCCTTAATAATGCCGAGAAAAATTAGGAAATTTTGTATTAAGTACATCCTAATTTGGTCTCTTTTGAAAGATCACAACAAAAATGGTTTATAGAATGAAACTATACAGTGCAATGAATTAATACAGTGTAATGTGGGGTGTATATAGCTGCTGTGGGCACAGATGTTTGTAGAAATATTAAGTAGTTGTGGACTAGCTCAGTAATCTTACCGTGACTTTAACAGAAGGTGATTATAGGTGTTCTGTAGAATGTGTGATTCATGGTGTACCTACCTTCTCATGATAATTAACAATGAATTGATTTCTTTTTAAACTTCTTAATTAAATGAGATCATATATGTATATTAAATGGACTGAAAGACAGTGCTTGATATATGTAGTAGTAGCAGCTGCTCAGACTGCCTTCTGCAGGTGCAGTACAACCAAGTGCTTCAGAGCCCAGCATGGGCACTGGAGTAAGCTGCCTCAGTTCTCATCCAGGCTCTGCTAATTATTAGCTATGGGAAAATTATTTAACCTCTCTGGGTTTTGGTGTTTTGTCCTTTAGGTGAGGATAATAATAGTACTTGCCTTTGAGAATTGTATCAATTAAAAGGGGATGATAATATCTGTCTTATAGAATTGCGCTGATTAAATGAGGTGGTGTATGTAAAGTTCTTGGCACAGTGGGTAGGTTTGCTGAAAACCTTTCAGAGAGGTGGAAAAGTAAGCTGGCTAGGTGCTTTGCTACATAAAGGATTTGAGATAGCCACAAAACGTTTGAAGTGGTAATAAGACTGCTTTTCTAATGTTTTCAGAGAACATTTTCTAATAGTAAAAATAGTTGATGTTTATTCTACAAAATTTGAAAGCACAGAAATGTCTAGAAAAGAAAATGTTCCCCATAATCAATCCTATCACCCAGTCATACTTCATGTTAACTTTCTGAAGTTTTCTCTACCAGTCTTATCTCTACCAGATAATTATGTATCTTTTTTTAAAGTCAAAGTTGGAGTCATATTTCTTTTTTTCCAGTTAACTTTGTAGCTGATTATTTCCTGTAACACAAACAGAATGAATGTTGCATAATAGCAACAATGAAGACTTTTATTTGATATGTCTCCCAGGTGTCTACCTTGAAGAGTAATACAGGCATGTGTTGCTTAATGACAGGGATACGATCTGAAAAATGTGTTAGGTGATTTCGTCATTGTGGGAATATTACATAGAGTATAATGACACAAACCTAGATGGCATAGCCTACTACACACCTAGGCTGTATAGTATAGCCTATTGCTCCTAGGCTACAAACCTGTACAGCATGTGAATGCTGTAGGCAATTGTAACACAATGGGAAGTATTTGTGTATGTAAGCATATCTAAACATTAAAAAAATACAATATAAAAGATGAAAAATGGTACATATGTGTAGGGCACTTACCATAAATGGACCTTGCAGGACTGGAAGTTGCTCTGGATGAGTGAGTGGTGAGTAAATGTGAAGGCTTAGGACATTACTGTACACTACTATAGAGTTTATAAACACTGTACACTTAACTTAGACTACCCTAAATTCATTTAAAATTATTTTTCCTTCAGCAATAAATTAACTTTAGCTTGCTGTAACTTTTTTACTTTATAAACTTTTAAATTTTTTAACTTGTCAAAAAGAGTTTTTAATAACACTTAGCTTAAAACACATTGTACAGCTGTACAAAAATGTTTTCTTTCTTTATATCCTTATTCTGTAAGCTTTTTTCTATTTTTAAAATTTTTTATTTTTTTACTTTTTAAGCTTTTTGTTAAAAATTAAGACACAAACACACATTAGCCTAGGCCTAGACAGGGTCAGGATCATGTCTTGTCCCACTGGAAGGTCTTCAGGGGCAGTAACACACATGGAGCTGTCATCTCTTATGATAACAATGCCTTCTTCTGGAATACTTCCTGAAGGACCTGCCTGAGGCTGTTTTACAGTAGCCTTTTTAAGTACGTAGAAGGAGTACGTTGTAAAATAAGAAGGATAGTACAGTAAATATATAACATAGTCATTGATTATCAAGTACTATACATAATTGTATGTGCTCTACTTTTATATGACTGGCGATGCAGTAGGTTTATTTACACTAGCATCACCACAAACATGTGAGTAATGCCTTGCACTATGACTCAACAGCTACTACATTACTAGGCTATAGGAATTTTTCAGCTCTGTAATAATCTTATGAGACCACTATTGTGTATGTGGTCTGTAGTTGACTGAAATGTCATATGTAGCACATGACTGTACTTGTAAGAAAAACCGGTCATCTTTGTTACTTTATCAACTAAAGGTCAACTGTTAGCATCTGGAGTTAAAGACCTACCTATGTTAATTTTTGAAATATTTTATTATTTTACTTTTATTATTTTTCGAGATATAATTTACGTAGCATGAAATGTACAGATCTTGGATTTGTCGAAACCCGTAAACCCATGTAAGCTGCACCTCTGTCAAGATATAGGACATTTACCCCAGAAAGTTTCTTTGTACCTCCTTCTTCCTTGTCCCCTACTCCACCCTGACAATCACTACTGATTTCTTTCACCATGTATTGTTTTGTCTGTTCTCAAACTTCATATATATGAATTCATACAGTATGGTGGCTTACAATATGTACTTTTTTTTGCAAGGCTTCTTTTGCTCACAACACATTTTTTGAGATGCATCCATGTTGTTGCATGAATAATTAGTCCTTTTTTAAATTGCTGAGTTGTATTCTATCATATGAATATACCATAATTTGCTGTCCATTCTCCTATTGATGGACATTGGGGCAGTTTCCAGTTTGGAGCTATTATGAATAAATCTTCTGTGAACATTTTTGTATAAGTTTTTGTGTGGACATACAAGTTTTCATTTCTCTTGAATAAATAACTGGGAACGGAATTGACTGTATAAGGAGGTCCCTGGTTCTGGACCATCAAGTCTAGGGGTCTACAAAATATAGTCCATAGGCCACATCTGGCCCATGACTTATTTTTTTACAGCCTGCAACCTAAGGGTGGGTTTTATATTTTTAAAGGTGGTTTAAAAAGAATCTGGGATGGAAATCATGGGTCACCTGTAAAGACTAAAATATTTACTAACTGGCCCTTCACAGAAAAAATGTCTCTGTTCTAGTATATTCCATTGATCTATTTGTCTATTTCTTTAGTTTGCTTTTTAAAAAACTTCTAAAGATTTTATTTTTTCAGAGCAGTTTTAGCTTCACAAAATGGAGAAGGTACAGAGATCTCCCATACACATACCACCTGCCCACACATGCACAGACTCCCCTTCACCATGCCCCCACCAGAGTGGTACAATTTGTTACAATCGATGAACCTACATTGACACCTCATAATCACCCAAAGTCCATAGGTTACATTAGGGTTCACTCTTGGTGTAGTGCATTCTGTGGGTTTGGACAAATGTATAAAGTCATGTATCCATCATTGTGATACCATATGGAGTATTTTCACTGCCCTAAAAATCCTCTGTGTTCTACCTATGCATCCCTTCTCCCCTCCCCCGAACTCCTGGCAACCTCGGGTTGTCTCCATAATTTCCCTTTCCCAGAATGTCATATAGTTGGAATAATATGGTATGTACCCTTTTCCACTTGGCTTCTTTCAGTCAGTAATATGCCGGTAAGTTTCCTCCATGTCTTTTCATGGCATTTATCCATTTACCTCCTGAAGGTAAACAGCTTGGTTGCATCTGAATTTTGGCAATTATGAATAAAACTGCTGTAAACATCTCTGTGCAGGTTTTTGTGCAGACATAAGTTTTCACCTTCTTTGGGTAAATACCAGTGAGCACAATTGCTGGATCACATGGTGAGAGTATGTTTCGTTTTGTAAGAAACTGTGAAACTGTCTTCCAAAGTGGCTGTACTGTTTGCATTCCCACCAGCAATGAACGAGAGTTCCTGTTGCTCCACATCCTTGACAGCATCTGGTGTTGTCAGTGTTCTGGATTTGGACCATTCTAATAGGTGTGTAGTGGTATCTCATTGTTTTAATTTGCATTTCATAGAATATTATTTAGTTAACAGAAAATGTCACCAACTATTCTGATTCAGTTGACTTGCTCAGTATCACAGGCATTATTTCTACATCCAAAGCTCCTGGTACTGTGTATTACAATTATTTCTTTTAAAAAATTAATGAAAAAGTTATGAAAAATTTCACTTAAAAAATAATTTGCATTTCCCTGATGATACACGATGTGGAGCTTCTTTTCATTTGTTTATTTGCCATCTGTGTATCATCTTTGAGAAGGTATCTGTTAGGGTCTTTGGCCCATTTTTTAATTGGGCTTTAGGTGAGTTGGGTTTTTTTTGTTTTCAGTCGGTGTCTTGCTCTGCCCAGGCTGGAGTGCAGTGGCATCGTCATAGCTCGAACTCCTGGGCTCAAGTGATTCTCATGCCTCAGTCTCCCTGGTAGCTTGGCCTACAGGTGTGCATCACCATGCCTTGCTAATTTTTTAATTTTTTTTATTTTTTAGAGATGGTGTCTTGCTTTATCGCCCAGGCTGGTGGTCTCAAGTGATCCTCCTGCCTCAGCCTCCTGAATATTATTGTTGAGTTTTAAGAGTTCTTTGTATATTTTAGGTAACAGATCTTTATCAGA
Source organism: Daubentonia madagascariensis (assembly GCA_023783475.1). Taxonomy (NCBI): domain Eukaryota; kingdom Metazoa; phylum Chordata; class Mammalia; order Primates; family Daubentoniidae; genus Daubentonia; species Daubentonia madagascariensis. The sequence continues at coordinate 889,769 of JAKFHU010002332.1, read as the reverse complement.
TGTATCTCTTGGAAGTATTTTCTCCCCATCTATGTATGGCTCATCTTCTCATTCTCTTGACATTGTCTTTCAAAGAACAGAAGTTTTTATTTTTAATGAAGTCCAACTTAACAGTTATTTCTTTCATAGTTGTACTTTAGTTTTACAGTAAGTATTAAAACCAGGTTGCTTAGTTTCTCATTCTCATTTCTGTTTAATTTCTAGATTTTGGATCATAGTTTGATTTGTTGCTTGTATAGAGAAATATAACTGATTTTTCTTTATTAATGTTGTATCCCATGACCTTGCTAAACTTATTAATTCTTTTAGGATGTCTTAGAATTTTCTGGGCCATGTTGTCTGAGGATAAAGATAGTTTACTTCTTTCTTTCTGATCTGTATACATTTTATTCATTTTTCTGGCTTAAGGCCCTGTCTAGGACCTTCAGTACAATGTTTAATAAAAGTAGTGAGTGTGTATCCCTTGTCTTATTAGTGTAGCAGAAAGCATTCGGTCTCATTTTTAAGTATGATGTTAGTTGTAGGCTTTAGATACCCTTCGTTCGGATGAGGATATCGCCTTCTATTCTTAGTTTGCTGATTCTCTTGATCATAAATGATTACCGAATTTTGTCACATCTTTTCTTCATTTATTTAGATGATCATAGGAGTTTTCTTTATTCTGTTAATATAGCGGATTACATCTTTCTGAATGCTGAATCAACCTTGCATTCCTAAGATAACCCCACTTGATTGTGGAATATTATCTTTATGTATTACTGGATTTGATTTATCCAAATATTGTTCAGGATTTATGCATCTACAGTCAAGGGCTGCATAACAACATTTCAGTCGACAATAGACTGCATATACATACGGTGGTCCCATTAGATTATAATACTGTATTTTTACTGATTTTTTTTTCTATATTTAGATAAGTTTAGATACACAAATACTTATTATTGTGTTACAGTTGCCTGCAATATTGAGTGCCTTAACATGCTGTACAGGTTTGTAGCCTAGGTGTGTACTGGGCTATGCCATCTAGGTTTGTGTAAGTGCACTCTGCGATGTTCGCACAGTGACCAAATTGCCTAATGCCTTGTTTCTCAGAATGTATCCTCATCGTTAAGCAAAGCATGACTGTATGTTCAGGAAGGATATGGGTCTATAATTTTCTTTTTTTGCAGCGTTCTTATTTGGTTTTGGGAACAAGAGTACACTAGCTTTATGAAATTACTTGGGAATTGTTCCTTCTTCCGTTCTTTCCTGAAAGAGCTTATCTAAGATTAGTATTGGTCATTTCTTAAATGTTTGATAAAATTCACCAGTGAAGCCATCTGGGTGTGGAGTTTTCCTTGTGGGATGGTTTTTAATTATGATTCAGTTGCTTTAATAGGTATTAAGCTATTCAGATTTTCTACTTCTTCTTATGCTAATTCTGGTAATTTCTGTTTTTTCAGGGAATTTATCCATTTCATGTAAGTTCTTGAATTGGCATGAAGGTGTTCATAGTATTTCCCTACTTTTTCTTTTCTTTCTTTCTTTTTTTTTTTTTTTAAAGAGACAGGGTGTTGCTCTGTCGCCTGGGCTGGAGTGCAGTGGAGTCATCGTAGCTCACTGCAGCCTCCAGCTCCTGGGCTCAAGCGATCCTCTAGCCTCAGCCTCACCAGTAGCTGGGACTACAGGTGTGTGCCACCACACCCAGCTCATTTTTTTTTTTAATTTTGTAGAGACAGGGTCTCGCTAAGTTGCCCAGGCTGGTCTTGAACTCCTGGTGTCAAGTGACCCTCCCACCTCAGCCTCCCAAAGTGCTAGGATTACAGGTGTGAGCCACTGCACCCAGCCCCTACTTTCTTTTTAATGCATGCAGAATCTGTAATAATGTTCAATGTCCCCTATGTTTTCTTTCTTGTTTTTCCCTCATTAGTCTAGGTTGGGATTTGTCTACTTTATTGATACAACCAACCAACTTTTGATTCTGTCAATTTTCTCTTGTTTTTTATGTCATTTATTTTTGTCTTTATTTTCTTTCTTCTGCTTGTTTTGAGTTTTCTTTGTTCTTTCTAGTTTATTAGGAGATAGAAGCTTAGGTTATTGATTTTAGACTTTTCAAATACTAACATTTGAGCAATACATTTCCCCCTAAACCATATGTATCTCTTTCATTTTCCTGCTCCTGAGTTGAATACTTTATGGTAAACACGTAAACATAAACATTTCCCCGTAAATACTGCTGTTAATTGTGTCTCATACATTTTCATATATTTTTTTATTATCATTTATTTCAAAATATTTATGCTTCAGTTGTGATTTCTTCTTTGACTCAGGGATTGTGTTGAAGTATGTTGCTTAATTTTTAAATATTTGGGAATCTTGCAGATACTTTGTTACTGGTTTCTAATGCCACGGTGTTCAGAGAACGTACTTTGTATGATTTTTGTCCTTTGAAATTTATTGAGACATGTTTTATAGCCCAGCAAATGGTTTTTCTTGATAAATGCTCTATATGTGCTTGAAAAAAATGTGTATCCTATAGTTGTAGGATGTAGTGTTTTGTAAATGTCAGTTACAATAAGTCGGTTGATTGTCTTCAAATCATTACTAATTTTTGGTTTTTTGGTCTATTCTATCAGTTACTGAGAGAGGAATATTAACATACGCAATTATAATTGCAGATTTGTCTATTTTTTCTTTTAGTCAGAATGAAATCTAACTACTTGTTTCATGTGTTTTGAAACCCTTTTGTTAGGTGAACAAATATTTTGGATTGTTACGTCTTTCTGATAAATTGAGCCTTTCATCATTATGAAATGTTCCTCTTTGTTTTTGTTAATGTTCTCTGTCCTGAGGTCTTCTTTTCTCCTGCTAGTATGGACTCTCCTGCTCCCTTATGCTGCGTGTTCTCCAAGTGCATCTTTTTTCACCTTTTTTTTTTGAGACAGAGTCTCGCTCTGTGGCCCAGGCTGGAGTGCGGTGGCTGGATCACAGCTCACTGCAGCCTCCAACTCCTGGGCTCAAGCGATCCTCCTGTCTCGGCCTCCCAGAGTGCTGGGATGACAGGCGTGAGCCACCGCACCCGGCCTTTTTTCACCCTTTGTGTCTGTGTCTTTACATTTAAAGCACATCTCTTATAAACAGCATATAGTGAGATCTTGTTTTTAATTTTTTCTGATAATCTTAGTCTTTTAATTGGAGTGTTTAGTTTATTTACATTTAATGTTGGTAGTAGTTGGGTTTGTTTTCTATTTGTCCCTCCTGTGTTTTGTTGTTTTTTCCCCTTTTCTGCTCTTCTTTTGAAGGCTAATTCCAACATCTCTATCATCTCTGTGTCTTTTTCATTTGTTTGTTTAAATATAAAATTCCTTGTTATGGCTCACATTTTCCTGCCTCTTCGCTTGTCCAGTAATTTTTTACTATGTAGTGGATGTTGTGGATGATAAGTTGTTGAATATGGGGTTTGTTGTCTTCCATCAGAGTGTGTGGAGATTTGTTCTGGCAGGCAGTTAATTCATTAGATCAGTTTGATCCTTTCAAGGCTTGTTTTTAAACTTTCTTAGAGCAAGTCTTTAGGACCCTTGCTCCTTACTAAGACGTAGAGTCTCAATTAAGTTCTTGGGATGTTCAGCAAGGTCTTGAAACTCTGGCTGATCAGAACTTCTATGTCTCCAGCACTGTGCCACCTCTGGAATCTTTTCAGTTCATAATTCCTTAGTAGAGCTGCTCACCTAGGCACAGCTCTCATAAGCTCTGAGAGGTACTGGTGATGTAGTTGTGGTGTGTGGCTGCACTGGAAGGTCCTCTCCATTTTGACAATGTGATCATACATTGTGGTATATAATGAGTGCCCCATAGTGATTGTATGTTTTATGCTTTAAAAGTTACCTCTCTTATTTTCTGAATTGTCTGAGGAATAAGTTCAGTGTAAAAACTTGGGAAGTACTGCACCTAACTTTCTTAGTGTTAAATGGGTCCAAAATATAACTTCAAGGACCAACTTCTCCAAAATATTTTTGCTATATTTTTAAAAGAGTTCCATTTACAAACTGCCGTAGACAGTAATTTGCTGTCCATCTGTCACCAAGTTAAAACATTTAAGGGTTTTTATGTTGATTACCATGTATTATTTTTGGCATTTTTTGAAATTATATGTACGACTATAGCACAGAATTTCAGTATGATCCCAGTATGAACAAGGATAATAATTACTATGTTTATTTTTCCTGAATTATAGTAAGAGGAAGATTAGGAAAGGACATGTTCATTACACGGGGCACTGTGCTGGGTGCTTTGCAAACATGATCTTGCTTCATCTCATTTTCAATAATCCAGTAAGGTGGGTGCCATATCTGTTTTATACCAGGAATAAAATATTTTGAGCCACTTTCCTGCGATCCAGGAAATTATTCAAGGTGACACATGTTAAACAGTGGCAGACTTTTACTTAAAATCCACCTATGACTGACTCCAAAGCCTGTATTTTTTCTACTGTACCATTTTGTCTGTAATATAACAGGATTCAAACTGTGGTAGGGGAACGCGTGAGACCTTATTTTCTGTGTATGGATAAGGTTTTCCCCCCTATGTAGAAGATGTATAGAACAGATAACTTGGAGAGTGAGTCTAATTTCCCCAGGAGTATTTTTGTTATATGAAAGGATTTACTGCTTAGACCTTTCTAGAAACACACCCTTGAATAATATGAACTTTGTCTGTGGTCTGATTGGGCTGTGGCTCTCAATCTGAAATACTAATTCAGCAATGAGTTTTTGCAAGACCCATAAAGAAGTTGATTTTTCTGGCTAGAAAAATGTGTGTTTACCTTACATGCAAGAGGCCAGCATAATTATAATTTTCTTAAACATGGATTTAAAAAGTGATCTTGCTTCTTAAATATTTTTCTTATATTTTGATAGCAAAGAAGGGTTTGCTTTGTAACTTTGTGGGATTTTTTTAACTTTCAAAACACACAAAAGAACAAAGGATATTATAACCAACACCTGTGTTTTCATTAGTCAGGATTAATACCTATTGATATTTATCATATTTTCTTCATAGTTTTTTTTTTTTTTTTTAAAGAAATAAGGTTTTGCATTGCTTTCCAGGCTGGAGTGCAGTGGTTATTCATAGGTGCAATCATGGAGTACTATAGCCTCGAACTCCTGGGCTCAAGCGATCCTCCTGTCTCAGCCTCCAGAGTAGCTGGCATTGCAAGCATGCCACCACCATGCCTGGCTAAGGAGGCTATTTTTTTAGAACAGTTTCAGATTTGTAGAAAAATAGAAAGATAGTACAGAGGGTCCCATGCCTCCTCCCTACCCCACCGCCACACACAGCTTCCCATATTGTTTCATCTCACATTACTATGGTGCATTTGTCAAAATTAATGAACCAATATTAATGCATTATGATTAACTAAAGTCCATACTTTAACCAAATTTCCTTAATTTTTCCCTAATGTCCATCTTGTGTTTTAGGAGCCCATCTGTGATCCCACGTCACATTTAATTGTCATGTCTCATTAGGCTCCTCTTGGCTGTGACATTTTCTCAGACTTTCTTTGGTTTTTAATGACCTTGACAGTCTAGAGAGCTGGTCAGGTATATTGTAGGATGTGCCTCTGTACAGATTTGTCTGATGTTTTTCTCATAAGATTGGGGTTGTGGGATTTTGTGAGGAAGATGGTAGAGGTCAAGTGCCATTTTCATCATCTGGGTGCATACTATCAACATGATCGGGATCGCTATAGCTGATGTCGTCTGTGATCACCTGGCTGAGGTCATGTCTCTCAGTTCTCTCCACTGTGATTTACTCTTTTCCTCCTTCCATACTGTCCTCTTTGGAAGGAGTCATTGTGTGCAGCCCACACTTAAGGATGGGAGGTGATTCTCTACTCCTTTAAGGTAGAGTGACTGTGTAATTTATTTGGACTGCTGCGTGGAGAGTTGTCTCTTCTTCCTAGTTTTTAAGTAAATGAAATAAAATTTAAGAGATTAAAAATCAAAGTTTATTTTATGTGATCTATATTGATCTTGCTTTTTAAAAAAACTTATTAAAATTCATACATACAGATTTGATTCATTTATCCTAACTTCTGTTCGTATGACTGTGAATTCTTCTTTGTACTTTTTTTTCGATTACAGTTTTCTCTATTGTTCATGCTTTTGAAGGTACACAATGACATTCTAAAATCCTTCTTACAAGAAGTTCAAGTAGTGGGTATGGCTGAATCTCAGAAACAAGAGATTTGTCTTAGTAATTTTTTAAATAAAGGCATACTCACAAATTCTTTTTCCTCCAAAGCATCTTTAATCATTGATTTACTTAGTAAAAGATGCATTCTGTGTAAAAATTCCATTTTCCCTTTGGTTGTCGGTGGTGGAATGAGCCCCTGTCCTGAATGTTCTGATGAGGGTGAGCATCCAGAGCACTCTAAGCGGCACCTGGTCAGAACTGTGAATTGAACGTTGATGACATTTTCTTGTCAGGAAGTACAAATATATGTCAGTAGATTGTAATTCCAAAGCCATACTTCTGTGTACATACATCTGTGCATATTATTACATATTTTAGGGTAAGAATGTGGCACTTTGGTTTGTGGCTTTAAAAAATGGCACATGGTCTCAAGTAATGTGATTATGGTGGTTGCTCTATTTTACCCAAGTATTAGGTCATTAAATATGAAATGTCCGATTTTGAACCAAAAGTGTAGTTTATTATATTTCAAACAAGAAGCAGTACAATTAAAGTATGTGTCTAAACTGTCAACACAGTTTTGCCATCTTAACAGTAGCTTGTTTATGTCATCAGCGAAGAAACCTGGAGAGTGAGTGGCATTGAAATCGCAAAAAGCGTTTCCCACAGCTTGTTGAGAATTGAATATTTTTTCTTGCAAGAAGTGGTCCAAAGCCTGGAAGAAGTGGTAGTCAGTGGGTGCAAGGTCTGCTGAACACATTGGATGACAGAGAGTTTCCAAGTCCAGCTTCTGTAGTTTGAGGAGCATTGTGCAACATGTGGTCCAGCGTTGTCTTGCAAGAGGATTGGCCTGTCTCTATTGACCAATCTCGGCTGCTTAATCACAAGCATCCTTATCATTTCATCCAGTTGGTTGCAGTAGACATCTGCTGTAATCAATTGACCAGGTTTCATGAAGCTGTAGTGGATAATACCAGTGCTGGACCACCAAACAGTCACCATTAGCTTTTTTTGATAAATACTCGGTTTTGGAGTGTGTTTCGGTACTTCATCTTTAGCCAGCCATTGTGCCGAATGCTTGTGATTGTCAAATAGAATCCATTTTGCATCCTACATAAGAAATGGTTCACCTTTATGTCATGACAGCAAAGAAAGGCAGGCTTCGAGACAATTTCTCTGTTGATACTCGTTTAATTCATGCAGAACCCGTCTATCCAACTTCTTTACCTTGCCGATTTGTTTCAAATGGTCCAATACTGGCTCTGTGGCGCAATGGATAGTGCATTGGACTTCAAATGGTCCAATATTGTTGGAATAGTAACGTCAAACCTTGCTGCTAATTCACACATAGGTTGAGATGGATTTGCTTCCACTGTAGCTTTCAGCTCATCATTATCCACCTGGGTCTCAGGTCACCCATGTGGGTTCTTTTCCAAGGTTAAAATCACCAGAACATAACTTCGCAAACTATTAACCTACTGTTTGTGTTCCTTAGCCACGTCCTTCCAAAACACTTCATTGATATTTCAAGCTGTCTGTGCTGTACTGGTTCCATGACGAAACTCATATTTGAAAATAACATGAATTATTTACTTATCCATGGTTTCACAACAATTACTCTAAAAAAAAATTTGAAAGATAATCACAAGCCAGAGTATGCATTTGTAAGACTGAGAATGTACCTTCACAATAAAAATAAAACAAGAAGTGTCAAAGTGAAATGTCAGAGATACCAACTGTCAAACTTAGTACTTAAGGAAATTGGACATTTCGTACTTAATCTAATAGAAACTTTGTGCCTTTAATGATGAGCCTTATTATTCCTTTTGTATCTTTCTGCCAAGTAATGAAGAATGAACTGGAAAACAAGCCACCTTAAATCCTTCCTAGAAGAAGGCAAGAGATAGATAATACTGAGAAATGCCAACTTCAGACATTGTCTTGCAGTTATTGACTTTGTAAATTGTTGCAGTGAGGATGCATGCCTGTCTGTTTTCCATACTGTCTATTCATTTGAGAGTCCTGTCTGATAGAGATTTCTGTGCTGTATTTTTGGAAAGAGATCTTAAAGCCACCTCAAGATTGCACAGTGCTTTGTGGTTTTCAGAGCATTTTCCTATGAGTTATCCCATTTAAGTCAGAAACGGGAAGTCAGAGCGGCCGTGTGTGAATGGTGAGCAGGGTTGTGTAATCTCAGCAAGGAATAGGCACAGGGAAGCGAGGGTTTGGGCATGGAAATAGGGGATGGACCATGTTTTTTCTCCCCTAAAAACTGGGCACATTTTGCTCTGAAATTTCCAATAGAACAGGAGGCGCTGGCCTGCTTTGCAGTTGTACTCTCCGTGCTGTCGGGAGATGGTTTGGCCTAGGTGTTCTGCAGCTGCATGTGGGTTCACTGAGCAAAGGTGTGCGGAGATGGGAGCGGCCAGAGACGGAGAGGCTCTGGCTCTTGGATCGAGTCTGTCGGGATTTGATTGGAGAGATCCAAGCAGCTTTCACTCCTGTCTGTTGGAGATGATGCTTGTCTTTTATGACCAGGCGTCAGCGCTGCTCACAGGCCTGCTCCTGCTCTTCCCAGTCTCAGGGTCATTTTAATTAATACTTTAAGCTCAGTCAATTAAGCCCCAGCCAGATGGCTGCTCATCTTGCCTTATTGTCATGGACGTTTATATCATTTGAGTAGAGATAGACTTTGAAAGTTCCAGAACAATGTTATACAGGCCCCTCCAGAGGTGTCTTGTCCTGTTCTTGTTCAGGGCAAGGACAGAGCAGAGCAGCTGTAGCCATGGTTGGCCAAGTGTTAGTGTTGCAGTTTAGCTTGCCTTTCCAGGCCTGGCTCAAGTGTGACCTCTTTGTTGGCCTCCTGGGCCAAGACTCCTCTCCCTCTTCAGACTCCATTGAGCTGTCAGTGTTGGGGCCACCTATTCAGGCAGAGAGGGATGCCAACACACATCTAATTTCCTTGTGGCTTGTGTCTCTTACCTTGGGCTTAGGAAAACATGGCCCTGCATGCTTCACCAGCCCTGGTACCTCCCTCCTGGAAGATGCTTAACAGACATTGCTTTCCTGGTTGAGTGTGCGCGTTGCCATAGCCTTTTCAGCTTCCACTGTCCGGAAGATAAGAGTACCATTGCTGAGAGAGAGCTGGAGGCAGGCAGGTGATGTGATAGCTGCCGTTTAGTCTCCTTGCTGGAAAGGTCTGCTCCTTGAATAGGCACTTTCCAATTGTAAGTGTGCCTCACTGTCTAAACTGGGGTCTGAATACATTTAGGCAAATCTCTCATGATGCAGTCTCTTGTTTGCTGCTCTCTGAAACTCAGGCCAAGTCGATTCTGATGAAGCAGCATCCCTCACTGCCTGAACTTTGAGCCAAAGAGTTCAAATAGCAGGGATAATTGTACCTTTGTTGTACCACTAACCAAACATGTGATTTCTGTTAGAGCAACATACAGCTTTTTGTATCCTGATTGGGTGTTGACCGGGTTTGTTTCTTTCTCTTTTCCCTCCTTCCAACCTTCTCTGCAAAGAATGGTGGTAGATGGCTTGATAGGAGTGGCTGAGCCTCCTTCACACTTTTCTCTAGTCATGTGTATAATATGTTAGAGCAAAGTGTGACAACTTATAGCTGTGTTATAACCAGGGTGAATTTGATTTAAAGTACCACCCAAGAGTAATCTCTGACAGTCATAATCAGTTTGGTCTACCTAGTTTTATTCAGTGTCTGATGACAGCTTAAATTATTAAGTACAGCTGTGCAGCCAAACAGGGTCCTCTTGTCATTATGGGCAGTCAGAATGTTTGAGGAGAGAATGACTTTTAAAAACAACTTTTCCTCCTTGTGATAAAATGAAGTTTTGTGTAGAGAATTTGAATAATATAGAAAGTATTAAAAAAGAAAATTCACCTATAAACCTTCCAGAGTAATTACTGTTAAATATTTTGGTGTTCTCCTTACTGTATGTGTGTTGTGGGGATTATATATCTGTATCCTTTTTTCTTTTTTTCTTTTTGGTAACTTACAAAGAGCATTTTCTGTCAGTACAGAGTGACTTTTCGTAGTAGCAGAGCTGCCCCTAACCCGCCAGTCCTCGCATGGATTTCGCAGCCTGAGCTTTTCTGTTCTGTGAGCAAGGCACAGTCTGAGCTCTAGTCCTCCCCAGCGTCTTGTCCCTGCTCTGCCTCCCCACCGACATCACCAGTCGGGAGGACTCTGTTTAAGAACATTTTACTGTGCCGATTATACTTTTGTGAGGACTTTTCACAACTCAGTTTTTGGTAAGAGGTAGAGCCACACATGTTTTAAAACAACAACATGTCTCTTCGTGTTCTTTATGCTTTTAGATTTATGGCACTTGATAAGTTGGGCAGGACCTTCCTTTATCCACTGCAGTCCCTTCTTGCGTCCGAGGCTCAGGTGGTTCACCATGAGGAGGTGACACAGAACCCTGAGGTGTCCTTACACCTGCCTCCTGATGTTCTTCCTGTTCCCACAGTAGAGCCATCGACGCGTTTCAAGGACTCTTCAGTTTTCCTGCCCCAAAGTGGAGGAGGAACAGAATTCTCTGAACTGTCAGCTTTCTTTCTCCTTTAAATTTTACTAGAAATAGTCATGACTCTCTTCCTTAAAGCCTTCTTTGCAAGTTCTGTCCCATCTTTATTTCTCCTTTCTCTGAATTCTTGCATTACCTGTGCACATTACCTTGTTCCTTTATCACCCTTTCTGCGTGTTTTTTTTATCATTTGTCATTAGTGAGTGGCTTGTAAATCCATGGAGGAAGGTACTTCCCTGCTTGACGTGAGAGGGCCTCGGGTAAATGCTTAGTTCAGCTAGTGACTTAAAATCTGTCATCTCTCCTCCATTGTGCCATAGCTGGGCTGCAGTGTAAATTTAAATTTGTCTTTATAAAGATTCACTCTTTATAGAATAAAATGCTTGAAAGACATGTCATCCAAGTGAAACATGATGGGAGTTGCTAAATACTTTGTACCCATCTTCCAGTTGGGATTTCTCAGTCCAGGGCAAGCATTCAGACTTGGGGGCTGCACACTTTCTTGAGCACTTTCCGAGTTGGCAACATGTAAGAGTTGAGTTGGGTAGGAGGCGGGTGCTCACCTGCCTGGGTGCTCTGGATAGCCAAGTGCTGTCTGTGGCAGTGTAGTCAGTGGTGTATTTCTCTCTACTCTCTCTTTGCCAAGTTGAGGTACTGGAAGGATTCCAGGGGCAAGCGGGTGATATCAGACAACTGAATACAGCCGTGTCTTTCCATGAAAACTGCTTTTCTTGGCTTTCTTCCAAGAATGGTAGGTTGCCAAGGGAAAATGCTTTGGCTTTACAAATGATCTGGTCATAGTCTGGGTTAGTTCTGGTTCTTTATGTCATTGAAAAGAATAAATATTTCTGGCTCTTAAATTATTTAGCAACCTTTTGTTCCTGATATGCTGAACTGTGTTGTTTTTACACACCTTATGTGAATTTGTGGTTTTAAGTGTATGCCAGTGTGTGAAGAAAGATGCTGAAAACTTCAGCTTAAAAAATACATCAGGTTAGGCTGGAGCTACATGAGATGCAGCGTGTGCTGCCATGTCGTGGCCAGTGTGTGAGCGGACGTTGTATCAGTTTCTTTTTTCGTGGGAGTGTTCATTCTTGTTCAGTTCTTCTATGTTTTGGGTTAAATTTCAACCTAGGAACATTAGGCTAGGGTGTTTTCATCATATATCACTATTGTTTATAATATATTTTAAGTTTGAAATGAACATTCTGAGTTTATTGCTTTTAAAGATGTAACATAATCTAGAATGAAAACTGGAAACATTTGTGATCTCCTGGGACAATTGGAAAATCATGGTCTCTTCATAGTATGTCTACAAGTAGCAAACACACGAGACTGTTTCTGTCACAAGTGCTTCTCATGTTTCTCTGAAATTCTCTCATAATCAAATGCCAACAGTTCCGCTGGCCTCTCTACCTGTGGGAGCCGCTCCCCACCATACACATTCTCTGAAGAGTGTCCCTTTATTTCATCTTTGCCCTAAGCATAGTCAGGAAAGAAATTACGCATAGTATAGGATGATGCCTCCCAAAGCCGCTTCCCTGTCCTCATCGCGGTCAGTCGTAGTTGCCATGTCATCGTGTACTAGCCATCACTCGCAGCACTTACTGTGTGTCAGCAACTCTTCTTAGTGCTTCCCGTATGTGAATTTGTTTAATCCTCACACAACCCTAAGAGGAGGTGCTGTTGTCTCCATTTTGCAGATGATAAAACCAAGGCGCAGAGAGGTATAAGTAAATTGCCCGAGGTCACGCAGCTAGGGGGTGGCAGAGCCACCATTCAGACCAAGTAAATACCCCCAGAGTCCACATGGTTGACTGCAAGGGCTTACTGCCTCTGTGAGTGAAATCTTATTTGTGGCTGTGTTCCAATACAACTTCCCCGCCCCCCCCCTTCAAAAACAGGTGTTGGGCTGGCTTTGGGCCATGGGCCGTAATCTGCCACCCCGTGGTCTTTGTGGACGGAGGCTGTGTCTCTGTCCAGGGCTATTTGTGCGAGTCCATGTGCTTGGAGTAGACGTGGTTCTGCTTAGGGAGGTGACAGGCCTTGTGGTGTAGGGCAAGGTCCCCAGACTGGGAATGTGGAGAGCCTTGTGGTGAGTTTTCAGCCTGATTAGTGTGCCCCTGAGCTTTCTGGGGGACCCTTTCCTCATCTATGAAGTGATAGGTTTTTACTAGTTACTCTTAATGTCTCCATTGTCCCTACTAAGCTTATTGCTGAAGGTCGTATTTTGGTTCCTGTCAGTTTCTGACCAGCATCAGTGACCCCCCCCACCCCCGCGCGCGCACACACACACACACACACACACACACAAAACCCACTTCCTCTGAGCGCTCTGCTGTGTAGTGTGGTTTTCAGTGTATATCAAGGTGTGAGGAAAACGGCTGAAGAAGTCAGCTTTTGAAAAAACAACACATTTAGTGGTCTCATCGAAACCACATCAAACTCAGTGTTTGTTGCCACTAAGAGTGTTTGTTGGCGGCAGTGTGTTTCTGACTGTCCTCCCGCTTCTCTCCTGCTGGTCACACAGTGGGTCCCATCAGGCATTTAGCTCCCAAGTAGTTATGGTTGGACCCTTCTCAGGAGTGTACATTCCAAGAGGACCTTTGGAAATGAAAACCAGGGGATTCATTTGTGATGGTGGCGGGTCTCATGAGTGGTTGATGTCTCCAGAAGGGGACTGTCTACTTGCAAAGGCTCCCACAGGTGGCATGGGGCTGGGTGAGGTCAGAGACGAGCTTGACTTTCTCTGGGAACTTCAGGGCGTGCAGGGAGTTTGCTTCCCCAAGGGCAGCCATTCTTAATCTTGAGGAGATCTTAGGACCCCCTTTGAGAAACTAATAATGCATCTTTTCCCTCAAAAATGTGCATCACACAAAATTTTGGACAATTTTCACCACCCAAACTCTCTGCCCTCCCCCCATGGACTACTCAGGCCCTTCCTGGCCTGTTGCCTCATCCTGTGGGGGAGTTGGGACTGCCAACAGTGAGGAGCTGTGACCTGTGTTGTGCCTAACTGGGAAGAAAGTGTTTCTGTCCTACAGAGGAGCAAGAAAATGGATATTCAACTTGCTACTATTGTGGAAACCTGTTCTGGAGAGAAAATTCCATTAACCATCATCCGTTCTATAACCTTTCAGTCTAAACGCCTTTTCAGTATCAGTGTTCTCTCTCCTTAAACCCCTGAAATAGTTCTTGGATTTCAGTTTACTATCTTTTTTTTTTTTTTTTCCTTTTAACAAGACTAGGTGTTACCTGATAAGGCGATTTAGGTGAGTAGTAGATATATTCTCCTAGTTAGTGTAGTGGAGAGAATCTTTCTGTTCTTTGGGAGCCTGGAGCTTGTTTTCTTATTATAATAATATTTTGATAGCTGTCATATCATTACAAGTAGAAAATGGTATTATTTGTCCCACACACTGAGGTAATCAGGAGGCTGTTTGCAGCAGAGGTGACCACTAAGGCTGATGCAAGTGGGAAGCTCTGGGTTAGGGCGTGGATGGGGCCTTGCACTAAAGCCAGGGGTTTGCTGGCCCAGGAGGCATAGCACAGAGGACCTGTTTTATAGCCAGACAGGGCTTCTTGTATATGCTACTATCGAACACACAACTGTCATCCTGTAAAAACCAACTCTGAAGGCCTGTTCTTGGTCTGCTCAACTTTTCAGCATGGGCAAGTGAATTGCCTGCCTCTTCCAACTAGCAGCTGAGGTCCTTGTTTGAGAGTTCAGAAGATAGAAAGGAGACTATTCCTGCTGCCTCTCCCGACACCCCCCCAGCTGATGTTGGCCCTCTTTGCCGTTGTACCCTGGCTTTGGTGACTCTCCCAAGGTTCTTTGGTCACCTCCTTCCTCAGGACTGATGTAGGGGGCTCTTGTTCCTCAGGGCTGCTTGGTGTGGTGGTCTCTTGGAGTATTCATTTATTTGGTTCCTTCCCCCAATATTAACTAAGTACCCAGTATGTGCTGGGTGGATATAGTGTTCCAGAAAGGCAAGTAGTCTTATCCTAGTTTTGTTACCAAGACAAATTTAGGATGGATCAGCATAAATGTTATCATGACAGACAATGCCATAGAGTTGTGTAGTACTTTGTGCTCTCCATGGTATGAATATATCCGTAGTCCCTGTCTGTCAGAGTAGGAGAAGCATAGTCTTCTACCCTTTCCCTCTTTTGTGTTGATGACTGTCATTCACCTGCTTGCCACGCAGCTCTGGACTTAGCAGGTTTTGATTGATGGGCTGGGCACAGCCTCCAGAATTTGCTGCAGATGCTGTCTTTGTTTCAGTAATAAAGGCGGGTGTAGGCATTGTTCACAGGTTTTGAGCTGAGCTCTAAAGAGAGGTCGCCTCACCAGAGCTCATACTTCAGTCATGCTGAGGCTGAGAAGGTGCTTAGCACCATTCTTGTTGGGGGGTGGTTGGAGTTGGGGAGACTCGGGATCCAGCACTAGTGTTTTTTTTTCTTCTTATCTAGTTTATTCTTTCCTTATACACAGAGACTGTAGTGTACATATTTTTATTGTCTCAATGAAGTGAGAGGCACAGACAATGGAGTAAGTAGGTTCTCAAATGATTGATTAATACGCTTGGTCACGATGCTTTTTCATGGGAAAACTTCATTGAACTACAAGACATTATTTAATTTAGATTTCATTATGGGAGAACTTGGTTTTTTTTAGGTACTTACTGTAGTTAACTTCTCCTATTTTCTGAGATTAAACCTGAATTAAATGCTTAAAGGTGTTCTGTTTGGAAGAATAGAGTAAAAGGAAATTTTAAGATGTACAGGCTGTTGTTGAATGAGGCAGAATGTAAATATTTCATAAGTTTTAATTTGTTCATATTTTATATAATTTCAACATTAGCTGAACAATTGCCTGTTTTTGCTCTGTTCTGCTTTTTGAATTTTATTTAAAAGATTATATGGAGTTTCTCTAGCAACCTTAAACCAAATCCTGACAAACTTCAGCTGAAAATAAAGCCAAGTTTACTAAATTATTATCAGGTAACTGTTGGGAAATTAAAAGAAATGTATACATTTTTATTAATTGGGATTAGACACCTTGATTTTAGTATTTCATTTTGAGCATTGGTGCTGAAAAGTATGTGTGTTAGTCTAGGCTTGGACACCGCGATGTTCACTTTGGTCAAGGGAGAATAGACACAGAATAGGAATTCAGAAATCAAGACTCTAGAAGCAAATGGCATTTGCCTCAAACTGCAGCCTAAGACAGGGGCACGGCCCTTGAGTTCTACCAGGCTCTGCCAGAGACAGTTTGGGGCCGGGGCAGCCTTGCTTGGGGCCTGTGGGAGGCCGTCTGGCTGCTCTGGCCTTGCTGTTAGCTGGCTGTGTTGGGGAGAAGCTGGGGCTGGCCCCGGTACCAGAGACCCCACGCCCTGATAGCCTTGGTCTTGTTTGTTTTTGTCATAGGTTTAGGATGAGATTTTTTTCTCTGTTTTAAAAAATGTATAGACCCCTTTGAGCTGGACATTCCTGATGTGCCGTGCATGATCTTTGACTTTGCCTTGGTTCTCACCTTGTGAGAATCAAAACCACATTGAAACTGTTTCCTTCGCTATCTTGTCCAAGAAGAAAAGTTGCAAATAGATTTCCTGATGAAGTCTGTCAGAGTGTTGCCAAACACAGGGTCACCTTTGAAATTGACCAGTTAGAAGGTACCCCACAGTCTTAACCAGGCAAGTAGCACCCAACTGACCAGATAGACTCACCCCATTTTCACCCTGGCAAGATTATCTTAGGAAAATTGTCAAAAATATTTGGAAAGAAATGATTTTTTTTTAAAGAGCTAAGGTCTCACTCTGTTGCCCAGGCTGGAGTGCATAGCTCACTGCAGCCTCCAACTCCTGGGCTCAAGCAATCCTACCGCCTCAGCCTCACAAAGTGCTGGGATTACAGGTGTGAACCACCGCACCCAGCCAGAAATAAATTTTTTGAAGCAGGTCAGATGAACTTTGAAACCCACGGGACGACCCCTTTGGAGCTCACCACATCTTGGTATTTGTTTTCCTCTCTTCACTGAGGGTAACACAGCCTGGGCGTTCGGTGTGAGTGGAGCATAGTTACCTGTCCCCTTCCCTGCCACCAATCCACATTGGTTGGTCGACACTAGTCATGTCCTAATTAATCAGAAATTCCTTATGACATTCATTTTCTTGTTTGCCAAATTGGTGGATATAAGGAGCAAGCTCCCTGACAAGTGGAAAAATTGCATCTACACATGCTCAGAACTGGGCTTGGCTCATAGCAGGCACTTGGTAAATACTGGTTGACTTCAAGGACAAATTGATCAAGCATGGATGAGTGCATGTGTTCTGACATATTTGGTCCAAAGTAGAGAAATTAGGAACTGAGGGGGAAAAAGCTTTATTTTTTGGTTTTGTTCTTATTTATCAAATTCTGGGCCTCTAAAAACAGTGTTTCAGCAGTTTGGTTATGTGTAATAAAACAAATTCTGAGAGTGGTAATTGCTACATGGAATTAATTTAATGTAGTACTTTCTGAAAATATAAATTCCGGCTTCAGTTCTTCTGAGTTTCAGATGACAATTGAAGGAACCTAGTTGAGAATCAGAAACACCCTTTATATTTTTTGAGCTACCATCTCACCTTGATTAAGTCATTTGAACTCAAAGTTGAGCCTGGCTCATAGGCTTCGTGGAGAATTTGTGTCTCAGTTTACTCAAGTAGAGCACACAGGGCCAAAATGGTGACTAGAATGCAGTTGTTTTCAGAAAGATGAGGTGTGTCAGCTGTGAGGGCGGCATGTGGAAGGAAACCACCTGTGTATGAAATGCACAGAGTAAGATCTTTTTGGTTACACTACTTTAGTTTTATTTGTATTTTTATATAGGCAGAAAAGGGTCGGTTGTGTTGAGCATTGATTTGTTTGCAGCCTAGACGTCCAGCGCTGAAAGAAATAATGTGATCTGTCTGTACTCCTCTTACAGTAGGCAAGGAGGTCAAAGTCCATAGAAGGGATGTAAATTACCTGAAGTGGACAGACACGCTGGTGAGGCTGGTGGAGAGAACAGAGCTCTGATTTCTTGAATGAAAACTCTCACCTCTAAGAGGTCTTCCCTTTGGGCCCTTTTCCCCAATCTAGCATCAAACAGACCATGACATCAGAAATGTAGAGCATGCAGCAGATGGCAGGTGGAATGTTACAACTTTGTGGAAAAACAAAGGCAGGCAACTCAAACATCTGGTTTCTTAATGATTAGTCTTTTTTCCTCCATAGGGGGAAAGGTAAGCATCAGGATATCACGTTGGGGATTCCCGAAATTGCCTGTGGAGGTGGGATCTGAGGGATCATGAGGGAACTTGGCCTGGGTCTCTTGATTGGAGGAATCCTGGTGGGTTGCAGGCCCTCATGGAAGCGTAGCTGAGGGTTCTTCCTTCCCATTCTTGCCTTTACCTACTTAATATTTTACTTTATTTTACTTAAATTTTTAAAAAAGCTTTATCATGGGAAATTTTACACAAGTACAATGTTAGGATAATATAACCCCACGTGCTTATCACCTGTTACTTGGTTAGCTGTTAACAATATGTCACCAGTCTCTCTTCATTTATGGCCCTCTCTTGCCACCTCCTCCTGCCTTGGTGGATCGCAGTTGACTCTTGAGCAATGTGGTAGTCAGGGGTGCCAATCCACACAGTCGAAAATCTGCATGTAACTTCTTGACTTCCCAGAACTTAACTCCTAATAGCCTACTTTTGACCAGATGCCTTACCAGTAACATAAACAGTTGATTAATACAAATTTTGTATGTTATATGTATTATATACTTTATTCTTAATAATAAAGTAAGCTAGAGGGAAAAAGATGTTATTAAGAAAATCCTAAGGAAGAGAAAATATATTTACTATTCATTAAGTGGAAGTGGATCATCATAAAGGTCTTCATCCTTGTCATCTTCATGTTGAGTAGGCTGAGGAGGAAGAGGAGGGGTTGGTCTTGTTACCTCAGGGGTGTTAGAGGTAGAGGAGGTGGAAGGGGGGACAGAAGAGATTTATTTTTTAAAATCTGCCTATAAATGGACCTGTGCAGTTCAAACCTGTGTTGTTCAAGGATCAACTGTACTTTAAAGCAAATCCCAGATGTTATATCATTTCATAGCCAGTATACTATGCATTGTGAACTAATAGAAACTTAGTTCAGATCTGGTGGAGAACCTAAAAGAAACTAATTACTTAGGGGGTAATTAAGGATTAAACTGAAGGAACTCCCCTTGGTCAGCAACTCTGGAAGGTTTTGTTTTCCAAATGGTTTTCTTAACGTGTTGGTGTCATTGTTGGGGTAGCGGTAGGAGAGGTTGGGGTGCTGGGTGTGGCCGAGGGTGTGGATACAACAATGCTGCCTCTTCTGAGATGGTGTTTAGGATGAGGAGAGAGATGTAGCTGTTGGAGTAATAGGTAACCTTTTGAACAACTTGCTGTGTTAATAATCCTAACTGAATCCTAGTAATGAGCCTTTGATTTATAATTGAAATGAGGGTGTCACAGGAAATAACATTTTTTTGCTTCAGTGATCAAAGTGAACATTTCTGAGGCCCTTTGTTTTGTATGTGGTTGCATTACGACAGCTGATATTGCCTCTTCTTATTCCAGATGGGAATGACTGGTAACACAAGTCCGTTTGGACAGCCCTTTAGTCAAGCTGGAGGGCAGCAAATGGGAGCCACTGGAGTGAACCCCCAGTTATCCGGCAAGCAGAGCATGGTCAACAGTTTGCCTACCTTCCCGACAGACATCAAGAACACTTCAGTCACCAACGTGCCAAATATGGTAAGTTGCCCTTGGCTGTCGATGCTGTGGGTCTCCAGTGGGCACCTTGGTCTATGGATTTTATCATGCTCGTAGTAAAAGTTGGTAACTAAGAGTGTGTCAGTAGGTTCTAGGAAGATAACCCATATTTCATATGCGTAGCTCTCGAAACGACCGCATTTTCTGTGATGAGCTGGAAATAAGAGGGATAGGTGAGGATGATTGAGCCGCCTCTCTCAGGCTCCCTTTGTTGATGGAGAGAATCGTGTATGGGAATCACTTAACCTTCCTCTCCAGGATCACAAGAAGCAGAGAGATGGCATTTCTTACACTTCCTGCGTGTTAGTGGGTTGACAATGTCAGTTAGAAGCCCATTGATTTGTGTTACAGTCAGATGAAGGACATTTATCCTCTGAGGACTGTACTGTGTTGAAGACATGTGTGGTATGTCTGACTTGATAGGTGATTTCACATGTCCTGGTTCTGCCTGAGAACCTCTCTGAGGTTTCCCATCTGTAAAATAGAAGCTACACCTGTAACTTATCAACCTAACAAACCAAGATGTTAATGGGAAAGTATCTCCTTTTGCGTCTCAAAATAGCATCTCTCTTAATTCAGGACTCAAATGGGGAATGCATTCTCTGTAGACCTCACTGTGCACACATCAGCTGCTTCATGTCTGAGGGCATTTGCTGGTCAGTAAAGACCATGAACAACTACCTCTCTCACCTGCTTGGTGCTGGGAACCTGACCTTCCAAGCTTGCCCCTCACGTATTTCTGCAGACTCAGAAGAAAGCAAGGGGATTATGTTCATAAAAAGTTGGTTTTTGGTTTTTAAAAACTTTTTATTTTGAAGTATTTGTTGTAAAGATAGTATTATCTTAGAGAGAATAGATAGGTAGAGAATTCCTGTATATCCTTTATCTCATCCAAGCTTCCCCAGTACCATCTTATGTAACCATGGTATGGTTATCAATACTAAGAAATTAACATTGTTTACAGTGCTTAGGAGTTTTGAATCTGTTGGGAAGCAGAGAGAATTGTGGTCTCTTTCTCTTTGTGTTTGATAAAATCAGAAAATGGGAATGGTGAGGTGTCCTGGTCAGGTGCTCTCTCTGTTCGCTACATTCTTCTTTGAAAAAAAGAAGGGAGGTGGGTATGTACAAGTAACAGAACTTGTTCTCAAAACTACAGAGACTACTTAACGTTCTTACCACTTCTTTGTTTCTTCTGATAACCCCCTATAACTTTCCTTGATCTGCTTCTCTTTCAAGTAACTTTCTGTTGCCAGGATTGTCCTGTTGCTGACAGTACAGATCCAGAACCTGAAACAAAGCCCAGACCTCCCTTAGCTCAGCCCTTGAGTTCTGGAAACGGTGCTGGCCTTCACAGAGCTGGGATCTGGCACCACATGCTTCCTGGTCTCTCCTGCTTTTCCTTTCCCACTCCGCGTTGAAAGGATGGCGGCGTGGACTCTGGTGCTGGCCACCATCGCTGCGCCTGCACAGGGACCAGGAGCACATTTTGGCTTCAGAGTGAACGTGTTTGCTTTTCCAAGATGTCCTGTGTTTTACAGTCAGTAGAACCCTGACCTAACATTTTCCTCCCTTTTCTCTTTTAAAATCTTCTCCAGCCCCACTTTCCCATCCTCTTCTCTTTGACTGACATCTCAGTGACGGAATCCCTTCACTCTGAGCCCCTCTGCTGCCTCTGCTGCTGCTCCAGAGGCCTGAACGTGCCATTGCCTTCACCCACACCAGGGCCAGAGCCCTCTGGTCTGCCCCTGGGCTTGTCTCTGCTGTGGACCAGCCTGTGCCCTGTGGGATGTGTGGCAGCACCCTGGCCGCTGCCCACTGGGTGCTCATGGCCCTCCCCCCATCGGGCTGACCAGAAATGGCCCAGACTAGTATCCCTGGGGGCACAGTTGCCCCAGTTGAGAACTCCTGCTCTGGAGAACAGTTAAGAGAGGCATCTGTCTTCCAGACATCTGGCAGATATAAAACCACTTCTTTCCCTCTCTGTCCCTGTCTCTGGCTCTTGCTCTTGCTCTTGCTCTTGCTCTTTCTCTTTCTCTGTCTCTTTTTCTTTCTCTGTCTCTGTCTCTGTCTCTGTCTTCTCAGGATTGTGGTCAACTGAGGAAGTGTTTTTGTCCGTGGGAGCTGCACTGCTTGCCTAGTGGCTGCTTTCCCACCAGAACCCATGTGGACTTTGAGAGATCCACAGCAGATGCCTTTGGAGGGTATCTTTGAGTGACCCCTCTGCCATTTACCTACACCACTTGTTCTGGAGGGCCCTGAGCGCACTGTGCCCACGTGTATGTGTGAGGCCGCATGGCCGGGAACAGCCTTCAGTGCTCCACTGGGTGTAGGAGCCAGAGGGGACTGGCAGGGAGACAGACACTAGCACCACAGGATTTGCCTGACATCTTTCTAAGTGATCTCACGTCCTGTGTTTTACCTTATTCCTGCGACAGCCTCTTGAAGGACAGCATTCCATGTCCCATTTTACAGCTGAGGAAGTTGGGGCCCTGAGGGGTTTTGGTTGTTCAAGGCTGTGGAGCTTCCTGTCTGCAAAGCCAAAAGCTGTCTTTTAATTGCATCCTGAGGTTGTGTTTCCACAGCCCTGAGCCCAAGCCAGGCATGTTTCACTGGCCTGTGCTTACACGGCCTGTCTGCAGTTCATTGGATGTGTTTTGTGGCCTTCCTTGGATTTTCTGAATTATATCTGGCCTCTTGAAATCCACAGATTTTCACGCAGTGCGTGCAAGCAGTCATAGGAAATCTAAGTCTATTTAATGAAAAGAGAAAAATATGAAGCCTTGAACTTACTTGCCTTTTTTTTTCATGCTTTGGGTGTGATCTTTTGAAGCCCAGCTGAATTTGGTACCAAACAATTCAAGTCAGGGCCCTGATGCGCAATTGCCTGGCGCCCTGATTGAGCTCTTCATGGAATGATTTAAGCCACGTGGTCATTGACCAGGGAGCACTTGCTTTTCTCCCCTCCTTGTTTCTGTAGGATTCCAACATCGCTGGGCAGAGTTGAGAAACGGGAAAGACGTGGTCATTCATTTAATTTTTTGCATTTGTCGAGTGCCTTCTGTGGGCCCAGGTGCTAGAGTAGGCACCCAGAGTGCAGGTGTGAGTGGCGTGGAGCTCGCCGCTCATGGAAGCGGAGGTGTGGTGGCAGGGGAAAACAAATAATAACACAACTGTTTGAAAGGTCTGAGCAGCGGCAGGACTGAGATTTGGCACGGGGACCTCCTTCGGTGGGGCCGTCAGAGAAGGCCACAGTGAGGAAGGGAGATTGAAGGGCGAGGTTGCAAAGTTGAGCAGAAGCCGCACAGTAGCAGGAGAGCGTTGCCTTGTGTAGGAGCTGGCAGAGGTTCAGTGGGGAAGGCCTCTGGGGCGGGGGGAGCAGTGTGAGTGGAAGTTGGGGGCCAAGCAGGGGCCAGCTCAGGGGGGCTTTGGATGGAAGGAGGACCATGGCCTTGCAGGGAGATGATTGGACGCCTCTGTGTTGTTCATTGTGTGGAGGTGCGAATTGGGGAGGGAGCGCGCGCTGCAGTGGTCTAGCCTGGAGGAGATGGTCACAGCGGGACGGGGGACTCGGAGACTCAGTGCACTTTGCCACTAGGGTGGGTGTGTGTGAGCAGTGGTGTGTGGGGTGGAACATCACTTACTGAGCTGGGGAGGAACAGGCTTGGACAAGGGGGCAGGGAGGGCATGAGTGACTGGACTTTGGAGATTCTGGGGTGTCCAGGGGGTGCCAGGCAGGCGGGTGGGAGCACGATGAGGGCAGCCACCGTCCGTCAGGGCGTCAGGAGGACGCACGTTACACGCAGCAGCAAGAGCTGTGCAGTGCATGGTTCGGCTCAGGGAGACAGCACCTGAACAGACACCAAGCTAGAGACTGGGTGGGGGGAAGGGGACGGCAAGGGAATGATGTCACAGCCGGGAGGGGAGAACGTTTGAATTGGGGGACATGGTGGCTGCTGGAGCGATGCGTAAGCCAAGGGCAGATGAGCAGCATCAGAATGCACAGGTCAGTCCATGGGAAGGTCTGTTGTGATTGAGCAGTGTGGCCTGCCATCGTGGAGACCTAGGGATGACCGTGCTCTGTTGTCACCCCCAACCTTCTCGGTCATTGTCACCCTCTAGGATGTGCTGTGGGAGCTCCAGAAGGTTTAGAGCCCTTGTTACCAGTAGCATCATTCTTGAGGGCTGATATTCTCAGTATAATATATTCAAAAGGAAATAACACCTTTTCCTAAATTTTCAGATGTATCTCATTGCAGTTCTGTCTTTGGCCGTTTTATTTGTAATCTCTTACATTACACAGATTTTCAAAGTTTCTTAGAAATGTCACTATATTATTTTGTGAATCTGAGACACATCTTTTTTGCACATCTCTGCAGAGATGCACGTCTCTGAAATCAGGATGTGTATTAGTCGAGTCTTAAATTTAATGATGTATAGCATGTATCTTATTTTTCTTGATCATAAATGAATTAAGAGTGACATAATTATTAAACATATAGTTACTTTACAGTTGTCTGTGACAGCTTACATGGACGTAAGAATTTAAAAATTATTTGAGTTTTACTGATAAAGAAAGAGGAACAGGTTTTGTCTGAGGTGTGGAGGCTGGATGGACTTTCTGTAGATTGGGTTTGAGATAGGCCCAGCCGTCTCAATGTGCATGCAGGAAGTTCAAGCCACGGGAGTGAGTGAGGAGGAGGAGGAGTTCGCATCCTTTCAGAAGAGGCGCTCACCCGATTCCTGGTGACATTGTCTTGTTTGCACTTTGGATGGGGATTTCT
The DNA here is from genome assembly GCA_023783475.1 of Daubentonia madagascariensis. NCBI lineage: Eukaryota > Metazoa > Chordata > Mammalia > Primates > Daubentoniidae > Daubentonia > Daubentonia madagascariensis. The sequence goes on along the minus strand of JAKFHU010002332.1, from coordinate 865,439 downwards.
GCTGTCTTCATGGAGCACTGTGTGGAAGTGGGGCATGTCTTAGACTGGGAACATTTAGTGACCAGAGGGGCCTCGTCTTCAGGTTCTCCCATGGGGTCTCCTGCAAGGGTTATTTCTAATACAAGATTTATATATATATGTGTGTGTGTGTGTGTGTGTGTGTGTGTGTTTTTTAGAGAAAAACTAAAAACTACATTATGGAGACTTCACCATTCTTAAAGTTGTGATGCAGGAGATTCACCAGGAGTGCTGCTTATTTAAAACTGCTCATGAGAATGATGTTATGATTTTTGTTTTGATCGTGTGTAAGAGCATTTTGAAGTGGAGGTTTTGGACATGGCCCCCAGGCAGCTGCTGATAAACATCTCTAAATGGAAGGGAAGTGTGGCTGGAGGACTGTTGGGATGGGAGGGTTGGAAAGTTGTGTTCTGTGTCCTGCCGGGGTAACACAGCTGGGACAGTGAGGTTGGCAGCACTTGAGTGGCAGGCCATGGGCTACGAGCCTTCCAGGGCTGTCCATGTGGCTTGGGGTTCATTCTGTGTCTGTGTGTCTCAAACCGTGTATGTGGCCCCACCTCTGTCAGAGTGACTGGTGGTTCCTGGGCCTCACCTAGCCTTCTGAATTTAAAATCTTGTAGGAGAAAGGTGCAGTTTGTGTTCTTGTGATCACTATTGCTTGTGAAACGTCAGGTTTTTTTCATTTTCAGTTTCCCAATTTATGCCACCTAATTCCCTGTAATACAATTCACATAATTCCCAAATAGATGGGCTTATATTTCCTTCTCTTACGCTGGAATCTGCAGGGGCTTTTTTGTGGGTTTTTTTGTTTGTTTATTTGTTTGTTTGTTTTTAATTTTTTTAGAGACAGGGTCTTGCTCTGTTGCCCAGGCTGCAGTGTAGTGGCCTGGTCATAGCTCACTGCAGCCTCCAACTCCTGGGCTCGAGGGATCCTCCTTCCTCAGCCTCCTGAGTAGCTGGGACTACAGGCACGTGCCACCATACCTGGCTAATTTTTTAAAAAAATTTTTTGTAGAGACGGAGTGATGCTGTGTCCAGGCTGGTCTTGAACTCCTGGCCTCAAGCGATCCTCCCACCTTGGCTCCAAAAGTGCTGGGATTATAGGCATGAGCCACCACACCTGGCTGAATCTTCAGTTTTAAACAAACTCCTCTGGTAATTCTGATGTGGAGTAAAGTCTGTGAGAGCCACTGTCCACTGAAATGTCAGTGACCTAGTAACCAGCTGTCCCACTGTGGAGTGGGCTTGCTTTGGTCTTTGTGTGTCCACTTTAGTACTTCAGAAGCCTTTACTGACCTCCCCCAACCCTGACCTTATTTGTCACATTCTCATAATTTTCTGACTCCCGTGTCTATCTAGATTTTTATCATGGAGGAATCAAGACTTGAATGGGCTGTGTAGGTTTAAGTTTCATGAATGCATGGTCTCTCTCTCTCTCTCTCTCTTTCTCTCTTTGTTGTCATCTTTGATGGGCTCCACAAAAACTCCTTTGTGTTTTGGTTTCCTTGCACAAATATTTGTGTTCCCTATCATTATACACCAGCTTCTTTCACTTCACAAGTAGAAATTTTTAAAAATCCCTGCTTGTCTAATATTTCCCTCTATCCTAGGACTAAAGAGAGTCCTTATACAGTTCCTGTGGAGGCGGTGGGTGAGTAGTTAGGTCACCTCTTCACCATGACAGCAGTTTCTATATAAAATCACACCGTGATTATGAATTGTGTCTCACTAATTGAATTGGAAAACATGGGGGAAGGTTTGGAAGTTAGCCTTTGTCCCTAATTATTAGTAATTTAGGTGTTTGTGTAATTTTTAAGAGTTTGCATCTTTTACCTCCATCTTATTCCCTTGCTTGTATCTTGAAGACTGCTGGGAAAATGTATATGCAGGAGACCTTTGAAGAATAACCTTCAGTGTCATATTCTCAACAGCTAAGTATAAATTCTTTCTTCTGTTTAAACTTATCCCCATTTGCTTTGGCAAGAAATATCATCTGGGAAACATAATCTAAGGACAAAATATGGTATGTGCAAATAACAGGAAACTGTAAATTGAGAAAAATTAGCCAGTCCTTGGTATCAGGCACAACCCTGAGCATTGCAAGTACTCAGTCAAAATCATTTAACTTTGCTTCCAGCATGAATTTCCCGTTGACCAACAGCGTCTTTCTAGAGTGTGATTAGTATAGCCCAATGTAATCTCCTAGGTAGAAGCATAAATTATCTCCAAGATACTAAGCTCTTTGACTTCATGTAGAGACGCAGTCGGAAGATTCTTTGCTTCTAAACAAGACATACTGCATACTGAACTAGCAGCTAGCACTGCAACTTCTGCTTTCCTGTTAGTAGTAAATAATTGGGATATTTACCAGGCATTTCTGAGAGTGAAGTGACTGTTAGGAGAACTCAGTGGCCCATGAAGCAGGTCTGGCTGGGAGAGTCACAGCCAGCAGTCATGTAAATATGACATTTGTATGTACCAAGTCGGTCTTGTCACAGCCCAAATCACCCCAACTTGGTTTTACCCTTTCCATAGTCATCTGAAATGGCCCTAAGCTTCAAGTCACCAAAAAACAATCTGTCCAGCGACTAATTTGCCAAGTTACCAGAAACTTACTGTAGTAAGTATTCTTGAAGAATATATTTATATATATTGACAGTATTCAAGAATATTCCTTTCAAAGGTTTTTTTAGTAAACTGGTGATTCTCATGGACTAATCATTTGGTGAATGGGCCTGGTGCCGCTTAAAACCTTGTAACTCTATTTAGACCTGCTGGCCTGGTGGGCCTGTCACTTTGACCATAGGAATAGATCTAGCACCTCCTACTTTTTGGGGTTTCTTTGTGCAGTAGCAAGTAACCCCCACGCCTCCTAGGTAGACCTGCTCTCCAGTTCTGAAGGCTGCGGCCCTGGGGAAGGGGAGGGAGTGGCAGATCTGCCCCAAGGTCTAGCCTGGGTTGCCCCACCCTGGGTTGCCATGATGAGCTGTTGCCTCTGGCCTGGACTCACCTGTTGCCTTGCCCACTTGCCTTAGCTGTTTGTTCTTTAGTTTAAAATCACAGCTTTTTTGATGTGGAAGATTATTTATAAATCATTCTGGTCCAGCTTGCTCATTTTAAGTTATTTCCTTGTTGAATTTAGATATTAAATTTTAAGATAATCTTATTTTTTTAAAAATCAGTAAACACCAAGCAAAAAGAAGAAAACACAAGAAACATTATTCCTTCTATCTAAATAGCCATGTTCCGTTTCTTACCAGCTGGACTTCCTCGCATCAGGGTGATCTCCCTTCTTCCCACGTTGATAGCTGCGTGCGCTCAGTGAGCACTTTCTGTTTTGTGGCTCTGAAGCTCTGTGTAGCCAGCTGTTGAGGGGCCTTCTGGAGGGATCAGAACAAACGGAGCCACCACGTTCTGCGGCTTCTTAGGTGTCCTTTCCTCTTTCCCCTTTTCTTTTCCTCCTTTCTTTCTCTTTTTTTTTTTAGACGGAGTCTTGCCCTGTCGCCCGGGCTGGAGTACAGTGGTGTCATCAGAGCTCTCGCTGACCTGAACTCCTGGGCTGCAGCAGTCTGCCCGCCCCAGCCCCCTGAGTAGCTGGCACTACAGGCACCACCATGCTCAGCTTATGTTACTATTTTTTGTAGAGTTGAGGTCTTGCTGTGTTGCCCAAGCTGATCTCAAACTCCTGGGCTAGAGCGATCCTCCTGCCTCAGCCTCCCAAACTGCTGGGATTACAGGCGTGAACCACTGCACCTGGCCTGGTGTCATTTTCTGATTCTAAGTGGAGGTTGTGCAGGAGTCCAAGTTTTGGGGGGGGTGGGGGGTATGTCCTAGGAGTGTGGGTTTGGACCCTGTTGGGATGTGGAAGGTCAGGGCTACCTTGCTCTCAGGGGCCAATTCCAGGAATCCCAGCACGATGTCAGTTTGGGCAGTGGTGTCATGGACAGAGGAAACACTTTCCTTCCCTGTTCTTTCTTGGTTGGTCTCGTTTTAGTGTTTTGAACACAAAGTCCTTTGAAGACATTATAATCTACTGTTGGACACTTAGGGAAAATAATTTATTTTTCTATGAGGAATACCATATTAAACTTCATTATACATATTCTTCATGCACATGTCTATTATGTTCTTAGGATAGAATACACAGCATATAAGAAAAATAGAGTTGAGGCTAAAATTTACCCAAAACCTATGTAACAGTAACAATCCTAATAAAAATGTATGTTAGGCGGGCACAGTGGACTGGAACAGAGGACTGGAAAACAAAAGATGGGCCAAGAGGAGGAGGAGAAATAATACCTGCATTACTATTTGTTTTGTCTTGTGTGTTTCGGATAGTTTTTCCCTGGTTTATCGATTGCCTTTACATTTGTTCGTAGTGGTTTCAGTTTTTATTTAGTCTGGCCTCTCACCTTTTGCCTTTATGGTACAGTCCTCTGCTGCATCAGAATCACCCATGGAACTTCTCTTCTCCTAAATGTTGTCCAGGCTGGCCTCACTCTCCTGGGCCCAAGTGATCCTCCTGCCTCAGCCTCCAAAGTAGCTGGGACTACAGGCACACACCACGACTGCTCCTGACTTCTTAAATGTTTTACTTTATTCTCACTGTAAAGGTACATATGTGTTAGTTTTGGAAATTTTGGGAAAAGTATAAATCTAAAAGTAATACAGCATCCCCTATGGAACTTTATTTAGCAAATAGAAATGCCTATGGCCCTTGTGCAGACTTGTCTGGGGGTGGGGGGAAAGGCAAATCTGTATTTTAAGAGTTTTTACTGGTAATAGGAACCTCTGCTTCGTGTTTTTTTGACTAAAGCCTTTACCACTGTTATGTGACAAAACATTCACCGTAATTATCTTCTAGTACTTTTATAATTTAAGTTTTTATATTTAATTCTTCATCATTTTCTACTGATTCTTCTTTCATTTTTCCAGGAATTTTTCCCGCAAAGAGGAATGCTTTTTGGTGATGAAAATAGTAGCTGCTTGTTGGAAAACATTTAGACAATACAGAATTATAAAAAGTAGAATGTGAAAGACCTTCCCCTCGTAATATAATCACCAGATAATTTTACCAAGGTTTTTTCTAATAACATGTACAAACATACAGTTAATAAGGAAGAATTGAATGACTTTATTGTACTATTCTGTAACCTTCTTTTTTAACTTGTTATATTTTAAACTGTTTCTTTTTAAAACATAAAGGTCTATCTTACTGTTGTTATCATTATTTGTTGCATTAAATGACAGTCATTTCGTCTGTCCCAATTTTCCGTCCCAATTTTTTGTTGGTCAGGAATTCAGGCAGGGCTTGGCGGGGCCGTTCCTCCACTCCACTTGGCTTCGACAGGCTTATTTGAGGTCTGCCTTATTTTCAACAGCTGCATATTATGTCATTATAGGTAGCCATAATGCTTTTTAATTAATCCACCTTTGATAGGCATTTAGAGTTTTTCTAATTTTTTGATATTTAGTCAGGGTATGATGCATATCTTTGCACATACATTTTAAGACATTTGTCCAGTTACTTCCCTAATAATAAATAACAAGAAGTGGAACTACTGAATCAAAAGAAATGCATGTTTTTCCTTTTGATGCATGTTGCTTTCCAAAGTTACACTAAATTACCAGAGAGTACTTGAGAATTGCTGTTTCTCCTGTCCTCATCAATACCAGTTATATGGTGTTTTTTTTGTTCGAAAGACAGGATCCCACTCTGTTGCCCTGGCTGGAGTGCAGTGGCACGGTCATAGCTCACTGTAACTTCAAACTCTCGGGCTCAAGCAATCCTCCCCCCATAGCCTCCCAAGTAATAGGCATGTGCCACTATACCCTGCTAATTTTTTTTCTTCTTCTTCTGTTTGTTTTTTTTTAGAGACAGGCTCTCTTGATGTTGCCCAGGCTGGTTTTGAACTCCTGGCCTCAAGCAATCCTGCCTCCCTGTCCTTCCCTAAGCACTGGGATTATAGGCATAAGCCCCTGCACCAGGCCCCCGTTACCTTTTTTTTTTCTATTTTGTCTATATTGATAGATTTTTTTTAAAGCCTCATTGTTTTATTTTCATTCCTTTGATGATTAGTGAGGTAAAACTGTTTTTTGAGACAGAGTTTCACTCTCTTGTCTGGGCTGGAGTGCAGTAGGGTCATCATAGCTCACTGCAACCTTCAACTCCTGGGCTCAAGTGATCCTCCTGCCTCAGCCTCCCAAGAATTTGGGACTACAGGCACCCACCACCACACCCAGCTAATTTTTCTTATTTTTGTAGAGATGGGGTCTCTATCTTGCTCAGGCTGGTCTCAGACTCCTGGCCTCAAGGGATCCTCCTGCCTCAGGCTCCCAAAGTGTTAGGATTACAGGCATGAGCCACTGTGCCCACTGAAACAGCTTTATTTATTTATTTTTTTAGAGACAAGGTCTCACTCTGTTGCGCAGACTGAAGTGCAGTGGCGTGATTATAGCTCACAAAACAGCTTTACTGAGATGTAATTCACATACCATAAAATTTCCTCTTTTAAAGTGCATAATTCAGTAGTATTTAGTGTATTGTGTAACCATCACCACAGTCAATTTTAAAACAATTTCATCACCCCAAAAAGAAGCCCTGTACCCTTAGCAATCATTCCCCTTTTCCCCTGAACCCCCAGCCCTAGCTGACCACTAGACTATTTTCTGTCCCTATAGATTTATATAGGGACATTTCATAGAAATGGACGTATACAACATGTGACTGGCTTTTTTCACTAAGCATAATGTTTTCAAAGTTGATGTTGTAGCACATGTCAGTACTTCCTTTTTTGTGGTTGGATAGTAGTCTATTTTGGATATACCAGTTTTACTTTTCCCTTTATCAGTTGATGGGCATTTGAGTTGTTTCTACTTTTTAGCTATTATGAAAAATGCTGCTATGAACATTTTTTACACATTTTTTTGTGAACATGTGTTTTCGTTTCTCTGGGAGTGGAATTGCAGAGTGAAACAGTAATTCTGTGTGACCTTTTGAGGACTTGCCAGACTGTTTTCCAAAGTGGCCGTACCGTTTTACATTCCCATCGCTAGTGTGTGAGGATTCCAGTTTCTCCACATCCTTGCCCACCTTATGGCTGTTGGTTAGTGTCTGTCTTTTTATACAGTCCTGGTGGGTGTGCAGTGGTATGTGTTCCTGATTTGCCTTTCCCTGATGGCTAATGGCGCCAAGCATCTTTTCGTGTACTTATTGGGCATTTGTATGTCTTCTTCAGAGAAATATCTATTGAGATCCTTCACCCATTTTTTAAATGGGGCTATATTTGTCTTTTTATTACTGAGTTGTAAGAGTTTTTTGTATGTTCTAGATACTAGTTCCTTACCAGACCTGTGATTTGCAAATATTTTCTCCCGCACTTTGGGTTGTCTTTTGCTTTCTTAATTGTGCCCTTTGAAGCATAAAAGTTTTACGTTTTTGATGAAATCCAATTTATCTATTTTTTCTTTTATCACTTGTAGTTTTGGTGACATATCTAAGAAACCAATGCCTAATCAATCCAAGGTCATGAAAATTTACTCCTACGCTTTCTTCTATGAGCGTCAGGGTTTTAGCGCTTACGTATAAGTCTTTGGTCCACTTTGAGTTAATTGTTGAGTGTGCTGTGAAAAGGGGTCCACTTCATTTTTCCGCGTGTGGCTGTCCAGTTGCCCTTTTCTTTTCCTCACAGTTACTTAAAAAAACTGTTCTTCCCTCTGTTGTGTTGCCTTGGCTCAGAGGTGTAGAACGTTTTTTGAGTTTTGTGGTTTTTGTTCCTTTATATCTTATAAGGTGTCTGTCCATTTTCTTTGCTGAACTTTTTGTGGGAATGTATCCTTTTTTCTTTTCTAAGAGTTCTTTGTATATAAAAATACCAACCATTTTTCTCTCAGTTTTTTACTTTTTAAACTTTACTCTTATGTGTTTATGTTAAGAAGTCTTTTTCATTCTCATATTTTAAAAGTTTTTTAAAATTTTTTCTCCATTTTAATCTATTTTTGTTCACTTTCATCCATCTGGAGTTTATATTTAAGGGGAGATGGAGATCACAGATTGCCCCCACCACTTTCCACTTCGAAGCATATAATACAGTTGTCCCCCGCCTCCGCCGTTGCAGTTACTGGCAATCAGCTGCCGAGTGAAGATGGGCAAGTATGGCACAACAGGATTTTGAGAGAGAGACTGAGACCACATTCACATAACTTTTATTACGCTATGTTGTTATAATCTGTTTTATTATTAGTTGTTAATCTCTTACTGTGCCTGGTCATAGGTGTGCATGTATAGAAAGTAATACAGTGTGTATATCGGGTTTGGTACCATCTAATGTTTTATTCATCCACTGGGGGTCTTGGAACATATTACCTGAGGATAAGGGGGGACTGCCGTACACCACTTTCTTATGCACATATGTCTGTTTCTGGGCTTATGTAAAGAAAACAGCTTTGTAATATGTGTTGGTATCTGGCAACATAGATTCTCCCCCTTTATTTTCACTGTTTTTCAAAATTTTCTTGGCTGTTACTAAAACAAAATTACATAAAATGTGTAAGATTACTTTGGGGGGAACTTACAATACTATGGTTTTGTACTGTGCTTTAAAGGGGGTTCCTAAGTACTTTCCCTCCATTCTTAGTGCCTGCCTGGACAGTGGGGACTGGGCAGGAAAGATGGAAAGGTCTGAAAAATGCTTCTGACAAATGTCAGAGCCACCTACAGTTCACATACAACCCTTTCGGCTTATTGAACACCAACCTGGGAGAGCAGGAAATTAAATGTTCCCCTGTATTTGTAAGTACTTTGCAGACTGGACTAGGCCTGGACAATATATGAAATGCCATGAGGAGGGCCAAACACAGGGATGTAAGGCATGCCTTCTGTTCCATTTAGCTGTTGACTCAGCTTCACCCTCCAAGTTGCTTTTGAGACACCTTTAAACAATAGGTAGAGCTCATCAAACTGTACTGTTGTCTTCCGTCCACAGATAGACAAACAACAGACCAAGTTTTAAATTTGCCACGTAGTTTCCAACCACACTATTTTGACATATGGTCAGGTATAGTGCAAAAAATGCTATTAAAAATATATCCCAAATGAAAAGCAATGTGTTAATTTTTGGTAAATAAACACATTAACTGCCATGTGAGTTGTATTTAACTCATGCTAGTTTTGAGCCCAGGGCCTCGCGAAGCATTTATAACTCACAGGACTCTTTACTTTGGGAGCCGCTTGAACTATTTTTCAAGTTGCATATAGCTCACACACAGAAAACAATAAAAAATAACAAATTTTTCATTAAATTAGAAACGATCGTTTTGTTTTTGAAGTTTTTATTCTATTTTCATAATAAAACACCGTGGCCCTGGGGAAAAATTTTTTTTTTATAGTGTGGTAGTCAATGCGTTAAGAACAATCTCGCCAGGCATGGTGGCTCATGCCTATAATCTCAGCACTTTGGGAGGCCAAGGCAGGAGGATCGCTTGAGCCCAGTAGTTTGAGGCTGCAGTGAGCTGTGATCACACCACTGCATTCCAGCCTGGGCAACAGAGCAAGACCCTGTCTCTAAAAGAAAAAAGAACAATGTGCTTATAATTTAGTGGTAGAGCTAAAATTTTTACCTAATTTTTATATGATTTTTTTTTTCCTTTTTGTATACAGCATTTCTGTACTTTAAGAAACAGCAAGAGGACAACTGCTTGGTCTCTTCAACAAGTCAGTGTCATGAGTTAGAAAAGGGAGGGGGCACTAGGTGAAGAGCCTTAAATTCAACAACCAAATGTAGGGTGTAGGCCTTAATTGGGTCCTGATTTGTGCAAACCAGTTATAAAAGACGTATTTCGGACAACTAGAGAAACAGGAATATGACTAGGTATTAGCTGATATCAAAGAACAGTTGTTTTTTTCGTTAGGTATAATGATGGTGTCCTTCCTTTCTTCTTTTTTGTATGCTTGAAATTTACATAAATACAAAAGAAAGACCTAAACGAGGGTTGTCTTTCATTTTTCACATTCTTCCACATCTCTGTTCCTACTGATTTCTGATCAGACCTTCTAATCCATGGGGATAAGCTGATCAAGGAGGAGACATAACGTCACTACTGCCCGCTGGCAGGGGCAGATTGAAGGCTGTTTGCTTATTTAAGCTTTTTTTAAAATTGCAAAAATAAAAGGGGGAACAAGGGGGTTCCAGTTTATGCCCTACAACAGGAAGCTAGTTAAATGAATGTGAAACTCTATAGTAAGATATTGTGTTTTCATTACACATCATCCCAGCCTGCTGTGTGAGACAGGTTAATGGTATGGGGCAGGACCTGGAGGAAATAGCCGGCAAAACACATGCATTTGTATAGGATGTGAGGCTGTGTTAATTATGGCTCATTCATGTGCATCTACGTAGAAAAAAGACTGGAAGAAACAAAAAACGTATCAACACTTTAATAGTGGACTCCTGGATATTGGGATTTTAATTGTTGTTAATTGTTTCCTTAGTAATTCTGCTGCTCTTCAAATTTTCTGCAGTATACATGTATTACTTTTATAATCAGGAAAATAAACATAAGGAAAATAGGCTGTTTTCTCTTAGGAGTTAAATTCTGCATTTAGGGTGTTCTGCCTCTCACCTAGGACTTTGATTTTGCTTTGAGTCGTTCTCACGCATCTAGGAGTTATGCTCCTAAACAAAGCCAGCCTTTTCTACACACTTATTTTCTGAGTTCTCATAAAGATAAAACCCAAACAGAAAACTCTATAACTTTTTTAAAATTAGCTTTGATTCATTAAAAAATATTTTTTTTTCCTAATTGCAAATATATAGCTTTGATTCTTATATTTTAAAAAATCAGAGTAGTGGTGTACTTTAGGGGAGGTAATGAGTGTTGAATTAAGCTGAGAATATCCAAGTTTTAGAGAAGATTGGAATTGCTGAAGTATGAATGATATTGCATATTAAGAACATTATATTTTTTTCTCTTACTGTGTTAAGTCTTCAGTAAGTTTGTCTGAAGAGTGTTGGTAGTTTGTAAAGAAAAAGGCTCCGCAGGTCCCCCTTTCCATTTTCTTTGCAGTTAAGAGGTGTGTTTGTTCTGGCTTGTTATTTCAGACAGATGAAGGCAAACTCTATTTCTGTATTTTTAGCAGATCATCAAATGCTTTTTGAAAAAATTGTCAGATGTCTGAGTGAAATTTTTAATGAAAGACAAAGCATTTCATGAGACGGGAAGGCATTAACAATGGTACTGGATGGTTGTGTGAAGGATAAGTGTCACGTTATTCTTTTAAAAAGGAAAGGTAATGACTGCTGTGAAATCCAGCTGCAAGTATGTCCTTGTGGTCACGTGATAATGAAGTTCAAAAGTTGGCTCTGATTCTTTTTGCTACATTGGATATTTGCAGTGCGTTGCAATTGGTCAGGCCTTGGCAATCTTTTTAATTAGGTTGAACCATCTGAAATTGCCAATCTTTAGCCATTTGGGACCTACAAAGACAGCAGCTTCATGTGGTTCAGCCTGATACATACACAGCTTTTCCTGTGGTTGTGTATATTGTACAGTGAGTTGGGTTTTGGTTGCTACAGTCAAGAGTAAGTGTCATTTTCTTGCTCAGGTGATAATTGTGTACAAGTGAACTTTAATCAGCCTTCTTGCTGAGTTGGGTTGATTTCTTTGCTTATGGATCTTCTTAAAGTCACTGATGCATTAAAGAGAACTGTACCAACCTTTTTCTGTCTGTGGTTTATATTATCCGTCAGCTGTCATATTTGTTTGAGAAATAATTAACATGAATTGGAATGCCAAAAGCTTCTTATGATATTTGTATTATTTTGTTTTATTTTAGTCTCAGATGCAAACTCCAGTGGGAATTGTACCCACACAAGCAATTGCAACGGGCCCCACTGCAGATCCTGAAAAACGCAAACTGATACAGCAGCAGCTGGTTCTACTGCTTCACGCTCATAAATGCCAGAGACGAGAACAAGCAAACGGAGAGGTTCGGGCCTGCTCTCTCCCACATTGCCGAACCATGAAAAACGTTTTGAATCATATGACGCATTGTCAGGCTGGGAAAGCCTGCCAAGGTAAGTGCCATTTTGTGCTCTCCTAGTGGCAGAGGTCAGAATGAAATTTGCCTTTGTTATTCTTACAGCAGCTCTTGTTGATAGGGTTCCCACAGCCTGAGTGCTGGCCTCCGTTTGGGGTGGCGTAGGGCGTGTTGCGCTCACATTCGCCGCACACTGGCAGGCAGATGCCCCTGGAAGTCTTACCTGCCGAGGAGAAAGGCAATTTGGTTTTCTGATACTCTTCAAACTTCTACTACACAAGGCTGTGCCCTCTATTTGTTCTTTTCCTCCTTCCTCTGTCATGGAAGACATTCATCACTTCTTGAGCACTGTCTTTGTTGTGAATGTCTAGGTCGTGGCTTTCTTTTGAGCGATAAATGTAGCACATGCATGTGTAGGCATAAGCCCTGCCCTGCACCCCAGCATCTGTCTTGATGGTGGTTTCATAGATTCAGACCAGCAGCGGGCCACTGCTTTTCTCCTCTACCCTGTGTCTTAAGGCTAGTGCAAATGGCAGCAAAGTTGTCCTGGGTGACCGGAAGTGACAGGGGGACTGTGCACTGTATCATCTGGTGGGAGGTGGTGAACGAGGCGTGTCACGTGCCCTCTGTCTCCTCTTTTACGGCAGGCACCGCAGTTCTGCCGCAGAAATGTTTCCTATTAACTTTCATCTTCATCCTTTTTCCTTCTCTTCTTACTTACGCTCATAAACCTTAAGGGGAATCTCTCCCTGGTCTCCCTTTCTCCTGCTGTGACATTTGTGCGTCCCCAGAATAACCTGATTGTAATGGAGAAGCAGAGATGGGTGAGGTTGGACTGAGAATAACCCTGTCACATACTTCACAGAGTGCCGGGGCCCTGTCAGGGCTCCACAGACTGCTCACTTGCTTCTCTCTCTGTATTTCTTCAACTATAGAGTTCAGGTAGTTTCATCTTTAAACAATTTAACGTTTTTATTTTAAACAGTGACATCACCAAACTGTTATTTGTTGTACCTTTCATCACAGTTGTGCAGTATTTCAGGTTGAATAGTTTTTAGATTTTGTTTTGTTTTGTGGGCTGAACCTTAATCACCCATCACTCATAACATTGCTTCTATGGGAAGTTTTGTTTGGAATTCTCAACCGGCAACTTACAAACTTTTTGGAAAACAGCCTGTTTGTAAGTTGAGGACTGCCTATACTGTGTTATGGTTACACTTGTTACCATTTTCTTATGGAATCTGGCATTATTATTTAGGTGTAATTGAAAGTGTGACAATTTGGATAGAAAAATAACATCTCGTTGTTTTTCTGGTCATAGTTGCCCATTGTGCATCTTCACGACAAATCATCTCTCATTGGAAGAACTGCACACGACATGACTGTCCTGTTTGCCTCCCTTTGAAAAATGCCAGTGACAAGCGAAACCAACAAAGTAAGTGAGCACGGGGCCAGAGAAGCTTGGAGAAGAGAATAGAAGCTGTTTCTAAAGAGAATCTGGAGAGTAGCTAGGGAGTGGGCAGGGGTTATGAGCCACAAAGTGCAGATGAGGTAGGGCGCACGGCGGCCTGAGGTGCAGCTGAGCTGAGAGGGTAGACGGGCTCTCAGTACGTAAATGGCAATGGTAGTGTCAGAATTTCATTCACTCCCTCTCCCCCTCCCTGTCCCCTGCAACACGCACTTGAAGCAGTACAAAACGGCAAAGCCACTTTGATCAAAGAGCCAACCTGAAGACTTGGTGTTTCCTGACAGTTACTAATATGTGAGGGTTTGAATGTTGTGTCACTTTAATGGCAGTGATGTGGGGGGTGGGGGTAGAGGAGACACTTTTTTGGAATTGGAAACCCTTTATCCTAAAGTAAGTTTTGAAGGCTCTGTCAGTTGGCTGGGTCAGTATAAAAGCCCACATGAACATTTGTGAAGTTTTTTGCTCCCACTTGGAGATACAGTTCCTAGACCTATTTGTGTAACTGACAGTTTATTCAGCCTCAGGTCGAGAGTCTCTGCCCCAGGACTGGCACATCCTGGTCATTCCCATCATTTTGTTGTCTTCTGAGTGTCTGTGTGACCCTAGTATGGTGGATGTAGTATAGGTCCCTGTCCATCAGGAGGCTGCATGGGGATCCTGGGGCTCTCTGCCATTTGTAGGCATCAGAACAGTAAGAAGGGTGAACATCTCTTCCCATTTTTAAGTCTTTTTCTTGCCATTTTAGAGGTAAAACCGTGTTCTTTGGGTGTTTCCTGAGTTTTGGACAACTAGGAAGTGCCATTGGATCTCAGGCTCCTCTGGCTGGAGCTGCCCCCTCAGTGACTCTTCCAGCACAGCGCAGTCTTCCTCATCTTCCTCCGCCTCACCTGTGCTACCTTGCCGCCCTCCTGTTTGTGTTTTAAATCTTCATTCCTCTCATCCTTCTTGATCATCTTCCTCAAGTCCCCGCTGCTGCCTGGAGAACATGTGCTGCTTTGCTCTCTGGTGTTTCTGAACGGCACAGGGAGAGATAGGAAAAGCACCTTGTCCCTCAGAGTACCATGGAGTGGAGCACCGTGATGGCCCACGTGGTTCTCCTCTTACTGAGTCCAGCTTGCCTACCTCCTGAGGGGACCCAGCGAGCTGCCACCACATAGCATACTTCATTTAAAGCAGGGTATCTGTGTCACATAGGAGAGAAATCCCAGGGTAGTGGGCCTGTTATCCCCCCTTCCTACAGAGGAGCCACAGTAAGTGTCCTTTAAAAGTTAGTTTCCTAAATCAGTTAAATTATTCTTTGATTGACCAAAATGTGAATTAATACACAATTTCCTTAGATATCTCTTATATAAAGTGAAGTTCTAGGATCCTGGGTCTCCTAGAGCCAGATATTTGGGACAGTAGTTCTAGTGGAATACAGTCTTCCTCCAAGTTACTGTAAAACTGTTTTCTTCACTAGTATTTTGTGATGGTCAAATTTCTTGTGCTTTAGGATACATTTCAGTAATACAGGCTCTGTAAGTGCCAAAGTATTGTCAAGTTCTTAGTTGTACAATATTAATTCCATGAATAATGAGCTAGGATTTCATTCTTAACTTTTAATTTGGAGGGTGGCTTTTCTGGAATCTTTTGTTTTTAGTATGTACTGCCATGACAATGGTAAACTTTTGTGATTTCTCTTTTTAAGAATCACTTATGTGGTTTGTGTTTTTAAAAAAAACCAAAAAGAACCGTATGTGGTTTTTTTTTTTTTCAAACATCCTTATAACTGCCTGATTGTTGTGAAAATTGATTCCGTGCATACTCTCTCAAGTGGTAAACCACAGTTTTTCTACTAGTCATAATGTAAGATATTACCAGGGTGATTTTATGGGGAAAGATTTAGATTGACTTTGTGCAAGGTTTTGGTAGTTTTTCATGAAAAAAAATGAAAGCACCTATTTTTAAAAATTTTAAATGCTGCTTAAATTAGGTTGCAGCTTTGAGGGTATTCTTTTGGCTCTAGCACCACATAGTTGTGTGAGTATAGAGTTGTTTGATGTGGTGAGTGGGAAAGTTTCAGCAATATCCTTCCTGTGAGTTTTTGTTGTTTCTCCTCTCCCAGAGCAAATTGTGCTTACGGTGTGTGAGCCCTGAGTTAGGAGCCCAGAGAGGAAAATGTGCATCCGATCCTACAATGACTTAAGGTTGAGTTCTAGAAACAAAATATATACATTAAAAATAACCTAATGACGACCTCACTCAGAGGAGTGAGATGGGGACAAGTCAGGACTGTCGCAGTCCCTGCGAGGAGACTCAGTATGCCTGGGCTATTTTATAGGGAAAGGTGGGGCTTGATGGAGCCCAGTGTGAACTAAGCAACGACAGAAGAACATTCTAGGCAGCGGAGACAGTGTCAGCATAGCGTGTGGCCTGCGAGGGGATGGGTCTGACTGGCCTCAGTGGTTCCTGTGTAAGAAGGCAATTCAGAGAGGTGTACTAGAGTGAGTCCAGCACTGTGGGACCTGCTGAGACCCACCTGCACCCTGCTCTAGGCAGTGTTTCCCACAGACGCTGATCTTACACACCTTCTATCCCTTAACTTCCGTAATTAATCTCTCTACTATGGGAACCTTCCAGAATCACCTGTGGAGCTAATCTAATGTCCTTTGAAATGAAACCCAGACCATGGGTTACCTTTTTGGCCCCTGTTGAGATTGTGTTTGATTTTGCTTTGAATTGTTTTCTAGAGATTCTGTAAACACTGATCTGGAGCTATCTATCCCTTATAGAAATATTCATATTTTTGTTGAATAATTAGGACTTTTCAAGATATATATCAAAGGTCAGTCCTGGCATCTGACCTCTAGTAAATTCCAGTGCACAGGTGGCATGGAGGGCTGGAGCCATGTGGACACATGACCAAGTTCCCTGTTGGAACTCCTGTTGCTTCGTTGGCAAGGTTCTTGCCACTCCAAGTGTAGTCCTCAGACAGGCCACACAGGCCCTCCCAGGTTACTATTAGAAATGAAGAAATTTGGGCCATATACCAGACCTCCTGGTCTGCATTTTTAACAAATTCCCAGGTGATTAGTGTGCACTTTAAAGTCTGAGGTGCACTGCTCTGGACACTTCAAAGCGCCAGGTGTCTGGGCCAGAGCTATTGAGGTTTAAGTCATTCTAGGGGAGACTGTAGGTTTCCCACCCGGAATCCCACAAGGACTGTCAAAACCAGCGCTTCAGGGCCAGGCTCAGCCACAGCTCCAAACCTAACGCTCTCACTGCTCAGCCGTGCACCAGCTGCATCGATAGTGTTTGTGGTCAGCAGTCCTCTGGCCTGTTGCTCCAGGACCTCCATTGGCTGGGCACTCACTACTTGGCCCACCTGTTTGTTCCATTTTTAGGCACCTCTGATTTTTTAAAACCCTTTCCTTCATTATATTGAGTCAAAATCTACCTCCTTAAAGCTTGTATTTATTGAGTAGCTTGTTTAGGTGCTCATAAAGTGTTTGCTCAACAGGCCTTTTGTTCCACTTGAGAGCTCTTCAGAGATTTTCTGAGGACACCTCTTTTGACAGGCTGTGGTGAGATAGGGGCAGGAGGGTAATGGAATCTAAATGGCTGTAAAGAGAATGGTGGGCTTGTCTGTCCCTGACTTAAGTACCAAGCAGCCATTGGTGACATATTTCATCAGAATACCTTTTTTCTGTGCTCTTCTGGGTAACGCAGTATTACCCCTCCTGAGTCACTTGGCTTCTGAAGAAAGCCTTCTGCTTGAGGGCTTGTAGTAGAGTCTGTGATGGAAGGACTGGGTCTCAACACTTGTGGTGCCTGGGTACTCAAGAGCATTTCTTGTCATTATTGTGCCCTGCACTGTGCATAGAAAGATGCTATGACAGGGTGTCAGTCCTGGCCTACACAGTGCCTGCAAGGCATCATGGTGGCGCCAGCAACTTTGCAGAGATGTCTGCAGGTCTGAATAAATTCTAGCACTGCTTTTTCAGTAGAAATCTAAGCAGCGGTGAGATACAGTCATCCCTCAGGATATACATGGTATTGGTTCCAGGACACGCCCCCACAGTATACCAAAATCCTTACACACTCAAGTCCCGTAGTCGCTATACTCAGCTTTTGCATCCCATGAATACTGTATTTTCGATCTGCGTATAAGTGGACCCACACAGTTGAAACCCATTTTGTTCAAAGGTCAGCTCTATTTCATGAGGTGTCTCCCACCACCCTGACAAAGCTTTGAAACTTAATGTCAGTTTTCATTAAATTTCTAAGTTTTGTCCAGTTTTATTGAGGATAATTGAGACCTGAAGTTTTCTGGTTGAGTACTTCAAGTTAGCAAAGTACACTCTGTAGGGACCTCTTAATAGAACAACCTTTGTGCTCCCTGGGGAAGGACCGCCTTTGTCCCTACATGAAGAATGGCAGGTGAGTCCCAGAAAGAGCCTACTATAAAACTTGGCTCTTTCTTTGTTTCATAGGTCATGGGCTCTTCCTTTAGCTACAGCAGAAGGGGAACAGTGAGGCAGAGGGGGATGTTCAGGGCACTTTAAAGAGGTGAGTGTGCCAAGACAGGCACACCACCTGATAGGCCAGAGAGGAGGATCCAAACCCTCAGGTTAGGACAGTGTGGACATGGTGTGACTCCCTAAAGACTGATGATGCATGGTATGCAGCTTTAAGCTGTAGACAGGAAAAAAGATGTGAAAAGGGCAAAAAGCAAGTGGTTTTGACATTGAAAGCGGTAAACATCAGTAATGTGGAAAATCGATGAATGTAGAAGACCTCATTCTCAGGGATGCCAGATAGATGGAGTGTTGTTGTCTGTAGCAATCTGCATTTTTGTTCGGTCCCAAGGTGCTCAGTGGTTAGTGCTGGGAGGGCCTGCAGTGCGCTGACCACTGCACCAGACTGCTGCAGCTCACTTAAGACTCTGTGCGGCATTTCATAGCCCTTGTGGCACGTGGCAGGTGAAGAATAAAACCAGCTCTCACGTTAATCCCACCTTTCAGGGATGTACAGGGAAGACAAGAAGAGCATGATTTTCTCTGTTCCAAGGTCCCAGGCTGAGGTTTGACATGCGTGAGGTGATTATTAGACTAATCTGTTGTCCCTCCCAACAGATGCGCTCAGGGAGTAGAGACTTTGTGCTTCCCATCCTTATCTGGGAGCCTAGCAGAGTGCATTCACTGCATCTTTTGTGTGAGTGTGTGAGTGAGTGAATACACAAAATGTAAATGCCTAAAGACAAGCAGAGACAGTGCGCACACTGTGGGAATTCAGAGAAGAATCGGGAAAACCGTCATAGAACGCTGATAGTGTCTTGAGGTTGTGCAACAGAGTTGATGGTTGCTTGTATATGACGACTCTTCTTTCAGTCAACCGTCACCCCCACGGTAAATGCTTGCGCATTCCCTTACCCTTCAGTATTTATTTGTGTCATTTCATCTAATAGCATCGTTTGGACTTCAAATTGGGCCATGCTTCAATGTCAGAGACCTTTTTTATTTGTCTGTAATTTATTTTCCTTGCTTCTGAGTTGTTAGAAATGCCAAGTTTCAAGTGCTCACTTGTCTTCTGACAGGTATATTTTCTTTTAAAATAAAAATATAATAATATTTACATTTAGGAAATAAATGCTTTTAACACAAACAAATTACAGTGACCGTGTCAGCAGCTTCCATGGGAGACATTTGCGAATGTGAGGCACTGGCTGCCCCATAAGTGGCCGTGGGCTTAGGAATGTCAGTCATGGTAAGGTGGGATGTTGGGGCTAAATGATGGCATTGGGGAAGAGTGGAGGAAAGGGCAGTATAGTAGGAAGAAGTTGATAAAGCACAGCTATTGTGTCTTTACCCAGAAATGGGAGGCCACACAGATACTGTGTTTCTTTAAGTTTCTCTCTGCAGTTCATCACTGTGTGTATCAAATGTAGTCTAGGTCTCTTCTTCCTTATACCACAAGGTAATATAAAAATAAAGTATCTTACAATTATTACCTTCCTTTCTACATCATAGTGCTTTTACAAAATAGAGGGTGTCAGTTTAAGAAGTATGATGGACATGTGTTTAAAGTTTTGGAGAATATAACTACTACACAAAATACTTCTAAATGTATTGCACATGACTTATTTCAGCTACACACTTGTCATAAAATATACCTTGGGAATTACTTTTCATTTATAATAATGAGGTGCTTGGTGTGTGTAATTGTGTCTAATGAGCGTTAATGAGTTTGAGACCTGAATATCCTTATTAGAAAAGTTAATAGTATGGAATGTGTAATTACCAAGAATTTTTTTTCACACATTTTGGTTTAATTAAGTTGCTCTAATAAGTGTATTTGAGTTGTTTATTATACTTGCACTGATGGTTGAATATGTGAATATTACTGCTATACATAGTGGTCTGAATGTGAAAGAAAGGCTTTGTGATAGCATTTTATATATCACAAATTGTATGTTATAGTATCAACTTTATAAGCTGCTGTTTTTAACATGACTAATGTTTGTGGAAGTTAGAAAGAAAGGAACTCTTAAAAATAAGAATAAATAGTATGATGTAAGACTTTGCCATGTGGTAAATATGCACCAAATGAGGACATTTGAGTGGATGGATAGACGGACAGACCGGTGGGGAGGTGGATAAATTGAATTTGAAATGACCAGGGTGATGGAAGTTTGGGGTTGTCTCTCAGTTACCTTGGAAGCCCTTTGGAATCAAGTTCTTTATGTTGACCACTTTTTCCTTGAGTCTCCTGGGGTTAGCCAGCTGGGTCTGGCAGCTGCCCTGCAAGCTACTAGAGGCTGCTGGGTAGTGGAAGCCGATGAGGCTGCATGAGGTAGCGTCAGCTCCTGAGTGTCATTGTACTGAGGTGACACCTGGATGAATGAAAACTCACGCAGATTTGCCAGGCCTCTGTCTGTCCCTTAATTTCACCCAGGTCAGTCAATCAAGTACAGTGTTTGACCAGCTTCATATGGCCCGAGAGCTCAGCACGGTGCTTTCCCACATAGGAATCTCTTAGGAAAGGTTTGTTGTTAATGCTGTCATTGTTTGAGTAAGTTTTGAGGAATTACGATTTTATTATTTGGAAGATCACATCATAGATTGTTAATAAAAACTGACCGACCAGGTATCCCCTCTTCTTCAGCTAATCCCTCTGCCCCTGTGCGGGGTGGGTGGGCGGTGCAACGGGGAGGGCAGCCACAGGGGGCGCTCCTTGTTCACCTCCCATGTGACTGCTGGCCCCCAGAGAAGCAAGCACTTTCCCTTGTCACACATGCACTGCTCCCTGGAACTGACTTCTTAGGAATCTCTAGACTTTAATACATACTAATTTTTATTAAGTGGTCTCTGAGAGATTTTATGGCCTGTTGCACTCTAAGATAGAAACTTGAATTTTCTTTAGCTTTTTGTTTCTCAACTACTGCCAGGCAGAATAAATGAGAAGAATAGAATTCTTTCTTTCCTTCAGCACAGCTCCTTTCTTGATAGCCTTGTTTTAGTGCTTTAGGAGATATACATGTATATAGTCTTTTGATAAAATTTTATTTGCTTCTCAATTTTTACATCATTTGTGGGCTCCTCCGTATTACTTACCTTGTTTGTTTGTTTGTCTGTTTGTTTGTTGTTATAGCCATCCTGGGGTCTCCAGCTAGTGGAATTCAAAACACAATTGGTTCTGTTGGCTCAGGGCAGCAGAACGCCACTTCCTTAAGTAACCCAAACCCCATAGACCCCAGCTCCATGCAGCGAGCCTATGCTGCTCTCGGACTCCCCTACATGAACCAGCCACAGACGCAGCTGCAGCCTCAGGTTCCTGGCCAGCAGCCAGCACAGCCTCAGCCCCACCAGCAGATGAGGAGCCTCAACCCCCTGGGTAGGTGGAGAAGCTCTCAACTTGTCCTTTGTCCACACGCAGCCCATGGAAGACACCTCACTCTGGAGCCCAAGGCGGTTTGCAGTTACTCTTTTTACTTCAGATTCAGTGGTTGAAATAAAAACCTTCCAGGAAGAAGCTAACATTTCTGATAAGGAAGATGTGTTACATGCTTATAAAAAGAATTAGAGCAACATTGGTGTTGCCTGCTGCTCCAGCTTTTGTCTGGACAGTTTTCATAAAGGGACGTGTCTTGTGGTTCAGAATGTGGAATCTCACAAGTTAGGACTATGGTTGGACCACTGGGGCTGACTCTCATCGTTTTTTATGGGGAACTTGTGGGCGTTCTGCCGGTTCCTAGCACCTCTTGGTTGTTATGGTCTTACCCCACAATTGGAAGTGGCCAGCCTGGACTTGGACAGCTTAACAACAGGAGTTTCAGAAACTCCCTGCTGTCTCAGATGGATCAATATTTGCTATTGTCACCCCAGCCATTATCTGCCAGCTTTTGGTCATTAGCTCACACATCTACACAGTTTTCACCATTTCTGCATATTGTTCCTTAATGTTCTCCTTTAAATTGACATAGTTCTTTTAAACTTAGGCTTAAGCTGAGCATTGTTATCTGTAAAGTCAAGGCTTGTTGTACTGGTTTTGTTCTTATCCTAACAGAATAGTAAGTATTTTTCACTTAAAAATGACTCTTTAAAAAAAAAAAGACCAATTAAAATCATCTCATTTGTTGCTTTTTGGAAAACAACTGCCCTAGTGAATATCTAATTAGTACTGGCCATGAGACTGGGTTGGAGTCCTAACACTAAGTTCTAATCTAACTCCACTCCTATTGATGGTATAATTTGGGAGAAGACCTTTCTGAATTTCAACTTTTTAAAATTTTAATATGAATATTACAGACAAGTTGACCTTTTGTATTTTTCTCCTGCACTTCCTTTCTATGATTTTATTTTGTTATATGCAAAAAACATGATGACACAAAGGTAAATGGCAGGGTATAGTTGTTAGGTGTGACATTAATGAAGCAGAATCAAAGTTTGAGGCTGCAGATAGGTCGGTCATTCATAACTTTTTCCATAGCCCTGGAGCTAGCCTCCATGAACATGCTTGGTTTTGATTACAGAGTGGAGTGGGAAGGAGTCTACACTGGATTTGTAGAAGTCAGTTACCATTATTGAAGATACTGCTCCCAAGTTCCTGCCATACTGTTTGTTATTACAACTTGTAAGAATCACTCATTTATGTGTGACATATTGTTTATCTAGGAGTTGGTTGGTTGATTTCTTTTCTTTCTGTCCTTAAAGGAAATAACCCAATGAACATTCCAGCAGGAGGAATAGCAACAGATCAGCAGCCACCAAACTTGATTCCGGAATCTGCTCTTCCAGCTGCCCTCGGGGCCACAAAGTAAGATCCATGTTTCACTTGGCTCCTCTCTGAGTGACTGCTGGACACAAGAGTGGGCGGGAATCACACAAAGCTTTGTGATTCTTTCTAAATGTGTGGCAGAGGGGAAGTAGTTTAAATGGAGCAGTGGGGAGTGGTGAATGTGGTTTTTCTTTTCTTTTTTTAAAATTGTAAGTGTAGAACAGGTTAATAGATTAAACATAGTTTGTTTTTTTTTGTCTTATGTCACTTGCTTCCCCTCACTTAAACTGTTCTAAGTCATGTATGATTGAAGAAGAACCTTATTTAGATGAGGCACATTTGACTCACTTCAATATGTGGATGAAGCGTTCTTATTTCCCCTTTAGCCCACTGATGAATGATGGCTCAAACTCTGGTAACATTGGAACCCTCAGCACTATCCCGACAGCGGCACCTCCTTCCAGCACTGGTGTTCGCAAAGGCTGGCACGAACACGTCACTCAGGACCTGCGGAGCCATCTAGTGCATAAGCTGTATGTACCTACTCCCACCCATTATTCTCATCTCATGGCTAAAGGCAGTATAACAATTTTGCAGTTTCATAGATGTTTGATTTTGTTCCTAAGTCACCCATTGGCTCACAGGTGACAGTACTCTAAGAGCTAACGAGAGTCACATGCTTGTTTTAGGGAGCCACCCCCACTACTGGTAGAGCTCTAGCCCAGGGATTCCTGTGTCCCCATGTAGGCAGGGGTGTCAGGGCATCGGTGGCTCTCCACTGCAGGGGGGCACTGACCTGCAGGCCATGTTACAGAGGCAAAGACCCCCCAGCGCAACCCAACCTTCATGATGAGGTGGTCAGGATTAGCTCAAGAGTTTTACCTTATTTTGTGGCTCAAGATTGTAGTTGTGAGAACCCCTAAGAATTAGGGGAATTTAGGTTTAGTGAGTACAGATGACGTGACAGTGCCACCGTATAGCTAGTTAACATAACAGAAAGTTAACAGTTGACTTTCTTGAGCTAGTTACCTTGAATTGAAGGTGAGGTTAACCAAATAGATTCCCTTTGAGTTTTTTTACCTTTTCTTTCTCACTCTGTTGCCGGGCTGGAGTGCAGTGGCGTCATAGCTCACTGCAGCCTCAAACTCCTGGCCTCAAGCTATATCCTCCTGCCTCAGCCTCCTGAACAGCTAGGACTATAGACACACACCACCATGCCTGGCTGATTTTTAAATTTTTTTTATAGAGACAGGATCTCACTGTTTCCCAGGCTGGTCTTGAACTCCTGGGCTCAAGCAATCCTCTGACCTCAGCATCCCAGAGTGCTAGGATTGTAGGTGTGAGCCTCCCCACACCAGGATCAAACTTTTTTGTGATACCTAGTTTAAAACTTAGGAATTTGAAATCATATTATTCTTGAAATGACCCAGCACACATTTGTTAATAGCAAAATATTGGTGTGTTTAACGTGTAGATGAGTTGATAGGTCAAGATTGTTTCCAAGGGGTGACTTCATTTGTGTGTTTATATACCAGGCAAGAGAGTTTTGGGATCTCTCTCAACACTGTGTGGTCACCATAGGTAGATGATCCTGGTTTTATAGTTCTCATTTACTGCGTTGAAATTAGGTTGATAGAATGTGTTGTGCTTTCAGTGTCCAAGCCATCTTCCCAACACCTGATCCCGCAGCTCTAAAGGATCGCCGCATGGAGAACCTGGTAGCCTATGCTAAGAAAGTGGAAGGGGACATGTATGAGTCTGCTAACAGCAGGGTAGGTGGCCATACAACGTGTTACAGCCTGTACAACACCTGCAGTAGGTAGAACTGCATCTGTCTAGTTTGTTATCCATAAATATGGTAATCTGTAGCCGGGGGGAAATGAGACACCTTACCTTGAGGACATTGACCAGGGAGACTTCCCAAATAAGACATGAGATCCCTGCATGACTCTCTTGGTTAACTACAAGTGTTACCACTGCAGTAGTAAATGGGGGGTATAAAATTGTATTATGTCCATGGAATATACTTTCCATAGTAGGTGTTTTTTATAATGCTTGTATCGTATCATTGCCAGCATCAGTGAACAGCCAAGAAGAGGTTCAACTGTGGAATGAAGTGTAATATGCATTTAGTACCCACTGTTGGATAAGTCCTATAAAGTCACTAGGAATTCAGCAAGAATTTGGGCTTTTGGTTTATCAGACATGGTGAATACTTCCTTTGCCAGTGCACTTAATAAAGAAGTTCATTAGTTTGTTACAACATACAAAACAGATCATTCATTTGTTCTTACAGTTTTAGCTGCATAATGTTGAATGTTATTGCTTTTTAGGATGAATATTATCACTTGTTAGCAGAGAAAATCTACAAGATACAAAAAGAACTAGAAGAAAAACGGAGATCGCGTTTACATAAACAAGGCATCTTGGGGAACCAGCCGGCCTTACCAGCCCCAGGGGCCCAGCCCCCTGTAATTCCACAGGCACAACCTGTGCGACCTCCAAGTAAGGACTTCATTTCCTTCTATCAACCCTTAGCTTTGTTTGCTTGGTTTTTCTTCTGTGTTTGGGCTGTATTTCTAAGAATATAGAATTATGGTCTCTGAAAGCCGGCCCTTTTGGGCACTGTTCATTGGCAGTGGCCAAGACCACCTGCCTTGAGCTGTGTTGGGATGCTGCATTTCTCTCATGGGGAAGGCCCATTAGAGCGTGCGCTGGCATCAGAACACAAGTGCTTTGGATCTATTGACTGTTTTTCCCTTTAAGTTTGAAAGTCCTCAATAGGAAATTCTTTATTTCTAAATCAAGGATTATTTTAAATAACCAGGGTTGGTTTTTTTGTTTTTGTTTTGTTTTGTTTTGTTTTGTTTTGCCATTCTAGATGGGCCCCTGCCCCTGCCAGTGAATCGCATGCAGGTTTCTCAAGGTATTTAACTATTTGTTGTGAATCATATTTTAGTTTAACATTCAATAGCCATAACCTTTATTGGTTTTTTTCCTCTTCCCCTATGTATTTCCTTGTAATCTTTTCTTCTTTCCATTCCTTTTTGCTGATGAGCACAGTTCAGTTCTATAGGTAGTATGAATCTGTAGTATGAAGTTTGGAGATTATAGGAAAGATCTCCAAAGAGATCAGAAGTAGAATATAGCACCTTTTTTTTTAATGGAGGGTGGTGATGTTACTCTTAGGAAGAGTCCAAAAAAGAAGCATTGTTGATGCGGGGAGGAAGCACTTCTGAATGCTTGGAAGGAGAATTGTGCGAGCCAGTCCTATGGCAGTGAGCACCTGCAGGGCATGGGGGCAGGAGTGCAGTGGCTGCTCCAGGCCATGGGGTTTAAGCCCAGCCAGCTAGGTGTTGGCTTCAGGAGAATGTATATACAGAGATCCTGCACCAGATTGGGGTGGCAGCAGCTATCTAAACCTTTAAAGGTTCTTTCTCAAGCAGAGATTCTGTGGTTTTTGCTTGGTTGAAGCAGTCATTTTTGTTTGAGGGAAGGAGATGTGAAAGCCTTACTGCTCTTGACACATTGATACCTGAGCAGTAGGATGTTTTTTCAGGGTGCGAAATAAGGTGGTGATGTTATCCAAAAGATTCTAAGGAAAGAAGCCTGCTGCAATATGCAGAGTAGTTTGGGGGAGGAGAAGAGGTCATTTTAAAAGTTGTAGTCTTATTGCATACTGAAAAAGACATGGTAAATGAACTGATACTATGGAGCAAACTTTTCAGGGACTTGTTTAGAAGGATTAGATTTGAGGGGTAAAAGAAATTAAGAAGTCAGAGAAATTGAGCGTTAGGAGAGTGGCTGAATGCTGTCTTGGGGATTGGCCTAGGGCTTTGGTCTAGATAGGAAGATGCTGCTGGTTTGGGGTATGATGAGACAGCTGTTTAGAAGCAGAATATTGAGAGAGATGTTTTCTAGGTAAGCACTTATCAACCTCCCTACCTGTACCTCTAGGTCTGGGTAAATATGGATTTCTTTAGGCGCTGTGTCTTAGTACATCTTTTTCTCTTATTTAGTTAATAAAAATTCTCAAAGAGAGGGGAAACTTTTATATTATTGGCTCCCTGGAAAGTCCTCCTGGCCTGCGTCAGCACTCGGTTATTTGAGGATGACATTTCTAGGTAGTCTTGAAGGTAGTGCTCAGTGAGCCTTCTTATGGCTGCAACAGTGCTAAGGCAACGCCTCCCAGAAATTCTCTCAAGGATTCTATTAGGTTCCAGTGTTGGTCCTAAGACTCACTTGAACTGACATTTATTTAGAGCTCAGAGTTTACAGAGTGTTGTTGGAAAATAGAAAGAACTAGAGACCGTGGTCTGAAAACACTTACTGGCTAGGGAAGTCTCTTTCAGTGGTATGACATTCCTGCAAACTACAGGAGGCTGAGGTTGAGCGCTGCTGACCCTTGGGCACTTCTAAATGCTTAAAGTGCTTGCAAATTAAAACAATGTTTAGAGTCTTAGCACAGATTCTAACAATAAATATAAACCCAGCCAAGGAGCTTGGAAGCCTGGGATGATGGGAGCCAGCTGCTCCAAAAGCCTTTGGGTAGGGGTGTGCTCAGAAGCTTGTCCTGGTCTTAGGAAACGTCTCTTCTCTAGAAGGGGGGCTGGGGCGCTGTCCTGGCAGGTCAAGCCTCGTTCCTTCATGGCACCTCCTGACCCCCTTTGTTGCTTCAGTGCCTTATACAATGTGCTGCCTTCTGGGGCAGCTCTGCCTCAGCCTTGCTGGCGCTCACTCCCTATTGGTTTTACCTGACGCCTTGCCCCCATGTCCTCACCTTCCCTAGCATCCCCCATAGCACACTCACCACCACCACATTGGTGCCATTTTCCCTGGATATGGGAAGGTCTGTTACTTAACCATCTTCTCTGATTAATTGGGTGATTTCCTTTCAGTTGTCTGTGTTGCACATGTGCTCCATCTTACTTTACTTAGAGTTTATTTGGTGAGTTGTAATTCTGTTTTCCTGTGGGTGCTTTTCCTAATGAGCCATTATGGTACATTTACAGGGATGAATTCATTTAACCCAATGTCCTTGGGGAACGTCCAGTTGCCACAAGCACCCATGGGACCCCGTGCAGCCTCCCCCATGAACCACTCCGTCCAGATGAACAGCATGGGCTCAGTTCCAGGGGTAAGTGCTCTCCTTTCCTCAACTGGGCTGCTGAAAACCCTCACTCTCACATGGAACCTTCTCTAAGCAGTGAAATTCCTATATCATCTCAGAGTCCTCTGGTTCTTGTTCCTTTGATTTTGGGTTGTGCTGTATTTCCTTCATCTCTCTTTTTTAAAAATCTTCATTACTATAGTGAGAATTATTTGACTGTTATTTATTTTTATTGGAATAACAAATTCATAGGCATTTGTGGCTTTGAGAGAAGATGGGAGTTCTAAGGATGGAGTAGGCAGCTTGGACATGTGGCCAAGCAGGGATTGTCAGCATCTGTTGCCTTGAGAGCTTGCTCTCCTGAGGCTGCTTTCTAAACACTTGAGAGACCTAATAAAAGGCATGTTTTAAACTTTAAATTACAGCATGCTATTGATTTCTATTCAGAGGACAGTTTGAAGTTGGCTCATTTGAGAGATTACCTGAGAAAATGTGCAGAGTGCCTAGGAGCCAGGGAGTTCTTAGCAAGTGGTGGTCTCTTCCCTCAAGGAAGGGCAGGATTGAGCCCTGTGCTTTGTATCCCCTGGGGCCTTTGGTCTTTCTGGTTGTACCCTTCATCTTGAAGACTTTGTCCCTTGACTTCTGAACTGCAGCTGTCATGATGCTTATTGTCTTACAGATGGCCATTTCTCCCTCCCGAATGCCTCAGCCTCCAAACATGATGGGTGCACATGCCAACAACATGATGGCCCAGGCGCCCACTCAGAACCAGTTTCTGCCGCAGAACCAATTCCCGTCATCCAGTGGGGCGATGAGTGTGAACAGTGTGGGCATAGGGCAGCCGGCGGCCCAGACAAGCGTGTCACAGGTACCGTGCCCTGCTGGGACTGTGGCCACCAGTGTTCATGTAGCCCCAGCTTCCTTCCACCTTAGCCTGTCTTATTTCATGGAAGGTAGAATTCTAGAGTACACAGTTCATTCTCATGTATCACAGTCTCTTTATTTTTCCCCCACTTTGTCCTGTAATTTTTAACTTATTTGGAATTTCTCTTAGCCCCTGTGGGTGAACTACATGCAGAAGTGGAATGGATTGTGATTTTTTGGTTTGTGTGTTTCATGTTTTGATCTTTGGGTGTTCAGTTGTTTTGTTTTCTTATTTTCTGTTTGTATATTTTAAATTCTAAGTTTAACATGTGATCCTGAGAGACACCGGGATTTTAGGGAAGGGAGTGAGAAGGTCCGTGCATTCATTCCTGATGATTTGTTTGTGATCCTGTTGCCTGTCTCTCAACTGCCCAGGTGAAATCAAGCTAACTGAGTCATTTGAGTAGTTCTCTTCTTATTGAATGTGTTTTTAATTATTCAATCTAAAGCTGAAGAAAACTATTTGCCATTCATTTTGCTCCTTTTTTCCTCTTCTGTTAATTGTAGTGCATCAGATTGCAGCTGTATACAAATTGTACATGTTTTTAAAGCAGGCCAATCTTCCCCAAAGCATAAAATTTGTGTCTTAATTTTTTAACATGAAGTAATGCTGAATAAGTCATTAAATGTATTAGATTTACTGACTTAAATAATTATTAATCATTGATTTTCCATAACATCTCATTGCTCTAGAACAGGGATTAGCAAACATTCTGTAAAGGGCCAGATGGTAAATAATTTCAGTTTTGTGGGCCATATAGTCTTGGTTTTAATTATTCAACTCTATTGTTATAGTACAAAAGCGGCCATAGACAGTACATAAACGTATGTGGCTGTGTTCCAATAAAACTTTATTTACAGAAACAAGGAGCTAGCTGCGTTTGGCCCATAGGCAGTAGTTTGCCAACCTCTGCTCTGGAATAGTGATTGGGAATCATTTTTCAAAAGGTCCATGAATAATTCTGAAGTGTCTCCCCAGTGGAGAACCACTGCATTGAAACATTTCAGTGTTTAAATAACTAACTTTTAAAAAATGATATGCTTTTTTCTATAGTCTAAGCTATGGATGAAATGTTATGGAACATGAAGCTAATAAACTGAGTGAATGAGAACTAGTCCCTCCCCATACCCATGGTTTCACTTTCCAAGCTTTCAGTTACCCACGGTCCAAAAATATTGAGTGGAAAATTTCCAAAAAAAACAATTCATAAATTTTAAATTGAGCGCCATTCTGAGTTGCCTGAGGAAATCTCACTTGGTCCCACCCCATGCTTCCCAGGACATGAATCATTCCTTTGTCCAGCGTTTCCACCCTGTAGACACTACTGCCTGTTAGTCACTTAGTTGCTGTCTCGGTTATCAGGTTTAAAAAACAGTATATAGAGTTCGGTACTATCTGTAGCTTTAGGCATCCACTGGGGGTCTTAGAGCATATCCCTGATGGATAAGAGAGGACTACTGTAAATGTGTTTATTTAAGCCAGAAGTTTTGAGTTACTTTAACTGTATAAATCAAAGTATGAGAAATATTTGTAGTGTTAAGTTTATTGGAAAGTGTACATTATTAAAGTGTACAGCTTGATGAATTTTTACAAACAAGAGCATTCCCGTGAAACCAGCAGACCTCATCAAGAAACCACAATTAGATTTCCATACATTTGTTTCTTCAAATCTATTGTCACATTTTCAAACGAGGGAAGTAATTTTAACATACTCTGTTTGTTTCTGGTAGGGGCAGGTGCCTGGTGCTGCTCTTCCTAACCCTCTGAACATGCTGGGGCCCCAGGCCAGCCAGCTGCCTTGCCCTCCAGTGACACAGTCACCCTTGCACCCGACGCCACCTCCTGCCTCCACGGCCGCTGGCATGCCGCCTCTCCAGCACCCGACGCCGCCTGGGATGACTCCTCCCCAGCCAGCAGCTCCCACTCAGCCCTCGACTCCCGTGTCGTCTTCCGGGCAGACCCCCACCCCCACTCCTGGCTCAGTGCCCAGTGCCACCCAGACCCAGAGCACCCCTACGGTCCAGGCGGCAGCCCAGGCCCAGGCAACCCCACAGCCTCAAACCCCAGTCCAGCCCCCGTCTGTGGCCACCCCTCAGTCGTCGCAGCAGCAGCCAACGCCTGTGCACGCCCAGCCTCCTGGCACACCGGTGAGCCTCTCTCGGTCTGCTGTCTTCCAGCCAAGACTCTCAGACGATAACTGTCCCATAAAAATTTTCTGTCATGAGGTTGCTGCAGCATCTTGGTACAACCTCAAAAAGTATCTGTACCCTAATAGGACTGTGATGAGCTGTGTTCCGTTTCCAGTATTGGTTCCAGAGGCTGTGTTTGGCAGGATGTAACTCCTTATCCACCCTGTTAAAGGAATTTGCAGAAATCAGTAATTATAAAGAAATCATACATGGTCATATGTAGATTTTTTTTTTTTTTTTTAATAGAAACAGGGTCTCACTATGTTACCCAGGCTGGACTTGAACTCCAGGCCTCAAGTGATCCTCCCACCTCGGCCTCCCAAAGTGCTGGGATTACAGGCATGAGCCCCTATGCCTGCGCTACATGTAGAGTTTTTTAACTATATAAGGGACCGTTAATTGTCCTAGATTGATGTCTTCCAAGTTTTTAGTAGTTTTTCTGCTAATGTTTTGTGGGTTAGGTAAACTGCCATGCTCCTAATAGTATGTCCTTTGGCCTGGTCAGTCAGCCTTGTGTCAGACTACACAAGCCTTTTCTTTTTCATGACCGAAATGACAGATCTAGGTTAGTGCTGCCTGTGGCTCATACTTACCCGCTCCTTCATGGGGCTAGAAGTAAGGTGAGGTGGCAGGACCACAGCTTCAAGCATGTCCCAGGCCTGCCATGGTGCCAGGCCTGGGACCCTCTAGGTTGGACTGCCTTGAGCAACATGGGCCTATGACTGCCCATCCCCTCCTCACTCCTCTCCCAAGTTTCAATGTTGAAATGTTAGTCTCTCTTTTCTTACCAGTCTACCTTAGACTCCCACCTCCTGAAATATGTTAACTTTATTCTTATGTATTGAGGATATTTGGGCCACACCATCAAATGTTCAAGGAAGGGGCCAAATGTAGTGGCTCACACCTATAATCCCAGCACTTTGGGAGGCTGAGGCAGGAGGATCGCTTGAGGCCGGGAGTTCGAGACGTACTGAGGATATTTATTTATTAAATGTCCAAATTAATCCCAACAACCCCAAGATGACGTTATTATTCATATTTCTCCATAGGGGAATGTACTTATTTACCTTATTCTATATTTTTGTCTTTAAATAAGATCCCTTTGTAACTTTATGTTATCTTCTGTTTGTTTACTTAAAACTCCATTGAGCAAGACTTTGTAGGTTAAGAATTCTCTTAGTGGTTCCTTCTCTTAATGTTTGCTTATTCCACTATCACCACTGTTCCTGCAGCTAACACGGCTGATTATACACTGTTTCCATATTGGCACTTGATTCCCCTCCCATCATATCTGCTTAGACATTTATAATTCAGCCTTTTACCATAAATATTAGCAGCCTTACTGAACAAAATTAATTTTAAAATAGGAGGTTCCATAACTTAGCTAAGAAAACTTTGAGAAAATAATTTTATATCAAAATTTTTAAAGCTATGTCCTTCCCTCTCTGCATTCTTGCCAAGAAGTGAGTTGTGCTTCTGGCTGATGGTGACTTCCTCTAGAACTCCTGTTTGAACTTCTGTTCTTCAGTTCTCTCAAACAGGGGTGCGTAGTAAGTTAGTATTAAGAAATTTTAGCAGGAAATTGTAAATTGGATGAGCGAAAAAGTTGAAGGGCATTATGTTGTCTGTTTACAGAGGTGAGTGATTTGGGTTTCTTCACAGCTTTCACAGGCAGCAGCCAGCATTGATAACAGGGTCCCCACCCCCTCCTCGGTGGCCAGCGCTGAAACCAACTCCCAGCAACCGGGACCCGACGTGCCTGTGCTGGAGATGAAGGCCGAGGTCCAGCCCGAGGACGTTGAGCCTGACCCTGGTGAATCCAAGGGGGAGCCTCGGTCTGAGGTGGGTGCCAGGCCTGGAGTGAGGCGATGGTCACGTGTGGAAGCTCTGCCCAGGCAGCACTGGGGTCTGCGTGGATGTCCCTGGATTTTGTTTTAATGTTCTGTTTGATGTGCCTTCAAGTTGTAGTGTGTTAAAAACAGATTGGTTATTCATTTTAAAATACAAGGTGTACAGGTTTGTTTTATTTTGGCAGAAACAAAGAGCACTGGCCTGTATTTTAAATGTTTGAATCTTCCAACAACCTTTTCTTTGACGTTCTTCATTCATTTCTAGTTCTGCAGAGGTGGACTGCACAAGGGGTGGCGGATTCATTTACTAGTTAACTGGCGGCAGAAGCTGAGAAAACTGGCAGACCGTGGGCTGGATCCAGCCTGTAAATGTGTTTTGTTTGGACCATACAATATTGTAAAAATCGGGAAATTGCAAATAAAACTCGAGATTTCTGGCTTTTCTTGAAAAATGAGAAGCTTTCAGCATTGTGCTTGTATCCCTGTGGGACAGCAGTCTGGTTGGGAACACCAGGTGTGGCCTTCATAGGGGACACTGGCTCTCCCGTTAGCCAGAGTCTCCACTACTCCTTGCTGTCTCACACCACATTTCCTGCCTCTGAGCAAGGGCTTTTGGTCCCTGTTTGAATTTTCAAAGAGATTCTTACTCCAAATTAGAAACATTTATGTGTGAAAATACTGAGCATGTATAATCTTTTAAGCACTTTTACATTTAAAAGTTTCTAATGTGGGACTGTGATTGCACAGTGCTGTGTTGAAGGACCTCACTGGACGCCCGGTGCTGCCTGCCTTCTTCTGACAGAGAAGGGCAATGATAAATGCAATTTTGTTTTTCTCAAGATGATGGAGGAGGATTTACAAGGATCTTCCCAAATTAAAGAAGAAACAGACACAACGGAGCAGAAATCGGAAGCGATGGAAGTGGATGAAAAGAAACCTGAAGTGAAAGTGGAAGCGAAGGAGGAGGAAGAGAGCAGCGCTAACGGCGCAGCTTCCCAGTCAGCGTCTCCTTCGCAGCCCCGCAAAAAAAGTAGGTCTTTTTTAAACTTAATGGCCTGTGCTGCTTTCCCATCGTGCTGAGAGTCCACAGGGAGGGTTAAAAGCCAAAGCAGACAAGTGATCCCGTCTCTGTGTCTCCCTTGCCTGCCGTTCCCCAGGTTTTACCTCTTAGAAATGGGCTCCAGCCCTGTGACCTGCAGGGTTTATGGTGTGAACAAAAGACCGAGCTGCAGCTCTAAGGGCACCGAGTGCAGGCGTCTTCCGAGATGGCGACAGCTCGGGGCCCGGAGTTGAAGATGCGTCTGGGTCCTTAAACAGGCTAAGAAGTTTGGGCTTTATTTGGGAAGGTGTGAAGAACCAATGAAGTATTAAAGTAGGAAAATGACCAAAAAGCTGTGATTTTAGGAAAAGGATCATTACAGCAGCACACATGTACCAGAGGTCGTAGGTTTCTGCCGATGCAATTAGGAAACTGAGTGCCCAGAGTCAGGGCAATGGAGCGAGAGCAGGGTTATGCCTAGTGACCTGTGCAGCAGGGCGGGGAAGAAGGAGGAGGCAGGAAGCTTTGAGTTCTCAGAGGTGTGTGGAGTAAGCTGGCTTCACAGTGGGAGTTGAGTGGAACCCATTTGAGATGCATCCAGAGTAAGGAGATAACGGGGTATCAGAAAATTGTCAAGTGACCCTTAGAGATGTGAGCGGGAACTCAGAAAGTTCAGGGCTGCAGGTGACACATTTGGGAAGGATTATAGGGCAGTGTAAGAGTCTGAGACTGTGCAGCTGTGCAGGGCTCTGGGGGTCATGGAGTACAAGCCTCAGACCTCATTATGCTGTTAAGACTTGAGGACCCCAGAGAGATTTTGTGGGGATTACCTGTCACTGTTTGTTCTATTAGAAATTAAAACTGAGACATTTTTAGAATATTTAATTTATTTAAAATAATGAATCTGTTACATAGTACCCATAAATAACACAGTTTTATTAAAAATAACTTCTCTAAAAAAGAGTGAGAATAGTGACGTTGCTTTACAATTTTGCAACTCTTTGAAGAGGGTTTAGGAAGCAGCTGCATTGCACATCTGCCTCTGCACACTGCATCGCGATGATGTTTTGGTTGAAGTATATGAAGAAAATCCAGTCTCACTCAGATAAGTAGTTGATAAAGGGAGTATTTTAATGACCCTTTCAGGTAATTGTGGATATATCTTCTTTGATACTATACCAAAATTCAGCAAGAGAAGGTTTCCAAAAGGTTAGTCGCAGTGTGGAACCTAAATCCATGGCACTGGATTTTTCGTACTCTGTGACATTAGAATCCACTGGTCTATTTTATACTTTGAATGGATCTTTTGTCCTTGGGTGGTTTTTGTTTTGTTTTGTTTTGTTTTTGTGATACCATCCTTGGGTTGTGTGGAAAATTTTTGTTCACTGAGTCCTGCAGATTGTTCACTCTAACATCTCCATCAGTTTCTTCAAACAAGTCTTACAAGTTTTGAGAAGCTGTCAAGCTTATGAGGCAGATACAAGTTTTCCAAAACTCTTAATTTTTGACAAAAGCCCGAATTTTATCATTGGTGACAAATACTGTCAGTTGCCCTTGAAGTATTTGGCCGCATTTGTTCATTTTTGAGAAAATGTCCACCACATGGACATTACCATGAGAACAAGCTGCTACTTCGGTTCTTGATACTGGCACTCACACAAGTGCTGTCTCCCAAGACAGCCATTGTATGCAGGGCACGTGCTTTATGCAAACTTCCCATTTTGTAATGCAGAATAAAAGACATGTACCAAAGGTAGAGATTTAATAAAAGTAATACTTTTTACTGCCTCATCAAGGATATCTTTCTCAGGTGTGGCTGGCATTTTTTTCTTGGCGTGCACAGCAGCAGCAAAGAATGTGACGCTGAGTAGAGTTTGGTGCCTCTGCCTTTCTTTTTCTTTGGTTTTGCTTTTTTTGTTTCGCTAAGATGTTAGCAATATTACTTACCATTGCTTTTGCCCCATCTATGCAAATGGCAACATGTGCAAAAGGCGAACGATGACTTGGTGTTTTTATGAAAATCATTTTAGCCTTAGTAAAAAAATTTTGATCTTACAGACCCATGGAAAGGGCCTAGGACAGTGGCAGTGCTAGAACTTTCTGCAGTGATGGAAATATTCTGTATCTGTGCTCTCAGTGTAGTAGCCACCAGCCGCTTGTGATTCTTGAGCACTGAAAATGTGACAAGGGTGACTGAGGAACTGAATTTTTTTATTCTATGTAATATTGATCCATTTAGATTTCAATAGCTGTATATAGCTGGTGACTGCTGTATGAGACAGCACGAGGGTCTCCCAGGGGTCCGTGAACCATTTTGAGAACTGCTGATGTGGCACATGGTCCTGGTTGAATGGAGAAGATACTAAGGCCAGAGAAGTGGGGTGGCAAGCTCCGTGGCACTCTACACTGATTGGTAGCAGAGAACTTGATCCAAATACAGCTTCTGACTTTTACTTCAGTTCATTTGGAGTCTTACTACATAAATGTGATGGTTTAAGGCAGGAGTTTGAAAATGCTTTTCTCAGCATAGGTTTTAACCATTGTTTAATGAATGGGTGAATGAATGAATGATCAGCCACCAAAGTGAGACGCATTTAAGGCCTCGTCACATTTGATTACCACCAGGGAGAAGACCGTGTTTAGAGCAGGAGTCAGCAGACTTGCTCTGTAAAGAGCCAGATAGTGCATGTCTTAGGCTTTGTGCCTCATACGGTCTGTGTCACAACTACTCAACACTGCCATTGTGCAAAAGCAGCCATAGATCATCTGTAAATGAATTAGCATGGCTGTGTGCCAATAAAGCTTTATTTTTGGAGACTAAAATTTGAATTTTGTGTAATTTTCATGTGTCATGAGATATTATTTTCTTTTTTTCCCAGTCATTAAAAAATATAAAATCCGTTCTTGGCTCTTAGGCCATAAAAAAGCAAGCAGCTGGCCAGATTTGGCCTGTTGATCAAAATTTTCCAACCCCTCATCTAGAGGATTAAAAAGCTATTCATTAAATAATTGTTTTCTTATAAAGAATTATTCAAAGAATACCAAGTGCTACTTCATCTCTGTATAAAACAGAATAGAAGAAAAGGAGGTAGCAGGCAGCGAGGGCGTGCACGTGTTTCCAAAGCTACTGGAGGGCACGTCTGCTCACCAGCCTGGCCTTTGCGCTTTGTATGCTGGGCGTGTGGGCTTCTAGTTGCTCACCCGGGTCTCGAGCAGCCAGCTGTCCCAGAGAGGAGACAGGGTCTGTTGGAGATTGGTCAGGAGACCCGATCAGTCCCTGGCTCAGATGGGAATAAACTCTGGGGAAACTTCTTGGCACTGCTGTTTTCATTTCTAAAGTGAGGGTGTTAAGTTGGGTTTCACCTTTAACCTTTACTTTCACCTGGTGGAAATCAGATGTTACTTTCCAGAATTCGGCAGGTTAGACCACCCCTACCTCCAGATAAAAATGATGACGGGCCCATATACCCGATGCATGCTACTTCCCAACTGGAACTTTAAATGCTACCATATTTTAATCTGATTTTTAAATTACATTTTACCACATATCTGTTGTAGAAAGTCTTTTCAGGATACAAATTCGCATCATTTCTGAGCTAAGTCATCAGAACTCCTTAGACGTATTTGCCTCTAGTCGTTTTTCTATGCGAAAGAGTGCATGTGAGCCATGTGGGGGCACGACATGCCAACTGCTAACTCAACTGCCTCCAGCACTGACGAGTAAACCAGGCTCACGTTCCCATGTCATTCAAACTCATTGGGGTTTTGTATGACTGTACCATCTTGAATGTATTTGGCAGCCAGTGTTTATTCTTGTATTGGTAACAACAGAAAGTGTAGTAGGAAATAGGATGGCTAAGGGGTTGGAGAAACTGGCATTGGTAAATGCAAGAGGGAATATTACATAACTTTTTAGAAAAGTATTTATTTTTGTAGCTCTGTTACCATATACGTTGTTTATGAGATTGTAATTCAGAACTATTGGTCTTAAGTAGCCTGAGTTTAATTCAGCCAACGACAGAGAAGTTTGGTCAGAGGATCTTTTAAGGTCCCTTCCAGTGAATTGGCTTTATTTACCACCCAATTTGATCAGTGAAGCAGATTTGGAAGTCAGCTTTGTTTTCTACTTCAGCAAATTTTTAATGTTGGAAGCCCTTCCATTGAAGAAGCCAACTTCTCAGTGTTGTATTTTGCCTTAGGACCTGAATGCTGTTTTTTGTTTTTTGGGGTTTTGTTTGTTTTTTTGAGACAAAGTCTCGCTCTGTTGCCCCAGGCTAGAGTGCCATGGTGTCAGCCTAGCTCACAGCAACCTCGCAGTCCTGGGCTCAAGCGGTCCTCCTGCCTCAGCCTCCCGAGTAGCTGGGACTACAGGCACGTGCCACCATGCCCAGCTAATTTTTTCTATTTTTAGTAGAGACGGGGGTCTCACTCTTGCTCAGGCTGGTCTCGAACTCCTGAGCTCAAGCAATCCTCCCACCTCGGCCTCCCAGAGTGCTAAGATTACAGGTGTGAGCCAACGCGACTGGCCCTGAATACAGTTTTTCAAACACTAACGCCACTGTGTTTTCAGAATCACTGAATTGTGGCTTTAGTCCGGGGACTCTTGTGATGATGGACAAGAGCCCCTTGAGTGCCTTGGAAGCATGTGGCTGGAGGTAGCAGCAGCCGGGCTTCCATTGTAAATATGATGTAGGAGGGGCCTGAGCACATTTTACATGGTGTCTTTTCTTGATGTTTTCTGACTGCAGTCTTTAAACCAGAGGAGTTACGCCAGGCCCTCATGCCGACCCTGGAAGCGCTATACCGACAGGATCCAGAGTCCTTGCCTTTCCGGCAGCCTGTAGATCCCCAGCTCCTAGGAATTCCGGTAAGTTAATGTAGTAAAAAATATATTAAAACTTTGCCATGTAACTCTTTTGAGTATCCATTGTTTTATCTCTTAAAATTGGGTAAAATAACCCTCTTACTTTGAAGATTTTTCTCCTAATACAAACAACTGTTGTCTGTCAACAGTTAGCCAAGGAAATGTTTATTTCTTTCGATTTCACCATCCATGGAACCCCAGGTCCGAGGAGGGGTGCACTGAGGTGGGGGAGCATGCACTGGGGCCCCAGCAACTCGCTCTAGCCTGGGCCCCTGAGGCTTCACTTTATATTTGGGGCTTTTGGTAAGCCTTTGTCTAAAAGGAGCGGCTTAAAGAATTGGGGTGTGTTTATTATATCAATATATCTGATATCCCTGGGTAGGCTTGTAAAGGCCAAAAGGACTCAACAGATTCTATTTGGTAGTAGTTACTAGTTTTGCGTTTATGTTTATCTTGGAATTTCATTTTCCTTGCTAGGATTACGAGTGAATCTCTAGCCAGGCACGGTGGCTCACACCTGTAGTCCTAGCACTTTGGGAGGCTGTGGTGGGAGGATGACTTGAGGCCAGGAGTTCAAGACCAGCATGAGCAATAGTGAGACCCCGTCTCTACAAAAAATAAAAAGAAATTAGCCTGGCGTGGTGGTATGCGCCTGTAGTTTCAGCTACTCAAGAGGCTGAGGCAGGAGGATCAGTCAAGCCCAGGAGTCTGAGGCTGTAGTAAGCTATGATTGCACCGTTGCACTCCAGCCTAGGCAACAAAGTGAGACCCTGTGGGAGTGGGGTGGAGTGAGTCTCTAGAAAGGCACATTATATGATAAATTTGTTCACTGTTTTAATTCAGTGAATTAAAACCTTTATTTCTAAAATTTTTTATTGAAAGTATCTTTTAACATTATATTTTCTTTAACTTTCCTTTGAAGTAATTTGATCATACTTGAACATACTGGGCTGGGCATGGTGCCTCATGCCTGTAATCCCAGCACTCCAGCACTGAGGGAGGCCAAGGCAGGAGGATCACTTGAGGCCAGAAGTTTAAGACCAGCCTGGGCAACATAGTGAGACCCCATCTCTGCAAAAGGAAAAAAAAAATTAGCTGGGTGTGGTGGTGGCACCTGTAGTCCCAGCTACACAGCTGAGGCAGAAAGATTGCTTGAGCCTGGGAGTTTGAGGCTGCAGTAAACTATGATCTTACCACTGTCCTCTAGACTAGGCAACAGAGTAAGACCCTGTCTCTTAAAAAAAAAAAAAAAAGAAAGAAAAGAAAATATTAATTAATTACAGTTTTAACGTGTAAAACCAGAGGGATATCAGAGGTTATTTTCTTTTCAATTCCTATTTCTTACTATTGGGAACAGAAGTTGTTCTGGTACTTTCTATTTCTATTGTATTTTAACATAAAACTGCCAGATAAGGCTGGCATTTGGAATTTGGGGGATCTCCTAGACTGAGACTATTTTGTTTTTAAGGATTATTTTGACATTGTGAAGAATCCCATGGACCTTTCTACCATCAAGCGGAAGCTGGATACAGGGCAATACCAAGAACCCTGGCAATATGTGGATGATGTCTGGCTTATGTTTAACAATGCCTGGCTCTATAATCGTAAGACATCCCGGGTCTATAAGTTTTGCAGTAAACTTGCAGAAGTCTTTGAACAAGAAATTGACCCTGTCATGCAGTCCCTTGGATATTGCTGTGGACGCAAGGTACAGTTTAAGTTTTTTTGGAAAATGAATTTTCCTGGCTAATACAGCCAAAGAGAGTGTTAGACTAACATGAGAGACTCGACATTCTGATCACGCTATGTGTTGTGATGTACACACGTGCAGTCTGGTCTCTTGTAACACAGTCAATACCTGAAGCAGTGTAATGGGTGCTTACGGGGAGGCCTTAGGTGAAGTATTTTTGGCTGCCCTTGTACCCATTTTCATATGTCTGTGATACATGTCTCCTAAAGCCAATGCTGCACTAATTCTGTCACATTTTATCCAAAAATGTCTTTCAATAAACTAAAACTGTACTAACAGAAGTAATTTAGTAGCTGAATCTAACTCTGTTGTGGACTAGAACATTACAGGACAGTATGTGGAATATATTTTTATATAAAAGTATTTCTCGTTTGTTTTTGCAGTATGAGTTTTCCCCA
This sequence comes from Daubentonia madagascariensis, assembly GCA_023783475.1. NCBI lineage: Eukaryota > Metazoa > Chordata > Mammalia > Primates > Daubentoniidae > Daubentonia > Daubentonia madagascariensis. Next base: position 824,536 of record JAKFHU010002332.1, on the reverse strand, counting down.
CAGACTTTGTGCTGCTATGGGAAGCAGCTGTGTACAATTCCTCGAGATGCTGCCTACTACAGCTATCAGAATAGGTAAGCACTGAGCAGTTTCCTGCATTGTGGGGCAGAACTGGAAGGTCTTAGAGCAAGGCATGCTCATCTAATGGTAGCCCAGGCACGTTATTTGTTTCCTGAAATTCCAATAAAAAGTGCTTCTTAGTCACTCAGATAGGCCCGTGGTCTCTTAATTATAAAGCATATGTTTATAGTGTAAAAATTTAATCTCAAAACCACTTGCCACACTACTTGGATTAGGTATATTCATTCTTAAGGCACAGTCTTTCTCAAATGTAACCATGTAAGCAAGAGTCTGAAGTTAAAAGGTTGACATGCCCTTTTTTTCCTTAACATACATAGAGAGTTTATTTGGGCCACGCTTGAGGATTGCAACCTGGGAGCATAGATTCACGTACACTCCCAGCCTTTTTGAAGATATTCGTAGAGTGGAAAACTTGTATTTTACTCTTCTGCCTGCATATATTTGCCTGGGTTAATTTGGCCTGATCAGTCTGATGGAAAGACTTACATGAATGCTACTTCTTTTAAAAAAGAAAAAAAAAGTCTATGATTTTTATTTTAAATATTGTTATATTTTAAATTAGCACAATACAAAATGAGATCTGGTGTTTTTATTGAGTTCAAAAATAACCTATTATCATATGGCTATTTCTGGGTTTTGTGAGTGGCAGATCTGCTTGAGGAATATTTGCTGTTCTTTTGGAATATGAAGATGTCTGGAGAATAGATCTCCTGTCTCTTTAAAGAGAGGGAGAGTGAAAATATTTTTTGTTGTTGATTCCCCACACAAATACAACTTCCATAGTTTGGGGTTGTTTTAAAAATTAAGCTTATTTGTATCCGTAGCTTTTAAGTGGCCCCATGTTGCCATAGCATGAGGACATCACGCCTTGAAGCCCAAGCTATGACTCTTGGTCAGACTCAGTAATGTTGCCTCCATTTGATGAACCGGCAACTGGACTGTTTATGTGACCAAGGTGGAGCTCCGTGCCTAGTCTTTGTCTTTAGGTTCAAGTATTAAATGTCAACATTAGGGTTTGCTGTTTGGATTATTTTGCTCTTGTTTGGTCATAGTAATTACATATATTCTAATAGTTCAAAGAAGATAGAGGACTTTTTGTTACTTGTTCAAAGGTACATGCACAGACCTGAAAAATTTGGAATTTTGCGATGATTTTTCCTCCAATTATGTTTTTTAATTCTTTTAATTTTTTAAAAAAGGAACCATGTTCAAGATAATTAATAACTCCCATCAAAATCCCATTTTTTTTAAAAAAGAACTGTTGGCACAAAAATGTCTCAAGAAAATGTTTCTAATCCTCTCCTGGCCCACTTAGTGCTAATACGGTTCAGTGTAGTGAAATGCCGGTGCATGGGGGAGAGGTGGACCCCAGAGAGCATCTCTGCTGGAAGTGCAGCCTGTACAGCTGTCCTGCTGAAAATAGTTTTACATTTGGAGTCTAATTTCTGTCTGAACTTCCTCTTTTTTCAGTAGAAGCATTTTAAGACAAAGTTTAAAATGCTAGCATAGCCCCTTCACAGTGGGATCCCTCCCACAGTGACTTGGTGTTGTTCCGGAACTTCTGGCCCCTCCATTTAGTTTTAGTCCTGTGACCTTCAGCACATGCCGTAATGTATTAAGTTTAACCTTGTCCATGATGCAGGTACAGTAACATCTTCCCTGACAGCCTCATGTTGTCAAGTCCCCATTGAAAGAAATGAACAGGAATGCACTTTGGAAACTGTATGTGCTGAGCAAAAAAGTTGTTAATGATATTTTAAAAGAACAGATTAATATTTAATATTAAATATACCCTAAAAAAATGCCACCCCTGGGCTGTGTTGCCAAACATGGTTTTGGTCCAGAAGGAGGAACAGACTTTTTGCCACTTCTCTGAAATGTCTGGGGCCCTTTCATGGTTGGCTTCCCTGTTCCTGGGTCCTTTGGGACCCTGCCTTTGCTGATTTGCACAGATTTTGGCCATATAAGTTGAGAGGAATTAAAGTTAAATAGAATTGATAGGATTAGGGAGTCATTGATGGAGTGCAAACACAGGACCATTTTGAAAGTTCTGAAATGTCCAATTTTATTTCTATATAGAACTTCATTTTTACTAAACAAAAGTAATATATTTTCTTAAGAGTGGAAATGCAAATAAAGGAGTTCTGTTTTATTAATGATACATTTTAAAAGTGTAAGCATGCTTATCAGCTGATCTCACAAGGTGTGTTCTCTAGAATACTGTACTTGAGTAGATTAACATGTTGTAATTCTGAGCAAGCAGTGGCCTAATTCTATAATGAACATTTTAACTGCTTACATTTTTATTTTCAGTTTGACGATTTATGAACACTGTGGTGTTCTTATGAATAATTGTTTTGGCCATTATAGTCCTGAACTGTTTGGGCACTTAGAACAATAGAAAACCTTACAGACCATTTAAACAAGTGAAATTCTAATATATAAACTAGTGTATAGTTACGTTTTCACTTGTTTCCATACTTTGAAAATTTAAAAGTAACTCATGTTGGGAAATCTTTCTAGAGCTTTTCCAGTTAGTTATTCAGATACACTGATGTGATACTTAAAACAATCTGCATTTGAAAACTTACTCCATATATTAAATTACCCTTACAGATAAACTGTGCCGTTACATTGTTCTAACTTTAGCAACCCAGATAAGCATCATCATTGGATTATGTGAAGTATTTCTCCTTTGCAATTCCATATTCATCAAACTGCTTCCTTCACGCAGGCAGAATGTCATCTAGGCTCTTAAAGTTGAAAAGTGAATTTCTGAACCTTTATGTATTCCCAGGGAGAGTAAAGTTTGGACTAGGTTATAAGATAGGGGCATTCTGGCATTAACATCTGTCACCCATCAATTGCCAGGGTTGCTTCAGCCGATTTGACTAGATGGGTGACCACTGTCTTATCTCTCAAAAGGGTGATAAAGTGAAACCATGTCCCTTCCTTTCCCCCTCCTTAAAACATGAGCAGACCAGATGCTCTGCTTCCTTTGGCAGTGCTTTGGGACAGACACTGGAGTCTGTTAACAGTCTGTCCCTCCCAGTTTCTGATCTGAGAGTCTCCAGTGTGGGTCACACTGAGAGACCTTTGGTTTCCTCAACCCTCCAGGGGCTGCCATTCAGTCGTCAGCACTTCCTTCTGTGTCACTTTCCTCTATGGGAGAATGATAGGTTTATGGTTCTTGTTTCCTGGATGTTGCTGGGCTTGGTGTCTTGCTTGAATAAAAGCAAAGAATTTGTCCAGGGTTTTAAAACCATTTAGACTCAAATGTGATCATCATGGTAATTTCATTTCAAAATACGTTCAACAGTCTCTTCTAGCTGTCCTGTAGCACTGCGTGTTTGTATCATGAGTGGAGCACTCAATTCTTTTATTTTTAAAAGGGAAATATCTGGCGTCGGAATGTCTTTTTTGCGTATTGTTTTGGTTGCCACTGAATCGGTTCATAGTTTCGGTACTTGAATTCTTTCTTGCTATTGATGACCATGCCCTCCTGAAGAATGAAATTCTTTTCAATACAGGATTTTAAGACTCCGTAAGAATATTTACAATATAACAAATGGCCAAAATATTGCTATAGTTCATTCAGGAAAAAAAAAAAAAAAAAAACAACCATTAATTTGGCTGTTCCTGGTCAGAGTTTTTAATCTTGGCAGAATTTATTAAGTGAATTGGTCCCAAATAAATTAGTCCCAGCAAGAAATATTCATTACTTCACTTGTTACCCACAGTGAATATGTCATGTTCCTCATTGGCCAAATGCAAAGAATTGGATAATCTTGAGATATGCGTGCTTTGAAGTTTTATGCTTTAAAATTTGCTGTATGTGTTTGGTTAGTGAAATGTAACAGACAAAATGCTCAGCGTACTTAATTAAGATTAGAATTGGAACTTGTGGGGGACCTGTCCTAGTGGTAATGGAGACAAACTGGCCATGCGGTGGTCCGCGCCTCAGTCCCCTGTGGCCGTGTGCGTGTGTGCGTGCGTGGAACTGCAGCTGCCCTGCCCCATTCTGCACTGGTGGCTCAGTGTGGCGCTCTGAGTCTCGTCACAGTGTTTCAATACTAATCCTTGGCACCTCGTAGATGTAGTTTTGAGCACTAAACTGCATTTTATTGTGCTGCCGTCGCTGCCTTATGCTCATTCTTTTTGCTTGTATACTTCACCTCCATTTAGCTTGTTTATTTTTACAGTATTCTTGTGTACTCATCTTGTTTTATGCAGCATCAGCCTGCATTTTTGTTGATTTCTCATTTATGTCCTTTCCAAACATTTAATCGTTTTTATTTTAATTGTCCTTATTTGATAGCTTGAGCCCTGGCTCTATATTATCTTAAGAGAAATTGGGGTGATGGATAATTTCTCAAATGCAGATTGTTCTTTAAAGATTAACTTTCTAAATTTGCTTAACTTGGATTGTCACCAAGTCAGAACAGTCATTCAATAAGTATCTCAGATTGATGAATGATTGGTCCCAGTACCAAAAATCTCAAATCAAAGCTTAGAATCGAATTTTCAAAGTCTTTAAGATTGTTCATGGATTTACATATATTGTATTGTTTATACAATATATCACAATTTTTTTCTCTATATATTCTTATTGATAAATGGCTGGAAAGTCTTTGACCCCGATTACATTTCTGTTCAGTGTTTGTCTAGAGTATGGATTTGGTTTCATTTGTATTGTAACACAACTGAGTGATTAACATGAGAAAAATAACAGGAAAAAATTAAAACCAGTTCTGGGTGCTCAACATTTTCATATATTTAAAGATCTGGCTTATTACCGGAAATAAAATCTCTGAATTGCTGTCAAGCATAAATTTTCCATTTTGAAAAATAAAGCTATTTTGGTTTAAATTGCTTTTTTAAGGCCTTTTGTTAGACTGTTTGTACAAGTAAATTTTTCCATCTCAAATCCTGGAGTTATATTTTACTTTCATTGAGTAGTAACAAAATTCAGATTCCTAAATTTAGGCTCCGTGCAATTCTAGTATTAACAACTCCTTGAAAACATTTGCCCCTTGGAGCCGGGCGAGCCTGTCATAGTTAGTGATGACAGCCTGTGACGCTTGCAGTGAGACCGAATGCTAATCAATGCTTTGCCTTGGCTTTCTGCTCTGTGTTGTCCTGGTGTTTGCGTCTTACCTTTGTGTCTGTGCTATTTGTCCCCTCCCTGTTCTCTAATCCTGCCCTCCCCACCTGCCCCTGTTCCTTTCATTGTCCTCACTGACCCATCAATCAACCAACAACGCCCCCCCTTCGTCGTGGTGCTCTGCCCTGCTCTGATTGGTGGCTTCGTTGCTTGGGTGGCTGTGTGTTATGATGGACCAGTTCACCCAAGTATGGCCTTCTTGCTGACAGGTATCATTTCTGTGAGAAGTGTTTCACAGAGATCCAGGGCGAGAATGTGACCCTGGGTGACGACCCTTCACAACCCCAGACGTAAGTACTATCCTGTTGTTTTTCTTTGGGGGTGACCCTTATTTTTCCTCTTGTCCATGATTAAAAGGGAAGCACCACTGCCATTTTGACTTTCGTGTGGTGTATTTTTTTCATGTGAACTGTGCCCACATTTAATTTGAAGGTGTGTCGTACACATTTATACTGAAAATGTAGGCGTCTTAGCTGAACCCCAGTGCCACCTCTCCCTTCTTCCTCCATTCAAGGCAGTGATACTAGAGCCTCTCACTGTAGTTCAGTGGTCTCTCATGAGCTTGGTCCATCTCTTTTTCTAAAGGAATTGCTTCTTCCTAGGGGTTGTCAACCTGTATTTGGGGAAATTTTAAATTTTCATTTACACTTAAGAAACCAGGTAGCCCTCTTCACAGAACTGGTAGTAGCAAAAAGTGAGTTTTGTACGCATACCCTGTCTTTTACATTTAGTTATCTTCCACTCAAACCTCCATCCTTTAAGTTGCTGGGCTCTATTATAGATTGATGAGATTCCAGTGTTCTCCAACCCCATTTTTTGTCCTGAAGTGTAAGATGTGTCTCCTTCCTCGCTGGTAGTGTAGCTGTTGCTCACTAGCTCCAGAATAGACAGATGTGAGTTTACTGGGTTAACTTTCTCCTTCCCAGTGTTTCCCCTCTGGCTGAGTTAAAACTTTGAGTGACACAACAGCCAGAGTGTGGCAAGAAAAAGCAAATGCACAAATTGAATGATGAACTCATTTATATTCTTGAAATACCTAAAAAACAAACAAACAAACAAACAAAAACCCTGCTGGCCACCACATCTGCCCAGGTCTGCCAGTGTTGTGTGGTCCTCTCTTTCCTCCAGACTGGGTTCTCTGGTCTTCGTTGATTCCTGCCCCTCACAGGTAGGAAGGCTGCCACCAAAGCAGTTTGTAGCTGTGTAGGCACTTACTCTGTAGGTCCATTTTACTTTGTTCAAATGCAAAAGAAACCTAGCAGCTTGTAAGACAGACAAACCCAAATGACTGAAATTCTACATATTCAATTTATTTTGATTTCCCTTGTCATCCTAATTCTTTGGTCTAATTGTGTGGTTAATAATTGGATTATATAATCTGTGAATCAGAAGTAATTGACATACACTGATCATGACATAAGGACAGTAGAAACCCAGATACCCAGCCCTTTCAGAGCAAATAAAATATCACCAAGTGGTTGCTATCTTGCTGCATAGAGGAAATATTGTAATTAAAATAATCGGTCACACTAATATCAGTTAAATTCGGTAGCCATTCACCATATGGATTTGATTAAAAATTAACAGGTTTGAATCTCAACACAACTTTGCTGTTATATATTTTATATATTGACTAGTTTTAATTAATCTTGTAGTAAATGCTGATAGTAGTTGGGAGTAAATATTCCAAGAAAGAAAATATATGGAAAATAAGTGGTAGTGTAATATATGGAAAAATAAATGGTAGTGCTTTCTGTGGAATTAAATTTTTGTTCATTCCATGATTACATGTACTTGAGATTTCATTTGACCATCATGTGTTTTTATTTGAAGAACTAGTTACAAAATAATATAATTTATACTCAAAATGATAAATTTTAGTTAATAAAACATTTTTCTTTTTTTTTTAAAAACAAGGACAATATCAAAGGATCAGTTTGAAAAGAAGAAAAATGATACCTTAGACCCTGAACCGTGAGTATATAACTATTTCTTTTTGACTTTTTGACTTTTAATTTTGGTTTCAGATCAGGAAAGTTACTCCTTATGATTGTTTTGTTGGAGAAAACATTTGAAATATATCGCCATGAGTAGAATTTCTTGTGTGAAGTTATCTTTTAGATATAGATTCTTTTTTAACTCACACAAAATATATGTCTCTGTAATATTAGTATGTTCTCCAGTTACTGAATTTTAACAATGATAGCTTAGATGGATGTTTTGGTTCTATTAGAACCTCGCTAATAATTTGGTCACAGGTGTCTTTAAGAAGCCATTTAGTGTGAATCTTTAGAGACCAAAGGTAGGAATATCTGGTGGAATAGTACTAGTAGCACTTAAAGGGAAGTATCAGAAAGAAAACCTCTTAGAAACAACTTTCTAAAAGTAACTAATGTAAAGCTTAGTGTATGTTCTTGCCTCTGTCTTTGGAATAGTGTATTTTCAAAAGCCATTGTCAAATGCTTTGCTTTTCTGCAGTGGTGAGTGAGAACACCGCGTTTGCAGGGCTTGCTTCGTAATAGCCCCTGAGGAAACTTTCGAGTCCCTCAGTGTGGTCGCCTCCTCCCAGGTCCCCAAAGTAGAGTCCTGAAGGCACCTGGTATGGCAGTACCAACTGTTTTTTTGTCTCCTTGGTGGATGCCTGCCTGGGGCTTCTTGGTCCGCACAGGCCCAGCAGCTTTGGGTGTTTGAGAAATGTGGACTCTGACACATCCAGAGCACAGAGAAAGGTGCTGCCTCCCTCGCCCTGATCCTCCCCACCCCAGGGAGGCCAGTGGCTACTGTGACAGACAGACTTTCCACCCGGGCCACATCTGGAAACTCACCTTTACTTTTGGCAGTTACTAAGTCTCTACTACTACCTGGTAGCCAGGTGTGAGGATTACATTAAATATTAGGACTATGGCCTTGGTGAAGCACTGGGGTGTGCAGAGACTTCCCCCAAAATAGCCACCTACACCTTTAGTGACCAGTGGATTGTTTTTCCTGACTTTCCACCTCCCTGTTCACATTAGGCTTTCCCTGCACGGGTTTTTAAGTCTCATTACAACTTATATTCACTTTTCAATTTCAAGTACTGTGTGCCAGGCAGTGGGAATACATGGAATAAGTGAAGGGGGTCTCCTTCTTCTAGCTGTTCGTAGTCTAGAGAGACAGATGAATCAGCACTGACAGCAGGGGACAGTGCAAATGATCCCAGAAGCGAGGGTCCCCAGCCTGGGCAGAGTGGCATCACCACAGCTGGGCTCAGCTTCCTGGAAAGGTGACACTCATCTGAAGGCAGGTGTTGGGGGAGCTGCAGAGCATTCTCGACACAGAAGGGTGGAAGAACACAGGGTGTTCAACAGAACTATAAGGCACCTAGAGTGGTTGGTAGGTAGGGAACATGGGCGAAGCCCCACAAGATGCAGAGGTGGAGGCCACTTCCTGAAGGGCCATTGTGCTGTTTTTTGACATTTAGATTTTATCCTGTGCCTGCTGGGGAGTTTGAAAGAACAGCATTGGTTTCTGGTGTAGAAAGATAACCCTTGGTCTGTGAGGTGAATTGATCAGAAGAGGAAAAGACTTTCATCTCCAGTAGGAACTATTTAGGAGACTTAATGGCAGCAACCCAGGCAAGAAATTGAAACCCAAACTATAGCAAGAGCTCTTGGAGGCAGAAGAGGCCACACACACTGTGGGAGATGAGGGCAGGGGAGCCAGCGATTGGCTAAGAGTCATGACTGGGAGGGGAGAGGGGTTGCAATTCAAAATTTATGTCACGGGGTCTAGAACACGTAGCGTATTTTTTTGGCACTCCTTTTCCCTGACGTGGAAGGGAAGAGGTGAGGGGGTCTTTGGGGATTGCTTGCCAGCCTTTTACGTTCTTAGTGCGAAAGGTGAGCTCAGCTGCTGCATCTTCGGAGTCGGGGCTGGTTGGGGGTGGTGCAGGGCACTGGGGAAAGGAGTGAAGATTTGGAACAGCTGACGCATAGGGTGGGCGAGGGAGCCACAGAACAGAACTGTTGGAGAGTCCTAGAGGACCATGAATTGATGCTGCAGGTTTGCAGTTTTGTGAGTGTGTGTGTCCCGCCTCCCCCTGCCCCCAGGAGAACAGGGGCAGAGCAGCTGAGTTAGGGTAGATCCATGGCTGAAGGCTTGCGTAGCACGTGTGGTGGGAATGTAAAGGAAGCAAGGGTCTGGCATTGGCAAGAGCACGGGTCACGGTGCAGAAGAGCCTGAGTGCAGGAATGTGTCATGGAGCCATGACACTTGCTAGTCCCGTAAGCCTTCAGGGAGGTGGGAGCTGCGGTGGCAATAAGGGAGTGAGCTGAAGAATCGAAGATTTTGACCTCAGAGCACCTTGGTGTTTAGATCCCCAGGTGAGGTGGTTCCTAGAGATGACAGGACCCTGTTGTGCTGCAGTGAGTGGGGGGCAGCTGCAGGGCGGTGTAGGGGACGGCTCATGGGGAATGGGGTGGTACATCCTTTCACTTTGCTAGTGTTTACTTGGATATAGCCCTGTCGATTTACCAGTAGGCTTGACACTTTCTACCCTTCATAGGGAACTCAGAACAGGCATTTTCTGTAACTCAGGGCCAGGGTGGCTGTTCTGACCTAGCCATGTTTCCTTGTCGGTATCCTAAACAATTTTAGACTTAAGAGTAAGTGTTGATGACACTAGAAGTATTCTCTATTTTTTAAGTCAGTTTAGGCATGTGTGAAATAACCTAGAGAAAGCACTGGTCTTGAAAATGTATAGTACTGTCAGAAATACTGGCCTGTAAATTATGGCTTTGTCACAGTAATTTTTAAAAATAAAGTTTCATTTCTGGTTACGGAGGGAGATCGGAAGAAAAGAGGAAGGAGGGGCCAGGCACGGTGGCTCACACCTGTGATCCTAGCACTCTGGGAGGCCGAGGCGGGAGGGTCGCTTGAGCCCAGGAGTTTGAGACCAGCCTGAGCAAGAGTGAGACCCCGTCTCTATAAAAAAGAAAAGCAAAGAGGAATGAGGCACTTGTACAAAGAAGGAAAGAAAGTCAGCTTTTTCCCGTAGAGAGGATTATATGGGTGCCTTGTAAAATACAGCTGAATTGATCAACACACGCCTTACTGTGAGCAATAGTCAAAGTCACCCAGAGAACAAAGTGTGGATACACACACAGCCTCCTACGTGGGACTCCAGTTGTGTGGTTCTGTGTGTGTCACATGTACCTTCTTTGTCTCCTAGTTTCGTTGATTGCAAGGAGTGTGGCCGGAAGATGCATCAGATTTGTGTTCTGCACTATGACATCATTTGGCCTTCGGGGTGAGTAATTTCCTGTGATCTCAGGAAAGGGAGAGCAGTCCTGCACAAAGCCTAGGGGAGGGCAGCTGCGGCTGCGCCTGCATGTCGTTAGTTGTTGTCAGCAAGAATTCAGCAATTAGGAGAGATGGCAGTTGGTTCTAAATTTAAGTCTTAACCGTTTGCATGCTTTAGGAATTGTAGAAGCAAAGAAGTCTGCCTCTTCACTCTTTAGTTTTATAATAATGTGATTTAAACCACCAATAAAGTATCTTAGAGCTACATTTTATTGGTTTCACAGCGTATCCTATTGTATATAATCTCATCATACCCATTATGTCTTTTTGCAGCTTTGTATGTGACAACTGCTTGAAGAAAACTGGCAGACCTCGAAAAGAAAACAAATTTAGTGCTAAGAGTAAGTTTGTGGAAGATTTCTGTTTCCTGGACTGCACATTTTAGAAACTTGTATAAATTTTCCCAGTTTTCCTTTGGGTACCTGTCAACACGTGGTTTTGGAGCTCAATTGTCAAAGGTTTTTATCTGTGAGATTTTTACCTAATACTTTGTATATTTCTTTTCTTGCCCTTAAAGAGAATATTGGCTTGATCCTTATATGAAAGTCCTCTTTTATGATCAGAGCATGTTTTAGATGAAAGTTTAGAAAGCTTAGGTTACTGTAAACTCTTGAGAGAGAAAGTTTGTCAACAGGTTATTCTCTAGTGGCTTAGAACTAAGATTCCTCCCCACGAGACAGACAGACAGACAGACAGCACACACACACACACACACACACACACACACACATTGGTGTAGTGTTGTGACCAGCACACTCTGACCTTAGGCCCTTGTGTAGCCCAGCATGTGGGTATTAGACACCACTGGAGTGAGGCAGTGAGCTCTTGGGCCTACTGGGAAGTGGCCGCCATTTGCCCAGGAGTGGCAGCCTGGTCTGCATGAAGACTTGTTGAGGACATCACTGCAGCTGATGGTGCCTATCCATAAGTAAAAAGAGCAGCGTGTTGCTACTAGAAGTAACTTTTCGTACATAGACTTTACGTTTCTTAAAGACAGCATTGTTTTCAGAAGTGTATGATGACTTAATCTTCATGGAATCAGTTCTCAAGTACTGGGACTGCCTTCTGCAGCTTACCATTGCCAACCTGTCCTGTTGCCAAGTTAACCAGCAAACCACACTCAAGGAAGCCAGCGGCAGCAGCATTCTAAAGTTCACTTGCCTGCTGCTCCCTGCAGCTGTCACCTTACTCTAGCAGGACAGGTGACTGTTGTGTTGCTCAGGGGATCCCCAACAAGAACCAGGGCCCTTTGAGGAGCCGAGAGTGAAAGCGAGATGGACATGCAGGGACGGTCACACACTGGGGGAAGGAAAAGGAAAGCCCACTCTCTAGGCTTCACAGTGGGTGGTGGTTTTTTTTAATGGGATGGGGGGGGCTTCAATTTCCTTTTTTTGGCGGGGTGGGGTGTGTGTGAGTTAGAAAGAGAGAGTCTCACTCTGTTGCTCTGGGTAGAGTACAGGGGGGTCATCATAGCTCACTGCAACCTCAAACTCCTGGGCTCAAGCATCCTCCTGCCTTGGCCTCCTGAGTAGCTGGGACTACAGGTATGAGCCACCACGCCCAGCTAATTTTTTTTTCTATTTTTAGTAGAGACGGGGTCTCACTCTTGCTCAGGCTGGTCTCAAACTCCTGAGCTCAAGCGACCCCTGCACTCTAGCCAGGGCGACAGAGCAAGACTTTGTCTCAAAAAAGAAAAAGGGAAAAAAAAAGATGAACCTTTTGCAGTTTTCCCTTCTAGTCTTTTTACCCACGTGCAAGGAGTTTTCTGTACAGCAGTAATGTTTTACCTCTGGGCAGCCCCTGTCACAGTGGCCAGGGCTGTCCCTGGCCAGAGGAGAGGGGAGAGGAGAGAGGAGGAGGAGGAGCCAGCCCAGGAAAGGCTGCCCCTGCTGGAGTTCAGAAACTTCATTTACACACACATTGAGGTGGTGGGCTCAGGGCCAGATTTGGTTACTGACACAGTATCTGTCCTGCTTCCAGATGATTGGACTGCTCATAAAGCAGCAAACAGTCCTTGTCTGGTGCTTAATTTAGTCAGCCCTGGAATATCCTGTGCTTGTTTTAGACTTTGTAGTAGGGACTCTCCTCAGAGCTGGGCAGGGGTGTCACCCAGCACATTTGCACCATCCTTTCCCCAACAGTGTGCCAGCCCTGCCCTCCCTGAAAAGCAGCAGTAAGTTCTCCGTTGACATTAGAGGTCCTAACGTGTGGTTCTAGAGGCAGAAAGCAGCCCGGCTGGTACAGTCTGTTTGAGACAGCTGTGAAGCAGCCACCAGTGCAAGGAGCCCCAGGGCACTGCTGCCTCCCACCTCTCTGGGGCCTGGAGTGGAAGAGCAGGAGGTGGGGTGGGCACAGCCTGGGCCCTCCTTGTGCCTGGCACCCTCCACTCTACCCCTACAGCCCCTGTCAGATTTGGGGCCACTTCTGTGGCTCTTCTTCCCCTTAATGTTAGAAGAAGATGGAAGTATCTGGGCATGTCAAAACCGTTTTCAGGATGGGGAGTGCCTGAGGTCCCAGAATCCACCTTTCCCTTATAAAACACTCATGTCCCAGGGCAGATGAGATGCCTTCTGTGTTTGTAGAACATTAATCTTTTAAAATATCCGACTGTGCAGTGAAGAGGTAGGTTCTGTTAGTCTCAGCCCCTGTCACAGTAGCCCTTCCGCAGCCCTTTCACCTGCTCTTCTGGACTTCCTAGGGTTGCAGACCACACGATTAGGAAACCACTTGGAAGACCGAGTGAACAAATTTTTGCGGCGCCAGAATCACCCTGAAGCCGGGGAGGTGTTTGTCAGAGTGGTGGCTAGCTCAGACAAGACTGTGGAGGTCAAGCCCGGGATGAAGTCACGGTTTGTGTGCTCTGTTCCCTGAGATGCTGTGAGCCCCACACCTGCCCGGGCACTCAAGTTTGGTGTCTTCATTCAAAGGCTTTACCAGGGCTGATGAATTCGGTGGTCCCCACCGAGCCTCGGTTTCACTTTCTGTAGTTTCAGTTGCCCGAGCAACAGTGCAGGAAGATACTTTGAGAGAGAGAGACCACATTCGCTTAACATTTATTACAGTATATTATTGTTCTATTTTATTATTGTTGTTTTGCTTCTTAATCTCGTACTGTGCCTAATTTATAGATTAAACTTTATCATAGGTGTGTACGTAGCGGCAAAAAAATGGTATTTACGGGGTTCAGAAGTATCCATAGTTTCAGGTATCTGCGGGCAGTCTTGGAACGTGGCCCTGTGGGCCGGCGAGGGCTGCTGTACAGCCAGTCCTCCTCGCAGAATCCCACGTTCGTTAGCACAGGTACAGCTCCCCGGCAATGAAACAGGGTCAGAAAGAATTGAATCCCAGTTCTGAGACTCTTGGGAGAGCTCAGGGCCGTAATCCCAAGAGGTGGTCATGACTTAAGCTCTCCTGCACTGACCAGGTTTAGAGCAACAGATCTAGTTTGTAAAACTACCTTGTAAATAATAGCATTTGCGATCATCAGGCTCTGGCTTTTATTTCAGGTTTGTGGATTCTGGGGAAATGTCCGAATCTTTCCCATATCGAACCAAAGCACTCTTTGCTTTTGAGGAAATTGACGGAGTGGATGTGTGCTTTTTTGGAATGCATGTCCAGGAATACGGCTCTGATTGCCCCCCTCCAAACACAAGGTACTCCATCTCTTTTCCGGGTGTTGTTCCACATGTCGTGTTACAACAGACTCCGGCTCTAAGTGTCTTAGAGGAACCAGTGTACTTTAGTACTAGATTAAAATAAATTAAGCCACAATTAACTAACCAAACTAGTTAGTTTTGTTTTCCACTAAACTAATGGGAAATGAAGGGTTTAGGTGACATGGCAAGCATGTGTTGTGAGTACGTGTGGGTCCCAGTCTGGCCAATATCTCTGTCTTACCTAAGGCAGGTAGACCTAGGGAGCCTGGGGTGGGGACAGCTTGACATACCTGCGCAAGGGAGTCTATCTGCCGAGAGTTACTTCATGTTCAGTCAAGAATCTGGTGAGAGGGACCTGAAAGTGGCTTTCTCAGTTTGCCCTGATCCTTCCATGGCTCTCCATGTTGCCTGGTGCCATCCCTTCTTTTGTTCAGCAACAAAAATTGAATTCCATTTTTTGGTTGGCAGTGCGGTCAGTGATTGGTGTTTTATCATGTCCTGTTTGGTGGCCGGCGTAAATGCTACCAGAACAAAACCTACTTCTGGTGGGAATTTTGGATGCTTGTGTTTGGTTTCAAGTTTAAGGGATACCTGAATTTAAAATATACCACCCTCCCCGCCCCACAGACGTGTGTACATATCTTATCTGGACAGTATTCATTTCTTCCGGCCCCGTTGCCTCCGGACAGCCGTTTACCATGAGATCCTTATTGGATATCTAGAGTATGTGAAGAAATTGGGGTGAGTTTGGATTAAATTATTCAGAACAAATAAAAACTCTTTATTTTTTGCTGTATGTTTATTTTGTGAAATGATGAGTATTTTTTTTCAAGTTTTATCTGTTTTTACATCCTGAGATCAATTCAGAGTCTCCAAAGCTCCCCTTTCCAGGTGCCCCAGGCCCTCAAGTGTCTGGTCCTGTGCACACTGTCAGCTCTTTCCTGCCTTTACTTTCTTGTCATTTTTTTCCCCATTTGAGTCTTTTTTTTTTTTTAACTTCATTAAGGCAAAATTTACATATCATACATTTCACCTATTTCAGGTGTATAATTCAGTGGTTTTTAGTAACTTTACTGAGTGGTGCAGCCATCACCATAAGTTCCTGAACATTTGTATCCTCCCCTACAAGATCCCTTGTGCCTCTTTGCTGTTAATCCCGGTCCCAACTCTGCCCCAGGCAACCACTAATCAACTTTTTGTTTCTTGATTTGCTTCTATCTTCCTATAATGCAGCTGCAGTGATCACTCTTGGTCTGGCTATTTTGTCTAGCATGGTTTTCTATGCTCACTTGCATTTCTCCCAATTGAAGGTTGGGTTTTTAGCAACTAGTTTTAGCAGAATGAATGAGATTCATTGCCTTACCCCCACTTGAAAGCTCGTGCTATGATCAAAGTGCTTGAACAGTGAATGAGATCATGTAGAATGATGATAAGCTCAATGCATAGTTCCCGCGTCTTACACGAGGAAGTTGCCTGATGATCAGGCCCTAGCCCTGATTTGTCCGCCTGCTTATCGGCTCAAGTCTTATGGCACTTTGTCTTTTTTCTACAATGTTTCTGTCCTCTTTGTCCTAGCCCATTTAGTCCTAGTCGGACCTTTTCATTGCACTTTATGTGATTTGTTGCTGTGCTCCTGAGGTACCTGCACCAGCGAACTCCTTGAGTCGCCCCATGTGAGATGACACTTACTTATTTGTCACCCCTGCAGTAAAATCCGAAAACAAAACGCTAGGGTGTCCAACAGATGCGGACAAGGGTTGCAAACTGCATCATCATACTCCACAAACAGGTCCAAGAGGTACTTTGCACATGAGGGAAAAATGATGTGGACATTGCCTTGCACGAACATGATCATTATGACTACAAGTTACCAGGATGAAGGAGGGACTTGCACAATGAAATAAAGTCTAAACATAGCAGCATTTTCTGTGGTCCATCAGGACTTTCACCTGGTTATCCGAGAACCTGTTTAAAGTGGCTGGTGTTGGTAATGCAGGTGGCACGTGTATGGTCCCAGGAGCAGCCTGTGGCCCCTCATCTCACTGCTGTGCTTTGCTCGCTGCCAGGACATTTTCAAACAAGCAACTGAAGACAGGCTCACCAGCGCCAAGGAACTGCCCTATTTTGAAGGTGATTTCTGGCCCAATGTGCTGGAAGAGAGCATTAAGGAACTGGAACAAGAGGAAGAGGAGAGAAAGAAGGAAGAGAGCACGGCGGCCAGCGAAGCCACCGAGGTACAGGTCTCCGGGCCCCGCTACCCGTGTGTCCCTGTAGAGGTGGCGCCGGCTGTGCTCAGGGTGGCAGGCCAGGAGGTGCATGTGCTGCCGGGTCCTTTCCGTGGTGATGTTCTCGTTCACACGCGCACAGCGTCACCATCTGTGGCAGAGGGCTGCTGGCAGGTCGAGGTGTGGGCTCTGGGGTCTCGGTGTAGGTCGTCTCCAGGGGCTGGGGGCAGCTTAGCCCCAGGGAGCAGAGAGGGGAAGGCAGATGGGGATGGGACGTGGCGTGGTCAGGAACCAACCTGCTGATTTAAAAAGGTACTTAAGGAGGCTGCCAGGCCTCACCCGTGTTTTGTGGCGGCTCATCTGGCGTCTGTGCCTCCCCCCACTCGGCCTCTTGCACAGCACTGTTCCTACCCCCATGGGGGACAGACAAGAAGACACATAGACACATCTGTAGTGTGCTTTGAGGGAACAGTGGGAGCCCCAAAGAGGAAGGAGCCCCAGGTAAAGAGGACTTGGGAGGAGGCTTTGTTGGGGTGGGGGCCCATCAGGGAGGGGGTGTGCGGGCCGAGACCCACCCACCACGGGAAGATGGAGGGGGAAGGACCTTCCAGGCAGTGGGAAGAAGCGTGCTGTGGTCGGGATTGTGAAGCTTCTTGCAGCTGTCCGAGGAAGAGGTGATGGTGGCATAAATTTAGTTTGTAGCAGCAGATGCATTGAAAATGTATGATGAATTTTGAGGGCAGCAACCCCAGAACTTGGGACGGATCTCTGTGGCTTGTGAGGAAAAGCCATGAGTTGAGGCGGCTCCTGTGAGTCAGTGTTGCTGCCAGGAGCTGCCCTGAGGAAGCTGGGCCTGGGGATGCAAGAACTGGCTCAGGACGTATTGCTGTTGGGCTGCCTGCTGCTGTCCAAGAGGAGGGATAGGAGACGGGGCCTCTGGGTGAGCTGCGCTGCCTGTGACACTCACACTCAGCGATTGTCGAATGGCTGCCACATTCCAGACACTGTGCGCCTTAGAGCATGTCGCTTGCAGTACGGTCCTTAGCCTCTAGCAGAACAGAGAAAGCATAGACCAGGATGTGACACCAGTTTGTGTCCCAGGTGCTTCCTGAGAAGAGCTCTAGGACTGTCATTTTTTTACTTCCTCTCGCTGAGGCCTCCACAGTAGATCCACCTGTGCCCACACTCTGAAGTGAGGCTGGTCCTCACCAGTGTCTGGTGAGAAGGTCGTCCTCCTCCACAGGGTGATTCAGGAGGACGTCCAGAGGCCCACATTCAAGACGACCTTTGAAGGGTGGGCAGAATTTCAGCGGCTGACTTAGAGTTTAGCACAAGAGAGATTTTGATTTTGCGGACACTGAGGGCTTTCTGAAGTGTGCCAGACACCTCAGGGGGAGGTGGCCTGAGTCAGAACTGTACATCCAGGGCTTGCACAGGGCGGTGGTAGAATTACTGCAGGGAAGGGAATGTAGGCCACCAGGTGTGGAAGCCTCTAGTGCCAGGTTAGTGTCAGTGCCCTGACTGCTGAGTTCTCAGAAACACTCCACAGAGCGCAGGGATGCAGGCCCTGCTGTTTGAGGAGGAGGGCTCAGAGAGAGAAGCAGGCTTGAGCTATGTCCCACCCAGGGAGGGTGTACCTGCCTGTGGCGTGTCAGTGATGGGGCTATCCAGAAGATCAGGATAGACAAGGGGCTCATGCTTGAGCCGACCTTGCTGCACACCAGGGTTTTGCACGTGATAGGGAGGGCAGGACACTGAGGTATTGGCAGATAGACCTGCTGTTCCATGTGTGTCCAGTTCATAGCTGCAGTGGGCGAGGACTTGCCTTCTGCAGGACACTCCAGGACCTCACAGTGGGAGTTAACTTCAGTTATGGCCAGCACTTGGGGTGTAATGCTGTTTTGCCATTAAAAATTATGTTCTCAAGTCAGGGAAATAGGGAAATGCTTGCAGTAGCGTTAAGTGGAAGAAAAAACAGGATGCACCTTCATGTATGTAATCTAAACTTTATGAAGCAAAATTATGTACGCAAAGACAAATGTGCACAGGTAAAATTCCAAGAAGAAAAAAGCCAAATGCTATTGCACTGGATAGCAAAAAAACCCCACTTTTTTTATTATCTAGCCATATTTTCTTAATTTCATGCAGTATTTTTCTTTTATAATTTTTTTAAAATGGGACAGAGCGAGACCCTGTCTCTTAAAGAAAAAAAAACATAGACTTAATTTGGCCAAGTGCAGTGGCTCACGCCTGTAATCCCAACACTTCAGGAGGCTGAGGCAGGAGGATCGCTTGAGCCCAGGAGTTGGAGGCTACAGTGAGCTATGATGACACCACTGCACTCCAGCCTGGGCGACAAAGCAAGAGAGACCCTGTCTCTCAAAAAAAAATTTTGAAATAGACTTCATTCTTTAAAACAGTTTTAAGGTTTACAGAAAAATAAAGCGGAGAGTTCTCCAGTATGCTCCAGTACCCAATTTCTCCTGTTACTAACATCTTACATTTGTTGCAATTAATGATCCAATATTGATACATTATTATTAACTAAAGTTCACACTTTGTTCAGATTTCCTCTGCTTTTCCCTGCTGTCCCTTTTCTGTCCCAGAATCCCACTCAGGATCCCACACGACATTCAGTCACATCCCTTCGGGCTCCTCTCAGTGCGGACAGTGGCCCAGGCTCCTGCCCATGGGGCAGGGTGCGGTCAGGTTCCTCTCCTGCACTTCTGTGCAGCCAGAACCTGTCTCTCTCCTCTTGTTAAAAATGAAGTTCTCTCGACCAGATCTGGTTTAAGTTTTCTACCTTGAAATCTAAACAAATAACAAGCCTCCTGAGTTCTTTCCAGAGGAGGAGCATTTGGACTGAGGAGTGAGACCCTCTTGGAGTGAAGTGCGGTGGTTGGTGGGGCAGGCCCAGCAGGAGGCTTTGGGGGGTCTTGCCCTGTGGCGGGCCTGGCCCTGCAGGGCCACTGGAGTCCCTGCTCCTACCAGTGTGGCTACTCAGTTAGCGCCTTCCTGTGACTCCACTGAATACTCAACACACTGGCTGTTTAGAGCCTTTCTCAAGCAGAGAAGAAGCTACTGACACGTGAGGTGTGACGTAGAACTTCCAGTGGCTTCCACTTTTCCTCATTCGTGAGTTTCTGAACTGGCATTCCAGGTCTGTTCTCCCTTGAGAGGTAACGTGGCATGGAGTTGAAAGTGGCACTGGCCTGGCTGAGGACGGCACTGCTTTTGCAGGCAGCAGTGTGTCTGCAGCCCACGTGTGGCCGTGTGCAGGTGGGCGTCTGCCCAGTGGTCACCTGCCTTGGGCTGGGCTCCCTGGTGCCCCATGGCCTGGGAGCTGGGCCTCAGTGCCAAACATGGAGAGGAAGCTGGCCTCATCTGACATTGTTGCATGTTGTTGCAGGGCAGTCAGGGTGACAGCAAGAATGCCAAGAAAAAGAACAACAAGAAAACCAACAAGAATAAGAGCAGCATCAGTCGAGCCAACAAGAAGAAGCCCAGCATGCCCAACGTGTCCAACGACCTGTCCCAGAAGCTCTACGCCACTATGGAGAAGCACAAGGAGGTAGAGGCACAGGCGGCCAGGGGGTCTTGGGCTTTTCGGGGCCCAGGGGAGGGGAAGGAATGTGGCTGTCGGGCCTGGGCTCCCTGCATGGGTCTGTGGTGGGAGGGAGGCCAGCCCTGAGGAGGCAGATCTGGCCGGTTTGGTGACATCATGTGACATGTCAGCAGTTCTGTTCACCCCAGGGAGCTGGGGCCCTCAGGCAGACGTCGGGCTTAGCCGCCTTCCCGTTCTGCAGGCAGGTGGCCTGCGCCTGCGCCTGCGCCGAGCTCACCGCCGGGTGCCTGCGCCTCGCTGTGGGGCTACAGCCGCTCCTCTCCTGCAGGTCTTCTTTGTGATCCACCTGCACGCTGGGCCCGTCATCAACACCCTGCCCCCCATCGTTGACCCCGACCCCCTGCTCAGCTGTGACCTTATGGATGGGCGTGATGCCTTCCTCACCCTTGCCAGAGACAAGCACTGGGAGTTCTCCTCCTTGCGCCGCTCCAAGTGGTCCACGCTGTGTATGCTGGTGGAGCTGCACACCCAGGGCCAAGACCGCTTCGTCTATACCTGCAATGAGTGCAAACACCACGTGGAGACACGCTGGCACTGCACCGTGTGTGAGGTAGGCCCAGCCCCTTGTCCTCAACCGCAGCAGCCAGTGCTGGGTTCTTTGATGGCGTCCCTCTGAGTGGATGCCGGCACTGGTGCCTGTGCTCAGCAGTGTTTGCACTGACTCCTCCAGGATGAGGAGACAGTCACAGGGCTGAAGGCTCGTCTTCCCCGTGTTTTCATTAACATCCCCCCTGTGTCAGGGATAGCCACAGGCCCACAGTCCAGCGAGGCTCTCCCGGAGCAGCCCGTGCGCAGGGGCAGGCATGGAGAGAGGCTCAGGGCACTTGATTTCTATTGGGAATTCTGACGTGTTTGCCCCCTTCTCGTGCCTCCATTTCTAGCCCTACTGAGGGGTTGGGATGCCCTCTGTCCTATTGGCAGGTCGGGCACCTTTGCTCAGGGATCTGGAACCCTTCCTGCTTGTCCTGATGGACCCCATGGTCATGCTTACTGGCTCCCTCTCCAGAAGCTTGGCCCTGTTGTGAAATGGCATAGGCTGTCCTTCCTGTGGGCTGAGCTGGGGTGTACTGGGCCCTCTGCCTCCCTTTCTGCAGAGTTACAGAACACCAGCACCAGCACCACCACCCCACCCCGGTCACTTCCTTCCTCTTAGGATGGTCCAAGTCAACCTGCCAGGCTGGAGCAGCTTTAACCTCTGGAGAGAGCAGGCCGAGGGCCTTTCTTCTTTCCCCACTTCCAAATGCCTCTCTTCTGTTTTCCCAACTTCATCCAGCCTCCTGCATCCTCTTACTAACTTCTTCATGCTGGGATGTTCATGTCTTTTCTGTGGACACAGTTATCAAACCTGGTCTTAGGGCTCCATTCTTCAGATTCAGTGCTTCGTTTTCTCAGTTTCCGGGGGCAAGCAGTTTTCAGAAACTTGGGCTTCCACATTGGGGAAGGACCATTTGGCACTCTGGTTAGCCCACAGCCTTCTTCCTGGGGAAAGGCATTTCACAGTCTTAGGCAGCACTTAGGAGGAAATGGCCACAGCATCCCTCATCCTTTCACTGCTGGGCTTCACAGTCTGGGCATATGAGTGGGACGGGACATGGCAGCGTCCTGATGCAGTTCCCAGGGCAGAGGAAGCCAGGAAGGAAGGGGGCCAGTGTCCATTGCCCATGAGCCTCAGGCAGGCCCCAAGTCCACAAGCCGGCAGGTCGGGAGGGTCTCAGAGCACAGGTCCAGTTGTCTTGGAACCTTCTGAGCTGTTCCCAGGAGTGAAGGTCCTGAGGGGTGACACGTTGGCCATCTGTTACCCTGTCCCAGGCACAGACCCAGACTGGTGGTGGGGAAGGGTAGCCAAAGTGTCGGGTCATGGGGGCCCATGCTGATGCTGGCTTGTCCCCTTCCCTTGTGTGCAGGACTATGACCTCTGCATCAACTGCTACAACACGAAGAGCCACGCCCACAAGATGGTAAAGTGGGGGCTGGGCCTGGACGATGAGGGCGGCAGCCAGGGAGAGCCACAGTCCAAGAGCCCCCAGGAGTCACGGCGACTGAGCATCCAGCGCTGCATCCAGTCCCTGGTGCATGCATGCCAGTGCCGCAACGCCAACTGCTCACTGCCATCCTGCCAGAAGATGAAGCGGGTCGTGCAGCACACCAAGGGCTGCAAGCGCAAGACCAACGGGGGCTGCCCGGTGTGCAAGCAGCTCATCGCCCTGTGCTGCTACCATGCCAAACACTGCCAAGAGAACAAATGCCCCGTGCCCTTCTGCCTCAACATCAAACACAAGCTCCGCCAGCAGCAGATCCAGCACCGCCTGCAGCAAGCCCAGCTCATGCGCCGGCGGATGGCCACCATGAACACCCGCAATGTGCCTCAGCAGAGTTTGCCTTCTCCTACCTCAGCACCACCCGGGACCCCCACACAGCAGCCCAGTACGCCCCAGACGCCGCAGCCCCCTGCCCAGCCCCAGCCCTCACCTGTGAGCATGTCACCAGCTGGCTTCCCCAGTGTGGCCCGGACTCAGCCCCCCACAACAGTGTCCGCAGGGAAGCCCACCAGCCAGGTGCCGGCCCCCCCACCCCCTGCCCAGCCCCCACCTGCAGCAGTGGAAGCAGCGCGGCAGATTGAGCGAGAAGCCCAGCAGCAGCAGCACCTGTACCGAGTGAACATCAACAACGGCATGCCCCCGGGACGCACGGGCATGGGGACCCCAGGGAGCCAGATGGCCCCTGTGGGCCTGAACGTGCCCCGACCCAACCAGGTGAGCGGGCCCGTCATGCCCAGCATGCCACCTGGGCAGTGGCAGCAGGCACCCATCCCCCAGCAGCAGCCCATGCCAGGCATGCCCAGGCCTGTGATGTCCATGCAGGCCCAGGCGGCCGTGGCTGGGCCCCGGATGCCCAGCGTGCAGCCACCCAGAAGCATCTCACCCAGCGCTCTGCAAGACCTGCTGCGGACCCTGAAGTCACCCAGCTCACCACAGCAGCAGCAGCAGGTGCTGAACATTCTCAAATCAAACCCGCAGCTAATGGCAGCTTTCATCAAACAGCGCACAGCCAAGTACGTGGCTAATCAGCCTGGCATGCAGCCCCAGCCCGGCCTCCAGCCCCAGCCTGGCCTCCAGTCCCAGCCTGGCATGCACCAGCAGCCCGGCCTGCAGAACCTGAATGCAATGCAAGCCAGTGTGCCGCGGCCCGGTGTGCCTCCACAGCAGCAGGCAATGGGAGGCCTGAACCCCCAGGGCCAGGCCCTGAACATCATGAACCCAGGACACAACCCCAACATGGCGAGTATGAATCCACAGTACCGAGAAATGCTAAGGAGGCAGCTGCTGCAGCAGCAGCAGCAACAGCAGCAACAGCAGCAGCAGCAGCAGCAGCAGCAAGGGAGTGCTGGCATGGCTGGGAGCATGCCAGGGCATGGCCAGTTTCAGCAGCCTCAAGGACCTGGAGGCTACCCCCCGGCCATGCAGCAGCAGCGGATGCAACAGCATCTCCCTATCCAGGGCAGCTCCATGGGCCAGATGGCGGCTCAGATGGGACAGCTCGGCCAGATGGGGCAGCCAGGGCTGGGGGCAGACAGCACTCCCAACATCCAGCAGGCCCTGCAACAGCGGATTCTGCAGCAGCAGCAGATGAAGCAGCAGATCGGGTCCCCGGGCCAGCCTAACCCCAGGAGCCCGCAGCAGCACATGCTCTCAGGACAGCCACAGGCCTCGCACCTCCCCGGCCAGCAGATCGCCACGTCCCTTAGTAACCAGGTGCGGTCTCCAGCCCCTGTCCAGTCTCCGCGGCCCCAGTCCCAGCCTCCACATTCCAGCCCGTCACCACGGATACAGCCCCAGCCTTCACCACACCACGTCTCGCCCCAGACTGGTTCCCCCCACCCCGGACTTGCAGTCACCATGGCCAGCTCCATAGATCAGGGACACTTGGGGAACCCCGAACAGAGTGCAATGCTCCCTCAGCTGAACACCCCCAGCAGGAGCGCACTGTCCAGTGAACTGTCCCTGGTCGGGGACACCACAGGAGACACGTTAGAGAAGTTTGTGGAGGGCTTGTAGCATTATGAGAGCATCACTTTTTTTCCCTTTCATGTTCTTGGACCTTTTGTACTGAAAATCCAGGCATCTAGGTTCTTTTTATTCCTAGATGGAACTGCTACTTCCAGGTCGTGGAAGGGTGGATTGATGTTTAAAGAAACAATACAAAGAATATATTTTTTTGTTAAAAACCAGTTGATTTAAATATCTGGTCTCTCTTTTTTTTTTTTTTCCGTTTTGTTTTTGTTTTGGGGGGAGGGGGGTTTTGTTTGGATTCTTTTTGTCGTCATTGCTGGTGACTCATGCCTTTTTTTAATGGGAAAAACAAGTTCATTATATTCATATTTTTTATTTGTATTTTCAAGACTTTAAACATTTATGTTTAAAAGCAAGAAGAAAAATAATATTCAGAAACTGATTCCTGAAATAATGCAAGCTTATAATGTATCCCGATAACTTTCTGACGTTTCGGGAAGATTTTTTTCTATAGTGAACTCTGTGGGCGTCTCCAAGTATTACCCCTGGACGATAGGAATTGACTCCGGCGTGCGCACACACGTACACACACCCACACACATCTATCTATACATATTGGCTTAAGCCAAACTCTTGTCTTGCAGATGTAGAAATTGTTGCTTTGTTTCTCTGATAAAACTGGTTTTAGACAAAAAATAGGGATGATCACTCTCTTAGACCATGCTAATGTTAATAGAGAAGAGCATTCTTTTCTTTCTTCTACGTGAAACTTGAAATGAGGAAAAGCAATTCTAGTGTAAATCATGCAAGCGCTATAATTACTATAAATAAGAAAATTCGAGAAGATTCAATCACTGTATAGAATGGTAAAGTACCAACTCATTTCTTATATCATATTGTTAAATAAACTGTGTGCAACAGACAAAAAGGGTGGTCCTTCTTGAATTCATGTACATGGTATTAACACTTAGTGTTCGGGGTTTTTTTGTTATGAAAATGCTGTTTTCAACATTGTATTTGGACTATGCATGTGTTTTTTTCCCCATTGTATATAAAGTACCGCTTAAAATTGATATAAATTACTGAAGTTTTTAACATGTATTCTGTTCTTTAAGATCCCTGTAAGAATGTTTAAGGTTTTTATTTATTTATATATATTTTTGGAGTCTGTTCTTTGTAAGACATGGTTCTGGTTGTTCACTCATAGCGGAGAGGCCAGGGCTGTGGTCATGGTGGTGACACGGGTGGCAGCTGGGAAACGTGTCCCCGGCTGAGCAGCTGCCTGGAGGGTTTTCTTCCTAGAGACTGAGGCCAGCTTGGCGCTGGCCTCACACATTGGATGCTCACAGGTGAATGTTACGCGGTTGGCGACACAGTTGGTCTGAAACAGCACTTTGCTTCCTGCCCGCTCCCTCCATCCTCCCTCCCTGTCATAGCTGCCCCCTCAGGGAGGGCTTCCTGCGGTTTGTTCAGGCAGCCCCCAGCCCCTACACACAAATGCCAGAATTGATGCAAACGGTGCTCCAGGGACTCAAGGTGCTTCCTGACTTCCCCCAACATCCTGCTGCCCCCACGTGGTGTGTGCTGCGTGGCCTGACCCTGGGGCCCGCCCTCCTTGAGAAAACACAGGCAGGTGCCAGCTTGGAGACTGCTGAGGGGCAGACGTGCTCTGGAGCACTGGCCTCCGGTCCTTGATGCGGTGAGAAAAGGCCCCCACTTCAAGGGACGTTGGCACTCGGCCACGTGGTCCCACCACGTCCCCTTGGGGTCCAGCTCCAGGTCCCCTGACTGGGTGACATAAGTCCACAAAAAATGTAAGACTCACTTTTAAGAGGAGGACCACGGGAGAGCTGAAGTTAATCCTCCAGTCTGCGGCCCCCAGGGGACTGTCTCCTTAGCCCTAGTCCTCCAGCCAGAGGGTGGTCTGGATGCAGGGGTGAGGGTTGTGGTGGCAAATGTAGAAATCATGGCCCAAATAGCTTCCCTTTGGGCCCGTATGTTCACAGAGATACTTCTAAAATACTTGAATTCTTGGTTTGGGAATCTAAATTTGAGGAAATTACTAAGAAATTGGAAGAGTACAATCTAGTTTTAGCGCAGTTTTGAGTCTTGGGTTTTAAAATGTAGCTTGATTAAACTAGGTAAGAATAAGACCATTTAGCACCCCTACCAACCCCCATCTCCACTCTGTCCTAAAAAGGGAAGATCTGTTGTCCCTGTTCAGTTTGCTGGGTTCTTGTATGTTCACTGTCCTCCAGAATCACCTTTTCCACCCATGGGGAAACCCTAAGCCATGTGTTCAAACAAGAGGCGGGTTGGAGCCCTGGAGGAGGAGCTGCAAGCCCACACTCAGAAAGCTGCACTTGCCCGGATGTGCAGCTTTTTATTTTGGGCAGTGGGGGACATCTTTTTCAGGTTATCCTGGAATTCAAAACTTTATGTACCAACCTCATCTTGGGAGTTTGCATCCTGTGCAACCATCTTGGGCAATCCAGATGTCAAAGGATGTGGCCGAGGGTGTGTGGTCTGTGGATACTAACCCTAAGCTTGTCCTAGGGAAATTTCTGTAAGAAAGCTGGAAAGCCCCAACGCTGTGTCTCATGCTGTATACTTAAGAGGAGAAGAAAAAAGTCCTATATTTGTGATCAAAAAAAGGAAACTTGAAATGTGCTGGTGTTTATAATAAAAACTGGTAAAACTGCTTGGATTCAAAGATGGTTCAAATTGGCTAATAACTTAGAGTTAGCTCAGCAGCTAGTCATTGGAAGATTGAAGGTGCTCAGTTGTGCTTTGGTCTCAACTGAACATGTGTTTGGTGCTGTCTTTGAAATTCTAGCATGTTAAATAGGATGGGATGTCTCTGGATAACCTGACAGGAGGAGTCTGCTGCTTCTAAGATCTCAGCTTGAAGACATGTAACTTTCTATTTTTTTTTTTTTCTTTTTTTTGGAGACAGGGTCTCGCTCTCGCTCTCGCTCTGTTGCAGGGGCTGGAGTGCAGTGGCGTCATCACAGCTCACTGCAGTCTCCAACTCCTGGGCTTGCGTGATCCTCCTGCCTCAGCCTCCTGAGTAGCTGGGACTACGGGTGAGCACCATGCCTGTCTAAATTTTTTTTTTTTAATTTTTTGTAGGGATGGGGTCTCACTATTGTCCAGCCTGGCTATTTCTTTTGATTGCTATAACATGGAACCAAAGATTTCATTTGAACCAAAACATGTTTTTAGCATTGGATGGCAAAATAAGCTACTGTTAAACACAAAACCCCTTTCATTAAGGAGATGATTGCACGTTGGTAGCCATTGTGCTACCAGGAAGTACTTTAACTAACGCAGGACAGTGTGCTGGGAAGTAGATGCTACAGGTGCGATACTGTAACAAACAGATGTGCAGGAGCTCATAGGAGTGAGAATAAAGTCTGCATCTCAGACCAAAAAGACATAGCTTCCTCACAGGTTGTTCTGTGTTAATTTCACATGCATTACTCGTGTATATATTTCATAGTGAAGTACAAATCAAGGGTGGGAAAACAGGTCAATTATAAGATAACAAGAAATTTAAGTGAATGTAACACCAGACTGACAAAGACTGCAAGGAGCTTTGATGAGTAGGTGAGAATGCTTTGCAGTTGATCTAAACTACATAAAACAGTGCTTGTGACATGCTCACACCTTTTTATGGAGGATTTGCTAGGAATCTTTTGGCTATGATATCACCGTTAACTCACTAAACTGAAAAATTAAAAGGGAGCGGACAGCTATAAAATGCCTTGATTAAGAAAGTATCGCCGACATGTTTAAGGGGATTAGGAAGAGACTGGAGGAGAGATCAGATTATACAGAGCGTGGGCCTGTGGCCTCTGAGATTGTGGGGACTGAGAACCGTTGAAGCATCGCTCATTGTAGCTTGGAGCAGGGGCCTCGGCCTTAACCTTGAGTGAGTCCCCCAAATTCTGCTTTCCTTGTGTGGATAATAAAGTGAAGAGATGGAAAAATCACTAATATGTGACAACTGCTGTTTAAATATGTTCACATAGGAAAGTGGAGACAATTAAGCAACCTGGCCAAGTTCACAGAGCAGTGAGGGGCAGACTGGCCCTTAACCCTCGCTCAAGAGGAGCCTTCCTTCCAGCCTTGAGAACTGTCCTCACCCTACCTGTCATCCTCACTCCACAAATTCACCTTGAGCCCACTTTGGGGGTGCCTTGGGGAAGTGGGAGAATTTATAATGTGCTGTAACCCTTCCAATGCCATGTAGACAGTAAGTGGTAACCAAGTCCATACAAAGGCTTGGGACCAGCCGGCCTATTTGGTGCCCACTGGTTAGCTTTGGCACTGGAGAAAAAGAAACACTGACAGCCGTAGTGCTGGGCAACCCCAGTGACCACAGTGTGAAGCTCCTGGTGTGGGTGACTCCAGTCCACTCTCCACTAGTGCCTTCGAGGGGGCTGAGTGACTGAAGCGGTCATGGGTGTATCCATGAAATTCAGAATAGAGGATGTTTGAGGAAAGTGGTGATGTTCAGGGAATGTTCCCAGCCAGGGTGAGAATCCAGGTCCGGAGGTCCTGGGGTGGGGGGCAGTGTGCAGAGTCTGGGAAGGGCAGTGGTGTGCTGTGTTCTTGCCAGGACTACACAGGGGCTCCCCCTTTCTCCTGCTGGCCAAGCATTCTGCTGGGAGAGCGCTGCTTACAGTCTTGGGGACTAAAGAGTAGAATCGTCCCCAGGCTCCCAGAGCTGGAAGATAGGACGAGGCAGGGGAAGGGTCGTAGGTCGAGGGGCCATGCAAGAAGCATTTGAACCCGACATGTGTTAGGCGGCCAGTGCTGCAGCACAGAGGGCCCTTGAAGCTTCATGGGAGGCTGGTTCTCGCTGTTCCCGACCCTTGAGACATATGTCAGGTCCAAGTTTTGGTTTCCTGGGTAAGGAAAAGGGGTCCTGTGTGGGAAGAGTGCAGCTAGTGTCAGAAACGGCGTGAATGACATGAGTGGGCCCGGGCTGAGGGCTCAATCCCTCCAGAATGGGTGACTCTGGGGACCCCCACGATGCAAACTTGCTACTGCATGGAGCACGCTGAGGTCGGCAGGCTTGCAAGGCCCAGGCCTGTTCACCAGCAAGCTTTGAATGAGCACTGAGGAGCACCCTGGAAGAATTTGGTGGATAGAGACAGGTACTGGAGGAAGGGGTGAGAGGGTGCTAGGACCTGACGCCAGGGAAGCCAGACCCACTTCATGCTGGAAACAAGGAAAATGTCTCTTCATCAGGGCTGGTGGTTGCGCGGTGCTTCGTAGCGTAGGTGATGCACATGTTCTTTGCCTGGACACTGCGTGTTCCTCAGAGAGTGTTTCCCAAGCTGTAATGTGCACAGGAACCATCTGTTGGCCTGGGGCAGTGCCTGACAGGCGGAGTTTCCACCAGGTGAGGCCCACACTGCCGGCCTTGGCCACACTTGGAGTAGTGAGGCCTTGGGGGACCAAGAACCCGCATCTTGACTTCAAAGCTGCCTTAGTTGGAATGTTTATGATAGACGTGGGTGCAGGGAGAGGGGTTGGCCAGGTGGTTCTTTGGCTTCACTCACCGCATTCATTCCAAGCTGGAACCTTCTGTCCCCTCTGCCCTTCTGACCTCCCAATCTTTCCTCAATTCCCCGAGTGAGAACATGGCACCCGCTGGGACCCTCAGGTCCTCTGCAGCAGGACAGGAGACTTAGCAAAGCCAAGGCTGAGAAGTGCTGGAGGTGGCCAACAGTACCCCGTGGGGTAACTCCAAGTTACCTGGAAAGAGCTCCCTGACCATTTTGTTTGGCCCAGGGAAAAAAGAGGTGCAGGGAGACATGTTCTTCTGTACAGTTCCTTTCTGGAAAATGCAGGTTGTGAAGGAAATAAAAAAGGGAGTCAAGTCATGCTTGCTTTTCCAAAGAAGTAGGTAGAGGTGCCTTGCTCCCCCAGCCACCTGCCCAGGTGATGTGAAATGCATATTTCCATTCTTCACATTTCATGAGCTGCAGGGCCCGTGCCTGGGGGAGTTGGTACCTGCAGGGCCAGATGTCAGGAAAAATACCCGACAGTCTGCATTTCCACCTGCTCAAAGCCCTTTCTTCCCACACCCCATTGGACCAGACTGTGAATGTGGCAGGTGCCGCTCAGTACACCACGCTGTCTGGAATCCAGGTCCTTGGCGCCCAAGCAAAGGCACAGTCTCCAAGGGTGGCAGGGCCTTGGAGACATGGAGCCACCAGGATGCCATGCTGAGCAGAGAAAGTGCCCTTGCAAAGCTGCTGGAAGAATGATGGCTCTAGGAATTAGAAAGCCATAGGCTTGGCTCTCCCTCACACCCCCACACACAAAGAACTAAGTTGCCCTTTGACCCTGTAGTCGCAGACCAAACTAAGTCTCACTTGTCTTCACTTATCATAAGCAACAGACTTGAAAGTTGGTGGACATTTTTTATTCCGGTGCCCATAAAGACCTCATCTACAAGCAAGGAAAAAATTGTGATCTGAACTCTTTGCCAGGCCAGGAGGTACCTTTCAAAACATGCTGTAAAGGCGCCTTCACCAAGCTGCATTCCCTGGCAGAAGTTTTCAGGAGTAAATGCAGGGGAGAGGTTGCTGCCTCCTTCACCGTGCCTTCCCAAGAGCCAGAACTGCTCAAAAAAGTGAGATTTCAAGGTTGCCTGACTCAGCCCTGTCTTATGTTTATCCTCCTGGACCAGGAGGCTGGGGGCCCACAGGAATGGCCCCATCCTGCTCCCTCCCTGCAAGGAGCACAGGCAAGGGCCTGAGAGAAGAGATTGCCAAGGGCTTCCCAGCCAGTGGGTGGCCATGGCGCACTTACAGAGGCCTGGACTGCCACTCTGCAAGTGTTGCCTTGGGCAGGTCTCTGAAGCTGGCAGGGGATTGACATTCATCAAACATTCTGAGAAATAATGTTAAGAAAATCAGCAAAATAAAGTCAAAGCTAGAGCTGGGGGGGTGCGGTTGGGGGGGAATCAGCAAAATACTAGATTTCTGAGTCCCAGCCCATACTGAGTTGATGTCAAAGTCCTGCAAAAGGCTGGGCACAGTGGCTCATGCCTGTAATCCTAGCACTCTGGGAGGCCAGGGTGGGAGGATCGCTTGAGCTCAGGAGTTCAAGACCCCCATGTCTACTAAAAATAGAAAAATTAGCCAGGTGTCATGGTGCACACCTGTAGTCCCAGCTACTCGGAAGGCTGAGGCAGGAGGATCGCTTGAACCCAGGAGTTGGAGGATGCAGTGAGCTATGATGATGCCACCGCACTCTACCTGGGGGGTTGGAGCGAGACTCTGTCTCAAAAAAAAAAAAAAAAAAAAAAGTCCTGCAAAAGATGAAAAGGACTTTGAGAAAAGCACAAAACCTTGCAAAACCTTGTGCAGGTACCATCAGGCCATTAGTTGCTTCTCCGAGTTTGAATGTTTTGATGTCTCACAAACCCCAGGAGAGTTACTACCTCTGAATCTGCCCTTCTCCCCAAAGAGGCCTGTATGCTTCTACATCTGCCAGGGAAATTCTTGCTCCTGAGGCCTGAACACAAAGACAATTAGAGAATAGCTTTCAGGCAACACCCAACGTCCGCCAGACGTCTGGGAGATTCTCTCTTTGCCACCTCCAAAAAGTAAGCTGGCCAGGAGTGGTGGCTCGTGCCTGTAGACCCAGTTACTTGGGAGGCTGAGACAGGAGGATGGCTTGAGCCCAGGAGTTAGAGGCTGCAGTAAGCTATGATTGGGACACTGCACTCCAGCCTGGGTGACAGAGTGAGACTCTGTCTCTACAAAAAAAAAAAAAAAAAAAAAGTAAGCTGCTTTATGAGAGTGTCCCTGAAATTGGGGAAAAGTCCTAGCAGCCCTGGGTCCTTTCCAGGCCAAGAAATGTCCCTCAGCCACAAGCCTTTCCTTCTCTGGGGGATCTCTCAGGATGCTGTCTGATAAAGGAAGAGACTTGCCCAGAAGTTGGTGCCTTGAATATAGAAATGAAGAAAAAGGAAGGCAGGTGAATCTGGATTTTCTTTGCAGTGGGCTTTTAAAAAAACAGTGGTAAAAGACACATAACAAAATTTACCATCTTAAGCATTTTTAAGTGTACAGTTCAGTGGTGTTAAGTACATTCACATTGTTGTGCAACCACCACCTGTATCTAGCTCTAGAATTTTTCATCACCCTAAAAGGAAACTCAGAGCCCATTAGCAGTCAGTCTCCAATTCCTCCCACCCCAGCCCCTGGAAACCACTAATCCATTCTGTCTCTATGGATTTGCCTATTTTGGATATTTCATATAAATGGAATCACACAATATGTGGCTTTTTGTGTCTGTCTTCCTTTACTTAGTATAATGTTTTCCAGATTCATCCATGTTGTAGCAGGTGTCAGTGCTTCATTCCTTTTTATGGCTGAATAATATTCCACTGCATGGATGAACCACATTTTGTTGATCCACTCATCTGTCCATGGACACTTGAGTTGCTTCCACATTTCGGCTCTTGTGAATAATGCAGTAGGTATTGTTCACAGCCCTTGGTTCACCCCAGCAGAAGACAGTGACTTCTGGAGAAGGAATGGGCAGCCTCTTACTGGCCACAATAGTGGTCAGGATACTTGGGAGGGTCTCCCCACCTCCCTCTGCTTCTCTGTCTGCCCTACCCAAGCAATCGCCAGTCATTCTCCACTAATTCAACTCATGTATGTCTGCATGTGTTCATTTTTCCCTCCTTCCAGATTCCTCATCTACACAGGGGCTAAATCTGTGTGCGGCCCCCTCAAGACATGGTTTGGATCCCTAGGTACCTTAAAAAGACACAGTTCCCTGGGCTAGCAGAGGACACAGCACCACAGAGATGTGAGGCTGAGATATGTCTCTGAAGGCTGCAAGCCAAGAGAGGACAGAAGGCTCTGGTTTGTTTGTCTAGAACTTGGTGGGTCTGCCCCTCCACAGAGCCTGGGTCCTGCTTGTCCCAGCACAGGCCCCCTCATCCTTAACTGAAGCCCAGGCTTCCCTCCCTTTGCCAAATATCACTTTCCCTTGTTGAAATAAAAGCCCTCTCCAGGCCGGATATATTGCCTCATATGCCAACGTGTCGGCTTTCACAGAAGAGATGGTTTCCCGACTGGACTGAGAAATGAACGAAACGGGAAGCTGAGACCCCTCGACTCCCCTCACGCCCCGGAGAGGGCTCTGCCCGGGGCGGGGAGGCGAACAGAGGCAAGGGTTGGTTATGCAGGGCCTGTGGGGGAAGCAGAAGGGGTTTGGAATTGCCAGTGTGTGTGTGGGAGGGGGGGGAACCACTGGGGGACCGGGAGTGCGGGAGTATCACGCGGCTGCTGCGCCCCATGGGGCTGGCAGGAGTGGAAACAGGGGCCCGCTAGGAGGCTGCCGGCATCGTCCAGGTGGGAGGACTCCCGCTCCTCCACCCAAATCTGCCCCCTTTTTTCCATCCCCTTTCTCAGTTGCTTAAGCCGGGAACTTGGGGGTCATCCTTGCCATTTCCACCTGGAAGCATTTCTCGACACGCCTCTCCCAACTCTGTCCAAGCCCCCAAGTGTCAACAGGGACACTCTCCTGGCTCCTGTACTTCTTCGCGGCACCTGTCACAAGCTCAAGTAACTCTCGTTTTGTACAATTATTTGATCGTGGCAGCGAATCTTCAGTGCCTCAGAATCATCTGGGAACCTGTCCACATGCAGCCCTCTGGGCCCCACCCCGGGACTGCGGAGGCGCCGGGAAATCTGCATTATGAAGTAGCAGCCGGGATTGCACCAAATGTTAGAAAGTCAACCGGACTCTAACCTCCAGCAGGGCAAGAGAATCGGAATAAACGAACAAGCCCAGCTTCGCTTGTGTTGTTGGTCATTGAGTTCGCGTTTTGGTCAAGCCTGGAATTCCCTTTCTCATTCCTTTTAGCTTTTTGTCTTGCCTTGGTTTGCAGTGGCTTAGACAAGGGCCGGGACTTATAAAGACCGCAGAAATATCAACTGCTTCTTCCCGAGCGCCGCCTTCCGCACCCTCGCGTAGGAACTGACATCCGCCCCATTTTAGGGATGCACAAACCGAGGCGCAGCTGGCTACCGTGGTCCCGGGCCACTGGGACCACCTGCCCCGGCTCTGCGCGCACGGGCCGTCGCCCTTGACAACGCGACCCAAGGTCACGGAGGTCCCGCCCCCAGGCCCGACTGTCCGCGCGCGGGGCCGGTCCCGCCCACGCGCCCGTGCAGGCGGCTGCGGGGCAGCCTCGCGCGCGCCGTGACGTCACCGCGCCGCGCCCGCGGAAGGCCCGCCCGCCGGCCCCGCCCCTCTAGCCTCGTCCCGCGGCCCCGCCCATCCCGCGTGGCTGCGCGCGGCGCTCGGGAAGGACGACATGGCGCGCGAGCTGCGGGCGCTTCTGCTGTGGGGCCGCCGCCTGCGGCCTCCGTTGCGGGCGCCGGTGCCGGCAGCCGCCCCAGGAGGTGAGGGCGGCCGGGCGGGACGGGCGGCGGGCGGGGCGTCCCCCGGGGCTCCGAGCCGGTCTCCGCGCTCCGGGGTAAGGGGCGCGAGGCGGCGGCGGCACCTGCCTCACAGGCGGGCGCAGGGCAGGTGCATTTCGTTTCGCCCCGCTCCGCGTCGCCCCCGGCTGGACTATTCTGGGCGCTTGACCCCTCGGCGCCCTGGCGGAGGCCGGCTTCGGCCCGCGGTTTGGGAGTTCGCGGGGGCAGCGCGGAGGGACCGCGGGCTCGTGCCTCATGGAGCTGAAGCCCCGCCGTGAACGAGCGCGTGAAGTGGCTTTGGAGAGCGGAGTCCCGGCGGGTGCGTGTGCGTTGGGGAACGGGCTTACACAAGGGTGATCGTGTAAGGCCCCCGGGTTCTGCTCTTGTTCCTCGCCCCCTAAAGTGGTGCTGAAACCGTACGTTCGTCAGTTCGTTTGTTGGACGCACGCCTGAGCCTGCACCGGTTCAGGTTCTGGGGACGCGACCCTGAACAAAACCAGCAACGGTCACCCGAGCCCTCAGGGAGACGGTGGCCTCTGCGTTGTTGACGGCTGCATCCCAGGGCCTGGAATTGGTAGATTTAGTCCAATAAATGGTTCTTTTTTTTTTTTTTCTTAAAGCGAGAATGACCTTAACCTCTGCTTTCCCACTCCCCAATCGGAAGTATCAACAGTGAACATTTTGGCGTTCCTTCCGGGCTCAGCACGCTCAGTTACACACATATAGATATACATTCTAACCATTTTTACTTAAAAAAGGCTAAACCATATATGCATTGTGCTCCAGAATTATTTTTAGCGCTCCCAGCATTCCTTACACGTCTTTTCATTTCATTGTACACGAGTCTAGGGGCTTTCCAGTGGCTACACAGTATTCTATATTACGGACATATCATTTGCTTAACATTGGCCTATTAGTGGACCCATTAATGGTTATTTCAGGTTTTTATTTTTGTTACAGTGCTGCATACAAGGGGCAAGTACGTGAATCTTTGTGCACATGTGTGGTATTTCTTTAGATTTACAGAGTTAGAGTTTTAGAATTGATGTTTCAGAGCCTGTGCATTTTTGAAATGTTAGCTGATAATGCCAAATTGTGATCCAAAAGGCTTTATCAAGGCTTTTTAAATATATCAATTTATATTCCCATTAGTACGCATTAAGCCTGTCTATTCCATGGTATCTTCTCTAACACTGGATATTAGGTTTTTTCAAAACCATTTGTTTGTAAAGATACTTTGTTTAATTTTCATTTGTGTGGATACTAGGAGTAAGAATGTTTTCACTTGTTTAATGGCCATTTATATATCCTCTTCATATCTTTTATACCTTTTTCTTTTTTTTTTTTTTTTTTTTTTTTTTGAGATAGGGTCTTACTCTGTCACCCTGGGTAGAGTGCAGAGGCGTCATCATAGTTCACTGCAACCTGAAACTCCTGAGCTCGAGCGATCCTCCTGCCTCGGCCTCCCAGAGTGCTAGGATTACAGGTGTGAGCCACTGCACCTGGCCCCGTGTAGTCTTTTTTTTAAACTATGGTTTTTAAAAATAACGTGTATTCACAGATAAGACAACTGTAAGGTTTAGTGCTTTATTTATTACTGTTACTTTTAGCTAGCATTTTCCTTTTTTGTATTTTCTGTTTTACCAGAGTATACCTTTGTGTTAGTTTTACAGAAAAAGTCTGTGGGTTGTAAAGTTTCTAAGCCCACTGTGTCTAAAAAGATTTTTATTTTGCCCTCATACTTGTGTAGTAGTTTGGGTGGGTATTGCATTCCAAGTTAAAATAGTTTTCCTTCAGAGGTGATGCTATTGCTCTGTTGTCTTCTACCACCGTTGTTACAACGTCATATCAATTTCCTTTTTGTTTCTTTTGTAGTTAACTTGGTTTTTTTCCCCCTTGGAGGTTAAGATTTTTTTCTCTTTGTCCTTCATGTTCTAAGATGTCCACAGGTGTTTGTAATCTGTGCTTTGTACTACACAGCGTCACTTCCATTTGGAAGATATGTCAATTTTCAGCACAGGGACATTTTAATTTTCTGTATCTTTATCTCTTTGCCTTAATCATCTCTGTCCTCTCCTCCTGCAACTTCTGGTGCAGTGGTTCAAATATTCCTCTGCTTGAGTCTGAGATACAGAACCTGTTCTTGGCAGCCTTCTATGTTGCAGATGCCCTTGATGTTGTCACCTGTGTGGATAAGTGTGAAGGTAAATTGTTTGGGTGGATAAGGTGATCAGTGAAGAAAACACATGTCTTATACAATAAAGGAGAAAGAATGTGGTTATAGGTAGATCCACCCATACAGAAAATCCAGAATTCTTGAAAAATTTCTCTTTTCTTTGGAAAGTGTTGCCAAATTCTAGCATGTGCTTGGTTTGACATATAGTATGTGTCACGTCTCTGTGGAATTCTCCTACCTGTGCTGTGCCACCTCAGTCACCCATGAGCTCAGCTCAGGTCATCCAGGCTAGGATGACCTTGCCTAGCCCGGTCATCCACCACCAGCCTGGTCACTTGCCCTCAGAATATCTCTGTGAGGTGTGGGCTAGGGTCTCTGCTGTGGACCTTGTATTTTTCATTTTTGCTCATTTCTTAGTCTGTTCAGCAAATTCAAAATGCCCCCTGGCTCTTCAAAGATGATGTGACCCTGCCATCTAGGGTCGTACATGGCTGCTAGGCAGTGTCCTGGGTCGTTTTGGAGGCCTGTGCACCATATTAGGGAGCACAGAAACAAGTGATGACTGCTATGGCTGCTTGCACCAGGGTAAGTTTCACAGATGAGGGGATATTTGGGCCAAGTCTTGAAGGCTGTCTTCACTGGAGGGGAGGGAGGACCATTGCATGCTGAGAAAACTACAGGTACAAGGGTAAGGAGGAACCCCTGAATAGTTGGTTTGACAAGAGATTAGAAGGAGTGTGTGGAGAGGTGGCATATGAGGCTAACAAATATGTCCTTTCTCTCTGTCAGATGAAAACTTGTGGGTGGGAGCCGAGTCCTATAATCCTCAGGATAGTCACAGAGCCAGACCTGGGCCTGACATTTGCAGAACCCAGCCCCCTGGCACTGTGAGGACCATACACACCCGACTTTCTGCATGCCCTCAGGACCTGGTGACTGATTGATTTATCTATGGTGAATCTTAAATTGATTGGCAGTTGGGAACCAACAGTATTACAAACAACAGAATTCCAACCAAGTAATTCTTTTCCGCGGTAAATGTACTTCTTCATTGTAGGGAGTAGGGATGGCAGAACGTGGGTTACCTAGAAGATGTAATGTTAATAATAAAAATGCAAACTGCCAGCAAACCTCTTCACCAGTGCTCCAACATGTATCAGAAGTATCAGATTTGCCAGTAGACTAACGAGACTACCTCCCAAAGGAGAGATGTGACCTGGGAAAATCAACAGTGGACTCACTCTTCCGAAGCAAATGTGATTGTGTGGTCAGGCAGATAGGGTGGCAGGTTGGTCATTTTTTGTGGCC
The DNA here is from genome assembly GCA_023783475.1 of Daubentonia madagascariensis. NCBI lineage: Eukaryota > Metazoa > Chordata > Mammalia > Primates > Daubentoniidae > Daubentonia > Daubentonia madagascariensis. The sequence goes on along the minus strand of JAKFHU010002332.1, from coordinate 786,482 downwards.
AGGTAACTGCTATGCACCAAAGCTGCCCAGCTCAGTCTCCTATTTGTGCCAGACGCTCTGGTTTTCATGCTTGAAGTTGCCAGAATATGACTATGAGGCAGCCACAGCAGAACTGGTTGATGCTGGAGTTAATGGCTTGGGCCTCTTCGTTCTCTGCAAGCTGGAGCCTTTGCTAGAATTCCCTGCCTTGAAAACAAGAGTTGTAAGGGTGGGGATGTACTGCAAGCACCAGGAAGGTCGGAAGAGTTGGTTTCCTGGTTGCTGTAGGGCTCAAGCATTGGCAGGTTTGTTTCATCTTCCAAAAGGAACCTCACCTGGACCCCGCTCCTGAGGGTAGCAGCTGCCTGGCTGCAGTCTACCATTTAGTACTCGATTTTGTGGACTTATTTTGCTTCCTCCCTCTGTTCTCCCTTTGTTTGGAGCCCATGCTATTTAATTTCTACACCTCTTGTGCTACAGCCTTCACAAGAATTCGGGTGAATTTCTGGTGTTTCCAGGCTGTCCATTTTTAAATGGAGGGGAATAGTACTTGGTCAGATTTTACTCTGTGAAACTGCTCTTTATATTGCTATGGTGGCATGACAGTATAGGTTTAGCATCCTTAACGCCTTTGCCGTCTGTATAAACTGCGGTGCTGAGGGTTAAACGAAGGCCGAGGAGGGAGGTGTGTGTGGCCCAGCTGCCCAGGATGTACCAGGTAGGCCTTCAGTTTGGTTAGGACCAAGGAGGCTGAGTTATCTGAGCTGTCTGAAAAAGAACAGATCAACCCAAATGTAATAGGGTAGCTTAAAGACCTTATTAGTTACTGGCTGAGTAGTCAGCCAGAGCTAAGCTGAAAGAGAAATCTCCAAGTATTTTGCTACCCCTTAGCAAGAAGAAAAGGAATGCAGCTTGAAGGAGCAGGGAATGTCCAGTTGATGAAAAAACAGTGTATGAAAATAAACATTTCTCACCCCTCCCCCACAAAAAATGTCAGTTAAATACCACGTGACAAAGGTGGGTTCCGTAAAAGGAGGTGGTTACTGAGGCCAGAGATGCTTGCTTGTCTCAATACTGACAAGGGGTCTTTAAAGTGAATGAAAATGTATTCAGCTCACACTCAAGTGAAATGCTCTAGGTTCAAAGCTAGAGAATGTTCTTAGATTGCATTTTTGGTGCCCTCAAGTATAGCCAGCTAGAATTTTTCTTAAACACCATCCTGCTCAGTGCTGCTGAAGAATTGCCTTTTGCTAGGAAGCTGTTTTTGCTGAGTCCACAGAGACCTCCCTGTGGATTTCAGGAGGGTTATTTCTGGTTATTTCTGCTAAAACCACTAGGAATTACAGACCATTAAATCTGTAGCTTGGAGAACCAGTGTCTACTTGGGTGGTATTATTTCCACCTGCTTTTTAACCAGGTTAGTTCCCCTAGATCAGGTAAATTGAAAGCAGGTGTAGCTGAGTCATGGGTTTTAAAAGAATGGCTGTTATTTAGTAGCCATATAATCAAGAAATGTGATTAAAATATAAAGATTAATTTTGCGTTAGCCAAAATAAATACCATATTAAAAGAGCAGAAGACTATACAACAGTACTATTAAGAACAAAACTGAAGGTCTTTCTGATTTAACTAGTGTGTCAGGTTAGTGCTGTGACCCTGAAGGAGAAAGTAAGACAGCACAGTGCCATTTTCTGTCACACACGCCAGTATTGCAGCATTTATCAGGCAGTGGAGCCTAACTAGATTTTCCAGGAAGCTTGCTTTTATTTTATTATTTTATTTTATTTTATTTTTTTAAAGAGACAGGGTCTCACTCTGTCACCCAGGATGGAGTGCAGTGGTGCAGTCATAGCTGACTATAACCTGGAGTTCCTGGGGTCACGTAATCTTCCTGCCTCAGCCTCCTGAGTAGCTGGGACTACAGGTGCTTGCTACCACGCCTGGCTAGTTTTTCTTATTTCTTGTAGAAATGGGGTCTTGCTATTGCCCAGGCTGGTCTTGAACTCCTGGCCTCAAACGATCCTACCACCTTGGCCTCCCAAAGTGCTGGGATTACAGACGTGAGTCACCGCGCCTGGTCATTAATTCTTCTTTTCTTACATGTCCTTCCAATGAAAGGAAGGGATAATCTTGAACAGATTTTTGAGTAAACCCAGTTGACATAGCATTAAAAACTGCAAACTGAGCATCCAGCCACAATTTAAGCATTTAAATACAAGCCAAACACATTTGTCCTTGAAGATTATCTCCCTTTTTAAAAATTGAAAAAAGTCTTTTCTCAAAAACTTCTTCCCGGGTCTGTGAGGCAGTACAGAGGCCCCTCCTGGTCCTTGCCTCGCAGCTTGTCCATGTTTGTACCACACATGGGACCTTGTCTGTGTCTGCTCCTCTGGCCCCATTTCCTTATTTGCCGGGTCCGCTTTGCCTCAGCCTAGTCATTGGCCCCTGACTCCTAAGGGGCCCCTAGACTGGGTTCTTCATCTGGTGTGTCTGTCCCAGCCTTCGAGTGACCCCATCATTGACAGTGGGAAGATCATTAGCTCCCTTGTGACAGGCACATTTTTAAAAGAATTTTATTACTGTTTTAAATCATTACATATTTATTTGATTAAAAAAAACCAAACCTATGTAAACAGGAAGAAGAGAAGACTTGCACTTAGCTTGGTGCCCCTCACTGTATTCATAGTAATCACTATCATTAGCTGCCTGTGTATCCTGCCAGTGCTTATATGAACATAGTAAGTGTAGATACACATCTTTCTTCAAGGATATCCTTCTTTGTATTCTGTTAATAGATCTTGGAGAGCTTGCCGTGTTAGTATCTAGTTTGCTCATTCTTTACTTTCTGTAGCCATGGTGTGGTGGGAGTAGTCCCATGTATGGAGGCATCACAGTTTATTTACCTAGTCATCTAGAGATGGATGTATAGGTGGTTTCCAGTCACTTGCTGCTATATATGACATTAGAATGCATGGCCTTTTATTTATGTCTTTACATACACGTGCAGGGGTATTGATAGAATAAAGTCCCTGAATAGGAATGCTAGATTAGAGGGCAAATGCATTTGCAGTCTTGACTGATATGGCCCGGTCACCTTCCAGTGGGCTCAGGCCATTTTGCACTGCCCTGAGCACAGGGTCCCCTGGAGGTACTCTCTGAAAGTTGCCCCTGCAAGTACCACTGGACTGTTTGTTGGCATCCCTCCCTTCATCTGAGCTAGTGCAGTAACTGTGGCTTGAATTGGAGTGAAATGCAGACTCAGGGGGCCTTAGATCAGCGGTGCTGGGCTGCCTTTACCTGATCCCTGGGGGGTCAGCGCCACCCTGGCGTACATACCACTCCAGGCGGGTGAAGGGGGCGTGTTCCCTGTGGTATCTGCATTGGAGTCAGCCCTGCTTCCTCTCTACCTCCTCCCTTGCACCTTGATTCACCAATCGTGAGTCCTTGCCATGTTCCTGAGATCCCACATGGGAACCCCAGCCTGCCTTGGTGACTTCCTTATCTCAGTCCCTGCAAGACTAGAGGCCTGCTTGTGGGTGCCTGACCCTCCCAGGGACAGCACCCTGTGCCCAGCAAGCTTTTCAGAGCCCAGTTATCAGGTTGGCTCTTGGGCTGCCACTTGCTCCTGGGCTTCCGCACACCGAGCCTGCCACCGAGACTGCATGTAGTGCCCTGGCCAGTGCTGCCCCACATGGCTGCCTGGACCCGGCCGTCTGTGTCCGGGAGGTGGAGCCACAGGAGCCCCTCTGTCTAGGCCAGGCTGGGTGTGCATGTGGCAGCAGGTTCACAGTGACTCAAGAGTGAAGCTTGCTTTTCTCTCCTCTTCCTCCTCTTTCTTTGGGTGAAATACACCACGTATGTGCAGCTTTAAAAAGGAGAACAGTGAGAACACCCAAGTACCTATTACCCACCTTAAGAAATAAGGGCCGCCAGCACCCCCTCGGCCACGTGTTCCTCCCCAGCGCGTCTGCTTCCGCTCCCAGAGCTAACTGCTGACCTAAATTTTCTGGTTTTCATTCCTTTTCTTTATATTTCTATGTATGTGTGTAAATACATATAAACACACACATATAAACAGTTTGTTGATACAGTGTGTATATTCTACTGGGACTTGCCATCAACATTGTGTTTCCTTAGCTTTGTCCATGCTAGTGCTTTAGTTCGTAGTTTCCACTGCTTTGTGTATTCCCTTGTTTAATATACCTTAATTTCTTTATGTATAATCCCTGGTATATTCCTAAGTGGAATTGTTGGATCATTTGATAGGCTCCAGCTTGCTCAGTAATAATTAATTCCTAAGAAAGGTCGAGCTGCTTTATCCTCCCCCACCAGAGTCAGAATGTCCCCTTCGCTCCACACTCACACCAGTGCTTGGAATTCTCAGGCGTTTTCATCTTTTAGAGTCTGCTGAGTGTTAAATGGTATCTTGTGTCTGTGTGTGTTTAATTATGAGATATGCACCAGAAAATGCATAAAACACATGTACAGCTTGAGGAAACAGTGTTGTATCTGTAAGCTCTGTTGGTGCCATTGTTCCGGTGTTTCGTTGCCTGGACACAGGGACCGCAACTTATTTCTCTGTTCTCTTGGTGGACATTTGGGCTTTTGTAGACACAGCGGCTCTGAACTTTGTTGTGCATGAATCCTACTTCGTGGGGTGTGTAACTTGGAGGGGAATTGCTGGGTTTCGAGTATGTATATTTACTAATTGTGATTGTTTTCCAAAGTGGGACCTGATTTACACCCTCACCTACCTACCACGTGTGAGCACTCCCACTGCACCTGTGCCCACTGACACCGGCGTTTTCACACTTTTTAAAATGTTTGTCAACGTGATGGTTATGAGAGATGTTTCACTTGTGATTTTAATTGATTAGTAATGAAGTTGACCATCTTTTTTCCATGGTTTATGTGTCATTTGTTTCCTTTTCTTTGAAATGATGTTCATGTCTTTTGCCTCAGTTTTTCTCTTCTGGACTGCTTGGCTTTTTCATGTATTTTTGTATGTATTATTTATGGGTATTCATCTTTTATCAATTAATCCTTTGTCAGTTAATACGTATTGCAAATATGTTCTCCATCCGTGGAGCACAGTACGCTCACCTTTTCATTGTCATCATGGTGCCTTTTGTTGTTTGTCTTTTTTGTTTTTTTTTTGATGAATGGAAGTTCTTAATTTTAGTGAAGTCATATTTATCAATCTTTTCCTTTATGTTTGACCCCAGGGATCTGCAAACTAAGACCAAATCAGCTCCCCGCCTGTCTTTGTTAGTAAAGTTTTCTTGGAACACAGATGTGCCTGTGCTTTCACGTGTTGTCTCTGGCGGCTGTCTTGCTGCAGTGGCAGAGTTGAGTAGCTACAAGGAGACCACGCAGCCCACAAATCTGAAAACATTTACTGTCTGACCCCTTACAGAAAAGGTCTGCCAACCTCTGGTTTGTCCCAAGGTTATAGAGATCATCTACATATTGTTATGACAGTTGCTCCCTGATGTGTTTCTGCCAAACCAGGAGTATGAGCCTCTTCTTTGAAGCTTTAGTCTTTTTCTCTTGTTGCTGGTAGACTTTCTCATGGGCATCATTTTCCAGGTTAGAAAAGAGAGTTACAAACTAGCCACCATAGTCTAATTCTGGACTATAAACAAATTTTGTTTGGTACAAACATTTAAAAAAATTAATTGCAACATTTAAAAGTGGGAGAGTTCACATAAATATTTGAGTTTCTTGTTTCTTTTGAAAAATTAAAAGTTCTTTAGCTTTAGCTGGGTGTTATGGTGTGAGCCTATATAGTCCCAGCTACTTGGGAGGCTGAGACAGGAGGAGGATCGCTTGAGGCCGGGAGTTCCAGGCTGCAGTGAGCTAAGAGTGAGACCCTGTCTCTTCAAAAATGATAAATAAAAAGTTCAGAGTCTTTTTTTTTTTTTTCCAAAGGCAGGCCTTGCCGTATTGTCTTGGCTGGAGTGCAGTGGCTATTCACAGGCCGAGCATAGCACCGCTACTCTCAATTGGTCCTTAATCCTGAGCCCCGATAGTGCTGTCTCTTTTGCTGTTATGTTTTTGTATAGTAAATTATACCAACTGATTGTGTAGTGTTAAAGCAGCCTGCGTCCTCTGCTTGGTCATGATATAGTATTTGTTTGTATATTACTGGATTTGATATGCTGGTGTTTTATTAAGAACCTCTGTGTGTTCATGAGGGATATTGGCCTATTATTTTTACTGTGTATGTGTAATGTGTTTGTCAGTTTTAATATTAGGGTTATGCTGTCATCATAAAACTTGTGGGGAAATATTTCCTCTTTTTATACTTTCTGAAAATATTTGTGTGAGATTGGTGTGTTTTTTTTTTCTCATATGGGGTTGATAGAGTTCACCAGTAAAAATTCTGGACCTAGAATTTTATTCATGGAAACATTTTTTTAAAATTCACTTTCTTTATTAGATATAAAGCAATTCAGATTTTCTGTTTCATCTTCTGTCACTTTGGATAAATTTCATATTTTTTTCAAGGAATTTGTCCGTTTCATGTATGTTGTCAAATATCTTGGCATACATTTGTTCGTAATGTTTTATTATTATCCTTTTAGTGTCTGCAGGATTTATAATGGTAACCCTGCCTTCATTTCTGATACTGGCAATTGGTGCTCTCTCTTCATCTTGATCAGTTAAAGAATCAACTTTGGCTTTGTTAACTTTCTCCATTGTTTGCTTTCTAGTTCATTGATTTCTGTTCTTTGTTAATTCCTCTTTTCTACATTATTTGGGTTGACTTTGAACTTTTTCTTTTTCTTTTTTTTTTCCAGAGACAGGGTCTCACTGTGTCACCCAGGTGGGAGTGCAGTGACCCGGTTATAGCTCACTGCAACCTCGAACTTCTGAGCTCACGTGATCTTCCCACCCTGGCATCCCGAAGTGCCGGGATTACAGGCATGAGCCACCGCACCTGGCCTGTACTTCTTTCTCGAACGTGAAACCTTAGGTCATGGATTTTAGGCTTCTTTTCTAACATAATTATTGAAAGCCCTTAAGTTTCCTGCTAAGTACTGCTCTAGATGCATCCTACAACTTTTAATATATTGTATTTTCATTATCATTCAGTTTGAAATATTTTTAAATTTCCTTTGTGATTTCTTCTTTGACCTGTGGATCATTTAGAATGTGTTGTTTAATTTCCAGGTGGTTGGTTTTTCCTAGATATCTTATTATTATTGATTCTAATTTAATTGTGTTGAATTGAGGGGGCTTTCTCTGTATGCAGTCCTTTTAAATTTATTGAGACTTGTTTTATGGCCCAGTTTATGGGTCTGACTTAGTGAAGATACCATGTGCCATTGATTTTCCAGAAGAATTGCATCCTGCAGTTGTTGGGTGTAGTATTCCATAAATATCCCTTAAATTGAAATGTTTCACACTGTAGCTCAGATGATCTGTGTCTTGATTTATGAAATATTTTTTGGTTTGGTTTGGTTCTGTCAAGTGTTGAGAGAGAGGTATTAAAATCTCCAACTATGATTGCTGAATTATTTTTTCTTCTTTTAATTCTTTCAGTTTTAACTTCATATATTAATATTTTGAAGTCTGCTATTAGGCAGAAGGACGTTTGTGAATAAGTTTTCCTGAAGAATTGTGCCTTTTATCATTTTAATATCCTTTTTCTCTAGTAACACTTTTTGTTTTGAAGTCTACTTTAGCCGATGTTACTATAGCCACTCCAGCCACCTCATGCTTACTATTTGCATGGTATATCTTTTTCCATCCGTTTACTTCCAGCATTTCTGTGTCTTTATATTTAAAGTGAGTGTCTTGTAGACAGCATATAATTAGGTCTTGCTTTATCGGTTTGGACAATCTTTGCCTTATAATTGGAGTGTTTAGTCCATTAACAATAAGATGCAAATATTGGTGTAGATGGATTTATCTCCACCATTTTACTATTTGTCTTTTATTTGTCCTCTGATTTCTCCCTCCTCTGTTCTTCCTTTCTTGTCGTCTTCTGGATCAAGTAAATATATTTAAGATTTCCATTGTATTAATAGTTTATCTCTCTTTTTTTTTTTTTTAGCTATTCCTGTTTACATCATTATTTTAGTGGTTACTCTGATGATTGCAGTATGTATCCTTAACTTTGCATGGTCTGTTCAGAATTAGTATTGTATACTTCATATAAAATGCAAAACCTTACAACTATATAGGTGCATTCCCATCTCCCACCCATCTTTTATGTTATTGTTGTCATATGCATCAAATGCACATATGTGATAAACACAAGACAATGTTTTAATTTTTGCTTTAAGCTGTCATATATTTTTTAAAGAAATGAAGAGCAAAATACTTTGTTATTTACCCAGGTTACCATTTCTGGTGTTCTCTATTCCTTCCTGAAGATCCAAGTTTCCATCTGATAGTGTTTCCATTCAGCCTGAAGAATTGTAACACTTTTTTTTTAAGGGCAGCTCTGCTGTTTAAAACTTTAAAGATTTTATACCATTGTCTTCAGGCCTCCATCATTAATGATGAAAAGTTAGCTATCATTCAGATTATTCTTCTCCCATGTAATGTGTTGTTTTTGGTTGCTGCCAAGATTTTTCTTTGGTTTTTACCAGTTTGCCTATGATACCCCTACATGTGTTTCTTTGAAATTATTGTCCCAGTGGTTCATTGAGCTCTTGTGTTGTTGTTGTTGTTGTTTTGAGACAGAGTCCTTGCTCTGTCGCTCTGAGTAGAGTGCAGTGGTGTCATTGTAGCTCACTGCAGCCTCCAGCTCCTGGGCTCAAGTGATCCTCCTGCCTCAGCCTCCCAGGTAGCTGGGACTACGGGTGTGTGCCACCAGGCCCAACCAAGATCTTTGTCTTTTTGATTCCAACATCTAGATCTTCTTGGGATTGGTCTCCATTAATTAACTCTTCTCTTGAGCAGGGGTCACATTTTTTCATTTCTCTGTATGTCAAGTAATTTTTTATTGTGTCCTGGATGTTGTAGATGCTATCTTGTGGAGTCTCTGGACTCTGTTATATTCCTCTAAAAATTTGTCATTGTTCTAAAGTGGGATAGTAACTTGATTGGACTCAAACTGCAAACGCTTTCTCTTAGGCAACAGTTCAATTTTTTATACTTGGTCCCATAGTGCATGGTTCAGAGGGTCATTCAGAGACCTGAGAAAATTTATTTGCAGAAATTGGGACTCCATTTCTCCGACTTTCCTTTTAGGGACTCCCCCTCACTTTCTAATCTCTCCTCTGGTTCTTTGGGCCAGAGAAAGTATACATGGTGTACATTTCCTCTTATTTATCCACTCTTTGTTGAGATGATTACATCCTTCTTATTTTGTGCTATTCCCTCCTTCCAAGTGTCAACTCTGTTCCGGAATCTGCCTGCTTTTTGTTGACTCTCCAGAGCCTCCATATTCTCCTATTTTGTGGATGTTCCTGCCTTCGTGGTTGTTACCTGTGGGAGGTTTGGTGTGGTAGGTACAACTCGGCTGTGTAGGAAATGGCACTCTGTGGGATAGAGTTAAATCTAAATGTGAAATAGTTCTCCTCTGCATCACACATGGCAAAGTTGGAGATTGTCTGATTGGAACATGTAATTCCAGAAAAATAATCAACATTTCTCACAGCTGGAAATACTAAGTGCGTCTGTATCTGAAGCACATAACTTAAGATGCCATTATGAAACAAAACCATAGTAAGAACTGTGACTGATTTATAGGAAAGATGGGTGATTTTTTAAAAAGCAAAAGAACATACGCAGTGTGGTTTTACGCATTTGCCTTACTTGCATGGCCCCTGTAGGCAGTTGCTTTTTTTTAATTCCTGAGAGCTAGTTTAAAATGATCTTGCAGGACCACTAACACCACCTGTTGGCTGTCTGAATGTGCTTCTGCTTCAGCATAGTGATGTTTATGTTTATAAAATGTTTTATGTTTGTAAAACGAGCTGCTTTTAGATTAGATGTTTTGGCTTACCAAGAAATGAGGATGTTCTTGCCTTCAGAGAGTTTGATACTAGGAAATATAAGCTTATCTCTGCCCTAATTGGGTGAGATAAATTATAAGTTAATTAAAAATTAATATTATAAGAAATACTGTAAGGTGACATATAACAGCAGTTTTAAATGAACAGCATAGAAATAAGTGCTGTGAATTCATAGTAGGGTGAGATTATTGTGAACCACAAGGGACAGGGAGGCCTTAAGAAGAGAGGTCCTCAAGCGGGTCCTGGAGCAATTCAGATGGAAAGAAAGGTGTGTTTGCAGGTTGGAGAAGCAGCATGAGCACTGCTGGAGGTTGTGTGTGTTGGAGGTGGGGAACCACATTCCAACTGTCAGTGCTTCCCATTTTGTGTGACCCCAAACCACCAGATAGTTTAACATTAAGATCTTGTAGCCTGCCATTGAGGTTTGTGGTTTTTCCTTTAGTATGTAGGGAAAACATGGAGAGAGATACTGTGCAGATTGTATATTTGGTATCTGGTTTAAGCAGATTTATTCCACTATTGGTTTATTCTTAAAGTCATTGTAGAACATTCAGTGAAATCAAATCTGCTTTTAATAAGTGCTGTCAATTGATCTTGGAACGATGATGCAAAAGTCTTGAAGTCCTGGTTGGAAATATGGATTGCTTCCCCCCCTTTTCCTAGCTATAAGGAATTACATATATTTACATCATAAACAACATATTGAAACTTTTCAGAAGTATCCTGAGTACTAAATGGGGAAAAAACCCAAAAGGACTCGAGAAAATAAAACATGGGGAAATGGTGTTTAATCTTGGAGTGAGGAAGGCCTTAACAAACAAAAGGCTATTTCCTTAATATGTAAAAAGCTCTAACAAATCAATAAGAAAAAGATTTAAAATGTAGTAGAAAAAATCATCAGATGATATCAACAGTCCATTAACAGAAAGGAAATAGGAAATATTTTAAAATATGGAAAAGTGCTCGATCTTGTTCATAATAAAAGAAATGTAAATGAAAACTACAGTGAAAGTTTTACCTGACCAATAGGCAAGGATCCAAGCATTTCATCACAACACCGTCTTGGGGCGACATGTACCCTAGCACGCCACTGGTGGGAATGTGAGCCAACACAGTCTTCATGGAGGGTAACTTAGCATCCACCACAATTTAAAATATGCAATCTTGGACCTGACAATTCCACTTCTAGGTGTGTGCTTGTGCATGAATAAAATGGCACATGTACAAGAATATCCCTTAGAGCAGTACTTTTTATTTTGAAACTTTTAAGCTTGAAATAACTGTATACTGACAGATGTTACCAAAACAGTATAGAGGGCTCCCCTGATCTCATCTGATGTTAACACTGTGGGTAGGTCTCCTCCCTCCTCAGTCTGCATTTGTCTTTCAGGACCCTTTAGAAGAACACTGGCCAGTTATTTTATAGGATGCTCCTCAATTTGGGTTTGTCTATATTTTCTTATGATTAGATAGAGATGCAGCTTTGGCAGGAAGGCAGCAGAGGGAGGCTGTTTCCTGTCACCACATAAGGAGCTACATGGCATTGATGTGCCTCGGTCCTGACCATGGTGACTGGCTGCGTAGCTAATGGGACCTGCCTTTTTGTCCATGGTAAAATAACTGCTTTTCTTCTTTAAAATCAGTAAGTATTTTGGGGAGGGGGGCACTTTAAGATTATGCACATATTTTGATTGTGGTAAACGTGCATCAGTAACTTATATCTGCCACAGTCATTTCTGCAGTGTTTGCCTGGGGGAGGTTTTCTGTTTTCCATCGTCTCATGTACATTCATTCATTGTAATTCTGTAAGGAAGAGGTGCTGCTTCCCCCTTATTTAAGTGTGGGCTAATATTTATTTGCTGGGTTACAATTTACAATCCATTACTATTATTTATTTTGTTGCGCAGATTGTCCTGGATTCTGCCATTGGAGCCACTTCAAGTTGGAGCTTGTGTCTTCCTGACATATCCCTGTCCTTTCTGAGTCCTTTGTCACTTTCTGGCACCGCAGGGTATTCCTGGCTCATTTTGTGTGTTCTCCAAAGAGCTCTGGTTCCTTTTATTGGAGAATGGTATTCATAAGCCAAGATCTGGTTGGCAGGCAGGGTGACCAGCCATCCCAGTTTGCCAGGACTCAGGTCTTCCCTGGGACATGGGACTTTCAAGTGCTAAAGCTGGGACAGCTCTTGGACGGTAACTCCCCGTAGCCTCAGAGTACTCATTGCTCCTGGGGTATTGTCACTCCTTGGCCGCCAGTGGACAGAGCTGGGAAATGTATGTGTGCGAATGTGTGTGCCTGTGCGCTCACATCCACACTTCCATGGTGATTGCCGTATCCAGTCTGTACATGTGCGAAAGGTCACGCGGCCACACTGATATTCCCTTTCAGTGCAGCACCACAGGCTGTACCCAGCCCCCTTCTTTGTAACTCCTTTCCCCAGCAGTGAGGAACTTCATTCGTTGGCCATCGTATTTGCTTGATCTTAGTATATACATAAAGCAGTTTCAGACTTGCTAACCCATGTGATGAACACATTTACTAACTCGACTACAATACTTTTGTGCTGTCCTTTGAGGTTAGTTTTACAATATACAGTCAAATACCTTTTTTTAACCAGGTGGTGTGGTGGCTCACGCCTATAATCCCAGCACTTTGGGAGGCTGAGGCGGGAGGATCCCTTGAGGCCAGGAGTTTGAGACCAGCCTGGGCAACATAGTGAGACCTCCATCTCTATAAAAAATACTAGTGGTGTGTAGTGGCACGCACTTATAGTTCCAGGTACTCAGGAGGCTGAGGCAGGAAGATCTCTTGAGTCTGGGAGTTTGAGGCTGCAGTGAGCTATGATCACACCACTTCACTACAGGCTGGGTGACAGAGAAAGACCCAGACTCTAAAAAATTTTTAAAAAATGCATTTTCTGAAGTCACTTAGGTTAGTTCTTACCTTCTTTCAGGGCAGTTATGTTATTCGTAATAGTATATTTGTAATAGTATATTCGTAATAGCTATTTGCTACGTAATAGTATATTTGCATATTTGCTACTGTTTGTGTTTTGTTTTGTGTTCCTGCACACCCTGCTTGGTTTTATTGGCTTACTTTTGGGGTATGAGAAACATTAGCCTCGTTCTAAGAGGCAGAGTTACACAAAAAGATATACTCAGAATGTCATGTTCCGCCTAGCTCTGCTGCCCTGTCCCATTTCCCCATTCTTTCCATTGTGTTCACACACACCTGTGGGGGGTTGAATTGTGTCCCCCCAAAAGATGAAGTCCCAACTCCAGTACTTGTGAATGTGACCTTATTTGGAAATGGGGTCTTTGCAGATGATGAAGTTAAGATGAGGTCGTTAGAGTGACCCCTAGTCCAGCGTGACTGTGTCCTTATAAAATGGAGAAATTTGAACACTGACATGCATAGAGGGAAGAGGGAAGATGTCATGTTGTGAAGACACACAAGCCAAGGAACGCCTGAGGCTACAGAAGCTGGAGAGAGGCTGGAACATATCCTCCCTCACAACCTCAGGAGGAATGAACCCTGCTGACACCTTGATTTTGGACTTCTGGTCTCCAGAATTGTGAGATAATAAATTTCTGTTGTTTTGGCCACCCAGTTTGTGGTACTTTTTGGTGGTATAGGAAACTTAACATACACCTCCTTTAGGTAACATCTGTTGTGGTTTGAGTTGTGTGCCCTAAAAAGATATGTTCAAGTCCTAACCCCTGGTACCTATGACTGTGATGTTATGTGGGTCACTGCAGATGTAATCAGGTTAAGATGAAGTCATACTAGAGTAGGGTGGGCCCTAAATCCAGTATGCTTGGTACCTGGATAGCAAGAGGGAAATTTGGACACAGCCAAGACACACAGGAAGGGAATGCCATGTGACAGCGGAGGCAGAGATTGGAGTGATGCGTCTACAAGCCCAGGAACACCAGGGATTGTCGTGGGAGAGGCACAGGATGGTCTCCTGAGAGCCTCCAGAAGGAACCAACCCTGCCTACACCTTGATTACGGACCTCTGGCCTCCAGAACTGTGGAAGAGTACCTTTCTGTTGTTTTAAGTCACCCAGTTTGTGGTTCTGTTACAGCAGCCCTAGGAAACGGACACACAGTCTCATTAGTTTCTGGCTTTTTCTTCCTATGTTGCTTTTGCACAAATGAGCAGAAACATGGATATTTTCCCTTATCTCCTTCTTTTCCCTGAAGGATAGCATACAATAGATAACTCTTTAGCATTTAGGAGCAGTATTATTATTATTTTTTTTTCTTCTTTTGAGACAGAGTCTTGCTCTGTTGCCCAGGCTAGAGTGCCGTGGCGTCGTCACAGCTCACTGCAGCCTCCAACTCCTGGGCTCAAGTGATCCTCCTGCCTCAGCCTCCTGAGTAGCTGGGACTACAGGTGCATGCCACCACACCGGGCTAATTTTCTCTAATTTTTTTTAGAGATGGGGTCTCGCTGTTGTCCAGGTTGGTCTGGAACTTCTGGCCTCAAGCGATCCTCCCCCCTTGGCCTCCCAGAGTGCTGGGATTACAGGTGTGAGCCACCGTACCCAGCCATTTTATTATTATTTTTGAGACAGGGTCTCGCTCTATCACCCAGGCTAGAGTACTATAGCCTCACCATAGCTCATTGCAATCTCAAACTCCTGGCCTCAAGTATCCTCCCGGCCTCAGCCTCCCAGAGTGCTGGGACTACAGGTGTGCACCACCATGCCCACCCAGGAACATTATTTTTTTTTCCCCCCTTCCCCCAGGAACATTATTTTTAATAGCAAAAGACTAAAAATAGTTTAAATGTCTACCCATTGGGCACTAATTAAGTAATTACCCATTACCCTGGAATACTGTGTGTTCATTAAAAAGAATAAGCAATTTCTTCTGAAGGTGCTAAAAAAAAATAAGCAGTTGCATATGTACTAATATGGAAGGGTCTCTAAGATGTGCTCTTGATTAAAATATTTATGCATAGAAGATGAAATAAAAAGTGTATGCTGGCCATTAATCAGTCCACTCTCCCCACCCCCTGGGAGGCCTGTTTGGAACAGGCAGTTCATACACTTATGTTGGTACGTCCTAGAGTCGTGTTCTGTGGAGAACTTGAATCCAGGTCCTGTCCCTGAACTCCGGTCTTTCCCCCTTGAACATCTTTATTCCAGTCCTTACTGATTTTCCTTCTGAAGTCCTACAGTATTTTAAGTGGAGGGTCCACGGCCCTTCACGTCTCTGAACGTGTACTCAGTGCTATCCCTGGGAGCAGTGAGGTGGCCTGGCCACTGGGTTCTGCTGGTGGGTGGGTGGCACCGAGACCCTTCCCTTCTGTGCTCCAAGGGCTGCTCTGCCTGGGGTGGGGGCACAGATACTTCAGCACATTGGCTTAGTATGGACTGTTGATAAAATCCTCTAGTACCAAATATCATTTAATTCCAGAAGAAATGCCCCAGCTTTTTTTTTTTTTTCTTAAACTGTATGGATAAAGTGAACAGTGCAGTTAGGGTAGGCCTAGAGGATTAAATATTTATACTGTTTGGGAATTGAATGTTTTCTGAATTGGGGTAGATGTTTTTAAGGTATTCTGCACCAGGGTAAAGGCTAGGGTCGTGTTGTTTATAAATCCAGGAATAAGCCTTAAGAATAGGCAAATTTTTATACCATGTAGGAATGTGGAAATCGGTATGTTAATTTTTAAAACCTTCAACTTATTTCTGGGCATTCTACATCACTCCTTTCTATATGTTACAAATTTGCAAGGAAGAATAGCACCTAACAGGCAGTTGTGGTTCCTTTAGGTCTAGACGTCCACACAGCACAGCTTGCTGGCTGACCACGTGTCCTTGAAACCATCGTGTAATGAACATCTGCTGACCAGCGCCAGTGCCCTGGGTTTGGGCAGTCACGCCGTCAGGATCGTTCTGTCCTCTGGTTAGAGTGCAGGTGTCTGCGTGGTTTCTGCGGCTTCGAAGGCTGAGGATGAGTCTGTGGATAGCACCAGATTAGTCCCTGGCTCAGCTCTTGTGGGGTTCCTAGACCCTCTGGGCTAAGCAGGAAGTTACGGAAGACAAGCGTGAGTCCCCTTCCTGGCTGCAAGGTAGAACAAACAGATCATTAGCTGCTTTTCATTTTTTAAAATACACTAATTTAAAAAAACTCTGTGGTAGTTTTGGATAAAAAAGCCAAGGGGAAAAACATCAACTTTTAGAGGATGACGAGACTGTTTCAGAATATTAACATTAAAAAATTTTGGATCCCTCTTGGGGGAGGATATTTTGTCTCCTTTCTTTCCTGACAGTGACATAGTGAGGAAGGCTGCCCGTCGGTTTATTTGGGGCTGTGAGGATCAAGGCATGTCTGAGTTTGGTGGGTTGATACGTGATCTCATCTGGGGGTGGGTGTGGGACGTGGTGTCAGGAGGCACCTGCCCACCCCCACAACTTTGCCCCTGAGGTTCGAAGAGCCCCGGCATCTTATGATGACTTGACACCGTGATGGCAGGTTGCCAAAACCACACCCTGACACAGCAGTAGCTGTACGATGTTCAGTCACTTGTCATTTCTCTTTTGAGCAACAGCCTGACATAGAGGAATCCACACGGCTTCTGCTGGACAGACTAGTTGTGTCCGATGTCTTATTAATGTTTGTTCTTTCTGCACGTTTGTCTTTTCAGGAAAATCAGTTCTGTGTCCTTGGAGGACCACAATCCAGTTTGGGAGCCCCAGGCGAATCCTGGCTTCATGCTTTTACACCGCACGACCATACAGCACGCAAGCCGCCGCAGACAAGGAGGAGCCCCTGCATTCCATCATAAGCCCCACTGAGACCGTGCAGGGTAGGATGTTCAGCCAGATTTTGGTCTGGGACGTCTTTCTCGGTTCATTGCTGGCTTGTAAGGGGAAGTTTTTTTGAGGTGGAGGTGATGATCGATAGAGCTGCCTGCTCACTTCAAAAGTTAGAAGGTCCTGGTTGCAGGGAGTGTTGCCCTGAATCACAGATCCTCCGTTTCTGTCCCAGTGAGGTCCTCCCACTTTATCCCGGGGTGTGTTGCCCCCTCTGGTGGTCGCCTGTGAATTCGCCATGTGGCACCTTCTCTGGTGATTCACGGCACATCTGCTAACAATCATGGAGGCGGGACGTAAACTCAGCATTGGCCCAGCCTGTGCGGGACTGAATCCTGAAGTCGTCGTTTTGGTTCCTTCAGAAGTATAGAAAAGCAGCCTTCAGAGCCAGTGCTGAAGTGGTTCTGTTTCTGGCTTTTAAGTGAGATGACAAGAACAGAATCTTTGAAGTTGAGTTAAGAAGAGAAGTGAGGTTTTTTTGTTATTTTGCTTTTTGAATGATGAGCTTGGAAACTGCTTTTTTGGAGAATGTAATCCAGGGTCTAGTTGTTAGAGCCACCCCAATTCTCATGACTAACTACTTAGGGAAACCCACCTCCACAGCCCACCAGAGGTAACCCAAGGCGTGTTCGGCCTCAGCAGCGGCGGATTTGTTTCACACATGCCCCTTTCTGTGGAGCGGAGCCACTCAGTTTGTTCTGCCCCTAAGACCTCCTTACCCAAGAGATTTTATTTCTGTCCCCTTCTTTCTTTTTGTTCATTCTTTTAAAAAATGTTTAAAATGCATAACCTTAAACATTCTTTTGAATGTTATGTAGCATATTCTTCCACAGAAATAGAAATTAAATTTTATTGGTTGCGTCTGTGATTCATTACTAGGTTCCATTTCCAAACACGAGTTCCAGGCTGAGACAAAGAAGCTTTTGGACATTGTTGCCCGTTCCTTATACTCAGAAAAAGAGGTATGCTTCCTGTTAATTGCTCCCGGTGCTACCAAGGTTTCTTTTGGCAAAACTAATTTTATACGATTCTGGGGAAATGCCAGACAATATATTAGCTGTGAGAATGCATTAAACTTTGGACAGGTCCCCATCTTAAGCTACCAGTGAGAGTATTTTTTACCAAAATCTGTTTTGGGTTTTGTGGATAAGTGTATCCAGATGATTCTTTGGGCCAGATGGACTCTGGGAATTAATTGAATTGTGCCAATAATTGCAAAAGTCCCCAAATACTGATGTGGGGGCTCCGCTGAGATCCATTTCTGCAGAGCTGTCAAAGTACTCTGAGGCCCCCATGTTATTCCCCCATTGGCCTGGTTGACCACTTGCAGGTCTTGTTGGGGGCATCGGTGGCTGGAGGAAGAAGCTTCCCTGGCCCTGTGTGGTGTAGAGCAGGGAGGAGTTACGCGGAGCTTTTTGAGGCCATTGAAGCTCAGAGGTGATAGGACATGGAAGCACCAGAGAATAGGCAGACCACTATTGTTTACTTGCTAGTTGTTGCTGGGATGCAAAGAAGAAATTTGAAGAAGGGTAAAACACAATATTACAAAGTTCAAAGGGACTTTTCAGGAAATATTTCCAGGTCTTGTACTGTTAAGTGCTATAATCCCAGATCCCAGTGACTTCCAGCTTCTGTTCAGGTCACCCACTTACTCTCACCTGGGTGCTGTCACTCACTTTAAATAGAAGCTCTGTTTGAGGTCAAGGTGCTTTTTAGGTCCTGAGAGAACAGTTGGGGTTTGGGCCCTGTGGCCCTTTTTTCTCTGAGATATGGTAGGTCTAGTGTTTGCTGTTCCCTACTAGATGAACTGAAGCCAGTGAATCTGTTTCTATGGAGTAGGAGAAACAGATGTCTGATGTGTGTTGTTATCCCTGTGCAAGAGTTGAGAAAGGAATGGTCCCTCATTGGGTTCTTGGTAAAGTTTGAGTTAACAGATGGATACAACTCGAGACTTGATTGAGCATCCTGAAAGGAAAGATTAGTGGGCATCAGTTTACTAGGTAAAGCTGTGTTGGGGAGAAGTGATATACTATTAGTAACTTTGTGACCTGCCCGGAGGAACTGACTTTGACTGAAGCAGAAAATCTTTATGTTTAGAGAACTGAGTGTTCCATGGCAGTTCTTGGACTTTTAACAGTTGTTGCAAATGCAGAGTTGGCATCCTTTGTCCTGCATCCCTCTCGTTTCTGTTCCTGCAGGTGTTTCTACGGGAGCTGATCTCCAATGCTAGTGATGCTTTGGAAAAACTGCGTCATAAGCTAGTGTCTGATGGCCAGAGCCTGCCAGAAATGGAGGTCCACTTGCAGACTGACTCCGAGAAGGGCACCGTCACGATCCAGGTACCTCCCTGTCGGTGTTCAGGCGTGTGACAGACGGGCCGCGAGGAGATGACACCTGCCTTGTCGTTGCGTCTAAGCTCCTGCTGATGTGCTGCCCTTACTGTCAGGGTGACTCTTGTTTTAATTTGCTGCTAAGACAGCTCTCATCTCATGCATTGTAGGAAATCTGGAAAGCACAGGTAAGCAGAAGAGAAGGAAACTAAAACCACCCCATCATCCAGAGATGACTGCCAGTAACATTTTAGCGTATGTCCGTGTAAGGTTTGGTCTGCGCATTTATTAACATAGCTAAACATATTTTTAATGTCCTCGTTTCATATTTTTAAACTGCGCTTCCCCGTCGTAATGCAGACCAAGTAGCACTTGTGGTTGCTATTGTGAGAATCTTAAGGTCGAAGAGTTAGAAAGGCAGATGGGGTTCGTGAGGCAGTGGCCCTGAGGGACTTTGTGTTCCCGAGGCAGCTGCCTGGGGACCTGCCGTCCCAGGCTCTCAGGTGTAACTGTGGGGCTGGCCCAGGCCTGCGTGGCTCTGAGCATCCCTGTCTGGAACGCTGGCTTGTTCCTGAGGCCGTGCCAGGAGAGTGCATGCGTGTGTGAGTGGATGAATGATTGCCGTTTTAGTTAAAGGAAGGCTTTCGTGTGGTCTCAGCTTTATGTTTCCCTCTCTGGAGAGAATTAGAGTTGGGGCTGAGCCACCTTGGTGCATGCAAGCTGTTTGTCACCAGGATGAGTGGGGCGTGGGTTTCTTTCCTTCCCCTCCCCCTGAGCTGGTGGTGGCAGCGGAGCACAGGGATGGGATGTGCAAAGGGGCCTCCTGCGCTTCCCTGCCATTTACAGCCTGGGGGCCCTTGGAGCGAATGACCGATGGACGTGTTGGGGGCAGAGGCAGTGGGGACGTGATTTGTGGTCCCTGAGCAGAGAGGCTTGTCCTCATGTGCCAGTGCTTCCTGGGATTGTTTATGTTACGAGAAGGATTTTTGTTTGCTTTTGTCTTCGTTTTTTTTTTTTAAAAAAGAATAGTTGTAGATTTCCAGAAATTTGAGCAGATAGTACAGAGTTCCCGATATATCCCTGGCACTCAGTTTCCCCTGTTTCTAACACCTGACATGACTGTGGTCCATTTGTTACAATTAATCAACCAATATGGAGACATTATTCTTATCTAAAGTTTTGCTAAAGGAGGGGCTTTTGCGGGGTCTCAGGTATTATGCCATTCTCTTTTCCCTACTGATGTTTTAGCTTCATTGCTTTTTGTTATGGTTAGGGGGTTGTTTAGGGAATAAAATATGTAGCCTTAATTTATCACTGTCTTGCTTGATTTGACATTTACCACTTGGTTTATAATGTAAGGATCTTACAACAGTGTCATTCCAATGACAGAACCTTCTTTTCTTTTGATGTCAAATATTTTGCGTACACACCCATTGTAAACCTTCACAGATGTCTTTCAAAATCTCACATAGTGCAGGTTGGCTGTCAGCAAGTAATCTCTGCCTATATCTGAAAAATCTGTACTTGAACTTTATTTTATCTTTAGTAAATATTTTATTTTAGAACAGATTTAAATTTTTAGAAAAAATTTAAAGGTAGTCCAAAGAGTTGCCATATACTCCATACCCAGCTTCCTTTGTGCTTAAAGTATTATATTAGTATGTTATGTTGGTTACGGTTGATGAACCAGGATTGATATATGTGTGATTCTTTTCTTTCTTTCTTTTTTTTTTTTTTTTTTTTTTTTTGAGACAGGGTCTTGCTCTGTCCACCGGGCTGGAATGCAGTGGTGTCATAGCTCACTGCAGCCTTGAACTCCTGGGCTTGAGTGATCCTCCTGCTTCAGCCTCCTGAGGAGCTGGGACCACAGGCACATGCCATTGAGCCTGGCTAAGTTTTTGGTTTAATTTAAGTGGAGACGGGGTCTCACTCTTGCTTAGGCTGGTCTTGAACTCCTGAGCTCAGGCTATCCTCCCGCCTTGGGCTCCCAGAGTGCTCGGTTTACAGGCGTGAGCCACCATGCCGGCCTGTGTGTTGTTCTTAACCAGAGCTGTTCAGGTTTTCTCAGTTCTCCCTGATGCCCCTTTTCTGTCCCAGGATCTCAGCAGGATCCCACGTGACATGCAATCATCATGTTTCCTTAGGCTCCTCTCGACTATCTCTCAGACTTTCCTCGTCTTTGATGGCCTGGCAGTTTGGAGGACTGGCCAGGTGTTTTGTAGAATGCCCCCCGTTGGGATTTGTCTGATGTTTCTCTCACAATTAGACACCAGGGTGTTGGCTTTGGAAGGAAGAGCGCAGAGGTGAGGTGCCTTCTCATGCCATCCTGCCTAGGTCTGCGCTGTCACACACCTTAGCACGGTAGATACTGACCCTGACCGCCTAGCTGAGGTCATGATGAGGGGCGTTAAGAAGTCGCTGGCACACTTTTGCTTTAAGATACTTCCCTTCATTTTCCACCATTTCCTTGAGAAGGGCTGGATAGTGGTGGAAGCTTATGTAGTCTGTTTATTTTATTTTGCAAAAACATGTAGAAGTTGAAAAGACGAATAAAGTGAACACTTAGGTAACCACCACCCAGGTTAAGACATAGAACACTCTGGAACCTTCACCCCCAGGTGCCCCTCCTTAGTCGCAGCCCTTCCCCAACACCTGCTTCCACCTGGAGAATGGCTGCTGATCTAACTCCTGAGACAACCGTCTCCTTCCTCTTCTTCATAATTTTACCATCTGGGTTTGTGTCTGAACGATACGTTGCTTCCTTTTGCCTGTTACAGTGAGGCATCACAGAGGGTGTATTTTCCTGGGGTTTGCTTCTCTTGTTCAACTGTTGCAGTTTGGATTGTTGTGTAGTATTCCATTGTATAAATATGCCATAACTTATCTAATCTGCACATTTGGATTATTTCTACTCCTCTGCAATTACAAGTGATGTTGCAATAAGCATTTGTTCAAAGTTTCTCCTAATCAAGTGTGGGAGTTTCTGTCGGACCCATACCTGGGAGTAGAATTACTAGATGGCAGGGTTTGGGCAGGGAACGTTCTGCCAGAGGACATTACTGAGTTGTGTTCTCTGAGGCAGTGAGGGCACACTCTCGTTCTGCCCCATCCTCACCCATGCTTGCTGTCACCAGACTTGTCCTTTTGGCCAGGGTGGTAAAAGAGTGATAGCAGACCACTCTGCTTGTGGTCTGCATTTCCTGGGTTATGGATGTGGTTAAGCATTTTTCATTTTGCTTCCTGCCTCTTCTGAGTGAGCTTGGTTTACCTGCTGAGGATGTTGCTGTCAGGTATTGGAGCACATGAATGACGTGTGTCTGCCATAGACAAGCCCGTGTCCCGCTCTGGCACAGAGGGCCACCGGTCACCGCAGGCTCCCCATTATGAACCCACCTGGCATTTGGAGGCCCCCCCTTCCCCGGCCTCCTAAGTTGGTGTTCCCCTTGCAGCAACAGAACCTGACCCCACCTCTCCACCACTTTCACTGTGACTTTTCCTTGGTTCTTCCCTGTCTGCTTTCAAGATATAGTCATGCATTGCTTAATGATGGAGGTATGTTCTGAGAAAGGCGTTAGGCGATGTCATCGTTGTGAGAACATCGTAGAGTATACACGCACAAACCTAGATGATATAGCCTACTACACACCTAGGCTAGGCTATTGCTCCTGGGCTACACACCTGTACAACATGTTACTGTACTGAATACTGTAGGCAGTTGTAACACAATGGGAAGTATTTGTGTATCTAAAAATTTCTAAACATAGAAAAGGTGCAGTAAAAATACAGTATGAAAGACAAAAATTGGTATACCTGTATAGGGAATGTACCATGAATGGAGCTTGCAAGACTGGAAGTTGCTCTGGATGAGTCAGTGAGTGAGTGTTGAGTGAATGTGAAGGACTAGGACATTACTGTACACTACTGTAGACTCTGTCTATAAATACTATGCACTTAACTTAGGCTACACTAAATTTTTAAAAAAATATTTTTCTTTCTTCAATAATAAATTAACCTTAGGTTACTGTAGCTTTTACTTTATAAACTTACTTTTTTAAAAATTTTTGACTCTTGTAATAACATTTAGTTTAAAACACAAACACATTGTACAGCTATACAAAAGTATTTTCTTTGTGTCCTTTTTCTATAGGCTTTTTTTTTAATTTTTATTTTTTAAAGAGATGAAGTCTTGCTCTGTCGCCCAGGTTGGAGTGCAGTGGCCTGATCGTAGCTCACTGCAACCTCAAACTCCTGGGCTCAAGTGATCTTCCTGCCTTGTCCTCTCAAACTGCTAGGATTACAGGCATCAGCCACTGTGCCTGGCCTTTTCTTCCTCTTAGGACTAAGATTGTGTGTGTGTGTGTGTGCACGTGTGTGAATGTGTATGTTTGTGCATGTGGGTGCACATGTGTATGGGATCCTCCCTATTTGGTCACTGTCTCTTGTTCACTCATTCTCTCTGGTCTGTGTGTGTGTGCCTTTCTTTGTTGTTTTTAATTAAGCTTTATTGAGGTATGACTTGCATATAACAAAATTCACCCAGTTCAATGAGTTTTGACCAGTGTATACACTCATGTAGCCCCCATTCAATCGTGATGCCAGCCCCGATGTTTTCTTGGGTCCCTTTGCAGTCAGTTCCTTCCCCCATTCCCAACCCACAGCAACCACTGATCTGCTTTCTGTCACTGTAGTTTTGTCTTTTCTAGAATTTCATATGTGTAGAATTACATAGTGTGTAGTCTATTAAGTCTGGCTGCTTCCACTCAGCACAGTGCTTTTGAGACTCACCTTGCTATTGCCTGCACCAGTGGTCATTCCTTTTATTACTGACAAGTGTTCTGTGTGGATGTACCACAGTGTGTTTACCAGTTCAGCCTCTGGTGGGCATGGGGTTGTTTCTGGTGTGGGGGCGTTAGGTATAACGCTTCTGTGAACCATTGCGTTTAAGTCTTTGTGTGGATGTAGGTTTTCATTTCTCTTGGGTAAATACCTAGGAGTGCGATTTACTCCTAAATACCCTGAGTAAGGTGGGCGTCTCTAACTTCATAAGAAACTGACGAATGTTTCCTAAGTGGGTATCTGTTTTGCATTGCTGCCAGCAACGTATGAGAATTCCAGTTGCTGCACATCCTTGGCAACACTTGGTATTGTCAGGCTTTTTAATTTTAGCCATTCTAGTGGGTATGCGGTGGCTTCTCACTGTGGCTTTAATTCGCATTTCCCTAATGACTAGTGATGTTGAGCATCTTTTCATGTGCTTATCGGCCATCTGCATATCTTCCTGGTGAAATGTCTATTCAGATCTTTTGCTTATTTTTAATCAAGCTGTTTGCATTCTTATTATTGAATTGTGAGAGTTCTGTATATAGTCTAGATAAGTCCTTATCAGATGCACATTCTGCAAATATTTTCTCCCAGTCTGTGGCTTGCCTTTTTACTATCTTAGTGGTATCTTTTGAAGAGCAAAAGTTTTTAATTTTAATGAAGTAAAGTTAATCACTTCTTGCTTTTATGCTTCATGCTTATACTGATCTATCTAGAAGTCTTTGTGTATTCCAGAGTCATACAAATTTTCTCCTGTGCGTTCTTCTAGAAGCTTTATAGTTTTAACTCTCATATTTATATCCATGATCCATTTCAAGTTAGTTTTGTGTATGGTGTGAGGTAGGGGTTAAGATTTATTTTTTGCATATGACTATCCAGTTGTTTCAGCACCATCTGTTTAAAGAATTATCATCCTCCTCCCCACTGAATTGTCTTGGAATCTTTGTCGAAAATCAAGTGACACATTCCCTGTGTGGCTCTTTTTCTGGACTCTGGTTCCTTTGGTCTGTGTGCCCATCCTTAAATGCCCACATCACACTGTCTTAATTATTGTAGCTTTATAGTAAGTCTTAAACTTAGGTAGTATAAGTTCTCCAACTTTGCTCTTTTTCAAAATATTCTGGGTCGTTTGTATTTCCATATACATTTTAGAATCAGCTTGTCATTTTCTACAAAACCTTAGGATTTAGATTGGGATTGCAATGAATCTGTAGATCACTTTGGGAAGAAATCAAAATAAGTTGAAAATAAAAACTATTAGACACGTTTTCTCTTCAGTAACCTTTTCCTTAGGATTCTATTTAAATTTATTTATTTATTTATTTGTTTATTTTTAGAGACAGGGTCTCGCCCTGTGGCCCAGTCTGGAATGAAGTGGTGCAGTCACAGCTCACTGCAGCCAGTTCTGGGCTCAAGGGATCTTCCTGCCTTAGCCTCCGAGCAGCTGGGACTACTCGGCGTAGTGGCACGCTCCACTATGCCTGGCTAATTTTTTTTTATTTTTTGTAGAGACTGGGGCTCACTGTTGCCCAGGCTGGTCTTGAACTGGCCTCAAGGGATCCTCCCACCTCAGCCCCCCTAAACTGCTGGGATTACAGGTGTGAGCCACCGTGCCCAGCCTGTATTCTCTTAAATCAGATTGTTCTACTGGATAAGTAGAGCCACCAAAGGAGGAAATAGCTGTTTTAAAGAACCACAACCAGGGAGAAGGTGTTGACAAGGCAAAATCTTGGTGACAGAAGAGTTGTAGCTTTGCCTCCAAGTTGCTGACTTAATATGTTCTTCTCAGGATGGTTTTTGATAATCCAAGGAACTTCCTGCTCTGCTACCCCGTCTGGTTTTCTCTGGTGAGGCCAGGCTGGTGTGACTACAGTTAGTCTTTTCTGATGAGCGTGTGGAGTCACTTTGCTGGGCCCTGTCTGGCCGGTGTCCTCGATGCCGTTTGAGTCCCCGCGGCTGCCTGTATGCCTCACCCACCTCCCCCAGTGCCGGTGCTCTGGCACTTAGAGTGTCTCTCTCTTCAGGACACTGGCGTCGGGATGACACAGGAAGAGCTAGTGTCCAACTTGGGAACGATCGCCAGATCGGGGTCAAAGGTAAGCACAGGCCCACCATGCTGCCTGCCCCTTGGTGTGTGAGGATCCCTCCCGTAAGGGTGGCCCTGGATACCAGGTTAAATAAGAATATTATCGGGTGTGCGCCGCATGGCAGGCACTGTGGGAACACTTTCTGACGTTGCACCGTCCCTCGGTATCCGTGGGTGGGGGTGGGTTTAGTTCCAGGACCTCCCGCAGGTACCAAACTCCAAGGATGCTCTCAAGTCCCTGATATAAAATGGTGGGAGTTTTACATGCACGTCCTCCGTGTACTTTAAATCGTCTCTAGGTTACTTGTAATACCTAATATGATGTAAATGCTGTGTAAATAGCTGTTACACTGTATTTTTTTTTTTCCTGAGTATTTTCTGTCCTCGGTTGGTTGAATCACAGATGTGGAACCCAAGAACGTGGCGGGCCAACTGTATTTTGTTTTATCGTCACAGGGACCTCTGATGTACTTTGTGTTAGTATTTCATTTCATAGATGAAGAGATTGATTCTGCCAGTAGCTAGAAGCTGGCGGCCATGGGTTGCAAGGCTGTTGGTCTGAGTCCAGGAGGTGCCGTTCTGCCTTCTGATGCTTCTCTGCAAAGTCCTTCCCCAGCGAGTCCCTGAGCTGAGTGGGCTTGGCCCAGAGAGGGCCAGCTGAGACAGGTCTCCCCCTCCTCTGAGACAGCACCATTCACAGGAATAAGCTTGGGCCACGCCATCGGTGGGTTTGGTGGTTCTTGCCAGCACTGCTGTGTGTCATCTGGCTGCTGCTCCGACTTTGCAGCCTATGATGGGAAAATGTGTGGACAGCCGAGGTTTCCTCCGCAATGGTGTCTGCCAACCTGGGACGAAGGCCGGTGGCCCTCAGCCGCCCCGGTGCCTCTCCTTGATCTCCGTCAGCCTTCGTGGTCCCTACATGGCACTTGGTGTCAAGTGCTTGATAGTAGTGTGAGTGTTGATCCAAAGTGATTCACAGAAATTTCTACTTTTAAAAAACTACCATAGCTGTGACTTTTCCCCCCATTAAGTTTTTTTGTTATATTTCTACCAAGGATAGTCTGTGCTATCCCATACAGGAGCCACTAGGTACATGTGGCTGTTTAAATGTAAATGCACTAAAATTAAATAAATGTAAAATGTAGTTCCTCATTCGCACCGGCCATGTCCAGGTGCTCAGCACCATATGTGGTAAGCAGCTGCTATGTTGGACCTGGCATATGCAGAACATTCCCATATTGCAGAATGTCCTGTGTCTTGTTCAGTGTTGGCCAGATTCAGTGTCTGTCTCTGTCACCCAGGCTGGAGTGTAGTGGCGTCATCATAGCTCACTGCAGCCTCAAACTCTTGGGTTTAAGCGATCCTCCTGCCTCAGCCTCCCGAGTAGCTAGGACTACAGGTGCATACTGCCATTGTGCCGGGCTAATTTTTCTATTTTTGTAGAGATGGGGTCTCGCTCTGGCTCAGGCTGGTCTCAAACTCCTGATCTCAAGCAATCCTCCCGCCTCAGCCTCCCAAAGTGCTAGGATTACAGGCGTGAGGCACTGTACCCAGCCAGGCCTTGATTTTTGATCTGAGGAACTTTGGTAACGTTAAATGAGAATAATTAAGTCCTGTATGGCCCTGTATAGCAGCGTGTCTTGGTTTTTACCCTTTGCCCACAGAGTTTAGAATCTGGGAGAGTTTATGTAGGAGACCAATTTAGGGGCCCCTCCTCCCTTCCCCTGCTGACCTGCAGGGTCTGCGGCACCAAGGAAGCCCAGCCTTACCTTTCTGCAGGGTGGGGGCTCATCTAAGCTGCCTCTTTCCTCACCCCTGGGTGTGACCTACAGGCACCTACTTGTCTGAGACAGGCAGAAATTGTGGGCTTTGGGAATGGAGTTGAATATAGACCTGTCACCAGTGTCCTTGGGCAAGTACTTTGCCTCTCTGGGACTTGGCTCTTTATGTGTGAAACAGGGTGAGAAGTACTCAACATGGCTGATTTAAGGATTAAATGAAACC
Organism: Daubentonia madagascariensis; assembly: GCA_023783475.1. Lineage (NCBI taxonomy): Eukaryota > Metazoa > Chordata > Mammalia > Primates > Daubentoniidae > Daubentonia > Daubentonia madagascariensis. Next base: position 758,458 of record JAKFHU010002332.1, on the reverse strand, counting down.
TTGGCATGGAGCATACGCTGGAAGCTGAGAATGTCAGCTCTGAGGGCAGATGGCACCCTCCCTCTGACGAGCCTTTGCCTCTGCAGGCCTTTCTGGAAGCGCTGCAGAACCAGGCGGAGGCGAGCAGCAAGATCATCGGCCAGTTTGGGGTGGGTTTCTACTCGGCCTTCATGGTGGCTGACAGAGTCGAGGTCTATTCCCGCTCAGCGGCCCCAGGGAGCCCGGGGTACCAGTGGCTTTCAGATGGGTGAGTAAGTGAGGCAAAGCCCCACCTCACACAGGAGTGTCCCTGTCCCCATCCTTGGGGACACTTGCAGCTTGGAGTTCAGCTGAGGCAGTTAGCATTGAGTTTGGAAAGTTAGACTCTTCTCAGAAAATGCAAATGAGCATTTTCTGGGCTTTTTACGTGAAATCTGATTCTCCCACTGTGGGGAGCCAGTTACTTCTGTGGCTCCAAAGCTTTTTTTTTGTGGTGTCTTTGTGGTCCCACATGGTTGGTCACCATCATTGTGCTCTGGGATGTGGGCCCAGACCGAGCTACTTCTTTAGTGGTTTGGCGTCAGTGCTGGCCTTTCTCCTGGTGGCCCCTGCTCTGCGGGCGGCAGCCTCTAGGAGCTTATTTTGGTTCCTCCTGACCCTGTAGTTTCCTAGTCTTGCCTCAGGGCCTGACCCCCCCTCCCCCCGCCCCCCTCCTGGGAGTGAGGAGTCTGCCCAGAGGCTCTGGAAGATGCCTGTTTTGTGATGCCTGTTTTGTGCTCCATTGTGTGCCAGGGCCCTGTCTTAAAAGTTGATTAGGTGGAGGATCCAAAAAAACTTCAGACCCCATTTGAGAAGCATGATACCTTAGCCAAATTTAAGCATTTTTTAGTAGGCTTCAAACTTCATTTATGAATTACGCTTTCCGGAGTGCATCTAGCAGCACAGCCCAGAGAGGAGGCCTGGCCGGAGCACAGCTTGGCTCTTCCCTCTGTCACAGCCAAGGTTTCCATTTAATTCCATGAAAGCAGTGCTCAGCACGTGGGCCAGGCCCCATTGGGTACATCCCCTCTTCCTGTGCTTCTGAAAGGGTTTTCTGCTCTTCCCAGGGGCACTTGGCCTCTGCCAGAAGGTCAAAAACAACAGAGGGATTGGCCTTTGTTTCCCCTCAGGCCTCTGGCATGGATTTGGACCTGGGCCTGCTTTCGGGTAACACAAGCCCAAGATATCCTCCTGGAGGATGGGCGGAGGGCCCTTGAGGGAGCTGGGAAAGCTCCCCCCACCATGATGCGGGGTTAGCGGTCCTGATGTCCATTCAGTGGTCTGAGGGGCTCTGCCAGGGTCAGAAACCATTCTGCCTGTTTGTGTAAAAGGGAAAGTGAGCAAATGTGCCGTGCAGGATTTTGTGAGCAGCAACGTGTGGAACTGGCTTTTCCTTCCCCTTATGTGTCTTAGCTCTGGAGTGTTTGAAATCGCTGAAGCTTCAGGAGTTAGAACTGGAACAAAAATAATCATCCACCTCAAATCCGACTGCAGAGAGTTTGCCAGCGAGGCCCGGGTTCGAGGTGAGTGGGAGCTGGGCCCCCTGCGACGTAGACTCCTGCTGGTGTGTTTTACTAGATTCTGCCTGGATGAGGGATGCGGGCGCGGAGCTGTGAAGGGCTGAGCCGCCCAGTGACCCGGGAAAGGGTGGGGCTCAGGGTTGGCCACTAGGTCTGTGGAGGACAGAACTGCTGGTTCTGAGTTGGTGAGTTGTGGAACTGGACGGCGAGCCCCGGCTGGCAGAGGCAGGGTTTGTCCTCTTCCTCCTTTCGCGTGGCCTTAGCCTTTAGTGAACTTGGCAGGTTTGGCGCAGTCCTGTCGTAGGACGCTGGCGGCCTTCCTGCCTGGCCTGAGCCAGAGGGAGGTGGGTGCTTCCGCGTGTCATTTTTCTCTTCCCATGTCTTACTGAATGCTCATGGGAGGCGCTGAGCACTTCCCAGCATCCACTGCCAAGCCACAAAGCCGTATTTCTATTGCTGGACATCGTTGTCTCATAGCACACTGGGCCTCATTCCTGTCCAGGTTCTACTGCTGCTCAGCGCGCGGCTGGGTGGGAAGGACGGGTGTCTCTGCTACCCCGGCTTGTGCACCTGTGAAATGGGCACAGCACAGAGGAGCCCATCCTGGCGGGCTTGTACTCAGGCCGAGAAGCTTCGTGGATTCAGTGTCGTTCCTCTTCTATCTCTTCCAGATGTGGTAACAAAGTACAGTAACTTTGTCAGCTTCCCCCTGTACCTGAATGGGAGGCGGATTAATACCTTGCAGGTGAGACCCTGAGCTCCCTGGAGGGCTGGGTCGTCAATGCAGACGAGTCCGTACGTTTTGGGGGTGGAGGGGAGGGGTGAGACTGGGTGACACTGTCCAGAATTGCAGGACGAGGTGTTCTTTGTGGAAAGACGAGAACTGGGGTCCACCCAGGTCGTGCAGCCACCATCCCAGCCAATTCCAGAACGTTTCCATCACCCCAGAAAGCAACCATGCCTGTTATCAGTCACATCCCTTCAGCCTACCCCAGCCCTGGCAGCCACGTCTGCTTTCTGTTTGTTGATTTGCCTGTTCTGGATGTTTCACGTAAATGGAATCACACCACACGTGGTCTTTTGTGGTGGGCTTTTCTCATGTGGCTCAGCCACATTGCACTGTGTTGGTGCTGTTCTTTTTCGTGGCTGAGTGATATTCCATGCCTACCTTCTGTTTGTCACTGCAGCTGTTGGTGGCCACAGTTCATTCTAATGGACTCCTCCTGACGCAGTGTCCTGTGGGAGGCGGTGCTTGCTCCAGAGCCTTTTGTGTGTCTCTCTGGTGCTGGGGGGTCTGCACCTGAGACCACCACCCGCCTGTCCCAGGAGGCCCGTCCAGGGGCATGGGCCGCACTAGCTCAGCTCGGCACGGTTGTTGGGAAGACACAATTTAAACATGACGGCCCTGTCCATCTCCACTTCCAGGCCCTCTGGATGCTGGACCCCAAGGACATCAGCGAGTGGCAGCACGAGGAATTCTACCGCTACGTTGCTCAGGCTTATGACAAGCCCCGCTACACCCTGCACTACAGGACAGATGCACCACTCAACATCCGGAGCATCTTCTACGTGCCAGACACAGTAAGGCGCAGCGCGGCCCAGCCCTGGCACGGCCCTCGGAGTGACTCTGCTGCCCCTAGAGCAGGGATCCCCACAGCCACAGTGGTTTTGGCAGTGACAGCACTTTCCCCAAATGGCAACAGCTTTGCAGACATGTCACACGATTAACTTTGCAGTATTAGAGCAAAAGAAAAACAGATGCCTCTGGATGGATGAACACAGGTTTTCGCTCACGCACAGGTCATGCACAGCAAGGGGATGTTTTGTCTGGTGTCTTTCAGGACAGACCTGGGCGCTGGGCTTGGGGGACCAGGACGCTGGCCTGGGTGCTGGGGGAGGGGCCCTCTGGGCAGCGCATTCCCCATCCAAGCAGCGCATTGCACAGCACCGTGGAGGCTGTTCCTCGAGATGCTCTGGGGAAAGGGCCTGTGGTCGGCCGCTGCGTTGGTGCACTCTTGAGGCTTCCCCATGTCCTCTGACTCTCGTGGTTCCTGTCAGCACATTAAAGCTCCAACAAATCCTGCAGTAAAGAGACCTATTCAGGGCTTAAAACTCAGCCTTTCTTGCCCTTATCTGCCCAGAACCCGCTTAACGTCCCCCATTTGTTAACATCCATTTTGGAATGAGCTGAGTGAGGGCCTTACCCTCAAGTGTTTTCCACAGACGAGAGCATCAGCATCTCTTGGGACGTGTTAGAAACACAGTCCCAGCCCCTGCCCAGGGCCCCTGAGTCAGGGCCCACGTTTTAACAAGATCTCGCATGATGGTGCGGGTTCAATTTGTGAAGTGCTGATGTAGAGCAGGTGTGAGCAGATACTTTCCGTGAGGGCCAGAGAGTAACTAGTTCTGGCTTTGGGGTGACGCGGTCTCTGTCGTATCTACCAGCTCTGTCGCTGTGGTGAGGAAACTCCACAGACAAGACCAACACGAAAGAGCTTGGCTGTGTCCTGTAAGCTGTGTAAACACTCAAACTTAAATTTTGTATCCTTTTCATATATCATGCAATATTCCTTTTTATGTTTTTTCTTCAACCATTTAAAAATGTAAAAACCATTTGACTGGCTTTAAAAAAAAAATGTAAAAACCATTCTCAGGCTATACTGAGATAGGCTGTGGGCTGTTTGCTGACCCCTGACCCACAGCAAGGTTTAGCTCCATTCAGGAGGACACGCAAGTCTTCATTTTGTGTGTCCTCCATAGGGAGTAGGGATTGGGGATTGGGGATTGGGGAGGGTGGCAGCTGCCCAGAGAAGGCAGCCCACCCCTGCAGAGCCATGGCGTTGGGGGGATCCTCCCTGGATTTAGAGCAGCGTGGCTAGAGGGTGCGTGTGGCGATGCACACCCTCCTCTGGCCTTTTCCTCCTCTGGGTTCATCACGCCCACCTGCCTTCAGGTTCTGCCTCCTCGTGGCTGAGGTGGATTTCTGCCATCGCTGCTGGACACTGTCCTTTCCTTTCCCCTAGAAACCATCCATGTTTGACGTGAGCCGGGAGCTGGGCTCCAGTGTTGCCTTGTACAGCCGCAAAGTCCTCATCCAGACCAAGGCCACAGACATCCTGCCCAAGTGGCTACGCTTCCTCCGAGGTATGGTGGCTTGGCACCCACACTTGGTGGGGGCTGGAGCCTCGGGTCCGTGAGTGACCTCCTGTGTGGGCCAGTGCTTTTTGTACAGCCATGCCGATCTTGCTGTCAAAGCGCAGTCAGGGTGAGTGGCCACAGTGGCAACAGAGCCGGCCCCAGTGTGGCCAGGTTACTGAGTAGCTTGGGAGCAGCTCGGGCCTCCCAGGAAGCTTCCTGCCTTGATGCTAGTTTCATTTGGGGGGAGCAAGCAGAAGGGTGTTTAAATTGAGGCCTACTGGTATTTAGAAATATTACCTGAGTTTCAGATTTGTGTGTGAATTGTGTTAAATTTGAGTGAGATTATAGTTTAATGAAGAATTCACCTTTTAAACTTTTGTATCATTTTAGCACACAAAGGTGTAAATTATCCACAACATAGTTACGATTTTTAACATAAAGTCCAGGATATCATTTTCTGAGTGTCAGGTGGATTGTGAGGCTGTAGACGCTGTCCCCGGCCACGGCTGGCCTGGCTGCCTGCTGGTCACATCACCATGTCCTGCTTGAGGCTCAGGAGCTCTCCCCTGCCCCGTCCTTCCTGCCGCCCTCTCACCTCGGGTGGGAGATTGGAGGCCAGGCTGTGGTGATGATGGGCCGGTTGTCCTGGAGGACGGGGGCAGTGGTGGAGGGCGTGGGCGCGGGGAGAGCCCTGACCTGCTGTGTCTCTCTCAGGTGTGGTGGACAGTGAGGACATTCCCCTAAACCTCAGCCGGGAGCTGCTGCAGGAGAGCGCTCTCATCAGGTAAGCCCAGGGAAGGGGCGGGGATTGGGGTCCTGCTGACCCCTCACTGGCTCCTCTGCCACCACAGGGTCCAGGGCGGGACTTCCAGGAGCTGAGAGCAGAGCATGGAGCTGGCAAGCCTGGGGCTGGGGGGCCCTCAAGAGCCTTCCAGGTTCCTCAGGCCTGGCCTCTGGGGCATACCCTGGAGCAACTCAGTCTGTGGTCCAGAAGGATTTGGGAATGGCTGGTCACCACCATGGCCAGAGTCTAGAAAGGGGGAGGGCTACAGAGTCAGACTGGGCCAGCCTGCCCCACCCCCCGGGACGGGGCTTTGGCTGTGATCCTGGAGCAGGCTGGGCCGTGTGCGGAGAGGGGACCCCTGATGTGCTAGCTCAGGGTCCTCCAACAGCATCTTTGACTCCCCTACTCTGGTTCCAGGCTCACCAAATAATCTTTATTTAGAACTTGCTGGATTTTTTTTTTCCTAGTACAAGTGATGTTTTCTTACTAGAGGACATACAAATCACTTATAATCTAACCTGGAGTTAACCACTGTTTACATTTTAGGGTGTAATAGATTGACAGCCAGGGAGAGGCAGGTTTCAGAGTTGGCACGTGGGATGAGAATTAAATTGGAAATATTACCCTTGGAAATCTCTGAATTGCCCATAAAGTACAATATGCAGTATTAATGTGCCTCCTTGAAGTCTCACACATGAGCTCACAGTAAGCTCGACAGCCATCTCTCCTCCATTGTCAGGACGTGCTAGATGGAGGCTGAGACTCAGGATTGGTGTGGGTTTGGGTGGCAGCGTGGAAGTGGTGAGGTGGGTCTGTCTCGGCTGCATGCCTGGGGCCACACACAGCCACGTGGGCCCTGCCCCGTCCTCAGAGGCAGATAGCCACATGGATTTTTTGTTTCTTAACATAATTGAATTCATATTATTTACACTATTTTGTTTCCTTTTTTTCTACCTAGTAGCTTTTTTGGAGCACTTTCCACTGTCACTAATTTTTTTTTTTTTTTTTTTTTTTTTTTTTAGACAGGGTTTTGCTCTGTCACCCAGGCTAGAGTGCAGTGATGTCATCACAGGTCACTGCAGCCTCAAACTCCTGGGCTCAAGCGATCCTCCTGCCTCAGCCTCCCAAGTGGCTGGGACTACAGGTGCATGCCACTGTACCGGCTAATCAGGCAGTGCTTTTCTAGGAAGACCCTCAGGGTGGGTTTGTGTGGTGCTTCCTCATGGTTTAATTTGGGATGTGCCTCCTAGGCAGGAAGAGATGAGATGGTGGCTTCCTACCAGATGGGGCACAATCTTGATTTGTCCTGTTGCTAGTGATGTACACTCTGACACTTGATTAAGGGGGTATCTGCCAGGCTTCTCCATGTGAAGTTACTCTTTTCCCCTTTGTAATTAATGAATATCATGTGGCCTGGGGCTTTGAAGCTATATAAGTTTCGCATTCATCAAACTTTTGCTGTATTCATTTATTTACTTATATTTAAATGTTATATTTATAATATTTATAATTTATTTGTATGTGCTGATTTCCTGGTTTTATTCAAAGGGTTATAATCTATTACTATCATTATTTATTTTGATGTTCAAATTGTCCCCAATTTGGCCAGTGGGAGCCCTTCAAGTGGACTCCTGTCCCTCTGGACAGACCCCATCCTGCTTTGAGGGCTTCCTCTGGCACAAGATGTTCCAGGTTCATCTTGTATTTTGCTGCATCTTTTCTTAGCCCTAGATGTGCTTGTTTCTCTAAAGCAGTGGTCCCCAACCTTTTTGGCACCAGGGACTGGTTTCATAGAAGATAGTTTTTCCACGGGGGGTGGCGGCAGCGTTGATTTTGGGATGATTCAGGTGCATCACATTTATTGTGCAGTCAAACCTCTCTGCTAATGATAATCTGTATTTGCAGTGCTAGCATCACTGCCTCAGCTCCACCTCAGATCATCAGGCATTAGATTCTCATAAGGAGTGTGCAACCTAGATCCCTCGCGTGTGCAGTTTGCAGCAGGTTTCACGCTCCTATGAAAATCTAATGCCGCTGCTGATCTGACGGGAGGTGGAGCTCAGGCGTTATGCGAGTGATGGGGAGTAGCTATAAACACAGATGAAGCTTCGCCTGCTCCCTGCCCGCCACTCACCTCCTGCTGTGCAGCCCAGTTCCTAACAGGCCATGGACCGGTACTGGTCTGAGGCCTGGGGGTTGTGGACTGCAGGTCTAAGGACCCCTGGCTCCTTTAATGAAGACTGGAATTTAGAAGCCAAGATCTGGGCACTAGGGGTGCTTATTACTGTTGGGGTGTCACTGCTCCCAGGCCCTTAGTAGACAGAGCTTAGGAATGTGTGTGTGTATAAGTTTGTGTGTATATGCACATCTACATCCAGGTTTGTTTCTGTACCTGTTGTGTTGGCATCAATACTTCCAATACTAATCTGGAGAAATCTGCCTCTTGTTATTCTTAATATAGTTACCCATTTGACTGATCCCCCTTTATGTAACCAATCTTCCATTGCCACTGCCCTCTCCTGTGGGTGCCCCTGTCACCCACCTGGGCTCTTAACTCCCCACAGTGGGCTGTGTGTGTTCCCAGCCTGGTTGCTTTCCTCTGGGGTCCTTAGGCTCTGACATGGCCCTGTGTGGACGTGTCCACCTTCCCAGGCTCTACACCCCATGCTGGGCTGCTGTGGCCCCCAGCAGATGTGGACATGAACCCTGTCCCACTCTGCCCTGTGCTGAAGGACTGAGGCAGACTGAGGCAGGCAGGATAGGGAATGGAGGAGGAAAAACTTAAGTGAACTTCAGCCATTATTGTTATCCTACCCTGGCTTGTTAAGGAAATATTTTGTAACTTTACCTTCAGGAAAGGCAAAATATTAAGAAGGAAATAAAAATGCCCCTAATCCCGCTAATAAAGATGCTCATAATTTTAGACCATTATGTAATGCTTCATACATGTAATATATACGGTATTCTAACTATGAAGAATTGTAAACACATAGAATATACGTTTTTGCATACACATATTCTATATCTACATTGTACCTTATCCTTATTGGGATTCTGCTGGTTTTTCATTCATGTCATTGAGGATTATTAGAAGATGTGATTTTGTTTTTTTTTTTTTTTTTTTGGGACAGAGTCTTGCTCTGTTGCTCTGGGTAGAGTACAGTGGCGTCATCATAGCTCACTGCAACTTCAAATTCCTGGGCTCAAGCATCCTCCTGCCTCAGCCTCCCTAGTAGCTGGGACTACAGGCACATGCTACCTTGCCTGGCTAATTTTTTCTATTTTTTGTAGAGACAGGGTCTCGCTATTGCTCAGGCTGGTCTTGAACTCCTGGCCTCAAGCAGTCTTCCCGCTGTGGCCTCCTGGAGTGCTAGGATTACAGGCATGAGCCACCGTGCCTGGCCCAAGCTGTGATTTTTAATAGCCATACAGTATTTCAGATTCCATCGTTGATTTTAACCTATATTCTTCCATTGAACACCAGCGTTGTTCATAATTGTTTTATGTGCCACGATGAAAATCTTGGTCCATAAATCTTGGTGTGCTCATGATTATTTCCTAAGGTGTAATTCCTGCGGTTGGAACAGCCAGCTCACAGGGTGGAAAAGTTTCCCACGCTGGGGTCTTTGTTGCTGGACGGTCCTCCACCAGGGGCCTCCTGCAGGGGGCGCGTGCGCTCCATGTGCCGCCTCCTGCGGGTGTGGCCATTTCCCTTTCTTTCAGCTTAGTCTTTTTCAGTTTGGCCCAAATGGTGTGTTGTTTTCATTTCTTTGATTATTAGTAAGGCTGAACATTTATTCATATCTTTCTGGTCATTTGTATTTAGTAGAAGTTGCTTGTTTGTGTTAAATGAATTTCTGTTCTGTAGGAAACTCCGGGATGTTTTACAGAAGAGGCTAATAAAATTCTTCGTTGACCAGAGTAAAAAAGATGCTGAGAAATATGCAAAGTTTTTTGAAGATTACAGCTTGTTCATGAGGGAGGGCATCGTGACCACTGCCGAGCAGGAGGTCAAGGTAGGGGCTGGGTTTCCAGGCCATTCTTCTTCTGGTCCTTGGCTCTGAGGCTGCGTAGGACGCTGGCAGAGGTGTCCCTGGATGTGACAGTGGTGCAGCCAGGTACCCGGGCCACTGCTGCTGGGGTCAGGAAGCAGAAGGTTGGGCCTCTGCCTGGCTCCAGGCACGTCCTTTACCCTCATCCCGCAGGCGCTGTGCTCCTCACCGAGGGGCCGAGCACCCCCTGACACCCCAGGCCCGGGAGCAGGCAGGAAAGGGGTGCACACTGTCTCCTCCTTGCAGAGGATCTTGGGGGGCCACAGACAGGCAGGGCAGGCCAAGGTGTCTGACTTCCTGGGGTGGGGAAGGGGAGATATTGATGTGTTTAATAAGGGGAAGTTCATGATATACTAGGCAGAAATCCCATAATGCTACGCCACTGGGGCCAATGGTTCAGTTAATTAAACAAGTGTTTGCTGAAAAATGATACATTCATTCCATAGACATTTTTTGGCCATTTTTTATTTACAGGTCACATAGCATAAAGTTTATAAAATACATTCTTTTAGGGCTGGGCGCGGTGGCTCATGCCTGTAATCCTAGCACTTTGGGAGGCCAAGGTGGAAGGACTGCTTGAGGTCAGGAGTTCAAGACCAGCCTGAGCAACATAGCGAGACCCTGTATGTACAAAAAGTAGAAAACATAGGTGTTGGCCCCCACTTACGGTCCCAGCTACTTGGGAGGCTGAGTCAGGAGGGTCACTTGAGCCCCAGGAGTTTGAGGCTGCAGTGAGCTACAGTGATGCCACTGCACTCTACCTGGACAACAGAGCAAGACTCTATCTCAAAAAAACAAAAGATTTTACTCTTTTAAATTGTACAGTTTAGTGGCAGTCGGTACATTCACAGTGTTGTACAACCTCCCCCACCATCTAATTCCAAAACGTTTTCAGCCTCTAGAAGGAGCCTGCCCCAAGAGCAGTCCCTGGCTGTGCTGGTATCCCCTGTGTCTGGCGGGACGGAGGGTGACCGCATGTGTGGGATCCTGAGGGGGAGGGAGGGCTGGGACGGGGCTTGGAGGAAGGTTTTGGGGCTGGCTCTCCTGCTGCGCCCTTGTCCTGCTCCTGACTGTCAACAGACCTCTGCAACTTCCAGTGCAGGCTGGTTTAAACTCTCCATTTATTCTTGTTTGTCTTAGTTTCAGTTGGTAGCACCTAGGTAGTACTCCCTGTATGCCAGAGGCTTTCCTAAGTGCTGTGTAGACACCCACGCACATAAAGCATGTGTGTTTATTAACGAGGATCGTGACCCGTGTATGTGATGCAGATCTTCGTGTGTGGATGTGGAGCGGGCCTTGCAGGGTTGGTCCCTGCATCCTGTTTCTCCCTCTCTGCTTGGCCCTGTCCTGCAATCCCAGCTATGCCACTCGCCTGCCCTGGCCGTCCTCCTTGCACTTCTCCTGTGTCCCGGTATCCCCCGCCCCGTGCCTGTGACCGTCAGCGGTGGCAGTGGCTTATTGCTGCTGCTCCTGTGTCCTTCCCACACAGCTCCCACCTTAGCACAGACAGGCTCCAGCAGTCACATCTGTGTTCAGCGGACAGGGGCTTATCCTCTTCCTCTGAGGGCCCTCCTCCAAGTCCCACTCCCAGCGCACTGGCCAGAGCTAGTCACCCGCCATGCCTGGCTGTGAGGGAGGCTAGGAAACGTGGACTTCACGTGCACGTCCACATGCCCACCAGGGCCAGGGTCTGTTGCTGAGGATGGAGGGAAGGCGCTGGGTCCAGGAGCAAAGTCTGCGGGGTGGGGTCTGGCCGCTCTGGAGATGTGGTGTACTCGGCTTGCCCAGAGAGCCCCTGGGCCACTGGGGCAGGAGGTGCTTCCCGAGCCCACAACAGCCCCCAGGGGCCTGAGCCAGCCCTAAGAGCCACGAAGCCACTGGCTTCTGAAGGTCTGTGCCCAGCAGGTTGGGAGGTGTTCAGAGCATGAACCTGGAGCAAGCAGTGACCTGCCCTTGTCCGTCTGTAGGAGGACATAGCAAAGCTGCTACGCTACGAGTCCTCGGCACTGCCTGCTGGGCAGCTGACCAGTCTCATGGACTATGCCAGCCGCATGCGGGCTGGCACCCGCAACATCTACTACTTGTGTGCCCCCAGCCGGCACCTGGCTGAGCACTCGCCCTACTTCGAGGCCATGAAGCAGAAGGACACAGAGGTGGGTGAGCGACAAGTGGGTGAGGCAGGCCCCTTTGGGTGCCACGTGGCTGCTGCCTGGCCAGGGCTCCCTGTGCTTGTCTTTCCCATGGAGCCAAGTTAGAAGACAAGGCAGGGTCTGAGCTCTCTGGGGAGGGTCTTGAACTTCTCAGCTCTGTTCCTGGTGGAAAATGGCATGTGCTCAAGACCCAGGAGGGCCGCAGAGTGGGTCAGGGTCCACGGGCACTCTGCCAGGTCAGGGTCCTGGGCTTGGCAGAGGCCCAGGCTGTCTGCCATCTGGTTGCATTTCTCACTAAGTCACACATGAATTTCTCTATGAGTGGAGCGTTTGTATGGCTAGGGCAGCCGGAGCCTCCCTCAAAGCCATCTGGGGAACTCTCTGTACGGTTGAGGCCCAGGAACCCTGGCGGCCCCATTTTGTCCTCCAGCCCCACACCGTACACAGCATCTCATCCTGTGTTCTCATGAGGGCGGAGACCTCTCCAGACCTGACAGGGGGGTTCTTGGATGTCCACAGGTCCTCTTTTGCTATGAGCAGTTTGATGAGCTGACCTTGCTGCACCTTCGTGAGTTTGACAAGAAGAAACTGATCTCCGTGGAGACAGACATTGTCGTCGATCACTACAAGGAGGAGAAGCTTGAGGATGGGTCCCCAGGTCAGCTTCCTCCCCGCTCTCCAGGCACAGGGCCAGTGAAGGTGGGGCCAGGTGGGGCTGGGAGCCTGATGTTTCCTGCAGAGCGTCTGCTGTCCTGCAGTGGTGGGTTTACACAGGTTCTCTCTCTCAACTGATCTGGAGTCACCAACCTATGAAAGAAACTGTTTGGGAACATCTTAGTGATTAATGGAAAATGTGTCCCTGTTAGACCCTGGGGTCTTCAACGCTCCTTCCACCGTGGCATCTTACAGTTGACTAAGCTTCCTGAGGGAATCAGAATTGTTTTCTTAAAGCCCTAACGAAATTGTATGGGCCCCAGGCAGCCAGACTCGTCCTTCCTGAGGCTTTAGGAAGGTAGCTTGTGTCTGTGTCGTGGCGGGTGGGGAGGGCCGGTGGGACATTGCACACGGTGCCCTGAGGGGGCCTGGGGAGCCGGGGCTGTGGGGGCAGCCCCGGAGCCCACTCCTGCCTGCTCTTCTGCAGCTGGCGAGCGCCTGCCTGAGGAGCAGACGGAGGAGCTGATGGCCTGGATGAGGAATGTGCTGGGCTCGCGCGTCACGCACGTGAAGGTGAGGCCTCGTAGGCACGAGCGCTGTCTGGCTGCCATGGCCCTCGGCGCCCACAGCAGGCCGGCCAGGCTGCTGCCTCCCGGTTCCTGGCTGGTGGGTGTCTGCCCCGCAGTGGTATAAGCGTGTGATGTAAGGTGGAGACCCGAGGGTTTCTGCTCCTGCACACACGGCAGCACATACTGCCCAGGAGCGCCACTGAGGTGGGAAGGCAGGGCCTGCCTCCCTGTTTCCCCAGTGCAGAGCAGGTGGGAACCGAGAGGCTGGAAGGAGGGCAGCTGGGCCGGGTGGGTGGGTGGGAGCAGAGGAGGAGCCTGGTGGGACACCCCGGGGCATCCTGGTCCAGGCCCTGCAGGAGCTGCAGCGGCTGAGGACATGGCGGATCCAGCAAAGGGACGTTCCACCCCAGCCCCACCCCCGCCCTCGGGTGCTCACGTGCCCACTTGGGTTCTTGGGGGGTGGTTCTGGATGGGCTTCGGAGAGCTAAGACCCCGCTGGCCTAGCTCAGCTAGAAGAGAACGGGCATCCCGTGCAGGGCCATTGGCTCACGTGAAGGAGTGGCCCCCAAGGGAGAGGCAGGGTGCAGGGCAGGATGGATGCAGGCGGGTCCCAGAGGTGGCGTGGGACTTGGGAGACAAGGGGCAGCACTGGGTGAGGGGAGGAATCTGGGCAGGGAGCAGCCAGAGCTGGGACATGCACATGGGACTTGGTGACGTGGCACACTTCTGTAGCACTGCCGTGGCCCTGCCTCACCAGTGCTCACTCACTGAGCCTCAGGTCACCCGTTGTCCCCAGTCCACAGAGAGCATCCCAAGATCACACAGCTAGATGTCAGGGAGGCTGGATTTGAATCAGAGCCCAGAATCTTCTCCCCCAACCCCCGCCACCAGGGGTCAGAGTAGCCACGGGCCAGGCTCCTAAAGTCAAGAGGCCCAGAACCTGGGGGTGGGTGCAGGGGAGGCGGGCCTGCTCGTAGGAGCTGGCTGGGAATGCTTTATGGGCAAAGGTGGACCTGCTAATAACCTGAGGGCCCAGGAGGCCTGGGACGGAGGGCGCAAGAGTGAGCCCTGCAGGAAGGGGCTTGGGCCACCCTGAGAGATGTGATGAGACAAACAAGAGACCTCAGAGGAAGGACCTGCCCTGAGGCTGGGCCGGTGGCTAGTGCTGGGGGATCTCAGAGGTATGTTGTAGACTTGGCAGGGAACCTGTGGAGGACCATGGTGAAAATGCCAGGCGGGATAGACATTCGCTGCTGAGATGTTAGCAACTGGTGGCTTTGGGAGGAGGAAGGAGCCGCCCACAGGCTCTGCAACTTCATGTGGGGGCAGCAGCTCAGGGTCCTGCCCCTTTGGGAGGGAGGGAGTACTGCGGGCCCAGGGCTGAGGGCCTGCCCCTGAGACCTGTCTTCTCCTGCCTTGTGGTCTGGGGCAGCTTCCCCTGAGCTAAGACTTTGCCAGCCCCCAGCCCCTTTGCCTCAGAGACCTCCCATCCACAGGCCCCCCTCACCCACAGAGTCCCCTTACCACTGGGGTACCCTCAGCTCCAGCCCCTGGGCTTTGCTTGCAGGTGACTCTGCGACTGGATACCCACCCTGCCATGGTTACTGTGCTGGAGATGGGGGCTGCCCGGCACTTCCTACGCATGCAGCAGCTGGCCAGGACCCAGGAGGAGCGAGCTCAGCTCCTGCAGCCCACGTTGGAGATCAACCCCAGGTGAGGCTGGTGTTCTCGGTGCTTCTGGTCCCTCCCGACCTGCCAGGGGAGTCTTCAGAATAGTATGAGAGTGTGGGTGCCTTTATCACAGAACATAACACATAAGAAACGTGCATGAAGCTTATGTACAGTTGGGTGACTATTGATAAAGAGAATACCTGTGTAATTAAACTGTATTAAGTTCAACTTTAAACTATACCCATGTGAAGTTTAAAAAAGCAGAAGCTTGCTGACCCCCCAGACGTCTCCACAGGTCTCTCCCTACTAGAATTCTGTCCCTCTCAGCTGGCCCCGGTGATGCTGAGCTGCTTCCAGAGTGAACTGAGAACCCCCAGGTCCCTGGCAGTGACAGGTGGAGCCCCTTTCATGGTTTTCTGGCCTTTGCCCTCTTAAGACACATGTTTTAAGATTTCCCCCCGTTTTTCTTGCTGGGTTTTCTATTTTTATTGATACGTAATTCTTTATATATCCTTTATCAGTTGCAAATGTCTTTTCCTACTCTCTTTTCATCTGCCTTAAGGTATCTTTTGATGAGTAGGTGTTCTCAATTTTAATATAATCAAATTTATAAATCTTCATTAATGCTTTTTTGGGTCTTTTTAAAGAAATCTTTGTCACCAGAGTCATGAATTTTTTCTCCTACAGTTCTTTCTATTAAAAATAAAAGCTATTCGGTTTTGGCCTTTTGCCTTGGTTTTTAACCCATCTCTATTTAGTTTGGTACCTGGGAGAAATCCAATTTCATCTTATTCTGTAAGAACAGCAAGTGCTCCTGCCCTGTGTATTGCATAAATCTTCCCCTCCCCCTCTGATCCACACTGCCACCTCTGTCACCGAGTATCAGGTGTCCACATGCCTGCACGTCTGTCTGTCTCTGTGCCAGTGCCGTGGGGCTTAGCCACTCGTCTGTCCCATAAGTCTTCATATTCAGCAAGTGAGTTCTCCCCCTTATTTTTCTTCAAGGATGTCTTGATTACTTGATTTCCTTTGTTGGTTCTTACTTTAGCTACATTTTTAACTTAGCCCGACAAGTTCCACACACGTCCACACAAACTGCTGGGGTTTTGATTGGGATCGTTTTGATTCCCTAATCAGTTTTCAGGAGGGCTGGCGTCTCTACGACATCAGTTCTTTCCATCCATGAACATGGTATCTAGATTTCTCCATTTATTTAAGATCTTTAACATCGTCTGGTGCCTTATTTCCTCTACAGAGTTCTTGCATATTTTTATAGTTATTCTTTGATGTGTCTTATTTTGTTGTTATTGTTGTGAAGAGTCCTCACTCTGTTGCCCTGGGTAGAGTGCAGTGGTGTCATCATAGTTCACCACAACCTCAGACTCCTGGGCTCAGGCGAGCCACCTGCCTCGGCCTCCCAAGTAGCTGGGACTACAGGCATGTGCCACAACGCCTGGCAGATTTTTTGTTCCTGTTTTTGGTAGAGACGGGGTCTTGCTCTTGCTCTTGCTCAGGCTGGTTTCGAACTCCTGGGCTCAAGTGATCCTCCTGCCTCGGCCTCCCAGAGTGCTGGGATTACAGGTGTGAGGTACTACCACACCCGGCCTGTCTTATTTTTTTGATATTTTAAGATTTCATTTTCTAACTGTTGGTTGTTGTATATAAAAAGTTTCTTTTTGGGGGGAAATGGATTTTGTATCCAGCAATACTTTTTAAATGAAATTACATAAACAAGTTACCAAAAATGTTAGAAAATAGGGAAAAGAAAATAAAAATCCATAGCCTCATCCCCACCAGTGTATCCTAATTGGTATTTTCTTTTTGACTTTTGTTTTAC
This sequence comes from Daubentonia madagascariensis, assembly GCA_023783475.1. Lineage (NCBI taxonomy): Eukaryota > Metazoa > Chordata > Mammalia > Primates > Daubentoniidae > Daubentonia > Daubentonia madagascariensis. Next base: position 742,065 of record JAKFHU010002332.1, on the reverse strand, counting down.
ATTTATGTAGTGTTTTTTCATATAGTACATGTTTAATTTTTTTGTTACCTTATAACCATAAATTTTTAAATTAAACTACTGTGGGTGGGGAGATGCCTCTTCCATTTTCTGAGCCAAATTCCTAGACATGGCATTACTGGGTGGAAGGTCTGACTCGGCTTACGGCTGGCAGTGCCACGTGCGAGCGATGTTCCAACAGGGGCACCAGCTTGCAGGACGCCTGTGCCTCCACAGGGGCAGCTGAGTGAGGCATATGCCGAGTCACTTTAACTAGTTCTGGCACAAAACTGGTTTTATAAGATAGCTGTGAAGAACTGCTCATTTCTACTGCCAAAGGACTTCACTTTTAAATTTTATTTGATTTTAAATTTGATACTATGTTCGCATGGTTCAGAATTCCAAAGAACCAAAGAGCTTATAGGGGAAAATTCTCCTCCCATCCATGTCGCCAGTGCAGCCAGCATTAGGTTTCTTCCGTATGTTTGCAGAGATACCATGTGCACTTACAGGCAGATACACCCATGGGTTTCCTCTTTGTTACTTGCACAAGGGTAACTTGCTATGTGGCAGGTTCTCACCTTGCTTTTTTCACTTACCGGGGTAACTAGGAGGCCTCTGTACTCAAGAATGTCCTCCTTTTTTCCAGGTGTATAGGTTCCATCGTAAAGGTGTACATTTAAAATGTTCCCTATTACAAACAATGCTGTAAGGAAATAGAATTGCTAAGTCTTCATGCATCGTTGTGTCATTTGATAGATTCCAGTTGTCCTCAGTAGAGGTTTACAAATTTACATTTCCCCTGTGCCCTCAGTTTTATCAGACTTCGCAATTTTTGCCATTCTTTGTAAGTGAAAAATTAGAATTTTGACGTACGTTTCTTATGAGTAAGGTTAAACACTAGGTGGTATTTTTCACTATGTAGAAAATAAATTATGTAGTCAAATGTATCATTCTTTTCTTTTTGGCTTCTGGGTTTGTAGGTTTGTAGTTTGCTTGGAAAGGCTTTCCCCTTCGCCCTGAACTGTTTGCCTTCTCACTTTCCAGAACTAAATTATAATGTGTTTCAACATCTGGGATTTCCTCTCCCTTCTTTTATTGCCTATTCTTCTCTGTATACATTTTAGATTGTTTGGGTATAAAAGAAAATTGTTAGTATAATCTATTAATATAAACGAATCATTAAATTTATGGATTAATTTAGGAAAAGTTTCACCTTTATTGTTTATGGTCTCCTTATCCAAGAACCAAGGCATGCCTTCGTGTATTTAACTCTTCTCATTTGTCCCTTTATGATGTTTTAATGTATCTTAATTTTAGTACTTGGCCACTTCACTGCATTTTCTAATATTGAAACTCTTGACTGATTTTCTCAGGTTTTCTGGGTATATAATCAAATTATCTGTAAGTGATCATTTACATCTAATTTTCTTATACCGGACAGTCCTATTGTACTTCTTAAAATGTTCTGATAAACCCAGCATCTCAGAAAGTTAACTGGGACACAAAGGTAGAGGCCCCCTGTGCTGGGTGGGTGGCACATCAGTCTTGTGCCAACTTTTCTGGTGGTTTCTGTGTTGCAGGCACACGCTGATCAAGAAGCTCAATGAGCTCAGGGAGAGGGAGCCCGACCTGGCCCAGCTGCTTGTGGATCAGGTAAGAGGAGCCAGCTCTGGGGAAACTCCTGCAGATGGGCCATGCTCTCTGGCCAGACAGACCCAGGCTGTGCTGCCAGCTCTGGGAGCCTGTGTCTGCCTCTGAGGTGGAATAGTGCCATTTCCTCTAAAATCCTATTTTAAAAAGGAAAGGCTCTCCCCATCTTTCCTCTGCATTTTAGGTCCTGCCCTCCTAACATGGTTTCCACCCCTGCCTTTCAGATATATGAGAACGCCATGATAGCAGCTGGGCTTGTGGATGACCCTAGAGCGATGGTAGGCCGCCTGAACGACCTTCTTGTCAAGGCCTTGGAGAGACGCTGACAGCCGGTCCTGGGTGTGGTAGAGCTGTGGGCCTCAGCCTGGGGAGTGTCTTCCAGGCAGGGGGAGGAAAGACTGACACATAAATGAGAACCTTGATCTTTATTTACCTAAATTAAAAGGTATTTCTTAATCTACATGTTAGACTTTTTGTCCGGGCTCTGAGAAGGCAGGGTGCCTTGGTGACATAGCCCATGTTCTCGGTGGGGAGGGGGCTGCCCTGTGCTTGGGGCCGCGCAGGTTCCTTGTACCATCACCTGTGACTGCACATGCCATGCTCTGTCACTAGCCTTCTCCAGGAGCAACGAGGTTGCCGTGCTGCTCGGGTCAGGCTCTCTTCAATGTCACCTCCACTGGGTAGTGGTCGCTGATTGCCTGGGCCTGTGGGGCAGCAGGGTCAGGACTGAACCCAGGCTGTCTGGCTCCTGTACCCACGTGCCTCACTGCCTGGTCCACCTGGGAAGAGCTGGTGGAAGGAACCTTTCAAGTCACAGCCTAACTACCCCGGCCTTGCTGAGCTCCTGTGTCCCAGCTAAGCGTATAAGGGAAGGACACGTACCAGCTGGTCACTCAGGCCATAAGCAGCCTGGAAGTCAAAGGGAGCAGCTGAGTCTGGAATCACGGCACCTTGGAGCAGAGATCCGGAGACCACAATCCTGCAGTGTGTGGGGATGAGAGAGAAGGTTCCCCTTTCCCTTGCTGCCCTGGCTCTGGCCCCACCCGGCTCTCCCCAGGCTCATCTCTTGGTCTGGTAAATGGTCACACGGTCCTGCTGTGCCGCTCCCTCTACAGTGCTGGGGGAGCCTATGGGGCCCCGGCTTGGACCTGCTCCTACAGGCTGAGCCGAGGCACCTCCCCCACTAGCAGCAGCTGGAACCAGCACAGGTCTGGGGGTGCCCAAAACTGCACACCCCTAGCCTGTACCCTTGAGGCTGTTCAGAAGCAAAAACCATGTGAGAACCCAGGTTCCTACCTGTCCTTTTACCCCTAAACATGCTTTTCCAAAAAACTAAGAAATGTGGCTCCTTTTATTTCCGTTGCCTAAGTGGATCGACTAAAGCTCAAACTTGGCTGTTTCCGAAGCTGGACCTACAAGTCAAGGCTGCTTGTGGAGGCGTCCCTCCTGTCTGCCTGAGAGCCCTGGGACAGGCCCAGCCCTGCTCACCGGTCGTAGGCACAGTGCGTGGATGTCACCGTGGTGTCAGCTGAGTCAGGAATCAGCCACTGGAAGGTGGAGTGTGTTCGCAGGCGGATGGATGGCCACTGGGAGGGGGTCACGTAGCTGCAGCCGGCGTTGAAGTCACCCATCAACATGATGTCCTACTGGGAACACTTGCCAATTGGCCCAGGGACAAATGGAGGCCCCTGGAGCCCACTGTCCCCGGGAGGGCCTCACCTCTATGTCCCATTTCTGCCTGACATCCAGGTAGACATCATAGAGGGCGTCAATCTCCGCCACTGCATCTGTTGGGGCTGCATGCAGGGGCACGATCGCAAACTCCCTGACCTCTGAGGAGACAGTGGTCGTGCTAAGTACACGGTGTACAGAGCCTGCCTCAGGGTGAGTTAGCCCGAGAGTGTGTTGGGGTCCACACTCCTGCAGGGCCAGGCTCAGTTATGCTGTCAGGGCTGGGATGAATGACAGTCCCCCAGGGGGTGACATTTTCCTAAGGGACATAAAACGAAGGCACTAGGGCTAGGGGGCAGCATGTGACAGGCTTTCCAGATGTCCACCTTGGCCCCGGCAGGGCTGAGGGCAGCAGCACTCACCCGTGAACAGGGAGGAGAACTTGACAATGGCTGGTTCTCGGCTGAAGGTGTCATTCCCGCAGGGCTCACAGCCGTCGTCGTAGTAGTAGCTGTCCAGCACAGACACCTGGTCAGGCCTGCGGGAAGGCCAGGTGGGAGGAGGTGACCTTGGGCTGGGGAGCTGCCCCTCCCACACAGTACCTGTGGGCCGGCCCCGCCCACTCCCTGGGCAGCAGGAGGGGCTGAGTCTGAGCTCAGGCCTGGAGCTCCAGCCACGTCCCGCCCCTCCGAAGGCCGTGAAAGCCGCCCTGGAGGGCAGACCCAGGAGCTGGCCACCCGCTCACTCTACTGGGTCTGAGGCCTCAGGTGGTTTGACTCCAACCTGGACCCTGCTCTGTGGCCTTAGATTCTTGTCCCATTGGGCAAATTGCTTCCCCAACTCTGCTGGGATCCTCCCAGGTGAGGAAGGGACTTGCTGAGCTCTAGACCACCCCTCAGCCTTCTGTCAGTGCCCTCTGAGGCACAGACATGGGGTCTGTCTTCCATGTCTCAGCCCTTGCCATAACAGACCAGGTGGGCCCAGGGCTTTACCTGTACACGAAGAGGTAGCGCTCCTTGTAGCTGTTGCGTCCCAGCGGCTCACTGACCACGTAGTGATAGGTGTCTGGTGCGTCCCTGCGTTGAGGAAACAGAAGGTCCCAGTCAGGGGACCACAGGGGGACCCTCTGGCTACCAACAACAGGGCTCTGCCCACATCACTGCCCCTGGGGCCCGGATGAAGTGAGGCTGTGCCCTGGACGTGGTCGTCACCTCCCCCAGGACCCCGCACTGTCACCCACTGATTGAGTTTGTCCAGCAGCTTCCCCACGGCCGTCAGGTAGCTGTCTCTGACCTCCTGGACCAGGGCGATGTCGTAGCGACTCAGAATCTGGGGGGCGGGGCCACAGCGGTGCTGAGCTGGCCACGGAGGCCCTGGGTACATCAGCGCTGCCTGCCCCCCGGATGCCCACAGGCCACAACAGGAGCCACAGCTGCTGTTCCCAGGGCGTTCTCCCATCCCAGTTGGCCCTCAGCCTTGTGCCTCTGCCTGGGCTCCTCCTGCCAGTCATGGACAGCACAGGTGTGATAAGCACCCTGGGCTGGCAGCCAGGGCCTGTTCCGCCCCTAACTGATGAGGCTGAGGCTGGAGGCGCTTGATGCCCTCCGCCTGACTGTGGCCCCCACAGGGCTGACTTGGCATGCCCAGGGCCCATTAACCCCCTCCCTGGGTTCCTCTGCCCTCAGGGACAGGCCACCCTGGACTTACCTGCACAATGTAGTCGGAGAGAGTGGCATTGGACATCTTGGTCTCCCCAAAAGTCTGGATGTTGAAGGCTGCAATTCTCAGAGACAGGGCCACCTGCAGCAGGCCAGCCAGGGCCAGCAGCGCTCCTAGCAGCCTCGTGCCCCTCATCCTGGGAGAACAAGGGTCACAGGGACGTGGACGAAGTGAGATGTCAGCCCTTGCCAACAGCACCCCTGCCTCGCTAGAGCCCAAGGTCAGGGAAGTCCTGTCTTCACGGGCTGTGCTAGAACGCAGGCTGGGGAGACCCTTGCGACCTCTGCGCCATGTCCAGATAGCCAAACACCTAGTGCCAAGTAGAGGACCCTGGGTCTCCTCACTCCTTCGCCCACTAGAAAATTAGCCACTGTGAGGGATGCCAGAGCCCGCTGGGACTCCTGCTCACCGGAGGAGACCCCTTACTCTCTGCTCAGGGGACGCGACTCTGGGCCTGTGCTCACCTGAGGTGATGATTTCCACAGAGATGACAGGAATTCTGCCAAGAATCTAGAGTTTCTTTTATGTCAATTTTCTCCTTTTGTAAGAAAAAATTAGTCTACAAAGGGAAGTCTCTGAAGAAACACAGCTGCAAGGTCCTGGGAGTGTGCTGGGCTCAGGGTCCTGCATGGGCAATGTGTGTTCCACCCACGGCTTTAAAGGTAGGCCGTCTGACCTTCCCCGGGGACACGTGTACACCTGAGGGTGGCTTCCATGCAGATAGGTTGCTGACACGTGCTTATTTCTACAGGTTCCTTGCTGCTGTAAAAACAGCAAAACGGCACCTGATAACGTCTGCACTGTTTTGTTTTGAGACAGAGTCTCCCTCTGTCACCCAGGCTAGAGTGCAGTGGCATGATCATAGCTCACTGCAGCCTCTAACTCCTGACCTCCCATCTTGGTCCCCCAGAGGGCTAGGATCACAGGCGTGAGCCACCACACCCAGCCTGCACTAAGGTTATAAAACACCGAATAAAAGGGCCAAAGTTTCCTGTGTCCTTCACACATGCAGCATCCCCACAACCCTGGGCTCTCGACAAGGGATGGGTATAGCAGGTATTTGTGGGAGGGTGGGGCTGGGCTGCCTGTCTCTGGGCTGCCTGTCTCTGGTCTGGGGGCCCTGAGGTCACCTTGGAGCCAGAGGCCAAAGCCCCATGCAGAGCTGCACATTGCAAACGGAACCCCATAGTGGGCCAGGACCCTCTCACCAGCCCTAACTCCTGCCTTCTCGGTGCATCAGCCGTGAGGTGCAGGCAACTCCCCAAGAAGCCAGGGGCCCTGCTCAGGGAGGGAGGCCCCCAGCGTTGGGGCTGCCTGGCCTGTGGGTCCCCTGGGTACAGGGCTAGGAAGGGTGGGACTGCAAGGCCCACTCCAAGTTGCTGGCCAAGCAGTGGGGAGTCTTCTTTAAGTGGACAAATGGCTGTGTGTTTAGGCCTGGGGGACCCCAAGTGACCAGGTCCCAAAGGCGAGGCAGCAGTTAGGAGCCAGGCCAGGCCTTGGGTCCAGTCATTTCTTTTTAGAATCCTTCATTTTCCCATTTATATTCATTTCTTGAGGCTGCTCGCTCCAACCACCGCTCAAAACATTAGGAACTGATCCTCTCCTAGTTCTGGAGGCCAGAAGCCTGAAATCAAGGTGTCAGCAGGGCCACGGTCACTCCAGAGGCTCCAGGGGAGGATCCTTCCTTGTCTTCCAGTTTCTGATGGTTGCTGGCAATCCTTGGCTTGTGGGGCGTCACTTTAATCTCTGCCCTGTGGGCACACGGCCTCCTCCTCTGTCACCTCTCCTCTGCTCCCTCTTATGCATGTGCCTACATTTAAGGTCCTCCCAGATAGCGGGGACAGTATCCCCATCTCATCCTTAATCATATCTGCCAAGTCCTTTTTGCTATATAAATTAACATGCAGACCCCAAGGATGACGTTGGATATCTTGTGGGGTGCTATTATTCAGCCCACCACCCCATCCCAGGAGCTCTGCCCATTTGGAAGGGGCTGTGCTGGCTCCCCAAGGACAACACTACTGCATGGGAGGGCTTGGTGCCCCCTCTGCAGGCGGACCCAGAAGGCCTGGCAGAGCCCAGGTAGGACCCAGGTATAAGAACCATAGAGTGGGTGGGGGTCTGCAGGAGGCTGGAGGACAGGGAGTGGTGGCCTCACAGGCAGGAGTCAGCAGGGGCCAAGGTCAAAGTCAGGAAGGTGCTGCCAAACTGGCTAGTATGAAGCAGAAGGCAGACCCAGTGGGGATTAAAAACAGTCAGAAGGTAAACCAACTTCAAGACAGGAGGCCCTCTTTAAGTAATAAAAACATGCTGACAGACAGCTCTGGCTGGCAGCACTAATGTAGATCAACTCATTTGTCCCTGGATATAGTGTCTGCAAGACGGGACCTCACGGCCTGCTCCTCGAGCTGCCAGAAGCCCCATCTCAGGCTTTTTCAAAGTTTTGACTGCCGATTCTTCCTGTTCTCAATCCCTGAGGCTGGGACAGCCTCAAGCATGTCAAAATCCAGTGGCCAAACACCAAGCAAGGCCATTGGAGTGTTCGGTGTAGGTGGCCTGGTCCTCTGACTTTGGTGTTTTTCTTTCCTGGACACGTGTCTGACAAAGACCCATCATGGGGAATAGGAGTGAGCCTAGAGGGCAGCCACCATCCCCTAACAAGAGGTCACCTGGCCCAGCTTCCAGCCAGACACAGGGGACACGACTTATAGCTCACAGCATGGGTTCCTGACCCCTGGTTCCCAGCACAAAGGACGAAAGTGCCCATCTAGTCTGTCATCCCCTCCTAACTTGACCAAATGCCGCCCTGTCTGTTCTTGGGCGCTCCCAGGCGCGGTGCCTGCCCTCCTTCCTCTACCCACCAGGAGGAAGGGTGGGACTCAGGCCTCACTTGTATGCACAGCTGAGCCCTGTGCACCTGCCGCCTGCCATGTGGCAGCCCTCTGGGCTCCAGTGAGAGCAGCACAGCCCGGGAAGAGCCTGGCCTGGGTGTCAGGGACCCAGGCCCTGTCCAGGCTCATCTCTGCACCTTCACCCACCTGAAACTCACCACTTTGCAGTCCCTAATCTAGGCCCTGATTGTCAATGGCTACTGATGTCACAACAGACAACCAGCCCTCTGTGCCTCTTGACCCAAGAACACAGGAACACTTACGAAGAATTCTTTCCAAAACAATGTTGAATCTGATCAAACCTCTAGATCTAAATACCAGCTCAAAACAAATACAGGGGACAGAAGCTCATATTCAACAGCACCATGGGGACAGAGCATGACACAGACTGCAGGAAACTACACAGCTGTACAGGACAAAGGTCGGTCTCATCAATAAATTTCAAGAGGGATCTGCAGCCTGCACAGGGGAGGTTGTTTCCTTCTGCTCAGGAAATACTCCTACAGCTGTCCTCTGGGGCAGGGGATTTGTGCGACTTTAGCTGCAGCCAGGACACCACCCCTCAGGTCTGACAGGCACCGTAAACTTGCCATGGCCGTAATGAACCCCAGAGTACATCCCTGGCCTGGCGCACTCATCACTTGGCGCACATACCACCATCCAGATGCTCAGACACCTGAGATCATCCCGCGACACTGCCGTCCCGGGGCCCCGCCCCCCACACATCCAGAGCCTGCACGCTGGCCCTGTCACCACTCCTCTCCCCATGGCCTGCTTCCAGAAACCCGTTCCCATCATCCACACAGCTCCAAGAACATCTCATGAACATCTCGTAAATGTGTAATTCGATCACATTATGCTCCTGCTTAAAACCTGTCACCAGTTTCTCATTGTCCTTAACATGAAATCCAATGCTCACTATGACCTATGCCATTCTAGCTCAGCATCTTCTGCTCTGCTTGGAGAGCTGAAGCTGCCTTGTCATTCCAGTCTCAGCTTAAATCCACCCAATCCCTACCACCGACATGGCCCCGTTTCATTTTTCCACAGCCCACGTCACTTCTTTACTTTAGGCAAAGGGCCAGTGTTCTGTCGTGACATTACTTTAATCCCCATGCTCAATGACCTGAGCAGGTCACAATCATCACTCAGCAAAACATGTTGCCCTTGGCCCGTGACCTAGTCTCTGCTCGCCATCCCTCATGAATTTATTTCTGTTCATTATAAAGAAAGCATTAACCCAGGATGGAAAAGTCTCAGAACAACATGCACCTGAATTGCAAAGATTCACAATAGCTGCACAGTCACGCTCAGCAGCAGACCGGCCTCTGCCTCCTCATCCCTGGCCTGCTGGGGGAACAGTCAGCATTCACCTTCCTCAGGGCATGGGCCTGAACTGGCATCTCTCAGCCCACCCTCTGTTGGCCGCCCTGTCCCTACCCCCACATCCCAAACTGCTACTTTTCTGCACCCTGCTTTTAGCAAAGATGCCAATGAAAAGAAGTTTAAAAAGCCATTTTCTAAACTGCATGTTGGGGAGGGTCGAACACCTGCAGCCTGAGCCTGTGATTACAAATCAGAGCTTATGTTCCCAATGGTAAACCTGAGCCCCTAAAGGATTTAAATAGAGCTACAGAGCTCTACTTCCTAGGGCACGCAAATGGACTCCCAATGTGCTAATGTTTCCAACAAGGGTCACAATGAAAAGTGTTCCCCAAATCCAATTCCAAGGCCACCTCTGTCTCTCCCAAGCACAAAGGGCATTTTTGGCAGTGCCCTCTCCATGCCCAAGGCTGGGAGTCCACAGAAGGGGTGAGGAGGGCCCTGAGGCAGCCGGACCCGAGGGGCCAAGATCCCTGAGAGAAAGGCGGCCTGATCAGAGACACTGGCACTCAGCACTGGTTTCCCTCTCCAGGCATCTGCTGTGAAGCTGCTCAGGGCAAAGTGGCAGAAAGTGGCCGAACAGCAGAGCACAGGTATACAGTGAGCTGGTTGTGGTGTTCACAGGGTGTTTTCTATTGACCTTTCTTCCAACTCACTAATTCTCTCTTCAGCTGACACTAATCTGCTGGTAAACCCACCTATTGAATTTTAAATTTCAGTTATTCTTTTTTGAACTTTCATTGTATTTTTTATGAATTCCCATTCTCTATGAAACTCTCCATCTTACCTATTTTCTTTAATATGTTAATCATAGTTATTTTAAAGTCCATGTCTGAAAACCAGTATCTTAACCTCCTGTGGGTCCTTCGCCTTCTTCCTCTGGTCCCACTTCTCAATGTGCTTTACTTTTGACTGAGCATCAGGCACTGTGTGAGACAGAAGGGCGGGGGGCCTGGACATGTCCCTCTGCAGGGACAGCTCATCCCCCACCCCCGTGGTGGGCAGCAGAGGGACAGGTCACCACAGGCCAGTCAGAGACTCGCTGACAGCTCCTCTGGAGCCCTTGTGAAGACCAGGCTGCCTGTGGCCACCTACTCCCTGCGTGACCCCTAAGGGTCCCAGAAGAGAGCCTGGGTATTTCTTAGGGCCCTCCCCCCTGAAAGGCCCCAACCTCTTCCCTAACTCCTTGAAACTGCCCAAACTCCTGCTCTGCTTTTCAGCCACTTTCTGCTTCTTTGCCCTGAGCAGCTTCACAGCAGATACCTGGAGAGGGAAACCGGTGCTGAGTGCCAATCTCTCTTCTCAGGCCTCCTTTCTCTCAGGGATCTTGCCCCTCGGGTCCGGCTGCCTCAGTAGGCCCAAGCCCCTGTCTTGGCTAGCCCCGGGGTATTGCCTGCAGCAATCTGGCTCCTCTGCCCCTGAGCAGCCGCCCCTGCCTACCTTCTCCGTGTCCTGCACAGGAACAAGATGTGGGGCTCACTTCAGCGAGCTTCCCCTGAGTTGTGCTGCTGGGCAGCCGGCTCTCCAGGCCTCCAAGCAGACACCAGCTCCTCAGGCCCTCGGTAGGTGCTACACTGCTGGGAGCTATTCCAGGCCGGAAGCAGAGTCTGTTTGCACTACCGGGAAGAGTCACTGAAAAGGGGAGTTGGTGAGGACATGGACTGATAACCAGCCAGGCTGGCTAGACTAGCACTGGCCATGAGGACATCTCCCAGCTACAGATGTCCCGTCCAGAGGTGTGCCAGGCAATGAGAGACCCAAAAGGGACACAGGGCCATTTCCTCCTGCTCAGCTCAGTGTCCTTGCGGACAGAAGACCTCAGCACCCTCATCTGAACTCTAGGGCCACAGCTGATGTCCTCGTCAGCCTAGTCCTAACAATGAAGACAGCACGAGCCAGGACATGGTAACTCCTTCCATCAGAAGCTCATCCTACAGCTCCTCAAACAGAACACAAGTGTCCTCCACTCAGGCCTACTGCCTTGCTGTAGCTGGAGATTTCTGACAAGAACTGCATGTTCTGCCCAGGATTGGCCAGGGGTTCATCCACAGACACTATTGCTTGTTTCACGTTGACAGTTTAACCATGTTTCCCATGTGGCCTCCTACCTCAGGGCCTTTGCACTGTCCCTCCACCTGAGTGGGCTGTCTCCTCCATGGCTTGTCCCTCCCCCTTCACTCAAGCCTCTGGCCAGATGTCAACTCCTGTCCCATCTGACTTAAATTGCTACATTCCATCCCACTGCCCTGTCTCTTTATCCTGCTTATTTTTTCCCCACAACAGGTCATGTCTAGCATACACTATACAGTCAGTCTCATCGTACTAGATCTAAGCCCATGAGAGCTGGGCTCAGCTAGCAGCACCTAGAACAAGGCCTGACCTATGGCAGGTTCTCACCAAGAATTTGCTGGATGTAAGGTCCATGTCAGAGAGGGGCCTTCTCGTACAGAGCCACAGCTTTAGAGCCCTCTGCTCTCAGCTGCTCTGGTTGTCGCTATTCAGTGTAAGCATCTCACGTGAGGGGCCTGACTCAGGCCTCGCCAACGAATGACTTAAGGGACAGGCTTCTGCCAGTCGGACTCCTCAGCCTCCACATCCCCAGTCTTGGCAGGATGGAGACAAGTAACCACGGGTGATAAAGGAGCACCAAAGGATGGTTCCTCACAGAGGGGAGGGCAGTTCTGTGGGCTAAGGGACCTGTCAGAACTAGTCCACCTGGCTTGGAGATCCCAGCTGAAAGGCTGAGAACTGTCGGGCAACAAACACCAGGGAGGAGCTGGCGTGGGCCTGTCTCCATGGAGAGGAGGGGGCTTCCCACACCCAAGCCCAGCAGGGGCCTCACGCTGGTCAGCAGCCCTGGGGTGACGCCAGTGTCACAATGTAGCCCCCGTGACATGGTGGCACCATGGCTGTAACCACAGACCCTCAGGCCTGAGTCCAAAGCTATGGGCCACTAGTCCCCACCCTCTGCTCACCTTCTGTCCCCCAGGCGTCCTGGACCTCAGAGTGCAAGACATTGAGGCAATATGGGCAGCCCCACCCCGGGTGTGGGGAAACCACAGTCTTCTGCTCCCCTGGGTACTTCTCCCACCCTCACCACCCACAGGAAGCCATGAGCTGTTACCTTCTCCGTAACTGAACTCTTCTCTGGGGGTGGGGGACAAGTGCAGAGAGAACTCTGTGTTTTCACGGATAGCCTGTGGGGGGTTCAGCTCTGCGGAGAAGCCGTTTCACAGGGAAAGGCTCACACTGACGAGGCCTTCGCCCTAACAGTGGCCTCCAGGACAGACACCTCCGAGGCCCGCAGTCAGCAAAGGATGCTGTGCTTTGTCCTGCACCAACAAGACTCCCCATCAGCCACGAGGGGCTCCCCAGAGGTTCTGCCTGTGCTGGGCCCCCGAGTGTGGGCAGACACAGGCCCCAGGGGGAAAGCAGGGAAGGCAGCTGCAAGACTCGCCTGCTCAGGAGCTGCAGGCTCAGGCTCTGGGGAGCAGCCCTCATTCTTACCTCCCACCACATAACCGTGTCCACTTGCCTTGCGAACGTGGCTTCCTAGATTCCCTCCCCTGCAGCCTGCGTGGGGCACAGCTGCTAGCGGGGGCCATGCCTGTCCCCCAGCATGGAGCTGCAGTAGGGCTGCACTGGCCACAGCGGTGGATGGGGCCTTGGGGTGGGGGGGCAGTGATGGCACCTGGGGGCTGGGGACAGGTCCAGCCTGATCCTCTCATCAACCCAAAGCCAGAGTGGCCAGACACAGGTGCCCTTGCCGGGCCTGCTCGCCATCATCCAAGTCTCCTGGAGTCGCGGTGGCCGTCAAGGCAGGGCAAGTGCGGGATGGTCAGCTCCTTTCCTCACCTGGGCCCCAGAGAGGAGGTGCCAATCTTCAGAGGCGCCTCAGCCCGCCAATGACATAGCTGCAGGAAGCTAGTAAATGCGAGCTTGCCGGGAAGGCGGGCATCACTCACAGCCTGCGCCACTTTGCTGTTCCCATTCACACCGTGACTGCTTAATAAAAAGGGAATGTTAATAGTGTCAGCCAGCTTAGCCAGCGGCACCACCTTCTGAGACGTCACCAAACTTCTGACAGGCTGTTTTGTCTGTTCATTTGTCTGTCTGTTTACATACTCATTCCAGATGGAGTAATGGAGAACCTGGGCCAACTGGAAAACCAGACAACATAATTTTGTCTTTAGTCAGTGGAAGAAAACAGTGCAGGACAGTGATCCTGAGAGAAGGGCAACCGGACAGGGAGTGAGTCCTGTGACTGCACCAGTTACGTGGGAGGCGGGTTCCAGGCTGCAGTGCAGGGGGCAGAAATGCAGACAGAACCCACAGTCTCCCCGAGTTGAGAAGATACAGTTCAGAGTTCAAGGAGGCTGGGGCGGCCGGTATCTGTAGGGTAGAGTATTGGAGAGGCAGAGCTCCAGGAAATGCACAGGGTCCCCTGGAATCTATAGGTAAAGACCCATCTGTGCCTGTGTAAGAGAAAGTACACAAGGAGGCCAGGGAAACAATCCCCAGAGCTCACACAGGGATGAGAATATTGTGTGTTTCCACAAGCCACTGTGGAAAGATCTCCTAATTCACAGGGTATTAGGTAGAAGCCTCAGAATGGCGTGACCCTCAGGAATGAAGCTGAATCAACTGTAGACTAAAGGTAGCTCTGGACCCACCAGAACAAAGCTTAGAAGCCTCTAAAGGATCAACTGATTCTAAGGGACTTAACTTCATGCCAGACCAAAATCCAACACTATCTAAAGGAATAAAATGAAATCAGCAGCTAACAATTTAAAACTCATAATATTCAGCATCCAGTGAAAACATTACCAGGTCTATCAGTCAGGGTCCCATCAGGAGACAGAAACCACATGGTATTTTAAATAAGGGAAGTTTAGTATAAAGAATTATTAACTATTTACAGGGAATTAACTGAGAGGGAACAAAAGAAAAATCTACAAACACACTTGAGTGAAGGGAGGTACCTAAGGGAAGGATTCAGACCTACGAGAGGGTGTGGCCACATCCACCCGTTTGATAGCAAAGTTCACTGGGCTGTCCCAGGCCAAGGCTGAGAGCCAAGAACCACCTGTGCTGGGTGCTAACAAAATTTGCTGGAAGGCTGTTTGCAGGGGTGCTGGAAAGCCACCAAGGTTGGGAGGATTGCTGTTGAACTCACCAGAAAGTTGCCAGGCAGCCAGCTGGGGTGCTGCGCAACTTGCCTGAAAGCTGCCGAGTACGCCATGTGTCCCACACGCCAGCCGTTGTCACAGAACAGGCATAAGCAAAACACAGAACCAAGAAAAGACCTTTTGCCTCCAGCACTCTCCAATGACAAAGATTATCATCAGGCAAGAAAGAAATGTGTCAGTGTCACAAACGGGCAATGAAAGGTGGACTTAGAGTTGAGAGGCAATAAATTGTTAACTGCTGTCTAACAGATATGCAAAAAAAAAAAAGGAAAATATGACCTATAACCACAAAAAAATCAATAGAAACTGACCTAGAAATGACAGAGATAAAGGAACTAGCAGACAAGGACAATAAAACAGCTATTATAAACAAGTTTCCTATTTTTAAGAAGGTAGGGAGAGACATGAGTGTGATGTGGAAATGGAAGATATAAAAAAGACCCAAGTGGAGCTTCCAGAGAAAGTAAAAACAATATCTGAAATGAAAAAATACACTGGGTGGGATTAACATCAGATAAACACTAGGAAAGAAAAGATCAGTGAATACGAAGACACAGCAACTATTCCAATAAGGCACAGAGAGACAGACAGAGAGAAAGTGTCAGACGCTATCAAGCAGTCTATTAGAAGTCCCAGAAAAAGAAGACAGAGGAGGAAAAACTATATTTAAAGAAATAAGCAAAATTTCCAAAATACGATGAAAACTATAAATTTACAGATCCAAGGTGGTCAATAAAACCCAAGCAGAATAAACCTCAAGAAAACTGCACCAAAGCACATTATAATCAAGTTGTCAAAAACCAGTGTTAAATTAAAAAGTCTTAAAAGCAGCCAGGCTAAAAAGCACATTACATACTGATAAATAAAGATAAGAATGACATGACAATTCTCCTGCAAGCCAGAAGATGATTAAGTAACATCTTTAAAGTACTGCAAAAAAGTCTGTCAACTGGAATTCTTTTTATCCACCAAAAATATCATTCAAAAATGAAGGCAAGGAACTTTCACTCTCCAGTCAGGCAGGTAAGGAGCTTGGAAATTGTCACTACCATCCTTACAACAAGAAAAAACTGAACAAACTGAAAAACAACTTCATTTTTTATTTTTAATTTTTTTAGAGACAGGGTCTCACTCCGTCATCCAGGCTGGAGTGCAGTGGCGTGATCATAGCTCACTGCAACCTCAAGCTCCTGGGCTCAAGTGGTCCTCCTGCCTCAGCCTCCCAAGTAGCTGGGACGATAGGCACCGGCCACCATGCCCAGATAATTTATTTATTTTTTTGTACAGATGGGGTCTCTCTGTGTTGCCCAGGCTGGTCTCGAACTCCTGGCCTCAAGCGATCCTCCCGCCTTGGCCTCTCAAAGTGTCGGGATTACAGGCGTGGGCCACTGCGCCTGGCCTACAACTCTTTTTAGATCGACCAGAGAATGGAGGTTACAGGACAAATGACCCCCGGTGAAACAGAATCACAGCTCACCAGAGCAGAAGCCCAAGAGCAGAAAAGAGGGTAGGAAAACTTAAACTGTAATTCATGAACTGTTGGAGGCTCAACGTGAACAAGTTTGAGTATTAAAAAAATAGGAGGGCCCATTCTTAGGGGGACCCACACACTTTTGTGAGTTTTACTTCCCCGAGCCTGATACATTTTGGATATATGACTACTCCAAATCTCATGCTGAAATTTGATCCCCAGTGTTGGAGGTGGGGCCTAGTGGGAGGTGTTTGGGTGGTGGGGGCAAATCCCTCATGAACGGCTTGGTGCCCTCCCTGTGATGATGAATGAGTTCTCTCCCTGTGAGTTCACACAAGAGCTGGTTGTTTAAAGAGCCGGGCACCTCCTCCCTCTCTTGCTCCTTCTCTCCCCATGTAACACACCTGCTCCCCCTGTGCCTTCTGCCTTGATTGGAAGCTCCCTGAAGCCCTCACCAGAAGCAGATATTGGCACCACGCTTCTTGTACAGTCTGCAGAACTATGAGCCAAATAAACGTCTTCTCTTTATAAATTACTCAGCCTCAGGTATTTCCTTTGCAGCAACGCCAAATGGACTAACACAGAGCCTTACCAGGTTCTCACAGTGGAGATCAGAGAAAAATCCCCTCATGCTTCTAGCAGGGGGAAGGGAGGCACTTTGGAATATGTCTAGAGCATTCTGTTCTTAGCAAAGCCTGTCCTCAAGGGAAACTATTTTACCAGAGCCTAACTTAATGACGTTATACCAGAACCTACAGAACCTAATTGACCTAGAGAAAGGGAAATACCCAACCCTAGCCCCCTCTGCACTCCTGTTTCACCTAAGAGGGGAAAAACCCAAAACTGAGAAGCACTTGTGAAGGTCACAGGCTCACAAAAAGACTGAGACCTAATCCCAGAACTATAAAACACTTTCCCTCCTTACCACCACATAAATAGGGTTCCTATATAATGACAGGGAAATACAACCGGAAAAAACTACACATTTCAAACCTTATTTAAGAAGTCTCTAAGGAAACCCAAAGGGGAAGGGAAAAAGGACACAGAGGACATTTTGGCTCTGACACAAACAACTACAGCAAACGGTAAACACAGCCTAACTCCTAGCCAGATAAACTTAAAACCTCACGCTAAAAGCCTGTTTTCTTCAGTTCCTTTAGCCAGTACATCAAGTTTGGCTTTCAACAAAAAATTACAAGACATACTACAACAAAAATACAGACTGTGAAGAGACATGGCAGGCATCACGACCAGACTCAGAAATGGCAGAGACGTTAGAATTATCAGAGCTAACAACTCTGATTTAAAACAACTTTGATTAATATGCTAAGGGCTCTAATGGAAAAAGTGGACAACATGTAAGAAGAGATGGGTCATATAAGCAGAGAGATGGAAACTCTAAGAAAGAATCAAAAGGAAATGCTAGAAACCAAATACACTGCAGCAGAGAGGAAGAGCGCCTTCGGCGGACTCAGTGGACTAGACACCACCAGGAAGGAATCACTGAACTTGAAGAAATAGCAACTTCCAAAACTGAAATGCAAAGCAAAAAAAGAATGAAAAAGATGCTCTTTTATCGAGAACCCGCCAACATGGGCTGCGTTCGCACCAAAACCATGAAGGCGGCGGCCCGGGCCACCACTGAGAAGTACCACACGCGGCTGGGCAATGACCCCCCCACGAACAAGTGCGTGTGAAGAGACTGCCACTATTCCCAGCAAGAAGCTCCGCAACAAGAGAGCTCCGCCACACACCTGATGAAGCAGGTTCAGAGAGGCCCGGTGAGAGGCGTCTCCATTGGGCTGCAGGAGGAGGAGGGGGAAAGGAGTGGCAACCACGTCCCAGAGGCCTCAGCCCTGGATCAGTAGATCCTGACACTAAGTAAATGCTGAAACGTTTGGACCCTGGCAGTCTGTCCAACCTGCAGGTCACTCAGCCTACAGTTGGGATGAATTTCAAAACACTATGTGGAACCATTTGAATCTTTCTGCTATGCTGTAATATTTTAATAAACCTGAGACAACAGCAAAAAAAAAAAAGAAAAGAAAAAAATGGAATAGAATATCCAAAACCTGTAAAACAATTAGAAAGGCATAAATATGCATTATGGGAATACTAGAAGAAGAAAGAAAGGAACAGAAGAGATAATTTGAAGTAATAATGACTGAGAATTTTCCAAAATAGACGACAGACACCAAACCACAGATCCAGGGAGCTCACAGAATACCAAGTAGGATAAATACCAAACAAAAATCTGCACGTAGGCATATCATAAACTACAGAAAATCAATGATAAAGAGAAAATCTTGAAAGCCAGAGGGAAACAAAAACTTCCTTACCTATAAAGGAGTAAGGATAAGAATTCCATTAGACTTCTTTCAGAAACTATTCAAGCAAAAGGAGAGTGGAGGAAATATTTTACGTGTTGAAAGAAAAAAAACCCACTAACCTAAAAATCTGTACCCAGAAAAATTACCCTTCAAAAGTGAAGAGAAACAAAGACTTTCTCAGATGAATAAAAATTAAAGAAATTTGTCACCAGTAGACCCGCCTTGCAAAAAATGTTAAAAGAAAATTTTGAGAAAGAAAGAAAATGATATAAGTCAGAAACACAGATCTATGTAAAGAAAGGAAGAGCATTAGAGAAGGAATAAGCGAAGGCAAAATATTTTATGTTTCTTATTCTTAATTGACCTAATAGATAATACTTTATTCAAAATAAAAACAGCAACAAAGTATTCAGTGATTATAGCTTTTGGGTAAGTGACATTGATGACAGCAATGTCACAAAGGACAGTCAGGAGGAACTGGGAATACTCTGTTACACTCGTACAAGCCCAGAGATGTGCATTGAAAGTGCATTGAAAGTGGACCTGACCTTCTTGGCTGTAAAGGAGGTGATTATTATAAAAAACAAAAAACAAAAAAACAAACAAACAAAAAAAGAAAGTGGAATTGGATTAGTTCTAAATACCAAACTCAAGGGCAAAGACTTTTAAAAAGTAAAAAATAAGCATAAATGATAAGAGAGGAGAAAATGTAATCATATAAAATATTCAATTAAAATCAGAGAAAGCAGAAAAAGAGAGGAAGACTAAAACAAGAACAAGAAAGAAAAGGGGCCGGGCGCGGTGGCTCATGCCTGAAGTCCCAGCTGCTCGGGAGGCTGAGGCAGGAGGACCACTTGAGCCCAGGGGCTGGAGTTTGCAGCGAGCTATGATGACGCCACTGCTCTCTACCCAGGGCGACAAAGTGAGACTCTCCTCAAAAAAAATAAATAAATAAATTTCGGAAGGAGAATCTTAAAAAAAAAAAAAGAAAGAAAAGGGAACAAAGAACAAACACAATAGAAAATAGCAATAAATATGGCAGATATTAATCCAACTGTATCAATAATCACTTTAAATGACAATGGTCTAAATATACCAAATAAAAGACAGAGAGGCCAGTCTCAGTGTGGCTCACGCTTGTAATCCCAGCAATTTGGGAGGCCTAGATGGGAGGATTGCCTGAGGCCAGGAATTAGAGACCAGTCTGGGCAACATAGTGACACCTGGTCTCTACAAAAAATTAAAAAATTAGCCAAGTGTGGTGGTGTGCACCTGTAGTTCTAACTATTCAGGAGGCTGAGGCAGGAGGATCACTTGAACCCAGGAATTTGAGGTTACAGGGTGCTATGATCAGGCCACTACACTCCAACCTGGGCAACAGAGCAAGACCCTGTCCCTAATAAATAAATAAATAAATAAATAAATAAATAAATAAAGACAAAGACACAGGTAGATTAAAATTAAAGAAATGGATAAAGATATATCAGGCTAACACTAATCAAAAGAAAGCTGGAGTAACTATTAATTTCAGGCAGAGCAGAATTCAGAGCAAGGAAAATTATCAGGGATAGAGGGGCATTACATAATGATAAAGGAATATTTCCCCAAGAAGACATAATAATCCTTAATGTGTATGTGCCTAACAATATCAAAGTCCGTGAGGCAAAAACTGATAAAACTGAAAGGAGAAATAGATGAATTCACTGTTACAGACATCCACACCCCTCTATCAAAATGGACAGATCCAGCAGGCAGAAAATCAGTGAGGGCACAGGTGAACTCAATAGCTCCATCAAGCAACTGAACAGAACTGACATCTATAGACTACTTCATCCAACATTAGCAGAATATACACTGTCTCAAGCTCACATGGACCATTCACCAAGATAGACCATATTCTGGGCCATAAAACACACCTTACCAGACTAATACACTCACTCAAAATAATTATGAGCTTATGTTTTGGGGCACATAATGTATAAGAACGTAATATTGTGACATTAACATCAACAACTGAAAGGGGTGGAGATGGACCTCTAAAGGAGCAGAATTTTTGCATGTTATTGAAATTATACTGGTATAAACTCAAATTAGAGTGTTATTACTTTAGGATGTTAACATATAATTCCCATGGTAACCACAAAGAAAATAGCTAAGGAATATACACAAAATAAGAAAGGAATTAAACATTTTATTACAACCCCCCCATAAACACAAAAGAAGACAGTAATGCAGGAAATGAGGGGAAAAAAGCTACAAGGTATAGAGAAAAGAAATAGCAAAATGATAGAAGTCCTTCCAGATCAGTAACTACTTACGTATAAACAGATTAAACTCTCCAATTAGAAGACAGAATGAATAAAAGCACATGACCCAACTATATGCTGTTTATAAGAGATTTATTCTAAATCCAAATAGGTTGCAAGTGAAAGGATGGAAAAACATATTCCATGCAAATAGTAACTAAAAGAGAGCAGGGTGGCTATACTAGTATCAGACAAAACAGACTTTAAATCAAAAAGTTACAAGAGACAAAAAAGTCATATATCAATAAAAGGTTCAATACAGCAAGACAAAACAACAATTGTAAACATTTAGCATCTAATAACAGACTATCAAAATATATGAAGCAAAACTGACAGAATTAAAGGGAGAAACAGTTCTACAATCATACTTGGAGACTTCAATACACTACTCTCAATAGTCAATAGAACAACTAGGCAGAAGATAAGCAATAAAATAGAGGACCTAACACAATAAACCAACTAGATCTAACAGACCTATACAGGACACTCTAGCCAACAACAGCAGCATACACATTATTCTCAAGAGCACATGGGACATTTTCCAGGATAGACCATCTGTTAGACCACAAATTAAGTCTCAACAGACTTATAAAGATAGATATCAGCCAGGCATGGTGGCTCACGCCTGTAATCCTAGCACTTTGGGAGGCTGAGGCAGGAGGACTGCCTTGAAGCCAGGAGTTTGAGACCAGCCTGAGCAACATAGTGAGACCCTGTCTCTACAAAAAATAGAAAAAAGTAGCTGGGTGTGGTGGCATGTGCCTGTAGTCCCAGCTGCTCGGGAGGCTGAGGCAAGAGGATGGCTTGAGCCCAGGAGTTTGAGGCTGCAGTGAGCTATGACTGCACCACTGCACTCTAGCCTGGGCGACAGAGCAAGACCCTGTCTCCAAAAAAAAAAAAAAAAAAGATTCATACAAAGTAACTTCTCCACCCGCAACAGGAGAAAGTTAGAAATCAATAAGAGAAGGAAAACTGCATAATTCATAAATTTGTGGAAATTAAATAATACATTCTTAAGCAACCAATGGGTCAAAAAAGAAATCACAATGGAAATTAGAAAATACAGACAAATAAAAATGAAAATAACACAACATACCAACACTTACGGGATGGAGAGAAAGCAGTGCTAATGAGGAAATTTATAGCAACAAATGCTCACATAAACAACAAGAAGATCTCAAATCAACAAACTAACGATACAACTTAAGAGACTAGAAAAAGGACAAACTAAGCCTAAAACTAGCAGAAGGAAGGACATAACAAAGACTGAAGCAGAGACCAACTAAATAGAGAATAGAAAAACAACACAGAAAATCAACAAAACCAAAAGTTGGTTCTTCGAAAATATCAGTAAAATTGACAAACCTTTAGCTAGATGGACTAAGAATAAAAGGGAGAATGTTCAAATTATCAAAATCAGAAATGAAAGTGGGGACATTACTACCAATTTTACAGAAATAAAAAGGATTATAAAAAAGCACTGTGGGCCAGGTGCAATGGCTCATGCCTGTAATCCTAGCTCTTTGGGAGGCCAAGGCAGGAGGATTGCCTGAGGCCAGGAGTTTGAGGTTGCACTGAGCTATGATGACACCATTGCACTCTAGCTGGGGTGACAGAGCGAGATCTTGTCTCAAAAAAAAAAAAAAAAAGCACCATGAGCAATTGTATGCTGACAAATTGGATAATGTAGATGAGATGGACAAATTCCTAGAAACACAAAACCTACCAAGACTGTCCAGGCGTAGTGGCTCATGTCTATAATCCTATCACTTTGGGAGGCCGAGGTGGCGGGAATCATTTGGGACCAGGAGTTCAAGACCAGCCTGGCAATATAGTGAGACCTTGTCTCTACAAAATATTTTTTTAAACTATCTGGGTGTGGTGGTTTGTGTCTATAGTCCCAGCTACTTGGGAAGCTGAGGCAGGAGGATCACTTGAACCCAGGAGTTCAAGGTTGTAGTAAGCTATGATCATGCCACTGCACTCCAGCCTGAAAGACAGAGCAAGACCCTGTCTCACAAAAAAAAAAAAAAAAAAATCAAGACTAAATCACAAAGAAATAGAAAATCTGAATAGACCACAACTAGTAAGCAGACTGAATCAGTAATAAAAAATCTCCTATTAAAGAAAAGTGCTGGACCTGATGGCTTCAGTGGTGAATTCTACCAAACATTTGTTTTATTTTTTTTTAACAGAATTTTTATTATTATTATTTTTTTTAGCGACGGGGTCTTGCTGTGGTGCCCAGGTTGGACTCAAACTCCTGGGCTCAGATGGTCCTCCGGCCTCAGCCTCCTGAGTAGCTGGGACTACAGGTGCCACCAAACACTTAAAGAAATCCTTCTCAAACTTTTCCAAAAAACTGAAGGGTAAGGAAGACTTTATAATTCACTCTATGAGGCCAGCATTACCCTCATACCAAAGCCAGACAAAGATACTGCAAGAAAACTACAGACTAATATCCCTTATGAACATTGATGCAGAAATCTTCTACAAATACTAGCAAACTGAACTCAGCAACATATTTGAAGGATTATATACTGTGACCAAGTGGGACTTATTCCTGGAATGCAAGGATGGCTCAACCTGTAAAAATTGATCAATGTAATAGACCACATTAACAGAATAATGGGAAAAAAAATCACATGATCGTCTCAATTGATGCAGAAGTATCTGACAAAATCCAACACTCTCTCATGATGAAAAAACTCAACAAACTAGGATAAGGGAACTACCTCAACATAGTAAAAACCACATATAAAAAAATCTACATTGATCATCATATGCAATGGTAAAAGATTAAAAATTTTTCCTCTAAGATTAGGAACAAAGTGAGAATGTCCACTTTTGCCACTGCTATTCAACATAGTACTGGAAGTTCTAGCCAGAGCAATGAGCAATAAGGAAGGAAGGGAGGGAGGGAGGAAGGGCATCCAAATTGGAAAGGAAGAAGTAAAATTATCTCAAATCTTATAAGTAAGAAACTCTAGAGATTCCACAAACTGTTAGAACTAATAAAAAGAATTCAGTAAAGTAGCAGGATATAAAGTCAACACACAAAAATCATTTGCATTTCTATATACTAACAATGAACAATCTGGAAAGGAAATTACAAGAACAATTCCACTTATGATAGCATCAGAAAGAATACTTAGGAATTAACTTAACCAAAGAGGTAAAAAACTTGTACAATGAAAACTACAAAATATTGCTGAAATAAATTATAGAAGAAATAATTAAGTGGAAAAATATCACATATTCATGGATTGGAAGATGTAATATTGTTAAGCTATCATACTACCTGAAGTGAGCTACAGATTCACATGCAATCTGTACCAAATTCCCAATGGCGTTTCTTGCAGAAATAGAAAAACCCATCCTAAAATTCATATGAAATCTCAAGGGACCTCGAATAGCCAAAACAATGTTGAAGAAGAACAAAGTTTAGGATTCACTCTTCCTGATTTCAAAACTCACTATAAAGCTGCAGTAATCACAACAGCATGGTACTGGCAGGAAGACAGACATATAGACCAACGGAATAGAATAGAGAGCCCAGAAATAAACCCTGGCATATATAGTCAAATGATTTCTGACAAGGGTGCCAAGACCATTCAATGGGGAAAGGACAATCTTTTCAACAAATGTTGCCAGGAAAACTGGATATCCATGTGCAAAAGAATGAAGTTAGACCCTTCCCTAACACCATATATAAAAATTAACACAAAATGGATCAAACACCTAAATGTAAGACCTAAAACTCTTAGAAGAAAACAGGGAAAAAGCCTCACAACATTGGATTTGCCAATGATTTCTTGGATATGACAACAAAAGCATAGGCAACAAAAGAAAATATAGACAAATTGGATTTCACAAAAATCAAAAAAATTTTATGCATCAAAAGACACTGGCCAGGCACAGTAGCTCACGCCTATAATCCCAGCACTTTGGGAGGCCGAGGTGGAAGGATCACTTGAGGCCAGGAGTTCAAGATACTGGCCAGCCTGGGCAATGTAGCAAGACCCCACCTCTACCAAAAAAAAAAAAAAACCCACACAAAACCAGACACTATCAACAGAGTAAAAAGGCAATCCACAGAATGGGAGAAAATATTTGCAAATGATATATCTGATAAGGGATTCATATCCAGAATATATAGAGCACTCCCAGAACTCAACAAAATACAATCTGATTCAAAAATGGGTAAAGTAGTTGAATAGACATTTTTCCAAAGAATATATATAAATGGCCGTTAAGCACGTGAAAAGATGCTCAACATCACTAATCATAAGAGAAATGCAAATCAAAAGTACAATGAGATTTTACCTCATACCCATTAGGATAGCCACTATGAAAAAAACCAGAAATAGCAAGTATTGGTTAAGATGTGGAGAAACTGGAACCCTTTTGCATTATTAGTGACAATGGAAAATGGTATAGCTTCTGTGGAAAACAGTATGATGGCTCCTCAAAAAATTAAAAATAGAATTACCATATGATCCAGCAATGCTGCTTCTGGGTATATACTCAAAGGAATTGAAAGCAGGGTCTCAAAGAGATACTTGTACACCCATGTTTACAGCAGTATTGTTCACAGTAGCTAAAATGTGAAAGCACTCAAGCGTCCACTGACGAATGTATAAGCAAAATGTAGTGCATACACACAACGGACTATTACTTAGCCTTCAAAAGGAAGGAACTTTTGACACATGCTACAATGTGACAAACATTGAGGACGTGATGCTGAGTGAAATAAGCCAGTCACAAAAAGACAAACACTGTATGATTCCACTCATTTGAGATACTTAGGGTAGTTCAAAATCAGAAAGACAGACATAAAATGGTGGTTGCCAGGGGCCTGGAGGAGAGGAGAATGGGAGCTACTGTTTAGCGGCTACGGAGTCAGTTTCACAAGCGGAAAAGGTTTTTGGAGACAGATGTGGTGATAACTGCCAAGCAGTATGAATGTATTTACCATCACTAACCTATATACTTATAAACGTAGTAACTTTGATGTTATATGTATTTTACCACAACTTTAAAAGTTGGGGAAAAAATAAAAGGAGAAAAAAAGATATATCATGAAAACAGTAATCAAAAGAAAGCTCAAGTGGCTATCTTAATGTCAAATAAGCAAAGCAGACTTCATAGCAAAGAAAATTACCAGCGAGAAAGAGTTATTATATAATGAAAAAAGAGTCAATTCACCAAGAAGACATAATCTTAAATGTGTATGTTCCTAACAAAAGAGCTTCGAAGGCTGGGCTCACGCCTGTAATCCTAACACTTTGGAAGGCCGAGGTGGGAGGATTGCTTGAGTCCAGGAGTTTGAGACCAGCTTGAGCAACAAAGCAAGACTCTTGTCTCCACCAACAAAAAAAAAAAAAGAAAAGTTAGCTGGGCATGGTGGTGTGTGCCTATAGTCCCAGCTACTTTGGGAGGCTGAGGCAGGAGAATGGCTTGAGCCCAGGAGTTTGAGGTTACAGTGAGCTATGATGATGCCACTGCACTCTAGCCCTAGGCAACAAAGCAAGACCCTGTCTCAAAAACAAACAAACAAAAAAAAACAACAAAACAACTGAGAGAAATGAAGAGCAACAGACAAATCCACTATTAGTTGGAGACCTCAACCCTTCTCTCTCAATAAGAACTAGTAAAAAGAAAATCAGCAAAGAATAGAACTGAACTCCACCATCAACCAACTGGATCTAACTGACATTTAGAGAACACTCCACCCAACAATAGTGGAATACATTTTTCAAGTATTCACCAAGATAGACTATATACTGAGTCATAAAAGTCACAAAACAAACTAACAAATTTAAAAGAATTGAAATCATACAAAGTATGATTTCTGACCATAATGAAATTAAACTAGAAATCAATAACAGAAAGATAAGAGGGTCCAAACACTTGAAATTAAATACTACACTTCTAAACAACCACAGGTCAAAGAGGAAGTCCTAACCGTGCTTGGTACTGTCTTTTTTTTTTTTTTTGAGACAGGGTCTTGCTCTCTCGTGCAGTGGTACAATCGTAGTTCATTGTAACCTCAAATTCCTGGGCTCAAGCCTCATCTTGCCTCAGCCTCCTGAGTAGCTAGGACTACAGGCGCACACCACCATGCCAGGCTGTGTCGTCTGTTTAGTTTTATTCATGCTGCTGAGTTTAATGATATCTCACCATGGTTTAATTTGCATTTTCTTTATGACTAATGAATCTGAGCACCTCTTTGTATATTTGTTAGCCACTCAACTCTCATGATTGTTTTTCTACTGGATTTCAGGACTTCTTGCTATGTACAGATACTAGTTCTTTGTTCACCGTGCACATGTACTAGCATATGATACTAGTCCTACGCACACTGCACGTATCCTCTAGTCTGCGGCTCATCTTTATCCTCTCCTAAACATGCCTTATGAACAAAGGGTCCTGATTTTAATGCAGTCTAGTTTATCCCTTTTTTCTTTATGGTTAGTGGCTTTTTGTGTCCTTAAGAAATCTTTGCCACCCCAAATTCATGATTTCCTCCTATGCCTTCTTTTAGCACCTTTATTCTGTATTGGTTGTTTTAGTTTCTTAAGCTGGGTGATAGATACACGGTATTCATTATGTTAATGCTTTTTTGTATGTCTAAAATATTCCATAAAAAATTTTTAAATGCATGAAGTAATAAAAAAAAAACCTACTGAAGGATATAAATGATGACCTGAATAAAAGCAAATGTATGGCCTGTTCTTAGGAAAACAACAGTATTACAGTTATCCATCCTCCTAGATTTAAAATATAACTCTAATGTAATCCTAATAAAAATACCAACATGAATTCTTTTTAAGTAGACAAACTAATTTTAAAAGTTCATATGGGCTGGGTGCAGTGGCTCACACCTGCAATCCCAGCACTTTCAGAGGCCAAGGTGGGGGTGGGTGTTCGCTTGAGTCCAGGAGCTTGAGGCTGCAGTGAGCTACGATCATTCCACTGCACTCCAGCCTAAGTGACAGAGTGAGATCCTGACTCTGAAGAAAATAAAATAAGAAGCATGCAAACCCTACGAACACATGGTCATAGGTAAACAAGTAGTTTTTTTGTTTTTTTAAAGAGACAGAGTCTTGCTCTGTCACCCAGGCTGTGGTGTACAGTGGCACAATCATAACGTACTTGCAGCCTTGAACTCCTGGGCTCAAGGGATCCTCCTACTTCAGCCTCCGAAGTAGCTGGGTCTACAGGCACAGGCCACCGTGCCCTCCTAATAATAAGTAAAGAGAATAAAATGCTCAAATCTCCTCCATACAAGAAATGTAAAGCAAAACTACAAGATACCAATTTTTAACTGCTCAAATAAAAACCAAAATGTTTCAAAATACATTCTGTGAGTATGGATATGAGTAAAAAGACACACTTATTCATTGCTGATTGAATGGAAATTTACAGGATTATCCTGCGAATTATTAGATATATGTACAAACGTGCATAAAAGTATATATAAGCACATTTAATGCATTATTCATTGTAGGGAAAAACTGAAAGCAACCTATTTTTTTTTTTTTTTGAGACAGGGACTTGCTCTGTTGTCTGTGCTAGAGTGCAGTGATGTGATCACAGCTCATTGCAACCTCAAACTAGGTTCAAGCGATCCTCCTGCCTCAGCTTCCCAAGTAGCTGGGACTACAGGCATGTGGCACTATGCCTGGCTAACTTTTTTATTTTTTGTAGAGATGGGGTCTTGCTACATTGCCCAGGCTGGTCTTGAACTCCTGGTCTCAAGCGAGCCTCATGCCTCGGCCTCCCAAAGTGCTATAATTACAGGCACGACCTACTGTGCCTGGCCCGAAAGCAATCTTAATGTCCATCGACAGGGGATTGATATGATAAAGTATTAAAATATCCAGATAATGAAATATAATGTAACTGCTAAAAAGAACATAATAGATTTATATGTAATATGGAACAACGTCTAAGATATTTCATTAAGTGGCAAAATCAACGTTCAGAATAATGGGTAAAATGTGCTACCATTTATTTACATTGAGACAAGACCAGGAATAGGCCACGCTCAGTGGCTCACGCTTATAATTCTAGCACTTTGGGAGGCCATGGTGGGAGGATCGCTTGAGGCCAGGAGTTCAAGACCAGCCTGAGCAACATAGTGAGACCCCTGTCTCTATAAAAAAAGTAGAAAAAATTAGCTGGGTGTGGTGCCACAAGCCTGTAGTCCCAGCTACTTGGAAGGCTGAGGTGGGCAGGATTGCTTGAACCCAGGAGTCTGAGGTTGTACTGAGCTATGGTGATGTCACTGCACTGTAGCCTGGACAACAGAGTGAGACTCTGTCCCTCCCACCACCAAAAAAAAGGGAAAAAAACACAAAGAATATATATTTATATATACTTGTGGTATACAGAATATGTCTGGAATATTTCAAGATTCCTCTGAGGAGAGAGTCTAGGAATCTGGGGGCCTGGAAGCCAGAGGTGGGAGGGAAATCTTGTACCTTTCTGAAGTTCCTTAAAAGAAATTTTTAACAACGTGTAGTTACCTTTTTTTAAAACAACAGGCAAACCGAACAAAACACACATACCCTTTAGCCCACCAATCCTATATTTAGGACTCTTTCCAATATAAATAAAAACACATATACACAGGATGTAAGTATAAAGATATTTATTGCATGATTATTTATAATGATAAAAACTATAAATATATTTTTATCAATAGGGAAATATTTGATTCAATGTGGAATACAGCTTTCCATCTATTGACTTAGAGAAATGCTCATGATGTAATAAGAAAAACAAAATGTAATGTGCATAGTATGACTCCATTGTTGTTAAAGGATATTAAACAAAAAAGGCTACATATGTATATTTATAAAAGCATAAAGTAGAGTAGAAAAGATATATATTCATGTATCAGACTTCAACATACCTCAGTGAGGTGAGAATAGAGGAGGGATGGATGAAAGACTGTTACTTTTTCCAATATTTTGTAATTAAAACATGGGAGGTTTTACTGTTGTTCTAATGTGGTTGATGTCAATGCAGGTATACACAAAATAATGTGAACAGCCCAACAGAGAAGGAAAATGCAGGTGGGCTTTTCAGCAGAGAATAGTAATCTTACAACAGGGTGCTGAGGCCTGTTTGAGGTGGACGATCATGAGTTTAAAGTGATGCTACATGCCCTGTGGTAGGACTTTACCCAGCAGTGCTCAACCATCTGGCTAATGGGACAGGTACAAAGAGGAGTGGGGTTGAGGTGTTGCTGTCTAGGTGGAATGGAGACAAACGGGATTCAAATATTTAGAGCGCTGGTAAGAATGTCATAGACACAATGGCCCACAAGCTACACAAGGATGTGGAAAAGACAAAGCAAAGGAGTCAATGGCCTGGAAGTTCCTATTAAGGTCAGAGGAAAGATGCAGCAGTAGCCAATCCCCAAAATGTAAACCCTAGAGTCCCTGGGATTTGGGGAAGGGTAATTGGGTGAGGTAGTCAATTTGTATTTAGACAGATCTGGGCTGAATCTTAGATCTGATTTGTCAGCTTTGTGACCTTGGATAAATTATTTGTCCTGGGCTAATTTCCTCATTTATAAATGAGTATAATAATCTCACAGGGTTTTTCAGAGGATTAAGAGAGAGAATGGATGGAAAAGGCTAACGACGTAAGTCACGGATGCTCTTTTCTTCCTAGGGGTAAAAATCAGTGTTTATTCGGGGCCAGTTCAGGTTCAAAAAGAAAACATTCCTGTTCTAACTATATGGAGCTTTTTGATCTCTGAAATGCTTGTTACCCAGTCACATGTGACTAAATGACATGATAAATGTGACTCAATGAATGTGACATGTGATAAATATGATGTGAACTTTTTGAAAGGAAAGCCACACATGTGAATTTTTCTTACATTTATGACGAGTCTGCTGACCCAGGGAAATACTCTGTAGAATTGGAAACCGACATTAGAATTTAAAAATACTGAGGATAAACTCTCTTGGGCCTCTTTTATAAAGTCACTAATTCCATTCCTGAGGGCTCCACCCCTATGACCCAATTACCTCCCAAAGGCCTCACCTCCTAATACCATCACCTCGGGGATAAGGATTTCAACATATGAATTTTGGGGGGACATAAATATTCAGACCATAGCACAGACTCTTATCAGGTATATGATTTGCAAAATATTTTCTCCCATTCTGTGGGCTGTCTTTTCACTCTATTGATAGTATACTCTGACACACAAGTTTTTAATTTTGATAAAGCCCAATTTATCTATTTTTATCTTTTGTTACTTGTGCTTTTGGTGTCATATCTAGAATCCACTGCCAAATCTAAGGTCATGAAGATTTACCCGTTTTCTTTTAAGAGTTTTATAGTTTTAGCTCTTACATTTATGTCTTTGATCCATTCTGAGTTAACTTTTGTACATGGTGTGAGGTAAGGGTTCAACTTTATTCTTTTGCATATGATATCCTGTTATCCCAGCACTATTCATCGAAGAGACTATTCTTTCCCCCAGAATGGTCTTGGCATCCTTGTCAAAAATCAATTTCCGGGGCTAGGCACAATGGCTTACGCCTGTAAGCCCAGCACCTTGGGAGGCGGAGGTGGGAGGATCGCCTGAGGCCAGGAGTTCAAGACCAGCCTGGGCAACATGATGAGACCCCATCTCCACAAAAAAATAAAATAAAACATTTTTTTAAAAAATTAGTTGCCCATAAATGCATGGGTTTATTTCTGGACTCTGAATTCTATTCCACTAACCTATATGTCTAACCTTATGCCAGTACCACAGTCTTGATTACTATAGTTTTGTAGTAAGTTTTGAAATAAGGAAATATGGGCCGGGTGCGGTGGCTCACGCCTGTAATCCTAGCACTCTGGGAGGCCGAGGTGGGAGGATCCCTTGAGCTCAGGAGTTCGAGACCAGCCTGAGCAAGAGCAAGACCCTGTCCCTACTAAAAATAGAAAAAACTAGCCAAGCATGGTGGCATGCACCTGTAGTTCCAGCTACTCGGGAGGCTGAGGCAGGAGGATCACTTGAGCCCAGCAGTATGAGGTTGCCGTGAGCTAGGCTGACACCATGGCACTCTAGCCCCAGCAACAGAGCGAGACTGTCTCAAGAAAAAAAAAAAAGAAAGAAGGAAGTGGAGGCTATTTTGGGTATTGGGAGGGGTTGCCTGCAACTACATATGAATTTTAAGATAAGTTTTTCCACTTCTGAAAAAGGGCTCTTGGGATTTTGATAGGGGTTACACTGAATGTGTAAATAGTTTGGGTGAGTATTACTGTCTTAAAAATATTAAGTGAAGATGACTTAATTTTAACATCAAAATTATGAGTGCCATTATCAATCTTTATTAGGGAAAATGTTGCTTTGCAGTTGAGGCCAGTACATCTGCATGTATGGAGACAAAATCGACTCCACCTTGGATGTTAATCCACCATGCTGACTTCTGATTAACCCCAGTCCCATGAATGCCTCCTGATTTATACTTTATTTACTGTCCTTAGTATAAGAACATGTACTCACTATAAATCCTGCCTCCAGATCAAAGCAACCTTAATGTTACAACACAAATTATAGGGTATGACATATTGCCTTCTTGCCTGTTCTGGAGGGTTACCTTTAATTATCTTACATAGAGCACTTACACCTTTTCCCTATGGTACGTAAGCCCTGGGTCTGGGGAGTAACAGGTGTAGAGATCTACCTGTCTTGCAGCTACGCAAGACCACACTTCTGTCTTTAAATTGCCCCAATAAAATACCCTTTACCAATAAACCAGATTTGTCTGCTTTATCCTTTGGTTTCTTGGATACTTTGGCATTTGGGGGCTGCTTTGCATATATGTCCCTTTCATGGAAAAACATGGAATTTTCCTTAAACTCATCTAGCAAAACAGAGCTACACTGCACAAAAGGTGGCAGTGGTAGGACACTGCAAGAAATGCAGCATTACCTAGAGTAACTTCTGTGTACTTAGACATGTAAAAGTTATTTCCCTTCCTGATTTCAACAATTATGGCAGTACAGGAAATAGAATTATACAATGGTAATAAAAGTTAACATGACCAAAGAAGTGAGAAGACAATTCTTTCCTTGTTCAATCTGCCTTCTCCCCAACCCCTGTCAAGATAAATGAGAGGGACTTGGACAGGTTTTGGCTTTTTGATTTATAATGAAACTACAGACCTGGGACAAATACCTTTCAATTCTTCCTCAGAGCTGTTTAAAACATTAACTCAGTGGAAGTTTTCAAAAAGGAAATATTCCAGGAGGGTAAGGAAGTGATAATCATAGCATATATTAAACCTTTGTTTTTTCCCCTGAACCCAAAAATGATCTACTCCTATGAACTAGGAAAACAGAGCCTCCACTTGGAATAAAATACTAAATTTTTCCAGGTACTTCTGCATCCACTGTCTCTTTCAGATAAACCCTGTAAGGTTTACCAAACACAAGAACAATCTTTACCTTTTAATATTTGAAATGTTCCTTCATCTCCCTGGTTTGAGTGTTTTGGCAGTACAGTGGGTTTCTGCCTCAAATGCTGGCAAGGAACACACAGAACTCCCATTAAAATAACAAGAACCTCAGCTTAGTAACATTGGGTGTGCCTAATTCCAGTGGACGAGTGTGAGCCCCAGAGCTTCTGTTGGAGGTAAGTCACAATAGGGTTCAGGACAAAGTAGCTCCCACTGTTCACCTTGGGCCAAAGAAAAGCTGCCCCAGTAATGGATAACTTTCTTCCTTGAAGGAAGGAATTCTATCTAACTCTAAATCCTAATTGCTCCTCACCTAGCTTTTGGCTTTTTTTTTTTTTTTTTTTTTTGAGACAGCTCTGTCAACTGGGCTACAGTGCAGTGGCATGACACCTCACTGCAACCTCAAACTCCTGGGCTCAAGTGACCCTCCTGCCTCAGCCTCCCCAGTAGCTGGGACTACAGGCTCACACCACCATGTCCAGCTAATTTTTAAGATTTTTTGTAGAGATGGGATCTTGCCATGTTGCTCAGGCTGATCTTGAACTCCTGGCCTCAAGCAATCCTCCCACTGAGGTCTCCCAAACTGCTGGGCTTACAGGTGTGAGCCACTGTGCCCAGCTGGCATCTCTTTTATACTTAACCTACCGTATTTGCTCAGTAGGTATTGTTTAAATACAGTGGGTCTTAATCTAGAGGTCATCAGAATCACCTGCGAAACTTTCAAATGACACAGGTTCGAAATCCCTCCCCCTAGATTTATTCAGTAGGCCTACAGACAGCGTCCAAGCTTTTCAAGTTTAAAAAATTCCACAGGTGATTCAGTTGAGAATTTCAGGTTTAAGGTAACTCTCTTCTCTAAACCATACTTAAACTAACTCATTTTATATAAATAAATAATATGGCCAGATTTGGGGTTGGGGGAGGATGATAGAAAGGGCTTTCTTCACTGGGCTTTTAAGAAACTTAAATCCTAAATAGGATTCAGGCACCACATTTTCAATCTGACTGGAGAAAAATAATCTCTACCTTTACAACTGTCCTTCACATCATCCCAGCTATGTCCATGTGTATTAGTCATTTAAAAAATTTTTCTGTATCTTGTATTTTGACATCTTAAAAATCTTGCTGGCAGGGGAAGACTGTCTCTCCCAGGACTAGCTAATCCCTAAAGATAGTAAACAACTTACTTGGGAGCATGCCTCTCATAGTAGGCCTGCCACCCCCTTTCTGTAACTCTCAAACACCAAGCCAATATTTCTCCTGTCCTAAGTCATCCCATGGCCAGGTACCAGCAACTAGAGAACATCCAAAGCTAAAGCCTGCCGGAATTATTTAAATTATCCAATCCTAAAACGGTTACTCTGCCCTGACTTGCTATTCCTGTGGAAACCCCGTAAAGGCTCTGGCCTAGGCTTTCTCCTTGTTTCTACTTCTTCCTCCTGACCAAAAGCCGATGCTTCCCTGTGGGTGTGTGTGTTGTGGCATGCCCTCTTTTCTTGGGAAATGTAAGTAATAAATTCTTTCAATGGCACTGGCCTCTCCATGTTGTCACTCAGTCACCTCTAAAAATTAAAATCCCAAGGGATTTTAGACACCCCACCCATGCCTCTGAGCTGCCTTGTCTACTTAACTAATCCAGTTGGAAACCATATTACAAACTAACTTAGGTTTCCAAAACCAGACAGCAAGTAGCACCTAACTCCTTTACACAGAAAAACCTCTTGAAAGTCCTATTAGCATTTGAAACTCAATATTCAGAACTAAATGTAGTTTTACCCAGTAATTCCACTCCTAGAGCACAAAAACCTGTACACAAATGTTCATAGCAGCATTATTTATAATAGTCAAAAAATGGAAACAACCATATGTCCATCAGTCGATAAACAGATACACAAAATTGGTATATCCATGCATGGGAATATTATTCAGCCATGAAAAGGAATGAAGTACTGATTCATGCTACAACATGGATGAACCTTACAATCATGCTTAATAAAAGCCAGACTGAAAAGGCCACATATTGTATGATTCCATGTATATAAAATGTACGGAATAGGCAAACCCATAGAAACAGAAAGCAGCTTAGTGACTGCCAGGGGACAGGGTACAGGGGAATGGGGAGTGACTGCTAACAGGTACAGTAGTTTCTATTTGGGGTTATAAAATGTTCTGGAATTGACAGTGATCATGGCTGCATAATCTTGTAAATGTACTACAAGCCAATGAATTGTACACTTTAAAGTGTGAATTTTCGATATGTGAATTATATCTTTAAACGAACATATTATCTTCCCTCCAAACCTGTTCCTTCACACTTCTCCTGTGTTCATTATTTCGGCGATTGGGATCACGTTCACTCAGACGCTCAGGCCAGAAACCTGCAAGTCATAACAGTGGGTCAAGATGACTCTAACACCTAAGAGGTCTGCACTCTTCCCTGCACCTCCTAACTCGGGCCACTCTCATTTCTCACCCAGACTGTAGCAGCCTCCTAAGGGGTCTCGTGGCCTCCAGTCTTGCTCCCCCAATCCATTTTTACACTGCAATTACAACGGCCTTTGAAAACAAAATCTTCAATGGTTCCAGAAGACCCCAGGTTGAACTTCAAACCTTTAATACGATTTATAAAGTCCCTCAAATCTCAGCCCGTGGTGAACCTCTCCAGCCTCACCTTCCCCTCAAGCCCTTGACAACTCTGCACCAGCCGGGCTGAAGAGCTCGGCTATCACCCCCGGGCCGCGGCAGCGCGGTTCAATCCCCTCTCACGTAGCTAACGCTACCCTCTCCGGGAAGGAAGCGCCCCCGGGCCTGCCAGGCTGGATGTGGGGTCTCTCCCAATTCCCCTCCCTCCGTTAACTCTCGTCTGCTCCACAGGCAGGTGCGCTCCCAGGGGGCCGCCATTGTATCAGCAAACATTTCCTGAATAACTGTGGTGGGATCAGACTTTATCTTAAAACTGCCGCGACAGCGCCGCAAACTCACCCTGACTCTTCCTCAACAATTAATAGGCTTTACCTGGGCGCGGGAGGCCGCCACCCAGCCTGTCAGAAGCAGCTTCCGCCCCGCCCGGCGGCGCCCGGTCTTGCGTGGTCCGGAAGTGCTCGCCACCGTGCGCCCGCGCGCGGAGCCGCTGAGGAAGATGGGAAGCGAGACACCGCTCCCCTCGACCGGGCCTCTCTGCGCCGGCGCATTAGTACTTCTCCGCGGGGGGCGCTGGGCGGCGCATGCGCAGGCGCGTGGCTCTCCGTTGAGAAGGTGCCGCGGCGGCGCCGGAGGTAGGAGGAGTCGGGCTTTGGGGCTGGGAGTCTGTACCCGGGAGGAGGCGATCCTGTCACCTCGGGCCGTTCTCGCTCTCCTGAGGGAGAAGAGCCTTTCTCGCCCGCCTCCCTCGCTGTCCCCTGGCTCGGCAGGCCCGCAGCCGCTGCGGAGAGGCGGGACCCGCGCTTGGGTGGAGAGGGGCCGGTGCCCGCCTGGAGGGAGGACGGGGGGGCGGATCCGGATACCCTCGGTGGTCACGGCCCGGGGCCAGTGCGGCGATCGGGGTTCTCCGTCTGGCCTTAGAGCCCTCAGCGTCCTGGCAGCCCTCTCCCAGGCGGACCCCTCAGCCCCCTTTCCGTAGGTCGCCAGGCTGGGGGAAGGGGGAGGGGCCGCCCCGCACCGGTCCATTCATTCCTTCCGCGCCCGCCGGGAGCCGGGCGCCGAGGTAGGTGGGATGCTGAGGACGCACAAGTGCCCTGCCCTCTGGAAACTTGCAGTCTTGTGCCATCCGTTATGTCATTCAGCACATACTGATTGAGAACCCGTAGGAGATGGAACTGTTTAAGACTCTTATCAACAGAGATGTGGAGACTCAACACAGTCGTGGAGGGTGGAATTTGCTCTAACCGCTCACCCCATCCAACAGAATAAAATTCCGTTTGCTTACCTGACGTTCCAGGCCCTTGGGAACTAGTTTCTGCCTCTCCCTGCAGCCTTCTGTCCTATCACTTTCTCTTCACTCCGATTATATCAAACTCTTTGCAGTTCATGAATTCAACAAATAGTTGGCCAACACTTATTAGAAGTCAGGCACCGGATTAGTCGAAGAGAATACAAAGTGAAATACATGGGTCTGTGCCCTCCTAAAGTGTTGAGCTTAGTAGGGGATGGATAATAAGTCAATGAATAAAAATATAAAAGCAGATACTCTGGAACCACACTGCCTGGGTTTGATCCCAGCCCTGCCACTTCAAAAGTTGTGTGAACTTGAGCCAGTTCCTCACTGTGCTTGTGCCTGGTTCCTTGCTGTAAAGAGAGGATGGCAGTAGATTCTACCATAAAGGATTGTTGTACAGATTAAATGAGTTAAAGATTTGAAAAGCAGTTGGAACAGTGCCTGGCACACAGCAAGCATTCAATAAATATTATCTATTATATTACATATGATTATAACCTGTGACAAATGCTATTGTGAAAACAGTGGGTGATGGTAGAGATTAGTGGAGAGGGGAGGGTCCACTTAAAGGATTAGGGGAGGCTTCTCCAAGGAAGTGATGTGGAAGATGAGAATGAGCCACCATACAAAGTAGATTCTAGGTAGGGGTATCTGCCTAGCTTTTGAAAACGAAATGATTGATCAGATTACTTGGACAGCATAGATTGCATTATTGTATTTGAAATGAAGAACTTTCTGCCCTTAGGTCATTCAGCTTTGATTTTTGAACCTCACTAGCTGTGTGCCAAAGTGAAAAATCATTCCCAGAAGGCCCAACCTTTGCTTATAGGCAGTATTCTAGTCATCCAAATTTGGAGAGCTTTTTTTGGGCTGAGGAGATAGAAAAAAGTGGTCTTTTCTCTCCCAAGTGTTCAGGGGCATATAATTTTCTCTCTTTCTTTTTCTTTCTGTCTCTCATGTTGCCGTGTTTGCTGATAGAGCCTCTAACAGATCGGGGTCTTAGGCCAGTTAGGAGACAGATTTTCTAGATTTGGGAATCGTCTTGTTTCTGTGGTAACTGCCCTTCATTGGGTTTGTTCCCCAAATTTCAGTAAAAACAACACTCTCCCAAGATGCACATAATTTTCTGGAAGACCATGCTTTGACATGGTCTTCCCTCTCCCTCTCCTCTGTTGTGTAGTGATGTCCTGTAGGATGATGAGACTGTGTTACCCGGGCTGTGCTGAGTATTTGACAGGAGTATAGTTACTCTGAGACTTCTCCCTTACCCACATGCCCTTGTACCTCCTGGAAGAAATGGCATAAAATGACAATGTCTGTCTATTTACACTTAGATACTTTTGGTTTTCCACAGATGTGAAATTAAATGAACCCAATAAGCTTTATCACCATGGAGATCTTGGAGAATCATCTGAACACCGAGTTCATAGGTATTCTATTTCAGAGGCATCTATTGGAGAACAAAACATTCTCTTAATTGTGAACTTTAACAGAGGAAAGCTTTAAACATGTTTTTTAACCACAGGCCCAACTTGAACAAAGATATTTAAATCTTTACGGAGAGGAAAACAATACTTCTGGTTCAATTGTGCAGGCTCTCCAAATATCTAAGTGAGAAGCAGAGAGGAGCCATAATGAGGCTGTGAGTGGGAACGAGGCTTGGCTAAGCTTACGCTTGGGTTCACGTTCTCCTCTGTGCACATGCCCAGGACTGACTCTCACTCCTCTGAAGACCTGAAAGCCTTAAAACTGGTCAGATGATGGAGGAGTCAGATGAGGATTTTAGAGAACTCTGCTCCAGCTTTTTCCAAAGGGTGAAAAAAAATGGCACCAAGGAAGTGTCAGGAGAAAGGAAGGCACAAAAAGTCTCAAATGGTACTCAGATAAGAAGCAAATTGAAAAGGACCAAACAAGCTGCTACCAAGAGCAAAACCCTTCAAGGCCCTGCGGAGAAGAAACCTCGATCTGGCAGCCAGGCCCCTAGGACTAAAAAGCAAGGGACAACCAAGTTGCAAGCAAGTGAAACGGCTGTCACTGTGAATGGGGAGGGAGGTGTGCTTGCTCCTGCTCCAAATCAGCCTGTGCTGTGGGAAAGAGCACAGACCACCCAGACAGGTAACCGGGCAAGAACCACCTCTAGAACTTTCCAGAGGAAACCAGAGGTCAGAAAACTTTCTGAAAAAGGCCAGATAGTAAATATTTTGGCTTTGTGGGCCATGGGGTCTCTGTTGAAACTACTTAACTCTGCTGTTCTAGTGAAAAAGCAGCGCTAGACAATATATAAATGAATGGGTGTGGTTGTGTGCCAGTAGAACTTTATTTACAAAAACAGGCAGGCAGCCCCAAGACCATAGTTTGCCGACTCCTGTTTTAAACAATAGTCATAAAAAAATATAACCCCTTTGTGAACTTTTCACATGATTATGTTTGGCGTCCTCTGCTCTTTCAGAATTTCCTATGAATGTTTACATTATGTGGTTGACATGAGTTAGACGAACATGAAAATAATGCTACTTCTCTCATTTTCTCAAATTCTTTCCAAAGTGGGTAAGTTGGAATAGGCCGCCCAATTTGGTTAGGCTGCTGAGAGGGTGCTGTATGGGTTCAAGTCCAGGAGAATTTTCAGGTCCTTCCTTTCTCTCCTCTAAAGACTTTTTATTCTTTTCTTTTCCTTTTTTTTTTTTCTTATTTTTTAAAGCAGCTTTCTTGCCCTGCTGCCCTTGGTATATTGAGCCGTGTGCTTAGCATACTTTCTTTATGCAGAACTGGAAACCAGCCTTGCATATATAATACACCACAAGCTCTTTGGGCTCCTGAGTTCTGTTTCTAAATTCTCCTCACCTTCACTTCCTGATCTTAAATAACTTTGTTTCTGGTGTGGCCAGCATTGCCTCTCAGTAAAGTGGTGGGAAAGTCTTAGCTCACAGAGACCGCTGTAAAGTTTCAGCAGTGTTGCTTTACTAACACTATTAGTGTCTCCTGCTCCCTTTGCAGGTCTGATGAAAGCTATTCATGATTCCCCAGAAAACCATACCCACATGCATACCTGTGAAATTGACACACAACTTCAGGGGGTTTCATGGATCCCCACTGAAGGCCATCTGTGGATCCCAAGTTAAAGGAGAACTAGAAACACATAAAGCTTTGTCATTAATATTTCTTTAATAACAGCTTTATTGGGATATCATTCACATTCCATAAAATTTACCCTTTTAAAGTATACAGTTAAGCGGTTTTTAGTATATTCACAGTTGTGCAACTATCACTACCTCCTAACTTTAGAACATTTTCATCATCCCAAAAATAAACCCCAAGCTCAATTAGCAGACACTCCCCCTTCCCTTCCTGTCATTGATATTTATGTCTGCATTGCCATAAATGAAGAAGTTACCAACAAGCAATGAGTCCTATTCATAATAGTGAGTCAAACCTAAATTAGTTGATAAAGGACCCCTTTGAAACTTGGGTCTAACCTCTATCTGGTGGAAAAGTCTTTTATTTTTCCAGCTACAACAGATGCTTGTGAATATTTTCCTCCCTGCCAGAGAGTACTCCCAACAGCGACTCCCAGCCACCTCCTTCCTGTTTGATGACAGTGGTGCCAAGTCCCTCCAAACCCCGCACAGCAGACCTGGTCCTACAGCGAATGCAGCAGTTCAAGAGAGCAGACCCTGAGCGTTTGAAACATGCTTCAGAAGAGTGCTCCCTTGAATTGGCATTGGAAGAAAATGTCTTAAGGGGCCCTCAGGAGGAGACAGTGCCGGGGAACGGTATGATGCATGTGTTTCTGTCTTCCAAACAGAGATAAGTTACACTCTGAAGAAGGGAGGCAGGGAGAAACCTGCGTCTGTTGGGTTTCTGCTGTGGGCCTGGTGTTTTACCTTTGCCACTACATTGGATCTAGCCAAAGAATAAAAGATCCCTTGGGTCATTTCCCACCTAGCTTCTTTGACAAGATAACGCCTCTATTTTTTTTTTTTGTTTTGACTTTTTATTACGAAATTTTTCCTTTACAGAAAAGTTTAAAAAAATTATAATGAATGTCCTATACACTCAACCTAGATTTAA
The DNA here is from genome assembly GCA_023783475.1 of Daubentonia madagascariensis. Taxonomy (NCBI): domain Eukaryota; kingdom Metazoa; phylum Chordata; class Mammalia; order Primates; family Daubentoniidae; genus Daubentonia; species Daubentonia madagascariensis. The sequence goes on along the minus strand of JAKFHU010002332.1, from coordinate 700,971 downwards.
CAAATGTTAACATTTGGCCATATATTTTTTATATCTTATAAATATACACATTTTTGTTTTGTATTATTTGAAAGTAAGTTGTAGACATCACATACTTCACCCCTAGATTCTGCGGTGTAACCACAATACTATTAGCATGCCTAATTCCGTAACACTGCCTGGTATCCAGTTCATATTCAAATTTCCCCAGTTGTCTGAAGGATATCTTTTGTAGCAGGTTTCTTTTTTTTTTTTCTTTCCTTGAACAAGGATTCAATATTGCTAATATATTTATTGTATATTGCTATAGCTCAGTTTTGATTCTAGAACAGTCCCTGTCTTCTTTTGTTTTCCATGACGCTGACTTTTTGGGTGTTATTATTGTTTGTTTGTTTTTATTGAGGCAGGGTCTTGCTCTGTCACCCAGGCTGGAGTACAGTGGCATCATCATAGCTCACTGCAGCCTCAAACTCCTGGCCTCAAGCAGTCCTCCCACCTCAGCCTCCCAAAGTGCTAGGATTACAGGCGTGAGCCACTGTGCTCAGCCGACACTGACTTTTTGAAGAGTCTAGGCTGTCTTATAAGATTTCCCGCGGTGTGGATTTGTTTGATTATTTCTTCGTGGCATCATTTAGCCCCTTCCTCTATCCCTTGGATCGCTGGGACACTGTAAGTAAATTAGAGGTCTGATTGGCTCCAGGTTAAAGTTTGGCAACAGTGCTTCACAGGTGCTGTGTATTTCATATTGCACCACCCCAAGAGGCACATAATGTCAGGTGGTCCTATTCTTTATCCCCTAAATAATATGGATCCTCATTTCTGATGAAAATATACAAAAGGAAAAGAAATAAGCAGGAACCGTAGTGACGGGCCTGCAGCTAATTAATATGCAGGCTCTTGGTGTTGCATGTGCACACTTTGCTGTGAGACCACTGAGGACTCTCAGGCCGCCCCAAAGGTCCACACATGTAGCGATTTGACACCCTGCTGAGGCATCAGTCTTCAACGCACACGGGAGGTGCAGAGGCATTGCCCAGCTGGTGCGTGAGTCTTTTGACTCATGTCTCTTCACATCATACCTAACAAATGCTCAAGAAGAGACAAACCATTTCTTTGTTAAAAAACAAAACAGGGCACCAAAATGAAGATGTGCTGCTTTTCTGGGTTTGGTGGCAGACATGGTAAGCTGTAGTAATATTCAAGAACTTGGGGGTTTATGAAATTGTGAGGGCATATCTTTTGTGAGTATCAAGTGTCTGCTCCAGCAATATCAGAGGGGCCACCTTGGAAGCCATCTCAAGACCACAATCCATCCCTGCTTGGGTCTGATGCTAAGTAAGAGACGCTGCCTTTTAATCACAAAAGGCATTGCACTCTGCCCTGGTTCTATAATGGGCAGTAAGAGGTCAGCAGTAGGAAAGGATAAGCTTCGAAGAGAAAACCTAGATTTGTTGGAATAGGAGCTCGCTGAACCTGCAGTGCCTGAGGGAGCCAACTTCGGCAGAAATGGGGAAAACGAAAGGCAAGCTCTTCAGGTCCTTGATACTCAGAGAGTGGTCCTGGACTACCAGCATCACCGTGCCTGGGGGCTGTTGGAATTGCAGTGCCTCACCCTCCACTTAGACCCCTGTACCTAGACCTGCATTTTGACAAGCTTCCCAGGTGATCCGAGTGCACACTAAAGTTTGGGAAGTGCTGTTCCCGGAACCCCTTGTAGTGCTCATGTCACCAGGCAGCACAGTGCTAGGTTCTGGTCTCCTAGTGCTCTGCCTGGTGCCCATGTACGACGCAGAGGTCTGAGGGTGAGCTTGTCTGTGGGGTTTATCCTCATGGCTCTTCGGTGCTTCTCTGCAGGGTATGGGTCTGGGCTCCCTGCCACAGAGAGTGATGCTGTGGTGGCCTTGGCCCTGCAGCAGGAGTTTGCACGGGGAAGAGCATCCACACACGACGATAGCCTGGAGGAAAAGGGGTTGTTCTTCTGCCAGATCTGTCAAAAGGACCTCTCAGCCATGAACGTGGCACGGAGGGAGCAGCATGTGAACAGGTGGGAGCAGCTTAGACCGTGGCCCCTCCTGTGCATGCCACCAGAATCCCTGAGACTCCTTACCATGATGACAGCACCTCAGTTTTCTTGTCAACCTACCCTTTTTTTAAAGTAACTTTATTGAGATATAATTCACATACCATACATTTCACCCATTTAAAGTGTATAACTTTAGGTGGCTTTTGGTGTATTCACAGAGTTGTGCAGCCATCACCACAATCAATTTTGGATTATTTTCATCATCCCCAGAAGAAACCCCATACCCAGTAGCAGTTGCTCCCAATTGTCCCCTCCTTCCCCTGGCAACCCCTAACCAACTTTCTGTCTGTATGGATTTGCCTATTCTGTACGCTCCATGTAAGTGGAATCACGCAATACTTGCCCTTTTGTGTCTGATTTCTTTCACTTAACAGTGTTTTCAAGGTTCATCCATGTCTACTAGTACTTCATCCCTTTTTATGGCTGAGTAATATGTCATTGCATGGATAGACCACAGTGTGTTTATCCTTTCGTCCATTGATGGACACTGGATTGTTTCCACCTTTGGGTATTTTGAATGGAGCTGCTATGCACATGTGTGTCATGTATTTGTTTGAGTACTTGTTTTTAGTTCTTTGGGGTATGTACTTAGGAGTGGAATTTCTGGGTCATAAGACAACTTTGTTTAATCTGTCCTTGCTTTCTTTAGCTAACTTTGCTAACAGATACTGAGTGTCTGGAGGCTGACTGCCGGGAGCTGTACAGGCTGTGTGGAGGGGATTGGCTTTGGGGGAACACGCTTTGCCCACAGCATGTCCATGTTGACATGGATCCATGTTTGCTACAGTCCCCGTTACCTGTGAGCATGGTTCTCCTGTATTTCCTGTTTTTCTCCAGGTGCTTGGATGAGGCTGAAAAGGCACTGAGACCTCCCATGCCTCAGATCCCTGAATGCCCGATTTGTGGCAAACCATTTCTCACCTTGAAGAGCAGATTGAGTCACTTGAAACAGTGTGCAGTGAAGATGCAGGTTGGCCCCCAACTCCTGCTGCAGGCCGTGCGGCTGCAGACAGCTCGGCCCGAGGTGGGCAGCAGCCCACCAGCATCCAGGTGAGTCAAATGAAAAGGAAGACAACAAGCCAAATAATGGTGTTTGTTTAAAAAAAGAAAAAACTTTTTATAGTGTTGGAGGACAATAGAGGCCTCTTTGATTCATCTGAGGTAGAAATTGGGCACAGTTCAGAGGGATTGAAGAGGGGACAAATTCTCCATCCTTGAAGGCTTTGGAATGGCCCATTCAGGTGTGTCTGCAGAAAGGACCATCTGGACTGGTTTCCTCAAGGTCCTTCTGAGATGTTTTTAGTCCCATAATCGTGCAGTCAGTACCCTCTGGTGAGTCTAAGAATCCGGGATTCACTTTACATCCATTTCTTTGTTGTATGGTATGGTTTCCACCTCAGTGTAGTCCAATTTTTATACAGTTAATGTAAGATTATTCAGCACAGTTCAGAGTTGGTGAGACAGAAGTACAGAACTCTATTTTTTTTCTTTTAAGTTGCCTGAATTAATGCTTAAGTGTTAAAATAGGAGGCCTTGCTGACAGCTGGGAAACAAGTCCTTGACATGCAAACCATAGCCACTCACTTGGCAGAGGGTCAGGCCAGTTTGGCTCCATACTGTCCCTGCCACAGAGGATGCCAGAGTTGACCCCAACTTTATAGGGAGCAAAGGCAGCTTGGGTCCTAGACTTTTCTAGGTTTGGGACTTCTTCCTTTCACAGCTGTCAGGAGCAAAGGCCAAGGGCGATGGCCATATTTGCTCTGGCCACTACCCTGCACATGGATTGTGGGCAGCTGAGCTGGGCTAAGGCTGAGATCACAGAGGGCAGAGGTGGATTCTTTTAGCTGGCGAGCCTGTCTATATTTAGCACATTCACATTAGCATCATAGTGTTGAAAGCCTTGAGGCCTTAGAATAAACTTTATCTAAGCCATTGCTTTGCCTCTTGGCAAGACTGCACTGAAACTGCCTGCTCATATAAAATAGGTCTGCTTTTAAAATATCTCCAAGTAGTGAAACAAGATGTGTGTGGGTCCTTCTAGAAGGTTGTTAGAGTAGAAAGCTACAGGTGCTGGACACTCTCACGGGGTCTTTGAACCTCCCATCCCCTAAGGCCAAGCCTGGGCGTTTGGAACTCAGGTTGTCAGGGCACAGGTGCTGGTCAGAGTACCCACTTTCCCCTGCACCCCTTGCATACTCCCTGCAGCCCAGGCCCAGCCTGGTGGGCCTGGAGGTGCAGCCCTCTTCAGTCGTGGGACCAGCTTCAGAAGAAGTGTATGCACCTCCATCCCACTACCTTTTCTCTTTGGCTGCCTTTTAGCTTCAGTAATCACGTTGGAGGTTTGAAACGGAAAGGAACCACCAACAAGAAGGAGTCACAGAAGAGGCGGAAGGTTGACAAGGCGCCGTCCGAGGACCTGCTGGTGGCCATGGCTCTGTCCCGATCTGAGATGGAGCAGTGTCAGGCTATGCCAGCGCTCAGACTGGAAAGTGCTTTTTCTGAGAGGATAAGGCCAGGAGCAGGTACGTGTGTGGCCAGGAGCAGTGGCCCTGGGAAGAGACTACCGGCAGGTCCCAGGACGAGGGGACAGATTCCACTGTTGATTGTGTCGCTTCTGTTTCTCTCTAGAGAAGAAAAGTCGCAAGAAGAAAACCCTGGTTCCCCCCCCGAGGCTGTTGGTCCAGGACTGCGAGACCACAGGCAGGCAGTTAGAGGATCGAGTGGCCCTGCTCCTTTTGGAGGAAGCAGAATTGTCCAGCACACCGCCGCTTCCTGCCAGCAGGGTTTTAAAGGAAGAGTTGGAAAAGGCAGGCCGGCGTCTGCCAGCACCTGAAGGGAAGCGGAACTTTCTGTGGGAGGGCAGTGCCCTGACCGGAGCCTGGGCTGTGGAGTCCTTCTACACAGCCAGCCTGGTCCCTCCCCTCGTGCCCCAGCGGCCCTCCACGGTGAGCCCTTCCCCTCCGGGCACACACGCAGATGGGCTGTGGGGAGAGGTGGGCAGTTCCAGAATTGCAACACTGGGTGTCAACAGCTGAGCCGACAGAAAGTCTAAGGAAAGAGGGGAGGAAGCTAAAGGGGCATCAGCTGTAGCTTATTTCTATGTGCAGCAACTGAATGGCATTCCTGGTAAGAGCAGGGAGGGAGGACCCTTGCTTCCCACAATTCAGCGTGTTCCTGGAGCTTATTTATTTATTTTTTCATTGCATTCATACTTGTTTACCTGGAGTTTATTTAAAACACAGAGCCCCAGGGTGGCTGGGATAACGTCTGAGAGGGGGCCCAGGAACCTGCATTCCAGATACGAGCTCCAGACAATCTTGTGGCAGGTGGCCCTGGAGTTGGTACTCCCCTGATTGAGGCCATTCAGGTGATACTAGGAGACTGGCAGGCCTCTGGGAACCCCTTCTGCCCCACTGATAAACCTTTCTGCATACTTGGATGCCACAGGGCTGGCCTTGGCCATGACAGAGAAGCCTGTTGACATGCAGTGACCACATGGTCACTCTGCTTACTGACTTCTTTCAGGGTCTCACGCAGGAGCCTGTGCCACCACTGGTGTCACCTGAGCAGTCAGAGCTGGGCGTGGAAAGGCCACCTGCTCTCCACAGCACTTCCCCTGTGGACCATAGCCCTGGGGACCTGTCACCGTCGGTCAGCCAGAGGGAGCACCAGGCCCTGCAGGACCTGGTGGACCTGGCAAGGGAGGGGCTGAGTGCCAGCCCATGGCCTGGCAGTGGGGGCCTGGCCAGCTCGGAAGGGGCTGCAGGTGAGACACTGGGTAGGAGGCTGAGGCCAGCCCCTCCCTCCTGGGCCTCCCCTCCCTGTGGCCGGGGCTGGGGTGGACCAGCCCTTGTGCCTCTGACGGAGCTCATCCCAGGACAACGGGAGGATGCGCAGTCTCTGAGTGCTTTTATGTTTTTCTCAAAGGTGAATGTAATGTAGGCAAGCCTGTTGCAATTTTCCTTAAACTTTAACCAAAGACAGAGCTGTCTGCCCACAGCAAGTGATCCTTTGGGCTAATTTTGTCTCTTTTATCATTCTTTTACCTCCCTGTTTGGGAGGGGTGATAAAAACAGTTTGTGGAGGATTTGCTTTAAAAGATGTCCTCGGGTAACAAGTACCTCCACACCTCTGGGTCCAGTTGACATTGCTGGGAGGTGACATTCTTTTAACCTGCAAATCCTTATCTCAGGGTTGGACTTGGTGCCCAGTAGCCTTCCACTGACCGGGTTTGTCCTGCCACCCACGGAGAAGCACCTGGACAGGGGCAGCTGTGCTTCGGTAAGGACTGGGCTCTGCCCCCGCTCTGTGGTCCTGCCACTCTTGCCTGTCGTGTGCCTTGTCGTGTGGTGGTGAGGTTGGCTCACTGCTGGCCTCCAGGCCCTGTCATGAATGTGCTAGTCTCTCAAGAAGCATCTCTGCTGCCCAGAAACCTGACGCATATTGACATGTGAGCAGAGGCAGAGAGAGTGTGCAGGAGCCTGTCTCCTTTCTGGAGCCCTGCCATGATGGCTTTTTTCCTTTCTGTCTTTGAACTCTGTGGATCACCCCAGTAGTCAAACCCTCGGAGCCTGCTTTGTCCTGGGAGTCCAGAGGGACCACTGTTCCTTGGTGCACTTGCCTCCGTGTGGGTTCTGGGCTGGGTTCCACAGCACAGCTGAGCAGGCCCGGGCCTGGCCTCCAGCCCACAGGCCAGTGTCTGTGCTGGGGATGACCTGGGGTGGAGGCTGGGTTTTCCTTAGAGTGGACCTCATGCCGTTAAGATATCAGCATCAACCAAGCACTGCACACAGGGGCCAGCCTAGCGACGTCATCGCACACAGTCAAAGAGAGTAGACCTGGAGCTCGCCTCGGCCAGGTCCCTGAGCTGCTTGGACTTGGGGTCATCGTGTGTCACAGTGGGCTGGTACATTTCCTCATGGGGCTGGGGTGAGTGCTGAGTACATGAGCATGTGGAACATGTTAACCAGACCCCCACGGTGCCAGGAGCTTTGTCCTGACTGTCCTGCCTCTCCACTAGCTGCCCCTCTGTTTTAGGTCGGGGAATGCATTGCAATAGAGAATTTGAGAAGGAAGCTAGTGTTTTGCTGTTGTGTGTCACTGAATGCCTTCAGGTAACTCAGAGGTGGAGGCCAGCACAGGAACCATGCTGGAAGGAGAGCGAGGGTCCTAGCCCACCCTAGCACCGCCTCAGGTGGGGGCACGTCCCACAGCTCAGAGAAGCGCAGTAGGTGGAAATGACGGCTCTTCCTCTCATCTGTTCCAGCTCCCCCTCGGGTTGCTGGTTGCTGACTTTGGCGCCATGGTCAATAACCCACATCTGAGTGACATCCAGTTCCAGACGGACAGCGGGGAGGTGCTTCACGCCCACAAGTTTGTGCTTTATGCCCGATGTCCACTGCTCAGTCAGTATGTAAGTACGCAGTGGCCATTGTGCGCCCTCCCCGTTCCTTCCCGCCTTTCTCTGACCAGGCCTCTCTCTCTCCTGCTGCCTCCTCCCCCTCCCTGCCCCCCTCACTTCCTGTCCCCCACATTCTCCCCACCTCCCTCCCACCTCTCCCCACTGCTACCACCATAGGAGAAGAGACAAAGGCTCAAGGGTGAGGTCAGGGGGAGTGTGGGGGAGTGTGAGGGAGGGTAAGGGAGGGCATCAGGACTGGGAAACACCAGATTTTCCTTCTGTTGAATGAAAATCCTTTGTTTCCCAGAATTATTTCTGCTTTCCTCTGTTTGTATAATTACGGTCTCCCAGCCAGTCTCTTTAAGGTTGAGTTGCTGACAGATGGTTTCAGAGACTTCTGCTCTGACACATTCTGATGTGCATTTGACTTGAATATCAGGAATCCAGCAAACGGCTGTCAGTCTCTCTGTCAGAAAGTTCTGGAGCCCTTGATATGTCTATCAAGAGGATACTAACTGGGTTCTTAAACTTCCATTCCTAATACAATTTGACAACAGGGAAGTGTTAGGCCTAACCTGCAGAATTGCTGGCCAAAAAAATGCACCAACACTGGCCAACGCTTTTCCTGGGGCATGGGGCTGTTTATGAGACTAGAGACTCCGATGATACCCAGACTGTCTTCTTCACTCCAAGTTATGACTGTCAGGCCCATAAACCTTCTCTATTGTATTTCACCCTCAGGTGAACAATGAAGGCTTCTCTGCTGTAGAAGAGGGGGTTCTGACCCAGCGCGTCCTGTTGAGCGACGTGAGCACCGAGGCTGCCCGTGCATTCCTGCACTATCTCTACACTGCGGATACTGGCCTTCCTCCCTGCCTGACCCCTGAGCTGAGCTCCCTGGCCCTCAGGTCTGGATTGTTCTTTCTGTATACTCCAAAGCTTTTGAAATTGACTGACGAGGATCGGCAGATTGGCAGCTCAAGGGAGGGTTGTGTTGCAGAAGGGTCAGGGCTAAGGCCATCAGAACTTCAAGTCCTGTTTATACCTTTTATTTTATTTTTTATTTATTTTTATTTTTATTTTTTTGAGACGGAATCTTGCTCTCTTGCCCTGGCTAGAATGCAGTGGCATCATCACAGCTCACTGCAACCTCAAACTCCTGGGCCCATGTGATCCTCCTGCCTCAGTCTCCTGAGTAGCTGGGACTACAGGCTTGTGCCACTATGCCTGGCTCATTTTTTCTATTTTTTGTAGAGATGGGGTCTTGTTCTTGCTCAGGCTGGTCTCAAATTCCTGGCCTCAAGCAATCCTCCCGCCTCAGCCTCCCAGACTGCTAGGATTACGGGCATGAGCCACCGCACTCGGCCTTGTTTATACTCCAAGTTCATGACCAGTGATGACCCTGGACAGAGCTCACTAGGGTCTGAAAAGTCCTAAAAGTCTTGAAAGTCAGGCCAGAATGGATGCTTGCAGGGGCACTGAGTACTGGATGGGGAGAACGTTACTGAGTCCCATGGCTTTTAGTGCCCTGGGCGTGATAAAAGAGTGACTCTTGGCCTCAGCACCGCCCCCAGCACTGCTGCTCCAAGATTGTTCTGCTGCTAGAGCTGGACAATGGCAGTCCTTTCCTGAGTCCCAGAAAATGGAAGTGGAGAGAATGCTTAGTCTGTATCCCATGACTTTGCAGCTACCCTGGCTTGTCCACACCAGTGTCTCAGGAGAGATGGCAGGTAGCTCAGCAGAAACAGCTGTTCTGTAATACCTCCCAGCAAAGCTTGAGGACCTCTGGGGGGTAAACCTTGTTCATCCAAGGCCATGCCATCCATCAGGTGCTTTCTTGGGAAAGGAACGGCTCAGCCTCTGGGGTTTGAAATGTACTGATGAGATCACCGAGCCTTGGAGCAGGTAGCCGGCTGGTGTGCCCATCAGCCTGGGCTGACCTGCCAGTGGGTTTGGTCTGCTGTGGTTTGGTGTCTGGCACCATGTCTTGAGGGCCTCTTAAGGTAGCATGGACTCTCCAGTTTTGCAGCCCTGCCAATTCCTATTATCTCAAACTCAGCCTGATGCATAGTAGTTAGTGAACCCTACGTTAAAGTGTTGTGAGTCTCTGGTTTCTAGAACCAAGTGGCCTTGGTTGTTCCTGGGCAGAAGCTTGGGCACCATCTTCAAAGGGGAGCAGGGAAAGGCCAGGGCTGAGACATGGTTGTTCCTCCTCGTGAAGACTTGGGTCTGATGCCCCCACCCCCCGGTGCCCAGAGCCCACCTTCGTGTGGCGTGGCCATGACACTGGTGTTTCATGTTGCAGGTTTGGCATGAGTGAGCTTGCTCACCTGTGCGAACAAGTGCCCATCGTGATGGATTCAGAGGGCGAACAGTGGGAGGAGAAGGAAGACAAGAATTGTGAAAGCAGGGCAGAGAATTTCCAAGAACTCTTGAGGTCAGTGTGGGTAGATGAAGAGGAGGAAGCAGAGACTTTGTTGAAATCCAACAGCCACAAAGAAGACAGAGAAAAAGTGAATGAAGCAGAAATGGAGGAAATTTATGAATTTGCAGCTACTCAGCGAAAGCTGCTCCAGGGGGCAAGAATACCAGACGTTGACGAGGACTCTGACCACCACAAGGAGGACAGTTCAGTTTCTGGGCATGTGCTAGCGAGTGTCCAGGCTAATGAACAGTTGGAAAAGGCAGAGAACATGGAGTCCTCTGAGCCAGGAAGAGATGAGGCCCCAACCAGCTGGGAAAATGTGCGAGAGCGTGTTCTCCTGCCACTCCAGAACCAGCCTTCAGACAGGGAGGGGGGTGCAGAGACCCATGAGCAAGAAGCGTCCAGGGAGGCCCAGGGTCATTCTAGCCCCTGCTGCCCGTCTGGGGGCTGCCCCCTTCCATGCTTGGAGGATAACCGTGATTACAAGCAGCTCTTTTCGCCAACTCCAGGAGAATTCTCTGAGCTGTCCCAGAAAACAGGCGAACCTGAGGATCAGAGTGGTGCTGTCAGGGAGAGGGGCGTGGAGATTCCTCATGGCCCTGCTCCCCAGCAGGTGTCCCCAGTGCACCCGTGCTGCTTCCTGTCTTGGCCACCCCGGGGCGGGAGTTCCAGCCAGTGCCATCTTCACCCTCATCACCCAAGCGGGTTGTCCCCATCAATGCCCCAGTCGCACAGTGGTGTCTCCCAAGTGGCCTCCCTGAAATCACCGTCTCTAGCTGTGCTAGCAAAGCAGAAAAGGGACAGTCGTGTTTTTACGTTACTTAAAGAGCCAGGCCACCAGCAAGGCAAAGAATGTAGTTCCGTGTTGGAACGCAAAAATAAGGGGGTCCTGATTTCCCCAGAAAAATCTCTGTCCATTGACCTAACCCAAACAAAACCTGACCGTTTGAGTCCCAGCTCTCAGAATTCTCCATCCAGTGTGAACAAAGAAGATGACATTATCCTTTTATTGGATTCAGATGAAGAGCTGGAACAAACCAAAATACAGTCAGTTTCTAGTGACCCCCCAGAAGAAAGGAAAGTTCTAGACATCAGCCCCAGGTCCTCTGAGCTGTTTTCTGTCATTGACGTTGATGCAGATCAGGAACATTCCCAAAACCCGCCAGGAAGAGAAGCTGAGCTGCAGCAGGAGGGGGAGGGATGGTCAGAGAAACAGGGCTCTGTGGGCAGCAGAGGGACCCCCTGGCTGTTCTGTGACCGCAAGACCAGCCCCGATGAGGACAGCACCACAGACACCTCGTGGCTGGTGCCTGCCACCCCACTGGCCAGCAGAAGCCGTGACTGTTCATCCCAGACCCAGATCACCAGCCTCAGGACCAGAATGTCCATGGATGAGATGACTCGGCACACGCCCATGGCCTCGTTAGGAAATAGGGAAGTGAGGGAAGCCGCCCAGGAGCTGTCAGTAATTGTGCCCCAGACACTGTCGTCATGTCGTGTCCCCGGCACTCCAGGAACTTCTCACAGCAGAGGGCAGGTCCACAGAAGCCCCTCCCATGCCCACCCCAGGCACCACAAGCTCTCCTCTCTGCTGGCCCCTCGGCCCACCTCAGGAGGCTGCGTCCATCCCACCGGGCGGTTCCCGAGACGCTCACCGCCTAGGCTGAGCCTGCCGAAGCGGGCCACCACAAGCGAAGTGGTGGAGGTCGAGGACAGCGAAGACGAGCAGGAGGTGGCCTCCCACCAGGCACACAGTAGCCCCCCGGTTCCCAGTGATGGCTGCTACTGGCAAGTTGAGCCCCTCTCACCGATTCCAATCGACCACTTGAACCTCGAGCGGACTGGCCCCCTGAGCACCAGCAGTCCCAGCAGCAGGGCAAGGGAGGCCCCGCACAGCAGTGACAGCCACTCCCCGGGGCTCCTGGGCACCAGCCCCATCCGAGGAAGCTGTGCTGCCCAAAGAAAACCTCGGGAGAAATCCCCACGGGCCAGCTCCCCGGGCAGCAGCAGGCTGAGCTTTCTGAATTCAGCTCTGTGGGATGACTGGGATGGGGAAGAGCAGAGGTCTCCAGAGGCTCTTCCTCTGGCCGAGACACTAAGCCCTGATCCAGCTCAGAGGCCCGAAGCGTCAGAGACGCCCAGTGAGTAGCCAGGAGGGCTGGGGACGGGGAGGGCTGTTGTCTTTTTTGTTTTTTTTGTTTTTTTAAAGAGACAGGTCTCACCGTGTTGCCCAGGCTGGACTCAAACTCCTGGCTCAAGCGCTCCTCCCACCTCAGCCTCCTAAGTAGCTGGGACTACACGCGCAAGCCACCACACCAGCTTTGTCTTCTATACTATCTTACACTAAGGGGATGTGGCAATCTGTAATGAAAATCAAGGGGCCAGTGCTGCTAAAGGGCCTGCTAACCTGCAGCAAGACCCTCCCATTGCCTTCCGGATCCCTCCACAGTGGAGGGAGAATCAACTGCCTATCAAACATATACTTGTTAGCCAGTAAGTCAGCATTTCCCAAACTTGCCCGGGTCCTGGTGTTCACCTAGACACTTGTTAGAAATCCACGTCTCTGGACCCTACTGCAGAACCCTGAACCAGCACCTTCCAAGGTCGCAACTCTGTTGAACAGGTATCTCCATGTGCCTTAAGGTTGGGCAAGTGTTGTTCCTCAAAAAGTTAGCCATAGAACCCAGTAATTCCACTCTTGTGTATATATCCAAAAGAATTGAAAACAGGGACTCAAACAGAGACTTGTTCATGCATGTTCATAGCAGAACTATTCGCAATAGCCAAAAGGTAGCAGCAACCCAAGTGCCCATCAATAGATGAACGGGCAAACTGAATGTGGCTGTCCGTACGACGTGGCGCTACTCAGCCAGAGAAAGGAAGGAAGCACTGACACACGCTACAACGTGGGTGAACCTTGAAAACGTGCTGAGAGAGAAAAGCCTGTCACAGAAGACCATGTATTGTATGATTTTGTTGATATGAAATGTCTAGAATAGGCAAATCCACAGAGACAGAATGCAGATTAGTGGTGGTTGCCTGGGGTTGGAGGGAGGAGGCATGGGAGTGACCGCTTATTGGGTACAGGTGTCCTTCTGGGGGTGCTGAAAATGTTTTGGAACTAGATAGAGGTGGTGGTTGCCCAACATTGTGAATGACTAAAAGCTGCTGAATTGTTCACTTTGCAATTCTTATGTGAATTTCACCTCAGTTTAAAAAAAACAAAAATATGTAGAGTGAGTGTTGGGGGCTGTGATCCCCATCCTTCCCGGTACCCCATGTGGGGGGATGCACCCCCAGCTCACTTCAGTCACCGGGAGAGTCCAAGCCCCAGGTGTCAGCCCTCTCAATGCTGCTGCTCCCTGGCTGGGCACTTCCCGGGGGCCAAGGAAGGGCGGGGCTCCCTGAGCAGTGACTGGAACAAGGAGGCCAAGCTGTGGGTGGGCGTCTGCCTGTGGCCTGGTGGCTCCTTTCCTCCTGAAATCCCAGATCAGTGATGCCACTGACGGTGCCCTCAGCCTTTAGTGGCTTCAGAACACATGTGGCCCTGCCTGCCCCAGAGCTTCAGCTTCAGGACGGAGAGTTCGCGTTTCTAACCAGTTCCCAGGCAGTGCTGGGAGAACTGCGGCGGATTTAGACCTGTGCGCCTTGGTCTGAATCTGAGTTGGGCTTCAAAACAGATGCTGCAATGACAGGAAGAATTGTGTGCATTTTTCAGAAGACAGAGCCTACTGTTTTCATCGGCGTCTCCAAGGGCTCCATGATCATAAAAAGGATAAGAACCAAAGTCTGTATGTTCCTAATTTGCCCCATTCCCCATTTGTCTTTAAAACACTTTATTTTTTTTTTTGAGATGGGGTCTTGCTATGTTACCCAGGCTGGTCGCAAACCTCTGGCCTCAAGCCATCCTCCTGCCTTAGCCTCCTGAGTAGCTGGGATTACAGTAAAATACTTATTTTTTAAAGTGACAGCTTTATTGAGATAGAATTCACATACCATAAAATTCACCCTTTTAAAATGTATAGTTCAGTAGTTTTTAGTATATTCACCAAGTTATGCGACCATCACAACTGTCTTAATTCCAGAATATTTCCATCCCCTCAGAAATAAATCCCATGCCCATTAACAGTCTCTCCTGTTCCCCTTTCCCCAGCCCCTGGCAACCAGTACTCTACTTTCTGTCTCTATGGATTTGCCTGTTCTGGAGGTTTCACATAAATAGAACCACACAATATGTGGTATTTTATGTCTGGCCTCTTTTACTTAGCATAAGGTTTTCAAGATTTATACATGTTGTAGCATGTATTGGCATTTTGTTCCTTTTTATGTCTAAATAATATCCATTGTATGATGTACCATATTTTGTGTATCCATCCGTCCATCAGTGGACATTTGGGTTGTTTCCACTTTTTGGTTATTATTAATAATGCTGCTTATGAACACTCATGTATAAGTTTTTGTGTGGATGATAAGTTTTCATTTTTCTTGGGTATATACTTAGGAGTGGAATTGCTGGGTCATATGGTAACTCTTTAGCATTTTAAGGAACTACCAGACCATCCTCCAAAGTTGCTGCACATTCTACATTCCTACCAGCAGCGTGTGAGAATGTAAAATTCTCCCCGTCCTCACCAGCACCTGTCATTCTCTGTGTTTCTTATTATAGCCGCCCTAGTGAGGGTGAAGTGATACTTCATTGTGGTTTTGATTTGCATTTCCCTTGTAGCTAATGATGTTGAGCATCTTTTCATGTGCTTATTGGCCATTTATATATCTTCTTTGGATAAATGTCTGTTCATATTTTTAATTGGATTATTCATCTTTTTATTGTTGAATTACAAAAAAATACTGATGTCTAAGCTTGCTTAAAGGGTTATCAGTGTTGTCCATTGTCTCAAATTGTCACCGTGTATTAAGACATTTTAAGTTTATATACGTAAGCTTTAGTCCTGTGTGGGGCTGTTGGGTTGAATAGCCCTAGGAGCCCTGTACACCCAGCATCAGTGTTAGACAAGGCATGGTCCTCACTGTGTGCCGTACCATGCTTTCCAACGGGAAGATATGATTCCAAACAGTGAAAGGGGTGGTGGTGGTCATTTCTTGCTTTCATGGAGCAAAATGGTGGTTGGGTTGTCTTTAAGTGCAGTATTCTTGGTGAAACTACCAGGATGAGCAGTGGTAAATCTAATGTCTCTGGTGCTAAAATGTGTGTTTCTTTTGTTTTACTCAGAAGGTGCTAATCGGAAGAACTTGCCCCCAAAAGTGCCCATAACTCCAATGCCAAGGTATTCCATCATGGAGACCCCACTGCTGAAGAAGGAACTCGACAGGTTGGTGCTGTTCATCAAAGCTTGTTGACAAGTGGTCTTTTCCCTCCTGCACATAACCAGGCTCAGCAAGCCTGGGGGTGGCAGGATCCACCATATAGTCCCTTCAGATCTGGGGAGGCGCAGGTGGCTTGTGAGGAAGGTTCTGCTCTCCATGGAGCCTGTGTGACTGCCCAGGCCTCTCTGCATACTGTCCCCTGGGAAGCTGACAAATGAGCCTCTTTCAGGTGACCCTTTGGGTAACAGGTCTTCACATTCCATGTTGGTAGAAATGGGACCCCAGCCAGAACAGTCTGAGTAAGGAGACCTGATGTTGTAAAAGAACATTAAAACTATTACATCCAAACGAATGCTGCTTTTCAACTTGGGCACTGGGAAGGTCACTGCTACCACCATCACGCAGAACAGGACAGTCACGTCTCTTTTGGAATATTCTCTAAAGTAAACTTAGTTGGCACATAGGACAAACACTAACCTCTCATGCTCCTAAAAGCCAGGCATCTAAGGTTTCAGTCCCATAGAACCGTTCACTAGATGTGCTGGTAATTACTCTTTGCCAGCACATGGAAGTAGCACACAGTATGTAGACAGACAGGCCTTGTGGCTGAGTCCTGAAGTTCACCTGTTCTCCTGTTCAGGTTTGGAGTCCGCCCTCTGCCCAAACGCCAGATGGTTCTGAAGCTGAAGGAGATATTCCAGTACACTCACCAGACCCTGGAGTCCGACTCTGAGGATGAGATCCAGCCGTCACAGGTGCCACTGGAGGCGCCTCCCAGCCAGACCCACACCTCTGAGACCCACAAGCCTTCAAGAATAGGAGTCTGCGCCCAGAAGGAGGCCACTGTGGGCCCCATGCCCCAAAGGTCCAAGGGACCTGCTAAGACCAAAGGCCCCCGACAGCAAAAGCAGCAGCCTTGTGAGAGCTTCCCACCCCTGAGCACATCACCAGCCAAGGAGGCTCCTCCAGGCCCTGGTGGTGACACCCAGCTCCCAGCCTCCCAGGAATCTGTGGCCACTTCTGTGGACAGCAGTGACAGCTCCTTTAGCTCACAAAGGTAACCGGATGGAAGCAAGTTGGAGAGTTGGCATAAGCAAGGCCTAATGGCTGATGTTCAGAAACCCCTGTTGCCTTCTGGGTTTGAATTGTAGGAAACTCAGGTGGGTTTAAAAGCCTGTTCCCCCGACCCTGAACAGACGTTCTGGTTCCTCACCCCACGTGCCTGGACTTTTCTGGCTGAGGGCAGGAACCTGCTGGAGTAGCCTGCAGGGAACTGTCAGGCATGTCCTGCTGCCCTGGGGGGTTATCTGTGCCCCCTGCCAGGCTCCACAGGGGCCATAGAAAAGCACACCTTCCTTCAAAAAGGCTCCTGGTCTCGGGGGGCTGGAGAGAAAGGGTGTCACAAAATTGTCATCTGGCTCTTTTCAGTTCTTCCTCCGGTGAGTTTGGAGCAGCCTTCGAGTCTGCAGGTGAAGATGAGGGCGAGGAGGGGGTCAGTGCATCGCAGGCAGCCGCCCAGGCAGCAGACACAGAGGAGGCGGTGAGACGTTACATCCGCTCCCGGCCGGCCTTGTACCAGAAGGTGCTGCTGTACCAGCCCTTTGAGCTGGGGGAGCTGCAGGCTGAGCTGAAGCAGAGCGGCATCCGCGTGGCCACGGGCAAGCTGCTGGACTTCCTGGACGCCCACTGCATCACCTTCACCACCGCCGCAGCCCGCAAGGAGAAGCTCCAGGGGAAGAGGCGGCATTCCGTGGGCAAGAAGAAAGGGGAGCGGAATTGACAGGGCCCCACCCCCGCTGTCAGCAGCCCTTGGGGTCTGTGCCCTGCATCAGCACCCACTGGCCACCTGTGGGGAGGACCTGGGACACTGGTGCGAGTCAGGCCTCCACAGGAACTTCCGGGCCTCAGGATCCCATCAGCTCTGCACCTGTGAAAATGACGATGGCACTGACCCGGGTCTCCCTGCTCTGGACTCCACTCTGGAGTGGTATTTGGAGAGTGTCACCCACTGGATTTCGGGCTCCCAGCCCCCTCCCTCTCTCAGTGCCCTCAGCATGTCTCCCTTGAACCCAGTGGGGCCCCATGTGTTTTAGGGGGGGCAAAGCAAGACTGACTGTGCCACATCTGCCATTCTGTGTCCATTCATCCTGGGCACGACCGCCCCATGAGTCTGTGCCCTGAGATGGACATCAGGTCCAGCCTGCCTGGTGGCCTGGGCCTGTCTTCCTCCTCAGCACTCAGACCAGTCTGAGTGACCACCAGCAGACCAGGTGTCCACAGGCTCCCTGTACTGCTACACCCAGGGGCAGCTCTCCTGGCCCAGCTGTCGTGCTGAGACACTTGTCATTGTCACCAGCAGTCTCTAAACTGGGCCATGCACAAGGGCCCAGCACAACTCTGGGGCCCCCAAAACAAGCATGTTCTTTGTTAGTGGGTTCCGCTTGTGTGTGTTAATGCTGCCTCCAGCCTCAGGAGCAATGTGGGCTGAAGGTGAAGCCAGAAAGAAGGAAAGTTGGGTCTCCACATCCTGTGAATGTCCTTGCCTATTTTAAATGTGGTACAGTCAGTTTTATATGATGTGCAATAAAAACAAAAAGCCTTTATAAAAACCTAGATGCTACATTCCAGAAAAGTCAGGAGGGAAGCAGACTGTGAGCTGGACCCGTGCTGCCCTGCTCCCGCCATGTCTGCAGAAGCCCTTCCCGAGCCCGTTCATCTTGGTGGCGCAGGCCTGCTGCTGCCTCGTTGCTCTTCGGTTCTCAAACAACAGACGTAGATGTGCATTCATTCATTCATCCACACGTTTGTCCATACACCTGCATTCGACAGAGTCCCTGCAAAGCGCTGCTCTGGTCTGTGTTGGGCTATGTGGAGAGACCCTGTCTGGTGCAGGAGACATGCTGGCCTATCCCAGGCTGGTGGAGGTTGGGGGTTGGGCTCGGGTGGCCTGAAGGGTCATGTCGGGGACAGCCTTGGCGAGAAGGGTTTGTGAGCTGGGCCTTAGGGGCGCCCTCCCTCAGCGCCTTCTGCGAGGCTGGTAGGCACTGGGGCCTTGTCATGGACAAGGCAAGAGGGAGCCCCTTCTAGCAGCTCCGTCCTGCCTTGCCGTGGGAAAGTAGCACAAGAAGAGAGCTGGCAGCAGAACGTTCATTGGCCACAACCAGATCAGAAAACGGACATCCAGGCCTGTCCCACTTCCTGTGACCCCAGCCCCGGCCCCAGCCTGGCTATGGCCGCTCAAGGCAATCAAAGGAGAACCACAGCCCAGCTCGGACCCAGGCAAGGGGGCTCACAGAGAAAGGCACCCCTGCAGGCGGGAAGCCTTCTGCTGTCACTAAAGGAAGGGCTGAAACCACTGCCTGTCCAGCTGACCCAGCTCTGGGTGGACAGAAGGCCCCAAGGTGAGAACAACTCAGGACCCGCCGACACCCCCCACAGGAGCTGGGGCAACAGCCTTCCCAGCTCTCCCAGAGGCGGTCGCAGACTGGAGAACATGGGCCAGCCCTGGGTGGGTGGATGGACATTCCTACGAGGTGGGGAGGAAAGGGGGATGGGCCTGAGATGCTCTCTGAGGTCCCCACAGAGGAGGCTGTTTCCTTTTGTGCTCAGCATCCATCCAGGGAGGCAAAGCGAGCCTCTTTAGCCTCTTTCATGTGACAGATACCCGCCAGGCCCCTGTGGTTTCCAACATCCTGTGGGCGGCCTGGTTGCAGACACCTTTGTTGCACCCCACAGCTGAGGCTGCAGCCACCAGTTCTGTGCTATGTCTGGAGCCTTGCCAGGCTGTTCAAGGGCCACCATCATGTCCTCCCAGCACCTGGCATGTTCCTGGGTTCTCAGAAAGCATTGTCCAGAGGGAGAAGGGAGAAAGGGACTTGGAGGGTGTTATGAAACAGGGCCCTTCTCATCTGCTGCCTCAGTTCCCTCCCCTCTACCACCCACACGCAGCCCTGGAGAATGAGCTAGTGACAATCACACACGCTCTCCCACCTCCCCTAATGCACAAGCTGCTACATGCATCTGAACCCACTACTCTCCTGCTCTACAACCATCTCTGGCTCCCACTTGCTTGCTGAGGAAAATTCAGATCCCAAGACCCCCATTGCTTGGCTCCCGCCTTTTCACCTGCTTCCTTCAGTGGCCCCATGTTAAGTGGCTTGCTCCCTGTCACTGGAAGATGTCCTGTACTTTTCCTTTATTATAACTTTTCTTGTGTGGCTTACTCTGGGCCCTGTCCTCCCCCTCATGCCCCCCTCTGTCAGGGCAGACCACCTGCTGAGGGCCATCTTCAGGGGCTGGGATGTGACCTCCTGCCACGAGGCTGCATTCTGCTGTTTCCTCTCAGGGTGCAGGTGACCTGCCTTCGGGGGCCCTTTGACTCACAGGAAGACGTTGTGGGGTGCAGCTGGGTCAGAGGTGCCAGTGGGTGACAGAGAGAAGGAAGCAGAAGGGCTGGAGCAGGGAAGGGAGGGCCGCAGGGGTAACAGCACCTGCGGCCTGGGAGTGGGAGGGCACAGTCTAGCTCCAGAGAGGTCGTATTCTAGCTGCGTGACCTTGGGCCGCTCATTGAACTTCCCAACCACCCACCTAAAGGCAACTGCCTACCGGTGGTGAGTCGGCTTTCCTCTGTGGCGGCGGGGGGGGGGGGGAGGGCGATGTGTCAACAGCTTTGATGCTGCGTCACTTTATCCTGAGCATCAGGTCCCAGAATCAAGACCTCCAGTGTCACCCCCCACTTTGACTTATGGGGGTGGTGACAAAGCCAGAAAGTGGCGCCGAGGCAGCCCTGACCCATTGATTCGTCTGCGAAGCTGTTGGCTTTTGAAATCAGACAGGAAGGAAGGTTGAGGTGGAGCCCGGCACAGGAAGAGGTGAGGAGCTGGGGCTGCAGGGACAGCTGGTGGGCTTGGTGGGGACTGCAGCAGGCAGCAGCGCGTTGCCCCCCAGTCCCCGAGCAGTCAGCATGGTAAGCGCTTCTGATCCCTGATCCTGAGGACTCAGACTCGGGGCCCAGCTGGCCTGTCACAGAGACTCCCAGGACATCCCACCACCGCCCGCTGGAGCTGGGCTGAGCCCAGCACGGAGATGGGCATTCCTGGAGCAACAGTGAGGCCCAGGAGGTAAGTTGATTCCAGTCTACCTCAGTGCAGGGCAGGGGAGGATGATGACTTTTAAGGCCTGAACTACTCTGGGGAGCAGCCTGGGAGATTCCAGGGAGGTGTCCCCCTGGGTGCTGGGAGCTGCTAGGGCAGAACTGGTTCACAGATGTGTGCCCAAGGACAGCCCAGGACAGGCCCCAGAGGACCAATGATGGATAGGAGGAGTGGGAAGCAGTGGCAGGGCCTGAAGGCAGGCAGTGGGGACGTGGATCCCCAGCCCAGGGGAACCAGCAGGCCTGGGCACCATCCCTGCATGGGGCCCCGGGCAGGCGGCTCTGCTTCTGACTTCGGTTCCCCACCTGAAAGTGGAGGTAACAACATAGGACCCGCCCCAAAGGTCATAAGGGCCAAAAGAGGCAGTGTAGGTGGGTCGAGGTCCAGCTCATGGTGCCTGCCCCACGATGCTGCCGGTGCCAGGGGCAGCCTCAGGGCCTCTCCCAGTAGCAGCCCTGGTTGAAATGAGGCTCGTCATCGTGAGAGAGAAGCAGAACAGGAGGCTTCTTGGAACAGGCTCTGCCGAGCGGGCTGGCAAGGGTGCTGGCCATAGGGTCCTCCCGAGTGGCCAGGCTCTGGGGCCCCCGTGCTCCCTCCCTGGGGGTGCCCCCCAAGCCCAGAGGCTCACTCTTGGCCATCACAGTCACCTCCCCTTCTGTCCCAGGGGTGCTGGGCTCCCCAGGGTTGGGCCTGTCCTCCCACTTGGACTCCAGGGGTCAGTGCGGTTAGTAGCGTGGTATCTCAAGGTGCAGGCACCACTACTTCCTTTCTGCGGGAAGGCTGTCTGATCTCAAGTGATGGTGCCAGGGCCACATCAAGAGGACCAGTTACTAAATTCCCAGGCCTCTGGGAGGGGCAGGGACAAGGAGTTGGGAAAGAGAAGCATCCAAGGAGCAGTGGGCAGAGGTAGGGGCAGTCCAGGCGGGTGGCCAGCACTGGGAGGTCCCAGTCATCAAGCAGCAGTGGGCAGAGCAGGGGCAGGCTGTTGGGGAAGGGCCCCAGCAGGCTAGGACTGAGGCCCCTGGGCCCCGCGGGCAGAGACAAGGAGTCAGTCGGGACCTGGATCTGCTCAGGGATGAGGAGGAAGCCCAGCCATTGAGCCTGAGGGATGGGGTCTGAGCCCACCAATACCCGGAGGGTCTTAGATCCAGCCTCCTCCACAGACAAAGCTCCAGGGAGGGGCCCTGGTGACACATGCAGGCTCAGGGAGGCAGCAGTGGCCACCCACTCGTCCCTCTGGCCTCGCCCCACCTGCTACAGCTCAGACCCTCTGTGGAGTGACCTCTGGCCTTCAGGTCCCCCAGGCAACCTAAAGCCCACCTGTTCTCAGTCTTTCCCTCTTTAAGCCGGGCTTGCAGGAGCCCCTGCAGCTCTCCTGGAGGCCATTTGTACCAGGCAGGGTCTGTCTGGCCGTCCCTGGTGGCGTCTGTGGCCTCCAGACCTCAGCCTGCTCAGAGGTCTGTGGTAGGTTCCAGCCTGCAAGAGAGGCGCCTGGGGCTGTGTGCAGGGCCTGTCGGCAGTGGCGGTCATAGCCGGTCCCCATCAACCTCTGGGGCTGGTCCTGGGAGGCGGTGGCACTGGGAGGTTGGCTCACCAGCACCTCGCCGGTCCCCTGTCCTTGTTGGAGAAAATGTCCGAGGGTGAAAGCCAGGTTGGGAAGGGTGGGGCTCTCACCTGAGTGGGGCTGAGCAGAACACCCTCATAAATTTGGATTTCAGATAAACAATCAGTTTTTTTAGTATTAGTATGTCTCAAGTATTACATGGGACATACTTGTACTAAAAAAATTATTTGCTGTTTATCTGAAATTTAAATTTCCTTAGGTATCCTGTATTTTAATTTGCTAAATCTGGCAACCCTAGGCCCGAGGTCGGTGGGGCAAGAAAGACAGGTGTCTGATCGAGGGGAGCTTTGGCCCCAACCCTGAGAGACCAGTGGGGCTGCAGAGGCGGGGTGCTCGCCGGCCCCGCTTCCCAGGCCATGCACATCCTGCCTCGTCCCCAGCCTGCACTTCCGCCGCCACTGCCCCTTCTTTGTCCCTCTCTCAGACCCCCTCTGGCCCAGCAGTTCTCAGTGTTCAACTCTGGGAGAATCACCTGGGGAGCTTAAACGGGATCCACGTTAAGGCCCTATCCCAGACCAATTAAACCTCTGGTGGGCAGGCCGAGCGCATTAGGTAGATAGTCAGGCTCTCTGGCCCTTCTTGGGAGAAGGGTGCCCTGCTTTGGTGCTGTCTTAAGCAGTTGCCCCACCTGGGAAGAGGGGTGAGGGTGGGCGCCCCGTTTTGGTGTCACCACACCCTCACGCCTATCCTGAGTGGGGAAGGAGGGACTGCATTACCAATCTGGGAATCCCCCAGCCCAGCACCATAGGATTTAGAAAGTGACCTAGAGTAACCTAAGAGTAATTATTATGCCATTAGCTTGAATCTGCATTGGGTTCACCGCCCTCCCCCCACAGGTGGGCTTTCTTAGAGGGAGCTTGTATATGCAGATGGAATTTTGAGGACACCTGTTTGATAACGTCCTACCCCTCCCAAGAGCCCGCCCCCAGACTGGGCTAATAAAAGGAAGCAATCGGAGTCAGAGGGAGAGAGGGAGTTGGTTTGTCTCTCTCCATTCGGGAGACAGGCCCGTTTTGTTCTACAGTAAAGAGCTGCTTGTGTGAAACTGTCCCCTGCCTGAGGTTACTCCGTCATATGGGCCCTGGTGGTGATTTTTCCAAGCAAGGAGCCAGAGGACTGGGATAATGGCCTGGACTTGACACTTTGGCGTGTCTGGTCATTCTTCAGCCAAGAGCACACCAAGAACCGAGGGTAGACTCTCACCCTGACGTCTTTGGTGCTGAAATCTGGGATTCTGACAAGTGGTATTTTTTTTAAAAAGGTGCTCCGTAGAATGACCCTATGATGCAGTGATTCCACTTCTGGGTATATGCACAAAAGAACTGAAAACAAAGTCTCACTCTTGCTTAGCCTGGCCTTGAACTCCTGACTTCAAGCAGTCCTCCCACCCCGGCCTCCCAGAGTAGCTAGAATTACAGGCGTGAGCCACCGCACCTGGCCTTGGTTTGACCTGATTTTAAACTCCCTATAAATGGGATCACAGAGTTCTCTTCCATGTCAAACTTCTTTTACCCAACATTATGCCTGCAAGAGTCATCCATATTGTTGAGCATGTCAATAATTTATTCTTTTTCATTGTTATGTGGGATTTAATTGAATGAACATATCAAAAAACTTTCCCATACTATTGTTGATGGATATTGGTTGGTTCTACTTTTTTTTGGACATTATGAATAAAGCTGTTAGGAACATTTTTGTACCCGTGTTTTGGTGGACATAAACACTCATTGCTGGGCTGGGCACCGTGGCTCACGCCTGTAATCCCAGCACTCTGGGAGGCCGAGGTGGGTGGATTGCTTGAGCTCAGGAGTTTGAAACCAGCCTGAGCAAGAGTAAGACCTCGTCTCTACCAAAAATAGGAACAAAAAATCAGCCAGGTGTGGTGGCGTGCGCCTGTAGTCCCAGCCACTCAGGAGGCTGAGGCGAGAGGATCACTTGAGCCCAGGAGTTGGAAGTTGCAGTGAGCCATGATGATGCCACTTCACTCTGCCCAGGGCGACAGAGTGAGGACTCTGTCTCAACAAAAAGAAAAAAGAAAAAACAAAAACGCTCATTGCTATTGGGGCTCAGGAGGGGAACTGCTGGGTCACAGAGAATATGCGTATTTGCTTTATTACAACCATTTTCCAAAGTGATTTTAATTTGCATTTCTCTGATGACTGATATTCCTTTTTGTGATGTATCTGTTAAATTTTTTGTCTTGTTTTTTTAAATTGAGTTGTCTGTTTTTTCTTATTGATTTGTAAGCACTTTTTTATGTAGTTGGGATATATAAATATCAGATACATCCTAGTCTGGTTTTCTTTTTCATCCTCTTAATGCTGCCTTTTAATGAATAGACATTCCTAATTTTAATGAATCCTAATTCTTTTCTTTTATGGTTAGTGCTTTTTGTGTTTAGGTTTTACCTAGCCCAAGTTCATAAAGATATTCTCCTGTATTTTTTCTAAAGGCTTGATAGTGTTAGCATTCACATTTAGATCTATAATCCGGCCCAAATTTTTGTTTATGGTGGGAGGTAGGGGTCAAGGTTCATTTTAATTATATATTTATCTTACTACCCAGAAAAATTTATTGCAAAGACCATTCTTCCCCACCGAATTGCAGTGGAGCCATTTGTAAATCATGTGTGGGACCTTCTATTCTATTGCATTGTCTATTTGTCTACTCTTGTGCCAATACCTGTAGCTCTGTAGTAAGTCTTGATATTGTCTAGTGTGAGGCTTCCACCTTTGTTCTTCTTTTTAAAAAAATTGTTTTGCCTATTCTAGGATCCTTTGCATTGTTTTACATGTTTTAGATGTTTTAGAATGAGCTTGACAATTTCCGCACACCCCCAAAAAGAGCCTGCTGAGATTTTGACTGGGATGTCATTGAATCTATAGATCAATTTAGGGAGAACTGACATCTGAATAATATTGAGTCTTCTAATCCATCAACCTAAAGGAGGTCAATCTGTCCTTTAGGTGTCCTTTAATTTCCCTCAATAATTTTTTATAATTTTCAGTATAGAGGTCTTGCAAATTTGTTGCTAGATTTATTCCTATATATTTGATTTTTAATGGTATTTTAAATTTCAGTTTTGATTTGATTTTTTGCTGGTAAGTAGAAATATAGCTGGGTTTTTTTTTTTTTTTTTTTTGCTTGTATTGATCTGTGTCCTGAAACCTGGCTAAATTCACATATTAGTTATAATTGTTTATAGACTCTTTTGGATTTTCTATATACACAATCATGTCAACTGTGAATAGTGACAGTTTTTTCTTTCCCAGTCTTGACACCCTCTACTTTTTTATTTGGTCTAAATACAGCATCTAAATTTTTTAAAAAAACAAACCATCAACCAGCAGAGGTTACCCCTGGGTTTTTTTGTTTGTTTGTTTGTTTGTTTTTTAAGAGACAGGGTCTTGCTCTGCCACCCAGGCTGGAGTTCAGTGGTATGATCATAGCTCACTGCATACTTTTGTATTCTTTAAATGTTTTTAATAAGCATGTATTACCTTTATAATTCTTTTTAAAATTTTTAAGCCTACAGCACCTGGTATTCCCAGGTGGTCTCCCACCCAGGTATTACTAACCAGGCTCGACTCTGCTTAGCTTCTGAGATCATATGAGATCAGGCACGTTCAGGGTGGTATGGCTGTAGACTATTACCTTTATAATTCTGTAAGCAATCTATTTAAATGGGGGGGGAGTAATACATGTCAGCAAAATTTAAGCAATTGAAATTCACAAAATAAGAAACAATTCCTTAATTCCTGTATCATATATTTCCAGTCTTTTCTATAGCTAGATAAAAATGGTACCCTATCATAATTCTCTTCTGCATCTTGATTTTTTCTACATAAAATGCATTGTAGTGCTGTATTACTATATATAAATTTGTAGAAAAGGCAAAACTAATTTACATTGAAAAAAGTAGACCAATGGCCTCAGGCCAGAGAGGTGTGGTTGGGAAACACTGCAAAGGGCCATGAGGGAACATTTTTTTGGAGAAAGAAATATTCAATATCTTGATTGTGGTACTTGTTACATAAGGTATATAATCTGTTGAAACTCATATAACTATAGACTTAAAATAGGTGCATTTTATTGTATATAAATTATACCTCAAAGAAAGTGATAAAACCTTTATGATATTAAAAGACAAAAAATACACTGTGGGCCAGGTGCAGTGGCTCACACCTATAATCCGAGCACTCTGGGAGGCTGAGGTGGGAGGACTGCTCGAGCTCAGGAGTTTGAAACCAGCCTGAGCAAGAGTGAGACTCTGTGCCTATAAAAAATAGAAAAATCAGCCAGGTGTGGTGGCACACACCTGTAGTCCCAGGTACTCGGGAGGCTGAGGCAGGAGGATTGCTTGACCCCAGGAGTTCAAGGTTGCAGTGAGCTATGATGATGCCACTGCACTACAGCCTGGGCAACAGACCAGGAACGCGTCTCAAAAAAAGAAAAAAAAGAAAAGTTCAACCTGAGTTAAAATTCCAGGATCCCCAATGCAAATCCAGGGTCAGGGAGTCTATTGAATATTGAATCCTTAGGGCTGTAGCCAGTGAACTCTCCTTAAGCTAAACACTGAGAACCAGAGAACTGAAGAGCTGGACAGTATGCGTCTGACCTGTTTCTCTGTGCAGTGACAACATCTGGTGTCATTTTTGAATACAGGGCTGCTGTCAGCAACAGTGGGTGGTGATCTCTGCTGGCCACACATCGTGTTTTCTCTCCCAGAACTGTGGATGACAGATGGCTGGCCCCCACCCCCTGATTCCTGGGGCCCTGCTGGAGGGGCTGCTGTGGACTGCACACCCGGTGAGGAGGTGGGGGTAAGCGTGGGGTCCTCAGTGTCCACCTTGGCTACGGGAGGGTCACAGAGCGGGACGACCAGCCTTGGCAACAAGGAGGCAAAGGAAGGTGAATGGGTGGGCCTTGAGCACGGCTTGGCCTCTTAGCATCTGCATCCCCATCCCCAGCAGCAAACAGTGCTGCCGGTGGGCCAGGAGCCCCTGAGCTCCTGGGAGACCCTGGGAAAACAGTAAGAAAAGCAGCTGCTGCTCTGAGAAGTAGTTTTTTCCCTCCCTTTTGACTTCTCCTTTCTGTTCTTTTCTAATTCATAAACTTTATTTTTTAGAGCAGTTTTAAGTTTACAGAAAAATTGATGGGGAAGTACAGAGATTTCCCTTATACCCTCTGCCTGTCCCCCCCTAGACTCCACCACTATCAACATCCCCCACCACAGTGGTCCATTTGTTACAATCAATAAACCTGCGCTGACTCTTCACTGTCACCCGAAGTCCGCAGTTTACATTTGGGTTCACTCTTGGTGCTGTACATTCTGTGGGTTTGGACAAACACATAAAGATGTGTATCCACCATTAGAGTATGCTACAGAGCAGTGTCACTATGCTAAGGACGCTCTGCGCTCCATCCCCAACCCCTCTATCCTGCCCCTGACCTTGTTCCTGGCTCTGTATCTCCACACTTCTGTCTTTTCCAGAATGTTAGTAGGAATCACGCAGCCTAGCCTTCCCAGACTGGCTGCTGTCATTCCTCCCTCCTTTTGAGCGAACCTACTTGTAACCTCATCACCATTTCCAGGTCACAGATGAGGGCACCAGGGCACAGACAGGTGGCACAGCCTGCCCAGGGTCACCCAGCTGGTAAGTGACAGGGCTGGGGTGTGAGCCCAGAGCCCCAGTTCCTATCCACTTGGCCCCTGCATCCGTGTGATTGTTCTCACCATCTGGGAACAAACAGCCCTTCCAGCCCTTCCTTGGAGGCCAGGCCAGTGGGCCACCTGCAGGCTGGGGAAGGAGGAAGGGGAGGTTCCCCGGCCCCATTCCTGGGGTTCACTCACCCATCCCAGGCCACTGAGTGGGGGCGGCAGGCAGCAGGGTCAGGCCTCTCTTCACAGCTCCTGGCAGTAATCCCAGACTCCATGAGGAAGCAGGAGGTGCGGACGGGCGGGGAGGCTGGCCAGGGCCATGGCACCGGCTCCCCAGCCGAGCAGGTGAAAGCCCTTGTGGACCTGCTGGCCGGGAAGGGCGGTCAGGGCTCGCAGGCCCTGCAGGCCCCTGACAGGACACCGGACTCCCCGTTGGGGCCCCACAGCAGCGGTAGGACCGGCTTGGGAGGCCATGGAGGGGTCTACCTGGGCCCTCTCCCCTCCACCCTTCCCTGACCCTGCCCTCCCCTCTGGCCTCTGTCCCGCAGACTCGAGGATACAGCAGCACCGAGAATCCCTGCTGAGCAGGGCAGGAGGCAGCCCAGGGCTGGGTGGTGCCTCGCACAGGCTTACCACCCTCCTGCTGGTGGAGGGCCTATCCGACCTGCAGCTGAGGGAACATGACTTCACACAGGTGGAGGCCACCCGCGGCGGCTGGCGCCCTGCCAGGGCCATCGCCCTAGACAGGCTCTTCCTGCCTCTCTCCCGGGTGTCCATCCCGCCCCGCGTCTCCATCACTGTTGGGGTGGCTGGCATGGGCAAGACCACCCTGGTGAGGCACTTTGTCTGCCTCTGGGCCCGAGGGCAGGTTGGCAAGGATTTCTCACTGGTGCTGCCTTTGACCTTCCGGGATCTCAACACCCATGAGAAGCTGTGTGCGGACAGACTTGTCCGTTCTACCTTCCCGCACGTCGGGGAGCCCAGCTTGGTGCTGGCAGCCCCCACCAGGGTCCTCCTGATCCTGGATGGCTTGGATGAGTGTAAGATGCCTCTGGACTTCTCCAACACTGTGGCCTGCACAGACCCCAGGAAGGAGATCCAGGTGGACCACCTGATCACCAACATTATCCGTGGCAACCTCTTTCCGGAAATTTCCATCTGGATCACCTCCCGTCCCAGTGCAGCTGGCCAGATCCCGGGGGGCCTGGTGGACCGGATGACTGAGATCCGGGGCTTTAATGAGGAGGAGATCAAGCTGTGTTTAGAGCAGATGTTTCCCAAGGACCAGACCCTCTTGGGCTGGGTCCTGAGCCAGGTGCGGGCCGACAGGTCCCTGTACCTGATGTGCACCATCCCAGCCTTCTGCAGGCTCACTGGGTCGGCGCTGGGCTACTTGTGCCGCAACAGGTCAGGGCCGCAGGACGCAGAGCTGTGGCCTCCAAGGACCCTATGCGAGCTCTACTCTTGGTACTTTAGGATGGCCCTCAGTGGGGAGGGGCAGGAGAAGGGCAAGGTGAGCCCTCGGATTGAGCAGCTGGCCCACAGCGGCCGCAAGATTGTAGGGACACTGGGCCGCCTGGCCTTCCATGGGCTGGTCAAGAAGAAGTACGTGTTTTATGAGCAGGACATGAAGGCGTTAGGCGTGGACCCCACTCTGCTGCAGGGTGCCCCATGCAGCTGCTTCCTGCAGCGAGAGGAGACGCTGGCCTCCTCAGTGGCCTACTGCTTCACACACCTGTCCCTGCAGGAGTTTGTGGCAGCTGTGTATTACTACGGTGCATCCAAGAAGGCCATCTTCGACCTCTTCACCGAGAGCGGTGTGTCCTGGCCCAGGCTGGGCTTCCTCACGCATTTCAGGAGTGCAGCCCAGCGGGCCATGCAGGCCGAGGATGGGAGGCTGGACGTGTTCCTGCGCTTCCTCTCGGGCCTCTTGTCTCCGAGGGTCAACACCCTGCTAGCTGGCTCCCTGCTGGCCCCAGGTGAGCACCAGGGCTACCGGGCCCAGGCTGCTGAGCTCCTTCAGGGCTGCCTGCGCCCTGACGCTGCAGTCTGTGCCCGGGCAGTCAACGTCCTGCACTGCCTGCACGAGCTGCAGCACACGGAGCTGGCCCGCAGCGTGGAGGAGGCCATGGAGAGCGGGGCCCTGGCTGGGCTGACCAGCCCTTTGCACCAGGCCGCCTTGGCTTACCTCCTGCAAGTGTCTGATGCCTGCGCCCAGGAGGCCAACCTGTCCCTGTGCCTCAGCCAGGGCGTCCTCCAGAGCCTGCTGCCCCAGCTGCTGTACTGCCAGAGCCTCAGGTGGGTGCCAGGGTGGGCTGGGGGGATGTGGGGAGGCAGAGGAGAGAGAAGGACCTGGATGTTCCTCCCCTTCACCATGCCCCTCTCTGTGCGTCTCCTGGGGCTGCCATAACAAAGAACCACACACTCAGTGGCTTCCAACAACAAAAATTTGTTCTCTCACAGTTGTGGAGGCCAGAAGTCCCTCTGCGCTCCCTGTGACACCTGCAGGGGACAGTCCTTCCTTGCCTCTCCAGCTCTGGCACTGCCAGCAATCCTTGGTGCTCCTTGGCTTGTAGCAGCATTGCTCCATTCCCTGCCTCTGTGTCACATGCTGTCTTGTCCCTGTATGTGTCTGTCTTCACATCGTGCTGTCCTCTCTTAAAAGGACACCATAACACTGGATTGCAGGCCCACTCGACTCCAGCATGACCTTATCTTAAAACATTACATCTGCAATGTTCCTCTTTCCAATTAAGGCCACATTCTTGAGGCACTGGGGGTCAGGACTTCAACATATCTGTTTGGGGGACATGATCCAATTCATAACACCCCCTGACCCATCCCGTCTGATGGGAGCCAACTCTGCCCTCAGCCATCCTCCATCCACTGCTCTGGACCTTAGCAAGTGGGAAGGAAAGGACACGGGCAGAGGTTCTCCAGGACCTGAGAGCAGCTGAGGAGCCCTCAGGAGTGGGAGAGCTTGCAGATGGTGTCCCACAGAGGCACGTGGTGTGGGGTTGTTGGGATGACAGCCGTGGAAGAGATGCCTCTGGACCGGAACCACAGGGCTCACCGGCACCAAGCCTCCCATCCCCTCTTGTAGAAAGGTCCGAGCTGCAGTGAGGGTGCTGGGGTGGGATGGAGAGAGGCAGAGGGTGACTCTGCAGCTGACGTCAGCCCTGGGCCAGGGCCCCTCACCCCGCCTGTGGGCGGTAGGACCACACTCATTTTCACTGCTCCCCTTGGCCAGGCTGGACGCCAACCAGTTCCAGGACCCCGTGATGGACTTGCTGGGCAGTGTGCTGAGTGGGAAGGACTGTCGCATTCAGAAGCTCAGGTAACACTGACCTAGGAGACCCCCCTGGATGCACACCTGTCTTGAGGGGTACAGGGCCCCCTCCCCATCATCCTTCCTCTCTGTGCAACTGGCCAGTGGTGTCTTCAAGGAGAGGTATCTTTGAAGGCATATGGCTCAGGATGCAGTCTGCTTGTTGCTGCCCATTCTGGAAAGTGCCAGAGGCTCAGGTACCTCATCTGTAAGAAGAGGGAAATGACCAGACACTGTTGTGGACATGGAAGCATTTCTCCAGCACTTTGTGTGCTGACACAGCACCTGGCATGATTTTCTCTAAGCTCTTCTCAATGTTTGCTGTCAAACAGTATTCTGGGCACAGGATTGCATTTTAATTCAAACTGTTAATTTAAAAATTTGATTTAATTAAAAAAATTTAATTTGAAAATTTTAACTAACATTTAATTCTAAATTAGCTTAAATAATTTTTAACTTAAAAATTATATCTTTAATGTTATACTTAGACAAAAGTTTATATGTTGACCTATGCACGTATGAAATGTCTCCTGGAATAACATTTCTGGATCTGAGTAACACCCTGGTTTGTAGTTGAATTGATATGATGCTCTGAGGGTGGCTGCTGGAGGATGAGGGAGGCAAGTTTGGAGAACAGGACCCAGGGAGTAATTTTTCATTCTCACACAAGCCTCCAGGTTCTGAAATAATCTTTATCTGAGTTAACAACAATTTCGACTGAGTCAGGAACAAAAGTCAGTCATTGAGGATAGTGGTTAGAGTTATGGGTGACATTGAACAAATCACCTGGGGTAAAAATGGGGTTAAAGGGTATCTACCTGTGAGTTTGGGGGTCCCTATGACCACCCTCACGTTCAACAATTTGCTAGAAGCTCTCAGAACTCAGAAACACCATTATGCTCATGGTTACAATTCATTACACTGAAAGGACACAGATTAAAACCAGGAAAAGAAAAAGGCACATGGAGTGGGGGCCAGGAGAGACCAGGCGTGAGTGAGCTTCCAGCTGTCCTCTCCCAGTGGAGTCCCACAGACAGCAACACTTACTTGTCCCAGCAACAATATGTGACAACACACAGGAAATACTGCCAACCAGGGAAGCTCGTCCAAGCCTTGGTGTCCCAGATTTTTTATTGGGGATTTGGTCACAAAGACGGATCTGACAACTTGCATGGCTGACCTTAGCCTACAGCCCCTCCAGAGGGCAAGCTGATAAGCAGGGCCCAAGACCCCTACCATAAATCACACTGTGAGATAAACTATTCAGCATGGCCCAAGGCCCCCAGGTAAACAAAGACATTCTTGTCAGCCAGGACATTCTAAGGGCTTAGAGGTTCCCACTCAGGAGCCAGGGGCAAGGTCCACACCTTTCTCTGTGCAAGGTTAACTCTTCAGTGTACATTACCCCTTAGGGCTGTTGTGAAGGCCAGGCACAGAGGAAGCACTGGGTAAGGGCTGGTTATTATACTATTAACAGGATTACTTTTGCCTTGTTAGCAGAAGATACAAACGTAAATCCTTTGAAAAATGATGATGACAACTCATTATTTTTCTCCTTCACGGGAGCCTCCAGCATTTTCAGCACATGACGAAACAGTCAACGTTTAGTTTTGCTTAAAGGAAGCTAGATAGTGCTCAGAAACTATTCTGAATGAAGCCAAAAATCTCTTATGGCCACACGCTCTCCTTTACCTCCCTACAGTGGGTTCTCAATGCCATATCCCTGTGGAAATGTCCAAAGCATCCTTGAGAAAACACATATGGCTGATCATTAAATATTATTTATAAAATATTATTAAAGTAAAAAAAAATTATGAAAGTGTAGAGGGAACAAAGCCTCTCTAGAATTTGAAAACATTTATATAGAAAATGGCCTGGATTAAGGGTGTGAACAAAAGTTCTCTGAAAAGGAATTTAGAGAAAAGAGACTTTATCTCAGCGAACAGTTTGCAAACCAAGGAGACACAGCCTTTCCAGAGGACAAAGGGAAGTTTGGTCTTTTATAGAGAGAGTCCCCACCCAGGTTCCCACTCAGGTCCACTTATGCAAATGAAGAGTTTAAACTTGCCTACTTCTGACTGGCTGATGCTTGCTGAGTTCTGATTGGTTGACAGAGGTCACAGTCTATTGGTTGGTTCAGGCAGCATAAACAGAAACAGGCAGGTAAGAAAGTCCCAAAGTTAAGCAGACCTGTGGGTTTTCTGGGAACTTGAAGCACCCCTGTGAACTCTAGTCAGCAAATGGCCACTGGCTCTAATTTTAATTTGAGGCCAATTGGCCACTCAGGATTCAACTTGATGGGTTAGCTTTTTCAGAGTTCACAGTGGTCTTTAAACATTTTTAAGCAATGGAACCCCTCCTTTTTTCTTAGAGACAGGGTCTTGCTATATTGCCCAGGCTGGACTTGAACGCCTGAGCTCAAGCAATCCTCCTGCCTCAGCCATCTGAGTAGCTGGGGTTACAGGCGTGCACCCCTGTGCCCAGCTCAGCAACAGAACCCTTTCTGAAAGTGATGTGTCAGGCAGAACCCTATTAAGTACAACAGACAAAAAGGGAGCTGTTGGTATTGAAAGAAGTGGGGATGCGGGGCCCAAGCCCAGCCAGTTTGTTCCCCCTCATCCTCCTCTTGGCCTCTGGAGCTTTTCTGAGAATCCCTAGGGGCCCTTGGAACGTAGCTTGAAAAGCACCAGCCTGGGAATTGTAATTAAGCAACTATATCCCAGGGGCTAAATGCCTACAAAACTGTCAAGAACCTCAGCAGCTACCGTTTCTGAAAAGTGAAACAACATTAAGTTGATCCACCAGCAAACTCCTGGCATCACCCATTCAAGGCAGATACAGATGTACAGTTTTGTTTTTTTTTTTACTTTAAAGTTAGTTTTGTAATAACTCTACCCTTTGCCATTTTGCACTAGAGTAGAGGCTAGGATGATTGGTGTGCTGGAACTAGTTTGTACCAGGTCATGAGAGCTGATTGTTAAATTTTTAGGAATTTTGCAAGCTGGGGATGCTTGAAATTGGCCACGGTGGGAGTATTTACACCAGGAAAGGAGGCAAATGCCACAAATCAGTTGTTTTGTCCTTTGTTTTTTCCCTGAGAGCCAGTTTAACAGCACACCACTGGCTGGCATCTGTATGGCAGACTTCTGTAATTGTCCATGCCCTCTGCTGTGTTACTGGTATAGAAGCTGTTTGTGTTGGATTCTGGTCAAACTTTTCCCTGGGACCCTTTGCCAGGGTGAGGGTCTGTCCACCCACTCTGTCCCTACCCTGCCCAGGGGCTTTCCTTTGTCTGGAATTCTGCTCCAGAAGTCACCTCATCTCCACCTGTGTCCAGGCCCTGATAGTGCTGGGCAGGCCTAGGGGTGTTTCATCACGGCCATAGTATTGGGGAAGAAGCGACGAGATTTATATGCCTGAAATGACCACTCCTCTCCCTTTCCTTGGGCAGCTTGGCTGAGAACCAGATCAGTAACAAAGGGGCCAAAGCTCTGGCCAGATCCCTCCTGGTCAACAGAAGTCTGACCTCTCTGGAGTAAGTAGGACACCAAAGGCCAAACTTTGCCACTGGGACAGGAGAGTTGTGAGCCATCCTGTGAAGTCCCCTCCCCTCCTCTGATATGACGGGGGTCTTGTCCACTCTTCCCTGATTCTCTAGATTCAGCCCCTGGGTGGCGCCTGGGCGTGATACCCCAATTTCATTTGGAGCCAGTTCCAAGGTCTTTGGGCTCCTGTAGGAGTAGGACACAGGGAGGCCACCCCCTGGCCCACATGCTCCCCTCGGTGGGGCAGAAGGACAGCTGAGCCCCACCCCATGAAGCACCAGATTTTGGGCCCTGAATGTGGGGTGAGCTTGTCCTCATCTCCACGCCTGCCCAAGCCCACTCGCACATCAGGTCCTGCTTTTGTCCCCATCACGTGGGGCTGTCTTGGAAACTCCTTCCTTGTTCACTATACAAGGATTTCTGCCTTGGCTCCCCTAAAGGCTAAACCTTAAATCCTGACTCGTTGCCCTCAAGGATCATAGATGTGAAAGTCGGTGTCATTTCCTTTCCCCCTTCCCTCCCCGGGAGTCAGATGAAAGAGGACAGCTCTTTCTCTCCCTCCCTTCCGCCAGCCTCCGCGGTAACTCCATTGGACCACAAGGGGCCAAGGCGTTGGCAGATGCTCTGAAGATTAACCGCACTCTGACCTTTCTGAGGTACGTATCCTGCTGATCCCAGGAGAGGGCCCAGAAAACCCTCTCCTCAGTGCCACCTGTAGAGTGGGAGGCAATGCAAAATGGCAGGCATGGGATACCAGCTCCCATCCCACTGGGTACCAGGGACCTTGTATCCTATGCAAGTTTCCAAGTTCTAGCTCTTCCCTAGTCTTTGAGCGTGTGTGTATGGCCTGAGCAGGGGAGAGAGCAGAAGTGGGGGAGGGGCATGTAGCGATGGAAAGGCAGAATCATCCATCAGGAAAACCTCTTGTCCTCCAACGAAGGGGGAAATCTCCAAGGCCATGGTGTCAAAATTTCCCCCTGAGAGGTTTTCCAGGACATTAAAAAGCCCACCTTCCAGAAGGTGCCTATGGTTTGGTGTGGTTTGCTGTGTCTCATTTAGGAGCCTGTGGTTGCATCCATCCTTAGCTGAGTGGGTACCACTATTCTGTTCTAGTTTTATTTATTAATTTTTATTTTATTTTATTTTATTTTTATTAAAATGAAATTCACGTTTTACATTTACCATTTTAAAGTGTACAGTGACATTTAGCACATTCACAGTGCTGTGCAACCATCACCTCTATCTAGTTCCAAAATACTTTCATCACCCCTAAAGGAGACCTTGTACCCATAAGCAGTCACTTCCCATTCTCCCCTGGCAACCACCAATCTGCTTCCTGTCTCTGTTGATTTACCTATTCTGGACATTTCACACAAGTGGAATCATACAATATGTGGCCTTATG
Organism: Daubentonia madagascariensis; assembly: GCA_023783475.1. NCBI lineage: Eukaryota > Metazoa > Chordata > Mammalia > Primates > Daubentoniidae > Daubentonia > Daubentonia madagascariensis. The sequence continues at coordinate 665,042 of JAKFHU010002332.1, read as the reverse complement.
TGTCTGTCCTCCTTCACTTGACACAATGTTTTCAAGGTTCCTCCATGTTGTAGCCTGAATTGGTGCTTCTTTCCATTTTATGGCTGAATAATATTCCATTGCATGGACAGACCACAATTTGTTTATCCACTCATCCACTGATGAACATTTGGCTTGTTTCCACCTTTTTGGCTCTATGAATAATGTTGCTATGAACATTTGTGTGCAAGTCTCCGAGTGCCTATTTTCAATTTTTGGGGGTATATACCTAGGAGTGGAATTGCTGGGTCATGTGGTAACTCCATGTTTAACCTTTTGAGGACCTGCCAGACCATTTTCCATAGAGAGTGGACCATTTTATATTCCCACCAGCAGTGTGAGGGTTCCAGTTTCTCCATATGCTTGCTGACACTTGGGTACTGTGTCTTTTAGCTGTAATGAGGACTATTGACGACCTTGTCATTGTTATCCAGAGAGCATGGGCACCTTGTTCCCAGTGGGCAGGCAAGTGCTTAGAAACCCAGGGGAAAATCTAAGCCCTGAGCAGTGGTGGGAAGGGCCGACTGTTCTCCCTTTGTGGTTGGCAGTGAGGGCATGTAGTGGCCACAACTCCTTCTCACTGAGCTCAGCCGCCATTAGGCCTCTAGGGCATCTGGTGGTGAGAGTTCAGGCCACCTCTGAGTGCCCTTCTTCTTGCCTCTGCAGCCTTCAGAGCAACACGATCAGGGATGATGGTGCCAGGTCCATGGCTGAGGCCTTGGCCTCCAACCGGACCCTCTCTGTGTTGCAGTGAGTGGACATGCCTCCTCTTGCTTTCTCGCTGCCTCTTCTCTCCCCGCTCTTGCCTCCTCCAAGGGCCTCTCCGCCTGTTTCCTGCAAGGAAGAATGGAGGGGGCGAGGCCCTAAGGCTGTCTGACCCATCTGGATAGCCCCTGGAAAACTTGATGCTCACTGCTTTTCCAGAGAACAGGTGTTGGGGGAAATGATTAAAAACCTCTTGCTAACCCAGAAAATCCTCTCCACAAATGTAGGAAAGAACACAACAGTTTTATTATTGAATAAGCATTAAACTGATTACAATGTGCATCACAGGCAACCCACCAATGAGACTGTAAAGACAGAAAGAAATCTCACCCTTTGCTACAGCCGAGCAGATACAACCCATCCCACAGGCCTTCTCAAGATAGATGACAACTGTCCTCAAGCAAGAGGACCTGGCAGCACCATTTGTCATACATAGTTCATCCTAAATTCACCTGATAATTAGGGTGGCCATCTGTGTTCCCTAATGCCTTTTATCCAAAGGAAAAATAACACTTCTCATACCTTTATGACATGCAGGCACTTAACTAGCCAGGTGCCTACTAATTCCCACGGAGGCAGGGACACGGGGACTCTGTCTTCCTTTGATGTTCGAAAGAGATGGCTCCACGTCCCTTACAAAATACACTCCTGGCTGTGAAACTGGCAAGAGGATGATTTAGCTTTTTAAAAAGATTTATACACATCTCAAGGGACAGAGAAAGGATTTGCAATCTCAAGTCTTCTCAAGGAAATACTCTAAGAAAAGGTGTGTGTATATGGGGGTGTCTCTGTCCTTTTTGAAACCAGGGAAAATTACATTTTTTTTTTTTTTAGATTTGTATTTAGCCTCATGCAGGAAAGGCCCTGCCCTGTCTGTCCTAGGTGAGAACAGGGGTTCTCCTTCAATATCTCCCTCCACCAGATTGCATATAAGAGGAAGTAGCTTTTTGAGAAGAGGAATCTAAGCGAGGGTCTCCCTAGGGTCTCTCATGGTGGAGGCAGACTGTCGGGTGAGGGGCCAGCGGGACTTGTCCAGGGAAGCCCCCACTTGGGAGGTTGCTGGGCATCACCATACCCGCTGAGCTCTGCTCTCCAGCCCCTCACAAGGGGGCCCTAGCTGCGCTGCCGCCGACTCTCCCACATAATAACATCAGCCCACCAGCATCACTCTGGCAACGATCCAGACCCTTCCAGGAGATCCCTGCCCTCCTGCTGTGATAAATGGAGAGGGTACCCTAGTTGTCTGTGACCTCTGACCTTGAACCCAGACTGTCCTTGGCTCGGGGATGGCTGTGGCCAGCTTTGCTGAAGGATGCCTCTCTTCTCACACAGCCTGCAGAAGAACACCATCGGGCCCACGGGAGCCCAGCGAATGGCAGACGCTCTGAAGCAGAACAGGAATCTGAAGGAGCTCATGTGAGAAATGCAGAAGGGCCAAATTCACAAGCTCAGTGCCCAGCAGAATGTCAGGCCCATCGTAAATATTTGTGAGCGTGGGGAAGGATGCATGGATGGATGGATGGATGGGTAGATAGATGGGTGGATGGGTCAGTGGATGGATGGGTAGATGGGTGGGTGGATGGATGGGTGGGTGGTTATATGGGTACGTGGATAGATGAATGTGTAAATAGATGGGTGGGTGGATGGATGGATTGGTGGGTCAGTAAATAAAGGGATGGACTGATGGAGAATGGGTGGGTGGGTGGATGGATGGATGCATGGGTGCAGGTTAGCTGGCTTTGGACTCCAAAGCACTGGACCAGGAGAATGGAGAGCCAGATTCCCAGGATTGGGTGAGCCCCACCTTCTCAAGCTCACATTTATTGCTTTCCCAGCTGGCAGAAGAAAACAGCATTTCCTGGCCATCTTCACATAAAGTACCACAAATACTTCTCACTAAAGGGTTGGTCCTCCCCGCCCGTGCCAGAGAGTCAAGGAGGACTCTGCTACCTTGATCTCTTATAGACAGCAGGTGGTCACCTGTGGAGGCTATGGGCCAACAGGCCTCAGGCAGAACAGACTGCACTGGGCTTGAGACGTCAGAGATAGCCCTCCCCTGAAGCCTTCCCTGGGCCGTGGGCCCCCGGCCCAGCCCTGTCCGGCTGCTGCAGGTGGCCAGCTCACCCGTGTGCCCTCTCTCGCAGGCTCTCCAGCAACAGCATTGGTGATGGAGGCACCAAGGCCCTGGCTGAGGCCCTGAAGGTGAACCAGGGCCTGGAGAGCCTGGAGTGAGTCTGCCTGACCACCTGCAGGGGCGGCGATTCCCCCGGGTTCTCCATCCCAGATTCTAGGCTGCCAGTCCTGGAAAAGGGCTGCTTCCCTGCCAGAACCCCCCAACACCCAGCCTGGGCATGTTCCCATCTCAGTCTCTCCTTGTCCTGCACCCACCCATCAGCTTCATTTCCCTGGACGGTAGCAGCTGGGGTTGGTTCTGCAGTTTTCAGAAAGACAAGCTCCAAGTGCCCTTAGGAAGGTAGCACAGGTGGCTGAAGAGGGAATTGGTGGCGGTGGCCTTGGTGGGGAGTAGGGGAGCTTGGTGTTGCTGCCACAGTGGGGAGATTGCTGTGCCCCTCTGGGGACTGCAGATCCAACACCCTGCACCGAGGCCATCTGGGGCCACCCATATCAAGGCAGAGTTTGAACTTTAGGGTTCATTGTGCTGAACCCACCTGCCCTGACCTGACGGGCTAGAAGGTGGGGGATGGGAGAGGAAAAAGGAGAGAGAGCAATGTGGGGTGGCAGCTCCCTGGCCCCACTCCCTGTTGAACCTGGTGCCTGCGGTCCCAGGCTGGACTGGGGGGATCCCTCTGGGTCCTGGGACAGTCCCACCAAGGGTACCCCATCCTCTGTCTGCAGCCTGCAGAGCAATTCCATCAGTGATGCGGGAGTGGCAGCCCTGATGGGGGCCCTCTGCACCAACCGGATTCTCCTCAGCCTCAAGTAAGTCCTGGCCACCCTCTCCAACCACAGTGTCCCTTTGACCAGGGGTCTTTAGGGATGTTGGTGCTGGGAAGCCTGTTATGGGGAAATCTATGGCCGGGCAGGCTTCCTGGCACCCTGTCCCTCTTTCTGCTCCCTTGGGGGGCAGGGGACAGCTGCAGCCCTCAGTGGGCCCATTCTGCTGCTCCCTTCCGAGACACAAGCCCCTCAGGTGCCCCTGCATGCTCGCCCGCCTCTTGCACCTCTGAGGTCCTGTTGTCCTGTGCTCTTCCTCCTGGACTTCCCTGCACTGTTGATGGTTCTAAAGTGGGGAGGCGGGGGACACTTGGCTGGCCAGCCATTGAGCCCGGCAGCCAGAACAGGCCCCTTCACACCTCAGCCCAGACTGCTCAGGGCCAGGTCCCATCTGAGGTTTCTTGGGCTTCAAGCAGCCTGAACACCTGGGCTGGCCTCCCGCTAGAGGCCACATCTGGGTCAGCAGCTCAGGGTCTTCTCTTTCCTTAGCCTGCGGGAAAACTCCATTAGTCCTGAGGGAGCCCAGGCGCTCGCCCGCGCACTCTGCACCAACAGCACCCTGAAGAACCTAGAGTACGTGGAAGGGGGCTGGGGGGTGACTCCTAAGGGCCAGCCATGCTCGAGGCCCCGCCATGCAGAGCCCTCGGCACCGCTGCCATTCCCCAGGGCTGGAGAAGGACCTGGTTGGGCAGGGGCAGCCAGGAGACCTGGTGTCTGGGGGCAACTCTGACGCAAGCCCCCACTCTCATGGTATAAATCATACGAGGATGAGGCTGGTGTGACACGCTGCCTTACCTTGTGGCGTGCATGAGCCCATGGAAGGGGCTCTAACGAGTGGATGTGGGGCCACTGGGTGGTGTGTCCCACAGGCAGCTCCACCACATCCTGGATGTGCTGAGCTCGGAACAAACCCCTATAGGGTTGTTGTCAGGATTCGGTATAGCAGTCCAGGTCATGTGCCTGGCAAACAAAGTTCCCCACAAACATGAGCTGGAAAACTCTGACACTGGTCCAGGCACAACACAGTCCTTGGGGAGCAGGGGGGTGGTCTGGAGTCCCTGGTGACCAAGGACAGAGGGCTTCACGGTTGGGCCCTGCTCACTTGCTCCTGTTCCTTCTTCCCAGCCTGACAGCCAACCTCCTGCATGACCAGGGCGCCCAGGCCATAGCAGTGGCAGTGAGAGAAAACCGCGCCCTCACATCCCTCCAGTGAGTCCATGGCCCTCCCCCCAGACTCACCCCCGACCCCTGCTGTAGAGTTGCTGGGCAACACCCAAACCGATTACGTGTAGACCAGTGTGGCCTTGGGGCACCCCCGAAGGTCTCAGAGGCCTCTAGCAGGCCATGCCCTGTCCCACGTTCTGAGTCCTGAGGCTGCCCCACAGACAGACAAGTGTTAGGAGGTGGGTGCCCACGGCTGTGCCTCAGGGCATCCCATGCTTCATGCACGGGCCATCTGGACAGTCCTTACTTGAGCCTGTCCCTGTGGCTACCACTAACCAGAGCATGTACATGGCCACTCTGGGGACCAAACCTGAGGAGGTGGCAGGAATTCTGCCACACCCTGCAGGGACTCCATCCCTTGCCCCCTTGGCTCTGCCCTGGGCCACTGGGTCACGTGTGTCTGTGTCTGCCCAGCCTGCAGTGGAATTTCATACAGGCCGGCGCTGCCAAGGCCCTGGGACAAGCACTACAGCTCAACAGGAGCCTGACCAGCTTGGAGTGAGTATGGCACCCCCGGCAGCTGCACGGAGGGGGGAACCGGAAACCTGGTGCCCACCAGGCACAGGGCTCAGACCAGTGGCTTTTGGCACATAGCCGCCTTTTCCCTAAGGCCAGCGGGCACATTTCAGTCCTCACATGCTTTTTATATATATATATATACACAGACACACACACACACACACACACACACACACACCCCCACAGCTTTATTGAGATATGAGCCACCCAGTTAAAGTGTACAATTCACTGGTTTCTAGTATATTCAGTTATGTAACCATCACCACAATCAATTTTAGAACATTTCCATTACCCCAAAAACAAACCCCACACCCATTAGCACTCACTCTCCATTATCCCCCACCCCACCCCTGGCAACCACTAATCTACTGTCTCTGTGGATTTCCTATTCTGGACATTTCATATAAATGGAATCCTACAACATGGGATCTTTTGTGACTGACGTCTTTCATTTAGTATCATGTTTTCAAGGTTCACCCATGTTGTAGCCTGTATCAGTACTTCCTTTACGTGGCTGAAGACGTTTTCACTGTTTGGATACACACATTTTATTTATCCCTTCACCAGTCGATGGACCTCTGGGTTGCTCCTTTTTGGCTGCCATGAATAATGCTGCTATGAACACTAGTGCACGAGTGTCTATGTGGACACACGCTTTCATTTCTCCTGGGTAGACACACCTGGGGGTGGAATTGCTGGGCCACGTGGTAATGCTCAGTTTGACCTTTTGAGCCTCATCTACTTTTCACCCTGACCATTTCCTCTCCTTCGGCTTCCAGGATATCCCCTCTCTGGCTGGCCCTCCTCACTCTGCTTCTTTGACTCTTCAATGCTGGGGTTCCGCAGGGTTCTGTCCTATACCATCTTCCCTGGGATGACATCTCTCTTCTGGGAGCTCTCCTCTTCCCCCAGGGCTCCAATGACAGATCCCACATCTGTATCCCAGACCTCGCCCCCGAGCTCCAGACCCCTGCATCCACGCCCACTGCGCACCTCCCCTCGGGCGTTTCACAGGTACTGCAGGTTGCCTGCATTCTCCCCCACAGCCTGCCTCTTGGTTCCCCATTTCACAAATGGAACCAACCAACCAACTGTGCGAGCTGGAAGCATTGCCTCTGCTCTCACCGCCCACTCCCCATTCATCTCCCAGTCCTGGCTGTTCCTGTTCTGGCATCCCTCCCACCCACCCGCTTCCCTCCACCCCACCCGCTTCCCTCCACTCCACTGCCACCATCCAGGCCACCAGCACCACTCACTTGCATCCTGTAGCAGCCGCCACACCAGTACATCCTCTCACTGTTGGCTAGACCTTTCCAATACGTGAATCCATCCCTGTCTTGGGTGCAATCCTTAAATGGCTGCCCAGCGCCTGCAGAGTGAAGCACAGCCCCTGAGTGTGGCTTACGAGGCCCCTTCAGAGCTGGCTTCCTTTGCACCTCCCCAGCCTCGTGTCTCACTACTCCAGGAACTCAGCTCCATTTGTTTGGGTTTCTTAGATGTGCCAGGTCCTCTCCCCTTTCATCCTTTGGGTTTTGATTTAGATCTATTTCTCTTGGGCAGCCTTCTGTAACCACGCTGGGGTAGGAGACCACACTGCAGCCTGTACTTGGCCTATTGTAACTGCTCATTTAATCATTGTCTTCCCACTGAGTGGGCAGAATGGTGCCTGCTGCCCGGCACAACACCCAGCACACAGATGTATTCAGATGTTTGCTGAAATCACAAATTGCAAACTGCTCCCTTAAACATGCCAATGTCCACATGAACTAAACTCAATCATTTACAGCTCCAGGGCCTTCTATTTTCCTACAATTTGGGAGGGGGGAAAAAGATGTAAAACCCTGACTGGTAAGAATAGCCCAGGAATTGAGGGCTTTAATTTTCTAGTTGGCTTTGAAAAGCATACCCTGTTTTCGTCCCAAGTTCCTGTTGACAGTAATTTCCATGTGTCCCTTTTCTGCTTTCTTCTGATGGTTCAGACTCTTGCAGACCCCAAACCCTGTGTGTGTTAATTATGAGGCCATAGGCTATAATGGCCACACAGGAGGGGCAGTTATCCCCAGGGCGACCCTGGGAGTATGTCTGTGGTGTGTAAGGTCAAATCTGGACTGTCCAAGCCCAGCAGGTCCTTGCTAGAATGCTCCCAGCACCCCATGCACCTGAAGGGGTCATGCCCTGTGTCCAGTTTACAGGAGAATGCCATTGGGGACGAAGGAGCGTCTGCAGTGGCCAGTGCGCTGAAGGCAAACACAGCCCTCACTGCTCTCTAGTAAGTGCTTGTGCACGACAGTCCAGGAAGCCAGCCCCTTCACCATCCTTTCATGCTAAACATCAGTTTTGTTTGCAAGTCAAGGAAGGTGTGTTTGACTTTCCTAATATTATAGGAAATAGTAATATTAGCAATTGGGAAATCAAACATCTAGATAGTAATAATTAGGGGTATAGCAAGCATTCTCCCTCAACCCTTCCAGGAGACCACCTCTATTTCCTGTATCCTTAGCATGCAGACTCTGTCTCAGGCATCAGCACAGGCAGGAGACGCAGCGTTTGGACAGATCGCTGGCCAAAGATTCCCAATGCTATTTCTGCACTTCCAGACCCAAGTCGAGGGGTGCTGAAAGCGAGGGAGAGGGGGGGAAGCTGGGCTCAGGGCAGGCGTGGAGGCTAGGGGGCTGGGCCGCCTACACCTTGCTGACCACACCACTCCTCAGTCTCCAGGTGGCCTCCATCGGTGCCACGGGGGCCCAGGCGCTGGGGGAGGCCCTGGCTGTGAACAGAACCTTGGAGATTCTCGAGTAAGTATTCCATTCTGCAGCTACATCTTTTAACCAAAGAAACGAAGCTGCTGATTCGAAATGAATAGATATGGGGAAAAAAACAGTTTACATGGCAACTCAAATCACTTTAACAATCTTCATTTCAGATCCAGCATGCCCAGCTTCCCCGTTCCCACCTCCCACCCCTTCCCAGAGTCGCTGTGGCTTGCCGTCCTCTCCTTAAGTTCCTGCTCTCCCACTTGGCCTTGCCCAGGCTGATCTCGTCGAGAGGCCCTGTTTAGGGGACCCTGGCCACCGATCTTGTTCTCTGAGATCTAAACTCCTGGGGTGGGGGCTCTGTGTGTCATCATCCCTACTCGGGCTGGGTGCAACGGGACCTGGTCCAGGAGTGCTGCCTGTCCTGCCTCTGCCAGGTTGCTGTTTGGAATGGAAGAGGAGGACGAGGGCTCTGACAGAACACCTAGGCTGGGCCAGCCTCCCCCTTCCTGTGTGCCCTGCTCCCTAGAGCCCAGCTTTGTTCTGTCGCCCGGGGCGTGAGGAAGCAGCAACCCTAGCCCCTGTGACTGTGAAGTCCGTGTTTCTGCCACTAAGTAACCCCACACCCACCTGAAGAGGTATCGTCATCACCTCTCAGCCTGTCCCCGTGCCTGAGGTTTCCTGTTTTTCCTGACAGCTTGAGAGGAAACGCCATTGGGGTGGCCGGAGCCAAAGCCCTGGCGAGTGCTCTGAAGGTGAATTCAAGTCTCCGAAGACTCAAGTAAGTGGTTGTAGAGACCAGCCAGCATCCCAGGGCAGCAGACTTCTCTGCTGGGTCTTCCCCATGGGATAAAATGCTCCTCTCCTCTGTAGCTACTTCCTTCTGAATATAAATCATTCACACTGTTCTGATCATTACAGTCCACATTCCATTGCAATTAGGTTTGTTTATTCTGCTTAAGTCAGAAGTCAGTCACTTGACGTCTGCATTTATGGCCTTACATCCTCCATGGCATTTGGGTGGGACAACCTGGCTACCTGTACATGCTAGTCTGAAGGGTCAACTGCCACCTAGTGGTTGCCATGACGCCGATGGACAAATCAGCCCCAGAATGCTGGTCCCCTCTACTGCCCCCACAAGACAACACAGTGTTGCTTCCTTGGGTGTCTCCATCTTCTCTCTGCCTAGTCTTCAAGAGAATTCCTTGGGGATGGACGGGGCAATATGCGTCGCCACCGCACTGTCTGGAAACCACCGGCTCCAGCACATCAAGTGAGTGGGGCTCGGCAGCTTCTGCCCTTTCTGCTTACCCTCAGAACTGCTCCCAGGTCAGGCCCTGCCTTTTGCCCAATTCTAGGAGCCAGCTGGCCCCCAGGCCTCCCAGCAGCTCTCCAGGGAAACTCAGTCTAAGCAGGAGCCACCCTGAGCCTTGTTCATGGGAGGGGTCCTGCAAGCAGAGTTCTGCCCTTTCTGTAGTGCTAATCCAGCTCTGCTAATGAGAACCTGCAGGCTTTGAGCCCTGCCCTAACCCTTCTCTTCCAGTCTCCAGGGAAATCACATTGGGGAATCTGGTGCCAGAATGATCTCAGAGGCTATCAAGACAAATGCTCCCGCATGCACTGTTGAAATGTGAGCAAAATGAATTCCTGGTGGACCGAGCAGGAGAACAGGCAGACACTCAGCTGGAAGCTTTTGAACAGGAAGACCCATCTCTGAGGGGACTTCCTGAGATCTGGGAATGATGCTGACCCAGCACAAGAGCAGGTCTCCTGCACAGAGGAAGGAAAGGTGCTACCTAAGGAGGTTGTGAGCACCTCCCCTGGTCCAGGATCAGTCCAGGCAGGGGCAGGTGGACACTCTGCTACAGCACAGAGAAGGGAAGGGGCTGCCACCAAGGGACTCAGGGACAGAGGCCTGTAAGCTCAGCAATGTAGGAAGCTGGTTCTAGCTTATTTATACCCTGAGGTCTTCATGTACCCCCAACTTTAAAAAAATTTTTATTACTGTCCTTTTCCACTCACCTGGTTCAAATCATCCTACTTTGAAATGAGTTGCCATCCACAAGTCCATTAAGAGCATCAGTCTGGCAGGAGTGACAGAGGGGGCCCCTTTCCTTTCTCAAGAAGAAGAAAATGTTTTAGGGGTATAATCCTTATTGACACATGGAAAAATTATGGGAAAATTGTGAAGATAAATGAAAGCTTTAATTCTAGGATTTTGTAAACAGAGACAAGAGTTCTACAAGGATTTTGCCACTTTGTAAGATATCTGACAAAATCTCTCAAAGACATTATGTTTGCCACATGCTATTTGGAATCTGGCACACTGGTTATCTATAGCATGTTAATGTGGGTGCTTTAATAATGTTACCCTGTATTAGGCTTCCAAAACCACTACTGTGCCTATAGCTTTCCTAAGACGACAAGCAGGCTGAGCTTCCATGTGGCAGAAATTCCCTAAGCTTTCTGTGTTGAGAGGAAAAAAATCCAAATGGACCTTGCAGCTCTCATCAACTAAATAACCAAGAAAAATGCTTAAGACTATAAAGTGATTATCACTTTAAAATTTTTGTTTTTTAAGAGACAGAGTCTTGCTCTGTCACTCAGGCTGGAGTGTAGTGTCTCAATCATAGCTCACCGTAACCTCGAACTCCTGGCCTCAAGCGATCCTCCCACCTTGGCCTCCCAGAGTGCTGGGATTACAGGCGTGAGCCACTGCACCCAGACCACTCTTAAATTTGAAAAGGAATCACTGTTCTTCAAAATGTTTCTTTAAAAATGAATATTCCATGCTTGCTTCAGCAGCATATATACTAAAATTGGAACAATACAGAGAAGATTAGCATGGAATAACAAAGTGTATAAGAAAAAAAATTTTAAATGACTATTCAGACAGGAATTATCATGGATGCTAAAACCATGGATGAAAGCCTGTTGGGAAGAAGATATCCACACAGTCTTAAAATATCACCCCACAAAGGTGATATTCCCATCTACAAAGGGAAAAAGGTACTTTAATCCAAACCTGGTAAATGCATCTTTAATCAAAGTGATTGCCAATAATGGGATAAATGAACATCACGTGCCCCCGATCCGAGTCACTGAGGACACATCACTGATGTAGTATTCTTGCCAAAAATGTCTACCTGTTTCCAATCATAAAGGAACAATTAGACAAAGTGCAAATTGACACTCTGCAAAACAACTGGCCTGACCTCATGAAAAACGCAGAAGGCTGGGGACAGTTTTAAATGACAGGAGATTAAAGAGACATAACAACTTAATGGAGGATTTTTGAGGCTCCTAGTCTGGAGGGAAAAAAATCAGCTGTAAAGAACATTATTTGGAAATTGGGGACATTTGAGCATGGGTCTTGTGGTATTTGTTACCGTGTTTTGAAAGATATTTTTGGTGGGTATAGAATTCTAGAATGACAGTTTTTTCTTTCAGTATTTTTAAGATGCTGCTCTGCTGCTTTGTGGTTTGTACTGTTTCAGTCTGAGTTGAGAGCTTGGCAAAACAAAGAGTTGCAGTAGCCAAACACTGGAGAAAGCTGTGCTCTGCAGACACCTAACACTGAAGAAACCTCAGGGGCCAATGCAGTGGAGAAAAATGAGTCCTTCCTCTCCCTTCAAACAATGATCACACGCCTTCAACTACTGGAAGTGGTTATGGAGTTCAGTCTGTGGTCGTGGACACACCAAAGCCAGCTGGCCCACATCGAAGCACAACAGAAAAGAGAATTTAACTCATACCCACATAGAAAGGACTTCTGTTCTAGGTAGGAGGTAGAACCTTTAGCTCCCTTCCAATTCTGGAAACAGAGAGAAAAGAGTTCTCCAAGGATTTTGCCACTTTATAAGTTACCTTACAAAATCTGGGTCCATCTAACAGCTGTGGTATTTACATAGTGTGTTGCCTACCTGTATGGATACAACTTCCTTCCAGACATTTGACACTGGTATTAGTTTAAAGTGCTAATGGAAGAGATCTTGTATGTTTTCTTCTTGTCCCAGCTAAAAGAGAAACAGTTCTTCAGATTTTCCATCAGAAGTCCTTGGACTTTGTTCTTGATGGCTACTACCAATAAAAATTGAGGATTTGAAAAATTCCTTTGCATTCTCTATCAGTATACATATTTTAAAGCATTTTAAGAGGTCCTTTAATTATACAGTAAAAAAAATTGTCAGCCATGACCTAAACACTAGTTTTTCATTGACCTAATCACACAATCATCTTTAGGGCCTGAGGTCTGCTGTCACTTGGCCAAAAGCAAATGGTGCCAAGTTGTGAGGCATTTGCACATATCTGACTTCTGGATCTGTAACAGAGACTGAAATGCATTAATGACAATGATCAAGTATGTGAAGCTCCTTGTTGACAGAAACTGCTCAAGAAAGGAAGTGCTGTCCCACGGTGAGACTCTGCCCAAAGTCAGTTAACCAGCGGAGAGGATGATCTAGAAGCAGGTGGAACAATTAAACACCCTTTGCAGCTGTTGCCTGTATTTGTGGATGTGTTATTTGTAGCTTGGGTTGGGCTTTCGGGTTAAAGTCCAGTAGAAGAAAGCTTATGGAAAACAGAACTATATTTGTATGTTTTTTCAAAATGTTAAGTCAAGTCAGAGTGAAGTAAACCAAATCTGTAAAATCCAAGAAGATGCAGTGACTCTTCTGCATCTCAGAAACCACGTGTCTTAAGGTGGTTAGCACAGCGCCCAACACACTGATTTTTCTTTCAGCTTCCCATGTCCAATATGGCACATCTCAGGTTACCAGTCAATTAACTGAAGGCTGAGTGTTTAAAAAAAAGCATAATCTCATACATAAAATTTAGGAAGAGAGAGAAAAAAGCAAAGATGACAGAAATAACTGTCACATAGTCTCCTATAATTGACATGTATCATAATAACTTGTGAACTTTTCTTGAATAAGTATTTATGTGCAAATAAACAATTATATTTTGTTATAATTGTATTTTCAAGTAAAACTAATATAAAAATATGGTACCAAATACATTTATTAAAAGATAAGTTACTTCAGAAGTCTTCTGACTTTATAATTGTAAAATCAATGAAAATTGCTGCATGCTTTTAACATTAAAGAAAACAAACCAGCTCCACCTATCACTTCTCATTTCACAGCAGGGAAATTCTTCTAGTGCTATGCTACATAATTCAATTCCGGTTTATTTTTTACATCAGAAATGCGAATCTATACTAGTATTTTTTCCTTAACTTGCTCCTTACCCTGAGGAAACCTTCCTTCAATCCTGTGTTGGGGACTAATATCTTACCACACTTTACATAAGACAAAGCTCCTTTAGAGAAGGGCCAGCTGGTGGGAAGGAGTCCCGGCTGTCATTGCCACAGGAGTCTGGAATCTCTGAAGGGGTAACCCAGGTCAGCAGAGTTTCCAAACTCAGTACAAGCCATGCAAACATGAAGGTGGCTTCAATCCAAGGTGATCTGACTCCCAGCGGAATGTCAGTCTTCTGAGAGAAAATGGAATATTCATAATCTAGAGCTTCCCCTACTGCCTCGTTTTTCAAGGAAAGCTGGTTTTCATTTAACTTAGCTAACTATCTTTCAGAAAATTTGACACTGGTATTAGTTTAAAGCGCTAATGGAAGAGATCTTGTATGTTTTCTTCTTGCCCCAGCTAAAAGAAAAACAGTTCTTCACATTTCCCATCAGAAGTCTTTGGACTTTGTTCTTGATGGCTACTACCAATAAAAATTGAGGATCTGAAAATATACTTAATGCTGATGATTTAAAATATACTTAATGCTTGGTATTGTGAACATGAAGAAAGAAAATAAGACTATAAAATGAAATGAAGGGTAGAATTAAAAGCCGATGTACAGTTAAATGTTCTAAACCTGTGGTCCCCAACCCCTGGTTCATGGCCTGTTAGGAATGGGGCTGCCCAGCAGGAGGCAGTCAAGTGAGCAAAGCTTCATCTGTATTTACAACTGCTCCCCATTGCACGCCATTCCCCCAACCCTCACACACTCCCCCCTGCCCCAGTCCGTGGAAAAACTGTCTTCCATGAAACTGGTCCCTGGTGCCAAAAAGGTTGGGGACTGCTGTTCTAAACTGCTCAGGTGATTAATAGCCAGGTGTTCCCCTACAATTCCTAAAACGAGTCCCTGTGCCACATTGCAGCCCCAGGTTTGTTCCAATCTCAGAGGAAACATATCACAACAAAAATGGCCAAGACCTACATGGAGTCAGCTCTCATTTCATCTCAGGTTTTTGTCCCATGGCTGTCAAGCACTAAGAACACATGCATTCCCCAAGTTTAATAAATAAATAAGATAAATAAGGCAAGGAAAAAAATCATATTAGGGGTTTGCTTCAGTTCTTATTTAAGCTTTGTGGAAAACAAACATAGGAGGCTAAAGCAGAAATAAGTATTGCTTCAGTAACAATGAGTCCACCTGGCTGAATGAACAAAATATATGTTACCTTCCTGACCTTATTTTTTTCCATTTACCTACAAATCTGAGGGTTTTAATCTGTGTGGGTCCCTTGGCAAGAGGGTCAGAAGTCATTGTCACTCTCATCCAGGGGTTCAGGTTTCCGGATCCTTCGACTGGGCTTAGCTGGTGAGAGAGCAATGCTCTCATCTTCTAAGTCATCATCATCTTCTTCATCATCTTCCATGTCAATTTCACTGTCCTCTGAGTCATCCTATAGGAAAAAGACAGTAAGTGCAACAGGGGGGCCCCACCTCATTACTGACATCTTGTCATAGAGACCCTGCCTCACTTTTTGTTAGCAGCTCAGGAGGGAAGAGCACGGTACCTTGCAGCACAGTTCACCCCTGGCCAAGAAGCAGTCAGGCTGGCAGGGGGTGGGGTGGTGGGGAGGGGGCATTAGAATGGGACCACCATCTATATACTGCTGGCTGGAACTTATCATCCAACCAGGATCCTTCCAACTCCAGTGTGCATCCAGTTTGGTGCTGCAGGGGGTGGCTTTCCCACAGACATATCAGGAGCACCCTGGATCTGCACTGAGGGTCACCAATGTTGGGGGCCCACAGATCCACCACTGGACAGCAAGGAGGGCAGGGGCTTGGAGAGAGTGAGGGAGGCCTATTTGGCCTTTTCCAGACTGGGGATGGAAAGCAACACAGGCAATGGGTGTAAGGAGCAAAGTGAAAGATGTACCCTCCTTGACACCATCTAGATCTAGGGTGACCAACTCGGCCAGCTCTAAAATTGCACATCCTGTGTCCCACACAAGCCATGATGGTTGGGCATTCTATCTAGGTCATTCCCACCAGTGCACATATATGCTACAATTCCTTCTTCTTGGAAAAGCAAAAAGAAAACTTAATCCCACGTTCCTCTCCAGCTACTCTGCCCTGTTTCCTTCACAGCAAAACTCCTGAGCAAGCTGCTAAACTCACTGTTCCCTCTTGTTCCCTCTCACTGCCTCCAACCAGTTAGTATATCCCAACTGGCTCTCCCTCACCAGCCCCCAAAACTGCTCTTGCAATGGATTTGAATTCAACAGGCAATTCTCAGTCCTCATCTTGTGTGGCCTATGTGTGGCATCACCCCTTCTTCCTCAAAATCCATCTTCTCTGCCCCCAGGGTCCCTCTTCCAGTCCAGGTGCTCCCTCACTGCTTGTTCTCCCTGGCCTGACCCTCTCCTCCCCCGGCGCCTGCAGTGCAGGGGCAGCTCGGGACTTGGGGCTTCTCTGTTCTCTTCTGTCTCTCCCCCTAAGCAATCACATCTGTCCTTGTGGCTTAAATACCATCTATATAGGGATGGCTCCCAAATTTCGATCTCCAGCCCAGTCCTATCCCTTGAACTCCAGACTAGAATCCCAACTGGCTACTCAACACTGGCATGTGGTTGTCTACCAGGCAACTCACACTCAGGATGTCTAAAACCAAACTCCTGATCTGCCCTCAAGCCCCTTCCTCAAGTAGGCCCCATCTTGGGAAATGAAAACTCTGCTTTCAGTTGATGAGACCACAACCGAAGCATCCTTCATTTCTTTCTCTAACACCTGATGTCCAACCAATTAACAAAACCTGATGGTTCTGAACTTGGAAACATATCCAGAATCTGACCACTTCCCAACCACTCCACTGCCCCATCTTAGGCTAAGCCACCATCACCTGTGACCTACACAACTGCGACTGCCTCCTAGAGGGTTTCTCTCAAAGGTGAGTCAGCCCTTGGCCCTTCTGGGCTCGCAACTCTCCAGTGCCTTCCCATAGCGCTGGAGGAAATGCAGAATCCTCATCACATCCTGTGAAGCTCTGTGCAGCCCTGCTGCCTCTCTCGCTCCTCCTGCCCCCTGTTCACTCCACCTCAGGCCTGTGGCTCGCTCCCTCCTTTCACTCAGGCCTCTGGCCAAACACCCCCATACCAGAGATCTCTCAGCCACACTGAAGACGTCACTCCGTCCCCCGAACCTGCTTATTTCTCATCTAACACTCACAGCCCTGATATGTGTGCGCGGCTGCTACTATCTGAACCTAACTGTGTGAGCAGGGCCTTTGTTTCTATTCCCTGCTGTGCTCCCCACAATCTGTGACAGTGCCTGGCATGGGAAAGGCACTCGACAGATACATGCTGAATGACTGAGCGAATAACATGGAGGACGAAGCCCTGTGCCTGGGAGACGCATGGACACGGCCTGCTGGAAATTAACAGCAACAAGGCACAGAGATCTCAGCTACAACTAGCGTGTTCATTCCAAGAAGTGTGAAAGCAAATCCCAAGGGAGGAGGCTGGATGGCGCTTTCCAAGCCCCACCAGCTCCCAAGTCAGACTCTATGGATAAGACGAATGGATAGAAGCTATTTAACCATCCATGCTCTACCTTGTTAAAAAAAATATTTTTGAGGTGGTTTCTCTGCTTCTTTACAGACCATGTCCTATGAATTCAAGGCCTAATCTTCTCTGTGCACCCTGCCCAGCAAACCCAAGTGACCTCTCCCTTCCGTGAATTTCTGTAACAGTGTACACTGTAAGTAAGTGAATCTTTGCACAAGAACACAAGGCCCGGTTTCTGTCTGTGCAGCCACTAGTGCCATGCCTGACACAGGTGGCATCCACCTGCTGCAGATGTGACAGGTCTCAGCCTAGTCCCCCTGCACTGTGTGGGCTGAGCAGCACCCAGGACTGAAACAAAGAATGAAGGCCAAGTGACAGGCAGTGCAGTCCTGACGACCTGATGCCACCGAGGACCCCTGGTCTCCACTCTGGTTAATCCTCTAGTCAGTTATCCACTCAAGAAAGCTCAGAGCACTGGCAGCCTGATGTCTCCCCCTCTTGCCCAGCCTCCCTGAGACCCTGGTCTGGGGAGAGCACTGTTTCCATGTTCCTTCCCCAGAATGGAGCAGAAGAGAGGCCTGGTCCTGACCCTCAGCGGGCAGCATTATCCCTTCATTTCTAGGTTACGGTGCAAGGCCTGATAACCCCCCAACCACAGCTTTTCTCATCTCTTGGGTCAGTGCTCACACCTCTCCTTAGCACGGGGCCTTCGGTTGATTCCATCTTGCGCTGTGTAATTGACTTTGAGTGGCTTCCTGCCCAGGAGAGAGGAAGCGTCACTCCTGGGTAGAGGCCCTCTGCTGGCCCTGAGCAGGCTGATACACACCAACAAGTGGACGAGGCAAAAAAGAAACCAACCTGCTTCTTGGAGCTGGAAGTCTTGCATTTACTAAACTAAGAGAGCTGGTGCTGCTTCCATCTTTGGAAAGCGAGAATGGAAAGAACAGTGAGAAGGCAAAAAAAAGCACATTCATTTGAAAAGAAATGAGCCATCAACAAGCAAAGAAAAGAGTCCAGCACCTTAGGAAGCCAAACTCTGCCAAAAATCAAGTGATGGGCTGGGCTGAGAACAGACAGTTCCCTGGCTGCTGGCGGCAACTCAGCTAGCCTAGCCTGTGATGACAGCCCAAGAGCAGAAAGCACAGGACTGCTGAAGGGAGTTGGTCGGGACTCACATCATCATCGGAGTCTCCACCTTGCATTGTGCCCACGACTCGTTTGCTGGGTCTCCCTGAGAACAAAAGCATGAAGAAATCATAAAAACCTTGGAAAATAAGGCAGGAAATAGCATTTAAGATGTGCCTTCCCTTAGAAAATTGGGAAGAAGAATCACACCAAAAAATTTACTTAGGTGGCATCCAACTAATCAGAACTGTCAACAAACAGTAATGGATCTTCTGCATTTCCACTTTGAAAAAAAGAAACAGGGCAATGAAAGCTAAGTACAAATCATGAATTAAAAAAAAAATGCATCTTGTAAATGTTTTAAGAAAAATCACTGAACCCCATTATTAGTTGATATGCAGTGGAACTGGTATACTATCTGTTGAAAAAGAAATATATTCTCCCTTATACTTGGATCTCTGAGCTTCAAAAAGAAAAAATTAAAAAAACATTTTAAGTACAACAATTAGTTCATCTTTCGAACACCATCATTACCTAAGGGATTCTATATTCCTCCTTTGGAAGTCAATATTGCCTAGATGTGATTTCTGCAAAAACCCAAGAGCTGTCCTTTACAGGGGGGCAGGGTCGAGGGGACACAGAGAGCTGGACTCATACCCTAAGGCTGAGAAAGGAACGACCCTGACTGCAGGCCCAGGCTTTGGGAGAAAGGCAGCACAGAGACGGACTTGGAGACAGATGACCAGGAGCTATGTACAGAAACTTTCCCTTGGTCAGACAAAATGCAAAATCTTGTGTTGTCTGAAGTCCTTATTTATAGTTCTTGGACATGGACTGTGTGATTTTACTGTGCAGGCTGAGTGATCAGCAGAGTTTAGGAGAACCAGTGCCTTTACTGGGTTATATGGAGCCAACCACACACCTTTTTACAGCCCTGGCTCCTATCCATCAAACGGGAATTGTAACTGATAACCTGTACGTCATGAAGCTTTTAAAAAGTAAAAGGAAGAAAAAGGAAACCAGAGCATCTAATTACCTATGAAAAAGTGAAATGTTGTGAGTGAAGACAGTTGAGCCTGGACTGAGCGCGAGCAGTCAATAACAAAGCTGATGTAAAATGATGACAGAAAGGTGATTTCACCCCTTAGATTCTTACACATGATAAGAAGGCAGCTGTGCTCCCAACACTACCAGACAGTAGGTAAGGAATATTTTTAAAGGCAAATACAGGGCAATTTGGTAGTAGCTATAAAATAAAAATTTACAGAAGCTTTGACTAAAGAATTCCACTTTTAATGATGCAACCTAAAGAAACCCTTGCAGATATGCAAAAAGATGTATATACAATGGAAAGAGTGGAAATAAATATCTATCAATGTGAGAATGCTCAAGTGAATTACAGGTACAGTCACGCTATGGAATATGATGCAGCCATTAAAAAGAACGAAACAGAACTACATTTTACTGACATGGGAAGAGTTCCACTGTCCGTAAGTTTAAACAACAAAGCAAGCTGCAGAACCATATGTACACTCTGGTTCCATTTAGGTTAAAAAATTTTCAGGTGATCTTTGTATCTATGTTCGATTGTATGTGTGTATGTATGTGTATGTGTGTGTGTGTAGGTGCATGCATATGTATATATATGGGAAGGCAATTTGTAAGGACACCCCCCGGCCACTAGCCATGACCCCTCTAGGGTGAGAATGGACATGAGGAAGACCCCAGGGGGGCATTCACGTCTGCTCCACAGATTTTGTTGTTTGAATCTTATTTTTTTAAGGGATTGGGGTCTCGCCACGTTGCCCAGGCTGGAGTGCAGTAGCTGTCCATAGGCGTGATCATAACATACTACAGCCCTGAACTCCTGGGCGCAAGTGACCCTCCTGCCTCAGCCTCCCGAGTACCTGGGACCACAGGTGTGCCACTGCACTTGGTTTTGTTGCTTGAATCTTTTGCAATGAGGAAGAAACTAGAAGAATTTTTTTTTTAAAGGCAGAGATGCTCAGGAAAGTCCCTTCTTTGTGTATTAGTTCTTAGGCCATAAGGGATGTAACTGCACTGAGATCAGTTTAGGACCCAAAAAGGGTAGATTCTATAGCTCAGTGGCAGAGGTGATGTGCTCCCCTGGCCTCTGTGAGAAACTCCAAGCCACGGCATGAATCGGCTATTCGAAGGACCACAGGTAAGAGTATTCACAGCAAAGACAACCACTGAGCAGTTTCAGGGCCAAATCCTGATAAATAACAAGGGCAGGATAAACCTGGAGCAGGAAGTGTTTCCAGGGGCCATTCACAGTGTGCTTGTGAGCCTTAATACTAAGCAGCCCTGAGCCAGTTCTGGCCATGGTGTTCTGTGAACCGGGCACAAGGAGGAGGGGGAGTGACAGAAGCTGTGGTACCTTGCATGAGTACCTCCATGGCTGTCCGTGGCTTGGACAGCCGCCTCTCTTCCAATTCACTGTCGGATTCATCATCCTCCTGGATGTCTATATCCGAGCCATCATTACCTGGCAGGAACACAAGTAGACAAAACAAAAGAGTTGCTTCGTCATTACAACTAAAACAGCTTCTGTCCAGTAAGGCTTGTATACAAAAGTCATTTACACATAGGTTCTCTTTCGATGCATTAGATTTTATGAGACTCTCTGGCTTTGCCTGTAGATACTTAGTGAAGAGTTA
The DNA here is from genome assembly GCA_023783475.1 of Daubentonia madagascariensis. Lineage (NCBI taxonomy): Eukaryota > Metazoa > Chordata > Mammalia > Primates > Daubentoniidae > Daubentonia > Daubentonia madagascariensis. The sequence continues at coordinate 644,199 of JAKFHU010002332.1, read as the reverse complement.
ATGCAGACAATGATGGGCTTTTTTTTTTTTTTTTAACAATTTTCCAAAGCAAGAAAAAAGTTGGTCAGATATATGTCACATACACTATTATGGTCTACAAAAATTTTTTAAATTAACTAGCTAGCTGTCAAGGTACCTGGACGTACTTGGTTAGTTTGGGGAAAAAACCATTCTTTGTTCAACGTTAGGCTGTGTTACCAGAACTCAAGCTCCTAGATCATAAAGATGAGGAAGTAGAACCTGCTAAAAAGGTAATAAAACAAGACCATAACAAAATAAGACTGGAGGCAAGAAGGAGGCCATGCTAGGAATGGCATTGGTGGGGCTGTCCTGAGAGAGATGGTGATGTTAGTGACTGGCAATGAAAACTGGTGCACATGATATTCTCCCCTAGGGAAAATTCCATCATAAAGATATATATTTTAAGGGTCATTTTCAGTGCAACAGCTCCTTATATGAATTTTCCTTTTTTCTTTTTTTTTTTTAGAGACAAGGTCTTGCTCTGTCACCTAGGCTGGAGTGCAGTGGCACGATCATAGCTCACTGCAGCCTCAAACTCCTGGGCTCAAGAGATCCTCCTGCCTTAGCCTCCCAAAGTGCTGGGATTACAGGCATAAGCCACCCCCCCAGCCTATATTAATTTCTTAAATACTCTTCTTGAGTCTTGTGCCTGTAGGTGGAATATTTCCTAAAGGGAACTTACAGAAGGAGAGTTTCCAAAGGGAGGGGGGAAGCTTTCACTGCCCGGCATCTGACATATGTGCACCCAGGGAGCCAAGCAGGTTTTGGGAAAATGGAATTGGAGGATTTTGCAGTTGCTGTTCTGATTACTGACTCAGAAGTTAGTTTGGAAGTATAGTAATTGCTAGTCTACCAAGGCCAGGCATGGTGGCTCATGCCTATGCATCCCAGTATTTTGGGAGGCCAAGGCAGGAGAATTGCTTGAGCCCAGGAGTTGAAGGTTACAGTAAGCCATTATTGTGCCACTGTACTCCAGCCTGGGTGACAGAGCAAGATCTCTAAAGAAAAAAAGGGGGACTTTGCTTTGCCCCTGCTGTAAGAGGGTAATGGAATGGTAACTAACTCTAGCTGGGTGCTGAGGGAGGGTTTGGTTTCTGCTTTCTTTAGCCCTAAGGAGAAGAACTGTGCTCTATAGTATAGAAGGGGCAAACCTGGGAGCTAGAGAGTCAATAATTGCATCCTTCAAGGGCTTTAACACAATTAATTTGAAAACTACCATTTCCAAAAGTCTTTACAGAGAATATGATTAAATATTAACATAAATTAATGACTACAAAATAAAATCACTATTCAGGTTAGTTCACTTTTTACTTCATCCAGGATAATTATGACATTAAATCCTTATCCCATGCAATGCAAATCAAATGATACAATGAATTTTAAAATGAAATACATGTCTCTCAGGCGCAATAAGATTTTTTCTGACAGCTCAAACCAATACAGACTAAGAACTGAGCAGGTAAGCTAAAGTTAATTGCTATGGTAGGAATGTGTCTCCCCAAGAATGTGTTGAAAACTTAATCCCCAGTGCAACAGTGTTGGGAGGTGGAGCCTAATGGGAAGTGTTATGTCATGAGGGTGGAGCTATCATGAATGGACTGATGCTGATTATAAAAGGGCTTGAGGCTACAAGTTTCATCTCTTGCTCTCTCTTGCTCTCTCTCCCCGCCCCCTTTGCCCTTCTGCCATGGGATGGCACAGCAAGAAGGCCCTTGCTAGATGGCAGCCCCTTGATCTTGGACTTGCCAGCCTCCAGAACCATGACCCATTAAGTTTCTGTTTATAATGATAATAATATAATAATCTAATACTAATATATATAATACACACATTATATATGTATGTGTACGTGTGTGTGTATATGTGTATATGCACACACACAGTCAGCCCTCTGTATTTGTGGATTCCACATCCATGGATTCAGCCAACCATGGATCAAAAATATTCAGAAAAAAAAACTCCACAAAGTTCCAAAAACCAAAACTTGAATTTGCCACACGCCAAGTACTATATTGAATCCACATGAATGAAGTGATGTGTAGGCACTGTATTAGGTATTTTATGTAATGTAGAGATGATTTAAAGTATATAGGAAGATATGCATAGATTATATGCAAATACTATGCCATTTTATATAAAGGACTTGAACATCCAAGGATTTTGGTATCCGCAGGGAGTCCTGGTACCAATCCCCCACAGATACTGAGAGATAATACTATGTATATTATATACATATAACATATATAATTACTCCGTCTCAGGTATTCTGTTATAGCAACACAAAATGGACTAAGACATTAACGCATGCTGATACCGAGCTGTCAGTGACATGCTAAAATTAAGTATGCCTGAGAAAGGTGCTGGTATAATTCAACAGGGAAAGAATGGTCTTTTCAACAAATGGTGCTGGGACAACTGGATAGCCACATGCAAAAGAATGAAGCTGGACCCCTACCTCAGACCATATACAGAAATTAACTCAACATGGATCAGGAAACCATGAGATTACTAGAAGAAAACATACGGGTAAATCTTGGCGACCCTGAATTAGGCAATAGTTTCTTAGATAAAACACCAAAAGCACAAGCAAAAAAAGAAAAAACAGATAAACTGGACTTCCTTAAAACTTTGTGCAGCAAAGGACAGCATCAAGAAAGTGAAAAGGCAACACACAGAGAGAAAATATGTGCAAAACACAGATCATGTAAGGGCTTGTTATCCAGAATATATAAAGAACTCTTATAAATCAATAAAAAGATAAATAATTTAAAAATGGGCAAAGGATTTGAATAGGAAGCTCTCCAAAAGAGATATACAAATGGCCAATAAGCACATGAAAAGATGCTCAACTTCATCAGCCATCAGAGAAATGCAAATCAAAACCAGAAGAGACCATTTCATACCCACTTAAACTGTAGGTAGTTTCTTTGTAAGTTCCTCCTCTTAGATCAACACTGTCCCATAGAAACATAATGTGAGCCACAGATACAATTTAAAATTTTCTAGTAACCACATTAAAGTAAAAAGAAACAGGTGAATTGATTTTAATGTTTTATTTAACCCAATGTATCTAAAATACCGTTTCAATAAGTGATCAAAACAAAAAATTATTAATGAGATATTTTACTTTTTCTCATACCAAGTCATCAATCTAATGTATATTCTCCACTCATGGCACATCTCAATTTGGATGAGGCACATTTTAAGTGCTCAAAAGCTGCACATGGTTTGTGGCTAGGTACTGGATGGTGCAGTGCTAGACTTTGGGATCCCTGAGTGCAGGAATTGAGCCCACCTATCACTGTCCCAGGTGCGAATACCACATGTGGCACATAGTAGGCACACAGTAAATATGTGGTAAGTACATGCATATCTGTTCTCTGCTACACCATAAGAACTGAAGTATAGCAAGGTTACTCAAATGCTTTCTAGAAATATCTGGGTCACTTTATGAAATCAGAGGACTTCTTCAAGAAGTTCCTAATGCCACAGTACTAAATTGAACACAAGATACAGTTATAAATTCGCCACCAGTAATGAAGTTTAGAAGGATGGTGGGAAGATGAAGAAGTGCTCTGGACTTTTATTATAGGGCATCTGAACAAAGCACTGACCTTTCTAATATCTGAGGCCCCTATGGCATTGTCCCATCTCTAATCACCTCTTCCATTCCCCATACGGCTCAAACTTCCTCTTCCTCAAGTCCCTTACTCCAAACAAACCCCCATCACCAAATCCCAGATAAGCTCACCTCCTACTTAGTAGAGATGACGACATCCATCAGGTGGGTGCACTTCAAGCATGTGACCCACCTTCCAGCTTACCTGATCGACCTGGCTGGAGATCTGTGTGTTCAAACATTTCCTCATTCAAAGAAACTCTTCCTCACCTGGGCTCCCAGCCTTTTTGGGACTTTCCTCATCTGACATCTCCTTTCTCTCCAGCTCTGCTGACTTAGTTTTGGCTCAATGAGGCCTACCCTGACCCCTTTTTAAAACCGTAATTCCATCAGTTGCTCCCAACCCCCTTCCAACATACACATACACATACACATACAAGGCAAGGATCCCTGTCTTTTGTCCACTGGTGTATCCTTAGTACCCAGAACAGATAATACTTTGTAGGACTGAATCTGCTGCCTGCAGAGTACGCCGAACAAGATAATCTCTCCGGCTTTGGATTTTGCTCATTCTTGCCCTTAATTCATGTCTATGTACCACTTGATTTTTCTGTTCAGAGGAGTCTTTCACAGATGGAGAAAAACTCAGGAAGTCTTTCCTGTTTCTCCACCCTGATCCCAGTACTCTGGGCAATGGTCTCACATGTGCAAAAGAAGACAGACAAGCATCTTAAGAACTTTAGGATGAATAGAACTGGAAATGGTCCTTCATAAATATTTTTCTAATTTCTTTGCCCACCTCAAGCCAATTAAGTGCTATCCTTCATTAAGTTGGTTTCTTTTTTTTGAGACAGGGTCTCACTCTGTCACCCAGGCTGGTTTACAGTGGCGTCATCATAGCTCACTGCAGCCTCAAAATCCTGGGCTCAAGCCATCCTCCTGCCTCAGCCTCCCGAGTAGCTGGGACTACAGGCATGTGCCACCACGCCTGGCTAATTTTCCTATTTTTTGTACAGACAGGGCATTAAGTTGGTTTAAACTGGAAATTATTTTTCCAAAAAAACTAAATCACACATGCTCAAGAATCTTTGTCCTTCAGGAGATCCCAGACCTATGGGTCACCAAATTAAAGTCTGAGTTCAGAAGAATAAACCAAGATCAGTACGATAGGTCTTAACATCCAGGGCAGAATGGAATGCAATCAACCAGGGCTCTTACCTGTGCTGGGCCTTTCGTGAGGGGACAAACTCCATGCAGGCTTATCAAGTAGGACTGCTTCAGGCTCTCCTGGCTGACATGAAACTAAAAAGGTAAGGGGCTGCTTTGGCTAGAGAGGCCCTTCGAATCTCCTAAACTTACCACTAGAGGATTTCCCAGCAGTCCCTATTCTCCTCTCAGAGTTTCCTGAGATTCAGAAGAGAGAGTCATAGACCAGGCACAAAAGGAGAGAAATACAAAGGGGAAAGTCAAAGACAAAGAGAGAGAGAGGGAGCAAGAAAGCACACGTGCCCCAAGTACACTATCCTCAACATGACAGAGAATAAAATATCTCACCATGAGAAGAGAGCAAGAAGCAAGAAGAGAAGTAACTCTATGCAACATAGCCATCGATTCAGCAGGAAGATCACATGTTGCCACTGCTTCCGACACTGACTTGACACCTTGGGGAAGGTCATGGATGAACAGTGTAAACCAGTCGTGGAGAACATTCCTCTCGGAATCTAGGCCTTATATGTAGGTAACCCCCATTTCGCTACAGGCAAGACCCTTGCTGAGCAATTTTGGATCATGGCGGGCCATCCCACGGGCATGGCCCCTTAACTTGCACTGCCTCCAAACACTTGCTTTCTATCACTCTGCCCTAAAACACAGAACCCTACAAACCTCTAGGACCAAGTTTTGTTTTAGTTATATATAATTCAAACTATCATTTAAACAGGGGAAACCACTATTTTAATTGGCACAAGGACCAAATGGACTTTAAATGCTATGTAATTTAAACCAGTCTCTTGAGTGAATTCGAATGGTACCTAATGTAAAAGTTGTGAGAATATTGCCTTTGAAAAAAAGAATTTTTTTTAAGAGACAGGGTCTTGCTCTGTCACCCAGGCTGGAGTACAGTGGCACCATCATAGTTCACTATAACCTTGAACTCCTGGGCTCAAGAGAGCCTTCCATCTCAGCCTCCCAAATAGCTGGGACTATAGGCGCGTGCCACCACGCCAGGCTTGAAAATAGTTTTCTATCTACAGTCACCAATAATGTTGATACATTTAAAAATTTAAGACATAGATCTCAAGTGTTCTTACCACAATAAAGTGCTGAAAGAAAATATTATTAAAAGAATATAAATATTTTGAAAAACATAAAATTTTCAAGGCTAAAAATGCTAGTCCACGTAGACACCTCTGTCTACGAAGTGCGGCCTTACTTCCACTCTTGAGCAGACGCTTTTCTTCTTCCTTTAGCTTGTTCTGCATCAGGCGGAGAGTATTTTCAGCTTCCTGTGGGAAAGTAAAAACAAGACTCAGAAGAGATGACCCTTTTGTGGACTATTCTATTCTCCTTCACCACTGCGTAAGTTCTACTAAGTTTGTGATACAGAAGAAGAAAAGATCTAACCTCAAGGAAGGGGAAGAGAACCAACACTGCCTAAACAGCTCTAGGGTCCCGAAACTTGGCACCCTTTCTCTCTGAAGTCACCAGTGGCCCTGTGGATAGGGGCTCCAGAAATGAAGCGGCTGCCCCACCCCCATGCTTATCCAACACACTTCTCTGCCTCTGAGGAGAACAAAATGACACAGTTAAATGCCCACTGTGTGTGCCTGCAATGATTGGGGACAGAGAACCGACACACCTAACTTTGGGACAGGGACAGACTTCTTGCTCTCAAAAGAAGAAAGCATGGATTTTATAATTTTTCTGCCCTGCACTGCCTTCAAATTCCAGTCTCGAAAGATGCTAAAAGGTGGGGCAAGTCAGGATGAGAAGAGAAAGAAAGAAATACTAGTCTTAATTCCTGGGATGGAGCCAGGAGGAGGTAACACTTATAAAATGTGGCCCTGATTATTGTCAAGAGGGGAAATGGGAGAGGAAATTGGCTTTTAAAATTTTGTTGTTGTTCTAAACACTAAAAAGAAATCACTGTGTTTCAGGCATGGAATATTTCAAGGGAACAGATATTAAGGACAGAGAGTAGGAGTGAGTGTAGGAGAAGAGAAATACTTGCTGAAGATAGGCTAGAGGGAAGGGGCATCCTCAGAAGTGACTCGGCCACCTACGTGCCATCCTGAGCCATATTCTTTGCTACATTCTCTGAACCCAGGGTGGCCCCAGATAATACAACAAAATGGTCGAAGTTTATTTTCACTGGCCCTTTACCATTCCTCCCCAGGCACCCAATGTTTACAATGTCCTAAAGTCCAGGCTCTTCTCTGTTCCTTCAAAATGTGCCTGTCCTGTACCCTATTTCTCCATGGCCTGCCTCTCTGCCATAGAGTAATGCTAGTGACAGGTTACTTGTCAAGATGATGTGTGTCCATACAAATGTGTTGGTTACTCCTGGTCAGCCCTCCTGGACAACAAAACAGCCCTACCTAATTCAAACGCCCAGGTCTGTAAGAAGGCTACTATAACCTTAATACCAAAAGTTGTCAAGGACAGTATGAGAAAGGGAGATTGTAGACCAATTTCGTCATGAACATGGATTCTAAATGACCATTCTTGGGTTAAGCAGAAATATCCTAAGCGACCAGGGCAATTCAAAAAGTGATTGTAACTTGGTCCAATTTCCTTTGCTCTGAATTTCACATTTGTCAACTCATGCTGGACTCTGAAATACTCTTTTCTAAATGGCCTTACCTACTGGGATGACAGGAACCGTAAAACAGCTGGTCAGGTTCTGGGTTACACGTATTTCCCACAATCAATAAACTGCTGCTCCTCTTTACAGAGCAGCCTCCAATGAGCTAGTTTGGGTGATTCAATTAACCAAGGCTTGAAAATCTTTACACGAACTGACCAAGCAAGTTTTTAGATCTGTACCCAAGACCACTTACATAATTTGTGTGGATCAATGCAAAATAAAATGCATTTAAAAATGATTACAAATTTCAGGACAGTAACAGCAGGGCATGAAAGTAAGCACAGGCTCTTCTAAGTAAAGAGTCTTACATGACTGCACAGGTCACATATCACCCTGTCTGTACTCCTAATTGACTAAAGCCTGATGAAAACATAACATCAAAGAGTTGAGGCTGGGTACTGTGGCTCACACCTGTAATCTCAGTACTTTGGGAAGCCTAGGCAGGAGGATCACTTGAACCTAGGAGTTTGAGACTAGCCTGGGCAATACAGCAAGACCCCATCTCCACAAAAAATAACAAACATTAGCCAGGTGTGGTGGCATGTACCTGTAGTCTCAGCTATTCGGGAGGCTGGGGCAGGAAGATCACTTGAACCCAGGAGTTTGAGGTTGCAGTGAGCTATGATGGTGCCACTGCACTCTAGCCTGGGCAATAGAGTGAGACTCTGTCCCCAACCCCCAAAAAAGAAAAAGAAAACAAAAAAGATTTGATAACCCTGGAGTCCAGGCTACACTGCCAGCAAAACAAAAGAATTACATGAGTAATCCTCAGACTGACCAGGGAGAAAAAACACTTATGGGTATTTTTTTCAGTGACACTTACAAACTGAAGGGACAGTCTGCACAGAACAGGCTAAGCACCCACCTCAAACCTCTCCTGCTCCATCCTGTGATGGTCCTCGAGTTGTTGTTCCAGGTAAGCCAAATTTCGAAATTTCTCTAGATAAATGTCATACTGCTTCTGCAATTCTTCCTCAATCTTCTCATACTCATCCATAAAGGCTGGCCTAAAACAAGCAAATGAAATAACAAGTGAAAGGTTAATAAACACACAGTGTTTTGAAATTCTTATCAGAGCTCCAGACTGCACCATGGCTTTCTTTGGAAACCTTTAATTAGAGAAAGTCCCTCACTCTTGTAACTGCTTAAAACTAATTGCCCTTTTCTCCTCCCTCTCACCAAAATGAACATACTTCTTTTAAATCATAAATAAGATGTGCTCTTTGTAAAAACTTGAAATAATCCTTAAAGTATGAAGAATGATGTAAAAATTACTCATAATCCCGTAACTAGGTATCAGCACTTAATATTTTTCATACATCCTTCCAGACTTTCCTATGCATCGATACAGAAAGGAATGCATTTTTAAACAAAATTAAATATATTGCCATAAAGTTTTGTAGTCTTCTTTTTACTTCAATATAAAGTATTGAAGTAAAATACTTCATACCATAGATTTCAATATAGTTAAAAAATAATCAGGTACCATATACTTCTCTCAAAATCGATAAATTAAATATATACATTATCATCTTAGTTGGGTATAATGTTCAATTGTGTGGATTTTCCAAAATTTAATCAGTTCTCTTAAAAGGGAAACATAGGTTGCTACACATTAAAGCTGTTTTTTAATTATATAAAATTAAAAAATAAAAACCATAACATAAAAACCTGTCTCAAGTGATTTGCTGAACTTTACTTTCTTTTCCCTCTTATTAATGATCTTAAAGAGAAAACTCTCTTTTAAAAATATAAACAGATAAACTAAAAAATAATTTATAATCTTTTGAACTAGAGCAAAACAAAGAAACTTTTCTATTAAAAGGATCTGAGGCTTAACAAAACTAAATTTATGATTTAAAGGCAGAATTTGTTATGGAGACAAATCTATCTGGGAGCAGTGATTTCAGAACAGGAGGGAGGGTGGCCTTTCCCTTGGTTGGGAGGATACCTTTGCTGTCTCTCCCTGCGGTTACCCTCTGCCGCCCCCAGGTGCTGCTTTTCCACAGATCTCAGGTCAGTAGCCAGAGCGAGGGCCAGCAACCAGTATCTCAAAAAGGCAAAACACATTCAGAGCAGATGCAGTAGCTGGGAAGAGGAGGGAGTCAAGACAGAGAAAAATCAGCCGGGCGCGGTGGCTCACGCCTGTGATCCCAAGGCTGAAGCAGGAGGATGCTTGAGCTCAGGAGTCTGAGGCTGCAGTGAGCTATGGTGACGCCACTGCACTCCAGCTGGAGTGACAGAACAAGATTCTGTCTCAAAAAAAAAAAAAAAAAAAAAGGGAGAATGAAAAGGGAGAGAGCAGCAGCACAGGGGGAAGACAACAAAGACGCAGCAAAGGAAGGAGGGGACAAAACTAGTAAAGAGAAGAAACAGCTCCAAGAACTGTGAGGAACACACTTAAAAGGATCCACTGATCTAGAAGGTGGTTTGTGCCACTGTGATCCGTCCATACTCCTTGGAAGTGTATTTCCAATGAGGTGAAGTATTAATAAGAAGAAAGATGAATTACTAACTGGACAGGAATTATCAAAGTCTAAATAAAGTCTAAAATCTACTCAAACCAAGAGATGGGAGTACGTTTCCATTTCTACCTAATTTACGTCAAGATCTTAGGAGACCAAGCCTCGTGTGACTTTCACCACCTGGATTTACTTACTTTGCCTTGAGTTCCAAAAAGCTTAAAGGGCAGTTTGAGGAATTAAGCAGTTTTCCAGACATCAAAAGCAATAAAGAGAATGAGTTTAGCAGTCTGCTTGTTATGACAGGCAACACATGCACATTTTGAAGTAGAGATAACCTTATGTGAGGCTTTTTTCATTGCTTGAACAGTTAATATCATGTTATATTTTCTTAGTCTTTGTTCTAACTTGCAAAGACATCTCTCCATTCATTCTTCAGGTGTTCATATCTACCTGACACTCTGCAGAGTCTGCAGTCGCTTCCGATTTCTTTCCAGCTCTAATTTTCTCTTTTCAATTTTGGCTTCCAAATTAGCTTCATCAGAGGCCACATTATTGAGCAGGTCTTTAGTCTTCTGAACCTGCACCTACATTTGATAGGAAATAATGAGACAATGTGTCAATAAGGACCGTCATCCCAACTCTTTGAAGAGAGGAATATTTCAGCTCTTCAGGTGTAGCAACATCACACTAAACAAACACAGAAGCAAACAAATAAAGCAAACCCTCCCCCAAACAATGACATATTTAACCAACTATTACAGGGAGAATGTCCAGAAAAAATTATCCTTTTTTCTCCCCCCATAAAAAGTGGGTTTTTCTGCCCGGGGAAACAAGTGCAGATGGAAAGAAGAGTGTCCTGATCGAGATGGAGAGAGGCCCGTGCTCTTTCGTCCAGCTTGCTCAGTTAGAACGGGGTACACTCGGGAGGCTGAGGCAAGAGGACTGCCTGAGCCCAGGATGGTTAGTCTGCCTTTACATCATTCAGGCTCTGCCCTAGTTACAAACACCCGACTCAGGGAATAAATGCACACACAAGCACAACTTTACTAGGAGGGACAGAAAGAAACATGAGTGGCCCTAACCCACTGCCTGCTGAGATTGAGAGAGACGGTTCCCCCTCCCTCTTCCTGGCAACTGAAGCTTGACTATGGACTAAAAATAAGTGCAGAGAGCACTCTGAAGTCAGCACAGAGGCAGCTCCTACATGGCACCGGCCAGCTGGTGTCCGCCAGCCTTTGGAAGGGGGCCTGGGCAGCAGTCAGACAGATGCACTTGGGCAATGGGGCTAAGTAAAGAAAGGTGACAAGAGACCACTGACAATAACGCAGACCTTCCTATCCTCTCGTAAGAGAAAGTTCATTTGAAGCAGGCAAAGTCAGAGTAAACACGCTGTCGTCACACTCATGTTTTCATCTTGTCTGGGAAGCTGGCCAGGTCAGATGCCTTGTGGTTCGGTTCCAATCTGCTGCATTAGAAGTCTGCAATGTAACCCAGCTGAGTATGAAACTGCCTCCTCAAGTTCTGACTCTCCAGCCCTGCATTCAGTTCCTGATGGCCACAACGGGGTTTCCCCTCCAGTACCTTACCTGTGTGTAGGCACCCCATAAAGGGTTACTGACTGTTTTCCTGTAGGTCTCTGAAAAGCTATGGGGCCCTCAAAGAAAGGATCTGAGAAGTCCAGACTCTCTCGATTCTCAGAGACAGCGCATTTTTGTAAGCAACCACTGCTACTGACGATGAATTTATGTTTTAATTTTTTTGGTCTAAGTACACTAACAATTTCTAAGATGATTTCATTAAAATAATCATATCACTAACCAGTCCTTTGCTGCAAGTGCTCTACAAATCCCAGGAGGAACATGAGTTCACACTCACAGACAGAAGCAGGGGGTCCTTTCTGAACAACTCAAGCTGATGGAGATTATTTCTCTAAATCAAAGTCAGGTTAAAATTTGACCTTAAAAAATAAAAACTATTTTTTAAAGGTATCTGTTCCTCAAATAAGAAAGATCAATGTAGAAACAAAAATAATTTTCCCTGGTTTCCTGAAATATATGGCCTATACTTCATAACCCCCTTTAAGTACTCATGTTGTTGTTTTGGTTTTGCTTTCAGAATTAGCAAACATCATAGATATTTTCCAAGAATGGAAAAACATCTTAAGAGATGTTCACCAAGAAATTAACTGTGCCCTCTTTTGGATGTTCTTATTTTTAATGTATTAGTCCTAAGGGCATGTTCATGTCATGTTCACTGGATTCAGTTAGAATGTTGGCAAGCGTAAGAGTATAATCACTATTTTTAAATTAAAATTTACAGAAAAACTGGAGTACAATACAAAGCATTTTTCCCAATCTAGGTGCAAGTTGCTGACAGGATATCCCATCACCCTGAATACTTTAGTGTATATTTCCTACAAATAATCTCCTACACAATCACAATACAACCATCAAACAGGAACTCAGCCCTGATGCACCACCACCTAATCCTCAGATCCATTCCAGTGTCCCCACTGGTCCCAGTGAAGTCATCAACAGCAGATGGGAGCCACCTGGGGTATTCAGGCATCACCTGTCTGCAGCCTCCCTCAGCCTGGAATGTTCTTCAGCTTGCCTTGACTTTTATGATCTTTTCACTTTTGAAGAGTATAGGCCAGTTAATTTATAAAATGCCCTTCAATTTGCTTTGTCTGATTAGCTTCAGATTATGCGTCTTTGGCAGCCACATCTCAGAAATGATTACATCCTATCAGTCGTGCATAATTTTGATTTGTTCCATTATGATGATGTTCATTTTGATCACTTGATTAAGGGGGTGACTGCCAGGTTTCTCCATGAGAAGTTACTCTTTTCCTCTTTGTAATCAATAAGCATTTTGTGGGAAGCTACTTTGAAATGATGTGAATAACTTGCTCCTCATCAACTTTCAATATAATCTTTTTTCTTCTTCTCTGCGGAGTTCCCTCTTCTCTGCGGTGGGCTCTCTGCCCAATGCTACCTCTATTGGCAGCCACCCAATATAATCATTTTTTTATGTCAGTGAGAACTCATCGTTTCCCATTTCATTCAACTATACTATAAAATAAATCACTGTAATTTATTTATTTTGATGCTTAAATTATCCCTGGTTTGGCCAGGGCAGGCCCATACATTTTGGCTTCTGTGTCCTTTTGACAGCTCCCTTTCATCCTCTGAGCACTTCCCCACTTTCTGGCACAACAAGATCTTGCATTTCTCCTGCCCCAGCTCTGGGATCAGCCATTTTTCCCTAGGAGCTCTGGTTCCTTTTAGGAGGAGGAGAATGGCATTTAGAAGTCAAGATCCAGGTGTTCAAGTGTGCTCAGAACTAAGAAATGTATGAGTATGGGTGTGTTTATGTGCGTGCGTATAAATATATAACATTTATACACACATATACATATATTCCTTATAAGTACATACATATATTAAAATATATCAAAATTTATTCCCAGTGCTTGATTTGGCAGCATGTATACTAAAACTGGAATGATACAGAGGTCAGAATGGCCCCTGTACAAGGACATGAAAATTCATGAAGCATTCCATGTTAAAAAAAAAAATTGATTCCTCTAGCTATCTATACATATATATATAGAAGACTACAGGTATTTAACCAACACCTTCAATTTCAGGGTTCATTCTAATTTTCTCTCTGTTTCTATAACTCTCTTCTCCAACAGTGAGGAACTTGGCTCTGTTATCCTTAACATATTACTTATCTGATCAATCTGCCTGTATGTAACCAATCTCCCATCCACACTGCCATGTCCTTCTCACCCTGGGCGGTTTGGATGTCCTGTGCTGGGCTGCCCAGGGAGTATTATTATTTAATGATAAGGGAATTACAAAAAACCTATGATTCTTAGAATTTTATACAACTCACTGCAAATTCTTGTTTTATGCCTACTCCTAACTTATATAAGGCCCCCTTGCCTGTGTCTACTGAATAAAATAAATCACTTATGATGACTGAATATCCATGTGGGCCAGAGACCAGGCTTGACATGCACTGTTGTGATTAATGCTCATAAGGACTAAGGACCCCATTCAGTTGGCACTGCTATTCTCCCCACTTTATAGATGAGGATAGTGAGGCACACGGAGGGGTTAAGTAGCTTGCCTGAGATCACACAGTGGAATTCAAACCCAAGCAGTATGAGTCTAGCATCCACCTGTCATCTGCCTTCCACCTGGATGTTTTAGACAAGAAGAGTGGCTGATAACTGGGGGTGGGTGAGGAGTAAAGGATGGCAATCATTCTATTTATTAGAGTCTCTCTAGAATTAAGAAAACCTGGAAATCATTTAAATGCTCAGCAGTGAGGAATTGGCTAAAGAGTATTTACTGAAATTATTGAAGAATTAAAAATAATTATCAAGTTGAAACTGCTGAATTTTTAATAACATGAGAAATTGTTCTTGTTTATAATGAGGGGAAAAACAACAGTAGTAACCTCAATATTCTAGAATGTTCTCTCAATTTTTAATTTCCCTGACATATCCCTTATTACTAGGCCTAGGCTGTTCTGTCTTGTGCAGGCAGGAAACTGGTATTTTTGCATCCCAGGCATAAAGATGTTAAATAATCTTACCAAAACCTCTTTTACTGCGATTCTCACCACTTTGTCAGTCTCATCTATTTCCAGAGGCCTGCCGATAGCGTCAGTTCTCCTTGCCTGCAGGAAACAATAAAATCGTTTACATATATTTTCAGAAAAGGAGTTCACAAAACCAGTATTCCTAGATCTAGGTGTGGCTAATGGACAGACTCACAAGTTTCATTACAGTGTGGACCTCTGACACAAGAACACTTCTGCCATCACCTCTCCTACAAACGTCTTCCGTAGGCGGGTTGCTTATCTGGCCTTACTCCGGAGCTCAAGGTCCTCCTTCTCCGTTAGAGGCCCCGTGTGCCCCCATATCCACGGGCAGAACTGAACTCAGCTCCCGTTACATTTTCTCCCAAATTTGTTTCTTTACCTGCATTCCATACAGGTGACTCTGAAACTAAGCACAG
Organism: Daubentonia madagascariensis; assembly: GCA_023783475.1. NCBI lineage: Eukaryota > Metazoa > Chordata > Mammalia > Primates > Daubentoniidae > Daubentonia > Daubentonia madagascariensis. Next base: position 629,193 of record JAKFHU010002332.1, on the reverse strand, counting down.
TACAACTTGCTGTCTGAATCTTCTGACAGCCTCTACAATCTTTCTTATGATTAAGTCCCTCTAAATTGCCTATCACTGACAAACACAACTGACGAGAACAGCTATCCTGGTCCCACCCCTACCATGAACCATTAATCAAACATGGGAGGCATTTGTGACTATCATATGAGCACTGGAAACTTAAGAGATATGGGATTTTAATGTAGATGCAGTTTTGAGGTTTGCTATAGACTGAATGTTTGTGTCCCCTCCCAAATTCATATGTTGAAATCCTAACCCAAGAGCTGATGGTATTAGGAGGTGAGTCCGTTAGCAGGTGATTAAGTCTTTAGGGTAGAGCCTTCATGAATGGGATTAGTGACCTTAAAGAGACCCTGGAGAGATCCCTCATCTCTTCTGCCATGTGAGGACACAGATAGAAGGTGCTGTCCATGAGGAATGGGCCCTTACCAGACACCCAATCTGCCAGTACTTTGATCTAAGACTTGCTAGTCTCCAGAACTGTAAGAAATAAATTTGTTGTTCACAAGCCATCTAGTTTATTGTATTTTTTTTGGCACCCTTGTTCCAAAGTTTATTGTGTTTTGTTATAGCAGCCTTAATGGACTAAGACAAGGTTCCTGGAACACTATCAAATCCATGTTGTGCTTCCTTTATTCTACGGTGTACCTTATCTCCCCCACTGGTTGAAAACTATTGAGGGCAGGGATTGGGACTCACCTGAGGAGGCAGAGGTCAGTGCCTTGCCTGTGGTTGGTGCTGGTCTTCAATAAATGTTTATTGAGTGTATGAAAAACAAATAGTGAATAAGGTCCTTTTCTCAGATCATGACTGTATTCAGAATTTGAGAAGTACTATATTCAGGGTCTTAGGGTTTCCCTGGGAATGGTTCAGCCACTGATTACTTCATCACTCATTACAGGATGGTGCTGAAGGAGCCCCTAGTGGAATGCTGGTGAAGTCTCACAGTGATGCCGCCACTCCACTGGCAATTAGTAAGTGACTAGCTCCTGTCTCTGGGTCTCTTAGGGACATGTATAGACACATGTACACTACTGCACTATGAACAGAAAGCAGGGAAAGCCTGGGGTTGTTTCGTTAGTCAAGTGAGTTAGCTAGCAGATGTTAGTGGCAGTTTTGTTCTGCCAATCACATTTCACCAGGTGGCAACCTCTAGGGCAATGATACGCAGAGCAGGGATGGTGACCTGGTACCTAAGTCCCTCTTCCCCAGACCTGCACTTCCAGTTTTCTCTTAGAGTAGAAATGCAAAGCAAGAGGAAAAATGCCATTACGCTGTGGCAGTGATGCCAGAACACAGGCAAGGCTGTGAGAGTGAGCAGTCATGGCTGACATACCTGATAGGAAGAGAATGAATGAAATTCACTTAATTTTAAAACATTAGTTTGAGGGTGTATGTTTCAATGCCAAAAATACTCACAGGTAAGAATTAAACACTACTCCATTTCTTCTTAAACCAGTGGTTCCCAAACTCTGCTTCACATTGGAATCACCTGGAGACCTTTAAAAACCTGATGCCTGGTTCTCAGCCCCACTCTGATTCACTGGTACGGGGGAAACCTGGACAACAGGTGAGTCTAACAGTCAGCAACCACACTCTTAAACAGCTGCTTAAATGTAGGGGATGGCATGTACTCCTTGGTTGGCACTCGCTGGAATAAGGATAGCAAATAAGCTCCCACTGCAACATGAACTTCAACTTACTGGGAGTGACTGCCAAGATATCAATCGTCCCAAATTTTGCTGTATGTGAGAATCACCCAGGAGACTTTGAGAACTCCCAATGCCCAGGTCACTTTCCATAACAATGATATCAGAAAGCCAGGCTTGAAGCCAGGCATGGTGGCTCATGCCTGTAATCCCAGCACTTTGGGAGGCTGAAGCAGGAGGATCACTTGAGCCCAGGAGTTTGAGACCAGCCTGGCCAACATTGTGAGACCCCCATCTCTAAAAAAAAAAAAAAAAATTGTCAGGCATGGTGGCACACGCATGTAGTCCCAGCTACTCAGGAGGCTGAGGCAGGAGGATTGGTAGTTCAAGGTTGCAGTGAGCTGTGACTGCACCACTGCACCCCAGCCAGGGCAACAGAGCAAGATCCTGTCTCAAAAAAAAAAAAAAAAAAAAAAAAGCAAGCCAGGATTCAGGAGTTTTTAAAGATCCCCAAGTGATTCCACTGGGCAGCAAGGTCTAGGAACCACAAGCTCAGAGAGCAGCACTTTTGAGAAGAATGCTGAGGCTGAGAACACCAGAAAAAAGCATCGTGATCAATAAAATCTACCATGGACAAAAGGGGGACAGTTTCAGCCACATGCCACACACTTGCCATTCCCAAACTAGGAGCTGAAGGCATTAACACCAGTGGACGAGTGCTCACTAGAAGCAGGGAAAGCAGCTAGTGGCTCATATCACTTTCCCACACATTATCTCCTTTAATCAGGTTTAATTAAATCAGAAGAACTGAAAGGGAGAACAGGATTGAAAAACAAAACCCTGAAGAGAAAATTTGCATAGCTAAGAAAGTAATTATTTTATCTGAATGCAGCTTACCCTCAACTCTACTTCCTTGCCCAGCAAGTCATACAGAGATGCTCCTTTGGAGGTGATTTCAGAAGCAAGCTGCCTGGCTGCTTTCAAATCTGCGATCTGGAAGGAAAATATCAAAAACAGAAACCTTGGTAGGCCTTCAGTCACCAGTCTGTTAATATCAATTCCTACCTCCAGTCAGGACACCTGACTAAGGAACGTGTTTTCACCAGTCAGCACTTAACGCTGCAAGAGAGCGCTCCCAGGACACCTGTTTAGGAAGCAATGCCCTAAGCACAAATGAGACCAATTCCAGGACACCTGGGTCTCTCTGACAAACCAAATGTCAAGTCAGACTGAACCCACAACCAGGAGGTACAGGTGGGAGAAAGCTGACATGCTTCCTGTTTGGACTAGGTCACAACAGGGTGCCCTGACAGTAGTGCAGTGACCAAAGGAAGGGGCAACCTGAGGGACACACGTCCCACTGCAGCATCCTGATGCCCTATGTTCAATCTCCCCATCCCCTCATTCTCTGCCTTAGACTTTCCTCCACAGGGTTGCTGTGAGGCTCAAATGGGGTAACACCCACGAAGTTCTTACAACAGTTCTGGTCTCCCACAGTGGGGAGCTACTGCCAGGGAGGCGATGATGACAACCTTGACGATGATTTAGCACCTGGCCCTTCACACAGGCTTCTTTCTCAGCACGTACATGTCACCTCCTCTGCCTTGAATATGCTAAATTTTCCAAAGTGCCCAAACATAAGCATGGCCCTGCCCCCCCCTTACTCCCCCTCTCTCCGAAACTACTCGTGCCGCCTTCTCTCCCATTTCCTTCTCTTTCATTCTTTTTAAAGACAGGGTTTCACTGCTGTTGCCCAGGCTGCGGTGCAGGGGCGTGATCACAGCTCACTGTGACTTCCAACTCCTGGGCTCTAGCGATCCTCTCGCCTCAGCCTCCCGAGTTGCTGGGACCACAGGTGCCACCATCATGCTCAGCTGATTCTAAATATTTTTGTTGTAGAGATGGGGTCTTGCTATGTTGCTCAGGCTGGTCTCGAACTCCTGAGCTCAAGGGATCCTCCTCTCTCAGCCTCCTGAGTAGCTGGGACTACAGGCGCATGCACCCTGCCTGGCTGATTTTTTCTATTTTTAGTAGAGACAGGGTCTCACTCCTGCTCAGGCTGGTCTCGAACTCCTGAGCTCAAGTGATCCTCCCACCTCGGCCTCCCAAAGTGCTGGGATTACAGGCGTGGGCCACCGCACCCAGCCCTCTCTTTCATCTTCAACTCACCACCCACAACTCTCCCTCTTTTCTCACAGCTGACGACTCCCTTCGCACTTCCTTAGTCCCCCAGGATACTGCTCACTCCGGCTCCGGCTCCTCCCCCTCCTCCCCAGGATAGGCCTCCTCCAATTCTAGCTGCTTTTCCTGCCTTCCCCGCAGCAAATCCCATTTTCTTTGCAGGATTCTCCTCACCTTCCCCCCTTGTCAACAGTGGAGAGTGCTAGAGTTCAGTCCCTGGACCTTCCTCCTTTCCTGTCAGCACTCCCCTAACCTCCTGGCTTTAATACCATGTGCGTGCTTATGCCTCCAGCCCCCAGCCCCAGCCGGCTCTCCCCTGAGCTCCAGTCTCACTCACCAACTTCCTGTTCAACATCCCCCCTGACCTTCCAACGGGCATGGCAAACACAACACGTCCAGAACCAAACTCCTAATGTTCCCCACCAAACCTACACCCCACCAGACTTCTCCATTTCGGTAAATGGCAACTTCATCCTTCTAGGTGCTCAGATCACAACTTTAGAGCTGTGATGTCTAATACAGTAACCACTAGCCACATGTGGCCATTTTCACACTTAAATTATCTAAAAATTAAATAAGATCAACTCAGTTCCTCAGTTGTACTTGCCACACATGGCCAGTGGTTTCCACAGAGCACAGCACAGACACAGAGCACGCCCACAGCACAGCAAGTGCAACTGCACGGTGCTGCCTCAGGATCCTCCTTGTGTCGTCTTGTTTGCTCTCAATCCTCATCCAATTCCGCAAGATCTATTGTCAAAATATGTCCTAACATCTAGCCACTTCTCCCGCTGGAGTCTGGCTCCTGGTTAAAAAGCCACATGTGGTTTTTCAGGCTTGGCCATAGGTAATTCCAAAGCTGTGCCTGGCAGGCCTCACGGAGCTGCCCTCCCCGTGCCAACCTTGGGGCAGAGCCAATGCACTGCACTCGGGAGGGAGCTGCAGTCAAGGACGCGGGCCCTCTGGCCTAGCCTTGGTGCCTTCATTCCCAGGTCTGTTTGAGGCTTGGCTGAGGCCCTCTCCAGGAGAGTCTGCTGAGGCCTCCTTATGGGAAGGAGAGGGCAACCCTGAAGACACCTTCCCCACCCTGACTCAGGACCCAGGAGTTTTCCACTCCTAGCCCTTCCCCCTCGCCTTCCCCCAACCTCAGAGTCCATAAAACCGCTGGCGCCTCTTATTGGGGGCTCCCTCAATGCTGGGATAACCCCATGTCTGCATGGATCCACCTGGCCCTTGACTTGTGTGCTGCTCCATGGGGGAAAATGGAACAGGAGGAGTCGGTGCTTCCTCCGGTTTTAGAGTCTTGCTTATATTAATACCATCACAGTAAGTGGTTAAAGGCTTAACTTTCATTTTTGGCTGGCTGCTGTGGTTGGCTCCTCTGACACCTGACAGCACCCCCCCGCCCACACCACTGCTCACAGTCACTGCCACCCCTGCTTTCTAACTGTCTTGCTGCTTCCACCTGCGCCTCCCGCTTCAGTGTGATGGGAACCCAGAACCCACAGTGATCCTTTTTATAGGAAATTGAAAGCATGTAGGTCTCTGCTCAAAACCCAACAATTTTCTACCTCAGAGTAAAAGGTAAAGGCTTTCAAGGTGCCAGAGGGTCTGTCACTACCTCCCTGCTGGCTCTCATCACACGGCCCTCTTGCTGTTCCCTCAAACATACAAAACAACATCCCCATCACAGGACACTCTTCCCCACCCTCCACCTTCCCTCCTTTGGGTCCCTGCTGAAAACACCGTCCAACCCTGGTCACCCTATACGATACCCACCTGCCCTGCTCTATGATCCCCCACAGCACTTACCGCATCTGACCTTCCACGCCCTTTGCATTGCTGTTCATAGTCTGACTCCTCCAACCACGCAGCAGGAACACACAATTTCTGCCCTTTTTGTTCACACCTGTATCCCCAGTGCTTGAACACTACCTGGCAAATACCAGGCTTCCAATAGTTGCAGTAATGTATTGTGCCTTTCTTTTATCCAAATGCTGATGAGCACAAAACTGACAAATTGCCCCCAGTCAAGGAGTAAGAAGTGGTACCGTGAGTATCAGACACTTTCCATTTCAGAGTTTGAGAAATAAACACTCTGTCCCTCACTACAGTCTTTGATTGTCCTCACCTTTGCGCCGAGATCAAACTTGAATTTGCTGATATCTTCCTCTCCTATCTTAGAGCCCTCCATCCCTTTGGTCTTCATTGCATTGTAAAGGACAGATGTGATCTTCAATAGTTCTTTCACTGCATATCCATCTGCTTGATAAAGCTTCTTAGTATTGAGTTTTATATGTGCCTTGGTGGCCTATTTTTAGACCAAAAAAAAGTTTAAGTTACTTTCTATGTAATGTATAAACCAAATCCCATAATCCCATGTAGGTAAACTGAAAATGTCTCTGTTGACATTTGGGATATAACCTAACAGTATTAAGAGTACAGCATTCATGTGACTCATACGGTGTGAGTGGGTGTGTAAACTGGTACAATCTTGATGGAGAGCAATTTGGTAAAGGACATCAAAATTATAAATGCACATATCTTTTGGCCCAGCAATTCCAATCCTAAGAACTTATTCTAGGGATATACTCACGCACAAACAAAATTATATGTATAGATTATTTGTTACAGCATTGTTTCAAAGAGCAAAGTTAGAAACAACCTAAATGCCTACCTATATAAATTACAACCTAAATGCCTACCTAATAAATCCATGCAAGCAATACTACTCAGGTACAAGAGAATGAGGACATTGTATTTGGAAAGTTCTCCAAAATATACCATTAAGTGAAGAAAGCAAGATGCAAAACAGTACATATAGTATACTACCACCTGTGTAAAAGGAAGGAAAAAGAAGAATGTATACTATTCTTTGCTTATATATGTATAGAGAAACTCTGGAATAAATTTAAAATAATGGTTATTGGGAATGGAACTGGGCTGGTGGCAGACAGGGTAGACAGTCATTTTATTCTACATTGTTTCAAGATACTTTTTATTTTTGAACCATGAAATGTATTACCTATTCAAAAATAAATAAACAAAATTCTTAAATAATGAATTAAAAACTAAAAAGGCTTTGCTGGTGAAATGGTTCCACAGAAACCTGGCAATGGAATGGTTTTAGAAAGTAAACTCAACTACTCAGTTTGAAAGCAGCCCTAACTAGGACTCGTCCCTTTCTAATTGATTTAATTTTACAACTCCACAAAATAACTGTCAACTAACCATGAACTGGGCAATTGCCTTAATGAAGAAAACTCGGTCTTGTTCAGTCTCAACATCAGAGGGGATGTCAGTCTGAGGTTCGTACCTACCAGAGAGAGAGAGAACAAACACAAGTTAATCAAGTAGAAAGTCCACTAAAGAGAAAATGGATGAGAGAACAGTGGATCTGTAACAGGAAGCTCTCTAAGTCCCCAGCTAAGGTAGTAAGATTAAGAAAAACTTCAAAAGCAACACAAAATACCAACGAAGCAAATCCCCACCTAAGAACAGGTTTACTGACTTCAAAAACTAAATGTGGGGCTCAGCTTACAAAATTAAATCTATGTCAGACCTCAAAGTTTCATAAAAATAATCAGAACTGTTACTCTGGCTGGCAGCCCTTGACTCAGAGATAAATGCTAAGGCTAATTAGTTAGCTTTGAGAAGCAGCAGAGTTGTTGAAGTTAAGTTACTTTCTTCAAGTTACTGATAATTCACCAGGGGTCAGCAGACTACAGCCCTTGACTTGTACAGCCTGCGAGCTAAGAAGGGTCTTTACATTTTAAGAACAAAGAAGAATATGTGACAGAGATCTTACGCAGTCTCTGAATATTATGTGTGGCAACACGTAAAACATTAATATTTACTATATGGCCCTTAACAGAAAAAGTTGCCAACCCAGACTCATATTAGATTTTTCACATAAAAAGAAATCTAAATTATTTCTAATGCAGGGTACTGATGAGCGTGTGCAGGGAGGTGCCTGTCACTCTGTGGTAAGGGCATGAAGAGGAGCCTGGCCCAGCACCTGACTGAAGAATATTCTCCTTCGTTCGCGGCCTGTCATATTCCCACTCCCACAGCATTCTTTAAACTCAGCCGATTTTTAACGGGTTACAAATGAGTCTGTCAAACTCAAAATTTTATTGAACTATTCCTTTTGCATCACAACTGTAGCCTGTTTCTAGGTGGCTAATCAATAAATTCTAGTATTCATTCTAAGATTCCAATAAAGTGCAGTTCTAACCTTCTCACAAGCCAGAGAAGCACTTCAGATACAAGCCCAAAATTGGGTGTGCGGAAATTTTCCATGGAAATGTGTCTGGGGTATCCCAGGGCTCTCATCATCTCTGTGAAATCTGTCCAAGGCAAATACAATTCAGTCAGTTCCTCGTCACACAGCAACTTCTTATTAACTTAAATATTATCTTTGCCTTCCCTTCTTATTCCCAAGGTACTGAGAGTTTGAGGGACTATTTATCAACTAAGAGGGGAAGCAAAAGGGAGATAAAATTTAAAACACCTAATCTGCTCCCTGAAAAACATCTCTTAAGTTCCATGGGAGAAGCAGATGCTGCACGTGATGCATGGGATTCAGGGATCAGGTGCGAATTTAATTTCTCTCTTTCTTACCCCGTTTCTCTTTACCACTCGAAATAAGAAACACCTGGCCTTACGAAATGTCATGAAGAAAAAATATTTCACAATATTAATCGTAGTTATTTTTGGGGGTAGGAAGGATGAAGTTCACATTTCTGAGTTGTCTTTTTTTTCCTTAGTGAGCACATAGGGCCTTAAAAACACAAATTTTAAAGATCAGTTGCCTTGTAGTTAGAGAAATCTTAGAGTGGTTGAACTAAAGAGCAACATTTAGATTCATTATGAAACAGATTAAGAAACAGTAATACTAATAGTTGTTAATACCATAGGTTGGGGTCACCTCAGGGAAAACTACAGTACTTTCAGGAACGCAGGACTTGGAAATGAACACAACATTTTCCAAGTTCCCATGATGTGCCAAGATCTAGATTCAGCGTACTTCCTGGCAATGTAACGTCTGTCTGCACTCTCCTTAAAGACAGATGTTCAAAATGTCCCATTGGCATTCATGAATAACCTACCTGGACATTGGAAGTTAGGTCAGATTTCACCAGACAACGGAAGAGAAGGTATGAGCACAGGAAAGAGTAAAGTCACAAAGGGACTCTGTAACTGTTTTTTGGGAAATCTGAATAGAGAGAGAAAATAAAGCAGCAGCCTTTCCACCGCACAGTCAGGCATTGCCCAAATGCTTCCTCCTGCTAAGTATTAATCAAGTTCTGTTACTTTTTCAGTATTGTTGTCAAAATGGAGACCATTTGAGTAAAACTCTCACCATACATTGCATGGCATTCATTTAAGGTCAAAATATTCTGAAATTCCCTTCTTGTCCACTCTTTCCAACACAACTCCATCCAACATCCCCTAGCAGAGTGCTGGCCTCTCTAAAAACTATGTGAGAGGAGACATCTGTCTTGTACAATCTACAGACACCAAGAACCCTCAAATCCCAGAGGATGGCCGGGCGAGGTGACTCACGCCTGTAATCCCAGCACTCTGGGAGGCCAAGGCAGGAGGATCGCTTGAGCTCAGGAGTTCAAGACCAGCCTGAACAAGAGCAAGACCCCATCTTTACTAAAAATAGAAAATTTAGCCAGGCATGGTGGCATGTGCCTGTAGTTCCACGTACTCGGGAGACTGAGGCAGGAGGATAGGTTGAGGCCAGGAGTTTGAGGTTGCAGTGAGCTATGATGACGCCACTGCACTCTAGCCGGGTGACAGAGCAAGACTCTGTCTCAAAAATGAAATAAAATAAAAAATCCCAGAGGACATGATTCACACTACTGTGCTAGTAGCTGCATCAATAAAATGTGATGTGTCTTCCTAGACATTTATATTGTAGAAAAAGAGCAATCCATAACTGAAAGGAGTAATCTCTAACGCTGAAATTTCAGGCACCAGCAATTTGGTGAGGAAACTGGCCTTAAAGAGGCCCCTCAGCGCACACCAAATTGGCAATCACTTACTATTCCTATTCAGGTGGAGCCAGTTAGCTTAAGTGCTTCAGATTCAGAAAATAATGGTGTATAAAAGGGAAGAGATTTTTGAGTCACACAATCCTATGTCTTAATCCGTGGTTCCACCCAGTTCTAGCTGTGAGACTTAAAGCAAGCTACTTTACCTCACTGTGCCTCAAAGTATTTCACCCACGAATTATACCACATCTCTCACCGTTAAAATGAGGACTAAAATAAGATATTGAATGTAAAAAGCCTGGCGTTCAACAGGCGTCTCACAAAGGAGTAACAACTAATACTCTCCGCTTCACTCTTCCACTTCCCCACCCTGCTAGCAAAGATCCCTCTCCTCACCAGCCCCTTAGGAAAGGACGCAGGCTTCGGAGCTTAAACTGAATCCAAACCCCAGTGGCACCTCTCACCACTGTGTCACTTGTCCAAGTTACTTGAGCTCTCTGTGCCATTTCCTCATCTCTAAATACAGGGAGCACAGGATTGTTCAAACGATTAAATGAAATGATACAAATACACACAATCGTACCTGGCAGATCGTTCAAGCTAAAAAAAATATCATCATCCAGCCCCCTCCTCAGTTTTGCTGCTGTTCGTTTTTCTATGCGCTAGGCTAACCCAACTCAGAAACACTCTGAATTTTCCATGCATTTTCCAATACGGTAGCTAACACCCCACGTGGTTATGTAAACAGAAATGAGTTAAAATGAGACAAAATTTAAGATTCAGTTCTTCATCCGCACTGGCCATATTTCAAGTGTTCTGCAGCCACACGCGGCCAGCGGCAGCCGGAGAACGTTCTACCGTCGCAGAAAGCGCGGTGGGGCAGGCCTGGGGCGCTCGGCCTGGGGCGCAGTAGCGGGTCAGAGGGGCTCCCGGCGGCGCGAGCCTCAGCGGGGCGCTCGGACAGGGGACCCGGAGGGCAGGAGCCCCGAGTCTCCGGGACACCCGCAGGCCATACGGGGCGGGGCTGCCTTACTGCGGAGGTCGCGGAAAGACATGATCTCCAGTAGCCACGGATCACAACCGCTCGTCCCCCAGCGCTCACCGGTCTCTATGGCAACTAATGGAGGCCTGGACGGCGCGCGGTCAGGCCCAAACAGGACGGGAAGCGAAGCAGTCACAGCGTGCGCATGCGCGAGAAGGGCGGCCGACAGCGGGCAGTCTGGAGCCGCCGAGGGTGTGGCGCTGCCGGCCTCTGAGGGGCACTGCGAGCACGGCGGCGTTCGGGTCCCCCTTTCCATACTTTGCGGACATTTGGCACTGACATGCTCAGAGCATGTACCTACTATGTGCTCGATACTTTGCTAGGCGCTTTGCGTGCTGCTTCTCATTTCCTCCTCATTTCGCTAAAGAATGTAGTAAAATCTGAGGAAGCCGGGCCTCCCTCCCGGGTCCTATGCACAGCACGCTTCCTCTCTGGCACCTGTAAAATGGCTGGCTCAGCGGCCCGCGTCCGGAGGCGCCCAGAAGCGCTCGCGGCGTGCAGGGCACGAAGCTCCGGCTGCGGAGCGGAGATCCAGGCGGACTGGGGGGCGCGGCGCAGCCAGCCTTCCGCGCACGCGCAGCTGCTGGGGCTTCACGACAGGCCGGAAGTCGGCCCGGAGCCTCGTGCGCAGGCGCCTGCCCTGGCGCCCTTGGTCTCTTTGGTGGGGGGCGGGTCCTTGCCTCTGCCTGCGGGAGGGGCACCTCGGCGGAGGATCCGCCCAGCGCACGGCAGGGGTCTGCCCCGAGCTTAGCAGGGAGCCTCCCCTGAGGGGCTACCCCAGCCGGGGGGGAAAAGGAGGAGACAGAGAAGGGCCGTGGGTGGTGGTGAAAGGAGCGAGCCCGGCAGGGTGGGCAGATGTTCCCTTGCCCACTGCCCAGATAAAGGCCGGTATACTGAGACAGCAGGAACCTGGAGCAGGAGTTGCAGCGGAGAAAGAGTTTAATATTGCAAGGCGCCGGGCAGGAGGTGGGAGTAATTTCTCAAATCCATCTCCCAGAGAATTTGGGGGCTCAGATTTTTAAAGGTGATTTGGAGAATAAAGGGCTAGGGAATTGGGTCTGCTGATTGGCTGGGAATGAACTCATAGGGTTGGGAAGTGGAAATTGTCTTCTTGGTAAACAGGAGTTCCTGGGTAGGGGGCAGCAAGACTTGTTGGATCATTTCATTGACGTCAGTTGGTCTCCCCCCACTCCCCACCCAGTGCAGAGTCTGGAAGATATCTCAAAGATCAATCTTGGGTTTTACAATGCGATTTTATCTGTAGAAGTGGTTGGGGAAGTCACAAATCTTGCATCTGTCAAGGATATGTGACTCTTAAGCAGTAAGCAGTTACAGCAGTAGGGAAGTTAGGAAACAATGGCTGCTTAACTTTTAGCTATATCCATACTTCTATAGAAATCAGTCTTTTATCACTCTTCCTGTCTTATGGTCTTACATTATTTTTATATAGGTTGTTTCACAGTTAGGAAGGCAGATCTGCTAGCAGATGCCCTCTGCCCTTTCCTTAGTGGTACTGGCGAAGTAGAAGACACATACATACATGGAACTTAAAGAGAGTCCTGAAATAGATCCACACATACGTGGTCAGTCCAACAAAGGTGACAGAGCACTTAGTGGAGAAATCCATATGCAAATAAATGAACCTGTGCTCTTACCTGGCACTATATACAAAAATCAATTAAAAATGTAAACCAAATGTAAAACCAAAAACTATAAACTTTCTAGAAGGAAATTTGCAGGAAAACCTTTGTGACTGGATGAGGCAAGAATTCTTAGGTATACCAAAAGCACAATTCCTAAAAAAATTCTTTTGGGATGCACTGGACTTCATCAAAATAGAAAACTTCTGCTTTTCGAAAGGAACTGTTAAAAAGCAAAATTTCAACAAATTGAGTTTAGTGATTGAATTAGCATTTATTAGGGATTCAATGAATAGGGCAGCATCTGTAGGGCATGGCAGAACAGTCGGTTTTTGTAAAGTAGCTTGAGCAGGAACAAGGAAACAGCACAGTGCAAAAAGCCATTGGTTAGCATCAGATTATTTCAGGTTACTTTCCTTGTATAGGTTAAGGCAGAGGGGACTTCCTGACCATGCAGGCTTGTTACTGAAAGTTCCGCACTTGACCCTGAGGCTCCATCAGAAGAATGAGGGCAAGTGGTTTGAAGAGAAGGAAAGAGTTTATTAATCTGCCAGCAAATGAGGAGGTTGGCAGACTCCTGTTTTAAAGTACCAACGTCCTGCTTCTGAGCAGAAACACAGAGCTTTTAAAGGGGATGGTTCTGATAAATCCCTTCTTTGGCTAAGACAATCTCCTGACCTCCAATTAGCCCCATTTTCAGCTAAGACAATCTCATGACCTCTGCCAGGACAATTCCCTTGAGCCATTTCCTGTGGTACAAAGAACAAAGACACTCCCCTCTCCCTCCCCACCACTGGCCTGAGGCAGGGATGTAGGTTTTTCTTCTCAAAAAGGATGAGGGGGTTTGAAGAAACAGAAAACATTTTTAACCTTTTTCAGGCTGTTCTCTCTGTTGCAGGCTCAGGCATTTGTTGCTATGAATCTGGTTTTTGGCAAACTGGCCTGTTTCTAAATTCAGTTTGGTTACGTGGTACCTTGCACTAGTGACTCCATTCTGGTTTGGTCTTGTCTGTTGGTGGCTAGTGCAGAAGCTCACTCCAAAATAATGGCCTCCCTCCCATAAATTTTATTTCATAACACTATTAAGAAAACAAAAAGATAAGTCACAGTCTAGAAGAAAATATTCACAAAACATGTATTGACAGGATGGCCTTGATAATAAACTAACAGAGAAAAATAAGCTATCTAACAGGAAAAGGGGAGAAAGATCACTGCTTCTTGCTTGATTAACCGCATGGACTTTAACTTGCTGTCTTTAAGATTAATCACATGGGCCTTAACTGGCTGTCTTTAAGATTAACCGCCTACAGAGGTTGTTTTTACATCATTTCAAAAGAGCTGAGCAGACAGAGTGTAAATCTTTTTCCTTGACATCTGCCAGACTAGTCTGGCCAGGCCACATTCCAGAGGAGACTGATAAGATGGCCTCAAGGAGAAGAAAAAAGGGGAAAAACAAACACCCTAATGTCTCACAGCTGTCTCCTACTAATCAGTCCACGGCAATAAATTTTTCTTTATCCCTTTACAACCCCCAATGAAAGGCCCAAGCCACTTGTCTTCAGTGCCAGAACACCTTCTTTCTTTCACTTTTGTGCTGTGCCCTTTTCCCTTTTTCTCTCAGGAAAAGTAAAATAAACTTTCCTTCTTTAAAACTATTCTAATCTTTGTGTCGAGAATTCTTTCTCATCCCACGTATAAATTCCCACCCTAACACGTATCTGATGAAAAAGACTTGTATTCAGAATATATAAAGAACTCTTGAGATGGAGCAGGGACCCCTTTTAGGACCCAACTGGGCCCCCCAGAGCATGGAAATAAAGAAAGAATCTTGAATCCCTTCAAGGGAAATTCCAGGAACCTATCTAGCCTTGAAAATTAAATGAGCAACCTGATAAAAAAGAAAATAGTGACAGTAGTCTCCCAAGCAAGCCAGAGCCACAAGGTGTTTGGGTTCCTAATAGAAACTAAAAGATAATATCTTAACAAATGTTCTTGAGTTGTTTTTCAGAAACCCCACTGAATGGAAAATATCAACCACTATCACATAGACCTCAGACAAATGGGAACTGAGGACTGAACTCTGACCTTTTCCTTGTTCTAAATTTCTTCTTGAGGGGCCTGAAGAGAGTCACACCCACAGGAATCAAAGAATCTCTGAATCCACCTATGGCCTGAAAGCCCCTCCCCTTCAAGATAGCCCACTTTTTGGGGCCAAACCAATGTATAACCTCTGTGTATTGATTTACAACGTTGCCTACCACTTCTGCTTTCCTGAAATGCACCCCACCTTTACAAACTTTTGCTTGTGGTCAGGCTCTGTGGTTTACACCTGTAATCCCAGCAATTTGAGAGGCTTGCTCGAGGCCAGGAGTTCAAGACCAGCCTGGGCAACATAGTGAGACCCTGTTTGTACAAAACATTTTAAAAATTAGTCAGGCATGCTGGTGCATGCCTGTAATCCCAGCTACTCAGGAGGCTGAGGTGGGTGGATCATTTAAGCCCAGGCGTTTGAGGTTGCAGTGAGCTACGGTCACACCACTGCACTCCAGCCTGGGTGACAGAGTGAGACCCCATCTCTGAAAAGAAAAAAAATTTATAAAAATAAAAAACAACCCTTGCTTGTAAGCCATTGGGGAGTTTGAGTCTTAAGCATTAGCTGTCTATTCTCCTTACTTGGCTCCATGCAATAAATGTCTTTTTCTCTTGCTACAAATCTCAGGGTAAGTGGCTTTGCTGCACCAGGCGAGTGGACCCAACTTTGGTTTGGTAGCACTCTTAACACTCAATAATTAGAACACAAATAATCCAATTAGAGAATGGACAGAAAACTTAAACAGATACTTCAGAAAAGAAGATACATGTATGGCTGATAAGCAAGTGAAAAGATGGCCAAAGTTATTAGTCATTAGGGAAATGCATATTGAACCACAATGAGATGTCACTACACAGTTATTAAAATGGCTAAAACAACAACAAAAAAAAACTGACAATGCCGATGGCTTGAAAGGATGTTGATCAGCTTGAACTTTTATACATTATTGATGAGAATGTCAAACGATACAGCCACTTTGAAAAACAGTTGGTAATTTTCTTATAAAGTTAATCGTACACTTAACATATGACTCATCAATCCCAGTCCTGGGTATTTGCCAAGAGACATGAAAACTTACGTTCACACAAAAACCTTTACACAAATGTTTACAGCAGCTTTCTTTATAATTACCAAAATCTGGAAACCACCCAAGCGTGCCTCAACTTGCAAATGGATAAATAAACTGTGGTACATCCATACACCGGAATACCACTCAGCAATAAAAAAAGAAACAAACTGCTGATACATACAATAATAATGATGAATCTCCAATGCATTATGCTAAGTAAAAGAAGGTGGACTCAAAAAGCTACATACTGTGTGATTCCATTTATATGACAATCTGGACAAGATGAAGCTATAGAGACAGAAAACGATCAGTGGTTGCCAGGAGGAGTTGGATACAAAGTGGGTACAAAAGAATTCTGGGGGGTGATGGAACTGTTCCATATCTTGATTGTGGTGGTGGTTACATGACAGTAGGTATTTATCAAAACTCATAAAATGGTGCACTAAAAATTAGGGTGAACTTTACCATATCTAAAATTATATCTCAATAAGCATGGCTAAAAACAAAAAACCTTAAACAAAACTATCCAATGACTTCCCATTACAGTTAGAATAAAGCTCAGCCTGTCTTCATGGGGCCTCCTCTGTGCCCCGACCACTCCCCCCGCTCCCTGTCTTCCTTTCACCTTGCCCAGCTTTCCCTTAAACAGGCCCATTTTGTTCCTGCCTTGAGAGGCTCCTGCAGTTCCCTCTGCCTGGACTGCAAGTCTTCCCAGCTTTTTCACACCCTTGTGTGGCTGGCTCCTTTGTCTCATTCAGGTCTCACTAAGTGACACAGTTTCAAAGAGGCCTCTCTGACCACCTACGCCAAAGCAGACCCTGCCCAGCCCCCTCTCTGTCACATTGCCCTGTTTTATGTTATCTGCTTCTCTGTTTCTGATCTGGACACGTGAGCTCCGTGAAAGCAGAGACCTATTTTCTGTCCTATTCTTTACTATATCCCCAAATCTGCAGTAGTATCTGGCACTGCGTAGGTCCTCAGAATGCATTCGTTAAATACCTGACTGGCCGAATGAATGAATGCACGAGAGTAAATTGCTGGAGTGGGGTGAAAGGTCTTTGAGGAAAGGACATGACTTCAGTTTCTTGTCCCCCAACCCCTGCCATGCTTCTCTCCTGGCTGTGATGCCCAGTTTGGGCCTGGCTTTGGGGCAGGTGCTGGTTAGTTCTGGGCTTGTGTGCTCACATTGGGCCACCGGAAGTCCACCAGCTCCGCTTTGTGGTTATGGTGAACTGGTGTGCACAAGCTCCCAGAGCGGTCCCTAAAGAGAAGCAGTCAGCTGTGTGACCTTGGACAAGCCACTTAACCTCTCAATGACTCAGATTCTTCAACCTTGAACAGGGGAGGCAGTAATACTTGATAGGGTTGCTGTGAGAATTAAATGAGATGTGATGGGCAGTTTGGGGCGGACCACACTCAGCGCCTACTCTAGCTGGCCAAGCTCGGAGGGGGCACAAGAAGGGAGTCAGAGCCTCCTCTATTGGTTTTTAATTTTGAATGGCTTTATCGAGGCATACATGGCACACAATAATCTGCACATACTTCAAGTGTGCAATTGGATAAGTTTTGACACATGTATACATGCATGAAACCATCACCACAATCCAGATAGCAAACAAATCCATCACCCCAGCATTTTCTTGTGGCCCCACCTTGGTAATTCCTTCCTTCTGGCCCTCCCTGCCATTCCCCCATCCCCAAGCAACCATTGTTCTGCTTTTTGTCACTATAGATTTGCCTGTTTCTAGAGTTTCATATGAATGAAATCACACTACATCAAACTCTTTTTGTCTGGCTTCTTTCACTCAGCAAAACTGAGATTCATCCACATCATAGTGTGTTTCAATAATTCATTCCTCCTTACTGTTGAATAGTGTATCCATTGTATGGACATATCACAGTTTATTTACCCATCACCTGTTGTTGGACATTTTCGGGTTTTGGCTATTATAAATTAGCTGGTATGAATATTCATGTAGAAATCCTTGTATGGACACACACTTCCTTTTCTCTTGCGTGAATGCCAAAGAATGTCAGGGTCATGAAGCAAGTGAATGTTTAATGTTGTTTTTCTTTTTAAATAATTTTAAATTTTAGAATAGCTTTAGATTTACAAAGAAGTCGCAGTCCCTATACTCCATCTGTCCTCCCCTTTACCCTATTGTTAACATCTCACATCAATACATTTGTCACAACTAATGAACGAATGTGGATACATTACTGTTAGCTCAAGTCCATTTGCAGTGGACGTTTTATCTAACGTCCTTTTTCTGTTCCAGGATTCTATTCAGGGCCCTGCATTGCATTTAGTTGTCATGTCTCCTTAGGTTCCTCTGGACTGTGACAGTTTCTCAAACTTTCCTTGTTTTTGATGACCTTGACTCCTTAAAGCTGAGCATTTTAAAGAGTAATGGTCAGTTACTTTTTTTTATTGTGGTAAAATATGCATAAATGAAATTTGCCCTTTTATGTGTATAATTCAGTGACATTAAGTACATTCACAATGTTGTTCAACCATCACCTCTATCTAGTTTCCAAACATTTTAATCACCCCTCAAGGAAACCTCATGACAATTAAGCAGTCGCTTCCCATCCTTCCTTCCCCCCATCCCCTGGCAACCACTAGTCTACTTGCTTAGCATATTTTTTTGTCTTTTTGAGACAGGGTCTCGCTCTGTCACCAAGGCTAGAGTGCAGTGGTGTCATCATAGCTCACTGCAGCCTTGAACTCCTGGGCTCAAGTGATCCTCCTGCCTCAGCCTCCCAAACTGCTGGGATTATAGGTGTCAGCCACCGTGCCTGGCCAGCATAATGTTTTTGAGGTTCATCCATGTTGTAGCATACATCAGTACTTTGTTCCTTCCTATGGCTGAATAATATTCCATTGTATGAACACATCACAACTTGCTTATTTATTTGTTAGTCGATGGATATTTGGGTTGTTTCTAATTTTGGCTATTGTGAATAGTGCTGCTATGAACATTTGTATACAAGTATTTGTTTTAATACCTACTTTCAGTTCTTTTGGATGTTTGCCTAAGAGTAAAATTCCTGGGTCACATGGTCATTCTATGTTTGACTTATTGAGGAACTGGCAAAACTCTTTTCTACAGAAGCTGCACTATTTTATAGTCCTACCAGCAATGTGTCAGGGTTCCAGTTTCTCCACATGCCATCAACACACCATCTTCTGGTCTTTTGTTTTGTTTCTATTACAGCCACTTTTGTGGTGTGAAATGGTATCTTATTGTGGTTTTGGTTTGCATTTTCCTAATGACTAATGATGTTGAACATCTTTTCATGTGTGTGTTGACCATTTGTATATTTTCTTTGGACAAATATCTATTCAAGTTCTTTGCCCATTTTTAAATTGGGTTGCATATCTTTTTGTTGTTGAATTGTAGGAGTTCTTTACATATTCTGCATATGAGACCCTTACTGGGTACACGATTGGTAAATACTTTCTTCCATTCCATAGGTTGTCTTTTCCTTTTTTTTCCTTTCTTTTTCTTTTTTTTTGAGACAGGGTCTTGTTCTGTTGCCTGGGCTGGAACGCAGTGGCATCTCCATAGCTCACTGCAGCCTCAAACTCCTGGGCTCAAGCGAGCCTCCTGCCTCAGCCTCCTGAGTGGCTGGGACTACAGGCGTGTGCCATCAAGCCCAGCTAACTTTTTCTGTTTTTTGTAGAGACAGGGTCTCACTTTTGCTCAGGCTGGCCTCAAGCCATCCTCCCACCTCAGCCTCCCAAAGTGCTGGGATTACAGGGTGAACCACCGTGCCCAACCTCTTTTCATTTCTTGATAGTGTCTTTTGCAGCTCAAAAGTTTTTAATTTTAATGAGGTCCACTTTATTTATTTTTTATTTTTATGTCATATCTAAGAATCCATTGCCAAATCCATACATTTTCTTCTAAAGATATACTTTTAGCTCTTACATTTAGGTCTTTGATCTATTCTGAGTTAGTCTTTGTATATGGTGTGAGGTAGGGGTCCAACTTCATCTTTTGCATCCAGTCGTCCCAGCGCCATTTGTTGCAGAAACGATTCTTTCCTACATTGAATGGTCTTGGCACCCTTATGAAAATCAATTCACCATCTGGGTTTATTTCTGGGTTGTCTATTCTATTCCATTGGTCTACATGTCTATCCTTATGCCAGTTTGACACTGTTCTGATTACTGTCGACTGTAGTAAGTCTTGAAATCAAAAAGTGTGAGTCCTTAAACTTCGTTTTCCTTTTTCAAGATTGTTGTGGTTATTTGGGCTGCCTTATAATTACACATGAATTTTAGGATCAGCTTTTCCATTTCTGCCTGTGATGGTTAATGTAATATGTCAACTTGACTGGGATGCCTAGATAGAAATAAAACATTATTTCTGGGTGTGCCTGTAAGAGTGTTTCCAGAAGAGATTAGCATTTGAATTGGCAGACTCAGTAAAGAAGATTGCCCTCACCAACGTGGGTGGGCATTACCTAACACTGGGGCCTGATTATAACAAAAAGACAGAGAAAGGGTGAGTTCCCTCTCTCTTCTTAAGCTGGGACATCCTTCTTCTCCTGTCCTTAGAATTGCAACTCCTGGTTCTTGGGCCTCTGGATTTACACCAGCCCTCACCTTCACATCTACCCTAGTTCTCAGGCCTTTACGTTCAGAGTGAATTACACCATTGACTTTCCTTGTTCTCCAGCTTGCAGACAGCACATTGTGGAACTTCTTGGCCCCCATAATCATATGAGCCAATTCCCCTAATAAATCTTTTCTCATCTAAAGAGATTTATTTATCCCCTAATAAATTTTCTCTTTATAAGTATCTATCTACCTATCTATTCTATTGATTTTGCTTCTCTGGATAACTCCAATATGCTGCCTGAAGGCCATTTTGATTTTGGTAAGGATTACATTGAGCACTTTGGGGAGTATTGCTATTTTAACAATATTAAGTCTTCAATCCATGAACATGGATGTTTTTCTATTTATTTAGGTCTTCTTTAGATTCTGTCAGCAATGTTTTGCAGTATTCAAATTTAACTCTTGTACCTCTTTGGTTAAATTTATTCCTGTTTCATTCTTTTTTGATCTTTGCTAGTGCCTAAACACACAACTAACTTTTGTGTGTTGATTTTATATCCTGAAATGTTTCTGAACTTTACTAGCTGTAATAAAGCTCTACTGGGTTATTAGTTCTACTAGGTTCTTTTTTTTTTGAGTGTGGATTCTTTAGTTTTTTTTCTATATACAAGATCATGTCTTCTGGGATTAGAGAAAATTGAATGTTTAACTTTTTAAGAAACTGCCAAACTGCTTTCCAAAGTGGTGGTACCATTTTACATTTCCACCAGCAGTTTATGGGAATTCCAGTTCCTCTACATCTTTACAATACACGGTAACTGACTGATAGGAAAATGAAGAGTTAGAAAAATTAAGTTACTTGCCCAGTCACCCTGAACTACCTTTTCAGCATATTCAAAGCACTGACCCAGGTCTCAGCAGGTCTATATCCCTAAACACTCATTTCCCACCCATGGATGAGGAAGCCAACCCCGAGAGATCACCTTAGAGAGAGACTTCCAGCTAAAGCTCAGTCTGTTTTGCATGGCCTGTCCCAAGCCAGGGGGACCAGTACTTCCCCTGGGGTTCTGGCCCCTTCTTGTGCCTTTCTCCCATCCTGCCCCTGCCCTGGGCATCAGCCTTCCCAAAACTAAGGGGTCCAGAAAGGCCAAGAGTCTTCCCTGTGACATCATAAGAGCCAGTTGCCATGGGAGACCTGCAGACTCACCCCCTAGGCAGGGAGAGCAGGGCCCTGCTGCACACGAGGCCTGGCCGCTCCTCCCCTACCACACTGGCCCTCCATGGAAGCCTTGGTCTGTGCGTTCTCTGAGCTGCGCATAAGAGAAGGTGCTGGGCTGTGGGGACGAGTGGCAGGAGAAGAGATGCCCTTCTGTCTCTATCTGGGCCCAAAGCCACTGGGATGGCCTCAGGGACATGTATGCTTGGGAGAGGGGAGTGGTCACTGATCCATGTGTGAGCGTGGGCTGGTCACTTCTTCCTGAACCCACTGTGCAATTACTCTACTGGGATCAGAGTACTATTTCTAGAGTTGGGGGCACAAGGGGGCAGAATAAAGTGCTCTAAGTCCTGAAAGGGATCTTGGTACCAAGGTCCCAGGCTTCACAGACCTTCCTGCTGGTTGGGAGAGAGAAGAGGAGCAGTATGTTGGGCACAGCCAGTGGGGACACAGGAAACTGAGCCCACTTGACAGACAGCTAAACTGAGGCTGGGCAGACTGGGGGTGGAGCCCACCATGTGAGCTGGTCTTAGAGCATGTGACTGGATTCTCCTGTCACGGCTGCTACAGCTGGCTGGCCACCACCCTTCTGCTCTCCCATCTGCAGATGCAGTGAGCTGGGCCCGAGGACACCCCATCCACCCTGACACACCGCCCAACATCTACGAGGGGGGGCTGGGGGCCCAGCAGCAGCAGTGCCCCAGTGCCCAGGGAACCAAGCCCAAGAACTTCCGGCTACGCCACCTCCGGGGCCTGGCTCTCTACCTGCCGGGCCACATGCAGCCCGCCGGCCAGTGTGAGAGCCACTGGCTGGGCCGGCTCATGGCAGGGGGCTGCCTGCCACAGCCTGAGGGCAGAGCCTGGCCCCTGGACCTGCCACAGGGGACTCTGGGCCCAGGTAACATCCACTGCTCAGCCCTTCTGGAAGCCCAATTGCCCAGGGACAACCTGGGAAACACAGGTGAGCTCTGTTGAGGCAAGTCTGGGCACAGAGGAAAAGACCCCAGGGGCTGGGGACTCAGATGGACCTTTCTCCTCTCCCAAGCCTCCTAGGGAGGCAGCCTGGTGGAGACTATTGGCCAGGACACCCCCACCATGACATCATGCCCCAGGAGGCCAAGATCCTAATGAATCTGCTCCCACCCCTGTGCCAGCTGGGGCAAGGGGCTGTGAGGCAAAGGGGAGGCTCTGGGACAGAGTTCTGGGTTCCTGTCCCAGGTCTGCACTTGAGGCAGGACCTTGGACAACTCTCTCCTTCGCTGGGGCTCAGTTTCCCCACTTGTAAAATAAGGGGTTCAGGTTAGATGAGGGTCCTTCCAGCTTGAACCATTCACTTCCCTCTTCCTCCTCCCTCCCCCAAGGGTTCTCTTAAGGAAGAATCACTGCCCCTCCCCTTCTGTTTTAGAGGGTGTCAGGGTCTGGGGACCCCAGGGGTGCTGCCAGCCTCCCCTCCAGCCTCCCCCGGTTTCCTCCTTGTGATTCCTTCCTTTCCTCTTTCCTCAGCTTCCAGCTCCTGCATGGACCCAGCCAAGGGTGCCCCCTCCCAGCCTGGCCCCCCTGAGGGCTTGGGGCTCAGGCCCAAGAGGTCCTGGGGGGCCTCGGAGGAGGCCATGTGTCCCTTGTGCAAGAGAACCCGCTCTGGGGCCCTGGAGAGGCTGTAGGGATCCCAAGTGCCAGGCGTGGGGACAGGAGGGGAAGGATGGCTGAGGAGGCAGGTCCAAATCGGAAGGGCTCAGCCCCCAACAGCCGCCCCTGCACACTGAGACGGCCCAGGCAGCTGTGCAGCACCAGAGCCTGGGCCAGCTTGGGGAAATGTGAGGGGGGAGGGAGAAGGAGGTCCTGAGGGAGGGACAGAAGAAATAGAAGCATGGCCATGCCCTTGCAGCCTGCTCAAACTCAAGTCAGCCACTTGTACCTGGGAGGACGGGCCGAGCGGAGAATTGGGTTCCCGAGAGGCCTGGGAACCCTCAGGTTTAATCTCAATAAAAGCCAAGGCCTGCACGTTCTGGTCCGTCCATCTGTCTGTCGTCAGGCCAATTCAGTCAGAAAAACAGCACATATGGCTCCTAGGGGTGGGTCTGCAGTGCTCCCACCCTTGGCTGCGGGGCACGAGAGTGCTGCAAGCCTGGGCTCTCCATGGCGGGCAGAGCCACAGTAGCCTAAATGCAGGGAGCGGAGAAGAGGACAAACAAAGGCCAGGGGCTAGGGAGGGACCAAGGAAGGCCAGCTGGCTTAGGGAGGAGAACAGCCCAGGCAGAAATGTTGGCCTGGGCCCCAGGCTGCCTCCCTCGGAGGGTTTGGGGGAGGTCACTGCCCCTCCAGGCAGGACAAGCACAGCCCTTCTCCTCCTGGCAGGCCTGGCTCTGGGCCCCCTGGCGTGGGCCTCCTCTGTACCACGGTGTCTTAACCTTGGCTGCTGACATTTGGGAACAGGTCATTCTTTGTGGCGGGGTCAGTCCTGTGTGTTGTAGGATGTTTAGCAGCATCCCTGGAAGCTACCCACAAGATGCCAGTACTATTCTCCTCCCGGTTGTGACAACCCAGTGCTTCCAGACCTTGTTCAGTGTCCCCTGGGAGGCATAATTCCTCCTGCTGAGAACCCTTGCTCTACAGTACCGGGCCTCAGTCCTGGGGGAGACGATGGGGGCAGCAGGCTTGCCTCAGTGCCCCCTGTCTGCTGACTTCCAGTCCAGGCACTAGGGCTGAGCACTGCCCCTCCCTCGGGCTCCTGCCAGACTGAGTGTGATGATGCCCAGGACAGCTGGCCCCCTTCCCTTAGCTCTCTTCCCTTCCCCCAGCCCTCTTCCCTTCCCCCGTACCCTGGCGCCACCCTGGACATCCCCTAGGTCCCTGGAACAGCAGATCCCGGGGACTTCTTTGGGCAGTTTTTAGGTTGTGGATGTGGTGCTGGGTGGTGGGAGCCTGAGGCTGTAGCAGCCCCCAGGTGAGAGCAGGTGTATGGACACCGCCCCAAGTGTAGCTGTGCTGGGCCAGGTGTGGGAGGCATGCAGATGGCCAGAGGTTCACCCATGAGTCACCCGGGGTGAGGGCAGCTGCCTGCTCTCCCACAACACTCTCCCCCGGTCACGGAGGCCAGGCGGACCCAAGGGACCACTATTTAGGACAGGTATTTGGGAGGCTGCTGAGGGAACACAGAGGGACAGCTGCCCCAGCCACCAGCTGAGGATGCTGGGCGGAAGTGAGACCATCCAGAAGCTGACAGTACAAGGTCCTTGGAGACCATCAGGGGCCCAATCCAGTCACTCTTGAATGAAGAGCTGAGGGGCAGAGCGGAGCACAGACTGCCCCAGGGCCCAGACTTTAGGACTCCCAGGCTGTGGTCAGTGGCCACTCTGGTGATCCCTGGTGAGCCACACACCTGTCCTGCTATTGTGGCCCTTGGAAGTTCCCTCCCCTTGTTGAACTGGGACTGGCTCTGGGTCTTGCTTTATTAGTAGAATGTGGTGGCAGTGACATGGTATCTTCTGGGCGGGAAGGAGGCCTGGCAGCTTCCAGGGGAGGCCAATGGCCATGGAAGGAGTTGACTGTCCTAAGATTGCTGTACCGTGGGAACCACCTGGCCCAGGGGAGGCCCCAGGGAGGGAGCGAGGCTGAGCCCATGGCCACGGCTGAGCTCACTGCCAACAGCCCTGTGAGCAGGGCCATCTTGGACGTAGATCCCGCAGCCCTGCTGGCCTGCCCCGGCCGATGCCACCTAGAGCGGATGCGCTCTGCCTACTGACTCCTGCTCCAGTTGCGGAATCGTGAGCAGACAGGACAGCTACTGCGCAGGCTGCTAAGTTTTCAGGTCGTTTGCTACACAGCTGTAGAGCTCAGGATCTTACCCCCCCAAAGACATTGGCTGCAGCCACATGTTGGCCACAGAGAAAACTGGCTCTAGGCTGGTCCGAGTGATGTTTACAACTAACTGATCACGACCAGGTACAGATTCCTTTGTTCCTTCTCCACTCCCTCTGCTTCACTTGACCAGCCTTTTAAAAAAAAAAACATGGCTCTAAACCACCTCCAGACAGTTCCTCCCTAAAACCTCCCAACACTTCCTTCCAAAGCACTCCAACAGGTTGGGAAGCAGAAAAGCCACAGCTGTAGCATGTTGGGGACGGAGTGTGGAGGAGCACTTGCGCCCCAGCAGGCAGACGCTCAGGAAACGCACACTGTCCACCCTGGGGCACACTCCTCGCCCTGCCATTCCCTGAACGCCTGGCGGGCTGGGAGCTGAGCAAGTGACCAGAAGTCTTGGTCCTTGGGGAGACTGTGTCCTAGAAGTATGAAGGCTCTTTGTGTGGACTGCTGAGAAGTCTCCAGGACCCCGGCCCTGGAGACCACCCTGGAGATCCTTGGGTGGTCTGTGCAGGGACGGAGGAGACCAGCAGGCATCCTTGGCCTCCATCTCGGGGTAGGCCTGGAGCACAGCTGGCTCCCTTCAGGGCTGGTCTGCGGCCTGTGTGAGCGTCCTGCTCGACCTGCACTTTCTTTCTTCCCAGAGCAGGGCTGGGAGCCTGTGCTGGCCCAGCTCGGTGGCTCAGGTGGGGCTTTAGCAAGGGGCAGGCCTGGAGCAGCAGCCGGCCCTGCCCAACCTTACTGAAGCAGGAAGGCTGAGGGCTGGGGAGGCCACAGCTGCCTGCAGAGCAGGGCTCAGCTGGAACCCCACCTGGGCAAGTTGACACTTGCTCACACAACTGACCAAGAGCCCCAAGGAGTCAGCCCTTAATTGGGAAGTTGACCCATCATCAAAGGAGAACAGTCCTTGCCCGAGTAGCCAAGGCTGTCTCCCCAGAGAATGCTGCTGTGGGCCAGGCTCGGCCGGTTCATCTGGTTCCAAGTGCCCCGTGGCCCCAGACACAGCGTCCACTCTGTCCAGCTTCCTGACGTCTTGGGCTTCACCCCCCACCCTGACTCCACTTTGCAGGTATCCCAGACCCTGTCCCCGGGACTCGCGAACAGCATGTTCCCTGGCTGCTGGCTGAAGTTGGAGGTGTGTGAACGACATAAACGGAGCGGCAAACACAGGCTTGAGAGGGGTCCTGACCTGGGCTGGACGCTTAGGCCACCATCCACAAACCCTATGTACCTCCCAGGCCCCCTGAGCCGGTTCTCATGTGTCTAACAGGGACGACAGCATGGC
Source organism: Daubentonia madagascariensis (assembly GCA_023783475.1). Taxonomy (NCBI): domain Eukaryota; kingdom Metazoa; phylum Chordata; class Mammalia; order Primates; family Daubentoniidae; genus Daubentonia; species Daubentonia madagascariensis. Next base: position 602,562 of record JAKFHU010002332.1, on the reverse strand, counting down.
CCACTCCCTGCAGGGCGGCCGGAGTTTCAACGATAGGCTGACGGAAGCACCCGAGCCCGTGCTTGGCTGGCACCATCTTAGACTCCCCCAGCAGGGGCTTGGCCCAGGATCCCCGCCTGACTACAAGGCCGAATCGCCCTCGGAGCCTTCTCTAAGCCGGGACAAAGCCCTCAGAAGGGGAGCTGTAGAGCTGCCCACCTGGACTAGGCCCAGAGCCAGGGACACGCCTGGACAGGCAGCTGTCCCTTTCAACTCTTCAGAACCTCTCCCCTCCCATTCCTTGTCAGTGTTAATGACAAAAAACAATCAGCCTATTTAGCTGGAAGCCATCCCGGGGACTTGCCAGTGGCAAGCAGAACCCTGCCGCCCCAGCCACTGCTGCGATGGAGGCTGAATCCACAGGGGCAAGGTCTAAAGCGCAGCCAGCCAGGTGCTGGGAACAGGATGTGACCAATTAAGGTCTATTTATTTGTAATAGGACAAAACACTACAATTGTTCAACAGTGGGCTGGACTCTGCAGTGATTTGGGGGCAGAGGCAGGGAAGGGCAGGGCAAGGCCTCTGAGATCAGTTATGAACGTCCAAGGCAGAACCTTCCAGAAGACTCTTCCCTTAACCCGTGGGGCAGAAATAAAAATCACACGATCACCGTTGATTCAGAGTAGAGGACACCGAGTAGGGCCTCAGCAGGCAGCCAACATCAGCAGAGGTTCTCATCAGTCAGCACGACATGGCCCTCCCACTGGCCAGCACTGTTGATGGAGGGGATGCTTTGCTGCCTGGGGCCTGCCTTCATCTTGAGGACCCCGCCCCCTTGCTGTGAGGCCATAAGGCCCTGGGCTGGCCCCAGCAACCTGAGACCTCTGGGCTGGGAAACTTGGGGAGGGAAGGACTCAGGTTACCAAGACCCTGTCTGCCAAGGCTGTACCCCCACTTCCTCCTCTGTTAGGACCCTCCGCCATGGCTCTTGTGACACTGCAGCTACACTGGGTGGAACTGCCCCCTGACTCCAGCTGCTCTGGAGGGCAGAGCAGGCAGCAAGCAGCTTCTGCAGGATGCAGGGTGGAGGGAACGCTAGAAGCATGTGATGCACGCCCGCTGCAAGCACATTTCACGGCACTGACACAGCCTCTCTGCTCTCAGAGGCTGAGGGACCACAAGGCACGAAACTGCCCCCTGCCCCAGGGCCAGGCCCTACGAGACCCACAGCAGCCTTGAAGCCAGACGGCAAGCTCAGCTTCCTCCTGCCTCTGGCCAGGCCTTGCAGCTGCAGTTCACAAAGGATGAGAGAGGTGGGGAGAGGACCCCAGAACCTCAGAGGCACCTGTCCCTCAGCCCAGCTCCCAGCAGCAGGTCAGCTGAATGGAGCACTCCATGATCCAACGGGAAGGGTGATCCCGGTGCAGCGGGAATTGTACGGCAGGAGGCACTGAGGAGGGGGAACCGTCCCATCGTCTGACCACCTGTGCCAGGGAGCTGAGCCCCAGAGCTCTGTGCTTGTGTGAAAAGCTTCCTCCACTGTGTCCACCCCTCACCAGCCCCTCATGGAGGGGCAAGGCCACCCCCCACCCCCCAGGCTTCATTGAGCTGGCTATGGATGGGGGCCTGGCATTCCCTTTACTGTGCCCCCTTGTTCTGAGGCTCCTGTGTCCTTAGGGTCAAGTATGTCCACAATACTTGTGCTCCTCCCTCGAAGCGGAAAGTTCCCTCCAGCTTTGCAGGAAGGAGCTGAAGGAATGGGTAGTGCAGTAGAGCAGCCCGGTGAGGGAGGCCCCTTTCTAGAGACCACAGCCACACCCTGACTCCCGTGGGGACAGTGCATGCACGTGGAGGCAGGACCAGGGTGCCAGGAGGAGGTGGAGGGCAGAGGTTTCCAGAAGCAGGAAGGAGAGCCGGAGAGCCTGTGGGGAAGAGAAGGGCAGGGCAGGGTGAAGGTGGGGCAGGGACGTTCTCCCCCAGCCCACACTGTCCTGCCTACAGGCCACAGCCGGCCTGGGTGCCCCTGAAGCCCAAGCCCTCCTCCAGGCCCACAGGCTCCCCTCAGTCCCAGCACAAATAAAGGCACTGATGGTGCCAAACTCAGGGTGCAGCCCAGGTGGCCACGGAGCCCACTGTGTGAGCTTGGCCCAAGTCACCAAACCATTGGGGCCGTGCCAGTGCACAAGAGGGTGGGCTCTGCAGTCCCCCTGACCCTATCCAGCTCTGATGCTCTGAGGCCTGGGAAAGACCTGCTCCCTGGGGCGCTCGCGGTGACCAGAAATGGCTGTGTCTGAGCAGAGCCCTCACACAAGCTGACCACCAAGCGAAGCTGACACGGAGCTTCGGTTTGAGAATGCCGTGTAGAGAGGAGATGGCGGTGGTGCTGGTGTTGGAGCCCACGTCTAGGTAGAATTCTGAAAGCACACCCAAGACACAGGTGCACTGGGCCCCTCTTACAACGGGAACCTGAGCGACCAGTGGACAGAAATAGGAGGGACTCAATCTTTTTGTACCTTAAATTTTTGAACCATGAGATTGCAGTATTTTAACAAAAAAACAGCAGTTCCAGAAGTGAAAAGATATCTGGCCACAGGCTCAAGGTGTCTCTGGCCACCTGCTTTCCTTCCTCAAGTTTCTGAGTCAGTCAGAAACTACCCCAGCCCTTGGTTTTCCAACCCACTTGTGTAGGCCCTTGTTTTTGTGGTTGGAAGCGCCGGGCTTCCACGCCCTACATCTGTGCTGGTGTACCTGTCGGAGACGGGATGTGCCCTGGGCGAGCCCACGATGCTCTGCTCCCGAGCCCGCGTAGCACCGGGCCTGCAGCTGGGGCAGGCCAAGGGGCCCGGCAGGTGGCTGCCAGCTCCTTTGAGGAGGACAGCAAGGGTTAGATGGATGGGAAGGCGGGCTCTGTGGGGTGCTGAGGGACGGGGCCTGGTGGAGGATGCCCGGCTGGCATCACATGGTCCGGCTGTACTCAATGCCACCCTTGGTGGAGATGCCCGACCATGGCAGGAAGCTGCAGAGCAGGCTGTGGGCCTGGCGGTAGACCCTGTGCGGGATGGAGCAGGGGCTCAGGCTGGCTAGCGCAGAGCCCAGGTGCTGGATGTAGTCCGTGGGGCTCCGTTAAGGAAGACTCTCGCTTGCCCTCACCTGCCCATGCTCTCCTGGGCACACTGTCAGCTGGGGCTGGCATGATGGCCCACAGGACTGCATGCACATGGCAGGCTACACTGAGGGAGGCTGAGAGCCCACTAAGCCTCTGCAGAGTGCTGGAAAGGCTAATTAGGTGGAGGGGCCTCCACTGCACAAAATCATAAAGGGTGGGACCTGGGAACAGGAGGGACACCTGGGGAGGCCTTGGGCATGCAGGACACGTGCACTAAGGGATGGACAGGGAGTGGGGGAGGGGCCTGGCAGAGGAGTAAGTGTTTCTGGTTTTCTTCCCCAGACTCTCAACTCCCAGGGCAGCAGAAGGGACAGAGTCCTGTCCCTACAACAAGGGTCAACAGTGCTGACCTCCTGGACACCCACAGGGGCCTGCCTGTACGTGAGCTAGGAGGCCTATGAGGCTTGGGGGGTCACCTCTCTCTTTCCTGTTTATTTCCCTATGAAATGAATAAATCCTAATTCATCATTTGAGAACACACACACACACACACACACACACACGACGGCATTTTTTTGAGCCATATTCTCTATGACTATTATGAAGTCTCCTGGCCTCCCTCCTACCTGTCAAGGGCCAGAGTTAAGGAGGAGGGAACACGTAAGGGGCACACCTTTGGTCATGCACCCATAGAAAGGTTAGAACCCGAGTGTTCCAAAACACTGAAAAACTCTCTTCACCTCACTTGTTTGTCTTCTCCTCTGCTAGCACACAGCTCCACGAGGGCAGGGACTTTTGTCTGTTTTGCGCATCGTTGGTCTCCAGCACACTTAGAACAGGAGGCTCTCAATCAATATTTGTTCTATGAACACATGGATGGATGGGTGGATCTTGGGACAAGAGGGGGCCTCATCCCAGGCTGAAGCCTGGGGAACACCAGGTGCCAAAGGGCACCTGCTTTCCTCATATGTGCAACCAGATTTACCCACAACATGCTCTGGTTGGCGAAAAGGGCATCCACAAGCTTGGCTGCCTGAACATCATCTGAAGGTGACCACAGCTCCAACTAGCTCACTGGCTCTGTCACCCTTACGGCTAAGAAGCCACAGTCCCGCACCCAGGAGGAAAGGATATAAGATCGTCCAGGGAGGGTGGCCGCCATTGATGTAGAGGACGTAGGTGAAGCCATCTTTGAGGACCCCTCGGATGGAATAGTAATAGGGGAGATAGTGATGCTGTTTAAAGTCTCTGTTCTCGTAGAAGTTTATTGCTGTATTGTTGGTGGTGAGAACATGCAGGTAAATGGCTTTGCAGTGGTCCTGGGCGGTGGTTGATATGTGATCCTTTAAACTTTCAAGTAAGAGGGAACCTTGGGGAGAAGAGGTGAAGGTTACACAGGCAGGGCAGGAGAAAGGAAGGACGACGTGGGTAAGAACAGGACCTTTACAGGAGTCTCCTAAGGGTCTCTCTGCCCTCTGTATCAGAGACCAACCAGCCTCCTGTCACCACCCACTGGCAAAGCCCTGGGAATCTCACTGCAAAATGGAGCGTGTCAGCTGCAGCCCTCCCGCTGGGACCCTCAGTGAAGACTCACTTCCAGACAACAAAAATGGAAAACTTGAGCCCAGGAAAACATGGAATAGACAGGCCTGGGTTAAAAATTAAGACTCTGCCACTCACTGGCTGTGTGGCCGAGTGGGATAGGAATCTGATGACATGGGCAATAAATGGTGGCGAGTACTGCTTCTTCCTTTATGTTTGTTTTCTACTCTGAACCAAGAACACCAGCCGATAGACATGAGCTGCGTGCATGGCACAGGAGGGGTGAGGGGCCCATTCCCTCAAGAGGGCGTCCTGGGAGCTGCTGCTAATCTGATGGTGTCAGATTTGGGAAATAGGCTACCGCAGACAGGCCTGGCAACACGCAGAAAGAGGATGGCTGAAGGTGGGCAGACGCACGGGCTGCAGAGGGAGGGCACAGGTCTGACCCAAGATGGGGACGAGGATGAAGGAAGAGACTGAGGGACATTCATAAGCCAGTGCTGCCAGGACAAGGGACGCGGCCAGGCTGGGTGGATGGGCGGGCATGTCTGTGCCAAACCAGGAGCTCCACTGCCCCTTACCTATGCCGTGCTTCCTGAATTCTTTCACTACTCCCAGACTCAGAATGTATGCAACTTGTGTGTCAACAGAGAAGTTGGAGGCTAGAATATCTCCATCCTAAAGGAAAAGTTAGAAATAAAGTCAGGTTAACGCTCAAGGCACACGAGCTCACCGAAGAGCACAGCCCAGGCGGTCTACACACTGACTCCTCAGCCACTACACTGGAGGGACACGAGTGGGAACCAAGAGACAATGCAGAGTCACCCCCACCTCCCTATGGAGGATCATGAACCTCTAAACGAAACCTAGCATTCCCTTCCACAAACCAAAGCAGTATTAGCAGTTTCTATGATACTGCCACCAATAAAAATCATGGATATTTTCGTATCACATTACAACCGTGCGTATTCTGGATGTATCATCTGTGCTCATCCCTACTTCAGAATGACAGTGGTTACTAAGGCTGCTGCTGGGCCTTGTTACTTGGCATGTGAACAAAGGCACGCATATTACGGCATCATGCACACACAGAAAGGGACCAGCTGGGGATGAGTCTCACCCACCGCTCTGGACTCCCCAGGTCACAGGCTCCTCAGACAAAAAGGGCTGGAGCAGGAAGTGTGATTCCATCATAAGCCCCGTCAGCCCCGTCCACTGACAGCCGCACAAACATACCTCTTTATGTATCTTGGTCCTGTTTTTAATTTCAGCTACTATCATTCCCACGATGGCGCCTCTGTAGGTTGCAGCAAGGGAAAAGAACTTCTTGTTGGATGTGATATCACGATACCATGAGTCTGGGTACCTGACAGAGAACACACTCAGGTGAACCCGCCAGAGGTCAAGTCCAACTAATGTTGTGCTTTGGACATCAGAACCATGGGGGGCTCCAGGCTGCTTCTGCCCATTGCCCCAGGGCTGATAAGGAGTTTGTCCATCACTTACTCTCTACCTGTCACTTCTTAAAGCAGTGATATGTCCAGACAGAACTGTGAATTTCTGATGGGAAAAATAATTTTACCAGACATAGAATTTGAGAGGGGGGAAAAAACTCCAATGAACTTGACTCGATGAGAACAATTCACACAGGGTCAGCGAAATGTGGCATGTTCCTCAGCCAGCTGAGTTAAGGGCCCTTGGTAGCCCACAGACACTTGGACGAGTTCCCATGAGAATTCAGTGAGACTTTTCGACACTGAAGACTAGGGAGTGGTGAGGAAGAGCCATGTTTACAGCTGAGTGGCTGAACAGGGAGGCGCCTGCCCTCAAGGGCAATGTGTGGCCAGGACTGCTCACCAAGAACAAGGCCAAGACTCCTCGAGGGCAGCAGGGAAGAGAACACCTGGTGCCAAGGCCCAGGACGCAATCATTGACAGGCAAATCCAGTCACAGGCCCAGAGAGACGGTCAGGAGGGCAGAGGCACTTGGGGGTTTATAGGTGTGTGGGTTTTGTTTTGCCACCTCATGGTCCAGCGAGATTACAGTTCACTTCACTGTCCTGGGAACTCGAGGCCTCAGGCCCACAAAGCTTTGAGGAGAGGCAGGCCGGCAGGCATCTCGGGAGGCACAGAGGCCTTTGGCCCAGCGTGGCTCCACCTGGCAGGGCCTTATTTATGAACTCACTGGTGCTTTTATGTTTCTGGATTAGTTTCCAGCAGTAGGACTGCTGGGCTGAAGAAGTTTTTAAACTTGTAAAGCCCCTGCCAGTGCCTGTCCCCAGCAGGCTGTGACAGTTCACACTTCCACAGATATATTCGAGAGGTGCCTGTCCCCGGCCTTCCTGCCAACAGCATAAGGTTAAACAACAAGTCTGAGGTTAAGACTCATGGAAATACTGGTTGTTGGCAGGATCTTTATTTTCTTTTACTGTTTTTGTTTTTGTGGTGGGGGTCTCACTATAATAGAGTTTTCTAAGTTATAAGTAGCATGGCACTGAACATCTTTGTAACTGAAGTTCCTCAGCAGTGCCCTTCAGGGGAGCTCTTCACATGGGGACTTGGTGATGCAGAAAGAGCCAGGAGGAGACAGAAGCAGGGGCCCGGGGTCCACAATGTGCTGGGCGACTCTGGACCCCCCCACCCGGGCTCCTCTACGCCTGTCCTTGCCTTTGCAGTGTGGCCCTAGGGATCCCAAAGGCCTCTCCCAGCATCAGCACCTACAGGTCGTGTGTCTCCCCCTGGCCCTGTGGTCTGCAGCGGGGAACACGGGTGCTGCTCCACTTACTCAATGGGAAACCAGTCGCCGCACAGGTGCTTCACGGTATCTATGTCATCGTGGCAGAGGAGGCGCAGGCTGACCTCGCTGAGGGCACTGGACGGCACCACCTCTGTCATTCACACCTGCAGGGAGAGGGAAACAGTGTCACCTCACACTCACCTCAAGAGGCAGGCAAGACAGGACAGCAGAATGTGTCCTGTGGATGGGGTGCCTCCTATCACTGCATGGAGGCTTCTGCCCCACCTCTGCAGGTAAGGAGACTGAGGCTCGGAGGGTGGGGGCAAGACAGGCACCCAGGCCCCTCACTGCTCAGCCTAGCCAAGGGAAGTCCTGCCGCCCGTCCAGCTCTCCCTTCTCTCCCATCTGAGCTGCCCCCAGCTCTTTCCTGGCTGGTCTCACGGCACAGGACACAGCAGTTCCTCCGCTTCAGAAAGCACAAGGGTCCCAGCCAGCCTGACTCTCCCAACCCCGGGCCTGGTGGCTGCCAAAGACAGTAGTGGGTGCTGCAGGCCCCACACCTCGTTCCCCCATGGAGCAGCCTGGTGGCCAGTGCTAGCAAATGGCTGGATTTCCAGGGGAAGTGGTGCTGCCTTTATCACCAGAGAGTGTGCCTGTGCGAGGTGCATCACACCCGATTTCTTCTCCCCTACCCAGCAGGTGAAGACTCATGGGCGAGGCTTTGAGAGACACCAAAGTTCAAATCAGGAGCCATGAGTTGCCAAGGACTCTTAACTCAGGAAGGTGTATTCAGTTTGGGGTGGGAGAGGGAGGAAGGGAAGGAAAAAAAGAAGGAAGGAAGGAAGGCTGGCCGGCCAAGCGTTGGGCTCTGACGAAGGGGAAAACGGAGCCTTTTTTATTTAAGTTGAAAACTGGTAATCAAAAGGAAAATGATTACACATTTACCCTGTTTTAGGAAGAATTGTGTTCATCCCCCATGGTTGAGGAAAAGTTCTTTTTTTACAGCAGAATGACAGCTAATTAAAAGCAGAAATAATGACGGGATGAGAGTCACCATTTTGGAACCACCAATAGAAATAACCAAGCCAAGCAGGAATCCTGAAAGGCTGTTAACCACCAGGTGGACGTTGCCAGGGAGCAGGTGAAGGCATGGAGACCAGCCCTTCCCTCCCCAGGACTCGCTGATTGCCAAGGAAAGACCTTCTCTTTCCATCTCGAGATCTAGCAGTCACCACTGCCAGAGCGACAAGCCCAGCCTCTATGACGTTCTGTGCCTCCAGGTGCCACAGGTGGGAAGTGCCCCAAGCTGTCCAAGGTGCTGCTTCCTCGAGGTTCCTGCACAACTCCCACCACACGGGCGACCCTCCCTCCCCCAAAAACGAGGAAGGATCTGCACGCTGAGTCTGGTCTCTTCTCTGGCTCGGCCTTAGCTCATGAAGCCCTCCAGCTTCCTCTGTAAATGGAGGTGGCCAGTCCCTCACAGGGTGGTTCTGAGCTGGAACAGGCTGATGTCAAAGTGCCAGGACAGTGCTCGGCAAAGAGGAAGTGCCCATTAACACTGGCCGCTGGCGCCCACAGCCAACACCCAGCCCCGTCCAGCCACTTCCAGGGATGTCACCTTGACCCATAACAGGGCCAACGCTGACATCTGGGCAGCTTCGCTCTGCTTCCTAACTTGCATCTTCTCAGCTCCTGGCTCAACGCCGGGGGCACCAACTAGTTCAGGCTCATCTTCAGAAAGAAGCTTCTCTAGGCTTTACCCCCTTGCCCCTCAGCACCCAGGGTTCTGAATCCAGGCACCATTCACCTCAGACACTTTTTGAAATAGTCATCTGGCAAAACACACAAAGAAAGAAAACTAAAAGTGACAAATGAAGGTGTTAATCTTGTTAGGTATGAGAATGGCATTTTTGTTATGTACAAAAATGTCCATGTTTTATATTAAGAGATGCACACTGGATATGCACGCAGGGGCAAAATGACAGAATATTCCAGAATTTTGTTTAATTTAGTTGGAGCAAAAGTGGCAAAATGTTAATAACAGCTGAATCTGGATGATGGGTACACCACGTAGATGTTAGAAAATGGGACTAATTAAAACAGCCAACCAAACAAACTTTTAATCACCAGAAGACTGGGGTTTCAGATGTGGGCGGCAGGTTTTCCAGGTGACTGAATCAAAGGCCTGTGCTGTCCTGCACCAAGAGCTCTGGACAGCAGTCCCCTGTACTGCCCCCAGCACTGTGGGCTGCTGGGCATTACATCCCTGGGAGCAGTGAGTCACTGGTGGGCATCACTCACTCGCCCTCCGGATCCCAGAGCACCGGGTTCAGAGGGTTTGTTGGGTTTGTCGGGGTGGGAGGTAGATACCACTTGGGACCAAGTTAGCCAGCCCTCAAACCCCACCAGGGTCTCAAAGAGTGACAGGACACTGGGGGTGCAGCTTGAGGACAGGGCACTGTGTTTGTATGAGACGGCTAAGGGCAGGATCCCTCCCCTTTCCCTTCGGGGCCAAGAAAACTGGCAAACCCAGGAAGCCCTTATGCAAACCTCAAGCCTGTGGTACAGTCAATCATCCCACACCATCCCAGGCCACGGCAGAGGCCAGTTCCTCAATTTAGCCTTTTCAGAGATGGCTCCTGAGACAGGGGCCACCACACACAGCTGTCTTCTCCCTGCTGCAAGAACCCACAGGTGACCAGCAGGGGGTGAAATGTATGCCTTCCTTGCTGCCCTGGGCAGTGCTGAGATGTCCCATCATCTGTGAGCTGGTTTCTGAGCTCCCACGGGGCTGACTCTCTCTGAACAAGACACCACTGCTCGGCCCTCACCAGTGTGGGCAGGATGAGTGCAGGTGACCAGCCATGCCAGCGGGAAAGCCAGGGCCTGGGAGCCACAGGTAGACCCTCCTGAGAGCTGGGAGCCACTGAGGCACAGGAAGCAGGGTTAGCACGGCCTTACCTCTGTGGCTGCCTGGGGCAGGGGACTGACTGGAGGCTGGGGGTTGGGGAGTGACTTCCTGAGGGGACAAAAATGTTCCATATCTTGAATGTGGTAGAGGTGGTTACACACGTGCATGCATATCAAAACTCACTGAACTGTACACCTAAAATGGGTGCATTCTATGGTATATATGTATATTAAGCTTTAGTAAAGTTGATTTTAAAAATCTCCATATTGTGGCTTGAAAGCAAAAGGAGAGATCTATAATAAATTTTCATCTCTTAAGTCCTGGGATTACATATCTCCCCCCCAGTACCCTTGGGACGAGGCTTTTGACCAAAGGGACAGCATTTGTTCCAGTTTGACTTTCAAGAAAAACACTGGGCTCCGAGCCACACAACTATCTGTGGGTTCTCACATCTCTACTAAAAGTACTTCCATGTTTCCAAAGGCTGGTTCTTTAGATGCCTCAATTTAAAAATAGAAACATGTCACATTTAACTAAGGTAAAAATGCAGTACATGGCAGGGCCTGATCTGTCCCTGCCCGACTAACAGACGGCAGAGAAGAGGCAGGAGGCGTGTGGGAAGGAGCATCAGGACCCACACGTGCCATCCGCGCTGTGGCCCACCCGCTTCCCTTTAGAGCTGGGGGTTTGTGCTAATCCAGCGGCACAGGTGACCCGAAGGCAGAGCTGGTAGCCTAATCCCCACCTGACGTTGCTGCTCTCTGCCCATAGCTCTCCTCACCACCACCCCCCACATCTGTGCCTGGGGTCACAGCAGGCATAGGGTACAGGGAATGGGCCACCCTGGGCCCAGCTGTGGGAGGAGACGGAGCTGGCTGAAGGGAGAGCTCGTGAGAAAGTGGGGCCTCCGAGCCCTGACCGCTGAGCAGTTTCATCTCTGGGGTCTAGAGGCCTGCACATCTGTGAGGATTGCTGCTCAGATGGGGCTCGGTGCCCCTGAGAACAGCAAGCCAACCCCAAACACCTCCATGTGACAGGCTGAGGCACACATGGTCTGCTCTGGAGGCACCACCAAGCTGGGCCTGGTGGTGGGCTTGGACGGGGTGCCTGTGCCATCTGCGGGGGAGGGGCCCAGGCCTTTCCGTTGGCAGCACCAGGCACTGTGGTACAGGGACACTCACCTCCCAGCCCCTCAGAGGTAGTGACAGCTGGTTCTAATGCAAAACCACCTGTATGAGTCACCCCTGGAGTGTGTGTGTGCCTCAAGAAATGGCAGGGCCAAAGTCCCCTCGGATGGCAAAGTATGTTCCAACCGTGCCCACCTCTGAACCCACCCCTGACCTGCAACATGGGACTTGGTCAAAGAACTTTCCACGCCCAAAGACAGCCCTGGTGCACGGAGGAGCCAGCGATGCCACTGCCTTCCACCCATCTGATGGAGGCTCCCCATCTGGCCATGATTTGCAGCCATGCCCGAGGCATGCACTGCTGCCCCAGCTGAGGAAACTGAGGTATGGAAGGATGGGGTGACTAAGGGCTCAGAGTGGCTGAGCCCTGGCTCTGCACTGGACAGCTTCATGTGCCACTTGTGTGAACAAAGCCCTGGTGCTGCCTGGGATCCCTCACTTACCCATCCAGAACCTTCTACTAAGTAGCCATCACAAGCCACCTGTAGGACACAGGGACGAGAATCCTGAGACAGAGTCCCACAGGCGAAGCCAGAAGAGGCCCTGCAGGACAGGCGCTCTCTGACCTGAGCCCTCCAAACAGATAGGTTTGCCGTGCTGGGGGGCTGGGGGTACCAAAATCACAGATGCTCAGGCCACATCTCTATTACAACAAGCAGGGCCACACATTGGACAGGACGGTGCAAAGTTCACTTGAATTTTTAAGTTAGAACACAAAGCTTCAAAGGTTGGCACCTGCGGTGAGAATTCTTCCCTGGATGTCCTGGGTCTATGTCCCTGTCCTCTGCCTTTAGGATGTGAGCAAGAGAAGCAATTCGTGGAGGTGACGCCGGACCCACCATGGCCCGAACGAAGGGGCTACTCTCAGCTCACCACGCGCCCCTCCCCCCCTTCCCCCAACCTCATCTTCCTTTGCGCTGCAATGACCTCTGTGGCCACTGTACTGAGGGCTACTTCCCCGGAGGACTCATGGTGGCTGGAAGGGGCTGGTGTCTGGACTGGTAGAGCCTGACTGGGTGCTCCCTCCCCAACAACACTGCCCAGTGCAGCCACGTGCCCAGCCCACAGGGGACACGGCATGAAACCGGAGAGACGGCTGCCAAGACATCCCCAACAGTCACAGGTGCATTTGCTGTCCTCCTAACACTGCCAAGTGCTGGGGAATTCAGAATCTGGGGGACACGGAATGGATGGTGTTCGTTCCCAAGGGGCTTTCCTAGCACCCCCATGATCCCCACACGGGCACTCCACTCGCACCCTGGTAAGAGAACTGGAAACAGCCCTATTTCCTAGAGATCCTCTTTTACAGACTTTGCTCTGATGCCCCAAGCCCACGGGGCCTCCCCCTTCCTCAAAGGCACTGCTTCTAGTTACCACAGGAGCCGCACTTCACTGGGAACAACCCGCCCAGCCTCTTAATGGCTTGAGAGGTGCTCCTGTGTCCACCCTCGACCTCAGGGAGCAGCCTTATGGTGTTCAGCTGGCCACAGCCACGCCATCCTGCCTGCCCTGCCCTCCCCCTCCCTTCCCACCAGCATTTCCCCTGCCAGCCCTTCCCCTGCGCTCTGCACGCTGTGTCCCCAACCTGCTCCCAGACCCTGTGGGATCTCAGACAGTCATCGGGACAGCTCTCCCACCACATGCTTCTCATCTGGGACACAAAGGAGATGACATGAGATGGCCATTTCCAAAAGGTCATCCCAGCCCAGCTCCCCAGCCCCTTCCTCCCCGGCCCAGCACCCCTTCCTCTGACATCTTCAGTCTTCTCTTCTGCACAAGCTCCCCGACGGGCTGTCAACACCTGCAAGCACCCTCTCTTGGGCAGGCCTCCCTGCCACCTCCTTTCCCAGCAATGTAGCACTTGCTGCCACCTTCCTGCTTTGCTCCTGTGCTTCTAACACTCACTCCTGACTCACGCCCTCTGCTCCAGCACACTGGCCAGGACGCACCCACAGCTGCTCCTCTCCCCCGTCGGCGCCTGCCCCAAACTCTGTGCAGCTCACATCTCTGCCGATCCCTTTCTCACACCATGATGCCCTTCATCCTAAGACAAAGCACCGCCCCAGTCCTTCCCCCGCACCACACCCACCGGGCTTCTCCTCAAGCAAAGCACCAGGGAATATTAATGCATGCCTGTCCACGCCACAAGAATTGAAGATCATGGGGCCCCTTGATAATGTGAAATTCTGCAGACACAAGGTTCACTGGCTTGAAAAATCCAACACCAACCAACTCCACACTCCCGCCTTTGGGGTGCAAGAGGGAGAAAAGGAAAAACACCTTAATGACAAATACAGGCCACTGTCTTGCCCATCAGTGAAATGGGCTCAAGGGCTACAAGTGCAGGGTGTGGGCAGCAATGACCGCCACCACAGCCTGTTTGTTCAAACGGACAGCTGCTCATGAGTGAGCAAGCCATCCCCACAGCAGCCTGGGTGTCTGCAAAAGCATCAGCGTAGCAGGAAAGTGAATCATTTACAGGGTGACAAGAAACAAACACCCAGCACTCTCTTTCCAGACAGCCCGTGCCCAGAATCTAGAAACGCACTGTGCATGAGGGGAGCCCCCAGAGTGGTCACATATAACTCGAGACGCATCTCTTCAAACACAGGCGCATGGCGCTGGAAGATTCCGTTTGTGTGAAACTCCTGGACTGGCGAGACCAGTTGGTGCTGGCGACCGGCAAGTGGCTGGGGAGTGAGAAGGGGCGATGGCGTTCTCGCTCACTTAAGTCGTGCATTTGGCTGTGTGTTAATCATACCTCAATTAAAACAAAAACAGGTGATCCTGGTCCCAGGTCCAGATTCGGGCTTCCCTCTAGGTCGAACATTCTATCAGCCCCTACATTCCATTCTGAAAATCCATTTAGTCATTAATTTACCAAAACTGTATTGAAAATTCAGGCCCTGCTCCAGGCGCTTGGCTCACAGCAATGAGCACAGTCAGACATCTGCTTTGTTAGCGGAATTCCATGGCAAACAGCACAATGGTGAACGGAAAAAGCTCTCAACCAGGCTGGGCAGGGACGCTCTCTCCTTGCACAGGGGTCACAGGGAAGAAGGCAGAAAATCCATCCCTTCACATCCTCCTGAAACTGCACCCAGGACCCACAGCTCCCACTAGTCCCATTATTAGAAAGGAAGATGCTGAACGCTGTTGTATTAACCCCCGCATGCCTGGCCTGGTTGACAGCACTTTCCCTGCTCTCTAACGTGCCGAATCCCCGTCTTTCTAAGGGTTGCCATCAGAGCAGGTCAGGGCTGGATTGCGGGTGAGCAGTGGGAAGGACTGCTCAACTCTGGGGGCCTAAAGACATGGGAGCCAAGACCAGACCCATGGTTGCCTCACCTGACAGCTTCAGACAAGTATCATTTTTCTAGAATAGAAACAAGGGTCAGGCGAGTCTCTGCTCACAGCCCCATGTCCCCGAGAGCAGCCAGGGCTCACGGCCTGAGAGGGCCCACAGCAGCACCAATGCCCCAAGGGCGCTTTCAGCTGGGGTCTTGGCAGGAGGCCGCCTGATAGGGTATGCCCAGAATCTAATTCCTAACTCATATTGAGTGAATGGATCAACCCGTTTGGTTTACAAACAACAAACAACAAAACCACCTGTAAATAATACTAGATTGGGGAGGGGTGAGACTCCAAAGATAGTAAAATGCATTTATTTAAACAGCATTCTTGACTAACACCCAAGACTGGACCCAACCAAGAACTTGTCTGTTCTTGAACAGAGAACTTAAATGGCTACGAGGAACCCTCTGCACTGCTTAGGAGGCGTTGGTGAGCTGGAGGCATAGCCACTCAGTTTAAGAGGAAAAAGCAGGTCAAGAGGGGAGCAGGCTTCAGAGACCCTCCATCCCCAGCTGTTTTCTTCACGCTTTCCATCTCGGCCTGCCAGGTATTGTTGCTTTTTTTGCTTTTTAATCTCTGCTTCTCTGGGTTTGCATTTAAGGTCCTTCAAAATCAAATAAATGTTAAATATGAAAGTGGGTCAAATTTAGTATAAATTACCACTTGATTGTGAGGTTAACTTTTTTTTTTTTTTGAGACAGAGTCTTGCTCTGCCACCCCGGGTGGACTGCAGTGGCGTCATTACAGCTCACTGCAGCCTCCAACTCCTGGGCTCAGGCGATCCTCCTGCCCCAGCCTCCCGAGTAGCTGGGACTACAGGCACGTGCCACCATGCCCAGCTAATTTTTTCTATTTTTAGTAGAGATGAGGTCTCACTCTTGCTCAGGCTGGTCTCGAACTCCTGAACTCAAGGGATCCTCCTGCCTCGGCCCCCCAGGGTGCTAGGATTACAGGTGTGAGCCACTGTGCCTAGCCTATGAGGTTAACATTTATAACTAAAATGATATTTTAGAAGTAATTCAAGTTCCTGTTCGAATTTGCTGCTGGAATTATGGCAGATATTTGTGTTCCACATCACTCATTTCCTTATTATTTAAGATTTTTTACAATGACGGACTGTTTTTATTATCAGAAAAAAATGATAACTTTTAGGTGGTATGTGAAAATTATGAACATATTTTTATATTAAAATAACCTCACAGATTGTTTTAAATTAGTAACAACTTGGAAATTTTACAATATCTCTTCAAATTATGACAATTATTACCCATTTTGTCCTAAAATATTCTAAGCACTGACTTTTAAGCCCTGTAACCTTGGAATAGCATGGCATTTTATGTACTGATGCCAGAAATAAACATTCTAAACACGGAGTCAAAATTGTAAAGAAGCAAACAGGAGGTGATTATGGACAGGGAGGCCGAGCAGCCTTGCAAAAATATTTTAAAGCATTCCTGTGTAACCATTAAAGAGCAATTCTAGTGCTATATAAAATCCAATTTTAAAAAAATATTTAAAAGTTTTAAAACAACCATTTCAAAAATGATTTAAAAAGAGCATTCTCCTTTTCTTCAGGGAGTGAAATGCTCTTTTTAAACCTTTTTGTTTTTAAATTGTAAAAGTAACCCATGTTAACAGTAAAATAAGACATCATATGCAATATAAAGCAAAAATTGATAATCCTGTACTTACCTCCTCTCTAATATAATTGTTAATAGTTTGTGTTTCCTACAAGAAAAACACTTTTTCAAAAAGGAGGTGGCTTGCCTGGTAAGGGGCCCATGTGTCTTCTGGGTGGGGATTGTACAGGTATGTCCATGCTATGCCAATTTGTCAAGCAGTGCACTTTTCTGTATGTATACTTCAATGCAAAGGCTCAAAATGGAAGGCCAGAGGAGACGCAAAGTAATCTGGAACTAAGAGTAGAAAGAGAAGAGCAGCAAATACCTGACCAGTGAATATAACAAAGCCTATGGAAAGAATAATCTTGGAAGAGTTTACAGCCAGAGTCAGAACAAGCCATCTTGCAAAAAGAAACAAGTTTGTAAAAGTGATTCAATAGCATTCCCAAGAATGCCAAGGGAATGATGGAACTATTGTTGCATTAACATTTTCCTGAAAATAATCCTTTCCAGTACCTAAAGGAAAATTACCCACCTACTATTTTATAAAATGAAATTGCTTTCTTCTAATAGTTTTTTTCAAGATGGGCTCAAATTTCAGTACTTTGCTGCCCAAACTGATCCTATTTCAGGAATACAGTAAACAAAAAAGAAAAAACACCACTGGATTTTTAATAACAATAACCATACCACAAAGAGTAGAACTCAAAAGAATTTTTTTAATGTAGTCTATTAAAGATGACAAAACACCTTTCTTTTGTCTTCTTGTGGAAGCAAAGGAACAAAAGACTTTCTCAAACATTTGTTCTGTGTCCCTGTCCACAACCATCTCCTCTTTATTTTGTGGCAACTTCAAATCTGTGTTCAGAACATTTATTTCTAGCATCAGTGCATAAAATTCCATGCTATTCCAAGTGTGTGGGGTTTAAAATTTGGTGCTGAGAGTCTATTTTAAGGCAAAATGGATAATAATTCTAATTTACAATTTTAAGAGACATTTAAAAATCTCTAAACTGTCATACTCATAGCTGGTTCTCGCCATGGTTTTTTGGAGCGTTTGGTCCCTCCCAACCCCTGGGCCCTGCCTGAGCTAGGGAGTCCAAGTTGTTGATAGGATGGGACTAGGGACTGACTCTCATCTGCTGCTACACCCCCCGCCCCCTGCACATTCTCAGCTCAGAGCTGTGGCACCTTGGGGTTGACTGTTGTATCTCTGCTGGCCTCTGCAGTGGGGCACTCGGGCTCTGTCAAGCACTGTTCAATTGTTACCAAGGACCTCAAACCACTTCCTGCAGAAAGCCCTAGCTCCCTGTTCAGATCCCCTTCCCATCATACCCACAAGCTCTGTGCAAATGCCTTAGTGTTCACAGAAGAATATTAACACTCTTATATCCTCATCTAGTTTTCACATGTGTAGGTTTCTTTTTAATCAGCAGTGATGTTATCTGGGTTTCAGATAAACCTTGAACTGTCCTGCCAGCCAGCTCCCATTAGAGGTCATGCTAAAAAGAATGATATGCAGGGAAGGAGGCCTGACCCTGGAGTTATCAAAGGCACTTACAGCTATTTGCTGAATCAAATTTAGCATTTGAACTTAGCCAGAAAGAGATCTGGAACTTCCAGCACCATTTTGCCAATCAACATTCTACCTGAAAGCACTTTACATGGACATAAGCAGAACCGATTTGAGGTAGGATCCACACTTCAGCCTTGCTTTCCGCAAATGAGGAGCTGAGGTGTAAAAGCCACTAGGGCTTTGTGGATTCTTTCCAGGAAGAGATGATGAGGGAGATGACATGTAGATACGCAGGAGACACTGTTTAAGGAAAGAGTGCCTGAGAAGCAGCCAGCTTTCTACTCCAGTGGGAGAGCTGTCACCAAGTAAGTGGGACCTCTGGGCTATTTCATCAAAGACATGCATTGCCCAGAACTCAGAGTTTTAAAGACTCTTTTGTACATCTGTCTGTTCCCTGTGGTTGCAGTGTACCGATTCTGTATCCACCTGGTCTAAACACATCTAAGGCTGCCAGAAGTCAAACTGCTACTAACAGGTGTGCTGAGGCACAGATAGTCTCTGGATCATGAGCACTCAGCCAGCAATGATATTATGCCACCCTTTCTGGTCTTGTTTCAGGTGTAAGTATCTTTTATCTCTCAAATCTCCTAACACCCAGGAATCTTCTTCCATTCTCGTCAGAAGCATGCTGTTGCTAAGCAACTGGGACAAGTCACATCTAAAGATACTCTCCACACTGTCTACAAGTGGGTGTGGTTAAAACAAACAGGGTGACAAAGTCACTTCAAGTTACAAGTGGGAGAGGCTAAAGATAGGACATACACAGACCATTGAAAAAAGTCTGTATGTTTTACTCAGGCATGTTGACACCAGACCATGCCTTGACTTTGTTACTTACAGGTTCAAACCATCTTTACAGAAACCCAGTGTGTCTGCAAGCTCAGTGGGTGAAACACCAGCAAACCACAGCCCAGTGGAGGATTTCATGCATGCCCCATTCTTCAAGGGCCAATTTGCACATTAATTCTGATGGGTACAAAATCCTAGAAGAGGGCAGATGAAGACCTACGTTCACTGCTGTGATCGATCTGTCAGTTTGGAAAGATGACTGGGACTTACACTGCAGCCACCTCTGGTCTTTAATCCCATCTTCTCTAATGGAGCTTAAAGCATTTCGTTGATATGTGTGTGTATTTGTTTTGTCTGTTTTTGCTCCCAATCCTTTTTAATTCAATAATGTTGAAGTCTCCCCCTCTTCCTGCCTGGCTGGCCAGTACCACAACCGAGAGACTTCTAACGCTGACCTCTACATTACAGTGCTACATGGACTGCAGTATTTCTATAGGTGACCTTTGGAGTCACATGACTGTCACTGCTCAGTTAAGCATTAACTAGGGATTCAGTGCTCTGGCAAAAGGAAAATATCTGTAAATGGCAATGTTCTCCCCAGTGCCGGCACTCCAATTAACTATCACTCCAGACACCACGGTGAACTACTCTGTTGGGCTGTTATCCTCTTCCTTCAGGACAAACGAGTGACACAAAAGCGTGTGGCTCAAGGACTTGGCAGAGTGAAAACAGACGGATGAGGCAGCCAATGTCCACGTTTATTGCAGGGTACCTCCTTGCCTAATTTCCAGGTCCTGGGTTCCATCACCGACTGGGCACAAAGATAATGCTGGTGGGGGTCCAAAGAAAGCCCACAACCTCCCCCATACTTTCCCACAGAAGCTACAGATTCCCTCTACTCCTTGGAAAGTGTCCAATTCGGAAAAGGGTGTCGGAGTTGGTGGTGTAGGGTCTGCATGGCCTGTCTTTAAATGACCAGAAACCTAAGGAATGGATTTGTCTCAATCCCAAAAGGTACAGCTGAGGGGACAAGACGCTGGGGAGACCAAGGCAGAGCCCCCTGGCTTTCAGGAGTTCGCAGGAGGGCAAACAAGTCGCAAATAACTACAATCGGTGCAACAAGTACCAAAACAGAGCTATGGGGCAGGCAAGGCGGGAGCAGGCACAGGACGGCAAATCTCTCGGACCCTTCACCTCGAGCGAGACCCCAGCGGGTACCCGCTGCCCTTTAGTTTCAAATTTTCCCAACTTGTCTTGGGGTCTGGCACGGGAGCGTCCCCCAGGCGAAAGGGTCGACTCCCCCTCGGCGCTGAAAACAGCGACCCCCCCACAAACCCGCGGGTACCAACTCTCGACGCCGTCGCCTACGCGGAACGCGCCGGACGCCCGAGGGGCGCGGGGCCACGCGCCGGGCCTGCCTTCCGGGCGTGCTTGTTCCCGGGGAGCCCGGCCTCCGCAGCGGCCGCGGCCGCCCCCCACTGGGCCCTGCCCTCGGTGACCCCCCCGGCCGGCTCGGCGCCCCACCGCAGGCCCGGGCCCCGGCTGACCCTACCCCTGCCCCCACCCGCCTCACCTCGGGCGGGAGCCGGCGGCAGCTGACGGCGTCGTGGGGCTCAGCGCATCCTGGGGGCGCAAGGAGCCGCGAACTGGGCCGCGCGGGGCTCGCAACGAGTTATGTAACCGGCAGGGGCCGCAACCGGGACGGAGAAGGCGGCCCGCGGCACTTCCGCCTCCCGCGCCCGGTAGCGGCGCAGCCCGGAAGCCCATTGGCCGCTGCCCCACGTGGCACCGCCCTCCCTGATGCCGCCGCCGCCATCTTAGGAACGGGCAGGCGTAGCGCGAAGCGGCCCGGGGAGCGCGTCTGCCCGTGACCCGCGAGAGCCGGCGGAGGGGCCGGGCTCGCCCCCTGCCCGCGCTGCCAGTGGAGGCGCAGAGATGTGGCCGGCCGGGCCCCTGAGCGCCCCAAAGGCCTGGCGCGCGTGGACGCTGGTGGCGCGGCCCTCGGGTCGCGGTGCCTTGGGCTCTAGCGAGCGTGCCCCGCGCAGACGCAGGCCGGCTCGCAAACTCGAGGCTCACGGCCCTGCAGTCACGGGCTAACGCTTCCTTCGCTTACGTTTGGGGCTTGATGTTTACATCCCAGCACCCGGCCTGGCGGCGACACTTGGCAAACGACTGAATGAAGCTGTACAAAGCTGGCTGCCGGCCCCACAAGCCCAGGCTGGCAGGCAGCACCACCCTGCGACAGCGCCGGACGTCCTCAGCTGACGGCAAAGTCCGATTTCGGCAGAAAGGCAGTTTCGGGTTGTCACCGTGTAAAGGGTCAGCTGTCCTCAAAGTTGCAGGGGGTTCTATAACGCAAGATCTAACTCAAATTTTGTTACAAGGGAACCTGTGTTGAGCAAAAACATTAAAGCAGGAATTTATTCTCTGCTTTCAAATAACCGCAATGGTCCAAATAAGCAAAGGATGGAATAAGAACCTGTGTAACAGCCAAAGGCTAAAATGATTAACCCTAAAAAAGATTTAATTTATATCCAAGAGAATAAACCTTATCACAGATTAAAATATTTTTGTACCCTAAAGAAAATGGCACTATTTTAGAAATGTTAAAGCATATTCCTTCTGGTTGCAAAAGGTAGAAGTGTAAAAAAAAAAAAAGCGTATTCTTTTAACATTTTGAGAAGGAAAAAGTACCTAATGGTTTTAGAAGTTTAAAAGGTAATTGGTATAAATAGACCAAGAGTAGACAAAGTGACATAAAACAACAAGGAATAGATAACCTACTGTTGTAGTGCTGTGTAGTGGCTGGTGGAATTTTATGTAAAGCAACCTGCATTTGTATTTCTTTTGATAACAGTTTCTGTAAGTTCCTTTTTTCTTTTTATTTGAGAGAGGGTCTCACTGTGTCACCCATGCTGGAGTACAGTGGCAAGATCATAGCTCACTGCCGCCTCCAATTCTTGGGTTCAAATGATCCTCCTACCTCAGCCTCCCAAGTAGCTGGGACTACAGGTGTGCAAAACCACACCTGGCTAATTTTTAAATTTTTTTGTAGAAGTAGGGTCTTGCTATGTTGCCCACGCTGGTCTCAAACTCCTGGGGGCCCAAGAGATTCTCCTGCCTTGGCCTCCCAAGGTTGCTGGGATTACAGGCCTGAGTCATGGTGCCCAGCTCTATTTTCTTTTCTTTTCTCTTTTTTTAGAGAAGGGGATCTTGCCATGTTGCCCAGGCTGGACTTGAACTCCTGTGCTCAAGGAATCCTCCTGCCTCCGCCGCCCCAGTAGCTGGGACTACAGGTGTACACCACCATGCCTGGCTAAGTTATTTTTAAAAATCACTGGGAAATCACAGGCCCCCCAGCTGCCTCTGAACCTCTCTATCCCCAGGCCCTGCGAGTTGAGAGGAGGGTGAGGCCCAGGGCCCTAGCCTGTCTCCCTCCCTTGGGTAATCCCTCACAGACTAGGAGTATGTCCCAGAAGGAGACAAGGAAGAGCTGCAGCAGCAGCCACTGCCAACCTAGGAGGGGCTGAGGGACTCCCGGTCTTGCTTGGAATTGGGATTGGGATTAAAATTGTCATCATGCATTCCACAAACAACGTTTATAGGTAACTGTTGGGGATAGAAAAGAGGTTGTTTTCCTTAACTAATTTAATGGAGGGGGGATACGACAGGCACCAAATATCTATGACACAATGATGTATGCAGGAAAAGGTAGAAAAGATGAAAAATGCTCGGTGGTAATTAGGACCAGAGGGTTCAGAAAAGGGCCCAGTTTTTTTTTTTTTTGAGACACAGTCTTGCTCTGTCACCCTGGGTAGAGTGCAGTGGCATCATCACAGCTCACTGCAACCTCAAACTCCTGGGTTCAAGTGATCCTCCTGCCTCAGCCTCCTGAGTGGCTGGGACTCCAGGCACCCGCCATCATGCCCAGCTAAATTTTTCTATTTTTAGTAGAGACGGGGTCTCACTCTTGCTCAGGCTGGTCTCCAACTCCTGAGCTCAGGTGATCCTCCCGCCTCGGCCTCCCAGAGTGCTGAGATCACAGCCTGGCCAACGCCCGGTGTTTTAGATGAGCAACCAGAAAGCAGTCAAAATGGCACCAAAGTATATGATGGGACAGTCTTCCACCTTGTCGCCTAACCTTCTTCACATTCCTCCTCCTCCTGGTCAGTGTCCAGCCTTCACCTGAACCCCTAGTGCAGGAGCAGACACCCTGAGGAAGAACAAAAAGATACAGCATCCTTTTATTTCTAAAGCTTACTCTCATTGGCAATATGATGATCCTGCCAACATTTAGTTACAAAATAGTTCATTTAATAAACACTGGGCAAGCACTGCAGGGGGAGCCAGGCTCTGTGCCAGGCTGATCAGTCAGAGGTAAACCAGAAGCAAGTCCCTGACCTGGAGAGGCTTTGAGTCCAGTTACGCTTTTTCTTGTTCGGGAAGTTTTCTAACAAAGGCCTCATATTTGTATTTTTTCCTTAAAGACACTGTAATTGAGAAATATTGCTTAAAACTTTTAGAGGTTCAATTACATTTAGGTGTATATTCTATCATGTTAAAAATCACTGGGAAACCACTTGAACAAAATGCGATCAATATAATACTATTTACAACTCTGTAGAGTTCCAGAGTGCTGCATATCTGTTACTGTAAGCAAAGCAGCCATGGTAAAGTGTTTGGATGCAGTCAGAACATTTTGAGCTCTCCACACAATTACATTTAATGTGCTGTTATTAACATTTGTAACTAAACTAGTTGCAAAAACACACAAGACTGATTAGAAAGATCCACACATACGGCAAGAAATAATGAGGCAAAGAGAAAATGAGGGTGAAAAACTAGAGTGCTAAGGGTTTGTAGAATGCATACCATGAAGTCCTACGTACTTTCTAGAGATGGGCTGTAAATTTAGCTCCAAGCTTTCCAGAGTCCAGTTTGAAGAGAACATCTGGTTATAAGATTTAACGTTTTATTTCCTATCAGAGCTAAGAAAAAAACAAAAAAGAAAACAAAATTCAATACGTCAGTGTGTCAGAAGCGTCAGAGAGTCTTGTCCCCTAGTGGCCATGTATCCACCGTCCCATTCCTTTCCCCTTTCTTTTTAAAAGTAATAGTTTTATGATATATTCTTATTAATTCTTATTTTTTATTGAAAACATTTTCTTTAGCGATGGAGTCTCACTGGGTTGCCCAGGCTGGTCTCAAACTTCTGGCCTCAAGTGATGCTCCCACCTTGGCCTCCCAAAGTGCTGGGATTACAGGCGTGAACCACTGAGTCTGGCCTTATCATATATTCTTGTAGTGACAGAATCCTACCCCATACAGCAGGGCAAATCGCTGCCAAGCTAGGATTTTATTTCTGGGCCTCTCTTGCAGCAGGATCAGGCTACATGCCGAAGTTTTTACCAGCGGACTAGAATGAGAGAGACACAGCAACATCTGTGTCACGTCCTTAAAAGAACATAGCTAAAAGGAGGCCAAGGCAGGAGGACCGTTTGAAGTCAGGAGTTTGAGACCAGCCTGAGTAAGAGCGAGACCCCGTCTGTAGCTGGGCGCAGTGATGTGTGCCTGTAGTCCCAGCTACTCGGGAGGCTGAGGCAGGAGGATCGCTTAAGCCCAGGAGTTGGAGGATGCAGTGAGCTATGATGATGCCACTGCACTCTAGCCCAGGTGACAGAGTGAGATTCTGCCTCAAAAAAAAAAAGCCGGTTAAAAGAAAATTGCTAAAATGTTAACAATTGGTGAAGTTAGGTGAAGGCTGCATAGGTGTTCACTGCATTACTCTTTCAAATGTTCAGGAGGTTTGAAAATTTCAAAATAAAAAGATGGTGTTAAAAAAAAGGAAATTGCTTGCTCTCCTGTCTCTCCCTTTCCCACTGGCTAGAACATGCAGTGGTGAGCCCCTTCAATCGTACAAACCCCACCTAAGTCCTTGTTACTCAAAGTGTGGTCTGTGGTCCAAAAACATCAGCATCACCTAGGAGCTTGCTAAAAATGCAGAAGCTCAGGACCCACCCAGACCAAATCAGAATCTGCATTTAACTCAGAATCCGTATTCAACAGCATCCTCACTGAATCAGGGCACATTAGAGCTTGAGAAGTGCTCCCTAGATGACAGCAGACTGACATTCTGTTGTGTCCAGGGTTCTATATACAGCACTATAAAATGAACTGACAAAACTGAGAAGGACATATATGATATATCCATTCAAACTTTAAACACACTCTTTTAAAACACAAATGAGAAAAGAATAATTATTTCCCCAGGGCTATGTGCCAGGCACTCTGTTAAGCATCTCACATAAGATCTCTTTTCTCCTCAGGACGACACTTTCAGTCAGGTATTGTGTGTTACTACAAGGAATATTCAAGGTATTTGTCCCCTAAAACATCATTCCACCCTCTCCTATTGTGTGGGTGGCATTGGTTCCCCCCCTTGTTCCGGTGTTCCCTAATTAAGGTCATCCCATTCTCCCTCGGCTCAGGTGACCCTGGTCTACGCAAGTCCAGGGGAAGGGCGTCTGCTGGCCACAGGGAGTGGCTCAGGAAGGGGCTAATCACCGAGTTCATCACTGATTCGTCCTCCCAGCCTTCCTGGTTTCTGTCTTTGCTGTGTTTTGAGGTATTTCTCCTGCTTGGTCTAACAGGCTACTAGCTTTGTAATGACCATCCTTTCCTTCAATTTATCTACTGAACGTCAAAATTAAGGGAAAAAAAGCTTCTCATTTCCAGAAAGTTTTGCTATATTTGAATCTCCTCCAGTTGTGGAATTAGGGTAAAGCTGTCATCTCTCTCCTCTAGTTGCTTCACCCAGAATTCTGAGAGTTTCTGTCTGTCCTTCTCCCTGTGGCTCCAAGGTCTCTTCAGACACATTACTGACTGCCTCTTGCTTACTCATTGCTCCTTTCACCCTCTGGACCGGGCCACGCAGGGAGATGCCTAAAGGCCAGCAGTGGTGAACAGCCAGCAGTCCTTGTGGTCTCGCCCCATACCAAGCTGCCAGGCAGTGGCACCCGTTGGAGGCACGTGAAGGGAAGTCCTAAGTTCCTGTCTGCTCAACTGCACAGCTCTCTCCCAGCCTTGGAGACAGAGCAGTAATCAGGCTCCTCTGGCCCAGGGAGAGCAGCAAGCTACCCTCTATCTGGGCAGGCTCTGCCCTTGTCTAAGTCCCATGAATCTCCAAGACCAAGACTGCTCCAGAAATTAAGGCATTTTAATTTTCACCCCAGCCCTCTTCCTCATGGTCCCCAGGCTCTTATCTGGCCCACAGAGGAACCAAGTCCAGTACTGCTCTTTTTCCAACCCTGGGTGACACCCAACCTTCCCCCCACACCCCAGCTGCCTATGGCCCTACTCACGCTCTACTCGGGAAAGGCAGTCAGTAGGTGGACTGAGGTTGGGAAAGGAGAGCAGGGCCTGGGGATCACATTCAGGTCAGAAACAAGGTTGCAACTCACAACCTGTACACAAAACTGCAAAATACTTTAAGTATTTCCTTAGGGAAAATCCCTAGAATGTTGGTTAAAATTATTTTAAATGAATCACATTTTAACTTTGGAAACAAACCCCAGATTGCCTTCCAGAAAGGTTTTGCCAATTCATTCTCATACCATGAGTGAGAAGACTCTACATGTCCTACAGCAGGGCAGATGGCCCACAACCTCACCAACATGGGGTATGATTCTTTACCTTTCTGTAATTAATGTAAGTGAAAAAGATCTCATTGTTTTAATGTGCATTTCTTAGTAAGTTTCACTTTAGTAAGTTTCACATAAAAATATTTATCAACCATTTATATTTCATCTTTATATAATGATTTTTACGGTTTTGTACAACATGGTATTTTGGGTTTGGTTTAACTGGGGGGATTTTCTGACAGTAAACATTTTTTTTAAAAGTAATGCATGCCTGTGGTAAATCTTTAAAAAGCAGAACAAAAGGATATACGGTTTCCCTCCCTCTGACTGTGAGTGCCAGAATTCTCCAGGTAACCATTCTTACTAGTTTCCTGGTATCCTTTCAGAGATATTATCTTCACGGACAGGCATTATGCTATTTCCATAAATAAAGAGTGTGGGTGAGCTCAGAGCCGGGCTTGGATGCTGGAGTCTTTTCCTCTCTTCTTTCCTCACTGCGGGTACGAATGATGACTGGCGCTCTCTGCCTTTGAGGACATGTGTGATTACAAGGCAGTTTGATAAGCATTTCAAAAAAGGTGTTTGTTGTACGATGGAACTTCTAGAATGGAATATGAGTGAATGCATATTTGATAAGTGTCTGTCATGTGCTAAACATGTTGTTATAATCCTTCCTGAAAGTTCTCATTTACTTCCCCCAATGACCCTGAAACATAGGTTCTGCTGTCCTTATTTTACAGATGATGAAACACCCACCCAAGGCCTTGCTAGCATGCAGAATAAAGCTCCCCTCCCTGGTGGCATTCCTGAGTGCCTACCATGAAGGATAAAAGCCAAGAAACAAACGAACAAAGTGGCTCGTCATTAAAAGCCATGATGCCTTCCCTTGGATTACAACTTTCCTGACTTACCCAGGAGGAAAGCCGTGAGTTGCCAAAAGTAGCCTTTCCAGGCAGACCCCTGAAAACATTTTTCTCAGGGTTCCAGAAACAAATTATGAACATGCCACTTCATGGTAACCCCTGTAGCTTGTTGACCAGCATCTTTTCTGTCTGAGAGGATTCTAGACCATGCTGGGAGCACTCCCAGAAGAGCAGAAAGGGTCCACGAGACTGGCATGAGGTAAAGCGGATTATTCTGACTCATGGTTCAGAAGGGTTTATTAGTATCTGCATGGATCAAAACCGCTACAACCAGGAACCAAATATTTTGCTTCCAAGGAAATTTTCCTTTGGTGTCAAATGATGCAAGTGTATAAGATAGATCACCAAGGATGATACTGTTTCCTGCAATTAGAACCAAGACAGACGTAGCAGAGGACAACCATGTGGCCACACAGACCAATCTCAGAGGGTCAGGGCAGTACACTGGGCGAGTCCGGTTCTCCACTAATATTGTCAGTGTACCCTCCGACCGGGGTTACCAATCAAACTCACAAGAAACTGATGCCTAAATGCTTATTTACTTGTGTATAGTTGGAGTGACTGGAATACTCATATCCTGTTTTACTTAACAAAAGAATATACTCATTTTCCCTCCTAGCAAGAAAGTGGAAGCATTTATTTCACTAAACCCCTCTACCATTCAGTACTAACAATTTAAAAAATGCTTAATAATTGACAGGTCAAAAATGGACTTCATTTAAGTAAGTTTCTTCTGACTATGAGGGCATCATTCATAGCAGGACACAGAAGGCTTTGACTCACTCTCTGGAACTCTTTCACCCCTGAGGCTGGCTCTGTGCTTCCTTCCTCCAGGTACAGCTTTTCTGTATACTGCAAGGCAGAAAGAGGTGAGGCCATCACTTTATCCCTGGCCATCTCATCTCTGTAACTGCTAGGCCAGTGAGTCTCAGACAAACCCCTGGTCTCAGAAGTCTCAATCTGATGGGCTCTTTGGGGAAAAAATTAATTCCTAAGCATGGAGTCCTCTAACCTACTATCCAACCCATCATTTTTTTCTCTGTCCTCATTGTGTCTAACCTGTATTACCTGTACACCTCATTACCCTCCAGGAATCTCTGGTTGCAGCTTCTATTCACAAGAATTAATCAGTACCAATGGGTCCAGAATCTTCCTCTGGAAGCATCGCTGGCCTCAGTGACTGAAAAAGAATTCTGCTGGAGTTCACACAGAGCAAAGCCAGTTTCTGGTAATGGGATTAAGATGTTAGAGATTTTAGAGCCCTGAGCCTTTTTCTGATGAAGAGACACATATCCAGATAGAGGTGATCCTAGCTTCAAAACTGTGAGAGCCTCTTGTTCTTTGTAAAAGTAAAACTTACAGGCATGAGTTGCAGCCATTGTTCCCTTGGTAAGAGACTGGAGACTAGTGAACACGAGTTTCCTAACTGCACAGTCAGGCATTCTGAACACCTGTAGAAAAGCCTCTTGCTGAAGTTGGGACAGAGATAATCTTGCTCTCCTAGACTCCTTTGGAGCACATGAGAAGGCCCTGTGCCAATTTCCTATCAGTAACAACTTCTCATAAAGGATACACTATAGTCTGTAAGAACCAGAGACACACTTATTTTTAAGTTATGGGCCCTAAAAAGCAATACCATCTGGGAATGGAAAACACACCAAGTCTAATGAGCAGTTCATTCTGGAAATCATGGTAAAAGTCACCAAGGAAAAGATATACACCTAAGAGTAAACAGTGGTGATCTATGGGTGATAGGAATGTGGTGCTTTTATTTTCTATTTTCTTCTTATTTGTGTTTTTTAACTTTCTAAAATGCACATAGACTGCTTTTGTAATAATAGGAAGTTATCTTTAATACTTTAAAAAGATAATTTTCAGAGAGAAAGCAGATGCTTGCCTATAGAAAGAATTTCAATACAAACAAGTTATTATTATTATTATTGGTATCATCTTAAAGGCAGAAATGGAGACACTTGCAAAAGGTTGTAGTGGCAGGATTCGTAAGTTCTGATGATTAAAATACATCACTTGAACATATAATGAATATACAGTCAAACATCTCTGATTTTTTAAAAAATTGAATTAGGCATGTAATTCAGTCTTATTTTTTCAATTGGTCTATCTCAGACTTTGCATCTCATCTCCTTTTAGCAAGATCAAGATTTCAAGCAGCTTCTTTCTTGGTCTACTTGTTTAGTTTTGGTAGTTAGCTCTTAGGAGGTCTAGAGATTTTGTTTCCTCTCTGATTTCAGGGATAACCCTCTTTCTGGTAATCCACTGAGTTTTAATACCACAAGCTCCATTTCCAGTCATTGGGAACTATATTTATTTCTTTGTAATAATAAGAAAAAGGTTCAAAGAAAAGAGCCATGAGAGCCTCTATTCTTGGTGAAAGAACCACAAATCCAGATAAGGAGAATCTGAGCCCAAAATGAGACATCCCTTAAATAAGACTAGCATTAAATATAAACACAAATCAAGAAGGGAAAAATGACGAGGTGAGCAGCACCATGACTCTATGATGAACATTCCTTTGGTTTAGGTTTCCATATACCAGGCTGGTTAGCTCTTCTTTAACATATAGGCTTTGGATTGGTCCAGCCTGTACAGAAGTTTCTTACCATTCTTCCACCTGTCCTTGAAGCACCTTTCTCCTTGGTCCTGGGATCCCCAGGTACCTTGTTTGTGACCCATTCCCACAAGGCCTAGCTCTGAGCTAGCTGTCAAGAGGTGTCACTTGTGGCAGATACTGCTAATTTCCTATCTGACTTTGTTCCCACTTCTCTTTTTCCTTTTCCAACAGAGCCCTCATTTTGTGCAGGTAGATGATCCTGAGAGACTTGGTTCTTCCCCAGTGCCAGGGGGTGAAGCATAATGGGCTAAAGCCAGTTATTCTATGTTAACTTTTTTATTTTTTTGAGACAGGGTCTTGCTCTGTCTCCTGGGCTGGAGTGCAGCGGCGTCATCATAGCTCACTGCAACCTCCAACTCCTGGGCTTAAGTGATCCTCCTGCCTCAGCCTCCTGAGTAGCTGGGAATACAGGTGCCACCACCACACCCAGCTAATTTTTCTATTTTTTGTAGAGAGAGGGTCTTGCTCAGGCTGGTCTGGAACTCCTGGCCTCAAGTGATTACAGGTGTGAACCACCATGCCTGGCCTAGTTATGATAATCTTTGACTAGTTTAGGATGGCTACATGACACAAAACATGTCTGCATGTATTACCAGGAATCCATTGCCACCTTCATCAACATGCTAAGGATGACAGAGGAGAAATATGGAAGCGTTGGGACCATGATATTGTCAGCGAGCCACTGAATTAACCAGCCTGTAAATGCTCTATTTTTGAACATCATTTTGGTGGGTTTTCTGTTACGTGCAGCTGAAACCATCCTATCTGATAGTCCAACAAATCCCACTATCTAACTTGTCGACTCTCATAAATTGTTTTAATAACCATGCAACCATACATTGAGTAATCTTTTAGGTACAGGCACGTTACTGGCACTAGAATAAGGAAATATGTTCAGACTTACTCAGACTTTTCTGTCAAGGGACATAGCTATCATCCTTGTCTTTTCCTTTCCCCAAACATCTTTGTAAACTGACAATTTCTTTCACTTACGTTATCTTATAATCTTTGCAATTACCCACTGAGTTAGGCAGGAGAGGCATTCTGAACTCTATGCAGCTGAGGAAAGCAAAGTTGTAAATTGGTCAAGATTACCAACCAATCAGTGGCAGAGCTTGGGAAGGAGCTCAATTTTCTAATCCCAAATCTCTATACCACGGCACCCAGTATCAGTAACATGGGGAATGTCTGGCACTAGGGCAGGTCGAATGTGAGGTATTAGGAGGCGAACAACGTCCCATGAGGCAAACCAGTGTCTCTATGCCCGCTTGAGGGCCGCCGTGGGTCCGAGCCTGATGTGTCTCGGCTAGTCTGCAACCGCGGGTACAACACACAATGCCTCCAGAATACTTTGGGTCGGAGACTAGCAACCCGGCCTACACCGATCTGAACTTTGTGAACGCATAAGAAGACGCCCATTTACATTCCACTGCCCCACAATTCGCCCGCGACACAGCCCGGGCTGCTCAGGCCAAGGCTAGGCCCGGGACCCCGGGCTCTCATTTACCTCACCCCGGCCAGGCCCAAATTTCAGGCCTCCAGGGCACTGTTGGCCGAGCCCACATTTCGTTACCGATTCTTTTCGAGTTCTGGAGTCTTCCTGTTTTCTTGCTTTCCTTCTTCTCGGACACATTACGTTCCTCAGGGGTCACCCTAAGGCTCCACTTCAGGGGGTCAACAGGCCCAGAGCTCACCGGGGAGACCCCGTCAGCGGAAGCGGAAATACTTGCTTGGAGAAAAGGAGGAAAACTACATCTCGCCCCTGCCCAGTGCGCGATGGGTCCTCGGTTAAGGTGTTCGATTGGTCAACACAAAAGAAGGACTGCCCCCTCGGGAGCACGCTGACCAATCAAAGGGCAGATGGCCAATGCGGCAAGGGGCGGGTCGCTTCCGGCGGCTTTCCCCGCAGCTCTGCGTGGGGGAGCATGGGAGCGTGGGAGTTTTGCGGTGGTCTCGGCCTTCGTTGTTGCGTTTCCGTCGGGCATCGCTTTTTGCTGCGTCTGCCCGGGCAACACGAGGCTGTCATTAGTCCCGGACTGGTAAGTGGGCCGCTTTCGAGGCTGGGCTGGGGAGAAGAGCAGTCGTCTCAGGTTCTTAAAGGATTCGGGCAGAATCGACGGAGGCTTGGGGTGCGTAGAAGATTTTTGCAGAAGAACTGGCCCCATTAGGGACTGTTCTCTCCCCTCGCAGCTTTGTCCCGAAGTCCCTGAGGCGACTTGAAGAAGGCACCCCCACCCCCACTTCCCCAGATGGCGTCCACGCTCCCGACAACCGAGGCCCAGGTGAGACGAGGTACCTTTTTTCCGTCCAAGTTCGTTGCTACTTTCCGGCCTCTGCCTGAGCTCTTCTTTTGGAAGAGGGTTAGGCATGCCTGTCGTG
Source organism: Daubentonia madagascariensis (assembly GCA_023783475.1). NCBI lineage: Eukaryota > Metazoa > Chordata > Mammalia > Primates > Daubentoniidae > Daubentonia > Daubentonia madagascariensis. The sequence goes on along the minus strand of JAKFHU010002332.1, from coordinate 570,186 downwards.
ATGGGAGTGTGTCTGATTCCCTCATAGCCCTTTCATCGAGCTGTCTTCGTTCCTAGACCAGGGACATAGAAGGGGTTTACCCACTTCTTCCTTTCAGAACCACCAACTGGGAGCAGAGTCCTTTGGAGGAGTCTATAACAGAGTTTCTCAAAGTGTCTTTCTGGAACGCTTCTCAAGATTGCATATTTCTAGGCTTCACTCTACACCTGTTGAATAAGAATAATAATAAAGCCTACGTGATTCTTAATCACACCATTAGGGAAGGAAGAGTAGGCCTGGATGTAGTGCTGGAGTGTAGCAATGAGTGTCCTGGGGAAGAAGAAGAGGGAATAGCAAAGGGAAGGATGTTGGGAGAACCCTGGAACCTTTATCTCTTTTATGATTCTTCCTGGGCTGCCCAGTCTTCTTTCTGTTAGAGCATCCTTTATTAGTGGTTTCCATCCCCAAGAGTTGTTCCTCATTTTTTCTCTTCCAGGAGAGACTACATCATTCTCACAATGTACTGTCTTGACCCTTACACCACTGCCCCAATATTTATGTCCATGTTTACTCTCTCCTTCCCAACCCCCACCTTACCCCTTAGAAGCCATTTATACCCCATCCCAGTACTCAGGAACCTTTTACACCAAGCCCTTTTCTCCCTTGCATCTGCTGTTTCTAACTCTGCTCAGTCTTCCTAGACTAAGAAAGGGGCTGACCCTCCAGTCTCTTGTACTGAGTTGGGCTCTCATGTTGTTTCAGGGACCAGCACTGTTTGAGGATCTGGCTGTGTATTTTTCTCAAGAGGAGTGTGTGAGTCTGCACCCTGTCCAGAGGTCCCTCAGCAAAGATGCCACACAGGAGTGTTTTGAGGATGTGGCCTTGATGGGTAAGGCAATTGTTTTTCCTGCATTTCGGAACTTTCATCAGTTCTAGGATGAGGATTTCATGCCAACACATGTTGGTATGGTGGAGTGGGACCTGTCCCTGGGTGATTCATGTGGATATGATAATTGAATGAAAGAGCAAGTTTTAAAGTATGACATGATTTCTTAAAATCTAGTCTAGTACAGTGACTGTGGTTTTGCATGAGAAGTGGCAATACCTGGTAGTCTTGCCAAACATTTGATGAAGTCGATTTACAGTTTTACATGGGAAATCCCATCAGTATGGGTTATTATCATGCTAAAGATTGGAAATTGATTTACTCTTAAGGAGGTGCTGTGCCTTCCTCATCTAAGAGGAACTATATGCAGATGGATTCCTATGCCTGAGTGGGTTTTGTCTCTGACATAGGAATATAGGTTGAGTGTGTAAACTATCCCATAACTCATATTTTGTATCTTCCACTTCTCTCTTTGTCATATTCATGTTTTCCTCTACTTCCTTGAACATATGGAATGTATTTATAATAGCTATTTAAACATTTTTTTTCCTGCTGGTTTTATCATCTGTGTCATTTCTGGGTATGTTTCTACTGATTGATTTTTCTCCTAGTTATGGGTCATATTTTCCTGCTTCTTTACTTGCCTGGTAATTTTTGATTGAATGTTGGACATTGAGAATTTTATGTTGTTGGATGTTGGCTTTTGTTGTATTTCAAAAACTATTTTTGGACTTTGTTGTGGGATGTAGTTAAGTTACTTGGGGTCAGTTTGATCCTTTCAAGGTGTGTTGTTTTGCTTTGTTAGGTTGGGTTCAGATCAACCTTTATTCTGGGGCTGATTTGACTTACTGCTAAGGCAGTATTTTTCTGAGGACACTGCTTGATGTCTTACGTGTTAGACGGTCTTTCCACTTTGGCTGGTGGGAACATGAACTATTGTGTGAACTCTGATTATTGCTCTGTATATTCCTTTTTGGTGTTTCTTTCTGTGGTCTTGGATAGTTTCCTCATGCACTTGCAGATTAGTACTGAGCCAAAGTCTTAATGGGACCCCATGTAGATGCCCTGAGCTCTCTTTCTGGAAGAATATTTGGAAAAATATTAAAAGGAATGCTTTTTGGCAGGCCCAAGTTTTGTCAGCCATCCTTGTAGTAAGACTGGCTATTATTTGCCTACAGTACACACCGCAGCTCTACCTTGATCGTTCCTCAGTGAGGGGTAAAGAAATTTTGGAGACCTCTCCTGGTGATAATAAAACTATTTCTGATAACCTCTGTGTTGTTAAGTTAGAAAAATACTCACTTGCCCTCTTTCTTTCTTAATAAATATGAATCCAATCTCTTCCAGTTGTAATTGCTCAGCTATCACTTGAGATGGCTTAAATGATGAAAAGTTCTTGAGACCTAAATAGACTTACTGGAAAACTTCACCTCTAGACAATGTCTACCAAGATTGTCCTTAGTACCTATCCCACTGGACTGTTAGTTATAGCTATTCTCTCCTCCTCCCCCTTGCAGGTTCGCCTAGGACTGGATCTTTTGGGAGGCCAGGAGAGTCTGCTGTCTCCTGATTTTGCATATTTATCAGTGTCTGGATTGTAGGATAACCCATCTACAGTTTTCTTGTGTACTTGTAACTACCTGAGCTTGTTTTTTCCCCAGTACCACTTGAAGGTGTTGTCTATGTTTTGCTTTGTTTTGTTTTTATCAACAGGAGAGGAAGGCGAGACTGAGATGAATCAGCAGTTAAGCCTAGAGTCTATGGAACTGGAAGAGCTTGCCCTAGAAAAGTACCCCCTTGCTGCACCCCTTGTCCAGTACCCAGATCAACCCTCTGAGGATGGAGTTGCAGACCCTGAAGGGATAATATCAGGTGGAACTCCCCCTTGCAAGAAAAAGTTCATAAGCCTTTTAGTTACCATTGAAAACCATACCCCATTAGTAGAACTATCCCAATGTTTAGGAACCAGAGCACTTTCTGAAATTCTTGAATTTCCCTGGGAAGAAGCCAAAAATGTGTACAAGTGTCCTGAATGTGACCAAAGCTTCAGCGATAATTCATACCTTGTTTTGCATCAGAAAATTCATTCAGGAGAGAAAAAATATACATGTGGTGACTGTGGAAAGATCTTCAATCATAGAGCCAACTTGAGGACACACAGCAGAATCCATACTGGTGAGAAGCCTTATAAGTGTGCCAAGTGCAGTGCCAGCTTTCGCCAGCACTCACATCTGTCCCGGCACATGAATAGCCACATAAAGGAGAAACCCTATACATGTAGCATATGTGCAAGAGGTTTTATGTGGCTCCCTGGATTGGCACAGCATCAGAAAAGCCACACTGCCGAAAAAGCCTATGAATGTGCTAACCGTGGTAAATACATTGGTCAGAAAACAAATCTTGCTTTGGATGAGAAAACAGACACATCAGCCACTCAGTACCAGCACACTCAGTGTGTGAAGAGCTTTGAGCAGCCCTCATATCCTGCTGTCCCCGAGAAGGCCCACAAGAAGGACTCTGAATGTTGCAATGATGATGATGAGAATTTTTTTTCATTTTCAAGATTCAAACCCTTACAATGTCCTGAGTGTGACATGACCTTTCCTTGTTTTTCTGAGCTTGTTTCTCATCAGAACATTCATACGGAGGAAAAGCCCCATAAATGCAAAACATGTGAAAAAAGTTTTACTTCAGAGTCAGAACTTGCATGCCACCAGAAGAGCCACACAGCAGAGGAGCCTTTTAAATGTTCCGTGTGTGGGAAAAGTTTCAGGGTGAATATGCATCTCATTACTCATAAGCGAACCCATATGAAAAACACCAAGTAAATATAACAAGTGTTAATGATTGGGCTTTTCAGTATCTATACAGTGGGAAACAGTTACTGTTCATGTGCCAGGCACTGTGCTAAGCACTTTATACACATTCCATGTATACAGGGGCTGTCCGGAAAGTATCCAGCCATATAATATGAAAAATTATGAAAATTATGGCTGGATACTTTCCAGACAGCCCTCGTATTTAATTTTCACCACAACCTTGAGTTAGACAGTATTATTTCTATTTTATAACTGAGGAAGCATAATCAATGTCACATTGATTATGTGAATGAAGCCAGGATTTGAACTCAGTTATTGTTCAAATTTCATTTGTATGAGCCAGAAAAAGATAACAGAACTTTTTTTTAAATTCAGTTTTCATTAAAATGAAGGCTATTGCTAGACTTCTTTTAACTTTATGTTGTTTCTAAGATTTAGAAGGAGGAGAATTTATTTATTTTTTTGTCAGATCTGCAGATATATCTTGGAAAGTAAATGCTTTTATATCCATTTTATAATTTTTTTGGCTATAAGTGTTTGAATGTAATATTTGTATGAGATTATTTTATGTGTGAATTTTTAGAAGAGTTTAGAAGTTTTTTCTCCCCCTGTAAAAAGTTCCCAAATGGGTGGACTAGTTGGTGTCTTGATGGCTGTTAGTATCCATTCTCAGATCTGATGCCAGGGGCAGTACTGGCATTTATGACCCAGTTGTTTGCAAGGAGTTTTGGCAACCTGACTACAGCCCTTTTCTGGAGGCTGGACTTGACTTGGGGAGGAGGGGAAGTACTTGCTCCTCTCTAAGGTGATTTGCCTCCATACCTCTACTGAAGCACATTACCTGTCTTGTTATGAGTAATTGTTTCTTATAACTGTTTCGTAGTAAGCATGCTAGATTCTTTAGGTATATTATCTAATTTAATATTCAGAATAAGTCTGTGACAGAGAAAAGACTGTCCTTGTTTTATAAATAAAGAAACTGAAGCCCTCACAGGGTACTCAGTACTTGGCCCAGCATACAAAAAATATCACATTATAGTGAAGCTGGCATTTAAACTTGGGTCTCTCTAACTCCCAAGGCCATGCATCCAGCAACACTGCATCATTTGTTGGCATTCACATCATGTATCAGCACCACAGGCAGCCGGGGAGGCTGAGATCGGTAGGTGAGGATGGTCATCATGGAGGCTGCCTTGTGTACTTACATCCTGGAACCGCTTCACTCTCCTTGAGCTTTACCCAAAGCCTGCCTTACGTGTACAGTTAAAAAGCAACAGAAGACTCCTCAGGACTTCAAGTTTGAACTTCCATCCCTGTAATCAGATAAGAGATTTCAAACATTGCAGAGTATAGTCCTGAAGGTTTTAGTTGGGTTTTGGTTTTGAAAAAACACCCATAACATTTCCTCTCCATCTCCACAGAAAAATACATGTAAAAAATTGTTAGATTTTAACAAACATACTTGGTAATATGTATGTCTTTAGATATTGCTATTATACATAAATATTGGAGCAAAATATTGTTAAATAGTATGGTTATTAATGTTAAAGAACCAGAGAATGTTGTAAATATACATTCATATAGAATTTCTCTTTAAGGTGAAATTGACTGCATACCTATCAACAAAACAATATTTATATAGGCTTTTGAGTGGAATGTAAGAATGGTGTTATTCTATTTAAATAGACAGTATGAAAGTACAGTATTTGCTAAAATGGAATTATTGCTGGGAAGTCTCATGAACAAAAATTAAGGCTTTTTAAGGACTAATTGGATGGACAGTAGTACCTGGAAGGTGGTCTTTCTACAGAACAGCAGATTGAGAACTTACTATACAAAAACATGATGGCTACTGCAGCTAAGCTCTTAACACTGATCAGAGGTAGGAAGATACTCTTCAGGTGAGAGGAAAGCTGAAACCAACAGCCTAACCCTGCTCACCTGCTCCCCCCACCCCTTTTTGTCATTCTTGTTTGCAGATCCACAGTTGAGACCATGTGTATATCAAGGTCAGACTTGGCTCTTTGTTTCTGATGTCTCCACTCTTAGGATACAGGATACCAGTCTGCCAGGGCTTCAGGGTCTTAAAATTTTAAAATGAGGCCTTATGATCTTCAGCAGGTCTGTCTATCTGAGGTACTTGGAATTGTGTAGAAAGATAGTCTCCAGTTAGATTTCTTATTAGCCAGCTCTGGGATATAATGATCTTTGTTAAATATCAACAAGAACACAACCTCCCTGCTCTCTTGCTTCTGCCCTCAGTGGGAGAAACTGGCATGATGCCTCACCAGCACCTATGAGGGGCTTTTATATTTCAGTCAAAGATGGAAGAGTTGCAGGGTGGGGAATATGATTGGGAAAGAAGCCCCTACTAGGAGAGTTGCTGCAGAAGTGGAGAGGAATATCTTAGGCACTTGGACAGAATGGGGCTGGTAGAAAAGATGGACACTCTTACCCTTTTTGTTCTTTTCACTCCTAAGAAAGTATAGGGGAAGGCGAGAGTTTGTGTCACACATCCTGTTCTGCGCCTCAGCATGGAAATTTGCCTTTCCCATTGAGGCTTCATTCACAATTAACCCCTCATTTTTTGCAATTTTATTTATTCTCCAGATTTTGGAAGATTATGACAAACCTCTGTAGAAGATTAGAAAAATAATACTCTTACAGAAATATTAAAATACACATGGGTATAATTAAAGTGACTTTTTGGTATAATATTGTTAATGATTGGTATGCAGAAAAAAAATGAAAAAAAAAAAAAAAAACCCTACCTGAGTGTCAGTTACTGTGAAATAGGCATATTTTCTGTTGTTGCCTTATTGTGCACTTGTACCTAAAAACATTTGCTGGATGTAATTCAAGCTGCTCTGCCCCCAGGGAATTGAAGGAAAAGGTGTGTCTGTTGGTGAGATTAAGGCTGTTTTTATGAAGATGGCTTTTTTTGTCCTATTTAGTGTCAACTGATGGAGATTCCATAAAATTGTCATTAACTAAAAGATATTATTAGCCTACCATTTTAGGTGCTATTAACAAATACTGGATAAAAGTTAATACGGGAATGAAAAACTAAATGCAAGAATTTATTGCTGTGTATGGTTAACTACATTTTGCAGCATAAGTGTTGACACACTATGCAGAGTGAAAACTTTGTGCTGAAGAAACTGACTCAAACACATTTCTTTTTTGTTGTTAATGCAGTGATGAAAATGTGTGTCCCACAAATCCTTAACATGATTGCTGGAATATCAGGTTCTGTTAAACAGTCATCATTGATGAAAACAGCATTTTCTCAATGGAATTCAGATGTCAGGAGTTTACATTTTGTAATTTAAGAAATTGTGGAATTTATTTCTTGAATGAGTTGGACTCAAAATAGTTTTGTTTAGAGCTTTGTTACTACAGATAATAGTCTATTCACATCTCCTCATTTAACATAGAAAATGAGTAGCCCAATAATTGAAGGAGTTAAAACTCAAAACAAATAACATTTCACAGAAGATGCCATTTTGAGTCTTTGCCTCCTGAGATTCCATATAATTAAATGGCAGCATTCTGGTAACTGCACCATAAGATGCCATACAATCTGAAACTGCAGATTTTGCTCAAAGTAATCTGCAAAGTAATAGTGCATATGTGTACAAGGAGAGACACAGGTTATAATTTATATGAATAAAGAGTCTATTTTGAATGTTCGTTAAACTTGTTATCCCTGTGGGATTTTAGCAGGAAATGTTTTTGCTTTGACCATCTGTTTAAAAAGTTAACAAAATGATCTTCATTAGAAGTGTGTATATGTTCATCTGTTTTAGTTGTGTAGATTAGGAGAGCTATTGATCTAATATAAAGATGACCATTACCCATCTTTCTAAGGCCCATCTGACTACAGGTGTTTTGTCTTTTTTTAAATTGACATTCCTTCTTGCATTAACAGTCTGTGGAGGAGGGGGATCAATATAAATATTCATCTATATAAACCTAAGAACGTGCTGTAATTTCTAGTTCGTTTGGATACCTCAGAAGTATATTTGTTGTATGCACTTCTACTATTTGTCTGTGTAATGTTTTAATTTTACTGTTTTTGGTGCATTTTCATCAGTCTTAGCTCTAGATTGCAAGCTCTCAACAGGCAGTGATTATGTTTTTCTGATGTGCAATTTGTTGTCTAATAAATGCTATTTTGTGATGATAGCAAGGAGGTGAACTTTTTTCTTTTTTATACTTCAGTAGTTTTAGATGGCAATGAAGTGAATTTTGAAGACTGGCGGGATTGTGGTTTGGAGAGGGTGAATGAATGACTTCTTGCCATTTAATAAGGAAGTAAAATTGCTTGCTCTCTGGAAGTCAGCAGAAAATTCCGGCGTTATTCCGGGAAGACAGCACTAGACGTCGGTCGCCTTTCCAGGCTCCATTGCGCAGCAGAAGTACAGGGCCAGGTACCTCTGGTCTCCACAGGGCAGCAACTGCCCGGCGTGGGTTGCCACTTAAAGCTGGGAGTCATGGGTAGGGGGTGACTAGGACTCCCAGAAGGCTTCGCGCAGCCTCGAGGAGCTCCTAGGTCTCCAGCTTGGCTGCCAACTGCACAGGCCAGCGGAAATAGCAATGAGGAGACTTACTGCAGCGGGCAGCTGTCCAGGAACCGGAAGCCGCGAGGCCACTTCCGGCGCACGCTTCCGGCAGCGCCTGCGCACTACTGGTGCAGTTGGGGTGTCGCGAGCGGTGGGGATCCAGCTGCTGGGTTTGGCCAGGCTTCTGTGCCATATCCACTGCACCCTGCTAGGCGGTCTCCGTGTAAGCCGGCCGTAGGGGTGAGAACATTTGCCGAGGGACTCCTTAGGTCTTTCCCTGTGCATCAGCAGGAAGGCAACACGGGTGGCACTGTCCAGGACCAACCTGAATCTCCATCCCGTGATTCTAGGCAATGACCGCAGTGGGACAGGAGAAGGAACCTTACGTCACCTTCTCATCTCTGACCCCACTTGATCATTGTGAAGCTACAGGCCCGTCGTGCGTGTGTGTCTCTGGCTTGTTGAAATGGATACTTTATGCTTCTCATTTATGCTGGGTAGAGTATCTTCTCTCTAGAACGAGCACCAGTCTCCTCTTAGGCTTTTGGAGTGTTCCATAGCCGAATTCTAATGGAGGTTAGTTGGAATGTACCCTCCGTTCACCTTGGGTAAATGGTCTCCCCAAATGAGCTTGGACACTTCCATGGCTACAAAAGACCTCACTTTAGGTCTAGTTCAAATTTCTCTTCTCCCCTGCACTCCAGATTCCTATATTCAAGTGCCTTTGAGAGATCATCTTTTGGATGTCTCTGAAGCGTCAAAACACACGTCCTGGACAGGCATAGTAGCTGACGCCTGTAATCCCACCACGTTGGGAGGCTGAGGTGGGATTATCGCTTGAGCCCTGGCCTTGAGGTTACAGTGAGCTATGATTGTGTCACTGCACTCCAACCTGGGCAACAGAGTGAGACCCTGTCTCAAAAACAAAACAAAACAAACCCCCCAAAACAAAAATCACACATGTCCTTAACTGAACCCATGCTTTGAGCCCCAATCTGTTTGCCTCCAGTATGTGGCACCACATCTACACGATTGCTCATGCTATCAACAGACACTCTTTTTCCCATGTTGCTATGGTTTGAATGTTTGTGTTCCCCTTTATATGTTGACATTCTAACCCCTAAGGTGGTGGTATTAGCAGGTGGGGCCTTTGGGAGGTGATTATAGCATGAAGGCAGAGCCCTCATAATTGGGATTAGTGCCCTTATAAAAGATACTGCAGAGAGCTAGCTAGCACCTTGCACCATGTGAGGACTTAACAAGAAGGCACCATTTATGAAATGACCTTCACCACACACCAAATCTGCCAGTGCTTTGATCTTGGACTTCCCAGCCTCCAGAACTGTGAGAAATAACCTTTAGTTTATAACCCACCCAGTTTATGGTAATTTGCTATAACAGCTGGAATGGACGAAGACATCTCATCCATTCAATCATCAAGTCCTGTGGATTCTACCTCAAAAGTATCAAAAACATGACTGCTTCTATCTCCACCCTTATCCAACAGTACTTGCCTAGGTTGATTGAAATAGCCTGCTAACCTAACTCACACCACTCTTGTTCTCCGCCAGCACATCTGATTATGTCACCATCCAACTTGGCATCTTCTACTGGCTTTCCATTGTCCTTAGGAACATCTAAAATTTTCAACATGACCTTCCTGTTACTTCCCTGCCAGCATCAATTCCAGCTGCTCTCTCCTTTCTTTTCTCTCTCTCCCCCTCTCCAGCTGCACTAACTTTCAGTTCATCAAATATATGAAATTCCTTACTTTCAGAATTGTGCATTCTTTTTCTTTTACCTGGAAAATTCCCCTCAATCCCTACCTCCTTTGTTTTACCCTCCTTGTAGTAACTACCATGCTTGTAATTGAATAGTAATTATGTAACTAATAATTTATTAATAATAATCACTATATGGGCAGTGACCAGGCACATGGTAGATGCTTAGAATTATGCATTGAATGAATGAAACTTCTATAGCTCTGTCAGTTTTATACTGTTGATTGCAGCTGAAAGACTAACAGAGGAGAAAGGGGGATAGACACTGGTGCAGTCAGTTACTACTAGGTAAGAAGTGTAACAATGGACCCAGAGAAGCTGTAAGGAGTTCAGAAAAAAACTAAGAAAGTTCCCAGGATAAAAATGTAATGATGTTCTATGTGCTTGAAGGGAATCATTTAGCAAAGATGCCCAATTGCTGTAGCCGTGTTTGAAGGAAATGAGGTAAAAGTGATGTTTGTATTAAATATTTCAAAAAGAATTACACTGAGCTAATACATCAGGGAAGGAGACTTGAGCAATTTTGGTCTGCACCTGACTTTGAACCTTCTAGGAGTAAAGTGTTAGTGATTACAGTAGCTCACATCAGTGCCTGCAAAAAAACAGTGGGATCAGAGGGTCTCTGGCCCAATAACATCATTGCCTGTGCTGTCACCATCCTAGGAGGTCCCCTTAGTGGGAGAGGAGCATGCACCCAAGGTGAGCAAAGTGATGATACATCTGAAGGGCCAGCTGCTTAGGAAATTCCAGGAGGGGAAAAGCTGATACCCTAAATACCATGGAACAAAAGGGACTTGGCCAGCAGGTCCACATTCTTGTTATGTGTCAAGTTTTATTTGACTGATTTGGCATCAGAAAGATGACAGAATGGGAGGCTCCTGAATTTCCCTTCTTCCGTGGATGCACCAATTAAACAGCTACATGTGGATCAATTCTCCCTGAGAGGCTGGGTGTGGTGGCTCATGCCTGTAATCCTAGCACTCTGGGAGGCCAAGGCGGGAGGATTGCTTGAGCTCAGGAGTTCGAGACCAGCCTGAGCAAAAGCAAGACCCTGTCCCTACTAAAAATAGAAAAATTAGCTGGGCGTTATGTGCGCCTGTAGTCCCAGCTGCTTGGGAGACTGAGGCAGGAGGATCGCTTGAGCCCAGGAGTTTGAGGTTGCAGTGAGCTGTGATGATGACACTGCACTCTATCCGGGGTGACCCATCTCAAAAAAAAAAAAATCTCTCTGAGAGAAATTCAGAAACTAGGCAGGGTGCAGTGGCTCATGCCTGTTATCCCAGCACTTTGGGAGGCTGAGGAGGGAGAATTGCTTGAGTCCAGGAGTTCAGGGTTACAGTGAGCTATGATTGTACCACTGCACTCTAGCCTGGGTGACAGAGTGAGACTCTGTCACAAACAAACAAACAAACAAACAAAAAACTAGTTGAGAGACTCCTACACCTGGGCAACTGAGATATCCATAATATCCACATCAAAATGGGTAGAAAAAGCCAAGACACACACCACCACAAATCTCAACCTGGGCACAGCATCTTATAATTGGGAGGGAATCCCCAAATCTCAGCTTCCTGAGGAGTGAAGGGTTTGAGCCACACATGTAGCTCCCCAACTTATCAGTTCTCACCTGAGGACTTGGCTCCTAAATCACCTTGCTCTGGGAGTGGATAGGGTTCAGCATTTGTGAGTCCCCTGAGACCACAGAAAAGAGAGGCAGTTTTAAACAGGTACGTGATGGGACTGCAAACTAGTACAACCTCTATGGAAAGTAGTATGGAGATACCTCAAACAACTAAAAGTAGACCTACCATTTGGTCCAGCAATCCCACTACTGGGTATTTACCCAAAGGAAAAGAAGATATTTTATTAAAAAGACACTTGCACTTGAATGTTTATAGCAGCACAATTCACAATCACAAAGATGTGGAATCACCCCAAGTGCCCATCAATACATGAGTGGATTAATAAAATGTGGAAATGTATACCATGGAGTACTACTCAGCCATATAAAAATGGTGAATACCTTTTGTAACAACCTGGATGGAACTGAAGACCATCCTTCTAAGTGAAGTATCACAAGAATGGATAAACAAACACCACGTGTACTCACTATTAAATTGGAAATAATTGATCAACACTCATGTGCACATATGGTAGTAAAACTCAACAGAAGTCAAGCAGGTGGCGGGGGAGGAGGGGATGGGTAAATTCACACCTAACATGTACAATGCACACTGTCTAGGTGATGGACATACTTATAACTTTGACTCAAACTGTACAAAAGCAATTCATGTAACCAAAACGTTTGTACCCCCGTAATATTCTGAAATAAAATAAAAATAAATAAAGAGGTATGTGACTGCATTTAGTGGCTGTCCCCCAGGTTCAATGCAGAGCAAGCAGACAAAAATGCATTGTTCCCAGTTTCTCCCTGGAAAGGATTTATCTATACACTTTCCCAACTGCTGCCTGAGGAGTGGGCTTCTAACTAGCCTGCATCTGGTAACTGATGGGGCAGGTAAACAATAGACCTCCAGGAGCCTGCATAGGCATGTGGGCACTTCACTGGCATTCTTTCCTTGACTCTCCCTCCACTCCATCCAGAGATGAAATTAGCCCTCCAGCTTCCCCCTGGATGGAGTTTGTCCACACATTGAGCACCCCAACGTTTACACCTTCCACTTGAAGGATCAGCTGCTAATTCATCTAGCTCTGGGAATTGATGAGACTCTGCATTACAAGTCCCCTTAGACTACAGAGAAGAAAGAATTGGTTTTAAAAGAGTGTACAAGCACTGCTAGTGGCCATTTCCCCTAGCTCATAGCAAAGTGAGTAGGGAAAAACACTCAGCTCCCAGTTTCTCCCTGGAAGGGGTTTGACTGTATACCTAACATCTCAACTTTCCCAGCTGCTGCCCATGGGTCAGGACTTTGGATTGCATCTGGGAGCTGACAGAGTAGGCAATAAGCAGCCCTCCAGGAGCCTCACTGGGTATGTGGTCACTTCCACACACAATTTCTTCCTCAGGCTCACTCAAGAAATAGAGCCAAGCCTCCAACTAAGCCATCTGTCTCTGAGAGTAGATGGGAGCTGGAATTTGCTAGGCCCCTGGTGGTAACAAAAAGCAAGGCAACAAGTTGAAAGAGTGTGTAGTCTGAGGGAGAATGCAAGCATTCTACAGATTCTTTTGCTAGCTTAGTGCCGAGCAAATGGGAGATAAACTCCAGTTCCCAGCTCCTCCTTGAGGATAGAAGGAACTGGAGCACACATCTAACACCCCTACTTTTCCAGCTACATTTCAAGGGAATGGCCTCTATCTCACCTGTCTTGGGCACTGGTGGCTCTTGGTGCACCTTAATGTCTTGGGGCTACTAAGAGCAAAGACAGCAGTTTGGACAAGCCCAAAAGTTTGACAGACTTAGACTCTCTGTTTGGGCTGATTTGTTAGGTTCATCTCCTACACAAGGCCAGTTAAGACTGAGAGGGGGGATGTCTTGTCTAATGCAAAGAAATCAACACAGATAGTCAAGGAAAATGAAGAAACAGGGAATATGTTCCAAACAAAAGAAGATGATAAATCTCCAGAAACCAACTCTAATGAAATGGAGATAAGTGATTACCCAATAGAGAATTTAAAATAATGGTCATAAAGATGCTCTTTGAGGTTAGGAGAGTAATGCATGAACAACCTGAGAATTTCAACAAAGAGATAGAAATTATGAAGATGTACCAAACAGAAATACAGCTCAATACGATAACTTAACTGAAAAATTCAATAGAAGGGTTCAAGAGCAGACTAGGTGGAGCAGTAGAAAGGACCAATTAACTTTATAGACAGGGCATTGAAAATCATCCAATCAGAGGGGCAAAAATGAAAAAGAATAAAAAAGAGTGAAGATAGCTTAAGGGACTTATGGGCCACCATCAGGCAGGCCAACATATGCAGTATTGGATTTTCGCAAGGAGAGAGAAAGAGAGACAGAGACAGAAAGCATATTCAAACAGTGGCTAAAAACTTCCCAAAGCTGGAGAATGAAATAGAAATCCAGATCCAGGAAGTCCAAGGGACACCATATAAGATGAATCCAAAGAGACCCACACTAAGAAATATTACAATAAAATTTTCAAAAGTTAGAGACAGAATTTTTAAAGCATCAAGAGAAAAGCAACTTCTATGTGCAAGGAGTATCCCATAGGACTATAAACAGATTTTTAAAACATAAAGCTTGTAGGACAGAAGGGAATGGGATGATATATACAGAGTGTTAAAAGAAGAAAACTGCCAACCAAGCAAACCTATCCTTCAGAAATGAAGGAGAAATAAAGATGTTCTCCAGCAAACAGAAGCTGAGGGGGTTTATCATCACTAAACCTGCCTTACAAGAAATGCTAAAGGGAATTCTTCAGGTTGAAAAAAAACGATGTGAAATGGCAACATGAGACACAAAATGTGAAACTCATTTGCAAAGGTAAGTGTTTAGACAAAACCAGAATATTGTATTACTATAACAGTGGTGGGTAAATAGGTTTTAATTCTGCTACATAAATTAAAAGGCAAAAGTATTTAAAACACCTATAACTGTTATGTTGATGGGTACATAATATAAATAGATGTATAATTGTGAAATCAATAGCATATAAGGTGAGGAGAGGAGAGATAAAAGAAGACTTCTTGCATGCAAGGGGAGTTAAGTTGTTATCAGCTTAGAGTAGACATAACTATAAGATATTTTATGTAAGCCCCTTGGTAACTACAAAGAAAACACCTATAGAAATTTCACAAAGATAAAGAGAAAATAATAAAAACTTATCAATATAAAAACAATGAAACATAAAAGACAGGAAGAGAAGAGAGACAAAAGAATTACAAGACAAACAGAAAATAGTTAACAAAATGACAAGAGTAAATCCTTATCAACAATTACTTTAAATGTAAATGGAACTCACCAATAAAAAGATACAGACTGGCTGAATGGATTAAAAAAAAACCCAACTGTAAGTTGTCTACAAGACACTCACTATAGATTCAAGGACACACATAGGCTGAAAGTGAAGGGATAGAAAAAGATATTCCATGCAAATGATAATCAAAAGAAAGCAGGAGTGGCTATACTTGTATCATACAAAGTAGATTTTACATCAAAAACTGTCTGTAGAAACAAAGAAGGTTATTACATAATGATAAAACAGTTCAGCAGGAAGATATAACAATTGTATATATATGTATACCCCTCCAACATCAAAGCACTTAAGAATATAGAGCAAATATTGACCAGTCTGATAGGAGAAATTGGTAGCAATGCAGTAATAGTAGAAGACCTCAACACTCCACTTTCAATAATGGATAGAACATCCACACAGAAAATCAATGAAAAATAGCACAATAAATAAAATAAAATAACTAAAATAAAAAATGAAAGAGGAGACAATACAATATATTCCTCAGAAATAAAAAGGATTATAAGGGACTATTATTATATTAACAATTATATGCCAACAAATTGGATAGCATAGAGGAAATGGTTACAGTTCTAGAAACATACAACCTACCGATACTGAATCAAAAAGAAATTCAAAGCATGAACAGAAAAATAACAAATGAGGAGGTTGAAGTAGTAATCAAAAACCTGCCAACAAGGAAAAGCCCAGGGCCAAATGGTTTCATGGCTGAATTCTACCAAACATTCAAAGAAGAATTAATACCAATCCTTCTTAAATTCTTCACAAAAGACACGTAAAGGGAGTATTTCCAAATACATTTTATAATGCCAGCATTAAACTGATACCACGGCCAGACAAAGACACCACAAGAAATGAAAACTGCAAGCCAATATCTATGATGAACGTAGATTCAAAAATCTGCAATAAAAATACTAGCAAAACTGGCAAGGCATGGTGGCTCACACCTGTAATACTAGCATTTTGGGCAGCTGAGGAGGGAGGATCGCTTGAGGCCAGGAGTTCAAGACCAGCCTGGGCAACATAGCAAGATCCCATCTCTACAAAAACTAGAAAAATTAGCTGGGCCTGGTGGCGCAGACTTGTAGTCCCAGCTACTTGGGAGGCTGAGGCAGGAGGATCTCTTGAGCCCAGGAGTTCGAGGTTGCAGTGAGCTATGATCTCCCACTGCACTCCAGCCTGGGAGACAGAACGAGACTCTGTCAACCAATCAATCGATCAATAGAAGGAGAGAATCAGAGAGGTAATTAGAATAGGAAAAAAATGGCCAACACTAATCAAAAGCAGGTTATGTGCTAGCACTTCTGTGCTAAGCACTTTTCCTGAATTATTTCACCACTTTCATCACATTTTAACACATCAGAAAATAGGGCTGGATTGTTGGGTATGTTGGGAAGTAGGAGACAGAATGGAAAGTGCATTGAAGGTGTGTTGTTAATATTAAATCGCTCAGCTTCCTATGAGCTGTGCAAACTCCAAAAAAAAAAAAAAAGAGAGAGAGAGAAAGAGAGATTGAATATCAGTTTCCTCAAATGCCAAGAAGATAATCATAGCGTCTACCTCAAAATATGCAAGGGTCAAGGGAGATGCTGTGAGGTGTCTGTGAGGAATCACTGCCGCCATCAAGTGACTGTTCTGTGAAGGAGACAGCTGGGGGCGCCCTGACATTCCCATCTAAGTTAGATCCTTCCCCACTCACTTACTAACGCGTCATTCCTGTTTAATATTTCTTCTTAGGAGTTATAGTTGCAGTTTTACATTTGTTTGTGTAATTATTTTATTCAGGTCTGTTTCGCCCTCTGGACTGGGCTTTCTAAGAGAGCATGCACGTCGTCTGGGTTCCTCACAGTACCTCCAGCACCTCATGTTGCCTTGGCGTGTAGTAGGCATTCAATATATATTTGTCATGTGACTGAACGAGCTTAAAGAATGAACCTCCAGGACAGCTTTTTCGCTCCAGGCTCAACTGTCCTAAGATAGCAACCGCGCGTGGTCTCCGGAGTGGAGCCGGCGAGGACTACATTTCCCAGGAGACTTCACGGCGGCCCGGCCCCCTCTTCATACTGACGGCTGCTACAGGCAATAGGAGGGGAAAACTCCTCGGGGTGGGCGCCTTGCGGCCCAATCAGAGGAGAATGTTCTGGGTACGTCCTGCCGAGGCTCCGCCCCCAGCCTAGGGCCGCTTTCCCTGCCGGTGCTGCTTTCCGGAAGAGCTTACCTGGTTCATCCCACCCAAGGCTCGTTCCGCGGCAGTGTCCTGAGCCGCTGGACTCTGGTCCGATGTCCCTGGGTGGCCCTAGGGATGGGGGCGCGTAAGTCCCCGGGGAACCCCATCCTCTCTGGCCTACCAAGTACCGGGCCCAGCGGAGGAGGCGGGTTCGGCCGTGAGCGCCCCCGCGCGTCGCCCCCTCCTCGGCGGACGCTGCCCCCAGTGCAGTGTCGGGGCAGGAAGGCGGGGACAGGGTTTTTCTGTGATCTGCATCGTGAGGATAATTCTGCAGCCAAATGATCGGACTGGGCTGAGCCCGGAGACGACAAACACTCAGGAGGCTGTTGTAATCGAACGTGTGAGAGATGAGGGCCTGTAGTGGGGGTCTCGCGAATGAGGAAGAGCGGGTGACATCCTGACAGATGGAAGAGGGAACAGTGACAATTGGTGGGGTAAGTGAGAACAGGGAGTCAGCGATGACTTTGAAATTTCTGGTTTGGGTGACTTGATGGTTAGTATTAATAGCTTCATGGAGCGATCTCTAGCCTTTTGAGTTCACATTCAGAAAGGGAGATGCCTAAATCACAAATAAGTGTGAAGTTGCAGCTCTGGCCAATGCCATAAAGACGAGTTACGTTTTGCTATGAGGAGGTGTGAGGAATTCACCTAGCCAGTGAGGTCAGGGAACCTGTTTTCTTTTGAGGAGTGCTGAGAGCTAAGTAATGATTTGGCGTTAATAGGTTGGAAACCTCTGGAAAGGGAAGGGCCTGAGCTAATGGTTCAGCTGACCCCAAGTATACTAAGCTTTTCCTGCTCACCTGTACTGTCCCTATTTCCAGGGAAAAATGATCAGAAATTGGCAAACCTAGATGCCCATCCACACCCTACAGAGAGATAGGGTGTGACATTCCCAGGGCCAGCCCTAGCTGGTATGAGGCTGTAACCTGAGCCATGAGATGAATGCAGGCTTAGGTACCCTGGACCTCCCTTCCCCTCAGAACTGGAATGCCTCCTGATCAAAGATGCCACCTGGCGGCAGGAAGCCAACCTGCAAAACCACGATCCTGGTCCTGAAACTTGTCATTGGTGCATTAGACTCCTCTGCCACAAGAAGGTAGCTGGGCCAGGGAGGCTCTCAGCCACCTCTGGGAACTGCTAAGGCCCGAGATGCCCATCAAGGAGCAGATGCTGGAACTGCTGGAGCTGGAGCATTCCTGACCATCCTGAGATCCAGACTGGGTTCAAGACCGGCATCCTGAGGGTGACAAGAGGCAGCAACCCTGATGGAGCATTTGTAGAGAGAGCCCAGAAACTAGGGTGTTGAGTGAAAGGGGCCGGGGGTGACCCAGACAGTGAACACAGATAGGTGATGAGCTCATCTCTTTGGGAAAATTAGGCGGGGGGCAAACTTTGAGCACGTTATCCTTCTGCTTCCTCTTCCCCCAGGTCTTCTAAATCCTGGGCCTCCACCTCACCAAGCTTGAGGTTCACCCTTATTTTGGCCCAAGGCAGAACCAAACACTCAAGGTATATATGGGCAGCTCAGAGTAGAAGTGAAAAGACAATGAGAGAGCATTTTCTGTAACCCCCTCATTTTACTGATAAGGAAACTGCGGTGTGGGCATCATAGGCTCAGTAACTGGCTAGTTGCAGCACTCAAATGGAACCCAGGTCTTCAGGCTCCTTGCCCAGGACCTTTTCTACTATCCCAAGCTGTCTCCTGGTCAAGTCCTACTGCAGCAGCATGCTAGCCGTGTGATCAGCTAACACGCCTTGTGAGGAAGTCATCTTTGTTTCTCAAAAAGACCTGTGTCTGGTTGCACAACTTTGTGAATATACTAAAAACCACTGAACTATATACACTTTAAAAGGGTGAATTTTATAGTATGTGAATTATATTTCTGCTAACAAAATAAGCTTTGAAGTAAAAAAAAGTTGAAATATATATTTTAAAACTGCAATAAAATATATATTTAAATATGTAATATACAAAATTTTTAACCTATCAGACGCAGGAAAATAATTTATGCTATCAACTTAACTTATTTGTGTGCAGACCTTATAATAAAGCTGCTTTTTCTTTCTCTGTACAAAGAGTAGAGTATCTTGCAGGATGAGCTGTTAAAACTGTCAGCATTTGTAACTCCTTACCTGTGTGTTAGAATTCGCTCCATACTGTGCAACCCAAATGAAAATCAAATAAACTAGATGTTAGTACAATTATATAGTTCCCCAAAGAATAAATAAATAAAAATAAAAAAGATGTGCTCAGGTTTAGGCACTGTTTCCTTCCATAGAACCCACCTGTTGCAAATGGAAGATTTTCAAAATCTGTTCCAAAGAACTGAGCACAAGAGAATTTTCGTCAGGGTTTGGGGAAGGGCTGTGGCCCGAGTGGAAAATCAAGATGGAAGAGGAGCAGATGCAAGCCTGCCTTCCGGAGGTGCACTTCCTGCCCAGCTCCTCTGCCCGCCCAGGGTGGACCTAGGCGTCTTCATCCCCTCCTCCTGCCTCAGGAGGTCCTATTACTCTCTAGGAACAAACTTCTCCATCTGGGAGAACTTTCTCCTCAGCTCTGTTTCTCCTTACCTGAGGGCACATTCCTGACTCCTGGTGTGATCTCCAACAGCCAGCCAGACCTTTGATTTCTCCAAATCCTAGATCAGAGAGGACTTTTATTGTCCTCTTCTAGAATAGACTCTCTTTCCCAGGGAATCGTCCTGTTCAGTGTGGTATATGCCTCAGAACTGGACATCCCAGGGCATGCTCTCCGGAGGTTTCTGAGTCCCCGAGAGGCTTTGCTTAACCTTCTCCCTAAAATACACTACCTGCTGTGCTCCTTCCCCGCGTTCAGAGCAGTGCAGATTGACAGATATTTACAAAGTGTTTACTTTGGTGGGATTTTCTAGAGGATATAACATGACCCCTTCATTTCCCGTCTCCTCACCCCTGCCCATCCCCTCTCCAAAGTATTCATGGGAGCAACGAGGACTCCACGGGCAAAGGCCTGCATGGCTGAAAGTCTAGCCTATTAGAATGTAAAACAACTAGGACAGTCCCCCAAAGAAATGTTTCACCTTGTAAAGTGGCAAGTTCCCCTTCTATGAAAATTTCTAACAAGAGCTTGGGCGATAGTCTAGCAGGGTGTAGTGGAGAGATTTATGCCACAGGTAGAGTGTGGACAATCTTGATTTTTCTTCCAGCAATAGACGGATTTTGAAAAGGTTTGTCAAGAGGAGTATGGAGTGGTCTGATGCAAAAATGATCACCTGCCAGTTTTGCCTTGCCCACTGGTTGCCACTTGTGGTGGTGGCTGGACCAGTCCTATGTGAGCTACCCCTAGAGGACCAGCCTCTTGAGGGCTGGGGCATTTATGCTGTTGCCTTAAGGTGGTAGGGCACTCATTACTCTGGAGGCACATAATCAGGTCCTCTCATTTAAACCTTCTGAAGCTGGTAGCAGTGTTCTCATTTTGTAGTTGAAGAAACAGGTTTTCAAAGGGTAACTAGAGCCAGGATTGGATCTAAGTCTGTCCAAAACCGAAGTTCATGCACACTTGGCTATGCTGAATGGTCTCCCAGTACTCCTTAAAGTTTTCCAAAAGGTTAAAACAAGTGACTTAAAACTCTTCCTCATGACATTGTCTTGGGCCTGAAAACCCTCACTCCATATGGCCTATACTTCTGTGCAGTGCCAGTTCCCGGGCTTCTCCATTTCCTAAGACTGTGGGACAGATTCCTAAGAATCCATCAACTTGGGCTTCCCTCCTGTTGAACATGGGACACTGCCTCTGTCCTCTCAGGACAAGGCTATGTCCTCAGTACAGGTGTCACCTGTCACACACGCATAGACATGCCCATGTCCCCATGCCCATGTCCTCATACCTCCCAGGGGGACCCAGTTAAGCCCTAATTTGTAACCTTCACCTTTGGATGTTCTGCTCTCCTTAAAGCTGCTCCTGTTGGGACAGACCTCCTGCTCTCTCTCCTCACTCCCCAGCCCTGTGCTCCATCTACTGGGGCAAGCCCTTTCCTGGACCTCTTCCACTATTCCTGCTTTCAGGTACTCCAGGGACACTAATGTACAATGCCACCCTCTGAAGACTCTGATGGCCCTGTGGAGAACTTTTCATTTAGTTTCTGAAAATTAGGTATTTGCAAAAAGTAAGAAGGACATTATTCACAATAGCCAAAGATGGAAACAACCCTAGAGACCGTTGGTGAATGAACAGAGGAGCACAATGTGGTACAGACATTCGGTGGGATGTTACGCAGCCTTACAAAGGAAGGAAATTCTGGACACATGCTACAAAGTGGATCAAAGCACCATGCTAAGTGAAGGAAGCCAGACACAAAAGGACAAATAGGGCTGGGCATGGTGGCTCTCGCCTGTAATCCTAGAACCCTGGGAGGCCGAGGCGGGAGGATCGCTTGAAGTCAGGGATTTGAGACCAGCCTGAGCAAGAGCGAGATGCTGTCTCTACCAAAAAAAAAAAAAAAAAAGACAAATACTGTATTCCACTTGTGTGAGGTATGCAGAGTAGTCAAATCCATAGAGACAAGGAGCAGAATGGTGGTTAGCAGGGGCTGGGGGAGAGAGGGATGGGGAGTTTTTGTGTTTAATGGGGAAGGAGTTTCAGTTTGGGAAGAGAGAAAAGTTCTGGAGATGGGTGATGGTGATGGCTACACAACAATGTGAATGTACCTAATGCCACTGAACTGCACACTTAAAAATGGTTAAAACAATAAATCGTATGCTATGTATATCTTACTACAGTAAAAAATTAAATTTTAAAAAGCCAATGTAAAAAGTAAGTAAGAACAGCATGAAGGGACTTCTAGTTTCTAGTTCCGAATGTAAGGTGCTTGGAAGTTGTCACTCCATCCTAATGACAAGTAAAAAGCTGAACAAACTGAAAAAAAGAAATCAACAATTCTTGGATCTGTAAGAGAAGTGAGGTCACAGGGCAAACAGTTGCCTCCAAACTTGGAAACAAAAAGGCAGATACAGAGAATGACAACTTACCAGAGCAGAAATCTCCAAGGATACCAGTGCTGGGGAAGGAAAACCTGAACTGTAATGGCTGGGGCTTATGTGGACAAGTCTGACAGTTCAAAACTCCAGGAGGACTCAGTCACTTGGGGCCCCCACAGCTTTGTGAGTTTTACCTACAGGAGCTCCACCATGTTCTCACAGAAGATGGCAAATCCCCTCGTGCTTCTAGCAGCAGGAGGGGAAAGGAACCACACTGAGGAAAGCCAGAGCACTGTTCTTGAGGAGGCCTGCTCTCAAGAGAAACTAGTTAACTGGAGCCTGACTGACCTGGGGGAAGGGAAATACTCAACTCCAGCCCACTTTGGCCATCCTGTCCCACCTAAGAAGGGGAGAAAAAACCAGAAATACGTGAAGTTCCCAGTCTTGGGGCACAGGCTCAACAAAAGACTGAGACCTACTCACAGGACTACAGAACACTCCCCTCCCCCGCACCTCACCACCACATCACTGAAGGCCTTTTCACAGCGGTCCCTTCTACCCAGCACATCATGTCCAGCTGTCAAGAAGAAATCACAAGGCATGCCAAAGGCAAAAAACAGTTTGAAGAGACAGAGCAAGCAGCAGAATGAGACACGGTAGGTGTGCTGAAATGATCAGATCTGGAATTTAAAACAACTACGATTCATATGCCAAGGGCTCTAATGGAGAAAGTAGACAGTGTGCAAGAATAGATGGGCAGTGTCAGCAGAGATGGAAGTCCTAAGAAAGAACCAAAGAGAAATGCTAGAGATCAGAAACACTTCAGCAGAAATGAAGACTGCCTTTGCTGGGCCTGTTAGTGGACTGGACATGGCTGAGAAAAGACTCTGAACCTGAGGATATATCAAAAAAACAGCAGGCTGGCATGGTGGGGCACTTGTAGTCCTAGCTGCTTGGGAGGCTGAGGCAGGAGGATCACTTGAGCCTAGGAGTTCGAGGCTGCAGTGAGATGTGACTGTGCCAGTGCACTCCAGCCTGGGGGATACAGTGAGGCCCTGTCTCTAAAACAAACAAACAAACAAACAAAACAGCAGGAGGGGCCATGGAAGAAAGGGAGGTCATTCTGCTTTGGGCCACCCTTCTTTAGGACACAAATTTTATTAATAAAAAGCCCTTTGGAGAAATTATTCTCCCTTTCCAGGACATTCTCTACTGTAACCACAGTCTAAGCAAGTGCTAGGTCCAGGAAAATAGGACTTTTCTTCCCTCAAATCCCTGTGGGCCTCTTTGGTCATTCCAGGCCCAAGTACTTGGACCCGAAGGGCTTGTGGGGAGATTTCAAGATGCTTGGTTTCATTGGACTGATAATTTCATCTTCCTTTTATAAGATACTTTCCAGAAAACAAAATGCTTTCACATACACGTTTTCTCTTTACCAATCATGTGAGGTAAGCAGGGCAAGTCTTCCCATTTCCAGTGGAAGAAATAGGCTTGGAGAATTAAGTGACATATCCAGGGTCCCAGGGCCAGAAAGTGATAGGGCTGGGTGTAAACCCATCCCCTGGTCTTAGCTTGGTACCAATTCTACTCCCCTGGTTTGTACATGGAGCCCTGCTAAGCCCCAAGTCACCCCCAGGACCAAGGTCAGTTCTTGGGGTTCCTCCAGGCTGGCTCTGCCCTTCTCTGGTCCATCAAACTTCAGCCAGGAGTGACATTTGGAGAGCTTTGCCTCACACTCTGTCCTCAGAATCCCAGTGGCTATAGCTGAAACATCACCCCTTCCGGTCCAACTTCTGAGTTGCAATATATTTGAGGGTGCCTTTACTAGTGTGGGTTCACAGGAGTGTTTTTCACTGACTTAGCCCATTGATCCTGGGTGGAATCCATAGAGAGGCTTCAGAAGTGCACCAGTTCTGAGCAGTGAGAAGGCAAGTGTCACAGGAACCTGGCTGGAACTGGGGACACAGGGTCTGGGAGCAGCAGGAGGACAAGGGTGCTGGGCCACCAGCCGACCACTGCTTTCACTGCCCTGACCTGAGTCGGAGGCAGCTACGATTCCTGCCCTGGGCACTGGGTTACGGGCGGTGGAGCCTGGGGTCGAGGCTTCGGGCTGAGGAGCTGTCCACCATGTTTTCTTTTCAATTGAGATGTAATTCACACATCATAAAATTCACCCTTTAAAAGCGCACAATTTGGCACGTTCACAAGGTTGTGCGACCATCACCACTAATTCCAGAACATTTTCATCACCCCAGAAAGAAACCCGGTACTCTTGCTGTCACTCTCCATTCTCCCTTACCATAGTCCCTGGCAACTACTTACATGTTTTCTATGCAACAGAAACTCTGTGCAAATCTATGGATTTGCTTACTCCGGTCATTTCATATAAATGGACTCATATGATATGTACTCTTTTGTGTCTGGCTTTGTTCTCTCAGCATAATGTTTTCAAGGTTCATCCCTGCTGTAGCATGTGTCAGTACTCCATTCTTTTTTATGGCTGAATAATATTCCATTGTACAGACAGACCACATTTTGCCATTCATTCTATCTACAGTGTTCTTGGAGTGTCCCCTGTAATCTTTTAGGTGTTCCTGTTCCAGCTTGGAAGAGTCAAGCTGCTGGTGGTATACTCAGATATAGCCCTAAATCAGAAAAGCTTGCCTAGAATTCTGCTCCTGGGCTACTCCTCAAACCTGGGATAGGTCAGTCTCCTCTCCCCACTGACATGCGTTCCTCAGGGACTTTGCTTTCTCAGCTCACCTTTCTTATCCTACATCCCTCCAGACTTCAGGGCTTCAGCAGATTCAATAAGAACCACCCCAGGCCCCCATCTCTGTAGGGCAACACAGAGGGAGTAATTTGCAGCACAGCGATTAAAAACACAGACTTTGAAATCAGATCTACTCCTAATTCTAGGGCTGTTTACTAATTCTTGTGGTCTAGCAAATTATTTAAACTCTCTGAACTTGCAGTTTCTTTCTCTCTTAAATGGGAACAATAACTATCTCCAGGGTTGTTTTAAGAATTAAATGAGGTCTTGTATATAAAGCACTTAGCAATGTCTGTTGCTTGTTAAGTGATCAATAAATATTTTTAGTACAGTGGAAAATTGTTTATTCAAGAACCTAAACAGAACTATTCTAAAAGAATTAAACAAATTTTTTCCATTAAAAAATTTTGAGCCATGTGTGACTGAAGTAGTGGGTAGCCTGTGGCTATGGTGTGACCTGAAAGGCTGCCAGGAACTGGTCTAAGTGGTGTCAAAAGAACCCCAAGCCTCATTATCCATTCACAGGAATGCCATGCTGTTTCATTGGCAATTCAGGAATTCAGACAATTTGGTTTCACTCTTTTGTATTTTGGTAGGTGACAGCTCTTTTAAAGAGATGTACTCAATTGTGCAAAAGTATAATACAGTAGAATGTGAGAAAATACTTGCAGATCATATATCTGATAAGGACTTGATTCCAGAATATTTAAAGAATTCTTGGAACTCAACAATAAAAAAGATAACCCAATAAAAAAACGGGCAGAAGTTTTGAATAATCATTTCTTCAAAACAGATACAAAATGGCCAGTAAACATGTGAAAAGATGCTCAACATTGTTAGTCATTAGAGAAACGAAAATCAAAATCACAGGATACCACTTCACACCCACTAGGATGGCTATAATCAAAAGGACAGGTAATAGCAAGTGTTGGGGAGGATATGGAGAAACTGGAACCCTCATACACTGCTGGTAGGAATGTAAAGTGGTACAGCCACTTTGGAAAACAGTTTGGTACTTCCTAAAAAAGTTAAACATAGAATTGCCATACAACCCAGCAATTCTACCTCTAGGTATATACCCAAGAGAAAAGAAAACATAAAAACTTGTAATGCCAATATTCATAGCAGCATTATTTATAATAGCCAAAAAGTGGAAACAAGCCAAATGTCCACCAATGGACGAATATATGAACAGAACAGGGTCTACCTATAGAATGGAGTATTATTTGGCAATAAAAAGAATAAGGTCTGCACACATGCTACAACATGGATGGACCTTGACGACGCTATAAGTGAGAGTCGGGGGACTTCAGGGGGGCCACAGAAATGGGGAGTGACTGCTCATGGTTAAGGGGTTTCTTTTTGGGCTGTTGAAAATGTTCTAAAATTAAATTGTGGTGAAAGTTGCACAACTGAGAATATATTACAATCACTGTACTATACACTTTAAATGGATGACTTTTCAGGTATGTGAAATATATCTCAATAAAGCTATAAAAATAGCATTTTTTTGTTTTAGAAATAATTGGAGGAAATTTCAACATTGTCTACTGGATGGTAGTCAGGAGTTACTGCTAATTTTGTTGGGAGTGATAATGGTATTATGGGATGGGTTTTACAAGTCCTCATCTGCTGTAGATGGAAAATGCTCTTTAGAGAAATCTGTGATGTCCAGACCCTCACTTGTCTGCTGGTGCTTCCTCTCTCCTCCTGTCTTCTTGGGGACAACCCGGGGACCAACTATCCTGAGCAGGAGTCACCCCACCCCAATACAGGTAAGGACAGGACAAGGCTCAGAAAAGATGGCAGAACCTTACAGGCTGCTCCACAGGCAAGGGCTGCACATGAAAAGAGAAAGATTATTTTCTTATACTGGGGTGCTGCAAATGGCAGCTGATGGTAAACCACAGGTCAACATTTCATGCTGAGGCCCTCTGGTGGACCATGTATGGGCAAGGGGGCTGAGGGGACACCTACATCTGAATGTAGTACCCACGGTCCTTCTTCCAGCCATCGGGTCCTTCCTGGTACTCCTCAGCTGGAGTTGAGCCTTATGCCCAAGGAAACCCAGGCAGGGGAGGCAAGGCAGCATCACAGACTTGAAACTTTTTGGAAATGAATGATGTTCAGAGTGGTGATTTTGTCACATTTATTCAAGGTCCACAGTTGAACAGGTACCCAAAGACACTAATATTAAACAGTTATTGATTTTGTAATCAGGAGAAAGGAAGCATGCACACACAGGTTCTTCAAAACACAACAAGCAAGGAAAAGCTCTTATTTAAGGAAAAGTCCCTGTGTCAATTCTTATAAATAAGAAAAGTGGAAATCTATGCTCCTTCTCTTTTCAGAGAGACCTTCAACTGACCAAGTTGATTCAAGATAGACGTGTGGTAGGCTGAATCATGGCTGCCCAAACATGTCTACATCCTAATCCCTGGAACCTGTAAATGTTACCTTATATGCAAAGGAACTTTGCAGATGTTAAGGACCTAGAAATGGGGAGATTATCCTGGTGGGCCCAATATATTCATAACAGTCCTTACAAGAGGGAGGCAGGAAAATCAGACTCAGAGGAGAAGGTGATGTAATGAGAGTCTGGAGTGATGTACTTTGGAGATGGAAGAGGGGACCATAAGCCAAAGAACGCAGGTGGCTACTAGAAGCTGACAAAGTTAAGGAAACAGATTCATCTCTCAGAGCCTTCGGAAGGAACCAGCCCTGCTGACAGCTTGATTTCAGCTGAATGAAACTGATTTTGGACTTCTGACCTCCAGATGAGAAATTTGTGGTCATTTGTTATAGCACCAATACAAAACTAATACAGGTATGACTATGACTTGCAGGTTAAAGGGCAACAATGAAATCAGCCTAGAAAAAGGGGGTAGGGCAAGGGGGGAACATAATGAGAAATAAAGAGGCCCTGACCAGGGAGAGGCAGGAGGCTGGAGGAATAGGGTAGGGGCAGGCCGGATACTGAAGATAAATTCTATGATTTAACATAGTAGATGGAAGGGGATTAGGGCCTAATAGACCACCAAAAACCATGAGAAAGAACAATGGGCTTTCAATAAGCCTCTGCCCAAAAGACAGACGCTTGTCTATGCAGTCAGCAGACTGGCACAGATCTCTGAATTTAGGCAGAAATGGGCCTGGAAGGTAACGCAGGAGTCCTCAACTATTCAATTACTGAACATCTATTTCTCTTGGCTGGGCATGGGCTAAGTCCAAAAGCTAAAATGATGGAAAAACAAGGTTCTTGTTCTGAAAGAGCTTATATAGTGTATAGTAGTTTCCCAGCCTCAGCACAATTGGTATGTTGGGCCAGATAATTGTTGTGGGGGCTGTCCTGTGCCTGCAGAACAGTCAGCAGGATCCATTAGAGGGCAGGAGCGACCCTCTCTTCCCCAAATCATAACCAAAAATATCTTCAGACATTGCAAACGTCCCCTGGGGGGGTGTCCCAGGTTGAGCACCCCTGGTGTATGGAGTTTAGCAGGGAGGCAGACCCATGATTACAACACATGTTGTCAGGGAAGGCTTTGCAGAGCAGGCAACTCTTGGGAGATGGAGGAGGTAGAAGGAAGTCTGGGGGGCACGGCACGAACTAAAGGCAAAGGAAACAGCATATGCACAGTCCCCAAGTGAAGACTCATGGGCGTTCACTTGTCCTGAGATTCTTGGAGGCAGAACACAGATCACAGCCCCAAGGTGACTGGCAGTGACTTGATACTGGTGTTTTAGGAAGAAGGCCATCTGCCCCTATTTTCTGCCTGAGGTAGTGCACTAATCTGCCCGAAGTTTTCTCTAAACTGAGAAATGAGCTGGCTTGCCCAGGGTGACTGAGAATTGTATACTGATTGAGTTTTAATTTCCACTTTGAGAAAATGAGAGGGGGTGGAATTAGATGATCTCCTAGGCCTAGTTCCAGGACTCTAGTATTTTATATTAATATAAATATATTTTGTCATTTAAAAAATGCTATTGAGGTAAAACTTATATATAAAATTAACCCATTTCAGTGATTTTTAGTTAATTTACCAAGTTGTGCGACAATCACCGTAATCCGGTTTTAGAACATTTTTGTCACCCCATCATTGTGTTAATCTTAAAGCTAATGGCCTAAGTGAGAAAGGGGAATGGGAAGAATTCCCTCTACATTTCCTCTGCAGCCTTTATCCACGGCTTGCTTCTCCCTGTAGCTTTCCCTTTCTCCTGGGCTGGGGTTGCAGCAACCATATGGATTTTCTTTTTCTAAATCAAAGGTGCTTTGATACAAAATGATCCCTCAAATGCATTTTTTTTTTTGAAAAGGCACCATGTAATTACTTGGAAACTCTCCCCTCACACAAACACGTACATACTCTCACTGAATTCATCCTTTGTTATGAACAACCAGGAATTACAGGAAGGATTCTGTGGGATCTATTTTCCAATGAACTTTGCCTTGAAATTCTGGTGGTCACTCATCTTTATTAAAGAAGTGTGTGCATGATAAAAATTGGTATGACAGCAAATGCATAACTATATATATATAATTTATCCTTTAACATATTTTAGAGGATAAGTAAAGCAACTGGGGGACGATTTAACAATAAGGAGCCACCTGCAGGATCGTCCCGATTCTCCCTCGGTGGCCTCCCTGCTCTCTGCAGAGACTGCAGTTCTCTTTGACCCAATGCCCAGACCTGCCACCTCTTCACCTTGTCACTGTGCACGGTCGGGCCCTGGTCAGCCTCTTCTGGGGCTCCTCACCAGCTGAATGTGCACCTCCAATCCTCAAGGGCCTCTTGCTTTCCTTGTAAGTCACACAGTCTCTGTGATTTACATGCAACTAAGGGGAAGGAGAAACATAAATACCTTCCTGGTGAATCTAAAGCCTGGAGCACTCCTTTCAGTCCCCGTGGTGGAGCCTGTGATGCTGGTGAAGATTTGAGCTCTGGCGAAAGCTTTTCCCACACTGGCCACACTGGTATGGCTTCTCTCCAGTGTGGATCCTCTGGTGCAGCTTTAGGGTTGACTGCCGCCCAAAGCAGTTTCCACATTCTCCGCATGTGTAGGGTCTCTCTCCTGTGTGGACTCTCTTGTGTCTTTTCAGCTCTGAATTCCATGTGAAGCTTTTCCCACAGTCATCGCACTTATAGGGTTTCTTCGATGAGCGCGTCGGCTGGTGTCCAAGACGTTGCAAACGATTGCTCAGGCTTCTTTTACCTCCTTTGCTTTTCTTCAGCTCTCTCAGTGGGTGGCTTTTTAGGGGGCTGCTGATATATTCCAGTTCCCTGCAATGTCTCTGGTAGTGAGCAAATGGCTTTTGAGCATTTGGGGGGCTGACCTGCCTCCGTGCCAACCGAGGTTCACTCATACTTGCCCCTCTGGGTTCAGGACTGTGCAGAGCATTCCCTTTGGATCTGCCAGCTGACGCAGGACATGGCTTTGCTCCTTTAGCCCCTTCCTGTTGTGGATTTTCCTTGTTGTCACTTTTCATTCTGGGGGCCTCTACAATTAGAAAGAATATGTTTCACTTTCTGGTCTTGGAAGAAAGAACTTCAGCAAAAGAGTTACGAAGTACTCTGCAAAGTTTCTCTAAGGTGGCCCTCCACTGGCAACCTGCATTAGACTCATCTGGGGCACTTACTAAACAAGCAGATTCCTTGCTACTCTCCCAAAGCTGCTGAGTCAGAATCTCTGGCGGCTGGACTTGCAAATCTGCACAGTTAACAGGATCCTGGGGTGATTCTGATTTACATTAAAGTTAGGAACCAAGTTCTTCACCCCCCTCCCTCCTTCCTACCTTTAGGGAAAGGTTTGGGAAAGGAGGAACAGGGAAAAGCAAAACCATCAGAGCTGAGCATCAACTAATGAATGAAAGAACATAGAGAGTTGAAATTTCAACACTGAAAATTTCACTTTATAGTCCAGTGCCTGAGCTATTTCAACAAATACCCTTCACTTAATGTACACTGATTGACAACCACCTTCTCTTCAAAGGATGGTAAATCCAGTGACTGTGGTGTTTTCTTTCATTACATATATATGTGTTTAGAAACTGGAATATGGGCTAGACATGTAACCTAATTACAGAAACTCCTCACCCTCTTACTGCTAGCCTTGAAGATCAGGATGGAAATGAGCTGGAAAGGTCTGTGGGAAGTTGGAGGATGTGGAGCAGTGCTAGCTCATAAGACTTGCTGTAATGTGGAAAATTTGTGTGTGTGTGTGTACATGCACACATGCACATGAGTTATTCAATACAGTGGCCACTCGCCCCATGTGACTATGTGGCTATTGAGTAACTGAAATGTGACTGGCATGATTGAGGAACTGAATTTTAAATTTTATTTAATTTTCATTAATTTAAATTCAAAGATAAATAAACAGCCCACATAATTATGGTCAACTGCCTTTTGATAAGGTTCTCAAGACAGTTCAAGGGGAAAGAATAGTCTTTTTAACAAATGATGCTGGGACAATTGGATTTCCACAGGCAAGAGAATGAGGGTGGACCCCGCTATGGTCTGAATGTTTATGTCCCCCCTCCCCAAATTCATATATTGACACTTAGTCCTCAGTGCAGTGGTGTTGGCAGGTGAGGCATCTGGGAGGTAATTAGGTTATGAGGGTGGAGACTTCATGAATGGGATTAGTGCCCTTATAAAAGAGGCCTTAGGGAGCTTGTTTGCCCCTTCTGCTATATGAGGACACATGGCAGGCACCATCTATGAGGAATGGGCCCTCACCAGACACCAAATCTGCTGTGCCTTGATCTTGAATTTCCCAGCCTCCAGAATTGGAAGCAATAAATTTCTGTTGTGTATAAATTACCCAGTCTAAGATATTTTGTTATAGCAGCCTGAACAGACTAAGACAGACTCCTACCTCACACCATATAAAAAAATTAACTTAAAATGGACCAAAGACCTAAATGTAAGAGGTAAACCTCTCTCTCTTCATATAAGGGTCTAGTATCCAGAATATATAAAGAACTCTTACAATAAAAAGACAAATAGCCCAATTTAAAAATGAGCAAAGGATGAACACACATTTCTCCAAACAAGATATACAATTGGTCAATAAGCACATGAAAAGATGTTCAACATCATCAGCCATTAGGGACATGCAAATCAAAATCTCAAGGAAATACCACTTCACATCTAATAGCATGGGAATAATAAAAAACACTGACAATAACAAGTGCTGACAAGAATGTGGAGAAACTGGAATCCTCATACTGTATTGATGGGAATGTAAAATGGTGCAGCTGCTTTGGAAAATTGTCTGGTAGTTCCTCATAAAAGTTAAACATAGAGTTACCAAATGACCTAGCAATTCCACTCCTAGGTATATACCCCAGTTTTTGTGTCTGCACAAAAACTTGTACACATATGTTCATAGCAGCACTATTCATAATAGCCAAAAAGCAGAAACAACCCAAAAGTCTATCAACTGATGAACAGATAAATAACATGTAGTATATTGACTAAATGCATATTAAGCCATAAAATGGATAAAGCACTGATACATGCTACAACATGTATGAAGCTTAAAAACATGATTGGTGAAAGAAGCCAGACCAAAAGACCACATATTGTATGATTCCATTTATATGAAATGTCCAAAATAGGAAAATCCAGAAACAGAAAGTAGATTAGGGGGTGGGGAGGAGGGAGAAATGGGGAGTGACTGCCAATAAGTATGGGGTTTCTTTTTGAGGTGATGAAAATGGGAATTAGATACTGGTGATGGTTGCAGAACTTTGTGAATGTACTAAAAACCACTGAACTGTATACTTTAAAAGGTTGAATTTTATGATATGTGAATTACATCTCAATAAATAAAATTTAAATAGCCACACATGGCTAGTGTGTATTAGACAGTGCAGCTTTGAAGGAAGGTAGTGGTAGACCTTGGGGATGAGGAGCATGGGAATCTGCCCTCTTGCGGATCAAATGAAAGGAGACAAAGACAGCACACACATATCCAGCCTCTGCTGAGGCGGAAGGGAGTGTATGTGGTCCACTTTCTTCAGGACCATGAAGGCCATAGGTTATAGGGTAGGACTTCAGCCAGAGTCACAAGCTTTTCTACTGGATGCCACAGGTCTTCTCCATTTCCTGAGTTCTGAAAATCATCAAACCAAAGTGCAATGGTTTATATTCCCCCAAATTCATATATTGAAATCCTGACTCCCAAGGTGATGATATTAAGAGGTGGGGCCTTTGGGAAGTGATTAGGTGGGGCCTTAGGGAAGTGAGGGCTCTGCCCTCATGAGAATGGGATTAGTGTCCTCATGAAAGAGGTCTGAGGGAGCCTGTGTGCCCTTTCCACCATGTGAGGACAGAGAAAGGTTGTCAGGCTGCAACCCAGAAGAGGGCCCTCACCAGAACCCAACCGCGCTGGCACTTTGATGTTAGACTTCTCAGCTTCCAGAACTTTGAGAAATAAATTTCTGCTGTTTGTAAGTTACCTAGTCTCTTGTATTTTGTTACAGCAGCCTGAACAGACTAAGATGCAAAAGTGTTCACTGAATGTACCAAATGTCAAGAAAGTAAGGCTCTAGTCTTCTTGTAACCCTCCTCTCTAAACTGCTGACTGTATTTTGTATTCACATCATCAAGACTAGCCAAAGTGTCACTGTCATTCAGTCTTAGAGATCACTGGACTGTGAAGAACAGGGCCAGCAATTACACTGGCATTGTACCAGAGACAGGGAAATAGACCCAAGGGTTTAAAGCACAAACAATGTCACAGAGGAGGAAGAGAAATAATATGGAGTGGGGTTTTTTCTCTACTTGTCCCCTTCTAAACATGGGACCATTTTAAGTAATGAAACTCAGCCACAGCTTGCATAGAAGTTCATTAGTAGTCACATTTGGATCTGTCTTCACTACAAGAAGCTCTGAAAGGGACAGAAAAGTAAGTACTAGAATAATTCTGTCATGCACTAGATTGTCAAATATCCATTAATAGAAAATGATAAAAACATTCTTCTTATTTATGGTATCACCACCGTTCTAATTGGCGAAATTTTTTAGTGAATAAAAGTTATTACATAAAACATTACATACAACATTTAAACACACACACACACGGTCTATGCCTTTGTGGAACCATGAGATGCTTTGATGGAGATAAAGGGCTGATGAGAGGGAGGAAGAGGCACAGAGTGTTTACCTGTCCCAGTTAATTTGGGGGTTGGTTCCTGGAGGAGCGGGGATTTCTCCCAATGATGGGGGCTCAGCTGGTCATGAGATCCTGCCTGGGAAGGCTCCTCCAGAGAGCTCTCCCTGAGATCTCTCCTAGGAGTTTGCGGCTGAAAATCTGGCAGTTCCTGTTCTCCAAGCTGGGATCCAGTTTTCTCCAAGAGCACCTTCTGCCCCTGCATACAAACGGCCACCTAGGAACAAGCCCCATCCATTAACTCCATCCATTAGGACTGACTAAGGGCAGCTTTTCTTTCCAGTGCTCTATAATGACCCCTTTGCCTTGGGAATTCCTGACAATGGCCTGGAGGTCAGCTTTCATAGATACCACTGAAACCCTCAAAGGAAGCAAAGGGAAGGGCATGCAGAATGACAAGAATGAGGCTGTTTTGTATTGGCCAAAACTTCTTGAGTGGCTGCCCCTAAAGCTCGGCACTTTCTCAAGTCTTGGTGTCCAAGTCATCAGAGGAGAGCTGGCACAAATATCAGGGTCAGTCATGACACCGGCCCATCAGATTCCAACCCTACATACCACACCCTTTCCTACTTCTGCTGGAGATAGGCCCTGTAGGAACAGGAAGCAGTATGGTAAGAGGCCATTAAAAACCATTCTTATCTAGTAAGTTATTCTGCCAAAGGCTCTCCTGGTAAGGAGATCCCAGTAGTAGTAGGGGTCTAAAAGGACTGCCTCACCCCTGTTCCCTAACAGGTTCCATTTTCATTCCTGCTTGCTTCCTGCCTAGGCCTTGACTGGGGTCTGACTTGGGGGATGAGGGGTGGTCAGGAATAGCAACACTGGCTAAATTAAGCTGTAACTTCCTAATCCAAAGACAATATGCCAGACACTTCACTGGAACAAGGTCCAATGAGGTTTCCCCAAAGTCAAATTCCCACCCAACAGGATGATAAGAATTCTGATTGTTGGAAAAGTTTAAGAGGAATGGGTGGGGTAAGATCTGACAGCAGAAATTCAAGAACCTTAAAACTACTTCTGGTGACATGAGGCCCCTAAAGGAATGATAAGAACCTTGGTCCTCTACTTCCTCACTGGATGTCAGTAGCTGGGTTTTCTGAAAACCTGTTAAAATTCCAGGAAGTTCCCAGATAAAGGCAACTTTTGAAGCCACACAGTCCATTTCTGGCCTCTGTTTAAATAAGGAGGGATCCAGAGACCAAACATTACCCAAATGAAAAAGAAACCCTGGGGACCACGAGAGAGAACACTCCTTACCCACTGCTTTGGTTTCTTGGATGCTCTGTGAAAATCTTCCACCAGGGTCACAATCTCCTTGCTGCTCACTGGACATCGATGCTTGACCCGAGACTGGATCTCAGGGGGCAGGATGGTCAGGAACTGCTCCATCACCAGAAGCTCCAAAATCTGCTCCTTGGTGTGCAGCTCAGGCTGCAGCCACTGATGGCAGAGCTGTCGGAGCCGGGAGAGCGCCTCTTGGGGACTAGACACCTCTTGATAACAAAACCTTCTGAAGCTCTGGCGGGAGAGCTCAGGATCCGGGCAGTTTTTTGGCAGAGCGGGTCCCCGTTTCTCTTCTAGTTTTGTTATTATGTGTCTCTCTTGCTTGGAGGAAGCCTGAGTGTGGGAGCTCAAAGTTATCTCCATTTTAGCTGCCATTTTGGGGATCAGGAGACAACTTCTCTCTCCTAGTAAACGGGTCAAGCCTTTGGGATCATGACCCTGGAGAAGCCTCTCTGAATGCTAGAAAAATGCTCTAGAAACCGAAGCTCCTCTGAGGATGCTAGGGAGGACAAGTTGCAGAAACAGGGCCTTCTCATTTGCTAGCCTTTACCCCACACTCCGAAGACAACGCAGTCACTGGCAGTGGGAAGAGTTTCTTTCCGTCAATTTTTTGAACTATCTTGCAAAGGAGAAAAGTCATAACGTCCTAAAAGGGCACCGGGTAAAATACTTCTTTGATTTCAGTAATAAGCACACAAGGACTCAGACGAAATGGGCAATACGATCTAACGGGCTGGCAGAGAGGAATCCCTAGGAAAAGTTCAAGCTGTCTTAACAGGTAGCTTGCGCCAATTCTCCCGCATCCTGGCTGAAGCCGACCTCGAGCATATCGCTGGCAGCTAGAGGATAGAGCCAAGGAAGGCCACAGCACAAGCCCAGGGATGTGAGTTAGCGGTGAGCCTCCTGCACGCGAGCGAGGTTGATGCAGGCGCGGTGACTGCTCGCTCCCGAGGCGCTGCAGGCCCAGCGGCTCTGGCCTCCAGGCGACCCGGCTCCGGCTCCGCGGCCCAGCTGGCCGCGGGCCTGACGAAGCTGTAGCAATCCGGCGCGCAGCTCAACTACACAGCGGGGTGCGAGCTCGGGCTGGCGCCTGCGACACCACTATCAGGAGCAACCCAGCACCTCGCACTCACCTGCCGCCGACTCACCTCTCTGGGAACCCGGGACCTGGCACCTAGTAGCACGGGCTGGGGGCGGGGCCGAAGCCGCGCGGGGACGCCCACTGGCTACCGTGGAACTGCTGCGGAAGGGCCCGCCTCCTCCCCAAGGGA
Source organism: Daubentonia madagascariensis (assembly GCA_023783475.1). Classification (NCBI taxonomy): domain Eukaryota; kingdom Metazoa; phylum Chordata; class Mammalia; order Primates; family Daubentoniidae; genus Daubentonia; species Daubentonia madagascariensis. The sequence goes on along the minus strand of JAKFHU010002332.1, from coordinate 533,512 downwards.
TTGGTTCCTAGAGGCCTCCCTCCATCGTCCATTGGCTTCTGTGTCTGTCAATAGCGTCGCAGTGCACCCCGGGAGCTGTAGTCCGGTGGCTCGACGAGCGAGCGTGCGCCGTGAGCGGCCTAGCAGTAGGGCCGGAGTCATTGACTTCCGGCCCGGCGGCTGACGGAGTTTAGGGAGTCGCGGGTGCTCGTGTGCGGTGAGTCCTCCGCTTCCTCGCGGTTGGGCCCCTAGTCGGCCAAGGAGCTCCTTGCCGCTGGGAGTCTTATCCGAGGCGGTTGGGTCAGGCCCAGGTGGGCGTCTCGGTGCACCGGCGGCCTCTCTCGGCCTCTCTCGCTCGTCGTCCCCCGCCCCCACCGGGCCGGCCCAAAGCGGGTCCCGCCCCCTGAGCTTGAGCGCGGGCGCCCACGACGCTCACCCCGAAGGAGGCGCCTGGACCCTGCTCATCTCGTCTCCGACTCGCCCACGCGTTACTCCTCGTGCACACTACCTAACCCTGGCACTGAGGGCATAAGTACTCAATAAATACTTGCCGAGTGAAAAATGAATCAGCCGGGCTCCCCGTGCTCATTCCGCATTTCTCCGAGTGCTTGAGCCATCTCTAGAGGGAAAGAAATTTTGGAGAGACCAGCATTTTAAAATTTAATGGATGAATGGGAGGCAAGGGGTCAAGAGGAGTGCAGGCTCCGCCTTCTGCATGAAACTAGAAGAGCATTTATTAAATTATCCTCCAGCCAGATAAGGTATAGGATGTAAGAACATGTGCAAGGCAAGGGGTAGAGATTCTAGTCCTGGCCTTGCTGCTTAGGAGCTATGCTGTGTGCTGCTAGGCAAGATACTTAATCGCTTTCCGTTTCTCCTCCTTGGCTAAAAAGGAGTGCTAACATTAATGCCCTTGATTTCTCTGTCTCTAGCCCCTCCTGCCGCACTGAAATGTAAAGAGAATCTAAGTGACGGCAGTTAAAGTTCTTTGAGAAAAGGCAACCCAAATCCATTTTTAAAAAAATAATTAAAAATTTTTAATTGTAAAAAACATAAAATTTACCACCTTAACCACTTTTAAGTGTACAGTTCAGTAGTGTTGAGTCTATTCATGTTGTGCTACCCTAATCCATTTTAATACTGCCTGGTGGGGGTACATCAGATCCTGAATAAAATTTAAAACTGTCCTTTATGATTGTATCTGTTTTAATCTGTGTTTTAAGTAATTAAAAACCAACTCAAACTAATTAAAAAATACTGCCTTACATAATCTGGCCTTGGAGATCCAAATATGTTGTCAAGACTCTGGTGTATTGGTCTTCTCCTGTAAACAGGCTCACCCCTGTGCTGGAGGAGTGGAATAGAGAGTGGGACATAGTTGCAGAGAGCTCCAGTCTACCCAGTGTAGCATTTCCCAGGAGATTCAGAACTTTTCCCACTCCTCCTATATGTGAGTTTTGATAGGCCCAGATATGTTATATGCCCACTCTTGGGGTTGGGGGAAGGATATTGTAATTAATAGCCCCACTAGAACCAATGAATTAGAGAGGGACTCTTTCACAAAGAAAGAAGATGCTGCTATCAGAAGTGGGGAAGGAATGCTGGAAAATAAAAACATACAGCAAACCAGAACAATGACTTATCCACATTTTGTGTGTGTGTGTGTGGGTGGGTGGTGGTGGTGGGGAGCATGGTATAATAGTGATGAAGAGATTAATCAAGAAGCACACACTCACTAGTTCTCTCCTTAAGAGAAGGTGGCAATTGGGAAGGTGAGTCTAGGCTTCTTGAGGATAGGGAAGGACAGGAAAAAGACCCAGGTAGGTGAGAGAAGAAGTGAAGGAACAGGTAGACTACACTGTGAGTAGTTTGGGTAATTTGTTAGACTTAGAAACTTGGCTGGGAAGAAAACTATGTTTTTTGATATTTCTAGTGTTTTTGATCCTTGGCATGGATTTGTGGAGGTAGTAAAAGGGATAAAGTCAATCGCAAGAAGCAGAGTGAGGGAATATGGGATAGGTATATGCTGTCTTTTTCCATCCTCTTCAGCCTCCCTTCAAAGTTGAGCTTTTTCTTTCAACTGTGAGTCTCTGCACATCTGTGACACTCTCGTGTCCCTCTGATTCCAGAAAGACACTCCTTGCAAGAGAAGATGACATCCCAGTGATACGGGAAGAGATGGAATCTGATACCCAGGGTAGAAGTGGCAACCAGGGTGAGCCAGTTCGTTGAAGCAAATGATGGCTGCAGCAAGGAGTCCCCAGGCATACTCATCCTCAAACAAGGCCTCCATACAGGGCCAGAAATCAGCCCTTCAAGGCAATAGCCCTGACTCTGAGGCCTCCCGCCAGCGCTTCAGGCAATTTTGCTACCAGGAGGTAGCTGGCCCCCATGAAGCTTTTAGCAGACTCTGGGAACTCTGTTGTCAGTGGCTGAGGCCTAAGACACACTCGAAAGAGCAAATCCTGGAGCTGCTGGTTTTGGAGCAATTTCTGACCATCTTGCCAGAGGAGATCCAGACCTGGGTGAGGGAGCAGTGTCCAGAAAATGGTGAGGAAGCTGTGGCTCTGGTTGAGGATGTACAAAGAGCTCCTGAACAACAGGTGAGAAAAGGAAATTGAAACCTTGTGGTTTTGGTTATGAAGAAGTTGGATGAGGAACACAGGAATCCAGTTACTGGGCAGGCGCCTTGGTTGAGAAATGCACAATAGCCCTCTGCTGCCCACAGGAGGTCTTGGCTTTCTTGGGTTGGTTCTATGCCCTTAATTTTATGGGAAGAATTTCTCATCTGGGGATAATAACTGTTAGATATTCATATATTTAGTTAATGTCTGGAGTCCCCAATTAAAGTGCTAAAAACACTAGAAAAATTCTCCAAAACAAGGCCAGGGAAAGGACAACTATCCTTCACTCAGGGGGTCAGGAAAACTAGAGATTTTGGTGAACAAAAATCTAATCTCTTGCTAGAAGGTTCTTTGAGGGCAGAGTGCCATGTGTTGTACAGTAAACAAAGTTGTCTTAGAGCTGGGCTTTACCATGGTTCTTGCTGCCTGGATTAAGTGGTCAGTTTGGGACAGTGATGGGGGCTCACAAAATATCCTCTTGTGGTTGGGACTAGGTCAGAGATCTGATCAATGTAACCAGCTTACATCTTCTGGGAGAAGGGAGGTGTGACAGGCACAGAAGGAAAAGTAACACATGGCTTTGGTTGTGGGAGAGTTGGTGGGAGGGAGGCAACTGAAATCTGGTAAATCTGGGGGAGGACTATAGTAATGGAGGGGTGTGTGTTAGAGGAATGATGGTCAGCCCGAGTGGGTCTGCAGTCAGAGCAGGAAGGTGCCCTAAGTCTGCGTGGCTGGAATGGGAAGGACTCAGGAAGTAGCGGTGCTTGTGTATCCCAGTGAGGAGGCGGGGATGTGCATGGGCTGTGGGAGGAGGAGCGGTGAAGGGGCATGTGGATGAAATTTGGTAGGATTGAGGATTGAGTACTTTTGGCTGAATTTAGAGAGGGGAAGAGCAGCTTGGTGGTGATGCATTAGGGAATAGTTGAGGAAGTTAGCTGAAAATCTGTGGGATTAGGATTTTTACTAAAAGTAGGATTGAATGGAGAGGTGCAGTAGCACACACATGAAGGTAGAGCTTGGATAGGTGAACTAAATAGAATGGGACTCCCAATATGCTAATAGTCATCCTAGCCCCAGTTCCCCTTGCCCTCTCTCTGTGTTGATGCTTTCTGTCCTTCTTATCCCTCACCATTTCAGAGCCAAACTCTTAATATAAATGAAAACAGTGCAGGAGTGTAAAGGTTAAACACCTATTTGAAACCCGTCACAAAAGTGAAAGGGAGAGTAAGAAGTCGGGCTGGGAAGTAGCAATAGAAGTAGATGTAACTTCTCAGGACCCCACTTGCCTCTCAGGACCTCTCCTCATTCACGTTAAGGACAAGTTATAAGCATGGGACTTAAAGAATGAGGATGGCTCGGAAAGACAAAAGTTGATTTTAAGGGACCACGATGTGCCAGATATCAGAGACAGTGACACGACAGGCATGGCCCCAGGCCTGATGCAGCCTGTATTCCATGAGGGAAACAGACAATGGCATATGAATGTTTCAGATAAGTGCCCAGAAGGAAATGAGCCGGGTAACCTGGTAACTATCATGGGGCGATGACAGGTTGTGAGGCAGGGCCTCTCTGAGGCAACGTTGAAGGAGGAGAAGGACCCAGTTGTAGCACGAGCTGGGAGGAGAGTACTCCAGGCAGAGGGCACAGTACCTGTCAAGAGCCTAAGGTGGGAGAGGACTTGGCATGTTTGGGTGAGAGAAGGGAGGACTGGTGGCTGGAGCTCAGGGATCAGAAGAGTGGTATGAGGAGGCGGGAGAGGAAGGCGGGAACCAAGTCATATGGGCCTTTCAGGCTGCGAACAGGAGTTTGGATTTTATTCTGTGTGCAGTGGGAAGCCACTGTAGAGCGTTACCAGGAAGGGATGTGATCTGAGATTTTAAAAACATCACACTGGATTCCACGTGGAGAGAGAAAGGAGTGGAAGGCAAAGCAGCAGAGAGAGGATGCAGAGCAGCCAGTTAAGAGTCCAGGCAGCTGACAGTGTCTTGGACCCGGCTGGAGGCTGTGGAGGTGGAGAGAGACGACTAATGCAAGGTATCTTTTTGAAGGTAGAACTGACATTGGATTTGGGGGGAGAAGAAATAGGCTAGTGCTGAGGTCATGGGGGCTTTATAAAGTGAAAGCTGATGTTCTCCCTTCTAACAAATATATACCATTTTTTTTAGCAGTTCTGGTGTGTCAGGCTCTAAGCTAGGTGATTTCATATAAATGTTCTTACTTAACCACTTCAAAGACCTAATTCTATTAATTTTTATTTGATTACAGCAGCAATACTGTGACTCCTAGATACTTCTTTTCTGCTTCCTTATGTTTCACATCATTTTAAAATGCCATTCTTGGGGGTTGTAAAGTCCACCTTAGGCAGGAATTTGTAGTGACGGATGATGGGGTCTGTTCTCAGGTCTCAGGTTCTGAGGACTTGAAAGTGCTCATGGAGGAGATGGCCCCTTGGGGAGCAGCCAGAGAATCACTGAGACCCCAACGGAAACAGGTGGTTCAGCCAGAGGAGCGGACTTTGAAGGGGTCACAGAACTCAAACCAAAGCCCAAGGGAACAGTCAGAAGGTGAGCAGAAGCCTCTGTCCTCACCTGGAAACAAAGGTCTGAACTTGAGTCCACCCAAGGGTTCCAGATTAAATGCCTTTGAAATATGTCCAAAAAGCAAGATGTCAACTTTCAGTTGAGGGTAATAGCCCTTAAAATAGGGATGAAGACTCTTTATGTGTTAGCCTAATTCTCTCTCATTACAATTTCATTCTATTACTTCAGAATCAGGTGTTATTAAAAATGAACATGGTTACCCTCACCTTCTGCACAGCAGTTCTCCATATACTTGAAGACATAAAACCACCTTCCCCATCCAGCTTAATCTTTTCCAGAATACATTCCTCGTTTTATTTTCACCTTTCTTCCAAAGCTCTATTTTTTGTTTTCACTTGTCTTAATTTTTTTAGAAAACTTTTTTAATTAAAAAAATGTAATTGAGGTGAAATTCACATAACATAAAATTAACCATTTTAAAGTGAACAATTCAGTGGCATTTGGTACATTCACAGTGTTGTGCAACCACTACCTCTATCTAGTTCCAAAACATTTTCATCATCCCAGAAGGAAACTCTGTACCTGTTATGCAGTTGCTCCCCATTCTGTCTCTATAGATCTACCTGTTCTGGACATTTCATATCAATGGAATTATACACATTATATGAGCTTTTGTGTCTGGCTTCTTTCACTTATTTTGAGCATGTATCAGTACTTTGTTCCTTTTTGTGGCTCTGAATAATATTCCATTGTATGGATATACCAAGTCTTTATTTATTTATTTATCTATCTATCTATTTAGAGACAGGATTTCGTTCTGTTGCCTGGGCTAGAGTGCAGTGGCGTCATCATAGCTCACTGCAACCTCAAATTCCTGGGTTCAAGCGATCCTCCTGCCTCAGCCTCCCAAGTAGCTGGGACTACACGTGCACACAACCACACCTGGCTAATTTTTAAAATTTTTTGTAGAGATGAGGTCTTGCTATATTGCTCAGGCTGGTCTCAAATTCCTGGTCTCAAGCAATCCTCCTACCTCAGCCTCCCAAAGTGCTAGGATTATAGGCATGAGCCACCACGCCTGGCCCAGGCTCTATATTTTTACAAGTCTTTTTCCGTGAAGCAGTTTGGCTGGATATACTTCTAGATAGCCTTAAAGCCCATTGCTGCCTTTTCTGCTTAATTGAAAGCTGCCATTACAGGTTGCTAGGTAATTTTTTAAAGCCAGCTCATCTTTATATAACTAACATCCTTAATGATGTTGACAAACTTGTGTTTATAAGATGGAAAATTGTCTAAGAAGTTTATTTGTTTTAGTATTCTTTAAGCAAAATAAATACTCTTATCAATATTTTTCTAAACTTTGCCACTTAGCATTTATTTCCTTTTAATCCTTGGGAACACACCTGTTCTCTCTGACGTGTGATTTCTCAGGCTTGGGGATAGCAGGGGCTGTGAGTAAAGGGAGGCAGGCCTCGCAGTGTTCCAGGCTCTTCTCTCTCTGCTTCCTGTGCCCACAGGCTGGTCACAGATCTGGAGGGTTGTAACCTCCCCAGGGGTCACATACTTCTGAGTTTATGCTGAAATTCAATTAATAAGTCAAAAAATGTATCATTTCATTTGTAGAATTCTTGAAAGTAGGCGTCTGGGAAATAATATATTGGACTGAAAAATATAGAAGTTTTCAGTTACTATGGTATTTTTAAGAGTACTATGGTTATCTCTGGGTGGTGGGGCTATGGAGAGATTTTTTCCCCTCTATTATTCTATATAATTTTTTTGCCTCTAACATGTACATACTTCTTTAAAGTGAAAAAAAAATTTTTTTAAGCTGTCATGCCAAGAGGAATCGGGTGAAAGGAACTTCTCAACACATAGAGGCCATTGCCTATGGCCGTGGTTCTCAAACTTGAGTGTGCCTCAGGTTCATCTAGAGGACACAGCTTCAGGGGGTGGGGGGGTGGGGCTGGAGAAGCAGCATCTCCTAAGATGCTGATACCCTCTGCCTCCCTTCCCTGCAAAAAAAAAAAAAAGAAAAAAAACACAGCTTCCCAGGCCCCAGAATTTGCATTTCTGATAGGTTCCCAGGTGCTGCTGATGTGGCTGACCCAGGGAGCCCACTTTGAGAGCCTCTTTTCTGTGGCTGTTGTGTGGAAGTTTCCTGCTAACAGTGGCTATTTTCTTCCCCAGCTTGGCTTGCTCCTCAGGTTCCCAGGAACCTGCCCCAAAAGAAGGGTCTCCGAGCCCAGGAGACAGGTGCTGTGGTCTGGACAGCTGGGGCCCAGGTGAGCGTGGTTGATGCCTTCTGTTTCTTTTGAAGTTCCCACTTCACCTTAGCACTCACTCTCACCCTAAAATCCCTTCTTTTCCAAAGACATTAGAAAGATTTTATGTAGTCCATTGAACTTGTCAGGTATTCTGTCCACTCTGACATCATTACATGGCTCTTTACCCATCCCAGTCCTTCCCACAGAGGGCTGATCTCCCCCTGCCTTTGCTTTGCCCCTGATCTTATGACTGTGGTCCTGTCTCTGCCCCTACCCCAGGCTAGAGCGGTGCTATTTTATCGGTAGCAGCAGCCCTGGTGTTGTTACAGGGACCAGCCACGTGTAAGGACAGAGCCATATCTCTCTGTCAGCAAGAATGGATGCATGTTGGCCCTGCACAGAGGGTGCTCTACAGGGATGCTGCACAGAAGAAGGACAGACATGTCTCGCTGGGTAAGGATCCACCTTCCTTCTAGGTCCAGATGGATGTGTTCAGTTGTTCAGAGATACAGAAAGAATCCAAGAGGGAGGGAGACAGAGGGAGTGGGGAGACTTTTAGGTAGAAGGAAAGGAGGAAATAAATGGGAAACCAGAGCCAGCAAGATAGACACAGACAGAGATTGAAACAAAGAGGCAGCACGGGAGTCAGGGTGCGTGACAGGGAAAGTAGTATGTGTGACAAGGCAAGCAAGAGCAAGGGAGGGAGTGTGAGACCAAAAGCAGCGAGCAGAGTGTGAGGAGGTGAAGGGTAAGTGCATGGGCGAGACAGAGATGGGCAGGAGCCAGACAGGCAGCGGCCAGTGCGGTCCGAGGGGGAGAGGAACAGGTGGGAGGCAGATGAATGTGTGCTGACACACACAGGTAGCTGTGATAGCTCCTGAGTTTCTCCAGTGGCAGAGGAGATTAAAAACAAAACATACTGACCGTGATGGTCTACTTCTATGCCCAGGCCCTTCTGGAGGAACCAAGCCCTTTCCTAGAGTCTCAGGACACTTGGGGAAGGTTATGCCAATTGGACTGCTCTCTTGCCTTTCTCAGATCAGTTCTGCCCCGTCTGGGCCAAATGCCTCCTCCTCAGAGCAGCTTCCTGACCATCCAGATTCAGAGACAGATGCTCTGTAGCTTGCTGAGCCTTGATGTCTCCTCTCTGCTTCTCCACATGCAGGGTTTCCCATTCATGGTCCAAATGTTGGCTCTGGGCTGGATCAAAGAGAACACACAGGGACCCCAGATTTTCATGGCTGCAGGGTGAGAAAAAGGTCTAAGAGTTCCACAAGTGAGACTGGAGTGGAAGACCATGAGAAACCAGCAAAAGGGGAAGAAAAAGTCAGGGGTGATGCAAAACATCTGGACTCAGCAAATGAGAAAGTGACAGGTGTACACTGGGCTTCTGAGGAAACTAGGACTTTCCTTTGTATTCTCAGTGAGTCTCGGTTTTATGAAAAACTCCAGATGCACCAGCACAGCGGCCAGCTGTATGGGGAAGTTGCTGAGCTCTTGTGTGAACAAGGTTTCCACTGGACTCTGGAGCAGTGTCAAACCAAGTTCAGAAGCCTCTAGGCCAGTTACCATCAAGGCAGGCAAGGCAGCAGCCCAGAGCCCTGTGCCTTCCAGGAGGAGATGGAAGCTCTGCTGGCCTCACAGGGGCCCACCAGTTCTCCCAGGAACTTGGCAGAGAGGGCTGTTAAGGCCAAAAGGCCAGGCCAGGGCCCATGGACTCAGAAAGAGGTGGAGGATGAGGACACAGTAGAGGACTCAGACAGCTACAGAACTGACAGCAAGCAGCCAGTCCAGGCAACTGGGAGCCCCCACAGCTACAGCCTACTCCAGAGCCACTTGGGTGAGGACCTCTCTGCATCTGTGTCCTTGTGCTGATTGCCTGTTTGTAAACCACGCCTCCACACTGAGCTGTCTTCCAGCTATAAAATTGGTGCTGGTTCCTATTCCTCAGGGTTCCTATCCCTTGCAGTTGGGGGCATTGTTGGGATAAAAGCTGTTCATTTTGCCATGTACAGGTCACATATAGGGAAAAGTAGTTACCTAAACTCTTAGGTTGTCTGGGTCACCCAGGGAATTTTCTTTTCAGTGTGAAATTTGAAAGCCAGGTATGTTTCTGTCACCAAAGTAGTGAATTGTGTGAGGAGGTGCTATATCCAGGTTTTGTTAACGTAAAAGAATCATGATGATGTTAGCCTGGGAATGAATATTGTATTCTATATGGAAGGTGGGTTACGCCATGGACAGGTATTTGTGTGACTTCAAAAGGTATCTTAGGAATCAGGTTCCATTGCAGCTGCAGGGGATTGATCTGTGTCCAGGGTGAGTATATGCGTCAGAACACATACAAGTTACTGCCATCAGTAACCAGTATCATGGCTGTGTTTCACTTGCCTATTGCTACAAAACAAACCACTCCAAAACTTGATGGTTTAAGACAATTATTTCTCACCATTCTGTGGGTTGACCGGGTGGTTCTGCTTCTCGATGCTGAGGTTGGAAGATCCAGAATGGCTTCATACCTGGCTGGCAGTTGATGGTGGCCACCAGCTAGTAGCTCAGCTAGGTCTATCAGATGGATGCAGCCTCACACCTGCTTTCCCAAGCAAGTGTTTCAAGAGGACACGCCCCCACGTGCAAGTGCTTATTGAGCCTTTGCTGGCATCACGTTTACTAATGTCACATTGGCCAAAGTTAGTCACATGGCCACACCCAGGTGAGAGGGACTACACAGGGCTGTGAAAGCAGGAGCCCTGTGACACTGGCCTTGCCTCCCTCTTACAGTGTTGCCTTCCCTTCTGTGTGTGTGATGTTTCCCTGCTCCGTCCACTGCTATCCCTCCCCTTCCTTTGCCATGAACTCCCTATTTCCTGGCTTCAGCATTGTGCCTTTTCCTGCCTCCTCTTCAGGCTCCTCCTGCACCGAATCTTTGGCCAGTTTCAGGGAAAGTGTAGTGTCTTTTTGAGCAGATTTATAGTACTGAATATTTATGGTTAATACGATGAGATAAGGCATTTCCTTGGAGGCCCTTTTATTTTTGTGCTTATGATTATTTTTTAATTCATTGAGGTGAAATTCACGTGACATAAAATGAACTATTTTAAAGTGAACAATTCATTGGCATCTAGCACATTCACAATGTTGTGTAATTACTACCTCTGCCTAGTTCCAAAACCTTTCTATATTCCAAAATAAAACCCCACAGCCATCAAGCAGTTTCTCCCCCTCCTTTCTCTCCGCAGCTCCTGGCAGCCACCAACCCTTATTCTGTCTCTATGAGTTGATCTGCTGTGGATTTTCATTTAATAGAACTATATGAACCTGTATTTTCTAGAACCTAGAGAATGTTATAAACCTATAACCTTAATTTCCACAACATTAGGTTTATTGAGTGAGGGCTTGTATTCCCCACACACTTTTTGTTTCCTGTCAACTCAGAACCCTTTAAAATTAGAGATGGGAATTGAAACAAAGAATATGGGAGGACAAGTCATTCTTTCATCAAATATTTAGTGCCTACTTTGTCACAGACGTAGTTTTAGATCCTTAGGAATACCACCGTGAACAAAATAGATAGATTCCCACCCTGTGGGAAAAGTCAGACCGTAGCAGAGTAAATCATTACGTAATAGAGTATGTCAGAAGTCGATAAGCACAATGGGAGGGAAGGAGCAGAACAGAGTGATGGGGAGTGCTGGGGCAGAGAGCGGCTTGCATTTTTAGTTTGGGTTGTCAGGGTTGTTCTCATTGAGAAAATGACATTTGAAAAGACTTGCAGGAGGAGAAGGAATGAGCCATGTGGCCATTCCTAAGTGGGGGAAGAGTGTAAGACACAGGGAATGGCCTGAGCACAGGCTCTGAGGCTGGCGTGAAGTGGGCACGGAGACCGGCTAACTGGTGCAGATGAGAGTGATAAGAAAACATGCTCCAAGAGCCGGATCAACTGCGAGTGAGGCATGCAGTTAGAAGTTCTTACAGCAATTTGATGTGGCTGCACTATACAACTGCACATTTATTGTATTTTATGGAACAGATAAACACAAGAATCTGGTTCTTCACAGATAATTAGAGAAATACTAATACAGGGCCTTGAGGCCCCTACATGAAGGACTTTGACTTTTATTCTGAGTGAAATGAGGGAGCCTTGCAGGGTTCTGGGCAGAGGATTAATAGTTGTAAAAGGATTACTTTGAGTATGTCAATTTATTTGGCACTTAACTCCATGTAAACATTTATTTGTGTCTCTTTTTGCTACAGAGACTTTTACAGGACCTCCTTGAAGGCAGGGTTCATGTCATATTTATATTTGCATTTCTCAGACACTAGCATTGTAGGCACTCAGTAAGCATTAGTTGAATTGAATAAAAAAGGAGGGGGACTCACTCTGACTGCTGGGTTGAAAACAGACGAGAGGAGGTCCAGAGTGGAAGCAAGAAGCCCACATGGGAGGCTCTGTCAGTGATCCTGGCATGAGAGGACGGTGGCTCAGAGTGGAGGAGGGGGTGATGAGGAGAGGCTGGCACCCACCACGACCACATGTCAGAATGTACTTGCTGGGACAGCTCTAGACACATTTGCCCTCATGAACTGGCCCACATGGGAGCAGGAGTGCGTGCTGAGCGTTCTTGAGTAGCCCGCCACCCTGAACTGCTCTTCTCAGACGTTTACTACTCATTCTCACCTTGGGATATTAACTGCTGTCTTTTAGTTTCTTGTACCTAGGAGGAGGATACGAGATATAAACAGACAGAGATGGGCCAGATGAGGAGGTACTCCTGTATCAGAGGAGAGAGTAGGCAGATGTGTCTTTATAACCAGCTCTTCTGTCCCTGGAATCTTTGCTTTCCTTCAGGCCTTGCCTGTCCACCATGTCCTCTTATGTGGCCACCCTCAGGAAGTCTCACAGCTTTGGAGACAGGCAAGCCGCTACCCTTATTGCAAGTCACCTCTCCAGGGGAAATGTGTGGGGTTGAGGACTATTAAAGAGAAATAAAAAGGGCAGCTTTAGGATATCTTTTTGTACTACACCGAAAGTTTTCATGTTTTAGGGGAAAAGACCATAGTGAGATTTCTTCCCAGGAACAACAGTAGCCAGTCGTGGCAGTTTGAGAAACTAGAATGTAACTTTGTAGGCTGCTGAGCCTGCTGTGGTATGTCCAGTCCCCCCGGTCTGGTTATCAGATCTGATTGATCTGTTCTTTGTCTACTGGCAGCAGGTGTGCACTGGAGTTATGAAGAAACCAAGGCACTCCTGGCCATTCTCAGTAGTTCTCAGTTTTATGGAAAACTCCAGACCCATCAGCGGAACAGCCAGATCTACAGGGCCATGGCGGAAAGACTCCGGGAGCAGGGCTTTCTGCGGACCCCAGAGCAGTGTTGCAATAAGTTCAGGAGTCTACAGTCGAGTTACCGCAAAGTGAGGCTAGGCTGTGTGCCTGAGCCTTGTATCTTTTATGAGGATATGGATGCATTTTCAAGCTCCTGGGCCACTGCACCTCCTATGGCAAGTGATGCTGTTCCTGGCCTAGAGGGAAGTGTTATTGAGACTAGAGAGCTGCATCAGCAGAACAGGGAGCCCACAGAGGTTGTAGAAGATGGCACTGTGGATGGCACACACAGGGATGAAAAGGACTTCAGGAACCCTGGCCAGGAAGTCAGAAAACTTGACCTGTCAGCCCTGTTCCCAAACAGACTTGGTAAGACTCTCTTGGCTCTGATGGTCAAAGGATGGGAAAGTCTACCTACAGGCCATTCACCTAGCAGTCAAGAGGGAACTGTCACCACTGCTGACTTTGTCATCATCTTGATGTGTGACCATATACAGGCCAGGAGTCTTGGTTTTCATGGTGTTAAAGGATTATTCCCCTGAGATTTTAAAGCCGTGACTTTGTATTTGCCAACTTCTTTGTCATCTTCTACCACGGAGTTGCATTCCTTTGCTTCCTCAGATTGCTAGTTAGGCCTCCAGACCAGGTTCTTCCTCCTTCCTCCTCTAGCATGGCTGCTCCTTTCATAACCTGGACCTGTCCCGGCCAGGTACTTAGCACCCTGCTTTCTTCCTGTTGAAGCTGGCCCAGAGTGGCCTTTCTTGTTCTGGTGCCAGAAGTCAGGACATTCGAGAATTGAGAGCACACCTATAAATAGATGGATGACACAGAGCTTGACTCTGTGCCTCAGTTTGTCATTGTGTCAGAACATCTAAAAAGAGATAGGAGAAGAGTTGGTGGAGTTTAGGGTGTGATTTGTCTGTGACCACAGAATTTGGAGCTGAAAAATACTACCACTGGAAAATAAAACTTAGGCTTTTAATATGTGGGAGACTTAATTACATGAAGAATTCCAATCATGTATTTCTTCTTTGTAGTATAGTTGTAACTCTTTTTGCATTCCATTGCTTTCCTTCTCTACAATCCATTGTATTTCTTTTTTTTTTTTTTTTCAGGTTTTGAGATCAAGAATGAGATTAAAAAAGAGAAGCTGAAATGGGATGATTCAGAGGAAGTAGAAATGAACAAGGCTTTACACAGAAAGTCTAGTGGAGAAGTTTTCTGGCACTCTGAGCTTAAAAAAGCCTGGGAGAGTGAGCCAAGAAGGCAATATAGAAATTCTCCAGGGGACAGTGAGGAGAAACCCCCAGCCCAGGACAAAACAAGTCACCAGAGACTTTGTACTGGGGACAAAGCCTATACACATTTCCTCTGTGGGAAAAACTGCTCTCAGACTGTGCCCTTTCCCCACAAGCCAGCCCCCGAATTGGAAAAAGCTTCTCAATGTCCTGAATGTGGAAAAACCTTTAGCCGAGGTTCTTATCTTGTGCGCCATCAGAGAATCCACACAGGCGAGAAGCCTCACAAGTGCAGTGAATGTGGGAAAGGCTTTAGTGAGCGTTCCAACCTCACTGCCCACCTACGAACTCACACAGGGGAGAGGCCCTACCGGTGTGGGCAGTGTGGGAAAAGCTTCAACCAGAGCTCCAGCCTCATTGTCCACCAGAGGACCCACACTGGGGAGAAGCCTTATCAGTGCATTGTTTGTGGAAAGAGATTCAACAACAGTTCCCAATTCAGCACTCACCGGCGCATTCACACTGGGGAGAGCCCCTACAAGTGTGCAGAGTGTGGGAAAAGCTTCAACAACAGCTCCCACTTCAGTGCCCACCAGAAAACCCACACTGGGGAAAAGGCTTACAAGTGTTCTCAGTGTGAGAAAAGCTTTACTAAGAACTCTGCCCTCACCTGCCATCAGGCAGTACACATAAAAGATAACTCTTACCACAGGAAGGGAGAGGTGTGTTATAAGTATGTAGGAAACCTGAGAGATCAATTCCTTAGGTCAACGTGTGTTCCTTAGAACTTCCTTCTGCTTGTGGAGAGATCTAGCCAATCCCTGGCTTAGTAAGTAAACTTACTGACAACTGGATCTTAAGAACCATGTCCAGGAAAAGGAATCAGCATAAGGATGCTGACCTCTTCTTCTGGTTCTGCCTATGACTTCAGAGTCCTGTCTTGCTGTGTCTTAAAGTTTGCTTTGCTGGGGAGAAAGCTGTAGGATCCATAAGTTCTGCCAGGAAACCAGGGTCTCCTGTTCCCAACACAGTTTAGAGCAAGTGTAACATCTAGGTTAATCTTTGTAAGATCTCACTTTACCATCACCTATACCCTAGTTCCTGATTGTCTCTTACAGTAAATGATTTATAAACATTACTATTTCTGATAAAAATAAAGGTGTCCCTCCACTTCCTTGGCCGTTGGTTGTAATTTTCTCCAATAGAAACTTTTTTTTTTTTTGGAGACAGAGTGTCACTCTGTTGCCCAGGGTGGAGTGCAATGGCGTCATTGTAGCTCACTGCAGCCTCAAACTCCTGCGCTCAAGCGATCCTCTTGCCTCAGCCTCCCCAGTAGTTGGGACTATAGGCATGGGCCACGACGCCTGGCTAATTCTTCTATTTTTAGTAGAGACGGAGTCTCACTCTTGCTCAGGCTGGTCTTGAACTCCTTAGCTCAAGCGATCCTCCCGCCTCGGCATCCCAGAGTGCTGGGATTACAGGCGTGAGCCACTGCACCTGGCCCAATAGAAACTTTATGCTCATGTAGAAGCCTGCAGGGTCCTGAAGATGATCTAAGTGTAGAGTCTGTTTCAGGGCAGTAGGACCTGCAGAGAAGGAATAAGGGGCAGGAAACAGAGAGAGGAGGAAAATAATTGAGTTGGGAAGGGTTTGAGCCATCATAAGGAAGATCATAGGAGTAAGGGAAAAACAGGTCCCACAGGAGGCTGTGACTGCAAAGAGAATAGTAGGTGACAGGAAGGATGGCTGTGAGGAGCACTAAGAACCAAACCTAAAACTTAATGATCCAGAACAAGTCACAGATATTTAAGCTTTTATGAAATTGCCATGGATAAAAATTGGCAAAAGGTGGGTATATTGTCTACAGTTATTGGCTTGTGCATGCCAAGTATTAGGACCTTGTCTAAGCTGTGGTGATAAGCAAGCATCATGGTCTCTGCTTGACCCTTTTTGAAGAATTAAATATAAGCAAAGGAAAATGAATGTACATTCTACCTCAGCCAGAAAAAATTAAAATCAAAGGAGAAGGAGAAGCAAAGGTAGATCAGAAGAATGTACTTAAGTGTTTCCTCAGGTTGAGCCCTGCCTAAGCCACTATTTTTCCCTGCTATTGCCCTTGAGCATACCCCTAAGGAGAAGCTATGCAGGGCAGTTCCTAGAGTCACCAACTTAAGAGCCTCTGCTCTACACAGAAAAAACCCATCTTCAAAGGGTCTGGGCAAAGGCAAAGAGGTCAGCTGGAATGAGACCTGTTAGGGACAGCATGACTTTATTGGTGATTCGTGGTGGGAAAGAAGGGGACAGCCCAGGGGTGGATCAATTACTGAAGGGCTTTGGATATCAGCTAATAGAAGTTGGTTTAATAAATGAGGAGAGCCAGTGAAAGTAATTAGAAGAGATAAGGAAATGGAGATAGTTTATGTGGCCTTATGGTAGGCTCCTCCCATTCCTGGGCCTACTATGACCAAGGAAATTGAGATGGAACTGTTCCACTCCTTGCACGTTTAAGTTGCCTTCACCCTCCAACCTGCGCTGTCCTCTAGTCTTCTGGTCAGAAAAAGAAACAAAAGTACTAGAGTCCCAAACCCTCGCCTGTCAACCATTCCGTATGTTCTAGAGTAGACAGGTAAGAACTGGAGAATACATTCATTTATTCAGGAAATATTTGATTGCCTATATTGTACCAAATATTGGAGCCAGATATAACACAGCAAACAAAGTAGATACTGTATCTTCCAGAACCAGCCTCATTGGGCCCCCCTCATAGGTACTAGCACCAGGGAGGCAGTAATGCCCAGCCAACGCCCCCATAGATATGAGTCCCAGCTCTGTAGAACCTCTTTTCCAAGCTTCGTAGTTCTGGTAAACCCAACCTTTTCCCTATGTTCCCCCAGCCCCATGCGAGGTAGCTGTTCCCTACACTTACTATCTCTGTGGCTGTAGTGTTCCCTTTTCACTTTTTTTTTTCTTTCCAGTTCTACCATACCCATCTTACAAATTCCTTATATTAAATTCTCTCTTTGAAATGTCTACAATGGTTTCTGTTTTCCTGACTGGACTTCATCATTACATGCTAGGCTAAGAATTTTAGATTTTATCGTAAGTGTAATGGGAAGCCATTGGATGATTAAGCAGGGAGTGACATGATTCTCTTAATCTGACTGCTGTGTGGAGAATCGATTAGAGCTAAAAGTGGAAACAAGGAGACCAAGTAAGACTCTCTTAGCTGTGATGTCTAGAAACTCAGTTGCTAGTCAAGTGACAGCAGTGAATATAGAAAAAAGTGGATGGGTTTGTACATTTTGGAATTATGATCAATGTGATACGATAGATTAGTTAAGGAGGTGAGGCAGAGGGGATATCAAGGATTAACAGGTTTCTGGTTTGAAGAGGGTGCCAAGAGGTGGAGGGAGATGCCATTTACCAAGATGGGGATGGCAGGTAAAGAAGCAGATATGGGAAGAAATTCACAGGTTCAGTCTTCAATGTGTGGAGTTTGAGATATGTACGAGAAGTTCAAATGGTGAGGTAAAGTAAGCTAAAGGATTTATACATCTATGGCTCAGATGAGAAGTCTAGACTAGAGACAGAAATTGGAAAATCATCTCTATAATGGTATTTAAAGCCGTGAGAGTGGCCGGGCATAGTGGCTCATGCCTGTAATCCCACTCTGGGAGGCCGAGGCGGGAGGATGGCTTGAGCTCAGGAGTTCGAGACCAGCCTGAGCAAGAGTGAGACCCCCGACTCCACTAAAAATAGAAAAATTAGCCAGGCATCGTGGCGGGCCCTGTAGTCCCAGCTATTTGGGAGGCTGAGGCAAGAGGATCACTTGAGACCAGGAGTTGGAGGCTGCAGTGAGCTACAATGACACCACTGCACTCTACCCAGGGCGACAGAGTGAGACTCCGTCTCAAAAAAAAAAAAAGGAAACTGAACCCCTCTCCTCACTACCCCTCCTTCATAAGAAATAAAAAATAATTTTAAAAAAAAGCTGTGAGAGTGAGGAAATGGCAGTGTAGCTCAAAGTGTGGCCCATGGACAACTTGCATGAGTATAACCTTGGGTACTGGTTACATAAAACCTGGGCTGCCCCCATACACACAGAATCAATCTCAGAAGACAGATCCCAATGATTTGCATTTGTAATAAGCTCCTGAAATGATTTTTATGCTCATTTAATTTTTAGAAAACTTGGCTAAGTGAGAAAAAGAGGACCTGAGACCAAAGCCTAGTGTGAAGGATCCTGCTTCAGGGTCCTCAAGACCACCCACATGTTCAATGACTCACTAGACAGACACATGGGACTTACGTTTATTACGGCTAAGGTTTATTATGGGGAAGGGATATATGATATAATTAGCAAGGGGAAAAAACACAGGTGGGGTCTGGAGAAATCCATGCATGGGCTTCCTTACACCCTTCCCTTCTGTGAGGGGCACGGATCACTTGAGTGGGCTCCTTTTTACAGCTATGAAAAGTGCAGTAACATGTATAATGTTTCTGCCCATGGAAGCCTGTTAGAGACTCAGTGCCTAAGGTTTTTACTGGGGGCTGGTCACGTAGGCACACTTTGCCTATCATGTACCAAAATAAACCACCCTTATCAGCTAGGGAATGGTGAAACCCAAGTTCTTGAAATCCAAGTTCCCAGACTCCAGCCAAGGGGCTAACCTTGCAAGCAAACCTTTCTAAAATAGCTCCAAGCCTGCAGAATTAACTCTTGTCTGCACAAATCCAGGAGGAGAGATTCAAAATGTCAGAGGGGATAAAAGTTGGAGCAAGGTCCCTTGAGTGTGGGAGGGGACAGAATTATAAGCACAGGAAATGAATTGGAGATTTAGGTGTGGAGAATGGAGATGGCTTCAATTTGATGGTAGGAAGAAGAGTATTATCTCGTAGGATAATCAAAGAGAGGGAAATTGTTTGGTTTTGAAATAATGTAGAAGTGATTGTTTTAATAAGACAATCAGTAGCTAATTTACAAGTCAGGAACTTCAGGAACAATGAAAAAACCCAGATAGTTGAGTGAGAAATGCATCCACCAGTGAAGCAATTTGCTGAGATTTGCAAGTAAAGTCTGGGTTTCTTGATAGCTCCAATGCATACCTGCTATCCTAGATTGAGTGACTTGCGTGGGGACTATGAAACTGAGGGGTTAGCTAATTTGTTCAGGTTTGCCTGCCCTGCTTGCTTGTGCTTGCTTGCTTTTTGTTATGTTTTTGCCCTTTTCCATGAAGCCAAAGGCTGCGGTAGCTAAAGGCTGTGCCACTGAATGCTGTATTTTAACCTTCACTGGCTACTTTACAGATAACATTCATAAGTCACCATGGTAATGGTCCCTTCAGTTGTTTTTCAGGAACTTGGTTGAGACCACCCACCCTTCAACTGAGCCTGCACAAACGCCGAAGAAATGGCTCTTTGACGTCAAGGGCCAAAAACTCTACCCTCGGATCATGTTAACACCACCATTTTCTAAACATATGTTCTGTGAAATGTCATGAACCCCAACTACACTGTGCAGAACAAACCTGTTACTTCAATTTTCCCCACACTTTAGACCACCCCACTTCCCTAACCCATAAATATCCCTAAGCCTTATTTTTGAGGTGGATTGGAGAGCTGTTCTCCCACCTCCCTGCCTGTTGGCCTTGCAATTAAATCTTTTCTCTTTTGCAAAACTCATGTCACAGTGATTGATTTTCTGTGCGCAGGCAGAATGGACCTGGACCTACCAGGGAACAACTAAAGTGAAAGAGCTGGATTTTTTTTCCCATCTGTAATTTTCCTTTTTTTTTTTTTTTTTTTGAGACAGGGTTTCACTGCGTCGCCTGGGCTAGAGTCCAGTGGTGTGATCACAGCTCACTGCAACCTCAAACTCCTGGCCTCAAGTGATCCTCCTGCCTCAGCCCCCTGAGTAGCTGGGACTACAGGCGTGCGCCACCATGCCCAGCTAATATTTTTAGTTTTTTTTTTGTAGAGATGGGGGTCTTGCTATGTTGCCCAGGCTGGTCTGGAACTCTTGGCCTCAAGTGATCCTCCTGCCTCAGCTTCCCAAAGTGCTGGGATTACAGGCATGAGCCACCGCGACTGGCCTAATTTCTTTTTAAATGAGGATTCCTGGGTCTCACCTCTAAGGGTTCTGATTTGTCAGTTTGTGGTAGTTATTTTAACAAGTTTTCTAAATGCTTCTGTGTGTTTATCCCTGTTTGAGAACCACCCTTTTCTTAGAGATGGAGGACACTGGGGCCTAAGGGCACGTGAGGAATCAGTATCAGACAAGGAGTCAACCTCTGGCTCTCCAGGTTCCCAAGCTCTATCTTTTCATCAAGAATTGTTAGGAAATAGGATTGTGCAGTGGTGAGAGCTTTGGAATGAGACAAACCAGATTTAACTTTTACTTTTGTTACCTATTGCTGTGTGTCCTTGGAAAACTGACTTAACCTTTCAGAGCCCCAGCCTCCCCATCTTACACTCAGTGATAAGAATATCTACTTCTCAGGGTGGTTTAAAGGATTAAATTATTTCATGTGTGCAAACCACTTACATATTACCTACCACATAGTAGATGCTTAATAGATGCCAGCTATTATAAGATATTATTATTATTAGATATGTCCATGCAGGAAAATAAGAGCCAAACAACTTCAAACTCTCTCCATGCCTTGCTGATGTCTGTGGCTATGGCCTCCCAACCTCATGTTCTTCAGTCAGTGAATTCAGTTGTTCATTAAATATAGTATGATGAAGTTGATATTTATTTTGCCCACAAATGTTTACTATGTTCAGGCACACACAGGCACGGAGATGAGGAAGACCTGGCCACTGCCCTCCAAGGGAGAGAAGCTGGACTTTCAATACAGGTCAATCTACTCCGCAATCTTTCATTATTTCCGTCTCTCACTTTCAACATCCTTTCTGGCTAACAATTTCTGTGAAACCTTGGGACACAGACCTTACACTGCACGCCAGTACCATCCTAGGGCAGTCCTGCTGTGGCAGGGCTGGAAGCCCAGTCCCTCGGGAGGATGCAGGCACAGCTGTGGTTCCACGTCACACCCACTACCACAACTAACTCCCAGCCATGACGTCTCACCCGGCACTAGATTAAGAGCTAGGTGGCATTATTACCCAGTGTAGATTACACGTGGCCCCCAAGAAGCTTTTACAGTCTAAAGGTAGAAAAGGCAAAAAAAGATCCATTAAAAAAGAAAGAAAGAAAGAAAGAAAAGGAGACCTGTCCGAGATCTTGCTTGTTACAGTTTCCTCCCCTTCCATCAAGGTGTTGTCTACTGCAATTCAGAGCTGGATTTTTTCACAAGTCAAGACTTTAGACCCAGACCCAGGAGACAGTGACAATAAGTTGACACGTCAGACATAGAATTTCTATACCCAAGCACCAGGAGAGAGCTCTCTGGGGCTCCCAGGGTTGGCCAAGCGCACAGTGGAACTTCATCTATTCATCCACACCCTCCCTTGCCCTCTCACCTTGGCTTCTCAGCCTTTGCTAGATACCTGGGCTCTGGACCATTTCCGCTATATTTTCATTCTTTCTCAATTGCCAAGCCACTTGACATGTCCAAATGGGATATTCTGTCCCTCTGGTAGTATCTTCTAATTCAGGCTCACCCTGTCCAGGCTGAACTAGCTCCCATAAGCCTGTTCAGAAAACTTGCTTTCAGTCTAAACTAAAATCTGGTTCTCTTCCTTGGGTGCCAGTAGGTCATCATGAATGCTCAAGTGTTTTAGAAGTAATGAAGAAACCATAGTTGATTGCTGCCTAGGTCTGGCCTAGTTTGACCAAGATAGACAAGAAGTTCCCTCTGTATTCCGAGGTTTTGGGCTGTCAAAAAAAAAAAAGAAGTTCCCTCTATAGAGCCCTGTTTTAATCCCAGATTAAGGCCAACCTGCTCAACTGTCCTTGTCACCAGAGTTGTTTGAAGTACCCAGTAGAAAGTAACCCCATGAAATCAGGACACCCAAATGACCCTTAAATAGGGGAAGTCCTCTCCTGCAGTTGCTGTCACTACATGAGACCTGGGGCGGAGGACTGCTGTCTGCCCCTGTCTGGTCACTCTGCCTACCTTGAGGATCTCATAAGTAATAAAAACTTTTCACATTGTGGTTGTGTTATGGAAACTGTGCCTTGAATCTGACCCCAGATGGTGAGACCACCCTGGAGGGATCCATGAAGGTGGATCCCCTGCTGGTGCTTGTCTGTCTGGGTCTCTGGTAGCTGCTGGTGACAGAAGCTACCTGCTAAGTTAATAGAGAAACTTGAAGAGTTTTGTTCAAAACACCAAGAGGTGAGCCTTCTAAGAGCTATCATGGAATGAGCCTTTCTGAAGGGATGACCAGAGGAAATGACAATGCTTAGATAAGGAACTGCCTCGGCCTGGCAGCTGCACCACTTTCACTTGCTTACTGCTCCCAATTCTGTTCTTCACAGAACTGTTAGGTCATGTCTATGATGTCACAGGCACTGACAAATCCTCATCCCTAGACCCTTCCTACTTCTCCCCTTTCTAGCCTGAGACTCTGTGTCTCACCATTTTGAAGTCATTGGTTCCTCTTTAAGGGGCCCTGGTCTGAATGGTCCTGCATATGAGTTCTAGCTCTTCTCTTGGGAAAGTCCCTGAGGATGGGGCTTCACTGGCTCCAATAGGAGCTTGGAAACTCTCCCCATAATCCCAGGGTTGCTCCTCTTGGAGTACACACACTATCAGCTGGGAAAAAAACCCCATCATTGACATACTACTTCACCCCTACAGATCACCGTATGGGCCCAGAGAGGAGAGGTATGGGAATAGAGATTGCTGGAAAGCCAGAGCGAGAAACTTGAATGAGGAGTAGGGTATGTCCATCTGGGCAGAACAGGATTAGAAGAGGAGTCAGGGTCCCAGCACCACAGGTGGCAGGGGCACAGAGCACACCGGAGTCCTGTTTGTTCAAAGCAGTGCAGGGAGGTCTGTGGCTGCCCCCGTCTGAGCCCTGCAGCTCTCTTATACCTGGCAGCACAGCTCCCAGCCCCCAGAGGGTCCCACTTTGGTCCTCTCTTGATCAGAAATCCAGTTGTACTAATCTGTTTTGAGGAGAGGTGTTACTTAGACACTGAGGACTTACCTTGCTGGGCACTGCAATCCCTCCATCACAGAGCAGGCATTTCAAGAACCAGAAGATTCTCATTCACAGAGCTGGCTCACATGAATACAACCTGCAGAACAGAAAGGCGGTGCTCTACAGGGGACAAATACCTCTCCTCCTTCATCCTTGGGAAGCAAAGACCTACTGAAAGCTTGGTGATTGGTGAGGACATCCAACCTTGCTCTTCTCCCACCCTCCTTCCTGCAAAGGGAAAGAAAGTCTGTTCTCTTAAGAAAGCTGAAATGGACACCGATTAGGAAAATAAACAAGTGCTTAAGAAGCAGCAGCCACAAAATCAAGTTTCTCCACCTTGTTCTGCTGCCTGTCCCCTAACCCAGGCCCTCTACAACCGGATCTCCATTTTCTATTTACATACTCCCCTTCCCACCAATTGCCTTGGCCTCCCAGGTTCTCACTCCAAATCCTGCACCAAAGTCATTGCCTCCTCACTGCTTTCTGGATGACATTCTCTCACCCAGGTATGCATCTCCCTGTGCAGAATGGCCAGGAATTGCTTCAGCTGCAGGATCTTCTCCTTGAGTGTAGCTTGGGCTGCAGCCATCAACAGCAGAACTCCCAGAGGTAGCCAAAGGCCTTGTGAGGCCCAAACACTTGTTTGATAATTTGAGAGTCTGAAGGACTGGCGGGTGATCTCCAAGTTGCCAACCCCTGAGAGATATGCCATCAGCTGCTTGAGAGAATGTGAGGAGTGGAGAGGAATTCAACTCCAACCGAAGCTGATCTGTGGCTCAAAATTCAATTCCTACAACTCTGAAGAGTCCCCTCTGACTAGGACTCTCTGATAAAAACTCCACTCTGGAAAGAGAAAGAAGTCAATGTGAGGGATCATTTCTACTTCACTTTCCTAACTCTAGGAACAAAGGTATAGATTTCTCATCCCATTCAAATTACCCTGGTATACGAGACACAATGTTAACTAATGGAAATAGTACAGACTTTGTCCATCAGGTAAATCTGGGTTGAGTCCCAGCTCAACTCCATACTAACTGATTTGGGGCAAATTATTCAACTCCTCTGAGCTTCTTTTTCTCATCTGAGGATAACAATACCCACCTTGCAAGACAGAGGAAAAGATCAGAAACAGTATCTGCAAAGCATCTAGCCTAGTGCTTGGCACTTTGAAGGCACTAAGTAAATGCTATGTAGTGGTAGTAAAAGAAACTCCATCTTACAGGAACATCTCCATGTTCAAGTCTATCTAACTACTCAACATATATTTATGGGTTTAGTATCTGTCACCCCCTGCAAGAATGTAAGGTTCCTGAGAGCAGAGACTTGTTTTGCTCATTGCTGAATCCTAGCACCTTGAATCGTGTCTGGTGCTAAATAAATATTTGGAAAATGAATGAAGGGGTGAAAAAATAAGAGGAAGACTGGGGTCATCAAACCTGATTAATCAAGAGGGTGTCAAATACTTAAGCATTATAAAGAATACAAAAGCAGACAAAACTAGTCTCTGGCTGAGATGTCTCTGACATCTGTCCCCTCTCCATTTCCACTACTATCACTGCCATTTCCACTACCTGGAAAGGGCAGGGGCGGAACCTCAGCACTACTGACGTTCTGGGCCAGATAGTTCTTTTGAGTTCTCGGAGGGGCGGGAGAGTGACAGCCATCCTTTGCCTGGTAGGATGTTTATCTGCGTCCCTGGCCTCCATCCACTAGATGGCAGTAGCACCCCTCAGCTGTGACAACAAAATTGTCTTCAGACATTGCCAAATGTCCTCTAGAGGGCAAAATCGTACCTGGTTGAGAACCCATGGTCTAGGGGCATACAAGTGACTTTGCCCACTAGACTCTTCCTGCCTGAAATATTCTTTTCCCAAAGCCTGGTTCTTTCTTTCCACCGACAATGAACACGAGGGACTGCCGGTCTCCTTCACTCCCAACCAGGGAAGGAAGGGCACCTGAGCCTAGGCATTAGAAAAGTAAAAGAAAAACTCGAAGTTCTTAAGGAGCGCACCATCAAAGACAAGAAACCCACAGGATGAGGACTGGGAACACCACTACCACCATCTTCTTGAAGCCTGCTGATCCTTTGAACTCCTCAGCCCTGTCTGTAACTGTCTCTCGGGGTGCTTCATCTTAACCCTTCCAACACTAGAATTTGTTTCGGGTGGGGTTATCTACTCCAGCGGTCTGGGAGCTCTGAGAGGGTAAGCAGCGTGTCTGTGTGGTCTTCGAGTCCCCAGTGCTCGGCACAAGGGCACAATAGGGCTTTAATGAACAAGTGTTTTATTCGCGTAAACCGCAAAAGCAAGAGGCCCCGAGCCCTTCAAAGGAGTCTTCACCGGGGAACAAGAACGGACCGGAGCGCCGAAGGCACGGGACGGGCACACCGGGCCGCCTCGCTCCCACGCCTCTCCAGAGGACCCAGTTCCCTCTGAGTCACACTGCCACTCCGAGGTTTTGCGTCCCGGAACTGACGGCGCTAGCCCAGAGCGGCAGGGCAGAGGGCGGAGCCGCAACCCTCGACACCCGCCCCTCCAGGAAAACACCTCACACGCGCGACTCACCAGCCACGCCATCTTTTCCACCGCGCGGCGCCGCAAGAGGCCGCGGGACATGCCGGGATTTCGAGAGGGCAGACGCATGCGCAAACGCTTATCCTGAAAAGGGGATTGAGTCAGACGGGCGCACCACTAAAGGACCGCCCCCTCCACCTGGTTTCCGCCCTTCACTAATTGACAGCAGTTCTAACCAATGAGAAGACAGGATATGCCTTGCGTAATACTCTGGGACCAATCACAATGTCTGAGGACCCGGGGCCCTGGATCTGGGCGTTTGTTAATCCCTCCTATTCGTTTTACGCAAGCTCTGGTCGCAGGGCGTTTCCGCTTATGTTACTGTGCGTGGTTCTTGCACCAACCGTGGCTGGGCGCGCATCCCTATTTTACAGATGAGGTGATGACAACCATGGTAGAAAACGTAGCGTTTGCTGTGTGCTAGGCATAATTCTAAACCTTTATATATTAGCATCCTCAGAACAATCCTATGAAGTCAATACTATTATTATTTTCATCTTCCAGATGAGGAAACTGACACAGTTTAAGTGAATTTCTCATGACAGAAGTGGGACTAGAACTCATTTCTAACCCAATGTTTTTTTCTCCAAGTTGTTTTTATTTCTAAGTATTACTGAAGTGCCATAAAGCATTCTCACTTAAAAATGAAGTGACTTCATACCTTACCTCCCTAACTGCAATCCCTCCTTAGAGAAAATAACTGTTAATAGTGAGTATATCTTTCTGAACCTTAATATATGATTTTCTCCACTTACTATATCTTTTAAGTTTTTTCTGTTTCAGTGTATCTACCTCATTTAAAAAACAAACCGATGCATTTAGGCATGTACCACAATACATATTCAATCGTTTCCCTTTTGATGGACATTCAAATACTTCCCTAATTTTCACACGTGTGTTATTCAGAATTGGGTATCCTGGGTATATTTTGAAGAGGGAGCTGGTGGATTGAGATGTGGAGTGTGAGAGAAAGAAGGGGGGGGTAATACTAAGGCTTGTTCATGGTCTTTTTGCCTTCAATCTGGCCCCTTCATCCATCCATCATTTAGGAAGGCTCTGGCAGCACAAAAAAGGAGTACTAATCCATCAGGATATAAATAGAGGGAGGTGGGATGTGAAATAGATTGATAAAGTTTCTGGGGAAAGTACTCCTTTGATTAGGTATAATCCCAGAGCAGTTTTATAAGCACATGAATTTATCCCATGCATTATCTATTTTGTTCCTTACAATGCTCCTTCCAGCTATTATAGTCATTTTACAAATGATGATATAGAGAATGCTGTAGATAGCCACTGACTACCATAGCTAATCAGTTGCGGAGTGCATCCAAATACTCAAGTCTCTTGACTCCCAGTGTCATGAACTTTCTGAGGTATCTTGCAGCTTTCCTATTTAGAGGCAAGGTGGAATAGATGACTACATTGACAGGAGCGGGTGGGGTGGAGAGAGGAGCCTGAGTGTGGGAAGAAGCAAGAGAGGAGCAGTGTTTCTTGGTAGCCCTAGTCAGGTGTCTTCTGAGCCACCTAGAAACTTCTTCAGTGCACCCTTAAGGGCCTTATTCCTCAGGCTGTAAATGAGAGGGTGAAACATGGGTATAACTGTGATTAGAACAAGATAACGATAAAGAACTTGGTCTGATCAAGGAAGTAGCTGTTCTTAGGCTAGACTTAGAGGTGACTGTCCCAAAGACCACTACCACCCTAAAAAAAAAAAAAAAAACTAGCAAACCAATTCAACAGCACATTATTAATAAAAAGATCATTCACCATGATCAAGCAGACTTCATCTCAGGGATGCAGGATGATTCAATATACACAAATTGATAAACGTGATATATCACATTAACAGAATGAAGGACAAAAACCATATGATCATTTCAATAGATGCAGAAAAAGCATTTCACAAAATTCAACATCCTCTCATGATAAAAACACTCAACAAATTAGGTATAGAGGGAATGTACCCAACACAGTAATATATATGACAAACTCACAGGTAACATCATATCATATGGGGAAAAGTTGAAAGCTTTCCCCATAAGATCTGGAACAAGACAAGGATGCCCACTTTTGCCACTTCTATTTAACATAGTATTGGAAGTTCTAGCCAGAGAATTTAGGCAAGAGGAAAAAAATAAAAGGCATCCAAATTGGAAAAGAAGAAATTAAATTGTCCCTGTTTGCAGATGACATGATCTTATACATAGAAAACCCTAAATACTCCACTAAAAAACTATTAGAATTAATAAACAAATTCAGTAAAGTTTCAGAACACACAATCAATATACAAAAGTCAGTAGCTACTGGGTACGGTGGCACACAACTGAAGTCCCAGCTACTTGGAAGGCTGAGGCAGAAGGATCACTTAAGGCCAGGAGTTGGAGGCTGTAATATGCCATGATTGAGCCTCTGAATAGCCAATGCACTCCAGCCTGGGCAACACAGTGAGACCCTATCTTCATTTATTTTTTAAAAATATTTATTTTTATCTTTTAATCTTTTTCTTGTTCTTTCTTTTTTTACTTTTCCTTAGCCTTTGATATCCCCAGTAGAGAGGCCCTATTACATACACATACAAACCAGTAGCATTTCCACATACTAATAGAAAATTATCTGAAAAATAAATCAAGAAAACAATCCCATTTACAAAATCTACAAAAAATTTCAAATACTTAGGAATAAATTTAACCAAAAAGGTGAAAGATCTCTACACTGGAAACTATAAAACACTGATGAAAGAAATTGAAGATGATACAAATAAATAGAAAGATATCCCATGTTCATGGACTGGAAGAATTGATATCATTAAAATGTCCATAGTACATACCCAAAGTGATCTACAGATCTAAAGCAATTCATATCAAAATGCCAATGACATTCTTCACAGAAATAGAAAAAAAAAATCCCTAAAATTTGTGTGGAACCACAAAAGACCCCAAACAGCCAAAGTAATCTTTTTTTTTTTTTTTTTTTTTTTGAGACAGGGTTTCACTCTGTTGCCTGGGGCTAGAGTGCAGTGGCATCATCATAACTCATTGCAACTTCAAACTTCTGGGCTCAAGCAATCCTACCTCAGCCTCCTGAGTAGCTGGGACTACAGGTATGCACCACCACACCCAGCTAATTTTTCTTTTTTCTTTCTTTTTTTTCTTTCTTTCTCTCTCTTTTTTTTTCTTGGTAGAGACAGGTTCTTGTTTTATTGCTCAGTCTGGTCTTGAACTCCTGGCCTCAAGCAACCCTCCCCGCTCAGCCTCCCAAAATGCCAGGATTACAGGATGAGCCACTGTGTCTAGCCGCCCCTCCCCCCTTTTTGAGATAGGGTCTCACTCTGTTGTCTGGGCTGGAATTTAGTGGCATCATCATAACTCACTGCAACCTCAAACTCCTGGGCTCAAGTAATCCTCCTGCCTCAGCCCCCTGAATATCTGGGACTACAGTTCCTTGAGGTGAGTCATTGTGTGCTGGACTGATTGCTGAGTTTTAGGAAAAGCAGGGCTGAAAGACTAGATCTTGAGGCAGAGGACACACTTTATGGATGGATGATCTTTCTTGGGCTCTCAAACTTGCTTGAGGAATCTCAGGACATTTCATCATCCAACCAGACTGGCAAACCTGATGGACTTTTAGGTGGGATGATTTAAATAAAACTATATCAAGGGATCCTCTTTGTCTAGAATTGAAAGGCAAATGGCCTTTCCTACCTTTTATCATTAAATATTAGATTAGGAACAGGGGAAACTGGAATGTGGACATAAGGGAGAGGGTAAACAAGATGAGAGAGACACATGGATGGGAAGCATGGATAGATAGACTGTAGTATTAGGAAGAAGAGACAAAGAGAGATGGACAAAGATAATGGATGGATAGGGTACAAAGACGGGTTGCTTGGGTCTTCACGTGAAGTTAATAATACATGGCTTGATTTTATGGAATTATAGTAACATTATATAAGATACTGCAAGTGGAGGTGCTTTGTTTAGAAAAGTACAGAATTCTGTAGAAACATAAGGTATAATAAGTAATATGTGGACAATAGAGACAGAGACAGTGAGATAGGTCTGTACTAGGTCAATGACCTCTGAGTCTTCAACAACACATGTCTGCCCTGGAATCTGTTATTCACAGTAGGATTTTTGGTAAATAAGTGTAGAATATTACAAATAACACTAACCACGTCCCAAGAGCTTAAAGTTGTCAGAAACATGCCTTGGTTTTACTGGGGTTAGTGCTCCTCACGTTCCCCTGGCCAGGAGATACTGAGAAAAGTGTGTGGAGGTGGAGAGGCAAGGTGTTTCCTCTTCTCTCAGCTGCCTTCTCTTCCTCTCCCCAGCAGCCTTCTCAGTGCCCCCTTCACTTCCTTGTTCCTTAGAGTGTAGATGAGAGGATTCACCATGGGGGTGACCACAGAGTAGAAGAGGGAAATGAATTTGCCCTGGTCCTGGTTGCTGTTCTTGGCTGGAAGCAGATACCCATAGATAGCTGAGCCATAGAAGAGGAACACCACCACCAGATGGGAGAGGCACGTGTTAAATGCCTTTCGCTGTCCCTCTGCAGAGCGGATCTTCAGCACTGCCCGAGCAATGTAGCAGTAGGAGATCAGGATGATGCTTAGTGGGACTGCAGTGAAGAAGGTGCAGACACCATTGAGCACAGCCTCATTGAGACTCGTGTCTCCACAGGCCAGTTTGATCATGGCGGGCACCTCACAGAGGAAGCTGTCCACCCTCCGGTGCCCACACAATGGGAGCTGCAGAGTGAATGTTGACTGGATCACAGAGTTGCCCAAGCCACCCAACCAGGCAGTAGCAGCCAGCAGCCAGCAGAGCCGAGGATTCATAATGGTGGTGTAGTGCAGGGGCCGGCAAACTGCAATGTAGCGGTCAAATGCCATCACCACGAGCAGGATGCACTCAGTAGCCCCTAGCCAAAGGAATACATAGAGTTGGGTCACACAGCCACCATAGCTGATGGTCTTTTTTGGTCCCCATAAATTGATTAGCATTTGGGGGACTGAGCTAGTAGTAAAGGCAAGGTCCAGGGAGGAGAGGTTGCTGAGGAAAAAGTACATGGGTGTGTGGAGCCGGGCATCTAGGCGGGAAAGCAGGATGATGGTTGAGTTCCCAACTAGGGTCAGCAAGTAAGAGAAGAGGATGGCTATGAAGAAGATCATCTCCAGCTGCGGATGGTCAGATATGCCCATCAGAACGAAGCCCTCTGAGGAACTGCTGTTGGTCCCTCCCATCACTTGTCGCCTTTGGTCACCGGAAGAATCTGTTCAGAGCAAACTGCTGAGGGAAAAGCAAGTGAAGAAGAAGCTACTGGAGAAAGCTGCATCAGGAAAGGTCTGGTAGTTCTTCGGGCTCCATAGTTAAGTACCAAGTTAACTTTTATGATTGCAAACATATGACAGCAGTTTGAGTTGTAATGTCAAACTGCTGTCAGTTACACAACCGATGGAAAATTTTATTTCATTGGAATGCCAAATAGGAGCTAACATGGAAATGGAGGAAGCGCATCATGAAGACAGAACAAAAAGATTAGGGCTCTTCAGTTCAGAACAATGGTTGCAACAGAATAGAGGGAGTGGACCATTAGAATTATATGTAAAAATTCTCTAAATACAAATTTCCCCAGCCAAAGTTTTGATATGCTCAGGGAAGAGGGAAGCAGACACACTGTATTTGGAAAAGCTCCCCTAGAAGTTTCCGATAAGTTTCCTCCCCTCTCTTCTACATCCCTCCTTCCTCAGGTAAAAACTTCTGATCAAGAAAGATGAAGTTTGAGGAAAAACATGATGAGTCTATAAAATCATGAAAAGAAGGGAAAGAGTGAATATATACAGAAGACATGAATATGTGATTCACGAGGAGGTAAGTGCATTAACAAAGAAAACTTTACATAAGCCCAAATAAGTTTATGTGGAACAGGCTAAAGATATAAACGGGTTATCCCAAAAGATATTTAGTTGGTTAATGGGTATCCACAATTAGCAAGGGAAACCAGAAGATTTCAGAGAAGATCCCTGATCTTTTGAGGTATTTTACCACTATGCCCACCTCTAAACCATGGAATAATTCTTAACATCTCACAAACAAACAAAAAAAATAGCACTTGTTAATAATGGGCCAATTACTATTTCCTTTTCTTGGCCAGAATTTAGACTTTTCTGAAGATCATAAACCAAGGCCCTTCCCCTTCTTTTGACTAATAAATGAATAAATCTGAGAAGAAAACATAAATATTTCTTGGGTCATCTGTCCTCATCTGGACATTGAAGATTGGGAGGGAATGCTGCCTCCCTCTCTGGGCCATGATGTGTCCCACAGAAACCCTGGCTATTGCCCAAAGAGCAGGCCACTGGGAGATGCTACTCAAGGGAGGTGTGCAGATGTGTTTAGCTGGTTCTGGTGCACTAGGCAGGGACCACTTGGCCATACCTCTTGGCTAAAGGCCCCAGGAACTATTCTTTTCATCAATATAAAGCAAAAATAGTGGAGGTCCCAACACTAAAATCTACCAAGGAGTCAAGGAGGGAAATTTTTTCTAATTATCTGTTTCCTTCTTTATTATTATTATTATTATTATTTTTACTACCAAGGGGTCAGGGCATAATTGTCTGTTTCTTTAGGTCAGCAGTGGAGTCCCTCTACTGAGTCAGGGATGATAAGGATTTCAGAGGGTGTTTCAACCCTCCCTCTCACATCAGTCAAATACTTGGAGAAGAGGTGATTACTCACTGTTTTCATTTGGGACTTAAGGGAGCTGAGGAACTGAGTTGCCAATCTGATAATCAGCTCATCTTTCTGTTCAGGAGTTCTTCCCATTTTACTACCTCCTGCTAGTTCAAGTGCTTGTTCCCTTGTGTCCCTTTAGGAGAAAGAAGAGACAGACAGACACTGCTTATCTTCTCTGAGTTGTTGGTCTGTCAGGGGCTGGTGCTTTGTGGCTCACAATGGTGCCTGAATTCCTTTCAGGCCCTACTCTGTGCCTACTGAGCATTTTTAGCCCAGGAATAAACCAGCTAAAATGGAAAAGGAAAGGCTGTTCCTAGAGTGGGAAGCTGTTGACCCCAGCTGCTCAGAAAGTTCAGGAGGAAATGCCGCACCAGCTAGATCTTTGGCCTGAGCTTGGAAAACTCCTCAGTCCAACTTTACTATAACTTCAAGTGTGTATTCAGCATCTCAACTGCTCTTCAGGGCCTTTCCTCTTCCTTGAAGGGTCTCTCCCTTTGGTTCCTAGTTCTCTCACAGTATGGGAGTGTTAAATTAACCCAGAAGTACTTGCATTTCAAGAAGGACCTAGAGAGAGCAATACTTGATTCTCACTCCTAAAAAGGATGTAACAGGTACAGTGCAGTTTGGAAGCACCCCGCTGGAGCATCGTTTGGGGACAGAAGGATTCTTAGGAATTGCTTACATGATGCATAGATGGTTCTTGCCTCTGCCTGCCTGTAAATTTGGTTTGAAAGTTTGGGATGTTGAAGGGGAGGGGTGGTGTTTTCAAAAGAAAAAAAAAAAAAAAAGAAAGTTTGGGATGTTGAGAGAAGCAGCCAAGACTTGCTTCTTAAAGAGAACCCTGAATGTTGTAATTGCTCACCTTTGCCCAGCTTCCTGCCTGTTTTTCCCCTAAATCTCACAACTCTCAATTGGCCACTTGTGGATTAGCCATAGCAAATCTGTCATTTTGAGGTGCCATTCTCCTATTATGAAAATTGTTCCTAGGCTATTGGCACTCCCTATATATAGGTGCATTGTTCTCAGAATTTAAACCTTACTTTAATATTAGCCTGACTGAAAAAAGAGAAATGGAGTTATCAGAAACAAAAACCAACCAACCAACGTAATCCTGCATTCCTGGCCCTAATAGAAAAGTTTTAAAGTATGTTTTATTTTAAAATATTTCATTTATTTGGGAGGTGGTTGACAGTGATATTCCCAATAACTTAGTTTGTGCGTGACTATCTTGAATATAAGGTCTAAGTTAATATTTTCATGATGACTTGGTCAGAATCAGAGATATGGTTTTCAAAGTAGGATCATGTTGTGGCAGTATGGTAGGCAAAAACCACAAAACAAAATGGAAGATTTTTGTCTAGAAGGATGAAGTCTGAGTTATAATGCAATCAAAACTGCTTCAATCAGAAAGATTTAAGGTATTAGACAAAATGAACAGGGATTTCCCCCACCCCCACCCCAAATCTTAAAATTCAAGAATTGAATCTTAAAAGAGGTCAGTTTAGGACCCATAAAAGAAAAAAATTACACAGATAATAGTAAACCTATGGAAATTATTACTCCCAAGAGGCACCGCAGTTTTAAAATATTAACATTTAAGAAACATAGTTATAAGTGCATTATTAAGGGAATTTATGCTGTTTGGAGGAGACTCTAACTTTTCACGTTTGCACCAGGGAAGACAACCAAGCTCTCTTAAAATGTGTTTTCTGCCAGGTGTGGTGGCTCACACCTGTACCCAGCACTCTGGGAGCCTGAGACAGGAGGATCACTTGAGCCCAGGAGTTTGAGACCAGCCTGAACAAGAGTGAGACCCCGTCTCTACAAAAAATAGAAAAATTAGCCAGGCATGGTGGCACGAGCCTGTAGTCCCAGCTACTCGGGAGGCTGAGGCCCAAGAATCACATGAGCCCAGGAGTTTGAGGCTACAGCGAGCTATGATGACGCCACTGCACTCTAGTCCGGGCGACAAAGCAAAACCCTTTCTCAAAAAAAACCAAAAAGTGTTTTCTGATTCTACTGTTGGAGAAAGAATCCTGGCTGAATGGACCATGAGCCAGGCCCAGGTGGCAGTATTAATGAGATAGGATCTTACAAAATAGAAAAAAAAGGACTAAATGCATGGTAGTACATCAAACAAGTATAAAATTTCAACATCACAAACTCAGAATGGAAAAGGCTAGATAAGCATAGGTGTCACAGGAGCAGCTCTCAAGTTTATATCTCTCTGCAAGCTGTAGGCAACTGACAGTGGGTGTTCCCAAAGAGAAAAAAACCACAAAGGGGTGTTCCACATACCGGCCAGGAAGCAAGCTGTCTGCTGTGCGCTGCTCTAGCAATTCCTTATGGGAGGATCTTACCTGATTTTGCCTGGAGTTTAAAAAGGGATATGCAGAACAGGGAGCAGGAGGAAATAGGTCCTGTGAAAAATGGCCAAGACCTTAGACTTGTTTAAAAAGAAGGATTAAAGAGAGGAGTTGGGTTTTTTTCCCCTTCCAGTTAATGTCTTCACTATTACGATGGGACTTTAAAGATTCCTGTTTGCTGAACAGGCGCTCTCCTTGTCTATGAAAAGCAAAAAAATAGGCTTAAATTAAAAGCAGGAGGAATTGTGATTGGGCATTTTGAGATTTCAGCATGATAAAATACTGGTAAATTCCTTGGCAAGAGAAGTTGTGCTTAGAGATAGGCTCAGAGTATACTCTCTTATGATCCTTTTTTGCTTGAAGATTCTGTTCCCAGGACCGGGTGGTGCATACAAAAGTGTTAAAGGGCTGTTTAAACTGTTGTTTTAAAACTTCCCTTAATCGATGGGCACACACAGATGTCAAGGTCATTGGAAATCAGGGAGGGGAAGGGGAGGGTAAAAACTTACCTATTGGGCACAATGAACACTATTCTGGTGATGGGCACACTAAAAGCCCCCACTTAAGTATTATAAAAGGTATCCATGTAACAAAAACATTTGTACTCCCTTAATATTTTGAAATTAAAAAAAACAAAAAAAAACCCAAAAAACTTCTCTTTGCAGTTTAAATATTTTTCCTTCCTATCTCTTCTTGCTGATGAAGAAGGTCACGGACCTCTATACAAATGGGCTGGGGCTCTAATACCATGTCACCTCCAACCTCTCCTAAAGGGGGGCTCCAAAAACAGCGCCTTAAAAAGCCATTTAACGCGCTCCCCTTTCTCTCTCTTTTCACTGTCTTTTTTCCCTCTTTTCCTCTCTCTCCTTTTCTCCCATTGTAAGTCAAGGGACCATTTACGGAAATACACCTTTGGCTTCCGGATCCCCCCGAGGGCGTCGCGCTGTCCCCGGTGCCCGGTGCGTCCAGGAGCGGCCAGCGCGGAACGCGGAAGGCGGCGGCGCTGCGCGCTCCCCGGCCCCCGGCTGGGCCGCAGCTTTTAACCCCGGGGCTGGTCCTGGCCCTTGGAGGAGCGCTGGGCCCGCCGCTCGGAAGCCTGGCTCGCTCTGGCTGGTTCTGCCGAGCCCAAGGGGGCATCTCCGCCCCCGACAGGCAATTAGCACAAAGCGCCGGCGTGGCCAGAACACAGGAAAAAGACTGTCCCTAAAGAATCAACTCAGTCTTTCACCTGAACTCCCTCCCCAAACACAGATTACTAATTGAAGTAGTAATAACTGCATTCCTTCAATAATTTACTAATTATATAGTTTTATTCTTTTCAAGGTGCTATGACGTTATCTAACTTAGTTCTTGAAACACTGTATAGCAGAGGGGGTTAGGTGATCTTATCCCCATTTGGCAGAAGAGTGAATTGAGCATGAAGTGATTATGTGACTTGCTCAGGGTCACACAGGTGTGAGCACCGTGATTGCCTTTCTATAGGCCTTGCTGTGCAGAGGAGCTGTTGTTTTTGACTCATCACCTGTGAGATGCCATCTTTGAGTTTTTGTTCTTTTTGGGGGTGAGGGCAGAGAAGAGGAGTCTCCCATCTCTGACCCTAACATAAACCATAAATCAGGGGCATGAAGTTTAGACACTCATACCACACTGTGTGAGAAGCAATGATTTACAACCAGTACTAAATAAACACGTAAGAGGTGGCTGACAACCTGATCAGGTCATTAGACGTCATAGAAGATGAATTACCCTGAAACTGCTGACTTAAAAACCACATCCACTAAAGAAAAGGTCACTAAGGGTGTATAGTGTGTCAGGTGCTGGTGGGGTACAGGGGCGAGCAAGATCGACCTGGCCCCTGTGGGGTGGGAGTCCCCATTCTGTAGGCCCGTCTCCAGCAAGTCTCTCGTCAGCGTAAGTAGTGCTTGTTGGCTTGGGCTGTGTGCCAGACACCGTGCTGAGCAGTTTACAAACATGATCACAAGAAAACAGGTATCATTATTCCTGTTTCATACGAGAGGAACTGAGGCTGAGAGGTATTAAGTAACTTGTCCAAGGGTGAATGGCTAGTAAACAGCAGAGCCACTAAAACTGAGTCCATGTGCACCCCCCAAAGTCCATACTCATGAGAAATGTCATGTCTATCAGTAGAGGAATCCAGTAAATTATGGCACCTCTATGGAACACTGTGCATGCTGTCATCGTTGGTCTCTGCAAGACCTCTCTCATTTAAATATTATTGTATTTTATTTACTTTGTCCACTTTGGTCCCAATCCCCACTCTCATCCCTCTGCACTCCTCCACAGCCACCTACTCTGTCTAGTGCATTTGGTATAGTAGTGTTTGGATATATATGTATCCTTGTAAAATATTTAGTGTTCTGTGTATGTACATGTTTTTAATTTACATCAAGGGTATTGTGTCATAGTTCTCTTTCTGTTTCTTATCTTTTAATGCCCTTTTCATAACTTTTCCACTTTGTTTTAATAGACATCTATGTTGTTAGGTGTGCATTTATAGTGTTTCCAATGCTAATTATGCATCTATTATATTTTATTTATCCATTTCATTAACGATGAACATAGTTTGTCTTTAATTTCCAGCTACCACAAACAATGCTGCAATGAACATTTATATATATATTTGTGTGTGTGTGTGTGTGTGTATATGCCTTTCTTTAAGGGCTAGATCTGCCAGGTTCTGGCATAGAAGAATGTCCTAGGCGTAGTTCTAAGTGATAAAGCCAGTTGCAAAACAATGTGCACTGTATGATCTAATTTTTGAGAAAAAAACTATGTATATATACAAATACATACATTTGTTTGTATGCAAAGAGGAATGTCCAGAAGGAAAGAGAACAAACAAGCAGCTAATAGTGGGAGTGGAGGTGTGGACTGGGAAGGGGAGGGAGGCCTCTCACTTTTTGTAAAAACTTTATTTATGTGTGTTGTTTGATTATCTTACAGTAAACCCACATTACCTTTATAATTTAAAAAATTGAAAAGACGGATATTTTCATTAAAATGTTTTAAATGTCAAAGATTTTAGGTTAAACATTAAAAAAATTCAGAGTGAGAAGGATCCTCAGAGATCATCTAGTAGTCCTGTTGATTTTTTTTACCAGTCAAGGTCGCTGGAACCCTGGCTGACCCACTCAAACTGCACATATGGTGGGTTAATGGCAGTCTGGACTATCAAGCAGACCTCAGAGTCCAGCTGGATGTGCTTGCATCTCCTCTGAGCTCCTCTAGTCTTTGTACTTCTCACATATTGCCATGTAAGGTTGATGACTTTTTCCTGTTCATTTATTCATTCAACAAACATTTACTGAGCACCCACTATGTTCTAGGCACTGTCCTGGGCACTTGGAGTAGAGTCTCTGCCCTCAGGGAGTTTGCAGTCTAGTTAGAAAGAGTCAGAACATTAAAAAAAGCAAGGTCTATAATATTTCAGGTGGTGGTAAATTTTGTGAAGAAAAATAAAGTAGGGTAAGAAGGATGGAGAGTGACAGGATGTGTGTAAAGCCTCTGTGGCAAGATGGCATTTGAGCAGCTAGCTGGGGAAATGTGCTCTAATAAGTCCAAAGGCCCTGGGATCAGTGTGCTTGGCAGCTTTTTGTTGTTGAGTTGTAAAAATTCTTTTATATTCTGGATAAGGACCTTATCAGATACAAAATTTGCAAATATTTTCTCTTATTGTGTGGGTTGTCTTTTCACTTTCTTAATAGTGCCCTTTGAAACACAAAAGTTTTTAGTTTCATGAGGTCCAATTTATCTATTTTTTCTTTTGTTGTTTTTGCTTTGGGTGTTATATCTAAGAATCCATTGTCTAATCCAAGGCCATGAAGATTTATCCCTATGCTTTCTTCTCAGAGTCTTATAGTTTTAACTCTTACATTTAGGTCTTTAATCCATTTGGAGTTAATTTTTATATATGGTGTGAGGTAAGGGTGCAGTTTGCTTCTATTGCATGTCCATATCCAGTTTTCCCAGCACTATTTGTTGATAAGCATATTCTTGCCCCATGGAATGGTGCTGGCACACTTGTCAAAAAGGAATTGACTGTAGATATATGGGGTCACTTCTGGACTTCCATTTCCATTCATTTGATCTGTGAGTCTATCTTCGTGCCAGTACCACACTGTTTTATGCACCTTCGTAGTAAGTTTTGAAATTGGGACGTGTGAATCTCCCAACATTGTCCTTTTTCAGGTTTGTCTTGGCTATTCAGGGTCCCTTATAATTCCATATGAATTTTAGGATCAGCTTTTCCATTTCTACAAAAGAGGCTGTTGGGATTTTGATAGAGATTACATTAAGTCCGTAGATTATTCTGGGGAGTATTAAATCTTCCAGTCCATACACCTGGGATGCCATTCTATTTATTTTCATCATCTTTAGTTTCTTTCAGCAATGTTAGTTGTCAGTGTACAAATACTGTACCTCTTAGGTTAAATTTATTCCTGTCTTTTATTCTTTTTGATGATATTATAAGTGGAATTGTTTTCTTAATTTCTTTTTCAGATTGTTCATAGCTAGTATATAGAAACACAGCTGATTTTTGTATATTAATCTTGCATCCTGCAACTTTGTTGAATCTGTTTATTAGCTCTAATAGTTGATTTTTTGTGGATTCTTCGGGATTTTCTATATATAAGATCATGCCATCTGTGAATAGAGATAGTTTTGCATCTTCCTTTACAATCTGGATGACGTTTATTTATTTTTATTATCTAATTGCTTGACTAAAATTTCCAGTAAGATGTTGAATTGAAGTGATGATAGCGGGTATCCTCTAGTCTTATTCTTGATCTTGGGGGGGAAAGCTTTCAGTCTTTCATCATTAAGTATGATGTTAGCTGTGAGTTTTTCATAAATGCCCTTCACCATGTTAAGGAAGTTCCCTTTTATTCCTAGCTTGTTGAGTGTTTTTTTTTTTTAACCATGAAAGAGTGCTAGATTTTATCAAACTTTTTTTTCTGAATCAATCTAAATGATCATGTGGTTTTGGTCCTTCATTCAATTAATGTACTGTATTAAATTGATTTTCATGTATTGAACCACTATTGCACTTCTAGGATAAATCCTATTCGTCATGATGTATAATCCTTTCAATAAACCGCTGGATTCAGTTTGCTAATATTTTGTTGAGGATTTTTTCATCTATATTTATAAGGGATATTGGTCTGTAGTTTTCTTGTGATATCTTTGCCTGGCTTTGTTATCAGGGTAAAGCTGATCTCATAGATTGAATTAGGAAGAAGGTTTAGTGTTAATTCTTTTTTAAATGTTTGGTAGAATTCATCAGTGAAGGCATTGAATCCTGACTTTTCTTTCTTGGGAAGTTTTTGACTCTATCTTTTTACCTGTTATAGGTCTGTTTAGATTTTCTATTTCTTCTTGAGCTAGCCTGGTATTTTGTTTGTTTCTAAGAAATTTTCCATTTCATCTAGGTTACTAATTTGTTACGATTCTATTATAATTCTTTTTACTTTTGTAAAGTCAGTAGTAATATCAACTTATTTCTCATTTTAGTAATTTATATCTTCTCTCTTTCTTGGTCAGTCCAGCTAAAGGTTTGTCAATTTTGTTGCTCTTTTCAAAAATCCAACAATAGCAGATGTAAGTCCTTCCTAATCAGTACTTATATTAAATGTAAATGAATTAAACTCTCCAAATAAAAGGAAAATATTGGCAGAATGAATTTAAAAGGAAATCCATTTATTATCTCTATTATTTTTCTATTATCTATTTCATTAAATTTTATTCTAATCTTTATTATTTCCTTCCTTCTGCTACATCTCGGTTTAGTTTGCTCTTCTTCTTATAATTCCTTAAGGTTGAGAGTTAATTTGTCTGAGATATTTCATTTTTTAAAATATAGGTATTTACAACTATAGATTTCCCTCTGAGCACTGCTTTTGCTGCATCCCATAAGTTTTGGTATGCTGTGTTTTTGTTTTCATTCATCTGAAAATATTTTGTCATTTCCCTTATGAGTGTGTCATTTAATTTCCATTATTTGTAAATTTTCTAATTTTTCTTCTGCTATTTATTTCTAGTTTCATTCCATTGTGGTCAGAAAAGATACATCATATAATTGCAATCTTTCAAAATTCACTGAGACTTGTTTCATGGCCTAATATATGGTCTATCCTGGAGAATGTCCATGTGCACTTAAGAGGAATGTTTATTTCACTATTGTTAGGAAGAGTGTTCTATATATATCTGTTAAGTCTAGCTGGTTTATAGTGTTTTTCAAGAACTCTATGTTCTTGTTGATCTTCTGGTCGTTCTATCATTAAAAGTGAGGTATTTAAGTCTTCAACTATTATTATAGAACTGTCTATTTCTCCCTTCAGTTCTGTCAGTTTTTGCCTCATATGTTTTTGGGCTGTGTTGTTAGGTGTGTATTTTTTAATTGTTCTGTCTTTTTGATAATTTGACCCTCCTATGGTTTGCCCAAAACATTGAA
The DNA here is from genome assembly GCA_023783475.1 of Daubentonia madagascariensis. Lineage (NCBI taxonomy): Eukaryota > Metazoa > Chordata > Mammalia > Primates > Daubentoniidae > Daubentonia > Daubentonia madagascariensis. The sequence goes on along the minus strand of JAKFHU010002332.1, from coordinate 492,284 downwards.
TGTGTTGCCCACAGTACATGTTCAGGAAACACAATTCCCAATGCAGCAGTATTGGGAGGTGGGGACCTAATGGGAGGTGTTTGGGTCATGGGAGCACTGCCTTTATGAATGGATTAATGCTGATATTGTGGGAGTGGGTTCATTATCATGGGAGTGGGTTTGTTATAGAAGGATGGATTCAGTTCCCTTTTGCTTGCTCTCTTTCTCACCCTCTTTTGCCCCTCTGCCTTCCATCATGGGATGACACAACAAGACGACCCCCACCAGATGCCAGCTCCTTAATCCTGGACTTCCCAGCCTCTAGAACCATGAGCCAATAAACTTCTGTTCATTATAAATTACTCTGTGGTATTCTGTTATAGCAGCCAGACTAAGACAGACACTTTTATCAATACCTAATGTCCTTCTTTGTCTCTTGTAACACTTTTGACTTAGGGTCTATGTTGTTGGATGTTAGTATAGCCACCCCAGCTCTCTTTTGGTTACTATTTGCATGGAATATCTTCTTTCCATTATTTCATATTCAACCTATTTGTGTCTTTGGATCTAAACTGAATCTCTTGTAGACATTATATAATTGGGTCCTGTTTTTTAAGTCCATTCTGTGAATATTTGCCTTTCAATTGGAGTGTTTAATTCATTAACATTTAATGTAATTGCTACTAAGAAAGGACTTACTTCTATTTTGCTAATTGTTTTCTACATGCTTTTTACCTTTCTTGCTCCTCAATTCCTCCATTACTGACTTTTTTGTGTTTGATTTTTTTCTAGTGTATTGTTTTTATTCCCTTCTCATTTCTCTTACTGCATATTTTTAGTTAGTGGTTATCATGGGATATTACAGTTATTATAACAATGTTGTTTGAATTAATACCAACTTAGTTTGAATAGTACTTAGTCAGTTTGGGCTGCTATAACAAAGTACCATTGACTGCATGGCTTATAAAACCCCAGAAACTTATTTTTCACAGTTCTGGAAGCTAGAAACCTTAGATTAGGATGACAGCATGGTCAGGTTCTGGAGAAAGCCCTCTTCCAGGTTGCAGACTGCTGACTTCTTATATCTTCACATGTTGGAAAGAGAGCAAGCTAGCTTTTATAAGGGCACCAATCCAATTCATGACACTTCCATCTTCATGACCTAATTACATGCTAACAGCCCCTAAATACCATCAAATTGTGGACTGGATTTCAACATATGGATCTAGGGGGAACACATTCACTCTGTTGCAAACAGTATACAAAACTTTGCTCCTATATAGTTCTTTCTCCCCACTTTATGTTGTTATTGTCACAAATGACATCTTTATATATTGTGTGCCCACTAACATAGATTGATAATTATTTTATGCATTTGTCTTTTAAATCATACAAGGAAAAAAGAAAAGTAACAAACCAAAAATACAAGAATACTGGCATTTATATTTACCTATATAGTCACCCTTACTGGTGTTGTATATTTTTTCATGGCTCTGAGTTATTTTCTGACATCTTCCTTTCAGCCTTAAGGACTCCCATTAGCATTTCTTGTAGGTTAGGTCTACTAGTGACAAATTCCCTCAGCTTTTGTTTATCTGGGAGTGTCTTAATTTCTCCACTATTGGAGGATATTTTTGCTAGATATAGAATTCTTGGTTGACAAGATGGTTTGTTTTTTCCTTTCAACAATTTAAATATATCATCCCATTGCTTTCTTGCCTCCATGGTTTCTGATGAGAAATCAGTTGTTACTCTTATTGAGAATCACTTGTACATGATGACTCAATTCTTTCTTGATGCTTTCATGATTTTCTGTTTACTTTTGGCTTTTGACAATATGATTATAATGTGTCTCAGTGTGGATTAATGCTTCTGGTACAGAGCTCTCTATTCCTCTCCATTGGCTTGCCTACGTATTGTTATACACATGCATTCTTTATTATTATTATTATCATTAATACTATGGCTTTTTAATTAACTTTAAATCTGGTAGGACAAGTCCTTACTCTTTGCTCTTCTTTTTCAAAATGGATTTGGCTATTTGTAGATTTTTATTTCTTACAAAAATTGTTATAGAGTTCCTTGAAAATACTGCTTAATTTTTCATTACAATTTATTGAATTTACAGCTTCATTTGGAAGTAGGTTGAACTCATATCTTTACATGCAAAGTCATCCCATCCAAGGACATGTTACTTCACTTTATTTATTGAGGTCTTATTTTATATCAGGTAGCATGGTTAAAATGTTCCCAATAAATGTCTTGTGTACTTTCTTAGGTTAACTCTTATAATTCTGGTAGTTTTGTTTGCTTGTTATTGTCAATGGTATCTTATTTTCTTATATTATCTAGTTGATCGATAATGATGGAGAAGAACACTAACGATTACTGTAAGTGCATGTTTAACTTTAGAGGAAACTGCCAAACCATTTTCCAGAATGGTTGTATTATTTCACATACTCAGCAGCAATACATGACCATTTCAATTGCTCTGCACCCTTGCTACCACTTGGTACTGTACTTTTTATTTTAGTCATTCTAATAGTTATCTCATCCCGGCTTTAATTTGCATTTCCCTTTTAGCTAATAATATTGAACAATCTCTCATGTGCTTATTTGTTATCCTTATATCCTCTTTGCTGAAGTGTCTGTTCATGAATTTTGCCCTATTTTATTTAATTGTTGAGATGGGGTGTCACTCTGTCACCCAGGTTAGAATGTAGTGGCATGATTACAGCTCACTGCAACCTCAAACTCCTGGGCTCAAGCAATCCTCCCACCTCAGCCTCCCAAGTAGCTGGGACTACAGGCACGTGCCACCATGCCCAGCTAATTTTTCTATTTTTTGTAGAGACAGGGTCTTGCTATGTTGCTCAGGCTGGTTTGAACTCCTGGCCTCAAGGTGGTCCTCCTACCTTGGCCTCCTGAACTGCTAGGATTACAGGTGTGAGCCATTGCACCCAGCCAGATTCTGACCAATTTTAAATTGAAAATTTTATGGAGGTAATTGTATATTCACATGCAGTTATCAGAAAGAATACAGAGAGAGAGAAAGAGAGAGAGAGAGAGAGATTCCACGTATCCTTTACCCAGTATTCCTCAATGGTAACATCTTGCAGAACGATGGTAAACTATCATAACCAGGAAATTGTGATACAATCCACCAATCTTATTCAGATTTCCCCAGTCTTACTTGCACTTATTTGTGTGTGTGTAGGTGTGTACACATATATATTTAGTTCTCTACAGTTTTATCACATGTGTAGGTTTGTGTATCCATCATCACAGCAAAATAAAGAACAATTCCATCAACATAAGGATCTCTCAGGTTGCCCTTTTATAACCACACTCACCTACTTCCTGCCCCCACCTTAATGATGATAACTAATAATGTGTTTGCCACTTGTAAAATTTTGTCATTTCAAAAATTAATGTAAATGGAGCCATACACTATGTAATCCTTTTGGATTGGATTTTTTAACTCAGCACAATTCACTGGAGATCCATCCAACTTGTAAGTATCAATAGTCCATTCATTTTTATCACTGAGTATTATTCCTTAGTATGGATGTACCAGTTTGTTTAAATATTCACCCACTGAAGGACATCTGGGATATTTTTCCACTTTTTGGCTGTTATAAATATAGCTGTTATGGACATTGATGTACAGGTTTTTGTGTTGATAGAAGTTTTTATTTCTTTGGAATAAATGCCCAAGAGTACAACTGTTGGGTTTCATATAAGAACGACCAAACTATGATTAGAAGGTTGGAACTTTCAGCCACACTCCCATCCTCCTGGGAGGAGAAAGGAGCTGAAAATTGAGTTAATAATCAATCATGCCTACATAATGAAATTTCCATAATAATCCCTAAATTATGGGGTTGGTGAACACACCCACGTGCTAGGAGAATACCATGCCCTGACTCCACAGAGACAGAAAATCTCATGCTCAGGAACCTTACAGATCTCACCTTATGTACCTCTTAATCTGGCTGTTCATTTGTATCTTTTGTAATATCTTTTATAATAAACCACATAAATCAGTGTTTCCTTGAGTTCTGTGAGCCATTCTAGAACCTAAGGAAGAGGTTGTGAGAACTTCCAATTTATAGCTGATTGGTCAGAAGCTTAAAAGTTTTCTGACCTAAACTCAGGAACAAAACAAGGATAGCCACTTTCACTACTGCTATTCAGCATTATACTGGAAGTTCTATAGAGAATGATTAGTCAAGAAAAAGAAGTAAAAGACATCCAAATTTGAAAGGAAGAAGTAAAACTATCTCTATTCATAAATGACATGATCCTATATATAGAAAATCCCAAAGAATACACAAAAACTACTAGAGGTAATAAATGAATTCAGTAAAGTTGCAGGACATAAGATCAACATGGAAAAATTAGATGTGTTTCTATATACCAGCAATGAACAATCTGAAAATGATTTTGAGAAAACAATTCAATTTATGATAGCATCCAAAAGAAGAAAATACCTAGGAATAAATTCGACCAAGTAGATAAAAGATTTGTACACTAAAAACTAAAAAACACTGCTGACAGAAATTAAAGAAGACATAAATAAGAAGAAAGAGATTGTATGCTCACAGTTTGGGAGATTTAATATTGTTAATATGACAATACTCCCCAAAGTGATCTATAAATTCAATGCAATACCCATAACAATCCCAAGTCTTTTTGCAAGAATAGAAAAGTTTATCTTCAAATCCATATGGGATTGCAAGGGACCCTGATTAGCCAAAACAATCTTGAAGAAAAGAACAAAGTTGGAGAAGTCACATTTCCCAATCTCAAAACTTAATAAAAATCTGCAGTAATCAAAAAGATGTAGTAATGATATAAGAATAGGCATGTAGAACACTGGAATAGAATTGAATCCGCAGAAACAAACCCATACATCTATGGCCAACTGATTCTCCACAAAGGTGCTAAGATCATTCAATGGGGAAAAGAACAGTCTCTTCAACAAATGGTGCTAGGACAACCGTATATCCACATGAAAAAGAATCAAGTTGGATTTCTACTTAACACTATACACAAAAATTCATGAAAAAATTGATCCATTACCTAAACATAACAGCTAAAACTATAAAACTCTTAGAAGAAAACACAAGGGTAAATCTTCATGACCTTGGATTTAGCAATGGACTCTTAGATACGACACAACAAGAAAAAAATATATAAATTGGACCTAATTAAAATTAAAAACTCTACGAAAACCCATAGAATTGGAGAAAAATACCTATGAATCACATGTAGAATAAGGGTTTAATATCCAGAATACATAAAGAACTACAATTCAAAAACAAAAAGACAAACAACTCAATTTAAAAAGGACATGAATAGACACTTCTCTAAAGAGAAATGGTCAAAAAGCACATGAAAATATCCTTAAGATCATTAACCACTGGGGGATTGTAAATCAAAACCACAGCGATATACCACTTCACACTGACTTAGATGGCTATAATAATAATATAAAATAGGACAGTAAGTGTTGGCAAGGATGTAGAGAAATTGGAACTCATGTACACTGCTGGTAGGAACATAAAATGGTTCATCCACTGTAGGAAACAGTCTGGAAGTTCCTCAAAACTTAAACACAGAATTACATTATGACCTCACAATTCCACTCCTAGGTATACACCCAAAAGAACTGAAAAGAGGTACTCAAACAAACATGTGTACATGCTTGTTTATAGAAACACTATTCACAATAGCCAAACAATGGAAACAACCAAAGTGTCCATCAATAGACAAAGGGATAAGCAAATTGTGGTATACAGAAATTATAGAATATTATTCAGCCAAAAAAGGAATGAAGTACTGGCAGATGCTACAATGTGAATGAACCTCAAAAACATTAGCCTAAGTGAAAGAAGCCAGACACAAAATGTCACATATTTTGTAATTCCATTTATATGTACTATTCAGAATAGATAAATCCATAGGAACAAAAAGGAGATTTGTGTTTTCCAGGTACTGTGGAGAGGGGAAAATAGGGAGTAACTGCCTAATGTATCCATATTCCAAAATTTTCTTTTGGGGGTGATTAAATGTTTTGGAACTAAATGGAGCTGGTGGTTGCACAACATTGTAAATGTACTAAATGTTATTAAATTGTTCACTTTAAAGGGTTAATTTTGTTTTATGTGAATATCATCTTATTAAAAAGTTACCTATAGTTCATCCCCCCAAAAAAAATGGAAAAAAAAATATATAGCACTAAGATTATCACCAGAAGTATCCACCAACTCAAATATAAAGATAAGATAGTTCCTGGGGCCACAGAGCAGTGAAAAAACTCCAAGCAGACAGTAAGAGAATTGGACTTCTATATCTACGATGCCCCTCCCCTCAATCTGCCTGGAACCAAGCATGCAGAAACTTTCCCCCAACTCATAGTTTCTACAATAGAAAAAGTGAAATTAAGGTGGACAACCAGCTCCCCACCATCTTGGCTTCCCTGGCAGGAGATCTGTCCCTGCCTCAACCCACAGGAAGCATTGTAATTGCCTGAAGGGAGAAATATCCCTGAGGACAGACAGAGACAAAGGGAAGAGATGAGACTACCAGACCTAGCCCTGGAAACTGTGCTCTGTAACTCAGCCAAAAGAGATGCCATATCAGAGTTGTTGTTTAGCAGCACCATGCTGTAGGAGGTACATATCAGTTTCCCTGGGCACGAACCCTTAGCCAGCCTTTCCACACTGCCAGGTTATCCCCGTTGGGACCTCCCCAATTCAGAAGGGGCAATGTTCCAATCGTTTACTAGAGCTGAGACAAACCTGGGATTAAGACACCATCTAGTGCCAAAAAGGAGACAGCAATGTAGCAAGAAAAAAAGAAAGGTATTCAACAGGTAAATTATAAAGATTTCCAAAGCAAACATATCCAATAAAAACCAAAACAAGCCAGACAGAGAAGACTGGAATAAACTAATCCTCCAATGCAAAGACATAAACATACATCCATAAGAAACAACAAAGCAAATGGAACCATGACCTCCACAAATGAACAAAGCAAGAAACCAGTGACTGGCCCTAATGAGACAGTGATATGTAAGCTCTCTGACCAAAAATTCAAAATAACAGTTTTAAGGAATTTCAATGATCTCCAAGATAACATAGAAAAACAATTGAGAAATTTATGAGAGAAATTTAATGAAGACATTGAAATTTTAAAAATCAAACAAATCTTGGAACTGAGAAATACATTTGCTGAACTAAAAACTCATTAGAACCTCTAAAAAACAATAATAGTAATAATAATAACAGAAAACTTTCTAAAAACTTTAGAAAGATATAAATATCCACATATAGTAATCAAATTCTCAAACATCAAGGACAAAGAGAGGATCCTAAAAGCAGCAAGAGAAAAGAAGAAAATAACATATAAAGGGACTCCAGTTAATCTTCCAACAGACCTGTATAGTTTCTGTTGAGAAACTATACAGGTCTGAAGGGAATGGGATGACATTTTCAAAGTGCTGAAAGAAAAATAAAACTACCATCCAAGAATACCGTGTCCAGCAAAGCTATCCTTCAAATATGAAGGAGAGATAAAGTCTCTCCCAGAAAAAGAAAAACAAAGAATTCACTACCACCAGACCCATATTGCAAGAAATGCTTCAATCTGAAAGAAAACATTTGAAGGTATAAAACCCACTATAAAATTAAGTACATGGTACTGGTAAAATTAAGTACATGGACAAATCCAGAATACTCTAACACTGTAATTGTGGTGTGCAATCTACACATAACTTTAGTATAAAGCCTAAAAGACAAATCTGTCAAAAACAGTAATAGCTATAGCAATCTGTTAACAGATAGTAAATTGAGACAACACTCCAAATGGGGGGGGGGATGGAGTTAAGGTGTAGAGGGTGTTTTTAGGTTTCTCTTTGTTTCTGTTCCTTTCTTTGTGATCTAAGATAAGTTGTCATCTCTTTAAAATAATTGTTTATAAGATTTTTGTAAGCCTCACTGTAACCACAATGCAAAAAAAAAACCTATAATAGATAAACTACAAATAAAAAGACACTAATTAAAACATAGTACCAGAGAAAATCACTTAACCCCTAAAGTAAGACAGGAAAAAAAGAAGAGAGGAGTAATAAAACAACCAGAAAACAAACAACAAAATGGCAGTGGTAAGTCCTTACTTATCAATAATAATACTGAACATAAATGAACTCAATATTCAATTTAAAAGCCATAGAGTAGTTGAATAGATAATGAAACAAGACCCAACTATATGCTGCCTACAAGAAACTCACTTCACCTATAAAGACACATAGACTGAACATGAAGGGATGGAAAAAGATATTCCACACAAGAAGAAACTGAAAAAAAGCAGGAGTAGCTATACTTATATCAGATAAATTAGACTAAAAGTCAAAGATTGTAAAAAGAGACAAAGAAGGTCACTATATAATGATAGAGGGGGTCAATTCAGCAAGAGGATATAACAATTATAAATATCTATTCACCCAACACTGGAGCCCCCAAGTATAAAAATAAAACATAAATAGATTTAAAGGAATAGATAGACTGCAATTCAATAATAGTAGAGGACTTCAACACCCCACTCTCAGTAATGGACAGATCATTCAGATAGAAAACCAACAAAGAAACGCTGGAGTTAAACTACACACCAGACCAAATAGGCCTAATTGACATTTACAGAACATTTCACCCAACTGCTGCAGAATACACATTCTTTTCATCAGCACATGGAACACTCTCAAGAACAGACCATGTCTTAGGCCACAAGTCTCAACAAATTCAAAAAAGTAGAAATCATATCAAGTGTCTTTTCTGACCACAATGAAATAAAACTAGAAAGCAATAACAAAAGGAACCTTAGAAACTACACAAACACATGGAAATTAAACAATACACTCCTGAATGACCAATGGGTCAATGAAGAAATTAAGAAGGAAATTTAGGCTGGGCACAGTGGCTAATGCCTGCAATCCCAGCAATTTGGGAGACTGAGGTGGGAGGATCACTTGAGACCAAGAGTTCAAGACCGTCCTGAGCAACAGAGTGAGACCTCATTTCTACAAAAAACAGAAAAATTAGCCAGGTATGATAGCACATGCCTATAGGCCTAGATACTTGGGAGGCTGAGGCAGAAGGATTGCTTCAGCCCAAGAGTTCAAGGCCACCCTGAGCTATGATCACACCCCTGCATTCCAGCCTGGATGACAGACTGAGACTCTGTCTCTAAAAAAAAAAAAAAAAAAAGGCATTAAAAAAAATAGAAAGACCTCAAATAAATAACCTGATGATGCACCTCAAGGATATAGAAAAGCACGAAAAAAACAAACCCAAAATTAGAAGGAGAGAATTAATAAAGATCAGAGAAAAAATAAATGAAATTGAGACAGAAAAAAAATACAGAAGATCAACAAAATAAAAAGTAGGTTTTCTGAAAAGATAAACAAAATTGACAAATCTTTAGCTACACTAACTGAGAAAAAAAGAGAGAAGACCCAAATAAATAAAATCAGAATGAAAAAGGAGACATAACAACTGAGACCACAGAAACACAAAGAATCATTAGAGACTATTATGCATAACTACACACCAACAATTTGGAAAACCTACAGGAAATGCGTAAATTCCTGGATGCATACTATCTACCCAGATTGAACCAGGAACAAATAGAAAACCTCAACAAACCAATAAGGAGTAATGAAACTAAAGCCATAATAAAAAGTCTCCCATCAAATAAAAGTCCAGGACCTAATGGCTTCACTGCTGAATTCTACCAAACATTGAAAGAACTAATACCAATTCTACTCAAACTCTTAAAAAAAAATTGAAGAGGAGGAAATACTTCCAAATGTATTCTATGAGGCCAGCATTACCCTAATGCCAAAACCAGATAATGACACAACAAAAAAAAGAGAAAACTAAAAGCCAATATGACTGATGAACATAGATGCAAAAATCCCCAACAAAATACTAGCAAACTGAATTCAACAACACATGAAAAAGATCGTTCACCATGATAAAGAGGAATTCATCCCAGGGGTACAAGGATGGTTCAACACATGCAAATCAATAAACATGATACCTCACATTAACAGAATCAAGAACAAAAACCATATAATCATTTCAATAGATGCTAGAAAAGCATTTGATAAAATTCAACATCTCTTTATGATAAAAACCCTCAACAAACTGGATACAGAAGGAACATACCTCAAAATAATAAAGACCATATATGACAAACCCACAGCTAACTTCATACTCAATAGGGAAAAATTGAAACCCTTTTCTCTAAGATCTGAAATAAGCCACTTTCACCACTTTTACTCAACATAATCCTAGACAGACCAATTAGGCAAGGGAAAGAAATAAAGGGCATCCGAATTGGAAAGGAAGAAGTCAAATTAGCCTTGTTTGCAGATGATATGATCTCATATTTAGAAAATCCTGAAGACTCCATCAAAAAACTGTCAGAACTGATAAACAAATTCAGCAAAGTTGTAATATAAAAAATTAACATACAAAAATCAGTAGTATTTATATATGCCAACAGTGAATAATCTGAAAAATAAATCAAAAAAGCAATCCCATTTACAATAGTTACAAAGAATATAAAATCCCTAAGAATTAATTTAACCAAACAAGTGAAAGATCTATACAAGGCAAACCACAAAATGATGAAAGAAATTGAAGATGACACAAAAAAATGGAAAGATATTTAATGCTCATGGATTGGAAGAATTAATATTGTTAAAATGAAAACACTACCCAAAGCCATTTACTCATTCAATGCAATTCTTTGCAAAATACCAATGATGTTCTTCACACAAATAAAAAAAAAATCCTAAAAGTTATATGGAACCACAAAAGACCCCAAATAGTCAAAGCAATTCTGAGCAAAAAGAACAAAGCTGGAGGCATCACACTACCTGACTTCAAAATATACTACAAAGCTATAGTGACCAAACCAGTATGGTACTGGCATAAAAACAGACACATAGACCAATAGAACAGAATAGAGAATCCAGATATAAATCCACACATTTACAACTAACTCATTTTTGACAAAGGTGCCAAGAAAATACAATGGGGGAAAAGAGATTTTCTTCAATAAATGGTACTGGGAAAACTGCATAATCATATGCAGAAGAATGAAACTAGACTTCTATCTCTCACCATATACAAAAATCAAAATGGATTAAGGACTGAAGTCTAAGACCTGAAACTATGAAATTACTAGAAGAAAACATTGGGGAAATGTTCCAGGACATTGGTCTCAGCAAAGATTTTTTTGTGTAAGATCTCAAAAGCACAGGCAATAAGAAATATACAAATGGGATCACATCAAACTAAAAAGATTCTGCATTGCAAAGGAAACAATCAACAAAAAGAAGAGGCAACCCATAGAGTGGAGAAAATATTTGCAAACTAGCCATCTGGCAAGGGATTAATAATCAGATTATGAAATAACCTCAAACAACTGAATAGCAAAAAAACCCAAATAATCCAATTGAAAAATGGGCAAAAGATCTAAACAGACATTTCTCAAAAGAAGACATATATCCACTCAGATTCTGGTTGTATATTTAAAAAAAGACATACAAATGGCTCAACATCACTAATCATCAGATAAATGCAAATCAAAACCACAATAAGGCATCATCTCACCCCAGTTAAAATAGCTTTTTTCAAAAAGACAGGAAATAACATATGCTGGCAAGGACGTGGAGAAAGGGGAAACCTCATACACTATCAGTGAGAATGTAAACTAGCGTAGCCACTATGGAAAAGTCAATCAGTTGACCAAATGGAAATGATACAAACATTTAAATTGTTTATTCAAACAATGTAAAGAAGCTTAGAAAATGCCCTATTTATCTAAAATCCAATATTCTGTAGAAGCAAAAACAAAACCCAAAATCTTTATAAACGTAAAATCCTGGCACTTAAAACAATGCCTGTCACATAAAAAGTGCTCAATAAATATTTTCCCCGGCTGGACACAGTTGCTCATGCCTGTAATCCCAGCACTTTTGGAGGCTGAGGCAGGAGGATCACTTGAGCCCAGGAGTTCGAAGCTGCAGTGAGCTATGATTGCACTACTGTACTCTAGCCTGGGCAACAGAGCAAGACCCTATCTCTAAAAAAACATAAATAAATAAAAAATATTTTCCCAATGTTGAATGAATAAATGAACACACAGAGTACGTATCTTGCAAAAAGTTTTAGGGAACTTGGGCTGGGCACAGTGGTTAATGCCTGTAATCCTAGCACTTTGGAAGGGTGAGGTGGGAGGATTGCTTGAGGTCAGGAGTTCAAGACCAGCCTGAGCAAGAGTGAGACCCCACCTCTACAAAAAAATAGAAAAATTAGCCAGGTATAGTTGTATATACCCTGTAGTCCCACCTACTCTGGAGGCTGAAGCAGGAGGATCACTTAAGCCCAGGAGCTGGAGGTTGCAGTGAGCTATGATGAGGCCACTGCACTCCAGCTTGGGCGAGTGTATAAAAAAAAAGTTTTAGGGAACAAACATCCTTAGGCAGAGCTAAGGACAGAACCAGTTTTTGTTAGCAGATTAATGTAAGTGTCAATTTGGGAATCACAGAAGGTAATAAACAGTAGCTTATGGCACCAGGAATTCAGGGTGCAAAGAACTCTTGGTTGATAAAGTATGGCAAGTGTTAATTGGCTGTAAAGGACCATTCAAAACAGTTTTACCACACTTCCTTTTTTTTTTGAGACAGTCTTGCTCTGTTGTCTGGTCTAGAGTGCAGTGGTGTCATCATAGCTCACTGCAACCTCACACTTCTGGGCTAGAGTGATCCTTCTGCCTCAGCCTCCCAAGTAGCTGGCACTACAGGTGAGCCACCACACCCAGCTAATTTTTTCTATTTTTGGTAGAGACAGGGTGTCACTCTTGCTCAGGCTGGTCTCGAACTCCTGACCTCGAACAATCCTCCCAACTCAACCTCCCAGAGTTGACCATCTTGGCTATTAGGGGCAACAGGTGTTAAAACACAAAGTAACTACTTTAGAATAACTCCAGCAAGAGGAAGGGAAGGAATGGACACCAATCAAGGGAAAGGAGAGAAAAACTCCTCATTAAGAGGAAACATGATAATAAACGAGGAAGAATGTAGAATAGGGATATTAAATTTCCAGGTCATTTTTCTTCTTAGAAGTTACCCATTTCTTGAAAGGGGGTTCAGAAAAGAAAAAAAAAGAAGTTACCCAAATATGATGGTCAAATGCTAATTAAAAAGAAATATAATCAAGCAGGACTGCTAAGAGAGGAGTGAATTATAATGAAATTGTAATGCTTTGAAGATTCATTTACGTATTATTTCAAGAAAAAGAAATTTAAAGCCAATGCAAGCAGGTAAATGAGAAAATCTTCTGAGTGCACTTTGAGCTCATAGGGAAATGCCCTATATACATTGGAGGGTAATTATTATTATTTTTGTTCTTAAGGTTCCAGGAAACCAACAATTAACTGATGCCACTGAACTCTTAATAAATTAATCACTCTGGGGCTTGTTAAAAGTGCAACAGTAGATCATGCAGTTTCAAGTTATTAATAAGTTGCTCTGGTGATCATTACAGGCATCTAGAATCCCTTCTGGACCACCCTCATTATAAGGCAGTTAGGACGCCTGGTGTTCTCATAAATGGATACCCCAGGGAGGAGGCCAAGAGTGTCCTCTTACAAGGCCATCTTGAGAAGTTTTTGGTCAAGTTTTGGTTGCCCTCCGGGGGAGGGAAATGCAGATCCCCTGTTCTCAATTAACCTTGCTCCTGGGGGAGAGAGGGCCTCTGCAGAGTGGGAAGTCTTTATCACAGATGGTTTAGGGCAGAAATTGTCAAGAATTGCTTCTCTCTTACAAATTGAACTATTTATAAGTGAAATATTATAATGCCTGAGATTTGCCTTAAAATACTCCAAAACAAATAACGCTCTCAAAACAAACAAAATACAAACAAAAAAACCTGGAGGGGATAAATTAAACAAGATTAGCAAAATGTCGACAATTTTTGAGGCCTGCAGGGGGTTCATCATACTATTCTCTTTACTTTTATGTATATTTGATAACTTCCATTTTAAAAAGCTTTTAAATAGGTATATATAAAAGAATTGTTCATCTCCTATACATATTATTTTAAATCAGTTATTCCAATCCATGAGCATGAAATATCTTGCCATTTTTTTGTGTGTCTTCTTCAATTTCTTTCATCATTTTGTAGTTTTCCTTGTATAGATCTTTCACTTCTTTGGTTAAATTGATTCTTAGGGATTTTATATTCTTTATAACTATTGTAAATGGTATTGCTTTCTTGATTTATTTTTTAGTTTTCCTATTCCAGGGTTAATCTCCCTGAGCTGTGAGCTTGAAAGTTCATGTACATAGAAAGATAGCCTTAGAAATTCATGTTCCCACCACATGAATTCTCTGTGAGCTTCTTCAGAAGATCTGCATGCTCTTCTCTTCCATTTCTCTTGGTAAAGAACAAGACTAGGACTTGTGGTCTATTGAGTACATGACGCCTAAAGAAGGGAGATCACTGAGCAGGGGGACACTCTGAGTAACCAAAGTTAATGCTCAGGTGGCTGTGGCACTTCTTCCTATTTGATAGATTTTCATTCTTGTGTCAGCCTTGTGCTCGACCCTGAAGATACAGGCTGCATAAGACAGACACAGACCCTGCCCCCCTGAGGCTTACATTCTAATGGCGGAAGACAAAAACAAGTAAACAAACCAAATAACTCTAAGTTGTTGATACATGCTATGAAGGGAATAAACAGTGCTCAGAGTGATCAGAGCAGATATGACCTACTGGTACAAGAGGCAGGGACAAGGGAAGAGGGAGCCACTGGATTAAGACGGTCAGGGATGGGCCTTATGATAGTTTGAATTTTAAAATACGTCAGTTGTTTGTACAAATCATGGACAAATGCTTAATGTGAAAATTATGTTAGAAATATATCTAAAGGTATATACAATAGTAAGATTTCTAAGTTTTTCTTTAAAGGTGCATTGTATCCAAACACTATACAGCTTAATTATGTTAGTGCTAATAACTGTGGTAGAAATAAAGAGTGATTGATAGTTTTCCTAAATCTGAAACAAAATGCTAAAGCTAGCTTGCTTAATTCCTTTCACAGGAGGTAGATGGAACAGGGGAACTGCTTTAGGCAAAGTGCAGGCATTACCAGATATGGGTGAATCATAAAGGAGAAAAGCCTTATAGATGCCAGACAGCAGAAGGCATTTCAGTATCACCCAACGGAGGCTTTATATGTGAAGGAAAACTATGTATATAGCAACAGTGCTGCAGCCTCGCTCCCCAGTGAACCCACGCAAGAAAGAAACTGTTTAAGTGGCAAGTGTGGAAAAGACACAGAAACAAAAATATGCTTTTGTACTTGTTTGGGTGGATTTCCACTGGGAAGAACACTAGAAACACGGAGGGTGAGTAAAACTTTTAACGTTTCCCACTCGAGGGCACTTCAAAGACTCTACACAGGAGAGAAGCCAGCTCACGGAAAGAACAAGGGGAGAGCTTCAGCAAGTGCTTACTCTATGCCCTTCGGAAGAGAAGAGTAACAGGCAGTCTTGACCCATTACACGAGTGAGAACTGACCAGGAAATGCAGGAGGTGCTCAGTAAACACGTCAGTGGAGTGACTCAACACATGTTTGGAAAATCCAATCTTTTGTTATTCTCAACTCTCCATTTGGATAGAAGAGGCTGCTTGGCATTCTTCCTCTCAAACTCTCCAGGAAAGTGCAACATCATTCTCAGTAGTTCCAAAAGCTGATAGAAATCCTATTAGTTTTAGTTTTGAGATTTAGTTTGAGATTTTTGAGATTTAGTTTGGTTCTAAGTTTTTTTCTCCCGCTCCTCCAGTTAAAAGATATCTGAGGTTCTCAAGGTCAATTTGAGGTTCCAGTCTGCTTAATGGCAGGGAGAACTCTAGGTCCGGGTTGGTACCAAAACTGTGTCCACTAAGACCGGTGTGGGGGAGAAGTCTGGGGTCTAGATTGGGCCAATGATACAGTTGTCAGAAATAGCCTTGAAGCCACTGTAAGGCTGCTATCTGAACAAACTAAAACAAAGCATTCTTCTGGTTCCCTAGAAATCATCTGGTTGTCTATGGAGGACATATTTGTGAGAACTTTAGTACTAATGTTTAAGGTTGAACCTAGGATTGTGTGTCTCTCATATTTCATTTTTAAACCAAGCCTCAATAGATTTTGGTTTCACGTTTTTCAGTAATCTGTTCTCATCCCTGTGACAAAGCTAAAGAAACCTCTTCTAATGTCCCTCCCCTCCCAAATTCCAAGCATAAGATGTTGTGAGACATTGTGCTGTTGATTATTGGCTAAGCTAGGACTTTCCCACTAGAGGCTTCTCACTCCACAACTGGAACTCTCCTGCTCCTGCTTTCCTGCCCAAGCTTCTCCCTCACTGTCACCCCTTAGTTCAGCAAGAGCAGCCACCTTCCTCTCTACAGTTCTGGGCAAATTTGCTTTTGCCCTATGTCTCATCTGTTTTCTGAGGCACAACTCACAGAAGGTAGGACAGAGGTAGTTACCAAATCATTCTTTGAAATCTACTACACTCACATGAGGAATGAAAGGCAATCCCTACCCTCTCCCCTAGTCCATTCATCAGTAGAAATGCCTGTTCTGTGCGCATGAGGCAGTTGAGCACAGGGAGATGTGAGAGAAGTGAACAAAGTCAGGGAGGGAAGGTTGCCTTGTCCACTCTGACAGCTGCCCTCCCCGAGATCTGTCCCAGATAGGAATGTCTTTCTTCCCTATCACCTACAGTATTGTGAGCTTAGTCCTCCAGCAGCTCAGCTGGGCATTGACAGGAAGCTAGATTTCTTCTGAGAGCCAAACGCCAGGTAGAATACAAAGGTTCCGTTCCCGCAAAGTCCATTACAGGACTAGGGACTCTCTAGAACAGCTGCCCTCCACGCGAGGGCTCAGCGTTCCAGACTGCTTTGATCTCACGGCTCCTCTTGCTGCTTCCATGACTGAGGCAGGAAAGGACAGCACTAGAGTCTCACACCAGCTAATAAATGCTTCAGCCCAGAAGTGAGGCTTCTGCAACAACTCACTGACCAAAACTATCTCATGACCCTGTCTTACTGCAAGGAGCAGGGAAGCAAAACCATTATCCTTTTTACTACTCACTAGAACAGAAGCTCCAGAAGGGGACACATTTGTCTCTCTTGTCCACTGCTGTGTTCTCAGAGTCTGGGACAGTGCCTGGCACATTGTAGGCCCTCATTAAATTGAATGGGTGAATGTAGTGCAAGGAAGAAGTCCACAGACATGGGATAAGAAACAGAGTCTCAGGGGTCTATGGCTGAGAGGGTGTTGGGTAAGAGCTATGCAGACCAGAGCTTCAGAGCTGGCTGTACTTAAGAAATACTACTGATATAATTAATCTCAGAGAATAAAATAAAATCTCTGCTGAGAGCTCCAGACCAATAGCTCAGGTGGCTCTTGTGACTAATTCCATAAAGCACTGAAGCCAAATATCAAATCACCTTAGCATAAACACAAGTGCTCAGCTCCTGAACAGAGCTGTAATAGCCACAAACGCATCTGCCTCTTTAATGTAGTCAGTCAGCCCAACCTACCACTAGGGAGCAGGGGAAATGGGAAGAAACACACACTGATTTCACAGCTACTGTGGGCTAGGGACTGTTTTTAGGGTGCTTTGTTGTTGGTTTTTTTTGAGACAGTCTCACTCTCTTGCCCATGCTGGGGTGCAGTGGCACGATCATAGCTCACTACAGCCTCAAACTCCTGGGCACAAGCGCTCCTCCTGCCTTGGCCTCCCAGGTAGCTAGGACTACAGGCATGTGTCATCCCATGGCCAGCTAGTTTTTTTTTTTCTTTTTTTTTTTTTTTTAAAGAGATGTGGCCCTGCTATGTTGTGTAGGCTGGTTTCAAATTCCTGGCCTCAAGCAATCCTCCTGCCTGGGCCTCCAAAGGGCTAGGATTACAGGAGTGAGCCACCACACTTGGCCAGGTGCTATACTTTCATCAATCCATCTAATCTCTGGAACAACCCTGAGTTGAGTGTTATCTCTATTTATAGAGAAAATGGACATTTATTTCAGTAACCAGTCAAAAAACAAGAATGTTTTATAAGCTAGGAAGAGATACAACACAATGTCATTCAGACTGTGCAGGGATAACAACAAATTTGTCTTGCTAATCCTGCCATACCTGACTGAAGTTAAATGACAGCCAACACACCCTCTTGCAATAGGGTCTTAAGCAAGTCCTTGTACCTCTTTGAATATTAACTTCCTCATTCATAAAATAAGAGACTTGGAAGAGATCATTTCTTTAACCCCTTTTCTGATATACCTAAAAGCTCTAACAGGAACATACCTGAGTCACAGGTGTAGCTAAACAAGTGAGTTATAAGAAAATCCATAGGCGATACAGACTTTCAGCAGTCCATCAAATTTATCACCTGAGGCTGCTATTAAATGCTGTGCTGGAGAGAACAGAGACAGGCAGAGCTCACAGTATAAGACAAAACAACATGGATGTGGATTTGCCCTTCCTTGCCCAACACTCAGCATCAATTTCCAAACCTTTTGAGAACCCAGTCTCTTGCTGTCCGGATGCCCAGGTCTCCATGCCAAGTGAGCCATAGGATCCTGCCTGCAGCACACACACACTCCAGTTCCCATACAAACATGAGTCTCTTGTTCTTAATAACAAAGGCTAAATTAAGAAGTAAACAAACAAAAACCTGAGGTGATCCTGAACTTCCATTTTCTTTCAGGCCTTGGGCAACTGCTAATTTTTATGGCTGCTTTATCCTACTGACACTATGAGGTAAGGAAACAAATCCAGTTTCTTTTATTGTATAAAATTATTCTTTACATCTAATATATATTCCATGGCTACAAATTCCAACCAGTTTCCATATGATCTCATTAGAGATGTTTTCCATTTTCCAAACATCACCAATGAGAGGCATAAAATAGTGCATTATTAGTTCATCTGGCAGATTCTCCAGGGGTAAAGGAAATATAATTTCATCAGTAAAAACTGTGATAACAGGATTCAAGAGCAGAAGTTGCTAAAAAGTTCAAGAAGGAACTCAAATGATGTCCAACTCTGTAAACAGTGTCCAATGACAAAAGAAAAGAAGAAAATCCAACTTGGTTCTTGGAACGCTTTATATTAGAGTTCATTTCTACTCCCCAGGACTACTGAAATCAGTAAACCTACTACCCTGAGGAAAGTGATATGCAATTAAACATGCATGTTATTGCTATATATTTTGGAAGACCATGGTACAACTGTTTCTACTGTACATGTTCAAGAGTGACTGGGAAGATCAATGCAAAACCAACAATATTTACTTCTATGGCCTCAGAAGACTACTGATTGGCTGTATCTGCTATTTGTAACTGAATTTTCTATTTTTCCAGGTACAATCCAAAAATGTCCTTTCCCCTTATTCACAATGCTCTCAGAACCTCTCCTGCTAAGGAATTCTCTTGACAGTTACAAATAAAAATAGTAAGTAGTACAACTGCTAGTATGCTCCCTGCAGACCCAATCTTGATTCCTTTCTGTGAAACATGACGTTTATACCCCCAAATTTTCCAACAATGAAAAATTCCTCATGCTTCATGATTTTTTTGTATTTTCATAAACTTTAGTGTTAAGCTGCATTTGGTGAATTTCTTCAGAATGAGGACATTGGACAAGCTTCCCTTCACAAGTGAAGTTTCTGGTGTCTAAGAAGGCTTGACCGCCTGCTGAAGTTTCTCCTGCATATGTTACAGGTATAAGGCTGCTCACCTGTGTGGGTTCTCCGGTGTTTAATAAGGTGGGAGTTCTGACTGAATTTTTTTCCACATTCATGGCATGTAAAGGGCTTCTCTCCTGTGT
Source organism: Daubentonia madagascariensis (assembly GCA_023783475.1). Lineage (NCBI taxonomy): Eukaryota > Metazoa > Chordata > Mammalia > Primates > Daubentoniidae > Daubentonia > Daubentonia madagascariensis. Next base: position 472,346 of record JAKFHU010002332.1, on the reverse strand, counting down.
GAGTTCTTTGGTGTGTGTGTAGATTTGTATTTTGACTGAAGCTTTTCCCACACCATGAACATTTATACGGTTTTATTCCTTGGTGTGTTGTTAAGTGCTTATTAAGATCTGAACTCCATCTAAATCTCTTGTCACACTGTTGACATTTATAAGGTTTCTCTTCAGTGTGAATTCTTTGGTGCTTAATAAGGTCAGAGCTAACTCTGAAGGTTTTCCCACATTCCTGACATTTAAAAGGCTTCTCTCCTGCACAGCCTTTCTTGTGACGATCCATAAGTTTCAGCAGCTCTTGTTTCCAGGTTGAAAGTTTCTTTCTTTTCTTCACTGGAAAATCTCGGTGCCATTTCCCCACTCTGTGCATATCACCATGATTTTCTTTGCCTGTTGTTTTCTGGGGAACTTTCACTTTGGCCTTTTTTGACACTATGTCTCCTGGCGCTTGTGTTTCCAAGTCAGAAAGAGACATAGCCTGATGATTTTCAGTGTCATTTTTGAGCTTTAACCCTGTTGCAATAAACGTAAGAATCAGCTATGTGTGTCCCAGAACAAGAAAATCACAGGAATGCAAAGAAAAATTTAATGATCGATTTTAAAACAGAGAAGCAGAATCTTAAAATGTTAAGCCTTGTAAAGGTTCATATCAAGGCACATTTCTCTTCTTCCCATGGTGTATTTACCTGTAGAAGACTCTCCGGCACTGTCCTTGAACTCCAGGGATACTTGAACCCATGGCTCTTCACCTTGCTCTAGACAGGAGATCACTTTAGGTTTAGGAAGCACAAATAATGCTGTGAAATGGACAAAATGAGGTCAAGAACTGGCAACTTAACAGTGAATTGGTCCACAAATTCCAGACTATTTCAGGAAGAGCAAAGGACACTGTTACAGTTTGTTACCCCAAATGGTTAAATGAATAGACTTTAAGATCCAGTATCATATTTATACTATACTACATTTATGGGTGGATATGCAAAGTAGAAACTAAGCAATAAGGTAGATCAATGAAAAGGATATAGGAAATAGGAATCCAGTGCATATTCTCCCTCCTCTGCCACCAAGAGTACCCCATCTTCAACCACTAGGGAACCAAGCTCCAGAGGTTGTGGGGAATATAGGCTGGTCCTATTTACTCTTTAAGAGGACTCATCCTGGATAAGATCAGTGATAGCAGAGCCAATGTGAAGGACAGTGGGTTCAGTATCACAGGCACAAGTGATTTCTATCATAATTAGTTAGTTTTTTATTTAGCTTTGATTTATTTAGTCCCAGGCCCTGAACTAGGATAGATTTCTACCATTCCTATAGATCCCTGGCTCACATCCAGGTAGAGGAAACAGACCAGAATCATTTGGTGAAATTTTTCTAAATATAGCCAGCCAGGTATGGGTCACTCATTCACTCAGTAAATATGTACTGAGTGGCTATGGTGTGCTAAGCACTGTCCTATGGGCTGGCAATACAGAGGTAAAGATAACAAAGTACCTTGATTTCATGGAGCTTACATTCTAGCGGGGGAGTGAGACAATTCATCAATAAACAAATAAAATAATGTCAGGAAGTGATAAATGTGTTGAAGAAAACTAAATTGGTAAAAGAGTATTGTAAAATTCTGCTCCTGTGAAGCTATTTTAGAATGAGGTTATGTGGAAGGCCTCTGTGAGAAAGACATATTTGAGCAGAGACCTAAAAGTGAGAGTTTTGCCATATGGTAGAAAAGTGTGGCAGGCAGAAGAAAAGGGAAATTAGAAACGAGCATGGCAAGTTCAAGTAATAGCAAGACAACCAGCGTGGCTAAAGAGGACTGAGCAAGGGCATGGGTAGCAAGAGATGAGGGCACAGAGGTAAATAGGAACCATATCCTAGAGGATCCTGAGGCCTTGGTAAGAAGTTTGTATTTTTTCTGAAAATAACTGATCACAGACTTTTGAAGCAAGGAAATGTCATGATTTGATTAGGTTTTTAAAAGATCACTCTGGCTGCTGTGTAGAAAACAGATTGTGGGAGGGCAAGAGTAAGAGACAGCGGTGCCAGTTAGAAAACTATTAAAGTAGACCTGGTTTGAGATGACTCTGGCTTAGGCCAGGATGCTAACAGTACGAGAGGCTGAGACATGGTTGGACTCAGGATATAATGTCAAAGTGGAGCTAAGAAAACTTGCTAATGGATTAATAGTGGGGTATGATAGCAAGATCAGAGTAAAGGATGACTACACTTTTTGCCCCGAACAATTGGACAATGGTGGTGCCCTTTCCTGAGATGAGAAAGACATGGTGGAGCAGGTTTGGAGAAAAAGAGAAGGAAGGGATCAAGAATTCTACACAGGATAAGGAATGAGCATGTGCATGTGGAAAAAGCTCCCCAAGTGACCTGGATATACTACCTTCTCCCTCCCCCAACACCATCTAGTTGAGAACCAACCAGCTACTGGAACAATGAGACCCTCTCACAGGGGTTCAATTCTCAGTAAACTGAGAACAGATTACTCAACTTCTACACAAAGGGAAGGGGGAATCTTTACCTAGAGAGATGACAGTCTCATAGTTTTCCTGCATTACATCATTGTAGAGGGCCTTCTGAGTGGGATCCAGTAACTCCCATTCTTCCTGGGAAAAGTACATGGCCACTTCTTCAAATGTCAACAAGCTCTAAAGAGGAGAATGGACTTCAGCTCAGAACTTGCCACTGCAGAAGCAGCCTGACCACCTAGCTATGAACTGCATGGTAGGCCAGGCTCTGAAGAAATGAACAGTACATGTTTTCAAAAAGTGAGAAGGCAGAAAGGAAGGAGCCAAGGGATCAGCAAACACCCTGGGAGGGACCCAGTTCCCTCTGGGCCAGGCCTAATTGTCCAGGATAGAACCTCTGGGGCTAACATGCCTCAGGGCACCTGCTGCACAGTGTGGGTCTTGGGCAGCAGGGAAAGGCAAGTAAGGTCATGCTCAGCTAGCCCTAAACTGCTGGAAAGCACAGCTCACCTGGGACTCAGGCAAGACGAGCTCAGGTACCACTGTCCAGTGTTTCGTGTTTGTCTGCTCAGGAAAGACTAGAATTTGTTGAGCAGGCACAGCTGTGGGTGGAAAAGAGCCAGAGGAAATTTCTTGTTTCTGCCTATGAACATCCTGAGCTCATTTCTAAAATACAGACGATACTGATTCTTTCAGTAAGGATGGGACACCTTTATAAGTGTGTGTGGGGGTGGAGTAACTGGAAGTGGCCTTCTCGTTGTAAATTAGAACAAAGTATCTACCAGCCCCTAGAACCAGTTCCCTAGATGACTATCCTGATTTCATGAGTGAAGTTAAAAAAAGTATTTTTTTCCCCTTGCATGACATTAATTGTTCTGAGTTGGGCAAAACTTAGAGGTATTTGAAAATGAAGTACTCAGGGACTCCAATGTGCCAACAGGAGGGCAGAAATAAACTTGACAAGTTCAAATAATAGCAAGAAGATATTAATAATAGCCTCTTTGTGGCTAAAGAGGACTGAACAAGGGCCAAGGGTGTGAGTAGCTGAAGAGGGTGGAGGGTTCTGGGCCCTTGGTAAGGAGATTAGATCTCTTTCTGAGTATGATAAGAAGGGACTGTAGGCTTTGAAGCCAAGAAATGTCATGATTTGATTAGTTTTTAAAAGATCACTCTGGCTGCTGTGTAGAAAACAGATTGTGGGAGGGCAAGAGTAAAGGCAGGGGTGCCAGTTAGAAAGCTATTAAAGTAGACCTGGTTTGAGATGACTCTGGCTTAGGCCAGGATGCTAACAGTGCGAGAGGCTGAGACATGGTTGGACTCAGGATATAATGTCAAAGTGGAGCTAAGAAAACTTGCTAATGGATTAATAGTGGGGTATGATAGCAAGATCAGAGTAAAGGATGACTACACTTTTTGCCCCGAACAATTGGACAATGGTGGTGCCCTTTCCTGAAATGAGAAAGACATGGTGGAGCAGGTTTGGGGAAAAGGAGAAGGGAGGGATCAAGAATTCTACACAGGATAAGGAATGAGCATGTGCATGTGGAAAAAGCTCCCCAAGTGACCTGGATATACTACCTTCTCCCTCCCCCAACACCATCTAGTTGAGAACCAACCAGCTACTGCAACAATGAGACCCTCTCACAGGGGTTCAATTCCCAGTAAACTGAGAACAGATTACTCAACTTCTACACAAAGGGAAGGGGGAATCTTTACCTAGAGAGATGACAGTCTCATAGTTTTCCTGCATTACATCATTGTAGAGGGCCTTCTGAGTGGGATCCAGTAACTCCCATTCTTCCTGGGAAAAGTACATGGCCACTTCTTCAAATGTCAACAAGCTCTAAAGAGGAGAATGGACTTCAGCTCAGAACTTGCCACTGCAGAAGCAGCCTGACCACCTAGCTATGAACTGCATGGTAGGCCAGGCTCTGAAGAAATGAACAGTACATGTTTTCAAAAAGTGAGAAGGCAGAAAGGAAGGAGCCAAGGGATCAGCAAACAGCCTGGGAGGGACCCAGTTCCCCAGGGGAGAGCACATGGGGCTAAGACACCTCTGAGCCCCTCCCGGGCAGTATGAATCATGGGCAACAGGGAAAGGCAGCCCTAAACTGCTGGAAAGCACAGCTCACCTGGGACTCAGGCAAGACGAGCTCAGGTACCACTGTCCAGTCTTTGGTGTTTGTCTGCTCAGGAAAGGCTAGAATCTGTTGAGAAGGCACAGCTGTGGGTAGAAAAGAGCCACAGGAAATCTCTCATTTCTATGAACATCCTGATGGGACATTGTGTGTTGTGTGTGATGCCAGAAGTGCCCTCTTCATAAATAAGAACCAAGTATCTACCACCCCCTACCACCAGTTGCCCAGTTGACAGTTTCTTCAGTTTTCATGAGAGAAATAAAAGAAAAACCCTTTTCATTTTTCTCATGACATAGATTTTTCTGAGTTAGACAAAAACTAGAGATATTTTAAAATGAAGTACTCAGGGACTCCAATGTATGGTAGGAGGTGAAATTTTTTCTTTTATTTTTTTTTTCCTGGTACATAATTGTTTTCACATTCTGCCACTAACAGCCCATTTCTGACCCCAATTCCTTCTGTATTTTATGAGGATGAGGTAGCCCCAAGCCTTCCCACTCCATATTCTTTCCCTCCTTTCTACTTTTCTTAGGAACAGAGTTCATAGTGTTATTACCAGAGTTCTGTGGTTTGGATATTTCCGTACCCTAGGCCAACCTCCACCTTCATCCACAGCTGGTATATTCTACTGCTGCCTGGGGGACATCATAACTGCTATCATGGCCACTTTTACAAATCCATAGAGCCGGGTACCCAAAAAACGGCCATGACAGTTTGGCTGAACAAACTATTTGTCGCAGCTCCCAGGAGAAGGAAATTATCATGAAGCTCCTTACCCCTCTCATACACAGGCTCAGTTTCTTTATGTGTATTCCTGCTCAGCTGTTCTTGCAGACCCTGGTATGTATTCCAAAATTCTTCATCCTGGGAAACGCCCACTGGTTGGGACTCTGCTGGCTTCAACTTGAAGCCTGGGGCCTCTTCTGTTTCTTCCAAGAGCACTGTCTCCTTTCCCAGCTCATGGACTGCAACCTAGAAATAATCCCCATTTTCATTACCGCAGACTTTACTTTTGGTTTGCGGGGTAGGGTGGGGTAGGAGGAGGAAAAGGTATACAGCCCAGATTGTGGGAAGTGTGAGAAACTAAAGGAAATGACAAAGGGCCTTACAGAGATAATTGGGCCATCAATGTTCCATAAGGAACTATCCACAAATCTGAGAAAATCAGGGTAAAAGGATAAAAGCTGTGACTACTGCTAGTCCTCCAACACAGCAGCCTATACACTGCGTGCAGTCCAGCTCAACCTACTAGCAGGGTTGGGCAGGCCACCTATTCTCATGCTGCCTTATCAGGCCTTTTCTCTTGACTTAGATCCCTCCCCTTAGTGGTTCTGTCTTTCAAGTTCTCTCTAAAAATTAAAGAAATGAATAAAAAAGTTTTCCTTTCAGCCATTATTTTCCCTATGGCCAGGGAAGGTTTTACAGAGAATGGGGATAGAATAGAGACAAAAGGGGGAGGAAGAATGGCTCCAACCAACCTCCAAATGATTTTGACACCAAACATATGTCCTGTCCTGTATTCTTCACAGCAGGCCCAAAGCCAGCAGGTGTATTGCCACCCGCCCTACTTGTCAGCAGAGCCAAGGACCAACCACTAAGGGAGGGCAGTAGAGGCTCTTGTCTACTGTAGGGAGGACACTATCCCTTGGTGTCTTTCTTCTCCTCACTATTCTGTTGGGATTTTCCTCTTCCAAACCTTTCTCTTTTTTCTTTCTAGTTTTTCTCTTCCTTTGCAGTCTTCCCCTAGTTGTTTTACTTCTCCTTCTCTTCAATGTCTTTGCTCTCCTTTGGACTCCAAGTATATTCCCTTTTTGGATCTGCCCTCTCCTCCCTGACTCTTTATCGCCTTTTAATTCTGTTTGTAAGAATTCAAGTCCTGTCTCCTTGGCCAAACCAGACTAGGCCACCACCCTTAATTCACCCCGGCTCCAGAGAGGGCAAAAAGCAACTCTCTTAATCCATCTCATTTCTCAATTAACTGCCCCCACCCCCACTACATCCACCTTCATCCTGTTTCACTGTATACGCCGGTAATCTTTCTTCTCACCCCATTCCTTGTTTGACCAGATTCCCTCTGCAAGTGTTCTACCAGGGCCACAGCCTCCTCAATGCTCTGTGGATGGTGCTTCTGCATCCGGGTCTGTGTTTCCCTGGGGAGAATAGTCAGGAACTGCTCTAGCACCAGCAGTTCTAATATCTGCTCTTTTGAGTGGATCTCTGGCCTCAGCCAAAGAGAGCATAATTCTTGAAGTTGACTGACAGCCTCACGGGGTCCAGCTGCTTCATGATAGTGGAAGTTCCGGAAGTGCCAGCAAGGGCTCTTGGGATCAAGACTGTCTGTTTGTGTAGACTTTTTACTCTGCCTGGTGCTCTCTCTCACAGGCTCCTTGGTCTCCCACAGAGCCTTGATCTGAGGGTCCAAATACTCAGCCACCTTTAGATCTACCATCATCATTTTGCTCTAGGAAGTTTTGTTCCTGTGTCAGACACCCAACTGGTGCCACCTTTAACAACTGAGGTCCCGTCTGGTCTGGTATAAAATAAATAAGAAGATCTTCTTCCTAAAGGCACCGAGGGCAAAAAAAGGTACATGTAAGTCAGTCACATAAACCTTATTACTTGCTACTTGTTAGAGAAAAATGAACAGAAAAGGTCCTGTCCTGCCTTCCCTTCAAAATCAACTACCAGGCGCTTTGTTTCTCTCCTTTTCTATCATTCAATTGAAGCACAGAACAGCTCAGAGAAGACAAATGCCAGTTGATGACTTTGCCCTTTTAAAAAAAAAAAAAATTCAGGAAAGGTTCGTGGGTAAGGAAACTGACACCTACTGGCTAAAAGGAGCTTTTGGATTACCCAAAGATTTCACTGATGTGCCTCCTATCCCACCTTCCCCATAGGGAAGAGTAGGAGAAAATAAAATTAGAAAAACATTCTGAGTTTCTTTTAAACTTTAACAGATCACCCCAATCTCTGTCTTTAGTAAGGGGGTACAACTTCTATGACCTTTCATCCTCTTGTGAAGATGGAAGGCTTCACTTCAAAGGACACTTGATATTCTCTTTTCCACTACATGAATACTGGCAGCAGAGGCGAGACAATGAGACCAAAGTACAGTAGTCTCCCTTATCCAAGGGAGATACGTTCCAAGACGTTTGGCAGATGCCTAAAACCTCAAATAGCACTGAACCACATATATATTGTTGTATTCATGTAGACATACCTACAATGAAGCTTAAATTGCAAATTAGGCACAGTAAGAGATTAACAATGATAATAAAAATTTACAACATACCATAGTAAAAGTTATTTAAAATTTATGAATTGTTTATTTCTGGAATTTTGCATTTAATATTTCAACGGTTGACCATGAGTAACTGAAACGACTGATAAAGGGGAGGGACCACTACAGAAGGAAGGTAATTAGGAGAAAAGTAGCCTATTCTTCTCAGAAAGTCTCTCAGTTAAGCAATTAGATGCTCATCATTCTTCTTTGCAAGACATATAAAGGGCACTATGCAGATGATTTATGCAAAATTTCTGTTTACTTGACCTGGAAAAAATTACAGCTGGCCTTTGTTTACAAAACATCAAATCGTTAAAAGGAGAGAATGGGAGTTGGTGATGATTAAGGTGACCCTTCTGCTTACTTTATATTTCTTCAACGGTCATTTAGACCTTAAGTGCAGCTGAGGAGAACCTTGTGAGCCTCACCTTCCCCGAGGTGAGCCAGAAACAGCACCGAAATTCTACCCAGGATGCCACCAGTCTTCAAAGAAATGGTTGGCTCCTTGCTGCCCACCCCAGCTCCGGAGGCACGGGGGCACTTCTACGCTTTCGCATCAGAAGCCGCTGGTTCCGAGGCAGACCTGACCCGTCCGCCTGTAGTAACATGGCCACGAAAACGCCAGCGGGAGCGGGAGAGTTTCTCCGGGCGCAGCGGTAGACACCGCTGCCCGCCCGCCCCCACTCGGATTCGCCACAGCCTCGGTCTGCGACAGGCGCGCCCGTGGGCACGGGGCAAGCGCGCAGTGTCCGAGGGAGCTTCAGCCGCCGCCCTGCGCTGTAGCCGCGCGAAAGGCAGCGAGAACAGCTTCCGGAGCCTGACCGCGGCCTGGCTCGAGTCAGTCCCGCCGACCCCGCTCCAGGCTTGGGCCGCCGCCTACGGAAAATGGCTGCCTCCCCCGCCCGCCTCGCAGCGGCCGTTGCCGCTCAGGGGGCGCCGGAGCCGAAACAAAAGGGGAAGCAGCTTCTCGGTTACCTCGGACAGATCGGCTTCCGTGGAGGCCCCTTCCCGCTTTCTCAGGCTCAAAAGCGAGCCGCCCCCGCCGCTCTGAGGAGCGCAACTGTCCGCCCTGCGCCACGCCGCGCGCGCGGCCAGCAAGCGTCCGGGACAGGGGCCTTGCACCACCGGCGACACCACCACCCCTCCACCTCTGCGGGACAGTAGCCCGACCCGCCGCACGTCAGTGGTGGTGTGGAGCCCGCGCGCCGACCGGAAGCAGAAGTGACGCGTTTCCGAGGGCTTCGCGCAACCCCGCCCCGCGGATGCCCGCCCCTAGCGGAGGAGTCTGCGACCCGCTGCCGAGGCGGGTGACCGCGCCTCCTTCGCTCCCTCCCCGGGGAGCCGGCCGCCAGCCCGCCTCAGCCTTGTAGGCGAGGCCGAGTTAATGCTACCGAGTCTTCGGCCCCGCACCAGCTCGTCGCGTGGGTGTCGCCGTGTCGCGTCCCCGCTGTGGGAGGCGTCGCGCGTCCACCTCTTTCCTGAGTGACTTTCGGGGGCCGGCCGGCGGCGTCTGCTCGCCGGGAGCCTCGCCCGGTAAGGGTCGCTGCCCCGGGTGTCGAGGGGCCGCCTCCCCACTGCGCGCGCAGCTCTCAGCCTTCCTGCTGCCTTCGCTGGGTGCGTCGCAGCTCCTCGAGGAAGAGGCACTTTTGTCCCGGTCAGGCCACTCGCTAGATCAGGAACAACGGCCCCTGAGGGTTTTGCACCGTTTTCTGGGTCGTGTGGCGCATTCCTCACAACTATTATGTTTATTTTTCTTGTGTGTTTCTAACTTGAGAAATAGGTTCCATTTATATTGCTCCTTGACAGAGAAATTGAGACCTAAGAAGTGACTTGCTCAGAGTCACATAGTTTACCAGTGGCAGCTGCTAAACTGGATTATAGGTCTCTCGTTGTCATATCTTCTTTTTCCACTACGGTATGCTTCCTTGGAAGATGAGAATCTTGTTTTCATTTTGTATCTCTTGCAGTGTCTAGCATAATCACTTGGGTAAGATAGGCATTCCGTAAGTATTTTCCCAATCATATTTATAAGAATCTGAGTATTTTGGGTTGTCAGTGATCTCCAGATTGTCAGTTTCTTCATAATGTTAGCCAATACCGGTCAAGGGATTATTAATTAAGTCTACTGTGTGTAGCCAGTGCTACAGAGCTGAGTAAGACATCTTTGTCCTTAAGCAATCTGATAAAAGGACTGAGGCAATTTCATGAATATCAATAACACAAGGTCCTAATAAGACATCAGCTGAACACTGTGAGAACACCAAGGAAATAAAAGTTGATTTGGAGTTGGGGAAAATTATAAAAGACCTTGAGGAATTCTGCCCACAGCAGGGAGTGGGGATACATTCCAGACAGATGGAAGGGTAAGAGCAAAGGCTTGATAGCCGGAAAGATCTGTAGTACGTTTTTACTGAGTTGGGCTACATTTAGAGGAAGAGTTTTAAAAATTAGAAAATAAGTTTATGTGGACTTTATACTGGTAGTCCCTTGAATGGGAATGAGAAGATTGCATTTAAGAAAGTAAATCTTGGAGCACCATTTGAGGGTTTTTGACGGAACTTCTTTCTAGGGCAGTTCATCTGAGGTAAGTTTAAGGTAAAAATGAAGATCATAGGCCATTACCAAGCCATTATGCTATTTTTGCTTTTGGATAGATGGTAATATACTCCTCCAAGGCATAGATCTTGATCCTTTTTAAGTGAGAGAAAGAGACTAAACAGAGACAATAATAATGAATGTCTCCCTAAGTCACTTGAATATGTGTCAAAGCAGGTTCATTAGAATCATGATTTCCTTAGAATCTCAGTTAGGTTGAGACTTAATATCTTCAGAAGTAATTATTCCTTTCAGTCTTTCAGAACTAATGGACAATAATGCCCTTGACATTGAGATTCTCATCACCTGGCCCAATGCTGAGCATATAATTAGAATTTTTTAAGTTGAATAAATGAAGTCCTGCCAGCAGTGTCCTTGGATGTCACTGGCAGACCTAATTCATAACACAGATAGAGTTGGTTGAAGGGAGAAGAAAGTGGGAAAAAATACCCTGTGGAAAGAAGAAGAGGAAGCAAGGCACAAATTGCGAATAGTGAAGGAAGGCCACTGATGATTTTCATTGTGTAAGGTTTGGTGCCAGAGTTGCATATTCTTCCTATGTAGCCCACAAAAGTTCCCTGAGTCTTTCCTTTTGATTTCGCCTCCCCTGCTTGGGCACTGTTTCAGAAATGATGAATGTACAGCTGAGAAAGAACAAAAACAAATACATTAATTCTGAGACACCCACACAATTGCCACGATGGACTGAATATTTTTGCCGGGTGACTGGCTGGAATTCTATTGGCTTAAAAATACTTTTTTCTTATTTTTCTATTCATAATAGTTACCTTTAATAATTGCCTTAGTTATAACTGCCTCTTTTAGAAAGTTGCTTGATCTTAGCCTGTCACTGGCTCCATACCTTAATTACTATCATATTCTTTCATGATCCTTTCAGTGCTCCATAACCCAAAGCTGGCATTTCTTGCAATAAATGTTAGAGGAAAACCAATGGTCTGATTGTTCTGGGTTCCTAGATGAGAGATTTGACAAAATTCTATGTATTTGGGGAATGAATGGGGCCATCAGGCTTTGCCCTAAAGGAGAGGAAGAATAACTGAGATACCAATCATTTTCCTCATTTCTCTGACATACTTTTCTTTCTTCATAGCACCTGGAATGGATAAAAGTGGCAGTTTTTGTTTCTTCCCATGAGGTTGTGTATCTGGAATGAGAACCATGAAATTAATCGAGACTAGGACATTTCTAAGGACCTGGAATGGTTTTGGGCAGCACCAGGAGGACCTGAATGGAATATCTGAGGGCACAGAGCTATGGAAGAGTTTTCTGTCAGAAGGATTTATGGGAAACAATTGATCAGAAACGCTGGTAAAGAAACCTTTTAGATTTCTTTCGGCTGTGGAGAAGTTGAGTCTTGGTTCAAATTAAGTAAAATATACACTGAAGAGAAATCAAAGTTCAAACATGAAAAGTATATTACTTAACTCCCTAACATAAACTTAGGCAAACAAATGAAAGGACAGATCTTTTAAATTTTTTAAGTATGGCAAAATATTTGTAAAACTTTGGGGCTCATCTCCAAGAATTGCCATGATTCTGAAACTTGATAATATCTCAAATACAGAATAATTTCAGTGAAAAATAACACTTAAGAATACATCAGATGTACCCAAGGAAGAAGATCTGAGAGTGGAAAAGTGCCACTAACAAATAATTATTTATGTACTTAGAAATTACCTTAGCAAATATGAGATACTCAAGTTAAAGCTCAGTCTTTGAAAATGCTATATTGAATGCAGTAAAAGTTGGATTTCATTCATATGTACAACAGAAACTACTTTCTTCTTCACTTCAAGATTCTATATGACTGTTCCCGAATTCCAGCTCTCCACACATCGCAATTCAGTGTCCTTGTAGCTTGGAGTCTTTATCCAGGTAGATGAACTGCTACCCAGTGAACAAACACTACATACAGAGCAATATGAGTACCATTTTCTTTTCTGGCAGTGAGGTAAAATCAGGTCTTTTGAAAGGAGAGAAGCCATACAACATCTCTGCTACATAAGATTACTCTGTCATTGCCTTTAAGTCTTTTACACTCCCTTTTCAAGCATCACTTTTTATTGAGACTAATCCTACCTTGGACAGTTCTTGTGGGCATATCCCGCTCAATGCCTCCTCTCTTCATTTTGTCCCTTTTCCTGTATGGAGTTAGGGAGAATATGCAGATATCTCTGTCATTCCTGACTGGGGCTGCTGTATTTGTCAAGGGAGAGGAGAAGGAGCAGGAGGGTTCCAAAAACTGATTACTCACGTCTTTCAGTAGCAACAGCCAGACAGGACTTTGGCAATGGAAACTTTCTGAGTACATAAGACCTTTACCTCTAGACTAGCTCTTCAATGATGATAATCCCTTTCAACCCATTACCCCCCAGTACAAATGCCTGTGCCTTCTAGGGCTTTGAGCTAGTTTTTTATTGTTTTTTAAAACATTCTTTTCCAATTCAGTAAGCCTTTTTCCTTTGTTTTCTCCTGTTGATTGTTCAAAATCATTCAGTATGAATAAGAGAGGGAAATATACAACACTGAATTTGGAGGAGAAAATGAAGGTTCTAAGTAGGATTGAAGCTGGACGATCACTTAAAAGTGTAATGGATGAATTTGGAATCAGTAAATCAACCTTTTATGACATTAAAAAGAATAAGAAATTGATCTTGGACTTCGTACTGAAGCAGGACATGCCATTAGTAGGGGCTGAGAAGAGAAAGAGGACAACGGGAGCCAAATATGGTGACGTAGATGATGCGGTCTACATGTGGTACCAACAGAAACGCTCAGCTGGTGTCCCTGTTAGAGGTGTGGAGCTTCAGGCTGCTGCAGAGAGATTTGCACAGTGTTTTGGGCGAACAGACTTCAAAGCAAGCACCGGTTGGCTTTTCAGATTTCGAAATAGGCATGCAATTGGGAACCGAAAAGTATGTGGGGAACAAGTCCTAAGTTCAGCTTCTGAAAATGTTGAGCCATTTCGACAAAAACTGTCCATGATAATCAAAGAGGAGAAACTGCATCTGGCTCAGCTATACAGTGGGGATGAGACTGACCTCTTTTGGAAGTCAATGCCAGAAAATACTCAGGCAAGTAGAAAAGATATCTGCCTGCCAGGAAGGAAAATAAACAAAGAACAGTTGTCTGCTCTTTTATGTGCAAATGCAGATGGAACTCATAAGTTAAAATCAATCATTATTGGAAAATCAAAGCTGCCCAAAAGTGTGAAAGAGGACACAAGTACATTACCGGTGATATATAAACCTAGTAAAGATGTTTCGTTCACCAGAGAATTGTTTTCAGAATGGTTTTTTCAAAACTTTGTTCCTGAGGTCCGGCATTTTCAACTTAATGTTCTAAGATTCCATGAAGAGGATGTCAGGGCATTGTTACTTCTGGACAATTCCCCAGCTCACCCTTCCCCTGAATCACTAACCAGTGAGGATGGTCGGATAAAATGCATGTTCTTTCCCCATAACACTTCAACCTTCATTCAACCAATGAATCAAGGTGTGATCTTGAGCTGCAAACGACTTTATAGATGGAAGCAACTCGAAGAGAGTCTTGTAATTTTTGAAGAAAGTGAGGATGAGCAAGATAAAGAAGAAAAAGGAGTTTCCAAAATTAAAATCTACAATATAAAAAGTGCAATTTTTAACTGGGCAAAAAGCTGGGATGAAGTAAAACAAATAACCATAGCAAATGCATGGGAAAATCTTCTTTACAAAAAGGAACCTCAATATGATATTCAAGGCCTAGAAGATGGGGATTATAGAGAAATTCTTGAAAAATGTGGAGAGTTGGGAACTAAGCTGGATGGTGATAGGATGTGGTTAAATGGAGATGATGAAGAAAAGGGGTGTCCCCCAGAAACAAAAGGTGGGATTACAAAGGAAGTTGTTCAAAAAGGAGGAGGAGCTGAGAAGCAGACTGAATTTAAATTATCTGCTGTAAGAGAAAGTTTGGACTATCTTCTTGACTTTGTTGATGCCACACCTGAATTTCAAAGGTTCCATTTCACACTGAAAGAGATGCAACAAGAAATAGTCAAGAAACAATTCCAGAGTAGAATCCATACTAGAATTGGTAGCTTTTTGAAACCTGGGCCTCATAATATTAAGGATTCCTTCAGTGGACCTTCAACTTCTGGTTCTAGTAATTAGATTTTGTGTTTAGTGATTTCTGCAGTTGTATGATAATATATGATAGAGGCCTGTTGTCAATTGTCATGTTTTATCAACTGACATTATTTTGCATATCAGTGCCAATTTATATATTGGTTATAAAATATACAGTTTGAAAATAATAAATTTGTGTTTCTTTAAATTTATTCTTTAAATAAATTTGTGTTTTGTTAATTCATTTTTTTTTCTATTTTAGACAAGGATCTGAATAATGAGGAAGTATTGTCCCAGATTATCTAAGGTGGAATACCTGTGAGAAAAGCATTAGTGTAAATTCCATCTTAATGTATTCACATCATATAACAAATAAACTATGTGCTGACTAGTTCCAGTTAACTTTAAGAAGATAAGGATAGATAAGGTTTTTAATTTAATGGTAGGACACATTGCTTTCTTATCTTTGTTATCACCTATTTAGTGCTTATTTTCCTTTTATTGTGGAAGTAACATATGCTGATTATAGAAGATACATAAAGAAAGATAAAAAGCACCCAATTCTATTGACCAATGACAGCCTCTTAATACTGGTGTATATCATATATTTTTTAAAATAGGCATATTCATTGTAAATAAAACTTTGTATCTTATTGTCTTAACATTTTATGCTTTGGTATTAATAAGTTAGCATTTGTTGAGTATATAGGATTTTATACATGTGCTTATTTAGTCTTCATAATAACCTCCCCCATTTTTAAATAGGTAAGGAAACAGGTTTAGAGAGGTTAAGTAACTTGACAAAGGTCACATAAGCTAGTGAGTAGCAGAGATCAGATTTAAATTCTATTTAATGCCAAAGCTCACACTTTTAACCATTATGCTCCACTGTTTCTGAGAATTTCCCTCCTGTCATTAAAATCTCTTCAAAAACCTCAAATAGGATGTACCATATCAGTTGAACCATTCTCCTGTTGAACAAATATTTGCTTCCTATTTTTCAAAGTAAATAATATGTTGAACACCTTTTTGCAGAAAAGTTCAAACTACTACCTTAAGGTAGGTTATTACAAATAAAACTACCAGGTCAAAGAGAATGAACTTTTAAAACATTTTTGATACATATTGTTAAATTATTTTCACATTCCTACCATTAGTTTGAAAGTACTTCTCTCAATGCAGCAATCCCAGCATTGAATATTGTTATGCTATTAGTTTTTGCCAATTTTATGAGCAAAAGAATGGTATCTTTATGGCTATTCCCCATTTTAGTATAAGGTGTCAGGTGAGCATTTTAATTGATATTTGCAAATAACAAGCTTTGTTAGGATAATTAGTTCTTCCATATTGGCTTTTAATATTTTCTTTCTCGTATATTTCAGTTTTTCCGAGATGCATATATTCTGTTCCATTGGTCAATACTAGGCAACTATAGTATAAAATTAATGATTAAATGTAGCACTTGTGTCTACTCTTGCTCTAGTACCTTACCATTTTAATCACTGATTAATGTCTGTTTAAATATAAGGCAAATGCCCACTTTCCATTTTCAAAAATGTACAAGCTATTCTCATCTATTCTTCCGAGTCAACTTCAGCATAAAATTTATTCAAGCCTCTCCCAGACACCAACTCCCTCTGGGAATTTATTCTTAATTTAAGTAAAATTAATTTGGGAAGAATTTACATTTAAAAAAATGTTTCACCATTCAAGTTGTAAATGTAGTTTTCTTTTAATGGAGTCCTCATTTTTTTATTGTTATCCCTACATTTGTTGCTGTGCGTGAGATCCTTTTTTATTATAATTAGTTACTGCTATTTTACCTTGTAAGTTCATTCAGTAGTACTTTTTTCTATCTTCATTTTATTATCCAGAACTTGTAGAAAAAATAAAATAACATTGCCATCAGGCACCCTTTTTACATTACATTGAGGCTTCCTTTATGCTCCCTTGTTCGATTCAGTCTGCAGCCTGGCGGCAGTTGGGAGACCTTTAACATAAAGCCGCTTGACTTTTTTTTGTTTTTTAAGATTTGTCCCGAATGACAGTAAGCTCGGGGTGGGGAGAGGGGAGGGTTGTAATTATCCCCAGCTTGATGTTTGGCCTTCTTTGAGAGACCTTTAGAGCCTGGGGCAGAAAGGGTTGTGGAAGAAGTTGAGGGGGATGTCAGGTGAGGACCGGACAGCTCTCTAGTTCCCTTTAGTTTGGGTCTTTGCATCAAACATCTTTATTCTTTTTCAATAGTAGTAGATTCCCAGAATGAATGACCGAGAGTCACACCTATTTTCAAAAGTACTCACTGTTTCTGGAAACTTCCTGTTACTGTTCCCTGTATTGGACAATAAGCGAGGTGGTGGACATGCATACCTGAATAACGCAAGGAATTGCCACAAACCACCAGTGGGTATGTAAGGGCCGGAGCTACACTGAGTATAGAGAGGGCTTTTGAGAGCACTTGGATAGCAGGGGAAGCATCTGAGAGGATCATGTGTGACTTTTAAGCTGGGCTTCAAAGTTCGGGGAGCCTGAGCACAGTCTCTGCGGTGTGAGCACGCATATCCCTGAGGAAGCTGCAAAGTCCCTGGATGGCTGCCTGAGGGGCTTCTGGCAGAGAGGAGCAGGAACGGCGGGCCAGCCAGAATTTTAATGACCTTGGGGGACATTCTACGATTTTAGACTGTTCTGAGCCCACATAAGTTCCTAACAGCTCTACCTCCACTCTTGTCTCCATGTGTCCCTCCTCACTGCCCCGGTCCTGGTCCAGGCCCCATCACCTCTGTCTCGACGCCTGCACCTGCCCCTTCGGTCTCCCTCCCTCCTGTCTTGTCGCCTCCATCCTTTCCCCACGCTGTTCCCGGGCGAGGGAACTGAAACAAAGAGGAGCAGCCTCCCCTGCTTAAGAGCCTTCGTGGGCCTCCCACTCCATGTAAACGTAGATTCATTTTTTGAGGGCGGCCGCAGGCCACCATCCTGCCCCCGGGACGTCTCTTTCCCGGAGCCCGCCCCTCACCCCGCGCCTCTGGGGGACCGTGCGGGCCTCTCCGCTGGGGGGCTGAGGGTCTGGCCCCGCCGGTGGCCTGCGGGGAGCGCTGCCTGGCGCGACCACGGCTGGCCGAAGGGGTGCGGGGGACCCCCAGGCCCCGAGGCCGGGGCGGAGCGGGAGGGGAGGGCTGTCGGGTGTTCGAGCTGACGCGGGCGGAAGGCTGAGCTGCGGGCCGCAGACGCGTTTGCTTTGCGCAAACCTGAGAGAGGACGGAAGTTTTGGGCCTGGAAATCATTCCTGAGGATTCGAGCTCCTCTGAGCTCCTCTGAGAACCTGGGCAACTCGCCGTCGTTCCGGTTGCTGGGGCAGGACCCCTCCGCTTAAGCTGGACCCTCCCGGGAGGCCCCGGGGGCGGGCGTTGCCCTCCAGGGCGGCTTCGCCTTGGGAGCGGGGAGCTGCCGGCCACCTTCTGGAAGGCGTCCTCCTGCCTGGAGGGGATGTGGGGATGGAGAGCAAACACACTTCCTCCTTAGGTCCAAAAACACACCCCTGGATTTTGGAAAGATACTTCCTAGTATATTTCTTTCCCTGCCCTTTCTACCTGGAGAAATACTACTCTCTTGGAGCAGGTTTGGATGCTCGTGAGCCACTAGATTTCTGACTGAATCTTTTGACATTCAAGGTGTCTCAGGGACAAATTGAGAGCATTAACTGGAAGATTTGTCAGAATTTTTTTGTGGTCAAAGCCATTTTTCATCAACCATTTTGTCATTGTTGAATCACCGTGCACCAGTAAGGCGGGATTTAGCCGCTCTTAGTAAAAATTAGACGATCATCAGGAAATATGAATCTCCCTTTCAAAAACGGAAACCAACTTTCTTTCTCTTTCTTTCTTTCTTTCTTCCCTGAAGAGACAGACAGGGTCTGTCTGTCACCCAGGCTGGAGTGCAGTGGCCTGATCATAGCTCACTGCAGCCTCCACCTCCTGGGCTCAAGCGATCCTCCCACCTCAGCCTCCCCAGTAGCTGGGACTACAGGCCGCGCCACAGTGCCCGGCTAATTTTTTTTTTTTTTTTCATTTTTTGTAAAGACAGAGTCTATGTTGCCCAGGCTGGCTTCAGACTCCTGGCCCCAAGAAATCCTCCCACCTCAGCCTTCCAAAGTGCTGGGATTACAGGTGTGAGCCACAGCACCCGCCTGAAGTCAACTTTTAATTGGAAGTGCTTGCAAGCTGGATTCAAGGATAATAGATTGAAGGATAAAAGAAAATGCTTCAAATAAATAACGCATTTTGCTTTAATTCATCTTGCTATTCTTGAGCTCCTGACACCCAAAGAAAAGTTAAGAAGTCTCCTAGTGCTAATAAATTTGCTGGTTGGTTTTCCTGTAATACACAGTAAGACCCTTTGCATGACTTTGTTGTTCCAAATGCTCGTGAAACATTTACAAGAATTGCAAATCTTAACGCAGTGGTGGTTGATTTTGCACCAAAATTTTATCAGTTGATAATGTATTGATTCTACAGAAAACTCTTCTTAAAAAGGTGCTGAGTCTAAAACCTCAAATTTCAGATTATGTTGAGACCCATAAATTCTTTCATTACTGCAGTAAAAATTCTTAAAGTGACTTCTGATGGGTTTTCCTAAAAAGAAACAAACCAATTCAGTGCTTTTTAAACACTTCTTCCAGTCTCTGTCCCACCTATGGCTTTGTTCTCATTGTTCCCTGGCCTGAATGGTGTTTTAATTTTTAGTTTGACTCAGCCAGACCTTTTCACATTGCTTAAACGTGGCACTGATTTTCCACCCAGAAGCCCTTCTGCTGGTCCCATGTGCTACAAGGATGTGCCGCTATTGCTCAGTGTCAGTCCACATCTCCCAGTCTCCTTGTACCCATTTGGACTTAGGGGCTAAGAGGTCCTTATTGTCTCAGGGTTAGTCTCCCTTTGACATAGAAACCCATTGAACTGTTTTGGTTTCTTTTACAAGAGGACTAGTGGGTAAAAGTGAGAATGTAAAAAGCACTAATTTGGCCATCCCTTGCAGGGTCCTCATGGAACCTGCAGTAAAGGACTCAGACCTGCTCTTTGAGATATGACTACAAGGGGAGGAAAAGTCCTCAATTCTGCCTGTCTGTAACAGACTGCTTCCTGATATTCCCAGCAGTGTGGTCTTACATTAATCTCAGTGCTAGGTGCTTTGAAGGAAACTTTTTGCCAGTATTGTAAGCACACAGTTGGCACAAATGAGTATTTTCTTCATGCCAGGCAAGGTGCTATCTTATGTGCAACATTTTGTGTGATATTATTTCATTAAAACAAGGCTGAGAACAGCTACACATGTGAAGTTTGCTAGAAGCAGAGCTACACTGAAGGTTAGGTGAAGGGTCCTATTACAAAGCTTTTGTGGGGCAAATACCTGGGGGTCTTCATTGTTCTAGTTTCAACCTATAATGCTGTACATATGGGCAACACCACTTGGACCACATCATAAGATATGCATTGGTGATGCTATGGGGGGGAGGGGTGCTTTCCATTCTCATGAGATTCACAATCCACATAAGTTGCCATCTTAACCAGGGTTTAGTAGTTAATACCAACTTTATACCGCTCCACACAATTCATGGTCTCAGCAGCCACATCAGCCCTGCACTCCTCCACTGGACCCTGGTCCTGCTCCTACTGTTGACGCTACATTAATCTTTCTCTAATCCTAACCCCCCTCCCCTGCCCCTCAGCCCCCATACTACCACTGCCCTCCTCCTGTGAACAAGGTGATTAAGAAAAAGGGAGAGAAATGAGAAACAGTGACAGTTTAAAAAACTGGATCAGACAACCAAGGAAAAACTCATACTAAACTGAGGAAGGGCTGAGATAAGACTGATAAGGAAGGAGGGGTGCAGGGTTGTTTCCATCACTTAAAAATCCTGTTGCCACTGGATTGTTTGATCATCTTTTTTTCCCAAAGAACAGCTAGATACCTTCCTCCAGGGCCACATCCTAATATGTTTTCCTGGCATCAGATTTCCTACTCCTAGAATACTTCTACCTCTTTCCCATAGGTACATACTCCTAGAATTCCTATTCCTGATTCCTCATTCTAAAATACAATGCTTTCCCTTAATAATTTTGCCCTCCTCGGTTATCTTCCCACCATTAACTATAAATAACTCAGTTATATCAGGACCATCTTAGCTTCCTTCTTGGGAACCAGTTGCAAGACCAAAATATCCTGTCTTCCAACAGCCAGATCTTCCTCAGCTACTTAACAAGAATGTAAACATTCTAAACAAAGAATTGAAGACATTTTACTGCTGTAGACCACAGAAGGAAAGAATACTTTTCAGAGAGACCCTAGGGTATCACTCCCAGCAACCATTCAGTGTGACCCTTTGTTACCACGTGACAGTCCCAGCCTGGAGCCTGCCAGGCCACACCCTGCCTCAGCCTGTCTGCTACCACCTTTGTCAGGACCTTCTTGACCAGCCAGAGAGAGAGCAGGTCCTCTGACCAAGGCAGAGGGGAGACAGATCAACACTGGGGTCCCCTCAATGAGAATTCACACATTCACATTTCCTGAAGATATTTATTACCATCCAAACATTTCCAATAGGGAATTAATCTTTCACGGGACCCTTTTGTTCCTTTGGAGTTGAGAATGGGACTCCAGAGCTCTGTTTACATCTTTTTTTGACACAGGCAGGGGAAAGTCTCAATCTCTGCAAAAGGTAAACTAATCAGACACTCATTTCCTCTGCAATTTCTGGGCTAACCTGCAAATTACACCTTATTATTTCCCTTAGGTCTCTGGTTCCTTTTTGTCTGAGGTCACACTTGCATGCGTGATCTGCCAGTGGGCTCCCGCCAGGCCATTGAGGGGTGTGTGGTGGCTTGACCTGCCAATGGCTACCCAGCCAGAGCCTTCAGGACAGCTATAACTCACAACCAGTCTTTTGTTGACCTCCAGCTGGTTTCCCAGGAGACTTGGCCCCTCTTCTTTGGTTTCAAGGGCCCCAGGAGTCCACATGCTCCTGCTGAATGTCCCAAATGAGGAAGTAGTAACAGAAACATCATATGGATACCCAAAGTTGTTGGGATAAACACTGCACACAGTAAGGCACCCAAATCACACCTTGCCTAAATACACCAGAGGGTACGTGCACCTTGGGACAGGATGAACCTAATATAGAGAATTCCGCCCTGAGCAGGTCACCTCAAAGACCTTACTAGTGCAGACAGAACTCCTTTCATAGTTTTATGCAAATTCTTTGGTGCCTCTGCATCTCCCTCACAATAAGCCCCCATTTCCTCTTTACATTATTACCTGACAGATGCAGAGGCTATTTGGTCGGCTGGGCAAGGAATCTCAGCTCTGATAATAGGACCTTCTGAATATGCCACCTTATCTGGGGCAAAGAGAAATCCCATTGTTTCTAACCGGTGTGAGTCCTCTGATGACTCATAAGACGTGAACTCCGAGAAAAGCTTTCTCCACATTCAGAACACTTATAGGGTCTCTCTCCCGTGTGGGTTCTCAGGTGACGGATCCGATTGGAGCTGTGAGAGAAACTGTCTCCACACTCATGACAGGTGTAGGGTTTTTCCCCCGTGTGAATTCTCTGGTGCCTGATTAAGTTGGACCTATGAGAAAAGTTTTCCCCGCAAAGGGTACATTTATATGGTTTCTCTCCTGTGTGTGTTCTCTGATGTCTGGTGAGGTGCATGCCCTGCCGGAAGCTTTTCCCACAAGTCAAACATTCAAAGAGTTTCTTCTCTGCCTTGTGGGCTCCATGGTTTGTAAGAAGGGGAGCACTGTCATTCATGACTTCCCCTCCGTCAGAGAAGGTATAAAATCTCTCTTTCTCATGAGTTCTTTCGTGAATGACGAGGTGTGAACTCCGAGAGAAACTTTTCCCACACTCGGGACACTTATAGGGTCTCTCTCCGGTATGAATTCTCTGGTGCCGAAGGAGGTTGGAACTGTGAGCAAAGATCTCCCCACACTCGGGGCACTTGTAGGGCTTCTCCCCTGTATGTGTTCTCTGGTGCCTGTGGAGGTTGGAGTTGCAAGAGAAGCTTTTTCCACATATGTTACACTGATAGGGCTTCTCGCCCGTGTGGGTGCGCTGGTGGCGAGTCAGGTGTGTATTCTGACTGAAGCATTTTCCACATTCAAGGCATTTATGGGCCTCTTCTCCCAGGTGTGCTCTGTGTAGTGACAGAAAGTGTGGGTTCCCACCAAAGATTTCACCACACTCTACACCCATACATAGTCTTTCTGCTGCATGTATTCTCTGGTGCCTAATTAGATTAGAGTTGTTAGAGAAATTTTTGCCACACAAGGGACATAAATGGAGTTTCTTCGGCTGTAACTCCCTTGGTCGCCCCAGTTCCCTGTAACTGGTGGCTCCTGCTAAAGACTGCTCCATTGGATCCTCCGGGGGAGGCTCCCAATCCCCTTCTGCCCTGTCATGAGGTCTTCCCTGCTCAGGACTCCAGGGCACCTCCCCTCCAGCCTGGCCAGGGAGCAGCACCTGAGGGTGGGTACTCTCAGGGGAAACAGACTGAGCACTTTCTTCCGGGTGCTCAAATTTCTCTTCCCCTGGTAGAGAGAGAGAGAGACAGAAACCAGCCCCCTATATTATTTCTACAATGGAGAAAAGAAAATCTTACATGTCTGCTACTGCCTACCAGGCCAAAAGCCCAGAAGGGCTAGTTCTACTTCAGTTTCCTTTCCTATACCTACAGGTAAAGCACTCTAGAGAGGTATCTGGATAAAGGGTGGGGCCGTTGCTCAAGGAATCAGAGCTCAGACAAGTTTTGGAACTCCCTTCTCCAACTGATCCTCCTACCCTTCAGGAACAGGTGAGATGGAGCAGGGCTGAGGCTAGGGTGGGTTAAGTGAGCCCAAGAGTGAGTGCCTCCTTAAAGGTTGCACCCTGGCTTCCTCACTTGCCTCCCTGGGATGAAGAGTGAGCAATGGGGACACAGTAGGCAATGTACCTCCCTGGCAGTGGTGCTCGGCCAGCCCTGCACCCAAACTCTCAAACACCTCATTCTTAACTGCAGGAGCCCTGCTGGGCAGGCTATTCATCTTCATTCCTTACCTGGAGCTGGGCTTCTGGGGCTCAGGCCCTCCTTGCAACTCTGGACACTGGGATCCCATGGCTTTCTTCCTTGTTCCACCTGGGTGGCTGCAACCTCCTGACTGGGAATGTGAGACTCTGTTCACAATGAAAGAAAGAGATTTCTGTATTACTACTTTCCTCTACCAGGCAAAGGAAACAAAGAGATAGTCTTGTACCCTGCCCTCAGGAGACAGATACAGAATGCTCAATAAATCTGAGAGCAATTACTTGGAATATACACTGAACTGTTCCCAGTGGTCACCTCTAGAGAAAGAAATTATAAGAGGAAAGGCTATAGCTTCTTTTTTTCTTTTTATAAGTTCAGGGTACTACGGATTTTTTGCAATAAGAACATACACTTTTGTAATTAAAACAACAATAAAATGAACATGATCAGGTTGGCCAGTTCCTCAAAGAATCGATTTAATGTTGTAAAAGAGCCTGACTCTTACATATAAATATAAAATAGAACTAAATTCAACTGGGCAACTCCAAAGAGAAAATAACATGATGGACAATCAGAAAAGGATCCAGGACTCTAAGAAGACCATGAAATTAAAACCCCGAAGTGCCATTTCTGTGCTATGCTAAAAAGAAAAACAAAAACCTCACTCCATCTCCAGCAGATATGGACTCAAACAAATATAAGTTTACTTCCAACAAACTGTGATCTGATCTCCTCTTCCTATTTAGCACTCATTGGCAGAGCTTTGTTCAACTTTGGGCATCACAGCAGTGAAAAATGAGATGGAAGCCAACAGGGTGGCACACAACTACAGTCCCAGTTACCATGGGCTGAGTGGGGAGGATCACTTGAGCCCAGGACTTCAAGGCCAGCCTGGGCAACACAGCAAGACCCCATCTCTTTAAAAAAAAAAAAAAGTGATATGGAAAACCTGAAGACAGTCCCAACGAAGGAAAACAAAAAAACAGCAGTAACCCCTTTTGCAGATTTAGTGCAAATGAGTTTATAGCTGTGATTTTCTTTACACAAACCTGAAAACAATGTATAACATATCTTTCTACTAGTGTGTGTTTCAACATAGCTATAATTGTATGTACACAGTCTTATCTTATGTTGTCTTTAAAGACCTCCCCCAATTTTTTTTTTGAGACAGAGTCTCACTCTGTGACCCTGGCTAGAGTGCAGTGGCATCATCCTAGCTCAATGCAAGCTCAAACTCCTGGGCTCAAGCAATTCTTCTGCCTCAGCCTCCTGAGCAGCTGGGACTATAGGTGCGCACCACCGTGCCTGACTAATTTTTCTATTTTTAGTAGAGATGGGGTCTCGCTCTTGCTCAGGCTGGTTCCAAACTCCTGAGCTCAAGTGATCCTCCTGCCTTGGCCTCCCAGAGTGCTAAGATTACAGCCGTGAGCCACCTTACCTGGCCCATCCCCCAACTTTTTATTATAAGAATTTTCATACATACAGAAAAGTTGAGGGAATTATACAATAAATACCTGTGTGTCCTCCACCTAAATCCAACTATCAGTTTGTTATATTTCATAGGCATCATTTTAAATCTCTGCAACACAAAGATGCATCTTAATTTATAATTTAGCCTGTTTTAGATATGTACATTGTTTCCAAATTACCATAAGACCCTCCACCTTTCCTCAATTTTTATCAGCTGTGAAAGCTGATAAACTGGAATGCTGATGCCAGTCCCGCTGAAATTTTGTCTCGGGGAAGGGTCTAGAAATATTAATGGAGCACATTAAACATAAGCGCAGAAGAACAAGCATTTCGAAATGCAAGGAATAAGAACTTAGAGTACCCCCAGTATCCAGGGACACCGAGTGTGTGTGATGCTGGTAGGGGTCACTGGATTTGATTTCTTCTGCCTTAGGAAGTCCATTATGGCTCAGACTCCCTGCCTTGGGCTCTAGTAGCCGGGCATCAAGTCCAAGCCTGCCTGTAAGCGTGCCAACTGTGTCACTTGGCAGATGTTTTACCCTTGTGCAGAGGACTTTAGACAAAGGGAGATCTCCTATGGAGGCTTCTTTGCAAAACTCATGTCCAGGAGGTGAACGTACATGAGGCAGGACCCTGGTCAGAAATGGCACAGTCATCATCCCTGGAAAAGAAGTCCTTACCCAGTGAGTCCACATTCTCATAACTCTCCTGCACCGTGTCCCTGGAGAGGGCCCTCTTACTAGGATCCTGATGCCCCCACTCCTCCTGGGAGATGTACATTGCCACGTCCTCTAAGCTCTCAGGCAACTGAAACAGCACAAGATCTCATTTAGCCCCCGAAGCACCAAGAACAATTCAAGCAGAGTCATGGGTTAAAGGGGCAAAACCCAGGAGTGCCAGGGACACATGTCATGGGGAAGAAGGGTGTCAGGCCTACAAGTGAGGTGCGGAGGAGATAAAGATGGTTGGGGAGATGCTTGTGATGAGGAAGAAAGGATCCTCCAAGTGGCAGAAGGGCCCCCCACCCCCACCCAAAAGGAACACTAAAGGGAGGAAGAAAGGTGCTGGGGGGAGACAAAGGAAACTTCCACTTCACCTGGGGCCCAGTCATTTCCTTGTCTTCTATATTCCCTTCAGGAGGAAAGAGAGAAAGCCAGGGAGCAGATAATGCTGAAGGTGACAGAAATCATAATGAGAATGGCATTTCTAATTCTTGGTGACCCAAGGATTATTACAACACGATATCCATTCCCCAACACCCAGTCTCTGCTTTTAGGATTGAACAATAAACAAAAGAAGGCAACAGAGACATAATAAAGTGATCAGGGTCGAAGTAAAGAATATCAGGAGTAGCACTCCAAACTCCTCCTCATTCACAAAGCTCTAAATCGCCTCTGTTCTGCATACAAAAGGGTGCTGAGATCCCCTTCCCTTCTCCCACCCCCAGAAGAACCCACACCACCACTTTTAGGTCTTTTACTCCACATCTGAAAACCTTGACTTCAGAAATTCCTTCTCCTTGGCACCAGTGCTACATCCTGCTAGTGTCAGGGGCAACCCCGAAGCCCCTCCTCCCTCCCACCTGCCCAGATAACTGTTCCTCACCCCTCTCCTTTACAGCCTGGGGGTCCCTTTTGGGGCTGGAGCCTAGCAGCTCCTGCAGCCTGGGGCCAGGGCTTCGCTCAGTCTCCATTGGCTCCAGCTTGAAGCTCGGTGACTCTCGTGCTGTTTCCAGAGGCAAAGCTTCCTCCAAAAGCACTTCTGTTCCCCGCCCATGATTTGTGACCTGGGAACCAACCCACATCACTCATCACCACAACAGGGCCCAACAGGAAGGGAAATTAGTACAGGATTCTGAGAGCAAGCCTTCAACAGAGAACCACAGGTGATAACTTCGGACCCAGCAAGAGAGAAGAATGGTTTACACTAAAGGCCTTTTTGATCCCACGTGCGTCAGTTGAAACAGGGTGGGGAAAGGCCACTCCCAGTGCACACCTTCCCCACACAGCTCTTCTGATACACCTCACTGCCTTCTGCTCTCCCCTACCTTTTCTAGATGCTTCTATCCCTCACTACTAGATAAGCTAAACTTGGGTGACCCTGGGGGACAGTAGCCTCAGTGCCAAATTGTTTTTCAAGGTTCACAATTAACTGAGGCCCAGCTCTGCAGAAGAGACCAGACTGTTGACCCTAATATAACAATCGCTAAAAGGTATTACACACTAATAAGCCAATAGTGTGATCAAAACTTTACACATTGTTCTCTCTGTAACCCTTAAAACAGCCCTGGGAGGTATTTTATCATTCTCATTTTACCAGTAGGAAAACTGAAGCCCCAAGAGATCAAAAACTTGCCCTAAGTGACAAAGCTAGTACTAGCAGAGCGAGGACTTGAACACTGGCAATCCAACTCCACACCTAACACTAACTGTCGCAGAGGGGCTACCTCCGTGTGGACACTGCTCACTCTGTCATATGGGGAAAAGTTGGAGGATGCGTGTTCCAGGTTAAAACACAAAAAGGCCTCTTCCCCATGTAAGGTCTACTCAGGGCAACCAAATAAATTCGCCTGGGGGCGCGATATCCCAGTCCCAGGGGCCAAACAAACCCAGGGGCTCTTTCTCGCTCTCACCTGTTGTCTCAGTCTCCCAAGTTCTCTTTGCATATCCTCCACAAGGGTCACCGCTTCTTCGCCGCTCTCCGGATGCAGCTCCTGCACCCTGCTCTGGATCTCCTGGGGCAGAATGATCAGGAACTGCTCCAGCACCAGCAGCTCCAGGATCTGCTCCTTGGTGCGCATCTCAGGCCGCAGCCACCCATGGCAAAGCTCCTGGAGCCGGCTGAGGGCTTCCCGGGGACCAGCTGCCTCTTGGAAGCGGAAACGTCTGAAGCGCAGGTGGGAGGCCTCTGGGCTCGGTCCTGGGTCAGGCGGGGGCAGCTCCTGGCTCCAGGCGCAGTCCTCCTCCAATTTCACTATTAAGAGCCCTTCCCGTTCCTGGGAGCCCGGGCCCGACGACATCGTCAGGCCCCAGAGCGTTCTGGCCCCAAAACCAGTTGCGCCCACCTATGAAGGCGCACCGGGCCCCGTGCAAGGATGGACGGCGTCGGCAGGAGCCGGCGGCTCGGGACTCAACTCCCAGCCGAGGAGCCCAGCTCCAGCCCGGGCGCAGCCGGCTCCTGGACCGAGGCCTCAGTCAGCCCCGGGCGCCACTGCGCTGACCTCCTGATCCACCCCTGCCAAGACTTCCCCGAGCCAAGACCAAACGCCGCGCTTCCCCCGCGTAGCTGACCCACGCAAGACTCAGCTCTCAGCTCCCACGCCGGAAGTCCCAGCGCGCGAGTTAAGCGTCCGCAAGCCAACGGCGCCTGCTCGGCACCAACTTCCGGGTCACGTTCCTCGGACTCTAGCTCCCATTGGGCCAGGCCTCGCCACAGACTCACCACCGACCTACGAGAAGGGAAGATTTGCTTGCGGGGGCGGGATGAGCAAGGGGCCAATGGAGACGAGAGGCGGGGCCATCGGGAGAGCCCGAGATCCGTGGGAGGGACTGAGGGCGGGGCCGATGGGGCCAAGAGGAAAATAAGCCCTTGGCGGTTGTGACCGGCGGGCTACGTTCCTTAGGAAAACTTATTAGAATGCAAGTCCCGGAGCCTAGCAACGTGCAGGGCGTCCGAGTGTCTAGGTGGGGCCCAGAAATCTGAGTTGTCAATAGGCTCCCCCGAGGCAGTCCCCACCCCCCCCTGGGGCCTGGGAGGCTCGGGACTCCGGGCGCACCCCGCCGCCCGCTGGGCTCCTCCGGGAGTCCGGAGACCGTGCCGCCTGCCCTCTCAGCGGCTCCGCGCGGCCATGGGCGCGAGGCCTGCTGGGAGATGCAGTCCGCTGCGCGGCCCCGCGAGCGCGCCTGCGCCCTGGGAGCGTGCTGCGAGCGCCGAGAGCCCGGCGGGAGGGTCGTGGCGAGCCGCGGCGCCCTTCGCGGCTCGGGGCTTGCTTCAGGCGGCTGGCGGTCCCACAGGAGCGGCGGGCCCGGCTCGCGCCACAGGCTTCCGATTTTACAGCAGACTTTAAACTTGCCCGCGACTTGCGGCGCTGGCCGCTCTCCAAGCGCGGGTCTGTTGCTCAGCCATGCGAGGGCGGGATCGTTATTCGTCCCAGTGCTGGCGCCGTTGTGAACTTCATTGTGAGGGGCGAATGGAAGGAAACCCAGCGGGTCGACTCCCTGCTCCGCGCGGCTGCGGGCTTTGTGTCAACGAGAGGAGGCTGCCCAGCTGTGGCCAAAGTCGGCCCAGGTCCTCGATTCCCTCCAGCGACGGTCAGGCCCCGAGATCAGCCAACAGAAGCGACGTAGGAGTGAATCGTGTCAACCAGTTTACTGAGCGCTTGCCTTTGCTACTTGCCTCTCCCCGGTTTTGGTTTCTTCCCAGTTTTCTGGACTACAGCTTTCCTTTGACCTATCACTTAGCGTTTTCTTTTACCTGTACCACATTATTCTTTGATCCCACTCTTAGCTTGAAATCCAGTCATAAACAAAATAATAAATTTAAACATTTTATTTAAAATGCATTTTATTCTTAAGAATCTGAAATAAATTGCCTTTCCCCCATGAAAATCTACAGTATGGCATTTTGCTCCACTTCCTTCTTTTGGTTAAAAGTTCTGGGATTTAATTTTCCTTCGGATTAACATTACTATCTTGCTAATACTGTTTGATAGTGTTAGTATTTAAACATATTTCTCTACTTCGATATTAAATCACTATTCAGTGTTGTCCAGGGTCTTAAAAAATAAATAAATAAATCACTATTTACCAACCCATATTTTCTTGCAAGCCAGTAAACTTTGTCAGAGATGAGGAGAGAGAGGAAGGAACGTGGAAAGTGGGTGCAAACCAAAACTCTTGTTACTGAGGGAAGGAACGGTAGGACACAGTAGGAGAGCAAACTGGAGAACATGTTACTAGTTGTCTTTGGGTTGACAGGAACAGTTAGATAGTTTGGGTTAATATCAAGACAATCCACTTTTAGACTTCAGCTAAAGCAAACATATAAAGACTGTTTTTACTGGTTACCAACCAAACCAGTTCAGATACCAGTTTTTATCTGAAAATCTCTTAATTGAAATTAATCCATAGTTTCTTAACTGCCACATTTACTTTTTTCTCTTCTCTTGAACCCAGTAAGAGAACAGTTCTCAGCTTTAATACAGTCAGAATTTTAGGAAGATTTACCCCCTATTTTGGTTCTTAGATAATTCTTTTATCAAAATATTTAAAAGAGGATGTAAAACTAATTCAGTGTATTGACTTTACCATTAAGAGAATTAATTTGCTCCTTTTCCAGAGGTTGAAGAATAACCTTGAATTGAGCTCAAAAAGATCTTCCCCTCATTTTGTTCTAATGTTGAAAAACTGCCTGTTAGAGGCACCAGTGAAATAACCCTAATTGAGGAGATAGATAATAGAACAGGCCATCTGTCCCAGAAATTAGCCTGAACTCAGGGAAAACCAGTGGTGACCAAAACTATCATGCTTCCTATCTTTCTATGGCCAGGATATCCAATACCAACCTGCACTTCCCATTGGAGCATGGTGAAGAGCCATGGGTGAAGGAATCACAGGATTCCAAAGAAATGAAACAATTACTTGGCTCCAAGGTAGGTGAGTATTCATTGGAAAGAAACAGGGGAAGAAAGAAAAGAAATTCAGCCTTATTTGTAGTAAAAAGCTTTGGGATTTTATTAGTATTTAGTAGTTTCTATTGTCCCCCTAGTGGTTTAATACAACTCTTCCCCCCCCCTTTCACTTTCTCCTTGAACAGAGTGATATCTGCAATTTCTATTTCTTGTCTCAGGTTTTGAGATTAGGAGAGAAAATGAAGAAGATTCTTCAAAGCAGGTAAAACGCTGGACTCTGCATCCATTCATTGTTATTTTAGAGGGGAATGCTCTCCATGGTTCCATTTTACAAAAAAGTATCAAAATTTAGAAAATCAGTGGGGAAACCCTCCAGACTTAACAAAGCTTGTAGATCATCAGAACTCCTCTATAGGGTGAGAAACCTGAGAACTCCAACCTGGCAGAACCTCTCAAGCTTAAACCCCATAAAAAAAAGAGTCCAAGAGAGAGACCTCACCAATGTTTTCAGGGTGGAAAATATGTTGCTCAGAGGTTGCAACTTACTGAGCACCACAGAGTTCATTCAGGAGAGGAACCTCACAAGTGCCCTGGCTGTGGGAAAAGCTTCCTTACCTCAAACCTTTATAGACACCAACATCTCCCCACAGACAAGAGAACCTGTGAATGCACTACACTTCATGGAAAGAAGTTTAGCAGCATGTCTTAAGAACCTTGAACTGTTTCTCCCCTTTGGGCGAGCAGTTCCACATCTGAGAAACTATTCTAAAGGGGTGGAGGGGAAAAACCAAAACAAAATAGCAACAACAAAAATTAAAATCCTTATACAGAGAGAGAGAGAGAGAGAGAGAGAACCTCTAGTGCTGCCCTAAAATAAAGCATAAACTCCTTAATAAGTCTGGAAAGGTCTTCGTGACATAGGCCTTGAACTGTGGCAATAGGTACTGCATTAACTCCTGCCTCCATCCCAAGTCAGAATCACTTTTGTCTGTGCTGCCATGATGCTTTCTTTATACCTCATTTTTAGCACTTAACATAGTTCATTTTAGCTGGTAAGGTTAGTTGCAATCATACTACAACCTGCATCCTTTCCTATATACATCATCTCCTGATGTGGGCATCCAGTGTACACACATCAGCATCACACACAACTAGATTTTTACAAAATAGAGAACACTATTCAATTCTTCATTCTATAAAATGCCCTGTATATACCAAACATTAAGAAATGTCTGTAGCATTCAATCAAGATGTGAAGTAGCTCTTAGAAACCAGGAATTTAGTTAGAACATTATGTGGATATGGCTAGTTATGCTTCTGAGCATTTTTAAAAGATAGGGGCAAAAATCAGTACCCACCTCATAAGTACTAAAAAGACCAAATAAAATCTATATGCAGGCTGTAAACATAATAAGCTTTCAAAAATACTGTTTTTTTTTTTTTTTTTTTTTGAGACAGAGTCTTGCTTTGTCTCCCAGGCTAGAGTACAGTGGTGTCATTCTAGCTCACTGCAACCTCAAACTCCTGGGCTCAGGCAATCCACCTACTTCACCCTCCCAAGTAGCTGGAACTAGAAATGTGCACCACCTTGCTGGGCTGATTTTTCTATTTTTTGTAGAGACAGGGTCTCACTCTTGCTCAGGCTGGTCTCAAACTCCTGGCCTCAAGTGATCCTCCCACCTTGGCCTCCCAACGTGCTAGGATTACAGGCAGGAGCCACTGTGCCTGGCCTCATGTTTTATTTTTGTTCTTTATTGTTTATAATAAAAAGCATTTAAGGATATGAATTTTCCTCTAAGTGTAGCTTTAGTTATATCCCATAATTTTTTTCCAGAGGACCAACAAAACTGATACCATAATTTTTATGTATAGTGTTCTTACTCATCATTTCAAAATAGTTTGTCATTGCAGTTTTTATTTATTTCCTCTTGGATGCAAGAGTTGGTCCAGTGGTCATGCTGTTCAAGAGGTCATGCTGTTCAAGAAAAATTTACTCTTAATTTATTTTTTTACTGCATTGATTGGAAAATGAAGTTTATTTATGCTTTGAAAATTTCATTTAGGTTTTTTTGTAGACTTATATTTGATAAAACTTGTTACGCATCCTAAAGAACCTAGGTAACAAGTATTCTATTTGTAGGACACAAATCTATAATACTGTTGGACTTCTCAAGTACTTCTTTAGAAGCATCCTTGTTGCTTCCCATTCTGCCTCCCTGGGTTTTTGTACGTCCTCTTCGCATGTTTTTTTAAAAATCCATTCTCTGGATTTTATATAACAATTGTTAATAGGTGCCTAGCTGTTAAAGTTGGCAGTAAGAACAGGAGGCTAACAGACTTAGGAAAGGCCTCAGCCTTTCTCTAGCTAAGAAAGTTCTCCCTAAGATGCCACAGTTGTTTGTGTTCCTAAAAGCAGAGAGAACCTGCAGGAGCCACTTTAAGATTTTTGCAATTGCAACCTTCCAGAATCCACAGGGATGGTTTTACAGTGTGCTAAGGATGTTGCCTAGGCTAAAATCAAGGAAATTAGAGAATAGACAGGTGAATCAGCTCCCAAAGGACTCACAATATGGTGGGGGAAGAGAAACATTATACTTTGCCCTCTTGCACCTGCACCCACTGTGACATTCTAAAGAGAAACCGTCTTGGGGCCCTCTAGGAAACTTCATGATCTTTATTCCTAAAATGAGTACCCATCCTGAAATCCTCTCTCATTTCTAGCCTAGAAATCTGGTCTGAATAATTTCAGAAACAACCAAAGCTCAGACTTAAGCCTTGGGCCCGGTTCCTTGCTCCTTCCCTGATAGTCCTCCATGACAGATGTTGAAGAGGGTGGGAAGGTGAGCTTGGCTGTTAGCCTTTCCTTAGCATTTGTGATCAGTCTGATTACAGCCTTCAAACCCGGGTGTTTTAACTGGGAGGGCATCCCATCTTTTCCAGTTTGCACTGTCAGAACTTCTCAGAGGTCTAACAGCCTAGCCACACATTTTTTAAGCCTCCTAGAAAATTAAAATAACACAAAAATTGTGATCTATTTTAAACATCTGCATTTAACTAGCATCTTCAACACAAGAACACAAGTGGATATTTTATTAGAGATAACTTCAAAAATATAAAACTTAAGGACTTTATAAAGACAAGACCATACTAAATGGTCCTAGCAGGGGCCTCTCCACCTCTACCTTGCATTCACTAGTAACTCTTTAGCCATCTCTCCCCAACTAGGGCCCCTTCCTAAGAAGAAGGGAGAGTGGACGTCAGCAGGGGAGGACTAGAGGTGCCTCACCTTGGTCGGGGGTAGGGAGTACACTTCCACTTGTCTCTTGGGTTTTAAAATGCAATCACAGATTTTTTGCCATTCCTCCCATCAAGAAGTGGGGCCTCTGTCCCCTCCCCTTGTATCTGGGCAGCTTGTGGCTGCTAACAATGAAATACAGATGCTGTATGACTTCCAAAGTGAGGTCATAAAAGGCCTTGCAGCTTCCACCTTTTTTGCTAGAACTTGAACTTGGAGCCCATGTAAGAAGAAGTCTGGCTACCCTGATAGCACTATGCTGGAGAGGACACACATAGGCTCTCTGCTGGACAGTCCAGACGTGCCTTTGTTTCTCATAAAATAGAAACAAAAGTCAAGCAAGTAAAGAGACATTGCAATTGATTAATTGTGGGTGATAGTTACATAAGGTTATTTGTTGTGTTCTGTGTATTTGAATCATTTCATTTTTTTTAAATCTCCAAGGAAAGGCTTAATAAACAAGGTTATCTCTGGCTGTTAGTTTGAAATAGGGCTCTGACTCCAGACACAGGAATGAATCTTTTCAAGGAAGGGGAGGAAGAAGGTCGTGGATTCTGCTGCAGGGAGGTTGAAGGGGACCACAAGGAGCAGGGGGATCTACGACCTTGACCTTGGAAGGTCCTCCTGTCAATCCTGCCTGCTCCGCAATGCTGGGAGAACTCCTCAGACCCTTGTATTATTCGTCAAGACCTTGCAGGCAGACAGCCACTTCTACAAGCCTTCTACTTCCTGAGGGCTCCCATCTGTTTCCTCCTCCCAGAAACTCAGGGTTTGCCAAATTTCTGGAGCTCTATCCTTGTGTTTAACCCGCATTGTTCCTAAAGAGGAGAGTTGGGAAGCAAATTGCTCCAATGGGGTAGGCATTGTTGGTGTGATCTCAGAGCTCACTGGGAAGTAAGCAGGTGCTTTGTAGGATTTCTATTATTCCCCAAAGTGCCATGTTTTCTGTCCTTAAAACCATTTTGCTCAATGAGGTCCTTGAGCAAAGGATGGACAGGGTAGGAGTCAGACCTAGTACAGGCCAAGGCTGCTCACAAAGATGTATCATTCTGGGAGCTGGCTGTAGCAAGGGGCTGAAAGATGCAGGCTCCTCAATTGTCAGAGGGTCTTCCAACATAAGAGTCACAGGAGGGCTCCATGGGGAACAGGAATCAGTCCTGGAAAAAAGGAGGCAGCCTTTTACCTTCAGTCAAGGCTTCCCATAATTCCATGACCTGGTTCACACAGCCAACCAGTTACTTTGCCAACATTCATTTCTGGCAGACATGCATTAGGGAGACACTTCCGGAAGCTGCTGGCGCTGAAACAGTTACCCACAATCTAGACCGGTGGTTCTCAGCCTTGGTCAACATTAGAATCAGCTGTGGACCTTTTAAAATTCCCAATGCCTGGGTACCACACCCCTTAGAGATTCTGATATATTTGGTCTGGGCCTCAGTAGTTTTTAAAGCTCCCCAGGTGATTCTAATATGCACCCAAAGTTGAAAACCAGTAATCTATACATTAATTTGAGGAATGGCATAAGGAACTTGGAAGAAAGCAACAGGTCTGATAGTGGATTTCCAAAGAGGTGGTATATTTTTAATGACCGGTAAAAGAAATGAAAAATGGTATGCTCTATTTCAATGACAGTTACTATAATCACAGGTCAGACTGGATTTCTTGCTAAAAGTCTTCATTTTTAACATTAAATAAGAAGTCTGACAACTTTGAGACTGCCATGCTGTGAGGAAGCCCAAGCTATCCACATGGAGTGAAATGGATGCTCAGTCATCTCCAGCTGTTTCTGCCATCCCAGCCCAAGCACTAGACACATGAGTGAAGAAGCTATTTTGGACTTTCCAGCCCCAACAGACACAAAGGGGAGAACCAAGGAATCCAGCTGCAGACAGCCAGTACTAAGACTTCAGTCATATAGCTCCATTAGAGGTGTTCTAGCAATCTCCAGCCATTTGAGCCACCCCATCTAAAGCTCCAGTTATTGTGGAGCAGAGATGAGGTATCCCTGCTGTGCCTTGCTTGAAATCTGACCACCAAGTTGTGTGCATAGTAAAATGGCTATTGTTTTATATCACTAAGTTTTGGGGTGTTTGTTATGCAACAATAGATAACCAGATAATGATAGTAATACATGAATAAATAAACATTGTACAAGATTCAAAGAATATAGATATATGTAAAGAAAATGAGGAAACTTTTCCATCACCCCTCCCATCTAACTTCTCCCCTCTTTAGAGGTATAGTTGGCTGTGCAACCTACCAGTCTCCTTCTGATGCACTTCACATACTTACATGTATTCATTATATGTATATATCATGCTATACATATTGCCCAGATCTTTTTTTCAAAAATTAACAGTGTGTCTTTCATATCTATCTAGGTCCAGATAAACAGACCATTCTTACTCTTAATGGCTATACAGTATGCACAGTATGGATGTACCATAGTTGTATCAACTATCTCCTCTACCGATATACGTTTAAATTGTGTCCAGTTTTTTGCTTTAACTAATACTTCAGTGAACATCTTAGACATGCATATTTGTGTACGTTTAATAGTTTCTTTAGGATATACTCTTAGAAATGGAATAACTGAATCAAAGGGCTTGTGCATTTTTAATTTTGAAAAAATTTTGCCAAATTGCCTTCCAAAAAGGCTTCAAAAATTTAACTCCTATCATGAGGTATAGAAGTTCCTATATCTCCACATGCTCATTAAAGTTGAGTTTGTCAATCTTTTAAATTTGTGCCAATATAATAGGTGAAAAATTGTATCACCTTGCTGCTTAATTGTCATTTCACTAATTACTTGGAGATAGAGCATCTTTTCATTTTTACTGGCACTTTGTGTTTCTTCCCTGAATTGCCTATTTATATCCTTTGAGCATTAAAAAATTACATAGAGTGCTTGCACATTCTGGTTATTACCGTATGTACAAATATTTTCTCTTTGTCACCTTTAAACTACATTCATGGCCACTTTTGTCATACTGAAGTTTTATAATTTTTCTATCTATATGAATTTTTAATGTCTTTCAGTTTTTTGTCTTGATTAGAAAGATCTTCACTGCAAGATTATAAAAAATTACAGATGTTACATTTTGTATTTTTTAAAATTATCTGGAGTTTATTTTTTGTATATGGTGTCAGGCTGTGGAGACAAAAGTTGTTAGCATAGGTAGGAAAGTAAGACATGAGTAGAGGAACTACTGAACGGGCCATGTAAACAAAGAGGATACTGAATAAAGAACATATGAAAACGGATAACATAATGCCCCCATCCAGATAAGATAATGGTAACCCAAGTGTCACAGAATGTTAACATAAGAAAATTGAGACATAAGCAGAGACAATATCAAAGCAAGCAACATAAACAAATGCAATGCGGAGTAAGAGAACATACTGTAACAGTAACAAGATAAAGGGTAACCACAACTGTCACAAGAAACATAACAGAAACAACACTGAGCAAATTATACATTACAGTTTCCCTCCCCCCCACCCCTACCATGGGCTTTGGACACCACAACACATCTGGGCCTAACCATATAAGGTGGAAAACTCCACGGCTCTACAGCAGAAAGAAGACAACATCCCCATTGGTCAAGAAAGAAGAGAAGAGACAACGTCACAGAGGAGGACAGGCCAGAAAAGAGAAAAAGGGATGACACAGAGACCCCAGTGCCACTGTCCGCTGGGACGTGTGCCTGTTCCTATCCCTTTTGGAGTGTACCATTGCTTGCCAGTCTGCTGGGACATGTGCCTGCTCTTAACCCCCGCAAGAGTGAACTTTCGCTTAAATAAACTTTGCTGCTTGCTGCTTCAAAACTGTCTGTTTTATTTCCTCGATTGCGAGAAGACAAGAACCAATAAGTTCAACTGCCAATAACAAAGGGATTCCATCTTGCATGTTAACCTGCCATGTTCACTTCTGATTAACCCCGGTTCTGTGAATGCCTCCCGATTTCTACGTTATTTACTATCCCTAGTGTAAGAACATGTTAACTTTGATGTTACTGTACAAATTGTAGCATTCTTGCCTGTTCTGGAAGGTTGGCTTTAAATGTCTCTATGGAGCACGTACACTCCTTCCCTATGGTATATAAGCCCCAGGTCTGGGGAGTAACACATCTACCTGTCTTGCAGCCGCCCAAGACCACGCTTCTGTCTGTAAGACCCCCAATAAATCACCGTGTCTGCCTCGTTCTTTGGTTTCTTGGCTCCTTCTGCATTTGGGGGTTGCTTTGCACATATAGTCCTTTCACAGAACACAGGCAAAATTCTACATTTTCCAGCTGAATTGTAAGAGTGAGACCCTGTCTCAAAAAAAAAAAAAAACAAGTCCCCCTCAGACTACCATGCAGGTGAATACAGTCTGGTTATGTTTACCTGAAGACAGCAGTCTCGACGGGTAGGACTTAAATAGAACATTGGAACTAGAAAAGCTGACCATCTAGCTGGGTATTCCAAACTTTTTATGGGCAACAATACACTTGGATCAAAAGAAATCCTTCTTGAAGGTCCAATATGTAAAAGTTAAAAAGTAGTGGCTTCTCTGGCATTAGTGGGGCAGTCTATGCCTAGAAGCCCAAACTAGGTATCCCGCAGGTGGACTTCAGGAAGTCCATGAACCCCCTGAAATAAGAATTTAAGATGCATGTGCCTTTTTCTGAGCCAAACCATTATCTCTATGACTCATAGCATTTTGCTAGATTATTTCAAAAAGAATCATTAAACAAAGAAGTTTAAGAATCCCTACTAACTCTATGGTTCTAAGGGGGCAGAGTTTGAGAACCTTGCTCTAGCCCCAGTCTCTGCTCCGTTTATAAATGAGAAAACAGCAGTATTGTTGGGATGAATTATCTATTTCTTTCACAACTCTTGTCATAACTGGAAATTACCGTTTACTCACCCCCTCCATCCCGGAAGTTAAGCTCCTTTGGAGCAGGGATCTTGCCTGAGATGTTCATCCTCTGCCCCTGGCACAGCGAGTGGGACACAGGGGCCACTCGGTAAATATTTGCTGTAAACGTGAGGGAAGGAAGTCAATAGGCTAATATAGGGCGGAGGGACTCTGGAGTCAACGCGCTCTGCACAGCCCAGACACGTCCCTCCCTGTGAGCCCCTGGCCGCTCGGGTACACGCTGACTCCACTTCCCGGCGCTGTGCCCGGGATACCAGCGACTGCCGCGGATCCTTCCCCGCGCCGGGCGCGCGGCCCCTCTGACGAGCAGCAGCTATAGGCTCTTGGGGCTGCCAATCAGATCAACGGCGCCGCGACCCAGCGACCTCTGCGAGGCGTAGTCCTCCGTCCCTCCGCCCTCCAATTGGTTGCGCGTGCTCCCGGGGCCCTCTGGGAGATTTGGTTCCGACGCCCGCCCACGCATGTGCGTGCGGGGCGCGGGGCGCGCGGGCCTGGGGTGGGTTGCACTTCCTTGCAGCCTGGCCTCCGTCCCGCCGCAGGCTCGCAGGAGCCGGCGGAGGTTGTGCGCGGGGCGGAGGTTGTGCGCGGGTCGGGTGTTGCTTGAGCCTAGCGCCTGCCAGCGTCTCGGACCCGCAGCCGGCGCTTCCTCTTTATTCTCCGGCCGCTTCCCCGAGTCGCGCCGGCCTCTGCTCCGGCGCGGGAGGCTGGAGGGCGTCCTGGAGGTGACGACTGTGCCGGGGCGGGACCTGCTGTCCATTTCCACAGACGCTGGAGGACGAAGCTGGTGGTTACTTCCGCGGTGCCAGGCACTTTTGCGTATATTATCTCTGAATTTCCCAAACAACCCATTTTACAGGAAACGGAAGCTCAGAAAAATCGGATAATTTGCCCACGTTGCACAGCTCCTGTCTTTGAATCCCGTGTTTCCCACCACTTCGTGCGATTTCCAGACTTATAAACAAGCAGTTTCAAAACACTGATGTGTGGGAATGACCGGGGAGGGACCAGTGGGGAGCACCATAGTGAACAGACTTCAGTAAACGGAACCTCAAAGGGAGCAGTTGCTTTCCAGGCACAAAGCAGCTGGATTTTGATATTTTTCTTCCCCGTTCATTGGCCTGTAAGCCTTTTGGCGCTCAGGGACTGAATGGCCAGAGCTTGGCTGGTAGTCAGGTCCCTATAAATATTGGCAGAACGAAGTTTTGTTTTATTTATTTTTTAGAGACAGGGTCTCACTATGTTGCCCAGGCTGGTCTCAAACTCCTGTCTTCAAGAGAGCCTCCTGCCTCAGCCTCCCAAAGTGCTGGGATTACAGGCGTGAGCCACCACGCCTGGCTGTTATAAATGTTTTAAACACGGAAAAGTTGAGAGAGTAGAAATGAACACGCACTTACCCTCCACCTAGATTTAACAGAATAAGTCATGTGTATCACACTTTGTAATTTATAAAGCCTCTTGCTTAATGTTACCATATTGGAAATGAAACTGTCATTGGTGAGCGGTGTGAGGATTTATTCTGGGTGTTGTGACTGCAGCCCCTCAGCAGGGTCAAGGCCACCAACTGCATCCCATTTTGAGAAGCTGGCTTTCCCTCCATTTCCATCCTGCCCAGGAGGGGCCCTCAGAAAGCACAGTTAGGATGTGTTTCTCAGTGAGCAGGGGCCTGAGCAGCAGATCTCATTGATCTGAAAAGGGATAGGCAGGGGGGTTGGCCAAAGTTGGGAATTACATCTTGCAGAAGCCCCCTGTTGCCTGCAGGGTTCATTACTAACTCCTTAATGTAGCATCAAGGGCCTTTTCTATAATCTGGCAAAGCAAACAAAAAACAGGTGTCCTCGAGGCCTCTTCACACCCTCCAATATTCAATCCATCCACACTATGTCAGCCCTGACTTCAAAATTATCCAGAGTCTGACTCTTCTACCTCTACACTGTTACGAGGCCCTGCAGCCCCTGCCTTGCGCTATGGCAGTAGAT
This sequence comes from Daubentonia madagascariensis, assembly GCA_023783475.1. Lineage (NCBI taxonomy): Eukaryota > Metazoa > Chordata > Mammalia > Primates > Daubentoniidae > Daubentonia > Daubentonia madagascariensis. The sequence continues at coordinate 431,391 of JAKFHU010002332.1, read as the reverse complement.
TGCATTCTACTCTTTCTGCTTCCACCTTTTTCTCCTCTACTGTCTTTTCTTCCTACAGAAGCCAGAGTTTTTCTTTTAAAGTATAAGTCTGATCATGTCACTGCTCTGCTGAAACTCTTGTGTCCCCTCATTCAGAGTAAGAGCCAAGCCCTTACCATGCCCAGGAAGCCCTGCTTCATCTGGCCCCCAGCTCCCTCTCTAACCCCTCTGTCCACTCCCCTGCCTGCCTCTGCTCTAGCCACTTCTCTTCCTCAAACACTAGATACACGGCTACCCCAGGGCCTTTGCACTCACTCTGTAAGTAGGTGAAGACTGTTCATCCCCCAAATAAATGCCTGGCTTAGTCCCCCTTTTCCTTTGAGTCTCTATTTAAGCACAAAAATCTTCAATTGCCCTATTAAAATACCAAACCAGTCCCCGGCACTCACTGACCCCCCTTATCCTGCTGTGATTTTTTCCCAACTTCCTTATCACTGATAAATTACGTATCTGCTTGTTTATTGCCTGTCTGCACTTCCGCATAAGAATGTGAGCTCTGTGGGGAACTTTGTTTTATTCACTTCTGTATCCACAGTACCTAGAATAGTACCTAGCATATAGCAGGTGCTCAATAAATACGAGTTAAAGGAATGGCCCTGGGCTGCCCCTTTCTAGCTATGATTTCAGCGTGTCAATTAACCCCTCTAGAAAGGGTGGACAACTGTCCCAATTTTCCAGAACTGAGATAGTGACCAGAACTAGAGGTTTTCAGTGCTAAAATAAGGCAAATCTGGTTTTGGTCCCAGACAAACATGTTGGTCACACTACTTCCTCATCTATTAAAAAAAAAACAGTATCTCCCTCATAGGGTTGGGTGAGAATTAAACAAGAGCATGTGTGTAAAATGCCAGGCCTTCTGTCTAATCAATCACAGGCCCTAGAAGTGTGAGTTGTAGTTGTGTTTTGACAACCTGTCTCTCTGGGCTTCGGCCAACGGTGAGCAGCTTGCATGCCCTCTTGACTGTGGGCCCTTGCCTATGCCCCACACCCTGCCAGGAGCAGGAGAAGACATTTCAAGGCCACCATTTTGTTTTGGCCATTTTGATACAGCTATTTTGGAGCATCGAAGTGTGTTTAGACTTTTGATGGAGCCCTTTGGTACAGAGACATTTAGACTGACCTTTTAAAAAAAATTAACCTTTTAGATTTAAAATTTTTGATATATCAAGTACTATACTGTGCAAAACACAATCTCAGTGCTGAAGTGAGGACAATTTGGGGGTCAGGATCCAGCTGGTGAATGACTAAGGGGCGTCTCTTACCAGTTTGCTCACCCTAGAGAGGACCATTGAGTAATTCTAAGCAAAACATCTGTTCATTGCCTGGAAATTCACTTCAAGCTTGAATGGTTAGCCTCTCAAAGTCTCAGATTTCTCCCTTAAAATTAAATATACTGGGGGAAGAGGGAAGGGGGTTTGGGTCATATTGGGATCCATTGTTCTCGACTCTAGATGAACACAGGAAATCTCCCATGACCTTCCTCACAGCGCTGTCTATTCTCTCAATAACAGCCGTGTTACATTTAAATACTACAAACCTTCTTTATCATGGTGATTTTAGGACATAAGACTGATATCTCCTTAGAGATTAAGCTAATTATAAAAGACTTTTTCAAACTACCTTTTTTCTTATTAAAAAAATACAATTTTTTTTAAAATCCCCAAGTGATTTAGAAATGAACGCCATAGAAAGTGAAACCCCTGGTAAGCCAGGAATGGCGTAAAGGTCAGAGTGTCTGAGCTGCTCATTACGTGAGAATAAGAGCAGATGGTGGATCCTTTGCAGCAGCTTCATTGGGTTCAGATTTGTCATGTTGCCCCCAAATAAGGTCACACATCCAGTGGCAGGGGCACAAAAAAGAAGAGCTCACCACTCCATTTTCATTACATTTCTTCATTTTAAAAACATCACTGGAGTTTCAAAAAACAAAAGCTTTATGAGCCTCTTTTGCCATAGAAAGGCCCCAGGGGCATCAAAACACTGACTCAGACATCACTGCCTCAGAATCGCCTCTATTGCACAAGGTGTCGCTGCAATTGCAAAATATCCTGCTTTTGACTGGAAAACCCCCTTCCCTGTCCGATTCTGTCACTGGGACTTTAGTCTCAGCTCAGAGGAGTTTCCTGACCAGTCAAGAAGGGGTCAGAACCTATGATGCCCTTCATGTCATTGCACAAGCTCATCCTTTCTCCATCCAGTAGTGGGGGGCTACCTGGGATGGGCTAGGGTACCACCTTCCAGAGTCAGGGACAGGTGCTGGTTCCAGTGAGACCCCAGTCAACACCCTTCTGGCCCAACTTGAGAATTTCTCAAACTCCTGGGCTCAAGCGATCCTCCTGCCTCAGCTTCCCAAGGTGCTAGGATTACAGGCGTGAGCCACCGTGCCTGGCTGCAACCTGAGAATTTCATACATCTGCCATCTGCACCACAAGTGTGCATTTTGGTTCACCCACTTTTTAGGGAAAATATTGGGTTTGGGGGTTATTTTCCCAGCAGGGTCTAGTGAACTGGATGGATGTCTGTTGTCAGATATCAAACCAAAGCACCAAATACTCTGTAATATAAAACATGTCAACCGACTGGACAATAAGTTAAATTCAACCAACCAAAACTCATGGAAGCCTGGATCCCAGGCTGGGCACACACAGGGGTGCTCCCGCGCAGGGCTGTTTGTTTGGCCACTCATCAGAATGCTGTGACTGCCCTGTGGGAGCTACCCATCCTGAGCCTCACTGGTCAGCTGGAAAGTGACAGCCATGGGGAGTGATGAACAGTAAAATCATATATTATTGTCATGCAGGAGACAATGTTGTAAAGTGGTTTAATAGAATGAGTTTGGATCCTGGCTCTGGGCAAGTCACCAAGGGACAGATTCCTGGCTGTAAATGGCGATGATAAAACCAGCCCTGCAGGGGTGCTGCAGAGATTTTAGGAGATAATGTTTATAAAGCGAACGGTGCCTGGCACAGAGGAAGCGCTGGTGAAGGGTAAATTGTATTATCAACAAAACATCTTTAAGCCAAAAATTTCTTGGGAAGGACAGAAAGTTTAAACTAAGATATGCAAACAATGCCACCTAAGTGATAAAAATATCACTGTTTTGCAACCACCGTTGTAATAATTGGTTTAGGAAAGGATCATCAATGAATCCTAAAACCATTGGGTGAAAGAGTGTGAAGGAACAAGACATTTCCACACACTCAGGTTACTTATTAATTACAGAGAAAGAATGTCCTTTTACAACAGAGAGATCTCGAGGACACTTGGATATTACCCACAGTCTAACAGTGAGGAAACACTCATACAAATCTACATTGAGGGAAATTTCCCTACATTGAGGGAAATTCTGCTTGGATGGACTTTTAAAAAATATTAACATCTTGAAAGAAAAAAAAGGCAGGGAAGTGTGGAAATGTTATAGATAAAAGGAAACTGTAGAAACTGGAAAACTAAAAGCAATGCATGATCTCTGGATCCTGGGTTTAAAAACAAAGCTATAAAGGACATTTGCAGAACAACTGGGGAAATTTGATTATGGATGTAACAAGTTATGTTTCTTGGGTGTGAGAATTGCATTGTGATTATTTAAAATAATATTCTTGCATCCTTATTCTTAAGTATTTAGGATATCTAGGGTATTTGGAATGATATGCAATAATGTTTTTAATTTATTACCAAATGGTTCAGAAAAAAGTGCGTGCGTGCGTGCACATGCATGCGAGAGAGAGAGAAAAAAAGAGAAAAGCAGAAAATATTGTAAAATATAAACAGTGAATCTAGGTAAAGGATATATGTTTTCATTTCACCGGGCTGTGAGCTGAAGAATGCCTGGACCTCTTCACCATTGTGTCTTTAGCATCCTGACACAATGTCTAGAACATGTGCTCGGTAAATGTGCATGGAAGAGCACCCTGGCTCCTAGGTAGCAAGGGCTGAGTCAGCTCTGGGAACAGACTAATCAGGATAGCAGTCTGGACATTGCATTTTGAAGCCTTCATGTTGCTGGAAGGACCAGACAACTGGAACTGGCTCAACAGGGGTGTGACGCCGGGGCTTGTCCCCTGGCAGTGCCCTTCTGACTTCACCTGCCTTCTTGGGCAGGGAAGGGCAAAGCTCTTGGGGCTGTATTTGCTGCCCATCCGTTCCCCCTGCCCCTGGCTCTGGAGGGTCCATAAAACCTCAAGAGTCTGGAAGACAACAGTTGGCCAGAGGTGTCCTCTCTGTTCCCACTCACCCACTCTGACAGCCCCGTATCCCTGCAGGAAGAGAGAGTGAATGGAGCATCTGGAACCCAACCCCAGACCTTCCCTTGCGGTCTGGCGTGGAGGTGGGAGCTCAGGTTCCAGGGGCCACGTGTCTGGCAAGACATTGAGCCCTCCCAGCTGGAAAAGCCTCTGAACCTGTGAGAAGAAAACACAAGCCGGTGTTGACACCCCCTTACCCTTAGTCTCAGTTCCCACCAAAGCACAGAGCATTTCCTGTGCCTTTTCCGTTATTTCACAAGCTGCATCGTCTTGCTCACTCTTGGGGCTCCAGGACAGAGGGCTTCTCCTGCCAGAGGCCAGACAGCTGGCTCCAGCCTCTCCTGTTCAGTGCCATGGCCAGAACCCTGAGTGACCATCTGCTGTCCACCCTGGAGGAGTTGGTACCCTACGACCTTGAGAAGTTCAAGTTCAAGCTGCAGAACACCAGTCTGGAGAAGGAGCATTCCCGGATCCCTCGGGGCCAGCTCCAGACAGCCAGGCCCGTGAAGGTGGCCACTCTGCTGGTCACCCACTACGGGGAGGAGTATGCCGTGCGGCTGACGCTGCAGGTCCTGCGGGCCATCAACCAGCGCCTCCTGGCAGAGGAGCTCCACCGGGCGACTGGCCAGGGTAAGTGGCCCAGGCCCCCTCCTCACCCAGCGCTGACCACTGGCCACCCCTTGCAGGAGGGAACGCGTGCTCAGACCAGTGCACTCCAACTTGGGGATTAACAGTCCCAGGTCTACCAGAGCCTGAGAGACTTTAGTCAGGCATGTCCCTTCCCTCACTCTGGCCTTTGGAGCTGGGTTAGTAAAGCTCTCTGAGCCTCCTAATGGCTTTAAAAAAAAGCAGGTCAGGATCAGGAGAGGCAGGAGTGGAGTACCTGGTCTTAGAGAATTCTTCACTTCATTCGTGATTAATACTCGTGTCAGACAAGTATCTTTCTTTGGGTTAGCAAAAAGGGTTTGCTAACCAATCACATCAACAGGGTTGGTACATAACCTTAGCATTGTTATCTACCTAGTTTCAGTTTGAGTTACTAACACACTTTACAAGGGCATTTTAAAATTCTCAAGAGGACCTCTCTCTCCCTCTCCCTCTCTCTCTCTCTCCCTCCCTCCCTCCCTTCTTTGCCTTCTTCTTCTGCTATCCTTTTATTGTGATTTTCTCATTTTACTACATTATGATCAAACAATGTGGCCTATTTTATTTCTGCTTTTAAAGACTTTTTTGAGATCTGGGGGGGCCTAATACATGGTCAGTCTAAAAAAATACTCTCTGGTGTTTGAATTTTTCTTCTTTTTATAGACTTTAAGGCGATATCAGAAATCCTTTGCATGTATTTCTGTGAGGTAGGACAGTTTAAATAACATAAAAATTCTCAGCACTTTGAAATAATAATAGAATTTAAACCATAATCTGAGTCTGGTATAATTTGATAAGTATAATTTTAAAATTACTTTCTCATGTTCTAAAATCTGGTTATTAGCATCCTCAGGGTTTCTCACCAGTTCTAGAGACAGTTTTGGTAACTTACATTTTCTAGAAAGCCAACAGCAAACTGTTTAAACAACTTTAAAGTAATTTTAATAAAACTTCTTTAAACCAAAAATTAAGGCTCTAATTACAGGTTATCTTCATTTCCTTATTAGAGAGTAGTGGTTTTCAAATTATGTACCAGGAAGATATTTCAGGGGTTCTTTGGAATGTTAGAAAATACTTGATTCAAATTTTATTATTATTTTTACTTACAAAACTAATTAACAGATTCATATTAGGATGTATCAATAACCAAAATTAAAAACATTAGAGGCCACTAGTGTGATAACTCATGCTGTACCTGAATTCCTTTATATATAGACCTTGGAATTGAGGATTTCCTGTCATTTCTGTTTAATTAAACAGAATCCTGAAATTTCCAGGCAAAAATAACCATTTACACTTACTTATCTGTGTGAATTAGGATTTTCTTCAACTTGTGCAACGGATACAGGAAAGTGGACCCTGGAAAGATAATATAGGAAAGTGGACCCCAAAACTAGGGTCTGGCCTGCAGGCCAAGTGAGTTCTTGGCTTCTCGTGAGAAAGAATTGAAGAGCGAGCTGACAGAGTAAGGCAAAAGCAAGTTTACTGAAGTAAGAAAAGAAAAAAAAAAGGGAGGCTGCCCCATGGACAGGGCAGCGGCTCTCGGAGCAACAGAGAGTAGCACCTTGTGAGCTTCTGGGCTCTTACTTTATTATTTTATTTCATTTTATTTTGAGACAGAGTCTCACTCTGTTGCCCCAGTTAGAGTGCAGTGGCATCATCATAGTTCACCTCAACCCCCAACTCCTGGGCTCAAGCGATCCTCCTGCCTCAGCCTCCTGAGTAGCTGGGACTACAGGCCCGTGCTACCACCCCGGCTAATTTTTTCTATTTTTAGTAGAGACGGGGTCTCACTCTTGCTCAGACTGGTCTCAAACTCCTGAGCTCAAGCGATCCTCCCATGTCAGCCTCCCAGAGTGCTGGGACTACAGGGTGAGCCACCTCGCCAGGTCCGGGGTCTTATTTTATACCTCTTATTAATTTTACATTAAGTGGAAGGAAGATTATTCATAAGATATCTGGGAAATGGGTGGGGAATTCCCGGAACCAAGGGTTCCTCCTCTTTGTAAATCATACAGGGTAACTTCAGGAGTTTCCGTGGCATTTGTAAACCGTCATGAGGCTGGTGGGAGTTTCTTTTAGTAGCTAGTACATTACAAGCAGGGTATAATGAGCAGTGCGGGTAAACTGAGGCCACCTTGGTTCTAGCGGGTTCTGGACAGCTTCCCCACTGCCTCCCGTTTCATCAGAGACCTTGGCAGGGGTCTTATGCCTATTGGGCAAGGCCTGCTGGTTCCCTACCTCATACCCAAAGAAAAATACAGAAATAATTAGTTTTAGGTTTTAACTGTTTTTCACAACCCTTGATTGCAAATTTTTGTGCTGCGCAAACATCTTCATTCCTCTTTGTTAATTTTATAATAAGTGAATTTTGTACATCTATAAACATACATAAATTTATACCAAAAAACTAGAGTTTTTATTTATTTTATGTTTTGGAGTTGTGTTTAAGATCTTATTTGAAACAAGTTCTCCCGCTTAAAAAGTTTGAAAAGTACTATTTGAGAAATATAGAGCAAATAATTAGTATGTTCTTAATGGTAATTGACTGCCGTTGTTTAGAATGTTCTGAACTTTGCTCTAATTTTTGAGAGGATTCCCTCTTCTCTCCCTTCCCTCAACCCTTGGCCCTGAGTGTGGGACAGTCTCACGCCTTTGCATCTGGCTGTCTTTTCAGAATATCTAACACAAGAAAGTGGCGCAGACAGTTCCACAGCGTCTTGTTCCTCCGGCGAGAATAAGCCCAAGAGCCTGAAGGCAGCGGACGGCCCCGACGGCAGCGATCAAAGCAGCGATGGGGCCGCCAGCCCGCCCTCCAGCCAGCCCGAGGCTGGGCGGGGGCCCCCCAGGAAGCCTCCCGGCAAGCGGAGGGACCCCAAGGTCCCCGAGGGCCTAGAGGCACAGGGCAGGCTGCTCCGGGGCGCGGCGCTGCCGTCCAGGAGAGGCTCAGGCCCCGGCAAGGCGCCAGGGGACCCCGAGGGGAGCGCCAGGCTCCGCAGGAACGCCAGCTCCGCAGGAAGGCTCCAGGGGCTCTCCAGCGGGGCCCTGGGGAGGAGAGAGTCCAAGAAATCCGAAGTGTATTTACCTTCAGGAAAGAAGCGACCCAAAAGTCTTGAATTTGCCAGTCCTTCAGAGGAGAGAGAACTCCCAAATCCAGAAACTCTTCTGACTCAAGAGGACATGAGAACTGCAAAGCCAGCCTTGGCAGCCACCTCCAGGGCAGTGGCCACTCTGGACATGGGGGCTACTGCGGCTCTGGAGAAAGGCTCCAGGAATCCAGAACATTCCGTGGGCCTGCAGGGGGGAACATTCAGGAACACGCTTTCCAACGCATTGTTGGCTGGAGAGGAGAAAGCCACGGTACCCTCGGAGAAAAATGGAACTGGGGGCCAGGAGACCCCTGAGGCCATGGGGAAGATGGGGGGCAGCACGAGTGAGAAAGGCCCCTGGAACCCAGAAGACCCAGCATCCTTAGGAATGGTGATTTGTAAAGGTATCTTCCCCCTCCCCCCAAATTTCCTTCTATCCTCACTGTATTTATCTTCCTGGGATTCCTGGGTGCCTCCTGGGGTCCCTTTGCAAATCTTTGCAGGCTGTGGACCCTGAAAAAATACTTACACGCACATCTTCACAAATATGGCATCAAGTTTCCGTTAGTTTGTGGACACTCTGAAGTCCTTCTTTAGAATCCAAGGGCTTTGTGGACCCCAGGTTGAGAATCTGGGAAAGATTGGGTAAAAATGCCCACGTCTCACTGTAACCCCACAGCTGTATGTCATGGGGCTGAGATTCTACAGTTTGCATTTCTCTGAGCAGGGAGGAAAGCCTACTGGCTAAACCATGGGTGTCTGCCTTTTACTGATGGGGGAGTCATTAGGGCTGTTTGGTTGTGAATAACAGGACTCCCCGATAACGGTAGCTTCAACAAGGTAGACGTTTGTTCCTCTTTCACGTAAATGATACACAGGGCGTCCCAGGAAGATCCATGGGCCAGGACCCCCGGCTCCTGCTGTTCCTCTGCTCTACTAAGTTTTCTCTCAAGTTCAACATCTCAGATAGTGACATCCTTATTCCAGGTAGCAGGATGGGAGGACAAAGGGGAATAGTATCACTTAGGGAAGGTTTCTAGAAGTTTCTAGAAGCTACTCATGACACTTCCATTTACATCCCTTTGGCCAGATTATAGTCAAAGGGCCACACCTGACTGCAAGGGAGGCTGAGAAATGTAAGGGTTTTTTGGGCGGGGGCGGGGGGAAGCAGCCATATGGACAGCAATTAATTCTATCATGAGGGAAGGCAGAAGAACAGTTATTGGGGCCACAGGCAGTCTCGTTTGCAGATGTGCTGTGAACTCCTGGGACACTCACTGTGAGGGGAGGATGTGGGAGGGGACTAATGGCTTGAGTGTGTTTCTATTTCTTCTTGTATCTCCTGTCATTTCTGCTTATGCTACTAGAGTCTTGGGGCAGAGCTATTCATAACTGTTATGTCTTCATGGTGAGTTCACCCTTTAGCCTTATAAAGTCCCCTTCTCTGATTTCATTTAATACTTCCTGAGGCTGGACGCGAGCAGTGGTCCACTTATTCCTTCATTCAACACACACTGTCCAAATGCTTACCACATGCCAAATGCTCTGCTAGGGGCTGGGGATCCCGCTAGGAGTGAGACACATGAGACCATCCCCTAGGAGCCTGGCATGGTCTTTAGTGGCAGAGAAAACACTAGTCAGGATGTCTTTCTTTCCTTTATATCACCTGCTAGATCCATGTCTGTGCAGGAGGAAGGCACAGGAGTTATAGCAAAGGGTCATGGGACTTTCTTTAGGATAAATGCACAAGAATTCCAAGTCTTAGGAATATCTTGAGGTCTAGCTCTTAGCTCTCAGTCCCAATGGCATGTTTGCTGCCTCACTGGATAGAAGATGGGGAGGACAAGCTAGGAAGTGACCAGAGTCAAACCGAGAACTCACGCATCCAGGCCATGGGCTCTCTCTCTGCTGTGCTTTGCAGTGCCTTGCTGTAAACATCCTGGGTTTGCCACTTAGGAGATTTCTCCACTGTCTGTCCCCAGGGAGCCCACCAGACAAGGCTTCGAGTCCTCTTTGCCACGCCCAGGAAGGAGACCCAGTTGGTGGTACTCGTGTGCAGGATTCCTGCAGCTGCCCTGTTGCTTCTGGGGAACCTGAGGCCTCAGGCACCTACTCACCCAGCTGCCCCCAGTGCCAGGCAAGGAAGGACTCCGGAAGCCTAAGCCCCCAGCCCCTGCTACAGTGTAAGCGCCACATGAAGCAGGTCCAGCTGCTCTTCTGCGAGGATCACGGGGAGCCTATCTGCCTCATATGCAGGCTGAGTCAGGAGCACCGAGGCCACCGGGTGCGCCCCATTGAGGAAGCTGCCCTGGAATACAAGGTAGGTGCTTCCCACGTGGGGGTCCTTCTCTGCCAGGCACTTGGATACGCCAGGCCTTGCTTCGTTTTCCCAGCAACCTCTAGGATGTTGGTGCATTAGCCAGGACTCTTGGTCTGTAAATGGAAAAACCAGAATATAAGCCAGGCCAGCAAAGATGGGATTTACAGGTTTATGTTGCTCAGAGGTCCAGGGGGAGCTACCTTCAAGTATAGCTGAATCCAGGGGCTCACTGGAGGTTATTAGGTCCCCCCTACCCCCCATCTCTTGGCTCCACTTCCCTTAGGGATGGATTCCTTCTTCCTCTTTCCTGAGCACCCTCCCCATGCTGGTGGCTGCAGCCCCTCAGCTTTGCTCCCAGGGCACATTTTCCCCTCTAGAGTCATCATGAGCTAAAGATGGCAAAAGCTGACTTTAAGCTTCTCAACAAGTGCTCTTTTTCCAGGAGCAAATTCAGAAGCAGCTGGAGCATCTGAAAGAGCTGAGGAAATCTGGGGAGGAGCAGAGATCCCAGGGAGATAAGAAGACGGCCTACTTCCTGGTAAAGCCATAGGTCCCATGGCCAGTTCTTGCCTATTCACGCTTACAGAAGCGGGGAGGGGACCTGGAGTGAGCAAGGGCCCCGAGATTCTGCTGGCTCACCAGGCAGCAGGGATGGTCACCTGCTCTCAGGGAGCAGGGGTGAAACTGGCAGGCAGGGGTGAGCCAGTCACTGTAGAGGGAGACGACACCCAGCAGGGGGGGTCACCTCCAAGGACCCTGTCTTGCTTTCTCATACTCACCGCAAAATGGTTTAGAGGGACTGACACGAGGGGCTATCACTGAAAGGCAGGATTGAAGAAAAGTGAGAAGAGACTTTTTAACTTTAAATATTCCTCTATATAGTTTTTATAATTTTTTTAACAAAAACCATATTGATTTTTGAAACTCAAATGATTAAAATAGACATTTTAACCATTTAAAACATTTTCTTTAAAACCACGGTGTTGCAACAGCACAGACTGCAGTAAGTACAACTCGTTGGCCTTCTTCTGTCAGGTTGTTGTCCAGCCTCTTGGACGTGTAAGTTGCTTCCATTTTTTCTGGAACTGGAGGTGCCCACCCCCACAGAGCCTTGATTTGTCTAATGCATTTCTATTGGCTGGATCTTGTCTCCCTCTCTGGGTTCCAAACTTTTGACAAGTCGAGTCTGTACCCACCACACCTTCCTGGGTAACAGGTGCAGATAAGAAAGGGAAGGATGGGGGGACTTGCCCAGGTGTCTGACTTTGGGGACACTCCTGAATTGTGGCAAAATGAAAACTCCTTCCCATAAAGCCAGGTGGCTGGGAACATGTGGATGGAGCAGAGGTCAGGGATGTCCGCAAGGAGGGAGGCAAGAGCCAAGTCTGCTGGGGGAAACCCAGGGAGACAAGAGAGTCCAGTCTTCCCTTAAGACATTCACAATAGCATGGGGTCCTCCTTCCTTCCCCACCCTCTCCTTCTCCTTTTCTCCACAGTCCAAAAAATTTTTTGCTGGGTGCAGTGGCTCATGCCTGTAATCCCAGCACTTTAAGAGGCTGAGGTGGGAGGATCGCTTGAGGTCAGGAGTTTGAGACCAGCCTGGGCAACACAGTAAGACCCTGTCTCTACAAAAAATTTTTTTAAAAATTGGCCGGATGTGGTGGCATGCTCCTGTAGTCCCAGCTACTCAGGGGGCTGAGACGAGAGGATCTCTTGAGCCCAGGAGTTGAGGTTGTAGTGAGCTATGATGACACCACTGCACTCCAGCCAGGGCGACAGAGTGAGGACCTAAAAAAAATTTTTTTTAATCATAGGGGTGGGGGAAGAAAAGCTCTTCTTTACAGCAGAATGCCAGCTAATAGAAATATAGAATGATTGAATTCAAAATTTTCCACTGTACAAACCCCACTAGAAGAACTGACACAGGCAGGAATCATTAACAGATGCTACAGTTTAGAGGAAGATCGTTAGAGAACAGGATGAACCAAGTGATAATCCAGATATCACAATAATGGTGATGGACTATTCCTTGCCTCCATACGGGATGCACTAGGAATAGCACGTCATCAACTACGTAGTTTTCTTGCCTAAAATGTTTAGCCTGAATTTAATCACGAGTGAAATTATCAATTTTAGAATTTAGGCCATTGAACAAGGCAAGTGACCTGTCCTCTTAAAAAAAAAACACCACTGACAATGACAACACCAAAAGATGAAGAGACATTTTTGGTTTGAAAGAACTAAAGAGTTGGTCCTGTTCTTTTGGACAAGACTCTTAAGCCAGTCTTTGTGGATCTGAAAGGCCCTCTCCCCCTTGGAGGAAGGAAGAGGTGCACTTGAGCTGTTTCACCTCTCTGAAGAGCTAATGGCTGACCACTGTGCAATGGTAGCAGACACCATGTTCACCTACATTCAGGTGAACTGACCACCCCCTTCAGAACTGTCATTGAGGACCTTCTGCTGGCCAGCACTTTGGGGGTGGAGAGAAGTCTCCATCCTGGAGCAGTTTGGTGGTCACAGCCTCATCCACTTGTGACCCCAGGCATGTGCTACCCTCACACTGGCTTTCAAGGAAGGGAGAAGGTGACACCAGGTGTCTTAGTTTCCTATGTCTGTCCTAACAAAGTACCACCGACTGTGTGGCTTAAATGACATACATGTAATGTCTCACGGGTCTGGAGGCTGGAAGTCTGAATTCAAGGTTGCTTGGCAGGGTTGGCTCCTTCTGAGGGCCGTGAGGGAAGGATCCAGTTCATGCCTCTCTCCTCAGCTTACAGGTGGCTGTCTTGTCTGTGTATCTTTGCATGATGTCCTCTCTATGTGTCTCTGTGTCCAAATTTCCTCATTTTATAAGGACGCCAGTCATCTCCTATATGGCTTCATCTTAACTGATTATCTCTGCAAGGACTCTGTCTCCAAATAAGATCACAGTCTGAGGTACTGCGGGGTTGGAACCTCACCACATGAATTTTGGAGGGGACACAATTGAGCCAGCAACACCAGGTTTAAGGGCATTTTCCAAGAGCTAGCCCCCGGCCACCCTCAGTCTGTTTCGGAGGGTTCCAGCCATTATTGCTCCCTGCTCTGGAATCCAGACCTCCAAGAGACTGAGGTAGCTTGCCTCTTATCCACGTCCAGGAGGTGGGCTTCTGGGGACTCCTGGACACACACATCTACCCCATAGCACAGACCCTTATGCCTCCCTGTCCCCTGCTCCCCAGAAACAAACTGAAATCCAGAAGCAGCGGGTGCGGAGCCAGTTGGAGCAGCTCTGCCAGTTTCTGGAGCAGCAAGAGAAGCTCTTTGTGGCCTGGCTGGAGGAGCTGGGCCAGACCATTGGCCACGTCAGGGAGACATACGGCACCCGCGTGTCCCGGGACATCACCCTGCTCGATGCACTGATTGCGGAGTTGGAAGCCAAGCAGTGCCAGTCAGAATGGGAGCTTCTGCAGGTGAGTGTGTCTGGGCCCACCTTCCAGAGCCTGCTGTGCCCATCAGGCTGCCTCAGGCTCCCAGCTTTGCCCAAGCCAGTGGTGAGGCCCTTGAGGCCTGGAGTGGGACTTGGCCATGGTGACCCTCAATGCTTCTTGTGCCCAGACCCCTTTGAGGAGGTCTCCCAGGACCTCAGGACGGCCCAGCATCTGGGAGATCCCTGGTATCACCCAGAGAGGTCAGCAGGGCTTGAATGCAGTTCCATCGAAGACCCTGGCTGGCCAGGGTGCCACCCAGGGTGATTAGAATGAGAATCAAGGAGAAGTGCTCCAGTTTCCCTGACACCCTGCGACTGGGAGCCCTGGGAAGGGCAGGGAGCAGCTGGAAGCCCAGGAGGAGAGGCCAGGAGTCAGCACAGCCTCTAGGAAACTGGTAATAGACAGCTTCCCTCTTTTCTCTCCTAGGACGTCGGAGACACCTTGCACAGGTACAGAGAGGCCCCGTGGTGTACCCTTGGGTGTCTTGCAGGAAGCGTTTGAGGGAGACGGTCCTAGAAGGGACTGGGGAGGGAGGTGCTCCCAACCCCTAGGTCTGTGACTCCACACTCCTCCCATTCCCTGCAGCTTCCTCAGGCCTTTCTGGTTTTGCGTAGGGAGAGCGGGAGCCTGGTCAGGAGGGAGGCTAGCTGGGTGGGCTGCAGATGAGGAAGAACGAATTCAGCCCACCCTGCCAAACTAGATGGAGGCTTCCTAAGAAAACTCCCAAATGGATTGTGTCCCAAGCAATTTGCCTTAGGAAAACTGCCCTTGCAGAACTGCCGTTAGCCTTGGGGAAGGAAGCACGTCCAGGAGTCTCTGGAGAGCCTACTGGGAGTGGAGCTGGGCCCAGCAGGCAGGGGACGGAGGGCAGGAGGGGGCCAAGCCTTGGAATCACATGGGAGCTTTACGAAATCCTGATGTCCTTTTGTGTATGGCTTTTTTCACTTAACATAATGTTTTCAAGGTTCATCCATGCTGTAGCATGTATCAGAACTCCGTTCCTTTCAATGGCAGAATAATAGTCCATTGTATGTATATACCACATTTTGTTTATACATTCATGGACATTTGGATCATTTCTGTCTTTTGGCTGTTGTGAATAATGCTACTATGAACATGGGTGTACAAATATCTGCTTGAGACCCCATTATTCTGTATATATAATTCCAGAAGTGGAATTCCTGGATCATATGGTAATTCTATGTTTAATTTTTGGAGGAACTACCATACTATTTCCCACAGTGGCTGCATCATTTCATATTCCCACAGTGCAATGCACAAGGGTTCCAATATCTCCACATTTTTGTCAACACATTATTATCTGTTGTTGTTTTTATCATAGCCATCCTAATGGGTGTGAAGTGGTATTTTATTATGGGTTTTTTTCTCATTTACTGTCATTCTTATTTCAATAGAAAGAAAAAGACTAAGAGAGTATAATTAATTTGACATAGATAATTCTAGTAGATAATATCAATACCATTTTAATGCCATTCTTAAAACTCATTGTGGTTTTGGTATCAGTGTTTTTTAAAGCTCCCCAGTAGTACCAATCTGCAGCCGAAGTTGAGGACCAGTGTTTAGAACTCTGAGTCCAGGGAGGACTTTTCTTTGCATAGCCCAGGCTTGGCTGGGTGTGTCCTGTGGAGACTGCACTGCACTTCCAGCTTATGGACACTCGGGCCACCCCCGTGCTCCAGCCCTCTCCGCTCAGCAGTCTCTTGTCTCCAGGGCCAAGACGGTGCCTGTCCCTGAGCCGTGGGCCACTCCCCCAGAGATGAAAGAAAAGATCCACCTGCTCTACAAGAAATCAGAGTTTGTGGAGAAGAGTATGAAGCACTTCTCAGGTAGGTGGACTCGGGGGATGTGGGGGAGGTGTCTGCTCACCTCCTCCCTGAGATCTGTGCAGCCCAGAGCCCCTGGCTTCCCTTCCCCATCTCCACGCTTTCTGACCTGCCTTCAGCCTCTCCCTGACCTGTCCCTAGTGAAGAGACCTGACTTGAGCTTCTTTCTGCTCCTTTCCCCCCTGTTTTAGAAACACTTCGTTCGGAAATGGAAACGTTCAATGGTGAGTATAGTGGTGGTAGTGTGAGCAGCTCAGGGGTTATTGTGATGTTCCCTTATGCTCTTGATTTGGGGGCACTATTTAGAAAACACCTGGAACAAGAGCAGGAGAAAAGTCATGGCAGCCTCCACAGGCTCGGTGCCTCACTTGTTGGCTGAGTTAACTCATTAGACCATGGAGTCTCCAAGGCAAACCTGGGTGCCTGGGAAGAATGGGGCTGTACCCAAGCATAGGATGCATGCCCTGAGCAGGGATGCCCTTGTCTTTCCTTGTTGTGGGGCAGTGTAATTTGGCCCCTATGAATGTGAATGCTCAGGACTTTTTTACCCATCTTATTTTTTTTTCTCTCTAGTTCCAGAACTGATTGGTGCTCAGGCACATGCTGGTAAGTGCCCAGATCAAGGCAAGTGGCCTTGGCCTGCTGGATCCCTGTGTTGTCCCCCACCATGTTCCAGATGAGTAGCCCTGTTCCTGTTTCCCGGAGGTGGGGAAAACTCTTTGGGGACGTTGCCCATGGACCCCCAGCTAGGTATTCTGATTCTCTCTGCAGTTAATGTGATTCTGGATGCAGAAACCGCTCACCCCAAACTCATCTTCTCTGATGATCTGAAGAGTGTAAGACTTGGAAACAAGTGGGAGCGGCTGCCTGATGGCCCGGAAAGATTTGATAGCTGCATCGTTGCCCTGGGCTCTCCGAGCTTCCTTTCCGGCTGCCATTACTGGGAGGTGGAGGTCGGAGACAAGACAGGGTGGGTCCTGGGAGTCTGCAAGGCATCCGTGAGCAGGAAGGGGAGCATGACTCTGACACCAGAGAATGGCTACTGGGTGATGATGATGATGAAGGGAAATGAGTACCAGGCATCCACTTTTCCCCCAACCCGCCTGCGAATGCGGGAGCCCCCCAAGCGTGTGGGCATCTTCCTGGACTACAACGCTGGAGACATCTCCTTTTACAATGTGACTGCCCGATGCCACATCTACACATTCACCAGCATCTCTTCATCTGGGCCCCTTCAGCCTATTTTCAGCCCTGGGACACATGATGGAGGGAAGAACACGGGTCCTCTTACCATCTGTCCGGTGGATGGCCAGGGGCCTCACTGAACGCCCAACACTGCATCTCTCTTCTGGCTCCTGGCCTTGGCCTCGCACCTTGCGTTCACACATTCAACAGTCACTATGGAACACCTTCTGGGTGCCAACTGCTATAGAAAACATAATGAATAACAAAATGGTTACTGTGCCCAAGAGCTTACCCACTCATAGCAGAGGTAGGCTAGGTACAAAAATATTGTTAAATCAAGGGTGGAGACAACACATGCACTGATGACATGCAGTAGTTTTCATCAGAGGAAGTACGTGGCTGTTGCATAATAAATCACTGTATGAAGTAGCACTCTCAGATGCTCCTGAGGCCGAAGATTCTGCCCATGGCAAGGATGTGTCCCCTCATTCTATCTGCCCGTGCCTGGAGGACCTGGGAAGCCTAGAGAAAACACAAGCAGACTGGATTTTTATAGAAGTATTTATGCACCTGGATTAATGAACTATGATTCTTAAGAATACTGACTGGGCCTCATGAATAAACCAATTAGAAAATTTGGTCATAATTGCATTTGTCACTCAGTGGATCACTGTGGAATCCCATTTTTCCTACTGAATGCCATGAAAGCGATGGGGCTGCTATAGTGAAAAAGCATTTGACACATATTCCAAGCATCAGCTTATTCTGTCTTGGTTTGTAGGGGAAAATCTGTGGGGCTATGGAATATTAGGTTGTTCTAATTCACACATACCCCTCTATCCTCCCTCATTTAAATAGATGTAAAGGGAAGGGATGTAAGAACTTTAAAAAAAAGAATCAAATGAAGACTAAACTTCAGACTCCTATCCCAACTCCTCTTTCTATCTTCACTACTAGAGTCTAGATTAGACAATATCAATAATCAGGCTGGGCGCAGTGGCTCACACCCGTGATCCCAGCACTTTGGGAGGTCAAGGCAGGAGGATCACATGAGACCAGGAGTTCGAGACTAGCCTGGGCAACACAGTAAGACCCTGTCTCTACAAAAAAAAAAAATTAGCCAGGCATGGTGGTGTGTGCCTGTAGTCTCAGATACTCGAGAGGCTGAGGTGGGAGGATTGCTTGAGCTCAGGAGTTTGAGGTTACAGTAAGATGACTGGGTCACTGCACTCCAGCCTGGGTGACAGAGAGAGACCCTGTCTCTAAAAAAATTTTAAAAAAAGAAAGAAAACCCCCCAATATTTGGGATTTTTCAATTATAAAAGTAGCTCTCATTATTTGAAAACTTATGGATTTATAAAACACAAAAAGTAAAAAATTCCCTATAATCCTATTCCTTACAGATAACGATTAACCCTTGTATACTCCTCCAGTTTAAAAAAATTACTTTATTTTAAAAATGACATTATACACACTGTTTTTTAACTTGCCTTTTCACTTAATTTATCTCTTTTTAATGGTTGCATTGGATTCCACTTTTGACATTTCAAACAAAGCTATACCATCTGTGTAGTTTTCTTTAAAGGAAGTTCTGAGAATTGAACATGTTACAAAGTTTATGAACATTTCACTTTTTAAAATAGTGCCATCTTGCCCTCTTAAATAGTTGTATAAATTTGCTTTCAGAACACTGAATATTACTTTTGTAATTCTTATTGTTTTATTGATATTATTTTAAATTGCATTTCTTTAATTGTATGTGACAATGACTCTCTTTGCATGTTAAAAGGCATTTGCAGATTTATACATTGTTTATACCTTTAGATTAAGGTCTGATATTTCAAATCCACTTATGACATCCATTTTATTGATCAGTTTTTAAAAACAGGATACCATCAACTTTTTAAAAAAAAATCCTTATAATTCAAGTTATCTTTTTTCATATTAAGCCTTTATTATTTTTAGTTACAAAATTGAAGTGACATAACCCAAAAAATGATTAATCTCCCTCTTTACTCCCCTCTATTTCCACCCCCCACCCATGAGTAGTAACCATTTTAATAGTCTAGTGTGTATCCCTCAATACATAGTGTTTTCTGTTTGTTCCAAAAATATAATTATGCATTATATACATAAGTCTGAAATTGCTTTTTTCATTTAATATTTTATGGCCATCCCTCTAGGTCCACATATAGTTCCAACCCATTCTTCTTCATAGCTATGTAATTTCCAGAGTATAAATGTACCAATTTATTCAATTATTTTCTTACTGATGTGATGAACATACATGTTGTTTCCAGTTTTTGTCACTACAAAGAATTCTACAAGAAATTTCTAGAGTCCAGATCCATAGATGAGATTGTGACGGTCAAAGAATACATACCTGTACTTTTAATGTTAATATATATTACGAAATGACTGCACATACCACACTACAAGCAAAGGTAGTGTCTATTACTCCACTTTCTTCATTGCTTGACAGGCGAAAAATGTCCCTTTTTAAAGTGGTAATCTTGACTAGTAGTGTGGTTAAGCATCTTTTCAAATGTTAATGACCAATTAGTTTTCCTTCTCAGTGGAATGGCTGTTCATAGCCTTTGCCTTTGTCTTTTGTCAGTTGGCAGGAGCTCATTTCATGCTGGGAATGTCTAATTCTTTGTGTGCCTTATCTTTTACAATTATTTTCCAGCCTATTACTTGTGTGACTTTGTTAATAACGTTTTTTAAAAAGTTTTTAAAAACTATAATCCCACAGTTTTACATTTTACTTTAAGTCATCTCAGTTTTCTGTTTTGCCTCAACGTTAAACTTAATATTCTCTTCATTGTTCTTTTACTGTTTGTTAAACTCCATTTTTATATGTAGTATAAAAGGACGGGAGGGGGCTCACTTTTTTTCCAGAAGAGTAGACAATTTTTGGTAGCACCATCTATTTCAGTTTAAGTTGAAATGTTATCCTTTCATCTAGGTCCACATATATTCAGGTCAATTTTGGGACATACTATTTTTTTTAACTGTTTTATTTGTTTACTCATAGTTCAAACCATACTGCTTTGGTTAAAGGAGGTTTTTTAGTAAATTTTGATGTCTGGAAAAGCTGGTATTTCTTATTTTTCAACAATTTTTTGGCGCCACACAGTTTTCATATTCTTTCCTTTTTAATATATTTTAAACCCTGATTAAGTGAGTCAGCTATAGTTAGCGTTAAGAAAAAGCATCCATTTATATTTTTACTTTTGTCATCTTGCTGTTGCATAGAGGAATAAGGCCATTCCTGCCCATAGGTTGTCCCTCACTGGGGAATGAACCGAGTATGGAAACAACGCAGGGAGTAAAAAGACTCTGGTTCAGCCACCGTGGGAGGCTGAAATTAAGAAAGGAAACGGAGACGATCCGAGGACTTGGATCTCTTAGAACAAATGATGGCCAGTCCAGACAGCAGTGCATAAGTTGGCAAGCTGTGGCGAGGGAACGACCCCCCAGCTCTGACCTACTGGACGTCCTACACGAAGGAACGGTAGGGAAAGTTCCACGAGAGGGCGGAGTCCTATGCTGACCACACCCCCGCCACCTCTGCAGTCCTTTGACCCGTCGGATGCTGCGGCGGAAACCGCGGCAGCCGTCCGCAGACTTTCCGGTCAGAGAGACAGTCAGCTTCCGGTCAAGCCTTGGCCCTGCCCCGCCCCAACCGCCACGCCTGGCGATCTCCCATTGGCTGTTTGGGACCAAACTACATTTCCCAGCAGGCCATGGAGTTAGGGTGGCCGCACCTGGAGTGCTGCCAGTCCGTCATGGAGGACTGAGGCCAGCGTACTGCTTTCTGTCTCCCAAGCAGAGCCACAGAGAGAGCGGCTGCCGCCAGCCTAGCCTCCCTCCGCCCCTGAGAGCTCCGCCGGCCGGCCACGAGCCTCTCTCTCTCAAGCAGAGACTGCTCGCTCCGAGTGGGGAGACCAGGCTTCCGCACCGGAAACAAGGCACCGGTCGTGACGTCACGGCTGTAGAGGCACCCGGCCTCCCAGAAGGCACCGCGTCAGGGTCGTCCTCCCCAACTGGCGGCGGCGCGCACGAATAGTCGCCGGCAGTCTGTGAGGAAGCTCCGAAGGGCGAGGGGAGGGCTTGGCCTCTGGCATCTAGCTTTCCGGTCTCTCCCGGAGCCTGGGTATGTGAGCCATTCCCAGCGAACGCTCAGGGGCGGCAGAAGCCCCGAGAGGTGAGGGGCTTCACGAGGGTGGGAACCCGGCTGAGGCGGCCTCTGGGAGGAGCGGAGCGTGGTCTGTTACTGGGGGAGCAAGGCCAGGTAGGTTGTCTGGCGCGCGCCCCGGTTAGTGCCACCGGCTGGGCTTTGCGATAAAGGTGCCCCTTGGCCGGTGGGAGAGTTCCCAGAGTGGGCCTGGCCCGGTGGGCCTTAGTGGGTTGTCCCCTGCCGCTCTCAACAGGGCTTTGACGGCGGACAGGAGTTAGGACGTCACGTGTGGAGACCTCGTGTTTGCTCCCTTGGAGAGTCGTCAGCCGCCCCCCGAAGGGCACGTGAGGGAGCTCCGGTCTGAGGGGTGCAATATGGTCAGATTCAGTGACCAACCTGCTTCTAAGCAAATGTTCTCGGAGTTGGACCCCAGATTTTTCCTTTAGGTCATTGCTCTTTCTGCAAGTATAAGTTAAATTGCTCTACCCAGTGGGGTTTGTACTTCGTATTTCCCAGGAGGCTGGCCCTTGATCTTCTGCCTGCCGCCTTTGCGTCCTTCTGTTTGGCCTTTGAGGTTTGGACAGCCTTTGGTTTTCATTCTCAGGATCTTTCTTTCGGCCTTCTTAAGAGTATCCTGTGTAGGGACTTTCTGTTTCAGTTGTGATTTCCCTACTCCAGCTGTCTTTCCTTTCTCATTTAGATCTCATGTGCTCTCACTACTACCCAAGCCACATATTGGAGTGCAGTCATACCCTGCCTGGTCTTGTGGGTAATCCATGGTTTCTCTGTTTGCAGCTTGGCTATCTGGCAGATTTCCTTCAGTAAGAGTGGCTCTGGAAGCCCCCAGAAACCAGTGTGGTCTGTGGTTGCAAGGCATGATGACTGCAAAAGTGGTTCCTATGCCCCCAAAGCCAAAGCAGTCCTTTATACTGAGAGTTCCACCAGATTCTAAGCTGGGCCAAGACCTACTTCGAGATGCCACTAGTGGGCCCAAGACCATCCACCAGCTAGTTCTGGAGCACTTCCTCACCTTCTTACCTAAGCCAAACCTGGCCCAGCCCAGTCAGAAAGTCAAGGAGACTTTGGTTATTATGAAGGATGTGAGCTCAAGCCTTCAGAACAGAGGTGAGAAGCACGTGCTTGTTTCACTAGAAGAGAAAGGGGTGGAACTGGGGGCTGAGATAGGCTTCCGTGTTAATAACAAATTCAAGTTAGGATGGTGTTTATTGAGAAAGGAGTCTGTTTAATAAGTTGACGTGTTGGAAAGAGGAAGTACTTTCTTCTCAAGCTGGAGCTTGAGTGATATACTGGATATGTGTAAAGCCGGAGAATAAACAGTGTGCATCTTTCTGTAGTGTCAATTTTACCCAAACAGTCTGGGGGAAATATCTTTTTAGGACAAATCAGATGAATGATCAAGTTGATTTCAGTTTATGTCAGATTTTAGAAATTTTGTACTTGCTCTGGGCATCTTCACTCTTTGCCTTCCTCCACGCTCCCCTTTAGGAGCACTTTGTGGGTAATTTTGAAAGGTTCTAGGGGACTCCTTTTTGTAATGAGGAGACCCTATATAGGTTCAAGAGAGCAGAAAGGGCCATGAGTTGTCTGCCAAAGGAGCCAGGACAGCCTGGCCTCAAGGTGTGGATAGAGTCTCTGCATTAGAGTCATGGAGTTTTTCACTAACTACAGCTTCCTCTTTCCCCAGTGCATCCTCGTCCCTTAGTGAAGATTCTGCCCAAAGAAGAAGTCCAGCAGCAACAGGAGATACCTTCTCTGTGTTTCAAAGCTGACCCTGAGGTGGGTTCAGTTTCCCCATTGAGTGCATCACCTTTCCTGATTGGCCAACTCATGTATAAAAACACATTCTTGGGAGTTGACCTCTTTGGGCATTTTTCTTCTGCTTTTCCTCTGGCTCCTCTCAGCCTGGCTGTCCTGCCTGTACTGCACCTGTGTGGGATTTATAGATCCCTTTCACTATACTTTCCCATAATCTTTGCATTTCAGCCTTTCTTACCAACAGGGCTGTCAAGGAACCTCAGTTGCTAAGAGGAAAGGGGCCTCTTGCTCTTTCAGGAGCTGGTGGTCTTTGAGGATTTGAACATATTTCACTCCCAAGAAGAATGTGTGAGCTTCGATCCTGCTCAACAACCTACCTCAGAGAAGGAAGATGACAACGATGTTGGGGAGATGATGTTACTGGGTAAGAAATAAAGCCCTTTGTTGTTCAGATTGTATGCTGCAGGAAGAGTGTGTCCTTCATCTCTTGAGCTTTTGAGGCACTATTCACACCTGCTAAGCATACATGCATGCACATTTTATTTTTGTTTTATCCCATGTGGCAGAGCCTACCCACAGAGCTCCAGCTATAGGTGGCCATTTTCCTTATATCTTGGGGGAAACGAGGGGAGAGGGAACTTCTCTTGGTAAGTAAGACCTACTAATGTAGAAAATGTGGGCAGACTGTTCTGAACCCACTTCCTGGATCCTATTCTCACAACAAGTATATTTTGAATTAGTATTTTCACTGGATCCATGAATAACTCTTATAAGTCCCTCCCCACTTATTTTTGATGTTCAGTAGATGTGAAACCTAGTAGTATAAGTGAAAGTATATCCCACTATGATGAAAATAATGTCTAACACTTAACAAGCACTTATGTGCTATTACGTCTTAGGCATTAGTGCAAGTACTTTCATTTGTTTATTGTCTCACGTACTTTTCACAATAGTATTGTGGGGTATAGGAATCACTACTATTTTACAGGTGATAGTACTAAGGCAGAGAAGGGTTAAGAAATTTACTAAAGGTCATATAGCTGTAAATAGTGGAGCAGGGGTTTGGACTCATGGAATCTAACATCAGAATTTGCAGTCATGGCCCAGAACGATACTGCATTCTCATAATTTTGTATGTGAATTTCCTATATGGTTGATGAGTGGGGAATTCTTTATTTGTTCTCATTTCCCAGTAATGGTAGACAGGTGTCCCCAGTGCTAAATATGAACTGATCTGACAGCAGCCTCTCTATAATCTGCCTAAAGATGCTTCACTTTTTCTCTAGAAATGTGCTGCTACCCTAGAGGTAGATGCCCTCACAAATGTCTTTACTGAGTGCCTCAAACTTTTTACTTTACCTGCAGTGCTGTTTGCTTCTGAGGCTGAAGTTGAGCAGACAGTAGGTTTTCAGAGTTGCCTGGAGTGACAAAAATCCATTATGACTATTCAACTCTTAGCTGTATTATACTGTATGGTTAGGGGTAGTGGTACATAATGATCCTAGTTAATTTCTCACAGTTGCTTTATGCAATATTATTATTTTAGAGAAAACTACAAAAAGATCAGATTTATTACCCTGAATTTTTCCTGAGTCTTGGGCAAAGCTAGCATTTATTTTGGGTGACTAGTTGGCGGGTATGTTGCCAGCTCAAGGAACACTTTCACCGTGTACTTTGGGACCCTGAGATCCAGTCCTCACCCTCCACTCCCCACTTCCTCCACCCATACCCTGAAGCTGATGGCTTAAGCTTAGAGTCATTTACCAACATTTCATAAATGCTACTTATTTTTTCATCAGGCAGTGTTGGGTTCTGGAATTGATATTCATTGGGTTACAAAGGTACATACTGCTCCATTCCTTCCTTTCATGACCTTCAAATCTGATTTGTTGTAAGACAGGTCACTCACATAAAAAGACAAGCAAGGTGAAATTTTTAGAGGTATAAAGAGCTATCACAAGGTTGAGGCAGAGTTTGGATCCAGGCGCAGAGTTTGGAAGAAGATGAATTTGATTTTAGATGAGATTTAATCCATGATAGGAAATAAAATGAAATTATCCTCTGGATATTTGGAAATTGGGGACTGGAGCTCAGATGTAAGGATGTAGAGATTTGGGAGTCATCAGCTTACCAGGTCATCGTTGAAATAGTGACATTCAGTTTTTGTAAAGGGAAAAGTATACGTTGAAATAGTGACATTCAGTTGTAAAGGGAAAAGTATAAGGGATTGGACATAGTGGAGACAGGAATCAAAGAAGAGTCCTTAACATGGGAGAACAGAGAATGTATGTCTCAGTCCAAGTGAACCACATAAAAATAAGTAAAAATGTAGAACACTTAAACAGATTCTCAGTAAGATAGTTCTTATATCTGCTCTCTGCTATGATGGCATACACCTTTTTAAGATTGATGAAAATTGAGTAAATACTGTGTAACAAAGAAAGACTCAGTAGATTTTAGAGAGTAAAATGATACAATAGTATCACAATGCAGTACAACTAGAAATTAATAATGAAATCAGAAAATAAAAGTTCCTTCCACCTGGAAACTTTAAAACTTAAGCAGTCTTGGGTCAAAGGGGGAAAAATAAAATTACATAATTTTTCTAGAAAACACTATATGGTCACCCCCCCATATCCATGGGTTCCATAACCAACCATGGATCAAGAATATTAGAGAAAAAAAATGGATGGTTGCATCTTTACTGAACATGTACAGACTTTTTTTTGTCATTCCCTAAACAATGCAGTATAACAACTATTTACATAGCATTTGCATTGTATTAGATATTATAAGTAATCTAGAGATAACTTAAAGTATGTGGTAGCTTGTGTGCAGGTTATATGTAGATACTACACCATTTTATATCAGGGATTTGAGCATCTGTTGATTTTGGTATCTGAGGGGGTCCTGGAACCAGTCCTGTATGGATACCAAGCACAGGTGTTTATCAGAATCTGTGATATAACCTAAAGTGGTGCTCTGAAGAAAATTCATGCCTGTAAAACCATGTATATTAATGTAGAAAAATGAAAATAATTAAGCCTTTAATTCAAAGTTAGAAAAACAACAGGATAAATTAAAACAGAAAATACAAAATTAGAAATTAATGAGTTAAAAATAGAAAAAAAACAAACTAATAAGAAAAATTTAAACAAAAATAGATAAACCAATTTCCATAGAGGAAGTTGAAATTGTCAAAATACTAGCCACCTATGCAAGAAGCAGCACCAGTCTCAAACAATTTCACAGGAAATTCTTCTAAACCTTGAAAAATTAGATAATTCAGGCCCAGCATAGTGGCTCATGCCTATAATCACAGTACTTTGGGAGGCTGAGGCGGGAAGATCACTTGAGCCCAGGAGTTTGAGTCTGCAGTGAACTACAGTCGGGCCACTGCACTCCAACCTGGGTGACAGAGCAAGACCTTATCTCTTAAATAAATAAATAAATATTAGACAATTCAAATGCTATGAAAACTTAGAGAGTATAGAAAAAGAAGGAAAATTTCCAAATTCTTTTTATGAAATTACTGTAACAAGAATACCAAAACCTGATAAAAATTGCCATGACCAAATAAGATTTATTCTAGTAATGCAAAAATAACTTACTAACTTAGCTTAGACTGTTAAGAGTAGAGGAAATAACAGAAAATCTATTAATTGTATGTTATAATAAAAAGGAGGAAAATCCTATGATTATTTTCATAGTTACTGAAAAGACATTTTACAAAATGCAAACCCCTTCTTCATAAAAACATTTAACAAAATAAAAATTAATGGGTACTTCCTTAATAGGGTACTTGTCCTTTCAGCCAGTATTAAAAGTATTTCTTTAATGGGAAACATTGGGAAGCATTCCCACTAAAATTAGGAATACAACAATAAAGGCCACTATTACTACTTCTGCTTAGTATTATGTTTCAGGTATTAGCCAGTGCAGTTAAATGATAAAGAAATTAAATTTATAAGGATTTGAGAGAAAGACAGAACTATCTCTATTACATATGCTATAATTGTGTAGCTGGAAAACCCTAGAGAAGTCTGAAAACTTACAAATAATAATATTCAGTAAGGCAATGGGATATAATAAACACTTCTAAAGACACAAAAGTAGATTTGAATGAATGCAAAGAAATACCATATTCTTGCCTAGGAAGACTTAACATCATAAAAAGGGGTCATGTCTCCCCAAGTTTATTTATGAACTTGATGTAATTCCTTTAACAATACCAATAGGATTTTTCCCCTGGAACTAGACAACTGATCTCAAATTCTGTTGGAAAAACAAATACAAACAATTAACCAGGAAAATTGGAAAGGAAGAGCATTGTGGGCAGGAGAGGCCTTCACCCTGCCAGGTCTGCAAGCAGCCCAGAAAGCCTCCATAATTAAAACATCATGAGAGCAGATCAACCAGTGGGATGGAATAAAAAGTCCAGAAATAGCCTCAAACACACATGAGAATTTAGTATGTGATAAAGTTGGCATCTTAAGTCAGCAAGGGTAAAGAGGGACCCTTTGATAAAAGGTATTGAGACAAATGAGTAGCCATTTGGTGAATCAGTACTTTACTTTGTATACCAAGAAGAACTCCAAATGGATCAAAGATTTTAAATGTTTAAAACAAACAAACATAAAAGCACAATTAGGAAATATGAGTGAATTCCTTTATAACCATGAGATAGTAAGGGTTTTGTAATTAAGACTCAAAACCCCAGAAGCCTTGAAAGAAAAGATTGATGATAGATTAAAATACATAAAATTAAAAACTTCTACATGACAAAATAAGAAAGAAATATTTAAGCAAATAACATACAATAAATTGGGGGAAATGTTGGCAACTCATATCAGATAAAAGCCTAATCTTCCTAATTTATAAACAGCTCTTAGAAATAGGGAAAAGAAAGACCATGACAAATTCACTAAGACAAATTACCCTTAAACATGTGAAAAGATATCTAGCCCTACTCAATTAAAAATGCAAATTAAACCTCTACTGAGTTAACATTTTTTTGTCTGTCAGATTTACAGAAATCAGAACTCAACACATTGAAGGTGAGGTTGTTGGGAAAAGTTATATAGCTGGTGGGCAGGCAAAATGGTACAGTCCCTGTGAGTGTGAATTTGTAACTGCTCATATTACAGATGTATTTGCCCTTTGATCCTGCAGTTTCATTTCTGGGAATGTGACCTACAGATACAGCAACAGAACACATTCAGAATGATGTACAAACAAGGATATTTGTTGTGGTATTGTTTGTAAAAACACAAGTCGGAAACATTCCAAGTTTCTATCTGTAGGGGACTGGTTGAATATGGTGTGTCCATGTATTGTACCATGATAATCTCTATGCACTGGGATATAGTGATTGGAAAAAGCAAATAGTGGAAATATACCTAGTATGTTACCTTTTATATAAGAAAGGGGGAGAAAAGTATTGCCTGAAGAAGCAACAGAAGAACAAAAAGAAACTAATAAAAACTGGAGGATGAAGAAACTAATAAAAACTGTAAAAACTGGAGGATAAATAGAATGTATGGGAATAGGGGTTGGAGTAAGGCATATCAGTGTATACCTTTCCATGTTTTGATTTTTGAGTCAGACAAATGCGTTAGCTCTTAAAATTTTAATTTTAAAGATTAGTACACTAAAGGAATGTAAAATATATTCACTGACACTTTCAGGAAAATGAGAAACATGAGTTTCAGTGAATTCCCTTCCAAACAGATATTTAATTCTTTAAAATTAATATAACCTAACGTTTATAATCATTTTTAAGACACTGGTGATAATTTCTTAAAACTGAAAACAAAATGAAGAAACCTGGTACCACTAGTAATATCATTAACTAGATTTTCTAAAGCAATAAGATAAGAAAAAGGGATGAAGAGGAATAAATTTTAGAAAGGGAGGGAACCAAATATTTGTACTTAGGAAATCTAAAAGGATCCACTAAAACATTATTACATCTAATAGTTTTAAAGTAAATAGGGAATAAATACATAACAATTGCATTCATAAATAAATAGGAAATAATGAAAGTTCTCATTTAGAATGACTATAAATAGGAGTAAACAAGAAATTTTTTTGTTAGCTTTTGGGATTGTTAAAAAAAAAAAAGGATGTTTTATTGGTAAACGTAGAAGAAGATTTTTATTTATTCTTTTTTTGAGACAGGGTCTCACTCTGTTGCCTGTGCTAGAGTGCAGTGGCATCATGATAGCTCACTGCAACCTCAAACTCCTGGGCTCAAGCGATCCTCCTGTCTCAGCCTCCTGGGTAGCTTGGACTACAGGTGTGCACCACCATCTCTGGCTAATTTTTCTGCATTTTGTAGAGATGGGATCTTGCTGTATTGCCCCAGCTGGTCTCAAACTCCTGGCCTTGATTGGTCCTCCTGCCTCAACCTCCCAAAGTGCTAGGATTACAGGTGTGAGCCACCGTGCCTGGCCTAAAAGATTTTTAAATAATGGAGAGACACAGTTCTAAATGGGAAAACTAAAGTCATGTAAAGATATTGGTACCCTCTAAATTTATTTATACTGTATATGCAGTCAGAGTTAAAAATTTTTGAAAAGGTAGAAGTGGGTATTTTGGCTGGTCTTACCAAAATTAGACACATTACAAAACAATAACTAAAACAGTGTGGTACTAATGAAAAGTAGCCAAAATACAGCCCAATTGTGTATAAGGCTAATGTAGACATTTCAAAACAAGGTGAAAATGAGACTATTATAAACAATAAAAATAAGTTGTAGAAGAATGGCCAGAAAACAGCAGAACTTTGTCAGATCCTAAAAGAATGATTTATTTTTTTTCTGGTTTTAAGTTGGGGAGCTAAAGAGGAAGACTTCAATTAAAAACTGTTTACATCAATAATGACTGACAAAGAGATTAAGATCTGTAATATGTAAAATTTATTTAAATTTACATCTCTTAACCCAATAGATTATTTTGCATAATCAAAATGCAAACTAAAACTACAATGAGAAACCATTTATACCTATTAAATATTTCTAAATTTAATGCTGGCAAGATTAGGTAAAATTGATCCTCACATTTTGATGGTTGTATTGAAATTGGAACAGCTCCTTTGGAAATGTGTATGGCAGTTCATGTCAAGAGATGTGATAAAAATTGGCATATACTTTGACCCAGCATTTTCATTATCCAAAGGAAGTGATTTAAAAATAATAAAAAAGAAAAAATCTATTGGTGTGAAACTGCTAAATCCCACAGAGATTCACATTTCTGCTTCAGGATCAGTCCCATGTCTGAGTGGTTTATTTGAACCCTTTCCTTTATTCTCAATCAGTTGTTCAGAGTTGAGGGGTCCCTTGTCACACAAGTATGTTCACAGCATACTTGTTTTTCACTTTGTTACCTATTCTTTATAATCTGTTATTTTACACACTTCTAAAAAATTATTATATAAATACAGAAAAGCCTATTAATCATAAGTGTACAGCCCAGATTTTCACAAAATGTACACACTCATCTGGCTACCACCCAAAATTGACTACTCCTATCACCCCAGAAATCCCTCTTGTGCCCCCTGCCCAGTCGCTACTCGCCCTCCTCCCCAAAGAAAAACACTCCTGACTTTAATACCATAGTTTCATTTTATCAGTTGTGGTAATCTCTTTAATAGTCAAATAATCTTTTGTGTGAATATGCTATGCCTTCTTTAATTTTGGTTATTTGAATTGTTTCTAGTTTTTCATTGTATAGGATTCTGTAATATTATTCAGTGATATAATATTGTGATATTATTTAATATAGTGAAAACCTGTAAGCAGTTCATCTTGCCATTCAATTACTAGCCTCCCAAAGACGATGAGTGTTGTCCTTTATGGTTTATAGTCTTCATCCCCTAGTGCTTAGCTGAGTGCTCTGCACAGAGTATAGGTCAATACGAACTTGTTGAGTAATTGGCGCCTATGGAGAAAACAAACATATGATGTCTTTCAGTGCAATCCCACTTGTTTTTTTGTTTGTTTGTTTTAAAGTAAAAAGAGGATTGTGTGCTTGCATTTTGGGGAATGGAAAGATTTATCAGTCATGTATCCCCTCTTCAAAAAGAGTGAAAGAATGTTCATGGCAGTATCTACCAGTCCTCAGATTTCTGACTTTCAGGGTTATTGTGTCATGAGAAATCTGCCTTGTTTTTTCCTGCCTGGTGTTGTCATATCCCTCAGAATTTATTAAGTTCTCCCTTCGTTTCAGCAGTCAATGACAGTAATCCTGGGAGTGATGATCTTCTGAAGGAACATGTGGAGAGTGAAGATAGTAGAGAAAAGTCTTTAGATTGTGGTGAAATGGATTGTTCCTTGATCTCTGAGCAATCACCAGATTGCCAGGAAAAAGAAAGACTAAATACATCTATTCCAAAGGAAAGGAAAATGAGAAATCTTTTAGTTACCATTGAAAATGATACCCCACTAGAGGAACTCTCGAAATACGTGGACATCAGTGTTATTGCACTTACTCGAAATCGGAGAACAAGGAGATGGTACACTTGTCCACTGTGTGGGAAACAGTTTAATGAAAGTTCTTACCTTATTTCCCACCAGAGGACTCATACTGGAGAAAAACCCTATGACTGTAGTCACTGTGGGAAAAGCTTCAATCATAAAACAAACCTCAATAAACATGAGCGAATCCATACAGGAGAAAAACCTTATTCCTGTTCTCAGTGTGGGAAAAACTTTCGTCAAAATTCTCATCGGAGTCGCCATGAAGGAATCCATGTACGGGAGAAAATATTTAAGTGTCCAGAATGTGGGAAAACCTTCCCGAAAAACGAAGAATTTGTGCTACATCTGCAGAGTCATGAGGCTGAGAGGCCATATAGTTGCAAAAAATGTGGGAGAAGATTTGGTCGGTTGTCAAACTGTACCCGGCATGAGAAAACTCACTCAGCATGTAAGACTCGAAAACAGAAGTGATGTTAGGAAAGGTCTTATGGTCCTATCTGAACCTGAAAAGTTCCATAAGGAATTCTGAATTCCCAGGCTGCCTAAAAAGATACAGATATGTGAAAACCTCATTATAGCCAAAATTGGATAAATACCAATCTTGGCTGAAACCTCAAATTGTTAGAGAATTCACAGGGAAGGAAACATCTTCAAGGGCTATACCTCAGTTAGCATCCAGGCTTTTTGAACTGAGGAACTTTCTTTTGTGAAGTTGTAGGAGAATGTACAGATCACAGATCCCTGTCCCAAGAAAGACTTAATATGAGTATGGAGGCTGTTTACTTGTAAGGTGAACAGAGTGATTCATGTCTATTCAAAGTATATCCATCCCCCACCCCTATGGGAATTCATACTTGAGAAAGAATGCAAGGTCCTTATCTGGAACTGTGTTCTCCTGAAAGAACCAAACTACTGATTTGTTAAGCCAACAGCTTCTAATAGAAATTCATATAACCCTCTCAGAACACCTGTTAAGTCTTGAGTGTTGAAAGGAATTGTTTACTTTGTAATACAGGAAAACTGCAGCAATTGAATGTCTCACTTTTATTTGTATGTGATCTAAACTAATGATCAATTTCAATAACATTTGCAATTTGTGGTGAAAATTTCCTGTTTTATAGAAATCCTTTTCACAACATAATTTAAAGGTGTCTACTGTTCTTACTGTATTTTGTTCAGCTGTTAATCTCTCAAACAGCTGTCTCATGCCTCTCCCTTGCCAAAAGAAATTTGGCCCATCCAGTCCTACTACTAGAAAAGCTCTTCAGAATCTTGTCCTGATGCTGAGCCTGGATCTCATGTACTGGGAAGGAAACCCCAAGAGCCTGGAGAGGAGGGGCAGACCTGGAGGCAGGAAAAAGTTGGCTTGGATCTATGTCTGGTCAATAACCCTACCATATGCTTAAGTCTCCTACACAGTCATCAGACCCTTGGCAATGAGGTGGTCACTACCTAACAAGGTCTCTAGCAGTTAGCTCACATTGCCCCTCAAGAGACAGGATTCCAAGCGTCTTCATTGTACTGGATATTTGTTGTCTTTGGCCTCCTCATACCCAGACCTTCCTGTCCTCTCTGCCTAGAGGCAAGGCCAGCAGTGCCTTCACGGGACTGATCCTGTGGTGTGATTTAGGGATTCTTGATCAGTTTTGCTTGTTTAGGTTTCCAAATGGTTTACATTGGTATTTTGATTGGAATGGGTTAATCCTATAAACTGTTTGGGAAAAATTAACTTTACAGATTTTGTTTCCCCTACAGAAACATGCCTTTCCATTTATTAGGGTATTATATTCCTGAATGAATTTTTCTACTTATTTTCACTTAAGTCCTACACAATTTTGTTACTGTAAATAGTTTTTTTTCCATTATATTTTTCTAGTTGGTTATTGCTCTTGCATAGGCAAGTTATTTTTAATTATATATTTGTGTAACAAGCCACCTCACTGAATGTTCTTAATTTCCAATAGTTTCTTAGTTCTGTTTGTGGTAAAATTATACCATCTACAAATAATAGTTTTGTTTCTTTTCTTCTGCCTGTTGGTCTGTTTTGTTTTTGTTATTTTTTTTAACATGTAATTCTAGGGTTTATTGGTTTGGTACAAAACATTCTGAAAGAAGGAAATTTTATGATACAGTTTAGTCCTGAAATATAATTTAAAAGCAACAAAAAACCCATACAGCACTTCAAGGCCACAGAAAAACTGCTTTAACTACTTTGTATTTCAAGCTAAAAGTACCCGAAAAACCAAGGACAAAACTGGCTGCCAACACCTTATTCACTTATTCTTTGAAAGTCTGGCCAACACACTAGACAGGGACACTAGGACCAGTGCTAGGACGGGAATCCCGAGGCGACATTGTGCTGGGCTCGCTATGGTTACCACATGCAGAGGACCCTTCTGCACACCCAGAAAACAAAGGCAAAACATCCACTGGGCAGTGATTGGAGAGAGTAGGGGGTCCACAGGTGAGGATCCTTGTTCCCTGCCCAAGGGTTGGGTGTTTGCCAGTCCTCATGTGGCTGTGACACAGTCTCCAAGGTGCATTTTTTGAAAGTGTGGGTGGGTGATGCTGCCATGACCCAAGCCTACCCCCATTGGGGGAGGTGCCCCAGGTCAAGGTCACCAGCCAGTCCAGCACCTGCTGTCCCCAGAGGGCAGGGTCAAGGCCACTGGATTTCCACACCCGCTGGGCCCAGTGACAGGGCAGGAGGGGCTGTAGTGGCGGGAGGGTAGAGCCTCTGCCTGGGAGCAGCTGGGGCCCAGGGGCCTCCCCCAAACACAAGAGCCCCTGGGAAGCTGTGTGACAAGTAAGTGCTCAACAAGAGCCTGGAAAGAAAAAGAAAAAATGTTGACTAGTCTTCCAATATAGCAGCAAGAGTTAGAAAATATGAAGGACCAGAGATCCAATTCCAATAGCAACTACAAATCGAAAATGTCCCTTAAAAAGGCAGCTCTAGGCACATGCAACCCATGGAGTTTCCTGGGGGGTAGGGGAGGCAGGGGAGGACAGAGGTCCAGGAAATTTCACACATACACATGTGGCTACAAACGTGACAAGCGCTAGGATCAGAAGAGTGTGACCAGGTGGGATTTCCCTAGAGGGCTCCAGGGAAGTGGCATTGAAAATAGACCAGAAGGATGAGCTGGAGGAGGAGGATGTTCCAATAACAAGACAGGAACAGACCATTATTAGATAAAGAAACAGGAGTGGCTACAAGACATATGAAAGGATGTTCAGGCTTACTAGTAATCTAAAAATTATGAATTGAAAGAATAAGATGTTTTAGGTGTATTAAACAAGCAGAGACTTTGTGTGTAAATGTCCAGCTTGGCAAGAGAGGGACAACAGCAGCATTCGCCTACACTGTGACAAGAATGTTAAAAGACATTATTACTCCTTGATGCAGCAATTTATCTTCCCTGTAGAAGGACAAATGTCATTTAAAAATCATGACAATACTGAAAAATTAGAAAACTAAATGGTTACGTACGGTGGAATGTTATAAAGCTAACAAAACCAATGTTTTCATTGATCTTAGTTGGCAGAGTGGCCTCCCCTTTTTCCATTCTCTCTTGAACCCACACCAGTTTCACCTTTAACCCCTTCACTTCACAGAACTGTTTTTGTCAAGGTCACCAAATATCTTCAATTTCCAAAATTCCAATAGTCTCAGGCCGTCTTTCTATGGCATTTGACATCGCTGATCACTCCCTTCCTGAAACCCTTTCCCCAGTCAGCTTGCATGGTACCACTTTCTCCTGGCTTTTTGACTACTTCAGTGGCTGGTCCTTCTTGGCGTGTGTTGGGTTGCCTCCGCTTCCTGAACCTCTCAATCAGTGGTTCTCAACTTTTGGAGGCTTGTTCTCCCAAGATAGATAGATGTTTCTGTTACAAAAGACAAGTGCTAAGTTTCACACGGTAGAAAAAACAAACAGGATTTTCTTGGAAATTAGTTCCCTCCTTAATTTTCTTAGACCATATCTTTATTGAGTAAAAAAAAAATTCATGGCAATCACTTTTCCAAGAGCCCCTTTAATGTCCTTGTTCCTCAGGCTGTAGATGACAGGGTTTAGCATGGGGGTCACCACTGTATACATCACAGCAGCTGCTATATCTTTCTCAGTCAAACAAGGGGATGAGGGGTTGAAATAGATATTATGGTGCCATAGAAGAGGAACACTACAGCCAGGTGGGAGCCACAGGTGGAGAAGGCTTTCCATCTTCCCTTTGTGCTTGGAGCTCTTAGGACAGCACAGGTGATGTGCATATAGGAAGCCAGGATGCAAACAAATGGGGCGATCATAATCAGGGCACCCTCAGTAAGAATCATCATCTCATTGAGGTGTGTGTCCGAGCAGGAGAGTTTGAGGAGAGGAGTCACATCACAGAAGAAGTGGGGGATGGTGTTGTCTGCACAGAATGAGAGTCGAGCCATCAGCAGGGTGTGCAGCAGAGCATTCAGGCTGGCAACGCCCCACGATCCAGCGACCAGCAGGGCACAGAGTTGATGGGTCATCTTTGTCGTGTAACGTAAGGGGTGGCACACGGCCACAAAGCGGTCATAGGCCATCACAGCCAAGAGGAAATTGTCCATGTCGGCAAGCACACAGAGAAAATACATCTGCGTGAGACAGCCAGAGAAGGAGATGGTCTGGCTCCCGAGCACGTGATTGGCCAGCATCTTGGGGGGGGTGGTGGAGGAGAAGCAGACGTCCACGAAGGACAGGTTGCTGAGGAAGAAGTACATGGGGATGTGCAGGCGGGAGTCTGTGCTGACCGCCAGGATGAGGAGCAGGTTTCCCAAGATCGTGGCCAGGTATATGCTCAGGAACAGCAGGACGAGGAGCTGCTGCTGCCGGGGCTGCCTGGAGAGTCCCAGGAGGAGGAACTCAGAGACACTCGACTGGTTTGTCCCTCTCATCGGCCTGATCCCAGATGTACAGAAGATAGACAGGTCAGAAATGGAGAAGCTGCAGGTTTGGATGCAACAAGTCAAGCTGCAACCATAGTCATGCTAACAAACCTGCTCAGTCAGGATCCACCTCTAGTCCCTACACCCCTGATTTCCAACTCCCAGTCCTAGGTGATGGGGTCCCACTGAACTTAATCTTTTAATTTTATAAAAATAACATAAAAACAACATGCAGGCACATACACAGCCCTTCTTTGCTATTATGTAGGTCTCTTTTAATATTCCCAGGCTTTCTCCCACTCCCCAGTAGCTTATAGAGACAAGAGAAGCCACTGACTATTACTGTGTCCATCTCAAGCTCCAACTGAGAGAACTCTTACTATTGCCCCCTGCATGTGGAAGATTTAGCAAAGGGAGTTCCTCAAAGAACTTCACTCATTAGTAAAGAAATGTTGACATCTCCACTGTTATATTACCTGGGAGAAGTTGGTGCTGTTACTATCAAGTATTCTTCACCTTGGAGGGACTAATCAATGCTTCTCTTTATTCTAAGGATTTGAAAGTATTGGAAATATAGGCAGGTCCTGAGCAAGTGAAGAGCAAATGTTCATGGCCTTTAGCCTTCTGTGCAGGAAGGATGTTTGGGGGAATCACAGACAGGTTTTTACAGAATCCTCCATGGCTACTGGGACTAGACTCCCTTAGAGTCTCATTAGAGATAAGCAGAAAGTAATTGCCACACCTATTTCCTGGTCCCTCCGGACCCAATAATGATGACAAAGTATATTCTCTAACTCCTGGGTCAGAACTTGGAGATAAAGCAATATGGGTGGAGACAAGTCCCAGAGAATATTGTCTGAGACCTCAAATTGTGTCACCTTGCTGATGTGGATTTATGCTTATAGGTTTGAAAAGGCAGTTATCAAAACATTTTTCTTCTTTTCTTCTTAGGTCAGAAACTGAGGGTATAGCTGGGCACAATGGCACATGCTCATAGTCCCAGCTACTTGGGAGACTGGAGCAGGAGAATGGCTTGAGCCCAGGAGTTTGAATCCAGTCTGGGCAACATAGCAAGACCCCCCATTGAGAGAGAGCGAGAGAGAGAAACTGGGGCTATTGCAGTGTTATCTGAGTTAACTCCTACTTCCCCCCCCCCCATATCTAGTCATTTACTGCACAGAGTTAGTGATGCATTTGCAGATGGGGATGCTGGGAGTTGGGGGAGGGGAAGGGGTGGCATTAGAGAATTGTGCTTAATTCTTTAAAGCATTTGGTGTAAAGGATAACCCTTTTGTAAGGTGGGGGAGATATATCAGGGAGAGCATCGCATGCCACGAATGAGGAACTCCCTGCTCCTAGAGTAGACTTTTTTGGGGATGTTTTCCCAGCTCGCTCACAATGGATCACCCTTTTCTAAGAATGGCCCCCTAATCCACAGACACTCAGGGGTGTGGGCTACAGCAGCCCAATTTATACTTCATCACCCTCTCCCCAGTGAGGATTCATGATTGGACTGGGGAACCTGGAACCGGGACTGAGGGTCTGCAGGTCATTCTCAGTACGACTTGGCCTGTAACATGTAAACCAGCTTGCAACTCTCTCCTGGATGACTTACAGATAAAAAAGCAAAAGCCTATAGATTGCAAAAAATAGAAACACAGAGAGAGAAGTAGAGATGAGCCGGCAAACGTCTTGATGGCTGTCTAGTTCAGAGCTCAAGTAATTTTCCAATGATTGGCTACATTCTGGCCTCACTCACAGTTCTTAGTTGCAAATAACAAAAATCAAGCCTTGATGAGTTAAACAGAAAAGGTTTTCATGAAAATGATAATGGATACCTTTCAAAAACACTGGGAAGCTAGAGAACCAGGCTCAGAAGACCACACAGCAGCTACAATGGCCCAAATCATGCCACAGAACTAGTCTGATTAGTATACCAATGTTGCTGCTGCCTCCAAGAATAAATGTTGCAGTTTATAGCTTTGACACAGCTGTCACCGGACATGGGATGACACCAGTAGCACTATTGCCACTGCTACCCCAGGAATCCATCTTGCTGCAATGGCTGTCACTGCCAGAAAATGTTCCTCCTGGTCTCCCCTTCCTTGTGTCAAAGGCTAAGTCAGGGCTGTCTGATGGGCAGTCACATGCCCATATCTTAGCTGCAAGAGAGGCTGATAAATCAGTTATTCAGGGTTTCCTGTTCTATAGGGAGAAGTAGGTTCTTTTCCCAAGAATTAAGAGATAGGGGATTACCTAGCTTTGGAAGGAGTTGCAGAAATTGGGAAGCCAAAAAGCATGATGAATCCTTGTTAGAATCCGTCTTTCCAGTTGCACAACATTAATACATACCCCCTCTTACCAATTTACCCTTCAGTAAAAAGAAATTCTCTGGCCTAACATAATGTAACTATCCTTCACACAATAGGGGAACAACTCAAAATCCCATCAATTACTGCATACAAGACCACAACCAAGATCTCCTCTACTCCAATCATGATCCCATCATGACATTCTGGAATTTCTGAATCAAGCGTGAAAGCTAACCAATGACTACACAGCCTATGAATATGTGAAACATGGAGAAAGGGAGAAAAGAAGAAAGCTAGTGCGTGTGTGTGTGTATATGGAGGAAAACATAAGCAGATACTGTAATCTTCATTTCTGCAGGTAGCCACAAACCCTTAGTTGATATTAATAGTTTTCCTTACCCACAATCTAACTCATGTTCCCTTTGTCTTTCGCCAGTATCACAGCTGTTCAAGGTTGTTTTTTAACCTGATATGGTAACTCAAAACTTTCATGTCTGAGAGATCTGGCCTCCTTATAGTCCTGCCTATAATGTATCAGATTGTTCTAGTTTTTCATCTGCCATCACTAAACATGTTGATTCCAGAATCCTCTTCAAGAGATCTTTCTATCCATAATCCTCTCTGCTACCAGTGCGAAGCAGCAGGAGAACTATTTTCTATTCATAGTCAAAGCCATAACGATATTAGAATCCCCTTTTTGGTCAGTTTATCCAGTAACAGATGGAGCCCAAATTGGCCAGCAAGAAGTCTCTGCAGAGCCCAGTGTTGCTGGGATAAGAAGGAAAATTTTGCAAACAAATCATTAGGTATTACAAGAAGATATGTCCACTTATATTCCTTGTTTCCTTGCCCTATAAATTCCTGGCTAGGAGAAGTTCAGCATATACTGTCTACTGGTATAAGTCTTATACTGTATCCTGTAAAATGCACCCTATACTTTGAATCTTTAAAAGACCATTCACTATTCCATAAGGTGATGGTGCACAAGTAAATACCAATGAATCCCATGGACATCAGCCTTACCTCTTGTATTAGTTATCTATTGTTGAACAACAAATTATTCCAAAACATAGGAAAACAGTAAACATTTCTCTCACACAGATCCTGTGGGTCAGGAATCTGGTACTGGTTTAGCTGAACGGTTCTGGATCACAGTTTCTCATGAGATTTCAGTTGTAAGCAGGGGCTCAGTCATCTGAAGGCTTAACTGAGGCTGAAGGATCAGCTACCAAGATGGCTCCTTCACAGGATGGCTCCATCTATTAGCATAGAACTAATTTGATACGTCCTCACATAGTATAGCTCATTTCCCCTAGAGCAAGTGATTCAAAAGAGCAAGAAGGAAGCCACAATATCTTTTACGACATAGCTCCAGAAGTCGCTTACACACTGTTGCTTATACCCTCAGCCGAATTCAACGTGGGAAGGGATTACACATTGAGAATCATTGAAAGTCATCTTGGTAACTGACTACCATGTCCCTTTTACTATAAATTGAGTTCTTTGATTAGAGACAATGTCTGTGAGATGCCAAGTTGGTGAATAAGTCCATCCATTCCTAATACATATTCTGTCAGTCTTTCAACCTCAGGTTTATTGAGCATCTATTTGTATACATTGGTTCTCTTTCCTGGGTGATTCCACACATCCCCAACTACCATAGGCTTTTTAACTGTATCATGCCACATCATCACTTTTGATATGTCATCCTGATTAAGTGGAAAGTGATGTCTGGGATGTCATAAAGATACTGAGTCAGACTAACAAGGCTCAAATCTTAGTATCTCCATTAGGTTTGCAGGCTTGCATCATCTCCAGAGCCAAAGGCAAGCATCAATATTGTCTCCTAGACTGGAAATAAGACTCTGAAACATTAACATACACAGAAACCACCTGGGGGTGTTGTTAACATGAAGATTCTGATTCAAGATGCCCGAGAGTATCCATTTTTATCAAACACCCAGGCAATGCTTGTCCTGGGACCTCATTTTGAGTAGCAAGGGCTTAGGTTCAGAGGAAGAGGAGCCCTTACTCTGAGATGGGCCAAAGTCACCTACATCTGCTTATGTGCTGCTGGCTCCCCAGCCAACCTCGCCTTTTTTTTTTTTTTTTTTTTTAAGACGGGGTCTCGCTCTTGCTCAGGCTGGTCTCGAACTCCTGAGCTCAAGTGATCCTCCTGCCTCGGCCTCCCAGAGTGCTAGGATTACAGGCGTGAGCCACCACGCCCGGCTCCAACCTCGCCTTTTTTAAAGATATCCAGGTAGGAAGTCAGACCTTGACCTCCTTCTGCCTCCCTGTGGGAGGAAATAGGAATCCCGAACAACTCGCGACCCACCCAAACCGGAAAGGGCAGACAGGTGGGGCAGAGACCTAAAGGCCCAGAAGCAGGTGGAGTGGGGGAGGGCTTATGGGACCCGCCAGTTGCCGAGGCTTGTAGGGCACGAACACCGGCGTGCCTCTGTCTGTCTTTTCGGGGTAAAGGAACCAAAGCCCCCAACTGCACTGCAGAACCCGGGCTCCACGCCGCGGTTCTCAACCTGCGGCACTTCCGGTGAAAGATGGTGCCGCACCTCCTCACGGAGACCGCTCTGGGGTGAAGCCCCGCCCCCTCCCATCTCATTGGACAGGAGGGCTCCAGCGGGGAAAATAGTCTTCGGTTATTGGATAAATAAAGAGGAACCTGGAGGGGGCAGGGCAAGAAGAGTGGGGCGACGCAGCCTCTGATTGGTCCCGTTCGAGGGAGTATGCAGCACTTTCCGGAAGAGGGACCGCCGGGTTAGCCCCTCCCGCCCTGCGCGTGCGCGTGGTGGCCCGGCCAGGGGCGGTCCCGTTGCTGGGAGAAGACTCGGGGTACTGTGGAGGCGGTGGTGGAAGTGCAAGACTTAAGGGCGCCCCCAACAGTTTAATAATCAAGATAATATTTTAATGCGATATTTTTTAAAAAGCGAAATTGATGTAAAGACAAGACCAATAAGATGGAAGTTAATTTAATGTTATATAAGCCCTTCCTTTGGTCAAAAGAAATCGTTCAAATACGATGGCCATTCTCTCAGTTGAAGTCGAGATAAGTAAGCAAAGAAGTAGATTTTGAAAATATCACTGATGTTTGCTAGCACTAAAGCTAGGGAAGCATTAATAATAGTCATGTGCCACATAAAGATGCTTCAGTCAACAAGGACCCGCATATATCACAGTGGTCCAATAAGATTATGTCATATTTTTACTGTACCTTTATGTTTAGATACACAAATACTTATTATTGTGTTAGACTTGCCTACAGTGTTCACTACAGTAACATGCTGTACAGGTTTGTAGCCCAAGAGTGACACATTTCTCAGATCGTGTCCTGGTTGCTAAGCAACACATGACTGTATTTTTAAATATTCTGGTTTTGATGGAAATAAAACATTGATGCTTAGAATAATGTGAATTTTAACATATCTACTTTTTAGTTTTTCAGTATTTTTTCAACTTCTTTAAATGTTCTGGAAAAAATTAATCATTTTAAAAATGCATTAAAATGTGTATGAGAGTACATATTTTTCCTTTTGCCTCAGGCTTCAACATGGCTTGGCAGCTCTGGTACAAGGCAGCAGAGAGCAAAGCCAAGCCCATCAACTCTTTTAGGAAGCTTCCTCTCCAGTGACTTCCCCATCATACTGATTCACTCATATAATCATTTATCAGGCAAACAATAATTGTTGAGCAACTAGTACATCCCAGTTACTGCTGATGAAATGGCTCCTACACTCATGGAGCTACATCCTGTTTGGGAGATGAGGGGAAGACAAGGAGAAAAACACAAAATAATATCCTCAGGGTACTGTTTCCTCCTATTTATTCATTATTCATGAAACATTACACACTTTACATGAATCAGATCCAGTGCCTAACACTTAAGTGTACAAATGTGAATAATGACCCATTCCTCCTTTCAAGCGCCTGATAAGCTTATGGTGGCAGGCCTAAAAATAATGCAGACAACTACAGCAGAAGGCTGTACAGGGCATATGAAAAGGATAAGACAGAAATTCTACTGGGATGATGTATTAGTTTCCGATGGCTGCTGCAACAAAGTACTACAAACTAGGTAACTTAAAAACAACAGAAATTTACTGTCTCATTGTTCTGGAGGCTAGACATCTGAAATCAAGGTGTTGGCAAGGTTGGTCCCTTATGATTGCTCTGAGGGAGAAGCTGTCCAATGCGTCTCTTCCAGCTTCTTGTGGCAGTCAGCAACCCTTAGTTTTCCTTGGCATGTAGACATGTTATTCCAATCTCTGCCATCGTCTTCACACAGCATTCTCCCCAAGTGTCTCCTGTGTTACTCATGTCTTTGCATGGTGTTCTCCTCTCTATGTGTTCAAATCTCCCTCTTCTTATAAGAACGCCAGTCATTGGCGTAGGGCCAACCTCATCCTGTGTGACCTCGTCTTGATTACATCTGCAAAGGCTCTATTCCAAACATTTGTAGGTACTGGGGGTTAGGACTTGAACATATATTTTGGGAGGATACAATTCTACTCACTCCAGTAGGAAATAATTTTGAGGATGATAAGGAGGTGGAATGCAGAGCACGTAGTGACTGACCGGGTGTGTGGGACGAGGGAGAGGCTAAGGAGATTGGCGCATGGCGGCACTGTTAATTGGGACAGGCAGCATAGGCGGGAGAGAAGAATGCGGTGTGTCTGTGCGTGTTGGGGTGGGTCATAGTGCTGATGGTGGCAGTGGGCATGTAGGAAATGTTGAGTGTGAAGCTGTATAAGATATCCAGGTGGAGGCATCCAGCAGTTGGACATTATGTGTCTACAACTCTAAAGGAGGCCTGGCAGACACAGATTCAGAAGTCACTAGCAGAGAGATTTAGTTAAAGACACAAAAGTGGATGTAATTAGCCAGGGGGAGAGTATAGAGTGAGAAGGAAAAAGTCCAAGATAAAGCCCAGGAGAAACGTAAAGGATGACAGAAAAGGAGGAGGTGACAAAACCAACGGGGCAAGGAAACAGGAAACCAGCAGAGAATGGTGTTTAAGAAGCTAATGGAGTCAGGAGTTTTAAAAAGAAACTAATAGTAATAATGACAAGTGCACAGAGAAATCAAGCAAAATGACTGGATAGCATCATTGTATTTTGCAAAATTATCTTTTCAAGTAAAATACTAAGTGATGTTTTCAATGAATTCTTAGTAATATGGCAAATGGACCAGACCCCAGTATTTAACCTCTGGTCAGGCCACATGGTGTAGCTATTTTTTTCATTGTTGTCATGCTATTGTTACTATTATTAAAACGTTATCTTAGGTTGGGTTCCCCAGAAGCACATGCTAAGGCTGGGCATGAGATGTCTACCAGCCATCAACACCTGTGGTGAGGAGGGGCAGACGCAGGACTGGGCAGTGGGAAAAGGGGAACCAAGATGCAGCCGTGGGGAGCTCTGGAGATTATCTGGCCCCTCAGAGTTGTCTTGAGCTGAGCTTATACCTCCCGTGGATCAGTACTGAATGCTGTCCACCAGGGAATGGCATGATCTCCAGAGAGTCCCCTCTCAGCCTCTGAGGCCATCCCAGAAGGAGCTGACAGCGAGAGGTTGTTTGCTAACAGCAAAGGCAACCAGACCTTCCTGCAAGGGGGAATTGGGGAGCCCATCCCTGTACCCACTGAAAATGTTAAATAACAAGCATGAGTTACAAAACATGTTCAAG
The DNA here is from genome assembly GCA_023783475.1 of Daubentonia madagascariensis. NCBI lineage: Eukaryota > Metazoa > Chordata > Mammalia > Primates > Daubentoniidae > Daubentonia > Daubentonia madagascariensis. The sequence continues at coordinate 387,192 of JAKFHU010002332.1, read as the reverse complement.
TATATTGAATCAGTTCAATTTTTTAAAAAGTTTTAAAATGCAGAAAGTTGTGAAGGAGGTAATATCTCGATGTGTGCCCATGTGTGATTTTCAGTTCTCTATGATTTTCTTTCTCCCCCTCATATTTTTTACAATGACCATGTACTATTGCTTAAATCTTTAAAAGCCCCATTATAGTATTTAGGAAGTGTTTTTTTGGAAAGACTTTTAAAAATAGCATTAAATAATAAATGCTAAACCCCCAAAAGCATAATACAGCATTTTATATAAAATATAATCTAAATTTATAAATGCATAAATGTAAATACATTGATTATATGGGCAAAGGAAAAAGACTGGGTAGAAATACAAAAGCTATTTATGGAGGTTTCATCGAATGAGAAATTGTTAGAAGTTTGGACTTCCTTCTTTATAATTGCCTGCATTTTCTTTAAAAAAATCTATAACAAGGATATATTAAATTGTATAATCAGAAAAATATTTTTTAAAAAAAAGAATGTAAGGTGGAGACAGACTCTTCTTTCCAGGACAGGGGCTGGGCTCCAATTTTTTCTTTCTAACAGAAGTAGATGCAGCAGGAAAGCCATTAAAAGAAAACCCTGACTCCAAGGAAAGAGCCCATTTCCCTAGTCACACAACTCAGACAGCTTTGGAGAAAACAGGTGGGTATGTACGTGGCAAGCCCAAACCACAAGAAAGCATAGGTAGTGACTTTTATTATTGAACAGTTAGAATTTAAGCTAAGAAAGAATTAAAAGGGCAAAGGTACTATGTGCACAATCCACAAACATTGACATTCGTGAACCTTGGGCCTGGCTGACTCCATTGGATGAGTGAGCTTTGGGATCCTTTGCCAGCGAGCAGGAGAGGTGGTACTCCGTGATAACACAGGCCAGTGCAACTGTGTGAGAATAACCAGTTAAAGAACTATGACCCAATTTTTGTCCCTGCTGTTGAAGAGGCTCTCACCAGTTATCTGTGGAAATGTTAATGGATGCAACGTTGTGTAAGTCTGATATCTCCTGCAATGTAATTTACATTTATGGGGAATTGAATCTGCTCAAAGCTTGGGATTAGTCTAATAAATTATAATACATCCGTATCATGAAATATCATACACTGTAAACATCACATTTCTAAGGTATTTGATGACATGGGAAGTGGCAAGTGGAAAAATCAGGATGCAAAATAGTATACATAACTTGAGGCCAACTTTGGTTAAAATTATTTTTATATATTTTTAATAGTGCCTTTACAGATTAATTTTCTTATACATTTTGAAATCTTTTACAGTATGTAAATATTGTATTATGATTCCCAGAATATAATTTTTAAGCCTCTTGCCCAATTAAGAATGCCAAATTGAAAGTTAAGACGATGTTAATTCATTCTTATTCCATAAAGGTAGGTTGCATATGTAATTTGTGTCGGGAGCTGAGCTTGTGTGGGGCATCCAAGGTGCACAATACATGTCTGAGTCCCGAGCACCTCACATCTGTAGAGGGTCTTGAGGATGAAGCCTGAGTCAGGACACGGCAAGCAATAAACAGACAAGGCAGCCATTCATGTCCAGTGACTCAAAGAAAAGTTTTCTGGGGGAATCCAGGAGAGGGAATGACAGTCTCAGCCTAGAGGAGTCAGCAAAGGCTTCGTAGAGCAGGAGACGTTGACTTGGGTCTGGGAGGTTCAGGGAGAGTTTGCTACCCAGGGAGAAGGCAGAAAGGCACCCTGGACAGACGGAATCACAGATGTTGATGTGTTGCTTAGAAATCAAAGGCACACTTTATGTTAAATATTCCCCTATAATGTAAGGCAGTCAAGCTGGATGATGAGACACTAAAAATTATGAAGTGTTCTTAGGATTCTGTGTGAGGCCCAGGAATGTGAATTACAGCCAAAGGACCAACTTTAACACAACACTTTGGCCCACAGAGAACTTCTAGTGGGTTTGTTTTTTCCGCTCTATCGGTTTTGTCCACATTAGACCTCAGATTTCCTCAGAGGGTCTCTAGGCTCACTTTTCGTGATGAGCAATCGCAAAACACAGGAAGCACAGTGTGGCTGTCAACCCAGAAGGTGCAGAGACCCCCTGGGGAACTTAAAGGGGAAAAATACCAACGCCCAGGTCCCACCCAGAGATTCTGGTTTAACTGGTCGAGGTTTGGCCAAGCATCTGGATACAATAAGTCCTCACTTACTGAAGTCAATAGGTTCTTGGAAACTGTGACCATAAGCAAAATGACATACAACGGAACCAATTTCACCATCAGCTAGTTGATACAAACAGAGTTGTTTCCACAGTACATTTTTGGCCACAAAAACATCACCAAACTTCTAAATAAAGACCAAAAAACTTCCAATGTTAAACATTGAAATAAATGTAAGCTATACATCCATATAAGAAAGACTAATGAAAACAAGTAAGATAACTATTTACCCCTTATCCAAGTTCAGGGTCATGGGTGGCCAGAGCCTATCCAGAAGTCCTGGGTGCAAAGCGGGAACCACCCAGACAGACACCTTTCCATCACAGGCCACACTCACTCCAACTGGGACAATTTAGACACGCCAATTCACCTAACATGTACATCTTTGGGATGTGGGAGGAAACCAGAATACCCAGAGAAAACCCACGCAGACATAGGGAGAACGTTCAAACTGCACACAGACAGGGCCCCCAGGAGGAATCGATCTTCTTTGTCATCACTGTTACAATGAAACAATGTTGAATGAAACAATGTTGTTGGAGGACCTGCTGTAAATGTTTTCAAAGCTCCCCAGGTTATGCTGACGTGCAGCCAGGATTGAAAACCACTGCTGTAGACTCTAAGAGCATTTACAAAAAGGAAGTGCAAAAATATTTATAACATGTAGCCTTTCAAAATGATCACTTAGAAATGAAAAATTTGACTTGTATGTAAAAGAATTTAAAATATAATAATTAGAAACAAATACCATTACCTACTTAAGAGAGCAGGGTTGTAGTTAAGTCAGAGTTCACTAGTAAGTATCTACTGAGCATATTTATTCTAAGTTCCTTGAAGACACTTCAACAAATAGATTCTGTATTTCAATGAGTTGGCAAAGATTGCTATGCCTGGGGATGACAGGATATGTCCATGGCACTTTCATCAGTAAGAGCATGTCTTCCAGCCAACCATTTTTCCCAGAGCCCTTTTCAAATCCCTGTTCCTCAGGCTGTAGATGAAAGGGTTTAGCATGGGGGTCACCACTGTATACAACACAGTAGCTACAGTGTCTTTCTCAGCTGAGTGACAAGATGAGGGGTTGAAATACACAGCAATGATGGTGCCATAGAAGAGGAACACTACAGCCAGGTGGGAGCCACAGGTGGAGAAGGCTTTCCATCTTCCCTTTGTGCTTGGCGCTCTCAGGACAGCACAGGTGATGTGCATATAGGAAGCCAGGATGCAAACAAATGGGGTAATCATGATCAGGGCGCCCTCAGTAAGAATCATCATCTCATTGAGGTGTGTGTCCGAGCAGGAGAGTTTGAGGAGAGGAGTCACATCACAGAAGAAGTGGGGGATGGTGTTGTCTGCACAGAATGAGAGTCGAGCCATCAGCAGGGTGTGCAGCAGAGCATTCAGGCTGGCAACGCCCCACGATCCAGCGACCAGCAGGGCACAGAGCTGATTGGTCATCTTTGTCGTGTAACGTAAGGGATGGCACACGGCGACAAAGCGGTCATAGGCCATTACAGCCAAGAGGAAATTGTCCATGTCGGCAAGCGCAAAGAGAAAATACATCTGCGTGAGACAGCCAGAGAAGGAGATGGTCTGGCTCCCGAGCACGTGATTGGCCAGCATCTTGGGGGTGGTGGTGGAGGAGAAGCAGACGTCCACGAAGGACAGGTTGCTGAGGAAGAAGTACATGGGGGTGTGCAGGCGGGAGTCTGTGCTGACCACCAGGATGAGGAGCAGGTTTCCCAAGATCGTGGCCAGGTACATGCTCAGGAAGAGCAGGACAAGGAGCTGCTGCTGCCGGGGCTGCCTGGAGAGTCCCAGGAGGAGGAACTCAGAGACACTCGACTGGTTTGTCCCTCTCATCGGCCTGGGATCCTGAGCCCAGAGGCAGACAAAGAAGGATAAATGCAAATTCTTGGGGAATGATGGTGAAGAGGGTGCAGAGGTAAGGCGTTTGAATTTTGCTCTCAGGTGGTGACGATAATATCGTTGCTGTGGCTACTTTCTGGGCTCATGTTTACAGAGCACTTTACAGAGGTCTGAGCCAGCCTTCTTGGCTATGTCCGCCAAGCTCCCTGAGTCCAATTTATAAGATTAAAGTGGAAATGACCCAGAAGTATGGGCAGAAACTCACCCAATTTGTGTTCCCCACAGTTCTGAATCTCATAAACAGACAAGACAGGTACTGGTCATTACTGGGTGATTGCAAGGAACGGCTGACGACCTCAGGATAGTTTCTATGGCTCCACTTAAAAGAGAAAGGAGTGTCCCTCTGAGTCTTCACTCCCAACAAGCAGTTATTGATGCAGTGCCACTAATCTGACTCTTACCCAGAAAGAATGGCAGTTTTCACTGTCACCTTGCTTCGCTTTCCAGACCTGGCCAGGGGTTATTGGTCTAAGGGAGAGGGACTCATCACTGGGGTTTTCAGGCTAAGTCTGCATGAATGAGGAGTTGGAATGCACAGACTCAGTGCTCAGTGCAGAAAGGATGTTTGGAAGAATCACAGGGCAAGCTTTATACTGCAGCCTCCACGGCCACTAGGGCTGAGAGTCTCATTGGAGACAAGCAGAGATTAATTGTTGCTTCTCCTCCTTGTGCTTTTTTGACTCCAACTCTGATGATAAAGACCTGTCATCCAAGCTGTGCAATTCCTGCTTCAGTACTTGGCAACATTGAAAATGATGCAATCGTGGGGGTAACCATTGGCAACAACCCTTCTGTTAGAGAAAACTCACAATGTTGTATTTTATCCCCCACCCAGGCTGGGATGGTGTCCTTGTTGGGAAATATGTGTGATGCTGTACAGGGATTAAGATAATAACCTTTGGGTTTTCACAGATCTGTCTCAATTCCCAGATCCACCATTACCAGTTGTATGACCTTGGAAATCTACCAACCTCTGCTGAATCACAAAATTTCATCATCTATAGAGTGGAGAAAGAACATTCACTTTGTCAAGTGGTGGTGATTAAATGAGGTAACGTATGTCAAACATCTCATGTCTCCTAACCTCATCAATGAGCTAGGACCATGTCCACTAGGTGAGGCTAAAGGTATTAAATCATGTTTACATCCTTCACTCCCTGCTCAATCATCTGTACTCAGGATAAATGTCATTTGGAAATAGTGTCATATCTTATCTTCATGTCAATAGTTATTTTTACAAGGGGCTAGATGACAAGTCTTTTCTTCTGTATTTTGATTTTGGGGTAAATGAGATAGAAATATAACAGAAACCATTGCTGAGTACATTTATAAATTGGTAGAACATGGACTCCAGTGAGGAAAAGAGAATTCCTGAGTCCAACATGTATCACTCTTCAAGAATTTTCCTTGATAGTTGTCCTGAAGGCAAGATCTGGCTTTAAGATGCCCATAAAGCATTTGATTTCATGCATTGTAAAGTTTAGTTTTCTGGGTTGATAAAATTAAAGAGTTACTCACAAAAATCATGAATCCTGGGTCAGAGGTGGCAGTTGAATCCCTGAAAAAATGTCCTCTTGAAACCAGAGTGTCCATCTAACTAATCTTCCAATTTGAGTTATTTATAAACTGTGCTTCTCATTCTGACTGTGGTGTCTTAATAAATAGTCTTCACCTGCTCCCAGTAACTCAAGACAAAAACCTCAAGGTTATAATGAGCCTTCATGGTTCCATCAGACACATGCTGTTAGATATCAAGTTCTGCCCATTCTATTTCCAAAGAGAGTTAAATGAAAACCAACCAACCAACAACAACAACAAAAAAAAATCCACAAATCTAATTATGAAAAATCTGGGGATGAGGGGGAGAATAGGTGCTTAATCAGCAAAGACATTGTTTGCTATGAAAACCAACTCATATTGGCCTAAGGAGAAATGGAATTTATTGGTTGATGTAATTGCAAAGTCCAAAGTGTCTCCTTGCAAAGCCTGTGTGTTTCAGGCAGGGCTAAATTCAGGGACCCAAATAATGGATCAGGATCCTGTATTTCCCTGTCTTACTGCTCAACTTCATTCTGCAGACCGTCCCTCTTCATGTGACAGCAAGATATCCACCAGAAGCTCCAAGCTTACATCCTCTCAGACTAGCAATCACAGGGTACATAGAACTTCTCTTTACCAATATTTATTTATTATCTCCAGGTAAGGTTGTGATCATCCCTTCATGGGTCATGTGCCCAAACCTGAACCAACCATTCTGGGAGAATGGGATATTCTGGTCATCTCAGGTCATGAACTGAATCCACTCCCTGTGAGAATCCAATTATGGACATTATCACCAGGACTAAATGGAGGAGGAGAGCTCACCTCCTCCTCCATGTATTTGGCTATAATTGTTTTTAAAATACCAAAAATAAGGGTTGGTGAGAATGTGGAGAAATCAGAACTCTGTACGTTGCTGGTGGGAATGTAAAAGAATGCAGCAAACTAGTTTGGTGGTTCCTCAAAAAGCTAAATATAGAATTACCATACAATCCAGCAATTCCATTCCTAGGTTTCTACTCAAAAGAATTGAAAACAGAGACTCAAATAGATATTTGTAGAACAATGTTCATTGCAATATTATTCACAATAGCCAAAATGTAGAAACAACCCAAGTGTCCATCACAGATGAATAGACAAACAAAATGTGGTAGATCTTTACAATGGAATATTATTCATTCATGAAAAGGAATGAAATACTGATGCACCTTGTAACCTTATGCTAAGTGAGAGAAGCCAGATACAAAAAGACAAATAATGTATTGTTCCACTTACATGAAATATCTAGAATAGGCAATTCCACAGAGACAGAAAGTAGATTACAGGTTACTAGGGGTTGGGGGAGAGGAAACAAGGAGTTACTGCTTAGTGGTTACAGAGTTCATTTGGGATGATGAAAATTTTTGGAAACAGATAATGGTGATGGTTGCAAACAGTGTGAATGTAATTAATACCACTGAATTTTACACTTTAAAAAGGTTAAAGTGGTATTTTTATATTATACATGTATGTATATTATCACAATAAAAAAGATTTGATGTGAAAAAAATTTAAGAGAAGGGTGGCTATTCTAGATTTAAGAAAAACTGTGACTGAGTGAGACCCTCTCTCAAAAACAAACAATCAAAAAATAAAATAAAATAAAAAGAGATCAAAAGTAATGCTGGAAACTTGACTGGATTGTGGTTCAAGATAAATAGCTGTAAAAGACATTTGGGGAGATTTTAATATGGACTGTAAATTATATGGCATTAGGGAATTATTAAATTTTTAGGTGTGTTAAAGGTACATTTTTAGGTGTATTAAACTTTTAGGTGTGTTAAAGGTGTGTTAGGTTTGTTGGATGATGTTCTTAGTCCAGGGAAGCCCTAGGAATACAGGGCTGGTGTGTCATGAAGCCTACAACTTTTCAAATGGCTCAACAACTGCAAAATTTATAAAAGCAAAAATGGCAAAGATATTACAATTTTGAATCTAGGTGGTAGATATATGGTTGTTCATTGGATTAGCCCTTCAACATTTTTTGCATGCGTTAAATTCTTAAAAGTGAAAAATTGGTGAAAAAATAAGTTGCCAAGATCTCCTTCCATTATTTAGATCCAAGTCTCCCAAATTGGAGGGGTATATGAAATTTCTGGGTGTCCAAAAAGACCATTAAAAATGATTAAAGATATTGAGGACATTTAATAGAGACTGACCTGAAGAAGAAGAAAATAAGAGATGGATTTGTTGGAGCAGGAGACTAAGAGACAGGGCTGGGACCTGATGCAGGGACTTACAGATTGGGTGCAGGTGTTAAAGTAAACAACCCTTAAGCAGAAGCTAACTAGAGGGGCTGGTAACCACAGGCAAGAACCAGCTTCAACCAGCTTATTAGCTATCTCTGTCACCTTACATGAACTTTGGCTAATTATATCATTTACATTGTGGTTTTAAAATTTCTCCACCCTTGAAATCACAGTGACAGTTCTGAGACAACCATATAAAGTAAGAAAATGGGAGGGAACCCAATTCTAGGAATTACTGCCTAAATTCTTAGTCAAAGCCAACACCTTGGTATTGAATATTCCTCCCCTCAATTAGTAAAACTACAAAAGATCTGAAACCACTTCTTCCCAGTGCAGTTGCTCTTTTTTGAGCCTGCCTGCTCTCTCTCGTGAGAGTGTACTTTCACTTTCAATAAAAAGCTGTCACTTGCTTGGCTTATATGGTGCATCCTGAAATTCTTTTCCCCACAATCACCAAGAACTTGGAAAAACCTCCACTCAGAGGTGGGTAACAGATTTGTAAATGTTCTTGAGCTTATAAATTGTGAATAAAAATATGTTAAGTGAGGAATGAGGGAGGCTCAGACCAGGAGAATGGTGGTGACATCATCTCTTTCTATTATAGTAGGCCCAGGCCACAAATCCAAATGCGTACAGGGAATAAAAAGCTCAACCTACTGGAATATATAGGGAGAGAAGGGTATGATGGACAATTGCATCACTTAAAGTGTGAGAGAGAGCATGGTGCAAAAACAAGTCACTCACCCTTTGACCCAGAAACTTAAAAGATGGTAGGCTCAACGGCTAATATTTGTGATATTTCAGGTGCTTGGCACACATTCCTCCATCTATTGTAGTTCTCACAAAAATAACCAACTGTGGCAGGCACCATTATTATACTTGTTTCACAGACAAAGAAACCAAGATTCAGAAAGGTTAGTTCATTTTCTCAAGGATACACAGCTGGCAAGTGGTAGAGTCATGATTTTAACCCAGATTTTCTGGTTTCAGATCCTGGATGCTTAACCACTTTCCTCTATGGCAATATCCCATAAAATGTGACCTGTGAATTACATACATCAGAATTACCAGGGTGCTTGTTAAAATGCAGACCCCTGGGCCTTACCCTTGAAACACAGAATCAGAATGTTTGGAGTAGAGCCCAGAATTTTCATTCTGAAATGAGTGCCTGATACTTATGCACAGTAAATTTGAAAATTACTGCTGGACACAGTGTTGCAGAGCTGCATCTGATCACAAGGAAGAAGGTGTATTGAATAGCATAGGAAGAGCTCTGATGCATCACGATAATCCAGTGAATAATCTAGCAAAAGATTCAAGAGATTGAAGCAATAAAGTGTCTATGTGAGCTGCAAACAGGTTCATGAAAACACTGGCTAGATCAAGGAGCAGGAAACCCATTTAACAGGAGCTTAAACAAAATATGGCTTATTTTCTGACATAAGAAGTGTCAGTGGGGGGAAGTTGCTGGCATTGGTTCAATATCAGTTTTAATGTTTTTGTGGTTCTCTTGGACAAGCTCTCACGGTCTCAGGATGGCTACTCCATCCATCCTCATCAGGACAGTAAGCAAGGAAAAAGAGGAAGGGTAACTCCAGCAAAACTGTGTCACATGGCCACCACTAGCTGCAAGGGAGCCTGAAAAGGCACATGTTTAGCTTGTAAAGCCTCTATAGTAGAGGCAGAGAAGGAGGAAAGGGTTTAGATTGGATGAGATTGAGCCAAACTATAGTCTGACACCTACAGTCTACCGAACTATAATCTGGCAAAGTATGTTGTTGAAATCATCATGGCAAGTCTGTAAACCACTGGCACAAGAGAGGAAATAATTGAAGACCTTCAAACTGAAAAAAAAAAAAAAGGCAGGGAGGAACGTAGTCAAAAAAAGTTGATTTTTGCCTGAGTGTACATGACTAAACAATAACAATAGCAAAAAATATACCAGGGTATATTACAAACGTTGCCTGAAAGTGATTTACAGGTAGGTGTACACTGTAATGAGATTTGGGTCCCAGTATAAGCGATGGATTCTCAGTGATAACCAGAGCAGGAGTCCCAGAAATAGAGCTTCCATGTGTACATTTCTTCCCAACATTTCTTAGTAAATTTATGTTTTTCCAGATCCCAGATCAGTCAAAAAGCCAGGAAAAATGGGCAAAGTATTATAATTCTCCCATGAATATAAAAGTTTTACAGCCAATATAGAGATGTTACTGGTTCAAAGGGATCCACTGACATCAAGTCAAAAGCAAGAGCAGGAAATGCTGACAGGTGGAATTGAAGGTTAAGGTAGACATTTCTGGAAACAGGAATAGAAGTAGAGAATCAGTCATGACTGAGTCTTGTTTGTCAGATTTTGCTATGTTATACTGTGTGTTCCTGGCCCTGCCTTCTGCTAATGGTGATTATTCCTGCAAATAAAATGAAATTAATACTTTTATATGCATATTATAGTTTGTACTAATCCTGTGAGTAATGTTCCAAGAAATAGCTAGTTTTGAAAGCAAAATAAATCCTTGCATTGGCAATTCTGATATGTGATTCTATGAAGTATACTGTTAACTTTGCTAAGAAGATCTGAATGTTACTTTATTCAAATACTATTAACATTAAATATTGTTTGTTGGCATTTTGGGGTGTTCAAATATTCGCTATAGGCTACAGTTCTTTATAAATACTTCAACAGAAGAAATTTATTTCATGTAAAAATAAATGTTTACGTGGAATACTGTCATATAAAATCAGAAACTGATCTAAAATATGAATCACCAAAAGCAAAATCAATTTCAATGGCAAAACCAGAATCAGAGCAAGCAGATGAAATATTTTCATCACTAAAAATAGAAATGGGTCCTTATGGAGCAACATCTACCCTTGTCACGTCAGTGTGCAATTTGGCAATCAAGATCAAAGACAATCAGATAAGGTAATTAATTCTTTGCGTGTTTTATAATTTCACTTTAAGAATGGTAGCTTTTTAATATTATGTCTTTGTGGTTTATCTTTCAATTTTTTAACGATTTTTATTTGGTATTTGTTTTGTGTTAATGTTCCCTTCTTTTACTATTTTCTATTATCAAATGTCTATGTTGGGTAGGGATCATTTTTACATGTTATTGGAATATGCAATCTTATCCCATTATATTACTTCAAATAATAATCATGCATTTATTATTATATCCCTTTTACAGAAAACCTTTGAAGCTTTTAGTATAACCTGTCATAGAAAGATGATTTACTATTTAGCATTATGATCAGTTATTATTTTCAAACTTTAAATTAAGTACTATGAAAAATACAGAATAACTTATGATTTGGGGAACTTCTGGGAATTCGAATGTCTTACTCATGAATTCTGAAGATTAATATCTGTTGGGAGTTTGGAAATATTCTCAGAAACAAGAATCAAGTCCATCATACTGGCAGAATTGGTGCAAAGGCCATCCGGTGAGGAAGAAAAAGAGTTGGCTAGTTTACAGGACCACAGTGAATGCAGTGGAGCGTGGGAGGGTTGAGGACATTCCCTGGATGCCCTGGCTCTTGTTAAAGACAACAGCCCGAGCCTTTGAAGTTTGGAGAGGCAGAGAAGAACTTGGTCAGCCCACTTACATTACAGGTGTAATCAGGGGAACCAGAATTATCTGAATTCAACAACACAGAGCTGTGAACCCCTGAGGATAAGTGGATATTTTAACAAGTTTTAATATTTGGGCAGGATAAAGTCCTTTAACTAGCTTTGGTGGTGCATTAATGTCTGGATGCCAAATGTGTTCCTTGCTACTGGAGTGTTGCTACTCCCCAGGTCCTTTCAATGGACAAAGCTGGGGGAAAAATGTATGCACATGCATATGTATGCACACACACATATATGTCATTTATATATCTTTCTGTACTAAAAACCAATGAGTTCACACCAGCACCTCCAATTCCAACACAATCCCATAGGGTTTATTGTAGCCTTGTCCCTTTCCATCTGTGTAACTCCCTTCTCTACCAGTGAGAAACCAGGCTCACATTAGCCTTGATATATTAATTTATTTGTCCAGCCCTCTGGACATAGCCCATCTCCTGACCCTGCCAGGCTGCCCTCTGGTTGACTGTTGCAGGCTGAGTTCCTGGGGGCCCTTGGGCACCAATGCCTCTGCCACCTGGCCCTGCACCAAGCTAGCCATCCTGTGTTGTCCTGAATGAGAACTGTTTGCACCAGTATTTACCCCTCAGTTCTCTGGACCAGCAGCTCACAATTGGGGGTGATTTTACCCAAGAGGGAACACTGGACAATGTCTGGATACATTTTTGTTTGTCACACTATGAGGATGCAACTGATATATAGTGGATAGGGGCCAAAAATGCTGCTAAACATCTTATTAATACAATGCACAGGAGAGGTCCCCACCACAGAGAACAATCCGGCTCAAAATGTCAGAAGTGGGCCAGGCGCGGTGGCTCACGCCTGTAATCCTAGCCCTCCGGGAGGCCAAGGTGGGAGGATTGCTCGAGATCAGGAGTTCATAGACCAGCCTGAGCAAGAGCAAGACCCCCATCTCCATGAAAAAGAAATTTTTTTTAAATGTGAGAAGTGCTGAGATTGGGAAACACTATGGCCAATATTTTTATTATTCAAACACACACAGAAATAACTTTATGGCAGATGTATTACATTCCTAAGCCTTCCATGCCACGTTGCCACAAATTAAACACAACAGAAATTTATTCTCTCACAGTTTAGGAAGCCAGAAGTCCAAAATCAAAGTGTCAGCAGGGCTGGTTCTTTCTGGAGTCCCTGAGGAAGGATCGATCCATGCGTCCTTCCTAGCTCCTGGCAATTGCAGGTAACCCATGGCATTCCTGATCTCCCGGCATCACCCAGGCATCACCCGATCTCTACCTTCTCCCTGTGTGTCTCTGTGTCTTCTCCTCTTCTGGCTGTGATAAGAACATGTGTCATTGCGTTTAGGGCCCACCTGGTAATCCAGGATGATCTCTTCTCAAAATCCTTAACTTATTTACATCTGCAAAGACCCTTTCTTCAAATAGGTCACATTCACAGGTTCCAGGTGGACATATTTGGGGGGAGGAGGCCACCATTCAACCCATTTCATACCAGGCCTTATGAATTTACTCCTGATAGCCACTTCTGAGGCAGCTGCTCTGATTATCCCCACTTTAGGATAAGGAAAGTGGCCGCAGTCACATACCAGTCAGAGGCAGCAATGGAATTCCAGTCGTGCTTTCTGGGGCTCAGAGTTGGGTTTCTCAACTGCTGAGTCTACCAGGTGAAGCAAACATCCATTTGATCAAAACAGGGTGCAGGGTGAGCAGAAGCAGATTCACACGATGGGGTCAAGGCCCCAGTGCTCTTCTGATGCTCAGTCAAGACAGCACCACTGCGTATTCCCCCAGCACACCCACTCTGTGCCACTCCTGATTCATCCCACCGAGCCTGAGACGGCCCCAGCAGGGAGCCTGTCTGCACCACAAGCAATTAATCATAATATTCTTCTATTTCCTTTCTTCTTATATCTTAGTAGGCTTTGATCTCATTTCTTAGGGCTTGAAGCTTTTACAATGTAGGAGCTCTTTTAAGATGTGCCCATTGCAAGGCAGTCAGGCAGAAAGAATTCTCTCTTACTGGAGGGAGGGCAGACTTTTTGTTCTATTCAGGCCTTCAACTGATTGGGTGGGGCCCACCCACAACACGGAGCACAGTCTGCTGTACTCAGTCTACCGATTTAAGTGTTAATCTCATCCAAAACACCTGCCCTTACAGAAACACCCAGAATAACATTTGGTCAAATATCCAGACACCAAGTGGCCCACTCAAGTTGACACATAAAATTAACCATCATGGCTTCAGTCCCAGCAGCAACTGACAGTCTTGTGGCTTATAGGTCTGCATCAAAGACATTTCTTTTTTTAAAAAAAAAAAAAAAGCACAAATGGCAGTTTGTGACAAGAGCAGGCACCTTGGCAAAGTGCAATTTAAAACTCAGTCCTGATCTTCAATTCTCAGCATGCAACTCACATCAACCTCCCTACTCATTCTAATCTAAATCTTTGTTAGCTCAAGGGAAATGAAGCAATTGAGAAACTGTCTTGCTTAATTAAGTCATGAAATGTTGTAAGAGAAAGAGATAAATGAATTCAGCAAAGTCTCAGGATACAAAATTAATACACACAAATCCATAGCCTTCATATATGCTAATAACAATCAAGCTGAGAAACAAATTAAAGATGCTATACCTTGCACAACAGCAACAAAAAAAATTAAATATTTAGGAACATATCTAACTAAGGAGGTCAAAGACCTATATAGAGAGAATTATGAAACACTGAGAAAGGAAATTGCAGAGGATGTAAATAGATGGAAAGCCCTACCATGCTCTTGGATAGGCAGAGTCAACATAGTAAAAATGGCTTTGCTACCTAAATTAATTTACAGAATCAATGCAATCCCTATCAAAATACCAACATCATTTTTTGCCGATCTAGAAAAAATAATTCTACGCTTCGTGTGGAACCAGAGAAGACCCCGTCTAGCCAAAGCAATCTTAAGCAAAAAGAACAAATTGGGAGGCATCTGTCTACCTGACTTCAAACTATACTACAAGGCTATAGTAACCAAAACTGCATGGTATTGGCACAAGAACAGACACGTAGACCAATGGAACAGGACTGAGAACCCAAATATAAAACCAACCTCATACAGTCACCTGATCTTTGACAAATTCCAGAAAAATGTACACTGGGGAAAAGAATCCCTATTCAACAAATGGTGGTGGGAAAACTGGATGGCCATATGTAGAAGACTGAAACTGGACCCACACCTCTCACCTCTCACAAAAATCAACTCGCAATGGATAACAGATCTAAACCTAAGACATGAAACCATAAGAATTCTCGAAGAAAACATTGGAAAAACTCTTATGGACATTGGCCTAGGCAAAGAATTTATGAATAAGACCCCCAAAGCAATCACAGCAGCAACAAAAATAAATACATGGGACCTGATCAAATTGAAAAGCTTCTGCACAGCCAAGGAAACTATCACTAGAGTGAACAGACAACCTACAGAATGGGAGAAAATATTTGCATGCTACACCTCTGATAAAGGGCTGATAACCAGAATCTATACAGAACTTAGGAAAATCAACAAGAAAAAATCAAACAACCCTATTAAAAAATGGGCAAAGGACATGAACAAAAACTTTTCCAAAGAAGACAGAATGATGGCCAGCAAACATATAAAAAAGTGCTCAACTTCTCTAATC
The DNA here is from genome assembly GCA_023783475.1 of Daubentonia madagascariensis. NCBI lineage: Eukaryota > Metazoa > Chordata > Mammalia > Primates > Daubentoniidae > Daubentonia > Daubentonia madagascariensis. The sequence continues at coordinate 371,958 of JAKFHU010002332.1, read as the reverse complement.
ATCAGGCAAATGCACATCAAAACCACAATGAGATACCACTTAACTCCAGTGAGATTGGCTCATATCAAAAAATCCCCAAATAACAAATGTTGGCAGGGATGTGGACAGATAGGAACACTCATACACTGCTGGTGGGACTGCAAATTAGTACAATCTCTATGGAAAAGAATATGGAGATACCTCAAAGAATTAAAAGTAGAATTACCATTTGACCCAGCAATCCCACTACTGGGTATTTATCCAAAAGAAAAAAAGACATTTTATAATAAAGACATCTGCTCTCGAATGTTCATAGCAGCACAATTCACAATTGCAAAGTTGTGGAAACAACCCAGGTGCCCATCAATACACGAGTGGATCAATAAAACGTGGTATATGTATACCATGGAGTATTACTCAGCAATAAGGAACAACAGTGAATTAACACATCTGGTATTTTCCTGGTTGGAGCTAGAACCCATTCTTCGAAGCGAAGTGTCGCAGGATTAGAAAAACAAGCACCACTGGTACTCACCATCAAACTGATACTAACTGATGAACACTTACATCACACAGGGCAAGAACATTCATCTGAGGGCGGGCGGGCGGGAGGGGGGTGGAGGGGATGGGAAAAACTCTCACTGAATGGATGTGGGGAGCACAGTTTGGGAGACGACCACGATTGTGGCTCTGACACGGGCAGAACAGGGGCAATGTGTATGGCCAAGGTGTTGTACCCCCATGATATTCTGAAATTAAAAAAATAAATTAAAAAAAAAAGAGAAAGAGAAATTTCCTTTCCCGTCTTTATAACAGTCATCAAATAACAGACATGAAAGCATTATTATTTTTCTTCGTTTTCTCTGTTCTGGGCCCAGCACACCTGTTGATAAGATTGCCAAAGTGTCTGCTGCTGCTGATCCCTCCAGTAACTACAGAGGTACACAAACCACCCAAATCCATCATAACACTCTTTTTCAATGAAAAAGAACTCTTTCTTTTGTTATAACAGAACCATTCATGGAAAATGAGAAAATAACACAAAAAGAAAGTAAAACTGCTTATTTACAAACTTTATTAGGCGATGGGGCCTTCCACTGGTGGGGTTTTTTCACTTTGTTTTGAGACAGGGTCTGGCTCTGTGGCCCAGGCTGGACTGCCACAGCTCCATCTAGCTCACTGCTGCCTCGAACCCTGGGCTCAAGCCATCCTCCTGCCGGGTAGCTGGGACTACAGGCAAGTGCCACCACACCTGGGTTTTTTATTATTCGTAGAGCTGAGGGGGGTGGGGGTCTCGCTGTGTTGCCCAGGCTGGTCTTGAACTCACATCTTCAAGCAGTCCTCCTGCCTTTTGTCACACTTTTGTTTCCTTTCATCTCCTACCAACTGTCACCATCATAGACCAACATAGACCAGCCCCCTGGGAGAGTCTGCCGCTCTTCCCTGTTCCACCTTGTTTGTGCCGAACCGTGTTGACTCCCTAAAACGCCCACGTTCATCAAGCGATTCCCCATCTTACCGGGTTAGCGTGTCTTCTCCCTGAATGCGTCATCCCCGCCACCAACGGGGGCAACACGTCAGCCTGTTTGCCTCAGCCAACCCGGACACCGGCTTTTTCCTGACTTCAGAATCCAACTGAAACATCAGTTCTTCCTGGGTCCCAAGCCTGCCAGCCTCCGGACTGAACTACATCAGCTCTCCTGGGCCTCCAGTTTGCCAACTCACCCTGCAGATTTTGAGCCCTGTCAGCCTCCATAACCACGTGAGCCAATTCCCTATAATAAATCTGATAAATCTCTGTCTCTTCTCTCTCTCTTTCTCTTCCCCCCCCATTGTTCTATATCTATATATCAGATATAATATATATCATTTTATACATAATATATTTGTGTGTATATATACATTGTATTATTATATCTAGATTTATTATGATCTACATTTTACAGATGGAGAAACAGAAGGACCAGCAGGCTGACTCTACACACCTACACATGCCCCTATAAACCCATCAGAAGATGCTGTTGCAAAATGCCATGTTTCATTTTAAAAGCTCTCTTCTTTTTTCCCTTCACCTTTATGTTATAGAAAATTTCAAACATACAAAACTATATTTGTCCTGAAAGCTTTCCCACTCCTGGATTTTGTTTATCATGTCTCTGTGCCGTGGTTTGCCACTTTTCTTCTATTTCGCACCTCGCCTGTAAAGTCAGATCCAGGCCTGTGCTGTCCAAAGTGATGCCCCAACCACAGGTGGCTCTGGAGCAGTTGACACAGAGTCAGTCGGAACTGGGACATGCCTGGGCACACCAGATTTTGAAGGCTTGGAATGAAAAAAAAAGAACGTAATACATCCCATACATAATTTAGATACTGATTACATGAGAAATAATACATTAGTTCAAATAAAACATACTATTAAAATTAATTTCATTTTTAAAAATTGTAATGGGGATACCAGAAAAGGTGTAATGATGTACTATGATGCTACCTCTAGCATCCTCTTCAAGGGCCACATTATATCTGCTTGTCTCTTTCCTCAATTGATCTAGTTGTGTGGCTCTTCTCTTTCTAAGTCTTGCTAAATTTATAAACTCCGATTTGGATTTGAAGACATTTAGTCGGCGCCAGCTTGAAAGTCCTGGGGTTTCCTCTCCCTTCTCTGCGGGTGCAGCACTGGAGAATAGTGAACACACGCCCTACGTGGGGCTCGAACCCGTGACCGTGTGGTTAAGGTTCTCCTGCTCTACCGACTGAACTAGCCGAACACGCGCTGGGGCGCTTTTTGATCAGGGTGAAATGTGTGTCCAGCGCTTAGCATGAGCGCGAGGATGAAGGAATGCCCCCAACTGCCGGCTGGGTCCCACGCCTCCGAGGAGAAGCGAAGGTTGGCGGGGCGGAACTTGACCCAAGTGTCCGGGTCGGCAGGTGGAACAGGGACTCCGCGGGCCTGGAAGCCCCAGGCAGGGGCTCAGCGACGAAACCCACCCGGCGCCCAACCTAAGCCCTGGATCCCAAGCTGCGCCCAGACATGCCCAAGGCCCCATCGCCTAATAAAGTCATTCATTCATTCAAATATTTATTGAGCGCCTACTGTATGCCGGGCACTGGGGATACAGCAGTTAACAAAACCGATTTTAAAAACAGAAGAAAGCGGGTGGATTCTGGCTCAGAGACGTTTGCTGCTTGTCATTTCCGTTCCCGTCCTCACGCGGCCCGCCGCTCGCCGCTGACCCAGAGGACAATGGGCCTTCCGCCACCAGAGTGCTCACTGAGTCACACGCCAATCGGGACAGCGTTGGCTAGACACCAAGACTCCGCCCAGGAGGCCTTGCCCGCCGTGGAGGAACTATCAAAAGCCACAGGAATAACTTTATTGAAACAGAGCTCCAAGCAGAAAATCACTCAAAATCGTAAACCAAATCAAGTGCACGTTATCATTTGCTCAGGTCACATCCAATTCTGCAAGTGCGCATTCAATTCTTACCATCCACATATCAAAGGAGTCTGTTTTCTACATTTCCTGCCTCCACTTGACCTGCACATTTTTCCATTTTGCTAGAATCTCTTCTTTCTCCCCTCCCCTCCTTTGTCCCGTAGTGTTAGAGCTTTTCACACCAATCATACACAAACAGCTGGGGGCTTGGGAGTCGCTGCTTGTTTTATAAAAATTGTAACATGTGTCTCTCCCATGGTGGGTCTTCCAAGTCAACCAGAAGAGATTGAATGTTCTTTTCTGAGGTTGAACAGATGGCCATCCTCCTTCCCCCCTTTAAACCAAACCCTGCTGCGATAAAACATCTTTGTACACATACCTCGGCACTTTTACTCCAGTGAGATGCGCTCGCAGGAGTGGAATTGCTTTCCGTGAAAGTGTACGGGCCCCACGTTTTCCCACTGACATATAGAAGGGAGGGTACATTGATTCCCCTCATCCTAGAGAGGTTGAGCATCTTTGAGTTTTATTGTCAAACTGTTTCCCTTCCAACTTTCGTTTAGTTCTATTATCCCTGTTTTTCTACATGAACATCTCTACACATTCTATTTTTTGAATTCAAGTCCTTTAACCCAAAAATGCCACTCTCCACATCGCGTTTGAGCCACATTACCCCAGGTGGGACTCGAACCCACAATCCCTGGCTTAGGAGACCAGTGCCTTATCCACTAGGCCACTGGGGCAGCTTCCAAGTCCTCTCTTGGAATACTAAAAGAAGGAATAACTATTACCGGTGGCTAGAATGATTCTAGAATTGGATTAAACATTTACTCAAGAAGACCTGGCTGAGTTCCTAAAATGCACCAGCCTCGACTCGTCTGCTGCCCCCAGAGGGACCCCAGGCTCCAGAACGCACTGGGTTCTCCTTCGGATGACCCGAGTCAGGAAGCAATGGAGGGCTTTGGCTGGCTGGTCGATGGAGCAGTGGGCCTTAACATAAGGCCCTTTGGCCGCCCTCTTGTGTGTTGACAAAAACGTTGGGTCCTCCCGGAGCCCGGCGCTTTGCCGAAGACCCAGCAGGGCACAGCGCTGGGGAGGAAGACGGCGCGGGACAAACACCGTCTGAAATAGGGAGACGACCCCACCGGACCCTCTGAGGCTCAACCGCAGCCAAGTCAAAGCCTTCTCAGCCGCCTCCTGCGCCGCCGTCCGAAACCGGGCGCCACCACTCAGCTTGGCCAACGTCCAGGACGTGAAGGAGGCCAGGGACTGTCTACCCTGGACCTCGCGTTTCCAGGCACCGGCGCGAGAGGGGATGCAGAGGGCCAGGCAAAGCCCTCCCCGTGGTGCTACTCAACGCCGACGCTCCCGGTATCGTGGACGCACCCCTGGCATGTTCCTCGCAACCCACCCTTCTTTATTCATTGTGGCTTGTAATTTACCCAATAGTAAAAAAAAAAAAAAAAAAAATCCCGCAGAATCCAGAGCTGCTCAAGATATTTATCCCTCTAGGGCAGCTTCCAGGACCTCAGACACTCCCCGCTCCTTCCAACTTATCATTTATCCTTCTTGCATCAAGGTGATATTCGAATTTTCCCCCATAACATCCTTTATGGCTTAAAAAAAAAAATCCAGGACTGAATGCGAGACCACACTTCGCATTTAGTTGTCGCGTCTTCCAGTCTCCTTCAGTCCCGCTGCCCTGGCACTCTGGCCACCGCGCAGCGGATGAAGCCGCGAGCGTGGCGCTCGAACTGCCCTCCCCCACCCAGGAGAGGAACCAACCCCGCGGTTCAGAATGAGCCAGCCGGAGGCCGAGGATGCTCGTCGCCTCGATTGTCTCTGCGGTCTTCTCGTTCTTGGAAGTGCTTTGCCCTTTGGATGCGCGAGGTCCCCGCACTAGCTCTCCACTTACTTAAAATCGTTTGCGTTTTAGCGGAAAGAGGGAGAGAGAGGAGGCCTGGGCTTCTGCGGGCGGAGCGCGGCTCCTGGCTGGTTCAGGGTCGCACCCCTCTTCCCGCTGTCCGGGCCCCAGGGCTCTGGAAGATGCGGGAGCGAGGAAACCGGGGAAAAGCGAACCGGAGGAGGTGAGGGCCTCAAACGCCACAGGACTGGCCCTCTGGGTCGCGCTGGACACAAGGACTGGAGACCCATAGGCTGAGGCCAGACCTGCCCTTAAAGACTATCGACAAATGGATATTTATAAACAGACCAGGTCGGCTGTCCGGATTTTTCTAATTGGTTTTTTTTTTTTTATGACTAGATTCAGGTTAAATGTTTTTGGCAAGAATTCTACATAGGTGAGGTTGTGTCCCCCCACCCCGTCCATCCATGGCACCGGTCAGGAGGCACATGGCAGCTAATCCACTCTTGGTGGATTAACCTGGACCCAGCTGAGTGATCGATCACTTGGTTAAGGTATACTGTACTTCCAAATACCCTAATAACATTTTAGTATTACCCCAGTGGCATGCGTTTGTTAGGTTTATTCGTAGCAACTTGATCACCTTCTACTCTGCTGTAAAGGTGTGTCTCCTTGAACCCACTGCTTGAAGTTTTGGACTGTGGAGTGGGGGTGGGCTTGGGAGATGTGATTTTGTTCTGCATAAGCCCTGGAGGGACACCTGAAGGTCCCAACGTCTTAGGACACACACATCTCCTTAACAGACCCTTTGCAGAAGCAGCTGGCGGCCAGATTGGGGCAGAACGAGTGTATTTCTGCGCGTACTCATCTTTCAGGGCCACAGATTCGAGGGGATCCCGGCCACCTGGAGCGGACCCCAGGCTCTCCTTGGTTTCTCCCAGCCGCAAAGCGGTCCTGTTTGCAGGGATTGGCAAATGCGTTTGGAAACTGCAACCCGCTGGGTTCCCACATCCGTTTAAATTTGGCCTGGAATTTCTTCACTCTCCTGGAAGCTCTTCCCTGCTTTTAAGGTTGGTTTTCTTCTTCTTTTTTTAATATTCAGCATTTTCTGTTGATTTTAGTGAGGTTGGTCCCAACAACCCTACCCATTCGTGTTGATGGAAAACGCGAGTCTCTCCCATATTGTTTTTCTTTGTAATTTCCTTAAAGCAGAATTTTAAAAACAATAAATGATTTAAAAAAAAAAAAAAAACAACTAACTTTAGGACGGAAATGGTTGCCTGCGGGAAATAAAGCTTGACAGCGCCAGAGGCCTGCAGTGGGCTCTGGAAGAAAGAGGAAATCCCGCCTGGGCCGCGACCCCGGCCCACGGTTGCGCGGAAGGGAGGAGCCTTCGCCCCTTACGGAAATGCGCTCTCGAAATTGGAACCCAGAACCTCCCGTAAGGGCCAAAGCGAAACCCCGCCTGGACTCCCAACTGCCGAGAAAGGGGCCTCCGCAGATGTACTGACGGCGGGGACCCCGGGACTTGAGACCTGGGCCGGGCTCCAGGGACCCTCTCCCGATCCGGCCCAGGGCAGACCAGGGAGCGCCCAGGTGAGGGGCTGACATGGAAATGGAGGGAGGAGGAGGAAGGAAAGGGAAGGAAAGAGGGAGGGGGCCTCGGCGCCGGCTCTAAGTGCCTTCGCCCCGCGCTCCCAGCGGCCAGGGCGCTTAGCCGGGGGCTGCATCTCACTGGAGTGATCCCCGGACTTGAATCCTTAGAAGCGCGTGGCGGTGCGAAGGCGTTGCCTCTTAACCGACTCCCCTCCGCTCCGGGCCTGAACCGCAGCGGAGCTCAGACCCGCCGAGAGCCCTGCCCCGGGATGTCCGCGCCGCTCGGGCCCCCAGGACTCCAATCAAAAGCTTAAAGAAGCTGGGCGCTGTGGCGCGCGCCTCTAGTCCCAGCTACTCGGGAGCAGAGGCGGGAGGACCGCTTGAGCCCGGCAGTCCAGCCTGGGCGATACACTGAGACCCTGTTTCCAAAGAAAAAAAAAAGTTTAAAGACCTCAGGAACTAGGTAGAGCCTGTTAAAGATTTTTCTCATTCCCTCCGGCGCGGTCGAGGTTAGATGCCCAGGAATGCTAGGTCGCTCGGCGGTTTCCCAATCTGTAGGAAAACAGCATAAGGTTTTTGTGAAAGGTGGAGGGGCTCGTCCGGGACTTGAATCCGGGACCTCTGGCACCCTGAGCGAGAACCATACCCCTAGACTAACGAGTCACAGAGGTTGTTTCCTCTGGCTTTTCTTTATGGCCGTCGTGACGTCTTCGGGGCGGGACTCCGTAGAACCAGGCGAGCTGAGCTGGAGAGAAACGGAGAGGTGGCTGTCAGACCCGCCGGGAAGTGGTAAATTCAAGGGTGGACGAGCATGGAGGGAGTCCAGCGCCCCGACCCCTGCCTGCGCCGCACAAAGTGGGGAGCAGCCCCTGCGCCCCTCTCCCCCCTCCCCGGTTGTCCCCCTCGGTTCTCGCCCGCCGCCGTCACCCGGTCCTGGAGTGGAGGTCGGCGCGCCCCAGCGATGCCCTTTGGTCACTTCACAGACATTGTTCGCTCCCGCGAGCGCGCTGGGGCAAAAGTCCGGGAGGAGATTCTTGTCCTGAGGGGCAGACGGACCTCTCAAGCGGTGCACAGCAACCGCCCTGGGGGGCCTTTTGATCCGAAATCCTGGAACACCCTGCTTGGAAAAGCTGTAAGCTGCACTCCACGATGTGGCACCCAGTAGGTGCTTAATACGAGCCGGCTGAATTTCCCAGGACTCCTAGGTCCAACCCCAAGAAAACGAACCGCCCAACGTGGGGCTCGAACCCACGACCCTGAGATTAAGAGTCTCATGCTCTACCGACTGAGCTAGCCGGGCTCCTCGATGCTACCTCCCTGGTGTCGAGAATTTGACGAGGTGACCTCAGTGTGATGGAAATTCGGCGAGGTAGCAAACCAGTCCGGGAGACCAGGGCTGGGTCAGCGGCCAAGCTCCCTGAGGCCACAAGGCGCTCTCCCACCACGGGCTCCGCTCCCCACCGACGCCCCGGCTGCACTTAAGGTACTCCCGGTGTAGGAGCACCACCCCGCGGCCTCCAGCCCCGACGCGGAGCCAGAGCCCTGCGTCTTCCGTAAGCTGGGGGAGCCACCCCTGTGCCGCTACGGCTGGCCTGCGTCCCACGCAGGGAGGAGCAGGCCGGGCAGCGAGGAGAAGGGGCACGGAGGTGAGCGGCGCAGGGAGAAACCGAGGGTCAGAGAGGCGCAGCGCCTGTCCCTTCAGGCCCACGCAGGGCCCTCCCTAGGGACGAAGTCATTGAAGGCGCGTCAGAGAAAGGGATGCGGGCCGACGGCCCCCTCAATTCTCCCGCCCTTCATCCCCAGCCGGAACACCCACCTCCTCGGGCGTGCTGGGCAGCCCTTCCTCGACTCCCACCTTCCAACCCGCAAGATAAGCGTCCCAGAGCCAGGCGCCGAATCCAGCTCTTCTCGCACCCCACGCAAGCATCTACGGCGCCCGAAGCATGGGGACAAAACCCCGCCCTGCCCGGGCGCTGGAGGAGAAACGCAGTCGAACCCAGGACCGCTTGGACCTCCCATCTCGGTCACCGCTGTGCCCGCCAGGGGACAGGCACACAGCAGATGCATATTAAACGTCTGCCGAGCCTCAGGCTTCTTTGTGTTCCCCAGCCCAGTTTTCCCAAAACTAAACCCGAAAAATAGCGGTGCTTCGTGTGGGGCTGGAAACCCTGACCCTGATACTGAGTCTATGCACCCCTAGCTGAGCCAGCCCGGGTGCTACAGAGTCCAGAAATTGGCTGGTACAGGGCGACCCTGGGCTGCCCCAGCTCCGCTGTGGGGCAGCAGGGCTGTCACCCCACCCTGGGGTCCGAGATCGAGGCTCCAACATAGCCCGCTGCACCGATCCGAGCCAGCCCAGGCCCGGGACTCCCGCTGTCCCGGGTGCCTGGACTGCACCCTACGGTCTCCGGCCCACACCCATGCTCCGGGCCTCTATTCGGCAGTCTTTTTCCTCCGGACAGAGGCCCAGGAGGCCTGTCCCGGTCCAGACCCGAGTCCCCAGGAACGGCCACAAGAACGAGGCCCACCGGGCAGCAGCACCGCACCCGGGCGGGGTGGGGGGATCCGACAGGCGGAGGGTACAGTCTCAGGGAGGCGCAGCACGGTTGTCGGTCTGTCTGTCGCGTCTCAGAGCTCGCCTGCCTCTCCCCGAGAGCTGGGCTAACTTGGTTCTGCGCCCTTCGATGCTCCTCCCGTTTCCTCCCTCTCCTACCCTTGGAGACGTTGGGCCCGGTGAGGCGGGAGGGTGCGCGGGGTGACACGCCAGGGCCTCCGTCCGGACTGCGCCGGCATAAATCTGTGTTCTCCACCTTCCTCAGACAGGCGCACATTTCAGAAAGAAGGAAAAGGTACCCAGACTTCGCGCACCTAAAGAGAGAATCATAACCTCTTTTTTGAGGCTATCCGAGTTACAGGGACAGGAGAGTTAGTTTTGCTGGATACTGGTAAAATCAACCCATCCTAGGAGCTGCAGACAGAATGCCCGAAGCTTACTGGAAGCTCACAAAAGCTCTCACAGCTACCATTGCTCACTGATGCCCCCAACTTTGAACAACAAAAACACAGCTGGGAATCTGAGGTGGAAAAGGGCTAGTCTCTGTGGTGGGCAGAATAATGGCCTCCCAAAGATGTCCCTGTTCTAATCCCCAGAGCCTGTGAATATGTGAGGCGACATGTCAAAAGGGAATTAGGTTGCAGATGGAATTAAGGTTGCTGATAAAATGACCTGGAGGTAGGGAGATCATCTTGAATCATCTGAGTGGGACCAACATAGTCACAGGGGTCCTTAAATGTGGAGGAGGGAGGCAAAAGGGAACAAGAGATGTGGCAGCATGAGAAAAACTCTATCATCCTTGCTCACTTTGAAGATGGAGGAAGGGACCCTGAGCCAAGGAATATGGGTGGCCTCTAGAAGCTGGAAAAATAAAGTTGATTCTCCCCTAGAGTCTCCAAAAGGAATGCAGTCCTGCCAACACTTTGATTTAGCCTGGTGAGACCCATTTCAGACTTCTGTAAGTGATCATTTTGTGTTAGTTTAAGCCACTAAATTTGTGGTAATTTGTTACAGCAGCAACAGGAAATTAATTGTCTGCCTTCCCAGGTTGGGCTCAGTGCCCTCTACCCCAAACTGGAAAGGGGAAATTGCAGCTGTCCTGCCTAGGGGCCTTGTCCACCAAGGCTGGAACAGCTGTTGTGCTCCTTCTCTCTGTCAGAAGTTATCCAGGGTCCAGCAAAGAGTTGCCAGGGAATTGAAGCCCCCTGGGCCATCTCCGTGTTGCAAACTTTCACCCCTTGGGAAGATCTAGGTTCTTGAAACTTCAGAGTCTTAGGGCAGAAATCTGAGTACTGGATGTCTTGCTGGAAGGGGTGCTGTTTTTCATACAGTGGCCAGAAGCTTCTGAGAAAAGATCAGTGTCAGGATTGTGTATATGAGGGGGATTCTAGACACACGGAATAGCAAGTGCAATGAGCCCCAGGTGAGAGCATTCCTCTACGGCTGCAACTGAATGCAGAAGAACAATATTCAAGATGGTGGTGGGGCCTCCTAAAACAACATAAGGAATTTGAATTGGATTTTGTTAATCCTTAGGAAGGACAGGAAGTCATTGTAGGGTTCGGATAGAAGAAAAACATGATCTGACTTTTGTTGACCAAAAAAAACCTCTCTAGCTGCTGTATGGAGAATAGAGCCTAGGAGACAGAAATGCAGGTAATAAGAAGTAATTGGATTCTGAATAAACTTGGAATATAAACCCAATAGATTTGTTGATGGATTGGATGTAGGATGCTGGCAAAAGATAGGAGTCAAGAGTGACTCCATGGTTCTTGACCTGAGTAACTGGAAGAATGGGGTTTTCATTTACTGGGGGGGCCTTTGGGGAGAAGATCAAGACTGCTTTTGAACATTTCGAACACACATTGTTTGCGAAGTCTGTTAGACAACAATGGAGACTGAGAGTAGGAACATTTCATCTCCCATACCCCCCACCAGCCACCCAGACCTGCCCCAACTGAAAGATGCCAAATACCTCCCTTTTTGAGCTGCCTATCAGGGCTGCCCATGGCCAAGAGAGTTAGAGCAGGGTCCTACAGTCCAAGCTTCAACAAGCAATAATGTTATTCTGGTGGAGGATCCTTGATCTTGTGATGTTCCTGATTTGAAGACTGGTGGTCCCAAGTTCAAATGATAGAAAAACTAAAGTTCCTGCTTTGCTGCCCCTGTGCCCACTTCAAAAATGATAAGCCTTGGTCTCAGAGTTAGGAGCAGCTAAAGAAGAGCTATAGCTCAGATTCTCTCCCCATCTCCACTGAGATCAAAGAACAGTACACTGCAAGATTCACAAAAGAGGAACTGCAAGTGGCCAATTTGAAAACCAGTTGAACTCTAATTTTTAAAAATTTTAATATTTTTATATTTAAATTATAAATTGGTGATTTCTCTCTGAAATGACAATATCCAGTATTTATGTGGGTAATTGTCAAGCATTGATAGCAGAAGTGAAATTACTTCCACATTTCTGGGAAGCAATTTAGCAATATACTGAAAATGTTCATATTAAAAACTGTTTTTTATTTATGACATAAGGTAGAGTCAGTCTTTGTGTTTTGCAATATGGATTCCCAGTTGACTCAGGACCATTTTTAGAAAAGACTGTTTTTTGACCACAGTTCAGCAATGTTCTGCTCTGTCAATATCGAGTGTCTATTTATGTATTTGTCCATTTCTGGACTCCCTAATCTTGTTTCATTGGTCTATATGTCAATTCTTGTGCCAACTGGCATATCACAATGTCTTAATTGACATATCACACTGTCTTAATTACTTATATCTCTAGAGCAACTCACCCCATTCTTTTTATTTTTTTTTTACCCTACTTGTAAGCATCACTGTGTTCTTAATCGAAAGCATTTTGGCCATTATTGGAACTTCCATACCGATTTTGAGGTTTTATTGGCATTATCTTAACAATATGAATCAATTTGGGAAGGAACTGATATTTGATTATTTTGATTCTTCCAATCCATGAACATGGTATGTCTCTCCATTTATTTTGGATCATCCTAAGGTTGCTTATAAAGTTCCAAAAAATCTTCTCCAAGGATTTAGATTTATTCTCAAATATTTTATATATATTTGGTATTAGGATGAACCACATAAAGTTTCATTTTTATCAATAAAAATATTGAATAATGGTAATTTCATTTAGTGCAACCAAATCAATGGAATACCTTTAATTCATTTTCTAAATGTTTATTGCAAGTATACAGAAATTAAATTAATTTTTAATTAAACTTTTTATTTTGAGACAATTGTAGGTTCACATGCAGTTGTAGGAAATTGTACACAGATATCCTGTGTACACTTACCCAAGTTCCCCCAAAGGTAACTTCCTGAAAAACTATTGTACAATGTCACAGCCAGGATATTGACATTGATACAGACAAGAAACAGAACATTTGTGGTTAAGCTCTAGTGTAAGCTTGTTTTCTACGTCATTAATTTGTCACTATTTTTTCCCATTGTTCTAATACCTTTGGATTTATATTACACTGTTCTTTTTCTAACTTCTTTCAATTAATTTTCAGTTCTACTTTTCTACTGTATATACCTAAAGCTATGTATTTTCCTCTACTGCTTTAGCTATGTTCATATGTCCTCAGAATAGAGCGGAGGGGGCCCCAGTCCTGGGGGGCGCTGGGACCCAGGTATCCGGTTGCTCGAGTTCCGTGGTCTGCACTCCTTCCCAAACGGACAGGGGGAAGAGAGGAGCCTCAGGAGGCTGCGCCCCGGTGAGGAGTGACGGGGATGTTGCGGGGAGGGAAAGGGGTCAGTGCTGGACGCCAGCTACATCGCCTCTGCTCAAAGTCCCGGCTCCCTCTCCATAAGACTCTGGCATCCTGAGCCAGTCCCAGACTTGACTTTTGAAAGGCGTCTGATTGTGAAGAAGACTCTTATTGTATATAGCAAGGACGTCTCTCTTCCTTGGTGCCCCGAAGAATTCATACTGACAAAAGTAGCTTGTCACGCCACAGGACTCTGGCGACACCGGCTCAGAGCTTCAAGTAAATTTTAAAAAGCGACAGTGGGTGGCTTCAGACCGTTCTAAAATGTACCTTCGAAGGACTCGGACTTCGATGTCCAGCGGTAAGGTTTCAGGGCCGAGCCTAGGTCCCCGACCCGCATCTGCGGGAGAAAAGGCAGAAAATGTTTGGCGAAAAAGGGCTCGTCCGGGATTTGAACCCGGGACCTCTCGCACCCTAAGCGAGAATCATACCCCTAGACCAACGAGCCGTGCAGATGGTGTCCTCTGGCCTGTCTCTGTGGCCGTCTTAGCACCTTCGGGACAGGACTGGGGGAGTCAGCAGAATACAGCAGGGAATACGGATTGCAAACCCGCCTGCAACTTACGCGTAGGCTAAATTCAAGGGCCAGTGGGAGCGGAGAGAGCCCAGCCCTCTCGCCCCTCCCCGCGCCGCACAAAGTGGGGGACCGCCCCTGCGTCCCCCCATCCGGTGGCCCCCGCAGTCCTCGCCCGCCGCCGACACTCCGCCCTGGGCTGGCGATCCGCGCGTCCCCGGGCCGCGCGACTGGCGCTCCGGCCACTTCATGGTCACTCCTCGCAGCAAGGAGCTCCAGATCCGGCCGAACAGACAGACCCCCCAAGAGCCGGGCAGCGACTGTGTCGAGGGTCCTTGAGCCATGATCACTGAGACAGCCGCCTCGGAAAGGCTGCAGCCCTGCAGTGTGGCACCAATGGGTGCGTGGAGAAATCAGCCACCACCCCCTCTACCTCGCCCCGCCCCACGCTTCTCCCGGCTCTGCTCCCCGCTTCCTCCCTCCCCCCCCCCCGCGACGAGGCCAAAAACCAAGAAAACGAGCTTCCAACGTGGGGCCTCGAACCCAGGGGTCGACGCCGAGAGCGGCCTTGCTCCACCCCGAACCAGCCGCGCAGTGCCCGTCCGGCCTCAGCGCCCGAGATGGCCGACGGCCGGGCGCTGGAAGGGGTGGCCCCTGGAGGAAGGCGGGCAGCCACCAACCAGACCGCGCACCAGGGGCGGGTCGGCGGTGCGTCCCCTTCTCCTGTCACTGGGGAGAGTTGGCGGGACCTCCGTCCTCGGGACGTGAGGAGGACGAAGGACGCAGCCCTCGCGGCGGCAGAGGCCGCGTCCAAGCGTCGGGGTCCGGTTCCGGGCACCCTTTGCTGTCGCTCTGTCCTTCCCCAAGTCCAAGCTTGCCGACCCCCGAGAATCCGGCAGATCTAGGCCCAACCAGTCTCCCCCACCCCTCCGGATCCAAGCGGCGAATCTCCTCGCTGTGTCCGTGGGAAGGTCCCGGGGCCGGGCGTGGAGGCAGCGCCCGAGAGCCCGCCGCAGCCGGGGCACCACGGAAGTGCTGCCTGCGGAAGCCCGGGCCCCCTCCTCTTTCTTTGAGCTCTTGCCCCCCAAACATACATGCTCTCCCCTCCCTCAATAAAATACAATTTTAAGTCAGAGTAGGGCTCACCCGGGACTTGAGCCGCTATCCTCTCGAAACCTGCGAAAAATTCATACCCCTGGAGCAACCCACGAGCCTGACGCATTTTTCCTCATTCTAAGTAACTTCCTCCTGCTTCCCGGAGTCGTCTCCTTCAACCGCGGTTGCCGCAGCTGGTGGCGCTGGATCCCATTTCAGGGTGACGGGACTGACTGCTGGGGCGAGCGATTCCTTCCCGTCTGCGTGTCTGGACTCGGGAGAGCCCTACCCAGGCGGCATTCCCGGGAGCCACCGGCTCCTTAGGGTCCTCTCCTTGCTAAAATTGCGGAATGGAAAGGGAAAAGCGAGACAAGGGCTCGTCCGGGATTTGAACCCGGGACCTCTCGCACCCAAAGCGAGAATCATACCCCTAGACCAACGAGCCGCGGTGCCGGCAAGCTGCTTTTTTTTTTTTTTTTTTTTTTTTTTTTTTTTTTTTTTTTTTAAAAAAAAATAAAGGCACGCCCTGCCGCCGCTGACGCTCAGCGAGCCTCTGTCCTCCACCCGAGTAGCTCGGTTGCTAGCGTGCGCGCCTGCGAAGCAAACCCAACCTGTGGATTCGCGGGTTCGCAGCCACGCTCAGTATTTCCAGGGCACCTGTTAGTTAGTTCTGCTACACAAACCGACAAGGTTATCCGTTGAGGTTATGAGCTGGTAGCCTTTCCACTTTCCAAAAGTCTTACTAGTATAAAATATAGATGGATTTACGTATTATTAAAGCGAAAGCTTTTCCAGGCGTAATAATGATGTTAGAAATAACAAAGGAGATGTACAGATTTTACCCACTTTTTAAAAATAGCAAATGACAATCCAAACAAAATCCAGTATAAATGACATACCAAGGGCTTATAACTTGGCTTCATAGATTTAAAGTCCTTTAAAACTATCTAGTTATATAGCTTTAAAGACATTTAAGAAAAGAAAAGAAAAGAAATGAAGACCTATGACAGAAACTGCTAATTATCGGTCACAGCGTCTGTCTGCTTCTCTTTCTTACGTGGGCACATGGCTGTCTAGAGTAAAGGCTGCTCCACCCAGCCTCACTCCCAAGCAAGTGTAGTCCTGGCCCGCCTCTAAGTGGACATAGGTGGGAAACAAGGAAGCCGTGAAGTGGAGGCCAGACAAGAGCAGGTTGTCCTAGGGCTTGCATGGGAAGAATCTCGAGACAAGGTCGGCCGAACGGTAGCACATGGCAGAATGGGCGTGCTTGGAAGCTGGCCTGGTGACTTCAATGACTTCCATGAGAAACCACGGAGGCAAAGGAGACCCCTCTCTACTCACCAGCATCCTTGTCCCCTATGGGTCCTCCTTTCTACCTACCAGCTGCTCTGGGAGTAAAATAAAAGTGAGGGAAACCAGGAACAGAACCCAGCTCGTCATTCTTGACGGTTATTACTGAATATGGACTGAACTCTGCTGGCTTGCGTGAAGTAGCTCACACTGTTTTCAACAGACGCATGAGCCACACACTATTACCTTCCTGTCTACAAAGGACACAACCGAGGCACAGAGAGGTTAAGTAACTGGTCCAAGTTCATATAGCCAGGAATTATCCTGGAACAGCAGTCCCCAACCATTTTGGCACCAGGGACCGGTTTCACGGAAGACAATTTTTCCACAGATGGGAGGGGTTGGGGGAAGGCTCAGGTGCTGATGCGAGTGATGGGGAGTGGCTGTAAATACAGAGGAAGCTTTGCTACCTCACCGACCGCTCACCTCCTCCTGTGTGGCCAGGTTCCTAAGTTTCATGAAGGACAATGTTTCCACGGACGTGGAGGGGGTGCGGAGTTCAGGCAGTCAGCTGGTTCCTTACAGGCCACGGACTGGTACCCAGCCAGGGGTCTGGCTAGAGAGCCACACTCAAGCACGTGAACTGCTGCCTCTATATCCACACCAACAGCTAATTCTCAGATAAAGGAAATTTAAAAGCCACAAATGGCCAATAAACGTGGAGAAACCCCTCACATCACCAGTAAAGCTTCTTTCCCCATTTTCTGTGCCATCCACAGTGTCAGCTTCATTCTAGGTCTGGTTTGCCTCAATAGTCTTACCACAGAAGCCAGTTGGGGAATAGGTACACAACTGAATTTTCAAATATTGGCACATGCTTTCACTCAGCATATTTATAATTGAGTTATAACACACATGCCATAAAATTCACCATTTTAAAGTGTGTGATTCAGTGGTTTTTATATATTCACAAGGTTATGCAACAATCACCACTGTCTAATTGCAGAATATTTTCATCATCCCAAAAAGAAATCAGGTGCCCATTAGACTCACTCCCTGTTGCTTTCCATCCTGATGGGTTTGCCTATTCTGGACATTTCCTACAAATGGAATCATACAATATGTGGTTCTTTGTGTCTGGCTTCTCTCAGCTAACTGTCTGCAGGGCTCATCCGTGTTGTAGCATGTATTAGGACTTCATTCCCTTTTACCACTGAGTAATATTTAGCCGCTGTATTACTTTGCTAGGGCTTAGGTAACAAACTACCACAGACTCCGTGGATTAAACAACAGAAATTTATTTCCTCACTATTCTGGAGGCTAGAAGTCTGAGACAAGGGGTGGACAGGGTGGGTTTGTTCTGAGGCCTCCCTCCTCAGCTTACGGACGGCATCTTCTCCGTGTGATGTCACAGGGGGGGCCCTCTCCTTATGCTTCCATCCAAGTTTCCTCTTCTTATAAGAACACCAGTCATATCAGATTAGGGCCCACCCCAATCACCTTATTTTGTCTGAATCACCTCTTTAAAGACCCTATCCCCAAATACAGTCACATTCTTAGGTACTCGGCGTTAGGGCTTCTGCATATGAACAGGAGGGAACACAATTCAGCCCACTTGTTGGGGCTGCAGGCCTTTGGGCTCCCTGTGCAATAGAAATTAGCCAGAGGCCAAGCCAGAGTCACAGGCAAGGCTCTATTGGGGCTTAGATTCAAATGTAAGGGAGGCAGCACAAAGGAAACAGTCCTCTGGCTGGCTCCCTGAGGGGAGTTCAGGGAGAGTTTTAAAGAGGCTTAGGCCGGAAGAGGGTGACATGTAAGCGCATAGAGGTGGAGATTTTCTTGTGCCTGCCCTGCACAGTTCCATTACTTGCTTCTTCTTGAGTTGTATGTCTCATTAGCACATTAAATCTCTACCCCTGGGAGTGATTTTTAGCATTAAAATGAGATTATAGTGAGGGAAAAGTCAGGTTAAGGTCAGTGTGGGTGTCTTTTTTGGCTTGAGGTGGTTAGATCCGGATAGGTCTGGTTTCTTGGCAGCCAGG
Source organism: Daubentonia madagascariensis (assembly GCA_023783475.1). NCBI lineage: Eukaryota > Metazoa > Chordata > Mammalia > Primates > Daubentoniidae > Daubentonia > Daubentonia madagascariensis. The sequence goes on along the minus strand of JAKFHU010002332.1, from coordinate 353,800 downwards.
TTCATTATCAGCTAGTGTCAGCATCTTGCTTCAGTGGTCTTGGAAAAACGTTACTCAGGAGACAGACGGTTTGCCCCCTTCTTATATGGGTGTGGGCTGAATTCCAGTGGCCAGGAGGTCTTTGGTTTTGTTGCCCTTCTACAGTTACTCGGTCGGGGTCATACAGCCCCATGTTGCCTCCCTTGGTCAGAAGTGACGCCCAAGTCCTGTCCCTAACTTTGGGCTCATTCGGGACTTGAGATCTCTTATACCTTACGTGAGAAGCAGGCCACTTCCTCCAGTGGGCTGCAAGTGTCCCTGCAGCTTGACCTGTCTTGGAAGACCAGGTCTGGGTTTTGATCCCGGTTCCCTGCACCCTAATCAAGGAGCGTGCCCAAGGAGCGGTTTAAGCATACTTTTCATTATAAACTGTTTCAAGTGAACTTCACCGCCCCAGGAATGTGGATACCAAGTTGGAGTAACCCTTCCCCTCCCTAACCTCCTGGGGATAAGAAAGTATATTCTGTGGCCAGATTGACTGGGTTCCCATCCCAGCTCCTCAGTTTTGTCTGAAAATGCAATAATAAAGGTATAGCAGTTGTGGAGATTTAATGAGTTAAGATATGTAAAGAACTTAGAAGAGTGCCAGGCATGGCAAGCTTAATAAACATTAGCTGTATCTATTGCCATTATCATTGAATACCTGCTAGGCCACCATCGCCAGCCTCAGAACTCTGCACACAGGTGCCAGCAGCACCAAGCGCCCCTGCAGGCAGAGGTCCTGTGAAATGCTGTGTGCACTGCACAGTTCACATGGAGGGAGGTTGGGCAACGCGGCAGTCCAGAGCCTGGGCTCCCAAACACTCGCTTCCTCCACCTGCACCGGGCTCCTCTGGGAGGATGTGGCACCCACTTCCCTGGTCTGGAGGCCTCTAACTTGGCATGGGGGGAGGACAGAACAGACACTAGGCCTACTAGGACTCCAAAACTATTGAACATCCCCCCTACTCCTGAGTCAAATTCTCCCTCACCGGTACCCCATGGGGACTGGAGTCTGGACCGTGTTTGCTGAGCAAAGGTGGAACTGGGCATAAGGGTGACCAGAGAAAGATTTTGTGAGTGGCTCCCTGAGCCTGGCTAGATGAGCTGAGGTTCTCAAACTTTCTTCTCTTTTAACAAGGGACAGCCCTGCTGTGGTCCCCGAGGGGACAACGCCAATGGGCAGCACAGTAAAGCACACGGCCGCCCAACGTGGGGCTGGAACCCACGACCCTGAGATTGAGGGGCTCATGCTCTACCGACTGAGCTAGCCGGGCGACCTCGGCGGGGATAGTCGTGACTATCTAGGTTAAAGCAGAGCCCTGGCCAGGCGAGGCCGAGGCCACACTAGACGGTGGAACGCCGTTTCTCAGCAGCATGCGTCGCCCTCAGGCCCGGTCCCAAAGGCCAAACGCAGCCCGAGGCCCCAGACGGTGCTGCTCCGGAGGCCCGCCAGCTGACACCCCCGTTCCGGCACCGTCGGAGGCCGCAGGAGGCGGGTGCTACGGTCGGAGGAGGCTCCAGGGACGCGGCACCCGGGTCCCTGACCCAGGGCCTTGTAAGCGGGTCTGACCTGTCGATTCCTCATTCGCTGGAAAGGTCTTTGCTGAGCCCCAACTCAGGTCACAGGGAGGGAGCAGACCCCGGGGATCCAGCCCCCGTCGGAGGGGGCGGCACAGGGCCAGGGCTGGCCACACTGGGGCCAGAGGGTTGAGACCCCGCCCAGAGGGAGGAGGCAGGAGGGGCCGCGGGAACTTGCGCTCCCGCCAGCCCGGAGCCGCCCGCAAGGGGCAGGGGGCAAGGTGGAGGCGGCCTGCGGCGAAGGCGGGAAGGCGAGAGGAGACCGTCCAGGACTCAACTGCCTAAAGGAGCCCGCAGCGGCCCTGCGCTGGGCTCTGTCCCTCACGTCCCACCTGGGAAGTTGTGAGGGTCTTTGTTCCTTTCAAGGACCTCTGGTCTTCGTTCCTGCCGTTGTTCTGGCTGCAAAAGAAAGGCCCGCGCCTGCAGCTGATGGACAGAGCCAGGCCTGAGTCCCCCGCTTCAGATGAGGGGGCCACCGTTTCAGGGGTCCTGGCCGACTCTGGCTTTACGGGCTCCTCTTCAGTTTCCACCCACAATCCACCCTGAGTCTTACTCCCCCAGAACCCCAGGGTTGAGCCTGGAGGGGGCGGTCATTAAACGCTAGGTCCGAGCCTTAAGAGAGGTGCCTGACCAGGGCTCAAGCCCACATCCCTGAGACTAGGGGTTGGGAGATCTCACCTGGACATCACCCACCGCCCCCCACCCCCACCCCCACCCCCGCCAGCAAGCCAGAGGGCCGCAGGCTGTTGGGCTGTCGTGCTGCCTGGAGGAAGGCGATCCAGACAGGAAACCAGCAGTTGTTAAAAGAAAGGGCGGGAGCGACTTAGGGCAGCTCTAACCTAAGCGGGCTCTTGCAGCAGGGAGAGGGGGCTCAACTTGCTGTGCTGTCGGGGCAAGGCCTGCGGGTGTGTGTGTGTGTGTGCCCGTGACCCCATGACTCCTCACGTCCACCCTCAGCCCTGGGCTCCGCCTGAGCGCTCCGTTGTTTCACTCCTTGAGGCCGTAAATAACAATATCAAACACACAGAGTGTTTACTGTATCAGCCAGGGCTCTCCAAAGAAATAGAACCAATAGGAGATAAATATTATATGTATGCTGTATATATGTACATGTGCACGTATATACTATTATTGTTAGATTTATTTGGAGGAACTGGCTCATGCGATAGTGTCTGAAGTTCATAGGGTGGGCAGGCAGGAGTAATGCTTCAGTGTTGAAGCACTGTTCTAAATGCTTTACCAAAAAATTAAGTAATTTAATACCCCAAACAAATATGTGAAGCATGAGCTCCCATTATCCCTACTTTAGAGATGGGTAAGCTGGGGCCCTTGAGAGCTCAGACTGTGGGTCCAGATCTGTGGAGTCCAGGGGGGCAGGAGAGGAGCATGGTCCTGTAATCTTTTCCCCCAGCTCTAAAAGAACTGCCCGGGATTTATGTCCTGGACCTTTCACACCTAGGAAGAGGCCTAAGACCCCATACCCAGCACAGGATCCCTGTGGTGGAGGGGGTGGGCCGCCTGCATTTGGGGAGGGGAGGGCAGAAATCCCCAGATGTTGGCCCCTGACTCCAGGGTCCAGTTTAATTTTAAATATGTCTGTTTCTTGATCCTGTACTGTCCTCTCCAGTGGCCTGGGCTCCTGGCTTTCCCTGTCCATCCTCACCAGGCCACAATGTCACAAAGGGCACCAAAAGGGCCTCAGCTAGCTCCTGTGGGGCTGAACAGAACAGTCTGAAAAAGGCCAGGAGGCCACATCTTGGAGTGTCATCTGGGTTATTTTATTTTATGTGTTCCAGGATGGTCTGGGCTGCACAGCAGGATGGTAAGAGACCTCCGTTAAACCCACAGGCCCAGGGCCCCAAAAGGCATGCCCAGCATGGGGTGAGGGCCTGAGGTAAGAACCTCAGCCAGTACCCCCACCACCCACAGCAGCTCTCATGGCCCAGTGTGTGTGGAGGGGACAGTCTTAAGAGCAAACAGAGCCTGGCAGCCAGAGGCAGCAGACCAGGGTCCTCAGCCCCCTCCACCCCGTTCCCATTAGAGGGGGTTGGGGGGCCTCCAGAGGCCAGGGTCCAGGCCCAGGTCCTTGCTGGGCTGCAAGGCTCTGTGGCAGGAAGGCAGCCAACCTGCTCCTCCCAGCTGCACTGGGGTCAGGGTGCTGCCTTGTGTTTGGAGAGTGGAGAAGTCTTGGGGAAGTTTGAAATCCAAGCCTGTTCCTCTGCCAGGAGTAAGAGTGTGACAGCAGTCCCTCAGTTCATGGGACAATGGGACGTTAAGACCTGGGCCCTTCCTGCCTAGCTCCCTGCCAGGTTCCCTCCTCTTCTGGAGACAGATCATCTCCCTGAGGGTTCCCCCTCCTGTACCTGCAGTTGGGGGACTCCATGGTATGACAATCTCATCACCCACCAAGGAGAAGGTGTAGGATGTGAGTCTCACTGACAGTGAGAGGTGCAGTGGGCCCTTCTGAACAAAGCCTACTGGCAGGTGTGGGTGAGGCAGGGAGGCCCTGGTCGGTGGGGGAGTGGGACCTGTACCACGCCTACAGGGGACTGCTCCTTTCGGTCTGGCTCTGCTTCTCCTTGCTTAAGCCACATCCCCCCAAACTAATCCCCAAATGTAGGGAACATGATTCAGAAGGGAACATGACTCAGGGTGTCTAACTGGGAAGAAAAATCACAGCTCAAGAACAGAGTACCCTCCTGCTCACAGAATTACCCAGCTCCGGAGTTTTCTCAGGAGGATCTCTCTTAACAGAATTCAGAGTTGCTTAAAGGCCTGAGCTATAAAGGGATCCCTTCAAAAAGGTAGCGCCCCCAACGTGGGGCTCGAACCCACGACCCTGAGATTAAGAGTCTCATGCTCTACCGACTGAGCTAGCCGGGCAACAGGCTCATGCCCCAGGTTCTCTTTCCTTTGGCGTGAGACTTCCGGTGATTCGGATGCCCTCAGGTTGCTCCTACCCGGCCCTCTCCTCCGATCTCCGACATCCCCAGTGTTCCTACTAACGCCAGATCCTGGGGCTGAGCCTCCCAGGCGCGGCCAAAGTTCCAGGACTGCGAAGAGGTGAAACGGTGGGCGGGATGTGGGGCCCGAATCCCAGGACTGTAACCGACTGGCCCCAGCCTCCGCAGCCGAGCAACCGCGTCCCCTTCTCTGCCAACCTCAGACAGGCCTTGGGGCTGCGTGCTGGGTGAGGCCGTTTGGGGACTGGGGTCGCTGGGTCTGCAGCCCAGCGCCCGGCATCCGAGCAGCTGCGGCCGCCTCTCTCTTTGTTAGTGCTGTCCTGGGTTCGAGCCCCATGGACGTTGTCTTGGAACGAGGAGCCACGGTAGGAGGAGGGGGCATAGCGCTCGTGGTCCCTGATTCTTGATTAAGGGCGCTTTGGAGACAGGAACAGAGCTAAGGAAGGGCTGAGAAAGACCCACCTGGTGTCAGAGCCACCTGGCTCTGATCCCGGCAGATCTTCTCCTCTGTCTGGGCCTAAATGCGGGAAAGAGAAACATCAAGAATTGGACGCGTCACACACCTTCAGCCTCTGCGCTCTTTGGGATCCTAGAAGAAGAATCCCGAAATGGCCAGACGCGGAGGCTCACGCCTGTAATCCTAGCACTTTGGTGGGCCGAAGCTGCAGGATTGCTGAAGCTCAAGAGTTCAAGACCAGCTCTGAGCAAGAGCGAGATCCCGTCTCTATAAAAGGTGCGTGCCTGTAGTCCCAGCTACTCAGGAGGCTGAGGCAGGAGGATCGTTTGAGCCCAGTGAGGTATGATGACGCCACTGCCTGGGCGACAGAGTGAGACCTTGTCTCCAAAAATAAATAAATAAGTACAAATTCTTTGACATTCTTTCCACTAAGAGGTCCATGTCCCTTCTTGAGTCTCAGTGTCTCATAATGTATGGCAGAGCTGACACTATAAAATTCCCCTGGTTGGGTCATAAAGAGGGATGCAGCTTCCATCTTGTTCCATAGAACATGTGAGTGGGAGTTCCACCCACCACACAATTGGTTCAATTAGCCTGAGTGAGAAAGCCCAAGCCACATGGAGAGGTCATCCCACAGTTCCAGCTGAGCTCAGCCTCTGGTGCCTCTCAGTTCAGAGGACAGTGTGTGAGTAAAGAAGCCTCCAGATGCTTCTGGGCCCCAGCCAGCCAAGCCCCAAATTTAACAGATATAAGTTATACCTGCACTTCCCTGTTGTGCTCCTGACCCGCAGAATTGATTATTGATATATATTTTTTGAGACAGAGTCTGGCTCTGTTGTCAGGATAGAGTGCAGTGGTATCATCATAGCTCACTGCAACCTCAAATTCCTGGGATCAGGTGATCCTCCCACCTCAGCCTCCCAAGTAGCTGGGACTACAGGCATGAGCCACCACACCCGGCTAATTTTTCTCTCTTTCTTTTCTTTTCTTTCTTTCTTTCTTTTGTAAAAACGGGGTCTTGCTATGTAGTTTAGGCCGGTCTCAAACTCCTGGCCTCAAGCAATCCTCCTGCCTCAGCCTCCCAAAGTGCTGGGATTACAGGCTTGAGCCACAGTACCCAGCCTGATGATTGATATTGTTTTATGCCACTAAGTTGGGGGGTGTTTGTTACAGCAATAACAACTGATAAATGGTAACTATTAAAATAAAAGACAGCAAACATCATACTTAATGGCAGAATTTTGAAATATTTTTCCTGTGAATTCTGGAGCAAAACAAGAATGCCATCTATAACACTTCCATTTAACATTTTGTTGGCAGTGTTAGTGCAATAAGGCAAGAAAAATAATTAAAAGGTGTGTATATAGATTGGAAGTAATTAAATAATACTGACATTATTCACAGATGACATGCCTGAATATGTAGAAAATTCTATAGATTAGAAATAAGTGAGTTTCACAAGGTCACTGAATCCAAGGTTGATGTACAAAAATTAATTGTATTTGTATATATCTGCAAAAAACAGAAAATTATATTCAAAATAATATAATTTACAATAGCATCAAAAACATCAGCCACCTAGGAAAAATTCTGATGACAGGTGTGCAAAACCTATTTTGGAAAAATATAAAAATATATTTTAATATTTTTGATTGCTATACCAATCAAAATCCCAGTTGCTATCGTTGTGCAAATTGACCAGCTAATTCTAACACTTATATGGAAGTGCGAAGGACCAACAATAACCAAAATAAATCTGAAAGACAAACTTAGGCGGTTTACACTCCTGGATATTGAGATTTACCATAAAGTTAAGTTGGTTTGGGCACCAGCGTAGACAAAGAGACTATGGGCGTTCCCGGACCAGAGAGAGTGAGTGCGGGGAACAGAGGTGCTGGCGGCTGCATTCCCCAGCAGGATTACTCCTGCCCTGGATCCCAAGGAACTGCTGAGCAGCAGAGACTGTCACCCTGCCCTGCCGCTTCCCCCAGGCTTCCATCCCCACCCCGGGCTCATCTACCCACCCTTCCTGCCGACCAGATGTAGCCGCAGGTCCCGCCGCTCCATTACCGTCCAAGAGTTCATTCCACCCGGTTCCTGCAAGCCCGAGGAGCCCAAGCCAAAGAAAAGAAGAAGATCGTGACCCCGGAAAAGGACATCCACCCCCACTTGTGGTTACGCGGCTGCAGCAAAACCTACACAGAGTTCCTGACTCAAAGCACACCTGCGAACCCACACAGATGAGAAACCTGGCCGCTGTGACCCGCCGGCGCAGATGCACTGACCAGGCACTCCAGCCCACAGCCGCACCGCCCCTTCCAGCGCAGAAGTGCGACCGGGCACCTTCCGTGAAGAGGCACTTCTAAATTTTATTTTGTTTATTTATTTTTATTTTTTGTGAACAGAACTTGTGGACAAAAAAGAGGCACTTTAAAATCCCAAACAGTGGATATGACCCACACCTGCCAGAAAAGAATTCCCTATTTTTTTTACCTTTCACATTGTCCTCTGGATGAGGGAGGAGCCCAGCACTTCAATCACCGCCAAGTTCCCAGCTGAGTCAACTTGTGGATGGATAATCAGGAAAAATGAGGAATCAAAAAGACAAAGATCAAAGAACAGATGGGGTCTGTGACTGGACCTTCTATCATCCCAATTCTAAACGCAACTTGAGTATTTCGGGACTTACAAAAGGCGAAGGGGGTGACGGGAAGTTGTGGATATCAGCATGTAAATTAGATCCGTGAGTTGGGGAAGGGAAGACCAGCATGCCTTTGAACTGTGTTTTGATGCAGTGTGAGCATAAAGATCCCCTTGTATTCGCTTTGCCTTTTAAAAGCCATTATTATGACATTATAAGAGGAAGAAATTCAGGCTCAGAAAATGTGCTTTGGTAGCCTAAATGATGGTGCGTGGTGAGTCTTGGTTCTAAAGGTACCAAACAAGGAAGCCAAAGTTTTCAAACTGCTACATACTTTGACAAGGAAAATCTATTTTTGTCTTCTGGTCTGCATTTATTACCTAAGTCAGGTAAATAACCTGGTTTACTTCCTTAACATTTTTGTGCAGTCTATTATGCACTGTGGTTTCAGATGTGCAATAATTTGTACAATGATTTATTCCCATGTATGCCTTCAGCAGAACAAATTTTTTCCTGTATAGTTCCTTGCCTTAATAAATATGTGATATAAATTTAAGCAAATTTCTATTAATATTTTGTATATTCGTAAACTACAAAGTTAAAAATGAGCATTTTGTGGGGTTTGTATTTTGCATACTTGAGGTGAGAATTAAATTTTAAATAAACCTGTAATATTTTATCTGAAAAAGTCTTTGAAACAAAGTGCAAATATAGAAGCACATGTATTCAGACTTGATTTACGAGAAAATGTTTGCACTACAGAGCAGTGGGGGAAAGGACAGTGTTTAAAAGATGTGCTTATTTAAAATAAATCACTCTGAATTCAAAAAAATCTTGATTACTAGCTCACATACACACAGAAATCAATTCAGGGTGGGATGTAGACCTAAAAATTGAAAGAAAAGATAGCAGGAAAGTACCGGGTTTTATTCACCAGGCAATAGTTGGCACGGTCACAGGCACACTGCCCTCCTCCCCCGCCCCAAAGGTGGGCCTAAGGTGAGGCTCAACCCCAGGAGCCTGAGATTACAGGCCTTGTGCTCTACTGACTGAGCTAGCCTGGCAGACATATGCTGTGAGCTCGCTGGTTGTTCAGTTCCAAATCACATCCTGGTGGGCCCCGGAGGAAAATGTTCTGGATTCCATGTCGCTCTTGGCCTTTGCGGTAAGTCGTGCACCGGGCTCTGTTCCCTAAAGCTCTGACATGGCCTCTAGATCCCCAAAATGTGAACACAGAGCCGAGATCCTGGCCGTGTTTCCCAGGCCAGGAAGGGTCTGGAACAGTCTGGGAGGAGCAAGTGAGTTCCTCAGGGTCCTGACACTTCGGGCGCAGGAAGCCGTGGGAGAAGTGGGTTTGCGGGACCCTGGCTGGCTACTCCAGCTGGGAGAGGAGAGTACGAGGGGCCCCGTTCCCCGTCCCCAACCATTAGGATTCCCGACCTTTGAATCAGCAAGAAACTTTACCAAACACACATGATCCCCGGTTGTGGGCCACCAGGCTGCATTAAGTGTTTTTTCGAGTATAACTCATAGATGTTTGGGGTAAGTGCTGTCACCATCCGGGTTTAACAGATGGCGAAACGAAGGCGTACATGGCTAAACGTCTCGGCCAGAGACCCAGAGCCTGGGCTCGGAGAAAGACGACGCCCCCTGCTGTGGGCTCTAAGACGCAAGGAAAAGTTTTTACAATTATGGGCTCGGTCAGCATTTGGACCCAGGAATTCCACCCCCCACGTCCAGAGTCATGCCTCTGGCCCAGTGAGTCCGTCATTGCGAGACCACTTAACATTTTAAGAAAGTTCAAAGTTTCTAGTAGCCACATTTTGAAAAAAGTAAAAAGAAATAGGTAAAATTAATTGTAATAATATATTTTACTCAATCCAATACTGCATATACAAAATATTATTTTTCAACATGTAATGAGATCTTACTTTTTGGATGCCAACTCTTCAAAATCCGATGTGTATTTTACACTCATAGCAGCACATCTCAACCGGACCGACCATATTTCAGGCCCTCGGGAGCGACATGTGGCTCGCGGGTACCGTGCTGGAAAGCGCAGCCGCCGGCCACAGTGAGCTTTGCCCTGTTCTCAACGACCTTTGGTGTGACTCCGCTCTGCAGAGATGGAGGTTTCTAGGACAGTGGGGGTTGGGCGAGGGACCCCTAACCCGAAGGGACCAGCGCAGCTGGGCGACAGAAACGGAGCCCCACCCCCACCCCCGGGCCACTCGCCCCAAGCCCAAGGTCCGGCCTCCTGCCCCGAGCCCGCGAGCAGCTGAGCTACCGGGTCTGAGGCTGGCGCAGCTCTTCGGGACCTGTGGGGTCTGGTCTGGCACCGGGAAGGAGGGGAAGGACGAGGGGCTCGCGGGCCAGCTTCAAGGCGCATTCCGGTGCCTTGCAGCGGAGGTATCAGCGTCAGCACCAACCCGCCCCGGGCTTCAGGCTTGGTCTCCCCTTCCTGAGTTCCATATCCTCTAAAAGAGCGGGAAAAGCGACCCGTCCCCGGGGCCCGTCCGGGATTTGAACCGGGAGCCCCTCGCACCCGAGGCGAGAATCACACCCCTAGACCAACGAGCCTTGCGCAAACCATCCCCCCGCCCCATGCTAACGCTTCCTCTCCTTGTCCCTATCCCCGCGCGACTCGCTTCACTGGGAAGCGGGCTAAGCCCCTCCTCGCAGCCAGGCCCTGGGCGGAGCGCTGGAGTCGCAGCAGGGATACCCCAGTGAACCAGCGCGGTGCAGACAGAGCCGCGCAGTCCCACGAAGAGGGCGCCACAGAGCCCGGACAGGGGGAAGCCATTCCTGTCCCAAGGGAGTGAGGAGCAGAAACGAGGGGGCGGCGATGGCCGACTTGGGTGAGGAGGGCACGTTGGAGGACGGACTCCAGTCTCCCGGGAGCCCTTGCCCTCGGGCTGTGACGACGGTGGGGGCTGCAGTTTGCGGCTGGGGAACCGGGAGAAGCAGGCCACAGGCATTTAGCAAGCCCTGGGCCCCTAAGACTGGGCCTGTGCGCCCGAATCTCTCCAGGAGGAGACGGGGAAGAAGTCCGAGGTGCCGGTTCCATTTCACGCGCCGGGTTCCGGGGCCACCAGTCTGGGCGAGGAAGAAGGAAGAGCTGAGAGCGGATCTGGGTTCTCCCTGGAGATCCCCGAAATGCCGCAGAGTGGGCGACGACGCCCTTGGAGGCCCTGCAGTCCCCTTGCAATGGTGGACAAATCGTACTCAGTCGGTTATACTTGAGCGTATAATTTCCTGTTCCTTTCTTTTGTGGGCTGTGCTCCCAGCATCTAGCCAGCTTGGGCCACAAAACGCAAGGCAAGTCAAACTATGGGTTTGTCCAGACTCTTAACTTTTTTGGGGATTTTAGAGTGAGGAATGACATGTGCTTGAATTAGGAGATCTGGCAAGGCCCTGAATTTAGCAGGCCCTCAGAGTTGGGGCCACAGTTCCTGCCGATGAGAGCACTTAGGGCTTTTGGGGGGTGACTCTGCAAGGAGGGATAGAGAAAGGCCCCCATAGTGAGTCGAATAGTGGCCCCCAAAAGTTATGTCCATATCCTCACCCCCAGAACTTGTGAATTCCCTTATTTGGAAATCGGATCTTTGTAGATGTCATTAAGGATCTCAGCATAAGATCATTCTGGATTATCTGGGTGGGCCCTAAATTCAGTGACAAGTGTCCTTATAAGAGACAGAAGAGAGGACACAGAGGAAAGGAGAAGACCACATGAAGATGGAGGCAGAGATTGGAGTTATGTGTCCACAAGCCAACGAGTACCTGGAGCTACCAGAACCTGGACGAGGCAAGGAAGGATTCTCTGCTAGAGCCATCAGAGGGAATGTGGCCCTGTGGATACCTTGATTTCAGATATCTGGCCTCCAGAACTGTGAAATAATAACTACGTGTTGTTTTAACCCACCCAGTTTAGTGGTGATTTGTTATAGCCCCTGTAGGAAGTTCATACACCCCATACTGACCACAGCTGCACAAACTCCTGCACAGTAACCCTGAGCACCCACCTATGCGCCTGGGTGCTCCTGTGGAGCCACTCTGCCCTGTCCCCTCCCCACCTTTTCCTGATTGGGTCACTCTGGGGGTGCAGATCCAATGCTTGGAACTGTGAAGACAAGAGTCACATCCCTGGGTCCTTGAAGGGGTTGGGGCCCCAGGTTGGTGGCACACATCCCTCAGCTTCATTGTGTGGGTTTCTTTGTTTTCTGGCCTGGCCTAGAGGGAGGCTGTGGCTCCAGGTGTTTCCTGCATGTGTTGGGTGAGGGACCCTGGAACCCCAGTCCCTCCTGGCATGCCAGAGCCCAGTGTCCAGCTCCACTTTGTGCCCCCATGCCTTGGCTGGAAAGAGAGAGAGGACCCAGGGAGTGAGGGAGGGCAGGCTTGCAACCATTTAACAAATGATTGCTAACTGGGTAGCTTTCGACAGGAGAAATTTATTTTCTCACAATTCTGGAGGCCAGAGGTTCTAAATCAAGGTGTTGGTAGGGCCGCTCTCCCTCCAAAGGCTCTAGGAGAGAATCCTTCCTTGCCTGTTCCTGCATCTGGTAGCTTCTGGTGCTCTGGTGGTGCCTGTGGCAGCATCACTCCAACCTCTGTTTCTAGTAACTGATGTGGGTTGAAGCAAATGAAGGAAAACACTGCAGGCTCTTTTGTCCTAGAAAATAATGTGGGTTTTATTTGAAAAGCCAGAGGAATCTATTGAAGGCTTCTAGGCAAGGAAATACACGAATTGCATGCTTGGAGAACCCCTGGCTCTGCCCTGGACTCTGGCCCCCCTTCCTGGGGTGGGTGAGACTTGGCTTGACCAAGGGGCTGATCTGTTGAGAGGGCAGGAAATCTGTCCCTGAGCCACACCCAGCTCCACTGCTGCCGGAGTCCCCATGCCTCAGCCTGGGCCAGAGGGAAGTCCTGGTGGCCGAGGCGCCTCAGGGAAGGGACCCCTGGACTTCGGGACCCAGCCACACCAACTTCACCCATCTCCACTTCCCCTCGGAAGCTGAGCTCTTCCTGTCCCATCCCCTTCCCTTGAGGTGCACATCTGGGACACTTTCCCAACTGAGCAAGGGCAGAGAGAAAGTGGACAAAATCAAGGACAAGCAGCAGTGGCAACATGGCTTGTTGGCCTAGGGGTATGATTGTCACTTTGAGTGTGAGGGGTTCCGTTCAAATCCCAGGCAAACCCTCATTCTATCTGGTTTCTTTACAATTATATTTCTGTAGATTTAGGGATACAAGTGGTCTGTGGTTACATGGATGAATTATGTAGCAGTTATGTCTGGGTTTTTTTCTTCTCAGAACAATCAGCTTGTTGTAACCCTAGGGGATGAAGTTCAACACAAGGCCAGGAAGGAGGAACTGAGACTCCCAAACCCCTAGTTACGTTCTGAGCTCCCTCTGACTCCCTCCACTCCTGCTCCTGAAGCCCCGACTCCAATACTCAGGCAAGTGGGCTCTGGCCCCCACAGCAAGCAATGCTTTTAGCATAGTTCTGTCGTTCCCAAACTATGTGTGGAGGCACCTTCATAGTATTTCAAAATTTCAAGGGATATTTTAAATTTTTGAGGGAAACACAACAATTATTTGACATCCTTCAGACACATACTCTGAACTATTAGCTCAAGATTGTTCAGTTTCAGCTTTTGATAATGCTGTATTTTTGCAGAACTGGATTTTCAGGGGTTTCTGTGACAAAAAGCAAGCACTGCACAAAAATCTCTGTGGAACAGGAACAGAGTGTCAGTGTCCATTCTGATGCCAAAGTTGGAGAAGCTGTCCAGGGTCCAAGAAGCACACACATCCCAGTAATAACTGTGGTCATTTAAAACTAAAATAAAAATATCATGTTTTCCAAGAGGTACTGTACTGGGTTGAATAGTGTCCTCCCAAAAGTCATACCCACCTAGAATCTCAGAACACAGAGTCTTTGTAGATATAATTAAGTTGAGATGAGGTCATACTGGAGTAGGGTGTGCCCTAATTCATGACTGGTGTCCTTATAAGAAGAATATATGAAGACACAGAGACACAGACATGCAGAAGGAAGAAGGCAGTGTGGTGATGGAGGCAGACATTGGAGTGATGTATCCACAAGCCAAGGAATGCCAGAGACTGCACCAGAAGCTAGGACAGGCAAGGAAGAATTCTTTCCCAGATCCTTTAAAGAAGCCTGCTGGTGCCTTGATTTCAGATTTCTCCAGAATAGTGAGAGAATAAATGTCTGCTGTTTTAAGCCACCCAGTTTGTGGTCATTTGTTACAGCAGCCACAGGAAACTAACATAGGTAGTAAATTGGTAAGATTTTTTTTTAAGTTACTAAGGTGTATGCACCTAACTACTTAGTAAACTGAACTGTTATTTCTCTTACCCAAAGAGCAGCAGAAAAAAATTTCACAGTGCCCTGAACCATGAAAGTTTGGGAACTTCTGGCCTAAGTATCAGCCACAGCCCTGGGACCTGCAGTCCAAGAGTCCAGGGGGCAGGGACAGCTGCTCTGCTGTCTCGCAGAGAGAAGCCCCATTTCCCCTTCCCACCAAAAAAAGAAAGAAAATCTGTTTCTAGCAAACATTGAGCCCAGCCTTTTAATAACCTGAACTGTTTAAAGAAAATGTAAGAAAGTCAGCTGATATCATCTATAAAATAGGTGTAATACAAAATTTTAATTAAATTTAATTTTAAAAAGAAAGTCAGCTGATGGAAGTCATATATCACCCTCCTTCCCGTTCCCCAAATTGGGAAATGAAACACCCAGTGTCCAATTCTCTTTTACTGGAGAGAGTGGAGAGAGGTGCAGAGGCCCCTGAAATGACAAGCCGCACCCTTCGGGGTGGGTGTGGGAGGAGGAAATGCTGAGCAGTCCCTTCCCAGGCCACTGGGGTGGCCATCTTCAGAGCCAGGGCCTGGAGAATCTCCCCCCACTATACAGACACACATGCAGCCCTTGGGACCCCTGCCCTGGAATTCCTCTGGATTCGAATTTTGTCCCCCAGTCCAATGTAGCAGCGCAGGTTTACAAATATAGGAGAACTATGATAGAGCTGCTATGTGTCTCCTCTGGTCCTTGAACTAGATCACCAAGAGCTGGCTGGACCAAATATCTCCACTGCCTCGCCGACAGTGAATTCTGCCCCCAGAGAAGGTTGACTGTCACTAAGCCGGGGCAGGGGCCGCTCACTGGCACTACCTGCGACTGCTCTGTATAGCTCCAAACCATCCGTTAAAGGTTATATTTTCTTGCAGTACCCTGCTCCGTCAAATTGCCTCTTTGACAGTCAAAACCACACGTCTAACATGGGGCTCAAACCCACAACCCCGAGATTAAGAGTCTCATGCTGTACGGACTGAGCTACTCTGGCAGATGCTGAGACACTTCCTCTCCTTCTATTCAGAATTGGAGATGAAGGTGCTGCAATAAAAGGGCAAAAATGAGAGATGGCGCAAGCCTACTAAGCTCCTGGGCGCCACCCAAGGGCTCTTGCACCCCTCTCTGCTCAAAGGTTAGGTCCTCCCCATGTTCTGGGTCTGGTCCCTGAAGAGTTCCCAGCAAAGTACCTGGCCCAGAGTCGGGGCGCAGGCAACGTTTGTGGGATGAATGGGAAATGGAGCCAGAGGGCAGGGTGGTGGGGAAGGTGGCAGTAGGGACAAGAGGGACAGACACAGGAGCTGGTCCGTGGGCCTCCTTCGCACCTCAGGTGTGAGAAAGCCCAGCGGGGTCTAGAGACTTGAACTTTTCTGCACATTTTCGGACGTGGACTGGAATGCACGGGGAAGAAGGTCTGGGACCCCCAGCAGAGCTCTGGGGAGGACAAAGTCCCCTGGGCTGGAAGAGTTGGGGGCTGTGGCCCAGGACACCAGCTCAGGGAGGGAAGTTCCTGAGAGACGACCTGGGAAAGGCCACACGCTGCCCAGGCCACACTGGTCGTCTGGGGTGACCGCTGCGCCTCACCCCAAAACCTCACACCCACGCTTCTTCAACTCCAAATTCGCTGTCAGGCAGAGCAGAGCGGCAGCTGCGCCGCGCTACGGTTCCTGGGGACGGAAGAATGCGAGGACCCTTCCCTCCCAGTGTCTCTAGGCCTGGGGCAGGGGAGGTGGGGGAGGACCCACAAGTTCCTCTCAGTTTGGAGGCCTCAGTGTGGGGCGTGGAGAAGCCATCCAGGCCCAGCACTGGGGGAGGCAGAATGACCTCGCGGACGCCCAGAGCTGCACCCCCCCGGGACTTGGCGCTGGCAGGGACGGCGACGCTGAACCATGCCTCCCCTCCAGGGCTGACAGCTGGACGCACAGGAGCCTCCTGCGGCCGCTGGACAGCGGGGAACGCGGACACGGCTGCAAGGCTGGGGGAATGGGCGTGAAGTTGACCAGGAATAAGCAAATGCAAGGACCTCTGGGACTGGCTCGTTGGTTTAGGTGCATGGATCTCGCTTAGGGTGTGAGCGACCCCGGAGGAGCGCTGTTCTTTTCCCGTTGTTCTCCTCAAACTTTCGTCTCCTTCTCCAAAGGCTGGGAGCCGCAGTGGTCCGAACATCCGGTCCCGGAAACCAGTGGGAGCCTTGGGGATCGACCCCAGCGGGGGAACCGCCGGGCCGCTGCGGGCTTGGGGTCCGCCTTCCCGCGGGAGCGCTGTTTGGCTCTGACGTGCCACCGCCTCTCTCCCCCAACCCAGCCCGCTAGCACGGCCGGAAGGGCCGGACGATCCCTAAGCTCCGAGTCCTGAGTTGGTGCCCGATTGGGTGGTTTGGGAAGCGGGGCCCGCAGGTTCCCAGACGCGGGGGGCGGCAGCCTCAGCCGGGGGCCACCGCCCCTGCACCCGCTCGGCGAATGCTGCGCTCCCAGGCCGGTGTCCCCGCCTGGGCCGCCAGGGGGCGCTGCGGGCTGGGGCGCGGGCTCCACCCTGCCCTGGAGCCGCCCGAGGCGCGCGGGCTAACCAGCTCCTGCCTGCGCCGCTTCTTTTGTTAAGGACCCTCGCGGGCCCAGCGCGCCCTTCCCGCGGGGCGGAAGAAGGGAGGACGGCAGCGGGGCAGGGCCTGCCCTGCGCGTGCGCCTCACGAAGAGGACCCGTGGACTGGGGCCCCAGTTTCGCCTCTCCTTTCCCTTCCTGAGATCCGATAGAAACCGGAGGGCCACCTCGGCCTGTGACCAGTGCCCAGCGGCGGCGTCCGACGGCCCCGCATCACTCCAGCGTCTCACGATGGCCGTGGACGTTGTCCGACGTTCTCTTCGTCCACATGGGGAGCAGTACGTGGCGCCCCTCCTGCTCCCAGCCAGGGGGTGTCAGCGGAGGCCTGGTCGTCCTAAGAACCTGGAAAATCCTAACTTGAAAGAGAAAAGACGAGCAACAGATTCCGACACGGATGTTGGAACATCTGACAAGAACGATAAAGGTGGTAAAGCGGCCTTCATAGAAATGCGTCAGGAGCGATTAAAACCCAACTTAAAACAAATGAAAAAGTAGGAGGTCTCAGCAAAAAGTAGCAAATATAAAGACTAACCAAACTGGAAGTTTAGAACTGAAAAATTCAAAACCGAAATTATAAACTTACCAGAACGGGAAAAAACTTGAAGATGATAGAATGACAGAAAGTACCCAATCTGAAGAAAAGCGAGAAAACAGACCTTAAAGTAACTAACAGAGCATCTGGTGCTTGTGAGACTATCTTTTTTTGTTTTGTTTTGTTTTGATAGACGGGGGGGGGGGGGGGGGGCATGGGGAGTCTCTCTCTGTTGCCCAGGCTGGTCTGGAACTCGTAACCTCAAGGGATCCTCTGGCCTCAGCCTCCCAGAGTGCTAGGATTACAGGCGTGAGCCACCGCGCCCAGCCCCCCAAAAAAGTTTTTAGAAATTATTTTCCCTCAACCCTTCTTGGTCTGGGCGATCCGGAGCTGCTGGAACCTGCAACCTGGCCTTGTATTGAGGAGGGAACCCCGGGGCACTCACTGCTAGACCCGCCTCCTGCCGCTGCCACCGCTCCAGTCTCCCAGGACTCAGGGGCCGGGGTGGAAGGTGTCCCTGGCGGGTGTGTGGGCTGGGACGGCCGGCCGCGCACCTTCCTGGCCCGGCTCCCAGTCGCAGGAAAGAACTTCAGATAAACAACGCGGCGAGCAAAGCGCCAGAGAGGACTGCGGGCAGAGGGCCTGGGAATGGGCCCAGGGGTTCTCTGCTCCCCACCCACCCCCAAACTCTGCAGCCGGGGCCCCCTCAGAGAAGCTGCTGAGAATCTGCTAACATTTCAAACTCCACGATGCCGTGTGCGGACCTGGCCCGCATCCTGAGTGGAACCAAGCGCAGAGAGGAGGCCGGCAGGCGGTGGGGAACCTGTGCACGGATTGCGGGGTAGAGAATACTGAAGAATTATCCATAATGTTGGATGCCTATGGCACTGTGGATATTTAAAACAAAAAGCCTTTATTTGTAGAGATATATGCAGAAGCTTTTGTGAGTGAAGTGATACTAAGTGCTTTGAAATATGTCAGAAAAAAAGTGGAGGGAGATAGGTTTTAAAAATACACGGGAATGGGGGAGGCTGTGTATGTGTGGAGGACGGAGGAGTACATGGAACTCTCTGTACTTTCCACTCAATTTTGCTGTAAGCCTAAAACTGCTCTAAAAAATAAAATCTATTTTTAAAAAATGGACTGGGAATTTTCAGCTACTATTACACCCTGAGTCCTGTCCACACAGCAAGGCTCCCAGCAGCCGCTGAGCCGCTGTCTGTCCTTGCGTCCTTAGATCAGTGTGGTGCCCCACCCTCCACCCTGCACCCTCCACCCTCCACCCTGCAGGGTTCTAGGTCCCGCGCCGCCACCCCGCAGCTCTCCGGACCTTCTGAGGACGCCGCGATTTCCAATCCGGTTCCCCACCGGCGGCACCGCGGAGGCTGAGGGAGGCAGGCATGGGCCCAAAGTCCAGAATCCCCGGCAGGGTTGGCTCCCAGCAGTCCCTACACTCATGGTGCCCAGAGGACTCCAGGGCTCTAGGGTGGCCACGGCCGCGCCCGCTTTCCGGAGGACCTGACCTGCCTGATCATTTTGGTTCATTGACAGCCGAGCCCCTGGCACGCGTGCAGCCTGTCATCTCGCACCGCCTGCCAGCCGGATCCCGGATCCGATTCATTTCTCTCTGAGCAACGAAAGTTTTGAAACACGTCCATCGGGGATTTGAACCCAGCTACCAGACAAAGCCATCCACAGTTGTTCCTTTAGTCAACAAAGCGAACCACTGCTGTTAGCCCTGCATTTGCGAACACTCCGTCCGCAGTCGCAAAAGGCTGGGCTTCCCTAGGGACTCTCCTTTGGGGGAGGAGGTTGTGCCTGCGAGTCCCAGATCACAAGCATTACTGAAACTCGGGGATAGACCTACCTACCACTTTCAGCAATTCGGGGGCGGCCCTCAGGACAGAGGATCCCTGACCGATACCAGGAAGGCTCCCCTAGTGAGGGAGGCCGAGCCCTAGAAAAACCTAGGGCTCGTCCGGGATTTGAACCCGGGACCTCTCGCACCCTAAGCGAGAATCATACCCCTAGACCAACGAGCCACTCCGTGCGGCGCTTCTTTGTCGCCTTCGGTGAGATCAGTCCGCCTCCGCCCTCGCTAGTTTGAATCGGTTCTGATTTTCTGGACTAAAATCTGTCCGCCCTTCCCGGAGCTTGTCGGGAAAAGAGTTGATTCTGGTCCCCGTGGGGAGGAGGAGAAGGGGGAGCATCAGCATTGTCATACCCTGCGACTCCGAGTCGGAAAGTCCCCGGTGCAGGTTTTTGAGTGTCCCGCTCTCCCCTTCGCCGCTGAAGAACTGAGACCACCAGCTCTGGGAAGCGCCCGCAGGTCCTCCTTCCGTCACCGGACTAAAGGTTGCGGAGTGGAGCTGAGAGCCGGGGCTTGGACTCCTCCGAGGCTGTCGCGGGCTCCCGGATGCTCTCAGAAACGCAGTCCCCTCCCATGCCACAGACGCACCATGGCAGTCCCCTCTGAGCACTGCCTAGCGCGGCTGCCTCAGGACCTGGGGCCTCCATCTCCGAGGCTACTCAGCCCTGGACTCCCAGCATAAGGAGGGGCCCTCAGGGATCCCACACCCGTTCCTGCGCCCCTGCGGCTCCCACCTCGGGCCCAGAGACCCACCTTCCGGAGCCCAAGCCTCGCAGCAAGAGCAGGCAGCAGCTGGATGGGTCTGGGGGAGGAGAGGGAGGTTAAGGAGGGACCCAAAGGATGGGGAGCGTGTTGAGGAAATTCATGGAGCCATCCTGGGAAACGCTGGTTACTCGGATCCAGGTGCCTCTCTGTCCACTGAGCACGCTGGACCCCTGGCCTCAGTGCCCAGGCCCGATCTGGCCATTCAGGTTCAGCTCGGATCTGGTCCACTGGACAATGGGCCTGTCGCCAATCCGACCCCACAGGCCCAGACCCCATCCCCAAGTCTGCTGGGGGCTCCATCCATGCCCTAAAATGACCAGAAAAGCAAACTGTGGTTCCTCTGGGATTTGAAGCTGAAGAGACAATAAGGTCTCCTCCCCAGGGACCTTCCTCCATGGAGTGGAATTTGTGCACTTTCCATTGTGCTGGAACATAAATGGTGGCTGGGCCAGGGCTGGGTGCAGAAGTACGGAGGGAGTCAAGGCAGGCCAGAGGGAGAAAGGCCACTGACTGGCAAGAGGACTTTAAAGAGGAACTATCCAACTGGTGGAGGCCACAGTGCTTTCTCCTTAAGGAAAGGGAATCTTAAATGTTCTGGCCACATGAGAAGAAAGCACCTGCTGGGGTGCCAGGTTACCTGTGCCTCAGGGTCAGGAGAGGCCTCTCTGGGCAACGTAGTGCACCCAGGGGTTCTATGTAAGAGACCCATCTCCACTCAGGGGCTCAAGAGTCTGGAGATATGAAAGGGGCATTCAGCACATATGACTCCAGGGTTAAGAAGAGGAACTCCATGCTAGTTTAGGTCAGAGACAAGGCTGCTGCTCTGGATCCTTACATGCGCTGGAGCTCTGGCCCCACCCTCAGCTCACCTGGTGGGGGCAGTTATCTTGCGGGGTATGATTCTGGGTTCAGATCCAGTAGCTCTTCTCTTCCTAGCTTGGGAGGCCCCAAAATTTCCACCAAAACCCTCAGTCCCTGCCTGTTTTAACCATGTCTTTTATTTTCTGTATACTGATGCTTTAACATCTGGGACCTTGCAGACCTGGAGGGACTGCCCCTCCCAGGGTTAGCCAGTCCTTAGAGACAGTAAAACTCCTCCAAGGTAGTACATTTCAAATGCAAACCAACCAATCCAGAACCCACAGCCCCCAACCACCCCTTTTATCCAGCTCACACTCCAGGCAAATCTACCTGCCCTACTCACCCCAGGGCCAGGTACCAAAAAACTAGGGCCAACCCCTGTGCCCCAGAGCTTGCTGAAATTATTCAAACCAGCCAATCCTAAACCTGCTTACGCTGCCTCCTCTGTTCTATGAAAACCACAATACAGATTCTTGCCTACTTACACACACAGGACCCTGGTGCTTCCCCATGTGACCATCCCTGCGTGGCATGCTCCCTCCTGCTGGGAACTGTAACAAACTATCTTTTCAATGGCAGTCATCCCCTGATCCGGTGGCCTTACCATACCGGAATAATAAAACCTATTAAAACGCTACTGTTCTTCCAACGTAGAGAAGTGACCACTTGCCTGGAGCGCAGTCCTCTGGACGTTCATGGTGACACCAGCCCTTCCTGGACCCGACACTGAGGGTGTAGAGCCTCCCCATTAGAGAATGACGGTGTCCGAAAAAAAGCGGGCTCTTCTGGGATTTGGACCCGGGACCTCTTGCACCCAAAGCGAGAATCATACCCCTAGACCAACGAGCCACCGTGGAGGCCCTCTGCCTTGTGTCACCGCGAAGGGCCTCTGAGGTGTGTCCTTGGAGGTCTGCACGCGGCCTCGGGCCAACCGGGAGGTGTGCGCAGGGGTAGGTTTCTGTTTGGACTCCAGGAAGCTGGAGGAGGTGCCGGCCGGAGAGGGAGCTCCCGCACGCCCCCGCCCCCGGACCCGCAGAGTCAGACCCCCCCCCCCACCCTGAGCTCGGCGGCGCCGCATCCCCCGAGGGACGCCCAGTCAGGAAACGCCGGCACCCAGCTCGTCCAAGCCGCCTCAGCTACCAGAGGAGGGCCAGTGACAAGGGGCTGCCGCCCACAGGGGAAGAAGAGTCTGCGTGGCCTGAGTGAGCGCGGGGGTTCCTCATAGTGGACCCCAGCCCAGAAATTTCACCCAATATGGGACCCAAGTCCAGGACCCTGAGAGTGACCCTCGGCCGCCTCCCATCTGGCCAGCCCCGGCGAGCCTCGAGCATCCCAGGAAGGGATCCCGAGTCCCACACAAACCCCGCGGCTCCTGTCCTCAGCCAAGCCCCCTCTTGGCCTCAGTTCAGCCCAAAAGACGCTCGCAGCTCTGGGACCCCCGATAGGGGTCAGAGTTGGGGTCAGAGTTAATTTCTTCCCAGACAGGCGGCTGTAGGAATGCTCCAAACTTTCCTTTCCTCTTCCACTGGCCAGGGACCCAGCATCTTAGTAGGACTCTGGGAAGGAGGAAGGTCTCCCCGGCTTGAACCCGCGGCGAGGCCCTGCTGCCCGCCCTAAAGGGGGATAAGAGTTTAAAATGAGGGATCGTCCATGATTTGACCCCGGAGCCTCACACTCTAAGCGAGGATCACACCAAGTGACATTCATCCCCACGTCCTTGCCCCAGCCGGGAGCTGCAGGGGTCACACATACCCACCTACAGACAGCAGACAGGGGCCTGGCGGCGCCCTCGCTCCACACGGAAGGGGTCCATGAGCTCAGGGCTCCAGTGCTCAGGATGCAGCGAGTCTAGGATCCAGTATCCATTCCCACCAATTTTAGGACAGAAAAGTCCTGGAGAAGTTCAACTAGCTGTGGGGAAGAAGCGCTTCCTGATTGCCCGGCTAACTCAGTCGGTAGAGCATGAGACTCTTAATCTCAGGGTCGTGGGTTCGAGCCCCATGTTGGGCGTAGGCTTTTAACTGAATGACTTACAGACTGGGAAAAGGTGGTAGAGGTCATGAAAAAACTAAAGGGGGAAAAGATCAAAATAAAATAATGACAGCAAACAAATAAAGGAGAAAAGGTGGGTGACCTCGGTAGGAAGCTTTCTCTCCTGCAAAGTAAAGCTTGTAAGGACCCTAACACATTCCAGCAACAAGCCGGCCTCAAATCTCTCCTGAGCTACTAACCTTTGTCTCATGAAAGTTACAGGTATACAAACTTTACATAAATGTTCCATAAACAGTACACAGAGCATTCGGGACCCTCTCTGCGGAATACTCGCCGTGAGAGGGGTTCCCCTTCTAGAGACTTCCTTGAAATCCCCGCGACCCGGGCAATGCCTATCCAGGCCGAGTCAAGCTGTATCACCCCACGGAGGGCTGGAATCCACTCCTTAGGAGGAGTCTCAGCTCTGTAACTGAACAAAGAGGACAACGACTAGAAGTGGATTTTCGCTCCAGAGCAGGGACCTACACGGGACCCACATCTGGATTCGGAGGTGCTCCCCCTTCCACACCACGACCCTCGCCTCGCCCAACACTGTGTCCCCCACCCCTCCTTCCTTTCTAAAGTAGAAAGAAAATTGTTGATCTTGGGCTACTCTGAGTAGAGACTACGTGTCCCCGCTCCCACTTGAAGAAAGTAGGTTTGGGTTCCCTTCTGGGGATAGCATAGTGGGGCGGGAAGGTTAGCGCTGCCAGCCCAAGGCTCTACATTCATGAGTCACAATGTCGTGTCCTCTGGCTATGGGGTTCCCAGGGGTCCGTTCCTCCAGGTGCCCCTGCAGCTCTGGCATCCAGCCACTCTCCATCCTGGCTTTATGCTGGAAAACTGAGGCTTCCATACCCTGGTGGTGGGGTTGGGGGAGTGGTCAAAATGGAAGCCAGCCAAACTGCCTCCCCCACTGATAGGGTAAATTTTTGAAACATGCAGCTGTGGGGTGGAGAGAAAATGGCAGAGATTGATGCCAACCTACAGGTTGGTCCTGGACTCTTCCAGGTCCTGGACTCAGCTTAGTGATGCGCTTTGTAGCCAGCTTGATGTCTGTTAGGCTTTGCCAGCAGGAGTCACTGGAGGAAGAAGGGACTTGCTACTTCTTTGTTTCTTGTTTCTGTAGCCTCCCCCAGCCTCACTTTTTTATCCATGCAGCAACAGTTCATTCCAGAAATAGCAGCTGAATCATTTTGAAGTTTTTCCAACACACAGAACCAGCCTCATCACCAGCCCTATTGGTGGTAACTGCTTTCTTAGTGTTCCCTTTCTGCCTTTTCAACTGCCTTGTTAACAATTCTTTATACTTATTTAATAATTTCATATTAAAAATTCTATTAAAATAGCTGATGGGCTTTCTGACTGCTGGTTGGACCCTGGTTTGGTTACAGATTTGAGCTCGAATGCAGCGCTGAGCTCATTGCCAACAGAACACTAGATGCTAGTAATTCGTGGCATGCAAGGACATCAAGATCAAGCAATGCACGACCAGATTGGTTATGATGAAGTGTGGACTGAAGCGACTGCCTTGGGGGACCAGTAGCTGCTGCATTTGACCGCTGCAGTACAAATGACTACGTCGGCTTTCATCAGTCCACGGCACGGAAAGGATTCTTCTGAAGGCACTTGTTTGCTTACAGAAAGAAAATGACAAGGTCAAGCCGTTAAACTTTTACCCTAAGTCATGTCCAGAGACCCATGGACATTTTGTGGCAATCATAAAATAATCTTATAGCCACAGGGCTAATATTGCTAAAAATCAAACACATAATTTAATTATGCATGTCAAGGAATGTCAGTGTAAAATTGAATTCAAAGCCTCAGGAAATCTTTCATGTGAAAGATATAGCACTGATTAGGAAGAAGTGAGACAAAGGATTGAGGACATCAGGGTGGACTCAGACAAAGTTGAGAATCTGGAATCTGAGTGACTTTGAGCCTCCCTTGCCATCGAAAGCAGCATGTAGGCTGGTCCAATGGTAGTGGGTTATCAGAACTTATTAACATTAGTGTCACTAAAGTTGGTAT
Organism: Daubentonia madagascariensis; assembly: GCA_023783475.1. Classification (NCBI taxonomy): domain Eukaryota; kingdom Metazoa; phylum Chordata; class Mammalia; order Primates; family Daubentoniidae; genus Daubentonia; species Daubentonia madagascariensis. Next base: position 329,079 of record JAKFHU010002332.1, on the reverse strand, counting down.
ACAACCCCCCACTGCTAAATTTGACTGGCTTTTAAAAAAATAAGAAAGAAAGCAGCCTGTCCTCTGGTATCTGCAGAAATTAGCCTTCCTTGGCATGACTATCCTGTAATCTCACCTGGAACAGTTGTCTTGCAAGGGGATGCCAGCTCTCCTCAAAACCTACACCCACCACCCCTTGTTAGCACTTGACCTATAACTAAGGTAAGACCTCAGCATGCTGCAGGGAGCAAGTACAAAGGCAAAGGCCGACCTTGGGGAAAACAACTTATACTAAAGAAAAAGGGAAAAAGTAAGTTTTGATACTTTATGCTGGGGGAAACCTGGGGAACACATGTGGGAGTGGGATTATAATGTTAGAGTGAGGAGGATGGGATATGATTTTTGTATCTGCTGAATTTATCAGTCTGGGTGCACCTTCTAAAGAGCCTGTATTTAATATGTTCTCTCATGCAGCTGAACATGGCCCTACCAGGTTTCTTGGTTGGTTGGCTGAAAATTTAACTCATTGGTGGCCTCGTTTAATAAGAGCAAGGTGCCAGAATGTCCCTGGCATCACGTAGAGAAAGAATTCAAAGACTTCGTGAGCTAGAAATGTTGGAGTGTGTCTATCATGTATGATGTGCACACCCACCACCGCACTGAAAAGGTCCAGAGGACACTCCCTTTACTAAGGCATCCAGAAAAAAATTGGCCAGGGAAGCATCAGCATCCTTGCATAGCTCTGAGGTGGCCATTCTTTGCAGGTGGCGTATGAATGTGGCAGATAATGCCATTGAGATGAGTTCCCCGACTGCAATGGGGATAATGGGGTCCAGGATGTTTGGGGAAGTGGGAGAAGCGAGGCCCCAGCTGGAAAAACAGGGGAGTCTCATTCATGGGTTTTAAAGGCAAAAGAGAACTATGTTTTTATATGTATATGTGACAAAATTCCAGTGGTCATCCCCTTGGGGGCATATGGAATGGGGAAGCTTTGAATTTTACTTTATACCAAGTCTTGTAGTTTGGGAAATTTTTACCTCAAGGATGAAGTCATGTCTTGCACAAATTTTAAAAAAGAATACCATGAACTATTTCGAACATGCATTAAAACAGAGAAAATAGAATAATCTGCCCTCATGTCCATTATCCCACATCTACTCATGAATAAGTTTGTTTCATCTTTATGTCCATACAGCCCATTGATTTTAAAGTAACCAGTCGTCCTGCAATTTAATCTCTAAATAATTATGTGTGTTTATAAAAGGTAAGGATTTTTTAAAAATATATGTACCCACAATACAATGAACACACCTAGAAAAATAAACAATTATTCCTTTATATCAAATAGAATCTATGGTTCTTAAAATAGTGTAAAAAATCCAAGCACTCTTTTTTGAAAGCTGAAAATGTGCATGACTTACCTGAAAATAAACTTCGACTTCTAATTAGAGCTGTGTTCAGAAACCCTCCAGAGCTCCTTAACGGTGGTATAACTCCTTCATGTGGTATAACACGTTCCACTTTTCCCTAAGAGGGGGCCTAAAATTCTACTTTCCCCTACCCCGGGTGGGACTCGAACCCACAATCCCTGGCTTAGGAGGCCAATGCCTTATCCATTAGGCCACCGGGGCTGACAAGCACTACTTTTTGCTTGCCTTAGCCCAGTCTCTTAGTCACCTCCCCGAGATTCCTGCACTTCCTCCGGCTCCATTTTGGCCTGTATCCGGCCCCTGAACGTCGGTTTTTGGCCCGCGCTCCCACTCGGATCTCGCCCACTGCTGAGCCCCCTCGGGCCCCGGAGAGACCGCACACGTGCAGACACAGCTGAAAGACTTCGAAAAGCAGGTGAGCTCAGCTGGCCTAGGGGTACGATTCTCGCTTAGGGCGTGAGAGGTGCCTGGGTCAAGCCCCGCCACTGTAGCTCACCTTTCAGAAGAGAATTCGGGTGCAGGGATAACTAGACAACAAGAAGCGAAGGCTACGTTTGTGACAGAGTCTATGGAAAGGGAATGTGCGTTCTGCGATGGCCACTTCCCCATCTGGGAAAGCCCCGCATTAGTCCAAAGTGGACTGTTGGTCCTCATCCCCTTTCCCATTGTCCCCTAGAACAAGATGCTGCCCGGTGACCTGAGGTCTCTTACTTAATAATGACCTTCCAAATCTATTCTCTACATTCCACCTAGCTCACTCTTAGCCGCCACGTTCGGTGTTTACTTTCCTGCTACAACATGTGTTTGTTTTCCTTATTTAAAACCTGTATTTTAATGCAGTTTTCTCCTTATATTTATAAGCCCTTAGGAACCACTGAAACATCACAAAAACGTTCAAGAAGAAAGTGACACTCCGCACGACCCCAGGTTACCAACGCCCGCCGACCGGAGTACGTGCCCCAGGTGAGACTTCCCACAGCCTTTACCCTACCGCAGCATACTCGGCGCGACGCTGCTCTGCACCTGCATTATCCGCACTTGGATTATCCGCACCTGGATTTTTCCTCTTGACCATATCTCCTTAGAGAGAACTCGGGTTCAGCAGATACAGACATTTTTTCCGGGTGAAATGTTAACTAAATCCTGGACATAATCTTTCTATTTAAAATTTTAAATATACCTTTAACACTAGTCATTCAAAGATACTCTCTCATTGAAAGAAATCTAAATAATCTATTAGGTTTTGTTTTACATTTTAAACTGTGGGTATGTTTTGCATACATATATATGCAAAATTTGCCATCTTAACCATTTTCGAGAGTACAATGCAGTGGCATTAATTACATTCACAATATTGTGCAATCATTACCACTATTCACAAAATTTTTCATCACAATAATCTAGTGGATTTTGAAATGTACATGTCCTTTGACCCCCCCTGGGGCAACTCCCCACCGCAAGCAACCCCAACCCCGCGTCTGTCACAGTTTTCATCTTCTAAACCCCAGTTCGCGTAACCAATCCCCTATGGGCTCCCAGGACTCGCGGTCTCTGGCTTCGAGGTCCGCGGCCCCCCAGTGTCCGGCCAGCCTCATACCCTGTAGTGCCCTCGGGGTCGCCCCACTGGCAATCCTACCCCTGGGCCCCAATCTGCGTTATTGCAGGAGAGGGGAGGCATCGGAGGAGTTCCAGGGCGGTGCGTGGCTTGGGGATGGAGCAGCAGGAGTGTCTTAGGTCCGGGTAGGGCTCAGTGCCGAGAGAAGAAAAATTTTTTAAAAGTCTTCCGCAACAGCGACCACGAAGGGACTCGAACCCCCAATCTTCTGATCCGGAATCAGACGCCTTATCCATTAGGCCACGCGGCCGTGCAGTTACAGGTTGTGCAGCTTTCCTCATGAAGCTTTCTCAGGCGCCTGCGCAGTGTGCTTTACGGTGCTTGTTTAGGATGAAGGGGAGCCCTGGCCCTCGAGAATCCGTGGGGGCGGGGCTCCAAACGGGGCCGCTGCGTCCGGCGATGCTGAGGCTGCTCCGAGGAAACCGCCGCAAGCCGGAGGCTCCGAGTTTGAGCCCTGGCGAGCCCGCCCGCACCAGGCCCCTCCTGGGCCCTTAGGATCTCCTCCCGCACTTGCCGCCCGCCTGCATCGGGCCAGGGGCTGCCCACTGCTCCCCCGGCCCCTGCGCTTGCCCCGTCTCTTCACCGGCGAGTCTGCAATGGTCTGTTTCAGAGGCTTTCGGCCCCAGACTTGACTCTTAGCTCCGGGAAGGCAGAGGCCGCGTCTCCCGCGTTTCCATGGCCCAGCGCGGGGTGGGGCGGGGCAGGGCGGGGCGCGCGTGCAGAGGGACACAGCTGGAAGAGAAATGTAGCCTCTGGGGTACCCCTTCCCGGGACCCCTTTCCCCCTGGGACGCTCCCAGGACCTCCAACCCAGCCCAGCCCATGTTGGATTCGTTAGTCCCGGACGCTGGGCTCAGGACGCAGCTTGGGCTGGGGCTCCCTGGGCCATCTGGCCTCTGGTTCCCAGGGGCACAGTTGCGCCCTTAGGAAGTGCCAGGTATTTTACATACATTATCTCTCCTTTTTCACACATCCCTGAGAGCAGGCAGTGTTCATGAGCACAGCATCGACAGATATTTATTGCATGCCAGGTAAGCGCCAGCACCCATGCTGCCATGCCTGGTTAACAGATGTGGAAACAGAGTGGACAGAGTCAATGGTGACGCTGGGGTTTGGCCACCCTCTCAGCACCGCCCGGGTGGCCGCGGGGCACTCAGGCCTGCAGGCAGAGGCGTCGTCTGAGCGAGCTGCGGATCTCGAGGCAGGCCTTTCGGAGCTCAGCGCAGTTGGGGCCCAGCACGTCCTGCTCACACACCCGCCTGTTGACCTGAGAGGACCACACCCAGCCTGTGCCCAGGGTTCCAGGCCCTGCGGGGTTGAGCCTGGCACCCAGGGGAGAGCCCCTGGCCTGGTGTATGGTAAGGCCTAAAATTCCAAGGGTTGTCTTGGCATCTTTGAGCCTCACGGGGCTAAGCCTGAGTCCCCTGCTCTCAACAGACATGCCCCCCACCCAGTGGGACAGGCTCCCACCCTGAGAGTTCCCCTATCAGCCAGGCCAGCTGCTCCCCACCTGGTCCTCAACCTAACCTGCTTCAGTTCCCTGCCAGCCCTCGGGAATATTCAAATAAACCAATCACATCCTCCTTCGGGAACTGGGGGACAATCACCTGCTTCCCACAGGCCCTGCTGGTTCACTCTTCTCTGAGTGCACCCCCCCATGTGGCCCTGCATGGCGTTCGGTACCTTCCCCCACCCCAGACTTTAGTATATGTGACTAATAACTGCTGTCGATCGCATCTGTCCAGTGTCGGGTGTCGTGTGTTTGGTCTTCTCACACTATTGAGGGCAGGGATCCCTCCTTCACCAGTGGAGCTAATGGGAGGTGATTAGACCACCAGGGCTTAGGGAAAAGGACAAATCCTGCCCCTCTGCCCTTGTCACCCCCCATCCCCAACACACCTCAGTCAGCAGCTCCAGGAGGTCCCCCCCGGGGTTGGCTCTGAGGACATCCACCAGCATCTGGATAAAGTCCGAGCCCTTCTCATCCCGATAGGCCACATAGCCTAAGTCAGGGAACCAGGGTCAGAGTGTCGGACTCAGGCCCTGACCCTCTGCCTTCCTATCCCCAGGGGCCTGTTGTGCTGGACGTGGGGGGCAGCAAGTAGGCAGGACTCCGGGGAGCAGGCAAGAGAACAGGGCAGGGAGCAGCGACTTCTTGCATCTGAAACATGCTGTTGCTAGATATTTGCAGAGTGGACATAAGGCTAGATTCACTACTGAACAATATTTACTATGGACCTACTATGTGCCAGGGACTGAGCAGGGCCTCGGGGCAAATAGATCTGCCCTGCCTTCATGAAACTTACAGCTTGGAGGAAACGATGTACAAGAAGTGATTGGCACAGTCAGCACTGAATGGTGCATCATTACTATTATACTAAATAATAAACCACAGAAAGAAGATGGCTTAACTGCAACTGAGCTGGTGCCTCTGCACCCCAACACAAAGCCCTAGCTGCCTCTTAGGCCACTCCAGATGTTAGGCCAGGAAGCCAGGCCCCGTGTAACCATGGGCTTCCTGATGACCCATCTTCTTACCCTCGGTGGCTGCATAGACCGTCAAGATGTCTGCTTGGTCAGAGCTGCCTGGAGGGGGGCCCCTGGAGGTGCTGCCTGTGAGAGGAATCGTGTCCATTCACCAGCATCCTGGGACTCTGCCAGCCCCTGGGGCTCCCCATCTCTGGCTTAGGCACAGGGTAGTGAAAAGAATGCAGGGCACGAAAGACAGATAGAAGTTCAAAGCTCAGCCCTGCCACTTACCAGCATTGTGACCTCAGAAAAGCTATTGCACCTTGCTGACTCCAGGGTTGTCACAAGGCTCAAATAGGGGAAGACTCTGCCACTTCTCAAAGGCCCTGGCTGTGCAGGAAGACTTTCCTTCCCATTGTCTTGGCAAAGAGAGGATGGAGGTGGCAGCAGGACCCCAGCTAAGAGCCCTGGAAATGCTCTCAGACAGTTCCCATCACCAGCCCTGCCCACGCCCAGGCTCTGGGAGGAAGGCAGACCCACCTTGGGCATCAGCATAGATCTGGAGGACATCTGCGTGGGAAGGGATGGCTGGAGGTGCCCGCAGCCAGCGCCAGTACCAGGGGAGAGCTGTGGGCCCCACACCGGCATCCCTGTTCCCTGAGGAAGGAGGAGAGAGGCAGACAGCTTCACTTGGTAGATACCAGGGGTTGCCTCCAGGTGTCCAGACCCGTGTGAACAGTAGGGTCAAGGCAAGAGCCCAGCCCCCAGAACTCCAGGGCAGGCCTGCCAGGCTGGAAACATTCAGGATGCTGAATAACAAGTGCTCAGGGTTAAGGGCTCAAGGTCATGGACTTGACCTCTAAGAGAGGATGGGAGAGGGGGTGGGGAAGGTTGGGCACCCAGGCTTCCTGCAAGAGGTAGACAGCAAGTCCTAGGAGGGTGAGGGCTGGCTGAGGAAAGCTTGGGCAGAAGGGGCAGGCTAGGGTGCCGCTCACCCCCACGGCAGGCCTGCAGCAGGAAGATCTTGGGGCAGCCCCGCAGTGCCCGGCAGTGGCTCAGCTCCCACTCCAGCACCTCTGGTTGCACCTCTTGCCCATCAGCCCCCATCAGCTGCCCCTGCGGCCCCCCATGGGCCATCAGGGCCACAAGGGCACAGCTCACAAGGCCACTGCGGGTGTCCAGCTGCTCCCGGAACTGGGCCAGCTCCTCCTGGAAAGCCTGGGGTGGGGACGAGGTTGGAGCCTGGGCCAAGGCCACCACCTCCCCAGCCCCTGGCTGCCCTCTGCAGGGCCGAGAAGTTTCCCCAGCCCTTGCCCACCAACCTCTGACCTCTGACCTCGTGCCAGTGGCAGGCCCAGGGAGGAAGTTCTTTTCTAAACCCCTGCCTCAAGGCCTGGCATGGTCTCATTAGAGGTGACAAGGTCCAGCTTCCTGGTGGGGAAGCTGCGCCAGAAGTTAAGAGGCATGAGGAGGGGCAGTAGGCTGGTGGGTGTCCAGGAAGGGAACCAAGGACCTCGGAGGCAAAGCTTTGAGCTGCAGAGCAGAGAACCAGCCAGCATGGGAGGCTGCAGGAGCCCTGCACACCAGGCTTCCAGAAGCAGGGAAGTGACTGCCCAATGCATGCAGCAGGGGCAATAGGGGCTAGACTTGCGGGTGTACTTCCTGCCTGTGATGGGTGAGAGGCTCAGGAGAGAGTCCCCTGGGCCCTTCCTTCAGAGCCCAATGCAAGTTCTGGGCTTCCCTTTACCTGGGCTGTAGGGTCCGTCCTCAGGGTGGTCTCAAAGCCCAGGGCCTGGCACAGTCCCCCCAGTGCCTCCACGTCATGCTGGGCCCCAGGCCGGCCTCGGATCACAGCCAGGAGGAGGGCGGCTCTGGCGCTGGACAGGTCATACTGAGTGCTGGGGCCAGGGACCGGCTACAGACAGGGTTAAGGCATATTCAAAGTGGTCTGAGAGGATTCCCGGCCCCTCACCTCCCCTGCCTGGGTCTCCCTGAGCCTCTGTCCCACTCAAAGCCATGGCCACATGATTGGAACCCACCCCACCCCCTCACCTCAGGCATCAAGGGCTCCGTGCCTCCCAGGCACAGTGTCCCCCGCAAGGAGCTCCGGAGGAAAGGGCAGAAGGTACCCCCTGTGTACTCTTCAGCTACCCTGTAGAAGAGCTGGGGAGGGTGGGGTTCGAGGTCACTTCAGGGGGCTGCTCCCTGGGGAGTGGAGGACGGGTGCAACCCAGGCAGTCTTTCCTGATGTCAGGGAAAGACTCAGCAAGGCTCATGGCTACTACAGTCTCCTCAGGTCACCTGCCAGGACAGAGGGAGGAGAAGCAGAAAAAGGGGGGCAGGGCAGGATGTCCCCAGGCAACATGTGGGTTCCAGTTTAGGCTCAAGCTCACGGACTTCCCTGGGCATGGATGGCTGCAAGTGGACAGTGGCCACACCATTAACCCCCACCCGGGATCAGTGCACACAGAGGTGGGGACGCTCCCTAGAGCAGGGCAGGGCCTGTCAGGGAAGGCTCACAGGGTGGGCACTGTCTGCAGAGGGCACCAGGCCTGGGTGAGCTGTGGAGCTAAGCTGGGGCCCACATGCCTCACCTCCAGGGCCACACAGGGGCCGCCCAGCTGCCCGGTGAGATCTTCAGCCCTTGGGACCAGACATGAATCATTCCCAGCCCTAGCCTCCAGGGTCCCGAAGTCTAATGGGGCAGATGGTCACTGCCTGCCTGAGTGTGAAAAGGGGTGGCCCGAAGTACAAGTGCAAGGAAAGGCATTGCTGACAGCCTGGAAGGGACTGTGTAAGGCTGCTGGGACAACAGGGAGGGCATGCCAAGCAGAGGGAATCGCCTGGGCAAAGGCATGGAGTTGGGAGGCACCTGGGGTATCTGGGGAGTCCTGAGTGGGTTGACAGGGGGTTCCGAGTTGGGGGATGGGGCCGAGGCCCCAAGGCTGACACGGGGTGTCAGACGATAATGGTTTGTACATGGATGGGAGGAGGGGGGTGAATGACTCTAACTGTAACCAGATCAGGCAGGAGAGCACAGCGGAGCCAGGGGACATCGGGGGCCCCCTCCCTGGGACTCCCCCTCTGGGGCCCCCACCTCCGTCAGCAGCTGCACCAGAGACCAGTGAGGAAAGCGGCCACAGAGCTCTCTCAAGCCAGCGAGGAAGACTCCGGGCCCCGGGATGGCTGGGTGAAGAAGCAGTGTGTTGGCCTGGGGCAATCCTGCTCTCCCGCCCAGCCCTCACCCTGCTCTGCTGTCCCAGAACTGGGGTCCCTCTCCTGCCCACTCACCCCCGGGGCCACTGGAGAGTAGCAGGAAGACTTTGGGGCAGCCCCGCAGGGCCCCACAGTGGCTCAGCTCCCGGACCAGCTGCTGTGGCTGCCTCAGCTGCCCGCTAGGGGCCACCAAGGCCACTAGGGCACAGCCCACAGGGCCCCTGTGGGCATCCAGCCTCTCTCGGAACCAAACCAGCTCCTTAAGGAAGCCCTAGGGGCAAGAGCAAAGGCCTGGCCTGAGTCCGGGAGGCTCCGGGTGGGGGTGGGAGCTGGGCTTGGAAGGGAGGGCTCACCTGGACTGAAGCCTCCCTCCTCTCGCAGCTCTCAAAGCCCAGGGCCCGGAACACGCCTTCCAGGGCAGCGACTGCGGCGGCAGACACCCCAGGGCTGCTGAGTGTCAGGGCCACCCTTGGACCCTGTATGCTGTACTTCCCCTGGGGAGGCAAGGCCAGGGCTGGGCCAGGCTGGGGCTCAGCTGGGTGTTGGGAGCGGGCTGGGCCAGGCAGGGCCTCCCACTACCTTTCTCCCCAGGCTTTCTTGAGCGTCTGCCATCTGCGCAGCCACCCGCAGGGTACCAGCCACCAGGAAGGCCATGGGGCCAGGTGGGCGTCCTCTGAGCACCAAGCACCAAGCACTGAGCTCACCTCCTGGCCCCAGCTCCCAGTGCCCTGGGTCCTAACCCTTGCCCTCTCGCTGCGCTGACTCTATCAGCTGTTTGGGAGCTGAGCTGGACTCTGCCCCCCTCCCCTGGAAACCTGGGTCCTGGGCCCCACAACCCCAGCCCCGGCTCTTTTCTCTGGCTCCAGCTGGTGACTTCCTGGCTGGCACTGATGTACCCCCACCTGAGCCAAGAACCTGTGCCCAATCCTATTCTTAGCTCCTGGCCCATGCTCCTCTCTGATCTCGTTACACCCGAGTGTCTCCCTTTAGAGCCAGCCACCAGCACCAGAAAAGTCCTTGTAATGCTCCCACCACCCCCTACATGCATGCATACAACAGCACCAAGCCACCAGAGGTAAAAATCACAACTGGAACCAGCCCTGTCCACAGCAAGACCACGGTGGGGACAGTCTCAGTGACCCCCCACATGATGTGTGTTGAATGGCAGGCTGGCTGAGGAAGGCCTGGGGGTAGAGAGGCAGGCACACACGGACCAGCCACCAAGGGACAGGAACATCTTGTCTCCACCTGCCCCACCTCCCCTCCAGGGGGCCCTGCAGAAGGGATCAGCAAGGCTGGAAGGAAGCTCATACTTCAGGGACCGCTTGCCCTGACCACATCCCACCAGCTCTGTGTGGCCCAGGCAGGGGAGAAGCCAGATGTCAAGGGCTGGCAGGGAGTAAGGGCTGGCCTGTGGCCCATCAGCTTACTCCCCCAAGGGACACAGCGCGAGACGGCTTTGAGTTCTGGATTCACAACAAGCAGGCCTAACGGCGTCCCCAAGCACCTTCCTCATCGCACCAGTTGGGGGAAAGGAGTGGCCTGGCAAAGACCCCAGTCCTGCCAGGCTCCCCATTCTCCTGTCAGGGCAGGGAGGGTGTCCCCAGAGCAGGCAGGCATTGGGACAGAGGGGGACAAGAGTCCCAGGGCTCACAGCTACCCCTTGGGGCCCAGCCGACCTGGAAGCCAAGAATGTGGCTCTACCTGGTGACTGCACAGCACCATGTGCCACCAGGACTACTAGGCCAAGGGGTACAAATTCCAGGTAACACCCACCCCACCCCCGCAGCATCGACCTAAGGAACAGAACAGCCTGGAAGGAAATTTCCACGTTTATTCAAACCCTTCTGCTGTCCTTTTGAGGCCCACTGGGCTGAGCGCCTTTGAAAGGCCTGTGGTCTGTCCCTGTTAATGCAAATCTGCAAAAGATGCAGATGAAAAACATGGAATGCAGTGCTAAGGAGTCAGCAACAAAGTGCTGGTAGAGTGCTAGTGCTCGGCTCAAGGAGGTCCTGCCTCTGGAGGAGCAGGTAGCAGCCAGGCGCCCTGTTCTTGCTCTCCAGGGTTGGCCTCCTGTCACTGGAACCACCACCACCCTCACCAGAATGGCAGGTGCGTGGCTCTTGGGCTCACACCGAGGCAAGTCTGCCGAGGGCAAAGGCAGGCAGCTTCCATGTGGCCAGGACAGGGCAGAGTGGTCGTGGCCTGGAAACGGGAGGGGTAGGGGTAGAGGCCAGAAAGCCTCTGTGGCTGTGCCCAGGACCCAGACCCTCACAGGTGTGGGCTGACTGTCCCTCTCAAAGCCCAGCAGCCCCTCCGGGGGATCGAAGCCAGTCCTCCACCCCCACTGGAAGGCACAGGTTGGCAGGGCAAAGGGCCTGGGCCATGGACCCACCCAAGAAGGCAGGGAACAAAGAGCCACGCAGCCAAACAAGGCCAACGGGGGGTTCCAAGAAGGGATCCTAGGCCCTCCTGAGTCCTCAGGCTACCCTGCTGCCTCTGGCGAGGAGTGTGCTGGGGCTCCAGGAAGCTAGGGGGAGAGAAATGCTCAGAGCAGGAGGGGGAACCACAAGGCCAGAGGGGACTTCCATTCCCTTTGAGTGCTGGGCAGGGCCGGCAAGCTCCGAGCGCGGGGTGCCCTGGGGTCCCTCCCCGAGGTGCACAAAGGAGAATGTGATGCTGCCAGGCCTCCCAGGGAACACCTGCCCTCCTGGGCAGCCTCAGGCGCTGGCTTGGCCGCTCAGCCCACGGGCTGGGCCACCTTGGCGTGCAGGCTCTGGTGGGCAATGAGGTGGGCGCGCTGCTTGAAGCTCTTGTCGCACTCGCCGCAGCCGAAGGGCCGCTCGCCGGTGTGCACGCGCCGGTGGTCCAGCAGGTAGGAGCGCAGCGAGAAGCTCTTGCCGCAGTCGCTGCAGCCAAAGGGCTTCTCGCCCGTGTGGATACGCTGATGGTCGGCCAGGTAGGCGCTGCGGCTGAAGCTCTTGCCACACTGGGAGCAGGAGAAGGGCTTCTCGCCCGTGTGCACGCCCTGGTGGCGCACGAGATCCGAGGAGCTGCGGAAGCTCTTGTCGCACTCCGGGCACTTGTGCGGCTTCTCCCCCGTGTGCGTGCGCTGGTGCCGAGCCAGGTCCGAGCCCCAGCGAAAGCGCTTCCCGCACTGCCCGCAGCTGTGCGGCTTCTCCGCCGCCAGGTCCCGGAACTGGCGCCGGCGCGTGGGTGGCCGCCCCCGGCGCGCACCCACCACCCGGCCTAGGGTCGCCCTTGGCCGGTTCTCGCTCTCCCAGGCCTCGGCCTCCTCGCGGCTCCAGGACACAGTCCCGTCACCGCCTGCCTGGCCCGGCAGCGCAGTCACCACCTCTTCCATCTGGGACCTCTCACTGTGACCTTTGAGCCCCAAACCTGCAAGGGGAGAAGAGGCACCTTCTTCAATCCTGCTCGGTTCTGGGGCCAGAGCTGAGAGCAGGAAGAAACACAGCTCAGGGGAAAGCTCTCTGGCTTTCAGGTTCAGACAGACCTGGGCTCAGACAGCCCACGCCTCAGTTTCCTCATCTATAAAATGGGGATGATGATAAATGCTGGCAGAGAAGCAGTTCTGAGTAAGCCTGGAGAACTCCAGCTGGGCTGATCCCGCCTGCAGAGGCGCCTACTAATCATGACCCCGGCAAGCTGTCACCTAACCCATCCATGCCCTGCCTTCCACACTTGGATGCAACATCCCATACTGAACTCTGAACCCTGGCTATTCAAACTCCAAAACTGAACAGATTCAGGTGATTTTGTAAATTATCCCAACTCTCAGTGTGGGAAACTGAGGAACCAAATGGCTCCTGTGGTTCCCCTCACTACACAGGCTCTAGATCTCCAAACTCCAGGACACAAAACCCACGGGGATGGTGTGGGGGAGGGGACAGCCTCTTATGGACCCAGCTAAGGATGGGGTAGGAAGGAAGACCGAGGATTCCAGCAAGGTAGGGGGCAGTCTGTCTAGACCCCAAAGGCCCTGAGCACTTACCCAGGGCAGTGTTCCGGGAGTTCTCCCGCTTTATGTCCCAGAAGAGATTCCTCTGAGCAGGGTCCAGGGTGCCCCATTCTTCCCGGGAGAAATAGAATGGAATGTCTCCCAATGCCACAGGTCCCTAGAATGAGGAGAGAAGACCGGGCTCAGGGTCCCCCTGCTCAGGCCTCCCAGCAGCTGTGGGCAGGGACAGGATGGGCTGGATGAAAGAGGCCCTGATGGGAAGGCAAGGCTCATTTCACAGGCTCAATGGTGCTGAGGGTCTCAGAGGGGACAAAGGGACTGGGAACTCACGTGGACCCCAGAGGCAAAGCAGGTATCCGTCGGCTCTCTGGCATGACCCTCTTTAAGAAGAGTAGGCCGCTGGGCTGAAGGAAAACAAAGGAGCCTCAGAAAGGCCAGCCCATGCCTGAGACTTAGACCATACAACCTCCCGGCATGTGCACACATGCTTGGGCTTCATGGACTGGAAAGACCCTGCCTGCTACCCTTAGAGCAATGCCAGTGAAGGAGCCAGGCCCCTGCCCAGCCACTCTGCTGCCTACAAGGACAGAAGCTTACTCACCACCAAGGCTGTGCTGCTCCTGGGGTACAGGTGGCTGGCTCCGTGTTCCTGCCACGGATCGCTGGACTGCAGCCTCAGGTTCCACCTTCTGTGAGGGCACATCCTGTGCAGGAACCACAACATGCTCATCAGCACCAAGACCAGATGGGGGAAGACAGAGTTTAATCCCTGGGAAGGAGACATAGGACACGTCCCTCAGGATGCTGGGGTGTGGGGAAGGAGATCATTATGGAGCCCAGGAAAGCCCAGAGAAGGTGACACCAGGCAGTGCTGTGTGCTAAAGGACACTCCCCGATCAATCACAAGGCAAAAACCAGCCCCCAAAGGCCAGAATCACGGCCACTCAGCAAGGGGAGAGTTGGGGGACCCTCCTGCCAAGGGCAGAATCCCACACCCTGGCCACTCATTAGCACCTCCCCAGATGCTTCCAGTGTCAAGGTCCCAACACCTCACAAGACAGCAGGTACCCGTGGACAGCTCCACCTTCTTACCCCTCTCTGGTGCTCTACCTGTCCATATCGCTGTGTCCCCAGGGCCTGGCCTAGAGCAGACCATGAATAAACATCTGTAGAACCTGAATGAGCTAAAACCTCCTTTCTGGACCATTCCCACTTTGGTCCTACTGCTGCCCTCCAAAGCAGCCAAAAGAAACCACATTCACTTTGCTCAGTGTCTTTCCCAAAGGCAACCTGTATACATACTCCCTCAGGCTCTGTGTCTCCTCTACCCCATGAGCCTCCTGGAAACCCATCTCTAAATACATGGCCATCTCTCTTCAGCCCAGGCACGATCCAGGTGCCCCTGGGTGTGGGGGGCCCCTCACCTGCGGCCAGGATTTCGCTGGCTGCTTCTGTAGGTCCTCCACCAAGGCAACAGCTTCCTCGCCACTCCTTGGGTGCTGCTCTCGCACCCAGCCCTGTATATCCCCCGGCAGCACCGTCAGGAACTGCTCCAGCACCAGCAGCTCCAGGATCTGCTCCTTGGTGCGCAGCTCGGGCCGCAGCCAGCGGCAGCAGAGCTCCCAGAGCTGGCTGAAGGCCTCATGAGGCCCACGCATATCCCCATAGCAGAACTGCCGAAAGCGCTGGCGGCAGGCCTCGGAATCCCTGCTGTCCTCTTGTTGGGCAGATTCCTGCTCCCAGGAGGAATCCTCCACCTTCACGATCAGAAGCCCTTCTCCCTCCCCAGGGGCCTGGTCCTGGGGCTCCAGGGGGGCTGCCATTCCCCTGGCCTAAGGCTCAGGGCCAGTGGGCTTCAACCTGGGCCCCAGAGCCTGTCCTTTCAGTCTCCCAGAGGGATCCCCTGTGGCAGCTGGGCCGGCATTTGGACGTGTGCTCCTGGAGAAAGAACAGAATTGCAGGATTGGGGAGTGGGGTGGAATACATGACCAAACACCAGCCTGCAGGGCTATCTGGGGACTCCAGTACTCATCCTTTTGTAGCCCTGAAGTCTTTTTTAGGCTTTACTAAAATGCGTTGCTCACATGACTATCTCTCCTACTAATACAGGCCCATAATCCCTTATCTCAAAGTCTGAAATCCAAAACTCGGGTTTTTCATGACTCCTTTGACACAAAACTCGACATCATTCATTTGGCAGCACCACATGACCTACCAATATGAGCATATTTATAATCTTCATTTGTCTCACTTAATGTAAATGGTCATATGTTTTAGGATAGAAATTTTAACATATTTGTTCAGTTTATAAAAATTCACCAAGCTATATGTACAATATAGTTTTCTGTATGTATGTTATACTTCCATTTTTAAAAGTTAATTAATGTGTTTGATTATTGAGTGTTGCCCCAGATCACTCTGGAGGTATTACCTGATATTATATCATATGTGCACTATATTCTCTTTCTCAAACTGGAAAGCTTCTGAATTCCAAAACACATCTGGCCTTTAGGCGGGGGAGGGAGGATGTCAGAGAAGGGCTCACAGACATCATCCGAAGCCATTTATACACAGATATATATATGAATGTATGACACACATTTATAACTTACAATGTTACTTTCTTCACAATGGTTCTGAAAAGTATACTTTGGAATTCTGGTTTGATTTTTTTTGTTGTTGTTTCAACAATAAAAGTAATACAAACCATCATAACAAAAAAAGAGAGGGGAGATTTAAACAATATAGAAATATACGAAAGAGAAACTCTCCCTTCCTCAACGCAGTTACACCCCTCAATTAACATTCTGACATATGAAATCCCAGCCAGGGGTGGGGAACCTGCGGCCTCAAGGCCACATGTAGCCCTTCAGATCCCCAAGTGCGGCCCTTCTCCCGAATCCAAACTTCACGAACAAATCCCTTTATTAGAAGGATTTGTTCTGTAAAATTTGGATTGAGTCAAAAGGCCGCACTCAAGGATCCAGAAGACCACATGTGGCCCCAAAGGTCGTGCTTTTACTAAAAATATTATCCATAGAAACAAAGGAAAAAATGTGCTTGATGTGTGTTTTTACATAAATGAGGTCTTACTGCACACACTATTTTGTAACCTAGCAGTGGTTCATTAGCGCCACTATGAGGATGCGCTCCAGTTTCCGAACGAATACCCGAGTGATGCACGCGGGTTGTTTCCAGTTCTTCTCTACCACACACTAAGCACTTTATTTATTCTTCTGCTCCTCACAAGACCCCTGAAAGATACGCACGCCATTCTCGTCCTCCAGTGACCGAGAAAGAGCTTCCCCGGAGAGGGCCAGGACTCACCAGGGTCGCTCGGCAGGACGCGGCAGGCGGGAACGCTGACCCGGCCAGAGCCCGGCGCTGACCCCAGCAGCCTCGCCTGCGCGGAGCTGAGGGAGCGGCGGGGCGGTCGGCGATCACGCAGGGGCGTCTGCCCAGGGATCTAGCGGACGAAGGGGCGAGGGAGCGACCCAGCACTTCCGAGAGGTGCACGCCCCCTCTGGTCTCTGCCTTGGGGCGCTGGCCCAAGACACCTGGAGCCCGGGGCTAGATCTCCGGAGCCCGGCGGCCTGCGTAGCCGGTCCCCGCCCCCTCCCATGGCCGCCCAGGCGTTCCCAGTTCCGCCGCCAGGTCCAAGTGCCGGAAGTCCCTGCAGCTTGCCGGGGAACTACATAGCGCATGCGTCCCGGCAAGCATTTGGAACTACATTCCCCACAAAGCCATTCGTCCATTGAGGCTGACCAATGAACGGGAAGACTTCCCAGGCTGGCCAATCAGAAGGCAACTACGCCAAACGCGACACACTCATGCACCCGGATAAACGGCGGGAGTCTGCGACTTGATTCTCTGTGAATTCCGTCGTCTTGGCTTTTCTTTCACATGTCTCTGCGCCTCCAGCTCCTGAGCGACAAAATGGGTAAGCCAAGGCTGGCCTGACGAGCGGAGACGGTGCCTGGCCCAGCCACGAGTGGAGCGCTCGCTCCGCCGGAAGGGATGCGCTGGGATGGACTCTTCCTTCCGCCCCGGTCTCTTTCCGCTCCAGCCAGTGGGTCGAGGGCCGAGAGGCCAGAGGGCGGGAGCTAGAGCTCGGGCCGGGGAGACTAGTTTCCAGCCTCTTGGGTCCCGCTTCTCCGTGGAGCTTCTTGCGAAATACAATCCCGTGAGGGGCGCGGAGCCTGTCGCGGCGATTCTCCCTCCCTGGGTCGTTCAGCAGGTCGCGGCTGGCGGGACGCTGAGCCGGGTAGAGTCCCGCGCTCTTCCACCAGCAGCTTTGTCTGCGCGGAGCTAAGGAGCGACGGGGGTCCTGGGGCCCGGAGGGATCCAGAGCAAGCCATGTCCGGGAATCTCCGGGAATACACACTCAGACCCACTCCCACCTTCTCCACGCCTTGACCCCGAAGAACATCCCAGGCTCCAGATCATTTTCTGAAATGGAAAGAGCTTTCTTGTTTTGCTTTGATTATGCACATATTAAATGCTTGGAAAAGAAAATTAAGAAGGATTGGCAAAGTATGAAGGTATCTCTTTTTCCTGGTATCCACAAGGCTAGCTCCTTTACTCTGTGCTCAAATGTCACCCCCTCAAAGTGACCTTCTCTAACCCTCTGCCTTATTTTTCTTCCTAATGTTTATCACTATCTGATGTTATATATTTCTGTAATATTAATATTTGTCTCCCCCTACTCGGCGATAATTAGTTCCCTGAGGGCAGACACCTTTTATTGCCCTACGCCCAGCACCTGGAATTGTGCCTAGCACATGGTAGGTGCTCAGTAAATATTTGAATGAGTGAAGGTAAAACACATTCCTTTAGCCCAGCGTTGTGGCGCAGGCTGTAGTCCCAGCTCCTCCAAAGGCTGAAGCAGAAGGATCGCTTGAGCCCAGGAGTTTGAGCTTGCAGTGAGCTATGATGCCACTGCACTGTACCTGGACAACAGAGTGAGACTCTGTGTTTAAAAAAAAGAAAGAAATTCCTCATATAACCATCTAGAAATAAGCACTATTAATATTTTAGTCTGTTCTTACAGTTGTGTATCTATGAATATATTTCAAATATGAATCAGGAATCACTATAATTAATGTTCTGTTGACTCAGTAGTATATCAGGGATATCTTTCCATATTATCCTGCATAAATAAAATTAATCAGTTTTGTAAGTTGCATATTATTTCATAGAATGAAAGTTCCCATATTTTATTTAAAGTCCCCTACCCTTGGACATTTAGATTGTTTCCATTTTTCTGTACTTACAGATATGCTTCTACATACACCTTTGTGCATTTGCTTGAACATTTCCTTGAGAAAAACTAGAAATGGAATTGCTGAATGAACTTTGCATATATATTTCCAAACTGTCCTCCAGAAAGAATGTAACACTTTGCACTTCTATTTGAGAATCAAATGTTTACCTTCCTCTATTCCCCAAATTTTGCACATTAACAGCATCCAGCAGTTGTTGAAGTCAGCCCAGTTTAGTTGGGAAACAGCTTGATGTACCTTCCCCATATGCTTCACAGTAATGGATGTTAAACATTGGAATCATGATAGTTACCATTTGTGGAGTGTTTACATGTCAGGCACTGAGCTAAGTGCTTTGCATACTCACTCATGCCATGCAGCAGCATAATGGGGGAAATTCTATGATTATAGTTACAGATTGCATTTCTTTGATTTCTAGGGAAGCTCAATGTGCTTTCTTTTTTTCAATTATTGTTGGCTATTTCTGTTTGTCTCTTTGTGAATTGCCTATTGTTATTTCCTGGTTTTTCTATTGGGATATTCTTAACGTATTAGATTTTATATATTAAGGATATATTTGCACAGCCTGATACTCAGTAAGTACTGTATTTGCTTTTTTCCCTCTCTTCTGTTTCCCTTTTCAAGAATAAGTCAATAAGTATCTGTTGCATAAATTGATTTACCCTTTAAAATATGTTACAAATATTTTCCCATGTTTAGTTTGTCTTTTGATATCAATCATGTGTTTGGTTTGTTTTTTTTTTCAATTGCACTTATCACTAGAACAATCATGTGTTTGGATGTTGGTTTTTATTCCAATACAGAAGAGGTTTTTTGGGGGGGGGTTGTTGAGACAGGAGCTCACTCTGTTGCCTAGGCTAAGGTGCAGTAGTGTCATCATAGCTCACTGCATCCTCAAACTCCTGGGCTTAAGGGATCCTCCTGCCGCACCCTTTGGAGTTGCTGGGACTACAGGTGCATACCACCTCACCTGGCTAATCTTTTTAAAATTTTTGTAGAACAGGTGGGTCTCTCCATGCTGCCCAGGCTGGTCTCAAACTCCTGGCCTCCTACTTGGGCCTCCCACAGTGCTAGGATTACAGGCGTGAGCCACCAAGCCAGGCTCCAATACAGAAGTTTTAAATTTTAGTTAGAGCTCTCATTCTTTTATGGTTTCTTACATTGGAGTCAGGCTAAGAAAGGCTTTTGAGAGCTCCTTGGCTTTCAGTTTTTTTTAAGTATTACTCCATGTATAATATTTATTTTGATGAAATGAAAGAAGTATAAAATGAATTTGTCCCCCAATTGGGGCCAGATTAAGCAGTTGCACAACTGTCATTCCATCCTTTCTTGGCTCCTCTTTCATATTTCATATCTAAATTCTATTATATGGTGTTCTGTTGCACAGTAGGGTGACTATAGTTAATAATGTATATTTCAAAATAGCTGGAA
Source organism: Daubentonia madagascariensis (assembly GCA_023783475.1). NCBI lineage: Eukaryota > Metazoa > Chordata > Mammalia > Primates > Daubentoniidae > Daubentonia > Daubentonia madagascariensis. The sequence continues at coordinate 309,679 of JAKFHU010002332.1, read as the reverse complement.
GAGATAATTTTGAATGTTCACAAAGAAATGATAAATGTTCAAGATGATGGATTTGCTAGTTACCCTGATTTAATCATACACAATGTATGCATGTATCGAAACATCACATTGTGCCCCATAAATATGTACAAATATTATGTCAATCAAAAATAAAACTTAAAAAATAAATTCTATTATAGATGAATTTGCTTCTCAATTTCCAGATATATTCCATTGGTTTCTATGTTCCATTAGTTTTATAACATGTTTTCATAGGCAAAATTCCCAAATATAAAACTTTTTTGACTAGCATATTTTTCCTAATTTGTTGCAAAATAATTTTATCAAATTCCAAAACATATGCCATTGACATTTTTATTGAAATTTTTTTTCATTAGGTTGACAAGTTGAATATTGAAATTTTTATTAAATATATAGCTTAATATTGGAGAGAATTGACATTTTTACGATATGTTTTCCAGAAATACGTTATTTGTTTAACTCTTACGTACTCAGTAAAATTCTCTAGTTTTTTCTTTTCTTTTAATGTAGGTTCTGCATCTTTCCAGTTTGTTCCAAGGCAGTTTGTAATTTGTGGTTGTGAATATTTCCCCCGTAGTATCATTCGCTCCAATCAGGAGATAAAAATCTTATGAGCAATTTGAACAGAGAAAATTTGATATAAAGAATTCAGTTGTAAAAGATGGTTAACTACTAAACCGAGTAAAAGAGTTCTGTAAAAGTTACAGAAATAGCAACTACAGGAAACAACTTGTGCGCTTTTGACTGAGGGACAAACTTCGAAACTCAAAGAGGCCCCTCCCCTGTCGGTACCAGACAGAGATTGAGACCCTTCAGAAGAGGGAGTGGCTGCCACGAGACTGCACGGCCGGCAGACGGAGAAAACTCGCGAGGGAGTGCGCGACTACTGTGAGAGCGGCAGTGACCGCCGCCGGGCTCCCTCCCCTGCCCCCTACCGGCCCCCGTGAACACTGCACTGGGAAGGAGACGCCCTTTCCCGGCTGCGGTCGGACAGCGCCCTCTACTGGCAAAGACGTGTCTGCAGAACCCAGCTGAGATCACACTTTGGATCTTAGCCAAAAGGCCAAGACGTGCTCCAGCACAATATCACAAAGCAGGCAAAAAGAGCGTATTTTGGGCTGGGGGACAATAAATTAATAACTGCCACACCTACCATATTTTCTACTGGGCATTTCTGGGATATGATAAATTGTATACAATTATATTGAAATTGACCACCTTATTGAAATCGCACTTTCTTATTCCTTCTGATAGTTTTTTTTTTTTCATGCTAGTGGTTCTTTAACTTCTGATAGTTTTTTAATTTATTTTTTCTAGCTAGAAAATATAATTTATAAGCAATGAAAAAAGTAAATTTTTTTTGTCCAGGATTTATATTCATTCGTAGTCTTTTTAGCATTGTACAGAACTCTCAAAACAATTTAAAAATTGAGGACAGCAGGTGTCATTGTCTGGGATCTTAAGTTAATGAAAATGTTTTTAATGATTTGCCATTAAGTATCTATTGTTGGTTCATGTTCATATGAAGGAAGTTCCATCTATTCTCATTTGCAGCAGGAAGACTACTAGTTATTCTCCAATATCAGTTTTCCCCTTCTATAGCAAGAGTTTTTTGATGAGTACCTGGCCATTCAGAATAAAGAGTATATTTCCCAGCCTTTCCTGGGGCTAGCTGTGGCCATATAATTACTATTTCATTAAATATGAAATGTCTGATTTTGAATCAAAAGTTTATTATATCTCAAACAAGAAGCAGTACAGTTAATCAAAGTGTACACCTAAACTATCGACACAGTTTTGCCATCTTAATAGTAGCTTGTTTATGCCAGCAGCAAAGAAGCCTGCGGAGCAAGTGGCGATGAAATCACAAAAGGTATTTTCCACAGCTTGTTAAGAATTGAATATTCTTCCTTGCAAGAAGTGGTCCAAAGCCTGGAAGAAGTGGTAGTTGGTGTAAGGTCTCATGAATACGGTGGACAACAGAGAGTTTCCAAGTCCAGCTTCTGCAGTTTGAGCAGTATTGTTTGTGCAACATGTGGTCAAGCATTGTCTTGTAAGAGGATGGGCCTGTCTCTATTGACCAATCTCGGCTGCTTAATCGCAAGCATCCTCATCATTTCATCCAGTTGGTTGCAGTAGACATCCGCTGTAATCAATTGACCAGGTTTCATGAAGCTGTAGTGGATGATACAAGCGCTGGACCACCAGACACCATTAACTTTTTTTGATGAATATTTGGTTTTGGACTGTGTTTCAGCACTTCATCTTTATCCAACCATTGTGTTGAACGCTTGCGGTTGTCAAAAAGAATCCATTTTTTTTTTCTTAATGAAGTTTATCAGGTCAAAGAACCCATTTTTCATCACATGTAACAATAGAGTGTAGAAATGGTTCACCTTTATGATGTGACAGCAAAGAAAGGCAAACTTCGAGACGATTTCTCTTCTGATGCTCGTTTAATTCATGCAGAACCCATCGGTCCAGCTTCTTTACCTTGCTGATTTGTTTCAAATGGTCCAATATTGTTGGAATAGTAATGTCAAACCTTGCTGCTAATTCACATGTAGGTTGAGATGGATTCACTTCCACTACAGCTTTCAGTTCATCATTATCCACCTTGGTCTCAGGTCACCCACATGGCTCATTTTCAAGATTAAAATCACCAGAATGGAACTTCTCAAACCATTGACAAACCATTGACGTACTATGTGTTCATTAGCCACATCCTTCCCAAACACTTCCGTTGATATTTTGAGCTGTCTGCACTGCATTAGTTCCACGATGGAACTCATATTCCAAAATAACACGAATTTTTGACTTATCCATGGTTTCACAAAAATTGCTCTAAAAAAATTTGAAAGATAATCACAAGCCAAAACATATGTTTGAAAGAATGAGGATGTACTTTCACAGTAAAAATAAAAAAAGAAGTGTCAAAGTATCAACTGTCAAATGTAGTACTTAAGTTGGACATTTCATACTTAATAACCTAAAAATTTGAGGTTAATGAGATGTCAGTATAAGTGATGTATGCATCTTAACATAAACGGATGGATCTTGTCCTCCAGTTCTCTTTTCCCCAACTGGAAGCAGGAATCTGGACATGGCAGCATGGACCACGCACATGATAGTAACACCGTAGAGCTGTCAGAACAATAAGATGGAAGGTGCCTGGGTTCCTGATTATTGTGGAGCTCCCAAACTAGCTCTGGACTTTTACCCAGTTATATGAGAGAGAAATAGAGACCTACTGTGTTTTAAGCCACTCTTTCTTTGGGTCTCTATACCCTAACACTACTGGCTACTAAGAATTTTTATTTTTTCTTTAAAAAGATTTATTTGTATTATTTTTTCTATGGGATATTGGATATTCAGAATTTCTGTGTCTTCTTGAATAAGTTTTGATAGTTCATATTTTCTAGGAAATCATCCCTTTCATCTACAATTTTCAAATTTATTAACATAGAGTTGTACATAGTATTCCCGTTTGATTAAGATTTTGAAATCAGCATATATGGTTAAATCCTATTTCTTTTTTCAGGATTGTGAAATGGCATTTTAATGATAATGAAGTGGCTAGGAAGAGCCTGGGTCCCTGATCACTCTGTGGAGTAGTGTGGCCAAACTGGCCCTGCCCCAACCACCTGCCTCCAGCCCACCTCCAGATGCTACCGTGAGATTATTTCTGTTGTAGTAGTCAAACTGAATCCTAAATGATTCACTACGTCATAGGGTTGTTATATAAGGATTAAATAAGCTGGGTGCGGTGGCTTATGCCTGTAATTTCAGCACTTTGGGAGGCCCAGGCAGGAGGATTGCTTGAGCCCAGGAGTTTGAGGCTGCAGTGAACTATGATTGTGCCACTGTACTGTAGCCTGGGTGATAGAGCAAGACCCCATCTCTAAGAAAAAAACTTTTTTTTTAATTTTAAAAAAGGATTAAATGAGATAATGCATGTAAATAACTTAGCCCAGTGGCCGGCACACAGAGTGACACCCTGTCTCAAATAAATAAATAAATAAATAAACAAATATCTGAGATCCTGCAAGATGACAGCCTGTCTGAGTTCAGTCTCCTCTTCTGTAAAACGGGGATAATAATGCTTACCTTGTAGGGTTGTTGCAAAGATGAAAGGGGATGACACAGGTTAAGTGAATGCATAGGATCTCGCACGGTGACAGTCAGTAGATGGCAGTAGTATCCTTCAGTGAGGATATATTACTTGGGTAATAATTTTTTTAATAAGGAGTTTTATTAAAACAAAAACTGTTCTGTGCAGGAACCTGTATCCTCTGAAATATACTTGCCACTGTTCTTCTGCTTGCCTTGGAAAGCCCTTGAGTACATGGCCAGACCAGGTTAGTGCCAGACCCAACCCGATGTGCCCATTCTGCCTGCTGCTGCCACCACAAAAGGTTCTGGGTCAAACCATGGATATTGGGCCCACATGGCTGACACACAGTTACTAAGCAGGTGACATGGTCACCCTGCCCACAGTGCTTCTCCTGTGCCAGGCCTTGGAACAGAGATGCTGGGAATAGGAATTAGAGAGTCCATGTGGTAGGGTCCCCAAAGGCCCCCAAATTTTGGTGCTACCCACATGGCCCCCAGACTTACCTACACCTTCAATGCTGTCCTGTTGGCCTCATTCTGCCTGTGTAGATGAGCTGGCTGGAGTTTATTCAGTGTTTACTTAGGGCAGTGGTTGGCCTTGATGCTTTGAAGCAACAGAACCTCTTTGTCCAAGAATCTTAAGAGGAAGCCCCATATGTAGGAGATAGCAGTGTCTGCTCTGGTGCAGCAGGTGCCTGAGATTTGCTCACTTGGGCATATCCTTCATAGTCCCCAAAGCTTCAAAATGGACTATCACAGTCCCCCTACCCCCCAACCAAGGGCCACAGTTGGAGAAACATAGGCTCCAACACTGCCCACTGCCTGCCATTTGGGGGAGACTCCGAAAGTTCCACATGGGTGCTGCCCAATTGGCTGGGGGCTCTTGGTCTCTTCCAGAGTATGTTCCACAGCACTTGGTGCACAGAGCCATGCTATTACAACATCTGCTGCTAAGCCAGGGCCTTCACAACCTCCTGGGTGTCCAAGGCTAAGGGCAGAGATGCTTCATTACTCTTCTGTGCAAAAAGGATCTGCCAAAGCCATGGAGGACCAGGTGATTTGGTTTGCTGTCTTCTGCAAATTCTTGAATGGAAATTTGATGTTCCTGGCATGCAAATGTCTGTGAAGGATATTTGAGTTGACAAATACAAGCTGTCATGTCCTCTCTTGGAGTGCCTACCCAGCCTGTGTGAGCCCCTCCACTGCTCACTCTGTCTTCCCAGGGGACCAGATTGCCACGTTTGCATTCCATGAATCTGCCCCCAGCAAACCGACTGGCATAGGGGAGCAAGGAAGTTGTTTGAGACTGGGTCCAAGAGCTGTTCTTTCCCTGGAATCCAGAACTGGGACCAGGGAAGATTCCAGTCATTGTTCCGTATGGCTGCAGCATGCAGATCCATGAACTGGCAGGGGATGTGTTTCCTCTGATTTTCTAGGCACAAGATCAGTGAATAAGAATGTGCCTGGACAGGGAAAGCTGGGAGTGGTCTGAGAGAACCAGCAGGAGAAACAGGGAGACTGAAACAGCTCCCTGGCCCTAGGTCCTGCCTGAGAGCCATGAGTTTCACGAAGACAATCTTGTATCTTTACAAAAATGTCCCCTTTTTGCTTTCATTGGCTTTCTTTGTTGCAATCAGGGAGCTGTATTACATGATCATTGGCTACATGAGTATTTTTATGGTTTTAGTCATGTAATTAACCAAAAATAAATATTTTACCTGGTGTAACTTGTTAATGGCAAGTTGCTATTTTTAAGTGGGTTGGTTTTGGGCAAGTGTATCGGTTACCTATTGCTGCTGTAACAGATACCACAAATTTGGTTGCTTAAAACAACAGGAATTTATTATCTTACAATTCTGGAGCTCAGAAATCTGAAATCAATTTCAGTGGTAAATTCAAGGTGTCAGCAAGGCTAGTTCCTTCCAGAAGCTTTGAGGTAGAATTCATTTTCTTATATTTTTCAGCTTCTAAAGGCTGCCTGCATTCCTTGCCTTTGGCCCCTTCCTCCATCTTCAAATCACATCAATCCAATTTCTGCTACAAAGACTCCTTTTCCAAATAAAGTAATATTTTCAGGTTCCAGAGATTAGGACCTGATTTGGAGCCATTATTCAGCCCACTATAAGCCCACCCAGGACCTTTTCAAACTGCATGGTTCAGTTTGTAACCTCTAACATTGAATACTTAAAATTTCAGCCTTGAAGACAAACTGAAAGCTCTCTTATCAACTCGTAAGAACTTTGGCTTTCATCCACAAGAGCCATTTTTCATTTGTCACTGAGTCTAAAAGATAGGTACATGGCAGATACACGTTGGAATTTTCTTAAATTTAAATTAGATCCTCAGTAGTACAAACTGCTTCTAACATACACTAAAGTTTAACAAAACTTTTAAGAGGATATACTTTTTTAATGAAGAGCTTGTGTTTATGATTCAAGTGCTACAGAAACACAAAAGAATACAAATGACCCATGTGTTAGTTGTCTATTGCTGTGTAACAAGTGACCCCAAATCTTAGTGATTTAAAACAACAAAAATGTGTTGTTTTTGTGAATTAGAAATTTGGGAGCTGCTAAGCTGGGTATTTCTGACTCAGGACCTTTCATGATGCTGCAGACACAGTGTCAGCAGGGACCCTAGTTCATCTGGTGCTGGAGGATCCACTTGGAAGGTGGGTCATTGACAGGGCTATTGGCAGAAGACCTCAGTTATTCCCCACATAGACCTCCCTATGATTCCACTCATAGATTCCCTCAAGGAATGCTTGAGTGGCCCATTTGCCAAAGGATCCAAATGTGTTCCAGTTTTGGATTAGCCGCTCTACTACATGGGCCATATGACGCAGCAGATTGGATGGTGCTTGAAGCGTCAGTTCCTGATAAAGGGATGTTATATAGAACCTTTGGTAACCCGCTAGACAGGAATCATAAAATAAACCTGTGCCGGTTATTGATTGATTACATCCCAACTCCAGATTTATTCCGCATTGCCTGCTCAATGAAAATGGATCTGGCCGTTTAGTTTTTCCTTTGCCAATTGGCACGGTGTTAAGCTTTGTCAGTAGACGGCACTGGAGAGACACTGCAGGAGGGTGCTTTCCCTTCCTGCTTCTGGTGTGTTCACGGGGCAGGCTTCTGAAGCACTCAAGGCTTTTCCAGCACCTGGCTCTTGCGGGACAGGTGACTTCTGAATTTGGCTTCTGCAGCCCACATGGCTTCCCCAGCAGCCTGCTTATACAGCATGGGCGGCTCCTCTAACAGCAGGCTCCGATAGTGTGCACTTCTCCAGTGCCTGGTGCCTGTACTGGAGAAGTGCACACTGCAGCACCTAGCAGCCAGCAGCACCTAACACCTTTCCCACAACCCCCTTCAGGTAGTTTTGTAGCAGAGTGTTTCTGATGAGACACCTTCCTGTGTACAGCTTTTCCACCCCTGATGGCTGATTTCCATCAAGTTCTGCCCATGTGGTACCACTTCTCTGCCATTCAGTGAGCCAAGGTCTGGATTTCCCAGGGGCAGGGAAACCTCTTGCTTGAGTGCTCTAACTCAGCCCTGGCTGCTGCAATCTGCTGTGGTTATATTATTTACAGTTCTCTTTATTTCTTTCTAGCCAACTCCTTGTTAATGCCAATCCCTTTATAGCTAATGATATCAAATTTTCCCTATTCAACTCACTCTGCACTTTCTCTCTCCTGATTGGACCCTGCCTAATACAGAATTAGTACAAGGAGTGGTCTCAGGAGATAGACGCACAAAGAAGGGATCTGAGGACTGGCTTAGTCATGCCTTTGGGCTTGAGTGCAGGCTGAGCTACTCGCCAATGGGAAATGGGATGTGAATTATTAGGGTTCTCAAGAGAAACAGAACCAATAGGAAAGATAGATACATATGGAGATAGCTCTCTCTATATATACATATATATATTTCTCCATATATCTATCTATCTCCTATTGGTTCTGTATCTATGTACCTATCTATCTTCATAAATAAATATCAGCCGCTGCTCCGGAACTCGGAAAGCGCTACAGCCCCGGCGGGAAGTGCACGGGTCCCGTCGAGCTCTGGCGCAGGGGCCAGGACGCCCCCCCGCCCCGCCGCGACGCCACAGACAATCCGGCTTGGGCCGGATGTGGCCGCGCGAAGCCGGAAGTGGCCCTGGCCCTCCCTCCACATCCTCTCTAGGACGGCAGGAGGCTCGGCATCTCGGTGGTAGGCCCGCGAAGTCAGCGGCGAGGGGGAGCCGCCTGTGAGGGTTCGGACGTTGGCGGCGAAGCCCGGAGTCCAGCCTCCTGGTCTTTGGTTCCTTCGGCAAAGAACACCCGGCGAAGGGGAAAACGGAAAGTTGGAAAGCCGGGAGCCCGAGCAGTTGCCCGGACAACCGCGCTGCCTGAAGCGAGGAAGAAGGGGCGCGGCGGACACAAACGTCAGCCGTGATTGGCCGGTTCTTCTGGGGCCGCCTCTCGCTCCGCCCCCGACACTTGATTGGCTAATAGCAGTAGGGGGTGGGACTCCCGAACGAGGTCCTGCAGGTGGTGGGGCCACGCCGCGGGAGGTTGGGCCCGCGGAGGCCCCGGCACGGACTTCGGGCTTTGCTGCCCGCCAGCTGGGCCCTGAGCGCCTGCCCCAAGGACCTGCGGCCGAGCCAGCAGGACCCTCGCTCAGAGGAAGGGTGTAGGAAGCCAAGGTGGAAATACCCGTGCGCCCTCACCCTCACAGTCCGCCTGACCGCGCAGGTCAACGATAAACCAGTCAGGTCAGGTTCCCTAATGGCCGAGAAGCTGGGACGTAAGGGTGAGCAGAAGCCAGAAGAAAGCCGAGCAAACCTCTGAGCCTCCTCAGCCTCGACCCAGAGAGACACCAGGACCTTTCTCTGGCTTCCTCACCTCCAGCCTCCCACCTCTCAGTGACGCCCCATCACCCACCAACTTATGAGCACCCTTCAGCCTGGCATTCGAGGCCCTTCCATGACAGTCCCAACTCCTCAGTCTTATTTGCTCTTGCCAAATATTTCCCAAACTGCTAAGTTCCACTCTTAAAATACTCTTGCCAGATCTGTCCAGGAATGGTGGCCTCTCGATGGATCTCTAGAGGGAGAAGCGGACAGAGCCCCAGGGAGTGTCTCCAGAGTAGGGCGCGCTCTGCAGCGCTATCCGTGGGGCCCTTGGAACCACGTCCGTACTGTTCCATGAAAGGGGAAACATTTGTCCTGGATATTGTTATCTCTGAGCTCCCTGGAGGCAAGAGTGGAGTCTTTAAATGACTCCCTTGATCACACAACAGACCTCTGAATGGTTCAAGTCCTGACATCTGGTCCCTGACGCACTGGCTACGCAGCCTAAGGAACTGAAATCAAAGCAGGCAATATCCACTGTGCAAGTGAGTACACTAAGCTTTCTTGCCAAGTGATGACAGCTTCCAGTGTCATTTTAACAAGTCTTCCCACCTCTCATTAATTAGCAAACAAGCTCCTTGACAGTAACCCTGCTTTACAAGTGAGAGTCCCTCTCAGCCCCTCACACTGAGCCAAGCAGAGAAATCCCATTTCTGGCTGAGCGATTGGAGCCATGAAGACAAGCTGAAGGAAGGGAACTGCTTTTTTTCTGGCCTTTGAGAAATAACCATTTAATTCAACAAGTCCTGCCAGCAACCCAAGCCTAGATGCCACGGAGACCTCTCAGACACCACCATGCTCCGCCTGGACTCGCACCAGTCAGCAGCTTCTTGGTACCCAGCTGATTACATGCCCCACCGCACCCCCCAACTCCAGCTGAGCCCTGAAGGTCAAGACTATTGGCTGTTCCACTCTTTTTAGACAGCCCTGCCTCATAATATCATGTATTTATTAGACAGTAAATAGCTATAGGGGCGCATGGAAATAGAGGTATTCCTTACAGAATAAAATACCAGACCTAGTTGGGCATAGCTACTTTGGAAGCCAAGCCAAGAGGATCACTTGAGCCCAGGAATTCGAGGCTGCAGTGTGCTAAGATTGCACCTGTGAATAGCTACTACACTCCAGCCTGGGCGACATAGTGAGACCCCACAAAAAAAAACCCAGAACCTGTATCTGAACCCCAGCTTCCAGCTCTCTAGTTGTATGACTTTGGGCAAGTTATTGGACTTCTCTCTCAGCTGCAGTTTCCTCATCTATAAAACTGGGATAATAATGTCCACTTGGAGTTGTGGAGAGTAGAGGTAGTTCTTGGCCCCATGCCTGGCAGAGTAGCTGCTCAACAACTGGCAGCTATTATTACTCTTCTTGGTCCACTGTCCTGTTCAAGCCACTGTGTCCCTTAGAAGCTGGGAGCCAACAAGGGCTGCGACCACCCTGGTGGCCCCATAATCAATGGAGACATGTGGGGTCTCTATGGCATCTCTGATATAGACATGCTCATGGTCAGTTGGTGACAGAGCTGAAAGTTCTCTTGGGAGCTGACCCATAAATATAGGATAATAGGCAGGCTCAGCCCATCCCCCACCCCCAGGGGAAAAAGTGAAGCATGGGAAGTGAAAGCTACAGAGGTTAAAAGCCAGGGGAAGACCAGGAGTAAAACAGAGCTGGGCAAATTATAAAGGACATAGACCAGAGACCAAGGAGGTGAGAAGTAGCAGACACAGGTGGCAGCAGCTGCAGAATGGACCAAGAGGGAAAGTGGTCGCTAGTAAGCGAGGAATCCTCGGTGGATCACAGGCAGGCCCCAGTGGAAGCAAGTGGAAAAATGCCAATCGCAAAACTCAGCCACCAGCGCCTGAGGTAGGAGTTGGGGGCGGGCAGGAAACACAGAGCATGAGTTCCCAAGTGGGCTCTGCCTGGCTCTGGGCTTCCGAAGGGAAGAGCTCAGTGGGCAATGCCCTTGGGACAGTGATAGCAGCAGCAGCCAGCCTGTCCAGGGGTCCACAATTTCAGAAGTGGCTGGCTGGCTTCAGGCTTGGAAACCTCTGTACTCAGAAGCTGCACTACATCATCACCCCCCGCTCCATTCAACCTCAACCTCCTGGGCTCAAGGAATCCTCCTGCCTCAGCCTCTAGAGTAGCTGGGACTATAGGCCCACCCCATGGCCCGCTAATTTTTCTATTCTTAGTAGCGACTGGGTCTCACTCTTGCTCAGGCTGGTCTTGAACTCCTGAGCTCAAGTGATCCTCCTGCCTGGGCCTCCCAGAGGCCTAGAATTATGGGTGTGAACCACCACACCCCGCCTGCTAGTCCATTTATTGTCCCAACACTCTGGAATGAGCCTAAGGCAAAAGGGACCCCAACCCATGTCATTGCTGGGGAGCAGAGGGTGCCCAAGCCAAAAGCAGTGACTGAAGGATGCCTGAATGAGGACACACCGACCACCACCACCCCCAACCCCCGCCTTGGGGGAAGGGGTCCAGAGCCCGGGCCCCATAGGACAGAGCTGGAGGCCAGCGCTTGAAGTCCAAAGCCTTTAATGTGCAGCTAGAGTGCCTGCCCCTCCTCGCCCCTCCCGCATCGCCATGCCCCACCCCATGCCTGCTCCTCCCAGGTCCCTTCCCACACCCTCTCGCTCCTCCCCAGCGGCCCAGGGTGGCCCAGCCCCACCCTCCCGGCCTCCTAGGTGGGAGCAGGTGGGGGTGCGGCCAGAGCCCCCGCCGCCCCCAGCATCAGCATGGCCAGGGCCTTGGGCCCCGAGGTGTGGATCTTCTCGTGCCGGTGCAGGTTGGAGCGCCGGCTGAAGCTCTTGCCGCAGAGCGGGCAGGCGTAGGGCCGGACGCCGCGGTGCGTGCGCTGGTGGGCAGTGAGGTGCGAGCTGTGGCTGAAGCTTTTGCCGCAGTCGAGGCAGTGGTAGGGCTTCTCGCCCGTGTGCGTGCGGTTGTGTGCGATGAGGTTGGAGCGTTGGCTGAAGCACTTGCCGCACTCGGGGCACGGGTAGGGCTTGACCCCCGTGTGGGTGCGCTGGTGGGTGACCAGCGCCGAGCTCTGCGTGAAGCACTTGCCGCAGATGGGGCACTTGTGCGGCTTGGCGCCCGTGTGAGTGCCCTGGTGGGTGACCAGGTCCGAGCGGCGGGTAAAGCGCTTGGCGCAGCGGTCGCACACGTAGGGCTTCTCGCCCGTGTGGATGCGCTGGTGCTGGATCAGCGTCGAGTGGTGGCTGAAGCTCTTCCGACAGGCGGGGCAGGTGTAGGGCTTCTCGCCCGTGTGGATGATCTGGTGCTGGATGAGATGCGAGCTGCGGCCGAAGCGCTTGCCGCAGTCCGTGCAGGCGTAGGGCTTCTCGCCCGTGTGCGTGCGCCGGTGCGTCACCAGGTGGGAGTGCCAGCTGAAGCCCTTGCCGCACTGCTCGCACTTGTAGGTCTTCTTGCTGGCGTCGCCGTCGGGGGTCAGGCCCTCCTCTCCACTCTCGGGGATGCCCTTTTCCTCCTCACTGGGTTTCTCTGGGACGAGGCCCTCCTGGGGCTTCGGGGGACTGGTGTCCGGCAGGGCTGGATTCGGCCGCCCGCCTTCCGGGGCACCCGGCTGCCCGGCATCTCGGGCTGGCCCTGAGCTCTGGCCACTAACTGCTTGCTGCCCGCACGGCAGGACACCCCCCTGGGCCCGCCCCGCCCTCGTTCTGAAGGGCTTCACATCCCCAGGGGCTGTGGCGGACGGGGTCGGCACCTCCTGCCCCGCCTTGGGGGCTCCTGGAGAGAGAAAGAGGGTTTCTAGCGAGAGAGCAGCCTTCCTAAGGGCCCCGGGGGGTGGAAGGCCCAGCTCAAGGTGGGGGCAGGAGTCTGGGAGACTAGACAGGGCAAGGATCCAAGGAGAAGCCTGGAAGCAAGAGCCACCCTCTACCGAGGAGGGGGTCTGGTGGCCCTGCTCCAGGAAGGGCCAGTGTTAGCATCGCAGAAAGCACACAGAAGGCCACGTCAACAAGGGGCACCGAGGAATGACAGCGCTCCCGCTCCCCCCAGAACAAGGCGCCGCCGTCCCTCACCTGTGCTCATGCCTCTCTCCTGGGGCTCATCTCCTGTCTGCTGGCTCGAGCTGGAGGCCTCACCCTTGCTCTGAACTTGGGGGGCCCAGAAAGGTCTGCTGAAGGGGAACCCTGCCCAGAAAGACACACTGTACTCATCGCAGACCTTCCAGGGCTGCCCAGCCATAGACATCATCCCCCCAAAAAGGGACAGGGCAAAGACGGAGGTAAGGCTCTGGAAATGCCGGCTGAAGTTAAAGCGGGACTCAAATCCCTTTGGGTAAGGGAGTCTGTCTCCATGTCAGGGAGGGGAACTGCCAGAGCTTCTCTTCCCAGTGCTGAGCTGGGTCTGTCTTCTGGTTCCCTGAACAGCAACAGAATTCAAGGGAGAGTAGCTGGACCAGGTCAGGGTCCGGCAATGCCTTTATGTCATCACAGCCCCCAGGTGGTGGGCCCAGCAATGTCAAGAACAGGACGAAGGTGTCGATCCTACAGGCACACCTGAGGAGTACCCAGAGGAAGTGGGCAGAGAAGCTAAGTGTGAGGGCCTGGGATAAGAGGACCAGGACCGCTGATGACCAAGAAGTCACCCCATTTGCTAAGTACTGAGGTGACGGCCTCGGGAATTTTGGTCAAGTCAGTAAGAGAGCAGAGGCACCTGGCTTCCATGACCCCAGGGAAAAAAGGAATGCACTGGACCAACTGGGTGGTTTGGGGCATCCGTGAGGCCTGCAGTGGGGCTGCAAATGGATGCTAAGTTCCCTCTGATCTCCCAGGACTTGCCTGGACTTGTTGGTCTGGGCCCTGGGGAATGTTAACACCAGGTGGTGAGCAAACCTGAGCTAATTAAAGGAATGCACGGGTGGCTGGTGTGGGCCAGTGGGGGTCTCGGGACCACCTGTGAAGTCACTGGGTGGGAGTGCCATGCCCCCGGGATTCTGCCTGGGCCAGCAGGTATGCAATAGCTGTGTGTGGACTGTCTGAATGAATAACAGTGAATGAGTGAAAACTGACTTTTCTGTAAGACCTCATAAAATTCTGTCAAGAAAACTAGAGTCTGAAACTGAGGCGTCAAAAGCTCTGGGACTTAAATACCTACCATGCAGAAACCAGGGGACCAAGGCCCCTCTGAGAAGAGCACAGGCTCCTCAGAGCAGATGGGCCACCTCAGAGGCTGCAGGGCCTGGGGAGTTTAGCTGATGCCATTTCCCTCCAGGGCAAGCAGCCCCCAGGCCCTGAGCCGAGCTTTCTGCTCAGACATCTCTGAAGTTGGGGCTTTCAGAAGGAAGATAAAAATACAGGAATAAGATAGCACTCTGAAAGAACCAAAGAAAAGCAGCATCTCTGGACCAGCGCTGTCCCATATGGTAGCCACTAGCCATGTGTAGCTATTTAAACTCAAATTTGAACTGATTAAAATTAAGTAAAATTAAAAATTCAACTGCTCTACCCACATTTCAAGTGTGTGACAGCCACATCTGGCTCATGGCTCCTGTACTAGCACAGATGCAGAACACTTCCGTCATTGTGCAGGGTTCCTTAGAACAGTGCTGTCTAGGTGGACAATAAGAGGGACCAGGGTAAGGATGGGAGGGGGTATGGCAGGGCAGGCCCCCCTTCTCTGACTCCTAGGCTCCCCCACCAGGCAAGCTCTTACCCAAGGACAGCCTGTTTCTCTTCTGCAGGACGTCCCTGTAGAAGTTCTGCTGCGTGTGGTCCAGCCGTCCCCACTCCTCTCGGGAGAGGTACAGAGCCACATCCTCAAAGGTCACTGGCATCTGAAACAACACAAAACATCCACTGTGTCCACTCTCCAGGACATGCCGTGGACACAGTGGAGGGACATCATGACACCAAGATGTGTTGCCAGACCCAGACTCCCAACCTATTGTCTCGAGTGAGGCTGCCACTCGCATCTGATGGTGACACAGGAGAGCCACCCAAGGATGGCCTTTTTTGAGGCAGGGTGGGGGGTGAGAACAAAGCAGTATTTTCAGGGACCACAAGCTAAAGCTCAGGATGTCCACACAGCCCCCACCCTCAGCTCAGACCCAGGGGACAGTTCCCAGTAAGAAAGCCCATTATCTCTACCTCCTGCTTTTTCTCCAACTTGGCCAGGCCTGACCAAGAACACTGAGGCGGCCATTCAAGCAGCACTGCAGCACTCCACGTGGGAAGGTCAGCGGGGTCCTGGCTTCACACACGGAGCCAGCAGATGCAGGAAGGGCTGAGCACCGCGTGGGGGCTGGGGAAGGGCCACTCACCTGGGACCAGGCAGTGAGGAGTGCCGCAGCCATCTGTCGGTCTCTGGTCCTCCCCTCTCGGGAGAGCACCGGGATCCGGGGGGAGGGGAGGGCTGCGAGAGAAGAGGGGTCCTCAGGGTGTCCTGCTGGCCTGCTGCTCCTCCTGCTGCCTCAAACCCCACCCCCAATCTGATCCAAGAAGAGGGTCAAACAGCTCTGAGGCTGCCAGGGGGCAGGAGGCCAACCCCAACCCCTCCAGGTGCAGAGTCCCTCAACCCCACCTGGGCTTGAACCTCCACCCTCCCTACAGCCACCTCCCAGGAAAGCACCTCCTCCATGCCCCTCTCCTACCTCCACCAGGCAGGAAGAGAGCTTTTTCCTTAGAGCCATGACTTAGGGGTGCCCAGCCCCACACGCCTTGAGCCCTGTCCTCCTGCAACGCCCCCTCAGGGTGCGGCTCTTCTGGCTCCATCTTAATGTTCGGTGACTCCCAAGCAGCTCCCAAAGGAACCATCTCCTCTGACCCAGAAAGCATTTCCTGACAAGGATGCCCATGACCTGGAACCTGGAACCAACAGCCCCATCAGCACGTGGTAGAGAGTGGGAGACACCCAGAGCTATGTGCCCGGGGGTCCCAGCAGGACAGACACCCAGATGCAAGGCACAACTTGAAGGATTGGCCTTGCTTCCTCTTCTCCAGCTCACCCCACCAGGGATGGGGAGGCGAGAGAAGGAAATCCATCAAGCTGCTGCCATAGTTCAGGTGGGCAAGGTGCCCCAAGGGCAGTTACCTCTTCTCAACTCAAGCCTTACCTGAGCCACAGCAGTGTGGAAGGCTGGATTTTAACCAAGTGCAGTGGCTTGAATAGTGTCCTCTAAAATCCATGTCCACTCTGAACCTCAGAATGTGACCTTATTTGGGATAATGGTCTTTACAGAGGTAATTAATCATCCCAGATTTAGAGTGGGCCCAAATCTAATTAGACTTATGTCCTTATAAGAATAAAGAAGGATACAGAGACCCAGAGAAGGAAGCAGAGAGTGGAGTGGTGCAAGGCCAAGGAACACCAGGAGCTCCAGAAGCTGGAAGAGGCGAGGAAGGATCTTCTCTAGAGCCTTTGGAGGGAGTGTGGCCCTGCCACCACCTTGGTTTTGGACTTCAGGCCTCCAGGACTATGAGTGAGTAAATTCTGGTTGTTTTCACCCAGTGAGTAGAAACTTATTACAGCAGCCACAGGACACTAATACAGCAAGGCTCAGAGATCAAACAACAGCCCATGATCGTGTAGCTCAAAAGCTCTGGGAAAGTCATTTCCCTCACACCGGGAAGCACCCAGGGAGGCCTCATGGGCCCTGGCCAGCCTTCTGCTCAGGACTCAAACCTATCCCTCCACCTACCATCTGCTGGGTCTTGAAGGGAAAGAACCTCAGGCCAGGAGTCAAGGTTCCTGGGGGCCAGACCCAGCGACACCCCTGACCCACCGGGCAGCCTCTGGGACGCCACTGCTCTGCCACCTGCCCAGAGCAGTAATAAGGTACACACAGATAACAAGTGAGAAAGAGCTGCCTGCTCAGGAAAGTTCTGGGTAAACACAGAGCGGCACTGGTAATTATCACTCTACTTGTGTGTACTTGACAGAACCCAACATCAGCAGAGAATGTCAGCATGTTCAAGGCATACGGAAAAGTCATTGTGGAAGGGAATCTGAACAGTGACAACCATTCTTTGTACTTCTATGGTATCAAAATGAGAACTTATACCTGATGGGTATTTATATTTACAACCACTGGCAGTACTAGTTGAGAGGATACAGGTTTCTCTGACTTAGCTTCTAGCAGTCGTGGGTGTTCTTGTTCCACGTGTTACAATTATAATCTGTCATGGGCTGATGAACTGCCTACAGAAGACTCGGGCCCATTGTCTCCTTCCAGCCTCCCAGTGACCTGGCCAGACAGGTGGGAACGGCAGGCACATGATCCACACTTACAGATGGCGCACCTGGTTCCCTTGGGCCAGGGGACTTGCCCAAGGTCACACACCTGGCCTGCGCCTGACTCATACTCCTCTGACTCCAAGCCCGGAGACCCTGGTCCCTGGCAGGTGGTAATTACACACACACACAGGCACCAGGTATAGAAAGGACTGGGAGCTCAGACCAGAGAGATGAGGAGATATGGTCCCAGGTAGAGGGGAGTGAGGGAGTAGAATAAGGCCTCCCTGTGTGCTTTGAGCACTGTTCAGAGAGAGAACCTCACTGGTAGGACCCCTGCATAGCCCCCCTGCTATCTTGTGTGGCCAATGACTACAGAATTCACCAGGCAAGGCAAAACAGTTACACTGTCAATTCCAGATGGAGGGTATTTCCATCATGCCACCTCCTTTTAAACCCCACCCCCAGTACCCCCACCCACTAGCCCTGCCCCTGCCTTGAAGACCCACTCCAGGCCCTTCCCTGGCCTCCCTCACCCGGCCTGTCCATACCTCCTGGGCTCGCTCCTTGTCCTGGGTGGCCCGGATGCCTCCGCCATCTGCAGACATTTTCTATTTCAGAGCTAGAAAGAACAGCTGAGTTGTTTCTCCCTCTTGTTAGCCAAGCCCCCTCCAGCTTCTGGCCAGCAGCCTGGGAGAGCAGAAAGTAATCAGCCAGTGCTTCCTGAACACCTCCAAAGTGCCCAGAAAATCCCCAGGAGGACCAGAGCTCCCTGGTTCCAGTCAGAAATAATGTCTCCCAGACCCTATCCAGTATTCTCACTTTCTGTGATGTGTTTTGTTTCCTCCTTTTGCAAGAATGCTATTTTGTACTGTCCTCTTAGTTGCTGAAGCAGGAGCCCGAATCACAGTGTAACTGGCTCAGGGAAAGCTGGGGCTAAATCAGAATTGGCATTTCCTGTCATCAGAAGCAGAAAGTTCTGCAGAGATCCTACAAAACAGGTGCTGGTGGGGCCCCACCCGTCAAAGCCAGAGGAATTCAGGGCCCGCTGTGCCCCTGCCTGACTCTCAGCCCCACCTGGAATTCAGAAATCAACCTGCCCACTCTCAGGAGCCCCTCCTGCAGCTGCAGCCACGTCCACCCTGCTCACAGTCCCCGAAGATGATGTCATTCTTCCCACACCTGGGTCCTGGCCCCCTTCTCTCCTGCCAACCCAAAGCCTTCTACCTTTGACCCCATCACCTCCTGCAAGCTGATCACCTGTGCCGGTCTGGGGATCCAGGCGCCCTCCCCAGCACCCCCTTCTCACCGAGGTGGAGGGAGCGGGGGCCCCCTCCCCCGGGAAGGGAGCCTCCGCAGCCTGCACCGGTCGGGTGGGGGAGCCAAGTGGAGACTGGGATTAGGGACAACAGGAAGTCCCTCCCAGATCCCGTTCCCCGCGCAGCTGCAGCCCTACAGGGTTCCTGGCTTCAAGGGTTCCGGGTCTGGGGTCTCAAGCCTGGGCTGCACCTGCTCCTGGCCGGGAGGTGGCTCCCAGATCTGCGATGCCAGCTCCTTACCCAGCACAGATTCATGATACCAGCAAAGCAGGGGCCCCAAAACAGAAAAATGGGAAGATGCATCTTGTGGAAAGATTTTGATATTTGACCTTTCAAAGACAGCATTGCAGCTATCCTCACAGGAAGAAGGGCACTTTGCCCGGTGGAAGGGCAGGACCATTCTTGCCAGCACACAGGGCTTCTGAAGGCCTTAGTTGTCTTCTTGGGGCCCCTGGATTCATTAAGGACCCCCAGGTTAGGGAGTCCTCTGGGTCCCCCCAAGACTGGCAAGGAGCTGTCTCTCCCAAAGAGTTAACTTAGGAAACACAGAGGCTGGGAACCTCCCACCCCCATCCTGATGCCCTGACCTCCGAAAGATGTGGGTAAATCTGATTTTTCCAGACCCAGTCCAGCTCGGGGATAGAGGGCATAAGAGGTCTGACCCCACTACTCATGTGGTCCCAGATCCTCAGACACCCCTGGCAGCTTCAGATTCCACCTCTCAGGCTCTGTTTCACTTTAGACCCTGAGAACTAAGTCCTAGTGTGAGGAGGACAGAGACTGTGCTTTATGTTCCAGGGTGAGGAGCCACTTCTCCTGGGCAAGGGATTGGGGAAGGGCTGGGTGTCAGGAAAGGGGTGGGAAGCTTCCTCCAGGAAATGCTCCCATGCCCACTGCCTTTGGCTCACCAAAGTCCTCTGAGACATACCACTCCACCCACTAAGACAGGTACAATTGTCCCCTGTACCAGCTCATGGTGTGCTGTGTGGGCTTACAGGGTTTAATTTTTTTAACTTAGTTTCTAACATTTAAAAATTAGGAGAGTTCTCATAAAATCAATTTTTAAAAAAAAAATCAGAACATTTTTACCTCAATGGTAAAAAAAAAAAAAAAAATCAGAACACTTGGCTAAACTGGACCCACATTCCTCACATTCAGGGCCAAGTGGCCACAGTCCTTTCTTGGCCCCCTAGCATCTGAATTTGCAACTCTGCTCTTGCAGTTAAACATGTTTTAGGAGTCCTGGGATTCTATGGATTCTGTCAATTTGATGAAAGAAAAATTACCAATGGGGTTTGTCTCTGGTTAGTATTTCCAGGTGTTTTAATCCTCAAGGAGAAGAGGGACATATAACATTGTAGCAAAAGTCAATACTGTTTTCAGGCCAGAGTGAGCTATAAACTGAAACAAAGCAAAGGGAGGGGTGTGTCCTGGAGAAGATGACAGCACTCAGTCCGCCAAAGGAGGAGCAGAGCCCAGGTTAAGGGAACCCACTCCAGCAGGGGACCACTTCAACCCACACAGTCACAGGAGTGCACGATGTCCCAAAAAAGTAGGTGTGCCCTGACTTCTGGGCAAAAGTTTCTCTACCAGCAAAAGGGGCCATTTGTGGGGCACAGGGGAGTCCAGAGGTTTGAGGCCAAATGAAGTCTGAGCATTTATTTACTGGTTGAAAGAAAATTTATTGAGCACCTACTACATGGCAGACATTAACCTCTTCTGGAGAAAGAGGAATTCCTTCCAGGGCAGGTTTTAGGGTGTAAAACAGGAGGGCAAAGGGACTTCAGGGTCCTTTAAGAAACCATATTTTGTTTAAATGGAAAGGTTGAGGGCCCAGTAAGTAGTCAAAAAAATAATTCAATTTCTATTGTGAAATCTCCTGACTTTTAAATTAATAACAAAAAAATTAAAATTTAAGAATAAGTCCAACAGAACATATCTGTTGCCTGCATCCAACTCACAGGCCACCCATTTAGGGATGTACTTACCTCCCAAGAATTACCTATAATGGATAAAGGTGCTTAGCAGAGCTTCAGGCATGGAAAACACTGAACAAATGCCAACTCCTGTACCTGGCGGCTTTACTGACCTGGGTTAAGGAGCGGACTCCACTTTCAGTAAATAAATCCTCATCTGTTCTCAGAGATTGGCCTGACAGTTAACTCAAGACTTAAAGAATAATGAAAATTAGGAAAAAACATCATCTGAAGTAAGAACAAAATAACTGTTACTAATTAAGGCGGCTAAGCCAGGTTGGAGGCCTGCACCGAAAGCAATGCAGAGATGTAGCCTTAGGAAGGAAAGAGACGACCACAGGGGAAAATAAAGAAATGTGAGATAGGTAAATAAAAATAAGAATAATAAACAGCAGAGCAAATGTTAAACATTGAAGAAGAAAGGGAAATTAGTAGAAGTGTTAAACAGGTGTGGCTCCAGGGAATAAAAACTTCTTAAAGAAGAACAATATCTAAGAATTCCCAGGGCCGCAGTAGACCGGGGAGTGGGAGACTGAGCATCCGCGGCCCGCTCACCCCCGGAGGCGCGGAGGCAACCACGCGGCCGCGGGAGGCCCCGGAGACCCAAGCGCGCCAACCTGCGCCACCCGGCGCCGCAGCCCACAGAGCGCGGACGCGGGGAGCGCGTCGCCTCGGCAACGGCGCTCTTCCGCCCCGCCCCGCCCACGCGCCCACGGACGACGCCAGTGATTGGCTGGAGCCCCTCTGGCCGCGCCCCTCCACTCAGCCCTGCCCCGCCGCCCGCACCTGCGCGCTCCCGTCCGCGCCCCCGAGGGCAGCTCCGCCAAGCGGCGGGGGTCACCCTAGCGCCCGCCGACCCCGGCCGGTGTCCCCGCGTTTCCTGTCCGGCTGCTTCATTGCAACTTCCGACTTGCCCGGCTCTCTCGCGGCGCCCCACCTGCCTGGCCCGGGGCGCGGGGGCAACCGGAGCGATGAGGACGGCCGGGCCAGGGCACCTCGGTCCTCGAGCCTGCCTCCAACCGTGGGGAAACTGAGGCTGCTTGCCAGAGTTCCCTCGGCCGGAGAACGCTGGGGCCGCCTCCGTGCCTGCAACCCGGGAGTCTTAATTAAGGGAGAGCCGAACCTCCGGGGCGAGGATCCGTATCCATGAAGCTCCAACTTCGGCGCGGCGCCGCGGTCCAGCCTCCCGGGACGGGGTCCTACCCCCACACTGACCTGTTTTGGATGTTGTTTTGTTATGTTTCAAAAATGAGAGTATACCATATGCTGCTGACCTGCCTGCCCCCTCTGTGTGTGTGTGACATATATCTTAGAGAGAAATTTTTTTTAAAAAATGAGAAAAATAGGCCGGGCGCGGTGGCTCACGCCTGTAATCCTAGGTCTGGGAGGCTGAGGCAGGAGGACTGCTTGAGCTCAGGAGTTCGAGACCAGCCTGAGCAAGAGTGAGACCCTGTCTCTTTTTTAAAAAAATAAAAATTAAAAAAAAAATAAAAAGATTTTTTAAAAAATGAGAAAAATAGGGGGAGAAAACCCCATGCAGCATTGCCTTGCTGTTTTGAGGGAGGTTGTTTTGTTATTATTGTTGTTTTTTGAGAGAGGGCCTCACTCTGTTGCCTAGGTGCCGGAGTGCACTGGCATCATCAAGCTCACAGCGAGCTCAAACTCGTGGGCTGAAGTGAACTCCTGCCTCAGACTCCTGAGTAGTTGGGACTACAGGCATGCGCCACCACGCCGGGCTAATTTTTCTAATTTTTCTATTTTTTGTAGAGACAGGGTCTCACCCAGGCTGGTCTCGAACTCCTGACCTCAAACAATCCTCCTGCCTCAGCCTCCCAAAGTCCAAAGTGTTAGGATTATAGGTGTGAGCCACTGCGCCCAGCCTTGTTTTGTTTCTTAACTAGGACACAGTCTGTTGGATGTATTTATTACAATTTCTTTAACCAGTCCGCCATTCACTACTCAATTCTTGCCACTCTTGCTTGCAGCAACTGGAACTACCCCAGCAGCTATTACCATGGAGCCGTTGCTGCTTTCTAGTGAATGAACAAGATTACATCTGAGCTTGCAAATAGGAGAGGTGGGGAGGCTGTCCTCATGCACCTGGAGAGTGTCCCCAGCCCCATTCTCCTGGCCCAAACCTGGCTCCTGGATCTCAGCCCTTGTGCCAGCTGGGCAGCCTGCCCATCACAGTTGGGCAAATGGCCTTTTCATGCCCTGGACAAGCCCCGGGGGGACAGGAAGAGCATCTCTAGGCAGTAGCACCAAGTGCTTCTTTCTTTCATTGTCAAGGTTGGTAGCTTCAGCTTCAACTAGGCAAGCTGTGGACTTCAGGACCAGAA
This sequence comes from Daubentonia madagascariensis, assembly GCA_023783475.1. Taxonomy (NCBI): domain Eukaryota; kingdom Metazoa; phylum Chordata; class Mammalia; order Primates; family Daubentoniidae; genus Daubentonia; species Daubentonia madagascariensis. The sequence goes on along the minus strand of JAKFHU010002332.1, from coordinate 286,822 downwards.
AACCCTGAACACCTGCATCCCAGTGAGATAGTATAGGAGGTGTACTTTGGCTACCTGCCTGAGCCTTAAGCCAAAGTTTAAGTCTGCTTACAATACTGAACAAAAGCTTTGAAATGATTAACAGCCAGCTTCAATAGAAGGGAGTTCTGCTTTCTTTAACGGGACCTGGCAACCACTGGAGCATGGGTCCACCAGCCCCAGTCAAAGCCAACACAAACTGGTTATTGCCAAGATGAAGCCCAAAGTAGACTGCTCATGGACCTTTTGCCTCACTTTAATGCTAAAAATCACATCCAAGGGTGCAGATGTAACATGCTAATGAGATATGCCATGTATGAAGAAGCATGATCGCTGGATGGGCAGAGGCCAACAGTGACTCCTTCCTCTACGTGTCACACCTCTACATGCTATGATTTCAATGTTGGCATCAAACTTTCTCTCTCTACTCTTTAAAAGTTCCCCAGCCCTTTGTTCAGAGAGCCAATCTGGTTGCTCCTTAACCAGCACCATCTCCCTTTTGTTCAAGCAAAAGCCTCCCCCCTCCCTCCTGCCCCATAAAGCCTTGCCTGTATAAATTCCTTTTCTGGTCTCGTGCCAATTTATATTGACTCGGAGACCAAGAACTGTGAGGTCAGTAACACCAGTATCCAGCACATTGTATCTACCTGGAAGTTAAAGACAGCTTACAGGACAGGAAGGGAGGGGACAGTATTGCAAATAAGCTCGATAGTCCCTCATGCAGGCTTTGGGGCTGCAGCCTTTGGGGTGGAAATTAGGGTAAGTTAAATTACTTTCCCTTTAGAGGTTGGTGCATTTTCAGGAAACGGGAACACTATCATCCCAAAATGCCCTTCACTGATGCTGCTGCCACCTCCTGCTATGTGGTAACAAAGCATCCTCCAGTGTTGGGTAGAGTTTCAGGCTGCATTCACTCATACACAAGCCAAAGCCACTGAAGCCCGTGGCCATGGGGGGCATGCAGAAGGCACTCTGACCTGACCTGCTCAGCATCAGAGCAGAGGGCAGGGGTGCCCAGGCGCCCACCTCGATGTCCTTTTCAGGGGGTGTCCTCAGCCTTTCCTCTTGCTGCTGTCTCTGCACCCCTCCCCAACCCCAGCCCTATGATTCCTTCCTCTATGTGTCATGTGATCTTTATTTCACACGAATCTGTTATATTCTTTGTAATCCATTAGGTATGAAAAAATATAGAACTTTCATATATTTATCTCATCCCTTTAAAAAAGCCTATTTTTGTGACTGCTTTGTAATGTAAAAAAAAAATCAACTAATGTTAAGAACCAGGGCTCCTTATAGAAATGGCTGATTCGAAGACTGGGCAAGAAATGCGTACGATGAGCCTGGAACATCTAGTAGTGCCAGAAAGTGAGGAAAGGCTAAAAAATAATAATAATAATTAAAAATGATGGGGCATGTTTTTAAAGGGAGTTTGGAAGCTGGAACAATTTGAGTAATAAAATAAATTAGTACTGGATTATAACCCAAAATATAGAATAAATAGCCATAAATCCATACTAATAAAAAATAAATGATTAAATAAAAGGGAGAGAAGAGAGAAATCTCCCACACAGAAGAATTCCAAATGGTTCTGTGGACATTCTTTCCTCAAGGGGGTGGAGCATAACACCCCACTCTTTGGGTGTGAGCTGGACATAGTGACTCTCTTCCAGAGCACAGTATGGAAAGGTGAGGGGTGGCAGGGAGTAGGTTTACAGCAAAGAAACCTGACAAACAACACCTCTGCCAGGTAAGCAAGGTCAACGTCAACTGTGATAATTCAGCTTAATACTGTGTACCCTTGATACGAGGTAATAAAAATGGCATTTCACCTCTGTGTTCATCCTCCCATAATCCCAGTCTAATCATGAGAAAAACATCAGACAAAGCCCAACTGAGATGCATCCTACAATACATCCGACCAGCACTCCTCAAAATTGTCCAGCTCATCAAAAACAAGGAATGTCTGAGAAATTGTCACAGCCAAGAGGAGCTGATGGAGATGCAATGACTAAATGTCATGTGGTATGCTGGAGAGGGTCCTGGAACAGAAAAAAAGACACCAGGTAGAAACTAAGGTAATCTAATCAACTATGGACTTAGTTAATAATAATGTATCAATGCCAGTTTATTAATTGTGACCAGTGTACCACACTAGTAAGATACTAGTAATAAGAGAAACTGGGTGTGAGGTATATGGGGACTCTCTATATTATGCTCTCAGTATTTCTATAAATCTAAAACTTCCTAAAAAATAAAGTCTATTTTTAAAAATCAGTACTATAGTCCATGAATATAAATCATTTATGATATGCACCAGGGGATCAAAAACATTTTATTATAAGAAAAATGCATGATCAAAAATATTTTAAGACTGGGTGTGGTAGCTGATGCCTGTAATCCCAGCACTCTAGGAGGCCAAGGCAGGAGGATCGCTCGAGACCAGGCTGAGCAAGAGCAAGACCCTGTCTCTACTAAAAATAGAAAAATTAGCCAGGAATCATGGTGCACACCTGTAGTCCCAGCTACTCGGGAGGCTGAGGCAGGAGGATCCCTTGAGCCCAGGAATTTGAGGTTGCAGTGAGCTGCAATGACACCACTGCACTCTACTCAGGGCAACAGGGCAAGATTCTGTCTCCAAAAACAAAAACAAAAAAAAATTTTAAGACCACTGCCTCTCAACCTTGGCGTCTACCTTTAATGAGTAAGAATTAACATTTAATGAGTATTTTACTATGTGCTAGACATATGCCATCTAACATTTATACACTGAGTCACTTAATCCTTACATCAGCCCATAAGGAGGAATAATTATCTTCTCCATTTTGCAAGGGAGAAAAAGAGGTTGCCTCTCTTGCCCAAGATCACACAGCTAGATGCAGCAGAGCGTGGACTCAAACCCACTCAAACCCCAGCAGTCTGGCCTCAAGAACTCAATCCCTTGACCATACTCTGTACTGACTTTTTTCTGGGCCTTTCTTGAACTCCTTAAGATGCGAAGACCAAGAAGGAATGGTAAATAATTATTTTTATTTGACCACGTGGAGATTTCCAGACATTGCTTGGTTCCTTGAAAACAAGAATGCAAGCCAGGTGGGGTAGCTCATGCCTGTAGTCCCAGCTACTTGGGAGGCAGAGGTGGGAGGATCGCTTGAGCCCAGGAGTTGGAGACCAGCCTGGGCAACATACCGAGGCGCGCCCCCCCCCCCCCCCCCCCCCCCCCCCCCCCCCCGTCTCTAATAAATAAAAAGAAAACAAAAATGCAAGGCCATTACAGTCCTGTGAAAAGCCATTCTGGAGTGGCAGCTTTCTTCCCCAAGGCATTTCTCCAATAACATTTCAAAAGTGTTGTGAGTAACAAGTTTAGCACTTCCCAGAGGGACCTGACCCACCTTGGGGGTCAGGGAAGGCAGCCAGGGTAGCTGGAATGTGGCCATCAGAGGAACAGAGGCCATGAGCTAGGAGACAGGCAGGGACAGTGGTCTGACAGCGTGGAGCTCAGGAGATGATGAGGGTTTTGAACTTTATCCTAAGAGCAATGGTTATGAGCATGGGGGGGCCTGTCATGGTCAGATTTATGCCTTACGAAAACCACTATAGTGCGGTGTGAAGCGTGGATGGAGGAGGGGGCTGCATAACGAATCACCCCAAAACTTAAACCAATGAGGCTTAAACTGTCTCATAGTGGGTCAAGAATTGGGGGCAGTTTGGCTAGGTGACCGTGCTTCAGGGTCTTTTATGAGGTTGCTGTCAAGACATTGGCCAGGGTGGCCATCATCTGAAGTATCAAATGAAGCAGGAGGATGGCACTGGCTTTGGAGGCCTCAGCCCATCCCCAGGTGGACCTCACCATAGGGCTGCTTGAACACCTTCACAACATGGCTGCTGGAGGCCCCTGTCCCCATTCCTGCCCTCCCCACAGGGCCTCTCCTGCAGCCTCAGACAGGCCAGGAGGCACTGTCTTCTAGGACAGGCTCGGGCTCCCTCTCCACATCCCCTCACCTCATGCTCACCAGTAAGTCTCTCCCATGCCTCCTCCCATTGTGGTGTCTGCTTCTGGGCCAGTCCAACAGGCACTCCAGTCTCTGGTTCATCCGAGCACAGACCTCTGGCCACCCTCGTGAGTGCCAGACCCAGTGAAGCTGGCATGGCCCTTCCAGGAGCTAAGCATACAGCTGAGCCCTTGCCTGCGCTCCTGACCCACAAAATCATGAGCAAAAGGGGCTGTTCCACACCACTAAATGTTGGGGTCAATGTTACACAGCAAGAGATGACTGGAGCAGGGACCAGTGTGTGGACACCTGTGATGACACGCAGAGTGTCCTGCTAAAATGTCTCAGATATGGGAAACAGAGTTATTTTCCATCCCCAAAATTGCTTTCTTTCCTCACAGAATTGCCTTGATAAGGATTCTATTAACTTTCATCCTGCTCTAAATTTGCCAGTTCTTCAAGGTGTTCTGGATACTTCTTCCTTTTGTCCTGATCTCCACTAAAGTGAGTTTGGCTCCCCGGGGCACTGTTGCCTTTGGAGTCAACCCTACTGTTCACTGCCCAAAATGTGAACACCACATTTTCCTCATGCCAGTGAGATTGATGTGGAATTGTCCAGGGGACCTGGCACTTCCACAGAAAGAAGGAAATTGTCAGCACATGTAAGCTCTCCTGATTGCTTCCTGGCGTTTATCCTCTCCCAGCTGTGAAAGTTAAGTTTGCTAGTGGATTTTAATACCATCCAAGGTATGAATTAGGCATCCAAGGGGCCGATGATTATCAGGTCATCTTTGCTGTGCATCTGCTGTTTCCCCAGTGCTTGGAACTTCTGCTCTTTCACGTGTCCGTCCACTCACTCAGTCATTCTAAATCACTGTCCACAGGTGTGGCTGGAGGAAAAGCATTTACAAGACATCCAAGTAGCAATGTCAAGTAGACAAGAGTTGAGAAGCAAAATATTAACATAAATACAAGGGTACTGGCACTGAGATGGTTAGTGAGGCCACAGCAGCTTTAAAACCACCTGGCAAGTTGTGTTAGTTATCTACTGCTGCGTAACAAACTGCCCCAAAACCTTGCAGCTTAAAACAAACACTTATTCTCTCACAGTTTCTGCACCTGACGTCGTGTGGCTGGGTGCCTCCAGCTCAAGGTCAAGAGTTGTAGTCAAGCTGTTGGCAGGGGCTGTGGTCTCATCTTAAGGTTTGACTGGAGGGGGAGGCCTAAGTTGTCTGGCCCTGGTCCTTCATCTCATGGGCCTCTTCATAGAGCTGCCTCGGACCGGACAACTGGTGCCCCAGGGAGAGCAAGTAAGAGAGCAAAAGAGGGTGCACGGCTGGCCCAAGTGCAGTGGGGTTTATAGCTAACTGATGACAACCAGTTACAGATTTCTTTGTTCCTTCTCCACTCCCTCTGCTTCAATTGACTAGCCTTTAAAAACTAAAAAGTACATAAATAAAAATGAAAAAAGAGGGCACAGAAGAGGTCTCCCAAGAGGAAAGCCACAGTTTTGTTTCCTTATTTGTTTGTTTGGAGACAGGGTCTCACTCTGTTTTCCAAGTGCTTGAGTGCAGTGGCATCATCGTAGCTCACTGCAACCTCAAACTCCCAGGCTCAAGCGATCCTCCTGCCTCAGCCTTCCAAGTAGCTGGGACTACAGGTGTGTGCCACCACCACACCCAACTAATTTTTTCTATTTTTAGTAGGGACGGGGTCTCACTCTTGCGCAGGCTGGTCTTGAACTCCTGGGCTCAAGCGATCCTCTCTCTTCAGCCTCTGAAATGACTAGGATTACAGGTGTGAGCCACTGCACCCAGCCAATTTTAACATTTTTAACATCTAATAAATAAATGGTGAGTTGGGTTTTTGTTGTTGTTTTTTTTAAGACACTAACTACTTCCAAAAATATCTAAGGTAACAACTAGAACAGTTTAAGTGTGCGTTTTCAAGATAATTTCAGGAGATATTGAAATATACCCCAAATATGTAGATTTACATTAAAAAGTCTCTGCTTTGGGGGCTTGCTCATCCTTTACTAAATGGAGACGAAACAATCCAGCAACTTTACAAGAATTTGCAAAAGGATAGCGCCCTGGGACAGGAGAGTGTATTTTCAAAAACCAGGAAGAATTTGATCGGACTTTAATGTTCATTAAGCTCTTTTTCCTGCAGAGTAAACTGAGTTAATAAAAGTCAAAAGGAATCCCTGGCGTGGTGACCCGTCCAGCCCAGACTAGTGAGCCTCACGGGCGCAGCACGTGCCTGCTCCACTCACTACTGCACTCGGTGTTAGGGACAGTGCCAGACAAGTGAGGAAAGCAGGTATCTCCTGAATGAATGAACGGTACCTGCACACAGTGGGCCAGGAGCAGGGATGTCAGCTAAAGCTCACACCCAGGCGGAGGTTTAGGAGTGAAGGGGACCAAAAGCTAGCGTGGGTTTCGTCTCCCTCCAGGGACCTGCCTTTCTGCCTGGATGCTATTTTTGGTGGTTAGGTCAAGGTGGTGTGGTCTCTGCTATTCTGACATATTTCCAGGAAAGGTGACACGCCAGAGTCGGAGGCCCTGGAAGTCCATGTTTGCAGCTAACCTCGAACCTTTCCGCTGCGCCCCCAGCCAGCTCTCCCAGGCTCTCAACTCCACACGCGCCGGCAGAAGGCACCGAGACCATCAGGCGGGACCCTCACTCAGAGGGGCCCCGTTCCCGTAGTTTTCTCGCATCATGTCCCGGTACAGGGCCCGCTGCTCGCGGTCCAGCTGCCCCAGCCCCCAGGGCTCAGGTACACAACCTCGTCCCCCAAGGCCACGGCCATGGGGACGCTAATCAGCCCTGGGGTGGGGGGCAGGTGCCAAACAATGGGGCCGGCGGTCCAACCTACACTTGGTGTGCAAGAGTGCGCATGTGTGAGCTCAGCCTGGAGTGGGGTGGGGGCGGCAGGAGCGAGGGGAGCCCCCTCCACCCCCACCTCTCCACAGACCTCCTGCAGCCTCCCTTCTCAATGACGCGCGGCGTCACCCCGCCCCCCGCATTGAGTGACAGTCGGGCCCCTTCCCCCGGCTCTGAGCACGGCAGAACCCGCCCCGCAGACGACAGCCTGAACGCCCTACAGGCCCCGCCCCCCAGCACGCTCCCGCCACGCCCTCCCTCGAGGCCCCGCCCCGGCCCGGCCCCGCCCCTGGCCTCCCTGGGGCGGGGTTTTCTGGCCCCCGCCCTGGGCGAGCCGCGGCTGCGGGAGTCCCAGCCCCGGCCACGCACTGGGCGAAGCCTGCGGCCCCGAGCGCCCCGCGCCAGGCACGATGCACACCCCGGAGGGCCCTGGCCCCGCCCGGGGCTCCTCAGCCTTTTCCTCCGTCCCGACGTGTGTCAGGCGCTGGGCTAGGCGGGGAGGATGCACAGCAGACCAAGGAGACAGAGCACTGTTTGCAGGGAGCTGTGGTCCAGTGAGGCCAACACTGGACAGTTAAAATAAAGGAACAAGGGGTGGCTCACGCCCGTAATCCCAGTGCTTTGGGAGACTGAGGCGGGAGGATCGCTTGAGCCCAGGAATTCAAGGTTACAGTGAGCAATGATCGCGCCACTGCACTCTAGCCTGGATGACAGAGCAAAACTGTCTCTAAAATAAATAAATATAGAACAAGATAAGCCAGGAGCTGTTACGTGCAGGAAAACAAAGACCCAGCAGAGGAGCCAGAGCCAGGCAGGGCCCAACCCCGCCGACAGACCGAGGGGTCTAGGCTAAAGGGAGGCCAGCCCTGAGCACCTGGTCACCTAGCAGGTGGCCCGGGTTCCCCAGGACAGGTAAGGCTGTAGGGGTGTACCCAGGGGCCCTGAACACACAGGGAGGTACCACGAGTTCTCCGAGGGAAGTGCCCTCCGGGATGTGGCCAAGGACAAAACCCAAGGAGCTACCCTGGAGCCCAGGGAAGGGCTTGACTTTGGAGTTAGAGCTGGGCTGAAACACCATTGGTGAGGTCACTTCCCCTTCCTGGGGAGCTCGTGCTACATCATCAGTAAGGTTGGGACAAAAGCCACCTGGCAGGATTCTTTGGAGAACTTTGGTTGACAATGTAGATTGAACAGCCTCTCCTCCCCAACTCCCCAGCTCCCCTTCCTGTTTCATTTTCTTCTTAGCACCTTCACTGTTGGCCCCTGTGCCCTGGAATGTAAACCCCTGAGGGCAGGGTTCTCCTTCCTCGAGTTTAGCACTGTCCTCAGCATCTACAACAGTGCCTGGCACACAGCAGACCCTTGGCAAGGAGTCGTCTCATGGATGAAAACCTAGCAAAGAGGCCAGCACCGGCACACAGTGGGCATTTTTAAATGGCAGCTTTAGTCCCCTCAAAAAAAGTACAGATTTTATCCTGAACCAGCAGAGCAAAAAAAAAAAAAAAGTACAGATTGTCAGACCCCTGAAGGGCACGAGGCCAGTCCTGGTCTGAAGGGAGGTATTTCTGGCTTGGAGGGGTGGTTATATTCTTAACCTATGCACGCTGGGGTTGGAATCTGGATTCGCCACTTTGTCTTTATTTCTCTGGCCCCGCCCTCTCCCCAGCCCGCTCCCAAACTGGGAGGTCAAGGGTTAACTCTAGGAAGCCCCTCATCACCTGGATGGGACTGGGGCAGGGAACTTCCTGTTCCATTTTCCCGGAGTCCATCCCCAGGCTGGCCAAGGCTGGCTCTGGCCCTGGAGTCCTCAGAGAACCCCCCAGCATCTCTGCCTCTGTGGTGGGGACGCCAAGTGGTGAGTTGGAGGGAGGCCTGGGCTACAGGCTGCCAGGACAGGCCCTAGGGGCTCACAGGCCTTGGTGGTGGGGTGGGGGCTGGAAGAGAGTCTGGGGAGGATGTAGAGGGGTCTGTTCTGGGGGGTCCCACGCCAGCCAGTTCAGTGGACCTGTGGAGATGCGGGCATGGGGCAGGGAAGTGACATTGAAGAAGGAGGCAGGCGCCGCGTTTCCCTGGATGGACTGACTGGCCTTGTCCAGTCAGCCCAGCACTGGAAGGGGAGCCCCCCAACACAGACGAGCAAATCAGGCATCTGCTGACTGTTTCCAGGGGGAAAGGGAGTATGCGTGGCAAAGGACCCCACCTGTTGCCCCCTCCCAGCTCTGTGCTCTCACAGGGTCTGGGTAGGTCCCGTGGCCGCACCTCCACCCAGGCCAGTCCAGCCTGTGCCACTCCACTTCCCCAGGCTCCACGTTACGCTGGTCAAATATTGGATGGTGGCCGAGGAGCCTCCCCCAGCCTCTCAACCCAGTCCACCCCCACAGATGTGCATATTAACAGAGCTTTTGTCCTGGAGATCTGGGGGGAGGGAGAGACTCTCTGAAGCCAAGTTGCCTCGAATTCCACCTTTTTAAAACCTTTTGGAGAGCCCTCACCTGGAGATTCCGGCCTCCCTGTGTGGCTAGGCCTGAAGGCTGGAATTTGGAATCCTCTTATTTTTTCTGGTTCACGCCCTGGCATTTTGGCTAAGGCTAGGAAAATGGCACTGGGCAGGAGGGAAACCAGGCCCCTTTCTGTTTCAGAGCTTTTCCACAAAGGTCTAGACTCACATTCTCACCTTAGAGCAAATATTGGCTCTACGCAGTGTGACCTTGAACAAGTTAACTGTCGTCCTTGAGCTTGGTCTCTGCCCTTATCAAATGGAGAACCGATCACTTAGCGCAGGCAGGAGTGGGATGAAAGCAGGCCAAAGCCCTGCCCGGGCAGACAACACCCAGGTCCTGCCCGCTGCTACTACAGAGTGACTGATTATTTTACACACTACTAAAAACCAATGACACAAAACCCCACTTTCTTGAACATGTATCAAAGACCTTTTCTGCCCCAGACATTGTTCTATGTATTCCTTAATTTTTACAACTTTGAGGTGGCCACGATTATTGCCGTTTTGTTATTTCTACTTACAAACATTGACGTTTGCTGGATGAACACTCTTCGACCTAGACACAGTTCCTACTCCCAGGCCAGGGGGAGGAATACACTCAACTCTGATTGGAGCCCAGTGTCACTCTGGTGGGGGAGAGGCAGGGAGGAGGTGTGTTGTGGGATTCCAGAGGGAGGCACCAGTGGTGGAAGGAGACTGGGCAGCAGGAAAAGCCCCATGGGGCTGAGGCGGGGGACGGGACTGTAGGTGCCACAGTGCAGCTAAGAGTCCAGGTCGGAAAGGCTTGGGGAGCTGGGTGGGGGGAGGTTGGGGAGGTGCAGGAGGCAAGTTGGGGACTTGGGGGGATGGGGGGAGACTGGACAGGTGGTCACGAGCTAGGCCCAGTCACTTTTTAGCATCACGTCCCTCTCCTCCGAGCCGGGCTTCAGATCTTGTGTTCTTTACCACAGCCAGCACCCCTCCCAACTCGCCCACCTGAGAAGGAGGTTCAGAGACCCTGGGGCCCATATTAAGGGGGCTCAAAGAACTGTCCAAAGTTCTCCACTAGGCTGGCTTCTCCCTGGCCCCTTCACCAGGGAGAAGCTGCCCAAGGCTGGGTTACCATCTTGAGCAAGTGTCTGTACCTCTGAGCCTTAGTGTCCTCAGCTGTAAAACGGGTCAATGATGGGACCAACACTACTGTCAGTCACTGTGAGCTGTAGTCACTGGTGTTGTCGTCAGTAACAATGAAAACAATAATGGCTAGCACTTAGGCATGCCTCCTGTGTGTCCGCAGCTATGTGTCATGCTCTGCTCTGTGCCATTTAGGTTGGTGGGAAGTGGTACCCACACTTTCTTCCCTTCCCCTGCCTGGGATGCCCACTGGGCATGGAGGGTGAGTGGGTTTGGGGGAGGATCATTTGCAGCCCTGAGAACAGGGATGGGGGGGATGGAGCCTGGGTCTCCGTGTCTATAAATGACCCTCGTCTGAAATGAGCCTGTTCAGAAAAGCATAAGCCTTCTGGGCTCACTAAATTGAGCCAGGCTGAATTGAATCCCCTGTCGGTGGGGCTGAATTTTGGCAGGTTCCCATTGGTAGCGCTGGGCTACCCAGACTAGGAAGGAGCCCTTCTGGGGTGGACTTGGGAGCCGTTGGGAGGAGGTTGCTGGTCCCGTGGAACCAGTGCCCCCTGGTGGCCAGATAGAAACAGTGACTGTTTACTGCTACGCGGACTCCAGGTTGGGCTGGACTCCCCAGAGGGGTCATGGAATAAACGAAGGAAGAGTCCAGAATTTTTTTAAAAAATTATTTTAGGGACCTCTGCAATGGGGTCTTGCAGTGGGGGAGAGAGATTGGATTCAACTCCCCATAATTTTTTTTTTAAGAAAATGAGGAAGAAAAGGGAAATGACTTTTTCCCTCCCAACCACTGGCTCCTAGGAACGTGTCCAGTACAGGCTGCTGGACTGAGTGAGGCCACCTGCCTGCCTTAGGGACTCACCTACCACAAAACTCTGCAAGCTGCAGTGTATAGTCTCCCGTCTGGGGACCCAACCACCCAGCCCAGGTCCACCTCCCCTCAGCTCTGCAAAAACCTCTGTTCTCTTTCCATGAACACCCATTTCACAGCTGGCCCTGCCTTGGGCTCCAGCGTGTCAGTTTGTGCCCACGCTAGGGTTGTGCTGCCCCATCTCGGTTCCCTGGGCTCATCCCATCCCCAGTGTCTGGGCGGGAACTGTGGAAGGCAGGAGATTGGAGCACCAGGTGAGAGCTTGGCCTCGCTCTGGTCAGCTGGTCAGCACTTGGCCTTGGTCTCTGAGAGCCACCTCCGGAGCCATGAAGTGAGGGTCAGGGTGCCTGGTCAAGGAGATAGCACAGGCATGAACTTTCCCCCCACCAACTTTTTATTTTGGAAATTCTCAAACATCCAGAGCAGTGCAATGAACATCTGTGTACATATCTTCTGGTCAGTCCATAAATGTGGCTGATCCCTCAGACCCCTTTGCTTCCAGACCCTTCAGCATTTTCTAAGAACACATACATTTCCTACATACCACAAGACTAGAAGCCATCTCAGAAATCGGCAGTCAGCTCTGTGATCATCTAGTCCCAACCATACTCAAGTTTTTCCAACAGACCCCAGAATGTCTTTTAGAGCCTTTAGGAAAAATAAATAAATCAGGATCCAAAGTTCACACACTTGGTTGAGACGGCTCTTTAGGCTCCTCTACAAGAGTGCACAGGCACTTACTTTTATGACAGACTCTGAGGAACCCAGGCCAGTGGTTTCCCAAATGTCCTATCTTGGAGATTTGTTTAGTTGTTTCTTTGAGAGGTTATTTTGTTTGACTTGTTCCATATTCTTTGCCAGGCCCTGTGAGCTGGAAGTTGGGTCTAAAGGCCACACTGGATTGAGAGTAAACATTTTGACTGGGATCCATCTTGAAGGTACTGTGTGCTCCCCATGGCTGTGTCAGGAAGAAGGGAAGGGCAGGTTGTTTCTTTCTAAGGAATGCTCACTTTAATCACTGGGGTAGAGACGATGATACAGAACTCTCAGGTTTCTCTGCCTTTGGTTTGTTGGTAAACCTGAGACCAGGGTCTGTCTTGCCCCATAAGCCATTCTCCATGAGCAGTGGGAGAAGTGATTCCTCCAGAGTCCGCTTAGTAGGCCTCTTTTAACATCAGTGACCCAGGTGGGGACCGGCTTCCTTGCAGCAGGTGCTAACCCAGGTCTTCAGCTCCACAGGTGTGGGGGTGAGGAGAAGAGAGACCTGAGAGTGGGCCAGCTGCAGGGAGGTGTCCCCAAGGTGAAGGATGCTTCAAGAACCAGTTGTGGCCGCCCAGGAGCAGCATGGGGAGGTCAAACTGGAGGAGGAGGAAGCTGCTGGCCAGGAGTATCCCAGGCGGCCAGAGGCCAGGCTGCGGCCTGAGGTGGCTCACCAGCTCTTCAGATGCTTCCAGTATCAGGAGGACATGGGGCCACGGGCGTCCCTGAGCCGGCTCCGGGAGCTCTGCAACCACTGGCTGCGGCCGGCTCTGCACACCAAGAATCAGATCCTGGAGCTGCTGGTGCTGGAGCAGTTCCTGAGTGTGCTGCCCCCGCACCTCCTGGGCCGCCTGCAGGGCCAGCAGCTCAGGGACGGCGAGGAGGTGGTGCTGCTGCTGGAGGGCATCCACAGGGAGTCCAGCCACGTGGGGCCACTGGTGAGAGGTGGGGGGTGGCAGGCTAGACAGCGTGGGACTTGATCCCCCCAGTAAGAAGTCTCTGGATACTCCACTTTCCTCCACCTGACAGTTCCTTTTCCTTCCTGACTCCTTCACTATCTGACTCACACTACTCCTCTGTCCCATCTCCCCTTGGAGTCAGGAGGATGCAGATTGCCACCCTGTGTGCTAACGTGGATGTGTTTTGAACAGGATTTTAGTTTTAATGCTGGCAAGAATTATCCCCGTGCCGACATCACCTTGGAGGAACAGGGGGGTCCTTCCCAGGTCCCCAGCCACAGTCCCAAAAAGGAAGTGCCCTCAGAAGAGCCTCCAGCCCTGGGTCCATCTAATGAACTGCCCCAACTGCAGCCAGGGCCCACCAAGCCTGCTGAGCCGGGAGAGTGGAGACTTCCACCAAGTTCAAAGCAGCCACCGAGCTTGGGTCCCCAGGGGACATGCCAGGCCCTGCAAGAAAGCAGTGAGGAGCTCATGCCCTAGGAGGCGAAGGACTGGATGTGTGGGTGGGAGCTGGATGGCTGGGGGGGGCAAGAAGTGGGGCCTCCTCGGGTGACCAGGACGGGAGAATGCCAAGATGTCTTCATGGGGCCTCCATGATGGGTACATGTCCTTGTAGCCAGGCAGGACTGCCTTCTAACAGCACTTCCTTCCCCCCAATGCTGTCAGCCCCCCAGGGCCCCTCGCTGTGGCCAGAGGAGAATTCCCGAGATCAGGAGCTGGCAGCTGTGCTGGTGAGCTGGGCTGGTTCCCTCACCCCAGGATGTTCTCAAGCCCTGGGAACTTCTCTGATACTGCAGTTTCAGCAAATCCACATCTTCCTTGATCTCATCCTGGAAATCACTTCATTCCCCTCAGGTCCCACAGTGGGGTCACTCACTCACGAAGGGTCTCTACTCTTCTTATAGGAGTCCCTGACCTTTGAGGATGTGCCAGCAAATAAGGCTTGGCCTATGCACCCTCTGGGTAAGCAGCCCTTCCCTGGGTTACCACCGCCGAAGCCTCTTTCTTTGCCTCAAGTTTCAGACCCCACCTGAGGTGGTGGTGGTGGTTGTTTTTCAAGGCTTATTGTGTCTATTGTACCTGGTGTAAACATCAACTGTTCATTTTGAACTTTTAAAATAGGTGGTCATGGGGATCATTGCTAATGGGTATGGAGTTTCCATTTGGGGGAACAAAAGAGTTCTGGAACTAGATAGTGACCATGGTTGCACAGCATTGTGAATGTACTTAATGGACCCAAATTACACAATTTAAAATGGTTATCATGGTAAATTTTATGTTATATGCGCTTTACTGAAAAAAAATAGGTGGTCAAAAAAAGGGCATCCTTACTCCCCCTCCCCCCCGCCCTCCCCCAGCTGTGCAGGATTCTGGGTTTCTTTCCACTTCCAGGCCAGTCAGGTTCCAGCGATTCCTAGAAGCCCCTCGAAACAGCCCTGAGCATCCCAATTTTTACTTCTTCTCCAGGATTTGGAAGCAGAACCCCAGACAAGGAGGAGTTCAAACAAGAAGAGCCCAAAGGGTCTGCCTGGCCCGCTGCTGCCTTAGCGCAGTCGCAGGCAGACAGTCCCGGGCTGCCGGGAGAGCCTCTTGCCCAGACGCTTGGACCGGGCTCCAGGGCGAGCGACACCGGTGGAGGAGGGTCCCCTCATGGCAGCAGCGAAGTTCTGGAGGTCAAAGTGGCCGGGGGCGCCCCGGAGTCAGAGCCAGAGACGCAGTTCATATGCACCGAGTGCGGCGTGAGCTTCCCGCAGCTTGCCCGCCTCAAGGCGCACCAGCTGCGCTCCCACCCCGGCGCGCGCTGCTTCATGTGCCTCAGCTGCGGGAAGAGCTTCGGCCGCAGCTCCATCCTCAAGCTGCACATGCGCACGCACACGGACGAGCGGCCGCACGCCTGCCACCTCTGCAGCCACCGCTTCCGCCAGAGCTCGCACCTGAGCAAGCACCTGCTGACGCACTCCTCCGAGCCCGCCTTCCTGTGCGCCGAGTGTGGCCGCGGCTTCCAGCGCCGCGCCAGCCTCGTGCAGCACCTGCTGGCGCACGCCCAGGACCAGAAGCCTGTCTGTGCCCCTGAGAGCAAGACGGAGGTGCCACAGCTGGCCGTGGTCCTGTGCTCCCACTGCGGCCAGACCTTCCAGCGCCGCTCCAGCCTCAAGCGCCACCTGCGGATCCACGCCAGGGACAAGGACCACCGGTGCTCCGAAGGCTCGGGCAGCCTCCGGCCGGACTCCAACAGCCGGCCCTTCGTGTGCGGTGACTGCGGCAAGGCCTTCCGGCGCAGCGAGCACCTGGTGGCCCACCGGCGCGTGCACACCGGCGAGCGGCCCTTTTCGTGCCAGGCTTGCGGCCGCAGCTTTACCCAGAGCTCGCAGCTAGTCAGTCACCAGCGGGTGCACACGGGCGAGAAGCCCTACGCCTGCCCGCAGTGCGGGAAGCGCTTCATGCGGCGGGCTGGCCTCGCCCGCCACCTGCTGACCCACGGCGGCCCGCGGCCCCACCACTGCACCCAGTGCGGCAAGAGCTTCAGCCAGACGCAGGACCTGGCCCGCCACCGGCGCAGCCACACCGGCGAGAAGCCCTGCCGCTGCAGCGAGTGTGGCGAGGGCTTTAGCCAGAGCGCCCACCTGGCACGCCACCAGCGCATCCACACTGGGGAGAAGCCCCACGCCTGCGACACCTGCGGCCATCGCTTCCGCAACAGCTCCAACCTGGCCCGCCACCGCCGCAGCCACACGGGCGAGCGGCCCTACAGCTGCCCAACTTGCGGCCGCAGCTTCCGGCGCAACGCCCACCTGCAGCGGCACCTGGCCACCCACGCAGAGCCAGGCCAGGAGCAGGCCGAGCCCGCCCAGGAGTGCATGGAGTGCGGCAAGAGCTTCAGCCGCAGCTGTAACCTGCTGCGCCACCTGCTGGTGCACACGGGCGCCAGGCCCTACCCGTGTGCGCAGTGTGGCCGCAGCTTCAGCCGCAACTCCCACCTGCTGCGCCACCTGCGAACCCACGCCCGGGAGACGCTGTACTAGCTTAGCCGGTGTTCCTCCAGCTTCACCCTGCACACACCTCCCCACAGCCCTCGGCAGCTGAGGCCAGCAGGGATGTCCCTTCCCGCCACACCCCACCTCTCTCTGCCTCCACATCCACCTTTGTACTTCCCTGCCCGAGGCATTGCTTTCTGGCCTCAGCAATGTATTTCAAATGCACAAAGTAAAACAGCCTTCTGGAAAGTAGTCCCTCTTTATTTCTTTTTAAGTCCACCAAAATGCCAGCTGTCATCTTTCCCTCTGTGGCACGGTGACATCTTTCTCCTTCTCCACCCTGCATCTTCTGTAGCAGGTTGCATGGGAGCGAGTGGGAGGGGGGAATTTTCGCCAACCAGAGTGGGGAGGGTGCCAGCTGTCATAGCCAGCTGTGGGTCAAGGAATCTGACCCTGGAATCTTTTCTTCTCCAGAATCTATCCCTAAGTCTGTGCTGTGCAATAGGGTACTCTCGAGTCACATGTGCCTCTTTAAATTAATTAAAATGGAGGCCAGGTGCAGTGGCTCACACCTGTAATCCTAGCCCTCTGGGAGGCCAAGGAGGAAGGATTACTTGAGGTCAGGAGCTCCAGACCAGCCTGAGCAAGAGAGAGACCCCTTCTCTACCAAAAATAGAAAAAATTAGCTGGGCATTCTGGCACATGCTTGTAGTCCCAGCTACTCGGGAGGCTGAGGCAGAAGGATCTCCTGAACCCAGGAGTTTGAGCCTGCAGTGAACTATGATGACACCACTGCACTCTAGCCAGGGCGACAGAGTGAGACTCTATCTCAAAAAAAAGAAATTAAAATGGAATAAAATTTAAAATTCCAGATTCTGGATTACTATGGGAAAGATCTGGTTTTTCTGGAACGTTGGTAACTACTTCAAACCGAAAATGCTCGCAGACAAACCAGACCTGCCTGCAGGCCAGTCAGGCTGTCTGCTGGGGAGACGCTAACCACCCACACTCCTCGTAACCCTGAGAGCTGGTTGGGTGTGTGCCCTACCTTGTTCCTACCCACCAGGCAGTCTTGGCCTGCCTACCCCTGGTGTTCAGATTTTAAATCACATGGCTTCTAGTAAAAACCTAGGAAAGAAAAATAGTGTACCCCAGCCCTTGAGCGTGCACACTTCCTGCTTTAGTCTGTGGCTGTTCAAGGACAAAAATATTGTTTCTTAAATATTTCCACACACACACCCCCCACACCAACCTGACATGTAACTGCTGCTTGACAAATGTTGAAAGGGACTAAATTCGTCAATCAGAGCTCAAGAAACTGAGGGAGATCTGTCCCAAAGTCTGGGAGAAAGAGGACATGGTTCTTGAGCACAGCTGGGCAGAAAAGCGCGGGGCCTCCGAGAGGTCCAGCTCTTCGGAAGGTGGGAGGAAGATCGGGGTATGGAGAGTCACCAGATGTCACAGAACAAATTCAGCTTATGAAGGACCCAGAGAAAAAAGTTTCCAGGAGGGAGGATGAGTCAGCGACTAAGAGATTGAGAAAGAGCAGGTGGGAGAGCCACAGCATTTAAAGCCTTCATTACGTATTGAGCGCCTGCTACATGCCAGAGACTGCTGGGTTATTGAGGGGAACAAGGCCTGAAATACAAGGGAGAGACAGCCTAGGAAGGACTGGGTGGGGGGGGTGGCCCAGGCAGAGGAGACAGCATGTGCAAAGACCCCGGGAAGGGAGGAGCTTGGCCAGCAGCTGGACAAATTTGTCCAGGGGGGAGATCTGCAGGGTCCTGATGACATGGGGCCAGACAGGCCAGGGCAAGGGGTCATTTATGATGGGAAAACCTGACAAGATTTTTAGGCAGGGAGGTATTTCATTTTTAATAATAAAATTATTTAGGCATTGGCTACTGGGTAGAAATGGCTTGAAGAGGCAAGGCCAGGAACACTAGCTAGGAAGCCTTTACAGTTAGTTGTCCAGGCTCACGGTGATAGTGACCTCAACAGGGCAGGCTACAAGAGTCCTTGGTGACCTCAGCACAGTGGGAAGGTTTTCTAGGTAAGAAGAAGCCAAGTGGGAGACACAAGGGAGAGGGTGAATGGAGATTTGACGGGGGGGGGGGGGGGGGGGGGGGGGGGGGGGGGGGGGGGGGGGGGGGGGGGGGCGGGGTGGTTACTCGAGAAGTGCAGGGAAGGACATAGCCAAGGAAAGGCTGGGTCAGGACCTGGCAGTGGGCAGCCCCTCGGAGCTGGTGGGCTCAGGCCACAGATTTGTCTTCCAGCCTCAAAGGGATATCAGAGGGATCTCCGGGATGTGAAGGAAGAAAGAGTGGGAACCGTCTGGGGCTTTGCAGAACGGAGCCCCCAGATTGGGCCACCTTCTTCCTCAGGAAGGAAGGGGGCAGGGCCAGGAGGGCCGACGACTCTTCCCCCTGGTAACCTCCCTACAGCCCTTCTGGGGCTACTGGGACAGGGGCTGGAAGCAAGCAGGGCCCCTCAGGATTGTCAGGGCCACCAAAGGCTAAGGTTGGGGTCACTGTCCAGCTGTTTCCCCTGCTGGACTCCCAGCTGGCCACCAGGGGATGGTTCTTCTAAAATTCATTCCAGTGGTCCAAAGGGGTCAGAGAAGGGAGTGGCATACTGACCCGCAGAAATGTCCTTGGTCTGTGAGGCCTCCTGGCCCTGAGCCCCTCCCCACATCCTTCAACACACCCCAGCGGCCCCTCCCCAGACAATGGGCTCAGCCCCAGACTGCAGGTCAGGAAGCCTTGCCCTGCAAGTGTTTCCTCCTGTGCTCTGTGTGTATGAGCCTGAGGCCGGAAGTAGGAGAAGAGGGTGGAGCCTCTTCCAGGAGGTGAACTTGGCCTCAGAAATAGTGAGAGGTGCTGTCCCTCCCCCAATCCTTGCTCTTGAGTGCCCCTAATCTCTGCAGTTGCAGGCAGGTGGGGCCTGTGGCCCAGGGATATGACCTCCTCTGCCTTCACCTTGGCAGGTGGGGCTGCTCCTGAGTCCCCTCTGCTCTGCCTCAGCCCAGCTGGAGTACTGAGGGCAGAAAGAGGGGGTCACGAGAAGAAAAACGTGGGGCCAAAGCCCCCTCATGCCCCAGGAGTGGGCGTCCACAGAGCGCCTGCTGTGGTTGGCAATGCACCAACTGGGCTAAAACCCTCGGGGCCTGTGACTGTGTGGTGACCAACATCGAGTTGTAGATAAGAGAGGTCAGGCAGCTAGTCCTTGCTCATCCAAGCTGGGAACCCAGCCTGGGTCCATCTGACCCACATCCTCTGCCTGTAACCACCCGGCCCCCTGTCTCCCGCCTGCCCCAGACCCCTACCTGGGCCTGCCTGTCAGAAAAGGCTCGAGGCAGGCACTGGGTTCCATCTAAGCAGCTTTATTATGAAGACACCAGGGTGAAAGAGCAGGTCAGACCTGCAGCAGGAAGGCCAGGCAGGGAGGGTTTGGTGGATGGGATAGGGGGAAGAGGGAGGGGCTGAAGGAGGGGGTGGGGGGTGAGCAGGAGGGCAAAGACCATGTCAGAAGATTCATTCTAAGAAGTGGGGACTCAGGGGGCTCTTCAATCCACCTGGCTGGGCTCCTTAAACCTGGAGGGATGACTAGAAGAGTCCTGCCAGACCACAGGAGAAAGTCTTAATCATGTTGCAGATGGCCTCCAACGTGGAGGCCAACTTCTGGGCTAAGTCTGCCATCTGCTTCTGCTCCCAGGACAGCACATCCTGCCACGCCTTCAGTATTTGTGTTCACATCGTTTGGAACAATCTCAGCACATAGCTACAGAAGCTCTCCTTGGGCTCCTGGGCTCCTGGCTCTTCCAGGACAGAGGACCTCTGGACCCTACAGCGAAGTTCTCTTCTGATTTTCTTTTTTTTTTCTTTTTTTTTTAGAGACGGGGTCTGACTCTTGCTCAGGCTGGTGTCGAACTCCTGAGCTCAAGCGATCCTCCCGCCTCGGCCTCCCAGAGTGCTAGGATTACAGGTGTGAACCACCACGCCCTGCTCCCTTCTGATTTTTTGACACAGAGGAGTGGACTCCTGCGGAATGGGGGGCCATTCAAGGTCTGAAAGGCAGGGGCATGAGAGGTGCAGCCCAGGCCCTGACCCCGCCAAGGCCTCTCAGCCTTTGCGTGCGTCTGGGACACTGAAGCCACAGATGCTGGCTTCCTGCCAACAGCCCCACAGACACAGACGTGAGGGACTTTTCCCAGAGGCCCCACCCCGAATTCCCCCGCTTGGCACAGACATGACACTTGTGTCTGCCTATTCACTGACGGCTTCTGCTTGTTCCCCAGCCCACCAGGGCTCAATCTAGAGCTGAGTTGAGCACAGGGATTTGGCCACCATGTGGTGGGGGAAGCCCGGAGTGGCAGCCCTCCACCTCAGCTCGGGGGGACTGGGCACACGCTGGCCCACACCTAGATAAGAGAGGGCAGGGGGCAAAGGAGAAGCCAGGAGGCTGAGATGGGCGCCTCAAGCCTCAAACTCACCGGGTTGTTTTTCAGGTAATGAATTTCCATGACTTCAAGAAAGCTGTCATTGAACTCGTCCTGGGGAGAGGAGGGTGCTGGGGGCTGCAGGCCTGCTTCTGTCTGCTGCAGTTCCCACTGTCACCTCCCATGTGTCCAGGTGAGTCACAAGGGGACCAGGATCCCAGACCCAATAACCTGGGGAGCCCAAGTCCTGGGGACTAAGCTTTGTGAGGAGGGGGGCCCCACAACTTACCTCCAGCTCTGTCAGCCTTGACTGGATCTGTTAGGAACAAATGACTGTTCCAGGCCCCACCTCCTTGCTCTCAGCCTATCCTCAGCCCCCACACCCCGCCCAAACTGGGTCCAGCCAGGTGCCTGAGGTCTGGCATTCCTGTTGTCTCATTAATATTCTGTGGGACCCGACACCTCCCCGGGCCTCCAGTTCCCCTGTGCACTCAACTGCCCTGCAGGTATGAAGTGAGAGGCCAGTGGGCTGCAAGGGTTTGTCCAGTGCAGGGTGCGCAAGCTGGCACCACTCCCCATGTTGTGGAAAGTCTGGGGCAGGGGACATCTGACCTGGAGCCTGCTGGTCCATGGACCCACCTCTTTAGATGTTGAGCATTGATCTAGGATTATATCCAAAAATCTATCTAAGGCCTGGTGCTGTGAAGAGAGGCAGAGTTGGGGCCAACAGGCCTAATCCTCCTCCCTCCTGGGTCCCAGGTGGGCCAGAACATCCTTGGCCACACAGGCTGAGAACCCAGGCCCCCACCCAGCACCCCGAGCATGCATGGGGAGGAGCCTTACCCTTTTGTCCCTGCAAATCTTAATTTCAGCAAAGCAGGGCTGTGGAAATAACAGTGACACTCAGGACCTATGTGACGTCCCCCCTGCCCAGACAAGCTACACACACACACACACACACGCACACACACACCCATGCACACACAAACATGTGTGAGGATGAACATTGCATTGGAGCGTGCTGGGTCAACTTGGTTTCACACCCTCTGTGGGCCTGGGTGAGAGCTGGCTGAGAGAGGGGCTTGTTAGGGATTGCGGGACTGAACAGCGACCATTCCTCTCTGAGGTGCTGATTGAGATTCGGGGGTGCCAGTTGGGGTCCACCCTGTAACCAGCCACTCCTCCCAACTGCCAACCTGCAGGACCACAGCGCGCTGGCCATTCCCACCTGCAGACACTGGACTGGACCCACAGAGGTGGGAGGTACCCCACAGACATCCCCATGGGTCCGCGTCTCAAGGTTCCAGTCTGGTGGCTGGATGTGCCTGGCCTCCCAGACGGCTGAGTGGTCAGTGCCACTCACAGATTGTGCAGGGCCCAGGTAAATATTTGCAGGGCACCTGTCTGCACACTTTGAGTCACTGATGGTACCATCCTGCCAGCTCAATTTCACATGAAATAGGGCAAAAAAAATACTATGTCAGCCAGTGGGAATAAGCCACTCTCAGATCATCCCCCAAACCTGGGCCCAGCTGCTGGGCCCTGGAAAACCCCACGGACACAGGTCCCAGAGCTCCCTGGAGGACCTGGTCGGCTTCACCTTTAGGGTGGGGGCATGGCAGGGGAGGGGAGGTTGAAGGGCACCCCAGCAGGGAGGAAGGGACACCCAGGCCGATACAGGTCCTGCTCTGGGGCCTGCCCAGCCAGTCCAGCTCCTGGGAGGAACTTTCTGAGCAGAAGTTTCCAGGAAGGCACTGCCTCTCTCCCCAGGCTCCCCAGGATGTGAGCAGCTGGGACTGGTGTTTCCTCTCATCCCACAGACCTGCCATTCGCCAGCTCCCCCGAGAACAGGCAAACAGGTGAGGTCTAATTTCTCAAATAACACCCTTATCCCATAGCTATATTGTCACTCAGCATCCCTGACCAAACCCTGACACACGCATGCACATCGGGAAGTACTTAGAGCACATGCCTACTTTCAGACTCCTACACACAAGTGGGCACACACAGCTCAGCCCCCATAAGTTACCTCCCAGACTAGCATTCTGGTCCCATAACCAGGGTCTCTGCATGACGTGAGGGGCCCGCAGCAAAACCAGCCTGTGGGGCTGCTAGTCAGTGATGACCCAGAACTTCAAGCGGGTGACAGCCAAGCATGCTCCCTACCACGCCAGGGCCATCAGGAGCTGGGGGGTCACCTGCCTGTGAAACCTGCTCTGCCCCCACCCCACCTCCTCAGCAGCCTCCCCCGGGGGCAAGGGGGTGAGTAGGACTGAGCCAGGTGCATCTGGAGGGAAGAGCAGGGGTGGGGCTGGTGCTGGGGGCAGGGGCACACTCTAGGATGATGGGGTTTCAGGCCTGTCCCCATCACCTGCTCTTACCTACATTGGAGTAGTAGCACATGGCAGCGCAGGGTTCCAGGGGCCGGGGCCCGCTGGGGAGGAACAGGTATAAGGAAAAGTGTCTCAGAGACTCATCCCCCCGCCCCCCCGCCTGTGTCATTAGCCTCAGGGACCCCAGCTCCCCACTGGGATCGCCCGACAACCCAGCCTGGCCCCACTGAGACAGTCACCTTCTCCCTGTTGTCGTCCTGGTACAAAGGCCAGCTGGCTGCTGCTCCTGCTGGATTTAGTGCAGAGGAGGGAGGAGCTGGGGGCAGGGTTCCTGGGGCAGAGTTCACCTAATCCAATATGACTGTTAAATTGTAAATTGGTGATCTCCGTAAGACCCTATCTCCAAAGAAGGGCACATTCTGAGGTACCAGGAGCTAGGTCTTCAACATAGGAATTTGGGGAGGACACAGTGCAACCCATAACACCCCTGAAGGAGACTCAGAGAGACAGAACCCATATATCACACTTCCCTGGTGAAAGTTTCCCTTGGGTTAACTAGACACCAGCTGTCACCTTCCTACCACTTAGGAGTCCATTCAATTGTCTGAAACCTCCTTTCCACACACAGAAAGTCCAGATGCCATCTCCGTATCTAAATTCCAGAGCAGGAGAGAGAAGGCAGCTGCTCCTGCACTAGTTGAAAGTAATGCTCTGGGCTTCATCTCCCAAAGGCAGTCCCCCGACCCCACCCAACACCCGGCCCCTCCATGACTATCTCACAAAGGCCACCATCTGAAGGCACGTTGTGTTCCGTTCCCGACTGTATCATGTTTTTATAGCTTTATCGTGATATAATTCACATGCAATGCAATTCACCCATTCAACTGTACAATACAATGCATAGAACTATGCAACCATCACCACCACCCATTTTAGAACATTTTCATCACCTCAAAGAGAAATTCCTCCCCTCTGAGACATCACCCCCCAACTCCCACCGTCCCATCTTCCAACAGCCCTGGACAACCACTTATCTGCTTTCTGTCTCTGTGGATTTGACATTTCATAGAAATGGAATCCCACAATATGTGGCCTTTTGTGTCCGGCTTCTTTCACGGAGCATGACGTGTTTGAGGTTCAGCTGTGGCGTAGCGGGTGTCAGAATTCCATTGCTTTCTATGCTGAAGAATATTCTGCTGTACAGATAGACCACATTTTGTTTATGCACTCACCCACTGAAGGGCATTTGGGTTTTTTCCACCTTTTGGCCTTTATGAGTAATGCTGCTATGAACATTCATGAACAAGTTTCTGTGTGGACCTATATTTTCATGACTCCTGGATATACACCTAAGAGTGGAATTGCTGGGTCCTATGATAACTGTGTTTTTAACCTTTCAAGGAACAGCCAGACTATTTTCCAAAGTGTCTGCACCACTTTACATTCCCAGCAGCAGTGTGCGAGGGTTCCGATTTCCTGACATCCCGCCAACGCTTGTCATTCTCTCTGTCTTATGAATTCCAGCCGTCCTAGTGGGCTGAACTGGTAACGCATTATATTTTTCATCTACATTTCTGTGATGACTAATGATGTCCCCAAATCTTCTCATGTGCCAATTGACTACCTGTATATCTTGTAGGAAATGTATACTCAGAGCCTTTGCATATTTTACTTAGATTATTTGTCCTTTTGTGATTAAGTCGTAAGAGTTCTTTATATGTTCTGGTTACAAGTCCCTCATCAGACGTGTGAATTGCAAATGTTCCCCCTCCTGGGCTGTCTTCCCACTTTCTTCACGGTGTCCCTTGAGGCACAAAAGTTTTTATTTTGAATATGAGAACATGAGAAAGAGACCTGGCAGCTACTGCTTTGGGCACTGCTTTAGGCATTGGTTAATTTTGCAAACATTATCTGAGTCAAGAAGTCCCAGAACAAAAGTCAAATTACCTGATCAAAACAGATGGAGGCAGGGCAAGCTCCAACCTGTTAGAACAAAGATGGTGGAGAAATAGAGGATTCTAGGAAAACACTGCCCCTTCCATGAATATTACTCTTTTTTTTTACTATACCACTTTAAAAATAAAAGTAATCACTTTTACATGACATTTTTATGTAGCAGATGTTATAAATTTTTAAAGGCTGGAGAAGTTTACATGGAGCCATGAAAGCATCTCAATATCACACTGGACATCCCTCCTCTGGGCTCCCCCCAACCAACTTTTGGGTTCTTCTATTTCCCTCCTCCTGCCACCCTTCCTACCTAATCTCCCCCCCATCCCCAATCTGCCCTGGATTCCAGCTTCTTCTGCAAAGCAGGGCAACTCAGATCTGTCCAGTTCCTACCACCAAACTTCACCCCAGGTCCACCAAAGCTCAGAAGAATTAAAGGGCTTTCTCTCTAATCATTTTTATTGTCCTCTTGGATGGGGCTGATAAGTTTCTAAAATACAAGTTTCCCCCTCCTGCTCCTTGGAAAGGAAACTGACAGAGGCCCAGATGGTTTCCTGGTGGTGTGGAATTATCACTCATTGACTGGTGGAAGATGTCTGGCTTTTGTCCTTATGCTGGTCCAATTGCCATGAGCAAATGGGGTCAACCACCCCTGGTTGCTGGGCTCCAGGAAGCACTGTGGGGTCACTGAGGCTGGATGGCAACCTATGAAGTGGCCCACTCCCTAAGCAACTCCACCCATGGTGGGGTGGCCACCTCACAACCAAGGCCATCAGTGTGGCTCTCTACAGAATATATGGAGATTGGTCCCAGGGAGAGCCCTGCAGATCCACAGAAATGCCATGAGACAGCCAGCTGCTGACCCCCAGCACCCTTGCCCACCAGTGCTGACATACCCCCCACTGGTTAAAATGCAGATTCCTGGCCCCACCCCTAGAGTGAGGATACAGGGTGAGGGCATGGAATCTGCATTTTTAAGTTCCCCAGTGATTCTGATGTGGAACATTCTAGGAGCATGGTTCCAGAGGCAATGGTTTAGATTCTGAATCTGTGAGGAGTGGGGGGGTGACTGAGATGCCCAGGTTCCACCCACCCCTCACCCAAGAACTAGGGCCACCCAGGAGTGCCGAGGAGGGCTGAGAGGGGGTTCGGTCCACCGTCTTCCCACCGCATTTAGCCGACGGGAGCCAAGCTGTTCCAGGGGAAGCCACCAAAACTCTGTGGTGCGGACAGGGAAAGGTTTTTTAGGGAGAGGAGGGTGTCCGATTATGGGAAGCAGTTCTGGGTCCAGGGTGGCTTCCAGGCTGCGTGGCCTGGGGATGGGGTGACCGGAAACAAGGACAACGGACCCTGGGGTGCGGGAGTCGTCCGTGTGCCCACTGAGGTCACCCAGGACGTGGGGCATGGGTCCTCAGGGGTGGTCTCTGGGCTAGGTCCGAGTCCCGGGTCTCCTCCAATGTGGCAGTGACCGCAGTGGGACGCCGTGGGAGCAGGACAGGGTGAGAAGCCGCGGGGAAACTCGGAGCAGCGGGTGGGAGAGGGGCTGGGGCTCCGTTTCCCAGTCAGGCCCGTCTTCTAACGACCCTCGCGGACGCCAAACGCTGTCGCCAGGCGGGGTGGGGGCTGGGGACAGTGCGCGGACGGCGCTCCGAGAAGAGCTGGCCATTCCGGGAAAAGGAGGGTCCTGCGGGGCAGCGCGGGCCGGGGCCGGACTTCTCCTCCCAGGGGGCGGCGTGTGTCCAGCCCAAGGCCCAGCCCTCTGTCCTCCGACGCCCGGCTCAGCCCCGGCCCTCGCCACGGTCCGCCAGCCCCCCGGGTCCCGCGCTGTCCCGCGGGGCTCGGGAGAGGGGGTCCGCAGCGCCCCCTGGCGGCCCCTGGCCGGGAGCGAGACGGGCGCCCCCTGGCGGCGGGCTCCGGAGGCGGCGCCCAGGACCGCGGCCCTCCCCGCCGAGTCTGCCCGGAGGAGTCCGCCCCGCGCCGTCGCGCGCGAGCCCCGAGCCCTGGGAACAGGCAAGGGGGCTCCAGCGGTGGGGGCTCTGGCCCCTTTACGAGGAGGAGGCTCAGGACGTCCCCCTCAGAGGGAGGCGACGCCCCCCGCCAGCAGGGGCAGCAGCAGCAGCAGGAGGGGCGCGGTCCTCAGCCCAGCCGCCTGATTGATCTCGCACTGACAATCGCAAGGTCCGGCCCTGGGGGTGGCTATGGGCGGAGCGGGCACGCGAGGGCCAGAGCTGGGGGCGGGGCAGTCCAGCCACTTGGGCCCCATGGGCTGGGGGGAGTCCGGTTCGGTCTTGACGCTGCCTTTGGGAAAGCGCCAGTAGTGGACGCCCTTGAAGAAGTAGGTGTCACCTGCGGGGCAGGAGACACTTCAGAGTTTTGGTCCAGGCCTGCCCCAAGCCCGCCCCTTCCTGCTGCGCCCCCCCAGGATGGCGCCTATCGCCCCATTCCCCAGGGCCAGCAACGAACGTGCAGGTCCCAGGGGCCTCCGGCCTCTTCCCCGCGCTCCCCGCACCTGTGTTGCTGACGGTGACATCGTCCGGGGCGGGGGGCGCCCCTTCCCAGAGACTAAGGGCGCGCGGGTAGCCGGGGTCGGGGCGCGCAGCCGCCTCGTCGTACCGCCAGTACTGCTGGCCCCGGATCAGGTAGGTCTTCCCGTTCAGCGGCCAGGAGAACACGGCGTCCACCTCCTCTCCCGGGGGCAGCCCCAGCTCCGTGAGCGGCCGCGCCCCGCCCTCCAGCTGCCGGTCCTGGAACACCCAGAACTGGGGGCCTGGAGGGAGGCGGCTCCGCGATCAGGGCGGGCTCCCCACGCCAGGCCCGCCCGCCCCGGCCCTCCAGCGCCCCCTCACCGCTGAAGAGCAGGATCCGGCCGTCTCCGTGCCGGGCGTTGGCGGCCTGGACGGCCCTCACCTGGCTGGGCAGCCCCTCCCAGAAGCGGTGCAGCCGGGCGGGCCGGGGGGACACCAGCTGTCCCGAGGGCTGGACGCGCCAGAACCAGGGACCTGTGGGGGAAGAAGGGGCTGGCATGGAGGCATGACATGGCCGTTCTTTTCCCCCCTCATCCCGGGTGTGGGTGTGTGGCTGGGGGAGGGCTGGGTCTTCCTCTCCCACAGCGGGAGTAGGGGGGGTGAGGGGCTGTCCTTTTGGAAATCAAGGGTGCGGTGGATGTAGGGTAACCAATTCGTGGCTTGTCTGAAGCTTTCCCTTTTTTAGCACTAAAAGTCCCACTTCCTGGGAAAGTCTACAGCCCCAGTGGGTTGCCCTAAGTGGGTAGGAAGCCAACCGTGTGGAGTCAGGGGCCCTGTGGGGTCAGGGGCCGTGTGAAGTGGCTCACCTTTGAAGAAGAAGGTTTCCCCTCGGATGTTGGCGATGGCGTCAAAATTGCCCTCACATCGATCAGGGATGGGGTCAGAGGGGCTGGGCAGGAAGGACAGGTGAGCAAAGGGGTGGGGGCTCCTTATTTCCTTGCTTACCCTTGACAACAGTCCTATGAGGCAGGGACTCCTACCATCCCATCCCCAGAGGACACTTAGGGCTGGGCACCTGGCCACCCAAGCTCACAGGGCTGGTGGGGACTCACCTGTCTGGGGGCAGGGCTGGGGGCTGGGGAGGAGGAGCCAGGGGTTTCCTTGTGGGCTTGTCATATGGGGTTTGGGGCACCTTCCCTGTGGGGAAAGAGTCAGACAGGTGTGGGTTCCCTGGCCCTGCTGCAGAGGCCACAGGGCAAGCCACGCACTGATTTGAGGCAGGCCCCTCACTCCCCATACCATAGAGCTGCTGCAGGCCATCGCGGTCATCCTGGGGCAGGCGGTACTTGTCAGGGTCACCCACTGGGCCCTGGTAGAAGGGCCTCATAATGGAGTTGGGTGCTGAGGAGTGGCCCAGGCCCAGGGCATGGCCAAACTCATGGACAGCCACAGCAAACAGGTCGGTTCCCTCGCCATCTGAGAGAGGGGAGAGTGGGCTGGATCTGAGGCTACCCCACACCAGGAAAGGGGCAGCCCAGCAAGTCCCTGGCAGTGGGGCCTGTTGCCCAGCAGGAACAGCCAGGGGACCCTCTGGAGGTGGCCCCGGCCTTCTCTGCCCAGACACCGGCCACAAGGCTAAAGAGACCCAGGGAGCAAGCAGAGGAAGGCATGACCTTACACTGATGGAGCCCTCCCCCAGGAAGGAAAGACTTTGTACATAGAAACTTCCCCAGGGGGGCAGGAACCTAGGGAGTGCATGCAGTTCTCACCAGGAAGCCCTGGCCCTTGGAGCACCTCCTCTCCCGGCTCCCAGCTCCAGTCTGTGGTCAGAGACCCCCCACCACGGCCTTCTGCTAGGAACACAGGTCAGTCTCCTAGGCCACAGCTCCTAAGACTTTCCCCCATCTCCGCCCCAAAAGCCCCTCCCCTCCCCCTTCCCTTGCCTTCCCATCCCTCCTGGAGCCACATCCCTTCCTCCTCCACCCCTCCCCATCTCTCCTCCCTGGGTCCTCGCCCCTCCCCCACTGCAGCTTTCCTCCTCTCCCCAACACAGAGCTCCCTCCAGCAGGCATTCTCAGACCACAGCCTGCTGGCCCCGGCACCCAGCCTCGCTCCCGGCCTCTTCCCACCACAGTGGCCTCTTCCCTTGGGATCCAGCCCCGGCGCCAGGACTGAGCCTCTTCACGCTCCAGCCCGGGCCACACCCCAGCTCCTCATCGATCCACAAGCCGCCTGCCGGCCCCTGCTCCAGCCCATGAGAGGCCGGAAGAGACCAAGACAGCGACACAGCAGGGCAACCCCACCGGGAGGCACAGATTTCCCTAGATGTGGATCTGCCTCATGGAAATCTCTAGCAGGGGTTAGCCACGACGGGAGCGGGTTTACAGGAAGTGACCTGGTGAATTGAAAAGCACATTTCCTACAGCCCCTAAAGGCCACTAGATGAGAGCCTGAGAGTGCAGCTCTCCCTTAAGTCCTGACAAGGGTAGCGAACACTTGGCCTCTTTTACGTCTCACCAAACCTCTATTTCCTATCTCCACTTTACAGAGGAGGAAACTGAGGCACAGAGAGGTCAAGGTAGGTGGCCAAGTACCCTGGCTATGCCATCCTGTCTTTCAGCAGTGACTTCAGATGGTCTTGGTCAAATTGCATATGTACTGATGAATCTCCACGTCAACTATAGGTTTTCTTGTTGCTCTGAGTCCTTTTTTCTAAGAAACTGGAGGAAGTTTGGTGTCTAAATCAAGGCGATCTCTTTCATCTCTCACCTCCTTCCCTGCCTTGCCTCTCTTTGGCCGCACTGGGCTTCCGGGCGGGCCATGCACCCTCCCTGCACCCTTCTCACGCCATGCAACTGGAGGAAATTACTCAACCACAACCACTGTGCAGGCCCGGCCCCAGGAGATTCCTGGAGGGCAATCTTCAGGGGCCCCAGCATGCAGCCCCTGTGCTCTCCCCACTCAGCCTCCATTCTGGGCCCACAGCCCCTCAAGCTTCCACCCAGCCCCAGCCTCCAGCTCTCAAGTCACAAATGTGTTTCCTATTTCATCAAGGCAGGCCATCGATGTAATATGTAACTTCCGGTATGCCCAGGGCAGATAGCTTCATCTCCCCTGGGCTCACCTCCTGTCTCCTACCCTGCCTCAAGGACCCTGCCTCGATAACCTCCTCCAGGGCAAGGATACTGTTCCACGCATCTGTCCATGCATCCCTGCATGCATCTGTCCACCCACCCATCGGTCCATCCACCCCCCACCCCTTTCTTACTATTGGCTCATCCAGTGTCCTGCATGCTCAGACTCCCTCTTCCTAGGGCTCTCCTTGCACGCCTGCCATAATGCTCTCAGCCCTCCCTTCCCAGCCAATTTGTTACATCAGTGGTCTAAACTCAATCTCCACTTCCTCCGCTCCTCTCACACCTAACCCCACTGTGATCTAGATTCTTCCCCTACCCACTGAGCCTGCAGGCACTAAGAAGTTCACATTGTCCCTGGATGAGCAAACATACGCCATGTAGCTCACTGGCCTTGTTTGCTGCTCTGGTCGCTGCTGACCACTTCCTTCTTCGCTCTTGTTCTTGATGACCTATTCTTTCTCCATCTCCCTGATTCCTCCTCCCCTGCTGCCTACCCCTTTAGCCGTGGTGCCCTCCATGGCTCTGAACCTGACCTTCACAGTCTACACTTTCCTCCCGGGAACATTCCCAACCCCCACGGGCTGCTGACTCTCAAATCTGCCGCTAGGCCCAGCTCTGACAGCAGCTGACAATGCACAGAGCACAGCTCCGGGCCAGGCCCTGTGCTGAGAGCCGTAGGTGCATCCCTCTTTTAGTCCACACACCCACACTGCCAGCAGGTTCTATTTATCCCCATTGCTCAGATGAGGAAACTGAGTACAGCAAGGTTAAGTAACTTGTACATTGCAAGTGGAGGCACCCTGAGTTGAGTTCAGCTTCAAAGCCCATGTTCTTAAGGCTGCAGCACACAGCCTCTCCTGTGCTTCCTGTGCTTCCCCAACCCCTTGGTAGAGCCTGGGCACCCTCCCTGGCTGCCCCTTCCCCCAGAAGCCACAACCAATGCAGTTGCTATGGGGCTACAAAGAGCTGGGCCTTCACCCAGGCGGAACCAACCCCAAGGTGCGGTTCCTGCAGCAGAGCTCCTATGGGATCAGGCTTCTCTCTAGCTGAGACCAAATCCTTGCTCAGCTTCTAGTCTTTTCCTGTTTCCCTT
Organism: Daubentonia madagascariensis; assembly: GCA_023783475.1. Lineage (NCBI taxonomy): Eukaryota > Metazoa > Chordata > Mammalia > Primates > Daubentoniidae > Daubentonia > Daubentonia madagascariensis. The sequence goes on along the minus strand of JAKFHU010002332.1, from coordinate 255,330 downwards.
TCTCCTGACCACATGCCCCCGAGAAATGGCTTGCACAGGAATTTCCATCTGGAGCTCCACTTCTGGGGAACCTGACCTAGGATAGAGGAGTCCAAGTTCCAGGGCAGCTGGAACTGCCTGAGCCCCACCTGTGTGCATACTCCATCCAAACCTGCACTCGTCCCACCTGCCACCAGCCTGCTCCTCCCACACACTTCCCACCTGCATGAACAGGCCTGAGCTGGACCCTGGATGTCGTCCCACCTTCCTACATCTCCCTTGTCTACAGGATCCAGCCAGATTCCAATCTTCGCCCTTCCTAACTGACCTTTCCTCCTATCTGTCCACTGCCCCATCCCCCAAGATCAACCTCCACCATCTCTTACATGCACCCTGCCCCACCCCTGCAGTTGTGATATTTCTAGAAGGCAAAACCCTTCCATGACGGCTCCCCACTGCCTTCAGAACTCCGTGGTCCAAATTCTTCCACAAGCTTTCCAAGACCCTGGGACCTTTCATCCTCTGCAATCTCCCTACTGATGCCATTTTTTTTTTTTTTTTTTGAGATGGAGTCTCACTCTGTCACCCCAGCTAGAGTGCAGTGGCATCATCGTAGCTCACTGCAACCTCAAACTCCCAGGCTCAAATGATCTTCCTGCCTCAGCCTCTCAAGTAGCTGGGACTACAGGCTCGTACCACCATGCCCCGCTAATGCTTCTATTTTTTTGTACAGATGGGGTCTTGCTCTTGCTCAGGCTGGTCTTGAACTCCTGGCCTCAAGCGATCCTCCCGCCTCGGCCTCCCAGAGCGCTAGGATTACAGGCGTGAGCCACTCTGCCAGGCCCGATGCCATATTTTTGCCTTCTAGCCTCGGCCATCCCCGGCTGTTTCTCCCCTCATTGGGCCCTCCTATCCCTGACCACCTCGGACTCAGCCAGCTCACTGGCTGTGCTTCCCTACTGTATCACCCCCACCCCGTGCACTCGGGAGAGCAGGACCTTGTCCGTCTGGCCTTGTGCAGTGTACAGAGGTGTATATTAATAAATTGAGTGAATGGATCACCCCTTCCAGGAAGCCTTCCCTCGCCCAAGAGCTTTGGGTCAACTTCTCCCCTGAGCACCCAGAGGCTCAAGGACTTCCTCTGCTGCGATTCTGTGTAGTTGTGTCACCATGTGTGTAGTAACTGCCGGTCACTCTTCTGACTCAGCACTGGACAGAGACTTGTTTTTTTCTCTGTAAGTCCTCAGCCCCAGCCCAGAGCTGGGCACCAGACAGGCCTCTGTGATGGTTCATTTTACGTGTCAATTTGACCTGGCTATGGTGCCCAGTTGTTTGGCCAAACACCAGACTAGATGTTGCCGTGAAGGTATTTTGTATGTGATCAACATCTTTGATCTGTTGACTTAAGTAAATCAGATCTCCCTCCACGATGCGGGGGTGCTGCATCCAATCAGTTCAAGGCCTTAAGAGCAAAAACTGAGGTTTCCCAGAGAGGAAGGAATTCAGCCTCAAGACTGTAACAGAAATCCTGCCTGAGTTTCCAGCCTGGCAGCCCCCACACTCCCCGTGAGCCAATCCCTTAAAATACTCATCTGTACAACCACAGTTCATGCGCACACATGCACATGCACACATGACCCGCACACACACATTCTATTGGTTCTGTTTCTCTGGAGAACCCCAACTGATACAGCCTCATCAATGGGTATAATTTAAACCTAATTCTTAAGGACAGACAGACCTGGGGAAAGGACCTCTCCAAAGAGGGGAGATTTTACCTTTTGACCCAAAAGTCCAGGTCTCCTCATCGTCAAAGTGAGTATCCCCAGAGATGGGGTGCTCCCCAGGGAAGAAGGCATGGGCCAGGGTGCCCCCCAGCCCGTCAAAGGGGTAGCTGTCTTGGTGGTAGGCCCGGGCAAAGTCGATGAGGATGTCAGGCTCCCGGCCCTGGGCAGAATCCACCTCGAGGAACATGAGGCCTGACTCGACCCCCCAGGCAGTCAGGGCATAGTTCATGAGGATCCGCACGGTCTCCTGGCTCAGCTGGGAGCTCTGGGGGAAGGAACGAACCCTGAGGAGAGAGGAGGGGCAAGTAAGGGTGGCCGTGGAGGGAACAGGCAGCCATTCAAAGCTGGGGCCCCACAGGCAGGCCCAGGACGCAGGTGGGCACCGGGACCTACCTCCATGTCAGGGTTCGCTTCTTCCACACGCTGCCACTCAGAGCGTACCTGCGCCGGCGCCTGACCAGCCCTGCCACCCCCAACACATCTGGCAGGGAGCAGCGGGGCTTATGCATGGTGGCTATTGTCACTGGGTCTGCAGGAGGCAGTTGGGGGGAGTGGTGTCAGCAGTAGGACAGCCTGACTTAATCATGGCACCAGCTACCTTTCTACATGGGGAAACTGAGGCTTGGAAAGGTTAAGAAATTTGCCCAAGAAGGCCCCACCTCCTGGATTTGAACCCAGGCAGACTGCCTTTGGAAGCCAGCTCATACCAAGCTGTTACTGCTTCCCTTCTAAGTGGCCTTGCGCTCTCTACCTGGCCCCAGGGGACTGGCTGCCTCCAAGTGGGGCTCAGAGGCTCAGGCTGGGATATTCTGTCCTGTTTCCCTGGACTCTTGTGGGCGGCCTCTGGACAAAGGAGCCCTGGGGGTGCAGTGAGGACCCCTCCCTTTGAGGCTGGAACCCCCTGCAGGCTGCTCACACCTCACACCATTGCTCCCAAGTCTTCATCACATCCAAAGTCCAAAGTCTCCAGGCCAGCTGGGTCTCGGTCTCAGCCACCCCCTCTCGGGTTAGAGCTACCTGGAGTCCTCTTTCCCCGGGTCAGCTCCATTCCCAACAGCCTCTTCATCTTCAAATTAAGGTCAAACCACACCTCATTTGTTGAGGTGACAAATAGTAATTGAAACATACAGATGCTAGACACTGTTCTAGGCTGTTCACAAGAGTGGACAAGACACAAAAAGGGTCCTGCCTTCCTTTGTAGCGAGCTGGGATCCTTCAACTACTTCCAAAATATACACCCCAAATTCAACTTCTTCAGGCCACACCCACCACCCCTACTCCAGGCAACCGACATCCCTTGCCTGGACTCTACAACTGCCTCCTTCCTGGTCTTGGAGCTCCTACCCTTCATCCTCCATCAGCAACCACAAGAAGGTTAAAACTGCAAATCAGATAGAGTTGCTTCCCTCCTGAGAACACTTCCAAGGTTTTGGATCACCCTTGGAGTCAAACCCAAACAGCTTTCACAGCCCCTAGATAAGGTTCCTGCCAAAGCTCTTCAGTCCTCCTTTCACCCTAGCATCATAAACTTGTGTGTGCCACAGGGCCTTTGCATTTGCCTGGGACACGTCTTCCATGGCTGGCTCCTCTTCTGTGGTCATATGACATCTTTCAGAGGGGGTCCACCCTGAGCAGAACAGCCCCTCAATACCATTAGCATTTTATTTTCTTCAAAACACTGGCCACTATCTAAATAATCTTGCATATATATGTTCTCGATCTGTGTCTCTCTCCCTCTAGAATGTTAGCACCATGAAAGCAGAGACCTTATCTACTTTGTTCACCACTGTACCGGTGAAGCCTGAAATGGCCTGGCATGTAAGAGATTCTCCATAAATGTTTACTGAAAGATGAATGCCTGAGAACCTCCCGGGTGGGGACCTGACATCACACCCTCAGGACTCCCACATTTCAGGAGCTCACTGAGGTTTAGGCTGCAGGTGAAGGTGGAGCAGCACAGAGGCATGGCTGGGGAGTGGTGGTGGCCACCTACCCATGATGCCTGTCTCAGGCAAGCCAGCAAACCTCTGCATGACCTTGATGGCATCCCGCAGCTTTGCAGGGCTCTGCAGCTGGGCCTGGGCGGGGTGGGGTGGCGGCAGGTAGCCATAGCGGGTCAGCCAGTCCTAGACCATCGGAGCAGACAGGTGACGCCACCAGGGTAAAAGGGATGGGCTCTCCCTGCCCACCCCACCCTGGAAGCCCCGCCCCTCCCAGGCACCCGGAGCCCAGGGCCCCCAGCCCCGGATGCCAGCCAGACCCTCCCAAGGTGCCCCCCAGCCAGCCCCGGGTTTGCCAGTCTTTGCGTGGACCCAGGAGTCCGGCCCCCAATCCCTCACCCCAGCTCCTTTCCAGATCTCCAAATCCAGGCCCCAAACCTCCCGGCAGATCCAAGATTAGGGGTCCCCAGACCCCATCCTCAGTCACTTTGGACATTTGAATCTGGCCCCCTGCCTCCTCCTGCCCCAGGAGTCCTGGCCCCCAGCTTCCCTCTCCCAGCCTCCCTGCGGATCCCAGGAGCCCGCGGACCCCGCGCTCACCACGCCCAGGCTCACGTCCTGCGCCGCGGGCTTCGGGGCGCGCGCGTGTGGCGGCAGCAGCGACAGCAGCAGCAGCGCCAGGAGCGGGAGCCGGGGCCGGAGCACCTGCAGCCGCATGGCGCGCTCTAGCCTGGGCAGCCGGCGCTGCTCGAAAGGGGCCTGACCCAGCCGCCCCGGGGACCTGAGGGAGGAGGTCCGGGCCCGGAGAGGGTCGCAGGGACCTGGCGCGGGGTAGGAGGGGCGGGCAAGAGGACTGGGGTGTGTCGGGGGTCCGGGGTCCCGGAAGGCACGATAGAGTGTCGGGGGGCGCGCGGGAGAGTCAGCGGAGGGTCCGGCTGGGGTCGCTCGCTGGGTCGGGTAGGGCTGGGGGTCCCGGGAGGGCTGAGAAGGAGGGGGCGGAGGTCGGGACTCCAGCTCCGCTGTGGCGGCCTCTCGAGGCCCCGGGCCTGGTCCTGCCCCCGCCGGGTCGCTGCGCTGGCGGCCCCTCTTCCCCGGGGGCGCGAGCGGAGGGCCGGGTGGGGTGGGGCGGGCAGGCCCGGGCGCACCTCGGTAAGCCGTGAGGGCGCGGCGGGGGAAATGGCCCAATCTTCCGACGTCCAGCGAGAAGGGGCGGGCCCTGCGGTGGCCCCCGCCCGCCGCCGGGACCCCGGGACCCTCCTCCCAGCGCCTCAAAGCGCCTGCGACCGGCAGGACGCCCGGGTGGGGGGCGGCCGCGAGCAGCCCCGGCAACCTCCCCAGCTTCTCCTCCCACGACGCGGTGCGCAAGTTTCTCTTCCCAGATCCCGGCCCTGGTGGGACTCCCCGCAGCAGGACTCGCTTCTGCTTTCTCAGAGCCGCGCAGCCTGGGGAGGGCCGGCCCGGGCCTCCCCCTCTCCGGTGCCCCACCCCCTCCTCCATCCCCGTCGCCTTCCGGGGGACCCCGTGCTGCGGGCCGCCGGACCGCCGGGGGGATTTCCGGGCAGCAGGAGGCTGGGAAGGAAGCTTCCCTTCTCCGCGGGGTCCCAGCCTGCCCCCTGCCCGTCCAGGCCACTGTCCCCCGTGTGCGCCGCTGCGGCTGGCCGAGGTCCGGATATTCATCCCCCCAGCCCACGTGGGCTGCGCGCGGGTTGTGCCTCTGTACACTGTGCTCTTGGCACCTCTAGATCCCAGACGCAGGGGCTGCTCCGGGACTGCGCCCCCTCTCCCCAGGTACGAGAGACATTTAAATCCGATAACCTCCACACACAGGCTGGAGCGCCTGCCTGCCCGGTGCCAGGAGCGGGGGACAGAGGAGCCAGCGGGAGGAGATCGGGAAATAGAGACTTGGGGACCAACAGAGCCACCCCTCCCGCGCCGAGAGCACCTGGCTACGAGGCCGGGAAGGCTGAGAAGGATCCGGAGGAATCCGGGAGGGGGGCCTTCCTGGCGAGGGGCGGGGTGAATGTGAGTTAAACCGCTCAGTCTCGGGAGCAGCTGGGAGGGGAGCAGGGAGGGCAACCCGTTTATATTTCAGACAAGTTAAATAGTGAGCAGGATGAGGGGGGAGCTGAAGACGCCAACGAAAACATTGAGATCCTGTATCAGTCTGGTAGAGCTGCCATAACAAAACACCCAGACTGGGTGGCTTAAACTAGAATTTATTTCCTCACAGTTCTGGAGGCTGGAAATCCAAGATCAAGGTGCCGGCAGAGTTGGTTTTTCCTGAGGCCTCTCTCCTGGGCTTGCAGAAGGCCACCCTCTTCTGTCTCCTCACATGGTCCTCCCTCTCTGCGTGAACACACCCTTGGTGTCTCTTCCTTTTCTTATGAGGACACCCTTCCTCATAAGAGCCCACCCCAGCAGCCTCATTTTATTAATAACATAGTCATCTTTTTTTGAGACAAGGTCTTGCTCTATCGCCCAGGCTGGAGTGCAGTGGCTCAATTATAGCTCACTGCAGGCTTGGACTTCTGGGCTTAAGCAATCCTCCTGCCTCAGCCTCTGGAGTAGCTGGGACTACAGGCAGGAACCACCACAACTGGCTAATTTTTCTTTAGTTTGAAAATTTTCAAACCTATTGATTCCACTGACACATTGCAGCATGGATGAATCTCAGAAGCATTATGTTAAGTCAAAGAAGCCAGCCACAAAAGACTACATACTACTGTATATATGATTCCATTTATAGGGTGTTTGGGAAAAGACAAAATTATAGTGAAAGAAAGCAGATCATGGTTCCCAGGGGTTAGGGGTAGGGGGAGATATTCACTGCAAAGGGGCATGGGAAACTTTTTGGGGTGATTCATCATGATTGTGGTAGTTATGTTACCCTCCCCCCACACACACACACACATTTTTTTTTTTTGAGACAGGGTCTCAGCTCTGTCACCCAGGCTGGAGTGCAGTGGCCTGATCATAGCTCCCTGTGACCTCAAATTCCCGGGTTCAAGAGATCCTCCTGCTTTGGCCTCCCAAAGTGCTAGGCCCAAAAAGTGGTGTCTTTATAAAAGAAAGTAGAGGGAGATTTGGCCGGATGGTGGGTGGTGGCTCATGGCTCAAGAGGGGGGGGCGCGGCACTCTGGGAGGCCGAGGTGGGATCAGGTAGGAGGATTGCTTGAGGTCAGGAGTTCAAGACCAGGCTGAGCAAGAATGAGACCCCATCTCTACAAAAAATAGAAAAATTAGCCAGGCGTGGTGGTGCATGCCTGTAGTCCCAGCTACTTAGGAAGCTGAGGCAGGAGGGTTGCTTGAGGCCAGGAGTTTGAGGCTGCAGTGAGCTATGAAGAGGCCACTGCACTCTAGCCCAGGCAACAGAACAATATTCTGTCTCAAAAAATATATATATAAAATAAAAAATAAATAAAAAGAGAAAGTAGAGGGACATTTAAGCCACAGAAACACACAGGAGAAGACCCAGAGGGGCTGGTCATGCAAAAACGGAGGCAGAGATTGAAGTGATGCAGCTGCTAGCAAGGAACAGCAAGGATCACCCACCATCGCCAGAAGCCGGGTGATAGGATAGATTTTCTCTTGGAGGCTTCAGAAGGATCCAACCCTGATTTCACAGTTTCCAGAACTGTGAAACAATACATTTCTGTCATGTAAGCCCAGTTTGTGGTATTTTGTTACATTAGCCCTAGGAAACTAATACCTACCTCAATAAAGCTGATTTAATTTTTAAGTTGGGAAAAAACATGGAAACATAAGGTTAAATTAAAAAAGCAAATTGCTTGTTCTCTGAAAATTCAAAAAAAGAAAAAAAAAAGCAAGTTGCAGAACAGTGTGTTCAGTGTGAAATATTTTATAGAAAGGTTTGAAATGCTCCAGACAAAACTACTTATTGTTCACAGACTTCATATACGTTGTAAAAGCCTGGAGGCGACTTGGTCTGGAACTGAGCCATTCCCACTGGGTCGCCGCTGTGAGGGGCAGGGAGGGCAGTGAGCTGTCTACTGGCCTCTGGATGCCTGGCATAGACTGCCGAGGGCACTGTGAGATCCAGGAAGGCTTCCCCAGGGAGGAGACCCCACCCCAACCCCCAACCCTCAGTCAAGACTTGCAGCACTAGGGGCTCACCAGGTGGGTGGATAGGTGGGGAGGGCATCCCAGGCTGAGCACCGACCTGGAGGCTCCAGGAAGCTGGCTTGTTTGGGGCCCAGGCTGGAGAGCAGGTGAGGGCTGGGTGATCGCCCCTCCCTTCTTATCCAGAAGTGTCTCAGCCTCCCCAGGACTTCCCTGGGGTCACTGTATCCTCCTATTCATCTTCTTCCTGGGGTGAGCAGTGAGGCTATGAAGGGGAGGGCTGGGGAGCTCCAAGTGCTGGGTGGCCAGGACTCTTAGGTCCCACAGGGAGAGTGGAGGCCAGGACTCCTGGGTCCAGAGGAGGCTGGAGACGAGAGCCAAATGTCCAAAGAGTGACTGGGCCTGAGAGCCAGGCAAGCTGGGATGAAGGGTCTGCCATGTACCCACAGACAGATAACTTCGCCTCTGAGCTGGTTTCATCATCTGTGAATGGTGTAACCTTATTGGGTGGCTGTGAGCATGAAATACAATGTGACATGCAGATGAGTCACCTCTGGTGGCCATGCGGAGGATTACCAGCAACCACTAAGTGCTGGCACTTCACCCTCATTTAATCCTCACACCCCTATAAGATAGGGCACTATCACCCCCATTTTACAGATGGGGAAGCTGAGGGCTGGGGAGATTAATCAACTGAATGGCACAGGCATACACATCTGGTAAGTGGCCAAACTGGAATCTGGACTGAAGCCATGGCCATGTGATGCCAGCGCTCATGAGCCAAGCTCCTTTGCTGTATTGTTTTATTGGTTCATTTCTGGTTTATAAGTCTACACTGCTTCCCACGTCCTGGGTGGACTGTGAACCTCCTGGGAGCAGGCCCAGCCCCCTGTGGGTGTGGTGTGAGTGGGGGCCAGGGTGACTCTGGCATTTGGAGGGGACATTGAGCTTATATTTTCCAAGGGGTCAGGTGGCAGCACCCAGGGGAGGCTGCGATGTCTTCAGCCCTACAAAGTCTACCAGGCTGCTCCCACAGGTGCTAGGCAAGGCAGCTCTAAGATGAATCTCCGGCTCCCTTTGCAATGGAATTGGCACTCCCTACTCTCTCCTGGCAGGAAAATTTGTCCCAGCCCCTGAACCTAGGAGTCCCAGCCCTGAAACCACCCCTCCAAGGAGTCTTTGCACCCCTTTTCCCACAAGCCAGGAGTCCCAGCTCCCACCCTCCTGTTGTTCTAGAACCCAGGTAGGTAGGTCTCTACCCCCAAGAGTCAGGAATCCAGACCCCCAGCCAGAGGTGTGCTGACCCAGCTGGCGCTGGCTGGCCGAAGCTGATGATGCATCAGTGATGTCATGTCACAGCTGGAAAGCAGCCAAGGAGGGAGCACTTATGCTGTGGAAATCGGCAAATGCAACAAATCAGGGCCTTTGTTTTAACTGGAGAGCCTGTTGTTAAATATTTACCAGAACATAACTGCTTCCAGCCCTCCATTTGTCCTGCTGTCCAGGCCAGGAGCCCCGGTCACAAGGCCCAGGGAGCCCTGGAGGTCTGAAGAAAATCATGACAAGCTACAAGGCCATGGCTGGGGCATCACCCCATGCCCAAGCTGCACTGGGCTAGAGCCCCGACCCCAGCCCTGGATCCTCCCATCTCCATTCCAAGGCCACTGTCCCAGACTGGAGTGTGATGCCATCTCTGTACAATTCAGAAATTGAAAGCCCCAAGTTTGGAACTACACAGACTTGGGAGTGGCTACGGGCAAGTCACTTTAGCTGTCTGAGCTACAGTGTCCTCATCTACAGCATGGCAATCAGTAAAGAGCATGACCTAATGTCACACTGCTGCTATTCACTTTGGAGTTCTGCCCAGGGGACTCCAAGCAAGTTAGATGGCCTCCCTGAACCTCAACTTCCCCATCTGTAAAATGAGGATAATAGTAGTTCCTGCTCCATTAGGATGGCATGAAACAGACAAGTTATGCCTATACAAGGGCTTCCTTAGCAGAGTGCCTAATAGCTGATAGATTCGTCGTTGTTCCCATGATTGAGAATTTCCTATCCCACGTGAGGGGCAAGGAGCTGACGTCTATGCTCAGTGTAGAATCTGCACACAGTAGTTGCTCAGTTAGTAGTTAGTCTACCCAGTAGTCATTTCCGACCACAGCAGGATGGGCCAGTGCCTCTGACCAAGGCGGAGGCGACTTTCCTTCCCCCGGCCTGGCCATTCCGGCCACCAGGGAGCGCCCCAGCCCCTCCCGCGGCACCGCCCCTTCACCTGTGCCTGGCTCGCACCTGGCACCGCCTCCGGAAGAGGGGACAGGGACCGCGGGGACCTCGGAGGGAGCCCGGCAGTGGCGGGTGAGAGCCTAAGGGGCGCCGGGGGCGGGGCCCTCCGAGCTTCGGGCGGAGGGCCCAGCCGGGGGGGGGGGGGGTAGGGGGGGGGAGCCAGGGTGGGGGCGGACCCCCGGGACCCCGGGACGCGGGGGACGCAGGCGGGAAGGAAGGCGCTGGCTTCGGACGCCTGGGGCTGGGGGTGGGGGTCCGGGGGCCCCGGCGCGGGCTTAAGGTGCTCAGCGGCTGCTCGGGGCGGGAGGGGGAGGGGCAGGGACGCCTGTGTCTCCTGGGCGGGGCCGCAGCAGGGAGACCCAGGGGGCGGCCTGGGGGCGGCTGGATTGGGACCGCGGACACCGGAGTCCTGCGAGCAGGGCTGCGCTTGGACACCTGGCGAAGGGAGGGGGTGGGACAGGTGAGCGCGTGTGCGTGTGTGCAGCGGGTGGGGACCCTCGGGAGGGCTGGAGCAAGTCAGCGGCTGTGCCGGGCCCTCCCTGCCTCCCGAGCCCCTTAGCCCCGGGCCCTGAGCAGCCCTAGGGGAGCGCAGGGCTCCCATCCCCAGGGCCGGGCCGGGAAGTAAACAGAAACCCTGAGTGGCGGAGGCAGCGGGGCTGGCCGGCACAACCTGTTACCTCGCCCTGTCCCGGGCCTGACGCCAGGGCCCTGGGCATCTAGAGGGCTGGGGGTCAGGGCTCCTGAGTCCGGAGGGGCTGGGGCGGGAAAACTGGGCCCTGCAGAAAATGGGGGACTGGGGTGGAAATCCAGGAAGAGTGGACATTGAGGGTGGGAACCTCCGTCTGGAGGGTGGAGTCCAAAACTCCTGGGTCCTGAGTCCTGAGGAGCTGGGGACCTGGGCTTCTGGAAGGGGAGGGTGCTGGATTCCTTTAGCAGGGAGTTAAGGACATCTCAGTTCCCAAGGGCTAGGGTCCTGCATTCTTGGGAGGAGAGGGGCTGGACTCATCCCTCAGCGCTGAGTCTCTGCCAACATGGGTTCTGGGAATTGTTTCCCAGATGGTGAGGGTCTGGGAGCTGCACAGCTGGGGCTGCGGCTGGGAACAGGGGGCCGGGAGCAGGGGTGGCCTGTGGTCCTGGAGCACTGGGACAAGGTTTTCTGGGGACAGAGAATGTCTGGCAGAGGCCAAGGCAAGGCAGCTCATTTCCTTCTGCTTCCTGCCTCAGTTTACCCTGGGGACATTAACGGAGCTGGGTGGCCAAAACACAGATCATTAACCTTTCGTGGCCCAGAGAAGCCCTGGCTGCAGCCTGGGAGGGCCAGTGGGCAGGTCCCCCCTCAGGCTGCAGAATGGAGTGTCCTGCAGCTATGTGTCCCCACAGATGCTGCAGGTGCCATGAGCTCTCCAGATGGGCCAAGCTTCCCGTCGGGGCTGCTCTCTGGGGGCACCTCCCCCAGTGGCGATGAGGGCTTCTTCCCCTTTGTGCTGGAGCGGAGGGACTCATTCCTGGGAGGGGGCCCAGGGCCTGAGGAGCCCGAGGACCTGGCCCTGCAGCTGCAGCAAAAGGAGAAAGACCTGCTTTTGGCCGCAGAACTGGGCAAGATGCTTCTGGAGCGCAACGAGGAGCTGCGGCGGCAGCTGGCGGTGCTGAGCGCCCAGCACTCCGAGCGCGAAGAAGTGAGTGGGCAGCCGGGACATGGGAGGGAGGGCAGATGGAGGGCAGGTGGCAGAGTCCACGCAGGTGTGCAGGTGAGCAGGGGGAGAGCAGGTAGGCAGAGGAAGGATGGGGGCCTGGGGAGGGAGGCAGGCAAGGGGGAGGAAGGAGGAGCATGGCAGGCAGGTGGGCGGCAGGATGACTCTGGAACAGCCAGGGCTGGGCACACACCCCCAGCGGTGTTGAACACGAACTCTGAGGACAAGTCAAGACCTGGACACAGACCATTGGCTGGCTGCATGGCCCTGGGTCACCTGCTGGCCCTCTCTAAATCTGGGGTCTGGCTCCTCAGCAGTATAGTGTAACCTCAGCCAACAGTTACTGGGTATCCACTCCCTGCCTGGCACCGGGCTAAGTGCTTTCATTCACCACCTCGCTTGCTTCTTGCCCAGGCCTGTGAGGTAGGAACAGTTCTTTCCTCTGCCTGGGCTCTATTGTTGGCCACATTCTCACCCAGGGGCTCACATCTGGACCTCTAAACATCCTCCTATCTCTGCGTTATCAGCTCCACCACTGCCCTGAGGCTGCCCTGGGTAGCTAACTACCCACCCTCTCCACCGGGCCTCCTAGTGGGCATTTCAACATAAGTGGCACCCCATCCCATGGCCCTATCACCTGCTGTCCCCATCCCTGGCTTCCTGCCTGAGGACCAGAGCCTGTGCCTCTTCTAGACCTCTTGAGTGCACACTCTCTCTGCCCACATCTGCAAGTCCTTTAATTCTTCTAAACTAGATTCCAAACCAGCTTCTCATTTCTGCAGCTTCCGTGCTGGTCACAGCCTCCATCACCTCTGTCCCAGTCACCTTCTTGCTGGTCCCCAGCTTCCACTCTTTCCTCCTGGAGCCCATCCTTTAAGGCAGCGGTCCCCAACCTTTTTGGCACCAGGGACCGGTTTCGTGGAACACAATTTTTCCACAGATCGGGGTTGGGGTGGGGGAGGATGATTTTGGAATAAATCAAGTGCATCACATTTACTGTGCACTTTATTTCTATTATTATTATGTTGTAACATATAATGAAATAATTATACAACTCACCATAATGCAGAATTAGTGGGAGCCCTGAGCTTGCTTTCCTGCAATTAATGCCGCTGATCTGACAAGAGGCGGAGCTCAGGCAGTGATGCGAGTGATGGGGAGTGGCTGTAAATACGGATGAAGCTTCACTTGCTCACCGGCCCCTCACCGCCTGCTGTGCAGCCCAGTTTCTAACAGCCCACGGACCAGTACCGGTCCACAGCCTGGGGGTTGGGGTCCATAGCTTTAAGGGACAGCCAGTGATCTTCAAAAACTGCAAATCAGATCATTTCACTCCTCACTCAGAATCTCCCAACGGCTCCCCGCCACACTTAGAACGAAACTGAAACTCCTCACCATGGCCTAAAAGTCCCTGATAGCTGGCCTCCTCCCCAGCCTCCTCCCCAGCCTCCTCACCAGCCTCCTCCACTGGGGCTTCTTTCAGTTCCTCTAGTAACTAAACTTGTTCCCTCAGGGCTCTACACTTGCTGTTCTCTAATGGGTAGCTGACTCCCTCTTGTCCTATAGGAGTCAACTCAAACATCCCATCCCCCTTGAAGGGGCCACTCCCAGCCCAGTCCTTACTCTTCATCACTTCCCTGGTTTCTCTGCAGCCCTCACTGTCCCTCTGAAGTTGCCTGTTTCAAACATGTGTCCATTGACCCTCGGGACTCTAAGCTGCTTGAGGCAGTGAACTTGGTGGTCTCGCTTACTGTTGATAGCCAGACCCCAGAACAGGAGCTTAGGAAATAGTGGTTGGATGGATGGATGGATGGATGAATGGACTTAGAGATATTAAGGGACTTGCCAGACCACATAGCAGCAGCAGAGCCCAGCAATGGCCAAGACAATTGGACCCCGAATCTGCCAGGTATTCCTGGGGCTGTTCCCCCCACAGTATTTGGTTAAGAGTTTGGCTGCCTGGAGTGACATCCCTGCCCCATTAACTTGCTGTGTGTCCTTGGGCAAGACATTTAACATCTCTGAGCCTGTTTCCTCATCTGTGAACTGAGGACGTCAATGAGTCTCCCTCTAGTGGATGATATGAAATAGTGCAGATGACGCGCTGGCAGGACCTGATAGTAGTGCCTGCTGGTGACTGCACAGCTGTGGTAATTGGCACCTGGGCCAGCTCTTCCCCACACACACACACACACACACACACTCTCTGAGGGCCCAGAGGTTAAACCCCACCTGTCTGCCTCCCCACGCTGGGCATCTGGCTGTGCCAGGCGTCCCCCTGCTAGTCAGACAGGTTTTGGGGCCAGGGCGGATTAATTAGACCAGGGTTAATTAGAGGGAACTGGCCTCCAGGAGCTGGGGAGAGAGGCTGAGCAGAGGCCAGGCCTCCAGAGCCCCTGGCACACAAAAGGTGTGTGCAGCCATGGGCCGGGGCTTAAATTCTGCCAGACTCAGGCGCCAAAAACGGCGCTTGCAACCTCGAGTCCAGAGGACCAGGCAGCAGCCAGAGGTGAGTGGGTATCCGGAGCCCCACACCCCTGCCCCTGCCTGGGGTCTGCCCCTCCTGTTTGGCCTGGAACCTTCTCTCTACTGCTTCCCCCATCACTTTCTCTGAGTCTCTCTCTGCCTCCTTCCTCCTTGACTCTTGCTTTCAGGTCTGTCTTGGACAGACCACCTCGGACTTTCTCCTTGGGGTCTTCCCCAGTCTCATCTCTGCCTCTCTGTCTCTGCCCCTCTGCTGTGGCTCCCACAGCGGCTCCAGCAGGAGAACCATGAGCTCCGCCGGGGCCTGGCGGCCCGGGGGGCCGAGTGGGAGGCCAGGGCTGTGGAATTGGAGGGGGACGTGGAGGCCCTGCGGGCCCAGCTGGGGGAGCAGCGCTCGGAGCAGCAGGACAGCGGGCGCGAGCGGGCACGAGCCCTCAGCGAACTCAGTGAGCAGAACCTCCGGCTCAGCCAGCAGCTGGCCCAGGTGGGACACAGCCCTGACCCCAGGGCTCTGGGCAAGGTGGAGCAGATGCCTGGGTTCCCATTGCGGGGTGGGTGGGTCTGTTGCACTTGGTGGTGAGGCTTGGCCCAGCTGAGACTCCATGGCCCCTCCCCCTCTCCCCAGGCCTCCCAGACTGAGCAGGAGCTTCAGAGGGAACTGGACACCCTCCGGGGGCAGTGCCAAGCTCACACCCTGGCCGGGGCAGAACTGAGGACACGGCTGGAGAGTCTGCAGGGAGAGGTGAGTGCCAGCTGGGGTCAGAGGCCTGTCTGAGCCAGAGAGGCTGGGCTGGGGGCTATCTAGGGCTGGCCTAGCACCCTTGCCCCAGCTCTGATGCCTTTCCCCAGAACCAGATGCTGCAGAGCCGCCGGCAGGACTTGGAGGCCCAGATTCGTGGCCTGCGTGAGGAGGTGGAGAAGGACCAGGGCAGACTGCAGACCACCCATGAGGAGTTGCTGCTGCTGCGTAGGGAGAGGCGGGAGCACAGCCTGGAGGTGATGTGCAGGGCTGGGGGTTGCAACCAGCTGGACCCTTGGCAATGGCCTCAGGGCTTTCTGAGAGATAGGCCAGAGCTGGACCACTGAGATCCCCAGCAACTGGGCCACAAGCTCATGGGCATTAGCCTAAGGGCAAATGGGAGCCACAGAAGGCTGTTGAGCAGGGGAAGTAAACTCTTAGAATGCATCAGAGCCTGGCAGCTGGGAAGCCAGGGAGAGGGCTGAGGCCATGGCGCAGGCCAGAAATGACAGCCCCTGGACCATGTCTGGGGCAGTGGAGATAGATAGAGAATAGGGGATGAAAAGAGGGAGCATGGTTTGATGTTTGAATCTGGAGCCTGTACTGTGGGGTCAGATTGCCTGGCTTCCTGTACAGTATTGCTTCTTAGCATTGTGGGACAACCAGCTTCAGTTTCCCCATCTGTGAGACGGGATGGTATTGGTACCTACCTCCTGGGGCTGTAGTGAGGTATGAGGCTCAGAAGGAGGAATCAATAAATGCTGGATGAACGCAATTTATGAATGAGTCCAGGTAGACCAGGCAGGGGAGGAGACGGGGCTCTGCGAGGTTGGGCCAGGCGACATCCTGCTTTATGGGGAAGGAAATTGGTATCTGCTGAGGGGAAATGCTCGGCCCAAGGCTGCCCAGCGATCCCGGAGTGGGAGCAGGCCTGGGCCGCTCGGGTGCGGGGATGTGCGGGGCTGCGCGGGGCTGCCTGGCCTTCCGCGGCTCTCCGGCGCACCCCCGTGGATCTGCCGCGGGATGCAGATGCTGGGTGCGCCCTCTGACTGCCCGCGCCTCTGTCTGTCCGACTGTCCGCAGCTGGAACGCGCACGCTCGGAAGCCGGGGAGGCGCTGAGCGCGCTGCGGAGATTGCAGCGGCGCGTCTCGGAGCTGGAGGAGGAGTCACGCCTCCAGGACGCCGACGTGTCCGGCGCCTCGCTGCAGTCGGAGCTTGCTCACAGCTTGGACGGAGACCAGGGCCAGGACGTGGACGCCCGCAGAGATGCCGCGGTAAGCTCGTGGCCCAACACCTCCCCTACCCATGCCATCAGAAGGGGTGCAGGCTCTGCCTCTCCTTTTCCCACGAGATTCCACACTGCACTGACTGATTCCTTGGCCCACAGACCACCCTCTCCCGGAAGACCCAAGAGGAGTCCAGCCTCCAGCCCTCACCCCAGGAGGAGAGCTTAGAGCCCCCCAAGAAGCGAGCATCCCTGAGCCCAGTGGAGATCCTGGAGGAAAAGGAGGCGAAAGTGGCCAGGCTGCAGGATAAGGTGGGGAATGGGCATAGTGCTGAATGCAGGGGCCCTTCAGCTGGTAGTCTCTTTCCCATGGCCACCTCCCAGCCTTTGCCCAGTAAGCTCCCTATACCTGGCTGGCCCTTCATCTCAACAAACTTGCCAGTCATTCTTCAAGAGTCAGCCTGTGTGCTACCCCCCCCCCTTAGTCCCACTGCCAATGCTTCTTGCGTCCCTCCTGCAGGCTTATACCACCCCAACTAGCCCTGCCCCTCTCCACCCTGCACCAGCCTGGGGGACTCAGGATCACAGGGCCACCGCTGCCTGGGGCGTTTGTCCAGCAGGCAGGGGAGGGCTGGGAGGGGGTGGCCAGAGCCCCTTCTGCTGGGAGAAGAGACTAGAAGGCCAAGAGGCCCATCTGCCTTGCTATTCCCTCCTCTGCCCACAGATCGCGCTGCAGCAGGCAGAGCTGAAGTCCCTGCGGGAGGAGCTGCAGAGGCAGAAGGAGCTACGGGCGCAGGACGACCCCGAAGAGGCTCTGAACGGCGCCCTGTCGGACCGGGACGAGGCCGTGAACAAGTGAGCCTTCCACCATCCACTACCGCCCCAGCGAGACTACGGGCCTCCGGGGCACTCTGGCACTTCTGGGCTGCTGATTTCCCCACCCGTGATAATGGGTTATAATTATCCCCACTCCGACCCAGGGACCCCCCTCCCGTCCGGGTCCAGGAGTCCCCCGCCACCCCTGCTCCCTGAGGCCCCAGCACGCTCGGACCCGTTCTCCGCCCTTCACGCCCGTAGGGCCCTGGAACTGTCCCTAGAGCTCGGCCGCGTCTCGCTGGAGCGAGACTCCTTGTCCCGGGAGCTGCTGCGCGCCATCCGCCAGAAGGTGGCGCTTACCCAGGAGCTGGAGGCCTGGCAGGTGAGGAGTGGGGCGTGCGGGAGGGGGCGGGACCGGGGCGGGGCCTGCGCTCTGACCCGCCCCTCCGCCCGACCCCCGGCAGGACGACATGCAGGTGGTGATCGGGCAGCAGCTGCGCTCGCAACGCCAGAGGGAGCTGAGCGCGGCCGCGTCGTCGACCCCACGCCGTGCTGTGCCCCGCTTCTCGCTGCGCCTGGGCCCCGGGCCCGCTGGCAGCTTCCTCAGCAACCTCTTCCGAAGGACCTGAGGGCCGGGCCTGGGGGTTGCCCTTGCCCATTCTGGGGTGCACTTTCCTTCTCTGGTCAATGGAGCGACAGGTCCCAGATTGTCTCCCGAGGAGGGGCTACTGCCCTCGCCGCCCCAGGAAGCTGGGCAGGGGCTCAGCGGGAGCAGGGGCCAGCTTTGGGGGCCAGGGGCCCCCGTGGGTGGCGGGGGAAAGTGGAGCAAAGCTGTCTATTTTCCGAATCTCTATAGGTCTATCTTTTCTAAGCACTAGGGCAGGGGTGGGGCTGGGTATTTATGTATCAAGACCAGACAGAGTAATATATAAACCACTACACCGACTTGGCCTCATTCTTGGGAAGGAACCACATGGAAGAAATGCCTGAAACTTTATTATAAAAAATGTAAAAAACACTCTAAAACCCTGCGGATGGAGGGCTGTCATCGAGGGTCAGAAGGACAGAGAGAAGGCTCGGTAGCCCAGGTTGGTGAAGACATCCACCCGGCAGCTGTTGCCTGCAGCTGTCAGGACCTGGAGGCAAGAGGGGCATGACTGACCTGCCCACACCCCCAGGCCTCCCAGGATCCCCCACAGGCCCTGCCAGACCCACCTTGCACTCAGGCGCTGCTGGCTGCTGGTTGAGGCTGAGGCTCAGCAGCCCTGGGGAGGAGCCAGGCACCTGGGCCTTGAGCTCCCCGCTCAGCTGCCACTGGTTGACGCAGTGGCCCTGGCCAGCTGACAGAATCTGTGGAGGACAGGGAGGGGGGTCAGGGCTGGAGAGTGGAGGCAGTGGGGGTAGCAGAAGCAAGATAGGGGGCCTCACCAGGTCCTGGTAGAAGGTGACGTGCTTCTGTGGCGCCCGCATGGGGAAGATGGTGGTGGGTGTGGAGGATCGGAGGTGCCAGAGAGTGAGGGCTGGGCCCCCTCCACAGACCTGGGCAGAAAGGCAGGGGTCCCCAGCCACCATGAGCCACAGGCCTGCAGCTGGCAGGCCCCAGAGCTACCACCTGGTCCCACATTCTGCCCAGCTCACCATCCAGTCTGAGTCAGTTGCTAAGCATCCAATCCAGCGCCCATTGTGGGGCCTTGAGCACTCCTGGGAGGGGAGAGGGAGGAGAGGAAGAGGTGAAGACCCAGGGGACACTGAGGAGGAGAGGAGAACAGGTGTGGGTCGTGCTCTCACCTCATGCTTATAGACCTCGATCGTCTGGACCTCCTTGGCCATGCGGAGGTCTGCAGGGGAAGAACCATGAGAGGTGCTGCACTTGCCCCAGCCTCCCTCACTGCCATCTTGCCCTCCAACCAGCCACCCCCTTACCCCAGAGTCGCACAGCCCCATCCTCGCCACCTGACAGCACCTCAGGGCTCCGTTCCCGCAGTGCCAGGCAATGGATATAGTCTGTGTGGCCCCGGAGGGCCCGCTGCAGGGAGAGGGCAGTGTCAGGAGGAGACCTAGGAAGAGTGCCTACCCCCACCCTGGACCTGCCACCAGCTCCAAGGCTATGCTCACTGTGAAAGTCCCAGTTTCAAGGTCCATAGTGTGCAACTGACAGTCTCCCCCCGCCAGGATGAGGGAATTCTCCTGCAGAGGAAGGCAGGATAAAACCGGAAGTCCATGTCAAATCAGGACAGGGAGAGGGTGAGGAAGCAAAGTTTGGGCCAAGAACAGTCACAAAGGGCTTAGACCTTGGGGACCAGCAGCAAAGCATTGATCTCAGGCACTTCCAGGCTGGTCCTGGGGGAGGAAAGGCAGGGTCAGTGTCAGTGAGGGAGTGCCTTCAACCCCCATATGCCCTCTACCCACATGGCCCTGGCTCACCTGTATGGGGGCTGGCGATGCCACAGTTCTTTACAGCCCTTCATAGGGGAAAACACCGGTGAGCTCAAAGGCTGTCTGGCGTAGGGCACCCCAGCCCTTCCCTGCTCGACTCCTCACCTTCTTGAGGACCTCCACCCAAAGCCAGGCCTTCACCTCCCCATCCCCAGCACTGAGCAGATGTCGATCGGTGGAGACCATGCTGTAGACCGGCCCATCATGGGCTAAAGGGAAATGCAGAACTTGAGTGAGCTCATCCTGCCCCCTTCTCTACCCCAAAGTCCCCTAAGCCAGACTCAACGGTTATATCCACCTTGGAAGGTCACCACAGGCTTCTTACTTTCCTCTTTGGCTTCTGAGCTCAAAGCGGCAGACAAGCTGAAGGGGGAGAGGGGAGGGGGGCCCGGGAGTCAGAAACAGGTGGCATCAGTCCCGGGAGGACCAAGTGCCAGGGCTAATAGGTGGTGAGGAACAGGGGCTGAGGGTACCTGAAGATGGCAATCTGCCCATAATTGTTGCCAGCCGCCAGGAACTTCCCACAGGGCGAGACGCTCTGGGAGAAGATGGTCATGTGCAGCCGCTGCAGGGCCTGAAACACCTCTGTCTGCAGGGAGAGACTGGGTGAGGCCTGCCTGGGACGTCCGAAACCTCTGCTCCCTACTTCCCCTGCTGCCAGCCTGTCCACCTACTGCCCAGACGTCTCATCCATCTTTCCAGGCGACCCATCAAGCAGGCACCTGCCCATGCAGTTCCATGAGTGGCTCCAAGAAGAGGGTGAGAAGGGGAGAGTGGAGGTGTGACACATGGTGACCTCTAATCAAGCACCCAGCCTCTCCTACTAGTTTCCTCAACTGCCAAGTGCAGCTCACAGGAGATTCTGTCACGATTAGATGAACAATGTATATAAAGACCTCTGCGTAGGGCTGCCACGGAGCAAATGTTTTAAAGGTGGCTCTTTTACCCCAACACAGAAAAACGTACTGACTTCTAATCCCTACCCTCTGACTTCGATGTTAGGCTCCTGAGGCACTTCTGGGTTACTCTCCTGCCCCCGGGTCAGAGTCCGAGTTCCACAAACAGCCCACGCAAAACAGGGTTCATGGCACGAGCTGGGCATGGACTACAAACTCCAGAAGGCACCGCGCACCACAGCCGGCTCACCTGGCCCAGCGGCACTGTGAGTGGCACCGCTCGCTCCATCCCGAGAACTACAAGTCCCAGCGTGCTCCGCGCGCGACGCGGCCTCACGAGTCCAGACGTGCCCGCGAACGGTTCCCCTCCGCGGCGCCCCACCGCCTCTGCACTGCTGTCCGACCCGGCGCGAAGGCGGCCGCCACGTACCACCCCGAGCCCCAGGAGCCGAGGTGAGCGCCGCGAAGCCCCCGACACTAAGAGGTGGCGCCCACCGCAGCCCCGCTAAGCCGGGTCCCCTCCCCCACCCAGCCGAACAGACCCGCCTTCCAGCCGCGTGCCGCCAGTCTTCCGCGCCTGCGCGGAACCTCGCCGCTGCGAGCGCCTAAAGCCACGCCCCTTCGTGCTGGGCCACGCCCTCGTAGACTCCGCCCCTGTCGCCTGGATCCCACCCGCAGGATCCTGAACCTCAATGATCCTACAGCAGCCCTCGGAGCGAGGCCCCCAGGGTCGGGCCCAGCGCCACTCGCGGGCCGCCCTGGGGGCGACTCGGGGCCTGGACTCCAGGTGTGTGCGGGGGACCTGGTTGGGCCTGACCATGGGGCGCAGGAGCTTCGGCTTGGGGCTCAGGCTGGTCTGCAGGATGACACGGGGTGGGACGAATCTGTGGGGCTTAGGCATGAGCTGAGATGGCGTTGGAGCTGGGGTTCACGGTCGAGACTTCCGTTGTAGATTGCTAGATGGCCTGGGGGAGGGGGGTGACTTAGGCGTCCGCTGAGACAGGGATAGGCTAGGGACTCCTCACTGACGCTGCAGGCTCAGGCGGGCAGATCCTCGGGAAGGGACCAAGAGGGCCAAGAGGGTGGGGTGCACCTGGCTCTCTTTTTTTCCCAGCTCCCCTCTCCGAGGAGCTGTGCCCATGAGCACCAAGCGGCGCCTGGAGGAGGAGCAGTGAGTTTGGGGGCAGGGAGGAACTCCCAACAAGATCTCTGTCACCTCTGGTCCCCATCAGGCTGCCTCCCCTCTCAATATCCCAGCCTGCCTTTCTCCCCATTTCTTCCCAGGGAGCCCCTGCGCAAGCAGTTCCTGTCTGAGGAGAACATGGCCAACCACTTCTCCCGACTCAGCCTGCACAATGACCACCCCTACTGCAACCCCCACTTGGCCTTCCCCCCAGCCCTGCCCCCACTCAGGTAGGCAACCCCAGTGGCTGGGCCTTCTAGAGGATCACACCCAGTCCTCAGAGCCAACTTCCAGGCCCTGCCTCATCGTGCTATTTTTAGCTTCTAGCTGACCTCTGTGTTGTTTCCCATCTTGGCTCCTTGGAAAGTGCTGGGAACCCAGGAGCCTCTGGGAACCTGGACCTGGTGGGAGGTGGCTCAGCCAGGCCAGCTTCAGCCCCATGCCCTGACTGTCATATCTTCTTCCAGGAGTCCTTGCTCTGAGCTGCTTCTGTGGCGCTACCCTGGGAGCCTCATCCCTGAGGCCCTCCGGCTGCTGAGGCTGGGGGACACCCCCATGCCCCACTACCCTGCAACCCCAGCTGGGGATACAATGGAGCTCTGAGTGCTGGTGGGCAGTGTCCCTCCCACCTTCCATCTTCCCCACAAGAGAAGAGACCAGCAATCCCCATGAAGGGACAAGGTGCTTGCCTATTCTCCAGACCAGGCATCTGGGTACCAGAACCTTCCCTCAACAGAGGATGCTGAGCCCAGTGGAGCCCTGGGATGGGAGGGGCAGGAGCATGGGAAGGGAGTCACCCCACCCCCACCCCAGGAGAACTGAATAAAGATTGATAAGCAAAAGAAGGCTTCAGTCTGGAACCTGGGGCCTGTGGGGAGGGCAGGGGTTTCTCCTCAAGATCTTCCCTGGAAAACGGTTAAGGCCAGCCAGGTCCTGGCAGGCTGGGCTCCAGGCATTGAGAATGTGTGAGTCAGAGCCTCACCCCCGCCCCCGCGGCTGACTGACTCACTCCCTCCCTCCAGCTCTGGGGAGTCAAGCTGGGATCATGCCACTCTCCAAACCATTTAAAGTTAAAAGATTTCTTTATTAATAAATTCTCCCTCCCCTCCAAAATTTCTCCCGCAAATAAATATCTCCTCCCCCCTTTGGGGTTGTGGGGTCTGTATCTTAGGCCAGCCCCCCTAGAGGGCCAGCCCCCTAGTGTTAAGAACAGGTCCCTAACTCCCCCAGGCTGAGAACCCCCTGGTGGAAATTTCAGTGTGGTGGAATTTCAGTACTTCGGAGCGAGGCCGGCCTAGTGTTGTGTCTGCCCCTCAAGTCAGCCTGGCCCCCAGGCCATCAGGGAAGGGGGACACCCCCTTGTGCAAATGCTGCAGTTCCTTAATCTGTGTCAGCCGTTTTGTGTGAGCCAGCATGAGGCTCCTTTTCTGTCCTGGAGCCAGAGACAGGGCAATCATACACCTTGGAAGGCTCCCCTGAACCCTGGGCCCAGGCCTCCGAGGTGATTCACCCATCCCCCCAACCCCCCCTTGTGGTTGGAAGAGCTTGGCTCCAGCTATGTCTGGGAGGCATGGGCTGGATCTAGAATGAATGAATGAATGGGTGACGCCCCGGCTGCAGGGGGCGCTCACTGTCACTGGATCAGTGCCACAGCTGGACAGCCCTCTCCGCCGGTCTCCTCTATGGGGGCTGCAAGAGAAGAGGTGGGGTCGTCAAGAGCAGGGGAAATGAGGAGTGACGGGGGCAGGCAGGCTGGGGCGCACTTACTGGTAAACTTCTCTCTCCTGCGGCACCGTCTCCAGACCAGGAAGCCAGAAAGCAGCCCCAGCACGAGGGCCAGGCTCAAGGCGCCCCCCAGGATGGGCCAGAGCAGCTGGAAGGGGGCAGGAGGTGTGGCAGCGCCTGGAAGTGGGACTCTAAGTCAGACCTCGCCCCTCTCCCAACCAGCCCCGCCCCCTAGAACTACGCTTCAAGCCTTCCCTCCGCCGTGGCCCCCTACTCTGATCAGAGCCCCTTCCCCACTCCTGCCTCCCTCCGCATTCATTTCCCAGATCCGAAGCCCTGTGCCCCCTCTCCGCAGCAGCAACCCTCTCCCCCACGCTCAGGTCCACTGGCCCCTGGCCCCAACCCCCACTCACAGCCCAGGCAGAAATCGCTGTGTGGTCGTGCCGGGCACGACGCGCAGTCCATGCACTTGTCGAGGTCCGCGCTCCAGGAGCTGCCCCGAGAGCAGGGGGCGGTGCCTGGGGAGGGGGCGGCCGGTCAGAGGCTGGGGGCGGGCCATGCTATTCTGGGGTCTGAGGTCAGGGTCCGCCAGCTCGAATAACGTGAGTCACTGGCGCCTTCCCCCCGCATTCCTCACAGGTGACCGCACGGCCCGACCCGGACACGGCAGCGCGGGGCGGGGGGGCATACCGCGGGACGCTAGGGGGGGTCAGGTCCCCCACAACCCCCCTGCCGCCGTCCGGGTGACTCACTGCTGGGCACCGGGCCCGACCCCGGTCCCTCCCCCCGCATAGCTGGGCACTGAAGTCACCGGATGGAAGGGGGCACCCCACATGGTATAGAGGGCACAGACCCTCGTGCCTCTGGACACCCACCCCCCCGCAACTCTTCAGTCACTGGGGCCGGATAGACCCCGTATTGACCAGGGTGGGGGCGTGCCCCCTTTCCAAACTAAACATCCCGCCCTCAAACTTACTTTCTCTCTCCACTTCTAGTTCGGACTTTCGGAGCCGAAGACCCCACCCCCACCCCGACCCCAATTGGACAATCAGAGAAACTGAGGCCCGAACTGCGGATGAAGCTAGAAGCGGGATGGGACATTCCCAACCGGGAGCACGGTGTCTGAGACCACTTGACCCCAGATCCCTACGCCCGCCCGGTCCCCCCCAGTTCCGCCCTGTCCTCCCGACACCTAATCCCGACTCCTGACGCCCGGCCGGGGTTGCCCGGCCCCCGCGCCCCGCGTACCTGGCGCCTGCTCCCCGGCCACGGCGCGCAGCAGCGCCAGCCCGAGCCCCAGCACGAGGAGCCGCAGCAGCGGGCGCAGAGAGCCCCGAGCCATAGTACTCGTCCCGCGGCCGCCACCGTCTGCTCCCGCCGCCGGCGGGCAGGGACCCAAAGCGGCTCCCCCGCCCCGCCCCCGCCTTCCGGGGTGGAGCTCTCGGCTCTGCCCGCCCCGCGACCAGCTCCAGGACGCAACGCCCCGCCTGGCCCGCTAAGTTCAGTCATTCGTTCAACAAACAGGGCCCAGTCGCTCGAGCCACCAGGACCCCCCAGGGACGTAGACCCGGCCTTGCCTTCTCGGTGCTCAAGTCCGGGGCTGTGGGGCAGGGGGAATCGGACACAAACAATCCATGCAGCGATAACTGCAGCTTTGCTAAGGGCCCCGCGGGTATAACAACACAAAATAATGTGCCCTTTAATTTATACCTCAGGACATAGTTACAGGCTTGTCGTCTCCATTTTGCAGAGTAGGAACCTGAGGCTCGGGAAGGTTAGGTGAGTTCCCAATGTCACACCAGTAGTAGGTGGAGCCGAGACTCAAGCTCGGTTCGGCTCCATGCCCCGCGCGCTCACCCTCAGTGGGTCGGGACAGTAGGTCGGGCCAGCCCGGGTCCCAGCGCCCCAGCCGGATGCGGGCGCAACGGCCATAGCCTCGAGCGCCCCCCTCTGACGAGGCCAGGATTGGCAAATCCTCCGCTCTCGGGACTGGGTCTCTGCCCCTCCCCGGGGGCGGTGGTCCAGTGACGTCACCGCCTCTTTAAGACCCCCCGCCTCCGCCCCTATCCCAACATTCATCCTAGGAATTTCCCTAGTCTCCTTCGCAGGTGAGCTTGGCGGAAGTGTGCGTGTTGGGGAGACACCCGCGGAGCCGGGTGCAGGTCGTGGCGGCGTGGATGGGGGTGCGTGTAGAGAATCGGGATGCGCTCCTGGCGGCGGCCACGCGGGTCGGCGAGTCCCTGAGCCCCGGGCTGCGCCGAAACCTCCGGGGCGATCGGATCCTTCGGCGGCTCCGGAAGGGTTAAACGCCCCTCCCCTCTCCCCAGGGACAAAGGCACCGAAACCCCGGGCGCCCCTCCCCCACCTGCCTTGCCTCTTAGGGGCGGGCATCCCTTCCCCCTCACCTGCCGGAGCGGACCCTGCGGCCTGCGCCGCCATTAATCCCCTCCTGGGCGCAGGGCTCCCAGGGTGGGATGGTGGAGCGGCCGGGGGCGCCCTCGAACAGAGTCGAGCCTGCAGTGTGTAGAAAAGGAAGGAGGCGAGAGCAGGGCCGCACGCAGGGGAGAGGTCTGGGGCTCTCCTGGATTGGCGTGGCCCCGGCCCTAACCCGGCCAGAGGCCTGGTGGGCGGACCTGGGCGCTGGGGCAAGCGCGGGCTGGCCAGCCCCGGCCAGTCTCCCCCGAGGTCATGAGCTCGGCCCAGGCCTGGACTGGCGGCTAAGAGAAGTGAATCGAGAGCCTGCCCTCGGGCCGCGCTGCTGGGGCCCGCGCTAAGTTTAGGTCTAAGGCTTGCGCTGGAGGAACTTTGGGCCATGGGGAGCCACAGCAGGACCCTGAGCAGAGCTGATTCCCGTAGCAACACGTGTCATCCCTCTGACACGAAGTGGGATGTGAGGGGACACAGGTGCAGGCCAGGGTGGCGGTGGAGGTACTGGTTCACTGCTCAGACCCCAAGGGTTTTAGCTCCTTCTGGGAAGTTTGAGAGGACCCTATAATGGCATTTTGGTGTAGTATACACTGGAAAATGCCCCCAACCTTGACAGTATGCCCTCTGGCCCCTAGGGGAGATCGGAAGGGTGGGACCTAGGGAGTCACCTGTTGGCCTTGGAGAAGGAACTGCTTTTGGGTGGAAGGATTAATGATGCTTTTTCCATCTCTTCTGCCCCTCCAGGGATTGGCTGGGCCTGGGCTGGGCCTGGGCTGGGCCTGACCAGCCACCTGATGTGAGCAGCTTGGGTAACCTCCAGGCTCAGGAAGGAGGTGGCTCATGGTTGGTGGGGGTGGGCCAGGCTCGAGACATGAGATCTCAAGATCGGGCTGGTATGCACCAGCCTAGGGCAAGGAAGCAAGTTGGGTTGAGGGGTTTGGACACTGGGTGGTGGGAGGAAGCTTGGGATCTCAGATCTTAGTGTTGAAACTGACAGACTTGGAGCTTGAAACTCAGGGCTAGAGCCAAACCACCATCTGTGCCCCACAGAAACAGCCTGGAAATTGCACTCTTTTCATCCCCCTTTTTGCCACTTGGCTGCTTGATAACATGTACTCAGAAGTAGCTGGGGCCATGGACCGGCATTTGTGCAGGCTTTATACCATTGTCTTTCATTTGTACTCAGAACAGCCAGGATGGGAATAATAGGGAAAAAAGGAAATGCTAAAGTATTAAGTGCCCCTTTTGTGAGTGAGAAATGGGGCTCAGGGAGCGTGTCTTGCCCACTTTGCAGGATGTGGTGACCAACTCCCAGGGTGCATGCTCCTGGTGTCCTGTGTGGTGGCTGTGGCATGGAATCTGGGCCTGCCAGGCTAAATGTTGCTCTGCTTCTGTCCCTCAGTGCAGTTCAGCCCCTTCACCCTCGTCATGGCCTCTGCTGGGCTGCAGATCCTCGGAGTTGTCCTGACTCTGCTGGGCTGGGTGAATGCCCTGGTGTCCTGCGCCCTGCCCATGTGGAAGGTGACCGCCTTCATCGGCAACAACATCGTGGTGGCCCAGGTGGTGTGGGAGGGTCTGTGGATGTCCTGTGTGGTGCAGAGCACCGGCCAGATGCAGTGCAAGGTGTACGACTCACTGCTGGCGCTGCCCCAGGACCTACAGGCCGCCCGTGCCCTCTGTGTCATTGCCCTCCTTGTGGCCCTGCTTGGCCTGCTGGTCTACCTTGCTGGGGCCAAGTGTACCACCTGTGTGGAGGACAAGGATTCCAAGGCCCGCCTGGTGCTCACCTCTGGGATCATCTTTGTCATCTCTGGGGTCCTGATCCTGGTCCCCATCTGCTGGACGGCCAATGCCATCATTCAGGACTTCTACAATCCCCTGGTGGCTGAGGCCCAAAAGCGGGAGCTGGGGGCCTCCCTCTACCTGGGCTGGGCAGCCTCGGGCCTTTTATTGCTGGGTGGGGGGCTGCTGTGCTGCACCTGCCCCTCAGGGGGGTCCCGGGGCCCCAGCCATTACATGGCCCGCTACTCGGCATCTGCCCCTGCCACCTCTCGGGGACCCTCCGAGTACCCCACCAAGAATTATGTCTGATGTGGGTAGGAGAATGAGGGCTCTGCTGGAGCCTTCACCCCTTAGCTGGGGCCATCAAAAGATGGCAATGCCTGACGGCTTTGGGGTAGGTTCTTTTGTTTTTGCTTTTTGCTGTTTTTATTTTGGGGGGTATTTTTAAACTCCATTTGATAACTGAACCAAGAAAATGACTCAGACTTAGATGCCCACCTGGGCTCTGCTGTTGGCATTTCTCACCTTTGGATGATGGAGCCAAAGAGGTGATGCTTTGAGTTTCTGGATCTTTCTCCACCATGGACATCCCTGGAGCTGTAGAACCAGTGTGAAGGCTGCTTGCTGTGCTGGCCTTTGTGACAAGACAGACTGTCCCTAAGAGTTCCTGCTGTTGGTGGGGGCTGGGCTTCCCTAGACTTAAAGGAACAGCCACCTCCTTCCTGGTCAGGCCTCTGGAAACCCCAGGGGCACTTGAGCCCCTCTTCTCAGCCATGGTGATAAGTTACCAAAGAACTACCCACCTCCAGATCTTCTGACCTCTGGCTCCTCCATCCTGTTACCACGACCCCTCCCTGAGTCAGGTCCCAGTTATGCTGTAGACACCCCCCCACCCCACCCCACCCCCAAACACTTCTGCTCTGCCCACCCACACTCACAAGTTTTTACTAAATAAAGCATGTCTTGTTATGTGCCTTTGGTGTTGCTGGGGGGCTACTGAGTGCCCAACCTGGCTAAAGGGTAGGTGGGCATAAGTCATTCATGATCCTTTGTCCCCATGCCTTCCCTGGCTCAGACCCCATGGCCTGAGTGAGGTTACCCACCATGTAGGACCTGGAGAAGGCCTTGGCCTGACAGCCACAAAGGCAGGCCACCTGGCTGCCCAGCACTGGCGCACAGATCAGAGGGAGCCCAGTTACAAATGCTCTTTTTATTCCCAGCTCTTGGGTGGTGGGATGGGGTCGGGGTAAGGTCATGGGCTGGGCCTCCATGCCGAGCAGACCTACTCCAGGGCAGGAAGGGCATGATCTGCTCCCTGTTATGGAGCCAACTATCTACTGCCCTGTGGGTGAGGCCCAGTTCCTGGGGCAGGGGAGGGCTCAAAAGAGGAGGGCCAGCCTGTGTCCTGGAAAGCAGAAGGAAGCAGTTTTGGGGGAGGCAGGGCCAGGCCTGGGTGCTGACAGCTCTCACCCTCTCCGGGTCGGGGGAGACCGTGAACTGGGGACACCACTGAGGCAGGCCAGCTGACTGAGCCATGGAGCCAGGTCTGTCTTGAGGTTTTGGAAAGTGGGTTTCCCTGGGGGAGGGGGTTGATGATGGTACAAGGCCAGGGGTGGGGGAGACATCAATTGCCAGGCCAGCTCGGGGCCAGGGCCAAAACCTGTGCCTCACACGTAGTCCCTCTTGTCCAGCCCAGATGCCCCGGAGCGCGAGGGGATGGAGTAGCCCAGCCTAGGCCCACGGGGCCGCTCAGCCTGGGGCGGGGGACACGTGCAGCAGAGGAGCCCCCCGCCCAGCATAAGCAGTGCAGCCGCTGCCCAGCCCAGGTAGAGGGAGGCCCCCAGCTCCCGCTTGAGGGCCTCAGCCACCAGGGGGTTGTAGAAGTCCTGGATGATGGCGTGGGCCGTCCAGCACACGGGGATGAGCACCAGAATGCCTGCCAGGAGGAGGATGACCCCCGCGGTGAGCACAATGCGGGCCTTGGCGCCTTCATCCTCCACACACGTGGTGCACTGGGCGCCCGTGATGGCCACCAGCAAGCCAAGCAGGGCCAGCAGGAGGGCGACGACACAGAGGGCACGGGCAGCCTGCAGGTCCTGGGGCAGCGCCAGCAGCGAGTCGTACACCTTGCACTGCATCTGGCCGGTGCTCTGCACCACACAGGACATCCACAGCCCCTCCCACACCACCTGGGCCACCACGATGCTGTTGCCAATGAAGGCAGTCACCTTCCACAGAGGCAGAGCACAGGACACCAGGGTCCCCAGCCAGCCCAGCACGGCCAGGGTCATGCCCAGGAGTTCCAGTGCGATTGAAGCCATCTGCCCCCTTAGTTGAGTCTTCTCAGCGCCAGGCAGCCTTGTTGACTCGAGCGTTTGTCAGAGGTGTTGAGTGGGGGTCTTGGTGCTAGCAGGAGGGGGAAGGTTTGTCCGTGTCCTCAGGCCAGGGCAGTCCTCACATCTATGGGCCTCTTGAAAGGCGTCTGCGCTCCGTGCC
Organism: Daubentonia madagascariensis; assembly: GCA_023783475.1. NCBI lineage: Eukaryota > Metazoa > Chordata > Mammalia > Primates > Daubentoniidae > Daubentonia > Daubentonia madagascariensis. The sequence goes on along the minus strand of JAKFHU010002332.1, from coordinate 225,360 downwards.
TCTCACAGGTGTGTCTGTGATCCTCACTGCACACCAAGCAGACTCAGGTCCTGCTCAGCTGGTGGCTGGTGTCCTCTCGAGGGACTGACGCTGATCAGATGCCCTGCAGTCACGTCCAGGCCAAGCTCGCATGGGCCCTCCAGACCCACTGTCAGCCACGTCCCTTCCCGGCTGGTGCAGGCTCACACGGAGCGGTGCACCCTCTGCGGATGCCACCTGGGGACTCTGCTGCTTCGCTTGCAGGTGGGGGTTTTATGGGCCAGCAGGGGAGGAGCGGAGTGAAGTGCAGGGACACGCGATTGGGGAAATCTGCGTGATGGGAGGACCAGGGCAGTGGGGGTGGGTACGTGGGCAGGAAGTGGGGCGGGGGCCTCTGGGTCAATGGGGGGAATGCTGTGACCTGGAAGGCTCAGGGGGGAAGAGTGTCCTTGCATGTGGCAACCCAGGGACGAAGGGATGGGAAGACTGAGACAAGCTGAGGAGTAAGGAATGAGGGTGGGGACAGCAAAAAGTAACTGGCTGAGGACAGAGAAGTGGTGGCAGGGGTGGGGGGCGCCTCAGCCTGCCTTCCTGAGCCTCCCTCTGCCACCCTGTCCCCTACCATCTTTGCCCTCCCCCTGCCCAGTTTCGGGATGCAAACGCGCCCCAGCTCCCCCAGTATCACACACCCCCGCCTGTCCCCCGCCACCCGGGACTCTCTGGAACCCGATCTGTCCCCAGTCTCAGCCCAGTGGCCCTGGTGGCTCCCGGGGGAGGGGCCCCGCCCGCACTGTTCCCCTGGTGACAGGTGCCTGGCGCCCAGCTCAGGTGACATCACCCTGGCAACGGCCTAGAAAACTACCCCCCCACTTCTGCCTCAGCTCAGGTGTGCCCTCCCTGCCCCCGCTGCTGAAACTGGGGGGCTGAGCTGAGCTGCCCAGGTGTCTAGAGGCCAGGGGATAAAGGGCCTGTTGTGGAGGTGGGAGAGGGCGGTGTGTGGGGGTGGAGGGGGGAGCTGGGGTGGGAACTCAGGGTGGGGGTGCAGCACAGGACCTGGTTCTCTTCCCCGGGTGAGTGGCACTTCAGGCCTCCCAAGCCAGGACACCACAGGGGTGGGCAAGGGGGTTAGGCTCAGTGTGTCTGAGCCCTGCCTTCCAGTCTTCAGGAAAGAACCCCTCATGGGGGCAGTCTAGGAGTCACACTGACTGCAGCTAAATCCTGACCCTTACCCGGGACAGACCATGGAATTTCGAGCTTCTTAACCTCTTTGGGTCAGAGACCCATTTAATATACTCCCACGAACATGTGCCCCTCATTTTAGGGGGTTCATGAACTCCCTCAAGCCCTTCCCTGGGTGGTAGGAACTTGGGAGGGTTATCATTATCTGAAAAGGGGGAGGGCTGCTTTCCAGAGCAGCACGGAGGATTCTCAGGCAGCGGGGCCTCACCTCCACACTCCTCCCAGGGAGGCCTGCTGCCCGTGCCAGAGGGCTGGGGGTGAACCACACACCGCCCTACACCGCTGGGGGCACCACTTCAAGGAGTTCGGCCTCACCTATCAGTGGGATGTTATTTATAAAGGGTTCTAACCTCAAGGATTGCTCAGGGTTCTGAACCCAGGGGTGGGAGCATTGCTTCTGGGAATGTATTTTAGCATTTTTTTTTTTTTTTGCAAGAGAGGTTTATACTTTCACCAGATTTGCAAAGGGGTCTTCGACCCAAAGAAACTTAGGACCCTCCCCCCATCGGAATAGAATGAGGCAAGCCTGCAGGTCTAGAAGGTAGGAACCAGGGCTCCCCCTCCCTCCCCGCACGTCCCCAGCCCTTCAGGGAGGGGCCCCTCCAGGAGGAGGGGCCAAGCTGGTGGCCCCACAGAAGGAGGGTGGGGGGGTGATGACAGCAGGCAGGAGCCACCGTGATGGGCTTGGGGAATCTGGGGGCGATTTTTCCAGCTCATCCAGCCCCTGGAGCTTGGATTTCACGGGGTGGGGGTGGGGGTGGTTGAGAAGAAGGGCCCTGTCAGTGGGCTCCCTCTGCAGCCTTCCAGGGGCCAGCAGGAATCCAGCCACACAGGTTTGGGCAGGTGTCTCAGGAAGGGCCCACCACCCCGCCCCTCAACCTTCAACAGCCCGGACCCAGGGGCTCTTCTCTTCCCCAGGCCCAAGTCCTCCTCTTGCCTTGGGTCTAAGGTGACAAACTCACCCCGTTTGCCCAGGACACTCCCAGTTTGAATATTGAGTCCTGTGCCCTGGGGAAACCATAACAGTGGTCAGCCTGCAGTCACGCCTTGCCTCCGTGGCTCACCAGTCCCACGGGCAGCTCTAAATCCCAACCTTGTAACCTGGGGGGGGCGGTGAGGGCTGCAGAACCTAGTAAGTGTCGTGCCTGGAGATGGCACTAAGAGGACCACACTTTTTTTAGACTCCAATTCCTCTTCGGCTAACATCTCTATACTCAAACAAAGAGGGAAAGCCCATACTGCCAGGGGCTGGCCAGTGCATGTAGACACCCCAACCTCGGTGATCAGTCCCCACGGGACTTGCCTTTATGGCGGCTTCAGCTTCCTCCCACCCTCAGTCTCCCACTCTTTCCCCCCCAAGGCCTAGGGGGAGAGTAAAAGTGGGAAAATATCTGGGGGAACTAGGAGAGGCTGGAAGAGGGTGGTTGGGTAGCTGAGGGCGGTGGGGGTGGGAAGGGAGGGATTGGAGGGGGAGGGCCTGGGGGCGGTTCCCAGGGCACATTGGCAGCAGTGAGCTGGCCGTCCCCAGCCCTCCTTAAGCCTAGGCTGGGTGGTCCCAGGCCCTCTCCTAGGTCCGCTGGTCCACGTGGATTCAGTTGGATCCTGGGAAATGAAGGGTTAAAGTTGGGACCTAAAGGGGACTGCAGCGGAGGCTGGAATGCCATTGATATGGAGAGGTGGGGGCCCCCTCGGCGTGGTTACCATCTGAAAGGCACTTTAACACGTCCACTGTAATTCCCTCCCCCATCCTCGGCTGGAGGGAAGAGGTGGGGGAGGGGAACCTTCCCAACTATACTACCCTGGGAGGAAACCAAGGCCAGCTCTCCACCAGCCCCTTCACGGGGTGATGAAACTGGACCTCATCTTTGTTCCCTCTGGGAGAACAGAGGGACAGGGAGGTTCAGGTGGGCAGAAGAAACCGGAGCTGCGCTTGGATAGGGAAGAAGAGGGGAGAAGTGTGGCCCAATGGCAAAAGAAGGGAACTAACAGTTACCAAGAGCCACCACGGTGTCAGGAACTGTGCTGGGTGGGCGCGGGCACTGCACAGTAACAGCCCCAAGGGCAGCATCACCCGCTCCTCCTGCAGGAGCCAGAGACCCTGAATTTACAGGTAGAGAAGCAAGGCCCCTGGCTCCCGAACCTAAAGATGCAGATGAATCCTGCAGATCCCGTAATAATTCTCACCGGCTTAACCACCCCCATTTTACAGACCGGGAAGCCAGCTCAGAGGGCTAAGGGAGTGGGGCCAAGTATACAAGCGGGAAATAGCCAAGCCTGGCACACACCCAGACATGGCCTTCAAAGTTGGCTCCTTGGGCAGTGAAGCAGGGCCTCCTGGGGCCTCTTTTCCAGCACATCCTCCCTCACACCACCCCACCCATGCCCCCATTCCTCTGGGGCCTACCATTCCCTCTTTTCCCAAGCTCTGTGAGGCTCCCTGCACAGGGAAGTCTTGCAGAGAGAGAACTGCATCTGGATCCGATTATGCGGGAAGGGGAAACCAGTCTCCACCCTCTGGTCCACTCTCACTGCTTGTGGCCCAGGTGCAGAGTGCCCTTCACTGGTTACTTCAGTAGGCAGCAAGCTGAACCCCATCAGATCTGGTGAGCCCCACCTCAGGGCAGGTCCCACTGCCTGACCCTCCGGTGCCTCCTGGCTGTAAAGAGGAGAGCTGGCCTGCTCACCTCCATCCAGGCTTGCCACAGGCAACAGGCACCTTCCCAGGCAAGTGTCCCACACACCTTGGGGATCACTGTAGGTACTGACTTGGGACAAGAGTGTTTTGTCAAGAGCATAAATGCAGTTTCACTGGTAAACCTGGACAGACTCCGTTGACTGGGTAACAATTAACTTTATTGTCAGTCATAATTGTCAGCCTTCAGCCTTCAACCGGCAGCGGTTACCGCTCCCCGGCTTTGAGAGTGCACATTCATTCTTGTCCTTCCTGTTTACTGTGGATTCCTGGCTGCGAGAGGAGACCTGCCAACATGAAGGAGGGTGAGGGGGCTCAGCCATAATTCAGAGAAGAGGAAAGACAGCCACTCTGTTTTCTTCCCAGCCCAGTAAGAGTTTTATCAAGGTCCTAGTGCAATCAGCTCCTGCACAAGGGCTCCAAGGGCACTCAGGGCTCCAGGTCAGCAAGGGACGGGGCCTAAAACACACAGTAAGTTCTGGGACGCCAACTAGGGAGGTAGGCCAGCCCCACAAGGAAGAGGATGGTGCCTGTAGGGACTGGATGGCAGCATGCCAAACCACACATCCCAGCTTTAAGCCCCAGAATCTGTGAATGTGACCTTATTTGATAAAAGGGTCTTTGCACATGTAATTAAATTAAGGATCTCAACATGAGATTATCCTAGATTTAGGATGGACCTTGCATCCAATGACAATACAATCTCTTATAAGACAAAAACAGAGGGAGATTCAAGAGACACAGGCAAGAAAGCCATGTGAACGAAGAGGCAGGGATTGGAGGGATGTGGCCACAAGCCAAGGAAGGCCTGAAGCTACCAGCAGCTGGGAGAGGCAAGAAAGGATTCTGCCCTAGAGCCTAAAGAGGGAGCATGCCCCTGTCCACACCTTGATTTTGGATTTCTGGCCTCCAGAACTGTGGAAAATAAACTTCTGTTGTTTTAAGCCACTCAGTCTGTGGCAATTGTTACTGCAGTCACAGGAAACTAATACATTGCCCTTCTTGCTGGTGCGTCCCAGGCTCGCACAGGTCCCCCAAGGTCAAGGCTGGCTTCCTGATAACACTCCAGAGCTGCTGTAGAAAAGCCCATTGAGATAGGACGTCTGCATGGTTACCTGAGTGCAGGCCACCTAAGGAACAAAGAGAACTTTGAGCGTGCAGATTGCACAGAAACTGGCAGCTGGGGCTGAGAGGCAGGCAAAGCTGAGAAGAGGAGTTTCCTCTCAGGAGGAAGGGCAGGAGATCTGTCCCTGTCCCGAGGGGATGACTTCACAGCCCTTGCAGGTGACCCCCAGCCCAGTATCAACTGTATCAACTGTCCATCAACACTGCTGCCTTCCTGGTGCCCCCAGCAGTGGGACCCCTGGATCTATTTCAGTTTAAAGTTTGACTTCTTAAGACTTGGGAGGCAGGATCAGAGTTTCCAAGAGCCATACAAACATAAACTAAGGCAGGTGTTAGGAATGGCATCCAGAGCCTTTTATTTATAAGGGAAAATGAAACATTTTGGATACTCTAGTTAAAACATTTTAAATTTCTGACGTCATCCCCTCCATCCCATATCCTTGAGCATACGCTGTGGGCCCCGCCCGAGGCCCTGATCTCCAGCCAGTTTATCAGCGCAGGAGATGAGTTACATTCTCAAATAACCTAGCAAGAAGCTTGCCTTAGGGCAGTAGGGGGAAACGGATGAGAGGCCATAATCTCAAAATGAGTTTATTTTCATACTCGCTCCTTTCTTCCTCAAACCTGGGCTGCTCCCCTCTGACACTCCATCTCCCTTCCCCAAACCAGGCTCTCACCCACGCCTTCTGAACCTGCTCGTGGGGAATGTGGCCAGGGGCACAGGCCCTGTGTCCGGGCGGGGCTGCCAGCTCACCCGCCCGCTGCCCCTCCAGGTGGGCGGGCGGTCAGCAGGGCGGCGACAGGAACCAATGCGGCGGTGCCGGGGACGGCGGGAAGGCAGGCAGCGGCAAGGGGTCGCGGGCTGCGGGCGGCGCCAGGAGGTTGACGGATGAGGGCCGCGCCGGCAGCGGTGGCAGCGGCTGCGGGGGCGGCTCGCCGGTCAGGGGTGGGCGGCCGCGCGCGCCCACTGGCCCGGGGGTTGGCGACGGCGGCCTCGGGCAGCGGCGGCAGCGGCAGGTGCGCGGGCGGCGGCGCGGGCGCGGGCAGGCGCGGCAGGTCCTGCAGGGCGAGTGCGGCGGTGGGCAGCGCGGGCGCGCAGGCCTCGGGCGGCAGTTCGGGCAGCGCCAGGTGGGCGCCGGGGCCCCAGGGCGCCGGTGGCTCAGGCCGCAGCGGGAGTGCGGGCAGCGGCGGCAGCTCGGCCAGGGCGAGCGCCGAGGACGGCGGCGGGTCCGGGCTCAGGCCCGGCGGCAGGCCGGGCAGCGGCGGGTGCGGCAGGGACGGCGCGGGCGGCGGAGTCAGCGGCAGCGACGAGCGGGCCCGGCCCAGCCGCGAGTGGGCACGGGCGCGGGCGACCCGTGGGTGCGAACGGGAGCGGGGCAGCAGCGCCGCCAGCTTGGCCGCCGCCGCCACCCTAGAGCCCAGCGCGCTCCGCCAGCCGCAGCCTCGTCCCTCCCCCGGAGGCCAAGCGTAGCGCTCTGGACAGCCCAGCCAATCGCAGCCGTCCGCTGACGCGCCCCAGCCAATCAGGGGCCAGTGCGCCTGCTGCCTGCTCGTCTCCTCTCCTGCAGGCTGACACGAGCCTACCCCCAGCTGCCAGTCAGAGACGCCAGCGCACCGCGCCAAGGCCTTCTTCCCGCCCTTCCCCCGTTCCAGCCAATCACTGTGTCCCGCGGCACCGCAGCTGCCCCTCCCCCCACTGTCCTTGAGCCCAGGCGCTGCACAAGCGCAGTGGGCGCCCCCACCTGGCCTGAAGGGCCACTGGTTGGTGGTGACCCTCAAGGCATCCTTGCCCCGCCCCGCCCCACCAATTTGGAGAGAGGCTCTTCTCTTGTTGACGTTTACCAATAGTGACTCAGGAATGATGATCCTGGGTGGGCGAGTCAAAGTGTACACAGATTTCCATTCAGTTATCTTATAGGAAAGATAAAATGATATCACAATTCAAAAACAAAGTTTGATGACAATGGATGTGGCATTTGTGTTAAAGTTCCTAAGAAAGGATTGTCAATGACAGGTGAGAATCTGGTAGCTCAGAAAAAAAGGAGAAAATGGTCAATCTATTCAAAATTGGAATATAGTTTTACAAGAACAATTAGAACAATATTAGAACAACATTTCTAGATGTTAAGGAATTTCACCCACTGTCCTCAGTGGTCTGTGGCCATTGTGAGCAGATGTTGGTTTTTAATCCTATTCTCCAGTAAAGAGAAAATCCTTGGAATGTGGTTTATTCCATGCCTCGGTGCAGAGAAAGACAAGACCATTTGAATATTTTTAAAGAATCAATCCTTCTGTAAAATAGCAGAAGTCTATGATTCTCAAATAGAGCAAATCAGATGAAGTAGGCTAAGAGAAATCAGGCTGGAATTCCAATAATATTTACAGAATCTCCCACATGTTGATCAACCTGAAACCTTGTGCATACTGTGGTAAGGTTTTGGTCTATGCTTAAATCCCACTATCATAAGTCAAGCTATAAAAAGATGAGCTGAGTGCCTCACAGGGGTATCAAATCCCATCAACTCCATTCAACTTGAGCTTCTTCAGTTAAAACTTCACCCGATTGCTAGAAGAGGTGTGGGTTTGGAAAGGCTTAGTTAGCTCAGAAGGTAGAAATTCAAGCTGGTTCTGTGGCTCTCCAGGCTCTGAGTCAAAGTTCAGAATTGTGGGGCAATTCCCAATTGCACAACCTCTGTTCTGGACCCTACCTGGGAGAGTAATTTGCTTCTGCATTTACTGCATGAGTAAATTTGTAATCATGAGATGAAGAAATGAAGCAGTCCAGTAGCACTGACACTGAAACAGGATTAGTTACTGGCTTTTTAAGATGTTTGAAAGAGTTCAGTAATCTGATATATTAAATGTCTGATTTATTCATTTCCAAGAGCCCCTTAAGTGCTTAGGAAGATGTTGGTTTTTGGATTTGTGCCCCTGCTCCATTAAGAGAATCAAAAGAATCAAGTAGATTTTGTTTGTAATTGTTTGAGATGTCTAAGGGAATTTAGTTCATCAGATTTTTAAGGTGTGCTAAATATTTAGGAGGCAGTTGAGCTGTGAAATTTTTAACCTAACTGAACATTAATCAAGGAATATGAAAGTGATTTTTACATCCAAATTATTAGTCAATACAATGACATCTGGAAGACAACTGAAAAGGGTTAAGGAAAATGAGATTTCTCTTTAATAACTGTAATCAATTAATTATAAAGTAAAGCACAAATAATGAACTGTCCTTTTCCATGCACAAGTCCCCTAACTTGGATATGGTTCTCCCACTAGGTAGTGACCAAGTGATGTCCCCTCCCCAAGGGAAGGCATTGAGTCTGTTTTGTTCTCATGGTCTCTCCCATGTGGAATGTGGTCCTTGGCACATAGCAACATTGACGTTTGTGGAATGAATGAATGAGGTGCTGGGTGGTGACTGCAGTCCCATGCTACCCCCACCCCAGTCTGCAACCCTCCTCAATGGCACAGAGAGGCAAACAGGGAAGCACATGGCCTTTATTAATACTTCTAGCCTGGAGGAGATCCCAGGCCAGGCAGCACCAGGGGCCGAGCCTGAGGGTGTGGCCTTCCATGCCTGGCAGGCCAGGCTCCAATGCAGAGGCCCTCAGGATGGGCAGGGGATGGGTCCCAGTGCTCAGCATTTCCCAAGAGGGCAGCCGCCTGGGAAGAGGCAGAGCAGGGACTAGGGAGGGCAGGTCCCTGGGGAGGTCTTGCCCCCTGCTCACCTCCTGGGGGCTTGAGCCCTCCCCCTCTTCTGGCCTCTAAGGTCAGTCACTCAGCAGTCACCTATAGGTGGCTGAGAGCCTGCTATCCCTCCCAAGGGTGCAGCTGGAGGGGTGACAATGGCGGCCCTTTGGGCATGGGGTATGTGGGCCTCTGTGGCTCCCTCTCACCTCTGTAACCATTTCCCAGCCAGCCATTGCTGCCTGTCTTCAGCTCAGGACCCGCTAAGGCACAGACAGAAAAACCAGGAGTGCCCAGGTCACCAGAGGACTTCTCCTGTCCACCCCAGCTTCACCCCAGGCTCTGGGAGACCCCCACTCACCAAAGGGCCCAGGACTCAGTTCTGGCCTTAGCTGCCCACAGGGCCCAGGGGAGAGGGAAGGAACATGGGGGAACTGGGTCCCCAGTGGCCCTTGTCCCTGGTTCCATCACCTCCCAATCTTGGTCCAGCGTCTGGGCTGGCACTCAGGGCCCCCAGCTCCACTGGTCTCTTCTCCCACCCCATCCTTTCCTACAGATTCCCTCTGGTCCCTCCTACCCTCTTGGCCATGAGGGCTGCCCCCTCCATCTCTGCAGAGCTGCGGGGTGGGCCTGGGCCCAGGGCTCCCTGGAGCGCAGCCCCCCATCACTGCCCCACTCCTATCCACACACTCCATTACCTGGCTGGCTCCCAACCTCTGCATATTCGCCTCTAGCCCCATATCCAAGCTTCCAGCCAGCCCCCCAAGCCTGGAGAATGGGCCAGGGAGAGCCCTGCAGTATGCCAGCTTGGCCTGTGGGAGAAGAGCTGGCATGGACACCCCTTCCCCCCAGAGCCGGAAGTCTGGAGGCCCCAGTCCTCAGCGCCACCCACTCCACCTGGTCCCAGAGGCCCTGTCAGGCCTCGCTCTCTCCCTCAACACTCCTTTTCTTACCATTTCCTTCAGGAGCTAGATCTGCCGCTTTGGGGTACACAAGAGCTTCCTCTCCATACCCTGCAAAAGATTCCAGGTATTCCTGCCAAGCCCCTGGGGATGTCCCTTCCCCTTGCTCAGTGTGCTTTGTCCCCTGGGTCCAACTCACCATTCCTAAAGCCATGGGCCCCAGGGAACCCTGGAGAAAGAAAGAGGAAGTCAGAGGCAGGCAGCCCTGGGCCTAGCACTCCTGGGCCCCCATCCCAGCTCCCCAGGCACCTGGCTGCCACTGCGCCTCAGGGAAGACCCTGGCTCCCAGAAGGCCACTCCCATAACCAGAGCCTGCAGGAGAGAGGTTGGAGAGGAGCTGGGCCCGGCAGCCCTGGGGAGGCAGGTGACCAGCTCATGGACAGACAGGAAGACTCAGGCAGACAGACTGACTCAGAGGCTACCTAGAGAGGGCCTCACTTGGGCTGCTCCAACTGCCTGGAGCACTCTCCCCGCCACCCTCAACCAACTAACCCCTGGGCAACCTTCCTGTCACCACCTCCAGGAAGGCTTCTGTGACTTCCCTTCTGAGCAACTTCCTCACTTGCTCTTTCCTTTCCACCTGGCTTCAGTCTGTCGTTCTACCCTCACCTGAGCCAGGATCGTACCTGCTTCCGGCCACCAGTGCATAGCAGATGTGCACTGGGTAAATAAGGAAAAAGACAGAGACAGAGAGAGACAGGAGCAGAGAGGGGCTCGCCATGAAGGAGATGCTAGCTCGCGCCCGAGATGGGGGCCCAGGAGGACTCACCAACTTTCTGTGGCTTGAGGCCACCACCAAAGCCTGGGAGAGAGGAAACTGTGGGTCAGAGATGGGGGTCAGAGATAGCCATAGGCTTTGCCTCTTCCTGGGCCGGCAAAGGGAGGAGGAGGGGAGAGAAGGGGAGGGGAGGGGAGGAGAGGGGAAGAGGGGAAGAACTCCAGGGAAGGGCCTCCTCACCCCGTTCTGCTCCTGGTCCATAGCCATTTGGAGGCTGGTACCCTGTGAGGAGTATGGATGTCAGTGGGAAGGGTTCAGAATTTCCCTGACTCCTTGGGGGCCATGTATGGACCTTAGGGACTCTGAGGGGGCAAAGGGACTCTCCCTATCCACAGGAAACAGAACCAGAAGAAAGCTTAGAAGGCAGCAAGAGAGATTGACGGTAGACTCCAGGAGGGACTTCCTGGCCTTAGGGTGCTTGAACAGTTGAGGCAGCCTGGGGAACAAGGGTAATGGAGTGACCCTGATCTGGTGTGGGGACACTAGGAGAGACCTAGTTGAGGGTTTGGCCCTCTGGGATGTGGGGCCTGGGGGCAGACAGACTCATACCTGCTTTCTGAGATTTCAGTCCCCACTGGACAGCTGGGGTGGGTGCTAGGAAGAAAGTCAGGGGGGCAGGCGTGAGCCCAGCTCAGGGCTTGGGAGGGCTGCAGCCTGCCATGGGGCAGGAGGTAGAGGGAACTGCCAGACTGAGGTCACATGGGGTCTCAGGGCCAGAGTTCAGGTTCAGCTGACTCATTGTGACAAATCACTGCCTCTCTAGGCTTCAGTGTCAGAGGACATGACAGAGTGGCACATGGGGGCAAGGCCCAGCCCCTTCTAGGACCAGGTGCTTCCTGGTGCCCCCTGGGGCCCCCACTCCACACTCACCTGGGAACTTGCCATTCTGCACTGGGGGAGGGGGCTGGGATTTCAGGCCCCAGCTGCCCCCTTTATCTGAAGGGACCCCTGGAGTGGGAGGCCTGGGGAGGAGCAGTGGGGTGATCCCCCCATTGCAGGGACCTAAGCCGGGGGAGGGAGGGAAGGGAATGGAGAGTGAGCTCCACGCCAGTCTCACCCCATCCGCCCAGGAGGCCTGGGTCTGGCCCAGCCACCAGCCTGTGGTGGCTTCTGGGGCACTCCCAGCATCCAACGGGGACATTTGCTAGACTGGAAAGAGCCCAGCTCCCTTGGGCCATGGCCTGTTGCAGGATGAGGTGACGGGGCTCCCGCTGTTTGTCCACCCAGCCCCTCCACCTTCCAGCAACCTCCCTCCCACCCCACCCCTGGGCCCCCACCTCTGGTCCCAGTGGCCTCACCTGGCTGGGCCCCCAGCCCATTTCCATTGCCGTATCCTGGAGAGGAAAGCAGAAATATTAGGGGCAGTATGGGGGATTGTTCTGGAAGGAGGGGCAGAAGGGGGTGTGGGATAGAGAGGAGGCTCTCTCACTCACCTGGCTTCTGAGGCTTCACACCCCTTCCCAGGCCTGGGGAGAGAGCACAGAGAATGACTGACAGGTGGACCCCACTCTGCCTCTTCCCCAGGACCCAACACTGCCCCCCACTCCCTGCTCCGTGCCTGCCCCCACCCCGTCCTGCCCCAACTCCCTCACCTGGCTGGGCTCCCAGCCCATTCCTGTACGCTGGGGAGACAGGGGGAGACAGGGTGGGTTGGGACTGGGCAGTTTCTGGGGCTAGAGGGTGGGGGACATGGAGAGAAAGGGCCTGCCTGGCCTATGCGGTTTCATGACCTCTCCAATGCCTGGAAAGATGGGGGCAGGTGAGGTACCCATCTTGCCCCCCACCACGGGGCCTCTGCTGCAGACCCCTGGCATCTGCCTCTGTGCCCACCCAAACGTCCCCTACCTAGTGCATGGCCAGTGGGGGAGGGGCAAGGGACAGAAGGGGGCTGGGGTTGGTCTCCTGCCCTCCCAGCTGAGGGGTCTGAACTCCTGGCACCTCCCTCTGCCTCTTGCCACCTCCATTCAGTCGCCAATTCTACCCTCTCCCGGGCTGCAGGAGCCCACGAGAGAAGCCTCAGAGCAGGGTCTGGGGGACCCACCTCGCTTCTCCCTCCCCACAGCTCTGGCTTCCCCGCACCCCCCCCCACTGACTTAGTAACGGTAGGTCCATAGCCATTCTGAGTGGGTGGAGCCTGTTGGGGAGGGAGGGGTGAGCAGGGCCTTGGGGACCCTGGCTAAGGTGGGGGTAGAGGGCCCATGGTCCCCCCTTCAGGGCCAGGTCAGAAACCAGGGATCCTGGAGACACTCCCCCACCCTCATCTGGCCCATGGAGGCCTGGGCAGAGATGGGAGAGCAGCCACTGAGGACCCCCCTCACCTGGCTGGTCCCCCAGCCCACTCCGCTCCAAATTGAATCCTAAGCGGCAGGTCCAGGTGGGGTACAAATGAAGGGAGAGGAGCTCAGAGGCTTGGGGGAGTGGAGGGTGGGCTCACCTGGCTCCTGGAGCTTTGCGCTGGCTCCTGGGCCTGGGGAGACAGAGAGAGGCTGACACTGACTCCAGCCAGCCCTGCTCTGACCCCATACCCCAGCTCTCTGTCCTCCTGGTCCCTGTCCCCTCATCTCCCCTCCTCCCACCCCACCTCCCAACCCCTCAGGACCCAGGCCCAGCTGCCCTCACCTGGCCGGGCTCCCAGTCCATTTCCATTGCCAAATCCTGGGGGGAGAAACAGTGGGCATGACGGGTGGGAGGTGGAGGGCTTCAGGAGGAGGCATTGCAGATACGGGCAGCCTTAGAGACAGGGCAGGGGTACTGGGAGCTCTCCCCACATGGCTTCTGAGGCTTCACCCCCTCTCAGGCCTGGGGGGAGACACAGACGCCAAGCAATGCCCAGTTCTACCCTCTCCCCAGCCCTCCACCCTGCCCCAGGTGTCCTCACCTGGCTGGGCCCCTGCCCCAGGGATGACCCCAGCTCCCATCACCTTCCCATATCCTGGAGAAAGGGACAGAGGGAGGGGGAGGCAAGGGGGGTGCTTATGGCTTCAGGAGCCCATGGAGACAGAGGTGGAACCAGGGCAGGCCTCACCTGGCTTTTGGGGCTTCACACCCCCTCCAAAGCCTGGAGGAGATGTGGGGACCAGGTGAGCCACTCCAGGGCCCCATCTCCAGGTCTCCCCCAGCCCCTCTCAGCTCTGCTCCTACCTGTGACAAATCTGTTCAGGGCTGCCAAGACTGTGGGGAGAGGAAGGGGTGGGTGGGGTGATTTGGGGTCAAGTCAAGGTGAAGGTAAAAGTACCCCCTCTTGGACTGAGCCAGAAACCCAGAATCCTGGAAGCTTCCTCCCAGCACCCCTTAACTATTTGCCAACTCTGTCCTCTGAGGCCTAGGAGGGAGGCAGGGAGGGGACCCCGCCCAGGGGTATACCTCCCCAGACCCCATCTGTCTCACCTGGCTGGGCTCCTAGCCCATTGCTGTTGTTGTTCCCGAATCCTGGGGGACAGATCGAGGTGGGGGTGAGAGGGGAAGGGAGCTCAGGGGCTGGGAGGAGGCGGAGATAGTCTGGCTGGGGTACCCCCTCCGTAGCCTGATGGACAGACAGGAGCAGGTGAGGTGCCCAGGGCCCACCTCTGGCCTCCTTAGAACCCCTGCCTGCCCCTACCTGGTCCATAGCTGTTTTGAGCTGTGGGGCCTGCGAAAAGAAGAGAAAGGGGCCTGGGGAGACCACCCAGCCTAGCCCCTTTAGCTCCGCCTCCAGCTGCATCCATCCCCCCAGCTGTGGTCCCCATGCAGACAGTGAGGGAGGGGACTGGAAAGACAGGGCTTGGGCCGCCCCCATCCTCATCCTCATCCTCACTTCTCCAGCACTGCCCTGAGGGAGCTGGTCCCACATCTTCCCACCGTGTCCCGCTGGCCTCTGAGGGGACACTTGGGTGGTAGTGTGCCTTTGACACACTGACCACTCCGCTCCCTGCACCTCTACCCACCACTGCCGGCTGATGACCCCCTGCACTCCCTGTGTCTCCCTCCTTTCCTCTCTGTGGCTTCTAGGGTCCCTTTCGGGTTCTCCTTCCTTCTACTCAGCCCTGGCAGGTGGTTGTCCCCAGCTTTCTGTAATGAGTCCTCCACCCCCTCTTGGGTCCAGCCCCCTGAGCCCAGGACACCATGTCTAGCTGCCAGGGTCCTTGGGTGTTGCCACCACCACCATGCCAACCAGCTGGAAAAGCTCCTTTCCCTCGGCAGCCAGAGCCACCAAACCCTAGCTCCTGCCACCCTGGGCTCCAAGCAGGTATTTCTAGAGCCTGTGCCTCTTTGGTCCCCTCTGGATGCGTCAGCTCAAGCCCATGCTATCTTCCCAGCAGGCCTGGCCGCTGGCTCCTCCCTGGCCTCCACAGCCTCTCGCCCACAATGCCCAGGGCAGGGCGCTGGGGGCGGCCTGGGCCACACAGTGTGCTCCACGCTGCCTCATGCCCCTCTGGCTCTGGGAGGGTCTGCCTCCAGCACCCGCTGGCCCGGAACAGGTGCCGGTAGACTGCTCTGTGGAATGAGTGTTGTGTGAGAGCGTGGAGGGGGGTGGTTCTCACCTGGCTTCTGGGATTTTGGTCCTCCTCCGACGCCTGGGGGAGAGACTATCCGTGAGCCCCCAGACCCCTCCTCTGCCCTCAGGACCAGGCCAGGTCCCCATATTGGTGACCTCTGTAGTGACCCCCACACTCCCACAACTCCAGGGCCTCACCTCGCTGGGCTCCAGCTCCTGGGAAGGCCCCAGCTCCCAGCCCGTTCCTGTTCCCAAATCCTGGGAGACAGAACACAAGGGAGGAAGAGGGACCTGGGACTTGGGGGAGCACAGGCAGATAAAAAGGCAGTGGACTGCGACAGGGTCGCCACAGGGATGCGGTGTGGCTCACCTGGCTTCTGGGGTTTTCCGCCCCCTCCGACGCCTGGGGGAGATGAGCAGGTGAGGGGCTCTCATCTCTTGGCCTCCTCCCAGAAACGCAGCCCTGGGGCTCCCCGCTCCTCCCACCCCCTCTTTACCCCAAAGCTGTTTGGCACTGCAGGACCTGTTTGAGGAGGTTTGGGTGGCACTGAAGTGGGGATGAGCTGGGGGTTGGCCAGCCCCGACCCCCTCCCCTGCCCATGGACCCTGGTCCTGACCACAGTCGCAGCTGCACATTGGGTTCTTGGCTTGTGCCTGGGCATGGCCAGCCTTGACAAGCTCGGGGTCCCCAGTGCCCAGCCGAGGCCTGGCTCGGGGCAGGTGCTCAGGGCAGAGTGATCAAATGAATGGGCCCCCAAGAGCCACCTGCTAGGACCCAGGCTGTGGCCGGTGACCCTAACCTCTCCCTCCCAGCAGCCCCAGCCCCTGCCACTCTCACCTGACTGGGTCCCCAGGCCATTTCCGTTGCCATATCCTGGGGAGGAAAAGCAGGTGTGAGGAGTGAGTGTGGGGAGGGTGGGCAGGATCTCAGTCTCTCCTGGCTTTAGAGGCTTCATGCCCCCTCCCAAGCCTGGGGAGGAGCCAGAGAGGCTGAGCCATGTGCTGACACCCCCCCATTGTCCCTCCAGAAATCAGTTTCAGCCCTCGTGATCCCTGACATCCCTAACTACCCCCTCATTCCTAGAACCCCAGCTTGGCCCAGGTGCCCTCACCTGGCTGGGCTCCGAAGAATCCCGGGAAGGCCCAGGCTCTCATGCCATTCCCATTGCCAAATCCTGGGAGACAGAGCAGGATGGAGTAAGGGGAGGCCAGGCCAGGTGTATGGGGGTGACAGGGACAGAGGGACAGGGCAGGGCTCACCTGGCTTTTGGGGTTTCACAGCCCCTCCCAAGCCTGAGGAAGACATAGAAACCAAGTAAGTGAGCCTGGAGCCCTAGCTCCCACCCCACCCTCCCCAGCCTGGCTCCTGGCCAGAGGGAGGCAGAGGCTGGAGCTAGGCCTGCCTGGGGTCCAGGCTGGGGGTCTAAACACCTCCCGTGGTGTCCCCACCCCAGGATCTCTGCCCAGAGAGCAGTCTGGAAGACCCTCCCTAGGCCTGAGACCACATCTCAAGTCATAGGAGTGCCACCAGCAGGCCAATGGAGGGACCCGTCAGGGGGGTGACACAAATAGGGCACAGAGGTGGACACAGCATGGGTGGGCAGGGCAGCGTCCCTCCTCCCCTGGCTTCTGAGGTTTCATTCCCCCTCCCAGGCCTGGGGAGAGAGAGAACAGAATGTGGATGACATTGGCCCCAACCAGATCCTCCTGTAAGAATGAGTGTTGGGACCCCAGCCCACCTCACCTGCCCCAGGCACCCTCACCTGTCAGGATTCCTGCCCCTGGAAGAGCTCCAACTCCCAAGCCATTTCTACTTCCTAATCCTGGGGAGACAGAGGCAAGGGGAGCAGTGAGGGGACTGGGGCTTCAAAGGGACACAGGGACAGGCAGGAGCTGGCTCTCACCTGGCTGAGAAGGAGACAGGGGTCAGATGAGGGTCTTGGGAGTCCCCTGTCCCAGGGACGCCCCTAGAGTCCTGGCTCCCAGATCCCCCTTCCCTGCCCACCCACCCCTACCTGCGCTGTAGCCATTCTGAGCTGAAGGGCCTGCGGGGGAGGGAGGGATGAGCTGGGTAGGTTTGGGGTCCTGCCTGAAGTGGGGGTATGAGACCCATGGACCCCCCACCAACCAGACACCAGCAAACCTGAAAGTCTCCCTATGCACCCCCCAATCATTCACCAATCCCACCTTTCCCTCTGAGGCCTAAGAGGGAGGAAGGAGAGGACAGCCCCCCAGACCACACCACCCTCACCTGGCTGGGCTCCCAGACCGTTCCCGTTCCTGAATCCTGGGGGGACAGATCGAGGTGGGGTATGAGAGAAAGATGGGGAGACAGAGTGAGCTGGGGCGAGGGCAGGGCTTACCTGGCTTCTGTGGTTTCAAGTCCCCACCAAAGCCTGGGGGACAGATGGGGAGCAGGTGGGGGACCCAGGAGCCCCTCCCTCAGGTCCTCCCCAGAACTCCCCCACCCCCACCTGGCCCACAGTCATTCTCAGCAGTGGGCCTGTGGGAACTCAGTGCCTGCCCCAGGTACCCTCCCTTCTTCGTGCCAGCCCTTACCTGCTCCCAGGCCACTGAGGGGGCCATGGCCTGTGGGGGAAGTGAGAGGTTGAGGCTGGGGATAGGGAGGCCGGCCAGGAGTTGGGGTGCCCCACCCTGTCTGCCCCTCAGGCAGCTTTACCTGATCGGTAGCCATCGGGGCTCCCCAAGCCTGCGGGGTTGGGAGAAGCGGGGGAACTTAGGAGGGGGCAAAGAGGGCTCACCCCTCCCTCCCCGAGCCTCTGTTTCCCTGCTGGTCACAGGAGGGGCAAGGACAGAGCCAGGTGAGCCGTTTGATGCCAGGGGCAGCGGAGGCTGGAGTGTCCCTGGGCGTGGAGGAAGGTGTCTGGGCCATACCCAAGCGGTGGGGGCAGAGCCCATGCACCCCCTTTCCTGGAAATCTCCTCCTCCCACCCCGTCTCTCCAGCAGCTCAGAGGCATCAGGTCTCAGAAGGGAGACACCCCTAGGACCCTGCAGGTCCCTGGCCCCCCCTCAGGTCACCTTGTCTCCTCCCCCTCCTGTCCCCTTCCTGGGCCCATCTCTTCTGGCTGCTGGGGGTGTCCTACCTCCTGTCACACCTGCCCACCCTTTAGGACCCAGCCCCAGGCCCCTCATCTGGGGCGGATGTTCTCATGCCCATCTTGACCCTGCCAATGCCCTTGGGTGTCTGTGCTCCCCACCATTGATAAGACTCCCTTCTGGGAAGACAGGGAGGGACCCCTGCTGTTCCTCTGGTTCCCACATCTGGAGTCCCAGAGCGGGGGAACACCCAGGTCTCTCCCTCAGAGGGCTCCCAGACCCCTGGGATGGGAGAGACCCACCCCTTCCCTGACCCCAGTGCCAGAGGGGCCGCTTACCTTCCCCCAGCCCAGGAGGCAGGGGGGGCAGGCCTGGGGGAGCAAGGGGGCATTGACTTGGGGTTGAGGGCCCTGGAGGCTGAGTGGGGACAGGCCCCAGGCATCGATCTTCCAGCCCCCCAAAATCCTCCCAGTCTGAATTCTCTGCCCAGCTCAGGCTTCCCATACCTGGCCTCCCTGTTCCAGAACCCCGGCATCTAGCCAGTGCCCCACCTGGACCCGCACCCACCCTCCAGACCCTCACCGCCTTGTAGGCTCTCAGGAGTCAAGCAGAGGAAGAGAAGAGCTACGGGGAAGGCCCAGGCGCCCATGATACCAGGCAGAGTGGGAAGGCAACACCCTTTGGGCCTTTAAACACCCTGCTGGGTGGGGGCCCTCTCCCAGCCCCCCAGCTGTGAGTGGCAGAGGCTCTGCCTACAGACCTGGAGGGGTGGCCCCCAGCACCCCCTGGCAGGAGTCTCCCCTCCCTGCCCCTCCCTGCCCTGCCCATCATCCATCATGGGTGCTGACAGCCGGTACAGACCCCCTCCACCACTGCCAGCCCTCAAGGCTTCTCCACCCCTGTCAGCGACTGGGGCCCTGGCGCCAGGCCTGGAGGGCTCAGATGTCTCCCCAGCGAGGGGCAGGAGGGCACCCTAGGCCCAGCCCAAACACAGCTGGGGAGAGTGGGGAGCCAGGGACAAGTCGTGGGCACGGCTGGCAGGGGAGCCCAGAATGGGTTACTGTGTCACAGGGAGCGCAAGGGTGCAGAGGCCAGGGTGTTACAGACAGCAGGTGACAGAGGCAACAGTGTATCAAACCCTGCCTGACAGGCTGGTGGTGTCCACAAGAAGAGCCAGGCTATCTCCTCCCTCCCACACCCCTCGCCCTGCCCTGTGCATCCTGAAACTGCACAGACCATGCTGGGAGACAGGCCCTTTGTCCCCAACTGAGGATCGGCTTGCCATAGTGGGCCTGAGCCTCCAACCTCAGAGCCCCCCCTTCCTCCTCCTTCCTCTTCCATGAGGGACAGTGACACATAGGAACAGGTCACCCATGCTCAACCTCGCCAAGAGTCCTTGCTGTTTCCTGAAGGCTCGGCCCTGGGCCTACTCCTCACAGGAGACCCTCCCAGCTTGGCCTCACCTCCTGCTCAGCTGCCAAGGCACCGACTCTAACTTTGGAGGACAGACTAGAGGTGCCACCACTCAGGATGGGTGGTGCAGGACTGCAGGAGCTGGCTAAGGAGGGGAACCCCGGGGACTGGGAGCAGCTCTCCATGCCTGGTGGTTAGGTGGGTGAGCCTGGAGCCAGAGCCATGTGCTGGGGCCTGGCAGCAAGGCAGGTACGGAGTGGACAGCAGAGGCCTGGGAGATGCCACAAGTGGGGGTCTGGACACCAGGCACCACCACCCCAGCGAGCCTGTGGACCCCACTGAGCTGGCAGGGATGGCAGTGACTCAGCCCTGGCCCATGGCCCCTAGTCCAGGAGGCCCCACCCCTGCCTGTCTTCTGGCCTGTCCCCTGCCCAGCCAGCCCTTCCTGGCGCCTCTGGCTAAGGAGTCCAGCCTGCCAAGCCAGGCAACACAGGTAGGCTGGGGGACTGGAGAGGGCTGCGGTGAGGAGGGGGCAGCGGGGGCTCCTTGATGAGAGGCTGCTGAGCCCACAGCGCCTATGGGGCCAGGAGACAGCAGGGCTATTGCCAGGTTCCCCTCACTCATAGGCCACCCCAGCATCTTCCCTCCCACTCCCCCCACACTGTGGGCAGCACCGTTGCTGCACTCTCTCCCCACCCAGAGCTCGAATATGCACCCATGCTCATGGCACCCAACTCCCTGCCACAGACCCACATCTGCTCACAGCAGGTCCCCCAGGCCCAGTGCCTTAGCACAGTACCCACGAGCCCACCTCTTGCCCTGGACTAGGAGTCTTGGAGGCTGGACCTTCCATTGGCTGCTGGTAGAGGCTCAGCGTGGCCTCTGGTCTCAACCATCCTGTGAGAGCCCAGGACAGCTGGGACAGTCCACTCAGACTCCCTAGGGAGGGCTTTCCTGCTGGGTTACCTGTTCTACCCCACATGGCAGGCACTGGTTCCCTGGTCTCCCCCTGGAGGGCAGTCGAGTGGCCCAGCAGTTAGCAGGCTGGGTGCTGGATTCAGATTGTTTTTAAGCATCCACTCTATGTGACTGGGGCCTTGGGCAGGAACCAACTTTCCAGAATCTGTTGACTCTCCTCTAAAGTGATGACAGTAACAGCACCTCCATGTCGGGCTATTGGGAGAGACTACTTCTTTTTTTTTTTAGAGACTGGTCTTGCTCTGTCACACAGGCTGGAGTGCAGTGATATGATCATAGCTTGCTGCAACCTCAAATTCATGGGCCCAAGTGATCCTCCTGCCTCAGCCCGGCTAATTTTTTATTTTATTTTATTTTATTTTATTTCATAGAGATGAAGTTCTCGTTATGTTGCCCAGGCTGGTCTCAAACTTCTGGCCTCAAGTGATCCTCCCACCTTGACCTCCTAAAGTGCTAGGATTACCGGCATGAGCCACTGCACCCAGCCCAAGGAGCTACTTCTCCTCATTTGCAGATGGGGAAACAGAGGCAGAGAGGGAAGGGCACTTGGCCCAGATTGTATAACTCCTCAGTGGTGGGGCTGGGACCTGTACCCACGCAGGTCCAGGGTCCACTGTCCTCCATTTCCCCCCACACACACTACACAGCAGTGGGCAGCAGGCAATTATACAAGTCTGGGGCCAATGTGTCTGCTTCAGACCTGGAGAAGACACAAGACAGCTGATAGCCCCCTACACAGACACATACAGCTCACCCTGCAGGGCTCCTGGGAAGCTTGGACCAGAGGAGGCAGGTGGGGAGATCAGGAGGGGCCACCTGGGAGGTACAGGATGGGCACTTGCCAGAGGGAATGCTATGCCTGCTGTCTGTAGAAAGTGCCAGCCAGCCCAGGGCCTTGGGCCAGCCTGACTGCCACTCAGGACCAGGCTGGGCCAAGTTGGGTGTCCTAGCCCCTGCAATGCCACCACTCCCACCCCCAGCACAGCCTGCCCCCTCAGCTTACCCCCAGCCCCTCCCAGGCAGGGTCTGCCTGAGAGCACATGGACCACTTGGGGGCCAGGAGAGCCCCTGATGGAGCCCTGGCCTGGGCTACCCTTTGCTACAGGCACCCTGGCCTGAGGAGGCATAGCCCAGCTCTGAACAGAGGAGCAACTTTGAGGGGCTATGGCTGGGGGCTGAGGACAGGGTGACAGCTGTGGTGTTGGAAGTGCAAGATCGAGGCCCAGGAAGTATGTTGCCTAAAATGGCACAGCCTGTGTCTCCCAGCCAGCTGCTTGACACCAGCAGCACCTGTGAGGGCAGGAATTTGAGTAGGACAGCTGGAGGGGCAGCCAGGCATCTGCTGAGCAGGCATCTTCTGCACCCGCAGCTGTGCTAAAGGCTGCTTGGGCCACCCTCTCTTTGGTCAGTTCTTTAGCCCCAGTCTAAGCATGGGGTCTCCAGGATCTTCCAGGCACCCCCAGGCACTTCACACTGGCAAAGCTGACCTCTGTTAACGCCTTCTCCCCACCCATCTGCCAGTTTATCAACATCTATGCAAGTGTGAAATATGCCTACATAGAGAAGTGCACATAAGATCTGACTGCCACATAACAATTGCACCTATGAAGCAAACACCTATGCAACCGGCTCTGAGGTCAAGAAACAGAACATGATGCCAGCGCGGTGGTTCATGCCTGTCATTCCAGCACTTCAGGAGGCCGGAGACCCAGCCTGGGCAGTAAGGTGAGACCCCCGGCTCTTCAAAATAAAAAAGAAATAGAACATATCCAGATTGGCACAAGCGCCCATCACCATCCTCTCTCTCCCGTTAGAGTGGCCACATCTGCCCTTGTGGTCGTGGTTTCCTCGCCTCTCTTAAGTCACATTATCCCTTTTGTGGCCCCATCTGGGCGAGCACGACTTCCCGGGAGAGTCTGGGCGGGTCCGCGGGCGCTCCGCGGTGCTGTAGCGGCGACCGGCCACACGGGGGCGAATGCGGCCCTCGCCTGGATGTGCTGGAGGAACCCCGGGGTCCAGGGCCAGGGCTGGGGCTGGGGCAGGGAGCATTCTGCCTGGACAGAGCCCGGGCCAAGCGCTTTGGTGCCGAACCCTGTGGGCCGGTGCTTCTATCCCTGTGACCCCAGGGTGGGTAGGGGCGTCCCGGCCCCTCTTTTCCAGGGGCCTCCTTTTGGCCCAGGCCGCAGTGCTTTGAAAACTGCCGAACACTGTACAGGTGAGGCGGTGTTACTGTTATTGTTGTAAACAACGAGTAAGCCCCTAATGTGTGCTCGACCCCGTACTAAGCACTTCAGGGGCATTTTTCATTTAGTACTCATACGCCCCCAAGGAAGGAGGAGCTAGTATTATTATCCCCATTTTACACACCTGGAAACTAACTGTGTGGCAGGGTAGGATTGCAGCCTTCATTCTCTGACACCACAGCCCACGCGCTTGTCTGCTATCTGTATTTATTTATATTTATGTATTTATATTGCAGCCCTTCCTCATACAGTGAAATTCCCATTGGAAGCATGTTTTTGAATTTAAATTTTTCTTTAATCTTTCTGAATCAGACTTTCAAGAATGGGCGGTTGGAAGCGAGCCTGTCCTGGCGATGGGCTGGCAGAGGTAGCCCTAGGTAGCTGGAGAGGGAACTGCCTGCTCCCCAGGCCTCCTGGGAACCAGCTTGGGGTCGTCAACAAGGGTCCAGACTGCGTCACTGCGGCATGGCTGCCAGAGATGCTAATGTCAAGGAAGGATTCATGGAGGCGCGCTGCGGCCCCCACCCGGAGCGCCGGGCCCTCCCCCGGCGCTGGTCTCTGCGAGCGTTCGCTGCGGGTGCAGGCACCGATGGGCTGGAGCCTGGCAGTCCATGACCTTTCAGAGACTGGGGACGAGGGGGGTTGGGGGACTGGTTCTGGTGGCTAGGGCTAGGAGACGGGTGGTCAACAAGTAAACTAACAAACAGAATTTCAGAAAGAGATCAGTGCAACAGCAAAAATAAGGCCGCAGGAGATGCAGGCGAGACGGCGAGCGCTCCAGGGAGGGCTGCCCGGAAGCGTGACTCCTCCCACGGGGTTAGACGCCGGTGAAAGAAGGAGCAATCCCCAGCTCGCCTTGCTCTGCGCGGGCCCCCTGCTAAGCACTTTGGCGGGATCATCCTAGCGTCACCAGCTCCTTTTTCACGGGAGAGGAGACTAATCCGAAGCTCAGAAAAGCCCAGCGCGTTCCCAAGGTCGTGCAGCCAGGAATGGACTGAGGGGGATTTGAGCTGAGCGCAAGTCTCAATCCCAGGGAATGCAAGAGCTGCCTTAGAAGCCTCTTGGCAGGGAGGCAGCGAGTAGGCGAGGCCAGGCCAAGGAGGCTTCTGCCTATCTGGAGGGCTTCCTGGAAGAGGCGGCATTTTCTAGCTCCCGAAGCCGCGCACTCGTGGGTGGGGAACTTGGACGTATGGCTTCCCACCGCAACCCTGGTGCAGTACACCGCCGGTGTGACGAGGGAGCCAGCCAGTCCTGGGCACTTGGCGCGCCGCAGGGACTTCCTGTTCCCCAGTGACCGCCCCCTGCGCTTATGCCCCGCGGCGGCCGTCCTTTTTAAGGATGCGAAAACTAAGCCATCCCAGCGAGGGCAGTGGGACTGGGGCACGCAGGCCAGAGGGTGTCAGGGAAACGAGCGGGAGGGGCCCAAAGGTGGATCAGGCTCGGCGCCGCGCCACAGTCTCAAGGACGTAGAGCGTAGGTTCCCCTGCCGGGCCCAGCAGTAAGGGCGCTATGCGCCTGCGCGTTGAGCGCTGAGGGCCGGAGGGACGGCGGGGGCGGGGCGGCGACGCGCGCCGGGACGTAAGGGGCGGGGCCCTGGAGGCAGGGCGCTTCTGATGGGCTGAGTTGAGGAGGGGGCGGGGTAGGAGGTGTCCCTGGGCGGGGCCTCGAGGCCGGTTTGGAATTTTTGGCGCGAGCCGGCTCCGCGCGCGTTCTCGGGCCGTTCCCCCTGCGGAGATTCCTCCGTCTGGGCGTCCGGAGCGGTCGACGGCGGACCCCGGGCTGCTTGGCCACCCCGACAGCTCCCGCGGCCTCCGCCGACCCGTAATCTGGGACCTCGCTGATCTGCGCCCCGCCCCCCCGCCCCAGGTGAGCCCGGACCGGCCCTGAGGGCTCTCGGGCGGGGCGGCCTTTCCGCTCCCCTCCCCCACCGCGGCCGCCCCCAGCCCCTGACAGCCCTTCCCCGCGCCGGCCTCACCCACTTCCCCCGAGCCCCGCCCTCCGCGGCTGGCCCTCGGGGTCCCGCGGGCGCCCGCCCTGCCCCTTGGAGGACACTGCCCAGGGCCAGCCCCGCCCACCTCGCCTCAGGCCCCTCCCCCGTGGCGGCCCCTTCCCTCGTGTCAGCCCCGACCGTCTGGTCCCCTTGCGTCTGGTAGTCCCTTCCCCCAGGGGCTGCGCCCACTTTACTCGCCCCTCCCCGGGGAAGCCCTGCCCGCTTTCCGTCAAGTCCCGCCCTCCGGGCGCTCCCGGCTGACAGCCGGTCGGCGCCGCTCCTCGCCAGGCGTTGCCCACGCCCACGCGGGTGAGTTGGGCCGAGGCCCTGCCCGGGAGGAGCTCACAGTGTAGCGGTAAACCGTGGTCAGCAGGTGTGTCCGCCCCGTGAGAGGGCGAGGCCGGAAGGCCGAGTCCTGAGACCCCTGGAAACTGCGGAGGCCACCCGGGCCTGGCCCCGGCTCTGGGCCACCCTGGCTTCACCCGGGAGTCGCTGCACCTTCTACCTCCCCCATCCCAGCCCTGAGGCTGCTGGCCAGGCCAGTGGTGCTAGGGCGTGAGTGACATTGGGACAGCCAGAAACTGGTTTAAGATGCAGGGGCGCCTGTAGTCCCAGCTACTGGGGAGGCTGGGGCAGGAGGTCGAGACCAGCCTGGGCAACACAGCCAGACCCCGTCTCAAAAAAAAAAAGTGTTTTAGGGGCCCACGGTCCCAGAGTGTGCAGGGCTGGGCCAGGAGGCTGTACTTCTAACCAGCGCCCTGTGGATCCTGACCCCCTGGCTCCTCACTTTAAGAAACCCTGGGATGGAATTCTTGAGGTAAATAGAGGCAGAGGAAGGGTCCCTACAGGCTGTAGGGCGTCTTCCAGCCAGGCCCGGGTGGGGTCCTTCCCCCCATGCCCTCGCTCCCTCAGGGACTGGAAGCCATGCTTCAGATGACTACTGTCTCCTATTTCTGACTCATCCCTTGCTAGCTGTGGCATCTCTTGATACATTGTGACTTCCTCTCAAATCGACTCCCCTTCTCTTGCTTTTTTGTTTTTGTTTCAATTACAACATTATAGCAACACAACAGCCCTCTCTGCCCCCACACACAGTCACTTACACCAGAACTTTGTGTGTTCTTTCAGTTACTACCCAGAGCATTGTTTATGATAATTTGAATTGTTTTGGCACCCCTGTTGAAAATAAACTGACCATAAATATGAGGATTTTTATCTGAACTCTCAAATCTGTTCCCTTGATCTATAATATCTATCCTAGTGTGAGTACCACACTGTTTTGATAACTGTAGGTTTATAGTAAGTTTTGAAATCAGGAGGGGTGAATTCTCCAACTTTATTCTTTTTTGAGATTGTTTTGACTATTCTGGGTTTCTTGAATTTCCATATGAATTTTAGGGTCAGCTTGTCAATTTCTGTAATGAAGCCAGCTGGGATTCTGATAGGGATTGCACTCAATCAGTTTGGAGAGTATTGCCATTTTATCTACATCGAGTATATGAACATATATAATGTGTTTCCTTTTATTTAGGACTTTGATTTCTTAAAGAAGCTGAGAGAAGAAAGGAAAGCAAGTATATATGTGTAATGTTTGTTATATTGGCCTTATTTACTGTTTCTGGTTCTTGTTATTTGTTCCTGTGGGTTTGAGTTACCATCTGGTGTCATTTTCTAGCTCAAAATAGTTATGGACCTACCCACCTCTTTTGTGCTATTATTTGCAAATAATTGCATTACTGTGTTATATGCCCAACAATACAGTTAGATACATATTGTTTTATACATATTATACATAATGGTTTTTTAAATCATTTAAGAGAAGAAAAAAGAATACGCACTTATACTGTCTTTTATCATTATGTAATGATCTTTACTAGTGGTGGTCTTTGTTTTTCCATGTGGATTTGAATTAATATTTGGTTTCATATGCTTTCAGCCTGAAGAACTTCCGTTAGTATTTCTTGTAAGGTGTGTCTGCTAGCAATGAATTCTTTCTGTTTTTGTATATGTGGGAATGTCTTTACTTTGCCTTTATATTTGAAAGAGAGTTTTGCTGGATAAAAGATCCTTGTTGACAAATTTTTCAGCACTTTGAATTTGTGATCCCACTGCCTTCTGGCCTACCTTGTTCCTGATGAGAAGTCAGCAGTTAATCTTATGGGGTGGTTGAAAGTGATGAATCATTTTTCTCTTGCTGTTTTCAAGATTTTCTCTGTATTTTCGGTTTTCAGCACTTTTGATATGACGTGTCTATGTATGAATCTCTGCATTCATCCTACTTGGAGTTTGTTGAGCTTTTTGGATGTGTTGATTAATTTTTTAAAGTCAAATTTGAGAAATTTTCAGCCATTATTTCTTCAAATATTTTTCCTTTCAAATTCAAAAAGACAGAGAAAAAACTTTTTTCCTGCTCCTTCTCTTCTCTCTTCAGGTATCCATTATGTATGTGTTGGTGCACTCGATGGTGTGTGTTCTACATTTTTCTGAGCCTCTGTTCCTTTTTCTTCATGCTTTTTTCTCTCTGTTCTTCAGATTGCATAATCCCTATTGCTGTGTCCTCAAGTTGCTTGCTATTTCTTCAGCTCAAGTCTACTGTTGAACCCCTCTAGTGGGTTTTTTTTCATTTCAGTTATTGTACTTTTCAACTCCACATTTTCCACTTGGCTCTTTTTATAATTTCTATTTCTTGATATTCTCTATTATGTTATCATTATACCATCCTTTCCTTCTTTAAGTATGGTTTCCTTTAGTTCTTTGAACATACCTATAAGGATTGCTTTGAAGTCTTTGTTAAGACTAGGCCCTCTCACAGGCGGTTTCTACTGCCTCTTTTGTTTTTTCCTGTGTATGGGTCACACTTTCCTGTGTCGTTGCTTATCTTGTAGATTTTTGGTGAAAACTGGGCATTTTAGGTAATATGTTGTAGCAACTGTGCATACTGGTTCCCCACCCTTCTCTGGGGCATGTGATTGTTGTTTTCCTGTTTATTTGTTTGGTGGCTGGCTGGACTATTGTAGTGAAGTCCATTCCCCTGCACTGTGAAGCCTTGATGTCACTCCTCTGAGGGTGCAGCCTTGGGCATGTGCAGCCACCCTGGGGTGATGGTGGTTTTAGGAGGTTCCTTTTGACTGGCTTTTCCTTGATCATACCCAGCTGTTAGGCTCCACCAATAGCTGGTTAGGTGCTGTATTGTTTTTGACAATACCACAGGGCATAATTGCTCCACAGACTGATCCGATAAAATTTGGGCTCCTTTAACAGGATAGCTTTTGAGGTCAGTGTTTAAGATTTGTTCTGACTTTAGGAAGGCTCTTTTTAGCTATCTCTTTCCCCAGTTCTCTCTGGTAAACTGGCTGTCCTATGGCTTCGCTTGTTGCTGTAATGCAGGTACCAGCCTCCTCTTCATTTCTGTTGCCCAGGATAAAGCGCTGTAGCGTCATCATAGCTCACTGCAACCTGGGCTCAAGTGATCCTCCTGCCTCAGCCTCCCACCTCCACTGATTTTGACAGCACCTATAGGCTTGAACTTCCTCACACTCTGTTTCAGATAAAGTCAGTTTTTCACGGGGAGAGCTTCAGAGCTCTCTGTTTTACAACCTACCTCTATCCCGGAGCAAAATCTCTGAGCCATGCTATGCAGCTGGGAGCAGGACATTGGTGCACTTCTCTGAGTGAACTGCTGCCTTAGAAGCAAGTCATGGGCGGTGGGGCAGGGGCAGTAGCCTCTGGCCTTCTTGGTTTGCCTCTCCCAGTGTGATACCTCCTTCCTACAAATGAGCTGGGGCTTGGGCATTTGGGGCTCCATGTTCCCAGCCTGCTGGGCCCTGAGGCAGAGCCTTTGCTCTGTGAGTAGGGGCAGGTGGAAGAAGGGAGCCCCCGACCTATCTGGCACACTCAGCCGGAATTTATTGTCTGCCACATGGAGCTGGGAGGGGTGAGAAGTGTTGAGAGCTGGCCCCCCTGGGCAGATACCCTAACCCTAGACCGGGAGCCAGGAGAGGGGCCATCTTCTTGGCCATACCTGCCCCCAGTGTTAGGCTGGGGGTGCTGGGGGGTAGGGAAGGAGTGTCACGGCTCAGGTACCAACATGTTCCATGTTCTTATCAGGATCTGGCAGATTTTCTTGTATATGTGTTTCTTCATTTTCTATATACTCTTAGTACCACGTCCAGAGACTTTAAATGCTCGATTTTGAATAATTTTCACCAGTTATGCTTGTTTCATTGGGGAGAGGGTCCACAGGGTTCCTCATGCTGCCGTTCTGGATGTGGAACTCCATTAAATGAGTTTTGGCACCACAACTATGAAAAAGAAAGAAAGAAACTTTTGGAATGCAGAGGTTTTTTACTTTGGAATTGGAGATAAGGGAGGGTGGGCCTGTGTGAATGTTTCCATCTTACTGTCTTAGAAGAGGCTGCATAGCTTAGGGACAAACAGCTAGTTGTGATGAGGTGAGGATGGACACGCAGGCAGTCTGACTCCAGAACCTGACTCAGTTTTAACCTCTCTACTGGACTACTGTGAGACCCTCAAAGACACATGCCCTGTGGTCTTCATTTCATATTTCTATAATCTCCAAAATACAGACAGCCCAGTATGCAGGTGTGTATATATCTGTCCTCTGTCTTTTCCTGGTAGGTGCTTGTCACCCCCACGGCCTTCATGTTTAAAGCAGAACGCGTGTGTGGTGTAGACGCGGCTCTCTTCCACAGCCTCTTCGGGGCCACAGGACCAGGCGCTGTTTGAGTGGACTCAGCCTCCGTCTCTACCCCCAGGCCTCTTGCACTAGCCATGCCCGTGCCCACGGAGGGCACCCCGCCACCCCTGAGTGGCACCCCTGTCCCAGTCCCAGCCTACTTCCGCCACGCAGAACCTGGCTTCTCTCTCAAGAGGCCCGGGGGGCTCAGCCGGAGCCTCCCACCCCGGCCCCCTGCCAAGGGCAGCATCCCCATCAGCCGCCTCTTCCCTCCTCGGACCCCAGGCTGGCACCAGTCCCAGCCCCGGAGGGTGTCGTTCCGGAGCAAGGCCTCAGAGACCCTGCAGAGCCCTGGGTATGACCCGAGCCGGCCAGAGTCCTTCTTCCAGCAGAATTTCCAGAGGCTCAGCCGCCTGGGCCATGGCTCCTACGGAGAGGTCTTCAAGGTGAGTGCAGGGTGTGGGCAGCTTCCCAGGATGATCAGGGGGCCCCTTTGCCTCCCTGCCCCTCCCTGGGCAGGACAGTGCCCAGGGCAGCCTGCACCCCTTCTCTCCCCCATGGCCCGCACCCCCCACCGGGTTTTGGTTTGGCTGCTCTCACAACCCCCATGCAGGCCCCTCTGAGGGCTGCCTCAGTGCACACTGGACCCCTTGTCCAGATCCTGGCACACCCTGCAGTGGCCCTGGCTGCCATCTCCTCCTACCCTGGAGCCAGCTGTGCTGGAGTCCTTGGTGAGTTCTGCCTGCCTGGGGCTGGCAGGCTCTAAGGGTACCCCCTGCCTGCCACTTTGTTTTTCTTAAAATACAGTTTCCAATCATTTACATTTTCTTTAAAATGGTAGTTTTCCCTTGCATAAGTACTGTATGAAGACAATTTGTTAAAAAGTACAAACAGGCCGGGTGCAGTGGCTCACGCCTGTAATCTCAGCACTCAGGCCGAGGCAGGAGGATCACTTGAGGCCAGGAGTTTGAGATGGGCCTGAGCAAGAGTGAGACCCCATCTCTATAAAAAAAAAGAAAAATTAGCCAGGTGTGGTGGTGTGCGTCTGTAGTCCCAGCTACTCGGGAGGCTGAGAAAGGAGGATTGCTTGAGCCCAGGAGTTTGAGGTTGCAGTGAGCTACGATGATGCTACTGTACTCCAGCCCTGGCAACAGAGCAAGACTCTGTCTCAATAAATAAATAAATAAATAAATAAAAAGTACAAAGAACATAGGCCCCTGGATCAGCTCTTCTTCCCAGAGGAAACCACTTTTACACAACAGAGCAGACTGCCTGTATTGTTCCGTAGCCAGCTTTTTCACTTCACAACATGTCCTAGAGATTCGTCTGGGTCACTGCTCATAGGTCTACCCCATCTCTTCCATCATGGGGTCTCCAGCGAACCAGCCCCTGTGGTTGGAGGTGTGTCCAGTTCTGCCATTGTGGTGGGCAGGGGTCTCTGAGACACATGCCAGCCGTTCTGCCTCCCTACACGTGTGAAACCTTAATGGAATCTGCTGGGTTATCCCCCCAACTGGTGCGCTACTTGTAGCCTACCTTCCACCCCGCCTGCGCGTGCCACCTCCCTTCCAGGTGCGCTCCAAGGAAGACGGCCGGCTCTATGCTGTAAAGCGCTCCATGTCACCATTCCGGGGCCCCAAGGACCGGGCTCACAAGTTGGCCGAGGTAGGCGGCCACGAGAAGGTGGGGCAGCACCCACGCTGTGTGCGGCTGGAGCGAGCCTGGGAGGAGGGCGGCATCCTTTATCTGCAGACGGAGCTGTGTGGGCCCAGCCTGCAGCAGCACTGTGAGGCTTGGGGCACCAGCCTGCCTGAAGCCCAGGTCTGGGGCTACCTGCGGGACACTCTGCTAGCCCTGGCCCACCTGCATGGTCAAGGCCTGGTCCACCTTGATGTCAAGCCCGCCAACATCTTCCTGGGGCCCCGAGGCCGCTGCAAGCTGGGTGACTTCGGGCTGCTGGTGGAGCTGGGTACAGCTGGGGCCAGTGAGGCCCAGGAGGGAGACCCCCGCTACATGGCCCCCGAGCTCCTGCAGGGCTCCTACGGGACAGCGTCGGACGTGTTCAGGTGAGGGCTAGGATGCGCAGGGGTCCCAGGCTGCGGAAGGCTTTCCTGGGGGCAGTCGGCAGAAAAAGGGACTCCCCAGAGGAATTCCCACCCTAGCCCCGGACGCTCAGCCTCAGGTCTGGAGGACACTGCCCCTGCCCTGCAGTTGAGGGCTCTCCAGGGTCAGGCTGCCTGTAAGCAGCAAATCCTCAGAGTTACTTTAATAGACTAACCTTCCTCCTCCTCACAGCTCTACAGGAGGAGCTATTATTGCTCCATTCACAGGGAGGACATGGCACAGGGAGGTTAAGGGACTTGCCTGAGGCGCACAGTTAACAGGTGTAAAGCTGGACTCCACCCAGGCACTGGGTTCCACAGTCCACACTGACGGCCACTGCCCTGATCATCAGGATGAGAGTGACACTAGTCACTGTAGTAACTGGTGCCTGTCCAGTGGGGTACTGGGAGGACTTGTCCTGGTAGCACATGGGCTGCACTGGGTGAGGGGCCTCCTCAGAGCTCTCCTACCCACTGCTTCCTCACCTCCCTGGCATATGGCAGAAGATAGCGGCCCTTTCCCAACCTCCTCCAAGGGGCAGCCCAGGCCTGGATCTGTGTCTCTAGGCCAACCCTGCTACCTTCTGTCCCCATCCTGTCCCTCCTAGTCTGGGTCTCACCATCCTGGAAGTGGCATGCAATATGGAGCTGCCCCATGGTGGGGAGGGCTGGCAGCAGCTGCGCCAGGGCTACCTGCCCCCCGAGTTCACTGCTGGTGAGTGGGGGGCAAGGGTGGCAGGGGCATACTGCCCTGGGCTCCCAGGGAGGGAGTCGCTGGTGGGGGGGGGCACTGCTGGGCTCAGGGCCCAGTCGGTGTCCTGGGACCCCTGATGTAGCCCTGCTTTGTGGGCAGGTCTGTCTGCTGAGCTGCGTTCTGTCCTCGTCATGATGCTGGAGCCAGACCCCAAGCTGCGGGCCACAGCTGAAGCCCTGTTGGCCCTGCCGGTGCTCAGGCAGCCACAGCCCTGGAGCATCCTGTGGTACATGGCTGCTGAGGCCTTGAGTCGAGGCTGGGCCCTGTGGCAGGTAAGCGACCAACGGTGATGGGTTGCCTGGCCTACTTCCCAGCCCCAGGCTCTGCCTGGCCTCCTGAGGCCCCTCTCCCCACAGACCCTGCTTGCCCTGCTGTGCTGGCTCTGGCACGGGCTGGCTCACCCTGCCAGCTGGCTGCAGCCACCAGGCCCGCCAGCGACCCCACCTGGCTCCCCGCCGTGCAGCCTCCTCCTGGACAGCAGCCTCTCCAGCAACTGGGACGATGACAGCACAGGGTGGGTGAGAACACAGGACATGTAGTGGGGGGTGGGGATGGACATCACCGTGGCCAAACTCCATGCCAGAGGAGACCCAGGTCCTAGCCCCATGGAGGTTAATGGTGAATGGGGACCCCTCCCACAAACCTTGCCCCCATCATAACCCTGGGAAAGGAACCAAGGCCAGTGGGGGTGTGGCTTGGCCTGGTATGAATGTAGCTCAGTGTGGACTGACCGCTGCACACAGCACAGCTTCACACTTACGGCATCATCACACCAGGGGTGGCAGGCACTGCAGCCCCCACCCCAGTGGAGGCTACCAATTCCCAGGGATAAGGCACTGTCCCTTCTCTGGGAGGAGAAACCGTCTCAGAGCCTGGCAGGCCCCTGCCTGGGGAGGATTCCTTAGTCTCAGGAGCCTGGTGGCCAAGTGAGAGGCTGTAATTAAGAATCTGCTACAAAGAAAAACCACATGCTCAGGGCAGACAGCTCTCAGGAGGAATACCGCCATTAATCCTTCCCTTACAAAAATGTCACCCCATCGCTCAGGGGGCACTTTAAAGCAGCTACGTATTGTCAGAAAAACTTCATTTACTAAAAGTTCACTTCAAATCTGCTTCAGTCAAAAGCCCATGTGTTCTGAAAAGGGACGGGACGGGGCGGGGAGGGGGGGCCTTTGAGTGTGGTCAGGTGGAAGGATATTGGAGGCTGCCAGTGCTTCTTTCAAAGTGCACCAAGTTTTTATTGGTCCCAGCTGTGGCTCCCTGTCCCTGTTAGGAGGGAGCCTGGGACCTGTGTAGGGACAGAGCTGGTCTTGTGCTGCTCTCCCCACCCCCAACAGCTTGCCTGTCTTGCCCACCTCCCTGCAGGCCCTCACTCTCCCCGGAGGCCATCCTGACACGGGCAGGGAGCACCTCCACACCCCGGAGCAGGTACACACCCAGGTGAGTAGGCCCAGGGTCCAGGGGCAGGTGGGGTTGGCTTTCAGATCCTGAGTGTCATTCCTTTCCTCCCTCCCAGGGATGCCCTGGACCTCAGTGACATCGACTCAGTGCCTCCCCGGGGCTCCTTCCCCTCCTTTGAGCCTCGGAACCTCCTCAGCCTCTTTGAGGACTCCCTAGACCCAACCTGAGCCCCAGGCTTGGCCTCTGCACTTTTAGCCTTTTATC
The DNA here is from genome assembly GCA_023783475.1 of Daubentonia madagascariensis. Taxonomy (NCBI): domain Eukaryota; kingdom Metazoa; phylum Chordata; class Mammalia; order Primates; family Daubentoniidae; genus Daubentonia; species Daubentonia madagascariensis. Next base: position 191,522 of record JAKFHU010002332.1, on the reverse strand, counting down.
TTGTTTCCCTCCCACCCCCTTGAAAGCTGGGATTCCTCTGGAAACTGTGATGGCCCCTTGTGCCTGGCTGAGTCTAATAAAAGGTATCTGAATCTTGGGAACACCCACACTTGCTCGTGTGGCAACACAGCCCTTCCTATCCCTTTATTGGTGTCACCCGGAGTCTTAGGCCCCTGGGATGGGCCCTGAGGCTGAGCCCTGCTGCAGAACCCAGGGCCTTAGGTCTTGGGCAAGCAGACTGGAGCCACACACTGTGTGGAGCAGAGATTTCCTGAGCGAGCATGTCCCTGGTGGGCAGGTTGAGCCATTGGCACTCAAGGTAGAGGGCAGTTCCAAAGTCCAGTGACAGCTGCCTGGAAAAAGCAGTGGCAATAGCCTCATGCCCCTTGGCCAGCTGGTACAAGAAGGGTCAATGCCCACTTGGTCCTGCTGCCCCAAACGCCTTACTCCATAGTCTCTGGACAGAGGGAGAAGGGGCAGGCGAGCGTCTCGCTGTTGGGAGGCTAGAAGTATGGGTTGGCCAGGGACCCAGGAGGGGCCCAGTGGGAAGGGCCAGAGAAGGAGGGGGTGACAGCTCTGGGATGGTGCAGACCTGGCAAGTTGGCAGCACTCCAACTGTCAGAGCAAGATGTGACCCCAGAGTCCCTCTGGCCCAACCCTCACAGGTCACAGGGGATAAACAGGCCCAAAGGGAAAGGCTTCCTTCCAGCTGACATAGTAGAACAGTAGTCTGGAGGGAGAAGGCAGAGAGAGGAAGCTGGAGCTCCAAGGCATGGGTGGAAGAAGTTAGTCTGCAGGGAAGAATGGATGAGCAGACGAGGGCGCCCAGCTGAGATGTCCAATCCACTAGAACCATCCAGTCCCTTGCAGACCAGCAGGAGGAAGTAGGAGGCCATGGGCAAGTTGGCGTGGGGACAGCCTCCAGTCAGTCCACGGGACAGGCATGGTGGGCGGCCCAGAGTAGGTCAGGCACGACGCCGGCGTGCAGCTGGAGGATGGAGCCCACGCTGAGCAGGTGCATGATCTGGTGGGAGTTGCCCCAGTAGTCGAAGCGGCCAGGTCCCCAGCGCTCTGGCAGGCGGGCCACATTCACCAGGCCCCCAAGCAGTGCCAGTGCATCCATGCGCAGGTAGCAGGGCAGGGAGCCCGGAGCCCCTGAACCCAGCCCCATTCCCCGGGCCCCGAACACCAGCAGGCGGGCAGCAGCCTGCCAACTAAAGGCCCGGAGCCGCGCACTGGTTGAGGGGGCAGTGAGGGCCCGCCAGCCAGCCACACCTGATAGCACAGTGTAGCCCACCAGGGCAGCCGGGCGCAACCAGGGCCTACAGGCCAGGGTGCAATGGATGATGGGCAGGGCCCCTGCACAGGAGAAAGCCGGAGAGGGCACGTCAGTCTGAGGATCTCCCTGTCCTTGCCTACCAAGGGCTCATATGAGTACCCCCGCCCCCATCCCTCAGGGCCCTGACTCACCGAGGGTGTTGACAAGGCAGACCCCACACATGTCCAGGGCGAGGAGCCGGGCATACACAGGGCTGCCCCCTTGGTGGCACATGAAGAGGTGATAGAGCACAGAGCCTGCGGGTGGTGCCAGGCAGGCCACGCAGTGCGTGCCCCCCAGCCAGCCATCCTTGCCCAGCTGACCCCAAGGCATGGTCATCGGTACCAGCACCAGGAAACCCAGCAGGGCTAGCCCTGGTGGACAGAGACAGTTATTCATCAGACAGTCCCAGCATGGAGGACTAGATACAACTCAGGAGGGACAGGAGCAAGACAGAGGTCATGACAATGCTGTTGTCCAGCCAGGCCTTGGACTGAGGCAGGCCCTGGGCTTAAGGCCTTTCGAGACTTTAGTTACTTATGGCTCACCACCCTTCTGGGAAGTAGAGACCATCATCCCCACTTTGCAGATGAGGAAACAGGCTCAGACAGGCTGAGTAACCTGCCCCAGGTGAGCCGAGCAAGTAAGCAATGGACAGAGGACAGAGCCTGGACAGTCTAACTCTCACACTGCTCTCACCCCAAGCAGGAGGCCCCAACCTGGCCTGGTGTGTCGGCAAAAGCCTAAAGAGTTGTAACCTCAAGCTGAGTTCTGAAGAGGTCATGGGGCAATGAAACCAGCCCCGGGGCTAGCCCGCCCTTCTCAACCTGAGTCTTCTCCATAGGTGTCCAGACTAATGAAGGCCATGGCCCTCTTTGTCGACCAGGCAGGGGAAGGCAAGTCCACAGGAGGGGAAGGGGGCCGAAAGGAACTTGTCCCATCTCCCCGCCAAGCACCCACCCTGCCAGCTTCATTCCTCCCACTCCAGTCCTCCCCGCAGACGCTCTGGCCTTGCCCTCCCAGGGGTCAAACGGGGCCCGCGGGGCGCCCACTCTCGGTGGGATCTGGCCGGGCAATAGCTGGGGAAGTGTGCCGAGGTTGGGCCCAGCCAGCCCAGGGCCCCTCTCCCTGCCGGGGCAGCTCAAGGACGGGCAAGACTGTGTCAGCAGAGCTGGGCGGGACCGCGGAGGAGGGGTCGGGCGCCTGCCGGGGGAGGAAGGAGCAGCCACCAGACGGAGCCCCAAGACAGCTGCTGGGGCGGGGGTGTCTGGGTGGCTACGCGGGGAGTGGCTGGGGCTGGCTTCTCCCGGGCCCCTTCTCGCTGCACTCAACACCCCCCTCCGGGATGGGTGCAGGCGGGGGGAGGATGCCCAGGGCGCTGGGATTAGGAAGGGCCGGGCATAAATCTCCCTGAAACTGGGGCTCAGAGGAGTTAAGCAGGCTCAGTCCCCCACTCTGCTCCCCTCTCCTGACCCGGGGCCCTCCCGGGAACGCGGAAGCTGGCACCGCGGCCCGGACAATGGCAGCTTTGTCACCGCGGCTACTAGTGCCTGGGCCGGGGCAACCCAAGACTTGGGCGCTCCTCGGCCTTAGAGCCCCCGGACCGGCACGGACAGGGCGGTCGTGGGTGTGGGATGCGCGTTGCGGGGCGCGGCTCACCGTGCGTGTAGATGTTGCCCAGTTCGTTATGCAGGTAGAAGAGGCTGCGCAGGCAGCCAGAGCCGCTGCTGGCCGGCCGGTAGCCGGTCAGCACGAACTTATTGAACTGCAGGTGCGGTGGCGAGCTGGCCCAGTCCAACAGCCGCGGCCCGGCCAGGAACGCCATGGCCCGGCACGGAGCGGGCGGCCCGCGCTCCTCCTGCCCCCGGGCCGCCTCCTCAGTGGGGCTGCAGCGTCTGGAAGCTCACCCCGGCCCGCGCCCCCCGCGGCCCCGCGCTCGATCGGCGCACGCGCCAGCCCGGGGAGTGGGGGGGGGTCCCGACCCGCGCCCCTCCGCGCTGCGCACGCGCGAGTCTGACGCCCCCGCGCCAAGGAGGGGGCTGGGAACTCGCCGGGCGCCCGGGCGCCTGGGCAGGCGCGCCGCAGGGACAGCTGGCGGCGGCGGCGGCGGCAGCGGCCAGTAGTCTCGCCGCAGCCCGGAGGACGGGCGCGGCCGGGCTTAGGAGGGGACGCCAGGCTCCGCCCCGACCCCTTCCCTCCGCCATCCTCCCCGCGTTTCGCGCGCTGGGCTCCTGACGTCGACGCTGCAAGGGCCAATGGGCGCGGCCAGCGGGGAGGCTCCGCCCCGAGGCCGCCCAGGCCTTCATCCTGTTAACATAATGTGCGCGGTCCCAGCCTCATTTGCATGGGGAGGCTATTGGCTTAGGACTCGACGTTCTGGGTCCTGCGGGCTCCGCTGGAGTGACCCTGGCACCTCGCGTCTCTCAGCATTGCGCGCCCGGGCTTCCCGCGTGACCCCCAGGTTTCCGCACCTTTGGGCACCCACCCTAGAGCATACAGCCGCGCCACTCGGCCCCACCCTGCAGACTGGGCTCTGTCCAAGGTGCTGCCGGACGGGTCCAGTGTAGAACCGGTACGCCCCCACTCCGGAGGTGATTTCTCCGCCGGCTGAACTCCGCCAGAGCGCAGCGAGCTGCGCAAAGGTTCCCAGGCCTCTGAGAGTGCCTGACGCGCCCAGAACCCTCGGGCAAAGCCCTACCCTTCGGGCCAGGCTCCTCGGAACTTGGGCTCTGCCCAACTCGCTCCCTGTTATCACCGACAAGGCGCACCCTCGGCCCCACCCAGAACTGGCTGGAAACAGAGGATAAGACACAAGGCAGAGGAGTGGGGAGAAAGGTTGGCCTCCACCCAATCCACACTGAGCAGGGAGCAGGAAAGCTCCCCTTCTTTGGCACAACTCTGCCCACAATTCTTCTCCTTCCTCCCCTTCTTACGGACCCCCCCCCATTTTCTGTTTCTCCCGCCTTCATCGTCTATTTCGGCAGCCCCACGAAACCCATTGCATGGAACGCCCTTCATTTGCATGGACACAGGCAACGTGCAGCTCCTGTATCCTCATTAATATGCTCCTCCCACCGCGTGAGAACTTGCGGAGGCCCATACCAAAATGGACCCTTTATTCAGTCTTTGGCGGGTCTTATTGACCATTTTGTTGATCTCTGACCTCTCACTGAGGGCAGCAGTCTAGGACCACCCCAAGAGGGGCTCAAAGACCCCTAAGACCACATCAAGGTCCATGGAGAGGGGAGCTGGATTCCTCTTGCCCTTTGCCCTCGACCATCTGAACCCCGGAGGTCAGACCAAGTGCCCGATAATAGCACCAGATGCTTCCTGTCCGACTTCTGGTCTCCCCAAGATGACCAGACGCCAAGCTGCCCTTAAATAGGCAGAAGGCCGAGGTAAGGTGTGGCATATTGTCTCAGATGTCCATCTTACTGGTGGAGGGTCCAACGGACCCTGGGGGTCCGGATCAGAGAGCAGAGATGAGTGACCGCAAGGAGCTCTGGCTGGAGGCACTCAGGGGCCGGTAGCTCGCGGCAGGACCCTCAGCCTGGGAGTCCCCTGGGGGGCAGGGCAGGGCCTTCCCTCGGGGTCGGCGGTACCACACGGCCCAGCTTCTCCTTGGTCCCGGGGAAGGACCGAACGCCGGGGGCCCTTTTCCTGGAGCCAGCAGACAGCTCCTAGAGAGGGGGCAGAGGTCAGCTGGACCCTGATACACTCCCACCTCCAGCATCCCGTTCTGCCTGCAATCTCACGTGCTATTCTGAGTGGACCCAAGACCTCGTCCCCTCAGGAACCCGGGAGTTCCTTCCTAGCCCTGTTTCTCTCTTGGAACCACAGCTCCCCACCAGGGACCCCACGCGCCCCAGAGCACCGAGACGTCAGGTACCCGGCGCAGGATCCGCCCTCAGGCCCTGCCCCAGCGCCCGCACCGTCGGCGCAGAAGACGCAGCAGCGACAGGAGCAGCAGCAGCAGCACTGAGACAGCCGTCACCGTCGAGAAGACCCGGGCTGCGCGCACACGGGTGCAGTGAGGACAGGGCTCCGAAGGGGCCGCTCCCTGACTCCCTCCCGCCTAGCACGCCCGCCTCACCCCCCAACGCAGCCTGCGGAGCCCCAGGCCTAGGGCTGCAGCTCACGTTGGCCCCGTCGGAGGGCGCTGCGGTGGTCTGGGCCGAGCCCTTGGAGGGCGTCGCGTCTTCCGCGGCGTCCTGCAGCCCTGCGGAGAGGGGTGTGAGGCGGCGTAGGGGAGGAACCGGCCAGAGATGGGGCGTCGGGGCGGAGCTCACCACGGTAGGGAGCGCGAAGCCCTGCGCGTGGCCGCGTGCGTCGCTGCGGAAGGTGAGCAGCAGCGCGGCGACGCGCAGGCGGAGCGGCCCGGGCGGCGGCGGGCGGGTGCCGTCGAAGGCGCGGAGCAGGCTGCCCGAGGCCACGTCGCGCAGCTCCAGTCGGTCGCGCGGGTCAGCCAGCTCGAAGAGGCGGAAGGTGAGCTCCAGCGCGGCGCCCGGTGGGCCCAGCGCCCAACTGCAGTTCCTGTCCGGCCCGTACTCGTCGGGGAAGTCCGGCGAGTAGATGACGCCCTGAGGCGCCGTCCAGTTCCCCTGGCAGGAGCCCACGGACACTGCAGGCGGGGTTGGCGGTCAGGAGCCTGAGGCCAGCCGGGCTCTTCCTTCACCGTGCAGAGCTCCCGGTCAAAGCGGCTACCCTTCCCAGCTAGGCCCCAGCCCCAGGCCAACCCAGGCCCTCATCCTCACCCTCTCCTCACCTTCATAGATGCCCAGCCGCCCATCGCCGCCGCACAACTGGCCCGGGTGGCCGAAACAGATCTGGTCACAGTCGGTGGCGGGGGCCAGGCGTCCCCGGGCCAGGTCGCTCTCAGAGCCACAGAAGCAAGCATAACCAGCCTCCACGCCCGCCAGCTGGGAGCACAGACTGGGTGACCCCAGAGGTAGGGGCTGGGGTAGGGTGGTGAGGGCCTAGGGTTGGGCCGGAAGTGAGAATCTGGCTGGATGTTCAGAAATTAGTGTCTAGGTTTGGCACCTGAGTGTTATGAGTTGAGTAGGGTCCTGAGATCAAGGTAAGGGGTCACTGGTCTGGGCCTGTGAGCAGTACCTGGTAGCCCTTCATGCGGCAGAAGCGAAGGCACACTTGGACCGTGAGCTTTGTGGAAGTGCCGCTGGGGCCGCTGAGGGTTGGGGGCGCCCCCGAGTCCACGAAGCAGCCCAGGTAGCCGGGCACTGAGGGGACAGCGGAGTCAGGGTCCATACCTCTGAAAGCGACCCTCCACCCAGGCATCGCCACATTGCCCCTTTGTCCAGCCGGGACCACTCACTGTGACACGTGGGAATGTCGCAATAGCGCCAGTAGATGCCCTCCTCCGTTTCAGCCACGTAGCACCACGGCTGCACGTCGCCGTCTGGGTTACTGCGGGTGGGAAGGAGGTGGTCAAGATCCCACTACCCCGGAGCGGCAAACCCAGGCCCCGCCCCCACGGCCTATGCGCCAAGTGGCCGCCAAAGCTCCATGCGTGTTAGAGGCTATGCTCCTCTCCATCCTACCACAAATTCTAGTTTTCTCCACGTGCTTCTGGACGTCGACTTCCGAGTAGACGGCGGGAAGTCATTAAAGGGGCCTTGAGGGCTGTTTTTAGGTCTTCAGCTGTTGGTAGGGCTTGACCCCATATAGGAGGAGTTTGAGGTCATCTGTAGTCTTCGTCCCCACCCAGCCATACAACCCCGCTTAAAAGCAGAAGTGGTGAACCCTAAGCTTTGTGGCTCAGCAAGGAAGTGTCCTCCTGCTCGGTTCCTGCCGCTCCAGAGAGCAGCTCTGAACCCTAATCCCCCATCACTCCTCAAAGTTGTATGGCAAGAGCCCATCCCCTCACTTCAGGGCCCCCTTCTGACAAGGCCTTGCTTGCATGGGCCCCTTGAGTGCCCAGGTCTGGTCCTTGTCTCCTGGCCCTGACCTCAGGCTCTGCAGAAATTCTGCACCTAAGCCAACCCCTGTGGCCAAAAGTTCCCGCGGCTCGCCCCGCCCCTCTCTTTGGCTCCGCCCCAGACTCTCCGGGCCGACAGTGTACCCGCCCGCTCGGAGACCCCGCCCCTCACCGGCAGAAGTTGTGCGCGCCCAGCCCCCAGCGGCCCTGGGGGTCGCTGGCGCTGCTGTAGCTGTGCTGCTGCGTCTGGTCCCAGAAAAGGCACGGGCGGCCGGCCCCACGCGGGCCGGTGCGGTTCTGGTGGCCGCGGTAGTCGGCACCATTCACCTGGAAGCACTCGGACAGGCCTGCAGGGCAACGGCGGGGCCTGGGGAGGTCCGGGCCCACGCTGGGTATCGCCCCCCGACGCCAACTCCCGCCGGGGTCCCCAGCCCGCGCTCCTGGTACCCGCCCCCGCGGGGGCCCTCCTGCTGCTCAGCTGCTCCAGCCACCTGCTCTGCCTCTTTCCCAGCCTCTGGGGCCCAGCTCTGGGCGCGGAAGCCGAGGAGGGGGTGGTGACCACGGCTGGCCACGGGCCCCGGACTCACCTGGACTGTGCAGGCTCCCCGCAGAGGCCCCACGCGGCTGCAGCAGCGGCAAGAGAAGGAGGAAGCCCTGTAGGACCCGTGTCCCCATCGCCCCCAACCAAGGAGAGGTCGCCCTCGCCTAGACACGGCCCGGGGTGCTCCCGGGGTCGCTCTGGGGTCTCGCAGGCGACCTGGAGGGCGTTGTACTCTGACCGTCTGTCCTCGTTCCACTCTGGGTGGCGCTCTCCGTCTGGGACGGGGCACTATCTCCTGGGGGTCTTTGCCTCCCAGGGGCTCTGCCCCTGGAGGCGTCTCTCTGCCTCCCGTCCCTACCCGGGGTCTCTCCGGGGGGTGTCTGGCCGGGGGCGTTCTCACTCTTTGCCTCTTAGTGCTCAGGGTGGTGCCTCGGCCTCCACACCCGCCACTTCACGCTGCGCCTCGCTCTCTGAGTCTCCCTCGCCCAGGTCTCTAGCGCGCTGGCTCCTGCCCCCCTCGCGTCCCTCCGCGGGTCCCTCCCCCTACGTCCCAACCCCCGGGTCCCTCCCTCCCCACGAGGGAGGCCGGGAAGCCCCGCCTCGTGCTGGAGTGGAGGCAGCAGGTCCAGACGCCTCCCACACCCGTCTCCCCAGACCCCTGGCATCCCAGCGCGAGCCACCCCGCCCCTCCCCCCCTCGGGGTCGGTGCGGGTTCAAGTGGGAGGATGTGAAATGGGACAGGCTAGGCAAGCGGAGAGAAAAACCTTAAAGGGGTGACACAGAACCCCCTCCCACGACCGCACGCGCCCGGGACACCACGGAGTCTCCGGGTCATAAGCACCCTCATTCAAGTGCACGCACGCAGTCCCACCCAGTCATCCATTCATTACCAAGCGCTCACACGCACACTTTCTCCGGATCCTCGCGCTCCTCCCTCCCAGGTCCAGACGCCACTCGCCTGAAGAAGGAAGTGCCACTCCCCAGCCCAGCACCCGCGAGACAGGCGGGGATCGTGGACGCTCAGCCCGGACAGGCAGGGGCAGCTGGTGTCTGGGGAGGAAGGCAGCTGCGCCCCTGGTCCTAGCCCGCCCCCTCCTCCTTTCCGCCTCCCCTTCCCCTCCCTAGGACCCCCAGCCCTGACTCTCTCGGAGCCTTCCTAGGGCGGTGGAATTCCCCCAGCGGTGCCCCCCACCTGGCGGGGGAGGGGGAGGGGAGCAGGCCCAGGCAGGCGTGGGGGGAAATTCCCCGCCCCCTCCCCCTGGGCCCGGCTCCTCCGAGTCCTCTGATCTCCCAGCGCCACCCGCCCGCTGCCCCCAGGGCTTGGGGGGAGGCCAGCGCAGGTGCGTGGGAGGGCGGAGGCGGGGGCCGGGGCAGGAGCTGGTGGGGCCCAGATCGGGCCCGCCCCTCCCAGCCCCCTTGCCCCTCGGTCCCACCCGTCACCAGGCCCCCGCCAGGCTGTCGGGTCCAGGCGGACCTGTCCCCGCCCTGCAGCCCCCACAGCCCCCTCCCTCCCGGGACTGATGGAGAAGCAAGATGGGGGCGCAGGGAGGATTCTGAGAGACCAGGGTGCCCACGGCGGGGGTCGGACCGGAGGGAATCCTGCAGTTACAGCCTCCCGAAGGTCGCTCGGGGGTGGGAGCATTTGAAGGAGATGGGCCTGCGGAGACTCTAGGCCAGCGTCTGGGTTGCCTCCTCAGGGGGTCTTCCCCGCGGCCAGGCTGGCCTGGGCTCGCCCAGCACTGAGCTGAGAGTCTCCCGCATGCCCTGGAACCCGCCTGACGCCCCCCTAAGGAGGGAGCAGCCCGCGGACACCTGTCCACTGGGTCTCTCTTCTCCCTCTGGCCCGCGAGCGCGGGCGCGGCGAGGGTCTTGGTGGCATCGTCCCAGGCTCTGGCCCACGGAGAATTTCCGCAGGGCGGGCCTGGGTGATGGCGGTGCTTCACCGCCCGGGTCACAGCCACCTGAGGAAGGGGCCAAGCGAGGGCCACGGACAATCAGGATCCCAGGTGCGGAACAGGGGTCAGGTGGAGGAGGTGTTGGCAGAGGAGCTGCCCTCCTCCCTCGAGGGAGCACTGTCCCTCGGTCCACGGCACTGTGACGTTCTGCCTAGTCCGCCCAGGCCTCAGTCTCCTACAAAGGGGGTGAGGGATGTGAGGAAGGGGATGCTCAGTTCCGAGGCTCAGAGCACCAATATGGGTTGGGGGGATGTCCCTGCCGCAAGCTCGACTCAGGTCGTTCATGAAAACTTGGAGAACTAAGAAAGGCCTCAGCCCTCCGCCCTACCCCGCCCCACTCCCCCAGCATTTGGCACTCAGCGCTCTGCAAGCAGCGGCGTGTCTACCCTCCCGCAGCCCTGCCGGGGGTGGGGGGAGGTCGCATCTCCCCATTCTGCAGATGGGCCAACCGGGGCTGAGAGACCATACCTGACTCGAGGGCAGTCACCAGCTATTAAGTGTTGGAGCTGGGATTCAAACTCCAAGAGCTGGGCACCCACGCACGCCCCCATCCCACACTGCTTCGGGGTCGTCAGGGTACAGAGAGACACCAGCTCCTTTTTGTCTGCACTCCCGGGTCCCACCACCACTCCCATGTCCCTGCGGTAAGCTGACACCTCCAAGGGAGGATCTCTAGCATCCCATTTCACAGACGGGGAGACTGAGGCCAGAGAGGGGCAGGGGTCAGCCCAGGGTCAGCAGGGCCTGACACCGGGACTATGGTGGACCTTAGGCGCGGGCTTGGCTTGTCACCTCGAAGGCGAGCGGATTCACAGGCGCGGATCGGCCACGTGGGGGCGGCAGAGAGAAAGGAGCCAAGGACTTGGGCGTGGGTGGGCGGAGGAGTAACCCGGGGCTTGAGTCCGTCTTGCGCTTCCCTCCTTTGCGGCTTGGGACAGGGTAATCGCCTTGTCCTGTGGGGGAGAGAGACAGTAGATGGGGGACCTTGGGTGAGAGGAGGGGCCAGGCCACTTTGTCCCAATCAATCCTTCAGGGAGGGGAGGGGCGGGCACAGCCTCGGCCCTCAGGGACGCTGCAGGGGTGGGTGTATTTGAGCGCAGCCCTTTTCTTCCAGGACAGCTGGGTCAGGGCGGAGGGGAGGTTGGACCCTGGTGTGGAGTTAGGACACCTAAATTCCCTCCGCCCCTCAGCTGGCATGGGTCTTCTTCCTTCAGTTTTCTCATCTTTCTGGTGGAGATAATGTTCCATTTGGGGCCCATCCCTCATGGCAGGGGCACGTCAGGGCCATCAAGGCCAAAGGAGGCACTGGAAATGTTGTGCGTGCAGCCAGCTCTCAGGGTGCCTCTGGGCAGGCCCTGGGAGAGGTAAACCAGCCCAGGCCTCCAGTCCAAGCTCTGTCCTCACCGCCCCTCTGATACTCTGAGGGCAGCCCTGGGGGCTCTTGGGTTAGAGGCTGGGGCTTTCTGGGAAGTCAGAAAGGGGACCCCCATGACCTCCCCCAGCCCCTCAGCAGCAATGATACTCTGCTCTGTCCCTCTTGATGGGAGAGCCATGTTCCTCCTGCCTGTCCCCAACCTGTGTTTACTGATCCCAGTTCCTCCAGCTCCTGTACAAACCACTAGACTCCATCCCCCTGTCTCCCTTACATGAGACGTGGCTATGGGAGTGAGTTCAGGGCAATGGCAGGAGTGCCACCATCCAGTACTCAAAGTTCAGTCCCTGGTCTAGCACCATCATCACCACCAGGCAGCTTATTAGAAATACGGATTCTCAGGCTCCACCCAGGCCTCCTTCAGCACCTGCATTTTCACAGGATCCCTGGGCATTAAGTGTGAAAAGCCCCTGCCAGGTCTGGCCAACAACAGCCTCAGCTTCTCTCTTCTCTGTTCACCAACTGAATGGAGGGGATGGCCGGGGCCTAGAGGAGGGTGGAAGGAGCTAGATCCCCGAGTGACCTTGTGGCAGGTGCCCGCCAACCAGAAGTGTCAGCACGAGTTTCTGAACGAGTGAGAAATAAACATCTATGTGTTCAGCCATCTCGTTTGGGGGCTTGCTGGTGACAGCAGCTTGCATTACCTACCTTAACTATTACTCCCTCCCTTGTCCAACCAGCTCTTTTCTTCTCTGTCAGCTTCCTGGGGCTGCTGTAACAAAAAATGCCACCAACTGGAGGGCTTAAACAGCAGAAATTTGTCATCTCACAGTTCTGGAGGCTGGAAGCCCAGGATCAAGGTGTGGGCAGGGTTGGTTGCTTTGCAGCCTCTGAAGGACAGTCTGTTCCAGGCCTCTCTTAGTTTCTGGAGACTCACTGGCAATCTTTGGCATTCCTTGGCTTGTAGAAACATCACTCCAAACTGCCTTCATCTTCACAAGGTGTTCCCCCTGTGTCCAAATTCCCCTTTTTATGAGGACACCAGCATGTGGGATTAGGGGGCCCACCTCCTCCAGTGTGACCTCATCTTAACTAATCACATCTGCAATGACCCTATTTCCAAATAAGGTCACAGTCTGAGGTCCCGGGAGTTAGGGCCTCAATGCATGAATTTTTGGAGGACACAACACATAACATCTTAATCATCTGTCTCTTTTCCATCCTTGCTGCCACCTCAGTCTCTTGCCTGGACAGCTGTCCCAACAGATGTCCAACTTCCCATTCTAATCCCCCACGATCCTCTCCAACAACCAGAGTCATTTATCTGGTAATTAAACATTAAGTGATCAGATAAATGGTCAGGTAAAGTCATTAAACATTAAATCAGATTGAATCGCTGGTCTGATGGAACCCTCCGAAAGCTTTCAAAACTGCAAGGTGTGGCCTCCCTCCCTGACCTCAGACCCCACCCCTACCCCAGTGTCTGATCTCCCCTCTGGGACTCTGAACCTGCATTTCTCCTGCACCAACACATTCTTCCCTACATCCTCACCAGGCCAAGTCCTGCTGCGGGTCTTAGAGCCACCTCCTCTGAGAAGCCTTCCTTGACTACTGCCCCTCCAGCCTGCTCTCTGTGCCCCCTGCCTCCTTGAGCTGCCTGGTTCCTCTGTGCCTCCCTCACCACCTGGGGAACTGGGTGAAGGGGACACAGCAGGTGACATATGTGCTGAAAGGGTGAGCCCGGCCAGGCTCACTTTGGTGGGATGGGGTGACCTGTTGTCCTAGATGCTCCAGTCTCCAGCCCAGGCAGAGCCAGAGAGGGTCCCGGATTTGGAAACTCTCACTTTGACTCTGTCCTTGACCTACTGGGTGGATTTGGACAAGTTTCTTAAGCTCTCCAGGCCTCAGTTTCCCCATGGGGGTGCCACCAAGTGCCTACAGCTGGGGACACTGGATGACTGGCAATCACCTCAGCGGCTTGGTCTGCAGGCCCCACCTGCCCTTCTCAGAAGGTGACAAGGTGGCCGGCAGGGCCTGGGAGTGCCAGGGCTCACTGGTCTGGTCTGGGCACTGGGCCAGGCAGACTCAGTGAAGGCTCCTGGGGGCGCCTGCGGACTCTGCCTCCAGGGGCTGCAATTGACTTGCTGGAAGTGGCTCTGCCTGTCTGTCTACCCAGCCCCCGGTGTTCCCATGCAGGACCAGGAAGGGGTGGGGGGCCAGGCAGTTTCTTCCCTGGCCCTCCCTCCCAGAACAAGGCCCCGGAGGGAAGGGCTGCATGTTCCATCCAGAGAGGCTCCTCCTGCACCCTGGGGAGAGGCTGCAGGGAGGGCCAATTGCTCACTGGCAGGCTGGGCCCTGGTCTGTGGTCTCTGGTGAGTGCGGCTCAGGGTGTGGGACTCCTGGGAGGGGGAAGACTGAGCCTCAGCTGGTCTGGGGGCTGGTGTGGGGGAAGCAGAGTGAGTGTGGCCCCTCCTGGAGGGTAAGGAGCCCACCATGACCTGGTTCCTGACAGCTGGTGTAAACAGGAGGGTGAGAGCCTCTGCCCCACACCCCCAGTGATGAGGGCCTGCACGTGCCCCTGGGGATCGCCATCACCGTCCTGGTCTTAGCCTGTCACTGTCTCAAAGAGGTGCCTGCACCCCTGCGCTCCCCCTCCTCCGCCCCACCGTGGGACATTCCCTTCTCTCGACTCTGCTCCCCAGGCCTGTGAATTCAGGGGGACAGCTCACTGCCAGGGCCAGAGGACCCCTCGCTGGGGAAGGCCTGCAGCTGCCCCCACCCACAGCCCAGCTGAGGGGCAGCCGGGAAGCCCCTCGGTGGACCCAGTGCCTCTAGCTCCCTACCCCACTGTCCCCTTGAGGGCTCCAGGGCCACTGGAGGGGCACCCCGTGCTTTAAAGGAGGGAGGGGTATTTGCCTAGCACATAACAAGTACTCAAAAAATATCTGTTAATGTTGACTGGATGCCTGAATATAGGAGGGGAGGGCAGCATGGACTCAGGCAAGGTGGGAGGTCCTGCTCAGCTTCCCCACAGGTGTCAGGCGTGAGGCCTGGGGTCAGCCATGGTCTGAGGCTCCGACTCTTTCCCTGAAGCTACCTTGAAGTAGCAGGGGCTCCGTTACCCCCTACTCTGGGGCTAGGGTTGGAATACCTACTCTTGGTGGTACCCTCCCCTGCGGGGTTGGGTGGGGTGACCCAAAGGGATGATGGGAGCTGGTGGGTCACAATGGGGCAGCACTGATGCTCTGGCCTTGGGGGACTCTGGTGAAGGTCAGAGTGGGCAAGGAGGGGGCTGGGCACTGCCAAGCAGGTGGGGGTGCTGTCTCCAAGCACCCCAGGGTGTCCTCCTTACGCCTCCTACAAGGCCCAGCTCTGTCCCTGGCCAACCCTGGGGGGCCTACCCCATCCTCCTCCCCAGCAGAGCTCTTGGGCTCTGAGGCTCAGGCAGACCTCTTCCCAGGACCCCAGGAAGGGCCCCTTGGGCACCCCATGTAGCCCCTGAGCCTCCTGCTTTAGACTGGGCAGAGCAGAGCAGGTGAGGCCCACAGGGACTTGTCTGGGATCATGGAGCTGGCAGGTGCACAGCCTCGTGGGTTCCTTCCAGGCCAGGGCAGCTCCGTAGGCAGCTCCCCCATACTCACCTTCTCCAGACCTGGGGAGCTGTTCCCCCAGATCCCTGTGGCTGCCTGGGCTCCTGAGACCCGACCCCTAGGGCCTTGCGATGGCCCCTCCTGGGTCTGGGAAGGCAAATTAGTGAAGGAGGCGGGTTAGGAGTTGTGCCATGTGATGGCCCAAGAGTCTACCCTCCCCTGGAGCATGGACCAGACTATGACTATGGGACGCCTCTCTTGTGATTCGGTTGTGTTATTCGGCAACGGTGGAGGGACCCTTGCAGGTGCAATTGAGGTCTCTACTCAGTTGACTTTGAGTTACTCAAAAGACAGATTCACCTGGGCAGCCTGACCTGACTAGGTGAGCCCTCTAAGAGTCTGGAACCAACAGAGATGCCCTCTCCTGCTGGCAAAGAAGCCAACAGCCAAAGGTCCACAGCTGCAAGGAAGTGAATTCCGTCCACAACCACGTGGGTGCGCTTGGGAGAGGCTCCCCCGGGCTTGGATGAGACCCCACCCTGGCTGACACCTTGACTGAATCTTAGTGAGGACTCAGCTCAGCCACTCCCAGACTCAGGATTCGTGGAGATGGTAAGGTGATAAATGGGTGTTGTTTCAAGCTGCTAAGTTTGTGGTGGCTTGTTCTGCAGGCAGCAGTTGTGCGTGCTGGAGAGGAGAGAGGCTGGCAAGGGTGGAGGGTGGTGAGGGGTCCCCAGGGGCTTCACAGACATCCTGCTCAGCCCAAAGTGCAGCCCTAATGCCCTCCTGGTCAGCAGGCGCCTGGCAGACACTGAGCACAACATGACCACCCCCTATCCCCGCCGCCGCTGTGGTTACATGGGCCAAGCTAGACCTATTAGAGTCCCTTCCCTGGGACATCAGAATGGGGACGGGGTGATTGGTCTCCTCCCTAGGGAGCTGGACATCTCCTATCAGCCACGCGGGCTGGGAAGCAGAGGCAGCAGCCAGAGGAAGGAGAAAGGCAGGTGAAGCCAGCGTTTAGTAGGCAGCTGTGGCTGGTAGCCTGGTGCTGGTGGCTGCCCTGCGCTTGGTCGGGTTCCAGAGACCCTCCTGGGCATGTCTGGCTTCTGGTCCTTGAACTGAGTCAACATGTCTTATACAGCTTATACAGAAGCCAGGGAGAGCATACCCGGGGCAGGTGTTGTGTGCTGAGATTTGTATTTTAGAAAGCTCCCCCCTTCTCCCCTGGCTATCACGGGGACAGGCTGTATAGAAAGGACACCCAAGGCAGACGGGTTTGTAGGCTTCTGTGGTCATACATAAGTATAAGTGGCTGGGGCCCTACATGAGTTGGGGGCCAAGGGACAGGGATGTTTATTAATATAGGGATGGATGAAAGCGTGTACTTTGCTGGATTCTCCAAATCCTCCTGGCACCAGACATTAGAGGAAGGAGCCCACCAGCCACTTAAGACACCAGGGAAGGAAACAGGCTGAGGACAGGGACTGCTAATGGGGATGGGGCTTCTTTTTGGGCGATGAAAATCTAACTGGAGTAGATAGTAGTGATGGATGCACAGCTGTGGAAATACACTAAAAGCCGCTGAATTGTACGCTCTGAGTGGGTGAATTGTGTGGCATGTGAATTGTATCTCAATAAAGCTGTCACTAAAAAAGAAAGAATCAGCCAGGCAGGTGGCACTGACAACTGATCAGACATAGGGATGGGCAAAGCGGCATCGAAGACGACTCCAGGTTTCTACTTATGTGGTGATGCCATCAGACAAGAGAGCGGGGGCAATCCCTTTTGCCACCTGCACTGCTGGTGCCCGCAGGAGGTCCCACAGCAGGGCCCAGGAGGCAGCTATACACCCAGGTCTCGTTTGCAGAAGGGAGGCCAGGCTGGCGCCACAGGTGGACAAACCGTAAACCCCAAAAGTAGATGAAGGGAAAAGGGCTGAGGTCTAGCCCCCAAATCACCAACTGCTACTCTGAGGGTGGGTGGGACAGAGAAGCTGGGGGAGCCACCTTCGGGAGGGGTCCAGGAGGGGTGGGCAGTGCCCACGGGTGACTCTAAGAGGCATCTGCTGACCTCAAGGACAAGTGACAGTGACCTTGTGCCACCTGTGGCAGTTGTCTTGATGGAGGAGATGGGACAGGAGGCTGGGCTGGGGCCAGAGGGGTCGAGGCCCACCTTGCAACCACAGGGGCAGGGAGACGGGGAGGCCACTGCCCCCCATTTTCAAAATTTGAGTTCCTTGTTGATACCCTTGCTGCTCAGGAGTCCTTAATTTTCAATTTCATAAGATGATGTTTTGCACTGTCATGCCAAGGGGCACAGAGACATGCCATGTGGTACAGATGTGATAAAACAGGGCTTATTGGGAAAGCTGTCAGCAGAGGGAGGGCGGGGAAGTAGCAGCTGCCCCGCCGAGCTGTTGCCCTTGTCCGGGGGCCTGGCTGGGGCGCACGTGCCATGGCCAGCTTTCACATGTGCTTTGCTCTGTGACAAGGGACAGGGGACATCCTGGGGGCTCTGGAACCATGGGGGAAGTGGACTTAGGAGGGGGAAGGCTCCGGAGCTCGGTGGCCAACATCAGCCCCCCTGCTGTGGCTGAGCAGTTTCTGGGGCAGAGGTTTCAAGGCAACAGCGGCATCCAAATTCATGTCCATCTGGGAGTCACGGTCTGAGTAGTGTGGGCTGCCCATCCATCCTGTGAGGCCAAAATGGGCATGGAGGAAAGAAAAGGAGTACCGGCCCTTGTCAACCAATGCAAATATACAAAAAGATAAGCAAAACCTGCGTTCCTCCTGTGACTTTCCTTGCGCCGACTCTGGGTGCCCAGAGTCCAGCCAAGGTGATGGGTGTGGCTCAGGTCTCCACCACAGAGGCGCAGAACTGGCAGACCTTGCAGGCTTTGCAGGCAGGGATGGCTGCTGTGATTTGTAGCATTTCTCAGTAACTCAGGCCTGTGTGGAGCATCCCCTTCCGTGCTGGGCCTGACCAGAGATCCAGCTGGTGGTGGCAAACTGGACTGTCCTTTCGAGTCCAGGTGGCTTCCTCCAGCATGGCCTTCCCTGGGTGTGCACACTTGCAACACGTAGATGGAGTTGGGTTGGGGTGCTGTGACTGTTCCCATGGGGCCGCGTCTTTAGCCTTGACCGTGAGTTCACTCTGCCTTAAGGGCAGGATGCTTCACGGCCCAGGAGCACTGCCTGAAAGGCAGCCATGGTATTGGGTGTCCCCTGCTAGGGCCATCAGCAGATGGCGGGTTAGCTGGCAGGCAGCTGTGACATTGCCTGGGAGGTGTCGCCACATCAGTGGAGCATCTTCTGGACCTGAACCAAGTCTGGCAGGTAGAGCAAGCAGTCAGGGTCAAGTAATGGGCCAGGCTGACAAAAGGGGGCATTTACCTGTCTGGAAAGGTAGCCAGGTCTTGGGGTGCAAAGCTGCCCTCTGGGGGTACCACCTCCATTTTAGCTTGCCCAGCTGAAGCGAATGAGCTCAGGGAAGACCCAGACAGGCTGAGGCGCAGCAGAGACCGGAACCTCTTCCAGCAACAAGACCTGTTCCCTCAGGGCCTGGCAGAGGCTAGTGGGCTGGGGACAGATCTTTCATTAGCCCCTCTGGGGATTCCCCACTCCAGGTCCCCCCACCCGGTCGTGGTCCAGGGAACATCTGGGCCAGGTGACCACCACTGCCCAGGCATGGGAATCTCCCCCGGGCATTGCCCAACCAAATTCCATTACTTCCTGAGCTTGTGGCACAGAGACACATGTAGAGTGTGGCTTCCTGGTGGCCAACTGTTGTTACAAAGGGGATGTGGACATACACCAGCTCCACACGGTGAGCTATAAAATAGGCTTTACTAGGGAAGACATGTAAGCAGAGGAATAGCAGGTGTGCCTGAGCTGTCGCCACCCCACAGTGCCATGGTGGCTCCATGGCCAGCTTGCTGGGAGAGGGGGAGCCCACTGCTTGCTGCCCCTCCACAGCTACAGGGTGAAGGCAGGGACGGCACTGCTCAGGGCTCAGCCTTGACAGCAAGCAGGAGCCCTGGGCTCCCAGCCGGTGTCAGCTTGGCCCTCCGTGGACCCGCTAAGCCAGTGCTCCACCAAGCTGCCCAACGGGAGGAGGGGATGTGCCCCCGCTGCCATCTGTCTAACTCTCCTCATGCTCCAGATGGACACAGGTTGCCCAGGACGCCGCTGGCCTCAGCCAGGACATGTCTGCCCAGCACTGGCTTCCTGCCGACATCTGGGAATGACACCTGCTGTGGGAATCGTGGACACAGGGTTTAGTTTAAGTTGGAAAACAGCACAGAAAGGGGAGTCTGACGGAATAGTGAGGCCCCTGGTTTGGCCGGCTCTGTTTGTTGGAGACGGCCACATGCCAGGAGCAGCCAGGAGCAGGTGGCCAAAGACCAGGAAGGCCCACTGGCACCTGTCCAGAAAGGACCAGGCATGGCTGGCACTGGTCTATGGGGGGCAGCTGTTTGAAGACATGGGAACTTCAACCAACGTTCCAAGACACCATTTCACTTTATTGAGCTGAGCAGGGTCACCCCCAGTGGGAGAGTCCTTGGGAAAGTCAAGTGCAAAATGCATGGGTGTTTGTGGCTTGGAGCAGCACAACAGGGAGGAGGTATCTGTGTCCCGAGATGCTTGTTCACATCTTTCTGAGGTCAGGAAGGCATCGGCGGCCACCGCCCTGCCCCACAACAGGCATGACTGGAGGCGCCAGCTCCCAGCACTGTTCTTCACCAACACGAGGACACCGTCCAAGAATTCCTGCTGGGAGACTTAAGGACATGTGAAGGCCATTGATGCTTTGAAAGAGTGAAAATAAGTTTTTTCAAGCAAGATCTAAGTGGATGGGAAATGTCCACGTGGATGCAAAGCCGCCTCTGGGCTGGTGGCTTGGGCTTCCTCTGCTCACATGGGAGGAGATTTGCCTCACTGGGACTCGCTGTCCACTTTTACATCTTTGATGTTCCTGATTATGAAGAAACACATATTCGTTACATAGATCCAAACATGGTAGAAACAGATAATAGAGAAAGTTCAGGGTTTCTGGAATCTTTTTTCCTAGAGATAACCATTGGATAGATCACTTTTACACACACATATATACATACATCATATCAATTGCTTTAAAACGTGAGATTGCTCCCTAGCACACACTTTGGGAACTCCCTGCTTTCTACACTAGCATATTCTGGGGCAAAACCACCAACGCTTCTGAGAAGTCCCATCTCTTGCCCCGCAAGTCGCTAGGGACTCCCACCCTGGCTTTTTCAAGGTTGTCAAGAAATGCAAAGTTCTCCCTTATTACTGCTATGGGTTTGCACATAGACCCTTTGGTATTCCTCGCTTCAAATGGAGGCACCTAATTCCCTTCCCCTGGAGTGTGGGCGATGCAGTGCCTGGCTCCTAATGGACAGAATAAGGCAGTAGTGACGGTAGACCCTGGCTATGAAAGTCACTGAGACTTCCTTCCTTTTTGTTGTTTAACAGCTTTATTGAGCTATAATTCATACCATAAACTTCACCTCTGTAAAGTGAACAATTCAATGATTTTTAGTATAGTCAGAGTTGTACAACCATCACTCATGCAATCACTTTTAGACTATTTCACCACTCTCCAAAGAAATCCCCTACCCCTAGCTATCACCCTGATACTCCCCAACTTCCCTTGCCCTGGGCAATCATTAATCTACTTTCTGTCTCTATAAAATTTGCCTATTCTGGGCGTTTCCTATAAATGGGATTATATATACTATGTGTCCTTTTATGACTGGCTTTCACTTAAGATAATGTTTTCAAGGTTCATCTACATTGTAGTAAGTATCAGTACTTCATTCCTTTTTATGGCCAAATAATATTTCACTGTATGGATAGACCATGTTTTATTTATCCATTCATCTGTTGCTAGATAGTTTGGGTTGTTTTCAATTTTTGACTATTATGAATAATGTGGATATAAACATTTGCATATATTTTTGTGTGGATATATGTTTTCAGTTCTGTTGGGTATATACCTAGGAGTGCAATTACTGGGTCATAGGGTAACTCTATGTTTAACCTTTTGAGGACCTGCCAGACTGTTTTCCAAAGTGGCTGCACCATTTTGCATTCTCACCAAGAGAATATGAGGGTTCCAATTTCTCCACATCCTCACCAACACTTGTTATTGTCTGTCCTTTTTAATAGCCATCCTAGTGTGAGTGAAGTATTATCTCACTGTCGCCTTGATCTGCATTTCCCCAAGGCTAATAATGTGCACCTTTAATTATGCTTATTGGCCATTTGTATATCTTGGACTTCATCAAAGAAATCAAATCTTCTTTGGAAAACTGATTCAGATCCTTTGCCCATTTGTTAATTAGGTTGCCTATTATGTTTTAAGAACCCTTTATATGTTCTACATACAAGTCCCTTATCAGATATGATTTGCAAATAGTTCCTCCCACTCTGCAGGTTGTCTCTTCACTTTCTAGATGATGTTACTTGAAGCACAAAAGTTTTTAACTTTGATAAAGTCCAATTTATCTATTCTTTGGTTGCTTGTGCTTTTGGTGTCCTATCTAAAAAGCTTTGTCTAATTCAAGGTCACAAAGATTTACTCCTATCTTTTTGTATTTTTAAAGAGTTTTATAACTTTAGCTCTTACATTTAGGTCTATAATCCCATTAGTTTTTGTATAACGTGTGGAAAAGGGGTCCAACTTTATCCTTTTGTATGTGGATATCCAGTTCTCTCGGCACCATTTATTGACAATTCATTCCCCCATTGTCTTGGCACCCTTGTTGAAAATCAATTGACCCTGTGAAGTTTGACTTCCAGACTGTCAATTCTTGATCTACATGTCTGTCCTTATGCCAGTACTACACTGTCTTGATTACTGTAGCTTTGTGGTAAGTTTTTAAATTACAAGGTGTGAGTCCTCCAACTTTGTTCTTCTTTTTCAGATTGTTTTTGCTCTTCTGGGTTCTTTGAGTTTCCATGTAAATTTCAGGTCTTCCAATCCATGAACATGGGATATATTTCCACTTACAGTCATGTGTCACTCAGCGACAGGGATATGTTGAGAAATGTGTCATTAGGCAATTTTGTCATTGTGTGAATGTCATAGAAGTACTTATACAAACCTAGATGATATAGCCTGCTATATATCTAGGCTATATGGTGTAGTGGCCTTCTGGATCCTTAAGGACAGCCTTTTGACTGAATCCGAATTTTACAGAACAAATCCTTTTAATAAAGGGATTTGTTCCATGAAATTTGGATTTGGTCAAGGAGCTATACTTGGGGATCCGGAGGGCCACATGTGGCCCCATGGCCACACGTTCCCCACCCCTGGTATAGCCTATTGTTCCTAGGCTACAAATCTATTCAGTACAGTTACTGTACTGAATACTATAGGCAATTGTAACACAATGGTAAGTATTTGTGTATCTAAATACATCTAAACATAGAAAAGGTATAGTAAAACTATGGTATAAAAGATAAAAAATGGTATACCTGCATGGGGCACTTACTATGAATGGAGCTTGCAAGGACTAGAAGTTGCTCTGGGTGAGTCAGTGAGTGGTGAGTGAATGTGAAGGCCTAGGACATTACTGTGCACTACTGTGGACTTTATAAACACTTAGGCTACACTAAACTTAAAAATTCTTTCTTCAATAATAAACTCAGCTTACTGTAACTTTTTATTTTATGGAGCTTTTTCATCTTATGTGAAACTTTAAACTTTTTGACTCTTGTAATCAAAACAGCTTAAAACACAAACACATTGTACATCTGTACAAAAATATTTTCCTTCTTTATATCCTTACTCAATAAGTTTTTTCTTAAAAAATTTTTTTTTACTTTTAAACTTTTTTGTTAAAGACTAAGACACAAACACACACATTGGCCTAGGTAGGCCTACACAGGGTCAGAAGCATCAATGTCACTGCCTTCCACCTCCACATCTTGTCCCACTGGAAGGTATTCAGGGGCAGTAACACACATGCAGCTGTCACCTCCTGTGATAACAGTGCCTTCTTCTGGAATACTTCCTGAAGGACCTGCCTGAGGCTGTTTTACAGTTAACCTTTTTTTCGATAAGAAGAAAGAGTACACTCTAAAACAATGATAAAAAGTGTAGTTTAGTAAATATACAAACTAGTAACATAGTCATTATCATCAAATATTATGTACTGTAATTGTGTGTACTCTACTTTCATACAACTGGCAGTGCAGGTTTGTTTACAGTGGCATCACCACAAACACGTGAGTAATGCCTTGCAGTACAATGTTAGGGCAGCTATGACTGGCTATGGTTATGAGGCCATAGGAATTTTTCAGCTCCATTATAATCTTATGGGACCACCATCGTATATGCGGTCTGTTATTGACCAAAACGCTTTTACACATACCATTTAGGGACAGTATTGTATCCGTGTATGGAACTTTCTACCAGCTAAGGGTCACCCTTGCAAGCAGGCTGTTTAAGGGCAGCATCTCAAGCCTGCTATGTTAGGTCTGCTCTACACATATGGTGTGTTACGTTAATTGAATTTGGGGTGTTAAACCAATCTTGCATTACTGGGACAAATCTCTCTTGGTAATGGCATATAATCCTTTTTTATGGTGCTGGATTCTGTTGGCTGGTATTTTGTTGAGGATTTTGGCTTCTATATTCCTAAGAGATACTGGTCTGTAGTTTTGTTTTTTTGTGATGCCTTTGTTTGGTGTTGGTATCGGGGTACGAGTTGGGACGTGGTTGTGAAGGACCAGTGTTAATTCTTCTTTAACTGTTTGGTAGAATTCATAGTGAAGTCCAGGCCTGGGCTTTTCTTTGTGGGAAATTTTAAGATTACTAGTTTGATCTCTTTACTTGCTGCAGGTCTATTCAGGTTTCCTATTGCTTTCTTGAGTCAGTCTTAGTAGCTTCTGTCCTTCTAGGAATATTCTCATTTCATCTAAGTTATCTAACTTGTTGGCATACAAGTATTAACATTAATATTCCCTTATAATCTTTTTTTTAAATTACTGTGAGGTAAGTAGTAACACCTCATCTTTCATTCCTGATTTTAGAAATTTGAGTCTTCTCTCCAAATTTAGATTTGACAATTTTTGTTGTTTCTTTCAAAGAATCAACTTCTGGTTTTATTTTCTCTACTATTTTTCTATTCTCTATTTCATTAATTTCTGTTCTAATCCTTATTTTCTCCCTTCTGCTTGCTTTAGGTTTAGTTTGTTCTTTTTCTAGTATCTCAACATATAAGTTTAAGTTATTGATTTGAGATCTTTATTCTTTTTTAATATAAGTAAACAGCTATAAATTTCCCTATAAGCATTGCTTTTGCTGCATCCCATAGTTTTGTTATATTGTCTCCATTTTCTTTCATTTCAAATTATTTTCTAATTTTTCTTGTGATATCTTCGACTCTTTTTTTTTAGGAGTGTATTGTTTAATTTCCAAATATTTGTGAGTTTCCTAAATTTCTTTCTGTTATTGATTTCTAATTTCATTCCATTGAATGAATTCCATTCACTCCAGAGAACATACTTTGTGAGATTTCAATCCTTTTAAATTTATAAAGTCTTGTTTGATGGTCCAGATATGGTCTATCCTGGAGAACGTTCCATGTGTGCTTGAGAAGAATAAGAATTCTGCTGTTGGCGACTTCCTTCTTGCTGTGCTCTGTCTGGGATCACTCACTTCAGGGGAAGATGGCTGCCATGTTTGAAGACACTCAAGCAGCCCTGAGGAGAGGTCCAATGGTGAGGAACTGAGGCCTCCAGCAGACTGCAGCCCTGGCTGACAGCTTCTTTCCAACCTCTTGAGGTTGATGGGTGAGTCAGAATCACCCATCCCCACCACCTCCACAATCTTGACCCATAAAGTCTGACAGAGACAGTAAATATTTGTTGTTTGGGGTAATTTGTGATGAAGCATTAAACAACTATACAATTACCCATAAGTCTGCTGGGTTTCAGGAGAACAAGTCTTGAAGCACAGTTGAACTTTAGGCAGAAGTTTTATCTTTTCTGAGAAAAAAATTGAAAACATGAGTTAATAATTCTTGTTGAAGCTGACAGAATCAATGACACACACCTTGTTAATGATGACCTTAAGGCCTTGCCGATGAAGACAACCTGACTGAGTCAGTTCTGACTTGGGGAGTCACTGGGAATTCCGGTTTTGTTTTGTTTTTTTTTAAGATGGGGTCAAACAATCCTCCCACCTCAGCCTTCTGAGTTGCTGGGATTATAGGTGTGAGCCACCATACCTGGCTGGAACTCTGGTTTTCTAACACCCAAACTACCCGTGCCTAGTAAAACAAGTTACTTGAGATCCTAAGAGTCAGTCTTCAGGCCCTGTCATCAAAAGAATTGGGAGTCAACTAGACATCAAAGATGAGATGCTGTTCACTATGCCAAAGCCACTCTGCAACTTTTTTTTTTTTTTTTTTTTGGCAATAGTATCACTCTGTCACCCCGGCTACAGTACAGTGGCATCATCATAGCTCACTGCAACCTCAAATTCCCAGGCTCAAGCGATCCTCCTGTCTCAGTCTCCCAAGTAGCTGGGACTAAAGGCACATACCACCATGCCTGGCTAATTTTTTCTACTTTTTGTAGAGATGAGGTCTTGCTATGTTGCCCAGGCTGGTCACCAACCCCTGGCCTCAAGCAATCTTCCCGCCTTGGCCTCCCAGCTGGGATTACAGGCATGAGCCACCACGCCCAGCCTACAACTTCTCATTTAAACCAAATAGTTGCTTCCTCATGGAAATCCTTTTTCTCTTTTGGTAGTTTTATACAACTTGGATTCATTTCTATGTTTTATACAATGTGACCTTTAATATTCACATGAATTAATGTGAAACAATACTTTCTAAAGGCTGGTCTTATGTTCTGTTCATATGAAGGGAACCCACTCAATTCAATAAAATCAATTATTTGCAAAGCCTTATGTGTTTGTGTGCATACACATACACACACCAACATCAGTGCATCTTTCTGGGGTAGTCTACACAAGAGACTGCCATCTATAAAAAGATAAGACCTCTTAGAACAAAAGGAGAGAAAAAGATAGAAGGGGAGTTTTTGAGGATGGGGCAGGTTTAGGAGTGGCCTCAGGTTAAGAGGAGGAGCGGCTGGAGGCTCTTCAGATGGTGCCAGGGTGTCTGTCCTCAGCTGGCAGAGACAGGACAGCCATAGCTCTCTCACACCCCATACCCTACCCCTGTACCTGGGTCCTCCTGCTCAGCTGTGCTGGGCAGCTGCTCCCGCTGCCTCAGAGCCTCCAGGCCCGCCAGGTCGGGCAGGTGGCAGTGGCCACGCATCACCATCACCCGCTGGCCCTGGGTGATGGCCCGGCTGCGGCAGCCCAGCCGAGCCTGGTCCCGGCACATCCAGTACACCTTCTCTCCTGCGGCCTTCTCCTTCCTGTAGAGGAACGAGTCGTACACCAGGAACCTGCCCCCGAGGGACGTCCTCAGGAACTCCAGGGGCCGGAGGGTTCCTGAAGGGGAATGTGACACAGTGAGTGGGGCCTGGGGGTCAGGGATGGACGTTTCCTTTGTCCCCCAAGTCAGCCCCAGCCAGGAAGCTGCAATCCCGCAGCAGGACACTCTCAGGGCCCTGGGGGCTGAAGCTTGAGCCCACAGCCCTGACTCCCTTGAATGCAGACTGGCTGGCTGCCCCTTTCCAAGGGCCCCGGCGCTGCCTGGAGAGGCTGGCCCTGCAGCTGCCCGAACCCCGAGCTCTCCTGGAGGCCTCTCCTGACCACGCGGTCCCCCAGAGCAGAGGCTGGGCCGTGCCATGCTGGGAGGCCTTGTCTATCCACCCACCAATCAGACTCTCTCAGACTTTTAAGCAGCTGAACCAAAAGGTCATGCAATGTTGGGGCTCAGGTGGCCAGAGGGGACCATTGGGAGACCAGCAGCAGCTGGGGGCACGTGGAGGGGAGGGGAGACGAAGGGTGGCCAGGGCCCAGCACGCTGTAGGCCAGTGGGTGCTGAACACGCCCTGCAGCTGCCGACGACACCACCCCAGCCCTCCACACCTCCCTTCTCCAGAGGTCTGAGCAGGTTTCTCCCACAACAGCCAAGCCCACAGGGAGCCTGCAGACGGGCCGCCGCCGCCTCAGGGAGCGCACAGCCCAGAGGACAGACCGACATGCCTGTCCACGCACGTCCCTCAGGCAGCCTCCAGCCTGTGTGCTGGGGCTCAGGTCCTGGGGGGCTGCTGAGCAGCAGGGAGACCAGGGCCCAGTACCCACCCACCCACCCCTCCTGCCCGCACCTGGGCCTTCTTCCCACTGGGCCAGGTTGGGGAACTGCTCCCGCTGCCTCAGGGCCTCCAGGCCCCCCAGGTCAGGCGGGTGGCAGTGGCCACGCATCACGGTCACCCGCCGGCCCTGGGTGATGGCCCGGCTGCGGCAGCCCATGCGGGCCTGGTCCCGGCACGTCCAGTACACCTTCTCCCCCGCAGCCTTCTCCCGCCTGTAGAGGAACGACTCGTACACCAGGAAGCTGCCCCCCAGCGGGGTCCTCAGGAACTCAGGGCCTCCTGGGGGAAATGGGACAGGTAGGAGGGGAGGGGAGGCTGGAGCCCAGGCTTGGGAGGACCATAGGGGGCCCCTGCTCCAGGAGCAGCACGGCCACCAGAGTGGTACCCCAGGCCCCATGCCTGTACCCTCTCCTCACAGTGAGGTGGCCGTGGAACCCAGGACACAGACCCTGCCATCCCCCAAACGCAGCTGCCAGGGGCTCCCTTTCCTGAGGCTGAGGACTGGCCAGGCAAGGACCCTACAGGTAGAGGCCTGGTGCCCCCCTATGCCTGCAGGTTGTCGGCTGCTATGTCCACTCACCTGTCCTCAGTGCCCGCATGGGCCAGTGTGCAGGGCATGTTGTGCCTGCTCAGAGAGATACACCACAGCCTTGGGGGCAAAGCAGCTAGGGCTGAATTGGGGGTGGTGGGCAGCAAGTGCTGGGGCTGTAGCAGGGTTACACCTCCCAGTCCCCACTGCCAGGCTGGGTGGAGCCCTGTCCCATCTTGGATGTGTGGAGAGGGAAGACCTAGAAGGCTGGCTGTGCCCTTCTGCCCAGAGGACTCCCCTCCTCCATCCAGGCACCGGGCCGCAGAGGTGGGTGGAGACAGAGGGGGACTCGTGAGCACATCGGGTGGCAGCGGAGCGAGAAATCTTGGAGAAGGTGGAGGTGGCTGGCTGTAGACGCACCTTAAAGAGAGGTGGCGAAGGCTGGGCAGGTGAGGGTGCTGGGGGCTGCGGCCCAGGAGGCAGGAGGACCCTGCAGGGTGCAGAGCCTGGGGACAGAGGGAGAGAAGGACAGAGCCGGCCAGGAGGAAGAGTGGGGACATGTGACTACAGGAAATGAGCCCCGTGATCATGGGGCAGGCTCCACCTCCTTCCACATGCAATTAAAATGTCCATCAAGGAATAAAAAGGCAGAGACCACAAGGCCAGAGATGCTGACAGAACACAAGAGGCTGGAGGGTGGCAGCCAGGAATGGGAGGTCTGAGGTCCCTCAGGAGGAGGGGTCCCAGGTGAGGGTTATTTGTGTGAAGAGCCTGCGGCCCGCGGAGGAAGAGGCACGGTGCTGACACACACAGGGGAGGAAGTGGGCGTCTGCGCCCAGGATGCTCACACTTCCCGCCCATTTTCCCTGCCTGAGTCCCAGAAAGCCGGTGACCAGACCTGTGTGCCCAGGGCAGGAGGTTCCTCCTGTGGGCACTGACAAGCCCAAAGACCCACACAGGCAAGGCCTGGGGTCCCGCAGTGGAAACACCACTCGATACTGCAGCCCCCTGCAGCTAAGCCCACGGTCAGCACCCTAACGGAGCGATGGTGGGGGACATTATCAAAGCACACAAGGAGATCGCTCCACGTTGAAGGACACGAGCTCACAGCCAGGCGTGCAGCGCTGGAAAGAAGACCCCGTGGCTTCAAGCAAAGCCGGATCACACGCAGGATCAGTCTGCAGGAAACACCCTTCGAGAACAGACCCAACCACCACTGACAAACGATCTACAACCAGGAGCGCCACAGATAGCCACACTGTACCAAGCGTGAGGGGAGGGTGGCGGCTCCTTCAGATACCCACGCTCTGTAAGCGTTCCTCCTGGGGCTCCGGCTCACAGGGCGACTAGAGGAGGGGCTTCTCCAAACCACAAAGCAAGGGAGAAAACCAAGGAAGAGAACGGCAGGCCCAGAGCGGGAGTGTGGCAGTGAACCCTGGGGTAGCCCCCAGGCCAGGCTGCAGCGGGGCGAGGCTCCCTGGGGCCGTCATCGGCAAAGCCTGGAGCTGTCTGAAGATCTGATCGAGGTGAGGGAGGAAGAGAAGGAAGAAAGCAGCGATGGGCACACAGAAAACCAGGCAAACAAATTCAGCAGCTGCTGTACGGAAGAGAAGACACGGAGCTGCATAGGGAAGGAAATGGCACTGCAGTGTGAACAGGTTTATATAACAGAATAAAAACAAAAATCTGTGCAGTAAGTGCCCTGAGCAGCGGGCCCGTGGGTTAGGGCTGAATCCTTACTTTCTCTGACTGGAAGTTAACAGGTGACAAGGAGATTGGAAAAAACAATTAATAGCAGTAGAAGTACATTTTAAGAAATAGGGTAGCCGGGCACAGTGGCTCACGCCTGTAATCCCCGCACTTTGGGAGGCCGAGGCTGGAGGATCGATTGAGGCCAGGAGTTCAAGACCAGCCTGAGCAACAGTGAGACCCCATCTCTACAAAAAATGGAATAATTAGCCAGGCGTGGTGGCGGGTGGCTGTAGTCCCAGCTGCTCAGGAGGCTGAGGCAGGAGGATCACTTGAGCCCAGGAGGTCAAGGCTGCAGTGAGCTATGGTGACACCACTGCACTCCAGCCTGGGGGACAGAGCGGGACCCTGTCTCTAAAAAAGAAAAAAAAAGAAATAGGGCAGCAAATACCCTAAGGAACAACAGACACTGCTCAAGGGCTTGAGCAGGGGCTGGGGGTGAACAGGAGGCAGGGGCAGCTGTGTACCTTGCACCATTTTCTCCCTTTACATGAAAGTTACACGGAAATGGAATAAAGAGAGTGTTAGAAATTCACAGCTCTCAAGTTTGAGAGAACTTTTGGGCCTAAAGGCCCTACCGGCAATTCAGATGACTCAGAAAACTATAGGACTGGGAAGAACCTCTGGAAGGAGAGGCAAGTGCCTCGTGGACACGAACGCAGACTCGGGGAAGCTGAGAAGGCTGGGCTGAAACTGCCCTGCTCAGCCAGGCAGGACAGGAGCGGTCACACTGAAACATAAGAGTCCGAACACCAGGCACTGCCGGGGCTGCGTGGAAGGAACGGCTGTGACCCTTGCCACAGCACCCTTTCAAGGACAGCACAGGGGCTGAGAACAGCGGGAAGAGAAGAAATTGGTGACATGTAACCAAACATCACCTGCTCCGTGCTTAACCTCTGAGACCGTGGGACAGGCCTGTTCCTGGGAGTCGTATTCGTCCCCTTCCACAGTGTCAATGGGAAACCACCTGTCCAATCAACTCCCCCTATTAATACTTCAAACTTCAAAAATAACAGAGGAGGAAGGAAGCAGCGTGAATTTATCCTGAGCTGCTGAGATTTTGGGGCAGGTCAGGCTGGGAAGGGGGACTGGGTGGCTGGGACCCCACTGAGAGCAGAACCGGTGGGCCGAGGAGTGGGAGGCAAGGACTGTAACTCCTTCTAGAATGTCTGCAGAAGGAAGGAGGACATTTGCCAGCGGGACACTTGAGGTCAAGAGGGAAAGGCTGTCAGGTCTCGGGCCTACTTCCTGGGACCCAGCTCCCCGTCCATCCCCAGGTACCTGGGCTCCCCCGTGGTGCAGGGCTGGAGCGTTTCTCCCGCTGCCTCAGGGCCTCCAGGCCCCCCAGGTCAGGCGGGTGGCAGTGGCCACGCATCACGGTCACCCGCCGGCCCTGGGTGATGGCCCGGCTGCGGCAGCCCATGCGGGCCTGGTCCCGGCACGTCCAGTACACCTTCTCCCCCGCAGCCTTCTCCCGCCTGTAGAGGAACGACTCGTACACCAGGAAGCTGCCCCCCAGCGGGGTCCTCAGGAACTCAGGGCCTCCTGGGGAAACAGGAGAGGTGGTCAGGGGAGGGGACAGAGTGGGAGGTGGATGTGGGCTAAGGAGGAGGCAGGGGCCAGGCTGGGAAGGCCTGATCTCCCCCCACCACCCTGGACCTCGGGAAGCAAGATCGGAGGCAGGGCTGGCTCAGGGCCCTCACCAGGGTCCGCATCCTGGTCCTCTTCCCGGGATCCCTCCAGGGCATGGGGCTGGGCCGGAAGCCCCTGATCTTTGACCTTGGCTCGCTTTCTGGGCCGGGGCCTGGTGAGGGTCAGGGTGCCCGGCCCCCTGCGGTAGAACAGACTGTCCACGCCTTGGAGCAGCTTGTCCACTTGACCCCCGGGGCCGTCCGGCCTGCCCTGCAGTGTCTCCATGGCCTTCTCCTGCTGCCGCCGGGCCTCCAGGCCCTCCACATCGGGCACGTGGCAGTGGCTGCGCATCACAGTCACCCGCTGGCCCTGGGTGATGGCTCGGCTGCGGCAGCCATGCAGCGCGTGGTCCCGGCAGGTCCAGTACACCTTGTCACCCACAGCCTTCTCCCGCTTGTAGAGGAACGACTCGTGCACCAGGAAGCTGCCCCCGTAGCATGTCCTTAGGAACTCGAGGGGCCGGGCCTGTCCTGGAGGGGGGACCCAGGGCAGTCACAGCCGCGAGGGGCGGGGGGTGCTCACAGCACTTTGGGGACTGACATGCGTTTTCTCCTCTATGGCTGAAGTTTACCATGGCTGCTGCTGAGCTGGGTGTGCACACAGCCCCTGGGGTCATCCCCAGGGACACCCCCACCCCCGCCCCCTGCCCCTCCACCCAGAGACTCAGAGGAGCTGCGGTTCCCCTCCCAGTGGTCATCCAGGACACCTCAGCTCATGGCTGTGAGACTCCGCATCAAGGTCACCCCGAGACGGAACCAAGATGGACTCTGACTCGGCAGCCTATGTTCTCAGTTGTATCAGCCATACTTCTTCTAAGGGTTTCTTTTAAATTTTGTCTACTTTCTGAATAATACACACACATGGCATAAAACTCAAATGGTACCAAAAAATACACAGTGAAAAATAAGCCTCTTTCCCTCCCCTCCCTGGTACCCAGAGCAGTGGCTGCCTTAGATCCTGAAATCCTTTCTGGGCCGGGAGGTGCCCAGGCTTCTTGAACCCAAGCCCATCTCCTAGTCACGGGTAACAAAAGCCGCCACAAAAACTGATCTCCACTCGCTGGGCCCCACCTTCGAGGCTGGTGCCGGGCACTTCCCGGTGCCAACATGTACAAGCTCCACAATTCAGGTTATCGTGCCTGCCTCAGGGTAAAGCTCCTGAAACTCCAGACATCAAGCAAATTTTCTGAGGCTACAGGGTGACCACAGGTGGGGCTGGAATTTGAACCTGGGACCCATAGCCCCAAACTCTCCCACTCGGCATCCTTCTGGAATGTAACAGACACCAAGTCACCTGGAAGCCTCTTAAAATTCTGATTTCTGGGCCCCACACCAGACCCTGCTACATCAGACAATGCTGGAAGGACCTGGGACCCCAGATCACAGCTGGTTCAGGAGCAGTTCTACCATGCGCTTAAAGATTTTATATTTTTCAAAGTCGTTGTGACTTCAAGCAATTTAAAAAAAAAAAAACAGGGGACCCCACATTTCTACTTGTGCTTGGGAAGGGACCTTCAGGGCCCCGCCCACCCCAGCGTGCACTCACCCATCCCCAGTGTCGGGCGTTTCTTGGGGGGCAGACTCAGCAGCGACAGGGTTCGGGGTCCCCCGTCCTCCTCCAGGGCTGGCTTGCTCAGCACCAGCCCAGGGGTGGGTTCCGGCTCCTCAGGGCACAGACACGGGCCCACCCCCTCAGGCGGCTCCTCCACTCGGCCTCCAGAGCCCTCAGGACCCTGGGGGTCTTCTAAGCCCTCGGGCAGGGCCCGGTTGGGCAGCTTCTCCCTCTGGCGCCGGGCCTCCAGGCCTTCCTCATCAGGCGGGTGGCAGTGGCCCCGCATCACGGTGGCCCTTGGGCCTCGGGTGATGGCCCGGCCCCGGCAGCTCAGCTCTGCATGCTGGCGGCACTTCCAGTACACCTTGTCCCCCACGGCCTTCTCTTGTTTGTACAGGAATGATTCCAGCACCAGGAGGCGGCCCCCGAAGGGGGTCCTCAGGAACTCCAGGGGCTTGGGAGCTGCTGGGGACAAGGGGAGGGCTGGATTAACTGACCCAGAGCAGGGCTGAAGGCCAGAGCATGGGCAGAGCCAGCGAGGGTGCTGGGCATCCTGGAGTAGGGCAGGGTCCCTGTGGGTGGGAGGTGCCTGCTCCTACTCCTGGGCCCAACCAAGAAGTCCAGACTCTCAAGGCTGGTTTTTATTGGGGGCAGGGGGGGTGGATGTTTTCAAGGAGTTAAAGGAATTTGGCACATCACTGCACCCCCGTGAGCTCAGGGAGCTCCCAGTGGCCAGGTGGTGATCCACAGGGATGATCATGTGACCGCTGCACCAGCCTGGGACAGGGTCGTGATTAGAGATACAGGACAGCCAAGGTCACTACGCTAGAAAGGAGAGTGCCCAGGGCCCAGCCTGAGCATGTGGGCCACGGAGGTGCTGGGCCAGGGGCAGCAGGCCTAGTGCCTCACCTGTGTCCGGCTTGCTATATTTCTGCTCGGGGGTCTGGGGACCTGGCTGGACTGTGCCCCCCTGCTCCTCAGCTGGCAGGATCTGCAGAGTGCTGGCAAGGGTAGCAGGGCCAGATGTCTCCAGGGACATGACACAGTGCACTCCTTTGGGCTTGGAGTCCACCTCATCCCCATCCTGGTTGGAAGCCGTCAGCAGAATCAGTTTGGAGAACTCCTCAGGCTTACTGGGGGCTGCCGGGATGACATCTGTGCCTGGCTCAGGGGACGGCTCCTGGCCGGCCTTCACACTCCTGCCCTCCTGCTCACTGGCCTCGGGCAGGGGCATTCCAGGATCGATGGCCTGTCCCTCAGGCCAGGCTCAGCCCCTGGCAGATGGATTTCTCCTCCTCCCTGGCAAAGAACCCAGGAGTCCAGGGGCTCCGTCCTAAGGAGACAAAATCCCAGTCAGTGCAGGAAGCCCTTGGGCCTGGAGCTCTAGAAATGGACCTGGGAAAGAGGCAGATGGGGCTGCCTGGGTGCCCCCTGGGGCTGAGAAGCTGGGGAGGGACCTGATGGGACCAGGACCCTGGGCTGGTGCTTCTCTGCCAGGTCCTCTCCTGGCAGCCTTGGGTCACCTCCCCTGTCCAACCCTCACTTTCCCCATCTGTAAAATGTGAATAGACACCTCTCCCGGGGGGCTGTTGGGGTGACTGATGCATGGATACTACAAGTGACTCCCCACGGGGCCTCTAGGGTGCTGAGCACAGATGAAGTGTTTCCACACACTTTTTCATTGACCTTCCAGCCCCATATTATGAAAGTCGGCTATTTTAATCGACCCAGTTTACAGATGAGGACACTGAGGCACAGAAAACAATGATACGCCTGAGGCTGAAGAGGCAGGAAGTTGAACCTCAGTTTCTGTTCAGGCGCTTGGGGACTTGGACCTTGCACTCCACCCAATGTTGTGCACCTGTCTAAGGAGGGTGGGCCAGGTCAGCGCTAGCACTTTGAAGACAGCAATAAAGCCTGGCCGTGGGAGGCCCCTATCCTACTCTGGAGGCCCCAGGCCACCTAGTCCTCAGGAGATGCCAGGGTCCCACAAGAGCAGCAAACTTGTGCCTGAGCCAGTGCTCACTCAGCTGGGCAGGGACAGGGCTGTGGAGGTGCCAGAGAATCCCTCCAGGTAACCAGGGGCTCCTTGGCTTGCAGTCTGGAGAAGCAGCAAGGATGGATAGTGTGGAGCCAGAGCACGGATGGGCTGGCCTGAAGACCCAGGCCTGGGGCCGCTAGACATCAGTGTGGGGCAGCCTTTGTGTCTGTCTTTTTGGGATGACTGGGTGGTGAGCGGATGGTGGGCTCTTTCCCAGCAGCTCTCAGTGATAGCTTGGAAACAAGGCTAGCGCAGCCCCTGACATTTCTTGCTTCCTCACTGGTGAAATGTCACCCCCACTCCAAGTTTTGAGTTCCAGTTCCACTGGCCCCATTTTTGTTCCGTAGTTCCCTGGTCTTGGGACCCACATTCAGCTCCCCGAACTATGGTCAGCTCCAGGGTCCCTGCGGGACGATGCAGAGGGGTGCCCAGCCCAGGGCAGCCATGAAGTCCCCATCCCCGGGGCGGGACCCCAAGCAATCCCCCAGGTAACGGGCAGATGATGGGGAGTCCAGGGCCGCCCGTGTCATCCCCTCTAGCCCCGGTCCAGCCCCCGGACAAGCCAACCCCTGCTCCCCGCGTGCGTGCGGTCCTTCCGGACCCTGCCCGTCCCGCCCCAGCGGGTGACGTGCGGTGTCGGGAACCAAGCCGGGTGTGGACGGTGGGTAGCGGGCGGTGGGCAGAGCTGACCCACAGCAGGGCTGGAGAAAGGGTCCCAGCGAGCGGCCCCGCCCACACGGCGCCCCGCCCCGCACGCTGATTGGCCCCGCGCAGTCCCTCTGCCGGCACCCCCACCACTCCGCGGGTGAAAGGAGATGAATGGACGTGGACACACGTCGCGGTTCCGCGACCCCACGTCCTCCCCGGTCCCGCGCGTCTCCCACCCTCAGGAGAATCCCCACTGCTCCCGGCCAGCTGCCTGCGCTCCCTGCCCTTCCGCGGGGCCTCCCACCCAGCCAGGCTCCTCCCCATAGAAGGCCTTTCAGACAACTCAGGCCACCAAAGTGGTTCAGCTGCTGCCCACCCAGCATGCAAATTCCTACCGGACACAGCAGAGCGACAGGAGTGGAGGCTGGCATGGGCCCCCCACACCAGCCGCCTAGGTCTCAGACCGCCAGCACGACAGTGAAAGCCCTGCCTTCCCACGGAATGCACCCCGAGTCATGGCAGGCGACAGGACAGAGTGCAGTCCTCTCAATTAAAATTTCTGTTTAAAAGGCTTCCAAGATCCATATACCTCAAAAGATCGGGAAAAATTTCCAACACAACAAAAGACCCTGACTACAGTCTCGTGGAAAGGCGTGGGTCCCCACAATGGGCTAGAAATTGGACTTGATGGTGGCAGAGGCACACTGTGAGTTCCCAAGCCCTCATGGGCTGTGGCGGAGTCTGCAGGGAAGGAGGCTGTGTCAGAGGCCACGTGCAGGGCACCACGGCACTGCCAGACACGGAGGAAATCATCTTGCACCTTCCAGACCAGCAGCCCCTCCAGCTCTGTGCAGACACGTGAAGGAGCCGGGAAACCAGCAGAGTAGCAGCCCAGGACCCCACACGACCACGATCAATAGTGAACTACTGTTATTTTAAGCCAGTAAGGTTGGGGGTCATTTGTTACACAGCAGTAACTGATACACTTGGCAAGTGACTGAACCTAGTGGGTTTTGGCTTTCTGACAGATGGAATGATACTAACGGTTGTAAAATATCTGACATAAAGTACCTGTGAACTCCAGAGTGCCATGCTACACATACCCTACATCCCTCAGACAGTTGCATTTAAACAGCCTGTAACCCAATGAGGGGAACACATTAAGTATAAGAGACAGTAAATGAGAATCAGGTATTTAAAAACATCTGTAACAAAATAAGCCAAACACAAAAGGACAAATACTGCATGATTCCACTTATATGAGGTACCTAGAGTAGTCAAACTTATGGAGACAGAAAGTGGAATGGTGGTTGCCGGGGCTGGAAGAAGGGGGCGTGGGGGTTAGTGTTAAATGGTACAGAGTTTCAGTTTGGGAAGATGGAATAGTTCAGGAGATAGACAGTGGTGATGGCTGCACAAGAATGAGTGTATGCTGCTGAACTGTGCACTTAAAAATGGCTAAGATGGTAAATTTTATGTTATGTATATTTTACCACACACATACACATGCCATCTGTAACAAACTGTACAAAGAAATGCCCCATTTCCCTGACATTGTCGGTGAATGAGGTTCTCCATACAATATAGATTTCTGAATAAAGTTATCCCTCCATGATTCAGAATTTTACAATTTTTATCTGATTCACGATTTATCCACCTGGGATGGATATCTTTATAAGCTCTCCTCACCGTCTTCACTGTCTAGGTGAACACTGCATGCATCCTCCATCCTGCTCTAGAACTTCGCCAGAACAGCCCCCCTTCTCACCTCGGCTGCCTGCCCCTGACTCCGCAGGCTCCACCCTCCTCAGGCCACTGTGCTGCAGCAGCACCAGCCTGGCCACCCATCCCATCAACCATGTTTCCCTCCCAAGCACCTGCTCTGGTCTGGGCCTGGCCCTCAGGGGAAGAGTCATCCATGTGAGAAGATACACCACAAAATGTGACATACTCATACAGTGGAATATTATTCAGTAAATAAAAAGGAATGATGCTGTGACACATGCGACAACATGGATGAACCTTAAACACAAGCTAAGTGAAAGAAGCTTGTCACAGAAGCCCAAGTATTATATGACTCCACTTACATGAAATGTCCAGAATAGGCCAATCTATGGACACAGAAAGTATAATAGATTAGTGGTTGTGGCTGGCAGGGATTAGGAGTGATGGCTGAGGGGTGTGGGGTTTCTTTGTTGGGTAATGAAAATGTTCTAAGATTGATTGTGGTGGTAGTTGCGCAACTCTGTGAACATATTAAAAACACTGAATTGTACACTTTACATGGGCGAATTGTATGGTATGTGAATTGTATCTCAGTAAAGTTGTCAAAAAACAATCCTTGTAGGTGTGACTCACATCCCAAAGGGCATGTGGATGAAAAGCAGTTTTCTATACCATAAAGAGTTCTACCAAACAGTGGAAGCTTCTTGTTCCTGGGTGCAGCTTACTCATCAAAGCAGAGGGGTGGCATGGATTATATGTTATGAAGTTTTCTAAATTCTAATATTATATTCTGAAAACTATATAGAAACCATTTTCAAAGTGTTAAGAACATAGTAGTAAATCAGCCATAATCCTGCCACCCAAATGCACAACTATTTCCATTCTTGTATTAGTGCCTTTAACACACACTTTGTTTTCTGTGGTGCACACACTGTGCTCAAACATGTGGTTGGCTACTGTATTCCTTTGAGAGTGGGAAGCCCCCACCGCAGACCAGATGGAGCCTTAGCAAAGGACTAAAGCATTTCGCAACACAAGCCGGGAATAGTCATAGGAAACAGCAATTTACATCCTCAGCAACAATACCCCAGACGGCCACAAGATGGTGATGTTGCTCCTAAAAATGTTCCTACTGCTTCAGCAACATTAAGTGGGTGACAATGTTTTCAAAACAAGAATTTGGAAGGCTTTTTCCCTGTCAGAAAAAAAATGCAAATGGACTTCCATACATGTATCAGTTCCAATTAACAGATGCAACAAAGACTATCTTTTCTAAACCAAACAAGTAAAGTATTTCAAAAAAAACCCCAAACTATTACTTGGATGCTGATACTACCTCTACCTAGCCCTCAATCTACTTGTCTTTCCTTCTATTTCTTCTCTACTCTGGTCATATTTGTTATTCATTGGCTAATTTTATTTTATATGTTCATAACTTAAAAACACTTAAATAACTAGGAAGTAATATATCAAAATGTTAAAAGTAGTAAGAATAGTGATTTTATTTCTTCTTAAATTTCTTTTGTTCTCAAAATTGTTTATAACGTGCATGAACTCTTTTTTTTTTTTCTTTTTTTTTGCACTCTGTCGCCCTGGGTAGATTGCAGTGGCATCATCACAGCTCACTGCAGCCTCAGACTCCTGGGCTCAAGCAATCCTCCTGCCTCAGCCTCCTGAGTGGCTGGGACTACAGGTGCGCACTACCACACTTGGCCAGTTTTTCTATTTTTTGTAGAGATGGGGTCTTGCTCTTGCTCAGGCTGGTCTCGAACTCCTGACCTGAAGCGATCCTCCTGCCTCGGCCTCCCATAGTGCTAAGGTTACAGGCGTGAGCCACCACGCCCAGTCTGCACGAACTCTCTTTACAGTGGGAAAATATGAAGCCCTTTAAAGATAAGCCATATTTCCTTGTGTGGTAATTTTTTTCTCTAACTCCAAAACTCTCAGAAAAAAACAGAGATTCCACCACTATGCAACATAATGTTACACAAGACAATGAAGAGGAATATAAAGTAAAACAAATAAAACAGAGGAATGAATAAATCAAGGATATTAAAATCCCTGTTGTGGGACTTGCAGAGCCTCAAAGTATCCAAGACATTTATTAACTACAAAGGGAAAGGGAGCAACTGTGCGGTGAAGAAATCCTGCAGACACGCTTGAGTGATTACGTTCAACTTCACCAGCAAATAAGACACACCAAAACCATGCACTCGTTGGTAAGACGCACTGAGAAGGACCCAACACCACCTCTCTGATATTCCTGCCACAACCCTCCCCACCTCCAAAAGCCCCAATTGAGGGATGTTCTACAAAACAACTGACCAGGATGCTTTTAAAGTGCTGGAGTCACTGAAGACTGAGAAACTGTCACAGACTAGAGGACAATGAGAAGACACAATGACTAAATGCAACATGGGATCGGATCAGATTCTAGAATAGGAAAAAACACTAGGGGAAAAACTGACCGAATTTGAATAAGGCCAAGAGTTGAGAGTGAGAGTATTAATAGTATATTGAAGTTAATTTCCAGGTTTGGATTGTACAATGTTATAATGTTGACATTCAGAGTGGCTGGGTGATCAGTATATGGGAAATCTCTGTACTATTTTTTTAATCATTTTTTTTTTTTTAGAGGTGGGGTCTCACTATGTTGCTCAGGCTGGCCTCAAACTCCTGGGCTGAAGTGATTCTCCTGCCTCAGCCTCCTGGGTATTTGGGACTACAAGTATGCACCACCATGCTCAGCCTCTAATATTTTTGCAATTTTTAAAAAGCCTAAAATTAATGCAAAATAAAAGGTTTTCAGAAATCCAAGTTTCAAACTTATAGATGCAACAGAAGTTGACAGAGAAAAGGAGCAACCCAGAGATCTCCTGGGAAAAATGTAAGAGAGAAAGAGAGAGGGGTGAGGGAGAGCACCCTGCCCCTCTGGTCCTCCTGCTTACATGCCTGGCACAACAGTGACCTGCCCAGAGCCATGGTATTGGTGGTCCCTGACCTGGGACCTGAGTCAAGAAAAAAAAAAAAAATTCCTATGACGTCAGCCCTTACTTCCATTACCATAACCCAGTAACTTCCCTTCCTAATGTCACCATCATCCCTGCTCTGTCTCTGAGCAGACGGAGGCCTCTGGGAACTTGAGTGTGTGGCCAGGACTGCACAGCTAGTGAAAATCAGGACTCTCAAACACAGGCCTGGCTAGTGCAGAGCCAACACATCTTCCTCTGCCCCTGAGCAGCAGCAGACACTTAAAGTCACAAATGCCAGTACGAGAACTGCTCCACAGAGCTGAGGTCATGCCCTAGAAGTAAACAGCTGCACTGATGTGTCCCTACAAACCAGCTACTTCATCATTTATTATAGTTTTGCATCACGGCAGCGTCCAGCTGAATGTGGCCAATGGGAGGCCCCACAGGAGACCAGAATGTGGCAGCCAGCAGGTTCCCACAGATGCCTGCCTGGGCAGTACTCCACCAGCGCTGTCTGCTGCAGGGTCCAGCCACCACCTCACCTGACTCCAGCCCTGCAGGGGCACCCCACCTGCCGCCCTTGACCCTGCCCTTGACCCTTCAGCCTGGCTGTGGTGGCAGCTGCTAGCTACTGCTAAGCTTTGGGTTACCTCACCATTTCCTGTCTGGCTTCGCAGCTCTTCCACCACTGGTGAGAGCAATTAACTTCTCAGTTGGAATCTTACAGAAGTTTCTGTATTCTCAGTAGGACTCTGACCCTATACATCCTTCAAGAATCTAAAGGACTGTGATTTCAACATTTATATTACTAAATCTAACAGTGTGCCTGGCACAACGCTGAACACTTTGCATGCATTACTCCACTTTATCTTCCAAATAACCTCAATGAGATTCTACTGTTCTTTCACATTATAGAGGAGGAAACTAAGGCTTAGTCTTAGGTTGCTGTGATCCAGGGCCAGGCCAATAAAGACAGAGTCACCATTCAAACATCCTGTGTCAACCTTCAGGGCCTAAGCTCTTAAAACCAGTTAAAAAGGTTTTTTCAAACTGAGGATTCTGACCCATTGGTATCAGTGGGCTAAGACTGGTGCTTCTCAACTGGGGTGATTCTGACTCTCGGGCAACATTTGGCAATGTCTGGAGACATTTTCGTTTGTCACAAGTGGATGCATAGAGCGTGCCACTTGGGCAGAGGCTGAGGATGCTGCTAGACATCCTACAGTGCACAGGACAGCCCTCCACCCCACAACAAAGAAGGATCTGGTCTCAAATGTCAATAGCACCAAGGCTGAGAAACTCTGCTTATGACTAGCATTTTAAAAAATGAAATCAAATACAAAGCATGCATCCATATAATGAGGTTAAATATAGTTTTCATGAAACTTTCATTTCAATGATTTGTATGTGTGACTCTAGTCTACATAAGAATTACCTGGGGCATTTGATAAAAATGCAGATTCCTGGATTTCACATCCAAAATTCTGGCTAAGGGTCTAGAGAGGGATTCAAGAATCTGTATTTTTAACAAATACCCATGAGGCTCTGATACTAAACTATGGACTCAACTTTGAGAAACACTGGAAGAGATGCCCTTGAGAAAGAGGGGGCTGCAGCTAAATGACCAACCTAAGAATGATCTGAGGTTTTCTTTGTGCCAGGCACCACATGAGTGTTTTACATACATTGTCTCATTTAGTCTGTAACATCGTACAGGTTTCCACATTAATGTGTTAAATAAAATCATTAATATCTGTTTATTTGATATCAGTGGGAGAGTCATATTTCACCTTTTTTGAAATTATCCTTTAACAATTTAACAAGTTTCAGGAATCCTGGGGTATTGTGCAGACCTCTAGAAGAGAGGAATTTGCCGAAATTTGTAAGTACTACACCTGAAATCAGGTGGAGAAAGCATCTTGGGCTTGGCTTCTATGCCTCAGGATATCGAATAACAGACTTTAAAAAGTCTAATCTAAAATTCCTCATGAAGACTTCCAGGAAAGCAAACTCAAATAGGCCTATCTAGTGAATTAGCGCTATAGTTGCACCTGCATAAATAATCAGGCTAAATCTAATGAGAGCAGCCTTATTTTATGATCAAAAATATCTTTCATTGATTATGAGACT
Source organism: Daubentonia madagascariensis (assembly GCA_023783475.1). Lineage (NCBI taxonomy): Eukaryota > Metazoa > Chordata > Mammalia > Primates > Daubentoniidae > Daubentonia > Daubentonia madagascariensis. The sequence continues at coordinate 149,502 of JAKFHU010002332.1, read as the reverse complement.
GAATGGAAAATTTGTGCTTCAATGGAAAACTATGCATTGTTTAGAACACATCCTTCCAGGTTCTCTGGTTCTAGCCTTTCACTGACTTTGAGCCATTTTAGATAAATTATGGATAACTGAGAAAATTATAGATAACTGAGAAATTATAGATAACTAAGAAAAATGCAAAATAATTCTAGTCTATAGACAAGTAAATAAATGCTCTTTCTGTGTAATAAATACAGACACGTAAACAAATTCCCCCATGTGGAAGAAGCCAGTTTTGCCTCCATTTGTACATTCATTTCAATATTCCTGATCTATAGTCTTCTAGAACCTTCTTTGCATTCTCTTGCAAACTGGTCATAACATCTTACTGGTTCTCTAATAATAAGCAAAATCTTTAACATATTTCATTTTATATCTGTATGAAAGAGTTTTATTTCCTTTGTTTTGGTCTAAGGCAACGATTTTTTGTTGGTCCTAAAATCACTAGGTTCCAATCAGCAATTTAAAAAATTACATAGAAAATATCAATTTGCATTGCATGTAATAAAAGTATTATTTTATGAAACTTTTACTTGTTATTTATTCTACTTTGATTTACATGTACTTTGTACTTTGGATGCCCATTGTTTTGGGGTAAATACTTGGGCCCTAATGTGTTTAGTTTGCAATGTTCAATTTTCACTCAATAAAGATTTGATAAGCAAATGGAGTAGAAGTCAGGCAGATGTAAATGGAAAGTTCAAAAGTCTCTTTATGGTTTATCACTCTCTTATCCTCTTTCTTCTCCCCCAAAATTGAGGGTAGAGGCAATTTGAATGCAATACTCAGGTTGCCTGCTTTGAAACTGCTGTCCTGCTGGTGGTCACAAAAGGTTCAGTGTAGACTCAAGACCCACACAATATTAAGAATTGTTAGGTGCCTCTCAGACACCACCGGGTCCCAAACTCTAATCAGTAAGGTCCTGAAAGCCAGGAGCCTCTCTTGGCAGCTGACGGTGCATCAACAAAATTACCTTCACACATGAGAGCGAAAACTACCACCACCATCCACTAACACCTGGGTCTTTGGTGCTGGCTTGCTGGGTAGGAGGTCTGGAGCAAATCCTGTAACTTCTCTGGGCTGGTTTCAGCTGCAACATAGGCAAAGTGGCAAATGAGATACAGTGAGTGAAATTCTCTTATAAACTAAATCATTACACAAGAATAAGGAGTTCTTTGTCCAGGTCCTGCTCTTTAAAAAAGTTCCTGGATGATCCAAATGGCTGCCCCCACCCCCCACTAATGAGCCATGAGGTTTAGGGGTGTGCTTTGCCTAGTTCACGAACCCTTCTATGATGATATGCATAGACTCTGTATACACACAGAGTCCCAGGAGAAGTGAGAGATCCCCCAAAAGATTAAGAATTACTACACTGGTCTCCTCCACTCGTGGGGGTTGACCCATTCCTTCTCTGGAATGAAAAAAAAAGAATTACTACACTAAAATGGGACTTCACAACCTAAGCACCATTGGCATTTTGGACCAGATAGTCCTTTGCTGTGGGTTGCTGTCCTGTTCAATGTAGGATGTTTAGCATCCTCCATCCCTGACCTCTACCTGCTAGATACCGGTATCAGCCCCCTCCAAAGTTGTGACAACCAACATTGCTGAATGTCCCCTGAGGGGCAAAACTGCCCAAGAACCACTGCTCCAAAGCAACTTAGAAAGGCAGAGGGAGCAGAAAGGGAGCTCCCAGCTAATAGGACCCCCAGCCCCATAGCTCCCCAAACACCCTTAATCAGAATCTTAGCTATATTTACTCCTCTTGTACCTAGCCCAGTGTGTCCTCAAATCTCACTTCTTTACCCCTGATCATGTCCATCTTCCATCTCCTTTCCACTCCAGTATCACCTGACTTGGTTCCACACCACCTCTCCAGCCCACACCAAACATTGCTACCCACCTTGCCGTCTTCAGCGTAAGCTACTCCAGTTCTCCCCAGAGGGTGCCCACTGGTTACTCTTCCTAAAGCTTAACTGTCATCATGTCTCTTTTCAATAACAATCACTGCCATCTCATCAGCTGGGCATTACAGACGCTCCACAGTCTAGCCCCAACCTCACACTCTTCCACAGTTCAACTAATAGCATTTGGAAAAGGAACAAGATAAACCTGATCCAATCACATGAGAAAATCTAAATCAAGTCCTGAAAATAACATTGGTCCCAGAAAGCAGAAATGGCAAAATAAAAATGTACTCTTTCTCTGGAATTGAAGTTTGCACGTGTTTATCTGATTATGGGAGCTCGGCATCCTCCAATGCAAGGAACAAATGAAACTGAGGGTTTCAAACTATGGTTTCAAACTAGGTCCTGACTCAGTGGGTTAGCAACAGTCTTTTGGAATGGAGTGGAACAGAATGGAATACAATTGAATTAGAACAGATCTGGCTGCGTCATGTGAGCTTAGGGTAAGCATCAAAAAAAAAAAAAAAAAAAAAAAAAAAAAAAAAAAAAAAAAAAAAAAAAAAAAAAAAAAAAAAAAAAAAAAAAAAAAAAAAAAAAAAAAAAAAAGCACCAGCAGCCCTTGGGACCTCCGGGAGGGCCGGGCCGGGGGCGCGTCCACGCCGCGGGACACGGGACCCTCCCCACCCGCTGGGGCCCGTCCTCACCGACGGCAGCGGGGCCCTCCCTCTCCGGCGACAGAGCCGCGGCGCGTCCCTGGCCCTCGACCGCTGCAGCCGCAGGCGTCAACCTGGCGGCCCAGGCCGCTGCAGCCCCCACGACCCCGGCACCCGCTCCTCGCCCCCACCTGCCCCTTCTGGAGCGAGCCCCGTGCCCGCGCGCGCGGCCCCGCGGGGAGCCAGCCTCTCGGAACGCCCCGGCGGGCTCCTTGCGAGCATGCGCAGCAGGGCCGCGCGGCCCATTCCTGGGTTAATTCGGCTTCTCCGGGTCTTCCGGGCGCGGCGCCGAGCTGACGACCTGGCCAATCAGCGTGAGGGGGTGTGACCGTGGCTCGTGGAAGAGGCGGGGCCAGCCCGGGATTGGGCGTTGTCGTCCAGGGGCGGAGCGTCGGGCGGACTCGCGGCCCGGCCGGGATCGCGGGCGGGGCGCTCTGCGGCGCGTGGGCTGCGGGGCTGGCGGGCGCGCGGGACCTGCCCCGGTGTTTGGCTCCGCGCTCACGAAGCGGGAGTGTCTAAGTGCGCCCGTGGCCTGTCGCTTTCCTGAGTCAGTGGCAGGAAACTTCTCATGCACTTCGTTGGAGGCTTCAAGCGACCCTACCCCAAAGCTGGGCCAATTTGAGATTCAGAATAAATAATGATAACAACGGATTATAACCTTGAATAAAATAAGAATCCATGCGTGGATACTGAGGTAAATAAGTAAATGGGAGAGAGTGAAATCTCTTTCTTGCAGTAGAAAGCCAACTAAAATAATGAAGAAACAGTGATGCAGAAATCCACCATTTGCCAAACACCGTAGTAGAGGCAAAGATAATAAACGGCTGCCCAAACTGGACGATGAAAGTTTAATAAGGAAAAAGGGCCGGGCGCGGTGGCTCTTACCTATAATCCCGGCACTCTGGGAGGCCGAGGCGGGAGGATCGCATGAGGCCGGGAGTTCGAGCCCAGCCTGGGCAATATAGCGAGACCCTGTCTACAAAACATGGAAAAATTAGCTGCGCACAATGGCGCGCGCCTGCAGTCCCAGCTACTCGGGACGCTGGGGCAGGAGGATGGCTTGAGCCCAGGCGTTCGAGGCTGCAGTGAGCTAAGATCCGATCACTGCACTGTAGCCTGGGGGACAGAGCAAGACCCTGTCTCTAAAAAAAAAAAGGAACAGTATTTATATAATCCCAGAATATCTCCCGACAAGGTGCTTAGTAATAACAAAGGAGAAAATATTAATTTTACAGTAGAGATGTTTCTCAAAGGGTGGTCTGGGGGTTTCTGGAGGTCTGTGAGACTCTTTCAGGGAGTCTGGAAGGTTAAAACTATTTTCATAATAATACTAAGATACTATTTGCCTTTTTAATTTTCATTCTCTCCTAAGTGTATGGTGGAATATTACAAAAGCTACATGACGTGTGATGTTGTAACTGATTGAATGTAGAAGCAGGTATGAGAACCAGTAGTCTTCTATTAAGCTGACATGAAAAATATTTGCAAAAATGTAAAATTATACCACTGTTCTAAGTTTCTTTGGAAAAATATTATAATTTTTCAAAAAATATGTTACATTAACACATAAAGGGTTTATCATTGTTACTTTTTTGGTAACAGCTTTACTGAACTATAATTCACATACCGTACAATTCACCCATGTAAAGTGGACAATTCAATGATTTTTAGTATAGTCACAGAGTTGTGCAAACATTACCACAGTCTTAGAACCTTTCAGCCCTCCAAAAGGAAAGCTTTAGCCATCACCCTTAAATTCCTGAGTCACCCCAGCTCTAAGCAATCATTAGTCTACTTTCTGGCTCTACAGATTTGCCTATTCTGGACATTTTATATAAATGAAAGCATGCAATCCGTGGTCTTTTGTGACTACCTTCTTTCGCTTAGCCTTAGCGTGGCGTTGTCAACATTCATCCATGTTATCAATGTAGCACAACTTCATTACTTTTTGTGGCCAAATAATATTCCCATATATGGATATACCACAATTTGTTTATCCATTCATCTCCTGATGGACATTTGGGTTATTTCCACTGTTTTGGCTAGTATGCATAATACTGATATGAACATTTTTGTACAACTTTCTGTGTGGACATATGTTTTCATTTCTCTTGGTTGATACCTGTTACCAAACCAAACTGGGATTTGCTTGCCTGGTGCAGCAAAGCCAAACACTGAAGCCAAGAGTTGCAGTGGGAGAAAAAGGCTTTATTGCAGGATGCCAAGCAAGGAGAATGGGCAGCTAACGCTGAAGACCCAGACTCCCTGAAGGCTTTACAAGCCAGGGCTTTTAAAGGCAGGGGTACATTTCAGCCATCAAAATTGTAAACCAGTACATGGAGGTTATACATTGGCATGGCCCCAAAAGGTGGGATATCCTGAAGGGGGGGGAACATATGTGGATTCAGAGATTCTTGGATTAGTGGAAAGGAATGTTAAAATGGGTGTGATAGGCCCCTCAGGGGGAAATTTAGGGCAAAGAATGGTGGTCAGAGTTCAATTCCTCAGTTGCCCCTTGTCTGCATTTTCCATCTGGCAGGGGTTTCTGAAAAACAACTCAAAAACGTATATTGACAGGCCAGTCTTTTAGTTTCCACAGGGAACAAAGTGCCTCGTGACTCTGGCTCCCTTGGAGGGCCACTGTTTTCATCAGGGTGTCCATTCACTTTTCAAGGCTAACTAGGTGCCCGGAACTTCCCCTGAAGGGACTCAAGATTTTCCTTTATTCCCATGCTGGCCCCCTCCCCCGCAGGCCCCTAAGAGGGGTCCTGCCCCATATTATTCCTAGGAGTGGAAGTGCTGGGTCATATGGTAACTCTGTATTTAACCATTTGAGGAATTGTCAGACTGTTGTCTATAGTGTCACTTTACATCCCCCTCCCCCGCATCCTCACTGGTGCTTGTTATTATCTTTTAGGAATTATTGCAGCTATGCTGGTGGACATGAGGTGTTTCCTCATTGGGGTTTTGATTACATTTCCCTTATAGCTAATGATATTGAGCTTCTCCTCATGTGCTTATTGGACATTTGCATATCTTCTTTGGAGAGATGTCTATTCAGATCCTTTGCCCACTTTTAAATTGGGCTGTTATTTTATTATTGAGGGTAAGAGTTCTTTATATATTCTAGATGTATGGCTCTGATCAGATTTATGATTTGCAAGAACATCTGCCTCCAATCTGTGCGTTGTCTTTCCACTTTATTGGTCCGGGTTGAAATGGTGTTCTTTGAATCACAAAAGTACTTAATTTGGATGATGTCCAATTTATCTGTGCTTTTTTCTTTTGTTGCTTGTGGTTTTGATATCACATCTAAGAAATCATTGCCTAGGAAATCACTGCCTAATCCAAGTTCACAAAGATTTACCCCTATGTTTTCTTCTAAGAGTTTTAAAGTTTAGCTCTTAAATTTAGGATTTTGACCCATTTTGAGTTTATTCTTTATATATGGTGTAAAGTAGGTCTCCAACTTCATTCTTTTGCATGTGGATATTTTAGTAGTCTCAGTACCATTTGTTGAAAAGACTATTGTTTCCCCCATTTAATTGTCTTGGCATCTTTGTTGCAAATCAATTGACCATAAATATGAGGATTTGTTTCTGGACTCTCAGTTCTATTCCATTGATGTATCTATCATTATGCCAGTACCACGCTGTCTTGATTACTGTTGCTTTGTAGTAAGTTTTGAAATCAGGGAGCATGAGTCTTCCAACTTTTTTCTTCTTTTTCAAGATCATTTTGCCTATTCTGGGTCCCTTGAATTTTCGGTCAAGGAAATTGAGTCAAGATCAAGGAAATCTTTCTTGTCAATCTTTTTGAAAATGAATCTCTCTATCTTTAATTTCACATCACCGAGATCATAGCAATTATATTTGTGTGTCCCTGCTTTTTCACCCAACTCTATATTGTAACCCCTCCATATTATAAGCTTATTTTGCATATGATTGGCTACATAACTTAGTTATTTTCCTATTAGACACTTCTTTTCTGAACTTCACTAGTATAAATATTGCGGCTGTGGCTGGCTTCATTCCTAACGTTTGGGGAATCTGAATGAGGAGTATACGGGAATGCTTTGTACGATTCCTGTAACTTTTCTGTAGGGGTGAAATTATGTCGAAATAAAAGTCAGAGAAATAAAAAAAAATCCATTCAATCCCTTAGCATTCTGGGAGGGGAAAGGTCCAGCCCTCTCCCATTGGTCTAGCCTTCGCCCATTAGTCCAGCCCTCTCCATTGTCCCAGCCCTGGCCCATTGATCCGGCTCTCGCCCATTGGCCCAGCCCTCGCCCATTGGCACAGCCCTCTCCGTGGCCCAGCCCTTGCTTGCCCAGAGCGCTCAGCCACTGGACACTCGACATTCTCCAGCAACCCTGTGCGGGGATCGGGATGGCTCCGGGTGCGGGGAGCTGCGGGGCCCTGGGCGCTGCTTTCCTGGGACTCTTGGCGGTGGCAGCCATGGTGGCCCCAGCGTTATCCGAACTGACGCCCACCTTCCCCCCGACCGGCCCCCAGGCGGGGACCCCCACTCCTCGCCCCGCCGCCCCGCCGCCCCGCCAATCGCTTCCCCCTTCCCTCCCCCCCGCATGGCGCCCTTGGCTCACCCCGACTCTGCGGGCCGGCGGGGCCGCCTCCATCCGTCCGTCCCCCTTCGCCCAGCCCGCCCCACACCCCCTCTGGCTGCGCGTCCTCAGCGGGTGCAGGGCGGAGACGCCGCTCTCCTCTGCAAAACCCCGCGCTCCCCGGCTTCCGCCCCTCCTCTCGCTCTAATGCTGCTGCTGGCAGCGCCCCGTGGGCTCCGGGGGCTCCAGGTCGAGGTCCCCCGGGGCCTGCCTGCCCCGGCCTCCCGCATCCCGCATCTTGTGTCCTGAATTCGGCCTCCTCCTCCATATCCTTCCCTGCATCCTTCCACGTCCTCTGCGTATTCGGTGCCCGGCGTCCTCCACCCCCCACCCCGTCCTCTGCGTCTTCCCCTTAAACCTACACCCTCTCCCTACCCCGCCCGAACCTCTGGCTTCTCCTCGGGCTCCTGGCCTCAGCGCCTCTGCTCCCCAGCGTCCTCCGCGTCCTGTCAACAGCCCCCGCGCCCCCGCACCCCTGCACCCCCGCCCGCTCTCTCCCTGTTCTCCACACTGGGACCCTCAGGGACCAAACTTGGCAAAGATGCCCTCCCCGGTGGTGTAGAGCTTGTTATTGGGGGCGGGACAAGGAGACCAGGAAGCCGTGCATGCGGTAAACCATAAGGTGCACAGTATATCAGCGGCGGGTACGTGCTGCGGGGAAAATGAAGCAGGGAGGAGCGGCGGCCACTCGTGTTGCAGTTTATGCTGGTGGGCAGCGAGCATGTGGCTCTCTCTCCGCCTCCCGGTCGCCGGCCACCTGCGGGGCCAGCGCTAAGGAGCCCTCCCCGCCCAACCGCCCGCCTCCCTGCCCCGCACAAGGCTCCTGCGGGCCCGCGCCGGGTCCTTCCACAGCCGGTGGGCGTCCGGTGGGTGGGCGTCCGGCGGGTGCGCGGCGCGGGACGCAGACTGCGGGGCGGGCGCGGCGCCGCAGCGTCTGGGCGGGCGGGGTCGGCTGGGACCGCGCGCCCCGCCCCGCTCCCGCTGCCACCACGGAAACGCGCGGGCTCCAGGAGGGAAACACGCGGAGGGAGTACACGCGAGGCCGGGCGCAGCATACGTTATCCTTGTCTTCTTGATGACAGCACTGGGTGTTGACAAAGATGCGCAGGCGGTGGGTGGAATCAAAGCTGTTGCGTCCTCGCTGCGAACAGCGATCTCACCTTCCAGAACTTCGTCCTGGGAAAATACAACCCAGAAACAACTGGGATGTGTCTGGCCGTTGGCATTCATTGGTAGATTATCTCCATCCTCGTAGTGGCACATTATGCAGTCACCAAGGGGATATTGCGGAGCGTTAATAGGGTGGAAAGACAGCTGTGACACCCTACTAAGAAAAAACGTGTGGTATCGTCCCTATTTTCTGAAAATAAGTAATACGTATCATAGACTTATCACTAGTAATCAGCATTTTCCATTTTTTTCAATGACCATAAATTGCCTCTTTTTTTTAGCTTAAAGAGCAGTAAAAGTTATTTTTACAGAGGAAGTATACAGTCACCCTATTTACGTTTTATCCCTGTCATAATTAACATCCCCCCACTTGCCCACCCACACAGACTGCAGAGACTCAGAGCTCGCAGAGAGTTTGTTGGCGGCCTGCCGGGGCCTTTAGCCTGCAGCCCCCGAGGATTTCCTGCTACAGGAGCCCTCATGACAACCACCTCCTCGCGGAATCATCTGTCTGGTAGAGGCAAACAGTAAAACTGGAATGGGTTGCTTCCCTCAGCCCCCTGCTCCTCTTGGGTCCCCCTCATAGTGGGTGGCACTGCCATCCCCTAGCTGGGCAGGCCAGTCCTCTTCTCCCTCACACCCTGTCCCCCCAGCTCAAAAACCCACAGCTGAGCCCTTCTCAGTCTCCCTCCCAGCATCTCCCGCCGACTTCCCCAACAGGGGCCCAACCTGCATCCCTCCCACCCAAGGCTGCGCTGGTCCCTACCCTACACACCTCCAGTTGTTCTCACGGTGCTGGGGGTGCACGGGAGGGGGAAGTTGTATAAAATGATGCTGTGTCCCTCCCCTGCATAAAACCTTCCATGGCCTCCCACTACCTGGGCTGAACCTGCAACCCTCCCTCCCTGTAGCCTTCAGGCCTCCAGGCCCTGGGTCGCTGGCCTTTCTGCCCAGCTCCCTTTCAGCCCCAGGCTCATTCCTGCCTTGGGACCCTGCCAGGTGGGCAGCTCAGCTCCCTTCCTCTGGGCCAACCCTCCTCACCCTTCACCTCCCTCCACAGGGCTTCTTCAGGCTGCCTGCCCCTCTGGGTCAGGCCCTTGTCACACACCTCGCAGCATATGGACTTCTTCTGGACAGCAGTTAGCTCCAGTTTTCATAGACCCATCTGTCAGGAACTTCCGTGTTTCCTGTCTGTCACTCTGGGAGAATGGACGGTGCCGTGACCTGTTTACCGTTAGATCCTGGGCACGCTGCTTGGGCCAGTACATTAAAGTCCTCAAGAAGTGAAGGGGTAAGAAAATGGCAGAATTTTTTTTTTCTTAGATCTATTATCTTGGAGAAAATGGCAGAATTTTTACCTTTTAATTTAGTTTTTAAAAATTAATTTAAGGCCGGGTATGGTGGCTCATGCCTGTAACCCCAGCTACTCAGGAGGCTGAGGCAGGAGGATCGCTCGAGCCCAGGAGTGTGAGGCTGCAATGAGGTATTATTGTGCCACTGCACTCGCTCCTGAGAGACAGCAAGACCCTGTCTCAAAAAAAATTAATTTTTAAAAATTTGTTTTTAAAATTTGTGTTTGGATCTAACATGTGTTTGTATATCCATAATCTCAATTTTTTTTCAATTTTTTTTTTCAAAGAATGAGGACTATGTGGGGAAGCAACTGGAGGCCGAAGCCTTTGCCCCTCGAGGGCCCCTAGGAGCCAGGAGTTCAAGGAAGGCAGCTTTGTGTTTCCTTCTCTGTTCCTCCAGCAGGGGCAGCACCCAGGGGGCTGGGGGACGGGCCCAGGTTCCCTCTGTCCCAAAACCACCTGGAAGGAACCTGAGGGGCCAGCGGCCATGCACCTTTGTCAGGACTTCTTGGTACCCAGGAACTGCACCCCTTCTACCCTTCCTCAGCAGACTTCTGGAGCCACCATTCTCTGCAAGGGTGTGGGGCCGCTCAGTGCCTGGGACCCGTCAGTCCAGGAGGCTTCCTGGAGGAGGTGGGACTGGGGCCAGGGAAGGCAGTGACCGAGGGGCATCCTGGGATGGCCCAGCAGGAGGGAGCCTGAGGCCTCCTGGGGACAGGCTCCTGGAGCAGCAATGGTCCAGCTTCCCAGGGGCCCACTGCCCCATTTCAGTCCAAGGGCAGCAGGAAGGGGAGGCCTCAGGAGCCCCACCTAGTGTCCAAGCCAGTGGCTGGTCCCCAGGCTGAGGGGCCCAGGGTGTGAGGCCTGAGGGTCAGAGGCCCCACGAGAGTCCCCTGCTCTGAGAGATGGCCCAGGCCAGGCAGGTCTGGGGAAGGGCCAGGAGAGGGCTGGGAGGGGGCCCCAGGGGTGGTGGGGTTGGAGCTGGGCCTCAAAGGACCCAGAATCCTGGAATGTTTAAAACCTGCCCATGATGGGATCTAGCAAACAGCTTCTTTTATTCTGTTTTGAATTTTTTTCCTGCTTACAAAAGTAATTTATGCTTCATTTAAAAAAACAAACAAACAAATTACACGATATTGAAAGTGAAAATCTGTCGAGGACTGGGCCCCAGAAGCCCTGTGGTCAGAGTAGAGCCTGCAGCCCAGGTGGCTGACCAGCGAGGGTGGACGCCCCGAGTTGTCAAGGTTCCGGGAACGTGCTGGGTGCAGCGGGGTGGGCAGTGGCCTCCTCCCCTCGCTCCATGGGAGGCCCCCCTGCTAACCTGCCGGCTTCTTTTCCATCAGCCTCTGGAAGAGAAGGGGGCAGGTCAGGCTGGCATCACAGGAAAAGGGGGGGCCCACCGGGTCCTGGAGCCCCCGCCCCAGGCCTTGCTGGCTGCCCTCACCTCAGCCTGGGGACGTTCCAGGGCTAGAAGCTTCTGCTGACTTAGACAAGTAATTGCCACTCAGGGACACTGCTGCCAAAGGCCACTAGCCCAGGGCCACAAAGGCTGGTAAAATCCTTTCCAGGAAACTTTAGGCCAAATCTGGGCTGAGCACTAGGAAGCCTCTGCCATGCCCACAGCCTTGCCTGGGGTGGGGACAGAGTTGGGATGTTTGTGGATGGAGGAATAGAGGGATAGAAGGGTGGCAGGTTGAGGGGGGCAGACTACTCAAGAGCACCTGCCAGGGGAGCCTGTGGGGCAGAGGCGGGTCCTTGCCCAGCATTCCATCTGAGGTGGTGGCTGTGTTCCAATTCTCACAAAGGCGCCACAGCCCCGCAGTCTGGACAGATCCCACCATTGAGCAGAGGTCTCAGATGGGCACTTGAAGGTACTCAGAGCAGGGCTGGCCATGGGAGCACTCACAGTGACAGCTGGGCACGCTGCAGAGGGGGCTCCAGGCTCCGGGAGTCAGGGTCCCTCTGAGTCCCCAACACGGCCCCCACCAGGCCAGTGACCCCAGCAGGGGGAAGGAGGCTGAGGAGTCCTTCAGGTGCCCTGAGAGCTCCAAGCCTGTCCAGGGACACGCCATCTCAGGTGTCCCGGGGCCTCAGCCCAGGGGGAAGTTGTAGGGCTATGACCCCCTGTGACCTCAGGCCACCCACCCCTCAATTTCCATCACTGAGGCAGGGTCCCCTGCACTGCCCAGCTAACAGATGGAAACCCAAGTGCCCCTCCCTCTCCTTGTGACTGGCTGCCAGGCTCAGCACCCTGGCTGACCCCGAGGGGCCGCCTGTTCAGAGGTAGGTAGCAACTACCATGGCTTTCATCGTCCACTCTTCCCAGGGATTGGCACATCCCATTTTGAGCTGGGAAGAAACCCAGCACATCTCCTTCCACCAGCAGGGCACCCCCGAGCAAGCTCCAGAATTTTCCACCCAAAGGCATGTCCGGGTTCCAACATCACCCATGCCAAGCCTGGTGGGGGTGGGAGGTCTGCTTGAGGCCTCACACAGACTCTGACAAAGAAACATATACACACAGACCCTCTACTCGACACGTAAACACACAAACATGAGAACACACAGAAAGAAAGAGGCCATGGACACAGACGTGCACAGACCCATACAAACATACCTGGGGGACATACAGAAAAACACACCTTCCTAGGCACATCGATAGATAGACAGGACCACAGACACACAGAGATCGACAGTGAGATATTTGCGTAGACAGAGGCCCCCACACAATGTACACAGAATTGGTCATACCACATGCACATGGGAGGTGCCAGAACACACACGTGCTCTCCAGTCAACCTAGCATGTCTCTCCTTCCAGGCTGCCCAGCTCCAGGGAGGTCTAACCTCGTGGGCTCCCCTTCTCCCAGCCCCGCCTGTCCCAGTGCCCTGACTTCTGCAGCGTGTCCTGCAGTCACCAGCCCCAGCCCCTCCTCATGGCCTGCCCCCCTGTACCCATCCTCCTGCCCCACTCCTGGGTCATCGTAAGGCCCCGCCAGCCCATCTCCCCTGCTGCCTGGGCTCCTCGTCCCCACCACTCACTGCTCCCGCAGAGCCCGGAGACAGGACCCAGGGGTCCTGAGAACCTGCTGTTGGGGGAATCTGAGGGGGTCTGTCCTCTGCAGGTGACAGCATGGCAGGGCCCAGGCCACCCAGGGAGAGCTGGGTGCAGAGAAAGGGGCAGCCCCGGCCCTCATCCCACTCTCTGCTACCACCCGCCTCCCCACTGTATCCCCCTAAGTCTGGCTCAGAGAAAGGTCTAGCACCACAGCAGGGGCAGAGCTGAGGGTGGCTGCGGAGGGGGGAGCGGGGCTAAAGCTGCCCAACCCCATCACCCCAAAACCAGACAGTAGGGCTGTGAACTTGCCTGGGCGCCTCCAGCCAGCCTACTGCACTCCCTGCCTCCCTCCCCCGTTGGACCTGGGAGCCCTGAGCTGTCAGTCCCTGGGGGCTCCAGGGAGGGTGAGGCTTGGGCAGGAGAGGCAGGCAGGGCAGGGGCATTCCTGGAGAGGCAGGTGAAGATCATGACCTTCATCCTGTGCTGGGACAGGAGGCCTGTGTGTCAGGGATCTCGTCCTGCTCACCCACCTGAGTGCCCAGCGCCCTGCACACAGCAGCTGCTCAGTGAACAAGGATTCAGTGACTGAGTGGGTGAGTGACAGTGAAGGCACTTTCTAGGACATGTGGAAAGGCAACCGTAAAGCTCCCAGCCTTGAGAGATGCTCATCCTGCGGCTGGGGCCAAAGCCTTGAACCTCCAGCAGCCACTGGTACTGAACGCCACCTGGAGACACGGTACCACCTCCCCCAGACACTCCTGTGGCAAAGCCAGCCAGGATGCGGCCAGCACGTTTCAGAGGAGGAGACGGGCACAGAGACAAGGTTGCCTTGGAGTCTCGGGACTAAGAGAGCCATGCAGAGGGAAGCCCAGGCCTGTACCCACACCCCCTGTGCCCCTGCTTCCCACATGTGATCAAAGGAAGCGGGGGAACAAGGACCAAGGGCAGGCAGAAGTGGGACTGGAGCAGGTGCATGTGTGGGGGGAGGCTCTGAGGATGCTGGCTGCCCTGGGGAGGGGCGCCCCATGCAGGAGCCTCACCCGTGTCCAGCTTGCTGCGTTTCTGCTCTGGCTCCTGGGGGGCCGCCTCAATGGCCCGCTGGGCCTCCGGATGGGTCTTGAGGAGGGCCTTGGCAAGGGTGGCAGGGCCAGGTACCCCCAGGGACATGATGCAGTGCACGCCTTTGCGCTTGGTCCCTGCCACTTTGGCGCTGTCTTTGGAGGCCGTCAGCAGGACCAGTTTGGAGAACTTCCTGGGCTTCCTCGGAGCTGCCGGGACGACATCTGTGCCCGGTTGAGGGGACGGCTCCTGGTCGGCCTTCACGCTCTCGCCCTCCTGCTCACTGGCCTCGGGCAGGGGCATTCCAGGACCGATGGCCTGTCCCTCAGGCCACGCTCAGCCCCTGGCAGATGGATTTCTCCTCCTCCCTGGCAAGGAACCCGGGAGTCCAGGGGCTCCGTCCTAAGGAGGCAAAATCCCAGTCAGCGCAGGAAGCCCTTGGGCCTGGGGCTCTAGAAATGGACCTGGGAAAGAGGCAGATGGGGCTGCCTGGGTGCTCCCTGGGGCTGAGAAGCTGGGGAGGGACCTGATGGGACCAGGAACCTTGGGCTGGTGCTTCTCTGCCAGGTCCTCTCCTGGCAACCTTGGGTCACCTCCCCTGTCCAAGCCTCACTTTCCCCATCTGTAAAAATGTGCATAATAGACACCTCTCCCAGGGGGCTGTTGGGGTGATTGATGCATGGATACTATGAGTGACTACCCATGGGGCCTCCTGCATGCTGAGCAGAGACGAAGTGTTTCCACACACTTTTCCATTGACCTTCCAGCCCCATGTTATGAAAGTCGACCATTCTAATCAACCCAGTTTACAGATGAGGACACTGAGGCATGCCAGGGGGACCAAAACAGCCAAGAAGTAGCAGATCTGGGGGTGGATCCAGAGCTCGTCCCACTCAGTATCTGGTGTACCTCATCTGTATTCATAGAAACTGGTGTCCCTGAGTGCCAAGCATCAGAGACAAGCACTTAGAGGACATGAGCTCAGTTAGTTGGCCCTCCCAAAGGCCCGCTACCCTTCACCCTGTGGTCACGGGGAGAGTGGGCCAGACACCTGTCTGTACTTTGCAGACCACAGCACTGAAGCCTGGCCCTGCCCTATCCCAGTCTGGAGGCCCACAGACTACCCCACTGGCTAGTTCTCAAACCAACCTGGTGTCTGAGCTAGTGCTGGCACTGCCCTAGCTGGGCGGGGACAGGGATGTGGAGGCGTCGGAGAATCCCACTTGACTTCTGACCTGGAGAAGCAGAGAGGGTGGGTTATGTGGAGCCAGCGCAGGGCCCCGGCTGGCCTGGAGACCAGGGCCTGGGGGCTGCACCATCAGTGTGGGGTGGCCTTTCTGTCTTTTGGGGGCAATTGGGTGGTGGGTAGATGGTGAGGGTCTTTCCCAGCCTATGCCCCTGGCCAGGACCCAGGCAGGATAAGGCCCACAGACACCCCGTTTTGCCCTTGGGCCTGTCTCCCCAACCTGGCTTTGAGGTTCTCATTGTTTCCTTTGACCCCCCCCCCCAGCATCTGGCTCCAGAGGTCCATGCCCAGCACCCCAACGTTTTCCAAGACCCCATCACCCAGGAGAGGAGCCAGGGGATACAAGGCTGAGGGGGCCCGGGGTGCTCAGTCCCCTGACCACTGGACCAAAAAAAGCAGGGACCTCCTCAGATGTGAAGCCCCCACCCCAGGGTCACTTTCTCGAGGGGGGTAGGCACTCAAAGAAATGCAGCCAATGAATCACCTGACCACAGGAATTGCTGTTGCGTTATCCGTCGGCCCAGGACAAGTCAACCCCCGTTCCTCCCGTGCGGGCCTCCCCGGCTCTGCCCGGCCAGCCCCGCAGGGCGACTTGGGGGTCCCGGGGCGAACCCGGGGACCGGCCGCGGGACCCCCGCGCGCTGATTGGCCCCTGCGCACGTCACTCTGCCCGCAGCCCGCCTCTCCGGCTCCCGCGCTGAGGGCTGGGGCTGGGGATGCACGTGGCCGGGGCGGTTCCCGGACTGACCCTGCTCTTCCCCCGGTCTCCGAGAGGCTCCCGCGGCCTTGCCACAGCAGCGTCCCCGGACTCCAAAAACGATGCGGCTTCCTGCCCGCCCAGCATGCAAACTCCTGTGGTAAAGCAGGGGTCCCGGCCGCCCCGCCCCTGCAGCCCCGCGCCCTGCGTCCCCGCCTCCCCACGTCCGCCCTGCGGCCAGGCCCACTCTGAGCTGTAAAATAGGGCCCCAAAGTGACGTCATGCCTCATCTCAAACTAAGTGTTCAAATCCCAAAGTAAAGGATAGAACAGACCTGAACTATTGACTAATTCTCCAAAGAGAAAAATCAAGAAAATAAAACTGCATTAAACTTGAATAAGAAATGAATCCCGAAATCCATAAATTGGGCTCTGTGATTTCATGAAATATAGATTTGGTGCTCAACCCTGTCTCCTGGCATATAACTCCTAAAATCCTCTGAAACTCCAAAATGATGTTTTTGTTATTTTTTTGCAGAGACGGAGTCTCACTATGTTGCTCAGCTGGTCTTGAACTCCTGGCCTCAAGCGATCCTTCCCATCCTCTGCCTCTGCCTCCCAGAGTGCTGGGATTACAGATGTGAGCCACCACGCTCTGATCTCTTCTTATAAGGACACCAGTTATATTAGAGTCCACCCTAGAGCCTCATTTTACCTTAATCACTCCTTTAAAGACCCTATCTCCAAATACAGTCACATTCTGAGGTACTGGGGGTTAGGACTGCAACATAGGAATTTTGAGGGGACACAAGTCAGCCCATAACACAGTAAATGGGTGATAAGTCATGGCCTGTGGCATCTCTAAATCTTGATTTCAAGCTTCCATGTGCACTCAAACCGCCAGCAGCTCCAGGGGGGCAGGAACGAACGCCAGGGCCTGCGCACAGGCAGCCTGCAGGGAATATCTGGTTTGTGAGGAGCCCTCGCCTCAGCGGGATCTTAGCACAAATGCCCACACGGAGCCCAAGGCTGTGCTTGTCCCCCAGAGGATCCAGAATATGCTTATATGGACTTTTTCTTTAGGATCATCATTCAGATAATACTTTTAAAGAGCCCCAATATAGAAATGAAAGCTACTTTCATCCCTTAGTTACCAGTTGGAAAACACAGTCCTGCACAGTAATAGTTCCTGCACGTTGCTGAGGCAAAGTGATGAAAGGGATAGTGCTGAGATTATTTTTAAATTTTGAATTATTTAATTGAAAGGAGTAATATGGAATAAATTAAATAAAACAATAATATCAACCTGCATAATCCCAACCATTCTATCACAAACTGCTTTCACTTCTGCATTATGTTTTTTCCACTTTTCTCATAACTATAAGCAAAGCTTTCAAATAATTTTATTTCCTGTTTTCTTTCTCCCTTTTAGGGTAGAAACCATCAGCCTAGAGACCAGATGTAAAGGCCTTTATGCTGCTCAGGTGTTTGCTAAAAAAAACCCCAAAAACAAACAAACAAAAAAACAAAAACAAAAAACCCTTCTAAAATTTCCAAAGCACGATTAATCCACACCGGCAGTTGCAGAAAACACAATTTAAACCTTAAGCAACGGTATTGTAGATGGCCACAAGATGGCGATGTCGTTCCTTAAAATGAACTTGGCAAGAAAGTTAAATGCATACCATTTTTTTTCCAAAGCAAGAAAAGAGTGTAAGAAAAAAAGACGGTATAAAAGACCTTAAAGTATTTAAATCTGGTTTAAAAATACGCATCTTTTAGAAATTCCAATGAACAAATTTAGCGAAGATGTTCTTCTCCAGGCTAAACAACTATGCATCTTTCCAAAGACGACTAAACCAGAACTCTGCCCCATCCTGCAACTCTCGCTCAGCCCACCGGTCTCCTTCTATTTCCTCCCCATTGCAGTCATTGCCCGGGATTTACTGACTTCCTTTGACCTCTTCTTAATTTAAAAAGCAGCTGTTTGCAAAGAATTATATTAAAATACACTAAAGTCAACTAGGAAATAATTTATCAAAATGCTAATAGTAGTGGGAATGAGGGATTTCATTTTTCACTAATTTTCTATCGTTTTCTCCAAATTGCACATGAACTGGTTTTTTTTTCTTTGCATGAGGTACTTTTACAATGGAAAATATTTAACATTAAAAAAATAAGATACATTTATTCACAAGGTAATTTTTTATACTGGTCCATTACGCAGAGAAAAAGGGTACCCATTCCTATGCAACATAATGTCATACAAGAAAATAAAGATTAATGTAAACAACTAGAATAAAGAAATATATAATACAATTAAGTATATTACAATCTTAAAGTTCTCTAAAAGACCTAAAAAAGAAAGAAAAAAAAATGATAAGTATATTAAAATCCTGGTTTCAGATTTATAGACGCAACAGAAATTGACAGAGAAAAAGAACAACCCAGAGATCCCCTGGGTAGAATGGTGAGAGAGAGCACACACCCTGCCCCTCAGGTCCTCCTGCCCACGCGCCCAGCACAGACGTGACCTGCCCAGAGTCACGTCCTTACCTCCATTCCTGTAACCCCAAAACCTCCCTTCTAGTGTCACCATCATCTCCACTGTGGCCCTGGGCAGACAGAGGCCTTGGGAACTTGAGTGAGTGGCCCAGGACTGCACACTAGTGAGAGCCAAGACTCTTGAACCCAGGCCCGGCTGGTTCAGAGCCAAAGCGCCTTCCTCTGCCCCTGAGCAACAGATGCTTAAAGTCTGAAATGCCAGTTACAAGGAGAACTCCATAGAGCTGAGGTCATGCCTTGGAAATGAGTGGTTAGGATTATAACTCAAAGAATAAAATAAATCTCCACGAGTTCACACTGATACAAATGACTGAATAAATAAATGTTAGCGAAGGGACAAATCTTCCTTAAGAGGATTCCAAAGAACACTTCTCCCTCCAGGAAGTGAAGCTTAAATCCCCTCCCTTGATTGTGGGCTGGGATTAGTGACTCATGAGAGTCTGGAATGGGAAAAACAGTAACTTCGGTGGAGATACCTGGCAGACACTGCCTTAACTAGGTGATCACCGTTAACAACACATGATGGGTCATGCGGATGGCAAGTACCCTTGACATGATGTGACAAGGAGGGTAACTCACCTCTGGGGGATCCTTTCCCCAAAACCCAGCACCCCAGTCTAATCATGAGACAACATCAGACAACACTAAATTGAGGGATATTCTACAAAATACCTGGCTAGTACTCTTCAAAACTGTCAAGGTCATCAAAAACAAGGAAAGACTGTGGACTTGTCACAGATCAGAGAAGACTAAGGAGAAATGGTGACTAAATGCAATGTGGGATCCCAGATTAGATCCTGGAACAGAAAAAGTCCATTGGTGAAAAAAACTGGTGAAATCTGAATAAAGTCTGTAGTTTAGTTAATAGCATATTAATTACCAATGGTAATGTCTTCATTCTGACAAATGTACCATTATTACACGAGATGTTAACATGAGGGGAAGTTAGGAGGAGGATCTACGGGGACTCTGTACTGTCTTTGAGATTTCATTGATTGATTGGGACAGAGTCTCGCTCTGTGGCCCTGGCTAGAGTGCAGTGGCGTCATCACAGCTCACTACAACCTCAAACTCCTGGGCTCAAGCGATCCTCCTGCCTCAGCCTACCGAGTAGCTGGGACTATAGGTGCGCACCACCATACCTGGCTAATTTTTCTATTTTTGGTAGAGACGGGGTCTTGCTTTTGCTCAGGTTGGTCTTGAAGTCCTGACCTCAAGTGATCCTCCTGACTCAGCCTCGCAGAGTGCTACGATTACAGGCATGAGTCACTATGCCCAGCCAAGAACTCTTACAATTCAGTAATGAGAAAACAAACAACTCAATTAAAAAACAGGCAAAGGCTCTGAATAGGTCTTTCTCCAATGGAGATATACAAGTGGCTAATAGACGAAAAGATGCTCAGCATCATTAGTCATTAGGGAAATGCAAATCAAAACCACAATGAAGTATCATTTCACACCACTAGGATGGACACAATAAAACAAAAAACAGACAGTAGTAAGTGTTGACCAGGATGAGGAGAAACTGGAAGCCTCACACACTGGGGTGGGAAAGTAAAATGGTGCAGCCATTTTGGAAAACAGTCTGGCAGTGCCCATGAAGGTTAAAGTAGAGTTACCCTATGACCCAGCAGTTCCACTCCTAAGAATATACCCAAGAGAAATGAAAACACATGTCCACACAAAAATCTGTACATAAATGTTCATTGCAACATTATTCATAATAGCCAAAAGTGGAAATAGCCCAAATATCCATCAATGGATGAATGGATATATAAAATGTGGCATATCCATACACTGGAATATTACCTGGTAATAAAAAATCCATGCTACAACACAAGTGAACCTTGAAGAAATTATGCTCAGTGAAAGAAACCAGACACAAAAGGCCACCTATTACATGATTCCCTTTATATGAGGTGACTTAGAGTCTGGAGAAGCTATGGAGTGGGAAAGGCTGTAGAGACAGAAAGTGGATTTGTGGTTGTCTCGAGGTGGGGACGGGGAGAATGAGGAGTGGTTGCTGATGGTTACGGGGTTTCTGGGGTGATGAAAATGCTCTAAAACTGATCATGGTGATGGCTGCATACATCACAACTTTTTGACTGCACTTGGAGCCACTGAATTATATACTTTAAGTGGGTAAATTGCATGGTATGTGGATTATCTCAACAAAGCCATTGAATATTCAGAAAAAAGCAAATTAAATCTATAACCAGTGGTACTCCAACTTCAGTGTACCTAAGAATCACTCTTGGTTCTTGTCAAAGATGCATAGTCCTGGACCACTCCACACTGAGACTTCTGCCTCAGAAAGTCTGGACAGGGACCCAAGAGTCTATGTTTTCAAACAGCACCCCATTCGATTCTGATACTTCGAGGAACGCTGATGATGCTGCAGTCCTCTGAGGAGTCTGTAATTTGTAGTTCACAGGTGAACTCCTCGTCAGCCACTCCATGACTGGGGATGGATGTGTCCCAGGTAGTAGTTTCAGACTGGATCAGTCTCTTCCAGATTCATCCCTAAACTTCTAACAATTTATATTCTAACAGTAAAGGAAGGTTTGAGAAGCAGCTATCTTAAGATAGTTCCTAATGTATGTATTTTGCAAATTAAATTTTCACTCAATAAATGTTCATTGAATATATAGACTTTTAAAAAGTAAAGCAGATATGAATTAAAAAGATCAAAAGGCTTAACGGTTATCTTACTTTACTCACTTTATACCCTCCCCCCAACTCTGCAATCTGGTGGTTTGATATTGCTATGGGTCTCCAGTCACCCACTTATCCTAACCAGTTGTCATGATGGTGAACATGACAAAGGAGACCCAGAAGCATAAAGATGGCTCAGTGTAAACCCAAGACCACACAATGTTAGGAACTGGCAGGAGTCTCTCACACACCATCAGGTCTGTGGGAGGCAGAATGACGGCCCCCTAAAGATGTCCAGGTCCCAATCCCTGGAACCTGTGAATATGGTATCTTATTCAGCAAAGGGGAATTAAGGTTGCAGATGAATTAAAGTTGCTCACTGGGAGACTATTCATTGGGGTCTTTAAAAGAGGAAGAGGGGCTGGGCATGGTGGCTCACAACTGTAATCCTAACACTTTGGCAGGCCAAGGCGAAAGGACTGCTTGAGGTCAGGAGTTCAAGACCAGCCTCAGCAAGTGCGAGACCCTGTCTCTACAAAAAAATAGAAGAAGTCAGCTGGGCGTGGTGGCGTGCCTGTAGTCCCAGCTACTCAGGAGGCTGAGGCAGGAGGATCCCTCGAGCCCAGAGTTCGAGGCTACAGTGAGCTATGATGGCACTACTGCACTCTAGCCTGGAGGACAGAGTGAGACCCTGTCTCAAAAGCAAACAAACAAGAGAAAGAGGGAGGCAGAAGAGAGTGAGAGAGAGATGTAGTGATGGAAGCAGGTCCCAGAGAAGAGAAGTTGCTGGCTTTGAAGACAGAGAATGGGGATCGTAAGCCAAGAAATGCAGATGGCTTCTAGAAGCTGGAGAATGAAACAGATTCTCTCCTGGAACGTTCAGGAAGAAATGAAGCCCTGCCCACACCTTGATTTTAACCTAGTGAGACTTATGTCAAACTTTTTTTTTTGGGACAGGATCTTGCTCTATCACACAGGCTGGAGTGGAGTGGTGCTCATAGCTGACTGTAACCTTGAAGTCCTGGGCTCAAGCGATCCTCCTGCCTCAGCCTCCCAAGTAGCTGAGATTCACAGGCGTGTACCACCATGCCCAGCTAATGTTTTTTATTTTTTGTTGAGATGGGGTCTTGCTATGTTGCCCAGGCTGGGCTCAAACTCCTGGCCTTGACCTCCCAAAGTGCTGGGATTACAGGCACGAGTTACTGTGCCTGGCCTCTCGTGGTCAGATCTCTGACCCCTAGAGCTGTGACGTAACATTGTTTTAAGCCGCTAAATTAGTGTTAATTTGTTATGGCAGCAACAGGAAAGTAATACAAGGTCCAATCCCTTTTTGATAGGTTCTGGAAGGCAGGACCTTGCCTGGTGCCTTTTGGTGGATCAACAGAATTACCTCCATACGTATAGGATAGAAATATCATTAACATCCATCAACATCTGTTGTCCTCAGCCATGAGGACAAATCCGTTACTGTCTCTGGGCTGGTTTCATCTGTTCAATGGGAATAGTGATGAATTCAGCAGGAGTTGTTAATAGCAGATAGGCGAAGGGTGAAGTCATTGTTTGCAACAGATCTCAGGTGATACTGACAGCTGCTCGCTAATCACTGTTCCATGCAGTCCATAGAGGGCTGTGATTGGACCACCGATGGGGTGATGGGACGCTTAGGTGTGCAGTATATATCTTTGCAGGGAGAATTTAAAAAGCGGCAGTGATACCACAAAAAAGGTCAAGACTACCTGCTATGCGGGGTAGAGCTTCCCCAAAGTGGGAATTTCAGTAACCGCACCTCCTTCCCCTAATCACCAAGGCTCAGATTCTTACTTTTACTCCTCCCTTGCCTAATGCAGGGAACTGCCATCAAACGCTGGCTGTGCCACCCCAATGGTCCTGGCTACCCGGCGTTCTCCTCTCCCAGCAAAACCACCACCTCCTAAGGCCACGGAGTGTCTCCCCTGCCCCAATATCTCAGGCCTCCAACTTGCTGCCATCCCTGCTGGAGCCTCCGGAGCCACCAAGACGGGACGGGGCTGGAGGTGGGTCCGAGGGGGCGCAGCACCAGGTGGGGCGGACACGGCCCGGAAAGGCGGACGAATATGGGGCTCCCTGATTTGGGGGTGTCAGTCCAGGGTGCGGTTGGGCTGCAGGAAAGAGGAGCGAGGGGGAAGGAGGCGAATCGCGGGTGACCGACAAGGAAGCGGCCCGAACGCTGGGACGCCGAGCCGGGGGAACCCCCTGCCAGCAGCCCTTGGGACCTCCGGGAGGGCCGGGCCGGGGGCGCGTCCACGCCGCGGGACCCTCCCCAGCCCCTGGGGCCCGTCCTCACCGACGGCAGCGGGGCCCTCCCTCTCCGACGACAGAGCCGCGGCGGGTCCCTCAGCCTCAGCGCCGGAGCCCCCCACTTCTGCTCGGGCCGTCACCTCAGGCCGGGGTCACGGCGCGAGCATGCGCAGCAGCCCGCGGGCCCAGTCCTTGGGCGATGCGCCTTCTCCGGGTCTTCCCCGCGCCGAGCCCAGCAGGCCGCCCGGCCAATCGGCGTGAGGGGGCGGGGCCATGACTCTGTGGAGGGGCGGGGATTGGGTGTCGTCATCCGGGGCGGACAGTCGGTGGGACCTGCGGCCTGGATTTGGGTCCTGGGCGGGGCTCTCACAGCACAAGAAGGGTGGGTTTCATTGCGACCCCCGGACTTCCTCCGGGATTTACTCCAGTTCTCTGCGGAGGAAGCTGGAGCATTTGTTTAAAGTCCTTGTTCTCCCCCGTCGCTATACTGAGCTAGCGGAAGGAAGGTCTCTTTATGCTCATTGCATCCACTGGCTTCCATTCCGCCCCGCATTCTTGACAGAGCATCCTCGCCATTGGCCCAGCCCTCGCCCGTTGGCCCAGCCCCCTTTACACTCTTAATTATTGAGGGGCTCAAAGAGATTTTGGTTATGTGACTTAAATATATCAATATTTACTATATAGAAATTTAAACTGAGAAATTAAAGAATGTATTTATTAGGCCGGGCGCGGTGGCTCACGCCTGTAATCCTAGCACTCTGGGAGGCCGAGGAGGGAGGATCACTTGAGGTCAGGAGTTGGAGGCTGCACTGGCTACAATGACGCCACTGCACTCTACCCTGGGCGACAGAGCGAGACTCTGTCTCAAAAAAAAAGTACTTATTAAGAATAGCAGTAATAAGTGCACTGCATTACTATATCTTCAAACCAGAACAATCAGTGAGTGGCAGTGTTTACACTTTTAAAAATTACTTTAGCGTCTGGCTTAAGAAAACACAGCTGGATTGTCACACCTGCCTCTGGATTCTCTCTTTTGTGATATGTTGTTTGGGTTGAAGGACATGAAGAAAATCCAGCCTCACACAGATAAGTACTTGGAAAAGGAAGGTATATTTTAATACCCTGTTCAGATAATTGTAGTATTCTTCTTTGATACTACACCAAAACTCAACAAGTGGTAGTTCTCAAAGGTTGGTTGCAATGTGGAATCTGGAATGGCATCAGTACAATTTTTGCATTCTATTACATTAGAATCCATTGGTCTATTTAGCACTTTGAAAGGATCTTTTATCCACATGTGGTTTTGTAACATCATGCATTGGTCTTTTAGAAAATATTGGTTGTAGTCTCTGACAGAATTGCCAAAAAAATAAAGATAGTGAAAAGAAAATATTGGCTCATTGACTAATACAGATCTTATGGATGTTGACATATTTTATTTATTATACAATATAAAAAATATAACATTCATTAACATCACCCACCAATTGTATCGGAAAATTCTTAAACTATTGGGAAACTGTGAAACTAATGGTGGCAGGTGCAAGTTTTCCAAAATTTTAATGTTTTCTTGAAAGTTACAATTTTATCATTGGCAGCAAATACTGTCAGTTGTTTTCCTGGAAGCAACAGCCTACTTTTTTTCATTTTTGAGAGAATGTCTGCCAAATAGCCACATCTGAAAAACCACAGCTTGTCAGTCATTCTATCACATAGAAATAGTGTTCCATGAAAAAAGTAGCTAGTTAATATTGCAATTAAAATAATTGCACACATCCTTTTCCTGGAGACAACTGTATGCAACAGGGGTGCTTTGTTTGTATTTCCTATTTCCCACTTCAACTAACAAAATACCAAAAAGCTGTGAATGTATGGCCAAGATTTAATAAAATTAATAATTTTGTATTGCTTCATCAATCAAGGACTTTCTTAAGTGAAAGTGGCTTTTGCCTGCTGCTAGGGTGTGGTAGTGGAGAACACAGGGCAACTTGGTATCATTGCCTTGATTCCTGCTAGGAGCTACCACTGCTTTTTCATTATCAGTGCAAATGCCAACATGGTGAAAAGGGCACTGGGAATAATTACTATGAAAACAATCCCAGGCCTCTTGGAAGGCTCACTGGGAACCCCCGGGCATTATCAGACCACATTGGAGAATTGCTGCCCTATCTATTTTCCTATTGGTGATTAATCTTTTTCTTACTAATTTAGAGAGGTCTTTTTTATTGAATTCAGATTAACCCTAGCATTCCATGTATGATGGAAATATCATCATTTGCATTTGTGGGGAGGGGGCGTTGAGGAAATAGGGGTATGTGTTTATAAATGTTTCTTAGTCTGTGCTGCTATAGTATTTTAGGTCATTAAATATGAAATGTCTGATTTTGAATCAAAAGTGTAGTTTATTATATCTCAAACAAGATGCAGTACAATTAATCAAAGTATGCACCTAAACTATCGACACAGTTTTGCCATCGTAATGGTAGTTTGCTTATGCCAGCAGTGAAGAAGCCTGGAGAGCAAGTGGTGATGAAATCGAGAGAGGCATTTTCCACAGCTTGTAGAGAATTGAATATTTTTCCTTGCAAGAAGTGGTCCAAAGCCTGGAAGAAGTGGTAGTCAGTTGGTGCAAGGTCTGGTGAATACAGTGGATGACAGAGAGTTTCCAAGTCCAGCTTCTGTAGTTTGAACAGCATTGTTTGTGCGACATATGGTAGAGCATTGTCTTGCAAGAGGATTGGCCTGTCTCTATTGACCGATCTCAGCTGCTTAATCATAAGCATCCTCATCATTTCATCCAGTTGGTTGCAGTAGACATCCGCTGTAATGGATTGACCAGGTTTCATGAAGCTGTAGTGGATAATACCAGTGCTGGACCACCAAACAGACACCATTAGCTTTTTTTGATGAATATTTGGTTTTGGACTGTGTTTTGGCACTTCATCTTTATCCAACCATTGTGCCGAATGCTTGCAATTGTAAAAAAGAATCCATTTTTCATCACATGTAACGATATGATTTAGAAATTGTTTGCCTTTATGTAGCGACAACAAAGAAAGGCAAGCTTTGAGATGGTTTCTCTTATGATGCTCGTTTAATTCATGTGGAACCTATCTATCCAGCTTCTTTACCTTGCTGATTTGTTTCAAATGGTCCAACGTTGTTGGAATAATACTGTCAAACCTTGCTGCTAATTCACGCGTAGGTTGAGATGGATTTGCTTCCACTACAGCTTTCAGCTCATCATTATCTACCTTGACTCAGGTTGCCCATGTGGCTCATTTTCAAGATTAAAATCACCAGAATGGAACTTCTCAAATGATCCACGTACTGTGTGTTCATTAGCTACATCCTTCCCAAACACTTCAATGATATTTCCAGCTGTCTGTGCTGCATTGGTTCCATGATGAAACTCATATTCGAAGATAACACGAATTTTTGACTCATCCATGGTTTCACAAAAATTGCTCTAAAAAAAATTTGAAAGATAGTCACAAGCCAAAACATGCATTTGCAAGACTGAGGATGTACCTTCACAATAAAAATAAAACAAGAAGTGTCAAAGTGAAATGTCAGAGATATCAACTATCAAATGTAGTACTTAAGGAAATCGGACATTTCATACGTAATAACCTACAATAGAATACCATAGACCGGGTAATTTGTAAACAATAGAAATTTATTTCTTACAGTTCTGGAGGCTGGAGAGTCCACGATCAAGGCGCCAGCAGGTTTGGTGTCTGGTGAGTGTTGCTCTCTGCTTCTACGATGGCACCTTGTAGCATTCTCTGGAGGGAACGAAGGCTGTGTCCTCAAATGGCAGAAGGGATGGAAGGAGCAAACCCACTCCCTCCAGCCCTTTGATAAGGTTACTAATCCCATCCAGGAGGGCTCTGCTTAATCACCTCCTAAAGGCCCCACTTCTTAATACTATCACATTGGCGACTAAGTTTCAACATATGAATTTTGGGGGACACATTCAGACCATAGTATGGTATACATGTTTATACAGTCGATAATGGTCTTTTTCAGTTTTGAGTTGCTTCCCTTTACAACAAAACTCTTAGCAAATTCTCCCCATGTTGATTTGGGTAAATATTTGCTATTTCCCTTTACATTATCCTAGCAGTTTGAAAATTTTACCTTTTCCATTTGATTCTCCAATCCTTTGGAATTCATTTATTCAATAAATATGTGTCTAGTAGCTGCTATTTAGCCAGCACTGTGAACTTGGGAACACCAATGAACAAAACAAAGATCCTGCCTGCCAGAAGCTTACCTTCTAGGGGCAGTGGAGGAGATATAATGAAAACAGATGTAATAAGCAAGTAAGTTATATAGTTTAAGTACTATCCGAGCACACTTTTGGGGTGATAGAAATGTTCCATATCTTGATTGGGGTGATGGTTACATATGGCAAAATGCATCCAATTGTGCACTCCACAATGGCCGATTTGATTCTGTGTCAATTATAATTCAAGAAAGCTGATTTTGTAAAAAATCGGTGTCATAAAAAAAAAAGTGGGGAAACAGGGAAAAGGGATCGAATGGGGCCTGCAGTTGATGTTGCAATTTACGTTGGAAGTCGGGTTGGAGTAGGCTGTCTCCACCTCCCCGTCGCCGGCCACCTGCGGGGCCAGCGCTGAGGAGCCCTCCCCGCCCAACCGCCCGCCTCCCTGCCCCGCACAAGGCTCCTGCGGGCCCGCGCCGGGTCCTTCCAGAGCCGGTGGGCGTCCGGCGGGTGCGCGGCGCGGGACGCAGACTGCGGGGTGGGCGCGGCGCCGCAGCGTCTGGGCGGGCGGGGTCGGCTGGGACCGCGCGCCCCGCCCCGCTCCCGCTGCCACCACGGAAACGCGCGGGCGACAGGGGTTGCTGGCGCGAGGGCGAGCGGCGTCTTGGTCGTCTGTCTCCCCTCCCCTCCCGCGCCTCCCAACAGGCCGAGGACCTCAGCGTCGGACAGGACGCCGCTGCCGGACGCGGTCCCGTGTCCCCTGACGTGGCAGTTTCATCCCAGTTTCACGGATTTAGCCACAAGGATTTTTTGAATTATTTGTAAAAGTGAAACAAATATAAAGTGGCCCAAATGTCCATCAAATGATGAATGGATAAAGGAAATGTGATATATCCCTACAATGAGAGATTATTCGGCCACGACAAGGGACAGAGCGCAGACACACGCTGGTAACGCGGGGTGCGTGAGCCTTGAAAACATTATGCTCGGCGAAAAGCCAGTCGTAAAAGGCTCCGTACCGTGTGAGTCCCTCTATGTGAAATGTCCGGGACAGGCAAGTCCATAGAGACAGGAGGAGGACCAGTGGCTGCCAGGGGCCGGGGGAATGACTGCTGGTGAGAACTGGTTTCCTTTTTTGGGATGATGAAAAACTTTTGGAAATAGTGGTGATGGTTGCACAGCCTTGTGAATACACTAGAAGCCACAGACTTGCACACTCTAAAATGGTGAATTTATGACATCTGAATTAAATTCAATTAAAAAAAGAACAGCTAAGTGGCAGGTGTATTAAAATTGCCCTCTCAAGTATGGTTTGAACACCCATAATTTCATTTTTTCCACATAATTCATTTTAAATACCAGAAAAACTAAAATGTCTTTTGCTTCTTGACTCTAGACATGTATTTTCTGTATATTTTCATCACCTCTTTTACACTAAAATCACTAATTGTTTAAACTACTTGTCAATTGTTAAGCTAATTGTTAAGTACTTGAAAAAACTTATTGATATATTAATATTTTGTATTGACATTGATCTTATTCTGTGGCTCCATTGTGCATGTATTTTTCAATCAGATGTTTTAAAAGTGTTGAAAAAGTCATGGCCTTTCTATGGATGAAGAAGGAATGTTTACTCCAGTGAGTGGTTAGAATCAAATTATGAATGTGCCTTAAACCCAGTTACAATATTGATACAAAATGGTTGTCATTCCTAAGGTATTCAGTTTCAATCCTGGGATAAATACAGCTTGAATTTTTTTTTAATAGCTTGAAATTTCAGCCCCACTATTGTTGACGTGCAAGCTGGCAGACGAGGCCACACATCATTCAACTCCCTGGTTCATATTTTTAAAATAAAGTGGGGATGATGAATATTTGGATTATACATTCATTTTAAATTACTAATGGCTATAAAAATTTTCTAGTTTGTCGTCATGGATTGGAGGAGACCAAGGAGACATGGTAAATAAATCATTTGGGATCCTGGATTAGATCCTGGACCAGAGAAGGAAATTAGTGGAAAAAAATGGTGAAATTTGAATAAGGTCAGGAGTTAAAGAATTTGGTTAGTGCATCACCACTATTGCATCAGTGTTAGTTTGCTGGATATTATTAATTTAGGGGAAGCTGGGTGAAGAATGTAAGAGAAATCTCTCTACTTTTTTTTTTTTGCAACTTTTCTGTAAATCTAAAATTTCAAAATCAGAAGTTAAAAAAGTCTAGTTTGTGATTATTTAGGGAGATATTTATTTTCATACTTTATCATAGAAACATATCTATAGTATGATCTGCCTTGGGTGTGAGAAAATGTACAATTGTGTACTTCAAAAATACACATTCAAATTCTATACCCCAGTAGCTGTGAAGGTGACCTTATTTGGAAATAGGGTCTTGGTAGATGTAAATTAGTCTGCCATAATTCCAATGACTTGTGTCTTTATAAGAGAAAGGAAAAGGAGATGGGGACACAGACACCAGTAGAGACCCAGGGGAGAAGGCCACGTGACAGCAGAGGCAGTGACTGAAGTGCTGCAGCTACAAGCCCAGGATCGCTAGCAGCCACCAGAAGCTGGGAGGGACAAGGAAGGCTGCCTCCCTAGGGCCTTCAGAGGGAACACAGCCTTGTTGACACCTTAATTTTGGACTTCTGACCTCCAGAACTGTAAGAAAAAATATTTTTGTTGTTTAAAGCCACCAAGTGTATGGTAATTACATATGGCAGCAACCCACTTTGAATGGTCTCTGTACCAAACACATCTGGAAGGTTGTGGTGCAATTTGCCAGAGGCAAGGACTGTAATTATGAGTGATGGGACCTAAAGACTGTGCTTTTACTTTATACTTTGTACATTTCTCTCCTGTTTGAAATATTCACAGGATCTACTTTTTCTGGCAAAACGATGATGCCATCTGTTTGTTGAACTGCTAAGACTTCCACATGCAAAACGAAGGAAAGTCCTTTTTTTTCCCCAAGCTATAATAAAAGCCACATAAGCTGCTGTGGCAAGTGAGGTCTCCACCCATTTTAGAGGAGACAGCTGACAGTAGCATTGTCAAAAATGACTGACGACAAGAGACACACACCTCAGAGGGCACTGGATGCTCTGTCTCTGTCACGCAGGTATTCCCAGCCCTGTCCTTCCTGGGCCTGGATCTCTCCTCCCACCCTCAGCCCAGCCTCTGCCTCCATCTCCCGTCCTTCTCGAAGCCTGCCCCCACCTGTGGGGACCTGTGGCCCCTTTCTCTCTCCTTCCTGCCTTCCCTGTTGCCCAAGCTAAAATGCAGTGGCGCCACCATAGCTCACCCGCAGCCTCCAACTCCTGGGCTCAAGCGTTCCTCTGGCCTCAACCTCCCACAGTGCTGAGATCACAGGCATGCGCCACCGCTCCAGGCCCAAGTCCCCTTTTGGTTGCAGATTCCTCCTTGTGTCCCTTTCCTTAGTTGACCCCTGGCTTGACCTGAGGTGGTTTTTATATTTTGCTTCATACCTTGAGTACATTCTTCTCTTTCTCGAGCTTACAGATGGTCACTGCCAGAGTATTAAGTGTTCTAGAAAACCTCGCAGCCCAGATCCTGGAGGTGATTTCGCAGCCCTCCCTCTGTGGAGGTGACTTGGTTCCTTGTTTACCCCACTGGTCTCTGTGAGCCCCTGCCACGTGCCTGGGCCTGTCCTGGGCACTGGGCAGACAGCAGTGGGCCAGGAAAGGGGCTCTGGTCAAGACGCTGGTTTGGTGTCCGCTGTGATGATTGGGATGGGGAGGAAGGGAGAGGAAACAGGGGGGCACCTGGCCTGGAAGAGACCAGTGTGCACATGGACAGCGGTCAGACCACAGAGAATTCTCATTCACAATCTCTGCGGCCTTTGGCCCAGAACACTCAGGACTGGGTCACTGACTGTAGCTTCCCTATTTTCCCCCACTTCCAACTCTAGACCAACCAGAGAAAGCCAAATATGCTCCTCAAACCAATCACATAGGACACCCCCGCTTCTAGAGAGCCGCCTCCACCTTCCCCAGCCCAACAGCCTCCACCAGGGCACACCTGAGCCGCTCCTTTTGTCCAATGTTAGGCTTTCCTACTATTCTGCCTGTCCTCAAGTCTCTGCCACATGCAAGTGAAGGTGGCTGATTCTCTCGCTATAGCAAGCTCCGAATACACAGCCCTTGCCTGTCCTTGTGCAGGTGGAAGCAGGGCAGTTATTCTTCCTGAGCCGCTTCCCCCAGAGGAGGGACAAAACTGGACTCTAGAGGATTAGCACAAGTCAGCCAGGTGGCGGGGCCAAGTAGGGCAGGGCAAGGTGGGCAGAGAGAACAGAGCCCGTGAAGAGCTCACAGATCTGGGCAGGATGGCGCCGGCCTAAGAGGCCGGCTGGATTTGCTGTGTCCGCCACCTAGAGGAGGTCAAATTTCATCCTGAGGCCGCTGGAGAGTCACTGGCGGTGACTGGTGGAGCGCGGTCGCTCAGATCTGTAATCCTAGCACTTTGGGAGGCCAAGGTGGGAGGATCACTTGAGGCCATGGGTTCGAGACCAGACTGGGCAACATAGTGAGACCTCATCTCTACAAAAACTAGAAAAATTAGCTGGGCGAGGTGGCATGCGCCTGTAGTCCCAGCTGCTCAGGAGGCTGAGGCAGGAGGATCGCTTGAGCCCAGGAGTTTGAGGTTGCAGTGAGCTGTGATGAGGTCACTGCACTCTATCCCTGGGTGACAGAGTGAGACCCTGTCTGAAACAATAAGCAAACAAAAAAAGGACTGAAGTGGCCTTCTCAGATCTTCAGAAAAAGGGTGGAGAATGAAGATAGGTAGTGGAGGCTGGAAAAGAGGTCACCAACAGAGGTGATGGGGACCCTGTCCATGCTGAGGGGGACAGAGTGTGGGGAGGGCAGACCAGACTGCTGTGTCACAGCTGGGCAAGAGGGTCTGAGAGGCTTGGGGTGAAGCCAAGCTTGAGTGAGGACAAGGGAGATGTCCTTTCATGGGTAGGGGACCACAGCTGGGCAGTGAGGGTATGGGAAGAACTCACACTCCTGAGTCAGGGGGCTTTGTGGGGTGTGGGTGTGGAGACTTTGGGGCAGCAGGGCAGGTGGGTACGAGAGCACAGACAGTCTGGGTTGGAGGTGGAGCTGCAGCCACGCTGGAGCTGGTGGGTCCCCAGGGAGGGAGGAAGAGTGGCCTGTGGCCTGCCCACATTTATAAGATGGGGCTGTCAAACTAAACAACAAACAGAGAGAGGCTCTCTCAAGGAAAAGATGTTTATTTGAGAATAGGGCATGGCAATGGCAATATGCTTGCCATCACAAACTGTGTGCATGCTCAGGGAGGTAAAGGAAGACAAAGGTTTTAAAAGGAAAAATGAGGAGGATGACAGAATTGTCTTGAAATAATTATCTTTGGCTACAAAGCTCAATAGTGAGGGTGGTGCCAGTCTGAAGTTGGACAGGCAGTTGCTGGGCAGATGTTCTCCAAAAAGCATTTTTTTGTGTAAGGTTGCAATGGTCTTTGTGCAAGTTTGTGGCCTTTGCAGTCTTTTGTGATGGTCTTTGTTATCAGGCACATGAACAGGGGACCCCTCCCTTCATGGCCTCCCTGGCTCTATGTGTCAGGGTCTTCTTAGCATTAGTGACTCCATTTTGATTCTGACAAATTTCACTGGAGGGAGAAGCACCGTCCAAAAGGGTTGGAGAGGATAGAGTCAGAGTGAGGAACACTGGCAGAGCAGAAGGTTCCAGAAGCCAAGGGCCTGTTCCATTTCCTGGTCCACAGGTTCCACTTTTGACTCAAAGCATCAGAAATGAAAGCTGAGGCCCAGCTCATCCCAGGCCCCTGTCCTCCTATCCATGGGACCGTCCAACCAGAACTGCTGGGTCTGGTCTCTAGCCCACGGCCCTTCCTCACCCCACCCCCCTCACTCGGGGCTCAGCTCTAGAACACACATGGTTGCACCAGGGTCTGAAGACACTGTTTCCAAATCTGAATGTGAGTCACATGTTGTCTTAGTCTGTTTTCTGTTGCTTATAACAGAATACCTGAAACTGAGTAATTTATAGTAAATGAAATTTATATCTTACAGTTCTGGGAAGTCCAAGGTCAAGGGGGCACATATTGTGAGGGCCTCCTTGCTGGTGAGGATGCTCTGAAGAGTCCCAAGGTGGCACAGGGTATCACAGGGTGAGAGGGGTGATTGCTCCCCCAGGCATCTCTTCCTCTTCTTATAAAGCCACCAGTCCAGGCTGGGTGCAGTGGCCACGCCTGTTGTCCCAGCACTTTGGGAGGCTGAGGCAGGAGGATCGCTTGATCCCAGGAGTTTGAGGTTATAGTGAGCTGTGAGCTGTGATCGAGCCTCTGCACTCCAGCCTGGGTGACAGAGCAAGACCTTGTCTCAAAAAAAAAAAAAAAAAAGAAAGCCACCAGTCCCACTTTTTATGATAACCCATTAACCCATTAATCCATTCATAACAGCAGGGCTTTTATGACCCAATTACCCCTTAAAGGCCCCACCTCTCTACACTGCCACATTGGGGATTAAATTTCAACATGAGTTTGGTGGGGGATGGCAAACATTCAAACCATAGCATGGGCCAACCCTCCTTGAGAACAGAGGAATCAAGTCACATGCCAGGGGGAAAACAGCTGTCCTCAGACCCTTCCACACCAACTCCCTCTCCTGAAGGTGGAGGGGCTTGGGGCCACAGCGCCGAGGGCAGGAAGGTGTCATGGAGAGTTGCTACCAGCCACGCTGCTGTCCCCCAAGTGGGAAGGCAGCAGCCAGCACTGGGAGGTGTGGGGTATGGGGGAACACAAGACTGCAGCACCCCCAAGCCCTTAGAAACATTGCAGGACAAAACACAGCCACCAGAGGACAACTTACGCACCTCAGCATGGAGAATGCAGTGCAGAGTATGGATCCTCTAGAAATATACCACTCAGGCTAGATGACTTTGGAAATTTTGGTGATAGATCATTATGTAAATGTTGTAAACAATGATAATGTAGAAATAATTTTAAACAAAGAAGTTAACATAGGAAAAGTGGAATGTCCTGATTATGCTCTGATTTTTCTAATGGGAGTCAATGCTGATAAACACTGAAAAGTGTTGATTAAAACATAAGGCCTTATTTTTAAAAAATCTAACTGGTTGGCCATTAGACTAGGGCAGCTCTGGCACTTTAAATTCCTCCGTGAACAAACCACAGCCCAATGTAAATAGGAAATGGAAACTGCACCCATCAGAAACCACCAACTAACCTCTAACTAGGAACTATTCACTCTAACCAATTAAAATTGTTTTCTTTGTCTTGCTTCTGCTAATACTTGATAACAGTTTCCCTTCTTGCCCCTTCAGTGGAGTGCTGGCCACTGTGGTCTGGTGCTACCCTGATTCATGAATCACCGAATGCTCAAATAAACTCTTTGAAGTCCAAATGTGCTTAAGTTTTTCTTTCTTTTTTTATTTACAAAATTTTAAAATTATTTTATTTAAATGTTACTCTTTTAGAGACAGGGTCTCACTCTGTCACCTGGGCTGGAGTGCAGTGACCCGATCACAGCTCACTATAACCTCAAACTCCTGGGATCAAGCGATCCTCCTGCTTCAGCCTCCTGAATAGCTGGGACTACAGGTTGTGTCACCATGCCTGGCTAATTGTTTAAATTTTTTGTAGAGATGGGGTCTCACTATGTTGCCCAGGCTGGTCGTGAACTCCTGGGCTCAAGCAATCCTCCTGCCTCACCCTCCCAACCCAAAGTGCTGGGATTACAGGCATGAGCCATCACACTTGGCTATGTTATTTTTTTTAGAGACAGTCTCACTATGTTACCCAGGCTGGACTCAACACTCCTGGGCTCAAGTGACCCTCCTGCCTCAGCCTCCCGAGTAGCCGGAACTACAGGCACGTCACCTCGCCTGGCTAATTTTTTCTATTTTTAGTAGGGACGGGTTTCGCTCTTGCTCAGGCTGGTCTGGAACTCCTGACCTCCAGCAATCCTCCCACCTTGGCCCCCCAGAATGCTGGGATTACAGGCATAAGCCAACATACCCGGCTGTAGCTGAACATTTCAAAAGGACCTTAGCACAAGATAAGGAAAAAAAGCTTCTGAATTTATGGTCTCTCAATTCAGGGCAACCAACAACCTAGAATGACCTTTGGATTTCTCCTAATAAGTAACTCTTAAATCAGCAGTTTATCAGCTTCTGTCTGTATGTTTACATACGTCTTTGTATGAATGTATGTATGTTTGTTTGTTAATGTATGTATGTATTTTGTATGTTAATTTGCATGACATTTTTGGGTGGTATTACTAAACCAATTTTTAAAATCCTTTAAGGGAGTTCTATTCAAATTGGCTTGGGGATAAATGAGCGCTCATGTAAAATTATTCCAAAAACTCTCAGAAATACAGAAACTGACCCAAATGTGTTTTTTCTTCTAAGTTCATGTGACTTAGTGAGCTCCCTGGTAAATAAAATTGGTAAATAAAAATAGGAATGTTTTCAGAATTGTTAGTTTTTCCTGGGTTGCTGGTCAGACAGGTTTGTGCAGTCCCTGCTAGATGTTAAAGACCATAAAACCATAAATCCAGCCTAAAAGTGAAATGAGCAGTTAAATGAATTGCTTGATGCGTATGAGTTCTGGAAGTAAAAACAAAAAACAGAGGGAAGAACCATATGTAACTTTTTAGCTTGTTTGCTTCTGTGATATTTTTGATACCTGCCTGATTTATCAACAAAAATAAAATAACATTAGATGATGGTGTAGGGCAGGGACTGATGACAGTTGAGTTCCTTTGCAGGATCTGTCTTTAGGCAGATAAGACAAGCCCAGAGAAAGCCTCTCCCTGCATTTGTTATTTTTTGAGTGCCTTCAGCGCTATGCCAAACCATCATATTTTGGGGTGGCATTTCCTGAACTCCATCAATGGCTGGCTCTGTTTAATGTCTCATAAAATTTTCATGAGCAATTCAAGCATAATTGTGAAGAACAAGTGAATCAGATAAATGTAAATGAAATAAAAATTTATAAATAAACTTTTCAAAAATAATTATGTTTTATAAAATATGTCCACATAAAAATAGCTAAAACATTTTTTTGGTAACTTGAAATCTTAAAAGTACATTACATAAGTTAAGTAATAGATATTCATTAAATGCCTGGGTCATTTCTCAGTAAGTTAAATTACTTGAAACATTAATTGCTGAACATATGTTTAAAATATATATACTTTGGTATCTTATTTTTATATGGTATAGAGAAGATAAATATATTTGGGTCTGCTAATGAAAGACATGAAAGATTTTATTATGAGATGGTGTTCATCTACAAAATGCTGATATAAAACAGTTCACAATTTTTACTAGTTTTCACTAGAAATTAAGGTTACTAAGAGTCACAAATTCTAATCAATGTATGTAATTAAAACTTCTAGAAATAAGGAAAGCAACTCTGTATTCAAGGGAAGGCATGTTTTATAAAGGAAGCTGTAAGTATGTCAATGTGTTTTGGTTCAGGGAGAAAGAATACTTTTTGTTCTAAAGTAGAATGACTGATTATTCCACAAAGGGAAAGAGAAAAGGTATAGGGCAAATGAAATGGATATAAGAAAGTTGTAGGTTACAAAAGAGAAAATTTGAAAGAGGAATTCCATGTGTTGTCAAGCTGGCTATAATTAAATGAATTTACTATAAGAGTTTTAAAACAATAAGCTTTAATATCAAAAGGACATTGGGGCCAGGTGTGGTGGCTCACGCCTATAATCCTTGCACTTTGGGAGGCTGGGGCAGGAGAATTGCTTGAGGCCAGGAGTTCAAGACCAGCCTGAGCAAGAGTGAGACCCCATCTCTGCTAAAAATAGGAAAATTAGAAAAATTAGCCAGGTGTGGTGGTTCGCACCTGTAGTCCCAGCTACTTGGGAGGCTGAGGCAGGAGGATCGCTTGAGCCCAGGAGTTTGAGGCTGCAGTGAGCTATGATGATGCCACTGCACTCTAGCCAGGGTGACAGAGTGAGTCCTTGTCTCAAAAAAAAAAAAAAAAAAAAGTA
Organism: Daubentonia madagascariensis; assembly: GCA_023783475.1. Lineage (NCBI taxonomy): Eukaryota > Metazoa > Chordata > Mammalia > Primates > Daubentoniidae > Daubentonia > Daubentonia madagascariensis. The sequence continues at coordinate 111,891 of JAKFHU010002332.1, read as the reverse complement.
CATTGGTGCAAAAGTAGAATCTAGTTTTTGCTAAACAAAGTTTGCTTGGTGAAAGGTTTTCCTTACCTTTTAAGTAACTGGACTATGAAAAAAGGATTTGTGTTTTATCAAGATAATTTCTTGTGCTCCATGTTGTCTTTTATTAGGTCTTTGATTACTTCAAAAGGAAAACTGAGCATTCTCTATTAAAAGAGCTAAGGTTTTTCTTATAACTGTGTAACTTTGTATATTTGCCTTTGAAATCTTTTCATTATCACTCTGGTTAATGAATGTGCTCCTATTTAATCAAGTGTTTTAAACCTTTGATATTTTTGACAAACTTCCCCAAGTCAAATTCTAAATCAGATTGTTTTGACCTTTAACTACATTTGGGACATTCCACAGGGCCTTGGAACATCTCAGAAGATTTATAAGAGATATTACATGTCAAATAAGAAATGATGCTTAATGTTCTTCAAATTATATGGATATATATTATTATGTTTTCCAGAAGTTATATGAAATTCCTAGAAAGCTGATAGATCTTGGTGTAATGCTATCAGTCAGAAATTCAGTTATTATGTTAAAATTTGTATGCCACACAAAATAACCAAATTCCCTTGTCAATTGTATCATTATTGCAATGACTTCATCAGAATTTAACCATGGCCACTTCAAGTCTCCGTATCCATAGACAGTGTTTTGATTCTTCTCTAAAAGCAGCTGCTATCAGCTACAGCCAAAAATTGTTTCTTCTGCAAAGAGATTCATAGAAAGGACTCTGACAAGTACTCTGAAATACACGTTTCTGATAACTTTAAGATATCATTAGACAAGATAAGAATTCTAATGAAGAAACTGGTGCGTTTGTGAAATTGCTAACCAAGAGCAGGCAGAATAGGAATTGGTTACATGGGACTGAAAAACTGATGAGGATAATGTTTTTATGACTTTTTGGTGGTTCATTATTTTAATGTTTTATTTTACAGATTTAAGGAAACATTTTCCCCTCTCTTCTTTTAAGCTATCTATACCTTGCAGCAATTTGGTAAAGTATACTTTTGTGAATAAAAATAGAAATATTTACTTTTTCTCCCTACCTGATCCTCCGAAATTTGGAAAGCTACTGGTGGATATTTTTACTTTATGGCCATATAGTTATCTGCATAAGTTCAATAAGAATCTGTTCTCTTTGTAACAGGATGCAATTGGAAACACTGGTTATATTACTAAGGCTTTGACTGGAATGTCATATTGAGAATGTGTAGAATGCCTGGCTTCAAGGGTTCCCAGCTTTACAGCAAGTGAGTAAAAATGTTCACTTCCTGGCAGACCCAGAAACCTCAAGATATTTTGGGGACCTTGAGAAGAGAGGGATTCATCCACATCTATGGGTACTGCAGGTAAAGTCTGAAGTTTGCTTTGGTTTGACTTCCTAGCCTTAGACTGACTAGACTTTAAAGTCTGATCTGATATTCCTTATCAAAAGTTCCAGCAAAATAAACTTAAAATAAGCCCATGTGGTCAACTGCTAGTCTTGCTCACTATGCCAATAGCCAGGCCAAGTGTGACGAGTCTAAACTTATCTTGCAATCAAATTAGTTTTACTCTGATTATCTTTGGTAGAAATCGGGATGACTATAGAGAGAAAAATTGTATTTCAGAAGAAATTATAGCACAGCTGCTATTAGATTATAGCCCCGTTCATTGTTTTTGAATTTTATTATCTACTTGTGGACAGGCCTAGGTCCTGAGTTCTTCTAGGTTCCTCTAATTCAATTTTATTTCGCTTTTCCAACTTGAAATCACTAAGAATACGAACTGCTGTGTTCCTGAAACCCTGCATGCTAGAGATGGGTAATGTGATGTAATTTCAGAGGACAATCCTCAAGCCTGATATGTGGAGTCCTCAGAGAGTTCACCGAAACGCCCAAAGCCATAACCAGAGACATTCACACCTAAAACCAGGAAATTATGCTTTGAGGTCTAATCTAGAAATCTTCTTGACTAATTTCCCTCTGGACTCAGAGACTGAAGTTATAGTTTGTTCTAGTCATTGACCTTTGCTTTTATTTGGTTTCCATAGAAATATTAGTTAGCTAAGGAGTGTACTCCAGCATCTTGATATTTTTCTCCTGATAGTCATTATAATCTCCTTGGTGTGCTATGTGAATATAAACATTAATTTAAAAGCTGTTGGAACTCTAACAACACTTTAAGCTTTGAGAGAGATGTGATTGTGATCTGAGTCACATATGGTTACAACTTCTGATTCTCAGATTATAGATCAACTCTCTCTCTTAATTTTCTTGTTCTGTACAATGACTAGAGAGAATTAAACAAAATTAGGGACAAAAACTTCCTGCCTTCTTAATTACTGACCCTTGTTATAGATTAACTTCCGCTTTGCTGTCTCCCTTTGTTTAGACCAGATGATAGAAAACCCATGACAATTATACCCTCAGTAAAAAAAAAGTTAAATGGGCTGGGTACCCGTAATCCCAACACTTTCGGAGGCTGAGGCAGGAGCACTGCTTGAGGCCAGGAGTTCCAGACCAGCTTGGGCAACACAGCAAGACCTAGTCTCTACCAAAAAAAAAAAAAAAAAAAAATTAGCGGGGCAAAGTGGTGCGAACCTGTAGTTCCAGCTACTCAGGAAGCTGAGGTTGGGAGGATCCTGTGAGCCCAGCTCACTGAGGCTACAGTGAGCTATGATTGCACCACTGCACTCCAGCCTGGGTAACAACAGAGTGGAGAGACCCTGTCTAAAAAACAAAAAAAAGAAAAGAAAATTATTAATATGAGCATTGGTATTAGGTATGTAAAAAAAAAAAAAAAGTTAAATGTACCCTTCCCAAAAAGAAACACTGCCTATAAGCAATTAAATTGCTGTAACTGTGCACCAACCTCTTATGAATAATGTTGTAATCCTGCTTAAAAGCTCCTCTGTCTCTGACTGTATAAATGAAACCTTAACTTCCCCACTTGGGAACACTAAGTCCATTTCTTTGGACTTTGCACTTGAATAAACTCTCTTTAAATTAGACCTTTGACCCTTTTGATTATTTTAGGTTGACAGCTATATTCTTTCAAGGGCCTGTGCCACCCACGGCAGCCAGATGGTCTCCCTGTGATTAGAGCAGCAAAAAATGAGATGAACAATAAAAGGAATCTTTCTTCAATGAGCCTCATGTTGTGACTTAGGAGTTCCTCACAGAGACAACAACAGCCCACTCATGATGGTGACAGACAGTGGCACTCATGCCCAGGTTTTGGTAAATCTCTCATAAATAAGAGGCTGAACAAAAGGGGGGAATTGTTTAAAAGAAATTCTACTTGGGAGGCCATTATACTGGGGCTGCTCTGGCACTTTAAATTCCTCTGTGAACAAACTAAAGCCCAGTGCAAACAATAAATTTAAACTAGAAACTACCAATCAGAAACCACCAACTCATCTCTAACTAGGAACTTTCCACTCTCACCAATCAAAATTGGTTTCTTTGTCTTGCTTCCGCAAATATTTGATAACAGTTTCCCCTCCTGCCCTCCCACGGAGTGCTGGCTGCCTGCAGTCTGGTGCTACACATATTCATGAGTCGATAAATACTCAAATAAACTCTTTAAAACATAAATGTGCTTATGTTTTTCTTTCATTAGCCTCCAAACCATACATTTTAAAAACAATCTGTTTTCTTACAGGCAGTGGCAGTTTTCAAAGATTGAGGACCTGGGCGTGGTGAAGCACCTGGAGGCCTTTGCCCCTCAGGGCTTCTGGGTTACCACTCATTTCCTGTTCGAAGAGGTAACTTTGTGTTTCCTTCATCTCCTTCTCCAGCAGGGGTGGCACCCAGGGGGCTTAGGGAGGGTTTGAATCTTCCTCAGCCCCCAAGGCACCCACTAGGAACACATGGCAAAGCCATGCCCTTCAGGCAGGATGGCACCCCTCTCTGCCCACTGAAGACCCTGGGTAAACCTCCTCCTGGGCAGAACCCCGGAGCCACCATTCTTGGCAGAGTCCCATGCACCAGGGGAGCCTTCAGTCCTGGGAGGCTTCCAGGGGCATGTGAGGTTTGGGTAGTGTCGGGGCTTCCTGGGGAGGGACCAGCAGGAGGGGACCTGAGGCCTTCTGGAGACAGGCCCTGGAAAGTAGGTCACCCAGACCCAATCCCAAGGGAGGACTCCCGCGTGACGGACGGCAGAGATCATCACTGTAACACCTGCCACAAACAGGAGTCCAAATGCTTCTGCCCACTGCATTCTGGCCTGCAGTCTTGCCATGTGTGAGTCCGTGAGACACTCACACGAGATAAGTTACCAGAAGAGGGTTTTATTACTTACAGGCAGTTAGCGACAACAGAAGCCTCGGATCCATTGTGAGCCAGTACCCCAAGGCTCAGGAATGCTGCCTGGGGTAGACAGAGCCTCCACTGCGCATGTCCCACTTGTATTGCAAAGGCAGCCCAGCCCAGGTTATACACCTCGAGGGCTGCAGGACCCACTGGGCAAAGCTTGAAGGACATCCTGCTTCCAGGGCAAGGAGGAACAAAGCCCAGGCTGTCCTGGGCAGTTCCTAGTGAGAAAGAAAAGAAACTTTCTATCTGGGGAATGGGAACCTTCTCTAGATGATCAGGCAGCTACGTCCCACTCCTGCCTTAAGCTAAGCAATCATCCCCTGAGGCTGTTTGCCATGGGCTCTGGACTGTTTTAAATTTACCTAAAAACGCCACATGCTGGACACCATAACTCATACCCTATAGTTCAACAATGTATAGCCCAGCACTAATCAATGTCATTTCTCTAAGCAGATGGGAATTCCCGACAAACAACTTTGCATCAGCACACTACTTGTCTGCCTTTTTGCCTTTAAAAACCTGCTTGTAACAAAAGGCTGCACAGAGCTCCCATCCCAGGTGACTGGGGTATGAGTCTTCCAGGCAGCTCTCCCCATCTTGGCTCAAATAAACTCTCTACTTATATGAATTTTGCTTCAGTTTCTTCCTTTTTTTTTTCTGAGACAAGCTCTCACTCTGTTGCCCAGACTGGAATACAGAGGTGCGATCATAGCTCACTGCAACCTCAGACTCCCAGGCTCAAGTGATCTTCCCGCTTTGGCCTCTCAAAGTGCTGGGACTGCAGGCGTGAGCCACCTCGCCCAGCCCAGTTTTTTCCTTTAGGTTGACACTCTTTAACTCAAGATGTTTCATTCCCTAGGAGCAACAGGAACAAGGCCTGGGCTGTTTCAGGCAGTGCCTCCCTATCTCAGGATGTTGCATTCCCAGCACATTCCACAGTTATTCTTAAGAACTACAAGCAAGACAGAGAGAACTGGATAGATTCAAGGCAACTGGGAGAGCTGCCCTGCAGGACCTGCAGGGAGAGTTAGGGCTTCTCCGGAGAAGAAGAAGGGGGGGGGCACTGCCCCATTTCAGTCCAAGGGCAGTAGGAAGGGGAGGCCTCAGGGGCCCCACCTAGTGTCCAAGCCAGTGGCTGGTCCCCAGGCTGAGGGGCCCAGGGTGTGAGACCTGAGGGTTGGAGGCCCCAGGAGAGTCCCCTGCTCTGAGAGATGGCCCAGGCCAGGCAGCTCTGGGGAGGGGCCAGGAGAGGGGTAGGGAGGGAGCCCCAGGGGTGACAGGGTTGGAGCCGGGCCTCAAAGGACCCAGAATCCTGGAATTCACAGCCTGGTTCTGGCAGAGAGTCAGGCATGCTATAGGCGCTCAATTATTGTGTGTTCAATGAATTTTTATTTTTTTGCCCCAAAATTTACTTTGTTCATACTCAAAATTTAAAATGTGTCCAGCATGTGGCCCTACAACACTCCTGCGCAGGTAGAGCCTTCCTTCCCGTCCTCAGGGTCTGGGAGAGGCCCCTGGGAGTCCACTTGTCCCCACGAGTCTGCATCTATCTCTGCAAGGGCAGGGGCTGAGTCTGCATCTATCTCTGCAAGGGCAGGGGCCGGCTCAGCAGGGGCTGTGCCCGTGGGAGGAGACGAGGGGTGCCCTGGGCAGAGCCTGGGCCTGGGGTATGAGGGCCACTCCCTCCCCAGGGACTTGTCCCAGGCCTCCCACCTGCCCAGTGGCCCCCCAGGTACTCTCCCAGGAAAGGATGCTGCTCCCTCACCCTCTTCAACAGAAAGTTGGTGATTCCGCCGAAAAGTACCACTGGAAACACAATGACCGAAAGGTGTGCTAACTCTTCCTTTTACAGATACTTCAGAGACGTTCAACAAACAATCTGGACGGGGAAAATTGAACCAGGTGACCCCATGACCCCGTGTCCACTCCCCCAGCTTGGGGACATGAGGGGCCTGTGGAGGTCAAGGTCCCACCAGACCCAGGGCAGGGCCGGAGAAAAATACTGGGACCCTCGATATGGCCGCGTCCCACCAAGCTCAGGGGAAGAACAGCCTCCCCGACCTGATGCGCAGTCCCCGCCCCGTGTGCCCCAGCCCAGACCCCCCACGTGCCGTCCCATCGAGAGGGTACTGCGCCCTGACCTTCTTCATCCGGCCTCCTCATGCACCAGCGAATCACAGCAAAGAAACCACACCTACAACAAGGGCAGTCACACTCCCCTTCTGTGGAAATTTCAGGGGCCCTGGAGACACCATCTGGATGGGGAACAATGAGCCAAGTGACCCTAGTGACCCTGTGCTCACCCCCCAGATTGGGGACATGAGGGCCCTGTGGCCCACCAGACACAGGGCCAGGACCAGAGAAAAACACTGGGACCCTGAAGATGGCCCCATCCCACCAAGCTCAGGGGAAAAAGAGGCCAGGGCTCTAGTCTCTGCAGTGACCAGCTGGTGGCCTCAGGGCAGGGACTCAGCCCCTCTGAGCCCTGCCTCCCACAGGCCATGGGGACGGCACCCACCACCCCTGGGCTGTTGGGGGGAACCTTGTGGGCACGCGGAGCCTCTCAGAGCAGGACTGGCTGTGGGAGTGCTCACAGTGACAACCGGGCATGCCACACAGGGGGCTCTGGGTTCTGGGCTCCCTCTGAGTCCCCAACATGGCCCCCACCAGGCCAGGGACCCCAGAAGGGGGATGGAGGCTGAGGGGTCATTCAGGTGCCCTGAGAGCTCTAAGCCTGTGTCCTGGGGCCTCAGCCCAGGGGGAAGCAGCCATATTCCCTCCTCGCTGGGTGCTTCAGTCTTTAGTTGTCCTGTATCTCCCTCTGTCAACTGTGCAGTGACCAGTTTCCTGCTCCTGTCCCAGGAGCTGGTGGCTGGATGTGGCCAGGCCTGGCTAATTGCAAGGTGGGATGCCGACCTTCAGCACCAGAGATCCCGAGGGTGGGTCCTCTGCGTGTCTGCATGTTTCACAGGAACAGCGCGCACCCTGCGGAGGAAAGCCCAAGTCATCTTCCTTTCCTTACATCCCATTTCCCTGAGGAGCCCCTGGGATCCCCAAAACTATGGCAAGTTCCAGCCGCACAAGGAGTGCACCTGGAGGGTCACCTGGGCCCTGAGACCAGGAGCCCATGGGCTACCTACAGCCCTTTCTCCACGTGCTTGTGGAGCCTTCCCTTGGCCTCAGCAACCCAAGGGTCAGGGATCGCCTCTGCAGGCCTGGGAGAAGTGTTCAGCCGTGGCCAGGCGCGGTGGCTCACTCTGTAATCCCAGCACTCTGGGAGGCCGAGGCGGGAGGATCGCTTGAGCTCAGGAGTTTGAGACCAGCCTGAGCAAGAGTGAGACCCCATCTCTACTAAAAATAGAAAAAAATAGCTGGGGTGGTGGTGTGCGCCTGTAGTCCCAGCTACTCAGGAAGCTGAGGCAGGAGGATCGCTTGGGCCCAAGAGTCTGAGGTTCCTGTGAGTTAGGCTGACCCCACGGCACTCTAGCCCAGGTGACAGAGTGAGACCCTGTCTCAAAAAAAAAAAAAAGTGCTCAAACGTGCCCTCAGGACACAGTGCTGGGGGCCACTGCCTCTGGGGCTCCCTGTCCCACCCAGGGCTACTTCCCAGCCCCAGGGCCCCTCAGTGCCTTAGGATGCAATGCACCAGAGGCTGTCACAGAGACTGTTCTCCACCTGCCCCTCCACGACCTTGATCTGTGCTTTGGCTTCTGGATGGTTCTGACTGGGGGGCAGCCACAGAAGGCTGGAGCTGAGAAGAGGTAGGTCAGTCTGTCTCCCCCACCCCTCCGGCAGCACTTTGCCAGCAGCTGCTGTCTGCTAGGGCCAGCTCCTGTCTCACCCCGTCCAGTTTCAGCCCTGGCGGGACACCTCCCAGAACCCCTTCGGAGCTGTGCAATGGTGGCTGCTTCCCTTGGTGTCAGCCCCTGTGGCCCTCAGCCCCCATGGCTTCCTGTCCCCAGCCCACCTTGGAAAACAGTCTGTCCTCTGGGAGCACCGCCTCACCCCGCGCTCCCCTCGGGAAGGAGTTAAGCTCTGCTCGGGTGCCCACTCCCTCAGACTCTGGCTTGGTCAGGGCAGGAGGCAGCTTTATAGGGGCTGTTTCCTTCTCATCCCGCCCCTTTACCAGGGGTGGATTTAGAAAAGCAGTCGGTTCTCTAAAAGCACGTGACATGGGTCAACTCTGAACTTTGTTCTGAAGTTATCATGATTCATTTCATTTTATTTATTTTTCACCTGCTTTGAAATAAAAGCAGTTAAAGTACTCCTGGCTTCTCAGACAACTAAGGACTCAGGAAAACTGAGACTGAGAGGGAAACCAGCCCCTGAGGCTGGTGGGGAAGGAATACAGGTAAAGCCCGGATTGCAGCGGCAGTACCAGGGGTGGTGTCACCACCCAGGAGTTTTAAGAGAACCCTGAGCTGCTTGTGTCAACACAGCTTCAGGCCCAGTCCCTGAATCCCAACCCTGCCACAGGGTCTGCAGTCCCCTCCCCACACTCCTTATAGTCCCTGGAGCTGCCATTCTTGGCAGAAGAGCCATCCCCTGGGTGCTCAGCGCCTGGGCCACCAGTGCTGGAAGGCTTCCTGGAGGAGGTGAGACTTGGCCTGGGAGGGCAGTGACTGTGGGGCATCCCGGGGACAGGCCCTATAGGGGACCAGCAGAGGAGGGCAGAGTCTGGCTTTCCAGGGCTCAGGGCTAGAGGTCCCACTGCTCCCTTTCAGGCCAAGGGTAGCCTGAAACCTCAGGAACCCCACCTGATGTATAGGCCAGATGTTTAGGGGGCCCAGGGATCAGGCTTGGCCAGACCCAAGCAAGCTTTATCCCTGGAGCAGGGACCACATCACGAGAAGGAAGCACAGGGAGCCTTCAAGTCAGTGCTCTGGAGCTCAGATGAAGCCACCTTCCTCCTTACCACCCCTCTGACCCCAGCTTCTATCACATAAGGGTCACAGTGGAGGCAGCCTCCTGGTGATGCTTTTGGGAAGCAAAAGGTGACCTGACGGCCACCCCTCACACCACAAGTCAGGCCAGAGATGCCTCAGCTGCCTGGGGACACTGGCTTCCACCTTCCTTGCCTGAGGCACGAGGTGAAGGTACAGAATCCTCAGACCCAGGAGGCAGACACCAGGGAGGGATGTCCACTCCAGGAGGGCACCAGGCCTGGGCCAACAGGTGCCATGTCCAGACCAGGCTGTGAAGGGCCCTGCCATGGGCCTTGGCCAGGCACCTCATGGCTAGGGGGCACCATTATCTAATTCCCACAAAGATGCCATTGGGGTGGGACCCATTTGGCCCCAGAACCTGGACAGATTCCAACAGCGAGCAGAGGTCTCCGATGGACGAGAGGGACCTTCGAAATGGCCCCGTCCACCTGAGAACAGGCCAGGGCCAGACCCCAACCCCAACCCGCTCTGCCCTCTGCAGTGATCAGCTGGTGGCCTCAGGGCGGGGACTTAGCCCCTCTGAGCCCTCCCTCCCACAGGCCATGGGGACGGCACCCATCACCCCTGGGCTGTTGTGGGGAACTTGGTGGGCACGTGGAGGCACTCAGAGCAGGGCTGACTGTGGAAGCGCTCACAGCGACAGCTGGGCACACCACAGAGGGGGCTCTGGGGTCCCTGTGAGTCCCCAGCACAGCTCCCCCCAGCCCAGGGACCCCAGCAGAGGGATGGAGGCCAAGGGGTCCTGAGAGATCTTTCTCATGAGAGTGGAAATAAGACTTTGTCATTGTCTTTCTTGGGGATTCATCCTCATTCAAGAGCTGTGTTTGGTCCCAATACTTGGGAGGGGTGGGATGGCTTTGTTAGGAGGGAGGAAATGATTTAACTACAATGGTGTAGCTTATTTAGGCAAAATTTAAAACTTCCTAAAAAGACTTCCGGCCAATTCGATCCTGGAGGTGGCTCTGCTTCTCCAGGCTGTGGTGACACCTCACAGGACAGCTGGGCCCCTCTCCTGGGGCTTCAGGGCCTGCCCTCAGCAGGGTATACCGAGCAGAGAACATGCCACTGGCTGTACCCTCTTGGCTATGGTACCCCAACCCCTGACTGTGCAGGTGTCTAGACTGGGATCTACCCCTTGGAGGACCCCCACCGGGCCACAACCCTGAGGGTGTTCAATCTGTTCCCTCCTGTCGACCCTGCAACCCTGAGGTGGAAATCAACCCTGCTGGGGGACTCCTTCCCAAGTCCCCTTGCTCTGGCTCCTCTGTCAGTAAGGTCCACGGTGACCCCATGGGCAGCCAGAAGTTTGCCCAGATGAGGGGACAGCCGGGCAGCATTTGGAAAATCCTGGCCCTATTCCTCATACTTTAGCAGGACTCTGCCCAATGGATCAAAGATGGAAAGTAAACAAAGAGACCGGAAAGATAGTGGAGGAAGATCTGGATGAATTCCTGTTGAGCCTTGGGTGGGGAAGGCTTCCTAAGCATGACTCAAAGTCAGAAGTCACAAGTGACAGAAGAATGATCAATCTCACTGCCTAAAAATTGAAATCTGCAAGAAAAATAACAAACGACATTGGTAAAGTACAAAGACATGCTGTCAACTGGAAAGAAACATTTGTGGGTCACGTTACAAACAGACCCAGTTTCCCTAATATGAAGACCTCCTGGACAAGGATAGAGGAAGAACAAAGACCCCAAAGGGAAAGAGTGAAAGGATGTGTGGCAGGCAGAACCACGGTCCCCAGAGATGTCCATGTCCTAATCCCTTATAAGTGCCAAGGCCACCTGGCAAAGGTGAGTCGAGGCAGCAGACAGAACTAAGGCTACTAATGTGCTGACTTCCCGCTGGGGAGAGTGTCCCGGGTCATCCAGGGGCCCAACGTAGTCACCAGGGTCCTTGAATATGCGAGAGGGAGGCAGGAGGGTCAGAGCAGGGCTGTGCCATGTGGGAAAGGCCCGTCCAGCTACTGCTGGCCGTGAAGACAAAAAGTGCCATGAGCTGAGGCATGCGGGCAGCTCCCGAAGCTGGGAGAGGCAAGGAAATAGATCCTGACTTGGAGCCTCCAGGAAGCGGTGCAGTCCTGCCTGTGCGACCCCCATTGGACCTGTGACCTCCAGAACTGCATGATAGTAAGTTTGTGTTGTTTTAAGCCATTCAGTTTGTGGTAATGTGTTACACCAATCGGAAACTCATACAGGGCCAGGACAGACAGGTCACAGAAAAGGAAATTAAAACACTTCATATACAAAGGGTGCTCAACTTCACTTATAACAGGGAAATGCACACTTGAACCCCACAGAGACCATTTCTTATTGCTAAGAGAGGCAAGAAGCCAATACACTCTGGCGGTATAGTTGTGTTGGGCACATTCGGGCACTGCAGGCGGGCGTACAATTAGTGGCCTGGCTGTAGAGGGCAACGTGATGCCATCGACCACGCCAAAGATGCATTTAGGCTCTGACCAAGAAGTCACTCCACTGGCCAGGGCATCACAGCATGCTCTAGTTACAGCATGCTGCCTCTGGTGTAAGGAAGGCACAGTTGTTTCTGTCTGAAGATGCATAAAGCTAGGAAGAAACTAATCAGTGTTGACCTCTGGGGGGGTGAGAAGTGTAAGGGGGTGGGAAGTGGATGTAGCCAGACTTCTCTCTACATACTGTGTACCTTTGAACCATTTGGAAGAATCACATGTTCTATTTGAATACTTTCTCTTTTTTTTAAAATTTGTGTGTGATGGGGTCTCACTCTGTCCCCCAGGCTGGAGTGCAGTGGCATCATCATAGCTCACTATAACCTCAAACTCCTGGGCTCAAGTGATCCGCCTGCCTCAGCCTCCCAAAGTGCTGGGATTACAGGCATAAGCCACCATGCCTGGCCAACATTTCCCATTTAATAAAACACAGAGACTGGTCTGTAACCGAATGATGGCGGTGGGCTGGCCCTCCCTGGAGGCAGCAGATTGGGCCACTTAGGAGCTCAGGGCCCCTCCTCGGCACAAGCAGGGCACCTCTATGCTGGGCATTCCTGAGTGAGTGAAATGAGCCCCACTGGCCTGGGGGGAAGCTGGGGCTGGGGCAGGAATTGGGGCTGCATGTCCTGGAGGAGGATGGAAACCACCAGCTGACCCAGGAGGTGTGTGGAGCTCCAGGGGCAGGCCAGGCCCTGCCACGCAGGGTTTTAGGCACAGGAGACCTCATCTGTCACAGCCTGCACAATAGTGGGGAAGAAGGAGCTCTTCAGTTTACAGAGCTCACTGAGGCCCCTGCAGGGGAGGGATTGCATCTTCACCCCCCTCTCTATCTCAGCCTCCTACTTTGTTCCCCTACCCTCCTACTTTGCATGCTCCCCGCTCCCCATGTCGGCCTCCCATTGCTTGTATATACACTTCCAGTTATGGAAAGGTCCCCTCTCCAGGGCTGGCAAGAAATCACATCCACTGTTGCTCCCATGGCCTTGCCTGGTGCTCGGAGTGCAACACACTGTGCAGGACCCAATTGCCCGTGGCGACTTTCCTCTCAGCCTTGTGCACCTTGGGTACCCAGGCTTGCACATAGCAACACACTGAGCAGAGGGGGTGAGGACTCTGCCCCAGGGCTGTGGGTGCAGGAGGCACCTGGGGGGCCGAGCATGGGCCCTGTGCCCCAGTGACATGCCCATAGGTGGGGATTTGTGTATTGGGACTGTTAACTCTGACTAGAGACAAATAGAATAAGGAAAAACCTGCCTACAGAGTTAAGCCTACAGCTTCCCAACCTTTATATAAACAGGAGCTGAGATGTGTTAATGCTTCAGGGCAGGTGCCATGCCAAGTACTGTCCATGCTGAAGGGAAGTGGACTGTATCCTGGTCCATGAACCAAAGTTGGGTCATAAAAGGTTTCAACCACCTCATGGTGCAGCACTGAGGGAAGGTGCGTGTCAGGCTGCTGGGAGCTAGAGCAGGAATGTGGTCAGGACACCTGGATCCTGCCTGGATCCATCTATCATCCACCCATCCACCCACCCACCCACCTCTGATGACAACACAGCCTGCCTGACACGTGTGCCTTGAGAACCAGAATACAGTTCCTCCTTATTCAGTAACTCATTAGTTAAATTGTTTTATCATCCAGGTGAGCCCAATTTCATAATTAATTAAACTCATTTTCTATAGACAGACATTTAGGTATTCCCATTTTTTTCATATCATGAAGTTGTGCAATTGTGTGGCAGGTACCTCAGCACTTCAGCCTCTCTCTGTGGAGGCCTCTCCTGAAGCGGCTCCTACTGTAGCCCCAGGGACACTGCACAGTGGGGCTGAGGTGTGGGTCGGTCTGGGGAGCTTCACTTCACGTTTTATATTTTTGTGTTACTCTATAACTTCTTTTTTTTTTTTGACACAGGGTCTTGCTCCGTTGCCCCGGGTAGAGTGCAGCAGTGTCATCACAGCTCACTGCAACCTCAAACTCCTGGGCTCAAGCGATCCTCCTGCCTCAGCCTCCTGAGTAGCTGGGACTACAGCCATGAGCCACGCCTGGCTAATTTTTCTGTTTTTGTAGAGAAGGGATCTTGCTCTTACTCAGGCTGGTCTCGAACTCCTGGCCTCAAGCAATCCTCCCGCCTTGGCCTCCCAGAGTGCTGGGATTACAGGTGTGAGCCACCACACCTGGCCTATTACTCTATAATTTTTAAGTGATGGGTTTTATCTGATAGATAGTTTATGTGTTTTTCAGTATTTTTTAAAAAGTATTTTTAAATAAAAAAGCACCAAGGTTGGCAATAATTCATTTGAATTTTCACAAATATTTTGATTACTAACTTCTCCAAAGAGACTAAGTAACCAATCCCAAGAAAATAAAATTAGTGCTTCAAAAGCTCTCTAAAGCCCCAAATCACAGAGAACTTCCACCCCCAGAGAAGAAAGGGGTGGCTGAGGACAGTCCCTTTCCTTATCAGGCTCTTTTCCAATGTTTCATGTCTTCTTGTCTTGGGCACAGGAACAAGGGCCTCTCCCAGGGACTCAGAGCCAAAGTTTCTTTGGGGTCGGAGTACTGCATAGGGGATGCTCAGGCAAACCTCTACTTGCTGGGGACCCCACCATGCTGTTGTGCCTGGTGGGCTGAGAGGACACACAGGGCCTGGAAGCCAGAAGGCCTCTCACAGACCCTGCTTGCAGCCCTGTGAAAGGGAGCTGGATGGGGCTGGCGTCTCCAGGTAAAAACATAACGTCAGAAACGCTCACAGGCAGCTGGGGGGGGTAGGCTATGGCATCAGCCCTGGGTGCTGTCCTTCCTGCCAGGGGTCTGGTTTCCCTTTGGAGGGCTGGGATGCTTTTCCAGACATCCCCTGCCCCCACTGCCCTATTCACTCCCTCTCCAACACCTATCATGAATGGTGTAATGTAAGCTCCAGCACTGAAAGGTAGAAATGGGAGTTGCTGCACTCACCTTTACCCCATGGGTCCCCTAGCAACGTGGCTGGTCTAGGAGGAATGCTTCCACCAGGAAGCCTCCCTATGCTGAAAGCCCAGACCTAGTGGCTTAGGGAACAAGCACAGGCAAGTCGCACGTCATTGATGTTACAGAGTGGAGGGAAAAGACGCTACAAAAAGATCCAGTTTCCGGAAGGCCCTATGAAGGAGTTTCGATGTTAACCTGAAGGTATTTGGGAGAGTTTTAAGCATTTGAGAAGTTTGCATTTTGGAAATATCACTTTGACATGACAGACATTAAAATGTTAACAACAGTTGTCTCTGAAAGGTTGAATTGCCTGTGCGTATTTTTTCTTTTCTTTTTGCTTATCTGTATTTTCTCATGTTTTTTACAGTAAATATGGTTTACCTGTATATATTACTTTCCTAGGGCTGCCATGACAAACTGCCACAAACTTGGTGGCTTAAAACAAAAAAACGTATTCTCCCACAGTTCAGGAGGCCAGAAGCCTGAGATTGAGGTGTGGGTAGGGCTGTGTCCCCTCTGAAGGCTCTGGGGGGATCCTTCCTATCTCTTCCAGCTTCTGGGGACTCCTAGCAATCCTTGGCTTGTGCATTGCTCCACTCTCTGTCCCTGTCTTCCCCAAGCCTTCTTCCCTTGTGTGTCTCTATGTCTTCTCCTCTTTATAAGGACACCGGTCAATGGATTTAGGGCCTACCCTAAATTCATGATCATTTCATCTTGAGATCCTTAGTTCAATCATACCTGCAAAATCCCTTATTTCACATAAGGTCATCTTCTGAGAGTCTGGTGGACATAAAGTTTTGGGGCACCACTATTCAACCCACTACACTGTATAATACAAATAAAATTTCAAAAGGAAATTAAAAAATCATTTTGGAGGCCACATGAAGACTGGAGGGGCAGCCCAGAGGACAAGGGGCTAGAGAGAAGGCTGTGGCTTGGGTCTAGGCATGGGTGTGGGCAGCAGCAGCCTAGAGGGACAAAGGGTACCATGAAGGAGAGAGGCTGTAGGGGCGGCTGCTCCAGCCTTCTGGTTTGGATGGTGGTGCGACCTGTGCAGAAGGGAATGACAGGAGGAGCACATTTGGGGAGGAAGGTGACACCTTACATTTTAGACATGTTGCTATTGATAAGACCCCGTGAAAAACAGGGATCCAATATTTTATTTTTATTTATTTGCTGCATGGCATGTCACTGTGTACCTCCAATAACAAAACTGCACATTAGGAGGCTTCTAGAGGCATCTTTTTATTCCCTTCAGGCCACACTGTGCCCAGCACTGGTGGGCATCTATACAAGTCCACTGTAAGGTGTATCTGCAAGGCAGGACCTCTGCCCCTGGGACGTACCCAAGGCTGTCAGGATTGTCTGGAGAAGCTGGAGAGATTAGCTGGGCCCAAAGGCTCAGCCTCCCTTCCCACGGAGCAGAGACCTGTGGGGCTTGCTTCTGGAGGACGGTCTACACAATGGTGCCTTTTTGAGTCTCTCCAGAGGCAAGGGGATTTTATTCTTTGTCATCTGCTGGTGAGGCATGAGTCTGACAATGACTCACAAACATGTCCTGCATGCCTTCAAGGAACCCCTTCCCAGTGCCAGGCCCAGTACCAGGTGCTGGGGGCCCTTATCAAGACAAAGATATGGCCCTGACCTTGAGGAGCTCACAGGTGAGTGAAACAGGTTAATCATCCTAACTAGTGGGTAGGCAGACAAAAAAGTATCAAGTGCAGTGAGATCAGCCATGCTTCCCCCTTTGCCTGACTGGCCAGCATTCCCCAAACTTTCCTCCCATGAGAAATACATACACCTGGGGCACTCACCTGGTGGTCGTGTTCTGCGGACAGGGTATGGGTCTGAGGGGGACGTGCTGAATGGACAGGGGGCCACCCACGTGATGTTGGTCTCATGAGGTGAAGATGCTGAAAGGAGAAATGACTCAGATGAGAACACAGCAGAGGCTACCTCGCCCCTTTTTGTTCGTGAACCAGGTGTGAGGTGATTCTGTTCTCCCTCAGTGAATTGTAATACAATTTTAATTGTCAAGCATCCACACTGTACTTCTGGTGTTTGGAGGATGTTACAGCTTCTGAGAGAGGTTCCAATAAGCTTTAAGCTGTATTCAACCTGAGAAAGCTGATATATACATATATAAAAAAAGGATGAAAATTAAAGCTTTAAGCTGTGAAGGGTGATAGGCACTCAGCCACCCTCCCAATCCTTCTCTCCTCCCTGTTGGTCCCGAGGGCCTGGATTTCACAGAGCTCATGATCAGGGTTTGCCCATACAGTTTTCCACCCAACTTGATCCCAGTAGACTGCTCCCCGCTGCTCAGATCCCATAAGGTCATAGGTCTAAATGTCATTTAGAAGGGCCTCCATTTTCTCTGCCTCCTGAAATCTGATCCAGGCCTGCCTCACCCAGATCTGGTCTTCTCCATGAAGGTTTTCTCCAGGACCCCACCAAGTAGCAGTCTTTCTTTTTTCTTTCTTTTCTTTTTTTTTTTTTTTTGTGAGACAGAGTCTCACTTTGTCACCCTGGGTAGAGTCCAGTGGCACCATCATAGCTCACTGAAAGCTCCAACTGCTGGGCTCAAGTGCTCCTCCTGCCTCAGCCTCCCGAGTAGCTGGGACTACAGGCTCAGGCCACCACACCCGGCTAATTTTTCTATTTTTAGTAGAGACCGGGGGGGGGGTCGTCTCGCTCCTGCTCACACTGGTCTCGAACTCCTGGGCTCAAGTGATCCTCCCGCCTCAGCCCCCCAGAGTGCTAGGATTACAGGCATGAGCCACTGTGCCCAGCCATTTTCTTTATTCAATTTTTTGTAGACACAGGGTCTTGCTATGTTGCCCAGGCTGGTCTTGAACTCCTAGCTTCAAGTGATCCTCCCATCTCAGCCTCCCAAAGTGCTGGGATTACAGGTGTGGGCCATTGCGCCCAGCCAGATTATAAACTTGTGTAAGGGAAAAATATATTTTAAGTTCCACTTCACTCAGGACAAGAGAAATGCAAATTAAAACTACACTACACTGAGATAAACTGGACTTTAAAAAACCTTTGTGTATCAAAGGATACTATCAAAAAAGCAAAGATCCTTTCGTAGTTTCTAAGTGTGATGACTGGGTTTTCCCACTTGTGCGAAATGTGTCTTCCTCAAACCTTGTTATAATGTTTGATGTGGAAAAAAGTGAAAAGACAACTCAGAGATTGGGAGAAAAGAGTCACAAATCATATATCTGATAAGGAATTAACATCCAGAATATATAACAAACCCTTACAACTCAACAACAAAAAACCAAAAAACCCAACTAAAAAAGGGACAATGGACTTGAACAGATATTTCTCCAAAGAAGATATGCAAATGGCCAATAAGCATATGAAGTGATTCTCAACATCATCAGTCACATCAGCGATTAGGGAACTGCAAATCGTATTTCTTTCTTTCTTTTTTTTTTTTTTTAGCAGAACCGAAAGGACAGCAAATCATGTTTCAACATGATTAGATTCAGGTTATGCAGCAGCATTAAATGCGCTGACTCACGTACAGATTTTAGCACAAAATATTCAATAACTATACAGAAGAATACCATCGGGAATTTGGTTACAGGAAAGGGTCTCACTGGAGGTGAGAGGGGAGTCTTTAAAGAAACCATTACTTTTCATTCTCAACCTCAGAAATACCAGCTCAGGCCAAGCAAGACAAAGCCTTTGCCCCTTTGCCATGTTATTCCAGAAGTGCGTCCAGGAGACAGGGTTACAACTCCCCGGGCCTGGAACCTGCAGTCAGAGCTCCTGCACATGGCAGGGCTCCGCGTCCTAGCGCCTGAGAGGAGTATATCCCGGCAAGTTGAAAAGAAAACTTAGTGATATCAAATGTAATTCCTCAAACTCGACAGCTCATTAAGTGGTGCTATGTCCTGTTCAGGAAGCAAGGCCACCTGAGATGACCAGGGCAGCGAAGGGCGCGTCCAAGGTCACTAGCCATCGGTGGGGCCAGATTTAAACCTGCGGCTTCTTACAACTCTACTCTGAGGGACACTGGCTGATCACCCGGCCCAAAAAATGGACTTGAAAAACTAACAGGAAATATGGTACCGAAAAGTGAAAAATTTAAGATGCTTATAACGTTTTTCACCACCCATGTTCTTGCGTGTGCACCTTCACACATAACGTGTCCCAGATTGTGGCGGATCCCTGCCTGGTCGCCTTACCCGACGGTAACGGACATCTATTCCCCAGGGTCAAGCTGTCCGCCTCAGTCCGTCTACAGCGGGTGAAAGCGGCGACTGCCACGGGCGGCTGGTTCGGCCTTTGCTTCGGGCCCTGAGCCTGAAGCCGGACTCAGCGGCTCCAGCGGGGCCCGCTGGCTGGGGTATAAGGCGGTTTCCCCGGGTACGGAAGGCCGAGTGCAGTGTGGCCGCGGGCGCGCCCGGGAAGCCCACGAAAGCCGCGACACCGTGGCACTTCAGCCATCGCCTCCCAACATGGGGAGACAAAATGGCTGCCGCGCCCTGGGCCAGAGCCACAGACAGGCTCCGCGACGCGCTGGAACTACAACTCCCAGAACGCTCTGGCCGAAGGCGGGAAGCCGGAACGCGCTCGCGCGCCGCTCAAGATGGCGCTAATGGCGCTAGGCCCTTGCCCCTCCCCCAGCGGAAAGCCTCCTGGATACGTTGAGGATTCGGGCAGCTCCCCCGCCCTTCCTCGCACTGGCCGACGGGACTCTTAGTCCTTCGGGCAACGGAGTTGATCCTTCCTTGCGCCGTAAAAAACTATACTTCTCGGTGAGGCTTCGGCGCCTGCGCACCAGGTCGCGGGGCGTACTACGGTTCCCGGCGGGCCCTGCGACCCGCGCGATTGCGTGCTGACGCATTAGGCGTGCTGACGTGCAACGCGGCCCAGGCTGGGTGCGAGTGGCGCAGTCGGAGCCCACTGCGGCCCCTGAGGAAGCGAGGAGGCGTCGGCGTCGGCTGAGGCGGGCGGACCGGCGAGGCGAGTCGGAGGCTTCAGGCCCCGAGGGACTCAGGAGCTCGAGCAGCGGCAGCGGCAAGACCTCTCCCCCTCGGCAGCGGCGGGCAGAGGCGGCGGCGGCGGCGGGTGAGAGAGTGAGGGAGCGAGCGAGCCGGGTGGGGGAGGGGCAGCGGCCCCGGCGCAAGGCCAAAGCGCGCGGAGAACGGCCCAGGCCCCCGCGCGCACGCGCGCTCGCCGCCCTTAGTTGGCGCGGACGCCCTCGCTTGCCTGCCTTCCCTCCCCCTCCCCGCCGTTCCTGTGGCGCGCGGGCTTTGACTCCCCCCGCCCTTCCCCCATGGCAACGGCGCGCGCAGCCGCCTGCACTCGGGCTCACGCGCGCCCTCGGCGACTGGGGTGCGCGCGAGACTCAGTTTTTGGCCTTCCGCCGACACGTGCGGTCGAGGTGGACTTTCTGTAGCTGCCTCTTTTGGCCTTTAAGTAGCCGGGAAGGGGCGGCAGCGAGGAGCCTGTTCCCAGGTCGTTTCCCCCGGCCCCCGATCCCTTTCCCCCGTGCTGCCTCCGGCGTTGGGCTTCCTCGTGCCTCTTGGGGCCTGTGGACCCGCCGGTCCCAGACTGCGGGGCGCCGCGCAGCCCCTCCCCCATCGCTCAGGGCCGAAAATAAGCCTTCCTGGCCCGGCCACTGCGGAGAGGGCCTTGAACTAGATGGCCCGGATTTAAACAGTTTGGAGTCGTTACTATCAACCGTGAAGTTATTGGGGGAGGGGGGAAGCCCCGATTCTTAAAGATTAAGAAAGGTAACACATGTAGGTTACGTATGTAAGGTAGACTAAGTGTTCCCTTTTTTCTTCCACTTTTTCAACATCTCCGCACAATTTGTGTTAAAGAGAGGGAGACTTTGGGAGCCCGTCGTTGGGGAGAAAATGCTGAACTCTGTTTAAGTGTCCCGGATTCCTGTTTTAGACGTTATTTGGCAGACAACACTTCCGAGCCTTTATTTCTTCTTTTACATGTGTCTTGATCAAAAATTCAGAGTTTGTTTTATTGTCTTCCTAAGTGCATGGGCTTAGGGCTCTTCCAAAGCTAATATTTTAGCTTTCTGGGTTCCATTGTGTCCACTGTGTAACACAGTGCTCTAGTGTTAAGCTTGCTGTGCTTACCTAAGTCCATTTTCCTGCATAAGCCTTTTCTCCACCCTTTTTGGTGCCGTTTTCTTTATTAAATATCTTAATATTAAATTTCAAGATAATCCTTCCATTCCCTTATTAGTTTGGCATTCTGGTAATTTCCTAACAGGAAAAATTGTCTTTTGTCTTCCTTTGTAGCTTGCTTTTTATTTTCTGCTTTTACCTTGGGTAACTTTTGCATATCTACAGTCTCTGGACCCCCACTTTAAGAATCCCTGTTTATAAAGTTGTCTGGTTTTGGTGGTTTGTGTGTTAATGTTAGTTCCTTTTTTAGTATCTTGATCACTCCCTTACGTGCTGTGGTGTCTTTTTTTTTTTTTTTTTTTGGCTCGTTCCCTGAAAGTTCTCCAAAATATTGTCACTTACTATCCTTTGCTTAGCAGCTGCTGGTTTTCCTTCCTTAGAGAGTGGGAGGATTTTTATGTGAGGTGGTATGGAAGTGTGGGTGAATGGTTAAGCTGAAGAATTAATTGCAGGTCAGAAACACTCTGCAAGAGAAGCAGGAATTAGGTGGGGCATGGAGAGGCAAAGGAGGACCTAGGTTTAGTGTGGGGAAGATTGGTATTAAAAAATGAAAATCAGGGTTGGAAGGTAGAGAAACTGATTTCTTGAGCTATAAAGTTTTTTATTTCTTACTGTATTTACACTTGCCTTTCCTAGGTTTACCTCATCTGTCACCCTGGCATAGTTATCTTCTTTTGCTTTCAATTCTGTCTTGGGTCTGCTACTGAGATTGGGCGGGGGCCCATCCTTAGACTGGGGTGAGGGGGTTGAGGGCACAAACTGTTCTGAACCTGGCCCAACTCTCTTCCATTCAACATCTCCCCATACTTTTTTCTTTTTTTCTCTTTCTCTCTTTCTCTTTTTTTTTGGTGCACTCTAGTGCATTTTCCCAGGCATTTGTATAATTATTCTGGAATTTTCTAGATATGGCCTTCGCTTTTATCCAATTCTCTCTCTTCCATCTGCTTTGATCTCTCCACTTTACATGTTCCTTGGGGTTTTTCTTGGATATTTTTCCCTCACATGTTTATGCTTTGTGAAACTATCTTGGAGAGGACGGATTGTAGAAAGAAATAGAGTACGTATAGCAGGATAAAGGAATAGAATATGTGTAGTCGAGGAATCTAACTAGGAAAACTGGGGCTTGAGGGTTCTTGAGAGTCATGCTGGGGTTGGGACAAGTTGAAAGGATAGAACATGGCGGGAGGCATGGGGTTAACATGGGAAGGGCTAAGGCAGGGCTGGGAGGGAAAAACTAGCAAGTGTGATGCAGGGGATTGGTAGGGATAGCTGACAGGTGAACGTTAATGAAGATGAAATACAGTGAGGGTTTTCTAGATAAATTTATGGCAGGGTATGCAAAGAAGGTATGGGAACAGTTGGAACAGTGGAGACTGGTTTGATGTGTTTAAGTAGAGCATTGAGTTGAAAACAGGTAATATTTAACAGGAACTAGCGAGACTTGGAAGATCATGTAAATTCTGTTTGGGAGGAAATTGAAGGAATAAAATATCAGGATGGTTGGTAGGATCTTTAAGTATTTAGAATCAAGGAAATGGCTCTTTTCCTGGGAAGTGAAGTATAAGAAGATTATGTATCGAAGGTTCATGTGTGTTTCTGATGTGCATGCTGGCTTTTAGTCTGGGTGTGAGGCTGCACAGGACACTTTTGATTTATCTTAACTAGTCTACCTGTGCAGATATCAAAGGGCTGTTTAATTCATTTTGCATTCATAAAGAGCAGTCTGAAATCCTTAGGTAAGTTCTTGGAAGAGTCTTTGGACATGGACTGCAGGCCCTTGGGTGCCACATGTCTATGGTGCTTGTTGTGCCCTGTTTGCAGGCTTTAGTTGGTTATCAGAGGTTAGGAATTACAGTAGTTGGTGGAGACACCATTTGTGCATTTTGGGGCCAGAGGAGAATAAAGGGACATTGTGGAGAGATTTGAGAGAAACAGATCTTTGTTTGCCTAGGGTGAAAAAAGAAGAAAACCTAGGTGCAAGGAGAAATGATTCAGAATTCTGTGCAAGAGCATTGAGGAAAAAGGCAATAAGAACTGGGCTATGATTTGGTGGAAAGGAAGCAGTGTGGGAAGGACGAAGAAGGGGTTCTGTTGGGAGACGAGGACGATGATGGAGCATTATTTAGTTAAAGGAGATTTAGTGTGAAGATAAATGTTGAAATAGGGGTGAATGAGAGCAGGGAGTTGGGTGGTGGTGAAGTGGTTAGTTTGGGGTCAGGGGCCTGACCCGTGTCTCCCCGCTCCCCCCCAGGAGTGGTGGTGCCCCCTCCCCCGGGCACGGGGCCATGTACAACGGGATCGGGCTGCCGACGCCTCGGGGCAGCGGCACCAACGGCTACGTCCAGCGCAACCTGTCCCTGGTGAGGGGCCGCCGGGGTGAGCGGCCTGACTACAAGGGAGAGGAGGAACTGCGGCGCCTGGAGGCTGCCCTGGTGAAGCGGCCTAATCCTGACATCCTGGACCACGAGCGCAAGCGGCGCGTGGAGCTGCGATGCCTCGAGCTGGAGGAGATGATGGAAGAGCAGGGGTGAGGGGAGGGCTGGGGGAAAGCCAAGCACTGAGCGAGTGCAGAGCTGGGGATATTAGGTGGGGGTTTTAGCTTAGGGCTGGTTGGAAGAGGCCTGGAGAGGAGTTGTGGTAGGGGAGGAGGTAAATGAGCTAGAGAATTGGAAAGAGTTAAGGGACAGTGCAAAGTGGGAGATGAGGAAGGAAGCTGTGTGTCTAGGGCACAGATGGGAGCCTGAGGGACTGAATTACTTAGGTGGAGGCACATAGGGAAGGGGGGCCACTGAGGAACAAAAATGTGTATTTAGGGAGAGACAGAAAAGCAGAGACCAGGTAGGAGAAGAGCTACGTAAGTGGACAGGTGTTGTCATTGGTAGAAAAGAAGAAGGTAAATGGATTTAAGGATTGAAGCCTTGGAAAGTAGCAAAGGCAGGAAGCCAGGAATTGGAAGAATATTTGAATAAGAGGGAATCATGGGCTGGGTAGGCATGTGAAATTTTGGAAAAGGAGCACATTAAGGCAGAAAACCGTTTAGAGCAGTGGTTTTCAAACTTCAGCAGGGATAACCTTTTTATACATTATACCTTACTTTGGAATCCCAGGAAGTAAAAGACCTGTTCTTGTTGAAGTTGGGGAGAAGCACTCGGAACTCTGCCTGTTTAGCTTTTCTCTTTTGGCCCCTGAAGTGTAGCGTGTTTAAAATCCACTGTTCTAGAGGGTGTACTAATTAGAAGGTAGAAGGATGATGGGAAAAGATCAGAAGGACTGAAGAGAAGGGACTTTTGGGTGACAGTGAGTGAAAAGTTCTGTGTGTGCATGGAGAGGGAAGAGACCCTGTTGGGAATGAGGGAAATGTTTATCTGGGTCTGGGGAAAGTGTCCTGTCAAACTCTAACCCCGAAGGGATTTATTCTTCAGGTACGAGGAACAGCAAATTCAGGAAAAAGTGGCGACCTTTCGACTCATGTTGCTGGAGAAGGATGTGAACCCTGGGGGCAAGGAGGACACCCCAGGGCAGAGGCCAGCGTGAGTGTTGAACTCTCCCTTGCTTTCTTTGGACTCTGCTGCTGCTGCTACTGTCCTTTCTCCTTACCTGGAACTTCCTCCCTCCCTTCGTCTTCCTTTCCCCATGCGTTACTTGGCTCCTGCTTATAACTGTGTTCTGAATATGGCTCTTCCCTTTGCGCCTTATTTCCTTCAGACTTTTGCCCTTTTTTCCTCCAGGGTAACTGAGACTCACCAGTTGGCAGAATTGAATGAGAAGAAAAACGAGCGACTCCGTGCTGCCTTTGGCATCAGTGATTCTTACGTGGATGGCAGTTCTTTTGATCCTCAGCGTCGTGCTCGAGAAGCTAAACAGCCAGCTCCCGAGCCTCCCAAACCTTACAGGTATACAAGGCCAAGAATACCACTCTCAGCTTCTTTTTCTGATTCTAAGCACCCTGCTTGCTCGTGCGCGCGCGCGCGCTCTCTCTCTCGCTCGCTCGCTCGCTCTCTCTCTCTCTCTCTCTCTCTCTCTCGCTCTCTCGCTCTCTCTCTCTGTGTGTGTGGGTGGGTGGGTGTGTGGACTGTTTCTTCCCAAACTCTTCAGATTTTGTTCTTCTGAAGTGTCTAAGAAAATTTGTCTTAGCACTTGTCTACTGTCTCTGTTTCTTTTCTTCCTTCCCCAGCCTTGTTCGGGAGTCCAGCAGTTCTCGCTCACCAACCCCAAAGCAAAAGAAGAAGAAAAAGAAGAAAGATAGAGGACGGTAAGTTAGTTGGAAAGTTGCTCTAGTAGTCAGAGGACCAATTTTGTGGTGCATTTTCTCTTTAGGAATTGAGAATTCTTGCTTGCAGGAGATAGTTGTCAGGGAGAAGGGAGTTACCATTTAGGTGTCAGTTGGGACAAAAGATGTATGTGCTTCTCAGTGGGGATCGGTTGAGTCTGCATGTCTGCCAGTTAACTGGCCAGCAGCATTTTGGATTTCTGGAATTTTCTTTTTTATCTTGAGGTTTGTTGCCTTACTGTTACCTGTACTTCGTGAAGAATAGAGAAATAGGTTGTGGGTATAGGTGTGATGCTATTGGGATGTTCAGGTTTTAGAAACCTTTTTAGGGGATGGCTTGCAAGTGGGAGGGCCAAGGAAAAAGCTAAGCAGAATGATCTTGCTTCTGAACCCATCTTTAGCAGGTCAGAGAGCAGCTCTCCTCGACGGGAGAGAAAGAAGAGCTCGAAGAAGAAGAAGCACAGGTATGAGGTGGGAGTACCTGGAGTGACTGGAGAAGGCTTGCTGAGTTCAAGCATAGGTTTTGGTTTATGTTTTTTCTTCTCTTTCATCCAACAGGTCAGAATCTGAGTCCAAGAAACGCAAGCATAGGTAAGAGCTCTTTGTCTCATAGGAGACATAGTGGCATGTGGGAGTGATGAGCCATTGCTTGATGAACTTGCTTGTGCTTGGCCTCTGGGAGGTTTCTCTTTCTTGGAGTAAAGCTCAATTCCTTGATCTTTCTGCTGTCAGTAACATTCCCCAGTTCTTTCCATCTCATTTTTTGTTTTATTTCCTTTTTACAAAGTTTATTTTTAACAACTTTGCCTTATTTTTTAGGTCTCCCACTCCAAAGAGCAAACGTAAATCTAAGGACAAGAAGCGAAAACGGTGAGTGAATTTGCAGGGAATTTGCTTAGTAAGTTGATAAATGCCACTTTGGAGGGGAGTAGGAAGATTGATTCATGTCCCTGACTGGTAAAGGGGTTGAGGGATGGGTGAGGAGAATCCAGTATAGGTGTGGCAGCACCCTTAGCTGTGGTGGTGGTCATCTTTCAGGTCTCGAAGTACAACACCAGCCCCCAAGAGCCGCCGGGCCCACCGTTCAACTTCTGCTGACTCTGCTTCCTCCTCTGATACTTCCCGCAGTCGGTAAGGGGTGGTCCAGGAGGAAGGGAGGGAAAGGGAATGGTGGGTTAATTAATTTAATATTTATTGAGCGCCCACGGTGTGCTAGGCGCTGCACAGACCATTCGGAAGACACGGTCCCTGCCCTCTAGGAGCTGACAGGCTAAAGCAACGGGATGGACAGACATATACATTTCCCCTTCTCTTTTTTTTTTTTTCTTGTTTTGTTTTTTTGTTATTTTTTGTTTCGTTCTGATGTATATGGACTGCCAGAATAGGGGGGGTGGTGGTTTGTTCGTGGTGTCTGGGGGAGGAAGGAATCCTTACCCTGGCTTCCTTAATCGGGGAAGGCTTCCTGAAGGAGGTGGGCTCAGAGGTGAGTTGTGAATGAAGTGGGTAGGGAATGGGCTGGGTGGATGGTTTGGGGATGTTTGGGGGAGGTGAGTAAAGGGGTAGAGGGAGAACATTCTTTGGGATTGTGTTGGGAAGAGAAGGACCAAAGTGGACCGAATGCATTTCATTGAATGTTTTGAGTCATGCGACTAAGAAGGCTTTTTGAAAAGAGGGTTAAATGGTTAGAAAAGGTGTGTGGGAGCTGGGGAGGGGGTTTTCTGTTTTCCCTTTGAGTTGATTTCCCTCCTCTTCCCCATCCTCACTTAACTCCTCAGGTCTAGAAGTGCTGCAGCTAAAGCCCATACAATTGCCTTGACTGGGCAAAGTCCTTCCCCTGCTTCAGGGCCTCGAGGGGAGGGAGATGCGCCTTCCAGTGAACCCGGTACCACCAACACACAACAACCTAGCAGCCCAGAGCCCTCTACAAAGCAGCCTAGCAGCCCTTATGAAGACAAAGACAAGAAGGAGGTATGTTCCTGAGTTGTCAATGTTCATTGGATTGCAAGGGTGTGGATTTAGGACAGATGTGTGAAGTGAAGGGGAGAGGTAATAGCTTATTAAGAGGAATAAATTCAGTCCTATTTTCTACGTTCCTCTCCCAGTTACCAAGTTGTGTTCTGCATCTTCAGATCCTTTAGAATTGTGACTCAACGAATTGTGAATCTTTCAGAACCAAACTGCACTTGATACTAATAGGTTTTAATGTCACTATACCGTTTACGTATGTATATAGATAGAAGTGGAACAAAAGTTTTTTTAAACTACACTGAGTTTTACTACTTACAGTATAGCCTTTAGTTTATTTCATTAAATGCTGATCATGGCTCGCTAAAATTTTTCAACCTACTGGATTGCTGCCAGCAGTCTGAGAACACTATGGAATGGTATTTTCAGTAGTTCCTATTGTTTCACACCTCCTCTTCTAATTCAAGCCCTAATCATTTTTTCTTGGTTCAGTTATTACAGTATAAATTCTTAACTTCTCTCATCTGTTTTTGATGTCATCCAGAGTTACCTTTCCAAATTAACAAGTTGAGTCACCTCAGAAACTTAACTATGTTAATACTGCTTTTGAATTGTATCTAAAGGCTTTTATAATTTGGTTTCCTTTTCTCTTTTCCTGTACTCCATCCATCCTGTTCTACTTTTTTATTCTTCATGCAAATCATGTTCTCAAACCTTGGCCTTTATTCATGCTGTTTCTTTTAATTTAATAGTTATATCTCAAGGGTGAAATTAATTGCCACCCACTTTTAAAAACCTCTTATCTTTCTGTTAAAAAGATATCTTTTCTGTTCTTAACAGCATTTTGTAATGGTATTGTAAAAGTAGTGCATTTGTTACCTGCATTTTGTCTTTTTGTAGTTATGGGACACTTGAAGTCACAGATTATCCGTATCTTCATGTTTTCTGTAATGTGCTTTATATTATATGATTCTTTGTTATCGAATGAATGTGATTGCCTGTGGTGAGGAAAAGGACCAATTAGTGCAATGGAATGTGTAGAAGAAAAGTTTCATTGGAAAGGGTGTTGGGATCTTATGGGTGATGTGAAGTTTTGGTGCTTATGTATTCCTATCCCTACTCTTTCTTCCACTCTTAGAAATCTGCAGTTCGACCTAGTCCCTCTCCGGAAAGGAGCAGCGCAGGCCCAGAACCACCTGCTCCCACTCCGCTCCTTGCTGAGCAACATGGCGGCTCCCCACAACCCCTTGCAACAACCCCCTTAAGTCAGGAGCCAGTGAACCCCCCATCTGAGGCCTCCCCAGCGCGGGGCCGTTCACCACCTAAGTCTCCTGAGAAACCCCCCCAATCTTCCTCGGAGAGCAGCCCACCATCCCCTCAAGCTACCAAAGTTTCTCGGCATGCCAGCTCTTCCCCTGAAAGTCCTAAACCTGCTCCAGCTCCTGGGGCCCGCCGAGAGATTTCTTCTTCTCCCACCTCCAAGAATCGATCACATGGCCGAGCAAAACGGGATAAATCACATTCTCATACCCCTTCCCGTAGGATGGGGAGGTCCCGTAGCCCCGCAGCTACTAAGAGGGGGCGATCTCGGTCTCGAACCCCTACCAAGAGAGGTCATTCTCGGTCCCGGTCCCCTCAGTGGCGTAGGTCCAGGTCTGCACAGAGGTGGGGAAGGTCTAGAAGCCCACAGCGACGTGGTCGCTCTAGGTCTCCTCAGCGACCAGGCTGGTCCAGGAGCAGAAATACCCAGAGAAGAGGCAGGTCTCGATCCGCAAGGCGAGGCAGATCACACTCTAGATCCCCAGCCACTAGGGGCAGATCTCATTCTAGAACGCCAGCCCGGCGGGGCAGGTCTCGTTCTAGAACACCCACCAGGCGGAGATCACGATCTAGAACACCCACCAGGCGCAGGTCTCGGTCTAGAACACCCCCCCGAAGGGCTAGGTCTCGGTCTAGAACACCTGCTAGGCGCAGGTCTAGGACCCGATCACCAGTAAGACGAAGGTCTCGTAGTAGATCTCCTGCCAGGAGAAGTGGCCGGTCACGCTCTAGAAGCCCAGCCAGACGTGGTCGCTCACGCTCTAGAACCCCAGCCAGACGTAGTGGTCGCTCACGCTCCAGAACACCAGCCAGACGCAGTGGTCGCTCACGCTCCAGAACACCAGCCAGGAGAGGGAGATCTCGGTCTAGGACACCAAGACGAGGAAGATCCCGCAGTAGAAGTCTAGTTAGACGAGGAAGATCTCACTCTAGGACACCACAAAGAAGAGGTAGGTCTGGCTCATCATCAGAGCGGAAGAACAAATCCAGAACATCTCAGAGAAGGAGCAGGTCCAACTCGAGCCCGGAAATGAAAAAATCTCGTGTTTCTTCAAGGAGGAGCAGGTCTGTGTCTTCACCACGATCCAAAGTAAAGTCTCGCTTGTCTTTGAGGCGAAGCCTTTCAGGGTCCTCTCCGTGCCCTAAACAAAAGTCACAGACACCACCCAGGCGCAGTCGCTCTGGTTCTTCACCACGTAAACAGAAATCTAAAACGCCATCAAGACAAAGTCATTCCAGTTCATCTCCTCACCCTAAAGTGAAATCTGGGACACCTCCAAAACAAGGGTCTGTAGCAAGTTCTCAGGCCAATGAACAATCTGCAACACCGCAAAGACGGAGCCGTTCTGAATCATCACCTGATCCTGAGTTGAAATGTAGGACCCCTTCAAGGCATAGGTGTTCTGGGTCCTCTCCTCCTAGAGTGAAATCTAGTACACCTCCAAGACAAAGCCCATCTAGGTCGTCATCTCCACACCCCAAAGTGAAGGCTGTAACATCCCCAAGACGAAGAAGCCATTCTGGCTCTTCTTCTCCAAGTCCTAGTAGGGTGACATCTAGAACACCTCTAAGGCAAAGCAGATCAGTGTCTCCCTGCTCCAACGTGGAATCCAGATTATTGCCAAGACACAGTCATTCTAGGTCCTCCTCACCAGATACCAAAGTGAAACCTGGAACACCACCGAGACAAAGTCACTCAGGGTCTACTTCGCCGTACCCCAAAGTAAAGCCCCAAACTCCACCAGGGCTAAGTCTTTTTGGATCCAAGTCTCCTCGTTCCCAAGAGACGTCTAAAGACTTACCAGCACAAAGTTCCCCTGGATCTCTCTCTCGCTGTCTAGGAGTAAAATCTAGTACACCACCAGGAGATAGCTATTTTGGTTCTTCATCTCTGCAGCAGAGAGGACAACCTCAAATTTCACCAGACCCCAGATCCGATACTTCAAGTCCGGAAGTGAGACAGAGTCAGTCAGAATCCCTATCTATGCAGAGCAAATCTCAAACCCCTCCTAAGGGTGATCAGTCCAGGTCCTCATCTCCAATCACTGAGCTGGCACCCAGATCTCCAACAAGGCAAGATAGAAGTGAATTGTCAGGAAGTCCTAGGCTGAAATCTGGAATGTCTCCTGAGCAGAGCAGGTCCCAGTCTGACTCTTCATATCCTGCTGTGGATTCTGAATCTCTTCTGGGGCAGAGTAGATCAGAGCCGCCTTCTGAATCAAAAGAAAAAATGGGCTTACCCCTTCAGGAGGATGTTACTACATCATCTCCTAGACCGAGAGAGAAATTTAGTCCTCTAGTACAGGATAGGCCTGAATCTTCACCAGTACTCAAAGACGTACCTAGAACCCCACTGAGGGAAAGAAGTGGTGCTGGGTCATCTCCAGATACAAGAGACCAAAATAGCACATTAGTTAAGTCAAGCCAAGATGAAGAGTTAATGGAGGTGGTAGAGAAATCTGAAGAACCCTCAAGCCATGTCCATCTGCCCCATTTGTCTCCAGAACTTAAAGAAATGGCTGGCAATAGCTTTGAATCATCTCCTGAAATGGAAGAAAGGCCTGCTGTATCTTTGACTCTTGACCAAAGCCAGTCACAGGCTGCTTTGGAAGCAGTAGAAGTCACTGCAGTGACCTCATCTTGGGGTGGGCCACATTTTTCTGCAGAACTTAAAGAACTGTCTAATTCTCCCCCCAGGGAGAATAGCTTTGGATCACCTTTAGAATTTAGAAACTCAGGCCCTGTTGGTACAGAAATGAATACTGGATTTTCTTCTGAGGTTAAAGAAGATTTGAATGGACCTTTCCTTAATCAGCTGGAGACAGATCCATCTCTAGACATGAGAGAACAATCAACAAGATCCTCTAGACGCAGCAGTTCTGAGTTATCCCCAGATGCAGTGGAAAAGGCAGGAATGTCTTCAAATCAGAGTGTTGCTTCGCCTGTACTTGATGCTATACCCAGAACACCCTCAAGAGAAAGAAGTAGTTCTGCATCTTCTCCTGAACTGAAAGATGGTTTACCCAGAACTCCGTCAAGGAGAAGCAGGTCTGGGTCTTCTCCAGGACTTAGAGATGGGTCTGGGACTCCCTCAAGGCACAGCCTGTCTGGGTCCTCTCCTGGAATGAAAGATATACCTAGAACACCATCCAGGGGGAGAAGTGAATGTGATTCTTCTCCGGAACCGAAAGCTTTGCCTCAGACTCCTAGGCCAAGAAGTCATTCTCCGTCATCCCCAGAGCTCAACAACAAGTGTCTTACCCCCCAGAGAGAGAGAAGTGGGTCAGAATCATCAGTTGAACAGAAAACTGTGGCTAGGACTCCACTTGGGCAGAGAAGTAGGTCTGGATCTTCTCAAGAACTTGATGGGAAACCCAGTGCTTCCCCTCAGGAAAGAAGTGAGTCAGACTCTTCTCCAGATTCTAAAGCCAAGACACGAACCCCACTTAGGCAGAGGAGTCACTCTGGATCATCTCCAGAGGTTGACAGCAAATCCCGACCTTCTCCTCGGCGCAGTAGGTCAGGCTCCTCCCCTGAAGTGAAAGATAAGCCAAGAGTGGCACCCAGGGCACAGAGTGGTTCTGATTCCTCTCCTGAACCCAAAGTTCCTGTCCCTAGGGCCCTTCCCAGACGAAGCAGATCAGGTTCATCAAGCAAAGGCAGAGGCCCTTCTCCTGAAGGAAGCAGCAGTACTGAGTCCTCTCCAGAACACCCACCCAAATCCAAAACTGCTCGAAGAGGCTCCAGGTTGTCACCAGAGCCCAAGACCAAATCTCGCACGCCGCCTCGACGTCGCAGCTCTCGATCATCTCCGGAGCTAACAAGGAAGGCCAGGCTTTCCCGTAGAAGCCGCTCTGCCTCTTCCTCACCAGAAACTCGCTCTAGAACTCCCCCAAGACGCCGAAGAAGTCCCTCAGTGTCTTCCCCAGAGCCAGCTGAAAAGTCGAGGTCTTCACGCCGGCGGCGCTCAGCTTCATCTCCACGCACTAAGACAACTTCCAGGAGAGGCCGGTCTCCTTCACCAAAGCCTCGTGGACTCCAGAGGTCCCGTTCACGCTCAAGGAGGGAGAAAACCAGAACAACCCGCCGTCGAGACAGGTCTGGATCTTCTCAGTCAACGTCTCGGAGAAGACAGCGGAGCCGGTCAAGGTCTCGGGTTACTCGCCGACGGAGGGGAGGCTCTGGTTATCACTCAAGGTCACCTCCCCGGCAGGAGAGTTCCCGAACCTCCTCTCGACGCCGAAGAGGCCGCTCTCGGACACCTCCAGCCAGTCGGAAGCGTTCTCGCTCACGCACATCACCAGCCCCGTGGAAACGCTCTAGATCTCGAGCCTCTCCAGCCACTCACCGGCGATCCAGGTCCAGAACACCACCGGTAACCCGCCGTCGTTCAAGGTCCAGAACGCCAACAACACGCCGGCGTTCCCGTTCTAGAACTCCACCAGTGACTCGCAGAAGGTCCAGATCTAGGACTCCGCCTGTAACCAGGAGGCGATCTCGAAGCAGAACTTCGCCCATCACTCGTAGAAGATCAAGATCCAGAACATCTCCAGTCACCCGAAGGAGATCTCGATCTCGCACTTCTCCAGTAACGCGAAGAAGGTCCCGCTCTCGAACCTCTCCGGTGACGCGCCGCCGTTCTAGGTCCCGAACACCTCCAGCTATTCGGCGCCGCTCTAGGTCTCGAACACCACTGTTGCCACGCAAACGTTCTCGAAGTCGCTCCCCACTTGCTATCCGCCGCCGTTCTAGATCCCGTACTCCTCGAGCAACTCGGGGCAAACGGTCCTTAACAAGATCTCCTCCAGCCATCCGCAGGCGTTCTGCATCTGGAAGTAGTTCTGATCGTTCACGTTCTGCTACTCCTCCAGCAACAAGGAACCATTCTGGTTCTCGGACACCTCCGGTAGCACTCAATAGCTCCAGAGTGAGCTGCTTCAGTCGTCCTAGCATGTCACCAACTCCTCTTGACCGTTGTAGATCACCTGGAATGCTTGAACCCCTTGGCAGCTCTAGAACACCCATGTCTGTCCTGCAGCAAGCTGGTGGCTCCATGATGGATGGTCCAGGTCCCCGAATACCTGACCACCAGAGAACATCTGTGCCGGAAAATCATGCTCAATCTAGAATTGCTCTTGCCCTGACGGCCATCAGTCTTGGCACCGCTCGGCCTCCTCCATCCATGTCTGCTGCAGGCCTTGCTGCAAGAATGTCCCAGGTTCCAGCTCCGGTGCCTCTCATGAGTCTCAGAACGGCCCCAGCTGCCAACCTTGCCAGCAGGATTCCTGCAGCTTCTGCAGCAGCCATGAACCTGGCCAGTGCCAGGACACCTGCCATCCCAACAGCAGTGAACCTGGCTGACTCGAGAACGCCAGCTGCAGCAGCAGCTATGAACTTGGCTAGCCCCAGAACAGCGGTGGCACCTTCAGCTGTGAACCTTGCTGACCCTCGTACCCCCACAGCCCCAGCTGTGAACCTAGCAGGAGCCAGAACCCCAGCTGCCTTGGCAGCTTTGAGTCTTACAGGCTCTGGCACCCCCCCAGCTGCTGCAAATTATCCTTCCAGTTCCAGAACACCCCAGGCTCCAGCCTCTGCAAACCTGGTGGGTCCTCGATCTGCACATGCCACAGCTCCTGTCAATATTGCCAGCTCAAGAACCCCTGCAGCCTTAGCTCCTGCAAGCCTCACCAGTGCTAGGATGGCTCCAGCATTGTCTGGTGCAAACCTCACCAGCCCCAGGGTGCCCCTCTCTGCCTACGAGCGCGTCAGTGGCAGAACCTCACCACCGCTCCTTGACCGAGCTAGGTCCAGAACACCACCATCTGCCCCGAGCCAGTCTAGAATGACCTCTGAGCGGGCTCCCTCCCCTGCTTCCAGAATGGGCCAGGCTCCCTCACAGTCTCTTCTCCCTCCAGCACAGGAGAGGCCTAGGTCCCCTGTGCCATCTGCTTTTTCAGACCAATCCCGTTGTTTGATTGCTCAGACCACTCCTATAGCAGGGTCTCAGTCCCTTTCCTCTGGGGCAGTGGCAAAGACCACATCCTCTGCTGGTGACCCCAATGGCATGCTTTCTGTTCCTGCCCCCGGGGTGTCCCATTCTGAGGGTGGGGAACCACCCACCTCTACCGGGGCCCAGCAGCCTTCTGCATTGGCCGCCCTGCAGCCAGCAAAGGAGCGGCGGAGTTCGTCGTCATCCTCCTCGTCCTCTAGTTCTTCCTCTTCATCATCATCATCATCGTCCTCCTCCTCCTCCTCTGGCTCCAGTTCTAGTGACTCGGAGGGCTCTAGCCTTCCAGCTCAACCTGAGGTGGCACTGAAGAGGTGAGGGAATTTGACCTTTAGAAATTTCCTAAGGGGAAGGTATCAGGGATGGGTTGGGGAGTGGGGAGGGAGAAACCATGTCACAGAGGTTCTTGGCTCTCTGAGAAGGTATGGGGACCTTGATGCACAAGCTGGGGGAAGAAGAGAATGCTGGGGTGGGGGCTGCGGGGGGAGGAATGGGACAGATAAAAGTCTCCGAAGGTTAATTCTCTAGAGGATAATGATAAGTTTTCCATCTCTACAGAGGACAGAACTAGAGGAAATGGACTTAATTTTACAGCAGGAGGGATGGCAGTTAGACCTCAAGAGGAACTCCCTGGGCTGGAAGGATCTTCAGAGGTCATCCCATCCCTCTCCCTGCCTCCAGGCAGGACGGCCCCTTCCCCAGCCAACCTGCACTCACAGGGGCCTCCCCAAGCTGCGGCTCTCCGAGGAAGGAGACCACCCAGCTTCAGCTTCCACACCTGAGCCCAGAGGCCTTATTCCTCCATCAGGGACATTCTTGAGGTTTAACCTTGATCCCTTGTGCTACGGGCCCCAGCCTGTTGCTTGTGTTAGCAGAGGTTGGGTCAGCTCGGGCCACTGCTCTCCAGAGAATGTGCTCACTGGCTCGTGTGGCTGGGAGAGCTCCCGGGGCCTTTCTCAGGCACCCCTCCCGCACTGCCGTTCCTCCAGGCCAAGGAAGGTAGGGTTGGGGCTGGGGCAGCTTGTCTCCTTTTGACACTCCTCTTCTCCCACAGGGTCCCCAGCCCTACCCCAGCCCCAAAGGAGGCTGTGCGAGAGGGACGTCCTCAGGAGCCAACCCCAGCCAAACGGAAGAGGCGTTCTAGCAGTTCCAGTTCCAGCTCCTCCTCTTCCTCCTCCTCCTCTTCCTCCTCCTCTTCCTCTTCTTCCTCTTCCTCCTCCTCCTCCTCTTCCTCCTCCTCCTCTTCCTCCTCCTCTTCTTCCTCCCCCTCCCCTGCTAAGCCTGGTCCTCAGGCCTTGCCCAAACCTGCAAGCCCCAAGAAGCCACCCCCTGGCGAGCGGAGGTGAGTGCTGCCTTGCCTGAGATGGAAGGGGGGGTGATGTGTCCAGAGAAGGGACCCTGGGGGTGTCTCATGTGGACTTTGGTGTCTGGTCGTATGGGAGGAGTCGGGTACTCTTCTCTCCCCCTGTTCCATTCAGTGTGCCCTGTTCTGGTGAAGTACTGCATTACCCAAGTGGGTGCTCAAGTCAGAATTGGGGAGTCTAGGTTTCTTCCTCTCCCTTCCCCTGACATACAGCCTGGTCCCAGGGATTCTAGCTTTAAGTCTCACCATTGCTATTGCCAGGGGTCTTGTCTGGCCACCGTCATCTTCTCCCGACTCTGTCCACAGCCTCCTCCCTGTCTCCTTGCCTTCACGCCATTCTCTTCCACATGTAGCCAGAGGGATCTTTCTAAAATGCACATCTGGTTACTTCCCTCCACTCCACAAATCCTTCCGGGATGCCCTGTGGCCTGCAGGATAAAGCCCCACCTCTGCGGGAATGGCGTGTGAGGCTCTGCACCAACTGGCCTTGCCTGCCCTGTGTTCTCCTCTCCTGCCCGCCCCCACACATGCCCTGTGCTCCAGCCACACCCAGCGCCTTGCAGTCTAAGGAGAGCCCATGCCTTTGGACATGCTGTTCCTTCTGCCTGGAATTTCCTTGTCCGCCTGGTGAACTCCTCGTTCTGCAAGACTCCGCTCAAACAGCACCTTCGAGAAGACTGCCCCGCCCCACCCCATGTCCCTCTCCCCTGGGTCCCCAGACCCATGCACATCCAACCCTGCGGGGCTGCTTCCCACACATGGGGCCGTGTGTGCCTTCCTTCACCACTGAGCTCCTCCAAGGGCAGGGACTGTCTTTATCTTTGCATCCCCCGCTGCACCCTGTGCCCTGTCCACTGGGGCACTCGGTGGATGGTGTGCGGGCGGATGGGTGAGTGAGCGGACAAAGGTGGGTCTGAGGCTGGCCCTGCGTGGTGTGTGAGGTTTGGTGGTCAGGACCTGGGCGGGTGGTCCTGAGTGCTGGTTGGTGGATTTGGAAGTGTGTGGTGCTATGGGGTCTTACTCTGCTCCCCAGGTCCCGCAGTCCCCGGAAGCCAATAGACTCCCTTCGGGACTCCCGGTCCCTTAGCTACTCGCCTGTGGAGCGGCGCCGTCCTTCACCTCAGCCCTCGCCGCAGGACCAGCTGAGGTAGGGCCAAACAGCAAGTGTTGGCATCCAGCCTGGTCTGACCACCACTGATTTCTGCAGAAAAAGGTTTTGAGGCTCAGTGGTGCCTAAGGTTGGTGCTGCTCTGTGGTCTGATGTCTGTCTTGTGTTGCAGCAGCAGCAGTGAGCGAGGTTCCCGGAGAGGCCAGCGTGGGGACAGTCGCTCCCCAGGCCACAAGCGCAGGAGGGAGACGCCTAGCCCTCAGCCCATGCGACATCGCTCCTCCAGGTGTGTTCCCCTGGAAGGCCTAGAGGCCCCTTTCTGAGAGCTGGTTCTGGTGGTGGTAGGTGGTGGCCCCATTCTGGGAGTGGCCCAGGAAGCTGGGCTTGAGGGCTGGGATGGAGCCTCCACATTGATCCCCATCTTGTCTGTTGCAGGTCTCCGTAAATCATCTGTGGGGGATACCACCACACCCCATGCTCTGGAGCCACAGGGAGTGTCCTCTTGTTCCCCAGCAGAGCAGTGGGAGGGTCCTTGTCTGACCTCACCCTTGAACCTTGGCAGCCCTTGGAGGGAGGGTTCCCTTCTTTCCCTCCCCCTTTTTTTTTTCTTTGTTCCTGTGAAATGTTAATCTCCGTGAGTTTTTCCTGGTTCACGTGTTTTGGGGTGGGAGGGAACGCAGATGGGAGTTGGGGGAGGGGAGGATACAGTTGAGGATACCCCAGCTTGGAGTCAGAAAGGGCCTGGGAGGCATGGCCCCCCCTGTATCCCCAAGTTCCTGGGGGGTGATGGTCTGGAACTTAGAAGGTTGTATGAGGTATTGGAAGGGACAGGAATTGGAGCTAGTTGGTCCCTACTGTCCCCCATGAGGTGTGGCCCCTTCCCCCCAACTTTTCTTCACGTTTCTTAAAGGCATTTTGGTTTTTTAAAATCTGTACAGCAAGAGCAACTTTTTCTGTCAAATAAAAAGGAGAAATGCAGGAATTGGATCTACAGACTTTTATTATTAGGTGTGGTGGGAGCAGACTGGAGGAGCCACCCTCCACCCTGACCATGAGCCTCCAAGGTGGGCAGCTCTCTTCCTGTGTGGGCCATTCTGGGCTGTGCTTCCCTCACTGAACATGCTGTCAAACCAAGACACCGGCTCCAACTTACACTTTTGCTTTTGGCCTTTGCTCCTCAGGATAGGAGGCTCCTGGGAGCTGGGTATAAAGGGGTATGGGGGGCCTTGAAGGAATATGGCCTGGAATCTTTTGTCCCCCGCTGCAACAGCCTGGCCCATGGCTCTGGGTTCCTCCCAGTCCTCTCTACCTCTCATGGCTGGTGGAAGTGGCTCAGCCTTCAGGGGAGCCCAGGTCCCTATGGTGCCTTTGAGTGGCAGGCTGGGCCAAGCTCAGCCAGGGTCCCAGGTAAGCAAGAGCCCAAAGGAGCCTCCTGAGGCAGCAGGACCCACCCAAGAGAGGGTGATGCCTGGAGTCAGGAGGAGGAGGAGGAGAAAGAGGCAGCAACCAGGCAGACACCCAAATCTCTTTTATTGGGGGGAATGGGCCTCTTGGGGGCAGGCCAGGGGCCCTCACTGCACAGCTTGTTCATTGGCGCTGCTTCCTGAGTCCTGGGGCTTCATCACATCAGGCAGCTCTGGTGGGCTGGAGAAGGGCTCAATGCGCAGGGCCTCAAAGGCATCATCTGTGGGACAAGGGATGGAGCTAGAGGGGGAACCCCAATTCTTGCCCCAGCTGGGGCCTTGGTGTTCACCTGTGATAATCTGTAGCTTGGAGGCCCTCCGTGCAAACACCCACCCCCCAAAAGTTAGTCTCTCCCACAGCTCTGACCTCCCTCCACCTAGCTGCCAGACTCAGTGACCCCACTGGAATATCTCCCATCCTTACAAGCCCAAACTGACCATGACCCCTCCCACTCCCCATCCCCCACCAAGGCCTTTTTCCTCATCTTCCATATCCACCAGTGAGCCTGTGGGCTGACCACCTGCATCCACCTACTTCTGTCTCCACAGCCACCATCACCCAGAATGTCCCAGTCTCCTTGTTCCCTTCACAACACTTTTCCATGATTTTAAAGTCAAACTAGACTCAATCCTCCCCTGCTTAAAATCTTCTAGTGGCTTCCCATCTTACTCTGAATAAAGTCTCAAGTCCTTGCTGTTATGTCTTTCCAATCACCTACCTCCTATGCTCTTAGACTCTTGCTCCCTCTCCCTGTGTTCCCACACCAAGCTCCTTCCTGCCTTGGGCCTTTGCACTTGCGGGTCCCAACACCTGCCATTCAGAATGGCTGGCTGCTGCTAGGCATCCAGGGCTCAACTCAATGGTCACCTCAGAGAAACCTTCCCCAGCTCCCCCTAAATAGTCACTGCATTCCAACACCCTGGGCATAGTCTTGGGGGCACTTACCACTGGACAAAATTGCCGTATTTATTTCTTTTCACTGGTTCCTTTTCCCACTACTCCAGGAAGTTCCCGCTGTCACCCTACCACACAGCAAAGGAACCCCACTTCACAACTTTCCTCCTGTGCTTTCTTCCACCTGGCTCAGGGTTCTCAACTGATTAGACCCCCAGGGAAAGCTGGCATGTCTGGAGACAGTTTTGGTTTTCATAACGGGCAGTGGGGGACATCAGGGATGCTGCTACACATACTGCAATACACATGACACCCCACACAGAATTATCCGGCCTAAAATGCCAACAGTGCTGAGGTTTAGAAACCTGACCCAGCTTAACCTAATGCACTTTCCCAGCCACTAACCTGCAGTGACAATTCTTCCTTCACTACCTCCCTTCTCTGGAGATTAGTCTGGACAATGCCCTTTAATGAATTTGACACTCATCTCCATCTCCCTGAACATTGGTTTGGGTGACCCAGAGAGGCCTGCATCTCCTCCTGCATGGACACTGAGTGGTGGAGGGTGGGGCATCCAGCCAAGGCCCGGGAACCTACGTGCTGACTGCTTGCACTGCATCCAGAAGTGCGTTTTGGTAAGTAAAGCAGTCCCTGGGGAAACAAAGACCTGCCAGCCCACACCATAGCCCCAGTCAAAACAGCCGTCAGTGCCTAAGGGATGATGGGACTTGGGGCCCACCACATTTGATGCCATACTGGGTGCTGTGGGGAAAATCAAGTCACCTCCCATGACTTCAATTTTCTCATTTGCAAATGGGTCTAGCAACATCTTCCATGTCACAGCAAACCTCTAGGGTACATCTTTTCAAATTAAAGAAAAGAAAATTCTGGGAGAATGCAACTCAGCCTGAGTTTAGGAAGCAGACCAGATGTGCTCTTGGCCCTTACTTGCCCCCTTCAGGGCACACCTGAACAGGACATGAACTCCATGTCTGTACCAGCCCTGCACCTGATTCCCAGTGTCACTATGAGGGCAGAAGGAACCCACAGAAATGTCCCTGTACTTCCCATCTGCTGAGCACTCCCAGCAGGCCAGGCCTGGGTGCATGGGCACTCACACTGCCTCGCCCTTTATGGAGAAGGGGACTCTAGGCCTAGAGGGGGCAGGACTGCAAAGAAGCTGGCACCAAGACACAGCTGCTGAGGCTGAGGCCTAGCCCAGTAATCCTTAGGGAACAGAATAGGGTAGCTAGGACTGTACTCTTCCTTTTCAGCCCTTGCCATGTTTTTTAACAAGGCAGAAAAATAATTCCTTCTAACTTTATCCAAGTTTCCCCAGCCATCCACACAGCCCCTGGGTCCACAGCTGTGAAAACACAGTCCTATAACCTCTGTTTAGTTCCCAGAGACAAAGAATAAAACTTAAAATCTCCCCTCCCTTTTTCTTGATGGAGGGAGATAAACTGGTGGGAAGTAAAGCACTCTCCACCCTTGGTGTTTCTAAAGTTTGGGCAGGGTGGAAGGTGCTTAATGACAGCACAGGTTCTGGATCTGAATCCTAGATTTGGCAGTCCCAGTAAGTGACCTAATGGCCCCAGATTGACTTTACTCATCCTTAAAACTGACACAGTCCAAGTGTCAGCCACACAGAGATGCTGGGGGATTAAGTGAAGTACTGTACAGAAAGAGTGTGGCATTGATGTCTGGCTCCAGCAAGGGCCCAGCAGCCAGCATCTCAACTGTGGCTCCCCATGTAACTGCCGGCAAGCCTCAGTGTGCCCATCTGCAAAACGAGGATGATGTGGTGTGGACCTCCCAGGGCCACTTGGAGGATGAGATGTGACAATGGAAGTACATGCAGAGTGTAGGGAGGAGCTCAGTAAGTTGTCTGTAAATGTGAGGTGGCATCACAACTGGGGATCTTCAAATTCTCTGGGAAGTAGGCTTCAGTTTCCAAAAGCATCTATTCGCTTGCTTTTCTTTTTATGGGCAA
Organism: Daubentonia madagascariensis; assembly: GCA_023783475.1. Taxonomy (NCBI): domain Eukaryota; kingdom Metazoa; phylum Chordata; class Mammalia; order Primates; family Daubentoniidae; genus Daubentonia; species Daubentonia madagascariensis. The sequence continues at coordinate 70,620 of JAKFHU010002332.1, read as the reverse complement.
ACAAACACATACTGTCTAAGGATACTGCCTGCCCTTTGTGTACTGGGAAGACACTGCCCCGTAGGCTTGAAGGAGCAACCACAGGCTCCCTGAAGACCCTCTTCTTTGCCTGTTCCCACCCTACCTAGCTGTCACCCAGCCCAGGCCCCTCTCACCTGCCCTGAAGGCCAGCCCCACTGTGGCTGGGGCCTGTGGCCGTGCCGTTTGGCTGGTGAAGCCACACTCGCCCAGCGTCTTGCCATCATCCAGGAGCTGGTCGTCCTGAGGAGAGAGGAAGGGTCTTGGGAGAGGCTCCAGGAGGGCCAAGTCCCAAAGACCTCTCTGACCAGCAAAGACACTGAAAGTCACAGGAGGGAAGAAAGACAGCCCCAAGTGTGGCCCAGGACCATCCCAGTGTATTATCAAACACACAAATTCCAGGGTTATAGCCAAGAATTTCCAAGTCAGAACACCCCAGATTGGGGCTCTGGAATCTGGTTTTTCCAAATTCTCCAGGCAAATCTAATTTCAAGAGCCACTGAGCTAGTCTGGAGAGAGGAGACCTAGGTTTGAATCCCAGCTCTGCCACCTTCGACAAGGTAAACATTTTGATGTGAAGTTTCCTCATCTGTAAAACGGGTATTACTGAAATTCCCAACTCATAGGGCAGCCAGGAGGTTTCAATGAGCTGGGGAGGCACAGAAGTCACCAAATGCAGTATGTGGCACATGGGATATGCACAGGCAACAAGAAGGGTCACTATTAGGGAAGCCTCAGTAGGTACAGGCAGGAAAGCCCTTTAGAGACCCTGGAAGCTGAGGCTCTGAGCCTAGAGCAAAAGGTAGGTTTCCCAGCTTCCAGATCTAGAATCAGATCAATGCACGTAGGTGACAACCTCATGCTGCTGGAACATCTAAATCAGGGGTTGATGCACCTGATTCCCCAATGAAGACCCCAAACCCCAAGGCACTGTTACTTAATAATCACAGTTGGTTTTTAAGGAGAAAAGCGAGGCTTCTAGAACATCAGCAGGAGGTTGGGAGGTGATAAACAGTTACTTGGTGAAGAACTGGTGAGACCGGACTTATCCCGACACCCCCCATTTCTTTGCATTAATTGGGCCTGGCAACTGAGGCCGCCCAGAGCCGGCAGGGCGCGGGCGGGACCGCTGCAGGGGTTAGACGCCGCCGTGCCCCTGGGCGCCCAGGGCCTGGCATGCGACCTAAAAATTCACCCCGGACCGGACCTCCCCGTGTGCGAGCGCCGCTCGTGCTCCACCCGCACAACGGATGTCCCAGCCCCGCGGCTCGGACCGGGAGCAGGCGTCGGCCGGCCGGCACTGTTTACATCGATGACACCGTCGCCGACGCGCCCCACGCTGGGCACCGGACGGCGGTTCCTCTCAGCCCGCCGCCGCCCGGGCCCGACCGCGGGGGCCGCACCTTGTACAGCCGCTGCTCGTCGGGCGGCCGCTTGAGGATGCCCTCGACGATGCGCTTCAGCTCGAACACGGTGCTCGACTCCTTGGCGTCCGTGAAGATGGTGGTCTTGTGGCGCCGAATCATGAGGAACACGTCCTGGGGGCGGCCGGCGGGCGTGAGCGCGGAGCCCGGGCCCCCCCGCGCGGCCCGCCGCCCCCCGCCGCCCCCGGCCCGGCCCGGCCGCCCCTCCCCCCGCGCCCGCTCACCATCTCGGCGGCTGCCTCTCCCCTCGACGCGCCGGCGCGGACGCGCTCCGCCCCGTTCCCGGCAGCCCGCGCGCAGCCCGGCATGCCCCGCGTGCGGCCGCGCCCCATGCCCCCTCCTCCGCCTGTGGCCTCGCTGCAGCCATTTTAAGTGAGCCGGAAGCGGGTCGCGCCGGTTGGCCTGTGGCCGCCATCTTGGTGCCGAGGCGCTGGTCGTGTCCGCCGGCGTGGTGGCCGAGCGTGGGGGGGACACGGGAGGCGGTGGCGCCATCTCGGGAGTGGCAAAGGCGAGGCCGCCATGTTGATGCGTTCCGGTGGGCCCTGGGCGCAGGCACATCTTTTTTGGGGGGATAACGGGGCTCACCGCGAGAACCCTGCATCCCAGGGACAGTGAATGAATGATGTGCGTCGTGGCCATGGGGGAGGCACGTGGTAACCCAAAATGAGGGACTGAGGCAAGGATCTCAATCAGTTGAGGTTTATTAAGCCAGCTTTAGGGCATGTCTGGGAAAGACACAAGCCACAGATGCATCTGTGACTGTTTTTCCAATGAGGTTTTACGAGTGTGAACTTAAATAAAATCTTAAGGGCCCCCTGCCCCCCAGTTGACTGAATGGACCCCCTCTTGGCCAAGGGGACCCCAGAAATACCCTACAGCTGACTTGCTGGCCATGCGAAGGGAGGTCGGACATGCCCTGTCATGCCCCCTCCCTTCTTGGAAATAGCCTTCCTAGCTCATTCACAGCCCTGAGGCTCTACAAGGCAAAGCTTAAACCCCACCTGCAGGAGTATGTCTGTGGCTGGTCTCTGATTAACAGACTTCTTTAACTTAAAACATTTCAAGCCTTTAGACAAAGCTTCCTTTCTTTAACCAATTACAAATCAAAAAATCTTTAAACCTACATATAAGCCTGCACTTTGAGATGTCCTGTTTTTTCAGGCCAAACCAATGTACACCATCCATGTATTTATGGCTTTATGTGTAATTCTTGTCTCCCTGAAATGTATAAAACCAAACTGTAACCCAACCATGGCGAGACCACTTGCTCACGGCTTCTTGGGCGTGGCTCTTCAGGCCACATTTTTGGCTCAGAATAAACCTCTTTAAATTTTTTTACAGAGTTTGGGTTCTTTTCCGTTGACAGGAGGTTTAGTATTTATACGTTTCCTTAAAGTGGGGGTGGGGAGCATGTAGGCAGTAAGACAAATGTGAGACTTTGATTAGTGCAGAGGAAATGTACGCTTCATATAAGATAAGGTGTTTGAGGTGAACAAGGAAGTAAAGGAATCAGTTATGCAGTCTCTAGGTAGTTGGAGGAGTGGTTGATCTGGTCTTGTCTCTGTTCTGCACCTGGGAAGATAAACTTGTAATCAACATTATCAGTGTAGCATAGAACAGACTTTAGTTTTAGGAGCTAGACTTAGCCTGCAGACCTAAAGTTAACAGTAGGTGGTCCTTGTTTATGGGAGGCCAGCAAAGCATTTCCGTAAGGAAAGATCTTTGTGGGCACATCTTGGTAGATGCCTGAAGCTTGTTACCTTTCCATGGAGATTTGGCCAGTGCATAATGTTAGTAATAGCTGTTCATTTGAAAGGGGGTGTTGCATGACTCAGCCTCCATGCTTGACATTCCCTTTGCATAAGGAGTGTGTGGGGGGTGTCCTGAGATTTTTATTTTCCTTTAAATTCCACCTCCCAACACCCCTAACCTGGTCTTCAAAATCTTTCAGAGAAAATATTGTAGAAGACATGAGTCTGTGGTTGTATGTTTCAACTAATCCCATGTTACTAGGAAGGCTCATTCTTAGGAGGTCATGTCTAGGGACCTCCTAAGGGAATTAAATCAGAAAAGAACTAACGCCAGAATAATTATTGGCCATATAGGCTTTTAAAAATTGGCTTTGCTGGAACTTTTAAAAGTTATTTTTATTTTTATTTTTATTTTCTTTAGAGTCGGGGTCTTGCTGTGTCACCCAGGCTGGAGTGCAGTGGTGTCATCATAGTTCACTACAACCTCAAACTCCTGGGCTCAAGTGATCCTCCTGCCTCAGCCTCCTGAGCAGCTGGGACTACAGACATGTGCCACCCCACCTGGCTAATTTTTAAATGTTTTATAGAGATGGGGGTCTCACTGTGCTGCCCAGGCTGGTCTCAAACTCCTGGGCTCAAGCTGTCCTCCTACCTCAGACTCCCAAAGTGCTGGGATTATAGGCATGAGTCACTGTGCCTGGCCCTGTGCTGCTTTTTTTTTTTAATAACACATATTGTATATAGAATTGTTTCTCTTATGCCTAGTAGCTTTAATTAATATTATAGTGTTAACTCTTAATAAATCTTGTTTTTATTCTATGAAGTAATTTTAACTGTTTTATCAGTCCCTGATTTTTTTTACTAACAGAGTTAATATATTTAGCTTTTTATACCATGTAAAAATAAGATGTCAATATATGTAAACTTATACTTATGTTTAACAATTATTTCAGTATTTAATTTACCTAGAGATGACTCAGACATTTTAGGATCATCTATTATTTAGTTTAACATAACGTTACTTAAAGAGTCTAAATTACTGAAAAGAATTTTGACACTATGACACAGGTACCTAAATGCCTTTCTCAGCCATCCCAGGTCCTAAGTAGCCCATGGCACCCAAGGATGGCTATGGAGGGCAGGGCCCATCTGGTTCTTGAGCTTTCACATCAAGTTTATAGCTCAGGACTGAGGACAAAGCTGTGGAGATAATGCCTGACCCTTCCCAGCACAGCCAGGAGGCGCAGCTGGGCCAGGGAGAATTCCACACGTCCTTAGGCCTTACTGTGGCCACTCGTCTAGACATCAGAATTTAAAAGCTTAAATCTAAAGGCAGATCCTTTTGTAGTTTATAAGCATGATGATTGTGTTTTCACATGCCTATGTGAGATGTGTCTTCCTCAAACCTTGTTACGACATGGGCACATTACCCATCTGTTTTTTGTGGTATTTACAAGTCAGGCAAACTCAGAGTGGGGTAGTCATAAGTTGTCCTCTTACGGGCCTCATACAAGGGCTTTACCATCAGTCCGAAATCTGGGATCTAGACTCTATTCCTAGGAATCCCAGATAAGTCTGATTGTAGGTTAGCAAGTCCCCTGTTAAGTTTTTATCAAATAGGGCAGGAGAGTCTTTTTTAAAACTCTTAACACAGTCCAACAGTACTGTAAAGCCACCCCAGTCCCAGGATCCTGTCATTTAAATGTTACTGAGTACCATTCAAGTGGGGTGGATTTCTGCTCATCCTGTTGTGTAGAACTTTATTGCTTTGTTTTACTTCTTGAGCCATTGTGGTACGTGGTAAAGTTCAGAAACTTTAGCTTTTGGATGGTTTTACACTGGTGGGTGTCTATTGTGCTGATCAGTGTATAATGCAGATCTGAGTAGTTCCTGCAGGGCAGGTCTGGTCTTGACAAATTCCCTCAGCATTTGCTTGTCTGAGAAAGTCTTTATTTCTCCCTCATATAAGAAACTTAGTTTGGTAGGATGCAAAATTCTAGGCTAGCCACTATTCTGTTTGAGAAGACTGAGAACGGGGCCCCAGTCCCTTCTGGCGTGTAAGGTCTCAGTTGAGAAGGCTGCAGTTAGTGTGATGGGTTTTCCTTCGTAAGTTACCTGATGCTTTTGCCTTATGGTTCATAGGAGTTCCTCTTTCGTGTTAACTTTGGCCAGTGTGATGACAATATGTCGTGATGATTGCCTCTTGGTGCTGAATCTCCCAGGAGTCCGTTGCACTTCTAGTACCCGGATGTCTAGATTTTTAGCAAGATCTGGGAAATTTTCTTAAGTGTTCCCTCAAATAGGTTTTCCAGCCTTTGTGAATTTTTTTCTTCACCCTCAGGGATGCCTATAACTCTTATGTTGGGCCTCTTTCCATAATCCCATATTTCTTGTAGGCTTTGTTTGTTCCTTTTATTTTTCTGTTCTTTCTCTTTGACTGACTTGTTTAATTCAAAGATGTTGTCTTCTAGCTCTGAGATTCTTTCTTCTGCCTGATCTAGCCTACTCTTAAGGCTTTCCACTGTGTTTTGTATTTCCCTGGATGAATTTTTCATTTCCAGAAGCTCTGCTTGATTTTTTTCTTTTCTTTTTTTTTTCAGAGTAAGGACCTCTGAAAAAATAATTTGATTTCTTTAGTGAATTTTTCATTCATTTTCTGCATTGTTTTTGTGGTTTCTTTGTGTTGGTTTCTATTTTCTCTTGTATTTCATTGAGCTTCCTTACAATCCATATTTGAAATTCTTTATCAGTCATTTCAATATTCTCATTTTGGTTGGTTTTCACTGATAGAGAGTTATTGTTTTCTTTTAGGGGTGTCCTTTCACCCTGATTTTTCATGTATCCGGAGATCTCTTGATGATTCCTTCTCATCTGGAGTAACTTTTGCTTCTCACTTTTGGATTTTCTTTTGATTAGATAATGGCATGCCCAGTTTAATCTCTGAGACGGTTGGTGGTGCTTGTGGGTGAGACTCAACCACATCCTGTATGATTGAGTCAGTAAATGCTGTAAAGGGCATGCAAATTGACCTGTCAGTAGGTGGCACTTGCTGGAAGGAACAGCTACAATGTTGTTTTTGGGTCCTGTGACCAGCTCTAGTCCCTTCACAGAAGCACTTGATCACCCCAGGTGGTGGGTGGGGCCCTGGAACTTCGGGTGAGTCCTTATTCTCTGCCACAGCCAAGGCAGGTGGGGGAGTGTGGCTGGGTAGGGCTTGGTTGGGTGAGCTTGCCCTCAAGCTCCACCAGAGCTGGCAATGGATCTGCTTCAGCAGGGGTCAAAGGTCTGCTCCCAGCTTCTAGATGAAGTTGCCAGGGAGGGGCTGTAGTGGCCTCACCTATCACAAACTGCCCCCTTTGCCCCCAGCAATGTGATTGAGACCTGAGGGTATGGGATCTGGCCTGTGGGCCTGTCCCTGGGTCCCCAAAGATCAATCCCTGACCATGCCAGGGAGAAGTGCACAGGTCTTGAGTTGCCCACAGGGTGCCCAAGCAGGTTTGATGTTCCTCTGCCTCAGGATGTGCCCCACACTGATGGAATCTCCAGGCAAGCAGCACCAGGGAGGGCTGGCAGGCAGGGAGCTCACAGTCTGAGCATCCCTCAGTCTGCTACAGGACCCATAGAGGAAAGGTGTGAGCCCCATTCTCTGTGGAAGCCATGGTGTAGTGGCTCTATTGTTTCTCTCAGCAGCCGCAGGTAGGGGAGGGGATGGGGAGAAAAAAGTCTGGAAAGGTTTGAGCCCCACTTCTTGGAAGGCCTGGTGTGGTGGATGCACAACAGAGAGGAGAAGCAGTTCCTGCAAGCCCTGGCTCAATTGTCTCTTGTAGCCATGGACGGGGCAGGGGAAGGGGAGGAAAAGAGTCTGAGTGGAAGAAAGCCGGCACTCTGGTCTTCTCTGTCCCTCTCTCCAGAAGGCAGCCCACCCAGAATGTCCAGACTCTGGGATCACACAGATCCCCCAGGACACACCTGCCCCCTGTGGCTCCCACAGTCTGGGCTGGAGTTGGGAAATGTTTGTGTGGGAACAAGCGAGACCAAAACTGAGGAGCTGAGGCCCTCTGGGGAGGACAAAGGTGCAGGGAGGGGGTGAGAAGCAATATCGGCTCAGATCTGCGGTGATGGGAAGTGATCCCGAGGGCACCAGCTGTCTGGTGCTTCCTCCTCACAGCTCCCAGTTTGCTGGTGGCAGCAGCTTTTGGGCTTGTGAGGGTAGAAGCACAGCTGCTCAGGAGCCCACTGACTGCCAGAGATGTGGGGGAGGGAGAAATAAGCTGCTCTACCTACCCTTCTCACTGGACTCCAGGCTTCACGGGGGTTGATCTCTGCCAATATCCTGCTCTTTCATGTTTTGCTCCTAATTCTGGGGGCTAGAAGCCAAGATCAAGGTGTCAGTGGGGTTGGTTTCTTCTGAACCTCTCTCCTAGGTTTGCAAATGGCTGTCTTCTCCCTGTCAAATCTCTAGGCTGTTTTTTTAAAAATTATTATTATTTTTATTTTTTAGAGACAGGGTCTTGCTCTGTTGCCTGGGCTAGAGTGCAGTGGTGTCATCACAGCTCACTGCAACCTCAAACTCCTGGGCTCAAGGGATCACCCTGCCTCAGCCTCCCTAATATATGGGACTATAGGTGCGTACCACCATGCCTAGCTAATTTTTCTATATTTTTTGTAGAGATGGGGTCTCGCTCTTGCTCAGGCTGGTCTCAAACTCCTGACCTCAAGTGATCCTCCCCCCTCTGCCTTGCAAAGTGCTAGGATTACAGGCATGGGCCACTGCACACCCAGCCCCAGGCTGTTTTAAAGGTACCTTTTAAGTTAAGTTTAACCAAGTTTATGATTTAACCAAGGGCATATGAGCTGTCTCCAAAGAGGTAGAAAACAGTTTTTTCAAGATCCAGAACTGCCCCACAGACAGCTCTAAGAAAGGAAAGTTTTGCTAGCCACAAATGAGGTATAACCCACATTTTTGTCTGGTTATGTTTTTAGGGTCTCAGCTTCTCAGCTGTCTACTTACAAAAGCCCAAAATCCTCACGTGCCCCCCCCCAGATGGAAGAAGACAGGAAATCAAAGGCTGGCTAAGGAAGAGAAAAGGACCAATAACTAATGAGTACCTCAGAGAGTCAAAAGTCACATAAATATCAAACCCAAAGAGGCCAGTTCTCTGACCAGGAATCAAACCCATGCCACAAGAGTGAAAGGACAAAACCTTAACCACTAGGCCACAGGGTGGACTAGCCTTTGTGGTTGTGCCTACAGGAGTATTATTACCACAGGGTCAGCATGGAAAGGATTTTATCTTTGTTCTTGGTCAGAGTTTTGCTCTTTAATTTTGTCAAGAGAATTTTTAAGGCTAGCCATGACACTAATATGCATCTTTTAAAATTTGGTCTTCCCATAAATACAAATAATGCAATTGTTTAGAATAAGATATCTCTAAAATATATATATTTTTAAACTTAGGAGTCTAATTTAAAAGATCCATCTTAATGTCATCTGGCCATTGACAAATAGAATTTTTAATGGTGTAGTTAATTCTAATAGCACAGAGAGAGACTATGAAGGTGGTCTTGTTATATAAATGAAACCTCACAGATAGCAGCTTTCAGAGAATGCCTCCGAGGCCAGGGCCCATAGCCACCTCCTGGGCTGTGTGCCCACAGCTTTTTGCAGGCTGGTCTGCCATGGCCATGCCCTGTCCTGAGCACCCTGGTCCATGATGACCCCACCAGGGGTGGCCAAGCTCTACTGCAGAGTGGACTTCTCTCAACCTGGGGGAGAGAGCAGACTTGAGCTCCCTCTCTGCCTTCGCCTGGCCAGCAGTGACCATCTAGTATGACCCACTTCCCTGGCTCCCCTGGGAGAAAAGAGGGGAGGGGTGAGGCTCAGGCCTGTGTTGGGGCCTGAAGGGACTACACCTTTATTGTTTGCCTCCTCCTATTTTCCCTTCCCACCCCCTTACTGCCCCTGTCAGCTCCAAAGAGTAGGCTTTGAATTTTCCAGGTTTTGTTTGGTTTCTTGTTCCTTCTGCAGCTGTAGAAATTGACATCTATCTATTGGCATGGGTGGTCCTGGGTCTGCAGACAAGGACATGGCAGGGAGGGGACTGGATGCCAGGCCCCAGGCTGGAAATGGAACACAATGGTGGTCAAGGAGCTGAACAGGGGCTAGGTCATTGTCCAGATGCAGTTGTGTGGGGAGAAGCTTGGGCCCTAGGCTTACCTGGGAGGGAATGGTGGTCAGAGACAATGAGGACAGAAGCTGTGGCTGGGCCTGCCTTGGGGGCTCCTGACTCCTCCTGGGCAGAGGGTGTGATGTCAAGTGCCCAGACTCCTTAGCCTCTTGGAGTACATGGGGGTTGGCCATGGTGACCAGCCCACCCTTCCCACTGGGACGCCTCCATCATAGTGGGGCAAAATCTATGTTCATTTTTATTGCTGTGTAATAAGTTGCTACAAATGTAGCAGCTTAAAACAACACAAATTTATTAAATCACAACTCTGTAGGTTGGAAGTCCAGTGGCTCATGTAGGTTCTCTGCTTAGGGTCTCACCAGGTTGAAATCAAGGGACTGGCTGGGTGGGCCTCTTATCTGGAGGCAGAAGAATAATTCACTTCAAAGTTCCTTTGGTGTGTTGGCAGAATTCAGTTCCTTGGGTCTTGCAGGTCTGAGGTTTCGGTTTCCCTGATGGCTGTCAGTTGGGGGCTGCTGTCAGCTCCTAGATGTTGCTCACAGTTCACGGCCCCTCCATCTTCAAAACCAGCAATGGAGACTCTCCCTGGTGTCGAATGCCTCTCATGCTTCAAATCTGTCTGACTCCCTCCAGAAGAAGAGGGGTGTGTTGGCCAGATGGTGCACCACCTGGTTTGCCCATCTCTGGGTGCCCTGCACCCAGCCCTGGCTAGGGCTGAGGAAGGTAAATACAAGCCAAGAGTGGAGGAAGGGAATGTGATCCCCCAGGACACATGAAAGATGAGGGTTGGTGGAGTCAGATTTGGTGATCCCCAAGAAGAGGAAGCAGGGGGATGGACAGATGTGTGGATGGATGGCCCCTTAGCTTTATTAGGCATCTCAGCCTCACATCACAAGCAGGGGGCATGTGCAGGTCCCCAGATGGACCAGGAGGCTGAGGGACCCCAGCGTCTGGCTCCAGGTCAACATCACTGACCAGCATTAGAGGCTGAGGTGAGCCTGAATCCAGGGAATGTATGTGGCCACATTGGTGTAGACACCTGGTCGGCTGGGCAGGGCACAACCCTTGCCCCAGCTCACCACGCCTACCAGCACCCAGCGCCCAGACTGCAGGCAGGTCAGGGGTCCCCCAGAGTCACCCTGCAGGAGAAAAGCAAGCTTAGGTCCCAGTCCTCCCGTGACTTCAGAGCAGTTCTCCAGGCTCTAGACCCCTGAGGTGGTGCCTCTGGGTTGATGGCCAGGACACTGAGCCTGGAGTTGGTACATTTTGGATCTTGGACTCTAGGGAGCTAGGGTGCTGGGCACAGGGATGTGGACTCCAGGGCTGGGGGCAGGGAGGTACACCTGGCAGGCGTCCTTGCGGCCCTCAATGTAGCCAGCACACAGGTTCCCCGGCAGCACTATGTGCTCGGCCTGGGGCACGTCCACACCCACGTGGTAGAGCCGGTCACAGGTGCGTGAGTCCAGCAGCGGCACCCTTACTCCCTGCAGGGGTCGCCACTCTGGGAGTGGCACTGGGGGAAGAGGGGATACTTCTGAGAGCCAGGAAAGAGCAAGGCATGGAGCAGAGGTCAGTGGGAGAAGCTGAGCCTCAGAGTCCAACCTGCTGGCTCGGACTCCCTGGTCTGCCTGGGAGGAGGTTTGAGTGCCTAGAAGTTGCGCTGGGTCCCGGGGCTGGGGTTTCCAGTGTGATGGAGGAGGAGGGAGCTCCCCCAGGGCCCCCGTGCCCCGCCCTCCGTGCCTTACCTCCTGGGTGGAGGCTACCCCAGCCAGTGACCCAGCACGGTGTGCGGGGCGCTGGGCGGGCGCCAGCAGCGGGCAGGCAGACAGGCTGGACGCGGGCGCTCAAGGGCACCGGGTGGCGCAGCTGCAGCAGCGCCAGGTCGCCACGGGCCCGGTCCTCAGAGTAGTCTGGGGGCAGCAGCACCCGCCGCACAGTCGCTGAGACCGCGCGGGGCGAGGTGGGGCCCAGGCGCAGCGCCCCCAGGCGCACGCGGTACTCTGACGGCAGCGCCCTCCTGCATGACGGGACCTGGGACTACTAACTGCCCCGGGTCCGCGACCCCCGCGGGCCCTAACCCCACCAGCCGGCGGGAGCCGGCACAGCCCCCGCGCCCCCCCCCAGGTGGCGCCCCCCCCCCCGCAGGCCTTGCTTTCCCCGCGCCCCCGCTGGGCTCTTCGGCGAGCGCTGACCTGGGGCAGCAGTGCGCCGCCGTGAGCACCCACTCGGGGGCGATGAGCGACGCCCCGCACACGTGCGCCCCACGGTACTGGATGCTCGCCTGCCAGGGCCACTCTCCATCCTGGGCATCCCGGCCCCCCACGATCCGACTGGACACGCGGGGCTGCCCGCAGGCTGCGAGAGGACGAGGGGGTGGCGAGGGTTGGCCGAGGAATGGGGGCGTAGGAGGCGGGTGTGGGCTGGAAGACACAGGGGCAAGGTCCAGGAGGGCTGGCTCGGGCAGGCTGTGAGGCTTCCTTACCTGCAGACTTCCTTACCTGCGTCCCAGCAGGTCCTGGAGGAGGAAGCAGGGAAGGGACTGGATTATGGATTTGGTGTCAAATAACGGGGTTGGGAAGGAGGTCAGAGACTAGGAATGAGGGTGGAACATACTTGTTGCCCTGACCTTGTGTCAGGATTTTGTGCAATCTGCTATGGGATTTAACCCTCCCCAGAGCCCTGTAGGGGTGCGGAGGGAGGGACTTATGCCCATTACACAGACAAGCACATCAGGCTTTGGAGAAGCCAAAGTCAGTGGCAGAAAGGACTGGAACCTTTGGAATCAAGATTAGAACCCCCGAGAGTGCTCTAGGGGAAGCAGACCCAGAAAAGGGTGGGATGGGAGCTCAGGTTCCTGGTGCCAGCCCCAGCCCCTGCCCCTCACTCACCCAGCACCAGTAGGAGCAGGACCTGGAGGCAGGAAACCCCCCTCATTCTGTCTTCAGGGTTGGGCTGGGTAAGTAGCACTGCCCAGGGCTTGGACTCTGATCTGGGGCTGGCAGAGAGGTGAGGGGAGCATCCTAGCCCAGGGGCACCATGCCCCGTCCCCAGCGCCACGGCCCCTCTGTCTGCTCTCAGCTGCTGGTTGGCCCTGGACCTATCCCTGTGGCCCAGGCTCTATACATTTTCCTCTGTGCAGGCCCAAGATGACCGACCACCTCTGGCCAAGTATGCAGCCCCACCCTGAGCTATTTGGGCATCCTAGGGCTCAGTAGAAGCCCTGAGCCTCATCCCCCTCCCCATGCCCGGCAGCTGCCCTACCTGCTCTCACCCTCACAGCCTGGTGCCCTCTCTGCTGACTGGGGTTGCGGGAGGGCCCGGGGGCTTAAAGGGCCAGGAGCGGGGGGGAGACCCAGATGGGGTGATTAACATGGCCAAGGCGGAGCTGTGGCTTCACCTGACCAGCCCCAAACAATGATGCTTTGAACAGTGCTTTAGAGGTGGCAGGGAAGGGACACCTGGGTTTCTCAAAGGAAGCCTGGTTGGGCCAAGGTGCTGAGAACTGCGGGCCAGAGCCTGGGCCTAAGGAGGGCGGATGGAACGAGGGCGGGTAGGGAGGGGCCTGCGGTTAAGCCAGGAAGTTCCGGAGAATCCTTGGCAGCTCATCTCGGAACCTGACCCCGGCTGCTGGCAGTGCTCGGTTGCTGGGGCTTCTGAGCTCTGTTGTTCTGTTCATTCGGCCCTGCATGGAGCCCTGACCACAGACCCCAGACCCCCGGCCTGGCCACATGGTCCCACACAGAGACCCCAGCCTGGCCAGCCCCCTGCCGGATCATGGGTCTGGAGGAGCTGGATGTGGGGAGCCACTGGTTCAAAACCAGCGGCACTCCTTGCTTGACCAGGGGCAGGGGCAGACTTGACTTTGGGAAACAGTGCACGCTTTGGTTTAGGGTGGCCAGGACAGAGGAGATGCTGGGGACAGGGTACAGGGGCTGCCCTTCTCTCGAGGCCAGTGGAGGGCTGGGGCCTGGACTGTGCCCAGGGCCCTCTAGTCCCCTCTTGGGCTCACACGCAGGCCCGCTGCCCAGAAGGCTCTTGAGGCCCCCTCTGTGTAGTCAACCCCTCCTTGTCCCTCAGCCCCCTGCCATAGTTGTGACTTGACATGTGCTGGAGAAGGTTGGATTTGCGTCTGCTTGTCTCCCCTCTGAGGCGTGGTCTGTACCTGTGTCCCTGCATGAGTCCACCCAGGCTGCTGTAATGAAATACTGCATAATCGGGTGTTTAAACAACAGAAACTTATTGTTCATGAATCTGGAAACTGGGAAGTCCAAGATCAAGGTGCCAGCAATGTAGGTTTCATTCTGAGGCGGCTTTTCTCAGATCGTTACGTGACCTCCGTTTTTCTGTGTGCTCACATGGGCTCTTCTTTGTGTGCACGAGGGGAGGGAGAGAGAGAGATTGAACTCTTGTCTCTTCTTATAAGAACGCTAATCCTATTGGATCAGGGCCCCACCCATATGAGCTCATTTAACCTTAATTAACCATAAAGGCAAATATAGTCACACTGGGGGTTAGAGCTTCAACATATGAATTTTGGAGGGGACACAAATGTTCAGTCCATAATATTCTTCAATAGGCAGAATAGCATCTGGCACAGAGCTGGCACTGAGGATTTGGGAGTGAGTGACTAGGCCAAGCAGGGCAGCAGATTAGGGTTGAGGCTAAGGGATACAGAGGAGGGGACCCAGTGGTGACCCAGACCCAGCATCTTGATGTGGGGCAGACAGAGAGGGGCCTTCAGGCCTGACTTCTGCTGTCCATGTTCTAGGACCACACCCCAGACCAGCTGTCTGCATAGGGCTTAGACACTCCCCCTTCAGCTTTGAGCCCTTTGGGGAGTTACTCAAGCTCCATCTACCCAGCTCCTCATCTGCAAAACCCACCTCATAGTTTGGTTGAGAAGATTAACTGGGATAACCATGCAGAGCTTGGAACGGTGCCTGGCACATGGTAAATGCCATGAAGTGCACCATCCTCCCCGAGCCTCCAGGATCTTTTGTTACCCCAGGTTGGCTGCCCTTAGAGGGCTTGGCAGGGGCAGGCCCAGGTGGGCAGTGTCCTCCTTGGTCAGGGTTAGGGGAAGCTGGAGAGCTGAAGGGACCAGTAGGAGTGAGGGTGACGATGTATGCTCAGAACACATAGCCATCCCTGGGGACTTGGACCAAACCTTGGGAAGGGAGCCGGCTGGAAGGCTGGACACCCTGTTCAGTAGGGAGCTGGGTCTCTGCCTGTTGCAATTTGAGGCAATGGGGGAAGTTTGGAGAACCCAAGCAAACCTTAGAGTATGGACTGAGGAAATGGATTCTTGCTGAGAAACTGGCTCTTTTTGGGGGAAGGGTCACAACTGGTTGAGTAACAGACATTCAAACCTTGGGAGAAGCAGAAAAGGACCCCCAAACTCACCCCAGGTCTCAATCCCCATATTGAGACACTGAGGCACAGACCCTCTGCTAGGGTCTCCCCTTAAGCCTCACCCTTTTTTTTATTGTGGTAAAAAACACACAGGACAATTTACCCTCTTAATTTTTAAGTGGACATTACAGTATTGTTAACTGTATGCACATTGTTGTACAACAGATGTCTAGAACTTTTTCATCTTGTGCAACTGAAATTCTCTATTCATTGAACAACAGCTCCCTGTTTCCCTGTGCCCACAGCCCCTACAACCACCATTCTACTTTGTGTTCCTATGATACCTCATACAAGTGGAATTTTGTAGTATTTGTCTTTCTCTAAGTAGCTTATTTCACTTAGCATAATGTCTTCAATTTTCATCCATGTTGTAGCATATGAAAGGATTTCCTTTTTTTTTCTGAGACAGGGTCTCACACTCTGTCACCCAGGCTGGAGTGCAGTGGTGTCATCATAGCTCACTGCAGCCTCAAACTCCTGGGCTCAAACGATCCTCCTGCCTCAGCCTCCTGAGTAGCTGGGACTACAGGTGCGCACCACCACGCCTGGGTAATTTTTCTATGTTTTGTAGAGATGGGGTCTCACTCTTGTTCAGGCTGGTCTCGAACTCCTGGGCTCAAGTGATCCTCCTGCCTTGGCCTCCCAGAGTGCTGGGATTACAGGCGTGAGCCACCGTGCCCGGCCAGATTTCCTTCTTTTTTAAGGCTGAATAATATTCCATGGTATACCGCATTTTCTTTATACATTTATCCATTGATGGACATTTAGGTTGCTTTCATATCTTGACTATTGTGAATAATGGTGCAATGAACATGAGCGTGCAAATGTCTTTTTAAGATCCTGTTTTCAAGTCCTTGGGAGTTATACCCAGGAGTGGATTGCTGGATCATAAGGCAATTCTATTTTTAATTTTTTGAGGAAACTCCATCTATTTTCCATAGCAGCTGTGCCATTTTACAATCCTGTCAACAGTGTGCAGGTGTCCCAACTTTTCCATGTCCTCACCAACACTTGTAATTTTCTGTTTTTTTTTTGGATAGTGACCATCCTAATGGATGTGAGGTGACGTCTCATTGTGGTTTGGATTTTCATTTCCCTGATTATGAGTTATGTTTGGCATCTTTTCATATACTTTTTGGCCATTTGTATATCTTCTTTAGAGAAATGTCTATTGAAGTCCTTTGCCCATTTTTTACCTTATTTATTGAGCACCTCCTACTTTCCAAGATCAGAAACATGTTTGTTACCTTATTTATTAGGGTGTTTTTTTTGTTATTGAGTTGTAGGAGTTCTTTATATATTTTGGATATCAACCCCTTATCTGATATATGGTTTGCAAGTATTTTTTTCCTGTTCCATACGTGTTTTCACTTTGTAGATTGTTTCCTTTGCTGTGCAGAAGTTTTTGGTTCATGTAACCCCCCTTGTCTATTTCTGCTTTTTTGCCTGTGCTTTTCATGTCATATCCAAGAAATTATTGCTCAGTCCAATGTCATGAAACTTTCCCCCTAGGTCTTCTTCTAGGAATTTATGGTTTCAGGTCTCATGTTTGGGTCTTTAATCCATTTTGTGTTGATTTTTGTGTATGGTGTAAGATAAAGGCCCATTTTCATTCTTTTGCATGTGGATATCCAGTTTTCCCAACACCACTTTGAAGGGACTATCCTTTCCCCATTGTGTAGATCATTTGACCATATAAACGTTAGGGTTTATTTCTGGGCTGTCTATCCCGTTCCATTGGTCTATGTGTCTTTCTTTATGCCAGTACCATGGTGTTTTGATTACTGTAGCTTTGTAATATGTTTTGAAATTGGAAAGTTTGAGGCCTCTAGCTTTGTTCTTTTTTCTTATGATGGTTTTGTCTATGGGGTCCTTTGACATTCCATATGAATTTTAGGATTTTTTTCCTATCTGAAAAATGATGTTGGGGTTTTGAGAAGTATTGCATTGAATCTATAGATTGCTTTGGGTAGTATAGACATTTTAGCAATATTGAGTCTTCCAATTCATGAACACAGGATCTTTTTATTCACTTGTGTCATCTTTAATTTCTTTCAAAATGCTTTGTAGTTTTCAGTGTACAAATCTTTTGCCTCCTTGGTTAAGTTTATTCTTAAGTAGTTTATTTTGTTTTTTGGTGTTATTGTAAATGAGATTGTTTTCTTAATTTCCTTTTTAGGTTTTTCATTGCTAATGTATAGAAACACAACTGATTTTGAATGTTAATTTTGTATCCTGCAACTGTTGAATTTGTTTATAAGTTCTAACAGTTTTTTTGTGGAATCTTTAGAGACTTCTACATATAAGATTCATGTCATTTGCAAACAGAGGTAATTTTACTTCTTTTTTTTTTAAATTTGGATGCCTTTTGTTTATTTTTCTTGCCTAATTGTTCTGGCTGGAACTTTCAGTACAATGTTGAATACAAGTGGTAAAAGTGGGCATCCTTGCCTTGTTCCTGATCTTAGAAGAAAATCAGTTTTCCACTGTTGAGTATAATTTTAGCTGTGGGCTTTTCTTACATGGCCTTTATTATGTTGAGGTAGTTTCTTTCTATTCCTAGTTTGTTGAGTGTTTTCTATCATGAAAGGTGTTGAATTTTGTAGAATGCCTTTTCTGCGTCAATTGAAATGATCATGTGATTTTTGTCCCTTGTTCTGTTAATATGGTATATTACATTTCTTGATTTTCATATGTTAAACTATTCTTGTACCCCAGTGATAAATCCCGCTTTGTTATGGTGTATGTATAATCTCTTAAATGTGCGACTGAATTTGGTTTGCTAGTATTTTGTTGAGGATTTTTGCATCAATATTCATCAGGAACATTGGTCTGTAGTTTTCTTTTCTTGTAGTATCTTTGCCTGGCTTTGGTATCAGGTAATGCTTGCCTCATAAAATGAGTTAGGAAGTGCTTCCTCTTCTTCAATTTTAAAAAAGAGATTGAGAAGGATGGGTGTTAAATTTTCTTCAAATGTTTGGTAGAATTCACCAGTGAAGCCATCTGGTCTTGGTATTTTGTTGTTGTTGTTGGGAGTTTTTTGACTACTGATTCAATCTCCTTACTAGTTATAGATTTTCTGTTTGTTCATAACTTAGTATTGGTAGGTTGTACGTTTCTAGGGATTTATCCATTTCTTCTAGGTTATCCAGTTTGTTGGTGTGTAACTGTTCAGACTAGTCTCTTACTATCCTTTTTTTCCTGTGGCATCAGTTGTAAGGGCTCCTCTTTCATTTCCAATTTTAGTATTTGAGTCTTTTCTCTTTTTTTCTTAGTTAATCTGGATAAGGACTTGCCAATTTTGTTTATCTTTAAAAAAAAAACCAAATTAGTTTTGTTGATTTTTCTTTCCTTCTTTCTTTTTTTATTTTTCGAGACAGGGTCTTGTCCTGTCACCCAGGCTGGAGTGCAGAGGCCTGATCATAACTCACTGTAACCTCAAATTCCTGGGCTCAGGTGACCCTCCCACCTTAGCCTCCTGAGTAGCTGGGACTACAGGTGCCACCACCACACCTGGCTAACTTTTTTACTTTTTGTAGAGACTGGGACTCACTATGTTGCCCAGGCTGGTCTCAAACTCCTGGCTTCAAGTGATCCTCCCGCCTCAGCCTCCCAAATCTATTTTGTTTGTTTCTGCTCTTATTTTTATTTCCTTCCTTCTGCTAACTTTGGGTTTAGTTTGTTCTTCTTTTTCTAGTTTCTTAAGGTGTAAAGTTAGGTTTTTGATTTGAGATCTTTCTTCTTTTTTAATGTAGGCATTTACTGCTATAAACTTCTCTCTTACTATTCCTTTTGTTATATCCCATAAATCTTGGTATGTTGTGTTTTCATTTTCATCTGTCTCAAGATATTTTCTAATTTCCCTTGTGATTTCTTCTTTGACTCATTGGTTGTTCAAGAGTGTGTTGTTTAATTTCCACACATTTGTGAATTTTCCACTTTTCCTACTGCTGTTGATTTTTAGTTTCATTCCACTGCAGTCCGAAAAGATAGTTGGTATGATATCTGTCTTAAATTTGTGAAGACTTGTTTTGTGGCCTCACACGTGGTCTATCCTGAAGAATGTTCCATGTGTGCTTGAGAAGAGTGTGTATTCTATTGCTGTTGGGTGGAGTGTTCTGGAGATGTTCATGAGGTCCAACTGGCCTGTAGTGTTGTTCAAGTCCTCTGTTTCCTTGCTGATCTTCTGTCTGGTGGTTCTCCCTTCAGCCTCACTCTTGAGTCCCACTGTGGGAACGGCCCCCTGGGACAATGTCATCAATTCACCCCGGGAGGGTATGTGGCTCACAAACATCCTTATCAGGGCATAGCTGGATCAGCCACACCTTTTTCCAGTGCCAGACCTTCCTCCACCACAGGAGTGAGCAAATAACCCAAACTGGGTCTATGATACCACCACCTCCCCCAGGTCACAGTGATTGGTCGAGGTAGCACATGACCTGAACCTGGCCAATCAGATCCCTCCCTGGGATTTTTACACTGGAGGAAGTAGAGGGAACCACTTTGCTAACAGGGATGAGGCAGCCATGGCTGCGGCTACAGGTGAGGGCTCTCAGCTGGCCTGAGAGCCTGGAATCTTCTGGATTGAGAAGGAAGGTCTTGTGGTGCTGGAGTTCCTCCTTCCAGCCATTCTTGCCTCTTACCCCTCTAATGCATCACTTTCCTTCACTCATGACAGCTCTAGGGGATTCTGTTGTTTGCAATCAAAGTCTCTATCCCAACAGAAATGCCAAGGATGAAAACAAAAGGACTTTATTAGCAGCCCCCAATGGCCAAAGAGCACAGTCTGACAAAGGTGCAGGAGGGAAGATGCACCCTGCTCCCCACCCCTGCCCAGGTGCGTCTCAGTGTGGTAGTGCCCAGCCCTGCCAGCCATGTCCTGGGTAGAACTCAGGGCCACCCTGGTAGTCCCAGAAGCAGGTGGAAGGAGGAGGGGGTGGGCTGGGGAGACCAGACAGCAGCCACCTCAGGATCCAGTTGGTGTGCACACTGACACTGCAGCAGGCCGCAGCCCATCTGGGGTGGCCTGGAACCCCACCATGCTGATCTAACACACCAGAGGTCACTGGGATCAGCCTGGGGGAAAGAGGTGCAGGAGGGGCTAGGAGGAGGCACTGAGGCCCCTGGTGGGGTCCTTTAGGGCCTCTGAGGAGGTAGTGCTGAGCATGCCACTGTGGGTGACCTGCACTGAGGTGGGTACCCAGATGTTCCTGCGGATGAGTCTGTCACAGGTCCTGGGCCACCAGAGGCTACTCTGCCTGCCGGGCAGCCCTGAGGGCAGTTAGTGCAAAGTGGTCTGTTTGGGGGCCAGGGCCAAGGCCAAGCCCTTACAGGCACCATCTTCAGATGACACATGGGACACCAGGGCAGTGAGTAATATGCCTGTGTTTGGACTCAGTTGAAGATGGGGCCACACTCAGGTTGAGGATGCAGGTGATTGCCATAGGAGGCTGGGAGACGCTGAGGACCCCACCACCCACCGAGTCAGGCCTGGACAGGGCCAGATCCACAAGGCTGACCTCAGGTTCCTTTGCTGGAAATCGGGGTGCTGGAGGATCCACGCCCCTTGGCCACACAAGACTGTGTCGGGAGGAGCTGGCTGCAGTGGAACCCAAGCAGCTGGACTTAGAACGCCACCTTTGGTCTCTGAACATATTCCCTCGGCCAACTTCCATCTCTTCTCCGTTTGTCCAACTCCACTGGGAAGTCCCCAGACCCTCAGACCTAGAAAGAGCCACTGGACTTAGCTGCTGTGCCTGGAAACAGCCATGTCCACCCCAGTCCTCCCCCAGTCTAAGCCCTCCTAAGGTTAGGGCTCTGCTGTTTGCAACCTCCTCTGAGTGGACCCGCCAAGCCTGCTCGCCAGACAGGGCCTCCCCGGCCCCCGCCCATGCAGGGCACCCCGGGGCAGCGAAACAGCGTGGCCACTGGATCGTGGCGTTCCCTGCTGCAATTGTAGCACATTGGCAATTCCACCAGCAGTCAGCTCAGCTGCCCTTGGTGAGTGATGCCGTCCTGCCGGGCAGGACATCCTGGGCAGGGACCAGCTGCGGCTGCCCCTCTCCCTCGTGTGGGGAACCAGAAGCCCTCCAGCCTTGCACCCCAGGCTCCCGGTGACCTGGGAGTGTTTGCTGCTGGTGGATGCATTTCCCATGCAGCAGGGCCGTGGGCTGGGGTGGGCGGAGGAGTCAGGCCAGAGCCCTCCCACCTTCTTGTGCTCACAGCATTAGGCATCCTGGCAAGTGCAGATCTGCTTTCACAGTTCAGAGGGCCCGCTGAGTCTGCCTTGCTGGGCTGGTTCCTTGGCTACGCTGATGCTGGGGTCGGGGGTCACTGATGGGGGGCACACAGGGTTGATGCCCTCCCACTCCCCCCACCCCAGCCACTTAGGGTGCAGCTGTTGCAGCACCCTCGGTGCTCACAGCCTCACCCGGGGTCAGCTGCAACTCTGGAGCATCCCATGCCCCCAGGACCACCCTCAGTGAGTGTGGGGGGGTCAAGAGACAAATGCCCTCCCCTAGTGTCCTTGTCCTCAGTGGGTGAATGCTGAGGCCCCAGCAGGACTGTGCCTCTATTGCCTTCTTTGGTAACCTTCTAGTTTGAGCAAATGCATCAGAATTTCTTCCTTCCCTGCCTGTTTCCCTACCTCCTCACCACTGCTTCCTGGGATAATTTCCCAAATAAACTACCTGCACCCAAGTCTTGGTCCCAGGTCGACCTATGTGGGGAACATGGTAAGACCAGCAGCATCTGGCACGTCTGAGATGGGGAACCCTGCAATGGTGGGAGCATTGGGAGCGTTTCCTCCATGGCACCCCCACCCCCAGGCTTCCCAGACCCTGACAACCTGGAGCTACTACTGTTCATCCATCAATTATCTTCCTGAATGAACAGGTTAGGGCTCTGCTGTTTGCAACCAAAACCTGGAAAAAGATTTAAGTTAAGATGGGGTCTGGGCCTGGACTGGACATGAGTGAACAGGAGGGAATTGTCCACTTGGGTCCACAGAAAGGTCTGCAAGCATCACCTGGAACATGCATACATCTTTATTAGCAATCAGGACAGACTGGGTCAGGACTGGGTCCTGTCCAGCAGATAGTCCCAACCCCAACCCTGGCATGCCTATGATCCAGGGGGAGTGTGCCAAGGCTGTGGTACCCACTGCACCCTCACAGCTTCTGGTGGACTTAGACTGTCTGCAGGAGTCAGGGGAACCAGGGCAGAGCAAGGAGCAGCAGTAACCCGGAGGGGTCCGGCCTGGGTGTACTGCAGGACATGAGCTTCTGAATCCAGTTGAAGTACAAACTGATGTTGGTGTAGATACCGGGCCGGTTGGGCTGCCCACAGCCTATTCCCCAGCTCACGACTCCAACCTGATACCACAGTCCATCCTTCTCACAGACCAAGGGTCCGCCTGAGTCACCCTGGGGAGCAGCATGGGTGAGACCAGCCTGGGGCGGGGTCAGGGAGCAGAGGAGGGGCTGGGAGAGCAGGAGGGGCCATAGGGCTGAGTGCCAGTCCTACTCCTCCCCTGGCAGCAACTGAGCTTCAGTTTCTGCATCTGCAAAGTAGGGCAATAGCCTCCCAGGGTTGGTGGGATGATCAGAGGAGGTACAACTTATGCAAAATGAAGAGCATGTTTTATAGCTTCAGTAAACAAGGACTGCAAATATTTCCTCAAAAATAAACCCCAAGGGTGGGTTTGTGAGGGCACGTGGGGTTGCTCTCAGGCCTGGGATTGGGAAGTGTGGGATTCCCTGGTGGGGTACAGGCACTCACTTTGCAAGTGTCTACGCTGCCATCCTCAGCACCAGCACAAAACACGGAATGGTGGATCAGAATGCGGGTAGAGGGCTGTTTGAACAGGTAGCTACATCTGGTGTTGTTTAAGATGGTGACCTGCACTTCCCGGAGGTTGTAGGGAGGGGGAAGAGATGCTGGGGAAAGGACAGAGAAAGACAGCAACCTTAGCCTCTCCTCTGCCATCTAGGGCAGGGGGAGGAGGGAGGGCACATGTTACATGGTGATGGTGTCTCTGCCACATCCACAGTGCCCAGAACATTGCTTATCCAGAATGTCATGCATAATCAACAATACCACAGAAGTTCCTCACAGTTATGGAGGCTGGGAAAAAATATCATAGAAGGACCTGACCCAATGGATGAACAGGCTGTCAAAGCTCCCTCTGAGACTCAGTTTCCCTATTTGTAGGACAGCAATGATAGCACCGGCCTGAGCCAGTGGAGAGATTCCTTAGCCAAAGTATGGCAGGGAAGGGGCTGAGGTGGATGAGAAGGTTTATGATTACTACACTGCAGTTGCAGGATCTGGGCCAAAACGTGCCAAATTTGATGAAAGACATGAATCTACAGATTCAAGAAGCTGAGGAAATTCTAAGTAGGAGAAAGACAAAGAAAGCCACACTGAGATACAGTATAATCAAGCTAGCAAAGACAAAGAGAGTTTTGTAAACAGCAAGAGAGAAATGACTCATCAAGGACCAGGCTCTTCAACAAGATTAACAGCCAATTTCTTTTCAGAATCTGTGGAAACCAGAAGGCAGTGGGATGACATATTTAAAGTCCTGAGAGTAAAAAAAAAATCAACCAAAAATTTTATATTAGGGAATACTATCTTGTAGAGATGGGGTCTTGCTATGTTGCCCAGGCTTGTCTCAAACTCCTGGCCTCAAGCGATCCTCCTGCCTCATCCTCCCAAAGTGCTGGGATTACAGGCATGAGGCACTGTGCCTGGCCAAGAGAAGCTGATTCTAAAATTGGCATAAAATATGAAGGGACCCTAAGTAACCAAAACAATATTGAAAAAGTAGAACAAAGTTGGAGGACTGACACTTCCTGATTTTAAAACATACTATAAAGCTATAGAAATGGTCCTGGCATAAAGACAGACATATAGACCAAAGAAATAGAATTGTGAGTCTAGAAATAAATCCACACATCTATGGAGAATTCATTTTTGACAAGGGTGCAAGACAATTCAATGAGGGAATGAATAGTCTCTTCAACAAATGGTGCTTGGACAGCTGGATATCCACATGCAAAAGAATGAAATGGGGACTCTCACCTCATCTACAAAAATCAACTCAAAATGGACCAAAGACATATATGTAAGAGCTAAAACTATAAAACCCTTCAAGAAAACATAGGTGTAAATCTTCAAGACTTGCGATTTGGTGATGGTTTCTTACCTATGACACCAGAACCACAAGCAATAAAGGAAAAAGTAAAAAATTTGGCCTTCATCAAAATTAAACACTTTTGTACAAGAAAAGACATTATCAACAAGGTGAAGAGAAAACCTGCAGATTGGAAGAATATATTTGCAAACCATATATTTGATAATGGTCTAGTATCCAAAATACAAAAGAACTATTACAACTCCACAACAAAAAGACAACCCCATTTAAAAAATGGGCAAAGGACTTGAACAGGTATTTCTCTAAGGAATATATTCAAACAGTGAATAAGCACACAAAAAAATGCTCAACATCCTCTGTCACTAGATTAGTGCAAATGAAAACCATAACGAGGTACCACTGCACAGCCACTAGGATGGCCACAATTGAAAAAATCACAAAATAACAAGTGTTGATGAGACTAGGGAGAAATTATAATCCTCATTATTGAGGGAAATGTGAAATGGTGTAGCAGCTACGGACACTGTTCAGCCACTCCTTTGAAAATTCAATAGAATGAGCATATGATAGGCAACTGTACTCCTAAATATATATCTATAGTATTTGGAAAAGAGGTGTTCCAACACAAACTGGTATGAACTAATGTCCATAGCTCTATTCACAATACTCAAAATGTAGAAATAACTGCATTTTCCATCAGTGGAAGAATGGATGAACAAACTGTGGTATATCTATACAGTGGAAAATTACTCAGCCCTAAAAAGGAATGAGGTTCTTCTACATGATACAACATGGATGAACCTTTAAGACACTGTTACATGAAAGAAGCCAGACAGAAAAGGGCACATATTTTATGATTCCATTTGTATGAAATATTCAGAACAAGTAAATCAGAGACAGAAAGCTGGTTAGTGGTTGTCAGGGGATGGGGGGAGGGGTTAGTGAGGAACGACTGCTTAATGGGTATGGGGGTCTTCTTTGAGGGAATGAATATGTTGTGCAATTTGACAGAGTCAATGATTATATAATATTGGGAATGCACTAAATGACACTGGATTGTATACTTTAAATGGTTAACTTGACATTAGGTGAATTAGACTCCTCCCCCCAAAAGAGAAATACAGTATTAAAACATGCCACAAAGTGAACCAACTTGGAAGACATTTTGTTATGTGAAAGAAGACAGACACAAAAAACCACACATTGTATGATTCTGTACATATGGAATGTCAGAATAGGCAAATCCACAGAAACAGAAAGAACATTAGTGATTGCTTGGGGCTATGGGTTTAGGGACATAGCGGACTAGGAGTAATGACTAAGGGATTCCATTTTGAGATGATGACATCTGAAATTAGACAGTCATGATGGTTGTACATTTTCTAAATACAGTCATGTGCCACATAATGACGTTTCAGTCAACATGAGATCACATACACAATGGTGGTCCCATAAGATTATAATGGAGCTGAAAAATTCCTATTGCCTAATGACACCTTGATGATCCTGATCCTGTGTAGGTCTAGGCTAATGTGTGAGTTTGTGTCTTAGTTTTAACAAAAATTTAAAAAGTAAAAGATAAAAATTAAAAATTTAAAAATATAAGAAAGCTTATAGAAAAAGGATATTAAGAAAATATTTTTATATAGCTGTACAATGTGTTTGTGTTTGAAGCTAACTGTTATTACAAAAGAGTCAAAAAGTTAAAATCAATTAAAAAGTTTGTAAAGTAAAAAAGTTACAGTAAGCTAAGGTTAACTTATTATTGAAGAAAGAAAATAATTTTAAATAAACTTAATGTAGTAAGTTGAGTGCACAGTGTTTATAAAGTCTACAGTAGCGTACAGTAATGTCCTAGGCCTTCACATTCACTCACTATTCACTCACTGACTCACCCAGAGCAACTCCCAGTCCTGAAACCTTCATTCACAGCCAGAGCCCTATATAGGTATACTATTTTTTATCTTTTATACTATATTTTTATTGTGCTTTTTCTATTTTAAAATATGTTTAGATACACAAATACTTACCATCGTGTTACAACTGCCTACAGTATTCAGCAGTCACAAGCTATACAGGTTTGTAGCCCAGGAGCAATAGGCTACCATACAGCCTAGGTGTGTAGTAGGCTGTATCATCTAGGTTTGTGTAAGTACACTCCATGAGCCCGTGATGACAATGTCGCCTAACAACACATTTCTCAGAGTATCCCCAACCTTAAGTGATCAGTGACTGTATACTAAAATTCTCTGAATTGTATACTTCAAAACCGCACACTTAAAACTTTTATAGTTGAGAATTAAGTCTTAGTTTTAAAAAATCACTGCCCAAGGCCTTTGTCACCAGGCAGACCCCAAACCCCCTCCTGTTCAGGCTGAGCCAAGCTGGCCTCCCCCCCAAAACTCTCCTTCTGGCCCCCACAGTCTGGGAGGAAGAGGGAACTGAGTGTCTGGCTCCTGCCCTGGCAGGTGGGAGCCAGAGCAGAAAAGCAGGTGGGGAAGGGATGCTGAGCAGGCTGGCCGGAGGGGCTCCCACTGTGCCCCAGGCCAAGGAGGGGGCTGCTGGGCCTGTGTGGTGGAACAGGGGTGAAGGGTAATGCCCGGGCTACCCCAACCCTCCAGCCCCCCCACCCCATCTGTCCCCAGCCTCACTGTGATTCTCGCTGAGTACCCCCCAGCCGGTCACCCAGCAGTCTGGCCGGTGCTGGAACATGAAGGTGGAGGACAGGACACAAATGGGCTGGATGTACTTAGTGTAGGTGACAGGGGTGGCCAACTCAACCAGGGCTATGTCGTTGAATAAAACTCCCTTGTAGCGGGGGTTCACAATGATATCTTGCACCCGGTGTCGATTGACATAGGCCCTCAGGTTCCAGATAGTTGGCTTGGAAGTCAGCTCGCCAAACTGGACCGACCACTTGGAAGGATCATAGTACCTGGCAAAAGAGAAGAGAAACGTCAGGGGCCCTGGAAGGAGGGTTGGCCACCTGAGCACACCTGGGGGCCCAGTCCACGATGTGAGACTGTGGGGTAGGTACTACTTGCTCATCCTGGACGCCATTAGCAAGTCAGCAGCCCACCCGTCCCCCCGCTCAGACCCCCCATCCCACTGCACTCTCCCCCCAGACTCACATTCGGAAGCAGTGTGCAGCCGAGAGCACCCAGCGGCGGTTGAGCAGGCTCCCTCCACATTGGTGGCTTTTCTCCAAGCGCAGGCTGGCCTGCCACGGCCAGCGCCCGCGCACCGTCTCTACTCCGCCCACCACCAGTGAGTGAATGTCGCGGTGGCCGCAGGGCTCTGGGATGGACACACGCACCCGAGGCTCAGCCGCGAAGCAGGCCCGCCCCTCCCGGCCTCGCCCCCCGCGGTGCGTGCAGGGCCATCCCCGGGATCCGCGCGCCCTCCCAGGGCCCCCGCGCGCGTCCTGGGGTCCTTTCCAGGTGGAAGAAGGTGACGGGGACCCTCCCACGTGGTCCGCAGGGCCCGCCCCTCCCCCCAGGGCCCATCGGTTACTTGATAGCAGCCTCGTGTCCATGGGACCTGGGGCGGGGAGAGGAATAGATGAGGCGCCCTGTGCGCCGCGGCCCAGGCGCGATCCGGGCGCCTTACCTGACAACAGGTCCGCCTCCTGCGACTCTGGGTGGAGGCGAGAAGGTGAGCTCCCCGCGCCCCCGTGCTGCCCCCGCGCCCCCAGCCCCGCAGCGGCGCCCCTGAGCTCACCCGGCTTCCCGAGGGCCCCCCGCGCCAGCAGCAGCGCCAGCAGCAGCGTCCCGGCCCGCGCGCCCATGGCCGCGTCTCCCGCAGCAGCTTGGCGCCCCCTCTGCTTCCTCCTGCTCCAGGCCGGCGGGGCGCCCCCTGGGGAGCGGGAGCCCAGGGCAGCCGGCCCAGCCCCTGCCCCAGCCCCTGCCCCAGCTTGGCCTCCCGGGCCCACGGCTGTCGGGGGGCCCACGGCTGTCGGGGGCCCTCAGGCCTCACAGCGCCCTGGCTATCTGCTCCTATGGGCCGGGTTCCCCAACCACCCTCCTTGGCGTGGCCACCGGACCAGTGGACCCCAACAATCCCTTTCTTTTCTGTAACCCAGAGGCCCCAGCTGTCCCCCTGGGGCCCCCTTTCCTCCAGGACCGAGGACCTGGCCCACAGCTGGGAGCCCCCATTAAAGCTCATTAACAATCTTCATTGAGGGCTGACTGAGGCCTAAGAGCGGGTCACCTGTTGCTAAAAGGGATGGTCCTTCCAGGACCCACAGGATGACACCACGTATTCACCATCTAAGGGCTCTTAGCCTACTTCCCTGCCCGCTGCCCTGCAAAAGGCCCCACAAGACTACCTGGACCCTATGGGCACCTCTTCTTTCTCGTGGGGGTGTTGTGGGGGTGCCAACGTACCCCAGCTGCCCTCCAATCCTACCAGTGAATGGACAACTGAGTGGGGTCCACAAGACCACCCTCGGGGGCAATGATTCCCAGTCCTCAGAACAACCATCGGATTCATGGTTGTGGTTTCCACCGTGGAAGGACACAGACAGAAATCAGCAAAGGCAAAGGTGCGTAGGTGAGAGCCCAGGAGAGCCCAGGATGGAACTTCCAGGTGCTCTGCCAGTGCAGTCCTATGGACAGCGCCCAGTTGTCCCAGCATCGAGTGTAGCAACACACATGAGGTTCTGCCAACCAGGGAGACTCCCTGAGCCTTGGTGGCCAGGGTTTGTACTGGAGAGTGGTCACGTAGGCCTGGGGCAAGTGGGCTGGCACCAGTTAGTCAGTCTCCAGCCCCTCCAGAGGTCAAGGGATACCGCATGGCCCTTGGCCCCACCATCAATCATGTTTTAGCATAAACTATCTGGTGGGGCCCAAGGCTCTAGGTGGGCAGACACATTGTTATCGGGCAGGACACTCAAGGGCTTAGAGGTTCCTCCCAGGACCTGGCCAATGGCCAGCCTTTATTGGATGTGTAGCATTTGACACCCGAGCCTGCTGAGTTAACCTTTTGCTGTGACGCCTACCCCAGCCCTTACAGCAAAACAATCATAGTTTCATGAGCATCTGAGGCTAGGATGCAAATGCAAATAAGAGCATGGCCGGCCAGGGGTGGGGGAGTCTGAGTCCTTGGCCAAAGCTCCCTCCTGAGACTCCAGTCAATTGGCTGTGCACCAAGGCTGGCGAGGGGAGGGCAGCTTCCTGCATGAGGCCTGCCAGGCACAGCCTTAAAATTGCCTACAGTCAGGCCTGAAAAATCAAACGTGGGTTTATAACCAGGAGCCAGACTCCTCACATATAGGTTTAAATAAAAGGAATAGCAATTGTGTCAATATGAATATGGCCAACATGGGGAGGAGCTAGTGTGGGGCGGGGAGACATTTAAGTAATCAACTGATTCGCATTATAAAGCATTGCATACAACTGTGTATTTTGTTGTAATTTGGTGACTCATTTACCCCACTGATCTATAGCTATTCATACCTTATGATAAGCTAGTACAGAATTACTTAACGTGCAGATTACCTGATGGTTAACTAGATCCAGTTCCTCCTCAGGCTGGTCTGTTCCATCAGTATTACATCCTGAGGAGGTTTTACCTCAACCTCTCAGTACATGTGGTCATGAATATCAGTATTAGCATATGACTTGTTTACATGAGGTGGTGAATTTTACCAACAACGCCAGTGTTACACCATATTGTAATATGGTCCTTGTACAATTCAGTTTCGTTACACAACAAATCACTGAGATTAGGGTGATATTTGCTACACCTTCTCAACAGACCTGATGACCTGAAGGAACATGAAATGTCTATTCATGTTCTTTGCCCACTTTTTAATGAGATTATTTGTGTTTTTTGCTGTTGAGTTGTTTGAGTTCCTTTTATGTTCTGGATATCAGCACCTTGTCAGATGAATAGTTGGCAATTATTTTCTCCCATTCAACAGGTTGTCTCTTTACTCTGTTGATTGTTTGCTTTGTTGTACAGACACCTTGTAGTTTAATATAGTCCCATTTGTATTTTTGTTTTTGTTGTCTGTGCTTTTGACGTCTTAAGCATAAACTGTTTGCCTAGACCAAAGTCCTGAACTGTTTCCCTGATGTTTTCTTCTAGTAGTTTTATAGGTTTGGGTCTTATGTTGAATTCTTTAATCCATCTTGAGTTGATTTTTTGTATATGGGGAGAAATAGGGATCCAGTTTAATTCTTCTGCATCTGCATATCCAATTTTCCCAGCACCATGTATTAAAGAGGGTGTCCTTTGCCCAATGTATGATCTTGGCACTTGTGTCGAAAATCAGTTGGCTGTAAATATGTGAATTTATTTCTGGGTTCCCTATTCTATTCCAGTGGTCTATGTATTTGCTTTTATACCAATACCGTACTGTTTTTTAAATTTTATTTTATTTTAAGGGAACAGAATGAAGAATTAGCATAACGTTTTGGTTTCTATAACCTTATATTAAAAAATATTTTGAAATCAACTAGCGTGATACCTCTAGCTTTGTTCGTTTTTTACTCAGGATTGCTTTGGCTATTCAGGTTCTTTTCTTGGTTCCAACAAATTTGAGTACTGTTTTTTCTATTTATGTGGAAAATGACATTGGTGTTGGATACAGATTACATTGAATCTGTAGATTGCCTTGGGTAGTATGGTCATTTTAACAATATTAATTTCCTTTTTTGAGACAGGGTCTTGCTCTGTTGCCTGGGCTAGAGTGCGGTGGCGTGAACGCAGCTCACTGCAACCTCATACTCCTGGGCTCAAGTGATCTTCCTGCCTCAGCCTCCCGAGTAGCTGGGACTATAGGTGTATGCCACCATGCCCGGCTAAACAATATTAATTCTTCTGAACCGTAAGCATGGGATGTCTTTCCATTTCTTTGTGTCTTCTTCAGTTTCTTTCATCAGTGTTTTGTAGTTTTCCTTGTACAGGTCTTTCACTTCCTTCATTAAATTTATTCCTAGGTGTTTTTTACTTTTTGTAGGTATTGTAAATGGTATTGCCTTCTTGATTTCTTTTTCAGCTAGTTCATTATTGGTGAATGGATACACTACTGATTTTTCTATGATGATTCTGTATCCTGCACCTTTACTGCATTTATTTATCAGATCTAAGAGTTTTTCTGTGGAGTCTTTAGGTTTTTCTAGATATAAGATCATATCATCTGCAAAGAGGGACAATTTGACTTCCTCTTTTCTAATTTGGATGCCTTTTATTTCTTTCTCTTGCCTGATTGCTCTGGCTAGGACTTCCAGTACTATGCTGAATAGGAGTGGTGAAATTAGGCATCCTTGTCTTGTTCCAGTTCACAGAGGAAATACTTTCAGCTTTTCCCCATTCAGTATGATGTTAGCAGTGGGTTTGTCATAAATGGCCATTATTATGTTGCAGTATGTTCCTTCTATGCTGAGTTTTTTGACAGTTTTTATCATGAAAGGGTGCTGAATTTTAGCAAGTGGTTTTTCTACATTGACTAACATGATCATATGGTTTTTGTGGTTCATTCTGTTGATGTGAGGTATCACATTTATTGATTTGCGTATGCAGAACCATGCTTGCGTCCCTGGGTAAATTCCAATTGATCAGGGTGTATTATCTTTTTGAAAATACACCCTGATGTTGGATTCAGGTTGCTAGTATTTTGTTGGTGACTTTTGTGCATATGTTCATCAGGGATATTGGCCTGTAGTTTTCTATTTTTGTTGTCTTCTCATCTGGTTTTCATGTAAGAGTAATTCTGGCCTCACAAAATGAGTTAGGGAGAATTCCCTACTCTTGAATCTTTTGGAATAGTTTGAGGAGAATAGGTGTTAGTTCTTTGGAAGTTTGGAAGAATCAGCAGCGAAGCCATCCAGTCCTGGGCTTTTCTTTGTAGGGAGTCTTTTTATTCCTCATTCAATCTTATTACTTATTAGTGGTCTGTTCCGTTTTCCTACTTCTCCATGATGCAATCTCGGTAGGCTGGATGTGTCCAGGAATTCATGTATTTCTGCCAGGTTTTCCAGTTTTTTAGCCTATAGTTGTTCATAATAGTCTCTGATGTTCTTTTGTATTTCTGTTGTATCAGTTGTAATGTCTCCTTTTTTGTTTCTGATTTTCTTTTGGTTTTCTCTATTTTTTGTTAGTCTAGCTAGCAGTTTATTGTTTTTATCTTAAAAAAACCTTTTTGTCTCATCGATCCTTTGTATTGTTTGCTTAGTCTCTGTTTCATTTAGTTCTGCTCTTACCTTTATTATTTCTTTCCTTCTACTGATTCTGGGTTTGGTTTGTTCTTGTTGTTCTAGTTCCTTGATGTGTATCATTAGATTGTTCACAGGACATCTTTCCACTTTTTTGATGTGGGCATATTGCTATAAACTTCCCTCTTGATACTGCTTTTTGTGTATCCCATAGGATGTAGTATGTTGTTTTTCTTTTTATTTGTTTCAAGACATTTTTTGATTCCCTCCTTAATTTCTTCATTGACCCAGTGGTCATTCAGGACCATGTTTTTTAATATCCATATATTTGTCAATTTTTGAAGTTCCTCAATATTGTTTTTTAGTGTTATACCATTGTGGTACATAAAGATACTTGGCATGATTTCAATTTTAAAAAATTTGTTGAGACTTATTTTGTGGCTTAACATATGGTCTCATTCTTTGGTGTCTTGGCTGCTTCTGCATTTGGAGGTTGCTTCGACTATATGGCCCTTTTACAAAACAGCCCCACTTTTCAGACAGGGAAACAGAAGGCTGGGAGCTCCAGGGCTAGCCCCAGGCCACTCTCCTCAGCAGCCCTAAGCATAGGCTCAGTGGGCAGCACAGCAGCACTTCCTGGGGGTTCTAAGGTCAACTGGAGGCCTGGGGGATAATCCCAGGGTCATGAATAGGGCTGGGGGTGAAACCTGGGGTCATTGACAGGGCTGGGGGTGAATCCCAGAGTCCTGGGCAGGGCTGGGGGTGAGGCCTTGCTTGCTGGGCACTTGCTCCCTGAACATTCGCAGCTGGCCCTGGACAGGAGAAGTACCCACACTTGGCCTCCATGATCAATCACTGGGTATCGGACTACAGCTAGAGCTGACCGCCAGAGACATCACGGGGTCACCAAGCTCCCAAGGCCTCCTGCACCACTCATGGCTGTCACGTGCCACCAGGACACGGTGCCGGGTCACCCACGGGGGTGCCCCAGGGAGAAGGCGCATGAGCCCCTCTGCCCTCCCTGGAAGACCCCTCCTGCTCCCGTGGTCGTGAATGTGAGCACCCACTGCTGCTGCCGACTTCTCCAGGCTCCCCCCACAGGAACCACGTGGGGTGGCAGCCTGGTGTGACAGAGTGATGTGGAAGGAGGGGAGAACATGCTACCCCCACCTACCTGGAGGG
Organism: Daubentonia madagascariensis; assembly: GCA_023783475.1. Classification (NCBI taxonomy): domain Eukaryota; kingdom Metazoa; phylum Chordata; class Mammalia; order Primates; family Daubentoniidae; genus Daubentonia; species Daubentonia madagascariensis. The sequence continues at coordinate 37,329 of JAKFHU010002332.1, read as the reverse complement.
GCCCCCATGCCCTCCAAGGGCCTTCCTGAGCCTTGCAGACCCTGCCTCTGGCTTCCAAAGAGCTGAGATATTCCCCAAGGGGCATCCTGAGAGCCACTCAGGGAAGCCCAAAGCCAGGGCCAGTCCTGGGCGGGTTGTCCCACTGGCCCGACCCGAGCCAGAGCCCCTCACCCTGGAGACACTCTGCCAGCCTACATAACCCCCATTTCTCCTCCCTTTCCACCTGTGCCCTCTCTCCCTTCGTCCTCCACCAGTCCTTCAACTCAACAAATTCAACGTGTTGTGCACAATGCCAGGTGGCAGCCAATGACATGGGCACAAAGAAAAACAATGTCATTTGGATATTGCTACATTCCAGGAAGAAAATACATCAGGACAGTGAGATAGATGGTCAGTGGTTTGCTTTAGATGGGTGAGGGGCAGAGCAAGCCATGCTGGGGTGGTGAAGTTAGCATGGACACCCGAATGCCAGGAAGAAGCCAGCCCTGCAGCTGTCTGGAGGGGAGTCTGCAGGGACAGGCGACCCCGAGGCTGGAGCAAGCTTGGAGCTCACTAGGAAAGGACACCCTGGGGGCTAGGCCCAGGTAGGTGGTCACAGATAGGAGAGAGCTAGGCGGGAAGGGGCACTCGAGGGTTGTAGGGAGTCCCAGGGTGTTTGGTGGGACCCGTGGCTGAGGTGATCCCTTGGGCCGCAGTTGAGAGGGGCCTCTCTGGGCCTCCCCTCAACCTCACAGCAGTTGTAGGCACAGCGTCCTGGGCGATGAGCCACACATGTCCCTAACAGCAGGGAGTGCACAGGAACCTGGCCCAGTCACAAGTGTTGTAATGCCATGGGACACAGAGTGAGGGTACTTTTAGGGAAAACCTCACTCCTTGCTGTGCTTAGGGGGCCTAGTCCCCACCCAGCCCTGGCCCCCCACTCGGTTCCTTTCTGCCCCAGTCCCCAGCCCATGCCCACAGCCCATCTTGCTGCAGGGTGTCCCATGGGTGTGCAGAGCCCAATGTGGGACGTCAAGGAGACGTGGTACTGGGCCGGCACCAACATCTGGAGAAGGATCTTTGGTCCCCCAGCTCCTGGCATCTCGCCAGTGTCTCCCTCAAGGTGCCCTGGGTGAAGGACACCACCTGGCAATCTCCACTACTGCTCCTGCAGGCAGGGACCCTGGCTCTGCCTGCTCCTGCCTCCCCACCTGGGCCCAGGCCCAGGACTCCCAGAGATTGGGCACCTGGAGGAGGTCCCTGGGAGTCCCAACTGCCTCTGCTGCCTGGAGGGAGCCCCCTGAAAGTGTTGCTGGGGAGCTCGTCACTCTGCAAACCCCACCCACCATGTCCCTGGAGGTGTTCAGGACACACAGAGTGTCACCAAGCAGGCACAGCCTCCAGGGACCCCCTCCAGAGTCACAGGTCACAGGGACACAGATGAACCACCTAGTGGTGTCTGTCTCCCTTTCTGCCCATTTCCTTCCCCCCAGGATCCCAAGACAATAAGTTTATTGAAGGCAATGTTGGCTTTCAGAAAGGGTTAAGCCCAAGGAGTGATGGGAGCAGAGCAGGAGCCGGTGCGGGGGGTGGCCTGGGCAGGTCGGAATAGGGGGCTGCCAGCTCAGGGAGGACCAAGCCCAGGACCACCATTGTCCCTAAGAAAGTCCTGTGAAGGAAGCTTGTCCTGCCCCAGCCCAACATTGGTAGGCTCCAAACCAGCACTGGGAGAACTTGCTAATGTGCCCTAATGGGGGCTCCCAGCTGTGGGCCAGGTCCTCGGTCCTGGAGGAAAGGGGGCCCCAGGGGGACAGCTGGGGCCTCTGGGTTACAGAAGAAGGGATTGTTGGGTCCACTGGTCCGTGGCCACGCCAAGGAGCGGGTTGGGACCCGGCCCATAGGAGCAGATAGCCAGGGCGCTGTGAGGCCTGAGGGCCCCGACAGCCGTGGGCCCCCCGACAGCCGTGGGCCCGGGAGGCCAAGCTGGGGCAGGGGCTGGGGCAGGGGCTGGGCCGGCTGCCCTGGGCTCCCGCTCCCCAGGGGGCGCCCCGCCGGCCTGGAGCAGGAGGAAGCAGAGGGGGCGCCAAGCTGCTGCGGGAGACGCGGCCATGGGCGCGCGGGCCGGGACGCTGCTGCTGGCGCTGCTGCTGGCGCGGGGGGCCCTCGGGAAGCCGGGTGAGCTCAGGGGCGCCGCTGCGGGGCTGGGGGCGCGGGGGCAGCACGGGGGCGCGGGGAGCTCACCTTCTCGCCTCCACCCAGAGTCGCAGGAGGCGGACCTGTTGTCAGGTAAGGCGCCCGGATCGCGCCTCCCTGCGCCGTGCACCTGGGCCGCGGCGCACAGGGCGCCTCATCTATCCCTCTCCCCGCCCCAGATCCCATGGACACGATGCTGCTAAAGTAACCGATGGGCCCTGGGGGGAGGGGCGGGCCCTGCGGACCACGTGGGAGGGTCCCCGTCACCTTCGTCCACGTGGACACGACCCCAGGATGCGCGGTGGCCTTGGGAGGGCGCTGGGTTTCCCGGGGATCCCCCTGCACGCACCGCGGCGGGTCGGAGGGCGGGAGGGGCGGGCCTGATTCACGGCTGAGCGGATGGTCCTTCTATCCATCCCAGGAGCCCTGTGGCCAACGGACCACCTCGTCGCGGTGGTGGGTGGAGATGACGCGGTACTCGGGCGCTGGCCATGGCAGGGGAGCCTGCGTCTGTGGGACTCCCACACTTGCGGAGCGAGCCTGCTCAGCCGCCGCTGGGTGCTCACCGGCTGCGCACTGCTTCGAGTGAGTCTCGGTCAGGTGGGGGCGGTGGGGCGGAGATCGTGGGCGCCGGGTTGGCCCAGTCTGAGCCAGCACTGGGCGGCACGTTACGTCGTGGGTTTGCACGTTCTCCTGGCCCACGGCCTGAGCTGCCACCAGCTTACACACACCCGGGCTTCCTTTGGTGACCATGGAGGGAACCTTGTTCAGGTTCTTCCAGAATGTTTTTCCAGAATATTTCTATGTTCATTTGGGGGTATTCTTTTTTTTTTCCCCCAACCAGAAGGACACCACCCTCTGTGCCATCCGCCCTCATTCCACCCCTGGTGGGTGTAAACCACGGGGGTGCAGGACTGGGATTGAGGGGCACCTGCTGGGCACGGTGCCTGGCTGTGGCAAGCACTCCCAGGGAAGCCGTGTTGGCTCCATCCTACTGGGTGCCCACATTGCCCAGGTGCAACTGCTCATTCATCTTTGGGGCTGCCTGGGGGTCCCGCTGGGGGAAGTGGCTCAATTCAAGTATCCTTAGGACAGCTCTGTGAGCTGGCAAGACCCCACCCTCCCACTCCGCGCCCCACAGTCCCGCAGGGTCTGGGACTTTGGCTGTGGCCTCTCTGGGCTCTCCCATGTCTACAGGGGTGTTGCGCCCAGGAGAAGGACTTGCTAATGGCGGCCAGGATGGGCAAGCAGTGGCAACCCCACAGTCTCATCTCCTGCATTGGGCCTGTCAGGTGGCCAACCTTCCTTCCAGGGCCCCTGACCTCTCTCTCCTCCCTGCCAGGTCGACTGACCCCTTTTCGTGGTCGGTCCAGTTTGGAGAGCTGACTTCCATGCCATCTTTCTGGAACCTGCAGGCCTACTACACTCGTTACCAGGTGCAGAATATTTATCTGAACCCCAAGTTCCTGGGGTCGACATCCTATGACATCGCCCTGGTGAAGCTGTCCACCTCCGTCACGTACACTAATTACATCCAGCCCATCTGTCTCCTGGCCTCCACATTGGAGTTCCAGAACCGGACGGACTGCTGGGTGACCGGCTGGGGGGACATCCAAGAGGATCAGCGTGAGTCTAGGGACAAGCGGGTCTGGGGGGGGTGCATTACCTTCATTCACCTGTCCCTGAGACTCAGGCACGGCAGCCCCCTCCTTGGCCTGGGGCACAGCGGGAGCCCCTCCTGCTGGCCTGCTCATCATCCCCTCCTAACCTGCTTTTCTGCTGTTGCTCCCCACTGCCAGGGCAGGAAGCCAAACACTCAGTACTCTCTCCCTTCCAGAGAGTGTGGGGGCCAGAAGGAGACTTTGGCGGGGAGGCCAGCCTGGCCCAGGCTGCAGGGGTCGGGGGTGGGGGGAGTCCGGTCACAGGGGCCTCAGCCACTTCCCCACGGTGCTCATGCACCCCCAGGTGTTAGGTCCCCACTCTGGCTCCTCCATGCCTGCTGCACCTCCCCAAGATCTGCCTGACTCTCCGCAGCCTGAGCCCGTGTCTCTTTCCTTGAAATTTCCCCCATGGTCCTGCAACCTCAGCTCCACGCTGCAACCCCTTTGGGGGTCCTCCATGATCCTGACCTGCTCATCCCTCAACACGAATCCCCTGAACGTGCTGAGCACAGCACCCGGAGAGGCGCTCTTGGGCCTCCAGCCCCACAGACTGGGCACATTCGCCTTGCCGGAATGCCCCTTCCCACGGCTCCCTGGCCTGGCCCGTGCCTGCGTCATCCTGTGACAGTAGTAATAGGAACAGATCCAGCTCCTTGCCCTCGGCACTGTTCTAGACTTGGGGACCCAGCAGTGAGCAAGGCAAGAGCTCTGTTCCTCCTGGAGCTTACCTAGGGATGAAGTTGGGAACGTTTTCATACCCATTTGATAGATGAGAAAACTGAGAGAGTCATGGGAATTTCTCAAGGCCCCAGGAACAGTAAATGGAGGAGAAGCCAGGGCCCACTGGCTCAGACAGGGTAAGGGATGTCCCCAAGGTCACATGCCTGGCTTTCCTCTAGAGGAGGGGTTCTTTCCCTTCCCCTAGAAGGGGCCCCTGCTGCACAGGATGAGTGCAGGGCTCACAGGGGGTCCCATGAAGCCCCGGCCTGGCCTCATTCTCCCAGTGCCCAAGAGGCAGGGGGGAGGCACTTCTGAAGCCCCCTGCCTGGTGTGAACTTTCACTCTGCCTTGCGCCAGCTGGGAGACCTTGGGCAGGGCACTTCATCTAACTGTGCCAGGGTCCTCATCTGTAATATTGGGTGGTAATAGTTCTATCTTCATAGGGGAGCTCTGAGGTTGTTAAAGCCACAAGGGCTTGGAGGAGTCCAGAGCACACGGGAAGCGCGGCCTGCACGTTAGGTCTCGGTACTGTTGTTGTTGGCGTCCTCTGCAGGACAAGGTGCTGGTTGGGACCCAGACTTAGGAATTGGACGGACGTGGGTTCACATCACCCTCTGACACTTCCCTGGTGCCTTGCTGTGGGATGGGGGGAATATTCCCCCTGACTCTGTCCTTATCTGGGAGTGTGTCTTGATGGCCGCTGCACTGCAGGGGTGCTGAAGGGTCCCTAAAAGCACTGGGGAAAGCTCTTGGCTCAGGCCCTGAAAGTGCCCAGTGGGTCACTCCTCCTGGCTGGCACCAGCTGCTGCAGCCAGGTTGGGTTCGTCATAAACCGTATCAACATCAGCCCCCCCCCCCCTGCACATTTTGGCTGAGTAAAATGTCTCCACTGGCTCAGGCAGGGGCTATCACCTCCAACCTCCAGATAGGGAAACTGAGTCCCAGGGGGCAGCTCTAACAGCCTGTCCGTGCACTAGGTCCTTCTGTGATATTGTTGAGGCCCTTGATGTGTGGGCTAGAACTGGGAGTCATCAAGAGTAAATTGCCAGGCATAGTGGGTGCCCCAGGGACAGACCACCCACAGCCTGTATCATCCCTCCCTAGAGAGGAGGCTCAAGTTGCTCTCTTTCTCTCTCCCCCCATCCCCCAATAGCTCTGCCACCTCCCTACACCCTCCAGGAAGTGCAGGTTGCCATCATAAACACCTCCATGTGTAACCACCTGTATAAAAGGTCTGATTTCCGCGTGGACATCTGGGGAGACATGGTTTGCGCTGGTGAGCCCGAAGGCGGCAAGGATTCCTGCTCCGTGAGTGTCCCTCACACCACTCCCAGTCCCAGGTCTAAGAGCAGCCTGTGTCCCTTACCTCATTTGATCAGTACACCAACCCTGGGAGGTAGAGGCTATTGGCCCACTTTGCAGATGCAGAAACTGAGGCTTGGTGGCTGGCTGGAGAGGAGTAGGATTTGCACCCAGTCTCACGACCCTTCCTGCTGTCCCGGCCTCTCTGCTGCTCCCTGACCCCACCCCAGGCTGGGCTCACCCACATTGCTCCCCAGGGTGACTCAGGCGGACCCTTGGTGTGCGACAAGGATGGAGTGTGGTATCAGGTTGGAGTCGTGAGCTGGGGAAAGGGCTGTGGTCGGCCCAACCGGCCCGGTGTCTACACCAACATCAGCCAGCACTTCAACTGGATCCGGAAGCTGATGACCCAGAGTGGCATGCCCAGGCCAGACCCCTCCCTGCCGCTGCTGCTCCTCACTCTGCTCTGGGCTCCCCGACTCCTGCAGCTTGAGGCTTGAGCATCCCGAGCCCTTGAGGATCAAGTCACCTGCTGAGCCAGGCTCTGGTGTCTTCTGTCCTGTGTGCTAATAAACACGTTTGAGTGACACCTGGCAGAGCATTCCTCCAGCCTGCGGGGCTCCCTGACAACTTCCTCCCACTCACCTGCATCCAGTTCAGCCCCTGAGCTGCCCTAACTCCTAAATCTTTGCCCACCCGTCTGCATGAGCTGAGATTTTGTTACAAACAGCAGAACTCTCTTGGGGAAGGTAATTGATGGTAGAACAGTAGTAGCTCCAGGGCATCAGGGACGGGGACGGCTGGGGGTCGGGGTGCCAAGGAGGAAACGCTCCCAACATCCCCCATCCCAGGCTTCCCTGGCGCACACACACCAGACACTCCTGGTCTCACCATGGTTCCTGCAAGGCTGACCAAGACCAGGACCTGGGTACAGGGAGTTCATTTTGCAGGTGATCCCAGGGAGCACAGGTGAAGAAGTAGGGAAACCAAGGCAGGGGAGGTAAAAATGCTAATGGTTTGACAAACATGAGGTTACACTTGCTGGCAATAGAGGCACAGTCCTGCTGGGGCCTCAGCATTGGCCCACTGAGGACAAGGACAGTAGTGGTGTGCATTTCTCTCTTGACACCCACCCCCTGCCCTCCGCACATGTTGGGGATTTGTAACCATGGGAACTCTCAGAACCAAGGGGGTCCATTGGTCCAGAACATCCAGGGCTAAAATCTGCCTCAACCTACCTTACCGTAAATGGTCAAATTTGAAGCCCTCCAATCAATCCCTGCCAAGCCAACATTCCCAAAACCTTTCCCTTCCGCTCCGAGCCATTAGACTTGCCCCAGACCCCCAGTCAGGGAGACAGTTGAGCCTGCCTCCTGTCTCCTTTCTGGCAGGTCTTGCAATAAGGCCTTTCTTTTCTCAAAGGCTGGTGCCATCATATTGGCTTCTGTACATGTCAGGCAGGGATCCCATTGGCTCGATAATAAATTTGGTGCCCAGTGTGAGGCTGATGTCTGCCCAAGCACTGTAGCTTCTCAGTGGGGGCCTTCACCAACCCTGAGTGGTGGCACTTGACGCGTTTATCTAGAGGCTTTGCTGGGAGGTCCCTGTTTTCTGCTGTCTCACTTTAGGTTCCTTGAGGGCCACTTTCCCTTTTGAGGAAAGAAATTGCTTCTAGATCAGACATCTTTTTGGGTGAGTACTTCATTAATATATGCTTATACCTTAAATCATCTTTGGTCTAGGATTGTGGGTTAGAGTTGCACACGAAGAGGATCTCAGTCAGGTTTGAGTTAGAGTCCCAGAGAACAAGGGCAACAATACTAAGAAGCCGTAGCCACCGAGGTACTCAATTTGTTTTGGTTTTGGTTTTCACTTGTCTGTGTGTCTGTGTTTTTGGCTTGTATAACTATTTGGCCAGAGGTTAAAAACTTTGATGGTTTATTTAAATGAAGGTCCTTGGACTCCAAAGGTAAAAGACATTGCTCCCTCTGGCCCTTTTAGGATGTTCCTAGGTGATTAGGAGCTCAGCGGAGGTGTCATGGTTGTATGACCTCTGACACGAAGCTGTCTTATAGGAAATCCCACCGGAAGAACATACGCCATTCCTGGGTTAGAGGGAACTTCAACAGCTCATCCAGGAGGTACACATAAGGGGCCAGGTCACCCCAGCACATTGAGCGACCCAACACTGTCCCATGTTCAGGACCCTCTGATGCACATGAGAGGGGATAGCCCATGATTCTCTGGGAAGGGATCCCCTAAGTACCCATAAGTACCACTCCACATACCCCAAGCACCTCCTTACTGCAGGGTCTTGCTTCAGCCATCGCAGATAAATCTCCATAGAAAATGAGGAAATTTAATAGCATACCTGACTATTTAGTTATGAATCAATGATAAAGAAAAAAAAAGATTTTCTTTTGTGACACTACTTGGCCTCAATATTGGTTGGGATCAGAGGAGAAATGATCCAAGAATGTTTCTCTAAACTGTAATACTATTCTGCAATTAGACCTGTTCTTTAAAAGAGAGGAAAATTGGGATGAGACCCCATATGTACAATCTTTTATGTCCTTATACCAAAATAAGAATTTACAAAAGAGATCATGGTTCAAAGGGAGAATCCACAGAGAAAGCCTGTCCTTCCAGAAGCCACATCAGATAATGATCTCATCTTCCCTCATTTGTTATGTACCACAGGGCCCCACTGTGTGCTGCGCGCACTATTAAAAGTGACATAACAGGAAGGGCATAACAGTCTCCCCCAAAGCTGCCAGCTGGGCTTTGTACCCTCCTTACCTACCAGTCAGAGAGGAATGGTCTCCCCTCCACGCACCCATCAAGGTACCAAATTCAGCCTGGGGAATACTCCCCGTTCAGGCAGAGCAGTTCCTGCTGAGACAGGTCCCTGCAGGTCTCAGTGACCAAGGCCAGCCCAGCGGATTCTTATATGTGCATCCCCCCTTGTCAACTTCAAATTTATCTAATTGGAAAAATAACATGCCTTCCTGTGGGGATAACCCCCCAAAAGATGGAAATTTTATTTACATCCATCTTTGCTACTCATAACCCCAATTGGGCTGCCATTCAGGCTCTCGGGGACACCCCTCACTCTGGAGGAACGTAGGTGGTGCTGGGAAAGGCTCGTCAGGAAGACGAGAGGCCACATGGGTCACAGCCTAATAACCCAGTCAGGGCTCCAGTGGCGCAGGCCACAGCCGGGACTGAGCCAGCCTGGGACTCCAATGACCCCAGAGACCAGGCAAGGTTAAATCATTACAAAATGTTTAATAACTGGAATGTAGAAGGGGGTCCCATAGCCAAAAAACCTAAATAAAATTCAGGAAGTACAATAGGGGCCAAAGAAAACCCCTCTGCCTTTCTTGAGAGAATCTTTGACGCCTACAGGAAAGATCCTGACATTGACCCTGAACACCCAGATAACATGACACTGGCTAATATGACTGCATCAGTCAGAGGCCCCTGAGATAAGGAGAAAGCTAGAAACCGTAGAAAGGGGTTGGGATGCTGACATCTCAGTTGGTCAAGATTGCCTTTAAAGTGCTTAATAGCCACGACCAAGCCCAAGAAAAGTAAAGACAATACAACCTGAGACAAGGTGAGCTGCTCATGGCTGCTCTTAGCTCCGATCAGCCTGGACACAAGAAAGCGTTTTCTGGAGGAAACAAAACAGCCATGGCCCCCCCACCCCTAGCCAGCCGTGCTTTTATTTGCATTTGCATGTCTACACTCAGATGCTCATAAAACTAAAGCAAAAGGTTAACTCAGGAGCTTGGGGTGTCAAACGCTGCACATCCAAAAAAGGCTGGCCCTTGGCCAGGTCCTGGTGGGGGGAACCTCTAAACCCTCAAATATCCTGCCTGATAAGAATGTCAGGCTGGGCTCCGGGCTCACACCTCTAATCCCACCACTTTGGGAGACTGAGGCAGGAGGATTGTGAGAGGCTAGGAGTTCAGACCAGCCTGGGCAACATAGTGAGACCCTGTCTCTACAAAAAGTAACAAAAATTAGTCAGGCTTGGTGGCATGCATCTGTCATCCCAGCAACCCCAGCAGCTGAGGTGGGAGGATTGTTTGAGCCCAGAAACTCAAGTTTACAGTGATCTATGATCATGCCACTGCACTCCAGCCCAGGCAAGACCATGTCTCTAAAAAAAAATTAAAAAAAAAAAAGTCTCTGCATACCTGGAGCATTGGGTCTCGCCAAATAGTTTGCACTAACAACATGATTGATGGCAGGGTCATGGGCCATGCGGTGTCCTTTGATCTCTAGAGAGGCTGGAAGCTAACTGGTGCCAGCCCACCTGCTCCAGGCCTACATGACAAACCCTGGCCACCAAGGCTCAGGGAGTCTCCCTGGTTGGCAGAACCTCGTGTGTGTTGCTACACTCGATGCTGGGACAACTGGGCGCTGTCCATAGGACTGCACTGGCAGAGCACCTGGAAGTTCCATCCTGGGCTCTCCTGGGCTCTCACCTACGCACCTTTGCCATTGCTGATTTCTGTCTGTGTCCTTCCACGGTGGAAACCACAACCATGAATCCGATGGTTGTTCTGAGGACTGGGAATCATTGCCCCCGAGGGTGGTCTTGTGGACCCCACTCAGTTGTCCATTCACTGGTAGGATTGGAGGGCAGCTGGGGTACGTTGGCACCCCCACAACACCCCCACGAGAAAGAAGAGGTGCCCATAGGGTCCAGGTAGTCTTGTGGGGCCTTTTGCAGGGCAGCGGGCAGGGAAGTAGGCTAAGAGCCCTTAGATGGTGAATACGTGGTGTCATCCTGTGGGTCCTGGAAGGACCATCCCTTTTAGCAACAGGTGACCCGCTCTTAGGCCTCAGTCAGCCCTCAATGAAGATTGTTAATGAGCTTCAATGGGGGCTCCCAGCTGTGGGCCAGGTCCTCGGTCCTGGAGGAAAGGGGGCCCCAGGGGGACAGCTGGGGCCTCTGGGTTACAGAAAAGAAAGGGATTGTTGGGGTCCACTGGTCCGGTGGCCACGCCAAGGAGGGTGGTTGGGGAACCCGGCCCATAGGAGCAGATAGCCAGGGCGCTGTGAGGCCTGAGGGCCCCCGACAGCCGTGGGCCCGGGAGGCCAAGCTGGGGCAGGGGCTGGGGCAGGGGCTGGGCCGGCTGCCCTGGGCTCCCGCTCCCCAGGGGGCGCCCCGCCGGCCTGGAGCAGGAGGAAGCAGAGGGGGCGCCAAGCTGCTGCGGGAGACGCGGCCATGGGCGCGCGGGCCGGGACGCTGCTGCTGGCGCTGCTGCTGGGGGGCGGGGGGCGCGGGGGCAGCACGGGGGCGCGGGGAGCTCACCTTCTCGCCTCCACCCAGAGTCGCAGGAGGCGGACCTGTTGTCAGGTAAGGCGCCCGGATCGCGCCTGGGCCGCGGCGCACAGGGCGCCTCATCTATTCCTCTCCCCGCCCCAGGTCCCATGGACACGAGGCTGCTATCAAGTAACCGATGGGCCCTGGGGGGAGGGGCGGGCCCTGCGGACCACGTGGGAGGGTCCCCGTCACCTTCTTCCACCTGGAAAGGACCCCAGGACGCGCGCGGGGGCCCTGGGAGGGCGCGCGGATCCCGGGGATGGCCCTGCACGCACCGCGGGGGGCGAGGCCGGGAGGGGCGGGCCTGCTTCGCGGCTGAGCCTCGGGTGCGTGTGTCCATCCCAGAGCCCTGCGGCCACCGCGACATTCACTCACTGGTGGTGGGCGGAGTAGAGACGGTGCGCGGGCGCTGGCCGTGGCAGGCCAGCCTGCGCTTGGAGAAAAGCCACCAATGTGGAGGGAGCCTGCTCAACCGCCGCTGGGTGCTCTCGGCTGCACACTGCTTCCGAATGTGAGTCTGGGGGGAGAGTGCAGTGGGATGGGGGGTCTGAGCGGGGGGACGGGTGGGCTGCTGACTTGCTAATGGCGTCCAGGATGAGCAAGTAGTACCTACCCCACAGTCTCACATCGTGGACTGGGCCCCCAGGTGTGCTCAGGTGGCCAACCCTCCTTCCAGGGCCCCTGACGTTTCTCTTCTCTTTTGCCAGGTACTATGATCCTTCCAAGTGGTCGGTCCAGTTTGGCGAGCTGACTTCCAAGCCAACTATCTGGAACCTGAGGGCCTATGTCAATCGACACCGGGTGCAAGATATCATTGTGAACCCCCGCTACAAGGAGTTTTATTCAACGACATAGCCCTGGTTGAGTTGGCCACCCTGTCACCTACACTAAGTACATCCAGCCCATTTGTGTCCTGTCCTCCACCTTCATGTTCCAGCACCGGCCAGACTGCTGGGTGACCGGCTGGGGGGTACTCAGCGAGAATCACAGTGAGGCTGGGGACAGATGGGGTGGGGGGGCTGGAGGGTTGGGGTAGCCCGGGCATTACCCTTCACCCCTGTTCCACCACACAGGCCCAGCAGCCCCCTCCTTGGCCTGGGGCACAGTGGGAGCCCCTCCGGCCAGCCTGCTCAGCATCCCTTCCCCACCTGCTTTTCTGCTCTGGCTCCCACCTGCCAGGGCAGGAGCCAGACACTCAGTTCCCTCTTCCTCCCAGACTGTGGGGGCCAGAAGGAGAGTTTTGGGGGGGAGGCCAGCTTGGCTCAGCCTGAACAGGAGGGGGTTTGGGGTCTGCCTGGTGACAAAGGCCTTGGGCAGTGATATTTTTAAGTTGAGACTTAATTCTCAACTATAAAAGTTTTAAGTGTGCAGTTTTGAAGTATACAATTCACAGATTTTTAGTATACAGTCTTTGATCACTTAAGGTTGGGCATACTCTGAGAAATGTGTTGTTAGGGGACATTGTCATCATGGGATCGTGGAGTGTATTTACACAAACCTAGATGATACAGCCTACTACACACCTAGGCTATATGGTAGCCTGTTACTCCTGGGCTACAAACCTGTACAGCTTGTGACTGTGCTGAATACTGTAGGCAATTGTAACACAGTGGTAAGTATTTCTGTGTGTAACCATAGAAAATGAACAGTAAAAATACAATATAGTAGATAAAAAATGGTACACATGTGTAGGGCAGCTTACTATGAATGAATCTGTCAGGACTGGAAGGTGCTCTGGGTGAGTGAGTGGTGAGTGAATGTGAAGGCCTAGGACATTACTGAACATTACTGTAGACATTATAAACACTGTACTTTATGCTACACTAAATTTATAAAATAATATTTTTCTTCAATAACAAATTAAGCTTAGCTTTCTGTAACTTTTTTACCTTATAAATGTTTTAATTTTTTACAACTTTTTGACTCTTTTGTAATAATACTTAGCTTAAAACACAAACACATTGTACAGTTGTACTAAAATATTTTCTTTAAATTTTTTTCTCAAAAGCTAAGACACAAACCCATACTTTAGCCTAGGCCTACATGGGATCAGGATCATCAGTGTGTCACTAGGCGATAGGAATTTTTCAGCTCCATTATAATCTTATGGGACCACTGTCATATATGTGCACCATCGTTGACTGAAATGTGGTTATGCATCGTATGACTGTATTTGCAAAGTCGTACAGCCGTCACCACTATCTAAATGCACACTTCATCGTCTCCAAATGGAATTTCATACTCCTCAGTCATTACTCCCAACCCCCCCCATTTCCCCAGGCCCATGGGCGCAGGACACCACTAATGTGCTTTCTGTCTGTATGGATTTGCCTACTCCGACATTCCCTATTAATGGAGTCATACGATATGCAGGTTTTTGTGTCTGGCTTTTTTCACATAACGTAGTGTTTTCAAGGTTTGTTCACTTTGTGGCATGTATCAATACTGCATTTCACTCTTTTGGTGGGGGCAGTTAATTTAAGCATTTAGAGTGTACAATTTAGTGTCATTTAGTGCATTCCCAATATTGTATAATCATCGACTCTGTTGAGTTGGAAAAAATCTTCATCCCCCCAAAGGAGACCCCTACACCCACTTAGCAGTCGTTCCTCACTAACCCCTCTCTCCAGCTCTTGAGACGCACTAGCCAGTTTTCTGTCTCTGATTTACCTATTCTGGATATTTCATATAAACGGAATCATACAATCTGTGGCCTTTTGTGTCTGGCTGCTTTCATTAGCATAGTGTCTTAAAAATCCATCCATGTTGTAGCATGTAGAAGAACTTCATTCCTTTTTGTGGCTGAGTAATATTCCACGGTGCATATATACCAGTTTGTCCATTCTTCCATTAATGGACAAGTGGGTTCTCTCTACCTTTTAAGTATGGCAAATAGAGCTGCTGTGAACATTCATATACAAGTGTATGTTGGAACAGCTCTTTTCAATTATTTTGAGTGCAATTCAGAAGTACAATTGTTGGGTTATATGGTAATTCTATGTTCAATTATTTGAGGAACTGCTAGACAGTGTTCCATAGGAACTTCCCCATCAACAAGGAAGGTTATAACTTCTCGCTGGTTCTCATCAATGCTTGGTACTTTAGGATTTTAAAATTATGGCCATTCTAGAGGGTGTGAAGTGGTATCTCGTGGTTTTCACTTGCACTTCCCTAATGACAAATGATGTTGAGCATTTTTCCTGTGCTTGTTGGCCATTTGTATATATTCCTTGGAGAAATACCTATTTAAATCCTTTGCCCATTTTTAAACGAGGTTGTCTTTTTGTGGTTGAATTATAAGAGTTCTTATATATTCTGGATACTAGAGCCATATCACATATATGATTTCAAATATCTTCTCCCATTCTGTAGGGTTTTTTTCCCTTTCTTGATTAGTGTCCTTTGTCGTACGAATGTTTTCAATTTTTTGAATGTCATGCTATACTAAAAAAAAATGTTTCTGATTTTGATGAAGGCCAAATTATTTACTTTTTCTTTTATTGCTTGTGCTTTTGGTGTCGTAGCCAAGAAACCATCACCAAATCCCAAGTCATGAAGATTTACACCTATGTTTTCTTGAAGGGTTTTATAGTTTTAGCTCTTACATATATGTCTTTGGTCCATTTTGAGTTGATTTTTGTAGATGAGGTGAGAGTCCCCATTTCATTCTTTTGCATGTAGATATCCAGTTGTCCAAGCACCATTTGTTGAAGAGATTATTCTCTCCCCCACTGAATTGTCTTGCACCCTTGTTGAAAATCAATTCTCCTTAGATGTATAGGTTTATTTCTAGACTCACAATTCTATTCCATTGTTCTATATGTCTATCCTCATACCAGCACCACACTGTTCAATTTCTGTAGCTTTATAGTATGTTTTGAAAGTGGGAAGTGTCAGTCCTCCAATTTTGTTCCACTTTTTCAATATTGTTTTGGTTACTTAGGGTCCCTTGATATCTGTATGAATTTTATAATCAGCTTGTCAATTTCTGCAAAAAAGGCCACTGAGATTTGAACAGGAATTACATTGAATACATAGATTGCTTTGGGGAGTATTGTCATCTTATTAAGTCTCCAATCATGAACACACATGTGTTTCCATTTATTTATATCTTCTTTAATTTCTTCCGGCAATGTACTGTAGTTTTTTGTGTACGTCTTGTACCTCTTCAATTCAATCTATTCCTGTTTTATTCTTTTTGATGCTATTGTAAATGGAATGTTTTCTTAATTTCCTTTTTGGATTGTTCATTGTTAGTGCATAGAAAAACAACTGATTTTTGAAAGTTAATTTTGTATCCTGCGACAGCAGAATTTGTTTATTAGTCCTGATGGGTTTTTTTGGTGGAATGTTTAGGGATTTCTACATATAAGATCATGTCATTTGTGAACAGAGATAATTTTACTTCTTCCTTTCCGATTTGGATGCCTTTTATTTCTAGGAATTCTTCCATTTCCTCTAAGTTATCTGATTTGTTGGTGTACAGTTGTTCATAGTTTTCCCTTATAGTCCTTTTATTTCCATAAGGGCAGTGGTGATGTCCACACTTTCATTGTCAATTTTGTTGATCTTTCAAAGAAACAACTTTTGCGTTCATTAATTTCCTTTATTTTCTACTCTCTGGTTTTTTTTCTCTATTCTACTTTTTGTTATTTCCTTTTCCCTGCTATTTTGTTTTTAGTTTGCTCTTCTTTTTCTAGTCATAAGATACAACATTAGGTGTTTGATTTCAGATTTTCCTTCTTTATTAATATGGGCATTTGTAGCTGAAATTCCCTTCGAGCGCTGCTTTTGCTGCACCCCGCAAGTTTCCCTCTGTTGTGTTTTCATTTTTATTTATTTCAAAGTACTTTCTGATTTTCCTTATGATGTCTTCTTTGCCCCATTGGTTGATTAAGAGTGTGTTGTTTAATTTCCACATATTTGTGGATTTTTTAGTATTTATTCTGTTACTGATTTCTAGTCTTATTCCATTTTGGTCAGTGAAGATGTTTTGTATGAATTCGATCTTTTCTAATTTACTGTGACTTATTTTGTGACCTGCCATATGGTCTATCTGGGAGAATGTTCCATGTGCACTTCGGAAGAATGTACATTCTGCTGCTATTTGGGTGGACTGTTCCACGTGTCTGTTAGGAGTAGCCGAGTCATAGTGTTGTTCCAGTTCTCTGTTTTCTTGTTGATCTCCTCTCTGCTTGTTCTACCCATTATTAAAAGTGGGGAATTGAAGTCTCCAACAGTTATTGTAGAACTTCAATTTCTGTAGCTTTATAGTATGTTTTGAAAGTGGGAAGTGTCAGTCCTCCAACTTTGTTCTACTTTTTCAATATTGTTTTGGTTACTTAGGGTCCCTTGATATGTGTATGAATTTTATAATCAGCTTGTCAATTTCTGCAAAAAAGGCCACTGAGATTTGAACAGGGATTGCATTGAATACGTAGATTGCTTTGGGGAGTGTTGTCATCTTATTAAGTCTCCAATCATGAACACACATGTGTTTCCATTTACTCCCACCAATTCTGCCAATTGTGCTTCATATATTTTGGGTCTCTGTTGTTAGGTACATAGATGTTTATAATTATTATATTTTCTTTATGATTTGACTCTTTTATCAACATATAATGTTTTTTATATATGACAAGTTTTGATTTAAAGTTTGTTCTATCTTTTATTAATATAGAACGTCAGCTCTCTTTGGGTTACTATTAATATTTCCATGGAATCTCTTTTTCCATCCTTTCATTTTCAACCTGTGAGTGTCTTTGGATCTAAAGTGAGTCTCTTCTAGACGGTGTATAGCTGGATCCTGTGTTTTTAAGCCAGTTTGCCAATCTCTGCTTCTTGTTTGGTGCATTTTATCCATTTATAGTAAAAGTAATTCCTGATTCAGAAAGAATTTACTTGTACCATTTTGTTATTTGAATATCTATACCTATTTTTAGAATCTTTTTATTTCTCATTTGATGTTTAACTGACTTTTTTTTAGTGTACCGTATTGATTCCCTTCTCATTTCCTTTCTGTATATATTTTAGTTAGTTTCTTAGTGGTTGCTCTAGGGATTATAATTAACATCTTAAACATATAAAAATCTATTTTGCATTTATACCAGCTTAGCTCAATAGTATACAAAATCCCTGTTCCTATTCAGCTTCCTTTCTCCATGTTATGCTGTTATTGCTACTGTTTATATGTTCACTGTGTAAACATCGACACACATTCATAATCGTTTTATGCATTTGTCTTTTAAATTTCGTAGGAAAAAAGAGAAGTTATAGACCAAAAATACAACAATACCGGCTTTTATATTTACCTGTGCAACGACGTTTGTCAGGGCTCTCTCTTCGTTCTCTGCCTGAGGTGCTGCCTGGCATCCCCTCCTCCCAGCCGAGGGCTCCTCTTGCCATTGCCTTCAGCACACTGTCAGCTTTTGTTTAACTGACACTGTCTTGATTTTCCCTTCATTTTTGAAGGATAGTTTTCCCTAATATAAAATTTTCGGTTGATTTTTTTTACTCTCAGGACTTTAAATATGTCATCCCACTGCCTTCTGGTTTCCACATATTCTGAAAAGAAATCGGCTGTTAATCTTGTTGAAGAGCCTGGTCCTTGATGAGTCATTTCTCTCTTGCTGTTTACAAAACTCTCTTTGTCTTTGCTAGCTTGATTATACTGTATCTCAGTGTGGCTTTCTTTGTGTTTCTCCTACTTAGAATGTCCTCAGCTTCTTGAATCTGTAGATTCATGTCTTTCATCAAATTTGGCACGTTTTGGCCCAGATCCTGCAACTGCAGTGTAGTAATCATAAACCTTCTCATCCACCTCAGCCCCTTCCCTGCCATACTTTGGCTAAGGAACCTCTCCACTGGCTCAGGCCGGTGCTATCATCTCCATTCTACAAATAGGGAAACTGAGTCTCAGAGGGAGCTTTAACAGCCTGTTCATCCATTGGGTTAGGTCCTTCTGTGATATTTTTTCCCAGCCTCCATAACTGTGAGGAACTTCGGTGGTATTGTTGATTATGCATGACATTCTGGATAAGCAATGTTCTGAGCACTGTGGGTGTGGCAGAGACACCATCACCATGTAACACGTGCCCTCCCTCCTCCCCCTGCCCTAGATGGCAGAGGAGAGGCTAAGGTTGCTGTCTTTCTCTGTCCTTTCCCCAGCATCTCTTCCCCCTCCCTACAACCTCCGGGAAGTGCAGGTCACCATCTTAAACAACACCAGATGTAATGACCTGTTTGAACAACCCCCAGGACATGGTATAATCCAAGACTCCATGGTTTGCGCTGGTGCTGAGGATGGCAGTGTAGATACCTGCAAAGTGAGTGCCTGTACCCCACCAGGGAATCCCACACTTCCCAACCCTGGGCCTGAGAACAACCCCACGTGCCCACACAAACCCACCCTTGGGGTTTATTTTTGAGGAAATATTTGCAGTCCTTGTTTACTGAAGCTATAAAACATGCTCTTCATTTTGCATAAGTTGTACCTCCTCTGATCATCCCACCAACCCTGGGAGGCTATTGCCCTACTTTGCAGATGCAGAAACTGAAGCTCAGTTGCTGCCAGGGGAGGAGTAGGACTGGCACTCAGCCCTATGGCCCCTCCTGCTCTCCCAGCCCCTCCTCTGCTCCCTGACCCCGCCCCAGGCTGGTCTCACCCATGCTGCTCCCCAGGGTGACTCAGGCGGACCCTTGGTCTGTGACAAGGATGGACTGTGGTATCAGGTTGGAGTCGTGAGCTGGGGAATAAGCTGTGGGCAGCCCAACCAGCCTGGTGTCTATACCAACATCAGTGGGTACTTCAACTGGATTCAGATGATGATCTCCTGCACCACGCCCCAGCCAGACCCCTCCAGGTTACTGCTGCTCCTCACTCTGCTATGGTCCCCCCGACTCCTGCAGCTGGTCTGAGTCCACCGAAGCCCATGAAGGTGCAGTGGGCACCACAGCCTTGGCACGCTCCTCTTGGGCCATGGGCAATGCAGGGTCGGGGTCAGGACTGCCTGCTGGATCTGCCTCCAGTCCTCTGTGTCCTGATTGCTAATAAAGATTATGTATGTTCAAGTTGATGCTTTGCAGAGCTTTCTGTAGATTCAAGTGGTCAAGACCCCTACCCTGACTCTTAAATCTTTTTCCAGGTTTTGGTTGCAAACAGCAGAGCCCTCTCCTGTTAGTTCAATCAGGAAGATAATTGATGGATGAACAGTAGTAGCTCCAGGGTGTCAGGGTCTGGGAAGCCTGGGGGTTGGGGTGCCATGGAGGAAACACTCCCAATGCCCCCTCCATTGCAGGGTTCCCCATCTCACAAGGGCCAGACGTTCCTGGTCTTACCATGTTCCCCACATAGGTCGACCTGGGACCAAGACTTGGGTGCAGGTAGTTTATTTGGGAGATGATCCCAGGAAGCAGTGGTGAGGAGGTAGGGAAACTGAGGCAGGGAACGAAGAAATGCTGATGCATTTGCTCAAACTAGAAGGTTACCAAAGAAGGCAATAGAGGCACAATCCTGCTAGGGCCTCAGCATTCGCCCACTGAGGACAAGGACACTAGGGAAGGGCATTTCTCTCTTGACCACCCTCAACGGGAGTGTGGGATGCTCCAGAGTTGCAGCTGACCCCGGGTGAGGCTGTGAGCACCGAGGGAGATGCAGCAGCACCTTAAGTGGCTGTGGTGGCAGGTGTGGGAAGGCATCCACCCTGTCTGCCCCCCATCCATGTCCCCCGACCCCACATCCCTAAACCGAGGACTCACCCCCCACTTTACATGTTGAGATGACAGTCAGTTCTGCTATGATGTTTGTTTCAAAAAGGTGAATTTGTTTCAAAGCAGGTGGCATATTAGAGAACCATTTAACATAATGGGAATTTTTTCTTTCTTCATGCGCAAGTTCCTCTGGAGAAACACCAGGTGAACACAGAAAACTGCATCCTGCTGCAATGCACCTTACGGGAAGATGCAGATGTGTGTATGCACATGTATGCACACACACTTGCACACTCACGCACGCACACAGATGCTTTTGACTCCACCAAAACTTGACTACTAATAGCCTACTATTGACGGTAAGCCTTACTGATAAAATAAACAGTTGATTAACACACATTTTGTATGTTACATGCATTTATACTGTATTCTTACAATAAAGTAAACTACAGCATAAAAAAAGAAAATGCTATTACTAAAATCATAAGAGGAAAAATATTTGCTATTCATTTAGTGGAAGTGGCGGAAGTGGATCATGATAAAGGTCTTCATCCTCGCCATCTTCAGCTTGCGTAGGGTGAGGAAGAGGAGGAAGAGCAGGGGGCGTTCTTGCAGTCTCATGGGCGGCAGAGGCCGAGGGAGTGGGAAAAGTGGAAGGGCAGACACGAGAGGCAAGCACACTGGGTGTAACTTTCAATGAAAAGAATCCACGTGTAAGTGGACCCAGGCAGCTCAAAGCCGTGTTGTTCATGCCTCAGCTGTAATTAGAAACTAAGCCCTGGAGACTAGGCATGTTCATTCTTGCTGGTGTATCATTACCTCTAGGTCCTCTCAGAGAAAGGGAAATATTTATATATACATATACACATATGTGTGCACACACACATAGCCCTGTATTTATTTCTATTTCTGTACAGAAAATAGGAAAGCTGAATAGGATCCATTTGCTGTAGAGATAATTACTGGAATTTGAATGGTGAATATGGGTTAGACAGTAGTGATATATCAGTGCTAATTTCCACATTTTGTATGGCGGCATTATGGATATGTGGGAGAATATCCTTATTTGCAGTAAGTACACACTAAAGTATTTGGGGATCAGGGGACATTGTGTCTGTAACTTACTCACAAATCGTTCTGGAAAAAGAAAAAGAGCTTGCTTTATTCTTGTAACTTTTTTGTAAAACTCTGAAACTATTTTGCAATAAAAATAAATTGAACTCACCAAAAAAAGTGTGGTCCAGGGACCCCAGAGTTTCCCAAGGCCGTTCAGGGGTCCATGTCATCAAAACTATTTTCATAATAATACTAAGATGTCATTTCTCCAGAGTTTTATAACTTTATATACAGCCCAGCAATTCCACTCCTACGAATTTACCCAAGAGAAATGAAAACATATGCTCACATAAAAACATGTGGGCCGGGCGCAGTGGCTCATGCCTGTAATCCTAGCACTCTGGGAGGCCGAGGCAGGAGGATAGCTTGAGGTCAGGAGTTCGAGACCAGCCTGAGCAAGAGCGAGACCCCATCTTTATCAAAAATAGAAAAAATTAGTCTGGTGTGGTGGTGCGTGCCTATAGTCCCAGCTACTTGGGAGGCTGAGGCAGGAGGATCGCTTGAGTCCAGGAGTTTGAGGCTGCAGTGAGCTACGATGACGCCACTGCACTCTACCTGGGGCAACAAAGCGAGACCCTGTCTCCAAAAAAAAAAAAAAAAAGTGCATGAATGTTCTCAGTAACGTATTCATAACAGAAAAAAAGTGGAAGCAACTCTGTCCTTCAACAGGTGGGTGGATAAATATTAATAGATTGTGGTACATCTATGCAACAGACCCCTATTCACAATAGAAAGGAAAGAGGTACTGATACACACAAAGTTATCTTATATGGGAAAAGGGTCTTTCAGATGTGATTTAGTTAAGGATCTTGAGATGGGAAGATTATCTTGGATTATCTGGTTAGACTCAACGTAATAAAAGTTGTCCTTAAAGAGGGAGGTTGAGGGAGATTAGACACAGAGAGAAGAGCAGGAGGCCATGTGACCACGGAAGCACAGATTGGCATGATGTGGCCACAAGCCATGGAATGCAGGCAGCCTCTACAAGCTGGAAGAACCAAAGACAGGACTATCCCCTGGAGACTGGAGACTGGAACACAGCCCTGACAACCCATGTCATACTTCTGACCTGCAGAACCAAAACATAATACATTTGTATTGTTTTAAGCTACTAAGTGTGTGGAAATTTGTTATAGCATCCAAAAGAAACTAATACAGACCTGAGACCTTGACAATTCTCTGTATCCTCCACCCCTAGCCTTGAATCTCACATGAGCATTTACCAAGGTCAGAGCCCCAGAGTCCTCCAGGGAAGAGGTTTCCAGCCCTTTTGGACCAGGCTGTGCAGTAAGACATTCATTCTACTGTGACACAGGAAACACATCCCTCCAGCTGCAGGAGCCAAACACACAATGATCAGGGAAGTGCCAGGTCCTGTTCCAGGGGCTCCACCTGAAATCCCTGCTCACAACACTATAGGGACTTCCACGGTCCCGATTTGCGAAATGAGCAAACTGAGGTGCAAAGGCTGAAGTGAGTTGTCCCAGGTCACGCGGCAGTGAATGGCAGAGCTGGAGTTGGACGCAAGGTGTTCTAGTTGCAAAGCCCTGAGCCGCAGACCACAGCAAAGATCGCACAACCAGCCCTCAGCTTTATGCACAGGTACGTGCTGACTGCAGAGCTGTGAGGAAGGGTCTTTGCACAGGACTTTGGGGAGAGAGGGAGGGCCTGAGAATGGGGAACAAACGCCTCCACAGCACTGGATCCTGGAGCACAGGGTGACGGGGGCGAGGGGGGGTGTTGGGGGAAGGTGAGGCAGGGTGGGGGGAAACAGTGGAGGAGAGAATGATCTGTGCTCACTCTCTCAGCATCCACTTAAAGTAGGGTGACAACTGGGTCCTGGGTAGGCCCTGCTGAAGGTCATCCTCTGGGAGCCCTGCTGATGGCTGGAGGGGGGACCACCCAGGTGTCAGGCAGTGCCAGCTCCACCACCTCCACCTCACCACCAACAGGGGGAAGCACTTTAGCCCTGGGAACGCTTTAGGGCTGTATTTTGAGGACAAGACCCCGCTGGCATCAAGTGAGCTGAAGGCTGTCAGTGTGGGTTTCAGCTTCATGGGCCCCCTGGTGTGAGCACCCCATGAATGCCATCCACACCTCAGAACCCTACAGGGAGGCCATCTGGGCCCCACATTCTCCACTGAGTCCATTAGGCCCGAAAGCCTTCAGGTGGCACATCTAGACATGACAGAATTCCTGAGGGCCCAGGTGAATCTCTAAAGGTAATGTTGCAATGTTCAAAGGACGAGCAGCTCCCAAGAACCAGCACGGAGCTCACTCTTTGGCCCCAACAACCTGGGGTTGGAATACAGAAGTCTGTGGCCAAGAACAGGAGGAAAAATAATTTGTAATTGCAGTCAGATGTGGGGCCAGAACATGGGGAATTCACCATGTGCCAAATATGAATCTAACTCAGTGAATAAAGTTACTCGAAAGGCTGTGATGTGCCAGCAGTACCCTGAAACCAAAGCCAGACAAGGACATTACAAGAAAAGAAAACTACAGCCCAATATCCATTATGATTGTAGACGCAAACATCCTCAACAAAATATGAGCCCCCACCAAAAAAAAAACAACCAAAAAAACCCCAATAACAATGGTAGGACTGCTGTGAAAAACAGTATAGTGGCTCCTGAAGAAATTAAAAATAAAATTACTGGATAATTCAGCAATTCTACTTCTAGATATTTACCCAAAATAATTGAAAGCAGGGTTTTGAAGAGATATTTGCCTGCCCATGTTCACAGCAGCATTATTCACAATAGCTAAAACATGGAAGCAGCCCAAGTGCCCATTGATGGATGAATGCATAAGCTGAATGTGGTCTATCCATACAAAGGGATAATATTCTGATTCTGATACATGATACAACATGGATGAAGCTTGAGGACATTACGCTAATGAAATAAGCCAGTCGCAAGAAGACAACGACTGTATGATTCCATTTTTATGAGGTACATAGAGTAGTCAAATGCACAGAGACAGAAAGTAAAATGGAGGTTGCCAGGGGCTGGGAGGGAGAGCGTGGGGAGTTATTGCTTAACGGCAACAGCATTTCTGTTTTACAAGATGAAAAGAGTTACGGAGGTGAAGGGAGGTGATGTTTGCACGAGATTAGGAATGCATTTCATGCCACTGAACTGTGCACTGAAAAATGAGTAAGATGGTAAATTGTATGTTATGTGTATTTTACAATAAAAAATGAGAAAACATCAATGGCAAAAATCTGACAGCACATTACGAGTTGTTGGCACATACACCACAACCAAGCGGGATTTATCCCAGCAACGCAAGGGTGGTTAAAATGAGAAAATCAGTACATGAATACCGCATTAATAGAATAAGGGGGGAAGTACACATGATCACCTCAATAGGCACAGAAAATCATTTGACAAAATTCCATACCCTTTCATGATGGAAATACTAAGTAAACGAGGAATAGAACAGAACTTACTTAACCGGATGAGGAACATTTATGAAAAACCCACAGCTGGCATCATACTCAATGGTGAAAGACTGAGAGCTTCCCCCTGAGATCCGGGACAAGACAAAGATGCCATTGTCACCACCGCTGTTCAACACAGTCCTGGAGATCCTAGCCAGAGCAAGTAGGTAAGCAAAAGAAATAAAAGGCATCCACATTGGAAAGGAAGATGTACAACTACCTCTATTTGCAGATGACATGATTCTACATAGAGAAAATCCCATACAATCCACTAAAAAACCATGAAGGCTAATAAACAAGTTCAACAAGATCAATACACAAAAATCAGTCATGTTTCTGTATATCAGCAATGAACAGTACAAAAAAGAAAATTAAGAAAACCATTCCATTTAAAATAGCATCCAAAAGAATTGGATACCTAAGAATAAATTTTATCCAAATGTTCCCCAGTGAGCAGTTCTATGCAAAACTATCCCCAAAGGCTGAGGAAGCAGCGAGACTGAAGACAGAGGCTGACAAATCCAGTTTCTCAGAAAGAAACATTTAGTAGGGACTTACGAACAGAAGCCATTTCTCGGGCAGCTGGAAGACGAGAGGGTGCATCTCTGTCCCTAACCCCCAGACCAGGGCTTACATACTACAGGGAAGGAGTGGGCAGGACAATTACAGCCGACCCCTCAGGGACAGGTGAGAATGCTGTGTGAGTCTTCCTAAGGGCAGGACTTACGGTCCAGGTTGTTTTGACCTACGGGCGGGAGTTACAGTAACAGTAGATAAAGTAAAAATCACAGCGGCATTCCCAGAACAGGGCTTAATGGTGGATTAGGATCCAAGATGGAACTGCTTTAGCCTCTGCACTAAGGAGACTTGTTGCACTGAAAAGCACAAAACATTAGTAAAAGAAATTCAATAAATGGAAATACAATGATAAATGGAAAGACATCTCATGTTCAGGAACTTAACATGGTTAACATGACAATACTCCCCAACACAATCTGCAGATTCAAGGAATATCTATCAAAATTCCAATGAGTTATTTTGCAGAAATGGAAAAGCCAATGCTCAGATGCATATGGAGCTGAAGGGAGCCCCAAATAGCCAAAACAAAACAAACTTGAAATAGAAAAATAAAGTTAGAGGACTCACATTTTCCAATTTCCCAATTTCCTTTTTTTTTTTTTTTCTTTTTTTTTTTTTTTTTTGAGACAGGGTCTCGCTCTGTCACCTAGTCTGAACTGCTATGGCAAAATCATAGCCCACTGCAAACTCAAACTCCTGGGCTCAAGAAATTCTCCTTCCTCAGCCTCCCAAGGACCTAGGTCTACAGGCATGTGCCACCATGTCCAGTTAATTTTTTTTTTTTTGTAGAGACAAAGTCTTGCTGTGTTGCGCAGGCTGGTCTCAAACTCCTGGCCTCAAGCGATCCTCTTGTCTCAGCTTCCCAAAGTGCTGGGATTACAGGTATGAACCACTGCTCCCGGCCCAATTTCAAAACTCAATACAAAGCTACAGCAATTAAAACAGTGTGGAAGTGGCCACATTGTAAAGACATATAGAGCAACGGAATATAATATAGTCCCAAAATGAACTCACATATCTATGGTCAATCGATTTATGACAAGGGTACCAAGACTATCCAATGAAGAATTGATTCTTCAAAAAATGGTGATGGGACAACTAGATAAGCACACGCCACAGAATAAAGTTGGATCCCTACCTCACTCCATATACAAAAATTAAGTCAAAATGGATCACTAATCCAAATATAAGAGCTAAAGCTATAAAACTACAAGAAGAAAACTAAGAGTAAATCTTCATGATCTAGGATTTGGCAATGGAGTCTCAGACTTGACACCAAAAACACAAGCAACAAAAGAAAACAATGATAAACTGCATAGACATGTTAAACGTTGGCATCAAAGGACATTATCAAGACAACCTACAGGATGGACAAAATATTTCCAAATCATGTATTTGATAAAGGTTTAATATCCAGAATGTATGAATAACTCTTACAACTCAACACCACCACAAAGGCAGACAATCCAGTTAGAAAATGGGCAGAGGACTTGAACAGACATTTCTCCAAAGAAGATATACAAATGGTCAACAAGCACATGAAAATGCTTAACATCATTAGTGTTCAAAGAAAGGCAAATCGAACCCACAATGAAATACCACGTCACACCCACAAGGATAGCTTTAATTTTAAAACAACAACAAAACAAAACAACACGGAAAAGACCAAGTGTGGGTGAGAATGTGAAGAAATCAGAACTCTTAACACTGCTCATGGGAATGTAAAATGGCACATCACCACTGACTACCTGCCATATAAGGCAGTGATATCTAGAAGAACCTGGACTTTGGAGCCTGCGTCAGTGGCTTTTGCTACATAACAAACGATCCCAAACTTCAGTGGCTTAAAACCACCACCATTATTTTTGACACAACTTTCTGTGTCAGCATTTGGGCTGGACTCAGCTGTGAGTTCTTCTATTCTGGGCCACGCTCAGCTTACCTTAGTCATGTGCTGGGTCGGTGGGGGTGAGCTGTGGGCTAGGGCACCTCAGCTCACCTCCATGTGGTCACTTACCCTCCAGCAGGCAGGCTTGGCTTACTCAGATGGCATTGGTGGGAGGGATCCCAGGAGCCACAAAAGCAGAAGATGCCAGGCCTCAGAACTCATACAATGACACTTTCACTACATTTAACCAACAGCAAGTCTCAAGGCCAGCTCAGGTACAAGGGATGGAAAAGTTGATTCCACCTCCTTATGGTAAGAGCTATAAAGAATTGTGGCCATTGTTGCAATATCCACAGAGCTACACCGTCTAGGTTCAAATCCTGTCCCTACCCCTTAGGAGCTATGTGAACTCAGTTATTTAGTGTCTCAATAACTTGGCATTTTAATATTTAAAATGTTGCACCTACCTTGTAGACTGCCGTGAGGATGAAGTGAGCGGACACATAACACGATGACAACGACACCTGGCCCAGGGTAAGCCCTATGCCTGTGCTAGCTGTACGCATGTTACCAAACCCAAAAGGGGTCTGACCTAGGCCCAATTACTAGCTGCACAGAGAGGCAGTTACTGAGACCACGGGAGTCGCCAAGGAAGGAAGGAATTTTATCACAGATGACATCGGCCAGGAGAACGGGAAGGACAGCCCGAGTCCGTCTCACCAACCGGCCGAGGCAAGGGCTTTTAGAGAGGGTTGTGGAACGCAGGTCAGGTGGTGTGGGGCCCGAAGTCACGGGGCCAGCACGTGGTCCGATTCAGCAGCCAGCTGCTGGTGGTGCAGGTGGGTCCCGTGGAGAAGCTCATGGAGTCTGCTCATTAGCTTTGCCTGGTCAAGTCTGAGGCACTGGGCAGACAACAAAAAGAAACCCCATGCCAGCGTACATTCAGGGCCACTTGAATCTATGCTTCTAGGCTAAAAAATGAAAAAATAACCCAGGGAGAGGGTCCTTTTGCAAGACCAATTACAATAAGTCGACGTCATCACCAGTGACATCATCATCGTCGTCACCATCACCCATGCACATGCCGAGTGGCCAGGACTCTGAGCCGAAGAGAGCCTCCAATGCCTGCGCCCCGCGTGAGAAGAGTCAGGATGACCATCTTCTTCCTCCTCCTCCAGAGGGATCCGGGACAGCCCCCTCCCCACCCCACGGTTCCTCCTTGGCAGTGGCTGCCAGCGGGTGTTCCCATGTGCATTGGCTTCATTTCGAAAAGAATTCCGTGGTCAGAGACTTTGGGGAAATTGAAGTTGGTTTCTTTGTTTCGGGACTTTTCAGTGACTTTGATATGCCAAAAGGGGCCAGGACTGTGTAGGAGGAAATTCAGTGGGCAGCATTCCCCGAGCTTCCTCTGCCACCGAACCCTCTCTGGGGACTGTCACACGGGACTTGTGGGATGCTGCCCCGTGGTCTCTAGGGCCCAGCTGGGGCCTGGCGGGTCCCTCGGTCCCTCCCCCTCCAGGACGCCTGCGTCCCGGTCCTGGGCCTTGCGGGGACTAGCAGTTCCCGCGCGTCCGGCGTCCTCCCCGCCCCTGTCCTTGCGATGCGGCCGGCGGGGCACGAGGGGGCGGCGGTGAGCTGGGCCTCGCGGCCCCGCCCCCGCTCGCTGGGGATGGGCGGGGCCCGGAGCGCGGCTGCTCAGGGGATGTCCCCACGCGCCGCGGGCCGGGAGGCGACGCTCGTCCCCGCGCTGCGCCCGGGTGGCCGGGCCCTGGCTCGCCCGAAAATCGCCAGAGCCCGGCTCCTAACGGTCCCCTGGCGTCGCACGTCTGCGTGGCGACCGTAAAGAATTGCATCTCTGTTTTTAAAAGAGTAATCACTTGCAAAATAATGAAATTGGACCCTTGCCTAACATCATATACAAAAAATTTACTCAAAATACATCAAAGACCTAAGCGTAAGACCTAAAACTACAAAACTCTTAGAAGAAAACATAGGGCGAAAACTTCATGATATTGAATTTGGCAGTGATTTCTTAGACATGACACCAAAGGCACAGGCAACAAAAGAAAAAAATAGACAAATTGTACTTCATGAAAATGTAAGCATTTTGTGCATCAAAACACACTATCAACAGAGCAAAATGGTAAGGAATATTTGCAAATCAAACACCTGAAAAGGGATTGATATCCAGAGTATATAGAAAACTCCTAACACTTAACCACAACAATTTTAAAAAAACATTAAAAAATGGAGAAACAACTTGAGTAGACATTTCTCTGAAGAAGATATACAAATGCCCAATAAGCACATGAAAACATGCCCAACATCACTAATCATTAAGAAATGCAGATCAGAAATACAAAGAGATACCACCTCATACCCGTTAAGATGGTCACTATAAAAATATAAAGAGAAAATAACAAGTCTTGGTAGGATGTGGAGAAATTGGAACCCTTGCTCACTGTTGGTAGAAGTGAAAAATGGTGCAGGTTCACTATGTCACCTCCTCAAAAAATTAAACATAGAATTAATTACCATAGGATGCAGCAATTCCACATCTGAATCCATACCCAAAAGAATTGAAATCAGGGCTTGGAAGACATATTTGTATATCCCTCTTCACAGCAGCATTATTTACAATAGCTAGAATATGGAAGCAGTCCAGTGTCCATGGGCGTTTGAATGGATTAGTAAATTGTGTTACACACGAACAATGGAATATTATTGAGCCTTGAAAAGGAAGGAAATTCTGACACATGCTATGACACGACTGAACCTTGAGGACACTATGCTAAGTGAAGGAAGCCAGTCAAAGAATACAAATACTGTAAGATTCCATTTATACGAGGCACTCAGAGTAATCAAAATCACAGAGGCAGACAATAGAATGGTGGCTGCCAGGGGTTGGGGGAAGGGGACCAAAGGGGAGTTACCATTTAGTGGGTATAGAGTTTCAATTTTACAAGAGAAGAGAGTTACGGCAATGGGTGGTGCTTATGGATGCATAACATTACTGATGTACTGTCATACCCCTGTCTAATGACACTGTGGTCAATGATGGAACCATATACAATGATGGTCCCATGAGATTATATTACCATGTTTTTACTCTACCTTTCCTATGTCTAGATACACAAATACCATTGGGTGACAACTGCCTGTAGTATTCAGTACCGTAACATGCTGTGCAGCTTTGTGCTAGGAGCAATAGGCTATACTGCATGGCTAAGCCATCTAGGTTTGTGAAAGTACACTCTGTGATGTTTGCACAATGAAGAAGTTGCCTAAGGACGCGTTTATCAGATAATATCCCCGTTGTTAAGCGACACATGACTGTGTTTAATTTCACTGAACTATGCACTTAAAAATTGTATGGCAAATTTCATGTTGTGTATTTTCCCACAACAAAAAATCATAATAAATTTTAAGGAAAAAAGCCCCCAAAATCCTAATAAATTTTAGGGAAAAAACCCTACTGAATATACCCTTCCAGATTTGTGGTTTCATTTTATGCAGACTGTACTTAAAATGGAAAACAACAACAATAACAGTCTACTTAATGATCACACTGCTGAAGTGTTTGAGAGGAAATGCACTGATGTGTGCAACTAATGTTTGAGAAAATAAGATGATCCGATGGATGGACAGAGGGTTCAGTACATGGACAGATATGCAACGATGCAAATACGGGAAATGCTAACAATTGGAGAGGTGGTGAGTATATGGGGGTTCACTGTAGGATCTTTCAAGTCTGCAGTATGTCTGAGAATCTTGATGATAAAATGTTGGGGGGAAGTGTCCATTGACTTTGTCCTTGAAAGACAAGTCGCCCAGGTCCACTCTAAGCTTCTGCCATCCTAGGCCATCTGGACCCTCTGTGCTCTGGTCTGGAAAATTCCAGGCCCTCAATAAGGCTGGCTGTGGGGGCCAAAGTCAGGAACTGGCTGTCAGGAACAGTCCAGTGACAGCCCCACAGGGCTACTGCCAGGAGGGCTCGCCCATTCCTGGGAAGGATGTGCACAACTGACTCAAATCAGTCTGATGATGTTCCAGTGCCTGAACCCACTTAGAACCTCATCTGGGCCAGTCTTCAAAAATACAGACACCCCCCCCAGCCCCCACACACATTGCTAACCATCTGCACACGCTGTCTCATCCCTCCCTCGAAACAACCTCATGCATGGGCTGTGTCAGAGGCCTGTTTACCGACAGAGAAACCTTGGCTCAGAGTGACTGAGTGAGTCAAGGACAGAGCCAGAGTGTGTGGTCCAGCCAGGCTGCTCAGGTCCACAACCAGGTGCCAGGGGCACAGGTGCAGGCTAAGCCCATGTCATTCCTGCCTTCATTCTGCAGGGCAGGCCATGAGCAAATGAGCCAGACACACCAGCAGAGGGGGTCTGGGGTCTTCCCCAGTGGGGGCAGTTCCCAGCCCCCAAGAGAGGAGGTCAGGAGAGCAGGGACAGCCCCAGGAGAGGATCGGGGGTGCTAAGCAGTTTGTACAGTCTGAATGTTTGTGTGCCCCCAGATTTATATGTTGAAGCCCCAAGCCCCAATGTGAGGGTATTAGGAGGTGAGGCCTGTGGGGGTAATCAGGTTTAGGTGACATAATGTGGACAGACCCCCATATTGGGGTTAGTATCCTTATAAGTCGAGGAGGAGACCACAGCCCCCCCCAACACCCCACGTGAGGACACAGTGGGAAGGTGACTGTCACCAAGCCGGGAAGCCAGCCCTCACCAAGAAGTGAATTTGTCGGCACCCTGATTTTGAACTTGCAGCCTCCAGAACTATGAGAAACAAACACCCATTGTTTAATAGACCCCTAGTGTGTGCCATTTTTATTATAGCAGCCTGAGCTGACTGAGACACCAAGTCCCTGCATCAGTGTAGCCTTGAGAAATCAGAACCAGGGAATCACAGCTCCCTTGATGTGAAACTTGGGGGTATTTACTTTATTTTCAACACTTGCAGTAATGGAATTTTGATTACAAAAAGATTAGGCAAAAGGTGTGGTTAGGTGTGCTGGGTTTGGTGTACTGAGTTTCTCTGGGGAAAAGTATAGACAAGATGCTTAGCACAGAGCACGACACCTGATCAGAAAACTAGTGAGCAGAGGGAGGAGGGGGGAGCTGAGTGTTTCAGGAATGACACCCGAACTGCCCCCATGCCTTCCCCTTGGGGGGCCTCCTTCCTGGCAGCCTGGGGCCTTCCCTGAGTGGGGACAGAAATGCCCCTCTGCTCTGACTTATCCCTCTACTACCAGGCAGGCTCTGCACTCCTGTTCCCAAGGCTCCAGGGGTGCACTGAGGTGGCATGGAAGGTCCAACTCAGGACCTGTCCCACAAGCCTCAGCCAGGCCAGGCCAGCCCCAGACCTAAGCCAGGCACATAGGAAACCCCCTAAACCCCCCCCCTGGGGGGGCCCGGCCCCACCCCCAGGGCCCCCCCACTCCCCGGAAAAAGGGAAAAAGGCCCCTCATTTTTTCCCAGTTTCCCTGGCAGAGGGGTTTGGGGAGGGGGGGGGTTGCCCGGGCCCGGGAAAAAAAATGCTAAAGAAATCCCCCCTCAGGGGACCCCTGTTTTTCCCCAGGTAAAAAAGGGGGGCCCTGGGTTGAGGGTTTTTTTTTTTTTTTTTCCCTAAACCCATCCCCCAAGGGCCACCCACGGGGCCCCCAGGGGGGGTTTGGAGAGGGGGGGGGCAGGGTTTTTTTCTTGCGGGAAACCGGGATTTTCCCCCCCCAGGAAGGCAAACCCTTCCCCAAATTTTTTCCCCCCCCGCACGCGGGGGTCGGGGGTTTGGTTACCCATGCCCTGGGGGGGGCCCCCCCCTGTGCAAAATGCTGGGCAAGCCTTTTTTTGTTTTGGGGAAAAACCCTCCCTTTGTGAAAATCCGGGGCATTTTTTTCCCAATTTGCACCCCTTGGGGGAATTTTTGCATCGTTTTTTTTCCCCACCTGGGGAAAACCCCCCCCTGAAAAATTTTGCCCCTTCCCAAAGGGGTGAAATTTGGGGCAAGCCCCCCAGTTTTTTCCCAACGGGCCCGGGGCTGGGCCCCAACTGTCCCCCCCTTCCCCCCCAAACCTCCCCCCCCAAAACCCCCCCCCCGGGTTTGCTTTTTTTTTCCGGGAAGCCCCGGGCCCCCAAAAGGGACCCCCCCCGGGGAAAACCCCCAAAACCCCTTCCCCAACCCCCGGAAAATTGAAAAAGGAAGGTCCCCCCCGAGCTGGAAAAGTAAAAAAAAATGGAAAAGTCCCCCCCTTTGGGCCCCGGGGGCCTGGGGTGGGCAAAAGGGCCCCTTTTTTGGGGGCACCTCTGACCCCCCCCGCCCCCCCAAAGAGTTTTTCTGTTTTCCCCAAGGGGGGGTTTTAGGCCTTTTTTTCCCCCCCTCCACATCCCCTAAAAAAAAAGGCACCCCCCCCGGGGGGGCCCCTCAGGGGGGCCCTCGGGGGTTGAAACGTCCCCGGGGGGTGGGGGTTTTTTAACCCCGGGGGCCCCTAAATGAACACCAGAAAATTGGGAAATTTTTTTTTAAAAAAAATTTTTTTTCCCCATGTGCCCCAAAAAATATTGTTTTTTTTTTTTTTTTCCAATTTTTTTTCTAAGGGTTTTTTTAAAAAAAGAAAAAAAAGCTTTTGGTTAGCTCATGGCCCAGTGCAAAAAGCGAAATTTGGGGGAAAACCGGGTTTTGGGGCATTTTAAAGCCTTTTTAATTTTTTTGTCCCCCCCCGGGGATGGGCCCAACCGGGTTTGGGGAAGGGGTAAGGGAAACCCCCCCCCCCCTGGCCCCTTTTCCCCCCCATTTGCCCCAAAACTAAAGGGAAAACCCCCAGAAGGCCCCCAAAATTTTTTTTTTCCCCCCGGGGTTGAGCCACCCCATTTCCCAGATTTTTTGGGCCCCCCTTTTGTCCCAAACAAAAACCCCATTTCCCCTGCCCCCCCCTTTTCCCTTGGGGAAGCAAAAGGGAAAGGCCCAACTCGGGACCATTCCCGGCCCCCACCTGACCCCCTCCCCGGGGCCCCTCGGGCGAGGCCCCCCAAAACCGGGAAGGGAAAACCCACCTCCCCTCCCCTTTCCCCCATGCCCTTTTCCCCCCCCAAAAAACCCCCATGGGAGACCCCCCCCGGGGGAAAATTTCCCCATTTTTCGGCCCCCACCCTTAAAAGGTTTTGGGGGGAACAACGCCCCCCGGTTTTTTTTTTAAACCCTTTTTGCTTTTTTTTCCCAAAGAAAAATTTTTGGGGGGGGGCACCCCCCCTTTCCCCCCATGGAAAAAAAAAAATTAAAAGTCCAAACAAAGGGGGCCCCAAAACCCCGGTTTTTTTAAAATGGAAAATTTATTTTTGGGGCCCCCCCAACACCCCCCTTTGGGGGAAGGGGTTTTTTTTTTTTTTTTTTTTCCCTATGGTTACCCCCCACGTGGAGCAGGTGGGGGCCCAAACCCAAAAGAAAAACCCAAAAGGGGCCGAAAAAAGCCCCCCCCAATCCCCCCCCCGGGTTTTGGGCCCAAAAAGGGACGGGGGGGCCCTGGGCCCCCCCCCCCGAGCCCCCGGGTTTTTCCCAGTCCCCTGTTTTTTGGGGTTTTAAACCCCCCCACCCCCGGGGCCCCCCCCCAAAAGTGGTCAGGGGGGGCCCCCCGGGGAAAACATTTCCTGAGCTTTTTCCCCGCCCCCCAAAACCCGAAAGGGAAGGGGGCCCACAAAGGGTTTTTCCAATTGGAAACCCCCCACCTAAAAGCTGCTCTGGGTTTCCCCTGGGGGGACCCCCCCCCAGGGGGGCCCGGCCCCGGGGAAACCTTTTTTTTTTCCCTTCCCCCCCCCCAACCCCCTTCCCCCTATCCCCCTGCCCATTTTTTCCCCCCGAACCCCTTTAGCCCCCTTCCCCCCCAAAGGGGGGGGTTTTTGGTTTAACCTTTCCCCAAAACCCATCTTTTGGGATAAAAAACTTCCCCCCCAAACCCAGGGGGGGTTTTATCCAAAAAAGGGGTTTTCCCCTTTTTTCCCACCCCCCTTTCACCCCCCCCCTTCCCCAGGGGGGCTAAAAGGGGCCCAAAACAGGGGGCCCCGAGACGGGGAAAAAAAATGGGGGGCCCCTTTGCCAAAAGAAACCCAAAAGGGGGGGGCCCCGGGCCCCAAGGGGCCCCTGGAGAACCCTTTTCCCGGGGGTTTTTGGGCCCCCAGGAAGGGTTTGGCCCCTTTCCCCCTGGCCCCCCAACTTTTCCAAAAGGGCCCCGGCCCCCCCCCTTGGAGAACCCCCGGCCCCCCCCCCCCCACCCCTTTCCCCCTTTCCTGGTAAGGAAAAACCGGGACCCCCAAAACCTTTGGGGGTTTGGGGTCCCCAAACCCTTCCCCCAAATGGGGTTTCCCCTTGTGACCCCCTTAAAAAACGGTTTTTCCCCCCCAAAGGGAAAACCCAAAACCCCGGAAAAAAAAAACAGATTTTTTGAGGGCCCCAAAACCCCCAACCCCCCTGGGGCGGGAAAAGGGAAAGGGCCCCAGTTGTGGGGGGGCCCCTCCCCTTTTCCCCCCCGGCCCCAGGGCCCAAAAAGAGTTTGGAAAAGGGCCCCCCAACCGGGCCCCTTTTTCTGAGGGTAAAGGAAAAGGGGGCCCTTCGGGGGGGGCCTTTTTCCAAAAGCCGGGCCCCAAGGGAACCCCCCCAATTTGTTTTTTGGTTTTGACCCCCTTGGCAGGGGGCCCCCTGGGGCCCAGGCCCCGGGCCCTTTGGAAAAAAAAAGTTTTTGGTGGGGGGGGCCCGGGCCCCCCTCCCCCCCCCCGGGGGTTTTAAAAACCCTTGTCCCCCCTAAAGCTGGATAATTTTTTCTGAGAAAAACCCCTTTTCCCCATTTTCGGGCAGCCCCAAGATCGGTTGGGGGGGTTTGTTTTGCAGAGAAAAACCCAAAAAGGTAACCGGGAAAGGGGTTGGGGGGTCCCCTGCCCCCCCAGGGGGGTTTTTTTTTTTTGGTGAAAAGGTTTTTGGGGGGCCCAAACCCAAGCAAACACTGCCCGGGCCGGGGGGGGACCCCCCCCAGGGAGCCCTGTACCCCCCAGCTCCTCCCCCGGCCTGGGGCCCCCCCACCCCCTTTCCTTCGGACGGGGCCAGGGGGCCCCCCGGGAGGGTATAAAGGCCGGGGGAGGGCCCCCCAGGAAAAAAGTTCCCCAATTTGCAGACTCCCCCCCGGTGGGCAAGGGCTCCCCTTCTCCCCAGAGAGGGGGACAACCAAAGGGGCCCATGTGCTGTGGACCCCCCCGGTCGGGGAGCCGCCCCTGCTGGGCAGCCCGTAAGTTTGGCTGGCCCCCCCACCCCCACCCATCCCCCAGGCGGCCACCCTCCCCTCTCCATCCGGGAGGGTCCCGGGACTCGCCCCAGCCCCTTTTCACAGGCGGACTCTTGGTTCACTGGCCCCACCCTGTCTTCCTGGGGGGGGGGGGCCACAGAGGCTGCCTGCCTATCCTCATGCGGTTCCCCCCCCCCCCTTGTTTTTTTTTTATCCCCGCAAGGTTTTGTAGGGGTCAGGCGAGGATAATTTTCGTACCCCCGGGACAAGAACGGGAAAAATCACCAGGTTCGGGGTGCCCCCCCTAGGTGTTTCTAAATAATTAAAAAGGTGAGTGGGACCCCAGGGGCCTTTGGGGCCCAACCCCCAAAAGCCCCAAAAAAGCCCAGAGTGTTGGGAACGTCCTGCCTGGCTCCTGAGGACTCCATGAGGCCGGCTGGGCCCTTGGAGCTCCCCCCACCCTTCCGTGTGTCCCTTCTCCTCAGCCCCTCAGAAAAGCCCATTTTTCCCCTGTTTGCCCCACCTGTCGTCCCGGGGGCGACTAGGAGTGTAGGATGACCCCGTTCTCCCTATTTTTCCCTTTTCCCCCCCAAAACCCCCCCATAAAACCAGAAAGGCCTCCAGGCCCAAGCTGGGGGAAAAACCCCAAAAGGGGAAGGGTAAAAGAAAGGAGGTGGGGGGCCGGGGGGACCAACTGATTGAAAATGCCTACGGAAAATGTTGGGGGCAAAAAAGCCAGGGCCACCCCCCCCAAAAATGGGGTCCTGTCAAGGCGGGGGGGGGGTTTTTTGTCTGCTCCGGGGGGGGGTGGCTGGGACCCGGGGGAGAGGGCGGGGGGGGAGAAGGGCCCCCAAAGAGCAATTTTTTGGGGGGGGGTCCCCAGCAAAGGGCCACCAAGGCAGGAAGGACAGGAAAGCCCAGGGGCAGGCTGGTGAGGGGTGGGAAGTACCGTTTTTGTCCCCCCCCGGGGAGGCTCCTTTTTGGGGGGCCCCTTGGGCTCAAAAACCGGGTTGGCCAGGGGAAGGCCCCTCCCCTGAGCCAGGGAAAAAATTCCCCTCCTGTGGGCCGTGTGCCCGGCCCCAGGGCTCTTACAGAAAAATCCGGTGACCCCCCCCCCCAAAATCC